>CANUEZ040000133.1:2512500-7500000 GCA_948099385.1 Fasciola hepatica
TATGTTTGGTGAAACAGTATTCACTTTCCGATAACCAAGTGGGAAAATTCCTGTCTCGGTTAGAGATTCTTCTACTGGGATATAACTGGGCCAATCTAGCTGTGAATAAACATCCCGTACCATAAAAACTGGGACATGGGTAGCAAATAATACTCATTTCTGCATAACTCACCAGATAATCTACAATCTATTGCATGTAGCTCTGTTCATTAATAATCTCCCTCCCAATGGTACCTTTTACCGTTTTGAACTGACGCAGGCAAGCAGACAGAAAAATCATTCCAACAACCATCTTCCATCGCTTGGATGCTGCTATAATCCCATGGATTCGTTTATTTATCAGATCAGTGCACAGTGACAGCAAATAAACGACAGTGGTAATGAGCAACGATAAAGAAAATTAGAAATGATTCATAGTGAAAGTATGTTTCTGCTGCAAATCAGTCAATAGCCTTTTTTATTTAAAATCAGAAGTAAGGAGTGGCAGATAGCTGGATGGATGTAGTGAGTACCTCAATGAGATATGATGAAATGGGAGCATTCATGCTGAGGAGCGCAAGCGGTCATCCAACATGGTTCCGTATATTCGTTTCTGTATGGAAACGTTATTAATCACTGTGACTGCGAGATCATCATTCAACTCCCACATAGCTGCTTGATTTTGATGCTCTGTAGACTGATTTGATTAAAACAAAGCACTTTTAATCACTTAGCGAGCGCATCTATAGGCAGGCTGGTTGTGTATGTGGGTCGATGTAGTCAACTTTCGATTCGTCCGGACAATGTCGGGTCTGAGAAAACGGTTTTTCATGTTTTTTTCTGGTCTGAATGACCATCTTCATGATAGGTAAGTTCCATTTGCGTCCTTCCTGGTATCTGTAAGCCAATAATAATTTAGGAGACGGCATGTCAGATGTTGATGACTGGGCTGCGTTGAAAGTGTGTTCCAAAGAATCTGATTTAGGTACTTACTTTTTTCTATTAAATTTATCCAGCAGTTGTTTGACAGAATTGGCCTTTTTTAATTATACCATTCGCAATCTAGCTTGGGTGTGATTTCCTAAATCCCATTCGATATCATTTATTATATACGTAATTCTTTTCATTTCCATTAACCGTGTTCTATCCGAAAGATACGAAATACGTGGGTAAGTTAAATTAGAGAACCTTTATTCGTCCGGGTAAAAGGTGGATTAGATTTTGTGATTCTGTGGATTATTTCACTCACGGTTCATTTTTTCTTCCATCATTAAAAGGTTCACTCCTCTTTGAACAAAATTCTATCTAAATGCAATGACAATGTTGGCTCAGATCATCGAACCTTACAGGAAGTGAACTGTAAGGTTGGGCTTGAAAGATACATTCAATGTCATAAAAGCTAACGTACCAGTCGAGGCGTCCTTGAAGAGATACACCAACTGGGTGTCTTCTCTCTTCCTGTACGTGCCTTTAAATTGAATCGTCAGATACTCAGGAAGTTCCATATAAAAAATGAGTAGGTTATTTGGATCGCGAATGGATGACTAAGAATGACTTGTCAACATTTGTGCAAGTGTATACAAACCAAATTTGGCGGAGTCAGATAACATCAGGGTTAAAGATTGGTATCAGAACTTACATTATGTACAGTCCACATTACCACACACACTTACTTATTGCCAAAATGAAGACTGCTGTTAGTTCTGCGAAAATCACGGAAATGACTCCGTTTCGATGCTGCATTGACCAAATAACTTACGTATTCCAATACATGACGAATCGTCATAACCTACTGTGCGTATTCCATCGAGCCTTCGGATAAAAATGACATGTGAAGCTCGATCATAACACATTCAAAAATACGGCCGTTTGCCTATTTAGTCATTCCTTCAAGAAGAGACACCTATGGTGGCTTCAAACAAAAGTCAGAGTGACGTAGTCTGTCTTCAAGATCTAAACTGCGTTCAACTCTCGGCCAATTATTCCTTCGTTGATGTAAGACGAACTGTCTATGAATCCCATCTCTCACTTTGTTTACTAACTCAGCTGCACTTGTGGATCAAGGTGTGAACGTTGGAATACGAGAAAATTGTCTGAAATCATGAAATAACTTCTTCTAAGTTGGTCAGATGACGGACTAGTTAGGGATAAACAACCGACATTGATCCCCTAGTAGATAGAATAACACCATTTACTCTATGCTATCAGGACTTGTTGCTTATTTCGGATTGTTTTTAGCCAAGCTTTGAGCCAAGTATCAACCTGTGTTTTCGATGTAAGTGTCACCACAACTGTGAATAAACTGGTAGACTGATCTAGTATAAACTGCATAGTAAGAATAAAGATAAGTGGCTTCGGTCAAACGGTAGCCAAAGCTGAGGCAAGAGCCGTTGTATGAACAACATAAGAGGTCACTAAATTTGAACAAATCATCAGAACATTACACAACGACGTTCTGACCGATCCCATGAAACGGAATGTTACCTACCAATATTTATTGTCTCTCTGATGACAGCCCAAAGATATAGTCATATGAATATTATTTGGTGTCTTCAAGATTGTTGGTTTTATTTATCTTGTAGTAGTTTGACTCGAGCATTTGCAAAACCTGCTTGTCTGATATAAGACGTCTAAACCGTACCACTACCATTTAAACGGTTTTGACAGAGAGCCGTGGTTTGTCCAAAAACTGTGATGGAGATCGATCTATTCGACCGAGCGTTGCGTAATTATTTATGTCAGGTCTCAGGATCAAGGCTGTCAGCTATACCCTATCGTGCAATTCACACTTATACTCATGAACGTACTCCGTTCATTGTAATCAGGAATACAAATAAAAGACCATCCACTGCACTCCACTTTCTGTGCCTCTATCGCTGCCATTTTATTTCTAGATAATGAAGTCCTAAATATTCACACAACCAATCAGACCTTTATTTACTTACACGTATTGCGTAAACTAGGTTTTGTAGGAAATGTAAAACACAATCGGGTTTAAAATTAGAAATTATTAGTGGTTGATGAGAGATTGTTATTATTAGACGCTTTCTATTTGGTTGTTCAGTGGTTACCTATCACGAATCACTCTTCATTCTTTTTTGTTGTTGTACAAGATTCGTCCAGACCGTTGTTTAAACAGTGTGTGGATGATTCTGAACAGGCTGGTAAGAATTATTTTGCAATGGGTACTCCTTATCAATATCCGAGACACATTCAGAAGAGAAAAAATACTGGTTTAACAATATAATATTGCCTTTATGTATTTCACATCTGCCACCTGGAGTTTGCTAATTATTTTCTGTTACGAAGGGATTTTCACTATATGGTCTTGGCCGATGTGTTTCTACCCACCTAAAGTCACAATCTTGAGCATTTTTCTAGCAGTCAAATAAAGTTACAAAAAGACGATCTGTGGTCAAAAAATATATCTGCCGAAACCCGCCTCGAAATTATTGTAGCGAAAAGAAGTTTCTTCTCTGCATCACCCTGCAGTTAGAAATGAATCCACTACGGATACCCGCGGAACAGTAGGATACATTCAAACTCTGGAATTGGAGAGTTCAGTTTGAAATAAAGTTATTCTAACGCTGGAAAACAATCCGGCCGATGGTGTGGTACCATTAGTTTTTATCTTCCAAAAGTCCACTTACTGGTAACTAACGTCGATCTAGTAGGTCACACACCAAGAAATACCCCTTTTTATCTTGATGTATTCGTACATGATGGAATCACCTAAGTGCACCTAGGTTTTTCGACCAATCACAACTGTGTGTTGGTCACTTATTAACCTTGGGAGTAATGGGTAGTCTGTCACATCATTGTAATCAGCTCATCAAGTGGAAAAATTTTCTAGTTTAGATGTACTCCTGTTTTCTATGATGCAATCACTGGTGATTTGAGTTGCGTTGTGACTGACATAAGATGTGTTTCACTTTCATCCTGCAGAAATTGATGTAGAAACAATCACTGGCTCAGGTGAGTTCATATTAACTGAGAGAAAGGTTTTCACGTCCAGTTTACTGTTTCAGAACGTTTCATCTTGTATGAAGCATAATGAGCTGCGTAGATTGAGATCGAAGTAGGAGATCCAAATGAGTGCCATTATCACATGAGAATAAAGTTAGGTGCCTATCCGATTGATGTTTGTTTCTGGAGGAAGGGAATACCACGCTGGGGCTAGTGTTGTAATATGGATTGATACTGTATGAAGCCTTTTGTAGCAGAACAATCATTCAAGCAACATAGTCGACCTGTCACGCATGGTTTCATCACATTTCAGGGTTAGCCAAATCTATTCTTGGGGTCATTATTCCTGCTCTTTGCCAACAGCCCAATCAAGCATGTGATTGTAAAGCTTTTAACTTGGGTTTTAACCGAGGCCAAACAGTTTGCGTCCCACAGTATTTAGGTAGGGGTTGAATAAATCGAGATATGAAGCGTACTACGGTGATTTAAGTAAAAATTCGTAGTTGTAAAAATCGTATCTTACCGGCCAGTAGTACTTAATGAAATAACCTGGGCTCGGACAAGGCGCACTGGATGGACGACATCACCAGACAAGAACAGCAAGAATGTATTCGGTTACATTTGGTTGTTGCTCATTCACTTGTATTCAAAAATATGCATATACTTATTGGCAAGTAACCTCCAGGCCAATCACTGGGTGCCACGCTGTGTCTAACGATTTAACAGGTACGGTTCGGCTTCACCTGATTGGCTTGATACAGGACCGCGTGTGTAGACAGTCAAATTTCCTCTACAGTATAGACTAAATTAGGTATACCCATGAGGATCCAGTGGGCGTGTGCTTCTCAGTTACGCTGGGCCTTGCCACATTAAGGTGGAACCAGGCAAACAATAAACCAAACAGGCGTACTTCAGTCCGTAGGTACCTTGACGTGACAGACACACTGTAATCACGGTCAAACTTAATACAATGAAACGTCACTCAGCTTATTCTTATAAATAAATTAAAACATACGGGGTTTGAATTGCAGATATTGGACAAGTAAAAACGGGTGTGACGTGGATTCACACGCAATATCAGGTATAGAGAGATGAGATGAACGACAATTCTGGTCAAATCAACATAGCACTGAGTTATGGAAATTGAGTTCCGTGATTTAAATTTTACCGCGCCCCTCCTCCGTTTTCCACCTAAACGGTGTCTACTAAGCGGTGCTCGGTTTCCGGGACCGGTGCGCCATTGGAATTTGACAATTACGAGAACCCGAGTGTTCGTCAAAATTATAAGTATTATTTTGCTTACAAGTAATGATATAAACCATTGGTAATACACAAGACCGAATTTGATAGGGCTGATCAGATGCTGATTACCAGGGGCACAGCATTTCAACATACTGAAAGTTCCTTTCGTGTTCGTTTAATAAGCTGCGCAAAGTAATCATTCGTATATAGTTTCTAAGAAACAAGTTGATCATGTCGATCTACCTCATTTTGTTTTCGTTCGCACAACAAAAAGCATTCGAAGTTGAATTGGAAATTGAAGAAGGTGATTGGGCCAAGGAAGCGGAAACGGACTTGAATCCCTATTCCGGATGGAGTCCGATTTGTGACCAGGTAGAATAACTGTTGAGTTATTGATAATCGATGTATTCAATTCGATGAACATTCCATCATTATACTAGACGAAATCTTAGTCATTGAAAGCTGGTTTGGTTCCATTATTCATAGATTTGATTTTTTTATGCTAATTTTCCTCACTCCTGTGAACCTTTGAATATCGTGTCAATGAAATCAGGCACACACATTCACACAGAACAAATTCCATTTGGAGCATGACGAACTCTCGTTCTGTTTCAGTTCTCAAAAATAACCTACGGAATGGACGAGGTTATCGCAGGCAATCTGATTGGATGTCGAAGCGTTGGAGTTGGAAAGAAAACCCAACTGGCAGTCTACTTGGCTCTGTCACTCACAGATCTGACTGATGAACGCACTACTGCTTGCAGAACTAAATTGTTCACGAAATGGAAAGACGCGGTTAGGAAGCACTTCAAACTTCGATCAGAGGATGTTCTATTCCATTGTTAGTGACTATAGGAACGTTTTGTTCCTAGTGAATATTGTTCTACCTTAATGCGAGGATGTTTTACCAAAGTACTGAATTGTTGACTTCTGAGCGCATTAGCAGCAAGATCAAAGCCTAGACATTTCCAAGATTTTTGGACTATTTTAGCTTACACCATTTGATTTGCCACCCGAGTATACATATGAAGATGTGAGATGAAATATGCGTATTTTTCAGGAAGATAGATGTTTTCTCACTAACTCTGGTGAGACGTATTTCCTACCTCTGAACCACCTCGTTTACTAGGGCAAAATAATAAATCCATAGAACGCTGGCCCATGTTCCCAGTCTTTGGATTCAGCGTATCTGTCAGACTGGTGTGGGTAATCATGCCTCGAGGCTTTCGCGCAACTGATAGGAGTCATCGCTCATTCTGTCGACCCACGGCATCAATCGGCTCTGCTATCCCTTGATAGTCCGTTGTCTAGAGCCTTGGTCTTAGTACAGCACCAATGCTGACTACTAACGTGACTCCATATTCTGCCATTTCTACCAATAGGTTCAAACTTACCCTAACAAGAGATAAGTTAGGACATAACTCTACTCGGTTATGCCATTTTATGACCTCCTGCTTGGCATGAAGGCAAGGTGGTGTGAAAAATGAAATGCATTACATTGAATGTGAGTAGTAGATTATATTTTACACACTACGATCCCCATTCAGCAAAGGCATGAAACTCACCTTAAAAAACGATCCTCCTTCGGAATCATCAGCGAAGTAGGTCCATCGAGGCCCGACTTGGACTCACACGCAGAATGAATTATTGTGAGTCAAACACTCAACGATCGGATTATATGATGTAGTACATAAGTTCTGTACACCAAATAGAACCAGCTTGGGCTTGTAAAACGTTCGTGACTATTCCAGTTCATGGAAATTCTCCTGAGTGACGTTCACTTCGAGGAAGATTGATACCCAATAACTCATGAAAATCAAAACGCAGAAGCTAGAGACAACTGCTGAAATAACGGAACTGGATTCTCCACATACTCAGGGTAAAATCAGTGAATCGTTAGATAATATGAATTGATATATGCTTTATTGCATGTATGTGATTTCCAAATACACCACTGTACATTTGGTGGATGACCGTGTGAGGCTCAGAAACCACACATTTTACTTTTGAGATCATAGAGAAAGGGTACTGTTCCGACGAACCGGGATAGGCCTAGTGGTGGCTAAAATTCTTCCATTATCATTTCATGTTGATTTTTGGTTGCCACTGACGACAGGACCGAAGTTTTCATTTGCACTTATCGCATCATCCGAATCAAACATGGCGGGGGTTGGGCGTATTTGACCACTGTTCCCTCGTCCTGAGTTCATCCTACCCGGGTGCAGTTCGCCTAGGGATTCAGACACTGCTCTGTCGTTTAACTTTTCTAGCTTTGACAAAGAAATGACTGAATATTGAAGGATTTCAGTGGAATTGTAAGCTAGTGATTGATAAAAACTATTAGTGTGTATCCAGACTAGTTGACCCGTGGCTTACCAAAGGTTAGGTTATTCGTCCTTTCAATTAAAAACCACCTTTCCTATGGTTGTATCGGTTATCCCCTCAGTATATCTTCAGCTTCCTACAAAAGTGAACATTATTTTTGCCTATTACATAACCCCAACAGCTACGTATCGTCCAGTCAAGTTACAAGGTATGTTGTCCTTTACACGGTCTTTTGCTTTTGTTAAAGTGTGCATGGTCTTGAGTCTAAAATTGTCGTCAGCACTTAGTGCATGCTGTCAATCACAACAGCAGGAGAAATGTCTGACAGCATAGCGATTTAATTTTTTAGAATAATCACAAATAGGATACCTTCCTGGTGTGTTTGATTCAACCAATGTTGTGCGCAGTCAGGCTGTCTTGTAGGAACACAGGCACGCATACACTGCGGACCATTGTTCCGCGTACCACTACCATGGATATGCGCACGTATGCATGCCTACGGTGTGACCGCCAACCATGCTCCATCCCAGACTGCACTTTCCAATCATGTTTTCATGTTTCTTGCAATCTCGCGTGGTCTGATCCGACTGTGTGCTTGGCGTCCGTCTTCTCTGGCACGTGACTCTGATTCACGTGCTTATGCACTCAACATCTTACCTCTCTACTAGCTTGCCGTAAGCCTCTTTTTCAAGATGCGCGCTTGTCCGTGAAGATATCCCTAGGTTTTGCCTATTGGTTACGGAACACATTTCCGAATAAATAGGTCGTGATGACACACATCCCTCCGCCGACTATGACTAAGGGAAAGGAATGATTCTTAGGATAGATTTCATGGATGCGTTAAGTGATATATTTATCGAAACCCACTATCGGTAGATAGATTTGTCGAACCACTCATGACCAGAGTCTTTTGTCTGGTATTGGATGCAACATTGAAAATTTACAAATGGAGCGGAATTGGTAGTCAATATCCTTATATATTCAAACAAAAATAGAAGAATGTCATGCAGCTGGTGGTGGTCGTGAGGCAAGAGCATTTTGTTTCTTCCGAGTTTCGAGTTGTATAAACCACCAATAATGGTCGCATGTATTCACCCTCTATTGAGTAAGTGATCAATTTGGACTTCATACGATTCTTCTCTCCAGACAACGATGTCAAGTTAACGGGTATTCCCAGGCCTCAGTTGGGCCTTTGATATTAAGGGGTATGCCACTTCGACCACACTTTTTCGCAAACACGAATTATGAATGTGGAACGTCTTGTGAGCAAACAAAAAGCCAGCGAAAGTAATGCATCTAGCTCGTGTGAGAATTCGGAAACATCAAAAGCCGTATCAGTTTGAAAAGCTCACAATTCGAAAACGAGCTTCGATAAGTCGTTCTCGGTGAAAGAAACACTCCTCGTAAGTTGATGATTGTGAAGAGCGATTGAATAAAGACGAACTCGTGACCTCACGGATAAGAAAAGGCTCGTTTTAGTAAGGCAGTATTTCGAACCAATTCATCTTTGGAAGAATTTTGGCTTGGTTGACTTCGAAAACCATCGAATTGATGCATATGTCTTTGGTGGCATGCAACATTCTTGGGGAGAGTATATTCAAGGGACAGAACTTGCTAGGAGCCAAACACTTACTATTGAATTTATGAAGTTGATCTGATCACGACACCAATCAGGAAAAAAGCTAAAATTCGTGATCCAGACTATGCTCCGTCAGAGCTTGAAATTAGGGCCACTGTACCGACTGCGATATGGTACAAGTGTTTGTGCATATCATGGCACAGACACACAGACAACAAGATTATAAACATTCGCATACGGAAGCACTTCGCTTTGATCCACATGAAAAAATATCAATATAAGGCGATATATTCCTGTTCATCTTATGATTGATAACGCAGTGCAAACACTGACCCCATAGGTATCTTCAATTTAACAGCTGTAACTGCGGTATATATAAATCCTATACGAATTTCCTTCATAAACTCCAACGTGTTCATTTTCGTGTCCAGTCATGAAGATACTCGGTGATGTGAAACGGAAAGGAAGTGGGGTCTTGTCAGCGGAAACTTGGAACGATCAAGTCGGTTTGGAACTCAAAATCTTCGTAAGTTCTATGGATACAAAATCCACCAAAATAGTGAAAAATACAATACAGGCGCAGAATGAAGTATAAAAATACTACAAAATAAACAAACAGAAATTGTTCATTGAAATAGAACAGTTTCCATTAGTTCCTAATCATTGGCAGCAAAATACATTGTTAGTAATCTAAACGGAGCCGAGTCATGCACGCAGATATGCTCATTTCCATGAATCTGGTCGTTCCTAAACCTGTTATAAAGCAGATGGTAAACGGCACAATAATGGGAATGACAATATGACAGGCTTGACCGAAAGCTGTTACCTTGAGTTCAGTGGATATGAGGTAAAACCAAGGTGTACACCCATTATTTTCGAAAGTTTGTTCCACCCAGAGTATTGGCTGAGGTGTCATAACGAGCATCGCTTAGCTGATTACCAACACCTTTGGCATTTAACTGTGCAACAAAACTCTGGAATGCTGAGTCAAATAAAATTCATGCTCTGATGCAGCTTTATGTTTCTAAATCGAAGCAGCTGCGATTTGACGGCATTCTGCTGGGTTGAATAGGAAAGTTCCATCGATTATGATGATCAATTTTGTGTGTATTTCAGCACTCAAATAGGCAAAAAGGGGTTCGGTTTGCCAAGGCATGCGTCACCAAAGAGGTATTCAGAAAATGAGAAAATAATCAGATAAACAGTTCGTTTTTGAAAACCTTATATGAAGACAATAATGCTATGGTTAGTTCAATAAACTCCAGCTGATTCTGATCAGGCCTTGGATCCTTCTGATGCACAACTGGTAGTCTACTCTATTGGATTTGTCCAATGGAAACAAAACCGGGTAATCTAGTCGCAAGTAATGTTCAAGAATTAGTTAATACGATATACAGTAGTTTTCAGTATGGGGTGTGGAAATGGCCATAAATAACTCAGTAATCGAAAATGATATGGCTTCATGCACTCAGGGCGGCTTTCCTCACACGTAATAATTGTTTAAAACTAGCTTTTCCATCATGAGATTATCTGAATAAAACGTGAGCTTGATAAATTATAGGCAACTAATAGCTATTCAGCTTATATTACATTTGTTTAAAAGTTATAAAGCAAGTTCAGTTATAAACGGGTTGTTTTTCCATGTTTTTCCGGTAAGATGTTGGTAAGATTGCACAAAATGCTACGCACAATCCCCCCCCCATGCATCATATTCATTCCTTAATACTGACTTGTTTGATTTGTTCCTGAAGGTGTGATTTGTGTGATTAGATTCAATAAATAACACCATCGCTTTCGTTTTTCATTCAGAATGGGTGGACTAGTGGAATCCCTTTGAGGAAAACAGCGTCTTTATTGATTATTCTCTTCACATTTCTGTTTGCTCCGATACTCGTAATTCTTGTCGAAATAGCATCTACTCAAAATAATAAAACAAATCACTGCACTAGTAATCTTGTGACTGCTACTAACTTTTCGGTGTGTTGTGCCGTACAGTTTAAATCCAAGTGTGGTATGCAATAATTAGTGACTAGTAAGCAACAGAAGTGCAAGTGAACTATATGAAATTATCTAGTATGTAACACCATATATGCTATACTTTACAAAAGGTGATATAACGTTTGATCGTTTATACGACCTTTTTTATACAAACGAACGTAGATGCTGGTTTTTCGTACGATGCAGAAAAACGATTCTCTGATGTATTTTCGAGTTACCGAGAACAATCAACTGTACTGCTGCCAGTAAAATTGCTACTACCTGTTCAGTTTCTAATAATGATTGTACTACAGCTTCTCATACTGATATTAGTGCTACAGAATACTACTAACACCGCCCTTACTACTACTTTCACCACCACCAACACTACTGTTTTGGTGGGTGTATATACTACTTAGCAAGTAGTTGATTGCTGAAAACGGAACTATCGTCAGTCGTGGATTGCCAACGCCGCTATGCTCAAGAGACTAAAAGCAATAAGGTGAACGACAACAGGCAAACCACAGTACTGCTCGTTCGTTGGATGGGGACTGTCTTCAAGTTTAAAGAACAACAACTTTGTCGATGTCCGAACATGCTGTTTGCAATAAACAGCCTAGTAGGCAGCAAAACTTGTGGGTTTTTACACTACTGCTATCGTTATTAACAAAACTTTAGCCAGCACTATCTCCACTCCACATATCAGTTTTAAAGTTTACCTTTTCTGTTTGCCGCACTCGAATATTTCCGCCCAATAACTCCTTATTCGTTGGATCCAGCTTGTGTCATGGATGAAGTCTCTGGATGAAAACTACCAGCTGACCTATTTCACAGCAAGTTGGACGGATTTTGATACTTTATCCCTGGAAATGACCCTACTGTTTGATGTAACCGGAAAGGATGAAATAAATATGGTCGAGCAGAGGAATCACCTGATGGATACTGCCAAGGAATATCAGGGATCTACAAAACTAACTCACTGCAAATTGGACTGTAAGATGTGGTCGAAACATTATTTTCACTGTCTTTGGTTTATTAGCAATGGGATTTCGTTGTAATCTTCGTTACGCATTACTGGTTTAAAAAGTATGGTTCGCTAATGAAAAATTCAGCCAACACCATATTTTTTCACTTAACATTAGGCATTATCAAAAATACCATCCCACTGAGTCTTCGTATCCAGATTAATTCTGTTTCCGTAAGCAATCTAGAAGCCAACTTTTTGAAGTCCTGCATTGCCAGAACAAAATAAAGGACTGAAGGGCTAATTTACTAATGCCGGCCGAACATAAGTGAACCACTTCGCACCAAGTATCATCTTTCCAATTTGGACTCAGTTTATGACGACTGAAGTGCATAGTTCAAACCCAACTACCTTTAGCCACCCTTTTGGTGATATTTACGCATTTGTTCTGCTTGTCGTAATGTCTGACCCACAAGGTACTCATGTAACTTTTTACCAAAAGTTGTCGCTTTAAACTTGATAGACAAAATTTCATCAAAAAATATCACCACGTTATGTGTGACGAAATTCCAATGTTTACTAACGAACTTCATCACCGCAAGTTTTTTCCATAATTCATACTGCTTGCCGTCAGAAATGACCAACCACGAATAATTGTTCGTTGGTAGATGAATATTGTGTCCGTTGATATGTCCGTGATTCTGGTTCACCTCTCAATATAAACTCAAGGACCAGTTTTACTTCAGCTGGAAATTATTTATCTGATAACCCCAGATATACAAAAGAGAAGGAAGCCGAAAAACCGTTAAAAATAAACTATTTTTAAACCTGTTTTTATCGCACTAGTAAATAGGCATGTTTGAATCTGTCGAGAGTCATACAGGTCGGACAACACAAATCAACGCGGCTAAATTATGAGATGTAATGCCTTGGTTGTGAATCCATTGACTGATTCGGGACACTGAGGACAATGAGAAAGCCTTAACGGGTGCAAGGCGATGCTTGTCGCCTTTACGTTACCCGATTCACGTCAACGAGTGTATTTTGTGGCATGCATTTGCAATAAGCAATTATTTTGAAGTATGTGCTCAAAAATTATCTTTATATCAAGATTTGATCAATGATCTTTTCGTAGAAATAATGATTCAATCACGTCACTCTGACTTCTAATTGGCTTCTTTAATGGATGCACTTAACGGAATCTTATATCATACTTTAGTTCCACAACTTCCGGGTAAGTTTCAACCCTTTCCGTCTGTGTATTACAGGTTTTGAGAAATTTATGAATATTGGAAAGCTTCCGATGCGCGAACTACCTTATTCGATAAATTGATCAAAAATCGTGACGTCATTATTCAAATCAAACAGATGGTAGTACTATGATGAGCAATAATTGTTTCCAGCAGTGGATTTACTAAATCATTTTGTGGATCTTGCTTTGTAATTTCCAAATTGTGGTCGCACAGTTGGTTAAGTCACCTGTTTTGCGTAACCGCTTTCGAATGATAATCTGCTATCTACCTCTGGAGGGAAAATCTATACACTTTTATAAACGGGTCCAAGTAAACCTGATCCGAATATTTTCTCACTGCAGACTGAGAACCGTTGGTCACCACTTCTGAATGCCACAGGCTTACACATCTAGTAAAAATTAAAAAATGATACCTAGTTTTTTTCTAAATTCAGCGTCGTTGCTTTTGGTATATGCATCTGTTTGACTTTCATGAACCAGAGAAATTGGCATGTTTTCCGAAGTTCCCGGTCAGTCAGCCTCACCACTGGGACGCGCACGTTTTATCATTTACGTGAGAGAAATACGCTGAATACACAAGCTAACGGGGTGGAAAATTACTCGTTTGCTACTTCATAGTACTAAAAAGTGGTTTCATGCTTGATTGGTGCAATATCTCCTATTGGTTCCACAGATGGCTTCTGTCATACTCAATTTTTGTGAATAAAATGAAACTTAGTATAACCCTCATGATTTTTTTGCTTCAGTTCCGTGTACGCACAGTTTATAGCATGAACTATCTATCTCAGGATTAACCCGTATCCCAGAGATTATAATACCATTGTTTGATGCACCTAAATGGGAAAAACCACTCTTCACTTTATCTCTATTTTGTATTTTTGCTTGTGCAGAAACCTCCGAGGAAAGCTTCACAAGCTGCGATGATGGTAATGTCTTTTTTGCAAAATTATTTCGTTTTGTGACAGGTGAATGTCAGTTATTCTGAATACGATGCTTTCCCTGATGATTTTCTCAACTTTGAAATTTATCGTATGTAGACTTCTGCATTCCATACGTGAATGGATGAAATGTTTCCCCCTCTTCATAAAATCCTTACTACAGGGAGATTAAGCGCCTAGGTATCACCATAACCAATGAAATTTTATTTCTGGTATACACGATTTTTTGTTGGGTTGTACTTTACCAGCCCCTCCATATATGCAAGCCTATAGATTACCCCATCAAGCGACTGGTTATTTTTGAATAAGCCCAGAAATAAGTTATACACATAAGCGAAATATGCGGAAGAAAGAACAACATGTTCTGGTTGCATTTGCACCTATGCATTGTCCACGAAGCTCATAAGCAAAAACGAAATCACTGGTCATTCTTTCTGAATTCATAAAGTTTACTTGCATGTGATCCTGTGTTCGGCAGATAATGTGGATGAAACCGAAAATCTGGTAAGTAAATTGGTCCCTTAATAATTGGTGCAGCATAATTTGATTGATGTTATGTGCCGGTTTATTGCCTTAAATGTGTGAATGATCTTCTAAGTGGTTTTTCTTTGCTTTCCGTTTTCCGTTCCGTTGGAATGTTCATTAGTGGCAGGAATTTAGGCAGGGGGTTTCCATTTTCTACTAAACGACTTGTCAAAATGCAGTGGGACCAATAAAACTGAAACGCCATAAGTATATTTTCATCCGTGCAGCGAGACCTTGGTCGCATCGTTCAATTTCGGTGATCAATCTGCTCCTTATTTCCTGTGGATAATTAAGTCAAATTTGAATTGTAATAGTCGTCATTTGTTGGATCATTGATGACTGTTAAGCGAACAAATTTAAAGCATCTTTATCTCATACGTTTCAGTTTTCACCGCGAAGTTTTGAGGTGAATCTGATTCAGATTATATTTTTGGTGAAAACTGATTGAGGCATACTGAACTCTACCTGTAAAGTTGCAAACTCAAAGAGAACTATCCACTCAATCACAATTTGATGTTGTGAATGTCGCTTGCTGATGCGACTTGGGCGATTATATAGTATCATCCTTGCATGAAGTATTCGGGGTTATTGGTGCTCTTCGGTGACCCATTTGGCGGAGTGCGTATGAGGGGATTCCACTGAGACGGAGGGCTTTGGAAACTTATCATTTCGTCAGCTACTGTTCACTACGCTTATCTGACGCACACATTATCTTCCTCATAGAAACGGTCTAATTTCTTCACGATAAAAGATGGGATTTATTAGACATGAGTCACTTCATTCTCAGAAGTACTGAATTCGAGGCCGCCGTTCATATTATTGGTAGGCATGCTCCACTGCTTCTCCTTCCTACAGCCTCGCACTAGTTGTTGTTACCACGTGTCTGTATTCACTCTAACTGATGTGATATTTCTTCCTCTATTTGTGTTCCGATCAGTTGCACATCGGCTTCGTTTTATTCATTTTTTCAGCGGCTTTATTCCGCCGAAATAGCCCTGTATAACATCAGACTGAGCATTTTCAGTAATTTAACTGACGTAACTTTTCTGGTTGATGTAAATCAATTTTATTTTCAGCGGTGCAGTAGAGTCATACTCACCATCTTCACAACCGTTCAGCTGAGGTATCGGCCGAGAAAACTGAGAGAGCTGTCTCTAAGCTAGTTTGTATGTCTGCAGAACTTATGGACAGGGATTTCATCCGTAAGTGATGAGTAGTTCGTTTCGCCAGACTTTCTTATTGAATAAGCAAGTGCATTCGGCTGTTGTGCCAGAGTTATTCAGCTAGAAGGTTTGAGCAAAAGAACAATGATAAAAACGTTAGGTGATATTTTGGCTATGTGATTCCATTCCGTTGAACTACCAGAAAATTCTCTCCGGCGGATTTTGTCACTTTGCCGGCCGCTCTGTCCGACGAGACTGGACCAGGCATACTAGGCTGGTTAGAAATAAAGGAGGGGCCGAAATGAATTACCTGGTAACACCTGTAGGCTGTCGATCAAACACCGGACACAGACAAACACGTCGTCAAGTGTACCCGCACACGGGTTATCTCATGATCAGTGATCTCGGTATCATAGTTCCCTAATTGAAATTCACAGTCATCTGTGACACATCTACCCGAAATGAATACATTTTGCACTATTAACTTCTCGTCAACAATTTGTACTGACCATTGGATTGAACAAAGCATTGTTCCGTACCATTTCAGAAGAGCCAAATGGATCTCGATGACCAACAAACGCTCGGGCAACAACGGGATTAATACTTGAAGGGGACTGGGAGATGCTAATGGAATAAAAACTGAAAGTGAACTGGTTCACTCAGATTACTGAAAATGTAGTTTAGATTTTCTGCAAAAAATTCGTTTAGATTCTCTTAATTTGACTGTTTTCATTTGATTTGCATGAAGTGAACCATTGCATGCAAATATAAATAAATATACCATGTTCTTTTCTCATCATTTTGATCGACTGAGGGCTGGTTTGCGACTATCTGATTAACTGACTCTTGTTTTCCATCCTGATCAAAACAATAAAACAAATTCCGCGTTTCCTTGTTTTTATTGATTTTGGGAGTGATAATGAGTAGTTTGTACGCGCGAGAGATGCGCAATTTATAGTTTGAATGCGATGACACTCAGTTAGTAACTAGTTGTAAGAAGAATGGGAAATATTACAAAATTGTTGGTATGTGGCCTTCAGCCACATTTTCGGTGTCTGAAATCAATGCTAATTTCCGTGAGGAGAGAAAAGTAATACTGAAACCCGAAGTCGCAGTCCTTGTGTCCCGATGTCTCTCAAATATACCAGTACTAGTGTACGGTACTTTTAAATGATCCGTGCGTTCACCAAAACTGGAGCAATAAAATCATAGTTCCTATTGCTAAATTAACTGGCTCACGGATAAGAAATATGCAGCCGGATGCAGCTATTTGTTTTACTCCTGTCGGGTACAAACGTGAAACGTGTCATTCGATACTCGGCGTAGTAAGAATGTCACGACCGAACGAAATTCGGAACGTATCGAAAAGGCGATGCTTCATGTGATGTGGTAAAATCAATAAACGTCATTTGCGATGAGACGGCGTTCTCGACGGTAGAATTCAACCATCCGACTTTTTGATTTCTACGGGTGAACATTTTCGGAGCAATCTTAGAATAAAGAAGCTGGTTTTACAGCTGGTACAGTCCCTTCGGAGGAGGGGGGAAGGGAAGTCTGCTGGGTTAACTCGAGTCGAGTAAACAGCTTCCCTCAGATGCTTGTTGCAAAGAGTGCTGGTCGACGCCTAATTAAGTGTGCCTATTTATGGTGGAATCGAATCCAATATAAGTCCAGCCGCTTATCTGGGGGACACGAGAGAACACGGGGCCAGCAGGTGACGGACTGAACTGTAGAATATTGTTTGTGGTAACGTGTGAGGTATTGCCGCACTGAAATAGTTCCACGTGTGCATGTTTGCGTGCTTGTATCTGAAACGAAATAATTTGAAATAACGAAAAATAAGCGTGTTTTGTGGGTCTGTTTGGTCTGTCTGAGTCAATAGGCTGACGTAAATATGATGGCACCGTTAGAGATTTGCCAGCGGTGAAACAAGCTGAATCAACGTTTACAAGCGAGACAGCTCTAACAAGCGTAAAATAGCATTAGCAAAGTGTCTTCGAACCAAAGCAAGAGGTTGTCATCAACCATATGCAACCAACGAAGTTGGGGAACATATGATCTCGTGACATCGATCACGCTATAAATATGTGAATGCGTCACTCAAATCTGCCGTCACCCCAGCTTATGCTAGCTCTCCTTTCTTTCATCCAAACGCCCATCGGTAAAATCTGGCGGTCTTCATCCTTTTGTGAAGTACCGAATACCAGTTTGTTTTCGAAAATCCGCTTTCATGTCCCTGTGAAATGGCTACCATACTTCGATCGTATTTGATGTTGTCTCCAAAAATTACGGTCAATTTGTATGCATGATGCAGTCAAACACAGGAAACCACCCCACACTCGTAAAAGAAGAATGCAATATATTATTTGGTGCCAATAAAAGGGATAGCCCGCATGGGCCTATTGGTTTATTGCAAAATATCAATACATTGCTTTGCAGTAGGCGGGAGAGAATCATTTACAAGTGGGACCGTCTATCGATGTTGTACTTCGCGGGATAAATGTTTTGGTCGGTACAGAGTACCAGTGGATAAAGCGTTCTAAAATAACGAAGTGATGAGAGTGAAAATTCATTAAGTCAATGCCATTTTACAAGTATTAAGATGTTTCATTCCTTGTCTGCGAACGGTTCTGGTGAGAATACGTCAGCGGGGCAGGGGGTCATAAAGTTAATCCAAATTATAAATCAACAATATTTTACTTGTACAAGGCGGGAGGAGGGCAGTTGGCCGGTGGTGGGAGATGCCTTGTGTCCTTAATTTTGTAGGCAGAAGGAGAGCTTGCTTGTGCGTGTACACTGTAGCAAAGCACGATAACCACCTTAGCAAATAAGCAATTGAAAACGCAGACATGTATGCAGGCGCGTGAGCCAACGATGCCCGCAACTGAAAGTGTAAGACAGCTGTGCAATTTCATTAGGCCGTGCAAGCTAGTGCAATACATGATACAATCTGATTAGGCAGTGTTGTCCGTGACAGTGCATGGGAAACGTCAACTGTGTTCGTTTGTGTATGACCGTTGGCGTGTGCCCATGATTGCATGGGGTTTAGATCAAACGTAATTGTGTGTGATCGTATGACTGTTCACCACGAACACAACACAGTCGGGATGGAGTGGGAGAAAACCACGCGCTTGACGATTGTGAAATTTTCCTTCGGGTGCATGAGTTGAATATGAGAACGAAGAGCAGTGAAGATACGATGAAAATGGGAGGTCCAGACGTTTCCCGGGAGAGATGAAAGCAAATGAATCGGTGTAGAATTTCAAACCCGAGTAAAATGACACGCTCACGGGAGACACACAATTTCCTGCGGTATAATATGGGCCGGTTTTCAAATCATCATTCAGAAACTATGTTCATTGTTGAGTTCACAAAACACATGCACCGACTGTCATGGTATATTAGGACTGTGGATGTGTGGTGCGAAAATCAGTGAAGTAAGAGATGCACAACCAATGAACCACGCGGATGGCATTTAAGCAAATGGGTGATCTGTCATTGATAATATTGCGGGACGGGACGGGAAAATCAAGAACCTTGAAGAAAGCCGGAATTCATCAGGAAAGCTCCTGAGGAGACAATGACGATACCCACTTGGATTATAAATGGAGCCTCAAATCTGTAGGCAGGTACCCGTAGAGAATCTAACATCGGGATCTTCAGCTTGAGGTAGATTTTAGCGGACAATTTGGCAGAGATACCATCATAGAGGTATCCATGAAGCATTTTGAATATATGAGAACAACACTTATCAGATTGGGGTTTGCTTGGATATGAATGAGCAGAACTCAAGTTCGCGGAAATTATTTATGGATCGAAACAATCCAATGTCAGCACTAGGATTGTAGTAGTTGTTTTTCTCAGAATACTCCACTGAGGAATCATATCTCTGATTCACGGATAACTTTTTATGGCCAGGGGAGTCCAACTGCGCATACATGGAAAGAGACAGTAACAACGAACCCGATCATGTGATTACACAAATATTTTCCCATCCATCTATAGATGCCTGTTGTATGAAACTTATTAGGCGCAGAAAATGAGTCAGGCCTCATTGCACGGCTGGGGTGCAAGTGATTGGTTGGGCGGAGTAGACTTACAATGAGTACAGACGGACCGCGGACAAACACTTTAAAATGAGCCAAATTACTGTTTTAATTCTCGAGAAATTTTCATATATTTATGATCATAGGGTATCGAACACAGTTATTGAAAACTGTGAACTCCAGACTGTGAATAGGGACAGTTGTTCGCTAATAACAATTGCATTGGATCTAGACAAGCATAAGTTGAAAACTCGGTTTACTAGCACGCCCGTCTTGGGCTAGGTTTCAGTCATCTGTCGACATTCAATAATCAGCGGGGTTAGTGAAAATAAATACTCGTCACAAACAAAGTAACAGTTCCCGTGTGGACCTAACCAGATAAGGTAATGATTTTTCCTAGGAGAATGAGATGTCAGAACCGTTTATGGTGGTCAGCTTGAATTCGTTGATAGCATTAAGTACCATGAGAGTTGGTGTTGAGAATGAAATCACTTCTAGAATGGCGGAAGCTAAGACTGTTTCCGCAAACTTGTGGCATCGCCGTGATATCCAGCTCTCTTTGGTGGGACTGGTGTGTGTTGTCGCGGAAGCGTTCATTTTTACGGTTGCGAGACCTAGCCGATTGGCGCTGAGGATGATTGGGGTGCTTTTGTGTTCAACAGTCGATGTCTACGAAGCCTTTTTATGCCGATGAGAACATTGAATGAGTGATGACTAGCTGATTTCTCTTCCAATCGAGGATAAACAGAGTGCGGAGGAATCTTCAAAGGTTTCCGATCGGCAATCTCCTGATGAGTAATCGACAACGTCTTCTTGTTCCTACTTGAAAAAGTCATGTGAATGTAGAACCTGAACCATGGGGGAAGTCAACCGCATATCATGTAGCTTTGCAGTAGAATAATTGCCAATGTTTTGACGTATAAGAAGCCTGTTGCAACAGATCATGTTGTACAGACGAAGGTCTTTACGGAACTTTGGCCACTACATTCAAAATTAATTGAGAATAAATTCCGGTTTCGCCACCTTCTATCGATGATCGTATCCGGGATCAAAGACTAGACTCAGTTTATCATGCAGTGAACAGAGCTAAAACCTTTTGACAATCAGCCGATCTACAAATAATGAAGTCCCAAATCTGTATTTGTAACTTTGATTCAAAATCTTTGAAGTGTCTTCCATTCGATTACCCTAGACTGGGGCAGACCAAACACTGCATTATTCGGATTAAACATCGAGATGAAAGTCAATCGGTTGCTCTTATCTGTTCCACAGATATGTTTGTTGCTAGTAACCACCAGGTGTCATCGATGATAAGACCAACTTAATTTTGCTCCTGTTCAAACTTTCGTGAGAACACACCTGCACACGCGCGCCCATTCCGTTGACTTCCAACTATAGCCCGCGTCGTTGGTGTCTCTCGTGCCCACCAAGTCTTTGTGTGACAAGTAAACTGATTGTCGATACCTTACGCGACGGAACACGGCTATGGTTTGTCTCAATTGCCCACCGGCCCATATTGTAGACTCAAAGTAAACACCAGGATACATTCATCTGAAAACAAACTCCAAGACCGTGGTATGATTGAGCCTAGGATAATTGATCTACTGGTTTCGAGACTTTCATAGAATATTACCAGCTGTAATCAAACAGAATAAAACAAGGTATTATGAATGACAGTCACACGCATAAAATGGTTGGTTCGTTTCCAAAAGATGAGGCTTTGTTGTTCACATCGAAGAGCAATTATGCTTCCTGATTAGCAGAAACATTATGAGTTTATGACTGAAACAGTTACTGCTAAGTAGAAACGGGTAAATATAGGTCTACATTTTGAACAATGTGAGCCAATGAAAGTGAAAACTAGAAAACTGGGTACATCCTTCGGATTGACATTCTACACTGTGGAACAGGATGTAATGTTTTTCTGTGTTACCGTGCGCAACCAATTCAGGGATAAGGGGTACAGTTTTGCTGTTCGCATTAGGCGGGTACACATTCATTCGTCTTATTGTCACAAGGTAAAGTACCCAAAGAAGTAGACAATACACTGAACGGATTTACCTCCAACACCGGATACAGCGAAGTACTATGGTCCTTAAACCCGTCAGAGGCGCTTCTATGTTCCCATCTGTTGTAAACAGAACTGAAAAAGACAGCGATAGCGGAGTCAAGCTAACTCCGCTTCCCTGAGACGTCATTTGAGCTCCTATCAACATCTCCATGAAGAATAAATCCTAACAAAAATGCAGAATTTCAATTTTTGCGCAATAACTGCATAGCCCAAGGTCAACATTGAACATGTGATTGATCACTTCTAAAGTGAGCACTTTTATCTGTCTCACCCTTGTACCACTATTACCTACCTTTCAGTTATGTTGTGTTTCTGGTATTGCTAGGTGAATGCATTCATCAAATCAAATTATGGGTGACAAAAATATGCATGATGATGGTAAAGTCAGATTAAGCTAGAATTCCCTTTCAAAGAAAATGCAGCGTTTGAGGGAAAATTTGCACTAGGTTCGGTGGGGGTTAAATCATTATTCAAGAGCAAGAAATGGCACGTTAGATATTCTATACAAATTCATCAGGTAGGAATGAAAGGGCACAGCAATCATTTTGAAAGATTCCATGGAGATGACTGTTGGCCTCATCGTGTATTTATAGAAAAAAAGTATAACGTTAACATTACATCATCTGTTGATGTACCCCGAAAACTGGAGAAAATGACAAGACTTTTTCCGTAATAACTGGTGTAACACTGAAATTCATATTTATGAACACGGTAAAGATCACAGGGGCGTAATGTGGCATGATCGATGGGACAAAACTGAAAAACGTGATTTGGCCACAAGTTTCCCGGGCTTTCACAAGTTCAAAGGAGGGCGCCGCAGTTTGAGTTTTACACGTTGACAGGGTCAGTCAAAGCCATCTTTCGGAGTCACTTCGTTGTACTTCATCTTTTCATCTATCCGGCATTCGATGAAGCACAGAGTAGAATGGTCACTTAGTAAATCTGGGCAAGATAGGTTGCATTTAAATTTTGAAGACCTGCATGGCCTAAGGGTAAGAGTTCAGTGCTTGGAACAATGCCTAATGTTCTGAAGATTAGATAAATCCATGAATTTATTCGTATTCAATTTACGCAACTTTACACCTTCGGCATACTGGTTTGTAGTCACGGGAGATCAAGGTGGTAGGTCGATGACATAAGAGGGAAACACGGTGATACCATAACAACTCGAAGGTAGTCATGGAGTTTAAAGGAATTCGTGCGATTTGCCGAGATCTGGTATTCGGGATAAGTCTAGGCCAATAGTCATTAGGCTGTGTCAATGAACTAGGGGTGAAGCAGAAGGAGTGTAGCAATTGTAATTAGATTGACGCTGGAATTACAGTATAGGCAGAAGAACAGTTAATGAATGTGCAGTGAAATATTCAGCGGAGCTGGTAAGTAGTTTATTGGTACCAATTATTTCACCTCGATCGTGCTGTTTTGAGGTTCATAAGTAAACCGGCATTGATCCGGTAGGAACCTAATATGTTCTGAGTAAGATCGAATGAAAGTGAGTGAAGTGAGCGTTGAAGTATGGGTAATGTGCCAGAAGGTGTTTCAGAAATAAAGATCATTGTTACTCATTGGTAACGTGAGCGACAGATGATGATTTCTAATATCTGTTGTTTCGCATCTGTTTTTGTTCTCGTACACATTTGAGCTTGTTCTGCACAGATATCTACCAGCTCATCAAAGAAACAGCACATAAATCCATCACGATTTAAGTGTGTGATATATTCAAGCGAATGATCATGAGTTAAAATATGAAATTTTTAGTATTGATCTGGGGTAAATTCACGAATTCTGTTGAACCACGGTAGAAAGAAAACCCATTTGCTCCGCAATCAGGCAGTCAGGCAGCAACAAGTGCAACGTCTATCTCAGGCGCATGCAGCACATGCAGTCGCGTGCGACCAAGGGAGGTCGTTCATTGGTTGAAACAAACCGATAGTGTTATGGGAGTGTTCAAGGTAATGGACGTGCACGCGTGCATTTTAGCAGACACAGCATCGACTAACGGATCAATAAGCGTATCGACCACGACGGAACGCACTCAAGGCTCGACCAGTGATAAGGCCACAAAAAATTGTTTACCTCACTCTTACCATCAATGAGAAAAAATGACGTTAGCTCAATTTGAGGCCGTCGGCACGGGATATGACCGGTGACGGAATGTGTAAAACTGAAGATCTGCAGGGCTCAAAGCTCACGAAGAAACCCGAAATTTGCAAGCTTCCTGCGGTTAGGCCAAAGCACAATCCACAGAAAAAAGCACACCAATTCTACTTATTCCGTTTTTTCACACAAGATTACTTAAATTCTCAGATACCGACAACAGTGAGAGATGCCAAACCACCTAATAGATATAAAATATTCTTCACCAGGAAGGTTAAAATAAACTACACTGCATCAATAAGAGCTACAATTAGGAATGTATATAGCTTTCTAGAGTGCCGTCTGACAATCGGATTGAACATTAGTGGGTGCATTGGAGAGATAACATTGAAGAAGTCAATGCATGTTTTACTTTATCTTGAAAAACTTCAATTTCAGTAGATAAAAACGAATCATCCGTTTTCCTGTTTTCCGTGAAACAGAAATATCAAATTTGGGAAAATAAGATGTAACGTTTCCCGTAGGTGTAATCATTGGGTTTGCTGTTTGAGGATATAATTCAACCTTCTTTTCCACATTTGGCTCAGTTGTTGTGACACTGAATAATTGCTACAGTGCTTTTGGCAGGTATACTTGAGATATGGCCTTTCTTTTCAGCTATACCCACCTTCCACTCCGCAACACTACTATCTTCTGCAATCAGAATAATGGTAGGTAAAATTTACTGCGTTACAAAGATGCAAGATTCATATTTCATCTAAAATACATGACAGGTAATTCCTAGAAACATTCACAATTCCGAATATTAGTGTTGTTTGTAGTTCAAGCGGACGTATCGGTTGGTGTTACCTAAGCTTGGCGCTTAGGTCGCAAACGTTCCGTCACTACTGAAGGTGACATCTTCACCGATCCACTGATGTCGGCACCTCGAGGTGTGATGAAATGTTTGCCACATAAACGTTGAGCTTAGCGGTCACCCACCGGCACAAATATTCACATCATTCAAGACACACAAACCGAAACTTGACATTCGTGTTTTTAATGATAACTAAATATATTCCTGAGTATATTCCATGACACCAGAGCAATTACGCCCTGATTGAATCAGCTAAGGTTTTGTAATATCCGAGGAGGTATGTTATTGTTCACAACAACAGCGATAACTCTGAATGGACTAATAAAATGATGTCCTCCAAGTTATTTGCATTGAGCATCAGGATAGCGTTTGCAATAGCATTAGTTAGAGAAATGGAACAGCTGCACAAAATATTGGGATTGTATAAATATTGGTGTTTTGATTTAATATTACCAATCAAACTTGTATTGGTGTTATCATTGTCCATTATACGGGTGTTTTCAGTTGTAATGGACACAACATTCATTGTTGACTGGAAGGGGATACAAAACAGTGCAAATACAAATAAAACGTTTTCTCATCGTTTAGTTGTCACTGGTGTTCGTGTAATAGCTACTGCGGGTCACTTAGCGACCATAGCTTAGATTACTATAAACAAACCCTCCGGAAGTACCCGTACCGTGCAATGGCATATCACATGCGGGATTTCCACCGCAGTCACTCGGCTTCGAGCTACTTCGCAGGCCATCCATTTTATTGCACAGGAATCTTGAAAGAAAATCGCAAAGCTATTTGTTAAATGAATCACATCTGCCTTCAAAGGATAACAGGCTTTAAAATCTGCATGGTTCCTGAAAGCTCCTATAAAAGTGAATATATGCCTGTCAAATACAGCACAAAAAGCTTTCGCTTAACTTCAACAACGTGCGCCCCTACGTTATTCGATGTTTTTTTCTGCCCGAACTCTATGAATCAGATCCTCGTAAAACGTTGGTAAGCCCCACAGCAGGCGGAAAAAGCAAATCCTAGATCTACCCATGTGCTGTTCGGGTATGCCGGAAAGATCGAAATACTGTAAAATATGTTGTGGTTGATGAGTCATCCGCATTGACCACAAAACGATCACCTGTGGCTACCAAACCATTGACAGAGTGTAATAAACTTGAACACAGTAGTGATAAACAAAATGAGCTCCGTGCCACAAGTTTGGTTGACTCTTCCAGATATCACTAAGAACCTTATCGTGTCGGCATCGGTTGCTTGTATTTGTGTTTCAATTCTAAAGCGATTGAGTGTTCAACGAAGTTCCCCCATCCTAAACCCTTATCCCTGTGCAGTGAGTCAACCATATTTCATTAATGTCCGTGTTTCCATGCGCATCAACATCATCGCAAGTTAGTAAAACAAGAAACAAATAATCTTCTGATAAAGTATCTGGAGATTTTGTGTGATAGTATAAGTCAATCGTTTCCCTACATCAGACTCATTGGCTTTAATAGTGAATAACGTCTTACTGAGTTCATTCGGTGTGTTCGAAATTCGGTCTTCGACTGTACCTTGAACCTTCTTCAAATCACTAGCAATAATATGGGCTGTGATCGAAAATGACCAGATATTTCATGCTACTTTCGTCTTTTTTTAAGAACAGACGACAAAGAAATCCCGACGAAATTATTCTTCAGTTTTGATTACACAGTGTGAACTGGAATCTGGCATTCGTGCTCATACTTCTACGGCGCAAACCTACTATTAACCTTGGAAGGTGTTAGACACTGTTCGATTCGATCAGGTCCTGTTCACCAATTCACTGTCCCTTCTGAAGAAAGCTGCCCACTAAAGATTTCACAGAAAACTCATGCACAAGGTTGTCTTGTGAACGTTGCTGTTTTTTGATAGATGACTTGTTTTTGTATCTATCTAAATAGCAACAGAGTCAAGGTTATAGACCACTAATTTGGTTTGCTTTGATCCAACGGGTGTCAACTCACACAAATTGGACGAAATCTCACTGCTTCTATTGTCAGACGGTTTGAACATAATGGAATGTGATGTGGGCTCTATGTATGCCCCACATATAATCGGACAAACTCCACCGGTTAATGTTATACTCGATTCCAGTGAAGCGTTGGGCAGGCTTCGATAAAGAAAACTCCAGCTTTCAAATCCTTGAAAGCCGATTCAAGTTCTCTTTGTTCGTTATCAAAAGGAACTGAAAATGACTATTGCAGGGTACTCAATAAACTTGAAGGCTAGCTTATCTCACATGAAAATTGGAACTGCCTTATTTCTGGTTATTTGATTATTCATCGTTTAGAACTACTAATAAACCATACAAAACGTGAACTAAGCAGATCGTGATATGGTTCTTATTTTCCTTACCATAAAGGCCTACTCACGAATAAACTCATTGTTTTAAAATCGACTTCTGCCGCATTCTTTATATAAGAAGCGTTTCAATAGAACCTTAGGAAAATCCATGTTTTCCTATCCACCATGAGATGAATAATTCCATACACTGATACGTCTTAGCTGAAATGAGCAGATTAACTGTCCAACTAGGGTTTAGCTTTCTCGAATGCCCGTAGTGCACTGTAGAATCAATGTAAACCAGATGAGTCCACTAACGAATTTGCATTTTTCCTTGAGGCTAAGTTATAACTAAAAAATTAATAAGAAGCGCTTACAATATATGTGAAAATTTAGTAAACAACTCACAGTCGACATCTATTATAGTATGAAATAAAACATTATCAATCTGATTCCGGTTCATCACTAAAGGATGAAAGGTCTTGCTGGAAGCACATCTGTGTTTTCTGGAGTGTACATCGTAGGTAGTCCGTTAACTAGTTAGAGGCAAAACCGAAGCGAACATTTCTGAGGAACGTCTCACTGAATAGATGCTGAACAGCAGCAAAAAATCGTAGTCAATGATAATTCTCCAAGAGAGAAAAGCACGATCGGTTTCGTGTTCTACCGCTATGATGAAGGCTGATGGAGTGGACGAGAAATCGTAAAAAAGTGAAAGGCAACACTTATTCCAATTAACGGGGTACCTCTTAATCTTAGGAGGTTCAGTTGTGAACTTGAACAAGCAAATCAGAAGACAAACATCGCCACAGGAACTCATTCTGCAAACTGCTGCCGATCGGGTTAAATTCACATCAAGCGCAGTGAGAATTACAATGGAAAGCAAATTAGGTGAAAAGCAATTTTATGGGTCGTGAAGCCATCAGTGCTTCGTGTTCGTGTGAATGTGTGATAAGGTAAAGCCACGGTAGATTATGGATGAAGGCCATATACGGTTTGACTGAGGTTGAGTCTGGCGCTAAAGCTCAGCAATAAAAGACTTGTGGAGAAAGGCATAACACGTACTTTGCCAATCCCAGTGCAAAAAAGCTTTCTCACAAAAATGAAAATGAAGAAAATGAAACCTGTAGGTATGTACGGATCAGTTCTCTGTGGTTTTCTAAGGACTTCCTATGTTACTGATGAGTGACTCGCACTCACACAAATAAGCTCAGTAGCCGGCCGGAGCTATTCAGCCAGCACATTCACTCCCCAGTATTCACATATTACGTGACCCGTTTCAATTTTGTGGAACGTTTTTCAAAAATGGTCTGCTCGAAATAAGATGCGCTTCTTTGATGATGCTGCACCATTCAAAATGTCCTTCTGGACGCAACTTTAGACTTTATGTCAAACTATCACGAAAAACACATCAACATTCGCGCACCTCCTGAGATTAGAAAATCACTGATTTGATAATCACAGGGAACAACCGATTCCAGCTTCAAGTAAAAGCATTCAGACACATCGATGAAGTCACAGTTTTTAGTCCATTGGGTTCAATTTCGGTTAGTATATAAGTGGGCATGATCGAAACGGAAGGGGATGCAGAGATGAGAAAGACTGTTTTGTACTGAAGACATACGATCATTATGGTCGTTGTGGTAGGTCTGGTAGGAATAGGTCAGGAATTCCTAAACGAATCCTACAGAGCACATTTGAACTTGAATCGCTTGTGGTAATTAGAACAGCAAGGCTCATTATACTTCTTCCATATGTTATTGACCTGAAGAGCGGAGGATTTGGTGTGGAAAGTACTTCCATGGCAATTTTTTTCTATATCGACTGAAGAGACAGAGCTCTTATCTGAGCCTTATTCTTCAAAGGAGGAACAATCTGTATGAAAGAAACTCTCACAAACGAGGAAGCAGTTGCTCATGTCACAATATGTGGTAATGGAAATCCTGAATCATTCATCGATTTTATTAGTCAGACGGGAAGCCAGACACAATGGTCGCTCTGTCAGCTGCCAAAAAATTATCCGTGAAAAACTAAGTTAGTAACAGCTTATTACATGGGGCATTTTAAATGCACTACAAAGAACGTACTGTGCTTCTGCACTACGCTTTCAGTCAGCCTTTTGGCGCCTCATCACATCTCCAGTAAACGATCACCGTTCCAACAAATCCATTTTTCATCACACCTGAGTCATCTCTTGAAGCTGTAAGAAAGCATATGTTAGTAGAACGGACCGGCTACAGCTAACCAGAATGGTTGAACGCATTCCAAAGCACATCCGTGCTGCGATGACACAGCATAGCCTGCAAACTTCGACTGCACCACGCAGGTCGACCTCGGCCATCACTCAAAACTTGATCAAGTGTTCAAATGGTAGATCCTGCGGATACGTTCTACGTCTAGTTACGTCACCGTGACAAACACCAAATAAGAATACTAGGAGCATTACCGATCGCTCACACCAAACCCGTCTTGTGTCCAAGAGCAACCACAGAAACACGAAGGAATACGGTCTCAAGTCCCCAAAACCTGTCTCACATTGTAGGTAGTTTCCTATGCTATGTTACAATATCGCAAGCGGTGAAAGTTCACAGCAGGAATCCCCTTTGCAATGTCTGCCTTCTGGATTACCTGTTCACACAAAGTTTCAGATAACACCCCAGTTATCTACCAGCGGAATACGATTTATTCATGGAATACGCAGAATCTGTTTGGAAAAAATGTTGCATATACTCGTATAACTGGCTTACTTCTTCACACAGGAACACAAACAGGTGATTTCTGAGATATTTAAGTGATCGACCCAGTCTAGATTAGAATCCTGAACAGTGCGAATAACCTTGGGTATGACCAGGGGAACGAAATGAAGTTACTCATACGAGTTACGGTTGGTTGCTATGTCTGAACGCGTATTTCAATTCCATCTTGCTAAAGCTGCGAAAGGGACCCCAGCTGAATAAATACATAATTCTACTTACTGAATATGATTGCTCGTCAGATGAAAAAGAGGATAAAACTCATGGTACAAAATTGTAATTCTAATGTATCCTTTTGTCACTAGAGCATCAAGTTTGAGTAAAGATGAGTTACGATGTCAGTTATCCGGCCATCCCGTTCATCAATTCACTATCCGTTTCAGATATATCAGTGTATGTTTCACTAATATCTCGTGCGTACGGTCATGTGTGTGAATCACTATTGTTCACCTGTATAGTTGTATCCGATATATTATTCTTCCTACCCCCTTTACTTCCTTGGTACCAAAGTTTAGGTATTTCAGGTACCATATATATATATATATATATATATATATATATATATATATATATATATATATATATACGTATTCGCTTAGAAAAATGGAAAACCGGGATAGTCCTCCAGTTATTAGTCGCAAAGTAGTACTGACTACCAACTGGAAAAGTCTTGTCTACAGGTGAATAAGGACAATAACTAAAAACATCGCCATGCTCTCTCCGTAGACCTAGAAATCACAGTGCACTGAATCATGGCACTGACTTATACATTCAGGTACGAAAACAGATCATGAATATAGTTTACCAAAATGTATCTTGCACCACTACGCTACATCTGTGTACGAACACAATGCAATTAGCGTCATTGTTTCCATAGTTGCTGTAATACTGTTTGATAACAGAGACACGATTGCAGTAAGAGACTAGTCACACAACGGAAAAAGTCACTGACAAGTACCAATTCGGTTGTGGTTTCGACAAGTGATTCACAATCATTTTCCAGCTTCAACTAAATCCACGAGAATAAAAAGGTTGGGTCATCAGTAGGACAAGATCGTACTGTTCACCCAAATGGAACTCGCTGAATGTCGTTTAAAACAACACAAACACGAGGATTTGTAGATAGCTAGAACTTGAAATCACTCTCCATCGTGGGACAAAAATGTGCGAGTTCTGTGAATAGTCGTACGAAATGACTTCCCAGTGATCCCCGAAACAATTCATATCTATGGAATTCGGTTTACACTGCTGGGGCAGTTGTCAGTAGCCAAAATAACCAGGCCAAAGCCTTGGCTTGGGGGGAAACAATATTAAGTGTACCTGCGATATGATGCTCAATGATACACCTATCTACTACTTTTTCCATGACAAACGTTTCCCTGAGGAACAAAACTGTGGCGAGATATCCACACCTTCGTGGGTTTAGGTTTCTGTGCATTTTTAGCTGTCCTAATTCAATGGTTGCGAACTGCGTTAGTTGGCAAATTTATGCCTCGTAAACAAATATTTGAGTTACACTTTCGCCGACTAATGAAACAGAAACTGCTATGCTCATTCTTGATCTATAACTTCCAGTTGAGTTAGGTATTTCCCTTCTGATTCCACGATGCTACTGTTCGAAATGTGACTCTAAGATGTATTGGAGAAAATAACGTGGATGAAAGAAGTTGAACGAATGTAGTGTAGTACATCATCGAAAAAAGGTGAAAATTTTCAACGATTATCCAAGGAAAACAAGGGGACAGGAGGACCTAGGGGAGATCTTACTAAGGCGGCTAAGATCTCGGAAGTTTTTCTTGAGAATGTGTTCAGGAAAAATTTAAACAGGCCACTGATTGGAGAAGGAGAGAAATTAGAATAAATTTGTAGAAGCCATGCTCTAGGCCTAATGTGCGAATGAACCTCTTCCATAGCAGAGTAATGAAAATGTGGAATACATTGACTGAAGAAATGGTTACCGCGCAAAGTTTTAGGCATTTTAAGAGGATGTTGAGTGCTTAATGCAGCGAGATATTCGCAGTAGTAGAATACTGAGGATTGGGGTTGAACTGTAGTTCACGTAAAGCTCATCGTTCATTCTGTCAGTGCTTAAATACGGAGGCTCTAGATGTGATGAAACGCACACATGATGATTAGTCCTTGAATCGATAGTGACGGAAGTATTTCTTTATCTTTATTTTACAACCAAACTGGTGGAGTGAACTACTCCATGCAACAGAGCTGGACGGAATCAACAAAGTCACAGTAGTGTTTGAGGATCACTGTGTATACCCTCGAAAACATCCTGGAAGCTCAACTGGCCCCGGCCACTATTAGTTCTGTATAAACTTACCTATCTGACTTCACACAGTCATTTCGGTATGGATTGTGTTAAACGCTCGTTAGACGGTCGTGAATATGGAAACATGAATATTATCATGAATTCATTGAAAATAATAGTCTTTCAGATGATGGGAATACTAGTGCTAGCTATGTGTGTGATTAGTGATATATTTGTGCATTCACATCTGTTTGGATTTGAGTAAGTCCTCAAAACAATAAAACAAAAGAGATTTGGCAAAGGAAAGCTGAACAGAGAATGAGAATTAGTTAGAAAATCTTGTTTATGTACCGTTTATTTTTTGTTTTTCCAAGCAATGTTTTGATTTTGACGTGGAAGAGTAAGGCAGGCCGACCGTACAGCCACCACGTATCTAACTTATATTCTGAGCCATGTACCTCAACTCCTTTAACCAACAACAGTCCTCATCTCTCGGGCCCCAAACAGGAGACGACAAGCATCAACTGAAGCCAATACTGGTGCCAGATTCTTATCTTTACGTCACTACATGGCCAGGCCTTTGCGCCGCTTCTTCCAGCCTCGCCTAGCACGTGCAGGTAGAGAACGGAAGAGTGGCTGATGAGTAGGCATATATGAATCATATCCGCACCATCGAGAGGGGTATAGAAAGATCCCATTGGTCAGAGAGCATACATGCCAAAAAGATGCGGACGAACCTCTATCTGTCCTTTTTCTGAATAACACTACAGTGTTTCAAGCGAGTCATTAAGGAAACAAAATTACAGAGAGAGAAACAAGAATTGGAAAAGCTATTATCAAAACGGAAAAATGAAAAGTGTGCAGGTTATCTCCATGATCATATACTCATCCTTTGTCGACTCCAAATAATGTATTTGTGAAATGTAATGTTTTTTTCCGGCAGCAGACGGTTCATTTTATTCAACCCCAACAAAAGTACGAGATAAGATCATCGAAAATTAGTGCAATATTATTTACTTTATGAGAATCATAAAAAATGGGACAATAATAAATAAGATCACCTGCAGTTCGGTGGATTGTTTTCAGGATTGGAGAATTTGAGTCACCTTTTCTGTCACGTTTGGCTCAATGGTTATATCAGTGGACACATTCACACTGTTCTCAACTGGTTCACTCTCTGTAATACCAAAATATTCCTCCAATTCTCTGACTGATAAATCCGGCAGTTAAGATTTCTTTTCATTGTCGTTCTCCTTGTTATAATCAACACCAGGAAATGGAGATAAGTACATGTTGCTGAGGTCATTTGAAATTGAATGGAGGATAACGCATTCAATGTTGTATGAAACAAAGAACTATAACTGGATAAACGTGTAAACGTGTATTTGCTTACTGTGGACCATAGTCCTACATTAGTGTTTCTGCTGCCACTTTATACGAACATCGACTAGCTGTTCCAGTCTAATGCAATCATGTGGTAATTCATCTGACAATGTTATATATACTTTCTTTCAAAGGTGAGTTTCTTTTGCCACAAAATAAAAGCCTACTGAATTTGATGAGGCAAAGTTACTTGAAATTAGAACGTGTCTCTTCAAAAATGAAGTTGCTTACGGTAACTAATAGCATGGGCAGGCAAAGTAGCAGATGGTGAAAATAACTACGCCACGATTCAGAACACTCAGCGAATGGTATTGTCGACGCAAATGCATGTATATCGACCATGTGGTTGATGATCTCCGATTCACGCATGAGTCCACGGCAAGCTTTGTGAATTTCCGATTTTTAGATGTTCAGTTGTAAAGTGCTCTTTGTAAGCGCAAATGACGTTTTGTAGTGCCAGTCAGTCAAGTTTTGGGTTTGTCAATCGAAGACGTCTTGGTTGACTAGAGTCCCGTACGGACTGTTTTAAGGAACAAGCTACCCAAACTTCTTTTCACAAATTGAGTAGGTAGTGAAGGAGGATGATCCAGGATGGGAAAAGTGTGATCTTCTTCGCTTTTATCGATTTATAAACACGCCACTGAATCAAACAAATAAAGAAAACATCACATATATTGGAGGAATGTATTCGGTGAAAGACAACGGACAACAGACCCAATCGGAATGAGTATAAGGAAGAAGAATTTTTACAAAATTTCGGATATGATTTTGAATATGTAAGCGAAGTACTTCAAAAAACCATTGAGTTTCCTCAAATAACTGTATTATCCACGGTAGAACATGAATTGGTGGCTTCTATATACATGCGAGTTGTGATGAGCTTATCAAACACGAACGAGTATCTAATCAGATCCCAGTTACACAAACCACCTTTTACTGGGAAAGATCTCTAGTTTAGAAGGATGTGTCCGATGAAGTAAAAAATGTCGTTGGTCCTTGGTTGATTTCCTAGAGCCAAGTGGATTAATTTTGTTGAAGCAACTGAACAGAATCTCCCATTTCATTCATTTACACAAACCAGGTCTATTATATCGCATCACAGAAGCACTCAGAACTGTGTTCTTAAGCAGTTTTACTCCAGATAACGAAACATCCAGCGGACACCACTCTGCTTGACTATACACTTCAGTAATGAAGATGCTTTTTAGCATTGCGGTTTCACATATGGATTAGAATGATTGCACTTTTAACGGGGCTGAGGCTCATCGTGCTCTTTCCGTTGACGACAGTTAGGATAGGACAGTCATGAGTAGACGTCTAAACTACTAAGCCTGAAAATTTACATTATGCGCCTTACCTAAATAAAACTAATCCAGTCTCTGCCTGACCTTGGTATACCCATTGCTTTTGAATGGAATCCGGTCAGTACCTATGATGTCCGATTCCATCCATGATGAACCGGTCTGTAGGAATATTCAGGTGTATCAACAGTTTTTGATATCTCGGTATGTTTTCATACGACAATGTCATATTTAGTCAGTCATCACATAACGTAAAATCATTCATTCGCGTGGTTTACGCCTCACGGAAATCCTGGGATTAGGAGAATGAGTGAAATGTTCAGATAAGCGCATTCAACATGAACTATCTCACACCATTTTGCAATTTTTAGTGTTCAGTCTCAATAAACGGCACTGCCAATATCTATAAGAAAAAGGTAAAGTGGTCACACTAGTTCATACCGGCATTTTATACATGAGAAGAAAAAGATGAATTCTGTAGGAATTTGTTTATTTAGCTCTGCTGTTTCCGATTTCATATTTCCGAGTGAAACTATACCCTAATTCGGATATTCTGACAGGTCGGGGCCACACATAAGAGCGCGTCCTATTACGAAGACTTTCAAACGATAATCTCTCAAAGATAAAAAGTTTGTAAATTACTACTTTCGCTGCCGAATGCAAACTTGTGTGCAAAATAACACCTTAGAAGCTGACATCTATCGTCACTGTGTTTCACCTACTCGATGATGTTGTGCTCAACTTTTGGCTGGTTTGATGCATTCAAGTTTTCTTCTTAGTTTGATCCACATCTGTCAAATTATTCTTTGTATCTTTGGAGGAAAAATCAACGATATCATCAGCTGTCCATACCGCTGGCACTGGAAGGGTTTCACCAACCAATACTTCAAGAAAGATTAAACGCTCTGGTTACAGTGCAACGGGGAGCCAAATATGCATAGGACCCTTGAATTTCAATTAGGAATTAGGTTTGCAGGAATTCTAGAAGTAGATAAAGCTTGACACCTTATCGAGGGATAGTTCCAGCTGGGCGTCTATTGAGTTGAAGTTACCAGGCTCGAAATTATGCAAGCACCTCTCACCACCGTAAGTAGATGGTTGTGTGATCAACCGAAGCGCTACCATATTCGATACGTGATCGATTTCTGTTCAGATCAAGTTCTTCTTGGGTAAATGCGTGTGTCGGTTTGACCACTTTGGTCACTTATCACATATGGATGCAGAGGACACAGAAGTTTGCACCAGAGAACATTTGTGGCTCATTAGAAGCATTATAATTCACGTAAGACAGTACCTCATCTAGCATTATATACATGAATAGTATCACACCTAAGATAAGGAAATATGCCCACCTTATCAGTTGTGAATCAGTGTGCTTCAGTTTTTCCGCATATATGACACAAAATGGCTCAATATAAAGCTATCATTGTATCTGACAAAGAGGGGGGGGGGAATTTCGTGTGCCCACCAGTTGTGGGTATCGGAGATATAACTGTTCAGTCCATCCCATCGTATTGTGTGCCTTGTCATGGAGCCACAGTTGTCAAGTAGATGTTCTGGTCGTGCCACCTCAGTTGATTTGAATGGACGATATGGTGTACGCGTGTCTGACATTCCCATGCGACAGAGATGAAGCTCCAGCTTCTAACGGCCACAAATTTTCTTTTGTGTTTGGTTTATCATTCTCATCATCATCAGACTATCGATGACCCAACAACCGACAACCAGTACTTTCTCATAACAAAGCTTTTCGCTCTGAACATGCATATTGTCCATGTGTAGAATGCTTTCAAACGTTTCACTTGTTAAAGAATAATTGCTAAGGAAAATGCATCGGTGTGCAGGAACGATGTAAATGTTACTTTGATTGACCATCGCGTACACGAATTACATTTACCTCGGTGTATTTCAAGCATGATTATGTGGAGTTCCTGAATATATATCCCAAATAATGACACTCAGTTGTATGTTCACTTATGGGCAAAAATTACAAACTGTAGTAAACCATCGACTTTGTAGTTTCCACAGAGGTTTAAAAAAAGATCCAGAGGCAAATTACAGAAAGAAAAAAAACTATTTAAAAGCCTTAGCTTCTTTGGACTAACTACGATTACTGCCAAAGAGAATGCGATAATGCCCCTACTGGATTCATAATAACGATCAAATAAAGACATACAATAGGTTCTGAACTCGATGAAAGTGACCAGGTTTCTGATTTTTCGGATAGTATCGTTGATCACTGTTGAGATCACATAGACATAAAGTATCTGACTGGTGGCCAAGAAATGGCGGCTTGCCAAAACATGGAAGAAAATGACTCCAGTCTTTGCGAAACACAAATCCTGAACGGATTTAGAGCCAAAATTTGAGAACTTCATCCGGATAATAATTTTAAACTGACTGTTTTAATAAAAGAATCGATTCATTTTACATAAGTTCTACTCGGAAATCCCGAGCCACGTGAAACAATAAACTGACTTGTTGAAGGACAAATCGTGTTTAGTTAAAATGACGCATACCAGGCGTGCAGCCGATAAATTTCCCTTTCGGTCATCACCATTCAATCATGCTTCAGCACGAACAGTATTCACTCATGGATTTTGCTATGTACTGACTGGCCTCACTCGTTTGAGCGTGACAGCGTATGTAGTTTAGCCCTTTGCTAACTTACTTGCTTGCTTGCGGTTTAGTCGCCGGTGGCGCCCGGGCTTTGTGTTTCAATCCGTAAAACTAAATGCAACCCCCGTAAAGTACTCTACTGCTAACCAAGAACACAGCAGGACACATGGTTTGTTGGAGTTCGCATACACTTACTCGTCAGATAGGAAAATAATAAGGATAAAAATTCATTGGAGTCTGATGTTCAAGGCTTTGCACACTAGAACACCCAGAGCTGGCGACGGGCCAAGACCGTGTTCAAAAACCTTTTGTGGAGTGTAACTGAATATCGGAACTAGGAGACACCTCCAGCCTTGTGCTTGTTTTCTTTGAGAAAATGGCCAACCAAGCTAGTTCAGTGGTTTGAACCCGAACATTGTCACTTATCATCGGCGAATGATGGTCGGTTCCTTGGCAGCTCGTGGCATAATAACATCTATTACGCATTTCAGAAACCGTTCATCTTGCTTCCCACATCTTCAGTCACTATTCTATGATTCGTTCACCGCTTTCTTCAGTAATGAACAAAAAGTATGACCGTGTTAATTACTGAACTTTGCTCCCGTTCGTAACGTAGTTATTCTACTGCATTTAGTTTATTTGTTTCTTAGGACCTCAGGTAATGGCTAGCAACAAGTGTTGGTAAAAGTGTAACGTGGAAAAATTCAGGACATAGGTGAGTTAGAAAATTTCTTTGAACTCGTCTGAGTCAGGGATATCAACTTCATTTAATTGAACTTCAAAAAAGTGGGAGAGGGTCATTCGTATTTTCGCACACAAATTCACAAGTTTCACTTCACGACGGATGATTGACGAAAAAAAACGTTGGAAGTTGTCGAGAGCATGATAGACTTAGGTCTTAACCACACTTGTTGTATTACCAATTTGGAAACAATAAAATAAATCCAAGTAAAGGAACAGAAAAGTACTTGGTTCACATGATGATGATTTCGAGGTGGATGCCGCCAACGATGATCAATGAAATGATGAATCTGAATGCCGGGAGGATTAAATGAGTAACGAAAACCATAAGAGGAACACAATGAGGATGATGATGATAAATCCGATGATGATAACTCAGAAGATGATGATGATTATGACGATGATGATGATGATGATGATGATGATGATGATGATGATGATGATGATGATGATGATGATGATGATGATGATGATGATGATGATGATGATGATGATGATGATGATGATGATGATGATGATGATGATGATGATGATGATGATGATGATGATGATGATGATGATGATGATGATGACTCGGATGATGCTGATGATGTGTTGAAAATCGATGAGCACAGATATTGCGAAGATCGTTTTTGTTTTAATCCCGAATATCTGATAACTTCCCGATGTTAATGATGGCCAAGACGAAGACCACTTTATCTTTTACGGTGAATGTTGTAATGATAATGACGATGATGTAATAGACAAAGATGGGAGCGATCGCGTTCGTGAACACAAAGATGGTGCTTGGGAAGAGACTGATTAAGAGCATGAGGAAAAATAATCATAATACCAATAAAAATGGCAATAGTAATTTTCAATATGATGATCATGATACTGAAAATTATGATGATGATGATGATGATGATGATGATGATGATGATGATGTTGATGATGATGATGTTATTGACGATGTTGATGATGATGATGTTGATGATTCCTTGATGATGATGATTATGAGATTGCTAGTGATGAATTTGTTGATTATGATGATGATGTTGATAATGATAATTTTGCTGTTGATGCTGATGATGATGTTAGTGATAATGATGTTTATAATGGTTATATCTCCGATGATGTGGAGAATGTTTTTGATGAATTTTAGGATGATGATGATGATGAAGAGGGATACGATGATGTCGATGATGGTGGTGGTGATGATGACGGTTCGGATGAATTGGATGTGGTTGAAGGTTACGATGATTACTCGGAATATCTTGTGGATTATGTTAATGGAGGAGACGATGATGATATTAATGTTTTTGAATTGATCTATGATGATTCGTTTCATGATGTTTCGGATGATGATTCGGTTGGTGGTTATGATTCGGGTAACTTTGATTCTTATTGGAATGGTGTTGATGATGCTGATGAATTTTTTTCAAGACATAAGGACTGTGATCTTCGTATTTTGATGTTCGTTCGTCCGCTGTTGAAGACGTACCTGCTGTTAGGTTTCACTTTCCGTTGAATCCTATTGCGGATATTTTTAAAAATTCAGATATTATTTTTTTATGAATGAGTGGGATAGCGCATATTTTCCGATGAATTTATGCCTAAATCTTACGAAGATGGAGTTGATAATTTTAATGAGGATGATACTGTGATGGTTTATATGTGTGATGATGGTGAACACAGCCACAATATTATTATCAGTTTTCACTGAAAAGATTACGGTATTGATGGTCACGATTCTGTTTGTTGTTGTTGGTGTTTTTGTGTCACCTTCTATGGTTGGACTTCAAAGGTTTTCTTTGAAAATGTTTATCATTCTTCCTACGAATGCCAATTATACTTTTCGTAAAATGAATTATTTGTGTCATGTATGCTCTACAACACGTGGTACATGGTTTCCGTCTTTTTAAAAGCGCTGATGTCTTTTCAATTGATTCTGTTGCATTTATAAGGATCAACTTTCGGATATTATTCTTAAGTGATTGAACTATCGATCATTGAGCAGTCTGTTTTTTTTCGGATAGCAATAGGGCTTTACTGATCATAGTTCTTCTGATATTACTACCGTGCTCTTGGAAAATTTGGTTGAAACCAAAGCAACGGTTTTGTTGAATGCTGATAAGCAATATGTCCCTAATGAGTTTCCTGTCCGTTGTTTATTTATGATCCATCACTGCTATGTGTGATAATAGCATTCAAGGATAGACACTCTGACAAATCCTAACTTAAATCTTTGATCCAGGTAACCATACTTCTCAGAAAACTCCTTCATGATGCTAGAAAACAAAAAAAATGAAAGATCTTCCGTTTGAATCACCAAAACTCATATGAGGTTTTATGAATATTTGCGGTAAAATTTTCGATTCGACAAATGAATTCATTCGAAATAAATTTATACCGAAGAGAATCTACGGTGGCTTCAGTTGTGACGGTACCAAATAGCGAAAATCAAAAATAATTAGGCATCGGTCATAGTAGGTAAAATTCTCGTATACGTTTTCTTGTGTATTTGCATCTTCTTTTTGTTATTTTTTCGTAAACGAGCTCAACGTTTTATTCTAGCTTTGCTCGTAAAACTATCATGTTCTGCCACGTGAGCGTATTCGAAAACAGATTGCTATGCATTCTCGGGAGTTTTGACGACCCCCGTTCAATGTGAATCCACCAATCACGAAGAAAACAATCACGTTTGAGGTTTTGTTCCTACGTGTTGGGTACCATCGATTGAAACTTATTGACCATACTCACTCAAGAAAACGATAAATTGCTACGAATTTCAAAGTTCGATTGATTGCTAGAAAACCAATTATATGATTTGAAACAGTTATATTAGGAATAAATAAAACACTCGATTCCAACTCCCAAAGTGTGCCCCTGAATTGCAATGCACGTTTAGAATTCACTTAATTTGGCAATTATTGAGATTACGCGTTTTATCTAGTGTACATTGGATTACACTAGATGATCCTCCCAGTGTGCTTGCATTAGTGCACTTACTGATTTACATTAGAAATGGGGAGACCATTCGTTCTCATTACAGAGTGATAAAGTGTGAGAAAAAATAACATTTTGACAATGGAATCCTCTTGAACAAAAACAATCGGTTACATAAGAAACTAACGTAAGAAAAGTAATATGAATTGTATGATATTTTGCATGATTTGATTGAGTTGCTTTTACACACCACGACTCAGTCCTATCTTCAATACTATATCATCCTAGTTTTAGAAAAATGTATATGCCACCCTGTTGTTAAATCCAAAATGAGTAACTCCAGGCTTGACATTTATCTGAAGCATCAGTCTGTAAATTGTTTCCATGAAAACAAAGAATGTGAACCAATAGAGGGACGTGATTTGGCATGGATGGTTAGGTGCAAATTTTTGAATGATGGTCCATGATTGAATGAATACGGTCACCTTACAGGACTGCATTTGAATCAGCAGGTATACGGTCAAACAACTCATTTTAGTGCATTTCAAACTAGTCATTCTTATTCAATAATGTTCAAGTGCTACAGGATGTTATTTTTCGTTTTATAATTTGTAGCCTCAGAAGTAATCAGTACAGTAAATAGCACAGCTTTTCTGAATTACCATGTAGGCTGTGCAGTGGAATTAATTTAGAACTATTCAATATTCCACCATTTCGTTTCGTGGTAATTCAAGAGTCGAATGATGGACCAAAGCACGGTTTTGCTGTAAATAGAGATGATGAGAGTAGTCAAAAATCAAAAGTAGATAACAGCTTACTGAATTTACTAATGAGTTTCTGGATTAGAGAAGAATCTCTAAAAGAGGTCCCATCATTGGTATATTCAAACAGTTGTGACCGATAACTGATTGACATGTCATGCATTAGGTGACTTACGACATGCCGGTATGTGTGATCCTGTTCGCTGTCTGCGCAGTGGTACTGATATTGTCAAAACGTGTCTACGAGTACGTAATTTGGAAGTTTTTTTCTCGCACCTGACAGCTCTAATGTAGAAGTACACACCATTTTGTCTCCAACAACAATCAGCCGGTAGTGGCAAGATTCAGGATAACGGTCATAGAGGTCTGTTCCTATGCGGCGAACGAGAAATACGGCCTGAATGAAGAGGATACCCTTCTTTTCCTCAGCCAGCCAAAACCTTGGGAGATTCAGTTTTCCTGAAGTAACCCAACTATGAACAGAAACACGGCATTCATACATACGACTGTTCACTGGGTCTGCTTTTATCATTCCGGATTTTTCAGTGTCTATTCCGCATAGAGTCTGTCAAGTTAGCTATGAAGTCATTTGCATCTACTGCCCCATTACGTTTCAATCTGACTCAAATGGAAAATACATAAGTTGTTCAGTGACTCATCTCATCCAAACAGAAAAATATGCATTTATTGGCGTTTGGATCTTGGCAAACATTAGTAAATTTCGTATGTTAGAAATAAACAATGAACGGGTATATACTTTTATTTGGACGTATTGTAACCTTGTCTCAAATCACAGCTTAGGTCGATTTCCAACGTGAACGAAGCTTTCTGGTTGAACTTAACTGGTTGAATTCGAGGGAAATATTTCATTCATAGGTTTGAAGATTTCCCTACCGTCCTAGGTATCTCTAATTCTTGTCTACCAACAACGATAGCCATGTTTTTCCGACCGTAACCAATAAGGTAAGTTGGTGTGATATCCTTATATTCGTTAGAATAATTTGTGTCGAGATTCCTTACCAAATATATTTCCTTGTTGTGAGCTTCCCACGGCTCACTGCACTAAAGTATGTGCCTTCAAAAATACTAAAAAGACAGTTAATAACAAGTATGGACAAAAAGCTTCTAAACTGAAAGAGAAAAAGTTAATGTGGGAACGGTACATAAGACCAGGTGGTTATATGAAAAGTTACTCAGACTACGGCGGATCATGCGATTAAAACACTGACTCCATAAACGTAGTCACTCGTCTTTTTTACTTCGAAAGATTGCTTAAAATCTGGAGTTCGATTTTCTCTTGATTGAATGAACTGACAAACCGAGGTACACGGGAAAACTATTAGGCATGACATTATATTCAGGAGCATAAACTGGATCACTTTATCATCATTGGAAGATATTCAAAGCCTGACTTGTTCTTAAGTGCAGTACTTTCCGGGAAAATATCTATCGGACTATTGCAGTCCTTTTTTTATTCAATCCACCTCAGTTGGTGAATACTCGCACTTACCTCTTCATTCATCATAGCAGCTGATCTTCATGTTTTTAAACGGGTAAAATTAGGGATATTTTCCGATGGCGAGTGACAACGAAAGAGTCGTCAGTAGACTTGTCACGCGGTTCAATCTTTTAGTGCCAATCAATTTTTTCCTGCGACATCCTATGATAAGACCATGATCAGATCATAATTATGGTATTGTTACCTGAGAGTGGATCAAATTTGAAGCCTCCCATCGGGGAATGTGATGCACTCCAGCCTACGCAGTGCCAACCGAGCTACCCAAAAGCGATAATTGCTGCTAGTGACTGGTTAGTTTGCGTTTCCAACCGATTTTATCATTAGAAATACCTAAAGAACAACAGAAATATAAAAATGGGAAAATTAAAAAAAATAAACTTTATATGCCAACACTGTATTGATTTAATTATTGTATCTGAGGGACAATCTAGTGAGATCGAATATATAGGAATAGGTTTTTCAAATAGCTATGTAAATACTACTTTAAAACGATGTGTATTACTAGCAGATCATAATAAGAAACGCAAAATATGTTCACCCTCAGCTCAACTTGAATAATAACGATAAACTCGCCAATATACCGAATTCTTTGATCAGTTTCATCGGGTGTCTGTTCATCGCTGATCATGCAAAAACCCAAGCAGGTTTATTCCGAGGCTAACAAGACTCCCTCGAAATAACTGCACCAATTTATTTCCGATTACGACCTTATCCTTGCCTAAGTAATTCGCCCTTTCGAAACCTGACATTTACCGTCTTAAGAAACAGAAGGTCATGTGGATCCATACTTTCCGTGCATGAGCACACAGGTAACTTTCACTCAATGGTCGGGGTTTAGTAAAAGGTGATCACGCACGAATGTCTATAGACAACGCTCGTTTGGCACGTAGCAGTGACCACCTGGTGGTGCCTAATTCATTTGTTTATTCACTGCTTATTCAACTCGTCCCTTGTGTCTACCTAGTTGAACGACTGAACACGAACTAATGAAAGAAACTGGTTCTTTCCTTATAACAAAGGCAACGTAAAGAGAAAGAGCCATCTGTATCTCAAACTTAAACTTGGTAATATAATGAACATTTGAAGAATCAACTGTTCAGCAATGTGAATCGTAAATTCCAAACCGCCCTTTTTTATTTCTCGGCAAAGCTCATACGGGTCTGGATGGATCTCTAGGTGCTTTTCACAAAGAACCAGACATAATGCTGAGCCTTTTAATTTGAAAAAAATGTTTTTGTCTTCAAGTGTTTTGTAAGGGAATGTCTTTGTTATTGGTTTGATTGCTTTCCACATCTGACCAGACGGGTTTTTTCATCAATTCTAGTCTCTACAGAAGGCAACCAAAGACTCTGATCCGTCGAACTATGATTTCCGAAAGACCTACAGTTGTGCAGACGGACTGGTGCAGAAGGTAAAATTCCAATGCTTCTCTGCTATTTCAGTGTTTTCTGCAACCTGTAGCACTGTTCGCTTGTAATATTATTTTGATCTACTCATTTCCACTAAACTGCGTTCATATTCATCGTGATTGTTCATTGGCGTGTACATGTATGTCTACCTATAAGCATACGTACAACTGTATTTGTATGCCCGTGTGGCATGAACTTGGTAACTGTCTAAAAATGCAATAGGGCACACATGAATGGCATCCACTTGCAACAGGGATTGGCAGGATTGACAGATTGTGTGCAGTCTTCCGTATCTATGTGCACTGTATAGTGGATGGAATTTCTGTTTTAATCCGTCATGTAACAACCTGCTTTGTATCAGCCCTTTTTTCACTTTGAATCGTATCATGTGGGAGTCGAGTAACTGCAAGCAGTAGAATCACAGTCAGTTTTGACAGAGCATTGTGCTCGACCATCTGTATTATAGAATAACATCTAGATTAGACAAAGCTCAACACGTGATCCTGAAACATATCAGTGACCATTTTTCCAATGAGACAATTAACCCACTCAACTGCTGATGGATGCTGAAAACATTCACTAATAATTATTCGAGCTCATTAACCTGAGGAACCACTGGTTTCCACCACTTCTCTGCTCTGAAATACGACTTAACTGCAAAGAAAAACTGGTAATTCCTTTGAGGAAAAGCTGGATGATTAGGCTTTATAGATAGGGTTTGAAGAGAGTGTGATTCAGCTGGCTGATACAAAATGATTCATGTTCGTCATCATTTGGCTGACAGTTTTACAGTAGTGCTTGTAACTTACTTTTCACCTGAAAACCAGTTCGATCCATATACGCAATATACTTATTCAAACTCCGGATACAGCTTCATTGGGAAATCGAAAAACTGCTAACTGTACTTCTGGGAGGAATGTGTCTTTTCTTCTTGAAATAAACACTCAAAAAAGAGTGACAAATTTCAAATTTGTAAAGGTTTAAAATAAACGATTTTGTTGCACTTTTGTAATAAATCAACAATGCAGACAAGCTTGAAGCTACAACGAATGGAGACGGGTAGAAAAAAAATATCGAAAGTACACCACCTGTTTCGTGCTCATCATCGAATATCAGGTATTCTGGCCCGGTGTTCCTCCGTCCACTCATTTACATACCAGCTCATGAAACAATTTCGTGCGCTCCTTGAAAACACGCACAAAATCCCACTTGTGGCGCCCAATTAAACGATGGGTTTGTAGATTACTTCCTGGTTTTGGGTGAGACCAGAGAGAAGTACTACATTGGAATATTATTTCGATTTTGTCTGCGTGACTATGAAGATATAGCAATTTTTCGAGAGTTGTTCCACATATCTCTCATAGCTTTGAATGGCAGGATTAAACAATATTTTGATTGATACTCAGATAATGTAAACGTTCTTTTTAATACGAAAGCACGATACCGTGGTTTTATCATTTTTTTGTCCAGGTTCTGCATCAGCAGTAAAAATCAGTCGGTGTGAAGTCATTCCGGGTTGAACACCTAACCCCCCTAAAAGTTTAGGAATTATGTTATTGAGCACGAAAGCTAAGCTATCTCATTGCACAGTCAACCAGTCGCCTGTTGTACGGACCGCTTTCTTTAGAAGCTATCAGGCAACTTCAAAACTAAATACTAACCTGCGATATTCCTCCAGACAGCCTATCCTCTAGCTCTATCGACACTAGAACAGGTACTTTGAACGGAGCGATTATTTCTTATGCTATCCGTTGGAGCCATTCTAACCCTGCCTTCTGTAAACCCACACCAGTGTAGCATAACCCCAAAGAGTATGTTCGACTTTTTGTTTAAATGTTCGCTTTCAAGCAACACATCTTCCTATGTAACCTATTTGAAAAAGTACGTTGTTATTAGTCAGCTACCTTGCAGTTTCATTACTCGCATTAGTCTCTCTTTACCAGTGGAAGCCTGGTTGAAATATTACCTTTACAAACGAACTCACACTTGGAAAATTGGGCTCAGTACATCTGAGTTTCTTTGAGGACACGTCTTTTATTTTGCTTACCCACATTTTCAGTGCATTTATTGCACCACGTGCACAGACTCGTAAGTTTGCCGATGTCATGGTGCTCTCTAAATTCACTCGTAATTAAAATGACCTCACTTCCCGTTACGATAACTGATTAAACTTATAGAAACCCTCATCCATTTCTGGCCTTCTTCAAAAAACCAAAGAGTATTCCATTATTTTTACTGGTATTTTCGCCTTTTCGTTGATCCCACGACCACATTGAGCGACCGGTCATCTACATTTTCTTCTCGTTCAGAGCTGACTCGGCCAACTATATGAGCACTCTAATGAGCCCGGATTTATAATGCTCTGGACAGTTTAGAAAAGTTAAGCCGACATTTATTTTAGACGGCGGGCTACCACAGTCCATTACAAGTCGACCTATCTTTTGTGACCAAACCATACTCCGAAGCTTTCTTATAATCCGTTATGATAAAACTCAGAAGGTTTCGCCACAATGAACCTCAGCTTGGGAATTATAAGTCGGGTTTATTTGATTCTGGAAGGCTTCCATCCACAGTGCATACTTACTGCACAGCACCACCTAAATGAAAAACGCATCTTGGAAGTTTGATGCATATCACTGAATAAAAGTACAAAAACCTGGAAGTCTTTCTTTCATATTCAGCTACATATTCCAAATATAGGCTCGGTCTTTGGTCCGATGCTCTACTGTCCTTCATTTAGTACGTATTCCAGTTAACGAGGCGAACGTCACAGAAGAAACCTCGGTGGGTGAATTGGAATATTTTTCCCTACTGGACAGTCCCTTCTGGGTTCATACGAAAATTGCATTTGATAGTTTCCATGCTCTATGGTTGATGTGTAACTTTGCTAGCCTACATCGTAATGCCTTGTAATATTAAAGAAGAAAAAACGCTTTGTAGATTATTGTAATGTCTCCGTTTTCCTTAGTCCTACACGGTGACCTCCATCATGGGATCGGATATCTGTGTTTGTGACGGGGTTTTACCACGTGAACACACTGCGGCAAAGGCACCGTACCATACAGTGTTGAAACTGAACACACTCTTGAGAATCATCCTGATGGTCTGATGAGAAGAATGAGTGCATATAAAGAGCAGACACTCTACAGTCAAGACTAAGTTCGTACTCAGTTGAAGTGCATCACCAACAGAGATCTTTAAACAATGTTTAATTCAACGTTGGCTATGTGGGATGGATCATTTACCATACAATTCTGTTGTATTTCATGCTCCTACACGAGTGCACCGTATGAACAGTCCAATTTTTCGAACACCTGCCTTGCTATCTAAATTGATCATTGATTCAGAAGAAAGCCACATGCGGTCCTGAAAATTGGAGTGTTCTGAGCGCTGGGTGACCACTAACTCCTGTCCACAACCAATTTGACTGATGGCCGGACCGATCGTACCTAGGAGAACCTAGGAGAATTCGATCCCACCAAATGAAACCAACTTGTGTAGAATAGGTCCAGTATTCAGAGGGTTGTTGGTTCGAAAATAGAGGAGAAAGTATTCTAACGACTTTCTGCAACGTCACCTTCGCAACTTTACGTTCAAAACTGGACTGAATACTGGATCGGTTAAATACCAACCAATATCATGGATCTAACAGCGCCAAGGTTCAATGAAAAACAACGTAGTGATTGTTTTGGGAAAACCATCAAGTATAAGCATTGCATTCTTGAGCAATTCGTGTAGTTATTGTGTTAGATCGCAAAACGCAACATTCGATCGTGTATGCAAGGTTTCTGTTGTTCTTTATATCGTTTATTGAAGTGGTTTGCCATACATTATCAATGCTCTGAACATAATGTTTGGGACATTTCTAACAATCCTAACTAGATATGTTCGGCTGCGTCAATCCTTGTTGGGGAAAATCGAAAAGACACTTCTACACGGTGGAAATTCGTTTAAGGCGAAGATAATCGAAGATTGTTACATTGTCTGGGTCTCAGAAAACCCATACATAAGTGACACACCATCCACAAAACCTCTTGTGAAGTCAGGCCAATGAACCAGTGAATAGGAGTGGTGACTGTTGAAGAAAAAGTTATGGAAAACCTATCAAAGAAGTCCACTTTTTTCTGTGAGCAAACAAGAAGATTCAGTGCTACATGGACCGAACCTTCAGAATTGCCCAGGCAACACTAGGCCTTTTAGGCCTAAAATTTATACGGGCTGCTTGAATCATGGGGCTAGATAGGACAGTATGGTGGCCTGAATGATCCACAGGGGGCGTGTTCGATTGTACCTCCGTATCGAAGAATCGGTCAATCAGACCAACATATACCTTAAAGGACAGTTTAGATAGATACATTCATATCGCTAATTCATTGGCCATTATTTGGACCGATCCAATTTGTCCGCTCCTCAAAGGTGTTTTGCCTTTGGTGGGTAAGCAAAGGATATGGCATAAAACACAGGTAAACACAAGAAGAGAATCTGTGGACATCCAACAAACTTATGGTGTGTTACAAACCGCTTTGAAAGTGAGCATAGTGAAACCGAAAAATCCGGAGAAAAATTTCAAATAGGGTCGAAATTTTCAGATCATCATCAAGAATAGAACAAATAAAAAAACTCTCTTATTGTTTCTAGCGACCACGTTTTTTTAGTTAGTTCGCATGTTTCTCAATTTCTTATTAGGTACTGGAGGTCAACACACAGGCCATACAACATTCGCGCCAATGAAATTGGTTCGGAATTATATCTGTCACTGTCTGCAGCACACAGAAATCCCCAACTTCTGGCTTCGAATGAAGAAGGTAGGAAGCAATAACCAAAGTCAAAACCAAAGCTTACTTCTTCATGCCGCTAAGACAAGTCATAGTCTGAAGGCCGCGTCACTTTTTTCAGACATGCCAAGGACGTGCAAAAAGAGCTCGTAAAGAAAACGAATGGAAGGCACATATAAAACAACTCGGATAATCAGAGGCTAAGTAAACGGATTACCCCGATGGGAGGGACACTATCAACACACGGTGACGTACCTCGTCACTGCTTAACCTTGATCCGCTCAGACATGTACAACGCTTTGGAGACATCTGTGGTCAAGGGAAAAAACGCTGAGCATCCTCAATGCTAGGCGGCCAGGTCTCACAACCGTTCGGAAAACTACGAGCTGTGGTATTTTCACCCTTTGCTGGAGAAAAACCGGATGTCATAGCGGTGCCACATGTGGTACAGTTTTGTGAAGGCTGTTCGGGCTTTTGCAACTCGTTGCGAGATCCACTCCCATACAGGGCCACCAGCTGCGATCAGTTTTCGAGGAACTCAGGGTCATTGAAAACCCTCAACTGCCCACCGAAGGAGATGAATGTATACAAAAGCTCCGACCGGTCTTGAAGAATAACCTCTCCTTATTGAAAGCTCAAACCCGACACCTTTTTGGTACTCCTCAATCACCGAGCGGTTCAATGAGCGTAGAATCGTCTGTGCTCTGTCGATTAGCAAAAGCGATCTCAATGACGTTCACTGGGAAAAGTTCAACTGTATCCTTTGGAAGGACCGACAAAGTTTTCTGTTGAAAACTCTCTATTGCAAAGCTGAAAAGGAACTGAGAAATAGCACGGTGTTGTCAGGCTCCACGAGAGAAGGTGAAAGGTGACAAAGGTACCCATGCACCCCATCTGAGGACCGACGGTACAACAATTTGTGGAACGGCACATACTTTCTCAAAAAAGGATGCCATAGTGCAGAGCTAGTGACGAAATCAAAGGCTGCACGAAGTTCAAGAAACACAATGATCGCTCTCCTATTGATATCGTAAAGGTGCTCTCACTGGTTTCAGAGGATAAAGGTCCGATCGTCCCATCCACGAACGGCACGAAACCTAGCTTGTTCCTCTCGAATTCACTCATCAGTGATGAATGACAAAGGCTAGCAACTTAGACGCTATTGAGGAAGGCTTCTAGACCTGCGGTTGGAGCAGTCTTTGCACGAGCTCTTCTCGAAGATGGTGACAGTTATCGTTCCCCTCACAAGCATTGGACTTTATCGGATTTTCGGACCTTTGGAAAGAAAGCTTGAAGTTCTCTCACAGGCTCCATTCTATGCATCTATAAATAAGGCTGGTGGAAGAACATTTGAGCCCGGCGATTTGTGACCTCCTCGGTCTTGGACTTCCTTGTGATTTCCCCTGCGCTTTAAAAGGTGAATCTGGCGGAAAAGACCCTGGGACGTATGCAGAAACAATTTTGAGATGGGATCGAACAGGAGACCAGCCAAAACGTACTTTGAAGTGCTCCATCTAGGGAACAAGACATTGTTGCTGTCTATTGTTAGGCGAACCGTTGGATTCGAAGATCACTTCGCTCACATCCAATGGCTTTCTATCGGTGAGTCGGATGAGATGAAACAGCCTTCGGAGAATTCCAAAAGTGGCACTATGATACACCTCTGGGGCTTTTGAGACCACTAGTTTTTACGCTTGCTACGCAGGCTTTGTTGGCTTCACGTCCCACTGTGAACCCTCTTTTATTGTGTTTTCCATCAGCCTGGGTATACCGAGGTGTTTAAGGGTGTCTGAGAGTAGTAGAGTTGGCTGACTGCCATGTTCCTTGAGGCACCCTCCATTTACTCGGTCTCTATCATTCACCAGCTCTAGCCTATGGCTCCACAAAGCTGGAGCTTATATCAGCGGCCACACCCGGGCAAACTGCCCGACAGGCGGGCTAAACCAGATTGAGGATTACCGAGGTCCTAAAAACTTCAGCGAGACGGTGTTTGGCATGTGAAGACAGATTCTCTCGAAAGGGCGGACGAGTTTTACTGATTCAACGACTGCAAAGAAGAACTGTTCAACTACCTGATCCTGCATTCCAGAGGAGGTGAACGAACCGTACAGCAGGCCACCGGCTCCCCTGGCAACGCACTACTTCATTGCAACCTGCAATTCAATGTGCAAGGGCTAGAGGTGGAACGTTGGATAAAAAAAGCCAAACGGAGCTGGAGACACGGCTTCGTACCCTACTCCCGCGACTCTCCATGATTATTCACGGAACTTCAAGCGATCATCATGCTACGGTGTCCCCGGTCAGCGATGCACCTCGTGTCCCGATGGTAGAGGTGGTAAGACAACAAGATGGGGTTATTCGCTGCAGGACAAGAACACACACAGTAGTCGGCGGTCAGTGCATCACAATGCGGACTCCACATGACGATTGAGTAGATATTGCTTGCCTTTCGTAAGTCCGAGTGCCCAAATCAGGTAGCCGACAAATGAAGGTCCTCGAAGTGGATAAATCTCATTGTCTCTATCACAGTGACCTGGAAGACTACTTCAGTCTCAAGGATGCAGCGTTTGCTCTGAACAAAGCAGCTAATGATGTAATGATCTCGTGGGAACCAATCTCATCCAGACTTGCTTTTGCACGTTTTAAAGGCTCTCCGCACCACTTTACGGTGATTGCTATATGTGCTCCGATCAATTCGGTTGATGACGAAACCAAAGACGAAATCAACGATAACTTGCAAGATGTAATCAGCCGGGTTTTAAGGATTGACGAACTTTTCATCGCAGGAGATTGGAACGGTCGCACAAGTATGGCCGATGAATCCACTCGCCGTATTCTTGAGAAATTCGGTCCCGGTCAGCTCAGCGAGAACGGCGGCTGACTGACTGGTTCAGTGGACGTCATCACAAAGGCTGTCTGCGGCACTCCATTTCAACACCCCAAGAAGCATCTACTCACATGGTACTCCAATGATCATCACACTGCGCACCGATCGGACCACATCCTGGTGAGAGCCCGTTGGGTTTCGTCTGTGGAGGATTTCCGAGCGTAACGAGGTGTCTAAAGGGGTAATACAAACAGCACCTATCATGTTCTACGCGTGTGTTTCTAAATTCGTGTGTCTACACGTGCTAGAGTGTGCGCGCTCTCCAGAATAAACGTTGCTGCCCTCGAAAATTCAGAGAAGTGAGAAGAGTTGTCACTAGCGATCACTACTCAAATTACCAATGCAACCAAAGCACAAGCGGATGGAATTTCTGTGGAAGGGCAGTGGACAGGAATGAAGATGACAGTCAAGGAAGCTACTTAGAGAGTACTCTGGAGAACAAAAAGGCGAAAAAAGACTGGATCGCAAAGAACACGCTCCAGTTATCAACAAAAGCACATGAAGTCACCTTGGCGGGTAATGATGTAAGCCGAAGACTGCAATGGGGAGCCGCAAGCTTCGCCGATGTTGATCTCAAAAGATACTGGATAGAAATAGTTGAAAAAATGGAGACCGAGTCCGGAGCTGGTGGCTTTGGTAAACTGTTCTGCCTCATTCGCAAAGCCTCCAATAGATTCTGTTAGCAAGATTATATTCTTCGTGACGTGGCAGGAAACCTAATGCTCGAACAGAGTAGGAAAATGGTCCGATTGGTAGGACACTTTGGTCAGCTGTGAAACCTGCCATTAAACCACCCGACGGACCAACCAATATCAACCCCTCCAGTCCAGTACGAAAGCAACTGTGACCCAAGCACTCACCACGAAAATCACGGGAATGATAAACAAACTGAAGGACAGAATGGCTGCTGGGGAAGATAGCATGTCTCCAGGAGTTTATAAAACATCTTCACTGTCACTGATTGACGGGCCGTGTACACGTTTACACTCCATTTTGCGAGAGGAAGCATTGGAATTCGACTGAGGAATGTCCATTCTGCTGTCTCTTCCAAAGAAAATTGATAAATCGAGGTGTGATAACTACTGAGGGACCAGGTTGATCGATGTGGCCGCAAAGATCTTTGGTGGGTTGTTGCTAAACCATTTCGCCGAATCAAGAGACCGGCGCACTCGCCCGAACCAAGGGTTTTCCTCCGTGGCAGACACTGTGTGGATCAAATCTTCACACTGCGCCGAATACTAGAACACTGCTCTAAGTTTCAACAACCCACCGTAGCTTGTTTCATCTACTTCCGGGCCGCCGTTGATAAGGTTAACCGCGAGTCCCTTTGCACCATTATTTAATCCGACGAGATGCTTTATATGCTTTTAAGGCTGCCTAAGGGGTACTATTCCAAAACTGGTGCTTGGGTTCGTATGTACGGTGAAGTTTCCCGCGGGTTCGCAGCCGCTACCGGAGTCGAAGAGGGCTGCCTCCACTCACCGGTGCTGTTCAACTACGCCATTGATTGGACAATGCGACAAGCAATGCACGTCTATCCTGAAGTTCACCTTAGCCAGGAAATCTACATCCAGGACCTAGAGTTCGCGAATGATAATGCCGTGCTAGGAGACTCCCTCGTTAAGCTACAACCAATCCTCGACCGAATCAATTCTTTCGCGAGTTCTATCGGATTTGAAGTAAATTCGACCAAAACAAAAGCTATTACAACTCATCTAGGGCCCGGCAATTCAACAACTGTCGACCGATGACCAACCAGTGAATACGCCCCTTCACTCAAATACCTTGTCTCAACTCTGCTTCCGGACGGCCAGGCAAAACATGAAGTGATATTACGGATCGACAGCGCCAGAAAAGCCTTCGTTCAGCTAAGGTGAACGCTGTGGACATGCAGTAAAAACAGCTTAAGAACCAAATTTTGTATTTACCGTGCCACCGTCCGGCCTGAACTCATCTACGGCTTCGAAACCTGGCCACTGCAAGCTGAGGATACCAGAAGGCTGCAGGTTTTCAACCACTGTTGCATACGAAAAATCCTCAAAGTCAAGTGGCACGACAGGGCGTTTAACGAAGAGATAAGGGGACGACGCTCTGATACTGATGCTTTCTCAATCCTCCTCCTGCAGTGAATTGGCCACATCCTTCGGCTGCACCCCCTGCCCTGGTAAGCTTTGTCGCCTTAGTGGACCGCTCAAAACTTGGACCAGCACAAAAGAGAAAGAAGTAGAGCTTCTAGGCCTTCGGTCGGTTTATGTGCTTGGCGATGGAAAAAAGACTGGATAAATTTCTGTACGGAGCTGGCCTCCAACCACCGGGCTTGGTCAGCAATGGTCGCTGATATCCACGGAGCCGACTTTTCTTCTCACAGGAGATAGTCGCGTAAAGATAAAAGTAAGTAAAGTACACCGGCATGTAATGATAGGGCATGAAGACGCCGTGGAAATCCAGGGTGTAAAGTCATGACACGACTGACCAGGCCAAAACCTACTGTTCCAGCAGAATGCATAGATTGTCTCATAAGCAAACATTGCTCGTTGATTTTATATTAAGGTTTCAAGGCAGACTTATTACCTCGCGCGTTTCAGGCAGTTGAGAGGCACGACGGACCACACAACACTTTGATGTTTAACCGATGCTGAATCGTACCTTTGGCACGCCCTTCGAGACACATGGACAACTTAGTGCAGACTAACTTGTGGTCGGAGTCAGTGAAGGTTCGTCAGTATGACAGGCAATCTTAAATTCAGCCCAGCCATTGGTAGCTAGTTGCAACGCGGTCTCCCTGGGTTCATCGCTCTCTCGAAGAGGGCGGAAGCCGAATCGCGTACCAGGGATTATAACGCGTGAACTTGTTACTGGCGAGACAGAGACGGTGATCATAACATAGAGCCAAAAACCGTCCTCTGTTTTCTGAACCACAGGAGTCGAGGCAAGAGGAGCCTCCCAAATGAGCCTTGTTCAAAAACTGCCGACCTATTCTAGCTTTCGTGTCTTCAACTGAATTCACAATATCATCCCGTTTCGTTTAACGTCATTGTTCGTGTACCGTTTGGTAGAAAATATTTCTGCTTGCATCTGCGCTGCACTCTGTAGAGACAAAAGCTGAGAACACAAACAAATTGCTTCTATCCAGAAGGCATTTGCTCACTCTGCACGAACATCTAGGTCACATTTTGCACAACCGACTAACAACTGAGATCCAGTGAAGTGTAGCAGCCTCAGCCCTCTCAATGAGAGCAGCATCTATGCCAGCAAGTTCAAAAGCGTCAACCTCAGGGTCGACAGGTAAGTGAAGGTGAAACATTACAGAATGATTAGATGGGGTATTATTCAAACTAAGGACTGGAGACTTGGATGCGAGTCCGTTGGATACAAAACGCGTCGATGGCAAGGGTCGCCAGCGTACAAGCTAAACACGCCAGTTTCTCCTTACGCATCAGCGTTTTCATATTATATTTGACCGGTTTACAGGAAAGCAAAAGGCGAAGAAGAGCATCATCTTACTTTGGCGGACAGGGTAAGACTTGGACTTAAGACTGATCATGCGAGAGGACGGAAACAGGACATTTCTCAGAGACACTACTACAAGTTCGGCGGACTGCAGTCAGTTCGGAAGAGGAGTATGGCTTGGTAGTCGAATAATCAACGTGTGTGAGGTATGAGAATGTCATATCGATTGCCTTCTAAAGTGAAGCCGCCATTTTGTTAGACATCCAACATTTGCATATTTGCTGGAGTTGTGGGTTACTGTAATGCTCGATCGTCCAGTCCTGAGTAAACCTTGTTATTCGAAAACGCACCTCCAGCCTTTGCGCAGCCAAGAGCTTCCTTCAAGCAGCAACTTTACTGCAGACGAGTTAGTGGTAGTATATATTAATTATCTGGCTACTTTAGAAACCTCAGAGAGTAGGTGACTGAATGTTCATTTCACTCACCCCCTGGATGAGGTTGCACATTCTGGGTGTTCATTGCATAATTCTTTCACAGGTGCCGGTAAGCTGAGTGCACTATCCTACCAACGCCACTCACGGTTGATTTGAAATTAGGGCATAACTCAAATCTCTTCTACTGACCATTAGTCAGTCTAACGTCAAAGTGAACTTGCTCTACTCTCCTACCTCAGAAATGACGGTATCAGATACCTTTCGACCTCTGTCAATCGAAGATGATGCATAGAAGCTTAGTCGCATGATATAAATATGTTGTGTACCGGTGCATTTATCAAATAAGTGAGGGAACAATCTTCTCAAGGGTGATGAAGTTATAAGGTCGTGACGCTCACGAACCTTCTTGGAAACTTGGGTGTTTCTTCTACACTGTACTTCAGCATTATAGTTTGGGACAGTCTACGCGTATCTACTTTGAAAAATTGGAAATAAAATATGTTATGTAATAAACTTAATATGTATTATCAGTCTAATTTTGTTACATGTCTCCCGGCTCCTTAAACAGAATGGTACAATGTGAATGTGCAGGTATGAGAACAAATGAATACGATAAATCATAAATTGCCTCCGCAAAAGTGCACATTCGTTTATTATCTGCTTCATATATCGAATTCGAAGCTGTCTCTAGATAACCGTCTCGGTTCTTCAAGAGTAAAGGTTCAACGACAAAGATAAGAGTTACTTGGGTGACTAGTCAGTGTCACTAACCTGTTCTGTGAATACGGACTGCACCTGAACCCAGTTTTGGTGTTGGGTTCGATGGCTGGTCTCGTAGTTACGGTTCTACTCAACAAATGGCGTGGTTTTAAAAAGAAAGTGGAGAAAGCACATTATCTTTTAATCCGTTTTCAAGAGTGAACGCTAGCATTGCGCAGTTAAACTGTCATGGGCCATTTGTTCCACTGTCCTTCGTCAACTTCGAAGTAGCCGACTTTGTTGGAACTACTGATTTCAACCGCAGCTGAACAACCGTTATTCACTTGCTGGGTTCAGTGCTTCTTTGCGTTATGCCTCTCAGTTAAGGGTGGGTTTTATAACTTAAATATGAAGAGGTTCATTACCAGCAATCAAGGAAGACGTAGTATAAAATATGCATGGAATTTGTGGTTGAACAGAGGAGCTGGTAGTCACATGCCGCCATGTTTCTCATATATGAATGCTGACATCGATGACCCCCGGGCCTCACCCTAAAGAGTCGACAAACGCTTCATGGCTGATTTCATCGGTTGAGATATCCATGAGTGTCTTCCCCATAATGGTCCGCCTGATTTTCGTAATGGTCTCATATCTTTGGACAGCTGCACGGATAGGAAATCGATATCGCTGCACGCGCAACACATGTAAGGCGTCGTAGGCTGAGTAGCTTCGGTGATTGTTTCTCCGAATACTGTTTTGTAATCTACATGTACCCACAGCATGGTTCATCCAATGTTTCAGTCGGAATCTAGGATCATGTGACCGATTTCGAACTACTTAAACTGTATTTGTGAACAAGATGGAAATTGTATTTTTTCATGTTAAATTACACCATATTTTACCGAAGGTCTCTTACTTTGTTTATGGTGATCGTCTGACCTTCTCGTGAGTTATAGATTTGTTGAAATACGATTGACGCATAAATTCCTTTCCCTTAATTGTCGTTTTTTCGGACAATAATGAATGAAACCACAGAATGTATTGCTGAGACGAGGAGCCTCAGCCTTCTCTAAGGGAAAGGTCCGCTTTCATTGTTCATTGAATAATAAATATCTGATGTTGACTACACTCTATCAGATACATCAAACTTCGCAGTAGGCACAGGTAAATAGTACTAAACTCATCACTCTGAATTGCATGCATAATGCTTTTTGGCATCATCACTTGGTATTTGTTGCAGCAAACACGACTGGTAACTAGAAGGTTACAGATTTTCCAGATTGTGAGTACAAAATCCTCATTGGTTGAAGTTGAACGAATACCAATTGGAAGGAATCACATGAATGCCTTTGAAGTGCAAAAATTCACAGGTAGACACACAGGGGATACACACCAGAAAATATGCGAATCTCTCCAGTAAAATCATTACATATAAAAACGAATTACTTCTTTGGGCCACGTCTGACAGCGAAAACAAAAGATAATCGGAGACAAGATGCCATTTCTGACGAACCAAAACATGGTTATACCATTCCTGTTGTGTTCGGTTACCTTTGGTAAGTTTTTCATATCAATTCCACATTTTGAATCTATCGTAAATTCCGTTTTTAAATCAAGCATATGGACTAATAAGGAATAAGGGGATACGAAGAACAGAGTGTTGACTAACTGATAAAAATTGTTATCCACTTTAATTCATAACCTATTGCTGTATTACTCAATAATTCACGTACAATTTGTCATGAGAAAATATTGTAACGGGGAATGCTGCGGCAAGGAAACGACTTGAATATCAAGGCGAAAGGAAAGACCAAGCGAGATCCACATACGAAAGAGCAAACGGCGAAAGTGTGTGAGGCTTCCCGAAGCAGATAAGAGGAGACATACGGACTGCCAGATGTAAAGCAGCGGGGTCTCGGCAACCACCAAGATAGCCCAGGTGAGGGGCTGCCGATCAAGCTGTTAACGGAGACAATCGGACGAACCGAATAGAAATGACGCTGAATAGAAGCAAGCAATTGGCCGCGGGCAACTGGTCAGAAAGCAGCCGAAGCACTCAAGCAGCTGCAATGGCAATGTTGGTGCTGAGCAGTCTGGAAAAGGGACTATATAAGAGATTGTATGTGTTTCGTGAATTGACTTGTTTGGTAGTTGAAAAAACAAGTTACCAGCCGTGTGTTGTGGTCCTTGTAACAATATGACCATCCTCAATCATTATGTATGCTTTACCTTTCATAGACTGTGTACCTCAGCCTACAATTCAAAGGTCGTGTTACACAAATGTGGGCCTTGAACAACATATAACAAATGCCTTTTACACGGCCAATATTCGTTTATGGGTGGAGGTTTTACATTGTCACTAGATGATCACGTCTAATAATTAGAGTTCATGGGGTTTCATCGAAATGGTAGTTTTCAGTTATTTCAGTGTATTTCTAACTTATTTTCTCGATAAATTCAAGATAACCAATTCTCAGACTATCTGGGTCATTTTGCATAAACTATTGATGATGCATAGCTAAGATTCTTCAGGTTGCGATCATCGATGGTCAAAAGGCCATCTTAGTGCTTCATCACCTTTTCCATTTCCAGTTCGAATTCTACTCTCACCCCCGTTCAAGTTTCCTATTGGGCCGCCTCTGATTGGTCGCGAACTTCTTACGGAAATATTGTTGCACTCAAAGTTTACGACAAGACAGAGACAATCATAACTATGCCCAAAACTGAAGGAACCTTCCGATTCCTCACGCTAATTACAACATCATACATAATATTATATAATATAGTAAATATATGAATAATATTTTATTTAAATATGAATATATTACAATACCTTTTTCGATGGGGTCGCTGGGGTTCGAACAGTTTGGCATACTGTTTCCAACCAACCTCTCGATCGTTGACCAGCTTTATTTCCCGAGTGCATATGTAGATTCGTAAAATTCCTCAGTCTTGGTAACTCTACTTATTTGACAAGGTTTGGATGTTTTTTCGAGACTTTGAACAACTGATTCATTTTATCTTAATGACGGAAGTAGAAGGCGGAGAAAATGAGCACCACTTTCACACGTTTCATAAACTGTTACGAGCAGGAAGACTGCGCAAAGAGACAGGTAGAAGAACATCCTAGCTATAAAGTGAAGTCGGCTCTTTCGGGGACCGATCATAGTCGAAATACTGTTTACATTTTACCAACACCTTTTGAATAATGCAGGATAACCCGAAGACAGTGGATGCTGAAATCGAACGTACCGTGCTTCCAAACTCCTCGTTTCTGGAAACGAAATGGTTTTCAAGGGTTCACGAGATGAAAAAGCACTGATTATATTTTCTCTATTCATTGTAGAACACATGGTCCTGGCACCATTCAAGGCTGACGAGAGTTTTCCCCCCTGGGTTGCATCTAAAGCTAATATAGTGTGTTAATTACAATTCGTGATTAGAGTCTCTTTCTGCTTTGTAGTTAGTTACTCACGAGTAGTGAGTAGGTACATCGTGAAACTATGAAAATCGTGTTATATTTTCTCTGTTTCTCAAGTATCATTATGGTTTATACTCGAGTTTTATGGTGCCCAATACATGGACCTTTCCCCTATGTATTCACAAGTATGCCTCCGCAGAGGTTCAAATCCATAATGTGAGATATTATCCGAGTGTCTCATTTTTGGTGCCGAGCCGAGGCTCGAAGTCTCAGCCGTAGCGTTCCTGCCACTGCATCACACCATAGTCCACTTCAGGGCAACGGCATTACCAGACCTGGTACTGAATTCGTCCATTCATGTTGGCATGTGGTCTTATTTGTCCCACAGACTCAGCTTATTTGTACTTATTTATTACTAACTTTTTAGTATTGCAACTACATTCTCATTCACTCCTTGGTAACGGATTTATTGATTCGTGGCGGCGAAAGTTTCCTCATTCACTGATTAAACCGTAACCGTACTGCGCTACAGTTTCGTTCAGTTGTCTGCTAAATGGACCGTTTTTATTTTCTGCGCTGTCCCGATTTTCCGAACGTCATTGCCCATTATTCCCACTGGCTGAATCCGTCACTTGCTGTACATTTACGCTTATTGTATTATCTAGAATAACGAAATATTGGCATTGGAATTTTTTCTACAGCCCGTATCGTGCGTGCAGCTAGTGAGATTATCTTTCCGCTAGACTCACGGCCCTAGACATCGGGGAAGTTACAGCTTAGAGTATCCGTGGCCGAAGGAACATAACGATATCGCAGACAACGAATGACAAGGCTCATACACTTGTTTGATTTAATGGGCATGATCTCGCCAGAACGCACTCAATATCTAAAATTCAATTGGTCGAACTGATGTGGTATTGGTCTTTGCCCACGAAAAGACGATTCGCGACCTTTTACGAAAGAGGTTTTGAGGTCGTCTTACTCACACAGGATAGCCCTTATTTGTAAATAATTACGAGTGATAGGTCGCACATGTCTGTGTCCAGAGGTTTCTCTCTTCGAGCTCCATTTCAGTACAGAAATCCATCTCCTTTCCTCAGGTTCCTCAGGTTGTTAGAAAAAGGTGAGTAAAAGATGCGGCCTACAGACCAGGCTGATACGCTGCGGGCGTTCGGAGTTCGGAAGGCAGCATCTCTATGGACAATTTGGTAAGTCTTGCCATGAAGGAGTGACATCACAACCGCCATTGTAGCAACGGCATAAGCTGGGAAACAACTGAAATCATCACAAAAATATTGGCAGGTTGAAGGGACGGCGGCAAAATACTACAACCTGACAAAATCACCACTTATCAAATGACACTTGTTATAATCTGTACCATTTAGGTCATAAGAATTATGTTTTTCTAAATCATTCATCCCCTCGACGCTTGCTTCATTCTGCTTCTTGTTGGGGTCACTATATTCGATATAGTATAGATTTTTTTTGGATTTTGTGAGGAGCTTGACGAACTGGTACTGATTACGAAGCCTTCAGAGAGTGAAGCAGTTGTACTGCTCATTCAAAGTTGTAGATGCTGCGAGATGGATCGTTTCATACTTGCAAATACAGTTTTCCCATACAAATAATCATTTAGCTGTTGGCTCTTTAAAGAATTTAGTATACATTCGCAGACGATGTTTGCCAATCCGAATAAGCTACCAATGGCAAAACTGTCTGGCCACCGCTGACCAATACCTTCATTGGGAAGTCGAAAATCTGCTTGATAAATCCTCATCTTCAATGCTGGGGAATATCATACTGCTGATTCGGAGTTAAAAAGCGTAAGAAATAACTGAAGCAAACACGAAAAACTCAGTTCACTCCTACTGGTCCATTGTCAAAAAGACCAATAGTAATGGACATTTTTATTGTATACAAAACCTGTGGAAAGTCAGGCTGACCTGTTAATTCCATAGCATTGATATAAACTTCGAACCATGTGCGGATGGTCTGAAAACCAAGGTTTATTACTTAACAGTTTCGTAAAGATTCCGTCAATCTATGCATATGGGAATAAATGTTTTGGACTTGGACAACAACCTCAGTGATCGGAAGCTTCTGTCCGTTGTTTATCCGTCTCTTTTTGCCATCATATTGAGTTCGCCTTTGAAAAGAGAATTTTGTCTCGTTTGGAAGAGCTGTTTTGATGGACGATCACAACCGTTCGGTCGAGCGCCTGCACATAAACGTCAGAAAACAAAATGTTTATGATCTCACTGATATTTACCTTGATGTATCTACAAAATTCGTTTCGTATGGTGATAAAACCATCATGTATATATTGGGAAGATCAACAGCCATTACTCAAAAAAATTTCCGGCTGGTAAATTTGATTTTTGGATGCGAAAAGTAGAACATAATCTTCACTGGTTATTTTGATGTAATAACCAGAGATGAGAAATTATTCTCAACTGCAAATTGAGAGTCGTTACTAGAAAAAAGGAAGATTACTGAAGCCAGTCACCATGATGTTTCGTGCATCTTACAATCTATCAAAGGACGCTGGGCCAATACTTGATTTATTGTGCACCTCTACACAAATAATATGAGTTCAAGCTGACGCAAGTAAATCACCCTGGAAAATGCTATCAAAATAAAAAAGTTAAATTAGCTGGGAGGACTTTGGTTGGACCGAATGTGGATAAAAAACGTACGATGATGAAAGGAATGACGGGAATGAAGTTGATGACGAGGAGACTGCATCGGATGATTATAATACAATGAACGATTAGGATAATGTGTATTATCAAGATGTAGATGCAAAACAAGATTCAGTTAAATAATGAAGACGATGCTCCTGTACCGAGTACGATGAAGATGGATATGATTGAGATGAAGATCATCGTGAGGATCTGGATGAGAATTCGGATAAGGATGATGGAGATGATGATGATGGTGATGATGATGATGATGATGATGATGATGAGGTTACAGAGGATGATGGTGATGATGATGATGATGATGATGATGATGATGATGATGATGATGATGATGATGATGATGATGATGATGATGATAATGATGATAATGAAGATGAGGATGATGATGAGGTTGCAGAGAATGATGGTGATAATGATGTTGAACATGACGATCAAGATGATGACAATGATGAATATCAGGCTGCGGAAGATGATGGTGATGTTGATGATGATGATGATGATGATGATGATGATGTTATTGTTGATGATGATGTTGCTGATACTCCTGCAGATGGTGATGGTGATGGAAATACTGATTGTTTTCGAATATATTTTGTTGGAAGTTGATGATAATGGTAATCTTTCTTTGACGATAAATATGAATAGGATGATGATAATTTTCATGAGGATGAAAATGAATAATATCATGATGAGGATGATGATGTTAATGATAATGATTATCACGGTGATGTTGCTGATGATGAGGACGATTCATACGATGAAGAGGATATTCATAGTGTTGACGCTTCGTATGGTATTGATTCCAAGAATGATTCTGATGAGTATGACGATGGAAAAGTTATTCCCACTTTTTGTAACACAATTTTCGAACGAACCTCGTCCGCTTGTTTTGGTATTTATGATTCTATTGACGCTGGTGATTTGTAAACGGATTGCATTGGAATCATTCTATAGAATATTCGTGTTTTTCTACGATGGTCGACCGATATGTTGTTGCGAAAACCGTAAGTGTTTCACAAAGCATGACTGGATAAGAAGTCCGACAATCGTATCTTGTCAATGTGGCCCTGTTTTCATGCACAACAACTTCAGATAAGATTGTTTACACATTCAAACTTACTTCGCCTGTAGGAAACACGACCGCATTTCACTCAGGAGTTCGTGTCCGTTCAATCGTAAGCACTGTTAGACTATTTTCAGGTAGATTGTCCTTAATTTCAATTTGTAATAATAAAAAAGCATTTTACAAGCCTTACCTCGTCTTTTCTAGTTTGAGTGGAGAAAAACAACAATGTATTATTTGCTTACATCCATTTGAGTGGGAAATGGATTGACCAGGATGCAACTTGTGGTAAAAGTCAGGATTCCTTTTCCCCAAGTCCCATATTCTTCCTCATAAATCTGTTTTGCGCTACTTTTTTAATGACTGAACCTCACGGTGGATGTTGGCCGCAGTAAAAGTCATGACTGGTGACATTGGTTTTTATGACAAGATCAAGTCTCACCTGATTTACTGACTCCCAGTTGCGAACATCTTTTAGGCTGGTCAGACCCCAGTGGGCAAAGCAGACATCCTTGGGGTGCGTTTCCTAACTCAGCTATATTTACAGATATTTATTTAAAAACAGTAGTTGAGCACATTCCGGCTTTCGTCTTTCGGATTTCCATAAGCGTAACTGCACCGACAGCTGGTAGTTGGTCAAAATTTGCATTTGGCTCTCCTTGCAGTGACCTCAGAGATAAAGCGAGAGAGGTTGTTCTGATCGTTTTTGACCATTTATCACATCGAAGGTTTGAAGCTTACACCTCGAAATAGTCAACAACATCGTTATCTCGCTCGATCAGATTGAGCTTCGTGACAATCAAGTATCATTTTAAACCTAATGAGATTTAGAAGTTCATTGTAAACCTTTGAGAAAGTTCACAAACACGTGTCTTGTAGTTGTGAGGAACAGACATTTTTGTTTCTACATGACATTCACTAAAACTGGTTATCCTGGTTTAGGTCTTATAAGAATCTCACCGACCGGTTTTAGGGATTCAAGGAATCCGCAAATAATTGTAATCATACAAAAGAGAAACTTCACAACGGTTTATTGTTTGAAACTTCAGCTTAAGAGAACGTTCAGCTGGCCATCTGTGCGAGTAAATTTCTTACCAGCAACCAGGAGTTTAGCCTGACAATCGAATAACGGTTATCCACTACCCAATGCCCAATCGTAGAACCCAATGTGATAGACACTAATAAAGTAAGACCGCAGACTTCGTTCTGCTTATTCAGGGGAGCAAATTTGGTTACGAGAGAAAATATTATCACTTGTGCATGTTAGTCTTTGGCAGACATTAGTCCTTTGATTGTACAACTGAAGCTGAGTTGAAACGCCGATCATCCCCACCTTAAAGTAATTGGAACATTGACTTCTCGTGGGCGGTGAGTTGACCGTGAGCATCAGAGGGGTGCAGAACAACATGCGGATAAGTTAAAATAATTTTGAAAAGAAGACAAGTCGTGTGAATTTCATTCTCACAAAAAGCTATCCCATCACTTTCGATCAGGCTCTTCTTATAGGATCAGAAACAAGTATGTGCTATGAGAAATCCTAATCAATATCAAACCAAAAGCTATGGGATACCGAAGAAAAACGGGCAACCGTAGTGAATAACTTACGAGTTCCTAATTTTAAACTAAAATAGTGGACGCAACAGTTCAAAGAGTCGTTCTGAGTGCTTGAAAGAGCTTGGAAGTGTTTCATAAATGAGGTTTTGATATGCCGGCTTCTGTTTGTTCAGACAATCATAACACATAAGGTGAAAACGCTTGGAACAATAAGCACAACGAAAACCAACTATGGGTGTCAGAGGAAGTAAGAGCATTTGCTTATCACCTCGAAGGTCAGAGTTCCAAAACTCGTCAACGGTGGTCCTTTTGGTGGTGGACGATATTCCACGGTCTTTCGACCCGTTATCACGCAGGACCCATTCAGTGATTGTTTGGCTCCCACGATAAGCATAGGGTTATCATTGCAGACTATAACTAATGGTGCAGTGGACACTTGAGGCCTTGGTGTATACCCTACGTACTGCAATCATGCACTAGTACTTATAAGGGTATGAATCATATTTTCAATGAAATACTATTTTCCCTTCTCTTTCGCAGATTTCCAATTATCTTCGTTTTCGCAGGCGTCAACCACTGATGGAAGTATCAAAAGTGCATCGGTCGGTGGCGGTGATTTGATCGATTTCAACGAATCCGGGGCTCTAATCGCTGATGTCTACATACAAGATCCTGTTGCAGTTCCACGTGAGATGAATATCAGTATAGATATTTTGTTGAACGAGAAATCGGTCAACACAGGAACCACCGGCACCTCCATGAACGAGAACTCCATCGGAAATGGTGGCGTCACGTTTGCTTCGACAGCAATTTCGACGGGCCAACAAACATCAGAAACTACACTGACTGCAAATGGGACAGGTAACACACTGTCGGAGAATATGGGGTCGGGCACTGTAACACTTGAAGGTAAACATGCAAATCTTCGAACTTCCTACAAATGAACTATTGCCAAATTGATTATCTCACTTTGGCCAATATTATACGAACTCCGTTGATATGGATTTCATTACACCACTACTGAACATGATGTTGTTTACAGATACGATCGCCAGTGTTCTGCATATTTCATGAGTTATTGACTAAAGCATTCACATAATATTCTTCATTAATAGCTTTTATGTTACCGGTAACACTTGCATCGAATGTCAGTCGGCTGATGACTTATTCTGAAAAGCCTTTGATTTGTCCTAGTGGGATTCACGTTCAATTACAATCATTGCTTAGGCCTGTGACGCAAGTCCTGCTGCATTGGTCTACAGAAAGATACTTTTCGTGGCAGAATTTCTTTTCTGACAAATGAGAATGTGCACATTTTGCAGACAAGGCTTATTTCAACTAGTTCAGCACATGCCCTTTACGCCCTTGAAATGAACATACTATTGGTTGGTTTCATATTTCTTCAACACAGATAAGTGCTGTTTGTTTTACTTCTCAGTGTCATGTCTAGCACCAGCGGGGACATATACAACCATGATGTCTTCCTAAATGGCCCCTGATCCCACAAAACAAGTCTTTGCTTCGACCTTTGAAGAGGAAATCATTTTAAATGTCAGTGGAACAGCCAAATAGGCAAGCTGACTGTTTCCACGGGCAAAGTATGCAAAATCCGAAACCAATATTTCAAAAGGGGGCAAAAAACAAATCATTCGTCGACCTCGAAAGCTGTTTTGACCGTTTTGTAATTTAACCGCATCAAATGCGCTCTTATGGAAACGTTCCAAATCACATTTCTTCAAGCTTGCCCCAATAACCTATGTTCTAACATTGTAGCTCACACGCAAGCAAAAGTCACTGGTTGATGTCACAGAGTGAAATAACTGCTGCAGGTAAAAACTGAGTCAGAGCATCAGGTAGCACTGCGGAAGATAACACGGTACTAAACCAGGGTGAATAGTTTATTACTAGGTTAAATAGACATAGTGATTCGCTCATCTTAAGGAAGCGCATGGTTGCAAATCCGGAAATCACATAGATCTACAATCGAAATTCTTGTTGTGTATTTGTCATATGATGGTGTTTTATTTCTATTGTGGCTTTTGAATCTGTGAATGAGTGAAATTTTCAATGTTCTCAACTATCTTTGTATCAAATTCCTATCAGGTGAACGAAGCAAATCACATCGCACGAAGTATAGTTCTTATCAATTTGAAATCTTTTCACTGCTGGCCGCGGTAAACTGTTTCTTACAATCATAAATTTCCAGCAACATTTCGGAAGAAGGATTCCAAATGCAACCTCTTCAACGCTTGACAAATTTACCCCAGTGTCTGTGTCATTCGTTTCAACAAGATGAATTATTCTCACGCCTAGTTTCAAGCTAATACACATTGTACATATTCTCACGCTTCTAACTGCAGTGATGATATATCAGTGTCTAATCAAAAGAACTGTTTGCTCGTGTTCGTTCACATTCAGTGATAATATTTGTCATACAAGTAATATGTAACTGTTCTCTAACTCTTTTGTCGTGTCAATTGTGAGTTACCGAATGTTCGGCTGGGCAGTGAAATCACAATAGATTGGACACCAGTAATTGTGATGTGATCAGTGTACAAATGTCACACGACTTACTAGTCCACAGAAGCGGAAGTGATTCCCTTGGATTTGACTTACATCAGTCTGGTGACCTTAACTCATTATGTTTTCATGAGCTGTTCTAATTCAATATATATATATATATATATATATATATATATATATATACTCTAAAAGCCGGTTTAGAATCAACCAAAGTGCCAAAGCAACATCAGCGAAGCACAAAATCTTGGACGGAGAGGGGGCAATAATAAGAACAGTGATGAGTGAAACATATATTATGAACCATCACTCAACAGAACAACTGTAATATCGAAATAATTTCTAGAAAACAGCCCAGATTTAGGAGGTTAGCGATCTGGACGCGAACCAGAAAAATGCAATCAAGTTGAAGCACTGCCATGCATCAGATTTATCGGACGTTTTCCAAAGGCTTGCCTGAAATAAAAAGGTCGAGAACACAACAATAATATCACTGCCAGATATCTGACTACCACGACGGGAAGACAGGACCCTATGCCGTAAAATCTGCTAAAGAAGTGATTCTTCCATTTCAAACTGTAACGCGAACAATCGATTAGTTTCCCGTTTCGAACTGCGTTTGCCTGCTTCTGTGCCGTCGGCGCTTACTGCCTACAATACAATTGCTACCAAACCGCCAACGCAGTGACTCCCGAGCACATTATTTCCATATTTTCCTTCCCGAAGAAAGAAATGTTTGATTCACATAGAGAGACGACAGTAATCTTAGTGATAAGAGCAACAACAGTATTAGTAGTTTTAGCGTCACCAGTAGCAGAAATACGTATTGGCAGTAGTGGGAGTAGTAGCAGCAGCATTAGAAGTAACCGTAGTTTGAACACTTGCAGTTGATGTTTTACCGGTTGTATAAAGGTGACTGATGCAGTAGTAGTCCTGGTGATACCATTGGTAGCAGGCACATATTGGGGCTCAATGAACAAGTAAATATCTACACCTGTGATACACCAATGAGAGCGGGGAGAATCCGGTTCGAAATTCAAAGTGTAGACCGGAAGTCACTATAAAACGTTTTCAATGGAAGGCATGTGAGAAACATAAATGAAGCAGTCTTATTTATAGTGAACGTAACTGTGGTAATGTTATTGTTGTAGCCAAGAAGACATGCCGGGTAATGAGGTCGGTTTTCCGGAACTGATTGTTCGAGCAGCTTCAAGATCAATCATAAAATGAATGTTCATTCTCATAACATCTGTCCAGTCCGCATACTTTCCTTCACTTCATTGTGTTCGGTCTCTCTGGCTTATTCATGTTCATCAAAAATCCACTGTTGTCCATAATTGTGTTTTGAACGGTCAACAGCTTACTTATTCAGTACGTAGTGTGGACATTATTCCAGAATAGTAGTAGCAATAGCAGTAGTAGAAGTAATAGTAGTATAAGTCGATGTGCTTTTTCCAAAAGACGTGTCCGCGGAAAATAAGCATACAAATTAAGTCGATGTGTTCTGGTAAGGAATTTCCACTTCCACACAAAAAAACGCTCCACTGCGCGCTTTCACAAACACGAGGCCAATTCGTATTGTACAGAAGTCAATAGACTGGCTGTATAATATAAAATGCTTTGTGTGCAGTAAAAATCGATTGTCCAGGCGCAAGTAAAGACGAATTTTGGAACGCAATGTCGAAGGATTTCTCGGAGTGAAACCTGACCAGATGAAACAAGAATGTACGCAATTAAAAATTCACCGAAGACCTTTGCAGTTCAGCGCTGTTAACCGAAGTCGATTACCAGGGAAAACAGGATTTCATTCTACGATTGCTGGGAGCGTAAAACGCGACCAACTCCATAGAGGATGTGCCCAAAGAGAAGCCGGCATTATACCGGTTTATTCATTGGGTCTAGTTTACCGTTTGCTCAGATACAAACTTGTTTAATATATATATATAACAAATCTGTATCTTTATTCAGAAGCCAAAATGTTTGAACGTCAACTGTTAATTACTTTTTGTAATTTGTATTTTTGACGACATCTTCGCTTGTCTTACTCGTGAGTAGCGTGTACATGCGTCATGAACCTCGAATACTTGTGATCCAATTCTCTGTTTTTACTGTACTGACACAGTTCAGATTTACCCCTTTCCGACGTATGGTGCGTGAACATTTTACGTTATGTTCCCGACTCGATTGTTCTATGATTGTACATTCCCCTTGTAAGAAAATTTTGCAGAACGTTTCACTTACGCTTCTTGACCCACTGTCTGTACCGCAACCGTGCTGCGCTACAGTTTCGCATGACTCCTTGCTGAGTGGACCGTTTATGACCGCGCTGTCCCGATTTTTCGGATAACTTTCTGTACTGTTGCCCTTGGTTGCTCACCTGGCTGTAAGTCATTGCAATTATGTACTTTAATGTATTGCATTGTTTAGAACCACGAAATTACGATAAACACGGTTATACATTTGGAATTTGTTCTGCTGCCCGTAGCCGTGTACAGACCATATCGTGCGTAAAGCTAGTGAGACCACGTTTTCTGCTATACTGAAAGTTCAAGTAATCGGGATAGTTTCTACAGTTAGCCAGTAACCAATATTTGTCTGAAATGGAGTCAACTGCGTCCAGTATACAGTCTCCTTATGATGAATTGCCTGGTTTCCGGAAACACTGCTGGGAGGCTCAGTCAGCGAATCGCAGGGAGGCTCATTCAGTAAACCGCTGGGAATCTCATTCAACAAACCGGTGGGAGGCTCATGATGAATTCCCTGGTTTGCGGAAAAACTGCTGGGAGGCTCAGTCAGCAAATCGCAGGGAGGCTCATCCAGCAAACCGCATGGAGGCCCATTCAGTTAACCGCATGGAGGCTCATTCAGCAAACCGCATGTAGGCTCATCCAGCAAATCGCATGGAGGCTCATTCAGCAAACCGCAAGGAGGCTCATTCAGTAAACCGCATGGAGGCTCATCCAGCATACCGTGTGGAGGCTCATTCAGCAGACCGCATGGAGGCTCATTCAGTTAACCTCATGGAGGCTCATTCAGCAAACCGCATGGAAGCTCATCCAGCAAACCGTATGGAGGCTCAATCAGCAAGCGGCTGGAAGGCTCATTTAGTGAACCGCATGGAGGCCTATTCAGCAAACCGCATGGAGGCTCATTCAGCAAACCGCAGGGAGGCTCAGTCAGCAAACCGCAGAGAGTCTCAGTCAGCAAATGGCTCAACCTCCAGAGCAAAGCTACAACGTGAACTGCGACTGGCTAGGTTGAAGCTTAAGCAATTAGAGCTGGAGGCCGAGGCTGCCAAACGCATAAGTGAAATCAAGGATGAACTCGTCAAAGAGTTGTCCGACTATAATTGCTGTTTTGGATCTGAGCCTTTACTGTCACCTACGCCACTTCCCGGTCAAAAGCTGAAAATTGTTCACGATTATGTCATGTCCTTACCAGGGTCGAAGACGAGGCAGGAAGATCAAATTACACTGAATGGACCGGGAATATGTGTTCTGCCCGCTAAATCCAGGGAATTCGACCGCGTCAGCGAGACCGCCGGGTTGTTGCAAGCTTGTATGAGCCTGCCTGCTCGCCGATCAGTCACATTCGATGGAAATCCCATGGGTTTCATTGGTTTCATGATAAATTTCCAGTCCACGGTCGCCAGGTTCAAAAACGACCCCGCCTACCTCCTCGATTACTTGATTTCGGCTTGTGAGGGGGAACCAGCTGAAGCCATACGGTGGTGCACGGTCCTTAAGCCGCAGGAAGGTTACGACGAAGCCATACGCATACTAGAACGCCGGTTCGGCAGGCCTCACGTGATTGCCAGAAAATGTATCGATGATCTGAGTGACGGCTCCGTGCTGGAGCAAACTGTAACCGAGGCGCGCACTGTATCCCTTGCATTACCTTCGCTAGAAGGTCAGGAAGTCATCCAAGTCCGCCAAGCACGGGCGGTAGAAAACTTGCCTAAACTGAGACCACTCAACCTAAAGCAAGATTCAGAAGGTTGGGGTCATCTTCAAGAAGTCCCGATGCCAGCCATTGATGACTACGACATCCGTATTCTCATTGGTGCCGACGTTCCAAAGGCACATTGGATGCTACAACAACGAACGGGCAGTCCGAAGGATCCTTATGGCATGAGAGGACCTCTAGGATGGGCAATATTAGGACCAACTTCGTGCCAACGTCCTAGTAACGCGAGGGCTAATATTAGTCGTGTCGCGACCACTGAATTGGACATGAGCTTGGAGCGTGTGTTCAACTTTGAGTTCGTGGAGGCGGATTGCATCAAACGGAGTAGGTAAGAAGAAGATAAAACAGCTTTACGTAATATGACCGCCTCAATGCGTTGGGTCAATGGCCACTATGAAATGGCCCTACCATGGGAGCCTGATGGGCCATGCTTGCCGGATAATAAGGATGTTGCACCGAAGAGACCGCCGTTTCTCAAGAAGCGATTCGAAAGTGACCATGACCTGAAAGAAAAATCCACAGCCACGGCCAACGAATACATTTCGAAAGGCTACGCTGAGATTGTATCCGGCTCAGAACAGAACTTGACTGGCCCGCATGTATTGTATCTTGCGCGCCATGGAGTGTACAAGCACGGAGATCAAGCGAAGGTTAGCGTTGTATTCGATTGTGCTGCAGAATGCAACAAAACGTCCCTGAATAAGCAGCTACTGACGGGACCAGACCTCGTCAAAGGTCTATGTTGGGTTCTTCCGAGGTTCCGGGAGTATCGGTACACTCTGGTTGCAGATACTGAAGCCATGTTTCACCAAGTAAAGGTATCGTGGAAAGCACCACCATTGGACGCGACGTCGAACAAGAGAAGTCATGGTACGCACTGCTAACGGCATTCACCGACGAGATCTACGACAACCGTGCTTGCTGGAAGGTGACGCTTCAATTACGAATATGGCTGGTGAGGTTCTCTGACCTGGAGGCAGTGTAAATTACTTTTCGTAATTTGTATTTTTGACGACATCTTCGCTTGTCTTACTCGTGAGTAGCGTGTACATGCGTCATGAACCTCGAATACTTGTGATCCAATTCTCTGTTTTTACTGTACTGACACAGTTCAGATTTACCCCTTTCCGACGTATGGTGCGTGAACATTTTACGTTATGTTCCCGACTCGATTGTTCTATGATTGTACATTCCCCTTGTAAGAAAATTTTGCAGAACGTTTCACTTACGCTTCTTGACCCACTGTCTGTACCGCAACCGTGCTGCGCTACAGTTTCGCATGACTCCTTGCTGAGTGGACCGTTTATGACCGCGCTGTCCCGATTTTTCGGATAACTTTCTGTACTGTTGCCCTTGGTTGCTCACCTGGCTGTAAGTCATTGCAATTATGTACTTTAATGTATTGCATTGTTTAGAACCACGAAATTACGATAAACACGGTTATACATTTGGAATTTGTTCTGCTGCCCGTAGCCGTGTACAGACCATATCGTGCGTAAAGCTAGTGAGACCACGTTTTCTGCTATACTGAAAGTTCAAGTAATCGGGATAGTTTCTACATCATCCATGTTTGAACCGAAGGTTTATAATCGTCAAAAACATATAAGAGCAACATTTGCTCAAGTGATACCAGAGGCGTAATATTGGGCGCCTAAATACTATGCAAGTCTGAATTTAGGCACGAAAATTAGCACCACCGGACACCAGTATTTAGAGTTATTTCTTTTAGCATGACCGATGAGACAGTTGCAGCTCGAATGTGGACCAAATAATGAATGATGCTGCTTTGCTTCCAATCATATAGCCTTTCTTCGATTCTGTTCGCTTGACTCGCATCCACTTGTACAAACTACAAATTGTCAATCCTATAATTAGCGGTGGTCATATTTTTAATGTGGTCCACTATCGGCCTTGTGAGTTCACGTTCACATTTGGCCGCTGCCGATCGCTTGCACTGCCAGTAACCTTCAATTGACCAACTTTAGGTCACAATAATATTGTCATTAATAAAAGAGCTCAGTTTTAGTATGCAAGACGCAGTTAAATTTTGCGAGGGGTTGCTTGTGTTCGATATGGGAAACCCAAAAAAATGAAATCCCGTAACCGAAGAGGCTAAGTAGATTTATCGGCAGGATCTTACACTCACATTATTCGAACACAAATCTGGCTTTCAACAGCCCGCTGACTACATTGTTTATTTCGAATGCAGGACCTTCACATCAAGGTCACTTGAGCGAGGTCCTTATTAGTTAGGCTGGAGAAAAATGTATTAAATCAACATAAATATTTCAACTAAATAATGAAGGTGGACAAATAAGATTGTACCAGCCAGTCGGCCAATGGTTTCCCTGGGTAAAGTTTGTCGCAACCTATCAGTATGTGAAGAAACAATATTTTGTCGAACTTGGAATTATTACAATAATTTGTGGAAGACACCAAAGCAGCTTCGAGATATATATTCAGCCTACCTTCATCACAATGAATAGTAACACTCAAGGAGAAACCCATAAATGAAAGGAGCATATATCCTAGAAAAAATATGCCCTTTTGCATATCTGAATGAATCAAGTTGAGTTACTTCAAAGTTCGCCCAAATGCCAACTGGCTTCATGCCTTCTACAAACCTGGTTACTTGGTGCAATCTTGAAAGAATGTGAGTCACAATGCCAGTCATTTTAACCACTGAGCTACATTGCATGATGGAACTCGAGATTGTTATTCCAATGAATCTTATGCTTCAAAACAAATTGCTCCAGTTGATTGGGCTGTACTTAAATACAGTTATTCCTGTGAGAGAAGTATTATTTGTACCACCCTAAGAATGCATAGATATTTCTACTCTTAACAAGATTGTCCTGCTCCGGGGTGATGCGCCATGTTGCATGCAGTAGAACATCGGATAACTTGCATGTGCATTAAGAATGCCGAAACGATGAGCAATTTGACCGTCTCATTTCACAATTTTCTTAACAGCCCCAGTTTCAGCTTGAACATGGATTTATTTTCCATGTTGGTGAAATCATTCAATGCATTTAGTTTACCTTTGAATTCCGAGATCATAAATCAAAGTTATATGCACTCGGGAGAATAATTCAAAGAAACAATCATGGGAAATGGGCATTACCAGCGTTTTTAATAAGTGGATCTGAAATTCCCGCTCATGGTCATTCCTTGTCCAGTGCGCTCGAATCGCTTACCGTCACCTCGGAATTGTCTGATTTTGCAAATTGTCTCTGTAGCGCGCTACTCAAAGATACCACTCTGCTTGATTCTATACACAAACGCAAATTACCGGCGGTGGTAAGACAGTTATCATCGTGGAATTCGGGTTCACTTCCCGCCACCGCCGTTAACTTTCCCTTTTGGCAGCTTCTCATTGGATGCGGCCCAATTCCTGAATTGTTGTGTACCAAATCTAAAGACGGAGTAAAATGTAAGTTTAAAATATGTAATTTGGTAAATTAGTGGATTTAATTCATGCATCACCGGGACCAAGGATTCATTTTTCGATGGACGAAGATAAAATGCTTACATATATAAATGATTTATTCCTTGGAGAAATACGGAGCGGTTAAATATATAAAAAACAGTGGTTCAGCTATTTAGCCTTAAAACTGAAGATTGTCTTTTCTAGCACTCCGGGTTAAGTATGTTCTTGTTCATGTTATAGAACATTATAGTGAAAAAATATTCCAGATCGTGGAAATGGGTATCGAACAAACTTGTGACTAAGAGAGGTATTTCAGACTCCCGATACGAATGGAGCCCCAAAATTGACTTGAGTATTTTTGAAAACTTTCGTTGCATTGAATGCTTTCTAAGTAACCAGTTCATGAACCCCTTTAGTTTGAATTTTTTTGCACTGAAGTAGATCGCGAGGCGTCTTTGCCTCTCCAAGGCAGACCACTTTGCGTTTCATTCAGAAGAAATGTAACACAGTCTACTTTTGTACTGAGATAACACCCATGTAATGACTTTTGTAATCAGGGCGATTGGTCTACATATTATGGCTGCAAATCATGTAAGGCCATAGACTAAATGCTGTCCAACACTCACGACGAGCGGAAGTCAGTCATGTTTGTCAAAGCGCAATCAGGTGGTCACAGAATATCCAAAGTTGCTGAAAGGGTTCTGAATCTGTTTGAGTTATCCGACAAAACCGGATTTGATGACCACATGCTTCAGTGCCCAATGGGTATAGTCGCTCTCAGCATTTCACCAGAGATAACCAGCACCTTCGGCGCATCTTGCGTTTAGTTTATGGAAGAAATCGTTTTTAACCACTTTGAGGTGAACTGGTCCAACCAAGTATGAGTTATGAAGTGAATGTATGTGAAACGCGTTTGTGATGTCCACCTGCGGAATATCACATGTCGTCGTTCCACTTTTAATTCAAGCAGAAGCCTAATGCACTCCGATGGGTGAATGCTCGGCCTTCACATAATCATACATTTTTTAAAGAAGCAAACAGTTCAACACAAATGATAAGCCCAGGGGCAATGGCTAGTAAGCCAACTGTTTCGTCTCATTTGCAATTTTGATTCAATAAGGCCAGGGAATACTGGCTTGATCAAATAGAACGAAAGGCCATCTGATTCGGATTCATCATTGTCAAAGACCGCCGAACTTATGTATTAAACACTGATCGACAAGAAACAATATTTTAAGCAAGAAATCCCTTTGGGAGTGAATTTGAATGAAGCCACTGCATTCACTACGGTTGTGCGTCAATGCAACGTGAAATAAATTCTTCTTCAGACCACGAAGTAAAGTAACAGTGAGATCATTTCACATGATATTTATGAATTGGATGAATAAGATCAGTATGAATGGTTGCGAATAGGTTTTAGCAAAGAGTGTCACAGAAATAAATTGTGTTCAGAGTCAATTTATGGATATCAGAGTGCTATCATTCTGGAAAGTGAGAAATCCGGATTAGAGGCACACTGTGCACCAAATATGACGCCAACATCCAATACAAAATAATATTCCGGTGTACTTGGTCATATGAAATATTTTCCAAAAGAAATTCAGGACAATATAGCAACTTGTTGAATTTAACGGGTTGAGGCTACAAGTGAAGAAATATTGCCTTTTAATGTGGTCAGCTATTGTCGGAGGCAATGGTAATTTGTCTACAGAGAAAAGGTGAGTTTCGCACCGGAACAGGGTGGAAAATGCAAAACAGCTTATCACTGTCGACGCTATTGAGTGCGTCACTGTATTCTTGGGGAGACTACCCTGACGCATTTACTCGTCTTGTTAGGTGCGGGAAGATATCGAAAGTATCGACTGGAAATTAGGATAGCCGGTAACCGAAATGATGGCGGACAGAGACGGAAATACTCTCAAATGGACGAATCTTTGCATCTTTAGAAAGCTGGAATCATTAATGCCAAAATTTTGAAAGGCAAATGGCTGAAACGAATAGAATGTACGGTCGCTACACTCTAATTGAGGGCAGTTTGGCAGAGATCAACTAAACAGATCGGTTATTCATATACGTCAAGGTGGGAAAGAAAAGCGCGGGTCTCTTAAATTTTATTTCTTCAGTTCCTACATGAACGGGAAATCACACTATGTCAAAGAATGATTTGTTTACCTTATCTCACATCTAATTTGACAAGAGATTTAGGAACTTTCCAATCGTCGTTCGTCACAGCATGTTATCAATATCGGCTTTATCGGATACATAATCAAGTTCCTTTAACACGAAATCACCTTGACGCCCTTTGGGGTCTGCAGGGCAATCCCCATATCATCTCTAACAGACCAGACAAGGAACTTGGCAGTGTCGTGATGGCCCGGGTCACGTAAGTGGGAAGCTATGACATATCCAACGTGACGAATCCAGGCTAACTGGGACGGGGGGGGGGCATTGAATAAAGACCAAACAGAGAAGACAGAACAAGAAACCACGAAGGCAATAAAGCGTCTCAGATATCAAGACTGTTTAAAACCCAATCTCTTCGAAAGTTGTAAGCCAGTAGGTTCCGCTGTACCACTCCTATAAGGTCTACCTACAGTTCGCCATCCTGGACTGTACCTCGGTTCCACGGTCTCCATGAGGAATTCAGCTTACCATGCAACAGCCAGGTAAATAGTTGGAATACTGAAACCTAGGCGACAAAAAATCGCAAAACAGACTACGAGACACTCTTCCATTCATTGAGACTATAAAAAATGTGAAGATAAAAGTGAGGAAAGGTTTTTCTATAGACTTGGTTCTTTTTGTTCAATAACGTAGAGCTAGGCCGATAATAGTATCCGACTCAAAGCCCAATAAACTAGAAAGGTTTCTGAGAGGATATTATCCGTCCACTAAGGTGCTGGTGCGTATGTTTGGCGAAGAGCCACCCGAGTTCATGCTCACTTTGGTCGTCTGACAGGGCTGTTTCATCTCACCGGTGCCGTTCACCTATGCCATCAACTAGACATTGAGACAGGCATTATCCTGAGATCCAACTGAGTCAGGAGATGCATATATCAAACCCAAATTTCGCGGATGACCTCGTTGTACTAGCTGACTCCTCAGCCAAGCAGCAGCCAGTCCTTGAACGAATCCGTGTATTCTTATTGGGCTAGAGGTAAACACTACGAAAACCAAAAGTGTGCCAACTTGCCTGGGACAATCACGTCATTAGCCGTCCATCAATGACCAACTAATCGAGTACATTCCATCATTCATGAATCCAGCTTACACACGGCTTGCGAACTGTCAGGCGGAGGATGGAATAAAACTCCGGATGGAAAATTCAAAGAAAGCATTTTTTCCAACCACGATGGGCTTTGTGGACCAGCAGTAAAATCAGCCTTCAGACCAAAGTGTGTATCTACTGTACCGCTTTGCGCTCCGTACTTAGCTCCAGCTGTGAAACCTGGCCATTGAGAGCCGAGGATGCTAGAAAGCTGGAGTCGTTGCAGCACTGGTGCCTGTGACTTATTTCGAAAACGAGTCGGCTCCATAGAATTTCCATCAATGAAGTTAAGGAAGATGGTGCTCTGAAACTGACGCACACTCAGACCTTCTCCAATGTCGTCGACTGCGCTTGTTGGGTCGTACCCTATGACAGCCTTACGCGCAGCAAAGCATACAAACTCTCTGTCCCGAACCATGCTCGTGGCCAGCTTAAAACTTGGATCAGCACTGATGATAAGGACGTACAGCCCCCAAACTTGCCGTTTGTCTACAATGCCCACAAATGGAAGACAAAATGGATCGAGATTTGCACCGAACTCACTTCCCACCGTTGCTCACCGTCAGCTATGATACGCCATATCGATGGAGCCGACTAGTCCTCTAGCAGAAAATAGTTGAGTAAAAAAAGAATATTCATGGCCCGCCCTGTTATGAAGTCATAACTGCCTAGGTTACTTGACATGGTCCAAACTTCTGGACTTTATTATCTTTCCCTCGCTGTCTGCCATCCCGTAATGATCACGCTGCTTTCTCATAGCCAAGTTATTTCGTTTGTACTTCTAAAACCCATGCGTAGGTTCCCTCTTCTGACATTTGTTTGAACAAAATGATTTACATGAATAATGACTCTCTTTGTGAACCACTAACTCTCTCTTGCATCCCCATCTCAAAAGCTTCCTGTCCCTTGTTGCCATGAAAATTCGAAGACTTGAGTGACTTTCTGGATTCTGTGGTCGTTTGGTCTACCATTTGAGCTACGTTTTTTTGGTGTCCTTGTATAATTTATTCTGAAGTGTACGTAGTCAGGTGGACTTATGTGCACTGCCTCGAGACTCGGTTTTCGTCTATCTGCGAATCACTCAATTACGTGGCCATAATTCTATCCAGTAATACAGACATGCTTCCACTCTGGTAACTATATCGACGTGACTCCGACTTCTACAATAGTTGTTGAGTATAGGATACCATAGTTTGAAGATGACGTCAACGATGGTGAAAATGATGAAAGTGAAAATTTTGATGAAGATAACGTATATAAACTTTCACTTGATTAAGTTGGTGATACTACTCCTGATGATTATATGGTCGGTTGATGAATACATTGAATCACCACCTATTCAGCTCTTTTAGTTACCTCCCATCCAAGTGAAATGTACTTAGCTGCTTCCTAAAAGTTCAGGATTTTGTTCACTCGGCCGAAGTCACTCCTCGTCCTACAGTCGTAGTAAGCGCACCGTCAATGTACATGCACATTGTGAAATACATCTTCACGGTGATGATAATTAGTATGCCATGCAAACAGAACTTAAAATGGACAGTCTCAAGAACAATAACAGCGATGTTTAGGAAAAGGTCCAAGTTTTTTCATAAAACAAACTTTCGTATGACATTTACCTGTTATTTTCGGATTCATGAGGTTACCACCATCTTCGGTATGAGGTCAGGTTCACTATCCGTCCGACCCATATACTAACTCGTGTTGTCTTTGGATAAAGACAATCTACAGTAGTATTTTGTTTGATAGACCCAATGGAAAGTTACCGAATGATTCAGTCAGACAGCACAGTTCGAAGCAGTTCACAGAGCATGCATGTATCTTTTCATCAATGACTTGAAACGTCAGATTGCTCAGTGTCTTCTCAATTGTTTCCCTGAGCTTACCAGTATGTTTCGACTGGAGAGTCTACCGATAAAAATGAGTTGTGGAAAGAGCACGAGAAGACATCTGGTTACAACGGCGAATTTCCTGATAGAGAGACATACTTCCAACTGACCGGAAGCACCAATACATGGCTGTTTTTGGTTATTCAACTTAGATGATAAATTCAATATCAGTATGTTATTTTCCCGATTGTATCTGAAAGTTTGTCAACTCAGTGGTGGAAAAAGTTCAGACGTGATCATAAGTAAATAGAAAGTGTTTAGATAGCATGACCTACGAAACTCGCATGCCTGCTACAAGCCAACATCACTCGGGCCTCCACGTAAGGTTAGACGGTGAATTAATTCACATCGGGGAGACAAATATCGCCGGAGAGAGGGAAACTGGTAAGTTTCAGTCGCAGAAATTTGAATGGTTTGTGATCATTCACGCAGCATCCCAACTCGACCCATCAACAAATGCAGTGAAGACACCCGTCACACCAGTTTAGATTCATCTGATGGAACATGACGCGAATGTAAGCTTCCAAACCTTGAAGTCATATTGTGTATTCTTGGCATGAAAAAAACGTTTGAAAACAAGTCCAGATAAGGTAACAGTCACGGGTGTACCTCGTGATAGTACATACAAAGTTTGGGGTCCTGATCAAGACGTAGCAAATGTGCATGGCATCTTTGGATATTCAACAGCGGTATTCGCACCTAGCTAATAGTAAAGCGATAGCTAAGCCGGTAGTCATTATGTCGCCTGTTCGTTTCCGGCTCGCGGTGTTAAACTTTTGGATGGGAAAAAGTCAAGTAAAATTTCTTTGATGTCAACGAATTCGGTAGATGCCTGCACAACTTGGAGATTATTTTTGGATTCACAAGACGATTCTTTAAAAGTCGTCCATGTTCACTCCCAACGATCAAATTGAGATACAGGTGGCATACCTATTGCGGAATGCTCAACCTTGGGGATTATGGGGCAGGAGAGTAGGGGGTACTTACATCTGATAGGGAAAACTTACCGCAAAACCAGCCATGTGCTTCCGGGGAAATTTATGCCCCATCTTCTGGATGCAATGCCATAATACTCACAAAAATGACGAGTATATTTAGCCTAAACTGCTTCCTCTTACTCGACATATCATATGAAGAGATAAGAGACAGATAGTGGTCTACCATACTTTTTCTTATCCTATTTAACATACCGTGTTCTACTATTTTTTCTCAATTTGGTACCCGTTTTCACTGGTTCCACCCGATTAGGTGATCACGACAAACATAGATTGGAGTATTTTACTGATGTCATGTTCTATCAGTCAGTGGTTGAAGAATCGTATTTACTTTATTCCTAACCGTCCATTTGAGTAGACCAGATGGGAGGCCGAGTTAGTGCATTAGCTGCGTGATGCTTGTGGTAGGGTTTCTGTTATTGGCTCACATGGTGGTACCAACTAGACGTTTATTAGTGCTGTGGCCAACATAGGTGTGCACGAAATCCTTGCAAGTTTTCACTTGAACATGTCACTTTCTGACTTACGACAAGAACGTTCGTGACGCTTTCCAAAGGATAATTTAAGCACGTGATAAGGAATTAAGGGAACAAATAACAATCTGACATATTGGTCTTCGGCAAGGTAATATTAGCATAACTCCTAATCCTGTGATCTTTATGATCAGTATTCGTCCTTTTTGTGAAAACAGTAAAAGTTATGTTACGCGACTTTCGGTTGCGTATTGACTTTATTACCCAAGATGATTATACAATATGATGATTTCCCTTAACACCAAGGAGGTCGTTTCACAGCCGTCCATAAAACAGAAGGTTTTATCATATAGGTTAGTAAAAATTAGAACCGATCAATTTATTAGGTTTATTCACCGAATAATACCGTTTCAACATACAATTTCTGTTGAAGCTGATGCATACAAGTGTGCGATGAGCACGTTTTGTTGTTGTACACGACAGTAGTATCGCAGAACAACATAATCCTACATGCTCACTAACTAGCAAGTAGTGGCAAGCTTTTAGGATAATCCTGTTTATGGTCTGCTTATATTCGGTGAATAGTCGCTGAATAAATACGGATAAAACCGCATTTATGCCATTACCAGTTGCCCGCAATGATGGCGGAATGTGAGCCTCCGAGGGAAAGCGGAACAAGTATTTTACTCTGAATTCACCTTAACATTATCAAGAACACAATATTGATACACAGGATTCAGCATTTGGTCCGTTTACTATGATTTTTCACAGTCTAGTCAGCGCTGAGTCCACCATGTTGGAGAAAAAATAATGTTCCTATCCCATGCTCCATCATGTGAGGCACTTTTGACTTCAATGTCCAGTGCGTAAGTAGAATTATGAGTACTCTCTTCAAAACACAAGAGCTTATACGACTAGGGTTAAGTACATTCGATTAGAGGACGTTTGTGTGTACTAGACCTAAAAACTCGGCCTCGATACACAGTTTTTACACCTAAACATGGAAATTAAAACCAATCTGCATGACTTCATATACAAACCTGTGATGAAACAAAGCATGAAGTGCTATCTTTTGAACCAAAACCTATGCAAATTACTTCTTTCCTTTAATTCGGAAAATTTCCCGGCTGTGGCAGTGAAGATTACTTCAACATTCGAGGAGTCTCTAACTGAAGTCCACCAACCAAACTGGACGGGTTTCCTCGCTATCCAAATCAATAATCATCGCTCGTGTATTGTATTGGCATCAAATGAGATAAATTTTCGAGGGACGTTACTCCATCAAATGACTTTTTCTGAACTTTACTTAGCTCACTTTATACCAAGAAATTGCTTGAGAAACAAGTCACTCGTCAAAACGACAGGTTTTGTGATTTGACTGACCTGATCAAATAAAAACGTGCTCTCATTTGTTGGGCGTACGAGGCAAATGTGATATCCCTTGGTAATAGCCTCATTGGAAATCACCCTACTTGAAGTCCAATGGGGAATGAGAGTTCCTCGTATAATCTGAAGCTGGATAAAGTACAGATATATCTAGGCCAAATTCTGAGCAAAATATATTTGACTTCGTCCTATCCATTCGATGTTCTACATACTGTACCGCTTATTTGTTTATTCTTAGGGCATTCCCTGTAATTTTCCGAGAATCGGTGCTCCTGTTAGCGTGAAGACTTAAAAAAATACGGGAAAACTTGTTTTTTATAGGGCTTTGCAGTTTACATTTTATTTCCATTTTAAAGGAGACGAGAACATTCAATCTTATTGGATCTTCTAGTCGCCATCGCGACAACTCTATAGTCGACTAATGATGCACACCCAAGTGACCTTTATTACAGCGCTCATATTGAAGCTAAGTTGAATTTTCATTCCCCGGAATGTTTGCTATATATGGTTTCGAGGCTACTTTACAGCATATATAACGGGATGTTTACAAAGTGTGAAGAAATTCCCTTTGGCCTTTACATAAGGATAAAACCATGTAAACTACGGTGGTCGGGAAAGCCGTTCAAACCAGAGCATTGAGGTAGTACCCCATCTGGATATGACCAACGATAATACACGTGATCCTGACGATTGGTTAAATTAAATTTCTCTACCTAGTGACATTTTAGTAGGTCGCCTGGTTTGTTACTGCCGCTTGCTGCGATTGAGTCTTTAACAAACTGCCCGAATCTGCTTTTTTGTTCATCTTCCAGTTGGTAGAAGATGGGTTTTTGTTGCTCGCTGTTTCCTTCAAACTGGGTTTTGTTCTTTCGTAAATTGTCCATTTGGGTTCTCGTATCAATTTTGAAGATGATAACATATGAACTTATTCAGCTGCATCTCAAATATTCCCAATAAGTACTTGAAAGTTAATTTTTAACAAAATAGCTGCAGCAAAAGCTGTCGAAGCTTTTGTTTCTTTAAGTCCTGACTCGGAGAACAAATACCGATTCAGCGCCATGAAAACCGTTGTTTCTTTGGGGTTGTGTTTTTCGCCGAATAATCCCAATTCATTTTATACAGCAAACAGGAATAGTGAACGTGCTCGTTCGGAACCGTCATCCTCGTGGCTAAAACAATTACATTGTAGATTAGAAACACATGAATTATGAACAATGTATGGGCAATAAAAGGTGATTGAGTAGTCATCAAAATCAGTGTTGTGTAGTTAAAAAGATAAGAACGGCAATGCTGTTGCTTACCTTAAGAGGAAAGTGATACCGTCGGGACGGAAGAGTCGCTGGCATATTCATGGGTAAGCTAGGAAACGAGGAAACTTGGTGATACAAAAAATCTACCCATCTACTGTAGACATATAGACGATGTTCTTGTTCTGACTGAAAATCGAACTCAATAGGATTCCTTGGTGGTGGAGTTCAGTCAGGCTCATATTATGGTAGACTTTGCTTCGGACGTACAAGGAAAGAACACCTTCCACATTCTAGATGTGCTGTATGTAGAATGTGACGATGGTAAACTCCATCAAGTATGTTGCTAAACTAAGTTCACAGGCCAGTACACAAATTTTACCAGCTTTGTACTTTTGAGGCGTAAATGAAAGTTCAATCTCCCTCACGCAGACAGTGTGCCAATGATTTCCCCGGGTGTGACAGTGCGTGCACAGTTATACATTCCAAAACAAGCGCTTCTGAATGACGGATATCCCGGAAGTTTCATATTCGGCATGCTGTATAGGTGGAACGACACGGCAAATATCACAAGGGATCAAAGAGCATAAATCAGCTTATCTGACGAGGAGAAAAGAAAATCCATCAGCAGTTCAATGGGGACGCACCTTGCGGACACTGGGCTGTGCATAAACGACGACGCTTCAGAATAGTCAACGGAGTTTCCAAGCTCGAAAACTGCATCCAGCTAAAGCAGAGGCTGTAGCAATTACGTCATTCAATTCATGGCTGTCCTCGAAATATTTCGCTAAAGCACTCAAACTACGATGGGAGCGATCCAAGCCTGACACTGGAACCCAGCATGAACCTAAAGCAGACTGTTTGGTTAAAACCAAAGTTAGGTTATCCCCGAAACCAACGTTCGTTGTCTCACTGGTCCTTTTCTCAATCACGGAACAACAACACTTACCCTCTTATCTTTCCTAGTTGCGCACCATCAATTATAATGACTTCTCGATCACTTTTGAACACATAGGCATTGCTGATAGTTTATGTGCTTCCAGTCTATGAACGTAACAGTTTCAGCCACGAGAAGGAGGTTACCGAGAATGAGTATGTTTGCTATTAGTGCTTTCTATGCATAATTAAGGTAAAATGCACAAATAAATTAGCTGCCTCATAAAAACTTTGAAACACAACTTTCGTTCGACAGTCGCCGATAGTTCCTACTGGTACTTCCTAAACAACAAACTGATTTTACCACATTTGCTTTATATATATATATGTATATATATATATATATATATATATATATATATATATAATTTAGCACAATGAATAAGGAATGATCACTTGATTATCCAGTAAGGTCAAACACCTTGTATATCTCGAGTGCATTGAAATCACCTTCCTTCTGCTTTCACGAAAAAGTTACTGATTACAGTAAATTTTACTGTAATCATTATGACTCGTTTGGAACTCCATACTTTCAAACAGGTTGACATTTATCAGCGTTCCTAAATTACTGCGTAGGGCAGGCTTTCCAACTCTGATGGATAAATAAAGTGGACCAATTCACCATCTTAACGAAGCTCGAGATGAAATATCCGAATTATCTAGATGATGATACAATCTTAAAAATCCTCGTGATGCAATAGCTCCAGAAACAACAGAACCATTTGCAATGTTCAAAAACTTAAATCTGCTTTTTTCCTAAGTATAGTGGTGTACTTTCATGCCATTAAATATTGAATCCGCTGTGAACTTCCTACAGGTGCGTAAGGTAAAGAATAATTTAGCTACTGACTCGGATGAACTAACACCTGTTGTAATCACAGTTTGTGCAGACGCCCTTTGGCTACACTGGACAATATCATAAATGATTTCCTATCAACCCAGAAAATGGCTGGTATTTGAAGACAAGCCAGGATTACTCCTGAGAAATACGACACTCATCGCCTGCACTTCTGTGATGCTCAGATTTCTTGGGAGGCTTTGTGTCCATCGGTTGACAAGAGATATACTGAAGAAGACACACCCGTTCGCTTATTGGTCTTAACGCTGAATACATGATACGGTAGCTTACCTAGATCATTCATTAGCTTAGACATTAGATCGTCAGTGTTGTGTCCCGTACCACTAACCCTAGTGAGAACTCAGTTCTGCCTCAGAATCAATTATTTATATTGGTGGAGAATAAACTGTTTATGTAAGATATACGCTTCTCATAACCAAAACGGTGCCTAACAGCTTATTGGCCCACTGATAGATCCAAACGGTCCGTCTGGCTGATCTATCTGGCTGCCCCCGGATTGGTTGATTCGGCTCTGGTCGAATGTCAATCGATAACTGATGCTTTAGTCACCTGACTCGCTCCGATCTTGTCGGCGATTCTGGTCAGCCGATCACGTGGTTTATGCTTCATTGAACCAAGCCGTCTATGAAAAACGAGCTGCATGCTTTTCCTCACAGTCAGAATGCCCTTTTAAGGGAATAAAAGCGCATTTGGCAGCCCTGGTCGATCAGCATTACTCGGTATGCTCTGCATAAAAGGTGCTGATTGAAAGGCCTGCAGGACAATTTCGTACACGGAAGACATTTCAGTTTTCCAACAAACTAAAGTCCTTTCCTGTTCCACTTGTTTTTGATGTCTTACCAGTAGCAGACAATTTCTTTTGATTCCACTTAATGTTAAACATCTTCCAGTCCCTTCGACGTTCACTGGCTGCAAATATGTCGAGGATGTATATTAGGCTGCAGTTTATATATAGAAATATCTATGTGCATAGATATATATTCAATGTGTATTTTACCGTTATTTCATGAGCGCTTCTTGAACCAAATGAACACACATTGCTTACAACGGTCTGTCATAACCACACGTACCCGAAATACTTTATAAAATCAGAAAAGACGGAAAGAAATTCTAAGTTATTCCTTGTTCCGCAATCGTGCGCCAAAAGCTTCTCAGTTCCAGTATGTGCTATTATCTATTACTTTCCGAGGAACCACATAAGGTCCACGTGAACACGTTCTCCTTCACATCTGTGAATGATAATCCGGCACCGATTTATTCGGCGGTAACATAGCTTGGTGATCACCTATTCCATTATTTCTCAAGGCCCGTGCAATTTCAGGAGATTTTTCGTAAATTTGGAAATTTATCATTTTTCCGACCTTTATAAGATAACTGCTGTATCTCGTCAGTTATTTTAAAACTGTCAGTGCATGCGATCTCCCTAAGTGGTTGTGATGCTCGTCAGTTTTGTTCCATATTCTTTTGAAAAATGATCTTATCTTGACGAAGAGATGCTCAGCACACATCTTCAAGTGCAGTAGAGCATTCAGAGACACACTTGTTAGTGCTATCACTAATGAACACTTCAAAGCGTGTAGCTAGCTCACTTCCACACATCCATCATCCACTACACAACCAAGTTTCAAAAGCTGTGTCTACATGATGTAGGCGCGAAAAGTTCGAACTTACACTTGGTCGCATTTCCGTCATTTACTAATTTGTCTCACCAAACTTTGCTCGCCTGCTTGTTGATCAAATGAAAATCACCACGAACTTATGCTAATATTTGCTTGAATGAAAAATACCGCAATTCTTCTACATATTTCCCTTTGCTGTTTCTGTATTCACACATATGTTGCAAATGCATGAAGTCTGCCCATTTGGTTACACAAAGCTGCCACTAACGTCACTTTAACTGAACATAATGCGTGAAAAAGTGAAATGTTCACATTGTGTTTGCTCCAGCCCGGCATTCCTAGACGATAGATCACTGATCGAAGGTCCAGGATGCGCAAAAGAAATGAAATACCAGTGATAAGTTGGTAGGATAATCAATGTAATCTGGGTGGAAACAAAGATTAAATGCAGTGTGCAGAAGAATATTGGACAATCAACGAATAACTGTTTGAATAAGTTGCATTTCGTGTCTAATGCCCGGGCCATTTTGTACCCGAGTATATCCAGAGGATTACATTTGAAGGAAGGTCAGATACGCAATATCGAGTATTTTCCAGGAGAATCATGGTAAAATGGAAGGGGGATAGCCTGTTGGTAGGAGAGAAAAAGATAACTGCTCGTTAGCAATGGGCACGGGGAATTCTGCAATCGCATCACCTCCTCCACAGCATGAACAACCATAGCACTGAATAGCATGTAGGAAAACAACTTAGATGTAGGTCCGGTAAAGTTATTTATCTCATTCATCAGATACTCATTGATCAGAGCGCAAGTGAACTTGAATGCATATTCACTCAACCAGGACTACACTGGTACAATATAATTCATTCCAGTCAGTCAACGCTTACCTCCACTTTTCTGAATTTACTTACGAGTTACCGATGATGAAATACAGAATAAATGTTCGGTGTATTATTCGTGTTCTGACTTGACTTCATTTATGTTCCATCAACAAAACGATCGAAGTCTACATGCAAATCAAATAACCTCTCAAACGATGGTCAGAATCGAAGCCATATTTATCGGGTGCTTACAAAGAAACGACATACCGGATCTTAAGTTACTCTGGCTAAAGACATTTCCAAACTCATATACAAGTCTTATGTTGGTAGTGGAAACCGCATGATTATGAGATTTAGAAGAGGTGAACTTAGGCCAGAATGTGAAGGATATGTGACAGCCTCTGGCTCAGAATATAATGGAGACTTGTTTATTAACTTTTAGGATTATCTTGCAAATTGCACATGATTGTTCGATGTGTTTGTTCACCATTATTTAAATAAACGGATTTTCTATTTTTCTCTTTTGTGCTCCTATGGTTGTATTTGTCCAATCCGACGTAGTTATGATGAAAACAAAGTTTGCTTGTAAATGTTTTAATATACGGGTAGCTTCAAGGAACCGTTACTGAGTGGTTGTTTTTTCCTTCTTATTTTAGTGAATTGCGCAAGTTGACTGAAACTACTTCTGACTTAGCACGCTATGTGAAATGCTATTCTCAGTAGTTTCACTGAAGTAGACGAAGGTTTTGCACCATGTACGCTAACGAATCTTACAATGAGTAATGCAGTAGGTGTGTTTGCGAAAGGTGAATGTTTATACCAATCTTGAATGCATCAGCGCGTCAGTCGTGTGTATCTCAGATCTGGGACGATACAGACATAAGGGCAAAATAAGAATGCTTGGGTATAAGCCTGCAACTCTAAAAGCCTTTGAGTTTTGGTCACGGCGTTTCAATATGTAAACGTGTTTTGCCGATAATTTGTGGGAGCCAATCAGCTGACGCGTCCATGGGCTGGGTCAATATCAACGACAGCCTCGATGAGTACGTAAGCACACAGCCCTATTACGTTCTCGAGAAGCTGATACATGAAACTATTATTCAATTTCTAGGCCCATGTCAGCCGAAATGGTATTGAATAGCCATATCTACGTAGATCAGATAGCAGCAAAACGTTTACAAGGATTGTTCATCAAAAAAGAATCGTTAGGCCCGTCAGCTTGGGTCCTACGGTGTATTCTTTCCTACCTAATCATTATGACAATAACACCACATAAGCAATTATGGGCTTAAATTCGAGGTTTTAGATATCTGAGCTGGATTTGACCAAGGGTTTTATTTTCTGGTTTAGATATGCCTTGTATACACACACAGTGAACGATGTGACTCTCCTGCAAATTATATATCGGTTGGATGATCTGAAGAGATAATCAGTTCATTATCTGATGATTGTCATGAAAGTCCTTACCCATGGGGTTGGTCTGTAGAATGTTTTGAGCATTCAGGCTGATCTTTACAAGAGACGAAATATGTGTGATTGGATACATGATATGACATATCTGACTGCAGCTGAAAATCTGAACAAATCCAAATGATTTTACTTCCAGTCTTTTCTGACTATTGGCCTACAATTTATTTCACTTGCAACTAACTGAACCCGTGGGATATCCACCAAACGCACAATATCGAAGTGCGAAGTGGAATTCTTATATATTGCACAAAACAACTATTTGTTCCGTATATGGATGGTCAGGAATTATGAAATACTCTCAGTACATTTTTCCAGTAAAAACAGAAAAAAAAGGTTTTCTGACTGCTACATGTGGACATTCAAAAAGTAAACCGTTTTTTTCTGAATGGAAGGCAGTCTGATATATGAGGGTTAGTCACATGATGCAGTCATCACTCGCGATCGGAAAATGTTGGGACGCAAAATGTATCTGATGACTAGCCTAAAGCTGCGTAAAACAACTGAATTGAAATGAAACAATTGGCTCAAACCGCATCAAACGTGGCATTTTGCACAGACCTATTCACGTGAACAATCGGCATCAGCTGTTTGGTGGAAATAACCTTTGCAGAACAATTAGGTGATCTGAAATTTCAATGAACGCTCCAACAATAATGGGATCAATGTTCATTGGCTTATTGATCGACACACGGGACTGAGCTTGATGGAACGATATAACCGAAATCACTTCCAAATTTCAATAAATTTGTGATACGTATTATATGTTTATTATCTTCAAATGTTGTACAATTTGACTGTTTGCTCTTGTGTTTTCTCATTCCTCGAATCAATGAGTATAGGTTTTTTATTTACTTTCATTTCATTTTTATATTTTTGGTTTGAGGAAATTGATGGCTGGAATGCGGGAGAAATGAGAACGAAAGTATCTTTTATCAGTAGGATTCCTGCCTTGCAAAGTGGGTAATGTGTGTGGGAAAAGGGTTTTACCAACAAGTGTATTATCTCGGGATAGTGCTGAATGAAGTACTGTTATAAGGAAGAGCCGAAAAAGGCTGACCATTGGCGAATGGTAGCTCTGAGTTATGGAATATTTGTCGACGGGTAATAAAGCCATTTGTCTACATCAGAAATAATAATCTGTAACATAATATTCTAACTCGTATCCGATGAAATAACCATTGGGCATTCACCCAAAGCGGCCGAGGAGTTTCAGGGTTATACATACGCATCACACACCTTCATTCTGGAGCTCACGACTTGACGTATTAAGCATATAATCGTCTTCTCCACAACACTCGCCGAAGCACCATTAGCAGTGCGTATCTGGTGGTGGGACCCTCGAAGTCGGCCGTGCTTATCGTTTATTCTATGTCTGTGCAAGCTCAACCCTTTGGAACTATCGTTCCAAACTATTTCATTGTTTGATATTCATGTTTACGCATCACCCGCAATATTGAAAAGGCCCGGGAAATAAGTATTACCGCGCATTTGTGTAATTATCGAAAACATTCTCGGGACAAATTCTTGAAGGACGTAAAAGACTGGGACGGAATCAACGTAGCTTTGCTGTGAGATGCCGAGCTTGCTGGAAGGTAGCTTAATATCACTCAGACAACGATAATTAACAATTAGCACTATTATCTCAACCAAAGTCCTTTCGTTTCTGTGAAATTCAGCTTCTTGTTGAATTTTGGTAAACGGTTCAAATTTCTGCATTTGGACTCATAAGGCTGATTCATCCCCATATTGATGATACTTTATTTGAACTCAAAGGATTCAACGCACACTGGATTGACTGTACCTATCCGTATCGCAGGGCGGTCTAGTCACATAAGTTAACATTTTCTGGTTCGAGTCTTCGAAAACACTATTTGCTTACAACGGTAAAGTATGGCTTAGCAATTGGTCGCATGGAAGTCACGATTTATTAGCAATTATGTCCATCAACCATTACAAAAGTCTTGGTTTGATAGCATTGTTCCTAAAGTGAGATTTATATACCAACAGCTGTATTCACATCGGAAATAATAAGACATATTTAAATCTCACCTGTTTTCGTCCTTAGAGATGGTAATAAATCTGATGCGAGTATTCCAAACTGCAGGGCGGTAAAAAGTTTTGTAAGATTCCCCATTCTAAGGCTAAAACATATAGCCAAGCAAATGGATATTATGATGATATAGGAGATATGTGCTTGGTTTCCTCTGCCACTTCTTTGCCAGTATAGTGAAATGTTCGTTGGGTATGCATTTTACGCCATCTAGTCTATCCCCTTGTTCAACGGGTCACATCTGTTACTGTGATATTTGAACCTGCCACCAAAGGTTGTTGCTGCAAATTCGTTTAGTCCATCGGTAGGAAAATGCGAATTCTCGGCCAGAATGCTAGTTACTATCGCGATCATCAAGGGTGGTATCACTGATGCGGGAACAAACAAAATCCTCTCGTATATTGGTTGGGGTATATATGGATTCCTGACGGACAGCGAGATTCCTTTGTGATTATCTGAGAGTGATACAGATCAAGTAAGACTCTAATTATGAATGACATCTAGGTCCGGGACTACTTCAAAAAAACATCTGATATACTTGCGGGCGGATAGTTTCTACAAATGAGCTCAGGTGTCAAAGGAGCAGGGGTGCCCTGGAGTCAGATGATTTCATTCACTCATGTATTTTTGTCATCTGCTTGCCTCCATCTAAACGAGACACCAAAATAAAACACTGTCTAAAATTCTATTCACCAAAAATAGGACCCCATGTGACGACCAATTCCACAACAACTTTGCATTTTACATGCGGCCAACCGGACTTCTTCCTTTACAAAGGGGATCCCGTCTTTTTACTCGTTGTATTTACCATAGTAGGTCGACATAACTGATCAATTGAACGGTTTCAGCGGTAAATGATATGATTCTTCATGAAGGGTCAGGCTGGAGCCTGTTTCCACGAGGCCTACGTCATTTTGACTTGACGAGGGTATATTGATACGATGTGCTGGGTTGGGTCAAGTACTATGACGTCTACATAAATACAATGCACCTTCGGCTGATTAGTTAGGAGCATGGGTCGACCTCATCTACGAGACATTGTATCGGAACTTATGAGTTGGTACAGGACTCATGGATAGTTTGTGCGAGACACACGTTATTATCGATACACTTTAGGTGTTTCCACAGAAAATGACTTGGTGGCAACTGCCAACATTTATCTTCTTACCATTGCTTTCTGTCCCTCGCATTGGTATAGATTCTATTTGGGCAATGAATGATTTACAAAGTAGGAATTTGCTTGTTTGCATAGGATCAAAAATTTATGAATTCGGTATTATTTGATCGAATTCAGGAACATTGCGTATGACTTTTTGAATACCAATGAAGTGCGTGCGCATCCAGAAATACGTTTGGAACAGCCTGAACGTATCTATGGTTCTGGTCTAAATTGCACTCACTTTGATTCAGTGAGAAACCCAATGCAGAAACATATGGGGCTTGTTGATTCTTCGCCTCCCAGATGAGAATACAAAAGAACATAATAAAAATTCGACTTTCAGTAATCCAAGGAATAAGCCGCACGATTTCAGGTAGTTTTTTTGGTGGGAAGTTACCTGCGGACGAATTGAATGTCTGTCCGATTCATCTGACCAAGTCTGTTCAAAAGAATGCACCTCACACTGCAAAGACCGGTTAAAATAATTCAGTTCAGCTGATACTTTCTTGATACCACTGAGGTATTAGATGGCATGAAGGGTAAATAAAGGACCAGAAAGCACCGAACCAATCCACCCAATTCAAGTTTACAGAGAAACATGCATCGATTTGACAAATTAGCCTAGTTCTGTGTTCAGAACACTCAGCGAAATGAAAGCATGCTGCAATGTGCACATTATGCAAAAAATTGCCTGTCTACTTGGGTGCACATACCACGTCACACAGACGTTTATCCATTTCAAAATCATGTAAGTTCCATCTATTTTGCAGCGATTGTGCTAATTAAAGTGACAGAGTTGTTAGCACAAAAATTTAAAGCCCATCAGGATGATGTTTTTACACGCATAACTTAAGGCCCGATAAGGTCACGGACTAACGGCACCTTTCAGAAAAAAGCCCAACATTTTTATTACTCCATGCTCAATGAAGTAGGACGAAATAAAACTAAACAAGAATGTATTTAAGTGGGAAGTTATAGAATGGAGATGGCTAGATTTCCCTGGGAAGGGAGTAAGTAGATTGGCGGAGCTGTGTTCAAAGGGAGAATGGGTGATAGGTTTTTCCATACAGGTCACCAGCTAACAAGAAATGTGAAACGTGCAGGACTGGTCCGTTCACAGACATTCCAGCAATACTTTTCTTGCATAAATAACGTGCAACTGTTGTTTTTGTCAGACAACTGAAACAAGCCAAAGACCCGTAAGTATTAAAATAATTTAACTTGTACATGAGGTTCTGTGCGAAACTGTTAAGCTGGTAAATCGCCCACTAGTGCGGTCGTTTCACACCTAGCTCAGTCCAGTCCCACAGTAAACGTGCCCGAGGCTTTTGGTGCCCTGTGTGAGATCCGGGATCGACAATCGAGACAAGCAAAATGTCGCATCCTGGCCACAGCTAAGGCTGTCAGCATCAAGCTACATAACCCTCTCTGTGCGCCCAAAAACCATTTGTGTGTGCTGGTAAGCTGCACTGGTACTCCACACACCCTACAACTGGTCACAGACCAGATAAATACTCATATAATAGGGTGAAATAACCCCCGTCCGGCCTTGTTTAAAGTCTGGAGCACAATTGTTTCTTTTCTTTTTTGTCACTAATATTCTATATCACTCCTTATTTGTCTAATTGGTTCAATCACCTCAATTGTCGTAATATATTGTAAGGAATTGGCACGAGTATGAATAACTGAAAACGAGTTTCATCCCTAACCTGTGTTCTCAGAAAAAAGAATGTTGTTTTTGTTGGTGTTCACCTGCCAGAAATATTGCTCCTAATGGGAAAATCATCCAATTGAGACACACATTTTCGTGGGTGTATGTGTGCACGTGTGCTTTTTGACAAGGACGGTCGCACTACCCAGTACGATATTATTGGGTCTGCTACTCTAATTATGTATTTGGTGTTGGCTAGGATTTTCCGAAGTTCAAATGGCGAGTTACTTGCTTCAAGGCGTTCGCCCCTTCGAACTAAGTAACCACTGATAACAAATTATACGATATCAGCCTTCCGTTTATTCTTCTAATAAACCCGTTGAAGTTGAATCACTTTCACCGTTTTTAGTGCTGGACGTATTTGGAAAGGGAATGTCAGATCTGATATATTCAGTAAGTCATTCTCATCGATGCAACAAAATGGAAATTCTGATCTGTTTTCACTGTGGATATCATTTCATACTCCATGGGCCAATGTCACAAAATGTGTTGCAAAAGAAACTCCCACGGTTGTGGAGTGTACGAAGTTTATGGTCATTTAACCCGGTCATATTTTACTTATTTCGATTTTGAGTTTGTCATTCGGATTTACTAGGAACACAAAACTGAAACCTATTACCATTTCGTAGCGACGATCCAGGACCAAGCGTGTTCTATCATTCTAGATGTAAATACGGTTTAGTTCATTTTTGTTTGCTGATCATGTTGGCTAGAACAATTCAACTTTCAATATTTTGTGAGGAACATCGACAAAGTTTCATGGGAAATCCTTCAAAAGACGAACTGCTTCTCGCAAACCCATGCAGCTCTAAGTATATCACAGACACATGATACGTTTATGATCCGCTTATTCGTAATTTCCTAAAATCCTCATGTTTTACTAAGAAAAATGGATGACCGTCCTTGAAGTTACCCTCGTCGACAGCGATCAGATTTATTCACTCTTCAGAGGACCTAGATCTTGGAAAAGAGGTTCAGAAACCGGCACTACACAAAGGTGAAACAAAACAGGTTCTAATCACCCACGGAACTTTCAAAATGTTCGAGCAAGATTATTGACGCCAGTCGCTTTTTAAACAAGACACGAAACAAAATATTCCAATCAGAATGGAATCCATCTATTGTTAGTTGGTTCTTGCATTGTTGTCTCTGGTATAAAGTTGGTGCCTATTCTGTGTTTTCTGTTTCGAGCATAAAGTTTACAAGCGATTCAAGTGCTTACGTTCGCAATTGTTATACACGAATAATATGGTATTTCTTGCCGGAATCTTCTGCACTCACCCAACTCCTATTCTTTGTCGTCTCGTTCTGAGACTATTGTCTCGGCCTTTTCTACAAACGTGGGATTTCCGACCGAGGGAAAAATCATAAGCGATGGGAAAAATAATTTGCCTTTCACTGCATAAGATTATACATTTGATCCTTCCTAGAAAATCCAGTGGCTTTTGAAGCAATTTAGTATGGTCCAATGCTTGACATCCTGTTGTGCCTGGTTGATCCACTGAAATTCGCCTATTAGATTATTCGAGAACATAAGTAAGAGCTTTTGAACTGCGTACCCCTGAAATATGACACTTCGTCCAAAAAGGCCATTTGTAAAATTCTCCACCTGTCGGGAACGTCGTTTGTAGGTCAAATTCATTTGATTTGCTTTACCCCATCCAAAGACTGATGTGTAGCCGCTGTTTGGCGGTAAAAGCGACAACTTTGATTACTCAGTTGCAAGTATGAGTGAACTGATCATATATTTAGGAAAAGTACGGTTGATGTCCGCTCTGAGAATATTTATTTAATGGTCTTTTGAATCCAATTTTTGAATGTCTTTGCTTATCAACGCTTGTCCGTCAGTGTTATACTCAACTTGTCACACTGCCAGGGCAATGGATTTCAAGCATCATGCACCACTGTGTTTGCCAACGACTAATGGCGTGAGCTCTTCCCCAGTAGCGTGGCTTGCTAGCAAAGTGATCATCATTCACTCTAGTTTTTGAATACCTCTGCGTCGCTCACCTTCCTCAAACGAACAGTGTGATAAACCGGCCCAAAATGGAAGACCAGTCTGGCCAGAGGTAAACTTTAATTGTTTCACTCCTCACGGGATGTAGGAGTGCATTCCAGACATTTGGGTAGCTTTTCATTGCACGTTCTAAGGTTGAGCCCCTCAGAAGATGTGAGCGGATGTTAGAGCGTTGGTGGTATTTGATTAGCCAGCCGCTTCTCATGCGGGACTCAAAATCTTCCGTATTATGATCCACCTCAATGACTTCCTATCAAACCACCATTATTGCTACAGGTAGGTGATTCCATTCGTCCCATTAAAACAACAATGTGGACTTCAATGAAGCAACCAAGACATTACCGTGAAAAGTTCCAGTGACTTGAAGTTTCTTGGTTCCAACAAAATTTGATGTTGGTCTCATTTCTCACATTCGCGAGGTATTTTGTTCAGCTCTCATGAGTGAAAATATCTCCACGGAAACTCCACTTTTAAGAAACCAGCAACGTTTACTTTATCTCCGTTTGATTGACGGTCCACGTTTCACGCGCAAACCTCAGGTCATCCGACCAACCTGCACTCGGAAGCACCAGACTCGAGTTTCGCTCTTGTTAGAGCTCATCAGTGGTGCATATCCTCCGCCACACCCAGGGTTCGCACCCGGGTACTCCCGTCTCGAAGGCGTGTGTTACCACTGCTCCACCCCGCTCCCGTTCGAGCTGATCCGAATCACCAAGTTAAGCTTGTACAGATGTCGACCTCTATGACAGCCAGAAATGCCCGGCAGCTTTCAAATGGAGACACGGTTCCGGACCTAGTTAACTCCAAGCGAATCCCTCCCACCAATCAGGTCTTCTCCACAGGATGAGGGCAACGGACCCACATTTTTAAACCTGCTTCGCGTTTTTGGTACATATGTCACGCAATTACTTGCGAGTAATTGCGTGACATACGTTTACTTTATCACCAAGATTCGACAATATTTTCTTGTGGAATGTCCCATCATGGTGCAGGGATACTTTTGAGTTATACTGCCGTAGTGTGAACGTTGTGCTGATTATATTAACTGATCCGAGCAGCCATTCAGGTATGTGATAAGAAGCAAACTTTCATCTGGAGAGTGGTGTACCATGCGTCAGCGACTGTCCAAAACTGCTGAAAAATCACAGTAACCGTGACAGCATACGTGGATCTACTGGATATTGCCTGACACATTTCATTAAATGATTTCAATGACTTTCAGGGAAATAATTCAACGGGCTGCGTTATTCATATATATATATATATATATATATATATATATATATATATATAAAGTTCTTTATCTTACACTCATCCCAAAAATGGATCTGAGAGGTTTCTTTATCATAGGATCAAGTAGTCTTTTCTATTGGTGTGTACAGAGATGTTCAGAAGCTAACGTCAGGCAGACTAACACGTTTTCGGTCCTATTAATATGATTTAGTAGTTACATTGCAAAAACTGTCTACAAAACATTATCTGTAGCTGCTTTGGGGGAGAGACCTGGAGAAAACTTTAGGACGGGATAGCTACGCGCCAAAGTGCACGGCTTCTGGAGGTCTGTAGTTTCAGAATGTCAGACCACTCGTCATCAGCAAATTACCACCCAATTCACATAGGCCATTCGTAACAAGTCATAACTAGTTTACAATGCATCTTCCAAAATGGTTGCCCGTAGTAAGAAAAGTGTGCATTTACTGGTAACTTTTTAGACAAGGTTTCCTAATCAGATATTTATTCGAGCGTGTTCTCAGTCATCTAAGAAGGTTAAATGGTAAAAAAATGAATTAAGTAGGCATTATGAAAAAGCTACTGATGATCACTAGGAATACCTGATATCACCTAGTATCTACCTTTTAAATGTACAGAATAATATTTGACCTAGCGATATTTATTAACCACATCATAATACTGAAAATCATAACCATTCATTTCCACGAAAATCAAGCTGTTCACGTGGCTGCAAGCAAACATGCGTACTTTAACCAAACTCAAGCAGCTCACTTCAAATAAACACTATTTTCAACATGTCATTGTAGTCCCAAACGCTTTTTTGGACACGTACCACATTGGACCTTGTTCACATTTGCTGATTAGTTTTTGTTCATCAATTCTCCGCAGTCGTGCTCTGGTTGTGTGATGATGACCGAATATGACATCCTCGTAGAATTGCTTACAAAATCAGTCTAGATCAAATTATATTTTCCACTCGTCATCTTCATTTCATCTCCTTTTCTGACAAATAAATTGGTACTTTATTATTTAATTACTACAACTTGGGCCGAAAGCCTGCACAAGATTCCTAATGAAATAAAATACCCCCGTTTAAGACAAGCCTATTTCAATACTTCCTAGAACCCTATGTGAATCAGTTGGATTGCTAACCACTTTTGGTCAACTACACGTCCCTCCGCCTCTAGTGCTATTGGTTTTCTGTCTGTGGTCCGATATTCATTGGAAAATACAATGTTCTAGCTGATGGACACTTGAGTGCCAAAGGGTTCGGGCATCTTGTGCACGCCCGTTAGCTAGCCATCTCCTTCGGCCAACCGAATTTGTTTACGACGATCGGTTCCACTGCAAGAGTGACTCCGAATAAAACTTGATTCCCTCAGGTCAATTGAGACCTATGTGCTAGGTGGTCTCAAGAGAAACTTGAACGTTCTCCTCGACAATGGACTGGGAAAAATCTGGATAACCATGCTCACAGCATGAACCTCAATTCCGGACATGCTTGGAGGTATGCTTCCTATGTTCCGTGTTCCTCCAGATATGATGTTTGTTCTTGATTGTTCTCAGTCGTAAAATCAGTCGGGTCAGAGACAAAAAGTTCGCATAGAGGTACAGAATGTATTTCGAGAGTATGATTTGAGGTCGAAAACTGTGACGATGAAATCAGTAAAATTTGGTTTTTGCATCGTTAGCCGGATTCAAAATCATTCATCTGAGTACGACTCACCTTGAGAACTTGGATGCATTGAATCGTTCGAAATTATTGGAAAACGTAAGTTCTACCTGAACGGAAACTGATGCTCTATCTCATCACTGGAGTTTGCAGACAAAACCCTATAACTTGGTACAAAATCCAAATACTGATGATCATATCACACTTCTGGGTAAAACTGATGTTCATGTATATATATATATATATATATATATATATATATATATATTGTGTATGTGTAAATATGCACATATAGGCCGGAGCAAGCCTCAAATAATAGATTTAAAACTGAACACTAATATCTGTTCACTTTGTATTCGGCGACTATCATCAGTCATGTTCCTTGTGCAATGGTGCATGTCAAATATATGGTTGACAGAAGTCATTGTCTGTTTTCACGGAACATCGCTGAACGTATCATCGGTTGCAGTGAACTTCAGTTGTCACTAGAAAGTCGGATTACTGTCGTGTATTTCCATTAGTGTGTGTTACTATTCGGCTTGCCCGCCATGTACAGCAATGCAACATGGTCCCTAGATAATTTTCCACCAGTAACTGGTCGACTCCATTAGTGTATGGCAATTTCACAAGCAACAATCTGCATGCTTCAGCTTGACACAAAAAACTTATCAAAGCCTTTGTGCTACGTGGACAAAATACTGGTGCTTTCCCTGAGCTTACGAATTCCGAATAAGTCTGTTAGGACTTTTCGAAGTGGACAGCTGTGAAGATCTAGTCCTCTGGACCATAGCTCACGGAGATAGAATACCGTCGCCGATACGTCTCTACCACAGAAGTGAAAGCCCCATATTTATCGGCTAAGGACTACACAAAGCTGTCGACGTATTTGGAACGTCTTGATAATGGTCTGTAAACTGACATACTTTCATCTCTCCTAAATAAGGCGCACATATTGGTGAGGTTGGAAGACATGCTTAGATTGTTCAAAAGAGACTGTATTTCGGATCTCCCCTCTTTATACTTATTGAAAGTGATTGCTCATCTCCTATCTACGAAACCCTTTCGTTAGGTTCCATCCCAGCCACCATTTAGGTCTTTGAGGTATCTTGCGCTCGGTTCACTATATTTAGTGTCTCGCCTGGCTAACACACTGCTACTGGAAGTGATGTACAAGGAATTCAAAGAATAAAAGGATAAACGGAAGGTAAAGCTATCAACCTCTTTGTCTTTGTGGGACTCCGGTCTCAACGTGGGAGTTTTGTACCGCGAGAGTGGATTGTTGTGCAGGAAGCTAGCAGCAAACTTTAAAAACGGTGACTGGAAGTTGTATTATCATGTAGCGTATGTTCACTAAACAGCTCAGAGGCAGCTCAGATAGTCTGAGGGTAAAACTTTCAGTTCTCCATCCTATACTCCAACTTCGATTCACTGCGCAGGCTCGGCACACATGCATTGTGACGATTCCCAGCAAGAGCGAAAATGCTGTACAGTGATTCCATGGTGTTCAATGGTGAATTGAGCTCTGCGACTGCACGATGTATTATTTGAAGATTATCGTTCAGTACACGTCCACTAATCATTTGATTCTCAATGACTAGTGGCACCCACGGGAACTTGGAGGAAGTACCAAATTCATCCTGATGAAGGTTGAATTTTTTAGGACGTTTTTACTTGTGCAAATTCTCAGCTAGTATGACAAATTGCCACTGCCCAGAGAACACATCAACGTGTTGCCTATGCACGAGAAAGGAACAAACTAGTCAAGTGCATCCGGGCGTCAGCATCACAGTGTGGCGCGGATCAACCCAAATGATGGACTACAAACACGGTCTGTCACACCTATATCGAATAAAGACATCTCTCGCATGATGCTGGGTAAAGAACAAAATAGGCATTTGATTGACTTAAGTAGTGATGAATTCATTAGGATGACGGATCATGAAATTGACAACAGTCCACCTGTATGAGGTTGAAGCGGAACGAATATTCATCTTCAATTAAAACAACACTTGGTTCTACTTTGTTGACTTATGAGATCTCAATCTCATTCAAAGCTGTTGCGAGTGTTTGATTAACAATCCCATTTGCCATTTTGTACTTCATAGGCACTTGGCTTTTGCCGATTTCTCGTCCGTTTATCTCCCGCATCGATTTTTCAAGCCCACTACAGTACTCGAAATTGGGTAAACGTAGAGTTTGCCCACTCAGCAGCATCAACCAATCATTAAATAGCAAAGAATCACCCAGATTTCTGTAAGGACCTCCTGAATGTGACCTCCTTATATATGCCCTTTACAGAGTGAAATTCGATCAAATTTTATGTTTACTCTCATACCTTCCTGCTTCGGAAGTACGCTGATGAGGCAATCTACTTTGCGTCTCATCCCAGTAGTGCTCATTGGCCACTTCCGCGACGGAAATCCATTGAACGCGTCAACTGATCGTAAAGTCTGAATCTAAAAATGAAATTTTCCAAATGCTCCAAAGTAAGATTTTCCGTCCACGTAAGTTGTAGGCAGTTCAGTACCTTTTTCTGGTCCAGATTTTCCCGTCAATGGTGGGAAAATATCTCCGAAAGGATTCGTATTACATATTTAGGAGTAACTCACGGCCACGACCTCTCCTGGTTTGATTATATCTTGATGGATTTCCGGAGTTTTTGGCGCCTGAGGTTATGCATTCAACAACTGATTTTACTCTAACACAATCTATCCAGCTAAGTTTCCTATATAGACTTGTACCTTACCTTGATTCTACGATGAGTTCTTTGTGTGTTTTGAATGTTTTTGTGACGACGAGAATGTTTTGGTAAATCGCTCGAATATTTTCATCTAACCTGGCAAGAAACAACTTCGCCCAGTCTTCCAAGAAGAAACCGAGTGACCAGTTGTATCTGGCTTAATAAAATTTCAGTAATTCGTGTTTTACTATTCTGCACTAGGATATAATCTCTGTTTCTGGATCGAGTGCGAAATTGAATTTCAAAAATACATACTTTTCTGTGCTATCATGTATTTTCTCACTTTTTACTAACAGCCAAAATCCACTGTGTGTATATTGATAATTTCGTTCCGAGTTTGATGCTGATTTGATTGAGTCAGAGATTTCCACTATTACACTTTCTCACTGATCACTTTCATGGGAGTGGTTCTGCAAATGAACATATATTCTTGCGACATAAGTGGCATCGATCTGCACTGAGACCGTATATTCACTGATTAAGGATGTGCAGACGATGTTTCACCTCAGAGTGGATATTGGGTGAGATGGAAGTTTCTCTAAATGGTCTAATAAGTAGTATAGAAATAGCGGGGATGCATTTTCCATTCCCAAACTTTAAAATGCTAACACACTACGGAGCTGGCCTTACATTAAACATTCTTCCAACTAGTTTAGACCTAGTTCAGGCAGATCAGCCGTGATGCTGTTCTGCTTTTTGTTTAATGCTTAGTTTCTAGCCAAAATAAATGTATATACTGATTCATAATATTGTTCGATTTTTCTAACTGAGTATATTTGTAGTTCACAGAGTGGCAAACATGCTCATTTTCAGCAGAGCTCACTCACGCCAACTCAGAATATTATATACTGTTACTTTTGATCTATTTATGTACTGCCTTATTTTCACTGGTTCACACCCTTCTCCATTTTTGAATCATTTCAGATCCAACTTCCGTTTTCACCAGACGATTGGGCTGCACAAGCAAAAACACTACTGAGCCTGATGCGGAATGGACCACCACATTTCATGAGGTAGGCATTTTCCCTGAAGATACTTTTGCTGTATCTATTAAAATTTACTATCATTCACAAAGAAGACTTCCATTTTATTTGGATAGGAAATTTTGATTTTGTGAACAAAAATTGCATCGTTTAGTAATGATCCATGGTATGACTACTTCATTTGAATTCCAAGCACGCTATGGGTAGTTACTAAGAGGAAATCAATAGCATATACTCGCGGAGTCGTCTTTTTGTTGAAAATTTATATTTCGTATAACTTCAAAATTGCTCCTTCGTTCACTGATTCATTTTGTGAGATTAGGGTATCTTGAACACATCTACCGTTCAGCTGAATGTAGATTTACGTAAACTAGTAAGGTGGTTGTGAATGTGTTTCGCCTAAATCAGAACTCTAATCCTTGTCAATTCAAGTGGTCAAGTGCAGTGTTTTATGCAATCGAAGTGATGAGTATTCAGCCCCCACTTAACCACACCTGGACTTTTGGGACTCTATGTGGTTATGTACTCCAACTTTTAGGGACTGGTTGCCGGTTATCTCTAAAAAGACAGTAGGCGTTTGTAGCTATGTGGTACTAACCAATTTCGCTTAACCCATGTAAAAACACGTAATAAATATAAATGTAAACGTCCTAAAAAATGAAAACCATGGAACGCAAAGTGAGACGAAAAATATGAAGTAATGTTTATTAGACATCGGCCTTGTTTCAAATGTTTTGTAAATGCTGATAATACAGAAATTGGAATGTGCAAGTACTTCGCGAGACAGGGAATAGTAGGAATGAGGTGTGCCAAAATGCATGCATAAAGATGTTTGTTTTGAGAACGAGTGGAAGAAATAAATATAATTTTGCCTGAAAATTTGTGAAAAGGATCAGCAGCGTTATTGGGAACCTTCGAAGATAACTTTTGTAAGCTTTGCTGTGTTGGTATCTGATGAAGTGTGTAGAATGTCTTAGGGGTATACGAGTTAGGAATGAAAAGTATTAGGTAATCTGATGCTAAACTTCCACCACGTGAGATTCAGGCTCTTCGCGTCAGTAATATATTCTATGGATCAAGATGATTCAACTGTCTCCATCGATTGTAATTGAAGTGCTGTCGCTTTGAAAGTTAGATTGCTTGATAATACTTGAAAGGGGAAGTACCATATCATCTTACGAAATCAAATTGACGACTAAGTTCCGGGCATGAGACAAATCTGCGGGACAATATGGTCCCTTTGGGCAACTGTACTTGTTGTGGAAACAAGGGAAAAGCTTCCCTTGGTATCACGAGTATAATACAGAAGATTGGTAAATATTCTGCCAACAAAGAATCAAAGGAAGGCTCAACTCCAGAGAGGAAAGAAAAGGAAGTTGCTTGCTCCTGTCGAAGCAGTTGATTATATCACCGTAGTCTGGGAAGCATATTCGTTTCGCTTTACTCTTTCCATCAAGTCTGAAGAGATCGTTTTGTGTGAAGATGGCAGGGGCATTGAGAATTGAGAGTGACTGTCGGTAACCAACCTGATCAGGGTTTGAAACAGATAATTTTGTTAGATCGTTTGAGACCTATTCTTTCGACAACGTTTGGACAGATAGGAATACACGAAATGGGACAAACTTTTGAAGGACCTTAGTGAAGCTTAGGGGATATAGCTGCTGTTTGCAACAATCCGAAATCTTCTTGTCTCGCAGAGGTTAGTTCAAAAGATCCGAGAAAATCGAGCTAGGAGTAACCACACACTTCTCGAGCACTATAGGATTGAGTCGGTCCGGTCCAAGTGATTTTATGGAGTCATCAAGTGGCAGTCTCTGACATCCATAGTGAGGATGTAAAATGGAGGTTCCTCAGTTTGAATTTATCCAAGGAGTGTAGGAACCGAAAGTTTTCATAAGCTGTTCAATTGCCTGTTGAGCTTGTCTACTTCAGAATAACAGATAAATGGGTAAGTTATGAGTTTCTGTGCTTCTCGAAGATTTTCGCTCACAAAGATCGCGCTTGTAGTTGATACTGAGTCGGTTTAGCTCAGTCTCGATAAATTTTGTTGGTATATATTGACGGCTGAGAAACTCTGATCCTTGAAAGCGTTTTCCTTTTTTTAGCTTAGGTGCCTGAAGTGGGAGATGGTAAACGATTAGGGTGCGAATACGAAGTTTCAATTCGGTCGCAAAGAGCGGAGCAAAAATGTAAATAAGCTGTGAGATTGTCCCGGGAAAATGAAAGATTCGCGTCAGGGGATTCTGACTGAGAAACCATTTACGGAAGTATCGTATTGTTTCACGGACAAATATATTTCCTCCACAGAGGGCAATAACGGCCTAATGGGAAGTGTGTGTGGCTGGCGTGACTGTAGACCTTCGGTTAAGTTACGACTATTGTGGGGTTACGAGAGCCTAGTCAAGGGCTAATTAAATTGGTAGAATGACACTAGCGTCTAATCAGAAGAAGTGATAGAAATGCACCAAGTCTAGCTGGACGTGAAACCTCCACGACAATCACACAATCTAGAGCAAATATGTGTTATGGAATGTCAGCACATTTTACGAAATTTATGAAAACTGTCCAACGTATATTTCAAGTGGTCTGTCGTGGAGCACTGAGGGGGGAATGAACATTCAGTAGAGAATATGAGCGGAGCTTGCTCCATTTCCTATCTTGTGCATATATCACTCCTTTCTTGCTATCTTGCTTTGAATCTATCCGTTTCCTTTGTATGTTGGGATCACACACTCAGGATTTCCAAAACAAGCGGTGTGCAGCACGGAAACCCCTTCTGACTATCATGAACTCACCAGAACTGCGCGTTCTTTTCACTTCAGTATCTGGAAAATAAAAAAGTGGACTCCAACTGCAAAACATTCCAACACCGATCCATAACCCTTGATGATTAGGCTACGTGAAGAACGGGCATGGGAATAATCACTAGAGAATATATATATTTGATCACTTGGTCCCAGTCATGTAACAGGCCATGCACACATATCGCGGTCGGCTTAAGACCAACTTGACCTGTGTCAGTGGTCGAAACACGCAAATTGATTTAGGTGATTTCCATGTTTGCGACCGACCCAGATGAATAAATCATATCAGTTATTAGCCTTTACGAAGAAAATCTAAAAAAAATTAAGACAAAATTTTGCTCTGATATCCCTTTGAACGACCTGATATTATTTCATCGACTTGGGAATTAGGTGCTCGATCCGCGAGTTTCCTAAACACTGAACTGTGGTTGATTTGCACTCGACATCTAGAAATAATTAATTTCGAATTCCAAGAAGAGTTTCTAATGAATCCATCAGGAGCAAATTGTCGAGGAGCTCGCTATTCAGGGTTCAAATACTTTGAAACCAGTCACAGCGATGTTCTCCTAAGAGAGCAAGCAATGGCCATGTCTGACGGCAACCTCCCAGCTGACCTTGGATTACATGGTAAATAATCACGACTATTTTCAACTACAGATATTTGACATTTTCAAATCGTGTCTGTTGCAGCTATGTTGCTTTTTGATCATCTCTCTAACTACACACACTTATACTTCTATACTCTTCTGTATTTTAATTGACAATTTGCCTCCTCTACTTTGTTATAAACTACCAGTGCTATATCATACGAAAGGTTGTTGGTGATTCATCTTCGAGCATATTACATTCAATAATTTTGCCTGTGGCTAAGTTTTATCAGAGAATGAATATGGAAAATATTGCAATAACCTTGTGGTATTGTGTTATTGTTGCAGTTTCATTTGACTGAAGCGGTTGAGGATAAAAGTGGTCTTCGACCACATTCGTATTAATCATGAGCCCCTCAGTTGCACAACGATTTATGTTCTCTCCCAGGATCCTTCGGCGGGATCTTTGAATCTGATCGGGGCTGTTCCATCCCGATCGGAATATATGCCACATAACCAATACGCATCCTCTGGTTAAGTGTTCGGTCAACCTTGATTACCACGACACATATTGTGTCAATGAAATGATGCCCACGTTCATAAATCGATTTTGCGATTCACTGAAGCACCTCAGGAAAGGTGATTCTTCATCGGAAATGACCTCTCTTTGAAGTGGTATGTAATAAATACAAAAACAATCTTGGGAAGATCCAGAGCTCACCAGGCTAATACGGCGCAGGCTGAAACGTAGCTCTTCACCGAAAACCTATTTTGATTATGTTCCTACCCGTTGCAATCAGCAAATACGTTCAGTGTCTACTGAACCGTTTTTCGACACTGTCGATTCTCATTGGGACAGGAGAGTACTCTTAGCCTGGAACAATCCCTCCCCAGGAAACCTGACTTCACAGTGATATTTATTTTGAAGTAATTGCACTTGGTATTTTCTTTGACTATTGTATGAAATGCCCTATATGCAATTAGACCCGAGGTGGAGGAATTGGTACATATAACAACAATCTTTGTCTAAACACGTCAGACCCGTCCTCACTTACTCGTCAGTTTTCCCAAGCTATTTCATACACAAATATAAACCCAAGTCTGTGAGCGAATTCCGCTCACATTCTCTACTGAACGTTCATCCCTTCCCTCAGTGCTCCACGACAGACCATCTGGAAAATGTTGAACAGTTTTCATAATTCTCGTAAAAACCCTGACATTTCATATTAATTTTGCGATTGAATTTCACCATCGATTTCGCAGTCACGATCTACATTTGGCACTTACGTCGTTGCACCAGATCCCATTGAGTTGTTATTTGATCAATATGAACAATTACTTGAACAAGCTGGTAAGAATTACTTTGTATTGGTTATTTCCACTTGTTGGTAGGCAATATAACTGGGACATGAGCCCAATTATATAATTTTCCTACTGACATCCCCAACGGTTCTCTCCACCACTGGGACAAACAACCATTTCACCTCTGTTGTCAATAGGTTCCGGAATCATTTCCGGAACATAGCAGCCCATTTCAACACAATATCACATGAAACCTGGGAAATGATCCGGTCAAACTTTTGTCTTAATTTTTTTTAGATTTTCTTCGTAAAGGCTAATAACTGATATGATTTATTCATCTGGGTCGGTCGCAAACATGGAAATCACCTAAATCAATTTGCGTGTTTCGACCACTGACACAGGTCAAGTTGGTCTTAAGCCGACCGCGATATGTGTGCATGGCCTGTTACATGACTGGGACCAAGTGATCAAATATATATATTCTCTAGTGATTATTCCCATGCCCGTTCTTCACGTAGCCTAATCATCAAGGGTTATGGATCGGTGTTGGAATGTTTTGCAGTTGGAGTCCACTTTTTTATTTTCCAGATACTGAAGTGAAAAGAACGCGCAGTTCTGGTGAGTTCATGATAGTCAGAAGGGGTTTCCGTGCTGCACACCGCTTGTTTTGGAAATCCTGAGTGTGTGATCCCAACATACAAAGGAAACGGATAGATTCAAAGCAAGATAGCAAGAAAGGAGTGATATATGCACAAGATAGGAAATGGAGCAAGCTCCGCTCATATTCTCTACTGAATGTTCATTCCCCCCTCAGTGCTCCACGACAGACCACTTGAAATATACGTTGGACAGTTTTCATAAATTTCGTAAAATGTGCTGACATTCCATAACACATATTTGCTCTAGATTGTGTGATTGTCGTGGAGGTTTCACGTCCAGCTAGACTTGGTGCATTTCTATCACTTCTTCTGACTAGACGCTAGTGTCATTCTACCAATTTAATTAGCCCTTGACTAGGCTCTCGTAACCCCACAATAGTCGTAACTTAACCGAAGGTCTACAGTCACGCCAGCCACACACACTTCCCATTAGGCCGTTATTGCCCTCTGTGGAGGAAATATATTTGTCCGTGAAACATTACGATACTTCCGTAAATGGTTTCTCAGTCAGAATCCCCTGACGCGAATCTTTCATTTTCCCGGGACAATCTCACAGCTTATTTACATTTTTGCTCCGCTCTTTGCGACCGAGTTGAAACTTCGTATTCGCACCCTAATCGTTTACCATCTCCCACTTCAGGCACCTAAGCTAAAAAAAGGAAAACGCTTTCAAGGATCAGAGTTTCTCAGCCGTCAATATATACCAACAAAATTTATCGAGACTGAGCTAAACCGACTCAGTATCAACTACAAGCGCGATCTTTGTGAGCGAAAATCTTCGAGAAGCACAGAAACTCATAACTTACCCATTTATCTGTTATTCTGAAGTAGACAAGCTCAACAGGCAATTGAACAGCTTATGAAAACTTTCGGTTCCTACACTCCTTGGATAAATTCAAACTGAGGAACCTCCATTTTACATCCTCACTATGGATGTCAGAGACTGCCACTTGATGACTCCATAAAATCACTTGGACCGGACCGACTCAATCCTATAGTGCTCGAGAAGTGTGTGGTTACTCCTAGCTCGATTTTCTCGGATCTTTTGAACTAACCTCTGCGAGACAAGAAGATTTCGGATTGTTGCAAACAGCAGCTATATCCCCTAAGCTTCACTAAGGTCCTTCAAAAGTTTGTCCCATTTCGTGTATTCCTATCTGTCCAAACGTTGTCGAAAGAATAGGTCTCAAACGATCTAACAAAATTATCTGTTTCAAACCCTGATCAGGTTGGTTACCGACAGTCACTCTCAATTCTCAATGCCCCTGCCATCTTCACACAAAACGATCTCTTCAGACTTGATGGAAAGAGTAAAGCGAAACGAATATGCTTCCCAGACTACGGTGATATAATCAACTGCTTCGACAGGAGCAAGCAACTTCCTTTTCTTTCCTCTCTGGAGTTGAGCCTTCCTTTGATTCTTTGTTGGCAGAATATTTACCAATCTTCTGTATTATACTCGTGATACCAAGGGAAGCTTTTCCCTTGTTTCCACAACAAGTACAGTTGCCCAAAGGGACCATATTGTCCCGCAGATTTGTCTCATGCCCGGAACTTAGTCGTCAATTTGATTTCGTAAGATGATATGGTACTTCCCCTTTCAAGTATTATCAAGCAATCTAACTTTCAAAGCGACAGCACTTCAATTACAATCGATGGAGACAGTTGAATCATCTTGATCCATAGAATATATTACTGACGCGAAGAGCCTGAATCTCACGTGGTGGAAGTTTAGCATCAGATTACCTAATACTTTTCATTCCTAACTCGTATACCCCTAAGACATTCTACACACTTCATCAGATACCAACACAGCAAAGCTTACAAAAGTTATCTTCGAAGGTTCCCAATAACGCTGCTGATCCTTTTCACAAATTTTCAGGCAAAATTATATTTATTTCTTCCACTCGTTCTCAAAACAAACATCTTTATGCATGCATTTTGGCACACCTCATTCCTACTATTCCCTGTCTCGCGAAGTACTTGCACATTCCAATTTCTGTATTATCAGCATTTACAAAACATTTGAAACAAGGCCGATGTCTAATAAACATTACTTCATATTTTTCGTCTCACTTTGCGTTCCATGGTTTTCATTTTTTAGGACGTTTACATTTATATTTATTACGTGTTTTTACATGGGTTAAGCGAAATTGGTTAGTACCACATAGCTACAAACGCCTACTGTCTTTTTAGAGATAACCGGCAACCAGTCCCTAAAAGTTGGAGTACATAACCACATAGAGTCCCAAAAGTCCAGGTGTGGTTAAGTGGGGGCTGAATACTCATCACTTCGATTGCATAAAACACTGCACTTGACCACTTGAATTGACAAGGATTAGAGTTCTGATTTAGGCGAAACACATTCACAACCACCTTACTAGTTTACGTAAATCTACATTCAGCTGAACGGTAGATGTGTTCAAGATACCCTAATCTCACAAAATGAATCAGTGAACGAAGGAGCAATTTTGAAGTTATACGAAATATAAATTTTCAACAAAAAGACGACTCCGCGAGTATATGCTATTGATTTCCTCTTAGTAACTACCCATAGCGTGCTTGGAATTCAAATGAAGTAGTCATACCATGGATCATTACTAAACGATGCAATTTTTGTTCACAAAATCAAAATTTCCTATCCAAATAAAATGGAAGTCTTCTTTGTGAATGATAGTAAATTTTAATAGATACAGCAAAAGTATCTTCAGGGAAAATGCCTACCTCATGAAATGTGGTGGTCCATTCCGCATCAGGCTCAGTAGTGTTTTTGCTTGTGCAGCCCAATCGTCTGGTGAAAACGGAAGTTGGATCTGAAATGATTCAAAAATGGAGAAGGGTGTGAACCAGTGAAAATAAGGCAGTACATAAATAGATCAAAAGTAACAGTATATAATATTCTGAGTTGGCGTGAGTGAGCTCTGCTGAAAATGAGCATGTTTGCCACTCTGTGAACTACAAATATACTCAGTTAGAAAAATCGAACAATATTATGAATCAGTATATACATTTATTTTGGCTAGAAACTAAGCATTAAACAAAAAGCAGAACAGCATCACGGCTGATCTGCCTGAACTAGGTCTAAACTAGTTGGAAGAATGTTTAATGTAAGGCCAGCTCCGTAGTGTGTTAGCATTTTAAAGTTTGGGAATGGAAAATGCATCCCCGCTATTTCTATACTACTTATTAGACCATTTAGAGAAACTTCCATCTCACCCAATATCCACTCTGAGGTGAAACATCGTCTGCACATCCTTAATCAGTGAATATACGGTCTCAGTGCAGATCGATGCCACTTATGTCGCAAGAATATATGTTCATTTGCAGAACCACTCCCATGAAAGTGATCAGTGAGAAAGTGTAATAGTGGAAATCTCTGACTCAATCAAATCAGCATCAAACTCGGAACGAAATTATCAATATACACACAGTGGATTTTGGCTGTTAGTAAAAAGTGAGAAAATACATGATAGCACAGAAAAGTATGTATTTTTGAAATTCAATTTCGCACTCGATCCAGAAACAGAGATTATATCCTAGTGCAGAATAGTAAAACACGAATTACTGAAATTTTATTAAGCCAGATACAACTGGTCACTCGGTTTCTTCTTGGAAGACTGGGCGAAGTTGTTTCTTGCCAGGTTAGATGAAAATATTCGAGCGATTTACCAAAACATTCTCGTCGTCACAAAAACATTCAAAACACACAAAGAACTCATCGTAGAATCAAGGTAAGGTACAAGTCTATATAGGAAACTTAGCTGGATAGATTGTGTTAGAGTAAAATCAGTTGTTGAATGCATAACCTCAGGCGCCAAAAACTCCGGAAATCCATCAAGATATAATCAAACCAGGAGAGGTCGTGGCCGTGAGTTACTCCTTAATATGTAATACGAATTGTTTCGTAGATATTTTCCCACCATTGACGGGAAAATCTGGACCAGAAAAAGGTACTGAACTGCCTACAACTTACGTGGACGGAAAATCTTACTTTGGAGCATTTGGAAAATTTCATTTTTAGATTCAGACTTTACGATCAGTTGACGCGTTCAATGGATTTCCGTCGCGGAAGTGGCCAATGAGCACTACTGGGATGAGACGCAAAGTAGATTGCCTCATCAGCGTACTTCCGAAGCAGGAAGGTATGAGAGTAAACATAAAATTTGATCGAATTTCACTCTGTAAAGGGCATATATAAGGAGGTCACATTCAGGAGGTCCTTACAGAAATCTGGGTGATTCTTTGCTATTTAATGATTGGTTGATGCTGCTGAGTGGGCAAACTCTACGTTTACCCAATTTCGAGTACTGTAGTGGGCTTGAAAAATCGATGCGGGAGATAAACGGACGAGAAATCGGCAAAAGCCAAGTGCCTATGAAGTACAAAATGGCAAATGGGATTGTTAATCAAACACTCGCAACAGCTTTGAATGAGATTGAGATCTCATAAGTCAACAAAGTAGAACCAAGTGTTGTTTTAATTGAAGATGAATATTCGTTCCGCTTCAACCTCATACAGGTGGACTGTTGTCAATTTCATGATCCGTCATCCTAATGAATTCATCACTACTTAAGTCAATCAAATGCCTATTTTGTTCTTTACCCAGCATCATGCGAGAGATGTCTTTATTCGATATAGGTGTGACAGACCGTGTTTGTAGTCCATCATTTGGGTTGATCCGCGCCACACTGTGATGCTGACGCCCGGATACACTTGACTAGTTTGTTCCTTTCTCGTGCATAGGCAACACGTTGATGTGTTCTCTGGACAGTGGCAATTTGTCATACTAGCTGAGAATTTACACAAGTAAAAACGTCCTAAAAAATTCAACCTTCATCAGGATGAATTTGGTACTTCCTCCAAGTTCCCGTGGGTGCCACTAGTCATTGAGAATCAAATGATTAGTGGACGTGTACTGAACGATAATCTTCAAATAATACATCGTGCAGTCGCAGAGCTCAATTCACCATTGAACACCATGGAATCACTGTACAGCATTTTCGCTCTTGCTGGGAATCGTCACAATGCATGTGTGCCGAGCCTGCGCAGTGAATCGAAGTTGGAGTATAGGATGGAGAACTGAAAGTTTTACCCTCAGACTATCTGAGCTGCCTCTGAGCTGTTTAGTGAACATACGCTACATGATAATACAACTTCCAGTCACCGTTTTTAAAGTTTGCTGCTAGCTTCCTGCACAACAATCCACTCTCGCGGTACAAAACTCCCACGTTGAGACCGGAGTCCCACAAAGACAAAGAGGTTGATAGCTTTACCTTCCGTTTATCCTTTTATTCTTTGAATTCCTTGTACATCACTTCCAGTAGCAGTGTGTTAGCCAGGCGAGACACTAAATATAGTGAACCGAGCGCAAGATACCTCAAAGACCTAAATGGTGGCTGGGATGGAACCTAACGAAAGGGTTTCGTAGATAGGAGATGAGCAATCACTTTCAATAAGTATAAAGAGGGGAGATCCGAAATACAGTCTCTTTTGAACAATCTAAGCATGTCTTCCAACCTCACCAATATGTGCGCCTTATTTAGGAGAGATGAAAGTATGTCAGTTTACAGACCATTATCAAGACGTTCCAAATACGTCGACAGCTTTGTGTAGTCCTTAGCCGATAAATATGGGGCTTTCACTTCTGTGGTAGAGACGTATCGGCGACGGTATTCTATCTCCGTGAGCTATGGTCCAGAGGACTAGATCTTCACAGCTGTCCACTTCGAAAAGTCCTAACAGACTTATTCGGAATTCGTAAGCTCAGGGAAAGCACCAGTATTTTGTCCACGTAGCACAAAGGCTTTGATAAGTTTTTTGTGTCAAGCTGAAGCATGCAGATTGTTGCTTGTGAAATTGCCATACACTAATGGAGTCGACCAGTTACTGGTGGAAAATTATCTAGGGACCATGTTGCATTGCTGTACATGGCGGGCAAGCCGAATAGTAACACACACTAATGGAAATACACGACAGTAATCCGACTTTCTAGTGACAACTGAAGTTCACTGCAACCGATGATACGTTCAGCGATGTTCCGTGAAAACAGACAATGACTTCTGTCAACCATATATTTGACATGCACCATTGCACAAGGAACATGACTGATGATAGTCGCCGAATACAAAGTGAACAGATATTAGTGTTCAGTTTTAAATCTATTATTTGAGGCTTGCTCCGGCCTATATGTGCATATTTACACATACACAATATATATATATATATATATATATATATATATATATATATATACATGAACATCAGTTTTACCCAGAAGTGTGATATGATCATCAGTATTTGGATTTTGTACCAAGTTATAGGGTTTTGTCTGCAAACTCCAGTGATGAGATAGAGCATCAGTTTCCGTTCAGGTAGAACTTACGTTTTCCAATAATTTCGAACGATTCAATGCATCCAAGTTCTCAAGGTGAGTCGTACTCAGATGAATGATTTTGAATCCGGCTAACGATGCAAAAACCAAATTTTACTGATTTCATCGTCACAGTTTTCGACCTCAAATCATACTCTCGAAATACATTCTGTACCTCTATGCGAACTTTTTGTCTCTGACCCGACTGATTTTACGACTGAGAACAATCAAGAACAAACATCATATCTGGAGGAACACGGAACATAGGAAGCATACCTCCAAGCATGTCCGGAATTGAGGTTCATGCTGTGAGCATGGTTATCCAGATTTTTCCCAGTCCATTGTCGAGGAGAACGTTCAAGTTTCTCTTGAGACCACCTAGCACATAGGTCTCAATTGACCTGAGGGAATCAAGTTTTATTCGGAGTCACTCTTGCAGTGGAACCGATCGTCGTAAACAAATTCGGTTGGCCGAAGGAGATGGCTAGCTAACGGGCGTGCACAAGATGCCCGAACCCTTTGGCACTCAAGTGTCCATCAGCTAGAACATTGTATTTTCCAATGAATATCGGACCACAGACAGAAAACCAATAGCACTAGAGGCGGAGGGACGTGTAGTTGACCAAAAGTGGTTAGCAATCCAACTGATTCACATAGGGTTCTAGGAAGTATTGAAATAGGCTTGTCTTAAACGGGGGTATTTTATTTCATTAGGAATCTTGTGCAGGCTTTCGGCCCAAGTTGTAGTAATTAAATAATAAAGTACCAATTTATTTGTCAGAAAAGGAGATGAAATGAAGATGACGAGTGGAAAATATAATTTGATCTAGACTGATTTTGTAAGCAATTCTACGAGGATGTCATATTCGGTCATCATCACACAACCAGAGCACGACTGCGGAGAATTGATGAACAAAAACTAATCAGCAAATGTGAACAAGGTCCAATGTGGTACGTGTCCAAAAAAGCGTTTGGGACTACAATGACATGTTGAAAATAGTGTTTATTTGAAGTGAGCTGCTTGAGTTTGGTTAAAGTACGCATGTTTGCTTGCAGCCACGTGAACAGCTTGATTTTCGTGGAAATGAATGGTTATGATTTTCAGTATTATGATGTGGTTAATAAATATCGCTAGGTCAAATATTATTCTGTACATTTAAAAGGTAGATACTAGGTGATATCAGGTATTCCTAGTGATCATCAGTAGCTTTTTCATAATGCCTACTTAATTCATTTTTTTACCATTTAACCTTCTTAGATGACTGAGAACACGCTCGAATAAATATCTGATTAGGAAACCTTGTCTAAAAAGTTACCAGTAAATGCACACTTTTCTTACTACGGGCAACCATTTTGGAAGATGCATTGTAAACTAGTTATGACTTGTTACGAATGGCCTATGTGAATTGGGTGGTAATTTGCTGATGACGAGTGGTCTGACATTCTGAAACTACAGACCTCCAGAAGCCGTGCACTTTGGCGCGTAGCTATCCCGTCCTAAAGTTTTCTCCAGGTCTCTCCCCCAAAGCAGCTACAGATAATGTTTTGTAGACAGTTTTTGCAATGTAACTACTAAATCATATTAATAGGACCGAAAACGTGTTAGTCTGCCTGACGTTAGCTTCTGAACATCTCTGTACACACCAATAGAAAAGACTACTTGATCCTATGATAAAGAAACCTCTCAGATCCATTTTTGGGATGAGTGTAAGATAAAGAACTTTATATATATATATATATATATATATATATATATATATATATATGAATAACGCAGCCCGTTGAATTATTTCCCTGAAAGTCATTGAAATCATTTAATGAAATGTGTCAGGCAATATCCAGTAGATCCACGTATGCTGTCACGGTTACTGTGATTTTTCAGCAGTTTTGGACAGTCGCTGACGCATGGTACACCACTCTCCAGATGAAAGTTTGCTTCTTATCACATACCTGAATGGCTGCTCGGATCAGTTAATATAATCAGCACAACGTTCACACTACGGCAGTATAACTCAAAAGTATCCCTGCACCATGATGGGACATTCCACAAGAAAATATTGTCGAATCTTGGTGATAAAGTAAACGTATGTCACGCAATTACTCGCAAGTAATTGCGTGACATATGTACCAAAAACGCGAAGCAGGTTTAAAAATGTGGGTCCGTTGCCCTCATCCTGTGGAGAAGACCTGATTGGTGGGAGGGATTCGCTTGGAGTTAACTAGGTCCGGAACCGTGTCTCCATTTGAAAGCTGCCGGGCATTTCTGGCTGTCATAGAGGTCGACATCTGTACAAGCTTAACTTGGTGATTCGGATCAGCTCGAACGGGAGCGGGGTGGAGCAGTGGTAACACACGCCTTCGAGACGGGAGTACCCGGGTGCGAACCCTGGGTGTGGCGGAGGATATGCACCACTGATGAGCTCTAACAAGAGCGAAACTCGAGTCTGGTGCTTCCGAGTGCAGGTTGGTCGGATGACCTGAGGTTTGCGCGTGAAACGTGGACCGTCAATCAAACGGAGATAAAGTAAACGTTGCTGGTTTCTTAAAAGTGGAGTTTCCGTGGAGATATTTTCACTCATGAGAGCTGAACAAAATACCTCGCGAATGTGAGAAATGAGACCAACATCAAATTTTGTTGGAACCAAGAAACTTCAAGTCACTGGAACTTTTCACGGTAATGTCTTGGTTGCTTCATTGAAGTCCACATTGTTGTTTTAATGGGACGAATGGAATCACCTACCTGTAGCAATAATGGTGGTTTGATAGGAAGTCATTGAGGTGGATCATAATACGGAAGATTTTGAGTCCCGCATGAGAAGCGGCTGGCTAATCAAATACCACCAACGCTCTAACATCCGCTCACATCTTCTGAGGGGCTCAACCTTAGAACGTGCAATGAAAAGCTACCCAAATGTCTGGAATGCACTCCTACATCCCGTGAGGAGTGAAACAATTAAAGTTTACCTCTGGCCAGACTGGTCTTCCATTTTGGGCCGGTTTATCACACTGTTCGTTTGAGGAAGGTGAGCGACGCAGAGGTATTCAAAAACTAGAGTGAATGATGATCACTTTGCTAGCAAGCCACGCTACTGGGGAAGAGCTCACGCCATTAGTCGTTGGCAAACACAGTGGTGCATGATGCTTGAAATCCATTGCCCTGGCAGTGTGACAAGTTGAGTATAACACTGACGGACAAGCGTTGATAAGCAAAGACATTCAAAAATTGGATTCAAAAGACCATTAAATAAATATTCTCAGAGCGGACATCAACCGTACTTTTCCTAAATATATGATCAGTTCACTCATACTTGCAACTGAGTAATCAAAGTTGTCGCTTTTACCGCCAAACAGCGGCTACACATCAGTCTTTGGATGGGGTAAAGCAAATCAAATGAATTTGACCTACAAACGACGTTCCCGACAGGTGGAGAATTTTACAAATGGCCTTTTTGGACGAAGTGTCATATTTCAGGGGTACGCAGTTCAAAAGCTCTTACGTATGTTCTCGAATAATCTAATAGGCGAATTTCAGTGGATCAACCAGGCACAACAGGATGTCAAGCATTGGACCATACTAAATTGCTTCAAAAGCCACTGGATTTCCTAGGAAGGATCAAATGTATAATCTTATGCAGTGAAAGGCAAATTATTTTTCCCATCGCTTATGATTTTTCCCTCGGTCGGAAATCCCACGTTTGTAGAAAAGGCCGAGACAATAGTCTCAGAACGAGACGACAAAGAATAGGAGTTGGGTGAGTGCAGAAGATTCCGGCAAGAAATACCATATTATTCGTGTATAACAATTGCGAACGTAAGCACTTGAATCGCTTGTAAACTTTATGCTCGAAACAGAAAACACAGAATAGGCACCAACTTTATACCAGAGACAACAATGCAAGAACCAACTAACAATAGATGGATTCCATTCTGATTGGAATATTTTGTTTCGTGTCTTGTTTAAAAAGCGACTGGCGTCAATAATCTTGCTCGAACATTTTGAAAGTTCCGTGGGTGATTAGAACCTGTTTTGTTTCACCTTTGTGTAGTGCCGGTTTCTGAACCTCTTTTCCAAGATCTAGGTCCTCTGAAGAGTGAATAAATCTGATCGCTGTCGACGAGGGTAACTTCAAGGACGGTCATCCATTTTTCTTAGTAAAACATGAGGATTTTAGGAAATTACGAATAAGCGGATCATAAACGTATCATGTGTCTGTGATATACTTAGAGCTGCATGGGTTTGCGAGAAGCAGTTCGTCTTTTGAAGGATTTCCCATGAAACTTTGTCGATGTTCCTCACAAAATATTGAAAGTTGAATTGTTCTAGCCAACATGATCAGCAAACAAAAATGAACTAAACCGTATTTACATCTAGAATGATAGAACACGCTTGGTCCTGGATCGTCGCTACGAAATGGTAATAGGTTTCAGTTTTGTGTTCCTAGTAAATCCGAATGACAAACTCAAAATCGAAATAAGTAAAATATGACCGGGTTAAATGACCATAAACTTCGTACACTCCACAACCGTGGGAGTTTCTTTTGCAACACATTTTGTGACATTGGCCCATGGAGTATGAAATGATATCCACAGTGAAAACAGATCAGAATTTCCATTTTGTTGCATCGATGAGAATGACTTACTGAATATATCAGATCTGACATTCCCTTTCCAAATACGTCCAGCACTAAAAACGGTGAAAGTGATTCAACTTCAACGGGTTTATTAGAAGAATAAACGGAAGGCTGATATCGTATAATTTGTTATCAGTGGTTACTTAGTTCGAAGGGGCGAACGCCTTGAAGCAAGTAACTCGCCATTTGAACTTCGGAAAATCCTAGCCAACACCAAATACATAATTAGAGTAGCAGACCCAATAATATCGTACTGGGTAGTGCGACCGTCCTTGTCAAAAAGCACACGTGCACACATACACCCACGAAAATGTGTGTCTCAATTGGATGATTTTCCCATTAGGAGCAATATTTCTGGCAGGTGAACACCAACAAAAACAACATTCTTTTTTCTGAGAACACAGGTTAGGGATGAAACTCGTTTTCAGTTATTCATACTCGTGCCAATTCCTTACAATATATTACGACAATTGAGGTGATTGAACCAATTAGACAAATAAGGAGTGATATAGAATATCAGAGACATAAAAATGAAAAGAAACAATTGTGCTCCAGACTTTAAACAAGGCCGGACGGGGGTTATTTCACACGTATTATATGAGTATTTATCTGGTCTGTGACCAGTTGTAGGGTGTGCGGAGTACCAGTGCAGCTTACCAGCACACACAAATGGTTTTTGGGCGCACAGAGAGGGTTATGTAGCTTGATGCTGACAGCCTTAGCTGTGGCCAGGATGCGACATTTTTCTTGTCTCGATTGTCGATCCCGGATCTCACACAGGGCACCAAAAGCCTCGGGCACGTTTACTGTGGGACTGGACTGAGCTAGGTGTGAAACGACCGCACTAGTGGGCGATTTACCAGCTTAACAGTTTTGCACAGAACCTCATGTAATAGTTAAATTATTTTGATACTTACGGGTCTTTGGCTTGTTTCAGTTGTCTGACAAAAACAACAGTTGCACGTTATTTTTGCAAGAAAAGTATTGCTGGAATGTCTGTGAACGGACCAGTCCTGCACGTTTCACATTTCTTGTTAGCTGGTGACCTGTATGGAAAAACCTATCACCCATTCTCCCTTTGAACACAGCTCCGCCAATCTACTTACTCCCTTCCCAGGGAAATCTAGCCATCTCCATTCTATAACTTCCCACTTAAATACATTCTTGTTTAGTTTTATTTCGTCCTACTTCATTGAGCATGGAGTAATAAAAATGTTGGGCTTTTTTCTGAAAGTTGCCGTTAGTCCGTGACCTTATCGGGCCTTAAGTTATGCGTGTAAAAACATCATCCTGATGGGCTTTAAATTTTTGTGCTAACAACTTCGTCACTTTAATTAGCACAATCGCTGCAAAATAGATGGAACTTACATGATTTTGAAATGGATAATCAGACAGAATTCCCTTTGTAAAGGAAGAAGTTCGGTTGGTCGCATGTAAAATCCAAAGGTGTTTTGGAATTGGTGGTCACATGGGGTTCTCTTTTTGGTGAGTAGAATTTTAGACAGTGTTTTATTTTGGTGTCTCGTTTAGATGGAGGCAAGCAGATAAAAATATATGAGTGAATGAAATCATCTGACTCCAGAGCACCCCTGCTCCTTTGACACCTGAGCTCATTTGTAGAAACTATCCGTCCGCAAGTATATCAGATGTTTTTTAAAGTAGTCCCTGGTACTAGTCATGATGACCCCTCTCATTGTGGGTTTCCGTGAGCTGCAAAGGCTTTCTTGAGCTGTCAGTGGGAACCTTCAGCCATACCTTTTGCTGGCGAGCGGTAGGCTGTGCTATGAGTACGAACGGTGTTTAAACTTTGCAAAAGACAGCTGAAGGCTCCCCCGAAATGCGAGCCGTCCTTTATGGTTACAATGGCTAGACAAATAAAGGATGCACCGAATTTTTCCAAGAAAGCTTGGGCAACTGCTTTGCTGGCTGCGCTGTCTAGAGGTATAGCTAAAGGCCATTTGATGAGGCGATGCAGACAATCAGGAATATATATATATATATATATATATATATATATATATATATATATATATATATATATGTTCACTACGAACTAATTCGAACCGTCTGGAATGGTAATGGATACTCTTCATTTATATGTATATATAAATATATGTATAATTATATATATATATATCATTACTCATATATATAAATATTAGCTTCTGACGGAGGAAAGGGCCCTACAAGATCAGCAATCAAGTGTTCGAAAAGTGAATGGACAGCTAGTAGATTAGATAGCGAGGTTTATGTATGTGTGCACTTTCGAATTTTGGGACTGGAAACGGGTACTGTTTCACACACTGACATCACAGTTCATTTTCTGCCAAATATAACGGACACCGATGATTTTAGTGGAGGTACAAATGCCTTGCTGGGACAACCTGTGTGAGTCCTCGAAAATCTGTCACCTAAATCATGGAGGTACGACTGGCCTCCGGTAGCCTTTGGAAATGTCCTATGCTGTTTGACCCTCGGGTCACCAACGCGGACGCAATGGATTCTAGTTTGATCGGGCAGCTGGTGTTAAAGGTCAATATGTGAATAAGAGGGAGAGAGTTCGCGATAGGATTATCGACACCCGAGATGGGACGTAAATTACTCATGAACTGAAATATACATTCCAGACGACTACGTTAACTATGATAGCATCGGTGTTGGTGCACAACTCGTGAATCATTGGTTTATGGCCAGTGTAGACCGTGAATTCCAGTCCTACTGAGATGTGCCTAAACTGACGTATGCTTTGGTAGATAGCGAATATTTCGCGGCCAAAGTCACTGTACTTGGATTCGTCCAATGACGCCGATCTTACTAATGGACGCCTTTCCCATGACTTATGTGATGACTTGGAAATTATTATTTCCCGTCATAAATTTGAAAAGGGAAATGAGAAACGTAGGTTTGCACAATGTATCCTGGACCATATCGCTGCACCTGTACACGCGCATACTGAAGCCACTGTGGTTTTTATAAAATCAGTAGAACCACCAATGAAACTGAGGATTGAATAAAGTGGATGAAATGCAATAAGAGCGAACGAGAATGGGGTGAAGGTGTTGCCGAATGTTAGGTCACCAGGGTAGGGCCAAACTGATAAGCCATTCACACTGTTCGTACAGTTTGGGTTCATAAATGAGAATGGCTGGGGCCTCAGCATATCTGAGTATTGCCGTATTTGTGGTGTTGTATATAATCTTGCTTGGATTTGCAAACTTTTTTCGATCAATCTGATGTTGCATAATTGATGATCGGATTGCTTTTTGTTTCGTTGATGATGTCACCATTGTGATTAGTCATCGATTTTCGTAGGCTCACGATAATAAGATCATCTATTTGGTGAAGCAATTTTCTTTCTGTTGTGCTTATGCAGACGGCTGAGCTTCCATATGCGAAATATGCACGGAATACACATTAGCTGATGAGTATTAAAATCTAGGCACAACTCTACAGTCCAACGGTTATCCAAAGCAGTTTATTCGGAAGCACTGTAGAAAAAGCGCATAATACGAAGTCACAAACTGCTAGCAAGTTAAAAGCTTTCCTACCTTATCCATTCGAAAGTGACGACGTCAATCAACGAATTAGTAGACGCCTGAAGTCAGTGGTCATTGTGCAAACCTATGTTTCTCACTTCCCTTGTGAAATTTGTGATGGAGTCTTATCTCTCTTTGGGTTTTCGCATAGGACTCGTAATTTACGTTTTTCTTCCGATATTGCCCTGGCATTGGGGAGTTCTTCCCTGGGGCGTGTCGTGCGGGCTATGCTTCAGAGGGATCGCAACGATATCCCTAATTCGTGAGATCATACTGACTGGGATTGCCAAGAGCAACTTATTTCATTTAAATTACTGGCTGGATTTGTGAGCCTTCCGGAAACAAGACTCAAACACAGCAGACAGTATGTTTGCTTACTGACGAAATTCTTGTCCGTAAAAGTTGCGATAAAGGGGATAGATTACGCAAAAACAGACGGATAGATAACAGCATGTATTCAACTCCTATGAAATCCACAAAGCCATGAAGCCATTGGTCCGCATTGCTCTCCGACAGTCTTTTTGCATGCTGTAATAAAATGATGTTGGTAATATCAATTCCCCTTTCAATTTATCGGACAATTATAAAGTTGAACTTGTCGCACTAGTGATAGGATGACATTATGATCCGTATAGCGCATAAAAATATTTCGTGAAGGCTCGTGAAACCTTACTACAAAAGATCTGCGATGTGAACCATAATGAATAATAATACCCACGCAGCAGATCAGATACTGTAACTTCTCTAATGCCCTCATTTTTTTCTATTACTCATCGGGAATCATGTAGAGCCCTAATGTTTTCAAAGCTTAGGGATGGATTCAGTTTTATCAAGCTGCAAAACTGAGATGGATGATGAATACTCTTGTTCGCACTCGTGGAATACACGGTAACTACATTTATTATGTGCACGATAAATTTGTTCGTACAGTGCAACATTTAGCATATTTCGCGTTATCTCTTTATGAGCTCTAGAACGCCGTGGAAATCCAAAGCGGCACCGGCTAGTAACAAAAAACTGAATATCTTGGTTTAAGTAGCAATTTGTTGAAGTTTCTTGACTTTTCTTCATGATAATTTCTACGCATTTCCCTAAAGTTGCGCTGAAGTGGTGTTTCATGGTCACTTTCCATTCCCTTTAGACTTTTCGTATACTTGAAAAGATCTCATTACTGGATCTCAAATTTGGTCCGACTTGTTTGCGCCGGACATTTCTTCTAGCGGTACGATGCAAAGTATCTCTACGGACACGCCACCATGCTGTCGACATTTTTTCCTTCGTCTTTCCAACGTGTGGCAGCTTTTTTTGTTATGGTAAACTAGCGTATGAGGGAAATTCGAGAATCTTGAACATGTCGGCAATTTTTATTTTAGTTCATTGTACCCTTTTCATCTTTTCGGGTCTACGGGTAAAACATTTTGTCATTTTGGAAAGGTCCATTGAAGTATTATCACGATTCAGTGTTATCTTCCATCCTGAAATATTCAGCTTCCTAACACAAGAGCACTTCGTTTCATGGGAAAAATCGTGCAGCAACACCACCATTTTATTTATCTCGATAAAACTAGAAAAAACTAGCAATCGACTTGTGTGGTAAAAGCAAGCAATTCTGGTGAACCACATAGTCACATAGATTTCTGAATAACATCAATTTGTTCTTTCATTCGATCATATCGGTAACGGTACAGCATATAGAAATGCATGGAATACGTTTGGTAGTGACACAGATCGCAAGTTGGAAGACATTGTCGAATGAGCTACTGCCCACACCCATCCAATCCATGTGAATAAAGGAGTGCTAAAGACTGGTACTCTTGTTAACGCACCAATTAATCAGTTAGAAAGCTGCTTCAAAAATGAAATGACTTAGAAGAAAGACCATAGATCAGGTGCATCACAACTGGTGCACATGTTCTTATCAATTTTGATCATCCACCATATTACAGTCCAAACTGGAATGACTAGCTAGTTCATCAGTACGTATTCTCAAATGTGGAGCTACAAAAGGTGCATTCATATGTTCACCATAGCCCCCTTAGTCAGTCGTCCGAAACACGGGACGATCGGGGTGAATGAATTAGGTTTTAATTGTCATGATATGCACTTGTTTATATCATCCCGTAATCGCAACCACCATAATTAGATAAACATGTATTGGGTATACCAGCATCCTCAGCCAGATATGATCTAATCACAAGATCAGCGTGAATGGACATCACTGCAATTTAAATCAATCCCGCCAGGACTATCACTTTCGCGTGCCAATTGGCATCGATTCTTCTAGAAGACGATTAGTCTCGAACAAACTACTGTGAATTTTGCGATCCTCAACCTTCAACACGAGGTCGTGTTTTAGACCTTTATGTTTTCGCTATGCATTAGCAGCGCAAACTGACCTTCTGTTTGACAGATTCCCAAACAATTCAATCGACCAATGTAGAAAAACAGAAGCGAGCATGGAAATTATGACAACCTACGATGGTGATGTGATCGATCTGAGCAAAATGGAAAATGTGCATGATGGTAAACAAATGAGTGGTACAGACTCAGTTTCCGATCGGGCAGCCAACAGTGTCGATGCATCGGTGAACGAAAAATCGTCCAACACATATACCATAATCACCCCAACGAAGACCAGTACGATCAGCCCGGATACTATGAAGAAACAGTCTGATGTTGGCGTCTTGTCTGTTTCAACAGAACATCCGACGAGATTACAAATACGTGAATCCACGATCAAAACGAATGAAGACCAGACTGCACATCCGAACGATGGGCAGCCGAACGCTATACAAATTGAAGGTTGGCTCCCGTTCTCCTTATGCGTCTTACGGATACTTCGCTGTAAATTATTCATTACTTACTAATGTACACTGTGTTTTATGTGTCGCGAAAATTATTTTAGAAACATTTCTGAGCCCGTTTAAACCACATTCTGCACTGGACTATTTCCATGCTTGTCACTACGCAAAATACTTGATCATAAGTTTGACACGTTTCCGTAAAGTTTGGTTGATTAGTTTGTGTGGGGCATTTTTTTGGGCCTTATGATGCAAAGTGTCCGAAGTGTGAATAAAGGCGTGCTAAAGACTGGTATTCTTGTTAATGCACAACTTAATTTGTCAGAAATCTGCTTCTAAAATGAAATGATTTAGAAGCAAGACCGTAGATCAGGTGCAACACAATTGGTCCACATGTTCTTATCAATTTTGGTCATCCACCATATTACTGTCCAAACTGGAATGACTAGTTAGTTCATCAGTACGTGTTCACAAATGTAGAGCTACAAAAGATGCATTCATATGTTCACCATAACCTTATCAGTTAGTCGTGCAAAACACGGAAAAAAGATCGAAATAAATGAATTTAGCTCTGGTTGTCATGGCTATACTACTATCCTTAGCCAGATACGATCTAATCACACTATCAGCGCAGATGCGCATCACTGCTATTTCAATCAAATCCACCGGGTCTATCATTTTGCAAACGAGTTGGTAGTGATACATCTCGAAAACTTTGAACTCCAACAGATTACGTTTATTTTTGTTCTTTTCAATCTTCTACACGAGGGTGCTTTTCGGACATTTATGCTTTCGCTATGCTTTAGACAGGGCAACCTGACCTCTCAGATAAAAAATACACTGTATTTGATCATCGAACGAGATCCAGGTTGTCGCTATGTCCGAAAATATGGCCCAGCAACCTGCATAGCCATCGTGAATCACCAAAAAACAGATGATTCGAAGGCATAAATGGCTTCCCACTAGGGTTAGTGGGACTGATCGAGACACCTGTTGTCCATGTCTGGCGATCAAAGTGACTGCAGAACAGACAGGCATCGAGTGAATGATGGGTAACTGAGTAGGCGCATCTCTGTACCTGCGCTCGTGTACACAGGCCACAAACAAAAATAAAATGCACTGGGGCCGGTTAGGGATCGTATCTGACGTACGCGTCAACCACGCGGTAATGTGTATACCGACATTCAGCGCTCTGTTTTTCCGTTGGTGAACGCACTACTGCCAAATCACATATGCGTACCCGGCACGTTCATACACGAAATACTTGCGCTACGTTCAGGATAGGAGGCCTCAGTCTGCTAAAATCAGGCAAACAATTTGGCTGCCTTTCCTGGATTGTAAACATGTGTGCACACACACAGGTACGCTCATTCAGTACCAAGCTTCAACGATGGCAAGGCCTGCATGCACCTTGGTCCATCAACCGTCAGGGTTCCAACGACAGATGGATTGCATTTCAATACTGGATAGTACCAAGCCTGTTGTCCGTGGTTTATCATAGTTGCTCACTTTCTTATACGTCTCACGTGGCATGTTTGTCACGTGTGTGTGTGTGTGTGGCGTGCAACAACCAGCACGATACAGAGTTGATTTTGTGAAGTGGCCTGAGAAGCAAAGGAAAATGTGAATGTGGATTTAACGCAGACTTAACTGAAAATACTCGGATGAAGGATCAGAACACTCGGTAAATAACAATATCGTTTTCGGTGCTTTCCAATTGGATAATTGTAGCTCGTTTTATAGACATCGGAATTCAGATCATAGAAGGAAGAACAAGAAACGTGGTTCTTATGGTGTGACAGCAAATGACATTCTCGTATCCACATAGTTATAGTGCAATCGGTGTCACGCCGAATTGCCTGAGTTATCAAATTCGAGGGACAAGTCAGCACAGTTCGCGCACACAATTGATAACATGAGAAAAACAGTGTATGACGTCACTCCAAGGTAATCAAGAGGTTGAACTGTGTGTAATTGAATGGAGAGCGGGGTGTGCTCATCATTCAGGAAGGCTGAATAAGATGGGGTGGAGATACACTGAGAACACTACGAAAGAATACGTGAAAGACCACTTTGTTCACTTTGAAGCTAATCAGATAGGTTATTTATTTCTCTTTGTTTGAAACAGCATGGGGAAAACTTGCGAAGTTAGCATACTACGTTTCAGCTTCTGAGAAGCTATACGAGAGAACATTTACGTGATGGGTGTGGCCCAGAACATTTAACTTTTGTGTCTTGAGGAGCGGTTAGGGGTCTTCCTGGAGTGGGAACCGATTACCAGATTTCAGCGAAATTTTGATGGGTGAAGAACTCATCATCAAGAAAAGTCACGAAATCTCAACGAACTGCTACAAAACCCGAGTTAGTCATTTTCACAGTCAAACACTTTGAGCGATGTTGTATCAGTGTCCTATAACGACTTGTGTATTGTACTTTCACGATTTCAGACAGCCCATTCTGATATTTTTCCCGATGATCCTGGTATACACTGTGAGGGAAAAGCTGTTTGACATGTAAATCCGGGGACGAGACCTATATTTTGTTCCAAACGACCTGTATCTTGCGCATCAGTGGAGCTTGCTGACCGCGAGTTGGCCCGGCTGGAATAACTGGGAGTGATTTTCCCCTTCAACTACTCATCATAGGCGGCACCTATAGTATTAATCAGAAAGGAGTATGACAGAATCTGGGTCTGGGTCGATTTTTCAATAGCACTGAATCAATGCCTCAAGACACATCAATACCCACTACCGGTGTCAGACACTTTGTTTGCCAAGTTGAGCGGTGGTAAAATATTGTCGAAAATTGATTTTTCTGACATCGACCTACAAGTTGATGTGGGGGACGATTACAGGGAGTTGCTCTCTGTAAACACTCACAAGGGTTTTTATCGCTGCAATCGCTTATCTTTCGGTATTAAGTGCCCCAGCAATTTTTCGGCAGATAATGGATACGATGTTAGCCCGTCTAGAATTAGCAATGGCCTATCAAGATGATACATAATTATCGTTAGAAAAACAAAGGATGAACAAATTAGACATCTGAACATGACCTTGCAGAGAATTCCCGAGTATGGGTTCCGAGCCCAGTCTCAGAAATGTGCATTTGGATTATCCAGTAAAACTTAATTGGGCCCGATCATTGACAGTACGAGTTGAAGACCGGATCCAATGAAGATCACAGCAGAAGACCAAATGCCCGCTTCAACCAATAAGGGAAAAATACGGTCCTTCCTCGGGCTTGTAAATTACTATCACAATTTTGTACCACAGATATGTCAACTAAGAGCTCCCCTGAACCAACTGCTGACGTAAAACTTTGAATGGCACTGGTAACCGGCAGGTCAAAACATATTTGTCACCATCAAACGATTTCACATGCCCAATATACTCCTCACTTACCATGATCCCAATTTACCCATGATTGTAGCCGCTGATGCATCCAAGTAAGAAATTGGGGGGGGGGGTACTAAAGAAATTTCCCAATGACAGTTGTAAGGTGGTATACCATGTTTCTAGACAATTCACAGCAACAGAGAAGAATACCGGCCGCATTGAAAACGAAGGACTGGCGCCAACTTTCGCACTCGAAAGCTTCGTAAGATGCTATATGGAAGAGAATTTATCCTACCCACTGATCACAAGCCTTCCTTCATCTTTGGCAAGAAGCAGGGGTACCAGTGCATACTGCAAATCGTTTGCATTGTTGGGCCACACTGCCGTTAGGTTATGACTTTGGGTTTCACGTGATGAAAACAACAAGTTTTGGGCACGCCGATGCCCTGTCCAGACTAATAGCTGATTATGGCAGTCGTCTTCCTGATTAGGACAGTGCTTTTGCATCGATCGCCTTTGATTCAGATGTTCATTATGTTTTCGAAGATTCGCTGAGCGTTCTACCAAACACCGCTGAAATGATCCGGTGCAAAACAGCGGAGGACAAACTATTGTGGTACGTGGTACTTTATTTAAGAACGGGTTAGTCCCGCAACCTTCCCAAAAGGGCTCACCAGGTGTTCTTCAAATTGAGGTTAGTCTTATCAGTAGAACAAGGATGTCTCCTGCTCGGTGAGCGAGCCTTTGTGCCCCAGGCATTGCACTCAACAACGGTGAATCAGTTCCGCCATGGTCACCCTGGTAACAGTCGCTTGAAGGCACTTTCTCGGAGTTATGTATATTGGTCCGTTATGGACCAACAGATTGAACACGAGGAAAAACTTGTCACAACTGTTCAGTGGCGGTTAAACTACCACCTAAAAGTGAATCCCAATCATGGCGATCCCCAGCGGCCCCATGGTTCCGCAATCATACTGAATGTACCGGGCCCATTGACAGCATGTTTTATCTACTCAATGTCGATGAATACTCCCAAAGCTGAAAGTTATTCCTGTGCGTGTTAAAACCACAAACTCTGTAATTGCAAACATGTGTAGAATATTTCCTCATTTCGGTGTGCCGGAAGTTCTCCTCTTTGATAATGGTCCACAATTTACATCTTCACGGTTTGCGGAGTTTTGTGCTTCAAAAGGCATTTGCCACGTTTGCTCCCCAGTGTATCACCCACAATCGAATGGCCAAGTAGAACGGTGTGTTGACACGTTTAAACGCGCACTGATCAAAGCACAAGGGGGGCGGGGCGGGGGGAACTACAACGGTCAATTGACGATTTCCCCCTGACATACCACTCAACTCCGAACCCAGCTACCGCAGAGCAGAAATCTCCAGATGGCTTATATCTTAAGCTACTCTTGGATGCCATGATTTCGGTCCATCGAGATACTAACGAACCGCAAATCCTTACACCCAATAATGTCAGAGAATTAAGTATTGGAGATCAAGTTTATGTGCGCAATTTTCGGAACGGTTTGGAGAACTGGATTCCCGGACTGATTGTGAGACGAGAAGGAACAGTCACGTATAATATCATGGGGGGTATTTTCATTTGGGTTAGGCATGTTAACCATCTCAGACCTCGAAATATGCTGTAAAACTTGGTGGAACGTCCCTCCGGTTTCATACCTATGGACGTATAGACGGATCATCGAGATGTCAAGACAAGCCCAAAAGTTGTCGTCGCTCACATGAAGGCAGCTAGACAGTTAGACTGAAGACACTCAAGAAGTATTCGGGTTCCAATACGCCAGCCGAATATCAATCCCAGGAATGGAGTTTATGAACATCCCTAAAGGAGGGAGGTGTATTGGAACCTCAAACTAGTCCGATTCAGGCTGCAAATGAAGTATTTCCCCGCTCATCAGGTCGAACGTGACTGGCCAGCCTTGGTGACTTTTTCACATGCGTCATCTAATCATGTGTTTTTATCGATTTGTACGCTCATTGCCTTGCCTCGTAAGGGTTCTGCAAAGAAATAGCATTACGGCGTTCTAGTCCAGAGGCCTGTGTTCTCTTTCTGATTGGGTTATCAGGCAAGGACTTACCGGTGAAACAATTTATATGCCTTTGAGGTATTTCGTGTGTACCATAAATATAGTATTTGTCATTCTTTTACAAGCTTTACGAATTCCAGTTTGTAAATGCTTGAAGTATTCAGACGGAATTGGTATTGATAACAATTATTTGTTTCCGCATACGGTACGACTGTCGGAAAGCAATCCGAACCACTGACTTCAGCCGTTTCAACTAAACTAATTACCTGTTGAGCTCCTAGGATAATTGTCCGCTGAAAATTTTGGTTTCATGGACGCTTCTAGGGGGGAGAATATTTTCAGTGTGCAAAATGTACGGTCTCAGCAATCAAGCTGGCCACTCTGAACCTGAGAGTATTTTTTGATAATTTTCCTACTGGGAAGCATGAAAGTAGTCCAGTGCGGAAAGCAATTCAGACAGGTATGAATATATTCTTAAAATACGCTTCACGACTAAAAGAACGAACGCACGCTGATTTGTGCTGAGGAAGTGTGTCGGAAGTAGTGACAGTGGTTTTTGTGTTCGAAGGTCGCTGTCCAACAAGTGGCAGACAAGGAGGGGGGGATGATCGAACGGTCATTGTAATGTGTAGAGCCTTTCAGAGAACTCCTCAATCGCCCACAAGGTAGACTGATAGATATCGATTCGACTTCAGATTATCCAAAATGCCTCGGCTGCAATTCTCTGTCATCAGAAGCAAATACGGAATAACTGCGGAAATCTTCAAGACGCACTTCCCAGTGGCCACCGAGCCACTTCATGTCCCATTCAGCTGGAATTAGGAAATAAGAAAACGTCCATTCCATTGAGAAGCCGATTTTGCTTCAGTTTCCCAAACAAGGTGATAAAACGGTATTCAGGATCTGTGGTGCATTTAGTCTGTTAGAATTAGCTGTAAAAGTGTTCGCCCTGGTTTTGATAAATCGCCTCACTGTATCCCGACTATTGAGTGCTCGGTTCATCCAGAGAGTCTTTCGCCCAGGCAGTGGGAGCGTCGACCAGATATTTGTCCTCCGGAGGATTCTGGAACATATTTACGGTTTCCGAACTCCTAACATTGCATGCTTCGTAAACTTTTGACTCAGTAGATCGTGAGTCATCGTAGAGGGAAATGCTTACAGACTAAGTCTCATTCAAAATGGTTATTGTGGGAAAGTCATTTTATGCTAGAACAAAAGCACGTGCCCTAGTTTACGGCGAGGAGTAAAGTTTAGGGGTACGAAAGGGGTGCTGTTCAGTCCTGCTGTTGATTGGGTAACGGAATGCACCACGGACGGTTATCGGAGCGTCCAAGTTTCCATGGGCTGTAGTATTATGAACCTTTAATTTGCAGACAACGTAAAGAACCTGACCTCCTAGAAAGCGGCTGTTGGTGGGGCAGCTAAACATGCTTTGGAGATTGGTCTTGAGAATAATACCACCACTCAATAATCACGCAAGCTGAGCCATACAGCTGAGTAGCCAATTATTAGAAACGGCCTCGGATTTGCAGTATCGCCATCATGCCAAACAGACAGGCAGCAGATGATGTCAAATGGTGTGCAGACGCTGCTCGAGCAGCTCCAAAACACCCTGTGGCGACGGAATAAAATTGACCAAAGGGTCAAGCTCAGGATGTAAATTGTCGCAGTTCAAACAGTCCCATCATATGATTGTGGAACATGGCCATTCAAAGCGGTGAATATCAGACGACTAGAATTTCCGAGCACTGATGCCTTGGTTCGATTTTGAAAGTAAGATGGACCGACAGGATTTCGTGGAAAAACTTCCTAAAAGGCAGGCGCATCGCTTGTCATTCAAGAAGCCTGCAATTTTGCTGACTGTAGTGGTTTAGGCACGTACTCTGTAAAACGGAACATTTCCGAACAAGCATTTTCCTGGCGCCATTTCCACATCCAGACTAGCGTCGACGACGAGAATGACACCTAAATATCTGGCTTGACAAGGGTTTCGAAGACACGTACCAACCTGGCACGCGTATGGTGTAGGGCACTCACCGATGAAAATGGAACTGGGCAGTCACGATCAGACTCATTCATGAAGCTGGCTTTCTATCCAAGCAGACAGCCACAATGAAATAAAGTATGCAAATAGCGGGCGTTGAACAGCTATTTCACTATCCACTTGGTTGTCGTGAACAGACTAGTGCTTCATCAGTAGTTCCCCTGTTTCAGATGACCGAGTCTATGTTGGATTGTCGTTTGGATTTGCCTAAAGTGGAACTGAAGTCTTTTCCGGGCTTTCCATCTAACTGTTGACTGTTTGTGAATCACTTTGAGTACAACTTTGAAGATAGAGTTTGTGACGATAGGCAGCTTTTATTTTATCTGAAGCCCTGGGGGAGGAGGCAAGAATGGGTGCAATTTCAGAATTTTATTGTGCTTTCAAGACTATCGTACAATAGGGCTGGAGAAATTTCGAAGAGTTTGTTTGGACATAACCAGTTAGTGGTTTGTTCAGTTACCGACGGCTGGCTTGAAGTGAGGCTCATACAGATGAATAGCATGTCATATTTCAACTCACTGCTTACCATGGGACGGGTTACTCGACTGCGATCCACGTGTCCCTGGGATTTATGGGCTAGGACTGCTCATGATTTTCTAAGTGGAGAAGATCAGCTCAGGTTCCAAGATCTGCAGCACCAAGTGTCTCGTGAACCACAGATTGATCAATGTAAGTTTGGTAAATAGACTACCAGAGCAAAATGCAAGAGCATTCACTATAAAACAATCAGAAGAATTATCTGCATCAAACCCACACAAGAGCGACCCAATTGACGTCAAAACGAGGACGTTTTTTTGGTTGCATCTGACAGATTATGGCCTGTAGTGGGATGAGAGCGCTCGAGAAATGTCAGTTGATAGCTTACATAGATCTTAAACCCAGTGCAATACAAAGAAACGTCTGTTTCTCACATCTCGCAATATACCCGGCTGTTAGACACCATTTAAGGAAATCACTCCTTGTTTCTCGTGTCTTGATGAGTACGGATTATATGAGAACACTTGACCAGTTGGCCAATAAATATGCAAACAACTGAAAGGCTAAAATGTTGTGTCAGCCAAGGTATTTTACCGATTGGTTTCGGTGGACTTGGAGGCTCTCTGGAAATCTACACCCTACTAGACAGCGGGTCCGATGTGACTTTATTACAGCAAAATCTTCTGGAGCTAGTGCGCATAAATACATCCCCTGCTCCATTCCGGATTTCGATCGTCAATGAGACGAGCATTTGGAATTCGTGAATAACGGAGCAGTGACTAAACTCATAGTTGAGAGGATGATTTTCGAACGTAGAACGAGACTACTGTGTTGATAGGCTATCGATTCAAGCGGTTCAATACGGATCAGATGTGGACCTGTTTTTGGCCACACCTGTGCTTTCTTCAAAGGCACAATCTCGAACGTTCGAAATTGCCTATCCTAAGAGGTACTGACCTTCTAGAAACACATCAAGGAGCATAGTTTTGGTAAATGATAACATTTCTGCACAGTGCGAACGCCTTCAGTATGGAGTGTTCTTGGACTGATAAATCAACAACGACAGTCGGTGAGAATAGAAAACCACAATGAAATGGAAAAAGATCCCTTACCGAAACATCTCTGTCGACCATACTAAGCTGATTTTCATGATGAGGATTCATTGAAACTCCCTTTCATTAGAGGATAAGCATACTGTTGAGATAACGGCCACTATTATAGCGTTGTTGGAAGGACACTATGAAATTACTTCTCCGTGGAAGAATGGTGTGACAAGACTTCAAATAATAATATTGTAGCCAAGGATAGTTTGAGTGAATTGAGAAAAGTGCTTGTTCGCTACCATGAATTCTGTGGTAAATACTCTTCAATCGCAGGCGGATAAATGTGCGAAGGCTTCGCCGAGTTAGTGCCCGATATGCGGTTAAAAAGGATTTTGAGCTTAAATGGTACTTGCCAAACAGCGCAGTAACAGACCCGAAGGATCAACTAAGTTGAAGATAGAGTTTGACTGCGCCGCCGCAATCCAGAGGCACCCTTTGCATGATTAGTTACCACAGAGACCAGACACAACTACCTGTCTCGTTGAAATGCCTGTTTGCTTTCGAAAGGAGTGTGATGCATTAGCTGCGGACATTGAAGAAAAGCGTATAAAAGCTACAGTATCTGTAAAGGACAAAGGTGCACCGAAGTTTCTTTCATGGGAAAGTGGCCAACTGGGCTTTAATCCATCATGACGAGAAGGCCCCTTTGCTTGGTGTGACGATTCGCTCGCCTCCGTGACACAAAGAGCTATGCAGGACGGCTTCCGTAAGCCGGAGATGCAACCATACCTGATAGGTTGATGGGTAGAGACCAGACGGAGTCCAATCTCAGAATCGGTTGATGAGCAACATCTTGTTTTAACCACTACGTCAGTGTTATTGATTCGCTTCCCTGATACAAGCTCGGCTTCTCGTTTCACTCTTCGGGCCTCGGGGGATTCGGTGCCCAGTGCTCGTGGTCAGCTGGCGCTGGCATCGTTCTGAGCTTGAAGACTGAGTATGCACTGCTGGACTGGATCCTTGTCAGCAACCGTCTGTGTGCAGCTCGGTTGAAAGGTTCTATGCATTTCAACAGTACTAGACTGAAACACCGATGCCTGTTTGATGTTTCTGTGTATTCGCAAACTAACTGTAGCTCTCTTGAGGCCAAAGAAGAATTATACCGGGATCTGTCTCATTTGCTCCGTAGCGTGCGTTCTACGGACATCATGGTTGCTGCTAATGATTTCAGTGTTATAGTCGGAAGTCTTTGCGAGATGGAGTGGGATGTAGGAGACCGATATTGCGCTCCATCCGATGGACCAGATCGCGGTAATCGACTCATTCAATTATGTTCCGACCATGGAATGTTCCTAGCGAGTACAAATTTCTCGCACAAAATGCGACAGCGGTTAACTTGGCGTCCTCCTGCGCCTTCACAGCACTGGACTCAGATCGACCATATTGCTGTCGGTCGCCGCTAGAGTGCATCAATTCAAGACTGTCGATGGTTTTGGTTCACTTTTGTAGACTCTGATCACGCTCTTGTCAGTGCGCGCTCCAGCTTGCGCCTCGTTGGTGGCCGAAACAAAGTCAAAGCGAACCGTCCCCCGTAGCTGCTATTGGACGATAACCAACGATCTGCTTTCCGAACAGGATTACCCACCAGGTAATCGATGCAGCCAAATGCCCAGGATCCAGAATAACGATGGATAGAGATCAAACAGGCTCTACTTGCGGCTGCAAATGCTACCCAAAGTCCAACAACTAGACACACATAGAAACGATGGATGTCTGCATCTTCAGATATGCGCAGAACAATTCCACCGGATTCCAGATACGATGAGGAACGGAGAAGCCTTAAACGTCAACTAATTCGGAGCCTGAGAAATGATCGTAAGCAAAGGTAGATTGCAAAGTGAAGGGAGATGGAAAAAGATGCGGCGATTGGCAGCAGCCGCCAACTTTTCCGTCTGATTAAACAAACTGGTTCACGTAAACCAGGCGTTAGCAAATTGATCAAAGAAGCGAACGGCTGTCTGATTCAAACCCAGGACTGTCGTCTAATTAACTGGTCGGAGTATTTCGAGAAGCAGTTTATTTGGCTCTTATCCTCTTCAGGTTTGATCACTATCACAATGGGTACAGCTCTTGTATTAGATACCAGTCCGCCGTCAGAAACGGAGGTTCTTCGCTAGATAGGCTTTCTTAAACGACATTAGGCTATCGACCGGATGGGTTGCCTCCGTCCATTTTCAAAGACTGTGGCCCAGCATTTCTACTTGGGTTAACAAAACTCCTCGGTGTGATATGGGAGAAGGAACAAGTTCCAAAGAGTTGGTGTGAATCGATGGTTGTGCCGATCATCTTGTGAAAACCACAGGGGAATATGTCGGGTGAGCATCGCATTCAAACTGCTCGCTGGTATTATTCTCCACCGTTTATCTCACGCTCGCGAACAGTGCTCGCATTGGAGAGAAACTGGGTTTAGACCTAGTTGAGGTTGTGTTGATCACAGCTTTACTCGTCGACAAATTCTAGAACAAGGATACACATTCTGTAGGCCCACTATCTCTGTGTTTCTTTATCTTAAAGCGGCCCAACACCGCAAAGTTCTCTGGCGATGCTTCTTGTTAAACGAGGCACCACAGAAATCCATTTCCATCGTAAAATCACCTAACAGTAATAGCCGAAGCCAAGTTCAGTGTTACGGGGATTTTTTTACCCGAGTTCACCACGAGAAGTGGTGTGCCTAAGGATTGTCTCCTCTCTCTTTTTTCTTTAACTTTGTGATTGAGTTGGCTCTAGAGACCGCATTTTTTCAGGTGAGGATAGCGGCATTGAACCTTTCTTCCGGGTGGAAAGGTATCAGACCTTGAGTATGCGGACGACATATTTCTTCTAAGTGGAAATCCGAGTAAGTTGCAACCTTCTCAAGGAAGCTTGACGAATTGTGTAGCAATGTTTGGCACGCGTTTTGCATCTTCAAAGTGCGAGATGCTGGTGTAGAATTGGGTTGGTCCAACGACAAACCTTTCAGTGTATGGGGAAACTATAAGCGTGGTTGACAATTCTGTTATCTGGGTAGCTGCATCTCACCCGGAGGTCGAATATCGGTTGAAGTGTCCCTGCGTATACAGAAGGCTCGTTTAGCGTTTGTCAACCTGAGTAATCTGTGGCGTCCACATAAAATCCGTTTACCTATCAACAGTTGAGTGTACGCTGCAGCAGAGAGGCCAGTGGGTCTGTATGGTTCGGAAATATGGCCGCTGCAGGTGGAGGAGATACGAAAATGGTAGGTATCTGAACACCGATTTCTTCATAGTATTTTTCGCATTTGGTGGAAGCACCGTGTGATCAATGTTGCGGTTCGGCAGGGTGTCTTAGGTCCAGTGATCAAGTCATTAGATGAAACACTTGAGCTGACCAGGCTAAGATTGTTGGGACATGTGTTACGCATGTCTCCAGACAGGAATCCTCGGCGTGCTATGCTTGCTGAGGTGGGTACCGGTTGGACTATTAGAAGGGTTGATCAGCGCATGACATGAAAGAAAGGTTTGAAATGCCCCACCAGTTGGCTTGGGCATATAGGTCCTGTTAGAGTTTCTGGACGGAGTCCAAGAGACCCTCCAACTCAATGGTTAGATACATTGGGAGGTATGGCTAGATGCCACGATCAGTAGAGCTCTTGCATTCACATAATTTCATCACAGACCTAACTCCATTGTTGTAGTTCTTCTATTACTCTTTTCATGCCCTTATTTCTTTCATTTTCCCTTTAAGATAGCCGCTAGCAGAAAGCAACTAAAACCATCGCACCCGGTGCATGGTTACCGGTTGTCTGAACTGAACTGAACGGAATCTGATTGAATATCAAAGCCTTTGGCCCCACCTTATACATATTTTGTGCGGATTTCACTTTACTTCACACGACAGATTATTGGGAAGACCAGTGTGAGGATTACGTCTCCAAGGTCGTGTATGGTAATGTCTAAAGAGATGTCTGTCTTATATTCTTGCCTACACTGGAGAATGAAAGAATTTTCACAATTCGAATGAGTGAACTGTCATCCTGTTGCTGCATTTGGTTTCAGTACACGTTGTGTGACCGTTTGAAGGTGCTGGATATCTTGTACTCCACACCTTGGAAGTTGAAGATTGCTTGCCACTGCCGAGGAAGAAGCTTGAATTAGACTGGTTCGCCATGGAAGACACTTTTTGGTTTTCTTTCACAATATGCTGAAAACCTCAAACGGGGAGTGGGTTGTTGTCCACAGTGTTCTCGGTACTAGACTGCTAACTAAGAATTGGTTTCACTTTTTTCTACCAGACAAGGTTTTGTTGCAATCATTGTGTCGCCTAAAACTTGGCTAGTATGCCTTGATTAGAAGAAACCAGTTACACAACTGCAGTGTTTGGCTTAGATGTATGGAACAGCTTTGCAAACTGATGATGCCGGTTTGTTTTCGTAGAAGGGGCTGTCGGAACGAGGGTATACAGCTTAACGTGTTTTGTGACGCTCCTTAAGTAAGTTATGGAGTGGGGGCATTTTTCAGAGTTATTTTGAAGCACATAGCCTCCTACTATAACCTGCTCTCCTCCTAATCGATGATAGCTCCTCTGAAATCCGTTATCATTCCAGCATTAGAGTAAGCCGTACCAGGGTTTAGTCACTAGAGTCTATTGAACTATTATAGAAGAAACTGAAATCAAGTTTGATAGGACTTACTACTGGGAAGATGCCTTTATAGTTGTGTAATACATAAGAATTACTAAAACGAGGTTTCGAATAAATTGTCTGGAGTCTACGAATGTTCTGAACCTTGGCAATATAGGAATGTAAACTCGGGAGCCTTTTCCGCAGACTTGAGGTCGAAAGGGACAACATCACCGAACGTTTTCACTTGTTGGTTGGGAGATCCTCAGTTCCTGATGAAGGATGAAACCGTAGGGTCGAAGGACAGTCTCAAAGCCACTGCTTCACTTCCAAGCCTGGAGTTGAAGCAGTCTTCGAGTCCTTTTGTCACAACGGTGCTGCATACATTGATGGACTCACTGCTGTCTAGGCGTCCCAGAAAATCTGACATAAAAAAATTATCATTCAGTATAGCAAGGAACAACTGTAATGCGTCTTTCCAAGAGGAAAGGCACTGCATGTTTACTAAACCAAAGAAGTAAAATTATTGAGTGCAGCAGCAGACATCGACTTCAGCATATTCAAGGACGCAAGCGGTTACTCCAGGAGCGACAAACCGAAACTGAGCCGTAATAAAACAAACAGAAGTAAACTGAACCATTTCACTGTCGCACGAAATATAAAAAACTCGTTAGAAAAACTCACCCAGGGATGGAAAAGGGAAAGCAATATTCAAGACATAAACCGTTCTGTCGCAAGAAAGAATGCCAATAAAAATAGTGCTGCGGAATTCAACGAACTCCCTAATGCAAAAAATAACAGTGTGAGGAATTTTTAATAGCCCAAAATGGTACAGTTGGTTTCCATTCAAGTAAATTGGAAAGGATTATTTTGGTCTATTTTCCGCGAAACATGCTAACAGTCCTGATAAACAACATGAAATCATCTTCACATGCCAACAGATGCGTGCAGAACGTACTGAAATTCCTCATTCTCTGAGAAAAGGTTCATTTATCGTGATACCTTTTCATTTTCAATCGAGGTGAAGGGCACCGTCAGAGATTTGCACATAATGCCACAAACATATTTGGAGCTCGACGGGAATGGTGAAACTTTTAAGGATCTGGTCTATTGAGAAGATTACTGATAGACTGTTGCAACAGGATCTACAGTGGCACTTCAACCCTCCTGATGTCACGGTGGTGGCCTGCTGGGGATGGTGATACATTTGGTTAGGAGGATACCTCTTTCAGACTGTGACGAACAGCCAATAACGGACGAAATATCAATGGTATTTCCTACGGACTGTGAATGGATAGTAATCTGACGAATGCTCGTTACTGTCATATGAGTCTGTCGTGATCTCCGTGTACCCAAGCCCCTTGGTCTACTATTCCTGAGAACAAATTCGAGATATCCCGACGAATTCGTTGAAGTATCGAAAGATTCGTTATTGGAGGCACGCAAACTACCTTGCATATGTGTTTTAGCAGAGAAGGACCAAGGAATATCATCCACATTACCAACAAAGGGAGAGGTTAATAAATCTATACCGCAATCACCTGTGAGTAGTATGTAGGACAGATGATACTTTGCCTGATTGACTTGACACTGGATTCCACCTTTCATGCACACGAAAAATACCTTGTGGGGTTTTGGGAGCTGGTGTTATGGAGATCAAAAACCTTTGTTCCGTTTGTCAACATTTCCCGCTACAAACAACATTTACCTGAACTGTCCCTACCAGAGTTCAGCTCGTTTGTTTTGTTGTAAAAACTTATCTAAATCTTCATCACAAATCGAACCCGAACATTCCTCAAGCTTTGCCCGCTGAGTCTGAACTTTGTTTTGACTGTCTTGTAGTATTTTTTTCTGTTTCTAACCGTTTGCTGTTTTAAGCTCTAATTGTTGATTACTTGTTCAAGTTTGGAGTGTGAGAGCTCAGAATGAATATCACTGAGGTCGGGTTGTTGTAAATTTTCTCTGTTTGTCGTTTACCGTGCCTTAGCTATTTTGAATCGACTTCTGATCCTAATAGTTTCGAATTTGGCCCCAAAGCATCTCCAAAGTTCATTTGGCAAGACTAAGATTTTTGTTTGCCATCTATATTTAAAGACAATGACTCTTCAGATAGTGTCAACTCTCTTTCACCAAGTGTCCTATCGTTCTCACTATCTCATTGGGAGTTGTTATATTTTCACTGACGACACTTTACAATACTAGCTATTTACAAGACGTGCCCGAAGTGCTATAGCCAGGAGGGTTTTGAATGACGAGAATGGACTTTTATAGTCCAATACATTACTGCTGAGGAAAAGCAAGAGATTACATCGAGAGGTGTGTCATTTTTGAACCGATTACTACAAATGATCAGCCCTTTGCATAATGGAACTACTTTACGTCCATCCCATGTGATGTCTATGACGTTTATGGACTACTTAGAAGACGAGCCGGTTATCACATCCGTTTACTCAGCCTAGCTGGTGACGTTTTCTGAACAGACGAACAGTTGTCACAACAGGCTCCAGAGGTAAAACTCATTTGACTGACCTGAATGCTTCGAGAACATTAGCTGCTGTGGTAAGACGTCTTCCTCAAACTTCCTCAGTTTCCTTGGTCAAAAGTCACCTCATCCATTGTGCCCGTGGACCGAGAGGCAATTTCCATGGATCTTAGGAAATTCGCGGACGACAGTCTAGATGTGCTCATCGTATAGCAGTCTCTTGTCAACCGAGACTCATAGTAATTGCAGGCTGTTCTTGGAACACCGGTAGTTTTCCACGAACCACATGCAACCGACGATGTTGTCTGCACCACCCCAGTCACTAGCCCATCGTGATAAATCACATAACACTGCTCAGTATGGAAAGTTAATCGAGCTGGATTTACAACAAAGACCAACGTTTGCAAATCATAAAGCCCTAGGCCTTTTATGTCAGAAGGGGAACTATATAGCGGACGGCTGCAGATCACGTTGATCATGTGGCATCCCTTGCGTCATTCAGGTATTGTAGATGAAGGATCCTCATCCTGAACAAATAAAAAAGTCGTCCGCTGTCTTCCCACTTACAAAAAAGTCAATGTTTTAGTTGTGCATAAAACTGGTCATTGTACACGCAACTTTCGGGTCAGTCAAGAAGTACGTATCACACGCAGGTGGACTCCGACATAACAGATGAATAATTGGTCGAGCAGTTGGGCTTGACGGGTCAGCCGTGATGTTATCGGTATCCAACTTTGTACAAACAGCAGAGATAAATTCACATGCTGTTAGTTTTGAGTTAAGTGGTTAGGGGATCAGGGGAGTCTCGAAGTGGTGATCGTGGTATTTTTCTAGCCTACCGCATGTGACTGAATTCGCACAGGTAGAAAACCCGAATCGGCGCTAGAAACTCTCAAGTGACGTTAAGATTTCTATCAATGAGGGCACAGTAGTGTCTCTGATGATCGTTTTGAACCTCTAAGCGGCACACCGCGTACTGGAACGACTATACGGCAGGCGAGAGGACCCGTATGCAAAACTGTTTGGGAGCTAATAGGACCCATCCCTATGTTAGGCCAAGAAAAACTCAATGTCGATTATATTGTTGGTACGGATCCTGCACCGAATAAATTAGATACGAAGTTGGCTATAGAGTTCAACAAACCCGAGGAAATTATCCAATCGTACTATGTCAAAAATATAGAGGTATTCAAACCCTGGTGTTTTAGATGCCGTTTTGGTGAGCCATTTGAAGTCAAAATGCCTGGGAAGAAGGATAGTAAATATCCTCCATTCAAAGAAGTTTTAACGATATGGCGTTTATTTTGATTGGAATCTCGTTCAGTAAGGCACGTTGGTCCCAAAGAACGCTTTACATACAAAATAACGACCTAATGAACAACGGGTATGCCTAACTGTGATTGCGTACTCAGGATAACGGCTCATGAAAAGTTTGGTACCTGCAGCACCACCCAGTAATCTGTCCAGTGAAACCTGATACGAGAATTGTGTTTGGCTGTATTGAAAAATACAATACAAAGTAGAAAACGACAAAAGCGGCGGTCTTGGCTTAGGTTTCTACGTTGGGCAAAGGAAGATTTAGAAAGCACACTGAATCACTACCAAATGACGATGCATCCCATGGGGCCACATCGTCACCATATTGCACCTCTCTTGCCTTGAACAAAGCAATTATTGGAAGCCAAAACCTTTCTCGGGATTCTATTCTGAATCTCCACTGAGTTCCTTTATTAAGTCGACTACTTTTCTACTGGTTTTAGTGAACGGAAGACCTTTGACAAGCAGTTAGCAATTTATGATCAACGCTCTTCGGGAAGGAGTTTCGCCAAACAGGATTGAGTAGTAATGCAGTAGAAACACTTATAGTTTTTCCATACTCGAAAAAACCGTAAAAAACCGTTATAGCTAAACTTAGAACCGCAGAGCATCCACCGCCCTCTTGGCTCCAGAAGGAACGGAGCTTTGGAAACTTTCAGCTTTACTACTGAAACACTGTGAAGAACTACCAAAAAGAGATAAAATTTTCCTTGTGCTAGAGACAACTGAGTTAAAGAGACAACAGGGCTGCGCTGCTTCTCAAACGAATCGCGATATAGCCATGAAGCGATTGTGTAATAACATATACCCACGGTCATGGTTTCCCATTCAAAACCCACCTGAATGGGCAATCCTTCATTGCTCCTTTGAAATAGTTCACCATCTAGAAGATCGAGTTTACTGTAGCGGTTTTAACCATCACGTGTTTGCGGCTGACTCAACTTAAAATGACGTTGAATGTCGGCTCCAATACTTTGTAGACTGACCCCAAGGTCGTTCTTCAAATTATTCTCAGTGAATCAAATCATTTACCAATGATTTGTACCAAGCCGCAGACCAACAATGCGAAATGTATCCTGCTATTCGTAATTTCTATGTGTAAATTAGAAGGCCAACACAGCTGACGTGCTTATAGAGGGGTGGTAGACTAAAAGGTTTTGAAAAGTATATGGCTCAAAGTTTCAACGTTCCTAACCAGGGAACATAATGATTGAACCAAAATACCTGGGAAGGATGATTCCTAGCCGCGCAACAGCGCTGTGTTGAGGGCAGCTACTGCAACTGATTCAATCTCTTACTGATTATTCAGACTCAACCTGCAACAGTTGAATGGAACTTCCAAATTAGTAAGGGGGATATACTACGTAAGAGTATCTTATCGAGAAGAGCCTATGCTGTCGAATTCCTCAGTGAGCTCACCTAACGTCTCAATTATAGATGGGATGAAACGGGATGATCTTACACTGGTTCAGCACAAATGTTTTGGAGAAAAGATAAGCAACACGATAAGGAATAAAACAACCCATTTGGGAGAAGATTCCACTTAGCCCTGATTACGCACGACGCAGAGAATCCTAAATTTTTACCGGAAATATACTTTATATACTGGAGTATCATAGAGCACACCATCGAATGAAAGGTCATGCCGATGTGACTCACACAAGCGCCATACTGCATGGAACGTACAGGATATTACTTGCACATAAGACCATAGAGGAAATTGTTGGATTCCGCTTTTAATATCGATGTTATCACTCGGTATCTTCTAGAAATATAATGGCCCTCTTGCCAGCTGATCTTCTGGAGCCCTACAATTCACCACCCGCAGTCACTGGAGTCGACCACTTTGGACCATTTCTAGCGAACGTCGCTAGTTTGTCCGAAAAAAATACCGCTATTTGTTTGCTTGCCTCAGTATCCAAGTCATGCATAAAGCAGTTTACATTCTGAGCACGGACTGATATAGTTTCGTTGTCGCCAGTTTCGGCGGTAGACTCCGATTCCTGCGGGGGCCGTACAGCGACAACGGACCCAAATTTAGGGATGCAGATGAGAAAATGAAAAATTCTCTTCGATATTGATACCAAGAGCAAAAAATAGCTTACTCATACAAAGAACGTGTGTCGGGATAGTTACGCCGTTCATGATCTGTCATCAAGAAGGCGTGTGGGAACATTTCATCCGGTCAGTCTTGAGGACAGTTTTATCGGTAATGGGATCGCATTCGTTTACACGAGATTTTCTTGACGCTAGAAGCAGAAGTAGGTAAGATAATGACCGACAGTCCACCGGTTAAAAAAACTTTGGACTCCAAAGACTGTTTCGTGATGACTCCAAGTCACCTACTATTCAAGACGAGCAGTATCTGCTTCGATGGAGTTATTTCTGGACCAAGTATTCTCAATCATTGAGGGAGACAGACGAAACATCTCCTCGACTTCGCTTGGCGCAAATGGATAAGGGACTATTCACCGCATTAGCAGAATAAACTAAGTTAGCCAAGAAAGGTTTAGGAGCTGTTGCTGATGGTCGACAGACCAGTTCCAATAAGAAACTGATATAAGGCTCTACTGGGGGAGGTTCGACAATCCAATGACGATGAGGCGCTGGGGTTGCTATAGTGGAGACCAGAAGTGGACGACCGGTGAGAGCTGTGCGTATCCGTGCGACAGTTGGAGCATTACGTAATAGAGTCTGAGTATTTGCCGACGTCCTGGGTGAATTCGCCGACGCTGGATGGACCGCACGTAAAATGTGCATGTACTGCTCAAACTGATGCATATGGGTGTCTAATAACCACATTTTCAAGTGGTATATGACAGCATTAGCGAAAAACCTCATGCCTTTTTACCAGGAGAACTAGCAGCGAACATGAAGCTTCATGGCAGTAACATTTGTAGCCTGTTGGAATCAAGTGAATATTTACGCCCAAAAGGCACACGAGGCTCCATTTATGACACCATCGGTGGACCGCAACTGTGGCGAAATATGAGCTTGTGAAAGAAAGAGAAGCATAATTTTTCAAATTGAATAGATCCCAACTCTAATAAGAACACACCCTTCATAGAGAATATTATATATTTGGTCAACCTTCTTCCTTCAGGATTTTTGCAGTGTCACCCTCATTGGTGATAGAGTACGTTTTTTCTTATGCTTCATCAAATGCTGCCTTTTGAATGCAGTTACCAGTGTGGGTAGCCCTTTGATTATTCTCTTTGAAACAGGCAGTTATTTTGGATTACGTTCAAATGAACTCATTCAAAGTGAAATCGTATGGAATGGAGCTTGAAGTCTTCCACGCTTTCGCAAATCTCACAGAGAATATTGAACAGATAAACCATTTTATTGTGTTCATTCACACTATTACAGTGAAATATCACATGGCGCCTTATCCAGAAAAGATAATATCTACACAGGTGACTTTCGCTAGTTAAATTGCGGATATTTTTCGGCTATCTTGGTTAACAACGTCCCACTAGTCTAGATGCTTCTTATTGATGTTCACTAACAAAGCATAACGTGTTTCATTCCGATCCCAGTAAAACCATGTTGGCTGGTGTGTTAATTCGACATTCTACGGGATAGCTTTTCGCGTGGAGTTCCCACACCAAATAACATTCTTTTCTGAGCCCACTGGGGTCCATCATATAACGAACACTCATATGGAAAACAAGCCCATCCAAAAATTTCGAGCTTTGCGGTATGAATCCCCTGAAAAAGCACTGAGTGCCTTCGTTTCTTCGGTGCACAATGCAGTCTTCATATCAGGTGATACGAGTTGCATTTAAAATTGCCGCTACTCTATATCCAATAGGAAGTGAGAGTGGCTGGAAATATTGTTGAGCTGGATTGTTAGAGGATTTTGAGCACGGTGCCAGATCTGAGTCCTCAAAATCGTCTTATTGACTAGATATACTGCCTTCTGCCTTGAGAATGTGTAATTGTGATGTTTTTTCTGTGGTTCGTCCAATAGTTTGTGTTCCCCTTTCACGTAATACACTTGGCAAAATCCCTCACAGAAGATTCATTCCTATGAGCATTTGCAATTCCGTTTATGTGACCGTTACGGAGATGCCAAGAAAATTCATTTGTCCTGGGTTTTTCCTTCTTTACGCGATAGAAATATGAGCGACTTGTAGACAGCAGGCTCTATGTAGCCCTGTTGATGTTCGATTTGGGTAATTCAAGGATTCCGTTGACTCACTCATTGAGCTTTAAATTCATCGAGTTCTTCCTTTATGTGCTTTGCAAATCGAACACAAGCACTCCCGGCTCCGGAACCCTAGTGCTTGCATGCGTCAATTACTAAAGAGTGCCAAAATGACCTCGAATTCTACGTTCACATTGATGGGAATCGAAACTTCATTTTCCAGCAACTTTTACAGTTATGATTAAGAAGCATTTTCAACCCCGTACAACGTGAATTTTCTCAGTCTTGAAGGAGCTTATCTTCGGCTTGTAAAATTGTCAGACGTGTGGGAACGCTTTTGGCCATAAGGTCGGCTTCTACTATATTGATAAAATTTTGAACATTTTTGTGGTCCTGCAGAAAAATATGACTATATGATACTTTGCTCAGATCCCTCCACTTTGGTAACCAATGTTCCACAAGCCGAACTACCTATTTCGAAAATTGAAACTGTCTTCATAAAGCACTATCAGTTACGCAAACTTATATCTTTTATCGGTGACAGTGGGTCATAACAACTCTATGGATCCCGAAACGACGGCTGTAGACAGTACTAACACCATGAAGACAAACTCGTATTGTCTGTTTCCCTAGTCATATCATCTCACTACAGTGTTGAACGTTCTCTGTGTTTATTCTTACACTGAAAAATTAACAGTATTGGTGTAGGAGTCTTGCAAGCCCTGGAACAACTCACTGTGCTAGAAATGCCGTTGTGCATGACACAAGCTGCCCCAGGAATATCTGTACGACAGAAAACTCCTCATTTTGGGAAGATCAGGTCAAATAAAACCAGCGGTGTTTCGCGGCGGACGAGTAGGGTGATGTGGCAATAAGTTTAATTTTGGGTGAGGCGTACGACAGTTCGAGCGTTTCAGTTGCGTTTAAGAACCGTGTCATGGAGAAAGCCCCCCAACGAAGGCACAGGATGTTAGATGCTCCGATGCATCCGGTGTTTTACCATCAGCAGCTGTACGGCAGGCTGCTAGTTCCTGATGTGGATCATTGCACACATTTGTCCTTGTACTGTTTTAGCTAGCTGAAAGCAGATACCTGGAATAACAGATTTATGAAATTCACCACCGAGTTCTAGAACAGTTTCCTAAGTAAGATTACTACAAAGCTGTGAAGATGATTCTAATCTAAGGAAATTCCTAACAGTTACAATAGGCGGTGGCAGTGGCAGAAAAAGAAGAGTGCATGGAAGCTACTTGGGCTGTAAACCAACCCGACACTGTGTGTTGCGGTGTACGACCTTGGCGCTAGCTCTCGAGACGAGGGATAGGCCAGTGATGAGGAATTAAAGGAAGGAACTGGGAAACTCTAGACCGGGGACGGAGTCAAAACAAATGTGCGACATCTACCGATATTACCCACTAGACTCCGGGAAGAAAATAGCCTGGTTTAGCATTGGATATCAAGGTACACAAAACCACGGTGAAAAGAAGTTGACCAACACAATGATACGAACATTCGATAAAAATATATGGCTAATTTATCCCTCTAGTGTCGTTGGGTTTTGATTATTCCAATTTGTTGTCTGCGAAAATTAAGATCAGTGATGCTGGAATATAAGGGTTGGTCGATACTGGTTTCACGCACAGTCTCCTTAGTATTGTTGTATTTGGCCCGGTGTGATCTGAAGCTCACTGCAGAAAATGGCAGAAGAACACTTACGCTGTGATTTCTCGAATTGTCTATAGAACTTAGCGGTACGGTGACACAGCATCTAGTAGTGGTGTTTGATGGTCTCCCGCAGGATGCAATTGTTGGGAAAGATCTGCAGAATTTTGAATGCGGTATAGATGTTTCGATAAAAAGACTCCGTGTTGGACGAATAGAGGCTGGCTGCATCTTGTGTGACCACAAAGACGTGGACATATGTAACACTTGGGTGACTGATGTAGAACGTGGGCAGCAATTCAAGGAGTTAATCAACAAAAACGAGCCAGCGACGAGTAAAAAAGTGCCACGTAATCTGTTGCAAGCATTTGCCAACGAATTTATGGGAAAAGGGGACAAGTTGGGCAGAACAGGTGTGATAAGGCATCGTATTTATGCGGTAGCGTCCAAACCCCTAAAACGGGTACCTAGGTGGGCGCTAGTCCACTGTCAGGCAGAAGTACAGTGAAATGTCGGAGCTGTACTCCGCAGGAGTTTTATTCAACGGTTAGTCTCCATGGACATGCCCAGAGGTATTAGTTACAAAACGGATGACCACTTGAGATTGTGTGGAGGCTCCGGAAGACTAAACTAAGCTTTCAAGAAAGACTCATCCCCTTTGCCAGTATTCGAAGGCTTGTTTTGCGCGTTTAGGGTGTACATTATTGCGGTAAATTAGTATTAACCTCAAGATATTGAAAAATGGAATAGGTGCCATGCACAGACAAAAACAGCACTCACATGTCCAACAGGTTGGTACAAACTTCAGACTTTGCCCTTTGGATTGACTAACGCATTCGCTACATCTGTCTCCTGTGCCAGCTGGTCTGGTTATTTCGAAATGCCTTGTTTACATTGACAATGTTTCGATAAATGGAACAAAAACTGAAAAACACTTGATTAAGTTGGAATAGTTTTATAGAGAATAAGAGGGCAGGTTTCAAGGTAATGCCCTCACGGTATAAATTTTTCTGCGAGGAAGTTAACTTCGTGGGTCATGTAGGGCCGCGTTGAGAAATAAAAAGAATCTTGATATAGGTCGCTAAGTCCTGAAATGGCCTAGCCCTCATTTGATCTCTGGAAGACGAATTTTCCTGGATTAGACCTTTTGCTACCGACGATTCAGTAGGAATTTCACAGAACACTCGGCACCGTTGAATGCTCCCCTAAGGCAAAAATAGGTTTCGTTTCGTATGGGTGGTGTTAGGGGGCTTTTCAAAAACAGCGCCTGGCGCGGTGTTCGTCAACCGTGCTGGTTCTGCAAGCGAAATTATCTCACACTGGAGGCGATTTATCCCAAGTGAGTACAAGTGGACGGGGGCAAGCTATAGCATATGAAAGTACAGCCTTGTCCAAACGAGAGGAAAACTATTGCACTACCATCGCGGGAAGAGATTGAAAATCATGGTCTATGGACAAAAGGCTTATAGACTTTTGATAATCTTTAAAGATTACGCTTGGAATACTGCACTGGAATGCTACACACTGAAGAAGAATAAGCTGGTATGAACAAATAAGAACGTGCGGCCGGATTGCGGGAGATATCATGGACTTCCGTAAAACGTGTGAAGAGTGGGGCAGCTTCAAAGATCCCATGACAAAGCATCGCGCCCCCTTTCAGCCAATTGCCGTGGGCTCCACAGTAAAATGGTACTTACAGATAAAGACGGACGGCTACTGATAACGCGTAAAGAGGTGAACATTCATTGACTATTTTACGAAGTGTTGCGAAGCGGTTCCTTCAATGCACTTGTTGCTTAGCAGGTCGCTGATTTTATACTTTGGAATAGGATCTGTCGTAGGGGTGCACATTGAAAACTACACTCCAGCAAGGGGCTGAATTTTGAGAACGTCTTCAAAAATGAATTGTGAAAATCAGTCGAAAAGCCTAAACCACACACAGTGTCCTACCATCAGCAAAACAATGACCTTGTAAAACGCAACACCCGGACGCCTATAATATTATTGAAAGCCTTTTTGAGGGGAACGATCATTTAAATATTAAACTGCGCAATTGTTCGTAAGCATATAGTATTTTGGCGCTTCAGGCGACTAATCAAACGCCATATTTTCTGTTGATTGGCCGGGAGGTCCGATTGCCCATGGATTTACGTCTACCTATTCCCACTGGAGCACATCAGCAAAGATATCGAGACACTAGAGAAGAGCGCTGGAAATTGGCAAGTATTGTCAAGCAGAATCCGCACGATTCGAGACTCATCTCAGCAAAAGTCTCCATCTTTCATGGTTCATTTTGATAAACTGGAACATTGTCAGGATGTGGTTTATCTTCTGTATCTAATATTTGCTTTTAATAAGATCTTCATGTAGACAGAATTCCGCAAATGTCGGTCAGGAAAATGTCCATATGGCAGCTAATGGAATCAATGGAGTGGAAATAAAGTGTGGTCACATTATAATTGCTGAGAAATTCGGCCGATATTCATGCCCGGTTTGTGAAGATTCCGGCCCGATGAGGAACGGTAGAGTTTTCATAGTTAGTTATACGAGAGGGTATGGATTGGAAAGAGGAAGGTGCAGAAGCGATAGGGGGTTACATTTGGATTGATCGCCGTATAAGTGGTAAGGGCTATCCGCAAGTATTTTGTGAGCAAAATTTGCACTTGTGAGTAGGTGTGGTTTGCACAACTCAGCAGACAGTTCTGCAAGGAGTATGATAGACACTGGACTCAATAATAATTTTAAAATCTTCCTTTGGTAGAGTAGTAAAATTAGAATGGGGAACAGTAGAGTAGAATAAGAAAACATTGACAAACGGAGGAAGAAATAGCGCTCCGTTTGACGTTAAAATGGCTACTTTTTTGATTCGGTATAATTGCCGGCATATTTTCTTCATACAGTGTGGGATGCGAGATGATGACTTCATATTACATCCATAGTGATTCTTAAGTGTTTAAAAGAACCCACTCTAGCTAGTGGTTCTATGGAAGTGACAGATGGATCAGAATGATGAGGTATCGAAAAAGGTAACATATGCACTCAAAGCACTTGGGTTGATTCATAGTTGTCCTGGATCGAACGGAGAACGGATGTATATATATATATATATATATATATATATATATATATATATATATATATATAATGACCCAGGTGACTAGAATAAAGAAACGGCTTGACATGGAGCCTCTTCATCGGCATATTAAAATAAATGTTACGGAAGGCTGGTTGAAACGCTACCTATGTAAACTTGAAGTAAATATGGGTAAAGGATAGTTCCCTGTAGCTATCCTAAGTTATTTTCTTGAGATTTCGATGTTATGAAATCTAGTCTTATGGAATGAGTTCTGGTGGTAAAATAGAGGGACCAAAATAATCGGATGCCAAAGGGGGGGGGGTTTGCCGAATGCTCCCATTGAAAAAATGCAGAAAGACTGTGAAAAACAATCGGAAGCGGATAGATAGCTAAAAAAGCACACCGCACACACTTCACTGATCCATTCCAAGATTCAGGTGTATGGTGTACAAAGAAAGCGATTGCCTCCACACTGGACCTGTTCGGTGTATAGGCAACTGTGTTCCTTTCAATCACCGTTCACTGACGTTGGGCGGTTCGAACGTGGAGTGAATCGACTCAAACGGAAGAACCCTAGAAATGCTTTACAGCTGCTAGAAATACCAAACCAAATGAGTAGTAAGTAACTGGACAAGCTTTACGAAAAACAATGGGAATAATCCCACCCGAGTCATTTTCCAGACCACACTTTAACAAAATCTATCCTCTGGCTACCTGAATATTCCGGGTCCGTTCTGGCCAGCTACTTGCGGCCATTGGGTTGGTTCTTTTACGCTCCATCCCCGTTGGGTTGATCTGACTGCTGTGATTGATGGCTCAGACGGTAGTCACGCAGACGGACCAGTTTCCTCGTTACCTGAGGTTCCACCAAGTTCCTCCTTAAACTCCTCAGGCCTCTTTTATCTGTTGCGTATTCGCCGTTTCTTTTTTGGTCTTTGGCTCTTGGTTGGTTGGCTCGATTGGTCTCACACTCACCTAGCTATGTTGCTGCAGCATTCCTAGCTTGTTTATAGCTAGTACATCGGTGAAGGTGTCTACTTAATTGATGCTGCATTTTTTCCGATAAAAGCCTGATTCCTGGATCACTGATTTCACATAAAATAACCACTAGTCGGAATAACCTGACCCATTCGCTTTGACGCAAAATTACCTTTATAGATATGTGGAATCGAATTCTAATAGTCCACTCGGATTCTGAGTAGTTGCTCTGTCCAAGGCGCATATGATGCAGCACGGTAGGATCAACGGTCATTTGGTATACATTTTGTGCATTTATCAAGTCTCCCTCGCTCTACCACGGAAACCGAAGACATGAAAGCCATTGCTGAGTTGCCTTTAAGTGTTAAAACACTGCTTAGATATTTTTCACCAAATTTCTTCTAGGTCACAGTTGGCGGAGGCTCCTACCTATGCATGGCTACAAGTCCGAACCATGCGGTGTTCCGTGAAATCAATGTGGGTTCATCACACACCTTATATTCTTGGTCGACCGGTACTGAGTTTTTGAAGAAATCATTCGACCTACGAATATGCCTATTAAAAAATGTGAACAACATTTGAAGACAGAATAATATTTTCACATGAGTTATATTTTATTATCAATGCTAAAAGGGTGCTGGAGCTTTGTGTCAGTGTCTACCCGATTTTCACAGCTTCTTTATTGTATCGTTATCTATGACTCATAGTGATCGCGAATTCCTCATCATAATTGAAACGTCAGTCTAACATTACTTCAACGTGAACTCCTGTCCTCGACCTTTGAACCCGGAGGATTGTCGGACGACTGACCCACACGCCTACCTGTTGATCGTAAGAAAGTTCGCTGAACATAGGAAACAGCTGCACTATGGAAAATCTGGCGTTTTCCCTTTTTCCTTTGTCGAAGTTGTGCATAAGTTTCATCATTTTAACTACAGATATGGTGTCGAAGGCTAAAAATCTTGTTTTTCATGCATATAACAACTACTGACTTGGATTGCACTCTACCCTGTGCCCAAATAATTATGAACATTTTTGTTTCAGCTAGGAATACCCTCCTTTCTTGAGAGAAGGAACCACTGTGGAGTAAAAATGCTATCTATACGCTTGCGATTTGTACCTGGACACGAAATCAGCCGATGAAATGAATTCGAACGTATTAGTGGCTGGAAACCACAAATATATTGTAATAATCGTAATGAACTTAACTGATAGTCTGTACTGAAATTGCCCCCACCCAGAACTACGCGAACGGAAGAGGCAAGAAGACCAAGGCCTCGAAATAGCACGTTAGTTGTATTGCAGAGTGGGTTTGTATAACCACGTTTAATTATAGAACACAAATATTAGACTCAAAGATGATCAACATATCTAGCAGTCCGCTTTATGTTGTCGGATCGGCGTAAAAAACGAAATAATGCGCAGCCAGGAGAATGATCCGTTGTTGGATAACGGGAGTCACGGTTTGTTCGGGTAAGTAAAAACTGACTGGGTTGGAGATCTATGACGATTGGTAAATACCGAACACAATCACCATCAAATTCTAGCTCTCAGTGAAAAAGAAATTTCACAAATTTTATCATTGCATTGTGTTCTGTGAAACAGCATTCTCTCAGTCATGTACATAGATGTGTATGGCGGATCGGATCACTAAATGCTTCAAGATATACGCAGTTTTAATTGAAGAACCGTTCACGAAGAGTTAGTTAGCCTAATCCAAAGATAGAATGTACCACAACAGAACATTCTGCAAATCACTTGAAACATATTCAGTTCGTGCAAGACGAAATTGGCGGAACTCATTTTAAACGGGTCACTGTGCTTACATGTTTCTGCTTATTTATCCTCATTTCCTGTTGAATGAACGGAAACTTGAATGGGAACCACCAGATCCATTACTACGCAGCCTACGGATGAGGCTCAACGATGAGATTTACAGTCACACATAACCACAAATAACTGAGGTTATGAAAGTGCACGTGAAGTGTATAAACGCTACATTTCTACTCGAGGTACCGAACCACAGTTTACTCCACTCGATGGCCCAACTAATCAGGTGCCCGGAGTGCCTACTAATGTCTGGCCAGATTCAGTTACTAAGGGTTTTATTCCGTCAAAATCAAACGAAATCGTCCATAGCGTTTTTTTATTTCTTACTTTTCGTTAGTTAATACGTCAGATATGCTACTGTATAATGGATCCCTCTGTTCCATCATGAAATACCAGCTTGGGTTACTCGAACTGTTTCTTGTTGAGATATTGTTTTCAAGGAGGTAGACGATCGAAGGGAATCGGTCATCTAAGCGGTGGAATCGTGGAAATATTTTCTGATATAAACCTGCACTCGTCCTTTTACAATCATTCTGCAAATCAAACCCAATCAAACGGATTGTGTAATGTCCAGTATTCTCATATTTTGCCAATGAAAAAATTTTCTGGACTCAAGTAACGGAGTGCAAGTCGTAACCGCTCGAATGAGAGTTGAACAGCATCTCCGTTCATTTACCATTTTTTTCAGATCTGTAGATGAGTAGGTGCCTCTTCTTTTAAACAGAGCTACACTATCTTCATAATGACAAATATAATTTTGAATACGCATTGTAATTCTCCGGCAATAAAATAAAGGTTTAATCCTTGACAGTCAGAGTATGGCTCCAGCGTCTCAGGGAAACATCGAATGTGCTCTGTACCGTCCAAGTGTTACGGATGTTCTGATAGTTTTGAAACACCTCGGGTTAGCAATTTTCGCTTACGACAGAGACTTTTCATTTTCCGCCAATAGCACCGAGGCACTACATCATTGTCAACCAGCCTCTTGTCATTTGAAGCTAAAACAATTTCACCGAATTGCACTGTTTGACGTACTCCGAGAACGTACATATATTTCGTCAAAAGTGAAATCACCGTACAAAATCTCAATGTGCAACAAATTCGGTAAACAAACGGTTTACTATTCCTGTGACTGCTGGTTTCCACATCAGTATCCGGGTGACCTCCAAAACCGAATGTTATTGGGCTCTAAGCCTCAGCTGGAAGCCTTCCAAACCTCGATGAACTGGAATCTATAGCTTTGCTGCTTACAGATGAGATAATTCCGGATAAACGTGGTTAGATCTTCTCAAACCCACACGACTAGTGATTCCAACTGATGTGATATCACCGAATAAAGTGCCTAACCAATTTTGTTCTGAGTTATTTCAACCCACAGATGTTTCTTTGTGGAAGTTAAAATTCTAATGAAGGTTTTTCTGCTAGATTCAGGGTGGTTCATTGCATGGCAGGAAGTTTCAAATATTATGAAAATTCTTTTGACGAGGAGAGGCTTTTGAATGCGGCTACACTACTCCGCCACCTTCGAAATTTATGACATATTCGTCTACTCTTTCTCCGGTTTACTGTTCTCTCTTTGACATCGATTTTAAATAATGTTATGTTATCAAAGTAATGCTATCCCCAATAAAATATTCCAATGAGTTTTTGAAATTCTTCAAAGGGGGGATTTTGCCGGACTGCTCGGTTCCTTTCGGAAATATGACAATGAATAAATGGGAAAGAATTTTCGAGAAAATAGGGGCGATCCTAGAAAACACAGAAAGTTTTGGTATTGTCTCGTTTGTAGAAGACCCATACACAACATGAGCCCTCCCATGATGATCGGCAACAGCATTCATCCCACATTGGGTAACTTATTGGTGTTGTCAGGTATTGTTAGGTCATACAAATATTCTCATCTCGGTACAATCCTACTACAAGGAACGTGGCGTCACAGTAAAATCGACTATGAAATAGTCGAGCTGAGTGGTTTCACTTGATATCGTTTGTATCGTCCCGTTTCACAGAGGAATCGAGGCTGTGGTGTTATCACATATATCAACAAACATTGGTGCCAAAACGTCAAGCTCGTGTTTATGTATTTAACTGTATATTTCAGTTGCTTTGTCATAAAATGTAAACCTGAATACTTTAGAAGTTTTGTTTCGTTACGCTTGTAGATGTTTGTATTTCACCCAAATATTCTACAGACGGCTACAAAGAAATCAGCAATCCCGTTCCATAAATTCCAGAAGACTGAGCAGTCAGTTCTTCGTGCGTAGTTGCTAACGATTTCATTCTGTTTGACGTTATCTTCCTATCCTTTTGTTTTATGAACACTGCCAACTTTGTACCTGCTTTTCTAGACATTTCCCTGTTCAACGTAAGCATATTTTTCATTACATGACACTCCGTTGTTGGCCCATCCGGTCAGGTTAAATCACAGTTTCATCTGAGATTCATAGCCACACCAACCACTAATAATTCACGCAAAGCAGCAAACTCGAACCTTGCAAAAGGGCAGACATTTTTGTAGGACACGCAGGTACTGAATTGAGTGATATCTGCGGGTCATGAAGTCATCTTTCAGCTGTGTTCATTTTCGCTTTAACCTTTGGTGCATCATCGAGAGCCATTACATTCGCGCCATACCTTTCTCAACCTCCTGCCCAAATGACTTAGTAGCAGAAAAGAATATGAACTTAGGTGCACTGTATACATAAAGATCAAGAGACTGACGAAATAAACCTTTATTAAGCACCAACTCATGGAACTTAGAAACCATAAAGAGTCATGGAAGCTCCTAAATATTTAAGAGATTCATCAATACGCAAGTCGGATGATGTGGATATCAAACCATTCAGTCTCGCATTGAATAAAGAACCTGGTCCTTCAAACATGCTCCCTTTACGAATTTACATTTCTGATGTTTACTGAGAGCAAATTCCTCTAAATTCTAGAAAATCCACTGAACCCGGTGGCCTCAACCTTATAGTCCTCAAAGAGCGTGCGGCCATTCTTCCAACTTCTTCCTCCAAACTCTTCAGTCAGACCTCAAAAGTGGAAATGGCAGATGTTGGCGGTCATAAGACCTGTTCCTTCAAAAACGTTCCTCCCAACGTCCGTCCCATCGCTTGCACTTCAGTGATACTGAAGGTTTTTGAAATGTTAGTTCTCCCGCAGGTGGAGTCTATCCCAAAAGTTCAAGACCACACCAGTTTGCCTATCGATCCTCACTGTCCATGCTTGATGCCCCTTTCACCCTGATACATTACACAATCCAGTCACTTGATAAAAAAAGAAGTTAGGATTTGTTTCCCGGACTTGACTTTGTTTTGAGATGAATGAACTCATCCCTATTCTATCCAATTCAGTTGACGAGACTCTCCCTATTTTCCGATTGATCGATTATTTCAGTAACCATCATTAGCTCACCCTGTTACAGCAACAGCTCTCCCTTTATGACCTCCACTCTCGGCTTCCTTCAAGATGTCATATGATCACCGTTTCTAGTTTCAATCTGTTTATCTCCGAGACTCACAAAAGACGACAGACTCCTTACCGAATACGCTGACGATTACAATTTTGGCTCGACATATTTCCGGAATTCTTATTTTTTTACCATTCGGATTGGTATTACTGAACTTTTTCAATAGTCCGCTGCACATAATTTGGCTAATGATTTCCTCAAATGCGAAGACTTCCTTTATTCTATAAGAGAGGTCAAAGGTACCACAACTACAATTAAGCTTGCATTCCAGTTTCAATTTCTGGGAAACAAGTGAAGCACCAAGATTCAGTAAAGTAACTTAGTTTCATATTGGATCAAATTGTACTTGGTCACGGCTCGCATACCACATTTTTACAAAAATCAAACGTTTGGCTTTTTTATATGTCGTGTGTCGAACTCCACTCTGTACCGACACAGCTCATCAAATGCTTTGTTTTTCATGTGTTAAACCCACCAGCTCCATGACTTTTCTGTCACTTTTCAAGTTCCGTTGTAAAAAAAGACTTCAAAGAAGTCTCTGTATCCCTAATTTTCTAGTTCTGTCGTCCCAAGTACTCAGAAAAAGAATTATCCACTTCGTGCACCAAACCACCTGCAGTTCCATAAATACATAACTAGGAAAGTTCAAATAAAACCGGACACTGTTGCACCACATCTTGTAGATCGGTTGAACTAGTAACACTTCAGAACCCAATACTTTTTTCAGTGGTTGTGTTTCCCTCACTTTGATAATGTTACTTGGATATACAAAGGTGAATATCCACTCCCGTGGTGCAAAAAGTGTCTTCTAGGCTACTCTCGTATTTTCTTGTCTTCCAAATAGAAAGTGACTGTTGAGAAAAGGTCACTGCACTCTAGAGGAAGACTGTACAAGGACAGACTTAAATACCGATGGCCCCAATTCCAAACCTGTGGTTTGTCTATTAGATGGATTTATATTCATGACTGTGGGGGTATTGTAAGTTGTCACATGAATAGGTAAGGTTCGTTGCATATTAGTTGATAGTACCGTCTATTATTTGTTATTGTTATTCAATGCTTTTTTTGCGGTAATGATTATCAAACGGGACTGGGTAATCACTGAAGGCACTACTCAGTTTTAGGATGAATGATCGATAAAATAATTGAAATGATACTGAAATACGTGTATAATCAAAATGAAATTCAATCAATTTATGCATAGCGAAAAGACATCAGGCTCGTGTCAGTTTCCCTGAGGATTTTTGAATGCATTAGTTCTCACATTTCGATCACAGTTTGGGCTCACCATCCAGCATGGAATAGGGACTACATGGAAGCATCGATAACAGGAATTAAAATCAAGCGGAATTAAGTATTGTCCAAGTATATATTGTATGAATGAATTCGGATAACGATTACTCCTAATGGCAACGTCATTTCTCAAGTTCCTATGAAGGTTCAGTAGGAACTGGGCATCCTTTAGCTTTCAGGGGATTGCTTACAGCCATTTTGTTAAACTACATATACAATGTGAAGCGGCTAGATTACTACATATTTGTAATCAGCTGACACTCACTGGTATAGTTGGATTTGTCCTGTACCCATGCACACACGAAGATACACACATAAATTATAGGGAGTTCCTCTGTTCTCAACCACATCGTATGACATTATTAGGCTTTTGTGAAAAAAACAGATCGGTCATGTCATCAAAATCAATATCGTCTGATATTATTCTGACCTGATAAAGCCATGGTTTTAAAATTGAGCAAGGACATTCCACAGGGAATGATGTTATTATTGTTGCCATTGTTCATGGTGATACTGACTAAAAACGTGATGAGTATTTATTCAAGTGATGCGTTATTTGTGTGCCTTTTCAGAACAAATAGAGGAAAAAATTAATAAAGAATGAAAAGAGTGAATCTTATATGTACTGGTAACTTATATTGCGTGCATAAAAAGCATTCAGGATGATGGTAATTTTAAATCGTGAAAAATATTCATGGTCGATTTCCTTAGAAAACGGTGTGAGGTCACGTACCGTTTTCTAAAAATATTGTTAATTATCACTATAGTCAGAGAGAAAAGACGGGGCGGTCAGTGAGTAGCGGTGGAATGATCCTGACTGACAAATATATAGCCTGATATATGAGTAATAACACAAATCTCATTGTTCAGCAAAAACATATCTTCCATCAAATAATAGTATTTCCTTAGGAAATAGAGGAAAACACAATTTCAACACAACACTTACCAACTCTTTTACATCGGCTTTACACTGACGTAAACGCAGTTCATCTGGATCGTATACCATGATAACAAACATTATTCAGACATATAATTATTCAAACTAATGCTGACTGGAAAGGTGAACCGTGTTCGTTTCTAGTGATCATCCATTCAGCAATACTGAACATATCGTAATTTTGGACGGAGGTAGTATTTTAATCTTCGATGAGGCAATTTTATCTGGCCACCAGAAACAGGATAACCCACATGGCGGCGTTAGAGCAAGGAATATGGTGGGACAGTGAGTAAATCATCCATCTTCATGAATGAGTAAATTGAGTGAGACACATTCATAGCTTCATTCGCCCGTTGCACGACCGACTGGAAATGACAACCGTAGCACCGAGACTTAAAGTGAGAGATCCGATAAGCCCGAACTGTAGTTGACCTGTAGAGGTGAGATTTAAACATCTAGCCCCAAGCTTGAACGCCAGTGACCCAGACTGGTCAAACACTCATCATCAGCATTACACATGACAGCGAACCACCTTGTTTTTCGTGCTTATTGCAGACTAGATATACCATGTTTATTGGTCACCAATTGTAGAACAAACACAAAATTCGATAAGTATGAAGGGAACAGTTGGTGGCTACTTGTTCTCATAGTTTCGATTTTATCGGTAGAGTTCCTGTATTGGTGGTTGTCATTACATTGGCATGGGGTAATGAACAAATCACAGTTTCTGGCACTGTTGGTAAGGCTGGCTTTGGATTTGTAGTAGTTTCGTATGAGCTTGCTGGGCCGTTGTATTCTGAATGATATCTAAGATTCAACCCTTGATGTTTCTTTGTTAGCCTTTAGTTGGATGTGTAGAAAAACTCTTTCTCCTTGACCGAATAACCCGATTCATTCCAAATTTCACCGGCTCCCGAAATGTTGCTTGTCGCACCACACCGGGTAAGTATCCCGTGCATGTGCATCTAGATTACTAATGGTTTGTTCACGCAAAACTCCTCAGAGTCACATATGAGCTAGTGCATCAAATGAGAGCCTGGATCACTGGTCGTTTGTTAGTCTTCGTTTGGATGACTGTCCTTTTGGACTATACGATTCACGCGCAAACCCCAGGTCATCCGACCAACCTGCACTCGGAAGCACCAGACTCACGTTTCGCTCTTGTTAGAGCTCATCATTGGTGCATATCCTTTGCCTCACCCAGGGTTTGAACCCTGACCCTTCCACCTCGAAGGCCTGTGTGTTACCACTGCTCCACCCCTCTCCCGTTCGACCTGAACCGAGTCACCAAGTTAAGCTTGTTCAGATGTCGACCTCGATGACAGCCAGAAATGCCCAACAGCTTCAAATGGAGACGCGGTTCCGGACCTAGTTAACTCCAAGCGAATGCCTTCCTACCAGATCAGGTCTTCTCCACAGGATGAGGGTAACGGACCCGCATTTTTAAACCTGCTTCGCGTTCCTGGTATATATATCATGCAATTACTTGCGCGTAGTGTGGGCTGTCATAGATGTTGACTTCTGAACAAGCTTAACTAGGTGACTCGGATCAGCTCGAACGGGAGAGGGGTGGAGCAGTGAAAACACACTCGCTTTCGAGATGGAAGGGTCAGGGTTCAAACCCTGGGTGGGGCAAAGGATATGCACCAATGATGAGCTCTAACAAGAGCGAAACGTGAGTCTGGTGCTTCCGAATGCAGGTTGGTCGGATGACCTGGGGTTTGCGCGTGAATCGTATAGTCCAAAAGGACAGTCAACCAAACGAAAATTAAACAATCCCACACTACTCGCAAGTAATTGCGTGATATATATACCGAAAAAGCGAAGTTTGTTAGTCGTCTGTAATCAAGAACCCGGCAATCTTTTTCAGTACAAATACGTATTCAACTCGAGAGATCACCCTTAGCAAAAACCACAGTCAACGAGCAGTAATTTTTACTGCCAATGTTTTGTGCCGCCAAAGACACTTAAAATTTTGAGATGAATTACAAGTGTCAATATCATGGTGTGTTGTTTTTCTGCAGTCACTTCTTTGTTCCTCCTCTCTAAACGATCAATAGACAGTTATTCGCTTTCAATAAATAAGAGAGAACCGTCATTTTCTCCCACCTCTGCAATGCCTAATTGAATTTTTTTCTGACTGATAACAACCACACTCTTCCGTGTGGTTTAGTGACAAGTGGAGACCGTTCAGTAGCTAATGACCCTTATTCAACGACTACCCTCCATGTAACCATGAGCAAGCCTTTCCCATACAGCTTTGTCGCACAAGCTTAAATCGTTCAGAAATACGCTTCCGTTTATTAACCTCTGCAAAGAGTCATCACTTGGGATACGCGAGAACTACGAAACAGCATCTCCAAGTTATTTAAAAACAAATATTGTCAAGCGGACAAAATTCAGGTCAACAAATCGGAATAGTTTCTGAAAAGTTCAACGAAAGTGAAATGCTCTCCGTTCATTGAAGTGCAGGAAACTAGTCAATTTGATTCATTGCTTTTTACATAACAGCTCCAACATTGCAAAACTTTTCTTGGACTGTTTGTTCTTCCTTAGGAGATTCGCCAGAAGCTATAAGACGATGAAAAAAGGAATGCATTGGCAGCTTTTTCATAAAGAATTTACCAAAATTGCAACCCATGTTGTATACCAAATACTCGTTACTCTGGTACTGCCACTTCCGACAATCTGTTTACACAGCCACTACCGGCTGGTCAATCAGAAATAGTTCGTAACACGGAGACATACTATTACCCAGTCACCGGTCATGTTTGACGAGAGAGGTGGGTCGATTGTAAACCCAATTTTTCTCAGTTCTACAAACGATAAGGTGAAATTTATGCTACAAGCAACGGCAATATGTTTCTGAGAAAGATAATATCTATGCACCCACTATTAGGCTCAGCAGTTTTGAAGACGTGAGTTCTGAAATTTGAGTATCGAGACCATGAAGTCGCTCGCTCAATACAATTGATGATGATCGGAAGTGAACAGCGAGCTGTATCGCCTCGTCCTACTATGTTTGAACTGCATGCCAAAATGCATGCTTTACCATCGAATTGGAATCTATGGCCATCGACCTCAGAACCCTCAAAGTGCTTCCGCGATGTTAATAGTAATCCACTTTCCGACAAGTATCATGCTCTAGTAATTACTTCCCTTGGTTGAAATTAAACTACAACCGATTATTTCACTAATACGGCTCTTGGTAGCAACTTCAAGGAAGAATTCTTTGCGAATGCAAAGGTTTGTAATAATACAATCCAATTTTAAGCTGAAGTGTGACCGGTTCATCAGATTTTTTGAATTGTCTGTGCGTATGAACTCATCCTGAACTTTTGCAGTCAACTGGAGCAGCTGATAACTTTCTTTGAACGCTGACCAATGCACTTTTTGTCAGAATACGCCAGTATGTAGGAAGAAATAAGCGGCCCTGTCGGCAGTTTCTTATTGCTTTACCGCGATCCCGCATCTTTGAACACTGGTATGAATCCGGCTCAGTTGTTCAGGAACGGAGGACCGAGAGCAAATTTACTAAGCCCGCAATCTTCAGCTAGTTTCTTCCAGTAGGAAATAAATAATGCTCCATCCAGAGTTATCGAGCTTATTCGAATACGGAAACAGCTCCACCAAACTATCGACCTCGAACGGCTTTGTACATCACAATCACTTCCAAAAGTATATAAATTTGTGACGGATTTCATTCGTCTGGTTGCAAGGTGAGCAAAGCATGTCCACCAAAGCTTCGGATTTGTTGTTAGGAGCCATGCAAAAGTGGTATCAACTTGTTAACAAAAGACCGATGCAGAACATTTTCTGAGTTTATCCGACTCACCGCTGTTTGCAAAACGTGCTACCGCTTGGATTCAGGTTAGGTTACAAGCTACTCGAATGACTGCTCGTTGGAAAAGCTTGCTAAAACTCCAGTCATTTCTGCACATGTACACATATGGCCAGAACAAGTGCGCTTATGTGTGTATATATGGGTTGGTATGAATGCCTTACTGAATCCTTCTGTAAAATTTACATCATAAAGAAAGGCGAGGAAATTGTCCGTCTCTACTTCCACTGTAAATGTGGTCATTGCATGGGCGTTGTTGAATGTTCGCAGTAGTTCGGTAATGTCTTTTTTTTGATTCGCAGATTATGAAAGTGTCGTCCATGTATCTGGTGTACATATATAGACTGTCAATGGTGCTACGTAGTGGTCCACTTTCGAGTTTTGCTAAGAATATATCCGCCAGAAGGGGTCCAAGTGGTGATCCCATTGCTACCCCATCTTTCTGCCTGTAGTATTTTCCGCTGTACAGAAATTGTGTATTCCATGTACATCTAAGAATTAGTTCTTTTGGCTTAGCCACAGGAATGTCGAGTTTGCTATCATTATCGGTCAAGTATTGACAGATGAATTCTACCGTCTCGATCAACGGAACGTTTGTGAATAGGGATTCAACATCTAGGGAAAGCATAGTCCGTTCAGACGGGTCCTGATGTTTTACCATCTCCACGTAGAATGGAGGACGGACATATAGAAAGGAGGGTGTATCGGAAATGTACATGGTTGGGGCAACACACACATTTCCTAAGTTTTGTCCCCCTACGATACAAAAGAAACCTTGTGAGCTGTCTGACCCACAGAGCAAGAAACATCTGTAGTCCTGACACGATTGCCCAAGAACTCGAACACATACGCGGTACATTATTAAAAAAAACGGCTATCCAGAACCGTTCATTCGTCAACATATGGGAGAGAGGAGACACAAAATGAAAGTTCAAATGGCCAAGAAAAAGGATATTTTTCTAACTGTCCCGTTCAAAGGTGACAAAACCTTAGAAATGCTAGAGCTGCGCATATCCAAGATCCTCGGGAAGTCTTTCTCCGCTGCACATGTCCGAATCTTAACAAATACGAAGCCTTTCATTGTTCAACAATCCAAGGACAGGTTGCCTCATCAGTCTCAATCTTTTGTTCTATATAAGTTTACGTGTTCTTGTAGTGCACAGTATATTGGACATACGACGAGACGCCTGTCGAAGAGGATATCAGAACACGTCCCGGCTTCTTTACGCAAAGGTACAGTCCGGACTATCAATAGCGCAATCCTACAACATCTGGTGGATAGCGGACACCAAATCGACACGGTAACAGATTTTAGACCAGTCCTGACAACTCCCAGAATTCACGCGAAAGGATTACGCAGGCGGTTGCTGATGACGTCAGAAGCCATAGCGATTCGGCTATTGAAGCCGGATTTGTGTAAGCAACGTAACCTCGTGCAACAGTTGTTGTTGCCGTGGCCGTAACAAGTGATTCTCTTATGGTTCCATTGAACCAATTCTCCCCAGCCCCACACCTCTTTTTTCACACCTTTGTTTTTCACACCTGTCTTTTCACGCCATTTGGTTACACATTTCACACTTATAGTCGTTCACACAACGAACAAGATTCATCAAGTTGAAGCATGTTGTCGAGTTACCGGATTTGTTGCACATTTACTCACTCTCTGCTATCTTTAGCTGCACATATACCTTCTTTTACCCAGTACTATATATGTCAATGCCTGAAGTGATATATCGAAAAGAAATTACTTCGTGTTACACGTTTTTTTCATGAATCGATGGGCGTATTCTATGATTTGAAAACAGTTTTGTTTGTTTCTGAAAATGTGTTCTGATATCACAATGTGCATATTCTGGAATTTGAAGCGTAATTGATGCACAGCCGGCAATACTTATTTTTTGGTGTGAAGGTGATCCAATTTGTCATGTGGAACTTCGTTCGGCTACTTTACCATTGTCCTGTGGATATCTACGGGAACACGGTAATTGATGTGGAACCATGTCGAATATCGTGCGCCGTCACGATAGTACCACAAATATCATTAATGGAAACAGACCGATGGTCATCCTTGATAAACAAAACTGCAATGGTGTTATATTTAGGAGTAATGAAATGAGACAATAAAAGTCATGTCTGCCTAATCGAAATATTTCATACAGAGGTACTGAATTGCAAAGCTGACACCACAATTTTATCATCACGGCGCTTGACTCGACAGAAGGAATGCACTAAATATATTTTCGAAGTTGATAATATTTGAAAGTACTTTGGGGTTGATCAGCGACTTGAACTTGTGTTCGAAGATGTACGTTTTCAACTATTTAATTAAGGGGGATAATCATGATGGCTTCCTACTCCGTCGAACCGTATTTCTCCAGTGATGTCAGTGTGCCAGATGCAAATTACTCATGGACGCGTGGGTGCTGCGCACAGTGAGCGAGGAAACAATATCATAACCAATCTCTCCCAGAAATGAATTGTAATCAAAAACTTCTGCAGGAGTTGGCATATCTTCGATGATGCAGACATCGGTGAAAATACCACCGGTCTATAGCGAAAGAGACCCGGAGGAATTAATGAGTTTCATGCAAGGTAGTTTTTCTCGAAAAGGCGAACACCATATACTTCGATGCGATCGAGTAGATAGGTCGAGATTTTGTGCAATCCATCACATCACTGTCCAACGATGACCGCGCCTTCCAGATAAGACATGGTACCGGATAATTCAAATGTAACTGCGTTCACAATGTTTCGTCAAATTTTGAGTGAAGCAGATTCATCGCCGAGGGCCGCTGCCCGAACTTGAAATTATAAGTAATTGGTAATTTGACTCGGCTGTATCGAGTTTCGCAAAACGTTTACCGCCATCCTGTTAGCCAAAGTGTGCTCGGTCGATGGCAGTGGATGAGACGTGTTCAGAATGCTTTGTTCAAACAAACTTCAAAGTTCACATGAGCACAGAAACTTCCGTCGGAGATTTTGGGAAATGAAATTTGGAGTAGCTTGCTTGACATCAGATACCTGAGCAATAATGTCAACATTTTTCACTCATGCTAGCTTATGATTCATGAGAAGCAGTGCGACATGTAGAGTGAACCACTTGGGTCGAAGGAATATCTGTGTCACTAGAATGAGCTTAAGAGCCTAGGTACGCGTACAAAATACAAGTCCCCCATGAGAAACGCCGATAAACCGATGCAAAAGCTCGGATAATGGACCTTGAAAAGGTAATATGGGACGGGGATAGTAAACAAAAGATAATGTTCGGTTCAAAGAATATAAAGGTGTCTATTAGACAAGCAAAACAAACCTCAACTACCTGAGTGGCGGAAAGTCACTCTGCATGTAAAATGAGCCACAAGTATCACAAAATCGCCATTATCGTTGGGGCAGCTTTTTCGGTATTTCCGACTGGAGGACAAAGACCTCGATCAACAAGCTCACAGAGAATCGTGGCGATACCAGATGTGCTGATATGCAAACGAGCGACAAAACTATTATTTGACGCAAGACATGAGTATTTGGAAAACTGAGTTTTGTGTTATTGCAAATCTGAATGTGTTGACTCAGTATTTAATCTGTCGTGTAGTTCCATCTAAAGTTGGTCACCGAGCTGCACTTGACAGCTCGTGTTTCCGATCATGGAGTGGATTCTCGAATAGTTTCTTTTGCTCTCCTTATCAATGATGCGAATTTTCCCGCGGAGTCTGTGTTAAAATTAAAAAAAACGTTTTTGCAACGTATCGTACGGCAGGGATATAGGGTTGTTCGGGAAAGGTGTGTTTACATTCAAGAACTTCGAGACAACTTTCAAAATGTTGAAGTTCTTTCCTAACAGGCAGTTCTTTTTCTCTCCCAAGCATTGCACGAATATTTCTAGTTTTCAGATTGAGGATATTTATAATGACGAAACTGATCGCGACATTAATTGTTATCAGGAACAAGAACACGAAAACAAGTAGTGCAGTAAAATCCCGCCATAACTATTCACTATAGTTTTGAAAGAACCCAGAGGAAATCCCCCACACAAAATCCTGATATTTTTTGTACTTTTCACCTAATAAATGACAGCAGTGAAGCCCACGACATGCAGGTAGTTTTGTTTGTGACCTCCGGCATTTTGGTGGCGTGATTTGTGAATCGTACACATTTAGTGCCTGACAGTCAGGTATTGGAATTTTTGCTTAGTCTGTCCTTCAACATCGGATGCTTAGTTCCCTCTTCTTTTAATTGTATCGGGCCACAATTTTACACAGATCGTATCAAAATGTAAACTGAAATGGAATAAAACACCAGCTTTCTGTTGTGTTCCTATTCAGCAATATAACACGTGATGATGGCACCACAGTGATTTGTGTGTACCTAAAAGCAAGACCCAAATGCAGTCGGTGAGAAAGCAGCAAACAATCAATAAAACGCAGAAACAAATAGTCGCGCAAATTCTTCAGTAGCTGAGCAGGGGCCAAGCAATGTCAAACGATATTTTCCAAAATAGATCAGTCTGTATTGCTTTGGTTGTAGCATGGTGGAATATCCGCGGGTGTATGTTGATGCATAGGGGGCAGCAAGCTGATCGTTTATCCGTGTATAAACAGTGACTAATTAAACCGCCTGGAACAAGTCCCCTATTTGTCAGCTCAAAATACAGAAGAGTGCATAAACTCTAAACATGAAATATTGTTCCGCAATCAAACTCTCTATATTTGTCAACCCTGTCGCTCTGTATTATCAATTTTCGTCTTGGCAGATTTACTGTTTTAAACATCGAGCGGATGCTTTGCACACGTAATTTGAACAGACTCCCTAAACAGAGCCGTCCGAAAATCCAAGTACTCGAAAATTGAAACGGCTTTTTGTTGGATATCGGTATTTCCGATTAGTCAAGCATCCATCATCTTGGATTTCAGACCTCGTGTTCCATATATGAATCCTATCATCATCGGAAACCTCCCCTTGGGCAGTCGTCAGACGCCAACCCGTTTCAGAAGTATTGAATATAAATCAATGTTATGATATTAAGAGGAAATAAAAGTTTATTAGCATAGTCATTATGTATAATTAGTCCACAATCTAGGAATACCATAGTGGACGATCGAGGGCAACTTCTGGACGTGTCAATAACGGTATAATGTCGGCATGAACTTCTCTGGAATGGTCATGAACGTACACATTTCTCAAGAAAGACTGTAACCAACTTTTAAAGGGGATGCAGTCTGTTGAATATCTATTCGCAAAATGAAGCAATTAAGTAATAGATCATAATGAGAATTCTGAAGTAAATCTCACCAAAAGAGAGCTTTGCATTCCATAGTGATGTCTTTTTCTTCCCTTCTCCTCAGATTTGCTTTTCAAAGGTTTGGGCTCACAAGCAACAGGTAAAAAAAGGAATAAAACTTAACGAATTAGTAGCATGTTTACAAATATATCGTCAATTATATGGATATACATGGCAAACAACGCACATATGCAAAGTACCGTTTTAAATCCAAGAAACCTTGGATTCACTTTCGGAAAATTCTTATTTAAGTCCAATTCTGTTTATGGTGTGAGTAGTGTGGTACTGTATCCGAATTACAAGACAGCATTTTCCCGGAACAACTCGGTCGGTTTCACGGTTGTTGCCTCTCATCGGCTATGCTTGTCCGGCAGTTGGCTGCCCAATTATCCCTACATTTGGACGTTCCACAATTCGTTTATAGCTCCTCGCTTACTTGAATTCTATGGAGCGTCTAAGAAAACGCGTCCATTTTTAGAATCATACAGTGATTCTGCTGATGGTTAGCTGAGTTAACTGAAGAAATAATCCTGAAGTAATCACCATTTGAACCTTCGTGCATACACGCCTCATGCGGTTCCAACGTAATTGCAGCTAGTTTTGGTAACTTTGCTGAAACCACTCCCACCGGGTACTCAGATCCTCCTGTTATCACTTGGCCTTCAGTCATGTTGCTTCATCCTAGTATTTTTAATATATCTTCCGGGGACAACTGCTGAATCTCAGCTGTGAGTGAAACCTCGGGCTAGTTGCTTTGACAGAAATACTTCTGAGAGAGACTATCTGTGCTGCCTATCAGTCATTCGTTTCACTTCCGTGCCAAATATTCATTGTCTTCCGATCACTATCATTATATCGTAACAGTTCATCACCAACCAATCCACCGAATCTTATGAAAAACTTCGAAGCAAAGCTGCACTTCAAACGAACTTTTTGCGATAACACAATAGAGGTATCAAGTTCACTTCTTATTGTTTACTGTGTATGCTAAGCTGGGTGTATGAACCAAAACTGTCATGCTAAACCCGCGTTGAAAAAAGGGTATCACTATAATCTTATTTTACATGCATCATCTATATTATGTTCATTTAGTCTCATGCCATTCCAGTGTGAATAAGAGACGATTTGAAAGAAATTTGCAATAACGATTACTCAGACAAAATTGAGGGAAATGAGAGTGTACACCTCAACAGCTGTTGATGAAGAGATCGACCAAAAGCACGGAGGCGAGTGCATGACTTTCGTTCTAGTTCGTCAAACGTGGAACAACAACTCATTAGGAGAAAACTTTGATGGGATGTTAAGTTGATACAATCCTGCTATCTTTGCTTTCATTCCAAACTTACAACAATCACCTGCCTGGGGAGTTTCAGCCCTACATTTAATGCTAATCCCATAATCTTTTGTTGTAAGACAAACCACGATCGATCAACCCTGAGCCCAGATCGAAGTCCATGAGGCGGTTCTACCACTCATTAAATGCCACTAGAATCAGCTATTTAAACATCAGTTATGATCTAAACGTATTTTCTGATTCATCCGGTGGTTGTTCATCACGATATCTGAATGTCAGCATCAGCTGATTTCACCTAACAGAAGTTTCTACTTTCGAGCCAATGATTGTTTTTCTCCTACAGCCTAGGTCATTATTTGAGGAGAAGCAAAGTGCGTAGAACACCATGAGGCTATGCATATCCATGAATATCGAGCTACTCCAATTCGAAATCCTGTTTTCCGTCTATAAATTTCAACAACAATTGTTGACAGTTCGCTTTGCAATATGTTGTTGTTGCCTAAACAAACTGACGTTCCAGAACAATGACTTACTTGGAGTTTTCTGTTTATGACATTCAAAAAGCCGTCACACCTCCCCTTTTTCTCCTAAACAGCAAGTTAACAATAGTTCGCGCATGCAATGCCAGTGAGCCGGGTGACCCGTAAGTTAAACGGCATCGGAGTGTGACGGGTTGGAAAGATTATATCGTTAATTAACTAGACTCTTTTTCAGGATCTATTTCCATAAACTAAATGGGGAAATGAGGTGAATGAATAACAAGAAGACAGAGGAAAGCTGGAAGATAAATATGAACACGACGACACTGAAGATAAGAAGAATTCAGACATGACATTTGAAGACTGGAAAATGACGGATTTGCCTACAACTCAGCCCTCTTAAACGCCGTCTTTCATATGTGTGCATATGTGTGAACGCAACTGTATTTGTGTCTTAGTCCAATCCTCGAATATGCTGGTATCCGTTGAAGCCAGGCAACAGCCACCCGAGTGTATCATTTTCAGTATTCCACGCACTGTTGTCATCATCATACATTGGAAGTATTGCTGAGGCAACACAAAATTATTGTTTTTAAATAACCTGTGCGCACTAGAAAGAAAACATAAACCTCTATTGAACGATGACCTTAACCAAGTGGCCTCTGTAACTCCGGTGCTTGGAAGAGACTCATCCAGACCACATCCCATTTCTTACCCATTGACTGTCATACACATATTGATGTGTTTCTTTGTTTTGAGGTGATCCAAATGTGAAAAGTCTTTCGCCCCGGCGGGACTCGAACCCGCGCATGGTCACCTTGCCTTCTGACATTCAAAGTCAAGTGTATGGACTGGGACAAATGCTACATCAGTCAAGCCGGAAGAAAAGTTGCCACTCGAATGCACGAGCATAAACTGGCCACGAAGAGACACGACCCATTCTCTCGCATATCCGTCCACGAGGATCAAGAAGGACACAAGTTCAATCTGGACGACGTTACAATTTTGGATCAAGCAGCCACGAGGCACGCAAGGGAATTTTTGAAGCCTGATACTCTTCAAACAACTCAATCTATGGACATATTGAATTGGATCACGTGTACAGTCGGACGAAGAGCTGACAGTTGAACTAATCAAGAATGTCAGAAGCAGAATTAGTGGCCCAAAATCATTAAACCCGTATTATTGAACCTGGGTTTTTATGCTCATACATCTTCGGAACTGACTCGCCGAGAATTCATATATCAAAAATGGAAACAACGAAAAGAATTCAAGCTCACCGAACGGAACGTCAACCGTCAAAGTTCAACAGTCAAGTTCTTTGAGGCGAAGCCGAAAATGAAACGTCGAGCCTTGGGCACAACGTCGTCTATGAAGCTCAAGGTCAGGACTAATGACAAACCTATAAATATAAGAGATCACTACCAACAGCGCACATGCTCTGACGATGTCACCTCGACGATCCAAACGCCAAGCTCAGCGATCAGAACATCATGGCAACCAACATCCTGAGCTACAACAAACACAAATATTTAAAACTGTTGAGAAAACTGTACGTCTTACAGGACGACTCAGGTTCACCGCTACAAGGAACGTATGACTTAGCACTAACAATGCCTCTTTGTTAGTATTTGGCTCACACATTTTCTGCTGATTGTAAAGTCCACACATCTGAAAAAAAGCTTCTAAATAATTTGTGGATTCGCAAACAATTCACTGATTTCATGAAAAAACACCTCATACATTACATCTCTATTGTTGTCATTGTATCAATTTTCCTGTTTTCCAAAGCGTTCATACTGTTTATTTGTCGATGCTTCGGTGAAATACGCACGCACGTTCAAAATATTTGAAATCAAGTAGGCACCGAACTCTGGGAACTTTTATCTACACTGAACCTCCTTCCAGTGATGTCATAGTTTGGTACTAGTTACAGAAGCAATAAGTATTTCAGTCTTTTTTAATCAAAGTAGTTATCCACAGGCGACGATCTCATATCAAGGGCTAGGTCCCTCAGTCTGGATATCAGCTCCAATCTCTTCATTTTGGCTACGTCACTGTGGGTTTCTCAAAAGACGAACGTTATCCTGCAATGACTGACATTTTCCTACGGGATATTACCCACTGGAAATTTCATATTTGCGTGTATTCAAACATACTGGTTCCATAACTCGTTTGCCATCACAATATCTTGTTTGCGATTGACGGCTTCACACTCACTGACACACTGATCAGATATGTTTTAATGTAGTGGGATTTTCTACAGTTAGATAAATATATCCAAACCCAATGACATCTTCCAAAGCAGTTTGTCAAAGTCGCTGGCACATGCCTTTTATTCTGATTGTAGTAATTCGTGATTCAGGATCGTCTGCTCAGTCTGCCTTTAATCAGTTGGTACCCTGAAATATACCCCACAAAACCTTTTCCATTTCCAATATTCTATGGAACTTAGAAACCACTCACATAAACATCAGCCCCTTTGATCACGCCATCCAATTTTGCTTGTGATTTGTTTTCCATGTGCTTGCGTTTGATTGCACCTTTATCAGGTGATTATTGACATCCAATTATGTGAAAAATCTTTTTGACTCGGAAAGCCTCGCATACAAATGACCCTTCCCCACCCCACCCAACTCCCACCCCGAAAAAGACATACATATGCGTCCATTGAAACACAGTTGAAAACGATCAGTTGATCAGACACACGCACACAGACACACACACACACCTAACGATCCGTTTGTGCGCCGACGCGGCTCAAGAATTCCGTGTTCCATCTGTTGTTATCAAATGTGATGAACCATCAGTTATGGAAGACAATCGGATTTGCTTCCCGTTTACTGCACTCAAACATGTGTGTGTGTGTGTGTGTGTGTGTGTGTGTGTGTGTGTGTGTGTGTGTGCAAGAATCAGCATATATATGACGTTTTTATTCTCACGTATTCGTGTGCACTTGCCGGCAACAGTCACGGGCGTGTGATACCATATGAATTTGAAATACTTCCACGGAAAGCGAAAATATCAAGGAATTCGGTCGTCCCAACGTGTCATTGTCAAAAATGATTCCGTCATCAGTTGCCACACACACACTGCTACTCACCCTGATCACTCTGGTTTCGCGTAAGTTGATTTTGTTTGTTGCTTTCCAGTGGGATGTGTGACAAACTGTCATCACTGTTAGCTATCTTCACATTCAAGTATTGTATCTCCAATGCATTTAAACATAAATCGTCCATAAAAAGATGATCACGTGATTTATGGAATGGTTAATAATGGGATCACAGCTCTCATAGCGACTGACTACATGTTACTGTCCAAAGTTAACAGTGACTGGATGCTGTCGGTTGCAGTTTCGACTCAGTTTTCCTTTGGCAGTCGTTCTGTCTGACAAGATTATGATTGTCCTTCAGGTAATCATGAGTGCCTCACTCAACTGAGCAAAGTTGTTTCAGCTCAAGCTGTCCAAAAATCACCGCATTGTTTGTTGTTTATTCATATGTCGATTGACCGTACTGCAGGTAAGGCCTTTCAAGTCAGCAATTATTTACAATCATGTGGCTTGACGTGATTCACAGATGAGGAAATCATAAGTGAGTGCTGTCTAGTCGTGTTTCTTATAATCACTGTACCCCGTGAGTTATTCTTTAGGATGAAACACATTTCATCACACTTGGTTGGGTTCATTTCTTTCAATCAACAGCCCCACCTGATCATGCCAGATAGTATATCCAACCATCCGCAGTGCGATTCCCATGGATCCGTACCCGGAAACCTATCACATCATACTCCGCGAAGTCAACTGGTTATTTTCCTACGTTTTCTCCATATAATGGATTTACTAATTAAATCCCTTGTAACCACTACCTGGTCAAGAGAACAACAGGCATTGAAGGTGCCAATGTGTAGTCATGCGTAATATCTGTGCCAAAGATTTGTACTGCTCAAATTGAGAGGTTGCTCCAGCAACTTGCCTCTGGCACTCAAAATCTTGCGCCTACCTTCCCATGGGGTGTTCCTTTGATCACCAGCCATTATGTGGTTCAATAGAGCAAATATAAAATTTTACCATGACCGAACATCCAAGCTCCAAGATTCGGTGCATATGAGAACAGTCTATCTGATTTTTTCTACCAATAACCCGAGGACGCCAATCATTGGCTTTTTCATGTGCCATTCTAGCACTGCGTGCTTCAGATCGCAATTGAATATTGGTGACCTCCTTATATGAGGGGCTTATTTCCTGGTCACTTTCAATCTTTTTGAATGCACGTGTTCATTCTCCTGTTTAGTATATCACGTGAGTAAGAAACTGGAAGAATCTTCCGTATACAATCCTAAAACACTGAATGTTAGTAAATCGTGAACTACAATCAACAGAATCACGTTTAGTGTCTATGATGAGATAATATAATATATAATATAATATTGGTATATTTCTCGGCCATAGTCGAGACGCACGCGCTAACGCATGATCATGGTGTAACACGTTACTCAATAAGATGAAATATTCACAAATTCTAAGTATGAAAGTCGAGAGTATCAGAGATGGAAAAACAAAGACAGCAACAGTTTGAATGAATCATTCTGATAATGGTTTGCGCGGCAGTTTTGAGCCAGTTTCGAATCCGGGCTAGGCAGTGGTGCGCGGTGGAGATATCGAAAAAATCGTTAACGCAGTGCTAAGGAGGCATTATGAACAAGAATGATGCAAGCCAAGGAAACCGGGGGCCAACTAAGGTTCTGCAGATGGAGTAAATTTTGAGCAAGAAGAAAAGGAGGGAAAATCGACGCATGCGAATAGGGTAGCGATCCATGAATACAATGCAGACACTGAATGACGGATTTACCGGAGTTCGATAAACGGAATGAGTTTTGAAGCAAGGGGACATGAGGCCAATTTCGTGAAAGTGAACTGGTGGATGTGGGAGCTACAGCAGTCTGTAAAAAGGTGAGTTTAGATTCAGGGCCGGTAACATGTACTATTCAGAAATAAGAAGGCGCAACTGGAGGGTCCTCGAGAAGTGGAGAGTCAATTTCCAGCCGGCTACGGTTCGGAGGAAAGATAACCTGTGGTAACGGATAATAAAGTGTGAAAATCTCCGCATGGACTTCAGCGTTATTATGCTGTTTCACTAAGAAATTTATATGTATGTGTTGACGCATTTGTCTTCAGTGTTATTCAGCGTCATTTCTGGTAATATACGACATCGAATGCGTAAGTTTCGTCTGGCAGGGCAAAGTATGTGTCGGTCAATCAGCCGAGTGTGGCTGTATATTAGCGGCATGCGCGTGAACTGGAATTCGTGTTGGTTGCGTTAGAAAACGCTGAACGATCTGATAGGCAATTAGGGGTATCTCCTGTTGTGTGGTTTGATTTCGGTCCCAGTTGCTATGGTAGGTTCCACTTGAATCTCTGTCCGTACGAGTCAAAGTGGCATCCTTGGTTAGCCAATTTGGCCACTGAGATAGTGGGAGACAACAAACCTGAAATAAAGGGAGATTGCAATCTGGACGTGGTTCCAGCTGTGGGTTATAATAATATATGAAGGCAATAAACAATGGATTGGTTAGGTCTATGTGAGTGGGGTATGGGTAAAATAGGCTCGCAGTGGATTTGAGCTATACTGCTGCAGGCCGACGAAGTTGCATACACTGGCTTGGTAACTGTGTATGCATTTCAAAGGATTTATGATTTGCCCGTGAGCACGGCATCGCTGGGATACTAATAAAAGACCCAGGGCTTCACGGTTAAGAGTGGTTAGTAATGATAACCCTCAATACCGTTTGCTTACGCAGAACGCAGTTTGGCAACAAGGCGATAAGATAGGTTTGAAATAACAGACAGAGCGAGTAGGACTAACATACTGTTTGCGTGGCGCTACGCTGTTACTGTCTCTTTCGATATAGTGGTTATTCTATACTGAGGAGCCAAAGTAGAAGGAACTATTGGGGTGACAGTGGTGATACATTGGAGGTAATTGGTCACTTGCCTTGGAAAATTGACGTGAGTTCATCTATGCTCTTCCTCGATAGTGCTGTCGTACTGAGATTAAGCTCCAATGTGAGCAAGGAAATCTGATGTGGATATGATTGCATGGTTACCGTGGTATCTTTTTCGTTGTTATCGTACTGCAAAGCAGGACTACACCGATGTGAGGACTGGTTTGGGGAACCGTGAGTGGTGGGTCCGAATTTTCGTCAGGGAAGCAAATTCTAACGGTCTACATTCGGTGCTCATGGTAGGCGGCACAAGGGTCAGCTTCAGGTAGGGAGGTAGCACGATACACAACTACTGGCATCCAGCACGTGGAGCTCCAAGAATGATCCACGCTTTTTTAGACGTTCTTATTATTTTTTTAATGGTTTTACCACCGTCAGGTATCTGGCTGTCAGGGAAGGCGGAGCTGCTTTTGGTGGGCGACCGCAGCTCCCACGCCCCGGCCGAAACATGGACCGCATGTAACAAGCCGCGTTGGGAATAGGTCAACCACACCAGTCAATCCGTAGCGACACTACAACCCGGTGACATGGGTCACATGTGACAAGGCTGGTGTGCCTGGAAGACAAAACAGTGGGGTATTTTTTTCTCTCACTTTTTTGTGCCAATCTCTTACTTTTTGGTGTTCATGTCTTATTGGTGGTCAACTCTGTGCAGGGAGACCATCACGGCCAGGAATGTTTGCAGAAGTGCCGCGCAAACACTCGCCTTATCCGTGAAGTCAGAACACCCAGGCTGTTTACATGGGACAAAAAATGCAGCAGGAGGTAGAGTCAACCACAGCCTTCGATTATTCGATGGGGTTAATGTTCAACAAAACGCCAGTCTGCACAAAGATGGGGTACAACTTGCAGCACTAACAACGTGATTCGTCGGTACGATCCACAGATGGTTAGTAGTTTTGCTGGCTAAGTATCAAATGTTGTATAGGCCAATCGTGGAGGATGCTAGAGTTCGGTGATAGGGACAGAATTTGAGCTGTGAATGTCTAATGGTGACTACTGGATGGAGGTTGAGGAGTGTGACAGGTGCTGCGTCTTGGGTTAGAGACAGAGGCAAAAACCTAATAATAATCAGCACTGGAAATGTTCAAAGACTATCTTTCATGCTTCCAGTGGCGTTTCATATAATCAAATACGACTTCTGAAGCACTGGCCTCAGTCATGAGGTTTATTATGTTTAGGCATTGTAAACTGGTAGGTTTACGCTTAGGTGATGGCAACTACGGCGGATGGTGTGTCACATCCTAGATTATCAAGGGTTTCGTAAGGTTTCGTAAGGTTTCGTAAGAGCGATCCGTTTTTGGATGTCCAGAGCTACGTGTAGTCTAGACTAAAACATAATTAGAGAATCTACGGAACGGACATCAGCTGGGAGTTTATTCCACAAAGTTGCATATTTCAGGAGGAAGAAGTTTTGCCTTAAGGATTTCCGAGAAGTAGGGATCCTTATACGGTGTTCCCTATTACGCAGCTGATGTGTCGAGTTTATACTGAACTGAACTTGGCTGGAGGATACAGCTTGTTTGTGGAGCAAAATAAACAAAAATGCGAGGTTGAGTTTTATTCTCCTAAGCCATAGGGGATCAAGCCGCAGGAGTGTACACCGCTGTCTGTAGGTCAGGGTCGTAGAAGGCCCAAACAGTTTTTTGGTAAATCGACGCTGTACTTTCTCAATGTCGATAATGTCACGTTTGTGCAAATTTGAGAACACAAGTGTACAGTACTCTAGGGTTGGGCGAATATGAGTTTTGTATATCTCTAACTTATTGTTCGTGAGAAGAAAATTTCTCTGCAACAAGCCAAGGGACTTATTTGCCCGTGCAGTTATGTAGGAAGTATGTTCAGAGAAATTGAAAGTGTAAGAATATTGCAGTCCAAGGTCTCTAATTGTTGGGGAATATGGGAGTGAGACACCGCCAATCTTAAGCGTATCATAAGGAATATTGCAGTTTAGCGAGAGATAACTGCTTTTGTTCACTGAAAATTCCATTTTCCAGCGATCACACCAGGAGGATAAGGACTGTGCGTCGACCATGATGTTATTCAGTGCTACAGGTAGGTTTCCTCGTTCGAATTCGTAAACTACCTTCATATCATAGGCAAACAAGAAAATTTCGCCATAAGTGATGACATTGCAAATATCATTTATATATAGTAAGAACAGCAGTGGTCCTACAACACTACCTTGGATAACCCCGCTGTTTACTGGGTGGGGGTCTGATATTTGACCGTTGATGCAGGTAACTTGGTGACGGTCTTGTAGATAGGATTTAAACCAACTGAGTATTGGGTTTTCAATACCGTATCCGCTAATCTTGTTGAGTAACTGCAGATGTGGCACTTTGTCGAAGGCTTTTGTCATATCAAGATAGATGATGACGAGTGCTCTGTCTTTGTCAGCAGCTGTTGTTACCAAATTCAGAAAGTCAAATTGGCAGGTTGAACACGACCTTGATTTGAGAAATCCGTGCTGTCTTGGGCTGATGAGCTTATGTGCAGAAAGGTAGTCGGTCAGGTAGTGTTTTACGACTTTTTCTAGCAGCCTCGAGATCATTGGCGTATGATTAATCGGGCGGTAATTGGCAATGTCATGCACTGCGCCTTTCTTGTGCCTGAGAATAATAATGGATTTCTTCCATTGGCTGGGGAAGGTCCCGGTTTGCAGAAATAAAATGTATAGGTTTAGTAGTAGTAGGGGAATATCCGGGCCGCCTAGAGCGAATATTGCTGACGGTAGGCCGTCAGGACCGGGGTAGTAGGTCGGTTTGTAGGTGTGAATGTATCTATTTATATCCGTAGTGGTAACCGTGATAGAACTGAGTGAGGAGTTTGTGACAGACGGGGTGACAAACTGGGTACATGATGGACTGAGAGACACGGTGGTTGTGAAGAAAGTATTAAACGTGTCAGCTATCTTTCGAGGTGAGGTTATGAGGTTATCCAAATGGATGATGTGTTTTATGCATCGAGTTGATTGTGGTGCACGAGCCCTGTGTAGCCGGGCTAGCTCTTGAGCTTTGTTTGGGTGGCGTAACGCTTTGGTTTCTTGTCTTAGTTGTAGGTCACGGGCCTTGCGGTGGATTTCGTGATAGAGGTGTTCCAGTCTGAAGACTGTAGAAAAGTCTGTATTTCGTTGGTACTGCCGTCGAAGCTCGTCGTGTTTCTGCTTTAGCCTGGCTATATGGTAACCTGCTGGTCTGGATGGATTGTAGGGGCGTGATATGTTTTCGATGCATGAATGTAAACTTGAGTAGAAGAGGTCAGCGGCGTACTGGGGATTTGCTGTTAGGAAGAACTCGTCCCAGTTTCTGGAGCGAATTTGCGAGGGGATATGGTCCCATTTAAAGTGACGGAAGGAGGGACCGTTACATGGTAGGCTAACAGTACGTGGCTTGACTTGAAATCTGCAACTAACGATTTTATGGTCGCTGCCTCTGTAATCGTTTAGTACGGAGGCAGAGACGTTCGTGAGACCCAGGGTAAATATCAGATCAAGGATGTTATTCTTTCTGGTAGATTGTTTTACATGTTAGGCCCACTGGCCCAGGCGAATGCATGAGGCAAATTGCAAATACTTGTAGGGGGCAGAAAAGGAGAACCAGTTTACGCCCGGGGCATTGAAGTCGCCTGCTATAAATTTACCTCCAAATGGCAGGTCAGCGATTTAATAAATGCATCAATGATGGGATTAAATATGGAAGTGTCTTTTCCGGGGGGGGGGGGGGTCGATATATACAACCTACAACTATGTTCATCTGGGATAAAGAAATTGTAAACCATATAGAATCTTCAACATTTGCCAGCACGGTATTTTCCAGTAGGGTGGCAGATAGGCTGCTCTTGACATACCCCATGCAACCTCCACCGCGGCGGTAGATTCGTTGAGTCCTGAAGGTTTGATAACCGATCAGCGATATTTGGTCAGAAGGTATGTTCTCGGTGAGCCAAGTCTCAGTAATCAGGATTATGTCGAAGTTGTGGACGACAGCCAGTCTTTTTATAGCGGAAAGCTTGTTCAAGATGGAACGGGAGTTGAATAGTGCTATGGTAAGCATTTCTGTAGGAGGCTTCGAAGCGTCAGTGGATTTGGTAGCCAGGGTGTGCGTGGCAGGGCGGTGATCAATGGGCGGGTCACCCATGCAAGAAGACTGGATGTGAGTTGCTACTTCCTTTTGGACTGCTCTATCCTTATCGCCGCACATTGTACATTGGGCCGAACACTCATGATGTTCAGTAGAGAATAACACTGGATGCTGAGGTGTTATTGTAACGCGGGCCAATAGATCTGGAGGGGGGTATGGTGACTCTAGGTGGGACCTTTGAGGCAAAACAGGTATGAATCGGGGAAGAGTTAGTGAGAATGCCAGGGGGTCAGCAAGGGGGCGGGGAGCAGTAGGGGAGGGGCAGCCATGGTTTTGATGGAGGTCTTGTGAGGAGAAGGATGAAAGGCAGGGTAAGTGGGATTTTAATGGAACAGGTATGATGTTTTGGATAGAGTTTGTTGGGGTGGCAGGCATCTCACAAGGCTCCAAGGAAAGAGTGTGAGGGGGTGGAGTAGTAGCGAAAGGGCTGCTGATGAAAGGGGCCTTGTTGTGAAGGGTCAGTTGGCATAGCGTGCAGTGGTGTCGGAGTAGATTACGGCGATGTTGGGTGGTAAGGGAGCAGAGGATGTTGAAGCTGCGGAGGGTTCAGATGGGGCACACCATGAGGCGGAAAATGGTCGGGTGCGGGCCACATGTTGTGGTACCGGTTGGCAACGATGCTGGTAACTCGTCCTGCATGGTTCGAGTGTGGAGGAGGTACATTAAGTGGAAAATTTGTGATATGGTACTGCATCCGTGGACGTGAAGACGGCGGGGTCGGGGTTTGTGGGTGTGGGATGTAGCAGTGGGGTACGCGGATCTCCGGGGGACCAAATAAATGCGCTGGTGGGCTAGCACTAGGGTGAGCGACGAGATTTCGTGTGTACGGTCGAGGTGGGGGTCGTGAATGGGTAGTAGGCCGGTTAGCTGGAGCGCGAGAGGTCCTATGTCGACTGTCGATTAAAGATGGGAGCGTGACAATGTCAGTGCAGACGAGGTTTTGGCCATTGGGAGCAACAGGTGACGAGGGTGACGTTGTGGCCGAAGCGCTGGGAGACAAAGTTGCAGTTGTCTGGTCGGTGCGCGGTGGCCTGTTGGAATCTGGCGGTTTGTTTGCTCGTTTGACAGACAGACCAGAGTGTGGATGGCTGCTGGCAGAGAGGTGGGGGGAGGGGTTATTGCTCGGCTGTGGGTAGACGGTGGTGGAGACTGGAGTGCAACATGGAGCCTTTTTGGGGGACGTTGAGGTGTTGGAGGTGAACGGGACGAATCTAGGTCCACATTTTGCGCTGGTGCACTGGTTAGCGGGAGTGGTAACGAGTTGTTTACGGTGGGAAGTTTCTCAGGGGAGCTTTGTGGCACTGGGTCAGAGGGTGGTGGGAGTACTTGGTTGCTGGCATTCGATCTAAGGACCTCCCTCTGCAGAGGGGTTTTGTCAGGAGCGATTTTTATATTTTTAAATTAAGTGGACTTTGCGATGGACTCTCTCATTCTAACAAATTCCACGGCAGTGCTCTCTTCTAGAAATTGAAACAGTAGCGGGCACATGTTTCGATGTGACCGTTTTCTGAGTCTTTTGCAGTAGCACTGGTGGCGTGACATATCACATGCCATGAGCAATGACTGTTTGAACGAGGAAAGGGGCAAACGATCTGGAACATCAAAAACAACGGCATTTTTAGAATTTTTTATCCGTTTATGGACTTCAGATGCAACAGAGTCCAGGAAGTGGCCGGCTGATAGGAGACTTTCAGTGTTTGGATGTTTTAAGGGATCAACAATATATGCTAGTGGCAGCAGCATGGTCAGTGCATCGTCCATGGATCGTAACTGTTTCTCTAAGGACGATAAGTTTTGCTGAAGCGCATTATATTTGTTACTGGCTTCACTGTATATATCGACCAGTGGTGCTGAACAAGGCACTGAGGAGGTAGAAAGTCGGGGGCGCTTAGGGCTTGTAAGCGGAGTTCGATTTGCCGCTCGGTGAATGGGGCGATTTGAAGTCGATCTAGGCATGATATTTGAAAGAACTTTGATAGCAAAGGGATCCGCAGGTCAAATGATAACCTCGAATTTTATTGTTCAGAAAAAACCTGATTTATTTTAGCTAATGGGGATGTCTTGCAAAGCTGTTTGTGAGCTATTTCCCTAGATACATCAGCGGAAACTATACCAATAACAGCACGGCCAGTGACGTGGTGCAGCGCAGTTTATGAGCCGACTGGAAAAAATGCTTCCCTTACAAAATGTGTGGATCCGTACCAATAGCTGGGCACGCTAGCAAACCTACAATGTTCATTCACCAGTGCCTTGTGTTTTTCGTCGGCAAACTGCTACAAATATTTCTTATTACTTTCTATCATTGTATTATTTGCTAGATACTCAATTGTATTATTTTCCTCAAATTAAATATTGATTTTTGTGAAACGGGAAAAACTGACGAATTCTCCCATGCAACCATTCTTTGTATAGTCTCAGAATATGTCGACAATGAAATGATCACCGGGACAAGCAAGTTTCTTGTTATATTCAGTGTATACATGTCAGCTAACTGATCGTTTATCATTTATCAAAAAACATCCCTCGTGATGGTATAATCATTAGGCCTCGAATGCCCTTCACGCATCTAGGTAAATCTATTATTACCAAGGTCACCTCTGTTCACTCCATTTTTTAAATCATATAAATGTTGCTCAACTGATATTAGTCTTCACTACCTAGTTGGTATAAGTTCATCCACTGCACTTTATTTTTTAGAATTTCAAATTCAACTGCCAATACCATCGAATAAATGGGCAGCACAAGCAAAACAGAATGCAAATCCGTATGCGGAATGGGATCCAACCTGTTATGAGGTGGGATAATTGGCACTTTGTGCTTGTTTCTATGGTAAAGTTCTGTCATATTGTTTTCGTTATTTGAAAGTCGGTTAGACATCAATAATTTCTGGTTGCTTTTACCATTTTGGATACTGGTCCGTCCTCTTCAATGAAAGAAATGAGGAAATTAGAGTGGAGAAATTTGTTTTGGCCAATAATTCCGCGAGCTAATATTCGGTTCTGGAGGTGCATGTGACGAAATATAACTGATAGTCCTTTTATACCCCATCATCGGATTGATGTCACCGTCATAATATATTTGCTGTTCTCTGACGAACGGTCTTTCCCACGGCCGCTTCACGACTGTGTTAGCAACAGAGAACTAGAATAAAACTAGAACTCATCAGCACCCAGAGTGGATGAATCGTACAGATGATGAAATAACTCGATATCATATTTGTATATAGGAACATCCGGAAAAACCTGTACACATGGTTTCAGGCGGATTGTGGTCCGGTCTTGCTTATTTGAATCGTTTGGTTTTGTAGGCCGCTGGCACACTGCATCTACTCCTGCTTGTGTTGTGAACGCCGTACTGTTGTGTGGCTGCGTGGAGCACATTGTCGCATAACTGAAGAGTCTCTTCCAGAGAGTTTTTTGCTACAACCGAACAAGATATAGTGCGGTCTTGACACCCTTATAGGTAACAAGGGCGGGGAGATGAATGACATCCAAGGCTGGTAAGACATCAGCCTAAATGGCAGTTGCACATGTCCTAAATGTTACTTTGCAACCTGAAAGTTCGAATAGAATGTTTTACTACTGATGGGAAAAACAGTAGTAGAATTCCTACTTTATCCTGTAACACCGTGGAAACGACGGAAACGACATCGGTGCGACTCAAGTCCGCGTCACCGGAAAAAAATATAACGGTCCTAAAAGCTGGATGGGTCGTTGGATGTGTGTTGCATTCGGTCGTAAATGAGTGAAATGCGAAAGCAGGAAGTATGGAAACCCGATGATCCGAAACCCAGTAAGTGTAGAAATGGGCACCAACACTCACATCGGAAGGTATTAGAATGGAGGTCTATGTGAATGCGTCGAACTCCTGCTAGATTCTTCGACGGAATGAAAATTGTTTCAAGCCAATGTGTTATATTCGAATTGAAAATATGTTAGCAGCATCGGATGTGCGGATTAGTCTATTTATTGAATCTTTTCGGTCGTCTGATTTTTGCTCTTTTTTCAAAGCCCCAACAACATCTGTGCTTGAGCCTCTGACCGCTGCATTCTTTTTCCACTCGCAACCTCAGCAAGTGTTACCTTCGAGCCACGAGAAAAAGTTCCGTCTGTAGACATATCACACTGAATCAAACATACGATCAACTGAGGCACCGGAGTGTTATCTGAATCGACGGATAAAATCTGGGAATGACGATACATCCACAGATAGCAATTCCTCATGTAAACTCATCTACAAAAATCAAGTGCTGAGTATTCATTCAAAGACAAATTTCACAACAAAAATATTCACAAGAATATAAAAGTGAAACACATGAAGTAAAAACAGTCGCAAAATATCCGCATTTTCTGTTACGACATTCTTCTAAGATTGAGTTTCAAGGTCATACAAGGCTGATTTTCGACGACTGGTGATGACACTCTTGTAACTTGATTACTAAACACTTAGAACCCTAGATTACCAATACATGACGCAGAGTTTTGAGGGATTTAAGGGTCAATACATGCAACTGCGCCAAAGAACGTGATGTTTGAAAGAAAACACGCCAGGGCAGCTTCTCAGAGCCCTAAATGCTTCCGTATTGACTTGTAGGTGAAGAGTAATTTTTATGCTACCGTTTTAAATCCAGAAAATGCTTCCACCGATCGTGAAGTAAAAACATCTGCTTGCAATATTGTTGCATTGAAATTTTTCTTTGTGATGTAAATACAACTATTGACGCTTTTTGCAGTTTTACAAAGCAACCGAAACCATGACGAATGACATAAAGAAAATACTAGTTGGATGTCAAAGTGCTCCGACAGAAGGTGGCAATACTCAACTGAAAATATACCTCGCTATTTCACCTAACAATCTGAGACGAAACGGAGAGGTGCACTGTGATGCCTATGAAGAAGCTTTTAGTGACTGGAGGCAAACAGTGAGCAAACATTTCCAAATCCGACCGGAACACATCCAATTTTCTTGTAAGTTGTCTGCAAAGCTTTTGTTTATGAAATGCTTCATGGCATGTTGGTTAAATAAATGGTATTGTTTATGATCACGATTGGTGGTGCTAATGCTTCAGTAAAATGTGTACATATGACCATGAATGCAAGGTATTCGAATGCTGGCCCCACCGATCTCCTCAGTTATGGCGTGCAATAGTCTGTCACTCTGTTTGTTATCATGCTGTGCCTATTGTATTCTCATGTGGTTTCACACTGCAACTATCAAGATTGTATTACTGGTTATTGCAAAGGCAGCTGGTCATGTTGAAAGTTGGAGCAATTCACTAATACATCATAAAGAAGTCAATAAAACAACGAAACACGAAAGCCAATTTCATGTTGCATAATAGAGGGACCTGAAATTAGGTTCAAAATCCCCATTGGCGTGGTTTAAAAACGACATACCTGGCCCTTATTCCCCTCGAGGATCCAGTGGAAATGTATTGCATATGTCATTTTTCTGAACAAAATTTATCGCTTGAAGGGTGAAAGCATTCATTCAAGTTGTGAAATTAATTACCATTTACATTTGTATGCCCATGTGTAACGTGTACAATCTGTTTCAGTGCTCGATCCTCCCTTATTGTTACCGATATGTCATCCAAGAAAACAGCTTTTTCCTTCAAACTATTCTCCATTTCTGTGACAGCGAATTTTACAAAAGCTCAAATAGAAGGTGCGTTCGTTTCCCTATCCTTGATGGTAATAAACATATAATATTCAAATCATAAAATTCCGAAGGCATTTTGTTGCACTTGGCTGACCACTAATGCACCCACATTGATCATTCCGATTATATTGGATACGACTCACTGATCCCAGATGAATGTCTTCTCCAAGTCGATTGAAGTTGTTGATAATAAATACTTTTACAAAACACAATAACCGTTTAGAGTGTTCTGAGACAATGTCAATCTTTACGCATCTCCGTAATCTGTGCAAAAAACTGTAGATGATGATCACTATTTTCACCACTATGATAACAAACCGGTTTTACTGTAATTTACATATCCGATAGAGAATCAGATAAATCTCTCTGCTTTCGTCTGTGATTATTATTTTGCTTACAAAAGAACTGCTCATTCTGTTTTCCATGGTGTCAGTCTCTTGGAGCACAGAACACGATTTGTGAAGCTTGTACCAAAATGATCCAAGAATGGTCCTTTAGCAGTGCTTTTGTAGTTTATGATTCGTAGAAAGAATAATTTGTTTCCATTACAACCCTTCTGAAAAGTGGTGTTGATTGTGGCTCAGGTTGGTGTTGTTCACTGACTTGAAATTGCTGCGCACTGACGATGTCACCTCGACTGGTGATGAAACGTTTGTAAACCTAAACACCTAGCTCAGCGATCAGAAGTCACACGGAACAGTTTGTTTCGTTTTTTGCAGATTTGCAATGCAGTGCATCGGTTCGTCTGACGCAGATCGTAGGCCTGGTGGAGATTCAGAGTAATCGGAGTGCGGATCGATTCTGAAGCTCATGCTATCCATTCGCGAAATGTTCGCTCGTCTCAGTCTTATCAGTGTGATGAGAGCACTACTCTAAGATCATCGAAATGGAGACAGATAAGTCTTACTAATTTCCAGCAACAAGGGACGTTTACTCAAAGGTGTCCAGTAAACCAAATCAGATAATATCCAACGATCGCGTGCCATGGCATCCGACTTGTTTCCTACGTAGACCTGCATTCGTAAAACAGATATATCGGTTAGTTTGAATTAGGCACCTAAAGAAGTAGCTAGGAATCAATTTACTGCTTCCACTCCATCCAATACTGGACTATGAAGGCGGACGGTATCTGAGATCGTGTCCCTCCTCTACCTCATTTTGTGAGTGGCAATTTGAGATGAGATTTATGACAACATACCTAAAGAAATCCCAGTATTACAGCAGGTCTAATCACCTTCCTTGGCGTGTAGATTCAGATAATACCAGGAAGTGAGTAGTGCCTATAAGTGGCTTTGGGACCTGCTAAAATCCTACCTGCCCTCTCAATGGGATCACATACAGAACAGCAACGTTATTTTTCACTGTTCAATATTCAATCATGTTTGAATATCGGTGCGGAAAACCAGTAGCGTCTGAACAAAATTCTGCTTTTACAGCACAGAAGATTTCCAGTAAGGTCACTGAAAATGGCCAGACACTTTCACACTTCGACTTTTCATGGAATAAGGAGCGCAAATTAAAAGTGAACAAATTTGTAAGTGAAACGAATTATACCTGTTTGTTTTTTATTCGGACAAATGTCTTCCTAAATCATATCCTCCCAAACTCAAACAGGTGGCAAAAATGCCAGAACAATTTAAAAGGGCTAATAGATTCACTTCAATGATACAGGTCTTTCCATTACACCCTTCCCAAGCCGGAAGTTATAAAACGGCTGAAGAGACCAAACTAAGCCATTTATATTCGAGGTTTTATGGCGAAACTGCTCTGTCATTTCCATTGGGGCGAGTAGCTTGCACCTTTACTGTTTTCCATCGTGTATGGTAGGGGTTTGTGTCCTCATGCTGAATTCCCCATTTCTCAGAATGAGAAGGGCATCATCTTCACGACGGCTCAATCTTAATCCGGGTATTCTGCCATGTATACCTCAGCGAAGCTATAATCATATACATAAAAACTATTGTTCAGCCTTGGTGTAAAATTTTCAGCTCTGTTCTATCCGGTTTGACCATTCCGTGGAAACGTTTGCCCGGATGGATGTCTTTTCACAAATTAGCCTCTTGGTGGTACAGGTGCTACGTAAGTGTTAGTTGAACACGGAAGACTGAATAGAATATCACATGGACACGTAACAGCTCCAAAACGAGTTGCTCAATAAATCTTAGAAATATTGAACGTGGCCGATAACATCACCGATACTTTTGAATCGGTCCATTTCGTCAGTGTTCTGTAGAACACGTAGGTGATCATTAATTGTAACTCTGACCTGAAGATGACGAACTTGAACAGACAATCGGATTATTGAATTCACAGGTATACTTCCATGAACTAACTGAATTATTTGTGAAAAATTCCAGTCGAGGCTTCAGTACTAGTGACAGTATTATTGGTAGCAGTTCAGTCCATGTGATATAATCACATTCATTGTCGCTCCGTTGTGAATGGTTTATTTTGAACAGAGCACTATTTATTTAATAAGTGGAAGCCGTTTTCGCTATGAGAACCCATATATCAGTCTTATGGTCCTCGTTCTCAAAATTTCTCGTGGTCACCGACGAGATAAATTCGGAAGAATCACCGTGTGGTTCTGAAAATGAACTCTTCGCCCATACACTCTCCATCGAATCAAATGGTATTACAGCTATAAACCAACTACGGCATGTTCAAGTATTGGGATGACCGAGCAGAAGAATACCGGGTACGCGTACCTGAAGAGCAGCATTAACCGCTCAACCGATGATGTGCTCCCGGAGAAACATTATCTTGTCCTCCAGATAGTGTCATAGTACTCCTATTAAAAACGGTACGCATACTCCAAATCAGCCGTAGTATTGTCAGTGTGAGACAAATGAAAACATTTTTAATTGAGCAGCCAAACAAGCCAAGTCCATGGAACATGTAAAATTGCTTGTACAGTGCGTTTTGCAAGCCGCGCGGTAACAACACTGGTCCACTTCTTGCTTGGGCATTTTGGCTGCATTCTGGTCAGTTGTGTGACCATTAGCTTCATTCTTTCGCACATTATTTCCGTCTGGCTTGCCCGATCGCTCCACTTGATAACTTGATCGGTAACCCCTCGCCCGTCCTACCTTCTTGATTGCCGAAGATCCCGCTTTGTCTTCTGTGGTAGTCCGACTGGCTGTTTTTGTCTATTGTGAGATATTTCTGACGTATCCACCGTCTGTCCTCTGCTCTGTGGCTCTCGACTGATTGGCCCGATCGGTTTGGTATTTGCATAGTTTTGTTTCTCCAGTATTCACCGCCTAATTAGTGTTAGTAGCTGATGTTGTAGTTATGTGGTGGATCCTGTTAGGGTTTTTCTGATGTTGATAACTGATTTCTTGCGTTGACCGAGCAGTACCCATAAACTGCACATAATCACAAATTCTGAAATAAAGCTTTTCCATATTGGCCCCTTATCGGCATGTCCGATAATCAGCTTGGTGAATATTCAAACATCAACTTGATGCAGCCAATCGGTTTAAGAGAAAGAAATATCACCATCCTCTACTTTCCAATATGCTGACATTCTTTTGCGTCGATTTTGAATCCAGCAGTACTACTGTATGTAACATATTCGCACACACCCGGAAATACGCTTACCAAGACCTGTCAAAATAATAATACAAAGTTTGCTTTCTGTCAGCTTTATTTCATACATGTTCGTCTCATTCTGTACAAAAGTCATTTCAGATCAACATTTTTCCATCTCATTGGCTGATTCTGTATACATTACCCGTTTCTTCCAGTTGCTTCCCTGGATGCGATCAATAAGCAATCGATTCCCACTGGTTTTGATGATACCAGAATGGGATAATCGTATAAAATTGGAGATCATTCTAGATATGTGGTTTGACGTGACTGGCAAGACTGCGCGAATCCAACCAGAACTGTTTCTGGAACATATGAATGAAATGGCAGAAAAGTCCCAAGAGATGTCGAAACTCACGGCTTTTACGGAACAATGTAAGACAGATTTTTGTATTTTATTGATCAAATAGATATTCAACCTCTTGAGGACTTGAACGTGTATCAATTCAGCTCCACTTTATTGGGTTATCTCCTCCGCGAGGACCAATTGAGAAGAAATGAAAGGTCTGTAGAGACCAGTGCACACCCGTAAATGGACAAAATCAAAATGTTTGCCAAAAGTACCCAAGCGAATTTGATTAGGGCACAGGAGTAGAAATCACATTTGTTGATTGACTATTAGTCACGGTAGTTACACATTTGTGTCTACGCAACCGAAAAAGTTAAGCAAAACAGATGAATTCAACTGGTAATTTGATGTCCATTTTCAATTTCTTTGTAGGGAACTGAATGTATGTAAATGGGTTTGCTTGACATGTTCGTTTTTCCTTCATTCAGCTCATTTCATCGAACCAACGGAAAGGTACTTCCATCTCTATAATCTAATTATTACCTCATAATGGTATGAATCAAAGGATATATAGCAACTAGACGCCGAGAGACGGTTTGCGTGATAATCTCGCAGGAAATGGACAATGTTCGATGCAGTTACGTTTTTGACCGTGGTACTCACTCAGGTACTTGTTAGGTTTATCGATCAATCGCTAGGTGACTCTCAACGACCTTGATCTGTAATCAAAACATGTCACGAGGTTCGTCATCACCAGTCAGCGATTTCATTTCTTACTACGCCATGATAGCACGTCCTACAATGACGGTCTGCTTCGGGCTAATCGTGCACTGAGGGAATCTATCCGTAAGTATATTTACAACACACATCAAACTGCTACCAGTTCAGGATGAGTGCTTCGATCGAAGATTTGTCTCTGCTCCATTAAGTTTTATGCAGGAAATCTTCAGGTTTTTTCACTGTAAAATGTGTTATTTCTAAAACATCGACAAGTCTTTGTGTATTCCACCCATAGCAGCGAAATTCATGAGACACATGAGAACCTAACTCCATGTACCAATACGAATTCAACCCTTGAGAAACGAAAACGTTTTCGGTAGACACGGAGTTAAACTCATTCTGGCAAAATACTGAACTCATCTACTGCTTACACAATGAAACTGACGAAAATGGCGAGGCAAAACAAACCGATCCGTTTCGACCATGTCTTGTCTCTCCAGGATGAGGTTAGATCAATCCAAAGACTACACCAGCATTTCTAAATTGAAATGTGCATAGCAGTCATAAAAGGAAGGAACCACAAAATCGTGCGGCTTATTTCCTAATACTCTTTGTTCATTGGTGACCCGTGTCTGCTAGATGAGATGGGCTGTCTCCGTCTGTTCACAAGGAGGAGAGTTGGTATCAAAGTTTAGATAGCTCATGCGGGTAATTCAGAGTTGTAAACAGATTTGCAGAGAATGTTGTTATTCTAAAATTGACCCGATTTGCAGAAAAATGTGAGGTCCTGTTGTGAAAACCACTAGAAACTCAGCCTGATAAGAATCACATCCAAACTGCACACTACCATTATATTTTCTCGATAACGCAAAGCTCGTGATCCATTTATCAGTTAAAATCAAGCAGGTTGCAGATCTAGTCGTTGTTGCATCAATCTTGACTTCACTCCTGGACACCTTTTTAGGTACAGATACTTCTTCCGCGGATCTACAGCCTCTGTCTTCCTTGATCTGAAAGTGGCATTTTATTAGGTCAGCTGCACATTCATCTTACTTTCAATACAGCTAGGGGTTGTGCCAGATAATCCCAGTTCTCTCTCAGTCGCTGTATATGCGGAATTCGGGCTTGCAGGGACCAATACTCGAATCCACCTCGAGGAGCAGTGCCCTCTATCGTCCGCCCGTGAAACTTCATGAATGAGATGGTTCTTGAAACACCCATATGCTCGCTCGAAAAGAGCAGGTTCGGTTCAAGTTAAGCAGCTGATTGTATGGATCAGCATAAGGGGACAATGTTATTCTCCCGAGAGAAGTTCGAGAAAGGTTGCACGGATTTCCAGATAGAATTACCAACTACTTGACCTAATATGAGTAATGATTTTGCTCATTTGAATTGCAAAATGTCGACCATAAACAAAACCTAACATTACCGGGATGGCTCTAACTTGAGGAAATACGTCTTGTTATCTAAGAAATTGCGTACAACCAGGTGATCGGGTATCGGATTAGGAGCCCCCGCACAGAAAGAAGGCGCTTTTGGCTCTTACCGTTCTCATTGATCTGTGGCTCTGGTGTGACATCCTATTGTCCAATAAAAATCAGGCATACATTGCCGCATGTAGATTCGTTCTTTTATGATTCAGCAACGTGGGCTTTACGAGCAAATGTAAAGCGAAGAATACTGGGAGTTTACCAATAATAACTCCTTATTATTTCTAGAATATTTTTCAAACATGACATCAACAATATTGAGGATGGGTATAAGGTATTGGCAACTAGTGGTCATTCACTTGAACAATCATTGAATCTAAGCAAATTAAGGTGGTTGGAGGATGTGTCAGCCATGCTCACCGATTGAATTGATCACCTTCTACTATTCTCCGAGATACACAACGAGCGGAAGGTGGGCCAACGGGGTCAAACCATGACAATTAGAAAAGGCATAAGAACATTAACTAGTGTACTTTGCTGACTGCGTCGTGTAGAACGTGTGAGTTTAGGTCTATGAGTCCCGCCTACCATATCGTTGGGGATATTACATGATATAACTAGTGATCGCGGCCAGTTGCTTGGTCGTATACAACCTCTTCTTTTTCTTATTCTTCCTGATTTTTGCGTGGGAATAAATTCTCGACTCTTTCCCACCTTTTGACTCTGTTGATTGAGCCTCGATTTGACGACGCTTCATGATGGTAGACAGATCCATGACTCACAAGTGCGATGTTGATGGCTGTAACATATGAACAGGATTAATGTTTGTTGGGAAATTAGTTTGTTCTTTGAGATAATAGCAGATGCAGTCAGGCGGATAGAATATTCAAGCAACTTCAGTTCGTTTTTCAGATGTCATTATTATCAAGCTGAAACTTCCGTGTATTGCTTTATAAAGGTAGGTTGCTGTATGCTCAGCTGCTACTGCTATCAGTGGATTCCAACCAAGTAGACTATACCACTGTGCGAATATGTTCATAATGCATATTGTTGAATAGATTTTCCGTTTGAAATCAGAAGTCCGGAAGAACGATTGATTGATAAGCTGCGATACATGAGCGAATCAGTCAAAATCTATCCCACTTCTATCAGTTTTAAATATTTCTAGTGAAAAATGTATGTTGAGGAACGAGAACCTTAAGAACCCTAATCTCGCAGGACCAGCTGTTTTCAGGAATGAGATCATTCAGTACCTTTCAAAGATACGCATTCAAGTACGTCCGCCTCATAATAATAATTTCGAAAATCGAATGACCTCATTGTTTTCTATTCTTTGAACCAAATGTTCTGCTTATCAGTGTACACAAATATGGTATAGATTACTACGGACAATAAACAATCTCCTGAGATATATTTGTTCAAGTGGAACTGCCTCGAGTGTTTTGTTCTGTCCAGAATGACAGCATTTAGGTTTTCGAATTTCTTTTTGCGGCTTCACGGTCTCCGTGATCCGGAAAGCAAATAAATAATGGCTCTTCAAACAGTAGTTATTGATCGGAATGAAGGATCTATTTCAAATTTCTTCAACGCGATCCAATTTAATGCAGACGAGCTGTGCTTGAAGGAACATTTTTTTATTTTTTCATGAATGTAACCCATCCTTTTTTCCTCATTTGATCTGTTATGATTCGCGGATTTTTCGGTAATGTTGTTTACCACTTAAGTATTTCCATTTCTTGCCAATAAATGTGCTTCATTTTTTTAGTTCCGCAAATTATAGGTGAGTTTTATAAGAACATATTCTTTCATTGTTTATTTATGTCCGACCTGCATATATTTGATCGAGCCTATAAACATATGAAATACACTGCGAAAGTGATATCCTTAAGTGGACTGTTCTTTTCAAATGTATTTCAAAATTTACCCTTAAATTACTCAGTAAAACGGTCCATCTACCGCAATGAAACATGGATACCCTAATAAGCACATCATCCATTTTTTATGAATAGAACAGACAAAAAAGTTATGCAGTCTTTGAAAATAGAACAGCCAAATTATGCTTCATCGATACCGCCGGTGGATAACTTGAAGGAGCGAGGCAACGCACCATGAAAATAGTTTCATCGAATAAAACGTGAAGAGTACCAATATCGGATCTAGCTATATAACAGTTGGCAGGAAGGCTGATCACCTGTTTTCTCCTTCAAGAGGAGACGACCTAAAAATACCTTATTGAGGAGGTTACACATCACAGCCAGTTCTTTGTCCAGACCAAAAGACAAACTACCGTGAATTGAAGCTCTCAGAGGTGCACCAGTGCACCACAAGGAATCTATATGAGGAGGAGTCATACGAAAGACCAGTTAGGGGTGCACGAATTGCAATAACTAAGCACCTGATGGACTAAGATCATGCAATCAATTCAACCAAGGTTTTTCATGTAATATACTCTTTCAAAGGAAGTCTAGCATGAGATGCTAGTCTATGAATTCTAGCCACAACCGAGAAGACAGTAATTCTGCTGAGAAGCGCTTCCAAACCCCAGAATCTAGCATGAACATCATTGCAAGATGCTCTGGTGTAATTTCTAAACGTGGACGAGCAGCTTCACAATTACATTCACATATAGTCTCTCATTACATTGATGAAATCGTTACAACGTGGAAAAGTTGTGTCAACCGCTGTCGTCAGGATTATCGATTTTCGTTTGTCCTAATTTTCGGAATCTAGTATTCATGAAACGTGCTGTACTCAACCATATCCGGAGCATAGATTCACATGCCGGTTCCGACTATGAGTATTGCTGATTACAGGTGGATAAACGGTATAGGTCACAAGAGTTCAAGTGTAAAGTTGAAGGTAAAAACCAAACAACTACTTATAACGACGGTAATCGCTGGTAGTTGCCCGCCACCCGAACCGGTCCTACCAGTGACTCTTCCGGTGTGGCCCTATTCGAGTCTTCTTTCTAGACCCATATCATGGCTATCATTCCTACTTGGTCGTGCAGAGAACCTATGTAGCGTACTGTGTACCCGAAGCATTACTTTTTCATACGGATGGATTATCCATTCAATATTCACCTCATTTCTCCCTCGACCACTGCTATATCGAATTGTCTCAGGTTTCGTGTGATCGACACATTTTATAAGGGTTATACTAAATCCGAAAAACCATGTTGGTCTGAAATCATAATCCGATCAATACTGCTGAATGAATGTCCTCCATAAATGCTAGTTATTTACATCTTTAGCTTGAGTCACTGTCACAAATCAGTTTTGTTTGAACTTCCTTTGATTTCATGGTACAAGATCCGAATGAATTACTATTCCGTCGGTGTAAAACTGATGCTAAAAAAAGAGGTAAGAATCATACTGCAGTTGACCATTTTACCTATCCCTTTGCTAACCAATATGGTTCAATAAAATGAACAGTTATAGCTGAATAAGATTTACATTTGAAATCGTACGTATGTCCAATTTTAATACGACGTTAGAAGGAGAACAATTGTTGCCAAAGATCCCTTTACATGCTCCCAAAAATCCTATGGAGATGACAGTGGCATACGGTGGTCATTGCCAGAGGTAAAGATTCAATTCGTCGGGATGTATAATAAAAGGAGTGAGTGGTATTGGGAGGGGAGGTCTTATAGTGTGGGTGATGGTTGTTGAATTCGTGAAGTAAAGCATGCTCAAAGGTGACCATAGTCCAAGCTCTTCGAATGCCTCGGCGATGACCGAATGTTAAGGATCACTGACTGAACATTGAAAACCTCATGGTTCATCATATCGTGCTCCAAGTGTGACCATTTTCTTGGGACTGTCCAGATTAGTTGTCAATACATTTTAACTAAGTAACTGCTTCCACCGTCACGCGTTCATCGGGACTGTTATACACAATGACCATCATGATAATTATGGATATCGATAGTAAGAGAATCAATTGGAACAATTATGAATTCAACACCTGAACATCGGTCTATCCGGAATAGCTCTCAATGGTTTGTTTACCTGCATCAATAATGTCGTTCTTCATGGGATTTGATCAGTGTGAGGTCCATTGGTTGTCACCCATGGAAAGCCAGTGACAAAAGCAGTGAATTGGTATAAACTATTGAGAGCCATCCCAAATAGCCTGGCAACTATAAGTATCTTGTACCCGATTAGGGTGATTGAATTCCATTAGGATGAAACTGATCTAGATTAATGCACATTTGGATGGTCTTAAATTATTTTCGGAGGAGACACAACTAATCTAGGCATTGTGTTTCAGTTCAAATTAGCTAAAACAATAGAAACAACAACTACAACAACAGCAACGATAACGTTCCTTGAAAATGTCAGGGTTTGTTTTCAAATCGAGACATCAGCAGTGCGAATAACTGTAAGACAAGTTCAGCTTAGATAGCACGGTAGTATTGTTATTTTCGCAAAATCCCAAGAAATGATAACCAATATCGACCAATTTGGTTGAACACAAGAGAACTGCCTCATTTAGTTGTGTGTGTGGGTCTCGGTGAGTGTGTGTGAATGGCAGGGTCAACTTAGCATGTCTTTTAGATAATCATACTTACCTTGACATTTACATTGACCCTAAGATGTATGTATAGCCTGCGAAATGGATATAACCAACCCCTCGAAAGCCAAACGATTTCTTCTCCTCACATACCCATCGTAGAGACTGGATAATTCGCATTGTCCATGAGAGTAACCGTTATCGAAGTCCATTACCGCTTCATTGGTAGATTCTTCTCGAAATATTTTAATGATGGAATAAAATGAACTGCGATTTTATTTTGACTGTAAGCCCTTCTATCAGGTCAAGTCCCTAAGCCAAATGTGAGCTGAAAATATGACCATGAAGTGGAAGCAAATAGATTGATGAACAGTTAGGACCAAACTGGCACATGCCTTATGATTGATTTGTGTGTGGATGTTGATTCAATTATTGTTTCACTATGCACATAATGATATATCAAACGGAATTACGGTGGGCTTTACCCCTTGTGACTCGGGTTCAAATTATGCTTTCGCCGACGGTTGCTTTCCATGCTTGGAAGTCCCGAACTGGCGGCGAGCTCCTTCCTCAAAATATTGTAATTTTACTACATAATAAATGGTTGGAATGGAAAAAAAAGAGAAAAGAACGAGCGGTTTCCAGTATGTCCTCAGACGTTCAGCTGAATCCAGAGTAAGTAAGTGGCACGATTGTTTAGTTTAGGTTGGCATTCATTACGAAAGTGAAAAAATCCAACAAAAAAAGCTGTTATCGATCCCATTGTAGCGCATTTTACCTAATCACGTGACAGCCCACGAGACTCGCACAATCATAAGTATAAATTTGTCCAGACGACAGGTCAAGTGTTCCACATCAGGACGTCTGATATTTCTGTCAATCCGAGACCCAACTCCCGCGCCGAGAGATGAGTTCAAAATGTGATCGGCAATTTGGAACTAATGATTTATTTCACCATCCGGAATAAATTGGAATAACCCTGATGATTCTTATTTGTGGAAAAAACACAGAAATCGATAGGTAGTCCACCTTCCATCACTGGCTGGAAAAGTATTGTTTGGCAATAATACGTAGGTTGCTTTCTGTTGATCGTTATCTCCCATACGAATCTTATCAAAGGGGGATAGAATTGGGTATTGATTATCCAAAACGATATTTTCCGATCAACAATTTGGCTGTGATTGAATATACCGGTGTCTTATACATCGTTCGACTTACATAGCCTTCTGTGTTCTTTACTCTTGCAACTTACTTCGGGATCTTCTAAGCCAAACGACTACTAAACTATCTCCGCGACGATCCGAAGTCACTTTCGACTTCAAATCTGTTGAATTTTAATTCCTAATGTAAAAATGCTTCCAAAATAACAGAGCAAACAAATTTTGACCGGGATATGGTGGACCGGAGAGTTGGAGTATCAGCTGAAATCTTCCTGTTGCGCAATGTGTGGCTTACATTGTAACCTGTGTGTAAGCGGATTATGGATTGGGCTCACTTTTGGTAAATGTGGGAATAGTGCTGTGTTTATGTGTGAAAATCTATTTTCGTAAATTCAAAAACTCAGAATGTACGAAGGCATGAGGGAATGAATTTTCAAAATGTCCGATTCATAAGCTGAGGTTATTGTGTGAGCACCGATTTACATCTGAAAGGAGAAACTGGTGTTATTCAATGTCGACTGTCCAATAGTTCGGTTCTGTACGCGTTGCTCATCTAGAGCCGTGTAGTGTACTCGAGAAGAGCGGGGCTCAGGTTGTGATAACCAGTTTCATCCATAGCAACCAGACTGAAAAGGATCCTCCAATGGGATTGACTAGAACGATAATAAAACAAGGGGATTATCTGTGTTTGAAAATCTATATCTTCTCCCTCATTCATACTAAGAAACTTCCAACACTACCCATTAGATATTTGCGTGGGTTGTTGAGTATACGAGGTTTGTTCGGTCAAGTGCATATGGAAACTCCATCGGTCGATTTTTACCCTTGGAGTGTGTTGAGTAGTCGCTCTCAAGTTCGTGAGATGAACCAGTCGGATAAACCAGATGACAATATGGCGTCCATTGGTAATTTTCCATTCCACCTATTTCAATAAAAATTTGGTTTTCACTGGAATTATCCCTGGTGTAAATTTGTTTACACTTCTTCGATGAATTTTCTGTTTAGCCAACTGACTCATTTTCAGGCTGTTCAGAACTGAATCGGCCGCGAAGTCCGAATAATATAAATTTCGTTTTAGGTCTTCTAAGTCATCCATGTATGCGCTCTCCGTACGTATCACGATTTGTAGTAATCCAGTTCTACTGAAGCGCATATGGTCCGAACGCGTACATGCGTGAACGTTCACTTTTCTGATAATCATCTCTGCAATCACCCTACTGCTGTTTTTCCACTATATTGCCAGTATAACTTGACACAGGAAAATCGAAGTGAATTTGAGTCCCAAATGCAGGACCAGGGTTTGTGTATAGTGAACAACCATCGTGAAATGGGGCCATAGAAATAGGCGAGGTCACAAACCTGGGAGATCGGTAGTGACAGAATAACCATGAAAACGTTTCGTAAGCAAATCCCACATTGATTATTACACGGTACCCGAAATAGGTGAATTGAAAATGCAGGCAACAGTCACTAAATTCCTAGGCCCAAATACGCTTTACAGCGAAATCATTTCTCAAGTCATATCGACCTTATCATGAGAAAACTATTTTTATCCAACATCCAGGAAAAGAAAACGGATCCACAAGGTTGACGTGCTCTATGGCAATAATGGGTTCGCTTCTTTGTCTCCTGCTGATCCATGAATATCTGTGAGAGAAGAGGATGCTGCAAACGAAATTGTTCACCCGGGTTACTGCGGCTGTAATATACGTTGTTTTTTCATGCAGTTCCCTTTTGATTTTTCATTGGATAAATATTCGCATACGAATAAGAAATTTCTGGTCGCGTAGTTCATTTATAGTTGCGAGAAGGTAAAAGCTAGAAAGGAAGTGTCTGCGATAAGGTTGACTTTTTTCACGGAACTAGAGACAGTGAACAACAATTTTATATTTTTATATGTTGAATATTTTGGATTGAATACTGAACAAAATGTGTGAGATTGATGGGAAGGGAATTGACGGCAAGCTTGTCAAGGGCACCCACTAGGGAATTGTTCTGAAGAAAAACAGAAAATTCTACCACTGATTGGGAATAAGGCATTCATTTTTGCGATCATTGTGAGAAGACAATTCGAATTCATACGTGAATAGAATAGCGATTCCCGGATTTAAATCGGTAATGTTGATGTAATTTATCTCGGAAACAATCGGTGGTATTGTATGGCACATTCCTCAGACCGATGCACTGAGTAACGTTTATGCATTCAGGGCGCTGGCACACTCTATTACAGCTCTTCAGACTAGAAATGAAACCCAGTATTGCAAGATTCAAGTACCTCTCGTTTACTGTCTGTGATCGTGAACGTGGCAGAAAGAAGTTTATGTAAAGTGGAATGGCGGTTCGTATGAAGCGTAAAGCTTAGGGGGGCGATATCTTTTGGTATTATGACGAAGTAACCAGAGATTTTCTTTCAAGCATAAATTTTTGGAGAGTGGTGGCTCGTAGGGCATGAATTTTGATTCATTTGTGGATAAATGGGATTCACTTTGTGGCAAGAGCACCGTCAGAGAACACCGTGCCAGTGTGTAACGTGCATGGTTCCGCCTAAACAACGAAAAATGTGTATTTGTATGTGTGAGGCTGAGCTGAAATAAACCATTCCCGTCCCTCCGTGATTGCACGCATGCATGTCTCTGTAGCAAGGTATTTGCACAACTAAAATGGGGTTGGCTGCGTGGGTGCGTGTGCGTGCGTTAAAGTAAACGTTCGATGGACGGTCTGAACATTTACCACCTGATTAACAATGTGATTAGTTGTCTGATTATACCCATTAGACGGATGGAGAATGATAGAGAGTCATGGGGGCATAAAAAAAGAAAAGAAAACTATTGTGATCAATGCTTTACTCAAGACCGGATGCGGATTATTTCTCACGTATTATGTGAGTGATCATCTGGTCTGTGGCCTGTTGTAGGATGACGGAGTGCCAGGGCAATCTAATAGCACACCAATTGTTTATGGGTTCACAGAGAGGGTTGTGTAGGCGGATGCCGACAGCTCCAGCTGCGGCCAGGATGCGACATTTTGCTTGTCTTGATTGTCGACCTCGGATCTCACACAGGGCACGAAAAGCCTCGGGCACTTTTACTGTGTGATTGGACTTAGCTGGGTGTGAAACTACCGTGCTAGTGAGCAATTTCATTGCTACAGCGTTCAACCAGGTAGGGTGGTGGTCGCGAATACGGTCACACAAACGCCCGGTCGTGCGGCCGATGTACATTGTCCTACAGGATTAAGTGAATGAGTACACGCAGAATGCAGCTACAAAATGGGGTTTTTCTCTCAACCGCAAAATCACTGCTGGTCTGGATTGATACGATATCCTCAGATCAGCTGCGTAAAATGTTTTGCTGATGAAGCCCGGCACTGTTCTCTGAGTAACCTTTGCCAAAGTGTCGCATTTGAATGGCAAAGTTATGTATAACAACTTCCTCCACTGGAGTTTCCCACTCTGTGTGCATCATCTTATCAACTGGGCGGACCAGGTAGCTGTTATGGGTAAAACCCTTACGAACGTTGAGAGTTCCTGATCTATTTTGTCTTCCGGACTTATTTGTCTTGCTTTGTTAATGAGGCACCAAACTAGCGCGGTCGTTTCACACCTAGCTCAGTCCAATCACACAGTAAGCGTGTCCGAGGTTATGAAGTGTCGATCATAAACGTTTTTAGACAGAACTGATTTTGATAGCCCTCCTGTGTGTGAACGGTGAGCACGAAGATAAACCCATGCGAAGGGGTTTGAGGAGGTCGATTTGAAGAGCGGTGTTGTGCAAGTCGTTTTGATGAGGTCAGAAACATCTTGCTTGGAATGGGTGCCAGATTTTTCATGTGATGGGAGGGACCAAATAGAAAGAAATAAACAATGAGAACCAAAATTAGTTGCAGAAAAGGTGAAGCGATGTCAGTTAGTGTGAATATACAACTAAGAGGAAGAGATATATGCTTACGGGAAACCGACTTGTTTATCCGTTGGTTGAGGTAAAGTATGGCCTCTTTTTCTACTGTCGATGAAGCGATGGTTTTCACTTTGAAGTTCAATCCATAGAGATCGTGTGACAAAAAAGGAGTCATGTGATGTGTATGGAAAATTTGGTCAGAAAAAAGCGCTATACAAAACATATTTGATAGTTGGTCGGCTGGGAAAACCTCCATAAGCAATAACGAGCAGCGGAACGAAACTGTACAAGGAAAGTCGAAGAAAGATGAATTGCACCAGAAAATGTATTCATTCGACACATATGATGTTATTCTTATTCTTTGATTGAAATTCGAGATCACGAGTTGGAAGTAGAGGTGAACTCAAATTTGGAAACTGTCGCTGGTTTCGTACTTGGATTCATGTGCAGTGGATGAATGGAGTCTGATTAATATCGGTGAGCAATTTTTCGCACGAAGAGAAATGCTTTTCTATATGAAAATTGGTTACAGCCAGATGGGAGATTCCGCTACATCGAGATATATCTTCCATAAGCCTGTGCAAACTGAGAACATCTCTTTTTCAAAGACCAGAAAAATGACAAGGTAAAAGTTAGTAAGATGTTGCATCAGGCAAGGAAATACAAACATTTTGATAGGGTAATGTGAAACGTGTAAGATCTCAGGCATCGCATGTAAAACGATGTTCCTCGAAACTTTGGTAATACAATAATATTGTGCAGGGACAACGTGCGGTCTTGAGAAATGGTTACGCCAAGCTATTTTAATGGCTCATCTTTGGGTACTACTTAACTGTCAATGCGTAGAGAGGAACAACTGATTCAGTTGAGGATAGACGTCTTCCCACGGCAAGTGAAAACAGGATGTCATGCATTTGGATACATTGAGAGATAAATGTGACGAGGTGGACTATTGAATAATAGAAGACAAGGAATCCCTAAGTTCAAAATTGAAATTGCCGGTAAGCGAGGCTCCCTGTGTTCTCACAGTGACCCGGGGACCCAAACATTAACTGGAAACCCTCACATCATGTCACGAATACATATCACTTGCTAAAATGTGAAAACCCTTTTAGACACAGGCAGTCAGTGTATCATCGCGCGCACTATTCACAACTACAACATTGTTGTGTCCTGTCCGTCTGAGGTGCACCTACTCCACTCCGGCACTCGGCGAATGAAAGTTCCTCATGTGGACGTTTCCAACTGGATGCATGATAGTGGGACGACAAAATATTCCAGGCTTCATGGGTTTGTGGGCATAATGAATAACCGAGCGCACGGCATCTCGATCTCTTGAGGGGCATGTTCACAATAGATAGCATTATCTCGATTCAGGGGTATCCCATTTCACGCAACGGTGATTGCAATTTACTCTCCTACCTTACAACTGAAGCCAAACACCAAAATTGAGTTTGAAAAGATTTCTAGAACTCAGTCGATCGAATCGCCATGCGTGATATCATGAAGATTGGAGGAGACTGGAATACCCACGGGGATCACGCCGACGGGTACGCATAACATATATTGGTAGAATGTGGCCTCGATAACTGATGCAAAAATGGTGGCAGTCTAATAACGCTTGCAGATTTAAATCAACTGGTTGTCACGTGTACCCTTTTCCAACATCAAAAAGATACCCATCAACTCTGTACTTTCACAAGGATAGGACAGTGCACAAGGTACTAGTTAAATTATTCTAATACTTACGGGTCTTCGGCCTGTTTCAGTTGTCTGACAAAAACAACAGTTGCACGTGATTTATGCAAGAAAAGTATTGCTGGAATGTCTGTGAACGGACCAGTCCTGCACGTTTCACATTTCTTGTTAGCTGGTGACCTGTATGGAAAAACCTATCACCCATTCTCCCTTTGAACACAGCTCCGCCAATCTACTTACTCCCTTCCTAGGGAAATCTAGCCATCTCCTTTCTAAACACTCCCACCTAAATACATACTTGTTTAGTGTTATTTCGTCCTACTTCATTGAGCATGGAGTAATAAAAATGTTGGGTTTTTTTCTGAAAAGCACCGTTAGTCCGTGACCCAATCCGGCCTTAAGTTATGCGTGTAAAAACATCATCCTGATAGGCTTTAAATTTTTGTGCTAACAACTCTGTCACTTTAATTAGCACAAACGCTGCAAAATAGATGGAACTTACATGATTTTGAAATGGATAATCAGACAGAATTCCCTTTGTAAAGGAAGAAGTCCGGTTGACCGCATGTAAAATCCAAAGGTGTTGTGGAATTGGTCGTCACATGGGGTTCTCTTTTTGGTGAGTAGAACTTTAGCCAGTATTTTATTTTAGTGTCTCGTTTAGATGGAGGCAAGCAGATAACAAAAATACATGAGTGAATGAAATCATCTGACTCCAGAGCACCCCTGCTCCTTTGACACCTGAGCTCATTTGTAGAAACTATCCGTCCGCAAGTATATCAGATGTTTTTTTAAAGTAGTCCCAGACCTAGATGTCATTCACAATTGGAGTCTTATTTGATCTGTATCACTCTCAGATAATCACAAAGGAATCTCGCTGTCCGTCAGGAATCCATATATACCCCAACCAATATACGAGAGGATTTTGTTTGTTCCCGCATCAGTGATACCACCCTTGATGATCGCGATAGTAACTAGCATTCTGGCCGAGAATTCGCATTTTCCTACCAATGGACTAAACGAGTTTGCAGCAACAACCTTTGGTGGCAGGTTCAAATATCACAGTAATAGATGTGACCCGTTGAACAAGGGTATAGACTAGATGGCGTAAAATGCATACCCAACGAACATTTCACTATACTGGCAAAGAAGTGGCAGAGGAAACCAAGCACATATCTCCTATGTCATCATAATATCCATTTGCTTGGCTATATGTTTTAGCTTTAGGAAGGAATCCGGAGGCCGCACGACAACTGGATAGTAGTAATGGTGTAATTAACATCTTGGCGTAGGTTGACCTAGGGACCTGTGGTTTATTGTGTTCTCCAGCGACTGCACAATATACTCTTGGAATATAATCAGGGGAAACTGAACTGCTACGGCATGGATAACACGGCATGACGTACAATGTCCGGTCCGAGAGCAGATACCGGCATTACGAAATGCACGTTTAATCCAAACGACAGTGTCGGACATTTCAAACAAATGCCAATCAGTGCAATCCAGTGCGAAACTGTGAAAACGGTCTAAAACCCCTAGATGTGTGTGATAAAATGAACAGCAGACCATAGAAGACAAAGCTACTCAACAAAACAATGGGCAATCATAGTGAGTTTTCGCATCAAGTGCTTTGAGCACTTCTGTCGATTTCACCTACTGACAAGTTATGATTAGCTGCTGAGAGAAAGTCCATTTCGTAGGAAACGTTTTTCACACTACCATTTGCACACTTTGATTGATATACCGTCAAGTTACTCTGGCTTAAGATACTGAGCCGCCTGCCATCGACAGTTCCACTCCCATGATTTCCGTTCTTCTTGTTCTGAGAATATACTGTCGTTACTAACTAGAAGGTCCTGAGCTATTCATCACCAACTGTCTGTCGTTCATTATCTTCTGCACTTCAGTCATGAAAGTAGTGCGTATTTCCGTTGGTACAGATTGAGACCCGACCAATAACCGTTGTTGCCCTATGATGGATCAGACGAGATGTTTACACACTCCTGAATAATTAGTCATGAGCTGTATACGTATTCATTTGTCTTCTTTGCCCACGGACAACGTGTGGTGTGATCTTTGTTCCATCCTCAAAGCAATTTTTGCTTCACTTGCCATACCCTCTAAGATGGGCCTATTTTCGCTGTTAGGCCGTTGCAGATATCTTCTTCTGGCCATTGATCAAGAAAACAAGGATGCATTATGAAACTACTTCTGCATAGATGGCTCTAATTCCGGGACATCTAAGTAGACAGCAATATCTATTTTCGGATCACCGGGCCACTTTAAATTAGAAAGATCTGATATGGTCAATTCCGGATTGAGGTAACGGTAGATTCAAAGGCTCTAGAGTACTGGAGGGTAACGAGGTTATTATTTTTCTACAGAGGAAGAAATACTAACGTCGAACATGAAAACGGAATCTGAGAAATTGTTTTATTAGAGCATAGACCCATAATTTCCAGTACTTTTTGAAAAGAACAGTGTTTTTTGCCACGGCGGCATGTCCATTCCTCCATATTGGTGAACTGAATGACTAATCAGGTCATAAATTGGTTTCTAAGCTCACTTATGAGATGCCTATTTTCGTCAAGCGATGGTACAAACTGATGTCCTTCTCTAAGGTGTATTGGTGTTTCATCCAGAAACGGTGAAAATATTTCCAGTGAACAGCTCCTTGACCATACTTTTTTGTTATTAGTTCCTGCGGAATAACTGATAACATTTGGAATTACGTGCGGAACGTTTACGTTGAACCGGCAGCTTGTAAAATTGCGCGTGTATCAGTCCCAAGGAAAGCCTGCGTATTTTGTCGAATTTTGTTCGTTCGCCGCCAGATGGTGTAACCTAAGTTTCTGATGCGTGAAGGAAGAGGCGTAATCAGGGTAATCGAAAGTGACAATGGACTCAGAAGCGACCACATCACCAAGAAAGACAAAGTGCGCAGTGTAATGTCTATGCCATTGATGTTGTTTGCAGACTGGTCTTCAGATCATCGTAGCAACTTGGTACTAGTCATGATGACTCCTGTCCTTGTGGGTTTCCGTGAGCTGCAAAGGCTTTCTTGAGCTGTCAGTGGGAACCTTCAGCCATACCTTTTGCTGGCGAGCGGTAGGCTGTGGTATGAGTGCGAACGGTGTTTAAACTTTGCAAAAGACAGCTGAAGGCTCCCCCGAAATGCGAGCCGTCCTTTGTGGTTACAATGGCTAGACAAATAAAGGATGCACCGAATTTTTCTAAGGAAGCTTGGGCAACTGCTTTGCTGGCTGCGCTGTCCAGAGGTATAGCTAAAGGTCATCTGATGAGGCGATGCAGACAATCAGGAATATATATATATATATATATATATATATATATATATATATATATATATATATGTTCACTACGAACTAATTCGAACCGTCTGGAATGGTAATGGATACTCTTCATTTATATGTATATATAAATATATGTATAATTATATATATATATATATATCATTACTCATATATATAAATATTAGCTTCTGACGGAGGAAAGGGCCCTACAAGATCAGCAATCAAGTGTTCGAAAAGTGAATGGACAGCTAGTAGATTAGATAGCGAGGTTTATGTATGTGTGCACTTTCGAATTTTGGGACTGGAAACGGGTACTGTTTCACACACTGACGTCACAGTTCATTTTCTGCCAAATATAACGGACACCGATGATTTTAGTGGAGGTACAAATGCCTTGCTGGGACAACCTGTGTGAGTCCTCGAAAATCTGTCACCTAAATCATGGAGGTACGACTGGCCTCCGGTAGCCTTTGGAAACGTCCTATGGTGTTTGACCCTCGGGTCACCAACGCGGACGCAATGGATTCTAGTTTGATCGGGCAGCTGGTGTTAAAGGTCAATATGTGAATAAGAGGGAGAGAGTTCGCGATAGGATAATCGACACCCGAGATGGGACGTAAATTACTCATGAACTGAAATATACATTCCAGACGACTACGTTAACTATGATAGCATCGGTGTTGGTGCACAACTCGTGAATCATTGGTTTATGGCCGGTGTAGACCGTGAATTCCAGTCCTACTGAGATGTGCCTAAACTGACATATGCTTTGGTAGATAGCGAATATTTCGCGGCCAAAGTCACTGTACTTGGATTCGCCCAATGACGCCGATCTTACTAATGGACGCCTTTCCCATGACTTATGTGATGACTTGGAAATTATTATTTCCCGTCATAAATTTGAAAAGGGAAATGAGAAACGTAGGTTTGCACAATGTATCCTGGACCATATTGCTGCACCTGTACACGCGCATACTGAAGCCACTGTGATTTTTATAAAATCAGTAGAACCACCAATGAAACTGAGGAATGACTAAAGTGGATGAAATGCAACAGGAGCGACTGAGAATGGGGTGAAGGTGTTGCCGAATGTTAGGTCACCAGGGTAGGGCCAAACTGATAAGCCATTCACACTGTTCGTACAGTTTGGGTTCATAAATGAGAATGGCTGGGGCCTCAGCATATCTGAGTATTGCCGTATTTGTGGTGTTGTATATAATCTTGCTTGGATTTGCAAACTTTTTTCGATCAATCTGATGTTGCATAATTGATGATCGGATTGCTTTTTGTTTCGTTGATGATGTCACCATTGTGATTAGTCATCGATTTTCGTAGGCTCACGATAATAAGATCATCTATTTGGTGAAGCAATTTTCTTTCTGTTGTGCTTATGCAGACGGCTGAGCTTCAATATGCGAAATATGTACGGAATACACATTAGCTGATGAGTATTAAAAGCTAGGCACAACTCTACAGTCAAACGGTTATCCAAAGCAGTTTATTCGGAAGCACTGTAGAAAAAGCGCATAACACGAAGTCACAAACTGCTAGCAAGTTAAAAGCTTTCCTACCTTATCCATTCAAAGGTGACGACGTCAATCAACGAATTAGTAGACGCCTGAAGTCAGTGGTCATTGTGCAAACCTATGTTTCTCACTTCCCTTGTGAAATTTGTGATGGAGTCTTATCTCTCTTTGCGTTTTCGCATAGGACTCGTAATTTACGTTTTTTTTCGATATTGCCCTGGCATTGGGGAATTCTTCCCTGGGGCGTGTCGTGCGGGCTATGCTTCAGAGGGATCGCAACGATATCCCTAATTCGTGAGATCATACTGACTGGGATTGCCAAGAGCAACTTATTTCATTTAAATTACTGGCTGGATATGTGAGCCTTCCGGAAACAAGACTCAAACACAGCAGACAGTATGTTTGCTTACTGACGAAATTCTCGTCCGTAGAAGTTGCGATGAAAGGGCTAGATTACGCAAAAACAGACGGATAGATAACAGCATGTATTCAACTCCTAGGAAACCCACAAAACCATGATGCCTTTGGTCCGCATTGCTCTCCGACAGTCTTTTTGCATGCTGTAATAAAATGATGTTGGTAATATCAATTCCCCTTTCAATTTATCGGACAATTATAAAGTTGAATTTGTCGCACTAGTGATAGGATGACATTATGATCCGTATAGCGCATAAAACTATTTCGTGAAGGCTCGTGAAACCTTACTGCAAAAGATCTGCGATGTGAACCATAATGAATAATAATACCCACGCAGCAGATCAGATACTGTAACTTCTCTAATGCCCTCATTTTTTTCTATTGCTCATCGGGAATCATGTAGAGCCCTAATGTTTTCAAAGCTTAGGGATGGATTCAGTTTTATCAAGCTGCAAAACTGAGATGGATGATGATTACTCTTGTTCGCTCTCGTGGAATACACGGTAACTACATTTATTATCTGCACGATAAATTTGTTCGTACAGTGCAACATTTAGCATATTTCGCGTTATCTCTTTATGAGCTCTAGAACGCCGTGGAAATCCAAAGGGGCACCGGCTAGTAACAAAAAACTGAATATCTTGGTTTAAGTAGCAATTTGTTGAAGTTTCTTGACTTTTCCTCATGATAATTTCTACGCATTTCCCTAAAGTTGCGCTGAAGTGGTGTTTCATGGTCACTTTCCATTCCCTTTAGACTTTTCATATACTTGAAAAGATCTCATTACTGGATCTCAAATTTGGTCCGACTTGTTTGCGCCGGACATTTCTTCTAGCGGTACGATGCAAAGTATCTCTACGGACACGCCACCATGCTGTCGACATTTTTTCCTTCGTCATTCCAATGTGTGGCGGCTTTTTTTGTTATGGTAAACTAGCGTATGAGGGAAATTCGAGAATCTTGAACATGTCGGCAATTTTTATTTTGGTTCATTGTACCCTTTTCATTTTTTCGGGTCTACGGGTAAAACATTTTGTCATTTTGGAAAGGTCCATTGAAGTATTATCACGATTCAGTGTTATCTTCCATCCTGAAATATTCAGCTTCCTAACACAAGAGCACTTCGTTTCATGGGAAAAATCGTGCAGCAACACCACCATTTTATTTATCTCGATAAAACTAGAAAAAACTAGCAATCGACTTGTGTGGTAAAAGCAAGCAATTCTGGTGAACCACATAGTCACATAGATTTCTGAATAACATCAATTTGTTCTTTCATTCGATCATATCGGTAACGGTACAGCATATAGAAATGCATGGAATACGTTTGGTAGTGACACAGATCGCAAGTTGGAAGACATTGTCGAATGAGCTACTGCCCACACCCATCCAATCCATGTGAATAAAGGAGTGCTAAAGACTGGTACTCTTGTTAACGCACCAATTAATCAGTTAGAAAGCTGCTTCAAAAATGAAATGACTTAGAAGAAAGACCATAGATCAGGTGCATCACAACTGGTGCACATGTTCTTATCAATTTTGATCATCCACCATATTACAGTCCAAACTGGAATGACTAGCTAGTTCATCAGTACGTATTCTCAAATGTGGAGCTACAAAAGGTGCATTCATATGTTCACCATAGCCCCCTTAGTCAGTCGTCCGAAACACGGGACGATCGGGGTGAATGAATTAGGTTTTAATTGTCATGATATGCACTTGTTTATATCATCCCGTAATCGCAACCACCATAATTAGATAAACATGTATTGGGTATACCAGCATCCTCAGCCAGATATGATCTAATCACAAGATCAGCGTGAATGGACATCACTGCTATTTAAATCAATCCCGCCAGGACTATCACTTTCGCGTGCCAATTGGCATCGATTCTTCTAGAAGACGATTAGTCTCGAACAAACTACTGTGAATTTTGCGATCCTCAACCTTCAACACGAGGTCGTGTTTTAGACCTTTATGTATTCACTATGCATTAGCAGCGCAAACTGACCTTCTGTTTGACAGATTCCCAAACAACTCAATCGACCAATGTAGAAAAACAGAAGCGAGCATGGAAATTATGACAACCTACGATGGTGACGTGATCGATCTGAGCAAAATGGAAAATGTGCATGATGGTAAACAAATGAGTAGTACAGACTCAGTTTCCGATCGGGCAGCCAACAGTGTCGATGCATCGGTGAACGAAAAAAACGTCCAACACATATACCATAATCAACACAACGAAGACTAGTACGATTAGCCCGGATACTATGAAGAAACAGTCTGATGTTGGCGTCTTGTCTGTTTCAACAGAACATCCGACGAGATTACAAATACGTGAATCCACGATCAAAACGAATGAAGACCAGACTGCACATCCGAACGATGGGCAGCCGAACGCTATACAAATTGAAGGTTGGCTCCCGTTCTCCTTATGCGTCTTACGGATACTTCGCTGTAAATTATTCATTACTTACTAATGTACACTGTGTTTTATGTGTCGCGAAAATTATTTTAGAAACATTTCTGAGCCCGTTTAAACCACATTCTGCACTGGACTATTTCCATGCTTGTCACTACGCAAAATACTTGATCATAAGTTTGACACGTTTCCGTAAAGTTTTGTTGATTAGTTTGTGTGGGGCATTTTTTCGGGCCTTATGTCTCAGTGTCCGAAGTGTGAATAAAGGCGTGCTAAAGACTGGTATTCTTGTTAATGCACAACTTAATTTGTCAGAAATCTGCTTCTAAAATGAAATGATTTAGAAGCAAGACCGTAGATCAGGTGCAACACAATTGGTCCACATGTTCTTATCAATTTTGGTCATCCATCATATTACTGTCCAAACTGGAATGACTAGTTAGTTCATCAGTACGTGTTCACAAATGTAGAGCTACAAAAGATGCATTCATATGTTCACCATAACCTTATCAGTTAGTCGTGCAAAACACGGAAAAAAGATCGAAATAAATGAATTTAGTTCTGGTTGTCATGGCTATACTACTATCCTTAGCCAGATACGATCTAATCACACTATCAGCGCAGATGCGCATCACTGCTATTTCAATCAAATCCACCGGGTCTATCATTTTGCAAACGAGTTGGTAGTGATACATCTCGAAAACTTTGAACTCCAACAGATTACGTTTATTTTTGTTCTTTTCAATCTTCTACACGAGGGTGCTTTTCGGACATTTATGCTTTCGCTATGCTTTAGACAGGGCAACCTGACCTCTTAGATAAAAAATACACTGTATTTGATCGTCGAACGAGATCCAGGTTGTCGCTTTGTCCGAAAATATGGCCCAGCAACCTGCATAGCCATCGTGAATCACCAAAAAAACAGATGATTCGAAGGCATAAATGGCTTCCCACTAGGGTTAGTGGGACTGATCGAGACACCTGTTGTCCATGTCTGGCGATCAAAGTGACTGCAGAACAGACAGGCATCGAGTGAATGATGGGTAACTGAGTAGGCGCATCTCTGTACCTGCGCTCGTGTACACAGGCCACAAACAAAAATAAAATGCACTGGGGCCGGTTAGGGATCGTACCTGACGTACGCGTCAACCACGCGGTAATGTGTATACCGACATTCAGCGCTCTGTTTTTCCGTTGGTGAACGCACTACTGCCAAATCACATATGCGTACCCGGCACGTTCATACACGAAATACTTGCGCTACGTTCAGGATAGGAGGCCTCAGTCTGCTAAAATCAGGCAAACAATTTGGCTGCCTTTCCTGGATTGTAAACATGTGTGCACACACACAGGTACGCTCATTCAGTACCAAGCTTCAACGATGGCAAGGCCTGCATGCACCTTGGTCCATCAACCGTCAGGGTTCCAACGACAGATGGATTGCATTTCAATACTGGATAAAACCAAGCCTGTTGTCCGTGGTTTTTCATAGTTGCTCACTTTCTTATACGTCTCACGTGGCATGTTTGTCACGTGTGTGTGTGTGTGTGTGGCGTGCAACAACCAGCACGATACAGAGTTGATTTTGTGAAGTGGCCTGAGAAGCAAAGGAAAATGTGAATGTGGATTTAACGCAGATTTAACTGAAAATACTCGGCTGAAGGATCAGAACACTGGGTAAATAACAATATCGTTTTCGGTGCTTTCCAATTGGATAATTGTAGCTCGTTTTATAGACATCGGAATTCAGATCATAGAAGGAAGAACAAGAAACGTGGTTCTTATGGTGTGACAGCAAATGACATTCTCGTATCCACATAGTTATAGTGCAATCGGTGTCACGCCGAATTGCCTGAGTTATCAAATTCGAGGGACAAGTCAGCACAGTTCGCGCACACAATTGATAACATGAGAAAAACAGTGTATGACGTCACTCCAAGGTAATCAAGAGGTTGAACTGTGTGTAATTGAATGGAGAGCGGAGTGTGCTCATCATTCAGGAAGGCTGAATAAGATGGGGTGGAGATACACTGAGAACACTACGAAAGAATACGTGAAAGACCACTTTGTTCACTTTGAAGCTAATCAGATAGGTTATTTATTTCTCTTTGTTTGAAACAGCATGGGGAAAACTTGCGAAGTTAGCATACTACGTTTCAGCTTCTGAGAAGCTATACGAGAGAACATTTACGTGATGGGTGTGGCCCAGAACATTTAACTTTTGTGTCTTGAGGAGCGGTTAGGGGTCTTCCTGGAGTGGGAACCGATTACCAGAATTCAGCGAAATTTTGATGGGTGAAGAACTCATCATCAAGAAAAGTCACGAAATCTCAACGAACTGCTACAAAACCCAAGTTAGTCATTTTCACAGTCAAACACTTTGAGCGATGTTGTATCAGTGTCCTATAACGACTTGTGTATTGTACTTTCACGATTTCAGATAGCCCATTCTGATATTTTTCCCGATGATCCTGGTATACACTGTGAGGGAAAAGCTGTTTGACATGTAAATCCGGGGACGAGACCTATATTTTGTTCCAAACGACCTGTATCTTGCGCATCAGTGGAGCTTGCTGACCGCGAGTTGGCCCGGCGGGAATAACTGGGAGTGATTTTTCCCTTCAACTACTCATCATAGGCGGCACCTATCGTAATAATCAGAAAGACGAATGACAGAATCTGGATCTGGGCCGATTTTTCAATAGCACTGAATCGATGCCTCAAGAGACAATAATACCCACTACCGGTGTCAGACACTTTGTTTGCCAAGTTGAGCGGTGGTAAAATATTGTCGAAAATTGATTTTTCTGACATCGACCTACAAGTTGATGTGGGGGACGATTACAGGGAGTTGCTCTCTGTAAACACTCACAAGGGTTTTTATCGCTGCAATCGCTTATCTTTCGGTATTAAGTGCCCCAGCAATTTTTCGGCAGATAATGGATACGATGTTAGCCCGTCTAGAATTAGCAATGGCCTATCAAGATGATACATAATTATCGTTAGAAAAACAAAGGATGAACAAATTAGACATCTGAACATGACCTTGCAGAGAATTCCCGAGTATGGGTTCCGAGCCCAGTCTCAGAAATGTGCATTTGGATTATCCAGTAAAACTTAATTGGGCCCGATCATTGACAGTACGAGTTGAAGACCGGATCCAATGATGATCACAGCAGAAGACCAAATGCCCGCTTCAACCAATAAGGGAAAAATACGGTCCTTCCTCGGGCTTGTAAATTGCTATCACAATTTTGTACCACAGATATGTCAACTAAGAGCTCCCCTGAACCAACTGCTGACGTAAAACTTTGAATGGCACTGGTAACCGGCAGGTCAAAACATATTTGTCACCATCAAACGATTTCACATGCCCAATATACTCCTCACTTACTATGATCCCAATTTACCCATGATTGTAGCCGCTGATGCATCCGAGTAAGAAATTGGGGGGGGGGGTACTAAAGAAATTTCCCAATGACAGTCGTAAGGTGGTATACCATGTTTCTAGACAATTCACAGCAACAGAGAAGAATACCGGCCGCATTGAAAACGAAGGACTGGCGCCAACTTTCGCACTCGAAAGCTTCGTAAGATGCTATATGGAAGAGAATTTATCCTACCCACTGATCACAAGCCTTCCTTCATCTTTGGCAAGAAGCAGGGGTACCAGTGCATACTGCAAATCGTTTGCATTGTTGGGCCACACTGCCGTTAGGTTATGACTTTGAGTTTCACGTGATGAAAACAACAAGTTTTGGGCACGCCGATGCCCTGTCCAGACTAATAGCTGATTATGGCAGTCGTCTTCCTGATTAGGACAGTGTATTTGCATCGATCGCCTTTGATTCAGATGTTCATTATGTTTTCGAAGATTCGCTGAGCGTTCCACCAAACACCGCTGAAATGATCCGGTGCGAAACAGTGGAGGACAAACTATTGTAGGACGTGTTACTTTATTTAAGAACGGGTTAGTCCCGCAACCTTCCCAAAAGGGCTCACCAGGTGTTCTTCAAATTGAGGTTAGTCTTATCAGTAGAACAAGGATGTCTCCTGCTCGGTGAGCGAGCCTTTGTGCCCCAGACATTGCAGTCAACAACGGTGAATCAGTTCCGCCATGGTCACCCTGGTAACAGTCGCTTGAAGGCACTTGCTCGGAGTTATGTATATTGGTCCGTTATGGACCAACAGATTGAACACGAGGAAAATCTTGTCACAACTGTTCAGTGGCGGCTAAACTACCACCTGAAAGTGAATCCCAAACATGGCGATCCCCAGCGGCCCCATGGTTCCGTAATCATACTGAATGTACCGGGCCCATTGACAGCATGTTTTATCTACTCAATGTCGATGAATACTCCCAAAGCTGAAAGTTATTCCTGTGCGTGTTAAAACCACAAACTCTGTAATTGCAAACATGTGTAGAATATTTCCTCATTTCGGTGTGCCGGAAGTTCTCCTCTTTGATAATGGTCCACAATTTACATCTTCACGGTTTGCGGAGTTTTGTGCTTCGAAAGGCATTTGCCACGTTTGCTCCCCAGTGTATCACCCACAATCGAATGGCCAAGTAGAACGGTGTGTTGACACGTTTAAACGCGCACTGATCAAAGCACAAGGGGGGCGGGGGGGGGGGGAACTACAACCGTCAATTGACGATTTCCCCCTGACATACCACTCAACTCCGAACCCAGCTACCGCAGAGCAGAAATCTCCAGATGGCTTATATCTTAACCTACTCTTGGATGCCATGATTTCGGTCCATCGAGATACTAACGAACCGCAAATCCTTACACCCAATAATGTCAGAGAATTAAGTATTGGAGATCAAGTTTATGTGCGCAATTTTCGGAACGGTTTGGAGAACTGGATTCCCGGACTGATTGTGAGACGAGAAGGAACAGTCACGTATAATATCATGGGGGGTATTTTCATTTGGGTTAGGCATGTTAACCATCTCAGACCTCGAAATATGCTGTAAAACTTGGTGGAACGTCCCTCCGGTTTCATACCTATGGACGTATAGACGGATCATCGAGATGTCAAGACAAGCCCAAAAGTTGTCGTCGCTCACATGAAGGCAGCTAGACAGTTAGACTGAAGACACTCAAGAAGTATTCGGGTTCCAATACGCCAGCCGAATATCAATCCCAGGAATGGAGTTTATGAACATCCCTAAAGGAGGGAGGTGTATTGGAACCTCAAACTAGTCCGATTCAGGCTGCAAATGAAGTATTTCCCCGCTCATCAGGTCGAACGTGACTGGCCAGCCTTGGTGACTTTTTCACATGCGTCATCTAATCATGTGTTTTTATCGATTTGTACGCTCATTGCCTTGCCTCGTAAGGGTTCTGCAAAGAAATAGCATTACGGCGTTCTAGTCCAGAGGCCTGTGTTCTCTTTCTGATTGGGTTATCAGGCAAGGACTTACCGGTGAAACAATTTATATGCCTTTGAGGTATTTCGTGTGTACCATAAATATAGTATTTGTCATTCTTTTACAAGCTTTACGAATTCCAGTTTGTAAATGCTTGAAGTATTCAGACGGAATTGGTATTGATAACAATTATTTGTTTCCGCATACGGTACGACTGTCGGAAAGCAATCCGAACCACTGACTTCAGCCGTTTCAACTAAACTAATTACCTGTTGAGCTCCTAGGATAATTGTCCGCTGAAAATTTTGGTTTCATGGACGCTTCTAGGGGGGAGAATATTTTCAGTGTGCAAAATGTACGGTCTCAGCAATCAAGCTGGCCACTCTGAACCTGAGAGTATTTTTTGATAATTTTCCTACTGGGAAGCATGAAAGTAGTCCAGTGCGGAAAGCAATTCAGACAGGTATGAATATATTCTTAAAATACGCTTCACGACTAAAAGAACGAACGCACGCTGATTTGTGCTGAGGAAGTGTGTCGGAAGTAGTGACAGTGGTTTTTATGTTCGAAGGTCGCTGTCCAACAAGTGGCAGACAAGGAGGGGGGGATGATCGAACGGTCATTGTAATGTGTAGAGCCATCCAGAGAACTCCTCAATCGCCCACAAGGTAGACTGATAGATATCGATTCGACTTCAGATTATCCAAAATGCCTCGGCTGCAATTCTCTGTCATCAGAAGCAAATACGGAATAACTGCGGAAATCTTCAAGACGCACTTCCCAGTGGCCACCGAGCCACTTCATGTCCCATTCAGCTGGAATTAGGAAATAAGAAAACGTCCATTCCATTGAGAAGCCGATTTTGCTTCAGTTTCCCAAACAAGGTGACAAAACGGTATTCAGGATCTGTGGTGCATTTAGTCTGTTAGAATTAGCTGTAAAAGTGTTCGCCCTGGTTTTGATAAATCGCCTCACTGTATCCCGACTATTGAGTGCTCGGTTCATCCAGAGAGTCTTTCGCCCAGGCAGTGGGAGCGTCGACCAGATATTTGTCCTCCGGAGGATTCTGGAACATATTTACGGTTTCCGAACTCCTAACATTGCATGCTTCGTAAACTTTTGACTCAGTAGATCGTGAGTCATCGTAGAGGAAAATGCTTACAGACTAAGTCTCATTCAAAATGGTTATTGTGGGAAAGTCATTTTATGCTAGAACAAAAGCACGTGCCCTAGTTTACGGCGAGGAGTAAAGTTTAGGGGTACGAAAGGGGTGCTGTTCAGTCCTGCTGTTGATTGGGTAACGGAACGCACCACGGACGGTTATCGGAGCGTCCAAGTTTCCATGGGCTGTAGTATTATGTAACTTTAATTTGCAGACAACGTAAAGAACCTGACCTCCTAGAAAGCGGCTGTTGGTGGGGCAGCTAAACATGCTTTGGAGATTGGTCTTGAGAATAATACCACCACTCAATAATCACGCAAGCTGAGCCATACAGCTGAGTAGCCAATTATTAGAAACGGCCTCGGATTTGCAGTATCGCCATCATGCCAAACAGACAGGCAGCAGATGATGTCAAAAGGTGTGCAGACGCTGCTCGAGCAGCTCCAAAACACCCTGTGGCGACGGAATAAAATTTACCAAAGGGTCAAGCTCAGGATGTAAATTGTCGCAGTTCAAACAGTCCCATCATATGATTGTGGAACATGGCCATTCAAAGCGGTGAATATCAGACGACTAGAATTTCCGAGCACTGATGCCTTGGTTCTATTTTGAAAGTAAGATGGACCGACAGGATTTCGTGGAAAAACTTCCTAAAAGGCAAGCGCATCGCTTGTCATTCAAGAAGCCTGCAATTTTGCTGACTGTAGTGGCTTAGGCACGTACTCTGTAAAACGGAACATTTCCGAACAAGCATTTTCCTGGCGCCATTTTCACATCCAGACTAGCGTCGACGACGAGAATGACACCTAAATATCTGGCTTGACAAGGGTTTCGAAGACACGTACCAACCTGGCACGCGTATGGTGTAGGGCACTCACCGATGAAAATGGAACTGGGCAGTCCCGATCAGACTCATTCATGAAGCTGGCTTTCTATCCAAGCAGACAGCCACAATGAAATAAAGTATGCAAATAGCGGGCGTTGAACAGCTATTTCACTATCTACTTGGTTGTCGTGAACAGACTGGTGCTTCACCAGTAATTCCCCTGTTTCAGATGACCGAGTCTATGTTGGATTATCATTTGGATTTGCCTAAAGTGGAACTGAAGTCTTTTCCGGGCTTTCCATCTAACTGCTGACTGTTTGTGAATCACTTTGAGTACAACTTTGAAGATAGAGTTTGTGACGATAGGCAGCTTTTATTTTATCTGAAGCCCTGGGGGAGGAGGCAAGAAGGGGTGCAATTTCAGAATTTTATTGTGCTTTCAAGGCTATCATACAATAGGGCTGGAGAAATTTCGAAGAATTTGTTTGGACATAACCAGTTAGTGGCTTGTTCATTTACCGACGGCTGGCTTGAAGTGCGGCTCATACAGATGAATAGCATGTCATATTTCAACTGACTGCTTACCATGGGACGGGTTACTCAACTGCGACCCACGCGTCCCTAGGATTTATGGGCTAGGACTGTTCATGATTTTCTAAGGGGGGAAGATCAGCTCAGGTTCCAAGATCTGCAGCACTAAGTGTCCCGTGAACCACAGATTGATCAGTGTAGGTTTGGTAAATAGACTACTAGAGCAAAATGCAAGGTCCTTCACTATAAAATAATTGGAAGAATTATCTGCACCAAGCCCACACAGAAGCGACCCAGATAACGTCAAAACGAGGAAGTTTTTGTTGCATCTGACAGATTATTGGCCTGTGATGGGATAAGAGCACTCGAGAAATGTCAAATGATAGCTTACATAAATCTTAAACCCAGTGCAATAAAAAGAAACGTCAGTTTCTCACATCTCGTAATATACCCGACCGTTAGACGCCACTTAGGGAAATCACTGCTTGTTTCTCGTGTCTTTTAAACGGACATTCGTCAAGCACCTGTCCTTTTCAAATTTATGTCCGAAACCAGGCTGTCAGGTATGGCATCACCCTTTACTGCTTTTTACACGGAAGCGATTCAATGACTGTGTTATGCATTTCTCGACCCAGGGGCTGCAGGTGGATGAGTACAGATTATATGAGAAGACTTGACCAGTTGGCCAATAAATATGCAACTACTATAGGGCTAAAGTGTTGTGTCAGCCAAGGTATTTTATCGATTGGTTTCGGTGGACTTGGAGGCTCTATGGAAATCTACACCCCACTAGACAGCGGGTCCGATGTGACTTTACTACAGAAAAATCTTCTGGAGCTAGTACGTCTGAGTACATCCCCTGCCCCATTCCAGATTTTGATCGTCAATGAGACGAGCATTTGGAATTCGTGAATAACGGGTCAGCGACTAAACTCATGGTTGGGAGGCGGATTTCCGAACGTAGAACGAGACTACTGTGTTGATAGGCTATCGATTCAAGCAGTTCAATACGGATCAGATGTGGACGTGTTTTTGGCCTCACGTTTGGTGCTTTAAAAGACACAATCTCGAACGCTCGAAATTGCCAATCCTAATAGGTACTGACCTTCTAGAAGCACATCAAGGTTCTGGAGCATAGTTTTGGTAAATGATCACAATGCTGCACAGTGCGAACGCCTTCAGTATGGAGACCAGACACAGCCGCGTGTCTAGTTGAAGTCCTTTTTGCTTTCGAAAGGAGTGTGATGCATTAGCTGCAGACATTGAAGAAAAGCGTATAAAAGCTACAGTATCTGTAAAGGATAAAGGCGCAACGAGGTTTATTTGGTGGGAAAGTGGCTAACTGGGTTTTAATCCATCATGACGATAAGGCACCTTGGCTTGGTGTGACGATTTGCTTGCATCCGTGACACAAAGAGCTATGCAGGACGGCTTTCCTAAGCCAGATATGCAACCATACCTGATAGGTTGATGGGTAGAGCACAGACGGAGTCCAATCTCAGAACCGGTTGATGCGAAAAATCTTGTTCTAACCACTACGTCAGTGTTAGTACTTCGCTTCCCTGATACAAGCTCGGCTTCCCTTTTCACTTTTTGCGTGTCGGGTGATTTGGTGTCTAGTGCTCGTGGTCAGCTGGCTCTGGCATCGTTCTGAGCTTGAAGACTGAGTGTGCACTGCTCGACTGGATCCTTGTCAGCAACCGTATGTGTGCAGCTCGGTTGAATGGTTTTGTGAATGTCAACAGCACTAGGCTGAAACGCTGATGTCCGTTTGATGTTTCTGTGTATGCCCCAACTGACTGTAGCTCTTCTGAGGCTAAAGAAGAATTATACCAGGATTTGTCTAAACAGCTCCGTTGCGTGAGCACTACAGACATCATGGTTGCTGCTAGTGATGTCAGTTTTATAGTCGGGAGCCTTTAAGAGACGGGGAGGGGTATGGCAGGCCGATATTGTGTTCCAGCCGATCGACCAGATAACGGTAACCGGCTCATTCAACTATGTTCCGACCATGGAATGTTCCTAGCGAGTACAAATTTTTCGCACAAAAAGCGACAGCAGTTAACCTGGCGTCCTCTTGCGCCTTCGCAGCATTGGACTCAGATCGAACTTATGGCTGTCGGTTACCGCTAGGGTGGATCAATCCAAGACTGTCGATGATTTTGAATCACGTTAGTAGACACTGATCACGCTCTTGTCAGTGCGCGCTCCAGCTTGCGCCTCGTTGGTGGCCGAAACAACGCCTAAGCATACCGTCCCACGTAGCTGCTACTGGACACTAACCAACGATCTGCTTTCCAAACAGAATTATCCACCAGGCTATCGATGCAGTCAGATGCCCAGGATCCAGAAGAGCGAAGGATGGTGATCAAACATGCTGTATGTGCGGCTGCTGATGCTGCCCAAGATACAACAACTAGACACACACAGAAACGATGGGTATCTGCACCTTCAGTTGCACTGTTAGATATGCGCAGAACGATACCACCGGATTCCAGATACAATGAGGAACGGAGATGCCTTAAGCGTCAACTGATGCGAAGCTTGAGAAATGACTGTGAGCAGTGGTGGATTGCGAAGTGAAGGGAGATGGAAAAAGATGCGGCGATAGTCAACAGCCGCCACCTTTTCCGTCTGATTAGACAAACTGGTTCACGTAAACCAGGCGTCAGCGAATCGATCAATGAAGAGAACCGCTGTCTGATTCAAACTCAGGACTGTCGTCTAATACGCTGGGCGGAGCATTTCGAGAAGCAGTTTATTTGGCTCTTATCCTCTTCAGGTTTGATCACTAGCACAATGGGTACAGCTCTTGTTGTAGATACCAGTCCTCCATCAGAAACGGAGGTTCTTCGCAAGATAAGCTTTCTAAAACGACATCAGGCTGCCGGACCGGATGAGTTGCCTCCGTCTATTTTCAAGGACGGTGACCCAGCACTTCTACTGGAGTTAACAAAACTCCTCGGTATGACATCGGAGAAGGAACAAGTTCCAAAGATTTGGTGTGAATAGATGGTTGTACAGATCGTCTTGTGACAACCACAAAGGAATATGTCGGATTAGCATCGCATTCAAACTGCTCGCTGGTATTGTTCTCCACCGTTTATCTCACGCTCGCGAACAGTGCTCGCGTGAGACCCAAGCTGGGTTTAGACCTAAATGAGGTAGTGTTGATTACATCTTTACTTTTCAGCAAAAGTTTAGAACAAAGATACACCTTCAGTAGGCCCACTATCTCCGTGTTTCTCGATCTTAAAGCGGCCTCCAACCGTACAGTTCTCTAGCGATGCTTCTTGTTCAACGAGGTGCTGCAGAAATTCATTTCCATCATAAAATCACCTAACAGTTATAGTCGAAGCCAAATTCACTGTCACGGTGATCTTTCACCCGAGTTCACCACGAAAAGTGGTGTTCCCAATGATTAAAATGGCTCTAGAGACCGCACTTTTGTCAGGTGAGCATAGCGGCATTGAACCTTGTTTCCGAGTGGAAAGGTATCAGACCTTGAGTATGCGGACGACATAGTTCTTCCATGTGATGATCCAGGTAATTTACAAGCTTCTCTAGACAGCTTTACGAATTGTGTATCAATGTTTGGCATGCGTTTTTCGCCTTCAAAGTGCAAGATGCTGGTGCAGGACTGGGTTGGTCCAACGACAGACCTTTCAGTGGATGGGGAAACTATAAGCGTGGTAGACAAGTTATGTTATCTGGGTAGCTGCATCTCACCCGGAGGTCGAATATCGGTAGAAGTGTCTCTGCGTATAGAGAAGGCTCGTTTGGCGTTTGTCAACCTGAGTCATCTGTTGCGTCGACATGAAATCCATTTACCTGTCAACAGTCGAGTGTACGCTGCAGCAGAGATGCCAGTGAGTCTGTATGGTTCGGAGATATGGCCACGACGGGTGGAAGAGATACGAAAATGGTAGGTATTTCAACACCGATTTCTTCATAGTATTGCTCGAATCTGGTGGGAACACCGTGTGAGCAACGTTGAGGTTCGGCAGGAAGTCTTCGGTTCAAGGATCAAATCATTAGGCGAAACAGTTGAGCTGACCAGGCTATGATGGTTGAGACATTTGTTACGCATGTCCCCAGACAGGGTTCCTGAGCGTGCTATGCTTGCTGAGGCGGGTACCGGTTGGACGATTAGTAGGGCTGATCAGTCTATGACATGGAAGATAGGTTTGAAAAGCCTAGCCAGTGGACTTGGGCAAGTAGGTCCTGTTAGAGTTTCTGGACGGAGTCCAAGAGACCCTCCTACTCAACGGATAGATACATTGGAAGGTATGGTTAGATGACACGATCAGTAGAGTTCTTGCATTCACAAAATTTCATCTCCGGCTTAACTCCATCATTGTGGTTCTCCTCTTACTCCTTTCATACCCTTTTCTCCTTCATTTTTCCATTTGAGATAGCCGCTAGGAGATAGCAACTAAAACCACCGCACCCAGTGCCTGGGTAATGGTTGTCCGAACTGAACAGAACTCAATCTGATTGAATATCAAATAGAAACCTATCACTTTGGCCCCACTTTATTTACATTTTGTGCGAATTCCATTTTACTACAGCATTAGACTAAGCCGTACCGGGATCAGTCACTAGAGTCTAATGAACTATTATAGAAGAAACTGGGATCAAGTTTGATAGGACTTACTACTGGAAAGATGCCTTTATAGTTGCACAATACATGAGCAATACTAAAACGAGATTTTGAATAGATTGGTTGCAGTCTTCGAATGTTCTGAATCTTGACAATGTTGGAATGTAAAATCGGGAGTCTTTTCCTGAAAAAATTTGAGGTCGAAAGAGACAACATCCTCGAATGTTTTCACTTGTTGGTTAAGAGGTCCTCAGTTCCTGATGAAGGATGTCCGTAGAGCCGGAGGACAGTCTCAAAGCAACTGCTCCACCGCCAAGCTTGGATTTGAAGCAGTCTCCGAGTCTTTTTGTCACTACGGCGCTGGATACATTGACTGACTCACTGATGGCTAGGTGTCCCAGTTGGTTTCGCTTGCCATGATCGATAGCGCGGCGAACGCGTTTTAGATCAAATTTCGCGGTTGTGAGAGGTGGTTTCACTGGGCCTGCCAAGATATCCGACGTTGCTAAAACAATAAGAGGTTATTTTTGAAACTTTCTCAGTTTTTGAAGCACAAAAACTAAAATCAGGAATCCAAAAGTCAGAACAATATAGGTTTTTGAATCCTACGGTACTGGATTAGCAAACTATAGAGGTGAAGAATGTAAACAAACAGCAACTGTACAGCAACGCCAATGAAGAGGAGAGGACCTAAGTTCAGAAGAACTCGAGACCAGAAACGATCTTCACGACAGTCACCGATCGAGTCAAAAATGTGCCACAGGACACATAGGAAAACTACAGACAGATGATAATTTGTCTGGTAGGATATGCGAGGATCTATGGTTACGTGACACGATTCTAAACAGCATGAATATTCGTTATTTGTGGGGGTGGGTGGGAGATTTCTATAAATTAGCTTAGTTTTTCTCACTGTGCTAACTATGGTTTATAGTACAGAATCCAAGTGGTTACGAGACAGGATTAGTAACCGATGCAATAACAGATCTCTAATGGTAAAGACGATGTTGAAACTAGACCTGGTTTAGTGGAAGGGAATCATGCGTGTTCAAGGACGAATGAACTAATCCAATCAGTTACAGTGCGTAGAATATCCTGTTTTACTATCCGAGATTCACCCGATTTCCGATGCAATAATCCAGCGATATCAAACAACGGAAGAACACAGGACCATCTCAGTTGTTGCCAGGCATTCGCAAAACATTTTGGATTTTACAAGGCAATATTACCGATGTGCTTGTACTTAGATGATGTTGGAAATTTGAAAACCATTTGGCTGTCATGTACAAGCCTGCATTTGTTATAACAAGGTTAATGTTGCAGCCAAACGTGAATATAAAGATTCGAAACCTATTCTGATCAACGGTGAATTGTACTGGGCATCGTGTAATCCTGCATACTCCAACTCGAGAACAGGAATCTGATATCGTCTTTAAGTGACCTTTAAATGTTGGTGTCAATCACGCTTCTATAGGTGACCTATATTGTGCTTCAGCAGGGGCTTCAAAAATAAAACTGACAGAAATTCTGACATAAAAGAATTATCATTCAGTGTAACAAGGAACAACTGTTATGCGTCTTTCCAAGAGGAAAGACAATGCATGTTTACTAAACCAAAAAAGTAAAATTCTTGAGTGCCGCAGCAGAAATCGATTTCAGCAGATTCAAGGGAGCAAGCGGGTACTCCAAGAGCGACCGACCGAAACTGAGCCGTAATAAAACAAACAGAAGTAAAGTGAACCATTCCGCTGTCGCACGAAATATAAAAAAACTGGGTTAGAAAACTCATCGAGGGATGGAAGAGGGAAAGCAATGTTTAGGACACAAACTGTTCTGTCGCAAGAACGAGTATCAATAAAAATAGTACTGCGGATTTCAACGAAATCACTAATGCATAAAAAAATAGAGTGAGGAATTTTCAGTTGCACAACAGGTTACGGTTGGCTCCCTCTCAAGTAAATAGGAATGGATTTTTCTTGTTTTTTTTCGCGAATCATGCTCACAGCCCTGAGAAACAGCATGAAAGCATCTTCAAATGCCTACAGATGCGTGCAGAAGGTACTGAAATTTCTTATTCTCTGACTACAAATTCATTTATCATGATACTACTTCATTTTCTATCGAGGTGAAGAGCACCGTCAGATATTTGCACATAATGCCACAAGCATATTTGGAGCTCGACGGGAATGGTGAAACTTTTAAGGATCTGGTCTATTGAGAAGATTACTGATAGACTGTTGCAACAGGATCTACAGTGGCACTTCAACCCTCCTCATGCCACGATGGTGGCCCGCTGGGAATGATGGTACATTTGGTTAGGAGGATACTTCTTTCAGACTTTGACGAACAGCCGATGACAGATGAAACATCAATGATATTTCCCACGGACTGTGAATGGATAGTAAGCTGACGAATGCTCGGTACTGTCATATGAGTCTGTCGTGATCTCCGTGCACCCAAGCCCCTTGGTCTACTACTCCTGAGAACAAATTCGAGAGATATCCCGACGAATTCGTTGAAGTATCGAAAGATTCGTTATTGGAGGCACGCAAACTACCTTGCATATGTGTTTTAGCAGAGAAGGACCAAGGAATATCATCCACATTACCAACAAAGGCAGAGGTGAATAAATCTATACCGCAATCACCTGCGAATAGTGTGTAGGACAGATGATACTTTGCCTGATTGACTTGACACTGGATTCCACCTTTCATGCACACGAAAAAATACCTCGTGGGGTTTTGGGAGCTGGTGTTATGGAGATCAAAAAACTTTGTTCCGTTTGTCAACATTTCCCGCTACAAACAACATTTACCTGAACTGTCCCTACCAGAGTTCAGCTCGTTTGTTTTATTGTAAAAACTTATCTAAATCTTCATCACAAATCGAACCCGAACATTCCTCAAGCTTTGCCCGCTGTGCTTGAACTTTGTTTTGACTGTATTGTAGTATTTTTTTCTGTTTCTAACCGTTTGCTGTTTTAAGCTCTAATTGTTGATTACTTGTTCAAGTTTGGATTGTGAGAGCTCAGAATGAATATCACTGAGGTCGGGTTGTTGTAAATTTTCTCTGTTTGTCGTTTACCGTGCCTTAGCTATTTTGAATCGACTTCTGATCCTAATAGTTTCGAATTTGGCCCCGAAGCATCTCCAAAGTTCATTTGGCAAGACTAAGATTTTTGTTTGCCACCTATATTTAAAGACAATGACTCTTCAGATAGTGTCAACTCTCTTTCACCAAGTGTCCTATCGTTCTCACTATCTCATTGGGAGTTGTTATATTTTCACTGACGGCACTTTACAATACTAGCTATTTACAAGACGTGCCCGAAGTGCTATAGCCAGGAGGGTTTTGAATGACGAGAATGGACTTTTATAGTCCAATACATTACTGCTGAGGAAAAGCAAGAGATTACATCGAGAGGTGTGTCATTTTTGAACCGATTACTGCAAATGATCAGCCCTTTGCATAATGGAACTACTTTACGTCCATCCCATGTGATGTCTGTGACGTTTATGGACTATTTAGAAGACGAGCCGGTTATCACATCCGTTTACTCAGCCTAGCTGGTGACGTTTTCTGAACAGACGAACAGTTGTCACAACAGGCTCCAGAGGTAAAACTCATTTGACTGACCTGAATGCTTCGAGAACATTAGCTGCTGTGGTAAGACGTCTTCCTCAAACTTCTGCAGTTTCCTTGGTCAAAAGTCACCTCATCCATTGTGCCCGTGGACCGAGAGGCAATTTCCATGGATCTTAGGAAATTCGCGGACGACAGTCTAGATGTGCTCATCGTATAGCAGTCTCTTGTCACCGAGACTCATAGTAATTGCAGGCTGTTCTTGGAACACCGGTAGTTTTTCACGAACCACATGCAACCGACGGTGGTGTCTGCACCACCCCAGTCACTAGCCCATCGTGACAAATCACATAACACTGCTCAGTATGGAAAGTTAATCGAGCTGGATTTACAACAAAGACTAACGTTTGCATATCATAAAGCCCTAGGCCTTTTATGCCAGAAGGGGAACTATATAGCGGACGGCTGCAGATCACGTTGATCATGTGGCATCCCTTGCGTCATTCAGGTATTGTAGATGAAGGATCCTCATCCTGAACAAATAAAAAAGTCGTCCGCTGTCTTCCCACTTACAAAAAAGTCAATGTTTTAGTTGTGCATAAAACTGGTCATTGTACACGCAACTTTCGGGTCAGTCAAGAAGTACGTATCACACGCAGGTGGACTCCGACATAACAGATGAATAATTGGTCGAGCAGTTGGGCTTGACGGGTCAGCCGTGATGTTATCGGTATCCAACTTTGTACAAACAGCAGAGATAAATTCACATGCTGTTAGTTTAGAGTTAAGTGGTTAGGGGATCAGGGGAGTCTGGAAGTGGTGATCGTGGTATTTTTCTAGCCTACCGCATGTGACTGAATTCGCACAGGTAGAAAACCCGAATCGGCGTTAGAAACTCTCAAGTGACGTTAAGATTTCTATCAATGAGGGCACAGTAGTGTCTCTGATGATCGTTTTGAACCTCTAAGTGGCACACCGCGTACTGGAACGACTATACGGCAGGCGAGAGGACCCGTATGCAAAACGGGTTGGGAGCTAATAGGACCCATCCCTATGTTAAGCCAAGAAAAACTCAATGTCGATTATATTGTTGGTACGGATCCTGCACCGATTACATTAGATACGAAGTTGGCTATAGAGTTTAACAAACCCTAGGAAATTGTCCAATCGTACTATGTCAAAAATATAGAGGTATTCAAACCCTGGTGTTTTAGATGCCGTTTTGGTGAGCCATTTGAAGTCAAAATGCCTGGGAAGAAGGATAGTAAATATCCTCCATTCAAAGAAGTTTTAACGATATGGCGTTTATTTTGATTGGAATCTCGTTCAGTAAGGCACGTTGGTCCCAAAGAACGCTTTACATACAAAATAACGACCTAATGAACAACGGGTATGCCTAACTGTGATTGCGTACTCAGGATAACGGCTCAGGAAAAGTTTGGTACCTGCAGCACCACCCAGTAATCTGTCCAGTGAAACCTGATACGAGAATTGTGTTTGGCTGTATTGAAAAATACAATACAAAGTAGAAAACGACAAAAGCGACGGTCTTGGCTTAGGTTTCTACGTTGGACAAAGGAAGATTTAGAAAGCACACTGAATCACTACCAAATGACGATGCATCCCATGGGGCCACATCGTCACCATATTGCACCTCTTTTGCCTTGAACAAAGCAATTATTGGAAGCCAAAACCTTTCTCGGGATTCTATTCTGAATCTCCACTGAGTTCCTTTATTAAGTCGACTACTTTTCTACTGGTTTTAGTGAACGGAAGACCTTTGACAAGCAGTTAGCAATTTATGATCAACGATCTTCGGGAAGGAGTTCCGCCAAACAGGATTGAGCAGTAATGCAGTAGAAACACTTATAGTTTTTCCATACTCGAAAAAACCGTAAAAAACCGTTACAGCTAAACTTAGAACCGCAGAGCATCCACCGCCCTCTTGGCTCCAGAAGGAAGGCAGCTTTGGAAGCTTTCAGCTTTACTACTGAAACACTGTGAAGAACTACCAAAAAGAGATAACCTTTTCCTTGTATTAGAGACAATTGAGTTAAAGAGACAACAGGGCTGCGCTGCTTCTCAAACGAATCGCGATATAGCCATGAAGCGATTGTGTAATAACATATACCCACGGTCATGGTTTCCCATTCAAAACCTACCTGAATGGGCAATCCTTCGTTGCTCCTTTGAAATAGTTCACCATCTAGAAGATCGAGTTTACTGTAGCGGTTTTAACCATCACGTGTTTGCGGCTGACTCAACTTAAAATGACGTTGAATGTCGGCTCCAATACTTTGTAGACTGACCCCAAGGTCGTTCTTCAAATTATTCTTAGTGAATCAAATCATTTACCAATGATTTGTACCAAGCCGCAGACCAACAATGCGAAATTTATCCTGCTATTCGTAATGTCTATGTGTAAATTAGAAGGCCAACACACCTGACGTGCTTCTAGAGGGGTGGTAAACTAAAAGGTTTTGAAAAGTATATGGCTCAAAGTTTCAACGTTCCTAACCAGGGAACATAATGATTGAACCAAAATACCTGGGAAGGATGATTCCTAGCCGCGCAACAGCGCTGTGTTGAGGGCAGCTACTGCAACTGCTTCAATCTCTTACTGATTATTCAGACTCAACCTGCAACAGTTGAATGGAACTTCCAAATTAGTAAGGGGGATATACTACGTAAGAGTATCTTATCGAGAAGAGCCTATGCTGTCGAATTCCTCAGTGAGCTCACCTAACGTCTCAATTATAGATGGGATGAAACGGGATGATCTTACACTGGTTCAGCACAAATGTTTTGGAGAAAAGATAAGCAACACGATAAGGAATAAAACAACCCATTTGGGAGAAGATTCCACTTAGCCCTGATTACGCACGACGCAGAGAATCCTAAATTTTTACCGGAAATATACTTTATATACTGGAGTATCATGGAGCACACCCATCAAATGAAAGGTCATGCAGATGTGACTCACACAAGCGCCATACTGCATGGAACGTACAGGATATTACTTGCACATAAGACCATAGAGGAAATTGTTGGATTCCGCTTTTAATATCGATGTTATCACTCGGTATCTTCTAGAAATATAATGGCCCTCTTGCCAGCTGATCTTCTGGAGCCCTACAATTCACCACCCGCAGTCACTGGAGTCGACCACTTTGGACCATTTCTAGCGAACGTCGCTAGTTTGTCCGAAAAAAATACCGCTATTTGTTTGCTTGCTCCAGCATCCAAGTCATGCATAAAGCAGTTTACATTCTGAGCACGGACTGATACAGTTTCGTTGTCGCCAGTTTCGGCGGTAGACTCCGATTCCTGCGGGGGCCGTACAGCGACAACGGACTCAAATTTAGGGATGCAGATGAGAAAATGAAAAATTCTCTTCGATATTGATACCAAGAGCAAAAAATAGCTTACTCATACAAAGAGCGTGTGTCGGGATAGTTACGCCGTTCATGATCTGTCATCAAGAAGGCGTGTGGGAACATTTCATCCGGTCAGTCTTGAGGACAGTTTTATCGGTAATGGGATCGCATTCGTTTACACGAGATTTTCTTGACGCTAGAAGCAGAAGTAGGTAAGATAATGACCGACAGTCCACCGGTTAAAAAAACTTTGGACTCCAAAGACTGTTTCGTGATGACTCCAAGTCACCTACTACTTAAGACGAGCAGTATCTGCTTCGATGGAGTTATTTCCGGACCAAGTATTCTCAATCATTGAGGGAGACAGACGAAACATCTCCTCGACTTCGCTTGGTGCAAAGAGATAAGGGACTATTCACCGCATTAGCAGAATAAACTAAGTTAGCCAAGGAAGGTTTAGGAGCTGTTGCTGATGGTCGACAGACCAGTTCCAATAAGAAACTGATATAAGGCTCTACTGGGGGAGGTTCGACAATCCAATGACGATGAGGCGCTGGGGTTGCTATAGTGGAGACCAGAAGTGGACGACCGGTGAGAGCTGTGCGTATCCGTGCGACAGTTGGAGCATTACGTAATAGAGTCTGAGTATTTGCCGACGTCCTGGGTGAATTCGCCGACGCTGGATGGACCGCACGTAAAATGTGCATGTACTGCTCAAACTGATGCATATGGGTGTCTAATAACCACATTTTCAAGTGGTATATGACAGCATTAGCGAAAAACCTCATGCCTTTTTACTAGGAGAACTAGCAGCGAACATGAAGCTTCATGGCAGTAACATTTGTAGCCTGTTGGAATCAAGTGAATATTTACGCCCAAAAGGCACACGAGGCTCCATTTATGACACTATCGGTGGACCGCAACTGTGGCGAATGATGAGCTTGTGAAAGAAAGAGAAGCATAATTTTTCAAATTGAATAGATCCCAACTTTACTAAGAACACACCCTTCATAGAGAATATTATATATTTGGTCAACCTTCTTCCTTCAGGATTTTTGCAGTGTCACCCTCATTGGTGATAGAGTACGTTTTGTCTTATGCTTCATCAAATGCTGCCTTTTGAATGCAGTTACCAGTGTGGGTAGCCCTTTGATTATTCTCTTTGAAACAGGCAGTTATTTTGGATTACGTTCAAATGAACTCATTCAAAGTGAAATCGTATGGAATGGAGCTTGAAGTCTTCCACGCTTTCGCAAATCTCACAGAGAATATTGAACAGATAAACCATTTTATTGTGTTCATTCACACTATTACAGTGAAATATCACGTGGAGCGTTATCCAGAAAAGATAATATCTACACAGGTGACTTTCGCTAGTTAAATTGCGGATATTTTTCGGCTATCTTGGTTAACAACGTCCCACTAGTCTAGATGCTTCTTATTGATGTTCACTAACAAAGCATAACGTGTTTCATTCCGATCCCAGTAAAACCATGTTGGCTGGTGTGTTAATTCGACATTCTACGGGATAGCTTTTCGCGTGGAGTTCCCACACCAAATAACATTTTTTTCTGAGCCCACTGGGGTCCATCATATAACGAACACTCATATGGAAAACAAGCCCATCCAAAAATTTCGGGCTTTGCGGTATGAATCCCCTGAAAAAGCACTGAGTGCCTTCGTTTCTTCGGTGTACAATGCAGTCTTCATATCAGGTGATACGAGTCGCATTTAAAATTGCCGCTACTCTATATCCAATAGGAAGTGAGAGTGGCTGGAAATATTGTTGAGCTGGATTATTAGAGGATTTCGAGCACGGTGCCAGAGCTGAGTCCTCAAAATCGTCTTATTGACTAGATATACTGCCTTCTGCCTTGAAAATGTGTAATTGTGATGTTTTTTCTGTGGTTCGTCCAATAGTTTGTGTTCCCCTTTCACGTAATACACTTGGCAAAATCCCTCACAGAATATTCATTCCTATGAGCATTTGCAATTCCGTTTATGTGACCGTTACGGAGATGCCAAGAAAATTCATTTGTACTGGGTTTTTTCTTCTTTACGCGATAGAAATATGAGCGACTTGTAGACAGCAGGCTCTATGTAGCCCTGTTGATGTTCGATTTGGGTAATTCAAGGATTCCGTTGACTCACTCATTGAGCTTTAAATTCATCGAGTTCTTCCTATATGTGTTTTGCAAATCGAACACAAGCGCTCCCGGCTCCGGAACCCTAGTGCTTGCATGCGTCAATTACTAAAGGGTGCCAAAATGACCTCGAATTCTACGTTCACATTGATGGGAATCGAAACTTCATTTTCCAGCAACTTTTACAGTTATGATTAAGAAGTATTTTCAACCCCGTACAACGTGAATTTTCTCAGTCATGACGGAGCTTATCTTCGGCTTGTAAAATTGTCAGACGTGTGGGAACGCTTTTGGCCATTAGGGCGGCTTCTACTGGACGGTTTCGACAACAAAACTATATTGATAACATTTTGAACATTTTTGTGGTCCTGCAGAAAAATATGACTATATGATACTTTGCTCAGATCCCTCCACCTTGGTAACCAATGTTCCACAAACCGAACTACCTATTTCGAAAATTGAAACTGTCTTCATAAAACACTATCAGTTACGCAAACTTATATCTTTTATCGGTGACAGTGGGTCATAACAACTCTATGGATCCCGAAACGACGGCTGTAGACAGTACTAACACCATGAAGACAAACTCGTATTGTCTGTTTCCCTAGTCATATCATCTCACTGCAGTGTTGAACGTTCTCTGTGTTTATTCTTACACTGAAAAATTAACATTATTGGTGTAGGAGTCTTGCAAGCCCTGGAACAACTCACTGTGCTAGAAATGCCGTTGTGCATGACACAAGCTGCCCCAGGAATATCTGTACGACAGAAAACTCCTCATTTTGGGAAGATCAGGTCAAATAAAACCAGCGGTGTTTCGCGGCGGACGAGTAGGGTGATGTGGCAATAAATTTAATTTTGGGTGAGGCGTACGACAGTTCGAGCGTTTCAGTTGCGTTTAAGAACCGTGTCATGGAGAAAGCCCCCCAACGAAGGCACAGGATGTTAGATGCTCCGATGCATCCGGTGTTTTACCATCAGTAGCTGTACGGCAGGCTGCTAGTTCCTGATGTGGATCATTGCACACATTTGTCCTTGTACTGTTTTAGCAAGCTGAAAGCAGATACCTGGAATAACAGATTTATGAAATTCACCACCGAGTTCTAGAACAGTTTCCTAAGTAAGATTACTACAAGGCTGTGAAGATGATTCTAATCTAAGGAAATTCCTAACAGTTACAGTAGGCGGCGGCAGTGGCAGAAAAAGAAGAGTGCATGGAAGCTACTTGGGCTGTAAACCAACCCGACACTGTGTGTTGCGGTGTCCGACCGCGGCGATGGTTCTCGAGACGAGGGATAGCCAGTGATGAGGAATTAAAGGACGGAACTGGGGAACTCTTGACCGGGGACGGAGTCAAAACACATGTGGGACATCTACTGATATTACCCACTAGACTCCGGGAAGAAAATAGCCTGGTTTAGCATTGGATATCAAGGTACACAAAACCACGGTGAAAAGAAGTTGACCAACACAATGATACGAACATTCGATAAAAATATATGGCTAATTTATCCCTCTAGTTTCGTTGGGTTTTGATTATTCCAATTTGTTGTCTGCGAAAATTAAGATCAGTGATGCTGGAATATAGGGGTTGGTCGATACTGGTTTCACGCACAGTCTCCTTAGTATTGTTGTATTTGGCCCGGTGTGATCTGAAGCTCACTGCAGAAAATGGCAGAAGAACACTTACGCTGTGATTTCTCGAATTGTCTATAGAACTTAGCGGTACGGTGACACAGCATCTAGTAGTGGTGTTTGATGGTCTCCCGCAGGATGCAATTGTTGGGAAAGATCTGCAGAATTTTGAATGCGGTATAGATGTTTCGATAAAAAGACTCCGTGTTGGACGAATAGAGGCTGGCTGCATCTTGTGTGACCACAAAGACGTGGACATATGTAACACTGGAGTGACTGATGTAGAACGTGGGCAGCAATTCAAGGAGTTAATCAACAAAAACGAGCCAGCGACGAATAAAAAAGTGCCACGTAATCTGTTGCAAGCATTTGCCAACGAATTCATGGGAAAAGGGGACAAGTTGGGCAGAACAGGTGTGATAAGGCATCGTATTTATGCGGTAGCGTCCAAACCCCTAAAACGGGTACCTAGGTGGGCGCTAGTCCACTGTCAGGCAGAAGTACAGTGAAATGTCGGAGCTGTACTCAGCAGGAGTTTTATTCAACGGTTAGTCTCCATGGACATGCCCAGAGGTATTAGTTACAAAACGGATGACCACTTGAGATTGTGTGGAGGCTCCGGAAGACTAAACTAAACTGTCAAGAAAGACTCATCCCCTTTACCAGTATTCGAAGGCTTGTTTTGCGCGTTTAGGGTGTACATTATTGCGGTAAATTAGTATTAACCTCAAGATATTGAAAAATGGAATAGGTGCCATGCACAGACAAAAACAGCACTCACTTGTCCAACAGGTTGGTACAAACTTCAGACTTTGCCCTTCGGATTGACTAATGCATTCGCTACATCTGTCTCCTGTGCCAGCTGGTCTGGTTATTTCGAAATGCCTTGTTTACATAGACAATGTTTCGATAAATGGAACAAAAACTGAAAAACACTTGATTAAGATAGCCGAAAAATATCCGCAATTTAACTAGCGAAAGTCACCTGTGTAGATATTATCTTTTCTGGATAACGCTCCACGTGATATTTCACTGTAATAGTGTGAATGAACACAATAAAATGGTTTATCTGTTCAATATTCTCTGTGAGATTTGCGAAAGCGTGGAAGACTTCAAGCTCCATTCCATACGATTTCACTTTGAATGAGTTCATTTGAACGTAATCCAAAATAACTGCCTGTTTCAAAGAGAATAATCAAAGGGCTACCCACACTGGTAACTGCATTCAAAAGGCAGCATTTGATGAAGCATAAGACAAAACGTACTCTATCACCAATGAGGGTGACACTGCAAAAATCCTGAAGGAAGAAGGTTGACCAAATATATAATATTCTCTATGAAGGGTGTGTTCTTAGTAGAGTTGGGATCTATTCAATTTGAAAAATTATGCTTCTCTTTCTTTCACAAGCTCATCATTCGCCACAGTTGCGGTCCACCGATAGTGTCATAAATGGAGCCTCGTGTGCCTTTTGGGCGTAAATATTCACTTGATTCCAACAGGCTACAAATGTTACTGCCATGAAGCTTCATGTTCGCTGCTAGTTCTCCTAGTAAAAAGGCATGAGGTTTTTCGCTAATGCTGTCATATACCACTTGAAAATGTGGTTATTAGACACCCATATGCATCAGTTTGAGCAGTACATGCACATTTTACGTGCGGTCCATCCAGCGTCGGCGAATTCACCCAGGACGTCGGCAAATACTCAGACTCTATTACGTAATGCTCCAACTGTCGCACGGATACGCATAGCTCTCACCGGTCGTCCACTTCTGGTCTCCACTATAGCAACCCCAGCGCCTCATCGTCATTGGATTGTCGAACCTCCCCCAGTAGAGCCTTATATCAGTTTCTTATTGGAACTGGTCTGTCGACCATCAGCAACAGCTCCTAAACCTTCATTGGCTAACTTAGTTTATTCTGCTAATGCGGTGAATAGTCCCTTATCCATTTGCGCCAAGCGACGTCGAGGAGATGTTTCGTCTGTCTCCCTCAATGATTGAGAATACTTGGTCCAGAAATAACTCCATCGAAGCAGATACTGCTCGTCTTAAGTAGTAGGTGACTTGGAGTCATCACGAAACAGTCTTTGGAGTCAAAAGTTTTTTTAACCAGTGGACTGTCGGTCATTATCTTACCTACTTCTGCTTCTAGCGTCAAGAAAATCTCGTGTAAACGAATGCGATCCCATTACCGATAAAACTGTCCTCAAGACTGACCGGATGAAATGTTCCCACACGCCTTCTTGATGACAGATCATGAACGGCGTAACTATCCCGACACACGCTCTTTGTATGAGTAAGCTATTTTTTGCTCTTGGTATCAATATCGAAGAGAATTTTTCATTCTCTCATCTGCATCCCTAAATTTGGGTCCGTTGTCGCTGTACGGCCCCCGCAGAAATCGGAGTCTACCGCCGAAACTGGCGACAACGAAACTATATCAGTCCGTGCTCAGAATGTAAACTGTTTTATGCATGACTTGGATGCTGGAGCAAGCAAACAAATAGCGGTATTTTTTTCGGACAAACTAGCGACGTTCGCTAGAAATGGTCCAAAGTGGTCGACTCCAGTGACTGCGGGTGGTGAATTGTAGGGCTCCAGAAGATCAGCTGGCAAGAGGGCCATTATATTTCTAGAAGATACCGAGTGATAACATCGATATTAAAAGCGGAATCCAACAATTTCCTCTATGGTCTTATGTGCAAGTAATATCCTGTACGTTCCATGCAGTATGGCGCTTGTGTGAGTCACATCGGCATGACCTTTCATTCGCTGGGTGTGCTCTATGATACTCCAGTATATAAAGTATATTTCCGGTAAAAATTTAGGATTCTCTGCGTCGTGCGTAATCAGGGCTAAGTGGAATCTTCTCCCAAATGGGTTGTTTTATTCCTTATCGTGTTGCTTATCTTTTCTCCAAAACATTTGTGCTGAACCAGTGTAAGATCATCCCGTTTCATCCCATCTATAATTGAGACGTTAGGTGAGCTCACTGAGGAATTCGACAGCATAGGCTCTTCTCGATAAGATACTCTTACGTAGTATATCCCCCTTACTAATTTGGAAGTTCCATTCAACCGTTGCAGGTTGAGTCTGAATAATCAGTAAGAGATTGAATCAGTTGCAGTAGCTGCCCTCAACACAGCGCTGTTGCGCGGCTAGGAATCATCCTTCCCAGGTATTTTGGTTCAATCATTATGTTCCCTGGTTAGGAACGTTGAAACTTTGAGCCATATACTTTTCAAAACCTTTTAGTTTACCACCCCTCTAGAAGCACGTCAGGTGTGTTGGCCTTCTAATTTACACATAGACATTACGAATAGCAGGATAAATTTCGCATTGTTGGTCTGCGGCTTGGTACAAATCATTGGTAAATGATTTGATTCACTGAGAATAATTTGAAGAACGACCTTGGGGTCAGTCTACAAAGTATTGGAGCCGACATTCAACGTCATTTTAAGTTGAGTCAGCCGCAAACACGTGATGGTTAAAACCGCTACAGTAAACTCGATCTTCTAGATGGTGAACTATTTCAAAGGAGCAACGAAGGATTGCCCATTCAGGTAGGTTTTGAATGGGAAACCATGACCGTGGGTATATGTTATTACACAATCGCTTCATGGCTATATCGCGATTCGTTTGAGAAGCAGCGCAGCCCTGTTGTCTCTTTAACTCAATTGTCTCTAATACAAGGAAAAGGTTATCTCTTTTTGGTAGTTCTTCACAGTGTTTCAGTAGTAAAGCTGAAAGCTTCCAAAGCTGCCTTCCTTCTGGAGCCAAGAGGGCGGTGGATGCTCTGCGGTTCTAAGTTTAGCTGTAACGGTTTTTTACGGTTTTTTCGAGTATGGAAAAACTATAAGTGTTTCTACTGCATTACTGCTCAATCCTGTTTGGCGGAACTCCTTCCCGAAGATCGTTGATCATAAATTGCTAACTGCTTGTCAAAGGTCTTCCGTTCACTAAAACCAGTAGAAAAGTAGTCGACTTAATAAAGGAACTCAGTGGAGATTCAGAATAGAATCCCGAGAAAGGTTTTGGCTTCCAATAATTGCTTTGTTCAAGGCAAAAGAGGTGCAATATGGTGACGATGTGGCCCCATGGGATGCATCGTCATTTGGTAGTGATTCAGTGTGCTTTCTAAATCTTCCTTTGCCCAACGTAGAAACCTAAGCCAAGACCGCCGCTTTTGTCGTTTTCTACTTTGTATTGTATTTTTCAATACAGCCAAACACAATTCTCGTATCAGGTTTCACTGGACAGATTACTGGGTGGTGCTGCAGGTACCAAACTTTTCCTGAGCCGTTATCCTGAGTACGCAATCACAGTTAGGCATACCCGTTGTTCATTAGGTCGTTATTTTGTATGTAAAGCGTTCTTTGGGACCAACGTGCCTTACTGAACGAGATTCCAATCAAAATAAACGCCATATCGTTAAAACTTCTTTGAATGGAGGATATTTACTATCCTTCTTCCCAGGCATTTTGACTTCAAATGGCTCACCAAAACGGCATCTAAAACACCAGGGTTTGAATACCTCTATATTTTTGACATAGTACGATTGGACAATTTCCTAGGGTTTGTTAAACTCTATAGCCAACTTCGTATCTAATGTAATCGGTGCAGGATCCGTACCAACAATATAATCGACATTGAGTTTTTCTTGGCTTAACATAGGGATGGGTCCTATTAGCTCCCAACCCGTTTTGCATACGGGTCCTCTCGCCTGCCGTATAGTCGTTCCAGTACGCGGTGTGCCACTTAGAGGTTCAAAACGATCATCAGAGACACTACTGTGCCCTCATTGATAGAAATCTTAACGTCACTTGAGAGTTTCTAACGCCGATTCGGGTTTTCTACCTGTGCGAATTCAGTCACATGCGGTAGGCTAGAAAAATACCACGATCACCACTTCCAGACTCCCCTGATCCCCTAACCACTTAACTCTAAACTAACAGCATGTGAATTTATCTCTGCTGTTTGTACAAAGTTGGATACCGATAACATCACGGCTGACCCGTCAAGCCCAACTGCTCGACCAATTATTCATCTGTTATGTCGGAGTCCACCTGCGTGTGATACGTACTTCTTGACTGACCCGAAAGTTGCGTGTACAATGGCCAGTTTTATGCACAACTAAAACATTGACTTTTTGTAAGTGGGAAGACAGCGGACGACTTTTTTATTTGTTCAGGATGAGGATCCTTCATCTACAATACCTGAATGACGCAAGGGATGCCACATGATCAACGTGATCTGCAGCCGTCCGCTATATAGTTCCCCTTCTGGCATAAAAGGCCTAGGGCTTTATGATATGCAAACGTTAGTCTTTGTTGTAAATCCAGCTCGATTAACTTTCCATACTGAGCAGTGTTATGTGATTTGTCACGATGGGCTAGTGACTGGGGTGGTGCAGACACCATCGTCGGTTGCATGTGGTTCGTGAAAAACTACCGGTGTTCCAAGAACAGCCTGCACTTTACTATGAGTCTCGGTTGACAAGAGACTGCTATACGATGAGCACATCTAGACTGTCGTCCGCGAATTTCCTAAGATCCATGGAAATTACCTCTCGGTCCACGGGCACAATGGATGAGGTGACTTTTGACCAAGGAAACTGCAGAAGTTTGAGGAAGACGTCTTACCACAGCAGCTAATGTTCTCGAAGCATTCAGGTCAGTCAAATGAGTTTTACCTCTGGAGCCTGTTGTGACAACTGTTCGTCTGTTCAGAAAACGTCACCAGCTAGGTTGAGTAAACGGATGTGATAACCGGCTCGTCTTCTAAGTAGTCCATAATCGTCATAGACATCACATGGGATCGACGTAAAGTAGTTCCACTATGCAAAGGGCTGATCATTTGCAGTAATCGGTTCAAAAATGACACACCTCTCGATGTAATCTCTTGCTTTTCCTCAGCAGTAATGTATTGGACTATAAACGTCCATTCTCGTCATTCAAAACCCTCCTGGCTATAGCACTTCGGGCACGTCTTGTAAATAGCTAGTATTGTAAAGTGCCGTCAGTGAAAATATAACAACTCCCAATGAGATAGTGAGAACGATAGGACACTTGGTGAAAGAGAGTTGACACTATCTGAAGAGTCATTGTCTTTAAATATAGGTGGCAAACAAAAATCTTAGTCTTGCCAAATGAACTTTGGAGATGCTTCGGGGCCAAATTCGAAACTATTAGGATCAGAAGTCGATTCAAAATAGCTAAGGCACGGTAAACGACAAACAGAGAAAATTTACAACAACCCGACCTCAGTGATATTCATTCTGAGCTCTCACAATCCAAACTTGAACAAGTAATCAACAATTAGAGCTTAAAACCGCAAACGGTTAGAAACAGAAAAAAATACCACAAGACAGTCAAAACAAAGTTCAAGCACAGCGGGCAAAGCTTGAGGAATGTTCGGGTTCGATTTGTGATGAAGATTTAGATAAGTTTTTACAATAAAACAAACGAGCTGAACTCTGGTAGGGACAGTTCAGGTAAATGTTGTTTGTAGCGGGAAATGTTGACAAACGGAACAAAGTTTTTTGATCTCCATAACACCAGCTCCCAAAACCCCACGAGGTATTTTTTCGTGTGCATGAAAGGTGGAATCCAGTGTCAAGTCAATCAGGCAAAGTATCATCTGTCCTACACACTATTCGCAGGTGATTGCGGTATAGATTTATTCACCTCTGCCTTTGTTGGTAATGTGGATGATATTCCTTGGTCCTTCTCTGCTAAAACACATATGCAAGGTAGTTTGCGTGCCTCCAAAAACGAATCTTTCGATACTTCAACGAATTCGTCCGGATATCTCTCGAATTTGTTCTCAGGAGTAGTAGACCAAGGGGCTTGGGTGCACGGAGATCACGACAGACTCATAGGACATTGACGAGCATTCGTCAGCTTACTATCCATTCACAGTCCGTGGGAAATATCATTGATGTTTCATCTGTCATCGGCTGTTCGTCAAAGTCTGAAAGAAGTATCCTCCTAACCAAATGTACCATCATTCCCAGCGGGCCACCATCGTGGCATGAGGAGGGTTGAAGTGCCACTGTAGATCCTGTTGCAACAGTCTATCAGTAATCTTCTCGAAAGAACAGATCCTTAAAAGTTTCACCATTCCCGTCGAGCTCCAAATATGATTGTGACATTATGTGCAAATCTCTGACGGTGCTCTTCACCTCGATAGAAAATGAAGTAGTATCATGATAAATGAATTTGTAGTCAGAGAATAAGAAATTTCAGTACCTTCTGCACGCATCTGTTGGCACTTGAAGATGCTTTCATGTTGTTTCTCAGGGCTGTGAGCATGATTCGCGAAAAAAAACAAGAAAAATCCATTCCTATTTACTTGAGAGGGAGCCAACCGTAACCTGTTGTGCAACTGAAAATTCCTCACTCTATTTTTTTATGCATTAGTGATTTCGTTGAAATCCGCAGTACTATTTTTATTGATACTCGTTCTTGCGACAGAACAGTTTGTGTCCTAAACATTGCTTTCCCTCTTCCATCCCTCGATGAGTTTTCTAACCCAGTTTTTTTATATTTCGTGCGACAGTGGAATTGTTCACTTTACTTCTGTTTGTTTTATTACGGCTTAGTTTCGGTCGGTCGCTCTTGGAGTACCCGCTTGCGTCCTTGAATCTGCTGAAATCGATTTCTGCTGCGGCACTCAAGAATTTTACTTTTTTGGTTTAGTAAACATGCAGTGTCTTTCCTCTTGGAAAGACGCATTACAGTTGTTCCTTGTTACACTGAATGATAATTCTTTTATGTCAGAATTTCTGTCAGTTTTATTTTTGAAGCCCCTGCTGAAGCACAATATAGGTCACCTATAGAAGCGTGATTGACACCAACATTTAAAGGTCACTTAAAGACGATATCAGATTCCTGTTCTCGAGTTGGAGTATGCAGGATTACACGATGCCCAGTACAATTCACCGTTGATCAGAATAGGTTTCAAATCTTTATATTCACGTTTGGCTGCAACATTAAACTTGTTATAACAAATGCAGGCTTGTACATGAGAGCCAAATGGTTTTCAAATTTCCAACATCATCTAAGTACAAGCACATCGGTAATATCGCCTTGTAAAATCCAAAATATTTTACGAATGCCTGGCAACAACTGAGATGGTCCTGTGTTCTTCCGTTGTTTGATATCACTGGATTATTGCATCGGAAATCGGGTGAATCTCGGATAGTAAAACAGGATATTCTACGCACTGTAACTGATTGGATTAGTTCATTCGTCCTTGAACACGCATGATTCCCTTCCACTAAACCAGGTCTAGTTTCAACACCGTCTTTACCATTAGAGATCTGTTATTGCATCGGTTACTAATCCTGTCTCGTAACCACTTGGATTCTGTACTATAAACCATAGTTAGCACAGTGAGAAAAACTAAGCTAATTTATAGAAATCTCCCACCCACCCCCACAAATAACGAATATTCATGCTGTTTAGAATCGTGTCACGTAACCATAGATCCTCGCATATCCTACCAGACAAATTATCATCTGTCTGTAGTTTTCCTATGTGTCCTGTGGCACATTTTTGACTCGATCGGTGACTGTCGTGAAGATCGTTTCTGGTCTCGAGTTCTTCTGAACTTAGGTCCTCTCCTCTTCATTGGCGTTGCTGTACAGTTGCTGTTTGTTTACATTCTTCACCTCTATAGTTTGCTAATCCAGTACCGTAGGATTCAAAAACCTATATTGTTCTGACTTTTGGATTCCTGATTTTAGTTTTTGTGCTTCAAAAACTGAGAAAGTTTCAAAAATTACCTCTTATTGTTTTAGCAACGTCGGATATCTTGGCAGGCCCAATGAAACCACCTCTCACAACCGCGAAATTTGATCTAAAACGCGTTCGCCGCGCTATCGATCATGGCAAGCGAAACCAACTGGGACACCTAGCCAGCAGTGAGTCAGTCAATGTATCCAGCGCCGTAGTGACAAAAAGACTCGGAGACTGCTTCAAATCCAAGCTTGGCGGTGGAGCAGTTGCTTTGAGACTGTCCTCCGGCTCTACGGACATCCTTCATCAGGAACTGAGGACCTCTTAACCAACAAGTGAAAACATTCGAGGATGTTGTCTCTTTCGACCTCAAATTTTTTCAGGAAAAGACTCCCGATTTTACATTCCAACATTATCAAGATTCAGAACATTCGAAGACTGCAGCCAATCTATTCAAAATCTTGTTTTAGTATTGCTTATGTATTATGCAACTATAAAGGCATCTTTCCAGTAGTAAGTCCTATCAAACTTGATCCCAGTTTCTTCTATAATAGTTCATTAGACTCTAGTGACTGATCCCGGTACGGCTTAGTCTAATGCTGTAGTAAAATGGAATTCGCACAAAATGTAAATAAAGTGGGGCCAAAGTGATAGGTTTCTATTTTATATTCAATCAGATTGAGTTCTGTTCAGTTCGGACAACCATTACCCAGGCACTGGGTGCGGTGGTTTTAGTTGCTATCTCCTAGCGGCTATCTCAAATGGAAAAATGAAGGAGAAAAGGGTATGAAAGGAGTAAGAGGAGAACCACAATGATGGAGTTAAGCCGGAGATGAAATTTTGTGAATGCAAGAACTCTACTGATCGTGTCATCTAACCATACCTTCCAATGTATCTATCCGTTGAGTAGGAGGGTCTCTTGGACTCCGTCCAGAAACTCTAACAGGACCTACTTGCCCAAGTCCACTGGCTAGGCTTTTCAAACCTTTCTTACATGTCATGGACTGATCAGCCCTACTAATCGTCCAACCGGTACCCGCCTCAGCAAGCATAGCACGCTCAGGAACCCTGTCTGGGGACATGCGTAACAAATGTCTCAACCATCATAGCCTGGTCAGCTCAACTGTTTCGCCTAATGATTTGATCCTTGAACCGAAGACTTCCTGCCGAACCTCAACGTTGCTCACACGGTGTTCCCACCAGATTCGAGCAATACTATGAAGAAATCGGTGTTGAAATACCTACCATTTTCGTATCTCTTCCACCCGTCGTGGCCATATCTCCGAACCATACAGACTCACTGGCATCTCTGCTGCAGCGTACACTCGACTGTTGACAGGTAAATGGATTTCATGTCGACGCAACAGATGACTCAGGTTGACAAACGCCAAACGAGCCTTCTCCATACGCAGAGACACTTCTACCGATATTCGACCTCCGGGTGAGATGCAGCTACCCAGATAACATAACTTGTCTACCACGCTTATAGTTTCCCCATCCACTGAAAGGTCTGTCGTTGGACCAACCCAGTCCTGCACCAGCATCTTGCACTTTGAAGGCGAAAAACGCATGCCAAACATTGATACACAATTCGTAAAGCTGTCTAGAGAAGCTTGTAAATTACCTGGATCATCACATGGAAGAACTATGTCGTCCGCATACTCAAGGTCTGATACCTTTCCACCCGGAAGAAAGGTTCAATGCCGCTATGCTCACCTGACAAAAGTGCGGTCTCTAGAGCCATTTTAATCATTGGGTACACCACTTTTCGTGGTGAACTCGGGTGAAAGATCACCGTGACAGTGAATTTGGCTTCGACTATAACTGTTAAGTGATTTTATGATGGAAATGAATTTCTGCAGCACCTCGTTGAACAAGAAGCATCGCTAGAGAACTGTACGGTTGGAGGCCGCTTTAAGATCGAGAAACACGGAGATAGTGGGCCTACTGAAGGTGTATCTTTGTTCTAAACTTTTGCTGAAAAGTAAAGATGTAATCAACACTACCTCATTTAGGTCTAAACCCAGCTTGGGTCTCACGCGAGCACTGTTCGCGAGCGTGAGATAAACGGTGGAGAACAATACCAGCGAGCAGTTTGAATGCGATGCTAATCCGACATATTCCTTTGTGGTTGTCACAAGACGATCTGTACAACCATCTATTCACACCAAATCTTTGGAACTTGTTCCTTCTCCGATGTCATACCGAGGAGTTTTGTTAACTCCAGTAGAAGTGCTGGGTCACCGTCCTTGAAAATAGACGGAGGCAACTCATCCGGTCCGGCAGCCTGATGTCGTTTTAGAAAGCTTATCTTGCGAAGAACCTCCGTTTCTGATGTAGGACTGGTATCTACAACAAGAGCTGTACCCATTGTGCTAGTGATCAAACCTGAAGAGGATAAGAGCCAAATAAACTGCTTCTCGAAATGCTCCGCCCAGCGTATTAGACGACAGTCCTGAGTTTGAATCAGATAGCGGTTCTCTTCATTGATCGATTCGCTGACGCCTGGTTTACGTGAACCAGTTTGTCTAATCAGACGGAAAAGGTGGCGGCTGTTGACTATCGCCGCATCTTTTTCCATCTCCCTTCACTTCGCAATCCACCACTGCTCACAGTCATTTCTCAAGCTTCGCATCAGTTGACGCTTAAGGCATCTCCGTTCCTCATTGTATCTGGAATCCGGTGGTATCGTTCTGCGCATATCTAACAGTGCAACTGAAGGTGCAGATACCCATCGTTTCTGTGTGTGTCTAGTTGTTGTATCTTGGGCAGCATCAGCAGCCGCACATACAGCATGTTTGATCACCATCCTTCGCTCTTCTGGATCCTGGGCATCTGACTGCATCGATAGCCTGGTGGATAATTCTGTTTGGAAAGCAGATCGTTGGTTGGTGTCCAGTAGCAGCTACGTGGGACGGTATGCTTAGGCGTTGTTTCGGCCACCAACGAGGCGCAAGCTGGAGCGCGCACTGACAAGAGCATGATCAGTGTCTACTAACGTGGTTCGGATTGCTTTCCGACAGTCGTACCGTATTCGGAAACAAATAATTGTTATCAATACCAATTCCGTCTGAATACTTCAAGCATTTACAAACTGGAATTCGTAAAGCTTGTAAAAGAATGACAAATACTATATTTATCGTACACACGAAATACCTCAAAGGCATATAAATTGTTTCACCGGTAATTCCTTGCCTGATAACCCAATCAGAAAGAGAACACAGGCCTCTGGACTAGAACGCCGTAATGCTATTTCTTTGCAGAACCCTTACGAGGCAAGGCAATGAGCGTACAAATCGATAAAAACACATGATTAGATGACGCATGTGAAAAAGTCACCAAGGCTGGCCAGTCACGTTCGACCTGATGAGCGGGGACATACTTCATTTGCAGCCTGAATCGGACTAGTTTGAGGTTCCAATACACCTCCCTCCTTTAGGGATGTTCATAAACTCCATTCCTGGGATTGATATTCGGCTGGCGTATTGGAACCCGAATACTTCTTGAGTGTCTTCAGTCTAACTGTCTAGCTGCCTTCATGTGAGCGACGACAACTTTTGGGCTTGTCTTGACATCTCGATGATCCGTCTATACGTCCATAGGTATGAAACCGGAGGGACGTTCCACCAAGTTTTACAGCATATTTCGAGGTCTGAGATGGTTAACATGCCTAACCCAAATGAAAATACCCCCCATGATATTATACGTGACTGTTCCTTCTCGTCTCACAATCAGTCCGGGAATCCAGTTCTCCAAACCGTTCCGAAAATTGCGCACATAAACTTGATCTCCAATACTTAATTCTCTGACATTATTGGGTGTAAGGATTTGCGGTTCGTTAGTATCTCGATGGACCAAAATCATGGCATCCAAGAGTAGGTTAAGATATAAGCCATCTGGAGATTTCTGCTCTGCGGTAGCTGGGTTCGGAGTTGAGTGGTATGTCAGGGGGAAATCGTCAATTGACGGTTGTAGTTCCCCCCCCCCCGCCCCCCTTGTGCTTTGATCAGTGCGCGTTTAAACGTGTCAACACACCGTTCTACTTGGCCATTCGATTGTGGGTGATACACTGGGGAGCAAACGTGGCAAATGCCTTTCGAAGCACAAAACTCCGCAAACCGTGAAGATGTAAATTGTGGACCATTATCAAAGAGGAGAACTTCCGGCACACCGAAATGAGGAAATATTCTACACATGTTTGCAATTACAGAGTTTGTGGTTTTAACACGCACAGGAATAACTTTCAGCTTTGGGAGTATTCATCGACATTGAGTAGATAAAACATGCTGTCAATGGGCCCGGTACATTCAGTATGATTGCGGAACCATGGGGCCGCTGGGGATCGCCATGATTGGGATTCACTTTCAGGTGGTAGTTTAGCCGCCACTGAACAGTTGTGACAAGTTTTTCCTCGTGTTCAATCTGTTGGTCCATAACGGACCAATATACATAACTCCGAACAAGTGCCTTCAAGTGACTGTTACCAGGGTGACCATGGTGGAACTGATTCACCGTTGTTGACTGCAATGCCTGGGGCACAAAGGCTCGCTCACCGAGCAGGAGACATCCTTGTTCTACTGATAAGACTAACCTCAATTTGAAGAACACCTGGTGAGCCCTTTTGGGAAGGTTGCGGGACTAACCCGTTCTTAAATAAAGTAACACGTCCTACAATAGTTTGTCCTCCACTGTTTCGCACCGGATCATTTCAGCGGTGTTTGGTGGAACGCTCAGCGAATCTTCGAAAACATAACGAACATCTGAATCAAAGGCGATCGATGCAAATACACTGTCCTAATCAGGAAGACGACTGCCATAATCAGCTATTAGTCTGGACAGGGCATCGGCGTGCCCAAAAACTTGTTGTTTTCATCACGTGAAACTCAAAGTCATAACCTAACGGCAGTGTGGCCCAACAATGCAAACGATTTGCAGTATGCACTGGTACCCCTGCTTCTTGCCAAAGATGAAGGAAGGCTTGTGATCAGTGGGTAGGATAAATTCTCTTCCATGTAGCATCTTACGAAGCTTTCGAGTGCGAAAATTGGCGCCAGTCCTTCGTTTTCAATGCGGCCGGTATTCTTCTCTGTTGCTGTGAATTGTCTAGAAACATGGTATACCACCTTACGACTGTCATTGGGAAATTTCTTTAGTACCCCCCCCCCCAATTTCTTACTTGGATGCATCAGCGGCTACAATCATGGGTAAATTGGGATCATAGTAAGTGAGGAGTATATTGGGCATGTGAAATCGTTTGATGGTGACAAATATGTTTTGACCTGCCGGTTACCAGTGCCATTCAAAGTTTTACGTCAGCAGTTGGTTCAGGGGAGCTCTTAGTTGACATATCTGTGGTACAAAATTGTGATAGCAATTTACAAGCCCGAGGAAGGACCGTATTTTTCCCTTATTGGTTGAAGCGGGCATTTGGTCTTCTGCTGTGATCATCATTGGATCCGGTCTTCAACTCGTACTGTCAATGATCGGGCCCAATTAAGTTTTACTGGATAATCCAAATGCACATTTCTGAGACTGGGCTCGGAACCCATACTCGGGAATTCTCTACAAGGTCATGTTCAGATGTCTAATTTGTTCATCATTTGTTTTTCTAACGATAATTATGTATCATCTTGATAGGCCATTGCTAATTCTAGACGGGCTAACATCGTATCCATTATCTGCCGAAAAATTGCTGGGGCACTTAATACCGAAAGATAAGCGATTGCAGCGATAAAAACCCTTGTGAGTGTTTACAGAGAGCAACTCCCTGTAATCGTCCCCCACATCAACTTGTAGGTCGATGTCAGAAAAATCAATTTTCGACAATATTTTACCACCGCTCAACTTGGCAAACAAAGTGTCTGACACCGGTAGTGGATATTATTGTCTCTTGAGGCATCGATTCAGTGCTATTGAAAAATCGGCCCAGATCCAGATTCTGTCATTCGTCTTTCTGATTATTACGATAGGTGCCGCCTATGATGAGTAGTTGAAGGGAAAAATCACTCCCAGTTATTCCCGCCGGGCCAACTCGAGGTCAGCAAGCTCCACTGATGCGCAAGATACAGGTCGTTTGGAACAAAATATAGGTCTCGTCCCCGGATTTACATGTCAAACAGCTTTTCCCTCACAGTGTATACCAGGATCATCGGGAAAAATATCAGAATGGGCTATCTGAAATCGTGAAAGTACAATACACAAGTCGTTATATGACACTGATACAACATCGCTCAAAGTGTTTGACTGTGAAAATGACTAACTCGGGTTTTGTAGCAGTTCGTTGAGATTTCGGGACTTTTCTTGATGATGAGTTCTTCACCCATCAAAATTTCGCTGAAATCTGGTAATCGGTTCCTACTCCAGGAAGACCCCTAACTGCTCCTCAAGACACAAAAGTTAAATGTTCTGGGCCACACCCATCACGTAAATGTTCTCTCGTATAGCTTCTCAGAAGCTGAAACGTAGTATGCTAACTTCGCAAGTTTTCCCCATGCTGTTCCAAACAAAGAGAAATAAATAACCTATCTGATTAGCTTCAAGGTGAACAAAGTGGTCTTTCACGTATTCTTTCGTAGTGTTCTCAGTGTATCTCCACCCCATCTTATTCAGCCTTCCTGAATGATGAGCACACCCCGCTCTCCATTCAATTACACACAGTTCAACCTCTTGATTACCTTGGAGTGACGTCATACACTGTTTTTCTCATGTTATCAATTGTGTGCGCGAACTGTGCTGACTTGTCCCTCGAATTTGATAACTCAGGCAATTCGGCGTGACACCGATTGCACTATAACTATGTGGATACGAGAATGTCATTTGCTGTCACACCATAAGAACCACGTTTCTTGTTCTTCCTTCTATGATCTGAATTCCGATGTCTATAAAACGAGCTACAATTATCCAATTGGAAAGCACCGAAAACGATATTGTTATTTACCGAGTGTTCTGATCCTTCATCCGAGTATTTTCAGTTAAGTCTGCGTTAAATCCACATTCACATTTTCCTTTGCTTCTCAGGCCACTTCACAAAATCAACTCTGTATCGTGCTGGTTGTTGCACGCCACGCACACACACACACACACACGTGACAAACATGCCACGTGAGACGTATAAGAAAGTGAGCAACTATGAAAAACCACGGACATTAGGCTTGGTACTATCCAGTATTGAAATGCAATCTATCTGTCGTTGGAACCCTGACGGTTGATGGACCAAGGTGCATGCAGGCCTTGCCATCGTTGAAGCTTGGTACTGAATGAGCGTACCTGTGTGTGTGCACACATGTTTACAATCCAGGAAAGGCAGCCAAATTGTTTGCCTGATTTTAGCAGACTGAGGCCTCCTATCCTGAACGTAGCGCAAGTATTTCGTGTATGAACGTGCCGGGTACGCATATGTGATTTGGCAGTAGTGCGTTCACCAACGGAAAAACAGAGCGCTGAATGTCGGTATACACATTACCGCGTGGTTGACGCGTACGTCAGGTACGATCCCTAACCGGCCCCAGTGCATTTTATTTTTGTTTGTGGCCTGTGTACACGAGCGCAGGTACAAAGATGCGCCTACTCAGTTACCCATCATTCACTCGATGCCTGTCTGTTCTGCAGTCACTTTGATCGCCAGACATGGACAACAGGTGTCTCGATCAGTCCCACTAACCCTAGTGGGAAGCCATTTATGCCTTCGAATCATCTGTTTTTTTGGTGATTCACGATGGCTATGCAGGTTGCTGGGCCATATTTTCGGACAAAGCGACAACCTGGATCTCGTTCGACGATCAAATACAGTGTATTTTTTATCTAAGAGGTCAGGTTGCCCTGTCTAAAGCATAGCGAAAGCATAAATGTCCGAAAAGCACCCTCGTGTAGAAGATTGAAAAGATCAAAAATAAACGTAATCTGTTGGAGTTCAAAGTTTTCGAGATGTATCACTACCAAATCGTTTGCAAAATGATAGACCCGGTGGATTTGATTGAAATAGCAGTGATGCGCATCTGCGCTGATAGTGTGATTAGATCGTATCTGGCTAAGGATAGTAGTATAGCCATGACAACCAGAACTAAATTCATTTATTTCGATCTTTTTTCCGTGTTTTGCACGACTAACTGATAAGGTTATGGTGAACATATGAATGCATCTTTTGTAGCTCTAAATTTGTGAACACGTACTGATGAACTAACTAGTCATTCCAGTTTGGACAGTAATATGGTGGATGACCAAAATTGATAAGAACATATGGACCAATTGTGTTGCACCTGATCTACGGTCTTGCTTCTAAATCATTTCATTTTTGAAGCAGATTTCTGACTAATTAAGTTGTGCATTAACAAGAATACCAGTCTTTAGCACGCCTTTATTCACACTTCGGACACTGAGACATAAGGCCCGAAAAAATGCCCCACACAAACTAATCAACAAAACTTTACGGAAACGTGTCAAACTTATGATCAAGTATTTTGCGTAGTGACAAGCATGGAAATAGTCCAGTGCAGAATGTGGTTTAAACGGGCTCAGAAATGTTTCTAAAATAATTTTCGCGACACATAAAACACAGTGTGCATTAGTAAGTGATGAATAATTTACAGCGAAGTATCCGTAAGACGCATAAGGAGAACGGGAGCCAACCTTCAATTTGTATAGCGTTCGGCTGCCCATCGTTCGGATGTGCAGTCTGATCTTCATTCGTTTTGATCGTGGATTCACGTATTTGTAATCTCGTCGGATGTTCTGTTGAAACAGACAAGACGCCAACATCAGACTGTTTCTTCATAGTATCCGGGCTGATCGTACTGGTCTTCGTTGGGGTGATTATGGTATATGTGTTGGACGATTTTTCGTTCACCGATGCATCGACACTGTTGGCTCCCCGATCGGAAACTGAGTCTGTACCACTCATTTGTTTACCATCATGCACATTTTCCATTTTGCTCAGATCGATCACATCACCATCGTAGGTTGTCATAATTTCCATGCTCGCTTCTGCTTTTCTACATTGGTCGATTGAGTTGTTTGGGAATCTGTCAAACAGAAGGTCAGTTTGCGCTGCTAATGCATAGCGAAAAGATAAAGGTCTAAAACACGACCTCGTGTTGAAGGTTGAGGATCGCAAAATTCACAGTAGTTTGTTCGAGACTAATCGTCTTCTAGAAGAATCGATGCCAATTGGCACGCGAAAGTGATAGTCCTGGCGGGATTGATTTAAATAGCAGTGATGTCCATTCACGCTGATCTTGTGATTAGATCATATCTGGCTGAGGATGCTGGTATACCCAATATATGTTTATCTAATTATGGTGGTTGCGATTACGGGATGATATAAACAAGTGCATATCATGACAATTAAAACCTAATTCATTCACCCCGATCGTCCCGTGTTTCGGACGACTAACTAAGGGGGCTATGGTGAACATATGAATGCACCTTTTGTAGCTCCACATTTGAGAATACGTACTGATGAACTAGCTAGTCATTCCAGTTTGGACTGTAATATGATGGATGATCAAAATTGATAAGAACATGTGCACCAGTTGTGATGCACCTGATCTATGGTCTTTCTTCTAAGTCATTTCATTTTTGAAGCAGCTTTCTAACTGATTAATTGATGCGTTAACAAGAGTACCAGTCTTTAGCACTCCTTTATTCACATGGATTGGATGGGTGTGGGCAGTAGCTTGTTCGACAATATCTTCCAACTTGCGATGTGTGTCAATACCAAACGTATTCCATGCTTTTCTATATGCTGTACCGTTACCGATATGATCGAATGAAAGAACAAATTGATGTTATTCAGAAATCTATGTGACTATGTGGTTCACCAGAATTGCTTGCTTTTACCACACAAGTCGATTGCTAGTTTTTTCTAGTTTTATCGAGACAAATAAAATGGTGGTGTTGCTGCACGATTTTTCCCATGAAACGAAGTGCTCTTGTGTTAGGAAGCTGAATAATTCAGGATGGAAGATAACACTGAATCGTGATAGTACTTCAATGGACCTTTCCAAAACGACAAAATGTTTTACCCGTAGACCCGAAAAAATGAAAAGGGTACAATGAACCAAAATAAAAATTGCCGACATGTTCAAGATTCTCGAATTTCCCTCATACGCTAGTTTACCATAACAAAAAAAGCTGCCACACATTGGAAAGACGAAGGAAAAAATGTCGACAGCATGGTGGCGTGTCCGTAGAGATACTTTGCATCGTACCGCTAGAAGAAATGCCCGGCGCAAACAAGTCGGACCAAATTTGAGATCCAGTAATGAGATCTTTTCAAGTATACGAAAAGTCTAAAGGGAATGGAAAGTGACCATGAAACACCACTTCAGCGCAACTTTAGGGAAATGCGTAACAATTATCATGAGGAAAAGTCAAGAAACTTCAACAAATTGCTACTTAAACCAAGATATTCAGTTTTTGTTACTAGCCAGTGCCCCTTTGGATTTCCACGGCGTTCTAGAGCTCATAAAGAGATAACGCGAAATATGCTAAATGTTGCACTGTACGAACAAATTTATCGTGCAGATAATAAATGTAGTTACCGTGTATTCCACGAGAGCGAACAAGAGTATTCATCATCCATCTCAGTTTTGCAGCTTGATAAAACTGAATCCATCCCTAAGCTTTGAAAACATTAGGGCTCTACATGATTCCCGATGAGTAATAGAAAAAAATGAGGGCATTAGAGAAGTTACAGTATCTGACCTGCTGCGTGGGTATTATTATTCATTATGGTTCACATCACAGATCTTTTGCAGTAAGGTTTCACGAGCCTTCACGAAATAGTTTTATGCGCTATACGGATCATAATGTCATCCTATCACTAGTGCGACAAATTCAACTTTATAATTGTCCGATAAATTGAAAGGGGAATTGATATCACCAACATCATTTTCTTACAGCATGCAAAAAGACTGTCGGAGAGCAATGCGGACCAATGGCTTCATGGCTTTGTGGATTTCATAGGAGTTGAATACATGCTGTTATCTATCCGTCTGTTTTTGCGTAATCTATCCCCTTTATCGCAACTTTTACGGACGAGAATTTCGTCAGTAAGCAAACATACTGTCTGCTGTGTTTGAGTCTTGTTTCCGGAAGGCTCACATATCCAGCCAGTAATTTAAATGAAATAAGTTGCTCTTGGCAATCCCAGTCAGTATGATCTCACGAATTAGGGATATCGTTGCGGTCCCTCTGAAGCATAGCCCGCACGACACGCCCCAGGGAAGAACTCCCCAATGCCAGGGCAATATCGGAAGAAAAACGTAAATTACGAGTCCTATGCGAAAACGCAAAGAGAGATAAGACTCCATCACAAATTTCACAAGGGAAGTGAGAAACATAGGTTTGCACAATGACCACTGACTTCAGGCGTCTACTAATTCGTTGATTGACGTCGTCACTTTCGAATGGATAAGGTAGGAAAGCTTTTAACTTGCTAGCAGTTTGTGACTTCGTGTTATGCGCTTTTTCTACAGTGCTTCCGAATAAACTGCTTTGGATAACCGTTGGACTGTAGAGTTGTGCCTAGCTTTTAATACTCATCAGCTAATGTGTATTCCGTGCATATTTCGCATATGGAAGCTCAGCCGTCTGCATAAGCACAACAGAAAGAAAATTGCTTCACCAAATAGATGATCTTATTATCGTGAGCCTACGAAAATCGATGACTAATCACAATGGTGACATCATCAACGAAACAAAAAGCAATCCGATCATCAATTATGCAACATCAGATTGATCGAAAAAAGTTTGCAAATCCAAGCAAGATTTTATACAACACCACAAATACGGCAATACTCAGATATGCTGAGGCCCCAGCCATTCTCATTTATGAACCCAAACTGTACGAACAGTGTGAATGGCTTATCAGTTTGGCCCTACCCTGGTGACCTAACATTCGGCAACACCTTCACCCCATTCTCAGTCGCTCCTGTTGCATTTCATCCACTTTAGTCATTCCTCAGTTTCATTGGTGGTTCTACTGATTTTATAAAAATCACAGTGGCTTCAGTATGCGCGTGTACAGGTGCAGCGATATGGTCCAGGATACATTGTGCAAACCTACGTTTCTCATTTCCCTTTTCAAATTTATGACGGGAAATAATAATTTCCAAGTCATCACATAAGTCATGGGAAAGGCGTCCATTAGTAAGATCGGCGTCATTGGGCAAATCCAAGTACAGTGACTTTGGCCGCGAAATATTCGCTATCTACCAAAGCATACGTCAGTTTAGGCACATCTCAGTAGGACTGGAATTCACGGTCTACACTGGCCATAAACCAATGATTCACGAGTTGTGCACCAACACCGATGCAATCATAGTTAACGTAGTCGTCTGGAATGTATATTTCAGTTCATGAGTAATTTACGTCCCATCTCGGGTGTCGATTATCCTATCGCGAACTCTCTCCCTCTTATTCACATATTGACCTTTAACGCCAGCTGCCCGATCAAACTAGAATCCATTGCGTCCGCGTTGGTGACCCGAGGGTCAAACACCATAGGACATTTCCAAAGGCTACCGGAGGCCAGTCGTACCTCCATGATTTAGGTGACAGATTTTCGAGGACTCACACAGGTTGTCCCAGTAAGGCATTTGTACCTCCACTAAAACCATCGGTGTCCGTTATATTTGGCAGAAAATGAACTGTGATGTCAGTGTGTGAAACAGTACCCGTTTCCAGTCCCAAAATTCGAAAGTGCACACATACATAAACCTCGCTATCTAATCTACTAGCTGTCCATTCACTTTTCGAACACTTGATTGCTGATCTTGTAGGGCCCTTTCCTCCGTCAGAAGCTAATATTTATATATATGAGTAATGATATATATATATATATATATATATATATGATTATACATATATTTATATACACATATAAATGAAGAGTATCCATTACCATTCCAGACGGTTCGAATTAGTTCGTAGTGAACATATATATATATATATATATATATTCCTGATTGTCTGCATCACCTCATCAGATGACCTTTAACTATACCTCTGGACAGCGCAGCCAGCAAAGCAGTTGCCCAAGCTTTCTTGGAAAAATTCGGTGCATCCTTTATTTGTCTAGCCATTGTAACCACAAAGGACGGCTCGCATTTCGGGGGAGCCTTCAGCTGTCTTTTGCAAAGTTTAAACACCGTTCGTACTCATAGCACAGCCTACCGCTCGCCAGCAAAAGGTATGGCTGAAGGTTCCCACTGACAGCTCAAGAAAGCCTTTGCAGCTCACGGAAACCCACAAGGACAGGAGTCATCATGACTAGTACCAAGTTGCTACGATGATCTGAAGACCAGTCTGCAAACAACATCAATGGCATAGACATTACACTGCGCACTTTGTCTTTCTTGGTGATGTGGTCGCTTCTGAGTCCATTGTCACTTTCGATTACCCTGATTACGCCTCTTCCTTCACGCATCAGAAACTTAGGTTACACCATCTGGCGGCGAACGAACAAAATTCGACAAAATACGCAGGCTTTCCTTGGGACTGATACACGCGCAATTTTACAAGCTGCCGGTTCAACGTAAACGTTCCGCACGTAATTCCAAATGTTATCAGTTATTCCGCAGGAACTAATAACAAAAAAGTATGGTCAAGGAGCTGTTCACTGGAAATATTTTCACCGTTTCTGGATGAAACACCAATACACCTTAGAGAAGGACATCAGTTTGTACCATCGCTTGACGAAAATAGGCATCTCATAAGTGAGCTTAGAAACCAATTTATGACCTGATTAGTCATTCAGTTCACCAATATGGAGGAATGGACATGCCGCCGTGGCAAAAAACACTGTTCTTTTCAAAAAGTACTGGAAATTATGGGTCTATGCTCTAATAAAACAATTTCTCAGATTCCGTTTTCATGTTCGACGTTAGTATTTCTTCCTCTGTAGAAAAATAATAACCTCGTTACCCTCCAGTACTCTAGAGCCTTTGAATCTACCGTTACCTCAATCCGGAATTGACCATATCAGATCTTTCTAATTTAAAGTGGCCCGGTGATCCGAAAATAGATATTGCTGTCTACTTAGATGTCCCGGAATTAGAGCCATCTATGCAGAAGTAGTTTCATAATGCATCCTTGTTTTCTTGATCAATGGCCAGAAGAAGATATCTGCAACGGCCTAACAGCGAAAATAGGCCCATCTTAGAGGGTATGGCAAGTGAAGCAAAAATTGCTTTGAGGGTGGAACAAAGATCACACCACACGTTGTCCGTGGGCAAAGAAGACAAATGAATACGTATACAGCTCATGACTAATTATTCAGGAGTGTGTAAACATCTCGTCTGATCCATCATAGGGCAACAACGGTTATTGGTCGGGTCTCAATCTGTACCAACGGAAATACGCACTACTTTCATGACTGAAGTGCAGAAGATAATGAACGACAGACAGTTGGTGATGAATAGCTCAGGACCTTCTAGTTAGTAACGACATTATATTCTCAGAACAAGAAGAACGGAAATCATGGGAGTGGAACTGTCGATGGCAAGCGGCTCAGTATCTTAAGCCAGAGTAACTTGACGGTATATCAATCAAAGTGTGCAAACGGTAGTGCGAAAAACGTTTCCTATGAAATGGACTTTCTCTCAGCAGCTGATCATAACTTGTCAGTAGGTGAAATCGACAGGAGTGCTCAAAGCACTTGATGCGAAACCTCACTATGATTGCCCATTGTTTACAATCAGTTTTGTTGACTAGCTTTGTCTTCTATGGTCTGCTGTTCATTTTATCACACACATCTAGGGGTTTTAGACCGTTTTCACAGTTTCGCACTAGATTGAACTGATTGGCGTTTGTTTGAAATGTCCGACACTGTCGTTTGGATTAAACGTGCATTTCGTAATGCCGGTATCTGCTCTCGGACCGGACATGGTGCGTCATGCCGTGTTAACCATGTCGTAGCAATTCAGTTTCCCTTGATTCTATTCCAAGAGTATATTGTGCAGTCGCTGGAGAACACAACAAACCACAGGTCCCTAGGTCAACCTACGCCAAGAAGTTAATTACACCATTACTACTATTCAGTTGTCGTGCGGCCTCCGGATTCCTTCCTAAAGCTAAAACATACAGCCAAGCAAATGGATATTATGATGATATAGGAGATATGTGCTTGGTTTCCTCTGCCACTTCTTTGCCAGTATAGTGAAATGTTCGTTGGGTATGCATTTTACGCCATCTAGTCTATCCCTTTGTTCAACGGGTCACATCTATTACTGTGATATTTGAACCTGCCACCAAAGGTTGTTGCTGCAAATTCGTTTAGTCCAGTGGTGGGAAAATGCGAATTCTCGGCCAGAATGCTAGTTACTATCGCGATCATCAAGGGTGGTATCACTGATGCGGGAACAAACAAAATTCTCTCGTGTATTGGTTGGGGTATATATGGATTCCTGACGGACAGCGAGATTCCTTTGTGATTATCTGAGAGTGATACAGATCAAATAAGACTCCAATTGTGAATGACATCTAGGTCTGGGACTACTTTAAAAAAACATCTGATATACTTGCGGACGGATAGTTTCTACAAATGAGCTCAGGTGTCAAAGGAGCAGGGGTGCTCTGGAGTCAGATGATTTCATTCACTCATGTATTTTTGTTATCTGCTTGCCTCCATCTAAACGAGACACTAAAATAAAATACTGGCTAAAATCCTACTCACCAAAAAGAGAACCCCATGTGACCACCAATTCCAAAACACCTTTGGATTTTACATGCGACCAACCGGACTTCTTCCTTTACAAAGGGAATTCTGTCTGATTATCCATTTCAAAATCATGTAAGTTCCATCTATTTTGCAGCGATTGTGCTAATTAAAGTGACGAAGTTGTTAGCAGAAAAATTTAAAGCCTATCAGGATGATGTTTTTACACGCATAACTTAAGGCCGGATTGGGTCACGGACTAACGGTGCTTTTCAGAAAAAAACCCAACATTTTTATTACTCCATGCTCAATGAAGTAGGACGAAATAACACTAAACAAGTATGCATTTAGGTGGGAGTGTTTAGAAAGGAGATGGTTGAATTTCTCTGGGAAGGCAGTAAGTAGATTGGCGGAGCTGTGTTCAAAGGGAGAATGGGTGATAGGTTTTTCCATACAGGTCACCAGCTAACAAGAAATGTGAAACGTGCAGGACTGGTCCGTTCACAGACATTCCAGCAATACTTTTCTTGCATAAATCACGTGCAACTGTTGTTTTTGTCAGACAACTGAAACAGGCCGAAGACCCGTAAGTAGTAAAATAATTTAACTATTACATGAGGTTCTGTGCAAAACTGTTAAGCTGGTAAATCGCCCACTAGTGCGGTCGTTTCACACCTAGCTCAGTCCAGTCCCACAGTAAACGTGCCCGAGGCTTTTGGTTCCCTGTGTGAGATCCGGGGTCGACAATCGAGACAAGCAAAATGTCGCATCCTGGCCACAGCTAAGGCTGTCAGCATCAAGCTACATAACCCTCTCTGTGCGCCCAAAAACCATTTGTGTGTGCTGGTAAGCTGCACTGGTACTCCACACACCCTACAACTGGTCACAGACCAGATAAATACTCATATAATACGTGTGAAATAACCCCCGTCCGGCCTTGTTTAAAGTCTGGAGCACAATTGTTTATTTTCTTTTTTATGTCACTAATATTCTATATCACTCCTTATTTGTCTAATTGATTCAATCACCTCAATTGTCGTAATATATTGTAAGGAATTGGCACGAGTATGAATAACTGAATACGACTTTCATCCCTAACCTGTTTTCTCAGAGAAAAGAATGTTGTTTTTGTTGGTGTTCACCTGCCAGAAATATTGCTCCTAATGGGAAAATCATCCAACTGAGACACACATTTTCGTCGGTGTATGTGTGCACGTGTGCTTTTTGACAAGGACGGTCGCACTACCCAGTACGATATTATTGGGTCTGCTACTCTAATTATGTATTTGGTGTTGGCTAGGATTTTCCGAAGTTCAAATGGCGAGTTACTTTCTTCAAGGCGTTCGCCCCTTCGAACTAAGTAACCACTGATAACAAATTATACGATATCAGCCTTCCGTTTATTCTTTTAATAAACCCGTTGAAGTTGAATCACTTTCACCGTTTTTAGTGCTGGACGTATTTGGAAAGGGAATGTCAGATCTGATATGTTCAGGAAGTCATTCTCATCGATGCAACAAAATGGAAATTCTGATCTGTTTTCACTGTGGATATCATTTCATACTCCATGGGCCAATGTCACAAAATGTGTTGCTAAAGAAACTCCCACGGTTGTGGAGTGTACGAAGTTTATGGTCATTTAACCCGGTCATATTCTACTTCTTTCGATTTTGAGTTTGTCATTCGGATTTACTAGGAACACAAAACTGAAACCTATTACCATTTCGTAGTGACGATCCAGGACCAAGCGTGTTCTATCATTCTAGATGTAAATACGGTTCAGTTCATTTTTGTTTGCTGATCATGTTGGCTAGAACAATTCAACTTTCAATATTTTGTGAGGAACATCGACAAAGTTTCATGGGAAATCCTTCAAAAGACGAACTGCTTCTCGCAAACCCATGCAGCTCCAAGTATATCACAGACACATGATACGTTTATGATCCGCTTATTCGTAATTTCCTAAAATCCTCATGTGTTACTAAGAAAAATGGATGACCGTCCTTGAAGTGACCCTCGTCGACAGCGATCAGATTTATTCACTCTTCAGAGGACCTAGATCTTGGGAAAGAGGTTCAGAAACACTACACACTACACAAAGGTGAAACAAAACAGGTTCTAATCGCCCACGGAACTTTCAAAATGTTCGAGCAAGATTATTGACGCCAGTCGCTTTTTAAACAAGACACGAAACAAAATATTACAATCAGAATGGAGTCCATCTATTGTTAGTTGATTCTTGCATTGTTGTCTCTGGTATAAAGTTGGTGCCTATTCTGTGTTTTCTGTCTCGAGCATAAAGTTTACAAGCGATTCAAGTGCTTACGTTCGCAATTGTTATACACGAATAATAAGGTATTTCTTGCCGGAATCTTCTGCACTCACCCAACTCCTATTCTTTGTCGTCTCGTTCTGAGACTATTGTCTCGGCCTTTTCTACAAACGTGGGATTTCCGACCGAGGGAAAAATCATAAGCGATGGGAAAAATAATTTGCCTTTGACTGCATAAGATTATACATTTGATCCTTCCTAGGAAATCCAGTGGCTTTTGAAGCAATTTAGTATGGTCCAATGCTTGACATCCTGTCGTGCCTGGTTGATCCACTGAAATTCGCCTATTAGATTATTCGAAATTATAAGTAAGAGCTTTTGAACTGCGTACCCCTGAAATATGACACTTCGGCCAAAAAGGCCATTTGTAAAATTCTCCACCTGTCGGGAACGTCGTTTGTAGGTCAACTTCATTTGATTTGTTTTACCCCATCCAAAGACTGATGTGTAGCCGCTGTTTGGCGGTAAAAGCGACAACTTTGATTACTCAGTTGCAAGTATGACTGAACTGATCATATATTTAGGAAAAGTACGTTTGATGTCCGCTCTGAGAATATTTATTTAATGGTCTTTTGAATCCAATTTTTGAATGTCTTTGCTTATCAACGCTTGTCCGTCAGTGTTATACTCAACTTGTCACACTGCCAGAGCAATGGATTTCAAGCATCATGCACCACTGTGTTTGCCAACGACTAATGGCTTGAGCTCTTCCCCAGTAGCGTGGCTTGCTAGCAAAGTGATCATCATTCACTCTAGTTTTTGAATGCCTCTGCGTCGCTCACCTTCCTCAAACGAACAGTGTGATAAACCGGCCCAAAATGGAAGACCAGTCTGGCCAGAGGTAAACTTTTATTGTTTCACTCCTCACGGGATGTAGGAGTGCATTCCAGACATTTGGGTAGCTTTTCATTGCTCGTTCTAAGGTTGAGCTCCTCAGAAGATGTGAGCTGATGTTAGAACGTTGGTGGTATTTGATTAGCCAGCCGCTTCTCATGCGGGACTCAAAATCTTCCGTATTATGATCCACCTCAATGACTTCCTATCAAACCACCATTATTGCTACAGGTAGGTGATTCCATTCGTCCCATTAAAACACAACAATGTGGACTTCAATGAAGCAAAGAAGGCATTTCCGTGAAAAGTTCTAGTGACTTGAATTTCCCTGGTTCCAACCAAATTTGATCTTGGTCTCATTTCTCACATTCGCGAGGTATTTTGTTCAGCTCTCATGAGTGAAAATATCTCCACGGAAACTCCACTTTTAGGAAACCAGTCACGTTTACTTTATCACCAAGATTCAACAATATTTTCTTGTGGAATGTCCCATCATGGTGCAGGGATACTTTTGAGCTATACTGCCGTAGTGTGAACGTTGTGCTGATTATATTAACTGATCTGAGCAGCCATTCATGGATGTGATAAGAAGCAAACTTTCATCTGGTGAGTGGTGTACCATGCGTCAGCGACTGTCCAAAACTGCTGAAAAATCAAAGTAACCGTGACAGCATACGTGGATCTACTGGATATTGCCTGACACATTTCAATAAATGATTTCAATGACTTTCAGGGAAATACTTCAACGGGCTGCGTTGTTCATATATATATATATATATATATATATATATATATATATATATATATATATATATATATATATATATATATATATATATATATATATATATATATATATATATAAAGTGCTTCATCTTACACTCATCCCAAAAATGGATCTGAGAGGTTACTTTAACATAGGATCAAGTAGTCTTTTCTATTGGTGTGTACAGAGATGTTCAGAAGCTAACGTCAGGCAGACTAACACGTTTTCGGTCCTATTAATATGATTTAGTAGTTACATTGCAAAAACTGTCTACAAAACATTATCTGTGGCTGCTTTGGGGGAGAGACCTGGAGAAAACTTTAGGACGGGATAGCTACGCGCCAAAGTGCACGGCTTCTGGAGGTCTGTAGATTCTGAATGTCAGACCACTCGTCATCAGCAAATTACCACCCAATTCACATAGGCCATTTGTAACAAGTCATAACTAGTTTACAATGCAGCTTCCAAAATGGTTGCCCGTAGTAAGAAAAGTGTGCATTTACTGGTAACTTTTTAGACAAGGTTTCCTAATCAGATATTTATTCCAGCGTGTTCTCAGTCATCTAAGAAGGTTAAATGGTAAATAAATGAATTAAGTAGGCATCATGAAAAAGCTACTGATGATCACTAGGAATACCTGATATCACCTAGTATCTACCTTTTAAATGTACAGAATAATATTTGACCTAGCGATATTTAATTAACCACATCATAATACTGAAAATCATAACCATTCATTTCCACGAAAATCAAGCTGTTCAAGTGGCTGCAAGCAAACATGCGTACTTTAACCAAACTCAAGCAGCTCACTTCAAATAAACACTATTTTCAACATGTCGTTGTAGTCCCAAACGCTTTTTTGGACACGTACCACATTGGACCTTGTTCACATTTGCTGATTAGTTTTTGTTCATCAATTCTCCGCAGTCGTGCTCTGGTTGTGTGATGATGACCGAATATGACATCCTCATAGAATTGCTTACAAAATCACACTAGATCAAATTATATTTTCCACTCGTCATCTTCATTTCATCTCCTTTTCTGACAAATAAATTGGTACTTTATTAATTAATTACTACAACATGGGCCTGTTTCTGGATCGAGTGCGAAATTGAATTTCAAAAATACATACTTTTCTGTGCTATCATGTTTTTTTCTCACTTTTTACTAACAGCCAAAATCCACGGTGTGTATATTGATAATTTCGTTCCGAGTTTGATGCTGACTTGATTGAGTCAGAGATTTCCACTATTACACTTTCTCACTGATCACTTTCATTGGAGTGGTTCTGCAAATGAACATATATTCTTGCGACATAGGTGGCATCGATCTGCACTGAGACCGTATATGCACTGAATAAGGATATGCAGACGATGTTTCACCTCAGAATGGATATTGGGTGAGATGGAAGTTTCTCTAAATGGTCTAATAAGTAGTATAGAAATAGCGGGGATGCATTTTCCATTCCCAAGCTTTAAAATGCTAACACACTACGGAGCTGGCCTTACACTAAGCATTCTTCCAACTAGTTTAGCCCTAGTTCAGGCAGATTAGCCGTGATGCTGTTCTGCTTTTTGTTTAATGCTTAGTTTCTAGCCAAAATAAATGTATATACTGATTCATAATATTGTTCGATTTTTCTAACTGAATATATTTGTAGTTCACAGAGTGGCAAACATGCTCATTTTCAGCAGAGCTCACTCACGCCAACTCAGAATAGTATATACTGTTACTTTTGATCTATTTATGTACTGCCTTATTTTCACTGGTTCACACCCTTCTCCATTTTTGAAGCATTTCAGATCCAACTTCCGTTTTCACCACATGATTGGGCTGCACAAGCAAAAACACTACTGAGCCTGATGCGGAATGGACCACCACATTTCATGAGGTAGTCATTTTCCCTGAAGATACTTTTGCTGTATCTATTAAAATTTACTATCATTCACAAAGAAGAATTCCATTTTATTTGGATAGGAAATTTTGATTTTGTGAACAAAAATTGCATCGTTTAGTAATGATCCATGGTATGACTACTTCATTTGAATTCCAAGCACGCTATGGGTAGTTACTAAGAGGAAATCAATAGCATATACTCGCGGAGTCGTCTTTTTGTTGAAAATTTATATTTCGTATAACTTCAAAATTGCTCCTTCGTTCACTGATTCATTTTGTGAGATTAGGGTATCTTGAACACATCTACCGTTCAGCTGAATGTAGATTTACGTAAACTAGTAAGGTGATTGTGAATGTGTTTCGCCTAAATCAGAACTCTAATCCTTGTTAATTCAAGTGGTCGAGTGCAGTGTTTTATGCAATCGAAGTGATGAGTATTCCGCCCCCACTTAACCACACCTGGACTTTTGGGACTCTATGTGGTTATGTACTCCAACTTTTAGGGACTGGTTGCCGGTTATCTCTAAAAAGACAGTAGGCGTTTGTAGCTATGTGGTACTAACCAATTTCGCTTAACCCATGTAAAAACACGTAATAAATATAAATGTAAACGTCCTAAAAAATGAAAACCATGGAACGCAAAGTGAGACGAAAAATATGAAGTAATGTTTATTAGACATCGGCCTTGTTTCAAATGTTTTGTACATGCTGATAATACAGAAATTGAAATGTGCAAGTACTTCGCGAGACAGGGAATAGTAGGAATGAGGTGTGCCAAAATGCATGCATAAAGATGTTTGTTTTGAGAACGAGTGGAAGAAATAAATATAATTTTGCCTGAAAATTTGTGAAAAGGATCAGCAGCGTTATTGGGAACCTTCGAAGATAACTTTTGTAAGCTTTGCTGTGTTGGTATCTGATGAAGTGTGTAGAATGTCTTAGGGGTATACGAGTTAGGAATGAAAAGTATTAGGTAATCTGATGCTAAACTTCCACCACGTGAGATTCAGGCTCTTCGCGTCAGTAATATATTCTATGGATCAAGATGATTCAACTGTCTCCATCGATTGTAATTGAAGTGCTGTCGCTTTGAAAGTTGGATTGCTTGATAATACTTGAAAGGGGAAGTACCATATCACCTTACGAAATCAAATTGACGACTAAGTTCCGGGCATGAGACAAATCTGCGGGACAATATGGTCCCTTTGGGCAACTGTACTTGTTGTGGAAACAAGGGAAAAGCTTCCCTTGGTATCACGAGTATAATACAGAAGATTGGTAAATATTCTGCCAACAAAGAATCAAAGGAAGGCTCAACTCCAGAGAGGAAAGAAAAGGAAGTTGCTTGCTCCTGTCGAAGCAGTTGATTATATCACCGTAGTCTGGGAAGCATATTCGTTTCGCTTTACTCTTTCCATCAAGTCTGAAGAGATCGTTTTGTGTGAAGATGGCAGGGGCATTGAGAATTGAGAGTGACTGTCGGTAACCAACCTGATCAGGGTTTGAAACAGATAATTTTGTTAGATCGTTTGAGACCTATTCTTTCGACAACGTTTGGACAGATAGGAATACACGAAATGGGACAAACTTTTGAAGGACCTTAGTGAAGCTTAGGGGATATAGCTGCTGTTTGCAACAATCCGAAATCTTCTTGTCTCGCAGAGGTTAGTTCAAAAGATCCGAGAAAATCGAGCTAGGAGTAACCACACACTTCTCGAGCACTATAGGATTGAGTCGGTCCGGTCCAAGTGATTTTATGGAGTCATCAAGTGGCAGTCTCTGACATCCATAGTGAGGATGTAAAATGGAGGTTCCTCAGTTTGAATTTATCCAAGGAGTGTAGGAACCGAAAGTTTTCATAAGCTGTTCAATTGCCTGTTGAGCTTGTCTACTTCAGAATAACAGATAAATGGGTAGGTTATGAGCTTCTGTGCTTCTCGAAGATTTTCGCTCACAAAGATCGCGCTTGTAGTTGATACTGAGTCGGTTTAGCTCAGTCTCGATAAATTTTGTTGGTATATATTGACGGCTGAGAAACTCTGATCCTTGAAAGCGTTTTCCTTTTTTTAGCTTAGGTGCCTGAAGTGGGAGATGGTAAACGATTAGGGTGCGAATACGAAGTTTCAACTCGGTCGCAAAGAGCGGAGCAAAAATGTAAATAAGCTGTGAGATTGTCCCGGGAAAATGAAAGATTCGCGTCAGGGGATTCTGACTGAGAAACCATTTACGGAAGTATCGTATTGTTTCACGGACAAATAAATTTCCTCCACAGAGGGCAATAACGGCCTAATGGGAAGTGTGTGTGGCTGGCGTGACTGTAGACCTTCGGTTAAGTTACGACTATTGTGGGGTTACGAGAGCCTAGTCAAGGGCTAATTAAATTGGTAGAATGACACTAGCGTCTAGTCAGAAGAAGTGATAGAAATGCACCAAGTCTAGCTGGACGTGAAACCTCCACGACAATCACACAATCTAGAGCAAATATGTGTTATGGAATGTCAGCACATTTTACGAAATTTATGAAAACTGTCCAACGTATATTTCAAGTGGTCTGTCGTGGAGCACTGAGGGGGGAATGAACATTCAGTAGAGAATATGAGCGGAGCTTGCTCCATTTCCTATCTTGTGCATATATCACTCCTTTCTTGCTATCTTGCTTTGAATCTATCCGTTTCCTTTGTATGTTGGGATCACACACTCAGGCTTTCCAAAACAAGCGGTGTGCAGCACGAAAACCCCTTCTGACTATCATGAACTCACCAGAACTGCGCGTTCTTTTCACTTCAGTATCTGGAAAATAAAAAAGTGGACTCCAACTGCAAAACATTCCAACACCGATCCATAACCCTTGATGATTAGGCTACGTGAAGAACGGGCATGGGAATAATCACTAGAAAATATCTATATTTGATCACTTGGTCCCAGTCATGTAACAGGCCATGCACACATATCGCGGTCGGCTTAAGACCAACTTGACCTGTGTCAGTGGTCGAAACACGCAAGTTGATTTAGGTGATTTCCATGTTTGCGACCGACCCAGATGAATAAATCATATCAGTTATTAGCCTTTACGAAGAAAATCTAAAAAAAATTAAGACAAAATTTTGCTCTGATATCCCTTTGAACGACCTGATATTATTTCATCGACTTGGGAATTAGGTGCTCGATCCGCGAGTTTCCTAAACACTGAACTGTGGTTGATTTGCACTCGACATCTAGAAATAATTAATTTCGAATTCCAAGAAGAGTTTCTAATGAATCCATCAGGAGCAAATTGTCGAGGAGCTCGCTATTCAGGGTTCAAATACTTTGAAACCAGTCACAGCGATGTTCTCCTCAGAGAGCAAGCAATGGCCATGTCTGACGGCAACCTCCCAGCTGACCTTGGATTACATGGTAAATAATCACGACTATTTTCAACTACAGATATTTGACATTTTCAAATCGTGTCTGTTGCAGCTATGTTGCTTTTTGATCATCTCTCTAACTACACACACTTATACTTCTATACTCTTCTGTATTTTAATTGACAATTTGCCTCCTCTACTTTGTTATAAACTACCAGTGCTATATCATACGATAGGTTGTTGGGGATTCATCTTCGAGCATATTACATTCAATAATTTTGCCTGTGGCTAAGTTTTATCAGAGAATGAATATGGAAAATATTGCAATAACCTTGTGGTATTGTTTTATTGTTGCAGTTTCATTTGACTGAAGCGGTTGAGGATAAAAGTGGTCTTCGACCACATTCGTATTAATCATGAGCCCCTCAGTTGCACAACGATTTATGTTCTCTCCCAGGATCCTTCGGCGGGATCTTTGAATCTGATCGGGGCTGTTCCATCCCGATCGGAATATATGCCACATAACCAATACGCATCCTCTGGTTAAGTGTTCGGTCAACCTTGATTACCACGACACATATTGTGTCAATGAAATGATGCCCACGTTCATAAATCGATTTTGCGATTCACTGAAGCACCTCAGGAAAGGTGATTCTTCATCGGAAATGACCTCTCTTTGAAGTGGTATGTAATAAATACAAAAACAATCTTGGGAAGATCCAGAGCTCACCAGGCTAATACGGCGCAGGCTGAAACGTAGCTCTTCACCGAAAACCTATTTTGATTATGTTCCTACCCGTTGCTATCAGCAAATACGTTCAGTGTCTACTGAACCGTTTTTCGACACTGTCGATTCTCATTGGGACAGGAGAGTACTCTTAGCTTGGAACAATCCCTCCCCAGGAAACCTGACTTCACAGTGATATTTATTTTGAAGTAATTGCACTTGGTATTTTCTTTGACTATTGTATGAAATGCCCTATATGCAATTAGACCCGAGGTGGAGGAATTGGTACATATAACAACAATCTTTGTCTAAACACGTCAGACCCGTCCTCACTTACTCGTCAGTTTTCCCAAGCTATTTCATACACAAATATAAACCCAAGTCTGTGAGCGAATTCCGCTCACATTCTCTACTGAACGTTCATCCCTTTCCTCAGTGCTCCACGACAGACCATCTGGAAAATGTTGAACAGTTTTCATAGTTTTCGTAAAAACCCTGACATTTCATATTAATTTTGCGATTGAATTTCACCATCTATTTCGCAGTCACGATCTACATTTGGCACTTACGTCGTTACACCAGATCCCATTGAGTTGTTATTTGAACAATATGAACAATTACTTGAACAAGCTGGTAAGAATTACTTTGTATTGGTAATTTCCACTTGTTGGTAGGCAATATAACTGGGACATGAGCCCAATTATATAATTTTCCTACTGACATCCCCAACGGTTCTCTCCACCACTGGGACAAACAACCATTTCACCTCTGTTGTCAATAGGTTCCGGAATCATTTCCAGAACATAGCAGCCCATTTCAACACAATATCACATGAAACCTGGGAAATGATCCGGTCAAACTTTTGTCTTAATTTTTTTTAGATTTTCTTCGTAAAGGCTAATAACTGATATGATTTATTCATCTGGGTCGGTCGCAAACATGGAAATCACCTAAATCAACTTGCGTGTTTCGACCACTGACACAGGTCAAGTTGGTCTTAAGCCGACCGCGATATGTGTGCATGGCCTGTTACATGACTGGGACCAAGTGATCAAATATAGATATTTTCTAGTGATTATTCCCATGCCCGTTCTTCACGTAGCCTAATCATCAAGGGTTATGGATCGGTGTTGGAATGTTTTGCAGTTGGAGTCCACTTTTTTATTTTCCAGATACTGAAGTGAAAAGAACGCGCAGTTCTGGTGAGTTCATGATAGTCAGAAGGGGTTTTCGTGCTGCACACCGCTTGTTTTGGAAAGCCTGAGTGTGTGATCCCAACATACAAAGGAAACGGATAGATTCAAAGCAAGATAGCAAGAAAGGAGTGATATATGCACAAGATAGGAAATGGAGCAAGCTCCGCTCATATTCTCTACTGAATGTTCATTCCCCCCTCAGTGCTCCACGACAGACCACTTGAAATATACGTTGGACAGTTTTCATAAATTTCGTAAAATGTGCTGACATTCCATAACACATATTTGCTCTAGATTGTGTGATTGTCGTGGAGGTTTCACGTCCAGCTAGACTTGGTGCATTTCTATCACTTCTTCTGACTAGACGCTAGTGTCATTCTACCAATTTAATTAGCCCTTGACTAGGCTCTCGTAACCCCACAATAGTCGTAACTTAACCGAAGGTCTACAGTCACGCCAGCCACACACACTTCCCATTAGGCCGTTATTGCCCTCTGTGGAGGAAATTTATTTGTCCGTGAAACAATACGATACTTCCGTAAATGGTTTCTCAGTCAGAATCCCCTGACGCGAATCTTTCATTTTCCCGGGACAATCTCACAGCTTATTTACATTTTTGCTCCGCTCTTTGCGACCGAGTTGAAACTTCGTATTCGCACCCTAATCGTTTACCATCTCCCACTTCAGGCACCTAAGCTAAAAAAAGGAAAACGCTTTCAAGGATCAGAGTTTCTCAGCCGTCAATATATACCAACAAAATTTATCGAGACTGAGCTAAACCGACTCAGTATCAACTACAAGCGCGATCTTTGTGAGCGAAAATCTTCGAGAAGCACAGAAGCTCATAACCTACCCATTTATCTGTTATTCTGAAGTAGACAAGCTCAACAGGCAATTGAACAGCTTATGAAAACTTTCGGTTCCTACACTCCTTGGATAAATTCAAACTGAGGAACCTCCATTTTACATCCTCACTATGGATGTCAGAGACTGCCACTTGATGACTCCATAAAATCACTTGGACCGGACCGACTCAATCCTATAGTGCTCGAGAAGTGTGTGGTTACTCCTAGCTCGATTTTCTCGGATCTTTTGAACTAACCTCTGCGAGACAAGAAGATTTCGGATTGTTGCAAACAGCAGCTATATCCCCTAAGCTTCACTAAGGTCCTTCAAAAGTTTGTCCCATTTCGTGTATTCCTATCTGTCCAAACGTTGTCGAAAGAATAGGTCTCAAACGATCTAACAAAATTATCTGTTTCAAACCCTGATCAGGTTGGTTACCGACAGTCACTCTCAATTCTCAATGCCCCTGCCATCTTCACACAAAACGATCTCTTCAGACTTGATGGAAAGAGTAAAGCGAAACGAATATGCTTCCCAGACTACGGTGATATAATCAACTGCTTCGACAGGAGCAAGCAACTTCCTTTTCTTTCCTCTCTGGAGTTGAGCCTTCCTTTGATTCTTTGTTGGCAGAATATTTACCAATCTTCTGTATTATACTCGTGATACCAAGGGAAGCTTTTCCCTTGTTTCCACAACAAGTACAGTTGCCCAAAGGGACCATATTGTCCCGCAGATTTGTCTCATGCCCGGAACTTAGTCGTCAATTTGATTTCGTAAGGTGATATGGTACTTCCCCTTTCAAGTATTATCAAGCAATCCAACTTTCAAAGCGACAGCACTTCAATTACAATCGATGGAGACAGTTGAATCATCTTGATCCATAGAATATATTACTGACGCGAAGAGCCTGAATCTCACGTGGTGGAAGTTTAGCATCAGATTACCTAATACTTTTCATTCCTAACTCGTATACCCCTAAGACATTCTACACACTTCATCAGATACCAACACAGCAAAGCTTACAAAAGTTATCTTCGAAGGTTCCCAATAACGCTGCTGATCCTTTTCACAAATTTTCAGGCAAAATTATATTTATTTCTTCCACTCGTTCTCAAAACAAACATCTTTATGCATGCATTTTGGCACACCTCATTCCTACTATTCCCTGTCTCGCGAAGTACTTGCACATTTCAATTTCTGTATTATCAGCATGTACAAAACATTTGAAACAAGGCCGATGTCTAATAAACATTACTTCATATTTTTCGTCTCACTTTGCGTTCCATGGTTTTCATTTTTTAGGACGTTTACATTTATATTTATTACGTGTTTTTACATGGGTTAAGCGAAATTGGTTAGTACCACATAGCTACAAACGCCTACTGTCTTTTTAGAGATAACCGGCAACCAGTCCCTAAAAGTTGGAGTACATAACCACATAGAGTCCCAAAAGTCCAGGTGTGGTTAAGTGGGGGCGGAATACTCATCACTTCGATTGCATAAAACACTGCACTCGACCACTTGAATTAACAAGGATTAGAGTTCTGATTTAGGCGAAACACATTCACAATCACCTTACTAGTTTACGTAAATCTACATTCAGCTGAACGGTAGATGTGTTCAAGATACCCTAATCTCACAAAATGAATCAGTGAACGAAGGAGCAATTTTGAAGTTATACGAAATATAAATTTTCAACAAAAAGACGACTCCGCGAGTATATGCTATTGATTTCCTCTTAGTAACTACCCATAGCGTGCTTGGAATTCAAATGAAGTAGTCATACCATGGATCATTACTAAACGATGCAATTTTTGTTCACAAAATCAAAATTTCCTATCCAAATAAAATGGAAGTCTTCTTTGTGAATGATGGTAAATTTTAATAGATACAGCAAAAGTATCTTCAGGGAAAATGCCTACCTCATGAAATGTGGTGGTCCATTCCGCATTGGGCTCAGTAGTGTTTTTGCTTGTGCAGCCCAATCATGTGGTGAAAACGGAAGTTGGATCTGAAATGCTTCAAAAATGGAGAAGGGTGTGAACCAGTGAAAATAAGGCAGTACATAAATAGATCAAAAGTAACAGTATATACTATTCTGAGTTAGCGTGAGTGAGCTCTGCTGAAAATGAGCATGTTTGCCACTCTGTGAACTACAAATATACTCAGTTAGAAAAATCGAACAATATTATGAATCAGTATATACATTTATTTTGGCTAGAAACTAAGCATTAAACAAAAAGCAGAACAGCATCACGGCTAATCTGCCTGAACTAGGGCTAAACTAGTTGGAAGAATGCTTAGTGTAAGGCCAGCTCCGTAGTGTGTTAGCATTTTAAAGCTTGGGAATGGAAAATGCATCCCCGCTATTTCTATACTACTTATTAGACCATTTAGAGAAACTTCCATCTCACCCAATATCCATTCTGAGGTGAAACATCGTCTGCATATCCTTATTCAGTGCATATACGGTCTCAGTGCAGATCGATGCCACCTATGTCGCAAGAATATATGTTCATTTGCAGAACCACTCCAATGAAAGTGATCAGTGAGAAAGTGTAATAGTGGAAATCTCTGACTCAATCAAGTCAGCATCAAACTCGGAACGAAATTATCAATATACACACAGTGGATTTTGGCTGTTAGTAAAAAGTGAGAAAATACATGATAGCACAGAAAAGTATGTATTTTTGAAATCCAATTTCGCACTCGATCCAGAAACAGAGATTATATCCTAGTGCAGAATTCTAAAACACGAATTACTGAAATTTTATTAAGCCAGATACAACTGGTCACTCGGTTTCTTCTTGGAAGACTGGGCGAAGTTGTTTCTTGCCAGGTTAGATGAAAATATTCGAGCGATTTACCAAAACATTCTCGTCTTCACGAAAACATTCAAAACACACAAAGAACTCATCGTGGAATCAAGGTAAGGTACAAGTCTATATAGGACACTTAGCTGGATAGATTGTGTTAGAGTAAAATCAGTTGTTGAATGCATAACCTCAGGCGCCAAAAACTCAGGAAATCCATCAAGATATAATCAAACCAGGAGAGGTCGTGGCCGTGAGTTACTCCTAAATATGTAATACAAATCCTTTCGGAGATATTTTCCCACCATTGACGGGAAAATCTGGACCAGAAAAAGGTACTGAACTGCCTACAACTTACGTGGACGGAAAATCTTACTATGGAGCATTTGGAAAATTTCATTTTTAGATTCAGACTTTACGATCAGTTGACGCGTTCAATGGATTTCCGTCGCGGAAGTGGCCAATGAGCACTACTGGGATGAGACGCAAAGTAGATTGCCTCATCAGCGTACTTCCGAAGCAGGAAGGTATGAGAGTAAACATAAAATTTGATCGAATTTCACTCTGTAAAGGGCATATATAAGGAGGTCACATTCAGGAGGTCCTTACAGAAATCTGGGTGATTCTTTGCTATTTAATGATTGGTTGATGCTGCTGAGTGGGCAAACTCTACGTTTACTCAATTTCGAGTACTGTAGTGGGCTTGAAAAATCGATGCGGGAAAAAAACGAACGAGAAATCGGCAAAAGCCAAGTGCCTATGTAGAACAAAATGGCAAATGGGATTGTTAATCAAACACTCGCAACAGCTTTGAATGAGATTGAGATCTCATAAGTAAACAAAGTAGAACCAAGTGTTGTTTTAATTGAAGATGAATATTTGTTCCGCTTCAATCTCATACAGGTGGACTGTTGTCAATTTCATGATCCGTCATCCTAATGAATTCATCACTACTTAAGTCAATCAAATGCCTATTTTGTTCTTTACCCAGCATCATGCGAGAGATGTCTTTAATCGATATAGGTGTGACAGACCGTGTTTGTAGTCCATCATTTGGGTTGATCCGCGCCACACTGTGATGATGACGCCCGGTTACACTTGACTAGTTTGTTCCTTTCTCGTGCATAGGCAACACGTTGATGTGTTCTCTGGACAGTGGCAATTTGTCATACTAGCTGAGAATTTACACAAGTAAAAACGTCCTAAAAAATTCAACCTTCATCAGGATGAATTTGATACTTCCTCCAAGTTCCCGTGGGTGCCACTAGTCATTGAGAATCAAATGATTAGTGGACGTGTACTGAACGATAATCTTCAAATAATACATCGTGCAGTCGCAGAGCTCAATTCACCATTGAACACCATGGAATCACTGTACAGCATTTTCGCTCCTGCTGGGAATCGTCACAATGCATGTGTGCCGAGCCTGCCCAGTGAATCGAAGTTGGAGTATAGGATGGAGAACTGAATGTTTTACCCTCAGACTATCTGAGCTGCCTCTGAGCTGTTTAGTGAACATACGCTACATGATAATACAACTTTCAGTCACCGTTTTTAAAGTTTGCTGCTAGCTTCCTGCACAACAATCCACTCTCGCGGTACAAAACTCCTGCGTTGAGACCGGAGTCCCACAAAGACAAAGAGGTTGATAGCTTTACCTTCCGTTTATCCTTTTATTCTTTGATTTCCTTGTACATCACTTCCAGTAGCAGTGCGTTAGCCAGGCGAGACACTAAATATAGTGAACCGAGCGCAAGATACCTCAAAGACCTACATGGTGGCTGGGATGGAACCTAACGAAAGGGTTTCGTAGATAGGAGATGAGCAATCACTTTCAATAAGTATAAAGAGGGGAGATCCGAAATACAGTCTCTGTTGAACAATCTAAGCATGTCTTCCAACCTCACCAATATGTGCGCCTTATTTAGGAGAGATGAAAGTATGTCAGTTTACAGACCATTATCAAGACGTTCCAAATACGTCGACAGCTTTGTGTAGTCCTTAGCCGATAAATATGGGGCTTTCACTTCTGTGGTAGAGACGTATCGGCGACGGTATTCTATCTCCGTGAGCTATGGTCCAGAGGACTAGATCTTCACAGCTGTCCACTACGAAAAGTCCTAACAGACTTATTCGGAATTCGTAAGCTCAGGGAAAGCACCAGTATTTTGTCCACGTAGCACAAAGGCTTTGATAAGTTTTTTGTGTCAAGCTGAAGCATGCAGATTGTTGCTTGTGAAATTGCCATACACTAATGGAGTCGACCAGTTACTGGTGGAAAATTATCTAGGGACCATGTTGCATGGCTGTACCTGGCGGGCAAGCCGAATAGTAACACACACTAATGGAAATACACGACAGTAATCCGACTTTCTAGTGACAACTGAAGTTCACTGCAACCGATGATACGTTCAGCAATGTTCCTTGAAAACAGACAATGACTGCTGTCAACCATATATTTTACATGCACCATTGCACAAGGAACATGACTGATGATAGTCGCCGATTACAAAGTGAACAGATATTATTGTTCAGTTTTAAATCTATTATTTGAGGTTTGCTCCGGCCTATATGTGCATATTTACACATACAATATACATATATATATATATATATATATATATATATATATATATATATATATATATATATATATATATATGAACATCAGTTTTAGCCAGAAGTGTGATATGATCATCAGTATTTGGATTTTGTACTAAGTTATAGGGTTATGTCTGCAAACTCCAGTGATGAGATAGAGCATCAGTTTCCGTTCAGGTAGAACTTACGTTTTCCAATAATTTCGAACGATTCAATGCATCCAAGTTCTCAAGGTGAGTCGTACTCAGATGAATGATTTTGAATCCGGCTAACGATGCAAAAACCAAAATTTACTGATTTCATCGTCACAGTTTTCGACCTCAAATCATACTCTCGAAATACATTCTGTACCTCTATGCGAACTTTTTGTCTCTGACCCGACTGATTTTACGACTGAGAACAATCAAGAACAAACGTCATATCTGGAGGAACACGGAACATAGGAAGCATACCTTCAAGCATGTCCGGAATTGAGGTTCATGCTGTGAGCATGGTTATCCAGATTTTTCCCAGTCCATTGTCGAGGAGAACGTTCAAGTTTCTCTTGAGACCACCTAGCACATAGGTCTCAATTGACCTGAGGGAATCAAGTTTTATTCGGAGTCACTCTTGCAGTGGAACCGATCGTCGTAAACAAATTCGGTTGGCCGAAGGAGATGGCTAGCTAACGGGCGTGCACAAGATGCCCGAACCCTTTGGCACTCAAATGTCCATCAGCTAGAACATTGTATTTTCCAATGAATATCGGACCACAGACAGAAAACCAATAGCACTAGAGGCGGAGGGACGTGTAGTTGACCAAAAGTGGTTAGCAATCCAACTGATTCACATAGGGTTCTGGGAAGTATTCAAATGGGCTTGTCTTAAACAGGGGTATTTTATTTCATTATGAATCCTGTGCAGGCTTTCGGCCCAAGTTGTAGTAATTAAATAATAAAGTACCAATTTATTTGTCAGAAAAGGAGATGAAATGAAGATGACGCTTGGAAAATATAATTTGATCTAGTGTGATTTTGTAAGCAATTCTACGAGGATGTCATATTCGGTCATCATCACACAACCAGAGCACGACTGCGGAGAATTGATGAACAAAAACTAATCAGCAAATGTGAACAAGGTCCAATGTGGTACGTGTCCAAAAAAGCGTTTGGGACTACAACGACATGTTGAAAATAGTGTTTATTTGAAGTGAGCTGCTTGAGTTTGGTTAAAGTACGCATGTTTGCTTGCAGCCACGTGAACAGCTTGATTTTCGTGGAAATGAATGGTTATGATTTTCAGTATTATGATGTGGTTAATAAATATCGCTAGGTCAAATATTATTCTGTACATTTAAAAGGTAGATACTAGGTGATATCAGGTATTCCTAGTGATCATCAGTAGCTTTTTCATGATGCCTACTTAATTCATTTATTTACCATTTAACCTTCTTAGATGACTGAGAACACGCTGGAATAAATATCTGATTAGGAAACCTTGTCTAAAAAGTTACCAGTAAATGCACACTTTTCTTACTACGGGCAACCATTTTGGAAGCTGCATTGTAAACTAGTTATGACTTGTTACAAATGGCCTATGTGAATTGGGTGGTAATTTGCTGATGACGAGTGGTCTGACATTCAGAATCTACAGACCTCCAGAAGCCGTGCACTTTGGCGCGTAGCTATCCCGTCCTAAAGTTTTCTCCAGGTCTCTCCCCCAAAGCAGCCACAGATAATGTTTTGTAGACAGTTTTTGCAATGTAACTACTAAATCATATTAATAGGACCGAAAACGTGTTAGTCTGCCTGACGTTAGCTTCTGAACATCTCTGTACACACCAATAGAAAAGACTACTTGATCCTATGTTAAAGTAACCTCTCAGATCCATTTTTGGGATGAGTGTAAGATGAAGCACTTTATATATATATATATATATATATATATATATATATATATATATATATATATATATATATATATGAACAACGCAGCCCGTTGAAGTATTTCCCTGAAAGTCATTGAAATCATTTATTGAAATGTGTCAGGCAATATCCAGTAGATCCACGTATGCTGTCACGGTTACTTTGATTTTTCAGCAGTTTTGGACAGTCGCTGACGCATGGTACACCACTCACCAGATGAAAGTTTGCTTCTTATCACATCCATGAATGGCTGCTCAGATCAGTTAATATAATCAGCACAACGTTCACACTACGGCAGTATAGCTCAAAAGTATCCCTGCACCATGATGGGACATTCCACAAGAAAATATTGTTGAATCTTGGTGATAAAGTAAACGTGACTGGTTTCCTAAAAGTGGAGTTTCCGTGGAGATATTTTCACTCATGAGAGCTGAACAAAATACCTCGCGAATGTGAGAAATGAGACCAAGATCAAATTTGGTTGGAACCAGGGAAATTCAAGTCACTAGAACTTTTCACGGAAATGCCTTCTTTGCTTCATTGAAGTCCACATTGTTGTGTTTTAATGGGACGAATGGAATCACCTACCTGTAGCAATAATGGTGGTTTGATAGGAAGTCATTGAGGTGGATCATAATACGGAAGATTTTGAGTCCCGCATGAGAAGCGGCTGGCTAATCAAATACCACCAACGCTCTAACATCAGCTCACATCTTCTGAGGAGCTCAACCTTAGAACGAGCAATGAAAAGCTACCCAAATGTCTGGAATGCACTCCTACATCCCGTGAGGAGTGAAACAATAAAAGTTTACCTCTGGCCAGACTGGTCTTCCATTTTGGGCCGGTTTATCACACTGTTCGTTTGAGGAAGGTGAGCGACGCAGAGGCATTCAAAAACTAGAGTGAATGATGATCACTTTGCTAGCAAGCCACGCTACTGGGGAAGAGCTCAAGCCATTAGTCGTTGGCAAACACAGTGGTGCATGATGCTTGAAATCCATTGCTCTGGCAGTGTGACAAGTTGAGTATAACACTGACGGACAAGCGTTGATAAGCAAAGACATTCAAAAATTGGATTCAAAAGACCATTAAATAAATATTCTCAGAGCGGACATCAAACGTACTTTTCCTAAATATATGATCAGTTCAGTCATACTTGCAACTGAGTAATCAAAGTTGTCGCTTTTACCGCCAAACAGCGGCTACACATCAGTCTTTGGATGGGGTAAAACAAATCAAATGAAGTTGACCTACAAACGACGTTCCCGACAGGTGGAGAATTTTACAAATGGCCTTTTTGGCCGAAGTGTCATATTTCAGGGGTACGCAGTTCAAAAGCTCTTACTTATAATTTCGAATAATCTAATAGGCGAATTTCAGTGGATCAACCAGGCACGACAGGATGTCAAGCATTGGACCATACTAAATTGCTTCAAAAGCCACTGGATTTCCTAGGAAGGATCAAATGTATAATCTTATGCAGTCAAAGGCAAATTATTTTTCCCATCGCTTATGATTTTTCCCTCGGTCGGAAATCCCACGTTTGTAGAAAAGGCCGAGACAATAGTCTCAGAACGAGACGACAAAGAATAGGAGTTGGGTGAGTGCAGAAGATTCCGGCAAGAAATACCTTATTATTCGTGTATAACAATTGCGAACGTAAGCACTTGAATCGCTTGTAAACTTTATGCTCGAGACAGAAAACACAGAATAGGCACCAACTTTATACCAGAGACAACAATGCAAGAATCAACTAACAATAGATGGACTCCATTCTGATTGTAATATTTTGTTTCGTGTCTTGTTTAAAAAGCGACTGGCGTCAATAATCTTGCTCGAACATTTTGAAAGTTCCGTGGGCGATTAGAACCTGTTTTGTTTCACCTTTGTGTAGTGTGTAGTGTTTCTGAACCTCTTTCCCAAGATCTAGGTCCTCTGAAGAGTGAATAAATCTGATCGCTGTCGACGAGGGTCACTTCAAGGACGGTCATCCATTTTTCTTAGTAACACATGAGGATTTTAGGAAATTACGAATAAGCGGATCATAAACGTATCATGTGTCTGTGATATACTTGGAGCTGCATGGGTTTGCGAGAAGCAGTTCGTCTTTTGAAGGATTTCCCATGAAACTTTGTCGATGTTCCTCACAAAATATTGAAAGTTGAATTGTTCTAGCCAACATGATCAGCAAACAAAAATGAACTGAACCGTATTTACATCTAGAATGATAGAACACGCTTGGTCCTGGATCGTCACTACGAAATGGTAATAGGTTTCAGTTTTGTGTTCCTAGTAAATCCGAATGACAAACTCAAAATCGAAAGAAGTAGAATATGACCGGGTTAAATGAACATAAACTTCGTACACTCCACAACCGTGGGAGTTTCTTTAGCAACACATTTTGTGACATTGGCCCATGGAGTATGAAATGATATCCACAGTGAAAACAGATCAGAATTTCCATTTTGTTGCATCGATGAGAATGACTTCCTGAACATATCAGATCTGACATTCCCTTTCCAAATACGTCCAGCACTAAAAACGGTGAAAGTGATTCAACTTCAACGGGTTTATTAAAAGAATAAACGGAAGGCTGATATCGTATAATTTGTTATCAGTGGTTACTTAGTTCGAAGGGGCGAACGCCTTGAAGAAAGTAACTCGCCATTTGAACTTCGGAAAATCCTAGCCAACACCAAATACATAATTAGAGTAGCAGACCCAATAATATCGTACTGGGTAGTGCGACCGTCCTTGTCAAAAAGCACACGTGCACACATACACCGACGAAAATGTGTGTCTCAGTTGGATGATTTTCCCATTAGGAGCAATATTTCTGGCAGGTGAACACCAACAAAAACAACATTCTTTTTTCTGAGAAAACAGGTTAGGGATGAAACTCGTATTCAGTTATTCATACTCGTGCCAATTCCTTACAATATATTACGACAATTGAGGTGATTGAATCAATTAGACAAATAAGGAGTGATATAGAATATTAGTGACATAAAAAAGAAAATAAACAATTGTGCTCCAGACTTTAAACAAGGCCGGACGGGGGTTATTTCACACGTATTATATGAGTATTTATCTGGTCTGTGACCAGTTGTAGGGTGTGTGGAGTACCAGTGCAGCTTACCAGCACACACAAATGGTTTTTGGGCGCACAGAGAGGGTTATGTAGCTTGATGCTGACAGCCTTAGCTGTGGCCAGGATGCGACATTTTGCTTGTCTCGATTGTCGACCCCGGATCTCACACAGGGAACCAAAAGCCTCGGGCACGTTTACTGTGGGACTGGACTGAGCTAGGTGTGAAACGACCGCACTAGTGGGCGATTTACCAGCTTAACAGTTTTGCACAGAACCTCATGTAATAGTTAAATTATTTTACTACTTACGGGTCTTCGGCCTGTTTCAGTTGTCTGACAAAAACAACAGTTGCACGTGATTTATGCAAGAAAAGTATTGCTGGAATGTCTGTGAACGGACCAGTCCTGCACGTTTCACATTTCTTGTTAGCTGGTGACCTGTATGGAAAAACCTATCACCCATTCTCCCTTTGAACACAGCTCCGCCAATCTACTTACTGCCTTCCCAGAGAAATTCAACCATCTCCTTTCTAAACACTCCCACCTAAATGCATACTTGTTTAGTGTTATTTCGTCCTACTTCATTGAGCATGGAGTAATAAAAATGTTGGGTTTTTTTCTGAAAAGCACCGTTAGTCCGTGACCCAATCCGGCCTTAAGTTATGCGTGTAAAAACATCATCCTGATAGGCTTTAAATTTTTCTGCTAACAACTTCGTCACTTTAATTAGCACAATCGCTGCAAAATAGATGGAACTTACATGATTTTGAAATGGATAATCAGACAGAATTCCCTTTGTAAAGGAAGAAGTCCGGTTGGTCGCATGTAAAATCCAAAGGTGTTTTGGAATTGGTGGTCACATGGGGTTCTCTTTTTGGTGAGTAGGATTTTAGCCAGTATTTTATTTTAGTGTCTCGTTTAGATGGAGGCAAGCAGATAACAAAAATACATGAGTGAATGAAATCATCTGACTCCAGAGCACCCCTGCTCCTTTGACACCTGAGCTCATTTGTAGAAACTATCCGTCCGCAAGTATATCAGATGTTTTTTTAAAGTAGTCCCAGACCTAGATGTCATTCACAATTGGAGTCTTATTTGATCTGTATCACTCTCAGATAATCACAAAGGAATCTCGCTGTCCGTCAGGAATCCATATATACCCCAACCAATACACGAGAGAATTTTGTTTGTTCCCGCATCAGTGATACCACCCTTGATGATCGCGATAGTAACTAGCATTCTGGCCGAGAATTCGCATTTTCCCACCACTGGACTAAACGAATTTGCAGCAACAACCTTTGGTGGCAGGTTCAAATATCACAGTAATAGATGTGACCCGTTGAACAAAGGGATAGACTAGATGGCGTAAAATGCATACCCAACGAACATTTCACTATACTGGCAAAGAAGTGGCAGAGGAAACCAAGCACATATCTCCTATATCATCATAATATCCATTTGCTTGGCTGTATGTTTTAGCTTTAGGAAGGAATCCGGAGGCCGCACGACAACTGGATAGTAGTAATGGTGTAATTAACATCTTGGCGTAGGTTGACCTAGGGACCTGTGGTTTGTTGTGTTCTCCAGCGACTGCACAATATACTCTTGGAATATAATCAGGGGAAACTGAACTGCTACGGCATGGATAACACGGCATGACGTACCATGTCCGGTCCGAGAGCAGATACCGGCATTACGAAATGCACGTTTAATCCAAACGACAGTGTCGGACATTTCAAACAAATGCCAATCAGTGCAATCCAGTGCGAAACTGTGAAAACGGTCTAAAACCCCTAGATGTGTGTGATAAAATGAACAGCAGACCATAGAAGACAAAGCTACTCAACAAAACAATGGGCAATCATAGTGAGTTTTCGCATCAAGTGCTTTGAGCACTTCTGTCGATTTCACCTACTGACAAGTTATGATTAGCTGCTGAGAGAAAGTCCATTTCATAGGAAACGTTTTTCACACTACCATTTGCACACTTTGATTGATATACCGTCAAGTTACTCTGGCTTAAGATACTGAGCCGCCTGCCATCGACAGTTCCACTCCCATGATTTCCGTTCTTCTTGTTCTGAGAATATAATGTCGTTACTAACTAGAAGGTCCTGAGCTATTCATCACCAACTGTCTGTCGTTCATTATCTTCTGCACTTCAGTCATGAAAGTAGTGCGTATTTCCGTTGGTACAGATTGAGACCCGACCAATAACCGTTGTTGCCCTATGATGGATCAGACGAGATGTTTACACACTCCTGAATAATTAGTCATGAGCTGTATACGTATTCATTTGTCTTCTTTGCCCACGGACAACGTGTGGTGTGATCTTTGTTCCACCCTCAAAGCAATTTTTGCTTCACTTGCCATACCCTCTAAGATGGGCCTATTTTCGCTGTTAGGCCGTTGCAGATATCTTCTTCTGGCCATTGATCAAGAAAACAAGGATGCATTATGAAACTACTTCTGCATAGATGGCTCTAATTCCGGGACATCTAAGTAGACAGCAATATCTATTTTCGGATCACCGGGCCACTTTAAATTAGAAAGATCTGATATGGTCAATTCCGGATTGAGGTAACGGTAGATTCAAAGGCTCTAGAGTACTGGAGGGTAACGAGGTTATTATTTTTCTACAGAGGAAGAAATACTAACGTCGAACATGAAAACGGAATCTGAGAAATTGTTTTATTAGAGCATAGACCCATAATTTCCAGTACTTTTTGAAAAGAACAGTGTTTTTTGCCACGGCGGCATGTCCATTCCTCCATATTGGTGAACTGAATGACTAATCAGGTCATAAATTGGTTTCTAAGCTCACTTATGAGATGCCTATTTTCGTCAAGCGATGGTACAAACTGATGTCCTTCTCTAAGGTGTATTGGTGTTTCATCCAGAAACGGTGAAAATATTTCCAGTGAACAGCTCCTTGACCATACTTTTTTGTTATTAGTTCCTGCGGAATAACTGATAACATTTGGAATTACGTGCGGAACGTTTACGTTGAACCGGCAGCTTGTAAAATTGCGCGTGTATCAGTCCCAAGGAAAGCCTGCGTATTTTGTCGAATTTTGTTCGTTCGCCGCCAGATGGTGTAACCTAAGTTTCTGATGCGTGAAGGAAGAGGCGTAATCAGGGTAATCGAAAGTGACAATGGACTCAGAAGCGACCACATCACCAAGAAAGACAAAGTGCGCAGTGTAATGTCTATGCCATTGATGTTGTTTGCAGACTGGTCTTCAGATCATCGTAGCAACTTGGTACTAGTCATGATGACTCCTGTCCTTGTGGGTTTCCGTGAGCTGCAAAGGCTTTCTTGAGCTGTCAGTGGGAACCATCAGCCATACCTTTTGCTGGCGAGCGGTAGGCTGTGCTATGAGTACGAACGGTGTTTAAACTTTGCAAAAGACAGCTGAAGGCTCTTCCGAAATGCGAGCCGTCCTTTGTGGTTACAATGGCTAGACAAATAAAGGATGCACCGAATTTTTCCAAGAAAGCTTGGGCAACTGCTTTGCTGGCTGCGCTGTCCAGAGGTATAGTTAAAGGTCATCTGATGAGGCGATGCAGACAATCAGGAATATATATATATATATATATGTTCACTACGAACTAATTCGAACCGTCTGGAATGGTAATGGATACTCTTCATTTATATGTGTATATAAATATATGTATAATCATATATATATATATATATATATATATATATATATATATATATATATATATATCATTACTCATATATATAAATATTAGCTTCTGACGGAGGAAAGGGCCCTACAAGATCAGCAATCAAGTGTTCGAAAAGTGAATGGACAGCTAGTAGATTAGATAGCGAGGTTTATGTATGTGTGCACTTTCGAATTTTGGGACTGGAAACGGGTACTGTTTCACACACTGACGTCACAGTTCATTTTCTGCCAAATATAACGGACACCGATGGTTTTAGTGGAGGTACAAATGCCTTGCTGGGACAACCTGTGTGAGTCCTCGAAAATCTGTCACCTAAATCATGGAGGTACGACTGGCCTCCGGTAGCCTTTGGAAATGTCCTATGCTGTTTGACCCTCGGGTCACCAACGCGGACGCAATGGATTCCAGTTTGATCGGGCAGCTGGTGTTAAATGTCAATATGTGAATAAGAGGGAGAGAGTTCGCGATAGGATTATCGACACCCGAGATGGGACGTAAATTACTCATGAACTGAAATATACATTCCAGACGACTACGTTAACTATGATTGCATCGGTGTTGGTGCACAACTCGTGAATCATTGGTTTATGGCCGGTGTAGACCGTGAATTCCAGTCCTACTGAGATGTGCCTAAACTGACGTATGCTTTGGTAGATAGCGAATATTTCGCGGCCAAAGTCACTGTACTTGGATTCGCCCAATGTCGCCGATCTTACTAATGGACGCCTTTCCCATGACTTATGTGATGACTTGGAAATTATTATTTCCCGTCATAAATTTGAAAAGGGAAATGAGAAACGTAGGTTTGCACAATGTATCCTGGACCATATTGCTGCACCTGTACACGCGCATACTGAAGCCACTGTGATTTTTATAAAATCAGTAGAACCTCCAATGAAACTGAGGAATGACTAAAGTGGATGAAATGCAACAGGAGCGACTGAGAATGGGGTGAAGGTGTTGCCGAATGTTAGGTCACCAGGGTAGGGCCAAACTGATAAGCCATTCACACTGTTCGTACAGTTTGGGTTCACAAATGAGAACGGCTGGGGCCTCAGCATATCTGAGTATTGCCGTATTTGTGGTGTTGTATAAAATCTTGCTTGGATTTGCAAACTTTTTTCGATCAATCTGATGTTGCATAATTGATGATCGGATTGCTTTTTGTTTCGTTGATGATGTCACCATTGTGATTAGTCATCGATTTTCGTAGGCTCACGATAATAAGATCATCTATTTGGTGAAGCAATTTTCTTTCTGTTGTGCTTATGCAGACGGCTGAGCTTCCATATGCGAAATATGCACGGAATACACATTAGCTGATGAGTATTAAAAGCTAGGCACAACTCTACAGTCCAACGGTTATCCAAAGCAGTTTATTCGGAAGCACTGTAGAAAAAGCGCATAACACGAAGTCACAAACTGCTAGCAAGTTAAAAGCTTTCCTACCTTATCCATTCGAAAGTGACGACGTCAATCAACGAATTAGTAGACGCCTGAAGTCAGTGGTCATTGTGCAAACCTATGTTTCTCACTTCCCTTGTGAAATTTGTGATGGAGTCTTATCTCTCTTTGCGTTTTCGCATAGGACTCGTAATTTACGTTTTTCTTCCGATGTTGCCCTGGCATTGGGGAGTTCTTCCCTGGGGCGTGTCGTGCGGGCTATGCTTCAGAGGGACCGCAACGATATCCCTAATTCGTGAGATCATACTGACTGGGATTGCCAAGAGCAACTTATTTCATTTCAATTACTGGCTGGATATGTGAGCCTTCCGGAAACAAGACTCAAACACAGCAGACAGTATGTTTGCTTACTGACGAAATTCTCGTCCGTAAAAGTTGCGATAAAGGGGATAGATTACGCAAAAACAGACGGATAGATAACAGCATGTATTCAACTCCTATGAAATCCACAAAGCCATGAAGCCATTGGTCCGCATTGCTCTCCGACAGTCTTTTTGCATGCTGTAAGAAAATGATGTTGGTGATATCAATTCCCCTTTCAATTTATCGGACAATTATAAAGTTGAATTTGTCGCACTAGTGATAGGATGACATTATGATCCGTATAGCGCATAAAAATATTTCGTGAAGGCTCGTGAAACCTTACTGCAAAAGATCTATGATGTGAACCATAATGAATATTATATACCCACGCAGCAGATCAGATACTGTAACTTCTCTAATGCCATCAGTTTTTTCTATTACTCATCGGGAATCATGTAGAGCCGTAATGTTTTCAAAGCTTAGGGATGGATTCAGTTTTATCAAGCTGCAAAACTGAGATGGATGATGATTACTCTTGTTCGCTCTCGTGGAATACACGGTAACTACATTTGTTATGTGCAAGATAAATTTGCGCGTACAGTGCAACATTTAGCATATTTCGCGTTATCTCTTTATGAGCTCTAGAACGCCGTGGAAATCCAAAGGGGCACTGGCTAGTAACAAAAACTGAATATCTTGGTTTAAGTAGCAATTTGTTGAAGTTTCTTGACTTTTCCTCATGATAATTGTTACGCATTTCCCTAAAGTTGCGCTGAAGTGGTGTTTCATGGTCACTTTCCATTCCCTTTAGACTTTTCGTATACTTGAAAAGATCTCATTACTGGATCTCAAATTTGGTCCGACTTGTTTGCGCCGGGCATTTCTTCTAGCGGTACGATGCAAAGTATCTCTACGGACACGCCACCATGCTGTCGACATTTTTTCCTTCGTCTTTCCAATGTGTGGCAGCTTTTTTTGTTATGGTAAACTAGCGTATGAGGGAAATTCGAGAATCTTGAACATGTCGGCAATTTTTATTTTGGTTCATTGTACCCTTTTCATTTTTTCGGGTCTACGGGTAAAACATTTTGTCGTTTTGGAAAGGTCCATTGAAGTACTATCACGATTCAGTGTTATCTTCCATCCTGAATTATTCAGCTTCCTAACACAAGAGCACTTCGTTTCATGGGAAAAATCGTGCAGCAACACCACCATTTTATTTGTCTCGATAAAACTAGAAAAAACTAGCAATCGACTTGTGTGGTAAAAGCAAGCAATTCTGGTGAACCACATAGTCACCTAGATTTCTGAATAACATCAATTTGTTCTTTCATTCGATCATATCGGTAACGGTACAGCATATAGAAATGCATGGAATACGTTTGGTAGTGACACAGATCGCAAGTTGGAAGACATTGTCGAACAAGCTACTGCCCACACCCATCCAATCCATGTGAATAAAGGAGTGCTAAAGACTGGTACTCTTGTTAACGCACCAATTAATCAGTTAGAAAGCTGCTTCAAAAATGAAATGACTTAGAAGAAAGACCATAGATCAGGTGCATCACAACTGGTGCACATGTTCTTATCAATTTTGATCATCCACCATATTACAGTCCAAACTGGAATGACTAGCTAGTTCATCAGTACGTATTCTCAAATGTGGAGCTACAAAAGGTGCATTCATATGTTCACCATAACCTTATCAGTTAGTCGTGCAAAACACGGAAAAAAGATCGAAATAAATGAATTTAGTTCTGGTTGTCATGGCTATACTACTATCCTTAGCCAGATACGATCTAATCACACTATCAGCGCAGATGCGCATCACTGCTATTTCAATCAAATCCACCGGGTCTATCATTTTGCAAACGATTTGGTAGTGATACATCTCGAAAACTTTGAACTCCAACAGATTACGTTTATTTTTGATCTTTTCAATCTTCTACACGAGGGTGCTTTTCGGACATTTATGCTTTCGCTATGCTTTAGACAGGGCAACCTGACCTCTTAGATAAAAAATACACTGTATTTGATCGTCGAACGAGATCCAGGTTGTCGCTTTGTCCGAAAATATGGCCCAGCAACCTGCATAGCCATCGTGAATCACCAAAAAAACAGATGATTCGAAGGCATAAATGGCTTCCCACTAGGGTTAGTGGGACTGATCGAGACACCTGTTGTCCATGTCTGGCGATCAAAGTGACTGCAGAACAGACAGGCATCGAGTGAATGATGGGTAACTGAGTAGGCGCATCTTTGTACCTGCGCTCGTGTACACAGGCCACAAACAAAAATAAAATGTACTGGGGCCGGTTAGGGATCGTACCTGACGTACGCGTCAACCACGCGGTAATGTGTATACCGACATTCAGCGCTCTGTTTTTCCGTTGGTGAACACACTACTGCCACATCACATATGCGTACCCGGCACGTTCATACACGAAATACTTGCGCTACGTTCAGCATAGGAGGCCTCAGTCTGCTAAAATCAGGCAAACAATTGGGCTGCCTTTCCTGGGTTGTGAACATATGTGCACACACACAGGTACGCTCATTCAGTACCAAGCTTCAACGATGGCAAGGCCTGCATGCACCTTGGTCCATCAACCGTCAGGGTTCCAACGACAGATGAATTGCATTTCAATACCGGATAAAACCAAGCCTGTTGTCCGTGGTTTTTCATAGTTGCTCACTTTCTTATACGTCTCACGTGGCATGTTTGTCACTTGTGTGTGTGTGTGGCGTGCAACAACCAGCACGATACAGAGTTGATTTTGTGAAGTGGCCTGAGAAGCAAAGGAAAATGTGAATGTGGATTTAACGCAGATTTAACTGAAAATACTCGGATGAAGGATCAGAACACTGGGTAAATAACAATATCGTTTTCGGTGCTTTCCAATTGGATAGTTGTAGCTCGTTTTATAGACATCGGAATTCAGATCATAGAAGGAAGAACAAGAAACGTGGTTCTTATGGTGTGACAGCAAATGACATTCTCGTATCCACATAGTTATAGTGCAATCGGTGTCACGCCGAATTGCCTGAGTTATCAAATTCGAGGGACAAGTCAGCACAGTTCGCGCACACAATTGATAACATGAGAAAAACAGTGTATGACGTCACTCCAAGGTAATCAAGAGGTTGAACTGTGTGTAATTGAATGGAGAGCGGGGTGTGCCCATCATTCAGGAAGGCTGAATAAGATGGGGTGGAAATACACCGAGAACACTACGAAAGAATACGTGAAAGACCACTTTGTTCACTTTGAAGCTAATCAGATAGGTTATTTATTTCTCTTTGTTTGAAACAGCATGGGGAAAACTTGCGAAGTTAGCATACTACGTTTCAGCTTCTGAGAAGCTATACGAGAGAACATTTACGTGATGGGTGTGGCCCAGAACATTTAACTTTTGTGTCTTGAAGGGCGGTCAGGGGTCTTCCTGGAGTATGATTCGATTACCAGATTTAAGCGAAATTTTGATGGGTGAAACATTCATCATCACGAAAAGTCACAAAACCCGAGTTAGTCATTTTCACAGTCAAACACTTTGAGCGATGTTGTATCAGTGTCATATAACGACTTGTGTATTGTACTTTCACGATTTCAGATAGCCCATTCTGATATTTTTCCCGATGATCCTGGTATACACTGTGAGGCAAAAGCTGTTTGACATGTAAATCCCGGCACTAGACCTATATTTTGTTCCAAACGACCTGTATCTTGCGCATCAGTGGAGCTTGCTGACCTCGAGTTGGCCCGGCGGGAATAACTGGGAGTGATTTTTCCCTTCAACTACTCATCATAGGCGGCACCTATCGTAATAATCAGAAAGACGAATGACAGAATCTGGATCTGGGCCGATTTTTCAATAGCACTGAATCGATGCCTCAAGAGACAATAATACCCACTACCGGTGTCAGACACTTTGTTTGCCAAGTTGAGCGGTGGTAAAATATTGTCGAAAATTAATTTTTCTGACATCGACCTACAAGTTGATGTGGGGGACGATTACAGGGAGTTGCTCTCTGTAAACACTCACAAGGGTTTTTATCGCTGCAATCGCTTATCTTTCGGTATTAAGTGCCCCAGCAATTTTTCGGCAGATAATGGATACGATGTTAGCCCGTCTAGAATTAGCAATGGCCTATCAAGATGATACATAATTATCGTTAGAAAAACAAAGGATGAACAAATTAGACATCTGAACATGACCTTGCAGAGAATTCCCGAGTATGGGTTCCGAGCCCAGTCTCAGAAATGTGCATTTGGATTATCCAGTAAAACTTAATTGGGCCCGATCATTGACAGTACGAGTTGAAGACCGGATCCAATGATGATCACAGCAGAAGACCAAATGCCCGCTTCAACCAATAAGGGAAAAATACGGTCCTTCCTCGGGCTTGTAAATTGCTATCACAATTTTGTACCACAGATATGTCAACTAAGAGCTCCCCTGAACCAACTGCTGACGTAAAACTTTGAATGGCACTGGTAACCGGCAGGTCAAAACATATTTGTCACCATCAAACGATTTCACATGCCCAATATACTCCTCACTTACTATGATCCCAATTTACCCATGATTGTAGCCGCTGATGCATCCGAGTAAGAAATTGGGGGGGGGTACTAAAGAAATTTCCCAATGACAGTCGTAAGGTGGTATACCATGTTTCTAGACAATTCACAGCAACAGAGAAGAATACCGGCCGCATTGAAAACGAAGGACTGGCGCCAACTTTCGCACTCGAAAGCTTCGTAAGATGCTATATGGAAGAGAATTTATCCTACCCACTGATCACAAGCCTTCCTTCATCTTTGGCAAGAAGCAGGGGTACCAGTGCATACTGCAAATCGTTTGCATTGTTGGGCCACACTGCCGTTAGGTTATGACTTTGAGTTTCACGTGATGAAAACAACAAGTTTTGGGCACGCCGATGCCCTGTCCAGACTAATAGCTGATTATGGCAGTCGTCTTCCTGATTAGGACAGTGTATTTGCATCGATCGCCTTTGATTCAGATGTTCGTTATGTTTTCGAAGATTCGCTGAGCGTTCCACCAAACACCGCTGAAATGATCCGGTGCGAAACAGTGGAGGACAAACTATTGTAGGACGTGTTACTTTATTTAAGAACGGGTTAGTCCCGCAACCTTCCCAAAAGGGCTCACCAGGTGTTCTTCAAATTGAGGTTAGTCTTATCAGTAGAACAAGGATGTCTCCTGCTCGGTGAGCGAGCCTTTGTGCCCCAGGCATTGCAGTCAACAACGGTGAATCAGTTCCGCCATGGTCACCCTGGTAACAGTCGCTTGAAGGCACTTTCTCGGAGTTATGTATATTGGTCCGTTATGGACCAACAGATTGAACACGAGGAAAAACTTGTCACAACTGTTCAGTGGCGGCTAAACTACCACCTGAAAGTGAATCCCAAACATGGCGATCCCCAGCGGCCCCATGGTTCCGCAATCATACGGAATGTACCGGGCCCATTGACAGCATGTTTTATCTACTCAATGTCGATGAATACTCCCAAAGCTGAAAGTTATTCCTGTGCGTGTTAAAACCACAAACTCTGTAATTGCAAACATGTGTAGAATATTTCCTCATTTCGGTGTGCCGGAAGTTCTCCTCTTTGATAATGGTCCACAATTTACATCTTCACGGTTTGCAGAGTTTTGTGCTTCGAAAGGCATTTGCCACGTTTGCTCCCCAGTGTATCACCCACAATCGAATGGCCAAGTAGAACGGTGTGTTGACACGTTTAAACGCGCACTGATCAAAGCACAAGGGGGGCGGGGGGGGGAACTACAACCGTCAATTGACGATTTCCCCCTGACATACCACTCAACTCCGAACCCAGCTACCGCAGAGCAGAAATCTCCAGATGGCTTATATCTTAACCTACTCTTGGATGCCATGATTTCGGTCCATCGAGATACTAACGAACCGCAAATCCTTACACCCAATAATGTCAGAGAATTAAGTATTGGAGATCAAGTTTATGTGCGCAATTTTCGGAACGGTTTGGAGAACTGGATTCCCGGACTGATTGTGAGACGAGAAGGAACAGTCACGTATAATATCATGGGGGGTATTTTCATTTGGGTTAGGCATGTTAACCATCTCAGACCTCGAAATATGCTGTAAAACTTGGTGGAACGTCCCTCCGGTTTCATACCTATGGACGTATAGACGGATCATCGAGATGTCAAGACAAGCCCAAAAGTTGTCGTCGCTCACATGAAGGCAGCTAGACAGTTAGACTGAAGACACTCAAGAAGTATTCGGGTTCCAATACGCCAGCCGAATATCAATCCCAGGAATGGAGTTTATGAACATCCCTAAAGGAGGGAGGTGTATTGGAACCTCAAACTAGTCCGATTCAGGCTGCAAATGAAGTATGTCCCCGCTCATCAGGTCGAACGTGACTGGCCAGCCTTGGTGACTTTTTCACATGCGTCATCTAATCATGTGTTTTTATCGATTTGTACGCTCATTGCCTTGCCTCGTAAGGGTTCTGCAAAGAAATAGCATTACGGCGTTCTAGTCCAGAGGCCTGTGTTCTCTTTCTGATTGGGTTATCAGGCAAGGACTTACCGGTGAAACAATTTATATGCCTTTGAGGTATTTCGTGTGTACGATAAATATAGTATTTGTCATTCTTTTACAAGCTTTACGAATTCCAGTTTGTAAATGCTTGAAGTATTCAGACGGAATTGGTATTGATAACAATTATTTGTTTCCGCATACGGTACGACTGTCGGAAAGCAATCCGAACCACTGACTTCAGCCGTTTCAACTAAACTAATTACCTGTTGAGCTCCTAGGATAATTGTCCGCTGAAAATTTTGGTTTCATAGACGCTTCTAGGGGGGAGAATGTTTTCAGTGTGCAAAATGTACGGTCTCAGCAATCAAGCTGGCCACTCTGAACCTGAGAGTATTTTTTGATAATTTTCCTACTGGGAAGCATGAAAGTAGTCCAGTGCGGAAAGCAATTCAGACAGGTATGAATATATTCTTAAAATACGCTTCACGACTAAAAAAACGAACGCACGCTGATTTGTGCTGAGGAAGTGTGTCGGAAGTAGTGACAGTTGTTTTTGTGTTCGAAGGTCGCTGTCCAACAAGTGGCAGACAAGGAGGGGGGATGATCGAACGGTCATTGTAATGTGTAGAGCCATCCAGAGAACTCCTCAATCGCCCACAAGGTAGACTGATAGATATCGATTCGACTTCAGATTATCCAAAATGCCTCGGCTGCAATTCTCTGTCATCAGAAGCAAATACGGAATAACTGCGGAAATCTTCAAGACGCACTTCCCAGTGGCCACCGAGCCACTTCATGTCCCATTCAGCTGGAATTAGGAAATAAAAAAACGTCCACTCCATTGAGAAGCCGATTTTGCTCCAGTTTCCCAAACAAGGTGATAAAACGGTATTCAGGATCTGTGGTGCATTTAGTCTGTTAGAATTAGCTGTAAAAGTGTTCGCCCTGGTTTTGATAAATCGCCTCACAGTATCCTGACTATTGAGTGCTCGGTTCATCCAGAGAGTCTTTCGCCCAGGCAGTGGGAGCGTCGACCAGATATTTGTCCTCCGGAGGATTCTGGAACATATTTACGGTTTCCGAACTCCTAACATTGCATGCTTCGTAAACTTTTGACTCAGTAGATCGTGAGTCATCGTAGAGGCAAATGCCTACAGACTCAGTCTCATTCAAAATGGTTATTGTGGGAAAGTCATTTTATGCTAGAACAAAAGCACGTGCCCTAGTTTACGGCGAGGAGTAAAGTTTAGGGGTACGAAAGGGGTGCTGTTCAGTCCTGCTGTTGATTGGGTAACGGAACGCACCACGGACGGTTATCGGAGCATCCAAGTTTCCATGGGCTGTAGTATTATGAAACTTTAATTTGCAGACAACGTAAAGAACCTGACCTCCTAGAAAGCGGCTGTTGGTGGGGCAGCTAAATATGCTTTGGAGATTGGTCTTGAGAATAATACCACCACCCAATAATCACGCAAGCTGAGCCATACAGCTGAGTAGCCAATTATTAGAAACGGCCTCGGATTTGCAGTATCGCCATCATGCCAAACAGACAGGCAGCAGATGATGTCAAAAGGTGTGCAGACCCTGCTCGAGCAGCATTTCTACAGCTCGAAAACACCCTGTGGCGACGGAATAAAATTGACCAAAGGGCCAAGCTCAGGATGTAAATTGTCGCAGTTCAAACAGTCCCGTCATATGATTGTGGAACATGGCCATTCAAAGCGGTGAACATCAGACGACTAGAATTTCCGAGCACTGATGCTTTGGTTCTATTTTGAAAGTAAGATGGACCGACAGGATTTCGTGGAAAAACTTCCTAAAAGGCAGGCGCATCACTTGTCATTCAAGAAGCCTGCAATTTTGCTGACTGTAGTGGCGTAGGCACGTACTCTGTAAAACGGAACATTTCCGAACAAGCATTTTCCTGGGGCCATTTCCACATCCAGACTAGCGTCGACGACGAGAATGACACCTAAATATCTGGCTTGACAAGGGTTTCGAAGACACGTACCAACCTGGCACGCGTATGGTGTAGGGCACTCACAAATGAAAATGGAACTGGGCAGTCACGATCAGACTCATTCATGAAGCTGGCTTTCTATCCAAGCAGACAGCCACAATGAAATAAAGTATGCAAATAGCGGGCGTTGAACAGCTATTTCACTATCTACTTGGTTGTCGTGAACAGAACGGTGCTTCACAAGTAGTTCCCCTGTTTCAGATGACCGAGTCTATGTTGGATTGTCGTTTGGATTTGCCTAAAGTGGAACTGAAGTCTTTTCCGGGCTTTCCATCTAACTGTTGACTGTTTGTGAATCACTTTGAGTACAACTTTGAAGATAGAGTTTGTGACGATAGGCAGCTTTTATTTTATCTGAAGCCCTGGGGGAGGAGGCAAGAATGGGTGCAGTTTCAGAATTTTATTGTGCTTTCAAGACTATCATACAATAGGGCTGGAGAAATTTCGAAGAATTTGTTTGGACATAACCAGTTAGTGGCTTGTTCATTTACCGACGGCTGGCTTGAAGTGAGGCTCATACAGATGAATAGCATGTCATATTTCAACTGACTGCTTACCATGGGATGGGTTACTCAACTGCGACCCACGCGTCCCTAGGATTTATGGGCTAGGACTGCTCATGGTTTTCTAAGGGGGGAAGATCAGCTCAGGTTCCAAGATCCACAGCACTAAGTGTCCCGTGAACCACAGATTCATCAATGTAAGTTTGTTAAATAGACTACTAGAGCAAAATGCAAGGTCCTTCACTATAAAATAATTGGAAGAATTATCTGCATCAAGCCCACACAGAAGCGACCCAGATAACGTCAAAACGAGGAAGTTTTTTTGTTGCATCTGACAGATTATTGGCCTGTGATGGGATAAGAGCACTCGAGAAATGTCAGTTGATAGCTTACATAAATCTTAAACCCAGTGCAATACAAAGAAACGTCAGTTTCTCACATCTCGTAATATACCCGGCCGTTAGACGCCACTTAGGGAAATCACTGCTTGTTTCTCGTGTCTTTTAAACGGACATTCGTCAAGCACCTGTCCTTTTCAAATTTATGTCCGAAACCAGGCTGTCAGGTACGGCATCACCCTTTACTGCTTTGTACACGGAAGCGATTCAATGACTGTGTTATGCATTTCTCGACCCAGGGGCTGCAGGTGGATGAGTACAGATTATATGAGAAGACTTGACCAGTTGGCCAATAAATATGCAACTACTATAGGGCTAAAGTGTTGTGTCAGCCAAGGTATTTTATCGATTGGTTTCGGTGGACTTGGAGGCTCTATGGAAATCTACACCCCACTAGACAGCGGGTCCGATGTGACTTTACTACAGAAAAATCTTCTGGAGCTAGTACGTCTGAGTACATCCCCTGCCCCATTCCAGATTTTGATCTTCAATGAGACGAGCATTTGGAATTCGTGAATAACGGGTCATCGACTAAACTCATGGTTGGGAGGCGGATTTCCGAACGTAGAACGAGACTACGGTGTTGATAGGCTATCGATTCAAGCAGTTCAATACGGATCAGATGTGGACGTGTTTTTGGCCTCACTTTTGGTGCTTTAAAAGACACTATCTCGAACGTTCGAAATTGCCAATCCTAATAGGTACTGACCTTCTAGAAGCACATCAAGGTTCTGGAGCATAGTTTTGGTAAATGATCACAATGCTGCACAGTGCGAACGCCTTCAGTATGGAGACCAGACACAGCCGCGTGTCTAGTTGAAGTCCTTTTTGCTTTCGAAAGGAGTGTGATGCATTAGCTGCAGACATTGAAGAAAAGCGTATAAAAGCTACAGTATCTGTAAAGGATAAAGGCGCAACGAGGTTTATTTGGTGGGAAAGTGGCTAACTGGGTTTTAATCGATCATGACGATAAGGCACCTTGGCTTGGTGTGACGATTTGCTTGCATCCGTGACACGAAGAGCTATGCAGGACCGCTTTCCTAAGCCAGAGATGCAACCATACCTGATAGGTTGATGGGTAGAGCACAGACGGAGTCCAATCTCAGAACCGGTTGATGCGAAAAATCTTGTTCTAACCACTACGTCAGTGTTAGTACTTCGCTTCCCTGATACAAGCTCGGCTTCCCTTTTCACTGTTTGCGTGTCGGGTGATTTGGTGTCTAGTGCTCGTGGTCAGCTGGCTCTGGCATCGTTCTGAGCTTGAAGACTGAGTGTGCACTGCTCGACTGGATCCTTGTCAGCAACCGTATGTGTGCAGCTCGGTTGAATGGTTTTGTGAATGTCAACAGCACTAGGCTGAAACGCTGATGTCCGTTTGATGTTTCTGTGTATGCCCCAACTGACTGTAGCTCTTCTGAGGCTAAAGAAGAATTATACTAGGATTTGTCTAAACAGCTCTTTAGCGTGAGCCATACAGACATCATGGTTGCTGCTAGTGATTTCAGTTTTATAGTCGGGAGCCTTTGAGAGACGGATAGGGATATGGCAGGCCGATATTGCGTTCCAGCCGATCGACCAGATAACGGTAACCGGCTCATTCAACTATGTTCCGAGCATGGAATGTTCCTAGCGAGTACAAATTTTTCGCACAAAAAGCTACAGCAGTTAACCTGGCGTCCTCTTGCGCCTTCGCAGCATTGGACTCAGATCGAACATATGGCTGTCGGTTACCGCTAGGGTGGATCAGTCCAAGACTGTCGATGATTTTGAATCACGTTAGTAGACACTGATCACGCTCTTGTCAGTGCGCTTTCCAGTTTGCGCCTCGTTGGTGGCCGAAACAACGCCTAAGCATACCGTAGCTGCTATTGGACACTAACCAACGATCTGCTTTCCAAACAGAATTATCCACCAGGCTATCGATGCAGCCAGATGCCCAGGATCCAGAAGAGCGAAGGATGGTGATCAAACATGCTGTATGTGCGGCTGCTGATGCTGCCCAAGATACAACAACTAGACACACACAGAAACGATGGGTATCTGCACCTTCAGTTGCACTGTTAGATATGCGCAGAACGATACCACCGGATTCCAGATACAATGAGGAACGGAGATGCCTTAAGCGTCAACTGATGCGAAGCTTGAGAAATGACTGTGAGCAGTGGTGGATTGCGAAGTGAAGGGAGATGGAAAAAGATGCGGCGATAGTCAACAGCCGCCACCTTTTCCGTCTGATTAGACAAACTGGTTCACGTAAACCAGGCGTCAGCGAATCGATCAATGAAGAGAACCGCTGTCTGATTCAAACTCAGGACTGTCGTCTAATACGCTGGGCGGAGCATTTCGAGAAACAGTTTATTTGGCTCTTATCCTCTTCAGGTTTGATCACTAGCACAATGGGTACAGCTCTTGTTGTAGATACCAGTCCTACATCAGAAACGGAGGTTCTTCGCAAGATAAGCTTTCTAAAACGACATCAGGCTGCCGGACCGGATGAGTTGCCTCCGTCTATTTTCAAGGACGGTGACCCAGCACTTCTACTGGAGTTAACAAAACTCCTCGGTATGACATCGGAGAAGGAACAAGTTCCAAAGAGTTGGTGTGAATAGATGGTTGTACAGATCGTCTTGTGAAAACCACAGGGGAATATGTCGGATTAGCATCGCATTCAAACTGCTCGCTTGTATTGTTCTCCACCGTTTATCTCACGCTCGCGAACAGTGCTCGTGTGAGACCCAAGCTGGGTTTAGACCTAAATGAGGTAGTGTTGATTACATCTTTACTTTTCAGCAAAAGTTTAGAACAAAGATACAACTTCAGTAGGCCCACTGTCTCCGTGTTTCTCGATCTTAAAGCGGCCTCCAACCGTACAGTTCTCTAGCGATGCTTCTTGTTCAACGAGGTGCTGCAGAAATTCATTTCCATCATAAAATCACTTAACAGTTATAGTCGAAGCCAAATTCACTGTCACGGTGATCTTTCACCCGAGTTCACCACGAAAAGTGGTGTACCCAATGATTAAAATGGCTCTAGAGACCGCACTTTTGTCAGGTGAGCATAGCGGCATTGAACCTTGTTTCCGAGTGGAAAGGTATCAGACCTTGAGTATGCGGACGACATAGTTCTTCTATGTGATGATCCAGGTAATTTACAACCTTCTCTAGACAGCTTTACGAATTGTGTATCAATGTTTGCATGCGTTTTTCGCCTTCAAAGTGCAAGATGTTGGTGCAGGACTGGGTTGGTCCAACGACAAACCTTTCAGTGGATGGGGAAACTATAAGCGTGGTAGACAAGTTATGTTATCTGGGTAGCTGCATCTCGCCCGGAGGTCGAATATCGGTAGAAATGTCTCTGCGTATAGAGAAGGCTCGTTTGGCGTTTGTCAACCTGAGTCATCTATTGCGTCGACATGAAATCCATTTACCTGTCAACAGTCGAGTGTACGCTGCAGCAGAGATGCCAGTGAGTCTGTATGGTTCGGAGATATGGCCACGACGGGTGGAAGAGATACGAAAATGGTAGGTATTTCAACACCGATTTCTTCATAGTATTGCTCGAATCTGGTGGGAACACCGTGTGAGCAACGTTGAGGTTCGGCAGGAAGTCTTCGGTTCAAGGATCAAATCATTAGGCGAAACAGTTGAGCTGACCAGGCTATGATGGTTGAGACATTTGTTACGCATGTCCCCAGACAGGGTTCCTGAGCGTGCTATGCTTGCTGAGGCGGGTACCGGTTGGACGATTAGTAGGGCTGATCAGTCTATGACATGGAAGATAGGTTTGAAAAGCCTAGCCCGTGGACTTGGGCAAGTAGGTCCTGCTAGATTTTCTGGTCGGAGTCCAAGAGACCCTCCTACTCAACGGATAGATACATTGGAAGGTATGGTTAGATGACACGATCAGTAGAGTTCTTGCATTCACAAAATTTCATCTCCGACTTAACTCCATCATTGTGGTTCTCCTCTTACTCCTTTCATACCCTTTTCTCCTTCATTTTTCCATTTGAGATAGCCGCTAGGAGATAGCAACTAAAACCACCGCACCCAGTGCCTGGGTAATGGTTGTCCGAACTGAACAGAACTCAATCTGATTGAATATCAAATAGAAACCTATCACTTTGGCCCCACTTTATTTACATTTTGTGCGAATTCCATTTTACTACAGCATTAGACTAAGCCGTACCGGGATCAGTCACTAGAGTCTAATGAACTATTATAGAAGAAACTGCGATCAAGTTTGATACGAGTTACTACTGGAAAGATGCCTTTATAGTTGCACAATACATGAGCAATACTAAAACGAGATTTTGAATAGATTGGTTGCAGTCAATGTTGGAATGTAAAATCGGGAGTCTTTTCCTGAAAAAATTTGAGGTCGAAAGAGACAACATCCTCGAATGTTTTCACTTGTTGGTTAAGAGGTCCTCAGTTCCTGGTGAAGGATGTCCGTAGGGCCGAAGGACAGTCTCAAAGCAACTGCTCCACCGCCAAGCTTGGAGTTGAAGCAGTCTCCGAGTCTTTTTGTCACTTCGGCGCTGGATACATTGACTGACTCACTGCTGGCTAGGTGTCTCAGTTGGTTTCGCTTGCCATGATCGATAGCGCGGCGAACGCGTTTTAGATAAAATTTCGCGGTTGTGAGAGGTGGTTTCATTGGGCCTGCCAAGATATCCGACGTTGCTAAAACAATAAGAAGTAATTTTTGAAACTTTCTCAGTTTTTGAAGCACAAAAACTAAAATCAGGAATCCAAAAGTCAGAACAATATAGGTTTTTGAATCCTACGGTACTGGATTAGCAAACTATAGAGGGGAAGAATGTAAACAAACAGCAACTGTAATGCAACGCCAATGAAGAGGAGAGGACCTAAGTTCAGAAGAACTCGAGACCAGAAACGATCTTCATGACAGTCACCGATCGAGTCAAAAATGTGCCACAGGACACATAGGAAAACCACAGACAGATGATAATTTGTCTGGTAGGATATGCGAGGATCTATGGTTACGTGACACGATTCTAAACAGCATGAATATTCGTTATTTGTGGGGGTGGGTGGGAGATTTCTATAAATTAGCTTAGTTTTTCTCACTGTGCTAACTATAGTTTATAGTACAGAATCCAAGTGGTTACGAGACAGGATTAGTAACCGATGCAATAACAGATCTCTAATGGTAAAGACGGTGTTGAAACTAGACCTGGTTTAGTGGAAGGGAATCATGCGTGTTCGAGGACGAATGAACTAATCCAATCAGTTACAGTGCGTAGAATATCCTGTTTTACTATCCGAGATTCACCCGATTTCCGATGCAATAATCCAGTGATATCAAACAACGGAAGAACACAGGACCATCTCAGTTGTTGCCAGGCATTCGTAAAACATTTTGGATTTTACAAGGCGATATTACCGATGTGCTTGTACTTAGATGATGTTGGAAATTTGAAAACCATTTGGCTCTCATGTACAAGCCTGCATTTGTTATAACAAGGTTAATGTTGCAGCCAAACGTGAATATAAAGATTCGAAACCTATTCTGATCAACGGTGAATTGTACTGGGCATCGTGTAGTCCTGCATACTCCAACTCGAGAACAGAAATCTGATATCGTCTTTAAGTGACCTTTAAATGTTGGTGTCAATCACGCTTCTATAGGTGACCTATATTGTGCTTCAGCAGGGGCTTCAAAAATAAAACTGACAGAAATTCTGACATAAAAGAATTATCATTCAGTGTAACAAGGAACAACTGTAATGCGTCTTTCCAAGAGGAAAGACACTGCATGTTTACTAAACCAAAAAAGTAAAATTCTTGAGTGCCGCAGCAGAAATCGATTTCAGCAGATTCAAGGACGCAAGCGGGTACTCCAAGAGCGACCGACCGAAACTGAGCCGTAATAAAACAAACAGAAGTAAAGTGAACCATTCCGCTGTCGCACGAAATATAAAAAAACTGGGTTAGAAAACTCATCGAGGGATGGAAGAGGGAAAGCAATGTTTAGGACACAAACTGTTCTGTCGCAAGAACGAGTATCAATAAAAATAGTACTGCGGATTTCAACGAAATCACTAATGCATAAAAAAATAGAGTGAGGAATTTTCAGTTGCACAACAGGTTACGGTTGGCTCCCTCTCAAGTAAATAGGAATGGATTTTTCTTGTTTTTTTTTCGCGAATCATGCTCACAGCCCTGAGAAACAACATGAAAGCATCTTCAAGTGCCTACAGATGCGTGCAGAAGGTACTGAAATTTCTTATTCTCTGACTACAAATTCATTTATCATGATACTACTTCATTTTCTATCGAGGTGAAGAGCACCGTCAGATATTTGCACATAATGCCACAAGCATACTTGGAGCTCGACGGGAATGGTGAAACTTTTAAGGATCTGGTCTATTGAGAAGATTACTGATAGACTGTTGCAACAGGATCTACAGTGGCACTTCAACCCTCCTCATGCCACGATGGTGGCCCGCTGGGAATGATGGTACATTTGGTTAGGAGGATACTTCTTTCAGACTTTGACGAACAGCCGATGACAGATGAAACATCAATGATATTTCCTACGGACTGTGAATGGATAGTAAGCTGACGAATGCTCGTTACTGTCATATGAGTCTGTCGTGATCTCCGTGCACCCAAGCCCCTTGGTCTACTACTCCTGAGAACAAATTCGAGAGATATCCCGACGAATTCGTTGAAGTATCGAAAGATTCGTTATTGGAGGCACGCAAACTACCTTGCATATGTGTTTTAACAGAGAAGGACCAAGGAATATCATCCACATTACCAACAAAGGCAGAGGTGAATAAATCTATACCGCAATCACCTGTGAGTAGTGTGTAGGACAGATGATACTTTGCCTGATTGACTTGACACTGGATTCCACCTTTCATGCACACGAAAAATACCTTGTGGGGTTTTGGGAGCTGGTGTTATGGAGATCAAAAAACTTCGTTCCGTTTGTCAACATTTCCCGCTACAAACAACATTTACCTGAACTGTCCCTACCAGAGTTCAGCTCGTTTGTTTTGTTGTAAAAACTTATCTAAATCTTCATCACAAATCGAACCCGAACATTCCTCAAGCTTTGCCCGCTGTGCTTGAACTTTGTTTTGACTGTATTGTAGTATTTTTTTCTGTTTCTAACCGTTTGCTGTTTTAAGCTCTAATTGTTGATTACTTGTTCAAGTTTGGATTGTGAGAGCTCAGAATGAATATCACTGAGGTCGGGTTGTTGTAAATTTTCTCTGTTTGTCGTTTACCGTGCCTTAGCTATTTTGAATCGACTTCTGATCCTAATAGTTTCGAATTTGGCCCCAAAGCATCTCCAAAGTTCATTTGGCAAGACTAAGATTTTTGTTTGCCATCTATATTTAAAGACAATGACTCTTCAGATAGTGTCAACTCTCTTTCACCAAGTGTCCTATCGTTCTCACTATCTCATTGGGAGTTGTTATATTTTCACTGACGACACTTTACACTACTAGCTATTTACAAGACGTGCCCGAAGTGCTATAGCCAGGAGGGTTTTGAATGACGAGAATGGACGTTTATAGTCCAATACATTACTGCTGAGGAAAAGCAAGAGATTACATCGAGAGGTGTGTCATTTTTGAACCGATTACTGCAAATGATCAGCCCTTTGCATAGTGGAACTACTTTACGTCGATCCCATGTGATGTCTATGACGTTTATGGACTACTTAGAAGACGAGCCGGTTATCACATCCGTTTACTCAGCCTAGCTGGTGACGTTTTCTGAACAGACGAACAGTTGTCACAACAGGCTCCAGAGGTAAAACTCATTTGACTGACCTGAATGCTTCGAGAACATTAGCTGCTGTGGTAAGACGTCTTCCTCAAACTTCTGCAGTTTCCTTGGTCAAAAGTCACCTCATCCATTGTGCCCGTGGACCGAGAGGCAATTTCCATGGATCTTAGGAAATTCGCGGACGACAGTCTAGATGTGCTCATCGTATAGCAGTCTCTTGTCAACCGAGACTCATAGTAAAGTGCAGGCTGTTCTTGGAACACCGGTAGTTTTTCACGAACCACATGCAACCGACGATGGTGTCTGCACCACCCCAGTCACTAGCCCATCGTGACAAATCACATAACACTGCTCAGTATGGAAAGTTAATCGAGCTGGATTTACAACAAAGACTAACGTTTGCATATCATAAAGCCCTAGGCCTTTTATGCCAGAAGGGGAACTATATAGCGGACGGCTGCAGATCACGTTGATCATGTGGCATCCCTTGCGTCATTCAGGTATTGTAGATGAAGGATCCTCATCCTGAACAAATAAAAAAGTCGTCCGCTGTCTTCCCACTTACAAAAAAGTCAATGTTTTAGTTGTGCATAAAACTGGCCATTGTACACGCAACTTTCGGGTCAGTCAAGAAGTACGTATCACACGCAGGTGGACTCCGACATAACAGATGAATAATTGGTCGAGCAGTTGGGCTTGACGGGTCAGCCGTGATGTTATCGGTATCCAACTTTGTACAAACAGCAGAGATAAATTCACATGCTGTTAGTTTAGAGTTAAGTGGTTAGGGGATCAGGGGAGTCTGGAAGTGGTGATCGTGGTATTTTTCTAGCCTACCGCATGTGACTGAATTCGCACAGGTAGAAAACCCGAATCGGCGTTAGAAACTCTCAAGTGACGTTAAGATTTCTATCAATGAGGGCACAGTAGTGTCTCTGATGATCGTTTTGAACCTCTAAGTGGCACACCGCGTACTGGAACGACTATACGGCAGGCGAGAGGACCCGTATGCAAAACGGGTTGGGAGCTAATAGGACCCATCCCTATGTTAAGCCAAGAAAAACTCAATGTCGATTATATTGTTGGTACGGATCCTGCACCGATTACATTAGATACGAAGTTGGCTATAGAGTTTAACAAACCCTAGGAAATTGTCCAATCGTATTATGTCAAAAATATAGAGGTATTCAAACCCTGGTGTTTTAGATGCCGTTTTGGTGAGCCATTTGAAGTCAAAATGCCTGGGAAGAAGGATAGTAAATATCCTCCATTCAAAGAAGTTTTAACGATATGGCGTTTATTTTGATTGGAATCTCGTTCAGTAAGGCACGTTGGTCCCAAAGAACGCTTTACATACAAAATAACGACCTAATGAACAACGGGTATGCCTAACTGTGATTGCGTACTCAGGATAACGGCTCAGGAAAAGTTTGGTACCTGCAGCACCACCCAGTAATCTGTCCAGTGAAACCTGATACGAGAATTGTGTTTGGCTGTATTGAAAAATACAATACAAAGTAGAAAACGACAAAAGCGGCGGTCTTGGCTTAGGTTTCTACGTTGGGCAAAGGAAGATTTAGAAAGCACACTGAATCACTACCAAATGACGATGCATCCCATGGGGCCACATCGTCACCATATTGCACCTCTTTTGCCTTGAACAAAGCAATTATTGGAAGCCAAAACCTTTCTCGGGATTCTATTCTGAATCTCCACTGAGTTCCTTTATTAAGTCGACTACTTTTCTACTGGTTTTGAGTGAACGGAAGACCTTTGACAAGCAGTTAGCAATTTATGATCAACGCTCTTCGGGAAGGAGTTCCGCCAAACAGGATTGAGCAGTAATGCAGTAGAAACACTTATAGTTTTTCCATACTCGAAAAAACCGTAAAAAACCGTTACAGCTAAACTTAGAACCGCAGAGCATCCACCGCCCTCTTGGCTCCAGAAGGAAGGCAGCTTTGGAAGCTTTCAGCTTTACTACTGAAACACTGTGAAGAACTACCAAAAAGAGATAACCTTTTCCTTGTACTAGAGACAATTGAGTTAAAGAGACAACAGGGCTGCGCTGCTTCTCAAACGAATCGCGATATAGCCATGAAGCGATTGTGTAATAACATATACCCACGGTCATGGTTTCCCATTCAAAACCTACCTGAATGGGCAATCCTTCGTTGCTCCTTTGAAATAGTTCACCATCTAGAAGATCGAGTTTACTGTAGCGGTTTTAACCATCACGTGTTTGCGGCTGACTCAACTTAAAATGACGTTGAATGTCGGCTCCAATACTTTGTAGACTGACCCCAAGGTCGTTCTTCAAATTATTCTTAGTGAATCAAATCATTTACCAATGATTTGTACCAAGCCGCAGACCAACAATGCGAAATGTATCCTGCTATTCGTAATGTCTATGTGTAAATTAGAAGGCCAACACAGCTGACGTGCTTAGAGAGGGGTGGTAGACTAAAAGGTTTTGAAAAGTATATGGCTCAAAGTTTCAACGTTCCTAACCAGGGAACATAATGATTGAACCAAAATACCTGAGAAGGATGATTCCTAGCCGCGCAACAGCGCTGTGTTGAGGGCAGCTACTGCAACTGCTTCAATCTCTTACTGATTATTCAGACTCAACCTGCAACAGTTGAATGGAACTTCCAAATTAGTAAGGGGGATATACTACGTAAGAGTATCTTATCGAGAAGAGCCTATGCTGTCGAATTCCTCAGTGAGCTCACCTAACGTCTCAATTATAGATGGGATGAAACGGGATGATCTTACACTGGTTCAGCACAAATGTTTTGGAGAAAAGATAAGCAACACGATAAGGAATAAAACAACCCATTTGGGAGAAGATTCCACTTAGCCCTGATTACGCACGACGCAGAGAATCCTAAATTTTTACCGGAAATATACTTTATATACTGGAGTATCATGGAGCACACCCATCAAATGAAAGGTCATGCAGATGTGACTCACACAAGCGCCATACTGCATGGAACGTACAGGATATTACTTGCACATAAGACCATAGAGGAAATTGTTGGATTCCGCTTTTAATATCGATGTTATCACTCGGTATCTTCTAGAAATATAATGGCCCTCTTGCCAGCTGATCTTCTGGAGCCCTACAATTCACCACCCGCAGTCACTGGAGTCGACCACTTTGGACCATTTCTAGCGAACGTCGCTAGTTTGTCCGAAAAAAATACCGCTATTTGTTTGCTTGCTCCAGCATCCAAGTCATGCATAAAGCAGTTTACATTCTGAGCACGGACTGATACAGTTTCGTTGTCGCCAGTTTCGGCGGTAGACTCCGATTCCTGCGGGGGCCGTACAGCGACAACGGACTCAAATTTAGGGATGCAGATGAGAAAATGAAAAATTCTCTTCGATATTGATACCAAGAGCAAAAAATAGCTTACTCATACAAAGAGCGTGTGTCGGGATAGTTACGCCGTTCATGATCTGTCATCAAGAAGGCGTGTGGGAACATTTCATCCGGTCAGTCTTGAGGACAGTTTTATCGGTAATGGGATCGCATTCGTTTACACGAGATTTTCTTGACGCTAGAAGCAGAAGTAGGTAAGATAATGACCGACAGTCCACCGGTTAAAAAAACTTTGGACTCCAAAGACTGTTTCGTGATGACTCCAAGTCACCTACTACTTAAGACGAGCAGTATCTGCTTCGATGGAGTTATTTCCGGACCAAGTATTCTCAATCATTGAGGGAGACAGACGAAACATCTCCTCGACTTCGCTTGGTGCAAAGAGATAAGGGACTATTCACCGCATTAGCAGAATAAACTAAGTTAGCCAAGGAAGGTTTAGGAGCTGTTGCTGATGGTCGACAGACCAGTTCCAATAAGAAACTGATATAAGGCTCTACTGGGGGAGGTTCGACAATCCAATGACGATGAGGCGCTGGGGTTGCTATAGTGGAGACCAGAAGTGGACGACCGGTGAGAGCTGTGCGTATCCGTGCGACAGTTGGAGCATTACGTAATAGAGTCTGAGTATTTGCCGACGTCCTGGGTGAATTCGCCGACGCTGGATGGACCGCACGTAAAATGTGCATGTACTGCTCAAACTGATGCATATGGGTGTCTAATAACCACATTTTCAAGTGGTATATGACAGCATTAGCGAAAAACCTCATGCCTTTTTACTAGGAGAACTAGCAGCGAACATGAAGCTTCATGGCAGTAACATTTGTAGCCTGTTGGAATCAAGTGAATATTTACGCCCAAAAGGCACACGAGGCTCCATTTATGACACTATCGGTGGACCGCAACTGTGGCGAATGATGAGCTTGTGAAAGAAAGAGAAGCATAATTTTTCAAATTGAATAGATCCCAACTCTATTAAGAACACACCCTTCATAGAGAATATTATATATTTGGTCAACCTTCTTCCTTCAGGATTTTTGCAGTGTCACCCTCATTGGTGATAGAGTACGTTTTGTCTTATGCTTCATCAAATGCTGCCTTTTGAATGCAGTTACCAGTGTGGGTAGCCCTTTGATTATTCTCTTTGAAACAGGCAGTTATTTTGGATTACGTTCAAATGAACTCATTCAAAGTGAAATCGTATGGAATGGAGCTTGAAGTCTTCCACGCTTTCGCAAATCTCACAGAGAATATTGAACAGATAAACCATTTTATTGTGTTCATTCACACTATTACAGTGAAATATCACGTGGAGCGTTATCCAGAAAAGATAATATCTACACAGGTGACTTTCGCTAGTTAAATTACGGATATTTTTCGGCTATCTTGGTTAACAACGTCCCACTAGTCTAGATGCTTCTTATTGATGTTCACTAACAAAGCATAACGTGTTTCATTCCGATCCCAGTAAAACCATGTTGGCTGGTGTGTTAATTCGACATTCTACGGGATAGCTTTTCGCGTGGAGTTCCCACACCAAATAACATTTTTTTCTGAGCCCACTGGGGTCCATCATATAACGAACACTCATATGGAAAACAAGCCCATCCAAAAATTTCGAGCTTTGCGGTATGAATCCCCTGAAAAAGAACTGAGTGCCTTCGTTTCTTCGGTGCACAATGCAGTCTTCGTATCAGGTGATACGAGTCGCATTTAAAATTGCCGCTACTCTATATCCAATAGGAAGTGAGAGTGGCTGGGAATATTGTTGAGCTGGGTCGTTAGAGGATTTCGAGCACGGTGCCAGAGCTGAGTCCTCAAAATCGTCTTATTGACTAGATATACTGCCTTCTGCCTTGAGAATGTGTAATTGTGATGTTTTTTCTGTGGTTCGTCCAATAGTTTGTGTTCCCCTTTCACGTAATACACTTGGCAAAATCCCTCACAGAATATTCATTCCTATGAGCATTTGCCATTCCGTTTATGTGACCGTTACGGAGATGCCAAGAAAATTCATTTGTCATGGGTTTTTTCTTCTTTACGCGATAGAAATATGAGCGACTTGTAGACAGCAGGCTCTATGTAGCCCTGTTGATGTTCGATTTGGGTAATTCAAGGATTCCGTTGACTCACTCATTGAGCTTTAAATTCATCGAGTTCTTCCTATATGTGTTTTGCAAATCGAACACAAGCGCTCCCGGCTCCGGAACCCTAGTGCTTGCATGCGTCAATTACTAAAGAGTGCCAAAATGACCTCGAATTCTACGTTCACATTGATGGGAATCGAAACTTCATTTTCCAGCAACTTTTACAGTTATGATTAAGAAGCATTTTCAACCCCGTACAACGTGAATTTTCTCAGTCTTGAAGGAGCTTATCTTCGGCTTGTAAAATTGTCAGACGTGTGGGAACGCTTTTGGCCATAAGGTCGGCTTCTCTTGGACGGTTTCGACAACAAAACTATATTGATAACATTTTGAACATTTTTGTGGTCCTGCAGAAAAATATGACTATATGATACTTTGCTCAGATCCCTCCACCTTGGTAACCAATGTTCCACAAACCGAACTACCTATTTCGAAAATTGAAACTGTCTTCATAAAACACTATCAGTTACGCAAACTTATATCTTTTATCGGTGACAGTGGGTCATAACAACTCTATGGATCCCGAAACGACGGCTGTAGACAGTACTAACACCATGAAGACAAACTCGTATTGTCTGTTTCCCTAGTCATATCATCTCACTGCAGTGTTGAACGTTCTCTGTGTTTATTCTTACACTGAAAAATTAACAGTATTGGTGTAGGAGTCTTGCAAGCCCTGGAACAACTCACTGTGCTAGAAATGCCATTGTGCATGACACAAGCTGCCCCAGGAATATCTGTACGACAGAAAACTCCTCATTTTGGGAAGATCAGGTCAAATAAAACCAGCGGTGTTTCGCGGCGGACGAGTAGGGTGATGTGGCAATAAGTTTAATTTTGGGTGAGGCGTACGACCGTTCGAGCGTTTCAGTTGCGTTTAAGAACCGTGTCATGGAGAAAGCCCCCCAACGAAGGCACAGGATGTTAGATGCCCCGATGCATCCGGTGTTTTACCATCAGTAGCTGTACGGCAGGCTGCTAGTTCCTGATGTGGATCATTGCACACATTTATCCTTGTACTGTTTTAGCTAGCTGAAAGCAGATACCTGGAATAACAGATTTATGAAATTCACCACCGAGTTCTAGAACAGTTTCCTAAGTAAGATTACTACAAGGCTGTGAAGATGATTCTAATCTAAGGAAATCCCTAACAGTTACAATAGGCGGCGGCAGTGGCAGAAAAAGAAGAGTGCATGGAAGCTACTTGGGCTGTAAACCAACCCGACACTGTGTGTTGCGGTGTCCGACCTTGGCGCTAGCTCTCGAGACGAGGGATAGGCCAGTGATGAGGAATTAAAGGAAGGAACTGGGGAACTCTAGACCGGGGACGGAGTCAAAACACATGTGGGACATCTACCGATATTACCCACTAGACTCCGGGAAGAAAATAGCCTGGTTTAGCATTGGATATCAAGGTACACAAAACCACGGTGAAAAGAAGTTGACCAACACAATGATACGAACATTCGATAAAAATATATGGCTAATTTATCCCTCTAGTTTCGTTGGGTTTTGATTATTCCAATTTGTTGTCTGCGAAAATTAAGATCAGTGATGCTGGAATATAGGGGTTGGTCGATACTGGTTTCACGCACAGTCTCCTTAGTATTGTTGTATTTGGCCCGGTGTGATCTGAAGCTCACTGCAGAAAATGGCAGAAGAACACTTACGCTGTGATTTCTCGAATTGTCTATAGAACTTAGCGGTACGGTGACACAGCATCTAGTAGTGGTGTTTGATGGTCTCCCGCAGGATGCAATTGTTGGGAAAGATCTGCAGAATTTTGAATGCGGTATAGTTGTTTCGATAAAAAGACTCCGTGTTGGACGAATAGAGGCTGGCTGCATCTTGTGTGACCACAAAGACGTGGACATATGTAACACTGGAGTGACTGATGTAGAACGTGGGCAGCAATTCAAGGAGTTAATCAACAAAAACGAGCCAGCGACGAATAAAAAAGTGCCACGTAATCTGTTGCAAGCATTTGCCAACGAATTCATGGGAAAAGGGGACAAGTTGGGCAGAACAGGTGTGATAAGGCATCGTATTTATGCGGTAGCGTCCAAACCCATAAAACTGGTACCTAGGTGGGCGCTAGTCCACTGTCAGGCAGAAGTACAGTGAAATGTCGGAGCTGTACTCAGCAGGAGTTTTATTCAACGGTTAGTCTCCATGGACATGCCCAGAGGTATTAGTTACAAAACGGATGACCACTTGAGATTGTGTGGAGGCTTCGGAAGACTAAACTAAGCTTTCAAGAAAGACTCATCCCCTTTGCCAGTATTCGAAGGCTTGTTTTGCGCGTTTAGGGTGTACATTATTGCGGTAAATTAGTATTAACCTCAAGGTATTGAAAAATGGAATAGGTGCCATGCACAGACAAAAACAGCACTCACTTGTCCAACAGGTTGGTACAAACTTCAGACTTTGCCCTTCGGATTGACTAATGCATTCGCTACATCTGTCTCCTGTGCCAGCTGGTCTGGTTATTTTGAAATGCCTTGTTTACATAGACAATGTTTCGATAAATGGAACAAAAACTGAAAAACACTTGATTAGGTTGGAATAGTTTTATAGAGAATAAGAGGGCAGGTTTCAAGGTAATGCCCTCACGGTATAAATTTTTCTGCGAGGAAGTTAACTTCGTGGGTCATGTAGGGCCGCGTTGAGAAATAAAAAGAATCTTGATATAGGTCGCTAAGTCCTGAAATGGCCTAGCCCTCATTTGATCTCTGGAAGACGAATTTTCCTGGATTAGACCTTTTGCTACCGACGATTCAGTACGAATTTCACAGAACACTCGGCACCGTTGAATGCTCCCCTAAGGCAAAAATAGGTTTCGTTTCGTATGGGTGGTGTTAGGGGGCTTTTCAAAAACAGCGCCTGGCGCGGTGTTCGTCAACCGTGCTGGTTCTGCAAGCGAAATTATCTCACACTGGAGGCGATTTATCCCAAGTGAGTACAGGTGGACGGGGGCAAGCTATAGCATATGAAAGTACAACCTTGTCCAAACGAGAGAAAAACTATTGCACTACCATCGCGGGAAGAGATTGAAAATCATGGTCTATGGACAAAAGGCTTATAAACTTTTGATAATCTTTAAAGATTACGCTTGGAATACTGCATGGAATGCTACACACTGAAGAAGAATAAGCTGGTATGAACAAATAAGAACGTGCGGCCAGATTGCGGGAGATATCATGGACTTCCGTAAAACGTGTGAAGAGTGGGGCAGCTTCAAAGATCCCATGACAAAGCATCGCGCCCCCTTTCAGCCAATTGCCGTGGGCTCCACAGTAAAATGGTACTTACAGATAAAGACGGACGGCTACTGATAACGCGTAAAGAGGTGAACATTCATTAACTATTTTACGAAGTGTTGCGAAGCGGTTCCTTCAATGCACTTGTTGCTTAGCAGGTCGCTGATTTTATACTTTGGAATAGGATCTGTCGTAGGGGTGCACATTGAAAACTACACTCTGGCAAGGGGCTGAATTTTGAGAACGTCTTCAAAAATGAATTGTGAAAATCAGTCGAAAAGCCTAAACCACACACAGTGTCCTACCATCAGCAAAACAATGACCTTGTAAAATGCAACACCCGGACGCCTATAATATTATTGAAAGCCTTTTTGAGGGGAACGATCATTGAAATATTAAACTGCGCAATTGTTCGTAAGCTTATAGTATTTTGGCGCTTCAGGCGAGTAATCAAACGCCATATTTTCTGTTGATTGGCCGGGAGGTCCGATTGCCCATGGATTTACGTCTACCTATTCCCACTGGAGCACATCAGCAAAGATATCGAGACACTAGAGAAGAGCGCTGGAAATTGGCAAGTATTGTCAAGCAGAATCCGCACGATTCGAGACTCATCTCAGCAAAAGTCTCCATCTTTCATGGTTTATTTTGATAAACTGGAACATTGTCAGGATGTGGTTTATCTTCTGTATCTAATATTTGCTTTTAATAAGATCTTCATGTAGACAGAATTCCGCAAAAGTCGGTCAGGAAAATGTCCATATGGCAGCTAATGGAATCAATGGAGTGGAAATAAAGTGTGGTCACATATAATAATTGCTGAGAAATTCGGCCGATATTCATGCCCGGTTTGTGAAGATTCGGGCCCGATGAGGAACGGTAGAGTTTTCATAGTTAGTTATACGAGAGGGTATGGATTGGAAAGAGGAAGGTGCAGAAGCGATAGGGGGTTACATTTGGATTGATCGCCGTATAAGTGGTAAGGGCTATCCGCAAGTATTTTGTGAGCAAAATTTGCACTTGTGGGTAGGTGTGGTTTGCACAACTCAGCAGACAGTTCTGCAAGGAGTATGATAGACACTGGACTCAATAATAATTTTAAAATCTTTCTTTGGTAGAGTAGTAAAATTAGAATGGGGAACAGTAGAGTAGAATGAGAAAACATTGAAAACGGAGGAAGAAATAGCGCTCCGTTTGACGCTAAAATGGCTACTTTTTTGATTCGGTATAATTGCCGGCATATTTTCTTCATACAGTGTGGGATGCGAGATGATGACTTCATATTACATCCATAGTGATTCTTAAGTGTTTCAAAGAACCCACTCTAGCTAGTGGTTCTATGGAAGTGACAGATGGATCAGAATGATGAGGTATCAAAGAAGGTAACATATGCACTCAAAGCACTTGGGTTGATTCATAGTTGTCCTGGATCGAACGGATGTAGATATATATATATATATATATATTGATAGTAAGTAGTATGTTAACGTGTGGACAAAATTTCCCCGGAAGCACACGACCGGTTTCGCGGTTGTTGCCGCTCGTCAGGTATGCGTACCCGGTACTCCTCGGTTAGCAGTGACCCAGACACGAATAACTATGAGAAATCACAGTTGTGATTCATTTGTGGGCTCTTCAATGAAGAGTATCCATTCACACTCCAGACGATTCAAATTAGATTCTAGTGAACATATATATATATATATATATATATATATATATATATATATATATATATATATATATATATATATATATATATATAATGACCCAGGTGACTAGAATAAAGAAACGGCTTGACATGGAGCCTCTTCATCGGCATATTAAAATAAATGTTACGGAAGGCTGGTTGAAACGCTACCTATGTAAGCTGGAAGTAAATATGGGTAAAGGATAGTTTCCTGTAGCTATCCTAAGTTATTTTCTTGAGATTTCGATGTTATGAAATCTAGTCTTATGGAATGAGTTCTGGTGGTAAAATAGAGGGACCAAAATAATCGGATGCCAAAAGGGGGGGGGGTCTGCCGAATGCTCCCATTGAAAAAATGCAGAAAGACTGTGAAAAACAATCGGAAGCGGATGGATAGCTAAAAAAAGCACACCGCACACACTTCACTGATCCATTCCAAGATTCAGGTATATGGTGTACAAAGAAAGCGATTGCCTCCACACTGGACCTGTTCGGTGTATAGGCAACTGTGTTTCTTTCAATCACCGTTCACTGACGTTGGGCGGTTCGAACGTGGAGTGAATCGACTCAAACGGAAGAACCCTAGAAATGCTTTAGAGCTGCTAGAAATACCAAACCAAATGAGTAGTAAGTAACTGGACAAGCTTCACGAAAAACAATGGGAATAATCTCACCCGAGTCATTTTCCAGACTACACTTTAACAAAATCGATCCTCTGGCTACCTGAATATTCCGGGTCCGTTCTGGCCAGCTACTTGCGGCCATTGGGTTGGTTCTTTTACGCTCCATCCCCGTTGGGTTGATCTGACCGCTGTGATTGATGGCTCAGACGGTAGTCACGCAGACGGACCAGTTTCCTGGTTACCTGAGGTTCCACCAAGTTCCTCCTTAAACTCCTCAGGCCCCTTTTATCTGTTGCGTATTCGCCGTTTCTTTTTTGGTCTTTGGCTCTTGGTTGGTTGGCTCGATTGGTCTCACACTCACCTAGCTATGTTGCTGCAGCATTCCTAGCTTGTTTATAGCTAGTACATCGGTGAAGGTGTCTACTTAATTGATGCTGCATTTTTTCCGATAAAAGCCTGATTCCCGGATCACTGATTTCACATAAAATAACCACTAGTCGGAATAACCTGACCCATTCGCTTTGACGCAAAATTACCTTTATAAATATGTGGAATCGAATTCTAATAGTCCACTCGGATTCTGAGTAGTTGCTCTGTCCAAGGCGCATATGATGCAGCACGGTAGGGACGTCATTAGGAAAGGATCAACGGTCATTTGGTATACATTTTGTACATTTATCAAGTCTCCCTCGCTCTACCACGGAAACCGAAGACATGAAAGCCGTTGCTGAGTTGCCTTTAAGTGTTAAAACACTGCTTAGATATTTTTCACTAAATTTCTTCTAGGTCACAGTTGGCCGAGGCTCCTAACTATGCATGGCCACAAGTCCGAACCATGCGGTGTTCCGTGAAATCAATGTGGGTTCATCACACACCTTATATTCTTGGTCGACCGGTACTGAGTTTTTGAAGAAATCATTCGACCTACGAATATGCCTATTAAAAAATGTGAACAACATTTGAAGACAGAATAATAATTTCACATAAGTTATATTTTATTATCAATGCTAAAAGGGTGCTGGAGCTTTGTGTCAGTGTCTACCCGATTTTCACAGCTTCGTTATTGTATCGTTATCTATGACTCATAGTGATCGCGAATTCCTCATCATAATTGAAACGTCAGTCTAACATTACTTCAACGTGAACTCCTGTCCTCGACCTTTGAACCCGGAGGATTGTCGGACGACTGACCCACACGCCTACCTGTTGATCGTAAGAAAGTTCGCTGAACATAAGAAACAGCTGCACTATGGAAAATCTGGCGTTTTCCCTTTTTCCTTTGTCGAAGTTGTGCATAAGTTTCATCATTTTAACTACAGATATGGTGTCGAAGGCTAAAAATCTTGTTTTTCATGCATATAACAACTACTGACTTGTATTCTACCCTGTTCCCAAATAATTATGAACATTTTTGTTTCAGCTAGGAATGCCCTCCTTTCTTGAGAGAAGGAACCACTTTGGAGTAAAAATGCTATCTATACGCTTGCGATTTTTACCTGGACACGAAATCAGCCGATGAAATGAATTCGAACGTTTTAGTGGCTGGAAACCACAAATATATTGTAATAATCGTAATGAACATAACTGATAGTCTGTACTGAAATTGCCCCCACCCAGAACTACGCGAACGGAAGAGGCAAGAAGACCAAGGCCTCGAAATAGCACGTTAGTTGTGTTGCAGAGTGGGTTTGTATAACCATGTTTAATTATAGAACACAAATAGTAGACTCAAAGATGATCAACATATCTAGCAGTCCGCCTTATGTTGTCGGATCGGCGTAAAAAACGAAATAATGCGCAGCCAGGAGAATGATCCGTTGTTGGATAACGGGAGTCACGGTTTGTTCGGGTAAGTAAAAACTGACTGGGTTGGAGATCTATGACGATTGGTAAATACCAAACACAATCACCATCAAATTCTAGCTCTCAGTGAAAAAGAAATTTCACAAATTTTATCATTGCATTGTGTTCTGTGAAACAGCATTCTCTCAGTCATGTACATAGATGTGTGTGGCGGATCGGATCACTAAATGCTTCAAGATATACGCAGTTTTAATTGAAGAACCGTTCACGAAGAGTAAGTTAGCTTAATCCGAAGATAGAATGTACCACAACAGAACATTCTGCAAATCACTTGAAACATATTCAGTTCGTGCAAGACGAAATTGGCGGAACTCATTTTAAACGGGTCACTGTGCTTACATGTTTCTGCTTATTTATCCTCATTTCCTGCTGAATGAACGGAAACTTGAATGGGAACCACCAGATCCATTACTACGCAGCCTACGGATGAGGCTCAACGATGAGATTTACAGTCACACATAACCACAAATAACTGAGGTTATGAAAGTGCACGTGAAGTGTATAAACGCTACATTTCTACTCGAGGTACCGAACCACAGTTTACTCCACTCGATGGCCCAACTAATCAGGTGCCCGGAGTGCCTACTAATGTCTGGCCAGATTCAGTTACTAAGGGTTTTATTCCGTCAAAATCAAACGAAATCGTCCATAGCGTTTTTTTTATTTCTTACTTTTCGTTAGTTAATACGTCAGATGTGCTACTGTATAATAGATCCCTCTGTTCCATCATGAAATACCAGCTTGGGTTACTCGAACTGTTTCTTGTTGAGATATTGTTTTCAAGGAGGTAGACGATCGAAGGGAATCGGTCATCTAAGCGGTGGAATCGTGGAAATATTTTCTGATATAAACCTGCACTAGTCCTTTTACAATCATTCTGTAAATCAAACCCAATCAAACGGATTGTGTAATGTCCAGTATTCTCATATTTTGCCAATGAAAAAATTTTCTGGACTCAAGTAACGGAGTGCAAGTCGTAACCGCTCGAATGAGAGTTGAACAGCATCTCCGTTCATTTACCATTTTTTTCAGATCTGTAGATGAGTAGGTGCCTCTTCTTTTAAACAGAGCTTTCACTATCTTCATAATGACATAATTTTGAATACGCATTGTAATTCTCCGGCAATAAAATAAAGGTTTAATCCTTGACAGTCAGAGTATGGCTCCAGCGTCTCAGGGAAACATCGAATGTGCTCTGTACCGTCCAAGTGTTACGGATGTTCTGATAGTTTTGAAACACCTCGGGTTAGCAATTTTCGCTTACGACAGAGACTTTTCATTTCCCGCCAATAGCACTGAGGCACTACATCATTGTCAACCAGCCTCTTGTCATTTGAAGCTAAAACAATTTCACCGAATTGCACTGTTTGACGTACTCCGAGAACGTACATATATTTCGTCAAAAGTGAAATCACCGAACAAAATCTCAATGTGCAACAAATTCGGTAAACAAACGGCTTACTATTCCTGTGACTGCTGGTTTCCACATCAGTATCCGGGTGACCTCCAAAACCGAATGTTATTGGGCTCTAAGCCTCAGCTGGAAGCCTTCCAAACCTCGATGAACTGGAATCTATAGCTTTGCTGCTTACAGATGAGATAATTCCGGATAAACGTGGTTAGATCTTCTCAAACCCACACGACTAGTGATTCCAACTGATGTGATATCACCGAATAAAGTGCCTAACCAATTTTGTTCTGAGTTATTTCAACCCACAGATGTTTCTTTGTGGAAGTTAAAATTCTAATGAAGATTTTTCTGCTAGATTCAGGGTGGTTCATTGCATGGCAGGAAGTTTCAAATATTATGAAAATTCTTTTGACGAGGAGAGGCTTTTGAATGCGGCTACACTACTCCGCCACCTTCGAAATTTATGACATATTCGTCTACTCTTTCTCCGGTTTACTGTTCTCTCTTTGACATCGATTTTAAATAATGTTATGTTATCAAAGTAATGCTATCCCCAATAAAATATTCCAATGAGTTTTTGAAATTCTTCAAAGGGGGGATTTTGCCGGACTGCTCGGTTCCTTTCGGAAATATGACAATGAATAAATGGGAAAGAATTTTCGAGAAAATAGGGGCGATCCTAGAAAACACAGAAAGTTTTGGTATTGTCTCGTTTGTAGAAGACCCATACACAACATGAGCCCTCCCATGATGATCGGCAACAGCATTCATCCCACATTGGGTAACTTATTGGTGTTGTCAGGTATTGTTAGGTCATACAAATATTCTCATCTCGGTACAATCCTACTACAAGGAACGTGGCGTCACAGTAAAATCGACTATGAAATAGTCGAGCTGAGTGGTTTCACTTGATATCGTTTGTATCGTCCCGTTTCACAGAGGAATCGAGGCTGTGGTGTTATCACATATATCAACAAACATTGGTGCCAAAACGTCAAGCTCGTGTTTATGTATTTAACTGTATATTTCAGTTGCTTTGTCATAAAATGTAAACCTGAATACTTTAGAAGTTTTGTTTCGTTACGCTTGTAGATGTTTGTATTTCACCCAAATATTCTACAGACGGCTACAAAGAAATCAGCAATCCCGTTCCATAAATTCCAGAAGACTGAGCAGTCAGTTCTTCGTGCGTAGTTGCTAACGATTTCATTCTGTTTGACGTTATCTTCCTATCCTTTTGTTTTATGAACACTGCCAACTTTGTACCTGCTTTTCTAGACATTTCCCTGTTCAACGTAAGCATATTTTTCATTACATGACACTCCGTTGTTGGCCCATCCGGTCAGGTTAAATCACAGTTTCATCTGAGATTCATAGCCACACCAACCGCTAATAATTCACGCAAAGCATCAAACTCGAACCTTGCAAAAGGGCAGACATTTTTGTAGGACACGCAGGTACTGAATTGAGTGATATCTGCGGGTCATGAAGTCATCTTTCAGCTGTGTTCATTTTCGCTTTAACTTTTGGTGCATCATCGAGAGCCATTACATTCGCGCCATACCTTTCTCAACCTCCTGCCCAAATGACTTAGTAGCAGAAAAGAATATGAATTTAGGTGCACTGTATACATAAAGATCAAGAGACTGACGAAATAAACCACTATTAAGCACCACCTCATGGAACTTAGAAACCATAAAGAGTCATGGACGCTCCTAAATATTTAAGAGATTCATCAATACGCAAGTCGGATGATGTGGATATCAAACCATTCAGTCTCGCATTGAATAAAGAACCTGGTCCTTCAAACATGCTCCTTTTACGAATTTACATTTCTGATGTTTACTGAGAGCAAATTCCTCTAAATTCTAGAAAATCCACTAAACCCGGTGGCCTCAACCTTATAGTCCTCAAAGAGCGTGCGGCCATTCTTCGAACTTCTTCCTCCAAACTCTTCAGTCAGACCTCAAAAGTGGAAATGGCAGATGTTGGCGGTCATAAGACCTGTTCCTTCAAAAACGTTCCTCCCAACGTCCGTCCCATCGCTTGCACTTCAGTGATACTGAAGGTTTTTGAAATGTTAATTCTCCCGCAGGTGGAGTCTATCCCAAAAGTTCAAGACCACACCAGTTTGCCTATCGATCCTCACTGTCCATTCTTGATGCACCTTTCACCCTGATACAATAAACAATCCAGTCACTTGATAAAAAAAGAAGTTAGGATTTGTTTCCCGGACTTGACTTTGTTTTGAGATGAATGAACTCATCTCTATTCTATCCAATTCAGTTGACGAGACTCTCCCTATTTTCCGATTGATCGATTATTTCAGTAACCATCATTAGCTCACCCTGTTACAGCACCAGCTCTCCTTTTGTGACCTCCACTCTCGGCTTCCTTCAAGATGTCATATGATCACCGTTTCTAGTCTCAATCTGTTTATCTCCGAGACCCACAAAAGAAGACAGACTCCTTACCGAATACGCTGACGATTACAATTTTGGCTCGACATATTTCCGGAATTCTTATTTTTTTACCATTCGGATTGGTATTACTGAACTTTTTCAATAGTCCGCTGCACATAATTTGGCTAATGATTTCCTCAAATGCGAAGACTTCCTTTATTCTATAAGAGAGGTCAAAGGTACCACAACTACAATCAAGCTTGCATTCCAGTTTCAATTTCTGGGAAACAAGTGAAGCACCAAGATTCAGTAAAGTAACTTAGTTTCATATTGGACCAAATTGTACTTGGTCACGGCGCGCATACCACTTTTTTACAAAAATCAAACGTTTGGCTTTCTATATGTCGTGTGTCGAACTCCACTCTGTACCGACACAGCTCATCAAATGCTTTGTTTTTCATGTGTTAAACACACCAGCTCCATGACTTTTCTGTCACTTTTCAAGTTTCGTTGTAAAAAAGACTTCAAAGAAGTCTCTGTATCCCTAATTTTCTAGTTCTGTCGTACCAAGTACCCAGAAAAAGAATTATCCACTTCGTGCACCAAACCTCCCTGCAGTTCCACAAATACATAACTAGGAAAGTTCAAATAAAACCGGACACTGTTGCACCACATCTTGTAGATCGGTTGAACTAGTAACACTTCAGAACCCAATACTTTTTTCAGTGGTTGTGTTTCCCTCACTTTGATAATGTTACTTGGATATACAAAGGTGAATATCCACTCCCGGGGTGCAAAAAGTGTCTTCTAGGCTACTCTCGTATTTTCTTGTCTTCCAAATAGAAAGTGACTGTTGAGAAAAGGTCACTGCACTCAGGAGGAAGAGTGTACAAGGACAGACTTAAATACCGATAGCCCCAATTCCAAACCTGTGGTTTGTTTATTAGATGGATTTATATTCATGACTGTGGGGGTATTGTAAGTTGTCACATGAATAGGTAAGGTTCGTTGCATATTAGTTGATAGTACCGTCTATTATTTGTTATTGTTATTCAATGCTTTTTCTGCGGTAATGATTATCAAACGGGACTGGGTAATCACTAAAGGCACTACCCAGTTTTAGGATGAATGATCGATAAAATAATTGAAATGATACTGAAATACGTGTATAATCAAAATGAAATTCAATCAATTTATGCATAGCGAAAAGACATCAGGCTCGTGTCAGTTTCCCTGAGGATTTTTGAATCCATTAGTTCTCACATTTCGATCACAGTTTGGGCTCACCATCCAGCATGGAATAGGGACTACATGGAAGCATCGATAACAGGAATTAAAATCAAGCGGAATTAAGTATTGTCCAAGTATATATTGTATGAATGAATTCGGACAACGATTACTCCTAATGGCAACGTCATTTCTCAGGTTTCTATGAAGGTTCAGTAGGAACTGGGCATCCTTTAGCTTTCAGGGGATTGCTTACAGCCATTTTGGTAAACTACATATACAATGTGAAGCGGCTAGATTACTACATATTTGTAATCAGCTGACACTCACTGGTATAGTTGGATTTGTCCTGTACCCATGCACACACGAAGATACACACATAAATTATGGGGAGTTCCTCTGTTCTCAACCACATCGTATGACATTATTAGGCTTTTGTGAAAAAAACAGATCGGTCATATCATCAAAATCAATATCGTCTGATATTATTCTGACCTGATAAAGCCATGGTTATAAAATTGAGCAAAGACATTCCACAGGGAATGATGTTATTATTGTTGTCATTGTTCATGGTGATACTGACTAAAAACGTGATGAGTATTTATTCAAGTGATGCGTTATTTGTGTGCCTTTTCAGAACAAATAGAGGAAAAAATTAATAAAGAATGAAAAGAGTGAATCTTATATGTGCTGGTAACTTATATTGCGTGCATAAAAAGCATTCAGGATGATGGTAATTTTAAATCGTGAAAAATATTCATGGTCGATTTCCTTAGAAAACGGTGTGAGGTCACGTACCGTTTTCTAAAAATATTGTTAATTATCACTATAGTCAGAGAGAAAAGACGGGGCGGTCAGTGAGTAGCGGTGGAATGATCCTGACTGACAAATATATAGCCTGATATATGAGTAATAACACAAATATCATTGTTCAGCAAAAACATATCTTCCATCAAATAATATTATTTCCTTAGGAAATAGAGGAAAACACAATTTCAACACAACACTTACCAACTCTTTTACATCGGCTTTACACTGACGTAAACGCAGTTCATCTGGATCGTATACCATGATAACAAACATTATTCAGACATATAATTATTCAAACTAATGCTGACTGGAAAGGTGAACCGTGTTCGTTTCTAGTGATCATCCATTCAGCAATACTGAACATATCGTAATTTTGGACGGAGGTAGTATTTTAATCTTCGATGAGGCAATTTTATCTGGCCACCAGAAACAGGATAACCCACATGGCGGCGTTAGAGCAAGGAATATGGTGGGACAGTGAGTAAATCATCCATCTTCATGAATGAGTAAATTGAGTGAGACACATTCATAGCTTCATTCGCCCGTTGCACGACCGACTGGAAATGACAACCGTAGCACCGAGACTTAAAGTGAGAGATCCGATAAGCCCGAACTGTAGTTGACCTGTAGAGGTGAGATTTAAACATCTAGCCCCAAGCTTGAACGCCAGTGACCCAGACTGGTCAAACACTCATCATCAGCATTACACATGACAGCGAACCACCTTGTTTTTCGTGCTTATTGCAGACTAGATATACCATGTTTATTGGTCACCAATTGTAGAACAAACACAAAATTCGATAAGTATGAAGGGAACAGTTGGTGGCTACTTGTTCTCATAGTTTCGATTTTATCGGTAGAGTTCCTGTATTGGTGGTTGTCATTACATTGGCATGGGGTAATGAACAAATCACAGTTTCTGGCACTGTTGCTAAGGCTGGCTTTGGATTTGTAGTAGTTTCGTATGAGCTTGCTGGGCCGTTGTATTCTGAATGATATCTAAGATTCAACCCTTGATGTTTCTTTGTTAGCCTTTAGTTGGATGTGTAGAAAAACTCTTTCTCCTTGACCGAATAACCCGATTCATTCCGAATTTCACCGGCTCCCGAAATGTTGCTTGTCGCACCACACCGGGTAAGTATCCCGTGCATGTGCATCTAGATTACTAATGGTTTGTTCACGCAAAACTCCTCAGAGTAACATATGAGCTAGTGCATCAAATGAGAGCCTGGATCACTGGTAGTTTGTTAGTCTTCGTTTGGATGACTGTCCTTTTGGACTATACGATTCACGCGCAAACCCCAGGTCATCCGACCAACCTGCACTCGGAAGCACCAGACTCACGTTTCGCTCTTGTTAGAGCTCATTATTGGTGCATATCCTTTGCCTCACCCAGGGTTTGAACCCTGACCCTTCCACCTCGAAGGCCTGTGTGTTACCACTGCTCCACCCCTCTCCCGTTCGACCTGAACCGAGTCACCAAGTTAAGCTTGTTCAGATGTCGACCTCGATGACAGCCAGAAATGCCCAACAGCTTCAAATGGAGACGCGGTTCCGGACCTAGTTAACTCCAAGCGAATGCCTTCCTACCAGATCAGGTCTTCTCCACAGGATGAGGGTAACGGACCCGCATTTTTAAACCTGCTTCGCGTTCGTGGTATATATATCATGCAATTACTTGCGCGTAGTGTGGGCGGTCATAGATGTTGACTTCTGAACAAGCTTAACTAGGTGACTCGGATCAGCTCGAACGGGAGAGGGGTGGAGCAGTGAAAACACACTCGCCTTCGAGATGGAAGGGTCAGGGTTCAAACCCTGGGTGGGGCAAAGGATATGCACCCATGATGAGCTCTAACAAGAGCGAAACGTGAGTCTGGTGCTTCCGAGTGCAGGTTGGTCGGATGACCTGGGGTTTGCGCGTGAATCGTATAGTCCAAAAGGACAGTCAACCAAACGAAAATTAAACAATCCCACACTACTCGCAAGTAATTGCGTGATATATATACCGAAAAAGCGAAGTTTGTTAGTCGTCTGTAATCAAGAACCCGGCAATCTTTTTCAGTACAAATACGTATTCAACTCGAGAGATCACCCTTAGCAAAAACCACAGTCAACGAGCAGTAATTTTTACTGCCAATGTTTTGTGCCGCCAAAGACACTTTTAAAATTTTGAGATGAATTACAAGTGTCAATATCATGGTATGTTGTTTTTCTGCAGTCACTTCTTTGTTCCTCCTCTCTAAACGATCAATAGACAGTTATTCGCTTTCAATAAATAAGAGAGAACCGTCATTTTCTCCCACCTCTGCAATGTCTAATTGAATTTTTTTCTGACTGATAACAACCACACTCTTCCGTGTGGTTTAGTGACAAGTGGAGACCGTTCAGTAGCTAATGACCCTTATTCAACGACTACCCTCCATGTAACCATGAGCAAGCCTTTTCCATACAGCTTTGTTGCACAAGCTTAAATCGTTCAGAAATACGCTTCCGTTTACTAACCTCTGCAAAGAGTCATCACTTGGGATACGCGAGAACTACGAAACAGCATCTCCAAGTTATTTAAAAACAAATATTGTCAAGCGGACAAAATTCAGGTCAACAAATCGGAATAGTTTCTGAAAAGTTTAACGAAAGTGAAATGCTCTCCGTTCATTGAAGTGCAGGAAACTAGTCAATTTGATTCATTGCTTTTTACATAACAGCTCCAACATTGCAAAACTTTTCTTGGACTGTTTGTTCTTCCTTAGGAGATTCGCCAGAAGCTATAAGACGATGAAAAAAGGAATGCATTGGCAGCTTTTTCATAAAGAATTTACCAAAATTGCAACCCATGTTGTATACCAAATACTCGTTACTCTGGTACTGCCACTTCCGACAATCTGTTTACACAGCCACTACCGGCTGGTCAATCAGAAATAGTTCGTAACACGGAGACATACTATTACCCAGTCACCGGTCATGTTTGACGAGAGAGGTGGGTCGATTGTAAACCCAATTTTTCTCAGTTCTACAAACGATAAGGTGAAATTTATGCTACAAGCAACGGCAATATGTTTCTGAGAAAGATAATATCTATGCACCCACTATTAGGCTCAGCAGTTTTGAAGACGTGAGTTCTGAAATTTGAGTATCGAGACCATGAAGTCGCTCGCTCAATACAATTGATGATGATCGGAAGTGAACAGCGAGCTGTATCGCCTCGTCCTACCATGTTTGAACTGCAAGCCAAAATGCATGCTTTACCATCGAATTGGAATCTATGGCCATCGACCTCAGAACCCTCAAAGTGCTTCCGCGATGTTAATAGTAATCCACTTTCCGACAAGTATCATGCTCCAGTAATTACTTCCCTTGGTTGAAATTAAACTACAACCGATTATTTCACTAATACGGCTCTTGGTAGCAACTTCAAGGAAGAATTCTTTGCGAATGCAAAGGTTTGTAATAATACAATCCAATTTTAAGCTGAAGTGTGACCGGTTCATCAGATTTTTTGAATTGTCTGTGCGTATGAACTCATCCTGAACTTTTGCAGTCAACTGGAGCAGCTGATAACTTTCTTTGAACGCTGACCAATGCACTTTTTGTCAGAATACGCCAGTATGTAGGAAGAAATAAGCGGCCCTGTCGGCAGTTTCTTATTGCTTTACCGCGATCCCGCATCTTTGAACACTGGTATGAATCCGGCTCAGTTGTTCAGGAACGGAGGACCGAGAGCAAATTTACTAAGCCCGCAATCTTCAGCTAGTTTCTTCCAGTAGGAAATAAATAATGCTCCATCCAGAGTTATCGAGCTTATTCGAATACGGAAACAGCTCCACCAAACTATCGACCTCGAACGGCTTTGTACATCACAATCACTTCCAAAAGTATATAAATTTGTGACGGATTTCATTCGTCTGGTTGCAAGGTGAGCAAAGCATGTCCACCAAAGCTTCGGATTTGTTGTTAGGAGCCATGCAAAAGTGGTATCAACTTGTTAACAAAAGACCGGTGCAGAACATTTTCCGAGTTTATCCGACTCACCGCTGTTTGCAAAACGTGCTACCGCTTGGATTCAGGTTAGGTTACAAGCTACTCGAATGACTGCTCGTTGGAAAAGCTTGCTAAAACTCCAGTCATTTCTGCACATGTACACATATGGCCAGAACAAGTGCGCTTATGTGTGTATATATGGGTTGGTATGAATGCCTTACTGAATCCTTCTGTAGAATTTACATCATCAAGAAAGGCGAGGAAATTGTCCGTCTCTACTTCCACTGTAAATGTGGTCATTGCGTGGGCGTTGTTGAATGTTCGCAGTAGTTCGGTAATGTCTTTTTTTGAGTCGCAAATTATGAAAGTGTCGTACATATAAAGACTGTCAATGGTGCTACGTAGTGGTCCACTTTCGAGTTTTGCTAAGAATATATCCGCCAGAAGGGGTCCAAGTGGTGATCCCATCGCTACCCCATCTTTCTGCCCGTAGTATTTTCCGCTGTACAGAAATTGTGTATTCCATGTACATCTAAGAATTAGTTCTTTTAGCTTAGCCACAGGAATGTCGAGTTTGATATCATTATCGGTCAAGTATTGACAGATGAATTCTACCGTCTCGATCAACGGAACGTTTGTGAATAGGGATTCAACATCTAGGGAAAGCATAGTCCGTTCAGACGGGTCCTGATGTTTTACCATCTCCACGTAGAATGGAGGACGGACATATAGAAAGGAGGGTGTATCGGAAATGTACATGGTTGAGGCAACACAGACATTTCCTAAGTTTTGTCCCCCTACGATACAAAAGAAACCTTGTGAGCTGTCTGACCTACAGAGCAAGAAACATCTGTAGTCCTGACACGATTGCCCAAGAACTCGAACACATACGCGGTACATTATTAAAAAAAACGGCTATCCAGAACCGTTCATTCGTCAACATATGGGAGAGAGGAGACACAAAATGAAAGTTCAAATGGCCAAGAAAAAGGATATTTTTCTAACTGTCCCGTTCAAAGGTGACAAAACCTTAGAAATATTAGAGCTGCGCATATCCAAGACCCTCGGGAAGTCTTTCCCCGCTGCACATGTCCGAATCTTAACAAATACGAAGCCTTTCATTGTTCAACAATCCAAGGACAGGTTGCCTCATCAGTCTCAATCTTTTGTTCTATATAAGTTTACGTGTTCTTGTAGTGCACAGTATATTGGACATACGACGAGACGCCTGTCGAAGAGGATATCAGAACACGTCCCGGCTTCTTTACGCAAAGGTACAGTCCGGACTATCAATAGCGCAATCCTACAACATCTGGTGGATAGCGGACACCAAATCGACACGGTAACAGATTTTAGACCAGTCCTGACAACTCCCAGAATTCACGCGAAAGGATTACGCAGGCGGTTGCTGATGACGTCAGAAGCCATAGCGATTCGGCTATTGAAGCCGGATTTGTGTAAGCAACGTAACCTCGTGCAACAGTTGTTGTTGCCGTGGCCGTAACAAGTGATTCCCTTATGGTTCCATTGAACCAATTCTCCCCAGCCCCACAACTCTTTTTTCACACCTTTGTTTTTCACACCTGTCTTTTCACGCCATTTGGTTACACATTTCACACTTATTGTCGTTCACACAACGAACAAGATTCATCAAGTTGAAGCATGTTGTCGAGTTACCGGATTTGTTGCACATTTACTCACTCTCTGCTATCTTTAGCTGCACATATACCTTCTTTTACCCAGTACTATATATGTCAATGCCTGAAGTGATATATCGAAAAGAAATTACTTCGTGTTACACGTTTTTTTCATGAATCGATGGGCGTATTCTATGATTTGAAAACAGTTTTGTTTGTTTCTGAAAATGTGTTCTGATATCACAATCTGCATATTCTGGAATTTGAAGCGTAATTGATGCACAGCCGGCAATACTTATTTTTTGGTGTGAAGGTGATCCAATTTATCATGTGGAACTTCGTTCGGCAACTTTACCATTGTCCTGTGGATACCTTCGGGAACACGGTAATTGATGTGGAACCATGTCGAATATCGTGCGCCGTCACGATAGCACCACAAATATAATTAATGAAAACAGACCGATGGTCATCCTTGATAAACAAAACTGCAATGGTGTTATATTTAGGAGTAATGAAATGAGACAATAAAAGTCATGTCTGCCTAATCGAAATATTTCATACAGAGGTACTGAATTGCGAAGCTGACACCATAATTTTATCATCATGGCGCTTGACTCGACAGAAGGAATGCACTAAATATATTTTCGAAGTTGAGAATATTTGAAAGTACTTTGGGGTTGATCAGCGACCTGAACTTGTGTTCGAAGATGTACGTTTTCAACTATTTAATTAAGGGGGATAATCATGATGGCTTCCTAGTCCGTCCAACTGTATTTCTCCAGTGATTTCAGTGTGCCAGATGCAAATTACTCATGGACGCGTGGGTGCTGCGCACAGTGAGCGAGGAAACAATATCATAACCAATCTCTCCCAGAAATGAATTGTAATCAAAAACTTCTGCAGGAGTTGGCATATCTTCGATGATGCAGACATCGGTGAAAATACCACCGTTTTCTAGCGAAAGAGAACTGGAGGTACTTAATAAGTTTCACGCAAGGTAGTTTTTCTCGAAAAGGCGAACACCATATACTTCGATGCGATCGAGTAGATAGGTCGAGATTTTGTGCAATCCATCACATCACTGTCCAACGATGACCGCGCCTTCCAGATAAGACATGGTACCGGATAATTCAAATGTAACTGCGTTCACAATGTTTCGTCAAATTTTGAGTGAAGCAGATTCATCGCCGAGGGCCGCTGCCCGAACTTGAAATTATAAGTAATTGGTAATTTGACTCGGCTGTATCGAGTTTCGCAAAACGTTTACCGCCATCCTGTTAGCCAAAGTGTGCTCGGTCGATGGCAGTGGATGAGACGTGTTCAGAATGCTTTGTTCAAACAAACTTCAAAGTTCACATGAGCACAGAAACTTCCGTCGGAGATTTTGGGAAATGAAATTTGGAGTAGCTTGCTTGACATCAGATACCTGAGCAATAATGTCAACATTTTTCACTCATGCTAGCTTATGATTCATGAGAAGCAGTGCGACATGTAGAGTGAACCACTTGGGTCGAAGGAATATCTGTGTCACTAGAATGAGCTTAAGAGCCTAGGTACGCGTACAAAATACAAGTCCCCCATGAGAAACGCCGATAAACCGATGCAAAAGCTTGGATAATGGACCTTGAAAAGGTAATATGGGACGGGGATAGTAAACGAAAGATAATGTTCGGTTCAAAGAATATAAAGGTGTCTATTAGACAAGCAAAACAAACCTCAACTACCTGAGTGGCGGAAAGTCACTGTAAATTACTTTTTGTAATTTGTATTTTCGACGACATCTTCGCTTGTCTTACTCGTGAGTAGCGTGTATATCCCTCACGAACCTCGAATACTTGTGATCCAATTCCCTGTTTTTACTGTACTGACAGTTCAAGTTTACCCCTTTCCGACGTATGGTGCGTGAACATTTTACGTTATGTTCCCGACTCGATTGTTCTATGATTGTACATTCCCCTTGTAAGAAAAATTTGCAGAACGTTACACTTACGCTTCTTGACCCACTGTCTGTACCGCAACCGTGCTGCGCTACAGTTTCGCATGACTCCTTGCTGAGTGGACCGTTTATGACCGCGCTGTCCCGATTTTTCGGATAACTTTATGTACTGTTGCCCTTGGTTGCTCACCTGGCTGTAAGTCATTGCATTTATGTATTGTTATGTATTGCATTGTTTAGAACCACGAAATTACGATAAACACGGTTATACATTTGGAATTTGTTCTGCTGCCCGTAGCCGTGTACAGCTCATATCGTGCGTAAAGCTAGTGAGACCACGTTTTCTGTTATATTGAAAGTTCAAGTAATCGGGATAGTTTCTACAGTTAGCCAGTAACCAATATTGTCTGGAATGAAGTCATTTACGTCCTGTATACAGTCATTTAATGATGAATTGCCTGGTTTGCGGAAAAACTGTTGGGAGGCTCAGTCAGCAAATCGCAGGGAGGCTCATCCAGCAGACCGCATGGAGGCTCATTCAGCAAATCGCATGGAGGCTCATTCAGCAAACCACATGGAGGCTTATTCAGTTAACCGCATGAAGGCTCATTCAGCAAACCGCAAGGAGGCTCATTCAGCAAATCGCTGGGAGGCTCATTCAGTAAACCGCTGGGAGGCTCATTCAGCAAACCGCAATGAGGCTCATTCAGCAAACCGCATGGAGGCTCATTCAGCAAACCGCATGGAGGCTCATTCAGTAAACCGCTGGGAGGCTCATTCAGCAAACCGCACGGAGGCTTATTCAGTTTACCGCATGGAGGCTCATCCAGCAAACCGCAGAGAGGCTCAGTCAGCAAATGGTTCAACCTCCAGAGTGGAGCTACAACGTGAACTGCGACTGGCCAGGTTGAAGATTAAGCAATTGGAGCTGGAGGCCGAGGCTGCCAAACGCATAAACGAAGTCAAGGATGAAATGGTCAAAGAATTGTCCGACGATAACTGCAGTTTTGGATCGGAGCCTATACTGCCACCTACGCCACCTCGCAGTGAAAGGCTGAAAATCGTTCACGATTATGTCATGTCCTTACCAGGGTCGAAAACAAGGCAGGAAGACCAAATTACACTGAACGGACCGGGAATACGTGTTCTGCCCGCTAAATCCAGGGAATTCGACCACGTCAGCGAGACCGCCAGGCTGTTGCAAGCTTGTATTAGCCTGCCTGCTCGCCGATCAGTCAAATTCGATGGAAATCCCATGGATTTCATTGGTTTCATGAGAAATTTCCATTCCACAGTCGCTAGGTACAATAAAGACCCCGCCTACCTCCTCGATTACTTGATTTCGGCCTGTGAGGGGGAGCCAGCTGAAGCCATTCGGTGGTGCACGGTCCTTGAGCCGCAGGAAGGCTACGACGAAGCCATACGCATACTAGAACGCCGGTTCGGCAGGCCTCATGTGATCGCCAGAAAATGTATCGATGAGCTAAGTGACGGCTCCGTGCTGAAGCAAACTGATACCAAGGCGCTGGTAAAATTGGCGGATCAGATGAAGGTGTGTTCGGCCACGATGAAGAGCCTCGGCTACCAGGCTGATCTGAATGCCTGCCGGACGCTAAGCGCTATTGTGCAACGACTGCCTACCAGTGTTCAGTCCAGATGGTTCGACCGGGCATCCTTCATTCTCAGATCGGGACGGGAGCCCACTTTCGATGAACTAACGAGTTTTGTCAGCGATCAGGGCGATGCTGCCTTGGTTAGCCTCGTTTACGTATCTCGACCGGCCATTTCTGCGTCTAGACAACCTGATTCTCGAAAGCCTGCTAGCAGTCTATACTCCACCGAGCGAGTAGCCACAATCATGTCAACCGAGACTAAGCCATCTAGCACTAGTCTTAAGCTGACCCCCAACAAAGTTTGCCCTATATGTGGAAATCCCCACTACGTGGACCAGTGTAGCGAATTTCGAGACTTACAGGTAATAGACAGGTATAATGCCGTGAAGAAGATGAATTTATGTTTTTCATGCTTAAAGCCTAATCATGTAACTAAAGACTGCCGTTCGCGAAAGACGTGTGGCCTGAAGGGCTGTGTAGGTCAACACCACCCGATGCTACATCGACCAAAAACCCCAGAATCTAATCGTGACCAAAACCTGCCAACAGACAACACTGCTTCGGTTGGTCACGTATTGGCAGACGAAAGTACGGCCGGCCGTCGAATTTCCCTTGCTATATTGCCAGTCCGCCTCCGAGGTCCTTTAGGGGAGGTCACAGTGAATGGATTTCTGGACAGTGGATCGGACACAACTTTCGTAGACCAGTCGCTCCTGACAAATTTGGGTCTCAGTGGGAAGCCCGAGCTCCTGACGGTTAAGACCATCAATAGTAATTGCGTAACCAAAGCGCGCACTGTATCCTTAACATTAACTTCCCTAGACGGTCAGGAAGCCATCCAAGTCCGCCGAGCGTGGGCAGTAGAAAACTTGCCTAAACTGAGACCACTCAACCTAAAGCAAGATTTAGAAGTTTGGAGTCATCTGCAAGAAGTCCCGATGCCAGCCATTGATGACTCCGACATCCGCATTCTCATCGGTGCCGACGTTCCAAAGGCACATTGGGTGCTAGAACAACGAACGGGCAGTCCAGACGATCCTTATGGCGTGAGAGGACCTCTAGGATGGGTGATATTAGGACCGACTTCGTGCCCACGTCCTTGTAACGCGGGGGCTAATGTTAGTCATGTCACGGCCACTGAATTGGATATGAGCTTGGAGCGTATGTTCAACTTTGAGTTCGTGGAAGCGTCTTGCGTAAAACGGAGTATGTCAGAAGATGATAAAACAGCTTTACGTCATATGACCGCCTCAATGCGTTGGGTCAACGGCCACTATGAAATAGCCCTGCCATGGAAGCCCGGTGGGCCATGCTTGCCGGATAATAAGGATGTTGCACTGAAGAGACTGCTGTATCTCAAGAAACGATTCGAAAGAGACCACGTCTTTAAAGAAAAATACGCAACCACGGTTAACGAGTACATTACGAAAGGCTACGCCGAGGTTGTACCCGGTTCAGAACAGAACTTGACTGGCCCGCATGTATGGTATCTTCCACACCATGGAGTGTACAAGCAGGGAGATCAAACGAAGGTTAGAGTTGTATTCGATTGCGCTGCAGAATGCAACAAAACGTCCTTGAATAATCAACTGCTGACAGGTCCCGACCTCGTGAACAGTCTCTGTGGAGTTCTTCTGAGGTTTCGGGAGTATAGGTTCACCCTGGTTGCCGATATTGAAGCCATGTTTCACCAAGTAAAGGTGCCAGCAAATGACCGCGACTGTCTGAGGTTTCTCTGGTGGCCCGACGGAAACCTAACAACCAAACCAAAGGCGTATCGCATGACTTCTCATCCATTTGGTGCAACTTCGTCGCCGTCATGCTGTAGTTTGGCCCTGCAAACCACTATCGATCGCTGTATGGCTGCCCATGACCCCGTCAAGGCTGAACAGGCAAAGAAGGCGTTCTACGTGGACGATTGCTTGTTGAGCGTATCCTCTCCCGAAGAAGTAAGAATAATAAGTCAAATCCTTCGCCATATATTGTCATCTAGTGGATTCAACCTCACCAAGTTTTTCAGCAACGTACCCCATGCACTGGGAGACCTACCGAGGGCGGAAACTAAGACGCTGTACCTCGATCAACAACCGGTAGACTTGAAGCGGACCCTTGGAGTGGAATGGGAGTGTAAGTCTGACTGTTTTATATTTAATGTCGCATCGTGGGAGGGAAAGCTAACTCGAAGGAGTGTGTTGGCCTATGTTGCTTCACTATATGACCCACTGGGATTGGTAGCCCCTAGTTTGTTACCAGTCAAACTTTTTCTTCAGGACCTATGTCGAAGAGGAGCCAAATGGGACGAGGAGGTATCCAAAGAAGAAGCCTTTCGTTGGGAGACTTGTTATCAGGAGATGCAAGCTATAAGGAAAATTCGAATTCCGAGGTGCATCTTCGCCGAAAGAAGCGAAAGGGGTCACAGAACAGAACTGCATGCTTTCAGCGACGCTTCCGAAGTAGGCTACGGAGCAGTAGTCTACTTACGTTCCATAAATAACAATGGGAGGGCTAGATGCGCACTTGTACTAGCTAAATCACGTGTGGCGCCACTGAAGTCAATAACTATCCCTCGGTTAGAACTCGCAGCGGCTGTGGTCTCAGCAAAACTGGTTGCCTTCGCTAAAGATGAGCTTTCTTTGCCCATCGACTCAGTTACGTTCTGGACAGATTCACAGATAGTAATTCAGCTGATAAGAAACACAAAGACCCGGTTTGAGACATACGTGTCTAATCGTCTATCCGTAATTCGTGAATTCTCTCGCCCTGATCAGTGGTTATATGTAGACAGTGAAAACAATCCAGCGGATCTCGCATCAAGGGGTACAAATCCAAGGCGGCCATTAGAGGTTCCTTGGTTTCATGGGCCGGGATTTTTAAAGCAAAGCCCCACGGCATGGCCCAAGCAGCCTACATACATCACAAGCTCTCAACTCGAATTGGGTCAAGAAGTGCACGTAAATGCTGCGCAAGTAGTAGCCCAAGATGGATGGATACAAAAATTTCGCGACGTCAAACCATGGCCTGTTCTGCTCCGACGAATCGCGTGGCTGCATCGATACATTCTGTGGCTTCGACAGCAAACCAGTTTCGAGGTTTTTCATCCCACTGGACGTTTAGGACCGTCAGACCTCCAGACAGCGGAAACTCATATAGTTCGTATGGTGCAAAGAGAAACCTTCGATAAGGAGCTAAATATGATTTCTGAAGAGCCAGAGTTTCGGGGTAGTCCACCCGTGCTACCAGGTCGTTTAAAAAATCTTCATCCGTTCAAAGAGGATGGGTTACTACGAGTTGGGGGACGCTTACGATGGGCACCCCTTCCGTTTGATATCAAACACCCAGTTATATTGCCCGGAACCCATTTCGTCACCAGTTTACTAATACAGTACTACCATGAAACGAACGGACACGCAGGTCCGTTGCAGGTACTGTCTGCACTGCGAGAGCGTTACTGGATTATTAACGGGCACTCCACAGTTAAGAGCATAGTGCGAAAGTGTTTTCACTGCAAACGTTGGCATGCTAAACCGGGGCAGAAAATTATGGCACCTCTCCCTGAGGACAGAATGTTGCTAGGAGATAATCCGTTCACTGCCGTCGGCGTAGACTACTTTGGGCCACTACTAGTGAAGCGTGGGAGAGGGGTGGAAAAACGCTACGGTTGTATATTCACCTGCCTAACAATGAGGGCCGTTCATCTAGAAGTAGCTCACACCTTGAATACAGATTCGTTCCTCTCAGCGTTTTCGCGGTTTGTTGCGAGGCGCGGGGCTCCTAGAGTCGTCTACAGCGACAACGGCACTAACTTACGTGGATCCGAAGCAGACCTGAAGCTTTGCTTGGAATTATGGAACCAAGGTATGATATCAAAGGCGCTTACAAACAAAGGCTGTGAATGGCATTTTAATCCACCGAAGGCAAGTCATCGAGGTGGCACATGGGAGCGAATGATACGGTCAGTCCGTCGGAATTTGACTTCTTTGCTAGGTGGTCAGCTGGTGAGTGATGAAGTGTTATTTACGGTGCTCTGTGAAGTAGAAAAGATACTTAACGACAGACCACTCACAAGACTATCAGATGATTCAGAAGACTTCAGTGCACTAACACCTAACCACCTAATTCTTTTACGAGGAGCGCCTACTTCATTTCCTGCAGGATTATCAACCACCAATCTGAACAGGCGATGGCGTCAGGCGCAGTGCTTAGCTGACGCGTTTTGGACACGTTGGCTGAAGGATTACCTACCAACTTTGCAAGAGAGACAAAAGTGGACAAAACCAGGTTATAACCTACAGGTGGGCGACTTAGTGCTCCTAGTTGATACGCACGTAAGAAGGGGAAGCTGGCCGAAGGGCATCGTGGAAAGCACCACCACTGGACGCGACGGCCGAACAAGAGAAGTCATGGTACGCACTGCTAACGGCACTCACCGACGAGATCTACGACAACTGTGCTTACTGGAAGGTGACGCTTCAATTACGAATATGGCTGGTGAGGTTCCCTGACCCGGGGGCAGTGTAAATTACTTTTTGTAATTTGTATTTTCGACGACATCTTCGCTTGTCTTACTCGTGAGTAGCGTGTATATCCCTCACGAACCTCGAATACTTGTGATCCAATTCCCTGTTTTTACTGTACTGACAGTTCAAGTTTACCCCTTTCCGACGTATGGTGCGTGAACATTTTACGTTATGTTCCCGACTCGATTGTTCTATGATTGTACATTCCCCTTGTAAGAAAAGTTTGCAGAACGTTACACTTACGCTTCTTGACCCACTGTCTGTACCGCAACCGTGCTGCGCTACAGTTTCGCATGACTCCTTGCTGAGTGGACCGTTTATGACCGCGCTGTCCCGATTTTTCGGATAACTTTATGTACTGTTGCCCTTGGTTGCTCACCTGGCTGTAAGTCATTGCATTTATGTATTGTTATGTATTGCATTGTTTAGAACCACGAAATTACGATAAACACGGTTATACATTTGGAATTTGTTCTGCTGCCCGTAGCCGTGTACAGCCCATATCGTGCGTAAAGCTAGTGAGACCACGTTTTCTGTTATATTGAAAGTTCAAGTAATCGGGATAGTTTCTACAGTCGCTCTGCATGTAAAATGAGCCACAAGTATCACAAAATCGCCATTATCGTTGGGGCAGCTTTTTCGGTATTTCCGACTGGAGGACAAAGACCTCGATCAACAAGCTCACAGAGAATCGTGGCGATACCAGATGTGCTGATATGCAAACGAGCGACAAAACTATTATTTGACGCAAGACATGAGTATTTGGAAAACTGAGTTTTGTGTTATTGCAAATTTGAATGTGTTGACTCAGTATTTAATCTGTCGTGTAGTTCCATCTAAAGTCGGTCACCGAGCTGCACTTGACAGCTCGTGTTTCCGATCATGGAGTGGATTCTCGAATAGTTTCTTTTGCTCTCCTTATCAATGATGCGAATTTTCCCGCGGAGTCTGTGTTAAAATTAAAAAAAAACGTTTTTGCAAAGTATCGTACGGCAGGGATATAGGGTTGTTCGGGAAAGGTGTGTTTACATTCAAGAACTTCGAGACAACTTTCAAAATGTTGAAGTTCTTTCCTAACAGGCAGTTCTTTTTCTCTCCCAAGCATTGCACGAATATTTCTAGTTTTCAGATTGAGGTTATTTATAATGACGAAACTGATCGCGACATTAATTGTTATCAGGAACAAGAACACGAAAACAAGTAGTGCAGTAAAATCCCGCCATAACTATTCACTATAGTTTTGAAAGAACCCAGAGGAAATCCCCCACACAAAATCCTGATATTTTTTGTACTTTTCACCTAATAAATGACAGCAGTGAAGCCCACGACATGCAGGTAGTTTTGTTTGTGACCTCCGGTATTTTGGTGGCGTGATTTGTGAATCGTACACATTTAGTGCCTGACAGTCAGGTATTGGAATTTTTGCTTAGTCTGTCCTTCAACATCGGATGCTTAGTTCCCTCTTCTTTTAATTGTATCGGGCCACAATTTTACACAGATCGTATCAAAATGTTAACTGAAATGGAATAAAACACCAGCTTTCTGTTGTGTTCCTATTCAGCAATATAACACGTGATGATGGCACCACAGTGATTTGTGTGTACCTAAAAGCAAGACCCAAATGCAGTCGATGAGAAAGCAGCAAACAATCAATAAAACGCAGAAACAAATAGTCGCGCAAATTCTTCAGTAGCTGAGCAGGGGCCAAGTAATGTCAAACGATATTTTCCAAAATAGATCAGTGTGTATTGTAACGGCCAGATTGGAGGCCGCCATCTTGTTGTTCGTTTAATGTAAGTGTTGGTGCCGTTGATACACTTACTGGGCCTCGGCTCATGAAGTTTTTCCCATTTGTGCTTTTGCAGATCACACGTGCTACCCTCGTCGGAAGAGCATTGCCCCTGCCTGTTACATTTTTGGCACCCACGGCGGGACCGCATTGAGGGGAGTGGGAGGCCTAGAAGATAGACCTGATATGGGCCGAGGAGATAATTGTGAAGTGATCTGAGGCGTAGATTTGGTGTGGCCCAGGAGAGGTCTTGTGGTATGGCCTACCCAAGGTGTGGTTCCCGGAGAGCTAAGGCTCCTGTAGTGTGTTGGAATACGGAACACTGGGGGCAGTGTTCTTTTGTGGGGGGAGCAGTGTAACGGCCAGATTGGAGGCCGCCATCTTGTTGTTCGTTTAATGTAAGTGTTGGTGCCGTTGATACACTTACTGGGCCTCGGCTCATGAAGTTTTTCCCATTTGTGCTTTTGCAGATCACACGTGCTACCCTCGTCGGAAGAGCATTGCCCCTGCCTGTTACAGTATTACTTTGGTTGTAGCATGGTGGAATATCCGCGGTTGTAAGTTGATGCATAGGGGGCAGCAAGCTGATCGTTTATCCGTGTATAAACAGTGACTAATTAAACCGCCTGGAACAAGTCCCCTATTTGTCAGCTCAAAATACAGAAGAGTGCATAAACTCTAAACATGAAATATTGTTCCGCAATCAAACTCTCTATATTTGTCAACCCTGTCGCTCTGTATTATCAAGTTTTCGTCTTGGCAGATTTACTGTTTTAAACATCGAGCGGATGCTTTGCACACGTAATTTGAACAGACTCCCTAAACAGAGCCGTCCGAAAATCCAAGTACTCGAAAATTGAAACGGCTTTTGTTGGATATCGGTATTTCCGATTAGTCAAGCATCCATCATCTTGGATTTCAGACCTCGTGTTCCATATATGAATCCTATCACCATCGGAAACCTCCCCTTGGGCAGTCGTCAGACGCCAACCCGTTTCAGAAGTATTGAATATAAATCAATGTTATGATATTAAGAGGAAATAAAAGTTTATTAGCATAGTCATTATGTATAATTAGTCTACAATCTAGGAATACCATAGTGGACGATCGAGGGCAACTTCTGGACGTGTCAATAACGGTATAATGTCGGCATGAACTTCTCTGGAATGGTCATGAACGTACACATTTCTCAAGAAAAACTGTAACCAACTTTTAAAGGGGATGCAGTCGATTGAGTTATAAAGGAGTCTGTTGAATGTCTATTCGCAAAATGAAGCAATTAAGTAATAGATCATAATGAGAATTCTGAAGTAAATCTCACCAAAAGAGAGCTTTGCATTCCATAGTGATGTCTTTTTCTTCCCTTCTCCTCAGATTTGCTTTTCAAAGGTTTGGGCTCACAAGCAACAGGTAAAAAAGGAATAAAACTTAACGAATTAGTAGCATGTTTACAAATATATCGTCAATTATATGGATATACATGGCAAACAACGCACATATGCAAAGTACCGTTTTAAATCCAAGAAACCTTGGATTCACTTTCGGAAAATCCTTATTTAAGTCCAATTCTGTTTATGGTGTGAGTAGTGTGGTACTGTATCCGAATTACAAGACAGCATTTTCCCGGAACAACTCGGTCGGTTTCACGGTTGTTGCCTCTCATCGGCTATGCTTGTCCGGCAGTTGGCTGCCCAATTATCCCTACATTTGGACGTTCCACAATTCGTTTATAGCTCCTCGCTTATTTGAATTCTATGGAGCGTCTAAGAAAACGCGCCCATTTTTAGAACCATACAGTGATTCTGCTGATGGTTAGCTGAGTTAACTGAAGAAATAATCCTGAAGTAATCACCATTTGAACCTTCGTGCATACACGCCTCATGCGGTTTCAACGTAATTGCAGCTAGTTTTGGTAACTTTGCTGAAACCACTCCCACCGGGCACTCAGATCCTCCTGTTATCACTTGGCCTTCAATCATGTTGCTTCATCCTAGTATTTTTAATATATCTTCCGGGGACAACTGCTGAATCTCAGCTGTGAGTGAAACCTCGGGCTAGTTGCTTTGACAGAAATACTTCTGAGAGAGACTATCTGTGCTGCCTATCAGTCATTCGTTTCACTTCCGTGCCAAATATTCATTGTCTTCCGATCACTATCATTATATCGTAACAGTTCATCACCAACCAATCCACCGAATCTTATGAAAAACTTCGAAGCAAAGCTGCACTTCAAACGAACTTTTTGCGATAACACAATAGAGGTATCAAGTTCACTTCTTATTGTTTACTGTGTATGCTAAGCTGGGTGTATGAACCAAAACTGTCATGCTAAACCCGCGTTGAAAAAGGGTATCACTATAATCTTACTTTACATGCATCATCTATATTATGTTCATTTAGTCTCATGCCATTCCAGTGTGAATAAGAGACGATTTGAAAGAAATTTGCAATAACGATTACTCAGACAAAATTGAGGGAAATGAGAGTGTACACCTCAACAGCTGTTGATGAAGAGATCGACCAAAAGCACGGAGGCGAGTGCATGACTTTCGTTCTAGTTCGTCAAACGTGAAACAACAACTCATTAAGAGAAAACTTTGATGGGATGTTAAGTTGATACAATCCTGCTATCTTTGCTTTCATTCCAAACCTACAACAATCACCTGCCTGGGGAGTTTCAGCCCTACATTTAATGCTAATCCCATAATCTTTTGTTGTAAGACAAACCACGATCGATCAACCCTGAGCCCAGATCGAAGTCCATGAGGCGGTTCTACCACTCATTAAATGCCACTAGAATCAGCTATTTAAACTTCAGTTATGGTCTAAACGTATTTTCTGATTCATCCGGTGGTTGTTCATCACGATATCTGAATGTCAGCATCAGCTGATTTCACCTAACAGAAGTTTCTACTTTCGAGCCAATGATTTTTTTTCTCCTACAGCCTAGGTCATTATTTGAGGAGAAACAAAGTGCGTAGAACACCATGAGGCTATGCATATCCATGAATATCGAGCTACTCCAATTCGAAATCCTGTTTTCCGTCTTTAAATTTCAACAACAATTGTTGACAGTTCGCTTTGCAATATGTTGTTGTTGCCTAAACAAACTGACGTTCCAGAACAATGACTTACTTGGAGTTTTCTGTTTATGACATTCACAAAGCCGTCACACCTCCCCTTTTTCTCCTAAACAGCAAGTTAACAATAGTTCGCGCATGCAATGCCAGTGAGCCGGATGACCCGTAAGGTAAACGGCATCGGAGTGTGACGGGTTGGAAAGATTATATCGTTAATTAACTAGACTCTTTTTCAGGATCTATTTCCATAAACTAAATGGGGAAATGAGGTGAATGAATAACAAGAAGACAGAGGAAAGCTGGAAGATAAATATGAACACGACGACACTGAAGATAAGAAGAATTCAGACATGACATTTGAAGACTGGAAAATGACGGATTTGCCTACAACTCAGTCCTCTTAAACGCCGTCTTTCATATGTGTGCATATGTGTGAACGCAACTGTATTTGTGTCTTAGTCCAATCGTCGAATATGCTGGTATCCGTTGAAGCCAGGCAACAGCCACCCGAGTGTATCATTTTCAGTATTCCACGCCCTATTGTCATCATCATACATTGGAAGTATTGCTGAGGCAACACAATATTATTGTTTTTAAATAACCTGTGCGCACTAGAAAGAAAACATAAACCTCTATTGAACGATGACCTTAACCAAGTGGCCTCTGTAACTCCGGTGCTTGGGAGAGACTCATCCAGACCACATCCCATTTCTTACCCATTGACTGTCATACACATATTGATGTGTTTCTTTGTTTTGAGGTGATCCAAATGTGAAAAGTCTTTCGCCCCGGCGGGACTCGAACCCACGCATGGTCACCTTGCTTTCTGACATTCAAAGTCAAGTGTATGGACTGGGACAAATGCTACATCAGTCAAGCCGGAAGAAAAGTTGCCACTCGAATGCACGAGCATAAACTGGCCACGAAGACACACGACCCATTCTCTCGCATATCCGTCCACGAGGATCAAGAAGGACACAAGTTCAATCTGGACGACGTTACAATTTTGGATCAAGCAGCCACGAGGCAGGCAAGGGAATTTTTGAAGCCTGATACTCTTCAAACAACTCAATCTATGGACATATTGAATTGGATCACGTGTACAGTCGGACGAAGAGCTGACAGTTGAACTAATCAAGAATGTCAGAAGCAGAATTAGTGGCCCAATAATCCCGTATCAATAAACCCGTAATATTGAACCTGGGTTTTTATGCTCATACATCTTCGGAACTGACTCGCCGAGAATTCATATATCAAAAATGGAAACAACGAAAAGAATTCAAGCTCACCGAACGGAACGTCAACCGTCAAAGGTCAACAGTCAAGTTCTTTGAGGCGAAGCCGAAAAAGAAACGTCGAGCCTTGGGCACAACGTCGTCTATGAAGCTCAAGGTCAGGACTAATGACAAACCTATAAATATAAGAGATCACTACCAACAGCGCACATGCTCTGACGATGTCACCTCGACGATCCAAACGCCAAGCTCAGCGATCAGAACATCATGGCAACCAACATCCTGAGCTACAACAAACACAAATATTTAAAACTGTTGAGAAAACTGTACGTCTTACAGGACGACTCAGGTTCACCGCTACAAGGAACGTATGACTTAGCACTAACAATGCCTCTTTGTTAGTATTTGGCTCACACATTTTCTGCTGATTGTAAAGTCCACACATCTGGAAAAAAGCTTCTAAATAATTTGTGGATTCGCAAACAATTCAGTGATTTCATGAAAAAACGCCTCATACATTACATCTCTATTGTTGTCATTGTATCAATTTTCCTGTTTTCCAAAGCATTCATACTTACTGTTTATTTGTCGATGCTTCGGTGAAATACGCACGCACGTTCAAAATATTTGAAATCAAGTAGGCATCGAACTCTGGGAACTTTTATCTACACTGAACCTCCTTCCAGTGATGTCATAGTTTGGTACTAGTTACAGAAGCAATAAGTATTTCAGTCTTTTTTAATCAAAGTAGTTATCCACAGGCGACGAGCTCATATCAAGAGCTAGGTCCCTCAGTCTGGATATCAGCTCCCATCTCTTCATTTTGGCTACGTCACTGTGGGTTTCTCAAAAGACGAACGTTATCCTGCAATGACTGACATTTTCCTACGGGATATTACCCACTGGAAATTTCATATTTGCGTGTATTCAAACATACTGGTTCTATAACTCGTTTGCCATCACAATATCTTGTTTGCGATTGACGGCTTCACACTCACTGACACACTGATCAGATATGTTTTAACGTAGTGGGATTTTCTACAGTTAGATAAATATATCCAAACCCAATGACATCTTCCAAAGCAGTTTGTCAAAGTCGCTGGCACATGCCTTTTATTCTGATTGTAGTAATTCGTGATTCAGGATCGTCTGCTCAGTCTGCCTTTGATCAGTTGGTACCCTGAAATATACCCCACAAAACCTTTTCCATTTCCAATATTCTATGGAACTTAGAAACCACTCACATAAACATCAGCCCCTTTGATCACGCCATGCAATTTTGCTTGTGATTTCTTTTCCATGTGTTTGCGTTTGATTGCACCTTTATCATCATCCAATTATGTGAAAAATCTTTTTGACTCGGAAAGCCTCGCATACAAATGACCCTTCCCCACCCCACCCAACTCCCACCCCGAAAAAGACATACATATGCGTCCATTGAAACACAGTTGAAAACGATCAGTTGATCAGACACACGCACACAGACACACACACACACCTAACGATCCGTTTGTGCGCCGACGCGGCTCAAGAATTCCGTGTTCCATCTGTTGTTATCAAATGTGATGAACCATCAGTTATGGAAAACAATCGGATTTGCTTCCCGTTTACTGCACTCAAACATGTGTGTGTGTGTGTGTGTGTGTGTGTGTGTGTGTGTGCAAGAATCAGCATATATGTGACGTTTTTATTCTCACGTATTCCTGTGCACTTGCCGGCAACAGTCACGGGCGTGTGACACCATATGAATTTGAAATACTTCCACGGAAAGCGAAAATATCAAGGAATTCGGTCGTCCCAACGTGTCATTGTCAAAAATGATTCCGTCATCAGTTGCCACACACACACTGCTACTCACCCTGATCACTCTGGTTTCGCGTAAGTTGATTTTGTTTGTTGCTTTCCAGTGGGATGTGTGACAAACTGTCATCACTGTTAGCTATCTTCACATTCAAGTATTGTATCTCCAATGCATTAAAACATAAATCGTCCCTAAAAAGATGATCACGTGATTTATGGAATGGTTAATAATGGGATCACAGCTCTCATAGCGACTGACTACATGTTACTGTCCAAAGCTAACAGTGACTGGATGCTGTCGGTTGCAGTTTCGACTCAGTTTTCCTTTGGCAGTCGTTCTGTCTGACAAGATTATGATTGTCCTTCGGGTAATCATGAGTGCCTCATTCAACTGAGCAAAGTTGTTTCAGCTCAAGCTGTCCAAATATCACCGCATTGTTTGTTGTTTATTCATATGTCGATTGACCGTACTGCAGGTAAGGCCTATTAAGTCAGCAATTATTTACAATCATGTGGCTTGACGTGATTCACAGATGAGGAAATCATAAGTGAGTGCTGTCTAGTCGTGTTTCTTATAATCACTGTACCCCGTGAGTTATTCTTTAGGATGAAACACATTTCATCACACTTCGTTGGGTTCATTTCTTTCAATCAACAGCCCCACCTGATCATGCCAGATAGTATATCCAACCATCCGCAGTGCGATTCCCATGGATCCGTACCCGGAAACCTATCACATCATACTCCGCGAAGTCAACTGGTTATTTTCCTACGTTTTCTCCATATCATGGATTTAATAATTAAATCCCTTGTAACCACTACCTGGTCAAGAGAACAACAGGCATTGAAGGTGCCAATGTGTAGTCATGCGTAATATCTGTGCCAAAGATTTGTGCAGCTCAGATTGAGAGCTTGTTCCAGCAACTTGCCTCTGACACTCAAAATCTTGCGCCTACCTTCCCATGGGGTGTTCCTTTGATCACCAGCCATTATGTGGTTCAATAGAGCAAATATAAAATTTTACCATGACCGAACATCCAAGCTCCAAGATTCGGTGCATATGAGAACAGTCTAACTGATTTTTTCTACCAATAACCCGAGGACGCCAATCATTTACATTTCATGTGCCATTCTAGCACTGCGTGCTTCAGATGGCAATTGAATATTGGTGACCTCCTTATATGAGGGGCTTATTTCCTGGTCACTTTCAATCTTTTTGAATGCACGTGTTCATTCTCCTGTTTAGTATATCACGTGAGTAAGAAACTGAAAGAATCTTCCGTATACAATCCTAAAACACTGAATGTTAGTAAATCGTGAACTACAATCAACAGAATCACGTTTAGTGTCTATGATGAGATAATATAATATATAATATAATATTGGTATATTTCTCGGCCATAGTCGAGACGCACGCGCTAACGCATGATCATGGTGTAACACGTTACTCAATAAGATGAAATATTCACAAATTCTAAGTATGAAAGTCGAGAGTATCAGAGATGGAAAAACAAAGACAGCAACAGTTTGAATGAATCATTCTGATAATGGTTTGCGCGGCAGTTTTGAGCCAGTTTCGAATCCGGGCTAGGCAGTGGTGCGCGTTGGAGATATCGAAAAAATCGTTAGCGCAGTGCTAAGGAGGCATTATGAACAAGAATGATGCAAGCCAAGGAAACCGGAGGCCAACTAAGGTTCTGCATATGGAGTAAATTTTGAGCAAGAAGAAAAGGAGGGAAAATCGACGCATGCGAATAGGGTAGCAATCCATGAATACAATGCAGACACTGAATGACGGATTTACCGGAGTTCGATAAACGGAATGAGTTTTGAAGCAGGGGGACATGAGGCCAATTTCGTGAAAGTGAACTGGTGGATGTGGGAGCTACAGCAGTCTGTCAAAAGGTGAGTTTAGATTCAGGGCCAGTAACATGTACTATTCAGAAATAGGAAGGCGCAACTGGAGGGTCCTCGAGAAGTGGAGAGTCAATTTCCAGCCGGCTACGGTTCGGAGGAAAGATAACCTGTGGTAACGGATAATAAAGTGTGAAAATCTCCTCATGGACTTCAGCGTTATTATGCTGTTTCACTAAGAAATTTATATTTATGTGTTGACGCATTTGTCTTCAGTGTTATTCAGCGTCATTTCTGGTAATGTACGACATCGAATGCGTACGTTTCGTCTGGCAGGGCAAAGTATGTGTCGGTCAATCAGCCGAGTGTGGCTGTATATTAGCGGCATGCGCGTGAACTGGAATTTGTGTTGGTTGCGTTAGAAAACGTTGAACGATCTGATAGGCAATTAGGGGTATCCCCTGTTGTGTGGTTTGATTTCGGTCCCAGTTGCTATGGTAGGTTCCACTTGAGTCTCTGTCCGTACGAGTCAAAGTGGCATCCTTGGTTAGCCAATTTGGCCACTGAGATAGTGGGAGACAACAAACCTGAAATAAAGGGAGATTGCAGTCTGGACGTGGTTCCAGCTGTGGGTTATAATAATATATGAAGGCAATAAACAATGGATTGGTTAGGTCTATGTGAGTGGGGCACGGGTAAAATAGGCTCGCAGTGGATTTGAGCTATACTGCTGCAGGCCGACGAAGTTGCATACACTGGCTTGGTAACTGTGTATGCATTTCAAAGGATTTATGATTTGCCCGTGAGCACGGCATCGCTGGGATACTAATAAAAGACCTAGGGCTTCACGGTTAAGAGTGGTTAGTAATGATAACCCTCAATACCGTTTGCTTACGCAGAACGCAGTTTGGCAACGAGGCGATAAGATAGGTTTGAAATAACAGACAGAGCGAGTAGGACTAACATACTGTTTGCGTGGCGCTACGCTGTTACTGTCTGTTTCGATATAGTGGTTATTCTATACTGAGGAGCCAAAGTAGAAGGAACTATTGGGGTGACAGTGGTGATACATTAGAGGTAATTGGTCACTTGCCTTGGAACTGACGTGAGTTCATCTGTGCTCTTCCTCGATAGTGCTGTCGTACTGAGATTAAGCTCCAATGTGAGCAAGGAAATCTGATGTGGATATGATTGCATGGTTACCGTGGTATCTTTTTCGTTGTTATCGTACTGCAAAGCAGGACTACACCGATGTGAGGACTGGTTTGGGGAACCGTGAGAGGTGGGTCCGAATTTTCGTCAGGGAAGCAAACTCTAACGGTCTACATTCGGTGCTCATGGTAGGCGGCACAAGGGTCAGCTTCAGGTAGGGAGGTAGCACGATACACAACTACTGGCATCCAGCGCGTGGAGCTCCAAGAATGATCCACGCTTTTTAAGACGTTCTTATTATTTTTTTAATGGTTTTATCACAGTCAGGTATCTGGCTGTCAGAGAAGGCGGAGCTGCTTTTGGTGGGCGACCGCAGCTCCCACGCCCTGGCCGAAACATGGACCGCATGTAACAAGCCGCGTTGGGAATAGGTCAACCACAGCAGTCAATCCGTAGCGACACTACAACCCGGTGACATGGGTCACATGTGACAAGGCTGGTGTGCCTGGAAGACAAAACAGTGGGGTATTTTTTTCTCTCACTTTTTTGTGCCAATCTCTTACTTTTTGGTGTGACCATCACGGCCGGGAATGTTTGCAGAAGTGCCGCGCTAACACTCGCCTTATCCGTGAAGTCAGAACACCCAGGCTGTTTACATGGGACAAAAAATGCAGCAGGAGGTAGAGTCAACCACAGCCTGCGATTATTCGATGGGGTTAATGTTCAACAAAACGCCAGTCTGCACAAAGATGGGGTGCAACTTGCAGCACTAACAACGTGATTCGTCGGTACGATCCACAGATGGTTAGTAGTTTTGCTGGCTAAGTATCAAATGTTGTATAGGCCAATCGTGGAGGATGCTAGAGTTCGGTGATAGGGACAGAATTTGAGCTGTGCATGTCTAATGGTGACTACTGGATGGAGGTTGAGGAGTGTGACAGGTGCTGCGTCTTGGGTTAGAGACAGAGGCAAAAACCTAATAATAATCAGCACTGGAAATGTTCAAAGACTATCTTTCATGCCTCCAGTGGCATTTCATTTAATCAAATACGACTTCTGAAGCACTGGCCTCAGTCATGAGGTTTATTATGTTTAGGCATTGTAAACTGGTAGGTTTACGCTTAGGTGATGGCAACTACGGCGTATGGTGTGGCACATCCTAGATTATCAAGGGTTCGGGTTAGTATCCAACGCTTTCCTCATAAGCTCTGTCAAAAGACATATAAGGATTCGTAAGAGCGATCCGTTTTTGGATGTCCAGAGCTACGGGTAGTCTAGACTTAAACATAATTAGGGAATCTACGGAACGGACATCAGCTGGGAGTTTTTTCCACAAAGTTGCATATTTCAGGAGGAAGAAGTTTTGCCTTAAGGATTTCCGAGAAGTAGGGATCCTTATACGGTGTTCCCTACTACGCAGCTGATGTGTCGAGTTTATACTGAACTGAACTTGGCTGGAGGATACAGCTTGTTTGTGGAGCAAAGTAAACAAAAAAGCGAGGTTGAGTTTTATTCTCCTAAGCCATAGGGGATCAAGCCGCAGGAGTGTACACCGCTGTCTGTAGGTCAGGGTCATAGAAGGCCCAAACAGTTTTTTGGTAAATCGACGCTGTACTTTCTCAATGTCGATAATGTCACGTTTGTGCAAATTTGAGAACACAAGTGTACAGTACTCTAGGGTTGGGCGAATATGAGTTTTGTATATCTCTAACTTACTGTTCGTGAGAAGAAAATTTCTCTGCAACAAGCCAAGGGACTTATTTGCCCGTGCAGTTATGTAGGAAGTATGTTCAGAGAAATTGAAAGTGTAAGAATATTGCAGTCCAAGGTCTCTAATTGTTGGGGAATATGGGAGTGAGACACCGCCAATCTTAAGCGTATCATAAGGAATATTGCAGTTTAGCGAGAGATAACTGCTTTTGTTCACTGAAAATTCCATTTTCCAGCGATCACACTAGGAGGATAAGGACTGTGCGTCGACCATGATGTTATTCAGTGCTACAGGTAGGTTTCCTCGTTCGAATTCGTAAACTATCTTCATATCATCGGCAAACAAGAACATTTCGCCATAAGTGATGACATTGCAAATATCATTTATATATAGTAAGAACAGCAGTGGTCCTAGAACACTACCTTGGATAACCCCGCTGTTTACTGGGTGGGGGTCTGATATTTGACCGTTGGTGCAGGTAACTTGGTGACGGTCTTGTAGATAGGATTTAAACCAACTGAGTATTGGGTTTTCAATACCGTATCCGCTAATCTTGTTGAGTAACTGCAGATGTGGCACTTTGTCGAAGGCTTTTGTCATATCAAGATAGATGATGACGAGTGCTCTGTCTTTGTCAGCAGCTGTTGTTACCAAATTCAGAAAGTCAAATTGGCAGGTTGAACACGACCTTGATTTGAGAAATCCGTGCTGTCTTGGGCTGATGAGCTTATGTGCAGAAAGGTAGTCGGTCAGGTAGTGTTTTACGGCTTTTTCTAGCAGCCTCAAGATCATTGGCGTATGATTAATCGGGCGGTAATTGGCAATGTCATGCACTGCGCCTTTCTTGTGCCTGGGGATAATAATGGATTTCTTCCATTGGCTGGGGAAGGTCCCGGTTTGACGAGATAAATTGTATAGGTTTAGTAGTAGTAGGGGAATATCCGGGCCGCCTAGAGCGAATATTGCTGACGGTAGGCCGTCAGGACCGGGGTAGTAGGTCGGTTTGTAGGTGTGAATGTATCTATTTATATCCGTAGTGGTAACCGTGATAGAACTGAGTGAGGAGTTTGTGACAGACGGGGTGACAAACTGGGTACATGATGGACTGAGAGACACGGTGGTTGTGAAGAAAGTATTAAACGTGTCAGCTATCTTTCGAGGTGAGGTTATGAGGTTATCCAAATGGATGATGTGTTTTATGCATCGAGTTGATTGTGGTGCACGAGCCCTGTGTAGCCGGGCTAGCTCTTGAGCTTTGTTTGGGTGGCGTAACGCTTTGGTTTCTTGTTTTAGTTGTAGGTCACGGGCCTTGCGGTGGATTTCGTGATAGAGGTGTTCCAGTCTGAAGACTAGAAAAGTCTCTATTTCGTTGGTACTGCCGTCGAAGCTCGTCGTGTTTCTGCTTTAGCCTGGCTATATGGTAACCTGCTGGTCTGGATGGATTGTAGGGGCGTGATATGTTTTCGATGCATGAATGTAAACTTGATTAGAAGAGGTCAGCGGCGTACTGGGGATTTGCTGTTAGGAAGAACTCGTCCCAGTTTCTGGAGCGAATTTGCGAGGGGATATGGTCCCATTTAAAGTGACGGAAGGAGGGACCGTTACATGGTAGGCTAACAGTACGTGGCTTGACTTGAAATCTGCAACTAACGATTTTATGGTCGCTGCCTCTGCAGTCGTTTAGTACGGAGGCAGAGACGTTCGTGAGACCCAGGGCAAATATCAGATCAAGGATGTTATTCTTTCTGGTAGGTTGTTTTACATGTTAGGCCCACTGGCCCAGGCGAATGCATGAGGCAAATTGCAAATACTTGTAGGGGGCAGAAAAGGAGGACCGGTTTACGCCCGGGGCATTGAAGTCGCCTGCTATAAATTAACCTCCAAATGGCAGGTCAGCGATGTAATTACATGCATCAATGATGGGATTAAACGTGGAAGTGTCGTTTCTGGGGGGTCGATATATACAACCTACAACTATGTTCATCTGGGATAAAGAAATTGTAAACCATATAGAATCTTCAACATTTGCCAGCACGGTATTTTCCAGTAGGGTGGCAGATAGGCTGCTCTTGACATACCCCATGCAACCTCCACCGCGGCGGTAGATTCGTTGAGTCCTGAAGGTTTGATAACCGATCAGCGATATTTGGTCAGAAGGTATGTTCTCGGTGAGCCAAGTCTCAGTAATCAGGATTATGTCGAAGTTGTGGACGACAGCCAGTCTTTTTATAGCGGAAAGCTTGTTCAAGATGGAACGGGAGTTGAATAGTGCTATGGTAAGCATTTCTGTAGGAGGCTTCGAAGCGTCAGTGGATTTGGTAGCCAGGGTGTGCGTGGCAGGGCGGTGATCAATGGGCGGGTCACCCATGCAAGAAGACTGGATGTGAGTTGCTACTTCCTTTTGGACTGCTCTATCCTTATCGCCGCACATTGTACATTGGGCCGAACACTCATGATGTTCAGTAGAGAATAACACTGGATGCTGAGGTGTTATTGTAACGCGGGCCAATAGATCTGGAGGGGGGTATGGTGACTCTAGGTGGGACCTTTGAGGCAAAACAGGTATGAATCGGGGGAGAGTTAGTGAGGATGCCAGGGGGTCAGCAAGGGGGCGGGGAGCAGTAGGGGAGGGGCAGCCATGGTTTTGATGGAGGTCTTGTGAGGAGAAGGATGAAAGGCAGGGTAAGTGGGATTTTAATGGAACAGGTATGATGTTTTGGATAGAGTTTGTTGGGGTGGCAGGCATCTCACAAGGCTCCAAGGAAAGAGTGTGAGGGGGTGGAGTAGTAGCGAAAGGGCTGCTGATGAAAGGGGCCTTGGTGTGAAGGGTCAGTTGGCATAGCGTGCAGTGGTGTCGGAGTAGAATACGGCGATGTTGGGTGGTAAGGGAGCAGAGGATTTTGAAGCTGCGGAGGGTTCAGATGGGGCACACCATGAGGCGGAAAATGGTCGGGTGCGGGCCACATGTTGTGGTACCGGTTGGCAACGATGCTGGTAACTCATCCTGCATGGTTCGAGTGTGGAGGCGGTACATTAAGTGGAAAATTTGTGAAATGGTACTGCATCTGTGGACGTGAAGACGGCGGGGTCGGGGTTTGTGGGTGTGGGATGTAGCAGTGGGGTACGCGGATCTCCGGGGGACCAAATCAATGCGCTGGTGGGCTAGCACTAGGGTGAGCGACAAGATTTCGTGTGTACGGTCGAGGTGGGGGTCGTGAATGGGTAGTAGGCCAGTTAGCTGGAGCGCGAGAGGTCCTATGTCGACTGTCGATTAAAGATGGGAGCGTGACAATGTAAGTGCAGACGAGGTTTTGGCCATTGGGAGCAGCAGGTGACGAGGGTGACGTTGTGGCCGAAGCGCTGGGAGACAACGTTGCAGTTGTCTGGTCGGTGCGGGGTGGCGTGTTGGAATCTGGCGGTTTGTTTGCTCGTTTGGCAGACAGACCAGAGTTTGGATGGCTGCTGGCAGAGAGGGGGGGGGGGTATTGCTCGGCTGTGGGTAGACGGTGGTGGAGACTGGAGTGCAACATGGAGCCTTTTTGGGGGACGTTGAGGTGATAGAGGTGGACGGGACGAATATAGGTCCACATTTTGCGCTGGTGCACTGGTTAGCGGGAGTGGTAACGAGTTGTTTACGGTGGGAAGTTTCCCAGGCGAGCTTTGTGGCACTGGGTCAGAGGGTGGTGGGAGTACTTGGTTGCTGGCATTCGATCTAAGGACCTCCCTCTGCAGAGGGGTTTCGTCAGACGCCATTTTTATATTTTTAAGTGAAGTGGACTTTGCGATGGACTCTCTCTTTCTAACGAATTCCACGGCAGTGCTCTCTTCTAGAAATTGAAACAGTAGCGGGCACATGTTTCGATGTGACCGTTTTCTGAGTCTTTTGCAGTAGCACTCGTGGTGTGACATATCACATGCCATGAGCAATGACTGTTTGACCGAGGAAAGGGGCAAACGATCTGGAACATTAAAAACAACGGCATTTTTAGAATTTTTTATCCGTTTATGGACTTCAGATGCAACAGAGTCCAGGAAGTGGCCGGCTGATAGGAGACTTTCAGTGTTTGGATATTTTAAGGGATCAACAATATATGCTATTGGCAGCAGCATGGTCAGTGCATCGTCCATGGATCGTAACTGTTTCTCTAAGGACGATAAGTTTTGCTGAAGCGCATTATATTTGTTACTGGCTTCACTGTATATATCGACCAGTGGTGCTGAACAAGGCACTGATGAGGTAGAAAGTCGGGGGCGCTTAGTGCTTGAAAGCGGAGTTCGATTTGCCGCTCGGTGAATGGGGCGATTTGAAGTCAATCTAGGCATGATATTTGAAAGAACTTTGATAGAAGTGGATCCGCAGGTCAAATGCTAACCTCGGAATTTATTGTTCAGATAAAAACCTGATTTATTTTAGCTAATGGGGATGTCTTGCAAAGCTGTTTGTGAGCTATTTCCCTAGGTACATCAGCGGAAACTATACCAATACCAGCACGGCCAGTGACGTTTTGCAGCGCAGTTTATGAGCCGACTGGAAAAAATGCTTCCCTTACAAAATGTGTGGATCCGTACCAATAGCTGGGCACGCTAGCAACCCTGCAATGTTCATTCACCAGTGCCTTGTGTTTTCCGTCGGCAAACTGCTACAAATATTTCTTATTACTTTCTATCACTGTATTATTTGCTAGATACTCAATTGTATTATTTTCCTCAAATTAAATATTGATTTTTGTGAAACGGGAAAAACTGACGAATTCTCCCATGCAACCATACTTTGTATAGTCTCAGAATATGTCGACAATGAAATGATCACCGGGACAAGCAAGTTTCTTGTTATATTCAGTGTATACATGTCAGCTAACTGATCGTTTATCATTTATCAAAAAACATCCCTCGTGATGGTATAATCATTAGGCCTCGAATGCCCTTCACGCATCTAGGTAAATCTATTATTACCAAGGTCACCTCTGTTCCCTCCATTTTTTGAATCATATAAATGTTGCTCAACTGATATTAGTCTTCACTACCTAGTTGTTATAAGTTCATCCACTGCACTTTATTTTTTAGAATTTCAAATTCAACTGCCAATACCATCGAATAAATGGGCCACACAAGCAAAACAGAATGCAGATCCGTATGCGGAATGGGATCCAACCTGTTATGGGGTGGGATAATTCGCTCTTTGTACTTGTTTCTATGTTAAAGTTCTGTCATATTGTTTTCGTTATTTGAAAGTCGGTTAGACATTAATAATTTCTGGTTGCTTTTGCCATTTTGGCTACTGGTCCGTCCTCTTCAATGAAAGAAATCAGGAAATTAGAGTGGAGAAATTTGATTGGCCAATAATTCCGCGAGCTAATATTCGGTTCTCGAGGTGCATGTGACGAAATATAACTGATAGTCCTTTTATACCCCATCATCGGATTGATGTCACCGTCATAATATATTTGCTGTTCTCTGACGAACGGTCTTTCCCACGGCAGCGTCACGAATGTGTTAGCAACAGAGAACTAGAATAAAACTAGAACTCGTCCTCATCCACAGTTGAAGAATCGTACAGATGATGAAACAACGCGATACCTGATTTGCATATGGAAAATCCGGAAAAACCTGTACACATGGTTTCAGGCGGATTGTGGTCCGGTCTTGCTTATTTGAATCGTTCGGTTTTGTAGGCCGCTGGCACACTGCATCTACTCCTGCTTGTGTTGTGAACGCCGTTCGGTTGTGTGGCTGCGTGGAGCACATTGTCGCATAACTGAAGAGTCTCTTCCAGAGAGTTTTTTGCTACAACCGAACAAGATATAGTGCGGTCTTGACACCCTTATAGGTAACAAGGGCAGGGAGATGAATGACATCCAAGGCTGGTAAGACATCAGCCTAAATGGCAGTTGCACATGTCCTAAATGTTACTTTGCAACCTGAAAGTTCGAATAGAATGTTTTAGTACTGATGGGAAAAACAGTAGTAGAATTCATACTTTGTCCTGTAACACCGTGGAAACGACGGAAACGACATGGGTGCGACTCAAGTCCGCGTCACCGGAAAAAAATATAACGGACCTAAAAGCTGGATGGGTGGTTGGATGTGTGTTGCATTCGGTCGTAAATGAGTGAAATGCGAAAACAGGAAGTATGGAAACCCGATGATCCGAAACCCAGTAAGTGTAGAAATGGGCACCAACACTCACATCGGAAGGTATTAGAATGGAGGTCTATGTGAATGCGCCGAACTCCTGCTAGATTCTTCGACGGAATGAAAATTGTTTCAAGCCAATGTGTTATATTCGAATTGAAAATATGTTAGCAGCATCGGATGTGCGGATTAGTCTTTTTATTGAATCTTTTCGGTCGTCTGATTTTTGCTCTTTTTTCAAAGCCCCAACAACATCTGTGCTTGAGCCTCTGACCGCTGCATTCTTTTTCCACTCGCAACCTCAGCAATTGTTACCTTCGAGCCACGAGAAAAAGTTCCGTCTGTAGACATATCACACTGAATCAAACATACGATCAACTGAGGCACCGGAGTGTTATCTGAATCGACGGATAAAATCTAGGAATGACGATACATCCACAGATAGCAATTCCTCATGTAAACTCATCTACAAAAATCAAGTGCTAAGTATTTATTCAAAGACAAATTTCACAACAAAAATATTCACAAGAATATAAAAGTGAAACACATGAAGTAAAAACACTCGCAAAATATCCGCATTTTCTGTTACGACATTCTTCTAAGATTGAGTTTCAAGGTCATACAAGGCTGATTTTCGACGACTGGTGATGACACTCTTGTAACTTGATTACTAAACACTTAGAACCCTAGATTACCAATACATGACTCAGAGTTTTGAGGGATTTAAGGGTCAATACATGCAACTGCACCAAAGAACGTGATGTTTGAAAGAAAACACGCGAGGGCAGCTTCTCAGAGCCCTAAATGCTTCCGTATTGACTTGTAGGTGAAGAGTAATTTTTATGCTACCGTTTTAAATCCAGCAAATGCTTCCACCGATCGTGAAGTAAAAACATCTGCTTGCAATATTGTTGCACTGAAATTTTTCTTTGTGATGTAAATACGACTATCGACGCTTTTTGCAGTTTTACAAAGCAACCGAAACCATGACGAATGACATAAAGAAAATACTAGTTGGATGTCAAAGTGCTCCGACAGAAGGTGGCAATACTCAACTGAAGATATACCTCGCTATTTCACCTAACAATCTGAGACGAAACGGAGAGGTGCACTGTGATGCCTATGAAGAAGCTTTTAGTGATTGGGGACAAACAGTGAGCAAACATTTCCAAATCCGACCGGAACACATCCAATTTTCTTGTAAGTTGTCTGCAAAGCTTTTGTTTATGAAATGCTTCATGGCATGTTGGTTAAATAAATGGTATTGTTTATGATCGCGATTGATGGTGCTAATGCTTCAGTAAAATGTGTACATATGACCACGAATGCAAGGTATTCGAATGCTGGCCCCACCGATCTCCTCAGTTATAGCGCGCAATAGTCTGTCACTCTGTTTGTTATCATGCTGTGCCTATTGTAATCTCATGTGGATTCACACTGCAACTATCAAGATTGTATTACTGGTTATTGCAAAGGCAGCTGGTCATGTTGAAAGTTGGAGCAATTCACTAATACATGATAAAGAAGTCAATAAAACAACGAAACACGAAAGCCAATTTCATGTTGCATAATAGAGGGACCTGAAATTAGGTTCAAAATCCCCATTGGCGTGGTTTAAAAACGACATACCTGGCCCTTATTCCCCTCGAGAATCCAGTGGAAATGTATTGCATATGTCTTTTTTCTGAACAAAATTTATCGCTTGAAGGGTGAAAGCATTCATTCAAGTTGTGAAATTAATTACCATTTACATTTGTATGCCCATGTGTAATGTGTACAATCTGTTTCAGTGCTCGATCCTCCCTTATTGTTACCGAAATGTCATCCAAGAAAACAGCTTTTTCCTTCAAACTATTCTCCATTTCTGTGACAGCGAATTTTACAAAAGCTCAAATAGAAGGTGCGTTCGTTTTCCTATCCTTGATGGTAATAAACATATAATATTGAAATCATAAAATTCCGAAGGCATTTTGTTGCACTTGGCTGAACACTAATGCATCTACATTGATCATTCCGATTATATTGGATACGACTCACTGATCCCAGATGAATGTCTTCTCCAAGTCGACTGAAGTTGTTGATAATAAATACTTTTACAAAATACAATAACCGTTTAGAGTGTTCTGAGACATTGTCAATCTTTACGCATCTCCGTAATCTGTGCAAAAAACTGTAGATGATGATCACTATTTTCACCACTATGATAACAAACCGGTTTTACTGTAATATACATATCCGATAGAGAATCAGATAAATCTCTCTGCTTTCGTCTGTGATTATTATTTTGCTTACAAAAGAACTGCTCATTCTGTTTTCCATGGTGTCAGTCTCTTGGAGCACAGAACACGATTTGTGAAGCTTGTACCAAAATGTTCCAAGAATGGTCCTTTAGCAGTGCTTTTGTAGTTTATGATTCGTAGAAAGAATAATTTGTTTCCATTTCAACCCTTCTGAAAAGTGGTGTTGATTGTGGCTCAGGTTGGTGTTGTTCACTGACTTGAAATCCCTGCGCACTGATGATGTCACTTCGACTGGTGATGGAACGTTTGTAAACCTAAACACCTAGCTCAGCGATCAGAGGTCACACGGAACTGTTTGTTTCGTTTTTTGCAGATTTTGCAATGCAGTGCATCGGTTCGTCTGACGCAGATCATAGGCCTAGTGGAGATTCAGAGTAATCTGAGTGCGGATCGATTCTGAAGCTCATGCTATCCATTCGCGAAATGTTCGCTCGTCTCAGTCTTATCAGTGTGATGAGAGCACTACTCTAAGATCATCGAAATGGAGACAGATATGTCTTACTAATTTCCGGCAACAAGGGACATTTATTCAAAGGTGTCCAGTAAACCAAATCAGATAATATCCAACGATCGCATGCCATGGCATCCGACTTGTTTCTTACGTAGACCTGCATTCGTAAAACAGATATATCGGTTAGTTTGAATTAGGTACCCAAAGAAGTAGCTAGGAATCAATTTACTACTTCCACTCAATTCAGTACTAGACTATGAAGGCGGACGGTATCTGAGATCGTGTCCCTCCTCTACCTCATTTTGTGAGTGGCAATTTGAGATGAGATTTATGACAACATACCTAAAGAAATCCCAGTATTACGGCAGGTCTAATCACCTTCGTTGGCGTGTAGATTCAGATAATACCAGGAAGTGAGTAGTGCCTATAAGTGGCTTTGGGACCTGCTAAAATCCTACCTGCCCTCTCAATGGGATCACAAACAGAACAGCAACGTTATTTTTCACTGTTCAATATTCAATCATGTTCGAATATCGGTGCGGAAAACCAGTAGCGTCTGAACACAATTCTGCTTTTACAGCACAGAAGATTTCCAGTAAGGTCACTGAAAATGGCCAGACACTTTCACACTTCGACTTTTCATGGAATAAGGAGCGCAAATTAAAAGTGAACAAATTTGTAAGTGAAACGAATTATACTTGTTTGTTTTTTATTCGGACAAATGTCTTCCTAAATCATATCCTCCCAAACTCAAACAGGTGGCAAAAATGCCAGAACAATTTAAAAGGGCTAATAGATTCACTTCAATGATACAGGTCTTTCTATTACACCCTTCTCAAGCCGGGAGTTATAAAACGGCTGAAGAGACCAAACTAAGCCATTTATATTCGAGGTTTTATGGCGAAACTGCTCTGTCATTTCCATTGGGGCGAGTAGCCTGCACCTTTACTGTTTTCCATCGTGTATGGTAGGGGTTTGTGTCGTCATGCTGAATTCCCCGTTTCTCAGAATGATAAGGGCATCATCTTCACGACGGCTCAGTCTTAATTCGGGTATTCTGCCATGTATACCTCAGCGAAGCTATAATCATATACATAAAAACTATTGTTCAGCCTTGGTGTAAAATTTTCAGCTCTGTTCTATCCAGTTTGACCTTTCTGTGGAAACGTTTGCCCGGATGGATGTCTTTTCACAAATTAGCCTCTTGGTGGTACAGGTGCTACGTAAGTGTTAGTTGAACACGGAAGACTGAATAGAATATCACATGGACACGTAACAGGTCCAAAACGAGTTGCTCAATAAATCTTAGAAATATTGAACGTGGCCGGTAACATCACCGATACTTTTGAATCGGTCCATTTCGTCAGTGTTCTGTAGAACACGTAGGTGATCATTAGTTGTAACTCTGACCTAAAGATGACGAACTTGAACAGACAATCGGATTATTGAATTCACAGGTATACTTCAATGAACTAACTGAATTATTTGTGAAGAATTCCTGTCGAGGCTTCAGTACCAGTGACAGTATTATTGGTAGCAGTTCAGTCCATGTGATATAATCACATTCATTGTCGCTCCGTTGTGAATGGTTTATTTTGAACAGCGCACTATTTATTTAATAAGTGGAAGCCGTTTTCGCTATGAGAACCCATGTTTCAGTCTTATGGTCCTCGTTCTCAAAATTTCTCGTGGTCACCGACGAGATAAATTCGGAAGAATCACCGTGTGGTTCTGAAAATGAACTCTTTGCCCATACACTCTCCATCGAATCAAATGGTATTACAGCTATAAACCAACTACGGCATGTTCAAGTATTGGGATGACCGAGCAGAAGAATACCGGGTACGCATACCTGAAGAGCAGCATTAACCGCTCAACCGATGATGTGCTCCCGGAGAAACATCTTGTCCTCCAGATAGTGTCATAGTACCCCTATTAAAAACGGTACGCATACTCCAAATCAGCCGTAGTATTGTCAGTGTGAGACAAATGAAAACATTTTTAATTGAGCAGCCAAACAAGCCAAGTCCATGGAACATGTAAAATTGCTTGTACAGTGCGTTTTGCAAGCCGCGCGGTAACAACACTGGTCCTCTTCTTGCTTGGGCATTTTGGCTGCATTCTGGTCAGTTGTGTGTGACCATTAGCTTCATTCTTTCGCACATTATTTCCGTCTGGCTTGCCCGATCGCTCCACTTGATAACTTGATCGGTAACCCCTCGCCCGTCCTACCTTCTTGATTGCTGAAGATCCCGCTTTGTCTTCTGTGGTAGTCCGACTGGCTGTTTTTGTCTATTGTGAGATATTTCTGACGTATCCACCGTCTGTCCTCTGGTCTGTGGCTCTCGACTGACTGGCCCGATCGGTTTGGTATTTGCATAGTTTTGTTTCTCCAGTATTCACCGCCTAATTAGTGTTAGTAGCTGATGTTGTAGTTATGTGGTGGATCCTGTTAGGGTTTTCCTGATGTTGATAACTGATTTCTTGCGTTGACCGAGCAAGACCCATAAACTGCACATAATCACAAATTCTGAAAAAAACCTTTTCCATATTGGCCCCTTATCGGCATGTCCGATAATCAGCTTGGTGAATATTCAAACATCAACCTGATGCAGCCAATCGGTTTAAGAGAAAGAAATATCACCATCCTCTACTTTCCAATATGCTGACATTCTTTTGCGTCGATTTTGAATCCAGCAGTACTACTGTATGTAACATATTCGTACGCACCCGGAAATACGCTTACCAAGACCTGTCAAAATAATATTACAAAGTTTGCTTTCTGTCAGCTTTATTTCATATATGTTCGTCTCATTCTGTACAAAAGTCATTTCAGATCAACATTTTTCCATCTCATTGGCTGATTCTGTATACATTACCCGTTTCTTCCAGTTGCTTCCCTGGATGCGATCAATAAGCAATCGATTCCCACTGATTTTGAGGATACCAGAATGGGATAATCGTATAAAATTGGAGATCATTCTAGATATGTGGTTTGACGTGACTGGCAAGACTGCGCAAATCCAACCAGAACTATTTCTGGAACATATGAATGAAATGGCAGAAAAGTCCCAAGAGATGACGAAACTCACGGCTTTTACGGAACAATGTAAGACAGATTTTTGTATTTTCTTGATCAAATAGATATTCAACCTCTTGGGGACTTGAACGTGTATCAATTCAGCTCCACTTTATTGGGTTATCTCCTCTGCGAGGACCAATTGAGAAGAAATGAAAGGTCTGTAGAGACCAGTGCACACCCGTAAATGGACAAAATCAAAATGTTTGCCAAAACTACCCAAGCGAATTTGATTAGGGCACAGGAGTAGAAATCACATTTGTTGATTGACTATTAGTCACGGTAGTTACACATTTGTGACTACGCAACCGAAAAAGTTAAGCAAAACAGATGAATTCAACTGGTAATTTGATGTCCATTTTCAATTTCTTTGTAGGGAACTGAATGTATGTAAATGGGTTTGCTTGACATGTTCGTTTTTCCTTCATTCAGCTCATTTCATCGAGCCAACGGAAAGGTACTTCCATCTCTATAATCTAATTAATACCTCATAATGGTATGAATCAAAGGATATATAGCAACTAGACGTCGAGAGACGGTTTGCGTGATAATCTCGCAGGAAATGGACAATGTTCGATGCAGTTACGTTTTTGACCGTGGTACTCACTCAGGTACTTGTTAGGTTTATCGATCAATCGCTAGGTGACTCTCAACGACCTTGATCTGTAATCAAAACATGTCACGAGGTTCGTCACCATCAGTCAGCGATTTCATTTCTTACTACGCCATGATAGCACGTCCTACAATGACGGTCTGCTTCGGGCTAATCGTGCACTGAGGGAATCTATCCGTAAGTATATTTACAACACACATCAAACTGCTACCAATTCAGGATGAGTGCTTCGATCGAAGATTTGTCTCTGCTCCATTAAGTTTTATGCAGGAAATCTTCAGGTTTTTTCACTGTAAAATGTGTGATTTCTAAAACATCGACAAGTCTTTGTGTATTCCACCCATAGCAGCGAAATTCATGAGGCACATGAGAACCTAACTCCATGTACCAATACGAACTCAACCCTTGAGAAACGAAAACTTTTTTGGTAGACACGGAGGTAAACTCATTCTGGCAAAATACTGAACTCATCTACTGCTTACACAATGAAACTGACGAAAATGGCGAGGCAAAACAAACCGATCCGTTTCGACCATGTCTTGTCTCTCCAGGATGAGGTTAGATCAATCCAAAGACTACACCAGCATTTCTAATTTTTAATGTGCATAACAGTCATAAAAGTTACCTTATTATGGAAGGAACCACAAAATCGTGCGGCTTATTTCCTAATACTCTTTGTTCATTAGTGACCCGTGTCTGCTAGATGAGATGGGCTGTCTCCGTCTGTTCACAAGGAGGAGAGTTGGTATCAAAGTTTAGATAGCTCATGCGGGTAATTCAGAGTTGTAAACAGATTTGCAGAGAATGTTGTTATTCTAAAATTGACCCGATTTGCAGAAAAATGTGAGGTCCTGTTGTGAAAACCACTAGAAACTCAGCCTGATAAGAATCACATCCAAACTGCACACTACCATTATATTTTCTCGATAACGCAAAGCCCGTGATCCATTTATCAGTTAAAATCAAGCAGGTTGCAGATCTAGTCGTTGTTGCATCAATCTTGACTTCACTCCTGGACACCTTTTTAGGTACAGATACTTCTTCCGCGGATCTACAGCCTCTGTCTTCTTTGATCTGAAAGTGGCATTTTATTAGGTCAGCTGCACATTCATCTTACTTTCAATACAGCTAGGGGTTGTGCCAGATAATCCCAGTTCTCTCTCAGTCACTGTATATGCGGAATTCGGGCTTGCAGGGACCAATACTCGAATCCACCTCGAGGAGCAGTGCCCTCTATCGTCCGCCCGTGAAACTTCATGAATGAAATGGTTCTTGAAACACCCATATGCTCGCTCGAAAAGAGCAGGTTCGGTTCAAGTTAAGCAGCAGATTGTATGGATCAGCATAAGGGGACAATGTTATTCTCCCGAGAGAAGTTCGAGAAAGGTTGCACGGACTTCCAGATAGAATTACCAACTGCTTGACCTAATATGAGTAATGATTTTGCTCATTTAAATTGCAAAATGTCGACCATAAACAAAACCTAACATTACCGGGATGGCTGTAACTTGAGGAAATACGTCTTGTTATCTAAGAAATTACGTACAACCAGGTGATCGGGTATCGGATTAGGAGCCCCCGCACAGAAAGAAGGCGCTTCTGGCTCTTACCGTTCTCATTGATCTGTGGCTCTGGTGTGACATCCTATTGTCCAATAAAAATCAGGCATACATTGCCGCATGTAGATTCGTTCTTTTATGATTCAGCAACGTGGGCTTTACGAGCAAATGGTAAGCGAAGAATACTGGGAGTTTACCAATAATAACTCTTTATTATTTCTAGAATATATTTCAAACATGACATCAACAATATTGAGGATGGGTATAAGGTATTGGCAACTAGTGGTCATTCATTTGAACAATCATTGAATCGTAGCAAATTAAGGTGGTTGGAGGATGTGTCAACCATGCTCATCGATAGATTTACTCACCTTTTACTATTCTCCGAGATACACAACGAGTGGAAGATGGGCCAACGGGGTCAAACCATGACAATTGGAAAAAGGCATAAGAACATTAACTAGTGTACTTTGCTGACTGTGTCGTGTAGAACGTGTGAGTTTGGGTCTATGAGTCCCGCCTACCATATCGTTGGAGATATTACATGATATAACTAGTGATCGCGGCCAGTTGCTTGGTCGTATACAACCTCTTCTTTTTCTTATTCTTCCTGATTTTTGCGTGGGAATAAATTTTCGACTCTTTCCCACCTTTTGACTCTGTTGATTGAGCCTCGATTTGACGACGCTTCATGATGGTAGACAGATCCATGACTCACAAGTGCGATGTTGATGGCTGTAACATATGAACAGGATTAATGTTTGTTGGGAAATTAGTTTGTTCTTTGAGATAATAGCAGATGCAGTCAGGCGGATAGAATATTCAAGCAACTTCAGTTCGTTTTTCAGATGTCATTATTATCAAGCTGAAACTTCCGTGTATTGCATCATAAAGGTAGGTTGTTGTATGCTCACTTGCTACTGCTATCAGTGGATTCCAACCAAGTAGACTATACCACTGTGCGAATATGTTCATAATGCATATTGTTGAATAGATTTTCCGTTTGAAATCAGAAGTCCGGAAGAACCATTGATTGATAAGCTGCGATACATGAGCGAATCAGTCAAAATCTATCCCACTTCTATCAGTTTTAAATATTTCTAGTGAAAAATGTATGTTGAGGATCGACAACCTTAAGAACCCTAATCTCGCAGGACCAGCTGTTTTCAGGAATGAGATCATTCAGTACCTTTCAAAGATACGCATTCAAGTACGTCCACCTCATAATAATAATTTCGAAAATCGAATGACCTCATTGTTTTCTATTCTTTGAACCAAATGTTCTGCTTATCAGTGTACACAAATATGGTATAGATTACCGCGGACAATAAACAATCTCCTGAGATATATTTGTTCAAGTGGAACTGCCTCGAGTGTTTTGTTCTGTCCAGAATGACAGCATTTAGGTTTTCGAATTTCTTTTTGCGGCTTCACGGTCTCCGTGATCCGGAAAGCAAATAAATAATGGCTCTTCAAACAGTGGTTATTGGTCGGAATGAAGGATCTATTTCAAGTTTCTTCAACGCGATCCAATTTATTGCAGGCGAGCTGTGCTTGAAGGAACATTTTTTTATTTTTTCATGAATGTAACCCATCCTTTTTCCTCATTTGATCTGTTATGATTCGCGGATTTTTCGGTAATGTTGTTTACCACTTATGTATTTCCATTTCTTGCCAATAAATGTGCTTCATTTTTTTAGTTCCGCAAATTATAGGTGAGTTTTATAAGAACATATTCTTTCATTGTTTATTTATGTCCGACCTGCATATATTTGATCGAGCCTATAAACATATGAAATACACTGCGAAAGTGATATCCTTAAGTGGACTGTTCTTTTCAAATGTATTTGAAAATTTCCCCTAAATTACTCAGTAAAACGGTCCATCTACCGCAATGAAACATGGATACCCTAATAAGCACATCGTCAATTTTTTATGAATAGGACAGACAAAAAAGGTGTGCAGTCTTTGGAAATAGAACAGCCAAATTATGCTTCATCGATACCCCCGGTGGATCACTTGAAGGAGCGAGGCAACGCATCATGAAAATAGTTTCATGGAATAAAACGTGAAGATTACCAATATCGGATCTAGCTATATAACAGTTGGCAGGAAGGCTGATCACCTGTTTTCTCCTTCAAGAAGAGACGACCTAAAAATACCTTATTGAGGAGGTTACACATCACAGCCAGTTCTTTGTTCAGACCAAAAGACAAACTACCGTGAATTGAAGCTCTCAGAGGTGCACCAGTGCACCACAAGAAATCTATATGAGGAGGAGTCATACGAAAGACCAATTAGGGGTGCACGAATTGCAATAACTAAGCACCTGATGGACTAAGATCATGCAATCAATTCAACCAAGGTTTTTCATGTAATATACTCTTTCAAAGGAACTCTAGCATGAAATGCTAGTCTATGAATCCTAGCCACAACCGAGTAGACAGTAATTCTGCTGAGAAGCGCTTCCAAACCCCAGAATCTAGCATGAACATCATTGCAAGATGCTCTGGTGTAATCTCTAAACGTGGACGAGCAGCTTCACAATTACATTCACATATAGTCTCTCATTACATTGATGAAATCGTTACAACGTGGAAAAGTTGTGTCAACCGCTGTCGTCAGGATTATCGATTTTCGTTTGACCTAATTTTCGGAATCTAGTATTCATGAAACGTGCTGTACTCAACCATATCCGGAGCATAGATTCACATGCCGGTTCCGACTATGAGTATTGCTGATTACAGGTGGATAAACGGTATTGGTCACAAGAGTTCAAGTGTAAAGTTGAAGGTAAAAACCTAACAACTACTTATAACGACGGTAACCGCTGGTAGTTGCCCACCACCCTTACCGGTCCTACCAGTGACTCTTCCGGTGTGGCCCTATTCGAGTCTTCTTTCTAGACCCATATCATGGTTATCATTCCTACTTGGTCGTGCAGAGAACCTATGTAGCGTTCTGTGTACCCGAAGCATTACTCTTTCATACGGATGGATTATCCATTCAATATTCACCCCATTTCTCCCTCGACCACTGCTATATCGAATTGTCTCAGGTTTCGTGTGATCGACACATTTTATAAGGGTTATACTAAATCCGAAAAACCATGTTGGTCTGAAATCATAATCCGATCAATACTGCTGAATGAATGTTCTCCATAAATGCTAGTTATTTACATCTTTAGCTTGAGACACTGTCACAAATCAGTTTTGTTTGAACTTCCTTTGATTTCATGGTACAAGATCCGAATGAATTACTATTCCGTCGGTGTAAAACTGATGCTAAAAAAAGAGGTAAGAATCATACTTCAGTTGACCATTTTACCTATCTCTTTGCTAACCAATATGGTTCAATAAAATGAACAGTTATAGCTAAATAAGATTTACATTTGAAATCGTACGTATGTCCAATTTTAATACGACGTTAGAAGGAGAACAATTGTTGCCAAAGATCCCTTTACATGCTCCCAAAAATCCTATGGAGATGACAGTGGCATACGGTGGTCATTGCCAGAGGTAAAGTTTCAATTCGTCGGGAAGTATAATAAAAGGAGTGAGTGGTATTGGGAGGGGAGGTCTTATAGTGTGGGTGACGGTTGTTGAATTCGTGAGGTAAAGCATGCTCAAAGGTGACCATAGTCCAAGCTCTTCGAATGCCTCGGCGATGACCGAATGTTAAGGATCGCTGACTGAACATTGAAAACCTCATGGTTCATCATATCGTGCTCCAAGTGTGACCATTTTCTTGGGACTGTCCAGATTAGTTGTCAATAAATTTTAACAAAGTAACTGCTTCCACCGTCACGCGTTCATCGGGACTGGTATACACAATGACCATCATGATAATTATGGATATCACTAGTAAGAGAATCAATTGGAACGATTATGAATTCAACAACTGAACATCGGTCTATCCGGAATAGCTCTCAATGGTTTGTTTACCTGCATCAATAATGTCGTTCTTCATGGGATTTGATCAGGGTGAGGTCTATTGGTTGTCACCCATGGAAAGCCAGTGACAAAAGCAGTGAATTGGTATAAACTATTGAGAGCCATCCCAAATAGCCTGGCAAATATAAGTATCTTGTACCCGATTAGGGTGATTGAATTCCATTATGGTGAAACTGCTCTAGATTATTGCATCTTTGAATGGTCTTAAATTATTTTACGAGGAGACACAACTAATCTAGGCATTGTATTTCAGTTCAAATTAGGTAAAACAATAGAAACAACATATACAACAACAGCAACGATAACGTTCCTTAAAAATGTCGGGGTTTGTTTTCAAATCGAGACATCAGCAGTGCGAATAACTGTAAGACAAGTTCAGCTTAGATAGCACGGTATTATTGTTATTTTCGCAAAATCCCAATAAATGATAACCAATATCGACCAATTTGGTTGAACACAAGCAAACTGCCTCATTTAGTTGTGTGTGTGGGTCTCGGTGAGTGTGTGTGAATGGCAGGGTCAACTGAGCATGTCTTTTAGATAATCATACTTACGTTAACATTTACATTGATCTTAAGAGGTATGTATGGCCTACGAAATGGCCATAACCAACCCCTCGAAAGCCAAACGATTTCTTCTCTTTACATACCCGTCGCAGAGACTGGATAATTCGCGTTGTCCATGAGAGTATCCATTATCGAAGTCCATTACCACTTCATTGGTAGCTGCTTCTCGAAATATTTTAGTAATGGAATGAAATGAACTGCGATTTTATTTCAACTGTAAGCCCTTCTATCAGGTCAAGTCCCTAAGCCAAATGTGAGCTGAAAATATGACCATGAAGTGGAAGCAAATGGATTGATGAACAGTTAGGACCAAACTGGCACATGCCTTATGATTGATTTGTGTGTGGATGTTGATTCAATTATTGTTTCACTATGCACATAATGAGATATCAAACGGAATTATGGTGGGCTTTACCCCTTGTGACTCGGGTTCAAATTATGCTTTCGCCAACGGTTGCTTTCCATGCTTGGAAGTCCCGAACTGGCGGCGAGCTCCTTCCTCAAAATATTGTAATTTTACTACATAATAAATGGTTGGAATGAAAAAAAAGAGAAAAGGACGAGCGGTTTCCAGTATGTCCTCAGACGTTCAGCTGAATCCAGAGTAAGTAAGTCGCACGATTGTTTAGTTTAGGTTGGCATTCATTACGAAAGTAAAAAAATCCAACAAAAAAAGCTGTTATCGATCCCATTGTAGCGCATTTTACCTAATCACGTGATAACCCACGAGACTCGCACAATCATAAGTATAAATTTGTCCAGAAGACAGGTCAAGTGGTCCGCATCAGGACGTCTGATATTTCTGTCAATCCGAGACCCAACTCCCGCGCCGAGAGATGAGTTCAAAATGTGATCGGCAATTTGGAACTAATGATTTAATTCACCATCCGGAATAAATTGGAATAACCCTGATGATTCTTATTTGTGGAAAAACACAGAAATCGATAGGTAGTCCACCTTCCATCACTGGCTGGAAAAGTATTGTTTAGCAATAATACGTAGGTTGCTTTCTGTTGATCGTTATCTCCCATACGAATCTTATCAAAGGGGGATAGAATTGGGTATTGATTATCCAAAACGATATTTTCCGATCAACAATTTGGCTGTGATTGAATATACCGGTGTCTTATACATCGTTCGACTTACATAGCCTTCTGTGTTCTTTACTCTTGCAACTTACTTCGGGATCTTCTAAGCCAAACGACTACTAAACTATCTCCGCGACGATCCGAAGTCACTTTCGACTTCAAATCTGTTGAATTTTAATTCCTAATGTAAAAATGCTTCCAAAATAACAGAGTAAACAAATTTTGACCGGGATATGGTGGACCGGAGAGTTGGAGTATCAGCTGAAATCTTCCTGTTGCGCAATGTGTGGCTTACATTGTAACCTGTGTGTAAGCGGATTATGGATTGGGCTCACTTTTGGTAAATGTGGGAATAGTGCTGTGTTTATGTGTGAAAATCTATTTTCGTAAATTCAAAAACTCAGAATGTACGAAGGCATGAGGGAATGAATTTTCAAAATGTCCGATTCATAAGCTGAGGTTATTCAATGTCGACTGTCTAATAGTTCGGTTCTGTACGCGTTGCTCATCTAGAGTCGTGTAGTGTACTCGAGAAGAGCGGGGCTCAGGTTGTGATAACCAGTTTCATCCATAGCAACCAGACTGAAAAGGATCCTCCAGTGGGATTGACTCGAACGACAATAAAACAAGAGGATTATCTGTGTTTGAAAATCTATATCTTCTCCCTCATTCATACTAAGAAACTTCCAACACTACCCATTAGATATTTGCGTGGGTTGTTGAGTATACGAGGTTTGTTCGGTCAAGTGCATATGGAAACTCCATCCGTCGATTTTTACCCTTGGAGTGTGTTGAGTAGTCGCTCTCAAGTTCGGAGATGCACCGGTCGGATAAACCAGATGACAATATGGCGTCCATTGGTAATTTTCCATTCAACCTATTTCAATAAAAATTTGGTTTTCACTGGAATTATCCCTGGTGTAAATTTGTTTACACTTCTTCGATGAATTTTCTGTTTAGCCAACTGACTCATTTTCAGGCTGTTCAGAACTGAATCGGCCGCGAAGTCCGAATAATATAAATTTCGTTTTAGGTCTTCTAAGTCATCCATGTATGCGCTCTCCGTACGTATCACGATTTGTAGTAATCCAGTTCTACTGAAGCGCATATGGTCCGAACGCGTACATGCGTGAACGTTCACTTTTCTGATAATCATCTCTGCAATCACCCTACTGCTGTTTTTCCACTATATTGCCAGTATAACTTGACACAGGAAAATCGAAGTGAATTTGAGTCCCAAATGCAAGACCAGGGTTTGTGTATAATGAACAACCATCGTGAAATGGGGCCATAGAAATACGCGAGGTCACAAACCTGGGAGATCGGTAGTGACAGAATAACCATGAAAACGTTTCGTAAGCAAATCCCACATTGATTATTACACGGTAACCGAAATAGGTGAATTGAAAATGCAGGCAACAGTCACTAAATTCCTAGGCCCAAATACGCTTTACAGCGAAATCATTTCTCAAGTCATATCGACCTTATCATGAGAAAACTATTTTTATCCAACATCCAGGAAAAGAAAACGGATCCACAAGGTTGACGTGCTCTATGGCAATAATGGGTTCGCTTCTTTGTCTCCTGCTGATCCATGAATATCTGTGAGAGAAGAGGATGCTGCAAACGAAATTGTTCACCCGGGTTACTGCGGCTGTAATATACGTTGTTTTTTCATGCAGTTCCCTTTTGATTTTTCATTGGATAAATATTCGCATACGAATAAGAAATTTCTGGTCGCGTAGTTCATTTATAGTTGCGAGAAGGTAAAAGCTAGAAAGGAAGTGTCTGCGAAAAGGTTGACTTTTTTCACGGAACTAGAGACAGTGAACAACAATTTTATATTTTTATATGTTGAATATTTTGGATTGAATACTGAACGAAATGTGTGAGATTGATGGGAAGGGAATTGACGGCAAGCTTGTCAAGGGCACCCACTAGGGAATTGTTCTGAAGAAAAACAGAAAATTCTACCACTGATTGGGAATAAGGCATTCATTTTTGCGATCATTGTGAGAAGACAATTCGAATTCATACGTGAATAGAATAGCGATTCCCGGATTTAAATCGGTAATGTTGATGTAATTTATCTCGGAAACAATCGGTGGTATTGTATGGCACATTCCTCAGACCGATGCACTGAGTAACGTTTATGCATTCAGGGCGCTGGTACACTCTATTACAGCTCTTCAGACTAGAAATGAAACCCAGTATTGCAAGATTCAAGTACCTCTCGTTTACTGTCTGTGATCGTGAACGTGGCAGGAAGAAGTTTATGTAAAGTGGAATGGCGGTTCGTATGAAGCGTAAAGTTTAGGGGGGCGATATCTTTTGGTATTATGACGAAGTAACCAGAGATTTTCTTTCAAGCATACATTTTTGGAGAGTGGTGGCTCGTAGGGCATGAATTTTGATTCATTTGTGGATAAATGGGATTCACTTTGTGGCAAGAGCACCGTCAGAGAACACCGTGCCAGTGTGTAACGTGCATGGTTCCGCCTAAACAACGAAAAATGTGTATTTGTATGTGTGAGGCTGAGCTGAAATAAACCATTCCCGTCCCTCCGTGATTGCACGCATGCATGTCTCTGTAGCAAGGTATTTGCACAACTAAAATGGGGTTGGCTGCGTGTGTGCGTGTGCGTGCGTTGAAGTAAACGTTCGATGGACGGTCTGAACATTTACCACCTGATTACCAATGTGATTAGTTGTCTGATTATACCCATTAGACGGATGGAGAGTGATAGAGAGTCATGGGGGCATAAAAAAAGAAAATAAAACTATTGTGATCAATGCTTTACTCAAGACCGGATGCGGATTATTTCTCACGTATTATGTGAGTGATCATCTGGTCTGTGGCCTGTTGTAGGATGACGGAGTGCCAGGGCAACCTAATAGCACACCAATTGTTTATGGGTTCACAGAGAGGGTTGTGTAGGCGGATGCCGACAGCTCCAGCTGCGGCCAGGATGCGACATTTTGCTTGTCTTGATTGTCGACCTCGGATCTCACACAGGGCACGAAAAGCCTCGGGCACTTTTACTGTGTGATTGGACTTAGCTGGGTGTGAAACTACCGTGCTAGTGAGCAATTTCAATGCTCCAGCGTTCAACCAGGTAGGGTGGTGTTCGCGAATACGGTCACACAAACGCCTGGTCGTGCGGCCGATGTACATTGTCCTACAGGATTAAGTGAGTGAGTACACGCAGAATGCGGCTACAAAATGGGGTTTTTCTCTCAACCGCAAAATCACTGCTGGTCTGGATTGATACGATATCCTCAGATCAGCTGCGTAAAATGTTTTGCTGATGAAGCCCGGCACTGTTCTCTGAGTAACCTTTGCCAAAGTGTCGCATTTGAATGGCAAAGTTATGTATAAAAACTTCCTCCACTGGAGTTTCCCACTCTGTGTGCATCATCTTATCAGCTGGGCGGACCAGGTAGCTGTTATGGGTAAAACCCTTACGAACGTTGAGAGTTCCTGATCTATTTTATCTTCCGGACTTATTTGTCTTGCTTTGTTAATGAGGCACCAAACTAGCGCGGTCGTTTCACACCTAGCTCAGTCCAATCACACAGTAAGCGTGTCCGAGGTTATGAAGTGTCGATCATATACGTTTTTAGACAGAACTGATTTTGATAGCCCTCCTGTGTGTGAACGGTGAGCACGAAGATAAACCCATGCGAAGGGGTTTGAGGAGGTCGATTTGAAGAGCGGTGTTGTGCAAGTCGTTTTGATGAGGTCAGAAACATCTTGCTTGGAATGAGTGCCAGATTTTTCATGCGATGGGAGGGACCAAATAGATGGAAATAAAAAATGAGAACCAAAATTAGTTGCAGAAAAGGTGAAGCGATGTCAGTTAGTGTGAATATAAACTAAGAGGAAGAGATATATGCTTACGGGAAACCGACTTGTTTATCCGTTGGTTGAGGTAAAGTATGGCCTCTTTTTCTACTGTCGATGAAGCAGTGGTTTTCACTTTTAAGTTCAATCCATAGAGATCGTGTGACAAAAAAAGGAGTCATGTGATGTGTATGGAAAATTTGGTCAGAAAAAAGCGCTATACAAAACATATTTGATAGTTGGTCGGGTGGGAAAACCTCCATAAGCAATAACGAGCAGCGGAACGAAACTGTACAAGGAAAGTCGAAGAAAGATGAATTGCACCAGAAAATGTATTCATTCGACACATATGATGTTATTCTTATTCTTTGATTGAAATTCGAGATCACGAGTTGGAAGTAGAGGTGAACTCAAATTTGGAAACTGTCGCTGGTTTCGTACTTGGATTCATGTGCAGTGGATGAATGGAGTCTGATTAATATCGGTGAGCAATTTTTCGCACGAAGAGAAATGCTTTTCTATATGAAAATTGGTTACAGCCAGATGGGAGATTCCGCTACATCGAGATATATCTTCCATAAGCCTGTGCAAACTGAGAACATCTCTTTTTCAAAGACCAGAAAAATGACAAGGTAAAAGTTAGTAAGATGTGGCATCAGGCAAGGAAATACAAACATTTTGATAGGGTAATGTGAAACGTGTAAGATCTCAGGCATCGCATGTAAAACGATGTTCCTCGAAACTTTGGTAATACAATAATATTGTGCAGGGACAACGTGCGGTCTTGAGAAATGGTTACGCCAAGCTATTTTAATGGCTCATCTTTGGGTATTACTTAACTGTCAATGTGTAGAGAGGAACAACTGTTTTCAGTTGAGGATAGACGTCTTCCCACGGCAAGTGAAAAGAGGATGTCATGCATTTGGATACATTGATAGATAAATGTGACGAGGTGGACCACTGAATAATAGAAGACAAGGAATCCCTCAGTTCACAAATTGAAATTGCCGGTAAGCGAGGCTCTCTGTGTTCTCACAGTGACTCGGGGACCCAAACATTAACCGGAAACCCTAACATCATGTCACGAATACATATGACTTGCTAAAATGTGGAAACCATTTTAGACACAGGCACTCAGTGTATCATCGCGCGCACTATTCACAACTACAACATTGTTGTGTCCTGTCCGTCTGAGGTGCACCTACTCCACTCCGGCACTCGGCGAATAAAAGTTTCTCATGTGGACGTTTCCAACTGGATGCATGATAGTGGGACGACAAAATATCCCATGCTTCATGGGTTTGTGGGCATAATAAATAACCGAGCGCACGGCATCTCGATCTCTTGAGGGGCAGGTTCACCAAAGAGAACATTATCTCGATTCAGGGGTATTCTATTTCACGCAACGGTGATTGCAATTTACTCTCCTACCTTTCAACTGAAGCCAAACACCAAAAGTGAGTTTGAAAAGATTTCTAGAACTCAGTCAATCAAATCTCTATGCGTGATATCGTGAAGATTGGAGGAGACTGGAATACCCGCAGGGATCACGCCGACGGGTACGCATAACATATATTGGTAGAATGTGGCCTCGATAATTGATGCAAAAATGGTGGCAGTCTAATAACGCTTGCAGATTTAAATCAACTGGTTGTCACCTGTACCCTTTTCCAACATCAAAAAGATACCCATCAGCTCTGTACTTTCAAAAGGATAGGACAGTGCACAAGGTCTTTTTTATCTCTAAGAAATTTTTGTGGGCCTCTCTGGCTGAGAACTGTCGAGCGAAACGTATCGGGGAAGTCAGAAGTGCCGACGACACTGACCACACTCTTCTAGAGGCCCACCTCAAAAATAACCTCTGCACTTCAATGAAACCTCTCTTGCGAGACAGAAATATTGCATTTTCCTTAGCATTTCCAGACAAACTTCCTACCAAGTCAAACGCTATCGTCTCCAGAGGGGAAAGGGGATCTGCTGATAGAATTCATGATGTAGGATACTATCACAAGGTAAGTAAAGGGGGAGAATAAAAGATAAAGCTAGACTACACTGATGGTACCCTTAACATGGACCGCTCTCCAATGAAAGAGGAAGATATTCTGGTATAGAATGAGTGCATCCCCGAAGAAACTCCCAGTCACTGTTCAAACGAGAGGAAGACACTACAGCGTAATCCACTCGATTCCCACTACCTCAGACGAGAAGCTACGCACTCTGTAACCAACGATCCTAAAAGGTACTGGACCAAAATATTAGGATGGAAACCCCAATTACCACTGAATACCTTGAATGACTCTTCCAATGCATTCATCTTGCTCTAGGGAAACTGAGATCCTCATTTGCCGCACTACGGGACGACAATGTTCATCTCCGTTTTTTGACCGGTCGAATACTGGAAATATGCTTGGAGCTTTTCAGTGTTAATTTTAACTCAAGGCAAGTACGTGCTGCACGAAATTGTCCAAGAACACCGAACCCACCAAAAATAGCTTCCATCATCTAAGAACAGGAAATCCCCCATGTGATTATGGCAACCCATGTGCGATATTAAAGAGGAAATTCTGATAGATTCTCTGAATTCTTCATGACAAGCCAAAGTGTTTCGAAATAGCAGTCGTCCATTGGGCTTGAGAATGATAGTGTACCACAGATTCTTATTGCTTCTCTCATCGTTACTATTTCCTCACCAATAATTTGGGCAGTACCTGCCTTGCTCACTATGGTACAATGACGTCAATGGGACCTCACACCCATACCCTCAGTTGAGGAAACTCTTTATCGATGACAAACCCATTGAACATGAACCATCGTCGGACAGTTGATCATGTCCCTTTGTTTGACCTAGTGATTGATACCCGTTGGGGTTGACTCTTTTATATATTTCACTGCGGATCAAGATACCTATACTTGATAACGTATCTCTCCTGGTCAATATCTTTAGGAAATCCCTAGGCGTTTTATTAGGGGCTGTTGGCGTGTATTTCTTGACCATTCCTCAGCTTTTGATTCCGCAACCCTGTCACGTATTCTTCGTCTTCCTCTTCTTCTTCAGGTACTTGGAGACTTTATTATCCATCCCACATTTGTGCTTGGCTATCTACCTCTTCCCTCAGCTCGTTGTAGAAAACCAAAGTGTAAAGCCAACATTTTGAATCCCGTTCGAACAAACATGGATTAACTCGGAGTGTTGCGATACCCTCTTCACTTACTATCCCATTTTACCAATGAAATGCCGATATCTTCTTTGTCTGAAACACTCAAATGACCTGACGATGTCGTACATTTTCAGTCTTTTTCCTCATCTCCCGGATTCCTTTATATCAAGTGGAAAACGATATCAAGTAGAAAAATTATCCACCTGATCTGTCTAAAATTGATCCCGTATTTGGAATGCGGTTCGAGCCATCCGCTCTCCTCTAAACTAATATTTTCTGATTCCGGTAATTGCATACCCACTTCTAGACTGAGCTCTGTCTTGTAACTGGGAGTTACCTTTGATAGTAATCCAAGAGTGACAAACTGCATTCAAAAATGCTCTGACAATCAGCGGCATTTATATTTGAAAATACGAAAACTCAGGCAGTCGCGACCATCGCAACAAGTTGTTTTCAAGTTTTTCCCCTAGTGTTATTCTTGTCCTGTTTGGGTGCTCCTTGCAACATCCCCCGGCTTTCTGAACCAGGACTTTTGAACTCTGCACTGTGTTAATAATAAGTCAAATTTCATCCACCCCTATTCACACACGTTCGACTGGACTCGTTGATCAGCGTATCGAGTCTTGTTTTACTTATCCGACAAGATATTCCAAGATCTTACTCACTCGTAGCATAGCGACTTATCTTCTGCTACTGCAATTCATCCACCGGTTCTGCTTCTGAACATCTATGCTTTGGAATAGATCTGCACAGAATGTTCCGCATAGCCCATCTGTCCCAGGTTATGATCAGTGGGAAAGTTTTGAGTAATTCGTAAAATCTTAAAGCCCGAATATTCCTCATTTACTCTCTGAATTATTGGAAAGGAATTCAAATGAAATTTGACAAGGCTTTTTCATCCGTTATATCTTGCCTAATTTTCTAGATTTTTGTGTGACGACTGCAGTGTCAAATTGCAGTTTACGTAAGTTCAACAAACTACAGCAAAAATACGAATTATCGCACACACCTAAACGAACAGCAAACCAAATGCCGGTCTCAAAGTAGCTTCAGGAGGGTACCTGTATTCAGTAGAAAATTCAGTTGGTGAACGCGTTACACCTTGACTCAAGCCAGAGTACCTTTTTAGGACTTTGAACGAGCTGATAGCAATTGTGGTATTTTTATAAGCTTTTGAAAGCAGCTGACCCGAGAAGTGAACATTTTATAAGTGACCTAATGAGCAAAGCGTTTTATCATGAATGATCTCAGTACAGTAGCACAGCATGATAAATATTCAGAAACTTTGCATTCAACATATCTAACAGAACTGCTTTGTAATTACTGAAATTGAAAGAATCCTGCACCGAGCAAACACCTATAGGTTTATGATCAAATTTGAATTGTATACTCTGTATTAAATGAAGCACTCCTTGTGACCAGCTTGAACACAAAATGTTCTTTGGATTTCATGGATATTAAATTAGGGATAATAGAAATGAATCTTTTGGAGAAAATGGTGCATAAAATTTGCTTGTGTATCGGAACGATGGCCTAGTCTTGGGGTTTTTCTTGGCCATTCTTTGTTCACCAAAGGAACTCTATACTTCTGTGCTTAACTGAGCTACATTTATTGAAGAAAATGATAAGTACGGATGTCTGACAAGCATCACTTGCCCTCACACATAACAGGATTGGCGCAGCACTACATAGTTTTATATCGACCATGACTAGCAAGTAATGGACAGGTTTCAGAATTATAACCCCTGTGGTCTGTTTGTATGACCAACATGAAGACGAAACCCTATTTGGACACTATCGGTCGGCCGAAACTGTGAAGGAATATGAATCTCTGAGGAAAGATGAAAAAAGACTTTTCTACATCGAATAAACCGGAATATTTCTACGAATTTTGGAGACCATCTCTTGTGATTCTGGTTCCATCGCAGAGAGCTTACCTTTCGGTTTTACCTACTTGATATTTCGGCAGTAGCCAAAAACTTGATCCAACTGAACAGCTGCAAGTAAGGGTTTCAAACTAAGCTTTTGAGTGAACTGACCGAAATTTGCTGAATCCACTTTTTCGGAATTATAAAACTAGGCTGCAAGGTCCATATGTGTTGTAAGCCTGACCCATATAAATCGCTGAGATTGAACACCTGCTGATTCTTCGAATAAGGATGAACCAATTTCCGGAGACCAAGTTCTAATCAAGGTTTTATCAAAGTTAAAGATTAGTTTATTGAATAATTTCAATGCGTTGCTGATCCCACAAATTTATTAGGTCGTCGGAGTGCCAAGGTCATCCATTTTTATGCATTGATATATAGTTTGTATAAAATATCAAATATGGAATGTTTGCGAATTGGCGAAGATTAGAATGCGTGCTTTACTCGTGCTATCTTCTCGGTTTACTGAAAAACTATATGACGGAATATTTCCGTTTATACCACAAATACTTATTCAGTTTCCCTTACACAACATTAAGTGACAGATTAGCTCTGTACTATAGAATTTCATTATAAACGGATTACCGACGGGTGAAATTGGCAGTAAACGTCCTCAGTTCTTCGCAGGGATATCAAGACTGATAGAAACAAGCATGGTTTGTCTTCTGCAAAATGAGATTTTATATTCTTATTTCATCAGTCCTACGGATGAGAACTCATTGATACCATTTTTATGCATTTGCTATTTTTCTTCGAACAAGATATCTTCTCACCACCTCTGTTTGTCTCAAAATGTCCCTTTCCCTCTCTCTGTCCCTATCACTTACATACTAACCAGGATTTAAATAAAAAACATTTGAAAAGAAACACTTACTAATATCACTTACCTCACTGTTTCCCCTCATATATTAGTTGCCTCAATCCAGAATGCCCCAAAGCGGTTGTTGAACGTACGGGATAATGATAAGTATATTTGGGAAAAATTTTCCTTTGAGCACTCCGTGAGTCGATCGATGGAATTTCATGACAAGCAGACAAAATCCTGGAAGGTACGGCTTTTCGGAAACCGGCGACAACCAAACGCATACTGGATTTTCAAAGCAATCAACAAATACGCCAATGGAAGATCTGTGTACTCACCCTATTCCACCAAGCCGAGACGCACTGTAGCACACCCGAACTACGGAAAAGCAAACTAATCCGACTTTTCGTGTCTTTCGTGGAAAACGATTACACAGGAAGCTTCCCAAAACTCCTATATTCAAGATATTAAAAAGGCAGAAGAAAAGCAGCCCAGAAATTGACTTTTCTTGCTATCGTACATACGAGAAGCATCCGAGCCTGCAGATCGTAGTCTGAAACAGTTGGTTGTCAAAGTTTCAAACCTGTCAGCATCTATCTGACAGTCCTACTCAACTTACAGTACGGTGTGGACCAGCAACATCAATCAGGATTGGTCTGTGCCATCCCATGCCTAGGACGTGATGAGGAATACATAGGAGAGACAGGCAGGCAAATTCGCACTCGCCTACACTAACAGAAACTAGCACCACGACGCGCTTATTACACACTCACAGAGTCTTGACAGCAGCGCACAGACAGGTCACAAGGACAATAAGGATAGTTGCGAGGGTGGTAGCCCGAGCTACGAAGGAGGAGGAGCTCTTGATCCCCTAAGCCCTCAATTCGATCAACTCATTGAATCAACACTCAGAGATTGATAAACAAAACCCTACCGTGGCAAATCCGGTGCCCTAAAATCGAGAAGTGGACAGACGTGCAACACACTGGAAAAAAACAGAATCAGCAATCCCCCTCACACACTCATTCACAACGTCTGACAGCCGGTTGTAATTTGCATCCAAACGTCACAGTAAACGTTTTACAACTCAGTGTACGCCTCGACGTTTCTACAATAGATATGTATATATCTATATATCAGTAGTTTCGAGCATGATGACTAAATGATTGAAGCCTCCCCTTTCCGGATAAGCTGAGAACACGTCAGGGAAGTTCAAGGCTATTATTAGTCTATAAGAGAGTAGGGTGTGTGAGAAATACGTGAACGGAATTGAGGAGATGGAAGCACCCAGTGTCATGAAGATTATGATTGCAACCGGGAGAGATCAGTATATATAAAGTACATTGTTCATCGTGTCAGCTGGAAAACCGTCGTGAAGCACGTGTATTATCACACATGTGGGAGATCATCAGAGTAGCTATGGAGGCAAAATACATAAAATAACAAAAGAGGTAGGAGTCATAATATCGTGGTCTTAAATCTTGCTAGTGTGTTTCTAATAAATTTCGTAGCCTAGTTTGGTAGGGGACAAACGATTCCTTCAATGCACGAGCAAGGCGAAAGAAGCAAGAGATAATGTGTTATCTTTTGCTGGTTATTTTCCTGCATAGACCTCCATTCTAATACCTTCCGATGTGAGTGTTGGTGCCGATTCATACTCTCACTGGTTTTTGGATCACCGGGTTTTCATTCTTCCTGTTTTGCATTTCGCACATTTACAACCGAGTCCAACACACATCCAAAGACCCATCCAGCTTTTAGGTCCATTCCATTTCTTCCCGGTGACGCGGACTTGAGTCGCACCGTTGTCGTTTCCGTCGTTTCCACGGTGTTACAGGACAAAGTATGAATTTTGCTACGGTCTTACCTATCAGTAGTAAAATATTCTATTCGAACTTTCAGGTTGCAAAGTAACATTTAGGATATGTGCAACTGCCATTTAGGCTGATGTCTAACCAGCCTTGGATATCATTCTTCTCCCAGCCCTTGTTACCTTTTAGGGTGTCAAAACCGCACTATATCTTGTTCGGTTGTAGCAAAAAACTCTCTGGAAGAGACTCTTCAGTTATGCGACAATGTGCTCCACTCACCTACACAACTGAACGGCATGCGCAATACAAGCCGTATTAGGTGTAGTATGCTAGCAGCCTACAAAACCAAACGATTCAAATAAGCAAGACCGGACCACAATCCGCCTGAAACCATGTGTACAGGTTTTTCCGGATTTTCCATATGCAAATCAGGTATCGCGTTGTTTCATCATCTGTACGATTCTTCAACTGTGGATGAGGACGAGTTCTAGTTTTATTCTAGTTCTCTGTTGCTAACACATTCGTGACGCTGCCGTGGGAAAGACCGTTCGTCAGAGAACAGCAAATATATTATGACGGTGACATCAATCCGATGATGGGGTATAAAAGGACTATCAGTTATATTTCGTCACATGCACCTCGAGAACCGAATATTAGCTCGCGGAATTATTGGCCACCACAACTTTGTACACGCTAATTTCCTCATTGCTTTCATTGAATAGGACGGACCAGTATCCAAAATGGTAAAAGCAACCAGAAATTATTAATGTCTAACCGACTTTCAAATAACGAAAACAATATGACAGAACGTTAACATAGAAACAAGTACAAAGAGCGAATTATCCCACCTCATAACAAGTTTGATCCCAATTTCGCATACGGATCTGCATTCTGCATTTATTCGTTGGTATCGAAAGTTGAATTCGAAGTTATAAAAATAATGTGCAGAGGATGAACTTATACCCACTGTGTAATGAACACTATTACCAGTTAAGCAACATTTATATAATTTAAAAATGGAGTGAACAGAGGTGACCTTGGTAATAATAGATTTACCTAGATGCGGGAAGGGCATTCGAGGCCTAATGATAATACCATCACGGGGGATGATTTTTGATAACTGATAAACGATCAGTTAGCTGACATGTATACACTGAATATAACAAGAAACCTACTTGTCCCGGCGGATGGTTGGATATACTATCTGGCATGATCAGGTGGGGTTATTGATTGAAAGAAATGAACCCAACCAAGTGTGATGAAATGTGTTTCATCCTATAGAATAACTCTCGGGGTATGGTGATTATAAGAAACACGACCAGACAGCATTCACTTATGATTTCCTCATCTGTGAACCACGTCAAGCCACATGATTGTAAATAATTGCTGACTTGATAGGCCTTACTTACAGTACGGTCAATCGACATATGAATAAACAACAAACAATGCGGTGATATTTGGACAGCTTGAGCTGAAACAAGTTTGCACCATTGAGTGAGGCACTCATGATTACCTGAAGGACAATCATAATCTTGTCAGACAGAACGACTGCCAAAGGAAAACTGAGTCGAAACTGCAACCGACAGCATCCAGTCACTGTTAACTTTGGACGGTAACATGTAGTCAGTCGCTTTGAGCGCTGTGATCCCATTATTAACCATTCCATAAATCACGTGATCATCTTTTTAAGGACGATTTATGTTTTAATGGATTGGAGATACAATACTTGAATGCAAAGATAGCTAACAGTGATGACAGTTTGTCACACATCCCACTGGAAAGCAACAAACAAAATCAACTTACGCGAAACCAGAGTGATCAGGATGAGTAGCAGTGTGTGTGTGGCAACTGATGACGGAATCATTTTTGACAATGACACTTTGGGACGACCGAATTCCTTGATATTTTTGCTTTCCGTGGAAGTATTTCAACTTTATATGGTATCACACGCACACGAATACGTGCGAATAAAAACGTCATATATGCTGATTCTTGCACACACACACACACACACACACACACACACACACATGTTTGAGTGCAGTAAACGGGAAGCAAATCCGATTGTTTTCCATAACTGATGGTTCATCACATTTGATAACAACAGATGGAACACGGAATTCTTGAGCCGCTTCAGCGCACAAACGGATCGTTAAGTGTGTGTGTCTGTGTGCGTGTGTCTGATCAACTGATCTTTTTCAACTATGTTTCAACGGGCGCATAAGTGTGCCTTTTTTCGGGATGGGGATGGGTGGCGTGGGGAAGGGTCATTTGTATGCGAGGTTTTCCGAGTCAAAAAAATGTTTCATATATTTGGATGTCAATAATCACCTGATAAAGGTGCAGTCAAAAGCAAACACAATGAAAACAAATCACAAGCAAAACTGGACGGCTTGATCAAGTCGGCTGATGTTTTTGTGAGTGGTTTCTAAGTTCCATAGAATATTGGAAATGTTTGAATACACGCAAATATTTAATTTCCAGTGGGTATTAGACCGTAGAAAAATATGGGTCATCGCAGAGCAACTTTTGTCTTTTATGAAACCCTCAGTGACGTAGCCAAAATGAAGAGATGGAAGCTGATATCCAGACTGAGGGACCTAGCCCTTGCAGTGAGCTCGTCGCCTATGGATAACTACTTTGCTTAAAAAAGACTGAAATACTTATTGCTTCTGTAACTAGTACCAAAATATGACATCACTGGAAGGAGTCTCAGGATAGATAAAAGTTTCCAGAGCTCGGTGCCTTCTCGATTGCAAATATTTTGAATGTGCATGCGTAGTTCATCGAATCATCCACAAATAAACAGTAAATATGCACGAGCGTGAAACAGACACGCGTTGGAAAGCAGGAAACGTGATACAATGACAACAATGGAGATGTAAAGTATAAGGTGTTTTTAAATGAAATCAGAGAACTGTTTCGAATCCACAAATTATTTAGAAGTTTTTTTTCCATATGTTTGGACTTTACAATCAGCAGAAAATGTGTGAGCCAAATACTAACAAGGCGGTATTTTAAGTGCTAATTCATACGTTCCTTGTAAGCGGTGAACCTGATTCGCTCTGTAAGACGTACAGTTTTCATCTTTTTAAAATAGAACAACAAACATTCATACAAAAATATAACAGTTTTGAAGCAACATCTGTTCAAAGCGACGACAAAAGTAGAGTTATAGAAAGTTGTTTAAATCCATCCATCAAAAAAACTTACGATATAGCCGAAACATTTATATTTTACACTTGTGTGGGTGCTCAGTCACCTTCATAGGTACAACCCAGGGACAATTCAGATAACGAGTAGCCGAACACGTCCTATCGATGGATGGTAAGTTCTTGAATGAAACGGGTGAACTGTGAAGTTACTGGTTCACTTGAATGTCGAAAATCGGCATAATCGATTGCTCACCAACAGCTGGAGACTGTTCACCGGGTGAACAGGATCATAGCTTCTGAAGTGGTTTTACTCACCCTTAAATCCGACTTTCCCGTCATAAGCAATTGCTGTCAAACGATGGAAACCCAAATCGTGCAAACCGAACTATTCATTTGTCACTCCGTTTGGTGTGGTAGAAATGTGGGCATTCTTGACTTCCCCCAAAATAAAGCTGGTTGTTTTTTATTTGTATTGACTGTACGATTCGCCGATGAGATGCAGCGAGATCATTCCAGGTATAGATTGTGCAACTGCACATTGCTCTGGTCTGCTTTCACGCATATCACAGGTGTACTTATACGTGATACAGGCTACCGTAAACTCACGAGACCTGCCATGATGATATACAAGTCTACTCGAAACTCATTCAAAAGAGAGGATGTATTCACCTTTTTTTCTTGTTCATTACAGCATAATGACAGAACTATGTAATTGTGTCCATGATAACTGGCAGTTGTTGGTGAGGCTCTAATATAATAACCCGTGTAGGGTGCTTTACAGGGGCAAGACATCACGCTTATATTGGTGAGGAATGGAATTTTCTTTTTCGAACCATATACAATTATCCATCTCCCAATCATGAAAGAATTTTTCTTGAATTATTCTGTAGTAACCATAACGAAAAAAATCATTTTGAGTGAAAATCCTACTTCTGGCGAACTCTTGAAATAGGAACATCCTAAACACAAATGAATGTACCTACTTCAACCCCAAACGACAAATTATTCATGTCACGCAAATAATATTATCTAGAGCACCGTGCGGAAAGATCTGAGATGAGCCCAAATTTTCAAAAAAAATTGACGTATATCGATGCTACCGTGTGCTTTAATAAACTTAAGAAACTGAAATTATACGATGCGAAGAAGCAATTTATACCCAATGGAATAAACCTGTCGTCTTGAGCAGGAGACCGAAGAAAGTTGGTGCTATGACACCCAGACACTTACTTGAAGAGGTAATGTAAAATCGATTCCGCTCTAAAGTTGTGATCGGCAACTCATTATACTAAACAGTCCCCATCCGTACTGAGAGTAGTCAATTCAAGAAATATGGATTTTGAAAAAGGAAGCACATTGCTGATCCTCTCTTGATTGCAGAGTGCAGGTTGTTGGCATCCATAATGATGCTCGAAAATCGTATGTGTGGGGTCCCAATGATAAAATTACTGAACTGATGAGTCAGTAAATTGGTATTCGAGCGTTATCCTCGAAAAAGGGCTCGGAAACATGGCAGTGAAAATAAAACTGACATGATCGTAGCAGTGACTCAGTGCAGTGGTGGTTCAGTACGTATCTGCATAGCCCTTTGTTGTGAAGATCAGTCGACAATCTTTGATCGTCAGGCTTACTTCAATGTCCAGATCCAGCAAATCTTGTCATTGCTGTATATAAATGCCAAAGCGACCTTACAGGAATATTTTCTTGCCAGTCGTTCTTTTGACCTACGAGAGTAATATGCTCTTCAATATACTGCAGTGACCTTGATCATTATGGGAAATGAACATTTTCTATGTACCATTTTGCAATCTTTTTCCTTAAGATCTTCTCTGACGCTTGCTTTAAACTGCATTTTTATCCTTCGTGTGAATTCTTCTCATGGTTCTACAAGGGCATGGCATTTCCACGAATTTCGCGTTAGCACACAATTGGTTGTTCCCGTCCGCACTAGCATGGGTAACTTTCGCTTGGTAGACAACATGGACTACGATTGCGGTAATAAATTTCCCATGAAAATGCTGTCAAAGGATTCCTTCATCATCGTTTCCTAGCTACTGGCGAATCTCCTAATAAAAGATTTGCATTACTAATGAATTTTTGTGGCTTACTTTCTGTCATCCTTGTTGAATTAGCTGCTGGAAAAGTAACTGTTCGTGCAATTAGCGGTCCATACCGGTGAAAAAAGAGGAATAACATTCACTGGTGGGATGTGATTTAGGTAGCAGTGGTGCAGTATTGACGGAAATAATTTACCTTGAGTGCAAGACTGAGTGATGAGTCAGTACTGGTTGAAAATGAGGCAATAAATAAACTGTTATGATAGAGGTAACCTAGGAAATTATTTGAAGGATGGATATAAGAAGAAGACTCGGACGGTGCGAAATGGAAGCAAAACTGGTGTGCTTCGAACAAACAACACAAAATTGAGAAATGGAAGTGAAAAACAGATACACACAGGTTTGAGAGTAGTATTGTGTTTATGTAATCTGTCTGGAAGATAGGACAACTATTTTTCCGGCACCGCACAAATGTGGTGCTAAATAGCTGGTGAAAAACTGATACAAAAAAGAAAAATGTGCACCCGAACAACGGAATGGATGTTTTGACGGTTCTTGGTTTGCGAGATTGTTCGTCGAGTGGGATTTTCAAAAAAATATCCCTTATATCAAGCTTTCAGCAGAAACTGGAGCCATAGAAACTGATCAAAGATATCCACTGGATTCAAAGTTGAGCAGCGCGACTGTATCATGAATTTTTCACAAAGAAGTGAAAATCACCTCTGTTTTCCGCGGTATTCTCAGCCTCGTCAAATGGGGTCATACTGACACAGGTATTTTGACAGCAGATGCAAGAAACAGTTCCGACTGACTTGAGAGACTGGAGATCTGAAGACAAACTTATACCTGCAGGGGTGAGTTCTACTGAACATGCTTGATTGCTCATTATTACAGTTCGACTGGTTTTATTACTTTAGGAACAGTCAAAGTTGCTACTATAAAGTAAATTATTTGCTGCATAAAACGTGTGCATTCTACTGCCCTGGCTGTCGAGCTTCGCATTGAGAACTACTGGTGGATTCAAAGATCTCATTACCGCTATTCACTGAAAGCTCCCATCAAAAATGAAATTAATGTAGATTCTTCACGACTATGTGTGATTGTGGTTCATTACCAAAAGTGGTACGCATTTCGTGGTACTGATCATGAACTGATCTGACCTAGTGGAAAATACGTTCGAGAAACAGAGGTTTGTGGTATTGCAAATCTGAATGAGTTGACTCAGTACTTATTCTGTCTCGTAGTTCCATCCGAAGTTGGTCACCGAGCTGCACCTGATAGCTCATGTTTGCGATCATGGAGTGAATTCCCTAATAGATTCTTTTGCTACTTATATCAATGATGACTATTTTCCCATTTTGTGCGTGTCAAAATTATCGTACGACAAAGACGTAGGGTGTTCGGGAAAGATGTTTGCGATCGAGAAACGTCCATTTTATGGAAATGTTCACATAATGGGCTTTTTTCTCCGCTAGTCCCAATTAGTTTGCGACTTACAAAATATTCGAATGGCAGTGGATACTTCTCAGTGATTTGAGCATAATATTACTATTTCATTTCCCTTACCTTCGAGAATCTTTATTGACGAATCTCACTTCCACACTAACGGATTTTCTGTCGGTAAGTTGCCATGGACGATTGGTTAGGTAAAATTGGGTTATTTAGAGATCCTAGCCTAGAGTTTATTCACCAAACCTTTCCCGTGAACTCGTAAGGCACTGAGTACCATCAAGTTTAAAGTCTCACTCCCCGAATCGGTACTTGTTATCTGCTTGTGGGTCACGTGAATAACTGCGTTTACGATTCAGATGTGATCTTTATCATTGTACAAAACACAGAGAGTCGAGCGCAATATGCGATATTGGATGCCGCATCATGGTAGCTCCGTCCCACCTGTATGGAATCGTTTATAGCCTATAGTGCTCGAGGTCAATGAAGAGCAAACCACGTATCAGGATTTTTCCCCAAACAAAGGTGAAAACCTCAGTCTTATTACTAGTTTTCTGCGGTAGTTATGCTATAAAATGAGTATCTCCGAAATGAACATTATAGTTTCCAACATTTTTCTTTAGGTATTCTTCAAAAAGAGAAATCAAATAACCAAACACTGATCCGTGTTTTGTTTGACAATGCTCCCGTTCGCTGACGGACGGGTGAAGCAATGTTGGCAACCGGACATACTGTTCGGTATCTTCTTCTACTTAGTGCATTCTTTCACTGGATACGTATTTAGAGGAACTGCCAGACCACTTATATGAGACACGTGGCTCTGATTCACAGAGTTTTGGGAGAACAAAGAATCAAAAATCAAGTTTGCGATGTTTGCGCGGTTATGCAAAAAGCAATGAATCGAATTTCACTCTTTCCTGCGTTGCATTCGACATAAAATTTGTACTTTAAATGAACTTTTCAGAAACTGTTCTTATTCGCTGAACTAATTTTACTCGATATGATAATACTTTCTATAAATTAACTTGGATATGTTTCCCTGTGGTTTGTGCGTGTCCGAAGGGGAGATTCTCCACGAAGACTAGTAACTGGCTGCGTATTTCTGGACGATTTGAGCTTGGGCGGCAAAATTGTGAGCGAAACCCTTGAGTACGCTTACCTGCACGGAGGCCTCTGAAAAACCGCCAGTAGCTACTGAACGATCTCCACTGGCCACTGAAAAACAGGGAAACCTGTGGTTGTTATCAGTCAGAACACATTGAAATTAAGCACTGCAAAGATGGGACACAACAAAAGATTCCCTTCATTGATCTTTCAGAAAAAATGAGTAGAGTAGCCACTGTAAATAAATGATGAATAGTACGACATTGTTATGGTATCTCTGGTGGCACAAATAGTGTGTATTATTATTTATTGCTCGTTGACTGTGGTTTTTGCAAAGAGGATCTCTCGCGTTATCCGGTTTGGTACGACAAACAACATTTCGAGAGCGGATGAACGTCAATAACGGAAATTTGGAAAGAATCGAGGTTATTCAGTCAAGGGGAGTTTTTAAACTTCAAAAGAAAGGCTAACAAAGAATATCAAGAGTTGAATCTTAGACATGTTTGAGGATACAACGGCCCAGCTAGCTAATACCAAAACTACTACAAATCCAAAACTAGCCTTACCAACTTTGCAAGAAACTGTGATTTGGTCATTAACCCAATGCCAATGACATGACAACCAGCAATACAGGAACTCTACCGATAAAATCGAAACTATGAGAACAAGTAGCCACCAACTGTTCCCTTCATACTTATCGAATTTTGTGTTTGTTCTACAATTGGTGACCAATAAACATGGTATATGTAGTCTGCAATAAGCACGAAAAACAAGGTGGTTCGCTGTCATGTGTACTGCTAATGATGAGTGTTTGACCAGTCTGGATCTTTGACGTTCAGCATGGGGCTAGATGTTTAAATCTCACCTCTACAGGTCAACTACAGTTCTGGCTTATCGGATCTCTCAACTTAAGTCTCGGTGTTACGGTTGTCATTTCTACTCGGTCGTGCAACGGGCCAATGAAGCTATGAATGTACCGCACTCAATTTACTCATTCATGAAGATGGATGATTTACTCACTGTCCCACCTTATTCCTCCCTCGAAGGCTACCATATGAGTTATCCTGTTTCTGGTGGCCACGATGAAGACTGAAATACTAGGTCCGTCTAAAAGTACTATATGTTCAGTGATGCCTAATGAATGATCACTCGAAACGAACATGGTTCACCTTTCCAGTCAGCATTAGTTTTAATAATTATATGTTTGAATAATGTTTGTTGTCATGGAATACGAACCGGATGAACTGCATTTACTTCAGTGCATAGCCCATGTAAAAAAATAGTAAGCATCACGTTGCAGTTGTGTTTTCCTCTTATTTCTAAGGAAATAATATTGTTTGAAGAAAGATGTGATCCTGCTGAACAATGATATTTGCGTTACACCTTATATCAGGCCATACATTCATCAGTCAGGATCATTCCACCCCTACTCACTGACCACCCCATCGTTTCTCTGACAAAATTTTTAGAAAACTGTATGTGGCCTCACGTCACTTTCTAAAAAAATTGTCCATGGATATTTTTCACGATTTAAAATTACCATCTTCCTTATTGCTTTTTCTGCACCCGATATAGTGTAACAGTCCAAATATGATAAGATTCATTCTTGTCATTCTTTATTGAATTTTCCTCCTGTGTTTTCTGAGAAGGCACTTAGATATTATGCGTCACTTGAATAAATACTCATCACGTTTTTAGTCAGTATCACCTTGAACAATGGCAACAATAAAAACATCGTTCCCTGTGGAATGTCTTTGTTCAATTTTATAACCATGGATTTATCGGGCTAGATTAATATCAGACTGCATTGTTTTTGATGATATGAGCGAACTGTTTTTTCATAAAAGCCTAACTATTGTTAAATATTATCATCCAGTATCTTTAAGAACAGAGAAACTCCCCTACCTATTGTGTGTATTTGCTTGCGTGCGTGACTCTGGGACAAAACTAAATACATCAGAGTGTGTCAACTTATCACAAGTGTGTAAAAATCTAACCGCTTTACATTGCATATGCAGTTTAACAAAATGACTGTAAGCAATCCCCTGAAAGGTAAATGATGCCCAGTTTCTACTGAAAGTCCTGGAATGTCAGTGCTACTGAGAGTAATTGTTATCCGACTTCATTCATAACATATATACTTAAACGATATATAGACGGAACTGTCGATTCATATCCAACGAACCTTTCTCATTTAAGTGACAACTCACAATACCCCCGCAGTCATGAATATAAATCCATCTAATAGACAAACCACAGGTTTGGAATTGGGGCTATCGGTATTTAAGTCTGTCCTTGTACACTCTTCCTCCTGAGTGCAGTGACCTTTTCTCAACAGTTACTTTCTATTTGGAAGACAAGAAAATACGAGACTAGACTAGAAGATGCTTTTTGCACCACGGGAGTGGATATTCACCTTTGTATATCCAAGTAACATTATCAAAGTGAGGGAAACACAACCACTGAAAAAAGTATTGGGTTCTGAAGTGTTACTAGTTCAACCGATCTACAAGATGTGGTGCAACAGTGTCCGGTTTTATTTGAACTTTCCTAGTTATGTATTTATGGAACTGCAGGAAGGTTTGGTGCACGAAGTGGATAATTCTTTTTCTGGGTACTTGGTACGACAGAACAAGAAAATTAGGGATACAGAGACTTTTTTGAAGTCTTTTTTACAACGGAACTTGAAAAGTGACAGAAAAGTCATGGAGCTAGTGGGTTAAACACAATAAAAAACAAAGCATTTGATGAGGTGTGTCGGTAAAGAGTGGAGTTTGACACACGACATATAAAAAGCCAAATATCTGATCTTTGTAAAAATGTGGTATACGCGCCGTGACTAGGTAAAATTTCGGTCCAGCATCAAACCAATTACTTTACTTAATCTCGGTGCTTCACTTGTTTCACCGTAACTGATACCGGAGTGCAAGCTTCAGTTTGTTTGTAGTACCTATGGCCTCGCTTATAGAAAAAAGGAAATCTTCACATCTGAGGGAATCATTAGCCAAATTATGTGTAGCGGACTATTCGAGAAGTTCCGTAACACCAAAGTGATTGGTGAAAAAATAAGAATTCCAGAAATATGTCTAGCCAATTATAACATCCTCAGCCTATTCGATAAGAAGTCTTTTGTCTTGGCTGGGTCTAAGAGAAAAACAGACAGAAATTAGAAAAGGTGATCATATGGCATCTTGGAGGACGCCGAGAGTGGATGTAATAAAGGAAGAGCTGGTGCCATTGTAACGGTGAGCTAGTGAATGTGACTGAAATAATCGCTCCATAGAGAAATAGGGAGAGTCTCGTCAACTGAATTGGAGAAAATAGAGAGAAATTCATTCCTGTCAAAACACAATTAAGGGTGTCATGGTGGTCTAGGAAGCAAATCTTAATTACTTTTTTTCATCAAGCGGCTGGATGGTGTATTGTACCAGGGTGAAATGGGCATGAAGAGATGAGAGTGAAGATCGATAGGCAAACTGGTGGGGTCTGGAACATTTGGGAGAGACTCCAGATGTGGAAGAACTAACATTTCAAAAACCTTCAATATCACTGAAGTGCTAGCGATGGGACGGACTTTGGGAGAATCTTTCTTAGGAACAGGTCTTATGACTGCCAACATCTGCCATTAGAGAAATTTTCGCTTTAAAGCCCTGATTCAACAATTTGGAGTAAAACGTTGAGAGAGTAACTGCACATTCCTTGAGGACTGTAAGGCTGAGACCACCTTGTCCGGAGGATTTTCTAGAATTTACGGGAATTTGTTCCTCGTAAACATCATGAATGTAAATGCAAAAAGGGGGCCAATATGGAAATGGGAGATCCAGATTCCTTATTTAGCGATAGACTGACAGGTGCGATATCCACATCAGCAGACTTGCGTAGGAATGAATTTGCTGAGTAATTTTGGAGCGTCCATGACTCTTTATGGTTTTTAAGTTCCATGAGGTAGTGCTCAATCTGGGTTGATATCGTCAGTCTCTTGATATTTGTGTAATCCCTGCATTTAACTTCTTATTCTTTTCTGTGAATAAGTCCTTTTTGTAGGGGCTTAGAAACGTACGGTGCGAATGTAATGAGTCTCGTTGGTGCAGCAAATGGTAAAGCAAAAATTAACATAGCTGAGGGATGATCCCATGCACTCTGATATCACTTAATTCAGTACGTGCATGCTCTACAAAATGTTTGCCCTTTTGCAAAGTCGCGGGCGCAGCCTTCCGTAAATTACCAGTGGTTGGTGTAGCTATGAATCTCAGGCAAAACTGTGATTTAACCTGATCGGATAGGCGAACGACGGAGTGTCATATAATGGAAAATATGTTTAACTCATTGGTCAAGAAAACTTCTAGAAAGGCAGATAAAAATTTGACAGTGTTCACAAGACAAGAAGATAGTAAGATAACGTCAAACGGAATGAAAGCATTAGCAACTACGCACGAAGAACTGTCTACTCAGTCTTTTGGAGTATGCGGAACGGAATTATTGATTTATTGGTAGCCGTCTATAGAATATTTGGGTGAAATACAAACATTTGCAAGCATAGAAAAGCGAAAATTCTCAAGCGTTCAGATTTACATTTTATGACAGAGCAACTGAAATATACAGTCGAATACATAAATACGAGATTGACTTTTTGGCACCAATGTTTGTTGATATACGTGATAAAACCGCAGCCTCGTTTTCGCTATGAAACAGGACAATGCCAGCCATATCCAGTGAAACCACTTAGCTCCACTATTTAATGGTCGATGTCACTGTGAGGCCACTTTTCTTGTAGTAGGATTGTACCGAGATGAGAATATTCGTATGACCTAACAATACCTGGCAACGTCAAAACGTTACCCAATATGGGATGAATGCTGTTGCTGATCATCATGAGAGGGCTCATGTTGTGTATGGGTCTTCTAAGAAGACCAAAAATATTGTGTTCTAGGATCGTCCCTATTATTCTCGAAGATCCTTTTCCATTTATTCATTGTTATTGCGGATAACATTACTATGATAAAATAACATTATTTAAAATCAGCGTCAAAGACAGAACAGTAAACCGGAGAAAGAGTAAACGAATATGTCATAAATTCCGAAGGTGGTGGAGTAGTGTAGCCGCATTCAAAAGCCTCTCCTCGCCAAAAGAATTTTCATGATATTTGAAACCTCCCGCCATGCAATGAACCACCTACGTCAAACAGTGCAATTCGGTGAAAATGTTCTAGCATGAAAAGACAAGAGGCTGGTCGACAATGATGTAGTGCCTCAGTGCAATTGGCGGAAAATGAAAAGTCTCTGTCGTAAGTGAAAATTGTTAACCCGAGGTGTTTCAAAATCGACCCCAGGTGGTAGCTGACTATCAGAACACCCGCAGCACTTGGACGGTGAAGAGCACATTGGATGTTTCCCCGAGACGCTGGAGCGATACTCTGACTGCCAAACACCAAAGCTTTATTTTATTTGCCGGACAATTACAATGCGTATTCGGAACTAGATTTGAATCTCATTATCAGCGTCCTCCGTTTATAATATCTAATGTGAATGTATACTCTGTTTAAAACAGCAGAAGCACCTACTGATCTACAGATCTGAAAAAAAACGAAAAGTTAACGAAGATGCTATTCAAGTTGTTATGACTCAACTGTTAAGAGGCACAGAACACCCGATCACTGATTGGGTCTTTTTATGGATGAACATGAACGTGACACACAGGCACTTCTAACAAAATAGATCGATATGAGTAAGTCGATACAAATGAGCGATTTCGGCCTCGCGAACAACCGGACAGTAGGAACACAATTTCGTGTGAGCGTACGCGTACGCGGGCTTGTGTGTGGGCGTGTAGGTGTGTATGCATGCGCATAGCGTCAGCTGACGGTCCATTTACCTCCCCCCGCAAATAGGGGTCGACTCGTATGACTTTTTATAGGGATCAATGGAAAGTCTTTTAATAGGAGGCCGGGACCGCATTGAGTATCGCCACTCGGTAAAACAGTCAGAACTTGGTGGCCCAGGTGATGCCGTTTTCATCTCTGTCACTGGTAATGCAAAGGTATCCAAAAGCCCATGTAGTGGAAGTTCTACCTCGTTATTCTCATCTACCGCTGCCGCGCTGTAACGTTTCCTGATGTGGTTAACAGGTCGTTCGGCTGTGCTATTGTCTAACCGAACACCATATATCACATAACCTAATCGGCTGGCAATTACTCATGGTATCGATTGTCTTGGAGGGTGACGAAAATAGAGAACATAAACACGATCCCTTTTGCTGAAACTGCTTGGCCTTTCACAGTAATATCTGTTGAGGTGCCCTTTCATATGGTCGTTTCGAAAACTTAGTGTGACCGTGGGGCACATGATATCTAACTGTATTTGCATGCGTCTGCCAAGGAAGGCTTCTGCTGGTGAGGTATTGTTTGGGACTGATGCGTTATGAGTTGAGCGGTACGTCATCAGGAAGTCGTCAAGTATCGTTTGTATGCTTCCTTCCCCTTGCATCTTTTTGAAAGCCCGTTTCAGGGCTTCTACAAAGCGTTCCGCTTGACCGTTTGAATAAGGATAATAAACTGGTTTCCGTACGTGCTTAAATGCCATGGATGGGAAGAAGTTGTTAAACTCAGTGGAGCTAAACTGGGCCCCTTTATCCGTACCTAGGGTTTCGGGGATCCCAAATTAAGCGAAAAGGCGTCTCTAGATGAGAATGATGTTTGAAGAAGAGATAGTTGTTATAGGAAATATTTCTGGCCACTTTGAATAAGCATCAGCTATCACTATGAAATACTGTTGATTCATTGGACCTGCAAAGTCGACGTGAACCCGTTTCCAAGGACCTGTAAGAAACGGCCAAGAGTGAAGCGGAACCTTGATGGGAGCCCTGGCAGCAACTGAACAATCTTCAATAACATCTACTATATTCTTCAATCTTCTTGTCAATGTTAGGCAAGTAAGCATAACTTCGAGGTAGATTTTTAATACGTGTAATACCCGGATGACCACTGTGCAACTGCCTCAGAACACTGGTTTTTAGCGTTTAAGGAATGACAGTGTGTTCAGACAACATTAGGCATCCGTCTACTACCGTGAGTGCATCTTTGCCAAGATAAAATCGCATAATGTTTTGACCGGTGATATTTTGATACCAGCCAGTTTTCAGAAAATGAATTATTTGCTAAAGATGAAGGTCTGATTCAGTTTCGCTTTGTATCATAGTGAACGTGACAGGCAGATTACGGATTGACTCACTAAACACCTGCTTGACTTTAGAATCAAACTCAGCTGAGGATGTTACCAAGTTTTCACCAGATTGACTGGCTGAATTCCTTTGTATTAGGCGAGATAGTGCGTCATTATGTCCAAAACTGTCTGCGCAGATGTACTTAATCACAAAGTTATAATCAAGTAGTACCTTTGCCCGTCTTCTGTAGCCGGTTTGCGGTATGAAGATGAATGCCTTTTTTGTACCAAAGATGGCTAATAGTGGTTTGTGATCAGTACAGGAGATAAAACGTCTACCACGAAGAAATTCATGCAATTTTTGAGCTGCGAATACCAATGCCAGGCCTTCCTTCACTATCTAACTGTAATTTCGTATGGCGTTTATGAGCTCCCGAGAGGCATGAGACACCGCCTTCTGTAAGCCATCTGGAAATTTATGTAGGAGCACTGTTCCAATGCCGTTTTCGGAGGCGTCTGCAGCAACTTCTATGGGTCAACAGGGATCATAGTGAATCAGCATCAGGATGGATGTGAACAGCCGCTTCAATACGTCTAAGGATGGTTAACAGTCTTTTGACCATCGCTATTCGGAATCCCGTTTCAAAAAGGCGTTCAGTGGGGCTCTAATATTGTGCATGTTTGGAATGAAATCATTGTAATAGTTTACAAGGCCGAGGAGGGATTACAATTCAGCTTTCTTGTTGGGTGCATGTATTTGTTTGGTAGGTGTTACCTCGGAGGGGTCTGGGCGTCGTCCGTTTTTATTACTGATAAAATCGAGAAATCGTATGCTTGGGAGAAAAAATGAGCATTTCCCGGTAATTAACTTGAATCCGAGAAGTTGGATGTTATGTTATATTTCGTTCAAATGTTGAGTCAAAAATGGAACTGCAAGGTACTTCCCATAACTAAAGCTGATTTATCCAGTCAATACCGAGCAGATTTAAATTATCAACGATTGATTACCGTAGTGGTCACGAAAATGAAACTCACATTCGAGCTCTCCAAGGAATGGTATCTGTTGGTCCGTGGCAATTGGAGCAACCCGGTTTGTGGCATTGTGTGAGGGCTCACCAAGAACAACCCAAGTTGAGCGTGAAGTGATCGTTACGCCCGATGCCATGCCCATCTGGGGAGTCACTGGATGGCTATTCACAGTTATTTTCATGCATTTCCGCAATTGCTTGAGTGAAGAGCTTGTGGCTGAGAATACGGCGTCTGACTGGTGCCTGATGCGACGAAATGCACCGGAGTTATTCACAGATCTTCTGCTTTGCGAGAGCCCACAAAATTCTTCTTTGTGCCCCACACGTCCACACTTCTGACAAAAATGTGTCCGGTTACGACAAAATCGAATAAAATGCCATTGTCCACAGTTCGAGCAAACAGAGGGCGGTCGTTGGAATGGTATCATTACACGCATTTTGCGAGGTTGTGAAACTGTGTTCTCAGTTATTTTTCCTACAATAGTGTTTTCATTAGGCGATGATACGTGCTGGATCATTGTGGAATTTTGTTTTAATTTCATGAGTCTGATACATTCACCAGTTAGATCTTGTACGGACTGTATTTGTGTAGAGTTAAGCTTTGCCAACAGCGTTGTGCGAAGTTCAAAACCGTCATTCGAACGGTTACGGCTTGCACGCCAGGATTTGATTTCATGAAATCTTCTCATTGGCGAAATATGAGAATGTTGGACATTACACGATTCCTCTGATTGGGTTTGCTTTGCAGAATGGTTGTGAAAAGACGAAGGCAGATTTATGTCAAAGAATACTTCCACAATTCCACTGCTTAGATGACCAGTGCCCTTGGATCGTTTCCTTCCCTTGAAGCAATATCTCAAAAGGAAACAGTTCGAGCGACCCAAGCTGGTATTTCATGATGGAATGCAGGGATTTATTATACAGTGGCACATTTGAGGTAATAATTATTGAAAAATAAGAAGAAAAATAACGACAGAGACGAATTCGTTTGGTTTGGATCAAACAAAACCCTAAGCAACTGAATCTGGCCAGAACTTATTTTGCACTCCGAGTGCCTGATTGGTTGGGCCATCGGGTGAGGAAAGTGTGGTTGGGTACTTCGAATGAAATTTTGTGCTTTTTACACATCACGTACAATTTTATAGCCTGAGCTTTTTGTGGTCATATTTGACTGTAAATCTTATGGTTTAGTCTCATCCGTAAGCTGTAAGGTATCGATCTCGGTGATCCAATTCAAGTTTTCCTTTATCCAACTGGTACTGAGGATGAATAAGCGGAAACTGGTAAACTTGGTGACCCATTTGAAATGAGTTTTGTCAATTTCTTCTTGAATGAATTGATGAATATGTTTCAACTGTTTTGCAAAGTGTTCTGGTGCGTTACCTTCTATCTTCTTATTTGACTGATTATCTCTTCGTGAACTGTTCTTCAACCAAAGATTGGTATATATTTTGAGACATTCAAAATCATGTACGTGATTTAGTGAATGCCGTTTCACAAGACACAATGTAATGATAAAATCAGTGAGATTTATTTTTCTCTACGAGCTAGAATTTGATGATGTTTCTATTTGGCACTTACCAATCGTCACAGATCTTTTACCACTCAGTTCCTACCCAACCTGAACAAAGCGTGACTCCCCTATCCAGCATCGAGTTACTCTCCTGGCTGCGCATAAATTCGATTTTTTACGCCAATCTGATAAGATGTCTGACTGCTAGAAACGAATGTGATTTTCAGCTGCTCAATGGTTCAAATTCATTTCACCGGCTGCTTTCCTGTCAAGGTAGAAATAGCTAGCCTATAAAAAACGTTTTTACTCCAATGTTGTTCCTCCTGTCAAAAAAGAAGAGCAACCTTCGCTGAAACAAGAGTGTTCATAATTATTTGGGCACAGGGTTGAGTACAATTCAATTCAGTAATTGCTTATGCACGGGAGAGTGCGGATCCTTAGCATTCTACGCCATATCTGTAGGTACAATAAATTACCGTATGCACAAATTCGACAAAGAAAAAGGAGGAAACCCCAAATATTTCTTATTGCAACAGTTTCGTAGATTTCAGAGAACTTTCTCACCATCAACAAGTAGGCGAGCTGGATGTGGCAAAACTACTTGGGATATGCAGAAACACGGGTGAACAGCAGTTTGAACTTTGAGCATGTAGATACATCTATTGTAAGTTCGAGGTTTAGGGGTGATGGGTGAGAGAGGGAGTTTTAGAAGTAAAACTTTACCAAGTACAGAAGTATTTTCATATGATGCTTTCAACAATTGCATCTCCATTTAAGCCACTACATCCACGGATGTCATTTATGAGTCATTTGGCCAAAATAAAGTCCTCATTGAGCAAACCGAGAAAGATTTCTGGGAAGCTGAACTGCAACTGGAAAATGATGCAAGTGGTCACAAATTTTGAAATCAGATGGTGAGGTACAGACAGCATAAAACGTCTTAGAGAGAAAAAATACAGTTTGTTACCTCTACGACACATCTCACTGGGAAGCTTAGGTCAAGACAGAATGTTGGTTAGCAATGAAAGGGGTGCATATGACTGAGTGCAGTTAGCGGATAATCTCATTGTGAATATAAAAAAGTAAATTGTTTACCAACACTAGTTTGAGAAGAGAACTGAGAAAAAAAGGTTTACGCAATGTTTCCGAGATCATTTCGCTGCATCTGTACACGCGCATACTTTTATGTAGTCAATAGAACCACCAATGAAACTGAGGAATGACTGAAGTGGATGAAATGCAATAAGAGCGAACGAGAATGGGATGAAGGTGTTGCTAAATGTTAGGTCGTCAGAGTAGGGCCAAACTGATAAGCCATTCACACTGCTCGTACAGTTTGGGTTCATAAATGAGAATGGCCAGGGCCTCAGCATATCTGAGCAATATTATATTTGTTGTGTTATATATAAACTCGAATGAATTTCTTGGATTTAGAAAGTGATTAAGCTAAATCGGATGTTTCCTAATTGATGATTTGATTGTTTTTTTTCGTTGATGACTTCGCCATTGTGATTGGTTATTGATATTCAAATGCACACAAAAATATGATCATTTACTCGGTGACGCAGTTTTCTCTCTATTTTGCCTGTGTAGACAGTTGGGCATCCATATGTGATTTGTAGACGCAGTTTGATTTGGCATAGAGAGGCAAGGGTTCATTCACCTATTAATGGCAAATGTAGAAGAGATTTTACAATCTGAGCACTTCGTAGACAGCTGAGCAGCCGCACATGAAATATGCACGGAATACCCACTAGCTGTTGAGTAGGAAAAGTTAGCCCCAACGCTACAGTCCAACTGTTAACCAATACAGTTTATTCGAAAGCACTCTGTATAACAATGATATATTACGAAGCCACTAAGTGCTCGCAAGTAAAAGTTTTGCTACATTTGCCATTCAAAGTTGACGACGTCAATCAAATGATTGGTAGACGCTTAAAGTTAGTCGTAGAATGCGTTTCCTACGCGGCCGACACAGTTATTATTTTCACAACCACACAGATACAATACAGTCGGTGGAAGATCCGCTGCATCTCTGCACCGAATCAAAAAGGGTCTAACTATTCATATAGGGATGCCCAGCTGTCTACACAGGTAAAACAGAGAGGAAATTGCTTCACCGAATAAATTATCATTATCTACGGAGACTTCAAAAATGGATGACTAATCGCAATGGCGAAGTCATCAACGAAAAAAAACAATCAAATCATCAATTAGGAAACATCCGATTTAGCTTAATCACTTTCTAAATCCAAGAAATTCATTCGAGTTTATATATAACACAACAAATATAATATTGCTCAGATATGCTGAGGCCCTGGCCATTCTCATTTATGAACCCAAACTGTACGAGCAGTGTGAATGGCTTATCAGTTTGGCCCTACTCTGACGACCTAACATTTAGCAACACCTTCATCCCATTCTCGTTCGCTCTTATTGCATTTCATCCACTTCAGTCATTCCTCAGTTTCATTGGTGGTTCTATTGACTACATAAAAGTATGCGCGTGTACAGATGCAGCGAAATGATCTCGGAAACATTGCGTAAACCTTTTTTTCTCAGTTCTCTTCTCAAACGTGTGACGCAAAATAATTATATCCAACAAGTTTTTGATCTGACCTTATTGTTGACGAATTACGGCATACACTGCTTTAGTTTGATGCATTCAAATTCAGTGAACGAGGGGAGAATTAGTTAGGTTATGAGTGACGTTTGGTCAATTGTGCTGACATCCAAAATCGAAGTCGTAAAAATCGAGAGATATATTGTTGAGCACTCTCAGTGATATTATATGGCAACAAATTTTTCTCCGGCGTCTTCAGCATCACAAAGTTACTCGTCATGAGGCGGTGTGGTCCAAGCTCATTTGCGAGACAGGCGTTATCTTTTCAGATCGCCATTTTTTGGAATCTCACCGCCTCTCAGAGAGCACTTGAAGATATATGCCAATGGACTCAATAGAGCATCGGCAAATACTCTCAGAATAATTGCAGATAACTCACCGGGGCCTGAGGCCTTATTTGTCTTCAGTGTAGTCAGCTGCTTCCAAACAGCCTTGGGTCTGATTTGAGCATCTTCAGTAGTACTGCTACCGATATGTAAAGGGCTATACTGAGACAGCCAACCAAAGCCTCACAGGGAAAGATCTGGCATATTGTCAAGAAACGGCCTGGTTTGTTTAGTAGACAGTGCCATGGTTTTGCGAACACCCAGCATGTCTTCACCTGGCCCAAAACGAGTACAATATTTGAGCAACCAAAGCTGATTGAGATACCAATCGAGTGCCAACTGCCTTATGAACCGAACAAGCCAACCGGGTTTGTTACGAGACTCATCATTCAGCACAGCTTGTTGGGAATAACGGAGAATACATCTGTGAACTGCAAAGGATCAGGTTATGACCACCATTCGTCAAGTATAAACTGTCGTTTTGTGCACCAATAAATCGAGATGATTTGAAGGCAGGAAACTGTTTGCACTACAGTTTGTGTGGCAGTTCAGAACAGAATCCTCCTTGAGTTTCTCCACATCAACAGGACGATTCCCGTTCCGTGAAATAATACTGCGAAGCTCTCGTTTAGCACGCCGATTTTCCCAACAACTGGGATTTCTCAGGAAGATATTCATGTGTTCCATTTCGAGCATTTTGTTGCTAATGTTATCGGCCTAATAATCAGCTCTACTTCAGACTTTCGCAAGCTGTAGAACACATCGATCAAAACTGCTCAGGGGTGTGAGCCGTGGGACCTCGAATAACCCTTATTTGTTTGTGGAAATAAAAATTAGCAGTAATAAATAATGAAAATCAAATAAACACTGGGCAAGCATCATCGCACATGAGGGAACACACTTAATTTGTCAAACAGAGTCATAAGGGAAGTTGTGTCAAATCTGTTGAAACGATCACCATCTATACACAGAGTCCTCTAAACGCGACATAACGGAAATCGATAGAAGATCAAAAAAACCACCTTGAGCTTATTTAAATTTGTATATGGGGTAGACTAGGTAAATACTACCGATGCATACCACTCGACACCCACTCAGAAATTATAACTTGCATTTGATAACACGACACCTCGGTGGAGCACTCGTATACCAACTGGTTCGTTTCGTCCATCTAGTTTTCAATTAAGTGATTACTCCAGCACTTCGAATTTGAAACCTCGGAGGACGATCTATTCCTAACACTCGAGAAAAACACTTATGTGCATAATGTCATCCGTTATATATTTGAGCAGCCACGACTCTTGCAGCATGATAACGTCCGCATTTATCTACGCACATTTTGTCGTAATTTCTAAGAGATAATCTGGTTTCAGAAAAATGTCTATTGTTCGGTAACACAGCGTTGTCGGAAAAGTCGGTAGTCAGTCCAATAAAGCTGTGTTACCGAACAACAAACACTTGACTATTAAATATCACATGGCGCGTTATTCTTTTCCGATACACTTCGAATAGATCTGGGATCCGATGCATTATTATTCTGGTTTCCCCCAAAACGAGAACGTACGTAGCTTGATAGGAGTTTCCAGCAGGACATTTTCCAAGACCCACCTGCCATCCCACACGGGATATTTTTACTATCTTATTCGGCTTTTTCATGATCCGACTGAAGGTATTTACTGTTTTGTTTTCAAATTATTTGACTCCAGCTTTTTGCGCGAAAAAATAGATTCTGAAGAACAGCCTTCTGTAGTAAAACTTGTTGTGCTATTTTAAAGTTTCACCACAGAACACAACCAGCAGATCCACAAAAACTGTGCAAAATAACATTTCAGTAAACAGCACGGTCAATTTGAAGGCCATACACTAATCACTGGAATAATCGGTCATGGTGACACCTTAGTCACATCGCCTGCACTATCCAGTAAAGTTCTACTGATAAAGCTGACTTACATGAACTCCTTAACAACTCACACCAAAATAAATCGTAAGTCCGAAGCTATCTCTCAAGTTGTTCTACGGTAAGGGGGGCCAGTCTGTATTTGACTACCCTGTGACGTTCGCTCTTAGATAAGTCTGCTGCAAACCCAATCGAATGATTACGAGCATTTCATAAATGATAAAAAATTCACTTTGATTACTGGTTTAAGTAATATTTTCCATTACCAGGTTCACACCAGATTGGTAAAAGCTGGCAGCCACTGACGTCAGCTTGAGTATGAAAGCAAGCTTAAAGCTGATATTAATGAAAAAGTAGTCAAAGTTGGTGGTTATGAACTATTTTGCACTGCTCATCCCATCTGCGCTTAAAAACGTGGTAATAGTGGTACAACATGTGTAAACGAAAGTTGGATTTTTCATTATTCTCTTTACCTTTTTTAAGGCTTATATCAAAGCCCTAACATCTCGGTCACCTTCGATCGGTTATATTGGTTATTATTTAACATTACCCCGAAATGCTTAGCTGCTGAACTGGATTAATTCTCTGACATTATTTCCTCCAACTATTTAAAGCACGCGAAGATTTCAACAGGTTTGTTGTCAGCATTCTGGTCTACTGAGGTCTAAACTATTTGGTTACTTTTTCCGCCAGATATGACGCTGATTCAGATCTATGCCCTGTAAACAACCCCATTCCAATACAAATACCAGAAGTAATACATACTTCCTATCGTCTTCCCTTTTCAATAGGGAGCTCCGATGATGACGGTGTATGCGGACATGGGTTGAACCCATTTCAGTAGGTTTCACCATTCCGAGTATTCACAACTCAGAGATTCACGGTCATTCTAAGTAAAGTGGCAATCAACAAGTAAGAAGACGTAAAACAGCGAAATTGGGAGTAAACTACTTCAGCTTTCCTTCAACTCGTTACTCAAACCAATTTATTGTGTTCTTGTGCCAGGCTTCGTTTACGCGGTTGCGTAGTTCTTCCTGTTTTCTGATGAGCATGTTTTTCAGCAAACCATTTATCTATCTTTTGCCCATGTTTCCATTCGGTCTAGCTCCGACTAGAGAAAGGTAGTTTTAAATTTGCCTATGAATTGCGGACGACTGAATAAATGAGTCAGGAGGGAATGACTCAGTGTGTTTGATGATTACTTGAGGTGTGGAAGTTCGTTGAGATAGTTCTTAGCTATACACGAGATGAGGTATCGTTTCCAACCTGTTATCAATCACTCAGCCTAATTATGACAGAACAAGCAGACTGATATTGATGTTGTTGAATGTCTCGCTTGAGCACATGACATAAGTAAGCCTCGTACGCGTGGGCGATTGAGTGAATGTGTGTGAACTTCTGTGTTATCAGGAGCCCAGAATGTATGGACTTTGGAACAACATGGCAAGTGTTTTGTTTGGTTTCAGCTATGGTCAGCGAGTCAAGACGTCAGTTATTATTTGAGTTACTCATTTCGGCCAACTGTTTGAGTGAATCACCTGACGGTCAGCCGATTTGACTGGTTCCGTCATTTGTAACATACTGAAGAGAAAGAAGGATGACCAGAAGGTTACATGTTGACTCGAAAAAGTTAAACACATCCGGTTGACGGGTTGGTGAGCCCTCACTGATGAGGATTATGACAGTGCACTTACCACGACGGCACTGTCCTACCGCTGTTTTCCGTGAAGGGCCAAGTAAACATGATTGGTTTCAAATAACGGTGATCAGAGTGCACACATTAGTGCAGTTTTATCCACCACTAAACGAACACAAGCATTCACATTACCGCCCAAACGCATATGGGGAACTACTGACTGGCATCCCGTCGGGTATTGCACGTACAGCCTCCATGTTCAGAGCGACGTCAAAGCCAGCTTGACAACCAGTACTAGATATCGAATCGCCCAACTCGCGAAGAGTGAAAAAAGTCAAGATTTTTTCTGACAAGCCAAACTTTATCAATGAGCTTAGACCTTGTATATGCATTTCGAAAGCAATATATTTATCCTAGAAGATTCAAGAGTCCTAGTGAGGATAGCTTTTCGCCCCATTGATAGGGCGTGTGAATGTTGAACACAACAACGTGAAGATAATGCTTGAGTCTTAGAATGAACTCTCTACTTTTTCCCGATTAAATCCGTTTACCTTGTTCTGAATAGAACGCTGTGGATTCTCTTATTCATTCAACAACGAGAGGTGAAGGACTACGAGCGGAGGGGAAAGGAATGTTTCTCTAAGGATCACTGGGGATTTGGAACGAACGGTTAATTCGTACACTGCCAATAGTTTTTTTTCTTGGAGAACCCTAACTATAACCTTCAGCTAAAAAGTCGACGGACCCTTATACTTGGTCGCGCTAGCATGCTAATCGTTGATTTTCTCATGGAGTTCACTAATGCTGTTATATTTATCTCTTTAGTCTATCTTAGAGTGCAGTCATCATGCTTACCTACTCCGCGAAGTTTTCAAAATGCCGCAGGCATTATGTGTTATCGTGCAGTTGTGGTAATATCTTATAATCCTCGGAAAAATATGTTAACAGGTAAAAAAAGGCCAATTGGAAACAGTGTGGTATCATCAAAGGGCACCACACTGGATGGAAGGTATCATTATGCCTCTCAGACCAAAAATTATCAGTTTGCATCATCCTCTCAGTTTACTGCAGTAATCTGAAACGTTATTTGAGCTGTGTTACATTTTGTGTCCACCACAGTCGAATTGCAATACATTCACCAGTTTTTCATCGTCTTAATTGAAAACGTGATTATGACAGAAAAAATGTGCCTAAGTGATTGGAGATCGTATATTAGTAAAAAAAACAACATAAACAGTCCGCAGTCAAAAACTGAACAAACTGTATACGGAAACTGGACTAGGAAATTGCAGACATTCAGAAACTTAGAACATGATCAAAAAGCCCCATTGTATAAGCTCTACGCAACAGGTACTCGAAAAATGGCTAAAGAGCTCAGTGAAGTGTTTCATTCATCATCAACACCCAATATAACTTTACCAGAATTTAATTTTTGGTAACTCAGATAAGGATTCATTTTGTATCAGCCCGTGACAGCTGTTTAGCAGAACAATAGGACTTAAGATTAGGAAGACTGAGAAACTTCACATACTTCAACCAACCGTCTATAAGTAGAGCACTTCGTGCTCAGTCTAATGGTTTCGCTTTACTTGCAAGCAAATCCATCAAAGTAAACACCATTACTGACCCCTGGAGACCAGTCTGGATCATACAAGTACAGAAGAGGAAATCAGTACATTTCATGCAATGGCTTACAATTCGTTTGCTCTAAAAATATTCAGAAATTAACCTATACACGGACAAAGTCGTGCATCGCTACTGAAGACGACTTCCAGTTTGCATACCAAATCAAACTTTCCACAAAAGATGCCGTAGCACATTTATTAGCCTGTAATACATTTTCCTTCATTTGAACAGAAAAGCCTTTTCACATGTGTTTTCTTGATCCCAGCAATGCATGTAGTTGTACTGATAGTCCTCTACTGTTATCAACTTTGCAAAACTTCTATAAAACAGTTTTCATTGATTCGACACTGCTTCGATAAAGGAACTCAATTTACTACACTCAAAGATAACACATCTGACTCTGTGTTCTTCAATTCAGGAGTACTTTTGGAAGCCATTCTGTCTCACTTCGTTTTTAATTTTACATTTGAAACGACCAAGACTTCTGATGATCTTCGGAATAAGTACGTTGATGATGTCATTGGATCTAAATCTGAAGATAACGCAAGATTTTCCGAAATTGGTGGTGGCATATCTTCCACTATTCAGTGATAGACGCCGTCAGTTTTATCTGGCTCTACAAATGCAAGTTTACTGAAGTTCTTTTTTCACCTGCCGAGAGAAGGCTTCTATCTTCAACTGGCATTAGGTGTTCTTCTCTACATATGGACAACAAGGTGATTCTCAAAATTCGGTCGGTAGAATACCTTGGCGTAACCAACTCTCCAGATCTCAACTTGTCCCGCCACATAATTAGTGTATTCACCAGGATTCGAAGATCATCATTTTGCGTTCTATGCCTCAGATCCTAAAGCTCTTCACATTGCTTTGTTAATTGGTCGGTATTTTGTTTCGTGGTGTTACGTCTAATTCAGTTTTACCCTGTCGTCTTTGCCGGCTCTCGAAATAATGATTTTCTCATTTCCCACAGGTCTGTGAAAGTTATATCTCGATGTAGTAGTATCTGATATCTTGTTGTAACCAATTTTCTTACAGGAAAGCACTTTTCTCCTTGCGAAAAAGCTTTTACCAATATCTCGTCGGACCCGACTCATCCACTGCACATGCGCATTATAATGGGTAGACTTCTTCCCCATCCACCACATGTGCACACCACTTGTTCTTATTCCGCACAGTCTCCCATCGTTTAGCTATTCCGAGGTATTTTGACAACCCATCACTAGTGTCCAGTATACTCAAAACTACTTTGTCTCAACTTATCTCGTTATCATCATTTCTTTATCGTTCCCTGAACCAACTGTCCACTTAATTCTCTTTAATTACTCAAGTGTGTAATAAAATTATTCAATGGAATATTTAGCAACGAGCCCAATGCCGAAAATTCATCCCTTTGGAGAATTATAGCCACATTTAAGGCGATTCGACTTGACCCACAGGGCAGTGGCGCTTTGATCCAGCACACAAAATTGACTGAAGAACTTCTTCTGATCTGTCATGTAAGACCGAATTTTCATCCAGTCAAGCCTTGCCTTCGCTAAGGTTTTATAATCAATCCGCTTCTCGGATTGAACCCTGCTCCCGTGCACTCGAAAGAACAATTTGGACATGGACGGGGTAGCATCCTTTGAGCCAAGAGCTGCCTCGATCTCGAGGCCAATAGCTCCCGAATAAAATGATTTACCTTCTCAAATCGTCGAGAAAAACTCCAATCTTATGTTCATCTAGTGGAAGTTTTGGACAGAAACCTGCTTATTCCGTGTTTATCCGCTGGTTTGTCTTTTTCAGGGGCTCAGCGGTTAGAACTGGATATTGTCCTGGTTTGGAGAGACTGCACGTTGTTTGGCCCGCACAAACTCACTCGCTGAACATGATTGCGTCTTGAGCTCAAGAAAAGCATACCGCATAGCTCCTTGGGTCATGGAGACAGGCGATTCATCAAACCAAGCCAAGGTACAGTCTTATTGTGATGGCCCCGTAATCAACAATGACGAATATCGCTCATCAGAAGTCTTTTTCTCACCAGTTGCATTTCTGTGGCAAATCTCATAATTCTAGGACTACGGTAAGCGTTAGTTCAAGTAGTCTGTGGTGGATGGAAATACCCTTCTTGCTTCCACATATAGCCAGTTCTATCACACTCACCGATGATATGAGTCCAATCAAGACTGAAGACAGATTCGAAACAAATACGCTATACTATTGAGCTCAGTAGAAGTGAAGAATATAGTGCAAACCTCGAGTTGTTATTGATCACGGCATCAAGCTGTGGGGTAGGGTCAATGTTTGACAATCCGCCAGATTCAACGGTCACGTTGCCGACATGTAGTTGAGCAAATCGAAGAGGGTGAGTTCACTGTGACCCCATGTTAGACTGTGGCATGAATTGTAGTGAGGAATAGGCGATCACTATGAGTCATGGATAACGATACAATAACGAAGCTGTTAAAATCGGGTAGACTCTGACATCCCGGCTTAGATGGTTATCCGCACATCCGATGGACGCTACAGCACATGTTTAGCAATGATAATCGAATATATGATTTATGCAGAATTATTATTTTGTCCTCAGATGTTATTCACATTTTCTAATGGGCATATTCATAGGTGGGATGATTTCTTCAGAAAATCAGTACTGGTGGATCAAGAATATAAGGTGTGTGATGAACCCACATTTATTTCACGGAACATCACATGGTTCGGAATTGTGGCCATGCATACTGAGGAGCCTCGGCGAACTGCGAAGTAAAAGAAACAATGTGAAGATTATTGGGGCGGTGTTTCAACACTTGGAGGTAACTCAGCAACGGCTTTCATGTCTGAGTTCTCGTGTTACTGAGAGGGAGACTTGATGAATGCACAAAAGTATACCAAATGACCGATGACCCTTTTCGGGAGACGTCCCCACCATGCCACACGATATTTGCCTTGGACAGAGAAATTGTTCAGAATGGGAGTGAAATAATATATCTCTATTTCAAGTATCAGTAAAGATAATTTTGCGTCGATGCTAATTGTTTGAATTATCCCGACTAGGGGTAGTGTATTTGAAGTTAGTGATCCAAGAATCAGCCTGTAAACAGAAATAGTGCAGCATCAGATCAGTAGATGCCTTAACCGATGTAGCAGCAATAGTGAGGCGAGGAATGATGTAGCTACATAACGAAGCGAGTATGGGACCAATCAATTCAATCCATCAGGAGCGACGGACCAATGAAGAAACGGTGAATATGTAGGAAGCATGAAGCAACTGAAAAAATACGCCTGAGGAGTATAAGGTGGAACCTCAGGTAACCAGGAGAATGGTTTATGTACAGAGCAATTGAATGAACCACCAATCGGAGTAGTCAGACCGAGTAAACTGGAATGGTAGGTGAAAAAATCGATCTGATATTTGCAGGCCACTGGCCAAACCGGATGCTCGATGTTGTCAGAGTGCGATTATGAAGATGAATTATGCAGGACTTTTTCCGGCTGTTTTTCATAAATCCTGTTCAGTTACTTATAACTCGTTCGTTTCGGTATTTCTGGTCGCTCAAAGGCTTCTCTAGGACTTTTTTGCTTGGGTTGGTGAAATTCCTACTCCAACCGTTCAACCGTTCAACGTCAACGAAAGGTGACTTTGAGGAACACAGTTGCCCCTGAACCGAACAGGTCCAGTGTGGTGGCGATCGCTTCCTTAGTCAACCATGTAACTGAATATTTGAATAGGTCAGTGAAATGTGTGCAATAGGCTTCGATTAGGTATCCTTCCACTTCAGATTCTATTTACTAATTAGTCTGTCTTCGTTAATTGGGAGCTTTTGCCCAACCCACGCTTTTTAGCATAGTTGGCCGACTATTTTACCAACAGATTTAAGTGCACTCGATTAGATATCAAAGCTCCCAAACCTTTGGTGAATAACTCATGAACGCTTCAGAGGACTGTCCTTCCTCCATTTCTATCTCTGTTCCACGTAAGCGGCCCTCCATCCAGTTTTCCGGTGTATCTGAATCATTATGCCGATGATCTGGTCAGTAATAAAAAGAAGTAGCCCAGGAGGCTTTGTAGTTCGGTGATGAAACTAGGGGTAGGTCAATACAGGACTTGGCATCCTTTATCAGGGTTAGTTTTATTGCCCCACGGGTTACTACGTGATCCGAAAAGTAACTATCCTCGCAAAAAACTTCAAACCTTGATGGCTTTAAATTGAGACACGTCTCCGTAATTTTCTCGAAAACTAGTCCAAGTTCTTCAAGTGCTCTTCGGTTTTGTCCAGTGTATCAAAATATCATCAATGTAAACGAGGCATTTTGAGTTAACTAGACCAGCTAGCACACGATTCATCAGTCTATGGAAAGTAGCGAATGCATTAGTCATCCCTAAATGCCGTGGCTTTGTGTACCTTGATATCCAATGCTAAACCAAGCTACCTTCTTCTCAGAGTCTAGTGCGTATTATCGGTGGATGTCTCACATGTTTTGACTCCGTCCCCGGTCTAGAGTTCCCCAGTTCCTTCCCTTAATTCCTCATCACTGGCCTATCCCTCGTCTCGAGAACCATCGCCGTGGTCGAACACCGCAACACGCAGAGTGGGGTTGGTTTTCAGCTCAAGAAGCCTCTATGCACTCTTCTGATGCTGTCAGTGCCACCGCCTGCTCTAATTGCTGAAAATTCCGTTGGAGTAGCACCACCTTCACTGCTCTCCTCAGAGCACATTCGGAAAATTGTTTTGGAACAAGGTGGCTGACTTCTTATTCTGTTGTTCCAAGTATCTGCATTCAGTCACCTACCACAGCACACGGAAAAATGTGCGCAGGTCCTAACCAGGAACGGGATACTCGCAGTGCAGCTGCTGATGGTAAACTACCGGATGTTTTGGGGCATCTTACACCCTGTGAATTTGCTCGAAGGCTTTCTCCATGCCAGTCCTCTTAAACTTACTGGTTTTGACCAAAAGGCCGTACCCCTCGCCCAAGCTTTAACTCATTACCACATCGCCGGCCGGGAACCACCGTAGGTTTCTTTTGACCTAATCATATCAAAGTAGGTAGTTTCTTTGAACATAGATGTTTTCTGAGGCGGCTGGTGCCATACGAGATGGCATTTCTAACACACTGAATTGTGCCACGGCTTGCGGGACTCCAATATTGGCATAAGATTTTCAGTGTGAAAATAAATATGAAAAAGATGCACATTGCAGTTGGATGATCTACCGAGAAAAATAGACATTACAGGTTAGCCTCCACGGTGTTAGTTCTTTCCTCAGTTATTTTCCGGGCTCCACTGAGTTGATATGATGGTCTGAACCAGCTAGAATGCATAATCTTTTGTAAAGAATCGTACTTTATGAAGATGGTATCAAATTTTGTAATAAGCAGTCGAATACTTATGACGTTATGTACCAAGGTAAGAGGGTTTGAGCAAAATATATTTTATGATCGGAAAAACCCACGGAACACTTTTGGAGAACAAAGCTTGGTGAGCAAGCTCGTTTTCAGTGGGTCTGAATTATGCCAGTCCAACAATATGTAAGACTGTATGCATATAGGACAGTCAAAAGAATATCGTCACACCTAGAGTGGTGTGGGATTATCCGGCGACCAGGTGTGAGTGAACTAATACGTTCCCAGCGTGTAAGCTTTCGGATGAATTTTTGTCCTGATATTGGATGGTGAGTGGGCCAGGGTAGACTGAGTGCTTCCACTAATTTCTTCTGAGCACATAAAGTGGGGTTGTGGAGGTGAATCCCGACCTATTCCGCTGTGGTAAAGATGCGACTTCTCACCCATTTTTAGTCCACCTTGGAACCTATAAAATGGGCGGAAAAATTGATCCGCATTCACTGTGTAATTAGTTTTAGCTAGGTGTGAATCGACTGCTGGTGACTGACCTTATTGTTTCAGTCCTCTACCACGCTGGATGATACTCACGAGTGCTCTCAGACAGATATCTGGTCGTGCGGCCGATGTACTTTGTTTCAGGATAATGTGAATGAATACATACAGAATGAGACCGCAGAAACAGGCACGTTGCCTTTATCTGCAAAAACACAAATGGAAGTTTAGCAGCTGGGATAATTTGCTGACGACGCTTGCCAATCTTTGGTGCACTAAGTTCACAAAAGTGTCACCTTTAGGTGGTAGAGAGATGTATACTGGTTCCTTTTCATCTACGGTTTTACTTGAAATTTTGGTGTCCTACTGCACCGGGCTTTCCGGGTATCCTTTGTGAATGAAGACATTGCTCAGTTTAATGAGCTCTTCTTTGATTTTCCTTAGGTGCCAAGCTTTTCCGCTCTGTTTGTTTGGCACGTAATTAGGTCATTTTTCAATTTCAGCGCTAGAAAGCCCTACGAAAGTTAACAAACAGTCTATTCCATTTTGGCTTCTTGTGCACCAACCCCTCATTGAACCATATTTTTGACGAATCAGAAAAAACGTCTCAGAAGGCTAGCGAGTTGTCTGATTCTTGTTCTAGTATAGAGGTTAATTTAGGATGTGCTGAGTTGAAGCTATTTATCAAATAATCTCTGCGGAGAAATTGGTCTGGTTAACAAAGAATGTCATCCATATATCGTTTGTACAATCCAGTTTCGCGAATTGATGAATGTGACGGGCCGTTTTAAAATTTTGCCTTAAAAATATCAGCATGTGGTGGTCCGAGTTATAACCCATTGCTACACAGTCTCTTTGGCGGTAGACCTGTTAATTTGAAGCAAAAGGAATTTGTGCATCCACTCGGTCTACCCAGGCTCACTCACGGCCCAACGTAAGGTTTAAGAGCTTACACGCTGAGAGCGTGTTAGCCCGTTCACACCTGGTTTCCGATTAACCCTATACCACACCAGGTGTGAACAATGGTCCCTGACGCTATTATTGTTGACCTATGCTTTGTGCATCTGGTAGTACACAATGTGCTGACATGAATACGAATCACCGAAAACGAGCTTGTCCGCCAACCTGTATAACGTAATTGAATTGTTCTGCAAAATAACACAAATTATCCTAGATTACACTTTTATAGCTTTACAGTCTAAATATTTTTGTAGAACCCAATTTTCCCATAAAAACCGTTCTCGTATTCAGGTTTATTTCACAGGGCGAGGATAAACTCTTTCATAAGTGAGAAATTTCAAGTTGCTTGGCCGTACAACTTGCGGAAAAATTAAATTTCAATTCACATCAATGTGAACATTTGCTTCAAGGTCATTGGGACGCGCTTGGTAATTGATGTATACGAGTACTAGTGTTCTTTCGCGGGGGTTGCTTGTGTTCTATCTGCAAATCACATAAAAGCAGTCGGTAAACTTAAAGTTCAGTAAATTCACTAACGTAACCCTTCCATTCTGTGATCGAGCATCAGAATGGCTACAAATAGCTTGTTCTCTACAGACAGCCTAGATTGTTATCGCAATGGAAGTGAAAATATCTACGAGAAGTGAATTTGCTTGGCACCTAAGTAATGATGACATTAGCGGCTATGCAAATCCTAATAGGCTTAAGTCTTTTGTAACGGATTTTGCCAAATGTATTACGTGAATATGAATACAGACTATCAAACTAACCGCAGAAAAATTATCACAGGTACACATTCCAAAGGCGGAAGACAGTATATCTATCTGATAACACAATTTTATGAGCACTTAGCTGGGAAACAGTCACCCAAATTCCTTCTGCACATTTGAGGGTGACAGTAATTCCAAATACTCGCAATACCTATTGGATAAAGGGTAGCGGCAATTCAAATAAGACTCGTATCACGTGATATGAAGACTGCATTGTGCGCTCAACAAAAGGTGGACCCACATTTATTTTGTCACCAGATTCGAACTAAGAAGCCTGCAATTTTTTGGATGAGATTGTTTCTCATATGCCTTTTTTGCGTATGATGGGTTCTGCAAGGCTCAGATAAATGTCTTTTGGTATAGGAACTTCCCGCTAAAAGCTATTCATTTGAGTCATCTCAACTAGTGAGAAACTGTTCACCGTGATAGCCGAATAAATCCTCCACTTAAGATAAGGAAATTCACCCGTGTAGGCAACACTTTTTCAGGATATATTTCACTGGGAAAGCATAAATGCACTGGTGCAAAACGATTTGTCTGTTCATTATTCGCGGTGAGACTTGCGTAAGCATTCAAGACTCAAGCTCCGGTTCACATAATTATACCCTAACAGCGCTCATGTAAACGAAATCTTCATTAGTCCTTCGTTCCAGAGGGAATAACCAAAGGACTACACACACTGGCAACTGGAGTCACAGGGGCAAACATATTTTGGACCAAAAGATAAAAAAGTTCTTTATCACCAACAGGGTGGAGTATATGCGAAGAGACTGTAAAGAATCGTGAAGAATGAAGGTGGACTGAATAATTATTGCTGTGTATGAGTTGTGTGTTCCCAATAAGTCTGGGATCCACTCAGTGTGAAAAATGGTGTTTTGTTTTCCTTCAGAGGCTCACATTCTTTCAAAGTTGCGGTCCACTAATAGTGGCAAAAATGGGATTTCATATGCGTTTTGAGAGAAGTTATAACCTTCATCCCAGCAGACCTTAAGGTGTATTGCCCTAAAACCTCAACATAACTTGATAATTCACGTAGTATTAATAGTATGAAGTTCTCCGCTAGTGCTGTCATATACGAGAACAAAATATGGTTATTAGATGCATCACTTTCAACAGTGTATGCGGGTTACACGTGCGGTCTACCCAGCCTTTGCGAATACAGACAGCAATTCGGTAATTATTCTGACTCTGATAACTGGCGCCAACTACAAGCGGCTCTCAGCGATCTTCCACTTGCAGTCTCCACCCACACATCCCGCTTCTCATCGTCGTTTGATTGTCGAATCGTCATCACAGCAGCCCTTTTCTTCCAATTTTCCATTGGTAGTGTTTTGTCAAACACTAGCACCAGATCACCTTCTTCCAACTCAGGAAAGGTTTCCTGCCATAGTCGTTTATTCTGTGGAAGAAGTGAATAACCTCTTATCCATTTCCATCAAATGACGTCGAGAAGGTGCTTCATCTGCCATTTTCAATAATTAAGATATGGCTTGCGTTAAATAGTAGGTGATTTGGAGTCATCACGGGACACTCGTTCAGATCTAAGGTACTTCTTGCCAGTGGCATATCATTTATTATTCAATCCAATCAAATCAGCTCGATAGCCGTATTTGCACGTAGTATCCAGCACGGGTAACACAGGAAGGCACTGGTGTGAGTCGCGCCGGAATGACATTCCATTTGGAGGAGAAGCTCTATGTGAAGCTGGCATACAAAGTATTTTCCAGTGAAATTTTAGGATGTTTCACGTCTTGCGTATTCGGATCTAAGAGAAATTTTCCGCCAACTCGGATCAGTCCTCGGTCTAGGGGCGATGTAAGCTTTTTCAGAAGGCTACTTCGGTCCAAAACATTTGTGTCGAACCAGGGCGAGATCATCTGGTTTTATACCTTTCAAAGGCGAGATAATGAGTAAGCTCTCTGAGGAGTTTAACAGCATGGGTACTTATCGATCAGATATCCTTTAAGTAGTTTCAGGCAACTCATTATTTTCGGATTTTCATCTAACTGTTACAGGTTAACAGTCTGATTATTCAGCAAATAATTGTAATATCCACGGTCGCCGATTTCAACACAGCGTCTTAGTGTAGCAAGAAATCATCTTTCCCAGTTTTTTGGGTCAGTCTTTATGCTCTTTCTTTAAGAACGTTGGATCCGTGAACCGTAACCTTTTAAGTCCTATAGGTTTGCCACCTTTCTAGAAGCCATGTCAGCTGAGTTGATCTTCTAATTTACATATGGTAACTGTGAACTACTGGATAGATCTCAACTGGAGGGTCGGCTACTTGCTTCAAAACGTTTGATAAATGGTTTGATTGGTCACGAATAATTTGTAGAACTACCGTAGAGTCAGTCTTCAAAGTATAAGAGTCGATATACAAAGTCTATTCGCTTTGTGTTTGGCTCAAATACTTGAACGCTAAAAATGCTGCAGTTAACTCCAGTCTCAGGATGGCGAATTCTTCCAGAATGGCGACCCCACCAGGCATACTTTGACTAGAAAACCACGCTTCTCGGTATACATTACAACACAACCACTCCGTAGGCATTTTGCGATGCCTTGAAGAACAATGCAGCTCTAATGCTTATGTGCCCCAGAAATATCTGGCACAAAGCTAAATCCGATTTGAATATAGCCAAGCTTGTGAAATGGCTGAACTCAGTTTAGTGTGGCAGCTGTCGAATGTGTCGTTCAGCCCTGTCTTCAATCGGCTGAGCTCTTATAGTAAGAGCTTGGCCGAAAACAGGGTAAGTGCCACGAACCGTAGAGTACCATACACTGATGCATTATATGGCTCTATTGATCTGTTCGTGGTTACTCCTCAATGCGTTTTTTAATAGCACGGTCGAAAGTTTCTAAAGCTCTGTCCCTTTTGAAGTCAAGATTGAAGTGTATGCTTCACGGTCTCAATTCTTGACGTAAGGTTTCGTACGGTTATTTGAAAGTGGAAAATCTATAAGCGTTTCTGCTGAGGTACTGCTGCACTCTGTTTTGGTAAGGCCCTTTCCGTAGTGGGTTGATCACGAACTACTAACTACCTGTCAAAGATCTTCAGTCGACTCAAAACTGATGAGAGAGTCTTTGGCGTAACATGAACTCAATGGAAGCTCAGAATCGAATACTTCAACAGGTTTCGACTTGCAATAGTTTCTTTGTTCAAGGCAAATCAGTGCAACATGGTTACAATTTGCCCCTTTAGGATGCATGGATTTTGGTACTGATTAGATGCGCGTTCTAATTTTCCATCTATTCACCACAGAAACCTAAGATAAGAGCGTTATGTTAGCCGTTTTGTTTTTCTTTGTTTCCTGGTGAAACTTTATTTCAATATCTTTCTGCTCCCCCAAAACCGGGTCAACGTTCCACACAGCATGTTCGCAAAGAGTGGATAAGGAAGTAACTGAAAATCCAAAGATGTATTTTGATATCTGGTGCGACAGCCTAACATAATTCTTGTTTCATCTGGTTCCTCTGGGCTGATAACTGGGTGGTGTAGTAAGTACAAAACCTGTCCTAAGCATTTATCCTGAGAAAGCAAGCACAGTTCGGCGTAACTTCCGTTCATTTAGCTATAAATTATGTAATATATAGTAATCTCCGACAGCGACATCTCACTGAACCAGATTTCAGGCAAAATAAGCGTTCTGGCACAAAAATTCTTTTTCGGAATGTATGGAGCATCCTAATTCCAACTTGAAAACGTTCTAAGTAAATGGCCTCTGATACTCCCGGGTTTGAATACCTCTACATTTTTGACAGAATACGATTTGGCAATTCCCGTGAGTTTGTTGAACTCCATAGCCCACATAGAATAAAACTGGTTTGGTGTATGCTCCGTAGCATCAATGTTATGCTTCTCATTGTCTAAATTAAGGACGAGATTCATGAGAGTCCAAAGGTTTTGCATTCGGATACTCTCGACCACCTTATCGTTATTACAGTATTCGGTTTGTCGCTTGAAGATCGGAAACAACAAACACAATTATCTTTGCAACCCATAGATAAGAATTTCAACGTCACGTGAGAGTTACTAAAGCTCTCATGGGTTTTCTACTCGTGCAAATCCCGTCACTGGATGTAGGCTAGAAAAATACCACCATCACCACTTCAAGACACCTCCGATCCTCTAATCACTTAAATCAAAACTAACAACAAGTGAATTTATCTCTGCTGCTTGTACAACGTTGGATGCTGATAAAATCACGGCTAACCCGTCCAACCTAACTGCTTGACCAATTAGTCGTCTGTGGCGTTGGCTTCCACTAATATGGGATTCCCACGTCTTTACTGACCCGAGACTGATGCCTCCCATCCTGAACGTACCGCAAATACTTCGTGTATGAACGTGCCGGGTACACGTATGTGATTTGGCAATGGAGTGTTCATCAACGGGAATACAGACAGCTCAATATGGGTATACACATCACTGCGTGTTTAACGCGTGCGTCAGTTACGATCCCTAACCGGCCTCAGTGCATTTTAATTGTGTCCCTGGCTTATGCACTCGTGTGCAGGCACAGAGATGCGCTAACTCAGTTACTATCTTTCACTCAGGGCCGGTCTATTTTGTGGTCATTTTGGTAGCCAGAAATGGACAAGAGGCGTTTTGATCAATCCCACCATCTCTAGCAGGAAGCCTTTGATGCCTTCGAATCATCTCAGTTTACCGATGGAGCACAATGGATCCACAGGTTGCTGGGCCATGTGTTCGGACCAAGTGACAACCTGGATGTCATTCGAAGATCAAATATAGTGCATTTTCCATTTGAGAATTCAGGTTGCGCTGCCTAAATCATAGCGAAAGCATAAATGCCTAAAACAAGCCATCCTGTTGATGGTTGAGAAGCTGAAAATTACCGATAGTCTGTTGAAGACTCATCGTTTTCGAGAAATACCGATACCAGTTGGCAAGAAAAAGTGATGGATCGAGCGGGATTGGTGATGTTCATCCACGCTGATCTTGTGAGTAGATAATATCTGGCTGAGGATAGCAGTATAGCCAAATTACCATGAAAAGCAAGTTATTCAATTTTAGTATGAGCCAATGTCCCTTTGGACTCCATTGGTGTTCTAGCTCCAATAAAGAAATAACGCTAATTATGCTAAATGCTGACCTATACGCGCAAACAATCTTGCACGCAATAAATGCAGGTACTGTGTATTCCAAAGTAATCGTCATCCATCTCTGTTTCACAGCCTGATAGAGCTGAATCCAATAGCTTAGCATTGAAAACATCATGGAACCACACGGTTCCCAATGATTATTGGAAATAAAACCATGGCGTTAGAGGTGTTACAGTATCTGATCTGCTGTGAGTAGTAATAATCAATATGATTTCAATCAGGGATCTTTTGCGATAAAGTTTCAAGGGCTATCAAGGAATTTTTTATGCACTGTATGGATCGTAATTTCCTTCTGTCTCTAGTGCTACAAATGTAATTTTTTTATTTTTCGACACATAGATAAGGGATTTGATATTAGCGATATCAACTTCCGACCGCATGCGAAAATAGTGTCAGAAGGCAATGTGGACCAAAGGCTTCATAATTGTGTGTACTTCAGAGAAGTCGATGACATACTGTTACCAACCAGTCGATAATTCCGGCTTCATCGAAACTTTTACTGGCGGGAATTTCGTCAGCATGCAAACATACGGCCTTCGCAACCAGACCGACCCTCACACCCTAAGTGTATCTTTCGGTAACCTGCCTACTGACAAGCGCAGAAGAAGCCGATTGCAGAAGGTGGTTTAAATGGGCTTAGGCAGGTCTCTAAAATTATTTTCACGACGTGAAATACTGTATTTAGGCATAGTGTGAATACACGCGGTTGGCACTAATTAGTCTTTTCTCGTTGCTCTCCGGGACGAATGCGGTCGTAGAAACTAAGGGAAGATCCGAAGGACTTTACTTGTTTGTCCGAGTCACGTTTCCCGGAGGCTCACATATCTAGCCGACAATCCAATTAGGTACGGTCTCATAAATCAGGAATGTCCCTAACACCCACTACAACACAGCCCATGTGACAGGCATCCAGAAGACCTCTTTAATGCCGCAGCAATAACGGACGAATAACGAATCCAACATGTTCTCTCCGAAAAATCAACGGTGAGATATGACGTCATCACGAATGTCACGAAAAATGTGTCCATTAGTAAGCTCGACGTCCATGGGCGATATAGGTGTGCGTCAGCCATGGATATGGTGGCTTCAAATGTGTGCTTACAGCACAGTGACCGTTCTTATGCAAAACAGGACTTTGGATAGAGGTACGGAAGCTGTGGACAAGGTCCCAGAGCAGGCACATGCATTCCCTTCCAATCACATGAATTCACTTATCACAAGCTTGATCCACCCGATTCGGTCGCTGACCCTGAGTCGACAACCACAGAACACAACGCCCCCAGTAGTAACTTTGGCATCGAGTAGTTGTTTCAGTAGGCTGTCACTTTAGCGCATGAAGGTCGAACAGCACGAGACCACCACCAATATACTCAGTCCACGAAGTCAAAGCCACCGCCGTTTTACACGCAGTCCCCCGAAATCAGTGGTTTAAATTTTGCGTTCGCTCATCTCAATGGCATCCTGATCATTAGTTCCTCTACGAAAAAACACGAGCACTTCTACTCACATTTTGCGACCACCTGTCTCAACAATGAGTCACGGTCAACACCAAAAAGTGTCTAATAGGCACTGACTTCATCAAACGTTTAGGCAATGAGTTTACTTTCACAGGGAAAAAGTCACTGCAAGAGAAAAAATGGGACAGCCTGAACAACTCAGAACTTATGTCATGTAGGCGACTCCGATGTTTCGGCGAGTTGGCCAACTTTTGTCGGCTTTTTATTCCACGATGCGTTAAGTTCTTAAAGTCACTCACCGATCTACTGAAAAACAAGCGAAGCAACGGGATTTCATAGAAACCGCACGAAATACATTCCCTCTACTGAAACAAGCCATCGACAAACAGCCTCATTATCGTATTTCGTAATAACGGCACCAGTTTCTCTAGTTACCAATGCCTCAGACAAACACTTTTGCCCGGCACAATATTAGACCGACACTTGGCATCTCGTTGCATTATCCTCCAAAAAACTACAACTAGCCGAATCCAAGGATAGCATTTTTGGCTGCGAAATCTCTATCTACTTAGGTTTACGTCAATTTGGACAGATCTTGGAAGAACGCGAATTCACGGTCTAAACCAGCCGTAAACCAAAGATTCGCGAGTTGAGCTCCAACACAGATACAGTTCTAGCTAATGTAGACATCTGGAATGTATCACTCAGTTCATGAGTAATGTACGACACATCTCGATTGTTGATAATCCTGTCGCAAATGCTCTACCACCGGAGGCCCGATCCACCTCGACGCCATTGCTTTCGTGTAAGAAAACCATCCTGAGGTTGAGCCGAAGGTCTCACACTGTGGGACATTTCCAAAGGCTACCCAAGGCCAGTCATACTACCAGGATTTAGTTGACAGACTTTCGAGAGCTCACATGGTTTGTCCCAGAAAGGTACAAGTACCTCCACTAAACTCATCATTGTCCTTTATATTAGCACAAGGTGAAACATGACGTCAGTGCAGGAGACCATACCAGTTTCCAGTCCCATCAATGGGAAGTGCACATGCACACAAAAAGTCCACTATCCAATGTACTAGCCTTCGAGTCACTTTTCCAAAAAATGAGTGCTGATCTTCCAAGGCTCTTTCCTCCGTCAAAAGGTAGTATATATATACTCAATTGAGTAGATCATTTCACCAGATAGCTTTTACCGGTATCTCCTAAAAATGCAGGCAGGTACACCTTTCCCTAAGCTTTCTTAGAGCAATGAGGTGCATCATTTGAATGTCCAGCCACAGTTACAATAAACAGTGGCCCGCATTTCGAGAGAGCTTTCAGTAGTCCTCTGCAACAGTTAGGTAATCTTGACACACACCATAGACTACCAGTAGCCAATAAGCGGAATAGTTGAAAGTTTCCATTGACAAATCAAGTCAGCCTTAGTAGCTCACAGAAACTCACACGGAGGGCAGTTAACGCAGCTAGTACCAAGTTTCCACAATGATCTTAAGGCCAATCTGCAAACAACGTCAACCGAACTCACACGAGGCTGATCGCTCCGACATTTTGATGACGTGGTAGCTTCTGAGTCCACTGCCAAGTTTGATTAGCTTGATTACCCCTCAAGTTATTGCCACAGATGTTTAACTTACACCTTCTGGTTGCACACAAACTAAATAGAACAGTTTGTGTAAAACCAAGCCTTCAAGGCTGTACGCACGCTTTCCTTAAGACAGAGAGTAGAGCTATTCTGCAAGCTGCCGGCTTAATGGGAAATTTTCACACATGAATTAGATTTCCTCACCGTTATTCCACAAGAACTAATATCAACAAATTAGGGATTAGAAAGTTTTCTCTGAAAATATTTTCACCGTTTCTGGACAGAACCTTGATACACCTTGTGGAGGACATTTCAATTGTCGACCTTAGTATGCCTTTCGTTGTAGAACAATAATCCCCTCGTTATCTTCCATTCCTCTGGAACCTTCAAATCTACCACTAACGTTCGCCGGAAGTGACCATATCCGATCTTTCCAATTTAGAGTAGTCCGGTGATCCGAAAAAATACTGCTGTTTACTAAGATGCCCCTAATTAGAGCCTTCTAAGTAGAAGTTTTTCAAAATGTTATCAATGAATATTTTATTTTTTCATTTGCTAGATCAATTGCCATACGAAAGTGTCTGCAGCGGTTGAACAGTGATAACGGACCCAACTTTGAGAGTATGGAAGGTTAAGCAACGAGTACTTCCAGGGTGATATAAAGGTCGTGCCTCTTGTTTGCTTGTGGACAGAGAATGCAAGTAAATATGTACACGGCTGACCATTCACGAGCGTGTTTAAACACGCATCTGATCCATCCTAAAGAAAGAACGGTCATCAGTAGGTCCTCAATCTGTAACAGACGAAATTTTCACTACATTGATGACTGAAGTGGAAGAGATCATGAACAAAATAACTTGGGTGACAAACAGCTCATACCCTACTAATAAGCAATGACAGTATCTCCTCAGAAGAAGTAACGAAACATGCAAGCTGAACTGTCGGTGGTGCAGGGCTCAGTATCGTAGGAAAGAGTAATTTAATGATACCTCGAGTAAAGTTTCTTATGAAATGAACTTTTCCTTAGCTGCTGATAACGTAATGGTAGCTTAAACCAACACAAATGTTCACTTCACTTGACGTAACAACTCGTGATTGTTCAATGTTCACAACCAGTTTCATCGAGAAGCTTCGTCTTCATTTATCCGCTCTTCATTTTATCGTACCTGTTACGGGTCAATAGACCGATTTACAGATCTCCACTCGCTGGCACTGATTGGCTTTTGTTTAAATGATCACTTGACTCTGCCGCTGGAATTACCAGTGCTCCTTGTATTGACAGGAAATTGTACTTCACGTTGGGTCATCCATATCGTAGCACGTCATTTCTCCTTGATTCCACTGCTTATTTATACTGTGGAGTCGCTGGAGCGCAGAACAAACCCCAGGTCCCTAGGTTTTTCTAAGCTTTAAAATGAACTACATGGTTGCTACTACTGAGTTGTGGTGCAGTCTGCTTGGTGATTCAATGGTTAAAAGTCCCGCTTTTGTCGGTGTTCTACAAACATTTAGTTTATTTTGCATCCATTCCAGACCAACCGTCATCTCACTGATCCACTCAGATCCAACTTTTTCACTGCAGTCTGGCAATTTATTGCTATGGTTCGCCTGGGTAAAGATAAAAACTGCATATTTCTATTTGATTATTGGTCAACTTAGTACTGAGTATAGAACCGTGACTGGAATGTTGGTATTCATATGTGCTGCTTTACGAAGTTTCAAAAATATCGACCATATCAAGATAGTGTGCTTGAAAAATATTAGGTACATGTGATATATAGCCGGGAAAATAAATATGGCTTAACTCCAGCTGTAATCTCAGTCGAATCGAATGGAGCAGGTATGGACGGCGAGTCCGTTTTTAGAACCACACGGTGATTCTTCCAAATGGTGCTTCCGGGGGGAATTTTGTCATTTCATCCAGATACAATCCGGTATTACTCATGGTGCGACTCCGTTTTTTAATTCCGGATTACCAGAAGTATAAATATCACTTCCGTTGCTGCTACGAAGCACATAGATCTTTGGATCTATTTCGTTCTTATCAAATGTGTATCAAACAATTTCCTGAGAGCAGATGAGAGGGAAATAGGTTACTTGAAGAACTCCGTGAGAAAACTAATGTGATTCAGCGAAATTTGCAGCATTTTCTAGCTTTTGCCATGGTACCGGTATTCCATCAAAGGCTGCATTATTACCAAACAGTTTTGTTAAGGTGAATATGATACTTCATCTGGATGATATAGAAAAATTTCCCCAGAAGCACAGAACGGGTTTCTCGGTTGTTGCAGCCCATCGGGTATGCGCACGCCGAAAGGTTCTTCCATATAATTTTATATTTGTGTACTGGAATGTAGGTATACCTCCTCAGTCTAATTTAGAGATTCTAAGAATGAACTGTTCGATTGTGCGCTCTCCCAACGATTCACATGATATTGAGATGCTTACCGGAAGTATTCCCATCCATTCTCGATCCCCACTGAACTGATGCTTATGTAGCTACCTATGTCCATTTGATCACCTTTCGCTTAGATCAAAGTGATGTACGTGTTATTGGTTTACTCATCCCAGTCAGATGTTTTGGATTCAAAGTCCTTCCAACGTTCTAGTTTTTGTACTCGTGAGAAATGGTTCTGCCATGTTGCTTTCTAACCTCTCTTTTGTTTTGTTTAATTTCCATACATTCCACTGTGCAAGTTCAAATGATGAAACCGCAATATTTTCTGAAAAACCTTTCATTGTAATGTATCCGAAAAATAATTCACCCTCCCACAATGTGGTTTTTGTGGATTCCTCTCAGTATTTTCTTGTTGGAATTTAGTTAGCGCAAATGACGTAGAGAAAACAGACGGGAAAAAGTGTCATGAAATGCTGAGATTTTGGATGCTCTTCATCCTGGCACGTGGTGCATTGTAGAACTCAGCCTGATTTCCCACACTTGCCATAACCCAAGTCTATTGGAAAAAGGTTTTTATGCAAATTCATAAGGCCCGGAACTGATGACGTACAGCTTTACTCAAGATCCTTTCTTCGAAGGAAAAACATGGAAGAACTCTACCTGTGGGAAATTGTTGTTTGTGTTCAAATCACAACGTGCACTCCGTATAGTCCATTTAGGACCCAAAACTCTCCACGTAAGCCAGGAGTTGTGTACGTGATGGTCTCATCAAATGCATAAGGACATGGGTCAATATATCAGAGATCAAACATTGGTACAGTCGCTGTTAATTCGGTAATAACCAGTTCTAGGGAAATTTTCGTTATAGTTCGATAAAAAATGACGGGACAGGTCACCGTGGTTCCAAGGCCTGATTAACCCTACTGATTCAACTTTAATGTTCACAAGAAGTTCCCATGTACATAACACGACTGAGTGCGTATCCAGGGAACATTAAGTTATTACGGTAGTCAATATTTCCTCATTTCAGGCATTCAGCCGGGGCTTCATTTCGCAATAATATCCTTATCGACTCGCCAGTTTACTAACTGGAAAAGATTATCGACCCGACTTGTTTAAAAAATGGTACGCTTGACTCACAATGAGGCTCTTCTAAAAGACAGGCGGAATCGCATATAGCCATTCCCCGATATCTAAATTATCTGCTTCATCTCAGATCTAATATTTGTATACAAGAGCTTCTACGCACCCAACCGCACAATATTTGAAAAAATAATCATCTCACTCATGTAGCCTGAGCGCATGGGAAAATAAGCAGTAATTCCCGTGAACTGTACATGCGCAGTGGATGGCTTCTCAGTTTGGCCTAGTCTAAGTAACGACCCAATATTCCATCCCCAAGAAACTTTTCGCATCTATCGTATGAACTATTATTCCTTCCAGTTAAACCGGAAAAATCTGTTGAAAAATGACCGGCTATATTACCAGCCAGAAAGGACACATCGTAGATTCGCAAATCTGATTGAGACTCGCGAAGAACTGATTTTGTCAGTCTCAGTGAAACAGATGGGAACATTGTAAATACTAATACGCACCGGGTGCAGTGTCTAACATCGATTTGATCAACCTGCCTAAGTCAATGAATGATCTAAGAGATGGCTACTGATCACTGTCAGTGGTTGGTGTTTTCCACTTCATGCACACATTTGAGCCCACATTTTCCGTTATAAATTGAGAAAGTGGAAAAACACAACGGATCAAATAAAAAGACAGTTTGCAAAAAATAATTACTTTCAAGTAAAGAATAAAGTAAAGGTTCATCATTGTGTGGTTTGTACGCGATTATCCAGGAAAGCATTTGGATTTTCGACAGGATATTCCAAATAGGATTGTGTCGCATCATAATAATACGTTGGTCATGTGTCTCTCCTTATATTGTTTGAGATTGATAAAATTGAACACATGTTATCTATTGATTAGCTTGTAAAATCCTTTACCATTTTGTATTGACACTCAGACCAACCTTCCAAACTATGGAAGTATAATTCAATTCAATATTGTGTTTCATCCATATTGGCCATCAGCCCCGACATATCTACTATGACCCACGCATAACTCTAACCACGGACTGTATAGTTCAGATTTTGATTCTACAGTCTCCGTGCTGTTTCACTTCAGTCTATCACGTGTACCTAACACTTGATAAACCACTATATGATGCAGGAACTGAACACCAAGTCTAGCTTCAAATCCCAGTTGGTTTCGGCGAATGTGACAGCAGATGGGCTTCCATTACAAGTGAAACAATTGTGAAGTGTCATCACTGTCTTTGATGGTGAGTTCATCTTGACTACTATATTAGGAATTACTTACTGAACACCTAAAACAGGCATAATTCGGAGTGAATAATTTTCCTGATTTATTTACATCACGATGATGCGTCAAGTTCATCAGGTCCACTTTGTGGTGGGCTTGTTTCGGACGGTCGAGTTTAGCATGTTACGCTGAATGATCATGCCTGAATAATAATTTCAGCTGTGTCTATTTACTATATCCCATTACAAATTCGAGTGGGTCAATAGTCAAACAATACTGAGGAACTATGGAATGGATTTGAGAACCTGGCATTTTCATTCCAGAACGGAGCTCGTCGATTGGTTGCCGCTCCCGTCTAATGAACCACATAAAATGAATCAATAATGTAAAACTAGGCTTCAGCCAAAGTTCATGAATTATCTTGGCGCTTTCCCCCTTCCACTCTTGGAGGACTGCCAGCGGCGCATTCAAATCCACGGTATGAGCATCCTAGCGAAATCGTATTAACAGCTACAACCGAGCTCATCCAGAAGCTTCCTCTGGGGTAAGCATCGAACGGAAAGTGCTTATTATCGGGAAACGATTCACAATCTACTGTGTAACTGTTATTACATGGATAACTATGAAACAGTCGTCACATATACCAGGAATAATATCTGATGATGTAAATTATATTCTCTGTATGAATCCAGGAATCACTGAAAGATAGGTACCCTTCTCATTCCGAGGTTTTGCGTGATTCCATTTGAATGGACATACCGATATTTATTTGACTAACTGATTTATCAAGGATTTTCAGCAATCGTGATCTTGAGATTCAGATGGAAGATTCATTTGGGGACTCAGAATGCAGGGTGTAACCCTGCGCAGTGAAACTATGAGTGCCCCATATTATTAATCCAAGCGGCCTCTTTGGGTAACAAATCTCGAACCACAGAATTACACGCGGTTTACCCACTACTTGATCACGACTGAACGTTGGAAGGTTTGTAATTGTGTTGGGCACGGTGTACTTCCTGAAGATGGCATAGGAAAGTTAGCCTTGTGACAATATAACTTAGTGATTCATGACTAAAGTGTGGGTCAGAAATCCGGTCAGTACAATTTGGATGACCATGACTGTGCTGTCGCTGTCAAATTAGACGAAAATCTATCAAGACGTATCTCTGTTTCTGTTGACGTTTACTCTGAAAATGTTATAACTGTTAGACTTGGTCGGTCCTAATGACAATCTACCAGCGAATTTACTAAACATGATCATTATACTTCCGTAAAATGTCAACCCACTGCATACGTTTTGCGTCTATACTGCATTAGCAATTAAAATCCCTGCCCTTTCACCAATAACTTGAGTGTCACCGACTTTTGAAGTAATTGCACTTGGTATTTTCTTTGACTATTGTATGAAATGCCCTATATGCAATTAGACCCGAGGTGGAGGAATTGGTACATATAACAACAATCTTTGTCTAAACACGTCAGACCCGTCTTCACTTACTCGTCAGTTTTCTCAAGCTATTTCATACACAAATATAAACCCAAGTCTGTGAGCGAATTCCGCTCACATTCTCCACTGAACGTTCATCCCTTCCCTCAGTGCTCCACGACAGACCATCTGGAAAATGTTGAACAGTTTTCATAATTTTCGTAAAATACCCTGAAATTTCATATTACTTTTGCAATTGAATTTCACTATCTATTTCGCAGTCACGATCTACATTTGGCACTTACGTCGTTGCACCAGATCCCACTGAGTTGTTATTTGAACAATATGAACAATTACTTGAACAAGCTGCTAAGAATTACTTTGTATTGGTAATTTCCACTTGTTGGTAAGCAATATAACTGGGACACGAGCCCAATTATATAATTTTCCTACTGACATCCCCAACTTTTCTCTCCACCACTGGGACAAACAACCAATTCACCTCAGTTGTCAATAGGTTCAGGAACCATTTACGGAACATAGCAGCCCATTTCAACACAATATAACATGAAACCTGGAGAATGATCCGGTCAAAATTTTGTCTTAATTTTTTTTAGATTTTCTTCGTAAAGGCTAATAACTGATATGATTTATTCATCTGGGTCGGTCGCAAACATGGAAATCACCTAAATCAACTTGCGTGTTTCGACCACTGACACAGGTAAAGTTGGTCTTAAGCCGACCGCGATATGTGTGCATGGCCTGTTACATGACTGGGACCAAGTGATCAAATATAGATATTTTCTAGTGATTATTCCCATGCCCGTTCTTCACGTAGCCTAATCATCAAGGGTTATGGATCGGTGTTGGAATGTTTTGCAGTTGGAGTCCACTTTTTTATTTTCCAGATACTGAAGTGAAAAGAACGCGCAGTTCTGGTGAGTTCATGATAGTCAGAAGGGGTTTCCGTGCTGCACACCGCTTGTTTTGGAAAGCCTAAGTGTGTGATCCCAACATACAAAGGAAACGGATAGATTCAAAGCAAGATAGCAAGAAAGGAGTGATATATGCACAAGATAGGAAATGGAGCAAGTTCCGCTCATATTCTCTACTGAATGTTCATTCCCCCTCAGTGCTCCACGACAGACCACTTGAAATATACGTTGGACAGTTTTCATAAATTCCGTAAAATGTGCTGACATTCCATAACACATATTTGCTCTAGATTGTGTGATTGTCGTGGAGGTTTCACGTCCAGCTAGACTTGGTGCATTTCTATCACTTCTTCTGATTAGACGCTAGTGTCATTCTACCAATTTAATTAGCCCTTGACTAGGCTCTCATAACCCCACAATAGTCGTAACTTAACCGAAGGTCTACAGTCACGCCAGCCACACACACTTCCCATTAGGCCGTTATTGCCCTCTGTGGAGGAAACATATTTGTCCGTGAAACAATACGATACTTCCGTAAATGGTTGCTCAGTTAGAATCTCCTGACGCGAATCTTCCATTTTCCCAGGACAATGTCACAGCTTATTTACATTTTTGCTCCGCTCTTTGCGACCGAGTTGAAACTTCGTATTCGCACCCTAATCGTTTACCATCTCCCACTTCAGGCACCTAAGCTAAAAAAAGGAAAACGCTTTCAAGGATCAGAGTTTCTCAGCCGTCAATATATAACAACAAAATATATCGAGACTGAGCTAAACCGACTCAGTATCAACTACAAGCGCGATCTTTGTGAGCGAAAATCTTCGAGAAGCACAGAAGCTCAAAACGTTCCCACTTATCTGTTATTCTGAAGCAGACAAGCTCAACAGGCAATTGAACAGCTTATAAAAACTTTCGGTTCCTACACTCCTTGGATAAATTCAAACTGAGGAACCTCCATTTTACATCCTCACTGTGGATGTCAGAGACTGCCACTTGATGACTCCATAAAATCACTTGGACCGGACCGACTCAATCCTATAGTGCTCGAGAAGTGTGTGGTTACTCCTAGCTCGATTTTCTCGGATCTTTTGAACTAACCTCTGCGAGACAAGAAGATTTCGGATTGTTGCAAACAGCAGCAGTATATCCCCTATGCTTCACTAAGGTCCTTCAAAAGTTTGTCCCATTTCGTGTATTTCTATCTTTCCAAACGTTGTCGAAAGAATAGGTCTCAAACGATCTAACAAAACTATCTGTTTCAAACCCTGATCAGGTTAGTTACCGACAGTCACTCTCAATTCTCAATGCCCCTGCCATCTTCACACAAAATGATCTCTTCAGACTTGATGGAAAGAGTAAAGCGAAACGAATATGCTTCCCAAACTACGGTGATATAATCAACTGCTTCGACAGGAGCAAGCAACTTCCTTTTCTTTCCTCTCTGGAGTTGAGCCTTCCTTTGATTCTTTGTTGGCAGAATATTTACCAATCTTCTGTATTATACTCGTGATACCAAGGGAAGCTTTTCCCTTGTTTCCACAACAAGTACAGTTGCCCAAAGGGACCATATTGTCCTGCAGATTTGTCTCATGCCCGAAACTTAGTCGTCAATTCGATTTCGTAAGGTGATATGGTACTTCCCCTTTCAAGTATTATCAAGCAATCCAACTTTCAAAGCGACAGCACTTCCATTACAATCAATGGAGACAGTTGAATCATCTTGATCCATAGAATATATTACTGACGCGAAGAGCCTGAATCTCCCGTGGTGCAAGTTTAGCATCAGATTACCTAATACTTTTCATTCCTAACTCGTATACCCCTAAGACATTCTACACACTTCATCAGATACCAACACAGCAAAGCTTACAAAAGTTATCTTCGAAGGTTCCCAATAACGCTGCTGATCCTTTTCACAAATTTTCAGGCAAAATTATATTTATTTCTTCCACTCGTTCTCAAAACAAACATCTTTATGCATGCATTTTGGCACACTTCATTCCTACTATTCCCTGTCTCGCGAAGTACTTGCACATTTCAATTTTTGTATTATCAAAATTTACAAAACATTTGAAACAAGGCCGATGTCTAATAAACATTACTTCATATTTCCGTCTCACTTTGCGTTCCATGGTTTTCATTTTTTAGGACGTTTACATTTATATTTATTACGTGTTTTTACATGGGTTAAGCGAAATTGGTTAGTACCACATAGCTACAAACGCCTACTGTCTTTTTAGAGATAACCGGCAACCAGTCCCTAAAAGTTGGAGTACATAACCACATACAGTCCCAAAAGTCCAGGTGTGGTTAAGTGGGGGCTGAATACTCATCACTTCGATTGCATAAAACACTGCACTCGACCACTTGAATTGACAAGGATTAGAGTTCTGATTTAGGCGAAACACATTCACAATCACCTTACTAGTTTACGTAAATCTACATTCAGCTGAACGGTAGATGTGTTCAAGATACCCTAATCTCACAAAATGAAACAGTGCACGAAGGAGCAATTTTGAAGTTATACGAAATATAAATTTTCAACAAAAGGACGACTCCGCGAGTATATGCTATTGATTTCCTCTTAGTAACTACCCATAGCGTGCTTGGAATTCAAATGAAGTAGTCATACCATGGATCATTACTAAACGATGCAATTTTTGTTCACAAAATCAAAATTTCCTGTCCAAATAAAATGGGAGTCTTCTTTGTGAATGATAGTAAATTTTAATAGATACAGCAAAAGTATCCACAGGGAAAATGCCTACCTCATGAAATGTGGTGGTCCATTCCGCATCAGGCTCAGTAGTGTTTTTGCTTGTGCAGCCCAATCGTCTGGTGAAAACGGAAGTTGGATCTGAAATGCTTCAAAAATGGGGAAGGGTGTGTACCAGTGAAAATAAGGCAGTACATAAATAGATCAAAAGTAACAGTATATACTATTCTGAGTTGGCGTGAGTGAGCTCTGCTGAAAATGAGCATGTTTGCCACTCTGTGAACTACAAATATACTCAGTTAGAAAAATTGAACAATATTATGAATCAGTATATACATTTATTTTGGATAGAAACTAAGCATTAAACAAAAAGCAGAACAGCATCACGGCTGATCTGCCTGAACTAGGGCTAAACTAGTTGGAAGAATGTTTAGTATAAAGCCAGCTCCGTAGTGTGTTAGCATTTTAAAGTTTGGGAACGGAAAATGCATCCCCGCTATTTCTATACTTCTTATTAGACCATTTAGAGAAACTTCCATCTCACCCAATATAATACTCTGAGGTGAAACATCGTCTGCATATCCTTAATCAGTGAATATACGGTCTCAGTGCAGATCGATGCCCTTTATGTCGCAAGAATATATGTTCATTTGCAGAACCACTCCAATGAAAGTGATCAGTGAGAAAGTGTAATAGTGGAAATCTCTGACTCAATCAAGTCAGCATCAAACTCGGAACGAAATTATCAATATACACACAGTGGATTTTGGCTGTTAGTAAAAAGTGAGAAAAAAACATGATAGCACAGAAAAGTATGTATTTTTGAAATCCAATTTCGCACTCGATCCAGAAACAGAGATTATATCCTAGTGCAGAATTCTAAAACACGAATTACTGAAATTTTATTAAGCCAGATACAACTGGTCACTCGGTTTTTTCTTGGAAGACTGGGCGAAGTTGTTTCTTGCCAGGTTAGATGAAAATATTCGAGCGATTTACCAAAACATTCTCGTCTTCACAAAAACATTCAAAACACACAAAGAACTCATCGTAGAATCAAGGTAAGGTACAAGTCTATATAGGACACTTAGCTGGATAGATTGTGTTAGAGTAAAATCAGTTGTTGAATGCATAACCTCAGGCGCCAAAAACTCAGGAAATCCATCAAGATATAATCAAACCAGGAGAGGTCGTGGCCGTGAGTTACTCCTAAATATGTAATACAAATCCTTTCGGAGATATTTTCCCACCATTGACGGGAAAATCTGGACCAGAAAAAGGTACTGAACTGCCTACAACTTACGTGGACGGAAAATCTTACTATGGAGCATTTGGAAAATTTCATTTTTAGATTCAGACTTTACGATCAGTTGACGCGTTCAATGGATTTCCGTCGCGGAAGTGGCCAATGAGCACTACTGGGATGAGACGCAAAGTAGATTGCCTCATCAGCGTACTTCCGAAGCAGGAAGGTATGAGAGTACACATAAAATTTGATCGAATTTCACTCTGTAAAGGGCATATATAAGGAGGTCACATTCAGGAGGTCCTTACAGAAATCTGGGTGATTCTTTGTTATTTATTAATTGGTTGATGCTGCTGAGTGGGCAAACTCTACGTTTACCCAATTTCGAGTACTGTAGTGGGCTTGAAAAATCGATGCGGGAGAAAAACGAACGAGAAATCGGCAAAAGCCAAGTGCTTATGAAGAACAAAATGGCAAATGGGATTGTTAATCAAACACTCGCAACAGCTTTGAATGAGATTGAGATCTCATAAGTAAACAAAGTAGAACCAAGTGTTGTTTTAATTGAAGATGAATATTCGTTCCTCTTCAACCTCATACAGGTGGACTGTTGTCAATTTCATGATCCGTTATCCTAATGAATTCATCACTACTTAAGTCAATCAAATGCCTATTTTGTTCTTTACCCAGCATCATGCGAGAGATGTCTTTAATCGATATAGGTGTGACCGACCGTGTTTGTAGTCCATCATTTGGGTTGATCCGCGCCACACTGTGATGATGACGCCCGGATGCACTTGACTAGTTTGTTACTTTCTCGTGCATAGGCAACACGTTGATGTGTTCTCTGGACAGTGGCAATTTGTCATACTAGCTGAGAATTTACACAAGTAAAAACGTCCTAAAAAATTCAACCTTCATCAGGATGAATTTGATACTTCCTCCAAGTTCCCGTGCGTGCCACTAGTCATTGAGAATCAAATGATTAGTGGACGTGTACTGAACGATAATCTTCAAATAATACATCGTGCAGTCGCAGAGCTCAATTCACCATTGAACACCATGGAATCACTGTACAGCATTTTCGCTCTTGCTGGGAATCGTCACAATGCATGTGTGCCGAGCCTGCCGAGTGAATCGAAGTTGGAGTATAGGATGGAGAACTGAAAGTTTTACCCTCAGACCATCTGAGCTGCCTCTGAGCTGTTTAGTGAACATACGCTACATGATAATACAACTTTCCGTCACCGTTTTTAAAGTTTGCTGCTAGCTTCCTGCACAACAATCCACTCTCGCGGTACAAAACTCCTGCGTTGAGACCGGAGTCCCACAAAGACAAAGAGGTTGATAGCTTTACCTTCCGTTTATCCTTTTATTCTTTGAATTCCTTGTACATCACTTCCAGTAGCAGTGTGTTAGCCAGGCGAGACACTAAATATAGTGAACCGAGCGCAAGATACCTCAAAGACCTACATGGTGGCTGGGATGGAACCTAACGAAAGGGCTTCGTAGATGGGAGATGAGCAATCACTTTCAATAAGTATAAAGAGGGGAGTTCCGAAATACAGTCTCTGTTGAACAATCTAAGCATATGTATTCCAACCTCACCAATATGTGCGCCTTATTTAGGAGAGATGAAAGTATGTCAGTTTACAGACCATTATCAAGACGTTCCAAATACGTCGACAGCTTTGTGTAGTCCTTAACCGATAAATATGGGGCTTTCACTTCTGTGGTAGAGACGTATCGGCGACGGTATTCTATCTCCGTGAGCTATGGTCCAGAGGACTAGATCTTCACAGCTGTCCACTACGAAAAGTCCTAACAGACTTATTCGGAATTCGTAAGCTCAGGGAAAGCACCAGTATTTTGTCCACGTAGCACAAAGGCTTTGATAAGTTTTTGTGTCAAGCTGAAGCATGCAGATTGTTGCTTGTGAAATTGCCATTCACCAATGGAGTCGACCAGTTACTGGTGGAAAATTATCTAGGGACCATGTTGCATTGCTGTACATGGCGGGCAAGCCGAATAGTAACACACACTAATGGAAATACACGACAGTAATCCGACTTTCCAGTGACAACTGAAGTTCACTGCAACCGATGATACGTTCAGCGATGTTCCGTGAAAACAGACAATGACTGCTGTCAACCATATATTTGACATGCACCATTGCACAAGGAACATGACTGATGATAGTCGCCGAATACAAAGTGAACAGATATTAGTGTTCAGTTTTAAATCTATTATTTGAGGCTTGCTCCGGCCTATATGTGCATATTTACACATACACAATATATATATATATATATATATATATATATATATATATATATATATATATATATATGATCATCAGTTTTAGCCAGAAGTGTGATATGATCTTCAGTATTTGGATTTGGTACCAAGTTATAGGGTTTTGTCTGCAAACTCCAGTGATGAGATAGAGCATCAGTTTCCGTTCAGGTAGAACTTACTTTTTCCAATAATTTCGAACGATTCAATGCATCCAAGTTCTCAAGGTGAGTCGTACTCAGATGAATGATTTTGAATCCGGCTAACGATGCAAAAACAAAAATTTACTGATTTCATCGTCACAGTTTTCAACCTCAAATCATACTCTCGAAATACATTCTGTACCTCTATGCGAACTTTTTGTCTCTGACCCGACTGATTTTACGACTGAGAACAATCAAGAACAAACATCATATCTGGAGGAACACGGAACATAGGAAGCATACCTTCAAGCATGTCCGGAATTGAGGTTCATGCTGTGAGCACGGTTATCCAGATTTTTCCCAGTCCATTGTCGAGGAGAACGTTCAAGTTTCTCTTGAGACCACCTAGCACATAGGTCTCAATTGACCTGAGGGAATCAAGTTTTATTCGGAGTCACTCTTTCAGTGGAACCGATCGTCGTAAACAAATTCGGTTGGCCGAAGGAGATGGCTAGCTAACGGGCGTGCACAAGATGCCCGAACCCTTTGGCACTCACGTGTCCATCAGCTAGAACATTGTATTTTCCAATGAATATCGGACCACAGACAGAAAACCAATTGCACTAGAGGCGGAGGGACGTGTAGTTGACCAAAAGTGGTTAGCAATCCGACTGCTTCACATAGGGTTCTGGGAAGTATTGAAATAGGCTTGTCTTAAACGGGGTATTTTATTTCATTATGAATCCTGTGCAGGCTTTCGGCCCAAGTTGTAGTAATTAAATAATAAAGTACCAATTTATTTGTCAGAAAAGGAGATGAAATGAAGATGACGAGTAGAAAATATAATTTGATCTAGTGTGATTTTGAAAGCAATTCTATGAGGATGTCATATTCGGTCATCATCACACAACCAGAGCACGACTGCGGAGAATTGATGAACAAAAACTAATCAGCAAATGTGAACAAGGTCCAATGTGGTACGTGTCCAAAAAAGCGTTTGGGACTACAATGACATGTTGAAAATAGTGTTTATTTGAAGTGAGCTGCTTGAGTTTGGTTAAAGTACGCATGTTTGCTTGCAGCCACGTGAACAGCTTGATTTTCGTGGAAATGAATGGTTATGGTTTTCAGTATTATATTGTGGTTATTAAAATATCCCCAGGTCGAATATTATTCTGTACATTTAAAAGGTAGATACTAGGTGATATCAGGTACTCCTAGTGATCATCAGTAGCTTTTTCCTAATGCCTACTTAATTCATTTATTTACCATTTAACCCTTCTTAGATGACTGAGAACACGCTCGAATAAATATCTGATTAGGAAACCTTGTCTAGAAAGTTACCAGTAAATGCACACTTTTCTTACTACGGGCAACCATTTTGGAAGCTGCATTGTAAACTAGTTATGACTTGTTACAAATGGCCTATGTGAACTGGGTGGTAATTTGCTGATGACGAGTGGTCTGACATTCAGAAACTACAGATCTCCAGAAGCCGTGCACTTTGGCGCGTAGCTATCCCGTCCTAAAGTTTTCTCCAGGTCTCTCCCCCAAAGCAGCTACAGATAATGTTTTGTAGACAGTTTCTGCAATGTAACTACTAAATCATATTAATAGAACCGAAAACGTGTTAGTCTGCCTGACGTTAGCTTCTGAACATCTCTGTACACACCAATAGAAAAGACTACTTGATCCTATGATAAAGAAACCTCTCAGATCCATTTTTGGGATGAGTGTAAGATGAAGCACTTTATATATATATATATATATATATATATATATATATATATATATATATATATATATATATATATATATGAACAACGCAGCCCGTTGAAGTATTTCCCTGAAAGTCATTGAAATCATTTATTGAAATGTGTCAGGCAATATCCAGTAGATCCACGTATGCTGTCACGGTTACTGTGATTTTTCAGCAGTTTTAGACAGTCGCTGACGCATGGTACACGACTCTCCAGATGAAAGTTTGCTTCTTATCACATCCATGAATGGCTGCTCGGATCAGTTAATATAATCAGCACAACGTTCGCACTACGGCAGTATAACTCAAAAGTATCCCTGCACCATGATAGGACATTCCACAAGAAAATATTGTCGAATCTTGGTGATAAAGTAAACGTTACTGGTTTCTTAAAAGTGGAGTTTCCGCGGAGATTTTTTCACTCATGAGAGCTGAACAAAATACCTCGCGAATGTGAGAAATGAGACCAACATCAAATTTTGTTGGAACCAAGGAACTTCAAGTCACTGGAACTTTTCACAGTAATGTCTTGGTTGCTTCATTGAAGTCCACATTGTTGTGTTTTAATGGGACGAATGGAATCACCTACCTGTAGCAATAATGGTGGTTTGATAGGAAGTCATTGAGGTGGATCATAATACGGAAGATTTTGAGTCCCGCATGAGAAGCGGCTGGCTAATCAAATACGACCAACGCTCTAACATCAGCTCACATCTTCTGAGGGGCTCAACCTTAGAACGTGCAATGAAAAGCTACCCAAATGTCTGGAATGCACTCCTACACCCGTGAGGAGTGAAACAATTAAAGTTTACCTCTGGCCAGACTGGTCTTCCATTTTGGGCCGGTTTATCACACTGTTCGTTTGAGGAAGGTGAGCCACGCAGAGGCATTCAAAAACTAGAGTGAATGTTGATCACTTTGCTAGCAAGCTATGCTACTGGGGAAGAGCTCAAGCCATTAGTCGTTGGCAAACACAGTGGTGCATGATGCTTGAAATCCATTGCCCTGGCAGTGTGACAAGTTGAGTATAACACTGACGGACAAGCGTTGATAAGCAAAGACATTCAAAAATTGGATTCAAAAGACCATTAAATAAATATTCTCAGAGCGGACATCAACCGTACTTTTAGTAAATATATGATCAGTTCACTCATACTGGCAACCGAGTAATCAAAAGTGTCGCTTTTACCACCAAACAGCGGCTACACATCAGTCTTTGGATGGGGTAAAACAAATCAAATGAAGTTGACCTACAAACGACGTTCCCGACAGGTGGAGAATTTTACAAATGGCCTTTTTGGACGAAGTGTCATATTTCAGGGGTACGCAGTTCAAAAGCTCTTACTTATGTTCTCGACTAATCTAATAGGCGAATTTCAGTGGATCAACCAGGCACGACAGGATGTCAAGCATTGGACCATACTAAATTGCTTCAAAAGCCACTGGATTTCCTAGGAAGGATCAAATGTATAATCTTATGCAGTCAAAGGCAAATTATTTTTCCAATCGCTTATGATTTTTCCCTCGGTCGGAAATCCCACGTTTGTAGAAAAGGCCGAGACAATAGTCTCAGAACGAGACGACAAAGAATAGGAGTTGGGTGAGTGCAGAAGATTCCGGCAAGAAATGCCATATTATTCGTGTATAACAATTGCGAACGTAAGCACTTGAATCGCTTGTAAACTTTATGCTCGAGACAGAAAACACAGAATAGGCACCAACTTTATACCAGAGACAACAATGCAAGAATCAACTAACAATAGATCGATTCCATTCTGATTGTAATATTTTGTTTCGTGTCTTGTTTAAAAAGCGACTGGCGTCAATAATCTTGCTCGAACATTTTGAAAGTTCCGTGGGTGATTAGAACCTGTTTTGTTTCACCTTTGTGTAGTGCCGGTTTCTGAACCTCTTTCCCAAGATCTAGGTCCTCTGAAGAGTGAATAAATCTGATCGCTGTCGACGAGGGTCACTTTAAGGAGGGTCATCCATTTTCCTTCGTAAAGCGTGAGGATTTTAGGAAATTACGAATAAGCGGATCATAAACGTATCATGTGTCTGTGATATACTTAGAGCTGCATGGGTTTGCGAGAAGCAGTTCGTCTTTTGAAGGATTTCCCATGAAACTTTGTCGATGTTCCTCACAAAATATTGAAAGTTGAATTGTTCTAGCCAACATGATCAGCAAACAAAAATGAACTAAACCGTATTTACATCTAGAATGATAGAACACGCTTGGTCCTGGATCGTCGCTACGAAATGGTAATAGGTTTCAGTTCTGTGTTCCTAGTAAATCCGAATGACAAACTCAAAATCGAAAGAAGTAAAATATGACCGGGTTAAATGACCATAAACTTCTTACACTCCACAACCGTGGGAGTTTCTTTTGCAACACATTTTGTGACATTGGCCCATGGAGTATGAAATGATATCCACAGTGAAAACAGATCAGAATATCCATTTTGTTGCATCGATGAGAATGACTTCCTGAATATATCAGATCTGACATTCCCTTTCCAAATACGTCCAGCACTAAAAACGGTGAAAGTGATTCAACTTCAACGGGTTTAATAAAAGAATAAACGGAAGGCTGATATCGTATAATTTGTTATCAGTGGTTACTTAGTTCGAAGGGGCGAACGCCTTGAAGGAAGTAACTCGCCATTTGAACTTCGGAAAATCCTAGCCAACACCAAATACATAATTAGAGTAGAAGACCCAATGATATCGTACTGAGTAGTGCGACCGTCCTTGTCAAAAAGCACACGTGCACACATACACCCACGAAAATGTGTGTCTCAATTGGATGATTTTCCCATTGGGAACAATATTTCTGGCAGGTGAACACCAACAAAAACAACATTCTTTTTTCTGAGAACACAGGTTAGGGATGAAACTCGTTTTCAGTTATTCATACTCGTGCCAATTGCTTACAATATATTACGACAATTGAGGTGATTGAACCAATTAGACAAATAAGGAGTGATATAGAATATTAGTGACATAAAAAAGAAAAGAAACAATTGTGCTCCAGACTTTAAACAAGGCCGGACGGGGGTTATTTCACACGTATTATATGAGTATTTATCTGGTCTGTGACCAGTTGTAGGGTGTGTGGAGTACCAGTGCAGCTTACCAGCACACACAAATGGTTTTTGGGCGCACAGAGCGGGTTGTGTAGCTTGATGCCGACAGCCTTAGCTGTGACCAGGATGCGACATTTTGCTTGTCTCGATTGTCGACCCCGGATCTCGCACAGGGCACCAAAAGCCTCGGGCACGTTTACTGTGGGACTGGACTGAGCTAGGTGTGAAACGACCGCACTAGTGGGTGATTTACCAGCTTAACAGTTTCGTACAGAACCTCATGTACTAGTTAAATTATTTTAATACTAACGGGTCTTTGGCTTGTTTCAGTTGTCTGACAAAAACAACAGTTGCACGTGATTTATGCAAGAAAAGTACTGCTGGAATGTCTGTGAACGGACCAGTCCTGCACGTTTCACATTTCTTGTTAGCTGGTGACCTGTATGGAAAAACCTATCACCCATTCTCCCTTTGAACACAGCTCCGCCAATCTACTTACTCCGTTCCCAGGGAAATCTAGCCATCTCCTTTCTATAACTTCTCACCTAAATACATACTTGTTTAGTGTTATTTCGTCCTACTTCATTGAGCATGGAGTAATAAAAATGTTGGGTTTTTTTCTGAAAGGTGCCGTTAGTCCGTGACCTTATCGGGCCTTGAGTAATGCGTGTAAAAACATCATCCTGATGGGCTTTAAATTTTTGTGTTAACAACTCTGTCACTTTAATTAGCACAATCGCTGCAAAATAGATGGAACTTACATGATTTTGAAATGGATAATCAGAGAGAATTCCCTTTGTAAAGGAAGAAGTCCGGTTGGTCGCATGTAAAATCCAAAGGTGTTGTGGAATTGGTCGTCACATGGGGTTCTCTTTTTGGTGAGTAGAATTTTAGACAGTGTTTTATTTTAGTGTCTCGTTTAGATGGAGGCAAGCAGATAACAAAAATACATGATTGAATGAAATCATCTGACTCCAGAGCACCCCTGCTCCTTTGACACCTGAGCTCATTTGTAGAAACTATCCGTCCGCAAGTATATCAGATGTTTTTTTAAATTAGTCCCTGACCTAGATGTCATTCACAATTAGAGTCTTACTTGATCTGTATCACTCTCAGATAATCACAAAGGAATCTCGCTGTCCGTCAGGAATCCATATATACCCCAACCAATATACGGGAGGATTTTGTTTGTTCACGCATCAGTGATACCACCCTTGATGATCGCGATAGTTACTAGCATTCTGGCCGAGAATTCGCATTTTCCTACCACTGGACTAAACGAATTTGCAGCAACAACCTTTGATGGCAGGTTCAAATATCACAGTAACAGATGTGACCCGTTGAACAAAGGGGATAGACTAGATGGCGTAAAATGCATACCCAACGAACATTTCACTATACTGGCAAAGAAGTGGCAGAGGAATCCAAGCACATATCTCCCATGTCATCATAATATCCATTTGCTTGGCTGTATGTTTTAGCTTTAGGAAGGAATCCGGAGGCCGCACGACAACTGGATGGTAGTAATGGTGTAATTAACTTCTTGGCGTAGGTTGACCTAGGGACCTGTGGTTTATTGTGTTCTCCAGCAACTGCACAATATACTCTTGGAATAGAATCAAGGGAAACTGAATTGCTACGGCATGGATAACACGGCATGACGCACCATGTCCGGTCCGAGAGCAGATACCGGCATTACGAAATGCACGTTTAATCCAAACGACAGTGTCGGACATTTCAAACAAATGCCAATCAGTGCAATCTAGTGCGAAACTGTGAAAACGGTATAAAAACCCCTAGATGTGTGTGATAAAATGAACAGCAGACCATAGAAGACAAAGCTACTCAACAAAACTGATTGTAAACAATGGGCAATCATAGTGAGTTTTCGCATCAAGTGCTTTGAGCACTTCTGTCGATTTCACCTACTGACAAGTTATGATTAGCTGCTGAGAGAAAGTCCATTTCGTAGGAAACGTTTTTCACACTACCATTTGCACACTTTGATTGATATACCGTCAAGTTACTCTGGCTTAAGATACTGAGCCGCCTGCCATCGACAGTTCCACTCCCATGATTTCCGTTCTTCTTGTTCTGAGAATATAATGTCGTTACTAACTAGAAGGTCCTGAGCTATTCATCACCAACTGTCTGTCGTTCATTATCTTCTGCACTTCAGTCATGAAAGTAGTGCGTATTTCGTTTGGTACAGATTGAGACCCGACCAATAACCGTTGTTGCCCTATGATGGATCAGACGAGATGTTAACACACTCCTGAATAATTAGTCATGAGCTGTATACGTATTCATTTGTCTTCTTTGCCCACGGACAACGTGTGGTGTGATCTTTGTTCCACCCTCAAAGCAATTTTTGCTTCACTTGCCATACCCTCTAAGATGGGCCTATTTTCGCTGTTAGGCCGTTGCAGATATCTTCTTCTGGCCATTGATCAAGAAAACAAGGATGCATTATGAAACTACTTCTGCATAGATGGCTCTAATTCCGGGGCATCTAAGTAGACAGCAATATCTATTTTCGGATCACCGGGCCACTTTAAATTAGAAAGATCTGATATGGCCGATTCCGGATTGAGGTAACGGTAGATTCAAAGGCTCTAGAGTACTGGAGGGTAACGAGGTTATTATTTTTCTACAGAGGAAGGAATACTAACGTCGAACATGAAAACGGAATCTGAGAAATTGTTTTATTAGAGCATAGATCCATAATTTCCAGTACTTTTTGAAAAGAACGGTGTTTTTTTTGCCACGGCGGCATGTCCATTCCTCCATATTGGTGAACTGAATGACTAATCAGGTCATAAGTTGATTTCTAAGCTCACTTATGAGATGCCTATTTTCGTCAAGCGATGGTACAAACTGATGTCCTCCTCTAAGGTGTATTGGTGTTTTATCCAGAAACGGTGAAAATATTTTCAGTGAACAGCTCCTTGACCATACTTTTTTGTTATTAGTTCCTGCGGAATAACTGATAACATTTGGAATTACGTGCGGAACGTTTACGTTGAACCGGCAGCTTGTAAAATTGCGCGTGTATCAGTCCCAAGGAAAGCCTGCGTATTTTGTCGAATTTTGTTCGTTCGCCGCCAGATGGTGTAACCCAAGTTTCTGATGCGTGAAGGAAGGGGCGTAATCAGGGTAATCGAAAGTGACAATGGACTCAGATGCGACCACATCACCAAGAAAGACAAAGTGCGCAGTGTAATGTCTATGCCGTTGATGTTGTTTGCAGACTGGTCTTCAGATCATCGTAGCAACTTGGTACTAGTCATGATGACTCCTGTCATTGTGGGTTTCCGTGAGCTGCAAAGGCTTTCTTGAGCTGTCAGTGGGAACCTTCAGCCATACCATTTGCTGGCGAGCGGTAGGCTGTGGTATGAGTACGAACGGTGTTTAAACTTTGCAAAAGACAGCTGAAGGCTCCCCCGAAATGCGAGCCGTCCTTTGTGGTTACAATGGCTAGACAAATAAAGGATGCACCGAATTTTTCCAAGAAGACTTGGGCAACTGCTTTGCTGGCTGCGCTGTCCAGAGGTATAGCTAAAGGCCATCTGATGAGGCGATGCAGACAATCAGGAATATATATATATATATATATATATATATATATATATATATATATATATATATATATATATATATATATATATATATATATATATGTTCACTACGAACTAATTCGAACCGCCTGGAATGGTAATGGATACTCTTTATTTATATGTATATATAAATATGTGTATAATTATATATATATATATATCATTACTCATATATATAAATATTAGCTTCTGACGGAGGAAAGGGCCCTACAAGATCAGCAATCAAGTGTTCGAAAAGTCAATGGACAGCTAGTAGATTAGATAGCGAGGTTTATGTATGTGTGCACTTTCGAATTTCGGGACTGGAAACGGGTACTGTTTCACACACTGACGTCACAGTTCATTTTCTGCCAAATATAACGGACACCGATGATTTTAGTGGAGGTACAAATGCCTTGCTGGGACAACCTGTGTGAGTCCTCGAAAATCTGTCACCTAAATCATGGAGGTACGACTGGCCTCCGGTAGCCTTTGGAAATGTCCTATGGTGTTTGACCCTCGGGTCACCAACGCGGACGCAATGGATTCTAGTTTGATCGGGCAGCTGGTGTTAAAGGTCAATATGTGAATAAGAGGGAGAGAGTTCGCGATAGGATTATCGACACCCGAGATGGGACGTAAATTACTCATGAACTGAAATATACATTCCAGACGTCTACGTTAACTATGATTGCATCGGTGTTGGTGCACAACTCGTGAATCATTGGTTTATGGCCAGTGTAGACCGTGAATTCCAGTCCTACTGAGATGTGCCTAAACTGACGTATGCTTTGGTAGATAGCGAATATTTCGCAGCCAAAGTCACTGTACTTGGATTCGCCCAATGACGCCGATCTTGCTAATGGACGCCTTTCCCATGACTTATGTGATGACTTGGAAATTATTATTTCCCGTCATAAATTTGAAAAGGGAAATGAGAAACGTAGGTTTGCACAATGTATCCTGGACCATATCGCTGCACCTGTACACGCGCATACTGAAGCCACTGTGATTTTTATAAAATCAGTAGAACCACCAATGAAACTGAGGAATGACTAAAGTGGATGAAATGCAACAGGAGCGAACGAGAATGGGGTGAAGGTGTTGCCGAATGTTAGGTCACCAGGGTAGGGCCAAACTGATAAGCCATTCACACTGTTCGTACAGTGTGGGTTCATAAATGAGAATGGCTGGGGCCTCAGCATATCTGAGTATTGCCGTATTTGTTGTGTTGTATATAATCTTGCTTGGATTTGCAAACTTTTTTCGATCAATCTGATGTTGCATAATTGATGATCGGATTGCTTTTTGTTTCGTTGATGATGTCACCATTGTGATTAGTCATCAATTTTCGTAGGCTCACGATAATAAGATCATCTATTTGGTGAAGCAATTTTCTTTCTGTTGTGCTTATGCAGACGGCTGAGCTTCAATATGCGAAATATGTACGGAATACACATTAGCTGATGAGTATTAAAAGCTAGGCACAACTCTACAGTCAAACGGTTATCCAAAGCAGTTTATTCGGAAGCACTGTAGAAAAAGCGCATAATACGAAGTCACAAACTGCTAGCAAGTTAAAAGCTTTCCTACCTTATCCATTCGAAGGTGACGACGTCAATCAACGAATTAGTAGACGCCTGAAGTCAGTGGTCATTGTGCAAACCTATGTTTCTCACTTCCCTTGTGAAATTTGTGATGGAGTCTTATCTCTCTTTGCGTTTTCGCATAGGACTCGTAATTTACGTTTTTCTTCCGATGTTGCCCTGGCATTGGGGAGTTCTTCCCTGGGGCGTGTCGTGCGGGCTATGCTTCAGAGGGATCGCAACGATATCCCTAATTTGTGAGATCATACTGACTGGGATTGCCAAGAGCAACTTATTTCATTTAAATTACTGGCTGGATATGTGAGCCTTCCGGAAACAAGACTCAAACAAAGCAGACAGTATGTTTGCTTACTGACGAAATTCTCGTCCGTAGAAGTTGCGATGAAAGGGCTAGATTACGCAAAAACAGACGGATAGATAACAGCATGTATTCAACTCCTATGAAATCCACAAAGCCATGAAGCCATTGGTCCGCATTGCTCTCCGACAGTCTTTTTGCATGCTGTAATAAAATGATGTTGGTAATATCAATTCCCCTTTCAATTTATCGGACAATTATAAAGTTGAATTTGTCGCAATAGTGATAGGATGACATTATGATCCGTATAGCGCATAAAACTATTTCGTGAAGGCTCGTGAAACCTTACTGCAAAAGATCTGTGATGTGAACCATAATGAATAATAATACCCACGCAGCAGATCAGATACTGTAACTTCTCTAATGCCCTCATTTTTTTCTATTGCTCATCGGGAATCATGTAGAGCCCTAATGTTTTCAAAGCTTAGGGATGGATTCAGTTTTATCAAGCTGCAAAACTGAGATGGATGATGAATACTCTTGTTCGCTCTCGTGGAATACACGGTAACTACATTTATTATGTGCACGATAAATTTGTTCGTACAATGCAACATTAAGCATATTTCGCGTGATCTCTTTATGAGCTCTAGAACGCCGTGGAAATCCAAAAGGGCACTGGCTAGTAACAAAAAACTGAATATCTTGGTTTAAGTAGCAATTTGTTGAAGTTTCTTGACTTTTCCTCATGATAATTTCTACGCATTTCCCTAAAGTTGCGCTGAAGTGGTGTTTCATGGTCACTTTCCATTCCCTTTAGACTTTTCGTATACTTGAAAAGATCTCATTACTGGATCTCAAATTTGGTCCGACTTGTTTGCGCCGGACATTTCTTCTAGCGGTACGATGCAAAGTATCTCTACGGACACGCCACCATGCTGTCGACATTTTTTCCTTCGTCATTCCAATGTGTGGCAGCTTTTTTTGTTATGGTAAACTAGCGTATGAGGGAAATTCGAGAATCTTGAACATGTCGGCAATTTTTATTTTAGTTCATTGTACCCTTGTCATTTTTTCGGGTCTACGGGTAAAACATTTTGTCATTTTGGAAAGGTCCATTGAAGTATTATCACGATTCAGTGTTATCTTCCATCCTGAAATATTCAGCTTCCTAACACAAGAGCACTTCGTTTCATGGGAAAAATCGTGCAGCAACACCACCATTTTATTTATCTCGATAAAACTAGAAAAAACTAGCAATCGACTTGTGTGATAAAAGCAAGCAATTCTGGTGAACCACATAGTCACATAGATTTCTGAATAACATCAATTTGTTCTTTCATTCGATCATATCGGTAACGGTACAGCATATAGAAATGCATGGAATACGCTTGGTAGTGACACAGATCGCAAGTTGGAAGACATTGTCGAATGAGCTACTGCCCACACCCATCCAATCCATGTGAATAAAGGAGTGCTAACGACTGGTACTCTTGTTAACGCACCAATTAATCAGTTAGAAAGCTGCTTCAAAAATGAAATGACTTTGAAGAAAGACCATAGATCAGGTGCATCACAACTGGTGCACATGTTCTTATCAATTTTGATCATCCACCATATTACAGTCCAAACTGGAATGACTAGCTAGTTCATCAGTACGTATTCTCAAATGTGGAGCTACAAAAGGTGCATTCATATGTTCACCATAGCCCCCTTAGTTAGTCGTCCGAAACACGGGACGATCGGGGTGAATGAATTAGGTTTTAATTGTCATGATATGCACTTGTTTATATCATCCCGTAATCGCAACCACCATAATTAGATAGACATGTATTGGGTATACCAGCATCCTCAGCCAGATATGATCTAATCACAAGATCAGCGTGAATGGACATCACTGCTATTTAAATCAATCCCGCCAGGACTATCACTTTCGCGTGCCAATTGGCATCGATTCTTCTAGAAGACGATTAGTCTCGAACAAACTACTGTGAATTTTGCGATCCTCAACCTTCAACACGAGGTCGTGTTTTAGACCTTTATCTTTTCGCTATGCATTAGCAGCGCAAACTGACCTTCTGTTTGACAGATTCCCAAACAACTCAATCGACCAATGTAGAAAAGCAGAAGCGAGCATGGAAATTATGACAACCTACGATGGTGATGTGATCGATCTAAGCAAAATGGAAAATGTGCATGATGGTAAACAAATGAGTAGTACAGACTCAGTTTCCGATCGGGCAGCCAACAGTGTCGATGCATCGGTGAACGAAAAATCGTCCAACACATATACCATAATCACCCCAACGAAGACCAGTACGATTAGCCCGGATACTATGAAGAAACAGTCTGATGTTGGCGTCTTGTCTGTTTCAACAGAACATCCGACGAGATTACAAATACGTGAATCCACGATCAAAACGAATGAAGACCAGACTTCACATCCGAACGATGGGCAGCCGAACGCTATACAAATTGAAGGTTGGCTCCCGTTCTCCTTATGCGTCTTACGGATACTTCGCTGTAAATTAGTCATTACTTACTAATGTACACTGTGTTTTATGTGTCGCGAAAATTATTTTAGAAACATTTCTGAGCCCGTTTAAACCACATTCTGCACTGGACTATTTCCATGCTTGTCACTACGCAAAATACTTGATCATAAGTTTGACACGTTTCCGTAAAGTTTTGTTGATTAGTTTGTGTGGGGCATTTTTTCGGGCCTTATGGCTCAAAGTGTCCGAAGTGTGAATAAAGGCGTGCTAAAGACTGGTATTCTTGTTAATGCACAACTTAATTAGTCAGAAATCTGCTTCTAAAATGAAATGATTTAGAAGCAAGACCGTAGATCAGGTGCAACACATTTGGTCCACATGTTCTTATCAATTTTGGTCATCCACCGTATTACTGTCCAAACTGGAATGACTAGCTAGTTCATCAGTACGTGTTCACAAATGTAGAGCTACAAAAGATGCATTCATATGTTCACCATAACCTTATCAGTTAGTCGTGCAAAACACGGAAAAAAGATCGAAATAAATGAATTTAGTTCTGGTTGTCATGGCTATACTACTATCCTTAGCCAGATACGATCTAATCACACTATCAGCGCAGATGCGCATCACTGCTATTTCAATCAAATCCACCGGGTCTATCATTTTGCAAACGAGTTGGTAGTGATACATCTCGAAAACTTTGAACTCCAACAGATTACGTTTATTTTTGTTCTTTTCAATCTTCTACACGAGGGTGCTTTTCGGACATTTATGCTTTCGCTATGCTTTAGACAGGGCAACCTGACCTCTCAGATAAAAAATGCACTGTATTTGATCGTCGAACGAGATCCAGGTTGTCGCTATGTCCGAAAATATGGCCCAGCAACCTGCATAGCCATCGTGAATCACCAAAAAACAGATGATTCGAAGGCATAAATGGCTTCCCACTAGGGTTAGTGGGACTGATCGAGACACCTGTTGTCCATGTCTGGCGATCAAAGTGACTGCAGAACAGACAGGCATCGAGTGAATGATGGGTAACTGAGTAGGCACATCTTTGTACCTGCGCTCGTGTACACAGGCCACAAACAAAAATAAAATGCACTGGGGCCGGTTAGGGATCGTACCTGACGTACGCGTCAACCACGCGGTAATGTGTATACCGACATTCAGCGCTCTGTTTTTCCGTTGGTGAACGCACTACTGCCAAATCACATGTGCGTACCCGGCACGTTCATACACGAAATACTTGCGCTACGTTCAGGATAGGAGGCCTCAGTCTGCTAAAATCAGGCAAACAATTTGGCTGCCTTTCCTGGATTGTAAACATGTGTGCACACACACAGGTACGCTCATTCAGTACCAAGCTTCAACGATGGCAAGGCCTGCATGCACCTTGGTCCATCAACCGTCAGGGTTCCAACGACAGATGGATTGCATTTCAATACTGGATAAAACCAAGCCTGTTGTCCGTGGTTTTTCATAGTTGCTCACTTTCTTATACGTCCCACGTGGCATGTTTGTCACGGGTGTGTGTGTGTGTGTGGCGTGCAACAACCAGCACGATACAGAGTTGATTTTGTGAAGTGGCCTGAGAAGCAAAGGAAAATGTGAATGTGGATTTAACGCAGACTTAACTGAAAATACTCGGATGAAGGATCAGAACACTCGGTAAATAACAATATCGTTTTCGGTGCTTTCCAATTGGATAATTGTAGCTCGTTTTATAGACATCGGAATTCAGATCATAGAAGGAAGAACAAGAAACGTGGTTCTTATGGTGTGACAGCAAATGACTTTCTCGTATCCACATAGTTATAGTGCAATCGGTGTCGCGCCGAATTGCCTGAGTTATCAAATTCGAGGGACAAGTCAGCACAGTTCGCGCACACAATTGATAACATGAGAAAAACAGTGTATGACGTCACTCCAAGGTAATCAAGAAGTTGAACTGTGTAATTGAATGGAGAGCGGGGTGTGCCCATCATTCAGGAAGGCTGAATAAGATGGGGTGGAGATACACTGAGAACACTACGAAAGAATACGTGGAAGACCACTTTGTTCACTTTGAAGCTAATCAGATAGGTTATTTATTTCTCTTTGTTTGAAACAGCATGGGGAAAACTTGCGAAGTTAGCATACTACGTTTCAGCTTCTGAGAAGCTATACGAGAGAACATTTACGTGATGGGTGTGGCCCAGAACATTCAACTTTTGTGTCTTGAGGAGCGGTTCGGGGTCATCCTGGAGTAGGAACCGATTACCAGATTTCAGCGAAATTTTGATGGGTGAAGAACTCATCATCAAGAAAAGTCACGAAATCTCAACGAACTGCTACAAAACCCGAGTTAGTCATTTTCACAGTCAAACACTTTGAGCGATGTTGTATCAGTGTCCTATAACGACTTGTGTATTGTACTTTCACGATTTCAGACAGCCCATTCTGATATTTTTCCCGATGATCCTGGTATACACTGTGAGGGAAAAGCTGTTTGACATGTAAATCCGGGGACGAGACCTATATTTTGTTCCAAACGACCTGTATCTTGCGCATCAGTGGAGCTTGCTGACCGCGAGTTGGCCCGGCTGGAATAACTGGGAGTGATTTTCCCCTTCAACTACTCATCATAGGCGGCACCTATAGTAATAATCAGAAAGGAGTATGACAGAATCTGGGTCTGGGTCGATTTTTCAATAGCACTGAATCAATGCCTCAAGACACATCAATACCCACTACCGGTGTCAGACACTTTGTTTGCCAAGTTGAGCGGTGGTAAAATATTGTCGAAAATTGATTTTTCTGACATCGACCTACAAGTTGATGTGGGGGACGATTACAGGGAGTTGCTCTCTGTAAACACTCACAAGGGTTTTTATCGCTGCAATCGCTTATCTTTCGGTATTAAGTGCCCCAGCAATTTTTCGGCAGATAATGGATACGATGTTAGCCCGTCTAGAATTAGCAATGGCCTATCAAGATGATACATAATTATCGTTAGAAAAACAACGGATGAACAAATTAGACATCTGAACATGACCTTGCAGAGAATTCCCGAGTATGGGTTCCGAGCCCAGTCTCAGAAATGTGCATTTGGATTATCCAGTAAAACTTAATTGGGCCCGATCATTGACAGTACGAGTTGAAGACCGGATCCAATGAAGATCACAGCAGAAGACCAAATGCCCGCTCCAACCAATAAGGGAAAAATGCGGTCCTTCCTCGGGCTTGTAAATTGCTATCACAATTTTGTACCACAGATATGTTAACTAAGAGCTCCCCTGAACCAACTGCTGACGTAAAACTTTGAATGGCACTGGTAACCGGCAGGTCAAAACATATTTGTCACCATCAAACAATTTCACATGCCCAATATACTCCTCACTTACTATGATCCCAACTTACCCATGATTGTAGCCGCTGATGCATCCAAGTAAGAAATTTGGGGGGGGGGGGAATAAAGAAATTTCCCAATGACAGTCGTAAGGTGGTATACCATGTTTCTAGACAATTCACAGCAACAGAGAAGAATACCGGCCGCATTGAAAACGAAGGACTGGCGCCAACTTTCGCACTCGAAAGCTTCGTAAGATGCTACATGGAAGAGAATTTATCCTACCTACTGATCACAAGCCTTCCTTCATCTTTGGCAAGAAGCAGGGGTACCAGTGCATACTGCAAATCGTTTGCATTGTTGGGCCACACTGCTGTTAGGTTATGACTTTGAGTTTCACGTGATGAAAACAACAAGTTTTGGGCACGCCGATGCCCTGTCCAGACTAATAGCTGATTATGGCAGTCGTCTTCCTGATTAGGACAGTGTATTTGCATCGATCGCCTTTGATTCAGATGTTCATTATATTTTCGAAGATTCGCTGAGCGTTCTACCAAACACCGCTGAAATGATCCGGTGCGAAACAGTGGAGGACAAACTATTGTAGGACGTGTTACTTTATTTAAGAACGGGTTAGTTCCGCAACCTTCCCAAAAGGGCTCACCAGGTGTTCTTCAAATTGAGGTTAGTCTTATCAGTAGAACAAGGATGTCTCCTGCTCGGTGAGCGAGCCTTTGTGCCCCAGACATTGCAGTCAACAACGGTGAATCAGTTCCACCATGGTCACCCTGGTAACAGTCGCTTGAAGGCACTTGCTCGGAGTTATGTATATTGGTCCGTTATGGACCAACAGATTGAACACGAGGAAAAACTTGTCACAACTGTTCAGTGGCGGCTAAACTACCACCTGAAAGTGAATCCCAAACATGGCGATCCCCAGCGGCCCCATGGTTCCGCAATCATACTGAATGTACCGGGCCCATTGACAGCATGTTTTATCTACTCAATGTCGATGAATACTCCCAAAGCTGAAAGTTATTCCTGTGCGTGTTAAAACCACAAACTCTGTAATTGCAAACATGTGTAGAATATTTCCTCATTTCGGTGTGCCGGAAGTTCTCCTCTTTGATAATGGTCCACAATTTACATCTTCACGGTTTGCAGAGTTTTGTGCTTCGAAAGGCATTTGCCACGTTTGTTCCCCAGTGTATCACCCACAATCGAATGGCCAAGTAGAACGGTGTGTTGACACGTTTAAACGCGCACTGATCAAAGCACAAGGGGGGCGGGGGGGGGGGAACTACAACCGTCAATTGACGATTTCCCCCTGACATACCACTCAACTCCGAACCCAGCTACCACAGAGCAGAAGTCTCCAGATGGTTAATATCTTAACCTACTCTTGGATACCATGATTTCAGTCCATCGAGATACTAACGAACCGCAAATCCTTACACCCAATAATGTCAGAGAATTAAGGAGTGGAGATCAAGTTTATGTGCGCAATTTTCGGAACGGTTTGGAGAACTGGATTCCCGGACTGATTGTGAGACGAGAAGGAACAGTCACGTATATTATCATGGGGGGTATTTTCATTTGGGTTAGGCATGTTAACCATCTCAGACCTCGAAATATGCTGTAAAACTTGGTGGAACGTCCCTCCGGTTTCATACCTGTGGACGTATAGACGGATCATCGAGATGTCAAGACAAGCCCAAAAGTTGTCGTCGCTCACATGAAGGCAGCTAGACAGTTAGACTGAAGACACTCAAGAAGTATTCGGGTTCCAATACGCCAGCCGAATATCAATCCCAGGAATGGAGTTTATGAACATCCCTAAAGGAGGGAGGTGTATTGGAACCTCAAACTAGTCCGAGTCAGGCTGCAAATGAAGTATTTCCCCGCTCATCAGGTCGAACGTGACTGGCCAGCCTTGGTGACTTTTTCACATGCGTCATCTAATCATGTGTTTTTATCGATTTGTACGCTCATTGCCTTGCCTCGTAAGGGTTCTGCAAAGAAATAGCATTACGGCGTTCTAGTCCAGAGGCCTGTGTTCTCTTTCTGATTGGGTTATCAGGCAAGGACTTACCGGTGAAACAATTTATATGCCTTTGAGGTATTTCGTGTGTACCATAAATATAGTATTTGTCATTCTTTTACAAGCTTTACGAATTCCAGTTTGTAAATGCTTGAAGTATTCAGACGGAATTGGTATTGATAACAATTATTTGTTTCCGCATACGGTACGACTGTCGGAAAGCAATCCGAACCACTGACTTCAGCCGTTTCAACTAAACTAATTTCCTGTTGAGCTCCTAGGATAATTGTCCGCTGAAAATTTTGGTTTCATGGACGCTTCTAGGGGGGGAGAATATTTTCAGTGTGCAAAATGTACGGTCTCAGCAATCAAGCTGGCCACTCTGAACCTGAGAGTATTTTTTGATAATTTTCCTACTGGGAAGCATGAAAGTAGTCCAGTGCGGAAAGCAATTCAGACAGGTATGAATATATTCTTAAAATACGCTTCACGACTAAAAAAACGAACGCACGCTGATTTGTGCTGAGGAAGTGTGTCGGAAGTAGTGACAGTGGTTTTTGTGTTCGAAGGTCGCTGTCCAACAAGTGGCAGACAAGGAGGGGGGATGATCGAACGGTCATTGTAATGTGTAGAGCCTTCCAGAGAACTCCTCAATCGCCCACAAGGTAGACTGATAGATATCGATTCGACTTCAGATTATCCAAAATGCCTCGGCTGTAATTCTCTGTCATCAGAAGCAAATACGGAATAACTTCGGAAATCTTCAAGACGCACTTCCCAGTGGCCACCGAGCCACTTCATGTCCCATTCAGCTGGAATTAGGAAATAAAAAAACGTCCATTCCATTGAGAAGCCGATTTTGCTTCAGTTTCCCAAACAAGGTGACAAAACGGTATTCAGGATCTGTGGTGCATTTAGTCTGTTAGAATTAGCTGTAAAAGTGTTCGCCCTGGTTTTGATAAATCGCCTCACTGTATCCCGACTATTGAGTGCTCGGTTCATCCAGAGAGTCTTTCGCCCAGGCAGTGGGAGCGTCGACCAGATATTTGTCCTCCGGAGGATTCTGGAACATATTTACGGTTTCCGAACTCCTAACATTGCATGCTTCGTAAACTTTTGACTCAGTAGATCGTGAGTCATCGTAGAGGAAAATGCTTACAGACTAAGTCTCATTCAAAATGGTTATTGTGGGAAAGTCATTTTATGCTAGAACAAAAGCACGTGCCCTAGTTTACGGCGAGGAGTAAAGTTTAGGGGTACGAAAGGGGTGCTGTTCAGTCCTGCTGTTGATTGGGTAACGGAATGCACCACGGACGGTTATCGGAGCGTCCAAGTTTCCATGGGCTGTAGTATTATGAACCTTTAATTTGCAGACAACGTAAAGAACCTGACCTCCTAGAAAGCGGCTGTTGGTGGGGCAGCTAAACATGCTTTGGAGATTGGTCTTGAGAATAATACCACCACTCAATAATCACGCAAGCTGAGCCATACAGCTGAGTAGCCAATTATTAGAAACGGCCTCGGATTTGCAGTATCGCCATCATGCCAAACAGACAGGCAGCAGATGATGTCAAATGGTGTGCAGACGCTGCTCGAGCAGCTCCAAAACACCCTGTGGCGACGGAATAAAATTGACCAAAGGGCCAAGCTCAGGATGTAAATTGTCGCAGTTCAAACAGTCCCATCATATGATTGTGGAACATGGCGATTCAAAGCGGTGAATATCAGACGACTAGAATTTCCGAGCACTGATGCCTTGGTTCTATTTTGAAAGTAAGATGGACCGACAGGATTTCGTGGAAAAACTTCCTCAAAGGCAGGCGCATCGCTTGTCTTTCAAGAAGCCTGCAATTTTGCTGACTGTAGTGGTTTAAGCACGTACTCCGTAAAACGGACCATTTCCGAGCAAGCATTTTCCTGGCGCCATTTCCACATCCAGACTAGCGTCGACGACGAGAATGACACCTAAATATCTGGCTTGACAAGGGTTTCGAAGACACGTACCAACCTGGCACGCGTATGGTGTAGGGCACTCACAAATGAAAATGGAACTGGGCAATTGCGATCAGACTCATTCATGAAGCTGGCTTTCTATCCAAGCAGACAGCCACAATGAAATAAAGTATGCAAATAGCGGGCGTTGAACAGCTGTTTCACTATCTACTTGGTTGTCGTGAACAGACTGGTAGTTCCACTGTTTCAGATGACAGAGTCTATGTTGGATCATCATTTGGATTTGCCTAAAGTGGAACTGAAGTCTTTTCCGGGCTTTCCATCTAACTATTGACTGTTTGTGAATCACTTTGAGTACAAATTTGAAGATAGAGTTTGTGACGATAGCCAGCTTTTATTTTATCTGAAGCCCTGGGGGAGGAGGCAAGAATGGGTGCAATTTCAGAATTTTATTGTGCTTTCAAGACTATCGTACAATAGGGCTGGAGAAATTTCGAAGAATTTGTTTGGACATAACCAGTTAGTGGCTTGTTCATTTACCGACGGCTGGCTTGAAGTGAGGCTCATACAGATGAATAGCATGTCATATTTCAACTGACTGCTTACCATGGGACGGGTTACTCAACTGCGACCCACACGTCCCTAGGATTTATGGGCTAGGACTGCTCATGATTTTCTAAGGGGAGAAGATCAGCTCAGGTTCCAAGATCCACAGCACTAAGTGTCCCGTGAACCACAGATTGATCAATGTAAGTTTGTTAAATAGACTACTAGAGCAAAATGCAAGGTCCTTCACTATAAAATAATTGGAAGAATTATCTGCATCAAGCCCACACAGAAGCGACCCAGATAACGTCAAAACGAGGAAGTTTTTTGTTGCATCTGACAGATTATTGGCCTGTGATGGGATAAGAGCACTCGAGAAATGTCAGTTGATAGCTTATATAAATCTTAAACCCAGTGCAATACAAAGAAACGTCAGTTTCTCACATCTCGTAATATACCCGGCCGTTAGACACCACTTAAGGAAATCACTGCTTGTTTCTCGTGTCTTTTAAACGGATATTCGTCAAGCACCTGTTCTTTTTAAATTTATGTCCGAAACCAGGTTTTCAGGTACGGCATCACCCTTTACTGCTTTGTACACGGAAGCGATTCAATGACTGTGTTATGCATTTCTCGACCCAGGGGCTGCAGGTGGATGAGTACAGATTACATGAGAAGACTTGACCAGTTGGCCAATAAATATGCAACTACTATAGGGCTAAAGTGTTGTGTCAGCCAAGGTATTTTATCGATTGGTTTCGGTGGACTTGGAGGCTCTATGGAAATCTACACCCCACTAGACAGCAGGTCCGATGTGACTTTACTACAGAAAAATCTTCTGGAGCTAGTACGCCTGAGTACATTCCCTGCCCCATTCCAGATTTTGATCGTCAATGAGACGAGCATTTGGAATTCGTGAATAACGGATCAGCGACTAAACTCATGGTTGGGAGGCGGATTTTCGAACGTAGAACGAAACTACTGTGTTGACAGGCTATCGATTCAAGCAGTTCAATACGGATCAGATGTGGACGTGTTTTTGGCCTCACTTTTGGTGCTTTAAAAGACACAATCTCGAACGTTCGAAATTGCCAATCCTAATGGGTACTGACCTTCTAGAAGCACATCAAGGTTCTGGAGTATAGTTTTGGTAAATGATAACAATGCTGCACAGTGCGAACGCCTTCAGTATGGAGACCAGACACAGCCGCGTGTCTAGTTGAAGTTCCTGTTTGCTTTCGAAAGGAGTGTGATGCATTAGCTGCAGACATTTAAGAAAAGCGTATAAAAGCTACAGTATCTGTAAAGGACAAAGGCGCAACGAGGTTTATTTGGTGGGAAAGTGGCTAACTGGGTTTTAATCCATCATGACGATAAGGCATCTTGGCTTGGTGTGACGATTTGCTTGCATCCGTGACACAAAGAGCTATGCAGGACGGCTTTCCTAAGCCAGAGATGCAACCATACCTGATAGGTTGATGGGTAGAGCACAGACGGAGTCCAATCTCAGAACCGGTTGATGCGAAAAATCTTGTTCTAACCACTACGTCAGTGTTAGTACTTCGCTTCCCTGATACAAGCTCGGCTTCCCTTTTCACTGTTTGCGTGTCGGGTGATTTGGTGTCTAGTGCTCGTGGTCAGCTGGCTCTGGCATCGTTCTGAGCTTGAAGACTGAGTGTGCACTGCTCGACTGGATCCTTGTCAGCAACCGTATGTGTGCAGCTCGGTTGAATGGTTTTGTGAATGTCAACAGCACTAGGCTGAAACGCTGATGTCCGTTTGATGTTTCTGTGTATGCCCCAACTGACTGTAGCTCTTCTGAGGCTAAAGAAGAATTATACCAGGATTTGTCTAAATAGCTCCGTAGCGTGAGCCCTACAGACATCATGGTTGCTGCTAGTGATTTCAGTTTTATAGTCGGGAGCCTTTGAGAGACGGGTAGGGATATGGCAGGCCGATATTGCTTTCCAGCCGATCGACCAGATAACGGTAACCGGCTCATTCAACTATGTTCCGACCATGGAATGTTCCTAGCGAGTACAAATTTTTCGCACAAAAAGCGACAGCAGTTAACCTGGCGTCCTCTTGCGCCTTCGCAGCATTGGACTCAGATCGAACATATGGCTGTCGGTTACCGCTAGGGTGGATCAATCCAAGACTGTCGATGATTTTGAATCACGTTAGTAGACACTGATCACGCTCTTGTCAGTGCGCGCTCCAGCTTGCGCCTCGTTGGTGGCCGAAACAACGCCTAAGCATACCGTCCCACGTAGCTGCTACTGGACACTAACCAACGATCTGCTTTCCAAACAGAATTATCCACCAGGCTATCGATGCAGTCAGATGCCCAGGATCCAGAAAAGCGAAGGATGGTGATCAAACATGCTGTATGTGCGGCTGCTGATGCTGCCCAAGATACAACAACTAGACACACACAGAAACGATGGGTATCTGCACCTTCAGTTGCACTGTTAGATATGCGCAGAACGATACCACCGGATTCCAGATACAATGAGGAACGGAGATGCCTTAAGCGTCAACTGATGCAAAGCTCGAGAAATGACTGTAAGCTGTGGTGGATTGCGAAGTGAAGGGAGATGGAAAAAGATGCGGCGATAGTCAACAGCCGCCACCTTTTCCGTCTGATTAGACAAACTGGTTCACGTAAACCAGGCGTTAGCGAATCGATCAATGAAGGGAACCGCTGTCTGATTCAAACTCAGGACTGTCGTCTAATGCGCTGGGCGGAGCATTTCGAGAAACAGTTTATTTGGCTCTTATTCTCTTCAGGTTTGATCACTAGCACAATGGGTACAGCTCTTGTTTTAGATACCAGTCCTCCATCAGAAACGGAGGTTCTTCGCAAGATAAGCTTTCTAAAACGACATCAGGCTGCCGGACCGGATGAGTTGCCTCCGTCTATTTCAAGGACGGTGACCCAGCACTTCTACTGGAGTTAACAAAACTCCTCGGTATGACATCGGAGAAGGAACAAGTTCCAAAGAGTTGGTGTGAATAGATGGTTGTACAGATCGTCTTGTGAAAACCACAGGGGAATATGTCGGGTTAGCATCGCATTCAAACTGCTCGCTGGTATTGTTCTCCACCGTTTATCTCACGCTCGCGAACAGTGCTCGCGTGAGACCCAAACTGGGTTTAGACCTAAATGAGGTAGTCTTGATCACATCTTTACTTTTCAGCAAAAGTTTAGAACAAAGATACACATTCAGTAGGCCCACTATCTCCGTGTTTCTCGATCTTAAAGCGGCCTCCAACCATACAGTTCTCTAGCGATGCTTCATGTTCAACGAGGTGCTGCAGAAATTCATTTCCATCATAAAATTACTTAACAGTTATAGCCGAAGCCAAATTCACTGTCACGGTGATCTTTCACCCGAGTTCACCACGAAAAGTGGTGTACCCAATGATTAAAATGGCTCTAGAGACCGCACTTTTGTCAGGTGAGCATAGCGGCATTGAACCTTGTTTCCGAGTGGAAATGTATCAGACCTTGAGTATGCGGACGACATAGTTCTTCTATGTGATGATCCAGGTAATTTACAACCTTCTCTAGACAGCTTTACGAATTGTGTATCAATGTTTGCATGCGTTTTGCGCCTTCAAAGTGCAAGATGCTGGTGCAGGACTGGGTTGGTCCAACGACAAACCTTTCAGTGGATGGGGAAACTATAAGCGTGGTAGACAAGTTATGTTATCTGGGTAGCTGCATCTCACCCGGAGGTCGAATATCGGTAGAAGTGTCTCTGCGTGTAGAGAAGGCTCGTTTGGCGTTTGTCAACCTGAGTCATCTGTTGCGTCGACATGAAATCCATTTACCTGTCAACAGTCGAGTGTACGCTGCAGCAGAGAGGCCAGTGAGTCTGTATGGTTCGGAGATATGGCCACGACGGGTGGAAGAGATACGAAAATGGTAGGTATTTCAACACCGATTTCTTCATAGTATTGCTCGAATCTGGTGGGAACACCGTGTGAGCAACGTTGAAGTTCGGCAGGAAGTCTTCGGTTCAAGGATCAAATCATTAGGCGAAACAGTTGAGCTGATCAGGCTATGATGGTTGAGACATTTGTTACGCATGTCCCCAGACAGGGTTCCTGAGCGTGCTATGCTTGCTGAGGCGGGTACCGGTTGGACGATTAGTAGGGCTGATCAGTCTATGACATGGAAGATAGGTTTGAAAAGCCTAGCCAGTGGACTTGGGCAAGTAGGTCCTGTTAGAGTTTCTGGACGGAGTCCAAGAGACCCTCCTACTCAACGGATAGATACATTGGAAGGTATGGTTAGATGACACGATCAGTAGAGTTCTTGCATTCACAAAATTTCATCTCCGGCTTAACTCCATCATTGTGGTTCTCCTCTTACTCCTTTCATGCCCTTTTCTCCTTCATTTTTCCATTTGAGATAGCCGCTAGGAGATAGCAACTAAAATCACCGCACCCAATGCCTGGGTAATGGTTGTCCGAGCTGATCAGAACTCAATCTGATTGAATATCAAATAGAAACCTATCACTTTGGCCCCACTTTATTTACATTTTGTGTGAATTCCATTTTACTACAGCATTAGACTAAGCCGTACCGGGATCAGTCACTAGAGTCTAATGAACTATTATGGAGGAAACTGGGATCAAGTTTGATAGGACTTACTACTGGAAAGATGCCTTTATAGTTGCATAATACATAAGCAATACTAAAACGAGATTTTGAATAGATTGGCTGCAGTCTTGGAATGTTCTGAATCTTGACAATGTTGGAATGTAAAATCGGGAGTCTTTTCCTGAAAACATTTGAGGTCGAAAGAGACAACATCCTCGAATGTTTTCACTTGTTGGTTAGGAGGTCCTCAGTTCCTGGTGAAGGATGTCCGTAGGGCCGAAGGACAGTCTCAAAGCAACTGCTCCACCGCCAAGCTTGGAGTTGAAGCAGTCTCCGAGTCTTTTTGTCACTTCGGCGCTGGATACATTGACTGACTCACTGCTGGCTAGGTGTCTCAGTTGGTTTCGCTTGCCATGATCGATAGCGCGGCGAACGCGTTTTAGATCAAATTTCGCGGTTGTGAGAGGTGGTTTCATTGGGCCTGCCAAGATATCCGACGTTGCTAAAACAATAAGAGGTTATTTTTGAAACTTTCTCAGTTTTTGAAGCACAAAAACTAAAATCAGGAACCCAAAAGTCAGAACAATATAGGTTTTTGAATCCTACGGTACTGGATTAGCAAACTATAGAGGGGAAGAATTAAACAAACAGCAACTGTACAGCAAAGCCAATGAAGAGGAGAGGACCTAAGTTCAGAAGAACTCGAGACCAGAAACGATCTTCACGACAGTCACCGATCGAGTCAAAAATGTGCCACAGGACACATAGGAAAACTACAGACAGATGATAATTTGTCTGGTAGGATATGCGAGGATCTATGGTTACGTGACACGATTCTAAACAGCATGAATATTCGTTATTTGTGGGGGTGGGTGGGAGATTTCTATAAATTAGCTTAGTTTTTCTCACTGTGCTAACTATAGTTTATAGTACAGAATCCAAGTGGTTACGAGACAGGATTAGTAACCGATGCAATAACAGATCTCTAATGGTAAAGACGGTGTTGAAACTAGACCTGGTTTAGTGGAAGGGAATCATGCGTGTTCGAGGACGAATGAACTAATCCAATCAGTTACAGTGCGTAGAATATCCTGTTTTACTATCCGAGATTCACCCGATTTCCGATGCAATAATCCAGTGATATCAAACAACGGAAGAACACAGGACCATCTCAGTTGTTGCCAGGCATTCGTAAAACATTTTGGATTTTACAAGGCGATATTACCGATGTGCTTGTACTTAGATGATGTTGGAAATTTGAAAACCATTTGGCTGTCATGTACAAGCCTGCATTTGTTATAACAAGGTTAATGTTGCAGCCAAACGTGAATATAAAGATTCGAAACCTATTCTGATCAACGGTGAATTGTTCTGGGCATCGTGTAGTCCTGCATACTCCAACTCGAGAACAGAAATCTGATATCGTCTTTAAGTGACCTTTAAATGTTGGTGTCAATCACGCTTCTATAGGTGATCTATATTGTGCTTCAGCAGGGGCTTCAAAAATAAAACTGACAGAAATTCTGACATAAAAGAATTATCATTCAGTGTAACAAGGAACAACTGTAATGCGTCTTTCCAAGAGGAAAGGCACTGCATGTTTACTAAACCAAAAAAGTAAAATTCTTGAGTGCCGCAGCAGAAATCGATTTCAGCATATTCAAGGACGCAAGCGGTTACTCCAAGAGCGACCGACCGAAACTGAGCCGTAATAAAACAAACAGAAGTAAAGTGAACCATTCCACTGTCGCACGAAATATAAAAAACTGGGTTAGAAAACTCATCGAGGGATGGAAGAGGGAAAGCAATGTTTAGGACACAAACTGTTCTGTCGCAAGTACGAGTATCAATAAAAATAGTACTGCGGATTTCAACGAAATCACTAATGCATATAAAAACAGAGTGAGGAATTTTCAGTTGCACAACAGGTTACGGTTGGCTCCCTCTCAAGTAAATAGGAATGGATTTTTCTTGTTTTTTTTCCGCGAATCATGCTCACAGCCCTGAGAAACAATATGAAAGCATCTTCAAATGCCTACAGATGCGTGCAGAAGGTACTGAAATTTCTTATTCTCTGACTACAAATTCATTTATCATGATACTACTTCATTTTCTATCGAGGTGAAGAGCACCGTCAGATATTTGCACATAATGCCACAAGCATACTTGGAGCTCGACGGGAATGGTGAAACTTTTAAGGATCTGGTCTATTGAGAAGATTACTGATAGACTGTTGCAACAGGATCTACAGTGGCACTTCAACCCTCCTCATGCCACGATGGTGGCCCGCTGGGAATGATGGTACATTTGGTTAGGAGGATACTTCTTTCAGACTTTGACGAACAGCAGATGACAGATGAAACATCAATGATATTTCCTACGGACTGTGAATGGATAGTAAGCTGACGAATGCTCGTTACTGTCATATGAGTCTGTCGTGATCTCCGTGCACCCAAGCCCCTTGGTCTACTACTCCTGAGAACAAATTCGAGAGATATCCCGACGAATTCGTTGAAGTATCGAAAGATTCGTTATTGGAGGCACGCAAACTACCTTGCATATGTGTTTTAACAGAGAAGGACCAAGGAATATCATCCACATTACCAACAAAGGCAGAGGTGAATAAATCTATACCGCAATCACCTGTGAGTAGTGTGTAGGACAGATGATACTTTGCCTGATTGACTTGACACTGGATTCCACCTTTCATGCACACGAAAAAATACCTTGTGGGGTTTTGGGAGCTGGTGTTATGGAGATCAAAAAACTTTGTTCCGTTTGTCAACATTTCCCGCTACAAACAACATTTACCTGAACTGTCCCTACCAGAGTTCAGCTCGTTTGTTTTGTTGTAAAAACTTATCTAAATCTTCATCACAAATCGAACCCGAACATTCCTCAAGCTTTGCCCGCTGAGCTTGAACTTTGTTTTGACTGTCTTGTGGTATTTTTTTCTGTTTCTAACCGTTTGCGGTTTTAAGCTCTAATTGTTGATTACTTGTTCAAGTTTGGATTGTGAGAGCTCAGAATGAATATCACTGAGGTCGGGTTGTTGCAAATTTTCTCTGTTTGTCGTTTACCGTGCCTTAGCTATTTTGAATCGACTTCTGATCCTAATAGTTTCGAATTTGGCCCCAAAGCATCTCCAAAGTTCATTTGGCAAGACTAAGATTTTTGTTTGCCATCTATATTTAAAGACAATGACTCTTCAGATAGTGTCAACTCTCTTTCACCAAGTGTCCTATCGTTCTCACTATCTCATTGGGAGTTGTTATATTTTCACTGACGACACTTTACACTACTAGCTATTTACAAGACGTGCCCGAAGTGCTATAGCCAGGAGGGTTTTGAATGACGAGAATGGACTTTTATAGTCCAATACATTACTGCTGAGGAAAAGCAAGAGATTACATCGAGAGGTGTGTCATTTTTGAACCGATTACTGCAAATGATCAGCCCTTTGCATAGTGGAACTACTTTACGTCGATCCCATGTGATGTCTATGACGTTTATGGACTACTTAGAAGACGAGCCGGTTATCACATCCGTTTACTCAGCCTAGCTGGTGACGTTTTCTGAACAGACGAACAGTTGTCACAACAGGCTCCAGAGGTAAAACTCATTTGACTGACCTGAATGCTTCGAGAACATTAGCTGCTGTGGTAAGACGTCTTCCTCAAACTTCTGCAGTTTCCCTGGTCAAAAGTCACCTCATCCATTGTGCCCGTGGACCGAGAGGCAATTTCCATGGATCTTAGGAAATTCGCGGACGACAGTCTAGATGTGCTCATCGTATAGCAGTCTCTTGTCAACCGAGACTCATAGTAAAGTGCAGGCTGTTCTTGGAACACCGGTAGTTTTTCACGAACCACATGCAACCGACGATGGTGTCTGCACCACCCCAGTCACTAGCCCATCGTGACAAATCACATAACACTGCTCAGTATGGAAAGTTAATCGAGCTGGATTTACAACAAAGACTAACGTTTGCATATCATAAAGCCCTAGGCCTTTTATGCCAGAAGGGGAACTATATAGCGGACGGCTGCAGATCACGTTGATCATGTGGCATCCCTTGCGTCATTCAGGTATTGTAGATGAAGGATCCTCATCCTGAACAAATAAAAAAGTCGTCCGCTGTCTTCCCACTTACAAAAAAGTCAATGTTTTAGTTGTGCATAAAACTGGTCATTGTATACGCAACTTTCGGGTCAGTCAAGAAGTACGTATCACACGCAGGTGGACTCCGACATAACAGATGAATAATTGGTCGAGCAGTTGGGCTTGACGGGTCAGCCGTGATGTTATCGGTATCCAACTTTGTACAAACAGCAGAGATAAATTCACATGCTGTTAGTTTTGAGTTAAGTGGTTAGGGGATCAGGGGAGTCTGGAAGTGGTGATCGTGGTATTTTTCTAGCCTACCCCAAGTGACTGAATTTGCACAGGTAGAAAACCCGAATCGGCGTTAGAAACTCCCAAGTGACGTTAAGATTTCTATCAATGAGGGCACAGTAGTGTCTCTGATGATCGTTTTGAACCTCAAAGCGGCACACCGCGTACTGGAACGACTATACGGCAGGCGAGAGGACCCGTATGCAAAACGGTTTGGGAACTAATAGGACCTATCCCTATGTTAGGCCAAGAAAAACTCAATGTCGTTTATATTGTTGGTACGGATCCTGCACCGATTAAATTAGATACGAAGTTGGCTATAGAGTTTAACAAACCCGAGGAAATTGTCCAATCGTACTATGTCAAAAATATAGAGGTATTCAAACCCTGGTGTTTTAGATGCCGTTTTGGTGAGCCATTTGAAGTCAAAATGCCTGGGAAGAAGGATAGTAAATATCCTCCGTTCAAAGAAGTTTAACCGATAAGGCGTTTATTTTGATTGAAATCTCGTTCAGTAAGCCACGTTGGTCCCAAAGAACGCTTTACATACAAAATAACGACCTAATGAACAACGGGTATGCCTAACTGTGATTGCGTACTCAGGATAACGGCTCATGAGAAGTTTGGTACCTGCAGCACCACCCAGTAATCTGTCCAGTGAAACCTGATACGAGAATTGTGTTTGGCTGTATTGAAAAATACAATACAAAGTAGAAAACGACAAAAGCGGCGGTCTTGGCTTAGGTTTCTACGTTGGGCAAAGGAAGATTTAGAAAGCACACTGAATCACTACCAAATGACGATGCATCCCATGGGGCCACATCGTCACCATATTGCACCTCTCTTGCCTTGAACAAAGCAATTATTGGAAGCCAAAACCTTTCTCGGGATTCTATTCCGAATCTCCACTGAGTTCCTTTATTAAGTCGACTACTTTTCTACTGGTTTTGAGTGAACGGAAGACCTTTGACAAGCAGTTAGCAATTTATGATCAACGCTCTTCGGGAAGGAGTTTCGCCAAACAGAATTGAGCAGTAATGCAGTAGAAACACTTATAGTTTTTCCATACTCGAAAAAACCGTAAAAAACCGTTATAGCTAAACTTAGAACCGCAGAGCATCCACCGCTCTCTTGGCTCCAGAAGGAACGCAGCTTTGGAAGCTTTCAGCTTTACTGCTGAAACACTGTGAAGAACTACCAAAAAGAGATAAACCTTTCCTTGTACTAGAGACAATTGAGTTAAAGAGACAACAGGGCTGCGCTGCTTCTCAAACGAATCGCGATATAGCTATGAAGCGATTGTGTAATAACATATACCCACGGTCATGGTTTCCCATTCAAAACCTACCTGAATGGGCAATCCTTCGTTGCTCCTTTGAAATAGTTCACCATCTAGAAGATCGAGTTTACTGTAGCGGTTTTATCCATCACGTATTTGCGGCTGACTCAACTTAAAATGACGTTGAATGTCGGCTCCAATACTTTGTCGACTGACCCCAAGGTCGTTATTCAAATTATTCCTAGTGAATCAAATCATTTACCAATGATTTGTACCAAGCCGCAGACCAACAATGCGAAATGTATCCTGCTATTCGTAATGTCTATGTGTAAATTAGAAGGCCAACACAGCTGACGTGCTTATAGAGGGGTGGTAAACTAAAAGGTTTTGAAAAGTATATGGCTCAAAGTTTCAACGTTCCTAACCAGGGAACATAATGATTGAACCAAAATACCTGAGAAAGATGATTCCTAGCCGCGCAACAGCGCTGTGTTGAGGGCAGCTACTGTAACTGCTTCAATCTCTTACTGATTATTCAGACTCAACCTGCAACAGTTGAATGGAACTTCCAAATTAGTAAGGGGGATATACTACGTAAGAGTATCTTATCGAGAAGAGCCTATGCTGTCGAATTCCTCAGTGAGCTCACCTAACGTCTCAATTATAGATGGGATGAAACGGGATGATCTTACACTGGTTCAGCACAAATGTTTTGGAGAAAAGATAGGCAACACGATAAGGAATAAAACAACCCATTTGGGAGAAGATTCCACTTAGCCCTGATTACGCACGACGCAGAGAATCCTAAATTTTTACCGGAAATATACTTTATATACTGGAGTATCATAGAGCACACCATCGAATGAAAGGTCATGTCGATGTGACTCACACAAGCGCCATACTGCATGGAACGTACAGGATATTACTTGCACATAAGACCATAGAGGAAATTGTTGGATTCCGCTTTTAATATCGATGTTATCACTCGGTATCTTCTAGAAATATAATGGCCTCTTGCCAGCTGATCTTCTGGAGCCCTACAATTCACCCCCCGCAGTCACTGGAGTCGACCACTTTGGACCATTTCTAGCGAACGTCGCTAGTTTGTCCGAAAAAAATACCGCTATTTGTTTGCTTGCCTCAGTATCCAAGTCATGCATAAAGCAGTTTACATTCTGAGCACGGACTGATATAGTTTCGTTGTCGCCAGTTTCGGCGGTAGACTCCGATTTCTGCGGGGGCCGTACAGCGACAACGGACCCAAATTTAGGGATGCAGATGAGAAAATGAAAAATTCTCTTCGATATTGATACCAAGAGCAAAAAATAGCTTACTCATACAAAGAGCGTGTGTCGGGATAGTTACGCCGTTCATGATCTGTCATCAAGAAGGCGTGTGGGAACATTTCATCCGGTCAGTCTTGAGGACAGTTTTATCGGTAATGGGATCGCATTCGTTTACACGAGATTTTCTTGACGCTAGAAGCAGAAGTAGGTAAGATAATGACCGACAGTCCACCGGTTAAAAAAACTTTGGACTCCAAAGACTGTTTCGTGATGACTCCAAGTCACCTACTACTTAAGACGAGCAGTATCTGCTTCGATGGAGTTATTTCTGGACCAAGTATTCTCAATCATTGAGGGAGACAGACGAAACATCTCCTCGACTTCGCTTGGCGCAAATGGATAAGGGACTATTCACCGCATTAGCAGAATAAACTAAGTTAGCCAAGAAAGGTTTAGGAGCTGTTGCTGATGGTCGACAGACCAGTTCCAATAAGAAACTGATATAAGGCTCTACTGGGGGAGGTTCGACAATCCAATGACGATGAGGCGCTGGGGTTGCTATAGTGGAGACCAGAAGTGGACGACCGGTGAGAGCTGTGCGTATCCGTGCGACAGTTGGAGCATTACGTAATAGAGTCTGAGTATTTGCCGACGTCCTGGGTGAATTCGCCGACGCTGGATGGACCGCACGTGAAATGTGCATGTACTGCTCAAACTGATGCATATGGGTGTCTAATAACCACATTTTGAAGTGGTATATGACAGCATTAGCGAAAAACCTCATGCCTTTTTACTAGGAGAACTAGCAGCGAACATGAAGCTTCATGGCAGTAACATTTGTAGCCTGTTGGAATCAAGTGAATATTTACGCCCAAAAGGCACACGAGGCTCCATTTATGACACTATCGGTGGACCGCAACTGTGGCGAAATATGAGCTTGTGAAAGAAAGAGAAGCATAATTTTTCAAATTGAATAGATCCCAACTCTATTAAGAACACACCCTTCATAGAGAATATTATATATTTGGTCAACCTTCTTCCTTCAGGATTTTTGCAGTGTCACCCTCATTGGTGATAGAGTACGTTTTGTCTTATGCTTCATCAAATGCTGCCTTTTGAATGCAGTTACCAGTGTGGGTAGCCCTTTGATTATTCTCTTTGAAACAGGCAGTTATTTTGGATTACGTTCAAATGAACTCATTCAAAGTGAAATCGTATGGAATGGAGCTTGAAGTCTTCCACGCTTTCGCAAATCTCACAGAGAATATTGAACAGATAAACCATTTTATTGTGTTCATTCACACTATTACAGTGAAATATCACATGGAGCGTTATCCAGAAAAGATAATATCTACACAGGTGACTTTCGCTAGTAAATTGCCGATATTTTTCGGCTATTTTGGTTAACAACGTCCCACTAGTCTAGATGCTTCTTATTGATGTTCACTAACAAAGCATAACGTGTTTCATTCCGATCTTAGTAAAACCATGTTGGCTGGTGTGTTAATTCGACATTCTACGGGATAGCTTTTCGCGTGGAGTTCCCACACCAAATAACATTTTTTTCTGAGCCCACTGGGGTCCATCATATAACGAACACTCATATGGAAAACAAGCCCATCCAAAAATTTCGGGCTTTGCGGTATGAATCCCCTGAAAAAGCACTGAGTGCCTTCGTTTCTTCGGTGCACAATGCAGTCTTCATATCAGGTGATACGAGTCGCATTTAAAATTGCCGCTACTCTATATCCAATAGGAAGTGAGAGAGGCTGGAAATATTGTTGAGCTGGATTGTTAGTGGATTTCGAGCACGGTGCCAGAGCTGAGTCCTCAAAATCGTCTTATTGACTAGATATACTGCCTTCTGCCTTGAGAATGTGTAATTGTGATGTTTTTTCTGTGGTTCGTCCAATAGTTTGTGTTCCCCTTTCACGTAATACACTTGGCAAAATCCCTCACAGAAGATTCATTCCTATGAGCATTTGCAATTCCGTTTATGTGACCGTTACGGAGATGCCAAGAAAATTCATTTGTACTGGGTTTTTTCTTCTTTACGCGATAGAAATATGAGCGACTTGTAGACAGCAGGCTCTATGTAGCCCTGTTGATGTTCGATTTGGGCAAATCAAGGATTCCGTTGACTCACTCATTGAGCTTTAAATTCATCGAGTTCTTCCTTTATGTGCTTTGCAAATCGAACACAAGCGCTCCCGGCTCCGGAACCCTAGTGCTTGCATGCGTCAATTACTAAAGAGTGCCAAAATGACCTCGAATTCTACGTTCACATTGATGGGAATCGAAACTTCATTTTCCAGCAACTTTTACAGTTATGATTAGGAAGCATTTTCAACCCCGTACAACGTGAATTTTCTCAGTCATGACGGAGCTTATTTTCGGCTTGTAAAATTGTCAGACGTGTGGGAACGCTTTTGGCCATAAGGTCGGCTTCTCTTGGACGGTTTCGACAACAAAACTATATTGATAACATTTTGAACATTTTTGTGGTCCTGCAGAAAAATATGACTATATGATACTTTGCTCAGATCCCTCCACCTTGGTAACCAATGTTCCACAAACCGAACTACCTATTTCGAAAATTGAAACTGTCTTCATAAAGCACTATCAGTTACGAAAACTTATATCTTTTATCGGTGACGGTGGGTCATAACAACTCTATGGATCCCGAAACGACGGCTGTAGACAGTACTAACACCATGAAGACAAACTCGTATTGTCTGTTTCCCTAGTCATATCATCTCACTGCAGTGTTGAACGTTCTCTGTGTTTATTCTTACACTGAAAAATTAACAGTATTGGTGTAGGAGTCTTGCAAGCCCTGAAACAACTCACTGTGCTAGAAATGAAATTGTGCATGACACAAGCTGCCCCAGGAATATCTGTACGACAGAAAACTCCTCATTTTGGGAAGATCAGGTCAAATAAAACCAGCGGTGTTTCGCGGCGGACGAGTAGGGTGATGTGGCAATAAGTTTAATTTTGGGTGAGGCGTACGACCGTTCGAGCGTTTCAGTTGCGTTTAAGAACCGTGTCATGGAGAAAGCCCCCCAACGAAGGCACAGGATGTTAGATGCTCCGATGCATCCGGTGTTTTACCATCAGCAGCTGGACGGCAGGCTGCTAGTTCCTGATGTGGATCATTGCACACATTTGTCCTTGTACTGTTTTAGCAAGCTGAAAGCAGATACCTGGAATAACAGATTTATGAAATTCACCACCGAGTTCTAGAACAGTTTCCTAAGTAAGATTACTACAAAGCTGTGAAGATGATTCTAATCTAAGGAAATTCCTAACAGTTACAATAGGCGTTGGCAGTGGCAGAAAAAGAAGAGTGCATGGAAGCTACTTGGGCCGTAAACCAACCCGACACTGTGTGTTGCGGTGTCCGACCTTGGCGCTAGCTCTCGAGACGAGGGATAGGCCAGTGATGAGGAAGTAAAGGAAGGAACTGGGGAACTCTGGACCGGGGACGGAGTCAAAACACATGTGGGACATCTACCGATATTACCCACTAGACTCTGGGAAGAAAATAGCCTGGTTTAGCATTGGATATCAAGGTACACAAAACCACGGTGAAAAGAAGTTGACCAACACAATGATACGAACATTCGATAAAAATATATGGCTAATTTATCCCTCTAGTGTCGTTGGGTTTTGATTATTCCAATTTGTTGTCTGCGAAAATTAGGATCAGTGATGCTGGAATATAGGGGTTGGTCGATACTGGTTTCACGCACAGTCTCCTTAGTATTGTTGTATTTGGCCCGGTGTGATCTGAAGCTCACTGCAGAAAATGGCAGAAGAACACTTACGCTGTGATTTCTCGAATTGTCTATAGAACTTAGCGGTACGGTGACACAGCATCTGGTAGTGGTGTTTGATGGTCTCCCGCAGGATGCAATTGTTGGGAAAGATCTGCAGAATTTTGAATGCGGTATAGATGTTTCGATAAAAAGACTCCGTGTTGGACGAATAGAGGCTGGCTGCATCTTGTGTGACCACAAAGACGTGGACATATGTAACACTGGAGTGACTGATGTAGAACGTGGGCAGCAATTCAAGGAGTTAATCAACAAAAACGAGCCAGCGACGAATAAAAAAGTGCCACGTAATCTGTTGCAAGCATTTGCCAACGAATTCATGGGAAAAGGGGACAAGTTGGGCAGAACAGGTGTGATAAGGCATCGTATTTATGCGGTAGCGTCCAAACCCCTAAAACGGGTACCTAGGTGGGCGCTAGTCCACTGTCAGGCAGAAGTACAGTGAAATGTCGGAGCTGTACTCAGCAGGAGTTTTATTCAACGGTTAGTCTCCATGGACATGCCCAGAGGTATTAGTTACAAAACGGATGACCACTTGAGATTGTGTGGAGGCTCCGGAAGATTAAACTAAGCTTTCAAGAAAGACTCATCCCCTTTGCCAGTATTCGAAGGCTTGTTTTGCGCGTTTAGGGTGTACATTATTGCGGTAAATTAGTATTAACCTCAAGATATTGAAAAATGGAATAGGTGCCATGCACAGACAAAAACAGCACTCACTTGTCCAACAGGTTGGTACAAACTTCAGACTTTGCCCTTCGGATTGACTAATGCATTCGTTACATCTGTCTCCTGTGCCAGCTGGTCTGGTTATTTCGAAATGCCTTGTTTACATTGACAATGTTTCGATAAATGGAACAAAAACTGAAAAACACTTGATTAAGTTGGAATAGTTTTATAGAGAATAAGAGGGCAGGTTTCAAGGTAATGCCCTCACGGTATAAATTTTTCTGCGAGGAAGTTAACTTCGTGGGTCATGTAGGGCCGCGTTGAGAAATAAGAAGAATCTTGATATAGGTCGCTAAGTCCTGAAATGGCCTAGCCCTCATTTGATCTCTGGAAGACGAATTTTCCTGGATTAGACCTTTTGCTACCGACGATTCAGTAGGAATTTCACAGAACACTCGGCACCGTTGAATGCTCCCCTAAGGCAAAAATAGGTTTCGTTTCGTATGGGTGGTGTTAGGGGGCTTTTCAAAAACAGCGCCTGGCGCGGTGTTCGTCAACCGTGCTGGTTCTGCAAGCGAAATTATCTCACACTGGAGGCGATTTATCCCAAGTGAGTACAAGTGGACGGGGGCAAGCTATAGCATATGAAAGTACTGCCTTGTCCAAACGAGAGAAAAACTATTGCACTACCATCGCGGGAAGAGATTGAAAATCATGGTCTATGGACAAAAGGCTTATAGACTTTTGATAATCTTTAAAGATTACGCTTGGAATACTGCACTGGAATGCTACACACTGAAGAAGAATAAGCTGGTATGAACAAATAAGAACGTGCGGCCGGATTGCGGGAGATATCATGGACTTCCGTAAAACGTGTGAAGAGTGGGGCAGCTTCAAAGATCCCATGACAAAGCATCGCGCCCCCTTTCAGCCAATTGCCGTGGGCTCCACAGTAAAATGGTACTTACAGATAAAGACGGACGGCTACTGATAACGCGTAAAGAGGTGAACATTCATTGACTATTTTACGAAGTGTTGCGAAGCGGTTCCTTCAATGCACTTGTTGCTTAGCAGGTCGCTGATTTTATACTTTGGAATAGGATCTGTCGTAGGGGTGCACATTGAAAACTACACTCCAGCAAAGGGCTGAATTTTGAGAACGTCTTCAAAAATGAATTGTGAAAATCAGTCGAAAAGCCTAAACCACACACAGTGTCCTACCATCAGCAAAACAATGACCTTGTAAAACGCAACACCCGGACGCCTATAATATTATTGAAAGCCTTTTTGAGGGGAACGATCATTTAAATATTAAACTGCGCAATTGTTCGTAAGCATATAGTATTTTGGCGCTTCAGGCGACTAATCAAACGCCATTTTTTCTGTTGATTGGCCGGGAGGTCCGATTGCCCACAGATTTACGTCTACCTATTCCCACTGGAGCACATCAGCAAAGATATCGAGACACTAGAGAAGAGCGCTGGAAATTGGCAAGTATTGTCAAGCAGAATCCGCACGATTCGAGACTCATCTCAGCAAAAGTCTCCATCTTACATGGTTTATTTTGATAAACTGGAACATTGTCAGGATGTGGTTTATCTTCTGTATCTAATATTTGCTTTTAATAAGATCTTCATGTAGACAGAATTCCGCAAATGTCGGTCAGGAAAATGTCCATATGGCAGCTAATGGAATCAATGGAGTGGAAATAAAGTGTGGTCACATTATAATTGCTGAGAAATTCGGCCGATATTCATTCCCGGTTTGTGAAGATTCGGGCCCGATGAGGAACGGTAGAGTTTTCATAGTTAGTTAAACGAGAGGGTATGGATTGGAAAGAGGAAGGTGCAGAAGCGATAGGGGGTTACATTTGGATTGATCGCCGTATAAGTGGTAAGGGCTATCCGCAAGTATTTTGTGAGCAAAATTTGCACTTGTGAGTAGGTGTGGTTTGCACAACTCAGCAGACAGTTCTGCAAGGAGTATGATAGACACTGGACTCAATAATAATTTTAAAATCTTCCTTTGGTAGAGTAGTAAAATTAGAATGGGGAACAGTAGAGTAGAATAGGAAAACATTGACAAACGGAGGAAGAAATAGCGCTCCGTTTGACGTTAAAATGGCTACTTTTTTGATTCGGTATAATTGCCGGCATATTTTCTTCATACAGTGTGGGATGCGAGATGATGACTTCATATTACATCCATAGTGATTCTTAAGTGTTTCAAAGAACCCACTCTAGCTAGTGGTTCTATGGAAGTGACAGATGGATCAGAATGATGAGGTATCGAAAAAGGTAACATATGCACTCAAAGCACTTGGGTTGATTCATAGTTGTCCTGGATCGAACGGAGAACGGATGTATATATATATATATATATATATATATATATATATATATATATATATATATATATATATATATATATATATATATATATATATATATATATATATATAATGACCCAGGTGACTAGAATAAAGAAACGGCTTGACATGGAGCCTCTTCATCGGCATATTAAAATAAATGTTACGGAAGGCTGGTTGAAACGCTACCTATGTAAACTTGAAGTAAATATGGGTAAAGGATAGTTCCCTGTAGCTATCCTAAGTTATTTTCTTGAGATTTCGATGTTATGAAATCTAGTCTTATGGAATGAGTTCTGGTGGTAAAATAGAGGGACCAAAATAATCGGATGCCAAAGGGGGGGGGGTCTGCCGAATGCTCCCATTGAAAAAATGCAGAAAGACTGTGAAAAACAATCGGAAGCGGATAGATAGCTAAAAAAGCACACCGCACACACTTCACTGATCCATTCCAAGATTCAGGTGTATGGTGTACAAAGAAAGCGATTGCCTCCACACTGGACCTGTTCGGTGTATAGGCAACTGTGTTCCTTTCAATCACCGTTCACTGACGTTGGGCGTTTCGAACGTGGAGTGAATCGACTCAAACGGAAGAACCCTAGAAATGCTTTACAGCTGCTAGAAATACCAAACCAAATGAGTAGTAAGTAACTGGACAAGCTTTACGAAAAACAATGGGAATAATCCCACCCGAGTCATTTTCCAGACCACACTTTAACAAAATCTATCCTCTGGCTACCTGAATATTCCGGGTCCGTTCTGGCCAGCTACTTGCGGCCATTGGGTTGGTTCTTTTACGCTCCATCCCCGTTGGGTTGATCTGACTGCTGTGATTGATGGCTCAGACGGTAGTCACGCAGACGGACCAGTTTCCTCGTTACCTGAGGTTCCACCAAGTTCCTCCTTAAACTCCTCAGGCCTCTTTTATCTGTTGCGTATTCGCCGTTTCTTTTTTGGTCTTTGGCTCTTGGTTGGTTGGCTCGATTGGTCTCACACTCACCTAGCTATGTTGCTGCAGCATTCCTAGCTTGTTTATAGCTAGTACATCGGTGAAGGTGTCTACTTAATTGATGCTGCATTTTTTCCGATAAAAGCCTGATTCCTGGATCACTGATTTCACATAAAATAACCACTAGTCGGAATAACCTGACCCATTCGCTTTGACGCAAAATTACCTTTATAGATATGTGGAATCGAATTCTAATAGTCCACTCGGATTCTGAGTAGTTGCTCTGTCCAAGGCGCATATGATGCAGCACGGTAGGATCAACGGTCATTTGGTATACATTTTGTGCATTTATCAAGTCTCCCTCGCTCTACCACGGAAACCGAAGACATGAAAGCCATTGCTGAGTTGCCTTTAAGTGTTAAAACACTGCTTAGATATTTTTCACTAAATTTCTTCTAGGTCACAGTTGGCCGAGGCTCCTAACTATGCATGGCTATAAGTCCGAACCATGCGGTGTTCCGTGAAATCAATGTGGGTTCATCACACACCTTATATTCTTGGTCGACCGGTACTGAGTTTTTGAAGAAATCATTCGACCTACGAATATGCCTATTAAAAAATGTGAACAACATTTGGAGACAGAATAATATTTTCACATGAGTTATATTTTATTATCAATGCTAAAAGGGTGCTGGAGCTTTGTGTCAGTGTCTACCCGATTTTCACAGCTTCTTTATTGTATCGTTATCTATGACTCATAGTGATCGCGAATTCCTCATCATAATTGAAACGTCAGTCTAACATTACTTCAACGTGAACTCCTGTCCTCGACCTTTGAACCCGGAGGATTGTCGGACGACTGACCCACACGCCTACCTGTTGATCGTAAGAAAGTTCGCTGAACATAGGAAACAGCTGCACTATGGAAAATCTGGCGTTTTCCCTTTTTCCTTTGTCGAAGTTGTGCATAAGTTTCATCATTTTAACTACAGATATGGTGTCGAAGGCTAAAAATCTTGTTTTTCATGCATATAACAACTACTGACTTGGATTGCACTCTACCCTGTGCCCAAATAATTATGAACATTTTTGTTTCAGCTAGGAATACCCTCCTTTCTTGAGAGAAGGAACCACTGTGGAGTAAAAATGCTATCTATACGCTTGCGATTTGTACCTGGACACGAAATCAGCCGATGAAATGAATTCGAACGTATTAGTGGCTGGAAACCACAAATATATTGTAATAATCGTAATGAACTTAACTGATAGTCTGTACTGAAATTGCCCCCACCCAGAACTACGCGAACGGAAGAGGCAAGAAGACCAAGGCCTCGAAATAGCACGTTAGTTGTATTGCAGAGTGGGTTTGTATAACCACGTTTAATTATAGAACACAAATATTAGACTCAAAGATGATCAACATATCTAGCAGTCCGCCTTATGTTGTCGGATCGGCGTAAAAAACGAAATAATGCGCAGCCAGGAGAATGATCCGTTGTTGGATAACGGGAGTCACGGTTTGTTCGGGTAAGTAAAAACTGACTGGGTTGGAGATCTATGACGATTGGTAAATACCGAACACAATCACCATCAAATTCTAGCTCTCAGTGAAAAAGAAATTTCACAAATTTTATCATTGCATTGTGTTCTGTGAAACAGCATTCTCTCAGTCATGTACATAGATGTGTATGGCGGATCGGATCACTAAATGCTTCAAAATATACGCAGTTTTAATTGAAGAACCGTTCACGAAGAGTAAGTTAGCTTAATCCGAAGATAGAATGTACCACAACAGAACATTCTGCAAATCACTTGAAACATATTCAGTTCGTGCAAGACGAAATTGGCGGAACTCATTTTAAACGGGTCACTGTGCTTACATGTTTCTGCTTATTTATCCTCATTTCCTGTTGAATGAACGGAAACTTGAATGGGAACCACCAGATCCATTACTACGCAGCCTACGGATGAGGCTCAACGATGAGATTTACAGTCACACATAACCACAAATAACTGAGGTTATGAAAGTGCACGTGAAGTGTATAAACGCTACATTTCTACTCGAGGTACCGAACCACAGTTTACTCCACTCGATGGCCCAACTAATCAGGTGCCCGGAGTGCCTACTAATGTCTGGCCAGATTCAGTTACTAAGGGTTTTATTCCGTCAAAATCAAACGAAATCGTCCATAGCGTTTTTTTATTTCTTACTTTTCGTTAGTTAATACGTCAGATATGCTACTGTATAATAGATCCCTCTGTTCCATCATGAAATACCAGCTTGGGTTACTCGAACTGTTTCTTGTTGAGATATTGTTTTCAAGGAGGTAGACGATCGAAGGGAATCGGTCATCTAAGCGGTGGAATCGTGGAAATATTTTCTGATATAAACCTGCACTCGTCCTTTTACAATCATTCTGCAAATCAAACCCAATCAAACGGATTGTGTAATGTCCAGTATTCTCATATTTTGCCAATGAAAAAATTTTCTGGACTCAAGTAACGGAGTGCAAGTCGTAACCGCTCGAATGAGAGTTGAACAGCATCTCCGTTCATTTACCATTTTTTTCAGATCTGTAGATGAGTAGGTGCCTCTTCTTTTAAACAGAGCTACACCATCTTCATTATGACAAATATAATTTTGAATACGCATTGTAATTCTCCGGCAATAAAATAAAGGTTTAGTCCTTGACAGTCAGAGTATGGCTCCAGCGTCTCAGGGAAACATCGAATGTGCTCTGTACCGTCCAAGTGTTACGGATGTTCTGATAGTTTTGAAACACCTCGGGTTAGCAATTTTCGCTTACGACAGAGACTTTTCATTTTCCGCCAATAGCACCGAGGCACTACATCATTGTCAACCAGCCTCTTGTCATTTGAAGCTAAAACAATTTCACCGAATTGCACTGTTTGACGTACTCCGAGAACGTACATATATTTCGTCAAAAGTGAAATCACCGTACAAAATCTCAATGTGCAACAAATTCGGTAAACAAACGGTTTACTATTCCTGTGACTGCTGGTTTCCACATCAGTATCCGGGTGACCTCCAAAACCGAATGTTATTGGGCTCTAAGCCTCAGCTGGAAGCCTTCCAAACCTCGATGAACTGGAATCTATAGCTTTGCTGCTTACAGATGAGATAATTCCGGATAAACGTGGTTAGATCTTCTAAAACCCACACGACTAGTGATTCCAACTGATGTGATATCACCGAATAAAGTGCCTAACCAATTTTGTTCTGAGTTATTTCAACCCACAGATGTTTCTTTGTGGAAGTTAAAATTCTAATGAAGGTTTTTCTGCTAGATTCAGGGTGGTTCATTGCATGGCAGGAAGTTTCAAATATTATGAAAATTCTTTTGACGAGGAGAGGCTTTTGAATGCGGCTACACTACTCCGCCACCTTCGAAATTTATGACATATTCGTCTACTCTTTCTCCGGTTTACTGTTCTCTCTTTGACATCGATTTTAAATTATATTATGTTATCAAAGTAATGCTATCCCCAATAAAATATTCCAATGAGTTTTTGAAATTCTTCAAAGGGGGGATTTTGCCGGACTGCTCGGTTCCTTTCGGAAATATGACAATGAATAAATGGGAAAGAATTTTCGAGAAAATAGGGGCGATCCTAGAAAACACAGAAAGTTTTGGTATTGTCTCGTTTGTAGAAGACCCATACACAACATGAGCCCTCCCATGATGATCGGCAACAGCATTCATCCCACATTGGGTAACTTATTGGTGTTGTCAGGTATTGTTAGGTCATACAAATATTCTCATCTCGGTACAATCCTACTACAAGGAACGTGGCGTCACAGTAAAATCGACTATGAAATAGTCGAGCTGAGTGGTTTCACTTGATATCGTTTGTATCGTCCCGTTTCACAGAGGAATCGAGGCTGTGGTGTTATCACATATATCAACAAACATTGGTGCCAAAACGTCAAGCTCGTGTTTATGTATTTAACTGTATATTTCAGTTGCTTTGTCATAAAATGTAAACCTGAATACTTTAGAAGTTTTGTTTCGTTACGCTTGTAGATGTTTGTATTTCACCCAAATATTCTACAGACGGCTACAAAGAAATCAGCAATCCCGTTCCATAAATTCCAGAAGACTGAGCAGTCAGTTCTTCGTGCGTAGTTGCTAACGATTTCATTCTGTTTGACGTTATCTTCCTATCCTTTTGTTTTATGAACACTGCCAACTTTGTACCTGCTTTTCTAGACATTTCCCTGTTCAACGTAAGCATATTTTTCATTACATGACACTCCGTTGTTGGCCCATCCGGTCAGGTTAAATCACAGTTTCATCTGAGATTCATAGCCACACCAACCACTAATAATTCACGCAAAGCAGCAAACTCGAACCTTGCAAAAGGGCAGACATTTTTGTAGGACACGCAGGTACTGAATTGAGTGATATCTGCGGGTCATGAAGTCATCTTTCAGCTGTGTTCATTTTCGCTTTAACCTTTGGTGCATCATCGAGAGCCATTACATTCGCGCCATACCTTTCTCAACCTCCTGCCCAAATGACTTAGTAGCAGAAAAGAATATGAACTTAGGTGCACTGTATACATAAAGATCAAGAGACTGACGAAATAAACCACTATTAAGCACCACCTCATGGAACTTAGAAACCATAAAGAGTCATGGAAGCTCCTAAATATTTAAGAGATTCATCAATACGCAAGTCGGATGATGTGGATATCAAACCATTCAGTCTCGCATTGAATAAAGAACCTGGTCCTTCAAACATGCTCCCTTTACGAATTTACATTTCTGATGTTTACTGAGAGCAAATTCCTCTAAATTCTAGAAAATCCACTGAACCCGGTGGCCTCAACCTTATAGTCCTCAAAGAGTGTGCGGCCATTCTTCCAACTTCTTCCTCCAAACTCTTCAGTCAGACCTCAAAAGTGGAAATGGCAGATGTTGGCGGTCAAAAGACCTGTTCCTTTAAAAAAGTTCCTCCCAACGTCCGTCCCATCGCTTGCACTTCAGTGATACTGAAGGTTTTTGAAATGTTAGTTCTCCCGCAGGTGGAGTCTATCCCAAAAGTTCAAGACCACACCAGTTTGCCTATCGATCCTCACTGTCCATGCTTGATGCCCCTTTCACCCTGATACATTACACAATCCAGTCACTTGATAAAAAAAGAAGTTAGGATTTGTTTCCCGGACTTGACTTTGTTTTGAGATGAATGAACTCATCCCTATTCTATCCAATTCAGTTGACGAGACTCTCCCTATTTTCCGATTGATCGATTATTTCAGTAACCATCATTAGCTCACCCTGTTACAGCAACAGCTCTCCCTTTATGACCTCCACTCTCGGCTTCCTTCAAGATGTCATATGATCAACGTTTCTAGTTTCAATCTGTTTATCTCCGAGACCCACAAAAGACGACAGACTCCTTACCGAATACGCTGACGATTACAATTTTGGCTCGACATATTTCCGGAATTCTTATTTTTTTACCATTCGGATTGGTATTACTGAACTTTTTCAATAGTCCGCTGCACATAATTTGGCTAATGATTTCCTCAAATGCGAAGACTTCCTTTATTCTATAAGAGAGGTCAAAGGTACCACAACTACAATTAAGCTTGCATTCCAGTTTCAATTTCTGGGAAACAAGTGAAGCACCAAGATTCAGTAAAGTAACTTAGTTTCATATTGGATCAAATTGTACTTGGTCACGGCTCGCATACCACATTTTTACAAAAATCAAACGTTTGGCTTTTTTATATGTCGTGTGTCGAACTCCACTCTGTACCGACACAGCTCATCAAATGCTTTGTTTTTCATGTGTTAAACCCACCAGCTCCATGACTTTTCTGTCACTTTTCAAGTTCCGTTGTAAAAAAAGACTTCAAAGAAGTCTCTGTATCCCTAATTTTCTAGTTCTGTCGTCCCAAGTACTCAGAAAAAGAATTATCCACTTCGTGCACCAAACCTCCCTGCAGTTCCACAAATACATAACTAGGAAAATTCAAATAAAACCGGACACTGTTGCACCACATCTTGTAGATCGGTTGAACTAGTAACACTTCAGAACCCAATACTTTTTTCAGTGGTTGTGTTTCCCTCACTTTGATAATGTTACTTGGATATACAAAGGTGAATATCCACTCCCGTGGTGCAAAAAGTGTCTTCTAGGCTACTCTCGTATTTTCTTGTCTTCCAAATAGAAAGTGACTGTTGAGAAAAGGTCACTGCACTCTAGAGGAAGACTGTACAAGGACAGACTTAAATACCGATGGCCCCAATTCCAAACCTGTGGTTTGTCTATTAGATGGATTTATATTCATGACTGTGGGGGTATTGTAAGTTGTCACATGAATAGGTAAGGTTCGTTGCATATTAGTTGATAGTACCGTCTATTATTTGTTATTGTTATTCAATGCTTTTTTTGCGGTAATGATTATCAAACGGGACTGGGTAATCACTGAAGGCACTACTCAGTTTTAGGATGAATGATCGATAAAATAATTGAAATGATACTGAAATACGTGTATAATCAAAATGAAATTCAATCAATTTATGCATAGCGAAAAGACATCAGGCTCGTGTCAGTTTCCCTGAGGATTTTTGAATGCATTAGTTCTCACATTTCGATCACAGTTTGGGCTCACCATCCAGCATGGAATAGGGACTACATGGAAGCATCGATAACAGGAATTAAAATCAAGCGGAATTAAGTATTGTCCAAGTATATATTGTATGAATGAATTCGGATAACGATTACTCCTAATGGCAACGTCATTTCTCAAGTTCCTATGAAGGTTCAGTAGGAACTGGGCATCCTTTAGCTTTCAGGGGATTGCTTACAGCCATTTTGTTAAACTACATATACAATGTGAAGCGGCTAGATTACTACATATTTGTAATCAGCTGACACTCACTGGTATAGTTGGATTTGTCCTGTACCCATGCACACACGAAGATACACACATAAATTATAGGGAGTTCCTCTGTTCTCAACCACATCGTATGACATTATTAGGCTTTTGTGAAAAAAACAGATCGGTCATGTCATCAAAATCAATATCGTCTGATATTATTCTGACCTGATAAAGCCATGGTTTTAAAATTGAGCAAGGACATTCCACAGGGAATGATGTTATTATTGTTGCCATTGTTCATGGTGATACTGACTAAAAACGTGATGAGTATTTATTCAAGTGATGCGTTATTTGTGTGCCTTTTCAGAACAAATAGAGGAAAAAATTAATAAAGAATGAAAAGAGTGAATCTTATATGTACTGGTAACTTATATTGCGTGCATAAAAAGCATTCAGGATGATGGTAATTTTAAATCGTGAAAAATATTCATGGTCGATTTCCTTAGAAAACGGTGTGAGGTCACGTACCGTTTTCTAAAAATATTGTTAATTATCACTATAGTCAGAGAGAAAAGACGGGGCGGTCAGTGAGTAGCGGTGGAATGATCCTGACTGACAAATATATAGCCTGATATATGAGTAATAACACAAATCTCATTGTTCAGCAAAAACATATCTTCCATCAAATAATAGTATTTCCTTAGGAAATAGAGGAAAACACAATTTCAACACAACACTTACCAACTCTTTTACATCGGCTTTACACTGACGTAAACGCAGTTCATCTGGATCGTATACCATGATAACAAACATTATTCAGACATATAATTATTCAAACTAATGCTGACTGGAAAGGTGAACCGTGTTCGTTTCTAGTGATCATCCATTCAGCAATACTGAACATATCGTAATTTTGGACGGAGGTAGTATTTTAATCTTCGATGAGGCAATTTTATCTGGCCACCAGAAACAGGATAACCCACATGGCGGCGTTAGAGCAAGGAATATGGTGGGACAGTGAGTAAATCATCCATCTTCATGAATGAGTAAATTGAGTGAGACACATTCATAGCTTCATTCGCCCGTTGCACGACCGACTGGAAATGACAACCGTAGCACCGAGACTTAAAGTGAGAGATCCGATAAGCCCGAACTGTAGTTGACCTGTAGAGGTGAGATTTAAACATCTAGCCCCAAGCTTGAACGCCAGTGACCCAGACTGGTCAAACACTCATCATCAGCATTACACATGACAGCGAACCACCTTGTTTTTCGTGCTTATTGCAGACTAGATATACCATGTTTATTGGTCACCAATTGTAGAACAAACACAAAATTCGATAAGTATGAAGGGAACAGTTGGTGGCTACTTGTTCTCATAGTTTCGATTTTATCGGTAGAGTTCCTGTATTGGTGGTTGTCATTACATTGGCATGGGGTAATGAACAAATCACAGTTTCTGGCACTGTTGGTAAGGCTGGCTTTGGATTTGTAGTAGTTTCGTATGAGCTTGCTGGGCCGTTGTATTCTGAATGATATCTAAGATTCAACCCTTGATGTTTCTTTGTTAGCCTTTAGTTGGATGTGTAGAAAAACTCTTTCTCCTTGACCGAATAACCCGATTCATTCCAAATTTCACCGGCTCCCGAAATGTTGCTTGTCGCACCACACCGGGTAAGTATCCCGTGCATGTGCATCTAGATTACTAATGGTTTGTTCACGCAAAACTCCTCAGAGTCACATATGAGCTAGTGCATCAAATGAGAGCCTGGATCACTGGTAGTTTGTTAGTCTTCGTTTGGATGACTGTCCTTTTGGACTATACGATTCACGCGCAAACCCCAGGTCATCCGACCAACCTGCACTCGGAAGCACCAGACTCACGTTTCGCTCTTGTTAGAGCTCATCATTGGTGCATATCCTTTGCCTCACCCAGGGTTTGAACCCTGACCCTTCCACCTCGAAGGCCTGTGTGTTACCACTGCTCCACCCCTCTCCCGTTCGACCTGAACCGAGTCACCAAGTTAAGCTTGTTCAGATGTCGACCTCGATGACAGCCAGAAATGCCCAACAGCTTCAAATGGAGACGCGGTTCCGGACCTAGTTAACTCCAAGCGAATGCCTTCCTACCAGATCAGGTCTTCTCCACAGGATGAGGGTAACGGACCCGCATTTTTAAACCTGCTTCGCGTTCCTGGTATATATATCATGCAATTACTTGCGCGTAGTGTGGGCTGTCATAGATGTTGACTTCTGAACAAGCTTAACTAGGTGACTCGGATCAGCTCGAACGGGAGAGGGGTGGAGCAGTGAAAACACACTCGCTTTCGAGATGGAAGGGTCAGGGTTCAAACCCTGGGTGGGGCAAAGGATATGCACCAATGATGAGCTCTAACAAGAGCGAAACGTGAGTCTGGTGCTTCCGAGTGCAGGTTGGTCGGATGACCTGGGGTTTGCGCGTGAATCGTATAGTCCAAAAGGACAGTCAACCAAACGAAAATTAAACAATCCCACACTACTCGCAAGTAATTGCGTGATATATATACCGAAAAAGCGAAGTTTGTTAGTCGTCTGTAATCAAGAACCCGGCAATCTTTTTCAGTACAAATACGTATTCAACTCGAGAGATCACCCTTAGCAAAAACCACAGTCAACGAGCAGTAATTTTTACTGCCAATGTTTTGTGCCGCCAAAGACACTTAAAATTTTGAGATGAATTACAAGTGTCAATATCATGGTGTGTTGTTTTTCTGCAGTCACTTCTTTGTTCCTCCTCTCTAAACGATCAATAGACAGTTATTCGCTTTCAATAAATAAGAGAGAACCGTCATTTTCTCCCACCTCTGCAATGCCTAATTGAATTTTTTTCTGACTGATAACAACCACACTCTTCCGTGTGGTTTAGTGACAAGTGGAGACCGTTCAGTAGCTAATGACCCTTATTCAACGACTACCCTCCATGTAACCATGAGCAAGCCTTTCCCATACAGCTTTGTCGCACAAGCTTAAATCGTTCAGAAATACGCTTCCGTTTATTAACCTCTGCAAAGAGTCATCACTTGGGATACGCGAGAACTACGAAACAGCATCTCCAAGTTATTTAAAAACAAATATTGTCAAGCGGACAAAATTCAGGTCAACAAATCGGAATAGTTTCTGAAAAGTTCAACGAAAGTGAAATGCTCTCCGTTCATTGAAGTGCAGGAAACTAGTCAATTTGATTCATTGCTTTTTACATAACAGCTCCAACATTGCAAAACTTTTCTTGGACTGTTTGTTCTTCCTTAGGAGATTCGCCAGAAGCTATAAGACGATGAAAAAAGGAATGCATTGGCAGCTTTTTCATAAAGAATTTACCAAAATTGCAACCCATGTTGTATACCAAATACTCGTTACTCTGGTACTGCCACTTCCGACAATCTGTTTACACAGCCACTACCGGCTGGTCAATCAGAAATAGTTCGTAACACGGAGACATACTATTACCCAGTCACCGGTCATGTTTGACGAGAGAGGTGGGTCGATTGTAAACCCAATTTTTCTCAGTTCTACAAACGATAAGGTGAAATTTATGCTACAAGCAACGGCAATATGTTTCTGAGAAAGATAATATCTATGCACCCACTATTAGGCTCAGCAGTTTTGAAGACGTGAGTTCTGAAATTTGAGTATCGAGACCATGAAGTCGCTCGCTCAATACAATTGATGATGATCGGAAGTGAACAGCGAGCTGTATCGCCTCGTCCTACTATGTTTGAACTGCATGCCAAAATGCATGCTTTACCATCGAATTGGAATCTATGGCCATCGACCTCAGAACCCTCAAAGTGCTTCCGCGATGTTAATAGTAATCCACTTTCCGACAAGTATCATGCTCTAGTAATTACTTCCCTTGGTTGAAATTAAACTACAACCGATTATTTCACTAATACGGCTCTTGGTAGCAACTTCAAGGAAGAATTCTTTGCGAATGCAAAGGTTTGTAATAATACAATCCAATTTTAAGCTGAAGTGTGACCGGTTCATCAGATTTTTTGAATTGTCTGTGCGTATGAACTCATCCTGAACTTTTGCAGTCAACTGGAGCAGCTGATAACTTTCTTTGAACGCTGACCAATGCACTTTTTGTCAGAATACGCCAGTATGTAGGAAGAAATAAGCGGCCCTGTCGGCAGTTTCTTATTGCTTTACCGCGATCCCGCATCTTTGAACACTGGTATGAATCCGGCTCAGTTGTTCAGGAACGGAGGACCGAGAGCAAATTTACTAAGCCCGCAATCTTCAGCTAGTTTCTTCCAGTAGGAAATAAATAATGCTCCATCCAGAGTTATCGAGCTTATTCGAATACGGAAACAGCTCCACCAAACTATCGACCTCGAACGGCTTTGTACATCACAATCACTTCCAAAAGTATATAAATTTGTGACGGATTTCATTCGTCTGGTTGCAAGGTGAGCAAAGCATGTCCACCAAAGCTTCGGATTTGTTGTTAGGAGCCATGCAAAAGTGGTATCAACTTGTTAACAAAAGACCGATGCAGAACATTTTCCGAGTTTATCCGACTCACCGCTGTTTGCAAAACGTGCTACCGCTTGGATTCAGGTTAGGTTACAAGCTACTCGAATGACTGCTCGTTGGAAAAGCTTGCTAAAACTCCAGTCATTTCTGCACATGTACACATATGGCCAGAACAAGTGCGCTTATGTGTGTATATATGGGTTGGTATGAATGCCTTACTGAATCCTTCTGTAAAATTTACATCATAAAGAAAGGCGAGGAAATTGTCCGTCTCTACTTCCACTGTAAATGTGGTCATTGCATGGGCGTTGTTGAATGTTCGCAGTAGTTCGGTAATGTCTTTTTTTTGATTCGCAAATTATGAAAGTGTCGTCCATGTATCTGGTGTACATATATAGACTGTCAATGGTGCTACGTAGTGGTCCACTTTCGAGTTTTGCTAAGAATATATCCGCCAGAAGGGGTCCAAGTGGTGATCCCATTGCTACCCCATCTTTCTGCCTGTAGTATTTTCCGCTGTACAGAAATTGTGTATTCCATGTACATCTAAGAATTAGTTCTTTTAGCTTAGCCACAGGAATGTCGAGTTTGCTATCATTATCGGTCAAGTATTGACAGATGAATTCTACCGTCTCGATCAACGGAACGTTTGTGAATAGGGATTCAACATCTAGGGAAAGCATAGTCCGTTCAGACGGGTCCTGATGTTTTACCATCTCCACGTAGAATGGAGGACGGACATATAGAAAGGAGGGTGTATCGGAAATGTACATGGTTGGGGCAACACACACATTTCCTAAGTTTTGTCCCCCTACGATACAAAAGAAACCTTGTGAGCTGTCTGACCCACAGAGCAAGAAACATCTGTAGTCCTGACACGATTGCCCAAGAACTCGAACACATACGCGGTACATTATTAAAAAAAACGGCTATCCAGAACCGTTCATTCGTCAACATATGGGAGAGAGGAGACACAAAATGAAAGTTCAAATGGCCAAGAAAAAGGATATTTTTCTAACTGTCCCGTTCAAAGGTGACAAAACCTTAGAAATGCTAGAGCTGCGCATATCCAAGACCCTCGGGAAGTCTTTCTCCGCTGCACATGTCCGAATCTTAACAAATACGAAGCCTTTCATTGTTCAACAATCCAAGGACAGGTTGCCTCATCAGTCTCAATCTTTTGTTCTATATAAGTTTACGTGTTCTTGTAGTGCACAGTATATTGGACATACGACGAGACGCCGGTCGAAGAGGATATCAGAACACGTCCCGGCTTCTTTACGCAAAGGTACAGTCCGGACTATCAATAGCGCAATCCTACAACATCTGGTGGATAGCGGACACCAAATCGACACGGTAACAGATTTTAGACCAGTCCTGACAACTCCCAGAATTCACGCGAAAGGATTACGCAGGCGGTTGCTAATGACGTCAGAAGCCATAGCGATTCGGCTATTGAAGCCGGATTTGTGTAAGCAACGTAACCTCGTGCAACAGTTGTTGTTGCCGTGGCCGTAACAAGTGATTCTCTTATGGTTCCATTGAACCAATTCTCCCCAGCCCCACACCTCTTTTTTCACACCTTTGTTTTTCACACCTGTCTTTTCACGCCATTTGGTTACACATTTCACACTTATAGTCGTTCACACAACGAACAAGATTCATCAAGTTGAAGCATGTTGTCGAGTTACCGGATTTGTTGCACATTTACTCACTCTCTGCTATCTTTAGCTGCACATATACCTTCTTTTACCCAGTACTATATATGTCAATGCCTGAAGTGATATATCGAAAAGAAATTACTTCGTGTTACACGTTTTTTTCATGAATCGATGGGCGTATTCTATGATTTGAAAACAGTTTTGTTTGTTACTGAAAATGTGTTCTGATATCACAATCTGCATATTCTGGAATTTGAAGCGTAATTGATGCACAGCCGGCAATACTTATTTTTTGGTGTGAAGGTGATCCAATTTATCATGTGGAACTTCGTTCGGCAACTTTACCATTGTCCTGTGGATACCTTCGGGAACACGGTAATTGATGTGGAACCATGTCGAATATCGTGCGCCGTCACGATAGCACCACAAATATAATTAATGAAAACAGACCGATGGTCATCCTTGATAAACAAAACTGCAATGGTGTTATATTTAGGAGTAATGAAATGAGACAATAAAAGTCATGTCTGCCTAATCGAAATATTTCATACAGAGGTACTGAATTGCGAAGCTGACACCATAATTTTATCATCATGGCGCTTGACTCGACAGAAGGAATGCACTAAATATATTTTCGAAGTTGAGAATATTTGAAAGTACTTTGGGGTTGATCAGCGACCTGAACTTGTGTTCGAAGATGTACGTTTTCAACTATTTAATTAAGGGGGATAATCATGATGGCTTCCTAGTCCGTCCAACTGTATTTCTCCAGTGATTTCAGTGTGCCAGATGCAAATTACTCATGGACGCGTGGGTGCTGCGCACAGTGAGCGAGGAAACAATATCATAACCAATCTCTCCCAGAAATGAATTGTAATCAAAAACTTCTGCAGGAGTTGGCATATCTTCGATGATGCAGACATCGGTGAAAATACCACCGTTTTCTAGCGAAAGAGAACTGGAGGTACTTAATAAGTTTCACGCAAGGTAGTTTTTCTCGAAAAGGCGAACACCATATACTTCGATGCGATCGAGTAGATAGGTCGAGATTTTGTGCAATCCATCACATTACTGTCCAACGATGACCGCGCCTTCCAGATAAGACATGGTACCGGATAATTCAAATGTAACTGCGTTCACAATGTTTCGTCAAATTTTGAGTGAAGCAGATTCATCGCCGAGGGCCGCTGCCCGAACTTGAAATTATAAGTAATTGGTAATTTGACTCGGCTGTATCGAGTTTCGCAAAACGTTTACCGCCATCCTGTTAGCCAAAGTGTGCTCGGTCGATGGCAGTGGATGAGACGTGTTCAGAATGCTTTGTTCAAACAAACTTCAAAGTTCACATGAGCACAGAAACTTCCGTCGGAGATTTTGGGAAATGAAATTTGGAGTAGCTTGCTTGACATCAGATACCTGAGCAATAATGTCAACATTTTTCACTCATGCTAGCTTATGATTCATGAGAAGCAGTGCGACATGTAGAGTGAACCACTTGGGTCGAAGGAATATCTGTGTCACTAGAATGAGCTTAAGAGCCTAGGTACGCGTACAAAATACAAGTCCCCCATGAGAAACGCCGATAAACCGATGCAAAAGCTCGGATAATGGACCTTGAAAAGGTAATATGGGACGGGGATAGTAAACAAAAGATAATGTTCGGTTCAAAGAATATAAAGGTGTCTATTAGACAAGCAAAACAAACCTCAACTACCTGAGTGGCGGAAAGTCACTCTGCATGTAAAATGAGCCACAAGTATCACAAAATCGCCATTATCGTTGGGGCAGCTTTTTCGGTATTTCCGACTGGAGGACAAAGACCTCGATCAACAAGCTCACAGAGAATCGTGGCGATACCAGATGTGCTGATATGCAAACGAGCGACAAAACTATTATTTGACGCAAGACATGAGTATTTGGAAAACTGAGTTTTGTGTTATTGCAAATCTGAATGTGTTGACTCAGTATTTAATCTGTCGTGTAGTTCCATCTAAAGTTGGTCACCGAGCTGCACTTGACAGCTCGTGTTTCCGATCATGGAGTGGATTCTCGAATAGTTTCTTTTGCTCTCCTTATCAATGATGCGAATTTTCCCGCGGAGTCTGTGTTAAAATTAAAAAAAACGTTTTTGCAACGTATCGTACGGCAGGGATATAGGGTTGTTCGGGAAAGGTGTGTTTACATTCAAGAACTTCGAGACAACTTTCAAAATGTTGAAGTTCTTTCCTAACAGGCAGTTCTTTTTCTCTCCCAAGCATTGCACGAATATTTCTAGTTTTCAGATTGAGGATATTTATAATGACGAAACTGATCGCGACATTAATTGTTATCAGGAACAAGAACACGAAAACAAGTAGTGCAGTAAAATCCCGCCATAACTATTCACTATAGTTTTGAAAGAACCCAGAGGAAATCCCCCACACAAAATCCTGATATTTTTTGTACTTTTCACCTAATAAATGACAGCAGTGAAGCCCACGACATGCAGGTAGTTTTGTTTGTGACCTCCGGCATTTTGGTGGCGTGATTTGTGAATCGTACACATTTAGTGCCTGACAGTCAGGTATTGGAATTTTTGCTTAGTCTGTCCTTCAACATCGGATGCTTAGTTCCCTCTTCTTTTAATTGTATCGGGCCACAATTTTACACAGATCGTATCAAAATGTAAACTGAAATGGAATAAAACACCAGCTTTCTGTTGTGTTCCTATTCAGCAATATAACACGTGATGATGGCACCACAGTGATTTGTGTGTACCTAAAAGCAAGACCCAAATGCAGTCGGTGAGAAAGCAGCAAACAATCAATAAAACGCAGAAACAAATAGTCGCGCAAATTCTTCAGTAGCTGAGCAGGGGCCAAGCAATGTCAAACGATATTTTCCAAAATAGATCAGTCTGTATTGCTTTGGTTGTAGCATGGTGGAATATCCGCGGGTGTATGTTGATGCATAGGGGGCAGCAAGCTGATCGTTTATCCGTGTATAAACAGTGACTAATTAAACCGCCTGGAACAAGTCCCCTATTTGTCAGCTCAAAATACAGAAGAGTGCATAAACTCTAAACATGAAATATTGTTCCGCAATCAAACTCTCTATATTTGTCAACCCTGTCGCTCTGTATTATCAATTTTCGTCTTGGCAGATTTACTGTTTTAAACATCGAGCGGATGCTTTGCACACGTAATTTGAACAGACTCCCTAAACAGAGCCGTCCGAAAATCCAAGTACTCGAAAATTGAAACGGCTTTTTGTTGGATATCGGTATTTCCGATTAGTCAAGCATCCATCATCTTGGATTTCAGACCTCGTGTTCCATATATGAATCCTATCATCATCGGAAACCTCCCCTTGGGCAGTCGTCAGACGCCAACCCGTTTCAGAAGTATTGAATATAAATCAATGTTATGATATTAAGAGGAAATAAAAGTTTATTAGCATAGTCATTATGTATAATTAGTCCACAATCTAGGAATACCATAGTGGACGATCGAGGGCAACTTCTGGACGTGTCAATAACGGTATAATGTCGGCATGAACTTCTCTGGAATGGTCATGAACGTACACATTTCTCAAGAAAGACTGTAACCAACTTTTAAAGGGGATGCAGTCTGTTGAATATCTATTCGCAAAATGAAGCAATTAAGTAATAGATCATAATGAGAATTCTGAAGTAAATCTCACCAAAAGAGAGCTTTGCATTCCATAGTGATGTCTTTTTCTTCCCTTCTCCTCAGATTTGCTTTTCAAAGGTTTGGGCTCACAAGCAACAGGTAAAAAAAGGAATAAAACTTAACGAATTAGTAGCATGTTTACAAATATATCGTCAATTATATGGATATACATGGCAAACAACGCACATATGCAAAGTACCGTTTTAAATCCAAGAAACCTTGGATTCACTTTCGGAAAATTCTTATTTAAGTCCAATTCTGTTTATGGTGTGAGTAGTGTGGTACTGTATCCGAATTACAAGACAGCATTTTCCCGGAACAACTCGGTCGGTTTCACGGTTGTTGCCTCTCATCGGCTATGCTTGTCCGGCAGTTGGCTGCCCAATTATCCCTACATTTGGACGTTCCACAATTCGTTTATAGCTCCTCGCTTACTTGAATTCTATGGAGCGTCTAAGAAAACGCGTCCATTTTTAGAATCATACAGTGATTCTGCTGATGGTTAGCTGAGTTAACTGAAGAAATAATCCTGAAGTAATCACCATTTGAACCTTCGTGCATACACGCCTCATGCGGTTCCAACGTAATTGCAGCTAGTTTTGGTAACTTTGCTGAAACCACTCCCACCGGGTACTCAGATCCTCCTGTTATCACTTGGCCTTCAGTCATGTTGCTTCATCCTAGTATTTTTAATATATCTTCCGGGGACAACTGCTGAATCTCAGCTGTGAGTGAAACCTCGGGCTAGTTGCTTTGACAGAAATACTTCTGAGAGAGACTATCTGTGCTGCCTATCAGTCATTCGTTTCACTTCCGTGCCAAATATTCATTGTCTTCCGATCACTATCATTATATCGTAACAGTTCATCACCAACCAATCCACCGAATCTTATGAAAAACTTCGAAGCAAAGCTGCACTTCAAACGAACTTTTTGCGATAACACAATAGAGGTATCAAGTTCACTTCTTATTGTTTACTGTGTATGCTAAGCTGGGTGTATGAACCAAAACTGTCATGCTAAACCCGCGTTGAAAAAAGGGTATCACTATAATCTTATTTTACATGCATCATCTATATTATGTTCATTTAGTCTCATGCCATTCCAGTGTGAATAAGAGACGATTTGAAAGAAATTTGCAATAACGATTACTCAGACAAAATTGAGGGAAATGAGAGTGTACACCTCAACAGCTGTTGATGAAGAGATCGACCAAAAGCACGGAGGCGAGTGCATGACTTTCGTTCTAGTTCGTCAAACGTGGAACAACAACTCATTAGGAGAAAACTTTGATGGGATGTTAAGTTGATACAATCCTGCTATCTTTGCTTTCATTCCAAACTTACAACAATCACCTGCCTGGGGAGTTTCAGCCCTACATTTAATGCTAATCCCATAATCTTTTGTTGTAAGACAAACCACGATCGATCAACCCTGAGCCCAGATCGAAGTCCATGAGGCGGTTCTACCACTCATTAAATGCCACTAGAATCAGCTATTTAAACATCAGTTATGATCTAAACGTATTTTCTGATTCATCCGGTGGTTGTTCATCACGATATCTGAATGTCAGCATCAGCTGATTTCACCTAACAGAAGTTTCTACTTTCGAGCCAATGATTGTTTTTCTCCTACAGCCTAGGTCATTATTTGAGGAGAAGCAAAGTGCGTAGAACACCATGAGGCTATGCATATCCATGAATATCGAGCTACTCCAATTCGAAATCCTGTTTTCCGTCTATAAATTTCAACAACAATTGTTGACAGTTCGCTTTGCAATATGTTGTTGTTGCCTAAACAAACTGACGTTCCAGAACAATGACTTACTTGGAGTTTTCTGTTTATGACATTCAAAAAGCCGTCACACCTCCCCTTTTTCTCCTAAACAGCAAGTTAACAATAGTTCGCGCATGCAATGCCAGTGAGCCGGGTGACCCGTAAGTTAAACGGCATCGGAGTGTGACGGGTTGGAAAGATTATATCGTTAATTAACTAGACTCTTTTTCAGGATCTATTTCCATAAACTAAATGGGGAAATGAGGTGAATGAATAACAAGAAGACAGAGGAAAGCTGGAAGATAAATATGAACACGACGACACTGAAGATAAGAAGAATTCAGACATGACATTTGAAGACTGGAAAATGACGGATTTGCCTACAACTCAGCCCTCTTAAACGCCGTCTTTCATATGTGTGCATATGTGTCAACGCAACTGTATTTGTGTCTTAGTCCAATCCTCGAATATGCTGGTATCCGTTGAAGCCAGGCAACAGCCACCCGAGTGTATCATTTTCAGTATTCCACGCACTGTTGTCATCATCATACATTGGAAGTATTGCTGAGGCAACACAAAATTATTGTTTTTAAATAACCTGTGCGCACTAGAAAGAAAACATAAACCTCTATTGAACGATGACCTTAACCAAGTGGCCTCTGTAACTCCGGTGCTTGGAAGAGACTCATCCAGACCACATCCCATTTCTTACCCATTGACTGTCATACACATATTGATGTGTTTCTTTGTTTTGAGGTGATCCAAATGTGAAAAGTCTTTCGCCCCGGCGGGACTCGAACCCGCGCATGGTCACCTTGCCTTCTGACATTCAAAGTCAAGTGTATGGACTGGGACAAATGCTACATCAGTCAAGCCGGAAGAAAAGTTGCCACTCGAATGCACGAGCATAAACTGGCCACGAAGAGACACGACCCATTCTCTCGCATATCCGTCCACGAGGATCAAGAAGGACACAAGTTCAATCTGGACGACGTTACAATTTTGGATCAAGCAGCCACGAGGCACGCAAGGGAATTTTTGAAGCCTGATACTCTTCAAACAACTCAATCTATGGACATATTGAATTGGATCACGTGTACAGTCGGACGAAGAGCTGACAGTTGAACTAATCAAGAATGTCAGAAGCAGAATTAGTGGCCCAAAATCATTAAACCCGTATTATTGAACCTGGGTTTTTATGCTCATACATCTTCGGAACTGACTCGCCGAGAATTCATATATCAAAAATGGAAACAACGAAAAGAATTCAAGCTCACCGAACGGAACGTCAACCGTCAAAGTTCAACAGTCAAGTTCTTTGAGGCGAAACCGAAAATGAAACGTCGAGCCTTGGGCACAACGTCGTCTATGAAGCTCAAGGTCAGGACTAATGACAAACCTATAAATATAAGAGATCACTACCAACAGCGCACATGCTCTGACGATGTCACCTCGACGATCCAAACGCCAAGCTCAGCGATCAGAACATCATGGCAACCAACATCCTGAGCTACAACAAACACAAATATTTAAAACTGTTGAGAAAACTGTACGTTTTACAGGACGACTCAGGTTCACCGCTACAAGGAACGTATGACTTAGCACTAACAATGCCTCTTTGTTAGTATTTGGCTCACACATTTTCTGCTGATTGTAAAGTCCACACATCTGAAAAAAAGCTTCTAAATAATTTGTGGATTCGCAAACAATTCACTGATTTCATGAAAAAACACCTCATACATTACATCTCTATTGTTGTCATTGTATCAATTTTCCTGTTTTCCAAAGCGTTCATACTGTTTATTTGTCGATGCTTCGGTGAAATACGCACGCACGTTCAAAATATTTGAAATCAAGTAGGCACCGAACTCTGGGAACTTTTATCTACACTGAACCTCCTTCCAGTGATGTCATAGTTTGGTACTAGTTACAGAAGCAATAAGTATTTCAGTCTTTTTTAATCAAAGTAGTTATCCACAGGCGACGATCTCATATCAAGGGCTAGGTCCCTCAGTCTGGATATCAGCTCCAATCTCTTCATTTTGGCTACGTCACTGTGGGTTTCTCAAAAGACGAACGTTATCCTGCAATGACTGACATTTTCCTACGGGATATTACCCACTGGAAATTTCATATTTGCGTGTATTCAAACATACTGGTTCCATAACTCGTTTGCCATCACAATATCTTGTTTGCGATTGACGGCTTCACACTCACTGACACACTGATCAGATATGTTTTAATGTAGTGGGATTTTCTACAGTTAGATAAATATATCCAAACCCAATGACATCTTCCAAAGCAGTTTGTCAAAGTCGCTGGCACATGCCTTTTATTCTGATTGTAGTAATTCGTGATTCAGGATCGTCTGCTCAGTCTGCCTTTAATCAGTTGGTACCCTGAAATATACCCCACAAAACCTTTTCCATTTCCAATATTCTATGGAACTTAGAAACCACTCACATAAACATCAGCCCCTTTGATCACGCCATCCAATTTTGCTTGTGATTTGTTTTCCATGTGCTTGCGTTTGATTGCACCTTTATCAGGTGATTATTGACATCCAATTATGTGAAAAATCTTTTTGACTCGGAAAGCCTCGCATACAAATGACCCTTCCCCACCCCACCCAACTCCCACCCCGAAAAAGACATACATATGCGTCCATTGAAACACAGTTGAAAACGATCAGTTGATCAGACACACGCACACAGACACACACACACACCTAACGATCCGTTTGTGCGCCGACGCGGCTCAAGAATTCCGTGTTCCATCTGTTGTTATCAAATGTGATGAACCATCAGTTATGGAAAACAATCGGATTTGCTTCCCGTTTACTGCACTCAAACATGTGTGTGTGTGTGTGTGTGTGTGTGTGTGTGTGCAAGAATCAGCATATATATGACGTTTTTATTCTCACGTATTCGTGTGCACTTGCCGGCAACAGTCACGGGCGTGTGATACCATATGAATTTGAAATACTTCCACGGAAAGCGAAAATATCAAGGAATTCGGTCGTCCCAACGTGTCATTGTCAAAAATGATTCCGTCATCAGTTGCCACACACACACTGCTACTCACCCTGATCACTCTGGTTTCGCGTAAGTTGATTTTGTTTGTTGCTTTCCAGTGGGATGTGTGACAAACTGTCATCACTGTTAGCTATCTTCACATTCAAGTATTGTATCTCCAATGCATTTAAACATAAATCGTCCATAAAAAGATGATCACGTGATTTATGGAATGGTTAATAATGGGATCACAGCTCTCATAGCGACTGACTACATGTTACTGTCCAAAGTTAACAGTGACTGGATGCTGTCGGTTGCAGTTTCGACTCAGTTTTCCTTTGGCAGTCGTTCTGTCTGACAAGATTATGATTGTCCTTCAGGTAATCATGAGTGCCTCACTCAACTGAGCAAAGTTGTTTCAGCTCAAGCTGTCCAAAAATCACCGCATTGTTTGTTGTTTATTCATATGTCGATTGACCGTACTGCAGGTAAGGCCTTTCAAGTCAGCAATTATTTACAATCATGTGGCTTGACGTGATTCACAGATGAGGAAATCATAAGTGAGTGCTGTCTAGTCGTGTTTCTTATAATCACTGTACCCCGTGAGTTATTCTTTAGGATGAAACACATTTCATCACACTTGGTTGGGTTCATTTCTTTCAATCAACAGCCCCACCTGATCATGCCAGATAGTATATCCAACCATCCGCAGTGCGATTCCCATGGATCCGTACCCGGAAACCTATCACATCATACTCCGCGAAGTCAACTGGTTATTTTCCTACGTTTTCTCCATATAATGGATTTACTAATTAAATCCCTTGTAACCACTACCTGGTCAAGAGAACAACAGGCATTGAAGGTGCCAATGTGTAGTCATGCGTAATATCTGTGCCAAAGATTTGTGCTGCTCAAATTGAGAGGTTGCTCCAGCAACTTGCCTCTGGCACTCAAAATCTTGCGCCTACCTTCCCATGGGGTGTTCCTTTGATCACCAGCCATTATGTGGTTCAATAGAGCAAATATAAAATTTTACCATGACCGAACATCCAAGCTCCAAGATTCGGTGCATATGAGAACAGTCTATCTGATTTTTTCTACCAATAACCCGAGGACGCCAATCATTGGCTTTTTCATGTGCCATTCTAGCACTGCGTGCTTCAGATCGCAATTGAATATTGGTGACCTCCTTATATGAGGGGCTTATTTCCTGGTCACTTTCAATCTTTTTGAATGCACGTGTTCATTCTCCTGTTTAGTATATCACGTGAGTAAGAAACTGGAAGAATCTTCCGTATACAATCCTAAAACACTGAATGTTAGTAAATCGTGAACTACAATCAACAGAATCACGTTTAGTGTCTATGATGAGATAATATAATATATAATATAATATTGGTATATTTCTCGGCCATAGTCGAGACGCACGCGCTAACGCATGATCATGGTGTAACACGTTACTCAATAAGATGAAATATTCACAAATTCTAAGTATGAAAGTCGAGAGTATCAGAGATGGAAAAACAAAGACAGCAACAGTTTGAATGAATCATTCTGATAATGGTTTGCGCGGCAGTTTTCAGCCAGTTTCGAATCCGGGCTAGGCAGTGGTGCGCGGTGGAGATATCGAAAAAATCGTTAACGCAGTGCTAAGGAGGCATTATGAACAAGAATGATGCAAGCCAAGGAAACCGGGGGCCAACTAAGGTTCTGCAGATGGAGTAAATTTTGAGCAAGAAGAAAAGGAGGGAAAATCGACGCATGCGAATAGGGTAGCGATCCATGAATACAATGCAGACACTGAATGACGGATTTACCGGAGTTCGATAAACGGAATGAGTTTTGAAGCAAGGGGACATGAGGCCAATTTCGTGAAAGTTAACTGGTGGATGTGGGAGCTACAGCAGTCTGTAAAAAGGTGAGTTTAGATTCAGGGCCGGTAACATGTACTATTCAGAAATAAGAAGGCGCAACTGGAGGGTCCTCGAGAAGTGGAGAGTCAATTTCCAGCCGGCTACGGTTCGGAGGAAAGATAACCTGTGGTAACGGATAATAAAGTGTGAAAATCTCCGCATGGACTTCAGCGTTATTATGCTGTTTCACTAAGAAATTTATATGTATGTGTTGACGCATTTGTCTTCAGTGTTATTCAGCGTCATTTCTGGTAATATACGACATCGAATGCGTAAGTTTCGTCTGGCAGGGCAAAGTATGTGTCGGTCAATCAGCCGAGTGTGGCTGTATATTAGCGGCATGCGCGTGAACTGGAATTCGTGTTGGTTGCGTTAGAAAACGCTGAACGATCTGATAGGCAATTAGGGGTATCTCCTGTTGTGTGGTTTGATTTCGGTCCCAGTTGCTATGGTAGGTTCCACTTGAATCTCTGTCCGTACGAGTCAAAGTGGCATCCTTGGTTAGCCAATTTGGCCACTGAGATAGTGGGAGACAACAAACCTGAAATAAAGGGAGATTGCAATCTGGACGTGGTTCCAGCTGTGGGTTATAATAATATATGAAGGCAATAAACAATGGATTGGTTAGGTCTATGTGAGTGGGGTATGGGTAAAATAGGCTCGCAGTGGATTTGAGCTATACTGCTGCAGGCCGACGAAGTTGCATACACTGGCTTGGTAACTGTGTATGCATTTCAAAGGATTTATGATTTGCCCGTGAGCACGGCATCGCTGGGATACTAATAAAAGACCCAGGGCTTCACGGTTAAGAGTGGTTAGTAATGATAACCCTCAATACCGTTTGCTTACGCAGAACGCAGTTTGGCAACAAGGCGATAAGATAGGTTTGAAATAACAGACAGAGCGAGTAGGACTAACATACTGTTTGCGTGGCGCTACGCTGTTACTGTCTCTTTCGATATAGTGGTTATTCTATACTGAGGAGCCAAAGTAGAAGGAACTATTGGGGTGACAGTGGTGATACATTGGAGGTAATTGGTCACTTGCCTTGGAAAATTGACGTGAGTTCATCTATGCTCTTCCTCGATAGTGCTGTCGTACTGAGATTAAGCTCCAATGTGAGCAAGGAAATCTGATGTGGATATGATTGCATGGTTACCGTGGTATCTTTTTCGTTGTTATCGTACTGCAAAGCAGGACTACACCGATGTGAGGACTGGTTTGGGGAACCGTGAGTGGTGGGTCCGAATTTTCGTCAGGGAAGCAAATTCTAACGGTCTACATTCGGTGCTCATGGTAGGCGGCACAAGGGTCAGCTTCAGGTAGGGAGGTAGCACGATACACAACTACTGGCATCCAGCACGTGGAGCTCCAAGAATGATCCACGCTTTTTTAGACGTTCTTATTATTTTTTTAATGGTTTTACCACCGTCAGGTATCTGGCTGTCAGGGAAGGCGGAGCTGCTTTTGGTGGGCGACCGCAGCTCCCACGCCCCGGCCGAAACATGGACCGCATGTAACAAGCCGCGTTGGGAATAGGTCAACCACACCAGTCAATCCGTAGCGACACTACAACCCGGTGACATGGGTCACATGTGACAAGGCTGGTGTGCCTGGAAGACAAAACAGTGGGGTATTTTTTTCTCTCACTTTTTTGTGCCAATCTCTTACTTTTTGGTGTTCATGTCTTATTGGTGGTCAACTCTGTGCAGGGAGACCATCACGGCCAGGAATGTTTGCAGAAGTGCCGCGCAAACACTCGCCTTATCCGTGAAGTCAGAACACCCAGGCTGTTTACATGGGACAAAAAATGCAGCAGGAGGTAGAGTCAACCACAGCCTTCGATTATTCGATGGGGTTAATGTTCAACAAAACGCCAGTCTGCACAAAGATGGGGTACAACTTGCAGCACTAACAACGTGATTCGTCGGTACGATCCACAGATGGTTAGTAGTTTTGCTGGCTAAGTATCAAATGTTGTATAGGCCAATCGTGGAGGATGCTAGAGTTCGGTGATAGGGACAGAATTTGAGCTGTGAATGTCTAATGGTGACTACTGGATGGAGGTTGAGGAGTGTGACAGGTGCTGCGTCTTGGGTTAGAGACAGAGGCAAAAACCTAATAATAATCAGCACTGGAAATGTTCAAAGACTATCTTTCATGCTTCCAGTGGCGTTTCATATAATCAAATACGACTTCTGAAGCACTGGCCTCAGTCATGAGGTTTATTATGTTTAGGCATTGTAAACTGGTAGGTTTACGCTTAGGTGATGGCAACTACGGCGGATGGTGTGTCACATCCTAGATTATCAAGGGTTCGGGTTAGTATCCAACGCTTTCCTCATAAGCCCTGTCAAAAGACATATAAGGTTTCGTAAGAGCGATCCGTTTTTGGATGTCCAGAGCTACGTGTAGTCTAGACTAAAACATAATTAGAGAATCTACGGAACGGACATCAGCTGGGAGTTTATTCCACAAAGTTGCATATTTCAGGAGGAAGAAGTTTTGCCTTAAGGATTTCCGAGAAGTAGGGATCCTTATACGGTGTTCCCTATTACGCAGCTGATGTGTCGAGTTTATACTGAACTGAACTTGGCTGGAGGATACAGCTTGTTTGTGGAGCAAAGTAAACAAAAATGCGAGGTTGAGTTTTATTCTCCTAAGCCATAGGGGATCAAGCCGCAGGAGTGTACACCGCTGTCTGTAGGTCAGGGTCGTAGAAGGCCCAAACAGTTTTTTGGTAAATCGACGCTGTACTTTCTCAATGTCGATAATGTCACGTTTGTGCAAATTTGAGAACACAAGTGTACAGTACTCTAGGGTTGGGCGAATATGAGTTTTGTATATCTCTAACTTATTGTTCGTGAGAAGAAAATTTCTCTGCAACAAGCCAAGGGACTTATTTGCCCGTGCAGTTATGTAGGAAGTATGTTCAGAGAAATTGAAAGTGTAAGAATATTGCAGTCCAAGGTCTCTAATTGTTGGGGAATATGGGAGTGAGACACCGCCAATCTTAAGCGTATCATAAGGAATATTGCAGTTTAGCGAGAGATAACTGCTTTTGTTCACTGAAAATTCCATTTTCCAGCGATCACACCAGGAGGATAAGGACTGTGCGTCGACCATGATGTTATTCAGTGCTACAGGTAGGTTTCCTCGTTCGAATTCGTAAACTACCTTCATATCATAGGCAAACAAGAAAATTTCGCCATAAGTGATGACATTGCAAATATCATTTATATATAGTAAGAACAGCAGTGGTCCTACAACACTACCTTGGATAACCCCGCTGTTTACTGGGTGGGGGTCTGATATTTGACCGTTGATGCAGGTAACTTGGTGACGGTCTTGTAGATAGGATTTAAACCAACTGAGTATTGGGTTTTCAATACCGTATCCGCTAATCTTGTTGAGTAACTGCAGATGTGGCACTTTGTCGAAGGCTTTTGTCATATCAAGATAGATGATGACGAGTGCTCTGTCTTTGTCAGCAGCTGTTGTTACCAAATTCAGAAAGTCAAATTGGCAGGTTGAACACGACCTTGAATTGAGAAATCCGTGCTGTCTTGGGCTGATGAGCTTATGTGCAGAAAGGTAGTCGGTCAGGTAGTGTTTTACGACTTTTTCTAGCAGCCTCGAGATCATTGGCGTATGATTAATCGGGCGGTAATTGGCAATGTCATGCACTGCGCCTTTCTTGTGCCTGAGAATAATAATGGATTTCTTCCATTGGCTGGGGAAGGTCCCGGTTTGCAGAAATAAAATGTATAGGTTTAGTAGTAGTAGGGGAATATCCGGGCCGCCTAGAGCGAATATTGCTGACGGTAGGCCGTCAGGACCGGGGTAGTAGGTCGGTTTGTAGGTGTGAATGTATCTATTTATATCCGTAGTGGTAACCGTGATAGAACTGAGTGAGGAGTTTGTGACAGACGGGGTGACAAACTGGGTACATGATGGACTGAGAGACACGGTGGTTGTGAAGAAAGTATTAAACGTGTCAGCTATCTTTCGAGGTGAGGTTATGAGGTTATCCAAATGGATGATGTGTTTTATGCATCGAGTTGATTGTGGTGCACGAGCCCTGTGTAGCCGGGCTAGCTCTTGAGCTTTGTTTGGGTGGCGTAACGCTTTGGTTTCTTGTCTTAGTTGTAGGTCACGGGCCTTGCGGTGGATTTCGTGATAGAGGCGTTCCAGTCTGAAGACTGTAGAAAAGTCTGTATTTCGTTGGTACTGCCGTCGAAGCTCGTCGTGTTTCTGCTTTAGCCTGGCTATATGGTAACCTGCTGGTCTGGATGGATTGTAGGGGCGTGATATGTTTTCGATGCATGAATGTAAACTTGAGTAGAAGAGGTCAGCGGCGTACTGGGGATTTGCTGTTAGGAAGAACTCGTCCCAGTTTCTGGAGCGAATTTGCGAGGGGATATGGTCCCATTTAAAGTGACGGAAGGAGGGACCGTTACATGGTAGGCTAACAGTACGTGGCTTGACTTGAAATCTGCAACTAACGATTTTATGGTCGCTGCCTCTGTAATCGTTTAGTACGGAGGCAGAGACGTTCGTGAGACCCAGGGTAAATATCAGATCAAGGATGTTATTCTTTCTGGTAGATTGTTTTACATGTTAGGCCCACTGGCCCAGGCGAATGCATGAGGCAAATTGCAAATACTTGTAGGGGGCAGAAAAGGAGAACCAGTTTACGCCCGGGGCATTGAAGTCGCCTGCTATAAATTTACCTCCAAATGGCAGGTCAGCGATTTAATAAATGCATCAATGATGGGATTAAATATGGAAGTGTCTTTTCCGGGGGGGGGGGGGGTCGATATATACAACCTACAACTATGTTCATCTGGGATAAAGAAATTGTAAACCATATAGAATCTTCAACATTTGCCAGCACGGTATTTTCCAGTAGGGTGGCAGATAGGCTGCTCTTGACATACCCCATGCAACCTCCACCGCGGCGGTAGATTCGTTGAGTCCTGAAGGTTTGATAACCGATCAGCGATATTTGGTCAGAAGGTATGTTCTCGGTGAGCCAAGTCTCAGTAATCAGGATTATGTCGAAGTTGTGGACGACAGCCAGTCTTTTTATAGCGGAAAGCTTGTTCAAGATGGAACGGGAGTTGAATAGTGCTATGGTAAGCATTTCTGTAGGAGGCTTCGAAGCGTCAGTGGATTTGGTAGCCAGGGTGTGCGTGGCAGGGCGGTGATCAATGGGCGGGTCACCCATGCAAGAAGACTGGATGTGAGTTGCTACTTCCTTTTGGACTGCTCTATCCTTATCGCCGCACATTGTACATTGGGCCGAACACTCATGATGTTCAGTAGAGAATAACACTGGATGCTGAGGTGTTATTGTAACGCGGGCCAATAGATCTGGAGGGGGGTATGGTGACTCTAGGTGGGACCTTTGAGGCAAAACAGGTATGAATCGGGGAAGAGTTAGTGAGAATGCCAGGGGGTCAGCAAGGGGGCGGGGAGCAGTAGGGGAGGGGCAGCCATGGTTTTGATGGAGGTCTTGTGAGGAGAAGGATGAAAGGCAGGGTAAGTGGGATTTTAATGGAACAGGTATGATGTTTTGGATAGAGTTTGTTGGGGTGGCAGGCATCTCACAAGGCTCCAAGGAAAGAGTGTGAGGGGGTGGAGTAGTAGCGAAAGGGCTGCTGATGAAAGGGGCCTTGGTGTGAAGGGTCAGTTGGCATAGCGTGCAGTGGTGTCGGAGTAGATTACGGCGATGTTGGGTGGTAAGGGAGCAGAGGATGTTGAAGCTGCGGAGGGTTCAGATGGGGCACACCATGAGGCGGAAAATGGTCGGGTGCGGGCCACATGTTGTGGTACCGGTTGGCAACGATGCTGGTAACTCGTCCTGCATGGTTCGAGTGTGGAGGAGGTACATTAAGTGGAAAATTTGTGATATGGTACTGCATCCGTGGACGTGAAGACGGCGGGGTCGGGGTTTGTGGGTGTGGGATGTAGCAGTGGGGTACGCGGATCTCCGGGGGACCAAATAAATGCGCTGGTGGGCTAGCACTAGGGTGAGCGACGAGATTTCGTGTGTACGGTCGAGGTGGGGGTCGTGAATGGGTAGTAGGCCGGTTAGCTGGAGCGCGAGAGGTCCTATGTCGACTGTCGATTAAAGATGGGAGCGTGACAATGTCAGTGCAGACGAGGTTTTGGCCATTGGGAGCAACAGGTGACGAGGGTGACGTTGTGGCCGAAGCGCTGGGAGACAAAGTTGCAGTTGTCTGGTCGGTGCGCGGTGGCCTGTTGGAATCTGGCGGTTTGTTTGCTCGTTTGACAGACAGACCAGAGTGTGGATGGCTGCTGGCAGAGAGGTGGGGGGAGGGGTTATTGCTCGGCTGTGGGTAGACGGTGGTGGAGACTGGAGTGCAACATGGAGCCTTTTTGGGGGACGTTGAGGTGTTGGAGGTGAACGGGACGAATCTAGGTCCACATTTTGCGCTGGTGCACTGGTTAGCGGGAGTGGTAACGAGTTGTTTACGGTGGGAAGTTTCTCAGGGGAGCTTTGTGGCACTGGGTCAGAGGGTGGTGGGAGTACTTGGTTGCTGGCATTCGATCTAAGGACCTCCCTCTGCAGAGGGGTTTTGTCAGGAGCGATTTTTATATTTTTAAATTAAGTGGACTTTGCGATGGACTCTCTCATTCTAACAAATTCCACGGCAGTGCTCTCTTCTAGAAATTGAAACAGTAGCGGGCACATGTTTCGATGTGACCGTTTTCTGAGTCTTTTGCAGTAGCACTGGTGGCGTGACATATCACATGCCATGAGCAATGACTGTTTGAACGAGGAAAGGGGCAAACGATCTGGAACATCAAAAACAACGGCATTTTTAGAATTTTTTATCCGTTTATGGACTTCAGATGCAACAGAGTCCAGGAAGTGGCCGGCTGATAGGAGACTTTCAGTGTTTGGATGTTTTAAGGGATCAACAATATATGCTAGTGGCAGCAGCATGGTCAGTGCATCGTCCATGGATCGTAACTGTTTCTCTAAGGACGATAAGTTTTGCTGAAGCGCATTATATTTGTTACTGGCTTCACTGTATATATCGACCAGTGGTGCTGAACAAGGCACTGAGGAGGTAGAAAGTCGGGGGCGCTTAGGGCTTGTAAGCGGAGTTCGATTTGCCGCTCGGTGAATGGGGCGATTTGAAGTCGATCTAGGCATGATATTTGAAAGAACTTTGATAGCAAAGGGATCCGCAGGTCAAATGATAACCTCGAATTTTATTGTTCAGAAAAAACCTGATTTATTTTAGCTAATGGGGATGTCTTGCAAAGCTGTTTGTGAGCTATTTCCCTAGATACATCAGCGGAAACTATACCAATAACAGCACGGCCAGTGACGTTTTGCAGCGCAGTTTATGAGCCGACTGGAAAAAATGCTTCCCTTACAAAATGTGTGGATCCGTACCAATAGCTGGGCACGCTAGCAAACCTACAATGTTCATTCACCAGTGCCTTGTGTTTTTCGTCGGCAAACTGCTACAAATATTTCTTATTACTTTCTATCATTGTATTATTTGCTAGATACTCAATTGTATTATTTTCCTCAAATTAAATATTGATTTTTGTGAAACGGGAAAAACTGACGAATTCTCCCATGCAACCATTCTTTGTATAGTCTCAGAATATGTCGACAATGAAATGATCACCGGGACAAGCAAGTTTCTTGTTATATTCAGTGTATACATGTCATCTGACTGGCCGTTCATCATTTATCAAAAAACATCCCTCGTGATGGTATAATCATTAGGCCTCGAATGCCCTTCACGCATCTAGGTAAATCTATTATTACCAAGGTCACCTCTGTTCACTCCATTTTTTAAATCATATAAATGTTGCTCAACTGATATTAGTCTTCACTACCTAGTTGGTATAAGTTCATCCACTGCACTTTATTTTTTAGAATTTTAAATTCAACTGCCAATACCATCGAATAAATGGGCAGCACAAGCAAAACAGAATGCAAATCCGTATGCGGAATGGGATCCAACCTGTTATGAGGTGGGATAATTGGCACTTTGTGCTTGTTTCTATGGTAAAGTTCTGTCATATTGTTTTCGTTATTTGAAAGTCGGTTAGACATCAATAATTTCTGGTTGCTTTTACCATTTTGGATACTGGTCCGTCCTCTTCAATGAAAGAAATGAGGAAATTAGAGTGGAGAAATTTGTTTTGGCCAATAATTCCGCGAGCTAATATTCGGTTCTGGAGGTGCATGTGACGAAATATAACTGATAGTCCTTTTATACCCCATCATCGGATTGATGTCACCGTCATAATATATTTGCTGTTCTCTGACGAACGGTCTTTCCCACGGCCGCTTCACGACTGTGTTAGCAACAGAGAACTAGAATAAAACTAGAACTCATCAGCACCCAGAGTGGATGAATCGTACAGATGATGAAATAACTCGATATCATATTTGTATATAGGAACATCCGGAAAAACCTGTACACATGGTTTCAGGCGGATTGTGGTCCGGTCTTGCTTATTTGAATCGTTTGGTTTTGTAGGCCGCTGGCACACTGCATCTACTCCTGCTTGTGTTGTGAACGCCGTACTGTTGTGTGGCTGCGTGGAGCACATTGTCGCATAACTGAAGAGTCTCTTCCAGAGAGTTTTTTGCTACAACCGAACAAGATATAGTGCGGTCTTGACACCCTTATAGGTAACAAGGGCGGGGAGATGAATGACATCCAAGGCTGGTAAGACATCAGCCTAAATGGCAGTTGCACATGTCCTAAATGTTACTTTGCAACCTGAAAGTTCGAATAGAATGTTTTACTACTGATAGGAAAAACAGTAGTAGAATTCCTACTTTATCCTGTAACACCGTGGAAACGACGGAAACGACATCGGTGCGACTCAAGTCCGCGTCACCGGAAAAAAATATAACGGTCCTAAAAGCTGGATGGGTCGTTGGATGTGTGTTGCATTCGGTCGTAAATGAGTGAAATGCGAAAGCAGGAAGTATGGAAACCCGATGATCCGAAACCCAGTAAGTGTAGAAATGGGCACCAACACTCACATCGGAAGGTATTAGAATGGAGGTCTATGTGAATGCGTCGAACTCCTGCTAGATTCTTCGACGGAATGAAAATTGTTTCAAGCCAATGTGTTATATTCGAATTGAAAATATGTTAGCAGCATCGGATGTGCGGATTAGTCTATTTATTGAATCTTTTCGGTCGTCTGATTTTTGCTCTTTTTTCAAAGCCCCAACAACATCTGTGCTTGAGCCTCTGACCGCTGCATTCTTTTTCCACTCGCAACCTCAGCAAGTGTTACCTTCGAGCCACGAGAAAAAGTTCCGTCTGTAGACATATCACACTGAATCAAACATACGATCAACTGAGGCACCGGAGTGTTATCTGAATCGACGGATAAAATCTGGGAATGACGATACATCCACAGATAGCAATTCCTCATGTAAACTCATCTACAAAAATCAAGTGCTGAGTATTCATTCAAAGACAAATTTCACAACAAAAATATTCACAAGAATATAAAAGTGAAACACATGAAGTAAAAACAGTCGCAAAATATCCGCATTTTCTGTTACGACATTCTTCTAAGATTGAGTTTCAAGGTCATACAAGGCTGATTTTCGACGACTGGTGATGACACTCTTGTAACTTGATTACTAAACACTTAGAACCCTAGATTACCAATACATGACTCAGAGTTTTGAGGGATTTAAGGGTCAATACATGCAACTGCACCAAAGAACGTGATGTTTGAAAGAAAACACGCCAGGGCAGCTTCTCAGAGCCCTAAATGCTTCCGTATTGACTTGTAGGTGAAGAGTAATTTTTATGCTACCGTTTTAAATCCAGAAAATGCTTCCACCGATCGTGAAGTAAAAACATCTGCTTGCAATATTGTTGCATTGAAATTTTTCTTTGTGATGTAAATACAACTATTGACGCTTTTTGCAGTTTTACAAAGCAACCGAAACCATGACGAATGACATAAAGAAAATACTAGTTGGATGTCAAAGTGCTCCGACAGAAGGTGGCAATACTCAACTGAAAATATACCTCGCTATTTCACCTAACAATCTGAGACGAAACGGAGAGGTGCACTGTGATGCCTATGAAGAAGCTTTTAGTGACTGGAGGCAAACAGTGAGCAAACATTTCCAAATCCGACCGGAACACATCCAATTTTCTTGTAAGTTGTCTGCAAAGCTTTTGTTTATGAAATGCTTCATGGCATGTTGGTTAAATAAATGGTATTGTTTATGATCACGATTGGTGGTGCTAATGCTTCAGTAAAATGTGTACATATGACCATGAATGCAAGGTATTCGAATGCTGGCCCCACCGATCTCCTCAGTTATGGCGTGCAATAGTCTGTCACTCTGTTTGTTATCATGCTGTGCCTATTGTATTCTCATGTGGTTTCACACTGCAACTATCAAGACTGTATTACTGGTTATTGCAAAGGCAGCTGGTCATGTTGAAAGTTGGAGCAATTCACTAATACATGATAAAGAAGTCAATAAAACAACGAAACACGAAAGCCAATTTCATGTTGCATAATAGAGGGACCTGAAATTAGGTTCAAAATCCCCATTGGCGTGGTTTAAAAACGACATACCTGGCCCTTATTCCCCTCGAGGATCCAGTGGAAATGTATTGCATATGTCATTTTTCTGAACAAAATTTATCGCTTGAAGGGTGAAAGCATTCATTCAAGTTGTGAAATTAATTACCATTTACATTTGTATGCCCATGTGTAACGTGTACAATCTGTTTCAGTGCTCGATCCTCCCTTATTGTTACCGAAATGTCATCCAAGAAAACAGCTTTTTCCTTCAAACTATTCTCCATTTCTGTGACAGCGAATTTTACAAAAGCTCAAATAGAAGGTGCGTTCGTTTCCCTATCCTTGATGGTGATAAACTTATAATATTCAAATCATAAAATTCCGAAGGCATTTTGTTGCACTTGGCTGACCACTAATGCACCCACATTGATCATTCCGATTATATTGGATACGACTCACTGATCCCAGATGAATGTCTTCTCCAAGTCGATTGAAGTTGTTGATAATAAATACTTTTACAAAACACAATAACCGTTTAGAGTGTTCTGAGACATTGTCAATCTTTACGCATCTCCGTAATCTGTGCAAAAAACTGTAGATGATGATCACTATTTTCACCACTATGATAACAAACCGGTTTTACTGTAATTTACATATCCGATAGAGAATCAGATAAATCTCTCTGCTTTCGTCTGTGATTAATATTTTGCTTACAAAAGAACTGCTCATTCTGTTTTCCATGGTGTCAGTCTCTTGGAGCACAGAACACGATTTGTGAAGCTTGTACCAAAATGATCCAAGAATGGTCCTTTAGCAGTGCTTTTGTAGTTTATGATTCGTAGAAAGAATAATTTGTTTCCATTACAACCCTTCTGAAAAGTGGTGTTGATTGTGGCTCAGGTTGGTGTTGTTCACTGACTTGAAATCGCTGCGCACTGACGATGTCACCTCGACTGGTGATGAAACGTTTGTAAACCTAAACACCTAGCTCAGCGATCAGAAGTCACACGGAACAGTTTGTTTCGTTTTTTGCAGATTTGCAATGCAGTGCATCGGTTCGTCTGACGCAGATCGTAGGCCTGGTGGAGATTCAGAGTAATCGGAGTGCGGATCGATTCTGAAGCTCATGCTATCCATTCGCGAAATGTTCGCTCGTCTCAGTCTTATCAGTGTGATGAGAGCACTACTCTAAGATCATCGAAATGGAGACAGATAAGTCTTACTAATTTCCAGCAACAAGGGACGTTTACTCAAAGGTGTCCAGTAAACCAAATCAGATAATATCCAACGATCGCGTGCCATGGCATCCGACTTGTTTCCTACGTAGACCTGCATTCGTAAAACAGATATATCGGTTAGTTTGAATTAGGCACCTAAAGAAGTAGCTAGGAATCAATTTACTGCTTCCACTCCATCCAATACTGGACTATGAAGGCGGACGGTATCTGAGATCGTGTCCCTCCTCTACCTCATTTTGTGAGTGGCAATTTGAGATGAGATTTATGACAACATACCTAAAGAAATCCCAGTATTACAGCAGGTCTAATCACCTTCCTTGGCGTGTAGATTCAGATAATACCAGGAAGTGAGTAGTGCCTATAAGTGGCTTTGGGACCTGCTAAAATCCTACCTGCCCTCTCAATGGGATCACATACAGAACAGCAACGTTATTTTTCACTGTTCAATATTCAATCATGTTTGAATATCGGTGCGGAAAACCAGTAGCGTCTGAACAAAATTCTGCTTTTACAGCACAGAAGATTTCCAGTAAGGTCACTGAAAATGGCCAGACACTTTCACACTTCGACTTTTCATGGAATAAGGAGCGCAAATTAAAAGTGAACAAATTTGTAAGTGAAACGAATTATACCTGTTTGTTTTTTATTCGGACAAATGTCTTCCTAAATCATATCCTCCCAAACTCAAACAGGTGGCAAAAATGCCAGAACAATTTAAAAGGGCTAATAGATTCACTTCAATGATACAGGTCTTTCCATTACACCCTTCCCAAGCCGGAAGTTATAAAACGGCTGAAGAGACCAAACTAAGCCATTTATATTCGAGGTTTTATGGCGAAACTGCTCTGTAATTTCCATTGGGGCGAGTAGCTTGCACCTTTACTGTTTTCCATCGTGTATGGTAGGGGTTTGTGTCCTCATGCTGAATTCCCCATTTCTCAGAATGAGAAGGGCATCATCTTCACGACGGCTCAATCTTAATCCGGGTATTCTGCCATGTATACCTCAGCGAAGCTATAATCATATACATAAAAACTATTGTTCAGCCTTGGTGTAAAATTTTCAGCTCTGTTCTATCCGGTTTGACCATTCCGTGGAAACGTTTGCCCGGATGGATGTCTTTTCACAAATTAGCCTCTTGGTGGTACAGGTGCTACGTAAGTGTTAGTTGAACACGGAAGACTGAATAGAATATCACATGGACACGTAACAGCTCCAAAACGAGTTGCTCAATAAATCTTAGAAATATTGAACGTGGCCGATAACATCACCGATACTTTTGAATCGGTCCATTTCGTCAGTGTTCTGTAGAACACGTAGGTGATCATTAATTGTAACTCTGACCTGAAGATGACGAACTTGAACAGACAATCGGATTATTGAATTCACAGGTATACTTCCATGAACTAACTGAATTATTTGTGAAAAATTCCAGTCGAGGCTTCAGTACTAGTGACAGTATTATTGGTAGCAGCTCAGTCCATGTGATATAATCACATTCATTGTCGCTCCGTTGTGAATGGTTTATTTTGAACAGAGCACTATTTATTTAATAAGTGGAAGCCGTTTTCGCTATGAGAACCCATATATCAGTCTTATGGTCCTCGTTCTCAAAATTTCTCGTGGTCACCACGAGATAAATTCGGAAGAATCACCGTGTGGTTCTGAAAACGAACTCTTCGCCCATACACTCTCCATCGAATCAAATGGTATTACAGCTATAAACCAACTACGGCATGTTCAAGTATTGGGATGACCGAGCAGAAGAATACCGGGTACGCGTACCTGAAGAGCAGCATTAACCGCTCAACCGATGATGTGCTCCCGGAGAAACATTATCTTGTCCTCCAGATAGTGTCATAGTACTCCTATTAAAAACGGTACGCATACTCCAAATCAGCCGTAGTATTGTCAGTGTGAGACAAATGAAAACATTTTTAATTGAGCAGCCAAACAAGCCAAGTCCATGGAACATGTAAAATTGCTTGTACAGTGCGTTTTGCAAGCCGCGCGGTAACAACACTGGTCCACTTCTTGCTTGGGCATTTTGGCTGCATTCTGGTCAGTTGTGTGACCATTAGCTTCATTCTTTCGCACATTATTTCCGTCTGGCTTGCCCGATCGCTCCACTTGATAACTTGATCGGTAACCCCTCGCCCGTCCTACCTTCTTGATTGCCGAAGATCCCGCTTTGTCTTCTGTGGTAGTCCGACTGGCTGTTTTTGTCTATTGTGAGATATTTCTGACGTATCCACCGTCTGTCCTCTGCTCTGTGGCTCTCGACTGATTGGCCCGATCGGTTTGGTATTTGCATAGTTTTGTTTCTCCAGTATTCACCGCCTAATTAGTGTTAGTAGCTGATGTTGTAGTTATGTGGTGGATCCTGTTAGGGTTTTTCTGATGTTGATAACTGATTTCTTGCGTTGACCGAGCAGTACCCATAAACTGCACATAATCACAAATTCTGAAATAAAGCTTTTCCATATTGGCCCCTTATCGGCATGTCCGATAATCAGCTTGGTGAATATTCAAACATCAACTTGATGCAGCCAATCGGTTTAAGAGAAAGAAATATCACCATCCTCTACTTTCCAATATGCTGACATTCTTTTGCGTCGATTTTGAATCCAGCAGTACTACTGTATGTAACATATTCGCACACACCCGGAAATACGCTTACCAAGACCTGTCAAAATAATAATACAAAGTTTGCTTTCAGTCAGCTTTATTTCATACATGTTCGTCTCATTCTGTACAAAAGTCATTTCAGATCAACATTTTTCCATCTCATTGGCTGATTCTGTATACATTACCCGTTTCTTCCAGTTGCTTCCCTGGATGCGATCAATAAGCAATCGATTCCCACTGGTTTTGATGATACCAGAATGGGATAATCGTATAAAATTGGAGATCATTCTAGATATGTGGTTTGACGTGACTGGCAAGACTGCGCGAATCCAACCAGAACTGTTTCTGGAACATATGAATGAAATGGCAGAAAAGTCCCAAGAGATGTCGAAACTCACGGCTTTTACGGAACAATGTAAGACAGATTTTTGTATTTTATTGATCAAATAGATATTCAACCTCTTGAGGACTTGAACGTGTATCAATTCAGCTCCACTTTATTGGGTTATCTCCTCCGCGAGGACCAATTGAGAAGAAATGAAAGGTCTGTAGAGACCAGTGCACACCCGTAAATGGACAAAATCAAAATGTTTGCCAAAAGTACCCAAGCGAATTTGATTAGGGCACAGGAGTAGAAATCACATTTGTTGATTGACTATTAGTCACGGTAGTTACACATTTGTGTCTACGCAACCGAAAAAGTTAAGCAAAACAGATGAATTCAACTGGTAATTTGATGTCCATTTTCAATTTCTTTGTAGGGAACTGAATGTATGTAAATGGGTTTGCTTGACATGTTCGTTTTTCCTTCATTCAGCTCATTTCATCGAACCAACGGAAAGGTACTTCCATCTCTATAATCTAATTATTACCTCATATTGGTATGAATCAAAGGATATATAGCAACTAGACGCCGAGAGACGGTTTGCGTGATAATCTCGCAGGAAATGGACAATGTTCGATGCAGTTACGTTTTTGACCGTGGTACTCACTCAGGTACTTGTTAGGTTTATCGATCAATCGCCAGGTGACTCTCAACGACCTTGATCTGTAATCAAAACATGTCACGAGGTTCGTCATCACCAGTCAGCGATTTCATTTCTTACTACGCCATGATAGCACGTCCTACAATGACGGTCTGCTTCGGGCTAATCGTGCACTGAGGGAATCTATCCGTAAGTATATTTACAACACACATCAAACTGCTACCAGTTCAGGATGAGTGCTTCGATCGAAGATTTGTCTCTGCTCCATTAAGTTTTATGCAGGAAATCTTCAGGTTTTTTCACTGTAAAATGTGTTATTTCTAAAACATCGACAAGTCTTTGTGTATTCCACCCATAGCAGCGAAATTCATGAGACACATGAGAACCTAACTCCATGTACCAATACGAATTCAACCCTTGAGAAACGAAAACGTTTTCGGTAGACACGGAGTTAAACTCATTCTGGCAAAATACTGAACTCATCTACTGCTTACACAATGAAACTGACGAAAATGGCGAGGCAAAACAAACCGATCCGTTTCGACCATGTCTTGTCTCTCCAGGATGAGGTTAGATCAATCCAAAGACTACACCAGCATTTCTAAATTGAAATGTGCATAGCAGTCATAAAAGGAAGGAACCACAAAATCGTGCGGCTTATTTCCTAATACTCTTTGTTCATTGGTGACCCGTGTCTGCTAGATGAGATGGGCTGTCTCCGTCTGTTCACAAGGAGGAGAGTTGGTATCAAAGTTTAGATAGCTCATGCGGGTAATTCAGAGTTGTAAACAGATTTGCAGAGAATGTTGTTATTCTAAAATTGACCCGATTTGCAGAAAAATGTGAGGTCCTGTTGTGAAAACCACTAGAAACTCAGCCTGATAAGAATCACATCCAAACTGCACACTACCATTATATTTTCTCGATAACGCAAAGCTCGTGATCCATTTATCAGTTAAAATCAAGCAGGTTGCAGATCTAGTCGTTGTTGCATCAATCTTGACTTCACTCCTGGACACCTTTTTAGGTACAGATACTTCTTCCGCGGATCTACAGCCTCTGTCTTCCTTGATCTGAAAGTGGCATTTTATTAGGTCAGCTGCACATTCATCTTACTTTCAATACAGCTAGGGGTTGTGCCAGATAATCCCAGTTCTCTCTCAGTCGCTGTATATGCGGAATTCGGGCTTGCAGGGACCAATACTCGAATCCACCTCGAGGAGCAGTGCCCTCTATCGTCCGCCCGTGAAACTTCATGAATGAGATGGTTCTTGAAACACCCATATGCTCGCTCGAAAAGAGCAGGTTCGGTTCAAGTTAAGCAGCTGATTGTATGGATCAGCATAAGGGGACAATGTTATTCTCCCGAGAGAAGTTCGAGAAAGGTTGCACGGATTTCCAGATAGAATTACCAACTACTTGACCTAATATGAGTAATGATTTTGCTCATTTGAATTGCAAAATGTCGACCATAAACAAAACCTAACATTACCGGGATGGCTCTAACTTGAGGAAATACGTCTTGTTATCTAAGAAATTGCGTACAACCAGGTGATCGGGTATCGGATTAGGAGCCCCCGCACAGAAAGAAGGCGCTTTTGGCTCTTACCGTTCTCATTGATCTGTGGCTCTGGTGTGACATCCTATTGTCCAATAAAAATCAGGCATACATTGCCGCATGTAGATTCGTTCTTTTATGATTCAGCAACGTGGGCTTTACGAGCAAATGTAAAGCGAAGAATACTGGGAGTTTACCAATAATAACTCCTTATTATTTCTAGAATATTTTTCAAACATGACATCAACAATATTGAGGATGGGTATAAGGTATTGGCAACTAGTGGTCATTCACTTGAACAATCATTGAATCTAAGCAAATTAAGGTGGTTGGAGGATGTGTCAGCCATGCTCACCGATTGAATTGATCACCTTCTACTATTCTCCGAGATACACAACGAGCGGAAGGTGGGCCAACGGGGTCAAACCATGACAATTAGAAAAGGCATAAGAACATTAACTAGTGTACGTTGCTGACTGTGTCGTGTAGAATGTGTGAGTTTAGGTCTACGAGTCCCGCCTACCAAATCGTTGGAGATATTACATGATATAACTAGTGATCGCGGCCAGTTGCTTGGTCGTATACAACCTCTTCTTTTTCTTATTCTTCCTGATTTTTGCGTGGGAATAAATTCTCGACTCTTTCCCACCTTTTGACTCTGTTGATTGAGCCTCGATTTGACGACGCTTCATGATGGTAGACAGATCCATGACTCACAAGTGCGATGTTGATGGCTGTAACATATGAACAGGATTAATGTTTGTTGGGAAATTAGTTTGTTCTTTGAGATAATAGCAGATGCAGTCAGGCGGATAGAATATTCAAGCAACTTCAGTTCGTTTTTCAGATGTCATTATTATCAAGCTGAAACTTCCGTGTATTGCTTTATAAAGGTAGGTTGCTGTATGCTCAGCTGCTACTGCTATCAGTGGATTCCAACCAAGTAGACTATACCACTGTGCGAATATGTTCATAATGCATATTGTTGAATAGATTTTCCGTTTGAAATCAGAAGTCCGGAAGAACGATTGATTGATAAGCTGCGATACATGAGCGAATCAGTCAAAATCTATCCCACTTCTATCAGTTTTAAATATTTCTAGTGAAAAATGTATGTTGAGGAACGAGAACCTTAAGAACCCTAATCTCGCAGGACCAGCTGTTTTCAGGAATGAGATCATTCAGTACCTTTCAAAGATACGCATTCAAGTACGTCCGCCTCATAATAATAATTTCGAAAATCGAATGACCTCATTGTTTTCTATTCTTTGAACCAAATGTTCTGCTTATCAGTGTACACAAATATGGTATAGATTACTACGGACAATAAACAATCTCCTGAGATATATTTGTTCAAGTGGAACTGCCTCGAGTGTTTTGTTCTGTCCAGAATGACAGCATTTAGGTTTTCGAATTTCTTTTTGCGGCTTCACGGTCTCCGTGATCCGGAAAGCAAATAAATAATGGCTCTTCAAACAGTAGTTATTGATCGGAATGAAGGATCTATTTCAAATTTCTTCAACGCGATCCAATTTAATGCAGACGAGCTGTGCTTGAAGGAACATTTTTTTATTTTTTCATGAATGTAACCCATCCTTTTTTCCTCATTTGATCTGTTATGATTCGCGGATTTTTCGGTAATGTTGTTTACCACTTAAGTATTTCCATTTCTTGCCAATAAATGTGCTTCATTTTTTTAGTTCCGCAAATTATAGGTGAGTTTTATAAGAACATATTCTTTCATTGTTTATTTATGTCCGACCTGCATATATTTGATCGAGCCTATAAACATATGAAATACACTGCGAAAGTGATATCCTTAAGTGGACTGTTCTTTTCAAATGTATTTCAAAATTTACCCTTAAATTACTCAGTAAAACGGTCCATCTACCGCAATGAAACATGGATACCCTAATAAGCACATCATCCATTTTTTATGAATAGAACAGACAAAAAAGTTATGCAGTCTTTGAAAATAGAACAGCCAAATTATGCTTCATCGATACCGCCGGTGGATAACTTGAAGGAGCGAGGCAACGCACCATGAAAATAGTTTCATCGAATAAAACGTGAAGAGTACCAATATCGGATCTAGCTATATAACAGTTGGCAGGAAGGCTGATCACCTGTTTTCTCCTTCAAGAGGAGACGACCTAAAAATACCTTATTGAGGAGGTTACACATCACAGCCAGTTCTTTGTCCAGACCAAAAGACAAACTACCGTGAATTGAAGCTCTCAGAGGTGCACCAGTGCACCACAAGGAATCTATATGAGGAGGAGTCATACGAAAGACCAGTTAGGGGTGCACGAATTGCAATAACTAAGCACCTGATGGACTAAGATCATGCAATCAATTCAACCAAGGTTTTTCATGTAATATACTCTTTCAAAGGAAGTCTAGCATGAGATGCTAGTCTATGAATTCTAGCCACAACCGAGAAGACAGTAATTCTGCTGAGAAGCGCTTCCAAACCCCAGAATCTAGCATGAACATCATTGCAAGATGCTCTGGTGTAATTTCTAAACGTGGACGAGCAGCTTCACAATTACATTCACATATAGTCTCTCATTACATTGATGAAATCGTTACAACGTGGAAAAGTTGTGTCAACCGCTGTCGTCAGGATTATCGATTTTCGTTTGACCTAATTTTCGGAATCTAGTATTCATGAAACGTGCTGTACTCAACCATATCCGGAGCATAGATTCACATGCCGGTTCCGACTATGAGTATTGCTGATTACAGGTGGATAAACGGTATAGGTCACAAGAGTTCAAGTGTAAAGTTGAAGGTAAAAACCAAACAACCACTTATAACGACGGTAATCGCTGGTAGTTGCCCGCCACCCGAACCGGTCCTACCAGTGACTCTTCCGGTGTGGCCCTATTCGAGTCTTCTTTCTAGACCCATATCATGGCTATCATTCCTACTTGGTCGTGCAGAGAACCTATGTAGCGTACTGTGTACCCGAAGCATTACTTTTTCATACGGATGGATTATCCATTCAATATTCACCTCATTTCTCCCTCGACCACTGCTATATCGAATTGTCTCAGGTTTCGTGTGATCGACACATTTTATAAGGGTTATACTAAATCCGAAAAACCATGTTGGTCTGAAATCATAATCCGATCAATACTGCTGAATGAATGTCCTCCATAAATGCTAGTTATTTACATCTTTAGCTTGAGTCACTGTCACAAATCAGTTTTGTTTGAACTTCCTTTGATTTCATGGTACAAGATCCGAATGAATTACTATTCCGTCGGTGTAAAACTGATGCTAAAAAAAGAGGTAAGAATCATACTGCAGTTGACCATTTTACCTATCCCTTTGCTAACCAATATGGTTCAATAAAATGAACAGTTATAGCTGAATAAGATTTACATTTGAAATCGTACGTATGTCCAATTTTAATACGACGTTAGAAGGAGAACAATTGTTGCCAAAGATCCCTTTACATGCTCCCAAAAATCCTATGGAGATGACAGTGGCATACGGTGGTCATTGCCAGAGGTAAAGATTCAATTCGTCGGGATGTATAATAAAAGGAGTGAGTGGTATTGGGAGGGGAGGTCTTATAGTGTGGGTGATGGTTGTTGAATTCGTGAAGTAAAGCATGCTCAAAGGTGACCATAGTCCAAGCTCTTCGAATGCCTCGGCGATGACCGAATGTTAAGGATCACTGACTGAACATTGAAAACCTCATGGTTCATCATATCGTGCTCCAAGTGTGACCATTTTCTTGGGACTGTCCAGATTAGTTGTCAATACATTTTAACTAAGTAACTGCTTCCACCGTCACGCGTTCATCGGGACTGTTATACACAATGACCATCATGATAATTATGGATATCGATAGTAAGAGAATCAATTGGAACGATTATGAATTCAACACCTGAACATCGGTCTATCCGGAATAGCTCTCAATGGTTTGTTTACCTGCATCAATAATGTCGTTCTTCATGGGATTTGATCAGTGTGAGGTCCATTGGTTGTCACCCATGGAAAACCAGTGACAAAAGCAGTGAATTGGTATAAACTATTGAGAGCCATCCCAAATAGCCTGGCAACTATAAGTATCTTGTACCCGATTAGGGTGATTGAATTCCATTAGGATGAAACTGATCTAGATTAATGCACATTTGGATGGTCTTAAATTATTTTCGGAGGAGACACAACTAATCTAGGCATTGTGTTTCAGTTCAAATTAGCTAAAACAATAGAAACAACAACTACAACAACAGCAACGATAACGTTCCTTGAAAATGTCAGGGTTTGTTTTCAAATCGAGACATCAGCAGTGCGAATAACTGTAAGACAAGTTCAGCTTAGATAGCACGGTAGTATTGTTATTTTCGCAAAATCCCAAGAAATGATAACCAATATCGACCAATTTGGTTGAACACAAGAGAACTGCCTCATTTAGTTGTGTGTGTGGGTCTCGGTGAGTGTGTGTGAATGGCAGGGTCAACTTAGCATGTCTTTTAGATAATCATACTTACCTTGACATTTACATTGACCCTAAGATGTATGTATAGCCTGCGAAATGGATATAACCAACCCCTCGAAAGCCAAACGATTTCTTCTCCTCACATACCCATCGTAGAGACTGGATAATTCGCATTGTCCATGAGAGTAACCGTTATCGAAGTCCATTACCGCTTCATTGGTAGATTCTTCTCGAAATATTTTAATGATGGAATAAAATGAACTGCGATTTTATTTTGACTGTAAGCCCTTCTATCAGGTCAAGTCCCTAAGCCAAATGTGAGCTGAAAATATGACCATGAAGTGGAAGCAAATAGATTGATGAACAGTTAGGACCAAACTGGCACATGCCTTATGATTGATTTGTGTGTGGATGTTGATTCAATTATTGTTTCACTATGCACATAATGATATATCAAACGGAATTACGGTGGGCTTTACCCCTTGTGACTCGGGTTCAAATTATGCTTTCGCCGACGGTTGCTTTCCATGCTTGGAAGTCCCGAACTGGCGGCGAGCTCCTTCCTCAAAATATTGTAATTTTACTACATAATAAATGGTTGGAATGGAAAAAAAAGAGAAAAGAACGAGCGGTTTCCAGTATGTCCTCAGACGTTCAGCTGAATCCAGAGTAAGTAAGTGGCACGATTGTTTAGTTTAGGTTGGCATTCATTACGAAAGTGAAAAAATCCAACAAAAAAAGCTGTTATCGATCCCATTGTAGCGCATTTTACCTAATCACGTGACAGCCCACGAGACTCGCACAATCATAAGTATAAATTTGTCCAGACGACAGGTCAAGTGTTCCACATCAGGACGTCTGATATTTCTGTCAATCCGAGACCCAACTCCCGCGCCGAGAGATGAGTTCAAAATGTGATCGGCAATTTGGAACTAATGATTTATTTCACCATCCGGAATAAATTGGAATAACCCTGATGATTCTTATTTGTGGAAAAAACACAGAAATCGATAGGTAGTCCACCTTCCATCACTGGCTGGAAAAGTATTGTTTGGCAATAATACGTAGGTTGCTTTCTGTTGATCGTTATCTCCCATACGAATCTTATCAAAGGGGGATAGAATTGGGTATTGATTATCCAAAACGATATTTTCCGATCAACAATTTGGCTGTGATTGAATATACCGGTGTCTTATACATCGTTCGACTTACATAGCCTTCTGTGTTCTTTACTCTTGCAACTTACTTCGGGATCTTCTAAGCCAAACGACTACTAAACTATCTCCGCGACGATCCGAAGTCACTTTCGACTTCAAATCTGTTGAATTTTAATTCCTAATGTAAAAATGCTTCCAAAAAACAGAGTAAACAAATTTTGACCGGGATATGGTGGACCGGAGAGTTGGAGTATCAGCTGAAATCTTCCTGTTGCGCAATGTGTGGCTTACATTGTAACCTGTGTGTAAGCGGATTATGGATTGGGCTCACTTTTGGTAAATGTGGGAATAGTGCTGTGTTTATGTGTGAAAATCTATTTTCGTAAATTCAAAAACTCAGAATGTACGAAGGCATGAGGGAATGAATTTTCAAAATGTCCGATTCATAAGCTGAGGTTATTGTGTGAGCACCGATTTACATCTGAAAGGAGAAACTGGTGTTATTCAATGTCGACTGTCCAATAGTTCGGTTCTGTACGCGTTGCTCATCTAGAGCCGTGTAGTGTACTCGAGAAGAGCGGGGCTCAGGTTGTGATAACCAGTTTCATCCATAGCAACCAGACTGAAAAGGATCCTCCAATGGGATTGACTAGAACGATAATAAAACAAGGGGATTATCTGTGTTTGAAAATCTATATCTTCTCCCTCATTCATACTAAGAAACTTCCAACACTACCCATTAGATATTTGCGTGGGTTGTTGAGTATACGAGGTTTGTTCGGTCAAGTGCATATGGAAACTCCATCGGTCGATTTTTACCCTTGGAGTGTGTTGAGTAGTCGCTCTCAAGTTCGTGAGATGAACCAGTCGGATAAACCAGATGACAATATGGCGTCCATTGGTAATTTTCCATTCCACCTATTTCAATAAAAATTTGGTTTTCACTGGAATTATCCCTGGTGTAAATTTGTTTACACTTCTTCGATGAATTTTCTGTTTAGCCAACTGACTCATTTTCAGGCTGTTCAGAACTGAATCGGCCGCGAAGTCCGAATAATATAAATTTCGTTTTAGGTCTTCTAAGTCATCCATGTATGCGCTCTCCGTACGTATCACGATTTGTAGTAATCCAGTTCTACTGAAGCGCATATGGTCCGAACGCGTACATGCGTGAACGTTCACTTTTCTGATAATCATCTCTGCAATCACCCTACTGCTGTTTTTCCACTATATTGCCAGTATAACTTGACACAGGAAAATCGAAGTGAATTTGAGTCCCAAATGCAGGACCAGGGTTTGTGTATAGTGAACAACCATCGTGAAATGGGGCCATAGAAATACGCGAGGTCACAAACCTGGGAGATCGGTAGTGACAGAATAACCATGAAAACGTTTCGTAAGCAAATCGCACATTGATTATTACACGGTACCCGAAATAGGTGAATTGAAAATGCAGGCAACAGTCACTAAATTCCTAGGCTCAAATACGCTTTACAGCGAAATCATTTCTCAAGTCATATCGACCTTATCATGAGAAAACTATTTTTATCCAACATCCAGGAAAAGAAAACGGATCCACAAGGTTGACGTGCTCTATGGCAATAATGGGTTCGCTTCTTTGTCTCCTGCTGATCCATGAATATCTGTGAGAGAAGAGGATGCTGCAAACGAAATTGTTCACCCGGGTTACTGCGGCTGTAATATACGTTGTTTTTTCATGCAGTTCCCTTTTGATTTTTCATTGGATAAATATTCGCATACGAATAAGAAATTTCTGGTCGCGTAGTTCATTTATAGTTGCGAGAAGGTAAAAGCTAGAAAGGAAGTGTCTGCGATAAGGTTGACTTTTTTCACGGAACTAGAGACAGTGAACAACAATTTTATATTTTTATATGTTGAATATTTTGGATTGAATACTGAACAAAATGTGTGAGATTGATGGGAAGGGAATTGACGGCAAGCTTGTCAAGGGCACCCACTAGGGAATTGTTCTGAAGAAAAACAGAAAATTCTACCACTGATTGGGAATAAGGCATTCATTTTTGCGATCATTGTGAGAAGACAATTCGAATTCATACGTGAATAGAATAGCGATTCCCGGATTTAAATCGGTAATGTTGATGTAATTTATCTCGGAAACAATCGGTGGTATTGTATGGCACATTCCTCAGACCGATGCACTGAGTAACGTTTATGCATTCAGGGCGCTGGCACACTCTATTACAGCTCTTCAGACTAGAAATGAAACCCAGTATTGCAAGATTCAAGTACCTCTCGTTTACTGTCTGTGATCGTGAACGTGGCAGAAAGAAGTTTATGTAAAGTGGAATGGCGGTTCGTATGAAGCGTAAAGCTTAGGGGGGCGATATCTTTTGGTATTATGACGAAGTAACCAGAGATTTTCTTTCAAGCATAAATTTTTGGAGAGTGGTGGCTCGTAGGGCATGAATTTTGATTCATTTGTGGATAAATGGGATTCACTTTGTGGCAAGAGCACCGTCAGAGAACACCGTGCCAGTGTGTAACGTGCATGGTTCCGCCTAAACAACGAAAAATGTGTATTTGTATGTGTGAGGCTGAGCTGAAATAAACCATTCCCGTCCCTCCGTGATTGCACGCATGCATGTCTCTGTAGCAAGGTATTTGCACAACTAAAATGGGGTTGGCTGCGTGTGTGCGTGTGCGTGCGTTAAAGTAAACGTTCGATGGACGGTCTGAACATTTACCACCTGATTAACAATGTGATTAGTTGTCTGATTATACCCATTAGACGGATGGAGAATGATAGAGAGTCATGGGGGCATAAAAAAAGAAAAGAAAACTATTGTGATCAATGCTTTACTCAAGACCGGATGCGGATTATTTCTCACGTATTATGTGAGTGATCATCTGGTCTGTGGCCTGTTGTAGGATGACGGAGTGCCAGGGCAATCTAATAGCACACCAATTGTTTATGGGTTCACAGAGAGGGTTGTGTAGGCGGATGCCGACAGCTCCAGCTGCGGCCAGGATGCGACATTTTGCTTGTCTTGATTGTCGACCTCGGATCTCACACAGGGCACGAAAAGCCTCGGGCACTTTTACTGTGTGATTGGACTTAGCTGGGTGTGAAACTACCGTGCTAGTGAGCAATTTCATTGCTACAGCGTTCAACCAGGTAGGGTGGTGGTCGCGAATACGGTCACACAAACGCCCGGTCGTGCGGCCGATGTACATTGTCCTACAGGATTAAGTGAATGAGTACACGCAGAATGCAGCTACAAAATGGGGTTTTTCTCTCAACCGCAAAATCACTGCTGGTCTGGATTGATACGATATCCTCAGATCAGCTGCGTAAAATGTTTTGCTGATGAAGCCCGGCACTGTTCTCTGAGTAACCTTTGCCAAAGTGTCGCATTTGAATGGCAAAGTTATGTATAACAACTTCCTCCACTGGAGTTTCCCACTCTGTGTGCATCATCTTATCAACTGGGCGGACCAGGTAGCTGTTATGGGTAAAACCCTTACGAACGTTGAGAGTTCCTGATCTATTTTGTCTTCCGGACTTATTTGTCTTGCTTTGTTAATGAGGCACCAAACTAGCGCGGTCGTTTCACACCTAGCTCAGTCCAATCACACAGTAAGCGTGTCCGAGGTTATGAAGTGTCGATCATAAACGTTTTTAGACAGAACTGATTTTGATAGCCCTCCTGTGTGTGAACGGTGAGCACGAAGATAAACCCATGCGAAGGGGTTTGAGGAGGTCGATTTGAAGAGCGGTGTTGTGCAAGTCGTTTTGATGAGGTCAGAAACATCTTGCTTGGAATGGGTGCCAGATTTTTCATGTGATGGGAGGGACCAAATAGAAAGAAATAAACAATGAGAACCAAAATTAGTTGCAGAAAAGGTGAAGCGATGTCAGTTAGTGTGAATATACAACTAAGAGGAAGAGATATATGCTTACGGGAAACCGACTTGTTTATCCGTTGGTTGAGGTAAAGTATGGCCTCTTTTTCTACTGTCGATGAAGCGATGGTTTTCACTTTGAAGTTCAATCCATAGAGATCGTGTGACAAAAAAGGAGTCATGTGATGTGTATGGAAAATTTGGTCAGAAAAAAGCGCTATACAAAACATATTTGATAGTTGGTCGGGTGGGAAAACCTCCATAAGCAATAACGAGCAGCGGAACGAAACTGTACAAGGAAAGTCGAAGAAAGATGAATTGCACCAGAAAATGTATTCATTCGACACATATGATGTTATTCTTATTCTTTGATTGAAATTCGAGATCACGAGTTGGAAGTAGAGGTGAACTCAAATTTGGAAACTGTCGCTGGTTTCGTACTTGGATTCATGTGCAGTGGATGAATGGAGTCTGATTAATATCGGTGAGCAATTTTTCGCACGAAGAGAAATGCTTTTCTATATGAAAATTGGTTACAGCCAGATGGGAGATTCCGCTACATCGAGATATATCTTCCATAAGCCTGTGCAAACTGAGAACATCTCTTTTTCAAAGACCAGAAAAATGACAAGGTAAAAGTTAGTAAGATGTTGCATCAGGCAAGGAAATACAAACATTTTGATAGGGTAATGTGAAACGTGTAAGATCTCAGGCATCGCATGTAAAACGATGTTCCTCGAAATTTTGGTAATACAATAATATTGTGCAGGGACAACGTGCGGTCTTGAGAAATGGTTACGCCAAGCTATTTTAATGGCTCATCTTTGGGTACTACTTAACTGTCAATGCGTAGAGAGGAACAACTGATTCAGTTGAGGATAGACGTCTTCCCACGGCAAGTGAAAACAGGATGTCATGCATTTGGATACATTGAGAGATAAATGTGACGAGGTGGACTATTGAATAATAGAAGACAAGGAATCCCTAAGTTCAAAATTGAAATTGCCGGTAAGCGAGGCTCCCTGTGTTCTCACAGTGACCCGGGGACCCAAACATTAACTGGAAACCCTCACATCATGTCACGAATACATATCACTTGCTAAAATGTGAAAACCCTTTTAGACACAGGCAGTCAGTGTATCATCGCGCGCACTATTCACAACTACAACATTGTTGTGTCCTGTCCGTCTGAGGTGCACCTACTCCACTCCGGCACTCGGCGAATGAAAGTTCCTCATGTGGACGTTTCCAACTGGATGCATGATAGTGGGACGACAAAATATTCCAGGCTTCATGGGTTTGTGGGCATAATGAATAACCGAGCGCACGGCATCTCGATCTCTTGAGGGGCATGTTCACAATAGATAGCATTATCTCGATTCAGGGGTATTCCATTTCACGCAACGGTGATTGAAATTTACTCTCCTACCTTACAACTGAAGCCAAACACCAAAATTGAGTTTGAAAAGATTTCTAGAACTCAGTCGATCGAATCGCCATGCGTGATATCATGAAGATTGGAGGAGACTGGAATACCCACGGGGATCACGCCGACGGGTACGCATAACATATATTGGTAGAATGTGGCCTCGATAACTGATGCAAAAATGGTGGCAGTCTAATAACGCTTGCAGATTTAAATCAACTGGTTGTCACGTGTACCCTTTTCCAACATCAAAAAGATACCCATCAAGTCTGTACTTTCACAAGGATAGGACAGTGCACAAGGTACTAGTTAAATTATTCTAATACTTACGGGTCTTCGGCCTGTTTCAGTTGTCTGACAAAAACAACAGTTGCACGTGATTTATGCAAGAAAAGTATTGCTGGAATGTCTGTGAACGGACCAGTCCTGCACGTTTCACATTTCTTGTTAGCTGGTGACCTGTATGGAAAAACCTATCACCCATTCTCCCTTTGAACACAGCTCCGCCAATCTACTTACTCCCTTCCCAGGGAAATCTAGCCATCTCCTTTCTAAACACTCCCACCTAAATACATACTTGTTTAGTGTTATTTCGTCCTACTTCATTGAGCATGGAGTAATAAAAATGTTGGGTTTTTTTCTGAAAAGCACCGTTAGTCCGTGACCCAATCCGGCCTTAAGTTATGCGTGTAAAAACATCATCCTGATAGGCTTTAAATTTTTGTGCTAACAACTTCGTCACTTTAATTAGCACAATCGCTGCAAAATAGATGGAACTTACATGATTTTGAAATGGATAATCAGACAGAATTCCCTTTGTAAAGGAAGAAGTCCGGTTGGTCGCATGTAAAATCCAAAGGTGTTGTGGAATTGGTCGTCACATGGGGTTCTCTTTTTGGTGAGTAGAACTTTAGCCAGTATTTTATTTTAGTGTCTCGTTTAGATGGAGGCAAGCAGATAACAAAAATACATGAGTGAATGAAATCATCTGACTCCAGAGCACCCCTGCTCCTTTGACACCTGAGCTCATTTGTAGAAACTATCCGTCCGCAAGTATATCAGATGTTTTTTTAAAGTAGTCCCAGACCTAGATGTCATTCACAATTGGAGTCTTATTTGATCTGTATCACTCTCAGATAATCACAAAGGAATCTCGCTGTCCGTCAGGAATCCATATATACCCCAACCAATATACGAGAGGATTTTGTTTGTTCCCGCATCAGTGATACCACCCTTGATGATCGCGATAGTAACTAGCATTCTGGCCGAGAATTCGCATTTTCCTACCAATGGACTAAACGAGTTTGCAGCAACAACCTTTGGTGGCAGGTTCAAATATCACAGTAATAGATGTGACCCGTTGAACAAGGGTATAGACTAGATGGCGTAAAATGCATACCCAACGAACATTTCACTATACTGGCAAAGAAGTGGCAGAGGAAACCAAGCACATATCTCCTATGTCATCATAATATCCATTTGCTTGGCTATATGTTTTAGCTTTAGGAAGGAATCCGGAGGCCGCACGACAACTGGATAGTAGTAATGGTGTAATTAACATCTTGGCGTAGGTTGACCTAGGGACCTGTGGTTTATTGTGTTCTCCAGCGACTGCACAATATACTCTTGGAATATAATCAGGGGAAACTGAACTGCTACGGCATGGATAACACGGCATGACGTACAATGTCCGGTCCGAGAGCAGATACCGGCATTACGAAATGCACGTTTAATCCAAACGACAGTGTCGGACATTTCAAACAAATGCCAATCAGTGCAATCCAGTGCGAAACTGTGAAAACGGTCTAAAACCCCTAGATGTGTGTGATAAAATGAACAGCAGACCATAGAAGACAAAGCTACTCAACAAAACAATGGGCAATCATAGTGAGTTTTCGCATCAAGTGCTTTGAGCACTTCTGTCGATTTCACCTACTGACAAGTTATGATTAGCTGCTGAGAGAAAGTCCATTTCATAGGAAACGTTTTTCACACTACCATTTGCACACTTTGATTGATATACCGTCAAGTTACTCTGGCTTAAGATACTGAGCCGCCTGCCATCGACAGTTCCACTCCCATGATTTCCGTTCTTCTTGTTCTGAGAATATAATGTCGTTACTAACTAGAAGGTCCTGAGCTATTCATCACCAACTGTCTGTCGTTCATTATCTTCTGCACTTCAGTCATGAAAGTAGTGCGTATTTCCGTTGGTACAGATTGAGACCCGACCAATAACCGTTGTTGCCCTATGATGGATCAGACGAGATGTTTACACACTCCTGAATAATTAGTCATGAGCTGTATACGTATTCATTTGTCTTCTTTGCCCACGGACAACGTGTGGTGTGATCTTTGTTCCATCCTCAAAGCAATTTTTGCTTCACTTGCCATACCCTCTAAGATGGGCCTATTTTCGCTGTTAGGCCGTTGCAGATATCTTCTTCTGGCCATTGATCAAGAAAACAAGGATGCATTATGAAACTACTTCTGCATAGATGGCTCTAATTCCGGGACATCTAAGTAGACAGCAATATCTATTTTCGGATCACCGGGCCACTTTAAATTAGAAAGATCTGATATGGTCAATTCCGGATTGAGGTAACGGTAGATTCAAAGGCTCTAGAGTACTGGAGGGTAACGAGGTTATTATTTTTCTACAGAGGAAGAAATACTAACGTCGAACATGAAAACGGAATCTGAGAAATTGTTTTATTAGAGCATAGACCCATAATTTCCAGTACTTTTTGAAAAGAACAGTGTTTTTTGCCACGGCGGCATGTCCATTCCTCCATATTGGTGAACTGAATGACTAATCAGGTCATAAATTGGTTTCTAAGCTCACTTACGAGATGCCTATTTTCGTCAAGCGATGGTACAAACTGATGTCCTTCTCTAAGGTGTATTGGTGTTTCATCCAGAAACGGTGAAAATATTTCCAGTGAACAGCTCCTTGACCATACTTTTTTGTTATTAGTTCCTGCGGAATAACTGATAACATTTGGAATTACGTGCGGAACGTTTACGTTGAACCGGCAGCTTGTAAAATTGCGCGTGCATCAGTCCCAAGGAAAGCCTGCGTATTTTGTCGAATTTTGTTCGTTCGCCGCCAGATGGTGTAACCTAAGTTTCTGATGCGTGAAGGAAGAGGCGTAATCAGGGTAATCGAAAGTGACAATGGACTCAGAAGCGACCACATCACCAAGAAAGACAAAGTGCGCAGTGTATTGTCTATGCCGTTGATGTTGTTTGCAGACTGGTCTTCGGATCATCGTAGCAACTTGGTACTAGTCATGATGACTCCTGTCATTGTGGGTTTCCGTGAGCTGCAAAGGCTTTCTTGAGCTGTCAGTGGGAACCTTCAGCCATACCTTTTGCTGGCGAGCGGTAGGCTGTGGTATGAGTGCGAACGGTGTTTAAACTTTGCAAAAGACAGCTGAAGGCTCCCCCGAAATGCGAGCCGTCCTTTGTGGTTACAATGGCTAGACAAATAAAGGATGCACCGAATTTTTCTAAGGAAGCTTGGGCAACTGCTTTGCTGGCTGCGCTGTCCAGAGGTATAGCTAAAGGTCATCTGATGAGGCGATGCAGACAATCAGGAATATATATATATATATATATATATATATATATATATATATATGTTCACTACGAACTAATTCGAACCGTCTGGAATGGTAATGGATACTCTTCATTTATATGTATATATAAATATATGTATAATTATATATATATATATATATCATTACTCATATATATAAATATTAGCTTCTGACGGAGGAAAGGGCCCTACAAGATCAGCAATCAAGTGTTCGAAAAGTGAATGGACAGCTAGTAGATTAGATAGCGAGGTTTATGTATGTGTGCACTTTCGAATTTTGGGACTGGAAACGGGTACTGTTTCACACACTGACGTCACAGTTCATTTTCTGCCAAATATAACGGACACCGATGATTTTAGTGGAGGTACAAATGCCTTGCTGGGACAACCTGTGTGAGTCCTCGAAAATCTGTCACCTAAATCATGGAGGTACGACTGGCCTCCGGTAGCCTTTGGAAACGTCCTATGGTGTTTGACCCTCGGGTCACCAACGCGGACGCAATGGATTCTAGTTTGATCGGGCAGCTGGTGTTAAAGGTCAATATGTGAATAAGAGGGAGAGAGTTCGCGATAGGATAATCGACACCCGAGATGGGACGTAAATTACTCATGAACTGAAATATACATTCCAGACGACTACGTTAACTATGATAGCATCGGTGTTGGTGCACAACTCGTGAATCATTGGTTTATGGCCGGTGTAGACCGTGAATTCCAGTCCTACTGAGATGTGCCTAAACTGACATATGCTTTGGTAGATAGCGAATATTTCGCGGCCAAAGTCACTGTACTTGGATTCGCCCAATGACGCCGATCTTACTAATGGACGCCTTTCCCATGACTTATGTGATGACTTGGAAATTATTATTTCCCGTCATAAATTTGAAAAGGGAAATGAGAAACGTAGGTTTGCACAATGTATCCTGGACCATATTGCTGCACCTGTACACGCGCATACTGAAGCCACTGTGATTTTTATAAAATCAGTAGAACCACCAATGAAACTGAGGAATGACTAAAGTGGATGAAATGCAACAGGAGCGACTGAGAATGGGGTGAAGGTGTTGCCGAATGTTAGGTCACCAGGGTAGGGCCAAACTGATAAGCCATTCACACTGTTCGTACAGTTTGGGTTCATAAATGAGAATGGCTGGGGCCTCAGCATATCTGAGTATTGCCGTATTTGTGGTGTTGTATATAATCTTGCTTGGATTTGCAAACTTTTTTCGATCAATCTGATGTTGCATAATTGATGATCGGATTGCTTTTTGTTTCGTTGATGATGTCACCATTGTGATTAGTCATCGATTTTCGTAGGCTCACGATAATAAGATCATCTATTTGGTGAAGCAATTTTCTTTCTGTTGTGCTTATGCAGACGGCTGAGCTTCCATATGCGAAATATGCACGGAATACACATTAGCTGATGAGTATTAAAAGCTAGGCACAACTCTCCAGTCCAACGGTTATCCAAAGCAGTTTATTCGGAAGCACTGTAGAAAAAGCGCATAATACGAAGTCACAAACTGCTAGCAAGTTAAAAGCTTTCCTACCTTATCCATTCGAAAGTGACGACGTCAATCAACGAATTAGTAGACGCCTGAAGTCAGTGGTCATTGTGCAAACCTATGTTTCTCACTTCCCTTGTGAAATTTGTGATGGAGTCTTATCTCTCTTTGCGTTTTCGCATAGGACTCGTAATTTACGTTTTTCTTCCGATGTTGCCCTGGCATTGGGGAGTTCTTCCCTGGGGCGTGTCGTGCGGGCTATGCTTCAGAGGGACCGCAACGATATCCCTAATTCGTGAGATCATACTGACTGGGATTGCCAAGAGCAACTTATTTCATTTAAATTACTGGCTGGATATGTGAGCCTTCCGGAAACAAGACTCAAACACAGCAGACAGTATGTTTGCTTACTGACGAAATTCTCGTCCGTAGAAGTTGCGATGAAAGGGCTAGATTACGCAAAAACAGACGGATATATAACAGCATGTATTCAACTCCTAGGAAACCCACAAAACCATGATGCCTTTGGTCCGCATTGCTCTCCGACAGTCTTTTTGCATGCTGTAATAAAATGATGTTGGTATTATCAATTCCCCTTTCAATTTATCGGACAATTATAAAGTTGAATTTGTCGCACTAGTGATAGGATGACATTATGATCCGTATAGCGCATAAAACTATTTCGTGAAGGCTCGTGAAACCTTACTGCAAAAGATCTGTGATGTGAACCATAATGAATAATAATACCCACGCAGCAGGTCAGATACTGTAACTTCTCTAATGCCCTCATTTTTTTCTATTACTCATCGGGAATCATGTAGAGCCCTAATGTTTTCAAAGCTTAGGGATGGATTCAGTTTTATCAAGCTGCAAAACTGAGATGGATGATGAATACTCTTGTTCGCTCTCGTGGAATACACGGTAACTACATTTATTATGTGCACGATAAATTTGTTCGTACAGTGCAACATTTAGCATATTTCGCGTTATCTCTTTATGAGCTCTAGAACGCCGTGGAAATCCAAAGGGGCACCGGCTAGTAACAAAAAACTGAATATCTTGGTTTAAGTAGCAATTTGTTGAAGTTTCTTGACTTTTCCTCATGATAATTTCTACGCATTTCCCTAAAGTTGCGCTGAAGTGGTGTTTCATGGTCACTTTCCATTCCCTTTAGACTTTTCATATACTTGAAAAGATCTCATTACTGGATCTCAAATTTGGTCCGACTTGTTTGCGCCGGACATTTCTTCTAGCGGTACGATGCAAAGTATCTCTACGGACACGCCACCATGCTGTCGACATTTTTTCCTTCGTCATTCCAATGTGTGGCGGCTTTTTTTGTTATGGTAAACTAGCGTATGAGGGAAATTCGAGAATCTTGAACATGTCGGCAATTTTTATTTTGGTTCATTGTACCCTTTTCATTTTTTCGGGTCTACGGGTAAAACATTTTGTCATTTTGGAAAGGTCCATTGAAGTATTATCACGATTCAGTGTTATCTTCCATCCTGAAATATTCAGCTTCCTAACACAAGAGCACTTCGTTTCATGGGAAAAATCGTGCAGCAACACCACCATTTTATTTATCTCGATAAAACTAGAAAAAACTAGCAATCGACTTGTGTGGTAAAAGCAAGCAATTCTGGTGAACCACATAGTCACATAGATTTCTGAATAACATCAATTTGTTCTTTCATTCGATCATATCGGTAACGGTACAGCATATAGAAATGCATGGAATACGTTTGGTAGTGACACAGATCGCAAGTTGGAAGACATTGTCGAATGAGCTACTGCCCACACCCATCCAATCCATGTGAATAAAGGAGTGCTAAAGACTGGTACTCTTGTTAACGCACCAATTAATCAGTTAGAAAGCTGCTTCAAAAATGAAATGACTTAGAAGAAAGACCATAGATCAGGTGCATCACAACTGGTGCACATGTTCTTATCAATTTTGATCATCCACCATATTACAGTCCAAACTGGAATGACTAGCTAGTTCATCAGTACGTATTCTCAAATGTGGAGCTACAAAAGGTGCATTCATATGTTCACCATAGCCCCCTTAGTCAGTCGTCCGAAACACGGGACGATCGGGGTGAATGAATTAGGTTTTAATTGTCATGATATGCACTTGTTTATATCATCCCGTAATCGCAACCACCATAATTAGATAAACATGTATTGGGTATACCAGCATCCTCAGCCAGATATGATCTAATCACAAGATCAGCGTGAATGGACATCACTGCTATTTAAATCAATCCCGCCAGGACTATCACTTTCGCGTGCCAATTGGCATCGATTCTTCTAGAAGACGATTAGTCTCGAACAAACTACTGTGAATTTTGCGATCCTCAACCTTCAACACGAGGTCGTGTTTTAGACCTTTATGTATTCACTATGCATTAGCAGCGCAAACTGACCTTCTGTTTGACAGATTCCCAAACAACTCAATCGACCAATGTAGAAAAACAGAAGCGAGCATGGAAATTATGACAACCTACGATGGTGACGTGATCGATCTGAGCAAAATGGAAAATGTGCATGATGGTAAACAAATGAGTAGTACAGACTCAGTTTCCGATCGGGCAGCCAACAGTGTCGATGCATCGGTGAACGAAAAAAACGTCCAACACATATACCATAATCAACACAACGAAGACTAGTACGATTAGCCCGGATACTATGAAGAAACAGTCTGATGTTGGCGTCTTGTCTGTTTCAACAGAACATCCGACGAGATTACAAATACGTGAATCCACGATCAAAACGAATGAAGACCAGACTGCACATCCGAACGATGGGCAGCCGAACGCTATACAAATTGAAGGTTGGCTCCCGTTCTCCTTATGCGTCTTACGGATACTTCGCTGTAAATTATTCATTACTTACTAATGTACACTGTGTTTTATGTGTCGCGAAAATTATTTTAGAAACATTTCTGAGCCCGTTTAAACCACATTCTGCACTGGACTATTTCCATGCTTGTCACTACGCAAAATACTTGATCATAAGTTTGACACGTTTCCGTAAAGTTTTGTTGATTAGTTTGTGTGGGGCATTTTTTCGGGCCTTATGTCTCAGTGTCCGAAGTGTGAATAAAGGCGTGCTAAAGACTGGTATTCTTGTTAATGCACAACTTAATTTGTCAGAAATCTGCTTCTAAAATGAAATGATTTAGAAGCAAGACCGTAGATCAGGTGCAACACAATTGGTCCACATGTTCTTATCAATTTTGGTCATCCATCATATTACTGTCCAAACTGGAATGACTAGTTAGTTCATCAGTACGTGTTCACAAATGTAGAGCTACAAAAGATGCATTCATATGTTCACCATAACCTTATCAGTTAGTCGTGCAAAACACGGAAAAAAGATCGAAATAAATGAATTTAGTTCTGGTTGTCATGGCTATACTACTATCCTTAGCCAGATACGATCTAATCACACTATCAGCGCAGATGCGCATCACTGCTATTTCAATCAAATCCACTGGGTCTATCATTTTGCAAACGAGTTGGTAGTGATACATCTCGAAAACTTTGAACTCCAACAGATTACGTTTATTTTTGTTCTTTTCAATCTTCTACACGAGGGTGCTTTTCGGACATTTATGCTTTCGCTATGCTTTAGACAGGGCAACCTGACCTCTTAGATAAAAAATACACTGTATTTGATCGTCGAACGAGATCCAGGTTGTCGCTTTGTCCGAAAATATGGCCCAGCAACCTGCATAGCCATCGTGAATCACCAAAAAACAGATGATTCGAAGGCATAAATGGCTTCCCACTAGGGTTAGTGGGACTGATCGAGACACCTGTTGTCCATGTCTGGCGATCAAAGTGACTGCAGAACAGACAGGCATCGAGTGAATGATGGGTAACTGAGTAGGCGCATCTCTGTACCTGCGCTCGTGTACACAGGCCACAAACAAAAATAAAATGCACTGGGGCCGGTTAGGGATCGTACCTGACGTACGCGTCAACCACGCGGTAATGTGTATACCGACATTCAGCGCTCTGTTTTTCCGTTGGTGAACGCACTACTGCCAAATCACATATGCGTACCCGGCACGTTCATACACGAAATACTTGCGCTACGTTCAGGATAGGAGGCCTCAGTCTGCTAAAATCAGGCAAACAATTTGGCTGCCTTTCCTGGATTGTAAACATGTGTGCACACACACAGGTACGCTCATTCAGTACCAAGCTTCAACGATGGCAAGGCCTGCATGCACCTTGGTCCATCAACCGTCAGGGTTCCAACGACAGATGGATTGCATTTCAATACTGGATAAAACCAAGCCTGTTGTCCGTGGTTTTTCATAGTTGCTCACTTTCTTATACGTCTCACGTGGCATGTTTGTCACGTGTGTGTGTGTGTGTGTGGCGTGCAACAACCAGCACGATACAGAGTTGATTTTGTGAAGTGGCCTGAGAAGCAAAGGAAAATGTGAATGTGGATTTAACGCAGATTTAACTGAAAATACTCGGCTGAAGGATCAGAACACTGGGTAAATAACAATATCGTTTTCGGTGCTTTCCAATTGGATAATTGTAGCTCGTTTTATAGACATCGGAATTCAGATCATAGAAGGAAGAACAAGAAACGTGGTTCTTATGGTGTGACAGCAAATGACATTCTCGTATCCACATAGTTATAGTGCAATCGGTGTCACGCCGAATTGCCTGAGTTATCAAATTCGAGGGACAAGTCAGCACAGTTCGCGCACACAATTGATAACATGAGAAAAACAGTGTATGACGTCACTCCAAGGTAATCAAGAGGTTGAACTGTGTGTAATTGAATGGAGAGCGGAGTGTGCTCATCATTCAGGAAGGCTGAATAAGATGGGGTGGAGATACACTGAGAACACTACGAAAGAATACGTGAAAGACCACTTTGTTCACTTTGAAGCTAATCAGATAGGTTATTTATTTCTCTTTGTTTGAAACAGCATGGGGAAAACTTGCGAAGTTAGCATACTACGTTTCAGCTTCTGAGAAGCTATACGAGAGAACATTTACGTGATGGGTGTGGCCCAGAACATTTAACTTTTGTGTCTTGAGGAGCACTTAGGGGTCTTCCTGGAGTAGAAACCGATTACCAGATTTCAGCGAAATTTTGATGGGTGAAGAACTCATCATCAAGAAAAGTCACGAAATCTCAACGAACTGCTACAAAACCCAAGTTAGTCATTTTCACAGTCAAACACTTTGAGCGATGTTGTATCAGTGTCCTATAACGACTTGTGTATTGTACTTTCACGATTTCAGATAGCCCATTCTGATATTTTTCCCGATGATCCTGGTATACACTGTGAGGGAAAAGCTGTTTGACATGTAAATCCGGGGACGAGACCTATATTTTGTTCCAAACGACCTGTATCTTGCGCATCAGTGGAGCTTGCTGACCGCGAGTTGGCCCGGCGGGAATAACTGGGAGTGATTTTTCCCTTCAACTACTCATCATAGGCGGCACCTATCGTAATAATCAGAAAGACGAATGACAGAATCTGGATCTGGGCCGATTTTTCAATAGCACTGAATCGATGCCTCAAGAGACAATAATACCCACTACCGGTGTCAGACACTTTGTTTGCCAAGTTGAGCGGTGGTAAAATATTGTCGAAAATTGATTTTTCTGACATCGACCTACAAGTTGATGTGGGGGACGATTACAGGGAGTTGCTCTCTGTAAACACTCACAAGGGTTTTTATCGCTGCAATCGCTTATCTTTCGGTATTAAGTGCCCCAGCAATTTTTCGGCAGATAATGGATACGATGTTAGCCCGTCTAGAATTAGCAATGGCCTATCAAGATGATACATAATTATCGTTAGAAAAACAACGGATGAACAAATTAGACATCTGAACATGACCTTGCAGAGAATTCCCGAGTATGGGTTCCGAGCCCAGTCTCAGAAATGTGCATTTGGATTATCCAGTAAAACTTAATTGGGCCCGATCATTGACAGTACGAGTTGAAGACCGGATCCAATGAAGATCACAGCAGAAGACCAAATGCCCGCTCCAACCAATAAGGGAAAAATGCGGTCCTTCCTCGGGCTTGTAAATTGCTATCACAATTTTGTACCACAGATATGTTAACTAAGAGCTCCCCTGAACCAACTGCTGACGTAAAACTTTGAATGGCACTGGTAACCGGCAGGTCAAAACATATTTGTCACCATCAAACAATTTCACATGCCCAATATACTCCTCACTTACTATGATCCCAACTTACCCATGATTGTAGCCGCTGATGCATCCAAGTAAGAAATTTGGGGGGGGGGGGAATAAAGAAATTTCCCAATGACAGTCGTAAGGTGGTATACCATGTTTCTAGACAATTCACAGCAACAGAGAAGAATACCGGCCGCATTGAAAACGAAGGACTGGCGCCAACTTTCGCACTCGAAAGCTTCGTAAGATGCTATATGGAAGAGAATTTATCCTACCCACTGATCACAAGCCTTCCTTCATCTTTGGCAAGAAGCAGGGGTACCAGTGCATACTGCAAATCGTTTGCATTGTTGGGCCACACTGCCGTTAGGTTATGACTTTGAGTTTCACGTGATGAAAACAACAAGTTTTGGGCACGCCGATGCCCTGTCCAGACTAATAGCTGATTATGGCAGTCGTCTTCCTGATTAGGACAGTGTATTTGCATCGATCGCCTTTGATTCAGATGTTCATTATGTTTTCGAAGATTCGCTGAGCGTTCCACCAAACACCGCTGAAATGATCCGGTGCGAAACAGTGGAGGACAAACTATTGTAGGACGTGTTACTTTATTTAAGAACGGGTTAGTCCCGCAACCTTCCCAAAAGGGCTCACCAGGTGTTCTTCAAATTGAGGTTAGTCTTATCAGTAGAACAAGGATGTCTCCTGCTCGGTGAGCGAGCCTTTGTGCCCCAGACATTGCAGTCAACAACGGTGAATCAGTTCCGCCATGGTCACCCTGGTAACAGTCGCTTGAAGGCACTTGCTCGGAGTTATGTATATTGGTCCGTTATGGACCAACAGATTGAACACGAGGAAAATCTTGTCACAACTGTTCAGTGGCGGCTAAACTACCACCTGAAAGTGAATCCCAAACATGGCGATCCCCAGCGGCCCCATGGTTCCGTAATCATACTGAATGTACCGGGCCCATTGACAGCATGTTTTATCTACTCAATGTCGATGAATACTCCCAAAGCTGAAAGTTATTCCTGTGCGTGTTAAAACCACAAACTCTGTAATTGCAAACATGTGTAGAATATTTCCTCATTTCGGTGTGCCGGAAGTTCTCCTCTTTGATAATGGTCCACAATTTACATCTTCACGGTTTGCAGAGTTTTGTGCTTCGAAAGGCATTTGCCACGTTTGTTCCCCAGTGTATCACCCACAATCGAATGGCCAAGTAGAACGGTGTGTTGACACGTTTAAACGCGCACTGATCAAAGCACAAGGGGGGCGGGGGGGGGGGAACTACAACCGTCAATTGACGATTTCCCCCTGACATACCACTCAACTCCGAACCCAGCTACCGCAGAGCAGAAATCTCCAGATGGCTTATATCTTAACCTACTCTTGGATGCCATGATTTCGGTCCATCGAGATACTAACGAACCGCAAATCCTTACACCCAATAATGTCAGAGAATTAAGTATTGGAGATCAAGTTTATGTGCGCAATTTTCGGAACGGTTTGGAGAACTGGATTCCCGGACTGATTGTGAGACGAGAAGGAACAGTCACGTATAATATCATGGGGGGTATTTTCATTTGGGTTAGGCATGTTAACCATCTCAGACCTCGAAATATGCTGTAAAACTTGGTGGAACGTCCCTCCGGTTTCATACCTATGGACGTATAGACGGATCATCGAGATGTCAAGACAAGCCCAAAAGTTGTCGTCGCTCACATGAAGGCAGCTAGACAGTTAGACTGAAGACACTCAAGAAGTATTCGGGTTCCAATACGCCAGCCGAATATCAATCCCAGGAATGGAGTTTATGAACATCCCTAAAGGAGGGAGGTGTATTGGAACCTCAAACTAGTCCGATTCAGGCTGCAAATGAAGTATGTCCCCGCTCATCAGGTCGAACGTGACTGGCCAGCCTTGGAGACTTTTTCACATGCGTCATCTAATCATGTGTTTTTATCGATTTGTACGCTCATTGCCCTGCCTTGTAAGGGTTCTGCAAAGAAATAGCATTACGGCGTTCTAGTCCAGAGGCCTGTGTTCTCTTTCTGATTGGGTTATCAGGCAAGGACTTACCGGTGAAACAATTTATATGCCTTTGAGGTATTTCGTGTGTACCATAAATATAGTATTTGTCATTCTTTTACAAGCTTTACGAATTCCAGTTTGTAAATGCTTGAAGTATTCAGACGGAATTGGTATTGATAACAATTATTTGTTTCCGCATACGGTACGACTGTCGGAAAGCAATCCGAACCACTGACTTCAGCCGTTTCAACTAAACTAATTACCTGTTGAGCTCCTAGGATATATGTCCGCTGAAAATTTTGGTTTCATGGACGCTTCTAGGGGGGAGAATATTTTCAGTGTGCAAAATGTACGGTCTCAGCAATCAAGCTGGCCACTCTGAACTTGAGAGTATTTTTTGATAATTTTCCGACTGGGAAGCATGAAAGTAGTCCAGTGCGGAAAGCAATTCAGACAGGTATGAATATATTCTTAAAATACGCTTCACGACTAAAAAAACGAACGCACGCTGATTTGTGCTGAGGAAGTGTGTCGGAAGTAGTGACAGTTGTTTTTGTGTTCGAAGGTCGCTGTCCAACAAGTGGCAGACAAGGAGGGGGGATGATCGAACGGTCATTGTAATGTGTAGAGCCATCCAGAGAACTCCTCAAGCGCCCACAAGGTAGACTGATAGATATCGATTCGACTTCAGATTATCCAAAATGCCTCGGCTGCAATTCTCTGTCATCAGAAGCAAATACGGAATAACTGCGGAAATCTTCAAGACGCACTTCCCAGTGGCCACCGAGCCACTTCATGTCCCATTCAGCTGGAATTCGGAAATAAGAAAACGTCCATTCCATTGAGAAGCCGATTTTGCTTCAGTTTCCCAAACAAGGTGACAAAACGGTATTCAGGATCTGTGGTACATTTAGTCTGTTAGAATTAGCTGTAAAAGTGTTCGCCCTGGTTTTGATAAATCGCCTCACTGTATCCCGACTATTGAGTGCTCGGTTCATCCAGAGAGTCTTTCGCCCAGGCAGTGGGAGCGTCGACCAGATATTTGTCCTCCGGAGGATTCTGGAACATATTTACGGTTTCCGAACTCCTAACATTGCATGCTTCGTAAACTTTTGACTCAGTAGATCGTGAGTCATCGTAGAGGAAAATGCTTACAGACTAAGTCTCATTCAAAATGGTTATTGTGGGAAAGTCATTTTATGCTAGAACAAAAGCACGTGCCCTAGTTTACGGCGAGGAGTAAAGTTTAGGGGTACGAAAGGGGTGCTGTTCAGTCCTGCTGTTGATTGGGTAACGGAACGCACCACGGACGGTTATCGGAGCGTCCAAGTTTCCATGGGCTGTAGTATTATGTAACTTTAATTTGCAGACAACGTAAAGAACCTGACCTCCTAGAAAGCGGCTGTTGGTGGGGCAGCTAAACATGCTTTGGAGATTGGTCTTGAGAATAATACCACCACTCAATAATCACGCAAGCTGAGCCATACAGCTGAGTAGCCAATTATTAGAAACGGCCTCGGATTTGCAGTATCGCCATCATGCCAAACAGACAGGCAGCAGATGATGTCAAATGGTGTGCAGACGCTGCTCGAGCAGCTCCAAAACACCCTGTGGCGACGGAATAAAATTTACCAAAGGGTCAAGCTCAGGATGTAAATTGTCGCAGTTCAAACAGTCCCATCATATGATTGTGGAACATGGCCATTCAAAGCGGTGAATATCAGACGACTAGAATTTCCGAGCACTGATGCCTTGGTTCTATTTTGAAAGTAAGATGGACCGACAGGATTTCGTGGAAAAACTTCCTAAAAGGCAAGCGCATCGCTTGTCATTCAAGAAGCCTGCAATTTTGCTGACTGTAGTGGCTTAGGCACGTACTCTGTAAAACGGAACATTTCCGAACAAGCATTTTCCTGGCGCCATTTTCACATCCAGACTAGCGTCGACGACGAGAATGACACCTAAATATCTGGCTTGACAAGGGTTTCGAAGACACGTACCAACCTGGCACGCGTATGGTGTAGGGCACTCACCGATGAAAATGGAACTGGGCAGTCCCGATCAGACTCATTCATGAAGCTGGCTTTCTATCCAAGCAGACAGCCACAATGAAATAAAGTATGCAAATAGCGGGCGTTGAACAGCTATTTCACTATCTACTTGGTTGTCGTGAACAGACTGGTGCTTCACCAGTAATTCCCCTGTTTCAGATGACCGAGTCTATGTTGGATTATCATTTGGATTTGCCTAAAGTGGAACTGAAGTCTTTTCCGGGCTTTCCATCTAACTGCTGACTGTTTGTGAATCACTTTGAGTACAACTTTGAAGATAGAGTTTGTGACGATAGGCAGCTTTTATTTTATCTGAAGCCCTGGGGGAGGAGGCAAGAAGGGGTGCAATTTCAGAATTTTATTGTGCTTTCAAGGCTATCATACAATAGGGCTGGAGAAATTTCGAAGAATTTGTTTGGACATAACCAGTTAGTGGCTTGTTCATTTACCGACGGCTGGCTTGAAGTGAGGCTCATACAGATGAATAGCATGTCATATTTCAACTGACTGCTTACCATGGGACGGGTTACTCAACTGCGACCCACGCGTCCCTAGGATTTATGGGCTAGGACTGTTCATGATTTTCTAAGGGGGGAAGATCAGCTCAGGTTCCAAGATCTGCAGCACTAAGTGTCCCGTGAACCACAGATTGATCAGTGTAGGTTTGGTAAATAGACTACTAGAGCAAAATGCAAGGTCCTTCACTATAAAATAATTGGAAGAATTATCTGCACCAAGCCCACACAGAAGCGACCCAGATAACGTCAAAACGAGGAAGTTTTTGTTGCATCTGACAGATTATTGGCCTGTGATGGGATAAGAGCACTCGAGAAATGTCAAATGATAGCTTACATAAATCTTAAACCCAGTGCAATAAAAAGAAACGTCAGTTTCTCACATCTCGTAATATACCCGACCGTTAGACGCCACTTAGGGAAATCACTGCTTGTTTCTCGTGTCTTTTAAACGGACATTCGTCAAGCACCTGTCCTTTTCAAATTTATGTCCGAAACCAGGCTGTCAGGTATGGCATCACCCTTTACTGCTTTTTACACGGAAGCGATTCAATGACTGTGTTATGCATTTCTCGACCCAGGGGCTGCAGGTGGATGAGTACAGATTATATGAGAAGACTTGACCAGTTGGCCAATAAATATGCAACTACTATAGGGCTAAAGTGTTGTGTCAGCCAAGGTATTTTATCGATTGGTTTCGGTGGACTTGGAGGCTCTATGGAAATCTACACCCCACTAGACAGCGGGTCCGATGTGACTTTACTACAGAAAAATCTTCTGGAGCTAGTACGTCTGAGTACATCCCCTGCCCCATTCCAGATTTTGATCGTCAATGAGACGAGCATTTGGAATTCGTGAATAACGGGTCAGCGACTAAACTCATGGTTGGGAGGCGGATTTCCGAACGTAGAACGAGACTACTGTGTTGATAGGCTATCGATTCAAGCAGTTCAATACGGATCAGATGTGGACGTGTTTTTGGCCTCACGTTTGGTGCTTTAAAAGACACAATCTCGAACGCTCGAATTTGCCAATCCTAATAGGTACTGACCTTCTAGAAGCACATCAAGGTTCTGGAGCATAGTTTTGGTAAATGATCACAATGCTGCACAGTGCGAACGCCTTCAGTATGGAGACCAGACACAGCCGCGTGTCTAGTTGAAGTCCTTTTTGCTTTCGAAAGGAGTGTGATGCATTAGCTGCAGACATTGAAGAAAAGCGTATAAAAGCTACAGTATCTGTAAAGGATAAAGGCGCAACGAGGTTTATTTGGTGGGAAAGTGGCTAACTGGGTTTTAATCCATCATGACGATAAGGCACCTTGGCTTGGTGTGACGATTTGCTTGCATCCGTGACACAAAGAGCTATGCAGGACGGCTTTCCTAAGCCAGATATGCAACCATACCTGATAGGTTGATGGGTAGAGCACAGACGGAGTCCAATCTCAGAACCGGTTGATGCGAAAAATCTTGTTCTAACCACTACGTCAGTGTTAGTACTTCGCTTCCCTGATACAAGCTCGGCTTCCCGTTTCACTTTTTGCGTGTCGGGTGATTTGGTGTCTAGTGCTCGTGGTCAGCTGGCTCTGGCATCGTTCTGAGCTTGAAGACTGAGTGTGCACTGCTCGACTGGATCCTTGTCAGCAACCGTATGTGTGCAGCTCGGTTGAATGGTTTTGTGAATGTCAACAGCACTAGGCTGAAACGCTGATGTCCGTTTGATGTTTCTGTGTATGCCCCAACTGACTGTAGCTCTTCTGAGGCTAAAGAAGAATTATACCAGGATTTGTCTAAACAGCTCCGTTGCGTGAGCACTACAGACATCATGGTTGCTGCTAGTGATGTCAGTTTTATAGTCGGGAGCCTTTAAGAGACGGGGAGGGGTATGGCAGGCCGATATTGTGTTCCAGCCGATCGACCAGATAACGGTAACCGGCTCATTCAACTATGTTCCGACCATGGAATGTTCCTAGCGAGTACAAATTTTTCGCACAAAAAGCGACAGCAGTTAACCTGGCGTCCTCTTGCGCCTTCGCAGCATTGGACTCAGATCGAACTTATGGCTGTCGGTTACCGCTAGGGTGGATCAATCCAAGACTGTCGATGATTTTGAATCACGTTAGTAGACACTGATCACGCTCTTGTCAGTGCGCGCTCCAGCTTGCGCCTCGTTGGTGGCCGAAACAACGCCTAAGCATACCGTCCCACGTAGCTGCTACTGGACACTAACCAACGATCTGCTTTCCAAACAGAATTATCCACCAGGCTATCGATGCAGTCAGATGCCCAGGATCCAGAAGAGCGAAGGATGGTGATCAAACATGCTGTATGTGCGGCTGCTGATGCTGCCCAAGATACAACAACTAGACACACACAGAAACGATGGGTATCTGCACCTTCAGTTGCACTGTTAGATATGCGCAGAACGATACCACCGGATTCCAGATACAATGAGGAACGGAGATGCCTTAAGCGTCAACTGATGCGAAGCTTGAGAAATGACTGTGAGCAGTGGTGGATTGCGAAGTGAAGGGAGATGGAAAAAGATGCGGCGATAGTCAACAGCCGCCACCTTTTCCGTCTGATTAGACAAACTGGTTCACGTAAACCAGGCGTCAGCGAATCGATCAATGAAGAGAACCGCTGTCTGATTCAAACTCAGGACTGTCGTCTAATACGCTGGGCGGAGCATTTCGAGAAGCAGTTTATTTGGCTCTTATCCTCTTCAGGTTTGATCACTAGCACAATGGGTACAGCTCTTGTTGTAGATACCAGTCCTCCATCAGAAACGGAGGTTCTTCGCAAGATAAGCTTTCTAAAACGACATCAGGCTGCCGGACCGGATGAGTTGCCTCCGTCTATTTTCAAGGACGGTGACCCAGCACTTCTACTGGAGTTAACAAAACTCCTCGGTATGACATCGGAGAAGGAACAAGTTCCAAAGATTTGGTGTGAATAGATGGTTGTACAGATCGTCTTGTGACAACCACAAAGGAATATGTCGGATTAGCATCGCATTCAAACTGCTCGCTGGTATTGTTCTCCACCGTTTATCTCACGCTCGCGAACAGTGCTCGTGTGAAACCCAAGCTGGGTTTAGACCTAAATGAGGTAGTGTTGATTACATCTTTACTTTTCAGCAAAAGTTTAGAACAAAGATACACCTTCAGTAGGCCCACTATCTCCGTGTTTCTCGATCTTAAAGCGGCCTCCAACCGTACAGTTCTCTAGCGATGCTTCTTGTTCAACGAGGTGCTGCAGAAATTCATTTCCATCATAAAATCACCTAACAGTTATAGTCGAAGCCAAATTCACTGTCACGGTGATCTTTCCCCCGAGTTCACCACGAAAAGTGGTGTTCCCAATGATTAAAATGGCTCTAGAGACCGCACTTTTGTCAGGTGAGCATAGCGGCATTGAACCTTGTTTCCGAGTGGAAAGGTATCAGACCTTGAGTATGCGGACGACATAGTTCTTCCATGTGATGATCCAGGTAATTTACAAGCTTCTCTAGACAGCTTTACGAATTGTGTATCAATGTTTGGCATGCGTTTTTCGCCTTCAAAGTGCAAGATGCTGGTGCAGGACTGGGTTGGTCCAACGACAGACCTTTCAGTGGATGGGGAAACTATAAGCGTGGTAGACAAGTTATGTTATCTGGGTAGCTGCATCTCACCCGGAGGTCGAATATCGGTAGAAGTGTCTCTGCGTATAGAGAAGGCTCGTTTGGCGTTTGTCAACCTGAGTCATCTGTTGCGTCGACATGAAATCCATTTACCTGTCAACAGTCGAGTGTACGCTGCAGCAGAGAGGCCAGTGAGTCTGTATGGTTAGGAGATATGGCCACGACGGGTGGAAGAGATACGAAAATGGTAGGTATTTCAACACCGATTTCTTCATAGTATTGCTCGAATCTGGTGGGAACACCGTGTGAGCAACGTTGAGGTTCGGCAGGAAGTCTTCGGTTCAAGGATCAAATCATTAGGCGAAACAGTTGAGCTGACCAGGCTATGATGGTTGAGACATTTGTTACGCATGTCCCCAGACAGGGTTCCTGAGCGTGCTATGCTTGCTGAGGCGGGTACCGGTTGGACGATTAGTAGGGCTGATCAGTCTATGACATGGAAGATAGGTTTGAAAAGCCTAGCCAGTGGACTTGGGCAAGTAGGTCCTGTTAGAGTTTCTGGACGGAGTCCAAGAGACCCTCCTACTCAACGGATAGATACATTGGAAGGTATGGTTAGATGACACGATCAGTAGAGTTCTTGCATTCACAAAATTTCATCTCCGGCTTAACTCCATCATTGTGGTTCTCCTCTTACTCCTTTCATACCCTTTTCTCCTTCATTTTTCCATTTGAGATAGCCGCTAGGAGATAGCAACTAAAACCACCGCACCCAGTGCCTGGGTAATGGTTGTCCGAACTGAACAGAACTCAATCTGATTGAATATCAAATAGAAACCTATCACTTTGGCCCCACTTTATTTACATTTTGTGCGAATTCCATTTTACTACAGCATTAGACTAAGCCGTACCGGGATCAGTCACTAGAGTCTAATGAACTATTATAGAAGAAACTGGGATCAAGTTTGATAGGACTTACTACTGGAAAGATGCCTTTATAGTTGCACAATACATGAGCAATACTAAAACGAGATTTTGAATAGATTGGTTGCAGTCTTCGAATGTTCTGAATCTTGACAATGTTGGAATGTAAAATCGGGAGTCTTTTCCTGAAAAAATTTGAGGTCGAAAGAGACAACATCCTCGAATGTTTTCACTTGTTGGTTAAGAGGTCCTCAGTTCCTGATGAAGGATGTCCGTAGAGCCGGAGGACAGTCTCAAAGCAACTGCTCCACCGCCAAGCTTGGATTTGAAGCAGTCTCCGAGTCTTTTTGTCACTACGGCGCTGGATACATTGACTGACTCACTGCTGGCTAGGTGTCCCAGTTGGTTTCGCTTGCCATGATCGATAGCGCGGCGAACGCGTTTTTGATCAAATTTCGCGGTTGTGAGAGGTGGTTTCATTGGGCCTGCCAAGATATCCGACGTTGCTAAAACAATAAGAGGTTATTTTTGAAACTTTCTCAGTTTTTGAAGCACAAAAACTAAAATCAGGAACCCAAAAGTCAGAACAATATAGGTTTTTGAATCCTACGGTACTGGATTAGCAAACTATAGAGGGGAAGAATTAAACAAACAGCAACTGTACAGCAACGCCAATGAAGAGGAGAGGACCTAAGTTCAGAAGAACTCGAGACCAGAAACGATCTTCACGACAGTCACCGATCGAGTCAAAAATGTGCCACAGGACACATAGGAAAACTACAGACAGATGATAATTTGTCTGGTAGGATATGCGAGGATCTATGGTTACGTGACACGATTCTAAACAGCATGAATATTCGTTATTTGTGGGGGTGGGTGGGAGATTTCTATAAATTAGCTTAGTTTTTCTCACTGTGCTAACTATGGTTTATAGTACAGAATCCAAGTGGTTACGAGACAGGATTAGTAACCGATGCAATAACAGATCTCTAATGGTAAAGACGATGTTGAAACTAGACCTGGTTTAGTGGAAGGGAATCATGCGTGTTCAAGGACGAATGAACTAATCCAATCAGTTACAGTGCGTAGAATATCCTGTTTTACTATCCGAGATTCACCCGATTTCCGATGCAATAATCCAGCGATATCAAACAACGGAAGAACACAAGACCATCTCAGTTGTTGCCAGGCATTCGCAAAACATTTTGGATTTTACAAGGCAATATTACCGATGTGCTTGTACTTAGATGATGTTGGAAATTTGAAAACCATTTGGCTGTCATGTACAAGCCTGCATTTGTTATAACAAGGTTAATGTTGCAGCCAAACGTGAATATAAAGATTCGAAACCTATTCTGATCAACGGTGAATTGTACTGGGCATCGTGTAATCCTGCATACTCCAACTCGAGAACAGGAATCTGATATCGTCTTTAAGTGACCTTTAAATGTTGGTGTCAATCACGCTTCTATAGGTGACCTATATTGTGCTTCAGCAGGGGCTTCAAAAATAAAACTGACAGAAATTCTGACATAAAAGAATTATCATTCAGTGTAACAAGGAACAACTGTAATGCGTCTTTCCAAGAGGAAAGACACTGCATGTTTACTAAACCAAAAAAGTAAAATTCTTGAGTGCCGCAGCAGAAATCGATTTCAGCAGATTCAAGGGAGCAAGCGGGTACTCCAAGAGCGACCGACCGAAACTGAGCCGTAATAAAACAAACAGAAGTAAAGTGAACCATTCCACTGTCGCACGAAATATAAAAAAACTGGGTTAGAAAACTCATCGAGGGATGGAAGAGGGAAAGCAATGTTTAGGACACAAACTGTTCTGTCGCAGGAACGAGTATCAATAAAAATAGTACTGCGGATTTCAACGAAATCACTAATGCATAAAAAAATAGAGTGAGGAATTTTCAGTTGCACAACAGGTTACGGTTGGCTCCCTCTCAAGTAAATAGGAATGGATTTTTCTTGTTTTTTTTCGCGAATCATGCTCACAGCCCTGAGAAACAACATGAAAGCATCTTCAAATGCCTACAGATGCGTGCAGAAGGTACTGAAATTTCTTATTCTCTGACTACAAATTCATTTATCATGATACTACTTCATTTTCTATCGAGGTGAAGAGCACCGTCAGATATTTGCACATAATGCCACAAGCATATTTGGAGCTCGACGGGAATGGTGAAACTTTTAAGGATCTGGTCTATTGAGAAGATTACTGATAGACTGTTGCAACAGGATCTACAGTGGCACTTCAACCCTCCTCATGCCACGATGGTGGCCCGCTGGGAATGATGGTACATTTGGTTAGGAGGATACTTCTTTCAGACTTTGACGAACAGCCGATGACAGATGAAACATCAATGATATTTCCCACGGACTGTGAATGGATAGTAAGCTGACGAATGCTCGGTACTGTCATATGAGTCTGTCGTGATCTCCGTGCACCCAAGCCCCTTGGTCTACTACTCCTGAGAACAAATTCGAGAGATATCCCGACGAATTCGTTGAAGTATCGAAAGATTCGTTATTGGAGGCACGCAAACTACCTTGCATATGTGTTTTAGCAGAGAAGGACCAAGGAATATCATCCACATTACCAACAAAGGCAGAGGTGAATAAATCTATACCGCAATCACCTGCGAATAGTGTGTAGGACAGATGATACTTTGCCTGATTGACTTGACACTGGATTCCACCTTTCATGCACACGAAAAAATACCTCGTGGGGTTTTGGGAGCTGGTGTTATGGAGATCAAAAAACTTTGTTCCGTTTGTCAACATTTCCCGCTACAAACAACATTTACCTGAACTGTCCCTACCAGAGTTCAGCTCGTTTGTTTTATTGTAAAAACTTATCTAAATCTTCATCACAAATCGAACCCGAACATTCCTCAAGCTTTGCCCGCTGTGCTTGAACTTTGTTTTGACTGTATTGTAGTATTTTTTTCTGTTTCTAACCGTTTGCTGTTTTAAGCTCTAATTGTTGATTACTTGTTCAAGTTTGGATTGTGAGAGCTCAGAATGAATATCACTGAGGTCGGGTTGTTGTAAATTTTCTCTGTTTGTCGTTTACCGTGCCTTAGCTATTTTGAATCGACTTCTGATCCTAATAGTTTCGAATTTGGCCCCAAAGCATCTCCAAAGTTCATTTGGCAAGACTAAGATTTTTGTTTGCCACCTATATTTAAAGACAATGACTCTTCAGATAGTGTCAACTCTCTTTCACCAAGTGTCCTATCGTTCTCACTATCTCATTGGGAGTTGTTATATTTTCACTGACGGCACTTTACAATACTAGCTATTTACAAGACGTGCCCGAAGTGCTATAGCCAGGAGGGTTTTGAATGACGAGAATGGACTTTTATAGTCCAATACATTACTGCTGAGGAAAAGCAAGAGATTACATCGAGAGGTGTGTCATTTTTGAACCGATTACTGCAAATGATCAGCCCTTTGCATAATGGAACTACTTTACGTCCATCCCATGTGATGTCTGTGACGTTTATGGACTATTTAGAAGACGAGCCGGTTATCACATCCGTTTACTCAGCCTAGCTGGTGACGTTTTCTGAACAGACGAACAGTTGTCACAACAGGCTCCAGAGGTAAAACTCATTTGACTGACCTGAATGCTTCGAGAACATTAGCTGCTGTGGTAAGACGTCTTCCTCAAACTTCTGCAGTTTCCTTGGTCAAAAGTCACCTCATCCATTGTGCCCGTGGACCGAGAGGCAATTTCCATGGATCTTAGGAAATTCGCGGACGACAGTCTAGATGTGCTCATCGTATAGCAGTCTCTTGTCACCGAGACTCATAGTAATTGCAGGCTGTTCTTGGAACACCGGTAGTTTTTCACGAACCACATGCAACCGACGGTGGTGTCTGCACCACCCCAGTCACTAGCCCATCGTGACAAATCACATAACACTGCTCAGTATGGAAAGTTAATCGAGCTGGATTTACAACAAAGACTAACGTTTGCATATCATAAAGCCCTAGGCCTTTTATGCCAGAAGGGGAACTATATAGCGGACGGCTGCAGATCACGTTGATCATGTGGCATCCCTTGCGTCATTCAGGTATTGTAGATGAAGGATCCTCATCCTGAACAAATAAAAAAGTCGTCCGCTGTCTTCCCACTTACAAAAAAGTCAATGTTTTAGTTGTGCATAAAACTGGTCATTGTACACGCAACTTTCGGGTCAGTCAAGAAGTACGTATCACACGCAGGTGGACTCCGACATAACAGATGAATAATTGGTCGAGCAGTTGGGCTTGACGGGTCAGCCGTGATGTTATCGGTATCCAACTTTGTACAAACAGCAGAGATAAATTCACATGCTGTTAGTTTAGAGTTAAGTGGTTAGGGGATCAGGGGAGTCTGGAAGTGGTGATCGTGGTATTTTTCTAGCCTACCGCATGTGACTGAATTCGCACAGGTAGAAAACCCGAATCGGCGTTAGAAACTCTCAAGTGACGTTAAGATTTCTATCAATGAGGGCACAGTAGTGTCTCTGATGATCGTTTTGAACCTCTAAGTGGCACACCGCGTACTGGAACGACTATACGGCAGGCGAGAGGACCCGTATGCAAAACGGGTTGGGAGCTAATAGGACCCATCCCTATGTTAAGCCAAGAAAAACTCAATGTCGATTATATTGTTGGTACGGATCCTGCACCGATTACATTAGATACGAAGTTGGCTATAGAATTTAACAAACCCTAGGAAATTGTCCAATCGTACTATGTCAAAAATATAGAGGTATTCAAACCCTGGTGTTTTAGATGCCGTTTTGGTGAGCCATTTGAAGTCAAAATGCCTGGGAAGAAGGATAGTAAATATCCTCCATTCAAAGAAGTTTTAACGATATGGCGTTTATTTTGATTGGAATCTCGTTCAGTAAGGCACGTTGGTCCCAAAGAACGCTTTACATACAAAATAACGACCTAATGAACAACGGGTATGCCTAACTGTGATTGCGTACTCAGGATAACGGCTCATGAAAAGTTTGGTACCTGCAGCACCACCCAGTAATCTGTCCAGTGAAACCTGATACGAGAATTGTGTTTGGCTGTATTGAAAAATACAATACAAAGTAGAAAACGACAAAAGCGACGGTCTTGGCTTAGGTTTCTACGTTGGACAAAGGAAGATTTAGAAAGCACACTGAATCACTACCAAATGACGATGCATCCCATGGGGCCACATCGTCACCATATTGCACCTCTTTTGCCTTGAACAAAGCAATTATTGGAAGCCAAAACCTTTCTCGGGATTCTATTCTGAATCTCCACTGAGTTCCTTTATTAAGTCGACTACTTTTCTACTGGTTTTAGTGAACGGAAGACCTTTGACAAGCAGTTAGCAATTTATGATCAACGATCTTCGGGAAGGAGTTCCGCCAAACAGGATTGAGCAGTAATGCAGTAGAAACACTTATAGTTTTTCCATACTCGAAAAAACCGTAAAAACCGTTACAGCTAAACTTAGAACCGCAGAGCATCCACCGCCCTCTTGGCTCCAGAAGGAACGCAGCTTTGGAAGCTTTCAGCTTTACTACTGAAACACTGTGAAGAACTACCAAAAAGAGATAACCTTTTCCTTGTATTAGAGACAATTGAGTTAAAGAGACAACAGGGCTGCGCTGCTTCTCAAACGAATCGCGATATAGCCATGAAGCGATTGTGTAATAACATATACCCACGGTCATGGTTTCCCATTCAAAACCTACCTGAATGGGCAATCCTTCGTTGCTCCTTTGAAATAGTTCACCATCTAGAAGATCGAGTTTACTGTAGCGGTTTTAACCATCACGTGTTTGCGGCTGACTCAACTTAAAATGACGTTGAATGTCGGCTCCAATACTTTGTAGACTGACCCCAAGGTCGTTCTTCAAATTATTCTTAGTGAATCAAATCATTTACCAATGATTTGTACCAAGCCGCAGACCAACAATGCGAAATTTATCCTGCTATTCGTAATGTCTATGTGTAAATTAGAAGGCCAACACACCTGACGTGCTTCTAGAGGGGTGGTAAACTAAAAGGTTTTGAAAAGTATATGGCTCAAAGTTTCAACGTTCCTAACCAGGGAACATAATGATTGAACCAAAATACCTGGGAAGGATGATTCCTAGCCGCGCAACAGCGCTGTGTTGAGGGCAGCTACTGCAACTGATTCAATCTCTTACTGATTATTCAGACTCAACCTGCAACGGTTGAATGGAACTTCCAAATTAGTAAGGGGGATATACTACGTAAGAGTATCTTATCGAGAAGAGCCTATGCTGTCGAATTCCTCAGTGAGTTCACCTAACGTCTCAATTATAGATGGGATGAAACGGGATGATCTTACACTGGTTCAGCACAAATGTTTTGGAGAAAAGATAAGCAACACGATAAGGAATAAAACAACCCATTTGGGAGAAGATTCCACTTAGCCCTGATTACGCACGACGCAGAGAATCCTAAATTTTTACCGGAAATATACTTTATATACTGGAGTATCATAGAGCACACCCAGCGAATGAAAGGTCATGCCGATGTGACTCACACAAGCGCCATACTGCATGGAACGTACAGGATATTACTTGCACATAAGACCATAGAGGAAATTGTTGGATTCCGCTTTTAATATCGATGTTATCACTCGGTATCTTCTAGAAATATAATGGCCCTCTTGCCAGCTGATCTTCTGGAGCCCTACAATTCACCACCCGCAGTCACTGGAGTCGACCACTTTGGACCATTTCTAGCGAACGTCGCTAGTTTGTCCGAAAAAAATACCGCTATTTGTTTGCTTGCCTCAGTATCCAAGTCATGCATAAAACAGTTTACATTCTGAGCACGGACTGATATAGTTTCGTTGTCGCCAGTTTCGGCGGTAGACTCCGATTTCTGCGGGGGCCGTACAGCGACAACGGACCCAAATTTAGGGATGCAGATGAGAGAATGAAAAATTCTCTTCGATATTGATACCAAGAGCAAAAAATAGCTTACTCATACAAAGAGCGTGTGTCGGGATAGTTACGCCGTTCATGATCTGTCATCAAGAAGGCGTGTGGGAACATTTCATCCGGTCAGTCTTGAGGACAGTTTTATCGGTAATGGGATCGCATTCGTTTACACGAGATTTTCTTGACGCTAGAAGCAGAAGTAGGTAAGATAATGACCGACAGTCCACTGGTTAAAAAAACTTTTGACTCCAAAGACTGTTTCGTGATGACTCCAAGTCACCTACTACTTAAGACGAGCAGTATCTGCTTCGATGGAGTTATTTCTGGACCAAGTATTCTCAATCATTGAGGGAGACAGACGAAACATCTCCTCGACTTCGCTTGGCGCAAATGGATAAGGGACTATTCACCGCATTAGCAGAATAAACTAAGTTAGCCAATGAAGGTTTAGGAGCTGTTGCTGATAGTCGACAGACCAGTTCCAATAAGAAACTGATATAAGGCTCTACTGGGGGGGGGTTCGACAATCCAATGACGATGAGGCGCTGGGGTTGCTTTAGTGGAGACCAGAAGTGGACGACCGGTGAGAGCTATGCGTATCCGTGCGACAGTTGGAGCATTACGTAATAGAGTCTGAGTATTTGCCGACGTCCTGGGTGAATTCGCCGACGCTGGATGGACCGCACGTAAAATGTGCATGTACTGCTCAAACTGATGCATATGGGTGTCTAATAACCACATTTTCAAGTGGTATATGACAGCATTAGCGAAAAACCTCATGCCTTTTTACTAGGAGAACTAGCAGCGAACATGAAGCTTCATGGCATTAACATTTGTAGCCTGTTGGAATCAAGTGAATATTTACGCCCAAAAGGCACACGAGGCTCCATTTATGACACTATCGGTGGACCGCAACTGTGGCGAAATATGAGCTTGTGAAAGAAAGAGAAGCATAATTTTTCAAATTGAATAGATCCCAACTCTACTAAGAACACACCCTTCATAGAGAATATTATATATTTGGTCAACCTTCTTCCTTCAGGATTTTTGCAGTGTCACCCTCATTGGTGATAGAGTACGTTTTGTCTTATGCTTCATCAAATGCTGCCTTTTGAATGCAGTTACCAGTGTGGGTAGCCCTTTGATTATTCTCTTTGAAACAGGCAGTTATTTTGGATTACGTTCAAATGAACTCATTCAAAGTGAAATCGTATGGAATGGAGCTTGAAGTCTTCCACGCTTTCGCAAATCTCACAGAGAATATTGAACAGATAAACCATTTTATTGTGTTCATTCACACTATTACAGTGAAATATCACGTGGAGCGTTATCCAGAAAAGATAATATCTACACAGGTGACTTTCGCTAGTTAAATTGCGGATATTTTTCGGCTATCTTGGTTAACAACGTCCCACTAGTCTAGATGCTTCTTATTGATGTTCACTAACAAAGCATAACGTGTTTCATTCCGATCCCAGTAAAACCATGTTGGCTGGTGTGTTAATTCGACATTCTACGGGATAGCTTTTCGCGTGGAGTTCCCACACCAAATAACATTTTTTTCTGAGCCCACTGGGGTCCATCATATAACGAACACTCATATGGAAAACAAGCCCATCCAAAAATTTCGGGCTTTGCGGTATGAATCCCCTGAAAAAGCACTGAGTGCCTTCGTTTCTTCGGTGTACAATGCAGTCTTCATATCAGGTGATACGAGTCGCATTTAAAATTGCCGCTACTCTATATCCAATAGGAAGTGAGAGTGGCTGGAAATATTGTTGAGCTGGGTCGTTAGAGGATTTCGAGCACGGTGCCAGAGCTGAGTCCTCAAAATCGTCTTATTGACTAGATATACTGCCTTCTGCCTTGAAAATGTGTAATTGTGATGTTTTTTCTGTGGTTCGTCCAATAGTTTGTGTTCCCCTTTCACGTAATACACTTGGCAAAATCCCTCACAGAATATTCATTCCTATGAGCATTTGCAATTCCGTTTATGTGACCGTTACGGAGATGCCAAGAAAATTCATTTGTCATGGGTTTTTTCTTCTTTACGCGATAGAAATATGAGCGACTTGTAGACAGCAGGCTCTATGTAGCCCTGTTGATGTTCGATTTGGGTAATTCAAGGATTCCGTTGACTCACTCATTGAGCTTTAAATTCATCGAGTTCTTCCTATATGTGTTTTGCAAATCGAACACAAGCGCTCCCGGCTCCGGAACCCTAGTGCTTGCATGCGTCAATTACTAAAGGGTGCCAAAATGACCTCGAATTCTACGTTCACATTGATGGGAATCGAAACTTCATTTTCCAGCAACTTTTACAGTTATGATTAAGAAGCATTTTCAACCCCGTACAACGTGAATTTTCTCAGTCATGACGGAGCTTATCTTCGGCTTGTAAAATTGTCAGACGTGTGGGAACGCTTTTGGCCATTAGGGCGGCTTCTACTGGACGGTTTCGACAACAAAACTATATTGATAACATTTTGAACATTTTTGTGGTCCTGCAGAAAAATATGACTATATGATACTTTGCTCAGATCCCTCCACTTTGGTAACCAATGTTCCACAAGCCGAACTACCTATTTCGAAAATTGAAACTGTCTTCATAAAGCACTATCAGTTACGCAAACTTATATCTTTTATCGGTGACAGTGGGTCATAACAACTCTATGGATCCCGAAACGACGGCTGTAGACAGTACTAACACCATGAAGACAAACTCGTATTGTCTGTTTCCCTAGTCATATCATCTCACTGCAGTGTTGAACGTTCTCTGTGTTTATTCTTACACTGAAAAATTAACAGTATTGGTGTAGGAGTCTTGCAAGCCCTGGAACAACTCACTGTGCTAGAAATGCCATTGTGCATGACACAAGCTGCCCCAGGAATATCTGTACGACAGAAAACTCCTCATTTTGGGAAGATCAGGTCAAATAAAACCAGCGGTGTTTCGCGGCGGACGAGTAGGGTGATGTGGCAATAAATTTATTTTGGGTGAGGCGTACGACAGTTCGAGCGTTTCAGTTGCGTTTAAGAACCGTGTCATGGAGAAAGCCCCCCAACGAAGGCACAGGATGTTAGATGCTCCGATGCATCCGGTGTTTTACCATCAGTAGCTGTACGGCAGGCTGCTAGTTCCTGATGTGGATCATTGCACACATTTGTCCTTGTACTGTTTTAGCAAGCTGAAAGCAGATACCTGGAATAACAGATTTATGAAATTCACCACCGAGTTCTAGAACAGTTTCCTAAGAAAGATTACTACAAGGCTGTGAAGATGATTCTAATCTAAGGAAATTCCTAACAGTTACAGTAGGCGGCGGCAGTGGCAGAAAAAGAAGAGTGCATGGAAGCTACTTGGGCTGTAAACCAACCCGACACTGTGTGTTGCGGTGTCCGACCGCGGCGATGGTTCTCGAGACGAGGGATAGCCAGTGATGAGGAATTAAAGGACGGAACTGGGGAACTCTTGACCGGGGACGGAGTCAAAACACATGTGGGACATCTACTGATATTACCCACTAGACTCCGGGAAGAAAATAGCCTGGTTTAGCATTGGATATCAAGGTACACAAAACCACGGTGAAAAGAAGTTGACCAACACAATGATACGAACATTCGATAAAAATATATGGCTAATTTATCCCTCTAGTTTCGTTGGGTTTTGATTATTCCAATTTGTTGTCTGCGAAAATTAAGATCAGTGATGCTGGAATATAGGGGTTGGTCGATACTGGTTTCACGCACAGTCTCCTTAGTATTGTTGTATTTGGCCCGGTGTGATCTGAAGCTCACTGCAGAAAATGGCAGAAGAACACTTACGCTGTGATTTCTCGAATTGTCTATAGAACTTAGCGGTACGGTGACACAGCATCTAGTAGTGGTGTTTGATGGTCTCCCGCAGGATGCAATTGTTGGGAAAGATCTGCAGAATTTTGAATGCGGTATAGATGTTTCGATAAAAAGACTCCGTGTTGGACGAATAGAGGCTGGCTGCATCTTGTGTGACCACAAAAACGTGGACATATGTAACACTGGAGTGACTGATGTAGAACGTGGGCAGCAATTCAAGGAGTTAATCAACAAAAACGAGCCAGCGACGAATAAAAAAGTGCCACGTAATCTGTTGCAAGCATTTGCCAACGAATTCATGGGAAAAGGGGACAAGTTGGGCAGAACAGGTGTGATAAGGCATCGTATTTATGCGGTAGCTGGAAAATGAAGTTTCGATTCCCATCAATGTGAACGTAGAATTCGAGGTCATTTTGGCACTCTTTAGTAATTGACGCATGCAAGCACTAGGGTTCCGGAGCCGGGAGCGCTTGTGTTCGATTTGCAAAGCACATAAAGGAAGAACTCGATGAATTTAAAGCTCAATGAGTGAGTCAACGGAATCCTTGATTTGCCCAAATCGAACATCAACAGGGCTACATAGAGCCTGCTGTCTACAAGTCGCTCATATTTCTATCGCGTAAAGAAGAAAAAACCCATGACAAATGAATTTTCTTGGCATCTCCGTAACGGTCACATAAACGGAATTGCAAATGCTCATAGGAATGAATCTTCTGTGAGGGATTTTGCCAAGTGTATTACGTGAAAGGGGAACACAAACTATTGGACGAACCACAGAAAAAACATCACAATTACACATTCTCAAGGCAGAAGGCAGTATATCTAGTCAATAAGACGATTTTGAGGACTCAGCTCTGGCACCGTGCTCGAAATCCTCTAACGACCCAGCTCAACAATATTCCCAGCCACTCTCACTTCCTATTGGATATAGAGTAGCGGCAATTTTAAATGCGACTCGTATCACCTGATATGAAGACTGCATTGTGCACCGAAGAAACGAAGGCACTCAGTGCTTTTTCAGGGGATTCATACCGCAAAGCTCGAAATTTTTGGATGGGCTTGTTTTCCATATGAGTGTTCGTTATATGATGGACCCCAGTGGGCTCAGAAAAAAATGTTATTTGGTGTGGGAACTCCACGCGAAAAGCTATCCCGTAGAATGTCGAATTAACACACCAGCCAACATGGTTTTACTGGGATCGGAATGAAACACGTTATGCTTTGTTAGTGAACATCAATAAGAAGCATCTAGACTAGTGGGACGTTGTTAACCAAGATAGCCGAAAAATATCCGCAATTTAACTAGCGAAAGTCACCTGTGTAGATATTATCTTTTCTGGATAACGCTCCACGTGATATTTCACTGTAATAGTGTGAATGAACACAATAAAATGGTTTATCTGTTCAATATTCTCTGTGAGATTTGCGAAAGCGTGGAAGACTTCAAGCTCCATTCCATACGATTTCACTTTGAATGAGTTCATTTGAACGTAATCCAAAATAACTGCCTGTTTCAAAGAGAATAATCAAAGGGCTACCCACACTGGTAACTGCATTCAAAAGGCAGCATTTGATGAAGCATAAGACAAAACGTACTCTATCACCAATGAGGGTGACACTGCAAAAATCCTGAAGGAAGAAGGTTGACCAAATATATAATATTCTCTATGAAGGGTGTGTTCTTAGTAGAGTTGGGATCTATTCAATTTGAAAAATTATGCTTCTCTTTCTTTCACAAGCTCATATTTCGCCACAGTTGCGGTCCACCGATAGTGTCATAAATGGAGCCTCGTGTGCCTTTTGGGCGTAAATATTCACTTGATTCCAACAGGCTACAAATGTTACTGCCATGAAGCTTCATGTTCGCTGCTAGTTCTCCTAGTAAAAAGGCATGAGGTTTTTCGCTAATGCTGTCATATACCACTTGAAAATGTGGTTATTAGACACCCATATGCATCAGTTTGAGCAGTACATGCACATTTTACGTGCGGTCCATCCAGCGTCGGCGAATTCACCCAGGACGTCGGCAAATACTCAGACTCTATTACGTAATGCTCCAACTGTCGCACGGATACGCATAGCTCTCACCGGTCGTCCACTTCTGGTCTCCACTAAAGCAACCCCAGCGCCTCATCGTCATTGGATTGTCGAACCTCCCCCAGTAGAGCCTTATATCAGTTTCTTATTGGAACTGGTCTGTCGACCATCAGCAACAGCTCCTAAACCTTCATTGGCTAACTTAGTTTATTCTGCTAATGCGGTGAATAGTCCCTTATCCATTTGCGCCAAGCGACGTCGAGGAGATGTTTCGTCTGTCTCCCTCAATGACTGAGAATACTTGGTCCAGAAATAACTCCATCGAAGCAGATACTGCTCGTCTTAAGTAGTAGGTGACTTGGAGTCATCACGAAACAGTCTTTGGAGTCAAAAGTTTTTTTAACCAGTGGACTGTCGGTCATTATCTTACCTACTTCTGCTTCTAGCGTCAAGAAAATCTCGTGTAAACGAATGCGATCCCATTACCGATAAAACTGTCCTCAAGACTGACCGGATGAAATGTTCCCACACGCCTTCTTGATGACAGATCATGAACGGCGTAACTATCCCGACACACGCTCTTTGTATGAGTAAGCTATTTTTTGCTCTTGGTATCAATATCGAAGAGAATTTTTCATTCTCTCATCTGCATCCCTAAATTTGGGTCCGTTGTCGCTGTACGGCCCCCGCAGAAATCGGAGTCTACCGCCGAAACTGGCGACAACGAAACTATATCAGTCCGTGCTCAGAATGTAAACTGTTTTATGCATGACTTGGATACTGAGGCAAGCAAACAAATAGCGGTATTTTTTTCGGACAAACTAGCGACGTTCGCTAGAAATGGTCCAAAGTGGTCGACTCCAGTGACTGCGGGTGGTGAATTGTAGGGCTCCAGAAGATCAGCTGGCAAGAGGGCCATTATATTTCTAGAAGATACCGAGTGATAACATCGATATTAAAAGCGGAATCCAACAATTTCCTCTATGGTCTTATGTGCAAGTAATATCCTGTACGTTCCATGCAGTATGGCGCTTGTGTGAGTCACATCGGCATGACCTTTCATTCGCTGGGTGTGCTCTATGATACTCCAGTATATAAAGTATATTTCCGGTAAAAATTTAGGATTCTCTGCGTCGTGCGTAATCAGGGCTAAGTGGAATCTTCTCCCAAATGGGTTGTTTTATTCCTTATCGTGTTGCTTATCTTTTCTCCAAAACATTTGTGCTGAACCAGTGTAAGATCATCCCGTTTCATCCCATCTATAATTGAGACGTTAGGTGAACTCACTGAGGAATTCGACAGCATAGGCTCTTCTCGATAAGATACTCTTACGTAGTATATCCCCCTTACTAATTTGGAAGTTCCATTCAACCGTTGCAGGTTGAGTCTGAATAATCAGTAAGAGATTGAATCAGTTGCAGTAGCTGCCCTCAACACAGCGCTGTTGCGCGGCTAGGAATCATCCTTCCCAGGTATTTTGGTTCAATCATTATGTTCCCTGGTTAGGAACGTTGAAACTTTGAGCCATATACTTTTCAAAACCTTTTAGTTTACCACCCCTCTAGAAGCACGTCAGGTGTGTTGGCCTTCTAATTTACACATAGACATTACGAATAGCAGGATAAATTTCGCATTGTTGGTCTGCGGCTTGGTACAAATCATTGGTAAATGATTTGATTCACTAAGAATAATTTGAAGAACGACCTTGGGGTCAGTCTACAAAGTATTGGAGCCGACATTCAACGTCATTTTAAGTTGAGTCAGCCGCAAACACGTGATGGTTAAAACCGCTACAGTAAACTCGATCTTCTAGATGGTGAACTATTTCAAAGGAGCAACGAAGGATTGCCCATTCAGGTAGGTTTTGAATGGGAAACCATGACCGTGGGTATATGTTATTACACAATCGCTTCATGGCTATATCGCGATTCGTTTGAGAAGCAGCGCAGCCCTGTTGTCTCTTTAACTCAATTGTCTCTAATACAAGGAAAAGGTTATCTCTTTTTGGTAGTTCTTCACAGTGTTTCAGTAGTAAAGCTGAAAGCTTCCAAAGCTGCCTTCCTTCTGGAGCCAAGAGGGCGGTGGATGCTCTGCGGTTCTAAGTTTAGCTGTAACGGTTTTTTACGGTTTTTTCGAGTATGGAAAAACTATAAGTGTTTCTACTGCATTACTGCTCAATCCTGTTTGGCGGAACTCCTTCCCGAAGAGCGTTGATCATAAATTGCTAACTGCTTGTCAAAGGTCTTCCGTTCACTCAAAACCAGTAGAAAAGTAGTCGACTTAATAAAGGAACTCAGTGGAGATTCAGAATAGAATCCCGAGAAAGGTTTTGGCTTCCAATAATTGCTTTGTTCAAGGCAAAAGAGGTGCAATATGGTGACGATGTGGCCCCATGGGATGCATCGTCATTTGGTAGTGATTCAGTGTGCTTTCTAAATCTTCCTTTGCCCAACGTAGAAACCTAAGCCAAGACCGCCGCTTTTGTCGTTTTCTACTTTGTATTGTATTTTTCAATACAGCCAAACACAATTCTCGTATCAGGTTTCACTGGACAGATTACTGGGTGGTGCTGCAGGTACCAAACTTTTCATGAGCCGTTATCCTGAGTACGCAATCACAGTTAGGCATACCCGTTGTTCATTAGGTCGTTATTTTGTATGTAAAGCGTTCTTTGGGACCAACGTGCCTTACTGAACGAGATTCCAATCAAAATAAACGCCATATCGTTAAAACTTCTTTGAATGGAGGATATTTACTATCCTTCTTCCCAGGCATTTTGACTTCAAATGGCTCACCAAAACGGCATCTAAAACACCAGGGTTTGAAAACCTCTATATTTTTGACATAGTACGATTGGACAATTTCCTAGGGTTTGTTAAACTCTATAGCCAACTTCGTATCTAATGTAATCGGTGCAGGATCCGTACCAACAATATAATCGACATTGAGTTTTTCTTGGCTTAACATAGGGATGGGTCCTATTAGCTCCCAACCCGTTTTGCATACGGGTCCTCTCGCCTGCCGTATAGTCGTTCCAGTACGCGGTGTGCCACTTAGAGGTTCAAAACGATCATCAGAGACACTACTGTGCCCTCATTGATAGAAATCTTAACGTCACTTGAGAGTTTCTAACGCCGATTCGGGTTTTCTACCTGTGCGAATTCAGTCACATGCGGTAGGCTAGAAAATTACCACGATCACCACTTCCAGACTCCCCTGATCCCCTAACCACTTAACTCTAAACTAACAGCATGTGAATTTATCTCTGCTGTTTGTACAAAGTTGGATACCGATAACATCACGGCTGACCCGTCAAGCCCAACTGCTCGACCAATTATTCATCTGTTATGTCGGAGTCCACCTGCGTGTGATACGTACTTCTTGACTGACCCGAAAGTTGCGTGTACAATGGCCAGTTTTATGCACAACTAAAACATTGACTTTTTGTAAGTGGGAAGACAGCGGACGACTTTTTTATTTGTTCAGGATGAGGATCCTTCATCTACAATACCTGAATGACGCAAGGGATGCCACATGATCAACGTGATCTGCAGCCGTCCGCTATATAGTTCCCCTTCTGGCATAAAAGGCCTAGGGCTTTATGATATGCAAACGTTAGTCTTTGTTGTAAATCCAGCTCGATTAACTTTCCATACTGAGCAGTGTTATGTGATTTGTCACGATGGGCTAGTGACTGGGGTGGTGCAGACACCATCGTCGGTTGCATGTGGTTCGTGAAAAACTACCGGTGTTCCAAGAACAGCCTGCACTTTACTATGAGTCTCGGTTGACAAGAGACTGCTATACGATGAGCACATCTAGACTGTCGTCCGCGAATTTCCTAAGATCCATGGAAATTACCTCTCGGTCCACGGGCACAATGGATGAGGTGACTTTTGACCAAGGAAACTGCAGAAGTTTGAGGAAGACGTCTTACCACAGCAGCTAATGTTCTCGAAGCATTCAGGTCAGTCAAATGAGTTTTACCTCTGGAGCCTGTTGTGACAACTGTTCGTCTGTTCAGAAAACGTCACCAGCTAGGCTGAGTAAACGGATGTGATAACCGGCTCGTCTTCTAAGTAGTCCATAAACGTCATAGACATCACATGGGATCGACGTAAAGTAGTTCCACTATGCAAAGGGCTGATCATTTGCAGTAATCGGTTCAAAAATGACACACCTCTCGATGTAATCTCTTGCTTTTCCTCAGCAGTAATGTATTGGACTATAAAAGTCCATTCTCGTCATTCAAAACCCTCCTGGCTATAGCACTTCGGGCACGTCTTGTAAATAGCTAGTAGTGTAAAGTGTCGTCAGTGAAAATATAACAACTCCCAATGAGATAGTGAGAACGATAGGACACTTGGTGAAAGAGAGTTGACACTATCTGAAGAGTCATTGTCTTTAAATATAGATGGCAAACAAAAATCTTAGTCTTGCCAAATGAACTTTGGAGATGCTTTGGGGCCAAATTCGAAACTATTAGGATCAGAAGTCGATTCAAAATAGCTAAGGCACGGTAAACGACAAACAGAGAAAATTTACAACAACCCGACCTCAGTGATATTCATTCTGAGCTCTCACAATCCAAACTTGAACAAGTAATCAACAATTAGAGCTTAAAACAGCAAACGGTTAGAAACAGAAAAAAATACTACAATACAGTCAAAACAAAGTTCAAGCACAGCGGGCAAAGCTTGAGGAATGTTCGGGTTCGATTTGTGATGAAGATTTAGATAAGTTTTTACAATAAAACAAACGAGCTGAACTCTGGTAGGGACAGTTCAGGTAAATGTTGTTTGTAGCGGGAAATGTTGACAAACGGAACAAAGTTTTTTGATCTCCATAACACCAGCTCCCAAAACCCCACGAGGTATTTTTTCGTGTGCATGAAAGGTGGAATCCAGTGTCAAGTCAATCAGGCAAAGTATCATCTGTCCTACACACTATTCGCAGGTGATTGCGGTATAGATTTATTAACCTCTGCCTTTGTTGGTAATGTGGATGATATTCCTTGGTCCTTCTCTGCTAAAACACATATGCAAGGTAGTTTGCGTGCCTCCAAAAACGAATCTTTCGATACTTCAACGAATTCGTCGGGATATCTCTCGAATTTGTTCTCAGGAGTAGTAGACCAAGGGGCTTGGGTGCACGGAGATCACGACAGACTCATAGGACATTAACGAGCATTCGTCAGCTTACTATCCATTCACAGTCCGTGGGAAATATCATTGATGTTTCATCTGTCATCGGCTGTTCGTCAAAGTCTGAAAGAAGTATCCTCCTAACCAAATGTACCATCATTCCCAGCGGGCCACCATCGTGGCATGAGGAGGGTTGAAGTGCCACTGTAGATCCTGTTGCAACAGTCTATCAGTAATCTTCTCGAAAGAACAGATCCTTAAAAGTTTCACCATTCCCGTCGAGCTCCAAATATGATTGTGACATTATGTGCAAATATCTGACGGTGCTCTTCACCTCGATAGAAAATGAAGTAGTATCATGATAAATGAATTTGTAGTCAGAGAATAAGAAATTTCAGTACCTTCTGCACGCATCTGTTGGCACTTGAAGATGCTTTCATGTTGTTTCTCAGGGCTGTGAGCATGATTCGCGAAAAAAAACAAGAAAAATCCATTCCTATTTACTTGAGAGGGAGCCAACCGTAACCTGTTGTGCAACTGAAAATTCCTCACTCTATTTTTTTTATGCATTAGTGATTTCGTTGAAATCCGCAGTACTATTTTTATTGATACTCGTTCTTGCGACAGAACAGTTTGTGTCCTAAACATTGCTTTCCCTCTTCCATCCCTCGATGAGTTTTCTAACCCAGTTTTTTTATATTTCGTGCGACAGTGGAATGGTTCACTTTACTTCTGTTTGTTTTATTACGGCTCAGTTTCGGTCGGTCGCTCTTGGAGTACCCGCTTGCGTCCTTGAATCTGCTGAAATCGATTTCTGCTGCGGCACTCAAGAATTTTACTTTTTTGGTTTAGTAAACATGCAGTGTCTTTCCTCTTGGAAAGACGCATTACAGTTGTTCCTTGTTACACTGAATGATAATTCTTTTATGTCAGAATTTCTGTCAGTTTTATTTTTGAAGCCCCTGCTGAAGCACAATATAGGTCACCTATAGAAGCGTGATTGACACCAACATTTAAAGGTCACTTAAAGACGATATCAGATTCCTGTTCTCGAGTTGGAGTATGCAGGATTACACGATGCCCAGTACAATTCACCGTTGATCAGAATAGGTTTCAAATCTTTATATTCACGTTTGGCTGCAACATTAAACTTGTTATAACAAATGCAGGCTTGTACATGAGAGCCAAATGGTTTTCAAATTTCCAACATCATCTAAGTACAAGCACATCGGTAATATCGCCTTGTAAAATCCAAAATATTTTACGAATGCCTGGCAACAACTGAGATGGTCCTGTGTTCTTCCGTTGTTTGATATCACTGGATTATTGCATCGGAAATCGGGTGAATCTCGGATAGTAAAACAGGATATTCTACGCACTGTAACTGATTGGATTAGTTCATTCGTCCTTGAACACGCATGATTCCCTTCCACTAAACCAGGTCTAGTTTCAAAATCGTCTTTACCATTAGAGATCTGTTATTGCATCGGTTACTAATCCTGTCTCGTAACCACTTGGATTCTGTACTATAAACCATAGTTAGCACAGTGAGAAAAACTAAGCTAATTTATAGAAATCTCCCACCCACCCCCACAAATAACGAATATTCATGCTGTTTAGAATCGTGTCACGTAACCATAGATCCTCGCATATCCTACCAGACAAATTATCATCTGTCTGTAGTTTTCCTATGTGTCCTGTGGCACATTTTTGACTCGATCGGTGACTGTCGTGAAGATCGTTTCTGGTCTCGAGTTCTTCTGAACTTAGGTCCTCTCCTCTTCATTGGCGTTGCTGTACAGTTGCTGTTTGTTTACATTCTTCACCTCTATAGTTTGCTAATCCAGTACCGTAGGATTCAAAAACCTATATTGTTCTGACTTTTGGATTCCTGATTTTAGTTTTTGTGCTTCAAAAACTGAGAAAGTTTCAAAAATAACCTCTTATTGTTTTAGCAACGTCGGATATCTTGGCAGGCCCAATGAAACCACCTCTCACAACCGCGAAATTTGATCTAAAACGCGTTCGCCGCGCTATCGATCATGGCAAGCGAAACCAACTGGGACACCTAGCCAGCAGTGAGTCAGTCAATGTATCCAGCGCCGTAGTGACAAAAAGACTCGGAGACTGCTTCAAATCCAAGCTTGGCGGTGGAGCAGTTGCTTTGAGACTGTCCTCCGGCTCTACGGACATCCTTCATCAGGAACTGAGGACCTCTTAACCAACAAGTGAAAACATTCGAGGATGTTGTCTCTTTCGACCTCAAATTTTTTCAGGAAAAGACTCCCGATTTTACATTCCAACATTATCAAGATTCAGAACATTCGAAGACTGCAGCCAATCTATTCAAAATCTTGTTTTAGTATTGCTTATGTATTATGCAACTATAAAGGCATCTTTCCAGTAGTAAGTCCTATCAAACTTGATCCCAGTTTCTTCTATAATAGTTCATTAGACTCTAGTGACTGATCCCGGTACGGCTTAGTCTAATGCTGTAGTAAAATGGAATTCACACAAAATGTAAATAAAGTGGGGCCAAAGTGATAGGTTTCTATTTTATATTCAATCAGATTGAGTTCTGTTCAGTTCGGACAACCATTACCCAGGCACTGGGTGCGGTGGTTTTAGTTGCTATCTCCTAGCGGCTATCTCAAATGGAAAAATGAAGGAGAAAAGGGTATGAAAGGAGTAAGAGGAGAACCACAATGATGGAGTTAAGCCGGAGATGAAATTTTGTGAATGCAAGAACTCTACTGATCGTGTCATCTAACCATACCTTCCAATGTATCTATCCGTTGAGTAGGAGGGTCTCTTGGACTCCGTCCAGAAACTCTAACAGGACCTACTTGCCCAAGTCCACTGGCTAGGCTTTTCAAACCTATCTTCCATGTCATAGACTGATCAGCCCTACTAATCGTCCAACCGGTACCCGCCTCAGCAAGCATAGCACGCTCAGGAACCCTGTCTGGGGACATGCGTAACAAATGTCTCAACCATCATAGCCTGGTCAGCTCAACTGTTTCGCCTAATGATTTGATCCTTGAACCGAAGACTTCCTGCCGAACCTCAACGTTGCTCACACGGTGTTCCCACCAGATTCGAGCAATACTATGAAGAAATCGGTGTTGAAATACCTACCATTTTCGTATCTCTTCCACCCGTCGTGGCCATATCTCCGAACCATACAGACTCACTGGCATCTCTGCTGCAGCGTACACTCGACTGTTGACAGGTAAATGGATTTCATGTCGACGCAACAGATGACTCAGGTTGACAAACGCCAAACGAGCCTTCTCTATACGCAGAGACACTTCTACCGATATTCGACCTCCGGGTGAGATGCAGCTACCCAGATAACATAACTTGTCTACCACGCTTATAGTTTCCCCATCCACTGAAAGGTCTGTCGTTGGACCAACCCAGTCCTGCACCAGCATCTTGCACTTTGAAGGCGAAAAACGCATGCCAAACATTGATACACAATTCGTAAAGCTGTCTAGAGAAGCTTGTAAATTACCTGGATCATCACATGGAAGAACTATGTCGTCCGCATACTCAAGGTCTGATACCTTTCCACCCGGAAGAAAGGTTCAATGCCGCTATGCTCACCTGACAAAAGTGCGGTCTCTAGAGCCATTTTAATCATTGGGTACACCACTTTTCGTGGTGAACTCGGGTGAAAGATCACCGTGACAGTGAATTTGGCTTCGACTATAACTGTTAAGTGATTTTATGATGGAAATGAATTTCTGCAGCACCTCGTTGAACAAGAAGCATCGCTAGAGAACTGTACGGTTGGAGGCCGCTTTAAGATCGAGAAACACGGAGATAGTGGGCCTACTGAAGGTGTATCTTTGTTCTAAACTTTTGCTGAAAAGTAAAGATGTAATCAACACTACCTCATTTAGGTCTAAACCCAGCTTGGGTCTCACACGAGCACTGTTCGCGAGCGTGAGATAAACGGTGGAGAACAATACCAGCGAGCAGTTTGAATGCGATGCTAATCCGACATATTCCTTTGTGGTTGTCACAAGACGATCTGTACAACCATCTATTCACACCAAATCTTTGGAACTTGTTCCTTCTCCGATGTCATACCGAGGAGTTTTGTTAACTCCAGTAGAAGTGCTGGGTCACCGTCCTTGAAAATAGACGGAGGCAACTCATCCGGTCCGGCAGCCTGATGTCGTTTTAGAAAGCTTATCTTGCGAAGAACCTCCGTTTCTGATGTAGGACTGGTATCTACAACAAGAGCTGTACCCATTGTGCTAGTGATCAAACCTGAAGAGGATAAGAGCCAAATAAACTGCTTCTCGAAATGCTCCGCCCAGCGTATTAGACGACAGTCCTGAGTTTGAATCAGATAGCGGTTCTCTTCATTGATCGATTCGCTGACGCCTGGTTTACGTGAACCAGTTTGTCTAATCAGACGGAAAAGGTGGCGGCTGTTGACTATCACCGCATCTTTTTCCATCTCCCTTCACTTCGCAATCCACCACTGCTCACAGTCATTTCTCAAGCTTCGCATCAGTTGACGCTTAAGGCATCTCCGTTCCTCATTGTATCTGGAATCCGGTGGTATCGTTCTGCGCATATCTAACAGTGCAACTGAAGGTGCAGATACCCATCGTTTCTGTGTGTGTCTAGTTGTTGTATCTTGGGCAGCATCAGCAGCCGCACATACAGCATGTTTGATCACCATCCTTCGCTCTTCTGGATCCTGGGCATCTGACTGCATCGATAGCCTGGTGGATAATTCTGTTTGGAAAGCAGATCGTTGGTTGGTGTCCAGTAGCAGCTACGTGGGACGGTATGCTTAGGCGTTGTTTCGGCCACCAACGAGGCGCAAGCTGGAGCGCGCACTGACAAGAGCATGATCAGTGTCTACTAACGTGGTTCGGATTGCTTTCCGACAGTCGTACCGTATTCGGAAACAAATAATTGTTATCAATACCAATTCCGTCTGAATACTTCAAGCATTTACAAACTGGAATTCGTAAAGCTTGTAAAAGAATGACAAATACTATATTTATCGTACACACGAAATACATCAAAGGCATATAAATTGTTTCACCGGTAAGTCCTTGCCTGATAACCCAATCAGAAAGAGAACACAGGCCTCTGGACTAGAACGCCGTAATGCTATTTCTTTGCAGAACCCTTACGAGGCAAGGCAATGAGCGTACAAATCGATAAAAACACATGATTAGATGACGCATGTGAAAAAGTCACCAAGGCTGGCCAGTCACGTTCGACCTGATGAGCGGGGAAATACTTCATTTGCAGCCTGAATCGGACTAGTTTGAGGTTCCAATACACCTCCCTCCTTTAGGGATGTTCATAAACTCCATTCCTGGGATTGATATTCGGCTGGCGTATTGGAACCCGAATACTTCTTGAGTGTCTTCAGTCTAACTGTCTAGCTGCCTTCATGTGAGCGACGACAACTTTTGGGCTTGTCTTGACATCTCGATGATCCGTCTATACGTCCATAGGTATGAAACCGGAGGGACGTTCCACCAAGTTTTACAGCATATTTCGAGGTCTGAGATGGTTAACATGCCTAACCCAAATGAAAATACCCCCCATGATATTATACGTGACTGTTCCTTCTCGTCTCACAATCAGTCCGGGAATCCAGTTCTCCAAACCGTTCCGAAAATTGCGCACATAAACTTGATCTCCAATACTTAATTCTCTGACATTATTGGGTGTAAGGATTTGCGGTTCGTTAGTATCTCGATGGACCGAAATCATGGCATCCAAGAGTAGGTTAAGATATAAGCCATCTGGAGATTTCTGCTCTGCGGTAGCTGGGTTCGGAGTTGAGTGGTATGTCAGGGGGAAATCGTCAATTGACGGTTGTAGTTCCCCCCCCCCCCGCCCCCCTTGTGCTTTGATCAGTGCGCGTTTAAACGTGTCAACACACCGTTCTACTTGGCCATTCGATTGTGGGTGATACACTGGGGAGCAAACGTGGCAAATGCCTTTCGAAGCACAAAACTCCGCAAACCGTGAAGATGTAAATTGTGGACCATTATCAAAGAGGAGAACTTCCGGCACACCGAAATGAGGAAATATTCTACACATGTTTGCAATTACAGAGTTTGTGGTTTTAACACGCACAGGAATAACTTTCAGCTTTGGGAGTATTCATCGACATTGAGTAGATAAAACATGCTGTCAATGGGCCCGGTACATTCAGTATGATTGCGGAACCATGGGGCCGCTGGGGATCGCCATGATTGGGATTCACTTTCAGGTGGTAGTTTAGCCGCCACTGAACAGTTGTGACAAGTTTTTCCTCGTGTTCAATCTGTTGGTCCATAACGGACCAATATACATAACTCCGAACAAGTGCCTTCAAGTGACTGTTACCAGGGTGACCATGGTGGAACTGATTCACCGTTGTTGACTGCAATGCCTGGGGCACAAAGGCTCGCTCACCGAGCAGGAGACATCCTTGTTCTACTGATAAGACTAACCTCAATTTGAAGAACACCTGGTGAGCCCTTTTGGGAAGGTTGCGGGACTAACCCGTTCTTAAATAAAGTAACACGTCCTACAATAGTTTGTCCTCCACTGTTTCGCACCGGATCATTTCAGCGGTGTTTGGTGGAACGCTCAGCGAATCTTCGAAAACATAACGAACATCTGAATCAAAGGCGATCGATGCAAATACACTGTCCTAATCAGGAAGACGACTGCCATAATCAGCTATTAGTCTGGACAGGGCATCGGCGTGCCCAAAAACTTGTTGTTTTCATCACGTGAAACTCAAAGTCATAACCTAACGGCAGTGTGGCCCAACAATGCAAACGATTTGCAGTATGCACTGGTACCCCTGCTTCTTGCCAAAGATGAAGGAAGGCTTGTGATCAGTGGGTAGGATAAATTCTCTTCCATGTAGCATCTTACGAAGCTTTCGAGTGCGAAAATTGGCGCCAGTCCTTCGTTTTCAATGCGGCCGGTATTCTTCTCTGTTGCTGTGAATTGTCTAGAAACATGGTATACCACCTTACGACTGTCATTGGGAAATTTCTTTAGTACCCCCCCCCCCCCCAATTTCTTACTTGGATGCATCAGCGGCTACAATCATGGGTAAATTGGGATCATAGTAAGTGAGGAGTATATTGGGCATGTGAAATCGTTTGATGGTGACAAATATGTTTTGACCTGCCGGTTACCAGTGCCATTCAAAGTTTTACGTCAGCAGTTGGTTCAGGGGAGCTCTTAGTTGACATATCTGTGGTACAAAATTGTGATAGCAATTTACAAGCCCGAGGAAGGACCGTATTTTTCCCTTATTGGTTGAAGCGGGCATTTGGTCTTCTGCTGTGATCATCATTGGATCCGGTCTTCAACTCGCACTGTCAATGATCGGGCCCAATTAAGTTTTACTGGATAATCCAAATGCACATTTCTGAGACTGGGCTCGGAACCCATACTCGGGAATTCTCTACAAGGTCATGTTCAGATGTCTAATTTGTTCATCATTTGTTTTTCTAACGATAATTATGTATCATCTTGATAGGCCATTGCTAATTCTAGACGGGCTAACATCGTATCCATTATCTGCCGAAAAATTGCTGGGGCACTTAATACCGAAAGATAAGCGATTGCAGCGATAAAAACCCTTGTGAGTGTTTACAGAGAGCAACTCCCTGTAATCGTCCCCCACATCAACTTGTAGGTCGATGTCAGAAAAATCAATTTTCGACAATATTTTACCACCGCTCAACTTGGCAAACAAAGTGTCTGACACCGGTAGTGGGTATTATTGTCTCTTGAGGCATCGATTCAGTGCTATTGAAAAATCGGCCCAGATCCAGATTCTGTCATTCGTCTTTCTGATTATTACGATAGGTGCCGCCTATGATGAGTAGTTGAAGGGAAAAATCACTCCCAGTTATTCCCGCCGGGCCAACTCGCGGTCAGCAAGCTCCACTGATGCGCAAGATACAGGTCGTTTGGAACAAAATATAGGTCTCGTCCCCGGATTTACATGTCAAACAGCTTTTCCCTCACAGTGTATACCAGGATCATCGGGAAAAATATCAGAATGGGCTATCTGAAATCGTGAAAGTACAATACACAAGTCGTTATATGACACTGATACAACATCGCTCAAAGTGTTTGACTGTGAAAATGACTAACTCGGGTTTTGTAGCAGTTCGTTGAGATTTCGGGACTTTTCTTGATGATGAGTTCTTCACCCATCAAAATTTCGCTGAAATCTGGTAATCGGTTCCTACTCCAGGAAGACCCCTAACTGCTCCTCAAGACACAAAAGTTAAATGTTCTGGGCCACACCCATCACGTAAATGTTCTCTCGTATAGCTTCTCAGAAGCTGAAACGTAGTATGCTAACTTCGCAAGTTTTCCCCATGCTGTTCCAAACAAAGAGAAATAAATAACCTATCTGATTAGCTTCAAGGTGAACAAAGTGGTCTTTCACGTATTCTTTCGTAGTGTTCTCAGTGTATCTCCACCCCATCTTATTCAGCCTTCCTGAATGATGGGCACACCCCGCTCTCCATTCAATTACACACAGTTCAACCTCTTGATTACCTTGGAGTGACGTCATACACTGTTTTTCTCATGTTATCAATTGTGTGCGCGAACTGTGCTGACTTGTCCCTCGAATTTGATAACTCAGGCAATTCGGCGTGACACCGATTGCACTATAACTATGTGGATACGAGAATGTCATTTGCTGTCACACCATAAGAACCACGTTTCTTGTTCTTCCTTCTATGATCTGAATTCCGATGTCTATAAAACGAGCTACAATTATCCAATTGGAAAGCACCGAAAACGATATTGTTATTTACCCAGTGTTCTGATCCTTCATCCGAGTATTTTCAGTTAAGTCTGCGTTAAATCCACATTCACATTTTCCTTTGCTTCTCAGGCCACTTCACAAAATCAACTCTGTATCGTGCTGGTTGTTGCACGCCACGCACACACACACACACACACGTGACAAACATGCCACGTGAGACGTATAAGAAAGTGAGCAACTATGAAAAACCACGGACAACAGGCTTGGTACTATCCAGTATTGAAATGCAATCTATCTGTCGTTGGAACCCTGACGGTTGATGGACCAAGGTGCATGCAGGCCTTGCCATCGTTGAAGCTTGGTACTGAATGAGCGTACCTGTGTGTGTGCACACATGTTTACAATCCAGGAAAGGCAGCCAAATTGTTTGCCTGATTTTAGCAGACTGAGGCCTCCTATCCTGAACGTAGCGCAAGTATTTCGTGTATGAACGTGCCGGGTACGCATATGTGATTTGGCAGTAGTGCGTTCACCAACGGAAAAACAGAGCGCTGAATGTCGGTATACACATTACCGCGTGGTTGACGCGTACGTCAGGTACGATCCCTAACCGGCCCCAGTGCATTTTATTTTTGTTTGTGGCCTGTGTACACGAGCGCAGGTACAAAGATGCGCCTACTCAGTTACCCATCATTCACTCGATGCCTGTCTGTTCTGCAGTCACTTTGATCGCCAGACATGGACAACAGGTGTCTCGATCAGTCCCACTAACCCTAGTGGGAAGCCATTTATGCCTTCGAATCATCTGTTTTTTTGGTGATTCACGATGGCTATGCAGGTTGCTGGGCCATATTTTCGGACAAAGCGACAACCTGGATCTCGTTCGACGATCAAATACAGTGTATTTTTTATCTAAGAGGTCAGGTTGCCCTGTCTAAAGCATAGCGAAAGCATAAATGTCCGAAAAGCACCCTCGTGTAGAAGATTGAAAAGATCAAAAATAAACGTAATCTGTTGGAGTTCAAAGTTTTCGAGATGTATCACTACCAAATCGTTTGCAAAATGATAGACCCGGTGGATTTGATTGAAATAGCAGTGATGCGCATCTGCGCTGATAGTGTGATTAGATCGTATCTGGCTAAGGATAGTAGTATAGCCATGACAACCAGAACTAAATTCATTTATTTCGATCTTTTTTCCGTGTTTTGCACGACTAACTGATAAGGTTATGGTGAACATACGAATGCATCTTTTGTAGCTCTAAATTTGTGAACACGTACTGATGAACTAACTAGTCATTCCAGTTTGGACAGTAATATGGTGGATGACCAAAATTGATAAGAACATATGGACCAATTGTGTTGCACCTGATCTACGGTCTTGCTTCTAAATCATTTCATTTTTGAAGCAGATTTCTGACTAATTAAGTTGTGCATTAACAAGAATACCAGTCTTTAGCACGCCTTTATTCACACTTCGGACACTGAGACATAAGGCCCGAAAAAATGCCCCACACAAACTAATCAACAAAACTTTACGGAAACGTGTCAAACTTATGATCAAGTATTTTGCGTAGTGACAAGCATGGAAATAGTCCAGTGCAGAATGTGGTTTAAACGGGCTCAGAAATGTTTCTAAAATAATTTTCGCGACACATAAAACACAGTGTGCATTAGTAAGTGATGAATAATTTACAGCGAAGTATCCGTAAGACGCATAAGGAGAACGGGAGCCAACCTTCAATTTGTATAGCGTTCGGCTGCCCATCGTTCGGATGTGCAGTCTGATCTTCATTCGTTTTGATCGTGGATTCACGTATTTGTAATCTCGTCGGATGTTCTGTTGAAACAGACAAGACGCCAACATCAGACTGTTTCTTCATAGTATCCGGGCTGATCGTACTGGTCTTCGTTGGGGTGATTATGGTATATGTGTTGGACGATTTTTCGTTCACCGATGCATCGACACTGTTGGCTCCCCGATCGGAAACTGAGTCTGTACCACTCATTTGTTTACCATCATGCACATTTTCCATTTTGCTCAGATCGATCACATCACCATCGTAGGTTGTCATAATTTCCATGCTCGCTTCTGTGTTTCTACATTGGTCGATTGAGTTGTTTGGGAATCTGTCAAACAGAAGGTCAGTTTGCGCTGCTAATGCATAGTGAATACATAAAGGTCTAAAACACGACCTCGTGTTGAAGGTTGAGGTTCGCAAAATTCACAGTAGTTTGTTCGAGACTAATCGTCTTCTAGAAGAATCGATGCCAATTGGCACGCGAAAGTGATAGTCCTGGCGGGATTGATTTAAATAGCAGTGATGTCCATTCACGCTGATCTTGTGATTAGATCATATCTGGCTGAGGATGCTGGTATACCCAATATATGTTTATCTAATTATGGTGGTTGCGATTACGGGATGATATAAACAAGTGCATATCATGACAATTAAAACCTAATTCATTCACCCCGATCGTCCCGTGTTTCGGGCGACTAACTAAGGGGGCTATGGTGAACATATGAATGCACCTTTTGTAGCTCCACATTTGAGAATACGTACTGATGAACTAGCTAGTCATTCCAGTTTGGACTGTAATATGATGGATGATCAAAATTGATAAGAACATGTGCACCAGTTGTGATGCACCTGATCTATGGTCTTTCTTCTAAGTCATTTCATTTTTGAAGCAGCTTTCTAACTGATTAATTGATGCGTTAACAAGAGTACCAGTCTTTAGCACTCCTTTATTCACATGGATTGGATGGGTGTGGGCAGTAGCTTGTTCGACAATATCTTCCAACTTGCGATCTGTGTCAATACCAAACGTATTCCATGCTTTTCTATATGCTGTACCGTTACCGATATGATCGAATGAAAGAACAAATTGATGTTATTCAGAAATCTATGTGACTATGTGGTTCACCAGAATTGCTTGCTTTTACCACACAAGTCGATTGCTAGTTTTTTCTAGTTTTATCGAGACAAATAAAATGGTGGTGTTGCTGCACGATTTTTCCCATGAAACGAAGTGCTCTTGTGTTAGGAAGCTGAATAATTCAGGATGGAAGATAACACTGAATCGTGATAGTACTTCAATGGACCTTTCCAAAACGACAAAATGTTTTACCCGTAGACCCGAAAAAATGAAAAGGGTACAACGAACCAAAATAAAAATTGCCGACATGTTCAAGATTCTCGAATTTCCCTCATACGCTAGTTTACCATAACAAAAAAAGCTGCCACACATTGGAAAGACGAAGGAAAAAATGTCGACAGCATGGTGGCGTGTCCGTAGAGATACTTTGCATCGTACCGCTAGAAGAAATGCCCGGCGCAAACAAGTCGGACCAAATTTGAGATCCAGTAATGAGATCTTTTCAAGTATACGAAAAGTCTAAAGGGAATGGAAAGTGACCATGAAACACCACTTCAGCGCAACTTTAGGGAAATGCGTAGAAATTATCATGAGGAAAAGTCAAGAAACTTCAACAAATTGCTACTTAAACCAAGATATTCAGTTTTTGTTACTAGCCAGTGCCCCTTTGGATTTCCACGGCGTTCTAGAGCTCATAAAGAGATAACGCGAAATATGCTAAATGTTGCACTGTACGAACAAATTTATCGTGCAGATAATAAATGTAGTTACCGTGTATTCCACGAGAGCGAACAAGAGTATTCATCATCCATCTCAGTTTTGCAGCTTGATAAAACTGAATCCATCCCTAAGCTTTGAAAACATTAGGGCTCTACATGATTCCCGATGAGTAATAGAAAAAAATGAGGGCATTAGAGAAGTTACAGTATCTGACCTGCTGCGTGGGTATTATTATTCATTATGGTTCACATCACAGATCTTTTGCAGTAAGGTTTCACGAGCCTTCACGAAATAGTTTTATGCGCTATACGGATCATAATGTCATCCTATCACTAGTGCGACAAATTCAACTTTATAATTGTCCGATAAATTGAAAGGGGAATTGATATCACCAACATCATTTTCTTACAGCATGCAAAAAGACTGTCGGAGAGCAATGCGGACCAATGGCTTCATGGCTTTGTGGATTTCATAGGAGTTGAATACATGCTGTTATCTATCCGTCTGTTTTTGCGTAATCTATCCCCTTTATCGCAACTTTTACGGACGAGAATTTCGTCAGTAAGCAAACATACTGTCTGCTGTGTTTGAGTCTTGTTTCCGGAAGGCTCACATATCCAGCCAGTAATTTAAATGAAATAAGTTGCTCTTGGCAATCCCAGTCAGTATGATCTCACGAATTAGGGATATCGTTGCGGTCCCTCTGAAGCATAGCCCGCACGACACGCCCCAGGGAAGAACTCCCCAATGCCAGGGCAATATCGGAAGAAAAACGTAAATTACGAGTCCTATGCGAAAACGCAAAGAGAGATAAGACTCCATCACAAATTTCACAAGGGAAGTGAGAAACATAGGTTTGCACAATGACCACTGACTTCAGGCGTCTACTAATTCGTTGATTGACGTCGTCACTTTCGAATGGATAAGGTAGGAAAGCTTTTAACTTGCTAGCAGTTTGTGACTTCGTGTTATGCGCTTTTTCTACAGTGCTTCCGAATAAACTGCTTTGGATAACCGTTGGACTGGAGAGTTGTGCCTAGCTTTTAATACTCATCAGCTAATGTGTATTCCGTGCATATTTCGCATATGGAAGCTCAGCCGTCTGCATAAGCACAACAGAAAGAAAATTGCTTCACCAAATAGATGATCTTATTATCGTGAGCCTACGAAAATCGATGACTAATCACAATGGTGACATCATCAACGAAACAAAAAGCAATCCGATCATCAATTATGCAACATCAGATTGATCGAAAAAAGTTTGCAAATCCAAGCAAGATTTTATACAACACCACAAATACGGCAATACTCAGATATGCTGAGGCCCCAGCCATTCTCATTTATGAACCCAAACTGTACGAACAGTGTGAATGGCTTATCAGTTTGGCCCTACCCTGGTGACCTAACATTCGGCAACACCTTCACCCCATTCTCAGTCGCTCCTGTTGCATTTCATCCACTTTAGTCATTCCTCAGTTTCATTGGAGGTTCTACTGATTTTATAAAAATCACAGTGGCTTCAGTATGCGCGTGTACAGGTGCAGCAATATGGTCCAGGATACATTGTGCAAACCTACGTTTCTCATTTCCCTTTTCAAATTTATGACGGGAAATAATAATGTCCAAGTCATCACATAAGTCATGGGAAAGGCGTCCATTAGTAAGATCGGCGTCATTGGGCAAATCCAAGTACAGTGACTTTGGCCGCGAAATATTCGCTATCTACCAAAGCATACGTCAGTTTAGGCACATCTCAGTAGGACTGGAATTCACGGTCTACACTGGCCATAAACCAATGATTCACGAGTTGTGCACCAACACCGATGCTATCATAGTTAACGTAGTCGTCTGGAATGTATATTTCAGTTCATGAGTAATTTACGTCCCATCTCGGGTGTCGATTATCCTATCGCGAACTCTCTCCCTCTTATTCACATATTGACCTTTAACGCCAGCTGCCCGATCAAACTAGAATCCATTGCGTCCGCGTTGGTGACCCGAGGGTCAAACACCATAGGACATTTCCAAAGGCTACCGGAGGCCAGTCGTACCTCCATGATTTAGGTGACAGATTTTCGAGGACTCACACAGGTTGTCCCAGTAAGGCATTTGTACCTCCACTAAAACCATCGGTGTCCGTTATATTTGGCAGAAAATGAACTGTGATGTCAGTGTGTGAAACAGTACCCGTTTCCAGTCCCAAAATTCGAAAGTGCACACATACATAAACCTCGCTATCTAATCTACTAGCTGTCCATTCACTTTTCGAACACTTGATTGCTGATCTTGTAGGGCCCTTTCCTCCGTCAGAAGCTAATATTTATATATATGAGTAATGATATATATATATATATATATATATATATATATATATGATTATACATATATTTATATACACATATAAATGAAGAGTATCCATTACCATTCCAGACGGTTCGAATTAGTTCGTAGTGAACATATATATATATATATTCCTGATTGTCTGCATCACCTCATCAGATGACCTTTAACTATACCTCTGGACAGCGCAGCCAGCAAAGCAGTTGCCCAAGCTTTCTTGGAAAAATTCGGTGCATCCTTTATTTGTCTAGCCATTGTAACCACAAAGGACGGCTCGCATTTCGGGGGAGCCTTCAGCTGTCTTTTGCAAAGTTTAAACACCGTTCGTACTCATAGCACAGCCTACCGCTCGCCAGCAAAAGGTATGGCTGAAGGTTCCCACTGACAGCTCAAGAAAGCCTTTGCAGCTCACGGAAACCCACAAGGACAGGAGTCATCATGACTAGTACCAAGTTGCTACGATGATCTGAAGACCAGTCTGCAAACAACATCAATGGCATAGACATTACACTGCGCACTTTGTCTTTCTTGGTGATGTGGTCGCTTCTGAGTCCATTGTCACTTTCGATTACCCTGATTACGCCTCTTCCTTCACGCATCAGAAACTTAGGTTACACCATCTGGCGGCGAACGAACAAAATTCGACAAAATACGCAGGCTTTCCTTGGGACTGATACACGCGCAATTTTACAAGCTGCCGGTTCAACGTAAACGTTCCGCACGTAATTCCAAATGTTATCAGTTATTCCGCAGGAACTAATAACAAAAAAGTATGGGCAAGGAGCTGTTCACTGGAAATATTTTCACCGTTTCTGGATGAAACACCAATACACCTTAGAGAAGGACATCAGTTTGTACCATCGCTTGACGAAAATAGGCATCTCATAAGTGAGCTTAGAAACCAATTTATGACCTGATTAGTCATTCAGTTCACCAATATGGAGGAATGGACATGCCGCCGTGGCAAAAAACACTGTTCTTTTCAAAAAGTACTGGAAATTATGGGTCTATGCTCTAATAAAACAATTTCTCAGATTCCGTTTTCATGTTCGACGTTAGTATTTCTTCCTCTGTAGAAAAATAATAACCTCGTTACCCTCCAGTACTCTAGAGCCTTTGAATCTACCGTTACCTCAATCCGGAATTGACCATATCAGATCTTTCTAATTTAAAGTGGCCCGGTGATCCGAAAATAGATATTGCTGTCTACTTAGATGTCCCGGAATTAGAGCCATCTATGCAGAAGTAGTTTCATAATGCATCCTTGTTTTCTTGATCAATGGCCAGAAGAAGATATCTGCAACGGCCTAACAGCGAAAATAGGCCCATCTTAGAGGGTATGGCAAGTGAAGCAAAAATTGCTTTGAGGATGGAACAAAGATCACACCACACGTTGTCCGTGGGCAAAGAAGACAAATGAATACGTATACAGCTCATGACTAATTATTCAGGAGTGTGTAAACATCTCGTCTGATCCATCATAGGGCAACAACGGTTATTGGTCGGGTCTCAATCTGTACCAACGGAAATACGCACTACTTTCATGACTGAAGTGCAGAAGATAATGAACGACAGACAGTTGGTGATGAATAGCTCAGGACCTTCTAGTTAGTAACGACATTATATTCTCAGAACAAGAAGAACGGAAATCATGGGAGTGGAACTGTCGATGGCAAGCGGCTCAGTATCTTAAGCCAGAGTAACTTGACGGTATATCAATCAAAGTGTGCAAACGGTAGTGCGAAAAACGTTTCCTATGAAATGGACTTTCTCTCAGCAGCTGATCATAACTTGTCAGTAGGTGAAATCGACAGGAGTGCTCAAAGCACTTGATGCGAAACCTCACTATGATTGCCCATTGTTTACAATCAGTTTTGTTGACTAGCTTTGTCTTCTATGGTCTGCTGTTCATTTTATCACACACATCTAGGGGTTTTAGACCGTTTTCACAGTTTCGCACTAGATTGAACTGATTGGCGTTTGTTTGAAATGTCCGACACTGTCGTTTGGATTAAACGTGCATTTCGTAATGCCGGTATCTGCTCTCGGACCGGACATGGTGCGTCATGCCGTGTTAACCATGTCGTAGCAATTCAGTTTCCCTTGATTCTATTCCAAGAGTATATTGTGCAGTCGCTGGAGAACACAACAAACCACAGGTCCCTAGGTCAACCTACGCCAAGAAGTTAATTACACCATTACTACTATTCAGTTGTCGTGCGGCCTCCGGATTCCTTCCTAAAGCTAAAACATACAGCCAAGCAAATGGATATTATGATGATATAGGAGATATGTGCTTGGTTTCCTCTGCCACTTCTTTGCCAGTATAGTGAAATGTTCGTTGGGTATGCATTTTACGCCATCTAGTCTATCCCTTTGTTCAACGGGTCACATCTATTACTGTGATATTTGAACCTGCCACCAAAGGTTGTTGCTGCAAATTCGTTTAGTCCAGTGGTGGGAAAATGCGAATTCTCGGCCAGAATGCTAGTTACTATCGCGATCATCAAGGGTGGTATCACTGATGCGGGAACAAACAAAATTCTCTCGTGTATTGGTTGGGGTATATATGGATTCCTGACGGACAGCGAGATTCCTTTGTGATTATCTGAGAGTGATACAGATCAAATAAGACTCCAATTGTGAATGACATCTAGGTCTGGGACTACTTTAAAAAAACATCTGATATACTTGCGGACGGATAGTTTCTACAAATGAGCTCAGGTGTCAAAGGAGCAGGGGTGCTCTGGAGTCAGATGATTTCATTCACTCATGTATTTTTGTTATCTGCTTGCCTCCATCTAAACGAGACACTAAAATAAAATACTGGCTAAAATCCTACTCACCAAAAAGAGAACCCCATGTGACCACCAATTCCAAAACACCTTTGGATTTTACATGCGACCAACCGGACTTCTTCCTTTACAAAGGGAATTCTGTCTGATTATCCATTTCAAAATCATGTAAGTTCCATCTATTTTGCAGCGATTGTGCTAATTAAAGTGACGAAGTTGTTAGCACAAAAATTTAAAGCCTATCAGGATGATGTTTTTACACGCATAACTTAAGGCCGGATTGGGTCACGGACTAACGGTGCTTTTCAGAAAAAAACCCAACATTTTTATTACTCCATGCTCAATGAAGTAGGACGAAATAACACTAAACAAGTATGCATTTAGGTGGGAGTGTTTAGAAAGGAGATGGTTGAATTTCTCTGGGAAGGCAGTAAGTAGATTGGCGGAGCTGTGTTCAAAGGGAGAATGGGTGATAGGTTTTTCCATACAGGTCACCAGCTAACAAGAAATGTGAAACGTGCAGGACTGGTCCGTTCACAGACATTCCAGCAATACTTTTCTTGCATAAATCACGTGCAACTGTTGTTTTTGTCAGACAACTGAAACAGGCCGAAGACCCGTAAGTAGTAAAATAATTTAACTATTACATGAGGTTCTGTGCAAAACTGTTAAGCTGGTAAATCGCCCACTAGTGCGGTCGTTTCACACCTAGCTCAGTCCAGTCCCACAGTAAACGTGCCCGAGGCTTTTGGTTCCCTGTGTGAGATCCGGGGTCGACAATCGAGACAAGCAAAATGTCGCATCCTGGCCACAGCTAAGGCTGTCAGCATCAAGCTACATAACCCTCTCTGTGCGCCCAAAAACCATTTGTGTGTGCTGGTAAGCTGCACTGGTACTCCACACACCCTACAACTGGTCACAGACCAGATAAATACTCATATAATACGTGTGAAATAACCCCCGTCCGGCCTTGTTTAAAGTCTGGAGCACAATTGTTTATTTTCTTTTTTATGTCACTAATATTCTATATCACTCCTTATTTGTCTAATTGATTCAATCACCTCAATTGTCGTAATATATTGTAAGGAATTGGCACGAGTATGAATAACTGAATACGACTTTCATCCCTAACCTGTTTTCTCAGAGAAAAGAATGTTGTTTTTGTTGGTGTTCACCTGCCAGAAATATTGCTCCTAATGGGAAAATCATCCAACTGAGACACACATTTTCGTCGGTGTATGTGTGCACGTGTGCTTTTTGACAAGGACGGTCGCACTACCCAGTACGATATTATTGGGTCTGCTACTCTAATTATGTATTTGGTGTTGGCTAGGATTTTCCGAAGTTCAAATGGCGAGTTACTTTCTTCAAGGCGTTCGCCCCTTCGAACTAAGTAACCACTGATAACAAATTATACGATATCAGCCTTCCGTTTATTCTTTTAATAAACCCGTTGAAGTTGAATCACTTTCACCGTTTTTAGTGCTGGACGTATTTGGAAAGGGAATGTCAGATCTGATATGTTCAGGAAGTCATTCTCATCGATGCAACAAAATGGAAATTCTGATCTGTTTTCACTGTGGATATCATTTCATACTCCATGGGCCAATGTCACAAAATGTGTTGCAAAAGAAACTCCCACGGTTGTGGAGTGTACGAAGTTTATGGTCATTTAACCCGGTCATATTCTACTTCTTTCGATTTTGAGTTTGTCATTCGGATTTACTAGGAACACAAAACTGAAACCTATTACCATTTCGTAGTGACGATCCAGGACCAAGCGTGTTCTATCATTCTAGATGTAAATACGGTTCAGTTCATTTTTGTTTGCTGATCATGTTGGCTAGAACAATTCAACTTTCAATATTTTGTGAGGAACATCGACAAAGTTTCATGGGAAATCCTTCAAAAGACGAACTGCTTCTCGCAAACCCATGCAGCTCCAAGTATATCACAGACACATGATACGTTTATGATCCGCTTATTCGTAATTTCCTAAAATCCTCATGTGTTACTAAGAAAAATGGATGACCGTCCTTGAAGTGACCCTCGTCGACAGCGATCAGATTTATTCACTCTTCAGAGGACCTAGATCTTGGGAAAGAGGTTCAGAAACACTACACACTACACAAAGGTGAAACAAAACAGGTTCTAATCGCCCACGGAACTTTCAAAATGTTCGAGCAAGATTATTGACGCCAGTCGCTTTTTAAACAAGACACGAAACAAAATATTACAATCAGAATGGAGTCCATCTATTGTTAGTTGATTCTTGCATTGTTGTCTCTGGTATAAAGTTGGTGCCTATTCTGTGTTTTCTGTCTCGAGCATAAAGTTTACAAGCGATTCAAGTGCTTACGTTCGCAATTGTTATACACGAATAATAAGGTATTTCTTGCCGGAATCTTCTGCACTCACCCAACTCCTATTCTTTGTCGTCTCGTTCTGAGACTATTGTCTCGGCCTTTTCTACAAACGTGGGATTTCCGACCGAGGGAAAAATCATAAGCGATGGGAAAAATAATTTGCCTTTGACTGCATAAGATTATACATTTGATCCTTCCTAGGAAATCCAGTGGCTTTTGAAGCAATTTAGTATGGTCCAATGCTTGACATCCTGTCGTGCCTGGTTGATCCACTGAAATTCGCCTATTAGATTATTCGAAATTATAAGTAAGAGCTTTTGAACTGCGTACCCCTGAAATATGACACTTCGGCCAAAAAGGCCATTTGTAAAATTCTCCACCTGTCGGGAACGTCGTTTGTAGGTCAACTTCATTTGATTTGTTTTACCCCATCCAAAGACTGATGTGTAGCCGCTGTTTGGCGGTAAAAGCGACAACTTTGATTACTCAGTTGCAAGTATGACTGAACTGATCATATATTTAGGAAAAGTACGTTTGATGTCCGCTCTGAGAATATTTATTTAATGGTCTTTTGAATCCAATTTTTGAATGTCTTTGCTTATCAACGCTTGTCCGTCAGTGTTATACTCAACTTGTCACACTGCCAGAGCAATGGATTTCAAGCATCATGCACCACTGTGTTTGCCAACGACTAATGGCTTGAGCTCTTCCCCAGTAGCGTGGCTTGCTAGCAAAGTGATCATCATTCACTCTAGTTTTTGAATGCCTCTGCGTCGCTCACCTTCCTCAAACGAACAGTGTGATAAACCGGCCCAAAATGGAAGACCAGTCTGGCCAGAGGTAAACTTTTATTGTTTCACTCCTCACGGGATGTAGGAGTGCATTCCAGACATTTGGGTAGCTTTTCATTGCTCGTTCTAAGGTTGAGCTCCTCAGAAGATGTGAGCTGATGTTAGAGCGTTGGTGGTATTTGATTAGCCAGCCGCTTCTCATGCGGGACTCAAAATCTTCCGTATTATGATCCACCTCAATGACTTCCTATCAAACCACCATTATTGCTACAGGTAGGTGATTCCATTCGTCCCATTAAAACACAACAATGTGGACTTCAATGAAGCAAAGAAGGCATTTCCGTGAAAAGTTCTAGTGACTTGAATTTCCCTGGTTCCAACCAAATTTGATCTTGGTCTCATTTCTCACATTCGCGAGGTATTTTGTTCAGCTCTCATGAGTGAAAATATCTCCACGGAAACTCCACTTTTAGGAAACCAGTCACGTTTACTTTATCACCAAGATTCAACAATATTTTCTTGTGGAATGTCCCATCGTGGTGCAGGGATACTTTTGAGCTATACTGCCGTAGTATGAACGTTGTGCTGATTATATTAACTGATCTGAGCAGCCATTCATGGATGTGATAAGAAGCAAACTTTCATCTGGTGAGTGGTGTACCATGCGTCAGCGACTGTCCAAAACTGCTGAAAAATCAAAGTAACCGTGACAGCATACGTGGATCTACTGGATATTGCCTGACACATTTCAATAAATGATTTCAATGACTTTCAGGGAAATACTTCAACGGGCTGCGTTGTTCATATATATATATATATATATATATATATATATATATATATATAAAGTGCTTCATCTTACACTCATCCCAAAAATGGATCTGAGAGGGTACTTTAACATAGGATCAAGTAGTCTTTTCTATTGGTGTGTACAGAGATGTTCAGAAGCTAACGTCAGGCAGACTAACACGTTTTCGGTCCTATTAATATGATTTAGTAGTTACATTGCAAAAACTGTCTACAAAACATTATCTGTGGCTGCTTTGGGGGAGAGACCTGGAGAAAACTTTAGGACGGGATAGCTACGCGCCAAAGTGCACGGCTTCTGGAGGTCTGTAGATTCTGAATGTCAGACCACTCGTCATCAGCAAATTACCACCCAATTCACATAGGCCATTTGTAACAAGTCATAACTAGTTTACAATGCAGCTTTCAAAATGGTTGCCCGTAGTAAGAAAAGTGTGCATTTACTGGTAACTTTTTAGACAAGGTTTCCTAATCAGATATTTATTCCAGCGTGTTCTCAGTCATCTAAGAAGGTTAAATGGTAAATAAATGAATTAAGTAGGCATCATGAAAAAGCTACTGATGATCACTAGGAATACCTGATATCACCTAGTATCTACCTTTTAAATGTACAGAATAATATTTGACCTAGCGATATTTAATTAACCACATCATAATACTGAAAATCATAACCATTCATTTCCACGAAAATCAAGCTGTTCAAGTGGCTGCAAGCAAACATGCGTACTTTAACCAAACTCAAGCAGCTCACTTCAAATAAACACTATTTTCAACATGTCGTTGTAGTCCCAAACGCTTTTTTGGACACGTACCACATTGGACCTTGTTCACATTTGCTGATTAGTTTTTGTTCATCAATTCTCCGCAGTCGTGCTCTGGTTGTGTGATGATGACCGAATATGACATCCTCATAGAATTGCTTACAAAATCACACTAGATCAAATTATATTTTCCACTCGTCATCTTCATTTCATCTCCTTTGCTGACAAATAAATTGGTACTTTATTAATTAATTACTACAACATGGGCCTGTTTCTGGATCGAGTGCGAAATTGAATTTCAAAAATACATACTTTTCTGTGCTATCATGTTTTTTTCTCACTTTTTACTAACAGCCAAAATCCACTGTGTGTATATTGATAATTTCGTTCCGAGTTTGATGCTGACTTGATTGAGTCAGAGATTTCCACTATTACACTTTCTCACTGATCACTTTCATTGGAGTGGTTCTGCAAATGAACATATATTCTTGCGACATAAGTGGCATCGATCTGCACTGAGACCGTATATTCACTGATTAAGGATGTGCAGACGATGTTTCACCTCAGAGTGGATATTGGGTGAGATGGAAGTTTCTCTAAATGGTCTAATAAGTAGTATAGAAATAGCGGGGATGCATTTTCCATTCCCAAGCTTTAAAATGCTAACACACTACGGAGCTGGCCTTAAACTAAACATTCCTCTAACTAGTTAAGCCCTAGTTCAGGCAGATTAGCCGTGATGCTGTTCTGCTTTTTGTTTAATGCTTAGTTTCTAGCCAAAATAAATGTATATACTGATTCATAATATTGTTCGATTTTTCTAACTGAATATATTTGTAGTTCACAGAGTGGCAAACATGCTCATTTTCAGCAGAGCTCACTCACGCCAACTCAGAATAGTATATACTGTTACTTTTGATCTATTTATGTACTGCCTTATTTTCACTGGTTCACACCCTTCTCCATTTTTGAAGCATTTCAGATCCAACTTCCGTTTTCACCACATGATTGGGCTGCACAAGCAAAAACACTACTGAGCCTGATGCGGAATGGACCACCACATTTCATGAGGTAGGCATTTTCCCTGAAGATACTTTTGCTGTATCTATTAAAATTTACTATCATTCACAAAGAAGAATTCCATTTTATTTGGATAGGAAATTTTGATTTTGTGAACAAAAATTGCATCGTTTAGTAATGATCCATGGTATGACTACTTCATTTGAATTCCAAGCACGCTATGGGTAGTTACTAAGAGGAAATCAATAGCATATACTCGCGGAGTCGTCTTTTTGTTGAAAATTTATATTTCGTATAACTTCAAAATTGCTCCTTCGTTCACTGATTCATTTTGTGAGATTAGGGTATCTTGAACACATCTACCGTTCAGCTGAATGTAGATTTACGTAAACTAGTAAGGTGATTGTGAATGTGTTTCGCCTAAATCAGAACTCTAATCCTTGTTAATTCAAGTGGTCGAGTGCAGTGTTTTATGCAATCGAAGTGATGAGTATTCCGCCCCCACTTAACCACACCTGGACTTTTGGGACTCTATGTGGTTATGTACTCCAACTTTTAGGGACTGGTTGCCGGTTATCTCTAAAAAGACAGTAGGCGTTTGTAGCTATGTGGTACTAACCAATTTCGCTTAACCCATGTAAAAACACGTAATAAATATAAATGTAAACGTCCTAAAAAATGAAAACCATGGAACGCAAAGTGAGACGAAAAATATGAAGTAATGTTTATTAGACATCGGCCTTGTTTCAAATGTTTTGTACATGCTGATAATACAGAAATTGAAATGTGCAAGTACTTCGCGAGACAGGGAATAGTAGGAATGAGGTGTGCCAAAATGCATGCATAAAGATGTTTGTTTTGAGAACGAGTGGAAGAAATAAATATAATTTTGCCTGAAAATTTGTGAAAAGGATCAGCAGCGTTATTGGGAACCTTCGAAGATAACTTTTGTAAGCTTTGCTGTGTTGGTATCTGATGAAGTGTGTAGAATGTCTTAGGGGTATACGAGTTAGGAATGAAAAGTATTAGGTAATCTGATGCTAAACTTCCACCACGTGAGATTCAGGCTCTTCGCGTCAGTAATATATTCTATGGATCAAGATGATTCAACTGTCTCCATCGATTGTAATTGAAGTGCTGTCGCTTTGAAAGTTGGATTGCTTGATAATACTTGAAAGGGGAAGTACCATATCACCTTACGAAATCAAATTGACGACTAAGTTCCGGGCATGAGACAAATCTGCGGGACAATATGGTCCCTTTGGGCAACTGTACTTGTTGTGGAAACAAGGGAAAAGCTTCCCTTGGTATCACGAGTATAATACAGAAGATTGGTAAATATTCTGCCAACAAAGAATCAAAGGAAGGCTCAACTCCAGAGAGGAAAGAAAAGGAAGTTGCTTGCTCCTGTCGAAGCAGTTGATTATATCACCGTAGTCTGGGAAGCATATTCGTTTCGCTTTACTCTTTCCATCAAGTCTGAAGAGATCGTTTTGTGTGAAGATGGCAGGGGCATTGAGAATTGAGAGTGACTGTCGGTAACCAACCTGATCAGGGTTTGAAACAGATAATTTTGTTAGATCGTTTGAGACCTATTCTTTCGACAACGTTTGGACAGATAGGAATACACGAAATGGGACAAACTTTTGAAGGACCTTAGTGAAGCTTAGAGGATATAGCTGCTGTTTGCAACAATCCGAAATCTTCTTGTCTCGCAGAGGTTAGTTCAAAAGATCCGAGAAAATCGAGCTAGGAGTAACCACACACTTCTCGAGCACTATAGGATTGAGTCGGTCCGGTCCAAGTGATTTTATGGAGTCATCAAGTGGCAGTCTCTGACATCCATAGTGAGGATGTAAAATGGAGGTTCCTCAGTTTGAATTTATCCAAGGAGTGTAGGAACCGAAAGTTTTCATAAGCTGTTCAATTGCCTGTTGAGCTTGTCTACTTCAGAATAACAGATAAATGGGTAAGTTATGAGCTTCTGTGCTTCTCGAAGATTTTCGCTCACAAAGATCGCGCTTGTAGTTGATACTGAGTCGGTTTAGCTCAGTCTCGATAAATTTTGTTGGTATATATTGACGGCTGAGAAACTCTGATCCTTGAAAGCGTTTTCCTTTTTTTAGCTTAGGTGCCTGAAGTGGGAGATGGTAAACGATTAGGGTGCGAATACGAAGTTTCAACTCGGTCGCAAAGAGCGGAGCAAAAATGTAAATAAGCTGTGAGATTGTCCCGGGAAAATGAAAGATTCGCGTCAGGGGATTCTGACTGAGAAACCATTTACGGAAGTATCGTATTGTTTCACGGACAAATAAATTTCCTCCACAGAGGGCAATAACGGCCTAATGGGAAGTGTGTGTGGCTGGCGTGACTGTAGACCTTCGGTTAAGTTACGACTATTGTGGGGTTACGAGAGCCTAGTCAAGGGCTAATTAAATTGGTAGAATGACACTAGCGTCTAGTCAGAAGAAGTGATAGAAATGCACCAAGTCTAGCTGGACGTGAAACCTCCACGACAATCACACAATCTAGAGCAAATATGTGTTATGGAATGTCAGCACATTTTACGAAATTTATGAAAACTGTCCAACGTATATTTCAAGTGGTCTGTCGTGGAGCACTGAGGGGGGAATGAACATTCAGTAGAGAATATGAGCGGAGCTTGCTCCATTTCCTATCTTGTGCATATATCACTCCTTTCTTGCTATCTTGCTTTGAATCTATCCGTTTCCTTTGTATGTTGGGATCACACACTCAGGCTTTCCAAAACAAGCGGTGTGCAGCACGAAAACCCCTTCTGACTATCATGAACTCACCAGAACTGCGCGTTCTTTTCACTTCAGTATCTGGAAAATAAAAAAGTGGACTCCAACTGCAAAACATTCCAACACCGATCCATAACCCTTGATGATTAGGCTACGTGAAGAACGGGCATGGGAATAATCACTAGAAAATATCTATATTTGATCACTTGGTCCCAGTCATGTAACAGGCCATGCACACATATCGCGGTCGGCTTAAGACCAACTTGACCTGTGTCAGTGGTCGAAACACGCAAGTTGATTTAGGTGATTTCCATGTTTGCGACCGACCCAGATGAATAAATCATATCAGTTATTAGCCTTTACGAAGAAAATCTAAAAAAAATTAAGACAAAATTTTGCTCTGATATCCCTTTGAACGACCTGATATTATTTCATCGACTTGGGAATTAGGTGCTCGATCCGCGAGTTTCCTAAACACTGAACTGTGGTTGATTTGCACTCGACATCTAGAAATAATTAATTTCGAATTCCAAGAAGAGTTTCTAATGAATCCATCAGGAGCAAATTGTCGAGGAGCTCGCTATTCAGGGTTCAAATACTTTGAAACCAGTCACAGCGATGTTCTCCTCAGAGAGCAAGCAATGGCGATGTCTGACGGCAACCTCCCAGCTGACCTTGGATTACATGGTAAATAATCACGACTATTTTCAACTACAGATATTTGACATTTTCAAATCGTGTCTGTTGCAGCTATGTTGCTTTTTGATCATCTCTCTAACTACACACACTTATACTTCTATACTCTTCTGTATTTTAATTGACAATTTGCCTCCTCTACTTTGTTATAAACTACCAGTGCTATATCATACGATAGGTTGTTGGGGATTCATCTTCGAGCATATTACATTCAATAATTTTGCCTGTGGCTAAGTTTTATCAGAGAATGAATATGGAAAATATTGCAATAACCTTGTGGTATTGTTTTATTGTTGCAGTTTCATTTGACTGAAGCGGTTGAGGATAAAAGTGGTCTTCGACCACATTCGTATTAATCATGAGCCCCTCAGTTGCACAACGATTTATGTTCTCTCCCAGGATCCTTCGGCGGGATCTTTGAATCTGATCGGGGCTGTTCCATCCCGATCGGAATATATGCCACATAACCAATACGCATCCTCTGGTTAAGTGTTCGGTCAACCTTGATTACCACGACACATATTGTGTCAATGAAATGATGCCCACGTTCATAAATCGATTTTGCGATTCACTGAAGCACCTCAGGAAAGGTGATTCTTCATCGGAAATGACCTCTCTTTGAAGTGGTATGTAATAAATACAAAAACAATCTTAGGAAGATCCAGAGCTCACCAGGCTAATACGGCGCAGGCTGAAACGTAGCTCTTCACCGAAAACCTATTTTGATTATGTTCCTACCCGTTGCTATCAGCAAATACGTTCAGTGTCTACTGAACCGTTTTTCGACACTGTCGATTCTCATTGGGACAGGAGAGTACTCTTAGCTTGGAACAATCCCTCCCCAGGAAACCTGACTTCACAGTGATATTTATTTTGAAGTAATTGCACTTGGTATTTTCTTTGACTATTGTATGAAATGCCCTATATGCAATTAGACCCGAGGTGGAGGAATTGGTACATATAACAACAATCTTTGTCTAAACACGTCAGACCCGTCCTCACTTACTCGTCAGTTTTCCCAAGCTATTTCATACACAAATATAAACCCAAGTCTGTGAGCGAATTCCGCTCACATTCTCTACTGAACGTTCATCCCTTTCCTCAGTGCTCCACGACAGACCATCTGGAAAATGTTGAACAGTTTTCATAGTTTTCGTAAAAACCCTGACATTTCATATTAATTTTGCGATTGAATTTCACCATCTATTTCGCAGTCACGATCTACATTTGGCACTTACGTCGTTACACCAGATCCCATTGAGTTGTTATTTGAACAATATGAACAATTACTTGAACAAGCTGGTAAGAATTACTTTGTATTGGTAATTTCCACTTGTTGGTAGGCAATATAACTGGGACATGAGCCCAATTATATAATTTTCCTACTGACATCCCCAACGGTTCTCTCCACCGCTGGGACAAACAACCATTTCACCTCTGTTGTCAATAGGTTCCGGAATCATTTCCAGAACATAGCAGCCCATTTCAACACAATATCACATGAAACCTGGGAAATGATCCGGTCAAACTTTTGTCTTAATTTTTTTTAGATTTTCTTCGTAAAGGCTAATAACTGATATGATTTATTCATCTGGGTCGGTCGCAAACATGGAAATCACCTAAATCAACTTGCGTGTTTCGACCACTGACACAGGTCAAGTTGGTCTTAAGCCGACCGCGATATGTGTGCATGGCCTGTTACATGACTGGGACCAAGTGATCAAATATAGATATTTTCTAGTGATTATTCCCATGCCCGTTCTTCACGTAGCCTAATCATCAAGGGTTATGGATCGGTGTTGGAATGTTTTGCAGTTGGAGTCCACTTTTTTATTTTCCAGATACTGAAGTGAAAAGAACGCGCAGTTCTGGTGAGTTCATGATAGTCAGAAGGGGTTTTCGTGCTGCACACCGCTTGTTTTGGAAAGCCTGAGTGTGTGATCCCAACATACAAAGGAAACGGATAGATTCAAAGCAAGATAGCAAGAAAGGAGTGATATATGCACAAGATAGGAAATGGAGCAAGCTCCGCTCATATTCTCTACTGAATGTTCATTCCCCCCTCAGTGCTCCACGACAGACCACTTGAAATATACGTTGGACAGTTTTCATAAATTTCGTAAAATGTGCTGACATTCCATAACACATATTTGCTCTAGATTGTGTGATTGTCGTGGAGGTTTCACGTCCAGCTAGACTTGGTGCATTTCTATCACTTCTTCTGACTAGACGCTAGTGTCATTCTACCAATTTAATTAGCCCTTGACTAGGCTCTCGTAACCCCACAATAGTCGTAACTTAACCGAAGGTCTACAGTCACGCCAGCCACACACACTTCCCATTAGGCCGTTATTGCCCTCTGTGGAGGAAATTTATTTGTCCGTGAAACAATACGATACTTCCGTAAATGGTTTCTCAGTCAGAATCCCCTGACGCGAATCTTTCATTTTCCCGGGACAATCTCACAGCTTATTTACATTTTTGCTCCGCTCTTTGCGACCGAGTTGAAACTTCGTATTCGCACCCTAATCGTTTACCATCTCCCACTTCAGGCACCTAAGCTAAAAAAAGGAAAACGCTTTCAAGGATCAGAGTTTCTCAGCCGTCAATATATACCAACAAAATTTATCGAGACTGAGCTAAACCGACTCAGTATCAACTACAAGCGCGATCTTTGTGAGCGAAAATCTTCGAGAAGCACAGAAGCTCATAACTTACCCATTTATCTGTTATTCTGAAGTAGACAAGCTCAACAGGCAATTGAACAGCTTATGAAAACTTTCGGTTCCTACACTCCTTGGATAAATTCAAACTGAGGAACCTCCATTTTACATCCTCACTATGGATGTCAGAGACTGCCACTTGATGACTCCATAAAATCACTTGGACCGGACCGACTCAATCCTATAGTGCTCGAGAAGTGTGTGGTTACTCCTAGCTCGATTTTCTCGGATCTTTTGAACTAACCTCTGCGAGACAAGAAGATTTCGGATTGTTGCAAACAGCAGCTATATCCCCTAAGCTTCACTAAGGTCCTTCAAAAGTTTGTCCCATTTCGTGTATTCCTATCTGTCCAAACGTTGTCGAAAGAATAGGTCTCAAACGATCTAACAAAATTATCTGTTTCAAACCCTGATCAGGTTGGTTACCGACAGTCACTCTCAATTCTCAATGCCCCTGCCATCTTCACACAAAACGATCTCTTCAGACTTGATGGAAAGAGTAAAGCGAAACGAATATGCTTCCCAGACTACGGTGATATAATCAACTGCTTCGACAGGAGCAAGCAACTTCCTTTTCTTTCCTCTCTGGAGTTGAGCCTTCCTTTGATTCTTTGTTGGCAGAATATTTACCAATCTTCTGTATTATACTCGTGATACCAAGGGAAGCTTTTCCCTTGTTTCCACAACAAGTACAGTTGCCCAAAGGGACCATATTGTCCCGCAGATTTGTCTCATGCCCGGAACTTAGTCGTCAATTTGATTTCGTAAGGTGATATGGTACTTCCCCTTTCAAGTATTATCAAGCAATCCAACTTTCAAAGCGACAGCACTTCAATTACAATCGATGGAGACAGTTGAATCATCTTGATCCATAGAATATATTACTGACGCGAAGAGCCTGAATCTCACGTGGTGGAAGTTTAGCATCAGATTACCTAATACTTTTCATTCCTAACTCGTATACCCCTAAGACATTCTACACACTTCATCAGATACCAACACAGCAAAGCTTACAAAAGTTATCTTCGAAGGTTCCCAATAACGCTGCTGATCCTTTTCACAAATTTTCAGGCAAAATTATATTTATTTCTTCCACTCGTTCTCAAAACAAACATCTTTATGCATGCATTTTGGCACACCTCATTCCTACTATTCCCTGTCTCGCGAAGTACTTGCACATTTCAATTTCTGTATTATCAGCATGTACAAAACATTTGAAACAAGGCCGATGTCTAATAAACATTACTTCATATTTTTCGTCTCACTTTGCGTTCCATGGTTTTCATTTTTTAGGACGTTTACATTTATATTTATTACGTGTTTTTACATGGGTTAAGCGAAATTGGTTAGTACCACATAGCTACAAACGCCTACTGTCTTTTTAGAGATAACCGGCAACCAGTCCCTAAAAGTTGGAGTACATAACCACATAGAGTCCCAAAAGTCCAGGTGTGGTTAAGTGGGGGCGGAATACTCATCACTTCGATTGCATAAAACACTGCACTCGACCACTTGAATTAACAAGGATTAGAGTTCTGATTTAGGCGAAACACATTCACAATCACCTTACTAGTTTACGTAAATCTACATTCAGCTGAACGGTAGATGTGTTCAAGATACCCTAATCTCACAAAATGAATCAGTGAACGAAGGAGCAATTTTGAAGTTATACGAAATATAAATTTTCAACAAAAAGACGACTCCGCGAGTATATGCTATTGATTTCCTCTTAGTAACTACCCATAGCGTGCTTGGAATTCAAATGAAGTAGTCATACCATGGATCATTACTAAACGATGCAATTTTTGTTCACAAAATCAAAATTTCCTATCCAAATAAAATGGAAGTCTTCTTTGTGAATGATGGTAAATTTTAATAGATACAGCAAAAGTATCTTCAGGGAAAATGCCTACCTCATGAAATGTGGTGGTCCATTCCGCATTGGGCTCAGTAGTGTTTTTTGCTTGTGCAGCCCAATCATGTGGTGAAAACGGAAGTTGGATCTGAAATGCTTCAAAAATGGAGAAGGGTGTGAACCAGTGAAAATAAGGCAGTACATAAATAGATCAAAAGTAACAGTATATACTATTCTGAGTTGGCGTGAGTGAGCTCTGCTGAAAATGAGCATGTTTGCCACTCTGTGAACTACAAATATATTCAGTTAGAAAAATCGAACAATATTATGAATCAGTATATACATTTATTTTGGCTAGAAACTAAGCATTAAACAAAAAGCAGAACAGCATCACGGCTGATCTGCCTGAACTAGGGCTAAACTAGTTGGAAGAATGCTTAGTGTAAGGCCAGCTCCGTAGTGTGTTAGCATTTTAAAGCTTGGGAATGGAAAATGCATCCCCGCTATTTCTATACTACTTATTAGACCATTTAGAGAAACTTCCATCTCACCCAATATCCATTCTGAGGTGAAACATCGTCTGCATATCCTTATTCAGTGCATATACGGTCTCAGTGCAGATCGATGCCACCTATGTCGCAAGAATATATGTTCATTTGCAGAACCACTCCAATGAAAGTGATCAGTGAGAAAGTGTAATAGTGGAAATCTCTGACTCAATCAAGTCAGCATCAAACTCGGAACGAAATTATCAATATACACACAGTGGATTTTGGCTGTTAGTAAAAAGTGAGAAAATACATGATAGCACAGAAAAGTATGTATTTTTGAAATCCAATTTCGCACTCGATCCAGAAACAGAGATTATATCCTAGTGCAGAATTCTAAAACACGAATTACTGAAATTTTATTAAGCCAGATACAACTGGTCACTCGGTTTCTTCTTGGAAGACTGGGCGAAGTTGTTTCTTGCCAGGTTAGATGAAAATATTCGAGCGATTTACCAAAACATTCTCGTCTTCACGAAAACATTCAAAACATACAAAGAACTCATCGTAGAATCAAGGTAAGGTACAAGTCTATATAGGACACTTAGCTGGATAGATTGTGTTAGAGTAAAATCAGTTGTTGAATGCATAACCTCAGGCGCCAAAAACTCAGGAAATCCATCAAGATATAATCAAACCAGGAGAGGTCGTGGCCGTGAGTTACTCCTAAATATGTAATACAAATCCTTTCGGAGATATTTTCCCACCATTGACGGGAAAATCTGGACCAGAAAAAGGTACTGAACTGCCTACAACTTACGTGGACGGAAAATCTTACTATGGAGCATTTGGAAAATTTCATTTTTAGATTCAGACTTTACGATCAGTTGACGCGTTCAATGGATTTCCGTCGCGGAAGTGGCCAATGAGCACTACTGGGATGAGACGCAAAGTAGATTGCCTCATCAGCGTACTTCCGAAGCAGGAAGGTATGAGAGTAAACATAAAATTTGATCGAATTTCACTCTGTAAAGGGCATATATAAGGAGGTCACATTCAGGAGGTCCTTACAGAAATCTGGGTGATTCTTTGCTATTTAATGATTGGTTGATGCTGCTGAGTGGGCAAACTCTACGTTTACTCAATTTCGAGTACTGTAGTGGGCTTGAAAAATCGATGCGGGAAAAAAACGAACGAGAAATCGGCAAAAGCCAAGTGCCTATGTAGAACAAAATGGCAAATGGGATTGTTAATCAAACACTCGCAACAGCTTTGAATGAGATTGAGATCTCATAAGTAAACAAAGTAGAACCAAGTGTTGTTTTAATTGAAGATGAATATTTGTTCCGCTTCAATCTCATACAGGTGGACTGTTGTCAATTTCATGATCCGTCATCCTAATGAATTCATCACTACTTAAGTCAATCAAATGCCTATTTTGTTCTTTACCCAGCATCATGCGAGAGATGTCTTTAATCGATATAGGTGTGACAGACCGTGTTTGTAGTCCATCATTTGGGTTGATCCGCGCCACACTGTGATGATGACGCCCGGTTACACTTGACTAGTTTGTTCCTTTCTCGTGCATAGGCAACACGTTGATGTGTTCTCTGGACAGTGGCAATTTGTCATACTAGCTGAGAATTTACACAAGTAAAAACGTCCTAAAAAATTCAACCTTCATCAGGATGAATTTGATACTTCCTCCAAGTTCCCGTGGGTGCCACTAGTCATTGAGAATCAAATGATTAGTGGACGTGTACTGAACGATAATCTTCAAATAATACATCGTGCAGTCGCAGAGCTCAATTCACCATTGAACACCATGGAATCACTGTACAGCATTTTCGCTCTTGCTGGGAATCGTCACAATGCATGTGTGCCGAGCCTGCCCAGTGAATCGAAGTTGGAGTATAGGATGGAGAACTGAATGTTTTACCCTCAGACTATCTGAGCTGCCTCTGAGCTGTTTAGTGAACATACGCTACATGATAATACAACTTTCAGTCACCGTTTTTAATATTTGCTGCTAGCTTCCTGCACAACAATCCACTCTCGCGGTACAAAACTCCTGCGTTGAGACCGGAGTCCCACAAAGACAAAGAGGTTGATAGCTTTACCTTCCGTTTATCCTTTTATTCTTTGATTTCCTTGTACATCACTTCCAGTAGCAGTGCGTTAGCCAGGCGAGACACTAAATATAGTGAACCGAGCGCAAGATACCTCAAAGACCTACATGGTGGCTGGGATGGAACCTAACGAAAGGGTTTCGAGATAGGAGATGAGCAATCACTTTCAATAAGTATAAAGAGGGTTTGATCCGAAATACAGTCTCTTTTGAACAATCTAAGCATGTCTTCCAACCTCACCAATATGTGCGCCTTATTTAGGAGAGATGAAAGTATGTCAGTTTACAGACCATTATCAAGACGTTCCAAATACGTCGACAGCTTTGTGTAGTCCTTAGCCGATAAATATGGGGCTTTCACTTCTGTGGTAGAGACGTATCGGCGACGGTATTCTATCTCCGTGAGCTATGGTCCAGAGGACTAGATCTTCACAGCTGTCCACTACGAAAAGTCCTAACAGACTTATTCGGAATTCGTAAGCTCAGGGAAAGCACCAGTATTTTGTCCACGTAGCACAAAGGCTTTGATAAGTTTTTTGTGTCAAGCTGAAGCATGCAGATTGTTGCTTGTGAAATTGCCATACACTAATGGAGTCGACCAGTTACTGGTGGAAAATTATCTAGGGACCATGTTGCATGGCTGTACCTGGCGGGCAAGCCGAATAGTAACACACACTAATGGAAATACACGACAGTAATCCGACTTTCTAGTGACAACTGAAGTTCACTGCAACCGATGATACGTTCAGAAATGTTCCTTGAAAACAGACAATGACTGCTGTCAACCATATATTTTACATGCACCATTGCACAAGGAACATGACTGATGATAGTCGCCGATTACAAAGTGAACAGATATTATTGTTCAGTTTTAAATCTATTATTTGAGGTTTGCTCCGGCCTATATGTGCATATTTACACATACAATATACATATATATATATATATATATATATATATATATATATATATATATATATATATATATATATATATATATATATATATGAACATCAGTTTTAGCCAGAAGTGTGATATGATCATCAGTATTTGGATTTTGTACTAAGTTATAGGGTTATGTCTGCAAACTCCAGTGATGAGATAGAGCATCAGTTTCCGTTCAGGTAGAACTTACGTTTTCCAATAATTTCGAACGATTCAATGCATCCAAGTTCTCAAGGTGAGTCGTACTCAGATGAATGATTTTGAATCCGGCTAACGATGCAAAAACCAAAATTTACTGATTTCATCGTCACAGTTTTCGACCTCAAATCATACTCTCGAAATACATTCTGTACCTCTATGCGAACTTTTTGTCTCTGACCCGACTGATTTTACGACTGAGAACAATCAAGAACAAACGTCATATCTGGAGGAACACGGAACATAGGAAGCATACCTTCAAGCATGTCCGGAATTGAGGTTCATGCTGTGAGCATGGTTATCCAGATTTTTCCCAGTCCATTGTCGAGGAGAACGTTCAAGTTTCTCTTGAGACCACCTAGCACATAGGTCTCAATTGACCTGAGGGAATCAAGTTTTATTCGGAGTCACTCTTGCAGTGGAACCGATCGTCGTAAACAAATTCGGTTGGCCGAAGGAGATGGCTAGCTAACGGGCGTGCACAAGATGCCCGAACCCTTTGGCACTCAAATGTCCATCAGCTAGAACATTGTATTTTCCAATGAATATCGGACCACAGACAGAAAACCAATAGCACTAGAGGCGGAGGGACGTGTAGTTGACCAAAAGTGGTTAGCAATCCAACTGATTCACATAGGGTTCTGGGAAGTATTCAAATGGGCTTGTCTTAAACAGGGGTATTTTATTTCATTATGAATCCTGTGCAGGCTTTCGGCCCAAGTTGTAGTAATTAAATAATAAAGTACCAATTTATTTGTCAGAAAAGGAGATGAAATGAAGATGACGCTTGGAAAATATAATTTGATCTAGTGTGATTTTGTAAGCAATTCTACGAGGATGTCATATTCGGTCATCATCACACAACCAGAGCACGACTGCGGAGAATTGATGAACAAAAACTAATCAGCAAATGTGAACAAGGTCCAATGTGGTACGTGTCCAAAAAAGCGTTTGGGACTACAACGACATGTTGAAAATAGTGTTTATTTGAAGTGAGCTGCTTGAGTTTGGTTAAAGTACGCATGTTTGCTTGCAGCCACGTGAACAGCTTGATTTTCGTGGAAATGAATGGTTATGATTTCCAGTATTATATTGTGGTTATTAAAATATCGCTAGGTCATATATTATTCTGTACATTTAAAAGGTAGATACTAGGTGATATCAGGTATTCCTAGTGATCATCAGTAGCTTTTTCATGATGCCTACTTAATTCATTTATTTACCATTTAACCTTCTTAGATGACTGAGAACACGCTGGAATAAATATCTGATTAGGAAACCTTGTCTAAAAAGTTACCAGTAAATGCACACTTTTCTTACTACGGGCAACCATTTTGGAAGCTGCATTGTAAACTAGTTATGACTTGTTACAAATGGCCTATGTGAATTGGGTGGTAATTTGCTGATGACGAGTGGTCTGACATTCAGAATCTACAGACCTCCAGAAGCCGTGCACTTTGGCGCGTAGCTATCCCGTCCTAAAGTTTTCTCCAGGTCTCTCCCCCAAAGCAGCCACAGATAATGTTTTGTAGACAGTTTTTGCAATGTAACTACTAAATCATATTAATAGGACCGAAAACGTGTTAGTCTGCCTGACGTTAGCTTCTGAACATCTCTGTACACACCAATAGAAAAGACTACTTGATCCTATGTTAAAGTAACCTCTCAGATCCATTTTTGGGATGAGTGTAAGATGAAGCACTTTATATATATATATATATATATATATATATATATATATATATATATATATATATATATATATATGAACAACGCAGCCCGTTGAAGTATTTCCCTGAAAGTCATTGAAATCATTTATTGAAATGTGTCAGGCAATATCCAGTAGATCCACGTATGCTGTCACGGTTACTTTGATTTTTCAGCAGTTTTGGACAGTCGCTGACGCATGGTACACCACTCACCAGATGAAAGTTTGCTTCTTATCACATCCATGAATGGCTGCTCAGATCAGTTAATATAATCAGCACAACGTTCACACTACGGCAGTATAGCTCAAAAGTATCCCTGCACCATGATGGGACATTCCACAAGAATATATTGTTGAATCTTGGTGATAAAGTAAACGTGACTGGTTTCCTAAAAGTGGAGTTTCCGTGGAGATATTTTCACTCATGAGAGCTGAACAAAATACCTCGCGAATGTGAGAAATGAGACCAAGATCAAATTTGGTTGGAACCAGGGAAATTCAAGTCACTAGAACTTTTCACGGAAATGCCTTCTTTGCTTCATTGAAGTCCACATTGTTGTGTTTTAATGGGACGAATGGAATCACCTACCTGTAGCAATAATGGTGGTTTGATAGGAAGTCATTGAGGTGGATCATAATACGGAAGATTTTGAGTCCCGCATGAGAAGCGGCTGGCTAATCAAATACCACCAACGCTCTAACATCAGCTCACATCTTCTGAGGAGCTCAACCTTAGAACGAGCAATGAAAAGCTACCCAAATGTCTGGAATGCACTCCTACATCCCGTGAGGAGTGAAACAATAAAAGTTTACCTCTGGCCAGACTGGTCTTCCATTTTGGGCCGGTTTATCACACTGTTCGTTTGAGGAAGGTGAGCGACGCAGAGGCATTCAAAAACTAGAGTGAATGATGATCACTTTGCTAGCAAGCCACGCTACTGGGGAAGAGCTCAAGCCATTAGTCGTTGGCAAACACAGTGGTGCATGATGCTTGAAATCCATTGCTCTGGCAGTGTGACAAGTTGAGTATAACACTGACGGACAAGCGTTGATAAGCAAAGACATTCAAAAATTGGATTCAAAAGACCATTAAATAAATATTCTCAGAGCGGACATCAAACGTACTTTTCCTAAATATATGATCAGTTCAGTCATACTTGCAACTGAGTAATCAAAGTTGTCGCTTTTACCGCCAAACAGCGGCTACACATCAGTCTTTGGATGGGGTAAAACAAATCAAATGAAGTTGACCTACAAACGACGTTCCCGACAGGTGGAGAATTTTACAAATGGCCTTTTTGGCCGAAGTGTCATATTTCAGGGGTACGCAGTTCAAAAGCTCTTACTTATAATTTCGAATAATCTAATAGGCGAATTTCAGTGGATCAACCAGGCACGACAGGATGTCAAGCATTGGACCATACTAAATTGCTTCAAAAGCCACTGGATTTCCTAGGAAGGATCAAATGTATAATCTTATGCAGTCAAAGGCAAATTATTTTTCCCATCGCTTATGATTTTTCCCTCGGTCGGAAATCCCACGTTTGTAGAAAAGGCCGAGACAATAGTCTCAGAACGAGACGACAAAGAATAGGAGTTGGGTGAGTGCAGAAGATTCCGGCAAGAAATACCTTATTATTCGTGTATAACAATTGCGAACGTAAGCACTTGAATCGCTTGTAAACTTTATGCTCGAGACAGAAAACACAGAATAGGCACCAACTTTATACCAGAGACAACAATGCAAGAATCAACTAACAATAGATGGACTCCATTCTGATTGTAATATTTTGTTTCGTGTCTTGTTTAAAAAGCGACTGGCGTCAATAATCTTGCTCGAACATTTTGAAAGTTCCGTGGGCGATTAGAACCTGTTTTGTTTCACCTTTGTGTAGTGTGTAGTGTTTCTGAACCTCTTTCCCAAGATCTAGGTCCTCTGAAGAGTGAATAAATCTGATCGCTGTCGACGAGGGTCACTTCAAGGACGGTCATCCATTTTTCTTAGTAACACATGAGGATTTTAGGAAATTACGAATAAGCGGATCATAAACGTATCATGTGTCTGTGATATACTTGGAGCTGCATGGGTTTGCGAGAAGCAGTTCGTCTTTTGAAGGATTTCCCATGAAACTTTGTCGATGTTCCTCACAAAATATTGAAAGTTGAATTGTTCTAGCCAACATGATCAGCAAACAAAAATGAACTGAACCGTATTTACATCTAGAATGATAGAACACGCTTGGTCCTGGATCGTCACTACGAAATGGTAATAGGTTTCAGTTTTGTGTTCCTAGTAAATCCGAATGACAAACTCAAAATCGAAAGAAGTAGAATATGACCGGGTTAAATGAACATAAACTTCGTACACTCCACAACCGTGGGAGTTTCTTTAGCAACACATTTTGTGACATTGGCCCATGGAGTATGAAATGATATCCACAGTGAAAACAGATCAGAATTTCCATTTTGTTGCATCGATGAGAATGACTTCCTGAACATATCAGATCTGACATTCCCTTTCCAAATACGTCCAGCACTAAAAACGGTGAAAGTGATTCAACTTCAACGGGTTTATTAAAAGAATAAACGGAAGGCTGATATCGTATAATTTGTTATCAGTGGTTACTTAGTTCGAAGGGGCGAACGCCTTGAAGAAAGTAACTCGCCATTTGAACTTCGGAAAATCCTAGCCAACACCAAATACATAATTAGAGTAGCAGACCCAATAATATCGTACTGGGTAGTGCGACCGTCCTTGTCAAAAAGCACACGTGCACACATACACCGACGAAAATGTGTGTCTCAGTTGGATGATTTTCCCATTAGGAGCAATATTTCTGGCATGTGAACACCAACAAAAACAACATTCTTTTTTCTGAGAAAACAGGTTAGGGATGAAACTCGTATTCAGTTATTCATACTCGTGCCAATTCCTTACAATATATTACGACAATTGAGGTGATTGAATCAATTAGACAAATAAGGAGTGATATAGAATATTAGTGACATAAAAAAGAAAATAAACAATTGTGCTCCAGACTTTAAACAAGGCCGGACGGGGGTTATTTCACACGTATTATATGAGTATTTATCTGGTCTGTGACCAGTTGTAGGGTGTGTGGAGTACCAGTGCAGCTTACCAGCACACACAAATGGTTTTTGGGCGCACAGAGAGGGTTATGTAGCTTGATGCTGACAGCCTTAGCTGTGGCCAGGATGCGACATTTTGCTTGTCTCGATTGTCGACCCCGGATCTCACACAGGGAACCAAAAGCCTCGGGCACGTTTACTGTGGGACTGGACTGAGCTAGGTGTGAAACGACCGCACTAGTGGGCGATTTACCAGCTTAACAGTTTTGCACAGAACCTCATGTAATAGTTAAATTATTTTACTACTTACGGGTCTTCGGCCTGTTTCAGTTGTCTGACAAAAACAACAGTTGCACGTGATTTATGCAAGAAAAGTATTGCTGGAATGTCTGTGAACGGACCAGTCCTGCACGTTTCACATTTCTTGTTAGCTGGTGACCTGTATGGAAAAACCTATCACCCATTCTCCCTTTGAACACAGCTCCGCCAATCTACTTACTGCCTTCCCAGAGAAATTCAACCATCTCCTTTCTAAACACTCCCACCTAAATGCATACTTGTTTAGTGTTATTTCGTCCTACTTCATTGAGCATGGAGTAATAAAAATGTTGGGTTTTTTTCTGAAAAGCACCGTTAGTCCGTGACCCAATCCGGCCTTAAGTTATGCGTGTAAAAACATCATCCTGATAGGCTTTAAATTTTTGTGCTAACAACTTCGTCACTTTAATTAGCACAATCGCTGCAAAATAGATGGAACTTACATGATTTTGAAATGGATAATCAGACAGAATTCCCTTTGTAAAGGAAGAAGTCCGGTTGGTCGCATGTAAAATCCAAAGGTGTTTTGGAATTGGTGGTCACATGGGGTTCTCTTTTTGGTGAGTAGGATTTTAGCCAGTATTTTATTTTAGTGTCTCGTTTAGATGGAGGCAAGCAGATAACAAAAATACATGAGTGAATGAAATCATCTGACTCCAGAGCACCCCTGCTCCTTTGACACCTGAGCTCATTTGTAGAAACTATCCGTCCGCAAGTATATCAGATGTTTTTTTAAAGTAGTCCCAGACCTAGATGTCATTCACAATTGGAGTCTTATTTGATCTGTATCACTCTCAGATAATCACAAAGGAATCTCGCTGTCCGTCAGGAATCCATATATACCCCAACCAATACACGAGAGAATTTTGTTTGTTCCCGCATCAGTGATACCACCCTTGATGATCGCGATAGTAACTAGCATTCTGGCCGAGAATTCGCATTTTCCCACCACTGGACTAAACGAATTTGCAGCAACAACCTTTGGTGGCAGGTTCAAATATCACAGTAATAGATGTGACCCGTTGAACAAAGGGATAGACTAGATGGCGTAAAATGCATACCCAACGAACATTTCACTATACTGGCAAAGAAGTGGCAGAGGAAACCAAGCACATATCTCCTATATCATCATAATATCCATTTGCTTGGCTGTATGTTTTAGCTTTAGGAAGGAATCCGGAGGCCGCACGACAACTGATTAGTAGTAATGGTGTAATTAACTTCTTGGCGTAGGTTGACCTAGGGACCTGTGGTTTGTTGTGTTCTCCAGCGACTGCACAATATACTCTTGGAATAGAATCAAGGGAAACTGAATTGCTACGACATGGTTAACACGGCATGACGCACCATGTCCGGTCCGAGAGCAGATACCGGCATTACGAAATGCACGTTTAATCCAAACGACAGTGTCGGACATTTCAAACAAACGCCAATCAGTTCAATCTAGTGCGAAACTGTGAAAACGGTCTAAAACCCCTAGATGTGTGTGATAAAATGAACAGCAGACCATAGAAGACAAAGCTACTCAACAAAACAATGGGCAATCATAGTGAGTTTTCGCATCAAGTGCTTTGAGCACTTCTGTCGATTTCACCTACTGACAAGTTATGATTAGCTGCTGAGAGAAAGTCCATTTCATAGGAAACGTTTTTCACACTACCATTTGCACACTTTGATTGATATACCGTCAAGTTACTCTGGCTTAAGATACTGAGCCGCCTGCCATCGACAGTTCCACTCCCATGATTTCCGTTCTTCTTGTTCTGAGAATATAATGTCGTTACTAACTAGAAGGTCCTGAGCTATTCATCACCAACTGTCTGTCGTTCATTATCTTCTGCACTTCAGTCATGAAAGTAGTGCGTATTTCCGTTGGTACAGATTGAGACCCGACCAATAACCGTTGTTGCCCTATGATGGATCAGACGAGATGTTTACACACTCCTGAATAATTAGTCATGAGCTGTATACGTATTCATTTGTCTTCTTTGCCCACGGACAACGTGTGGTGTGATCTTTGTTCCATCCTCAAAGCAATTTTTGCTTCACTTGCCATACCCTCTAAGATGGGCCTATTTTCGCTGTTAGGCCGTTGCAGATATCTTCTTCTGGCCATTGATCAAGAAAACAAGGATGCATTATGAAACTACTTCTGCATAGATGGCTCTAATTCCGGGACATCTAAGTAGACAGCAATATCTATTTTCGGATCACCGGGCCACTTTAAATTAGAAAGATCTGATATGGTCAATTCCGGATTGAGGTAACGGTAGATTCAAAGGCTCTAGAGTACTGGAGGGTAACGAGGTTATTATTTTTCTACAGAGGAAGAAATACTAACGTCGAACATGAAAACGGAATCTGAGAAATTGTTTTATTAGAGCATAGACCCATAATTTCCAGTACTTTTTGAAAAGAACAGTGTTTTTTGCCACGGCGGCATGTCCATTCCTCCATATTGGTGAACTGAATGACTAATCAGGTCATAAATTGGTTTCTAAGCTCACTTATGAGATGCCTATTTTCGTCAAGCGATGGTACAAACTGATGTCCTTCTCTAAGGTGTATTGGTGTTTCATCCAGAAACGGTGAAAATATTTCCAGTGAACAGCTCCTTGACCATACTTTTTTGTTATTAGTTCCTGCGGAATAACTGATAACATTTGGAATTACGTGCGGAACGTTTACGTTGAACCGGCAGCTTGTAAAATTGCGCGTGTATCAGTCCCAAGGAAAGCCTGCGTATTTTGTCGAATTTTGTTCGTTCGCCGCCAGATGGTGTAACCTAAGTTTCTGATGCGTGAAGGAAGAGGCGTAATCAGGGTAATCGAAAGTGACAATGGACTCAGAAGCGACCACATCACCAAGAAAGACAAAGTGCGCAGTGTAATGTCTATGCCATTGATGTTGTTTGCAGACTGGTCTTCAGATCATCGTAGCAACTTGGTACTAGTCATGATGACTCCTGTCCTTGTGGGTTTCCGTGAGCTGCAAAGGCTTTCTTGAGCTGTCAGTGGGAACCATCAGCCATACCTTTTGCTGGCGAGCGGTAGGCTGTGCTATGAGTACGAACGGTGTTTAAACTTTGCAAAAGACAGCTGAAGGCTCCCCCGAAATGCGAGCCGTCCTTTGTGGTTACAATGGCTAGACAAATAAAGGATGCACCGAATTTTTCCAAGAAGACTTGGGCAACTGCTTTGCTGGCTGCGCTGTCCAGAGGTATAGTTAAAGGTCATCTGATGAGGCGATGCAGACAATCAGGAATATATATATATATATATGTTCACTACGAACTAATTCGAACCGTCTGGAATGGTAATGGATACTCTTCATTTATATGTGTATATAAATATATGTATAATCATATATATATATATATATATATATATATATATATATATATATATCATTACTCATATATATAAATATTAGCTTCTGACGGAGGAAAGGGCCCTACAAGATCAGCAATCAAGTGTTCGAAAAGTGAATGGACAGCTAGTAGATTAGATAGCGAGGTTTATGTATGTGTGCACTTTCGAATTTTGGGACTGGAAACGGGTACTGTTTCACACACTGACGTCACAGTTCATTTTCTGCCAAATATAACGGACACCGATGGTTTTAGTGGAGGTACAAATGCCTTGCTGGGACAACCTGTGTGAGTCCTCGAAAATCTGTCACCTAAATCATGGAGGTACGACTGGCCTCCGGTAGCCTTTGGAAATGTCCTATGGTGTTTGACCCTCGGGTCACCAACGCGGACGCAATGGATTCCAGTTTGATCGGGCAGCTGGTGTTAAATGTCAATATGTGAATAAGAGGGAGAGAGTTCGCGATAGGATTATCGACACCCGAGATGGGACGTAAATTACTCATGAACTGAAATATACATTCCAGACGACTACGTTAACTATGATTGCATCGGTGTTGGTGCACAACTCGTGAATCATTGGTTTATGGCCGGTGTAGACCGTGAATTCCAGTCCTACTGAGATGTGCCTAAACTGACGTATGCTTTGGTAGATAGCGAATATTTCGCGGCCAAAGTCACTGTACTTGGATTCGCCCAATGTCGCCGATCTTACTAATGGACGCCTTTCCCATGACTTATGTGATGACTTGGACATTATTATTTCCCGTCATAAATTTGAAAAGGGAAATGAGAAACGTAGGTTTGCACAATGTATCCTGGACCATATTGCTGCACCTGTACACGCGCATACTGAAGCCACTGTGATTTTTATAAAATCAGTAGAACCTCCAATGAAACTGAGGAATGACTAAAGTGGATGAAATGCAACAGGAGCGACTGAGAATGGGGTGAAGGTGTTGCCGAATGTTAGGTCACCAGGGTAGGGCCAAACTGATAAGCCATTCACACTGTTCGTACAGTTTGGGTTCACAAATGAGAACGGCTGGGGCCTCAGCATATCTGAGTATTGCCGTATTTGTGGTGTTGTATAAAATCTTGCTTGGATTTGCAAACTTTTTTCGATCAATCTGATGTTGCATAATTGATGATCGGATTGCTTTTTGTTTCGTTGATGATGTCACCATTGTGATTAGTCATCGATTTTCGTAGGCTCACGATAATAAGATCATCTATTTGGTGAAGCAATTTTCTTTCTGTTGTGCTTATGCAGACGGCTGAGCTTCCATATGCGAAATATGCACGGAATACACATTAGCTGATGAGTATTAAAAGCTAGGCACAACTCTCCAGTCCAACGGTTATCCAAAGCAGTTTATTCGGAAGCACTGTAGAAAAAGCGCATAATACGAAGTCACAAACTGCTAGCAAGTTAAAAGCTTTCCTACCTTATCCATTCGAAAGTGACGACGTCAATCAACGAATTAGTAGACGCCTGAAGTCAGTGGTCATTGTGCAAACCTATGTTTCTCACTTCCCTTGTGAAATTTGTGATGGAGTCTTATCTCTCTTTGCGTTTTCGCATAGGACTCGTAATTTACGTTTTTCTTCCGATGTTGCCCTGGCATTGGGGAGTTCTTCCCTGGGGCGTGTCGTGCGGGCTATGCTTCAGAGGGACCGCAACGATATCCCTAATTCGTGAGATCATACTGACTGGGATTGCCAAGAGCAACTTATTTCATTTAAATTACTGGCTGGATATGTGAGCCTTCCGGAAACAAGACTCAAACACAGCAGACAGTATGTTTGCTTACTGACGAAATTCTCGTCCGTAAAAGTTGCGATAAAGGGGATAGATTACGCAAAAACAGACGGATAGATAACAGCATGTATTCAACTCCTATGAAATCCACAAAGCCATGAAGCCATTGGTCCGCATTGCTCTCCGACAGTCTTTTTGCATGCTGTAAGAAAATGATGTTGGTGATATCAATTCCCCTTTCAATTTATCGGACAATTATAAAGTTGAATTTGTCGCACTAGTGATAGGATGACATTATGATCCGTATAGCGCATAAAAATATTTCGTGAAGGCTCGTGAAACCTTACTGCAAAAGATCTGTGATGTGAACCATAATGAATATTATATACCCACGCAGCAGATCAGATACTGTAACTTCTCTAATGCCATCAGTTTTTTCTATTACTCATCGGGAATCATGTAGAGCCGTTATGTTTTCAAAGCTTAGGGATGGATTCAGTTTTATCAAGCTGCAAAACTGAGATGGATGATGATTACTCTTGTTCGCTCTCGTGGAATACACGGTAACTACATTTGTTATGTGCAAGATAAATTTGCGCGTACAGTGCAACATTTAGCATATTTCGCGTTATCTCTTTATGAGCTCTAGAACGCCGTGGAAATCCAAAGGGGCACTGGCTCGTAACAAAAAACTGAATATCTTGGTTTAAGTAGCAATTTGTTGAAGTTTCTTGACTTTTCCTCATGATAATTGTTACGCATTTCCCTAAAGTTGCGCTGAAGTGGTGTTTCATGGTCACTTTCCATTCCCTTTAGACTTTTCGTATACTTGAAAAGATCTCATTACTGGATTTCAAGTTTGGTCCGACTTGTTTGCGCCGGGCATTTCTTCTAGCGGTACGATGCAAAGTATCTCTACGGACACGCCACCATGCTGTCGACATTTTTTCCTTCGTCTTTCCAATGTGTGGCAGCTTTTTTTGTTATGGTAAACTAGCGTATGAGGGAAATTCGAGAATCTTGAACATGTCGGCAATTTTTATTTTAGTTCGTTGTACCCTTTTCATTTTTTCGGGTCTACGGGTAAAACATTTTGTCGTTTTGGAAAGGTCCATTGAAGTATTATCACGATTCAGTGTTATCTTCCATCCTGAATTATTCAGCTTCCTAACACAAGAGCACTTCGTTTCATGGGAAAAATCGTGCAGCAATACCACCATTTTATTTGTCTCGATAAAACTAGAAAAAACTAGCAATCGACTTGTGTGGTAAAAGCAAGCAATTCTGGTGAACCACATAGTCACCTAGATTTCTGAATAACATCAATTTGTTCTTTCATTCGATCATATCGGTAACGGTACAGCATATAGAAATGCATGGAATACGTTTGGTAGTGACACAGATCGCAAGTTGGAAGACATTGTCGAATGAGCTACTGCCCACACCCATCCAATCCATGTGAATAAAGGAGTGCTAAAGACTGGTACTCTTGTTAACGCACCAATTAATCAGTTAGAAAGCTGCTTCAAAAATGAAATGACTTAGAAGAAAGACCATAGATCAGGTGCATCACAACTGGTGCACATGTTCTTATCAATTTTGATCATCCACCATATTACAGTCCAAACTGGAATGACTAGCTAGTTCATCAGTAGGTATTCTCAAATGTGGAGCTACAAAAGGTGCATTCATATGTTCACCATAACCTTATCAGTTAGTCGTGCAAAACACGGAAAAAAGATCGAAATAAATGAATTTAGTTCTGGTTGTCATGGCTATACTACTATCCTTAGCCAGATACGATCTAATCACACTATCAGCGCAGATGCGCATCACTGCTATTTCAATCAAATCCACCGGGTCTATCATTTTGCAAACGATTTGGTAGTGATACATCTCGAAAACTTTGAACTCCAACAGATTACGTTTATTTTTGATCTTTTCAATCTTCTACACGAGGGTGCTTTTCGGACATTTATGCTTTCGCTATGCTTTAGACAGGGCAACCTGACCTCTTAGATAAAAAATACACTGTATTTGATCGTCGAACGAGATCCAGGTTGTCGCTTTGTCCGAAAATATGGCCCAGCAACCTGCATAGCCATCGTGAATCACCAAAAAAACAGATGATTCGAAGGCATAAATGGCTTCCCACTAGGGTTAGTGGGACTGATCGAGACACCTGTTGTCCATGTCTGGCGATCAAAGTGACTGCAGAACAGACAGGCATCGAGTGAATGATGGGTAACTGAGTAGGCGCATCTTTGTACCTGCGCTCGTGTACACAGGCCACAAACAAAAATAAAATGCACTGGGGCCGGTTAGGGATCGTACCTGACGTACGCGTCAACCACGCGGTAATGTGTATACCGACATTCAGCGCTCTGTTTTTCCGTTGGTGAACACACTACTGCCACATCACATATGCGTACCCGGCACGTTCATACACGAAATACTTGCGCTACGTTCAGGATAGGAGGCCTCAGTCTGCTAAAATCAGGCAAACAATTGGGCTGCCTTTCCTGGGTTGTGAACATATGTGCACACACACAGGTACGCTCATTCAGTACCAAGCTTCAACGATGGCAAGGCCTGCATGCACCTTGGTCCATCAACCGTCAGGGTTCCAACGACAGATGAATTGCATTTCAATACCGGATAAAACCAAGCCTGTTGTCCGTGGTTTTTCATAGTTGCTCACTTTCTTATACGTCTCACGTGGCATGTTTGTCACTTGTGTGTGTGTGTGGCGTGCAACAACCAGCACGATACAGAGTTGATTTTGTGAAGTGGCCTGAGAAGCAAAGGAAAATGTGAATGTGGATTTAACGCAGATTTAACTGAAAATACTCGGATGAAGGATCAGAACACTGGGTAAATAACAATATCGTTTTCGGTGCTTTCCAATTGGATAGTTGTAGCTCGTTTTATAGACATCGGAATTCAGATCATAGAAGGAAGAACAAGAAACGTGGTTCTTATGGTGTGACAGCAAATGACATTCTCGTATCCACATAGTTATAGTGCAATCGGTGTCACGCCGAATTGCCTGAGTTATCAAATTCGAGGGACAAGTCAGCACAGTTCGCGCACACAATTGATAACATGAGAAAAACAGTGTATGACGTCACTCCAAGGTAATCAAGAGGTTGAACTGTGTGTAATTGAATGGAGAGCGGGGTGTGCCCATCATTCAGGAAGGCTGAATAAGATGGGGTGGAAATACACCGAGAACACTACGAAAGAATACGTGAAAGACCACTTTGTTCACTTTGAAGCTAATCAGATAGGTTATTTATTTCTCTTTGTTTGAAACAGCATGGGGAAAACTTGCGAAGTTAGCATACTACGTTTCAGCTTCTGAGAAGCTATACGAGAGAACATTTACGTGATGGGTGTGGCCCAGAACATTTAACTTTTGTGTCTTGAAGGGCGGTCAGGGGTCTTCCTGGAGTATGATTCGATTACCAGATTTAAGCGAAATTTTGATGGGTGAAACATTCATCATCACGAAAAGTCACAAAACCCGAGTTAGTCATTTTCACAGTCAAACACTTTGAGCGATGTTGTATCAGTGTCATATAACGACTTGTGTATTGTACTTTCACGATTTCAGATAGCCCATTCTGATATTTTTCCCGATGATCCTGGTATACACTGTGAGGGAAAAGCTGTTTGACATGTAAATCCGGGGACGAGACCTATATTTTGTTCCAAACGACCTGTATCTTGCGCATCAGGGGAGCTTGCTGACCTCGAGTTGGCCCGGCGGGAATAACTGGGAGTGATTTTTCCCTTCAACTACTCATCATAGGCGGCACCTATCGTAATAATCAGAAAGACGAATGACAGAATCTGGATCTGGGCCGATTTTTCAATAGCACTGAATCGATGCCTCAAGAGACAATAATACCCACTACCGGTGTCAGACACTTTGTTTGCCAAGTTGAGCGGTGGTAAAATATTGTCGAAAATTGATTTTTCTGACATCGACCTACAAGTTGATGTGGGGGACGATTACAGGGAGTTGCTCTCTGTAAACACTCACAAGGGTTTTTATCGCTGCAATCGCTTATCTTTCGGTATTAAGTGCCCCAGCAATTTTTCGGCAGATAATGGATACGATGTTAGCCCGTCTAGAATTAGCAATGGCCTATCAAGATGATACATAATTATCGTTAGAAAAACAAAGGATGAACAAATTAGACATCTGAACATGACCTTGCAGAGAATTCCCGAGTATGGGTTCCGAGCCCAGTCTCAGAAATGTGCATTTGGATTATCCAGTAAAACTTAATTGGGCCCGATCATTGACAGTACGAGTTGAAGACCGGATCCAATGATGATCACAGCAGAAGACCAAATGCCCGCTTCAACCAATAAGGGAAAAATACGGTCCTTCCTCGGGCTTGTAAATTGCTATCACAATTTTGTACCACAGATATGTCAACTAAGAGCTCCCCTGAACCAACTGCTGACGTAAAACTTTGAATGGCACTGGTAACCGGCAGGTCAAAACATATTTGTCACCATCAAACGATTTCACATGCCCAATATACTCCTCACTTACTATGATCCCAATTTACCCATGATTGTAGCCGCTGATGCATCCGAGTAAGAAATTGGGGGGGGGGGTACTAAAGAAATTTCCCAATGACAGTCGTAAGGTGGTATACCATGTTTCTAGACAATTCACAGCAACAGAGAAGAATACCGGCCGCATTGAAAACGAAGGACTGGCGCCAACTTTCGCACTCGAAAGCTTCGTAAGATGCTATATGGAAGAGAATTTATCCTACCCACTGATCACAAGCCTTCCTTCATCTTTGGCAAGAAGCAGGGGTACCAGTGCATACTGCAAATCGTTTGCATTGTTGGGCCACACTGCCGTTAGGTTATGACTTTGAGTTTCACGTGATGAAAACAACAAGTTTTGGGCACGCCGATGCCCTGTCCAGACTAATAGCTGATTATGGCAGTCGTCTTCCTGATTAGGACAGTGTATTTGCATCGATCGCCTTTGATTCAGATGTTCGTTATGTTTTCGAAGATTCGCTGAGCGTTCCACCAAACACCGCTGAAATGATCCGGTGCGAAACAGTGGAGGACAAACTATTGTAGGACATGTTACTTTATTTAAGAACGGGTTAGTCCCGCAACCTTCCCAAAAGGGCTCACCAGGTGTTCTTCAAATTGAGGTTAGTCTTATCAGTAGAACAAGGATGTCTCCTGCTCGGTGAGCGAGCCTTTGTGCCCCAGGCATTGCAGTCAACAACGGTGAATCAGTTCCGCCATGGTCACCCTGGTAACAGTCGCTTGAAGGCACTTTCTCGGAGTTATGTATATTGGTCCGTTATGGACCAACAGATTGAACACGAGGAAAAACTTGTCACAACTGTTCAGTGGCGGCTAAACTACCACCTGAAAGTGAATCCCAAACATGGCGATCCCCAGCGGCCCCATGGTTCCGCAATCATACTGAATGTACCGGGCCCATTGACAGCATGTTTTATCTACTCAATGTCGATGAATACTCCCAAAGCTGAAAGTTATTCCTGTGCGTGTTAAAACCACAAACTCTGTAATTGCAAACATGTGTAGAATATTTCCTCATTTCGGTGTGCCGGAAGTTCTCCTCTTTGATAATGGTCCACAATTTACATCTTCACAGTTTGCAGAGTTTTGTGCTTCGAAAGGCATTTGCCACGTTTGCTCCCCAGTGTATCACCCACAATCGAATGGCCAAGTAGAACGGTGTGTTGACACGTTTAAACGCGCACTGATCAAAGCACAAGGGGGGCGGGGGGGGGGGGGAACTACAACCGTCAATTGACGATTTCCCCCTGACATACCACTCAACTCCGAACCCAGCTACCGCAGAGCAGAAATCTCCAGATGGCTTATATCTTAACCTACTCTTGGATGCCATGATTTCGGTCCATCGAGATACTAACGAACCGCAAATCCTTACACCCAATAATGTCAGAGAATTAAGTATTGGAGATCAAGTTTATGTGCGCAATTTTCGGAACGGTTTGGAGAACTGGATTCCCGGACTGATTGTGAGACGAGAAGGAACAGTCACGTATAATATCATGGGGGGTATTTTCATTTGGGTTAGGCATGTTAACCATCTCAGACCTCGAAATATGCTGTAAAACTTGGTGGAACGTCCCTCCGGTTTCATACCTATGGACGTATAGACGGATCATCGAGATGTCAAGACAAGCCCAAAAGTTGTCGTCGCTCACATGAAGGCAGCTAGACAGTTAGACTGAAGACACTCAAGAAGTATTCGGGTTCCAATACGCCAGCCGAATATCAATCCCAGGAATGGAGTTTATGAACATCCCTAAAGGAGGGAGGTGTATTGGAACCTCAAACTAGTCCGATTCAGGCTGCAAATGAAGTATGTCCCCGCTCATCAGGTCGAACGTGACTGGCCAGCCTTGGTGACTTTTTCACATGCGTCATCTAATCATGTGTTTTTATCGATTTGTACGCTCATTGCCTTGCCTCGTAAGGGTTCTGCAAAGAAATAGCATTACGGCGTTCTAGTCCAGAGGCCTGTGTTCTCTTTCTGATTGGGTTATCAGGCAAGGACTTACCGGTGAAACAATTTATATGCCTTTGAGGTATTTCGTGTGTACCATAAATATAGTATTTGTCATTCTTTTACAAGCTTTACGAATTCCAGTTTGTAAATGCTTGAAGTATTCAGACGGAATTGGTATTGATAACAATTATTTGTTTCCGCATACGGTACGACTGTCGGAAAGCAATCCGAACCACTGACTTCAGCCGTTTCAACTAAACTAATTACCTGTTGAGCTCCTAGGATAATTGTCCGCTGAAAATTTTGGTTTCATAGACGCTTCTAGGGGGGAGAATGTTTTCAGTGTGCAAAATGTACGGTCTCAGCAATCAAGCTGGCCACTCTGAACCTGAGAGTATTTTTTGATAATTTTCCTACTGGGAAGCATGAAAGTAGTCCAGTGCGGAAAGCAATTCAGACAGGTATGAATATATTCTTAAAATACGCTTCACGACTAAAAGAACGAACGCACGCTGATTTGTGCTGAGGAAGTGTGTCGGAAGTAGTGACAGTTGTTTTTGTGTTCGAAGGTCGCTGTCCAACAAGTGGCAGACAAGGAGGGGGGATGATCGAACGGTCATTGTAATGTGTAGAGCCATCCAGAGAACTCCTCAATCGCCCACAAGGTAGACTGATAGATATCGATTCGACTTCAGATTATCCAAAATGCCTCGGCTGTAATTCTCTGTCATCAGAAGCAAATACGGAATAACTGCGGAAATCTTCAAGACGCACTTCCCAGTGGCCACCGAGCCACTTCATGTCCCATTCAGCTGGAATTAGGAAATAAAAAAACGTCCACTCCATTGAGAAGCCGATTTTGCTCCAGTTTCCCAAACAAGGTGATAAAACGGTATTCAGGATCTGTGGTGCATTTAGTCTGTTAGAATTAGCTGTAAAAGTGTTCGCCCTGGTTTTGATAAATCGCCTCACAGTATCCTGACTATTGAGTGCTCGGTTCATCCAGAGAGTCTTTCGCCCAGGCAGTGGGAGCGTCGACCAGATATTTGTCCTCCGGAGGATTCTGGAACATATTTACGGTTTCCGAACTCCTAACATTGCATGCTTCGTAAACTTTTGACTCAGTAGATCGTGAGTCATCGTAGAGGCAAATGCCTACAGACTCAGTCTCATTCAAAATGGTTATTGTGGGAAAGTCATTTTATGCTAGAACAAAAGCACGTGCCCTAGTTTACGGCGAGGAGTAAAGTTTAGGGGTACGAAAGGGGTGCTGTTCAGTCCTGCTGTTGATTGGGTAACGGAACGCACCACGGACGGTTATCGGAGCATCCAAGTTTCCATGGGCTGTAGTATTATGAAACTTTAATTTGCAGACAACGTAAAGAACCTGACCTCCTAGAAAGCGGCTGTTGGTGGGGCAGCTAAATATGCTTTGGAGATTGGTCTTGAGAATAATACCACCACTCAATAATCACGCAAGCTGAGCCATACAGCTGAGTAGCCAATTATTAGAAACGGCCTCGGATTTGCAGTATCGCCATCATGCCAAACAGACAGGCAGCAGATGATGTCAAAAGGTGTGCAGACCCTGCTCGAGCAGCATTTCTACAGCTCGAAAACACCCTGTGGCGACGGAATAAAATTGACCAAAGGGCCAAGCTCAGGATGTAAATTGTCGCAGTTCAAACAGTCCCGTCATATGATTGTGGAACATGGCCATTCAAAGCGGTGAACATCAGACGACTAGAATTTCCGAGCACTGATGCTTTGGTTCTATTTTGAAAGTAAGATGGACCGACAGGATTTCGTGGAAAAACTTCCTAAAAGGCAGGCGCATCGCTTGTCATTCAAGAAGCCTGCAATTTTGCTGACTGTAGTGGCGTAGGCACGTACTCTGTAAAACGGAACATTTCCGAACAAGCATTTTCCTGGGGCCATTTCCACATCCAGACTAGCGTCGACGACGAGAATGACACCTAAATATCTGGCTTGACAAGGGTTTCGAAGACACGTACCAACCTGGCACGCGTATGGTGTAGGGCACTCACAAATGAAAATGGAACTGGGCAGTCACGATCAGACTCATTCATGAAGCTGGCTTTCTATCCAAGCAGACAGCCACAATGAAATAAAGTATGCAAATAGCGGGCGTTTAACAGCTATTTCACTATCTACTTGGTTGTCGTGAACAGAACGGTGCTTCACAAGTAGTTCCCCTGTTTCAGATGACCGAGTCTATGTTGGATTGTCGTTTGGATTTGCCTAAAGTGGAACTGAAGTCTTTTCCGGGCTTTCCATCTAACTGTTGACTGTTTGTGAATCACTTTGAGTACAACTTTGAAGATAGAGTTTGTGACGATAGGCAGCTTTTATTTTATCTGAAGCCCTGGGGGAGGAGGCAAGAATGGGTGCAGTTTCAGAATTTTATTGTGCTTTCAAGACTATCATACAATAGGGCTGGAGAAATTTCGAAGAATTTGTTTGGACATAACCAGTTAGTGGCTTGTTCATTTACCGACGGCTGGCTTGAAGTGAGGCTCATACAGATGAATAGCATGTCATATTTCAACTGACTGCTTACCATGGGATGGGTTACTCAACTGCGACCCACGCGTCCCTAGGATTTATGGGCTAGGACTGCTCATGGTTTTCTAAGGGGGGAAGATCAGCTCAGGTTCCAAGATCCACAGCACTAAGTGTCCCGTGAACCACAGATTCATCAATGTAAGTTTGTTAAATAGACTACTAGAGCAAAATGCAAGGTCCTTCACTATAAAATAATTGGAAGAATTATCTGCATCAAGCCCACACAGAAGCGACCCAGATAACGTCAAAACGAGGAAGTTTTTTTGTTGCATCTGACAGATTATTGGCCTGTGATGGGATAAGAGCACTCGAGAAATGTCAGTTGATAGCTTACATAAATCTTAAACCCAGTGCAATACAAAGAAACGTCAGTTTCTCACATCTCGTAATATACCCGGCCGTTAGACGCCACTTAGGGAAATCACTGCTTGTTTCTCGTGTCTTTTAAACGGACATTCGTCAAGCACCTGTCCTTTTCAAATTTATGTCCGAAACCAGGCTGTCAGGTACGGCATCACCCTTTACTGCTTTGTACACGGAAGCGATTCAATGACTGTGTTATGCATTTCTCGACCCAGGGGCTGCAGGTGGATGAGTACAGATTATATGAGAAGACTTGACCAGTTGGCCAATAAATATGCAACTACTATGGGGCTAAAGTGTTGTGTCAGTCAAGGTATTTTATCGATTGGTTTCGGTGGACTTGGAGGCTCTATGGAAATCTACACCCCACTAGACAGCGGGTCCGATGTGACTTTACTACAGAAAAATCTTCTGGAGCTAGTACGTCTGAGTACATCCCCTGCCCCATTCCAGATTTTGATCTTCAATGAGACGAGCATTTGGAATTCGTGAATAACGGGTCATCGACTAAACTCATGGTTGGGAGGCGGATTTCCGAACGTAGAACGAGACTACGGTGTTGATAGGCTATCGATTCAAGCAGTTCAATACGGATCAGATGTGGACGTGTTTTTGGCCTCACTTTTGGTGCTTTAAAAGACACTATCTCGAACGTTCGAAATTGCCAATCCTAATAGGTACTGACCTTCTAGAAGCACATCAAGGTTCTGGAGCATAGTTTTGGTAAATGATCACAATGCTGCACAGTGCGAACGCCTTCAGTATGGAGACCAGACACAGCCGCGTGTCTAGTTGAAGTCCTTTTTGCTTTCGAAAGGAGTGTGATGCATTAGCTGCAGACATTGAAGAAAAGCGTATAAAAGCTACAGTATCTGTAAAGGATAAAGGCGCAACGAGGTTTATTTGGTGGGAAAGTGGCTAACTGGGTTTTAATCGATCATGACGATAAGGCACCTTGGCTTGGTGTGACGATTTGCTTGCATCCGTGACACGAAGAGCTATGCAGGACCGCTTTCCTAAGCCAGAGATGCAACCATACCTGATAGGTTGATGGGTAGAGCACAGACGGAGTCCAATCTCAGAACCGGTTGATGCGAAAAATCTTGTTCTAACCACTTCGTCAGTGTTAGTACTTCGCTTCCCTGATACAAGCTCGGCTTCCCTTTTCACTGTTTGCGTGTCGGGTGATTTGGTGTCTAGTGCTCGTGGTCAGCTGGCTCTGGCATCGTTCTGAGCTTGAAGACTGAGTGTGCACTGCTCGACTGGATCCTTGTCAGCAACCGTATGTGTGCAGCTCGGTTGAATGGTTTTGTGAATGTCAACAGCACTAGGCTGAAACGCTGATGTCCGTTTGATGTTTCTGTGTATGCCCCAACTGACTGTAGCTCTTCTGAGGCTAAAGAAGAATTATACTAGGATTTGTCTAAACAGCTCCGTAGCGTGAGCCATACAGACATCATGGTTGCTGCTAGTGATTTCAGTTTTATAGTCGGGAGCCTTTGAGAGACGGATAGGGATATGGCAGGCCGATATTGCGTTCCAGCCGATCGACCAGATAACGGTAACCGGCTCATTCAACTATGTTCCGAGCATGGAATGTTCCTAGCGAGTACAAATTTTTCGCACAAAAAGCTACAGCAGTTAACCTGGCGTCCTCTTGCGCCTTCGCAGCATTGGACTCAGATCGAACATATGGCTGTCGGTTACCGCTAGGGTGGATCAGTCCAAGACTGTCGATGATTTTGAATCACGTTAGTAGACACTGATCACGCTCTTGTCAGTGCGCGTTCCAGCTTGCGCCTCGTTGGTGGCCGAAACAACGCCTAAGCATACCGTAGCTGCTATTGGACACTAACCAACGATCTGCTTTCCAAACAGAATTATCCACCAGGCTATCGATGCAGCCAGATGCCCAGGATCCAGAAGAGCGAAGGATGGTGATCAAACATGCTGTATGTGCGGCTGCTGATGCTGCCCAAGATACAACAACTAGACACACACAGAAACGATGGGTATCTGCACCTTCAGTTGCACTGTTAGATATGCGCAGAACGATACCACCGGATTCCAGATACAATGAGGAACGGAGATGCCTTAAGCGTCAACTGATGCGAAGCTTGAGAAATGACTGTGAGCAGTGGTGGATTGCGAAGTGAAGGGAGATGGAAAAAGATGCAGCGATAGTCAACAGCCGCCACCTTTTCCGTCTGATTAGACAAACTGGTTCACGTAAATCAGGCGTCAGCGAATCGATCAATGAAGAGAACCGCTGTCTGATTCAAACTCAGGACTGTCGTCTAATACGCTGGGCGGAGCATTTCGAGAAACAGTTTATTTGGCTCTTATCCTCTTCAGGTTTGATCACTAGCACAATGGGTACAGCTCTTGTTGTAGATACCAGTCCTACATCAGAAACGGAGGTTCTTCGCAAGATAAGCTTTCTAAAACGACATCAGGCTGCCGGACCGGATGAGTTGCCTCCGTCTATTTTCAAGGACGGTGACCCAGCACTTCTACTGGAGTTAACAAAACTCCTCGGTATGACATCGGAGAAGGAACAAGTTCCAAAGAGTTGGTGTGAATAGATGGTTGTACAGATCGTCTTGTGAAAACCACAGGGGAATATGTCGGATTAGCATCGCATTCAAACTGCTCGCTTGTATTGTTCTCCACCGTTTATCTCACGCTCGCGAACAGTGCTCGTGTGAGACCCAAGCTGGGTTTAGACCTAAATGAGGTAGTGTTGATTACATCTTTACTTTTCAGCAAAAGTTTAGAACAAAGATACAACTTCAGTAGGCCCACTGTCTCCGTGTTTCTCGATCTTAAAGCGGCCTCCAACCGTACAGTTCTCTAGCGATGCTTCTTGTTCAACGAGGTGCTGCAGAAATTCATTTCCATCATAAAATCACTTAACAGTTATAGTCGAAGCCAAATTCACTGTCACGGTGATCTTTCACCCGAGTTCACCACGAAAAGTGGTGTACCCAATGATTAAAATGGCTCTAGAGACCGCACTTTTGTCAGGTGAGCATAGCGGCATTGAACCTTGTTTCCGAGTGGAAAGGTATCAGACCTTGAGTATGCGGACGACATAGTTCTTCTATGTGATGATCCAGGTAATTTACAACCTTCTCTAGACAGCTTTACGAATTGTGTATCAATGTTTGCATGCGTTTTGCGCCTTCAAAGTGCAAGATGTTGGTGCAGGACTGGGTTGGTCCAACGACAAACCTTTCAGTGGATGGGGAAACTATAAGCGTGGTAGACAAGTTATGTTATCTGGGTAGCTGCATCTCGCCCGGAGGTCGAATATCGGTAGAAATGTCTCTGCGTATAGAGAAGGCTCGTTTGGCGTTTGTCAACCTGAGTCATCTGTTGCGTCGACATGAAATCCATTTACCTGTCAACAGTCGAGTGTACGCTGCAGCAGAGATGCCAGTGAGTCTGTATGGTTCGGAGATATGGCCACGACGGGTGGAAGAGATACGAAAATGGTAGGTATTTCAACACCGATTTCTTCATAGTATTGCTCGAATCTGGTGGGAACACCGTGTGAGCAACGTTGAGGTTCGGCAGGAAGTCTTCGGTTCAAGGATCAAATCATTAGGCGAAACAGTTGAGCTGACCAGGCTATGATGGTTGAGACATTTGTTACGCATGTCCCCAGACAGGGTTCCTGAGCGTGCTATGCTTGCTGAGGCGGGTACCGGTTGGACGATTAGTAGGGCTGATCAGTCTATGACATGGAAGATAGGTTTGAAAAGCCTAGCCCGTGGACTTGGGCAAGTAGGTCCTGCTAGATTTTCTGGTCGGAGTCCAAGAGACCCTCCTACTCAACGGATAGATACATTGGAAGGTATGGTTAGATGACACGATCAGTAGAGTTCTTGCATTCACAAAATTTCATCTCCGGCTTAACTCCATCATTGTGGTTCTCCTCTTACTCCTTTCATACCCTTTTCTCCTTCATTTTTCCATTTGAGATAGCCGCTAGGAGATAGCAACTAAAACCACCGCACCCAGTGCCTGGGTAATGGTTGTCCGAACTGAACAGAACTCAATCTGATTGAATATAAAATAGAAACCTATCACTTTGGCCCCACTTTATTTACATTTTGTGCGAATTCCATTTTACTACAGCATTAGACTAAGCCGTACCGGGATCAGTCACTAGAGTCTAATGAACTATTATAGAAGAAACTGCGATCAAGTTTGATAGGAGTTACTACTGGAAAGATGCCTTTATAGTTGCACAATACATGAGCAATACTAAAACGAGATTTTGAATAGATTGGTTGCAGTCTTCGAATGTTCTGAATCTTGACAATGTTGGAATGTAAAATCGGGAGTCTTTTCCTGAAAAAATTTGAGGTCGAAAGAGACAACATCCTCGAATGTTTTCACTTGTTGGTTAAGAGGTCCTCAGTTCCTGGTGAAGGATGTCCGTAGGGCCGAAGGACAGTCTCAAAGCAACTGCTCCACCGCCAAGCTTGGAGTTGAAGCAGTCTCCGAGTCTTTTTGTCACTTCGGCGCTGGATACATTGACTGACTCACTGCTGGCTAGGTGTCTCAGTTGGTTTCGCTTGCCATGATCGATAGCGCGGCGAACGCGTTTTAGATCAAATTTCGCGGTTGTGAGAGGTGGTTTCATTGGGCCTGCCAAGATATCCGACGTTGCTAAAACAATAAGAGGTTATTTTTGAAACTTTCTCAGTTTTTGAAGCACAAAAACTAAAATCAGGAATCCAAAAGTCAGAACAATATAGGTTTTTGAATCCTACGGTACTGGATTAGCAAACTATAGAGGGGAAGAATTAAACAAACAGCAACTGTAATGCAACGCCAATGAAGAGGAGAGGACCTAAGTTCAGAAGAACTCGAGACCAGAAACGATCTTCATGACAGTCACCGATCGAGTCAAAAATGTGCCACAGGACACATAGGAAAACCACAGACAGATGATAATTTGTCTGGTAGGATATGCGAGGATCTATGGTTACGTGACACGATTCTAAACAGCATGAATATTCGTTATTTGTGGGGGTGGGTGGGAGATTTCTATAAATTAGCTTAGTTTTTCTCACTGTGCTAACTATAGTTTATAGTACAGAATCCAAGTGGTTACGAGACAGGATTAGTAACCGATGCAATAACAGATCTCTAATGGTAAAGACGGTGTTGAAACTAGACCTGGTTTAGTGGAAGGGAATCATGCGTGTTCGAGGACGAATGAACTAATCCAATCAGTTACAGTGCGTAGAATATCCTGTTTTACTATCCGAGATTCACCCGATTTCCGATGCAATAATCCAGTGATATCAAACAACGGAAGAACACAGGACCATCTCAGTTGTTGCCAGGCATTCGTAAAACATTTTGGATTTTACAAGGCGATATTACCGATGTGCTTGTACTTAGATGATGTTGGAAATTTGAAAACCATTTGGCTCTCATGTACAAGCCTGCATTTGTTATAACAAGGTTAATGTTGCAGCCAAACGTGAATATAAAGATTCGAAACCTATTCTGATCAACGGTGAATTGTACTGGGCATCGTGTAGTCCTGCATACTCCAACTCGAGAACAGAAATCTGATATCGTCTTTAAGTGACCTTTAAATGTTGGTGTCAATCACGCTTCTATAGGTGACCTATATTGTGCTTCAGCAGGGGCTTCAAAAATAAAACTGACAGAAATTCTGACATAAAAGAATTATCATTCAGTGTAACAAGGAACAACTGTAATGCGTCTTTCCAAGAGGAAAGACACTGCATGTTTACTAAACCAAAAAAGTAAAATTCTTGAGTGCCGCAGCAGAAATCGATTTCAGCAGATTCAAGGACGCAAGCGGGTACTCCAAGAGCGACCGACCGAAACTGAGCCGTAATAAAACAAACAGAAGTAAAGTGAACCATTCCGCTGTCGCACGAAATATAAAAAAACTGGGTTAGAAAACTCATCGAGGGATGGAAGAGGGAAAGCAATGTTTAGGACACAAACTGTTCTGTCGCAAGAACGAGTATCAATAAAAATAGTACTGCGGATTTCAACGAAATCACTAATGCATATAAAAAATAGAGTGAGGAATTTTCAGTTGCACAACAGGTTACGGTTGGCTCCCTCTCAAGTAAATAGGAATGGATTTTTCTTGTTTTTTTTTTCGCGAATCATGCTTACAGCCCTGAGAAACAACATGAAAGCATCTTCAAGTGCCTACAGATGCGTGCAGAAGGTACTGAAATTTCTTATTCTCTGACTACAAATTCATTTATCATGATACTACTTCATTTTCTATCGAGGTGAAGAGCACCGTCAGATATTTGCACATAATGCCACAAGCATACTTGGAGCTCGACGGGAATGGTGAAACTTTTAAGGATCTGGTCTATTGAGAAGATTACTGATAGACTGTTGCAACAGGATCTACAGTGGCACTTCAACCCTCCTCATGCCACGATGGTGGCCCGCTGGGAATGATGGTACATTTGGTTAGGAGGATACTTCTTTCAGACTTTGACGAACAGCCGATGACAGATGAAACATCAATGATATTTCCTACGGACTGTGAATGGATAGTAAGCTGACGAATGCTCGTTACTGTCATATGAGTCTGTCGTGATCTCCGTGCACCCAAGCCCCTTGGTCTACTACTCCTGAGAACAAATTCGAGAGATATCCGGACGAATTCGTTGAAGTATCGAAAGATTCGTTATTGGAGGCACGCAAACTACCTTGCATATGTGTTTTAACAGAGAAGGACCAAGGAATATCATCCACATTACCAACAAAGGCAGAGGTGAATAAATCTATACCGCAATCACCTGTGAGTAGTGTGTAGGACAGATGATACTTTGCCTGATTGACTTGACACTGGATTCCACCTTTCATGCACACGAAAAATACCTTGTGGGGTTTTGGGAGCTGGTGTTATGGAGATCAAAAAACTTCGTTCCGTTTGTCAACATTTCCCGCTACAAACAACATTTACCTGAACTGTCCCTACCAGAGTTCAGCTCGTTTGTTTTGTTGTAAAAACTTATCTAAATCTTCATCACAAATCGAACCCGAACATTCCTCAAGCTTTGCCCGCTTAGCTTGAACTTTGTTTTGACTGTATTGTAGTATTTTTTTCTGTTTCTAACCGTTTGCTGTTTTAAGCTCTAATTGTTGATTACTTGTTCAAGTTTGGATTGTGAGAGCTCAGAATGAATATCACTGAGGTCGGGTTGTTGTAAATTTTCTCTGTTTGTCGTTTACCGTGCCTTAGCTATTTTGAATCGACTTCTGATCCTAATAGTTTCGAATTTGGCCCCAAAGCATCTCCAAAGTTCATTTGGCAAGACTAAGATTTTTGTTTGCCATCTATATTTAAAGACAATGACTCTTCAGATAGTGTCAACTCTCTTTCACCAAGTGTCCTATCGTTCTCACTATCTCATTGGGAGTTGTTATATTTTCACTGACGACACTTTACACTACTAGCTATTTACAAGACGTGCCCGAAGTGCTATAGCCAGGAGGGTTTTGAATGACGAGAATGGACGTTTATAGTCCAATACATTACTGCTGAGGAAAAGCAAGAGATTACATCGAGAGGTGTGTCATTTTTGAACCGATTACTGCAAATGATCAGCCCTTTGCATAGTGGAACTACTTTACGTCGATCCCATGTGATGTCTATGACGTTTATGGACTACTTAGAAGACGAGCCGGTTATCACATCCGTTTACTCAGCCTAGCTGGTGACGTTTTCTGAACAGACGAACAGTTGTCACAACAGGCTCCAGAGGTAAAACTCATTTGACTGACCTGAATGCTTCGAGAACATTAGCTGCTGTGGTAAGACGTCTTCCTCAAACTTCTGCAGTTTCCTTGGTCAAAAGTCACCTCATCCATTGTGCCCGTGGACCGAGAGGCAATTTCCATGGATCTTAGGAAATTCGCGGACGACAGTCTAGATGTGCTCATCGTATAGCAGTCTCTTGTCAACCGAGACTCATAGTAAAGTGCAGGCTGTTCTTGGAACACCGGTAGTTTTTCACGAACCACATGCAACCGACGATGGTGTCTGCACCACCCCAGTCACTAGCCCATCGTGACAAATCACATAACACTGCTCAGTATGGAAAGTTAATCGAGCTGGATTTACAACAAAGACTAACGTTTGCATATCATAAAGCCCTAGGCCTTTTATGCCAGAAGGGGAACTATATAGCGGACGGCTGCAGATCACGTTGATCATGTGGCATCCCTTGCGTCATTCAGGTATTGTAGATGAAGGATCCTCATCCTGAACAAATAAAAAAGTCGTCCGCTGTCTTCCCACTTACAAAAAAGTCAATGTTTTAGTTGTGCATAAAACTGGTCATTGTACACGCAACTTTCGGGTCAGTCAAGAAGTACGTATCACACGCAGGTGGACTCCGACATAACAGATGAATAATTGGTCGAGCAGTTGGGCTTGACGGGTCAGCCGTGATGTTATCGGTATCCAACTTTGTACAAACAGCAGAGATAAATTCACATGCTGTTAGTTTAGAGTTAAGTGGTTAGGGGATCAGGGGAGTCTGGAAGTGGTGATCGTGGTATTTTTCTAGCCTACCGCATGTGACTGAATTCGCACAGGTAGAAAACCCGAATCGGCGTTAGAAACTCTCAAGTGACGTTAAGATTTCTATCAATGAGGGCACAGTAGTGTCTCTGATGATCGTTTTGAACCTCTAAGTGGCACACCGCGTACTGGAACGACTATACGGCAGGCGAGAGGACCCGTATGCAAAACGGGTTGGGAGCTAATAGGACCCATCCCTATGTTAAGCCAAGAAAAACTCAATGTCGATTATATTGTTGGTACGGATCCTGCACCGATTACATTAGATACGAAGTTGGCTATAGAGTTTAACAAACCCTAGGAAATTGTCCAATCGTACTATGTCAAAAATATAGAGGTATTCAAACCCTGGTGTTTTAGATGCCGTTTTGGTGAGCCATTTGAAGTCAAAATGCCTGGGAAGAAGGATAGTAAATATCCTCCATTCAAAGAAGTTTTAACGATATGGCGTTTATTTTGATTGGAATCTCGTTCAGTAAGGCACGTTGGTCCCAAAGAACGCTTTACATACAAAATAACGACCTAATGAACAACGGGTATGCCTAACTGTGATTGCGTACTCAGGATAACGGCTCATGAAAAGTTTGGTACCTGCAGCACCACCCAGTAATCTGTCCAGTGAAACCGGATACGAGAATTGTGTTTGGCTGTATTGAAAAATACAATACAAAGTAGAAAACGACAAAAGCGGCGGTCTTGGCTTAGGTTTCTACGTTGGGCAAAGGAAGATTTAGAAAGCACACTGAATCACTACCAAATGACGATGCATCCCATGGGGCCACATCGTCACCATATTGCACCTCTTTTGCCTTGAACAAAGCAATTATTGGAAGCCAAAACCTTTCTCGGGATTCTATTCTGAATCTCCACTGAGTTCCTTTATTAAGTCGACTACTTTTCTACTGGTTTTGAGTGAACGGAAGACCTTTGACAAGCAGTTAGCAATTTATGATCAACGCTCTTCGGGAAGGAGTTCCGCCAAACAGGATTGAGCAGTAATGCAGTAGAAACACTTATAGTTTTTCCATACTCGAAAAAACCGTAAAAAACCGTTACAGCTAAACTTAGAACCGCAGAGCATCCACCGCCCTCTTGGCTCCAGAAGGAAGGCAGCTTTGGAAGCTTTCAGCTTTACTACTGAAACACTGTGAAGAACTACCAAAAAGAGATAACCTTTTCCTTGTACTAGAGACAATTGAGTTAAAGAGACAACAGGGCTGCGCTGCTTCTCAAACGAATCGCGATATAGCCATGAAGCGATTGTGTAATAACATATACCCACGGTCATGGTTTCCCATTCAAAACCTACCTGAATGGGCAATCCTTCGTTGCTCCTTTGAAATAGTTCACCATCTAGAAGATCGAGTTTACTGTAGCGGTTTTAACCATCACGTGTTTGCGGCTGACTCAACTTAAAATGACGTTGAATGTCGGCTCCAATACTTTGTAGACTGACCCCAAGGTCGTTCTTCAAATTATTCTTAGTGAATCAAATCATTTACCAATGATTTGTACCAAGCCGCAGACCAACAATGCGAAATTTATCCTGCTATTCGTAATGTCTATGTGTAAATTAGAAGGCCAACACAGCTGACGTGCTTAGAGAGGGGTGGTAGACTAAAAGGTTTTGAAAAGTATATGGCTCAAAGTTTCAACGTTCCTAACCAGGGAACATAATGATTGAACCAAAATACCTGAGAAGGATGATTCCTAGCCGCGCAACAGCGCTGTGTTGAGGGCAGCTACTGCAACTGCTTCAATCTCTTACTGATTATTCAGACTCAACCTGCAACAGTTGAATGGAACTTCCAAATTAGTAAGGGGGATATACTACGTAAGAGTATCTTATCGAGAAGAGCCTATGCTGTCGAATTCCTCAGTGAGCTCACCTAACGTCTCAATTATAGATGGGATGAAACGGGATGATCTTACACTGGTTCAGCACAAATGTTTTGGAGAAAAGATAAGCAACACGATAAGGAATAAAACAACCCATTTGGGAGAAGATTCCACTTAGCCCTGATTACGCACGACGCAGAGAATCCTAAATTTTTACCGGAAATATACTTTATATACTGGAGTATCATGGAGCACACCCATCAAATGAAAGGTCATGCAGATGTGACTCACACAAGCGCCATACTGCATGGAACGTACAGGATATTACTTGCACATAAGACCATAGAGGAAATTGTTGGATTCCGCTTTTAATATCGATGTTATCACTCGGTATCTTCTAGAAATATAATGGCCCTCTTGCCAGCTGATCTTCTGGAGCCCTACAATTCACCACCCGCAGTCACTGGAGTCGACCACTTTGGACCATTTCTAGCGAACGTCGCTAGTTTGTCCGAAAAAAATACCGCTATTTGTTTGCTTGCTCCAGCATCCAAGTCATGCATAAAGCAGTTTACATTCTGAGCACGGACTGATACAGTTTCGTTGTCGCCAGTTTCGGCGGTAGACTCCGATTCCTGCGGGGGCCGTACAGCGACAACGGACTCAAATTTAGGGATGCAGATGAGAAAATGAAAAATTCTCTTCGATATTGATACCAAGAGCAAAAAATAGCTTACTCATACAAAGAGCGTGTGTCGGGATAGTTACGCCGTTCATGATCTGTCATCAAGAAGGCGTGTGGGAACATTTCATCCGGTCAGTCTTGAGGACAGTTTTATCGGTAATGGGATCGCATTCGTTTACACGAGATTTTCTTGACGCTAGAAGCAGAAGTAGGTAAGATAATGACCGACAGTCCACCGGTTAAAAAAACTTTGGACTCCAAAGACTGTTTCGTGATGACTCCAAGTCACCTACTACTTAAGACGAGCAGTATCTGCTTCGATGGAGTTATTTCCGGACCAAGTATTCTCAATCATTGAGGGAGACAGACGAAACATCTCCTCGACTTCGCTTGGTGCAAAGAGATAAGGGACTATTCACCGCATTAGCAGAATAAACTAAGTTAGCCAAGGAAGGTTTAGGAGCTGTTGCTGATGGTCGACAGACCAGTTCCAGTAAGAAACTGATATAAGGCTCTACTGGGGGAGGTTCGACAATCCAATGACGATGAGGCGCTGGGGTTGCTATAGTGGAGACCAGAAGTGGACGACCGGTGAGAGCTATGCGTATCCGTGCGACAGTTGGAGCATTACGTAATAGAGTCTGAGTATTTGCCGACGTCCTGGGTGAATTCGCCGACGCTGGATGGACCGCACGTAAAATGTGCATGTACTGCTCAAACTGATGCATATGGGTGTCTAATAACCACATTTTGAAGTGGTATATGACAGCATTAGCGAAAAACCTCATGCCTTTTTACTAGGAGAACTAGCAGCGAACATGAAGCTTCATGGCAGTAACATTTGTAGCCTGTTGGAATCAAGTGAATATTTACGCCCAAAAGGCACACGAGGCTCCATTTATGACACCATCGGTGGACCGCAACTGTGGCGAAATATGAGCTTGTGAAAGAAAGAGAAGCATAATTTTTCAAATTGAATAGATCCCAACTCTATTAAGAACACACCCTTCATAGAGAATATTATATATTTGGTCAACCTTCTTCCTTCAGGATTTTTGCAGTGTCACCCTCATTGGTGATAGAGTACGTTTTGTCTTATGCTTCATCAAATTCTGCCTTTTGAATGCAGTTACCAGTGTGGGTAGCCCTTTGATTATTCTCTTTGAAACAGGCAGTTATTTTGGATTACGTTCAAATGAACTCATTCAAAGTGAAATCGTATGGAATGGAGCTTGAAGTCTTCCACGCTTTCGCAAATCTCACAGAGAATATTGAACAGATAAACCATTTTATTGTGTTCATTCACACTATTACAGTGAAATATCACGTGGAGCGTTATCCAGAAAAGATAATATCTACACAGGTGACTTTCGCTAGTTAAATTACGGATATTTTTCGGCTATCTTGGTTAACAACGTCCCACTAGTCTAGATGCTTCTTATTGATGTTCACTAACAAAGCATAACGTGTTTCATTCCGATCCCAGTAAAACCATGTTGGCTGGTGTGTTAATTCGACATTCTACGGGATAGCTTTTCGCGTGGAGTTCCCACACCAAATAACATTTTTTTCTGAGCCCACTGGGGTCCATCATATAACGAACACTCATATGGAAAACAAGCCCATCCAAAAATTTCGAGCTTTGCGGTATGAATCCCCTGAAAAAGAACTGAGTGCCTTCGTTTCTTCGGTGCACAATGCAGTCTTCGTATCAGGTGATACGAGTCGCATTTAAAATTGCCGCTACTCTATATCCAATAGGAAGTGAGAGTGGCTGGGAATATTGTTGAGCTGGGTCGTTAGAGGATTTCGAGCACGGTGCCAGAGCTGAGTCCTCAAAATCGTCTTATTGACTAGATATACTGCCTTCTGCCTTGAGAATGTGTAATTGTGATGTTTTTTCTGTGGTTCGTCCAATAGTTTGTGTTCCCCTTTCACGTAATACACTTGGCAAAATCCCTCACAGAATATTCATTCCTATGAGCATTTGCCATTCCGTTTATGTGACCGTTACGGAGATGCCAAGAAAATTCATTTGTCATGGGTTTTTTCTTCTTTACGCGATAGAAATATGAGCGACTTGTAGACAGCAGGCTCTATGTAGCCCTGTTGATGTTCGATTTGGGCAAATCAAGGATTCCGTTGACTCACTCATTGAGCTTTAAATTCATCGAGTTCTTCCTATATGTGTTTTGCAAATCGAACACAAGCGCTCCCGGCTCCGGAACCCTAGTGCTTGCATGCGTCAATTACTAAAGAGTGCCAAAATGACCTCGAATTCTACGTTCACATTGATGGGAATCGAAACTTCATTTTCCAGCAACTTTTACAGTTATGATTAAGAAGCATTTTCAACCCCGTACAACGTGAATTTTCTCAGTCATGACGGAGCTTATCTTCGGCTTGTAAAATTGTCAGACGTGTGGGAACGCTTTTGGCCATAAGGTCGGCTTCTCTTGGACGGTTTCGACAACAAAACTATATTGATAACATTTTGAACATTTTTGTGGTCCTGCAGAAAAATATGACTATATAATACTTTGCTCAGATCCCTCCACCTTGGTAACCAATGTTCCACAAACCGAACTACCTATTTCGAAAATTGAAACTGTCTTCATAAAACACTATCAGTTACGCAAACTTATATCTTTTATCGGTGACAGTGGGTCATAACAACTCTATGGATCCCGAAACGACGGCTGTAGACAGTACTAACACCATGAAGACAAACTCGTATTGTCTGTTTCCCTAGTCATATCATCTCACTGCAGTGTTGAACGTTCTCTGTGTTTATTCTTACACTGAAAAATTAACAGTATTGGTGTAGGAGTCTTGCAAGCCCTGGAACAACTCACTGTGCTAGAAATGCCATTGTGCATGACACAAGCTGCCCCAGGAATATCTGTACGACAGAAAACTCCTCATTTTGGGAAGATCAGGTCAAATAAAACCAGCGGTGTTTCGCGGCGGACGAGTAGGGTGATGTGGCAATAAGTTTAATTTTGGGTGAGGCGTACGACCGTTCGAGCGTTTCAGTTGCGTTTAAGAACCGTGTCATGGAGAAAGCCCCCCAACGAAGGCACAGGATGTTAGATGCCCCGATGCATCCGGTGTTTTACCATCAGTAGCTGTACGGCAGGCTGCTAGTTCCTGATGTGGATCATTGCACACATCTGTCCTTGTACTGTTTTAGCTAGCTGAAAGCAGATACCTGGAATAACAGATTTATGAAATTCACCACCGAGTTCTAGAACAGTTTCCTAAGTAAGATTACTACAAGGCTGTGAAGATGATTCTAATCTAAGGAAATTCCTAACAGTTACAATAGGCGGCGGCAGTGGCAGAAAAAGAAGAGTGCATGGAAGCTACTTGGGCTGTAAACCAACCCGACACTGTGTGTTGCGGTGTCCGACCTTGGCGCTAGCTCTCGAGACGAGGGATAGGCCAGTGATGAGGAATTGAAGGAAGGAACTGGGGAACTCTAGACCGGGGACGGAGTCAAAACACATGTGGGACATCTACCGATATTACCCACTAGACTCCGGGAAGAAAATAGCCTGGTTTAGCATTGGATATCAAGGTACACAAAACCACGGTGAAAAGAAGTTGACCAACACAATGATACGAACATTCGATAAAAATATATGGCTAATTTATCCCTCTAGTTTCGTTGGGTTTTGATTATTCCAATTTGTTGTCTGCGAAACTTAAGATCAGTGATGCTGGAATATAGGGGTTGGTCGATACTGGTTTCACGCACAGTCTCCTTAGTATTCTTGTATTTGGCCCGGTGTGATCTGAAGTTCACTGCAGAAAATGGCAGAAGAACACTTACGCTGTGATTTCTCGAATTGTCTATAGAACTTAGCGGTACGGTGACACAGCATCTAGTAGTGGTGTTTGATGGTCTCCCGCAGGATGCAATTGTTGGGAAAGATCTGCAGAATTTTGAATGCGGTATAGTTGTTTCGATAAAAAGACTCCGTGTTGGACGAATAGAGGCTGGCTGCATCTTGTGTGACCACAAAGACGTGGACATATGTAACACTGGAGTGACTGATGTAGAACGTGGGCAGCAATTCAAGGAGTTAATCAACAAAAACGAGCCAGCGACGAATAAAAAAGTGCCACGTAATCTGTTGCAAGCATTTGCCAACGAATTCATGGGAAAAGGGGACAAGTTGGGCAGAACAGGTGTGATAAGGCATCGTATTTATGCGGTAGCGTCCAAACCCATAAAACTGGTACCTAGGTGGGCGCTAGTCCACTGTCAGGCAGAAGTACAGTGAAATGTCGGAGCTGTACTCAGCAGGAGTTTTATTCAACGGTTAGTCTCCATGGACATGCCCAGAGGTATTAGTTACAAAACGGATGACCACTTGAGATTGTGTGGAGGCTTCGGAAGACTAAACTAAGCTTTCAAGAAAGACTCATCCCCTTTGCCAGTATTCGAAGGCTTGTTTTGCGCGTTTAGGGTGTACATTATTGCGGTAAATTAGTATTAACCTCAAGGTATTGAAAAATGGAATAGGTGCCATGCACAGACAAAAACAGCACTCACTTGTCCAACAGGTTGGTACAAACTTCAGACTTTGCCCTTCGGATTGACTAATGCATTCGCTACATCTGTCTCCTGTGCCAGCTGGTCTGGTTATTTTGAAATGCCTTGTTTACATAGACAATGTTTCGATAAATGGAACAAAAACTGAAAAACACTTGATTAGGTTGGAATAGTTTTATAGAGAATAAGAGGGCAGGTTTCAAGGTAATGCCCTCACGGTATAAATTTTTCTGCGAGGAAGTTAACTTCGTGGGTCATGTAGGGCCGCGTTGAGAAATAAAAAGAATCTTGATATAGGTCGCTAAGTCCTGAAATGGCCTAGCCCTCATTTGATCTCTGGAAGACGAATTTTCCTGGATTAGACCTTTTGCTACCGACGATTCAGTAGGAATTTCACAGAACACTCGGCACCGTTGAATGCTCCCCTAAGGCAAAAATAGGTTTCGTTTCGTATGGGTGGTGTTAGGGGGCTTTTCAAAAACAGCGCCTGGCGCGGTGTTCGTCAACCGTGCTGGTTCTGCAAGCGAAATTATCTCACACTGGAGGCGATTTATCCCAAGTGAGTACAGGTGGACGGGGGCAAGCTATAGCATATGAAAGTACAACCTTGTCCAAACGAGAGAAAAACTATTGCACTACCATCGCGGGAAGAGATTGAAAATCATGGTCTATGGACAAAAGGCTTATAAACTTTTGATAATCTTTAAAGATTACGCTTGGAATACTGCATGGAATGCTACACACTGAAGAAGAATAAGCTGGTATGAACAAATAAGAACGTGCGGCCAGATTGCGGGAGATATCATGGACTTCCGTAAAACGTGTGAAGAGTGGGGCAGCTTCAAAGATCCCATGACAAAGCATCGCGCCCCCTTTCAGCCAATTGCCGTGGGCTCCACAGTAAAATGGTACTTACAGATAAAGACGGACGGCTACTGATAACGCGTAAAGAGGTGAACATTCATTAACTATTTTACGAAGTGTTGCGAAGCGGTTCCTTCAATGCACTTGTTGCTTAGCAGGTCGCTGATTTTATACTTTGGAATAGGATCTGTCGTAGGGGTGCACATTGAAAACTACACTCTGGCAAGGGGCTGAATTTTGAGAACGTCTTCAAAAATGAATTGTGAAAATCAGTCGAAAAGCCTAAACCACACACAGTGTCCTACCATCAGCAAAACAATGACCTTGTAAAATGCAACACCCGGACGCCTATAATATTATTGAAAGCCTTTTTGAGGGGAACGATCATTGAAATATTAAACTGCGCAATTGTTCGTAAGCTTATAGTATTTTGGCGCTTCAGGCGAGTAATCAAACGCCATATTTTCTGTTGATTGGCCGGGAGGTCCGATTGCCCATGGATTTACGTCTACCTATTCCCACTGGAGCACATCAGCAAAGATATCGAGACACTAGAGAAGAGCGCTGGAAATTGGCAAGTATTGTCAAGCAGAATCCGCACGATTCGAGACTCATCTCAGCAAAAGTCTCCATCTTTCATGGTTTATTTTGATAAACTGGAACATTGTCAGGATGTGGTTTATCTTCTGTATCTAATATTTGCTTTTAATAAGATCTTCATGTAGACAGAATTCCGCAAAAGTCGGTCAGGAAAATGTCCATATGGCAGCTAATGGAATCAATGGAGTGGAAATAAAGTGTGGTCACATATAATAATTGCTGAGAAATTCGGCCGATATTCATGCCCGGTTTGTGAAGATTCGGGCCCGATGAGGAACGGTAGAGTTTTCATAGTTAGTTATACGAGAGGGTATGGATTGGAAAGAGGAAGGTGCAGAAGCGATAGGGGGTTACATTTGGATTGATCGCCGTATAAGTGGTAAGGGCTATCCGCAAGTATTTTGTGAGCAAAATTTGCACTTGTGGGTAGGTGTGGTTTGCACAACTCAGCAGACAGTTCTGCAAGGAGTATGATAGACACTGGACTCAATAATAATTTTAAAATCTTTCTTTGGTAGAGTAGTAAAATTAGAATGGGGAACAGTAGAGTAGAATGAGAAAACATTGAAAACGGAGGAAGAAATAGCGCTCCGTTTGACGCTAAAATGGCTACTTTTTTGATTCGGTATAATTGCCGGCATATTTTCTTCATACAGTGTGGGATGCGAGATGATGACTTCATATTACATCCATAGTGATTCTTAAGTGTTTAAAAGAACCCACTCTAGCTAGTGGTTCTATGGAAGTGACAGATGGATCAGAATGATGAGGTATCAAAGAAGGTAACATATGCACTCAAAGCACTTGGGTTGATTCATAGTTGTCCTGGATCGAACGGATGTAGATATATATATATATTGATAGTAAGTAGTATGTTAACGTGTGGACAAAATTTCCCCGGAAGCACACGACCGGTTTCGCGGTTGTTGCCGCTCGTCAGGTATGCGTACCCGGTACTCCTCGGTTAGCAGTGACCCAGACACGAATAACTATGAGAAATCACAGTTGTGATTCATTTGTGGGCTCTTCAATGAAGAGTATCCATTCACACTCCAGACGATTCAAATTAGATTCTAGTGAACATATATATATATATATATATATATATATATATATATATATATATATATAATGACCCAGGTGACTAGAATAAAGAAACGGCTTGACATGGAGCCTCTTCATCGGCATATTAAAATAAATGTTACGGAAGGCTGGTTGAAACGCTACCTATGTAAACTGGAAGTAAATATGGGTAAAGGATAGTTTCCTGTAGCTATCCTAAGTTATTTTCTTGAGATTTCGATGTTATGAAATCTAGTCTTATGGAATGAGTTCTGGTGGTAAAATAGAGGGACCAAAATAATCGGATGCCAAAGGGGGGGGGGGGTCTGCCGAATGCTCCCATTGAAAAAATGCAGAAAGACTGTGAAAAACAATCGGAAGCGGATGGATAGCTAAAAAAAGCACACCGCACACACTTCACTGATCCATTCCAAGATTCAGGTATATGGTGTACAAAGAAAGCGATTGCCTCCACACTGGACCTGTTCGGTGTATAGGCAACTGTGTTTCTTTCAATCACCGTTCACTGACGTTGGGCGGTTCGAACGTGGAGTGAATCGACTCAAACGGAAGAACCCTAGAAATGCTTTAGAGCTGCTAGAAATACCAAACCAAATGAGTAGTAAGTAACTGGACAAGCTTCACGAAAAACAATGGGAATAATCTTACCCGAGTCATTTTCCAGACTACACTTTAACAAAATCGATCCTCTGGCTACCTGAATATTCCGGGTCCGTTCTGGCCAGCTACTTGCGGCCATTGGGTTGGTTCTTTTACGCTCCATCCCCGTTGGGTTGATCTGACCGCTGTGATTGATGGCTCAGACGGTAGTCACGCAGACGGACCAGTTTCCTGGTTACCTGAGGTTCCACCAAGTTCCTCCTTAAACTCCTCAGGCCCCTTTTATCTGTTGCGTATTCGCCGTTTCTTTTTTGGTCTTTGGCTCTTGGTTGGTTGGCTCGATTGGTCTCACACTCACCTAGCTATGTTGCTGCAGCATTCCTAGCTTGTTTATAGCTAGTACATCGGTGAAGGTGTCTACTTAATTGATGCTGCATTTTTTCCGATAAAAGCCTGATTCCTGGATCACTGATTTCACATAAAATAACCACTAGTCGGAATAACCTGACCCATTCGCTTTGACGCAAAATTACCTTTATAAATATGTGGAATCGAATTCTAATAGTCCACTCGGATTCTGAGTAGTTGCTCTGTCCAAGGCGCATATGATGCAGCACGGTAGGGACGTCATTAGGAAAGGATCAACGGTCATTTGGTATACATTTTGTACATTTATCAAGTCTCCCTCGCTCTACCACGGAAACCGAAGACATGAAAGCCGTTGCTGAGTTGCCTTTAAGTGTTAAAACACTGCTTAGATATTTTTCACTAAATTTCTTCTAGGTCACAGTTGGCCGAGGCTCCTAACTATGCATGGCCACAAGTCCGAACCATGCGGTGTTCCGTGAAATCAATGTGGGTTCATCACACACCTTATATTCTTGGTCGACCGGTACTGAGTTTTTGAAGAAATCATTCGACCTACGAATATGCCTATTAAAAAATGTGAACAACATTTGAAGACAGAATAATAATTTCACATAAGTTATATTTTATTATCAATGCTAAAAGGGTGCTGGAGCTTTGTGTCAGTGTCTACCCGATTTTCACAGCTTCGTTATTGTATCGTTATCTATGACTCATAGTGATCGCGAATTCCTCATCATAATTGAAACGTCAGTCTAACATTACTTCAACGTGAACTCCTGTCCTCGACCTTTGAACCCGGAGGATTGTCGGACGACTGACCCACACGCCTACCTGTTGATCGTAAGAAAGTTCGCTGAACATAAGAAACAGCTGCACTATGGAAAATCTGGCGTTTTCCCTTTTTCCTTTGTCGAAGTTGTGCATAAGTTTCATCATTTTAACTACAGATATGGTGTCGAAGGCTAAAAATCTTGTTTTTCATGCATATAACAACTACTGACTTGTATTCTACCCTGTTCCCAAATAATTATGAACATTTTTGTTTCAGCTAGGAATGCCCTCCTTTCTTGAGAGAAGGAACCACTTTGGAGTAAAAATGCTATCTATACGCTTGCGATTTTTACCTGGACACGAAATCAGCCGATGAAATGAATTCGAACGTTTTAGTGGCTGGAAACCACAAATATATTGTAATAATCGTAATGAACATAACTGATAGTCTGTACTGAAATTGCCCCCACCCAGAACTACGCGAACGGAAGAGGCAAGAAGACCAAGGCCTCGAAATAGCACGTTAGTTGTGTTGCAGAGTGGGTTTGTATAACCATGTTTAATTATAGAACACAAATAGTAGACTCAAAGATGATCAACATATCTAGCAGTCCGCCTTATGTTGTCGGATCGGCGTAAAAAACGAAATAATGCGCAGCCAGGAGAATGATCCGTTGTTGGATAACGGGAGTCACGGTTTGTTCGGGTAAGTAAAAACTGACTGGGTTGGAGATCTATGACGATTGGTAAATACCAAACACAATCACCATCAAATTCTAGCTCTCAGTGAAAAAGAAATTTCACAAATTTTATCATTGCATTGTGTTCTGTGAAACAGCATTCTCTCAGTCATGTACATAGATGTGTGTGGCGGATCGGATCACTAAATGCTTCAAGATATACGCAGTTTTAATTGAAGAACCGTTCACGAAGAGTAAGTTAGCTTAATCCGAAGATAGAATGTACCACAACAGAACATTCTGCAAATCACTTGAAACATATTCAGTTCGTGCAAGACGAAATTGGCGGAACTCATTTTAAACGGGTCACTGTGCTTACATGTTTCTGCTTATTTATCCTCATTTCCTGCTGAATGAACGGAAACTTGAATGGGAACCACCAGATCCATTACTACGCAGCCTACGGATGAGGCTCAACGATGAGATTTACAGTCACACATAACCACAAATAACTGAGGTTATGAAAGTGCACGTGAAGTGTATAAACGCTACATTTCTACTCGAGGTACCGAACCACAGTTTACTCCACTCGATGGCCCAACTAATCAGGTGCCCGGAGTGCCTACTAATGTCTGGCCAGATTCAGTTACTAAGGGTTTTATTCCGTCAAAATCAAACGAAATCGTCCATAGCGTTTTTTTATTTCTTACTTTTCGTTAGTTAATACGTCAGATGTGCTACTGTATAATAGATCCCTCTGTTCCATCATGAAATACCAGCTTGGGTTACTCGAACTGTTTCTTGTTGAGATATTGTTTTCAAGGAGGTAGACGATCGAAGGGAATCGGTCATCTAAGCGGTGGAATCGTGGAAATATTTTCTGATATAAACCTGCACTAGTCCTTTTACAATCATTCTGTAAATCAAACCCAATCAAACGGATTGTGTAATGTCCAGTATTCTCATATTTTGCCAATGAAAAAATTTTCTGGACTCAAGTAACGGAGTGCAAGTCGTAACCGCTCGAATGAGAGTTGAACAGCATCTCCGTTCATTTACCATTTTTTTCAGATCTGTAGATGAGTAGGTGCCTCTTCTTTTAAACAGAGCTTTCACTATCTTCATAATGACATAATTTTGAATACGCATTGTAATTCTCCGGCAATAAAATAAAGGTTTAATCCTTGACAGTCAGAGTATGGCTCCAGCGTCTCAGGGAAACATCGAATGTGCTCTGTACCGTCCAAGTGTTACGGATGTTCTGATAGTTTTGAAACACCTCGGGTTAGCAATTTTCGCTTACGACAGAGACTTTTCATTTCCCGCCAATAGCACTGAGGCACTACATCATTGTCAACCAGCCTCTTGTCATTTGAAGCTAAAACAATTTCACCGAATTGCACTGTTTGACGTACTCCGAGAACGTACATATATTTCGTCAAAAGTGAAATCACCGAACAAAATCTCAATGTGCAACAAATTCGGTAAACAAACGGCTTACTATTCCTGTGACTGCTGGTTTCCACATCAGTATCCGGGTGACCTCCAAAACCGAATGTTATTGGGCTCTAAGCCTCAGCTGGAAGCCTTCCAAACCTCGATGAACTGGAATCTATAGCTTTGCTGCTTACAGATGAGATAATTCCGGATAAACGTGGTTAGATCTTCTCAAACCCACACGACTAGTGATTCCAACTGATGTGATATCACCGAATAAAGTGCCTAACCAATTTTGTTCTGAGTTATTTCAACCCACAGATGTTTCTTTGTGGAAGTTAAAATTCTAATGAAGATTTTTCTGCTAGATTCAGGGTGGTTCATTGCATGGCAGGAAGTTTCAAATATTATGAAAATTCTTTTGACGAGGAGAGGCTTTTGAATGCGGCTACACTACTCCGCCACCTTCGAAATTTATGACATATTCGTCTACTCTTTCTCCGGTTTACTGTTCTCTCTTTGACATCGATTTTAAATAATGTTATGTTATCAAAGTAATGCTATCCCCAATAAAATATTCCAATGAGTTTTTGAAATTCTTCAAAGGGGGGATTTTGCCGGACTGCTCGGTTCCTTTCGGAAATATGACAATGAATAAATGGGAAAGAATTTTCGAGAAAATAGGGGCGATCCTAGAAAACACAGAAAGTTTTGGTATTGTCTCGTTTGTAGAAGACCCATACACAACATGAGCCCTCCCATGATGATCGGCAACAGCATTCATCCCACATTGGGTAACTTATTGGTGTTGTCAGGTATTGTTAGGTCATACAAATATTCTCATCTCGGTACAATCCTACTACAAGGAACGTGGCGTCACAGTAAAATCGACTATGAAATAGTCGAGCTGAGTGGTTTCACTTGATATCGTTTGTATCGTCCCGTTTCACAGAGGAATCGAGGCTGTGGTGTTATCACATATATCAACAAACATTGGTGCCAAAACGTCAAGCTCGTGTTTATGTATTTAACTGTATATTTCAGTTGCTTTGTCATAAAATGTAAACCTGAATACTTTAGAAGTTTTGTTTCGTTACGCTTGTAGATGTTTGTATTTCACCCAAATATTCTACAGACGGCTACAAAGAAATCAGCAATCCCGTTCCATAAATTCCAGAAGACTGAGCAGTCAGTTCTTCGTGCGTAGTTGCTAACGATTTCATTCTGTTTGACGTTATCTTCCTATCCTTTTGTTTTATGAACACTGCCAACTTTGTACCTGCTTTTCTAGACATTTCCCTGTTCAACGTAAGCATATTTTTCATTACATGACACTCCGTTGTTGGCCCATCCGGTCAGGTTAAATCACAGTTTCATCTGAGATTCATAGCCACACCAACCGCTAATAATTCACGCAAAGCATCAAACTCGAACCTTGCAAAAGGGCAGACATTTTTGTAGGACACGCAGGTACTGAATTGAGTGATATATGCGGGTCATGAAGTCATCTTTCAGCTGTGTTCATTTTCGCTTTAACTTTTGGTGCATCATCGAGAGCCATTACATTCGCGCCATACCTTTCTCAACCTCCTGCCCAAATGACTTAGTAGCAGAAAAGAATATGAACTTAGGTGCACTGTATACATAAAGATCAAGAGACTGACGAAATAAACCACTATTAAGCACCACCTCATGGAACTTAGAAACCATAAAGAGTCATGGACGCTCCTAAATATTTAAGAGATTCATCAATACGCAAGTCGGATGATGTGGATATCAAACCATTCAGTCTCGCATTGAATAAAGAACCTGGTCCTTCAAACATGCTCCTTTTACGAATTTACATTTCTGATGTTTACTGAGAGCAAATTCCTCTAAATTCTAGAAAATCCACTAAACCCGGTGGCCTCAACCTTATAGTCCTCAAAGAGCGTGCGGCCATTCTTCGAACTTCTTCCTCCAAACTCTTCAGTCAGACCTCAAAAGTGGAAATGGCAGATGTTGGCGGTCATAAGACCTGTTCCTTCAAAAACGTTCCTCCCAACGTCCGTCCCATCGCTTGCACTTCAGTGATACTGAAGGTTTTTGAAATGTTAATTCTCCCGCAGGTGGAGTCTATCCCAAAAGTTCAAGACCACACCAGTTTGCCTATCGATCCTCACTGTCCATTCTTGATGCCCCTTTCACCCTGATACATTAAACAATCCAGTCACTTGATAAAAAAAGAAGTTAGGATTTGTTTCCCGGACTTGACTTTGTTTTGAGATGAATGAACTCATCTCTATTCTATCCAATTCAGTTGACGAGACTCTCCCTATTTTCCGATTGATCGATTATTTCAGTAACCATCATTAGCTCACCCTGTTACAGCACCAGCTCTCCTTTTGTGACCTCCACTCTCGGCTTCCTTCAAGATGTCATATGATCACCGTTTCTAGTCTCAATCTGTTTATCTCCGAGACCCACAAAAGAAGACAGACTCCTTACCGAATACGCTGACGATTACAATTTTGGCTCGACATATTTCCGGAATTCTTATTTTTTTACCATTCGGATTGGTATTACTGAACTTTTTCAATAGTCCGCTGCACATAATTTGGCTAATGATTTCCTCAAATGCGAAGACTTCCTTTATTCTATAAGAGAGGTCAAAGGTACCACAACTACAATTAAGCTTGCATTCCAGTTTCAATTTCTGGGAAACAAGTGAAGCACCAAGATTCAGTAAAGTAACTTAGTTTCATATTGGACCAAATTGTACTTGGTCACGGCGCGCATACCACTTTTTTACAAAAATCAAACGTTTGGCTTTCTATATGTCGTGTGTCGAACTCCACTCTGTACCGACACAGCTCATCAAATGCTTTGTTTTTCATGTGTTAAACACACCAGCTCCATGACTTTTCTGTCACTTTTCAAGTTTCGTTGTAAAAAAGACTTCAAAGAAGTCTCTGTATCCCTAATTTTCTAGTTCTGTCGTCCCAAGTACTCAGAAAAAGAATTATCCACTTCGTGCACCAAACCTCCCTGCAGTTCCACAAATACATAACTAGGAAAGTTCAAATAAAACCGGACACTGTTGCACCACATCTTGTAGATCGGTTGAACTAGTAACACTTCAGAACCCAATACTTTTTTCAGTGGTTGTGTTTCCCTCACTTTGATAATGTTACTTGGATATACAAAGGTGAATATCCACTCCCGGGGTGCAAAAAGTGTCTTCTAGGCTACTCTCGTATTTTCTTGTCTTCCAAATAGAAAGTGACTGTTGAGAAAAGGTCACTGCACTCAGGAGGAAGAGTGTACAAGGACAGACTTAAATACCGATAGCCCCAATTCCAAACCTGTGGTTTGTTTATTAGATGGATTTATATTCATGACTGTGGGGGTATTGTAAGTTGTCACATGAATAGGTAAGGTTCGTTGCATATTAGTTGATAGTACCGTCTATTATTTGTTATTGTTATTCAATGCTTTTTCTGCGGTAATGATTATCAAACGGGACTGGGTAATCACTAAAGGCACTACCCAGTTTTAGGATGAATGATCGATAAAATAATTGAAATGATACTGAAATACGTGTATAATCAAAATGAAATTCAATCAATTTATGCATAGCGAAAAGACATCAGGCTCGTGTCAGTTTCCCTGAGGATTTTTGAATCCATTAGTTCTCACATTTCGATCACAGTTTGGGCTCACCATCCAGCATGGAATAGGGACTACATGGAAGCATCGATAACAGGAATTAAAATCAAGCGGAATTAAGTATTGTCCAAGTATATATTGTATGAATGAATTCGGACAACGATTACTCCTAATGGCAACGTCATTTCTCAGGTTTCTATGAAGGTTCAGTAGGAACTGGGCATCCTTTAGCTTTCAGGGGATTGCTTACAGCCATTTTGGTAAACTACATATACAATGTGAAGCGGCTAGATTACTACATATTTGTAATCAGCTGACACTCACTGGTATAGTTGGATTTGTCCTGTACCCATGCACACACGAAGATACACACATAAATTATGGGGAGTTCCTCTGTTCTCAACCACATCGTATGACATTATTAGGCTTTTGTGAAAAAAACAGATCGGTCATATCATCAAAATCAATATCGTCTGATATTATTCTGACCTGATAAAGCCATGGTTATAAAATTGAGCAAAGACATTCCACAGGGAATGATGTTATTATTGTTGTCATTGTTCATGGTGATACTGACTAAAAACGTGATGAGTATTTATTCAAGTGATGCGTTATTTGTGTGCCTTTTCAGAACAAATAGAGGAAAAAATTAATAAAGAATGAAAAGAGTGAATCTTATATGTGCTGGTAACTTATATTGCGTGCATAAAAAGCATTCAGGATGATGGTAATTTTAAATCGTGAAAAATATTCATGGTCGATTTCCTTAGAAAACGGTGTGAGGTCACGTACCGTTTTCTAAAAATATTGTTAATTATCACTATAGTCAGAGAGAAAAGACGGGGCGGTCAGTGAGTAGCGGTGGAATGATCCTGACTGACAAATATATAGCCTGATATATGAGTAATAACACAAATATCATTGTTCAGCAAAAACATATCTTCCATCAAATAATATTATTTCCTTAGGAAATAGAGGAAAACACAATTTCAACACAACACTTACCAACTCTTTTACATCGGCTTTACACTGACGTAAACGCAGTTCATCTGGATCGTATACCATGATAACAAACATTATTCAGACATATAATTATTCAAACTAATGCTGACTGGAAAGGTGAACCGTGTTCGTTTCTAGTGATCATCCATTCAGCAATACTGAACATATCGTAATTTTGGACGGAGGTAGTATTTTAATATTCGATGAGGCAATTTTATCTGGCCACCAGAAACAGGATAACCCACATGGCGGCGTTAGAGCAAGGAATATGGTGGGACAGTGAGTAAATCATCCATCTTCATGAATGAGTAAATTGAGTGAGACACATTCATAGCTTCATTCGCCCGTTGCACGACCGACTGGAAATGACAACCGTAGCACCGAGACTTAAAGTGAGAGATCCGATAAGCCCGAACTGTAGTTGACCTGTAGAGGTGAGATTTAAACATCTAGCCCCAAGCTTGAACGCCAGTGACCCAGACTGGTCAAACACTCATCATCAGCATTACACATGACAGCGAACCACCTTGTTTTTCGTGCTTATTGCAGACTAGATATACCATGTTTATTGGTCACCAATTGTAGAACAAACACAAAATTCGATAAGTATGAAGGGAACAGTTGGTGGCTACTTGTTCTCATAGTTTCGATTTTATCGGTAGAGTTCCTGTATTGGTGGTTGTCATTACATTGGCATGGGGTAATGAACAAATCACAGTTTCTGGCACTGTTGCTAAGGCTGGCTTTGGATTTGTAGTAGTTTCGTATGAGCTTGCTGGGCCGTTGTATTCTGAATGATATCTAAGATTCAACCCTTGATGTTTCTTTGTTAGCCTTTAGTTGGATGTGTAGAAAAACTCTTTCTCCTTGACCGAATAACCCGATTCATTCCGAATTTCACCGGCTCCCGAAATGTTGCTTGTCGCACCACACCGGGTAAGTATCCCGTGCATGTGCATCTAGATTACTAATGGTTTGTTCACGCAAAACTCCTCAGAGTAACATATGAGCTAGTGCATCAAATGAGAGCCTGGATCACTGGTAGTTTGTTAGTCTTCGTTTGGATGACTGTCCTTTTGGACTATACGATTCACGCGCAAACCCCAGGTCATCCGACCAACCTGCACTCGGAAGCACCAGACTCACGTTTCGCTCTTGTTAGAGCTCATCATTGGTGCATATCCTTTGCCTCACCCAGGGTTTGAACCCTGACCCTTCCACCTCGAAGGCCTGTGTGTTACCACTGCTCCACCCCTCTCCCGTTCGACCTGAACCGAGTCACCAAGTTAAGCTTGTTCAGATGTCGACCTCGATGACAGCCAGAAATGCCCAACAGCTTCAAATGGAGACGCGGTTCCGGACCTAGTTAACTCCAAGCGAATGCCTTCCTACCAGATCAGGTCTTCTCCACAGGATGAGGGTAACGGACCCGCATTTTTAAACCTGCTTCGCGTTCGTGGTATATATATCATGCAATTACTTGCGCGTAGTGTGGGCGGTCATAGATGTTGACTTCTGAACAAGCTTAACTAGGTGACTCGGATCAGCTCGAACGGGAGAGGGGTGGAGCAGTGAAAACACACTCGCCTTCGAGATGGAAGGGTCAGGGTTCAAACCCTGGGTGGGGCAAAGGATATGCACCCATGATGAGCTCTAACAAGAGCGAAACGTGAGTCTGGTGCTTCCGAGTGCAGGTTGGTCGGATGACCTGGGGTTTGCGCGTGAATCGTATAGTCCAAAAGGACAGTCAACCAAACGAAAATTAAACAATCCCACACTACTCGCAAGTAATTGCGTGATATATATACCGAAAAAGCGAAGTTTGTTAGTCGTCTGTAATCAAGAACCCGGCAATCTTTTTCAGTACAAATACGTATTCAACTCGAGAGATCACCCTTAGCAAAAACCACAGTCAACGAGCAGTAATTTTTACTGCCAATGTTTTGTGCCGCCAAAGACACTTTTAAAATTTTGAGATGAATTACAAGTGTCAATATCATGGTATGTTGTTTTTCTGCAGTCACTTCTTTGTTCCTCCTCTCTAAACGATCAATAGACAGTTATTCGCTTTCAATAAATAAGAGAGAACCGTCATTTTCTCCCACCTCTGCAATGTCTAATTGAATTTTTTTCTGACTGATAACAACCACACTCTTCCGTGTGGTTTAGTGACAAGTGGAGACCGTTCAGTAGCTAATGACCCTTATTCAACGACTACCCTCCATGTAACCATGAGCAAGCCTTTTCCATACAGCTTTGTTGCACAAGCTTAAATCGTTCAGAAATACGCTTCCGTTTACTAACCTCTGCAAAGAGTCATCACTTGGGATACGCGAGAACTACGAAACAGCATCTCCAAGTTATTTAAAAACAAATATTGTCAAGCGGACAAAATTCAGGTCAACAAATCGGAATAGTTTCTGAAAAGTTCAACGAAAGTGAAATGCTCTCCGTTCATTGAAGTGCAGGAAACTAGTCAATTTGATTCATTGCTTTTTACATAACAGCTCCAACATTGCAAAACTTTTCTTGGACTGTTTGTTCTTCCTTAGGAGATTCGCCAGAAGCTATAAGACGATGAAAAAAGGAATGCATTGGCAGCTTTTTCATAAAGAATTTACCAAAATTGCAACCCATGTTGTATACCAAATACTCGTTACTCTGGTACTGCCACTTCCGACAATCTGTTTACACAGCCACTACCGGCTGGTCAATCAGAAATAGTTCGTAACACGGAGACATACTATTACCCAGTCACCGGTCATGTTTGACGAGAGAGGTGGGTCGATTGTAAACCCAATTTTTCTCAGTTCTACAAACGATAAGGTGAAATTTATGCTACAAGCAACGGCAATATGTTTCTGAGCAAGATAATATCTATGCACCCACTATTAGGCTCAGCAGTTTTGAAGACGTGAGTTCTGAAATTTGAGTATCGAGACCATGAAGTCGCTCGCTCAATACAATTGATGATGATCGGAAGTGAACAGCGAGCTGTATCGCCTCGTCCTACCATGTTTGAACTGCAAGCCAAAATGCATGCTTTACCATCGAATTGGAATCTATGGCCATCGACCTCAGAACCCTCAAAGTGCTTCCGCGATGTTAATAGTAATCCACTTTCCGACAAGTATCATGCTCCAGTAATTACTTCCCTTGGTTGAAATTAAACTACAACCGATTATTTCACTAATACGGCTCTTGGTAGCAACTTCAAGGAAGAATTCTTTGCGAATGCAAAGGTTTGTAATAATACAATCCAATTTTAAGCTGAAGTGTGACCGGTTCATCAGATTTTTTGAATTGTCTGTGCGTATGAACTCATCCTGAACTTTTGCAGTCAACTGGAGCAGCTGATAACTTTCTTTGAACGCTGACCAATGCACTTTTTGTCAGAATACGCCAGTATGTAGGAAGAAATAAGCGGCCCTGTCGGCAGTTTCTTATTGCTTTACCGCGATCCCGCATCTTTGAACACTGGTATGAATCCGGCTCAGTTGTTCAGGAACGGAGGACCGAGAGCAAATTTACTAAGCCCGTAATCTTCAGCTAGTTTCTTCCAGTAGGAAATAAATAATGCTCCATCCAGAGTTATCGAGCTTATTCGAATACGGAAACAGCTCCACCAAACTATCGACCTCGAACGGCTTTGTACATCACAATCACTTCCAAAAGTATATAAATTTGTGACGGATTTCATTCGTCTGGTTGCAAGGTGAGCAAAGCATGTCCACCAAAGCTTCGGATTTGTTGTTAGGAGCCATGCAAAAGTGGTATCAACTTGTTAACAAAAGACCGGTGCAGAACATTTTCCGAGTTTATCCGACTCACCGCTGTTTGCAAAACGTGCTACCGCTTGGATTCAGGTTAGGTTACAAGCTACTCGAATGACTGCTCGTTGGAAAAGCTTGCTAAAACTCCAGTCATTTCTGCACATGTACACATATGGCCAGAACAAGTGCGCTTATGTGTGTATATATGGGTTGGTATGAATGCCTTACTGAATCCTTCTGTAGAATTTACATCATCAAGAAAGGCGAGGAAATTGTCCGTCTCTACTTCCACTGTAAATGTGGTCATTGCGTGGGCGTTGTTGAATGTTCGCAGTAGTTCGGTAATGTCTTTTTTTGAGTCGCAAATTATGAAAGTGTCGTACATATATAGACTGTCAATGGTGCTACGTAGTGGTCCACTTTCGAGTTTTGCTAAGAATATATCCGCCAGAAGGGGTCCAAGTGGTGATCCCATCGCTACCCCATCTTTCTGCCTGTAGTATTTTCCGCTGTACAGAAATTGTGTATTCCATGTACATCTAAGAATTAGTTCTTTTAGCTTAGCCACAGGAATGTCGAGTTTGATATCATTATCGGTCAAGTATTGACAGATGAATTCTACCGTCTCGATCAACGGAACGTTTGTGAATAGGGATTCAACATCTAGGGAAAGCATAGTCCGTTCAGACGGGTCCTGATGTTTTACCATCTCCACGTAGAATGGAGGACGGACATATAGAAAGGAGGGTGTATCGGAAATGTACATGGTTGGGGCAATACACACATTTCCTAAGTTTTGTCCCCCTACGATACAAAAGAAACCTTGTGAGCTGTCTGACCTACAGAGCAAGAAACATCTGTAGTCCTGACACGATTGCCCAAGAACTCGAACACATACGCGGTACATTATTAAAAAAAACGGCTATCCAGAACCGTTCATTCGTCAACATATGGGAGAGAGGAGACACAAAATGAAAGTTCAAATGGCCAAGAAAAAGGATATTTTTCTAACTGTCCCGTTCAAAGGTGACAAAACCTTAGAAATACTAGAGCTGCGCATATCCAAGACCCTCGGGAAGTCTTTCCCCGCTGCACATGTCCGAATCTTAACAAATACGAAGCCTTTCATTGTTCAACAATCCAAGGACAGGTTGCCTCATCAGTCTCAATCTTTTGTTCTATATAAGTTTACGTGTTCTTGTAGTGCACAGTATATTGGACATACGACGAGACGCCTGTCGAAGAGGATATCAGAACACGTCCCGGCTTCTTTACGCAAAGGTACAGTCCGGACTATCAATAGCGCAATCCTACAACATCTGGTGGATAGCGGACACCAAATCGACACGGTAACAGATTTTAGACCAGTCCTGACAACTCCCAGAATTCACGCGAAAGGATTACGCAGGCGGTTGCTGATGACGTCAGAAGCCATAGCGATTCGGCTATTGAAGCCGGATTTGTGTAAGCAACGTAACCTCGTGCAACAGTTGTTGTTGCCGTGGCCGTAACAAGTGATTCCCTTATGGTTCCATTGAACCAATTCTCCCCAGCCCCACAACTCTTTTTTCACACCTTTGTTTTTCACACCTGTCTTTTCACGCCATTTGGTTACACATTTCACACTTATTGTCGTTCACACAACGAACAAGATTCATCAAGTTGAAGCATGTTGTCGAGTTACCGGATTTGTTGCACATTTACTCACTCTCTGCTATCTTTAGCTGCACATATACCTTCTTTTACCCAGTACTATATATGTCAATGCCTGAAGTGATATATCGAAAAGAAATTACTTCGTGTTACACGTTTTTTTCATGAATCGATGGGCGTATTCTATGATTTGAAAACAGTTTTGTTTGTTTCTGAAAATGTGTTCTGATATCACAATCTGCATATTCTGGAATTTGAAGCGTAATTGATGCACAGCCGGCAATACTTATTTTTTGGTGTGAAGGTGATCCAATTTATCATGTGGAACTTCGTTCGGCAACTTTACCATTGTCCTGTGGATACCTTCGGGAACACGGTAATTGATGTGGAACCATGTCGAATATCGTGCGCCGTCACGATAGCACCACAAATATAATTAATGAAAACAGACCGATGGTCATCCTTGATAAACAAAACTGCAATGGTGTTATATTTAGGAGTAATGAAATGAGACAATAAAAGTCATGTCTGCCTAATCGAAATATTTCATACAGAGGTACTGAATTGCGAAGCTGACACCATAATTTTATCATCATGGCGCTTGACTCGACAGAAGGAATGCACTAAATATATTTTCGAAGTTGAGAATATTTGAAAGTACTTTGGGGTTGATCAGCGACCTGAACTTGTGTTCGAAGATGTACGTTTTCAACTATTTAATTAAGGGGGATAATCATGATGGCTTCCTAGTCCGTCCAACTGTATTTCTCCAGTGATTTCAGTGTGCCAGATGCAAATTACTCATGGACGCGTGGGTGCTGCGCACAGTGAGCGAGGAAACAATATCATAACCAATCTCTCCCAGAAATGAATTGTAATCAAAAACTTCTGCAGGAGTTGGCATATCTTCGATGATGCAGACATCGGTGAAAATACCACCGTTTTCTAGCGAAAGAGAACTGGAGGTACTTAATAAGTTTCACGCAAGGTAGTTTTTCTCGAAAAGGCGAACACCATATACTTCGATGCGATCGAGTAGATAGGTCGAGATTTTGTGCAATCCATCACATCACTGTCCAACGATGACCGCGCCTTCCAGATAAGACATGGTACCGGATAATTCAAATGTAACTGCGTTCACAATGTTTCGTCAAATTTTGAGTGAAGCAGATTCATCGCCGAGGGCCGCTGCCCGAACTTGAAATTATAAGTAATTGGTAATTTGACTCGGCTGTATCGAGTTTCGCAAAACGTTTACCGCCATCCTGTTAGCCAAAGTGTGCTCGGTCGATGGCAGTGGATGAGACGTGTTCAGAATGCTTTGTTCAAACAAACTTCAAAGTTCACATGAGCACAGAAACTTCCGTCGGAGATTTTGGGAAATGAAATTTGGAGTAGCTTGCTTGACATCAGATACCTGAGCAATAATGTCAACATTTTTCACTCATGCTAGCTTATGATTCATGAGAAGCAGTGCGACATGTAGAGTGAACCACTTGGGTCGAAGGAATATCTGTGTCACTAGAATGAGCTTAAGAGCCTAGGTACGCGTACAAAATACAAGTCCCCCATGAGAAACGCCGATAAACCGATGCAAAAGCTCGGATAATGGACCTTGAAAAGGTAATATGGGACGGGGATAGTAAACAAAAGATAATGTTCGGTTCAAAGAATATAAAGGTGTCTATTAGACAAGCAAAACAAACCTCAACTACCTGAGTGGCGGAAAGTCACTGTAAATTACTTTTTGTAATTTGTATTTTCGACGACATCTTCGCTTGTCTTACTCGTGAGTAGCGTGTATATCCCTCACGAACCTCGAATACTTGTGATCCAATTCCCTGTTTTTACTGTACTGACAGTTCAAGTTTACCCCTTTCCGACGTATGGTGCGTGAACATTTTACGTTATGTTCCCGACTCGATTGTTCTATGATTGTACATTCCCCTTGTAAGAAAAGTTTGCAGAACGTTACACTTACGCTTCTTGACCCACTGTCTGTACCGCAACCGTGCTGCGCTACAGTTTCGCATGACTCCTTGCTGAGTGGACCGTTTATGACCGCGCTGTCCCGATTTTTCGGATAACTTTATGTACTGTTGCCCTTGGTTGCTCACCTGGCTGTAAGTCATTGCATTTATGTATTGTTATGTATTGCATTGTTTAGAACCACGAAATTACGATAAACACGGTTATACATTTGGAATTTGTTCTGCTGCCCGTAGCCGTGTACAGCTCATATCGTGCGTAAAGCTAGTGAGACCACGTTTTCTGTTATATTGAAAGTTCAAGTAATCGGGATAGTTTCTACAGTTAGCCAGTAACCAATATTGTCTGGAATGAAGTCATTTACGTCCAGTATACAGTCATTTAATGATGAATTGCCTGGTTTGCGGAAAAACTGTTGGGAGGCTCAGTCAGCAAATCGCAGGGAGGCTCATCCAGCAGACCGCATGGAGGCTCATTCAGCAAATCGCATGGAGGCTCATTCAGCAAACCACATGGAGGCTTATTCAGTTAACCGCATGAAGGCTCATTCAGCAAACCGCAAGGAGGCTCATTCAGCAAATCGCTGGGAGGCTCATCCAGCAGACCGCATGGAGGCTCATTCAGCAAACCGCAATGAGGCTCATTCAGCAAACCGCATGGAGGCTCATCCAGCAAACCGCATGGAGACTCTCTCAGTAAACCGCATCGAGGCTCATTCAGTAAACCGCTGGGAGGCTCATTCAGCAAACCGCATGGAGGCTTATTCAGTTAACCGCATGGAGGCTCATCCAGCAAACCGCATGGAGGCTCATTCAGCAAACCGCATGGAGGCTCATTCAGTAAACCGCTGGGAGGCTCATTCAGCAAACCGCACGGAGGCTTATTCAGTTTACCGCATGGAGGCTCATCCAGCAAACCGCAGAGAGGCTCAGTCAGCAAATGGTTCAACCTCCAGAGTGGAGCTACAACGTGAACTGCGACTGGCCAGGTTGAAGATTAAGCAATTGGAGCTGGAGGCCGAGGCTGCCAAACGCATAAACGAAGTCAAGGATGAAATGGTCAAAGAATTGTCCGACGATAACTGCAGTTTTGGATCGGAGCCTATACTGCCACCTACGCCACCTCGCAGTGAAAGGCTGAAAATCGTTCACGATTATGTCATGTCCTTACCAGGGTCGAAAACAAGGCAGGAAGACCAAATTACACTGAACGGACCGGGAATACGTGTTCTGCCCGCTAAATCCAGGGAATTCGACCACGTCAGCGAGACCGCCAGGCTGTTGCAAGCTTGTATTAGCCTGCCTGCTCGCCGATCAGTCAAATTCGATGGAAATCCCATGGATTTCATTGGTTTCATGAGAAATTTCCATTCCACAGTCGCTAGGTACAATAAAGACCCCGCCTACCTCCTCGATTACTTGATTTCGGCCTGTGAGGGGGAGCCAGCTGAAGCCATTCGGTGGTGCACGGTCCTTGAGCCGCAGGAAGGCTACGACGAAGCCATACGCATACTAGAACGCCGGTTCGGCAGGCCTCATGTGATCGCCAGAAAATGTATCGATGAGCTAAGTGACGGCTCCGTGCTGAAGCAAACTGATACCAAGGCGCTGGTAAAATTGGCGGATCAGATGAAGGTGTGTTCGGCCACGATGAAGAGCCTCGGCTACCAGGCTGATCTGAATGCCTGCCGGACGCTAAGCGCTATTGTGCAACGACTGCCTACCAGTGTTCAGTCCAGATGGTTCGACCGGGCATCCTTCATTCTCAGATCGGGACGGGAGCCCACTTTCGATGAACTAACGAGTTTTGTCAGCGATCAGGGCGATGCTGCCTTGGTCAGCCTCGTTTACGTATCTCGACCGGCCATTTCTGCGTCTAGACAACCTGATTCTCGAAAGCCTGCTAGCAGTCTATACTCCACCGAGCGAGTAGCCACAATCATGTCAACCGAGACTAAGCCATCTAGCACTAGTCTTAAGCTGACCCCCAACAAAGTTTGCCCTATATGTGGAAATCCCCACTACGTGGACCAGTGTAGCGAATTTCGAGACTTACAGGTAATAGACAGGTATAATGCCGTGAAGAAGATGAATTTATGTTTTTCATGCTTAAAGCCTAATCATGTAACTAAAGACTGCCGTTCGCGAAAGACGTGTGGCCTGAAGGGCTGTGTAGGTCAACACCACCCGATGCTACATCGACCAAAAACCCCAGAATCTAATCGTGACCAAAACCTGCCAACAGACAACACTGCTTCGGTTGGTCACGTATTGGCAGACGAAAGTACGGCCGGCCGTCGAATTTCCCTTGCTATATTGCCAGTCCGCCTCCGAGGTCCTTTAGGGGAGGTCACAGTGAATGGATTTCTGGACAGTGGATCGGACACAACTTTCGTAGACCAGTCGCTCCTGACAAATTTGGGTCTCAGTGGGAAGCCCGAGCTCCTGACGGTTAAGACCATCAATAGTAATTGCGTAACCAAAGCGCGCACTGTATCCTTAACATTAACTTCCCTAGACGGTCAGGAAGCCATCCAAGTCCGCCGAGCGTGGGCAGTAGAAAACTTGCCTAAACTGAGACCACTCAACCTAAAGCAAGATTTAGAAGTTTGGAGTCATCTGCAAGAAGTCCCGATGCCAGCCATTGATGACTCCGACATCCGCATTCTCATCGGTGCCGACGTTCCAAAGGCACATTGGGTGCTAGAACAACGAACGGGCAGTCCAGACGATCCTTATGGCGTGAGAGGACCTCTAGGATGGGTGATATTAGGACCGACTTCGTGCCCACGTCCTTGTAACGCGGGGGCTAATGTTAGTCATGTCACGGCCACTGAATTGGATATGAGCTTGGAGCGTATGTTCAACTTTGAGTTCGTGGAAGCGTCTTGCGTAAAACGGAGTATGTCAGAAGATGATAAAACAGCTTTACGTCATATGACCGCCTCAATGCGTTGGGTCAACGGCCACTATGAAATAGCCCTGCCATGGAAGCCCGGTGGGCCATGCTTGCCGGATAATAAGGATGTTGCACTGAAGAGACTGCTGTATCTCAAGAAACGATTCGAAAGAGACCACGTCTTTAAAGAAAAATACGCAACCACGGTTAACGAGTACATTACGAAAGGCTACGCCGAGGTTGTACCCGGTTCAGAACAGAACTTGACTGGCCCGCATGTATGGTATCTTCCACACCATGGAGTGTACAAGCAGGGAGATCAAACGAAGGTTAGAGTTGTATTCGATTGCGCTGCAGAATGCAACAAAACGTCCTTGAATAATCAACTGCTGACAGGTCCCGACCTCGTGAACAGTCTCTGTGGAGTTCTTCTGAGGTTTCGGGAGTATAGGTTCACCCTGGTTGCCGATATTGAAGCCATGTTTCACCAAGTAAAGGTGCCAGCAAATGACCGCGACTGTCTGAGGTTTCTCTGGTGGCCCGACGGAAACCTAACAACCAAACCAAAGGCGTATCGCATGACTTCTCATCCATTTGGTGCAACTTCGTCGCCGTCATGCTGTAGTTTGGCCCTGCAAACCACTATCGATCGCTGTATGGCTGCCCATGACCCCGTCAAGGCTGAACAGGCAAAGAAGGCGTTCTACGTGGACGATTGCTTGTTGAGCGTATCCTCTCCCGAAGAAGTAAGAATAATAAGTCAAATCCTTCGCCATATATTGTCATCTAGTGGATTCAACCTCACCAAGTTTTTCAGCAACGTACCCCATGCACTGGGAGACCTACCGAGGGCGGAAACTAAGACGCTGTACCTCGATCAACAACCGGTAGACTTGAAGCGGACCCTTGGAGTGGAATGGGAGTGTAAGTCTGACTGTTTTATATTTAATGTCGCATCGTGGGAGGGAAAGCTAACTCGAAGGAGTGTGTTGGCCTATGTTGCTTCACTATATGACCCACTGGGATTGGTAGCCCCTAGTTTGTTACCAGTCAAACTTTTTCTTCAGGACCTATGTCGAAGAGGAGCCAAATGGGACGAGGAGGTATCCAAAGAAGAAGCCTTTCGTTGGGAGACTTGTTATCAGGAGATGCAAGCTATAAGGAAAATTCGAATTCCGAGGTGCATCTTCGCCGAAAGAAGCGAAAGGGGTCACAGAACAGAACTGCATGCTTTCAGCGACGCTTCCGAAGTAGGCTACGGAGCAGTAGTCTACTTACGTTCCATAAATAACAATGGGAGGGCTAGATGCGCACTTGTACTAGCTAAATCACGTGTGGCGCCACTGAAGTCAATAACTATCCCTCGGTTAGAACTCGCAGCGGCTGTGGTCTCAGCAAAACTGGTTGCCTTCGCTAAAGATGAGCTTTCTTTGCCCATCGACTCAGTTACGTTCTGGACAGATTCACAGATAGTAATTCAGCTGATAAGAAACACAAAGACCCGGTTTGAGACATACGTGTCTAATCGTCTATCCGTAATTCGTGAATTCTCTCGCCCTGATCAGTGGTTATATGTAGACAGTGAAAACAATCCAGCGGATCTCGCATCAAGGGGTACAAATCCAAGGCGGCCATTAGAGGTTCCTTGGTTTCATGGGCCGGGATTTTTAAAGCAAAGCCCCACGGCATGGCCCAAGCAGCCTACATACATCACAAGCTCTCAACTCGAATTGGGTCAAGAAGTGCACGTAAATGCTGCGCAAGTAGTAGCCCAAGATGGATGGATACAAAAATTTCGCGACGTCAAACCATGGCCTGTTCTGCTCCGACGAATCGCGTGGCTGCATCGATACATTCTGTGGCTTCGACAGCAAACCAGTTTCGAGGTTTTTCATCCCACTGGACGTTTAGGACCGTCAGACCTCCAGACAGCGGAAACTCATATAGTTCGTATGGTGCAAAGAGAAACCTTCGATAAGGAGCTAAATATGATTTCTGAAGAGCCAGAGTTTCGGGGTAGTCCACCCGTGCTACCAGGTCGTTTAAAAAATCTTCATCCGTTCAAAGAGGATGGGTTACTACGAGTTGGGGGACGCTTACGATGGGCACCCCTTCCGTTTGATATCAAACACCCAGTTATATTGCCCGGAACCCATTTCGTCACCAGTTTACTAATACAGTACTACCATGAAACGAACGGACACGCAGGTCCGTTGCAGGTACTGTCTGCACTGCGAGAGCGTTACTGGATTATTAACGGGCACTCCACAGTTAAGAGCATAGTGCGAAAGTGTTTTCACTGCAAACGTTGGCATGCTAAACCGGGGCAGAAAATTATGGCACCTCTCCCTGAGGACAGAATGTTGCTAGGAGATAATCCGTTCACTGCCGTCGGCGTAGACTACTTTGGGCCACTACTAGTGAAGTGTGGGAGAGGGGTGGAAAAACGCTACGGTTGTATATTCACCTGCCTAACAATGAGGGCCGTTCATCTAGAAGTAGCTCACACCTTGAATACAGATTCGTTCCTCTCAGCGTTTTCGCGGTTTGTTGCGAGGCGCGGGGCTCCTAGAGTCGTCTACAGCGACAACGGCACTAACTTACGTGGATCCGAAGCAGACCTGAAGCTTTGCTTGGAATTATGGAACCAAGGTATGATATCAAAGGCGCTTACAAACAAAGGCTGTGAATGGCATTTTAATCCACCGAAGGCAAGTCATCGAGGTGGCACATGGGAGCGAATGATACGGTCAGTCCGTCGGAATTTGACTTCTTTGCTAGGTGGTCAGCTGGTGAGTGATGAAGTGTTATTTACGGTGCTCTGTGAAGTAGAAAAGATACTTAACGACAGACCACTCACAAGACTATCAGATGATTCAGAAGACTTCAGTGCACTAACACCTAACCACCTAATTCTTTTACGAGGAGCGCCTACTTCATTTCCTGCAGGATTATCAACCACCAATCTGAACAGGCGATGGCGTCAGGCGCAGTGCTTAGCTGACGCGTTTTGGACACGTTGGCTGAAGGATTACCTACCAACTTTGCAAGAGAGACAAAAGTGGACAAAACCAGGTTATAACCTACAGGTGGGCGACTTAGTGCTCCTAGTTGATACGCACGTAAGAAGGGGAAGCTGTCCGAAGGGCATCGTGGAAAGCACCACCACTGGACGCGACGGCCGAACAAGAGAAGTCATGGTACGCACTGCTAACGGCACTCACCGACGAGATCTACGACAACTGTGCTTACTGGAAGGTGACGCTTCAATTACGAATATGGCTGGTGAGGTTCCCTGACCCGGGGGCAGTGTAAATTACTTTTTGTAATTTGTATTTTCGACGACATCTTCGCTTGTCTTACTCGTGAGTAGCGTGTATATCCCTCACGAACCTCGAATACTTGTGATCCAATTCCCTGTTTTTACTGTACTGACAGTTCAAGTTTACCCCTTTCCGACGTATGGTGCGTGAACATTTTACGTTATGTTCCCGACTCGATTGTTCTATGATTGTACATTCCCCTTGTAAGAAAAGTTTGCAGAACGTTACACTTACGCTTCTTGACCCACTGTCTGTACCGCAACCGTGCTGCGCTACAGTTTCGCATGACTCCTTGCTGAGTGGACCGTTTATGACCGCGCTGTCCCGATTTTTCGGATAACTTTATGTACTGTTGCCCTTGGTTGCTCACCTGGCTGTAAGTCATTGCATTTATGTATTGTTATGTATTGCATTGTTTAGAACCACGAAATTACGATAAACACGGTTATACATTTGGAATTTGTTCTGCTGCCCGTAGCCGTGTACAGCCCATATCGTGCGTAAAGCTAGTGAGACCACGTTTTCTGTTATATTGAAAGTTCAAGTAATCGGGATAGTTTCTACAGTCGCTCTGCATGTAAAATGAGCCACAAGTATCACAAAATCGCCATTATCGTTGGGGCAGCTTTTTCGGTATTTCCGACTGGAGGACAAAGACCTCGATCAACAAGCTCACAGAGAATCGTGGCGATACCAGATGTGCTGATATGCAAACGAGCGACAAAACTATTATTTGACGCAAGACATGAGTATTTGGAAAACTGAGTTTTGTGTTATTGCAAATTTGAATGTGTTGACTCAGTATTTAATCTGTCGTGTAGTTCCATCTAAAGTCGGTCACCGAGCTGCACTTGACAGCTCGTGTTTCCGATCATGGAGTGGATTCTCGAATAGTTTCTTTTGCTCTCCTTATCAATGATGCGAATTTTCCCGCGGAGTCTGTGTTAAAATTAAAAAAAACGTTTTTGCAAAGTATCGTACGGCAGGGATATAGGGTTGTTCGGGAAAGGTGTGTTTACATTCAAGAACTTCGAGACAACTTTCAAAATGTTGAAGTTCTTTCCTAACAGGCAGTTCTTTTTCTCTCCCAAGCATTGCACGAATATTTCTAGTTTTCAGATTGAGGTTATTTATAATGACGAAACTGATCGCGACATTAATTGTTATCAGGAACAAGAACACGAAAACAAGTAGTGCAGTAAAATCCCGCCATAACTATTCACTATAGTTTTGAAAGAACCCAGAGGAAATCCCCCACACAAAATCCTGATATTTTTTGTACTTTTCACCTAATAAATGACAGCAGTGAAGCCCACGACATGCAGGTAGTTTTGTTTGTGACCTCCGGTATTTTGGTGGCGTGATTTGTGAATCGTACACATTTAGTGCCTGACAGTCAGGTATTGGAATTTTTGCTTAGTCTGTCCTTCAACATCGGATGCTTAGTTCCCTCTTCTTTTAATTGTATCGGGCCACAATTTTACACAGATCGTATCAAAATGTTAACTGAAATGGAATAAAACACCAGCTTTCTGTTGTGTTCCTATTCAGCAATATAACACGTGATGATGGCACCACAGTGATTTGTGTGTACCTAAAAGCAAGACCCAAATGCAGTCGATGAGAAAGCAGCAAACAATCAATAAAACGCAGAAACAAATAGTCGCGCAAATTCTTCAGTAGCTGAGCAGGGGCCAAGTAATGTCAAACGATATTTTCCAAAATAGATCAGTGTGTATTACTTTGGTTGTAGCATGGTGGAATATCCGCGGTTGTAAGTTGATGCATAGGGGGCAGCAAGCTGATCGTTTATCCGTGTATAAACAGTGACTAATTAAACCGCCTGGAACAAGTCCCCTATTTGTCAGCTCAAAATACAGAAGAGTGCATAAACTCTAAACATGAAATATTGTTCCGCAATCAAACTCTCTATATTTGTCAACCCTGTCGCTCTGTATTATCAAGTTTTCGTCTTGGCAGATTTACTGTTTTAAACATCGAGCGGATGCTTTGCACACGTAATTTGAACAGACTCCCTAAACAGAGCCGTCCGAAAATCCAAGTACTCGAAAATTGAAACGGCTTTTGTTGGATATCGGTATTTCCGATTAGTCAAGCATCCATCATCTTGGATTTCAGACCTCGTGTTCCATATATGAATCCTATCACCATCGGAAACCTCCCCTTGGGCAGTCGTCAGACGCCAACCCGTTTCAGAAGTATTGAATATAAATCAATGTTATGATATTAAGAGGAAATAAAAGTTTATTAGCATAGTCATTATGTATAATTAGTCTACAATCTAGGAATACCATAGTGGACGATCGAGGGCAACTTCTGGACGTGTCAATAACGGTATAATGTCGGCATGAACTTCTCTGGAATGGTCATGAACGTACACATTTCTCAAGAAAAACTGTAACCAACTTTTAAAGGGGATGCAGTCGATTGAGTTATAAAGGAGTCTGTTGAATGTCTATTCGCAAAATGAAGCAATTAAGTAATAGATCATAATGAGAATTCTGAAGTAAATCTCACCAAAAGAGAGCTTTGCATTCCATAGTGATGTCTTTTTCTTCCCTTCTCCTCAGATTTGCTTTTCAAAGGTTTGGGCTCACAAGCAACAGGTAAAAAAAGGAATAAAACTTAACGAATTAGTAGCATGTTTACAAATATATCGTCAATTATATGGATATACATGGCAAACAACGCACATATGCAAAGTACCGTTTTAAATCCAAGAAACCTTGGATTCACTTTCGGAAAATTCTTATTTAAGTCCAATTCTGTTTATGGTGTGAGTAGTGTGGTACTGTATCCGAATTACAAGACAGCATTTTCCCGGAACAACTCGGTCGGTTTCACGGTTGTTGCCTCTCATCGGCTATGCTTGTCCGGCAGTTGGCTGCCCAATTATCCCTACATTTGGACGTTCCACAATTCGTTTATAGCTCCTCGCTTATTTGAATTCTATGGAGCGTCTAAGAAAACGCGCCCATTTTTAGAACCATACAGTGATTCTGCTGATGGTTAGCTGAGTTAACTGAAGAAATAATCCTGAAGTAATCACCATTTGAACCTTCGTGCATACACGCCTCATGCGGTTTCAACGTAATTGCAGCTAGTTTTGGTAACTTTGCTGAAACCACTCCCACCGGGCACTCAGATCCTCCTGTTATCACTTGGCTTTCAATCATGTTGCTTCATCCTAGTATTTTTAATATATCTTCCGGGGACAACTGCTGAATCTCAGCTGTGAGTGAAACCTCGGGCTAGTTGCTTTGACAGAAATACTTCTGAGAGAGACTATCTGTGCTGCCTATCAGTCATTCGTTTCACTTCCGTGCCAAATATTCATTGTCTTCCGATCACTATCATTATATCGTAACAGTTCATCACCAACCAATCCACCGAATCTTATGAAAAACTTCGAAGCAAAGCTGCACTTCAAACGAACTTTTTGCGATAACACAATAGAGGTATCAAGTTCACTTCTTATTGTTTACTGTGTATGCTAAGCTGGGTGTATGAACCAAAACTGTCATGCTAAACCCGCGTTGAAAAAGGGTATCACTATAATCTTACTTTACATGCATCATCTATATTATGTTCATTTAGTCTCATGCCATTCCAGTGTGAATAAGAGACGATTTGAAAGAAATTTGCAATAACGATTACTCAGACAAAATTGAGGGAAATGAGAGTGTACACCTCAACAGCTGTTGATGAAGAGATCGACCAAAAGCACGGAGGCGAGTGCATGACTTTCGTTCTAGTTCGTCAAACGTGAAACAACAACTCATTAAGAGAAAACTTTGATGGGATGTTAAGTTGATACAATCCTGCTATCTTTGCTTTCATTCCAAACCTACAACAATCACCTGCCTGGGGAGTTTCAGCCCTACATTTAATGCTAATCCCATAATCTTTTGTTGTAAGACAAACCACGATCGATCAACCCTGAGCCCAGATCGAAGTCCATGAGGCGGTTCTACCACTCATTAAATGCCACTAGAATCAGCTATTTAAACTTCAGTTATGGTCTAAACGTATTTTCTGATTCATCCGGTGGTTGTTCATCACGATATCTGAATGTCAGCATCAGCTGATTTCACCTAACAGAAGTTTCTACTTTCGAGCCAATGATTTTTTTTCTCCTACAGCCTAGGTCATTATTTGAGGAGAAACAAAGTGCGTAGAACACCATGAGGCTATGCATATCCATGAATATCGAGCTACTCCAATTCGAAATCCTGTTTTCCGTCTTTAAATTTCAACAACAATTGTTGACAGTTCGCTTTGCAATATGTTGTTGTTGCCTAAACAAACTGACGTTCCAGAACAATGACTTACTTGGAGTTTTCTGTTTATGACATTCACAAAGCCGTCACACCTCCCCTTTTTCTCCTAAACAGCAAGTTAACAATAGTTCGCGCATGCAATGCCAGTGAGCCGGATGACCCGTAAGGTAAACGGCATCGGAGTGTGACGGGTTGGAAAGATTATATCGTTAATTAACTAGACTCTTTTTCAGGATCTATTTCCATAAACTAAATGGGGAAATGAGGTGAATGAATAACAAGAAGACAGAGGAAAGCTGGAAGATAAATATGAACACGACGACACTGAAGATAAGAAGAATTCAGACATGACATTTGAAGACTGGAAAATGACGGATTTGCCTACAACTCAGTCCTCTTAAACGCCGTCTTTCATATGTGTGCATATGTGTGAACGCAACTGTATTTGTGTCTTAGTCCAATCGTCGAATATGCTGGTATCCGTTGAAGCCAGGCAACAGCCACCCGAGTGTATCATTTTCAGTATTCCACGCACTATTGTCATCATCATACATTGGAAGTATTGCTGAGGCAACACAATATTATTGTTTTTAAATAACCTGTGCGCACTAGAAAGAAAACATAAACCTCTATTGAACGATGACCTTAACCAAGTGGCCTCTGTAACTCCGGTGCTTGGGAGAGACTCATCCAGACCACATCCCATTTCTTACCCATTGACTGTCATACACATATTGATGTGTTTCTTTGTTTTGAGGTGATCCAAATGTGAAAAGTCTTTCGCCCCGGCGGGACTCGAACCCACGCATGGTCACCTTGCTTTCTGACATTCAAAGTCAAGTGTATGGACTGGGACAAATGCTACATCAGTCAAGCCGGAAGAAAAGTTGCCACTCGAATGCACGAGCATAAACTGGCCACGAAGACACACGACCCATTCTCTCGCATATCCGTCCACGAGGATCAAGAAGGACACAAGTTCAATCTGGACGACGTTACAGTTTTGGATCAAGCAGCCACGAGGCAGGCAAGGGAATTTTTGAAGCCTGATACTCTTCAAACAACTCAATCTATGGACATATTGAATTGGATCACGTGTACAGTCGGACGAAGAGCTGACAGTTGAACTAATCAAGAATGTCAGAAGCAGAATTAGTGGCCCAATAATCCCGTATCAATAAACCCGTAATATTGAACCTGGGTTTTTATGCTCATACATCTTCGGAACTGACTCGCCGAGAATTCATATATCAAAAATGGAAACAACGAAAAGAATTCAAGCTCACCGAACGGAACGTCAACCGTCAAAGGTCAACAGTCAAGTTCTTTGAGGCGAAGCCGAAAAAGAAACGTCGAGCCTTGGGCACAACGTCGTCTATGAAGCTCAAGGTCAGGACTAATGACAAACCTATAAATATAAGAGATCACTACCAACAGCGCACATGCTCTGACGATGTCACCTCGACGATCCAAACGCCAAGCTCAGCGATCAGAACATCATGGCAACCAACATCCTGAGCTACAACAAACACAAATATTTAAAACTGTTGAGAAAACTGTACGTCTTACAGGACGACTCAGGTTCACCGCTACAAGGAACGTATGACTTAGCACTAACAATGCCTCTTTGTTAGTATTTGGCTCACACATTTTCTGCTGATTGTAAAGTCCACACATCTGGAAAAAAGCTTCTAAATAATTTGTGGATTCGCAAACAATTCAGTGATTTCATGAAAAAACGCCTCATACATTACATCTCTATTGTTGTCATTGTATCAATTTTCCTGTTTTCCAAAGCGTTCATACTTACTGTTTATTTGTCGATGCTTCGGTGAAATACGCACGCACGTTCAAAATATTTGAAATCAAGTAGGCATCGAACTCTGGGAACTTTTATCTACACTGAACCTCCTTCCAGTGATGTCATAGTTTGGTACTAGTTACAGAAGCAATAAGTATTTCAGTCTTTTTTAATCAAAGTAGTTATCCACAGGCGACGAGCTCATATCAAGAGCTAGGTCCCTCAGTCTGGATATCAGCTCCCATCTCTTCATTTTGGCTACGTCACTGTGGGTTTCTCAAAAGACGAACGTTATCCTGCAATGACTGACATTTTCCTACGGGATATTACCCACTGGAAATTTCATATTTGCGTGTATTCAAACATACTGGTTCTATAACTCGTTTGCCATCACAATATCTTGTTTGCGATTGACGGCTTCACACTCACTGACACACTGATCAGATATGTTTTAACGTAGTGGGATTTTCTACAGTTAGATAAATATATCCAAACCCAATGACATCTTCCAAAGCAGTTTGTCAAAGTCGCTGGCACATGCCTTTTATTCTGATTGTAGTAATTCGTGATTCAGGATCGTCTGCTCAGTCTGCCTTTGATCAGTTGGTACCCTGAAATATACCCCACAAAACCTTTTCCATTTCCAATATTCTATGGAACTTAGAAACCACTCACATAAACATCAGCCCCTTTGATCACGCCATGCAATTTTGCTTGTGATTTCTTTTCCATGTGTTTGCGTTTGATTGCACCTTTATCATCATCCAATTATGTGAAAAATCTTTTTGACTCGGAAAGCCTCGCATACAAATGACCCTTCCCCACCCCACCCAACTCCCACCCCGAAAAAGACATACATATGCGTCCATTGAAACACAGTTGAAAACGATCAGTTGATCAGACACACGCACACAGACACACACACACACCTAACGATCCGTTTGTGCGCCGACGCGGCTCAAGAATTCCGTGTTCCATCTGTTGTTATCAAATGTGATGAACCATCAGTTATGGAAAACAATCGGATTTGCTTCCCGTTTACTGCACTCAAACATGTGTGTGTGTGTGTGTGTGTGTGTGTGTGTGTGTGTGCAAGAATCAGCATATATGTGACGTTTTTATTCTCACGTATTCCTGTGCACTTGCCGGCAACAGTCACGGGCGTGTGACACCATATGAATTTGAAATACTTCCACGGAAAGCGAAAATATCAAGGAATTCGGTCGTCCCAACGTGTCATTGTCAAAAATGATTCCGTCATCAGTTGCCACACACACACTGCTACTCACCCTGATCACTCTGGTTTCGCGTAAGTTGATTTTGTTTGTTGCTTTCCAGTGGGATGTGTGACAAACTGTCATCACTGTTAGCTATCTTCACATTCAAGTATTGTATCTCCAATGCATTAAAACATAAATCGTCCCTAAAAAGATGATCACGTGATTTATGGAATGGTTAATAATGGGATCACAGCTCTCATAGCGACTGACTACATGTTACTGTCCAAAGCTAACAGTGACTGGATGCTGTCGGTTGCAGTTTCGACTCAGTTTTCCTTTGGCAGTCGTTCTGTCTGACAAGATTATGATTGTCCTTCGGGTAATCATGAGTGCCTCATTCAACTGAGCAAAGTTGTTTCAGCTCAAGCTGTCCAAATATCACCGCATTGTTTGTTGTTTATTCATATGTCGATTGACCGTACTGCAGGTAAGGCCTATTAAGTCAGCAATTATTTACAATCATGTGGCTTGACGTGATTCACAGATGAGGAAATCATAAGTGAGTGCTGTCTAGTCGTGTTTCTTATAATCACTGTACCCCGTGAGTTATTCTTTAGGATGAAACACATTTCATCACACTTCGTTGGGTTCATTTCTTTCAATCAACAGCCCCACCTGATCATGCCAGATAGTATATCCAACCATCCGCAGTGCGATTCCCATGGATCCGTACCCGGAAACCTATCACATCATACTCCGCGAAGTCAACTGGTTATTTTCCTACGTTTTCTCCATATCATGGATTTAATAATTAAATCCCTTGTAACCACTACCTGGTCAAGAGAACAACAGGCATTGAAGGTGCCAATGTGTAGTCATGCGTAATATCTGTGCCAAAGATTTGTGCAGCTCAGATTGAGAGCTTGTTCCAGCAACTTGCCTCTGGCACTCAAAATCTTGCGCCTACCTTCCCATGGGGTGTTCCTTTGATCACCAGCCATTATGTGGTTCAATAGAGCAAATATAAAATTTTACCATGACCGAACATCCAAGCTCCAAGATTCGGTGCATATGAGAACAGTCTAACTGATTTTTTCTACCAATAACCCGAGGACGCCAATCATTTACATTTCATGTGCCATTCTAGCACTGCGTGCTTCAGATGGCAATTGAATATTGGTGACCTCCTTATATGAGGGGCTTATTTCCTGGTCACTTTCAATCTTTTTGAATGCACGTGTTCATTCTCCTGTTTAGTATATCACGTGAGTAAGAAACTGAAAGAATCTTCCGTATACAATCCTAAAACACTGAATGTTAGTAAATCGTGAACTACAATCAACAGAATCACGTTTAGTGTCTATGATGAGATAATATAATATATAATATAATATTGGTATATTTCTCGGCCATAGTCGAGACGCACGCGCTAACGCATGATCATGGTGTAACACGTTACTCAATAAGATGAAATATTCACAAATTCTAAGTATGAAAGTCGAGAGTATCAGAGATGGAAAAACAAAGACAGCAACAGTTTGAATGAATCATTCTGATAATGGTTTGCGCGGCAGTTTTGAGCCAGTTTCGAATCCGGGCTAGGCAGTGGTGCGCGTTGGAGATATCGAAAAAATCGTTAGCGCAGTGCTAAGGAGGCATTATGAACAAGAATGATGCAAGCCAAGGAAACCGGAGGCCAACTAAGGTTCTGCAGATGGAGTAAATTTTGAGCAAGAAGAAAAGGAGGGAAAATCGACGCATGCGAATAGGGTAGCAATCCATGAATACAATGCAGACACTGAATGACGGATTTACCGGAGTTCGATAAACGGAATGAGTTTTGAAGCAGGGGGACATGAGGCCAATTTCGTGAAAGTGAACTGGTGGATGTGGGAGCTACAGCAGTCTGTCAAAAGGTGAGTTTAGATTCAGGGCCAGTAACATGTACTATTCAGAAATAGGAAGGCGCAACTGGAGGGTCCTCGAGAAGTGGAGAGTCAATTTCCAGCCGGCTACGGTTCGGAGGAAAGATAACCTGTGGTAACGGATAATAAAGTGTGAAAATCTCCTCATGGACTTCAGCGTTATTATGCTGTTTCACTAAGAAATTTATATTTATGTGTTGACGCATTTGTCTTCAGTGTTATTCAGCGTCATTTCTGGTAATGTACGACATCGAATGCGTACGTTTCGTCTGGCAGGGCAAAGTATGTGTCGGTCAATCAGCCGAGTGTGGCTGTATATTAGCGGCATGCGCGTGAACTGGAATTTGTGTTGGTTGCGTTAGAAAACGTTGAACGATCTGATAGGCAATTAGGGGTATCCCCTGTTGTGTGGTTTGATTTCGGTCCCAGTTGCTATGGTAGGTTCCACTTGAATCTCTGTCCGTACGAGTCAAAGTGGCATCCTTGGTTAGCCAATTTGGCCACTGAGATAGTGGGAGACAACAAACCTGAAATAAAGGGAGATTGCAGTCTGGACGTGGTTCCAGCTGTGGGTTATAATAATATATGAAGGCAATAAACAATGGATTGGTTAGGTCTATGTGAGTGGGGCACGGGTAAAATAGGCTCGCAGTGGATTTGAGCTATACTGCTGCAGGCCGACGAAGTTGCATACACTGGCTTGGTAACTGTGTATGCATTTCAAAGGATTTATGATTTGCCCGTGAGCACGGCATCGCTGGGATACTAATAAAAGACCTAGGGCTTCACGGTTAAGAGTGGTTAGTAATGATAACCCTCAATACCGTTTGCTTACGCAGAACGCAGTTTGGCAACGAGGCGATAAGATAGGTTTGAAATAACAGACAGAGCGAGTAGGACTAACATACTGTTTGCGTGGCGCTACGCTGTTACTGTCTCTTTCGATATAGTGGTTATTCTATACTGAGGAGCCAAAGTAGAAGGAACTATTGGGGTGACAGTGGTGATACATTAGAGGTAATTGGTCACTTGCCTTGGAACTGACGTGAGTTCATCTGTGCTCTTCCTCGATAGTGCTGTCGTACTGAGATTAAGCTCCAATGTGAGCAAGGAAATCTGATGTGGATATGATTGCATGGTTACCGTGGTATCTTTTTCGTTGTTATCGTACTGCAAAGCAGGACTACACCGATGTGAGGACTGGTTTGGGGAACCGTGAGAGGTGGGTCCGAATTTTCGTCAGGGAAGCAAACTCTAACGGTCTACATTCGGTGCTCATGGTAGGCGGCACAAGGGTCAGCTTCAGGTAGGGAGGTAGCACGATACACAACTACTGGCATCCAGCGCGTGGAGCTCCAAGAATGATCCACGCTTTTTAAGACGTTCTTATTATTTTTTTAATGGTTTTATCACAGTCAGGTATCTGGCTGTCAGAGAAGGCGGAGCTGCTTTTGGTGGGCGACCGCAGCTCCCACGCCCTGGCCGAAACATGGACCGCATGTAACAAGCCGCGTTGGGAATAGGTCAACCACAGCAGTCAATCCGTAGCGACACTACAACCCGGTGACATGGGTCACATGTGACAAGGCTGGTGTGCCTGGAAGACAAAACAGTGGGGTATTTTTTTCTCTCACTTTTTTGTGCCAATCTCTTACTTTTTGGTGTGACCATCACGGCCGGGAATGTTTGCAGAAGTGCCGCGCTAACACTCGCCTTATCCGTGAAGTCAGAACACCCAGGCTGTTTACATGGGACAAAAAATGCAGCAGGAGGTAGAGTCAACCACAGCCTGCGATTATTCGATGGGGTTAATGTTCAACAAAACGCCAGTCTGCACAAAGATGGGGTGCAACTTGCAGCACTAACAACGTGATTCGTCGGTACGATCCACAGATGGTTAGTAGTTTTGCTGGCTAAGTATCAAATGTTGTATAGGCCAATCGTGGAGGATGCTAGAGTTCGGTGATAGGGACAGAATTTGAGCTGTGCATGTCTAATGGTGACTACTGGATGGAGGTTGAGGAGTGTGACAGGTGCTGCGTCTTGGGTTAGAGACAGAGGCAAAAACCTAATAATAATCAGCACTGGAAATGTTCAAAGACTATCTTTCATGCCTCCAGTGGCATTTCATTTAATCAAATACGACTTCTGAAGCACTGGCCTCAGTCATGAGGTTTATTATGTTTAGGCATTGTAAACTGGTAGGTTTACGCTTAGGTGATGGCAACTACGGCGTATGGTGTGGCACATCCTAGATTATCAAGGGTTCGGGTTAGTATCCAACGCTTTCCTCATAAGCTCTGTCAAAAGACATATAAGGATTCGTAAGAGCGATCCGTTTTTGGATGTCCAGAGCTACGGGTAGTCTAGACTTAAACATAATTAGGGAATCTACGGAACGGACATCAGCTGGGAGTTTTTTCCACAAAGTTGCATATTTCAGGAGGAAGAAGTTTTGCCTTAAGGATTTCCGAGAAGTAGGGATCCTTATACGGTGTTCCCTACTACGCAGCTGATGTGTCGAGTTTATACTGAACTGAACTTGGCTGGAGGATACAGCTTGTTTGTGGAGCAAAGTAAACAAAAAAGCGAGGTTGAGTTTTATTCTCCTAAGCCATAGGGGATCAAGCCGCAGGAGTGTACACCGCTGTCTGTAGGTCAGGGTCATAGAAGGCCCAAACAGTTTTTTGGTAAATCGACGCTGTACTTTCTCAATGTCGATAATGTCACGTTTGTGCAAATTTGAGAACACAAGTGTACAGTACTCTAGGGTTGGGCGAATATGAGTTTTGTATATCTCTAACTTACTGTTCGTGAGAAGAAAATTTCTCTGCAACAAGCCAAGGGACTTATTTGCCCGTGCAGTTATGTAGGAAGTATGTTCAGAGAAATTGAAAGTGTAAGAATATTGCAGTCCAAGGTCTCTAATTGTTGGGGAATATGGGAGTGAGACACCGCCAATCTTAAGCGTATCATAAGGAATATTGCAGTTTAGCGAGAGATAACTGCTTTTGTTCACTGAAAATTCCATTTTCCAGCGATCACACTAGGAGGATAAGGACTGTGCGTCGACCATGATGTTATTCAGTGCTACAGGTAGGTTTCCTCGTTCGAATTCGTAAACTATCTTCATATCATCGGCAAACAAGAACATTTCGCCATAAGTGATGACATTGCAAATATCATTTATATATAGTAAGAACAGCAGTGGTCCTAGAACACTACCTTGGATAACCCCGCTGTTTACTGGGTGGGGGTCTGATATTTGACCGTTGGTGCAGGTAACTTGGTGACGGTCTTGTAGATAGGATTTAAACCAACTGAGTATTGGGTTTTCAATACCGTATCCGCTAATCTTGTTGAGTAACTGCAGATGTGGCACTTTGTCGAAGGCTTTTGTCATATCAAGATAGATGATGACGAGTGCTCTGTCTTTGTCAGCAGCTGTTGTTACCAAATTCAGAAAGTCAAATTGGCAGGTTGAACACGACCTTGATTTGAGAAATCCGTGCTGTCTTGGGCTGATGAGCTTATGTGCAGAAAGGTAGTCGGTCAGGTAGTGTTTTACGGCTTTTTCTAGCAGCCTCAAGATCATTGGCGTATGATTAATCGGGCGGTAATTGGCAATGTCATGCACTGCGCCTTTCTTGTGCCTGGGGATAATAATGGATTTCTTCCATTGGCTGGGGAAGGTCCCGGTTTGACGAGATAAATTGTATAGGTTTAGTAGTAGTAGGGGAATATCCGGGCCGCCTAGAGCGAATATTGCTGACGGTAGGCCGTCAGGACCGGGGTAGTAGGTCGGTTTGTAGGTGTGAATGTATCTATTTATATCCGTAGTGGTAACCGTGATAGAACTGAGTGAGGAGTTTGTGACAGACGGGGTGACAAACTGGGTACATGATGGACTGAGAGACACGGTGGTTGTGAAGAAAGTATTAAACGTGTCAGCTATCTTTCGAGGTGAGGTTATGAGGTTATCCAAATGGATGATGTGTTTTATGCATCGAGTTGATTGTGGTGCACGAGCCCTGTGTAGCCGGGCTAGCTCTTGAGCTTTGTTTGGGTGGCGTAACGCTTTGGTTTCTTGTTTTAGTTGTAGGTCACGGGCCTTGCGGTGGATTTCGTGATAGAGGTGTTCCAGTCTGAAGACTAGAAAAGTCTCTATTTCGTTGGTACTGCCGTCGAAGCTCGTCGTGTTTCTGCTTTAGCCTGGCTATATGGTAACCTGCTGGTCTGGATGGATTGTAGGGGCGTGATATGTTTTCGATGCATGAATGTAAACTTGATTAGAAGAGGTCAGCGGCGTACTGGGGATTTGCTGTTAGGAAGAACTCGTCCCAGTTTCTGGAGCGAATTTGCGAGGGGATATGGTCCCATTTAAAGTGACGGAAGGAGGGACCGTTACATGGTAGGCTAACAGTACGTGGCTTGACTTGAAATCTGCAACTAACGATTTTATGGTCGCTGCCTCTGCAGTCGTTTAGTACGGAGGCAGAGACGTTCGTGAGACCCAGGGCAAATATCAGATCAAGGATGTTATTCTTTCTGGTAGGTTGTTTTACATGTTAGGCCCACTGGCCCAGGCGAATGCATGAGGCAAATTGCAAATACTTGTAGGGGGCAGAAAAGGAGGACCGGTTTACGCCCGGGGCATTGAAGTCGCCTGCTATAAATTAACCTCCAAATGGCAGGTCAGCGATGTAATTACATGCATCAATGATGGGATTAAACGTGGAAGTGTCGTTTCTGGGGGGTCGATATATACAACCTACAACTATGTTCATCTGGGATAAAGAAATTGTAAACCATATAGAATCTTCAACATTTGCCAGCACGGTATTTTCCAGTAGGGTGGCAGATAGGCTGCTCTTGACATACCCCATGCAACCTCCACCGCGGCGGTAGATTCGTTGAGTCCTGAAGGTTTGATAACCGATCAGCGATATTTGGTCAGAAGGTATGTTCTCGGTGAGCCAAGTCTCAGTAATCAGGATTATGTCGAAGTTGTGGACGACAGCCAGTCTTTTTATAGCGGAAAGCTTGTTCAAGATGGAACGGGAGTTGAATAGTGCTATGGTAAGCATTTCTGTAGGAGGCTTCGAAGCGTCAGTGGATTTGGTAGCCAGGGTGTGCGTGGCAGGGCGGTGATCAATGGGCGGGTCACCCATGCAAGAAGACTGGATGTGAGTTGCTACTTCCTTTTGGACTGCTCTATCCTTATCGCCGCACATTGTACATTGGGCCGAACACTCATGATGTTCAGTAGAGAATAACACTGGATGCTGAGGTGTTATTGTAACGCGGGCCAATAGATCTGGAGGGGGGTATGGTGACTCTAGGTGGGACCTTTGAGGCAAAACAGGTATGAATCGGGGGAGAGTTAGTGAGGATGCCAGGGGGTCAGCAAGGGGGCGGGGAGCAGTAGGGGAGGGGCAGCCATGGTTTTGATGGAGGTCTTGTGAGGAGAAGGATGAAAGGCAGGGTAAGTGGGATTTTAATGGAACAGGTATGATGTTTTGGATAGAGTTTGTTGGGGTGGCAGGCATCTCACAAGGCTCCAAGGAAAGAGTGTGAGGGGGTGGAGTAGTAGCGAAAGGGCTGCTGATGAAAGGGGCCTTGGTGTGAAGGGTCAGTTGGCATAGCGTGCAGTGGTGTCGGAGTAGAATACGGCGATGTTGGGTGGTAAGGGAGCAGAGGATTTTGAAGCTGCGGAGGGTTCAGATGGGGCACACCATGAGGCGGAAAATGGTCGGGTGCGGGCCACATGTTGTGGTACCGGTTGGCAACGATGCTGGTAACTCATCCTGCATGGTTCGAGTGTGGAGGCGGTACATTAAGTGGAAAATTTGTGAAATGGTACTGCATCTGTGGACGTGAAGACGGCGGGGTCGGGGTTTGTGGGTGTGGGATGTAGCAGTGGGGTACGCGGATCTCCGGGGGACCAAATCAATGCGCTGGTGGGCTAGCACTAGGGTGAGCGACAAGATTTCGTGTGTACGGTCGAGGTGGGGGTCGTGAATGGGTAGTAGGCCAGTTAGCTGGAGCGCGAGAGGTCCTATGTCGACTGTCGATTAAAGATGGGAGCGTGACAATGTAAGTGCAGACGAGGTTTTGGCCATTGGGAGCAGCAGGTGACGAGGGTGACGTTGTGGCCGAAGCGCTGGGAGACAACGTTGCAGTTGTCTGGTCGGTGCGGGGTGGCGTGTTGGAATCTGGCGGTTTGTTTGCTCGTTTGGCAGACAGACCAGAGTTTGGATGGCTGCTGGCAGAGAGGGGGGGGGGTATTGCTCGGCTGTGGGTAGACGGTGGTGGAGACTGGAGTGCAACATGGAGCCTTTTTGGGGGACGTTGAGGTGATAGAGGTGGACGGGACGAATATAGGTCCACATTTTGCGCTGGTGCACTGGTTAGCGGGAGTGGTAACGAGTTGTTTACGGTGGGAAGTTTCCCAGGCGAGCTTTGTGGCACTGGGTCAGAGGGTGGTGGGAGTACTTGGTTGCTGGCATTCGATCTAAGGACCTCCCTCTGCAGAGGGGTTTTGTCAGACGCCATTTTTATATTTTTAAGTGAAGTGGACTTTGCGATGGACTCTCTCTTTCTAACGAATTCCACGGCAGTGCTCTCTTCTAGAAATTGAAACAGTAGCGGGCACATGTTTCGATGTGACCGTTTTCTGAGTCTTTTGCAGTAGCACTCGTGGTGTGACATATCACATGCCATGAGCAATGACTGTTTGACCGAGGAAAGGGGCAAACGATCTGGAACATTAAAAACAACGGCATTTTTAGAATTTTTTATCCGTTTATGGACTTCAGATGCAACAGAGTCCAGGAAGTGGCCGGCTGATAGGAGACTTTCAGTGTTTGGATATTTTAAGGGATCAACAATATATGCTATTGGCAGCAGCATGGTCAGTGCATCGTCCATGGATCGTAACTGTTTCTCTAAGGACGATAAGTTTTGCTGAAGCGCATTATATTTGTTACTGGTCTCACTGTATATATCGACCAGTGGTGCTGAACAAGGCACTGATGAGGTAGAAAGTCGGGGGCGCTTAGTGCTTGAAAGCGGAGTTCGATTTGCCGCTCGGTGAATGGGGCGATTTGAAGTCGATCTAGGCATGATATTTGAAAGAACTTTGATAGAAGTGGATCCGCAGGTCAAATGCTAACCTCGGAATTTATTGTTCAGATAAAAACCTGATTTATTTTAGCTAATGGGGATGTCTTGCAAAGCTGTTTGTGAGCTATTTCCCTAGATACATCAGCGGAAACTATACCAATACCAGCACGGCCAGTGACGTTTTGCAGCGCAGTTTATGAGCCGACTGGAAAAAATGCTTCCCTTACAAAATGTGTGGATCCGTACCAATAGCTGGGCACGCTAGCAACCCTGCAATGTTCATTCACCAGTGCCTTGTGTTTTCCGTCGGCAAACTGCTACAAATATTTCTTATTACTTTCTATCACTGTATTATTTGCTAGATACTCAATTGTATTATTTTCCTCAAATTAAATATTGATTTTTGTGAAACGGGAAAAACTGACGAATTCTCCCATGCAACCATACTTTGTATAGTCTCAGAATATGTCGACAATGAAATGATCACCGGGACAAGCAAGTTTCTTGTTATATTCAGTGTATACATGTCAGCTAACTGATCGTTTATCATTTATCAAAAAACATCCCTCGTGATGGTATAATCATTAGGCCTCGAATGCCCTTCACGCATCTAGGTAAATCTATTATTACCAAGGTCACCTCTGTTCCCTCCATTTTTTGAATCATATAAATGTTGCTCAACTGATATTAGTCTTCACTACCTAGTTGTTATAAGTTCATCCACTGCACTTTATTTTTTAGAATTTCAAATTCAACTGCCAATACCATCGAATAAATGGGCCACACAAGCAAAACAGAATGCAGATCCGTATGCGGAATGGGATCCAACCTGTTATGGGGTGGGATAATTCGCTCTTTGTACTTGTTTCTATGTTAAAGTTCTGTCATATTGTTTTCGTTATTTGAAAGTCGGTTAGACATTAATAATTTCTGGTTGCTTTTGCCATTTTGGCTACTGGTCCGTCCTCTTCAATGAAAGAAATCAGGAAATTAGAGTGGAGAAATTTGATTGGCCAATAATTCCGCGAGCTAATATTCGGTTCTCGAGGTGCATGTGACGAAATATAACTGATAGTCCTTTTATACCCCATCATCGGATTGATGTCACCGTCATAATATATTTGCTGTTCTCTGACGAACGGTCTTTCCCACGGCAGCGTCACGAATGTGTTAGCAACAGAGAACTAGAATAAAACTAGAACTCGTCCTCATCCACAGTTGAAGAATCGTACAGATGATGAAACAACGCGATACCTGATTTGCATATGGAAAATCCGGAAAAACCTGTACACATGGTTTCAGGCGGATTGTGGTCCGGTCTTGCTTATTTGAATCGTTCGGTTTTGTAGGCCGCTGGCACACTGCATCTACTCCTGCTTGTGTTGTGAACGCCGTTCGGTTGTGTGGCTGCGTGGAGCACATTGTCGCATAACTGAAGAGTCTCTTCCAGAGAGTTTTTTGCTACAACCGAACAAGATATAGTGCGGTCTTGACACCCTTATAGGTAACAAGGGCAGGGAGATGAATGACATCCAAGGCTGGTAAGACATCAGCCTAAATGGCAGTTGCACATGTCCTAAATGTTACTTTGCAACCTGAAAGTTCGAATAGAATGTTTTAGTACTGATGGGAAAAACAGTAGTAGAATTCATACTTTGTCCTGTAACACCGTGGAAACGACGGAAACGACATGGGTGCGACTCAAGTCCGCGTCACCGGAAAAAAATATAACGGACCTAAAAGCTGGATGGGTGGTTGGATGTGTGTTGCATTCGGTCGTAAATGAGTGAAATGCGAAAACAGGAAGTATGGAAACCCGATGATCCGAAACCCAGTAAGTGTAGAAATGGGCACCAACACTCACATCGGAAGGTATTAGAATGGAGGTCTATGTGAATGCGCCGAACTCCTGCTAGATTCTTCGACGGAATGAAAATTGTTTCAAGCCAATGTGTTATATTCGAATTGAAAATATGTTAGCAGCATCGGATGTGCGGATTAGTCTTTTTATTGAATCTTTTCGGTCGTCTGATTTTTGCTCTTTTTTCAAAGCCCCAACAACATCTGTGCTTGAGCCTCTGACCGCTGCATTCTTTTTCCACTCGCAACCTCAACAAGTGTTACCTTCGAGCCACGAGAAAAAGTTCCGTCTGTAGACATATCACACTGAATCAAACATACGATCAACTGAGGCACCGGAGTGTTATCTGAATCGACGGATAAAATCTAGGAATGACGATACATCCACAGATAGCAATTCCTCATGTAAACTCATCTACAAAAATCAAGTGCTAAGTATTTATTCAAAGACAAATTTCACAACAAAAATATTCACAAGAATATAAAAGTGAAACACATGAAGTAAAAACACTCGCAAAATATCCGCATTTTCTGTTACGACATTCTTCTAAGATTGAGTTTCAAGGTCATACAAGGCTGATTTTCGACGACTGGTGATGACACTCTTGTAACTTGATTACTAAACACTTAGAACCCTAGATTACCAATACATGACTCAGAGTTTTGAGGGATTTAAGGGTCAATACATGCAACTGCACCAAAGAACGTGATGTTTGAAAGAAAACACGCGAGGGCAGCTTCTCAGAGCCCTAAATGCTTCCGTATTGACTTGTAGGTGAAGAGTAATTTTTATGCTACCGTTTTAAATCCAGCAAATGCTTCCACCGATCGTGAAGTAAAAACATCTGCTTGCAATATTGTTGCACTGAAATTTTTCTTTGTGATGTAAATACGACTATCGACGCTTTTTGCAGTTTTACAAAGCAACCGAAACCATGACGAATGACATAAAGAAAATACTAGTTGGATGTCAAAGTGCTCCGACAGAAGGTGGCAATACTCAACTGAAGATATACCTCGCTATTTCACCTAACAATCTGAGACGAAACGGAGAGGTGCACTGTGATGCCTATGAAGAAGCTTTTAGTGATTGGGGACAAACAGTGAGCAAACATTTCCAAATCCGACCGGAACACATCCAATTTTCTTGTAAGTTGTCTGCAAAGCTTTTGTTTATGAAATGCTTCATGGCATGTTGGTTAAATAAATGGTATTGTTTATGATCGCGATTGATGGTGCTAATGCTTCAGTAAAATGTGTACATATGACCACGAATGCAAGGTATTCGAATGCTGGCCCCACCGATCTCCTCAGTTATAGCGCGCAATAGTCTGTCACTCTGTTTGTTATCATGCTGTGCCTATTGTAATCTCATGTGGATTCACACTGCAACTATCAAGATTGTATTACTGGTTATTGCAAAGGCAGCTGGTCATGTTGAAAGTTGGAGCAATTCACTAATACATGATAAAGAAGTCAATAAAACAACGAAACACGAAAGCCAATTTCATGTTGCATAATAGAGGGACCTGAAATTAGGTTCAAAATCCCCATTGGCGTGGTTTAAAAACGACATACCTGGCCCTTATTCCCCTCGAGGATCCAGTGGAAATGTATTGCATATGTCATTTTTCTGAACAAAATTTATCGCTTGAAGGGTGAAAGCATTCATTCAAGTTGTGAAATTAATTACCATTTACATTTGTATGCACATGTGTAACGTGTACAATCTGTTTCAGTGCTCGATCCTCCCTTATTGTTACCGAAATGTCATCCAAGAAAACAGCTTTTTCCTTCAAACTATTCTCCATTTCTGTGACAGCGAATTTTACAAAAGCTCAAATAGAAGGTGCGTTCGTTTCCCTATCCTTGATGGTGATAAACTTATAATATTGAAATCATAAAATTCCGAAGGCATTTTGTTGCACTTGGCTGAACACTAATGCATCCACATTGATCATTCCGATTATATTGGATACGACTCACTGATCCCAGATGAATATCTTCTCCAAGTCGATTGAAGTTGATCACTATTTTCACCACTATGATAAAAAACCGGTTTTACTGTAATTTACATATCCGATAGAGAATCAGATAAATCTCTCTGCTTTCGTCTGTGAATATTATTTTGCTTACAAAAGAACTGCTCATTCTGTTTTCCATGGTGTCAGTCTCTTGGAGCACAGAACACGATTTGTGAAGCTTGTACCAAAATGATCCAAGAATGGTCCTTTAGCAGTGCTTTTGTAGTTTATGATTCGTAGAAAGAATAATTTGTTTCCATTTCAACCCTTCTGAAAAGTGGTGTTGATTGTGGCTCAGGTTGGTGTTGTTCACTGACTTGAAATCGCTGCGCACTGATGATGTCACCCCGACTGGTGATGAAACGTTTGTAAACCTAAACACCTAGCTCAGCGATCAGAAGTCACACGGAACAGTTTGTTTCGTTTTTTGCAGATTTTGCAATGCAGTGCATCGATTCGTCTGACGCAGATCATAGGCCTAGTGGAGATTCAGAGTAATCGGAGTGCGGATCGATTCTGAAGCTCATGCTATCCATTCGCGAAATGTTCGCTCGTCTCAGTCTTATCAGTGTGATGAGAGCACTACTCTAAGATCATCGAAATGGAGACAGATAAGTCTTACTAATTTCCAGCAACAAGGGACGTTTATTCAAAGGTGTCCAGCAAACCAAATCAGATAATATCCAACGATCGCGTGCCATGGCATCCGACTTGTTTCTTACGTAGACCTGCATTCGTAAAACAGATATATCGGTTAGTTTGAATTAGGCACCTAAAGAAGTAGCTAGGAATCAATTTACTGCTTCCACTCCATCCAGTACTGGGCTATGAAGGCGGACGGTATCTGAGATCGTGTCCCTCCTCTACCTCATTTTGTGAGTGGCAATTTGAGATGAGATTTATGACAACATACCTAAAGAAATCCCAGTATTACAGCAGGTCTAATCACCGTCCTTGGCGTGTAGATTCAGATAATACCAGGAAGTGAGTAGTGCCTATAAGTGGCTTTGGGACCTGCTAAAATCCTACCTGCCCTCTCAATGGGATCACATACAGAACAGCAACGTTATTTTTCACTGTTCAATATTCAATCATGTTCGAACACCGGTGCGGAAAACCAGTAGCGTCTGAACACAATTCTGCTTTTACAGCACAGAAGATTTCCAGTAAGGTCACTGAAAATGGCCAGACACTTTCACACTTCGACTTTTCATGGAATAAGGAGCGCAAATTAAAAGTGAACAAATTTGTAAGTGAAACGAATTATACCTGTTTGTTTTTTATTCGGACAAATGTCTTCCTAAATCATATCCTCCCAAACTCAAACAGGTGGCAAAAATGCCAGAACAATTTAAAAGGGCTAATAGATTCACTTCAATGATACAGGTCTTTCTATTACACCCTTCAGAAGCCGGGAGTTATAAAACGGCTGAAGAGACCAAACTAAGCCATTTATATTCGAGGTTTTATGGCGAAACTGCTCTGTCATTTCCATTGGGGCGAGTAGCCTGCACCTTTACTGTTTTCCATCGTGTATGGTAGGGGTTTGTGTCCTCATGCTGAATTCCCCATTTCTCAGAATGAGAAGGGCATCATCTTCACGACGGCTCAGTCTTAATTCGGGTATTCTGCCATGTATACCTCAGCGAAGCTATAATCATATACATAAAAACTATTGTTCAGCCTTGGTGTAAAATTTTCAGCTCTGTTCTATCCAGTTTGACCTTTCTGTGGAAACGTTTGCCTGGATGGATGTCTTTTCACAAATTAGCCTCTTGGTGGTACAGGTGCTACGTAAGTGTTAGTTGAACACGGAAGACTGAATAGAATATCACATGGACACGTAACAGGTCCAAAACGAGTTGCTCAATAAATCTTAGAAATATTGAACGTGGCCGGTAACATCACCGATACTTTTGAATCGGTCCATTTCGTCAGTGTTCTGTAGAACACGTAGGTGATTATTAGTTGTAACTCTGACCTGAAGATGACGAACTTGAACAGACAATCGGATTATTGAATTCACAGGTATACTTCAATGAACTAACTGAATTATTTGTGAAGAATTCCTGTCGAGGCTTCAGTACCAGTGACAGTATTATTGGTAGCAGTTCAGTCCATGTGATATAATCACATTCATTGTCGCTCCGTTGTGAATGGTTTATTTTGAACAGCGCACTATTTATTTAATAAGTGGAAGCCGTTTTCGCTATGAGAACCCATGTTTCAGTCTTATGGTCCTCGTTCTCAAAATTTCTCGTGATCACCGACGAGATAAATTCGGAAGAATCACCGTGTGGTTCTGAAAATGAACTCTTTGCCCATACACTCTCCATCGAATCAAATGGTATTACAGCTATAAACCAACTACGGCATGTTCAAGTATTGGGATGACCGAGCAGAAGAATACCGGGTACGCATACCTGAAGAGCAGCATTAACCGCTCAACCGATGATGTGCTCCCGGAGAAACATCTTGTCCTCCAGATAGTGTCATAGTACCCCTATTAAAAACGGTACGCATACTCCAAATCAGCCGTAGTATTGTCAGTGTGAGACAAATGAAAACATTTTTAATTGAGCAGCCAAACAAGCCAAGTCCATGGAACATGTAAAATTGCTTGTACAGTGCGTTTTGCAAGCCGCGCGGTAACAACACTGGTCCTCTTCTTGCTTGGGCATTTTGGCTGCATTCTGGTCAGTTGTGTGTGACCATTAGCTTCATTCTTTCGCACATTTTTTCCGTCTGGCTTGCCCGATCGCTCCACTTGATAACTTGATCGGTAACCCCTCGCCCGTCCTACCTTCTTGATTGCTGAAGATCCCGCTTTGTCTTCTGTGGTAGTCCGACTGGCTGTTTTTGTCTATTGTGAGATATTTCTGACGTATCCACCGTCTGTCCTCTGGTCTGTGGCTCTCGACTGACTGGCCCGATCGGTTTGGTATTTGCATAGTTTTGTTTCTCCAGTATTCACCGCCTAATTAGTGTTAGTAGCTGATGTTGTAGTTATGTGGTGGATCCTGTTAGGGTTTTCCTGATGTTGATAACTGATTTCTTGCGTTGACCGAGCAAGACCCATAAACTGCACATAATCACAAATTCTGAAAAAAACCTTTTCCATATTGGCCCCTTATCGGCATGTCCGATAATCAGCTTGGTGAATATTCAAACATCAACCTGACGCAGCCAATCGGTTTAAGAGAAAGAAATATCACCATCCTCTACTTTCCAATATGCTGACATTCTTTTGCGTCGATTTTGAATCCAGCAGTACTACTGTTTGTGACATATTCGTACGCACCCGGAAATACGCTTACCAAAACCTGTCAAAATAATAATACAAAGTTTGCTTTCTGTCAGCTTTATTTCATATATGTTCGTCTCATTCTGTACAAAAGTCATTTCAGATCAACATTTTTCCATCTCATTGGCTGATTCTGTATACATTACCCATTTCTTCCAGTTGCTTCCCTGGATGCGATCAATAAGCAATCGATTCCCACTGATTTTGATGATTCCAGAATGGGATAATCGTATAAAATTGGAGATCATTCTAGATATGTGGTTTGACGTGACTGGCAAGACTGCGCAAATCCAACCAGAACTATTTCTGGAACATATGAATGAAATGGCAGAAAAGTCCCAAGAGATGACGAAACTCACGGCTTTTACGGAACAATGTAAGACAGATTTTTGTATTTTCTTGATCAAATAGATATTCAACCTCTTGGGGACTTGAACGTGTATCAATTCAGCTCCACTTTATTGGGTTATCTCCTCTGCGAGGACCAATTGAGAAGAAATGAAAGGTCTGTAGAGACCAGTGCACACCCGTAAATGGACAAAATCAAAATGTTTGCCAAAACTACCCAAGCGAATTTGATTAGGGCACAGGAGTAGAAATCACATTTGTTGATTGACTATTAGTCACGGTAGTTACACATTTGTGACTACGCAACCGAAAAAGTTAAGCAAAACAGATGAATTCAACTGGTAATTTGATGTCCATTTTCAATTTCTTTGTAGGGAACTGAATGTATGTAAATGGGTTTGCTTGACATGTTCGTTTTTCCTTCATTCAGCTCATTTCATCGAACCAACGGAAAGGTACTTCCATCTCTATAATCTAATTAATACCTCATAATGGTATGAATCAAAGGATATATAGCAACTAGACGTCGAGAGACGGTTTGCGTGATAATCTCGCGGGAAATGGACAATGTTCGATGCAGTTACGTTTTTGACCGTGGTACTCACTCAGGTACTTGTTAGGTTTATCGATCAATCGCTAGGTGACTCTCAACGACCTTGATCTGTAATCAAAACATGTCACGAGGTTCGTCACCATCAGTCAGCGATTTCATTTCTTACTACGCCATGATAGCACGTCCTACAATGACGGTCTGCTTCGGGCTAATCGTGCACTGAGGGAATCTATCCGTAAGTATATTTACAACACACATCAAACTGCTACCAATTCAGGATGAGTGCTTCGATCGAAGATTTGTCGCTGCTCCATTAAGTTTTATGCAGGAAATCTTCAGGTTTTTTCACTGTAAAATGTGTGATTTCTAAAACATCGACAAGTCTTTGTGTATTCCACCCATAGCAGCGAAATTCATGAGGCACATGAGAACCTAACTCCATGTACCAATACGAACTCAACCCTTGAGAAACGAAAACTTTTTTGGTAGAAACGGAGGTAAACTCATTCTGGCAAAATACTGAACTCATCTACTGCTTACACAATGAAACTGACGAAAATGGCGAGGCAAAACAAACCGATCCGTTTCGACCATGTCTTGTCTCTCCAGGATGAGGTTAGATCAATCCAAAGACTACACCAGCATTTCTAATTTGTAATGTGCATAGCAGTCATAAAAGTTACCTTATTATGGAAGGAACCACAAAATCGTGCGGCTTATTTCCTAATACTCTTTGTTCATTAGTGACCCGTGTCTGCTAGATGAGATGGGCTGTCTCCGTCTGTTCACAAGGAGGAGAGTTGGTATCAAAGTTTAGATAGCTCATGCGGGTAATTCAGAGTTGTAAACAGATTTGCAGAGAATGTTATTATTCTAAAATTGACCCGATTTGCAGAAAAATGTGAGGTCCTGTTGTGAAAACCACTAGAAACTCAGCCTGATAAGAATCACATCCAAACTGCACACTACCATTATATTTTCTCGATAACGCAAAGCCCGTGATCCATTTATCAGTTAAAATCAAGCAGGTTGCAGATCTAGTCGTTGTTGCATCAATCTTGACTTCACTCCTGGACACCTTTTTAGGTACAGATACTTCTTCCGCGGATCTACAGCCTCTGTCTTCTTTGATCTGAAAGTGGCATTTTATTAGGTCAGCTGCACATTCATCTTACTTTCAATACAGCTAGGGGTTGTGCCAGATAATCCCAGTTCTCTCTCAGTCACTGTATATGCGGAATTCGGGCTTGCAGGGACCAATACTCGAATCCACCTCGAGGAGCAGTGCCCTCTATCGTCCGCCCGTGAAACTTCATGAATGAAATGGTTCTTGAAACACCCATATGCTCGCTCGAAAAGAGCAGGTTCGGTTCAAATTAAGCAGCAGATTGTATGGATCAGCATAAGGGGACAATGTTATTCTCCCGAGAGAAGTTCGAGAAAGGTTGCACGGACTTCCAGATAGAATTACCAACTGCTTGACCTAATATGAGTAATGATTTTGCTCATTTAAATTGCAAAATGTCGACCGTAAACAAAACGTAACATTACCGGGATGGCTGTAACTTGAGGAAATACGTCTTGTTATCTAAGAAATTACGTACAACCAGGTGATCGGGTATCGGATTAGGAGCCCCCGCACAGAAAGAAGGCGCTTCTGGCTCTTACCGTTCTCATTGATCTGTGGCTCTGGTGTGACATCCTATTGTCCAATAAAAATCAGGCATACATTGCCGCATGTAGATTCGTTCTTTTATGATTCAGCAACGTGGGCTTTACGAGCAAATGGTAAGCGAAGAATACTGGGAGTTTACCAATAATAACTCTTTATTATTTCTAGAATATATTTCAAACATGACATCAACAATATTGAGGATGGGTATAAGGTATTGGCAACTAGTGGTCATTCATTTGAACAATCATTGAATCGTAGCAAATTAAGGTGGTTGGAGGATGTGTCAACCATGCTCATCGATAGATTTACTCACCTTTTACTATTCTCCGAGATACACAATGAGTGGAAGATGGGCAAACGGGGTCAAACCATGACAATTGGAAAAAGGCATAAGAACATTAACTAGTGTACTTTGCTGACTGCGTCGTGTAGAACGTGTGAGTTTAGGTCTATGAGTCCCGCCTACCATATCGTTGGGGATATTACATGATATAACTAGTCATCGCGGCCAGTTGCTTGGTCGTATACAACCTCTTCTTTTTCTTATTCTTCCTGATTTTTGCGTGGGAATAAATTTTCCACTCTTTCCCACCTTTTGACTCTGTTGATTGAGCCTCGACTTGACGACGCTTCTTGATGGTAGACAGATCCATGACTCACAAGTGCGATGTTGATGGCTGTAACATATGAACAGGATTAATGTTTGTTGGGAAATTAGTTTGTTCTTTGAGATAATAGCAGATGCAGTCAGGCGGATAGAATATTCAAGCAACTTCAGTTCGTTTTTCAGATGTCATTATTATCAAGCTGAAACTTCCGTGTATTGCTTTATAAAGGTAGGTTGCTGTATGCTCAGCTGCTACTGCTATCAATGGATTCCAACCAAGTAGACTATACCACTGTGCGAATATGTTCATAATGCATATTGTTGAATAGTTTTTTCGTTTGAAATCAGAAGTCCGGAAGAAACATTGATTGATAAGCTGCGATACATGAGCGAATCAGTCAAAATCTATCCCACTTCTATCAGTTTTAAATATTTCTAGTGAAAAATGTATGTTGAGGAACGACAACCTTAAGAACCCTAATCTCGCAAGACCAGCTGTTTTCAGGAATGAGATTATTCAGTACCTTTCAAAGATACGCATTCAAGTACGTCCGCCTCATAATAATAATTTCGAAAATCGAATGACCTCACTGTTTTCTATTTTTTGAACCAAATGTTCTGCTTATCAGTGTACACAAATATGGCATAGATTACTACGGACAATAAACAATCTCCTGAGATATATTTGTTCAAGTGGAACTGCCTCGAGTGTTTTGTTCTGTCCAGAATGACAGCATTTAGGTTTTCGAATTTCTTTTTGCGGCTTCACGGTCTCCGTGATCCGGAAAGCAAATAAATAATGGCTCTTCAAACAGTGGTTATTGATCGGAATGAAGGATCTATTTCAAGTTTCTTCAACGCGATCCGATTTATTGCAGGCGAGCTGTGCTTGAAGGAACATTTTTATTATTTTTTCATGAATGTAACCCATCCTTTTTCCTCATTTGATCTGTTATGATTCGCGGATTTTTCGGTAATGTTGTTTACCACTTAAGTATTTCCATTTCTTGCCAATAAACGTGCTTCATTTTTTTAGTTCCGCAAATTATAGGTGAGTTTTATAAGAACATATTCTTTCATTGTTTATTTATGTCCGACCTGCATATATTTGATCGAGCCTATAAACATATGAAATACACTGCGAAAGTGATATCCTTAAGTGGACTGTTCTTTTCAAATGTATTTGAAAATTTACCCTTAAATTACTCAGTAAAACGGTCCATCTACCGCAATGAAACATGGAAACCCTAATAAGCACATCGTCAATTTTTTATGAATAGAACAGACAAAAAAGTTATGCAGTCTTTGAAAATAGAACAGACAAATTATGCTTCATCGATACCGCCGGTGGATCACTTGAAAGGGCGAGGCAACGCACCATGAAAATAGTTTCATCGAATAAAACGTGAAGACTACCAATATCGGATCTAGCTATAAAACAGTTGGCAGGAAGGCTGATCACCTGTTTTCTCCTTCAAGAGGAGACGACCTAAAAATACCTTATTGAGGAGGTTACACATCACAGCCAGTTCTTTGTTCAGACCAAAAGACAAACTACCGTGAATTGAAGCTCTCAGAGGTGCACCAGTGCACCACAAGGAATCTATATGAGGAGGAGTCATACGAAAGACCAGTTAGGGGTGCACGAATTGCAATAACTAAGCACCTGATGGACTAAGATCATGCAATCAATTCAACCAAGGTTTTTCATGTAATATACTCTTTCAAAGGAAGTCTAGCATGAAATGCTAGTCTATGAATCCTAGCCACAACCGAGTAGACAGTAATTCTGCTGAGAAGCGTTTTCAAACCCCAGAATCTGGCATGAACATCGTTGCAAGATGCTCTGGTGTAATATCTAAACGTGTACGAGCAGCTTGACAATTACATTCACATATAGTCTCTCATGACATTGATGAAATCGTTACAACGTGGAAAAGTTGTGTCAACCGCTGTCGTCAGGATTATCGATTTTCGTTTGTCCTAATTTTCGGAATCTAGTATTCATGAAACGTGCTGTACTCAACCAGTTCCGGAGCATAGATTCACATGCCGGTTCCGACTATGAGTATTGCTGATTACAGGTGGATAAACGGTATAGGTCACAAGAGTTCAAGTGTAAAGTTGAAGGTAAAAACCTAACAACTACTTATAACGACGGTAATCGCTGGTAGTTGCCCGCCACCCGAACCGGTCCTACCAGTGACTCTTCCCGTGTGGCCCTATTCGAGTCTTCTTTCTAGACCCATATCATGGTTATCATTCCTACTTGGTCGTGCAGAGAACCTATGTAGCGTACTGTGTACCCGAAGCATTACTCTTTCATACGGATGGATTATCCATTCAATATTCACCCCATTTCTCCCTCGACCACTGCTATATCGAATTGTCTCAGGTTTCGTGTGATCGACACATTTTATAAGGGTTATACTAAATCCGAAAAAACATGTTGGTCTGAAATCATAATCCGATCAATACTGCTGAATGAATGTTCTCCATAAATGCTAGTTATTTACATCTTTAGCTTGAGTCACTGTCACAAATCAGTTTTGTTTGAACTTCCTTTGATTTCATGGTACAAGATCCGAATGAATTACTATTCCGTCGGTGTAAAACTGATGCTAAAAAAAGAGGTAAGAATCATGCTGCAGTTGACCATTTTACCTATCTCTTTGCTAACCAATATGGTTCAATAAAATGAACAGTTATAGCTAAATAAGATTTACATTTGAAATCGTACGTATGTCCAATTTTAATACGACGTTAGAAGGAGAACAATTGTTGCCAAAGATCCCTTTACATGCTCCCAAAAATCCTATGGAGATGACAGTGGCATACGGTGGTCATTGCCAGAGGTAAAGTTTCAATTCGTCGGGAAGTATAATAAAAGGAGTGAGTGGTATTGGGAGGGGAGGTCTTATAGTGTGGGTGATGGTTGTTGAATTCGTGAGGTAAAGCATGCTCAAAGGTGACCATAGTCCAAGCTCTTCGAATGCCTCGGCGATGACCGAATGTTAAGGATCGCTGACTGAACATTGAAAACCTCATGGTTCATCATATCTTGCTCCAAGTGTGACCATTTTCTTGGGACTGTCCAGATTAGTTGTCAATACATTTTAACTAAGTAACTGCTTCCACCGTCACGCGTTCATCGGGACTGGTATACACAATGACCATCATGATAATTATGGATATCGCTAGTAAGAGAATCAATTGGAACAATTATGAATTCAACACCTGAACATCGGTCTATCCGGAATAGCTCTCAATGGTTTGTTTACCTGCATCAATAATGTCGTTCTTCATGGGATTTGATCAGGGTGAGGTCTATTGGTTGTCACCCATGGAAAACCAGTGACAAAAGCAGTGAATTGGTATAAACTATTGAGAGCCATCCCAAATAGCCTGGCAAATATAAGTATCTTGTACCCGATTAGGGTGATTGAATTCCATTATGGTGAAACTGCTCTAGATTATTGCATCTTTGAATGGTCTTAAATTATTTTAGGAGGAGACACAACTAATCTAGGCATTGTATTTCAGTTCAAATTAGGTAAAACAATAGAAACAACATATACAGCAACAGCAACGATAACGTTCCTTAAAAATGTCGGGGTTTGTTTTCAAATCGAGACATCAGCAGTGCGAATAACTGTAAGACAAGTTCAGCTTAGATAGCACGGTATTATTGTTATTTTCGCAAAATCCCAATAAATGATAACCAATATCGACCAATTTGGTTGAACACAAGCGAACTGCCTCATTTAGTTGTGTGTGTGGGTCTCGGTGAGTGTGTGTGAATGGCAGGGTCAACTGAGCATGTCTTTTAGATAATCATACTTACGTTAACATTTACATTGATCTTAAGAGGTATGTATAGCCTACGAAATGGCCATAACCAACCCCTCGAAAGCCAAACGATTTCTTCTCTTTACATACCCGTCGCAGAGACTGGATAATTCGCGTTGTCCATGAGAGTATCCATTATCGAAGTCCATTACCACTTCATTGGTAGCTGCTTCTCGAAATATTTTAGTAATGGAATGAAATGAACTGCGATTTTATTTCAACTGTAAGCCCTTCTATCAGGTCAAGTCCCTAAGCCAAATGTGAGCTGAAAATATGACCATGAAGTGGAAGCAAATGGATTGATGAACAGTTAGGACCAAACTGGCACATGCCTTATGATTGATTTGTGTGTGGATGTTGATTCAATTATTGTTTCACTATGCACATATTGATATATCAAACGGAATTATGGTGGGCTTTACCCCTTGTGACTCGGGTTCAAATTATGCTTTCGCCGACGGTTGCTTTCCATGCTTGGAAGTCCCGAACTGGCGGCGAGCTCCTTCCTCAAAATATTGTAATTTTACTACATAATAAATGGTTGGAATGAAAAAAAAGAGAAAAGGACGAGCGGTTTCCAGTATGTCCTCAGACGTTCAGCTGAATCCAGAGTAAGTAAGTCGCACGATTGTTTAGTTTAGGTTGGCATTCATTACGAAAGTAAAAAAATCCAACAAAAAAAGCTGTTATCGATCCCATTGTAGCGCATTTTACCTAATCACGTGATAACCCACGAGACTCGCACAATCATAAGTATAAATTTGTCCAGACGACAGGTCAAGTGGTCCGCATCAGGACGTCTGATATTTCTGTCAATCCGAGACCCAACTCCCGCGCCGAGAGATGAGTTCAAAATGTGATCGGCAATTTGGAACTAATGATTTAATTCACCATCCGGAATAAATTGGAATAACCCTGATGATTCTTATTTGTGGAAGAAAACACAGAAATCGATAGGTAGTCCACCTTCCATCACTGGCTGGAAAAGTATTGTTTAGCAATAATACGTAGGTTGCTTTCTGTTGATCATTATCTCCCATACGAATCTTATCAAAGGGGGATAGAATTGGGTATTGATTATCCAAAACGATATTTTCCGATCAACAATTTGGCTGTGATTGAATATACCGGTGTCTTATACATCGTTCGACTTACATAGCCTTCTGTGTTCTTTACTCTTGCAACTTACTTCGGGATCTTCTAAGCCAAACGACTACTAAACTATCTCCGCGACGATCCGAAGTCACTTTCGACTTCAAATCTGTTGAATTTTAATTCCTAATGTAAAAATGCTTCCAAAATAACAGAGTAAACAAATTTTGACCGGGATATGGTGGACCGGAGAGTTGGAGTATCAGCTGAAATCTTCCTGTTGCGCAATGTGTGGCTTACATTGTAACCTGTGTGTAAGCGGATTATGGATTGGGCTCACTTTTGGTAAATGTGGGAATAGTGCTGTGTTTATGTGTGAAAATCTATTTTCGTAAATTCAAAAACTCAGAATGTACGAAGGCATGAGGGAATGAATTTTCAAAATGTCCGATTCATAAGCTGAGGTTATTCAATGTCGACTGTCTAATAGTTCGGTTCTGTACGCGTTGCTCATCTAGAGTCGTGTAGTGTACTCGAGAAGAGCGGGGCTCAGGTTGTGATAACCAGTTTCATCCATAGCAACCAGACTGAAAAGGATCCTCCAATGGGATTGACTCGAACGACAATAAAACAAGGGGATTATCTGTGTTTGAAAATCTATATCTTCTCCCTCATTCATACTAAGAAACTTCCAACACTACCCATTAGATATTTGCGTGGGTTGTTGAGTATACGAGGTTTGTTCGGTCAAGTGCATATGGAAACTCCATCCGTCGATTTTTACCCTTGGAGTGTGTTGGGTAGTCGCTCTCAAGTTCGGAGATGCACCGGTCGGATAAACCAGATGACAATATGGCGTCCATTGGTAATTTTCCATTCAACCTATTTCAATAAAAATTTGGTTTTCACTGGAATTATCCCTGGTGTAAATTTGTTTACACTTCTTCGATGAATTTTCTGTTTAGCCAACTGACTGATTTTCAGGCTGTTCAGAACTGAATCGGCCGCGAAGTCCGAATATTATAAATTTTGTTTTAAGTCTTCTAAGTCATCCATGTATGCGCTCTCCGTACGTATCACGATTTGTAGTAATCCAGTTCTACTGAAGCGCATATGGTCCGAACGCGTACATGCGTGAACGTTCACTTTTCTGATAATCATCTCTGCAATCACCCTACTGCTGTTTTTCCACTATATTGCCAGTATAACTTGACACAGGAAAATCGAAGTGAATTTGAGTCCCAAATGCAAGACCAGGGTTTGTGTATAATGAACAACCATCGTGAAATGGGGCCATAGAAATACGCGAGGTCCCAAACCTGGGAGATCGGTAGTGACAGAATAACCATGAAAACGTTTCGTAAGCAAATCGCACATTGATTATTACACGGTACCCGAAATAGGTGAATTGAAAATGCAGGCAACAGTCACTAATTTCCTAGGCCCAAATACGCCCTACAGCGAAATCATTTCTCAAGTCATATGGACTTTCTCATGAGAAAACTATTTTTATCCAACATCCAGGAAAAGAAAACGGATCCACAAGGTTGACATGCTCTATGGCAATAATGGGTTCGCTTCTTTGTCTCCTGCTGATCCATGAATATCTGTGAGAGAAGAGGATGCTGCAAACGAAATTGTTCACCCGGGTTACTGCGTCTGTAATATACGTTGTTTTTTCATGCAGTTCCCTTTTGATTTTTCATTGGATAAATATTCGCATACGAATAAGAAATTTCTGGTCGCGTAGTTCATTTATAGTTGCGAGAAGGTAAAAGCTAGAAAGGAAGTGTCTGCGAAAAGGTTGACTTTTTTCACGGAACTAGAGACAGTGAACAACAATTTTATATTTTTATATGTTGAATATTTTGGATTGAATACTGAACGAAATGTGTGAGATTGATGGGAAGGGAATTGACGGCAAGCTTGTCAAGGGCACCCACTAGGGAATTGTTCTGAAGAAAAACAGAAAATTCTACCACTGATTGGGAATAAGGCATTCATTTTTGCGATCATTGTGAGAAGACAATTCGAATTCATACGTGAATAGAATAGCGATTCCCGGATTTAAATCGGTAATGTTGATGTAATTTATCTCGGAAACAATCGGTGGTATTGTATAGCACATTCCTCAGACCGATGCACTGAGTAACGTTTATGCATTCAGGGCGCTGGTACGCTCTATTACAGCTCTTCAGACTAGAAATGAAAACCAGTATTGCAAGATTCAAGTACCTCTCGTTTACTGTCTGTGATCGTGAACGTGGCAGAAAGAAGTTTATGTAAAGTGGAATGGCGGTTCGTATGAAGCGTAAAGTTTAGGGGGGCGATATCTTTTGGTATTATGACGAAGTAACCAGAGATTTTCTTTCAAGCATAAATTTTTGGAGAGTGGTGGCTCGTAGGGCATGAATTTTGATTCATTTGTGGATAAATGGGATTCACTTTGTGGCAAGAGCACCGTCAGAGAACACCGTGCCAGTGTGTAACGTGCATGGTTCCGCCTAAACAACGAAAAATGTGTATTTGTATGTGTGAGGCTGAGCTGAAATAAACCATTCCCGTCCCTCCGTGATTGCACGCATGCATGTCTCTGTAGCAAGGTATTTGCACAACTAAAATGGGGTTGGCTGCGTGTGTGCGTGTGCGTGCAATGAAGTAAACGTTCGATGGACGGTCTGAACATTTACCAACTGATTACCAATGTGATTAGTTGTCTGATTATACCCATTAGACGGATGGAGAGTGATAGAGAGTCATGGGGGCATAAAAAAAGAAAAGAAAACTATTGTGATCAATGCTTTACTCAAGACCGGATGCGGATTATTTCTCACGTATTATGTGAGTGATCATCTGGTCTGTGGCCTGTTGTAGGATGACGGAGTGCCAGGGCAACCTAATAGCACACCAATTGTTTATGGGTTCACAGAGAGGGTTGTGTAGGCGGATGCCGACAGCTCCAGCTGCGGCCAGGATGCGACATTTTGCTTGTCTTGATTGTCGACCTCGGATCTCACACAGGGCACGAAAAGCCTCGGGCACTTTTACTGTGTGATTGGACTTAGCTGGGTGTGAAACTACCGTGCTAGTGAGCAATTTCAATGCTCCAGCGTTCAACCAGGTAGGGTGGTGTTCGCGAATACGGTCACACAAACGCCTGGTCGTGCGGCCGATGTACATTGTCCTACAGGATTAAGTAAGTGAGTACACGCAGAATGCGGCTACAAAATGGGGTTTTTCTCTCAACCGCAAAATCACTGCTGGTCTGGATTGATACGATATCCTCAGATCAGCTGCGTAAAATGTTTTGCTGATGAAGCCCGGCACTGTTCTCTGAGTAACCTTTGCCAAAGTGTCGCATTTGAATGGCAAAGTTATGTATAAAAACTTCCTCCACTGGAGTTTCCCACTCTGTGTGCATCATCTTATCAGCTGGGCGGACCAGGTAGCTGTTATGGGTAAAACCCTTACGAACGTTGAGAGTTCCTGATCTATTTTATCTTCCGGACTTATTTGTCTTGCTTTGTTAATGAGGCACCAAACTAGCGCGGTCGTTTCACACCTAGCTCAGTCCAATCACACAGTAAGCGTGTCCGAGGTTATGAAGTGTCGATCATATACGTTTTTAGACAGAACTGATTTTGATAGCCCTCCTGTGTGTGAACGGTGAGCACGAAGATAAACCCATGCGAAGGGGTTTGAGGAGGTCGATTTGAAGAGCGGTGTTGTGCAAGTCGTTTTGATGAGGTCAGAAACATCTTGCTTGGAATGGGTGCCTGATTTTTCATGTGATGGGAGAGACCAAATAGAAAGAAATAAACAATGAGAACCAAAATTAGTTGCAGAAAAGGTGAAGCGATGTCAGTTAGTGTGAATATAAACTAAGAGGAAGAGATATATGCTTACGGGAAACCGACTTGTTTATCCGTTGGTTGAGGTAAAGTATGGCCTCTTTTTCTACTGTCGATGAAGCAATGGTTTTCACTTTTAAGTTCAATCCATAGAGATCGTGTGACAAAAAAAGGAGTCATGTGATGTGTATGGAAAATTTGGTCAGAAAAAAGCGCTATACAAAACATATTTGATAATTGGTCGGGTGGGAAAACCTCCATAAGCAATAACGAGCAGCGGAACGAAACTGTACAAGGAAAGTAGAAGAAAGATGAATTGCACCAGAAAATGTATTCATTCGACACATATGATGTTATTCTTATTCCATGATTGAAATTCGAGATCACGAGTTGGAAGTAGAGGTGAACTCAAATTTGGAAACTGTCGCTGGTTTCGTACTTGGATTCATGTGCAGTGGATGAATGGAGTCTGATTAATATCGGTGAGCAATTTTTCGCACGAAGAGAAATGCTTTTCTATATGAAAATTGGTTACAGCCAGATGGAAGATTCCGCTACATCGAGATATATCTTCCATAAGCCTTTGCAAACTGAGAACATCTCTTTTTCAAAGACCAGAAAAATGACAAGGTAAAAGTTAGTAAGATGTGGCATCAGGCAAGGAAATACAAACATTTTGATAGGGTAATGTGAAACGTGTAAGATCTCAGGCATCGCATGTAAAACGATGTTCCTCGAAATTTTGGTAATACAATAATATTGTGCAGGGACAACGTGCGGTCTTGAGAAATGGTTACGCCAAGCTATTTTAATGGTTCATCTTTGGGTATTACTTAACTGTCAATGTGTAGAGAGGAACAACTGTTTTCAGTTGAGGATAGACGTCTTCCCACGGCAAGTGAAAACAGGATGTCATGCATTTGGATACATTGAGAGATAAATGTGACGAGGTGGACCACTGAATAATAGAAGACAAGGAATCCCTCAGTTCACAAATTGAAATTGCCGGTAAGCGAGGCTCTCTGTGTTCTCACAGTGACCCGGGGACCCAAACATTAACTGGAAACCCTCACATCATGTCACGAATACATATCACTTGCTAAAATGTGAAAACCCTTTTAGACACAGGCAGTCAGTGTATCATCGCGCGCACTATTCACAACTACAACATTGTTGTGTCCTGTCCGTCTGAGGTGCACCTACTCCACTCCGGCACTCGGCGAATAAAAGTTCCTCATGTGGACGTTTCCAACTGGATGCATGATAGTGGGACGACAAAATATTCCAGGCTTCTTGGGTTTGTGGGCGTAATGAACAACCGAGCGCACGGCATCTCGATCTCTTGAGGGGCAGGTTCACCAAAGATAGCATTATCTCGATTCAGGGGTATTCTATTTCACGCAACGGTGATTGCAATTTACTCTCCTACCTTACAACTGAAGCCAAACACCAAAAGTGAGTTTGAAAAGATTTCTAGAACTCAGTCGATCAAATCTCTATGCGTGATATCATGGAGATTGGAGGAGACTGGAATACCCGCAGGGATCACGCCGACGGGTACGCATAACATATATTGGTAGAATGTGGCCTCGATAATTGATGCAAAAATGGTGGCAGTCTAATAACGCTTGCAGATTTAAATCAACTGGTTTTCACCTGTACCCTTTTCCAACATCAAAAAGATACCCATCAACTCTGTACTTTCAAAAGGATAGGACAGTGCACAAGGTCTTTTTTATCTCTAAGAAATTTTTGTGGGCCTCTCTGGCTGAGAACTGTCGAGCGAAACGTATCGGGGAAGTCAGAAGTGCCGACGACACTGACCACACTCTTCTAGAGGCCCACCTCAAAAATCACCTCTGCACTTCAATGAAACCTCTCTTGCGAGACAGAAATACTGCATTTTCCTTAGCATTTCCAGACAAAGTTCCTACCATGCCAAACGCTATCGTCTCCAGAGGGGAAAGGGGATCTGCTGATAGAATTCATGATGTAGGATACTATCACAAGGTAAATAAAGGGGGAGAATAAAAGATCAAGCTAGACTACACTGATGGTACCCTTAACATGGACCGCTCTCCAATGAAAGAGGAAGATATTCTGGTATAGAATGAGTGCATCCCCGAAGAAACTCCCAGTCACTGTTCAAACGAGAGGAAGACACTACAGCGTAATCCACTCGATTCCCACTACCTCAGACGAGAAGCTACGCACTCTGTAACCAACGATCCTAAAAGGTACTGGACCAAAATATTAGGATGGAAACCCCAATTACCACTGAATACCTTGAATGACTCTTCCAATGCATTCATCTTGCTCTAGGGAAACTGAGATCCTCATTTGCCGCACTACGGGACGACAATGTTCATCTCCGTTTTTTGACCGGTCGAATACTGGAAATATGCTTGGAGCTTTTCAGTGTTAATTTTAACTCAAGGCAAGTACGTGCTGCACGAAATTGGCCAAGAACACCGAACCCACCAAAAATAGCTTCCATCATCTAAGAACAGGAAATCCCCCATGTGATAATGGCAACCCATGTGCGATATATCAAAGAGGAAATTCTGATAGATTCTCTGAATTCTTCATGACAAGCCAAAGTGTTTCGAAATAGCAGTCGTCCATTGGGCTTGAGAATGATAGTGTACCACAGATTCTTATTGCTTCTCTCATCGTTACTATTTCCTCACCAATAATTTGGGCAGTACCTGCCTTGCTCACTATGGTACAATGACGTCAATGGGACCTCACACCCATACCCTCAGTTGAGGAAACTCTTTATCGATGACAAACCCATTGAACATGAACCATCGTCGGACAGTTGATCATGTCCCTTTGTTTGACCTAGTGATTGATACCCGTTGGGGTTGACTCTTTTATATATTTCACTGCGGATCAGGATACCTATACTTGATAACGTATCTCTCCTGGTCAATATCTTTAGGAAATCCTTAGGCGTTCTATTAGGGGCTGTTGGCGTGTATTTCTTGACCATTCCTCAGCTTTTGATTCCGCAACCCTGTCACGTATTCCTCGTCTTCCTCTTCTTCTTCAGGTACTTGGAGACTTTATTATCCATCCCACATTTGTGCTTGGCTATCTACCTCTTCCCTCAGCTCGTTGTAGAAAACCAAAGTGTAAAGCCAACATTTTGAATCCCGTTCGAACAAACATGGATTAACTCGGAGTGTTGCGATACCCTCTTCACTTACTATCCCATTTTACCAATGAAATGCCAATATCTTCTTTTTCTGAAACACTCAAATGACCTGACGATGTCGTACATTTTCAGTCTTTTTCCTCATCTCCCGGATTCCTTTATATCAAGTGGAAAACGATATCAAGTAGAAAAATTATCCACCTGATCTGTCTAAAATTGATCCCGTATTTGGAATGCGGTTCGAGCCATCCGCTCTCCTCTAAACTAATATTTTCTGATTCCGGTAATTGCATACCCACTTCTAGACTGAGCTCTGTCTTGTAACTGGGAGTTACCTCTGATAGTAATCCAAGAGTGACAAACTGCATTCAAAAATGCTCTAACAATCAGCGGCATTTATATTTGAAAATACGAAAACTCAGGCAGTCGCGACCATCGCAACAAGTTGTTTTCAAGTTTTTCCCCTAGTGTTATTCTTGTCCTGTTTGGGTGCTCCTTGCAACATCCCCCGGCTTTCTGAACCAGGACTTTTGAACTCTGCACTGTGTTAATAATAAGTCAAATTTCATCCACCCCTATTCACACACGTTCGACTGGACTCGTTGATCAGCGTATCGAGTCTTGTTTTACTTATCCGATAAGATATTCCAAGATCTTACTCACTCGTAGCATAGCGACTTATCTTCTGCTACTGCAATTCATCCACCGGTTCTGCTTCCGGGCATCTATGCTTTGGAATAGATCTGCACAGAATGTTCCGCATAGCCCATCTGTCCTAGGTTATGATCAGTGGGAAAGATTTGAGTAACTCGTAAAATCCTAAAGCCCGAATATTCCTCATTTACTCTCTGAATTATTGGAAAGGAATTCAAATGAAATTTGACAAGGCTTTTTCATCCGTTATATCTTGCCTAATTTTCTAGATTTTTGTGTGACGACTGCAGTGTCAAATTGCAGCTTACGTAAGTTCAACAAACTACAGCAAAAATACGAATTATCGCACACACCTAAACGAACAGCAAACCAAATGCCGGTCTCAAAGTAGCTTCAGGAGGGTACCTGTATTCAGTAGAAAATTCAGTTGGTGAACGCGTTACACCTTGACTCAAGCCGGAGTACCTTTTTAGGACTTTGAACGAGCTGATAGCAATTGTGGTATTTTTATAAGCTTTGAAAGCAGCTGACCCGAGAAGTGAACATTTTATAAGTGACCTAATGAGCAAAGCGTTTTATCATGAATGATCTCAGTACAGTAGCACAGCATGATAAATATTCAGAAACTTTGCATTCGACATATCTAACAGAACTGCTTTGTAATTACTGAAATTGAAAGAATCCTGCACCGAGCAAACACCTATAGGTTTATGATCAAATTTGAATTGTATACTCTGTATTAAATGAAGCACTCCTTGTGACCAGCTTGAACACAAAATGTTCTTTGGATTTCATGGATATTAAATTAGGGATAATAGAAATGAATCTTTTGGAGAAAATGGTGCATAAAATTTGCTTGTGTATCGGAACGATGGCCTAGTCTTGGTGTTTTTCTTGGCCATTCTTTGTTCACCAAAGGAACTCTATACTTCTGTGCTTAACTGAGCTACATTTATTGAAGAAAATGATAAGTACGGATGTCTGACAAGCATCACTTGCCCTCACACATAACAGGATTGGCGCAGCACTACATAGTTTTATATCGACCATGACTAGCAAGTATTGGACAGGTTTCAGAATTATAACCCCTGTGGTCTGTTTGCATGACCAACATGAAGACGAAACCCTATTTGGATACTATCGGTCAGCCGAAACTATGAAGGAATATGAATCTCTGAGGAAAGATGAAAAAAGACTTTTCTACATCGAATAAACCGGAATATTTCTACGAATTTTGGAGACCATCTCTTGTGATTCTGGTTCCATCGCAGAGAGCTTACCGTTCGATTTTACCTGCTTGATATTTCGGCAGTAGCCAAAAACTTGATCCAACTGAACAGCTGCAAGTAATGGTTTCAAACTAAGCTTTTGAGTGAACTGACCGAAATTTGCTGAATCCACTTTTTCGGAATTATAAAACTAGGCTGCAAGGTCCATATGTGTTGTAAGCCTGACCCATATAAATCGCTGAGATTGAACACCTGCTGATTCTTCGAATAAGGATGAACCAATTTCCGGAGGCCAAGTTCTAATCAAGGTTTTATCAAAGTTAAAGATTAGTTTATTGAATAATTTCAATGCGTTGCTGATCCCAAAATTTATTAGGTCGTCGGAGTGCCAAGGTCATCCATTTTTATGCATTGATATATAGTTTGTATAAAATATCAAATATGGAATGTTTGCGAATTGGCGAAGATTAGAATGCGTGCTTTACTCGTGCTATCTTCTCGGTTTACTGAAAAACTATATGACGGAATATTTCCGTTTATACCACAAATACTTATTCAGTTTCCCTTACACAACATTAAGTGACAGATTAGCTCTGTACTATAGAAGTTCATTATAAACGGATTACCGACGGGTGAAATTGGCAGTAAACGTCCTCAGTTCTTCGCAGGGATATCAAGACTGATAGAAACAAGCATGGTTTGTCTTCTGCAAAATGAGATTTTATATTCTTATTTCATCAGTCCTACGGATGAGAACTCATTGATACCATTTTTATGCATTTGCTATTTTTCTTCGAACAAGATATCTTCTCACCACCTCTGTTTGTCTCAAAATGTCCCTTTCCCTCTCTCTGTCCCTATCACTTACATACTAACCAGGATTTAAATAAAAAACATTTGAAAAGAAACACTTACTAATATCACTTACCTCACTGTTTCCCTTCATATATTAGTTGCCTCAATCCAGAATGCCCCAAAGCGGTGGTTGAACGTACGGAATAATGATAAGTATATTTGGGAAAAATTTTCCTTTGAGCACTCCGTGAGTCGATCGATGGAATTTCATGACAAGCAGACAAAATCCTGGAAGGTACGGCTTTTCGGAAACCGGCGACAACCAAACGCATACTGGATTTTCAAAGCAATCAACAAATACGCCAATGGAAGATCTGTGTACTCACCCTATTCCACCAAGCCGAGACGCACTGTAGCACACCCGAACTACGGAAAAGCAAACTAATCCGACTTTTCGTGTCTTTCTTGGAAAACGATTACACAGGAAGCTTCCCAAAACTCCTATATTCAAGATATTAAAAAGGCAGAAGAAAAGCAGCCCAGAAATTGACTTTTCTTGCTATCGTACATACGAGAAGCATCCGAGCCTGCAGATCGTAGTCTGAAACAGTTGGTTGTCAAAGTTTCAAACCTGTCAGCATCTATCTGACAGTCCTACTCAACTTACAGTACGGTGTGGACCAGCAACATCAATCAGGATTGGTCTGTGCCATCCCATGCCTAGGACGTGATGAGGAATACATAGGAGAGACAGGCAGGCAAATTCGCACTCGCCTACACTAACAGAAACTAGCACCACGACGCGCTTATTACACACTCACAGAGTCTTGACAGCAGCGCACAGACAGGTCACAAGGACAATAAGGATAGTTGCGAGGGTGGTAGCCCGAGCTACGAAGGAGGAGGAGCTCTTGATCCCCTAAGCCCTCAATTCGATCAACTCATTGAATCAACACTCAGAGATTGATAAACAAAACCCTACCGTGGCAAATCCGGTGCCCTAAAATCGAGAAGTGGACAGACGTGCAACACACTGGAAAAAAACAGAATCAGCAATCCCCCTCACACACTCATTCACAACGTCTGACAGCCGGTTGTAGTTTGCATCCAAACGTCACAGTAAACGTTTTACAACTCAGTGTACGCCTCGACGTTTCTACAATACATATGTATATATCTATATATCAGTAGTTTCGAGCATGATGACTAAATGATTGAAGCCTCCCCTTTCCGGATAAGCTGAGAACACGTCAGGGAAGTTCAAGGCTATTATTAGTCTATAAGAGAGTAGGGTGTGTGAGAAATACGTGAACGGAATTGAGGAGATGGAAGCACCCAGTGTCATGAAGATTATGATTGCAACCGGGAGAGATCAGTATATATAAAGTACATTGTTCATCGTGTCAGCTGGAAAACCGTCGTGAAGCACGTGTATTATCACACATGTGGGAGATCATCAGAGTAGCTATGGAGGCAAAATACATAAAATAGCAAAAGAGGTAGGAGTCATAATATCGTGGTCTTAAATCTTGCTAGTGTGTTTCTAATAAATTTCGTAGCCTAGTTTGGTAGGGGACAAACGATTCCTTCAATGCACGAGCAAGGCGAAAGAAGCAAGAGATAATGTGTTCTCTTTTGCTGGTTATTTTCCTGCATAGACCTCCATTCTAATACCTTCCGATGTGAGTGTTGGTGCCGATTCATACTCTCACTGGTTTTTGGATCACCGGGTTTTCATTCTTCCTGTTTTGCATTTCGCACATTTACAACCGAGTCCAACACACATCCAAAGACCCATCCAGCTTTTAGGTCCATTCCATTTCTTCCCGGTGACGCGGACTTGAGTCGCACCGTTGTCGTTTCCGTCGTTTCCACGGTGTTACAGGACAAAGTATGAATTTTGCTACGGTCTTACCTATCAGTAGTAAAATATTCTATTCGAACTTTCAGGTTGCAAAGTAACATTTAGGACATGTGCAACTGCCATTTAGGCTGATGTCTAACCAGCCTTGGATATCATTCTTCTCCCAGCCCTTGTTACCTTTTAGGGTGTCAAAACCGCACTATATCTTGTTCGGTTGTAGCAAAAAACTCTATGGAAGAGACTCTTCAGTTATGCGACAATGTGCTCCACTCACCTACACAACTGAACGGCATGCGCAATACAAGCCGTATTAGGTGTAGTATGCTAGCAGCCTACAAAACCGAACGATTCAAATAAGCAAGACCGGACCACAATCCGCCTGAAACCATGTGTACAGGTTTTTCCGGATTTTCCATATGCAAATCAGGTATCGCGTTGTTTCATCATCTGTACGATTCTTCAACTGTGGATGAGGACGAGTTCTAGTTTTATTCTAGTTCTCTGTTGCTAACACATTCGTGACGCTGCCGTGGGAAAGACCGTTCGTCAGAGAACAGCAAATATATTATGACGGTGACATCAATCCGATGATGGGGTATAAAAGGACTATCAGTTATATTTCGTCACATGCACCTCGAGAACCGAATATTAGCTCGCGGAATTATTGGCCACCACAACTTTGTCCACGCTAATTTCCTCATTTCTTTCATTGAAGAGGACGGACCAGTATCCAAAATGGTAAAAGCAACCAGAAATTATAAATGTCTAACCGACTTTCAAATAACGAAAACAATATGACAGAACGTTAACATAGAAACAAGTACAAAGAGCGAATTATCCCACCTCATAACAAGTTTGATCCCAATTTCGCATACGGATCTGCATTCTGCATTTATTCGTTGGTATCGAAAGTTGAATTCGAAGTTATAAAAATAATGTGCAGAGGATGAACTTATACCCACTGTGTAATGAACACTATTACCAGTTAAGCAACATTTATATAATTTAAAAATGGAGTGAACAGAGGTGACCTTGGTAATAATAGATTTACCTAAATGCGGGAAGGGCATTCGAGGCCTAATGATAATACCATCACGGGGGATGATTTTTGATAACTGATAAACGATCAGTTAGCTGACATGTATACACTGAATATAACAAGAAACCTACTCGTCCCGGCGGATGGTTGGATATACTATCTGGCATGATCAGGTGGGGTTATTGATTGAAAGAAATGAACCCAACCAAGTGTGATGAAATGTGTTTCATCCTATAGAATAACTCTCGGGGTATGGTGATTATAAGAAACACGACCAGACAGCATTCACTTATGATTTCCTCATCTGTGAATCACGTCAAGCCACATGATTGTAAATAATTGCTGACTTGATAGGCCTTACTTACAGTACGGTCAATCGACATATGAATAAACAACAAACAATGCGGTGATATTTGGACAGCTTGAGCTGAAACAAGTTTGCACCATTGAGTGAGGCACTCATGATTACCTGAAGGACAATCATAATCTTGTCAGACAGAACGACTGCCAAAGGAAAACTGAGTCGAAACTGCAACCGACAGCATCCAGTCACTGTTAACTTTGGACGGTAACATGTAGTCAGTCGCTTTGAGCGCTGTGATCCCATTATTAACCATTCCATAAATCACGTGATCATCTTTTTAAGGACGATTTATGTTTTAATGGATTGGAGATACAATACTTGAATGCAAAGATAGCTAACAGTGATGACAGTTTGTCACACATCCCACTGGAAAGCAACAAACAAAATCAACTTACGCGAAACCAGAGTGATCAGGATGAGTAGCAGTGTGTGTGTGGCAACTGATGACGGAATCATTTTTGACAATGACACTTTGGGACGACCGAATTCCTTGATATTTTTGCTTTCCGTGGAAGTATTTCAACTTTATATGGTATCACACGCACACGAATACGTGCGAATAAAAACGTCATATATGCTGATTCTTGCACACACACACACACACACACACACACACACACATGTTTGAGTGCAGTAAACGGGAAGCAAATCCGATTGTTTTCCATAACTGATGGTTCATCACATTTGATAACAACAGATGGAACACGGAATTCTTGAGCCGCTTCAGCGCACAAACGGATCGTTAAGTGTGTGTGTCTGTGTGCGTGTGTCTGATCAACTGATCTTTTTCAACTATGTTTCAACGGGCGCATAAGTGTGCCTTTTTTCGGGATGGGGATGGGTGGCGTGGGGAAGGGTCATTTGTATGCGAGGTTTTCCGAGTCAAAAAAATGTTTCATATATTTGGATGTCAATAATCACCTGATAAAGGTGCAGTCAAAAGCAAACACAATGAAAACAAATCACAAGCAAAACTGGACGGCTTGATCAAGTCGGCTGATGTTTTTGTGAGTGGTTTCTAAGTTCCATAGAATATTGGAAATGTTTGAATACACGCAAATATTTAATTTCCAGTGGGTATTAGACCGTAGAAAAATATGGGTCATCGCAGAGCAACTTTTGTCTTTTATGAAACCCTCAGTGACGTAGCCAAAATGAAGAGATGGAAGCTGATATCCAGACTGAGGGACCTAGCCCTTGCAGTGAGCTCGTCGCCTATGGATAACTACTTTGCTTAAAAAAGACTGAAATACTTATTGCTTCTGTAACTAGTACCAAAATATGACATCACTGGAAGGAGTCTCAGGATAGATAAAAGTTTCCAGAGCTCGGTGCCTTCTCGATTGCAAATATTTTGAATGTGCATGCGTAGTTCATCGAATCATCCACAAATAAACAGTAAATATGCACGAGCGTGAAACAGACACGCGTTGGAAAGCAGGAAACGTGATACAATGACAACAATGGAGATGTAAAGTATAAGGTGTTTTTAAATGAAATCAGAGAACTGTTTCGAATCCACAAATTATTTAGAAGTTTTTTTTCCATATGTTTGGACTTTACAATCAGCAGAAAATGTGTGAGCCAAATACTAACAAGGCGGTATTTTAAGTGCTAATTCATACGTTCCTTGTAAGCGGTGAACCTGATTCGCTCTGTAAGACGTACAGTTTTCATCTTTTTAAAATAGAACAACAAACATTCATACAAAAATATAACAGTTTTGAAGCAACATCTGTTCAAAGCGACGACAAAAGTAGAGTTATAGAAAGTTGTTTAAATCCATCCATCAAAAAAACTTACGATATAGCCGAAACATTTATATTTTACACTTGTGTGGGTGCTCAGTCACCTTCATAGGTACAACCCAGGGACAATTCAGATAACGAGTAGCCGAACACGTCCTATCGATGGATGGTAAGTTCTTGAATGAAACGGGTGAACTGTGAAGTTACTGGTTCACTTGAATGTCGAAAATCGGCATAATCGATTGCTCACCAACAGCTGGAGACTGTTCACCGGGTGAACAGGATCATAGCTTCTGAAGTGGTTTTACTCACCCTTAAATCCGACTTTCCCGTCATAAGCAATTGCTGTCAAACGATGGAAACCCAAATCGTGCAAACCGAACTATTCATTTGTCACTCCGTTTGGTGTGGTAGAAATGTGGGCATTCTTGACTTCCCCCAAAATAAAGCTGGTTGTTTTTTATTTGTATTGACTGTACGATTCGCCGATGAGATGCAGCGAGATCATTCCAGGTATAGATTGTGCAACTGCACATTGCTCTGGTCTGCTTTCACGCATATCACAGGTGTACTTATACGTGATACAGGCTACCGTAAACTCACGAGACCTGCCATGATGATATACAAGTCTACTCGAAACTCATTCAAAAGAGAGGATGTATTCACCTTTTTTTCTTGTTCATTACAGCATAATGACAGAACTATGTAATTGTGTCCATGATAACTGGCAGTTGTTGGTGAGGCTCTAATATAATAACCCGTGTAGGGTGCTTTACAGGGGCAAGACATCACGCTTATATTGGTGAGGAATGGAATTTTCTTTTTCGAACCATATACAATTATCCATCTCCCAATCATGAAAGAATTTTTCTTGAATTATTCTGTAGTAACCATAACGAAAAAAATCATTTTGAGTGAAAATCCTACTTCTGGCGAACTCTTGAAATAGGAACATCCTAAACACAAATGAATGTACCTACTTCAACCCCAAACGACAAATTATTCATGTCACGCAAATAATATTATCTAGAGCACCGTGCGGAAAGATCTGAGATGAGCCCAAATTTTCAAAAAAAATTGACGTATATCGATGCTACCGTGCGCTTTAATAAACTTAAGAAACTGAAATTATACGATGCGAAGAAGCAATTTATACCCAATGGAATAAACCTGTCGTCTTGAGCAGGAGACCGAAGAAAGTTGGTGCTATGACACCCAGACACTTACTTGAAGAGGTAATGTAAAATCGATTCCGCTCTAAAGTTGTGATCGGCAACTCATTATACTAAACAGTCCCCATCCGTACTGAGAGTAGTCAATTCAAGAAATATGGATTTTGAAAAAGGAAGCACATTGCTGATCCTCTCTTGATTGCAGAGTGCAGGTTGTTGGCATCCATAATGATGCTCGAAAATCGTATGTGTGGGGTCCCAATGATAAAATTACTGAACTGATGAGTCAGTAAATTGGTATTCGAGCGTTATCCTCGAAAAAGGGCTCGGAAACATGGCAGTGAAAATAAAACTGACATGATCGTAGCAGTGACTCAGTGCAGTGGTGGTTCAGTACGTATCTGCATAGCCCTTTGTTGTGAAGATCAGTCGACAATCTTTGATCGTCAGGCTTACTTCAATGTCCAGATCCAGCAAATCTTGTCATTGCTGTATATAAATGCCAAAGCGACCTTACAGGAATATTTTCTTGCCAGTCGTTCTTTTGACCTACGAGAGTAATATGCTCTTCAATATACTGCAGTGACCTTGATCATTATGGGAAATGAACATTTTCTATGTACCATTTTGCAATCTTTTTCCTTAAGATCTTCTCTGACGCTTGCTTTAAACTGCATTTTTATCCTTCGTGTGAATTCTTCTCATGGTTCTACAAGGGCATGGCATTTCCACGAATTTCGCGTTAGCACACAATTGGTTGTTCCCGTCCGCACTAGCATGGGTAACTTTCGCTTGGTAGACAACATGGACTACGATTGCGGTAATAAATTTCCCATGAAAATGCTGTCAAAGGATTCCTTCATCATCGTTTCCTAGCTACTGGCGAATCTCCTAATAAAAGATTTGCATTACTAATGAATTTTTGTGGCTTACTTTCTGTCATCCTTGTTGAATTAGCTGCTGGAAAAGTAACTGTTCGTGCAATTAGCGGTCCATACCGGTGAAAAAAGAGGAATAACATTCACTGGTGGGATGTGATTTAGGTAGCAGTGGTGCAGTATTGACGGAAATAATTTACCTTGAGTGCAAGACTGAGTGATGAGTCAGTACTGGTTGAAAATGAGGCAATAAATAAACTGTTATGATAGAGGTAACCTAGGAAATTATTTGAAGGATGGATATAAGAAGAAGACTCGGACGGTGCGAAATGGAAGCAAAACTGGTGTGCTTCGAACAAACAACACAAAATTGAGAAATGGAAGTGAAAAACAGATACACACAGGTTTGAGAGTAGTATTGTGTTTATGTAATCTGTCTGGAAGATAGGACAACTATTTTTCCGGCACCGCACAAATGTGGTGCTAAATAGCTGGTGAAAAACTGATACAAAAAAGAAAAATGTGCACCCGAACAACGGAATGGATGTTTTGACGGTTCTTGGTTTGCGAGATTGTTCGTCGAGTGGGATTTTCAAAAAAATATCCCTTATATCAAGCTTTCAGCAGAAACTGGAGCCATAGAAACTGATCAAAGATATCCACTGGATTCAAAGTTGAGCAGCGCGACTGTATCATGAATTTTTCACAAAGAAGTGAAAATCACCTCTGTTTTCCGCGGTATTCTCAGCCTCGTCAAATGGGGTCATACTGACACAGGTATTTTGACAGCAGATGCAAGAAACAGTTCCGACTGACTTGAGAGACTGGAGATCTGAAGACAAACTTATACCTGCAGGGGTGAGTTCTACTGAACATGCTTGATTGCTCATTATTACAGTTCGACTGGTTTTATTACTTTAGGAACAGTCAAAGTTGCTACTATAAAGTAAATTATTTGCTGCATAAAACGTGTGCATTCTACTGCCCTGGCTGTCGAGCTTCGCATTGAGAACTACTGGTGGATTCAAAGATCTCATTACCGCTATTCACTGAAAGCTCCCATCAAAAATGAAATTAATGTAGATTCTTCACGACTATGTGTGATTGTGGTTCATTACCAAAAGTGGTACGCATTTCGTGGTACTGATCATGAACTGATCTGACCTAGTGGAAAATACGTTCGAGAAACAGAGGTTTGTGGTATTGCAAATCTGAATGAGTTGACTCAGTACTTATTCTGTCTCGTAGTTCCATCCGAAGTTGGTCACCGAGCTGCACCTGATAGCTCATGTTTGCGATCATGGAGTGAATTCCCTAATAGATTCTTTTGCTACTTATATCAATGATGACTATTTTCCCATTTTGTGCGTGTCAAAATTATCGTACGACAAAGACGTAGGGTGTTCGGGAAAGATGTTTGCGATCGAGAAACGTCCATTTTATGGAAATGTTCACATAATGGGCTTTTTTCTCCGCTAGTCCCAATTAGTTTGCGACTTACAAAATATTCGAATGGCAGTGGATACTTCTCAGTGATTTGAGCATAATATTACTATTTCATTTCCCTTACCTTCGAGAATCTTTATTGACGAATCTCACTTCCACACTAACGGATTTTCTGTCGGTAAGTTGCCATGGACGATTGGTTAGGTAAAATTGGGTTATTTAGAGATCCTAGCCTAGAGTTTATTCACCAAACCTTTCCCGTGAACTCGTAAGGCACTGAGTACCATCAAGTTTAAAGTCTCACTCCCCGAATCGGTACTTGTTATCTGCTTGTGGGTCACGTGAATAACTGCGTTTACGATTCAGATGTGATCTTTATCATTGTACAAAACACAGAGAGTCGAGCGCAATATGCGATATTGGATGCCGCATTATGGTAGCTCCGTCCCACCTGTATGGAATCGTTTATAGCCTATAGTGCTCGAGGTCAATGAAGAGCAAACCACGTATCAGGATTTTTCCCCAAACAAAGGTGAAAACCTCAGTCTTATTACTAGTTTTCTGCGGTAGTTATGCTATAAAATGAGTATCTCCGAAATGAACATTATAGTTTCCAACATTTTTCTTTAGGTATTCTTCAAAAAGAGAAATCAAATAACCAAACACTGATCCGTGTTTTGTTTGACAATGCTCCCGTTCGCTGACGGACGGGTGAAGCAATGTTGGCAACCGGACATACTGTTCGGTATCTTCTTCTACTTAGTGCATTCTTTCACTGGATACGTATTTAGAGGAACTGCCAGACCACTTATATGAGACACGTGGCTCTGATTCACAGAGTTTTGGGAGAACAAAGAATCAAAAATCAAGTTTGCGATGTTTGCGCGGTTATGCAAAAAGCAATGAATCGAATTTCACTCTTTCCTGCGTTGCATTCGACATAAAATTTGTACTTTAAATGAACTTTTCAGAAACTGTTCTTATTCGCTGAACTAATTTTACTCGATATGATAATACTTTCTATAAATTAACTTGGATATGTTTCCCTGTGGTTTGTGCGTGTCCGAAGGGGAGATTCTCCACGAAGACTAGTAACTGGCTGCGTATTTCTGGACGATTTGAGCTTGGGCGGCAAAATTGTGAGCGAAACCCTTGAGTACGCTTACCTGCACGGAGGCCTCTGAAAAACCGCCAGTAGCTACTGAACGATCTCCACTGGCCACTGAAAAACAGGGAAACCTGTGGTTGTTATCAGTCAGAACACATTGAAATTAAGCACTGCAAAGATGGGACACAACAAAAGATTCCCTTCATTGATCTTTCAGAAAAAATGAGTAGAGTAGCCACTGTAAATAAATGATGAATAGTACGACATTGTTATGGTATCTCTGGTGGCACAAATAGTGTGTATTATTATTTATTGCTCGTTGACTGTGGTTTTTGCAAAGAGGATCTCTCGCGTTATCCGGTTTGGTACGACAAACAACATTTCGAGAGCGGATGAACGTCAATAACGGAAATTTGGAAAGAATCGAGGTTATTCAGTCAAGGGGAGTTTTTAAACTTCAAAAGAAAGGCTAACAAAGAATATCAAGAGTTGAATCTTAGACATCTTTGAGGATACAACGGCCCAGCTAGCTAATACCAAAACTACTACAAATCCAAAACTAGCCTTACCAACTTTGCAAGAAACTGTGATTTGGTCATTAACCCAATGCCAATGACATGACAACCAGCAATACAGGAACTCTACCGATAAAATCGAAACTATGAGAACAAGTAGCCACCAACTGTTCCCTTCATACTTATCGAATTTTGTGTTTGTTCTACAATTGGTGACCAATAAACATGGTATATGTAGTCTGCAATAAGCACGAAAAACAAGGTGGTTCGCTGTCATGTGTACTGCTAATGATGAGTGTTTGACCAGTCTGGATCTTTGACGTTCAGCATGGGGCTAGATGTTTAAATCTCACCTCTACAGGTCAACTACAGTTCTGGCTTATCGGATCTCTCAACTTAAGTCTCGGTGTTACGGTTGTCATTTCTACTCGGTCGTGCAACGGGCCAATGAAGCTATGAATGTACCGCACTCAATTTACTCATTCATGAAGATGGATGATTTACTCACTGTCCCACCTTATTCCTCCCTCGAAGGCTACCATATGAGTTATCCTGTTTCTGGTGGCCACGATGAAGACTGAAATACTAGGTCCGTCTAAAAGTACTATATGTTCAGTGATGCCTAATGAATGATCACTCGAAACGAACATGGTTCACCTTTCCAGTCAGCATTAGTTTTAATAATTATATGTTTGAATAATGTTTGTTGTCATGGAATACGAACCGGATGAACTGCATTTACTTCAGTGCATAGCCCATGTAAAAAAATAGTAAGCATCACGTTGCAGTTGTGTTTTCCTCTTATTTCTAAGGAAATAATATTGTTTGAAGAAAGATGTGATCCTGCTGAACAATGATATTTGCGTTACACCTTATATCAGGCCATACATTCATCAGTCAGGATCATTCCACCCCTACTCACTGACCACCCCATCGTTTCTCTGACAAAATTTTTAGAAAACTGTATGTGGCCTCACGTCACTTTCTAAAAAAATTGTCCATGGATATTTTTCACGATTTAAAATTACCATCTTCCTTATTGCTTTTTCTGCACCCGATATAGTGTAACAGTCCAAATATGATAAGATTCATTCTTGTCATTCTTTATTGAATTTTCCTCCTGTGTTTTCTGAGAAGGCACTTAGATATTATGCGTCACTTGAATAAATACTCATCACGTTTTTAGTCAGTATCACCTTGAACAATGGCAACAATAAAAACATCGTTCCCTGTGGAATGTCTTTGTTCAATTTTATAACCATGGATTTATCGGGCTAGATTAATATCAGACTGCATTGTTTTTGATGATATGAGCGAACTGTTTTTTCATAAAAGCCTAACTATTGTTAAATATTATCATCCAGTATCTTTAAGAACAGAGAAACTCCCCTACCTATTGTGTGTATTTGCTTGCGTGCGTGACTCTGGGACAAAACTAAATACATCAGAGTGTGTCAACTTATCACAAGTGTGTAAAAATCTAACCGCTTTACATTGCATATGCAGTTTAACAAAATGACTGTAAGCAATCCCCTGAAAGGTAAATGATGCCCAGTTTCTACTGAAAGTCCTGGAATGTCAGTGCTACTGAGAGTAATTGTTATCCGACTTCATTCATAACATATATACTTAAACGATATATAGACGGAACTGTCGATTCATATCCAACGAACCTTTCTCATTTAAGTGACAACTCACAATACCCCCGCAGTCATGAATATAAATCCATCTAATAGACAAACCACAGGTTTGGAATTGGGGCTATCGGTATTTAAGTCTGTCCTTGTACAGTCTTCCTCCAGAGTGCAGTGACCTTTTCTCAACAGTTACTTTCTATTTGGAAGACAAGAAAATACGAGACTAGACTAGAAGATGCTTTTTGCACGCCGGGAGTGGATATTCACCTTTGTATATCCAAGTAACATTATCAAAGTGAGGGAAACACAACCACTGAAAAAAGTATTGGGTTCTGAAGTGTTACTAGTTCAACCGATCTACAAGATGTGGTGCAACAGTGTCCGGTTTTATTTGAACTTTCCTAGTTATGTATTTATGGAACTGCAGGAAGGTTTGGTGCACGAAGTGGATAATTCTTTTTCTGGGTACTTGGTACGACAGAACAAGAAAATTAGGGATACAGAGACTTTTTTGAAGTCTTTTTTACAACGGAACTTGAAAAGTGACAGAAAAGTCATGGAGCTAGTGGGTTAAACACAATAAAAAACAAAGCATTTGATGAGGTGTGTCGGTAAAGAGTGGAGTTTGACACACGACATATAAAAAGCCAAATATCTGATCTTTGTAAAAATGTGGTATACGCGCCGTGACTAGGTAAAATTTCGGTCCAGCATCAAACCAATTACTTTACTTAATCTCGGTGCTTCACTTGTTTCACCGTAACTGATACCGGAGTGCAAGCTTCAGTTTGTTTGTAGTACCTATGGCCTCGCTTATAGAAAAAAGGAAATCTTCACATCTGAGGGAATCATTAGCCAAATTATGTGTGGCGGACTATTCGAGAAGTTCCGTAACACCAAAGTGATTGGTGAAAAAATAAGAATTCCAGAAATATGTCTAGCCAATTATAACATCCTCAGCTTATTCGATAAGAAGTCTTTTGTCTTGGCTGGGTCTAAGAGAAAAACAGACAGAAATTAGAAAAGGTGATCATATGGCATCTTGGAGGACGCCGAGAGTGGATGTAATAAAGGAAGAGCTGGTGCCATTGTAACGGTGAGCTAGTGAATGTGACTGAAATAATCGCTCCATAGAGAAATAGGGAGAGTCTCGTCAACTGAATTGGAGAAAATAGAGAGAAATTCATTCCTGTCAAAACACAATTAAGGGTGTCATGGTGGTCTAGGAAGCAAATCTTAATTACTTTTTTTCATCAAGCGGCTGGATGGTGTATTGTACCAGGGTGAAATGGGCATGAAGAGAGGAGAGTGAAGATCGATAGGCAAACTGGTGGGGTCTGGAACATTTGGGAGAGACTCCAGATGTGGAAGAACTAACCTTTCAAAAACCTTCAATATCACTGAAGTGCTAGCGATGGGACGGACTTTGGGAGAATCTTTCTTAGGAACAGGTCTTATGACTGCCAACATCTGCCATTAGAGAAATTTTCGCTTTAAAGCCCTGATTCAACAATTTGGAGTAAAACGTTGAGAGAGTAACTGCACATTCCTTGAGGACTGTAAGGCTGAGACCACCTTGTCCGGAGGATTTTCTAGAATTTACGGGAATTTGTTCCTCGTAAACATCATGAATGTAAATGCAAAAAGGGGGCCAATATGGAAATGGGAGATCCAGATTCCTTATTTAGCGATAGACTGACAGGTGCGATATCCACATCAGCAGACTTGCGTAGGAATGAATTTGCTGAGTAATTTTGGAGCGTCCATGACTCTTTATGGTTTTTAAGTTCCATGAGGTAGTGCTCAATCTGGGTTGATATCGTCAGTCTCTTGATATTTGTGTAATCCCTGCATTTAACTTCTTATTCTTTTCTGTGAATAAGTCCTTTTTGTAGGGGCTTAGAAACGTACGGTGCGAATGTAATGAGTCTCGTTGGTGCAGCAAATGGTAAAGCAAAAATTAACATAGCTGAGGGATGATCCCATGCACTCTGATATCACTTAATTCAGTACGTGCATGCTCTACAAAATGTTTGCCCTTTTGCAAAGTCGCGGGCGCAGCCTTCCGTAAATTACCAGTGGTTGGTGTAGCTATGAATCTCAGGCAAAACTGTGATTTAACCTGATCGGATAGGCGAACGACGGAGTGTCATATAATGGAAAATATGTTTAACTCATTGGTCAAGAAAACTTCTAGAAAGGCAGATAAAAATTTGACAGTGTTCACAAGACAAGAAGATAGTAAGATAACGTCAAACGGAATGAAAGCATTAGCAACTACGCACGAAGAACTGTCTACTCAGTCTTTTGGAGTATGCGGAACGGAATTATTGATTTATTGGTAGCCGTCTATAGAATATTTGGGTGAAATACAAACATTTGCAAGCATAGAAAAGCGAAAATTCTCAAGCGTTCAGATTTACATTTTATGACAGAGCAACTGAAATATACAGTCGAATACATAAATACGAGATTGACTTTTTGGCACCAATGTTTGTTGATATACGTGATAAAACCGCAGCCTCGTTTTCGCTATGAAACAGGACAATGCCAGCCATATCCAGTGAAACCACTTAGCTCCACTATTTAATGGTCGATGTCACTGTGAGGCCACTTTTCTTGTAGTAGGATTGTACCGAGATGAGAATATTCGTATGACCTAACAATACCTGGCAACGTCAAAACGTTACCCAATATGGGATGAATGCTGTTGCTGATCATCATGAGAGGGCTCATGTTGTGTATGGGTCTTCTAAGAAGACCAAAAATATTGTGTTCTAGGATCGTCCCTATTATTCTCGAAGATCCTTTTCCATTTATTCATTGTTATTGCGGATAACATTACTATGATAAAATAACATTATTTAAAATCAGCGTCAAAGACAGAACAGTAAACCGGAGAAAGAGTAAACGAATATGTCATAAATTCCGAAGGTGGTGGAGTAGTGTAGCCGCATTCAAAAGCCTCTCCTCGCCAAAAGAATTTTCATGATATTTGAAACCTCCCGCCATGCAATGAACCACCTACGTCAAACAGTGCAATTCGGTGAAAATGTTCTAGCATGAAAAGACAAGAGGCTGGTCGACAATGATGTAGTGCCTCAGTGCAATTGGCGGAAAATGAAAAGTCTCTGTCGTAAGTGAAAATTGTTAACCCGAGGTGTTTCAAAATCGACCCCAGGTGGTAGCTGACTATCAGAACACCCGCAGCACTTGGACGGTGAAGAGCACATTGGATGTTTCCCCGAGACGCTGGAGCGATACTCTGACTGCCAAACACCAAAGCTTTATTTTATTTGCCGGACAATTACAATGCGTATTCGGAACTAGATTTGAATCTCATTATCAGCGTCCTCCGTTTATAATATCTAATGTGAATGTATACTCTGTTTAAAACAGCAGAAGCACCTACTGATCTACAGATCTGAAAAAAAACGAAAAGTTAACGAAGATGCTATTCAAGTTGTTATGACTCAACTGTTAAGAGGCACAGAACACCCGATCACTGATTGGGTCTTTTTATGGATGAACATGAACGTGACACACAGGCACTTCTAACAAAATAGATCGATATGAGTAAGTCGATACAAATGAGCGATTTCGGCCTCGCGAACAACCGGACAGTAGGAACACAATTTCGTGTGAGCGTACGCGTACGCGGGCTTGTGTGTGGGCGTGTAGGTGTGTATGCATGCGCATAGCGTCAGCTGACGGTCCATTTACCTCCCCCCGCAAATAGGGGTCGACTCGTATGACTTTTTATAGGGATCAATGGAAAGTCTTTTAATAGGAGGCCGGGACCGCATTGAGTATCGCCACTCGGTAAAACAGTCAGAACTTGGTGGCCCAGGTGATGCCGTTTTCATCTCTGTCACTGGTAATGCAAAGGTATCCAAAAGCCCATGTAGTGGAAGTTCTACCTCGTTATTCTCATCTACCGCTGCCGCGCTGTAACGTTTCCTGATGTGGTTAACAGGTCGTTCGGCTGTGCTATTGTCTAACCGAACACCATATATCACATAACCTAATCGGCTGGCAATTACTCATGGTATCGATTGTCTTGGAGGGTGACGAAAATAGAGAACATAAACACGATCCCTTTTGCTGAAACTGCTTGGCCTTTCACAGTAATATCTGTTGAGGTGCCCTTTCATATGGTCGTTTCGAAAACTTAGTGTGACCGTGGGGCACATGATATCTAACTGTATTTGCATGCGTCTGCCAAGGAAGGCTTCTGCTGGTGAGGTATTGTTTGGGACTGATGCGTTATGAGTTGAGCGGTACGTCATCAGGAAGTCGTCAAGTATCGTTTGTATGCTTCCTTCCCCTTGCATCTTTTTGAAAGCCCGTTTCAGGGCTTCTACAAAGCGTTCCGCTTGACCGTTTGAATAAGGATAATAAACTGGTTTCCGTACGTGCTTAAATGCCATGGATGGGAAGAAGTTGTTAAACTCAGTGGAGCTAAACTGGGCCCCTTTATCCGTACCTAGGGTTTCGGGGATCCCAAATTAAGCGAAAAGGCGTCTCTAGATGAGAATGATGTTTGAAGAAGAGATAGTTGTTATAGGAAATATTTCTGGCCACTTTGAATAAGCATCAGCTATCACTATGAAATACTGTTGATTCATTGGACCTGCAAAGTCGACGTGAACCCGTTTCCAAGGACCTGTAAGAAACGGCCAAGAGCGAAGCGGAACCTTGATGGGAGCCCTGGCAGCAACTGAACAATCTTCAATAACATCTACTATATTCTTCAATCTTCTTGTCAATGTTAGGCAAGTAAGCATAACTTCGAGGTAGATTTTTAATACGTGTAATACCCGGATGACCACTGTGCAACTGCCTCAGAACACTGGTTTTTAGCGTTTAAGGAATGACAGTGTGTTCAGACAACATTAGGCATCCGTCTACTACCGTGAGTGCATCTTTGCCAAGATAAAATCGCATAATGTTTTGACCGGTGATATTTTGATACCAGCCAGTTTTCAGAAAATGAATTATTTGCTAAAGATGAAGGTCTGATTCAGTTTCGCTTTGTATCATAGTGAACGTGACAGGCAGATTACGGATTGACTCACTAAACACCTGCTTGACTTTAGAATCAAACTCAGCTGAGGATGTTACCAAGTTTTCACCAGATTGACTGGCTGAATTCCTTTGTATTAGGCGAGATAGTGCGTCATTATGTCCAAAACTGTCTGCGCAGATGTACTTAATCACAAAGTTATAATCAAGTAGTACCTTTGCCCGTCTTCTGTAGCCGGTTTGCGGTATGAAGATGAATGCCTTTTTTGTACCAAAGATGGCTAATAGTGGTTTGTGATCAGTACAGGAGATAAAACGTCTACCACGAAGAAATTCATGCAATTTTTGAGCTGCGAATACCAATGCCAGGCCTTCCTTCACTATCTAACTGTAATTTCGTATGGCGTTTATGAGCTCCCGAGAGGCATGAGACACCGCCTTCTGTAAGCCATCTGGAAATTTATGTAGGAGCACTGTTCCAATGCCGTTTTCGGAGGCGTCTGCAGCAACTTCTATGGGTCAACAGGGATCATAGTGAATCAGCATCAGGATGGATGTGAACAGCCGCTTCAATACGTCTAAGGATGGTTAACAGTCTTTTGACCATCGCTATTCGGAATCCCGTTTCAAAAAGGCGTTCAGTGGGGCTCTAATATTGTGCATGTTTGGAATGAAATCATTGTAATAGTTTACAAGGCCGAGGAGGGATTACAATTCAGCTTTCTTGTTGGGTGCATGTATTTGTTTGGTAGGTGTTACCTCGGAGGGGTCTGGGCGTCGTCCGTTTTTATTACTGATAAAATCGAGAAATCGTATGCTTGGGAGAAAAAATGAGCATTTCCCGGTAATTAACTTGAATCCGAGAAGTTGGATGTTATGTTATATTTCGTTCAAATGTTGAGTCAAAAATGGAACTGCAAGGTACTTCCCATAACTAAAGCTGATTTATCCAGTCAATACCGAGCAGATTTAAATTATCAACGATTGATTACCGTAGTGGTCACGAAAATGAAACTCACATTCGAGCTCTCCAAGGAATGGTATCTGTTGGTCCGTGGCAATTGGAGCAACCCGGTTTGTGGCATTGTGTGAGGGCTCACCAAGAACAACCCAAGTTGAGCGTGAAGTGATCGTTACGCCCGATGCCATGCCCATCTGGGGAGTCACTGGATGGCTATTCACAGTTATTTTCATGCATTTCCGCAATTGCTTGAGTGAAGAGCTTGTGGCTGAGAATACGGCGTCTGACTGGTGCCTGATGCGACGAAATGCACCGGAGTTATTCACAGATCTTATGCTTTGCGAGAGCCCACAAAATTCTTCTTTGTGCCCCACACGTCCACACTTCTGACAAAAATGTGTCCGGTTACGACAAAATCGAATAAAATGCCATTGTCCACAGTTCGAGCAAACAGAGGGCGGTCGTTGGAATGGTATCATTACACGCATTTTGCGAGGTTGTGAAACTGTGTTCTCAGTTATTTTTCCTACAATAGTGTTTTCATTAGGCGATGATACGTGCTGGATCATTGTGGAATTTTGTTTTAATTTCATGAGTCTGATACATTCACCAGTTAGATCTTGTACGGACTGTATTTGTGTAGAGTTAAGCTTTGCCAACAGCGTTGTGCGAAGTTCAAAACCGTCATTCGAACGGTTACGGCTTGCACGCCAGGATTTGATTTCATGAAATCTTCTCATTGGCGAAATATGAGAATGTTGGACATTACACGATTCCTCTGATTGGGTTTGCTTTGCAGAATGGTTGTGAAAAGACGAAGGCAGATTTATGTCAAAGAATACTTCCACAATTCCACTGCTTAGATGACCAGTGCCCTTGGATCGTTTCCTTCCCTTGAAGCAATATCTCAAAAGGAAACAGTTCGAGCGACCCAAGCTGGTATTTCATGATGGAATGCAGGGATTTATTATACAGTGGCACATTTGAGGTAATAATTATTGAAAAATAAGAAGAAAAATAACGACAGAGACGAATTCGTTTGGTTTGGATCAAACAAAACCCTAAGCAACTGAATCTGGCCAGAACTTATTTTGCACTCCGAGTGCCTGATTGGTTGGGCCATCGGGTGAGGAAAGTGTGGTTGGGTACTTCGAATGAAATTTTGTGCTTTTTACACATCACGTACAATTTTATAGCCTGAGCTTTTTGTGGTCATATTTGACTGTAAATCTTATGGTTTAGTCTCATCCGTAAGCTGTAAGGTATCGATCTCGGTGATCCAATTCAAGTTTTCCTTTATCCAACTGGTACTGAGGATGAATAAGCGGAAACTGGTAAACTTGGTGACCCATTTGAAATGAGTTTTGTCAATTTCTTCTTGAATGAATTGATGAATATGTTTCAACTGTTTTGCAAAGTGTTCTGGTGCGTTACCTTCTATCTTCTTATTTGACTGATTATCTCTTCGTGAACTGTTCTTCAACCAAAGATTGGTATATATTTTGAGACATTCAAAATCATGTACGTGATTTAGTGAATGCCGTTTCACAAGACACAATGTAATGATAAAATCAGTGAGATTTATTTTTCTCTACGAGCTAGAAATTGATGATGTTTCTATTTGGCACTTACCAATCGTCACAGATCTTTTACCACTCAGTTCCTACCCAACCTGAACAAAGCGTGACTCCCCTATCCAGCATCGAGTTACTCTCCTGGCTGCGCATAAATTCGATTTTTTACGCCAATCTGATAAGATGTCTGACTGCTAGAAACGAATGTGATTTTCAGCTGCTCAATGGTTCAAATTCATTTCACCGGCTGCTTTCCTGTCAAGGTAGAAATAGCTAGCCTATAAAAAACGTTTTTACTCCAATGTTGTTCCTCCTGTCAAAAAAGAAGAGCAACCTTCGCTGAAACAAGAGTGTTCATAATTATTTGGGCACAGGGTTGAGTACAATTCAATTCAGTAATTGCTTATGCACGGGAGAGTGCGGATCCTTAGCATTCTACGCCATATCTGTAGGTACAATAAATTACCGTATGCACAAATTCGACAAAGAAAAAGGAGGAAACCCCAAATATTTCTTATTGCAACAGTTTCGTAGATTTCAGAGAACTTTCTCACCATCAACAAGTAGGCGAGCTGGATGTGGCAAAACTACTTGGGATATGCAGAAACACGGGTGAACAGCAGTTTGAACTTTGAGCATGTAGATACATCTATTGTAAGTTCGAGGTTTAGGGGTGATGGGTGAGAGAGGGAGTTTTAGAAGTAAAACTTTACCAAGTACAGAAGTATTTTCATATGATGCTTTCAACAATTGCATCTCCATTTAAGCCACTACATCCACGGATGTCATTTATGAGTCATTTGGCCAAAATAAAGTCCTCATTGAGCAAACCGAGAAAGATTTCTGGGAAGCTGAACTGCAACTGGAAAATGATGCAAGTGGTCACAAATTTTGAAATCAGATGGTGAGGTACAGACAGCATAAAACGTCTTAGAGAGAAAAAATACAGTTTGTTACCTCTACGACACATCTCACTGGGAAGCTTAGGTTAAGACAGAATGTTGGTTAGCAATGAAAGGGGTGCATATGACTGAGTGCAGTTAGCGGATAATCTCATTGTGAATATAAAAAAGTAAATTGTTTACCAACACTAGTTTGAGAAGAGAACTGAGAAAAAAAGGTTTACGCAATGTTTCCGAGATCATTTCGCTGCATCTGTACACGCGCATACTTTTATGTAGTCAATAGAACCACCAATGAAACTGAGGAATGACTGAAGTGGATGAAATGCAATAAGAGCGAACGAGAATGGGATGAAGGTGTTGCTAAATGTTAGGTCGTCAGAGTAGGGCCAAACTGATAAGCCATTCACACTGCTCGTACAGTTTGGGTTCATAAATGAGAATGGCCAGGGCCTCAGCATATCTGAGCAATATTATATTTGTTGTGTTATATATAAACTCGAATGAATTTCTTGGATTTAGAAAGTGATTAAGCTAAATCGGATGTTTCCTAATTGATGATTTGATTGTTTTTTTTCGTTGATGACTTCGCCATTGTGATTGGTTATTGATATTCAAATGCACACAAAAATATGATCATTTACTCGGTGACGCAGTTTTCTCTCTATTTTGCCTGTGTAGACAGTTGGGCATCCATATGTGATTTGTAGACGCAGTTTGATTTGGCATAGAGAGGCAAGGGTTCATTCACCTATTAATGGCAAATGTAGAAGAGATTTTACAATCTGAGCACTTCGTAGACAGCTGAGCAGCCGCACATGAAATATGCACGGAATACCCACTAGCTGTTGAGTAGGAAAAGTTAGCCCCAACGCTACAGTCCAACGGTTAACCAATACAGTTTATTCGAAAGCACTCTGTATAACAATGATATATTAGGAAGCCACTAAGTGCTCGCAAGTAAAAGTTTTGCTACATTTGCCATTCAAAGTTGACGACGTCAATCAAATGATTGGTAGACGCTTAAAGTTAGTCGTAGAATGCGTTTCCTACGCGGCCGACACAGTTATTATTTTCACAACCACACAGATACAATACAGTCGGTGGAAGATCCGCTGCATCTCTGCACCGAATCAAAAAGGGTCTAACTATTCATATAGGGATGCCCAGCTGTCTACACAGGTAAAACAGAGAGGAAATTGCTTCACCGAATAAATTATCATTATCTACGGAGACTTCAAAAATGGATGACTAATCGCAATGGCGAAGTCATCAACGAAAAAAAACAATCAAATCATCAATTAGGAAACATCCGATTTAGCTTAATCACTTTCTAAATCCAAGAAATTCATTCGAGTTTATATATAACACAACAAATATAATATTGCTCAGATATGCTGAGGCCCTGGCCATTCTCATTTATGAACCCAAACTGTACGAGCAGTGTGAATGGCTTATCAGTTTGGCCCTACTCTGACGACCTAACATTTAGCAACACCTTCATCCCATTCTCGTTCGCTCTTATTGCATTTCATCCACTTCAGTCATTCCTCAGTTTCATTGGTGGTTCTATTGACTACATAAAAGTATGCGCGTGTACAGATGCAGCGAAATGATCTCGGAAACATTGCGTAAACCTTTTTTCTCAGTTCTCTTCTCAAACGTGTGACGCAAAATAATTATATCCAACAAGTTTTTGATCTGACCTTATTGTTGACGAATTACGGCATACACTGCTTTAGTTTGATGCATTCAAATTCAGTGAACGAGGGGAGAATTAGTTAGGTTATGAGTGACGTTTGGTCAATTGTGCTGACATCCAAAATCGAAGTCGTAAAAATCGAGAGATATATTGTTGAGCACTCTCAGTGATATTATATGGCAACAAATTTTTCTCCGGCGTCTTCAGCATCACAAAGTTACTCGTCATGAGGCGGTGTGGTCCAAGCTCATTTGCGAGACAGGCGTTATCTTTTCAGATCGCCATTTTTTGGAATCTCACCGCCTCTCAGAGAGCACTTGAAGATATATGCCAATGGACTCAATAGAGCATCGGCAAATACTCTCAGAATAATTGCAGATAACTCACCGGGGCCTGAGGCCTTATTTGTCTTCAGTGTAGTCAGCTGCTTTCAAACAGCCTTGGGTCTGATTTGAGCATCCTCAGTAGTACTGCTACCGATATGTAAAGGGCTATACTGAGACAGCCAACCAAAGCCTCACAGGGAAAGATCTGGCATATTGTCAAGAAACGGCCTGGTTTGTTTAGTAGACAGTGCCATGGTTTTGCGAACACCCAGCATGTCTTCACCTGGCCCAAAACGAGTACAATATTTGAGCAACCAAAGCTGATTGAGATACCAATCGAGTGCCAACTGCCTTATGAACCGAACAAGCCAACCGGGTTTGTTACGAGACTCATCATTCAGCACAGCTTGTTGGGAATAACGGAGAATACATCTGTGAACTGCAAAGGATCAGGTTATGACCACCATTCGTCAAGTATAAACTGTCGTTTTGTGCACCAATAAATCGAGATGATTTGAAGGCAGGAAACTGTTTGCACTACAGTTTGTGTGGCAGTTCAGAACAGAATCCTCCTTGAGTTTCTCCACATCAACAGGACGATTCCCGTTCCGTGAAATAATACTGCGAAGCTCTCGTTTAGCACGCCGATTTTCCCAACAACTGGGATTTCTCAGGAAGATATTCATGTGTTCCATTTCGAGCATTTTGTTGCTAATGTTATCGGCCTAATAATCAGCTCTACTTCAGACTTTCGCAAGCTGTAGAACACATCGATCAAAACTGCTCAGGGGTGTGAGCCGTGGGACCTCGAATAACCCTTATTTGTTTGTGGAAATAAAAATTAGCAGTAATAAATAATGAAAATCAAATAAACACTGGGCAAGCATCATCGCACATGAGGGAACACACTTAATTTGTCAAACAGAGTCATAAGGGAAGTTGTGTCAAATCTGTTGAAACGATCACCATCTATACACAGAGTCCTCTAAACGCGACATAACGGAAATCGATAGAAGATCAAAAAAACCACCTTGAGCTTATTTAAATTTGTATATGGGGTAGACTAGGTAAATACTACCGATGCATACCACTCGACACCCACTCAGAAATTATAACTTGCATTTGATAACACGACACCTCGGTGGAGCACTCGTATACCAACTGGTTCGTTTCGTCCATCTAGTTTTCAATTAAGTGATTACTCCAGCACTTCGAATTTGAAACCTCGGAGGACGATCTATTCCTAACACTCGAGAAAAACACTTATGTGCATAATGTCATCCGTTATATATTTGAGCAGCCACGACTCTTGCAGCATGATAACGTCCGCATTTATCTACGCACATTTTGTCGTAATTTCTAAGAGATAATCTGGTTTCAGAAAAATGTCTATTGTTCGGTAACACAGCGTTGTCGGAAAAGTCGGTAGTCAGTCCAATAAAGCTGTGTTACCGAACAACAAACACTTGACTATTAAATATCACATGGCGCGTTATTTTTTTCCGATACACTTCGAATAGATCTGGGATCCGATGCATTATTATTCTGGTTTCCCCCAAAACGAGAACGTACGTAGCTTGATAGGAGTTTCCAGCAGGACATTTTCCAAGACCCACCTGCCATCCCACACGGGATATTTTTACTTTCTTATTCGGCTTTTTCATGATCCGACTGAAGGTATTTACTGTTTTGTTTTCAAATTATTTGACTCCAGCTTTTTGCGCGAAAAAATAGATTCTGAAGAACAGCCTTCTGTAGTAAAACTTGTTGTGCTATTTTAAAGTTTCACCACAGAACACAACCAGCAGATCCACAAAAACTGTGCAAAATAACATTTCAGTAAACAGCACGGTCAATTTGAAGGCCATACACTAATCACTGGAATAATCGGTCATGGTGACACCTTAGTCACATCGCCTGCACTATCCAGTAAAGTTCTACTGATAAAGCTGACTTACATGAACTCCTTAACAACTCACACCAAAATAAATCGTAAGTCCGAAGCTATCTCTCAAGTTGTTCTACGGTAAGGGGGGCCAGTCTGTATTTGACTACCCTGTGACGTTCGCTCTTAGATAAGTCTGCTGCAAACCCAATCGAATGATTACGAGCATTTCATAAATGATAAAAAATTCACTTTGATTACTGGTTTAAGTAATATTTTCCATTACCAGGTTCACACCAGATTGGTAAAAGCTGGCAGCCACTGACGTCAGCTTGAGTATGAAAGCAAGCTTAAAGCTGATATTAATGAAAAAGTAGTCAAAGTTGGTGGTTATGAACTATTTTGCACTGCTCATCCCATCTGCGCTTAAAAACGTGGTAATAGTGGTACAACATGTGTAAACGAAAGTTGGATTTTTCATTATTCTCTTTACCTTTTTTAAGGCTTATATCAAAGCCCTAACATCTCGGTCACCTTCGATCGGTTATATTGGTTATTATTTAACATTACCCCGAAATGCTTAGCTGCTGAACTGGATTAATTCTCTGACATTATTTCCTCCAACTATTTAAAGCACGCGAAGATTTCAACAGGTTTGTTGTCAGCATTCTGGTCTACTGAGGTCTAAACTATTTGGTTACTTTTTCCGCCAGATATGACGCTGATTCAGATCTATGCCCTGTAAACAACCCCATTCCAATACAAATACCAGAAGTAATACATACTTCCTATCGTCTTCCCTTTTCAATAGGGAGCTCCGATGATGACGGTGTATGCGGACATGGGTTGAACCCATTTCAGTAGGTTTCACCATTCCGAGTATTCACAACTCAGAGATTCACGGTCATTCTAAGTAAAGTGGCAATCAACAAGTAAGAAGACGTAAAACAGCGAAATTGGGAGTAAACTACTTCAGCTTTCCTTCAACTCGTTACTCAAACCAATTTATTGTGTTCTTGTGCCAGGCTTCGTTTACGCGGTTGCGTAGTTCTTCCTGTTTTCTGATGAGCATGTTTTTCAGCAAACCATTTATCTATCTTTTGCCCATGTTTCCATTCGGTCTAGCTCCGACTAGAGAAAGGTAGTTTTAAATTTGCCTATGAATTGCGGACGACTGAATAAATGAGTCAGGAGGGAATGACTCAGTGTGTTTGATGATTACTTGAGGTGTGGAAGTTCGTTGAGATAGTTCTTAGCTATACACGAGATGAGGTATCGTTTCCAACCTGTTATCAATCACTCAGCCTAATTATGACAGAACAAGCAGACTGATATTGATGTTGTTGAATGTCTCGCTTGAGCACATGACATAAGTAAGCCTCGTACGCGTGGGCGATTGAGTGAATGTGTGTGAACTTCTGTGTTATCAGGAGCCCAGAATGTATGGACTTTGGAACAACATGGCAAGTGTTTTGTTTGGTTTCAGCTATGGTCAGCGAGTCAAGACGTCAGTTATTATTTGAGTTACTCATTTCGGCCAACTGTTTGAGTGAATCACCTGACGGTCAGCCGATTTGACTGGTTCCGTCATTTGTAACATACTGAAGAGAAAGAAGGATGACCAGAAGGTTACATGTTGACTCGAAAAAGTTAAACACATCCGGTTGACGGGTTGGTGAGCCCTCACTGATGAGGATTATGACAGTGCACTTACCACGACGGCACTGTCCTACCGCTGTTTTCCGTGAAGGGCCAAGTAAACATGATTGGTTTCAAATAACGGTGATCAGAGTGCACACATTAGTGCAGTTTTATCCACCACTAAACGAACACAAGCATTCACATTACCGCCCAAACGCATATGGGGAACTACTGACTGGCATCCCGTCGGGTATTGCACGTACAGCCTCCATGTTCAGAGCGACGTCAAAGCCAGCTTGACAACCAGTACTAGATATCGAATCGCCCAACTCGCGAAGAGTGAAAAAAGTCAAGATTTTTTCTGACAAGCCAAACTTTATCAATGAGCTTAGACCTTGTATATGCATTTCGAAAGCAATATATTTATCCTAGAAGATTCAAGAGTCCTAGTGAGGATAGCTTTTCGCCCCATTGATAGGGCGTGTGAATGTTGAACACAACAACGTGAAGATAATGCTTGAGTCTTAGAATGAACTCTCTACTTTTTCCCGATTAAATCCGTTTACCTTGTTCTGAATAGAACGCTGTGGATTCTCTTATTCATTCAACAACGAGAGGTGAAGGACTACGAGCGGAGGGGAAAGGAATGTTTCTCTAAGGATCACTGGGGATTTGGAACGAACGGTTAATTCGTACACTGCCAATAGTTTTTTTTCTTGGAGAACCCTAACTATAACCTTCAGCTAAAAAGTCGACGGACCCTTATACTTGGTCGCGCTAGCATGCTAATCGTTGATTTTCTCATGGAGTACACTAATGCTGTTATATTTATCTCTTTAGTCTATCTTAGAGTGCAGTCATCATGCTTACCTACTCCGCGAAGTTTTCAAAATGCCGCAGGCATTATGTGTTATCGTGCAGTTGTGGTAATATCTTATAATCCTCGGAAAAATATGTTAACAGGTAAAAAAAGGCCAATTGGAAACAGTGTGGTATCATCAAAGGGCACCACACTGGATGGAAGGTATCATTATGCCTCTCAGACCAAAAATGATCAGTTTGCATCATCCTCTCAGTTTACTGCAGTAATCTGAAACGTTATTTGAGCTGTGTTACATTTTGTGTCCACCACAGTCGAATTGCAATACATTCACCAGTTTTTCATCGTCTTAATTGAAAACGTGATTATGACAGAAAAAATGTGCCTAAGTGATTGGAGATCGTATATTAGTAAAAAAAACAACATAAACAGTCCGCAGTCAAAAACTGAACAAACTGTATACGGAAACTGGACTAGGAAATTGCAGACATTCAGAAACTTAGAACATGATCAAAAAGCCCCATTGTATAAGCTCTACGCAACAGGTACTCGAAAAATGGCTAAAGAGCTCAGTGAAGTGTTTCATTCATCATCAACACCCAATATAACTTTACCAGAATTTAATTTTTGGTAACTCAGATAAGGATTCATTTTGTATCAGCCCGTGACAGCTGTTTAGCAGAACAATAGGACTTAAGATTAGGAAGACTGAGAAACTTCACATACTTCAACCAACCGTCTATAAGTAGAGCACTTCGTGCTCAGTCTAATGGTTTCGCTTTACTTGCAAGCAAATCCATCAAAGTAAACACCATTACTGACCCCTGGAGACCAGTCTGGATCATACAAGTACAGAAGAGGAAATCAGTACATTTCATGCAATGGCTTACAATTCGTTTGCTCTAAAAATATTCAGAAATTAACCTATACACGGACAAAGTCGTGCATCGCTACTGAAGACGACTTCCAGTTTGCATACCAAATCAAACTTTCCACAAAAGATGCCGTAGCACATTTATTAGCCTGTAATACATTTTCCTTCATTTGAACAGAAAAGCCTTTTCACATGTGTTTTCTTGATCCCAGCAATGCATGTAGTTGTACTGATAGTCCTCTACTGTTATCAACTTTGCAAAACTTCTATAAAACAGTTTTCATTGATTCGACACTGCTTCGATAAAGGAACTCAATTTACTACACTCAAAGATAACACATCTGACTCTGTGTTCTTCAATTCAGGAGTACTTTTGGAAGCCATTCTGTCTCACTTCGTTTTTAATTTTACATTTGAAACGACCAAGACTTCTGATGATCTTCGGAATAAGTACGTTGATGATGTCATTGGATCTAAATCTGAAGATAACGCAAGATTTTCCGAAATTGGTGGTGGCATATCTTCCACTATTCAGTGATAGACGCCGTCAGTTTTATCTGGCTCTACAAATGCAAGTTTACTGAAGTTCTTTTTTCACCTGCCGAGAGAAGGCTTCTATCTTCAACTGGCATTAGGTGTTCTTCTCTACATATGGACAACAAGGTGATTCTCAAAATTCGGTCGGTAGAATACCTTGGCGTAACCAACTCTCCAGATCTCAACTTGTCCCGCCACATAATTAGTGTATTCACCAGGATTCGAAGATCATCATTTTGCGTTCTATGCCTCAGATCCTAAAGCTCTTCACATTGCTTTGTTAATTGGTCGGTATTTTGTTTCGTGGTGTTACGTCTAATTCAGTTTTACCCTGTCGTCTTTGCCGGCTCTCGAAATAATGATTTTCTCATTTCCCACAGGTCTGTGAAAGTTATATCTCGATGTAGTAGTATCTGATATCTTGTTGTAACCAATTTTCTTACAGGAAAGCACTTTTCTCCTTGCGAAAAAGCTTTTACCAATATCTCGTCGGACCCGACTCATCCACTGCACATGCGCATTATAATGGGTAGACTTCTTCCCCATCCACCACATGTGCACACCACTTGTTCTTATTCCGCACAGTCTCCCATCGTTTAGCTATTCCGAGGTATTTTGACAACCCATCACTAGTGTCCAGTATACTCAAAACTACTTTGTCTCAACTTATCTCGTTATCATCATTTCTTTATCGTTCCCTGAACCAACTGTCCACTTAATTCTCTTTAATTACTCAAGTGTGTAATAAAATTATTCAATGGAATATTTAGCAACGAGCCCAATGCCGAAAATTCATCCCTTTGGAGAATTATAGCCTCATTTAAGGCGATTCGACTTGACCCACAGGGCAGTGGCGCTTTGATCCAGCACACAAAATTGACTGAAGAACTTCTTCTGATCTGTCATGTAAGACCGAATTTTCATCCAGTCAAGCCTTGCCTTCGCTAAGGTTTTATAATCAATCCGCTTCTCGGATTGAACCCTGCTCCCGTGCACTCGAAAGAACAATTTGGACATGGACGGGGTAGCATCCTTTGAGCCAAGAGCTGCCTCGATCTCGAGGCCAATAGCTCCCGAATAAAATGATTTACCTTCTCAAATCGTCGAGAAAAACTCCAATCTTATGTTCATCTAGTGGAAGTTTTGGACAGAAACCTGCTTATTCCGTGTTTATCCGCTGGTTTGTCTTTTTCAGGGGCTCAGCGGTTAGAACTGGATATTGTCCTGGTTTGGAGAGACTGCACGTTGTTTGGCCCGCACAAACTCACTCGCTGAACATGATTGCGTCTTGAGCTCAAGAAAAGCATACCGCATAGCTCCTTGGGTCATGGAGACAGGCGATTCATCAAACCAAGCCAAGGTACAGTCTTATTGTGATGGCCCCGTAATCAACAATGACGAATATCGCTCATCAGAAGTCTTTTTCTCACCAGTTGCATTTCTGTGGCAAATCTCATAATTCTAGGACTACGGTAAGCGTTAGTTCAAGTAGTCTGTGGTGGATGGAAATACCCTTCTTGCTTCCACATATAGCCAGTTCTATCACACTCACCGATGATATGAGTCCAATCAAGACTGAAGACAGATTCGAAACAAATACGCTATACTATTGAGCTCAGTAGAAGTGAAGAATATAGTGCAAACCTCGAGTTGTTATTGATCACGGCATCAAGCTGTGGGGTAGGGTCAATGTTTGACAATCCGCCAGATTCAACGGTCACGTTGCCGACATGTAGTTGAGCAAATCGAAGAGGGTGAGTTCACTGTGACCCCATGTTAGACTGTGGCATGAATTGTAGTGAGGAATAGGCGATCACTATGAGTCATGGATAACGATACAATAACGAAGCTGTTAAAATCGGGTAGACTCTGACATCCCGGCTTAGATGGTTATCCGCACATCCGATGGACGCTACAGCACATGTTTAGCAATGATAATCGAATATATGATTTATGCAGAATTATTATTTTGTCCTCAGATGTTATTCACATTTTCTAATGGGCATATTCATAGGTGGGATGATTTCTTCAGAAAATCAGTACTGGTGGATCAAGAATATAAGGTGTGTGATGAACCCACATTTATTTCACGGAACATCACATGGTTCGGAATTGTGGCCATGCATACTGAGGAGCCTCGGCGAACTGCGAAGTAAAAGAAACAATGTGAAGATTATTGGGGCGGTGTTTCAACACTTGGAGGTAACTCAGCAACGGCTTTCATGTCTGAGTTCTCGTGTTACTGAGAGGGAGACTTGATGAATGCACAAAAGTATACCAAATGACCGATGACCCTTTTCGGGAGACGTCCCCACCATGCCACACGATATTTGCCTTGGACAGAGAAATTGTTCAGAATGGGAGTGAAATAATATATCTCTATTTCAAGTATCAGTAAAGATAATTTTGCGTCGATGCTAATTGTTTGAATTATCCCGACTAGGGGTAGTGTATTTGAAGTTAGTGATCCAAGAATCAGCCTGTAAACAGAAATAGTGCAGCATCAGATCAGTAGATGCCTTAACCGATGTAGCAGCAATAGTGAGGCGAGGAATGATGTAGCTACATAACGAAGCGAGTATGGGACCAATCAATTCAATCCATCAGGAGCGACGGACCAATGAAGAAACGGTGAATATGTAGGAAGCATGAAGCAACTGAAAAAATACGCCTGAGGAGTATAAGGTGGAACCTCAGGTAACCAGGAGAATGGTTTATGTACAGAGCAATTGAATGAACCACCAATCGGAGTAGTCAGACCGAGTAAACTGGAATGGTAGGTGAAAAAATCGATCTGATATTTGCAGGCCACTGGCCAAACCGGATGCTCGATGTTGTCAGAGTGCGATTATGAAGATGAATTATGCAGGACTTTTTCCGGCTGTTTTTCATAAATCCTGTTCAGTTACTTATAACTCGTTCGTTTCGGTATTTCTGGTCGCTCAAAGGCTTCTCTAGGACTTTTTTGCTTGGGTTGGTGAAATTCCTACTCCAACCGTTCAACCGTTCAACGTCAACGAAAGGTGACTTTGAGGAACACAGTTGCCCCTGAACCGAACAGGTCCAGTGTGGTGGCGATCGCTTCCTTAGTCAACCATGTAACTGAATATTTGAATAGGTCAGTGAAATGTGTGCAATAGGCTTCGATTAGGTATCCTTCCACTTCAGATTCTATTTACTAATTAGTCTGTCTTCGTTAATTGGGAGCTTTTGCCCAACCCACGCTTTTTAGCATAGTTGGCCGACTATTTTACCAACAGATTTAAGTGCACTCGATTAGATATCAAAGCTCCCAAACCTTTGGTGAATAACTCATGAACGCTTCAGAGGACTGTCCTTCCTCCATTTCTATCTCTGTTCCACGTAAGCGGCCCTCCATCCAGTTTTCCGGTGTATCTGAATCATTATGCCGATGATCTGGTCAGTAATAAAAAGAAGTAGCCCAGGAGGCTTTGTAGTTCGGTGATGAAACTAGGGGTAGGTCCATACAGGACTTGGCATCCTTTATCAGGGTTAGTTTTATTGCCCCACGGGTTACTACGTGATCCGAAAAGTAACTATCCTCGCAAAAAACTTCAAACCTTGATGGCTTTAAATTGAGACACGTCTCCGTAATTTTCTCGAAAACTAGTCCAAGTTCTTCAAGTGCTCTTCGGTTTTGTCCAGTGTATCAAAATATCATCAATGTAAACGAGGCATTTTGAGTTAACTAGACCAGCTAGCACACGATTCATCAGTCTATGGAAAGTAGCGAATGCATTAGTCATCCCTAAATGCCGTGGCTTTGTGTACCTTGATATCCAATGCTAAACCAAGCTACCTTCTTCTCAGAGTCTAGTGCGTATTATCGGTGGATGTCTCACATGTTTTGACTCCGTCCCCGGTCTAGAGTTCCCCAGTTCCTTCCCTTAATTCCTCATCACTGGCCTATCCCTCGTCTCGAGAACCATCGCCGTGGTCGAACACCGCAACACGCAGAGTGGGGTTGGTTTTCAGCTCAAGAAGCCTCTATGCACTCTTCTGATGCTGTCAGTGCCACCGCCTGCTCTAATTGCTGAAAATTCCGTTGGAGTAGCACCACCTTCACTGCTCTCCTCAGAGCACATTCGGAAAATTGTTTTGGAACAAGGTGGCTGACTTCTTATTCTGTTGTTCCAAGTATCTGCATTCAGTCACCTACCACAGCACACGGAAAAATGTGCGCAGGTCCTAACCAGGAACGGGATACTCGCAGTGCAGCTGCTGATGGTAAACTACCGGATGTTTTGGGGCATCTTACACCCTGTGAATTTGCTCGAAGGCTTTCTCCATGCCAGTCCTCTTAAACTTACTGGTTTTGACCAAAAGGCCGTACCCCTCGCCCAAGCTTTAACTCATTACCACATCGCCGGCCGGGAACCACCGTAGGTTTCTTTTGACCTAATCATATCAAAGTAGGTAGTTTCTTTGAACATAGATGTTTTCTGAGGCGGCTGGTGCCATACGAGATGGCATTTCTAACACACTGAATTGTGCCACGGCTTGCGGGACTCCAATATTGGCATAAGATTTTCAGTGTGAAAATAAATATGAAAAAGATGCACATTGCAGTTGGATGATCTACCGAGAAAAATAGACATTACAGGTTAGCCTCCACGGTGTTAGTTCTTTCCTCAGTTATTTTCCGGGCTCCACTGAGTTGATATGATGGTCTGAACCAGCTAGAATGCATAATCTTTTGTAAAGAATCGTACTTTATGAAGATGGTATCAAATTTTGTAATAAGCAGTCGAATACTTATGACGTTATGTACCAAGGTAAGAGGGTTTGAGCAAAATATATTTTATGATCGGAAAAACCCACGGAACACTTTTGGAGAACAAAGCTTGGTGAGCAAGCTCGTTTTCAGTGGGTCTGAATTATGCCAGTCCAACAATATGTAAGACTGTATGCATATAGGACAGTCAAAAGAATATCGTCACACCTAGAGTGGTGTGGGATTATCCGGCGACCAGGTGTGAGTGAACTAATACGTTCCCAGCGTGTAAGCTTTCGGATGAATTTTTGTCCTGATATTGGATGGTGAGTGGGCCAGGGTAGACTGAGTGCTTCCACTAATTTCTTCTGAGCACATAAAGTGGGGTTGTGGAGGTGAATCCCGACCTATTCCGCTGTGGTAAAGATGCGACTTCTCACCCATTTTTAGTCCACCTTGGAACCTATAAAATGGGCGGAAAAATTGATCCGCATTCACTGTGTAATTAGTTTTAGCTAGGTGTGAATCGACTGCTGGTGACTGACCTTATTGTTTCAGTCCTCTACCACGCTGGATGATACTCACGAGTGCTCTCAGACAGATATCTGGTCGTGCGGCCGATGTACTTTGTTTCAGGATAATGTGAATGAATACATACAGAATGAGACCGCAGAAACAGGCACGTTGCCTTTATCTGCAAAAACACAAATGGAAGTTTAGCAGCTGGGATAATTTGCTGACGACGCTTGCCAATCTTTGGTGCACTAAGTTCACAAAAGTGTCACCTTTAGGTGGTAGAGAGATGTATACTGGTTCCTTTTCATCTACGGTTTTACTTGAAATTTTGGTGTCCTACTGCACCGGGCTTTCCGGGTATCCTTTGTGAATGAAGACATTGCTCAGTTTAATGAGCTCTTCTTTGATTTTCCTTAGGTGCCAAGCTTTTCCGCTCTGTTTGTTTGGCACGTAATTAGGTCATTTTTCAATTTCAGCGCTAGAAAGCCCTACGAAAGTTAACAAACAGTCTATTCCATTTTGGCTTCTTGTGCACCAACCCCTCATTGAACCATATTTTTGACGAATCAGAAAAAACGTCTAAGAAGGCTAGCGAGTTGTCTGATTCTTGTTCTAGTATAGAGGTTAATTTAGGATGTGCTGAGTTGAAGCTATTTATCAAATAATCTCTGCGGAGAAATTGGTCTGGTTAACAAAGAATGTCATCCATATATCGTTTGTACAATCCAGTTTCGCGAATTGATGAATGTGACGGGCCGTTTTAAAATTTTGCCTTAAAAATATCAGCATGTGGTGGTCCGAGTTATAACCCATTGCTACACAGTCTCTTTGGCGGTAGACCTGTTAATTTGAAGCAAAAGGAATTTGTGCATCCACTCGGTCTACCCAGGCTCACTCACGGCCCAACGTAAGGTTTAAGAGCTTACACGCTGAGAGCGTGTTAGCCCGTTCACACCTGGTTTCCGATTAACCCTATACCACACCAGGTGTGAACAATGGTCCCTGACGCTATTATTGTTGACCTATGCTTTGTGCATCTGGTAGTACACAATGTGCTGACATGAATACGAATCACCGAAAACGAGCTTGTCCGCCAACCTGTATAACGTAATTGAATTGTTCTGCAAAATAACACAAATTATCCTAGATTACACTTTTATAGCTTTACAGTCTAAATATTTTTGTAGAACCCAATTTTCCCATAAAAACCGTTCTCGTATTCAGGTTTATTTCACAGGGCGAGGATAAACTCTTTCATAAGTGAGAAATTTCAAGTTGCTTGGCCGTACAACTTGCGGAAAAATTAAATTTCAATTCACATCAATGTGAACATTTGCTTCAAGGTCATTGGGACGCGCTTGGTAATTGATGTATACGAGTACTAGTGTTCTTTCGCGGGGGTTGCTTGTGTTCTATCTGCAAATCACATAAAAGCAGTCGGTAAACTTAAAGTTCAGTAAATTCACTAACGTAACCCTTCCATTCTGTGATCGAGCATCAGAATGGCTACAAATAGCTTGTTCTCTACAGACAGCCTAGATTGTTATCGCAATGGAAGTGAAAATATCTACGAGAAGTGAATTTGCTTGGCACCTAAGTAATGATGACATTAGCGGCTATGCAAATCCTAATAGGCTTAAGTCTTTTGTAACGGATTTTGCCAAATGTATTACGTGAATATGAATACAGACTATCAAACTAACCGCAGAAAAATTATCACAGGTACACATTCCAAAGGCGGAAGACAGTATATCTATCTGATAACACAATTTTATGAGCACTTAGCTGGGAAACAGTCACCCAAATTCCTTCTGCACATTTGAGGGTGACAGTAATTCCAAATACTCGCAATACCTATTGGATAAAGGGTAGCGGCAATTCAAATAAGACTCGTATCACGTGATATGAAGACTGCATTGTGCGCTCAACAAAAGGTGGACCCACATTTATTTTGTCACCAGATTCGAACTAAGAAGCCTGCAATTTTTTGGATGAGATTGTTTCTCATATGCCTTTTTTGCGTATGATGGGTTCTGCAAGGCTCAGATAAATGTCTTTTGGTATAGGAACTTCCCGCTAAAAGCTATTCATTTGAGTCATCTCAACTAGTGAGAAACTGTTCACCGTGATAGCCGAATAAATCCTCCACTTAAGATAAGGAAATTCACCCGTGTAGGCAACACTTTTTCAGGATATATTTCACTGGGAAAGCATAAATGCACTGGTGCAAAACGATTTGTCTGTTCATTATTCGCGGTGAGACTTGCGTAAGCATTCAAGACTCAAGCTCCGGTTCACATAATTATACCCTAACAGCGCTCATGTAAACGAAATTTTTCATTAGTCCTTCGTTCCAGAGGGAATAACCAAAGGACTACACACACTGGCAACTGGAGTCACAGGGGCAAACATATTTTGGACCAAAAGATAAAAAAGTTCTTTATCACCAACAGGGTGGAGTATATGCGAAGAGACTGTAAAGAATCGTGAAGAATGAAGGTGGACTGAATAATTATTGCTGTGTATGAGTTGTGTGTTCCCAATAAGTCTGGGATCCACTCAGTGTGAAAAATGGTGTTTTGTTTTCCTTCAGAGGCTCACATTCTTTCAAAGTTGCGGTCCACTAATAGTGGCAAAAATGGGATTTCATATGCGTTTTGAGAGAAGTTATAACCTTCATCCCAGCAGACCTTAAGGTGTATTGCCCTAAAACCTCAACATAACTTGATAATTCACGTAGTATTAATAGTATGAAGTTCTCCGCTAGTGCTGTCATATACGAGAACAAAATATGGTTATTAGATGCATCACTTTCAACAGTGTATGCGGGTTACACGTGCGGTCTACCCAGCCTTTGCGAATACAGACAGCAATTCGGTAATTATTCTGACTCTGATAACTGGCGCCAACTACAAGCGGCTCTCAGCGATCTTCCACTTGCAGTCTCCACCCACACATCCCGCTTCTCATCGTCGTTTGATTGTCGAATCGTCATCACAGCAGCCCTTTTCTTCCAATTTTCCATTGGTAGTGTTTTGTCAAACACTAGCACCAGATCACCTTCTTCCAACTCAGGAAAGGTTTCCTGCCATAGTCGTTTATTCTGTGGAAGAAGTGAATAACCTCTTATCCATTTCCATCAAATGACGTCGAGAAGGTGCTTCATCTGCCATTTTCAATAATTAAGATATGGCTTGCGTTAAATAGTAGGTGATTTGGAGTCATCACGGGACACTCGTTCAGATCTAAGGTACTTCTTGCCAGTGGCATATCATTTATTATTCAATCCAATCAAATCAGCTCGATAGCCGTATTTGCACGTAGTATCCAGCACGGGTAACACAGGAAGGCACTGGTGTGAGTCGCGCCGGAATGACATTCCATTTGGAGGAGAAGCTCTATGTGAAGCTGGCATACAAAGTATTTTCCAGTGAAATTTTAGGATGTTTCACGTCTTGCGTATTCGGATCTAAGAGAAATTTTCCGCCAACTCGGATCAGTCCTCGGTCTAGGGGCGATGTAAGCTTTTTCAGAAGGCTACTTCGGTCCAAAACATTTGTGTCGAACCAGGGCGAGATCATCTGGTTTTATACCTTTCAAAGGCGAGATAATGAGTAAGCTCTCTGAGGAGTTTAACAGCATGGGTACTTATCGATCAGACATCCTTTAAGTAGTTTCAGGCAACTCATTATTTTCGGATTTTCATCTAACTGTTACAGGTTAACAGTCTGATTATTCAGCAAATAATTGTAATATCCACGGTCGCCGATTTCAACACAGCGTCTTAGTGTAGCAAGAAATCATCTTTCCCAGTTTTTTGGGTCAGTCTTTATGCTCTTTCTTTAAGAACGTTGGATCCGTGAACCGTAACCTTTTAAGTCCTATAGGTTTGCCACCTTTCTAGAAGCCATGTCAGCTGAGTTGATCTTCTAATTTACATATGGTAACTGTGAACTACTGGATAGATCTCAACTGGAGGGTCGGCTACTTGCTTCAAAACGTTTGATAAATGGTTTGATTGGTCACGAATAATTTGTAGAACTACCGTAGAGTCAGTCTTCAAAGTATAAGAGTCGATATACAAAGTCTATTCGCTTTGTGTTTGGCTCAAATACTTGAACGCTAAAAATGCTGCAGTTAACTCCAGTCTCAGGATGGCGAATTCTTCCAGAATGGCGACCCCACCAGGCATACTTTGACTAGAAAACCACGCTTCTCGGTATACATTACAACACAACCACTCCGTAGGCATTTTGCGATGCCTTGAAGAACAATGCAGCTCTAATGCTTATGTGCCCCAGAAATATCTGGCACAAAGCTAAATCCGATTTGAATATAGCCAAGCTTGTGAAATGGCTGAACTCAGTTTAGTGTGGCAGCTGTCGAATGTGTCGTTCAGCCCTGTCTTCAATCGGCTGAGCTCTTATAGTAAGAGCTTGGCCGAAAACAGGGTAAGTGCCACGAACCGTAGAGTACCATACACTGATGCATTATATGGCTCTATTGATCTGTTCGTGGTTACTCCTCAATGCGTTTTTTAATAGCACGGTCGAAAGTTTCTAAAGCTCTGTCCCTTTTGAAGTCAAGATTGAAGTGTATGCTTCACGGTCTCAATTCTTGACGTAAGGTTTCGTACGGTTATTTGAAAGTGGAAAATCTATAAGCGTTTCTGCTGAGGTACTGCTGCACTCTGTTTTGGTAAGGCCCTTTCCGTAGTGGGTTGATCACGAACTACTAACTACCTGTCAAAGATCTTCAGTCGACTCAAAACTGATGAGAGAGTCTTTGGCGTAACATGAACTCAATGGAAGCTCAGAATCGAATACTTCAACAGGTTTCGACTTGCAATAGTTTCTTTGTTCAAGGCAAATCAGTGCAACATGGTTACAATTTGCCCCTTTAGGATGCATGGATTTTGGTACTGATTAGATGCGCGTTCTAATTTTCCATCTATTCACCACAGAAACCTAAGATAAGAGCGTTATGTTAGCCGTTTTGTTTTTCTTTGTTTCCTGGTGAAACTTTATTTCAATATCTTTCTGCTCCCCCAAAACCGGGTCAACGTTCCACACAGCATGTTCGCAAAGAGTGGATAAGGAAGTAACTGAAAATCCAAAGATGTATTTTGATATCTGGTGCGACAGCCTAACATAATTCTTGTTTCATCTGGTTCCTCTGGGCTGATAACTGGGTGGTGTAGTAAGTACAAAACCTGTCCTAAGCATTTATCCTGAGAAAGCAAGCACAGTTCGGCGTAACTTCCGTTCATTTAGCTATAAATTATGTAATATATAGTAATCTCCGACAGCGACATCTCACTGAACCAGATTTCAGGCAAAATAAGCGTTCTGGCACAAAAATTCTTTTTCGGAATGTATGGAGCATCCTAATTCCAACTTGAAAACGTTCTAAGTAAATGGCCTCTGATACTCCCGGGTTTGAATACCTCTACATTTTTGACAGAATACGATTTGGCAATTCCCGTGAGTTTGTTGAACTCCATAGCCCACATAGAATAAAACTGGTTTGGTGTATGCTCCGTAGCATCAATGTTATGCTTCTCATTGTCTAAATTAAGGACGAGATTCATGAGAGTCCAAAGGTTTTGCATTCGGATACTCTCGACCACCTTATCGTTATTACAGTATTCGGTTTGTCGCTTGAAGATCGGAAACAACAAACACAATTATCTTTGCAACCCATAGATAAGAATTTCAACGTCACGTGAGAGTTACTAAAGCTCTCATGGGTTTTCTACTCGTGCAAATCCCGTCACTGGATGTAGGCTAGAAAAATACCACCATCACCACTTCAAGACACCTCCGATCCTCTAATCACTTAAATCAAAACTAACAACAAGTGAATTTATCTCTGCTGCTTGTACAACGTTGGATGCTGATAAAATCACGGCTAACCCGTCCAACCTAACTGCTTGACCAATTAGTCGTCTGTGGCGTTGGCTTCCACTAATATGGGATTCCCACGTCTTTACTGACCCGAGACTGATGCCTCCCATCCTGAACGTACCGCAAATACTTCGTGTATGAACGTGCCGGGTACACGTATGTGATTTGGCAATGGAGTGTTCATCAACGGGAATACAGACAGCTCAATATGGGTATACACATCACTGCGTGTTTAACGCGTGCGTCAGTTACGATCCCTAACCGGCCTCAGTGCATTTTAATTGTGTCCCTGGCTTATGCACTCGTGTGCAGGCACAGAGATGCGCTAACTCAGTTACTATCTTTCACTCAGGGCCGGTCTATTTTGTGGTCATTTTGGTAGCCAGAAATGGACAAGAGGCGTTTTGATCAATCCCACCATCTCTAGCAGGAAGCCTTTGATGCCTTCGAATCATCTCAGTTTACCGATGGAGCACAATGGATCCACAGGTTGCTGGGCCATGTGTTCGGACCAAGTGACAACCTGGATGTCATTCGAAGATCAAATATAGTGCATTTTCCATTTGAGAATTCAGGTTGCGCTGCCTAAATCATAGCGAAAGCATAAATGCCTAAAACAAGCCATCCTGTTGATGGTTGAGAAGCTGAAAATTACCGATAGTCTGTTGAAGACTCATCGTTTTCGAGAAATACCGATACCAGTTGGCAAGAAAAAGTGATGGATCGAGCGGGATTGGTGATGTTCATCCACGCTGATCTTGTGAGTAGATAATATCTGGCTGAGGATAGCAGTATAGCCAAATTACCATGAAAAGCAAGTTATTCAATTTTAGTATGAGCCAATGTCCCTTTGGACTCCATTGGTGTTCTAGCTCCAATAAAGAAATAACGCTAATTATGCTAAATGCTGACCTATACGCGCAAACAATCTTGCACGCAATAAATGCAGGTACTGTGTATTCCAAAGTAATCGTCATCCATCTCTGTTTCACAGCCTGATAGAGCTGAATCCAATAGCTTAGCATTGAAAACATCATGGAACCACACGGTTCCCAATGATTATTGGAAATAAAACCATGGCGTTAGAGGTGTTACAGTATCTGATCTGCTGTGAGTAGTAATAATCAATATGATTTCAATCAGGGATCTTTTGCGATAAAGTTTCAAGGGCTATCAAGGAATTTTTTATGCACTGTATGGATCGTAATTTCCTTCTGTCTCTAGTGCTACAAATGTAATTTTTTTTATTTTTCGACACATAGATAAGGGATTTGATATTAGCGATATCAACTTCCGACCGCATGCGAAAATAGTGTCAGAAGGCAATGTGGACCAAAGGCTTCATAATTGTGTGTACTTCAGAGAAGTCGATGACATACTGTTACCAACCAGTCGATAATTCCGGCTTCATCGAAACTTTTACTGGCGGGAATTTCGTCAGCATGCAAACATACGGCCTTCGCAACCAGACCGACCCTCACACCCTAAGTGTATCTTTCGGTAACCTGCCTACTGACAAGCGCAGAAGAAGCCGATTGCAGAAGGTGGTTTAAATGGGCTTAGGCAGGTCTCTAAAATTATTTTCACGACGTGAAATACTGTATTTAGGCATAGTGTGAATACACGCGGTTGGCACTAATTAGTCTTTTCTCGTTGCTCTCCGGGACGAATGCGGTCGTAGAAACTAAGGGAAGATCCGAAGGACTTTACTTGTTTGTCCGAGTCACGTTTCCCGGAGGCTCACATATCTAGCCGACAATCCAATTAGGTACGGTCTCATAAATCAGGAATGTCCCTAACACCCACTACAACACAGCCCATGTGACAGGCATCCAGAAGACCTCTTTAATGCCGCAGCAATAACGGACGAATAACGAATCCAACATGTTCTCTCCGAAAAATCAACGGTGAGATATGACGTCATCACGAATGTCACGAAAAATGTGTCCATTAGTAAGCTCGACGTCCATGGGCGATATAGGTGTGCGTCAGCCATGGATATGGTGGCTTCAAATGTGTGCTTACAGCACAGTGACCGTTCTTATGCAAAACAGGACTTTGGATAGAGGTACGGAAGCTGTGGACAAGGTCCCAGAGCAGGCACATGCATTCCCTTCCAATCACATGAATTCACTTATCACAAGCTTGATCCACCCGATTCGGTCGCTGACCCTGAGTCGACAACCACAGAACACAACGCCCCCAGTAGTAACTTTGGCATCGAGTAGTTGTTTCAGTAGGCTGTCACTTTAGCGCATGAAGGTCGAACAGCACGAGACCACCACCAATATACTCAGTCCACGAAGTCAAAGCCACCGCCGTTTTACACGCAGTCCCCCGAAATCAGTGGTTTAAATTTTGCGTTCGCTCATCTCAATGGCATCCTGATCATTAGTTCCTCTACGAAAAAACACGAGCACTTCTACTCACATTTTGCGACCACCTGTCTCAACAATGAGTCACGGTCAACACCAAAAAGTGTCTAATAGGCACTGACTTCATCAAACGTTTAGGCAATGAGTTTACTTTCACAGGGAAAAAGTCACTGCAAGAGAAAAAATGGGACAGCCTGAACAACTCAGAACTTATGTCATGTAGGCGACTCCGATGTTTCGGCGAGTTGGCCAACTTTTGTCGGCTTTTTATTCCACGATGCGTTAAGTTCTTAAAGTCACTCACCGATCTACTGAAAAACAAGCGAAGCAACGGGATTTCATAGAAACCGCACGAAATACATTCCCTCTACTGAAACAAGCCATCGACAAACAGCCTCATTATCGTATTTCGTAATAACGGCACCAGTTTCTCTAGTTACCAATGCCTCAGACAAACACTTTTGCCCGGCACAATATTAGACCGACACTTGGCATCTCGTTGCATTATCCTCCAAAAAACTACAACTAGCCGAATCCAAGGATAGCATTTTTGGCTGCGAAATCTCTATCTACTTAGGTTTACGTCAATTTGGACAGATCTTGGAAGAACGCGAATTCACGGTCTAAACCAGCCGTAAACCAAAGATTCGCGAGTTGAGCTCCAACACAGATACAGTTCTAGCTAATGTAGACATCTGGAATGTATCACTCAGTTCATGAGTAATGTACGACACATCTCGATTGTTGATAATCCTGTCGCAAATGCTCTACCACCGGAGGCCCGATCCACCTCGACGCCATTGCTTTCGTGTAAGAAAACCATCCTGAGGTTGAGCCGAAGGTCTCACACTGTGGGACATTTCCAAAGGCTACCCAAGGCCAGTCATACTACCAGGATTTAGTTGACAGACTTTCGAGAGCTCACATGGTTTGTCCCAGAAAGGTACAAGTACCTCCACTAAACTCATCATTGTCCTTTATATTAGCACAAGGTGAAACATGACGTCAGTGCAGGAGACCATACCAGTTTCCAGTCCCATCAATGGGAAGTGCACATGCACACAAAAAGTCCACTATCCAATGTACTAGCCTTCGAGTCACTTTTCCAAAAAATGAGTGCTGATCTTCCAAGGCTCTTTCCTCCGTCAAAAGGTAGTATATATATACTCAATTGAGTAGATCATTTCACCAGATAGCTTTTACCGGTATCTCCTAAAAATGCAGGCAGGTACACCTTTCCCTAAGCTTTCTTAGAGCAATGAGGTGCATCATTTGAATGTCCAGCCACAGTTACAATAAACAGTGGCCCGCATTTCGAGAGAGCTTTCAGTAGTCCTCTGCAACAGTTAGGTAATCTTGACACACACCATAGACTACCAGTAGCCAATAAGCGGAATAGTTGAAAGTTTCCATTGACAAATCAAGTCAGCCTTAGTAGCTCACAGAAACTCACACGGAGGGCAGTTAACGCAGCTAGTACCAAGTTTCCACAATGATCTTAAGGCCAATCTGCAAACAACGTCAACCGAACTCACACGAGGCTGATCGCTCCGACATTTTGATGACGTGGTAGCTTCTGAGTCCACTGCCAAGTTTGATTAGCTTGATTACCCCTCAAGTTATTGCCACAGATGTTTAACTTACACCTTCTGGTTGCACACAAACTAAATAGAACAGTTTGTGTAAAACCAAGCCTTCAAGGCTGTACGCACGCTTTCCTTAAGACAGAGAGTAGAGCTATTCTGCAAGCTGCCGGCTTAATGGGAAATTTTCACACATGAATTAGATTTCCTCACCGTTATTCCACAAGAACTAATATCAACAAATTAGGGATTAGAAAGTTTTCTCTGAAAATATTTTCACCGTTTCTGGACAGAACCTTGATACACCTTGTGGAGGACATTTCAATTGTCGACCTTAGTATGCCTTTCGTTGTAGAACAATAATCCCCTCGTTATCTTCCATTCCTCTGGAACCTTCAAATCTACCACTAACGTTCGCCGGAAGTGACCATATCCGATCTTTCCAATTTAGAGTAGTCCGGTGATCCGAAAAAATACTGCTGTTTACTAAGATGCCCCTAATTAGAGCCTTCTAAGTAGAAGTTTTTCAAAATGTTATCAATGAATATTTTATTTTTTCATTTGCTAGATCAATTGCCATACGAAAGTGTCTGCAGCGGTTGAACAGTGATAACGGACCCAACTTTGAGAGTATGGAAGGTTAAGCAACGAGTACTTCCAGGGTGATATAAAGGTCGTGCCTCTTGTTTGCTTGTGGACAGAGAATGCAAGTAAATATGTACACGGCTGACCATTCACGAGCGTGTTTAAACACGCATCTGATCCATCCTAAAGAAAGAACGGTCATCAGTAGGTCCTCAATCTGTAACAGACGAAATTTTCACTACATTGATGACTGAAGTGGAAGAGATCATGAACAAAAGAACTTGGGTGACAAACAGCTCATACCCTACTAATAAGCAATGACAGTATCTCCTCAGAAGAAGTAACGAAACATGCAAGCTGAACTGTCGGTGGTGCAGGGCTCAGTATCGTAGGAAAGAGTAATTTAATGATACCTCGAGTAAAGTTTCTTATGAAATGAACTTTTCCTTAGCTGCTGATAACGTAATGGTAGCTTAAACCAACACAAATGTTCACTTCACTTGACGTAACAACTCGTGATTGTTCAATGTTCACAACCAGTTTCATCGAGAAGCTTCGTCTTCATTTATCCGCTCTTCATTTTATCGTACCTGTTACGGGTCAATAGACCGATTTACAGATCTCCACTCGCTGGCACTGATTGGCTTTTGTTTAAATGATCACTTGACTCTGCCGCTGGAATTACCAGTGCTCCTTGTATTGACAGGAAATTGTACTTCACGTTGGGTCATCCATATCGTAGCACGTCATTTCTCCTTGATTCCACTGCTTATTTATACTGTGGAGTCGCTGGAGCGCAGAACAAACCCCAGGTCCCTAGGTTTTTCTAAGCTTTAAAATGAACTACATGGTTGCTACTACTGAGTTGTGGTGCAGTCTGCTTGGTGATTCAATGGTTAAAAGTCCCGCTTTTGTCGGTGTTCTACAAACATTTAGTTTATTTTGCATCCATTCCAGACCAACCGTCATCTCACTGATCCACTCAGATCCAACTTTTTCACTGCAGTCTGGCAATTTATTGCTATGGTTCGCCTGGGTAAAGATAAAAACTGCATATTTCTATTTGATTATTGGTCAACTTAGTACTGAGTATAGAACCGTGACTGGAATGTTGGTATTCATATGTGCTGCTTTACGAAGTTTCAAAAATATCGACCATATCAAGATAGTGTGCTTGAAAAATATTAGGTACATGTGATCTATAGCCGGGAAAATAAATATGGCTTAACTCCAGCTGTAATCTCAGTCGAATCGAATGGAGCAGGTATGGACGGCGAGTCCGTTTTTAGAACCACACGGTGATTCTTCCAAATGGTGCTTCCGGGGGGAATTTTGTCATTTCATCCAGATACAATCCGGTATTACTCATGGTGCGACTCCGTTTTTTAATTCCGGATTACCAGAAGTATAAATATCACTTCCGTTGCTGCTACGAAGCACATAGATCTTTGGATCTATTTCGTTCTTATCAAATGTGTATCAAACAATTTCCTGAGAGCAGATGAGAGGGAAATAGGTTACTTGAAGAACTCCGTGAGAAAACTAATGTGATTCAGCGAAATTTGCAGCATTTTCTAGCTTTTGCCATGGTACCGGTATTCCATCAAAGGCTGCATTATTACCAAACAGTTTTGTTAAGGTGAATATGATACTTCATCTGGATGATATAGAAAAATTTCCCCAGAAGCACAGAACGGGTTTCTCGGTTGTTGCAGCCCATCGGGTATGCGCACGCCGAAAGGTTCTTCCATATAATTTTATATTTGTGTACTGGAATGTAGGTATACCTCCTCAGTCTAATTTAGAGATTCTAAGAATGAACTGTTCGATTGTGCGCTCTCCCAACGATTCACATGATATTGAGATGCTTACCGGAAGTATTCCCATCCATTCTCGATCCCCACTGAACTGATGCTTATGTAGCTACCTATGTCCATTTGATCACCTTTCGCTTAGATCAAAGTGATGTACGTGTTATTGGTTTACTCATCCCAGTCAGATGTTTTGGATTCAAAGTCCTTCCAACGTTCTAGTTTTTGTACTCGTGAGAAATGGTTCTGCCATGTTGCTTTCTAACCTCTCTTTTGTTTTGTTTAATTTCCATACATTCCACTGTGCAAGTTCAAATGATGAAACCGCAATATTTTCTGAAAAACCTTTCATTGTAATGTATCCGAAAAATAATTCACCCTCCCACAATGTGGTTTTTGTGGATTCCTCTCAGTATTTTCTTGTTGGAATTTAGTTAGCGCAAATGACGTAGAGAAAACAGACGGGAAAAAGTGTCATGAAATGCTGAGATTTTGGATGCTCTTCATCCTGGCACGTGGTGCATTGTAGAACTCAGCCTGATTTCCCACACTTGCCATAACCCAAGTCTATTGGAAAAAGGTTTTTATGCAAATTCATAAGGCCCGGAACTGATGACGTACAGCTTTACTCAAGATCCTTTCTTCGAAGGAAAAACATGGAAGAACTCTACCTGTGGGAAATTGTTGTTTGTGTTCAAATCACAACGTGCACTCCGTATAGTCCATTTAGGACCCAAAACTCTCCACGTAAGCCAGGAGTTGTGTACGTGATGGTCTCATCAAATGCATAAGGACATGGGTCAATATATCAGAGATCAAACATTGGTACAGTCGCTGTTAATTCGGTAATAACCAGTTCTAGGGAAATTTTCGTTATAGTTCGATAAAAAATGACGGGACAGGTCACCGTGGTTCCAAGGCCTGATTAACCCTACTGATTCAACTTTAATGTTCACAAGAAGTTCCCATGTACATAACACGACTGAGTGCGTATCCAGGGAACATTAAGTTATTACGGTAGTCAATATTTCCTCATTTCAGGCATTCAGCCGGGGCTTCATTTCGCAATAATATCCTTATCGACTCGCCAGTTTACTAACTGGAAAAGATTATCGACCCGACTTGTTTAAAAAATGGTACGCTTGACTCACAATGAGGCTCTTCTAAAAGACAGGCGGAATCGCATATAGCCATTCCCCGATATCTAAATTATCTGCTTCATCTCAGATTTAAGATTTGTATACAAGAGCTTCTACGCACCCAACCGCACAATATTTGAAAAAATAATCATCTCACTCATGTAGCCTGAGCGCATGGGAAAATAAGCAGTAATTCCCGTGAACTGTACATGCGCAGTGGATGGCTTCTCAGTTTGGCCTAGTCTAAGTAACGACCCAATATTCCATCCCCAAGAAACTTTTCGCATCTATCGTATGAACTATTATTCCTTCCAGTTAAACCGGAAAAATCTGTTGAAAAATGACCGGCTATATTACCAGCCAGAAAGGACACATCGTAGATTCGCAAATCTGATTGAGACTCGCGAAGAACTGATTTTGTCAGTCTCAGTGAAACAGATGGGAACATTGTAAATACTAATACGCACCGGGTGCAGTGTCTAACATCGATTTGATCAACCTGCCTAAGTCAATGAATGATCTAAGAGATGGCTACTGATCACTGTCAGTGGTTGGTGTTTTCCACTTCATGCACACATTTGAGCCCACATTTTCCGTTATAAATTGAGAAAGTGGAAAAACACAACGGATCAAATAAAAAGACAGTTTGCAAAAAATAATTACTTTCAAGTAAAGAATAAAGTAAAGGTTCATCATTGTGTGGTTTGTACGCGATTATCCAGGAAAGCATTTGGATTTTCGACAGGATATTCCAAATAGGATTGTGTCGCATCATAATAATACGTTGGTCATGTGTCTCTCCTTATATTGTTTGAGATTGATAAAATTGAACACATGTTATCTATTGATTAGCTTGTAAAATCCTTTACCATTTTGTATTGACACTCAGACCAACCTTCCAAACTATGGAAGTATAATTCAATTCAATATTGTGTTTCATCCATATTGGCCATCAGCCCCGACATATCTACTATGACCCACGCATAACTCTAACCACGGACTGTATAGTTCAGATTTTGATTCTACAGTCTCCGTGCTGTTTCACTTCAGTCTATCACGTGTACCTAACACTTGATAAACCACTATATGATGCAGGAACTGAACACCAAGTCTAGCTTCAAATCCCAGTTGGTTTCGGCGAATGTGACAGCAGATGGGCTTCCATTACAAGTGAAACAATTGTGAAGTGTCATCACTGTCTTTGATGGTGAGTTCATCTTGACTACTATATTAGGAATTACTTACTGAACACCTAAAACAGGCATAATTCGGAGTGAATAATTTTCCTGATTTATTTACATCACGATGATGCGTCAAGTTCATCAGGTCCACTTTGTGGTGGGCTTGTTTCGGACGGTCGAGTTTAGCATGTTACGCTGAATGATCATGCCTGAATAATAATTTCAGCTGTGTCTATTTACTATATCCCATTACAAATTCGAGTGGGTCAATAGTCAAACAATACTGAGGAACTATGGAATGGATTTGAGAACCTGGCATTTTCATTCCAGAACGGAGCTCGTCGATTGGTTGCCGCTCCCGTCTAATGAACCACATAAAATGAATCAATAATGTAAAACTAGGCTTCAGCCAAAGTTCATGAATTATCTTGGCGCTTTCCCCCTTCCACTCTTGGAGGACTGCCAGCGGCGCATTCAAATCCACGGTATGAGCATCCTAGCGAAATCGTATTAACAGCTACAACCGAGCTCATCCAGAAGCTTCCTCTGGGGTAAGCATCGAACGGAAAGTGCTTATTATCGGGAAACGATTCACAATCTACTGTGTAACTGTTATTACATGGATAACTATGAAACAGTCGTCACATATACCAGGAATAATATCTGATGATGTAAATTATATTCTCTGTATGAATCCAGGAATCACTGAAAGATAGGTACCCTTCTCATTCCGAGGTTTTGCGTGATTCCATTTGAATGGACATACCGATATTTATTTGACTAACTGATTTATCAAGGATTTTCAGCAATCGTGATCTTGAGATTCAGATGGAAGATTCATTTGGGGACTCAGAATGCAGGGTGTAACCCTGCGCAGTGAAACTATGAGTGCCCCATATTATTAATCCAAGCGGCCTCTTTGGGTAACAAATCTCGAACCACAGAATTACACGCGGTTTACCCACTACTTGATCACGACTGAACGTTGGAAGGTTTGTAATTGTGTTGGGCACGGTGTACTTCCTGAAGATGGCATAGGAAAGTTAGCCTTGTGACAATATAACTTAGTGATTCATGACTAAAGTGTGGGTCGGAAATCCGGTCAGTACAATTTGGATGACCATGACTGTGCTGTCGCTGTCAAATTAGACGAAAATCTATCAAGACGTATCTCTGTTTCTGTTGACGTTTACTCTGAAAATGTTATAACTGTTAGACTTGGTCGGTCCTAATGACAATCTACCAGCGAATTTACTAAACATGATCATTATACTTCCGTAAAATGTCAACCCACTGCATACGTTTTGCGTCTATACTGCATTAGCAATTAAAATCCCTGCCCTTTCACCAATAACTTGAGTGTCACCGACTTTTGAAGTAATTGCACTTGGTATTTTCTTTGACTATTGTATGAAATGCCCTATATGCAATTAGACCCGAGGTGGAGGAATTGGTACATATAACAACAATCTTTGTCTAAACACGTCAGACCCGTCTTCACTTACTCGTCAGTTTTCTCAAGCTATTTCATACACAAATATAAACCCAAGTCTGTGAGCGAATTCCGCTCACATTCTCCACTGAACGTTCATCCCTTCCCTCAGTGCTCCACGACAGACCATCTGGAAAATGTTGAACAGTTTTCATAATTTTCGTAAAATACCCTGAAATTTCATATTACTTTTGCAATTGAATTTCACTATCTATTTCGCAGTCACGATCTACATTTGGCACTTACGTCGTTGCACCAGATCCCACTGAGTTGTTATTTGAACAATATGAACAATTACTTGAACAAGCTGCTAAGAATTACTTTGTATTGGTAATTTCCACTTGTTGGTAAGCAATATAACTGGGACACGAGCCCAATTATATAATTTTCCTACTGACATCCCCAACTTTTCTCTCCACCACTGGGACAAACAACCAATTCACCTCAGTTGTCAATAGGTTCAGGAACCATTTACGGAACATAGCAGCCCATTTCAACACAATATAACATGAAACCTGGAGAATGATCCGGTCAAAATTTTGTCTTAATTTTTTTTAGATTTTCTTCGTAAAGGCTAATAACTGATATGATTTATTCATCTGGGTCGGTCGCAAACATGGAAATCACCTAAATCAACTTGCGTGTTTCGACCACTGACACAGGTAAAGTTGGTCTTAAGCCGACCGCGATATGTGTGCATGGCCTGTTACATGACTGGGACCAAGTGATCAAATATAGATATTTTCTAGTGATTATTCCCATGCCCGTTCTTCACGTAGCCTAATCATCAAGGGTTATGGATCGGTGTTGGAATGTTTTGCAGTTGGAGTCCACTTTTTTATTTTCCAGATACTGAAGTGAAAAGAACGCGCAGTTCTGGTGAGTTCATGATAGTCAGAAGGGGTTTCCGTGCTGCACACCGCTTGTTTTGGAAAGCCTAAGTGTGTGATCCCAACATACAAAGGAAACGGATAGATTCAAAGCAAGATAGCAAGAAAGGAGTGATATATGCACAAGATAGGAAATGGAGCAAGTTCCGCTCATATTCTCTACTGAATGTTCATTCCCCCCTCAGTGCTCCACGACAGACCACTTGAAATATACGTTGGACAGTTTTCATAAATTCCGTAAAATGTGCTGACATTCCATAACACATATTTGCTCTAGATTGTGTGATTGTCGTGGAGGTTTCACGTCCAGCTAGACTTGGTGCATTTCTATCACTTCTTCTGATTAGACGCTAGTGTCATTCTACCAATTTAATTAGCCCTTGACTAGGCTCTCATAACCCCACAATAGTCGTAACTTAACCGAAGGTCTACAGTCACGCCAGCCACACACACTTCCCATTAGGCCGTTATTGCCCTCTGTGGAGGAAACATATTTGTCCGTGAAACAATACGATACTTCCGTAAATGGTTGCTCAGTTAGAATCTCCTGACGCGAATCTTCCATTTTCCCAGGACAATGTCACAGCTTATTTACATTTTTGCTCCGCTCTTTGCGACCGAGTTGAAACTTCGTATTCGCACCCTAATCGTTTACCATCTCCCACTTCAGGCACCTAAGCTAAAAAAAGGAAAACGCTTTCAAGGATCAGAGTTTCTCAGCCGTCAATATATAACAACAAAATATATCGAGACTGAGCTAAACCGACTCAGTATCAACTACAAGCGCGATCTTTGTGAGCGAAAATCTTCGAGAAGCACAGAAGCTCAAAACGTTCCCACTTATCTGTTATTCTGAAGCAGACAAGCTCAACAGGCAATTGAACAGCTTATAAAAACTTTCGGTTCCTACACTCCTTGGATAAATTCAAACTGAGGAACCTCCATTTTACATCCTCACTGTGGATGTCAGAGACTGCCACTTGATGACTCCATAAAATCACTTGGACCGGACCGACTCAATCCTATAGTGCTCGAGAAGTGTGTGGTTACTCCTAGCTCGATTTTCTCGGATCTTTTGAACTAACCTCTGCGAGACAAGAAGATTTCGGATTGTTGCAAACAGCAGCAGTATATCCCCTATGCTTCACTAAGGTCCTTCAAAAGTTTGTCCCATTTCGTGTATTTCTATCTTTCCAAACGTTGTCGAAAGAATAGGTCTCAAACGATCTAACAAAACTATCTGTTTCAAACCCTGATCAGGTTAGTTACCGACAGTCACTCTCAATTCTCAATGCCCCTGCCATCTTCACACAAAATGATCTCTTCAGACTTGATGGAAAGAGTAAAGCGAAACGAATATGCTTCCCAAACTACGGTGATATAATCAACTGCTTCGACAGGAGCAAGCAACTTCCTTTTCTTTCCTCTCTGGAGTTGAGCCTTCCTTTGATTCTTTGTTGGCAGAATATTTACCAATCTTCTGTATTATACTCGTGATACCAAGGGAAGCTTTTCCCTTGTTTCCACAACAAGTACAGTTGCCCAAAGGGACCATATTGTCCTGCAGATTTGTCTCATGCCCGAAACTTAGTCGTCAATTCGATTTCGTAAGGTGATATGGTACTTCCCCTTTCAAGTATTATCAAGCAATCCAACTTTCAAAGCGACAGCACTTCCATTACAATCAATGGAGACAGTTGAATCATCTTGATCCATAGAATATATTACTGACGCGAAGAGCCTGAATCTCCCGTGGTGCAAGTTTAGCATCAGATTACCTAATACTTTTCATTCCTAACTCGTATACCCCTAAGACATTCTACACACTTCATCAGATACCAACACAGCAAAGCTTACAAAAGTTATCTTCGAAGGTTCCCAATAACGCTGCTGATCCTTTTCACAAATTTTCAGGCAAAATTATATTTATTTCTTCCACTCGTTCTCAAAACAAACATCTTTATGCATGCATTTTGGCACACTTCATTCCTACTATTCCCTGTCTCGCGAAGTACTTGCACATTTCAATTTTTGTATTATCAAAATTTACAAAACATTTGAAACAAGGCCGATGTCTAATAAACATTACTTCATATTTCCGTCTCACTTTGCGTTCCATGGTTTTCATTTTTTAGGACGTTTACATTTATATTTATTACGTGTTTTTACATGGGTTAAGCGAAATTGGTTAGTACCACATAGCTACAAACGCCTACTGTCTTTTTAGAGATAACCGGCAACCAGTCCCTAAAAGTTGGAGTACATAACCACATACAGTCCCAAAAGTCCAGGTGTGGTTAAGTGGGGGCTGAATACTCATCACTTCGATTGCATAAAACACTGCACTCGACCACTTGAATTGACAAGGATTAGAGTTCTGATTTAGGCGAAACACATTCACAACCACCTTACTAGTTTACGTAAATCTACATTCAGCTGAACGGTAGATGTGTTCAAGATACCCTAATCTCACAAAATGAAACAGTGCACGAAGGAGCAATTTTGAAGTTATACGAAATATAAATTTTCAACAAAAGGACGACTCCGCGAGTATATGCTATTGATTTCCTCTTAGTAACTACCCATAGCGTGCTTGGAATTCAAATGAAGTAGTCATACCATGGATCATTACTAAACGATGCAATTTTTGTTCACAAAATCAAAATTTCCTGTCCAAATAAAATGGGAGTCTTCTTTGTGAATGATAGTAAATTTTAATAGATACAGCAAAAGTATCCACAGGGAAAATGCCTACCTCATGAAATGTGGTGGTCCATTCCGCATCAGGCTCAGTAGTGTTTTTGCTTGTGCAGCCCAATCGTCTGGTGAAAACGGAAGTTGGATCTGAAATGCTTCAAAAATGGGGAAGGGTGTGTACCAGTGAAAATAAGGCAGTACATAAATAGATCAAAAGTAACAGTATATACTATTCTGAGTTGGCGTGAGTGAGCTCTGCTGAAAATGAGCATGTTTGCCACTCTGTGAACTACAAATATACTCAGTTAGAAAAATTGAACAATATTATGAATCAGTATATACATTTATTTTGGATAGAAACTAAGCATTAAACAAAAAGCAGAACAGCATCACGGCTGATCTGCCTGAACTAGGGCTAAACTAGTTGGAAGAATGTTTAGTATAAAGCCAGCTCCGTAGTGTGTTAGCATTTTAAAGTTTTGGAACGGAAAATGCATCCCCGCTATTTCTATACTTCTTATTAGACCATTTAGAGAAACTTCCATCTCACCCAATATAATACTCTGAGGTGAAACATCGTCTGCATATCCTTAATCAGTGAATATACGGTCTCAGTGCAGATCGATGCCCTTTATGTCGCAAGAATATATGTTCATTTGCAGAACCACTCCAATGAAAGTGATCAGTGAGAAAGTGTAATAGTGGAAATCTCTGACTCAATCAAGTCAGCATCAAACTCGGAACGAAATTATCAATATACACACAGTGGATTTTGGCTGTTAGTAAAAAGTGAGAAAAAAACATGATAGCACAGAAAAGTATGTATTTTTGAAATCCAATTTCGCACTCGATCCAGAAACAGTGATTATATCCTAGTGCAGAATTGTAAAACACGAATTACTGAAATTTTATTAAGCCAGACACAACTGTTCACTCGGTTTTTTCTTGGAAGACTGGGCGAAGTTGTTTCTTGCCAGGTTAGATGAAAATATTCGAGCGATTTACCAAAACATTCTCGTCTTCACAAAAACATTCAAAACACACAAAGAACTCATCGTAGAATCAAGGTTAGGTACAAGTCTATATAGGACACTTAATTGGATAGATTGTGTTAGAGTAAAATCAGTTGTTGAATGCATAACCTCAGGCGCAAAAAACTCAGGAAATCCACAAAGATATAATCAAACCAGGAGAGGTCGTGGCCGTGAGTTACTCCTTAATATGTAATACGAATTGTTTCGTAGATATTTTCCCACCATTGACGGGAAAATCTGGACCAGAAAAAGGTACTGAACTGCCTACAACTTACGTGGACGGAAAATCTTACTTTGGAGCATTTGGAAAATTTCATTTTTAGATTCAGACTTTACGATCAGTTGACGCGTTCAATGGATTTCCGTCGCGGAAGTGGCCAATGAGCACTACTGGGATGAGACGCAAAGTAGATTGCCTCATCAGCGTACTTCCGAAGCAGGAAGGTATGAGAGTACACATAAAATTTGATCGAATTTCACTCTGTAAAGGGCATATATAAGGAGGTCACATTCAGGAGGTCCTTACAGAAATCTGGGTGATTCTTTGTTATTTATTAATTGGTTGATGCTGCTGAGTGGGCAAACTCTACGTTTACCCAATTTCGAGTACTGTAGTGGGCTTGAAAAATCGATGCGGGAGAAAAACGAACGAGAAATCGGCAAAAGCCAAGTGCTTATGAAGAACAAAATGGCAAATGGGATTGTTAATCAAACACTCGCAACAGCTTTGAATGAGATTGAGATCTCATAAGTAAACAAAGTAGAACCAAGTGTTGTTTTAATTGAAGATGAATATTCGTTCCTCTTCAACCTCATACAGGTGGACTGTTGTCAATTTCATGATCCGTTATCCTAATGAATTCATCACTACTTAAGTCAATCAAATGCCTATTTTGTTCTTTACCCAGCATCATGCGAGAGATGTCTTTAATCGATATAGGTGTGACAGACCGTGTTTGTAGTCCATCATTTGGGTTGATCCGCGCCACACTGTGATGATGACGCCCGGATGCACTTGACTAGTTTGTTACTTTCTCGTGCATAGGCAACACGTTGATGTGTTCTCTGGACAGTGGCAATTTGTCATACTAGCTGAGAATTTACACAAGTAAAAACGTCCTAAAAAATTCAACCTTCATCAGGATGAATTTGATACTTCCTCCAAGTTCCCGTGCGTGCCACTAGTCATTGAGAATCAAATGATTAGTGGACGTGTACTGAACGATAATCTTCAAATAATACATCGTGCAGTCGCAGAGCTCAATTCACCATTGAACACCATGGAATCACTGTACAGCATTTTCGCTCTTGCTGGGAATCGTCACAATGCATGTGTGCCGAGCCTGCCGAGTGAATCGAAGTTGGAGTATAGGATGGAGAACTGAAAGTTTTACCCTCAGACCATCTGAGCTGCCTCTGAGCTGTTTAGTGAACATACGCTACATGATAATACAACTTTCCGTCACCGTTTTTAAAGTTTGCTGCTAGCTTCCTGCACAACAATCCACTCTCGCGGTACAAAACTCCTGCGTTGAGACCGGAGTCCCACAAAGACAAAGAGGTTGATAGCTTTACCTTCCGTTTATCCTTTTATTCTTTGAATTCCTTGTACATCACTTCCAGTAGCAGTGTGTTAGCCAGGCGAGACACTAAATATAGTGAACCGAGCGCAAGATACCTCAAAGACCTACATGGTGGCTGGGATGGAACCTAACGAAAGGGCTTCGTAGATGGGAGATGAGCAATCACTTTCAATAAGTATAAAGAGGGGAGTTCCGAAATACAGTCTCTGTTGAACAATCTAAGCATATGTATTCCAACCTCACCAATATGTGCGCCTTATTTAGGAGAGATGAAAGTATGTCAGTTTACAGACCATTATCAAGACGTTCCAAATACGTCGACAGCTTTGTGTAGTCCTTAACCGATAAATATGGGGCTTTCACTTCTGTGGTAGAGACGTATCGGCGACGGTATTCTATCTCCGTGAGCTATGGTCCAGAGGACTAGATCTTCACAGCTGTCCACTACGAAAAGTCCTAACAGACTTATTCGGAATTCGTAAGCTCAGGGAAAGCACCAGTATTTTGTCCACGTAGCACAAAGGCTTTGATAAGTTTTTGTGTCAAGCTGAAGCATGCAGATTGTTGCTTGTGAAATTGCCATTCACCAATGGAGTCGACCAGTTACTGGTGGAAAATTATCTAGGGACCATGTTGCATTGCTGTACATGGCGGGCAAGCCGAATAGTAACACACACTAATGGAAATACACGACAGTAATCCGACTTTCCAGTGACAACTGAAGTTCACTGCAACCGATGATACGTTCAGCGATGTTCCGTGAAAACAGACAATGACTGCTGTCAACCATATATTTTACATGCACCATTGCACAAGGAACATGACTGATGATAGTCGCCGAATACAAAGTGAACAGATATTAGTGTTCAGTTTTAAATCTATTATTTGAGGCTTGCTCCGGCCTATATGTGCATATTTACACATACACAATATATATATATATATATATATATATATATATATATATGATCATCAGTTTTAGCCAGAAGTGTGATATGATCTTCAGTATTTGGATTTGGTACCAAGTTATAGGGTTTTGTCTGCAAACTCCAGTGATGAGATAGAGCATCAGTTTCCGTTCAGGTAGAACTTACTTTTTCCAATAATTTCGAACGATTCAATGCATCCAAGTTCTCAAGGTGAGTCGTACTCAGATGAATGATTTTGAATCCGGCTAACGATGCAAAAACAAAAATTTACTGATTTCATCGTCACAGTTTTCAACCTCAAATCATACTCTCGAAATACATTCTGTACCTCTATGCGAACTTTTTGTCTCTGACCCGACTGATTTTACGACTGAGAACAATCAAGAACAAACATCATATCTGGAGGAACACGGAACATAGGAAGCATACCTTCAAGCATGTCCGGAATTGAGGTTCATGCTGTGAGCACGGTTATCCAGATTTTTCCCAGTCCATTGTCGAGGAGAACGTTCAAGTTTCTCTTGAGACCACCTAGCACATAGGTCTCAATTGACCTGAGGGAATCAAGTTTTATTCGGAGTCACTCTTTCAGTGGAACCGATCGTCGTAAACAAATTCGGTTGGCCGAAGGAGATGGCTAGCTAACGGGCGTGCACAAGATGCCCGAACCCTTTGGCACTCACGTGTCCATCAGCTAGAACATTGTATTTTCCAATGAATATCGGACCACAGACAGAAAACCAATAGCACTAGAGGCGGAGGGACGTGTAGTTGACCAAAAGTGGTTAGCAATCCGACTGCTTCACATAGGGTTCTGGGAAGTATTGAAATAGGCTTGTCTTAAACGGGGTATTTTATTTCATTATGAATCCTGTGCAGGCTTTCGGCCCAAGTTGTAGTAATTAAATAATAAAGTACCAATTTATTTGTCAGAAAAGGAGATGAAATGAAGATGACGAGTAGAAAATATAATTTGATCTAGTGTGATTTTGTAAGCAATTCTATGAGGATGTCATATTCGGTCATCATCACACAACCAGAGCACGACTGCGGAGAATTGATGAACAAAAACTAATCAGCAAATGTGAACAAGGTCCAATGTGGTACGTGTCCAAAAAAGCGTTTGGGACTACAATGACATGTTGAAAATAGTGTTTATTTGAAGTGAGCTGCTTGAGTTTGGTTAAAGTACGCATGTTTGCTTGCAGCCACGTGAACAGCTTGATTTTCGTGGAAATGAATGGTTATGATTTCCAGTATTATATTGTGGTTATTAAAATATCCCCAGGTCGAATATTATTCTGTACATTTAAAAGGTAGATACTAGGTGATATCAGGTACTCCTAGTGATCATCAGTAGCTTTTTCCTAATGCCTACTTAATTCATTTATTTACCATTTAACCCTTCTTAGATGACTGAGAACACGCTCGAATAAATATCTGATTAGGAAACCTTGTCTAGAAAGTTACCAGTAAATGCACACTTTTCTTACTACGGGCAACCATTTTGGAAGCTGCATTGTAAACTAGTTATGACTTGTTACAAATGGCCTATGTGAACTGGGTGGTAATTTGCTGATGACGAGTGGTCTGACATTCAGAAACTACAGATCTCCAGAAGCCGTGCACTTTGGCGCGTAGCTATCCCGTCCTAAAGTTTTCTCCAGGTCTCTCCCCCAAAGCAGCTACAGATAATGTTTTGTAGACAGTTTCTGCAATGTAACTACTAAATCATATTAATAGAACCGAAAACGTGTTAATCTGCCTGACGTTAGCTTCTGAACATCTCTGTACACACCAATAGAAAAGACTACTTGATCCTATGATAAAGAAACCTCTCAGATCCATTTTTGGGATGAGTGTAAGATGAAGCACTTTATATATATATATATTTATATATATATATATATATATATATATATGAACAACGCAGCCCGTTGAAGTATTTCCCTGAAAGTCATTGAAATCATTTATTGAAATGTGTCAGGCAATATCCAGTAGATCCACGTATGCTGTCACGGTTACTGTGATTTTTCAGCAGTTTTAGACAGTCGCTGACGCATGGTACACGACTCTCCAGATGAAAGTTTGCTTCTTATCACATCCATGAATGGCTGCTCGGATCAGTTAATATAATCAGCACAACGTTCGCACTACGGCAGTATAACTCAAAAGTATCCCTGCACCATGATAGGACATTCCACAAGAAAATATTGTCGAATCTTGGTGATAAAGTAAACGTTACTGGTTTCTTAAAAGTGGAGTTTCCGCGGAGATTTTTTCACTCATGAGAGCTGAACAAAATACCTCGCGAATGTGAGAAATGAGACCAACATCAAATTTTGTTGGAACCAAGGAACTTCAAGTCACTGGAGCTTTTCACAGTAATGTCTTGGTTGCTTCATTGAAGTCCACATTGTTGTGTTTTAATGGGACGAATGGAATCACCTACCTGTAGCAATAATGGTGGTTTGATAGGAAGTCATTGAGGTGGATCATAATACGGAAGATTTTGAGTCCCGCATGAGAAGCGGCTGGCTAATCAAATACGACCAACGCTCTAACATCAGCTCACATCTTCTGAGGGGCTCAACCTTAGAACGTGCAATGAAAAGCTACCCAAATGTCTGGAATGCACTCCTACACCCGTGAGGAGTGAAACAATTAAAGTTTACCTCTGGCCAGACTGGTCTTCCATTTTGGGCCGGTTTATCACACTGTTCGTTTGAGGAAGGTGAGCCACGCAGAGGCATTCAAAAACTAGAGTGAATGTTGATCACTTTGCTAGCAAGCTATGCTACTGGGGAAGAGCTCAAGCCATTAGTCGTTGGCAAACACAGTGGTGCATGATGCTTGAAATCCATTGCCCTGGCAGTGTGACAAGTTGAGTATAACACTGACGGACAAGCGTTGATAAGCAAAGACATTCAAAAATTGGATTCAAAAGACCATTAAATAAATATTCTCAGAGCGGACATCAACCGTACTTTTAGTAAATATATGATCAGTTCACTCATACTTGCAACTGAGTAATCAAAAGTGTCGCTTTTACCACCAAACAGCGGCTACACATCAGTCTTTGGATGGGGTAAAACAAATCAAATGAAGTTGACCTACAAACGACGTTCCCGACAGGTGGAGAATTTTACAAATGGCCTTTTTGGACGAAGTGTCATATTTCAGGGGTACGCAGTTCAAAAGCTCTTACTTATGTTCTCGACTAATCTAATAGGCGAATTTCAGTGGATCAACCAGGCACGACAGGATGTCAAGCATTGGACCATACTAAATTGCTTCAAAAGCCACTGGATTTCCTAGGAAGGATCAAAGGTATAATCTTATGCAGTCAAAGGCAAATTATTTTTCCAATCGCTTATGATTTTTCCCTCGGTCGGAAATCCCACGTTTGTAGAAAAGGCCGAGACAATAGTCTCAGAACGAGACGACAAAGAATAGGAGTTGGGTGAGTGCAGAAGATTCCGGCAAGAAATGCCATATTATTCGTGTATAACAGTTGCGAACGTGAGCACTTGAATCGCTTGTAAACTTTATGCTCGAGACAGAAAACACAGAATAGGCACCAACTTTATACCAGAGACAACAATGCAAGAATCAACTAACAATAGATCGATTCCATTCTGATTGTAATATTTTGTTTCGTGTCTTGTTTAAAAAGCGACTGGCGTCAATAATCTTGCTCGAACATTTTGAAAGTTCCGTGGGTGATTAGAACCTGTTTTGTTTCACCTTTGTGTAGTGCCGGTTTCTGAACCTCTTTCCCAAGATCTAGGTCCTCTGAAGAGTGAATAAATCTGATCGCTGTCGACGAGGGTCACTTTAAGGAGGGTCATCCATTTTTCTTAGTAACACATGAGGATTTTAGGAAATTACGAATAAGCGGATCATAAACGTATCATGTGTCTGTGATATACTTAGAGCTGCATGGGTTTGCGAGAAGCAGTTCGTCTTTTGAAGGATTTCCCATGAAACTTTGTCGATGTTCCTCACAAAATATTGAAAGTTGAATTGTTCTAGCCAACATGATCAGCAAACAAAAATGAACTAAACCGTATTTACATCTAGAATGATAGAACACGCTTGGTCCTGGATCGTCGCTACGAAATGGTAATAGGTTTCAGTTCTGTGTTCCTAGTAAATCCGAATGACAAACTCAAAATCGAAAGAAGTAAAATATGACCGGGTTAAATGACCATAAACTTCTTACACTCCACAACCGTGGGAGTTTCTTTTGCAACACATTTTGTGACATTGGCCCATGGAGTATGAAATGATATCCACAGTGAAAACAGATCAGAATATCCATTTTGTTGCATCGATGAGAATGACTTCCTGAATATATCAGATCTGACATTCCCTTTCCAAATACGTCCAGCACTAAAAACGGTGAAAGTGATTCAACTTCAACGGGTTTAATAAAAGAATAAACGGAAGGCTGATATCGTATAATTTGTTATCAGTGGTTACTTAGTTCGAAGGGGCGAACGCCTTGAAGAAAGTAACTCGCCATTTGAACTTCGGAAAATCCTAGCCAACACCAAATACATAATTAGAGTAGAAGACCCAATGATATCGTACTGAGTAGTGCGACCGTCCTTGTCAAAAAGCACACGTGCACACATACACCCACGAAAATGTGTGTCTCAATTGGATGATTTTCCCATTGGGAACAATATTTCTGGCAGGTGAACACCAACAAAAACAACATTCTTTTTTCTGAGAACACAGGTTAGGGATGAAACTCGTTTTCAGTTATTCATACTCGTGCCAATTGCTTACAATATATTACGACAATTGAGGTGATTGAACCAATTAGACAAATAAGGAGTGATATAGAATATTAGTGACATAAAAAAGAAAAGAAACAATTGTGCTCCAGACTTTAAACAAGGCCGGACGGGGGTTATTTCACACGTATTATATGAGTATTTATCTGGTCTGTGACCAGTTGTAGGGTGTGTGGAGTACCAGTGCAGCTTACCAGCACACACAAATGGTTTTTGGGCGCACAGAGCGGGTTGTGTAGCTTGATGCCGACAGCCTTAGCTGTGACCAGGATGCGACATTTTGCTTGTCTCGATTGTCGACCCCGGATCTCGCACAGGGCACCAAAAGCCTCGGGCACGTTTACTGTGGGACTGGACTGAGCTAGGTGTGAAACGACCGCACTAGTGGGTGATTTACCAGCTTAACAGTTTCGTACAGAACCTCATGTACTAGTTAAATTATTTTAATACTAACGGGTCTTTGGCTTGTTTCAGTTGTCTGACAAAAACAACAGTTGCACGTGATTTATGCAAGAAAAGTACTGCTGGAATGTCTGTGAACGGACCAGTCCTGCACGTTTCACATTTCTTGTTAGCTGGTGACCTGTATGGAAAAACCTATCACCCATTCTCCCTTTGAACACAGCTCCGCCAATCTACTTACTCCGTTCCCAGGGAAATCTAGCCATCTCCTTTCTATAACTTCTCACCTAAATACATACTTGTTTAGTGTTATTTCGTCCTACTTCATTGAGCATGGAGTAATAAAAATGTTGGGTTTTTTTCTGAAAGGTGCCGTTAGTCCGTGACCTTATCGGGCCTTGAGTAATGCGTGTAAAAACATCATCCTGATGGGCTTTAAATTTTTGTGTTAACAACTCTGTCACTTTAATTAGCACAATCGCTGCAAAATAGATGGAACTTACATGATTTTGAAATGGATAATCAGAGAGAATTCCCTTTGTAAAGGAAGAAGTCCGGTTGGTCGCATGTAAAATCCAAAGGTGTTGTGGAATTGGTCGTCACATGGGGTTCTCTTTTTGGTGAGTAGAATTTTAGACAGTGTTTTATTTTAGTGTCTCGTTTAGATGGAGGCAAGCAGATAACAAAAATACATGATTGAATGAAATCATCTGACTCCAGAGCACCCCTGCTCCTTTGACACCTGAGCTCATTTGTAGAAACTATCCGTCCGCAAGTATATCAGATGTTTTTTTAAATTAGTCCCTGACCTAGATGTCATTCACAATTAGAGTCTTACTTGATCTGTATCACTCTCAGATAATCACAAAGGAATCTCGCTGTCCGTCAGGAATCCATATATACCCCAACCAATATACGGGAGGATTTTGTTTGTTCACGCATCAGTGATACCACCCTTGATGATCGCGATAGTTACTAGCATTCTGGCCGAGAATTCGCATTTTCCTACCACTGGACTAAACGAATTTGCAGCAACAACCTTTGATGGCAGGTTCAAATATCACAGTAACAGATGTGACCCGTTGAACAAAGGGGATAGACTAGATGGCGTAAAATGCATACCCAACGAACATTTCACTATACTGGCAAAGAAGTGGCAGAGGAATCCAAGCACATATCTCCCATGTCATCATAATATCCATTTGCTTGGCTGTATGTTTTAGCTTTAGGAAGGAATCCGGAGGCCGCACGACAACTGGATGGTAGTAATGGTGTAATTAACTTCTTGGCGTAGGTTGACCTAGGGACCTGTGGTTTATTGTGTTCTCCAGCAACTGCACAATATACTCTTGGAATAGAATCAAGGGAAACTGAATTGCTACGGCATGGATAACACGGCATGACGCACCATGTCCGGTCCGAGAGCAGATACCGGCATTACGAAATGCACGTTTAATCCAAACGACAGTGTCGGACATTTCAAACAAATGCCAATCAGTGCAATCTAGTGCGAAACTGTGAAAACGGTATAAAAACCCTAGATGTGTGTGATAAAATGAACAGCAGACCATAGAAGACAAAGCTACTCAACAAAACTGATTGTAAACAATGGGCAATCATAGTGAGTTTTCGCATCAAGTGCTTTGAGCACTTCTGTCGATTTCACCTACTGACAAGTTATGATTAGCTGCTGAGAGAAAGTCCATTTCGTAGGAAACGTTTTTCACACTACCATTTGCACACTTTGATTGATATACCGTCAAGTTACTCTGGCTTAAGATACTGAGCCGCCTGCCATCGACAGTTCCACTCCCATGATTTCCGTTCTTCTTGTTCTGAGAATATAATGTCGTTACTAACTAGAAGGTCCTGAGCTATTCATCACCAACTGTCTGTCGTTCATTATCTTCTGCACTTCAGTCATGAAAGTAGTGCGTATTTCGTTTGGTACAGATTGAGACCCGACCAATAACCGTTGTTGCCCTATGATGGATCAGACGAGATGTTAACACACTCCTGAATAATTAGTCATGAGCTGTATACGTATTCATTTGTCTTCTTTGCCCACGGACAACGTGTGGTGTGATCTTTGTTCCACCCTCAAAGCAATTTTTGCTTCACTTGCCATACCCTCTAAGATGGGCCTATTTTCGCTGTTAGGCCGTTGCAGATATCTTCTTCTGGCCATTGATCAAGAAAACAAGGATGCATTATGAAACTACTTCTGCATAGATGGCTCTAATTCCGGGGCATCTAAGTAGACAGCAATATCTATTTTCGGATCACCGGGCCACTTTAAATTAGAAAGATCTGATATGGCCGATTCCGGATTGAGGTAACGGTAGATTCAAAGGCTCTAGAGTACTGGAGGGTAACGAGGTTATTATTTTTCTACAGAGGAAGGAATACTAACGTCGAACATGAAAACGGAATCTGAGAAATTGTTTTATTAGAGCATAGATCCATAATTTCCAGTACTTTTTGAAAAGAACGGTGTTTTTTTTGCCACGGCGGCATGTCCATTCCTCCATATTGGTGAACTGAATGACTAATCAGGTCATAAGTTGATTTCTAAGCTCACTTATGAGATGCCTATTTTCGTCAAGCGATGGTACAAACTGATGTCCTCCTCTAAGGTGTATTGGTGTTTTATCCAGAAACGGTGAAAATATTTTCAGTGAACAGCTCCTTGACCATACTTTTTTGTTATTAGTTCCTGCGGAATAACTGATAACATTTGGAATTACGTGCGGAACGTTTACGTTGAACCGGCAGCTTGTGAAATTGCGCGTGTATCAGTCCCAAGGAAAGCCTGCGTATTTTGTCGAATTTTGTTCGTTCGCCGCCAGATGGTGTAACCCAAGTTTCTGATGCGTGAAGGAAGGGGCGTAATCAGGGTAATCGAAAGTGACAATGGACTCAGATGCGACCACATCACCAAGAAAGACAAAGTGCGCAGTGTAATGTCTATGCCGTTGATGTTGTTTGCAGACTGGTCTTCAGATCATCGTAGCAACTTGGTACTAGTCATGATGACTCCTGTCATTGTGGGTTTCCGTGAGCTGCAAAGGCTTTCTTGAGCTGTCAGTGGGAACCTTCAGCCATACCATTTGCTGGCGAGCGGTAGGCTGTGGTATGAGTACGAACGGTGTTTAAACTTTGCAAAAGACAGCTGAAGGCTCCCCCGAAATGCGAGCCGTCCTTTGTGGTTACAATGGCTAGACAAATAAAGGATGCACCGAATTTTTCCAAGAAGACTTGGGCAACTGCTTTGCTGGCTGCGCTGTCCAGAGGTATAGCTAAAGGCCATCTGATGAGGCGATGCAGACAATCAGGAATATATATATATATATATATATATATATATATATATATATATATATATATATATATATATATATATATGTTCACTACGAACTAATTCGAACCGCCTGGAATGGTAATGGATACTCTTCATTTATATGTATATATAAATATATGTATAATTATATATATATATATATCATTACTCATATATATAAATATTAGCTTCTGACGGAGGAAAGGGCCCTACAAGATCAGCAATCAAGTGTTCGAAAAGTCAATGGACAGCTAGTAGATTAGATAGCGAGGTTTATGTATGTGTGCACTTTCGAATTTCGGGACTGGAAACGGGTACTGTTTCACACACTGACGTCACAGTTCATTTTCTGCCAAATATAACGGACACCGATGATTTTAGTGGAGGTACAAATGCCTTGCTGGGACAACCTGTGTGAGTCCTCGAAAATCTGTCACCTAAATCATGGAGGTACGACTGGCCTCCGGTAGCCTTTGGAAATGTCCTATGGTGTTTGACCCTCGGGTCACCAACGCGGACGCAATGGATTCTAGTTTGATCGGGCAGCTGGTGTTAAAGGTCAATATGTGAATAAGAGGGAGAGAGTTCGCGATAGGATTATCGACACCCGAGATGGGACGTAAATTACTCATGAACTGAAATATACATTCCAGACGTCTACGTTAACTATGATTGCATCGGTGTTGGTGCACAACTCGTGAATCATTGGTTTATGGCCAGTGTAGACCGTGAATTCCAGTCCTACTGAGATGTGCCTAAACTGACGTATGCTTTGGTAGATAGCGAATATTTCGCAGCCAAAGTCACTGTACTTGGATTCGCCCAATGACGCCGATCTTGCTAATGGACGCCTTTCCCATGACTTATGTGATGACTTGGAAATTATTATTTCCCGTCATAAATTTGAAAAGGGAAATGAGAAACGTAGGTTTGCACAATGTATCCTGGACCATATCGCTGCACCTGTACACGCGCATACTGAAGCCACTGTGATTTTTATAAAATCAGTAGAACCACCAATGAAACTGAGGAATGACTAAAGTGGATGAAATGCAACAGGAGCGAACGAGAATGGGGTGAAGGTGTTGCCGAATGTTAGGTCACCAGGGTAGGGCCAAACTGATAAGCCATTCACACTGTTCGTACAGTGTGGGTTCATAAATGAGAATGGCTGGGGCCTCAGCATATCTGAGTATTGCCGTATTTGTTGTGTTGTATATAATCTTGCTTGGATTTGCAAACTTTTTTCGATCAATCTGATGTTGCATAATTGATGATCGGATTGCTTTTTGTTTCGTTGATGATGTCACCATTGTGATTAGTCATCAATTTTCGTAGGCTCACGATAATAAGATCATCTATTTGGTGAAGCAATTTTCTTTCTGTTGTGCTTATGCAGACGGCTGAGCTTCAATATGCGAAATATGTACGGAATACACATTAGCTGATGAGTATTAAAAGCTAGGCACAACTCTACAGTCAAACGGTTATCCAAAGCAGTTTATTCGGAAGCACTGTAGAAAAAGCGCATAATACGAAGTCACAAACTGCTAGCAAGTTAAAAGCTTTCCTACCTTATCCATTCGAAGGTGACGACGTCAATCAACGAATTAGTAGACGCCTGAAGTCAGTGGTCATTGTGCAAACCTATGTTTCTCACTTCCCTTGTGAAATTTGTGATGGAGTCTTATCTCTCTTTGCGTTTTCGCATAGGACTCGTAATTTACGTTTTTCTTCCGATGTTGCCCTGGCATTGGGGAGTTCTTCCCTGGGGCGTGTCGTGCGGGCTATGCTTCAGAGGGATCGCAACGATATCCCTAATTTGTGAGATCATACTGACTGGGATTGCCAAGAGCAACTTATTTCATTTAAATTACTGGCTGGATATGTGAGCCTTCCGGAAACAAGACTCAAACAAAGCAGACAGTATGTTTGCTTACTGACGAAATTCTCGTCCGTAAAAGTTGCGATAAAGGGGATGGATTACGCAAAAACAGACGGATAGATAACAGCATGTATTCAACTCCTATGAAATCCACAAAGCCATGAAGCCATTGGTCCGCATTGCTCTCCGACAGTCTTTTTGCATGCTGTAATAAAATGATGTTGGTAATATCAATTCCCCTTTCAATTTATCGGACAATTATAAAGTTGAATTTGTCGCAATAGTGATAGGATGACATTATGATCCGTATAGCGCATAAAACTATTTCGTGAAGGCTCGTGAAACCTTACTGCAAAAGATCTGTGATGTGAACCATAATGAATAATAATACCCACGCAGCAGATCAGATACTGTAACTTCTCTAATGCCCTCATTTTTTTCTATTGCTCATCGGGAATCATGTAGAGCCCTAATGTTTTCAAAGCTTAGGGATGGATTCAGTTTTATCAAGCTGCAAAACTGAGATGGATGATGAATACTCTTGTTCGCTCTCGTGGAATACACGGTAACTACATTTATTATGTGCACGATAAATTTGTTCGTACAATGCAACATTAAGCATATTTCGCGTGATCTCTTTATGAGCTCTAGAACGCCGTGGAAATCCAAAAGGGCACTGGCTAGTAACAAAAAACTGAATATCTTGGTTTAAGTAGCAATTTGTTGAAGTTTCTTGACTTTTCCTCATGATAATTTCTACGCATTTCCCTAAAGTTGCGCTGAAGTGGTGTTTCATGGTCACTTTCCATTCCCTTTAGACTTTTCGTATACTTGAAAAGATCTCATTACTGGATCTCAAATTTGGTCCGACTTGTTTGCGCCGGACATTTCTTCTAGCGGTACGATGCAAAGTATCTCTACGGACACGCCACCATGCTGTCGACATTTTTTCCTTCGTCATTCCAATGTGTGGCAGCTTTTTTTGTTATGGTAAACTAGCGTATGAGGGAAATTCGAGAATCTTGAACATGTCGGCAATTTTTATTTTAGTTCATTGTACCCTTGTCATTTTTTCGGGTCTACGGGTAAAACATTTTGTCATTTTGGAAAGGTCCATTGAAGTATTATCACGATTCAGTGTTATCTTCCATCCTGAAATATTCAGCTTCCTAACACAAGAGCACTTCGTTTCATGGGAAAAATCGTGCAGCAACACCACCATTTTATTTATCTCGATAAAACTAGAAAAAACTAGCAATCGACTTGTGTGATAAAAGCAAGCAATTCTGGTGAACCACATAGTCACATAGATTTCTGAATAACATCAATTTGTTCTTTCATTCGATCATATCGGTAACGGTACAGCATATAGAAATGCATGGAATACGCTTGGTAGTGACACAGATCGCAAGTTGGAAGACATTGTCGAATGAGCTACTGCCCACACCCATCCAATCCATGTGAATAAAGGAGTGCTAAAGACTGGTACTCTTGTTAACGCACCAATTAATCAGTTAGAAAGCTGCTTCAAAAATGAAATGACTTTGAAGAAAGACCATAGATCAGGTGCATCACAACTGGTGCACATGTTCTTATCAATTTTGATCATCCACCATATTACAGTCCAAACTGGAATGACTAGCTAGTTCATCAGTACGTATTCTCAAATGTGGAGCTACAAAAGGTGCATTCATATGTTCACCATAGCCCCCTTAGTTAGTCGTCCGAAACACGGGACGATCGGGGTGAATGAATTAGGTTTTAATTGTCATGATATGCACTTGTTTATATCATCCCGTAATCGCAACCACCATAATTAGATAGACATGTATTGGGTATACCAGCATCCTCAGCCAGATATGATCTAATCACAAGATCAGCGTGAATGGACATCACTGCTATTTAAATCAATCCCGCCAGGACTATCACTTTCGCGTGCCAATTGGCATCGATTCTTCTAGAAGACGATTAGTCTCGAACAAACTACTGTGAATTTTGCGATCCTCAACCTTCAACACGAGGTCGTGTTTTAGACCTTTATCTTTTCGCTATGCATTAGCAGCGCAAACTGACCTTCTGTTTGACAGATTCCCAAACAACTCAATCGACCAATGTAGAAAAGCAGAAGCGAGCATGGAAATTATGACAACCTACGATGGTGATGTGATCGATCTAAGCAAAATGGAAAATGTGCATGATGGTAAACAAATGAGTAGTACAGACTCAGTTTCCGATCGGGCAGCCAACAGTGTCGATGCATCGGTGAACGAAAAATCGTCCAACACATATACCATAATCACCCCAACGAAGACCAGTACGATTAGCCCGGATACTATGAAGAAACAGTCTGATGTTGGCGTCTTGTCTGTTTCAACAGAACATCCGACGAGATTACAAATACGTGAATCCACGATCAAAACGAATGAAGACCAGACTTCACATCCGAACGATGGGCAGCCGAACGCTATACAAATTGAAGGTTGGCTCCCGTTCTCCTTATGCGTCTTACGGATACTTCGCTGTAAATTAGTCATTACTTACTAATGTACACTGTGTTTTATGTGTCGCGAAAATTATTTTAGAAACATTTCTGAGCCCGTTTAAACCACATTCTGCACTGGACTATTTCCATGCTTGTCACTACGCAAAATACTTGATCATAAGTTTGACACGTTTCCGTAAAGTTTTGTTGATTAGTTTGTGTGGGGCATTTTTTCGGGCCTTATGGCTCAAAGTGTCCGAAGTGTGAATAAAGGCGTGCTAAAGACTGGTATTCTTGTTAATGCACAACTTAATTAGTCAGAAATCTGCTTCTAAAATGAAATGATTTAGAAGCAAGACCGTAGATCAGGTGCAACACAATTGGTCCACATGTTCTTATCAATTTTGGTCATCCACCGTATTACTGTCCAAACTGGAATGACTAGCTAGTTCATCAGTACGTGTTCACAAATGTAGAGCTACAAAAGATGCATTCATATGTTCACCATAACCTTATCAGTTAGTCGTGCAAAACACGGAAAAAAGATCGAAATAAATGAATTTAGTTCTGGTTGTCATGGCTATACTACTATCCTTAGCCAGATACGATCTAATCACACTATCAGCGCAGATGCGCATCACTGCTATTTCAATCAAATCCACCGGGTCTATCATTTTGCAAACGAGTTGGTAGTGATACATCTCGAAAACTTTGAACTCCAACAGATTACGTTTATTTTTGTTCTTTTCAATCTTCTACACGAGGGTGCTTTTCGGACATTTATGCTTTCGCTATGCTTTAGACAGGGCAACCTGACCTCTCAGATAAAAAATGCACTGTATTTGATCGTCGAACGAGATCCAGGTTGTCGCTATGTCCGAAAATATGGCCCAGCAACCTGCATAGCCATCGTGAATCACCAAAAAACAGATGATTCGAAGGCATAAATGGCTTCCCACTAGGGTTAGTGGGACTGATCGAGACACCTGTTGTCCATGTCTGGCGATCAAAGTGACTGCAGAACAGACAGGCATCGAGTGAATGATGGGTAACTGAGTAGGCACATCTTTGTACCTGCGCTCGTGTACACAGGCCACAAACAAAAATAAAATGCACTGGGGCCGGTTAGGGATCGTACCTGACGTACGCGTCAACCACGCGGTAATGTGTATACCGACATTCAGCGCTCTGTTTTTCCGTTGGTGAACGCACTACTGCCAAATCACATGTGCGTACCCAGCACGTTCATACACGAAATACTTGCGCTACGTTCAGGATAGGAGGCCTCAGTCTGCTAAAATCAGGCAAACAATTTGGCTGCCTTTCCTGGATTGTAAACATGTGTGCACACACACAGGTACGCTCATTCAGTACCAAGCTTCAACGATGGCAAGGCCTGCATGCACCTTGGTCCATCAACCGTCAGGGTTCCAACGACAGATGGATTGCATTTCAATACTGGATAAAACCAAGCCTGTTGTCCGTGGTTTTTCATAGTTGCTCACTTTCTTATACGTCCCACGTGGCATGTTTGTCACGTGTGTGTGTGTGTGTGTGGCGTGCAACAACCAGCACGATACAGAGTTGATTTTGTGAAGTGGCCTGAGAAGCAAAGGAAAATGTGAATGTGGATTTAACGCAGACTTAACTGAAAATACTCGGATGAAGGATCAGAACACTCGGTAAATAACAATATCGTTTTCGGTGCTTTCCAATTGGATAATTGTAGCTCGTTTTATAGACATCGGAATTCAGATCATAGAAGGAAGAACAAGAAACGTGGTTCTTATGGTGTGACAGCAAATGACATTCTCGTATCCACATAGTTATAGTGCAATCGGTGTCGCGCCGAATTGCCTGAGTTATCAAATTCGAGGGACAAGTCAGCACAGTTCGCGCACACAATTGATAACATGAGAAAAACAGTGTATGACGTCACTCCAAGGTAATCAAGAAGTTGAACTGTGTAATTGAATGGAGAGCGGGGTGTGCTCATCATTCAGGAAGGCTGAATAAGATGGGGTGGAGATACACTGAGAACACTACGAAAGAATACGTGGAAGACCACTTTGTTCACTTTGAAGCTAATCAGATAGGTTATTTATTTCTCTTTGTTTGAAACAGCATGGGGAAAACTTGCGAAGTTAGCATACTACGTTTCAGCTTCTGAGAAGCTATACGAGAGAACATTTACGTGATGGGTGTGGCCCAGAACATTCAACTTTTGTGTCTTGAGGAGCGGTTCGGGGTCTTCCTGGAGTAGGAACCGATTACCATATTTCAGCGAAATTTTGATGGGTGAAGAACTCATCATCAAGAAAAGTCACGAAATCTCAACGAACTGCTACAAAACCCGAGTTAGTCATTTTCACAGTCAAACACTTTGAGCGATGTTGTATCAGTGTCCTATAACGACTTGTGTATTGTACTTTCACGATTTCAGACAGCCCATTCTGATATTTTTCCCGATGATCCTGGTATACACTGTGAGGTAAAAGCTGTTTGACATGTAAATCCGGGGACGAGACCTATATTTTGTTCCAAACGACCTGTATCTTGCGCATCAGTGGAGCTTGCTGACCGCGAGTTGGCCCGGCTGGAATAACTGGGAGTGATTTTCCCCTTCAACTACTCATCATAGGCGGCACCTATAGTAATAATCAGAAAGGAGTATGACAGAATCTGGGTCTGGGTCGATTTTTCAATAGCACTGAATCAATGCCTCAAGACACATCAATACCCACTACCGGTGTCAGACACTTTGTTTGCCAAGTTGAGCGGTGGTAAAATATTGTCGAAAATTGATTTTTCTGACATCGACCTACAAGTTGATGTGGGGGACGATTACAGGGAGTTGCTCTCTGTAAACACTCACAAGGGTTTTTATCGCTGCAATCGCTTATCTTTCGGTATTAAGTGCCCCAGCAATTTTTCGGCAGATAATGGATACGATGTTAGCCCGTCTAGAATTAGCAATGGCCTATCAAGATGATACATAATTATCGTTAGAAAAACAACGGATGAACAAATTAGACATCTGAACATGACCTTGCAGAGAATTCCCGAGTATGGGTTCCGAGCCCAGTCTCAGAAATGTGCATTTGGATTATCCAGTAAAACTTAATTGGGCCCGATCATTGACAGTACGAGTTGAAGACCGGATCCAATGAAGATCACAGCAGAAGACCAAATGCCCGCTCCAACCAATAAGGGAAAAATGCGGTCCTTCCTCGGGCTTGTAAATTGCTATCACAATTTTGTACCACAGATATGTTAACTAAGAGCTCCCCTGAACCAACTGCTGACGTAAAACTTTGAATGGCACTGGTAACCGGCAGGTCAAAACATATTTGTCACCATCAAACAATTTCACATGCCCAATATACTCCTCACTTACTATGATCCCAACTTACCCATGATTGTAGCCGCTGATGCATCCAAGTAAGAAATTTGGGGGGGGGGGAATAAAGAAATTTCCCAATGACAGTCGTAAGGTGGTATACCATGTTTCTAGACAATTCACAGCAACAGAGAAGAATACCGGCCGCATTGAAAACGAAGGACTGGCGCCAACTTTCGCACTCGAAAGCTTCGTAAGATGCTACATGGAAGAGAATTTATCCTACCTACTGATCACAAGCCTTCCTTCATCTTTGGCAAGAAGCAGGGGTACCAGTGCATACTGCAAATCGTTTGCATTGTTGGGCCACACTGCTGTTAGGTTATGACTTTGAGTTTCACGTGATGAAAACAACAAGTTTTGGGCACGCCGATGCCCTGTCCAGACTAATAGCTGATTATGGCAGTCGTCTTCCTGATTAGGACAGTGTATTTGCATCGATCGCCTTTGATTCAGATGTTCATTATATTTTCGAAGATTCGCTGAGCGTTCTACCAAACACCGCTGAAATGATCCGGTGCGAAACAGTGGAGGACAAACTATTGTAGGACGTGTTACTTTATTTAAGAACGGGTTAGTTCCGCAACCTTCCCAAAAGGGCTCACCAGGTGTTCTTCAAATTGAGGTTAGTCTTATCAGTAGAACAAGGATGTCTCCTGCTCGGTGAGCGAGCCTTTGTGCCCCAGACATTGCAGTCAACAACGGTGAATCAGTTCCACCATGGTCACCCTGGTAACAGTCGCTTGAAGGCACTTGCTCGGAGTTATGTATATTGGTCCGTTATGGACCAACAGATTGAACACGAGGAAAAACTTGTCACAACTGTTCAGTGGCGGCTAAACTACCACCTGAAAGTGAATCCCAAACATGGCGATCCCCAGCGGCCCCATGGTTCCGCAATCATACTGAATGTACCGGGCCCATTGACAGCATGTTTTATCTACTCAATGTCGATGAATACTCCCAAAGCTGAAAGTTATTCCTGTGCGTGTTAAAACCACAAACTCTGTAATTGCAAACATGTGTAGAATATTTCCTCATTTCGGTGTGCCGGAAGTTCTCCTCTTTGATAATGGTCCACAATTTACATCTTCACGGTTTGCAGAGTTTTGTGCTTCGAAAGGCATTTGCCACGTTTGTTCCCCAGTGTATCACCCACAATCGAATGGCCAAGTAGAACGGTGTGTTGACACGTTTAAACGCGCACTGATCAAAGCACAAGGGGGGCGGGGGGGGGGAACTACAACCGTCAATTGACGATTTCCCCCTGACATACCACTCAACTCCGAACCCAGCTACCACAGAGCAGAAGTCTCCAGATGGTTAATATCTTAACCTACTCTTGGATACCATGATTTCAGTCCATCGAGATACTAACGAACCGCAAATCCTTACACCCAATAATGTCAGAGAATTAAGGAGTGGAGATCAAGTTTATGTGCGCAATTTTCGGAACGGTTTGGAGAACTGGATTCCCGGACTGATTGTGAGACGAGAAGGAACAGTCACGTATATTATCATGGGGGGTATTTTCATTTGGGTTAGGCATGTTAACCATCTCAGACCTCGAAATATGCTGTAAAACTTGGTGGAACGTCCCTCCGGTTTCATACCTGTGGACGTATAGACGGATCATCGAGATGTCAAGACAAGCCCAAAAGTTGTCGTCGCTCACATGAAGGCAGCTAGACAGTTAGACTGAAGACACTCAAGAAGTATTCGGGTTCCAATACGCCAGCCGAATATCAATCCCAGGAATGGAGTTTATGAACATCCCTAAAGGAGGGAGGTGTATTGGAACCTCAAACTAGTCCGATTCAGGCTGCAAATGAAGTATTTCCCCGCTCATCAGGTCGAACGTGACTGGCCAGCCTTGGTGACTTTTTCACATGCGTCATCTAATCATGTGTTTTTATCGATTTGTACGCTCATTGCCTTGCCTCGTAAGGGTTCTGCAAAGAAATAGCATTACGGCGTTCTAGTCCAGAGGCCTGTGTTCTCTTTCTGATTGGGTTATCAGGCAAGGACTTACCGGTGAAACAATTTATATGCCTTTGAGGTATTTCGTGTGTACCATAAATATAGTATTTGTCATTCTTTTACAAGCTTTACGAATTCCAGTTTGTAAATGCTTGAAGTATTCAGACGGAATTGGTATTGATAACAATTATTTGTTTCCGCATACGGTACGACTGTCGGAAAGCAATCCGAACCACTGACTTCAGCCGTTTCAACTAAACTAATTTCCTGTTGAGCTCCTAGGATAATTGTCCGCTGAAAATTTTGGTTTCATGGACGCTTCTAGGGGGGGAGAATATTTTCAGTGTGCAAAATGTACGGTCTCAGCAATCAAGCTGGCCACTCTGAACCTGAGAGTATTTTTTGATAATTTTCCTACTGGGAAGCATGAAAGTAGTCCAGTGCGGAAAGCAATTCAGACAGGTATGAATATATTCTTAAAATACGCTTCACGACTAAAAAAACGAACGCACGCTGATTTGTGCTGAGGAAGTGTGTCGGAAGTAGTGACAGTGGTTTTTGTGTTCGAAGGTCGCTGTCCAACAAGTGGCAGACAAGGAGGGGGGATGATCGAACGGTCATTGTAATGTGTAGAGCCTTCCAGAGAACTCCTCAATCGCCCACAAGGTAGACTGATAGATATCGATTCGACTTCAGATTATCCAAAATGCCTCGGCTGTAATTCTCTGTCATCAGAAGCAAATACGGAATAACTTCGGAAATCTTCAAGACGCACTTCCCAGTGGCCACCGAGCCACTTCATGTCCCATTCAGCTGGAATTAGGAAATAAAAAAACGTCCATTCCATTGAGAAGCCGATTTTGCTTCAGTTTCCCAAACAAGGTGACAAAACGGTATTCAGGATCTGTGGTGCATTTAGTCTGTTAGAATTAGCTGTAAAAGTGTTCGCCCTGGTTTTGATAAATCGCCTCACTGTATCCCGACTATTGAGTGCTCGGTTCATCCAGAGAGTCTTTCGCCCAGGCAGTGGGAGCGTCGACCAGATATTTGTCCTCCGGAGGATTCTGGAACATATTTACGGTTTCCGAACTCCTAACATTGCATGCTTCGTAAACTTTTGACTCAGTAGATCGTGAGTCATCGTAGAGGAAAATGCTTACAGACTAAGTCTCATTCAAAATGGTTATTGTGGGAAAGTCATTTTATGCTAGAACAAAAGCACGTGCCCTAGTTTACGGCGAGGAGTAAAGTTTAGGGGTACGAAAGGGGTGCTGTTCAGTCCTGCTGTTGATTGGGTAACGGAATGCACCACGGACGGTTATCGGAGCGTCCAAGTTTCCATGGGCTGTAGTATTATGAACCTTTAATTTGCAGACAACGTAAAGAACCTGACCTCCTAGAAAGCGGCTGTTGGTGGGGCAGCTAAACATGCTTTGGAGATTGGTCTTGAGAATAATACCACCACTCAATAATCACGCAAGCTGAGCCATACAGCTGAGTAGCCAATTATTAGAAACGGCCTCGGATTTGCAGTATCGCCATCATGCCAAACAGACAGGCAGCAGATGATGTCAAATGGTGTGCAGACGCTGCTCGAGCAGCTCCAAAACACCCTGTGGCGACGGAATAAAATTGACCAAAGGGCCAAGCTCAGGATGTAAATTGTCGCAGTTCAAACAGTCCCATCATATGATTGTGGAACATGGCGATTCAAAGCGGTGAATATCAGACGACTAGAATTTCCGAGCACTGATGCCTTGGTTCTATTTTGAAAGTAAGATGGACCGACAGGATTTCGTGGAAAAACTTCCTCAAAGGCAGGCGCATCGCTTGTCTTTCAAGAAGCCTGCAATTTTGCTGACTGTAGTGGTTTAAGCACGTACTCCGTAAAACGGACCATTTCCGAGCAAGCATTTTCCTGGCGCCATTTCCACATCCAGACTAGCGTCGACGACGAGAATGACACCTAAATATCTGGCTTGACAAGGGTTTCGAAGACACGTACCAACCTGGCACGCGTATGGTGTAGGGCACTCACAAATGAAAATGGAACTGGGCAATTGCGATCAGACTCATTCATGAAGCTGGCTTTCTATCCAAGCAGACAGCCACAATGAAATAAAGTATGCAAATAGCGGGCGTTGAACAGCTGTTTCACTATCTACTTGGTTGTCGTGAACAGACTGGTAGTTCCACTGTTTCAGATGACAGAGTCTATGTTGGATCATCATTTGGATTTGCCTAAAGTGGAACTGAAGTCTTTTCCGGGCTTTCCATCTAACTATTGACTGTTTGTGAATCACTTTGAGTACAAATTTGAAGATAGAGTTTGTGACGATAGCCAGCTTTTATTTTATCTGAAGCCCTGGGGGAGGAGGCAAGAATGGGTGCAATTTCAGAATTTTATTGTGCTTTCAAGACTATCGTACAATAGGGCTGGAGAAATTTCGAAGAATTTGTTTGGACATAACCAGTTAGTGGCTTGTTCATTTACCGACGGCTGGCTTGAAGTGAGGCTCATACAGATGAATAGCATGTCATATTTCAACTGACTGCTTACCATGGGACGGGTTACTCAACTGCGACCCACACGTCCCTAGGATTTATGGGCTAGGACTGCTCATGATTTTCTAAGGGGAGAAGATCAGCTCAGGTTCCAAGATCCACAGCACTAAGTGTCCCGTGAACCACAGATTGATCAATGTAAGTTTGTTAAATAGACTACTAGAGCAAAATGCAAGGTCCTTCACTATAAAATAATTGGAAGAATTATCTGCATCAAGCCCACACAGAAGCGACCCAGATAACGTCAAAACGAGGAAGTTTTTTGTTGCATCTGACAGATTATTGGCCTGTGATGGGATAAGAGCACTCGAGAAATGTCAGTTGATAGCTTATATAAATCTTAAACCCAGTGCAATACAAAGAAACGTCAGTTTCTCACATCTCGTAATATACCCGGCTGTTAGACACCACTTAAGGAAATCACTGCTTGTTTCTCGTGTCTTTTAAACGGATATTCGTCAAGCACCTGTTCTTTTTAAATTTATGTCCGAAACCAGGTTTTCAGGTACGGCATCACCCTTTACTGCTTTGTACACGGAAGCGATTCAATGACTGTGTTATGCATTTCTCGACCCAGGGGCTGCAGGTGGATGAGTACAGATTACATGAGAAGACTTGACCAGTTGGCCAATAAATATGCAACTACTATAGGGCTAAAGTGTTGTGTCAGCCAAGGTATTTTATCGATTGGTTTCGGTGGACTTGGAGGCTCTATGGAAATCTACACCCCACTAGACAGCAGGTCCGATGTGACTTTACTACAGAAAAATCTTCTGGAGCTAGTACGCCTGAGTACATTCCCTGCCCCATTCCAGATTTTGATCGTCAATGAGACGAGCATTTGGAATTCGTGAATAACGGATCAGCGACTAAACTCATGGTTGGGAGGCGGATTTTCGAACGTAGAACGAAACTACTGTGTTGACAGGCTATCGATTCAAGCAGTTCAATACGGATCAGATGTGGACGTGTTTTTGGCCTCACTTTTGGTGCTTTAAAAGACACAATCTCGAACGTTCGAAATTGCCAATCCTAATGGGTACTGACCTTCTAGAAGCACATCAAGGTTCTGGAGTATAGTTTTGGTAAATGATAACAATGCTGCACAGTGCGAACGCCTTCAGTATGGAGACCAGACACAGCCGCGTGTCTAGTTGAAGTTCCTGTTTGCTTTCGAAAGGAGTGTGATGCATTAGCTGCAGACATTTAAGAAAAGCGTATAAAAGCTACAGTATCTGTAAAGGACAAAGGCGCAACGAGGTTTATTTGGTGGGAAAGTGGCTAACTGGGTTTTAATCCATCATGACGATAAGGCATCTTGGCTTGGTGTGACGATTTGCTTGCATCCGTGACACAAAGAGCTATGCAGGACGGCTTTCCTAAGCCAGAGATGCAACCATACCTGATAGGTTGATGGGTAGAGCACAGACGGAGTCCAATCTCAGAACCGGTTGATGCGAAAAATCTTGTTCTAACCACTACGTCAGTGTTAGTACTTCGCTTCCCTGATACAAGCTCGGCTTCCCTTTTCACTGTTTGCGTGTCGGGTGATTTGGTGTCTAGTGCTCGTGGTCAGCTGGCTCTGGCATCGTTCTGAGCTTGAAGACTGAGTGTGCACTGCTCGACTGGATCCTTGTCAGCAACCGTATGTGTGCAGCTCGGTTGAATGGTTTTGTGAATGTCAACAGCACTAGGCTGAAACGCTGATGTCCGTTTGATGTTTCTGTGTATGCCCCAACTGACTGTAGCTCTTCTGAGGCTAAAGAAGAATTATACCAGGATTTGTCTAAATAGCTCCGTAGCGTGAGCCCTACAGACATCATGGTTGCTGCTAGTGATTTCAGTTTTATAGTCGGGAGCCTTTGAGAGACGGGTAGGGATATGGCAGGCCGATATTGCTTTCCAGCCGATCGACCAGATAACGGTAACCGGCTCATTCAACTATGTTCCGACCATGGAATGTTCCTAGCGAGTACAAATTTTTCGCACAAAAAGCGACAGCAGTTAACCTGGCGTCCTCTTGCGCCTTCGCAGCATTGGACTCAGATCGAACATATGGCTGTCGGTTACCGCTAGGGTGGATCAATCCAAGACTGTCGATGATTTTGAATCACGTTAGTAGACACTGATCACGCTCTTGTCAGTGCGCGCTCCAGCTTGCGCCTCGTTGGTGGCCGAAACAACGCCTAAGCATACCGTCCCACGTAGCTGCTACTGGACACTAACCAACGATCTGCTTTCCAAACAGAATTATCCACCAGGCTATCGATGCAGTCAGATGCCCAGGATCCAGAAAAGCGAAGGATGGTGATCAAACATGCTGTATGTGCGGCTGCTGATGCTGCCCAAGATACAACAACTAGACACACACAGAAACGATGGGTATCTGCACCTTCAGTTGCACTGTTAGATATGCGCAAAACGATACCACCGGATTCCAGATACAATGAGGAACGGAGATGCCTTAAGCGTCAACTGATGCAAAGCTCGAGAAATGACTGTAAGCTGTGGTGGATTGCGAAGTGAAGGGAGATGGAAAAAGATGCGGCGATAGTCAACAGCCGCCACCTTTTCCGTCTGATTAGACAAACTGGTTCACGTAAACCAGGCGTTAGCGAATCGATCAATGAAGGGAACCGCTGTCTGATTCAAACTCAGGACTGTCGTCTAATGCGCTGGGCGGAGCATTTCGAGAAACAGTTTATTTGGCTCTTATTCTCTTCAGGTTTGATCACTAGCACAATGGGTACAGCTCTTGTTTTAGATACCAGTCCTCCATCAGAAACGGAGGTTCTTCGCAAGATAAGCTTTCTAAAACGACATCAGGCTGCCGGACCGGATGAGTTGCCTCCGTCTATTTCAAGGACGGTGACCCAGCACTTCTACTGGAGTTAACAAAACTCCTCGGTATGACATCGGAGAAGGAACAAGTTCCAAAGAGTTGGTGTGAATAGATGGTTGTACAGATCGTCTTGTGAAAACCACAGGGGAATATGTCGGGTTAGCATCGCATTCAAACTGCTCGCTGGTATTGTTCTCCACCGTTTATCTCACGCTCGCGAACAGTGCTCGCGTGAGACCCAAACTGGGTTTAGACCTAAATGAGGTAGTCTTGATCACATCTTTACTTTTCAGCAAAAGTTTAGAACAAAGATACACATTCAGTAGGCCCACTATCTCCGTGTTTCTCGATCTTAAAGCGGCCTCCAACCATACAGTTCTCTAGCGATGCTTCATGTTCAACGAGGTGCTGCAGAAATTCATTTCCATCATAAAATTACTTAACAGTTATAGCCGAAGCCAAATTCACTGTCACGGTGATCTTTCACCCGAGTTCACCACGAAAAGTGGTGTACCCAATGATTAAAATGGCTCTAGAGACCGCACTTTTGTCAGGTGAGCATAGCGGCATTGAACCTTGTTTCCGAGTGGAAATGTATCAGACCTTGAGTATGCGGACGACATAGTTCTTCTATGTGATGATCCAGGTAATTTACAACCTTCTCTAGACAGCTTTACGAATTGTGTATCAATGTTTGCATGCGTTTTGCGCCTTCAAAGTGCAAGATGCTGGTGCAGGACTGGGTTGGTCCAACGACAAACCTTTCAGTGGATGGGGAAACTATAAGCGTGGTAGACAAGTTATGTTATCTGGGTAGCTGCATCTCACCCGGAGGTCGAATATCGGTAGAAGTGTCTCTGCGTGTAGAGAAGGCTCGTTTGGCGTTTGTCAACCTGAGTCATCTGTTGCGTCGACATGAAATCCATTTACCTGTCAACAGTCGAGTGTACGCTGCAGCAGAGAGGCCAGTGAGTCTGTATGGTTCGGAGATATGGCCACGACGGGTGGAAGAGATACGAAAATGGTAGGTATTTCAACACCGATTTCTTCATAGTATTGCTCGAATCTGGTGGGAACACCGTGTGAGCAACGTTGAAGTTCGGCAGGAAGTCTTCGGTTCAAGGATCAAATCATTAGGCGAAACAGTTGAGCTGATCAGGCTATGATGGTTGAGACATTTGTTACGCATGTCCCCAGACAGGGTTCCTGAGCGTGCTATGCTTGCTGAGGCGGGTACCGGTTGGACGATTAGTAGGGCTGATCAGTCTATGACATGGAAGAAAGGTTTGAAAAGCCTAGCCAGTGGACTTGGGCAAGTAGGTCCTGTTGGAGTTTCTGGACAGAGCCCAAGAGACCCTCCTACTCAACGGATAGATACATTGGAAGGTATGGTTAGATGACACGATCAGTAGAGTTCTTGCATTCACAAAATTTCATCTCCGGCTTAACTCCATCATTGTGGTTCTCCTCTTACTCCTTTCATACCCTTTTCTCCTTCATTTTTCCATTTGAGATAGCCGCTAGGAGATAGCAACTAAAACCACCGCACCCAGTGCCTGGGTATTGGTTGTCCGAACTGAACAGAACTCAATCTGATTGAATATCAAATAGAAACCTATCACTTTGGCCCCACTTTATTTACATTTTGTGTGAATTCCATTTTACTACAGCATTAGACTAAGCCGTACCGGGATCAGTCACTAGAGTCTAATGAACTATTAAGGAAGAAACTGGGATCAAGTTTGATAGGACTTACTACTGGAAAGATGCCTTTATAGTTGCATAATACATAAGCAATACTAAAACGAGATTTTGAATAGATTGGCTGCAGTCTTCGAATGTTCTGAATCTTGACAATGTTGGAATGTAAAATCCGGAGTCTTTTCCTGAAAAAATTTGAGGTCGAAAGAGACAACATCCTCGAATGTTTTCACTTGTTGGTTAAGAGGTCCTCAGTTCCTGGTGAAGGATGTCCGTAGAGCCGAAGGACAGTCTCAAAGCAACTGCTCCACCGCCAAGCTTGGAGTTGAAGCAGTCTCCGAGTCTTTTTGTCACTACGGCGCTGGATACATTGACTGACTCACTGCTGGCTAGGTGTCCCAGTTGGTTTCGCTTGCCATGATCGATAGCGCGGCGAACGCATTTTAGATCAAATTTCGCGGTTGTGAGAGGTGGTTTCACTGGGCCTGCCAGGATATCCGACGTTGCTAAAACAATAAGAGATTATTTTTGAAACTTTCTCAGTTTTTGAAGCACAAAAACTAAAATCAGGGATCCAAAAGTCAGAACAATATAGGTTTTTGAATCCTACGGTACTGGATTAGCAAACTATAGAGGGGAAGAATTAAACAAACAGCAACTGTACAGCAACGCCAATGAAAAGGAGAGGACCTAAGTTCAGAAGAACTCGAGACCAGAAATGATCTTCACGACAGTCACCGATCGAGTCAAAATTGTGCCACAGGACACATAGGAAAACCACAGACAGATGATAATTTGTCTGGTAGGATATGCAAGGATCTATGGTTACGTGACACGATTCTAAACAGCATGAATATTCGTTATTTGTGGGGGTGGGTGGGAGATTTCTATAAATTAGCTTAGTTTTTCTCACTGTGCTAACTATGGTTTATAGTACAGAATCCAAGTGGTTACGAGACAGGATTAGTAACCGATGCAATAACAGATCTCTAATGGTAAAGACGGTGTTGAAACTAGACCTGGTTTAGTGGAAGGGAATCATGCGTGTTCAAGGACGAATGAACTAATCCAATCAGTTACAGTGCGTAGAATATCCTGTTTTACTATCCGAGATTCACCCGATTTCCGATGCAATAATCCAGTGATATCAAACAACGGAAGAACACAGGACCATCTCAGTTGTTGCCAGGCATTCGCAAAACATTTTGGATTTTACAAGGCGATATTACCGATGTGCTTGTACTTAGATGATGTTGGAAATTTGAAAACCATTTGGCTCTCATGTACAAGCCTGCATTTGTTATAACAAGGTTAATGTTGCAGCCAAACGTGAATATAAAGATTCGAAACCTAATCTGATCAACGGTGAATTGTACTGGGCATCGTGTAGTCCTGTATACTGCAACTCGAGAACAGGAATCTGATATCGTCTTTAAGTGACCTTTAAAGCTGTTGTCAATCACGCTTCTATAGGTGACCTATATTGTGCTTCAGCAGGGGCTTCAAAAATTAAACTGACAGAAATTCTGACATAAAAGAATTATCATTCAGTGTAACAAGGAACAACTGTTATGCGTCTTTCCAAGAGGAAAGGCACTGCATGTTTACTAAACCAAAAAAGTAAAATTCTTGAGTGCCGCAGCAGAAATCGATTTCAGCAGATTCAAGGACGCAAGCGGTTACTCCAAGAGCGACCAACCGAAACTGAGCCGTAATAAAACAAACAGAAGTAAAGTGAACCATTCCACTGTCGCACGAAATATATAAAAACTGGGTTAGAAAACTCATCAAGGGATGGAAGAGGGAAAGCAATGTTTAGGACACAAACTGTTCTGTCGCAAGAACGAGTATCAATAAAAATAGTACTGCGGATTTCAACGAAATCACTAATGCATAAAAAAACAGAGTGAGGATTTTTCAGTTGCACAACAGGTTACGGTTGGCTCCCTCTCAAGTAAATAGGAATGGATTTTCCTTGTTTTTTCCGCGAATCATGCTCACAGCTCTGAGAAACAACATGAAAGCATCTTCAAATGCCTACAGATGCGTGCAGAAGGTACTGAAATTTCTTATTCTCTGACTACAAATTCATTTATCATGATACTACTTCATTTTCTATCGAGGTGAAGAGCGCCGTCAGAGATTCGCACATAATGCCACAAGCATATTTGGAGCTCGACGGGAATGGTGAAACTTTTAAGGATCTGGTCTGTTGAGAAGATTACTGATAGACTGTTGCAACAGGATCTACAGTGGCACTTCAACCCTCCTCATGCCACGATGGTGGCCCGCTGGGAATGATGGTACATTCGGTTAGGAGGATACTTCTTTCAGACTTTGACGAACAGCCGATGACAGATGAAACATCAATGATATTTCCTACGGACTGTGAATGGATAGTAAGCTGACGAATGCTCGTTACTGTCATATGAGTCTGTCGTGATCTCCGTGCACCCAAGCCCCTTGGTCTACTACTCCTGAGAACAAATTCGAGATATCCCGACGAATTCGTTGAAGTATCGAAAGATTCGTTATTGGAGGCACGCAAACTACCTTGCATATGTGTTTTAGCAGAGAAGGACCAAGGAATATTATCCACATTACCAACAAAGGCAGAGGTTAATAAATCTATACCGCAATCACCTGTGAGTAGTGTGTAGGACAGATGATACTTTGCCTGATTGACTTGACACTGGATTCCACCTTTCATGCACACGAAAAAATACCTTGTGGGGTTTTGGGAGCTGGTGTTATGGAGATCAAAAAACTTTGTTCCGTTTGTCAACGTTTCCCGCTACAAACAACATTTACCTGAACTGTCCCTACCAGAGTTCAGCTCGTTTGTTTTGTTGTAAAAACTTATCTAAATCTTCATCACAAATCGAACCCGAACATTCCTCAAGCTTTGCCCGCTTAGCTTGAACTTTGTTTTGACTGTATTGTAGTATTTTTTTCTGTTTCTAACCGTTTGCTGTTTTAAGCTCTAATTGTTGATTACTTGTTCAAGTTTGGATTGTGAGAGCTCAGAATGAATATCACTGAGGTCGGGTTGTTGTAAATTTTCTCTGTTTGTCGTTTACCGTGCCTTAGCTATTTTGAATCGACTTCTGATCCTAATAGTTTCGAATTTGGCCCCAAAGCATCTCCAAAGTTCATTTGGCAAGACTAAGGTTTTTGTTTGCCACCTATATTTAAAGACAATGACTCTTCAGATAGTGTCAACTCTCTTTCACCAAGTGTTCTATCGTTCTCACTATCTCATTGGGAGTTGTTATATTTTCACTGACGACACTTTACAATACTAGCTATTTACAAGACGTGCCCGAAGTGCTATAGCCAGGAGGGTTTTGAATGACGAGAATGGACGTTTAAAGTCCAATACATTACTGCTGAGGAAAAGCAAGAGATTACATCGAGAGGTGTGTCATTTTTGAACAGATTACTGCAAATGATCAGCCCTTTGCATAGTGGAACTACTTTACGTCGATCCCATGTGATGTCTATGACGTTTATGGACTACTTAGAAGACGAGCCGGTTATCACATCCGTTTACTCAGCCTAGCTGGTGACGTTTTCTGAACAGACGAACAGTTGTCACAACAGGCTCCAGAGGTAAAACTCATTTGACTGACCTGAATGCTTCGAGAACATTAGCTGCTGTGGTAAGACGTCTTCCTCAAACTTCTGCAGTTTCCTTGGTCAAAAGTCACCTCATCCATTGTGCCCGTGGACCGAGTGGCAATTTCCATGGATCTTAGGAAATTCGCGGACGACAGTCTAGATGTGCTCATCGTATAGCAGTCTCTTGTCAACCGAGACTCATAGTAATTGCAGGCTGTTCTTGGAACACCGGTAGTTTTCCACGAACCACATGCAACCGAGGATGTTGTCTGCACCACCCCAGTCACTAGCCCATCGTGACAAATCACATAACACTGCTCAGTATGGAAAGTTAATCGAGCTGGATTTACAACAAAGACCAACGTTTGCAAATCATAAAGCCCTAGGCCTTTTATGCCAGAAGGGGAACTATATAGCGGACGGCTGCAGATCACGTTGATCATGTGGCATCCCTTGCGTCATTTAGGTATTGTAGATGAAGGATCCTCATCCTGAACAAATAAAAGAGTCGTCCGCTGTCTTCCCACTTACAAAAAAGTCAATGTTTTAGTTGTGCATAAAACTGGTCATTGTACACGCAACTTTCGGGTCAGTCAAGAAGTACGTATCACACGCAGGTGGACTCCGACATAACAGATGAATAATTGGTCGAGCAGTTGGGCTTGACGGGTCAGCCGTGATGTTATCGGTATCCAACTTTGTACAAACAGCAGAGATGAATTCACATGCTGTTAGTTCTGAGTTAAGTGGTTAGGGGATCAGGGGAGTCTCGAAGTGGTGATCGTGGTATTTTTCTAGCCTACCGCAAGTGACTGAATTCGCACAGGTAGAAAACCCGAATCGGCGTTAGAAACTCTCAAGTGACGTTAAGATTTCTATCAATGAGGGCACAGTAGTGTCTCTGATGATCGTTTTGAACCTCTAAGCGGCACACCGCGTACTGGAACGACTATACGGCAGGCGAGAGGACCCGTATGCAAAACGGTTTGGGAGCTAATAGGACCCATCCCTATGTTAGGCCAAGAAAAACTCAATGTCGATTATATTGTTGGTACGGATCCTGCACCGAATAAATTAGATACGAAGTTGGCTATAGAGTTTAACAAACCCGAGGAAATTGTCCAATCGTACTATGTCAAAAATATAGAGGTATTCAAACCCTGGTGTTTTAGATGCCGTTTTGGTGAGCCATTTGAAGTCAAAATGCCTGGGAAGAAGAATAGTAAATATCCTCCATTCAAGGAAGTTTTAACGATATGGCGTTTATTTTGATTGGAATCTCGTTCAGTAAGCCACGTTGGTCCCAAAGAACGCTTTACATTCAAAATAACGACCTAATGAACAACGGGTATGTCTAACTGTGATTGCGTACTCAGGATAACGGCTCATGAAAAGTTTGGTACCTGCAGCACCACCCAGTAATCTGTCCAGTGGAACCTGATATGAGAATTGTGTTTGGCTGTATTGAAAAATACAATACAAAGTAGAAAACGACAAAAGCGGCGGTCTTGGCTTAGGTTTCTACGTTGGGCAAAGGAAGATTTAGAAAGCACACTGAATCACTACCAAATGACGATGCATCCCATGGGGCCACATCGTCACCATATTGCACCTCTTTTGCCTTGAACAAAGCAATTATTGGAAGCCAAAACCTTTCTCGGGATTCTATTCTGAATCTCCACTGAGTTCCTTTATTAAGTCGACTACTTTTCTACTGGTTTTGAGTGAACGGAAGACCTTTGACAAGCAGTTAGCAATTTATGATCAGCGCTCTTCGGGAAGGAGTTTCGCCAAACAGGATTGAGCAGTAATGCAGTAGAAACACTTATAGTTTTTCCATACTCGAAAAAACCGTAAAAAACCGTTATAGCTAAACTTAGAACCGCAGAGCATCCACCGCCCTCTTGGCTCCAGAAGGAACGGAGCTTTGGAAGCTTTCAGCTTTACTACTGAAACACTATGAAGAACTACCAAAAAGAGATAAACTTTTCTTTGTGCTAGAGACAATTGAGTTAAAGAGACAACAGGGCTGCGCTGCTTCTCAAACGAATCGCGATATAGCCATGAAGCGATTGTGTAATAACATATACCCACGGTCATGGTTTCCGATTGAAAGCCTACTGAATGGGCAATCCTTCGTTGCTCCTTTGAAATAGTTCACCATCTAGAAGATCGAGTTTACTGTAGCGGTTTTATCCATCACGTGTTTGCGGCTGGCTCAACTTAAAATGACGTTGAATGTCGGCTCCAATACTTTGTAGACTGACCCCAAGGTCGTTCTTCAAATTATTCTTAGTGAATCAAATCATTTACCAATGATTTGTACCAAGCCGCAGACCAACAATGCGAAATGTATCCTGCTATTCGTAATGTCTATGTGTAAATTAGAAGGCCAACACAGCTGACGTGCTTATAGAGGGGTGGTAAACTAAAAGGTTTTGAAAAGTATATGGCTCAAAGTTTCAACGTTCCTAACCAGGGAACATAATGATTGAACCAAAATACCTGAGAAGGATGATTCCTAGCCGCGCAACAGCGCTGTGTTGAGGGCAGCTACTGCAACTGCTTCAATCTCTTACTGATTATTCAGACTCAACCTGCAACAGTTGAATGGAACTTCCAAATTAGTAAGGGGGATATACTACGTAACAGTATCTTATCGAGAAGAGCCTATGCTGTCGAATTCCTCAGTGAGCTCCCCTAGCGTCTCAATTATAGATGGGATGAAACGGGATGATCTTACACTGGTTCAGCACAAATGTTTTGGAGAAAAGATAAGCAACACGATAAGGAATAAAACAACCCATTTGGGAGAAGATTCCACTTAGCCCTGATTACGCACGACGCAGAGAATCCTAAATTTTTACCGGAAATATACTTTATATACTGGAGTATCATGGAGCACACCCATCAAATGAAAGGTCATGCCGATGTGACTCACACAAGCGCCATACTGCATGGAACGTACAGGATATTACTTGCACATAAGACCATAGAGGAAATTGTTGGATTCCGCTTTTAATATCGATGTTATCACTGGTATCTTCTAGAAATATAATGGCCCTCTTGCCAGCTGATCTTCTGGAGCCCTACAATTCACCACCCGCAGTCACTGGAGTCGACCACTTTGGACCATTTCTAGCGAACGTCGCTAGTTTGTCCGAAAAAAATACCGCTATTTGTTTGCTTGCTCCAGCATCCAAGTCATGCATAAAGCAGTTTACATTCTGAGCACGGACTGATACAGTTTCGTTGTCGCCAGTTTCGGCGGCAGACTCCGATTCCTGCGGGGGCCGTACAGCGACAACGGACTCAAATTTAGGGATGCAGATGAGAAAATGAAAAATTCTCTTCGATATTGATACCAAGAGCAAAAAATAGCTTACTCATACAAAGAGCGTGTGTCGGGATAGTTACGCCGTTCATGATCTGTCATCAAGAAGGCGTGTGGGAACATTTCATCCGGTCAGTCTTGAGGACAGTTTTATCGGTAATGGGATCGCATTCGTTTACACGAGATTTTCTTGACGCTAGAAGCAGAAGTAGGTAAGATAATGACCGACAGTCCACTGGTTAAAAAAACTTTTGACTCCAAAGACTGTTTCGTGATGACTCCAAGTCACCTACTACTTAAGACGAGCAGTATCTGCTTCGATGGAGTTATTTCCGGACCAAGTATTCTCAATCATTGAGGGAGACAGACGAAACATCTCCTCGACTTCGCTTGGCGCAAAGAGATAAGGGACTATTCACCGCATTAGCAGAATAAACTAAGTTAGCCAAGGAAGGTTTAGGAGCTGTTGCTGATGGTCGACAGACCAGTTCCAGTAAGAAACTGATATAAGGCTCTACTGGGGGAGGTTCGACAATCCAATGACGATGGGGCGCTGGGGTTGCTATAGTGGAGACCAGAAGTGGACGACCGGTGAGAGCTGTGCGTATCCGTGCGACAGTTGGAGCATTACGTAATAGAGTCTGAGTATTTGCCGACGTCCTGGGTGAATTCGCCGACGCTGGATGGACCGCACGTAAAATGTGCATGTACTGCTCAAACTGATGCATATGGGTGTCTAATAACCACATTTTGAAGTGGTATATGACAGCATTAGCGAAAAACCTCATGCCTTTTTACTAGGAGAACTAGCAGCGAACATGAAGCTTCATGGCAGTAACATTTGTAGCCTGTTGGAATCAAGTGAATATTTACGCCCAAAAGGCACACGAGGCTCCATTTATGACACCATCGGTGGACCGCAACTGTGGCGAAATATGAGCTTGTGAAAGAAAGAGAAGCATAATTTTTCAAATTGAATAGATCCCAACTCTATTAAGAACACACCCTTCATAGAGAATATTATATATTTGGTCAACCTTCTTCCTTCAGGATTTTTGCAGTGTCACCCTCATTGGTGATAGAGTACGTTTTGTCTTATGCTTCATCAAATGCTGCCTTTTGAATGCAGTTACCAGTGTGGGTAGCCCTTTGATTATTCTCTTTGAAACAGGCAGTTATTTTGGATTACGTTCAAATGAACTCATTCAAAGTGAAATCGTATGGAATGGAGCTTGAAGTCTTTCACGCTTTCGCAAATCTCACAGAGAATATTGAACAGATAAACCATTTTATTGTGTTCATTCACACTATTACAGTGAAATATCACATGGAGCGTTATCCAGAAAAGATAATATCTACACAGGTGACTTTCGCTAGTTAAATTGCGGATATTTTTCGGCTATCTTGGTTAACAACGTCCCACTAGTCTAGATGCTTCTTATTGATGTTCACTAACAAAGCATAACGTGTTTCATTCCGATCTTAGTAAAACCATGTTGGCTGGTGTGTTAATTCGACATTCTACGGGATAGCTTTTCGCGTGGAGTTCCCACACCAAATAACATTTTTTTCTGAGCCCACTGGGGTCCATCATATAACGAACACTCATATGGAAAACAAGCCCATCCAAAAATTTCGGGCTTTGCGGTATGAATCCCCTGAAAAAGCACTGAGTGCCTTCGTTTCTTCGGTGCACAATGCAGTCTTCGTATCAGGTGATACGAGTCGCATTTAAAATTGCCGCCACTCTATATCCAATAGGAAGTGAGAGTGGCTGGGAATATTGTTGAGCTGGGTCGTTAGAGGATTTCGAGCACGGTGCCAGAGCTGAGTCCTCAAAATCGTCTTATTGACTAGATATACTGCCTTCTGCCTTGAGAATGTGTAATTGTGATGTTTTTTTCTGTGGTTCGTCCAATAGTTTGTGTTCCCCTTTCACGTATAACGCTTGGCAAAATCCCTCACAGAAGATTCATTCCTATGAGCATTTGCAATTCCGTATATGTGACCGTTACGGAGATGCCAAGAAAATTCATTTGTCATGGGTTTTTTCTTCTTTACGCGATAGAAATATGAGCGACTTGTAGACAGCAGGCTCTATGTAGCCCTGTTGATGTTCGATTTGGGCAAATCAAGGATTCCGTTGACCCACTCATTGAGCTTTAAATTCATCGAGTTCTTCCTTTATGTGCTTTGCAAATCGAACACAAGCGCTCCCGGCTCCGGAACCCTAGTGCTTGCATGCGTCAATTACTAAAGAGTGCCAAAGTGACCTCGAATTCTACGTTCACATTGATGGGAATCGAAACTTCATTTTCCAGCAACTTTTACAGTTATGATTAAGAAGCATTTTCAGCCCCGTACAACGTGAATTTTCTCAGTCATGACGGAGCTTATCTTCGGCTTGTAAAATTGTCAGACGTGTGGGAACGCTTTTGGCCATAAGGTCGGCTTCTACTGGACGGTTTCGACAACAAAACTATATTGATAAAATTTTGAACATTTTTGTGGTCCTGCAGAAAAATATGACTATATGATACTTTGCTCAGATCCCTCCACCTTGGTAACCAATGTTCCACAAACCGAACTACCTATTTCGAAAATTGAAACTGTCTTCATAAAGCACTATCAGTTACGCAAACTTATATCTTTTATCGGTGACAGTGGGTCATAACAACTCTATGGATCCCGAAACGACGGCTGTAGACAGTACTAACACCATGAAGACAAACTCGTATTGTCTGTTTCCCTAGTCATATCATCTCACTACAGTGTTGAACGTTCTCTGTGTTTATTCTTACACTGAAAAATTAACAGTATTGGTGTAGGAGTCTTGCAAGCCCTGGAACAACTCACTGTGCTAGAAATGCCGTTGTGCATGACACAAGCTGCCCCAGGAATATCTGTACGACAGAAAACTCCTCATTTTGGGAAGATCAGGTCAAATAAAACCAGCGGTGTTTCGCGGCGGACGAGTAGGGTGATGTGGCAATAAGTTTAATTTTGGGTGAGGCGTACGACAGTTCGAGCGTTTCAGTTGCGTTTAAGAACCGTGTCATGGAGAAAGCCCCCCAACGAAGGCACAGGATGTTAGATGCTCCGATGCATCCGGTGTTTTACCATCAGTAGCTGTACGGCAGGCTGCTAGTTCCTGATGTGGATCATTGCACACATTTGTCCTTGTACTGTTTTAGCTAGCTGAAAGCAGATACCTGGAATAACAGATTTATGAAATTCACCACCGAGTTCTAGAACAGTTTCCTAAGTAAGATTACTACAAAGCTGTGAAGATGATTCTAATCTAAGGAAATTCCTAACAGTTACAATAGGCGGTGGCAGTGGCAGAAAAAGAAGAGTGCATGGAAGCTACTTGGGCTGTAAACCAACCCGACACTGTGTGTTGCGGTGTCCGACCTTGGCGCTAGCTCTCGAGACGAGGGATAGGCCAGTGATGAGGAATTAAAGGAAGGAACTGGGAAACACTAGACCGGGGACGGAGTCAAAACAAATGTGGGACATCTACCGATATTACCCACTAGACTCCGGGAAGAAAATAGCCTGGTTTAGCATTGGATATCAAGGTACACAAAACCACGGTGAAAAGAAGTTGACCAACACAATGATACGAACATTCGATAAAAATATATGGCTAATTTATCCCTCTAGTGTCGTTGGGTTTTGATTATTCCAATTTGTTGTCTGCGAAAATTAAGATCAGTGATGCTGGAATATAGGGGTTGGTCGATACTGGTTTCACGCACAGTCTCCTTAGTATTGTTGTATTTGGCCCGGTGTGATCTGAAGCTCACTGCGGAAAATGGCAGAAGAACACTTACGCTGTGATTTCTCGAATTGTCTATAGAAATTAGCGGAACGGTGACACAGCATCTAGTAGTGGTGTTTGATGGTCTCCCGCAGGATGCAATTGTTGGGAAAGATCTGCAGAATTTTGAATGCGGTATAGATGTTTCGATAAAAAGACTCCGTGTTGGACGAATAGAGGCTGGCTGCATCTTGTGTGACCACAAAGACGTGGACATATGTAACACTGGAGTGACTGATGTAGAACGTGGGCAGCAATTCAAGGAGTTAATCAACAAAAACGAGCCAGCGACGAATAAAAAAGTGCCACGTAATCTGTTGCAAGCATTTGCCAACGAATTCATGGGAAAAGGGGACAAGTTGGGCAGAACAGGTGTGATAAGGCATCGTATTTATGCGGTAGCGTCCAAACCCCTAAAACGGGTACCTAGGTGGGCGCTAGTCCACTGTCAGGCAGAAGTACAGTGAAATGTCGGAGCTGTACTCAGCGGGAGTTTTATTCAACGGTTAGTCTCCATGGACATGCCCAGAGGTATTAGTTACAAAACGGATGACCACTTGAGATTGTGTGGAGGCTCCGGAAGACTAAACTAAGCTTTCAAGAAAGACTCATCCCCTTTGCCAGTATTCGAAGGCTTGTTTTGCGCGTTTAGGGTGTACATTATTGCGGTAAATTAGTATTAACCTCAAGATATTGAAAAATGGAATAGGTGCCATGCACAGACAAAAACAGCACTCACTTGTCCAACAGGTTGGTACAAACTTCAGACTTTGCCCTTCGGATTGACTAATGCATTCGCTACATCTGTCTCCTGTGCCAGCTGGTCTGGTTATTTCGAAATGCCTTGTTTACGTTGACAATGTTTCGATAAATGGAACAAAAACTGAAAAACACTTGATTAAGTCGGAATAGTTTTATAGAGAATAAGAGGGCAGGTTTCAAGGTAATGCCCTCACGGTATAAATTTTTCTGCGAGGAAGTTAACTTCGTGGGTCATGTAGGGCCACGTTGAGAAATAAAAAGAATCTTGATATAGGTCGCTAAGTCCTGAAATGGCCTAGCCCTCATTTGATCTCTGGAAGACGAATTTTCCTTGATTAGACCTTTTGCTACCGACGATTCAGTACGAGTTTCACAGAACACTCGGCACCGTTGAATGCTCCCCTAAGGCAAAAATAGGTTTCGTTTCGTATGGGTGGTGTTAGGGGGCTTTTCAAAAACAGCGCCTGGCGCGGTGTTCGTCAACCGTGCTGGTTCTGCAAGCGAAATTATCTCACACTGGAGGCGATTTATCCCAAGTGAGTACAGGTGGACGGGGGCAAGCTATAGCATATGAAAGTACAGCCTTGTCCAAACGAGAGAAAAACTATTGCACTACCATCGCGGGAAGAGATTGAAAATCATGGTCTATGGACAAAAGGCTTATAAACTTTTGATAATCTTTAAGGATTACGCTTGGAATACTGCACTGGGATGCTACACACTGAAGAAGAATAAGCTGGTATGAACAAATAAGAACGTGCGGCCAGATTGCGGGAGATATCATGGACTTCCGTAAAACGTGTGAAGAGTGGAGCAGCTTCAAAGATCCCATGACAAAGCATCGCGCCCCCTTTCAGTCAATTGCCGTGGGCTCCACAGTAAAATGGTACTTACAGATAAAGACGGACGGCTACTGATAACGCGTAAAGAGGTGAACATTCATTAACTATTTTACGAAGTGTTGCGAAGCGGTTATTTCAATGCACTTGTTGCTTAGCAGGTCGCTGATTTTATACTTTGGAATAGGATCTGTCGTAGGGGTGCACATTGAAAACTACACTCTGGCAAGGGGCTGAATTTTGAGTACGTCTTCAAAAATGAATTGTGAAAATCAGTCGAAAAGCCTAAACCACACACAGTGTCCTACCATCAGCAAAACAATGACCTTGTAAAATGCAACACCCGGACCCCTATAATATTATTGAAAGCCTTTTTGAGAGGAACGATCATTGAAATATTAAACTGCGCAATTGTTCGTAAGCTTATAGTGTTTTGGCGCTTCAGGCGACTAATCAAACGCCATATTTTCTGTTGATTGGCCGGGAGGTCCGATTGTCCATAGATTTACGTCTACCTATTCCCACTGGAGCACATCCTCAAAGATATCGAGACACTAGAGAAGAGCGCTGGAAATTGGCAAGTATTGTCAAGCAGAATCCGCACGATTCGAGACTCATCTCAGCAAAAGTCTCCATCTTTCATGGTTTATTTTGATAAACTGGAACATTGTCAGGATGTGGTTTATCTTCTGTATCTAATATTTGCTTTTAATAAGATCTTCATGTAGACAGAATTCCGCAAAAGTCGGTCAGGAAAATGTCCATATGGCAGCTAATGGAATCAATGGAGTGGAAATAAAGTGTGGTCACATATTATAATTGCTGAGAAATTCGGCCGATATTCATGCCCGGTTTGTGAAGATTCGGGCCCGATGAGGAACGGTAGAGTTTTCATAGTTAGTTATACGAGAGGGTATGGATTGGAAAGAGGAAGGTGCAGAAGCGATAGGGGGTTACATTTGGATTGATCGCCGTATAAGTGGTAAGGGCTATCCGCAAGTATTTTGTGAGCAAAATTTGCACTTGTGGGTAAGTGTGGTTTGCACAACTCAGCAGACAGTTCTGCAAGGAGTATGATAGACACTGGACTCAATAATAATTTTAAAATCTTCCTTAGGTAGAGTAGTAAAATTAAAATGGGGAACAGTAGAGTAGAATAAGAAAACATTGACAAACGGAGGAAGAAATAGCGCTCCGTTTGACGTTAAAATGGCTACTGTTTTGATTCGGTATAATTGCGGGCATATTTTCTTCATACAGTGTGGGATGCGAGATGATGACTTCATATTACATCCATAGTGATTCTCAAGTGTTTAAAAGAACCCACTCTAGCTAGTGGTTCTATGGAAGTGACAGATGGATCAGAATGATGAGGTATCGAAGAAGGTAACATATGCACTCAAAGCACTTGGGTTGATTCATAGTTGTCCTGGATCGAACGGAGAACGGATGTATATATATATATATATATATATATATATATATATATATATATATATATATATATATATATATATATATATATATATATATATATATATATATATATATATATTAGACCCGGATGACTAGAATAAAGAAACGGCTTGACATGGAGCCTCTTCATCGGCATATTAAAATAAATGTTACGGAAGGCTGGTTGAAACGCTACCTATGTAAACTGGAAGTAAATATGGGTAAAGGATAGTTCCCTGTAGCTATCCTAAGTTATTTTCTTGAGATTTCGATGTTATGAAATCTAGTCTTATGGAATGAGTTCTGGTGGTAAAATAGAGGGACCAAAATAATCGGATGCCAAAGGGGGGGGGTCTGCCGAATGCTCCCATTGAAAAAATGCAGAAAGACTGAAAAACAATCGGAAGCGGATGGATAGCTAAAAAAAGCACACCGCACACACTTCACTGATCCATTCCAAGATTCAGGTATATGGTGTACAAAGAAAGCGATTGCCTCCACACTGGACCTGTTCGGTGTATAGGCAACTGTGTTCCTTTCAATCACCGTTCACTGACGTTGGGCGGTTCGAACGTGGAGTGAATCGACTCAAACGGAAGAACCCTAGAAATGCTTTAGAGCTGCTAGAAATACCAAACCAAATGAGTAGTAAGTAACTGGACAAGCTTCACGAAAAACAATGGAATAATCCCACCCGAGTCATTTTCCAGACCACACTTTAACAAAATCGATCCTCTGGCTACCTGAATATTCCGGGTCCGTTCTGGCCAGCTACTTGCGGCCATTGGGTTGGTTCTTTTACGCTCCATCCCCGTTGGGTTGATCTGACCGCTGTGATTGATGGCTCAGACGGTAGTCACGCAGACGGACCAGTTTCCTGGTTACCTGAGGTTCCACCAAGTTCCTCCTTAAACTCCTCAGGCCTCTTTTATCTGTTGCGTATTCGCCGTTTCTTCTTTGGTCTTTGGCTCTTGGTTGGTTGGCTCGATTGGTCTCACACTCACCTAGCTATGTTGCTGCAGCATTCCTAGCTTGTTTATAGCTAGTACATCGGTGAAGGTGTCTACTTAATTGATGCTGCATTTTTTCCGATAGAAGCCTGATTCCCGGATCACTGATTTCACATAAAATAACCACTAGTCGGAATAACCTGACCCATTCGCTTTGACGCAAAATTACCTTTATAGATATGTGGAATCGAATTCTAATAGTCCACTCGGATTCTGAGTAGTTGCTCTGTCCAAGGCGCATATGATGCAGCACGGTAGGGACGTCATTAGGAAAGGATCAACGGTCATTTGATATACATTTTGTGCATTTATCAAGTCTCCCTCGCTCTACCACGGAAACCGAAGACATGAAAGCCGTTGCTGAGTTGCCTTTCAGTGTTAAAACACTGCTTAGATATTTTTCACTAAATTTCTTCTAGGTCACAGTTGGCCGAGGCTCCTAACTATGCATGGCCACAAGTCCGAACCATGCGGTGTTCCGTGAAATCAATGTGGGTTCATCACACACCTTATATTCTTGGTCGACCGGTACTGAGTTTTTGAAGAAATCATTCGACCTACGAATATGCCTATTAAAAAATGTGAACAACATTTGAAGACAGAATAATAATTTCACATAAGTTATATTTTTTTATCAATGCTAAAAGGGTGCTGGAGCTTTGTGTCAGTGTCTACCCGATTTTCACAGCTTCGTTATTGTATCGTTATCTATGACTCATAGTGATCGCGAATGCCTCATCATAATTGAAACGTCAGTCTAACATTACTTCAACGTGAACTCCTATCCTCGACCCTTGAACCCGGAGGATTGTCGGACGACTGACCCACACGCCTACCTGTTGATCGTAAGAAAGTTCGCTGAACATAAGAAACAGCTGCACTATGGAAAATCTGGCGTCTTTCTTTTTTCCTTTGCCGAAGTTGTGCATAAGTTTCATCATTTTAACTACAGATATGGTGTCGAAGGCTAAAAATCTTGTTTTTCATGCATATAACAACTACTGACTTGGATTGTACTCTACCCTGTGCCCGATTAATTATGAACATTTTTGTTTCCGCTAGGAATGCCCTCCTTTCTTGAGAGAAGGAACCACTTTGGAGTAAAAATGCTATCTATACGCTTGCGATTTTTACCTGGACACGAAATCAGCCGATAAAATGAATTCGAACGTTTTAGTGGCTGGAAACCACAAATATATTGTAATAATCGTAATGAACTTAACTGATAGTCTGTACTGAAATTGCCCCCACCCAGAACTACGCGAACGGAAGAGGCAAGAAGACCAAGGCCTCGAAATAGCACGTTAGTTGTATTGCAGAGTGGGTTTGTATAACCACGTTTAATTATAGAACACAAATAGTAGACTCACAGATGATCAACATATCTAGCAGTCCGCCTTATGTTGTCGAATCGGCGTAAAAAACGAAATAATGCGCAGCCAGGAGAATGATCCGTTGTTGGATAACGGGAGTCACGGTTTGTTCGGGTAAGTAAAAACTGACTGGGTTGGAGATCTATGACTATTGGTAAATACCGAACACAATCACCATCAAATTCTAGCTCTCAGTGAAAAAGAAATTTCACAAATTTTATCATTGCATTGTGTTCTGTGAAACAGCATTCTCTCAGTCATGTACATAGATGTGTATCGCGGATCGGATCACTAAATGCTTCAAGATATACGCAGTTTTAATTGAAGAACCGTTCACGAAGAGTTAGTTAGCTTAGTCCGAAGATAGAATGTACCACAACAGAACATTCTGCAAATCACTTGAAACATATTCAGTTCGTGCAAGACGAAATTGGCGGAACTCATTTTAAACGGGTCACTGTGCTTACGTGTTTCTGCTTATTTATCCTCATTTCCTGCTGAATGAACGGAAACTTGAATGGGAACCACCAGATCCATTACTACGCAGCCTACGGATGAGGCTCAACGATGAGATTTACAGTCACACATAACCACAAATAAATGAGGTTATGAAAGTGCACGTGAAGTGTATAAACGCTACATTTCTACTCAAGGTACCGAACCACAGTTTACTCCACTCGATGGCCCAACTAATCAGGTGCCGGGAGTGCCTACTAATGTCTGGCCAGATTCAGTTACTTAGGGTTTTATTCCGTCAAAATCAAACGAAATCGTCCATAGCGTTTTTTTATTTCTTACTTTTCGTTAGTTAATACGTCAGATGTGCTACTGTATAATATATCCCTCTGTTCGATCATGAAATACCAGCTTGGGTTACTCGAACTGTTTCTTGTTGAGATATTATTTTCAAGGAGGTAGACGATCGAAGGGAATCGGTCATCTAAGCGGTGGAATCGTGGAAGTATTCTCTGATATAAACCTGCATTCGTCCTTTTACAATCATTCTGCAAATCAAACCCAATCAAACGGATTGTGTAATGTCCAGTATTCTCATATTTTGCCAATGAAAAAATGTTCTGGACTCAAGTAACGGAGTGCAAGTCGTAACCGCTCGAATGAGAGTTGAACAGCATCTCCGTTCATTTACCATTTTTTTCAGATCTGTAGATGAGTAGTTGCCTCTTCTTTTAAACAGAGCTACACCATCTTCATAATGACAAATATAATTTTGAATACGCATTGTAATTCTCCGGCAATAAAATAAAGATTTAGTCCTTGACAGTCAGAGTATGGCTCCAGCGTCTCAGGGAAACATCGAATGTGCTCTGTACCGTCCAAGTGTTACGGATGTTCTGATAGTTTTGAAACACCTCGGGTTAGCAATTTTCGCTTACGACAGAGACTTTTCATTTTCCGCCAATAGCACCGAGGCACTACATCATTGTCAACCAGCCTCTTGTCATTTGAAGCTAAAACAATTTCACCGAATTGCACTGTTTGACGTACTCCGAGAACGTACATATATTTCGTCAAAAGTGAAATCACCGAACAAAATCTCAATGTGCAACAAATTCGGTAAACAAACGGCTTACTATTCCTGTGACTGCTGGTTTCCACATCAGTATCCGGGTGACCTCCAAAACCGAATGTTATTGGGCTCTAAGCCTCAGCTGGAAGCCTTCCAAACCTCGATGAACTGGAATCTATAGCTTTGCTGCTTACAGATGAGATAATTTCGGATAAACGTGGTTAGATCTTCTCAAACCCACACGACTAGTGATTCCAACTGATGTGATATCACCGAATAAAGTGCCTAACCAATTTTGTTCTGAGTTATTTCAACCCACAGATGTTTCTTTGTGGAAGTTAAAATTCTAATGAAGATTTTTCTGCTAGATTCAGGGTGGTTCATTGCATGGCAGGAAGTTTCAAATATTATGAAAATTCTTTTGACGAGGAGAGGCTTTTGAATGCGGCTACACTACTCCTCCACCTTCGAAATTTATGACATATTCGTCTACTCTTTCTCCGGTTTACTGTTCTCTCTTTGACACCGATTTTAAATTATATTATGTTATCAAAGTAATGCTATCCCCAATAAAATATTCCAATGAGTTTTTGAAATTCTTCAAAGGAGGGATTTGCCGGACTGCTCGGTTCCTTTCGGAAATATGACAATGAATAAATAGGAAAGAATTTTTGAGAAAATAGGGGCGATCCTAGAAAACACAGAAAGTTTTGGTCTTGTCTCGTTTGTAGAAGACCCATACACAACATGAGCCCTCCCATGATGATCGGCAACAGCATTCATCCCATATTGGGTAACTTATTGGTGTTGTCAGGTATTGTTAGGTCATACAAATATTCTCATCTCGGTACAATCCTACTACAAGAAACGTGGCCTCACAGTAAAGTCGACTATGAAATAGTCGAGCTGAGTGGTTTCACTTGATATCGTTTGTATCGTCCCGTTTCACAGAGGAATCGAGGCTGTGGTGTTATCACATATATCAACAAACATTGGTACCAAAACGTCAAGCTCGTGTTCATGTATTTAACTGTATATTTCAGTTGCTTTGTCATAAAATGTAAACCTGAATACTTTAGAAGTTTTGTTTCGCTACGCTTGTAGATGTTTGTACTTCACCCAAATATTCTACAGACGGCTACAAAGAAATCAGCAATCCCGTTCCATAAATTCTAGAAGACTGAGCAGACAGTTCTTCGTGCGTAGTTGCTAACGATTTCATTCTGTTTGACGTCATCTTCCTATCCTTTTGTTTTATGAACACTGCCAACTTTGTACCTGCTTTTCTAGACATTTCCCTGTTCAAAGTAAGCATATTTTTCATTACATGACACTCCGTTGTTGGCCCATCCGGTCAGGTTAAATCACAGTTTCACCTGAGATTCATAGCCACACCAACCACTGATAATTCACGCAAAGCAGCAAACTCGAACCTTGCAAAACGGCAGACATTTTTGTAGGACACGCAGGTACTGAATTGAGTGATATCTGCGGGATTGAAGTCATCTTTCAGCTGTGTTCATTTTCGCTTTAACCTTTGGTGCACCATCGAGAGCCATTACATTCGCGCCATACCTTTCTCAACCTCCTGCCCAAATGACTTAGTAGCAGAAAAGAATATGAATTTAGGTGCACGGTGTACATAAAGATCAAGAGACTGACGAAATAAACCACGATTAAGCACCACCTCATGGAACTTAGAAACCATAAAGAGTCATTGAAGCTCCTAAATATTTAAGAGATTCATCAATACGCAAGTCAGATGATGTGGATATCAAACCATTCAGTCTCGCATTGAATAAAGAACCTGGTCCTTCAAACATGCTCCCTTTACGAATTTACATTTCTGATGTTTACTGAGAGCAAATTTCTCTAAATTCTAGAAAATCCACTGAACCCGGTGGCCTCATTCTTACAGTCCTCAAAGAGTGTGCGGCCATTCTTCCAACTTCTTCCTCCAAACTCTTCAGTCAGACCTCAAAAGTGGAAATGGCAGATGTTGGCGGTCATAAGACCTGTTCCTTTAAAAAAGTTCCTCCCAACGTCCGTCCCATCGCTTGCACTTCAGTGATACTGAAGGTTTTTGAAATGTTAATTCTCCCGCAGGTGGAGTCTATCCCAAAAGTTCAAGACCACACCAGTTTGCCTATCGATCCTCACTGTCCATTCTTGATGCCCCTTTCACCCTGATACATTACACAATCCAGTCACTTGATAAAAAAAGAAGATAGGATTTGTTTCCCGGACTTGACTTTGTTTTGAGATGAATGAACTCATCTCTATTCTATCCAATTCAGTTGACGAGACTCTCCCTATTTTCCGATTGATCGATTATTTCAGTAACCATCATTAGCTCACCCTGTTACAGCACCAGCTCTCCCTTTGTGACCTCCACTCTCGGCTTCCTTCAAGATGTCATATGATCACCCTTTCTAGTTTCAATCTGTTTATCTCCGAGACCCACACAAGACGACAGACTCCTTACCGAATACGCTGACGATACCAATTTTGGCTCGACATATTTCCGGAATTCTTATTTTTTTACCATTCGGATTGGTATTACTGAACTTTTTCAATAGTCCGCTGCACATAATTTGGCTAATGGTTTCCTCAAATGCGAAGACTTCCTTTATTCTATAAGAGAGGTCAAAGGTACCACAACTACAATTAAGCTTGCATTCCAGTTTCAATTTCTGGGAAACAAGTGAAGCACCAAGATTCAGTAAAGTAACTTAGTTTCATATTGGACCAAATTGTACTTGGTCACGGCAAGCAAACCACTTTTTTACAAAAATCAAACGTTTGGCTTTTTATATGACGTGTGTCGAACTCCACTCTGTACCGACACACCTCATCAAATGCTTTGTTTTTCATGTGTTTAACCCACCAGCTCCATGACTTTTCTGTCACTGTTCAAGTTCCGTTGTAAAAAAGACTTCAAAGAAGTCTCTGTATCCCTAATTTTCTAGTTCTGTCGTACCAAGTACCCAGAAAAAGAATTATCCACTTCGTGCACCAAACCTCCCTGCAGTTCCATAAATACATAACTAGGAAAGTTCAAATAAAACCGGACACTGTTGCACCACATCTTGTAGATCGGTTGAACTAGTAACACTTCAGAACCCAATACTTTTTTCAGTGGTTCTGTTTCCCTCACTTTGATAATGTTACTTGGATATACAAAGGTGAATATCCACTCCCGGGGTGCAAAAAGTGTCTTCTAGTCTAGTCTCGTATTTTCTTGTCTTCCAAATCGAAAGTAACTGTTGAGAAAAGGTCACTGCACTCTAGAGGAAGACCGTACAAGGACAGACTTAAATACCGATGGCCCCAATTCCAAACCTGTGGTTTGTCTATTAGATGGATTTATATTCATGACTGTGGGGGTATTGTAAGTTGTCACATGAATAGGTAAGGTTCGTTGCATATTAGTTGATAGTACCGTCTATTATTTGTTATTGTTATTCAATGCTTTTTCTGCGGTAATGATTATCAAACGGGACTGGGTAATCACTAAAGGCACTACCCAGTTTTAGGATGAATGATCGATAAAATAAGTGAACTGATACTGAAATACGTGTATAATCAAAATGAAATTCAATCAATTTATGCATAGCGAAAAGACATCAGGCTGGTGTCAGTTTCCCTGAGGATTTTTGAATGCATTAGTTCTCACATTTCGATCACAGTTTGGGCTCACCATCCAGCATGGAATAGGGACTACATGGAAGCATCGATAACAGGAATTAAAATCAAGCGGAATTAAGTATTGTCCAAGTATATATTGTATGAATGAATTCGGATAACGATTACTCCTAATGGCACCGTCATTTCTCAGGTTTCTATGAAGGTTCAGTAGGAACTGGGCATCCTTTAGCTTTCAGGGGATTGCTTACAGCCATTTTGGTAAACTACATATACAATGTGAAGCGGCTAGATTACTACATATTTGTAATCAGCTGACACTCACTGGTATAGTTGGATTTGTCCTGTACCCATGCACACACGAAGATACACACATAAATTATGGGGAGTTCCTCTGTTCTCAACCACATCGTATGACATTATTAGGCTTTTGTGAAAAAACAGATCGGTCATATCATCAAAATCAATATCGTCTGATATTATTCTGACCTGATAAAGCCATGGTTATAAAATTGAGCAAAGACATTCCACAGGGAATGATGTTATTATTGTTGCCATTGTTCATGGTGATACTGACTAAAAACGTGATGAGTATTTATTCAAGTGATGCGTTATTTGTGTGCCTTTTCAGAACAAATAGAGAAAAAAATTAATAAAGAATGAAAAGAGTGAATCTTATATGTACTGGTAACTTATATTGGGTGCATAAAAAGCATTCAGGATGATGGTAATTTTAAATCGTGAAAAATATTCATGGTCGATTTCCTTAGAAAACGGTGTGAGGTCACGTACCGTTTTCTAAAAATATTGTTAATTATCACTATAGTCAGAGAGAAAAGACGGGGCGGTCAGTGAGTAGCGGTGGAATGATCCTGACTGACAAATATATAGCCTGATATATGAGTAATAACACAAATATCATTGTTCAGCAAAAACATCTTCCATCAAATAATATTATTTCCTTAGGAAATAGAGGAAAACACAATTTCAACACAACACTTACCAACTCTTTTACATCGGCTTTACACTGACGTAAATGCAGTTCATCTGGATCGTATACCATGATAACAAACATTATTCAGACATATAATTATTCAAACTAATGCTGACTGGAAAGGTGAACCGTGTTCGTTTCTAGAAACAGGATAACCCATATGGCGGCGTTAGAGCAAGGAATATGATGGGACAGTGAGTAAATCATCCATCTTCATGAATGAGTAAATTGAGTGAGACACATTCATAGCTTCATTTGCCCGTTGCACGACCGACTGGAAATGACAACCGTAGCACCGAGACTTAAAGTGAGAGATCCGATAAGCCCGAACTGTAGTTGACCTGTAGAGGTGAGATTTAAACATCTAGCCCCAAGCTTGAACGCCAGTGACCCAGACTAGTCAAACACTCATCATCAGCATTACACATGACAGCGAACCACCTTGTTTTTCGTGCTTATTGCAGACTAGATATACCATGTTTATTGGTCACCAATTGTAGAACAAACACAATATTCGATAAGTATGAAGGGAACAGTTGGTGGCTACTTGTTCTCATAGTTTCGATTTTATCGGTAGAGTTCCTGTATTGGTGGTTGTCATTACATTGTCATGGGATAATGAACAAATCACAGTTTCTGGCACTGTTGGTAAGGCTAGCTTTGGATTTGTAGTAGTTTCGTATGAGCTTGCTGGGCCGTTGTATTCTGAATGATATCTAAGATTCAACCCTTGATGTTTCTTTGTTAGCCTTTAGTTGGATGTGTAGAAAAACTCTTTCTCCTTGACCGAATAACCCGATTCATTCCAAATTTCACCGGCTCCCGAAATGTTGCTTGTCGCACCACACCGGGTAAGTATCCCGTGCATGTGCATCTAGATTACTAATGGTTTGTTCGCGCAAAACTCCTCAGAGTAACATATGAGCTAGTGCATCAAATGAGAGCCTGGATCACTGGTAGTTTGTTAGTCTTCGTTTGGATGACTGTCCTTTTGGACTATACGATTCACGCGCAAACCCCAGGTCATCCGACCAACCTGCACCCGGATGCACCAGACTCACGTTTCGCTCTTGGTGCATATCCTTTGCCTCACCCAGGGTTTGAACCCGGGCCCTTCCACCTCGAAGGCCTGTGTGTTACCACTGCGCCACCCCTCTCCCGTTCGACCTGAACCGAGTCACCAAGTTAAGCTTGTTCAGATGTCGACCTCGATGACAGCCAAAAATGCCCGACAGCTTCAAATGGAGACGCGGTTCCGGACCTAGTTAACTCCAAGCGAATGCCTTCCTACCAGATCAGGTCTTCTCCACAGGATGAGGGCAACGGACCCACATTTTTAAACGTGCTTCGCGTTTCTGGTATATATATCATGCAATTACTTGCGCGTAGTGTGGGCTGTCATAGATGTTGACTTCTGAACAAGCTTAACTAGGTGACTCGGATCAGCTCGAACGGGAGAGGGGTGGAGCAGTGAAAACACACTCGCCTTCGAGATGGAAGGGTCAGGGTTCAAACCCTGGGTGGGGAAAAGGATATGCACCAATGATGAGCTCTAACAAGAGCGAAACGTGAGTCTGGTGCTTCCGAGTGCAGGTTGGTCGGATGACCTGGGGTTTGCGCGTGAATCGTATAGTCCAAAAGGACAGTCAACCAAACGAAAATTAAACAATCCCACACTACTCGCGAGTAATTGCGTGATATATATACCGAAAAAGCGAAGTTTGTTAGTCGTCTGTAATCAAGAACCCGGCAATCTTTTTCAGTACAAATACGTATTCAACTCGAGAGATCACCCTTAGCAAAAACCACAGTCAACGAGCAGTAATTTTTACTGCCAATGTTTTGTGCCGCCAAAGACAATTTTAAAATTTTGAGATGAATTACAAGTGTCAATATCATGGTGTGTTGTTTTTCTGCAGTCACTTCTTTGTTCCTCCTCTCTAAACGATCAATAGACAGTTATTCGCTTTCAATAAATAAGAGAGAACCGTCATTTTCTCCCACCTCTGCAATGCCTAATTGAATTTTTTTCTGACTGATAACAACCACACTCTTCCGTGTGGTTTAGTGACAAGTGGAGACCGTTCAGTAGCTAATGACCCTTATTCAACGACTACCCTCCATGTAACCATGAGCAAGCCTTTCCCATAGAGCTTTGTTGCACAAGCTTAAATCGTTCAGAAATACGCTTCCGTTTACTAACCTCTGCAAAGAGTCATCACTTGGGATACGCGAGAACTACGAAACAGCATCTCCAAGTTATTTAAAAACGAATATTGTCAAGCGGACAAAATTCAGGTCAATAAATAGGAACAGTTTCTGAAAAGTTCAACGAAAGTAAAATGGTCTCCGTTCATTGAAGTGCAGGAAACTAGTCCATTTGATTCATTGCTTTTTACATAACAGCTCCAACATTGCAAAACTTTTCTTGGACTGTTTGTTCTTCCTTAGGAGATTCGCCAGTAGATATAAGACGATGAAAAAAGGAATGCATTGGCAGCTTTTTCATAAAGAATTTACCAAAATTGCAACCCATGTTGTATACCAAATACTCGTTACTCTGGTACTGCCACTTCCGACAATCTGTTTACACAGCCACTACCGGCTGGTCAATCAGAAATAGTTCGTAACACGGAGACATACTATTACCCAGTCACCGGTAATGTTTGATGAGAGAGGTGGGTCGATTGTAAACCCAATTTTTCTCAGTTCTACAAACGATAAGGTGAAATTTATGCTACAAGCAACGGCAATATGTTTCTGAGCAAGATAATATCTATGCACCCACTATTAAGCTCAGCAGTTTTGAAGACGTGAGTTCTGAAATTTGAGTATCGAGACCATGAAGTCGCTCGCTCAACACAATTGATGATGATCGGAAGTGAACAGCGAGCTGTATCGCCTCGTCCTACCATGTTTGAACTGCATGCCAAAATGCATGCTTTACCATCGAATTGGAACCTATGACCATCGACCTCAGAACCCTCAAAGTGCTTCCGCGATGTTAATAGTAATCCACTTTCCGACAAGTATCATGCTCTAGTAATTACTTCCCTTGGTTGAAATTAAACTACAACCGGTTATTTCACTAATACGGCTCTTGGTAGCAACTTCAAGGAAGAATTCTTTGCGAATGCAAAGGTTTGTAATAATGCAATCCAATTTTAAGCTGAAGTGTGACCGGTTCATCAGATTTTTTGAATTGTCTGCGCGTATGAACTCATCCTGAACTTTTACAGTCAACTGGAGCAGCTGATAACTTTCTTTGAACGCTGACTAATGCACTTTTTATCAGAATGCGCCAGTATGTAGGAAGAAATAAGCGGCCCTGTCGGCAGTTTCTTATTGCTTTACCGCGATCCCGCATCTTTGAACACTGGTATGAATCCGGCTCAGTTGTTCAGGAACGGAGAACCGAGAGCAAATTTACTAAGCCCGCAATCTTCAGCTAGTTTCTTCCAGTAGGAAATAAATAATGCTCCATCCAGAGTTATCGAGCTTATTCGAATACGGAAACAGCTCCACCAAACTATCGACCTCGAACGGCTTTGTACATCACAATCACTTCCAAAAGTATATAAATTTGTGACGGATTTCATTCGTCTGGTTGCAAGGTGAGCAAAGCATGTCCACCAAAGCTTCGGATTTGTTGTTAGGAGCCATGCAAAAGTGGTATCAACTTGTTAACAAAAGACCGATGCAGAACATTTTCCGAGTTTATCCGACTCACCGCTGCTTGCAAAACGTGCTACCGCTTGGATTCAGGTTAGGTTACAAGCTACTCGAATGACTGCTCGTTGGAAAAACTTGCTAAAACTCCAGTCATTTCTGCACATGTACACATATGGCCAGAACAAGTGCGCTTATGTGTGTATATATGGGTTGGTATGAATGCCTTACTGAATCCTTCTGTAGAATTTACTGAAGGTCTCGGGTTTAGATTGGTCGGGCTATCGATTGCATGGCGTAAACCCTCTCGCGGAATAATTCGACTAACAGATCGGACGGGTGTGAACAGTGCTCAAGGGCTGTGACAGGATTATCTATCCCTCTGAATATCAGCCGTTAGACGCATTAGAAAGATTGACATTCCTATGGGACTTCAAAAGACACACGAACCGAACATTGTTTTACTCATCATATATACATCTTGGTATTTTCTCATTTCCTATCCCTTGCTTCCGTTCTCATCAGGTTTGCTTGAGATTCGTCTACCATGGCTGTCTGATGGTGGGTTGATCCACTTTGGTTCATGATTCTTGTTAGTATTGGATACATAAATTACTACTGCTCTGATCTTCTCTGAACCACACATAATGGTTTCCACCATTTCGAGGTATCCCATTCAGTAAATTAGTCAGAATGAATAGTTACATCGAGTTGTTGACCATTTTGAGGAACAAACAAATCTCGAAAAGTTTTTCGCATGTTTTCTGGCACTTTCGTTCCAAGTGATTTTGCATTCAGTCATTCTGAAAAAAAAACTGACAGATAAGACTAGTCACGGCAAGCTACATGGAGGATCAGCATGTCGGATAAAGCTTACGGTGTTTGCACTCCTGGGTGAAGGAAGTAAAATCCGTACCATTTGGAGAGCATACATGTCAGTACTAGTACTCGGTTCGGTGATTTTGCCCGGCCCAGTCAATATACACTTGGGACCATGGTCCTCACAAAGCAGACCAAGGAACAGGACTCTTCTTGGATCAGTTTTCTCATGCTTTCTAGTATCATGAACCAATCAGTGCGTTCAGTGTGATGTCCGTGAAAGCTCCACAAACGAAGCGGTACTAAAGGGAATGTCATGCCTCTCATGCGTCTACAAGGAAAAGATAATACTAGAATACGTTCTCATAAACAAAACTGTTTGCATTATTTCATTCTGTAGTCTTTACAATTCATATAGGAAATGGTTCTGCTGAGATGGTCAATGATCATTCGGAATGGACATAGTTTGTTTGGGGGGGGGGGGGGTTGGGGTTAGATCAACGTGTCGATCCGCAGGACTAGGTCGTGACAGTCACATAGTTCGGAGCTGAGTCACTAGGGTGGAGTGGTCCACTTACGGCAAGAGTAATTGGAGGGCCTGGACGAATTTCTTCTGTGTACAAAAAACAGGTGGGAAAAGACGGATGCTAATCCTCTCTGCGGTGGCCAGTGTGTGTAAGCGGATGTGTTAGTGGAGATTGAGGGACACTCGAAAGACGATTTTGAATGCCGAATCTGTTTGTGTACAAGAAGCCCGAGAATGGCACTATCTATGGTTCCTGTTCCCTCACGTTGGAGCCACTAAAGGACATACAGTGACGAAATGACATCAGAATAAGCAGACCCGACAAGGGCTCCGGGGTGGTGACTGGGAATATAATCGGACTGCTTGTATCACGAAAGTAGTGCGTGAGATTGATGAATCTTTGATATGCCTGACCTTTGGGTTTCAGCTTTCACGCACAAACATCGGATCATCTGACCAACCAGCACTTGGAAGCACCAGACTCGAGTTTCCCTCATGTTGGAGCTCATCATTGGTGCATATCCTCTGCTACACCCAGAGTGTGAACCTGAACCCTTTCACCTCGAAGTCGTGTGCGTTGCAACCGCGCAACCCTGCTAGCCTTCGGGGTAATCCGAATCACCAAAGTAAGCTTGTTCATAATCACCACCCCGGAGCCCTTGTCGGGTTTGCTAATTCTGATATCATTTCGTCGCCACACGTGGACTACCCCACCCCTAGTGACTCAGCTCCGAACTATGTGACTGTCACGACCTAGTCCTGCGGATCGACACGTTGATCTAACCCCAACCCCCCCCCCCCAAACAAACTATGTCCATTCCGAATGATCATTGACCATCTCAGCAGAACCATTTCCTATATGAATTGTAAAGACTATAGAATGAATCAATGAAAACAGTTTTCGATATATCACTTCAGGCATTGACATATATAGTACTGGGTAAAAGAAGGTATATGTGCAGGTAAAGATAGCAGAGAGTGAGTAAATGTGCAACAAATCCGGTAACTCGACAACATGCTTCAACTTGATGAATCTTGTTCGTTGTGTGAACGACAATAAGTGTGAAATGTGTAACCAAATGGCGTCAAAAGACAGGTGTGAAAAACAAAGGTGTGAAAAAAGAGGTGTGGGGCTGGGGAGAATTGGTTCAATGGAACCATAAGAGAATCACTTGTTACGGCCACGGCAACAACAACTGTTGCACGAGGTTACGTTGCTTACACAAATCCGGCTTCAATAGCCGAATTGCTATGGCTTCTGACGTCATCAGCAACCGCCTGCGTAATCCTTTCGCGTGAATTCTGGGAATTGTCAGGACTGGTCTAAAAGCTGTCACCGTGTCGATTTGGTGTCCGCTATCCACCAGATGTTGTAGGATTGCGCTATTGACAGTCCAATTTGTTTCTTTGCGTAAAGAAGCCGGGACGTGTTCTGATATCCTCTTCGACAGGCGTCTCGTCGTATGTCCAATATACTGTGCACTACAAGAACACGTAAACTGATATAGAACAAAAGATTGAGACTGATGAGGCTACCTGTCCTTGGATTGTTGAACAATGAAAGGCTTCGTATTTGTTAAGATTCGGACATGTGCAGCGGGGAAAGACTTCCCGAGGGTCTTGGATATGCGCAGCTCTAGTATTTCTAAGGTTTTGTCACCTTTGAACGGGACAGTTAGAAAAATATCCTTTTTCTTGGCCATTTGAACTTTCATTTTGTGTCTCCTCTCTCCCATATGTTGACGAATGAACGGTTCTGGATAGCCGTTTTTTAATAATGTACCGCGTATGTGTTCGAGTTCTTGGGCAATCGTGTCAGGACTACAGATGTTTCTTGCTCTGTAGGTCAGATAGCTCACAAGGTTTCTTTTGTATCGTAGGGGGACAAAACTTAGGAAGTGTTTTTATTGCCCCAACCATGTACATTTCCGAACACGGTAATTGATGTGGAACCATGTCGAATATCGTGCGCCGTCACGATAGCACCACAAATATCATTAATGGAAACAGACCGATGGTCATCCTTGATAAACAAAACTGCAATGGTGTTATATTTAGGAGTAATGAAATGAGACAATAAAAGTCATGTCTGCCTAATCGAAATATTTCATACAGAGGTACTGAATGGCAAAGCTGACACCACAATTTTATCATCACGGCGCTTGACTCGACAGAAGGAATGCACTAAATATATTTTCGAAGTTGATAATATTTGAAAGTACTTTGGGGTTGATCAGCGACCCGAACTTGTGTTCGAAGATGTACGTTTTCAACTATTTAATTAAGGGGGATAATCATGATGGCTTCCTACTCCGTCCAACCGTATTTCTCCAGTGATGTCAGTGTGCCAGATGCAAATTACTCATGGACGCGTGGGTGCTGCGCACAGTGAGCGAGGAAACAATATCATAACCAATCTCTCCCAGAAATGAATTGTAATCAAAAACTTCTGCAGGAGTTGGCATATCTTCGATGATGCAGACATCGGTGAAAATACCACCGTTTTCTAGCGAAAGAGAACTGGAGGTACTTAATAAGTTTCACGCAAGGTAGTTTTTCTCGAAAAGGCGAACACCATATACTTCGATGCGATCGAGTAGATAGGTCGAGATTTTGTGCAATCCATCACATTACTGTCCAACGATGACCGCGCCTTCCAGATAAGACATGGTACCGGATAATTCAAATGTAACTGCGTTCACAATGTTTCGTCAAATTTTGAGTGAAGCAGATCCATCGCCGAGGGCCGCTGCCCGAACTTGAAATTATAAGTAATTGGTAATATGACTCGGCCGTATTGAGTTTCGCAAAACGTTTACCGCCATCCTGTTAGCCAAAGTGTGCTCGGTCGATGGCAGTGGATGAGACGTGTTCAGAATGCTTTGTTCAAACAAACTTCAAAGTTCACATGAGCACAGAAACTTCCGTCGGAGATTTTGGGAAATGAAATTTGGAGTAGCTTGCTTGACATCAGATACCTGAGCATAATTGTCACCATTTTTCACTCATGCTAGCTTATGATTCATGAGAAGCAGTGCGACATGTAGAGTGAACCACTTGGGTCAAAGGAATGTCTGTGTCACTAGAATGAGCTTAAGAGCCTAGGTACGCGTACAAAATACAAGTCCCCCATGAGAAACACCGATAAACCGATGCAAAAGCTCGGATAATGGACCTTGAAAAGGTAATATGGGACGGGGATAGTAAACAAAAGATAATGTTCGGTTCAAAGAATATAAAGGTGTCTATTAGACAAGCAAAACAAACCTCAACTACCTGAGTGGCGGAAAGTCACTCTGCATGTAAAATGAGCCACAAGTATCACAAAATCGCCATTATCGTTGGGGCAGCTTTTTCGGTATTTCCGACTGGAGGACAAAGACCTCGATCAACAAGCTCACAGAGAATCGTGGCGATACCAGATGTGCTGAAATGCAAACGAGCGACAAAACTATTATTTGACGCAAGACATGAGTATTTGGAAAACTGAGTTTTGTGTTATTGCAAATCTGAATGTGTTGACTCAGTATTTAATCTGTCGTGTAGTTCCATCTAAAGTTGGTCACCGAGCTGCACTTGACAGCTCGTGTTTCCGATCATGGAGTGGATTCTCGAATAGTTTCTTTTGCTCTCCTTATCAATGATGCGAATTTTCCCGCGGAGTCTGTGTTAAAATTAAAAAACGTTTTTGCAACGTATCGTACGGCAGGGATATAGGGTTGTTCGGGAAAGGTGTGTTTACATTCAAGAACTTCGAGACAACTTTCAAAATGTTGAAGTCCTTTCCTAACAGGCAGTTCTTTTTCTCTCCCAAGCATTGCACGAATATTTCTAGTTTTCAGATTGAGGTTATTTATAATGACAAAACTGATCGCGACATTAATTGTTATCAGGAACAAGAACACGAAAACAAGTAGTGCAGTAAAATCCCGCCATAACTATTCACTATAGTTTTGAAAGAACCCAGAGGAAATCCCCCACACAAAATCCTGATATTTTTTGTACTTTTCACCTAATAAATGACAGCAGTGGAGCCCACGACATGCAGGTAGTTTTGTTTGTGACCTCCGGCATTTTGGTGGCGTGATTTGTGAATCGTACACATTTAGTGCCTGACAGTCAGGTATTGGAATTTTTGCTTAGTCTGTCCTTCAACATCGGATGCTTAGTTCCCTCTTCTTTTAATTGTATCGGGCCACAATTTTACACAGATCGTATCAAAATGTTAACTGAAATGGAATAAAACACCAGCTTTCTGTTGTGTTCCTATTCAGCAATATAACACGTGATGATGGCACCACAGTGATTTGTGTGTACCTAAAAGCAAGACCCAAATGCAGTCGGTGAGAAAGCAGCAAACAATCAATAAAACGCAGAAACAAATAGTCGCGCAAATTCTTCAGTAGCTGAGCAGGGGCCAAGTAATGTCAAACGATATTTTCCAAAATAGATCAGTGTGTATTGCTTTGGTTGTAGCATGGTGGAATATCCGCGGGTGTAAGTTGATGCATAGGGGGCAGCAAGCTGATCGTTTATCCGTGTATAAACAGTGACTAATTAAACCGCCTGGAACAAGTCCCCTATTTGTCAGCTCAAAATACAGAAGAGTGCATAAACTCTAAACATGAAATATTGTTCCGCAATCAAACTCTCTATATTTGTCAACCCTGTCGCTCTGTATTATCAAGTTTTCGTCTTGGCAGATTTACTGTTTTAAACATCGAGCGGATGCTTTGTACACGTAATTTGAACAGACTCCCTAAACAGAGCCGTCCGAAAATCCAAGTACTCGAAAATTGAAACGGCTTTTGTTGGATATCGGTATTTCCGATTAGTCAAGCATCCATCATCTTGGATTTCAGACCTCGTGTTCCATATATGAATCCTATCACCATCGGAAACCTCCCCTTGGGCAGTCGTCAGACGCCAACCCGTTTCAGAAGTATTGAATATAAATCAATGTTATGATATTAAGAGGAAATAAAAGTTTATTAGCATAGTCATTATGTATAATTAGTCCACAATCTAGGAATACCATAGTGGACGATCGAGGGCAACTTATGGACGTGTCAATAACGGTATAATGTCGGCATGAACTTCTCTGGAATGGTCATGAACGTACACATTTCTCAAGAAAGACTGTAACCAACTTTTAAAGGGGATGCAGTCGATTGAATTATAAAGGAGTCTGTTGAATGTCTATTCGCAAAATGAAGCAATTAAGTAATAGATCATAATGAGAATTCTGAAGTAAATCTCACCAAAAGAGAGCTTTGCATTCCATAGTGATGTCTTTTTCTTCCCTTCTCCTCAGATTTGCTTTTCAAAGGTTTGGGCTCACAAGCAACAGGTAAAAAAAGGAATAAAACTTAACGAATTAGTAGCATGTTTACAAATATATCGTCAATTATATGGATATACATGGCAAACAACGCACATATGCAAAGTACCGTTTTAAATCCAAGAAACCTTGGATTCACTTTCGGAAAATCCTTATTTAAGTCCAATTCTGTTTATGGTGTGAGTAGTGTGGTACTGTATCCGAATTACAAGACAGCATTTTCCCGGAACAACTCGGTCGGTTTCACGGTTGTTGCCTCTCATCGGCTATGCTTGTCCGGCAGTTGGCTGCCCAATTATCCCTACATTTGGACGTTCCACAATTCGTTTATAGCTCCTCGCTTATTTGAATTCTATGGAGCGTCTAAGAAAACGACGTTACAATTTTGGATCAAGCAGCCACGAGGCAGGCAAGGGAATTTTTGAAGCCTGATACTCTTCAAACAACTCAATCTATGGACATATTGAATTGGATCACGTGTACAGTCGGACGAAGAGCTGACAGTTGAACTAATCAAGAATGTCAGAAGCAGAATTAGTGGCCCAAAATCATTAAACCCGTATTATTGAACCTGGGTTTTTATGCTCATACATCTTCGGAACTGACTCGCCGAGAATTCATATATCAAAAATGGAAACAACGAAAAGAATTCAAGCTCACCGAACGGAACGTCAACCGTCAAAGGTCAACAGTCAAGTTCTTTGAGGCGAAGCCGAAGAAGAAACGTCGAGCCTTGGGCACAACGTCGTCTATGAAGCTCAAGGTCAGGACTAATGACAAACCTATAAATATATGAGATCACTACCAACAGCGCACATGCTCTGACGATGTCACCTCGACGATCCAAACGCCAAGCTCAGCGATCAGAACATCATGGCAACCAACATCCTGAGCTACAACAAACACAAATATTTAAAACTGTTGAGAAAACTGTACGTCTTACAGGACGACTCAGGTTCACCGCTACAAGGAACGTATGACTTAGCACTAACAATGCCTCTTTGTTAGTATTTGGCTCACACATTTTCTGCTGATTGTAAAGTCCGCACATCTGGAAAAAGCTTCTAAATAATTTGTGGATTCGCAAACAATTCAGTGATTTCATGAAAAAACACCTCATACATTACATCTCTATTGTTGTCATTGTATCAATTTTCCTGTTTTCCAAAGCATTCATACTTACTGTTTATTTGTCGATGCTTCGGTGAAATACGCACGCACGTTCAAAATATTTGAAATCAAGTAGGCACCGAACTCTGGGAACTTTTATCTACACTGAACCTCCTTCCAGTGATGTCATAGTTTGGTACTAGTTACAGAAGCAATAAGTATTTCAGTCTTTTTTAATCAAAGTAGTTATCCACAGGCGACGAGCTCATATCAAGAGCTAGGTCCCTCAGTCTGGATATCAGCTCCCATCTCTTCATTTTGGCTACGTCACTGTGGGTTTCTCAAAAGACGAACGTTATCCTGCAATGACTGACATTTTCCTACGGGATATTACCCACTGGAAATTTCATATTTGCGTGTATTCAAACATACTGGTTCCATAACTCGTTTACCATCACAATATCTTGTTTGCGATTGACGGCTTCACACTCACTGACACACTGATCAGATATGTTTTAATGTAGTGGGATTTTCTACAGTTAGATAAATATATCCAAACCCAATGACATCTTCCAAAGCAGTTTGTCAAAGTCGCTGGCACATGCCTTTTATTCTGATTGTAGTAATTCGTGATTTAGGATCGTCTGCTCAGTCTGCCTTTGATCAGTTGGTACCCTGAAATATACCCCACAAAACCTTTTCCATTTCCAATATTCTATGGAACTTAGAAACCACTCACATAAACATCAGCCCCCTTTGATCACGCCATCCAATTTTGCTTGTGATTTGTTTTCCATGTGTTTGCGTTTGATTGCACCTTTATCAGGTGATTATTGACATCCAATTATGTGAAAATCTTTTTGACTCGGAAAACCTCGCATACAAATGACCCTTCCCCACCCCACCCAACTCCCACCCCGAAAAAGACATACATATGCGTCCATTGAAACACAGTTGAAAACGATCAGTTGATCAGACACACGCACACAGACACACACACACCTAACGATCCGTTTGTGCGCCGACGCGGCTCAAGAATTCCGTGTTCCATCTGTTGTTATCAAATGTGATGAACCATCAGTTATGGAAAACAATCGGATTTGCTTCCCGTTTACTGCACTCAAACATGTGTGTGTGTGAGTGTGTGTGTGTGTGTGTGTGTGTGTGTGTGTGTGCAAGAATCAGCATATATATGACGTTTTTATTCTCACGTATTCGTGTGCACTTGCCGGCAACAGTCACGGGCGTGTGATACCATATGAATTTGAAATACTTCCACGGAAAGCGAAAATATCAAGGAATTCGGTCGTCCCAACGTGTCATTGTCAAAAATGATTCCGTCATCAGTTGCCACACACACACTGCTACTCACCCTGATCACTCTGGTTTCGCGTAAGTTGATTTTGTTTGTTGCTTTCCAGTGGGATGTGTGACAAAATGTCATCACTGTTAGCTATCTTCACATTCAAGTATTGTATCTCCAATGCATTAAAACATAAATCGTCCCTAAAAAGATGATCACGTGATTTATGGAATGGTTAATAATGGGATCACAGCTCTCATAGCGACTGACTACATGTTACTGTCCAAAGTTAACAGTGACTGGATGCTGTCGGTTGCAATTTGCACTCAGTTTTCCTTTGGCAGTCGTTCTGTCTGACAAGATTATGATTGTCCTTCAGGTAATCATGAGTGCCTCACTCAATGGTGCAAAGTTGTTTCAGCTCAAGCTGTCCAAATATCACCACATTGTTTGTTGTTTATTCATATGTCCATTGACCGTACTGTAAGTGAGGCCTATCAAGTCAGCAATTATTTACAATCATGTGGCTTGACGTGATTCAAAGATGAGGAAATCATAAATGAATGCTGTTTGGTCGTGTTTCTTATGATCACCATACCCCGAGAATTATTGTTTAGGATGAAACACATTTCATCACACTTGGTTGGGTTCATTTCTTTCAATCAACAGCCCCACCTGATCATGCCAGATAGTATATCCAACCATCCGCAGTGCGATTCCCATGGATCCGTACCCGGAAACCTATCACATCATACCCCGCGAAGTCAACTGGTTATTTTCCTACGTTTTCTCCATATAATGGATTTACTAATTAAATCCCTTGTAACCACTACCTGGTCAATTGAACAACAGGCATTGAAGGTGCCAATGTGTAGTCATGCGTAATATCTGTGCCAAAGATTTGTGCTGCTCAAATTGAGAGGTTGCTCCAGCAACTTGCCTCTGGCACTCAAAATCTTGCGCCTACCTTCCCATGGGGTGTTCCTTTGATCACCAGCCATTATGTGGTTCAATAGTGCACATATAAAATTTTACCATGACCGAACATCCAAGCTCCAAGATTCGGTGCATATGAGAACAGTCTAACTGATTTTTTCTACCAATAACCCGAGGACGCCAATCATTGGCTTTTTCATGTGCCATTCTAGCACTGCGTGCTTCAGATCGTAATTGAATATTGGTGACCTCCTTATATGAGGGGCTTATTTCCTGGTCACTTACAATCTTTTTGAATGCACGTGTTCATTCTCCTGTTTAGTATATCACGTGAGTAAGAAACTGAAAGAATCTTCCGTATACAATCCTAAAACACTGAATGTTAGTAAATCGTGAACTACAATCAACAGAATCACGTTTAGTGTCTATGATGAGATAATATAATATATAATATAATATTGGTATATTTCTCGGCCATAGTCGAGACGCACGCGCTAACGCATGATCATGGTGTAACACGTTACTCAATAAGGTGAAATATTCACAAATTCTAAGTATGAAAGTCGAGAGTATCAGAGATGGAAAAACAAAGACAGCAACAGTTTGAATGAATCATTCTGATAATGGTTTGCGCGGCAGTTTTGAGCCAGTTTCGAATCCGGGCTAGGCAGTGGTGCGCGGTGGAGATATCGAAAAAATCGTTAACGCAGTGCTAAGGAGGCATTATGAACAAGAATGATGCAAGCCAAGGAAACCGGAGGCCAACTAAGGTTCTGCATATGGAGTAATTTTTGAGCAAGAAGAAAAGGAGGGAAAATCGACGCATGCGAATAGGGTAGCAATCCATGAATACAATGCAGACACTGAATGACGGATTTACCGGAGTTCGATAAACGGAATGAGTTTTGAAGCAGGGGGACATGAGGCCAATTTCGTGAAAGTGAACTGGTGGATGTGGGAGCTACAGCAGTCTGTCAAAAGGTGAGTTTAGATTCAGGGCCAGTAACATGTACTATTCAGAAATAAGAAGGCGCAACTGGAGGGTCCTCGAGAAGTGGAGAGTCAATTTCCAGCCGGCTACGGTTCGGAGGAAAGATAACCTGTGGTAACGGATAATAAAGTGTGAAAATCTCCGCATGGACTTCAGCGTTATTATGCTGTTTCACTAAGAAATTTATGTGTTGACGCATTTTTCTTCAGTGTTATTCAGCGTCATTTCTGGTAATGTACGACATCGAATGCGTAAGTTTCGTCTGGCAGGGCAAAGTATGTGTCGGTCAATCAGCCGAGTGTGGCTGTATATTAGCGGCATGCGCGTGAACTGGAATTTGTGTTGGTTGCGTTAGAAAACGCTGAACGATCTGATAGGCAATTAGGGGTATCCCCTGTTGTGTGGTTTGATTTCGGTCCCAGTTGCTATGGTAGGTTCCACTTGAGTCTCTGTCCGTACGAGTCAAAGTGGCATCCTTGGTTAGCCAATTTGGCCACTGAGATAGTGGGAGACAACAAACCTGAAATAAAGGGAGATTGCAGTCTGGACGTGGTTCCAGCTGTGGGCTATAATAATATATGAAGGCAATAAACAATGGATTGGTTAGGTCTATGTGAGTGGGGCACGGGTAAAATAGGCTCGCAGTGGATTTGAGCTATACTGCTGCAGGCCGACGAAGTTGCATACACTGGCTTGGTAACTGTGTATGCATTTCAAAGGATTTATGATTTGCCCGTGAGCACGGCATCGCTGGGATACTAATAAAAGACCTAGGGCTTCACGGTTAAGAGTGGTTAGTAATGATAACCCTCAATACCGTTTGCTTACGCAGAATGCAGTTTGGCAACGAGGCGATAAGATAGGTTTGAAATAACAGACAGAGCGAGTAGGACTAACATACTGTTTGCGTGGCGCTACGCTGTTACTGTCTCTTTCGATATAGTGCTTATTCTATACTGAGGAGCCAAAGTAGAAGGAACTATTGGGGTGACAGTGGTGATACATTGGAGGTAATTGGTCACTTGCCTTGGAAAATTGACGTGAGTTCATCTATGCTCTTCCTCGATAGTGCTGTCGTACTGAGATTAAGCTCCAATGTGAGCAAGGAAATCTGATGTGGATATGATTGCATGGTTACCGTGGTATCTTTTTCGTTGTTATCGTACTGCAAAGCAGGACTACACCGATGTGAGGACTGGTTTGGGGAACCGTGAGAGGTGGGTCCGAATTTTCGTCAGGAAAGCAAACTCTAACGGTCTACATTCGGTGCTCATGGTAGGCGGCACAAGGGTCAGCTTCAGGTAGGGAGGTAGCACGATACACAACTACTGGCATCCAGCGCGTGGAGCTCCAAGAATGATCCACGCTTTTTAAGACGTTCTTATTATTTTTTTAATGGTTTTATCACAGTCAGGTATCTGGCTGTCAGAGAAGGCGGAGCTGCTTTTGGTGGGCGACCGCAGCTCCCACGCCCTGGCCGAAACATGGACCGCATGTAACAAGCCGCGTTGGGAATAGGTCAACCACACCAGTCAATCCGTAGCGACACTACAACCCGGTGACATGGGTCACATGTGACAAGGCTGGTGTGCCTGGAAGACAAAACAGTGGGGTATTTTTTTCTCTCACTTTTTTGTGCCAATCTCTTACTTTTTGGTGTGACCATCACGGCCGGGAATGTTTGCAGAAGTGCCGCGCTAACACTCGCCTTATCCGTGAAGTCAGAACACCCAGGCTGTTTACATGGGACAAAAAATGCAGCAGGAGGTAGAGTCAACCACAGCCTTCGATTATTCGATGGGGTTAATGTTCAACAAAACGCCAGTCTGCATAAAGATGGGGTACAACTTGCAGCACTAACAACGTGATTCGTCGGTACGATCCACAGATGGTTAGTAGTTTTGCTGGCTAAGTATCAAATGTTGTATAGGCCAATCGTGGAGGATGCTAGGGTTCTGTGATAGGGGCAGAATTTAATCTGTGAATGTCTAATGGTGACTACTGGATGGAGGTTGAGGAGTGTGACAGGTGCTGCGTCTTGGGTTAGAGACAGAGGCAAAAACCTAATAATAATCAGCACAGGAAATGTTCAAAGACTATCTTTCATGCTTCCAGTAGCATTTCATATAATCAAATACGACTTCTGAAGCACTGGCCTCAGTCATGAGGTTTATCATGTTTAGGCATTGTAAACTGGTAGGTTTACGCTTAGGTGATGGCAACTACGGCGTATGGTGTGGCACATCCTCGATTATCAAGGGTTCGGGTTAGTATCCAACGCTTTCCTCATAAGCTCTGTCAAAAGACATATAAGGATTCGTAAGAGCGATCCGTTTTTGGATGTCCAGAGCTACGTGTAGTCTAGACTTAAACATAATTAGGGAATCTACGGAACGGACATCAGCTGAGAGTTTATTCCACAAAGTTGCATATTTCAGGAGGGCGAAGTTTTGCCTTAAGGATTTCCGAGAAGTAGGGATCCTTATACGGTGTTCCCTATTAGGCAGCTGATGTGTCGAGTTTATACTGAACTGAACTTGGCTCGAGGATGCAGCTTGTTTGTGGAGCAAAGAAAACAAAAATGCGAGGTTGAGTTTTATTCTCCTAAGCCATAGGGGATCAAGCCGCAGGAGTGTGCACCGCTGTCTGTAGGTCAGGGTCGTAGAAGGCCCAAACAGATTTTTGGTAAATCGACGCTGTACTTTCTCAGTGTCGATAATATCACGTTTGTGCAAATTTGAGAACACAAGTGTACAGTACTCTAGGGTTGGGCGAATATGAGTTTTGTATATCTCTAACTTACTGTTCGTGAGAAGAAAATTTCTCTGCAACAAGCCAAGGGACTTATTTGCCCGTGAAGTTATGTAGGAAGTGTGTTCAGAGAAATTGAAAGTGTAAGAACATTGCAGTCCAAGGTCTCTAATTGTTGGGAAATATGGGAGCCGGACACCGCCAATCTTAAGCGTATCATAAGGAATATTACAGTTTAGCGAGAGATAACTGCTTTTTTTCACTGAAAATTCCATTTTCCAGCGATCACACCAGGAGGATAAGGACTGTGCGTCGACCATGATGTTATTCAGTGCTACAGGTAGGTTTCCTCGTTCGAATTCGTAAACTATCTTCATATCATCGGCAAACAAGAAAATTTCGCCATAAGTGATGACATTGCAAATATCATTTATATATAGTAAGAACAGCAGTGGTCCTAGAACACTACCTTGGATAACCCCGCTGTTTACTGGGTGGGGGTCTGATATTTGACCGTGGATGCAGGTAACTTGGTGACGGTCTTGTAGATAGGATTTAAACCAACTGAGTATTGGGTTTTCAATACCGTATCCGCCAATCTTGTTGAGTAACTGCAGATGTGGCACTTTGTCGAAGGCTTTTGTCATATCAAGATAGATGATGACGAGTGCTCTGTCTTTGTCAGCAGCTGTTGTTACCAAATTCAGAAAGTCAAATTGGCAGGTTGAACACGACCTTGATTTGAGAAATACGTGCTGTCTTGGGCTGATGAGCTTATGTGCAGAAAGGTAGTCGGTCAGGTAGTGTTTTACGACTTTTTCTAGCAGCCTCGAGATCATTGGCGTATGATTAATCGGGCGGTAATTGGCAATGTCATGCACTGCGCCTTTCTTGTGCCTGGGGATAATAATGGATTTCTTCCATTGGCTGGGGAAGGTCCCGGTTTGCCGAGATAAATTGTATAGGTTTAGTAGTAGTAGGGGAATATCCGGGCCGCCTAGAGCGAATATTGCTGACGGTAGGCCGTCAGGACCGGGGTAGTAGGTCGGTTTGAAGGTGTGAATGTATCTATTTATATCCGTAATGGTAACCGTGATAGAACTGAGTGAGGAGTTTGTGACAGACGGGGTGACAAACTGGGTACACGATGGACTGAGAGACACGGTGGTTGTGAAGAAAGTATTAAACGTGTCAGCTATCTTTCGAGGTGAGGTTATGAGGTTATCCAAATGGATGATGTGTTTTATGCATCGAGTTGATTGTGGTGCACGAGCCCTGTGTAGCCGGGCTAGCTCTTGAGCTTTGTTTGGGTGGCGTAACGCTTTGGTTTCTTGCTTTAGTTGTAGGTCACGGGCCTTGCGGTGGATTTCGTGATAGAGGTGTTCCAGTCTGAAGACTAGAAAAGTCTCTATTTCGTTGGTACTGCCGTCGAAGCTCGTCGTGTTTCTGCTTTAGCCTGGCTATATGGTAACCTGCTGGTCTGAATGGATTGTAGGGGCGTGATATGTTTTCGATGCATGAATGTAAACTTGAGTGGAAGAGGTCAGCGGCGTACTGGGGATTTGCTGTTAGGAAGAACTCATCCCAGTTTCTGGAGCGAATTTGAGAGGGGATATGGTCCCATTTAAAGTGACGGAAGGAGGGACCGTTACATGGTAGGCTAACAGTACGTGGCTTGACTTGAAATCTGCAACTAACGATTTTATGGTCGCTGCCTCTGTAGTCGTTTAGTACGGAGGCAGAGACGTTCGTGAGACCCAGGGTAAATATCAGATCAAGGATGTTATTCTTTCTGGTAGATTGTTTTACATGTTAGGCCCACTGGCCCAGGCGAATGCATGAGGCAAATTGCAAATACTTGTAGGGGACAGAAAAGGAGGACCAGTTTACGCCCGGGGCATTGAAGTCGCCTGCTATAAATTTACCTCCAAATGGCAGATCAGCGATGTAACTACATACATCAATGATGGGATTAAATGTGGAAGTGTCGTTTCCGGGGGGTCGATATATACAACCTACAACTATGTTCATCTGGGATAAAGAAATTGTAAACCATATAGAATCTTCAACATTTGTCAGCACGGTATTTTCCAGTAGGGTGGCAGATAGGCTGCTCTTGACATACCCCATGCAACCTCCACCGCGGCGGTAGATTCGTTGAGTCCTGAAGGTTTGATAACCGATCAGCGATATTTGGTCAGAAGGTATGTTCTCGGTGAGCCAAGTCTCAGTAATCAGGATTATGTCGAAGTTGTGGACGACAGCCAGTCTTTTTATAGCGGAAAGCTTGTTCAAGATGGAACGGGAGTTGAATAGTGCTATGGTAAGCATTTCTGTAGGAGGCTTCGAAGCGTCAGTGGATTTGGTAGCCAGGGTGTGCGTGGCAGGGCGGTGATCAATGGGCGGGTCACCCATGCAAGAAGACTGGATGTGAGTTGCTACTTCCTTTTGGACTGCTCTATCCTTATCGCCGCACATTGTACATTGGGCCGAACACTCATGATGTTCAGTAGAGAACAACACTGGATGCTGAGGTGTTATTGTAACGCGGGCCAATAGATCTGGAGGGGGGTATGGTGACTCTAGGTGGGACCTTTGAGGCAAAACAGGTATGAATCGGGGGAGAGTTAGTGAGGATGCCAGGGGGTCAGCAAGGGGGCGAGGAGCAGTAGGGGAGGGGCAGCCATGGTTTTTGATGGAGGTCTTGTGAGGAGAAGGACGAAAGGCAGGGTAAGTGGGATTTTAATGGAACAGGTATGATGTTTTGGATAGAGTTTGTTGGGGTGGCAGGCATCTCACAAGGCTCCAAGGAAAGAGTGTGAGGGGGTGGAGTAGTAGCGAAAGGGCTGCTGATGAAAGGGGCCTTGGTGTGAAGGGTCAGTTGGCATAGCGTACAGTGGTGTCGGAGTAGATTACGGCGATGTTGGGTGGTAAAGGAGCAGAGGATGTTGAAGCTGCGGAGGGTTCAGATGGGGCACACCATGAGGCGGAAAATGGTCGGGTGCGGGCCACATGTTGTGGTACCGGTTGGCAACGATGCTCGTAACTCGTCCTGCATGGTTCGAGTGTGGAGGAGGTACATTAAGTGGAAAATTTGTCATATGGTACTGCATCCGTGGACGTGAAGACGGCGGGGTCGGGGTTTGTGGGTGTGGGATGTAGCAGTGGGGTACGCGGATCTCCGGGGGACCAAATAAATGCGCTGGTGGGCTAGCACTAGAGTGAGCGACGAGATTTCGTGTGTATGGTCGAGGTGGGGGTCGTGAATGGGTAGTAGGCCGGTTAGCTGGAGCGCGAGAGGTCCTATGTCGACTGTCGATTAAAGATGGGAGCGTGACAATGTCAGTGCAGACGAGGTTTTGGCCATTGGGAGCAACAGGTGACGAGGGTGACGTTGTGGCCGAAGCGCTGGGAGACAAAGTTGCAGTTGTCTGGTCGGTGCGCGGTGGCGTGTTGGAATCTGGCGGTTTGTTTGCTCGTTTGGCAGACAGACCAGAGTGTGGATGGCTGCTGGCAGAGAGGGGGGGGGGTTATTGTTCGGCTGTGGGTAGACGGTGGTGGAGACTGGAGTGCAACATGGAGCCTTTTTGGGGGACGTTGAGGTGTTGGAGGTGAACGGGACGAATCTAGGTCCACATTTTGCGCTGGTGCACTGGTTAGCGGGAGGGGTAACGAGTTGTTTACGGTGGAAAGTTTCTCAGGGGAGCTTTGTGGCACGGGGTCAGAGGGTGGTGGGAGTACTTGGTTGCTGGCATTCGATCTAAGGACCTCCCTCTGCAGAGGGGTTTTGTCAGGAGCAATTTTTATATTTTTAAATGAGGTGGACTTTGCGATGGACTCTCTCTTTCTAACGAATTCCACGGCAGTGCTCTCTTCTAGAAATTGAAACAGTAGCGGGCACATGTTTCGATGTGACCGTTTTCTGAGTCTTTTGCAGTAGCACTCGTGGCGTGACATATCACATGCCATGAGCAATGACTGTTTGACCGAGGAAAGGGGCAAACGATCTGGAACATCAAAAACAACGGGATTTTTAGAATTTTTTATCCGCTTATGGACTTCAGATGCAACAGAGTCCAGGAAGTGGCCGGCTGATAGGAGACTTTCAGTGTTTGGATGTTTTAAGGGATCAACAATATATGCTAGTGGCAGCAGCATGGTCAGTGCATCGTCCATGGATCGTAACTTTTTCTCTAAGGACGATAAGTTTTGCTGAAGCGCATTATATTTGTTATTGGCTTCACTGTATATATCGACCAGTGGTGCTGAACAAGGCACTGAGGAGGTAGAAAGTCGGGGGCGCTTAGTGCTTGTAAGCGGAGTTCGATTTGCCGCTCGGTGAATGGGGCGATTTGAAGTCGATCTAGGCATGATATTTGAAAGAACTTTGATAGAAAAGGGATCCGCAGGTCAAATGATAACCTCGAATTTTATTGTTCAGAAAAAAACCTGATTTATTTTAGCTAATGGGGATGTCTTGCAAAGCTGTTTGTGAGCTATTTCCCTAGATACATCAGCGGAAACTATACCAATAACAGCACGGCCAGTGACGTGGTGCAGCGCAGTTTATGAGCCGACTGGAAAAAATGCTTCCCTTACAAAATTTGTGGATCCGTACCAATAGCTGGGCACGCTAGCAACCCTGCAATGTTCATTCACCAGTGCCTTGTGTTTTTCGTCGGCAAACTGCTACAAATATTTCTTACTACTTTCTATCACTGTATTATTTGCTAGATACTCAATTGTATTATTTTCCTCAAATTAAATATTGATTTTTGTGAAACAGGAAAAACTGACGAATTCTCCCATGCAACCATTGTTTGTATATTCTCAGAATATGTCGACAATGAAATGATCACCGGGACAAGCAAGTTTCTTGTTATATTCAGTGCATACATGTCAGCTAACTGATCGTTTATCATTTATCAAAAAACATCCCTCGTGATGGTATAATCATTAGGCCTCGAATGCCCTTCACGTATCTAGGTAAATCTAGTATTAACAAGGTTACCTCGGATCACTTCATTTATTAAACTGCATAAATGTTGCTTAACTGGTAATAGTATTCATTACTCAGTGGGTATAAGTTCATCCTCTGCACTTATTTTTTTAGAATTTCAAATTCAACTGCCAATACCATCGAATAAATGGGCCGCACAAGCAAAACAGGATGCAGATCCGTATGCGGAATGGGATCCAACCTGTTATGAGGTGGGATAATTGGCACTTTGTGCTTGTTTCTATGGTAAAGTTCTGTCATATTGTTTTCGTTATTTGAAAGTCGGTTAGACATTAATAATTTCTGGTTGCTTTTACCATTTTGGATACTGGTCCGTCCTATCCAATGAAAGAAATGAGGAAATTAGAGTGGAGAAATTTGTTTTGGCCAATAATTCCGCGAGCTAATATTCGGTTCTGGAGGTGCATGTGACGAAATATAACTGATAGTCCTTTTATACCGCATCATCGGATTGATGTCACCGTTATAATATATTTGTTGTTCTCTCACGTACGGTCTTTCCCACGGCAGCGTCACGACTGTGTTAGCAACAGAGAACTAGAATAAAACTAGAACTCGTCCTCATCCACAGTTGAAGAATCGTACAGATGATGAAATAACTCGATATCATATTTGTATATAGGAACATCCGGAAAAACCTGTACACATGGTTTCAGGCGGATTGTGGTCCGGTCTTGCTTATTTGAATCGTTCGGTTTTGTAGGCCGCTGGCACACTGCATCTACTCTTGCTTGTGTTGTGAACGCCGTACTGTTGTGTGGCTGCGTGGAGCACATTGTCGCATAACTGAAGAGTCTCTTCCAGAGAGTTTTTTGCTACAACCGAACAAGATATAGTGCGGTCTTGACACCCTTATAAGTAACAAGGGCGGGGAGAAAAATGATATCCAAGGCTGGTAAGACATCAGCCTAAATGGCAGTTGCACATGTCCTAAATGTTACTTTGCAACCTGAAAGTTCGAATAGAATGTTTTACTGCTGATGGGAAAAACAGTAGTAGAATTCCTACTTTGTCCTGTAACACCGTGGAAACGACGGAAACGACATCGGTGCGACTCAAGTCCGCGTCACCGGAAAAAAATATAACGGACCTAAAAGCTGGATGGGTCGTTGGATGTGTGTTGCATTCGGTCGTAAATCAGTGAAATGCGAAAACAGGAAGTATGGAAACCCGATGATCCGAAACCCGGTAAGTAACGAAATGGGCACCAACACTCACATCGGAAGGTATTAGAATGGAGGTCTATGTGAATGCGCCGAACTCCTGCTAGATTCTTCGACGGAATGAAAATTGTTTCAAGCCAATGTGTTATATTCGAATTGAAAATATGTTAGCAGCATCGGATGTGCGGATTAGTCTATTCATTGAATCTTTTCGGTCGTCTGATTTTTGCTCTTTTTTCAAAGCCCCAACAACATCTGTGCTTGAGCCTCTGACCGCTGCATTCTTTTTCCACTCGCAACCTCAACAAGTGTTACCTTCGAGCCACGAGAAGAAGTTCCGTCTGTAGACATATCACACTGAATCAAACATACGATCAACTGAGGCATCGGAGTGTTATCTGAATCGACGGATAAAATCTAGGAATGACGATACATCCACAGATAGCAATTCCTCATGTAAACTCATCTACAAAAATCAAGTGCTGAGTATTCATTCAAAGACAAATTTCACAACAAAAATATTCACAAGAATATAAAAGTGAAACACATGAAGTAAAAACACTCGCAAAATATCCGCATTTTCTGTTACGACATTCTTCTAAGATTGAGTTTCAAGGTCATACAAGGCTGATTTTCGACGACTGGTGATGACACTCTTGTAACTTGATTACTAAACACTTAGAACTCTAGATTACCAATACATGACTCAGAGTTTTGAGGGATTTAAGGGTCAATACATGCAACTGCACCAAAGAACGCGATGTTTGAATGAAAACACGCCAGGGCAGCTTCTCAGAGCCCTAAATGCTTCCGTATTGACTTGTAGGTGAAGAGTAATTTTTATGCTACCGTTTTAAATCCAGCAAATGCTTCCATCGATCGTGAAGTAAAAACATCTGCTTGCAATATTGTTGCATTGAAATTTTTCTTTGTGATGTAAATACGACTATTGACACTTTTTGCAGTTTTACAAAGCAACCGAAACCATGACGAATGACATAAAGAAAATACTAGTTGGATGTCAAAGTGCTCCGACAGAAGGTGGCAATACTCAACTGAAGATATACCTCGCTATTTCACCTAACAATCTGAGACGAAACGGAGAGGTGCACTGTGATGCCTATGAAGAAGCTTTTAGTGATTGGAGGCAAACAGTGAGCAAACATTTCCAAATCCGACCGGAACACATCCAATTTTCTTGTAAGTTGTCTGCAAAGCTTTTGTTTATGAAATGCTTCATGGCATGTTGGTTAAAAAATGGTATTGTTTATGATCGCGATTGATGGTGCTAATGCTTCAGTAAAATGTGTACATATGACCATGAATGCAAGGTATTCGAATGCTGGCCCCACCGATCTCCTCAGTTATAGCGCGCAATAGTCTGTCACTCTGTTTGTTATCATGCTGTGCCTATTGTAATCTCATGTGGTTTCACACTGCAACTATCAAGACTGTATTACTGGTTATTGCAAAGGCACCTGGTCATGTTGAAAGTTGGAGCGATTCACCAATACATGATAAAGAAGTCAATAAAACAACGAAACACGAAAGCCAATTTCATGTTGCATAATAGAGGGACCTGAAATTAGGTTCAAAATCCCCATTGGCGTGGTTTAAAAACGACATACCTGGCCCTTATTCCCCTCGAGGATCCAGTGGAAATGTATTGCATATGTCATTTTTCTGAACAAAATTTATCGCTTGAAGGGTGAAAGCATTCATTCAAGTTGTGAAATTAATTACCATTTACATTTGTATGCACATGTGTAACGTGTACAATCTGTTTCAGTGCTCGATCCTCCCTTATTGTTACCGAAATGTCATCCAAGAAAACAGCTTTTTCCTTCAAACTATTCTCCATTTCTGTGACAGCGAATTTTACAAAAGCTCAAATAGAAGGTGCGTTCGTTTCCCTATCCTTGATGGTGATAAACTTATAATATTCAAATCATAAAATTCCGAAGGCATTTTGTTGCACTTGGCTGAACACTAATGCATCCACATTGATCATTCCGATTATATTGGATACGACTCACTGATCCCAGATGAATATCTTCTCCAAGTCGATTGAAGTTGATCACTATTTTCACCACTATGATAAAAAACCGGTTTTACTGTAATTTACATATCCGATAGAGAATCAGATAAATCTCTCTGCTTTCGTCTGTGAATATTATTTTGCTTACAAAAGAACTGCTCATTCTGTTTTCCATGGTGTCAGTCTCTTGGAGCACAGAACACGATTTGTGAAGCTTGTACCAAAATGATCCAAGAATGGTCCTTTAGCAGTGCTTTTGTAGTTTATGATTCGTAGAAAGAATAATTTGTTTCCATTTCAACCCTTCTGAAAAGTGGTGTTGATTGTGGCTCAGGTTGGTGTTGTTCACTGACTTGAAATCGCTGCGCACTGATGATGTCACCCCGACTGGTGATGAAACGTTTGTAAACCTAAACACCTAGCTCAGCGATCAGAAGTCACACGGAACAGTTTGTTTCGTTTTTTGCAGATTTGCAATGCAGTGCATCGGTTCGTCTGACGCAGATCGTAGGCCTGGTGGAGATTCAGAGTAATCGGAGTGCGGATCGATTCTGAAGCTCATGCTATCCATTCGCGAAATGTTCGCTCGTCTCAGTCTTATCAGTGTGATGAGAGCACTACTCTAAGATCATCGAAATGGAGACAGATAAGTCTTACTAATTTCCAGCAACAAGGGACGTTTATTCAAAGGTGTCCAGCAAACCAAATCAGATAATATCCAACGATCGCGTGCCATGGCATCCGACTTGTTTCTTACGTAGACCTGCATTCGTAAAACAGATATATCGGTTAGTTTGAATTAGGCACCTAAAGAAGTAGCTAGGAATCAATTTACTGCTTCCACTCCATCCAGTACTGGGCTATGAAGGCGGACGGTATCTGAGATCGTGTCCCTCCTCTACCTCATTTTGTGAGTGGCAATTTGAGATGAGATTTATGACAACATACCTAAAGAAATCCCAGTATTACAGCAGGTCTAATCACCGTCCTTGGCGTGTAGATTCAGATAATACCAGGAAGTGAGTAGTGCCTATAAGTGGCTTTGGGACCTGCTAAAATCCTACCTGCTAAAATCCTACCTGCCCTCTCAATGGGATCACATACAGAACAGCAACGTTATTTTTCACTGTTCAATATTCAATCATGTTCGAACACCGGTGCGGAAAACCAGTAGCGTCTGAACACAATTCTGCTTTTACAGCACAGAAGATTTCCAGTAAGGTCACTGAAAATGGCCAGACACTTTCACACTTCGACTTTTCATGGAATAAGGAGCGCAAATTAAAAGTGAACAAATTTGTAAGTGAAACGAATTATACCTGTTTGTTTTTTATTCGGACAAATGTCTTCCTAAATCATATCCTCCCAAACTCAAACAGGTGGCAAAAATGCCAGAACAATTTAAAAGGGCTAATAGATTCACTTCAATGATACAGGTCTTTCTATTACACCCTTCCCAAGCCGGGAGTTATAAAACGGCTGAAGAGACCACACTAAGCCATTTATATTCGAGGTTTTATGGCGAAACTGCTCTGTCATTTCCATTGGGGCGAGTAGCCTGCACCTTTACTGTTTTCCATCGTGTATGGTAGGGGTTTGTGTCGTCAAGCTGAATTCCCCGTTTCTCAGAATGATAAGGGCATCATCTTCACGACGGCTCAGTCTTAATTCGGGTATTCTGCCATGTATACCTCAGCGAAGCTATAATCATATACATAAAAACTATTGTTCAGCCTTGGTGTAAAATTTTCAGCTCTGTTCTATCCAGTTTGACCTTTCTGTGGAAACGTTTGCCTGGATGGATGTCTTTTCACAAATTAGCCTCTTGGTGGTACAGGTGCTACGTAAGTGTTAGTTGAACACGGAAGACTGAATAGAATATCACATGGACACGTAACAGGTCCAAAACGAGTTGCTCAATAAATCTTAGAAATATTGAACGTGGCCGGTAACATCACCGATACTTTTGAATCGGTCCATTTCGTCAGTGTTCTGTAGAACACGTAGGTGATCATTAGTTGTAACTCTGACCTGAAGATGACGAACTTGAACAGACAATCGGATTATTGAATTCACAGGTATACTTCAATGAACTAACTGAATTATTTGTGAAGAATTCCTGTCGAGGCTTCAGTACCAGTGACAGTATTATTGGTAGCAGTTCAGTCCATGTGATATAATCACATTCATTGTCGCTCCGTTGTGAATGGTTTATTTTGAACAGCGCACTATTTATTTAATAAGTGGAAGCCGTTTTCGCTATGAGAACCCATGTTTCAGTCTTATGGTCCTCGTTCTCAAAATTTCTCGTGATCACCGACGAGATAAATTCGGAAGAATCACCGTGTGGTTCTGAAAATGAACTCTTTGCCCATACACTCTCCATCGAATCAAATGGTATTACAGCTATAAACCAACTACGGCATGTTCAAGTATTGGGATGACCGAGCAGAAGAATACCGGGTACGCATACCTGAAGAGCAGCATTAACCGCTCAACCGATGATGTGCTCCCGGAGAAACATTATCTTGTCCTCCAGATAGTGTCATAGTACCCCTATTAAAAACGGTACGCATACTCCAAATCAGCCGTAGTATTGTCAGTGTGAGACAAATGAAAACATTTTTAATTGAGCAGCCAAACAAGCCAAGTCCATGGAACATGTAAAATTGCTTGTACAGTGCGTTTTGCAAGCCGCGCGGTAACAACACTGGTCCTCTTCTTGCTTGGGCATTTTGGCTGCATTCTGGTCAGTTGTGTGTGACCATTAGCTTCATTCTTTCGCACATTTTTTCCGTCTGGCTTGCCCGATCGCTCCACTTGATAACTTGATCGGTAACCCCTCGCCCGTCCTACCTTCTTGATTGCTGAAGATCCCGCTTTGTCTTCTGTGGTAGTCCGACTGGCTGTTTTTGTCTATTGTGAGATATTTCTGACGTATCCACCGTCTGTCCTCTGGTCTGTGGCTCTCGACTGACTGGCCCGATCGGTTTGGTATTTGCATAGTTTTGTTTCTCCAGTATTCACCGCCTAATTAGTGTTAGTAGCTGATGTTGTAGTTATGTGGTGGATCCTGTTAGGGTTTTCCTGATGTTGATAACTGATTTCTTGCGTTGACCGAGCAAGACCCATAAACTGCACATAATCACAAATTCTGAAAAAAACCTTTTCCATATTGGCCCCTTATCGGCATGTCCGATAATCAGCTTGGTGAATATTCAAACATCAACCTGACGCAGCCAATCGGTTTAAGAGAAAGAAATATCACCATCCTCTACTTTCCAATATGCTGACATTCTTTTGCGTCGATTTTGAATCCAGCAGTACTACTGTTTGTGACATATTCGTACGCACCCGGAAATACGCTTACCAAGACCTGTCAAAATAATAATACAAAGTTTGCTTTCTGTCAGCTTTATTTCATATATGTTCGTCTCATTCTGTACAAAAGTCATTTCAGATCAACATTTTTCCATCTCATTGGCTGATTCTGTATACATTACCCATTTCTTCCAGTTGCTTCCCTGGATGCGATCAATAAGCAATCGATTCCCACTGATTTTGATGATTCCAGAATGGGATAATCGTATAAAATTGGAGATCATTCTAGATATGTGGTTTGACGTGACTGGCAAGACTGCGCAAATCCAACCAGAACTATTTCTGGAACATATGAATGAAATGGCAGAAAAGTCCCAAGAGATGACGAAACTCACGGCTTTTACGGAACAATGTAAGACAGATTTTTGTATTTTCTTGATCAAATAGATATTCAACCTCTTGGGGACTTGAACGTGTATCAATTCAGCTCCACTTTATTGGGTTATCTCCTCTGCGAGGACCAATTGAGAAGAAATGAAAGGTCTGTAGAGACCAGTGCACACCCGTAAATGGACAAAATCAAAATGTTTGCCAAAACTACCCAAGCGAATTTGATTAGGGCACAGGAGTAGAAATCACATTTGTTGATTGACTATTAGTCACGGTAGTTACACATTTGTGACTACGCAACCGAAAAAGTTAAGCAAAACAGATGAATTCAACTGGTAATTTGATGTCCATTTTCAATTTCTTTGTAGGGAACTGAATGTATGTAAATGGGTTTGCTTGACATGTTCGTTTTTCCTTCATTCAGCTCATTTCATCGAACCAACGGAAAGGTACTTCCATCTCTATAATCTAATTAATACCTCATAATGGTATGAATCAAAGGATATATAGCAACTAGACGTCGAGAGACGGTTTGCGTGATAATCTCGCGGGAAATGGACAATGTTCGATGCAGTTACGTTTTTGACCGTGGTACTCACTCAGGTACTTGTTAGGTTTATCGATCAATCGCTAGGTGACTCTCAACGACCTTGATCTGTAATCAAAACATGTCACGAGGTTCGTCACCATCAGTCAGCGATTTCATTTCTTACTACGCCATGATAGCACGTCCTACAATGACGGTCTGCTTCGGGCTAATCGTGCACTGAGGGAATCTATCCGTAAGTATATTTACAACACACATCAAACTGCTACCAATTCAGGATGAGTGCTTCGATCGAAGATTTGTCGCTGCTCCATTAAGTTTTATGCAGGAAATCTTCAGGTTTTTTCACTGTAAAATGTGTGATTTCTAAAACATCGACAAGTCTTTGTGTATTCCACCCATAGCAGCGAAATTCATGAGGCACATGAGAACCTAACTCCATGTACCAATACGAACTCAACCCTTGAGAAACGAAAACTTTTTTGGTAGAAACGGAGGTAAACTCATTCTGGCAAAATACTGAACTCATCTACTGCTTACACAATGAAACTGACGAAAATGGCGAGGCAAAACAAACCGATCCGTTTCGACCATGTCTTGTCTCTCCAGGATGAGGTTAGATCAATCCAAAGACTACACCAGCATTTCTAATTTGTAATGTGCATAGCAGTCATAAAAGTTACCTTATTATGGAAGGAACCACAAAATCGTGCGGCTTATTTCCTAATACTCTTTGTTCATTAGTGACCCGTGTCTGCTAGATGAGATGGGCTGTCTCCGTCTGTTCACAAGGAGGAGAGTTGGTATCAAAGTTTAGATAGCTCATGCGGGTAATTCAGAGTTGTAAACAGATTTGCAGAGAATGTTATTATTCTAAAATTGACCCGATTTGCAGAAAAATGTGAGGTCCTGTTGTGAAAACCACTAGAAACTCAGCCTGATAAGAATCACATCCAAACTGCACACTACCATTATATTTTCTCGATAACGCAAAGCCCGTGATCCATTTATCAGTTAAAATCAAGCAGGTTGCAGATCTAGTCGTTGTTGCATCAATCTTGACTTCACTCCTGGACACCTTTTTAGGTACAGATACTTCTTCCGCGGATCTACAGCCTCTGTCTTCTTTGATCTGAAAGTGGCATTTTATTAGGTCAGCTGCACATTCATCTTACTTTCAATACAGCTAGGGGTTGTGCCAGATAATCCCAGTTCTCTCTCAGTCACTGTATATGCGGAATTCGGGCTTGCAGGGACCAATACTCGAATCCACCTCGAGGAGCAGTGCCCTCTATCGTCCGCCCGTGAAACTTCATGAATGAAATGGTTCTTGAAACACCCATATGCTCGCTCGAAAAGAGCAGGTTCGGTTCAAATTAAGCAGCAGATTGTATGGATCAGCATAAGGGGACAATGTTATTCTCCCGAGAGAAGTTCGAGAAAGGTTGCACGGACTTCCAGATAGAATTACCAACTGCTTGACCTAATATGAGTAATGATTTTGCTCATTTAAATTGCAAAATGTCGACCGTAAACAAAACCTAACATTACCGGGATGGCTGTAACTTGAGGAAATACGTCTTGTTATCTAAGAAATTACGTACAACCAGGTGATCGGGTATCGGATTAGGAGCCCCCGCACAGAAAGAAGGCGCTTCTGGCTCTTACCGTTCTCATTGATCTGTGGCTCTGGTGTGACATCCTATTGTCCAATAAAAATCAGGCATACATTGCCGCATGTAGATTCGTTCTTTTATGATTCAGCAACGTGGGCTTTACGAGCAAATGGTAAGCGAAGAATACTGGGAGTTTACCAATAATAACTCTTTATTATTTCTAGAATATATTTCAAACATGACATCAACAATATTGAGGATGGGTATAAGGTATTGGCAACTAGTGGTCATTCATTTGAACAATCATTGAATCGTAGCAAATTAAGGTGGTTGGAGGATGTGTCAACCATGCTCATCGATAGATTTACTCACCTTTTACTATTCTCCGAGATACACAATGAGTGGAAGATGGGCAAACGGGGTCAAACCATGACAATTGGAAAAAGGCATAAGAACATTAACTAGTGTACTTTGCTGACTGCGTCGTGTAGAACGTGTGAGTTTAGGTCTATGAGTCCCGCCTACCATATCGTTGGGGATATTACATGATATAACTAGTCATCGCGGCCAGTTGCTTGGTCGTATACAACCTCTTCTTTTTCTTATTCTTCCTGATTTTTGCGTGGGAATAAATTTTCCACTCTTTCCCACCTTTTGACTCTGTTGATTGAGCCTCGACTTGACGACGCTTCTTGATGGTAGACAGATCCATGACTCACAAGTGCGATGTTGATGGCTGTAACATATGAACAGGATTAATGTTTGTTGGGAAATTAGTTTGTTCTTTGAGATAATAGCAGATGCAGTCAGGCGGATAGAATATTCAAGCAACTTCAGTTCGTTTTTCAGATGTCATTATTATCAAGCTGAAACTTCCGTGTATTGCTTTATAAAGGTAGGTTGCTGTATGCTCAGCTGCTACTGCTATCAATGGATTCCAACCAAGTAGACTATACCACTGTGCGAATATGTTCATAATGCATATTGTTGAATAGTTTTTTCGTTTGAAATCAGAAGTCCGGAAGAAACATTGATTGATAAGCTGCGATACATGAGCGAATCAGTCAAAATCTATCCCACTTCTATCAGTTTTAAATATTTCTAGTGAAAAATGTATGTTGAGGAACGACAACCTTAAGAACCCTAATCTCGCAAGACCAGCTGTTTTCAGGAATGAGATTATTCAGTACCTTTCAAAGATACGCATTCAAGTACGTCCGCCTCATAATAATAATTTCGAAAATCGAATGACCTCACTGTTTTCTATTTTTTGAACCAAATGTTCTGCTTATCAGTGTACACAAATATGGCATAGATTACTACGGACAACAAACAATCTCCTGAGATATATTTGTTCAAGTGGAACTGCCTCGAGTGTTTTGTTCTGTCCAGAATGACAGCATTTAGGTTTTCGAATTTCTTTTTGCGGCTTCACGGTCTCCGTGATCCGGAAAGCAAATAAATAATGGCTCTTCAAACAGTGGTTATTGATCGGAATGAAGGATCTATTTCAAGTTTCTTCAACGCGATCCGATTTATTGCAGGCGAGCTGTGCTTGAAGGAACATTTTTATTATTTTTTCATGAATGTAACCCATCCTTTTTCCTCATTTGATCTGTTATGATTCGCGGATTTTTCGGTAATGTTGTTTACCACTTAAGTATTTCCATTTCTTGCCAATAAATGTGCTTCATTTTTTTAGTTCCGCAAATTATAGGTGAGTTTTATAAGAACATATTCTTTCATTGTTTATTTATGTCCGACCTGCATATATTTGATCGAGCCTATAAACATATGAAATACACTGCGAAAGTGATATCCTTAAGTGGACTGTTCTTTTCAAATGTATTTGAAAATTTACCCTTAAATTACTCAGTAAAACGGTCCATCTACCGCAATGAAACATGGAAACCCTAATAAGCACATCGTCAATTTTTTATGAATAGAACAGACAAAAAAGTTATGCAGTCTTTGAAAATAGAACAGACAAATTATGCTTCATCGATACCGCCGGTGGATCACTTGAAAGGGCGAGGCAACGCACCATGAAAATAGTTTCATCGAATAAAACGTGAAGACTACCAATATCGGATCTAGCTATAAAACAGTTGGCAGGAAGGCTGATCACCTGTTTTCTCCTTCAAGAGGAGACGACCTAAAAATACCTTATTGAGGAGGTTACACATCACAGCCAGTTCTTTGTTCAGACCAAAAGACAAACTACCGTGAATTGAAGCTCTCAGAGGTGCACCAGTGCACCACAAGGAATCTATATGAGGAGGAGTCATACGAAAGACCAGTTAGGGGTGCACGAATTGCAATAACTAAGCACCTGATGGACTAAGATCATGCAATCAATTCAACCAAGGTTTTTCATGTAATATACTCTTTCAAAGGAAGTCTAGCATGAAATGCTAGTCTATGAATCCTAGCCACAACCGAGTAGACAGTAATTCTGCTGAGAAGCGTTTTCAAACCCCAGAATCTGGCATGAACATCGTTGCAAGATGCTCTGGTGTAATATCTAAACGTGTACGAGCAGCTTGACAATTACATTCACATATAGTCTCTCATGACATTGATGAAATCGTTACAACGTGGAAAAGTTGTGTCAACCGCTGTCGTCAGGATTATCGATTTTCGTTTGTCCTAATTTTCGGAATCTAGTATTCATGAAACGTGCTGTACTCAACCAGTTCCGGAGCATAGATTCACATGCCGGTTCCGACTATGAGTATTGCTGATTACAGGTGGATAAACGGTATAGGTCACAAGAGTTCAAGTGTAAAGTTGAAGGTAAAAACCTAACAACTATTTATAACGACGGTAATCGCTGGTAGTTGCCCGCCACCCGAACCGGTCCTACCAGTGACTCTTCCCGTGTGGCCCTATTCGAGTCTTCTTTCTAGACCCATATCATGGTTATCATTCCTACTTGGTCGTGCAGAGAACCTATGTAGCGTACTGTGTACCCGAAGCATTACTCTTTCATACGGATGGATTATCCATTCAATATTCACCCCATTTCTCCCTCGACCACTGCTATATCGAATTGTCTCAGGTTTCGTGTGATCGACACATTTTATAAGGGTTATACTAAATCCGAAAAAACATGTTGGTCTGAAATCATAATCCGATCAATACTGCTGAATGAATGTTCTCCATAAATGCTAGTTATTTACATCTTTAGCTTGAGTCACTGTCACAAATCAGTTTTGTTTGAACTTCCTTTGATTTCATGGTACAAGATCCGAATGAATTACTATTCCGTCGGTGTAAAACTGATGCTAAAAAAAGAGGTAAGAATCATGCTGCAGTTGACCATTTTACCTATCTCTTTGCTAACCAATATGGTTCAATAAAATGAACAGTTATAGCTAAATAAGATTTACATTTGAAATCGTACGTATGTCCAATTTTAATACGACGTTAGAAGGAGAACAATTGTTGCCAAAGATCCCTTTACATGCTCCCAAAAATCCTATGGAGATGACAGTGGCATACGGTGGTCATTGCCAGAGGTAAAGTTTCAATTCGTCGGGAAGTATAATAAAAGGAGTGAGTGGTATTGGGAGGGGAGGTCTTATAGTGTGGGTGATGGTTGTTGAATTCGTGAGGTAAAGCATGCTCAAAGGTGACCATAGTCCAAGCTCTTCGAATGCCTCGGCGATGACCGAATGTTAAGGATCGCTGACTGAACATTGAAAACCTCATGGTTCATCATATCTTGCTCCAAGTGTGACCATTTTCTTGGGACTGTCCAGATTAGTTGTCAATACATTTTAACTAAGTAACTGCTTCCACCGTCACGCGTTCATCGGGACTGGTATACACAATGACCATCATGATAATTATGGATATCGCTAGTAAGAGAATCAATTGGAACAATTATGAATTCAACACCTGAACATGGGTCTATCCGGAATAGCTCTCAATGGTTTGTTTACCTGCATCAATAATGTCGTTCTTCATGGGATTTGATCAGGGTGAGGTCTATTGGTTGTCACCCATGGAAAACCAGTGACAAAAGCAGTGAATTGGTATAAACTATTGAGAGCCATCCCAAATAGCCTGGCAAATATAAGTATCTTGTACCCGATTAGGGTGATTGAATTCCATTATGGTGAAACTGCTCTAGATTATTGCATCTTTGAATGGTCTTAAATTATTTTAGGAGGAGACACAACTAATCTAGGCATTGTATTTCAGTTCAAATTAGGTAAAACAATAGAAACAACATATACAGCAACAGCAACGATAACGTTCCTTAAAAATGTCGGGGTTTGTTTTCAAATCGAGACATCAGCAGTGCGAATAACTGTAAGACAAGTTCAGCTTAGATAGCACGGTATTATTGTTATTTTCGCAAAATCCCAATAAATGATAACCAATATCGACCAATTTGGTTGAACACAAGCGAACTGCCTCATTTAGTTGTGTGTGTGGGTCTCGGTGAGTGTGTGTAAATGGCAGGGTCAACTGAGCATGTCTTTTAGATAATCATACTTACGTTAACATTTACATTGATCTTAAGAGGTATGTATAGCCTACGAAATGGCCATAACCAACCCCTCGAAAGCCAAACGATTTCTTCTCTTTACATACCCGTCGCAGAGACTGGATAATTCGCGTTGTCCATGAGAGTATCCATTATCGAAGTCCATTACCACTTCATTGGTAGCTGCTTCTCGAAATATTTTAGTAATGGAATGAAATGAACTGCGATTTTATTTCAACTGTAAGCCCTTCTATCAGGTCAAGTCCCTAAGCCAAATGTGAGCTGAAAATATGACCATGAAGTGGAAGCAAATGGATTGATGAACAGTTAGGACCAAACTGGCACATGCCTTATGATTGATTTGTGTGTGGATGTTGATTCAATTATTGTTTCACTATGCACATATTGATATATCAAACGGAATTATGGTGGGCTTTACCCCTTGTGACTCGGGTTCAAATTATGCTTTCGCCGACGGTTGCTTTCCATGCTTGGAAGTCCCGAACTGGCGGCGAGCTCCTTCCTCAAAATATTGTAATTTTACTACATAATAAATGGTTGGAATGAAAAAAAAGAGAAAAGGACGAGCGGTTTCCAGTATGTCCTCAGACGTTCAGCTGAATCCAGAGTAAGTAAGTCGCACGATTGTTTAGTTTAGGTTGGCATTCATTACGAAAGTAAAAAAATCCAACAAAAAAAGCTGTTATCGATCCCATTGTAGCGCATTTTACCTAATCACGTGATAACCCACGAGACTCGCACAATCATAAGTATAAATTTGTCCAGACGACAGGTCAAGTGGTCCGCATCAGGACGTCTGATATTTCTGTCAATCCGAGACCCAACTCCCGCGCCGAGAGATGAGTTCAAAATGTGATCGGCAATTTGGAACTAATGATTTAATTCACCATCCGGAATAAATTGGAATAACCCTGATGATTCTTATTTGTGGAAGAAAACACAGAAATCGATAGGTAGTCCACCTTCCATCACTGGCTGGAAAAGTATTGTTTAGCAATAATACGTAGGTTGCTTTCTGTTGATCATTATCTCCCATACGAATCTTATCAAAGGGGGATAGAATTGGGTATTGATTATCCAAAACGATATTTTCCGATCAACAATTTGGCTGTGATTGAATATACCGGTGTCTTATACATCGTTCGACTTACATAGCCTTCTGTGTTCTTTACTCTTGCAACTTACTTCGGGATCTTCTAAGCCAAACGACTACTAAACTATCTCCGCGACGATCCGAAGTCACTTTCGACTTCAAATCTGTTGAATTTTAATTCCTAATGTAAAAATGCTTCCAAAATAACAGAGTAAACAAATTTTGACCGGGATATGGTGGACCGGAGAGTTGGAGTATCAGCTGAAATCTTCCTGTTGCGCAATGTGTGGCTTACATTGTAACCTGTGTGTAAGCGGATTATGGATTGGGCTCACTTTTGGTAAATGTGGGAATAGTGCTGTGTTTATGTGTGAAAATCTATTTTCGTAAATTCAAAAACTCAGAATGTACGAAGGCATGAGGGAATGATTTTTCAAAATGTCCGATTCATAAGCTGAGGTTATTCAATGTCGACTGTCTAATAGTTCGGTTCTGTACGCGTTGCTCATCTAGAGTCGTGTAGTGTACTCGAGAAGAGCGGGGCTCAGGTTGTGATAACCAGTTTCATCCATAGCAACCAGACTGAAAAGGATCCTCCAATGGGATTGACTCGAACGACAATAAAACAAGGGGATTATCTGTGTTTGAAAATCTATATCTTCTCCCTCATTCATACTAAGAAACTTCCAACACTACCCATTAGATATTTGCGTGGGTTGTTGAGTATACGAGGTTTGTTCGGTCAAGTGCATATGGAAACTCCATCCGTCGATTTTTACCCTTGGAGTGTGTTGGGTAGTCGCTCTCAAGTTCGGAGATGCACCGGTCGGATAAACCAGATGACAATATGGCGTCCATTGGTAATTTTCCATTCAACCTATTTCAATAAAAATTTGGTTTTCACTGGAATTATCCCTGGTGTAAATTTGTTTACACTTCTTCGATGAATTTTCTGTTTAGCCAACTGACTGATTTTCAGGCTGTTCAGAACTGAATCGGCCGCGAAGTCCGAATATTATAAATTTTGTTTTAAGTCTTCTAAGTCATCCATGTATGCGCTCTCCGTACGTATCACGATTTGTAGTAATCCAGTTCTACTGAAGCGCATATGGTCCGAACGCGTACATGCGTGAACGTTCACTTTTCTGATAATCATCTCTGCAATCACCCTACTGCTGTTTTTCCACTATATTGCCAGTATAACTTGACACAGGAAAATCGAAGTGAATTTGAGTCCCAAATGCAAGACCAGGGTTTGTGTATAATGAACAACCATCGTGAAATGGGGCCATAGAAATACGCGAGGTCCCAAACCTGGGAGATCGGTAGTGACAGAATAACCATGAAAACGTTTCGTAAGCAAATCGCACATTGATTATTACACGGTACCCGAAATAGGTGAATTGAAAATGCAGGCAACAGTCACTAATTTCCTAGGCCCAAATACGCCCTACAGCGAAATCATTTCTCAAGCCATATGGACTTTCTCATGAGAAAACTATTTTTATCCAACATCCAGGAAAAGAAAACGGATCCACAAGGTTGACATGCTCTATGGCAATAATGGGTTCGCTTCTTTGTCTCCTGCTGATCCATGAATATCTGTGAGAGAAGAGGATGCTGCAAACGAAATTGTTCACCCGGGTTACTGCGTCTGTAATATACGTTGTTTTTTCATGCAGTTCCCTTTTGATTTTTCATTGGATAAATATTCGCATACGAATAAGAAATTTCTGGTCGCGTAGTTCATTTATAGTTGCGAGAAGGTAAAAGCTAGAAAGGAAGTGTCTGCGAAAAGGTTGACTTTTTTCACGGAACTAGAGACAGTGAACAACAATTTTATATTTTTATATGTTGAATATTTTGGATTGAATACTGAACGAAATGTGTGAGATTGATGGGAAGGGAATTGACGGCAAGCTTGTCAAGGGCACCCACTAGGGAATTGTTCTGAAGAAAAACAGAAAATTCTACCACTGATTGGGAATAAGGCATTCATTTTTGCGATCATTGTGAGAAGACAATTCGAATTCATACGTGAATAGAATAGCGATTCCCGGATTTAAATCGGTAATGTTGATGTAATTTATCTCGGAAACAATCGGTGGTATTGTATAGCACATTCCTCAGACCGATGCACTGAGTAACGTTTATGCATTCAGGGCGCTGGTACGCTCTATTACAGCTCTTCAGACTAGAAATGAAAACCAGTATTGCAAGATTCAAGTACCTCTCGTTTACTGTCTGTGATCGTGAACGTGGCAGAAAGAAGTTTATGTAAAGTGGAATGGCGGTTCGTATGAAGCGTAAAGTTTAGGGGGGCGATATCTTTTGGTATTATGACGAAGTAACCAGAGATTTTCTTTCAAGCATAAATTTTTGGAGAGTGGTGGCTCGTAGGGCATGAATTTTGATTCATTTGTGGATAAATGGGATTCACTTTGTGGCAAGAGCACCGTCAGAGAACACCGTGCCAGTGTGTAACGTGCATGGTTCCGCCTAAACAACGAAAAATGTGTATTTGTATGTGTGAGGCTGAGCTGAAATAAACCATTCCCGTCCCTCCGTGATTGCACGCATGCATGTCTCTGTAGCAAGGTATTTGCACAACTAAAATGGGGTTGGCTGCGTGTGTGCGTGTGCGTGCGTTGAAGTAAACGTTCGATGGACGGTCTGAACATTTACCAACTGATTACCAATGTGATTAGTTGTCTGATTATACCCATTAGACGGATGGAGAGTGATAGAGAGTCATGGGGGCATAAAAAAAGAAAAGAAAACTATTGTGATCAATGCTTTACTCAAGACCGGATGCGGATTATTTCTCACGTATTATGTGAGTGATCATCTGGTCTGTGGCCTGTTGTAGGATGACGGAGTGCCAGGGCAACCTAATAGCACACCAATTGTTTATGGGTTCACAGAGAGGGTTGTGTAGGCGGATGCCGACAGCTCCAGCTGCGGCCAGGATGCGACATTTTGCTTGTCTTGATTGTCGACCTCGGATCTCACACAGGGCACGAAAAGCCTCGGGCACTTTTACTGTGTGATTGGACTTAGCTGGGTGTGAAACTACCGTGCTAGTGAGCAATTTCAATGCTCCAGCGTTCAACCAGGTAGGGTGGTGTTCGCGAATACGGTCACACAAACGCCTGGTCGTGCGGCCGATGTACATTGTCCTACAGGATTAAGTAAGTGAGTACACGCAGAATGCGGCTACAAAATGGGGTTTTTCTCTCAACCGCAAAATCACTGCTGGTCTGGATTGATACGATATCCTCAGATCAGCTGCGTAAAATGTTTTGCTGATGAAGCCCGGCACTGTTCTCTGAGTAACCTTTGCCAAAGTGTCGCATTTGAATGGCAAAGTTATGTATAAAAACTTCCTCCACTGGAGTTTCCCACTCTGTGTGCATCATCTTATCAGCTGGGCGGACCAGGTAGCTGTTATGGGTAAAACCCTTACGAACGTTGAGAGTTCCTGATCTATTTTATCTTCCGGACTTATTTGTCTTGCTTTGTTAATGAGGCACCAAACTAGCGCGGTCGTTTCACACCTAGCTCAGTCCAATCACACAGTAAGCGTGTCCGAGGTTATGAAGTGTCGATCATATACGTTTTTAGACAGAACTGATTTTGATAGCCCTCCTGTGTGTGAACGGTGAGCACGAAGATAAACCCATGCGAAGGGGTTTGAGGAGGTCGATTTGAAGAGCGGTGTTGTGCAAGTCGTTTTGATGAGGTCAGAAACATCTTGCTTGGAATGGGTGCCTGATTTTTCATGTGATGGGAGAGACCAAATAGAAAGAAATAAACAATGAGAACCAAAATTAGTTGCAGAAAAGGTGAAGCGATGTCAGTTAGTGTGAATATAAACTAAGAGGAAGAGATATATGCTTACGGGAAACCGACTTGTTTATCCGTTGGTTGAGGTAAAGTATGGCCTCTTTTTCTACTGTCGATGAAGCAATGGTTTTCACTTTTAAGTTCAATCCATAGAGATCGTGTGACAAAAAAAGGAGTCATGTGATGTGTATGGAAAATTTGGTCAGAAAAAAGCGCTATACAAAACATATTTGATAATTGGTCGGGTGGGAAAACCTCCATAAGCAATAACGAGCAGCGGAACGAAACTGTACAAGGAAAGTAGAAGAAAGATGAATTGCACCAGAAAATGTATTCATTCGACACATATGATGTTATTCTTATTCCATGATTGAAATTCGAGATCACGAGTTGGAAGTAGAGGTGAACTCAAATTTGGAAACTGTCGCTGGTTTCGTACTTGGATTCATGTGCAGTGGATGAATGGAGTCTGATTAATATCGGTGAGCAATTTTTCGCACGAAGAGAAATGCTTTTCTATATGAAAATTGGTTACAGCCAGATGGAAGATTCCGCTACATCGAGATATATCTTCCATAAGCCTTTGCAAACTGAGAACATCTCTTTTTCAAAGACCAGAAAAATGACAAGGTAAAAGTTAGTAAGATGTGGCATCAGGCAAGGAAATACAAACATTTTGATAGGGTAATGTGAAACGTGTAAGATCTCAGGCATCGCATGTAAAACGATGTTCCTCGAAATTTTGGTAATACAATAATATTGTGCAGGGACAACGTGCGGTCTTGAGAAATGGTTACGCCAAGCTATTTTAATGGTTCATCTTTGGGTATTACTTAACTGTCAATGTGTAGAGAGGAACAACTGTTTTCAGTTGAGGATAGACGTCTTCCCACGGCAAGTGAAAACAGGATGTCATGCATTTGGATACATTGAGAGATAAATGTGACGAGGTGGACCACTGAATAATAGAAGACAAGGAATCCCTCAGTTCACAAATTGAAATTGCCGGTAAGCGAGGCTCTCTGTGTTCTCACAGTGACCCGGGGACCCAAACATTAACCGGAAACCCTAACATCATGTCACGAATACATATCACTTGCTAAAATGTGAAAACCCTTTTAGACACAGGCAGTCAGTGTATCATCGCGCGCACTATTCACAACTACAACATTGTTGTGTCCTGTCCGTCTGAGGTGCACCTACTCCACTCCGGCACTCGGCGAATAAAAGTTCCTCATGTGGACGTTTCCAACTGGATGCATGATAGTGGGACGACAAAATATTCCAGGCTTCTTGGGTTTGTGGGCGTAATGAACAACCGAGCGCACGGCATCTCGATCTCTTGAGGGGCAGGTTCACCAAAGATAGCATTATCTCGATTCAGGGGTATTCTATTTCACGCAACGGTGATTGCAATTTACTCTCCTACCTTACAACTGAAGCCAAACACCAAAAGTGAGTTTGAAAAGATTTCTAGAACTCAGTCGATCAAATCTCTATGCGTGATATCATGGAGATTGGAGGAGACTGGAATACCCGCGGGATCACGCCGACGGGTACGCATAACATATATTGGTAGAATGTGGCCTCGATAATTGATGCAAAAATGGTGGCAGTCTAATAACGCTTGCAGATTTAAATCAACTGGTTTTCACCTGTACCCTTTTCCAACATCAAAAAGATACCCATCAACTCTGTACTTTCAAAAGGATAGGACAGTGCACAAGGTCTTTTTTATCTCTAAGAAATTTTTGTGGGCCTCTCTGGCTGAGAACTGTCGAGCGAAACGTATCGGGGAAGTCAGAAGTGCCGACGACACTGACCACACTCTTCTAGAGGCCCACCTCAAAAATCACCTCTGCACTTCAATGAAACCTCTCTTGCGAGACAGAAATACTGCATTTTCCTTAGCATTTCCAGACAAAGTTCCTACCATGCCAAACGCTATCGTCTCCAGAGGGGAAAGGGGATCTGCTGATAGAATTCATGATGTAGGATACTATCACAAGGTAAATAAAGGGGGAGAATAAAAGATCAAGCTAGACTACACTGATGGTACCCTTAACATGGACCGCTCTCCAATGAAAGAGGAAGATATTCTGGTATAGAATGAGTGCATCCCCGAAGAAACTCCCAGTCACTGTTCAAACGAGAGGAAGACACTACAGCGTAATCCACTCGATTCCCACTACCTCAGACGAGAAGCTACGCACTCTGTAACCAACGATCCTAAAAGGTACTGGACCAAAATATTAGGATGGAAACCCCAATTACCACTGAATACCTTGAATGACTCTTCCAATGCATTCATCTTGCTCTAGGGAAACTGAGATCCTCATTTGCCGCACTACGGGACGACAATGTTCATCTCCGTTTTTTGACCGGTCGAATACTGGAAATATGCTTGGAGCTTTTCAGTGTTAATTTTAACTCAAGGCAAGTACGTGCTGCACGAAATTGGCCAAGAACACCGAACCCACCAAAAATAGCTTCCATCATCTAAGAACAGGAAATCCCCCATGTGATAATGGCAACCCATGTGCGATATATCAAAGAGGAAATTCTGATAGATTCTCTGAATTCTTCATGACAAGCCAAAGTGTTTCGAAATAGCAGTCGTCCATTGGGCTTGAGAATGATAGTGTACCACAGATTCTTATTGCTTCTCTCATCGTTACTATTTCCTCACCAATAATTTGGGCAGTACCTGCCTTGCTCACTATGGTACAATGACGTCAATGGGACCTCACACCCATACCCTCAGTTGAGGAAACTCTTTATCGATGACAAACCCATTGAACATGAACCATCGTCGGACAGTTGATCATGTCCCTTTGTTTGACCTAGTGATTGATACCCGTTGGGGTTGACTCTTTTATATATTTCACTGCGGATCAGGATACCTATACTTGATAACGTATCTCTCCTGGTCAATATCTTTAGGAAATCCTTAGGCGTTCTATTAGGGGCTGTTGGCGTGTATTTCTTGACCATTCCTCAGCTTTTGATTCCGCAACCCTGTCACGTATTCCTCGTCTTCCTCTTCTTCTTCAGGTACTTGGAGACTTTATTATCCATCCCACATTTGTGCTTGGCTATCTACCTCTTCCCTCAGCTCGTTGTAGAAAACCAAAGTGTAAAGCCAACATTTTGAATCCCGTTCGAACAAACATGGATTAACTCGGAGTGTTGCGATACCCTCTTCACTTACTATCCCATTTTACCAATGAAATGCCAATATCTTCTTTGTCTGAAACACTCAAATGACCTGACGATGTCGTACATTTTCAGTCTTTTTCCTCATCTCCCGGATTCCTTTATATCAAGTGGAAAACGATATCAAGTAGAAAAATTATCCACCTGATCTGTCTAAAATTGATCCCGTATTTGGAATGCGGTTCGAGCCATCCGCTCTCCTCTAAACTAATATTTTCTGATTCCGGTAATTGCATACCCACTTCTAGACTGAGCTCTGTCTTGTAACTGGGAGTTACCTCTGATAGTAATCCAAGAGTGACAAACTGCATTCAAAAATGCTCTAACAATCAGCGGCATTTATATTTGAAAATACGAAAACTCAGGCAGTCGCGACCATCGCAACAAGTTGTTTTCAAGTTTTTCCCCTAGTGTTATTCTTGTCCTGTTTGGGTGCTCCTTGCAACATCCCCCGGCTTTCTGAACCAGGACTTTTGAACTCTGCACTGTGTTAATAATAAGTCAAATTTCATCCACCCCTATTCACACACGTTCGACTGGACTCGTTGATCAGCGTATCGAGTCTTGTTTTACTTATCCGATAAGATATTCCAAGATCTTACTCACTCGTAGCATAGCGACTTATCTTCTGCTACTGCAATTCATCCACCGGTTCTGCTTCCGGGCATCTATGCTTTGGAATAGATCTGCACAGAATGTTCCGCATAGCCCATCTGTCCTAGGTTATGATCAGTGGGAAAGATTTGAGTAACTCGTAAAATCCTAAAGCCCGAATATTCCTCATTTACTCTCTGAATTATTGGAAAGGAATTCAAATGAAATTTGACAAGGCTTTTTCATCCGTTATATCTTGCCTAATTTTCTAGATTTTTGTGTGACGACTGCAGTGTCAAATTGCAGCTTACGTAAGTTCAACAAACTACAGCAAAAATACGAATTATCGCACACACCTAAACGAACAGCAAACCAAATGCCGGTCTCAAAGTAGCTTCAGGAGGGTACCTGTATTCAGTAGAAAATTCAGTTGGTGAACGCGTTACACCTTGACTCAAGCCGGAGTACCTTTTTAGGACTTTGAACGAGCTGATAGCAATTGTGGTATTTTTATAAGCTTTGAAAGCAGCTGACCCGAGAAGTGAACATTTTATAAGTGACCTAATGAGCAAAGCGTTTTATCATGAATGATCTCAGTACAGTAGCACAGCATGATAAATATTCAGAAACTTTGCATTCGACATATCTAACAGAACTGCTTTGTAATTACTGAAATTGAAAGAATCCTGCACCGAGCAAACACCTATAGGTTTATGATCAAATTTGAATTGTATACTCTGTATTAAATGAAGCACTCCTTGTGACCAGCTTGAACACAAAATGTTCTTTGGATTTCATGGATATTAAATTAGGGATAATAGAAATGAATCTTTTGGAGAAAATGGTGCATAAAATTTGCTTGTGTATCGGAACGATGGCCTAGTCTTGGTGTTTTTCTTGGCCATTCTTTGTTCACCAAAGGAACTCTATACTTCTGTGCTTAACTGAGCTACATTTATTGAAGAAAATGATAAGTACGGATGTCTGACAAGCATCACTTGCCCTCACACATAACAGGATTGGCGCAGCACTACATAGTTTTATATCGACCATGACTAGCAAGTATTGGACAGGTTTCAGAATTATAACCCCTGTGGTCTGTTTGCATGACCAACATGAAGACGAAACCCTATTTGGATACTATCGGTCGGCCGAAACTATGAAGGAATATGAATCTCTGAGGAAAGATGAAAAAAGACTTTTCTACATCGAATAAACCGGAATATTTCTACGAATTTTGGAGACCATCTCTTGTGATTCTGGTTCCATCGCAGAGAGCTTACCGTTCGATTTTACCTGCTTGATATTTCGGCAGTAGCCAAAAACTTGATCCAACTGAACAGCTGCAAGTAATGGTTTCAAACTAAGCTTTTGAGTGAACTGACCGAAATTTGCTGAATCCACTTTTTCGGAATTATAAAACTAGGCTGCAAGGTCCATATGTGTTGTAAGCCTGACCCATATAAATCGCTGAGATTGAACACCTGCTGATTCTTCGAATAAGGATGAACCAATTTCCGGAGGCCAAGTTCTAATCAAGGTTTTATCAAAGTTAAAGATTAGTTTATTGAATAATTTCAATGCGTTGCTGATCCCAAAATTTATTAGGTCGTCGGAGTGCCAAGGTCATCCATTTTTATGCATTGATATATAGTTTGTATAAAATATCAAATATGGAATGTTTGCGAATTGGCGAAGATTAGAATGCGTGCTTTACTCGTGCTATCTTCTCGGTTTACTGAAAAACTATATGACGGAATATTTCCGTTTATACCACAAATACTTATTCAGTTTCCCTTACACAACATTAAGTGACAGATTAGCTCTGTACTATAGAAGTTCATTATAAACGGATTACCGACGGGTGAAATTGGCAGTAAACGTCCTCAGTTCTTCGCAGGGATATCAAGACTGATAGAAACAAGCATGGTTTGTCTTCTGCAAAATGAGATTTTATATTCTTATTTCATCAGTCCTACGGATGAGAACTCATTGATACCATTTTTATGCATTTGCTATTTTTCTTCGAACAAGATATCTTCTCACCACCTCTGTTTGTCTCAAAATGTCCCTTTCCCTCTCTCTGTCCCTATCACTTACATACTAACCAGGATTTAAATAAAAAACATTTGAAAAGAAACACTTACTAATATCACTTACCTCACTGTTTCCCTTCATATATTAGTTGCCTCAATCCAGAATGCCCCAAAGCGGTGGTTGAACGTACGGAATAATGATAAGTATATTTGGGAAAAATTTTCCTTTGAGCACTCCGTGAGTCGATCGATGGAATTTCATGACAAGCAGACAAAATCCTGGAAGGTACGGCTTTTCGGAAACCGGCGACAACCAAACGCATACTGGATTTTCAAAGCAATCAACAAATACGCCAATGGAAGATCTGTGTACTCACCCTATTCCACCAAGCCGAGACGCACTGTAGCACACCCGAACTACGGAAAAGCAAACTAATCCGACTTTTCGTGTCTTTCTTGGAAAACGATTACACAGGAAGCTTCCCAAAACTCCTATATTCAAGATATTAAAAAGGCAGAAGAAAAGCAGCCCAGAAATTGACTTTTCTTGCTATCGTACATACGAGAAGCATCCGAGCCTGCAGATCGTAGTCTGAAACAGTTGGTTGTCAAAGTTTCAAACCTGTCAGCATCTATCTGACAGTCCTACTCAACTTACAGTACGGTGTGGACCAGCAACATCAATCAGGATTGGTCTGTGCCATCCCATGCCTAGGACGTGATGAGGAATACATAGGAGAGACAGGCAGGCAAATTCGCACTCGCCTACACTAACAGAAACTAGCACCACGACGCGCTTATTACACACTCACAGAGTCTTGACAGCAGCGCACAGACAGGTCACAAGGACAATAAGGATAGTTGCGAGGGTGGTAGCCCGAGCTACGAAGGAGGAGGAGCTCTTGATCCCCTAAGCCCTCAATTCGATCAACTCATTGAATCAACACTCAGAGATTGATAAACAAAACCCTACCGTGGCAAATCCGGTGCCCTAAAATCGAGAAGTGGACAGACGTGCAACACACTGGAAAAAAACAGAATCAGCAATCCCCCTCACACACTCATTCACAACGTCTGACAGCCGGTTGTAGTTTGCATCCAAACGTCACAGTAAACGTTTTACAACTCAGTGTACGCCTCGACGTTTCTACAATACATATGTATATATCTATATATCAGTAGTTTCGAGCATGATGACTAAATGATTGAAGCCTCCCCTTTCCGGATAAGCTGAGAACACGTCAGGGAAGTTCAAGGCTATTATTAGTCTATAAGAGAGTAGGGTGTGTGAGAAATACGTGAACGGAATTGAGGAGATGGAAGCACCCAGTGTCATGAAGATTATGATTGCAACCGGGAGAGATCAGTATATATAAAGTACATTGTTCATCGTGTCAGCTGGAAAACCGTCGTGAAGCACGTGTATTATCACACATGTGGGAGATCATCAGAGTAGCTATGGAGGCAAAATACATAAAATAGCAAAAGAGGTAGGAGTCATAATATCGTGGTCTTAAATCTTGCTAGTGTGTTTCTAATAAATTTCGTAGCCTAGTTTGGTAGGGGACAAACGATTCCTTCAATGCACGAGCAAGGCGAAAGAAGCAAGAGATAATGTGTTCTCTTTTGCTGGTTATTTTCCTGCATAGACCTCCATTCTAATACCTTCCGATGTGAGTGTTGGTGCCGATTCATACTCTCACTGGTTTTTGGATCACCGGGTTTTCATTCTTCCTGTTTTGCATTTCGCACATTTACAACCGAGTCCAACACACATCCAAAGACCCATCCAGCTTTTAGGTCCATTCCATTTCTTCCCGGTGACGCGGACTTGAGTCGCACCGTTGTCGTTTCCGTCGTTTCCACGGTGTTACAGGACAAAGTATGAATTTTGCTACGGTCTTACCTATCAGTAGTAAAATATTCTATTCGAACTTTCAGGTTGCAAAGTAACATTTAGGACATGTGCAACTGCCATTTAGGCTGATGTCTAACCAGCCTTGGATATCATTCTTCTCCCAGCCCTTGTTACCTATAAGGGTGTCAAAACCGCACTATATCTTGTTCGGTTGTAGCAAAAAACTCTATGGAAGAGACTCTTCAGTTATGCGACAATGTGCTCCACTCACCTACACAACTGAACGGCATGCGCAATACAAGCCGTATTAGGTGTAGTATGCTAGCAGCCTACAAAACCGAACGATTCAAATAAGCAAGACCGGACCACAATCCGCCTGAAACCATGTGTACAGGTTTTTCCGGATTTTCCATATGCAAATCAGGTATCGCGTTGTTTCATCATCTGTACGATTCTTCAACTGTGGATGAGGACGAGTTCTAGTTTTATTCTAGTTCTCTGTTGCTAACACATTCGTGACGCTGCCGTGGGAAAGACCGTTCGTCAGAGAACAGCAAATATATTATGACGGTGACATCAATCCGATGATGGGGTATAAAAGGACTATCAGTTATATTTCGTCACATGCACCTCGAGAACCGAATATTAGCTCGCGGAATTATTGGCCACCACAACTTTGTCCACGCTAATTTCCTCATTTCTTTCATTGAAGAGGACGGACCAGTATCCAAAATGGTAAAAGCAACCAGAAATTATAAATGTCTAACCGACTTTCAAATAACGAAAACAATATGACAGAACGTTAACATAGAAACAAGTACAAAGAGCGAATTATCCCACCTCATAACAAGTTTGATCCCAATTTCGCATACGGATCTGCATTCTGCATTTATTCGTTGGTATCGAAAGTTGAATTCGAAGTTATAAAAATAATGTGCAGAGGATGAACTTATACCCACTGTGTAATGAACACTATTACCAGTTAAGCAACATTTATATAATTTAAAAATGGAGTGAACAGAGGTGACCTTGGTAATAATAGATTTACCTAGATGCGGGAAGGGCATTCGAGGCCTAATGATAATACCATCACGGGGGATGATTTTTGATAACTGATAAACGATCAGTTAGCTGACATGTATACACTGAATATAACAAGAAACCTACTCGTCCCGGCGGATGGTTGGATATACTATCTGGCATGATCAGGTGGGGTTATTGATTGAAAGAAATGAACCCAACCAAGTGTGATGAAATGTGTTTCATCCTATAGAATAACTCTCGGGGTATGGTGATTATAAGAAACACGACCAGACAGCATTCACTTATGATTTCCTCATCTGTGAATCACGTCAAGCCACATGATTGTAAATAATTGCTGACTTGAAAGGCCTTACCTGCAGTACGGTCAATCGACATATGAATAAACAACAAACAATGCGGTGATTTTTGGACAGCTTGAGCTGAAACAACTTTGCACCATTGAGTGAGGCACTCATGATTACCTGAAGGACAATCATAATCTTGTCAGACAGAACGACTGCCAAAGGAAAACTGAGTCGAAACTGCAACCGACAGCATCCAGTCACTGTTAACTTTGGACGGTAACATGTAGTCAGTCGCTTTGAGCGCTGTGATCCCATTATTAACCATTCCATAAATCACGTGATCATCTTTTTAAGGACGATTTATGTTTTAATGCATTGGAGATACAATACTTGAATGCAAAGATAGCTAACAGTGATGACAGTTTGTCACACATCCCACTGGAAAGCAACAAACAAAATCAACTTACGCGAAACCAGAGTGATCAGGATGAGTAGCAGTGTGTGTGTGGCAACTGATGACGGAATCATTTTTGACAATGACACGTTGGGACGAACGAATTCCTTGATATTTTTGCTTTCCGTGGAAGTATTTCAACTTTATATGGTATCACACGCACACGAATACGTGCGAATAAAAACGTCATATATGCTGATTCTTGCACACACACACACACACACACACATGTTTGAGTGCAGTAAACGGGAAGCAAATCCGATTGTTTTCCATAACTGATGGTTCATCACATTTGATAACAACAGATGGAACACGGAATTCTTGAGCCGCGTCGGCGCACAAACGGATCGTTAAGTGTGTGTGTCTGTGTGCGTGTGTCTGATCAACTGATCTTTCTCAACTATGTTTCAACGGGCGCATAAGTGTGCCTTTTTTCGGGATGGGGATGGGTGGCGTGGGGAAGGGTCATTTGTATGCGAGGTTTTCCGAGTCAAAAAAATGTTTCATATGTTTGGATGTCAATAATCACCTGATAAAGGTGCAGTCAAAAGCAAACACAATGAAAACAAATCACAAGCAAAACTGGACGGCTTGATCAAGTCGGCTGATGTTTTTGTGAGTGGTTTCTAAGTTCCATAGAATATTGGAAATGTTTGAATACACGCAAATATTTAATTTCCAGTGGGTATTAGACCGTAGAAAAATATGGGTCATCGCAGAGCAACTTTTGTCTTTTATGAAACCCTCAGTGACGTAGCCAAAATGAAGAGATGGAAGCTGATATCCAGACTGAGGGACCTAGCCCTTGCAGTGAGCTCGTCGCCTATGGATAACTACTTTGCTTAAAAAAGACTGAAATACTTATTGCTTCTGTAACTAGTACCAAAATATGACATCACTGGAAGGAGTCTCAGGATAGATAAAAGTTTCCAGAGCTCGGTGCCTTCTCGATTGCAAATATTTTGAATGTGCATGCGTAGTTCATCGAATCATCCACAAATAAACAGTAAATATGCACGAGCGTGAAACAGACACGCGTTGGAAAGCAGGAAACGTGATACAATGACAACAATGGAGATGTAAAGTATAAGGTGTTTTTAAATGAAATCAGAGAACTGTTTCGAATCCACAAATTATTTAGAAGTTTTTTTTCCATATGTTTGGACTTTACAATCAGCAGAAAATGTGTGAGCCAAATACTAACAAGGCGGTATTTTAAGTGCTAATTCATACGTTCCTTGTAAGCGGTGAACATGATTCGCTCTGTAAGACGTACAGTTTTCATCTTTTTAAAATAGAACAACAAACATTCATACAAAAATATAACAGTTTTGAAGCAACATCTGTTCAAAGCGACGACGAAAGTAGAGTTATAGAAAGTTGTTTAAATCCATCCATCAAAAAAACTTACGATATAGCCGAAACATTTATATTTTACACTTGTGTGGGTGCTCAGTCACCTTCATAGGTACAACCCAGGGACAATTCAGATAACGAGTAGCCGAACACGTCCTATCGATGGATGGTAAGTTCTTGAATGAAACGGGTGAACTGTGAAGTTACTGGTTCACTTGAATGTCGAAAATCGGCATAATCGATTGCTCACCAACAGCTGGAGACTGTTCACCGGGTGAACAGGATCATAGCTTCTGAAGTGGTTTTACTCACCCTTAAATCCGACTTTCCCGTCATAAGCAATTGCTGTCAAACGATGGAAACCCAAATCGTGCAAACCGAACTATTCATTTGTCACTCCGTTTGGTGTGGTAGAAATGTGGGCATTCTTGACTTCCCCCAAAATAAAGCTGGTTGTTTTTTATTTGTATTGACTGTACGATTCGCCGATGAGATGCAGCGAGATCATTCCAGGTATAGATTGTGCAACTGCACATTGCTCTGGTCTGCTTTCACGCACATCACAGGTGTACTTATACGTGATACAGGCTACCGTAAACTCACGAGACCTGCCATGATGATATACAAGTCTACTCGAAACTCATTCAAAAGAGAGGATGTATTCACCTTTTTTTCTTGTTCATTACAGCATAATGACAGAACTATGTAATTGTGTCCATGATAACTGGCAGTTGTTGGTGAGGCTCTAATATAATAACCCGTGTAGGGTGCTTTACAGGGGCAAGACATCACGCTTATATTGGTGAGGAATGGAATTTTCTCTTTCGAACCACATATAATTATCCATCTCCCAATCATGAAAGAATTTTTCTTGAATTATTCTGTAGTAACCATAACGAAAAAAATCATTTTGAGTGAAAATCCTACTTCTGGCGAACTCTTGAAATAGGAACATCCTAAACACAAATGAATGTACCTACTTCAACCCCAAACGACAAATTATTCATGTTTTCATGCCCTGATAATTTTTAGGTTTCACTGTTCAGATAATTTTATCTTGGCGACCAAAGTCACGCAAATAATATTATCTAGAGCACCGTGCGGAAAGATCTGAGATGAGCCCAAATTTTCAAAAAAAATTGACGTATATCGATGCTACCATGTGCTTTAATAAACTTAAGAAACTGAAATTATACGATGCGAAGAAGCAATTTGTACCCAATGGAATAAACCTGTCGTCTTGAGCAGGAGACCGAAGAAAGTTGGTGCTATGACACCCAGACACTTACTTGAAGAGGTAATGTAAAATCGATTCCGCTCTAAAGTTGTGATCGGCAACTCATTATACTAAACAGTCCCCATCCGTACTGAGAGTAGTCAATTCAAGAAATATGGATTTTGAAAAAGGAAGCACATTGCTGATCCTCTCTTGATTGCAGAGTGCAGGTTGTTGGCATCCATAATGATGCTCGAAAATCGTATGTGTGGGGTCCCAATGATAAAATTACTGAACTGATGAGTCAGTAAATTGGTATTCGAGCGTTATCCTCGAAAAAGGGCTCGGAAACATGGCAGTGAAAATAAAACTGACATGATCGTAGCAGTGACTCAGTGCAGTGGTGGTTCAGTACGTATCTGCATAGCCCTTTGTTGTGAAGATCAGTCGACAATCTTTGATCGTCAGGCTTACTTCAATGTCCAGATCCAGCAAATCTTGTCATTGCTGTATATAAATGCCAAAGCGACCTTACAGGAATATTTTCTTGCCAGTCGTTCTTTTGACCTACGAGAGTAATATGCTCTTCAATATACTGCAGTGACCTTGATCATTATGGGAAATGAACATTTTCTATGTACCATTTTGCAATCTTTTTCCTTAAGATCTTCTCTGACGCTTGCTTTAAACTGCATTTTTATCCTTCGTGTGAATTCTTCTCATGGTTCTACAAGGGCATGGCATTTCCACGAATTTCGCGTTAGCACACAATTGGTTGTTCCCGTCCGCACTAGCATGGGTAACTTTCGCTTGGTAGACAACATGGACTACGATTGCGGTAATAAATTTCCCATGAAAATGCTGTCAAAGGATTCCTTCATCATCGTTTCCTAGCTACTGGCGAATCTCCTAATAAAAGATTTGCATTACTAATGAATTTTTGTGGCTTACTTTCTGTCATCCTTGTTGAATTAGCTGCTGGAAAAGTAACTGTTCGTGCAATTAGCGGTCCATACCGGTGAAAAAAGAGGAATAACATTCACTGGTGGGATGTGATTTAGGTAGCAGTGGTGCAGTATTGACGGAAATAATTTACCTTGAGTGCAAGACTGAGTGATGAGTCAGTACTGGTTGAAAATGAGGCAATAAATAAACTGTTATGATAGAGGTAACCTAGGAAATTATTTGAAGGATGGATATAAGAAGAAGACTCGGACGGTGCGAAATGGAAGCAAAACTGGTGTGCTTCGAACAAACAACACAAAATTGAGAAATGGAAGTGAAAAACAGATACACACAGGTTTGAGAGTAGTATTGTGTTTATGTAATCTGTCTGGAAGATAGGACAACTATTTTTCCGGCACCGCACAAATGTGGTGCTAAATAGCTGGTGAAAAACTGATACAAAAAAGAAAAATGTGCACCCGAACAACGGAATGGATGTTTTGACGGTTCTTGGTTTGCGAGATTGTTCGTCGAGTGGGATTTTCAAAAAAATATCCCTTATATCAAGCTTTCAGCAGAAACTGGAGCCATAGAAACTGATCAAAGATATCCACTGGATTCAAAGTTGAGCAGCGCGACTGTATCATGAATTTTTCACAAAGAAGTGAAAATCACCTCTGTTTTCCGCGGTATTCTCAGCCTCGTCAAATGGGGTCATACTGACACAGGTATTTTGACAGCAGATGCAAGAAACAGTTCCGACTGACTTGAGAGACTGGAGATCTGAAGACAAACTTATACCTGCAGGGGTGAGTTCTACTGAACATGCTTGATTGCTCATTATTACAGTTCGACTGGTTTTATTACTTTAGGAACAGTCAAAGTTGCTACTATAAAGTAAATTATTTGCTGCATAAAACGTGTGCATTCTACTGCCCTGGCTGTCGAGCTTCGCATTGAGAACTACTGGTGGATTCAAAGATCTCATTACCGCTATTCACTGAAAGCTCCCATCAAAAATGAAATTAATGTAGATTCTTCACGACTATGTGTGATTGTGGTTCATTACCAAAAGTGGTACGCATTTCGTGGTACTGATCATGAACTGATCTGACCTAGTGGAAAATACGTTCGAGAAACAGAGGTTTGTGGTATTGCAAATCTGAATGAGTTGACTCAGTACTTATTCTGTCTCGTAGTTCCATCCGAAGTTGGTCACCGAGCTGCACCTGATAGCTCATGTTTGCGATCATGGAGTGAATTCCCTAATAGATTCTTTTGCTACTTATATCAATGATGACTATTTTCCCATTTTGTGCGTGTCAAAATTATCGTACGACAAAGACGTAGGGTGTTCGGGAAAGATGTTTGCGATCGAGAAACGTCCATTTTATGGAAATGTTCACATAATGGGCTTTTTTCTCCGCTAGTCCCAATTAGTTTGCGACTTACAAAATATTCGAATGGCAGTGGATACTTCTCAGTGATTTGAGCATAATATTACTATTTCATTTCCCTTACCTTCGAGAATCTTTATTGACGAATCTCACTTCCACACTAACGGATTTTCTGTCGGTAAGTTGCCATGGACGATTGGTTAGGTAAAATTGGGTTATTTAGAGATCCTAGCCTAGAGTTTATTCACCAAACCTTTCCCGTGAACTCGTAAGGCACTGAGTACCATCAAGTTTAAAGTCTCACTCCCCGAATCGGTACTTGTTATCTGCTTGTGGGTCACGTGAATAACTGCGTTTACGATTCAGATGTGATCTTTATCATTGTACAAAACACAGAGAGTCGAGCGCAATATGCGATATTGGATGCCGCATCATGGTAGCTCCGTCCCACCTGTATGGAATCGTTTATAGCCTATAGTGCTCGAGGTCAATGAGGAGCAAACCACGTATCAGGATTTTTCCCCAAACAAAGGTGAAAACCTCAGTCTTATTACTAGTTTTCTGCGGTAGTTATGCTATAAAATGAGTATCTCCGAAATGAACATTATAGTTTCCAACATTTTTCTTTAGGTATTCTTCAAAAAGAGAAATCAAATAACCAAACACTGATCCGTGTTTTGTTTGACAATGCTCCCGTTCGCTGACGGACGGGTGAAGCAATGTTGGTAACCGGACATACTGTTTGGTATCTTCTTCTACTTAGTGCATTCTTTCACTGGATACGTATTTAGAGGAACTGCCAGACCACTTATATGAGACACGTGGCTCTGATTCACAGAGTTTTGGGAGAACAAAGAATCAAAAATCAAGTTTGCGATGTTTGCGCGGTTATGCAAAAAGCAATGAATCGAATTTCACTCTTTCCTGCGTTGCATTCGACATAAAATTTGTACTTTAAATGAACTTTTCAGAAACTGTTCCTATTCGCTGAACTAATTTTACTCGATATGATAATACTTTCTATAAATTAACTTGGATATGTTTCCCTGTGGTTTGTGCGTGTCCGAAGGGGAGATTCTCCACGAAGACTAGTAACTGGCTGCGTATTTCTGGACGATTTGAGCTTGGGCGGCAAAATTGTGAGCGAAACCCTTGAGTACGCTTACCTGCACGGAGGCCTCTGAAAAACCGCCAGTAGCTACTGAACGATCTCCACTGGCCACTGAAAAACAGGGAAACCTGTGGTTGTTATCAGTCAGAACACATTGAAATTAAGCACTGCAAAGATGGGACACAACAAAAGATTCCCTTCATTGATCTTTCAGAAAAAATGAGTAGAGTAGCCACTGTAAATAAATGATGAATAGTACGACATTGTTATGGTATCTCTGGTGGCACAAATAGTGTGTATTATTATTTATTGCTCGTTGACTGTGGTTTTTGCAAAGAGGATCTCTCGCGTTATCCGGTTTGGTACGACAAACAACATTTCGAGAGCGGATGAACGTCAATAACGGAAATTTGGAAAGAATCGAGGTTATTCAGTCAAGGGGAGTTTTTAAACTTCAAAAGAAAGGCTAACAAAGAATATCAAGAGTTGAATCTTAGACATCTTTGAGGATACAACGGCCCAGCTAGCTAATACCAAAACTACTACAAATCCAAAACTAGCCTTACCAACTTTGCAAGAAACTGTGATTTGGTCATTAACCCAATGCCAATGACATGACAACCAGCAATACAGGAACTTTACCGATAACGTCAAAACTATGAGGACACGTAGCCACCAACTGTTCCGTCTATGCTTATTGAATTTTGTGTTTGTTCTACAATCGGTGAGAATCTAGTGACTCCTGAACATGATATATTTAGTCAGCAATATACGCAGAAAACAATCTGGTTCTCTATCATGTGTACTGCTAATGATGAGTGTTTGACCAGTCTGGATCTTTGACGTTCAGCATGGGGCTAGATGTTTAAATCTCACCTCTACAGGTCAACTACAGTTCTGGCTTATCGGATCTCTCAATTTAAGTCTCGGTGTTACGGTTGTCATTTCTACTCGGTCGTGCAACGGGCCAATGAAGCTATGAATGTACCGCACTCAATTTACTCATTCATGAAGATGGATGATTTACTCACTGTCCCACCTTATTCCTCCCTCGAAGGCCACCATATGAGTTATCCTGTTTCTGGTGGCCACGATGAAGACTGGAATACTAGGTCCGTCTACGAGTACTATATGTTCAGTGATGCCTAATGAATGATCACTCGAAACGAACATGGTTCACCTTTCCAGTCAGCATTAGTTTTAATAATTATATGTTTGAATAATGTTTGTTGTCATGGAATACGAACAGGATGAACTGCATTTACTTCAGTGCATAGCCCATGTAAAAAAAAGTAAGCATCACGTTGCAGTTGTGTTTTCCTCTTATTTCTAATGAAATAATATTGTTTGAAGAAAGATGTGATCCTGCTGAACAATGATATTCGCGTTACACCTTATATCAGGCCATACATTCGTCAGTCAAGATCATTCCACCGCTACTCACTGACCGCCCCATCGTTTCTCTCTGACAAAATGTTTAGAAAACTGTATGTGGCCTCACGTCACTTTCTAAAAAAATTGTCCATGGATATTTTTCACGGTTTAAAATTACCATCTTCCTTATTGCTTTTTCTGCACCCGATATAGTGTAACAGTCCAAATATGATAGGATTCATTCTTGTCATTCTTTATTGAATTTTCCTCCTGTTTTCTGAGAAGGCACTTAAATATTATGCGTCACTTGAATAAATACTCATCACGTTTTTAGTCAGTATCACCTTGAACAATGGCAACAATAAAAACATCGTTCCCTGTGGAATGTCTTTGTTCAATTTTATAACCATGGATTTATCGGGCTAGATTAATATCAGACTGCATTGATTTTGATGATATGACCGAACTGTTTTTTCACAAAAGCCTAACTAGTGTTAAATATTATCATCCAGTATGTTTAAGAACAGAGAAACTCCCCTACCTATTGTGTGTATTTGCTTGCGTGCGTGACTTTGGGACAAAACTAAATACATCAGAGTGTGTCAACTTATCACAAGTATGTAAAAATCTAACCGCTTTACATTGCATATGCAGTTTAACAAAATGACTGTAAGAAATCCCCTGAAAGGTAAATGATGCCCAGTTTCTACTGAAAGTCCTGGAATGTCAGTGCTACTGAGAGTAATTGTTATCCGACTTCATTCATAACATATATACTTAAACGATATATAGACGGAACTGTCGATTCATATCCAACGAACCTTTCCCATTTAAGTGACAACTCACAATACCCCCACAGTCAGGAATATAAATCCATCTAATAGACAAACCACAGGTTTGGAATTGGGGCTATCGGTATTTAAGTCTGTCCTTGTACAGTCTTCCTCCAGAGTGCAGTGACCTTTTCTCAACAGTTACTTTCGATTTGAAAGACAAGAAAATACGAGACTAGACTAGAAGATGCTTTTTGCACGCCGGGAGTGGATATTCACCTTTGTATATCCAAGTAACATTATCAAAGTGAGGGAAACACAACCACTGAAAAAAGTATTGGGTTCTGAAGTGTTACTAGTTCAACCGATCTACAAGATGTGGTGCAACAGTGTCCGGTTTTATTTGAACTTTCCTAGTTATGTATTTATGGAACTGCAGGGAAGTTTGGTGCACGAAGTGGATAATTCTTTTTCTGGGTACTTGGTACGACAGAACTAGAAAATTAGGGATACAGAGACTTCTTTGAAGTCTTTTTTACAACGGAACTTGAAAAGTGACAGAAAAGTCATGGAGCTGGTGGGTTAAACACATGAAAAACAAAGCATTTGATGAGGTGTGTCGGTACAGAGTGGAGTTTGACACACGACATATAAAAAGCCAAATATCTGATCTTTGTAAAAATGTGGTATGCGCGCCGTGACTAGGTAAAATTTCGGTCCAGCATCAAACCAATTACTTCACTTAATCTCGGTGCTTCACTTGTTTCACCGTAACTGATACCGGAGTGCAAGCTTCAGTTTGTTTGTAGTACCTATGGCCTCGCTTATAGAAAAAAGGAAATCTTCACATCTGAGGGAATCATTAGCCAAAATATGTGTAGCGGACTATTCGGGAAGTTCAGTAATACCAATCCGAATGGTAAAAAAATAAGAATCCCAGAAATATGTCTAGCCAATTATAACATCCTCAGCCTATTCGATAAGGAGTCTTTTGTCTTGGCTGGGTCTAAGAGAAAAACAGACAGAAATTAGAAAAGGTGATCATATGGCATCTTGGAGGACGCCGAGAGTGGATGTAATAAAGGAAGAGCTGGTGCCATTGTAACGGTGAGCTAGTGAATGTGACTGAAATAATCGCTCAAAAGAGAAATAGGGAGAGTCTCGTCAACTGAATTGGAGAGAATAGAGAGAAATTCATTCCTGTCAAAACACAATTAAGGGTGTCATGGTGGTCTAGGAAGCAAATCTTAATCACTTTTTTTCATCAAGCGGCTGGATGGTGTATTGTACCAGGGTGAAATGGGCATGAAGAGCGGAGAGTGAAGATCGATAGGCAAACTGGTGGGGTCTGGAACATTTGGGAGAGACTCCAGATGTGGAAGAACTAACATTTCAAAAACCTTCAATATCACTGAAGTGCTAGCGATGGGACGGACTTTGGGAGAATCTTTCTTAGGAACAGGTCTTATGACTGCCAACATCTGCCATTAGAGAAATTTTCGCTTTAAAGCCCTGATTCAACAATTTGGAGTAAAACGTTGAGAGAGTAACTGCACATTCCTTGAGGACTGTAAGGCTGAGACCACCTTGTCCGGAGGATTTTCTAGAATTTACGGGAATTTGTTCCTCGTAAACATCATGAATGTAAATGCAAAAAGGGGGCCAATATGGAAATGGGAGATCCAGATTCCTTATTTAGCGATAGACTGATAGGTGCGATATCCACATCAGCAGACTTGCGTAGGGATGAATTTGCTGAGTAATTTTGGAGCGTCCATGACTCTTTATGGTTTTTAAGTTCCATGGGGTAGTGCTCAATCTGGGTTGATATCGTCAGTCTCTTGATATTTGTGTAATCCCTGCATTTAACTTCTTATTCTTTTCTGTGAATAAGTCCTTTTTGGAGGGGCTTAGAAACGTACGGTGCGAATGTAACGAGTCTCGTTGGTGCAGCAAATGTTAAAGCAAAAATTAACATAGCTGAGGGATGATCCTATGCACTCTGATATCACTTAATTCAGTACGTGCATGCTCTACAAAATGTTTGCCCTTTTGCAAAGTCGTGGGCGCAGCCTTCCGTAAATTACCAGTGGTTGGTGTAGCTATGAATCTCAGGCAAAACTGTGATTTAACCTGATTGGATAGGCCAACGACGGAGTGTCATGTAATGGAAAATATGTTTAACTCATTGGTCAAGAAAACCTCCCGCCATGCAACGAACCACCTACGTCAAACAGTGAAATTCGGTGAAAATGTTCTAGCATGAAAAGACAAGAGGCTGGTTGACAATGATGTAGTGCCTCAGTGCTATTGGCGGAAAATGAAAAGTCTCTGTCGTAAGTGAAAATTGTTAACCCGAGGTGTTTCAAAATCGACCCCAGGTGGTAGCTGACTATCAGAACACCCGCTGCACTTGGACGGTGAAGAGCACATTGGATATTTCCCCGAGACGCTGGAGCGATACTCTGACTGCCAAACACTAAAGCTTTATTTTATTTGCCGGACAATTACAATGCGTATTCGGAACTAGATTTGAATCTCATTATCAGCGTCCTCCGTTTATAATATCTAATGTGAATGTATGCTCTGTTTAAAACAGCAGAAGCACCTACTGATCTACAGATCTGAAAAAAACGAAAAATTAACGAAGATGCTATCCAAGTTGTTATGACTCAACTGTTAAGAGGCACAGAACACCCGATCACTGATTGGGTCTTTTTATGGATGAACATGAACGTGACACACAGGCACTTCTAACAAAATAGATCGATAGAAGTAAGTCGATACAAATGAGCGATTTCGGCCTCGCGAACAACCGGACAGTAAGAACACAATTTCGTGTGAGCGTACGCGTACGCGGGCTTGTGTGTGGGCGTGTAGGTGTGTATGCATGCGCATAGCGTCAGCTGACGGTCCATTTACCTCCCCCCGCAAATAGAGGTCGACTCGTACGACTTTTTATAGGGATCAATGGAAAGTCTTTTAATAGGAGGCCGGGACCGCATTGAGTATCGCCACTCGGTAAAACAGTCAGAACTTGGTGGCCCAGGTGATGCCGTTTTCATCTCTGTCACTGGTAATGCAAAGGTATCCAAAAGCACATGTAGTGGAAGTTCTACCTCGTTATTTTCATCTACCGCTGCCGCGCTGTAACGTTTCCTGATGTGGTTGACAGGTCGTTCGGCTGTGCCATTGTCTAACCGAACACCATATATCACATAACCTAATCGGCTGGCAATTACTCCTGGTATCGATTGTCTTGGAGGGTGACGAAAATAGAGAACATAAACACGATCCCCTTTGCTGAAACTGCTTGGCCTTTCACAGTAATATCTGTTGAGGTGCCTTTTCATATGGTCGTTTCGAAAACTTAGTGTGACCGTGGGGCACATGATATCTAACTGCATTTGCATGCGTCTACCAAGGAAGGCTTCTGCTGGTGAGGTATTGTTTGGGACTGATGCGTTATGAGTTGAGCGGTACGTCATCAGGAAGTTGTCAAGTATCGTTTGTATGCTTCCTTCCCCTTGCATCTTTTTGAAAGCCCGTTTCAGGGCTTCTACAAAGCGTTCCGCTTGACCGTCTGAATAAGGATAATAAACTGGACTCCGTACGCGCTTAACTGCCATGGATGGGAAGAAGTTGTTGAACTCAGTGGAGGTAAACTGGGCCCCTTTATCCGTACCTAGGGTTTCGGGGATTCCAAATTAAGCGAAAAGGCGTCTCAAGATGAGAATGATGTTTGAAGAAGAGATAGTTGTTATAGGAAATATTTCTGGCCACTTTGAATAAGCATCAGCTATCACTATGAAATACTGTTGATTCATTGGACCCGCAAAGTCGACGTGAACCCGTTTCCAAGGACCTGTAAGAAACGGCCAAGAGTGAAACGGAACCTTGATGGGAGCCCTGGCAGCAACTGAACAATCTTCAATAACATCTACTAAAGTCTTCAGTCTTCTTGTCAATGTTAGGCAAGTAAGCATAACTTCGAGGTAGTGTTTTATTACGTGTAATACCCGGATGACCACTGTGCAATTGCCTCAGAACTCTGGTTTTTAGCGTTTTAGGAATCACAGTGTGTTCAGACAACATTAGGCATCCGTCTACTACCGTGAGTGCATCTTTCCAAAGATAAAATCGCATTTTGTTCTGACCGGTGATATTTTGATACCAGCCAGTTTTCAGAAAATGAATTATTTGCTAAAGATGAAGGTCTGATTCAGTTTCGCTTTGTATCATAGTGAACGTGACAGGCAGATTAGTGATTGACTCACTAAACACCTGCTTGACTTTAGAATCAAACTCAGCTGAGGATGTTACCAAGTTTTCACCAGATTGACTGGCTGAATTCCTTTGTATTAGGCGAGATAGTGCGTCATTATGTCCAAAACTGTCTGCGCAGATGTACTTAATCACAAAGTTATAATCAAGTAGTACCTTTGCCCGTCTTCTGTAGCCGGTTTGCGGTATGAAGATGAATGCCTTTTTTGTACCAAAGATGGCTAATAGTGTTTTGTGATCAGTACAGGAGATAAAACGTCTACCACGAAGAAATTCATGCAATTTTTGAGCTGCGAATACCAATGCCAGGCCTTCCCTCACTATCTGACTGTAATTTCGTATGGCGTGAGACACCGCCTTCTGTAAGCCATCTGGAAATTTATGTAGGAGCACTGTTCCAATGCCGTTTTCGGAGGCGTCTGCAGAAACTTCTATGGGTGAACTGGGATCATAGTAAGTCAGCATCAGGATGGATGTCACAGCCGCTTCAATAAGTCTAAGGATGGTTGACAGTCTTTTGACCATCGCTATTCGGAATCCCGTTTCAAAAAGGCGTTCAATGGGGCTCTGATATTGTTCGTGTTTGGAATGAAATCATTGTAATAGTTTACAAGGCCGAGGAGGGATTACAATTCCGCTTTCTTGTTGGGTGCATGTATTTGTTTGGTAGGTGTCACCTCGGAGGGGTCTGGGCGTCGTCCGTTTTTATTACTGATAACATCGAGAAATCGTATGCTTGGGAGAAAAAATGAGCATTTCGCGGTAATTAACTTGAATCCGAGAAGTTGGATGTTATGTAATATTTCGTTCATATGTTGAGTCAAAAATGGAACTGAAAGGTACATCCCATAACTAAAGCTGATCTATCCAGTCAATACCGAGAAGATTTAAATTATCAACGATTGATTACCGTAGTGGTCACGAAAATGAAACTCACATTCGAGCTCTCCAAGGAATGGTATCTGTTGGTCCGTGGCAATTGGAGCAACCCGGTTTGTGGCATTGTGTGAGGGCTCACCAAGAACAACCCAAGTTGAGCGTGAAGTGATCGTTATGCCCGATGCCATGCCCATCTGGGGAGTCACTGGATGGCTATTCACAGTTATTGTCATGCATTTCCGCAATTGCTTGAGTGAAGAGCTTGTGGCTGAGAATACGGCGTCTGACTGGTGCCTGATGCGACGAAATGCACCGGAGTTATTCACAGATCTTCTGCTTTGCGAGAGCCCACAAAATTCTTCTTTGTGCCCCACACGTCCACACTTCTGACAAAAATGTGTCCGGTTACGACAAAATCGAACGAAATGCCATTGTCCACAGTTCGAGCAAACAGAGGGCGGTCGTTGGAATGGTGTCATTACACGCATTTTGCGAGGTTGTGAAACTGTGTTCTCAGTTATTTTTCCTACAATAGTGTTTTCATTAGGCGATGATACGTGCTGGATCACTGTGGAATTTTGTTTTATGTTCATGAGTCTGATACATTCACCAGTTAGATCTTGTACGGACTGTATTTATGTAGAGTTAAGCATTGCCAGCAGCGTTGTGCGAAGTTCAAAACCGTCATTCGAACGGTTACGGCTTGCACGCCAGGATTTGATTTCATGAAATCTTCTCATTGGCGAAATATGAGAATGTTGGACATTACACGATCCCTTTGATTGGGTTTGCTTTGCAGAATGGTTGTGAACAGACGAATGCAGATTTATGTCAAAGAATACTTCCACAATTCCACTGCTTAGACGACCAGTGCCCTTGGATCGTTTCCTTTCCTTGAAGCAATATCTCAAAAAGAAACAATTCGAGCGACCCAAGCTGGTATTTCATGATGGAATGCAGGGATTTATTATACAGTGGCACATTTGAGGTAATAATTATTGAAAAATAAGAAGAAAAATAACGACAGAGACGAATTCGTTTGGTTTCGATCAAACAAAACCCTAAGCAACTGAATCTGGCCAGAACCTATTTTGCACTCCCAGTGCCTGATTGGTTGGGCCATCGGGTGAGGAAAGTGTGGTTGGGTACTTCGAATGAAATTTTGTGCTTTTTACACATCACGTACAATTTTATAGCCTGAGCTTTTTGTGGTCATATTTGACTGTAAATCTTATGGTTTAGTCTCATCCGTAAGCTGTAAGGTATCGATCTCGGTGATCCAATTCAAGTTTTCCTTTATCCAACTGGTACTGAGGATGAATAGGCGGAAACTGGTAAACTTGGTGACCCATTTGAAATGAGTTTTTTCAATTTCTTCTTGAATGAATTGATGAATATGTTTCAACTGCTTTGCAAAGTGTTCTGGTGCGTTACCTTCTATCTTCTTATTAGACTGATTATCTCTTCGTGAACTGTTCTTCAACCAAAGATTGGTATACATTTTGAAACATTCAAAATCATGTACGTGATTTAGTGAATGCCGTTTCACAAGACACAATGTAATGATAAAATCAGTGAGATTTATTTTTCTCTACGAGCTAGAATTTGATGATGTTTCTATTTGGCATTTACCAATCGTCACAAATCTTTTACCAGTCAGTTCCTACCCAACCTGAACAAACCGTGACTCCCCTATCCAGCATCGGGTTACTCTCCTGGCTGCGCATAACTTCGATTATTTACGCCAATCTGACAAGATAAGTCTGACTGATAGAAATGAATGTGATTTTCAGCTGCTCAATGGTTCAAATTCATTTCACCGGCTGCTTTCCTGTCAAGGTAGAAATAGCAAGCCTATAAAAAACGTTTTTACTCCAATGTTGTTCCTCCTGTCAAAAAAGAAGAGCAACCTTCGCTGAAACAAGAGTGTTCATAATTATTTTGGCACAGGGTTGAGTACAATTCAATTCAGTAATTGCTTACGCATGGGAGAGTGCGGATCCTTAGCATTCCACGCCATATCTGTAGGTACAATAAATTACCGTATTTACAAATTCGACAAAGAAAAAAGAGAAAACCCCAAATATTTCTTATTGCAACTGTTTCGTAGATTTCAGAGAACTTTCTTACCATCAACAAGTAGGCGAGCTGGATGTGGCAAAACTACTTGGGATATGCAGAAACACGGGTGAACAGCAGTTTGAACTTTGAGCATGTAGATACATCTATTGTAAGTTCGAGATTTAGGGGTGATGGGTGAGAGAGGGAGTTTTAGAAGTAAAACTTTACCAAGTACAGAAGTATTTTCATATGATGCTGTCAACAATTGCATCTCCATTTAAGCCACTACATCCACGGATGTCACTTATGAGTCCTTTGGCCAAAATAAAGTCCTCATTGAGCAAACCGAGAAAGATTTCTGGGAAGCTGAACTGCAACTGGAAAATGATGCAAGTGGTCACAAATTTTGAATTCAGATGGTGAGGTACAGACAGCATAAAACGTCTTAGAGAGAAAAAATACAGTTTGATAACTCTACAACACATCTCACTGGGAAGCTTAGGTCAAGACAGAATGTTGGTTAGCAATGAAGGGGGTGCATATGACTGAGTGCAGTTAGCGGATAATCTCATTGTGAATATAAAAAAGTAAATTGTTTACCAACACTATTTTGGGAAGAGAACTGAGAAAAATGGGTTTACGCAATGTTTCCGAGATCATTTCGCTGCATCTGTACACGCGCATACTTAAGCCACTGTGATTTTTATATAGTCAATAGAACCACCAATGAAATTGAGGAATGACTAAAGTGGATGAAATGCAATAAGAGCGAACGAGAATGGGATGAAGGTGTTGCTAAATGTTAGGTCGTCAGGGTAGGGCCAAACTGATAAGCCATTCACACTGCTCGTACAGTTTGGGTTCATAAATGAGAATGGCCAGGGCCTCAGCATATCTGAGCAATATTATATTTGTTGTGTTATATATAAACTCGAATGAATTTCTTGGATTTAGAAAGTGATTAAGCTAAATCGGATGTTTCCTAATTGATGATTCGATTGCTTTTTTCATTGATGACTTCGCCATTGTGATTAATCATCCATTTTTGAAGTCTCCGTAGATAATGATGATTCATTCGGTGAAGCAATTTCCTCTCTGTTTTACCTGTGTAGACAGTTGGGCATCCCTATATGAATAGTTAGACCCTTTTTGATTCGGCGCAGAGATGCAGCGGATCTTCCACCGACTGTATTGTATCTGTGTGGTTGTGAAAATAATAACTGTGTCGGCCGCGTAGTAAACGCATTCGACGACTAACTTTAAGCGTCTACCAATCATTTGATTGACGTCGTCAACTTTGAATGGCAAATGTAGCAAAACTTTCACCTGCGAGCACTTAGTGGCTTCGTAATATATCATTGTTCTACAGAGTGCTTTCGAATAAACTGTATTGGTTAACCGTTGGACTGTAGCGTTGGGGCTAACTTTTCCTACTCAACAGCTAGTGGGTATTCCGTGCATATTTCATGTGTGGCTGCTCAGATGTCTACGAAGTGCTCAGATTGTAAAATCTCTTCTACATTTGCCATTATTAGGTGAATGAACCCCTGCCTCTCTATGCCAAATCAAACTGCGTCTACAAATCACATATGGATGCCCAACTGTCTACACAGGCAAAATAGATAGAAAACTGCGTCACCGAGTAAATGATCATATTTTCGTGTGCATTTGAATATCAATAACCAATCACAATGGCGAAGTCATCAATGAAAAAAAGCAATCGAATCATCAATTAGGAAACATCCGATTTAGCTTAATCACTTTCTAAATCCAAGAAATTCATTCGAGTTTATATATAACACAACAAATATAATATTGCTCAGATATGCTGAGGCCCTGGCCATTCTCATTTATGAACCCAAACTGTACGAGCAGTGTGAATGGCTTATCAGTTTGGCCCTACCCTGACGACCTAACATTTAGCAACACCTTCATCCCATTCTCGTTCGCTCTTATTGCATTTCATCCACTTTAGTCATTCCTCAGTTTCATTGGTGGTTCTATTGACTATATAAAAATCACAGTGGCTTAAGTATGCGCGTGTACAGATGCAGCGAAATGATCTCGGAAACATTGCGTAAACCCATTTTTCTCAGTTCTCTTCTTAAACGTGTGACGCAAAATCATTATATCCAACAAGTTTTTGATCTGACCTTATTGTTGACGAATTACGGCGTACACTGCCTCAGTTTGATGCATTCAAATTCAGTGAACGAGGGGAGAATTAGTTAGGTTATGAGTGATCTTTGGTCAATTATGCTGACATCCAAAATCGAAGTCGTAAAAATCGAGAGATGTATTATTGAGCACTATCAGTGATATTACATGGCAACAAATCTTTCCCCGGCGTCTTCAGCATCACAAAGTTACTCGTCATGAGGCGGTGTGATCCAAGCTCATTTGCGAGACAGGCGTTATCTTTTCAGATCGCCATTTTTTGGAATCTCACCGCCTCTCAGAGAGCACTTGAAAATATATGCCAATGGACTCAATAGAGCATCGGCAAATACTCTCAGAATAATAGCAGATAACTCACCGGGGCCTGAGGCCTTTTTTGTCTTCAGTGTAGTCAGCTGCTTCCAAACAGCCTTGGGTCTGATTTGAGCATCCTAAGTAGTACTGCTACCGATATGTAAAGGGCTATACTGAGACAGCCAACCAAAGCCTCACAGGGAAAGGTCTGGCATATTGTCAAGAAACGGCCTGGTTTGTTTAGTAGACAGTGCCATGGTTTTGCGAACACCCAGCATGTCTTCACCTGGCCCAAAACGAGTACAATATTTGAGCAACCGAAGCTGATTGAGATACCAATCGAGTGCCAACTGCCTTATGAACCGAACAAGCCAACCGGGTTTGTTACGAGACTCATCACTCAGCACAGGTTATTGGGAATAACGGAGAATACATCTGTGAACTGGAAAGGATCAGGTTATGACCACCATTCGTCAAGTATAAACTGTCATTTTGTGCACCAATAAATTGAGATGATTTGAAGGCAGGAAACTGTTTGCACTACAGTTTGTGTGGCAGTTCAGAACAGAATCCTCTTTGAGTTTCTCCACATCAACAGGACGATTCCCGTTCCGTGAAATAATACTGCGAAGCTCTCGTTTAGCACGCCGATTTTCCCAACAGCTGGGATTTCTCAGGAAGATATTCATGTGTTCCATTTCGAGCATTTGGTGGCTAATGTTATCGGCCTAATAATCAGCTCTACTTCAGACTTTCGCAAGCTGTAGAACACATCGATCAAAACTGCTCAGGGGTGTGAGCCGTCGGACCTCGAATAACCTTAATTTGTTTGTGGAAATAAAAATTAGCAGTAATAAATAATGAAAATCTAATAAACACTGGGCAAGCATCATCGCACATGAGGGAACACGCTTAATTTGTCAAACAGAGTCATAAGGGAAGTTGTGTCAAATCTGTTGAAACGATCACCATCTATACACGGAGTCCTCTAAATGCGACATAACGGAAATCGATAGAAGATCAAAAAAAACCACCTTGAGCTTATTTACATTTGTATATGGGGTAGACTAGGTAAATACTACCAATGCATACCACTCGACACCCACTCAGAAATTATAGCTTGCATTTGATAACACGACACCTCGGTGGAGCACTCGTATACCAACTGGTTCGTTTCGTCCATCTAGTTTTCAAGTAAGTGATTACTCCAGCACTTCGAATTTGAAACCTCGGAGGACGATCTATTCCTAACACTCGAGAAAAACACTTATGTGCATAATGTCATCCGTTATATATTTGAGCAGCCACGACTCTTGCAGCATGATAACGTCCGCATTTATCTACGCACATTTTGTCGTAATTTCTAAGATATAATCTGGTTTCAGAAAAATGTCTATTGTTCGGTAACACAGCGTTGTCGGAAAAGTCGGTAGTCAGTCCAATAAAGCTGTGTTACCGAACAACAAACACTTGACTATTAAATATCACATGGCGCGTTATTTTTTTCCGATACACTTCGAATAGATCTGGGATCCGATGCATTATTATTCTGGTTTCCCCCAAAACGATAACGTACGTAGCTTGATAGGAGTTTCCAGCAGGACATTTTCCAAGACCCACCTGCCATCCCACACGGGATATTTTTACTGTCTTATTCGGCCTTTTCATGATCCGACTGAAGGTATTTACTGTTTTGTTTTCAAATTATTTGACTCCAGCTTTTTGCGCGAAAAAATAGATTCTGAAGAACAGCCTTCTGTAGTAAAACTTGTTGTGCTATTTTAAAGTTTCACCACAGAACACGACCAGCAGATCCACAAAAACGGTGCAAAATAAGATTTCAGTAAACAGCACGGTCAATATGAAGGCCATACACTAATCACTGGAATAATCGGTCATGGTGACACCTTAGTCACACCGCCTGCACTATCCAGTAAAGTTTCACTGATAAAGCTGACTTACATGAACTCCTTAACAACTCACACAAAAATAAATCGTAAGTCCGAAGCTATCTCTCAAGTTGTTCTACGGTAAGGGGGGCCAGTCTGTATTTGACTACCCTGTGACGTTCGCTCTTAGATAAGTCTGCTGCAAACCCAATCGAATGATTACGAGCATTTCATAAATGATAAAAAATTCACTTTGATTACTGGTTTGAGTAATATACTCCATTACCAGGTTCACACCAGATTGGTAAAAGCTGGCAGCCACTGACGTCAGCTTGAGTATGAAAGCAAGCTTAAAGCTGATATTAATGACAAAGTAGTCAAAGTTGGTGGTTATGAACTATTTTGCACTGCTCATCCCATCTGCGCTTAAAAACGTGGTAACAATGGTACAACATGTGTAAACGAAAGTTGAATTTTTCATTATTCTGTTTACCTTTTTCAGGGCTTATACCAAAGCCTTACCATCTCGGTCACCTTCGATCGGTTATATTGGTTATTATTTAACATTACCCCGAAATGCTTAGCTGCTGAACTGGATTAATTCTCTGACATTATTTCCTCCAACTATTTAAAGCACGCGAAGATTTCAACAGGTTTGTTGTCAGCATTCTGGTCTACTGAGGTCTAAACTATTTGGTTACTTTTTCCTCCAGATATGACGCTGATTCAGATCTATGCCCTGTAAACAACCCAATTCCAATGCAAATACCAGAAGTAATACATATTTCCTATCGTCTTCCCTTTTCAATAGGGAGCTCCGATGATGACGGTGTATGCGGACATGGGTTGAACCCATTTCAGTAGGTTTCACCATTCCGAGTATTCACAACTCAGAGATTCACGGTCATTCTAAGTAAAGTGGCAATCAACAAGTAAGAAGACGTAAAACAGCGAAATTGGAAGTAAACTACTTCAGCTTTCCTTCAACTCGTTACTCAAACCAATTTATTGTGTTCTTGTGCCAGGCTTCGTTTACGCGGTTGCGTAGTTCTTCCTGTTTTCTGATGAGCATGTTTTTCAGCAAATCATTTCTCTATCCTTTGCCCATGTTTCCATTCGATCTAGCTCCGACTAGAGAAAGGTAGTTTTAAATTTGCCTATGAATTGCGGACGACTGAATAAATGAGTCAGGAGGGAATGACTCAGTGTGTTTGATGATTACTTGAGGTGTGGAAGTTCGTTGAGATAGTTCTTAGCTACACACGAGATGAGGTATCGTTTCCAACCTGTTATCAATCACTCAGCCTAATTATGACAGAACAAGCAGACTGATATTGATGTTGTTGAATGTCTCGCCCGAGCACATGACATAAGTAAGCCTCGTACGCGTGTGCGATTGAGTGAATGTGTGTGAACTTCTGTGTTATCAGGAGCCCAGAATGTATGGACTTTGGAACAACATGGCAAGTGTTTTGTTTGGTTTCAGCTATGGTCAGCGAGTCAAGACGTCAGTTATTATTTGAGTTACTCATTTCGGCCAACTGTTTGAGTGAATCACCTGACGGTCAGCCGATTTGACTGGTTCTGTCATTTGTAACATGCTTAAGAGAAAGAAGGATGACCAGAAGGTTAAATGTTGACTCGAAAAAGTTAAACACATCCGGTCGACGGGTCGGTGAGCCCTCACTGATGAGGATTATGACAGTGCACTTACCACGACGGCACTGTCCTACCGCTGCTTTCCGTGAAGGGCCAAGTAAACATGATTGGTTTCAAATAACGGTGATCAGGGTGCACACATTAGTGCAGTTTTATCCACCACTAAACGAACACAAGCATTCACATTACCGCCCAAACGCATATGGGGAACTACTGACTGGCATCCCGTCGGGTATTGCACGTACAGCCTCCATGTTCAGAGCGACGTCAAAGCCAGCTTGACAACCAGTACTAGATATCGAATCGCCCAACTCGCGAAGAGTGAAAAAAGTCAAGATTTTTTCTGACAAGCCAAACTTTATCAATGAGCTTAGACCTTGTATATGCATTTCGAAAGCAATATATTTATCCTAGAAGATTCAAGAGTCCTAGTGAGGATAGCTTTTCGCCCCATTGATAGGGCGTGTGAATGTTGAACACAACAACGTGAAGATAATGCTTGAGTCTTAGAATGAACTCTCTACTTTTTCCCGATTAAATCCGTTTACCTTGTTCTGAATAGAACGCTGTGGATTCTCTTATTCATTCAACAACGAGAGGTGAAGGACTCTGAGCGGAGGGGAAAGGAATGTTTATCTAAGGATCACTGGGGATTTGGAACGAACGGTTAATTCGTACACTGCCAATAGTTTTTTTCTTGGAGAACCCTAACTATAACCTTCAGCTAAAAAGTCGACGGACCCTTATACTTGGTCGCGCTAGCATGCTAATCGTTGATTTTCTCATGGAGTACACTAATGCTGTTATAATTATCTCTTTAGTCTATCTTAGAGTGCAGTCATCATGCTTACCTACTCCGCGAAGTTTTCAAAATGCCGCAGGCATTACGTGTTATCGTGCAGTTGTGGGAATATCTTATAATCCTCGGAAAAATATGTTAACAGGTAAAAAAAGGCCAATTGGAAACAGTGTGGTATCTTCAAAGGGCACCACACTGGATGGAAGGTATCATTATGCCTCTCAGACCAAAAATGATCAGTTTGCATCATCCTCTCAGTTTACTGCAGTAATCTGAAACGTTATTTGAGCTGTGTTACATTTTTTGTCCACCACAGTCGAATTGCAATACATTCACCAGATTTTCATCGTCTTAATTGAAAACGTGATTATGACAGAAAAAATGTGCCTAAGTGATTGGAGATCGTATATTAGTAAAAAAACAACATAAACAGTCCGCAGTCAAAAACTGAACAAACTGTATACGGAAACTGGACTAGGAAATTGCAGACATTCAGAAACTTAGAACACGATCAAAAAGCCCCATTGTATAAGCTCTACGCAACAGGTACTCGAAAAATGGCTAAAGAGCTCAGTGAAGTGTTTCATTCATCATCAACACCCAATATAACTTTACCAGAATTTAATTTTTGGTAACTCAGATAAGGATTCATTTTGTATCAGCCCGTGACAGCTGTTTAGCAGAACAATAGGACTTAAGATTAGGAAGACTGAGAAACTTCACATACTTCAACCAACCGTCTATAAGTAGAGCACTTCGTGCTCAGTCTAATGGTTTCGCTTTACTTGCAAGCAAATCCATCAAAGTAAACACCATTACTGACCCCTGGAGACCAGTCTGGATCATACAAGTACAGAAGAGGAAATCAGTACATTTCATGCAATGGCTTACAATTCGTTTGCTCTAAAAATATTCAGAAATTAACCTATACACGGACAAAGTCGTGCATCGCTACTGAAGACGACTTCCAGTTTGCATACCAAATCAAACTTTCCACAAAAGATGCCGTAGCACATTTATTAGCCTGTAATACATTTTCCTTCATTTGAACAGAAAAGCCTTTTCACATGTGTTTTCTTGATCCCAGCAATGCATGTAGTTGTACTGATAGTCCTCTACTGTTATCAACTTTGCAAAACTTCTATAAAACAGTTTTCATTGATTCGACACTGCTTCGATAAAGGAACTCAATTTACTACACTCAAAGATAACACATCTGACTCTGTGTTCTTCAATTCAGGAGTACTTTTGGAAGCCATTCTGTCTCACTTCGTTTTTAATTTTACATTTGAAACGACCAAGACTTCTGATGATCTTCGGAATAAGTACGTTGATGATGTCATTGGATTTAAATCTGAAGATAACGCAAGATTTTCCGAAATTGGTGGTGGCATATCTTCCACTATTCAGTGATAGACGCCGTCAGTTTTATCTGGCTCTACAAATGCAAGTTTACTGAAGTTCTTTTTTCACCTGCCGAGAGAAGGCTTCTATCTTCAACTGGCATTAGGTGTTCTTCTCTACATATGGACAACAAGGTGATTCTCAAAATTCGGTCGGTAGAATACCTTGGCGTAACCAACTCTCCAGATCTCAACTTGTCCCGCCACATAATTAGTGTATTCACCAGGATTCGAAGATCATCATTTTGCGTTCTATGCCTCAGATCCTAAAGCTCTTCACATTGCTTTGTTAATTGGTCGGTATTTTGTTTCGTGGTGTTACGTCTAATTCAGTTTTACCCTGTCGTCTTTGCCGGCTCTCGAAATAATGATTTTCTCATTTCCCACAGGTCTGTGAAAGTTATATCTCGATGTAGTAGTATCTGATATCTTGTTGTAACCAATTTTCTTACAGGAAAGCACTTTTCTCCTTGCGAAAAAGCTTTTACCAATATCTCGTCGGACCCGACTCATCCACTGCACATGCGCATTATAATGGGTAGACTTCTTCCCCATCCACCACATGTGCACACCACTTGTTCTTATTCCGCACAGTCTCCCATCGTTTAGCTATTCCGAGGTATTTTGACAACCCATCACTAGTGTCCAGTATACTCAAAACTACTTTGTCTCAACTTATCTCGTTATCATCATTTCTTTATCGTTCCCTGAACCAACTGTCCACTTAATTCTCTTTAATTACTCAAGTGTGTAATAAAATTATTCAATGGAATATTTAGCAACGAGCCCAATGCCGAAAATTCATCCCTTTGGAGAATTATAGCCACATTTAAGGCGATTCGACTTGACCCACAGGGCAGTGGCGCTTTGATCCAGCACACAAAATTGACTGAAGAACTTCTTCTGATCTGTCATGTAAGACCGAATTTTCATCCAGTCAAGCCTTGCCTTCGCTAAGGTTTTATAATCAATCCGCTTCTCGGATTGAACCCTGCTCCCGTGCACTCGAAAGAACAATTTGGACATGGACGGGGTAGCATCCTTTGAGCCAAGAGCTGCCTCGATCTCGAGGCCAATAGCTCCCGAATAAAATGATTTACCTTCTCAAATCGTCGAGAAAAACTCCAATCTTATGTTCATCTAGTGGAAGTTTTGGACAGAAACCTGCTTATTCCGTGTTTATCCGCTGGTTTGTCTTTTTCAGGGGCTCAGCGGTTAGAACTGGATATTGTCCTGGTTTGGAGAGACTGCACGTTGTTTGGCCCGCACAAACTCAGTCGCTGAACATGATTGCGTCTTGAGCTCAAGAAAAGCATACCGCATAGCTCCTTGGGTCATGGAGACAGGCGATTCATCAAACCAAGCCAAGGTACAGTCTTATTGTGATGGCCCCGTAATCAACAATGACGAATATCGCTCATCAGAAGTCTTTTTCTCACCAGTTGCATTTCTGTGGCAAATCTCATAATTCTAGGACTACGGTAAGCGTTAGTTCAAGTAGTCTGTGGTGGATGGAAATACCCTTCTTGCTTCCACATATAGCCAGTTCTATCACACTCACCGATGATATGAGTCCAATCAAGACTGAAGACAGATTCGAAACAAATACGCTATACTATTGAGCTCAGTAGAAGTGAAGAATATAGTGCAAACCTCGAGTTGTTATTGATCACGGCATCAAGCTGTGGGGTAGGGTCAATGTTTGACAATCCGCCAGATTCAACGGTCACGTTGCCGACATGTAGTTGAGCAAATCGAAGAGGGTGAGTTCACTGTGACCCCATGTTAGACTGTGGCATGAATTGTAGTGAGGAATAGGCGATCACTATGAGTCATGGATAACGATACAATAACGAAGCTGTTAAAATCGGGTAGACTCTGACATCCCGGCTTAGATGGTTATCCGCACATCCGATGGACGCTACAGCACATGTTTAGCAATGATAATCGAATATATGATTTATGCAGAATTATTATTTTGTCCTCAGATGTTATTCACATTTTCTAATGGGCATATTCATAGGTGGGATGATTTCTTCATAAATTCAGTACTGGTGGATCAAGAATATAAGGTGTGTGATGAACCCACATTTATTTCACGGAACATCACATGGTTCGGAATTGTGGCCATGCATACTGAGGAGCCTCGGCGAACTGCGAAGTAAAAGAAACAATGTGAAGATTATTGGGGCGGTGTTTCAACACTTGGAGGTAACTCAGCAACGGCTTTCATGTCTGAGTTCTCGTGTTACTGAGAGGGAGACTTGATGAATGCACAAAAGTATACCAAATGACCGATGACCCTTTTCGGGAGACGTCCCCACCATGCCACACGATATTTGCCTTGGACAGAGAAATTGTTCAGAATGGGAGTGAAATAATATATCTCTATTTCAAGTATCAGTAAAGATAATTTTGCGTCGATGCTAATTGTTTGAATTATCCCGACTAGGGGTAGTGTATTTGAAGTTAGTGATCCAAGAATCAGCCTGTAAACAGAAATAGTGCAGCATCAGATCAGTAGATGCCTTAACCGATGTAGCAGCAATAGTGAGGCGAGGAATGATGTAGCTACATAACGAAGCGAGTATGGGACCAATCAATTCAATCCATCAGGAGCGACGGACCAATGAAGAAACGGTGAATATGTAGGAAGCATGAAGCAACTGAAAAAATACGCCTGAGGAGTATAAGGTGGAACCTCAGGTAACCAGGAGAATGGTTTATGTACAGAGCAATTGAATGAACCACCAATCGGAGTAGTCAGACCGAGTAAACTGGAATGGTAGGTGAAAAAATCGATCTGATATTTGCAGGCCACTGGCCAAACCGGATGCTCGATGTTGTCAGAGTGCGATTATGAAGATGAATTATGCAGGACTTTTTCCGGCTGTTTTTCATAAATCCTGTTCAGTTACTTATAACTCGTTCGTTTCGGTATTTCTGGTCGCTCAAAGGCTTCTCTAGGACTTTTTTGCTTGGGTTGGTGAAATTCCTACTCCAACCGTTCAACCGTTCAACGTCAACGAAAGGTGACTTTGAGGAACACAGTTGCCCCTGAACCGAACAGGTCCAGTGTGGTGGCGATCGCTTCCTTAGTCAACCATGTAACTGAATATTTGAATAGGTCAGTGAAATGTGTGCAATAGGCTTCGATTAGGTATCCTTCCACTTCAGATTCTATTTACTAATTAGTCTGTCTTCGTTAATTGGGAGCTTTTGCCCAACCCACGCTTTTTAGCATAGTTGGCCGACTATTTTACCAACAGATTTAAGTGCACTCGATTAGATATCAAAGCTCCCAAACCTTTGGTGAATAACTCATGAACGCTTCAGAGGACTGTCCTTCCTCCATTTCTATCTCTGTTCCACGTAAGCGGCCCTCCATCCAGTTTTCCGGTGTATCTGAATCATTATGCCGATGATCTGGTCAGTAATAAAAAGAAGTAGCCCAGGAGGCTTTGTAGTTCGGTGATGAAACTAGGGGTAGGTCCATACAGGACTTGGCATCCTTTATCAGGGTTAGTTTTATTGCCCCACGGGTTACTACGTGATCCGAAAAGTAACTATCCTCGCAAAAAACTTCAAACCTTGATGGCTTTAAATTGAGACACGTCTCCGTAATTTTCTCGAAAACTAGTCCAAGTTCTTCAAGTGCTCTTCGGTTTTGTCCAGTGTATCAAAATATCATCAATGTAAACGAGGCATTTTGAGTTAACTAGACCAGCTAGCACACGATTCATCAGTCTATGGAAAGTAGCGAATGCATTAGTCATCCCTAAATGCCGTGGCTTTGTGTACCTTGATATCCAATGCTAAACCGAGCTACCTTCTTCTCAGAGTCTAGTGCGTATTATCGGTGGATGTCTCACATGTTTTGACTCCGTCCCCGGTCTAGAGTTCCCCAGTTCCTTCCCTTAATTCCTCATCACTGGCCTATCCCTCGTCTCGAGAACCATCGCCGTGGTCGGACACCGCAACACGCAGAGTGGGGTTGGTTTTCAGCTCAAGAAGCCTCTATGCACTCTTCTGATGCTGTCAGTGCCACCGCCTGCTCTAATTGCTGAAAATTCCGTTGGAGTAGCACCACCTTCACTGCTCTCCTCAGAGCACATTCGGAAAATTGTTTTGGAACAAGGTGGCTGACTTCTTATTCTGTTGTTCCAAGTATCTGCATTCAGTCACCTACCACAGCACACGGAAAAATGTGCGCAGGTCCTAACCAGGAACCGGATACCCGCAGTGCAGCTGCTGATGGTAAACTACCGGATGTTTTGGGGCATCTTACACCCTGTGCATTTGCTCGAAGGCTTTCTCCATGCCAGTCCTCTTAAACTTACTGGTTTTGACCAAAAGGCCGTACCCCTCGCCCAAGCTTTAACTCATTACCACATCGCCGGCCGGGAACCACCGTAGGTTTCTTTTGACCTAATCATATCAAAGTAGGTAGTTTCTTTGAACATAGATGTTTTCTGAGGCGGCTGGTGCCATACGAGATGGCATTTCTAACACACTGAATTGTGCCACGGCTTGCGGGACTCCAATATTGGCATAAGATTTTCAGTGTGAAAATAAATATGAAAAAGATGCACATTGCAGTTGGATGATCTACCGAGAAAAATAGACATTACAGGTTAGCCTCCACGGTGTTAGTTCTTTCCTCAGTTATTTTCCGGGCTCCACTGAGTTGATATGATGGTCTGAACCAGCTAGAATGCATAATCTTTTGTAAAGAATCGTACTTTATGAAGATGGTATCAAATTTTGTAATAAGCAGTCCAATACTTATGACGTTATGTACCAAGGTAAGAGGGTTTGAGCAAAATATATTTTATGATCGGAAAAACCCACGGAACACTTTTGGAGAACAAAGCTTGGTGAGCAAGCTCGTTTTCAGTGGGTCTGAATTATGCCAGTCCAACAATATGTAAGACTGTATGCATATAGGACAGTCAAAAGAATATCGTCACACCTAGAGTGGTGTGGGATTATCCGGCGACCAGGTGTGAGTGAACTAATACGTTCCCAGCGTGTAAGCTTTCGGATGAATTTTTGTCCTGATATTGGATGGTGAGTGGGCCAGGGTAGACTGAGTGCTTCCACTAATTTCTTCTGAGCACATAAAGTGGGGTTGTGGAGGTGAATCCCGACCTATTCCGCTGTGGTAAAGATGCGACTTCTCACCCATTTTTAGTCCACCTTGGAACCTATAAAATGGGCGGAAAAATTGATCCGCATTCACTGTGTAATTAGTTTTAGCTAGGTGTGAAACGACTGCTGGTGACTGACCTTATTGTTTCAGTCCTCTACCACGCTGGATGATACTCACGAGTGCTCTCAGACAGATGTCTGGTCGTGCGGCCGATGTACTTTGTTTCAGGATAATGTGAATGAATACATACAGAATGAGACCGCAGAAACAGGCACGTTGCTTTTATCTGCAAAAACACAAATGGAAGTTTAGCAGCTGGGATAATTTGCTGACGACGCTTGCCAATCTTTGGTGCACTAAGTTCACAAAAGTGTCACCTTTAGGTGGTAGAGAGATGTATACCGGTTCCTTTTCATCTACGGTTTTACTTGAAATTTTGGTGTCCTACTGCACCGGGCTTTCCGGGTATCCTTTGTGAATGAAGACATTGCTCAGTTTAATGAGCTCTTCTTTGATTTTCCTTAGGTGCCAAGCTTTTCCGCTCTGTTTGTTTGGCACGTAATTAGGTCATTTTTCAATTTCAGCGCTAGAAAGCCCTACGAAAGTTAACAAACAGTCAATTCCATTTTGGCTTCTTGTGCACCAACCCCTCATTGAACCATATTTTTGACGAATCAGAAAAAACGTCTAAGAAGGCTAGCGAGTTGTCTGATTCTTGTTCTAGTATAGAGGTTAATTTAGGATGTGCTGAGTTGAAGCTATTTATCAAATAATCTCTGCGGAGAAATTGGTCTGGTTAACAAAGAATGTCATTCATATATCGTTTGTACAATCCAGTTTCGCGAATTGATGAATGTGACGGGCCGTTTTAAAATTTTGCCTTAAAAATATCAGCATGTGGTGGTCCGAGTTATAACCCATTGCTACACAGTCTCTTTGGCGGTAGACCTGTTAATTTGAAGCAAAAGGAATTTGTGCATCCATTCGGTCTACCCAGGCCCACTCACGGCCCAACGTAAGGTTTAAGAGCTTACACGCTGAGAGCGTGTTAGCCCGTTCACACCTGGTTTCCGATTAACCCTATACCACACCAGGTGTGAACAATGGTCCCTGACGCTATTATTGTTGACCTATGCTTTGTGCATCTGGTAGTACACAATGTGCTGACATGAATACGAATCACCGAAAACGAGCTTGTCCGCCAACCTGTATAACGTAATTGAATTGTTCTGCAAAATAACACAAATTATCCTAGATTACACTTTTATAGCTTTACAGTCTAAATATTTTTGTAGAACCCAATTTTCCCATAAAAACCGTTCTCGTATTCAGGTTTATTTCACAGGGCGAGGATAAACTCTTTCATAAGTGAGAAATTTCAAGTTGCTTGGCCGTACAACTTGCGGAAAAATTAAATTTCAATTCACATCAATGTGAACATTTGCTTCAAGGTCATTGGGACGCGCTTGGTAATTGATGTATACGAGTACTAGTGTTCTTTCGCGGGGGTTGCTTGTGTTCTATCTGCAAATCACATAAAAGCAGTCGGTAAACTTAAAGTTCAGTAAATTCACTAACGTAACCCTTCCATTCTGTGATCGAGCATCAGAATGGCTACAAATAGCTTGTTCTCTACAGACAGCCTAGATTGTTATCGCAATGGAAGTGAAAATATCTACGACAAGTGAATTTGCTTGGCACCTAAGTAATGATGACATTAGCGGCTATGCAAATCCTAATAGGCTTAAGTCTTTTGTAACGGATTTTGCCAAATGTATTACGTGAATATGAATACAGACTATCAAACTAACCGCAAAAAAATTATCACAGGTACACATTCCAAAGGCGGAAGACAGTATATCTATCTGATAACACAATTTTATGAGCACTTAGCTGGGAAACAGTCACCCAAATTCCTTCTGCACATTTGAGGGTGACAGTAATTCCAAATACTCGCAATACCTATTGGATAAAGGGTAGCGGCAATTCAAATAAGACTCGTATCACGTGATATGAAGACTGCATTGTGCGCTCAACAAAAGGTGGACCCACATTTATTTTGTCACCAGATTCGAACTAAGAAGCCTGCAACTTTTTGGATGAGATTGTTTCTCATATGCCTTTTTTGCGTATGATGGGTTCTGCAAGGCTCAGATAAATGTCTTTTGGTATAGGAACTTCCCGCTAAAAGCTATTCATTTGAGTCATCTCAACTAGTGAGAAACTGTTCACCGTGATAGCCGAATAAATCCTCCACTTAAGATAAGGAAATTCACCCGTGTAGGCAACACTTTTTCAGGATATATTTCACTGGGAAAGCATAAATGCACTGGTGCAAAACGATTTGTCTGTTCATTATTCGCGGTGAGACTTGCGTAAGCATTCAAGACTCAAGCTCCGGTTCACATAATTATACCCTAACAGCGCTCATGTAAACGAAATCTTCATTAGTCCTTCGTTCCAGAGGGAATAACCAAAGGACTACACACACTGGCAACTGGAGTCACAGGGGCAAACATATTTTGGACCAAAAGATAAAAAAGTTCTTTATCACCAACAGGGTGGAGTATATGCGAAGAGACTGTAAAGAATCGTGAAGAATGAAGGTGGACTGAATAATTATTGCTGTGTATGAGTTGTGTGTTCCCAATAAGTCTGGGATCCACTCAGTGTGAAAAATGGTGTTTTGTTTTCCTTCAGAGGCTCACATTCTTTCAAAGTTGCGGTCCACTAATAGTGGCAAAAATGGGATTTCATATGCGTTTTGAGAGAAGTTATAACCTTCATCCCAGCAGACCTTAAGGTGTATTGCCCTAAAACCTCAACATAACTTGATAATTCACGTAGTATTATTAGTATGAAGTTCTCCGCTAGTGCTGTCATATACGAGAACAAAATATGGTTATTAGATGCATCACTTTCAACAGTGTATGCGGGTTACACGTGCGGTCTACCCAGCCTTTGCGAATACAGACAGCAATTCGGTAATTATTCTGACTCTGATAACTGGCGCCAACTACAAGCGGCTCTCAGCGATCTTCCACTTGCAGTCTCCACCCACACATCCCGCTTCTCATCGTCGTTTGATTGTCGAATCGTCATCACAGCAGCCCTTTTCTTCCAATTTTCCATTGGTAGTGTTTTGTCAAACACTAGCACCAGATCACCTTCTTCCAACTCAGGAAAGGTTTCCTGCCATAGTCGTTTATTCTGTGGAAGAAGTGAATAACCTCTTATCCATTTCCATCAAATGACGTCGAGAAGGTGCTTCATCTGCCATTTTCAATAATTAAGATATGGCTTGCGTTAAATAGTAGGTGATTTGGAGTCATCACGGGACACTTGTTCAGATCTAAGGTACTTCTTGCCAGTGGCATATCATTTATTATTCAATCCAATCAAATCAGCTCGATAGCCGTATTTGCACGTAGTATCCAGCACGGGTAACACAGGAAGGCACTGGTGTGAGTCGCGCCGGCATGACATTCCATTTGGAGGAGAAGCTCTATGTGAAGCTAGCATACAAAGTATTTTCCAGTGAAATTTTAGGATGTTTCACGTCTTACGTATTCGGATCTAAGAGAAATTTTCCGCCAACTCGGATCAGTCCTCGGTCTAGGGGCGATGTAAGCTTTTTCAGAAGGCTACTTCGGTCCAAAACATTTGTGTCGAACCAGGGCGAGATCATCTGGTTTTATACCTTTCAAAGGCGAGATAATGAGTAAGCTCTCTGAGGAGTTTAACAGCATGGGTACTTATCGATCAGACATCCTTTAAGTAGTTTCAGGCAACTCATTATTTTCGGATTTTCATCTAACTGTTACAGGTTAACAGTCTGATTATTCAGCAAATAATTGTAATATCCACGGTCGCCGATTTCAACACAGCGTCTTAGTGTAGCAAGAAATCATCTTTCCCAGTTTTTTGGGTCAGTCTTTATGCTCTTTCTTTAAGAACGTTGGATCCGTGAACCGTAACCCTTTAAGTCTTATAGGTTTGCCACCTTTCTAGAAGCCATGTCAGCTGAGTTGATCTTCTAATTTACATATGGTAACTGTGAACTACTGGATAGATCTCAACTGGAGGGTCGGCTACTTGCTTCAAAACGTTTGATAAATGGTTTGATTGGTCACGAATAATTTGTAGAACTACCGTAGAGTCAGTCTTCAAAGTATAAGAGTCGATATACAAAGTCTATTCGCTTTGTGTTTGGCTCAAATACTTGAACGCTAAAAATGCTGCAGTTAACTCCAGTCTCAGGATGGCGAATTCTTCCAGAATGGCGACCCCACCAGGCATACTTTGACTAGAAAACCACGCTTCTCGGTATACATTACAACACAACCACTCCGTAAGCATTTTGCGATGCCTTGAAGAACAATGCAGCTCTAATGCTTATGTGCCCCAGAAATATCTGGCACAAAGCTAAATCCGATTTGAATATAGCCAAGCTTGTGAAATGGCTGAACTCAGTTTAGTGTGGCAGCTGTCGAATGTGTCGTTCAGCCCTGTCTTCAATCGGCTGAGCTCTTATAGTAAGAGCTTGGCCGAAAACAGGGTAAGTGCCACGAACCGTAGAGTACCATACACTGATGCATTATATGGCTCTATTGATCTGTTCGTGGTTACTCCTCAATGCGTTTTTTAATAGCACGGTCGAAAGTTTCTAAAGCTCTGTCCCTTTTGAAGTCAAGATTGAAGTGTATGCTTCACGGTCTCAATTCTTGACGTAAGGTTTCGTACGGTTATTTGAAAGTGGAAAATCTATAAGCGTTTCTGCTGAGGTACTGCTGCACTCTGTTTTGGTAAGGCCCTTTCCGTAGTGGGTTGATCACGAACTACTAACTACCTGTCAAAGATCTTCAGTCGACTCAAAACTGATGAGAGAGTCTTTGGCGTAACATGAACTCAATGGAAGCTCAGAATCGAATACTTCAACAGGTTTCGACTTGCAATAGTTTCTTTGTTCAAGGCAAATCAGTGCAACATGGTTACAATTTGCCCCTTTAGGATGCATGGATTTTGGTACTGATTAGATGCGCGTTCTAATTTTCCATCTATTCACCACAGAAACCTAAGATAAGAGCGTTATGTTAGCCGTTTTGTTTTTCTTTGTTTCCTGGTGAAACTTTATTTCAATATCTTTCTGCTCCCCCAAAACCGGGTCAACGTTCCACACAGCATGTTCGCAAAGAGTGGATAAGGAAGTAACTGAAAATCCAAAGATGTATTTTGATATCTGGTGCGACAGCCTAACATAATTCTTGTTTCATCTGGTTCCTCTGGGCTGATAACTGGGTGGTGTAGTAAGTACAAAACCTGTCCTAAGCATTTATCCTGAGAAAGCAAGCACAGTTCGGCGTAACTTCCGTTCATTTAGCTATAAATTATGTAATATATAGTAATCTCCGACAGCGACATCTCACTGAACCAGATTTCAGGCAAAATAAGCGTTCTGGCACAAAAATTCTTTTTCGGAATGTATGGAGCATCCTAATTCCAACTTGAAAACGTTCTAAGTAAATGGCCTCTGATACTCCCGGGTTTGAATACCTCTACATTTTTGACAGAATACGATTTGGCAATTCCCGTGAGTTTGTTGAACTCCATAGCCCACATAGAATAAAACTGGTTTGGTGTATGCTCCGTAGCATCAATGTTATGCTTCTCATTGTCTAAATTAAGGACGAGATTCATGAGAGTCCAAAGGTTTTGCATTCGGATACTCTCGACCACCTTATCGTTATTACAGTATTCGGTTTGTCGCTTGAAGATCGGAAACAACAAACACAATTATCTTTGCAACCCATAGATAAGAATTTCAACGTCACGTGAGAGTTACTAAAGCTCTCATGGGTTTTCTACTCGTGCAAATCCCGTCACTGGATGTAGGCTAGAAAAATACCACCATCACCACTTCAAGACAACTCCGATCCTCTAATCACTTAAATCAAAACTAACAACAAGTGAATTTATCTCTGCTGCTTGTACAACGTTGGATGCTGATAAAATCACGGCTAACCCGTCCAACCTAACTGCTTGACCAATTAGTCGTCTGTGGCGTTGGCTTCCACTAATATGGGATTCCCACGTCTTTACTGACCCGAGACTGATGCCTCCCATCCTGAACGTACCGCAAATACTTCGTGTATGAACGTGCCGGGTACACGTATGTGATTTGGCAATGGAGTGTTCATCAACGGGAATACAGACAGCTCAATATGGGTATACACATCACTGCGTGTTTAACGCGTGCGTCAGTTACGATCCCTAACCGGCCTCAGTGCATTTTAATTGTGTCCCTGGCTTATGCACTCGTGTGCAGGCACAGAGATGCGCTAACTCAGTTACTATCTTTCACTCAGGGCCGGTCTATTTTGTGGTCATTTTGGTAGCCAGAAATGGACAAGAGGCGTTTTGATCAATCCCACCATCTCTAGCAGGAAGCCTTTGATGCCTTCGAATCATCTCAGTTTACCGATGGAGCACAATGGATCCACAGGTTGCTGGGCCATGTGTTCGGACCAAGTGACAACCTGGATGTCATTCGAAGATCAAATATAGTGCATTTTCCATTTGAGAATTCAGGTTGCGCTGCCTAAATCATAGCGAAAGCATAAATGCCTAAAACAAGCCATCCTGTTGATGGTTGAGAAGCTGAAAATTACCGATAGTCTGTTGAAGACTCATCGTTTTCGAGAAATACCGATACCAGTTGGCAAGAAAAAGTGATGGATCGAGCGGGATTGGTGATGTTCATCCACGCTGATCTTGTGAGTAGATAATATCTGGCTGAGGATAGCAGTATAGCCAAATTACCATGAAAAGCAAGTTATTCAATTTTAGTATGAGCCAATGTCCCTTTGGACTCCATTGGTGTTCTAGCTCCAATAAAGAAATAACGCTAATTATGCTAAATGCTGACCTATACGCGCAAACAATCTTGCACGCAATAAATGCAGGTACTGTGTATTCCAAAGTAATCGTCATCCATCTCTGTTTTACAGCCTGATAGAGCTGAATCCAATAGCTTAGCATTGAAAACATCATGGAACCACACGGTTCCCAATGATTATTGGAAATAAAACCATGGCGTTAGAGGTGTTACAGTATCTGATCTGCTGTGAGTAGTAATAATCAATATGATTTCAATCAGGGATCTTTTGCGATAAAGTTTCAAGGGCTATCAAGGAATTTTTTATGCACTGTATGGATCGTAATTTCTTTCTGTCTCTAGTGCTACAAATGTAATTTTTTTTATTTTTCGACACATAGATAAGGGATTTGATATTAGCGATATCAACTTCCGACCGCATGCGAAAATAGTGTCAGAAGGCAATGTGGACCAAAGGCTTCATAATTGTGTGTACTTCAGAGAAGTCGATGACATACTGTTACCAACCAGTCGATAATTCCGGCTTCATCGGAACTTTTACTGGCGGGAATTTCGTCAGCATGCAAACATACGGCCTTCGCAACCAGACCGACCCTCACACCCTAAGTGTATCTTTCGGTAACCTGCCTACTGACAAGCGCAGAAGAAGCCGATTGCGGAAGGTGGTTTAAATGGGCTTAGGCAGGTCTCTAAAATTATTTTCACGACGTGAAATACTGTATTTAGGCATAGTGTGAATACACGCGGTTGGCACTAATTAGTCTTTTCTCGTTGCTCTCCGGGACGAATGCGGTCGTAGAAACTAAGGGAAGATCCGAAGGACTTTACTTGTTTGTCCGAGTCACGTTTCCCGGAGGCTCACATATATAGCCCACAATCCAATTAGGTACGGTCTCATAAATCAGGAATGTCCCTAACACCCACTACAACACAGCCCATGTGACAGGCATCCAAAAGACCTCTTTAATGCCGCAGCAATAACGGACGAATAACGAATCCAACATGTTCTCTCCGAAAAATCAACGGTGAGATATGACGTCATCACGAATGTCACGAAAAATGTGTCCATTAGTAAGCTCGACGTCCATGGGCGATATAGGTGTGCGTCAGCCATGGATACGGTGGCTTCAAATGTGTGCTTACAGCACAGTGACCGTTCTTATGCAAAACAGGACTTTGGATAGAGGTACGGAAGCTGTGGACAAGGTCCCAGAGCAGGCACATGCATTCCCTTCCAATCACATGAATTCACTTATCACAAGCTTGATCCACCCGATTCGGTCGCTGACCCTGAGTCGACAACCACAGAACACAACGCCCCCAGTAGTAACTTTGGCATCGAGTAGTTGTTTCAGTAGGCTGTCACTTTAGCGCATGAAGGTCGAACAGCACGAGACCACCACCAATATACTCAGTCCACGAAGTCAAAGCCACCGCCGTTTTACACGCAGTCCCCCGAAATCAGTGGTTTAAATTTTGCGTTCGCTCATCTCAATGGCATCCTGATCATTAGTTCCTCTACGAAAAAACACGAGCACTTCTACTCACATTTTGCGACCACCTGTCTCAACAATGAGTCACGGTCAACACCAAAAAGTGTCTAATAGGCACTGACTTCATCAAACGTTTAGGCAATGAGTTTACTTTCACAGGGAAAAAGTCACTGCAAGAGAAAAAATGGGACAGCCTGAACAACTCAGAACTAACGTCATGTAGGCGACTCCGATGTTTCGGCGAGTTGGCCAACTTTTGTCGGCTTTTTATTCCACGATGCGTTAAGTTCTTAAAGTCACTCACCGATCTACTGAAAAACAAGCGAAGCAACGGGATTTCATAGAAACCGCACGAAATACATTCCCTCTACTGAAACAAGCCATCGACAAACAGCCTCATTATCGTATTTCGTAATAACGGCACCAGTTTCTCTAGTTACCAATGCCTCAGACAAACACTTTGCCCGGCACAATATTAGACCGACACTTGGCATCTCGTTGCATTATCCTCCAAAAAACTACAACTAGCCGAATCCAAGGATAGCATTTTTGGCTGCGAAATCTCTATCTACTTAGGTTTACGTCAATTTGGACAGATCTTGGAAGAACGCGAATTCACGGTCTAAACCAGCCGTAAACCAAAGATTCGCGAGTTGAGCTCCAACACAGATACAGTTCTAGCTAATGTAGACATCTGGAATGTATCACTCAGTTCATGAGTAATGTACGACACATCTCGATTGTTGATAATCCTGTCGCAAATGCTCTACCACCGGAGGCCCGATCCACCTCGACGCCATTGCTTTCGTGTAAGAAAACCATCCTGAGGTTGAGCCGAAGGTCTCACACTGTGGGACATTTCCAAAGGCTACCCAAGGCCAGTCATACTACCAGGATTTAGTTGACAGACTTTCGAGAGCTCACATGGTTTGTCCCAGAAAGGTACAAGTACCTCCACTAAACTCATCATTGTCCTTTATATTAGCACAAGGTGAAACATGACGTCAGTGCAGGAGACCATACCAGTTTCCAGTCCCATCAATGGGAAGTGCACATGCACACAAAAAGTCCACTATCCAATGTACTAGCCTTCGAGTCACTTTTCCAAAAAATGAGTGCTGATCTTCCAAGGCTCTTTCCTCCGTCAAAAGGTAGTATATATATACTCAATTGAGTAGATCATTTCACCAGATAGCTTTTACCGGTATCTCCTAAAAATGCAGGCAGGTACACCTTTCCCTAAGCTTTCTTAGAGCAATGAGGTGCATCATTTGAATGTCCAGCCACAGTTACAATAAACAGTGGCCCGCATTTCGAGAGAGCTTTCAGTAGTCCTCTGCAACAGTTAGGTAATCTTGACACACACCATAGACTACCAGTAGCCAATAAGCGGAATAGTTGAAAGTTTCCATTGACAAATCAAGTCAGCCTTAGTAGCCCACAGAAACTCACACGGAGGGCAGTTAACGCAGCTAGTACCAAGTTTCCACAATGATCTTAAGGCCAATCTGCAAACAACGTCAACCGAACTCACAAGAGGCTGATCGCTCCGACATTTTGATGACGTGGTAGCTTCTGAGTCCACTGCCAAGTTTGATTAGCTTGATTACCCCTCAAGTTATTGCCACAGATGTTTAACTTACACCTTCTGGTTGCACACAAACTAAATAGAACAGTTTGTGTAAAACCAAGCCTTCAAGGCTGTACGCACGCTTTCCTTAAGACAGAGAGTAGAGCTATTCTGCAAGCTGCCGGCTTAATGGGAAATTTTCACACATGAATTAGATTTCCTCACCGTTATTCCACAAGAACTAATATCAACAAATTAGGGATTAGAAAGTTTTCTCTGAAAATATTTTCACCGTTTCTGGACAGAACCTTGATACACCTTGTGGAGGACATTTCAATTGTCGACCTTAGTATGCCTTTCGTTGTAGAACAATAATCCCCTCGTTATCTTCCATTCCTCTGGAACCTTCAAATCTACCACTAACGTTCGCCGGAAGTGACCATATCCGATCTTTCCAATTTAGAGTAGTCCGGTGATCCGAAAAAATACTGCTGTTTACTAAGATGCCCCTAATTAGAGCCTTCTAAGTAGAAGTTTTTCAAAATGTTATCAATGAATATTTTATTTTTTCATTTGCTAGATCAATTGCCATACGAAAGTGTCTGCAGCGGTTGAACAGTGATAACGGACCCAACTTTGAGAGTATGGAAGGTTAAGCAACGAGTACTTCCAGGGTGATATAAAGGTCGTGCCTCTTGTTTGCTTGTGGACAGAGAATGCAAGTAAATATGTACACGGCTGACCATTCACGAGCGTGTTTAAACACGCATCTGATCCATCCTAAAGAAAGAACGGTCATCAGTAGGTCCTCAATCTGTAACAGACGAAATTTTCACTACATTGATGACTGAAGTGGAAGAGATCATGAACAAAAGAACTTGGGTGACAAACAGCTCATACCCTACTAATAAGCAATGACAGTATCTCCTCAGAAGAAGTAACGAAACATGCAAGCTGAACTGTCGATGGTGCAGGGCTCAGTATCGTAGGAAAGAGTAATTTAATGATACCTCGAGTAAAGTTTCTTATGAAATGAACTTTTCCTTAGCTGCTGATAACGTAATGGTAGCTTAAACCAACACAAATGTTCACTTCACTTGACGTAACAACTCGTGATTGTTCAATGTTCACAACCAGTTTCATCGAGAAGCTTCGTCTTCATTTATCCGCTCTTCATTTTATCGTACCTGTTACGGGTCAATAGACCGATTTACAGATCTCCACTCGCTGGCACTGATTGGCTTTTGTTTAAATGATCACTTGACTCTGCCGCTGGAATTACCAGTGCTCCTTGTATTGACAGGAAATTGTACTTCACGTTGGGTCATCCATATCGTAGCACGTCATTTCTCCTTGATTCCACTGCTTATTTATACTGTGGAGTCGCTGGAGCGCAGAACAAACCCCAGGTCCCTAGGTTTTTCTAAGCTTTAAAATGAACTACATGGTTGCTACTACTGAGTTGTGGTGCAGTCTGCTTGGTGATTCAATGGTTAAAAGTCCCGCTTTTGTCGGTGCTCTACAAACATTTAGTTTATTTTGCATCCATTCCAGACCAACCGTCATCTCACTGATCCACTCAGATCCAACTTTTTCACTGCAGTCTGGCAATTTATTGCTATGGTTCGCCTGGGTAAAGATAAAAACTGCATATTTCTATTTGATTATTGGTCAACTTAGTACTGAGTATAGAACCGTGACTGGAATGTTGGTATTCATATGTGCTGCTTTACGAAGTTTCAAAAATATCGACCATATCAAGATAGTGTGCTTGAAAAATATTAGGTACATGTGATCTATAGCCGGGAAAATAAATATGGCTTAACTCCAGCTGTAATCTCAGTCGAATCGAATGGAGCAGGTATGGACGGCGAGTCCGTTTTTAGAACCACACGGTGATTCTTCCAAATGGTGCTTCCGGGGGGAATTTTGTCATTTCATCCAGATACAATCCGGTATTACTCATGGTGCGACTCCGTTTTTTAATTCCGGATTACCAGAAGTATAAATATCACTTCCGTTGCTGCTACGAAGCACATAGATCTTTGGATCTATTTCGTTCTTATCAAATGTGTATCAAACAATTTCCTGAGAGCAGATGAGAGGGAAATAGGTTACTTGAAGAACTCCGTGAGAAAACTAATGTGATTCAGCGAAATTTGCAGCATTTTCTAGCTTTTGCCATGGTACCGGTATTCCATCAAAGGCTGCATTATTACCAAACAGTTTTGTTAAGGTGAATATGATACTTCATCTGGATGATATAGAAAAATTTCCCCAGAAGCACAGAACGGGTTTCTCGGTTGTTGCAGCCCATCGGGTATGCGCACGCTGAAAGGTTCTTCCATATAATTTTATATTTGTGTACTGGAATGTAGGTATACCTCCTCAGTCTAATTTGGAGATTCTAAGAATGAACTGTTCGATTGTGCGCTCTCCCAACGATTCACATGATATTGAGATGATTACCGGAAGTATTCCCATCCATTCTCGATCCCGACTGAACTGATGCTTATGTAGCTACCTATGTCCATTTGATCACCTTTCGCTTAGATCAAAGTGATGTACGTGTTATTGGTTTACTCATCCCAGTCAGATGTTTTGGATTCAAAGTCCTTCCAACGTTCTAGTTTTTGTACTCGTGAGAAATGGTTCTGCCATGTTGCTTTCTAACCTCTCTTTTGTTTTGTTTAATTTCCATACATTCCACTGTGCAAGTTCAAATGATGAAACCGCAACATTTTCTGAAAAACCTTTCATTGTAATGTATCCGAAAAATAATTCACCCTCCCACAATGTGGTTTTTGTGGATTCCTCTCAGTATTTTCTTGTTGGAATTTAGTTAGCGCAAATGACGTAGAGAAAACAGACGGGAAAAAGTGTCATGAAATGCTGAGATTTTGGATGCTCTTCATCCTGGCACGTGGTGCATTGTAGAACTCAGCCTGATTTCCCACACTTGCCATAACCCAAGTCTATTGGAAAAAGGTTTTTATGCAAATTCATAAGGCCCGGAACTGATGACGTACAGCTTTACTCAAGATCCTTTCTTCGAAGGAAAAACATGGAAGAACTCTACCTGTGGGAAATTGTTGTTTGTGTTCAAATCACAACGTGCACTCCGTATAGTCCATTTAGGACCCAAAACTCTCCACGTAAGCCAGGAGTTGTGTACGTGATGGTCTCATCAAATGCATAAGGACATGGGTCAATATATCAGAGATCAAACATTGGTACAGTCGCTGTTAATTCGGTAATAACCAGTTCTAGGGAAATTTTCGTTATAGTTCGATAAAAAATGACGGGACAGGTCACCGTGGTTCCAAGGCCTGATTAACCCTACTGATTCAACTTTAATGTTCACAAGAAGTTCCCATGTACATAACACGACTGAGTGCGTATCCAGGGAACATTAAGTTATTACGGTAGTCAATATTTCCTCATTTCAGGCATTCAGCCGGGGCTTCATTTCGCAATAATATCCTTATCGACTCGCCAGTTTACTAACTGGAAAAGATTATCGACCCGACTTGTTTAAAAAATGGTACGCTTGACTCACAATGAGGCTCTTCTAAAAGACAGGCGGAATCGCATATAGCCATTCCCCGATATCTAAATTATCTGCTTCATCTCAGATCTAAGATTTGTGTACAAGAGCTTCTACGCACCCAACCGCACAATATTTGAAAAAATAATCATCTCACTCATGTAGCCTGAGCGCATGGGAAAATAAGCAGTAATTCCCGTGAACTGTACATGCGCAGTGGATGGCTTCTCAGTTTGGCCTAGTCTAAGTAACGACCCAATATTCCATCCCCAAGAAACTTTTCGCATCTATCGTATGAACTATTATTCCTTCCAGTTAAACCGGAAAAATCTGTTGAAAAATGACCGGCTATATTACCAGCCAGAAAGGACACATCGTAGATTCGCAAATCTGATTGAGACTCGCGAAGAACTGATTTTGTCAGTCTCAGTGAAACAGATGGGAACATTGTAAATACTAATACGCACCGGGTGCAGTGTCTAACATCGATTTGATCAACCTGCCTAAGTCAATGAATGATCTAAGAGATGGCTACTGATCACTGTCAGTGGTTGGTGTTTTCCACTTCATGCACACATTTGAGCCCACATTTTCCGTTATAAATTGAGAAAGTGGAAAAACACAACGGATCAAATAAAAAGACAGTTTGCAAAAAATAATTACTTTCAAGTAAAGAATAAAGTAAAGGTTCATCATTGTGTGGTTTGTACGCGATTATCCAGGAAAGCATTTGGATTTTCGACAGGATATTCCAAATAGGATTGTGTCGCATCATAATAATACGTTGGTCATGTGTCTCTCCTTATATTGTTTGAGATTGATAAAATTGAACACATGTTATCTATTGATTAGCTTGTAAAATCCTTTACCATTTTGTATTGACACTCAGACCAACCTTCCAAACTATGGAAGTATAATTCAATTCAATATTGTGTTTCATCCATATTGGCCATCAGCCCCGACATATCTACTATGACCCACGCATAACTCTAACCACGGACTGTATAGTTCAGATTTTGATTCTACAGTCTCCGTGCTGTTTCACTTCAGTCTATCACGTGTACCTAACACTTGATAAACCACTATATGATGCAGGAACTGAACACCAAGTCTAACTTCAAATCCCAGTTGGTTTCGGCGAATGTGACAGCAGATGGGCTTCCATTACAAGTGAAACAATTGTGAAGTGTCATCACTGTCTTTGATGGTGAGTTCATCTTGACTACTATATTAGGAATTACTTACTGAACACCTAAAACAGGCATAATTCGGAGTGAATAATTTTCCTGATTTATTTACATCACGATGATGCGTCAAGTTCATCAGGTCCACTTTGTGGTGGGCTTGTTTCGGACGGTCGAGTTTAGCATGTTACGCTGAATGATCATGCCTGAATAATAATTTCAGCTGTGTCTATTTACTATATCCCATTACAAATTCGAGTGGGTCAATAGTCAAACAATACTGAGGAACTATGGAATGGATTTGAGAACCTGGCATTTTCATTCCAGAACGGAGCTTGTCGATTGGTTGCCGCTCCCGTCTAATGAACCACATAAAATGAATCAATAATGTAAAACTAGGATTCAGCCAAAGTTCATGAATTATCTTGGCGCTTTCCCCCTTCCACTCTTGGAGGACTGCCAGTGGCGCATTCAAATCCACGGTATGAGCATCCTAGCGAAATCGTATTAACAGCTACAACCGAGCTCATCCAGAAGCTTCCTCTGAGGTAAGCATCGAACGGAAAGTGCTTATTATCGGGAAACGATTCACAATCTACTGTGTAACTGTTATTACATGGATAATTATGAAACAGTCGTCACATATACCAGGAATAATATCTGATGATGTAAACTATATTCTCTGAATGAATCCAGAAATCACCGAAAGATAGGTACCCTTCTCATTCCGAGGTTTTGCGTGATTCCATTTGAATGGACATACCGATATTTATTTGACTAACTGATTTATCAAGGATTTTCAGCAATCGTGATCTTGAGATTCAGATGGAAGATTCATTTGGGGACTCAGAATGCAGGGTGTAACCCTGGGCAGTGAAACTATGAGTGCCCCATATTATTAATCCAAGTGGCCTCTTTGGGTAACAAATCTCGAACCACAGAATTACACGCGGTTTACCCACTACTTGATCACGACTGAACGTTGGAAGGTTTGTAATTGTGTTGGGCACGGTGTACTTCCTGAAGATGGCATAGGAAAGTTAGCCTTGTGACAATATAACTTAGTGATTCATGACCAAAGTGTGGGTCAGAAATCCGGTCAGTACAATTTGGATGACCATGACTGTGCTGTCACTGTCAAATTAGACGAAGTTCTATCAAGACGTATCTCTGTTTCTGTTGACGTTTACCCTGAAAATGTTATAACTGTTAGACTTGGTCGGTCCTAATGACGATCTACCAGCGAATTTACTAAACATGACCATTATACTTCCGTAATGTGTCAACTCACTGCACGCGTTTTGCGTCTATACTGCATTAGAAAATAAAATCCCTGCCCTTTCACCAATAACTTGAGTGTCACCGACTCTGTGTATCGCATTGACTCTGCTCTGATCATTTCATGATAATAAATCTAAATAATTATGACACGAATCACATATCTGCAGCCTTTCAATGCGTCACATAAAGAAAACTTCAGTTTTCTCGAGTCATACAGTTTTGAAAGCGGGCTACTTTATTGGCAGTGGATTAGAAAGAGACAAGTGGTTACCAATTGTAGTTTATTATCGTTCGTCAGCTATGCATTCGCCGAACTGTTCGGATACAGAGCCCTAAAGTTCTACTCGATTTAGGTGTTTTATTCACGGTTAGCTACTTCAGGCGTCATGAGTGTTTGTGGACGTCGTTGTTGCATATTTGATTACAGACTATGGCACGAAAACAAGGTAACAACTTGTTAAAATAATAAAAACAACTAGAAAGATTAGCAGGCAAGCATGGCCTGAAAGCGGCACCCACCAGTCTTGTGGGATACTGAGTTATGAACTAGATTGAGAATGACCGGAAATGAAGAAATTGTTATTGGAACTCTACACGGAAGAAGTGGACATCAAAAAGTTATTGATTATCGTCCATTGAAAGGGATGTGTTTAGAAAATCTGACACACAATCACCGATTGGTTCCTCTTCATCACAACCAGTAAAGTGTTCCTTCGAGTTTACTGCATGAGCCATCAAGTAGATTGAGAGTGTCGTTTAAGTAAGTAAATCTAACGCAACCTACACTGTGACGATAATTAAAGTATAAAAAGATATGCTCATGTGGCATCGGACGCAATGGTAGCACTCTGCTGTAAATCGGCCTGAATCTGTGCGGAATCTGCACGCTATCATTATTTTTGTGAATATATATATATATATATATATATATATATATATATATATATATATTCATCTAGAAATGCCGCCCATCGTTCATTTTTCAACACGTATTCTTTCACTCTCGGTCTCGAGATGAATTTAAAGCTAAACTGCTCGTAGAATACCATTTCATGTCATACAACTAATGCTCCAGTCTGGTTCTTAGAGATGCATTTTAGATGTATAGGAACACGAAGAGTTCCACCGATTTGCCTCACCCGTAAACTTGACTGGGACTGAAGACTTGTAACACTTTATAAGCTAAAAATCACCCATCACTGTGTCGTGATAGATCATTTTCACTTCAATGGCAGTCGTTAGAGAGCAAGACCTCGTACGCAAAGCACGCTTCTCTCCTAACCCAGCTACTCCAAATAGCCAACGTTTACACTGGAGGTATCAAAGTTTGGTGGTTAGAATATTTCATCACACACTATAGAACGAGTTAGTCGATGATATGTTAGAAGTAGTTCTGGCTTGCCGTAGTACCATCATTCAGTCGGTCTCGTTTATATCAAACAAAATGTTCAAAAAAATAATAAATAACTGGTTCGCGCATTGAAATGCAATCAGTTGTGCTTGTGTTTCTAAGCCCTGATTGCATAATATGACAAAGCACAAACAACAGTATATAAACTCACTCGGAAGCTGCGGAGCTATAATAAAAAAATTCAGGGTGCATCAGTTGAAGAAGCCGATGGAAACAGCCGAGCTGAAAAGAGTATATCATTCGCTTCCAAAATCAGTCTTGAAGAAGGTTATTCGTGGTGACTGAGAAGTAATTAAATTACCAACGATTTTGGCTACGCTGTTTTATTAGACAGTAAAAAGTTTACTGAATAAATCATTTTTCCCAGAAGAACCCCATAATTTCTTTTTTGACTACCAGCTGAAGGAAATAGAAATTAATAAGAAAAAAGCTTATTTTTGACCACAGAAACATAAAACTCAGCATGTTGCGATCTCAGATAATCCATCATATCAAAAGAGGGGGTTATATCCTCAGGCTATTCACTCGCATGTATACATTCATTCCATAAATCCTGTTTCCGTAAACCCAATGGCTTTTCAGATCACTCTCAGACTGCTTTCGCAAACAGTAATGGTTTGCTCCATACTGTTCATCATGGTCACCGATTCCCCAATGTTTTCGTTGTCGTCCGAAACACATATTTATTGTTGGTTCAAAGCTTTTAGTATCTAATACTTTATTAAGTCAACTTAAAATTGAATATTTCCATGTTTTTTGCCTAAATTCGTATTCATATTTGAATTATTATGCCGTAAAATTGAAACTTAACTCTTGAACTCCCTATTCTCCGTTACTTTTCCGGGTATTCGGTGCCAGCGACTGTTCTTCCCTTAGTAATCACTCTTCGTGCGGTAGAAAACATTTTCTGGCTGACAGTACATTTTCGGGAGTTATACTGTTTACGAATAAGGCTGGCCCAAATTGCCTGCAGAAAGATCTAATTACCGTTAATTTGTGCACCAATGAGTAGAGTTCTACATTTCATTACCTTCTCAGATCAAGTCCCTGTTCATGCAGATGGGAAAACATGCGTCTTTTATCTGTCATCAAATATCAGTTATTCCCTGAACTGCATATTATTTTCATTCACCGCAGCATGACATCATGATTTGATCAATTTATGTTACCGTATTTGTTTGGTTGCTAAATTTTTGGACAGGTTCTTAGAATATGATGGTGCTGTGGCCAGACTGTACAAGTCTTCGACCAACAAATTTAGGGTGAAAACGTTACATGAAGAACCCCTCGAGTTGTTTAAGGGTGTGATGATCGGCGTTTCAACTTACCTTCAGTTGTACTAATGTCTACCCAAGACTAACATGCACAGGTGATAATATTTTCCCTCGTAACCAAATTTGCTCTACTGAATAAGCAGAACGAAGTCTGCGGTCTTACTTTATTCGTGTCTATCAGTTTGGTTTCCCTGATTGGGCAGTAGGTAATGGATGACTGTTATTTGATTGTCAAGCCAAACTCGTGGCCGCTGGTAAGAAATTTACTAACACAGATGGCCATCTGAACGTTATCTTGAGCTGGATTTTAAACAATAAACCATTGTGAAATTTCTCTTTTGTATTATTACTATAATTTGCGGATTCCGTGAATTCCTAAAACCGGTTGGTAAGATTCTTATAGGACCCACCCCAGGACAGCCAGTTTAAATGAATGTCATATACAAACAAAAAAGTCTGTTCTTCATAAATACAAGACACGTTTGTGTGAGCTTCACAATGAATTCCAAAATCTCGTTAGATTTAAGAGGATAACTGGTTGTCACGAAGCTCAAACAGATCGAGCCCGATATTGATGTGACAGAGTATTTCGAGGTTTAAGCTTCAAGCCTTCGATGTGATAAAATCGTCGAAATGACCAAAACAACATCTACCTTTTTACCGCTCAAATCACTGCACGTCAAGCCAAATGCAGATTGTGACCAACTGCGAGCTATCGATCTACTTACGCTTATGGAAATTCCAAAGACGAAAGCCGGATTGCACTCAACTACTGTTTTTCAAGTAAATATCTGTACATACAGTTGAGATACGAAACATACCCCCAACGATTTCTTCTTTGCCCACTGGGGTCTGCTCAGCTTAAACGATATTCGCAACTGGGAGTCAGCCGATCAGGTAAAACTCGATCGTTGTCATAAAAGCTAATAACGACAGTCAAGACGTTTACTGCGGTCAACATCCACGGTGAAGTTTAGTCAGTAAAAAAGTAGCGCAAAACAAACTTATGGCGAAGAATATGGGAGTTGAGAAGAAGGATTCCTGACATTTGCCACAAGTTGCCTCCTAGTAAATCTATTGCTTACTCAGATAGAGGTTATCAAATACTACTTCTCATTTTTTTTCACCCGAACGAGACAAGGCGAGATGAGGCTTTTAAAATGCTTCTGTATTATTATGTTAAAATTAAAGATAATCCACCTGGAAAGAGACAAATAATGTTTACGATAGAACGGCTCTGAAGTCGTGAGTGAAATGCGGTCATCTTAAGTTTGAGAGTGTGTACAATCTTGTCCAAAGTCGGCATGCACGAAAACACGGCCACTTTGACAAGATACGACTGTCTATCTTCTTCTTATCCCAACAAGCTTTGTGAAATAATTACGGTTTCCTCAAGAGCATATTGGTCAACCATCATAAAAAACACATATATCGTATAAAATGTTTCGAATGCAATCCATACCTAAAAAAACATCACCAATGAATTCATATACACCAGAGCAATAAAACTTCGTGCGTCACAAAATAGTATTACAAACAGTAACAATAAAAGTATCATCATCATCAACATCATCCACATCTTCTTCGTCATCATCATCATCCGAATCACCATGTTCGTCATCATCGGAATCCTTGTCATCAACAGCCAAATCGTCATCAGCAACCACGTCATCCGAATCGTCATCATCATCACTTTCCTATTCGCCATCATCATCATCGTCATTCTCATCATCACCAACATCATCATAAACATCATCGGTATCATCGTGATCTCCATCATCTAACTCATCCAAATCAACATTTTTGATGTCCAATTCATCATCGTCTTCGTCAATGTCATTAACAGATTCAGCATCAGCATTAATCTGGTGGGTACCATTTTTTTCACTTTTATCCCCATAGTACACTTAGTCATATTTTTTCAATGAGTTATGATCACCCAAAGCATCCTCTCCGTTGCGGATTTCATTTCCGTCATTCTATTCATCACCACGGTTCACCTCATCATCAAAGGTTCCAAAGAAATTTTTTCCCACTGATTGAACCTTTTTATTTTATTGCACTTCTGGGTTACATTCTTGCATCAGCATGACCTCAATACATTTGTGTGGATCTACGCATCAAATCGGTTATTGGAGCAGCACCATTTGATACATTGTTAGATACACGGAACGTCATGGTAACTGACCACAGTAATCTTCGTTTTTCTAGTAACGGATTTCACGTAGTACTTGATAATAACTTCCCATCTTTGGTCATTGCATCAAAATATTTCATGGAAACTCGGCTCTGCTTTTTTGCACCGAGAATTGAAATCTCCCAGCCGACATTTTCGTTCCTCAATGCCCGATTGATACTTCTGATATATTTCTGGCTGCTTGACTTATTACCAAATTATCGAAATAGCCTAATACGCGGTTTTATTACCATATGACATATATTCCGTAGCAACTTGATGGTAAATATAAATGAAATAATAAAAATGTTGTTCTTGGGCTTTTCCATGTAGGTGCTTGACCGAAACGTTGTGATCCCCCATCAAAGTAGCTTCTTGAAGAATAGATGAAATAGTTTTAAAATTCGAACTTAATATGACGGCAAAAAAATGGGATAGACAATAAACAGAAGCTTCTGATCAAAGAAAGTTGTTGTTCTGGTCCAAAACGTTTATTCACATGAGCGTAGATCTCCGGAATCTTCACGACATTCTTAGGTACTGAAGCTTGGTTTTCAGACATTCCGCATATAGTTCGAAGTTCATATCATTGCTCTGGGAACTACAGCACAGCCCGAATTTCCCCAGGTTTTTTGTACAACAAAATTGCTCATTAATATTGGTTTTCTTGATTGTGGAACAGTTCGAGCCAACTTTGTTTTTCCATGTTCTCACCAGTTATTTTGTGTACTTACCAACTCCTAATCAACAGTATATTATTTCTCAATGGAGCAGATGAGGATTTACTACGCAGAGTTTCAATCTCCTCATGAAGATGTTGGTCAGCCCTAGCCAGACGTTCTGGCCGTTGCTAATTTATTTGGACAGGGAAACGTCGTCTGCTCATTTGTAATCCATTCACTAATGTGCCATCAGCTAAATGATTACCTTTATGAAATAATTGGATTTCGGAACCTGAAACGATTCATCTAGCAGTATCAAACGTTGAATGCGCGGTGCAACAGTTTCACACCTCGAAGGCTTCATAATCAGTACCCGTTCATCAGGCTGCTCACAAAACCCAAACTAGGAAGCTGCATTAAATCGGATTTGGTGACCCCGACAGAATGTAAAATGTAACAAGCACCAAAAAGCTGGAGTGTGTAAGAAAATCATAATTCGTATGACCCTAATGATACAGTTTATAACAAGTGTCCTGTTCATTTTCACTTCGATGATAAGTCGTGACTTCGTCAGATTGTAGTTATTACAGCTGTCCCTTCAACCTGCCAATTTTTTGTGATATTGTCAGTTTGTGCCCAATATGTGCCAAGACATTTCTACAGTTGCAACGATGTTGATCGTGATGTCATCCCTCCAGAGTGAGGTAAACCACATTGTCCATAGAGATGCTGCTTTCGGAACTCCGATGTAATCATGCGATGCTCCGCCAGCAGTGTCTCAGGCTGATCTGTAAATTGCACTTTTTTCCCTATCAAATCCCTTTTATAAACCTGATTCTAACAACCTGAGGAACACCTGGCTTCCCCCTTTTAGGAGAGGAGATGAATTTCTGAACTAGTATAGAGCTCAACGAAAACAAATCCGTGCACACAGACATGCGCGAACTATCAAGCTGAGAATTGGGATAGAATTCAACAATGCGTGCACCATCGTTTATTTATGTATCCACTTATATTCTCAGTATGCAAGTGTACCCTTGAGTGACAAATAAATTGAGCTCTTTGAATCAACTATTACAATCGTTTGTATGACCCTTTTTCCAGACCATTCTGCAGTGAAATTGATCCACCAGGTGCCTCAGAATTTCGGCAGCTTTCTGGTCAACAACCTGTGACGACAAGTATAATTCTCTTGTGCACTATTTCTGGCTGGCTGGACCGATTTCTCCGGCTGACGGTAGGCCCTAACATGGGTTATCTTTCTGGTTGCTTTAGATCTTGCAGCATATGAGCAGCTCCGGCTTGCCTCCGATATGTTCGCCGTCTGTTCCTTGCTTTTTAGCTCGGTCGGTTCACCCGATCGGTCTGATATTCTTATCGTTACGTTGCTCCCGCGTTCCCCACTACAATAGTATTGATGAAACAGAACCGCTTCTATTCCTCTGTTCACAATGTAGCGACCTTCAGTATAGCCGACATTCTCATTCTACTCTACATTCACAGGAAAGCCATGGTCCGTACTGGTGGGAGTTTATGAATCGTGAGCGAGTAGTGATCTTTCTCCCCGCTGTCTATTTCCGTTATTAGGATAAAATGAATCAGTTTTTCAAGGTCCTGAAATACATGCATAATCAGTCAAATAAGTAGATAAATCACTATTGAAGAATTACACAAATCTGCATTTGCAATCCAGCAATAAAGCAGCTCAACGTAGAGAGCTTGATTGGAAATAGCACTGCAAACTCTTCGAACCTGAGAGAACCCATAGAAAAGAGTGTTCTATCATGTTTTTTATATTCATATTTAAATAATGTATTACGTTTATACATTTTTATATAATCTTACATATAATATAGTATATATCATGAAGAATCAAAACATTCCTCCAGTTTCGTGTGTGCGTCTTATCATCGCTGTCCTGTTGTAAATTGCACGTACTTACTTTTAATATATATGAATGCAATAATTTTTCAGGAAGGGAATCACGGCCTGTTAGAAGTGGCGGAATGTGAAATGTGACCCGGGGGTGAAGTTAGGATTCGAACTGGAGAGAGAAAAGGTGATAATGCACTACGATAGCCACTTGATCATCACCGGCCAGCGTCTGGAGAAGATTATCCATGGATCATCAATAGTTCGGGCAAGAAGATTCTCTTGAAGACAAATGATCCGGATAGTCTCAGGAAGGTTAACCTTAAATTCATCTAGTTATTTAGTCAGAAATGAACCTGATTAACTGTAAACTACCATATCAATGAAATCCTATGAACTCTTAATACTCGGGGTGATCATCCAGAGATAGTATCAAAAGCTCCATTCACAGACGAACGTTGTCCATAGATACGGAATTTGTTATAAGTTGTTCAAGGTTCACATTTGTGTAACACGATATCCGACTTGCAGGATAGGTAAACCGTTTGTGAAGGGTAGGACATATCATGATGACCAATGATGGTCATAGGTTCTCATGACAAAGAGTACATGAGCTATGGAGTAATGCAACAATGGAATAAAAATGGAAGTTATCAGTAATTTTGATTGGATTGGCAATGCCCTGGTCTTTGTATCATCTTATTTAGTAATAGTCTACATGCGATGGATTTAAATGGTGGAAATGATATGAAGAACTTACCAAAGTAACCTTAAATAGCAGGAAAGGTAACAGCATGTTGTGTCGCGTCCAAAATGACTATTTGTCCACGATCATGTTTTGTTTTCGCGGTCAGGGAGGAGTATCGAGATTCTCACAACCTGTAGTGTTTGTGTTCCTCCAAATTATTTGTTGCTCAGCCGATGGACGGGGCACCAAGTGGTAATTCGTTTTTATACACCGTGATTTGACAGGAGAGATTTGCACTTTTTCCGGGGTGCGTATCCGGTGTGTACCTACCTGTTAAATATTGCGCATCCAAAGCATTCATGTGATTCTTTCCAATTTGTGTTCGTTTAACTTCAACGAATGGGGATTTTGCAATGGCAAATGGGAAAATCGGTTACTTTCAAAATATCAGTCACATTTACGTCAACAAATACCGAATGATGATGACAAAAAGCATCGTCCATGCAATCCAGGTGATGAAATTAGTATTATTTTATGGTACTTACTGTAAAATCTGACATGTATTTTACCTGAAAAATAAGTGGCTTTTTTACTGGTCTGTAATGAACGTTGCATATTTATTATTCAATAAACAATGAAAGCGGGCTTTGCCCTTAGAGAAGCTTGAGGCTTCTTGTGCCAATAATACATTCTATGACTTTATTCATCGTTGTTTGAAAAAAAGATAAATTAGGTGAAACAAATCCACACAGCAGTCGTATTTCAACAAAAATCTATAATTCATGAGAATGTCAGTTGATCGCGAAAAACAAACTTAGATATCTTTGGTAAAATACAGTGTAATTTACCACGAAAAAGACAAATTCCATTTCGCTGATAAATGCAATATAAGCAGTTAGAAATCGTTTTCAAGATCCTAGATTCTGAATGGGACATTGGATGAGCAACGCTGTGGTTACATGCAGGGCACAAAACAGTGTTCAGAGATTTAGGCACAGAAGCCGCCCAACCTACGACCCCTCACATGCACGCGTGCAGCGGTATCGATCTCATAGCCGTGGAGCTACCAAAATATAGGTACGGATGAGACCATCACGAAAAACAAGTGGACCATGATGTTGAAAGCACACATGGAAATCTCGACCGATGAAATTGACCCTGGAGTACTTGTCTACTATTCAGGATAAAGCCCAAGGGATACCCTGCTCAGGAGACAGATACGTGATAAATGGTGGCTTGTGGCTACCAGCTCTCCTGTTCATCGACGAATTCCATGTATATTGCACGTTATCTTTTCTCTGAATATTGGTAATGAACCTTATCATATTTAGGTTCAAAGATGAACTCTTCACTGCGAGGCATAACCCAAAGAAGTACTTGACCGAGCAAGTGAATAACGCTTGTTCGGATGCAGTTGAAATCAGTAGTTCTAGCGACGTCGGTTACTTTGAAGAAGACGAAGGACAGTGAAACAAACGGCCCATGACACTCTGATTGTGCATAGATAACGTTTACCCTTTATAACGGAATAAAACATGATGTGCTTTCTCCCGTTTATTTTGAAACCAACGCGCTTTGTTGAATAGAACGGTATCTGCGCGACCAATCATCAAAACCAACACCAAAACTGGGTTCAGGTACAGTCCGTAATCACAGAACAGGTTAGTGACACTGACTGGTCACCCAGGAAACGGTTATTCTTGTCGTCACACCTTCGCTCATGAAGAACCGAGACGGTTGTCTAAAGTGAGCTTCAAATCCTATATATGAAGCAGATGATAAACAACTGCTCTCGTTTGCGAGAGCAATTTTTGATTTATCATATTCGTTTGTTCTTATACATGCACATTTACGTTGTACCGTGCTGGTTAAGAAGCCGGATAACATGTTGCGAATTTAGCCTGATAGTGCATAATGCGTTATTTACAAATGATATCTCATTTCCAATTTTTCATGGTAGATACACATAGACTTTCCCATACGGTAATGCTGGCTTATAGGGTAAAATAATCGCCCAGTTTTCGAAGAAGGTTCGCTAGCGTCAAGACCTTAAAAATTCACCCTCCTTAAGAAGATTGTTTTCTCACACTTTTTTGCTAAATGCACCGGCGAACCGCTCATTTTTAACATGCGACTACGCCTCTTTGCATCATCCTCGATTGACGGAGGTCGGAAGGTATCTGACACCGTCGTTTCTGAGATAGGAGAATAGAGCATGTTCATTTGATGTTTCACCAATGGTCAATAGAAAAGATTTGGGTTGTAACCTAACTTCAAATTAACCGTGATTGACGCTGGCAGGATACTGCACCGATTTTATCGGCACCTGTGAAAGAAAGGTGCAATGAATACCCAGAATGTGCAGTCTCATCCAGGGGGTGAGTGAAATGAACAATCAGTCACCTACACTCTAAGGTTTTCAAAATAGCCAAATAAACAGTATATATAACAACTCGCTCGTCTGGAGCAAAGTTGCTGCTTGCAGGATGTTCTGAGCTGCCCAATAGCTGGAGGTGAATTCTCGAATAAAAAGGTTTACTCTGGACTGGGCGACCGAGCATTACAGTAACCCACAATGCCAGCGAAGGTGCAAATGTTGGATATTTTACAAAACTGCCACTTCATTTTATAAAGCAATCCGTATGACATTCTCATAGCTCACACACGTTGATTATTCGACTACCAAACCGTACTCCTCCCCTGTACTCACATTTTTACATTATTCAAGGACTGCAGTCCGCCGAACCTGCAGTAATGTCTCTGAGGGATGTCCTGTTTCCGTTCTCTCGCATGATCGGTCTGAAGTCCAAGTCTTATCCAGTCCGCCAAAGTAGGATGATGCTCTTCTTCGCTATTTGTTTTCCTGTAAACAGGTCAAATGTAATATGGAAACGCTGATGCGTAAGGAGCAACCAGCGTGTTTAGCTCGTAACTGGCGACCCTTGCCATTGACGCGTTTTGTATCCAACGGACTCGCATCCAAGACTCCAGCTCGTTAGTTTGAATAATACTCCATCTAATCATTCTGTAGAGTTTCACTCCCACTTACCTGTCGACCCTGAGGTTGAGGCTTCTGAACTTGCTGACATAGGTGTGGCTCTCATTTAGAATGCTGAGGCTGCTCCACTTCATTGGATCTCAGTTGACAGTCGGTTGTACAAAGTGAGCAAATGCCGTCTGGATAGAAGCAATTTGTTTGTCTTCTCAGAGTTTGTCTCTTAAAAGTGAAGCATAGACGCGAACAATGATATTTTCTATGAAATGGTACACGACCTTCAAAGGAAAACGTAACGGGATGATTTTGTGAATCTAGCTGGAGACACGAATGCTACAGTATGCCGGCGGCTTTTGAACAAGGCTCATTTGGGAGGCTCTTCTTGCCTCGATTCCCGTGGTTCAGAAAACAGAGAACGGTTTTTGCCTCTATGTTCTGATCACCGTCTCTGTCTCGCCAGTAAGAAGTTCACGCGTTATAATCCCTGGTACGCGATTCGGCTTCCGCCCTCTTCGAGAGAGCGATGGACCCAGGGAGACCGCGTTGCAACTAGCTACCAATGGTTGGGCTGAACTTAAGATTGCCTGTCATACTGACGAACCTTCACTGACTCCGACCACAAGTTAGTCTGCACTAAGTTGTCCATGTGTCTCGAAGGGCGTGCCAAAGGTACGATTCAACATCGGTTAAACATCAAAGTGTTGTGTGGTCCGTCGTGCCTCTCAACTGCCTAAAACGCGTGAGATAAGAAGTCTGGATTGAAACCTTCATATAAAATCAACGAGCACTGTTTGCTTATGAGACTATCTATGCCTTCTGCTGGAACAGTAGGTTTTGGCCTGGTCAGTCATGTCATGACGTTACACCCTGGATTTCCACGGCGTCTTCATGCCCTGTCATTACATGCCGATATACTTTCCTTACTTTAACCTTCACGCGACTATCTCCTGCGAGAAAACAAGTCGGCTCCGTGGATATCAGCGACCACTGCTGACCAAGCCCGGTGGTTGGAGGCCAGCTCCGTACAGAAATTTATCCAGTCTATTTTCCATTGCCGAGCACATAAACCGACCGAAGGCCTAGAAGCTCTACTTCTTTCTCCTTTGTGCTGGTCCAAGTTTTGAGTGGTCCACTAAGGCGACAAAGCTTACCAGGGCAGGGAGTGCAGCCGAAGGATGTGGCCAATTCACTGCAGGAGGAGGATTGAGAAAGCATCAGTATCAGAGCGTCGTCTCCTTATCTCTTCGTTAAACGCCCTGTCGTGCCACTTGGCTTTGAGGATTTTTCGTATGCAACAGTGGTTGAAAACCTGCAGCCTTCTGGTATCCTCAGCTCGCAGTGGATGAGTTCATGCCGGACGGTAGCACGGTAAATACAAAATTTGGTTCTTAAGCTGATTTTACTGCGTGTCCACAGCGTTCACCTTAGCTGAACGGAGGCTTTTCTGGCGCTGTCGATCTGTAATATCACTTCATGTTTTGCCTGGCCGTCCGGAAGCAGAGTTTAGACAAGGTATTTGAGTGAAGGGGCGTATTCACTGGTTGGTCATTGGTCGAGAGTTGTTGAATTGCCGGGTCTAGATGAGTTGTGATAGCTTTTGTTTTGGTCGAATTTACTTCAAGTCCGATAGAACTCGCGAAAGAATTGATTCGGTCGAGGATTGGTTGTAGGTTAGCGAGGGAGTCTCCTAGCACGGCATTATCACTCGCGAACTCTAGGTCCTGGATGTAGATTTCCTGGCTTAGGTGAACTTCAGGATAGTCGTGCATTGCTTGTCGCATTGTCCAATCAATGGCGTAGTTGAACAGCACCGGTGAGTGGAGGCAGCCCTCTTCGACTCCGGTAGCGACTGCGAACCCGCGGGACACTTCGCCGTACATACGAACCCAAGCACCAGTTGTCGAATAGTACCCCTTAGGCAGCCTTAAAAGCTTATAATGCATCTCATCGGATTAAATAATGGTGCAAAGGGACTCGCGGTTAACCTAATCAACGGCGGCCCGGAAGTAGATGAAACAAGCTACCTTTGGTTGTTGAAACTTAAAGCAGTGCTCTAGTATTCGGTGCAGTGTGAAGATTTGATCCACACAGTGTCTGCCACGGAGGAAACCCCCTTGGTTCGGGCGAGTGCGCCGGTCTCTTGATTCGGCGAAATGGTTTAGCAACAATCCACCAAAGATCTTTACAGCCACATCGATCAACCTAGTTCCTCGGTAGTTATCACATGTCGATTTATCAATTTCCTTTGAAAGAGGCAGCAGAATGGACATTTCTCAGTCGAACGCCAATGCTTCCTCTCGCAAAATGGAGTGTAAAAGTGTACACGGCCCGTCTGTCAGTGACAGTGAAGATGTTTTATAAACTCCTGGAGACATGCTATCTTCCCCAGCAGCCATTCTGTCCTTCAGTTTGTTTATCATTCCCGTGATTTTCGTGGTGCGTGTTTGGGTCACAGTTGCTTTCGTACTGGACTGGAGGGGTTGATATTGGTTGGTCCGTCGGGTGGTTTAATGTCAGGTTTCACAGCTGACCAAAGTGTCCTACCAATCGGTCCATTTTCCTACTCTGTTCGAGCATTAGGTTTCCTGCCACGTCACGAAGAATGTAATCTTGCTAACAGAATCTATTAGAGGCTTTGCGAATGAGGCGGAACAGTTTACCAAAACCACCAGCTCCGAACTCGGTCTCCATTTTTTTCAGCTATTTCTATCCAGTATCTTTTGAGATCAACATCGGCGAAGCTTGCGGCTCCCCATTGCAGTCTTCGGCTTACAACACTACCTGCTAGGGTGACTTCATGTGCTTTTGTTGATAACTAGAGCGTGTTCTTGGCGATCCAGTCTTGTTTCGCTTTTTTGTTCTCCAGAGTACTGTCTAAGTAGCTTCTTTGATTGTCGTCTTCATTCCTGTCTACTGCCCTTCCACAGAAATTCCATCTGCTTGTGCTTTGATTGCATTGGTAATTTGAGTAGTGATCGCTAGTGACAACTCTTCTCACTTCTCTAAATTTTCGAGGGCAGCAACGTTTATTCTGGAGGGCGCGCACACTCTAGCACGTGTAGACACACGAATTTAGAAACACACGCGTAGAACATGATAGGTGCTATTTGTATTACCCCTTTAGACACCTCGGTACGCTCGGCAATCCTCCACAAACGAAACCCAACGGGCTCTCACCAGGATGTGGTCCGATCGGTGCGCAGTGGGATGATCATTGGAGTACCATATGAGTAGATGCTTCCTGGGGTGTTGAAATGGAGTACCGCAGACAGCCATTATGATGACGTCCGCTGAACCAGTCAGTCAGCCACCGTTCTCGCTGAGCTGACCGGGACCGAATTCCTCGAGAATACGGCGAGTGGATTCATCGGCCATACTTGTGCGACCGTTCTAATCTCCTGCGATGAAAAGTTCGTCAAGCCTTAAAACCCGGCTGATTACGTCTTGCAAGTTATCGTTGATTTCGTCTTTGGTTTCGTCATCAACTGAATTGATGGGAGCACATATAGCAATCACCATAAAGTGGTGCGGAGAGCCTTTAAAACGTGCAAAAGCAAGTCTGGATGAGATTGGTTCCCAAGAGATCATTACATCATTAGCTGCTTTGTTCAGAGCAAACGCTGCATCCTTGAGACCGGAGTAGTCTTCCAGAACACTGTGATAGAGACAATGAGATTTATCCACTTCAGGGACCTTCATTTGTCGGCTACCTGATTTGGGCACTCGGACCTACGAAAGGCAAGCAATATCTACTCTATCGTCATGTGGAGTCTGCAATGTGATGCACTGACCGCCGACTACTGTGTGTGTTCTTGCAGCGAATAACTCCAGCTTGTTGTCTTATCACCCCTACCATAGGGACACGAAGTGCATCGCTGACCGGGGACACCGTAGCATGATGATCGCTTGAAGTTCCGTGAATAATCATGGAGAGTCGCGAGAGTAGGGTACGAAGCCGTGTCTCCAGCTCCGTTTGGCTTTTTTGTCCAAAGTTCAACCTCTAGCCCTTGCACATTGAATTGCAGGTTGCAATGAAGTAGTGCGTTGCCAGAGGAGCCGGTGGCCTGCTGTACGGTTCGTTCACCTCCTCTGGAATGCCGGATCAGGTAGTTGAACAGTTCTTCTTTGCAGTCGTTGAATCAGTAAAACTCGTCCGCCGTTTCGAGAGAATCGGTCTTCACATGCCAAACACCGTCTCGCCAAAGTTTTTAAGACCTCGGTAATCCTCAATCTGGTTTAGCCCGCCTGTCGGGCGGTTTGCCAGTGTGTGGCCGCTGATATAAGCTCCATCTTTGTGGAGCCATAGGCTAGAGCTGGGTGAATGCTAGAAACCGAGTAAATGGAGGGTGCCTCAAGGAACACGGCAGTCAACCAACCCTACTACTCTCAGACACCCCAAACACCTCGGTATACCCCGGCTTATGAAAAACACAATAAAGGAGGGTTCACAGTTGGATGTGAACTGAACGAAGTCTGCGTGGGAATCGTGGAAACATGGTGGTTTCAAATGTCTCAAAGATGTAACATGCTGCCGATTTGGGATTTAGCCGCAAACGGTTTCATCTCATCCGATTCACCGATTGAAACCCACTGGCTGTGAGCAAAGTGATCTGTGAATCTGACGGTTTGCCTAACAATAGTCCGCAGAAACGTCTTGTACCCTGCATGAAGCACTTCAAAGTACGTTTTGCCTGGCCTCCTTTTCGATCCCATCCCAAAATTGTTCCGGCATACGTCCCAGGGTCTTTTCCGCCAGACTCACCTTTTATGGCGAAAGGTAAATCACAAGGGATTCTAAGGCCTAGGACGTCACAAATCGCCGGGCCCAAATGTTCTTCCACCAGCCCCATTTAAAGATGCATGGAATGGAGCTTGTGAGAGAACTTCAAACTTTCTTTCCAAAGGTCCGAAAATCCGAGAAACTCCAATGCTTGTGGGGGGAACGATAACTGTCACAATCTTTGAGAAGGGCTCGTGCAAAGACTGCTCCAACCGCAGGTCTATAAGCCTTCCTCAATAGCGTCTAAGTTGCTGGCCTCTGCCATTCATCACGGAATTCACAACTCACGTGATGAGCAAATTTGAGAGGAACAGGCTGGGTTTCCTACAGTTTGTGGATGGTTCGATCGAATCCTCATCCTCTGATAGCAGTTGGGGCACCACTGAAATTGCGAAAAGCAAGCGATCATTGTGATTCTTCAAATTCGTGCAGCCTTTGATTTCGTCACTAACTCTGCACTACGGCACCCTCTATTGAGAACGTATGTGTCGTTCCACAAATAGTTACACCGTCGATCCTCCGATGGGGTGCTCGGCCACTTTCGTCACCCTTCATCGTCTCTCGTGGAGCTTGACAAGACTGCGTTATTTCCCAGTTGCTTTTCAGCTTTTCAAATGAGAGTTTTCAACAGAAAACTTTGTCTGTCTTTCCAAAGGATAGGGTTGAACCCGGAGGAACTGAGCCCAATTTTCAAAATGTGAGTTCTTTTTCAAAAGTGATATTTCAACCAGGCTTTCGCTTTTAAAGAGAGACCATCATGAGTAATAAATCTTCAAGAACGGTGACTAACAGCAGTGAGTTCTGCCAAATAGATTCAGCTAGAAGTAGTGTTGCTTGAAATAGAACATGTAAACAAAAACGTTGAAAATACTGTTTATGAATATGCTACACTCATGAGGGTTTCCAGAAGGCAGGGTAACAATGGCTCCAATGGATTGCTTAAGAAATAATGGCTCCGTTCACTGTACTCGTTCCAGTATCGATAAAGGTAGAGAATAGGCCGTCCTGGAGTATATCTCAGGTTAGTATTTGGTTATGAAGTTGCCTGATGGCTTCTAATGGGAGCTGTCGTTATTCAGAATACCAGATGAGGTTTACGTTAGTGAAATATTTGGAGGCGAATGAATGAGCGAGACATGCAGCGGGTCCGCTTTTATATTGCAGTGCCCTGACTGTACGTGATTTGACCACCCACGTAACAGCGTTTTCCACGTCCGTGAATTGTTTACTATCTATTTTCAAACATCCAGAGGGAAATAGTGTAATCGATTAATAAATCTCCTCACTGATCAAGGGAGCTGATGATTTTTCACGAAACTGGAAGTGTGGTCATTGCACATATTGCTTTTCCCATTCTATGATGCGGTCAAGTGAAAACCCCGATTACAGTCAGTGAAAACAACGTATCGGTAGGACACAATAGGTCAAATAGAGCAATGTGTCATTTTACACATACTCCGGGAAACAACGACTCCAAGGAAATTATTTTTTCAGTGAAATGCTCTGAGGTTGTTTTGGAGGTATCTATTGGTTATCTTTACTTTTTTCTTCCCTACAATTTACTACGTTAGTGAACGTGAATAAACGCAATTAGGGGTTATCACCTAAATGACCGAGCAATAAAAATAAGTTCTAACCGTAAGTAAGAAAAATGGGAAAAGCTGATGACAGTTCTGTCTGAAACGGTATTTTTTCTTAGATTGGATAAGACGTAAACTACTTTACCCAAATAAAGTAAGAGACCTGTATCTGCAATAATAAAATCTGCGATAACAGTGCACAACAGTTCGGAGAAAACGACTGTGAGGGCATCAAACAATGGATTGATGTCAGTCTTGCAAAAATCGGGAGCCACTTACAAATCACTGGTCAATGTGTTTCGAAGAAGCGGAAAATTTTTATCGGACTCAACAAACAAGCAGTCCGAAATAAACTATTGTATATTTAAAGACCACATATACATATTTTTTATCCCTGACGTCATAAGAAGACGGGATCTTTCCGAATTAAACCAGGTGGTGGTACTGATTTAGAAGGGGGCGGTAATCTGTTTAGGTGTTTGGAAACTATGGGCAACTTACCAAACAACACTCTTGTTTTGTCTGATCTAGCGTATTGCCGGCCATAGCGATGAAGTAATAGCTGTGGGTATTGGACGTTCGCTTTGAGAAGCAGTTTCTAGGTGACATGAAGTAACAACGTGGAACAGTTCCAAAATGATGGTGACCAAATTGTAGTGGAGCTAGTCGTGAAGGCCGTACAACAGGTGACTGGTTGACTGTGCAATGGGATAGCTCAGCTTTCGTGCTCAATAACATAATTCCTAAACTTTAAAGGGTAGTTGAGTGTTCAACTCGGAATGACCACACGCCGACATATTTTCGCTGCTGATGCGGAACCTGGACAAAAAAAGATAAAACTACGGTGTAGTGCTTCCGCGCTGGGGAGAATTTTTTACACTATCTGAATATCAATAAATATATGAACTAATCCCGTCAATCAAAATTATTAGAGATAGATGGAAGAACCCTCGGAAAATTGCTATCCGTACATAGTCACGCAGTCAAAATCAAAATAATATTCCATTGAATTACTTTTCTCTGATAACACCGAAAATAGGAGTAATTTACAAATTTAGTAATCATTTGGACCTCACGAACGGAAGTTGGTGCGGTTTGGAGGAGCACAAGGGATCATTTCGTAAACCAGTATGAAGATGAGTGGACAGATTAACACCAGATATGCGAACCTGATAACTGATGACAAGCAAGAAACGGATGGTACAATTTTTTTTCTATCCATCTCCCCAGGCTGTAGCTTAAAACTTGTCCGCATTGTTGATTTATCTCCAAAGTGCAACAACAGTCGTCTGATTTTGAATGTTTACAAATTAGAAATCTGTTGCACTGTTTTAGAGGTGAGTTCCAGAAAAAACGACATAATCCTCTCAGAAGTACAGCTAATGTGTTGTCATTTCTCCTACAAAGCTCTGACCGGGGTATGAATTTGGATATTGCGCAAATGGATCAAACTGGTTTTCAGGTGAAAAAGTGAAAGGCACTACTGGTAAACCGTCAACTAAAAGATGACAAACACGATTTGATCTGTTTCAGCTAGCTAGATCATATTCTATTCGCATCCCATCAATAACGCATATTTACTCAACTTTGCTTTAAATGAATTACCAGTTTTTACTTGTAGTTAGGTTGTATTGCACAGCAGAAAAGTAGTGGGAACCAGTCGTTCCTCAGATCAATCAGCTCGAATAATTATTACTAAATGCAAACACTAGCTATTAGCAGCTGAGTAGGTTAATTGTACCATTGGAAGAAAATGTCACCAATATGTTTCAGGATTATGTGTCTTGCGCTGCCTAACCTTGACGTATTTCGATATTTTAAATGGTCGAGCACAGTGCTCTGTCGAAATTGACTATGCTTTTACTGCCTGGAGCTACTCGGCTCCCACATGATACCATTCGAAGTGAAAAAGGGCTGATACAAAGCTGGTTGTAGCATGACGGAGCGAAATAGGAATTCCATCTTGCGTACAGTGCACGTAGATACGCATGACTGCACACAATCTGTCGTTCCTGACAATCACTGTTGCAAGTGAATGCCATTCATTGGATTTTCAAGCAGTTGACAAGTTCATGCCACACGGGCATACAAACACAAGTTTACGTATGCCTAAAGGTGGACAAAGATGTACACGCGAATGAACAATCACGATGAATATGAACGCAGTTTAGTAGAAATGAGTCGACCAAAATACCATTAAACACGAATAGTGCGACAGGTTGCAGAAGACACTCGAATAACAGACAAGCACTGTGGAATTACACCTTCTGCATCAGTCCGTCTGCACTACTGCAAGTGTTTGGAAATCGTAATTCGACGGACCAGAGTCTTTGGTTGCCTTGTGTAGAGACTAGAAATGGTAAGAAAGTCAGTTCAGTCAGAGGTAGAAATACACAAAACCAATAACGAAAGCATTCCCTTGAAACAATTTTAAAACAAAAACGTTTTTCCAAAATAAAAGTCTCACAGCTACATCCGGTTCTTTGCGAAAAAACTAAAAGAGCCATCTAGAACCATGCGAATTCTGCGGAGAAGTTAAAGAAAGTAGTTTGGAATTTAAGATTCACATTGTTGAATAGTTGATTCTTCGAATGTTCATTATTTTACCAAGTTTAAGTTTGAGATACAGATGTTTCTTTCTTTTTACGTTTCCTTTGTTACAAGAAAAGAACCAGTTTGCATCGTTAGTTCATGTTCAGTCGTTGAACTAGGTAGACTCAAGGGACGAGTTGAAGAAGCAGTGATCAAACAAATGAATTAGGTACCACCAGGTGGTCACTGCTATGTGTCAGAAGAGTGCTGTCCAGAGGCTTTCACGGGTGATTGCCATTTTCCTAATCCCGGTCATTGAGTGTGTGCTCAAGCACGGAAAGTATGGATCCACAAGACCTTCAATTTTTCAAGATGTTAAATGTCGTGCTTCAAAAAAGGGGGATTATTTAGGCAGGAGTATGGTCACAATCGGAAATAAATTAGTGCAGTTATTTTGAGAAAGTCTTGTGAGCTTCGAAATAAAGTGCATGGGTTTTTTGCTTGATCCGCGATGACCGCGGTGAACAGACACCTAATGAAACTGTTCAACGAATTTATTCTATCGGCGAGTTTATTGATATTATTCAAGTCAGGCTGAAGTTTACCATATTTGACTTGTCTTATTGTGATCTGCTGGTAATACACACCGTTCCGTGGAAGTATTTTCACAGAGCTCTTTTACAAACCCATTTCTCTATTTTTCGATCTCACTTGGTTGCCCAGCAGATATAATAATTAAATCACTATACTGGTAGCAAATTAGGTTGATTCCTCCCAGAATTCTCCCAATACTCATGTTTGTTGTCCTTTGGTATATTACTCATGATAAAGTCTGCTGAAAAACGTAAATCACTTGCAGCAGTTATGAGTTTTTGGCAGCTCGATTGGCACTATGTAAGCTGAAGTTCATCCCACTTCCCGATGGGATGGTTCAAATTGTGTCTGTTTTCCGGTAATAATACCATAATCATGTATTGTTATAATCCTCGTATACTGTTTGACAAAATACCTGAAGATGTTTGATGATAGGATATTCCAGGAGAAAATTGATTGACCCTCAATGATTGAACCGCGTTACAAGTCGACCGTCGATTTTTTCGTTGTCACTCGCCATCAGAAAATATGCCTAATTTTATCCGTTTAAAAACGTGATCAGCGGCCAGGATGAATGAGAAGATAAGTGCGAGTGTTCCCTGATGGAAGCGGGACTTACATATTCCGACAGATTTTTTCAGAAACTACTGCACTTAAGAATAAGTCAGGCCGCTGCAGATCTTACAATGATGAATACGTGATCCCATTCACGCTTCTGAATGGAAAGTCATGCTGAAATTTTCTGCCCGTGTACCACTATTTGTCAGTGCCTTCAATCAAGAGAAAATATAATTCCAGGTTTGCAAATAAGCTTCCAAAGTAAATAAGACGAGTGACTACATCAACGGAGGTAGTATTTCGATCGGATGAACCGCCGGGGTTTGAGTAACTTTTCATATAACCAACTAGTCTTGTGTACCATCGCCCCGTTACCTTTATTTTTTAAGTCTAAAAGCATTTTTTCATACTTGCTATTGCCTGTCACTCTTCTATTTTTTCTAGACACAAACTTTATTGCAGTAAGCCGTGGGAAGCTAAAAATAAGAAAATATGTTTGGTAAGGAATCTTTACACAAGTTATTCTAACGATTATAAGGATATCACATCAACTTACCTTATTGATTTTGGTCGGAAAAACATGGCTATCGTTGTTGGTCGATTGGAATTAGAGATACCTCGGAGGATAAAATGATCTTCAAACCCACGAATGGAATATTTCCCTCGAATTCAAACAATAAAGATTAACCAGAAAGCTCATTTTCCCCCGGTAATCCACTTATGCCGTGATTCACTAGAGAGTTATAAGTACATCCACAAGAAAATATTCACCCGTTTGTTGTTCACTGTCAGCCTTGCAAAATTTACTCACAATAGCCAGGATCCAAACGCGGTAAAAACATGATTTTCATTTGGAAAGGGTGAGTCATTTGACAACTTAGTTATTGGCCATATACGTCAGAATGAAGCCTTATTGGGCATTATATAAAGATCAATTCAAAGCTAATTTGACGGACTCTATGCGGAATAGACATTGAAAAATCCGGAGTAACAAGAGCAGACTCAGTAAATAAGCAGGTTCTGGCATGTTATGTATTCATTTATATTTGGGGTACTTCAGTGTTATTAAATCTCTCACGGTTTCGGCTCACTAGCGGAGGAAGAAAATGGTATCCTCTTCTTTCGGGAAATATTTCTTGATCACCGCATAAGAAAAGATGAATTGTTACCCTTAATCTTCGCCGATACCGGCTGGTCATTGTGAAATGAAAATCATATACCTCCGCATTATAGCTATCACGCTCGAGACCAAAACTTGCAAAAAGGTACTCGTTGACATAGATTTCGAAAAAACCCGTAACACTGCTCAGATAGCGAAGGAAATCCAACTAACTGGCATGTCGTACGTCACCCAAAGCATAACATATCAACCAGTTACCGTATAAAGCTTTTAAAATATGCCAATGATGATACCCCTTTGAAGATTTCTGTGAAATGCAAGGATTCATTAGTACATACAGTAGGCTATCATCTACTCCTAATTTGTTTCTTTGGCTGGGTTTTACCCGAAAATAATTACTTTTCTCATCTCTAGGTGCAGTAAAACCGTGTTTGGGCCCATCAATCCACTCCTGAATTACCACAAAAAGCAATGGTGGAATATTGGATAATTATGAAAAAAATTCTATTCCACAGCCTACATGGTAAATCACAAACGCGGTGCAACTTAATTTATGGACTGATTCTGACGCTAAAAATCATAGAACGAAATATGCCAATTTGTATCACGTGAACATTATTGAAAGAGGAATACAAGTTCAACACGTATTCAATTGAGTTATTTGACCCTATAACTGCTGATTCAAAAGCAGCCTAGTAAGTGGACCACATTCTTTCAATCACTGGCGATCCATCAAAAATTCACTTCTAACCATCCATACCAAATCGCATTCCCCTATTGGGTTGCATTCTTGCTTGTATGAGAAAATTATAGACATATGCTTCGGTTAAACTTTAAGGCGCGAATGTCCTCCATTGGGATTAGGTACCTTGGTGGTATATATATATATATATTTCTCAAAAACTGGAATGATACAGTCATGAAGACAGGATTCTTACACCGAATGAGTCCTGTTATTCAAAAGCAACTCAATAAAATCATGCAAAGTGTCATTTGTTTCATACTACTCTCCTTATGTAAGTTGTTTATGTCACCGATTGCTTTTGTTTGAAGGGATTCAATAGCCAGAGTGTTATTTTCTATCAAAGTCTGGTAATCCGTATTGAGAACGGAAGTTCCCCCCATTGGTAATGGAAATCAGTAAGTGCACTAATCCAAACACTCTGGGAGGGTCATCTAGTGTAATCCAATGTACACTAGATATGACTCGTATTCTCAAAGCTTGCCAATATATGTGAATTCTAAACGTTCATTGTAATTCGGGGGCACACGTTAGGAGTTGTAAATGTGTTTTTCAGTTACTTCTAATATTGTTGTTTCATATCATTTAGTTGGCTTGGAAGCAAGCAATCAAACTTTGAAATTCTTTGGAATTTATCGTTTCCCTGAGTGAGTACGGCCAATAAATTTCAATCGATGGTACCCAATAAGTAGAAACAAAACCTCAAAGGTGATTGTTTTCTTTGTGATTCTTGGATTCACAATGGACGGAGGTCGACAAAACTCCTGAGAATGCATTGCAATCTGATTTCAAATACTCTCAGGTAGCAGAACATTATAGTTTTATGAGCAAAGCTAGAATACAAAGTTAAACTCGTGTACGACAAACTACCAAACAAAAGGTGCAAATACACGAAAACTTGTAAACGATAATTTTACCGACCTTGCCCGACGCCCGGTTATTTTATGATTTTCGCTGTTTGGCACCGTCGCAATTGAAGCTACCGTAGGTTTTTTCAGACTAAATTTATTTCGGATGAATTTATCTGTTGAACCGATATTTTTAACAAAAATATTGGTGCAACCCAATATGAGTTGACTTGGCAGATCACAGTGTTTATCTTCACTGATATTATCTTAGGTATTAGTGATACGTCAAACGAACAGAGGACAGAAATTGGCGTATTGACATATTATTTAGCAGCATTCAACAAAAGCATTGCTTCGGTTTGAAGAATATCGGAAGAGGTGTCACCGGTAAAGCACTATGGCAATCCGGAAATTGATAGACTGCTTGACCATTGACACTTCATTCAGTTTAGAATAACAAATAATTGCTGATCACTATGCGGCTGAATCCGTTACAAAAATCACTTGACAGCATTCTGAAAGATGAGAACCATGTATTACACAGTGAGTAGCATACATGGTACAATTAGGTCATGGAACGGAAAGTATATTTTAATTTTGTATCACGATGGATAAGAAATTCAAACAGACTAACTTATTGAAATATCTGAAGCCATTAAAAACTCCAGACCCATTCAGCGACAACAAAACGTCAATAATAACAAAAAATATTCGTCACCCTCATCACCATAACCATCACAGTGTTCATAAACACCATAACCCTGAAAACGGACAACTTTATATTGATGAAAAGAACACTAATCATCATCTCACATAAAAACAAGAAAATCAGCATCACTATTCAAACTATCATCAACCAAATCATCATCAACATTAATAACTAATTCTTCATAAGACTTGGGTAACAATATCACCAAAGCATATCCCCTATTCAACCCATTCAAAAAATAAAATATCCAAATCGTCAAAACTACCATCTTTATCATTGGAAGGAATATCGAACATTTCGGCGGACACACGGGCAACAACAAAGGCAGAAACATCATAATGATCATTAGGATCAGCAAAATCTGTGCAAATCGAGTGGTCACAGTCCTGTGTATTATTGGTGACAACTTCAAAACACCATCAACACCATCATCCTAATCAACTTCACCATCAATATCATCAACTGAACGGTCATAATAATCATCATCATCATTGTCATAACTGACATCATCCTCATCATCTTCATCATAATCCGAAGTGTCATTAGAACCAACAAGAACATCCAATCATCGTCCTAATCTTCATTGTCATCATAATCGTCATCGTGATCCTGGTCTTCTTCATTGTCACCCCCATCGTCCTGATCTTGATCCTATTCGTAAAGAATAGATACAGCAGCATCATATTCGTGTATAAGTTCAGCAATGAGATAATCCTGATCATCACCTTTTTCAAGGTAATCATCTACAATGTTACCACCATAGTTATCATCGGATCGTTCCTCATTCAATTCGTCGATCTCTTCCGTATCAAAGCCTTCGTAGTCACCAACAGGATCTTTATTATATTTGTCTTTTTCAACAGCATCATCATCATTATCATATTCACCGTGAAAATGAACGCAAAACGGTTTTTATCTTGGCCATCGTTATCAGCTGGACCGTTATCAGATACTCAGCATGAAAACAAAACTTGTTCATCGCAATCTTTGTGGTGATCCTTTTACATCACATCATCAGCAACATTCGAAGCATCCGAATCATCGTCATGAAAAACATCAGCAAATTTATCATCAGCTACACCAGTATCCTCGGCATCGTCGTCGTGCAAATCGTGTCAGTATTCACCAATGCCGTCATCACCATCATGATCAACAGCAACATAATGATAATGTTATTATTCATCTATATCAACACCACCGAAGCATCGATATGGAACTGGGTATGGGGAACTTCATTACCACCATAATCATCAGAAGTCATAGCTACTGCATCCCAAATATCATTAATATGTTACCTCATCCGCAACATTATCATCATCCGCGTCCTCGTTAACATCATAATCGTGTTCCCCATACGGTTTTTCGTCTCACTCATAATCCTCCTAGAATTTAGATTCATCATTTCACTCATCATTGTTCTTGCCCTCCACCTCGAACTCATAGTTGAATGAACCAATTACTATTCTTTCCCTTTACTTGGGTTGATTATAATGTTTTCAAATTTGTAATATAAAAACTGTTGTTTAAACTTCAGTCGATCATGTTCTGGATAACCTCCAACTTCGTTTTCCTCAAACATGCGTCATGAAGTGAATCTTGTGAATTTGTGAGCGAAAATGAGAACGACTTTTTTCCCTTATTTCCCCTTTTTCGAAGTTCAAACAAACGGAGAAGATATCCCTGACTCAGGTGAGTCCAATGAAACTTTCAAACTTGTCTCTCTCCTGAATTTTCCACGTTAAACGTTTCACAACACTTAATGCTAGCCACTATCCGAGGTGCTTAACACAAATTAGACTTAATGCAGTTGGATGAATACGTTACGAACGGTAGAAAGGCTCGGTAATTGACACAGGGTCATACTTTATGTCAGTGACTGACGACAGCGTTAAACAGATCATAGAACATGAACGGAAGATGTGAGAAGCAAGAAGTAAATATGTCACGAGCTTCCATCGGGCCGACCATCATTCGCCAATGATACGTGACAAAGTTAGGATTCAAACCGCTAAACTAGCCTCTTAAGCCAATTACTCAACAACAAAATACAGCACACGGCTGGAAGGTACTCACACGATCGTTACTATTTTATATTTATTTACATTTGGAAGCTATCGACGACGAGCAGAACCTTTTCATGGGCATCCCATATAGAAACAAAACTGGTAACATTTTGGGTAGGTCAGAGCTAAGTGTTACATTTTGCTCGTATCCTCTAGTTTCAATATTCAGTTGAACTTCGCTAGAGGCCCTCGAACACGGTCTTGGCACATCATCAGCTGTGGGTTTCCTTGTGTGCAAAGCCTTGAGCGCCAGACTCGAATGATTTCGCATCCTTATTCGTTTCATATTTGACGAGTAAATGTATGCGACCTCCAACAAACCATGTGTCCTGCTGTGTTCTTGGTTAGCAGTAGAGTATGTCACGGGGGGCTGCATTTATTTTTACGGATTGGAACAAAAACCCGGCCTCCGCCGGCGACTAAGCAGCAAGCAAACAAGCAAGTTAGCAAAGAGCTAAATCACATGCTGTCACTAGTGGGACCAGTCAGCACATAGTATAATCAGTGAGTGAATACTGCTCGTGCTGAAGCATGATTGAGTGTCAATACCAAGCAGCTGTTTGTCTATGGATGAATGTGATATTAATTGGCTGTCTGCGTAGTATGCTTCACTTTAACCTAACATGATATGTTCTTCAAAAAGTCAGTATATTGTGTCACTTTCCTCAGGATTTCCAAGTTGAAAACATAGAATGGATCGATCCTCTTGAAAAAATAGTCAATATTACACTTGATGAAATTTGAAACGTTTGACTATAAACTCGTTCAGGGTTTGTGTAAAACAGACACCAGGGTCATTTTCTCCCATGTTTTGGAGATCCGTTTTTTCTTGTCCACCAGTCAGATACTTCATCCCCATGTGATCTCAGAAGTGTTCAAAGATGCTGTTTGAAAAATCGGAAGCCTGGTCACTTTCCTCGAGTTCAGAACCTATTTTATGTATTTATCTGATAAATAATATAAATCCGATCGCGGCATCATATAATTTGTTTGGCAATAATTGTAACTAGTTCAACGGAGCTAAGACGTTTAAACAGTTTTTTCTCTTTCTCTAGTTTGCTTCTAGTTCTTTTTCCATGAACCTCTATGAGAATTACAAAGTCAATGGTTTACTACTGTTTATTATTTCTGCCCATAGGTGAACTTGCGACTAAATGTCGTTATTTGGGATATATATACATATATATATATATATATATATATATATATATATATATATATATATATATATATATATATATATATATGTCGACGATTTTTCTTTCAGTGATATAAAGATGATTCCTACAAGTGTGGATCAAACTGAGAAGAATAGCTAAAGGCACCAGAGCAGCCGATAACTGAGCACAACAAAACCGAGTGAAAAGAAATATTAGGATGATATACATCGGAGACGTAAACTGGCATTAGCACTTTGATTTCTTCTTACAGTTATTTGCAGTGCAGTTAAGTTAGACTGAACGAAACCAACTGCAATAGGCTTCGAACTATTTCATGTTAAATGCATTTATCTGAACATTCCGTTTATTCGCCCAATCCCAGGATTTTCTTGAGGCAAAAGTCACGTGAATGAATGGTTTCACGTCATGTGGTGACTCGCCAAGGTCGACACTGTTATGTGAGAACATACCTGAATTTCGAAATCTGTTGGTGCACCTGAATATTCCTACAGACCGGCTCATTAGATATGGAATCGGAGATCATAATTACTAACCGGACTCCATTCACAACGAGGCTAGACAAGAACTCGAATAATTTTTATTTAGGTCAAGCCCACAATGTAAATTTTCAGTGTTGGTCTCCTGATGGCTTGGAAAGATAAACTTCTGCTCAATTATACGGTAGCCAAACTGTCGATCCCAGACCGCGGAAAGAGCTTGATGAGGCTGAGCCCCGTTTTTACGGTTTGATTATTCCAATCCTTATGAGAAACAGCGACGCCAATGAGTTACTTCATTACTGAAGTGTCTAACCAAGCAGAGTGGTATCCGCGGGAATGTTTCGTTGTTTGGAGTGAAACGGATTAAAAACACAGTTCTCACTGTTTCTGTGATGCAATGTAATAGACCTGGCTTGTGTAGATGAATGAAACAGGAGAGTCTGTTCAGTTGCTTCAACAAAATGAATTCACTTGGCTCTAGGAAACCAACCAAGTGCCGAAGACATTTTTGCCTTATCGGACAAATCCTTGTTAACGAGAGATATTTCCCGGCAAAATGTGGATTGTGTACCTGGGTTCTGATTAAATGCTCATTCAAGTTCGATTAACTCATTACAACTCGTGAGTTGATGGAAACCAGCAGTTAATTTTCTACCATGGATATTATAGTTATATAAGGAAACTATGGTTTTTTGAAGTACTCCATTTACGTATTTATGATGATATCCGAAATTCTGTGAAATATCTTCCCAATACTCATTCTGATTGGGCCTGATGAGCACTGACCTTCACAGACTATATTCCACCAAGACGTGTGATGTATTTTCTGTATTCTTTTGATTCTCTTGCTGGTTTAATGATCGAAAAGGCAGAGAAAATCAAAAGCGTCCTATCTTGGATCATCATCCTTCACCACCTACTCAATTTGTGAAAACAAGTTAGGGTAGCTTATTCTTTAAAACAGCCCCTACGGGATTCCAGTCAACCAAGACGTCTTCGAATGACAAGCCCAAAAGGTGACTGACTGGCAACACAAAACGTCATTTTCACTTACAAACAGAACTCAACAATTGAACGTCTAAATAACTCGGAAACACACAAAGCTTTGAGTGGACTGATACGTGAATCGGAGATCATCTACCACATGGTCGACATACATGCCCTTGCGTCGATAATACCATTCGCTAAGTGTTTTGAATCGTGGCATATTTATATTCACCATCTGCTACCTTACCTGTCGGTGCTATCAGTTACCCGTAAGTAACTTCGTTTCCGAAGAGACACATTCTAATTTTAAGTAAATTTGCTTCTTTGAATTCAATAGGCTTTTATTTTGTGGCAAAAGTAACTCACCTTTGAAAGAAAGTATATATAACACTGTCAGATGAATTATCACATGATTGCATTAGACTGGTACAGCTTGTCGATATTCGTATCGAGTGGTAGTATAAACAATAACTTAGGACTATGGTCCACAGTAAGCAACTAAAGGTTTACATGTTTATTCGGTTAAATCCCTTTGTTTCATACAGCAATAAATACGCTATCCTGTCCATAATTTCAAATGACCTCGGTAACATGTGTTTACCTCTGTTTTCAGGTGTTGATGATAATGTGGAAGACGACAGTGAAGGGGAATTCCAGGTGCCGGATTTATCAGCCAGAGAATTGGAGGAATATTTTGGTATCACAAAGAGTGAACCAGTTGAGAACAGTGCCGATGTGTCCACTGACATAACCACTGAGCCAAATGCCACAGGAAAAAGTGACTCAAATTCTCCAGTCATGAAAACAATCAACTCAACAACAGGTGAAATTATTTTTTAATGTCCCAATACAGCTGCAATAATTTATGCAGATCCTATCGTACATATTCAATGAGAGGAATAGAATGAAAGGCCTTTACCGGGGAAAAATATTCTATTTCACAGAAACTTCATTCTAAACTGACAAACGATAAGTATATGATCATGGAGATAACCTGTACACTTCCCATTTTGACATTTCAAGATGGCGTCATCAACTCCTATTTCATTCTCTGTAATCTTTCTAATGAATGACTTACCTAGTGCACTGCAGTATCATTCAACGGAAAGACAGATAGAGATTCGTCCTCGTGTGCTAGGCATATATGTCTTCTGACCAGAAGGGTCGCTGTTCACCGCCTCCGATGGCGCGGATATGATTTGCATATGCCTACTCATCAGCCGCCCTTCCGTGCTCTTATTGCTAGTGCTAGGCGAGGCTGGAAGAAGCAACTCGACGACCAAGCCATAAAGTGGCGTATAGATAACAATCTGCCACCAGTAATGGATTCGGTTGGTGCTTCCCCGATTCCTCGGTTGGGGCCCGAGAGATGAGGATTGTCGTTGGTTAAAGGAGTTAAGTAACAGGGCTCAGAATAAGTAAGAGGCGTGAAGGCTGTACGGCCTGCCTGCCGTACTCTTGCACCTCAAAATCAAAACGTTGCTCGGACAAACAAAAAACAAACGGTACAGAAACATACCATTTTTTAACTACTTCTCATTCGCAGTGTTGCTTTCCTCTGAAAATTTTTGAATTTCTTGTTGTTCGGAAAACTCACCTGAATCCATACGGGTGTGAATGCATAAAAACATCACTAATCACACATTTTATAGCTAACATTAATATCTCCTCATTTAAAAAACTACCATTTTCAAAAAAATGTATGATAATATTCATGTCCCTATATTCACGACCGTCTAACGGGCGTTTAAAACAATCCATACTGAAATGACTGTGTGAAGTCAGATCAGGTCAGGTTGCACAGAACTGATAGTGGCCGATGCCATTTGAGCGCCATGATTGTTTTCGAGGGGTAGAAACACTCATCATTCATGCGAATATCTCGCTGCACTAAACAACCGGCTTTCTGTTAAGATTTCTAACACTTAGTAAGTAACCATTTATACAGTCAAGGTATTTCACATTTCCACTACATTGCTGCGGAAGAGGTTCACTCGGACATCAAGTCTAGAGCACAGCTGCTACAAATTTATGCTAATTCCTTTTCTTTTCCAATCAGTGGCCTTTTCAAACAATATCATCATTACGGTTGCAAAAAAATATCGAGATTGTAAACGCCTCAGTAAGATCACTCCTAAATCCTCTTGTCACCATGTTTTCCTTCGATCATGGTTGAACCTTCCCACGTTTATTTCAAAAAAGAAACTCAAGCCTGTACGCAAGGCTATGAACACGGCCTTACCAGCATAATGAACAAATGGATGAACACTTCTGTCTCTTTGTGGGGAAGTACTGAGCACAGCCGGAAGAGCTTACTTCTTGTCCTGTGAGCAGCTAGCTTGTACCGTATAGTCCACCTGAAATCTGCAGACTTTTTTACATACGACGTGCTCGGAGTCAATCCTGAATATCATAAAGTACCCGCTCACACTGTGATGGCATTTTCGCTGGGTTCCTCTCTCTCTCTCTCTCTCTCTCTCTATATATATATATATATATATATATACATATATATATATATATATATATATATATATATATGGTACCCGATATACCAAAACTTATTTGTCAAGCCAGTAATGAGGGTAGGAAAAATAATGTATTCGATATAACCACACAAGTAAACAATAGTGATTCATACACATGACCGTAGGCACGAGATATTAGGGGAACATATTTTGAGATAATTCAAATGGATAGTTAACTGATGAACGGAATGGCCGGATAACTGAAGTCGTTACTCAAATTTCATGTTCTTCTTACCAATGGATATATAAGAATTATAGTTTTGCACCTTGAGTTTTATTCTCTTTTCCGTCCGAGGAACAATCATATTCAGTAAGTTTGATAATGTATTTATTCAGCTGAGGTCCCATTCACTGCTTTGGCGAGATTGAGTCAAAATATATCATGCACTTTTATCGTTTGTGCGCGTATGACATTGAGTAGGAAAATACCTACAAAGTTAGACAGGTTTTAGGGGCTTGAAGCCATATTCATTTGAGTGTTTTTCTTTGTTTCTGTGGTCTCTTTTGAACCAATAGCGGGTTTGGTGTGAACGATCGATCGTGCGTATAGTATTCTTATTTAATGTTTGTCACGGTGATGTACCTAGACCTAGAACTGGTCCGCAGGGTCTACCATTTGAACACTTGATCAAGTTGTGGGCGATGGCCGAGGTCGGCCTACGTGGAGCCGTCGACGTTTGCGGACTATGCTTTGTTATCGCAGCACGTATGTGCCTTGGAATGTTTTCGACCATTCTAGTTCGCTGTAACCGGTCGGTTCTACTAATGTATGCTTCCTTACAGTTCCAAGAGATGACTTAGATGTAACTGGGAGTGGATTCGTTCGAATGGTGATCTTTTACTGGGGATATGAGGAGCCGCAAAATGGATGGCTGGAAGCGTAGTACAGAAGCACGTTATGTTCTATGTAAGGCATTTAGGACGCCAAGGGTAATAAACTGACTTATTGAACTTGTTTTATACGGTAGCTATATTCAGGTACTTATTTTGGTGATATCTGATTACTAGGGAGAGCATGTGCTCTTTGAAGTTCTTTGCTCGGCTACTGAGCTAATTTGTGTGAGTGCCATTCACTCATCAACAACATAGGAAGTGTTTTTTGGAAAACCACGAGAAATGATCCGTACGACCCTACAGGTTTCATTTTCTTCATTTCCATCTTTGTGAAAATCTGTGTTTCACATGGATTATTAAATTACGTGTTATATGCTTCTCCATAGGTCATGCTTTGCTGAGGGTTCGCTCCAGACTCGCCCTTAGTCTAACTGTATATGGCCTTCATCCGGAATCTACCGTGGCTTTACCTTATCACACATTCACATGAACACAAGGCACTCATGGCTTCACGACCTATAAAATTGCTTCCTACCAAATTTGCTTCCCATTGTAATTCATACTGCGCTTGATTTAAAACTAACCCGACCGACAGCAGAAAGCAGAATGAATTCCTGTGGTGATTTTGTCTCTGATGTGCTTGTTCACGTTCATTGCTGAACATCCCATGCCTAAGAGGCACACCCGTAAATTGGTATAGGTGTTGCTCTCCTCTTTCTTATGATTTCTCCTTCACTCCACCCAACTTCATCATCGAGGTAAAACGTAACACAGACCGTGCTTTTCTCTCTTATAGAATTATCATCGACTAGGACTTTTTGCTGCTGTTCAGCATCTATTCAGCAAGACGTTCCTTAGAAATGTTCGCTTCGGTTTTCCTTCTAACTAGTTACCGGACTATCTACGGTGCTCACTCGGGAACACACAGATATGCTTCCAGCAAAATCATTCATCCATTGATGATGAACCGGAATCAGCTTTATAATTTTTTATTTCATCCTAACATCCATTTTCGGAATTTTCGAATATATTGTAAGCTCTTCGTATTAATGCAAATTTGCCAGTAGATTCATCTGGTTTGCATTGACTCGACATTGCAGTTCGGGCATTCGAGCGTGCTTAACCCTAGTTGGACAGTAAATCTGTTCTTTTCAGCTGAGACTTATCAGTGGAATGGAAAGGAATTATTCGTCCCTTGGTGAATAGGAAAACATGGATTTCCTCAAGGTCCTATTGAGACTTTCTTCTTATTTGAAGAATGTGGTAGAATTCGATTTTAAAACAATGAGGTTATTCCTGAGTAAGTCTCTATGATAAGGAAAAATAGAACTATTTCATGGTCTGCTGAGCTCTCCTAGTGTATGGTTTATTAGTAGTTCTAAATGAACAGTATTCAACTGATCAGAAACAAGGCAGTTCCAATTTCCATGTGAGTCAAGCTAGCCTTCAAGTTTATTGAGTACCCTGCAGTAGTCATTTTTAGTTCCTACCGATAACGAAGCAAGGTATTCTTAGAACTGAAGTTTAGCATTACCTCAGTGTAGAAAACTTTGATCGACTTTCAATGACATGGAAGCTTGAGTTTTCTATGTCGGGGCCTGCCCAACGCTTCACTGTAATCAGGTATAACATTTACCGATGAAGTCTGCCCAAGTATATGTGGTCATACATAGAGCCCACATCATATTCCATCGTGTTTCAAACAGACTGACCGTAGTAACCGTGAGATTTCGTCCAGTCTGTGTGCATTGTCACTCGATACGTCATGGAAAACGAAATTAGTGGTCTATAACCTTGTCACTGTTGCTACTTATGATAGATACAAAAAATATCATGTATCGAAAAAAACAGCGTTTACAAAACAATTTAGTGCATTAGTGAAATCTTTACCGAGCAGCTCTCTTTGGGAGGGCCAGTGAATTGGTGAACAGGGCCTGATCTAATCGACTAGTGCCTAACACCTTCCAAGTTTAATAGTAGGCTTGTGCCGTAGAAGTATGAGAAACAATGCCAGATTCCGGTTCACACCGTGTAATTGAAACTGGAGAATAGTTTTGCCGGGATTTATTTGTCGTCTGTTCATGAAAAAAACAAAATTGGCATGAAATATCCGGTTAGTTTCGATCACAGCTCAGAGTAATGCAATTGATCTGAAGAAGGCTCAAGGTACAGTCGAAGACCGAATTTCGAACACACTGAAAGAACTCAGTTGGGCGTTATTCGCTATTAAAACAAATGAGTCAGATGGTGGGAAAAAGAGTGACTCAAACAGTTATGCCATACATCCAGGTACTTTATCAAAAGATAATCGTGTTTCTTGACTCACTACATTGGGATAATGTTGACTTGCATGAAAACTGAATGGTTCACGTTTGATCCGCGACTCAAGGAGGAGAGTTAAGGGTGTGGGAACTTTGCTGAACTCTCAGTTTCTTTAGAATTGAAACACAAATACAATCAACCAAAGCCGACACGATAAGGTTTTAAAGTGATATCTAGAGCAGTCAACCGAAGCCTTGACATGAAACTCATTTTGTTCATCACTACTGTGTTCAAGTGTGTTACATTCTGGCTATAGTTTGGTAGCCACAGGTGGTCGTTTTGTGGTCAATACAGATGACTTATCAACTACAACCTATTTTGCAGTAATTTGACCTTTCTGACACACCCATGCAGCACATGGACACATCAAGTATGTGGTTTTGATCCCTGCTGTAGGGCTTACTATCTTTTTGCGAAGACCTGATTCATGGGGTTCCGGCAAGTAAAACATCGGATAACGTAGGGGTGCAATGTTGTTGCAGTTATGTTAAAGCTCTTTGTGCTGTATTTGACAGGCACATCTTCCCTTTTATAGGAACATTCAGGAATTGTGTGGATTGAAAAGCCTGTAACAGTTTCATGGCTGATGTAATTTTTTTACCAAATAACTTTGCGATTTTCTCTTAAAATCAATGCATATCAAAGTTGATGGCTCGCAAAGTAGTTCCAAGCCGAGTAACTAAAAGGTACGGGTACTTCGGGAAGCTTTGCTTGATTTCACCTAAGTGGTGGCCGCTAATTAACCAGCAGTAGCTATAAAGCGACCACCAGTGGCAATTAAAAGATAGGAAAACGTGGATTACTTGTGTTTATACTGTTTTATATCCACTGTCAGTTGACAATGAATGTTTTGTCCATTACAACTGAAAACCCTTGCATGAAAGGCAGTGATAACACCAATACACTTTTGATTTTTAATAATAAATCAAAACTCCAATATGTATACCTTACAAATACTATGTGCAGCTCTTCCTTCCCCCAAACGATGTTAATGCAAACGCTATCCTGATGCCCAATGCGAATAACTTGGACGAAGTTAATTTACCTCTCCATTCACAGTTATCTCTGTTGTTGTGAACAATAACGTACCTCTTCACCAGTGTATTAGCTCTCTGAAGTCACGGAATACACTTTGAAATATATTTAGTTATCACTGTAAAAGCGAATATCAAGTTCCGGTTTGTTTGTCATAAATGATTTGAATATTTGTGCCGGTTGGTGAAAGCTTAGCTTAGAGTGTGTGTGTCAAACGTTTCAACACAACTCGAGGTGCCGTCGTCAGTGGGCAGGTGAAGATGTCACTTTAAGTAATAATGGAACGTTGGCGACCTAAGCTCCAAGCTCAGCCAACACCAACCGATATGTCCACCTGGACAACAAACAGCAATAATATTCAGAATTGTGAATGTTTCTAAGGATAACTTCTCACGTATTTTAGATGAAACATGAACTTCTGTTATTTGTAACGCAATAAATTTTACCTACCGTTATTCTGACTGCAGAAAGTAGTAGTACTGAGGATTGGCAATTGGGGATAGCCGAAACGGAGGACCACACCTCGAGTATACCTGCCAAAAGCACTGCAGCAATTTCCAGTGTCACAACAACAGAGCCAAATGTGGAAAAAGAGGAGATTGAATTGTATCCTCAAACAACGAACCCAATGATTACATCTACGGGTAACGTTACATATTATTCTCCCAATTTTTGATATTGCCGCTCTGCAGAAAAATAGGAAAGCGTATGTTTCTTTTTATCCATGACACTTGAAAATTTTCGACTTACCGACAGTTAGCACTGGCTTCTTTAAACTAATCTCCCTAATACACGCACCAAAGTATGGTCCAATAAGTATGTTCCTGATTCTCAGGCGACGCTCAAGAAAACCATATACATTTCTAATTTTAGCTCCCATTGATACAGTGTAGTTTATTTTGAACTTCCCAGTAAAGGTTGTTTTATGTGTGTTAGATGGTTTGGCTTCTATTCCTGTTACAAGTATCTGAGAATTTAACTAATCTTGTATGAAAAAACGGAACTGGTACGATTGGTTTGCGTTTTTCCGTAGAATCTGCTTCGGCCTAACCGCCGGAAGTTTACCAACAAATTTTGGGTTTGTAACTCCATGAGCTTTGGACCCTGTAGATAATCAATTATACATATTCCGTCAACGCTCACATCGCGTGCAGACGGCCTCGAATTGAGTTAACCTCATTTTTTCCCATTGATCGTAAGAATGACGTAAACATAATTTTATGTGATCTTCTCTTTGGTCGAGCCCTAAGTGCGTTCCGTCCAGGTCGATACGCTTATTGATCCGTTAGTCGATTCTGTGCCTGCTAAAACGCACGCACATACGCCCAGTACCTTTGACGCTCCCATTACACCAACGGTTGTTTCAACCAATGTAACATCTTCACTGCTTCTTGATTCGCTGTCTGCTGAGCTGCCCTACTTGACCGCACGCAACTGTATGTGCTGCTTGAGCTTAAGATAGACGTTGCACCGGTTACTTTGCTTGACTGCCTAAGTGCGGAATAAAAGGATTTCCTTCGCACCGTGTTTTACCACAATTCGTGTATTCAACACAGATCAATTTGAAAACTTTCATATTTTAACTCATGATGATTCGCTTGAACCTATCACGCACTTAAATCGTGATGAATCTATCCGTAGTTTCTTTATCGAGCTAGCGGGTGTGTGCAGAACAAACTCAAACGTAGACGAGAACAAAAGCAGATGAGAAACAACGATTACTTGTAACCGTCATCCGTCGTTCATGTTACCTATAAACAACACCCACCCTTGTTTCTGAAACATATTCCGACACATTATCCATACTTTACCATTTACTCCATTCACTTTCACTCGATCTTACTCAGTCACCTACGAGAACATGGTAAGATCCCATCGGATCACTTTCGGTTTAGTTATGAATCTCGGAGCAGTACACTCGGGGTGAAATCCTTGGTACAAATAAATTACTAAACAGCTCCGCCGAATGTTTCAGTGCAAATACACTGACTATTCTTCCGCCTGTACTGTAATTCCAGCTTCACTCTAATTACAGTTGCTACACTCCTTCTGCTTCACCTCCCCCAGTGCAAATTCACAGCCTAATGACTATTGGCCTAGACATATCCCGAATACCAGATCTCGGCAAATCGCACGAATTCCTAAAAACTCAATGACTACCTTCGAGTTGGTGTGGTATCACCGTGTTTCCCTTTTATAGAAGCGACCTACCACCTTGTTGCTCCGTGACTGAAAAACAATATGCCGAAGATGTAAAGTTGCGTACATCGAAGGCGAAAAACTTCACGGATGTATCTAATCTTCAGAACATTAGGCATTGTTCCAAGCACTGAACTCTTACCCTCAGGCCATTCAGGTCTTCAAAATTTAAATGCAACCTATCTTGCCCAGATTTACTAAGTGACCATTCTACTCTGTGCTTCATCGAATGCCAGATATATGAATATATGAAGGACCACGGAGTGACTCCGAAAGATGGCTTTGACTGACCCTGTCAACGTGTCAAAATCAAACTGCGGTGCCCTCCTTTAAACTTGTGAAAGCCCGGAAAACTTGTGGCGGAATCAAGTTTTTCAATTTGGTCCACCTATCATACCACATACGCCCCTGTGATCTTTATCATGTTCATAAATAAGAATTTCAGTGTTACACCAGTTTTTACGGGAAAAGTCTTGTCACTTCCTCACACGTTTTTCTATAAATGCTCGACGAGGCCAACCGTCATCTTAATGGAATCTTTCAAAATGCCGACCTGCCTGAAAAAGTTGATCGCTGTGCCCTTTCATTCCTACCTGATGAATTTGTATAGAATATCCAACCTGTCATTTGTTGGCCTCGAATAAATAATTAACTCCCTCCGAACCGAGTGCAAACGCTGTATATTCTTTGATAGGGAAATCTAGCTTAATTCGACTTTAATATAATCGTGCACATTTCTGTTACTGATAAGTTGATTTGATGGTTGTGTTCACCTAGCAGTACAAGAAATACAACATAAGTAAAAGGTAGGAAATAGTTGTACAATGATGAGACAGATAAAAGTGCGTACTTTAAAAGCGATCAATCACGTCCAATTCTGACCTTGTGCTACGCAGTTATCGGGCAAAAAATGAAACTCAGAAATTTTGTCAGGATTCATTCTTCATGGAGATGTTGATAGGAGCTAAAATGACGTCTCATAAAAGCGGAGTTAGCATGACTCTTCTATCGCTGTCTTTCTCAGGTCCGTCCATAACAGATGTGAACATAGATGCGCCTTTGACAGGTTTAAGGACCACAGTACTCTGCTGGATCCGGTGTTGGATGCAAATTCATTCAATTTATTGCCTACAACGTTGAGTGCTTTACTTTGTGATAATAAAACGAGTGAATGTTTACCCGACGAATGCCAGCCACAAATTTGTACCTGTATCCTGAATTAGTGGCGCATGTTAGGATAGAAAATAGAATTACATTCTGATACGCAGTGTACATGGTCAACTTGGAGGATTTTTCTAGTTTTCTAGTAGTCATTTTCAATGGCTTACATTGTTCAAAGTGTCGACGTGTGTCGACCGGTCTCTACTTGGCAGTAATTGTTTCAGTCACTGTCCTATAATATTTTGCGAATGAGGAAGCATAATTTGTTTTCGAAATGAATAACAAGGCTTCATCTTTTGGAATTGAATCAACCATTTTACGGATTTGACTGTCATCCACATTGACTTTCATTATTCTGTATGATTACGGCTGATAATATTCCATGAATGTCGCAGAACTCTTGATCAAGTCATTTATGTTTCTTGATCATTTCAACCTCCCCCATCAACGTGACATTTCCTCAGACAAACGAACCCTCTGTGCTTTTCAGAACAGTCCAAAGTGCCACGTGGAATACAAGCATCCAACATTATTGTGCTTACAGCTTCCATTCTTTTGTGTATGCACTGCTCATTGATGAATGAAGTCTGAGCTAGCGAACTCGAATTCGTGGTCATATTGTCATGACTTTCTATGAGATAACATTATTTGTATATTTAAAAACAAATGATGGGACTTTTCATTCTAGAGATCGTTCCCGATAAATCGGTTCTACAAAACCGTCTTCTGCAACAGGAGTTTTTGCAATGCCTTTGATAAAACCGTGATGGTTATGAGCGATAGTTTTGTTCTAAGACGGACAGAATTAGCACGCGTGTTAACCTATATTTGTCTGCGGTAAGGTTCAGTAAACATCATCTAGTTTTCTGAAAAAGGCTGCAATTTTGATAACTTTTAAATTCTTGTATAAATAGTGGTCTTGGAAAACTGGATGATTGTCTACCCTTGAAATTGTTGCTGACAGCCCGATCGAGGAACCAAACATTGGTGAAGACTAATTGATATTGGTTTGAGAAACTGTCACCTTTCGGTGCAGGAACATTCGCGGTTCCACAGCTGAGTGAACTCATGACTACGAACATGAAAATCCCAGGATCCAATGGCAGTAAAATTGACTTCGAAAACCCTGTGCTTTTCATTGAAAATTATCAACAAATAGTTAGCTGCTGCGTATTGCTATGATTGTGATTGCATTCAAAAGGATAGTGGCGTTAAATGTAGAAAACAAGCTAACGGTTATTTGTTTTGAGAGATAGCGTAGATTGATTGTGGCAAAATAGCATGCTAAAGAAGAGCTTCTAGGATACATTTCCAAACAGCATTGATCAGATGTGAAAATGTACAGGGTAATCTATGTGGTTAGTCCTACGTCATTCAGATGAAAATTGTGAGTGGGTAAGAAAACAGGCATCGAAATATATAGTCGAATCGCTACCTGCTTCGATTTATCGGAGGAGTTGCTATACTAAATGCTAAATTACAAGGTACTTGTGAGAGAAAAACACTATATTTAACTCACAGAAAATGAGTTAACACCAAATACGTGATCTTTAGTGAATAGCAACTGTCGCGATTGCCGTTAAATACAGCTTCCTTATCATTAGGCATTTGTTAGTCTTTGAGCTTTCTCCACTGTCGGGGAAACCAAAGCTTCCTGCAGTTTGAAAGCTGGTAAATTTCAAAGGTGCAGCCCATTTTCCCTGCTGCCGTGTGTGTCACATACTACCCATGAGCCGATGAGTGGTCGACGGGAATCGCGGATAACGGAGAAGGACCAAATGTGATGAAATCACATGTGAGAGCAAGTAAATGCAGATGTGCATTGAGTAATGCAAAACCGCTATGAACGATCAGATGCCGTGCATTTCCGTCAAAAATTGTTTTGTGCTCGAAATGCTTCAGTTTACTCTGCCCGGTTAACCACAGTCACTCTTAAGCTTTTGCTATCCGTTGCCATTCTACAATCAGTAGCCCAAGTATCCTAGTCCCAGGCATGCCACGGTCTTTGGGTTTGTTTTCAAAGGAATATGTTTGGGTGTTCACGGTGTATCTCAAGTACGATGCACGAATGATTGGGCCGGTGGACAATGGAGACAAACGATAGCCGTGTTCCACCACATAAGGTGTCAACAGTCAGTTTACTTGTCACTCGAAGGCTTGGCGGGCTCGAGAGGCACCAACCACACAGTCTACGGTTGAAAGTGAACAAAATGGGCGCGCGTGTGCGTGCGTGTTTCCACGAAATGCGAACAGCAGTAAAATTAAGTGGGTCTTATCATCGATGATCCGTGGTGGACACTAGCAACAAACAAATCTATGGGACCGATATCATCAACCTGTTTGACTTTCATACCGATGCTCTGTCCAAATGATACAGTGTTTGGTCTGCCCCTGTTAAGAATAATCGCAATGTCGACACTTCAAAGACTTTTAATCAAAAGTTACGAAGACCAATTTGGGGCTTCATCAGCTTTAGACAGGGTGGTAATTAACAGTTTGAAGTTTGAGGTGCCCTCTGTCAATAGCATCATAAACTGAGCCTAATCCCTGATCCCGGACACGATCATCGATAGAAGGTGTGGAAACCGGAACCTTTCCCAAAATTATTCGGGAAATGTTGTTCAAAATTATATAAAGAAAGTCGTCTGCACAATATGATCCGTTCCGAGCAGGCTTCTCATACGTCAATGCATCGGCAGTTATTCTACTGCCTAGCTACGTGATATGCGGCTGACTAACTCTTTGTTTCAGGTCTGCCTTCAGATGACTTTTTCAAGTAGGAACAAGACGAAGCTGTCGATTTCTTGTCAAGGGAAAGTCGATCGGAAACCTTTGAGGATTTCTCCCCATTTCGTTTATCCTCAATTAGAAGGGAAACCAGCTGAGTTTTGTAATTCCTGAGCCATGTCCTCTCAACATTTCTTACATGTGATCATCTTCATCACTCGGGGTCAACCTAAGAAGGCGAAAAGTACTAGCCAGAAAAAAATACTTACGCGAGCTCCCTCCTTCCTCTACTTCAAATTATTGCTTGATCTTTGCATTAATTCTTCCAGCCCTACCTGGTAAGAGTGGATAGAGTAAGGAGCGGTAGACGATGGGCAGTGGTTCAAAAATGCTGACCGAGCCGGTGCCGAACACACTATAGAGCCAATCGTCATCCCTCACTCAATGTTCTCATCGCTACAGGAAGACTCCGGAGAAATCAGGGGTTGAACATAGAAGCACCCCGATCACCCTCATCTTCAACTGTCTAGGTCTCGCAGCCTTAGAGTAATACGCTAACAACCGCGAAAACTTTTACCTGTCCCTTCAAAGGGAGCTGAATATCACAGCGATGCCACAGGATTCGTAAATTTGCGAAAACAGCCAGAGCCTGCGCTTTTCGGGAACATTCTCAACGCCAACGTTCATGGTGCTTATTGCTATCAACGAACTCAGGCTGATTGTCATAAAAATTAAGTGGAGGCAAACGCTTCTGTTATTGTTGCGAATGCACGTTTCACTTGGAAGGCCCAAAGCTCAGAATACATCTGAATACCTCAACCATCAAGCGGCTCGGAGAGGATTGCATTTCCTGTGTAAAAGTGTCATTGGAATATTCCAAGTAAAAAACCCTCTTTCCTGGAGGGATTTCTACACCGGCCTTTAGAGGACCAAATGGAGCATTCTATGTCCAAATTAGGGAAAAATAAGATGCATGCAGAAGCACTGCTGATGCTTACACCGGCTTATTTCGATACATAAAATAATTTCCGCGAACTCGAGTACTGCTCATTCCTAACCACGCAAAACCTTCCCCTATGAGTGTTGTTCCAATGTATTCAAAATGCTTCATAAGGACCTCTATGGTGGTATCTCTGCGAAGTGATTTGCTAAAACCTATCTCAAGGGGGAGATCCCGATGATAGGTTCTCTACTGGTGTCACCTTGTAGGTTTAAGGATCCGTCCACATTCCAGGTGGGTATCGTCACTGTCTCCTCATTAGCTTCCCTGAATAACTCCGACTTTCTTCAAGGTTTATTGTTTTTCTCTTCCCGTCCCATAACATTATCAATGACAGATTACCTATTTCGTTAAATGCCATCCGCGTGGATCATTGGTTGTATATCTCTTACCTCACGGATTTACGTACCACACATCCACAGCCTTAATGCACCATGACAGTCGGTGTATGTGTTACGTGAAAACAACACTGAACACAGTTGGTGAATGATGAGTCAAGAACCGTTCCATTCATCACCCCAAGAAATTGTGCGTCTCCCGTGAGTGTGGCAGTTTACTCGGGTTTGAAGTTCTACACTGACTGATTTTCTTTCACCTTTCCCGGAAAATTCCTAGATCCCCCATTTTCGTCGTATTTCCATTGATCCTTGTTTCCATGGTCGACTCATGCACCAGGTAGAAAATTGCGCAATCGTTACGCGGGTAATTTCCTCCTACTCCATCTTGACTGTCTTGTGTACGCGGTGAACAGGCATGCGATCACACATACGCACGCCTGAGCTGAACTCCGTGCAATCATGTGCACATGCCAACACAGTTGACGTTTCCCGTGCTTTGTCCAGAACAACACTGAACATTCAGATTGTATCACCTGTTGCACGAACTTGCACGGCCTAACGCGATAGTACAGCTGTCTCACGCTTTCGATTGCGAACACCGTTGGCTCACGCGCCTGCATACGTGTTTTCGTTTTCAAAAGCTTGCTTGTTGTGGTGGTTACCGTCTTCTGCTACAGTGTACACGTGCAAACATGCCTTCCTTCTGCCTACGGAATTAAAGACACAAGGCATCTCCCATTACCGGCCAACTGAACCCCTTCCCCTCTTCTACGAGTAATGTAGATTTATTTTTTAAACTAACTTCATGCATCCCTTGCCCGCTGATGTATCCTCATCAGAAACAATCCCCGACAAGGAGTTAAACATATCTTGAAGCTTACTTAAACAAAATTTCACTCTCTTCACTTCGTTACTAGAGAACGCCTTATCTACTGGTACTCTGTACCACTCAAAACATTATTCCCACAAAGCGCAGAATTATTAGACTGTCCTATTTGTAAATGATTGTCTTTCACACACTGCTAAGCAATGGATAGCTATTTTGTGATAAGTCAATAGGACCATGCGGGTTTTCCTTTTTATGGACATCGTGTACCATATTGCACGGTTCTTCTACGAGTGTGGATTGGTTGTCTGTGTGTTGTCTGCATAATGTAAATCACTAGACCGTATTTGTGGGAATAACATCAAATAGGATCGGAGTATAGTAGCCGTCTCACATGGACATGAAAACGGATTTTCGAAAACAAACTGGTATTCGGTACTTCACAAAAGGATAAAGACCGCCAGATTTTACCGATGGGTGTTTGGATGAAAGAAAGGAGAGCGAGCATAAGCCAGGATGACGGCAGATTCGAGTGAGGCATTCACATAGTTATAGCATAATCGATGTCACGAGAACATGTGTTCACCAACTTCGTTGGTTACGTATTGTTGGTGGCTACCTCTTGATGCTTTGGTTCGAAGACACTTTGCTGATACTTTTTTATGATTGTTAGAACTGTCTCTCTCGCAGACATTTATTCAATCTGTTTCACCGTTGGCAAACTTCTAGCGATGCGATCATATTCACGTCAGCCTATTGACTCAGATAGACCAGAGAGGCTCCTAAAAACATCCTCGTTTTTTGTTACTTTAAATTATTTCTCATGAGAATTATGCACACAGGCACGTACTCGTGGAACTATTTCAGTGCGGCAATACCTCACACGTTACCACAAACAATATTGCTGCAAATCAGTCACTCATCTGCTGGCTCCGTGTCCTCTCTTGTCCCCCAGCTAAGCGGTTGGACTTACTCGCAACTCGGTTTCATCATAAATAAGCACACCTAATTAAGCATCGAACATCACTCTTTGCATAAATGCTTTGGACAGGAGCTGTTTCCTCACCCTGAGTTAGCCCAGCAGAATTCCCTCCCCCCCTCCTCCGAAGGGACTGTACCAGCTGTAAAACCAGCTTCTTTATTCACAGATTGCCCCGGAAATGCTCACCCGCGGAAATTAAAACGTCGAATAGTTGAGTTCTACTGTCGAGAACGCTATCTCATCGCAAATGACGTTTATTGCTTTTAACACACCACATGACGCATTGCCTTTTCGATACGTTCCGAATTTCGTTCGGTTGTGACACTTTTACTATGGGGAGTATCAAGTTACACGTTTCACGTATGTAACCGACAGGAATAAAACAAATAGCTGCATCCGGCTGCATACTTCGTAATCGTGAGTCAATGAGTTGCATAACAGGAACTATGGTTCCAATGCTCCAATTTCGGTGTAGGCACGGATCATTGAAATGTGCCACCCACCAGTACTGGCATTTTCGAGAGACATTAGAGCTGTAGGACTACTGTTTCGGGTTTTGATATCATTAATCTCTTCTCACGGGAATTCAAGTCGATTTTTGACACCGAAAATGTGGCTGAAGGCCACATACCAACATTTTTGTAATATTTCCCATTTTTCCAATACCTAGGTACTAGTTGAGTGTCATCAACATTTAAACCATAAGTTGTATTTCTAGGGTCCTCAACCTCTTCATTGTCACTCCCAAAATCAGTAAGAACAGGAAAACGCGGAATTTTATTCGACTGATTTTACAAAGGAAGAAAAGAATGGTCGGTAAATCAGATAGTCGCAAAGCAGCCCTCAGTTTATCAAAATGAAGAGAGAACATGAATTACTTTTTTTGTATTTGCATCCCCTGGTTCCCTTCATGGGAAATCAGATGAAAGCAGTCAAATTAGGAGATTGTAAACGAATTTTCTTCAGAAAATCTAAACTACATTTTCAGTAACCTGAGTGAACCAGTTCACTAGCATCTCCCAATCCCATTCACGTAACAATCCCGTTGTTGCCTCAGCGTTTGTTGGTTATCGAGATCCGTTTTGCTGTTCTAAAATGGTACAGAACAGTGCTTTGTTCGATCCAGTGGTCAATACTATTTTTTTACGAGACGGTAATGGTGTAAAATGTATTTATTTCGGGTAGGTATGTCACACATGACTGTGGACTTTTATTAGGAATCTATGATACCGGGGTCACTGATCATGTGATAACCTGAGTCTAACCCGTGTGTGGGTATACCTGATGACGTGTTTGTCTGTGTCCAGTGTTTGATCAACAGCATACAGGTGTTAACAGGTAATTCATTTCGTCCCTTCCGCTATTTCTAACCGGCCTAGCGTACCTGGTCCAGTCTCGTCGGACTAAGCGGCTGGCATAATGACAAAGTCCGCCGGTAAGAATTTTCTGACAGTTCAGCGGAATGCAATCACACAGCCAATATGTTACCAAACGTTTTTACCATTGTTCTTTTTCTCGAACTTTCGAGCTGATTAAGCGTGTCACAACAGACGAATGCACTTGCTTATTCAACAAGAAAGTCTGACAAAACGATTTACTCATTACTTACGGATAAAATCCCTGTCCATACATTCTGCAGACACACAAACCAGCTTAGAGACACAGCTCCCTCACTTTTCTCTGCCGATACCTCAGCTGAACGGTTGTGAAGATGGTGAGTATGACTCTACTGCACAGTTGAAAATAAAATTTATTTACATCAACCAGAAAAGTTACGTCATTTAAATTACTGAAAATGCTCGGTCTGATGTTATACAGGGCTATTTTGGCCGAATGAAACCATTGACAGGGGTAATAAAACAAAGCTGATAAACAACTGATGAGAACACAAATAGAGGAAGAAATATCACATAAGTTAGAGTGAATACAGGCACGTGGTAACAACAGCTTGAGCTTGGATATGGGACGGGGAAAAAGTGGAGTCTGTCTACCAATAATATGAACGGCGGCTTCGAATTCAGCACTTCTGAGAATGAAGTGATTCATGTCCAATAAATCCCATTTGTTATCGTGAAGAAATTAGATCGTTTCCATGAGTAAGCTAATGTGTGCATCAGATAACCGAAGTGAATAGTAGTTGACGAAATGATGAAAGTGTCTCAAACCCTCCGTCTCACTCGAATATTCTCGTTCGCACTCCGCCAAACGGGTAACCAAACAGCACCAATAAACCATAACACATGTGAAAAACGAATAGGAGAAGAAAAGAGTTGTGGGGCTGGGGAGAATTTGTACACGGGAACCATAAGGAAGTCACTTGTTATGGTCATGGAAACAACTACTGTTGCACGAGGTTGCGTTGCTTACACAACTCTAGTCTCAATAGTCGAATTGCTATGGCTTCTGACGCCATCAGCAACCGCCCTCGTAATCCTCTCGCGTGAACTCTGGGAGTTATCAGGAATGGTCTGAAAGCTTTCACTGTGTCGAATTGATATCCACTAACCACCAGATGTTGTAGGATTGCGTTATTGACAGTCCAATTTGTTCCTTTGCGTAAAGAAGCCGGGACGTGTTCTGATATCCTCTTCGACAGGCGTCTCTTCGTATGTCCAACATACTGTGCACTTCAAGAGCACTTAAACTGATACAAAACAAAATATTGAGACTGATGGAGCAACCTGTCCTTGGATTGTTGAACAATGAAAGGCTCCGTATTTGTTAGGATTCGGACATGCTCAGCTGAGAAGGACTTCCCGAGGGTCTTGGATATGCGTAGCTCTAGTGCTTCTAGGGTTTTGTCACCGTTGAATGGGACAGTTAAAAAAATATCCTGTAGTCCTGATGCGATCGTGCAAGAAGTCGAGCACATACGCGACACATTATTAAAAAAACGGCTATCCAGAACCATTTATTCGTCAACATATGGGAGAGAGGAGACGCCAAATGCAGGTGCAAATGGCCAAGAAAAAAAGATATTTTTCTAACTGTCCCATTCATAGGTAACAAAACATTAGAAACACTAGAGCTACGCGTATCCAAGAGGCCTGTCAAAGAGGATATCAGAACACATCCCGGCTTCTTTACGCAAAGGAACAAATTGGACTGTCAATAACGCAATCCTACAACATCTGGTGGTTAGTGGATATCAATTCGACACAGTGACAGCTTTCAGACCATTCCTGATAACTCTCAGAGTTCACGCGAGAGGATTACGCGAGCGGTTGCTGATGGCGTCAGAAGCCATAGCAATTCGACTATTGAGACTAGAGTTGTGTAAGCAACGCAACCTCGTGCAACAGTAGTTGTTTCCATGACCATAACAAGTGACTTCCTTATGGTTCCCGTGTACAAATTCTCCCCAGCCCCACAACTCTTTTCTTCTCCTATTCGTTTTTCACATGTCTTTTCACGCCGTTTGGTTACACATTACGCACTTATTGTAGTTCACACAACGAACAAGATTCCTCAAATTGAAGCAAGTTGTCACGTTACCGGATTTGTTGCACATTTACTCCGCCTCTGTTATCTGTAGCTGTACATACACTCTATTTTACCTAGTGCCATATATGTCAATGCCTGAAGCGATATATCGAAAGAGAATTTCCTCGTGTTACAAATCTGACTCAGAAGCACAACACATTTCCGAGTTGAAACCTGTAAGTACAAGATACTAAGCCCTTATTTATTCAGTTATCAGCCGTCAACTGTCAAAAAAATGACGGCTATTACTATCAACATTTTACTCATTTATACGCAAGAAATGATAGACCGATTTATCACCGAACTTTGATAGTCCGACTAAGGCCTCATTGCACTGTTGGAAATATATGCCTATGAAGATGCAGTATTATTAGTCACAGTGCAGTTTGACAAACTCCTCTGATAGATAATGGAAATCTCAACTGGATGCAAAACAAAACTAAAAGAAAAACCACATAGAAGACTATTCACACATTGAAAGCAATGAATCAGCACGTATGATCAATCAAAATATGTTGCACCAATTATTCACGGACCAATTTTCTTACCAGATTTTCTATTTCATCTACATAATCTGCCAAGCAAACGACCACATGCATATAAACTTCGTAAATTCAGAAAGAATGACCATCTGATGAACTTCGTGGACATTGCATACGTACAAATGCAACGTGAACATGTTTTTTTTCTTTCTTCTGCGTATTTCGCTTATATGTATAACTTATTGCTCGTTTTACGCAAAAATGACCAGATGGTTGATGTGGCGTATGTGTGCGGGCTGGTGAAATACATCCCTATAAAAAATCGTTTATCAGGCATAAAATTCCATCGGTTACGGCGATACCCGAGCGTTTATTCTCATTGTGGAAAGGATATTACGAGGACGGGGGAAACATTTCATCCGTTCATATATGAAATGTGGAAGTCTACACAAGATACATTTCAGTGCTGAAAAAATAATCACAGGACATATCGTATCCAGAACAACTGTCATTTACCTACTACAGAATGCAATAGGTTTGTAAAAATTAACTTACAAGCATCACAGCTCGTGAAGCTTTTCTTTGAGGTTTCTACTCAAGCAAAATTACAAACAGAGAGACATAGTGAAATATTATTTTTCCTGTTAGGCGCATCAAACAGTGGTATAACAATCTCTGGGACATGGGTTGGTCCTGAAATAGATCCATCGGAATTTGAAGTCAAATGAAATTCAGCGGAAATCCCTACGCAGTTATGGGTTTTGCACAAATGTACACACGTAAATGCGTACACATACCGACACATATATTCACAAGGCCAAAATAGAATAACGTTATTATTGAAAAACGTCCCACCAGGAACTGCCTGAACACGGAACTTAAGCGAACAAATTCATAAGGGCTATACTAAGCTCTGCTTTATTCACAAAACTTGAGCATGAGAGAAGCCATCTGTGGAACCATTAGGAAACATCGTACCAATCCAGCATGGAAGCACCGGTTCCTACTTCTAGGGTTTGATTACCACTTTCGACTAAGTTTGATTGAATGAGTCCGCACTGTGTATGCGCTTTTAACATCTGTTTTCAGCCTTCACGCCTTGGAAGTACAATCGGTTTTGTGTTATGTAATCCCTGCTTTCAAATCAATTCAGAATCAAAGGTCATCAATTTCATCGATTTATTGACCACCCTTCGGTCTCCTAGGAGCAATATGTATTATTCTAAGCTTGATCCGGAAAGTATTACTGGTAGCCTATTGATTTGACTTAAGAGATCGTAAGACTGTTAAACGGAATCGGCAACGTAACCCCGAGACTTGAAATCGAGAGACACAATGAGTCAGGCCCAACCAAGAGCCTGGGTGATAATAAACTGCCACCCACTAACTGTTAGACCCACCGCGATGGGTTTTCAAACTACGTATATCAGAGGAAATGCTCATTATTACGCCTTAAATACCACTGGCCACAATTTCCGCATAACGGTAGCAAACTAGTGTAAGTAGAATACCCTCATGTTTTGGATGTTATATGGGTTCAGTGAAGTCCATTATTACAGTGTCGCCGTGGAGTTCAGTAATGATTGACCTAATTGCTGTTATATGTTCGTTATCCATTCAGGGTTGAGCCGATAACTTGTTCCCTTTAGTGCTTGTTCATAATAGCTCACCAGCGCAATAATCACACCAAGAGCAATAGGAATGGTTCCTGACAAACTTCTTTCCCTTTGGTGATCATTAATTAGTGATTATGAGGTCGATTTTGCCTACCACAAAGATTTTCATGGAACGAATAAATTCCGCATTTCCTGAAAATATCCTTGTGACATTTTTCTTGTTCATTGCTCATAGAAGTGACAACACAGATAATACCATCAGTGATTTGTGAGATATATACACAGAACGGTCGTCAGCATCTTCTACCTGCTGACGACAAAATAACTGTACCAAATTGAAAATGTTATCAAATTACCATATAATGATCTTATGAACTTATCATCAGCTTCAAACGCAAGCTCAACAACACTCACGAAGGAGGCAAAAGTCCACGTAGCATACGGCTCACAAGAGAATCCATGCCTACTAGATTTGACAAACTATAACTGAAATGATGTTTTGACCTACAAAGGAGCTTCTTGAAAACGTTTTCCTTAATGATACTATACGACTCACTTTCTGTTTTACAGCTCTTCCTGAACCGACTACAAATTAGCACTAAAGGAGTGCCAACACACCATTAAGCTAATTATGAACCCAGAGCTTACTAGAGGTTATCGGTAATTGTTATCAGAGGCAGTTTTACATAAGCTTACCAGTAGTCTTGTCATTTTTTATATATGGCAACAGATTGTTTAGATATATCAAAAAAATTTAAACCATTTTGTTCCGTGAAAAGCGCTCCCTGGATAGTTCGCGTGAGTGTTTTACCAAATGACATCATATCAGGATCATGACGTGTGACTAAGACGGAAGGCGCCGAGTTATAATTCTCATAAATAATACGGTCAAACACAGCGTATTACCGAGAGTCAAAGTGAAAAGTTTAGGATTGCACATTTCCGAAATATTCGGCCAAAAGAGGTCACCCCAAATCAAGTGTTTTTAGTCCCTAGCTAGCCGTGGGTCCAGGCTGCTGACTGCTACAAAAAGAAAGCGATCACCTTTGAATAGATAAGCCACTGGTTTGTTGAGTCTCGTGTTCATAAGGGAATGTCTTCGTTGTACTTAGGCCCCTAAAGAGAAGTCATCCATCATATGAGTCGATCGCTGTGTGGGAAGCGGGTTGTTACCGTTCAAAAGCCAGTGACGGAAGGGTGCTATATCATGTGTTGTGTAGATGTCGAACAAACCGTTGAGCGCCATGGCGGATAGCCTTGCGGTTAAGGTGTTCGATTCACAATCGTTCACCCCGGGTTCGAGTCCTCGTGGGGGCTTGGTGGATGTGCAATGCTGATGATTCCCAACAAGGATGAAACAGCTGTACAGTGCTTCCATCGTTTCCAATGGTGAGTTGAGCGTTCAGGCTGCACGATGACTCATATAATATACAAATGATGATATTAGTAGATGGACTGGTTATAGAAATTTTAACGACTGCAATATTGTTGGTTAGTTGCTTATTTGTCAATAATAATCATGTACCACACTTGGATTTCATACATTATCGCATAATGTAGGGCTCTTCACACTAAAGAGTTGGTAACCGTCACAAAATTATTGGTGCTTTGGCATGTTTTAAATTACTTTTGAGTAGATGCTATGTCGACAAGAAATATGAATATCGGAGCAAACGGAAAAGTAATAGAGTCCCGTAGGATAAACGGATTGGGCTAAAGAGGACGTACTGGCATGCGTGATGTGCGGTTATAAGCCCCGATTAGGATTTGATCGAACTGATGTAAATGAGATTTAGAAATGCTAGTTATCGGTGCTAGTGTTGTTCGAAAGCTCTGTCCTAATGGGACGAACATTTAACTGCCACGTCTTATGAATCGATTTATGGTGCCATCAACGGTCACCTGTAGCGAGACGTTTTTTCATCCCATACAATGTATGACCATGAATTTGGAGTTTTAAATTGCTTATTACAAGACGAAATGATTCCACTGTGTAAAAGAAAAAGTTGATTCGGTTTTTGATTCCGATGAATCAGCTGAAATAAACACCAGGGTACGTTAAATTATGAGTTCAGTTATAAATGAGAATGTTGGATAATGTAGATCTACCTGAAAAAATCATTCTATTTAGGATTCTCCAGGGTACTGTCGTCGCAAGCTCGAATATTGATTATGTCAAAAGAAGTACATTCAGAGGTTGTTAGAATCCGTATAAAGAGAAGGCATGAATTCAGCGTAAAAGAGCCACACTGAGACGACTCATAGATTTACCAAAGAACCATATGACGGCTAGAACCAACACGCGATCTGTATGATTGGTCAACTCTATAAATTCTGTAAAACCCAACCAATAAATTTGATACGCACCCTTTCGATCAGATTGGCTCGGGAGAGGAGCTTTCGCACCGAAATCGCCAGTGAGTTTAGTGTAGTCGTATATGCACATTTACCAAGCTGATAACAAACTGTCAGTTTTGGACCCTATCTATAGACATCTGACTTCCAAAGGAAGGCTGGCTTTATATCATCCGCAAATCAGGTCCCACGTACCACTGCTGCCTGAGGGAAACTTAAGAATAATCATTGAAGACATCAACTTTCCCAAAAGGATTCCACTAGTCCTCCCATTCTGAATGAAAACGAACGCGATGGTGTTATTTATTGAATCTAATCACACGAATCACACCATCAAGCACAAATCAAACAAGTCAGTAGTAAGGAATGAATACGATGCATAGAGGAATGATTCGATAAACCTCGTGCGTCGCAGTTCGTACAATCTTGCCAACATCGAACAAGAAAAACAACGAAAAAGGTCCCATCTAAAGTTGGACTTGCTTACCTTAATAGCTATTAGGCGCCCATAATTTACCGGGCATATTCTCTATTCAAATAATCCCATGATCAACGAACCAGTTTTAATCAATGATTTTGTTTTCATAAAGCTGCTTGAGTATAGAATATTGGCTTCTTTATGGTTGACTTGATACCTCTTACTGAAAACTACTGTATACCTAATAACTATTTCTAGAACAATACATATGACTAGATTACTCAGTTTTGTTTCCATTGGACCAATACAGTGGAGAAGACAACCATTGGTTTATCCGAAGGATTCAAGGCTTGATCAGAATCAGCTAAAACTTGTTGAACTAACCAAATGGTTATCATCCTCATCTAAGTTTTTCGAAAACGAACTGTTCATTTTGCTATTTGCTCAATTTCTGAATATGCCCGTTGGTAACGCATGTCTTAGCCGACCGAACCCTTGTTTGCACAGTCGGGTGCTGAAGAACACATTAAACTGGCTATCAAAATCGATGGCACTTTCCTCTACGGGTTCCCCGCCTTCTATGATAAGTTACTATCGAGTTTCATCGTACTACAGAGGAGGTACGATTCTTCTCATTACTTACGGTGGGTGTAATCACTCAGGGCAAAGTTATCCGTTTTTGGGGCTCATAGAATAACCCTTTGGATAAATCTTGTATCCTTATTTCAAAACCAGGTAATGATCTCATACTGAGCTCAGTTTCGGTAAAGTTTACCTTTAGACTGTACTAGCTGCGGAACGCGAGAGCAGAATATCATTTGTCCTCTATCAATTTAGGGTCAATTTCCGTAACGAAGAAAATGGAAATTCGAGATGAAAAAATCTAATGAGACTGAAATATGCTCGCATTGTACCAATGACAAATGTCAGAATGACCGGTGAAACCGTCAATCTGATCTTCGGTTGAAAGTAGTAGCACTAAGAAGGAGCGGAAACTTGTTTTCTTTCAATGAAACAACTTGGCGTCTAATGATCTGTTCTGAATTTCGAAAAAAATTCCTCTGTCGGTGATGAACAACGCAGCAGACATAATACGAACAAGTATTGCATCGGATTGATACGAAGTGTACAGTGTCCAAGAAATACGGCAGACACCTTGGGGAGGTCGAAATTCATAACCTAGTACTTCGATGTTTGTAGGTAAGAAATATATTGTACATGCCACAGAGTTCCGTGAGTCCCGTAATTCTCGAAAGTAGCACGAAGCACACATGTTGCGAACACGTCATATGAGGTGTACAGTAGTGTGGGCAACTGAGACCAACCACGGAAAACGGGCCTAGCTTCATTTGACACCAAAATGCAGTCCATCTGTTGTCGAAAAGCAGACGGTCGAAAGGAACATGGAGTAAACAGGCCTTGGTTGAAGTCTGGGTGACTGAGTGAGCTTGTATGTGTTCAGACATGGACAATCTAGGATAAGCAGCGAAACTCAGAGTGGTTGATTGTTTGCATGATTCATATGAGCTGAGGCCCACTATCCTGAAAGTAGCACAAACGTTTCGTATCTGAAAGTGCTTGGGGCGCTTATGTTGCTTGGTCATGATGCATCCATAAGTGTGAGCTTAGCTCATCATGGGTATGCAAATACCGAGCGCCTTTGTGTTCTCATGACTTGGTCCGTCTCTCATATGTTCGAGGTAGCTACGCCGACGATCTGGGAACTCAGTCCACGGAAATCATGCAATGAATTTCAAAGGAAGTATCCTGATCTGCCAAAACAGTTCGTGCAGTTTTGCACACGTGCTGTCCAGAGACTAACAATATTCGGCAGTGTTCAGTTTCGTAAGTCGTCCGGGTGCCCAAAGAGAGTGAGTACTGAACTCAAGTTTTCAATTCAGGAAAGCTGTTGGCTACGTAACCCGGCACTAATGTTCGAACAGCCGATAGCCAACTGGGAATTTCTTCGTGTTCCGTCATGAACACACTGATGAAACAAGACTGAAGGAGTTACAGGCTCAATCCTAATCAAACCTTGTACCAGCAAGACTAGGCTCATAGAATAGAGTTTTCTTTTTTTCTTACGTAGACTCACAGTCAAACCAACAATACTCAGTAGTATACTTTTATTTGATGAATCCTCCATCCGTATACACACCAGTGAAGTTTATCTACAAGGGAGGAGCCGCCACAGGAAGAATCCCTCAGTCTCTCACGAAAGTTATAGACAAGGTGATGTGAAGATGAATATATGGAGCGGAATCCAAGTTTCACAACTTGCTACTCCTGTGTTCTTTCCCGACAAGATGAATTCAGTCTTCTATCTGCATGCGATGAAGGTCATTTGTGAATACCTAAAAGGTCTAACCTTGTTCGTCATGCTAAGCGTCAGCTCACTCTGCAACAATTGTGACTGACTGGCTTAAGGAGACCTTCGATTTTCAGTGGGTCGAATGGAAGAAAACCGTACCACCAAGATCCCCGGACTAATGGCAGTTGTCGAATGGTTATCAACGTGCACTTTGAACAATAACAACCCGGGTTCAACCCTGCCACCGCCAACTACTTCTATATATGACGACCTTTCATTGGCCGTGGCCCCTTCTTGAAATGTTGTACATTGTTTTATAATAAATAAAGAAAACCAGTGAAAACAGTGCTGAAAAATTATTGGAAATGGTGGATTCAACAACCTGTTGCACTTCCTGTGACGGAAGACGAACATGGCAGGTAGATGCACCGCTAAAATATCGGTGGTTTCGTTGAGAAATCAGACTGGAATGAAAGGTATCTGATGTGTGACGAACTATCTTCAAATGTATGGAAATCGGAAAAACTGCGGATGGTGTGGTTGAGAATAAAATCCAGTGTGTTCTTTGAAATATAAAAAAACACTCAGGATACAAGACACTAATGCGGGTAAAACATTGATGGGAGGAAAGACCAGCACCTAGGAGCACTTCGGAATTGTTGACCAATGGTTTGGAATATAGATTTCTCTTGTAGTACACAGCATCATTTCAGAGAAGTAATTAGATCGCCATACAAACAACTGTTCTGGGCATCCAGAAGACCACTTTGCCGAAGAGCGGTGACCCATGAATAGCCCCAAACACAGAAGAGTAACTGAAGAAAAAAATCCTCTGGCTGCTTTTTATCATGGCTGGTTTATTCATGAGATAAACGAGGCGGGCTTTACCGTTTGGAGTGCATCTATTTGGTGTTCATGCAAACTGGAGAGAGTGACGGGGGACTTTCACTTAGGAATCGAAGTGCTTCACATTAGCTTTCTCATTCAGTTTCTGTCCTAAATTCTTAGGCTATTAGGCGGAAGCGCTTCTGATGAATGTTGCTGATATTCATCTGGACTACCGTGAGTCGATTCAATTGTGGAATTCGGGGTCATGTGTAGTTTATTTGTTCACCCGAAGCCACAGGTTCATTACATCACCGGAATAAACCAGGGACTGGCACGACGAGTTTCAGTGCACATCCCCAAGTGGTTTATATGAACAATTAAAAAAAAATCTCCAGGGGCTCCTGTGACTGAAATCCTAGGTTATTTGTGGTCACACGTCTGATGACAAAAGAACAAAGTTGGCCCGATTTCCTCTTTCCAACTGTGGCTTCGTAACCGTAATTCCAAGCTGTTTGTATTCAGTGAGGCTGAGCTAATCTGATTAGGTAAGTCTGTTGAGTGCGTACTAAAATCACGGACACGCTCATTACATTTCTAATGGAGACAAAAGTAGTTATTCACGGTATGGAGTCGAGCTGATGCTCAATTCCTGTTCATCGCAGTTGCATACATCGTTGGTATCAGTTTCACATTGGTTTAACTGGACGATTGAGAAGAGTAAATGAAAAGTTGACTTGTTGCAATATTTGTCTTCTTTCTATACTGATAGCTTGAATAAAGTATATCTAGTGATTCGAATATTTGCATGGAATGTGGGTGCTTCATTAACTGTAAACCAGCTGATACTAAACCACGTCGACTTGTTATACGCTGTCTGTCACTGAAATGATCAAGTGAGTGTGATCTCTAAAGCCCGATGCACTCACCAATGGAAGATAAGAAATTACAAATAAACGGTATAGTTCAAAGCTAGTGCTCAGACTGCTGTACAGATGTTTGTTTGGACAATGTCATCCGTCTTCAGTAGCAGTCATTTATTTTCCCAAACATTGCAACGTGACACTTCTCTTTCAGTGCTCCCGAGCTTCGGGTCTACCTTCACATACCCTTCTTTTCAAGTGGGACTACAGATGGAGGTCTAACGGGTTTAAGCCAGGAGACCGGGGAAGTCAGTCAACTGATTCACATCCTCCTATTTGATGTCCTTCAAAATATTTGATAAAGTCACTTAATATGCGAGTGCTCCATCTTGTTGGAACCATACACAGGATTGTACTACTACATTGATTTTATCCAAAACGAACGTGTCCAGAAGTGACTTTCCTATTGAGGATGGGTAAAGTAAAATATGTTTGTAGCTGTGGAAAAGGAATTAACGGGAACCGGTAATTTCCCCTACCAGGTTTCCCGTCCAAACCATCACTTTAGTTTCAGTCGCCTTCGATTAGCAACATATTGCATTGGATTCTTTTGTCACCAGTAGAATCTTCTGGTTTGTATTCCACATCGATGGAAGATAGTATCATCGCTGAACAACCCACACCGATGTTCTCATCAGTAGGCTGATACTCAATGTAACTACTGGATTTCCTTTCGGATACAGTCAATTCAAAATCTTTGCCTCTGGTTCCACTTTTGGCCAGTTTTATATACTTTGCGATACGAATATGATCATATTATACGGTGCTGAAAACGTCCCAGGGTCCCGTAGTAGTCCAGCCGGTATCGCAAGGGGCAAGATCCCTTTCAGCACCTAGGCTGCATACACCGAGGAGCTCTAACCCGTCAGAATCACCGATACCACATACATTTAATGCCCGCTGTGAACGACTGACTTGCGATTTACCAATTTGTTTCGTTGATATCACATATTTATGCAAATTGATTCTGCACTGAATTTAACGTTCACTTCTACAGCCTCGTCATTGTTGCTACTTTTATCAGTGTAGTTCTGGGTGGGAGTGTTTTCGATACGTTCTATCAGTTCCAGTATAGTCATTATTGGATGTCCTGTCAATGGTGCATAGCTGAATACACAAACCAGCTGAATCTTTCGTTTTATTAAGAACCATTTATTTAGAACCATCACGCCCCAAAAATAAATAGGAGCGTAATCTTTCACTGTCATCATTATTGAAAGAATGCAGTTTCATTAAAAACAGTGGAAAACTGCATTCGTGTTCAAATGAATGAATGCTCGGTGGCAAACTTTTGAACTAGACGACTGAGGTTGGCAAAATATGGCTGATTTATCGCTGTACACTTGAGTGATTAGGTATGGATTGGAAACTTCCGGCAATTAAGCTTTCATGAACATTCCGTCAACCATACGGGATACGTCACAGAGATTATTTTTTCCATTTCTGAGTTGGATTATTTTATGTAGGTGAAGGGGTCATGTATGTGATCTCATGACATTTTTGGTAAGATGGAATTTGCCAGTGCAATCCCGCTTATATGATTTTACCTGGGTATGCTCGCCGATTCTGGAAGCCAACCTCCCAAAACAAATGCGAACGCGTGAATGCCAGAAGATCAAGTGTGTATACTTGGTACTAGTCAGGAGATATCATAAGATTTCTTCTATGAAATAGAATCCAAAGTATGAATAAGACACATCCAGGTAAGCATTCTGATGCTTCATGATCCTCTGAGAGATGGATGATGGATCCAAGAATCATATCCATTTTCATGCAGACCAATAAATTACGCAAACATTGTCCACTCACACTACCACTTAAACTGGTGCTCAAAAGACGGAGAACTGCACTCCAAGCATATCATTGTAGGCCGTTGGAAATCTCCCGCAGGAGCAACGGAAAACACCAGTATATTTCAATGCATTGGGTTTTCGAAATGTTCGTTGAGGAATAAAATGCTGCAAACGAAATGATACCTACTTATCAATCCAATAACCATGAAGATATATTCAAGAAAAAGACTCTCTGTATCCAAAGTATTCTGTCAAGGTAAATTCACAAATTACCGGGGCTACGCCCTGTAAGTTATTCTCCAATTATTCGCACATATGTGAATAGATGTTCTCACTCTGTTCCAGGAATACTGCTCAGGTAGATATCCATCTGACCTTCCGAGAGAAAATCAACAAATCCTAATAATTTAGAGAACAATATTTTGGGCTCTATCCTAATTACTGCCATGTAAATGAGGTACAGGTTTGCAGACTTTCGAAATGAATCACACCCATCCCGCACACACAATGTTGCTTAATGGTAAAAAAGGTTTACGTCAAGGGAGATTAGCACTTGAAGTTTATTACCTGTAAATTTATTTAGGTTTATCTTTTCTCCTCGTACAGAATACAGCACTACAAATGTGACGTATTTTCGATGTCGTATATGGCGTGGATCCACAAACATGCAAGAAAGCCAATCATTTGTATAAAAAAATATTCATTTACACAAAACACTTCCACTGTAACGTACGACGTGTATATCACTATCCGTTTAACTTTGTGTTGCGGGGGGATCTATCTTCTGCGCAATATTTCAGCCTAGAATTCACAAACCGAGATATAACGTAGCGGAGAATGGTGGAGCAACAGAACGATGTGAATAGGGAACCGATGGGGCCAACCAATCGAGAGCCCCGGACTAAAAAGCAGATTGTGTTTGTGTCGGAAGCCTCTCGCAGCAGATAAATGGAAGCCTGCGGGCTAGCAGATGGGACGCAACGGGATCTTAAGCAGCCAAAATGATAGCCCGTTTGAGGGGCTGCCAATCTAGTTGTCAACTGAAAAATCAAACAGACCGAAAGGAAATGGTGCACGGAAGAATCGAGCTAATAACCACAAGCAACTGATCAGAAAGCAGTCGAAGTGCTCAAGCAGTTGGCTGATCAGTGTTGCTGCAGCTCTATCCGGAAAAAAGACTTTGTAAACGATTGTACATGTTTCATTAATTAGAATTGCTTGGCTACCTAATTACAGATATTCCTTACCCCTCGTGGCTTATTCGTCTCAACAATACCGCTTCTGTATGTTACTTAGCATCTGTTATTTCCTTCTACGTGGTCCAGTGTGGACAGAAGTATATAATTTGTATCTCCGAGGACGGAGCCCATTTCTCTGTCATTTTTGTGAGACGAATATGGTAATTTGTACCAGTGGTTGAAACAACTATGGTATATTTTTACCGCATCGCCTAAAATATCATTCCGATTCCAGCATTCACTCAACCCTGTTTTGCAAACGTCCTGGGAAAATGTGATGAGCCCTAATATAGATCGCTACTACCATCTTTATCAGCGTATGTATTGCCCGCTTATACGCCTACTGAAAAGTCACTCAACAAATTCTGCTTCTGCGTCTTTCCAGATTGAGCAAGTAAACCCCCATGGAGGAACATGTTATCCAACGAGCTGTGATACACCACAGAGCAAAAGTAAACAGTAAAAAGTCAAACTAAAATTTATATCCCCAGCCCTTGTTTAGCAATAAATAAAATTGCGAACAGGGAACTCACAACGAACAAGTTGCCTTTCCAAATGGAGCTTACTAATACCTTTTCAAATAACTGAAGGTCAGGTTTACAGCGTACTACTGAATAGCTCGAGATTGGTTATCTACTGTCGGGGAAACGAATCCTCGGAACTGCACACTTAAAGTGCAGTATAAGTTTTCCTCCGGTGCTATCTTTTTGATCCCACAATAGTTGTTCTCGGTGTCAGGTTCATGGGTAAAGTGTGAGTCACGAACACTACAGATCGGAAGCTTCAGTAGACGGCACATAAGCGCTTTATTGTACCCGCGGCGATTTATAAGAAACTTTGTTTAGTTTGTGTATATAAAGAAAAATGGCAGTACTTCGACCAAAAAAACCTACGCTGAAAAAGGTTAAGTGCTTTAACTGAAACTTCGGCTAATTAAAGTCCCCACCTGGAAAGCTACTTTTTTGGGACTAAAATGCAGCAGCTAATGGAGCATCGGTTCTTTACCGCACTCCGAATCTGGTTCAAACCGGAAGCATTCAGGAATGGTGACAGGTTCATGACGATTGTTACCGTCATCAATAATACACACTTAGAAATTGCTTTCACAATTATCTATCTGGTAAATCAGATTTCATGACTCACGGTGAAACCGGGGCAGACTACCATCCCACATTTTCATTCAAAGTATTTTGATCTTTCTTTTAACTACAGCCCTCGGATATTGCAAAGCTCGATTTGGGAAATATTTGAAGAGTAAAGTGAATAAAACTAGAGCAGGCAAACTGAGTCCCGAGCAAGGATTAAGACTCGTTGAATGCATCAGGAATTCTCTCTCTACTAAGAAAGCGACCTTTGGCATCAACAACAACGGTCACTTATCCGTAATGTTCAACATATATCAAATTCTTGAAAACGGATTAGTGAAACACCAGTATTATGTCTTTATTGCAAACGTTCAGCAAATCAACTTGTCATGATAGAATAATATGTACAGTAAAGCCGACACAGAACGATCGCATTTTTTCACCACTTTTTGGGAATGAGTTTAGCACTGATTAGAATATTAGCAGAAAATTAGACATTGCAAATGCAGTAACTGTACACAGTATCATTCCCCATGGTTGGCTGTGCACTTCTGAAATTCAAGAAGTGTTCAAAGTAAATTAAATTTCAATCTCGACACCAGAAGTTTAGACAACATGGTATTCGATAACCTAGGAATGTTTGTTCCGATATGAAGTGAATTAAAAATGTCATTTTGAGCTTAAGCTGGCTGGAGGAATAAAACTGATGAATTCTCGTCAAAAAGCACATTTCCTGTTCTAATCTGTAACATTTTTCGTTCAAGAAAAACAGCATCACTGGATGGGACAAAATATTTTGTGGCATTCCCTTTCTCGAAAAGATAGAGCCTTCTGCAACCAGGACTAGATTCGAACCTTTGCACCTTAAGACACCTTCAAACTGCAAACTTAGGCCAAAATATATACGCCTTAAGCAAAGCCCATCTGCAGAGGTTCAACTGATGGCGGCCACTTTATGGATGAATGAGAAGTTGAATACCGACAATCGGCTGGCCGTTGGGCCTGAGACCCTAAGGTTTGAAGAAGAACTCAGCAAAAATCTCACTATCACCGTCTGGTATCTGGTCGTCCAAACAAACCAATTCGTTGGTCAAAAATGAACGAAAATATGGTAGATGTCATTGAGTGCTACATCCGCGTAATATAAGTAGTCCAACGTACACCCGAAAATCGAGATAGGATATACCGGGGAAATATAACACACCGGAATATCTTTCGGGATATTGAAAAGAAACAACAGATACTGTTCCCCGATCAATATTCCATATCTCCTTTTCAAGAGCATTTTTCAAGAATACCGGGGAATTCTCAAGCATTCAGTTAATTCAAGATAAAATTTCCTTCATTTAGGAAACCTCATAAGTAAGGCAATATTGAATGAGGAACTGGGTTACAAGCTTACCTCTTGCTGGATAAGTCGAACTTTTGAGATGCGTTTGAGAGCCACCTTCTTCTTCCACATTCGGTTTACTCGTTTTTACACCAAAAAATTTGAACAATTCTTCATCTGATATATCTGGGGGTAGGTCCTCATATTCATTCTCCTCCTTATCATCGTCATATTCATCATGACCATCATGATCATCATCGTCGTCACTACCTGTAATACAATTTTTGGGAAAAAATCAGGATCAACCTAACTAGTAGAATTATGACCGTGAATGGCACATTTTATTTCGTTGATGCAAAAGCCATCACCCTTGAAGACAAGATTATTCAACTCGTCCATCTAGTGAATCGTTGGTTTTCATGCTTATCTGCTGTTGCTTATTAATCCTTTGCATGCCTAAAGAAACCAGCCAGCTTTGAGCTTACTGCCCGTTTCGGAGTTGACCTGATTCCGGTTCTGTTTGCAATCGTGTTATTGTTTTATGTGCAGCTGCTATCTCAGTCATGGGTAAGGAGTTTTTCTGGGCTAACAATATTTCATAGATAGAGTTCATATATGAAAATCCAGTGCTTGTTGGTCTCACAAGAATAAGTGCTGGAATTTGTCACACCGAATGCGGTGTACTATCATCTATCTCAATTCCTTGAGACATTTTGTTCAGATGACGTTCGTTGTGCTAATCCAGGTCCCTAATAACCGAGCCGTCGCAAGTCACTTTGCTTCAAAGTGCAGTTTCTAATCGTCCGCGACCCGCCCTCCCAAAAAATACTGTACTTTCCATAAACAGAAAAGTAAGTAAAAGAATAGTTAAAATAATTGATAAATTCAAGTGGCTCTGCTTTACCAGCTCGAGCTTGCACATATTATTGTGAGACATTTCAACTTGTTGTTGACACGAACAAATTCTTCCAACCAAACTGCACAAAAACGAATGCTGACTGGGATCCAGTCTAGCAATGCACGCTCAGCTTACTTGCTCAAAGCAGTCCCACCGCCATCCTGACCACGAGCTCTAGACACAGAATCACCCGTCATGCGGAGAGTGAACTGAGAGACTGAGGTTGTATCCCGGATGCGAAGAAGGATGATAAAAATGGGATTCTGTATGCGCGTTTCGGAGACGCAGCATACATTTATTTTGAAAGTTTCAAGAGTTGTAGCGAGGGCAGCCTGTTGCCCTATCTGACGTTGTGTGCGAACATTTAAGGTATCCAAGTGAGGTAAACAATCAGGCTCAACATGTGCATTCGATTTATACTCAACTCCTGAACTACTACTTTCATCAGAGCCGCAGTTACTCGTGGCGTTTTGCATTGACCTTGAATTAAAAGGGGAAAACTTGGTCAGGCCCTTTGCAAGAAAGATACTGGAGGTTTCTGGGTGAAGCATACTTCGCGGCTGCCCACACTTCAGAAGGGGTTTTACTTTGGGAACCCTAACCGGAGCCTTGGACTCAAAAGTCTGACCCAAAAGGCAATGGGACCTTAACCCAGTGACCGAAGCACCCGTGAAGAGACTTCTTTTGTTCGGTCACGTGCGACTTGATTACTGTATTCGTTTTTTCTTGTCTTTGCTGGTACTTTCTTATCTATCCGCCTGTCGGATTCGGTCCCTAGCCCCATGCACCCAATGAGGCGAGCGGAACGTGGACGGGGTAGCATCCTTTGGGCTGGAGGCTGCCTGGATTAGGCTGGAGATAGCAGCCCAGTTGAGTGCGATGAATTCTGCAACTGTCGAGGGAAACCCTAGGCACTCCACTCCTACATCCATCTAGTGGAGGTATTTTGACCAGTAAACTGTTTCTTTTCGTGTTTATTCGCTGGAGTTTCCCCTCCAGATAATATAACCAGATGTTTCCCTTCAACTTGTTCTGAGACCGGAATTCATCTGCATTCTATCCATTGACCTGTCAGGCATGATTACATCTCCGGCTTAAGGAAGCCATCCTGCATAGCTGTTTGGGTCATGGAGGCAAGCAAGCCATCACACCACGCCAAGGTGCAGTCTTGCCGTACCATTGCCCGAGTATGGCGAGAACACCGTATCAGCAACGCTGAAGTTAGGCTTGAGGTATTGGGAACCAGAGATGGGTCTCTTGATCAAGTACTGAACCTGAACAGGTTAAGGTGTTTGGGACATGTGTTACGCATGACCACGAATAGACTTCCTTGTCGTAAGCTGTTCTCTGGGGCAGGTAGTGATTGAAGGGCAGGATGAGGTGGTCAGTACATGATATAGTCAAAAGGTATGAAAACCTTGACCAATGGAATTGGCCGAGTAAAACGTGTTAGACTTCCACGTTGGGGTCCACGTGATCCGCCTACTAAATGTTTGGAGACATTAGGTGATATGGCAAAGTGTCACGGTCACTGACGTAGTTGCATTTGGACTCTTTCCTTGTTGTCTTGATTTCCCCTTGGTACTTCGACTTTTTGATCTTTATCACTATACTTTTACTCTTTTTGCTCTTTACTGGACGATGCAAGTGGGTAGAAACCGAAACCAGAGCACCGAAGTGCGAGGTTAATAGTTGAATAAACTGAAAATGAAACTGAACTGAAAATTTAATTTCGATAATCCAGATTCTTCACTCTTATCCTCAGTAACAAATCGCTTTAGAGCACTTGAAGCAGCAACGGGAACTAGTGAATCAGGAAACGGTGGTCTATTGGAATTGCTTTACAAGCAAAAAATTAACTGACTTCGCAGCCTGAAAATTACATTATTCCCGCTGAACGATCTTCATGACATCCTCTGGGACATTTATGTGCCCATCAACAGCAGCGCGTTGAATCACCTCAGTGGAAGTCAAAATGGCAGACAACGACATAGGCGCAGACATGCACGCCCATCGGTGAAACTCAACACATTGCTCATTTTATTATCAGTTCTGCCTGAATCACCAAGGTCGAAATAAGCCTTGCTTAGTGATTATTTTAATAAATATAAAAAAGTGTTGTGAAGTTATTCTGTCCCGAATATTCTGGTATTGTGCGGTCGATTGTTAGGACGTGCACAGAAATCAAAAATTCTGATTGAAAGGTTCAGAACTAAAAACCATCGACGCACAGCGGTTGTTCTCCTTTAGGACATTCAAAGACAATTTGTTCAAGTCATTCAGGTCGGGAAAATGCAACATTTCCAGCTAGGTTTATCCCCAGTTCACTGGACTGCTGAACAAGTGGGATAAGCGCGAGACAGAACCGTGAAGCTGGTTCCACTCTAAATATTCTCTCTCTTTAGAGACTTAGCGAATGACGTCAGTTATCTCATTTTATTAGTAGAGAGCATTCATGGGGAAAAATTTCATTTTTAGAATACAAGGTGATAATCACGAAGTAACTTTGTCGGTTAATAAGCTGATCTTTGGAACGAGGACATATAGTCTCAAGTTTGGATTTTCGGTCCAAGTAATGTGGTTTTGCATCTGGAAAACGGAACATAATATCCTGGGAAATACACGACCGGTTTCACAGTTGTTGCTTCTCATTAGCTTTGCGCACTATGAGATCCTCGGCCCAATAATCTCAAATGGTCTATGGCCAGTGTCTTCATAACCGAGTGTAAGGAGCTCAAGATGAGAATAAAGAACAATTGTAAAGTGCTCGAATGTATGAATAACTGGACAGATGTGTACCCGTTACGCACATCTACTGAGCGGTAGCCACCACAAACGGGTCGTTTTCTTCCGGGGAAATTTCCTCTCGGCATCCAGATACAACACCGTACCATTCACTGTATACTAGTTTCAATTTGTCAAATTTATCAAATTCAGTGAGAACATAAGGGACCAGGTTCATTGAATCAAAATAAAGCATTCTAAATAGTAAACATTTACACTTTCGCCCAAAGAGCTGATGTGTCATAGCGCATTAGACACATTGGAATTAGCAAACAGAATTATTCGTGAAATGTGGCAGCCGTCCAACGTGATTGATATGATTGTTCTAATGATACCACAGCTTAGTTTATTTAGTCTTGCTTTTTAACTAACCTCTGGTAAGAGTTAGCCAGGACCATAATGAAAACTAAAACTGTACACCTTCACACCGTTCAATTTTTATCATGTGGTATTCAGCGATAGGAGCTTATTGCCACGGTGCACTCATATGGAACTAATGACAGTATGATTTCGATCGAACTTCAAGAAAGACGGAGAAGCAGATATTGGCACAACTGGAATGTACACTTCTTTAACAGGGATGACTGAGATTCCCATCGTACTGTCATATGAATAAGGAGCATTCAAATTATAACATTGGGATCGTGATATTCTGTTTGTTTTTATTAGCATACTGATACCAATAAAATGCCTTTTAGGAAGGTCACACACTTTATCTGGTGACGACGTCTACCTTAACGTGACTCATTGTATATTTGGCAGGAAATGTGCTAGCGACTGGAAAACAACCTACTCCGTTCTACTTATTTGGCGGACTCGTTGGTTTATTGGTCTGATATAGCCGGCCACTTCGAAAGTCACATCGATCAAGACGGTGTTCTTAACTGACCAGATTTCAACCGTGTGAACCTTTTTTGTGATAATCTACTGTGATCTGACGGAAGCGGTAGTAGACACGAAAGTTATTCGACGGTTGCTGGGAACGTACCTGAAATGATTATGTTCTCTGCCTTATTTTCATCTAAAATATAAGCGAGGAAAACGGAGTCATAATGAGGTCCCAAAAAATGAGTAGTTCTCTTCACGGACACTAGAAAAGGAACACAAACAGGTCAGGGTAAACGAATGGCGATTATAGAGACATTGATCATTTTGGTGCTGTTGATGACCATTACGACAATTATGCTGATTCAGATTGTAAAGGTAATTTCCCATGCAGTCTCCTTTCTTCACTCACGTGACTCTAATCAGCTCGTTACCCGGTCCTTCCCAACCAATCCAACCTGCACGCCTTCCCTTCCTTTCACATAGTGAACCGGTTACCTTGCCTCGGTCCATCTACGGTCCTCCCACGAGTGTACTTTTGCAGTAGACCGATTTTCCACTGCGGTTAATCCAGGGGCCTACGACCTTCATGTGTTTTGCGTCATAGATGCCCGACCTTGCTTGTCGTGCTTGCAGTCGTTCTCCATTCGCTTTCGCACTCGCACCGCATGAACGACCTTTGCACTTTCCTTCCGTGTTGAAGATCACGCCGCGCCTGCCTGAGGCTGTAGGTCAAGCGTGCGTGTGATTCTTCTGGTCTTTGTCTGATCTAATTTCCTGGTCACACCAGTCCCTCCATCTCATGTGCGCTTACCACCCTGTCCCTGACTGGTCAATTGTTCTTCCTAAAAAATATGGATTTCACCCTATTCCAATGAATCGGTCCCGTATTTCTTGTCATACGTACGCCGACAGACCCTCCCGACGATTTAAAGTATATTCCCGGACCTTTGTGACTGGATTGCCCCACAAATGGAGGTATGTTGCTTGTATTTGTGATGATTGTTCTCTTAAGAACACGTAGTTCACCCAGTCGCCTTATTCGACTTGGGTTTCGGGTTCGTGTTCTACGAGTCACTCAGCTACTGGACAGTGGTCCAATTACATAGATATTGATGACTCGACTCAGTGTAATACGAGGTTGGCAGATCAACTCCCATAAGTGTTGATGAGAATAAAGATAAGGGTTACCAGCCGAAAATCCTCAGGTAAACGGCCGATATCAAGAGTATTTTTCAGAAAATCCTACCGTTACGATGCAAGTTGGTGTCAAAACAGAAAGTTGATACAGTTGTGAGCCGCGTGGACAAAGTTGCTTGGAACTCTTGGGGGATTTACATGATTCATTCTGTGAGCTTCCAAAGAGCACTTTCGAAAACAAATAACCATAAAGTTCTCTACCGAAGAAGTATTTCCATTAACGTACAATTAACTCATTACCAAGGTTAGCCTGAAGATATATGACGTTGATGAAGATGATGATGATGATGACGAAAAATAATAATCATAAATATAGTAATAATAATAGAAGCAATAATTATGTCAGTGTTATAAATGATGCAAAGTGCCGAGACTTATAACACTTATCTTTTTCAACTCACCATGGGTACATTTTATATCAAGTTGCAATAAGGATCAGTGTTCCAAATATTCGGCCGGTACTATTTCTTTTCACTCCCCGGGATATTACGAAAATGGGTTTAATTTTGACCCACACAGTTCCGTTTACCATCGTTTCCTATCACTGTCGACCCACTCTATCTCTACAGTTATCTCCGCTGAAATAGGCTTTTGCCAGTCCACCGATATCGCCTTCCGATACTGGTACTCATCCTCAAGCACGATGTTAGGCTATATCTACAAATGTGTCTTATGCACAGATGTAATCAATAATCCATATTTGGCATAGTTATCATCATATAAGAGAGAAGCCAAGACCTTGCCGATCATGGAATATCAACTAAGATTACATGTCATGCTTGGTGGCCTTTGATTTGCATGACCTAAAATGCTCCTTCATTGGCTGTCATGTCAAATCACTGTTTATATTCGTTCAAATGAAGTGCACACATTATGTATCATAACCTCAAGAAAAGAAAAAACACTTGCTTGATATGAATTGACTTACATAAGAGAAACAATGAGAAAAGTAGTCCACATATCATAAGTCGACCATAAGGCATTTGCGTCTGAAGCAAAACCAAATTAAACTAGTCGGTTCTGCTTTGTGTTGCAAATATGTATGCCGACAGCTTCCAGTACTTGAGTCAATTACTGGTTTCACAGAGCGTTTTGTAGTCGTAATGATGAATGGGAGTAGGTTTTGGATCAACTGGCCATGATTGGCGGTAAATATGCCTTTCTTTTCGCAGATTGTATTGATCAAGTGTGGTGGAACTACCGCAAAAAAATCACTGTATAATAATGTTTCTCTCTGTCGTGGTTACTACGTCACTAAGATTCACTCTATCCGTGCGTTGTGTTGATTTTCATTTTCTTGGTATTTTGCCGGTGAAGAGGTCATCTGGAGAATCTTATTCAATTTGTCTAACTATGGAATTTGTTGTTGCTGATTATCGATGTTAAGTATCTAAGCCTGACAAGTTGAATAGGATGGCTATCGAAGACTTACCTCCTTTGTCCTCATTAGGAAAAATATAATCCAGAATTTGCCATAAACAGTTATGTCCATCGTGAATATATAACATGGCAGTCACCATCACATACGCGGTCAAAAAGCGGACACCTTACCGAAAATGATAGGATCTGCAAAATGGTATCCGTTTGTCACACTCGAAGTCCACAGAACTCGTTCTTACCTTCCGATTGGTTTGCAGGATTCTATCTTTCAATCCTCTATCTGTGGTTAATAACTAAAGACTTAAAAGCCAAACTGTTGGACTTAGACATTGTGGTTCATGTCAAGGATCAGAATAAGTAGTGACGGGCAAGTCGTCCTTTGAAATAAATGCTGAATGATCGAGGTTTAGACTAAACTCTGGAGCCATAAAGATCGGCATCGAACCGAACACGTTGACGAAAACAAGTCTCTCATCAAGACCGGGGGATAAATGCCTATATCAAATGCATAATTTGAGGGAGATGAATAGAGCTGGTTTTCATGCACCTTATATTGAGCACGATCAATTCACTCCAGCAAGCTTTAGTCAAGTGGTGACCCAAAATGTTGGAACGAATCAGAAATGCAAATACAAATTTTAGTGTAACAGAATTCACGGATCACATAAAGAGGAATACGTTTTCACTATGAATATTGGTCGACTTCGTGAAACCGTCCAGATAACTTTCGGACAAATAAAAAGCTGAAAGTCATGTCACTTACTGATGAGCTTTTGCCCATACGCCATTCCCATGTCAAACTTGTATTTTTCTGTCCTCATTATTTCCTCTCGGTCCTATTCTGGCTGATATTCAGTTGGTCACTTGAAAATTAGTTGATTTCCGGACCATTCGACTATGGATTTCTACGAAGGTTCCATTGATGACAGATTTAGAATAAGCGCGAACGAAGGTGCAAGCATTAGTTGATCACCGCATTGGTGCCTTCCCAAACATCCAGTTAACTCGCTGCTGGAAGAAAGCAATCTCTCCACATTTATGGGCAACTAAAAGTCACCGGGACCAGATGTATCAGTAGAATACACACATGAATAGAGCTTTAGACCAGAAAATTGTTTATTTTTGACACTCTAGTACCTGTTGCAATAGGAACATCGTACGCTTCTTTTTTGAGGTCTACGGTGCTCTTCTTAATAGCAATTTTCCATTGATCAGCTTTCTGTTTTCATTATTCCTCTGTTTTGCACACACTCACGTACACACAAAGATTTCACTTAGTATCTACTGAGACCTTTAAAATAGGTTAGTCTCTCCTTTTCTTCTGAGTCCCGTAAATAATTTATCCTCATACCAGATCCCAATCTCTGTCGAGTGGTTTTAGAGCATGAGTAATATAACGTATTTACATGAAAGGACTACATTTGCTTGAAAGCACATGGCCGGTTTCACGCTCATCCAGGTTATGCACTCAGCACCCTGATACCTAATCGTCCCCATACCTGAGCACTCCACAGCTGGTGTACCATATATCCTTACTAAAAAGATCAGCCGTGTTAGCCGGTGATGTAACCTGTAACTGTTCGTTTAGCCTAGCTCCATACGATTCAAATGAGATTGCAGCCATATGTACGCCACATCGGAATTCAAACGTTGCCACCACCTTTGGACACTTTAGTGACAAAGAGTAACCCACTGCAGTCTGGCTTGCTGTCCACCTAGCCTATTTGTATCCCATGCGATTCTCCACTCTAGATTTCAGGTGTGATAGATTACTCCTGAGAGTGCAGTGGGGTTTTTTCGGGAATATGGGGCTTTCCCCTACCAACGTACTAATGAGCAAGCATGCAATAGAATAAGACAATAGCAAAGGTGATACTGGCATTATTATGCGGTAATTTTAACTGATAAAAGGTAACTTTTAAACACAGCCGTAGTAGCTAAGCCCAAGAAGACACAGGGCATATCAGCCTAATGACAACCTCTGGAACCTGAATCAAAAATCAACCCAAACTAGTCAATTTCTAAACCCAATATAGGATCGATATTAGAAAGAACATCAGCTCCCTGTTATTGTACAGGAATTTGTTTTTTTCGTATCCCTTTTCTTCTATGCTAATTACAAAATGTGTACCACTTCACAAAGGGTCGATACATTTTTTCAGCTTAAAAAAATGATACCAAATATATCTTAGCCAAAGCAATTTGTAACCGTAACCCGGGTTTTTACCGGAGCAACTTCTTTTGCTGTCCACGATAAGGACGCGAAGTCTGTATAGCTAATGGTTTCCATGAAATTCTATGGTCAACAGTCGCTCAGATTTGTGACCACTGATATTCATCTGGTTTCGTTTGGTCCAGAGCAAAGCATTGGTTTTTCACTGTTCATGGCATACACATACTTCGAACTCAGGAATATTCCCATTTTCCGGTTTTAACTCTTAGTTGTGTTAAATAAATTGGTATTTTAGCAAAAACAACACCGCAGTGTGGTCGAAATTGTGATTATCAGAAAACTTACTTTCACCCATGATTACCAGCCGAAAGTATGCGCGTGCAAGTGTATGTGAGATCAGCGAGTAGCACATCGATTTACGTGAACAGCGAACATGGGTGAGTGGCTCAGCATGTGCAAGGAAACAAAATACGAAATATTCAAACAACTAATGTGAGCAAGCCCTGGATGGGTTGAAAAATCAATAAGCGTACCACATGTTTATTCCATCCATCTTCTGAGCATATGGTTGTTTCCATTCATTCTCGCTATTTCCAATAAGTCATTAAAAAAGATGTATTGGTATACTTTTTCAGAATACCATCCCAATTTAGTTTATCCACACAACAAACTAGCCTTTCAGTGCTGGTAATTTCGTAATTGATTTGTAGTGTCACATAGTCAAACGTGAGAGTAAGCGCAGGCCAGAAAGCAAATAGAGGTTGAAGTACCACTCAAGTAAAACCTTTCAGACAACGAAAGGACTCAAGTGCCATGTTCCCTTAGATCTGGTGACTCTAAACATACTATAAGCACATCTTGTTTATTATAACCTAAATTCGGAAAACATGCTTCAGGGCATGGTTTTCATAGATGCAATCCTATGGTCGATCAACGGCCTCCTTCAAGAGATCCCTCTTTCGGAGTAATATGACAATTTACGGAGTGCTCCTACACACACTGACGTGTCCCAATCACAGTAAGAACTGGGCCAACTTAACCTCAAATCGCTAAAACCAAATGCTCAAAACAAGCACTGTTTTTGGGTACTCTGTAATAGCCGAACTGCCAGAAATGGAATCAAACACACTAACTGGCACTAAAACCTATTGGTGGCAGCATATTAAATACGGCATTTTTGTAAGCAGTAAATGCCTAGTGACCGCATACACACTCACGTATTGTTAGACACTAACTTCCCAAACTGTGTCACTTGGTGTGGGAGCAGATCATGGATTCGAGACTTGCGCTCTGCGATATTCAGCATCCACGATTGTAATGAGTTTCAGGCGCATGGTGCGTTTCATTGTATGCGGAAAAGTATGGATACTGATTGGAGTGTTGAGTGAATAAATGAACAGTTAATAGTCTGAATGGTTTTTGCGAATTTTATGTGAACGGAATCGCCACATATTCCCACTGAATACGATTGAGCATGGGCCAAAAAATCGACACATGCAGTTTATCCAACCATTACCAAACCTCGTGGTGGTTTGGTTTTAGTCTGATTTCTGCGACAAAACAGATTAAAACAAATTTTGTGCACGTGTGGGGCTACAGAGTCGAAATTTATCACATAGCCAAGGCTCTTGCCTAAGCGGTCTTGTTAGATGTATGTATATAGGACATTGATTTTCAGGCAGTTCGTACTATCTCACACGTGACTTCAAATCAGCCTGTTCTTCTACTTCCACTTCCAGGTCTATGTGCCAGCCTGTTGCCTCAGACAAATCAGGGATCAAACACCATCACTTTCTAACTCCATGAATCGATTCATAACAATATGGTACTCACAGACACATGCAAGACTATCTATTCAATGCTCAGCTGTCCATTGTGCCCCAGATCAAGGGTATTTATGCATATGCTTATTCAAGCCAATACAGATTGAATATCCCAGTAACGTATGAGATTTTAGACTGGGTGCATCAGCTGTTCTCTGTTTGGGGTAATACACGTGATGCATTAACTTGGCAAGAGTGATCACAGTGGTTTGAAACCTTATTCACACAAAGACACACGTTGTGTGCAGTCACAAATTAAAGTACTTGAACTCCGCATGACGCATTCTTGTCAACCTGAAACTCCACCAAAATGATGATAGTCCACAATCAGAAGTGAAGCCTGCCATAAAATTGCATCCATACCAGCAAAACTTACCAAGCCCAGCCAAAGTAAGAACTAACAGCCTTGTTTTTTGATTTCACGGTTGATGGAGATATATCTGTCATTATTCTCGAAGAAGAACAAGACTCTGGACTGTGCCTTCACGTGGTCAAAAGAGAAGTAACTCGCTATTGCGTCTGCATCGAAACACATAAATAAATCGTAATAGAGAATAATCATTGAAGAAAGCTTTGAAAAAGTAAGTGGGTTCAGGTTATTTCCGCCAAAGGGATTGGATGGGAACATTGGGTATGTTCTAAAACATGATATCAAGGAGTCATTTACTTCTGACGGAAACCTCCCATTGGTAGATAAATATATTTTATCATTTGTTTGGTGGAATAACTGAGGCAACCGCAAATTCATTCACCTAGGAAATCCTGCCTTGCTCTTTGTCCAACAATTCACCTGTATTGGAAGTGACACATTTCATGGTTGGGCTTGTGACTATCCATGAGTTAGCAGAGTATATTCGCAAAATGATGTACGTCAAAAGCATTTTCAGAACTAGGACACATGGTCCCAAGTTTCGGTTTTTGATCCAAGTGCTGTTATTATCTCTGGACTAAATGTCTACGCAACTCCTCAACAGTCTTTGAGGTGATTAGCGGCAACAAACGCGAAACTGGTCGTCTGCTTCTGAGGAAGTTTCGTCTTCTCACCCAGATACAATAACAAACTGTTTATTATCACAATGATTGAAATCGCAGATCAACAGTAAAGACATGCCTGATCTGCATATAGCAGAGAATCGGTACCATTCGAGTGCCTATACATTTTATATCTATAAGGATAAAAGTGCTACTTATCCAAACGTCAAAGTTGGATGAGAACACATCATGTAGCCTGTTTGTACGTGATGAGGAACTATGCTGAAAATGAAGAGGAAACAATGCTTAGGCCATTACTGGTAGGCTGCAATTTCTTTGAGAGCAAATGGGAGAAACGTTTTTCACGTTGAATTCACCGAAACATTAGTAAGAACACTATATTCATAATCAATACTAAACATCTTCTGTGCCTTCATCCTGAAATAATTTTCAGTCTCATCAACATGTAATCAGTCGCGTTGGTGAATATATAACTTTCTATCTTGTGCTCAATCACATATGGCTGTTTTGACTCCAAATGTCCGTGTGCAGATAGCTTTTTAACGGATTCCTCAGAAAAGTGAAATCTTTGTGATTTGGTTTAAATCTACGTTATTAGAAGTTAACTGTAAGGACTGGGTCGTGAAGTCGCTGATGCTTTCCCAAGTCTCACACAGAATAATGAACAGACGAATCGTTTTGCTTGCTTTTATCTACAAACCTCTCACGAAACTTAGCGTGAATCGTTATCTTGAAAAAACCATTTCTTATTGAGAAGATATATTTTCTTTGGATTCAGGATAATTTCCAGTTTTACTGGTGAAGATTCCCCAACCATTTACGACGGCTCTAACTGAAGTCCACCAATAGAGCTAGGCATGGTTTACTCCGAATAAAACCAATCATATCGGTTGGTGTGATATATCGGCATCTGCAGAAATAATTTTCCGGGGGCAAGTGGAGAACCAACTGACCTGTCTGCGTCTTCCTCGGAGCACCATATACCGAACATTCACGTGAGGTATAAATTTACCGTAAAAATAATAGACCTCGTGATTTGAGTGCCCCAATGGAACCAGTACGCACCCACCTGTAGTGAGCTTGTTCTCCAGCCATCATATGGCGTGGTAGTAGCCGCACTGAGAGTTCCCACTACCTAGTGTCCAATGGGAATTGAAAGTAGATGGAAATATTCTCCCACCGGATTAGTGACAGAGATATGTGGTACCGTTTTCGTGAGCGTAACACCGTCCTGTTTATTTGATCTTCTAGATCTTCCATGTCTGAAATATGTGTTTGTGGCAGTTGATGCTTATATTCGCATTTAAACACTGAACAGTATGCCAGAAGACTCAAACAAATGGGCATTTTCATTTCTTCAAAAGAGTTTTTACGGAAATTCTGAGAAAACTCAATTTCAGCAGATTTCATCATCGCTAGTGCGATAAATATTGGGCGAATAACGAGGTGTGCTAATGTGACCTTGACTCCAACATTCATATAGACGCGCAGTGGAATTCCCATTTTTCCGGAATGCTTAACAGTAATCGCAAAGAAGCAGATTTGTAGTATATACAAAGTGATATTTCCAAACTATGAAAGTACTCTTCTTGATCTTTACACATGGACGTAACCGTGACAATTATATTGGCTGAACAAATGGCTTGTACCAAAATTTTTTGTTACTAACCCAATGTGAATATAACCCGGGATAATTAATGTTACCTGAAGGTGAGTTAAATTATATTTCCGTATATCATTATATTTTATCCCAGAGCCTATCATTCCGGCAGCCAAGGTCACAAACATTCAATACCCACATGGCAGCTAGAAATAAACTCAAATTCAAGGAAACTTTGAATGAATTAATTTCATTACCCGATGGCCTGATGTATCCTAATAAAGTTACGAAGCTCCAGCTATATATTACGTAAATGTTCACGTGCATCACAGCCGACACTATCTATCTATCTATCTATCTATCTATCTATCTATCTATCTATCTATCTATCTATCTATCTATATATATATATATATATATATATATATATATATATATATATATATATATATAATCCCAGGTTGCTAATAGATACACGGTGAATACGGTCAACTGCTGAAATAAAAATGCACTGGAATGCAAGGTTGTATCATGTTCATGATAGGAATGAGTAAAACAAATGTCAACTTTTCTCTGTTCAATACCTCTTCTAATTATTCGCTATGTTCACTGCAATTTATTTGATCAAACAGCTGGAAAAAACAACGAGGAGGAAAGTGAACAACAATATATAAGTATAACATGAGATTTAAGTTTAAATTCCACAACTAGTGCTACCATGCTGCAAAGTGGTAGCAAAATAAAGTACGACTGGTGATGTTTCATGCTATTGCTCAAGCCACACAATAACTTACAGCCTGATTGACTATTGGTCGTAAGCGATCTTCTGTGTCTGAATACATGCAGCCTCCTCTGTGAAAACGGGAATACCGTTACGTATAATTACTTCCTGAAATTATCTGTTTTGAGTTTGTGTTGAGACCGATTTCAAATGCAAAACAAGGCAAACGTCCGCACAACCGCAATGTCAATAATCTTTATTCATGCTATGAAGGATTTTCTATTGATCTAACCCGCACATAAAATATTATTTTTCGACCTCACGCTGGCCATACCTAACAAGCCGTAGTGGAATTCCTGTTGGCCAAATAATGTCGTTACCCAACTGTTTGTTGGACCTATTAAACAAACGTTTTGCTCAGTAACAGCAAAAAGCAGACTGGCTTCTGGTAAAGCAAATGATCCATGTGTTGTTATCAAAGCATATGATTTCAGGTGATGGCGAAAGCCTTTCTTTCTGCGATCTGCTCGACCAATTCCGCGGTTGCGTGCCACACCTTTGAGGGATCATATTACTTTTTGTTGCCCTCTGACCAGCCACCCCTTAAGTGAATATCTCGCATTGTGCTGCGTCTAGTTTCTTATCATAGTAGAGAGCCTACAAGCTTTCCTTGTGCTTTACAGTGTACGTTTACGAGATTTCGGTTGTAGTTAGAACAGACGAACCGGCAGCTAGTCTACGACTAGGTTAAGGGAATGAGGAAGCTGGTATCCGCAAGCTCTCTGTTTACGACATAAACATAATTCGTTTGGAGTGACAAGGACTAAGATAACCGCTGTTCTGCTCTAGCATTTGGTATTGCTGGACATCTAGTCCCGTGTGTCAAATGATATGAGATGCATATTCATTATGTTGCCTAGGGTGAGTTTGAATATGATTTCACACAGCAGGCAACCAAAACAATTTCGACACCATAAAGCACAGAACTCGGATAAATTTTCTTTTTTTGGAGCAACTTCCCCTTCAGCACAGTGATATCGGAGGAAACCCGAACCTCGAGAAAACAGTACTGCTCGTTTCATTCACATTTTTCACAGTGCGCATTCCCCAACACACTGATACCACAGAATTCAGTACTCGCGAAAAACGAATGAGAGGAAACCACCTTGATACGGTGTTCATGCAATCCAAGTTCTGGAAGTGAAGCAGGCGGTTACGCCAACGCCAGGTTCTTGAGCTGTCTATCTGATAAAACTTGGTCTCGGTAGCCCTATTCACAATATGGGAAGAGTGAGACTGCTCCCAACAGAACAAATGCCAATCGAATAATGGCGTTTACCGATAACTCGTGTTTCTCAAACGATACAACAAGTATAAATATGCAGCAGATGAAGACCTAAAGTCAAGAACAAGGACCAGAAATGTTACGAAAATCAACACAGGGTAGAAAATAAAAAGGTACAATTTGCAAGCAACCGAAAGAAGCAGTAGCAAGGTTAGGTTGCGGTACTATCAGTTATGAATATCAGTTAACACCCTCAATGCCATTTTTAATCGTGGTCAAAGGCAAACTGGTATCGCAAACGGTTGTCTCCTTTTTCTTTGATCAACGAACCCTTTGAAGTCATGGCTCTTAGGTCAGTTTTATGATTGACACACGAACTGGAGTATAAAGTCATACAATTGTTTTGGTTCACCGAGAAGCGAGCAGGGTATATACATGTGTATAATTTTTTTAGCTGTTCACTCGTTGATAACTGTTTTCTGCAAATCATTGCTTCACGAAAATGATAGCACCGTTATCAACAGAACAGAGAGTTTTTTCTACTGTTTACTAAAAATATGCGGATCGAGGTTGATATTGTAGGGCTGAATTGGCTCCGAACAGTGAACCTAATTAGTGTCTTTGTTGAGCCCGAAGATGAAATGATAGATCAGTATTTCCAAGTTTATTTAGAGAAGTACAGCACGCCAAGTAGCAATAGCCGTTACAAAAATCACAAAATTTATTATCCGGTTAGATGTTACCAGTTTCTAGTCCCCAGGTTTGATTTTCTGACATTCATGCGGTTGTTATTTTCTTAGGATATTGCTACTGCAAACTGTCCATGAAACCAAAACAAATCGAGCAATCCCTACCATCATCGATTAATTCAGCGACTGAAAAAGGTGTTGAAGCAGACAGATCGCCTCGCCACCCACATGACAAACAAATTAGTCAAGAAACTAACTGAAAAATCCTAGACCCCACAGCTAACATAGAGAACCTAACGCTAGTAAGAAGCGCAAATACCTCACCAACAAAATTCACTGTGAATTCATTCAATCAAGGGATATATATATATATATATATATATATATATATATATATATATATATATATATTCAGATTCTCGAACCACACCGGGTACATGTCCAGTCAGTTGTAAAACCTACCATCGCAATTGACCAAAGTTTGCACACTTAGGAAAGAAAAACTTGTAAATCCACTAAAAGGGAATATATGTTTCTCTTGTAGCCAAAGTACTCTTCGTACAAAAATCACATTCAGTCCTTGCACGAAATCAAATAGAACGAATATCTAGTGCATTCACAAGCAACCATGGGATCGGAAGTAACTGTTTTCAGGAGGCGTACCTAAACCATTTTGAAGTTAGCATGGATTTAACGGTGGGATGAAAGTTGAGAGTTCTTTAAGTGGAGTAATGTACTTGTGACGAGATGAACTATCCGGAAGAAAAGCAGCCATATGAGGAGGAGGGGTTCCAAGAGAATAGGTGACTATTCACCCGAAACCGTGGGACTCCAGAAGCCAAATATTGTAGAATCTAAGGGCTATCAAAGTCGCAGGTTCCATTGAGACCACTCCTTTCTACTATATGTTTAACCTAAATTAGCTACAAAAAAGAAAGAAGAAAATTGAAGTACCTTAAATCTGTTGCACTTGTGATACACTCTCAGGGCAACCCTATCACTCCAGAATAAGAGAGACGGTAAATATGAAAGGATAAGGATAAAACAGACTTCACTGTTTGATAGCATCCATAAAGTAAGTGAACTAGAATTGCACTGAGCTTTGTACAGGATAAGAATATGCACTCCTTATTTACACAATGTGAAGATTCAACGCTTGTTCTTGAGTCCGTCCAGAATTCCTATTTTTATTCTGAAGACCAGTGATTGTGCGAAAACAATAACTTACACATGCAACCCATCATCACTTTCATCATCTGGATCCATTATGACCACTAATTTCGTTGCTATTATTATCATCACTATCGTCATCGTCAGCATCTTTATAGGAATCCTTCCGCGTCAGCAGTATCACCATGTTATTCATTAGCTGTTTCATAATGTCTGAAAACCATGACTTGTTCCTACTCTATGTAAAATCTGGACTGTTTTCAACCACGGGCTGGGACAAGGCATAATAATCTGGAAAACGATTTCTATAACACAATTACATACATAAATTCATTCTTTACGTGAAAATTGCAAGTTTTCACGTGAGTATTATCAACAGAACCGCATCAATCATTTAACTAATGAGTACATGCAAGAGGTAGATACCACTTAAAAACAATACAACAAGGCAAATCCAACGTGGAAGGTGATTATTTCTATCGGAACAAGTGAAACTCAACGACGAATGTGTGCCAGAGCATCTGAGTATCTAAACGCTACGCTCATTTTCGAATCAAATGACCGTTGTGGCATCTTCGAACTATTACAGTTGGTCCGTGCCGATTACGTTGGTTGCTCCTACTTATCAAAGAATGTGCGCAGTCAATCGATAAAGCAGCTCCATCACTGAGAGACAAGATATCAGCTACGTAAAATCCTCATAGCAGTTATATCTGAACAGTTGAAATTTTGAAACTAACTGGTGCACGGATATCCACTTTTCCTGTACGTTTTTCTCCTCGAAAGCCGTGCTTTCTGACCACATTTCAAACCAAAACATTCGTGATTGATAAGCCAAAGTTATTTCGATCGTTGTTATTCAGCGGCAGCCATAAATCGAAGGATAATTTTGTTTGAAAAATATATTGCTGGATATCCACCCTTAACGAACGCAATCAATGGTTAGGCTTGATGGATGCACTGTCACTATTACATTATGAACCTCTGGACCATCAAGGTAGGCCGTAGCTATCGAAAATAAGGTGGAATTCGTTGTATTAGTTTTTCAAATTTATTTTCCATATCACAAAGTCAAATTTGAATTGTCCACGATGGTGTTTGAGTTTCTCGTCGGAATCCCTCTAGTGAATCTATACACAGAAATCTGACATTTTATCACTGTAAAACTTCTGTCAGTTGATGCAATATGCATTGAACTATTTCCAGTTTGTAGTAGGAATATTGGTGCCAAGCACCAGTTTACACTTTGTAAGCAAAAGTAGAACCTTTTTTTATAGATTTTAACGTTGTGTTCCTTATGTAAAGTGTGTTCATTTACTCTCTCGATATCAGTGGCTTCCGATGTGCAACTTTTTCAATTGCAGCAGCTGCCGGTGATTTTGGCTATCACGATGATGATGGCGGTGACGATTATGATCATGGTGATGAACGGGGAGAAGATAATGAAGATGAGGATCTGCTGCCGTAGATATCGAGAGAAGAAATGCTGGAATATTTTACTGTCACAACAAACGAACCAATTCTTAGTGGGAAGACTTACTTGTATCCCGGAAACACAATGCCAGACACTTCGTCAGCAGGTATATCTGTTTCCGTATTTTTCTAGGTAGTGGTGTGGTCGGTTCATAAGTGGGGTGTCCATTACAGAATGCTTAAAAAGGAACTAGTTGACTGATTACACCATAGGCGGAAGTACATAGTTTTCTGATTCATTCCACTGGTTCTAGTAGGAAGACCTTTCTATCTCTGAATCATCTCGATTTAACGATACAAATTACCGGTTCATATAAGATGAGTGACAAAAGTAACAAAATCTTGATCAACGTTCTCACTGGTTCATCAGTTATTCTGAGTAGTTAGTCTTAGAACAAACCCAATCGGTTTATTGGATTCAGATGACATTTGGCATCTGAGTTGTTCTTCGACCCGCCTCGTTTGCTCCAAACTTGTCCCCAATTCAGGATGGGTGAAAACCTGTTGGCTTTTCGTCAAACCATCGTGCTGTCTGCCGAACAAACCAAGTCGTCTGTTGCACATATGCCGGCTCCTTCCTACCACATACTCTGAGTGCATCTGATAACGATGAATAGAGACGAGTGATGATCAGTGAAAAATACAGTCAACGCTGACCAGATCTGACAGAAAGGTGACAACAAAGCGAACCACACTCACGTGGTTAACGATGTTTAGGTTGTCAGCAGTGCAGAGAAAATGTTCGTTGCGTTATTCACGAAAGATTCGATGGGTTCTGTAAATTAACTTTTTGTACTTTGTATTCCGATAACATTCTCGTTTGTCCTACTCACGAGTAGCGTGTACATGCATCATGAACCTCGAAAGTTAAGCGTCTAATTCCCCGTTTCTAATGTACTGACAGTTCAGATTTACGTTTCTATAAAATATAGTGCGCGTTTATGTTCCCTGATCTGTGTTCTATGACTGAGCATTTCCATTGTAAGAAAAATTTTGCAGAGCGTTTCACACACTTAAAGAAGACGACCACCTGTGATTCGGTTTCTCGATCTAACCCAACCGCTCATGCCCTGAAATACTAGACCACAAGTCTACCGCCTGCCTCATCCGTTCACGTCGACATATATCACTTTCGTCATTTTCAGTTGCTACTATTGGTACCTTCACATTGGTGACGCCGTACAACATTCAAATTTGTGTATTCTAATTATATAATTTTCCTTATCCTGTAACTGAAGCTATTATTTCATATTAGCCCAAAAGCTTTTTGATAATCTATTTGTACAGCAACCGTGCTGTGCTACAGTTTCGCTTGCCTCCGTGCTGAGTGGATCGTTTATGACTGCACTGACCCGATTTATCAGATAGCCTTCTTTACTGTTATTTCTGGTTGCTCACCCTGCTGTTAGTCATTTGAATTGACGTATTTCTATGCGCCGCATTATTTAGAAGCATGAATTAACGATAAACGCGTTTAAACGATTGAAAGTTGTTCTATTGCTCGTAGCAGCATACAGACCATATCGTGCTTAAAGCTAGTGAGACTAAGTTTTCTGCTATACTGACAGTAAAAGTAATCCGGATAGTTGCTACAGGATCCAAACATGTGGATTTGTGAAACTGAACAAATGCCTTTGATCTCCCATAAATTAGTATGACTGAGTATGGATGGAGTCATCATAGAATACTTACTAACCTTAAAAATGTCATCTCCAGACGGCCGTAGAAGTATACCTGTGATCTTCTGATGACCCCCAGAAATAGTGACCTAGAACTCAGTTGTTTTCCTGCTATCATGTTGCAGTTTACCTGGGTAATAAATATCATTTAGTCACTTTTTAGACGAACGATCGTCCATGGCTATAGCGGAATCATACAGTGTGTTTTTGCCTACTGTTTGTATTCAGCAACAGTCTCCATCCCTAGGACACGAAACCGAGAGCGAGAATCTCAACCAAATGGTCTCCGGATAGCTTTTATACAAGTAGCAATGTTTTACATGTGTTCATTTATACGCCCACGTTAAGGTGACCGTCGCAAGTTCAGAATATCTGGAGAGTACTGATAACCAAAAGACGAAATCTCCTAGGGATTACTCGAATGTAGGTAAAAGATTTGATCACCGAACAGGAAATAAAACGCTGAGTATTTCGTTGTTTTTTGCTTCAGTTAAGTCACGCATTCTACGCGAACAACCTATTCGTATCCCTTTCAAGCATGGGCAAACACTTTCTCGGTACTGACTTTACATCATGATTCGGGGCGAGCTGTATTGCCTTATCGAATTTGCTACGTATTGATTGGCCTTACTCTTTTGCGTGTGACAGCACATGCGTGTTCTGCTGCTAACTGTGAAAGCAACAGCTGTATGGTGGAATCAGTCACATAGTGTCGTGAAACAGGCATGCGCCTTTAAAATCTCCTCGTGATTCATTTTCATACTTCTCGCCCACACTTGTGCATCGGATACCTGTCAGTATCAAGTTCTACACTACACTTTTTAATAAACATTTGCAGAATAATTCGTGCCAGACAGCTTACGTTTGCCTGGCTATTCTTAATCGTGTACTGATGCTCGAGGTTACCGCACGTTGATCCAGAACTTAAGTTCATCGTACATGCGTTCTTTCGTTCGGTCTACGTAACATAGAACGTAACATTAGTAAACACAACTACTTCTGGATTTAAATGCCTTAGATGGGACGTGTTTCATACTCGTCCTAAGTGAGAATCGCTTGGGTTAAATGCTCACTGAGGCGATTCAATGTCAGCGAATGATTGAGGGTAAAACTCCCAGTGACACATACATTATGTATGAAAACCGTGGTCAGTAATCAAGGCCACGGAGCTGTGATCAAACTCTTGACGTACCTTAAGTTGTTTGCTAATTCAGGCGAATCAACACACAGAGTGAGTGCAATCACAATCTGCTGCCACTCTGGTGAAAGTATTTTGCATATGGAAGGTGCAGACTACATGCCTCAACTTCCAAGAGCTCTAAAATATTCAGAACTTCCTGTGCATTGTCACTCGGCACGATTATACTATTGGCGTATTCTTAGTCGAAAACCCTGCCGCCCAGGTGGATTAGACAAGGCATTCTTTAGAACACCATTTTTGGCACAGATGAAAAAAAATGGGCTACAAAAGAACCCTAACAACACCTCTGGAGACTACGAACTGGGGCGAAAGCAGGCCGCCATCCACAAACCATGCCGGTGTATTGAGATACAACAGTATGAGGAGAAACACTTTATCATCCGAGAATCAGATCCTGGGAAAGCTTTCAAACAATGCAAAACCTTAGACAGAGTTGCCGTTCACGAATATTTCGGGGAATATGATGAACGTTTGTCTTTGGACGGTATACTTTTAATTAAGTAACAGTCATAGGGTGGAAAGTTGATCGGTGCACCCTAGATCGGCGCGAAACCTCTCTGCTCTTCGCGAATCTCCTTTCAGCGCATGTAAAAACACTTGCGAATCAAAATAGACGTATGTAGCTGCTTTTTGAATAACGCATACACATCTGTTTGCCTTAGTCTTCATGTGAGCCCTTCTTGAAAACTGATGCAACAATTGATTACTCAGGATTTAAAAACCTGCTCTGAACTCCAATTCTTTGGGAACCATCATGAAATCCTCTAACAGGCTGTACTCTGCCATCTACAAACGGAGCTAGGGGAAATCCAATACAGCTCGATGACTTCCCGAGAATCGATTTCCTCGAGGATCTCTGCCTGGGTAGGATGGTATGTCAAAGTAGACCACAGAATGATTTGAGGAATAGATACATAAAGGTCTAACATTAGAGTTCAGCCAAACTGTCCCTGTAAGTGCTCAGCCTAAAGTTTGAGACCCCCTTGTTGAATCTAATTTGATAAACTGGCAGCGCACTTTGTTTCACTCACAACTAGTGGTTTCTTATCAGTGACTCGAACAAGATGGAACAGCTTTCATAATTTTTCTATGACCGCTGCACGCTCCATATCTGGTAGGCCTTGAGCCCATTAGATTTAGAAAATATGTGTAGGCTTTTTCTTTGTATACATCTCGTTACTAGCTATGTTTTCTTATGCTTGCTTCCAACCGGGAGTAAATTGAAGATGCCGTGAAGGCGCAAAATGTCAGGTTCTCAGGAGTCGATGCGAACGCCTCCAACTCATTAGAACTTGTAAAAGCAAAGCAATCTTGATAAATGGAAGGTTCTGCGAAATGTTTTGAAGTGGGGAAATTTCTAACTATTCAACTAATACTTTGTGGAAAAAGCTTAGATGCGCTAATTGGGAAGGCTGACTGCATTGAAACCTTTCATTGAAACGTGCGTTTGGGAAGCCCATCAAAGCATGTGAACGGTTCTATCATGAAAAATAGTATTTTGTGAAAACCTGATATTTGTGGAATATTTCAAGTTGGTCGGTCGGCCTCCTCAGTTGACTCAAAAGATTTGGACATCAAGGGAATTGCCGTCGATCAGAGCGTCAGATAATAATACGGGCAAGACAACAGTCAAGATTAGAGCTCAGAGTATTTTAAGTTCTCAAGGTTTCCCAGTGGAGGGAATCTAATAAGAAAATGTCTGAAAAGAGACCTCAGTTATTCAGAGCAGAATATATCTCGCACTCATAATACGTGACAAAATCATGATAACAGAACAAACCATCATGAACCAAAGCTCGTGTAACTGATGTTGGTAAGTATGATTAAATGAAATAAGTGTAGCAGGCTCTGCGTCCTCAAGCAGCAACAACAAAAGTGTTGCCGATCGGTATGGAGACTGTTCACTGTGCACAAACATCTAAGTCTCATTGCGTCTTCCCGACTGTCTACAGAGTAGAAAGCTGACAGCATGGCTACAGGCTTCTCATGAGAACTGCTCAAGAACTGATGAGACCATATACTGTGGCTTGAACGTCTCCATAAAAGAGTAGTTGAAGCTTCACGGAAGGATTTTACCGATTCTTCAATCGGCTGATTGAACTGTAGTTTTCAATGTAACACATCAAGAGTAAAGAGTTAAAGCTAACGAACACCTTTATCTTGGCTAGTGTGATGGGCACCCAGGACGAAGTAGGGCTTCAGTCGTCAGTAGACTTTTCTGTGAGAGATGAATGCTATAGTAGGATGAAAGAATTGTTGGTTCTACAATTAGTACGACCGAATGGAGTTTTCAGTTGAAGTGACAGAATGTAGGGTGATTAGAGAGGAGACGAGGGTTTAGAGGGAACAGTTTGTTGTGTATGGTGTAGTTGACATCACGAAGGTATGAGAAATGTCAGCACAAAATTTTATGTCACTGTAGTTGTATTTTGCTATTTGGACTGTTGTATTGCTGGATCATCGGATCGAGTATTGGCCTTACTCTTGCGAAAAAAACCTAGCCTGCGCAAAGTGAAGCACATCCTGAAATGCAGCGCTTAATATTCACCCTTGCTTTTCGACAGATTCAAAAACACTTGAATCTACCAATGAGTCAAAAACAAAAAATGAGCTTGGAAATTATCACGATCTGCGACGACAGTGACGTGACCAATCGGAGCAAAATGAGAAATATGTATCGTGGTAAACCAAAGAGAAATTCAGACTCACATTTGGATCATGCAATTAACAGTGTCAATGCGTCGGTGAACAAAAAATAGCCCAAACAGATTCTATAATCAGCTCAATGAAGATCAGCACCGTCATCTCGGATGTGATGGAGAAGCAGTCTGATGTTGGTGTCTAGTCTGTTTCAACCGAGCACCGGGCTAGAATACAGATACATGAATGCACGATGAAAGCGAATAATGATCACACTGCACATCCGAACGATAAGGAGCCGAAGGCTATAAAATTGAAGGTTAGCCCCCGTTATACTCATGTGTTTTACGAACAGACTTTTGTTAGGTGCATCATCTTTCGGCATATTTCAAAAATCGATCAATAATTTGCTCACATTCAAACAGTTCACCAATCAGGCTCGTGCTCGACATTGCCGGGTTGGGTATGGAACGATATCCTGTGTATTCATTGGGCATATGAATGTTCAGCTCTGATGTATTATACCATTCGGAGTCAGCACGGAGCCATCCGGCCAATCACTAGCCAATTATCGAGCGTGGCGGCTCTCACGGTGAGAGTTTGCATTTGAAACAATACGAAACTATGGTACGGAATGTATAAGTACAGAATTAAAATTAGTGGTATCAGGTCGATAAATGAGATCTGTGAAAACAGGAGCGTCACTGATCGCAACCTCTAGCCCTGTCTTCCTCTGATTGAGGGGATGATTGGCGCTTGACCGAAGATGCCTAGCACAAAGTACGCGACCACGTCCATGTCATAGACTGATCCTTCTTACTCATCTACGTACCATCAACCACCTCAGAATCCACTGTGTCTGGGAGGTCGGTTTTGGTTTTTCATTTCAAGTCTCCAAATATCTGAATGATATACCCAGCCATATAAAACACATCATACTTGTTGTGTGGAACCCACAGGAGGAAGCTTACACACAGGCTATGCACATTGGAATGTATATCTGGTAGAAATGTGTTTGGCCTTTTCAGTCTTGTTAGGAATCAACAGCAGTGCATTACTATGATTCGCTGATCGCACAGGCAGATGGCCTGGATTAGCTCTCAACGATTTGTTCAATATCACTATAATGTGCTAAATCATTCTTCTGTCATTGACTTTCTATTGATAACAACCTGTTGGCCGTAAACTGACCACATGGAATGACAGATGACTTCTCCGAAGGAAGCCTGAGTGATGATGGAGAAACTATAGTCAAACACGTTTTATAGTTCAGTCACTTGATTGACAAGCCCGAATATTTCGGTGATTAGGTATTTCTCTGGAAGTCGTTCACACTCGGTTTGAGTTCGACTAATGGTTTGGTAGATGTGCATCTTTCGTGATTCTCATTCCGAGTATACAGACCCATAGTTCTTATGTGATTCGAATGATAACCACAAAATGTCAATAAGACTTAGGTGCATTATTCTCTTGAGGGTTTTTACCTCTTGATGAATCAGTTGTAATTTATAATTTGACTTGATTCTTCTTATGATTATACCGATTATGCAACAAATCTGTTGAGGGTGTTTTTAATGCAGATTGTAAGCCCAAATGAAGCTTATCACAGATAAGCCGTCTATCGTAGAAGATACATGTGAGTAGTTCATGGAATGCTAAGACTGTCTAGTCTACAGTGGTTGAGTTAAGCTTTTTCCCTTTACTCGCATAGAATTCACTGGCGTACATTATTTACCATAGATCATTGTGAATGCGACATGAGTGAAGTGGTGTCTATAACCTGCAGTAAGAGAGTGGACAGGCTGACAAGTGAACCTGGCCAAACCAGGCGTGTAAAGCTTGCGGTTGATTTTTTCCCGCTCTCTGAGCCCGTGTGTCAAACTTCCGCATGGCTGAACACCGTTCTCATACATGGCCTGAAGGAGTGCTATATACACCAAAGAATAGGAATTGTCCATCTTTGGTGGGAAGCAACTGTTTTCTGAAGTCTCTATTTTGTGTTGTTGTTTGATCCCCCGTTTCGAAAGTCATAAAGTTTAATTTTTTCCCCATAACGAGTGAGCTAACCTAAAACAATAAGGATAATTTAGCGATCGGGTTAGTTTAAAAAGTAATAATATCGGATGATAGAACAACCGGCTCTGGGGAGGACTGATTAGTTAAAATGACGTTGTTTGACTACTTGTAGGTTTTGCTTAATATGGATGATGTCGAGCTCGTGGATGGTACTCGTGGAAGTGTTTTTAACGTGACAAATAACTATGCTCACCTCACTTTCTTTCGATCTGGTTTATTTCGCTACCAGTGAAAAATCAATAAACAGGGTTATCAAGAGACAACCAGATTCCAAAAGCTTCCATTCAAAAATATAGAACAGTGGTAATATATGGTGATTGGGCACCAACATGAACTGCTATACTGTTGTGAATTGCCGACGGACTCTGGCAAAATTTCCAGCTAAAATAGATGGATTCCCAAACCGCTCGGAGATTACCTTGGTTTTCCATATAATTCGCCGTATTTCACCGAGTTCACGAACAGTGATGGACAAACAGAAGTAGTGCATCTTGTAGCGATGAGTTTATACTTATACTTACTTACTTACTTATACTTATACTACTTTGTTTCTCAAAAATAGCTTGATTTTGGACTATCAATTGTTAGTGATTTCAGAACCACTCAGTGCTCTGTTTCACCAGACTGCTGATGACCAGTATCACGAGTGGAGTTTTCTCGAAGTGGCAAATTGTGACAACTGTCACGGAGGAGCAAATACAATAATTATTTTTCTAGGTAGACAGATACGACTATTCTCACGATACCACGAAATGCGAAGACCCGCAGTCGATATTACTGCCTGTTTTGAGCCAGTCGACATTATGTATGTGTTTCCCCTACCAATCACCGTGGTGATGCTTTTTCTTGGACCAACCGATGAGTATCTTCTGGTCATTCCTATTCAGTAGAAATATATTCTACGCCAGTGTCTCTTTTAGCCAATGAGTGTGCTTGGATATATAACTGCCTCGTCATGTGCTCATCGCTGTTGTGCAAGTAGCTGAAATACCCGATCGAGTGTACACATTCATTGCACAGCATTGGAGCCCTCAACACAAATGGATGAAGAAGGCAAACGACAAAAAAGAACTCTGGAAGTTTTCAAAATACGAGACCAAGTCGCTAAATATACAGGACATGAAACATAACGGAAAGGGAGCACTTAGCACAAAACAGAACTAGAGAAGCAAAATTTACAAAAACCCCTAATATTTACTTTGCAGATGATAGTGGTGTGATGCGGGCGAATGATACGTAAAACGTTGGTTGAGTCTTGTTTAATAGTAAGTGCTGGAATTGCGCCACAGCGCATTTTAACACCCAGAAAATGGCGAGATTTGATATAGCACGGTCTTGGTTATTTCGGTCTGAGGTGATATTTACCTGTTATTGTATTGAATATCAATATATCTGTCACTCTTCACCACAGTTGTCGTAGGTTTCAGCAAAGTGATGATATACTTGGACTGGTGATCATTATTTTAGCTGTGTACACCGAATGCTTTCAGTGACAGTTATAGCTAAACCAGATGCTGACATTTTTGACGAATTTTGTTCTTCTGATTCAGTAACTAAAACATTCAAAATTAATAGTTCACAAGATTCTGCTACTTCCTACTACTCGAACAAACTGACACTTTCTTTGGATCAGTGCAGCATGAGTGCACGCACGTTATGCATTTGATTTTATCTCTGTTTGCATTCTGCAAACTGTTCAATGGGACAAATTTCACTCTGTCAACATGTGCACACAGGTGTTTCATTTCTCCATTAGAGGATTAGTGCGACTGGATTTACTCATAGGAATTTGTGTTCAATAATGATGGTGGGAAAACTATGACTATATCATGAATGGTACAACGACTGTCCGCTCGGTGTCCAAAATCAATGGTAAAATTAAAGTCCAGATTGTAATGATAGTCGTCGTAGTGATAATAAGTACACCAACAGAAATATTGGGTTGCGCGTTAATCAAGTGATTGTAGATTTTGCATATGCCACATAACCCACATGATATAGTTGAGAACTAACATTACAACTTTATCACCAGGATTGAAATATATGGTCATTCCATGGACTTTACGTAGAGAATCATGCCGGGTTTATCTTCCATAAATTGTCTGCTAAACAGTCCATTCAGTAATCTTGTTAGGGCTTTTCACACAACTCTGGACATTGAAATAGCTGGTTGAAAAACCAATCTTGCATACAGCCTTATGCAACTTACTTCTGTCTTTGATTCGAACACGATGAAACGGCATTGACTATAATCCTAGGAACTAAAAGCCGATTCGCGATCTCAGTCAAGTCGGTGTTTGATGAACCAGCAACACCAACTTTTCTCCCGAAATATCCACTTCTTCACAAGTCCCAAAGTTGAAAGAAGATGAATGGAATACTACATATGAAGAAGAGCCTGATGTGTTTATTTGGCGTTATAATCGGATAACTGTCCGTTTAAAGCATTGCCGTATGGTTGCCAGGGTATCCATCTTTGATTCTGAGTTTGCAAACTAGCGACACGACAAAAAGTGCTCATGTTCTTGACTAGATATCAAACGGCAAAATGCTCCACAATTAGAAATACTAGTTCCGAAAGCATGGATTACGTCCCTTTGGTTGTGATCGGCTTGGATTTAGGCGTATTGTTATTTATGATGGTCTACAATCGGTAGCCACCTGCTGTTTACGCAAGGAGGCCATCTGCCTAAATGATACTTCCACGTACACGTTCCATTCGATCGATTGGTGACATTGCGTTAACGACCGGATTGAAAATGCGGTCGAGAATTGGGGGCTAACAATGAAATCAATCATGTATCATGATGCAATCGAATAATTTTACTCGCGGTGGGCTTGATATCGTCCTTGAGTTTGAGTATCCCCTTCGCCTTGAGAGTCAGACTGTTGAGGGAAAATTCTGCTTGGATTGCCCAGAGAATGACGTATGCTGAAATCTCTGAGAAGGCAAAAACAATGTGTCTATATACTAAACGACCAGGTTTGATGAAACGACACTCCATCCTGATCAAACAGGAGATTCGACGTCTGAACAAGGAATTTGCCCACCAGTTCTTTTGTACCACCAATGGCAAACTTCTCTGGCAGGGAATCCGGCTTCTGTATGGAAAACAGGCCTAATCTAAACACGACAACATAGATACCGACAGCCTGAAAGCCGCTTTTATTCATCCTTCTTCGAATACCCTCCCGTCTTATTTTCCTTCTGTTCCCTTCGATATAGAGCAATTTTCCTCAGAAAAAGTCTTCCAGTTTTTTCCAACCTCAGAAACAGATTCTCTTGTGGGTCCAAACGGTTTACCTTCTACAGTTCTCAAATTTGAAGCGAATCAGCTATCCAGGATCACGACTTCTCTCATCAATGAAACTGTTGATGCTGGTGCCATTCCTGTTTCCTGGAAACCCGTGACAATAGTGCCTATCCGCGAACATTCCAAACCCAACGTTTTGTCAAAAAGCTTTCATCTTATCGTCATCACTTCTTCCGCGCTCATGTTGACCCAGTGTGCTATCCTTAATCGATTGCATTCCTCTCTTGCTTTTCCAAATGACCCCCATCAGTTTGCGTACAAACCTATCAGATGCACTCTAGGTGTAGTTGCTTCAGGTTGCCCTTTCATTTCAAACAACTTTAATCGCTCCATGAATTCCGTTTAATGTATTTTTCTCGATTATTCTTCCATACTCTATTCGTCTTCCTCTTCTCATTTTCTCCAGAAGTTAGAGTCTTTTTGCTGCCTCAGTTCTTCACTCCCGTGGTTGAAGGATTAGTTTTCCAATAGAACTCAACGTTATACAACTCATAGTTTTTAACGTACAAGTTTATCGAGTCTTTTAATTACCAACTCAGGTGTTCCGCAGGGTACTGTTCATTCCCCGTTTCACTTCGCTACTTATATTAGCGATTTGACCACTGCAACACCCGCACAACTTTTTAAGTACTCTGATGACGTCGTGTTCTGTCAACTTATCTCCAAACAACAAAACCTTCACTCTTTTTCAGAGAACCGATATAATATTCAGAACTTCCCGTCCATTCTGGACTACATTTCAGCATTTCCAAATGTTTTGAGTATACTCTCTCCCTTTCACGTTCCTCCTATTGCAATCAGTAGTCAATCATCAACGGTGTCCCAATTTCCAGGGCTGACTCGGTCAAATATTTAGCCGTCACAATCAGCGACAAATTACAGCTGTCTTCTCATATTCTTGATTGGGTTAAAACTGCGAAGACTGACTTTTCAAATTCGTAGCCTAAGGCAGTTTGAAGTAAGAAGAGGTCATTCTTTCATTTGTCCATCAATATGTTCTACGAGTCTTACTCTATTGCTCTTCCGTAATCTTTACTGGGGTATTTAGGAACGGTGTTATCATTCTATGCCGCGGCCTAGCCACTATCAGTCATGTCTCTTCGATTTCCACGGGCTGTATTATCTTCAAAGTTTGTGATTTGCATTTTAGAGCCTGTGAAAAATTCGCCGAGAAGATTTTCGGGATCCCATCCATCCCCCGTACTATGACTTACCTACATGTCGTCCTCATCCCTCCATACGTTCCGAATTTAGATTTATCTCATCCCGCATAGATCTTTATCGTGAGTCTACAGTGTCTTCCTTAGCACGTGTTCTGGTTGACAGAATAGAAGTCACAGAGGAACTTCGCACTAACCTTGGTGGCTCAACCAATTTTAATTTTGAAGAACCTATTTTTATTGCGTATTTCAAAGTGTCATTGATCAGTTTTCTTCCTTTTGGCTGAATTGTGGGTTTTTATCAACCTGCTAAATTCTTCAATACAATACAATACAATACTGATATGTGCTGTGTTCTCTCGAGACCGTTGGAATCCTACTCATGGTTTATGATCGCAATCCCATTATCGGTTTATATTTTAAATGTCTTAGTTTTCATGATACTGCCCTTCATTTTCCTGTATATGCTAGCTAGATGGAGGCTAACGTGGTACGCAAGAGACAGCCACAAAGACGACATAAACCGGATGCACGTGATGCCAGACTGACTTTATCTACAACTGCTACTTTCTCTGTTAGTATTATCGCTGCTACCACCTCCAGTAACCAACATAAAAAACATGGAACTGTGTTACCAGAAACGACTGTAAAGGCGAAGTGATATCTTCGATGTGAATTCATGCCAAAGATGGGACAAATGAAACCCGAACAACCACACTTTGTAGTTTATATCCGAGAAACAACGCGTTTTGTTTTCTGTAAGAGCAATGTCAACATAAGCATGAATAACACTCATCATATTCGTACCAAATGCGCAATATCGGTGATTCCTTACTGCCGATTCAAACTTTGTGGTGTCTCCAGTGAATCACAGGTCAATATATGGGGGCCAGAGTGTGTGTGTCTATTGGTTAACCTAGGACAGCTTGAAGCATTGATCCAAACGTGTTTACGCGGAGCACCTAAAGCTTATTTCATGTTCTTTTCGAATCTTCTTCGTATTATCTCAAAAACGTACTGACAGAACTGGCCAGCAGGCAAAAACTTAATTTCTCTACACTGATTCGCTAATCACTAATCAGTTACTAATCCGCGGCTAATATTCTCTAAATGCACGATTTGATCAAAGTAGAGTGACAAGCGGAGTATAAAACAATACTTAGCCACTTCCATGTCCGTTGTCTAATGGGAAGGTTTTGAAAATAAAACGTTTTCCAGTTCTTCTCTTCGAATACAACAGTATCGATCACGGGATAAAGAACTGTTATCCTCCCTTCCGTGTGCGCAGTCGTATATTCGAAAAAATGTGGAATTATTCTCCACACAAACAAAGCGCTTGAATAGTGAATCCTAACAATGATTGGACCACTATAAATTTCTGCAGAGGTTTTCACTGATGAGTTGTTCGTAGTTGTTGCATGACGGATTCACTTTTTATGTAATATTTTCACCTTTCTAAGCCTTCGTGATTTGTGTGGAAAAAGGCACAATTCGCCTTGTACACAGAAAGAATAATCCCTCACAGTTGGTTGTCCACTGCATGCATCCAAAAACAATATTTACCTTCCAATGTTCCCAATTATTCATTTCACATTTTTAAGGAGTTAAGACCGTTTGAGTAATTACTGCGATTCGAAGTTTTGTATGGTGGTGTCAGTGTCTGGATGTCACTTACTAAGGGATTAATTTGTCTTGCAAATAATCGCAAAGTCACTAGTAGGAATGATAGTAATGAACAACAGAATTACAAAATATCTGAAAGAAAACCATTTTTTGGGCAGATGAAAGTTATCAGACTAGGGAACAATGTGTCCTAGTTTTGACTTAATGACAGACGTTCACTTATCGTCGAATTCCAGTTTATTAGTAAACTGATAATATAAGACACCACGCTCTTCCAGATTTGTGCATATGAAACTGACCGCTGATAATAATGTGCCAAGAAATGAGCTTATAGAAACGACTTCCAAACCCAGGCACGCACTTGCCAATGACACAACACTCTAAAGCACCCTATTATGCCATTTCTTATTTTGTGTCTCATCGGCGGATTTTAGTCGAGTCTTCTTTTTCTTTATTGATCCGGTTTATATTCTTGGTTCTTCCATGTTCCTAATCTCACCTCATGAGCCCCCTAATAGATAGAGTTTCAATTTTCATTTTTGACAGTTCCCCACATTTGTGCAATTTACATAATATCCACTAGACAAAAATTAGCCCAATCTTCAGCAGTGATGCCACAAATGGGGCAGAGAGTAGTCTTTTTCACTATTCCTCCTACATCATTTTCAATAGAAAATTATACTCCTTTTTTGATGAACCAACAATGATTTCAATTTTGCAGTCACTGTCTGATCGTCGGACAATTGGTCCAGACGTCTTGTATTTACCCGTCGACGTAATTGACTACTTTCATTTAAAATAATCAGACTTTCTCATCACATACTTAGAAAACAAGAAATCAAACTACATATCTTTGAAATGGCTCTCATTTTTCTCAATTAGTCAAAAATCAGGCTCGACAAAGTGGAAACTGAAACTGTGAAGTAGCGCGATGAACTAGGTTTCAAGATGTCTTCGGGAAGCATTCAAGAATCATTTTATTACAAAGGATGATTCTTTGGTAAAGGAACGTAGCAAAACTCACACTGATCAGGCCAACCGGCTGAGGACCACAGGCCGAAAACGGAATGGTGGATACGTTTCAAGTGGCCCACATCAGATATGAAGAGACCTGAGGACGTGTGAATGGAAGTTAGTGGGATCTTGGTCAATCAATCACGTTAGCACACACAATGAGATATCGATCAAACCTTCAACAGTACGAATCGAACAAGCAGAATGTAAATATTGTGCAAGAAAACCAATCCAATGGTTGCAGGTACCCAGCTAGACTGGTGCAGAAGTACTCATGGAGCCGGAGGATCAAGATTGCTGCAGAGCTGACTGGAAGACTAAGCATTCGAGCCGTTGTATATGTTCACACGTTGTCAACTTTTTCCGGTCAACTTTAGGTGCACCTTATGCACCTGACAATTTTAATTACGACATTATATTTTTAAAACTGCACATCCGACCAATTGTTAGAAGATAAAGACACAACCAATTAAATTGTTAATTGATGTGAGTATCTCATGTTACTAACGAATGGTTCCTAAATATACTTAACCTTCCCGTTTCACGTGGAGTTTAAAAAATGTACCACATTTATGCAAATGCTCTTCAACCCAATATCTTATATATCAGTACCAGCTACTTCTCTGGGCAACATGAAACAAACCAATAACCAGATGCACCTTTCTCTGCTCTACTGTCAACTACAAGACCGCAGACCAACGTTATCACCAACTGACTGACAAATTATTTTCTCTTTGAACTATTTAACTTTCCTGAAAATAATTCACCATATCATGAAACAGCTGCGAACTTTCAAATTCCATTCGTCTCGAAATCGTTCGTCATAGTTTGTGAATAATCAATTTTTGTTTCATATCGACTGACCTTGATTGCAACATTGTACAGATTGGTGAAAATGTGAGCCTTATTGGAACAGAAGTAGCAATATTTTGCCATAATAATGATGAGGATGTTCATGATGATAGTTTTAATAGTAACTGTGGTGACTATCCCGATGTCTAGGGCTGTGAATCCAGCAGAAACTTAGTCTCACTAACTACAAGCAAAATGTGGACAGAACACGGTTACGGGCAGTAGAACAAATTCCAGTTGGATAGCCGTGTTTATAGATGGTTCTTGGTTCTAAGAAATAGAGTGAGCACAAATATACAGTACGAAAAAGACTTACTGCCATGTGAGGAACGAAGAAGAATGGACAGTAACTACTCGAAAATCGGGACAGCGCAGATTCTAAACGCGGTCCACTCAGCAAGCTGCGGAACGTAACCGTAGCGCAATTCGGTTGCGGTACAATCAGTAAATCAAGAAACTTTGAATGTCACGAATAAATAGACCAGTTACAAAAGCGTGGATTAGAATAAAATTCCAATACTAAAGAGAGATAATAAAAAAAACAAGTACAATTGAGTTTAATCTGTTGGGCGAACGAGAGCATATCCCGACGGGAATGCACGAATCCGGCACCAGATCTGGTGATGTAATGGATGTGTGATGGCCAACGGTCAAGTGCAGTGACAGAAACGCTTAGGTCGAGAGCTCGAGCTCCCGCTCGGCAATAAAAGTGAAACACTCAGAAAGGATATCTCAGTAGAAATGAAGACCTTTGAGGAAAAAAGCTTATGAATAAGTACTTTACCCGTCCAATTAACAGACAACGTAAAACTAGATTAAAAACCTTTAAAGCAGAGAAAATACAATACGAATGTCCCAGGTTCCTGATATATGTACTCTCTACTCATGAGTAAGTAAAGGCAAAGGAGAAAGATTTACTGTAGTTGAATCCGGGTTCGAGCCGCAGTGTTGAATTGGTGGATACACTTGCTGGGAGAAGAACTTCCAAAATCCTCAACACTCATCAAGAAACCCACATAATGAATAACTTTCTTTCACTGATGTGAATATTTTACGACCGGAAGAACCAAATGAAAGCTGTGTTTGCCGTTTTAGTTCCTGATCTGGATCGTGAAAGCGATAGAGCCATGAATGTATTTGCATTCACGTATGCTGCTAACAATGTCCCGGTAGTTTTCTAATCCAATCGGAACTTAAGATGATCAGTCGACCTGGTGATGTGTTGCCGAGATAGCAAACGTATATGCAGCATTCTCATACCCACTTACTTTTTCTGAAGACCAGGGGTCTCACCTCCCGTATATTTCGAATGGGAACATCATTTTCCTCGCAACATAACGAAATTACTGATTCGGCCTGATAAATTGCGGGTAACGTCACGATCGATACAATGGTCTCTATCAACAGCCTACGAACTATTCTCACACAGTTCATCGGAAAATGACAAGCAACTTTTCTTCGAACATCAGATCATTAGCATATCAGTGCAAGTTGACCGAGACGGGTGAATTACCAGCGAACTGCATAAGCGAACTATTCCATCGCGCTCACCGATGCCGAGACCATACGGGTTGTCGAAATCCCGTAACCATGAAGTTCAAATCCGTCTCATCCTTCGTATGAAAAATTTGCCGTACCACTCAGAATCGAACTCGCTGGTCCCGCACGGAAACAATTTTGCTTACATAGCCTCCAAGCACGTTTCACTTCAAAGATATCGTAAATTAGGTGAAGGTTCGGAAAAAATGATGTTTTCCTCAGAGATCAGTAATTTTCGCTAATACTCCCCATGTGGAAATTATCCAGTTCGTCATCAAACCTCTGCCAGATAAAAATATCGACGTAAGGATACCAACAAGAAAACCTTTGTTGATGTGCAATTACAATGTACATTTTCAATTCACTGTGAACGTTTATCGACAAAATATAGTGTTGCTATGCGGGCCCCCTTGTCCTACTTCTAGCTAACATCTTCATGGTAGCGATTTATTCCAATAAACTAAAGGCCACCATCATACATCTCAGTTCATACCACTGATTCGTCGATTATATATTCTGCAAAGAGGACCAGAGCTGAAGAATACGAAATTCATGACGCATGTTCTGTAAGGTGCACAGCCGAAATGGAAACGCGGGACTGAATGCCCTTTCTTGATATTTACTTCCCGTGAAACGAGGATGGCTTCATTCAACGTAGAATGCGCACAAACATCCACAGTTTGTATCTATCAGACAGAAATAAAACACAATGAAAAGTTTAGTATCGAGAGCAAATAAAAACGGTTCATCGGAGATAGTTTACGTTAGCAACTACAGAAGTAACGGATATCCCGACCAGTTATCCAACGGAATATGGTAGAATAGGACGGGAGGAGGCCGGTAATTACCACTAAAACGAAAAGTATCCGCATAAGCATTTCTTTTCAAAGGTGGAGTCCTGGCACAAACCCTCCAGAGTAGTCGAATGACGTTGTCGAAGCCACCTTTAAAGCGGCATGATTGGGATGCTCCTTCAAAGGTTCCCCCTTTGATAGGAATGGTCGTAGTAAATTAAGTGTCAAGTTTGCAGAAGTGATTAGAATCGGGGTTTCGAGTCATATATCGTTGTAATGAGTAGCTTTGCTTATGTAGTATGCATAACGTGGTATGACTCAGAATAAACCTTGAGATTCACCTCGATGATGGAGCTTTCGGAGCTGGACAAAAGAACTCTCTCGTGGGCAAACCGAGCTGCGGTTTCTTCCTCGTGGAAAATTTCACAATATTTATTTGTACTAGGCTGTTTAGAAAACTGACATTCGAATGATTGAAATCCCACTGAACAAGGATGAGCGAGGGTACCATGTGTTCTACTATTTCCGGTGTGCATGTGTCAGTGAACAGAGCAATACTGTCTGATGGGCAAGATGGTAAAATGTAGAACATTGTAGTGGTGATCGATCGCTGTTTGCTTAGGAATCAGGGTATGCAATACACCGATAATCAAGAGTTCTATTTGCCAGTCTACGCGAAGAAGGGTTTTCAAGACTTGCATTAAGATGCTTTGATGTATATGACTATGCCGCATCTTATTGTCACAAATCACCTGTATGGAATTGATTACTGCTTGATTTACAACCAGTATTAGAAAAAAGAAAAAATAACTGAGTGGCTCAAAAAAGATGGTCTAGTGAAGTCAAAATATGGCTCTATTTATTCAGCTTTGTTCATCGGAATATCACTCTTTGGATAAACTCACCGTATATTCGAGTAATCATAAGAAAAAAATAAATATTTTTTTCCGAACAGTGGCAACAAATGCTGATAGCAAGATGCGTGAAGATGAAGCAGTTTTGAGTTCACTGGACACTAGTGATGGGTTGTTGTACATCTGATAACAATGGAGGACTGCCAAAACCACTGAATACATTGTTGTTATCAAGAGAATACATTCAAAAAGGCTTTCCGGTGTGATCGAGACAGAATGAAAGGGGGTGAACAAAATATTTACGGGCGTCATCCAATTAGCGAGTCTTCCATATCACGAGGGAGGCACATCTTTTGGATCACAGTGCTTCCTAAAGCAAAAAACCGGGATCGATTTACAAACTCGTCAAGTCACTAATTTTTCCCAACGGCATATGCGCCTCTGTACAGAAAATGATGGGGATAGGTAGTTTGTTTGGGTAATGATACCGTATAGCTACCTGCCAACTAGGGCGATATATTTTTGTAGTCCCATACCGCTTCACTTTTATTCTTTTATCTGTTGCATGTCTAAGGATGAGATCCTTTTGGTAATTCCACGATCTAACCGTAACATCATACCTGTGACATATTCAAAATTCAGGGGAGTGGATAAAAGTAATTGCCGCACAGTGTGATAGGTCAAAACGGTAGTTTCACTAGGACGAGTGTACGTAGTGAAACAAGCACAAATGAGTACAAAATGCGCGGCCGCGTTTAAGGGCCTCTCCAGGGAGAAGTGTGACAACGAGGAGAAAATTGTATTATCCTTCGGATCTGATTCACTGGTTTCACCGGATCTCAAGCCAGAATCACAGCCAACAAAAGTTGTTTCGCCTTCCAATCAGAATGCAAGGCAAACATCATCGCATGTACTGTCAAAGGGTTTAAGTTTATCGCGAAGTCGATGAAAGTATTAAATAAATAAATCGTGGTCATCATTTGAGTTGGGGAGATATCAAGGGCTCTGAAAACTGCACAGAAATGACCGCGATCAGTCTCCGTGACAAGCAGTTTTTCCACTATTTTTCCGGAAAATCCACAAACTGGTATGAATCAGAATTTTGGTTTGAATATAACCAAGAATTGATGTAATTTTCTTGGTGGTCTCTGGGGTGATTGTTGGTCCTTTAGTTGACTCTATTCATTCAATAAAAAACAGTCAATCAATGGAGATATTTTGCCGGGTGCCCCAAAATTAATCAGAACATGTCGGAATCTGCAATTCAGTCATCGCCGAGGTTATCAGTATAAGATAGGCAACGCACAAAAGTGACCTGTGCACCTCACCCTTCACAGGAAGACGCGAAAAATTACCAAAGGACCAATAAACTCGACGCAGCACAGTGAAAACTTGAGAATTGTTCTTGATAAACTAAATAGGATAGAGGGGTTCAAAGTCAAATGGTAGGTCACAGTTTGGAAGTAATCTTCTATAATCTGAGGGTACTTCAAGCTATTCTACAACATTTAGGGATGATTTTAGTGATCAGGCTCTGGTTGTATTGACCTAATGGAACTGGGTATGAGAATGCTGCATATACGTTTGCTATCTCGGCAACACATCACCAGGTCGACTGATCATCTAAAGTTCCGATTGGATTAGAAAACTACCGGGACATTGTTAGCAGCATACGTGAATGCAAATACATTCATGGCTCTATCACTTTCATGATCCAGATCAGGAACTAAAACGGCGAACACAGCTTTCATTTGGTTCTTCCGGTCGTAAAATATTCACATCAGTGAAAGAAAGTTATTCATTATGTGGGTTTCTTGATGAGTGTTGAGGATTTTGGAAGTTCTTCTCCCAGCAAATGTATCCATTTTCTATAGAATCGTCGTGAAATCCGGTGTCCAGTAATGTCGATTATTTGGATACGGCTGCTAAGAAATATCCGAATCACCTGCTTCCCTAACACAGCATTTCACTATCACCTTGGTCGATCGTCTTGATTGAGGGACCCTCTTATTCTAGTTTGGGCTACAAAATGCATTCAGTTTGTGATCGTGCGCAGTGCGACGCCTTGCAATTTCCTATCCTGCCTCAGAAATAAGAGTTAGGAACAATACTCTAGTGGCCTAGTGAAGGATCTATTTTTACAGCTCAAGTAGAACGAACGCATTTCTTTGTGAACTGTACAAAGAGATTGGCAAAAATAAATACATAATTGGTAGGAGAATAGATTTTCAGATCATGAGTCGTCTCACAGTTTCAAAGCTCAAATCAAATTTTAAATCATGGAACCAAAGTACATCTGCCTAATCCATGTTGGGAATGATCAGTTGTTCACATTCACCGATTCGCATCCGTGGGAGAGGACTTTTTTATCATGAGAAGCATGGTGCAGTAAGAGCCATCACTTAACCATTGAAAATCGCGGTGACCTTTTCCAGCCGTTTCTTCCTTGTCGGGATTAATTAGCTGTGCATATCCACCAAATCAACACTGCGGCTCGAACCCGGATTCAACTACAGTGAATCTTTCTCCTTTGCCTTTACTTACTCATGAGTGGTGAGTACGTATATCGGGAACCTGGGACATTCGTATTGTATTTTCTCTGCTTTAAAGGTTTTTAATCTAGTTTTACGTTGTCTGTTAATTGGACGGGTAAAGTACTTATTCATAAGCTTTTTTCCTCAAAGGTCTTCATTTCTACTGAGATATCCTTTCTGAGTGTTTCACTTTTATTGCCGAGCGGGAGTTCGAGCTCTCGACCTAAGCGTTTCTGTCACTGCACTTGACCGTTGGCCATCACACATCAATTACATCACCAGATCTGGTGCCGGATTCGTGCATTCCCGTCGGGATATGCTCTCGTTCGCCCAACAGATTAAACTTAATTGTACTTGTTTTTTATTATCTCTCTGTAGTATTGGAACTTTATTCTAATCCACGCTTTTGTAACTGGTCTATTTATTCGTGACATTCAAAGTTTCTTGATTTACTGATTGTACCGCAACCGAATTGCGCTACGGTTACGTTCCGCAGCTTGCTGAGTGGACCGCGTTTAGAATCTGCGCTGTCCCGATTTTCGAGTAGTTACTGTCCATTCTTCTTCGTTTCTCACATGGCAGTAAGTCTTTTTCGTACTGTATATTTGTGCTCACTCTATTTCTTAGAACCAATAACCATCTATAAACACGGCTATCCAACTGGAATTTGTTCTACTGCCCGTAACCGTGTTCTGTCCACATTTTGCTTGTAGTTAGTGAGACTAAGTTTCTGCTGGATTCACAGCCCTAGACATCGGGATAGTCACCACAGTTACTATTAAAACTATCATCATGAACATCCTCATCATTATTATGGCAAAATATTGCTACTTCTGTTCCAATAAGGCTCACATTTTCACCAATCTGTACAATGTTGCAATCAAGGTCACTCGATATGAAACAAAAATTGATTATTCACAAACTATGACGAGCGATTTCGAGACGAATGTAATTTGAAAGTTCGCAGCTGTTTCATGATATGGTGAATTATTTTCAGGAAAGTCAAATAGTTCCAAGAGAAGATAATTTGTCAGTCAGTTGGTGATAACGTTGGTCTGCGGTCTTGTAGTTGACAGTAGAGCAGAGAACGGTGCATCTGGTTATTGGTTTGTTTCATGTTGCCCAGAGAAGTAGCTGGTACTGATATATAAGATATTGGGTTGAAAAGCATTTGCATAAATGTGGTACATTTTTTAAACTCCACGTGAAACGGGGAGGTTAAGTATATTTAGGAACCATTCGTTAGTAACATGAGATACTCACATCAATTAACAATTTAATTGGTTGTGTCTTTATCTTCTAACAATTGGTCGGATGTGCAGTTTTAAAAATATAATGTCGTAATTAAAATTGTCAGGTGCATAAGGTGCACCTAAAGTTGACCGGAAAAAGTTGACAACGTGTGAACATATACAACGGCTCGAATGCTTAGTCTTCCAGTCAGCTCTGCAGCAATCTTGATCCTCCGGCTCCATGAGTACTTCTGCACCAGTCTAGCTGGGTACCTGCAACCATTGGATTGGTTTTCTTGCACAATATTTACATTCTGCTTGTTCGATTCGTACTGTTGAAGGTTTGATCGATATCTCATTGTGTGTGCTAACGTGATTGATTGACCAAGATCCCACTAACTTCCATTCACACGTCCTCAGGTCTCTTCATATCTGATGTGGGCCACTTGAAACGTATTCACCATTCCGTCTTCGGCCTGTGGTCCTCAGCCGGTTGGCCTGATCAGTGTGAGTTTTGCTACGTTCCTTTACCAAAGAATCATCCTTTGTAATAAAATGATTCTTGAATGCTTCCCGAAGACATCTTGAAACCTAGTTTATCGCGCTACTTCACAGTTTCAGTTTCCACTTTGTCGAGCCTGATTTTTGACTAATTGGGAAAAATGAGAGCCATTTCAAAGATGTGTTTCGATTTCTTGTTTTCTAAGTATGTGATGAGAAAGTCCGATTATTTTAAATGAAAGCAGTCACTTACGTTGACGGATAAATACAAGACGTCTGGACCAATTGTCCGACGATCAGACAGTGACTGCAAAATTGAAATCATTGTTGGTTCATCAAAAAAGGAGTATAATTTTCTATTGAAAATGATGTAGGAGGAATAGTGAAAAAGACTACTCTCTGCCCCATTTGTGGCATCACTGCTGAAGATTGGGCTAATTTTTGTCTAGTGGATATTATGTAAATTGCACAAATGTGGGGAACTGTCAAAAATGAAAATTGAAACTCTATCTATTAGGGGGCTCATGAGGTGAGATTAGGAACATGGAAGAACCAAGAATATAAACCGGATCAATAAAGAAAAAGAAGACTCGACTAAAATCCGCCGATGAGACACAAAATAAGAAATGGCATAATAGGGTGCTTTAGAGTGTTGTGTCATTGGCAAGTGCGTGCCTGGGTTTGGAAGTCGTTTCTATAAGCTCATTTCTTGGCACATTATTATCAGCGGTCAGTTTCATATGCACAAATCTGGAAGAGCGTGGTGTCTTATATTATCAGTTTACTAATAAACTGGAATTCGACGATAAGTGAACGTCTGTCATTAAGTCAAAACTAGGACACATTGTTCCCTAGTCTGATAACTTTCATCTGCCCAAAAAATGGTTTTCTTTCAGATATTTTGTAATTCTGTTGTTCATTACTATCATTCCTACTAGTGACTTTGCGATTATTTGCAAGACAAATTAATCCCTTAGTAAGTGACATCCAGACACTGACACCACCATACAAAACTTCGAATCGCAGTAATTACTCAAACGGTCTTAACTCCTTAAAAATGTGAAATGAATAATTGGGAACATTGGAAGGTAAATATTGTTTTTGGATGCATGCAGTGAACAACCAACTGTGAGGGATTATTCTTTCTGTGTACAAGGCGAATTGTGCCTTTTTCCACATAAATCACGAAGGCTTAGAAAGGTGAAAATATTACATAAAAAGTGAATCCGTCATGCAACAACTACGAACAACTCATCAGTGAAAACCTCTGTAGAAATTTATAGTGGTCCAATCATTGTTAGGATTCACTATTCAAGCGCTTTGTTTGTGTGGAGAATAATTCCACATTTTTTCGAATATACGACTGCGCACACGGAAGGGAGGATAACAGTTCTTTATCCCGTGATCAAATCGTGCATTTAGAGAATATTAGCCGCGGATTAGTAACTGATTAGTGATTAGCGAATCAGTGTAGAGAAATTAAGTTTTTGCCTGCTGGCCAGTTCTGTCAGTACGTTTTTGAGATAATACGAAGAAGATTCGAAAAGAACATGAAATAAGCTTTAGGTGCTCCGCGTAAACACGTTTGGATCAATGCTTCAAGCTGTCCTAGGTTAACCAATAGACACACACACTCTGGCCCCCATATATTGACCTGTGATTCACTGGAGACACCACAAAGTTTGAATCGGCAGTAAGGAATCACCGATATTGCGCATTTGGTACGAATATGATGAGTGTTATTCATGCTTATGTTGACATTGCTCTTACAGAAAACAAAACGCGTTGTTTCTCGGATATAAACTACAAAGTGTGGTTGTTCGGGTTTCATTTGTCCCATCTTTGGCATGAATTCACATCGAAGATATCACTTCGCCTTTACAGTCGTTTCTGGTAACACAGTTCCATGTTTTTTATGTTGGTTACTGGAGGTGGTAGCAGCGATAATACTAACAGAGAAAGTAGCAGTTGTAGATAAAGTCAGTCTGGCATCACGTGCATCCGGTTTATGTCGTCTTTGTGGCTGTCTCTTGCGTACCACGTTAGCCTCCATCTAGCTAGCATATACAGGAAAATGAAGGGCAGTATCATGAAAACTAAGACATTTAAAATATAAACCGATAATGGGATTGCGATCATAAACCATGAGTAGGATTCCAACGGTCTCGAGAGAACACAGCACATATCAGTATTGTATTGTATTGTATTGAAGAATTTAGCAGGTTGATAAAAACCCACAATTCAGCCAAAAGGAAGAAAACTGATCAATGACACTTTGAAATACGCAATAAAAATAGGTTCTTCAAAATTAAAATTGGTTGAGCCACCAAGGTTAGTGCGAAGTTCCTCTGTGACTTCTATTCTGTCAACCAGAACACGTGCTAAGGAAGACACTGTAGACTCACGATAAAGATCTATGCGGGATGAGATAAATCTAAATTCGGAACGTATGGAGGGATGAGGACGACATGTAGGTAAGTCATAGTACGGGGGATGGATGGGATCCCGAAAATCTTCTCGGCGAATTTTTCACAGGCTCTAAAATGCAAATCACAAACTTTGAAGATAATACAGCCCGTGGAAATCGAAGAGACATGACTGATAGTGGCTAGGCCGCGGCATAGAATGATAACACCGTTCCTAAATACCCCAGTAAAGATTACGGAAGAGCAATAGAGTAAGACTCGTAGAACATATTGATGGACAAATGAAAGAATGACCTCTTCTTACTTCAAACTGCCTTAGGCTACGAATTTGAAAAGTCAGTCTTCGCAGTTTTTAACCCAATCAAGAATATGAGAAGACAGCTGTAATTTGTCGCTGATTGTGACGGCTAAATATTTGACCGAGTCAGCCCTGGAAAGTGAGACACCGTTGGTGATTGACTACTGATTGCAATAGGAGGAACGTGAAAGGGAGAGAGTATACTCAAAACATTTGGAAATGCTGAAATGTAGTCCAGAATGGACGGGAAGTTCTGAATATTATATCGGTTCTCTGAAAAAGAGTGAAGGTTTTGTTGTTTGGAGATAAGTTGACAGAACACGACGTCATCAGAGTACTTAAAAAGGTGTGCGGGTGTTGCAGTGGTCAAATCGCTAATATAAGTAGCGAAGTGAAAGGGGGAATGAACAGTACCCTGCGGAACACCTGAGTTGGTAATTAAAAGACTCGATAAACTTGTACGTTGAAAACTACGAGTTGTAATACGTTGAGTTCTGTTGGAAAACTAATCCTTCAACCACGGGAGTGAAGAACTAGGGCAGCAAAAAGACTCCAACTTCTGGAGAAGATGAGAAGAGGGAAGCGAATAGAGTATGGAAGAATAATCGAGAAAAATACATTAAACGGAATTCATGGAGCGATTAAAGTTGTGTGAAATGAAAGGGCAACCTGAAGCAACTACACCTAGAGTGCATCTGATAGGTTTGTACGCAAACTGATGGGGGTCATTTGGAAAAGCAAGAGAGGAATGCAATCGATTAAGGATAGCACACTGGGTCAACATGGGCGCAGAAGAAGTGATGACGATAAGATGAAAGCTTTTTGACAAAACAGTGGGTTTGGAATGTTCGCGGATAGGCACTATTGTCACGGGTTTCCAGGAAACAGGAATGGCACCAGCATCAACAGTTTCATTGACGAGAGAAGTCGTGATCCTGGATAGCTGATTTGCTTCAAGTTTGAGAACTGTAGAAGGTAAACCGTTTGGACCCACAAGAGAAACTGTTTCCGAGGTTGGAAATAAACTGGAAGACTTTTTCTGAGGAAAATTGCTCTATATCGAAGGGAACAGAAGGAAAATAAGACGGGAGGGTATTCGAAGAAGGATAAATAAAAGCGGCTTTCAGGCTGTCGGTATCTATGTTGTCGTGTTTAGATTAGGCCCGTTTTCCATACAGAAGCCGGATTCCCTGCCAGATAAGTTTGCTATTGGTGGTGCAAAAGAACTGGCGGGCAGATTCCTTGTTCAGCCGTTGAATCTCCTGTTTGATCAGGATGGAGTGTCGTTTCATCAAACCTGGTCGTTTAGTATATAGACACATTGTTTTTGCCTTCTCAGAGATTTCAGCATACGTCATTCTCTGGGCAATCCAAGCAGAATTTTCCCTCAACAGTCTGACACTCAAGGCGAAGGGGATACTCAAACTCAAGGACGATATCAAGCCCACCGCGAGTAAAATTATTCGATTGCATCATGATACATGATTGATTTCATTGCTAGCCCCCAATTCTCGACCGCATTTTCAATCCGGTCGTTAACGCAATGCCACCAATCGATCAAATGGAACGTGTACGTGGAAGTATCATTTAGGCAGAGGGCCTCCTAGCTTAAACCGCAGATAGCTACCGATAGTAGACCGTCATAAAAGACAATATGCCTAAATTCAAGCCAATCACAACCAAAGAGACGTAATCCATGCTTTTTGAACTAGTATTTATGATTGTGGAACATTTTGCCGTTTGATATCTAGTCAAGAACATGAGCACTTTTTGTCGTGTCGCTAGTTTGCAAACTCAGAATCAAAGATGGATACCCTGGCAACCATATGGCAATGCTTTAAACGGACAGTTATCCGATTATAACGCCAAATAAACACATCAGGCTCTTCGTCATATCTAGTATTCCATTCATTTTCTTTCAACTTTGGGACTTGTGAAGAAGTGGATATTTCGGGAGAAAAGTTGGTGTTGCTGGTTCATCAAACACCGACTTGACTGAGATCGCGAATCGGCTTTTAGTTCCTAGGATTATAGTCAATGCCGTTTCATCGTGTTTGAATCAAAGACAGAAGTAAGTTGCATAAGGCTGTATGCAAGATTGGTTTTTCAACCAGCTATTTCAATGTCCAGAGTTGTGTGAAAAGCTCTAACAAGATTACTGAGTGGACTGTTTAGCAGACAATCTATGGAAGATAAACCCGGCATGATTCTCTACGTAAAGTCAATGGAATGACCATATATTTCAATCCTGGTGTAAAAGTTGTAATGCCAGTTCTCAACTATGTCATGTGGGACATGTCGCATATGTAAAATCTACGATCATTTGATTTACGCGCAACCCAATATTTTTGTTGGTGTACTTCTTATCCCTATGACGACTATCTTTGCAATCTGGACTTCAATTTTACCATTGATTGTGGACACCGAGCGAACAGTCGTTGTACCATTCATGATATAGTCATAGTTTTCCCACCAACTTTATTGGACACAAATTCCTATGAGTAAATTCAGTCGCACTAATCCTCTAATGGAGAAATGAAACACCCGTGTGCACATGTTGACAGAGTGAAATTTGTCCCATTGAACAGTTTGCAGAATGCAAACAGAGATGAAATCAAATGTATAACGTGCGTGCACTCATGCTGCACTGATCCAAAGAAAGTGTCAGTTTGCCCGAAGTAGTGGGAAGTAGCAGAATCTTGTTAACTATTAACTTCGAATGTTTTAGTTACTGAATCAGAAGAACAAAATTCGTCAAAAATGTCAGCATCTGGTTTAGCTATAACTGTCACTGAGAGCATTCGGTGTACACAGCTAAAATAATGATCACCAGTCCAAGTATATCATCACTTTGCTGAAACCTACGACAACTGTGGTGAAGAGTGACAGATATATTGATATTCAATACAATACAATACTTATTAGGAAAAAAGAAAGCCGTTTTTAGAAACAAGAAATCTCTGCTACAGAAACGATTCTAAATAAATAACAAGTTTGAATGTGTTCGCAACATGTTGCGTGTTTACCATTCCAGAATCAGGAAAACTTTGGTTACAATGGTGACAGATTATTTCGTTCCAGCAATTCCCTATTTTATTTGCAGTGTTCCTCAAATTAGTGATGAGAATCTTATCTATTAAACGGTAAACTGAATATTGCCAGCTCATTCAGTTCATAATTGCTCATAACTAGATTTCGTATTGTTTTTTGCAGAATTACCGGGGGTGTTTATCTATGGTATTCGCTTTTTGTGAATGAACCAGGAGTACTTATTCAGGCTGTTAGTATTATGTTCCGTGTGACTGAGAAATCATTTTTCATCTTTGAATCAGATGGGTATCCAGTACATCGTTATTATGTTTCCACGTACATCACATGAACCAAATTCTGATGAGGAACTGAAACATGAAAATCATGAAGAAGAGGACCGATTCTCGGAGATATCAGGTGAAAAACTGTCCGAATTTAACCCGAGACCGTTCAATCGCTTTGGAATATTAGGTTGAACCGAACGATGGTGTCTCGGATAGGTCTACCAGAGCCTTCAAACAGAGTACTTTTTGAACTATAGAAAATATCTGTTTTTTCTCAAAATCTGGTTACATCCAGTTGCACCGCAGGAGTCTTTGAAATTCCGTAAACCCACTCTTTCTTCGTAATTGATTTCTCTTTCCTCAAAGTTTCCTAATACATCCCAACACACGGCTGAAATGCAAAACGCTATAGAACTTGATGTCAGTCACGTTAATTCTTCTGCAATCCGTTGCAAGTGTCGTTCTAAATTCAGACGATTATCATATATTGAGGCTGGTCACATAAACAAATTTGAATTATCCTCACATACCGCTAAAACATTTGTTCTTGTAACCATTGTTTTATTGTGTTTTTTATGCGGGAATTATCTTCCCTAACTGATTCGGCAAACCATATTCATGTCGAAACGGTAAACACGGCTTGTACCGAAATGGAAATATAATTTACTGCACGGATCCTCCGCGGTTCAACTTAGTTTTTGAAATGAGCTCCTGACTGTCCACCAGTCCTTGTTTGCCGAATAAACACATCTTAGAAGGGGAGGTAAAATCATCGAATCTATTTGCATCAAAGATGCTTCCGGTGAATGACGACGATTGGAAGTTAGTAACACGTTTCAAACATAAGATTCACTTTTCTCCAGAATACCGATTAGGATTGCTATTTTTCAACTCAGTTCTATGGATGGCCCAATGCATTTGCCTTTTATGTAATCTGAATCAAACTTCAAATGATGTTATCCACAGAGCTGATTATCTAGACAGCAGCGAATGGATCTGATCTCTGCTGCTCATACGTGATATGGAATGGAGGCTGGATGAAAAATTATCTAAAACAGCTTCCCAATCTGGTACGCCAAACAAGCCCGGCAGATTTGGAACCGAGGCCAGATAATGAAGGAGCTATTTGCTTGTTCAGAAAACTCGTTCTCTGTAACCGAAACCACAGAAATGACGGTGAAGGTATACACAAATTAACATTGAATTCTCGTCTGTGAAATAAATTATATATATAAATTTAGATTTGACATTTTTTTAAATGTTCTCTGGCATTGGGAATCAGCAAACAAACGTCTTCATAATTGCTCATAGAATGCAAACTTGACCTCTAGATTACCAATTCAACCCGACATATGGCTTGACCACGATGCTTGATCGTGATTTAATTCACACTGACTGGAGGCCACAGCGCATATTAGACTAAACAGATTCTTCTTTCTTGATCCTTCTAATGTGTTGAAGTATGTTTTCCAGTGGAATGTACGTTGCATGTCCATGGGAATGGGATACTTTACATTTTGGTGTTTGTTCCACATAATCATCACTCACCAACAATGTTAGAAACATAAACAGATTAGTTTGCACACTATTTTTACTATTCCAGTTGCTCAACTGGATGAAGTCCAACAACGACAAACGTCCACTGATTTTGATGACGACTAGCTGGATAACTAATCCAAACTTATATATCATACCGGGTGTTGCTTTGAATCTGACCGAGAATAAAAAAGAAACTGACTTTTTTCCAGTTTAAGCAAAAAAGATAAAAAAACAGGGACACATTGAGGAAAGTTTTAAATTTTTAGTCTAGATGGGAAAAAAGTAGAGGTTATTGTATTTTTTTAATCTACTTGAAATAGCTCTTTGTTCTCAATATAAATAAGCAACATTTACGAGTGACTACATCGTTCCAAGATTCATATTATCTAATTCAATTACCCGATTGACGAATCTATGAAAGTAAGCTTGGTTACGAAACTGATATTCTAAGGGAACTGCTATAAGTGTGTCCAAAAATAAGTGGAACTGGACTAATATGCCGCACCTTTCATGTCAAATTGATTCCGACCAAACGAAGAGCAGTGAAAACACATGTACCCATTAGCGAGTGAAAAAAAACTGATAAGATGACGGAAATCTGCGATTGCTTTTGGACATGAAGACGACAAAGCTGATGTGATCAGAGTCATCAACCGAACTAATGCGGCTTCCTTTACACGCTTGTGTCTTCGAACAAGAGAGGGTTGAGCAGGATGTTTGAGTTCAGTCTCTCACATGATGAAGCTTCTCATTACTGACCACTATTCTTTTTCAGGAAGTCAATCACTGAAACCTTGGAATGTGGGTTTTCCTTTGTTCTTTAATCCAGTTTAGTTCGTCCAGACGGTGTCTTTTAGTGGACAGACCGCGGTGGTTTGGATCAAGTGTCAAACAAGAGTTGGGAATCGAGTAGAGACATGTTAGGAAAAAATAAAGGCAGAGAAGGAGTTTGGGTCTGAGTAACTGATGACCATGATACTTGATGGGATCCCTTAATGTATTCAACAATGTACATGGCTTCCCTCAAGGATCTCAACCTACAAATTCAGTATTTCATCAATTTCAAGTTGACGGCTAAGAAAATTTAGGTCTTTTCTATGTAACATGTCCCAGTACAGTAGCCTTTGTCTATTTTGGATAACAATGTGTACCGAATGAATCTATCTATGGACATGCCTATACTATGTCTCAACGACCGAAACCCTTTTTGTCAAAAGCTTGATCTGATGATTGATCTGGGTTCGCTGACACCATACGCACAACCTTAAAAATGATGGAACACTGATACCGCGTGAACTATACAAAACTGTAGAAGACGGTAATGCTTTATCTTCGATAGAACTCCAGTATCATTTGGAGGAAACCACTACACTTCTGTAAAATTAATAAGTACGGGTTTTACCACCGAGCTGTAGAGTCAGCTCTTGATGCACGAACGACTGTCTTACTTAACTCCCACGGGCAAATCCTATGCATGCACGACGAAACTCCATCTGATGCGTGACCACCAGGTATGACGATGAGACTTTCAACTTGTTTCATTCCGTCAAGACTTTTCTAAATTCGGTGATTTCTGTGCAGGATTTATTCGGGCTCACATCAGCATGCTACTCTGGAAAGATATAAAGCGTGACCAAAATCCTTGGTAGGCTGTTTTCCATATGCTATTGTATCCTACATTATTTTCACAGTTCCGATAACTATTCTTCGTTGATATCGATTAAACCGTGATTTCAGACAGGCAAATATAGTACCAGAGAAAATTTTATTTGTTCTTTCAACATGTGCATTATCCCGTTGGCGTCAGGAGGTTGTATGTCTGGGTGATATAGTGATAACTGATACAGCAATAGAAAACCATATGACGATACTGTCGGGTGATGTGAAATAAAAAAGAACGTTGGGTGCCATAGTGCATTCAATTGAAAGCGTCACAAATGACGCTGCATTCCTGAGCTTTGTGTCTGGTATTCAGTCAGTCTGATGCAACCAGATACATATAGTCTGATCGTCCGGATACAATTAAAGAGCTTTCTGAATGATCAGCGTATTTGCAACGAAAAGTGCCATGCATTGTCACGTATGCAAGCGAATATGAACCCCATGAAGCCGAAAGGACATGTAACCCTATTATCATATCATTATTTATCTCTTCGTCGATCATTCAGTCATATCCGACTCACATAACAGTAGTATGGATGTACAGAGTAATGAGAGCTGTGACACTAGAGTAAATCGGGTTGAATTTACTGTACTTTTTTACTTCGCAAAACAGCAGAGAATAGATGTGTTGGTGTGTGTGAACAGTTGAATAGCAGTGATGCACTATTTTTGGTGCTGTTTGGCGCTCATCCAACACTGTCCCCAGAGATTTGCACCGTCCTCAATAAGGTCTACAGTAACTTCCTGTTCATGGCCTAAAGATTAAGTAATTCTGACTTTTCAGTAGACTATAACTAAATCCCGAGCGCATCATTGTACATTCATGTTTGGGCACTAAACGATCTGTCTGAGAGAATTTTTAAATAGATTAGATAAAGTGGATCATCAAAATGTTTGTCAACATCAATATGAGAATCTTTCTCCTGGCCTCTGAGATGTGGTAAAGTAGCATTTTTCAGATGGATGTTCAGCGATATCTCCGTTTGAGGATCATTTGTTTCAATCTATTGGGAAATGGGTCATTAGTACATCAAATAGTACCCAACAGCTTGATTCTTATTACATCTCTCTCCTTCCGCGTGTGTAGATTGTTCGCTGACCTGAAGCTTTCTTAGCCTTTCAGTCAAAAAAGCTTTGCTGCCAACAACAGCATCAAAAGAGGTTTTAGATCTAGATCTTGTTTGATTACGTTATGGTTTAATTTATTCACCTGCCGTGACTCCTGGACTTTGCTTTCCAGCTTTTGTGTTATTTTCTCGGCAATAATGAATACATTTGAGTAGTTTCACCCACCATCTACATTGGAGCAGAAATAAAATTTAACGGAGACGTTAATAGATTACCTTTTACGGCTCTGACTAATGACTTTAGAACAGTGTGTTACCAGATCTTTCAGCCTCTTTTCAGGCTATCAAATCCCCACGTTCGCCACCAAGGCATGGCGGCAGATAGAAAATATCATTTGATATGTCTCTATTGCTTGCCTGCATATGAAAGCCTGAGATCAGAAGTGGAGAATCCCGTAAGGCCCTGGAAGGTTAGGTTTGGATGCGTGCAGGAAGTCACTGAATGTACACGATCCTTACTGTTATCAAAACGGAACTGTCCAGCCAGGAATTATGTGATTTTGCAAACTAAATTTCACTGAGATGAGAGTTGTTCCTGTTTCATTCTGCAGTGACATAACGAAGATTAAACTATACCCCAAATAATGAACTCAGGTATAAGAATAGAAAGTCAGCTTCCGTCTGACGTTTGAATTATCCAGGTACGGTAAAACGTGTTTGACAAATAAGGCCCTCTGACAGAACTTCTTTTACCAAAACATTTCATTAGGCATCATGAAACAGTGCTGAAATATATAAATATCCTCAGCGGTGAATACTGGTAACCGTAGTTCTATGGTCCTTCGTAATCATTTGCACTTGTGACCGTGGCTATCATAACAATTTGGCTTAAAGCTCTTAAGTTCAGAAAGCATAAATGACCGAATAAGACTCATTCGCTAACCTAGTGAGGTGCAAATATCCGATGAAAAATGCGGACCTCAACAAAATGTTTTTTCTAAAAAGTATTCCACGTGTTTGTTCAACAAAAAAATAAATAAAGTCAAAGCAAATTCGAAATACCACAATAATTCGGCCCCACGTCAGATGACTTGTAGTTTATCTGAAGTAAATGACCCGGAAATCAAGATGATATGGACTGAATCCGATAAATACATATTTTTCTCTATTTTGGTAAAATGTCCGACGAAAAATTAAAAATTCCGGTACTGAAGTGCAGAGAAGTGGAATTTCCCTGTTTAAACTAATGAGGTTCGTGTTTTAATAATGCTTATTGCAGGCCGATTCTTCGTGTGGATGGCGTTTTTCCGCCTTGTTCATCTGCAAAAATGTACGGAAAGGTTTAACTTACATGTCAGTACTGTCGAATAACATACCAGGTCATGTCTCACGCAGGCCTTAGTATGGTATAGCTCAGTAAGTACATTATGTTATTTTTTCTAAGCCTACAAAGAAGCCAACCGTACGCAACTGTACCACTAGATTTTGCAACTTCCTTTTGAATGCCCCAGTGTGAATGGAATCTTGAATGTGGTCCTACTGTGCCAAATGTGTCAGAACCGAAATCGGTTCGGAATATGACGCAATATCAATGCCCCGTTGGAAATGTTATCGAAGTGATTGCACTGTTCCATGACACGGCGTAGTCGAAATCTTCCATAGGTTATCGAGGTTTCAATCAACATGGGAAACCTTTTTATGGTCGGGTTAATGACGATTTTGACTAAGCTATTCTGATGAATAATCCATTCTTTTATTGAAGCAATTTTTGCTTTTCACTGAATGAACAATTAGTGTACCAACTTGAAATTTTGAATGTAGTGGATGGATTTTCTTCTGAAACAGCATTATCAAGGATCGATCCGCAGCACCTTTAATCCTAGGGTTGTGAAATCAAAGTGACTCGAATATTCCATCCATATACTAACTTATCTCTGTTATTTGCTATATGTTTACCTTCATATAAGTTTATCGAAGGTGGTAAAAATACAAGAGTCTAAATAACCGACATGCCTGTTTTTATCCAATGAGCCTGTCTCTGCCTATGTAAGCTTCTTGACTTATCAGCTTTATACACAACAAGAAATCGCTTCACCATTCAACTTCATATTTGTGCGAGAGATGGCTGAATTTTCATTGAAAGATTGCAATGATGGGGTTGAATAACCTCGTGAGCATGATCTCAGGATGACGTGTATGGTTTTAATTATATAAAACGCAATTGTCTAGCTGAAGTAATTGTTCTACTATCATAATTTCTCACACCTTTCAGAATAGTTCATTCCAACGGATGATTTATTTGTAACTGACTGAGGAGCACGCCTTTTTTTCTGATATTCTTAACAATTACCGATGCCTCAATGGTACCACTTTTCTGTCGTGTACAACGAAGAAATTGAAATATGACAGTTATATTCCTGTTGTTCTGTTAGCAAAGGATCTCACAATTTGAAGGGATATAGCTCAACTATTGTTTATTTCGCAAAGACCAAAAGGATGGTATTCTTTGCTTTAGGCCGACCACTTTCATCAAACTTTTGAAATTGATACGTTTGCTTCCGCGCAATGTGATATGAACTCTCAGAGGTAATGCGATCAAGGATTCCATGCGCTTCTTCCCGAAAGCTATCAAATGATAACTATTGTATGTCAATGTGCTTTTCAGTGAAGAAATATTGCACTCATTCTCTGTACCACCAGCATTATTAGCCATCTCACTTCGGCCAATAAAATGCGGCATGTAAAACTGCTTACAAAACCTCAGAGTGCAGGTCCATAACAGAGATTTGGGCATTTTACGCCCATTGAATGGGATATCAATTTTGAGAAATAATACAGTGGTAACTTGTGTTTTGTACTGTTAGGGAAGCTGCTGCAAGAAAGCTAATATCTGGCAGCTTGGCTGTAAACAAAGGAATACTCATCTGTTGATATGTGTGTGGGAGTGCGTAAAATGTATGCCTGTCTTAAAAATGCGGTTGCTCGATTTTAATTGGGTGTTTGGACCAGGCAAATTGTTTGGTGATTTTAACCTGAGGCCAGTAATTACAGATAGCCTTTTCGGTAACTGGGAGAATCGGTCATACGCAAACTGTTTTACAGTTCTTATGTCCTCACATGTTTTTACTAATCCAGTCACAGGAGACTGAGTAAGTCCCATTGAGGTAAGCAGGGACTATTACTCACGTTTGAATTTTTCAGAAAATGGAGGACATCTAATGAGCGGTTCGGATAAGTTCACTTCAAAGATTTCAAACTCCTGTGTAATCAGCCCACAGTAGGTGAGAAAAATGTAGACGACAAGGAATTACGTTGATTGTGACGGTGGACAACGTCTCCATTAAAGTTTTGAACTCGTGAACAACATACCTAATAGATAACTTATTTCATCATTTAATCGACACTAACTACAAGACATGAAAGTGACCAAACCATGATAATAAAACAGGTTCACGCAGGATCACAGATATCAGCCTGCTCTGAGCCCCGTTGTTTTATTTATCGATGAACAGCTAGGAGCAGCGAACAGTGATAGAATTAACATCATAACGAAAAACAGAACTTGACGTCATAGAATCGAATCCTATCTTTGTCCTTCGTGTTTCTGATATTATAAGATTCTTGAACACCTTACTCATTTTTCGGAAATGTTCTCACCATTTTTCTACTATCTAACAATGAACTCCAGTTGGTCTTATTTGAATTACTGTCACGATTATGAATATCATGACTACGATCGAGAATACCGTTATAATAATATAATGATGATGTAATGATGATGTATTTTATATAATATATCATATACACGATGATATAGAGACAGCAGTAACTATCTGATTTTAAAAATATACAGTGAATGGCTGCTTATGGTAATCCTGTTAAAGCACCCAGGCATAACTCATTAAATTGTTCTGCCTTGTATGACCACAAAGTGAACAATCTATCTGGGAAGTGCGGTATTGTTGCTGTGGTTAGTTTACCCTACCCTACTTCCAATGACGTAACCAGCGTTTGAAATCAATTAGGAAGTTTACAAAGATGTCTGGGCACGTCAGGCGACAACGAATGCAGAACGGTTTCACACGTGAAGTCCCATCTGCGCCCAAATGAACTAAATATACTGTCTATGGAATGAGACCAGCATTTTGTCCGTATTCCATAGTTGATCCGTGTCATCGCAGATTATTATCATGACACTGAAAGTTCTTCGGTGTTCATGTTATACATAGGTAAGTTTTACTTCCCTGCGGGGCGCGTAATTAAAAAGAAAATTTGAACAAAACCTTTTATTGAATGAATATTTTACAATCTCCTACCTGGGCACATATTCAATTTTAGTTTCACGCAGAACGGTAAAACTACAGCTGCATTCCAATTCAAAGAAGCAACTGAAAAATTGACACGGTGAGCAAAGAAAATCAGAATGGGTGTCAAAGTAGGTGAATCAGAAAATAGTCCATTTTTCCGACAAAACTATCACTGTTTGCAAACAGAGAATAAAGTCACAGTTAGCAAGCCCTTCAACTTCTGATCGAATGGCTGTCATTTTCCTATAATTGTTATAACTGCACTCAGCTACCACCAATCAATCCTATTAATGAAAAGAGGTTTCTTCTACCCTACCTCCAGATATTTGATCAATCGTCTTAGCAGAAGACATCAAAGGCTCTTCTCATACATGTCCTTGATATTCAGCTCTTTTTACCTATTCTACGCATTTCGTGACACTTGGATTTCACAAACAAAGAAAAGTCCTCTTAATGTGTATTGTCTGCTCAGAGGCGATTTGACCATCAGCATTTGATGATAATGCGTCCTTTCAAGGGTAGAGTAAAAATCTGTATTTGTATTGATGGGCTGATCCGTTTCTATCAAAGTCGGTGGTATGCTAGCTGAATTCACTTGTCCTTTGCTTGACCAACTCCTTTGATGTAAATTTTTGCTTTTAGATTACTGTGTACTTTCTGATCCTGCCTAACATTATGCATAAATTGTGTGTGAACAATATATAAAGTTGCATGGGAGAAAAATATTATTACAGTTAGGCAAATCGTGAAAGAAATATTACCCATGGTCAATGTCATTATCAAGCCAGTCAAAAACACTTTCGTCGAAAATATCCATCACGCTTAAACCCACCTCTGCGGAAGCCTACTAGTCAGACCTTTCCTGCGAACATTACAGCGATGTACCTGCCAGTCTTGATGAAAGGTACTTTGTCTCATCAAAACTGTCCATTGTTTATTTTACAACAGTGCGATTCTAACTCAAGTCCAAGGTGCTGTATGTAATTTGTTCCCTCCGATACAACAAACAATTTGCAGCGAGGAAAGTGGTTAGAAAAAGCTGGAGATGGTTTCTGCGGAGAGCTGTAGAGCAGGAATCACGGGGAATTCAGATGGCATAAATATGATTTGTATTATGGTTTACCCTTTCTAAAATCAAGGACTACTAAGCTAATAATGTAAGAGTACGAGTTTACGAAGTTTTCACAAGAGTGTTAAGTGAGATAGTTAGAATAAAATACTACTGATGGATATCAACTAACTATTTTGAACTCAAACTTCACTGGTGTCCAACATATATCCCCTTACTTAACAGTATAAATCCACATTTCTGCAAACTCCCCGCATCTATTAGCCATCTATTTTGAATTTGAAGTCATTTTTACCAAGTTATAAACAAAAACAGAACTGTCATTGAATGACCATTAAATCGACCTGCCTCTTTAGGGTTGAATGTAAACTGGAGACATACCTCACGGAGCACATGATCATCGAGTAGCAGAAACGTTTATTTCTTCAGACACACCGGGTTTAGAAGACACCATTTTCACATACACTAGAGGAAAGCATCCATGCATTCTCACTCAGCTAGTTTTCCCATTCAAGGGTACAAAAGATGAAAAAGCAATGATAAAATCGTATTTTATGCCGCGGGCCTTGTTATATCATGATTTGGAAAAGCTAGCTAATCAATGAGGGTTCCTCAATGCCCTGAGAATATTGTACTAATTTCAGTGATATGCTGTATTCACTAACTTTATAAATGGACAAATTCGCTTTTGACTATTTTTATGAATGTTTACCTGGTGCAAATATATAGGTCTATGGGTTTCTAATATTGTCTTTGCGGACACAGATAGACAGGTATTAAGAAACAGCTTCGAAAGTCTAGCCCTTGAATTCCACTTTTTTATACAAACCGCGATCAAGCTAATACCCGAACGACTTTCTGCTTCGGGCATAATTTGATGCAGTAAACGCGGACCGTAACTTATTTTCAAAAAAGCGATAATGAAATCTCCTCACAGAATCTCGACATACACTTACATAATGAAACAAACTCGCATTGGAACGAATTTTACGGTTATTCAAATTCGTCCTAGCAGCTCTAGTGGGGAGTTACCTCTGCTTCCGAATCTTTTCTTATTGTTACATTAGGAAAGACAGTATAAATAAGATCTCAGGTGACTACACTCTAATACACTGTAAGAAGCTCATTGCTGTGGAACCATTTTCGTAACCTTTTCTTCTGATTGGCTCATTTGATTACTTACGCGATTGGCTGTTTTCACCCGGTCAGTTGAACCAGCTGATGACAGTTCTTTAGTTGATTCCGTTCCGTTCAGTGAGAATGACAGTTGCCGTCTGATCCAATGGTTTTGTTACCTTCCGTCACGATCCGATTTAGCCGTCGATTCACTTTGTTGGATCCACCTATAGAATCTATTCTGGATGGATGATGACTTGCTGTCTGCTAACGAAAGTAGACCTTTTATCATCAATACGCCATCCCGTACTCTCAAGGGTATGATCGACTTATATTAGTGGAACATTGCGGTGCTATCACTGATTTCATCGTTGTTAATCATTGAAGCACATTTTCTTCTAGAGAAAAAGAGATGTGTACAGATATGGTAATACACTTCCGACATCAACGGCAATATGATCATCCTCACTTTCAGTTCTGACTATCATCGGACGTCCAGGGTACATAAAAACAAAGAATCTGTGACAAAACGTTGAACTGTCTAATTGATGACGAATATGGAACCATTTGTAAGTCTGATCAAGCTGAGAGGAAGAATCTTTGGTTTAGTGATAATCAGGATGTGTGCACGCAACCATCATTGGATCTTTCTTTGATGTCTGCATAAAATAACCACCTATATCTAGAACGATCTTTCAGTGTGATTCACGCTCCAGTACCATAATTTTATAGTCACTTTCAGTACGATTTTACTAGTGGCTGACTGATAACCTGTTCGAATGGGGATCAATTATAACCCTGTGCTGCCTTGTCTGACACTCCCATGGTCACCGATACCGATAAAGAGAAAAGTAATCCAATTTAAACTTTATTACAATCCATCGATTGAAAATGCAATGTGTGTGTGAGCACGTGATACTTAAAAAGAGAATTGACCTTTTTTCTTCAAATTTGTCATGTGCTGTACTGATCAGAATGGACGTAGTCGTTAGTTTCGGTTTGATTCAAAACCACGTATTCGGATCAATCCTGCCTGAGTGGGTAAGTATTACGATTTCGCTACGAGATTTCCAGTTGCACTGAAATCTGGATGTGATCTGTACGTGAGTTTCAATTAAAACGAATTTAGGGGAAAAAATCGGTTGGACACAATCTTTGATCATGGCTGTTCATCTACTCTGCCTTCACACCAAAATATTGGGCTTTGCTAATCTTACTAGCATTATTGCTGGCAGTAAACTATTGCACTTGAAAAACTAACACAAAGATCAGTGCTCCAGGAACCAATGTTCAATAACATTACAAATAAAATAACAACGTTTTCCAGGCAAAAATACTTCAAATGTCTCATTGCTCGTCCAAAAAAGGGGTCATCTCCTTTGACTAATTCAAGTTTTGATGCTGCCGGTGACTTCTTTCACACTGAATGGTCGGGGAACAACCACTGACCACTTATGAAAACTACTGATATCATCGTGTGTCACACGCTAGCAGCAGGGTTGGGACGCACAACGTGGAGTGAATAACGACAATTTTTATTGACTTTATTTCACTACTGCCTAACTTCTAGGAGAAAGATAACCATGCTTATTTGTTGTCAACATTACTATTATGAAGAATAACAAGCCTCAAAAAGTTCACAAATAGGAGTAAGGCCACAATACTTTCAAAGATGCTGAAAGACGAGAGGACTAATCCACCCTCGGAATCCCGGAAAGATCGAACGTAAAATATTGGGCTTTATTAATAAACATGATGTCAAGGGTAGCCGGCCCAAAATGGGCAGTTTTTAAACTTGAATTTCGCAATCTCAATGAGTTTTGTTCTGTAGAAAATCGTAAAATAGATTGAAATCGAATTTTCATGACAAGATATCTATTGCTTTTAAACAATCCATTTGGTTTTACCGCGTCAGTAGCACTGTTAATATAACGTGGTCTTCGTGGCCAGTATTATATTTCTTCGAATTCAGACTTATTCCTATGTACATCTCTACTTTTGGTAGAAAATAGGGAAACCGGCTCGATTCACAGGTAACACCGTTTGATAAATACGATTATGAAAAGATATTGTTTGTGGAATAATGTGGACTATCCGGTGACGCTGATTTACACGTAATAAATGAATTTATACGGTCGATCTTCATACTAAACCAAAAATGAGTGAGTCATTTACAAGAGCGTAATTTTGTTTCTGCAATTCCCGGGAACTCACCAGATATTTGAACAAAAAATATCCGTAAATCTTGGGTCGATAAGGGCACAACAGTGTCATTGCTCAAACAAATGGTTTCAGCGTTCGCAGTTTTCTTATGTGTATTTCCGCGATAAGTAAGTGGCTTCTGAGGTTTGTCCCAGAATGAAATGAAAACTTAAGGCTCGAAATCCGGGATAGGACCGGTGGCGATCTTCGGATAAAAATTTGCGTTACTTCTTGACTTGCATCTTTGGCTTTCGTCAGCTCAAAACCAGAAAGTGAACCAGGTGGTGGTTACATTCGGATCTCTTCACTGATATGGAAATCGAGCACCGCATTGTAATGAATGGTTACGAATGAAATCAATGCGAATTGTCAGCAACTGTTTCATTGTTACTGCTCATAATTCCAGGAGATTCTGGCTGATCAGTTTGTTCTTGAGGTTATCAAACTTGAATTTGCGACGCGGTGATTGTCTTGTAATAAAAGCCAGTAGAAAACATCCCATTGACTGCAGGTTGCAATAATGTACAGTATGTTCAGTGGAAGCGTATCCACCACTGGAGGGTCGAATTTCTATATTTGCTACTGGAAACGACAGAAATAGTGCGATTTGACATCGGGCAAAAAAATGCTCTGGACTGTCCGCTTGAGATGATGATGACCAATAACGAGATTTGCTAATTAAAATGCCAAATATGGTTCATTTAGCGTGGAGCAATCGTACAAAGCTATTGACGTACACCCATCGTGCTGTATTTGCTCGTAAGAATACCGAAGACTTCAGTAAGCTAGTTGCACTCACCCTTCAATTTGCTTGCTTGTTAGGCTTTCAGGTATAAAGACACAGTTCGCCCATGAAAGCAGTTTGCTGCTCTAACTGAACTGAACGATGCTTTGCTGATAACCCGGCATCCACAATCATGGGCCAAAGAGAAGTTCATCTGTTTCTACAGAACAAAAGGTGCATGGTGAGAAGTGATCGCAAAAGGCTTACAAGGGTATGTGTCATTTTGGAAGTCAAACCAGGAAAAGCGTGGGTAGGAATGACAAAACGAGCTTTGCACAAGGGGTGGCAATCGGCATGATGATTTTTCCTAAAAGGACTCCGAAGTCACAACACAGCCGGACCCCCGCAAGACTGAGCAAGAGAGCTTCCAATGGGTGATTTATGATGATCATTTTTTCTGAATTAAATGTTCCATGATTTGAGAATCGACGAAAAGGATGACGATAACAACAAATAGGTATTGGACAACCACTACTTTATCATGTGGCGGAGTGAAAATTAGAGGATTTGGAATGGTAGGGGATTGTCTGCAGGACAGCTCTGTGGTTTGGTGATTGATTCGATATGAACTGTAGGCAAGTACTTTCCCTATGAATAAAAGTTGCCTGTGTTGCCAGAACATGTGGTCGAACAGAAACCTTCACGTGCATGCATACAGAAATATAAGAGTGGCTGTTGATTCTCGCACATCCCTCCAGGTCGACTCCTTGTGTCATATAAGTGAAATGTTTTTAAAAGAGTCCCTACCTGGAGGAGAATCATAGCAGTTGAAGTAAAATGAAAACCGGTACATAAATAACCGTCTTCATCGGTCAAACGTAGGTGGAAAACTAATGAAAACCTCAAAAACTGTTTCTGTTCTGAGGAAGAATAACAATAATAAAGTCTCATGGTATGGTGCAAATGATTTGGTTTCTGTGAAAATAACTTGCTCCAGCATGACTCAGACGCATCGGCCTTGTTTCACATGAGTTTTGGGATTTGTTTCGTGTCTGTTGTTTCTCTAAACTCGCTTTTGGGTGCGGCAGGAGTTAACGGACAATTTCAGGGGGTGGGGATTATATAGCATTGCTTCATCTAGGAAAGCTAATTTTAGTGTTCAGAGAGACCGTTTTTGAATTTTCCCTAAATTCTATGATGTAGGACTCCTTTTCTGTTCTAATACTCCCTGCGAGCCGGAATGGGGAGCCTGAAGCGAGTGCCGTGTGCTGTTCATAAGTAAGGTGTAGGTGCACTTGGATGACTGATTATTTGCACACTGGCATACTATGTGTGAGTCACATGCAGAATTAGTCGTTGAGTGCTATGGGTATATATGAAAGGTTGTAAAGGTTGGGATGCAACCATTTGCTTCGGCAACCGGAAGGGGCACCCAAACGATAACTAGTTCGGCTTTGAATGTATGCTGGCTTGCATCAAACTAATATTACCTAACGAGACAAAAGAAAAAGCCGCTGGCCATGCCGCTTTTGCGTGAACTCTCGAGGCTGTTATGAGATGCCCACGAAAACCCTCGATCGAGCCTTTAGTGACTGAATAGTAAACCATAGTTCTCGTTTGTTTACGTCCCGAAACATTCACTAGGGAAACAAAGGGACCTTGAGAACGGGTTCCGCAGTCGGTGTTTACAATGCCGCGACATGCAAAGCAGGTGCTGTTGTTTTGAATGGGTGGTCTCCCAAAAGTATTGCCTAAGCTGGCCTTGCAATAAGGCTAATACATGTAGACAAAGAGGTAAGTCTTTTAGGCATCCAATTGGTGCGGCAACCGGGAAGGGAAGAATTTCTTGTTGGTAAATTCTTGCCTGTTGGCAGTCCAAGCAACCAAGCCCCATTCACTCAATTTCTAATACGTTTTCAGCCATACGGAAAGCTCTGTCACGTGTCTATCCAGGGATCGTAGGTATGGGCGTGGCGATCGACGCAGTATCCTAAAAACTCATCCTGAACGCATATGGTACCAGCTTACGGAGTGTGCTTCGCAACATGTCGCAGAAGAAAGTGCACTCCGACGAGGTTAGTAGAAGCCGTTCGAGATGGAAAGGGCTGCCGCGAGAAATACTGTTGGACCTGTGGGTAGTGCGCTTGCTCTGTGGCAGCATCTACTGGGTGTATGTCACGGGTTACCGTAACTTGATGGAAGAGTCTGCAACAGGACTAAGTTTGCTTGAGGTGTGTCATATATTTGCAGTGAACCAAGAGGTAAAATTTTGATGATTGAACTTTCTGAGTGGAACCTGCTTGGCGTTGACCTCGGAGCGAAGATAACCGGCTTGAGTTCCGTAAATATGTTGATTTGCATGCCTCCCGGCAAATGTCAGATATAACGGATAGCCAAATATATTACTGAAACTCTCCCATCAAATGGGCTTTACTTGGTTTCAGCCAGGTGCGAAAGCTTGGAAAAGAATGATCAAGGCATTCAGGTGCAATAAATTTGTTGTCATTGAAATGCGCCAACAGGTAAATCTGGAGCACTGGTTGCAAGTTCCAGCCTCGCGTTTGATAGGTGATGTGAATCGGAGTCTACTTTGAAGACAACCTGCTTCTGTTTAATAAGAACGGAACGGGTACCCTAAGGAAAGTCGAAGGTTTACAGTTTACCGGATAGTAGATACGTGAGAGGTTTCATCAACTGGGCAAGCTCAGAAGAAAAATAACTACAAAGGTGAACCAAATCAGAAAATCTTCGGAGCACATCGAAAATGGATGGTTCGGGGAACTCAAGAAATGCCTGCGCTTTGTCTTTATGAGTGTGACGTCCATGGTTGATACTGCTTTATGAAAGGCATCCATGTTCCTTACACCAAGTGAGCAGTTTGTAGCGTTGATGGTTACACAATTCGAAACCACCTTCAAAAGTGTTCGTAAAATCGGCTTGTGGTAACCGCATGTTGCTGGGTTTGACATGTTCTCAAAGGCCCGTCGAGGTAGACGTGGAGGGGACTCCCTCATAGACGTCGGAAATAGCACCCCAACGACCGTGATCGACCACCCACCAACTTCGTAAAAACCACGAATCTGTACGGTAACCACTGCAATTGGGTCTCCAGAGCATATCAGTAGGATGCATCTAACATCCGTCCGCTGGCGTCTGACTATCCCTGCAGTGCAAAGATCATAGTAGGTGTCTTCAATCTTCCCAAAATATGCTAACCTCTAATCTGCGAACTCGGTGGACCCCTCGACTTACCTTCCTGTATCCCTCTTGGAAAATGGACCTAGAAAGTAACGGCTTCCGCCAGAAGATAGAATATTCTAGGCCTCGTCTTCACTTACAGTCTCGCGATGGTTCCTACTGAGGTTCTAGGCTACTTTCCCATCAGTGACCACAAAATTGTCACCTGTGAATTCTAGCATCCACGGCACAAACTCAGCCCTATCTGATAGGCCCATTCCTTGGGAAATCTGGTCACTTGCTCCAGACATCCTTCAATCCCTCAGCTGAGGCTATTCCTTTCTCACGTCTACCTCATAGATAGCAGCTGACTCTTTCTGCAAAAACCTTTCTGTGAGCCTCACAAAGCCTCGTACCTCCTCCAACCAGCGCCTTCCGTAGAAAGAAATCCTTGTAGCCAGTACTTAATGAAGCATTCTCGATTTGTGACGTAAGTACTCTGCATCTCATGACTTCTCCCTTGTCTTACACGTAAGCCATCCCTAAATCATTCTTTCGATTAGAACAGAAAAACAATTATTAAGTCACGAAACCCCAGCGTTGAACGATACCAACAAATCTGCACGAGTAGCAAGGCTAATTAGTCAAAGGTCTTCTCCTTCACTTCGTAACATTCCATATTTATGCATTTCCGGTTCGTCACCTGAAGCCATCGGGGAAATGTTCTACATTCTCCTTTCTTCTTCCTTGGTAAATTCAACTCACTCACCTCCCTCTGTACTTTTTCCATCCTATAAAGCTGGACTTTCCCCTATTTGTCTGAACTCCAGTGACATCAGCAGGCTAACATCCAGGACCAAGGGTTCTGTAAAACGCGACCCTGATGGTGTCTATCCCGCTCTCATTCGCCTAGGTGGTATCGACATACACTTGTTCCTTCTTAACCATTTCAGGCTTTCTGTGGTGAACAGCTCCGTACGTAAACAATGGAAGTCCCCGGTGATGATACCACTTTTTTAAAAAAGGTTCGCCATAGCATTCAGACAATCATCGACCAATCAACCACATACGAACTATGTGCAAGTTCATGGAACGCCTAGTCAAAATTCAAATCCAGGACTTCATGACCACCAACAAACTGTCAAACGCGCGTCAGCATGGATTCAGTAGGAAGCGCCCATGCATTTGTATTTCTTTATTAGTCTCACAAATTCCTTGCATCGTAATCAATCAGTCATCATCATATTCTGTGATGAGAACAAACCATTTGATGGCATGCCATATATCCAACCTTGGTTCAAAATTCACTCTTTCGACTCAGTGGACCCTCTACACTCTGGCCTGTTCTCTTTCCCGTCCGACCGTTCTCAGGCGGTCCTGATTGGAGATCACCCACCATCGCCTAGAGCGATCACTGGTGGCGCCATCCAAGGTAGTGCTTCGGGTTCAATACTACTCCTTATGTATGCCAGTGATATATTCTTCATGATTCGCCACAGGACAGCTTACCTTTGTGAAACGACATCAAACTTCTGTGTCTTGCACGCCGAAAACATCCACACCACAAAAGGAAATTACAATACGATCTGAATTCCCTTAGTGATTGATGTTCCACGTTGCACATCTAATTTTCTCTTGCAAAAAGCAATATAATTCCTTATAGGTGCATTTTTCCTGTTGAGATCCTGGTCACTAATAGTCTCTCAACCCTGTTAACCCCTCGGTTTGAGATCTAGGGCTGCACTACTCAAGCACGTTGATCTTTTCTGAACATGCCTCTTTCCAAATTACTATACCCTCGTGCACTACGGGTCACACATTTCGATGTCTCAACTCAGTCAGAGCCGACTTGTTGCCCTCACTACTCATGCTTGACTCGCTCTGGAATACTGTTTCTTGTTACTTCTATCCTGTTATGCTCCACTGTTATCGTCAAAGAAAATATTCAACGGATTTTTTACCAGACGACCAATGGGTACGTCCGCCATCCTCTCATACAGACAGAAGTGTGAATTCCTTCAACTTGACTCACTGTGGCTACTCCACATAAAATCTTACTGTTCCATCACAAATTAACAGTCCCATGGTCAGCTGCTGACTAAACCACTGACATCCAGCTATTCAGCTCAGTTTGCCTTCTCGATGTCGATCGTCGTATGTTTGTGTAACTTTCTCAATAATTACCAACCCCTTCAATCGAGACAAAGAAATCAATCAATCATCCGGGTGCATGGGGTTTCTTTCTATAACAGTAGATTTATATATCACACATTCCATCATTTCCGCCATATATTCCACTAGTGACAGATTGGTCTCAATCTTCACTAATTTAACAATAAATCATCATGTATCTTGAGCATTCAGCTCTTTATTTTCCCTAACTTCACTCTAGCAGTTACGTTGGACAAGTTTTATCACCAAATTCCCAGAAAATCCCTTATACTTCGGCTTATTTCAACTTATTCTGCGCATCCTACAGTTTGCTACTTTTATCCTACCGCTGCGAACAATTCAAACACATTGGTCTTGCTAACTTTCCAGTCGTATTTGGCCCTCATCGCACGCCAGTTTCGTATTTTATAGTGTCCTGCTTCGCTGTTTAATTCTTGAATTTTTGATGCTCTCTTCAGAGTTGCCGTTTATCCACTCATAATTTCAGATCAAATCCCTTTTGTTTCAGCGCACATAACATTGCTTGATACTACTGACTTGCGGCTATCTTTATTGCCCATTTTGCGTTATGCAAATTTATTGACGATGGAAAAGGCCGTAGCCATTGTTTGTGCTCCGAAGCGTGCTTCTCGAACCTCGAGAGAATCAGACTTGAGTTTCACTCTTGTTAGAGCTCATCAGTGGTGCATAGCTTCTGCCACACCCAGGGTTTGAGCACGGACCCCTTCACCTCGAAGGGGTGTGTGTTACCACTGTGCCACCCAGCTCCCACACTACTAGCAAGCAACTGCGTGATGCCTGTACCAAAAAATGCGTTGCAGGTTTAAAATGGGGAGGGGGGGGGGAGTGCTCCTTATCCTGTGGAGAAGACCTGATTTGATGGGAGGCACTCGCTTGGAGGTAACGGGGCAGGTGCCGTGTCTCCTTTCGAAGCTGTCGAGCATCTCTGGTTGTCAAAGAGGTCGACATCTAAACAAGCTTGCCTTGATGATTCGGTCAACTCGGATGGGAGCTGGATGGCACAGTGGTAACACACACGCCTTCGAGGTGAAGAGGTCCGGGTTCAAACCCTGGGTGTGGTATAGAAGCTATACACCACTGATGAGCTTTAACACGAGCGCAACTCGAGTCTGGTGCTTCCGAATGCGAGTTGGACAGATGACCTGAGGTTTGCGCGTGAAACTTGGAGTCCAAAGGATAGTCAGCTATACAAATAATCAACAATCCCACACACTAACTGCCAGTAGTTGCGTAATACTTATACATTGGAGAGATATCAAAATACTCCCGAATTCTTTCTAGTAATTATAGACTCCTGACCCACCTGCGTGAGCAACCGCGACACACCACGGTGAGGTGTCAGCCAGTGTTTCCACTTGCTTTATGCAGATCAGGGTTGGTAATCGTTTACTGCAGTTATATATTCTCTTTGCTATTTTGAGCTTCAAATATGCCCTCTGACATCCTACACGACTTTATTTAGCGTATCCCCCATGACTCTACCCAGGTATCGCCTACCGATTGAGTGCACGTTCCATCCCCGGAAATCATGTTTCTACAAGAAGTCTGCTACGCACCTACAGTCGCATTCCGCAAAGCTTTTGTCCTACTCCGGAAATATCCTCTCCTTGATTTCGGTCATCCTCAGCTTCGCACTTCTCCGTCATCAACACCCTCCCCATTTGAATTCCACCCTCTTTATTGATCTCATAAATATGAATTACATACGCCTCCGTAAAAGTTCTTGCTGTGATCGCCCTAACAGCACTGTACCGTGCGAGCTTGTCTGCTATCAATTGTGTCGAGATAACTACTTCCCTAAGTCAGCTTTGCCACCTGGTTTAGCCACGACGCGTGTCAGGCTGCAATGCATCATACGCACTGCCCTGTCTGGGTCATTTTAAACCGTTCACACACTCAATCACATTCACGCACGGTACTACTTCCATAAAGTGTTGTCCTCATAGGCCATTAGGCTCACACACAAAATCATCGATTTCTGCCCCGTGAAAATCGACGCACGCACGCCCATATGCCTTTATGTCCGTTCTATCGGTATGGAGTCATGTGTTGACATTCACACATTCATGACCACTCTCTGTAGCAGACACGGAATCTCAAGATGCAGTTTTTTGGCTGATGTTCATCCATCACAGTTTACCTCACACTGTCCACCCGGGACCACTGAAAGAGGCACACAAGCGTGTCTGAACAGTCGGCGGTTTGACCACTTCACCGCACGCACACATCTGACACACATCCAATCCACTCACGACGCATTACAAATCGATCCCCTCAACCCAGACTAGTTGACATTACGCCGCACTGCTTGACATAAGCCTTAATAATAGCTTCCGGCCTACGTTTGGAAATTTTCAGTACTTTGACCGCAAACTTCTATTTTCTCAAGCTTATGAATCATAGAGCCGCGTTCTTTACAGAGACGTCTATTGACTCAACGTCCACTAGGCGGCTTGGACGAGAACTGAAATGATCCAGAAGGAAAAATCCTATGAAGACCTTACCGCGGCTAGGAAGCTGAAACGAACAAATAGGAAGAAACCGACAGGCCTTTAGGACGGCGATTGTAATATTCGTTCACTAGTACTCGATTCAACACGACTGGTCCGGATGCTAACTCTTCATAATTCTGATCAAAATTTCTCTTGCTCACAGCCCAAACCGTAACCAGCGCCCTAACAACAAACTATTTAGTCCACTTCCTGTCCTCCACTGTTACTTAGACCGCAGCGCGGCATGCTTTCATACAACTCTCCCATGCATTCCAGCTTTGCAAATCCCCTTGGTTTGCCTTTGGTTGATACCTAACTTCTTCTTTCCCTCGGTACCTCTGTCCCACCTGTTTCTCAGTCCCGTTATCTTGGTCCTCAGCTAGTTCTCGGAACAACGGAACCGCTAAAACTAGATCTTTGTAGCCCAACGAACTCGAACTTGGTATCATTGAGCTTAACAACAATACCGCGTTCACTGATGGATCCCTTCTAAAGATTTCTTCTCTGGCTACAACCACTCACCCCGTAACCGCTGCACCACCCAGAACTAAGTTTCGGAGAGATAATTACTTAGCTCCTTGAAGACTGGAAACTACCCTCAAATTACTGAGACAGAAATGGCTGTGACAATAAATATATTGGGCCGTCTACCCTGAAAGCTTCCTAATCAGTAAGTTATCAATACTCGTAATATATCCCATCTTAGATACCAATATATTCAACCATGCACAGATACAACACTATAAGTATAATTCCAGTTTACTGAAAATTACGAGCCAGAGTCCATTATTATTAAATTAATAATGTTCACCTGTTTCTCCATACAAAGATTTCGGGAATTTCCTGATAATATGCCCGTATAGAAACCACAAGTGCTCCTGAAAGGATTTCTGTTCTTCTCTTGTGGAATGACCCTATTAGTCTGGTTACAATGCGAAATCGACACTGAACAAGCACATTTTTTGCGTTTCTCTTAACCCAGGACCTGTTCCTGTAGAGAGTCTACGGCCCCTGGTCCTCGGTTCCTGGCACGATAACGATTATACTCGGCAGCGTGCGAAAAAACAGAACTCGGAGTTCTTGAGCGAGATAGTGTTCAGTGGAGGAAGGCAACGACGTGCTGACAGAGTTCCCAGGCGGAAAAAATGACACCACCAAATTCGTGTTAGTTGTTAGTCTTTGCAATCGGTAGCACTGCGAATGCCAACTACATAATCAACACTTTGTGATGCCAACGTACAATCTATTGACTTGAGCCTAAATATCTCACTTTCTCTCGTTCCACCGGCTGACAACTACCTTCATCCCAGCGGGGCTCGAACAATGAATAGGTTCCTTCCCTAAGAGCGAGTATGATGTTCAATCCTGTTTCCTCAGGAGTTCGAACATTCTAGCTAAAATTAGGGAAATGAAAAAGAAAAATTTACAATTTAATTGTCCTCATCTTGATATTACCCTCATATCGTTTGCTTCTTCCCGACATTTTTCACGAGATCACTCTGTATATTTCGAATGGGCTCAACGGTTTCCCTTCTAAGATATGGAATTCCACTACGGTCTAAACTCTTTACCACCGAACGTTCTCTTTGAAGCCAACGTCCAAAGTGGTCAATCTAACACTTGATTCCAATCCCTCAGATGCGGAAGAGCTCACAGCTGTGTCAGATTCAACGGGACTAAATGTTCTTTATTAACCTCATTACATATTGCCAGTCTGTTGCTCAACCTATGTTGTATGTGCACTGCGTGTAGTGCTGCTTTCCTGTGTTAACTAGTGTTTTAGAGAACGCAAGTCCTGTCTACAGACCTTGGTCAGTGGAAGATTCTGTAGGCCTCTGCAAATCGTTAGCGTTTAAATCTGCTTTGCGCTCATGATTTCAGGAATATCGCAAGTGTTTCCGCAGCACATCAGAGAACATTCATGTCTTCGGTTTTTCTCCCTACGCGAGGCTGACTACCAGTGCGACAATTTCAACATCAGAACCAAGAGGTTGTCATAAGAAGATAAATAAAATATCCTAATTTATAGTCTCTTTTGCTCACCTGCCTTGTTGAGTGCCAACCATGTCTCCGGGCAACAGTGTCGCTACTGCATGACTGGCTTAGATGACCTATTTCCACTGTGTCTTGTCACTATATTTGTGAGGCGAAACTTTATTATCCGAAGCGAGCATGATGTCGTCTACTGTGAGTATTGAATGTAGACCGTTAGAGTTTTGTTCTTTGACGACAGTTCAGCTTTACCCTGTTCTAACCATCCACCGTTTTTGAACCCGTCTTCACGTTGGCATTATCCTGCGATGCGATGTGATAATGACGGTAAAAATATTATGCTAACTATAGAATTAATCATTTGTCACAACCCCTTGCTCACATTTGTATATATTCTCAGTATAGGGGCACCACCCAGTTGGAGCTTAGTCGATCCTTCCTTTTTGTTTCTCTGTATGAGTCCAGCTTTCTCTAGTGTTTGTCACCGAAACCCCCGTTGGTATCCTCTGCGAGTTTAGTCTAAACCTCATCAAGCTTGTTCCAGTATCAAAAAACAACTATACTACAAAATAAATAGTAACAATATAGTGTCATGTCAGCTTGGAATCAGCCTCATTCATGGCTAAACTTTTCTCTTGAATCGATCCCATCGCCTCAGAGTCTGGACTTACGCTGCAAAAGTAAAGTATATCAGGCGTACCGAATTATACTTCCTCAAAACAAAACTCCTGGGGTTCTTCTAATCTATGAGCATTGCCACGACAACCTAACCCTAGATAAGAATGGCTTCCGGATCGAAGCTGCCTCTTTTGTCTGACTCCATCACATATACGCTTAGCGGATAACCACTGATGCTTTCTCTGGAGATCTTGTCGTTGTCACTAGCAAACCCCTCTGCACTGATGTTACCATTCTACACAAAAGTTGTACAATCTGAGCTTACTCTAAAACATCGTGCTGCACTCTAGCCGGAGCTCATAGGAAATCATCCGAGGGAAACCCTTTTATGCCCTGATGGTTCCCACTTTATTCCACTATAACTCCATCCTCGGCCTCAAAATTTCCTCCCAGCGTAGCTAACTTTGCAACACATAGGACTTTCCGCCAAGCCGAATATGGCACCCTGTAATAATAAATCACTCATCAACACAGCACTGAAAACCACGGAAACACTGTACAACTGCTCCATCCTTGTTGGGAATCATCAGCAGTGCACATCGACGGAGTCCCCACCAGGACTCGAACCCGGGGTGAACCACTAACAATCGAACGCCTTAACCACAGGGCTATCCAGGCAGTCTGCAAGTGTGTGAAATTTCCGAAATCTATTCCAGAATTTTACGTAGGAAACACCTCGTTTTTCTTCAGTTATCGGCCGAATACCTTGGGGTTACAATAAACCATTTTCTTTGTTGAACTGGACACATTGCCTGCGTTTCCACAATAGGGAAAAGAATAAAACATTGCTTTTTCTTTCTGGAAGTTTAGTCTGTATCCTTTTGTATCTCTCAATATTTTTCTCTTACATGAACATCATTTCACCTGTGGTTTTCCTCTCCGTCTTCTTCCCTGGTCTACATGCCAAAGATTTCACCACAATAAAAAGATCTCCTGAGCATTCACTGAATGCTAGTTGTACTTCTCGTGAAGATCTCATATACTGTACCGTATCTCAACATCACCCAATGCTTAAAACACTCTCGAGAGGATTTTGAATGACACACTTCACCCGCTTCAAAAGGACCTCGACAAGTGTGCTTTCTTTTCTCTCACCCACAATAATTATAAAATGATTTATGCCCGGTTGGCCGCCTACAAGTCATCCGTTGTCCCTTAACTTGATCGCTTCTAATGTAGTCTTGCAAACATCGACTCTGAACTCGGATATTGTTTATTGTCTCAGCTCATAAATCACCCTTTATCACTGTGTTTTCTTCTGTTGTAACCACTGATTTCTTATTGTGCAATTGCTGTGAGTATAACCATGTATTACTGAATATTTATCCATCGGGGTGCACAGAGCAAATGCTTGGCTTGACCTGAAAATGAAACTTTACCCATGTCGCATTTATATGAACTCATCTAGTTCATTATATATTACCGTCATTTACTATCATAACCTACATCTAGAACGACCTCCAGACTACATAACGCTCCATTTATTCCAGGTACTTATCATTTAAACGTCATCTATTGGGCAGCTCAAACTCATCCTACAAGTGAATCATTCGATTGGCCCACCTCGAGTTTAATCTTGGATGCAATCTGCTGTGTTTCTTCCAGCCTTTGAAATTGAACAGTGGTGTACCTTATCCAGCAATATCTTCCACGTTTCTTTCCATTGTGTTTCCATATCCAGTACCTAACATATCTGCCCAATTTTTGTTAAACCGACTGCCGTCGGTTTCACGAGGGTTCTTATCTAGTGAGGCACACGTGGACACAAAACCCGACCAAGTCGACGATGCATGACGTGATACTGCTCCCGAGATTCCGTCAACCTACCATCGCTCTTGGTGGCTCTCGCACTGTACAAAACACCAATTTCCTTATCATCATATCTAACAGCATGCAAAGTGGTCCTACCTCATCGTGGCTAACATGCTCACACAAGTAAAAACAGTATTCAGCTATCCCATAAGAGCAGGAAATTTTATTAGACAACTTCTTCGTGTTTCTTTTCCGTCTCTTATTTAAATACTGAAGCTGCCATTCAAGTGGCTGCAGTCATAGACCGCCTCTGACGAGTCGTAAAGGAATTGTACATGTGGAAAACGTTCACCAAGTTTAATATGTTCGCTGGAAGTAGTAACTGCTTACTTACCCCTACTCTTCCTTTAGTGGCTACAAATTCCTGTCTCCTCACGAACTGTTCGGACATCTAGTGTCGGTCGTTCAGCAACAATAATTCTGTTCTATTCTCTCGATCAGCCTGAAAAAAGTGAACAAGCGAGTATTAGTCGCAAAGTTCCGATTTCTTATAGTTCAGTTTTTTGATACAACATTTGTTATTGTAACCGTCCCTCTGTTGGTGGATCTGACTTGTCAAATTTCGGTAATTCCGGGTCCTGTAAGTGGTGAGATTCCGTTGCTCATTGCCCATAAAGGCTAATACTCCGGGTGATCAAGCATCCACACCCATGTGTACGGCATCTGATTTACTCCATACGTAGCTATTAAGTTATTATTCCTGCGGCTCTCAACGTTATTCACATCCGTGGCACCATAATTCTTTTTCTTCGAAGTGGACTTCCCGATATCCTAGACTTTCTTCATCCAAGTTCGATAATATATGTTTGTTTGTTTGTTGAGTTTCGGTTCCCTTGACTGTTTTGTGTAGCCCACTCTTGTAATCATTCGCCAAATTTTGTCTGTTCTATACTTTCAAGTGCGGACTAACTTTTACTATCCTACCCGTGGACGGCCGTATTCTCACTGCTGTTCATGCTTGAAAGCCGAAACTGAGTCATAGTTAACAAGTAAACCCGTGCAATGTTACCTCATTTAAAATCGGGTATTTTTACCACTCGGACACTGATAACTACTGCTCATGTTTTGCAATTTCGGTAATATTTTGTTCCCTCCATTACCGTTGTAAAATCTGATTATGCATGTATAAACAATATATATCCAAGTGTTCTCCGTTTTTATTCAAGTAAGCCCCCTAGGAACTCACCAGAAACTCACCTCTTGTAGGCAATCGTCCTAGTGTTGTGAGTGTATATACTACTTATTAAGTAGTTGATTGCTGAAGACAGAACTATGGACAATTGTGGATTAACGAACACAGCTAAGTTCAGCAATCCAGGCGCAATAAGGTAAGCGACGATCTGCAAACCACCTGACCGCTCCTCCGTTGGACGATGACTGTTTTCAAGTGAACAGGACGGCCACTTGGCAAATGAGGATGTTTGTAACGTATGTGTTGTTTTATCAATGTCCGAACACGTTGATGCCATAAATAACCTATTGACCAAGGCACGCCTTCTGGATTATAACACTAGTATCCGACTTACTTAGACACCCTGTTTCCCTACCCAGGTTTGGCGGAAACGTGCTTTTTGGTGGAACAGGAGTAATCAAACCGCACTATCGCTGATCTTCACTTGATATCTTCCACCCGAAGCCTTCGAGCAACTATCGCGGTTAAGATCATGGTACGGGCCGTCAGTTCGCTTTGGTACCCGTTGGGCCATAGAGTTGAGGTTTGTATATAGTTTGTGTGCGTGAATAATATTAATGGAACCGTGAAGGTGTGGAAATCATCCCCAGTCACTGTCAGATACTTGCTTTGTTGAGACCATGCCATTGGTTATATTTATCCTCAAACAAATACAACACACATCAGAAATACACTGAGAAGCTTGCTTATACTTTGCTCTTGTGCCGTCGCATTCCTATGAATTCAACTCTGACTGCCGTCAGTGTCACATCTGACAGTGGCTTTTGCAGAACTCCGGTTTTCGTTGTTGAACGTTGTGGCCGTACCTTTGAGGTCTGTACATACTTTACATGCGTATAACTCAATAACTCACCATGATAGAACCCGGGTATCAATCTTGATCTGACTTTGAAGCTCTTTAAGCTGGCTTTGCGTTACTCACAGTCGAAGAAAGCGTGACAACCACTCTTCACCAATCGTTGCGTATCTGAAAATGCCTCTAAATCTTTTCTGCCCGGTCTACTTAGTCAGTTTCGGAACGCTGGAATAGTGACAGCTCATCGGGCTCTACTTTTCGGCAAAGTTTTGACAACCAACTCGCCAAGCAAGGCTTTGAATAAAATAAGACAAAAGCCTGCCACGATAACACAACCCGTAGGTTTTACTGTTCGCACCAGCAGGTAAAAGCCACCCATCGCGTAGACGGAAACCCACTTTCAAGTGAAACTCTACCCCCAGCACTCTTGATCTTGTGTACAGCCGTGAAGAAGTAACTTCTCACAACACTAGTCATGTTGGTACTTGGCTATACGCTCCTTCTACCCGGAGAATTGGTAATTTCCTCGTCAAGCGTGACATTCGACTATAGAGACCGTGCCCAGTGCCTTAGGCAGCACATGCGAGTGCACAAGGCCACCCCGCTATACGAACAACAGTACGCAGGTTATCTTCCAGCTGCGCTAGAAACCACTACCCAAGTATTCATTCGTGTTGACGATGTTGGATTACTGGTACAACCCCCATTCGAAGATCTCTTTCATGTGATAGACTGCAACAGGAAAATGTTCAGCACAAACATCTTTGAGCGACACGACACGGCGTCAGTTGATCGCCTCATACATGCCACCGTAGATATGGACGGCCCGACCACCACACCTGCTGAGGTAGCCAGGTCCCTTGGACCGAATGATCTACAACTTGTGCCACAAAAATGTACACCTAGTAGGAATCCAGGAATTAGTTTGTCAGGACCTCCAACCCCACCCGAAACACGAGTTGGCAGTCGTAGTCGCCAACTAAGAAATCACTTCCGTCTTGCTGGTTTCGTGACAGTTATTCATAAGATTTCCGGTATAAGTTTCGAAATTTTCGTAGATTAACCAGCCAGCAGACCAGGGAAGTTAAAATCAGTGGTTATAATTTCATTTTCTTCTCGTCTTCTGGCGACTACAGTAACAGCGAACGTCATTCGTGTTGTTTATCATGATCCGATAACCGCCGGTGCACTCAGGTGCTATTTCCTTCCAGTTTACCTTACTACCACTCAAACCGATTCACACCGTGACACTGATTACTCCCGGTGCATGCGTGTCTCCTGTGTACGTTCAAGGAGCTAACCACTCAGTAGAAAAAGGGGATTGGTCAGCGTGGTACTGGAGGCGACAGACGGATGCCTTTTTGGACGGACGTGATGCTGCTCTTGAGCGTATGAGACCTGTGGATGCTGAAACACTTTCTAACAGATGCACAACAGATTTCGAGAGCGCTGAAGCCGTTCAACTTTCACAAGCAATTATTCGAAGTCATAGACGATACTACGAGCACAAAAGTGGAGTTCCTGGACCACCAGCACTTCCGGACTAGAGTCACGATCGACACCTAATTCTCCCGGACCTCCAACAGGAAGACCCTGTATTGAGAGTCATCTTCGTTCATGATTTAAACACGTCGTTGTTTAAATGAAAGCTCACTGACAAGCGCGGTTGAGATTCAACTGCTGCTCTTGAACACTTGAACACTAACAGAGGGATAAAATGACTCATAACATGTGCCTTGAAAAATTGCACATCGTTTCGTGAAATTGCGCGTGAAATGGAAAAAATTGCCTACTGATATTGGATAACTTACCTGTGCTGTACAGAAACAGCATAATTTTTTACTGAATGCCCACGTCACTTGACATTGCCATACTGAATCTGTTCAATCCCTGTTGATGGGATGCTTATTTTGATTTTTCCATGGTGAAAAATGATTCATCACCCATCTGGATAACTCATGCTTATTTTTCAGTTTGTGTTTCCTTTCGTATAATCTCAAGCAGCAGGCCTGAACGCTATCAAATGGGTGCGCGTTGGGCCACGTTGGGCTGCAATTGTGCCGAAGTAGGTTTAACTGTGGGCTACGTCAATCGGATCTTTGGACAATGCCACCTGAGCCCAACTGTGAGCGAGTTGGCGAGCAGATCGGTCAGGGAAGTCGATGCAAATGGATACCTCTTCTTCTCTATATCCATCCTAACAGCCCGTCCCGCAGCTTATTTCCCCATGATTCATCCTTTCAATGGAAACCAATAATTTATCCCAGATTAGTACAACTCTCAAAATTACAATATTTATTTTAAGAAAGGTAAATTGAATACTGTTAGAAACTTGCAATTCGAGGACAGCTTCATGCGGAATTATCGGAAGAATTTCATCGTTTCTCTGTGACGTGGTCAACGGAAGTGAATTAATAGAATGTAAAATGGGTAGACAGTTGCATTTCAGAAAACATTTGCACAACAATAAATCTTTGCGTGCACACTTCAAACAGTTTGACTGAAAACCATTTTCAACACAACAGATTATCATCAGATAATTTATGAGTCAAAACAACTATATTCAACAAAGAAGGAAAATATCCAATAACGCTTGGACTAATTCTGAGGAACATGTAGAATTTTGGTTTATGGTGGATTGGTAATATTCTTCTAAAATTATGAAGAAGTGTTGATTACGCCAAATGAACAAGAGAGTTCAAAAAAACAACTTGAGATCTACTTCGAAGGAAATGATAATTTACATTAGACACCGGTTCTTCTACGATTCTTCAAACGGAACACACAACGTATGGAGTTTAGTCAGAGAGAACGGATTACATTGACCCACTCTTGACGGCAACAGTGAGCCTGTGTTTCGAAGGGCTTTTCGTGGCGCACTTCCAAACCAGCAGTCGGTTAATGCCACCCCACTTGGCTTTGCTGGTTCGGAATAATATCTCTGTGACACGACTTCGGTTTTCTGACTGCTTGCAAATCATCATCCGATCCGTGACTGCAGTTATCCACTACTTCTGCACACCATTGGTCTTGTTAGCCCTGCGCACTGAACCACGCAACAGAAAAACGATGAAAATCCTCCGAAAATTCGAGATGAAGCATTCCTCGAATGGCAAATCTTTTACACGTTTTCTGTAAACCTTCTTATAAAAGTCTATTTTGTTCCTACAAACAATTTTTAAGCCAGTAGTACATTAGTGGTTTCGATCAAAACGATGAACTAGGGGCAAACAGACCAAGAAACAGGCAGTTAGAATGGATAAGAAGAGGTATCCACTTTCAGCAATTTTTCTGGGCGTTTTGCTCGCCCGACCCGCTCCCAGTTAGACGCAGGAAGCTTAGTCCAAGATTCCTAATAAAGTAGTCCAAAGTTGGCCCAACGTTATCCAACTGTTAGCCTAGAGTGCACTGCTTAGGCTTCGATCCTACAGCTAAAAGACTGTTCTCTTAAATTCCCACTGTCCATCCTTTTGACATGTCGCTTTTAGTCCTTTATTCTGGTGTCTATAGCCAATATCCACTACTCTCATTTGTAAAATTGCCTATTCTCATTTCTGTATTGATCGTCTTCACCTATTTATCTTTCAAGGCCACATTTACTAAGGATATCCGTCTCCATCAAATATTTGCTGCTCAGCTCTGTCGTTCTCTCCGGAGCATTTCATCAGCAAGTATTTTCAACAGAGTTTTTTGACCCATTCCATCTGTCCAACTATCTGCAGGAATGAAGCTCTTCCGCTTCATCGTTCTGATTCTGATACGTATGTTTTTCTCCAGCTCACTGTTTTGTAACGAGTATACTTGTCTCGATGCTTCCTCTTTTTTCGTTTGTCACTACATGATTGACCTGCAGTAAACAGATCAAATCACCCAACCCTTACGTGGCACTTTCCATCATTTCCTTTATCTCCTCTCCCCTTCACTGTTCATCGCATCCGTCATCATTTTCAGCTTCCCCGTTTGCTTTGCGCCTCTGTTCTTTCTCTGTTGATTTACCACATACAAGTGTCTGCGACTTTCTAGCGCAGGAAATGAATAGTAGCAATTTCCCCAGGTCTAGAAGAAAAACAAAACAAAGCAGCTTGAAGTACGAATCACAGCTGGTTTCTTGCATAACCCAAGGTCGCACATATGTGATGATACAAAGGCACAATGATGAATGGCCACAATACGGACAATCAGCGCACACCACAGCTCGAATGAAGCTGAGAGCTTTTGTAGTCTCTGAGTGGTCGAGTGGCCAGGCGTTTAGAGCTTCTCTACAAAGGTTCTCGAAGTACTTCCGGATCAGAATAAACATTTGAGCTGTTCCGAACACTGGGTATCAGCAGGAATTTCAGGAACTCGGTAATGAATTCGATCAACATGTCTCCAGTGCACCGCCTATAGTCCAAAATCCAAAATTTCTACCGTACGATTCCAAATTTCTTCGAACACCACTCCAGAACGTGGTCGGTAATCGTTTCACCGTTGGTAAAGTATATCAGCAGGGTCAGTGCATCTTAAATTCGGATGAAGTACTGGACATTGGAATGATGTTACTGAAATGCAATCTGTGTTGCCATGAACGACGTTTTTTACTGAAGCAGGTAACTGTCTACACCCCGTTCAAGCTCTTGGACATTTGATGGATTGATGGCTTTTTTGGAACTCTTTAACGTATGATCAAAGTTTTTGGCCACTTCGTTTGACTGTGGATGTCTGAATGCAATACGCCGGTGACAACAACCTAATCCTCTAGGCCAGATGGCAACTGTTTCAGCAGTGAAGGGGGTCCCGTTATCAGCAACTAAAACATGGGGTTATCCTTCACGGTGATGTCTACCTCATGGCAGTTAGTGTGAAGTCCGCATCAGCTGATTATGTGAAGTATACTCCGGGCCAACGGGAATGGGAATTAGTAATCACTAAAGCCCAATATTCATTCGGAATTGGACGACAGTAGTCGGCATGAATTCCTTCCCCAAGCCTCGCAAGATACAGACCTGGGAGTTAAATTAGAAGACAGAGAACAGGTTTTGTGTCCATAAAGGCCACATCGTTTGGTAAGTGCATAATGGCACAACAGATCCCAGGCCATTAGCAAGTTAGACAAGCCAACGGTTTCATTTTCTATATTCCCAAATGACTAGAGTGCAAATCAGACAGTTTTAATCGCCGGAGTGATGGAGGAATCACAAAGCGATCGTTCAAACACTGAATTCCATCTGATGTCACAGGTGAGTCCTTCCTCCTTGAAAAAAATCGGCAAATCGAGGCTTGATATTGGCATTCCATCTTCGCTCGACTGCACAGAGAATAGATCCAAAGTATCTAAATGAATAGCAAATTAAATCTTGTCGGCTCATGATAAGTGGTTTAACAAGTAGAGAATTGGAATCACATGGAGCACCTGAAATAGTGGACAGAAAATCCTCACGTGCTATTTGCTTACCGTCACGATGCCAAATGTAACAATAATATGCACGGAATGCTTTACATTAGGTTCTCTGTACATTTCCGACTTTTTCTTATGACCTTTATCGTCCCTCGGTACAACACTCCTTTATTGCCTGGACCTGGTGATATAAACTACTACATAACTTTTTTGAACACCACCGCGCAATACAAAAAGGCTGCCAATAAGTCTGTCATTCCGGGACAGTCCTGGTTTCTGATTTAAAGTGCCTTTGAATTACATCAGCCAGATCTAAGCGTCAGAAACAAACCACTTATCAAGCTTCAAAGTCGTCACTGGGCACTCGTATCAACAATATCCTGAATGATTCGAGGAAGGGCTGTCAGACTGAACTGAACTGAGCACACTAGAGGACACTGGTCTTTCGGCACTCATATCCCGGTTACAAGAACGGTGGACAGTTGTGAATTTGTGTCACGTTTGTTTTATTTTTATTTCTAATGAAAATATCCTTTTTCCGTGTATTCTGAACACTCTCCTTAGATAATGCTGACAATAATTTGCTGTGCCATATAGACCGAACAGTACCCTACAACTCGATGGCTGGACTACCGCTTTAGAGGACTTGATTATTGATTTAGATGGGTCACTAGTGAAACCAAGTGCCTCATAGTCAGAAAAAATGGTGTATTTTGGTTCAGCCAGATAACAAAGAAGCCATCTGACAAATCATTAGACAGCCAAACATGAAGTCGCGTCTGGGAATAGCCTTTTTAGGCGGTAGTAGGTCGACAAGGAACACAAAAAGCAAATAATCCATACAGTTCTACCATCGCTCCAATTCCAGTGAGGAATGCATCTGTGATGAGAGTGGAAATTAGTTTTTGATTGAAGGAAAAACAAAACAGCCTTGTTCTTAAGGTATGATAACATATGAAGTAAAGATGGCTCTCGTCTGGTCGACCGCGAAAGACCACCGGCAGACAGTACTGTGAATTTATGTCCTATAATAAAAGCAAAATTCTGAAACGACGTAAATAACACAGGAGAAGACCAACCAAATAATCCAGTCCAGTGATTTTCGAGCGGTACACACGTCAAACAAAGAGGCGAGGTGATACGGACCAGGTTGATTACCAGCGTTAGTCATGTGGTATCTCGGAAAATCTAGAGAAATGGAACTAAAAACATATTCTAATGGGTTGACGGCAGTGTTAAACTCCCGAAAAGTTAAAATAACTCACTGAGTCTATCATCATGGGCTGCCTGTGTGGAATAATCGATTACAACCTTATCTTGATAACTTTCGACAACTTCGAGACTCACAGTGATAGTATTCATAGTAGATCGAAAGATCACCGGAGAAACGCTAAGCCAAAAGGCAGAAACCTGTATGTGTACGAACAAAATGTAGTGTTGTTAGTAGTGAATTCAGGAGAATCTTCATGTAAAGGACTTTGCAAGTTAATACCTTTGAAGTCAATACGTGAGAAATGGTTGGAGCCGTATATCCTCTGGTTCTACAGCAGAGCGTGTTCGTTGAGGACGGCTTGTATTCAAAATTGTTCGATAATCACCATGTATTCTTGGAATATGTCTGTCCGATTTCAATGGAGCAACAATTGCTCATTTAGGTGACGAATCGGGTTCAGAAATCCCTTTGGCAACTAAAGTGTGGTGAACTTTCTTCACGGGTTCCGGAATTTGATAGGCTAATACACGAAGCTTTACAAGAGTTATCTTCAGGCCACCGGAGGCATTGGAGCACCTTTAAATTAATTCGGACGATGATCAGCGTTTCTGTGATATAAATAATACAGAAATGTCAAATTCTCCCATGGCCTACAAACCTAATACAGACAAACCATTGACAAGGAACGTGCAGGTAAAAGAATTTCCAGTTGTATCTGTGAGAGAATTAGTACATGAGCGAAAAATAGGCAACATATGTCCAGTGATATCCCTAACAACAAAGTCCGTCTGGTGTAGCTGAATATAAGGAAATGCAAGGAATAAAATAGAAATAGGAATGACCGACTCGACACTAACAGCGCTCACAATATAATCATACAGAAGCATAACATTGACCAGAAAAATACATGAAATGTTTCTGCGCTGGAGCACCCATCAGGAGGAAAAACTGGCACCACGAAAATGAAAGGTGGAGGGAGAACTTAACTTTCTACGGGAATCACACTGAACAAGTGCAGTTCTCACTTCAGATTAATCGTTGTGAGCAGTCGAGGACTGGAGGTGACGGCTACTCATCTGTGTGAATCGATGGGGAGTCACTTAATGATTCTGACTTGCTCGGCACAGCGACCCCACAACATGATGTCAGATGTGTACTCCGTAAGGTTAATAACATCTTGATACCATCCACAGACTTCAAGAACATGCTGAACAGTAGGACAAGGAAATGGAAGCTGTACTTGTTGCAACTGTTAAGTAATGATACCGGTGATCAGAAGGTACTGAAGGTGCTTTTCCAATTAATCTGCGAAATTGGAACGGCCAGCTTGTGTCTGAAGCTAAAAAATACATTCTGGAATATCCTGCTAAGCTTTCCTTTGAATTTAGTGAAATTCCGCTTGTTTAGCAATCTCGAAATTAACTGACTGGTTACGACGGAGTACAGGGTTTGTGATTTCCTAGTATTTCAGACAAACAATGTTCTGCTGGAAGGACAAGTTCATGATAACAGGATATGCCGACATTTTAACAATACTCAATAAAAAGATGGTTTTGCATTCATGGAAAATTTTCTCATAAGCAATACACCACAGTCTGAATCTTTCAAAATAACCCTCAACCTTACGCACAGAAGCACTCAGCTCCAGAACTTAATTTCCAAGGAACTACATGATTTTGAATAACAGCAGCGACACCAAGTGAGAAATGATAATGCTGTGAACGAATGGTAGCTATTGTATCAGATCTGGACAAACAGCATAACACAGCAGCTTGAAGAAAGAAGCATAGTCGATTATTTACACCTTCCAAAGTCGCATACATGAGATGATAAAAGATACTATATTGAATGGGTGTATTGCAGATAGTCAACTCACCATCTTCAAGATAATGATATATCACAGTTTTCTAATGCAATTCTAAGCCATGTGCTGTGCCCCACCTACCTCATTTGATCATTTCTTTATTCGTCTCTTTTCTACATCATTCCTTATAAATGTCGCCGTCATTCTGCTTCCTAGTTCCTTCCACCATCCAGTTTCGTTTCTCCGCTGATAATTCACTTTCTATCGACTATATGAAAACAGCATTCACTCTGTTTTCCCCATCTTTCCTCCAGCCATTTCCTTCAAAGTCATCACGATGTCAATCTCTCGATACGGGCCTACTTCCAATAGACGTGTATCTCACAGGATCCTGAACCAAATTCTCTGAATATCTTCGCTTACTGATCCATCTTTATCCTCCTGTCAAGCTGTCCTTCTGTTCGGCAAGGAGTTTTGTTTCCTGATACCCATCCGACTTTGCAGTGAGCCAAAGCTTCACATAATCCTCAGCGGTAATCTACTTTTTATCCACATAAAACAAATACGTTTTACTTGTCTTTGGTTACCCCAGCGTTGTCAAGGCATTTTCAGTCTCTCTCGCGCATAACCGCATGTTTCCAGCCAATACTACTTCGTCCCGACAGATTTCACTACCAGTCACTGACTTTTCAAATTTGCCGGAAATCTAACTTGATTTCATCAAAATAAACTAATACTATCCCTAATATTGGGAGTAAATAGGGCGAGAAAAGATTATGAACGACATTCACGACGGAGATCGTCCAAGCAATCCGTGTATCATAAGGATCATTCATCACGTCGCCTCAACGGCTTAGAATGAACACGTCAACCAGAGGAGAAGCCCTAAGCTTTGCAATACAGAGCAACATCCGTGATCGGACTTCTTTTCTAGATGTCATCGAAGTCAACAGTTGTAAGTTAAACGTTGGTCCGGATGATCATTGCAGCACTCACCCTTTTCTTCTTCGGTAGGAAGCACGAAGGTGTTTTAACATTTTTAGGGTTCATCAGAACACATTCGAAACCAACCGGCTTATGGAGCTCCACAGGTGATCCGCTCTATTTTAGATGTCATTCATCTCACCTGCTTGTTTGGAGTCATTAAATTGAGTTTAGCTAATTTACATTTATATAAGGGTGAATAGTGGAGATGCTCAACTGTGACCAAAACATGAACCGCATTCGACTATTGCGTGTTCGACAGCTGATTGCGTACAAAACTGATAGGAGATGTGAAGTGCACCAGTTGTACAGAATTTTCTATTTTGCCTTTCGTGCCTCTTTTTCTCGTGTGCTACTGGTGGCCTAGCCGAAGCACACAATCAAATGATCGCAAATGCGAAGCAGATGTCTTGTTGTTTTCAATGCTTCAGAAAGTCCGTAACTTGTATTAGTAAACACCATGCAAAGTAGTATTGAGGGCCTTCCATTAGATGCTGCTCGACCAATTTTGTCTGCAAACTACCATGGGGGCATTCTTATTTATGGACCACGGAGCACACAAGTACCGGCGCAAATGCTGCACAAATGACTATACTACTCCATTCAGTCATCCACAGATAACAGCAGTCCAGCTGGAGTGATAAAAAGAACAATGAATGCTGAGAACATAACAAATGTACAACTGAAAATAAGTGAACATCATCTCACTGGCTGTGTCTTACCTTAGGATTGAGCAAACACAAATAAAACTGTTGAACCGTGCACGCTCATAGAAGAGAAAACACGAAAAACCCCATGTGATCGATTGCATACGAATATGTAATCGTCATTTAACTAATCTCTCCATAGGGTGAGCATAGTTTTGAACGTCCAACCTTAAAATCCCTCGTGATTTTGACATCAACACTTCTCAGTTGATCACCCATGAAAGGAAACTTTCCTCGCAATTCCCAACGGCCATGTATCTCGGAATGCTTTCCGTAGTCACTGATATGGCCATAGCCCTCAGGAATTCACCACAAGCCTACGGGGTCATGAAAATGGGCTGAATTCTGTGGCTGAAGCCATTAGTCCCATAAAAGTGTGATAAAGGTTACCAACATCCTGTCAGTCAAAAGCTGCTTCTTAGCTATGACCCAAAATATTCTGCGCACCGAACCGATCATGCATTTTCAGACATCTACCCAGTGACTAGCATCGAGTGGACCAAACTGCCGTACTATTTCACGTTTCAACAAAACAACGGAGAAACTTGTAGTAATAAATAGGGTGGGGACCAACGCGTGCAGCTTTAAAATTCCTTCCGTGATAACCAAAAGTAACATTTGACTGGCCCCTTGCAGTCGTGAAACGAACTAGAGCCCGTACGAAGAAATTAACGGAAACTGAATGTGTTATCTCGTTATGCATCAGTCAGACGTTGAGACACGTGAAAAAACCATCATAACGATTGTTAAAAGCCGGAAACGTTTGAAGTAAAACGATCCGGAATGATCGACCCCAACGTGAGCGAGGACATGCTCGGAGAAACGAGTATTTACAGCGGAGCAGCCTTTTGCTGGCTACACGGGCACGCTGGTTTGTTCTGACGTGGCGAAAATGTATTGGCATCTGGACAGACAGCTGATGTGCCCTGCAGAACCCAATACTCTTGACGAATTTTGCGAAGCACCTTGATGTACCTAAAGTAGCATTCCAATTTGAGGCTGTACTGGATTATAAATCCTATCGTGCGGTGTTCATGAGGCAAAATGACGGGATGTTCAGTAATCTCCGCTAACTCCGACTACTGCCGGCGTTCACCAAAGCACACCTTTTCTCGTGCATTAACCCGTAAATAGTGTGGAGTCCACTGCATGTCACTTGTCTCTCACACAGAGGAGCCCCATAGAGCACGGCTTCGACATCTGGAGACAAGGCTTTTAGCAGGATTCAATTTCGTCCATGACTAAGACACACCCTATTGTCTAAATGAAAGCTGGCTGCCAATCGCGGTTGGTATTTGACTGTTGCCCTTCACTCGCGCTCTCAAATACACTTTACCTACATTCTCTCGCGATCACCTCGTTCTCTTGGGTCTTCGAGAATACCGTTCTGATTGACGTGTTCGTTTAGCTACGAGCATTAGAGTAAGGTGAAGGTTGTCCACTTACAACGAAGAACCCATAAATGTGTTTGGTAAGAATAATGCAACTTAAGGTTTCGCCACCCTACAGGCTTCCTGCTGAACAAATTTCAATATCTGCCCATGGAGATCAATAGACCCCAAATTCAAGCCATTCCAGGATCTCCTCTAATGCATACAAGGAGAAACTTTTTAAATTTACAAAGTAAGCCTACAAACTCAAGAAACTCATGCCACGAAGAAAGCCGTCCAGAATAACCGAAACTTGTGACGTGAAACAAATTATTTATAGTTTCCTCTGTCTCTAGTACTAGCAGTCCATTTGGGACATGCAAATTATCTGTATTAACAGACACAGTAGACCCCGCCAATAGCAAAGTGTGCGGGACCACTAAACAACCACCGTTCGGCGCTTATGCGTCGTTAACTAATGGTAATTAGCAACAATAAACAATGAAGCAGACTCCTCGTGAGTGTTGTGTGAGTTCATCGGAGTCTGGATCAATAACACAATAATTTTAATCTGATTGGTCCTGGACTGATTCAGATACTACGTTTGGCAGCTCCTAGAAAGTTGACTGTTTCATGGTCTACGGTAGAATGCGGCTTCTTCGGTAAACTGTTAAATGCTGAATATAAATTTTGGCATCGCGGCATTCAGTCTTGTTCTAGAAGCACACTACCTGCTCCATTTTGGTCCGACATCAAGTTTCACCATTCGTCTGATAATCGAAAACAATTGTACAGTTCGTTCTTCAATCACACTGCTCTTCGTCTGTGTCAAACCCATCAATTAGGCTTGGTGAAGATGACAGGCTAAAGCTATTTAGTCACTTAGTCTGAAGGGAAGGGAAACATCAATTTGATGACTTAAATGTATAAAGGATCCTTACCGTTAGTGCAACCTTTAGGTTTTTAATAAGATTCACGGCCTATACCTTAACGTCACTCTTGTCAGATTCCGGTTTCCACTCATGACTCGGGAAACTGGCAAATCTTTTAATAGTTACAAATAGTGGTTAATATGAGTAATACGCTGTTGCCAATATTCTGAAACTCAATAAAATAAGAACAGAATTTCTATGCTCACTCAATAGTTCATTTCCGGGGTCTCGGGTGTTCCTGTACGAGGAAAACTGTTGAGAGACGCTGAAAAATTAGAGCGCCGGACTGACTAGACAAATGACGAACGGATGCGGTGGACAACTACAGTCACAAGGCGAGTGAAGTTTAGCTAGCGTTCAGCAAACGAAGGTCGAGCCACTAAGATATCTTTGTTAACTTGTACAGCAAATAAAGAGGGGGAGAAACGGTCAGGCAGGACTCACAAGAGCGTGTGTCGTGTATGCGGTCAAACCAGGAATAGCTTGGTTCGGAGTGAGCAAACAAAGCTTATACGTGGGGTGGCACTGAAAGGGATGATTGTCAGAGATGAATGTAGTGGTGCAACACGAGAAAGTTTCTAATCAGCTGCAGAAGTTTCGACTTTACCTTGGACATCAAAATGTGAATAATTTGTCCTCCAGGCAGAAACTTACCAAGAACAATATTACTTTTTTATTACTGACGAAATGGTTCTCATAATTCTAATTATCCATTATGCTGAATGCAAAAATCGTAACAAAACTGGTCACCGGTCGCTCTTGCTGATTGCAGAATGCATTCAACCTCTCCATGGGTGACAGTCCGACCACCTGATCAACAACGGAACCACACTGCACACAGTCACAAATAAGACACTGGCAGAGGTACTAGTCAGCCGAGCAATCCGGACAAAGCAGAATGCTGCAAATCAGTCGCCTGTCAAGGCAGAATCACCACACAAGGAGCGGCGGCAGAACGTACTGGAAGGAGGCATCGGTGTTCACCCCAGACAGCTATGTGCACACTAAAAACTACAATAACAAGAAACGTTTACCTACTCTATTTACTGCATTCAAGAATGATATAGAATGCAGTCCTGTGATTTATGTGTTTGAAAAAGAAGACGACTTATTCAAGGCGGCTACACAATGTATCATAATCCCAAGAAAGCATAAACCTTCGCCATACGATAAGTGCTGCTTCAGGGAAAGATACACCAGGGGTAGCACAACCAAGACGATTGAAACCAGTTATTCTATACTCTTTTTGAGTGTTACTACCCGAGGAGCGAGATGAGAACGTGGGGCTTCATCGGCTTTTGGATCGGTAACTTAAAAATTTAATCTGATTGGTAATGGACTTATTCAAATGCTACTTTCGGTAGCTCCTAGAAAGTTGACTATTTCAAGGTCTACGTACCATGCTGTTCAATTCTCAATCTAATAATGAAAAGATGCATTACCGCAATAAATTTATTCTTGAATAAGCCAAGATGGATGGGAAGTGCAGCTGGGTCACAGAAGCAACCACCTCTGAAAATGGAAGCAGTTATTTCCAGAAATTAACCGTTTACCTAACTGATTTTGTAATTGGTTGCCAATATTGCATTGGGAGATCTGGTATTTTAGACGTACTGTAAAATCAAACACTGACTAATGACTCTGGCAAACTGAGAATATATATATATATATATATATATATATATATATATATATATATATAGTCCAAAATTTCTATACAGTTTGTGATTTACCATGAAATGATGAATGTTTCTTTCATAAGTCTAATTCACACCTTAGATCTCCGGGACCATTCTGTCGATTTAACCTAGTGGTCACAAAATACGGGGTTGTGGGGGAAGAATGACACCTAATGCAGTCAATGTGTCATCTGTTGATAGCAAAACGGGTCTTCATTTCTGACCACAACAATCGGTTTTCTGCCTCGCCCGGAGACCTGAAAAGAGCTCAATGATTTATATGCAGTTTTTCATCCCAGTAAGATGTTGGTACGAAATAGATTAGGCTTTTATATGCTCAACGTTTCCCACTGCTAGCCCACTTTTGGCGATGGTACAGTTACTCAGTGGGAATGGGCCGTCTGGACTGACAGCAAAACACCTACCTTAGTTAATCACTTCATTTCGGATTGGAAGCAGACTACGTTGTGATAATTGATTTGGGCAGGAGTTGAAGGCAAGTTTCAGCAAAAGAGCTATTGAAAATCAAACCGAAACTAGTCACATCTCCGAAGGTAATTGAACAAAGTGGATGCACCCAATGATCGCCCACTAATTCTGTTTTGTTTGCTCAACAGAAATCGTGTGAGGAAGAGAAAGCCCAACATTCCAGGAATGGCTTAAAATATTTTACAGATTATTAATATTTTGAATGAAATATCAAAAGAAAAAATGGTACTTTATCGTTTGACTATCCATCAGCCTCATTCAATAACAACTGTTCTGAGAATCGACCTAGTCAACTCTTGGTACTCCTGAATCTTTCGAAGTTTTGTGTTGTTAAACCGCGGCATATTATTCTGCCGTCAGTTTTCTGCTGATAATTTTTATCGGATCTAGCTTAGCTATTCGACAGTAGCTACGATAATCCAGTAGACCAGGTTTCGTTTGTTATTATTTCATGAACATATGCGATATAACCATCTAAAGATAATGAAATACAGTCAGGTAGGGTTGAAAACTGCCCAACCAGTCCAAATGTTGAAGGTTGTTGACTTCGTTAGGATTCGAACCTAGACATGGGGGCTACCCAAGCTTTCATACCGTGCGTGCTCTACTATCCAATCAACGGGGCCAGATCAAACGGCTTTGGACACGCGACGCTCAGGTGTTGGTTCCGATACAGCCACGGTCAACGACTTTTAAAAGCTGGGTAATCTACATCCCAAACACAAGCCCAATGAGAAATCTAGCACACGTAAAAGGAACTGGGTGAATCCCACTATGTCAAAAGACATGATCAGGTCCATAGTCTCACTCTTGTCAGTCAGTGGTTGTTTAGGCTGCCTAAGGTGTGTTGATCATAAGAATTGCAATGTATCCAGTTTCATTTGATTTCCCCTATTGACCTAAATTTAGTCAAATTTGTTCTTTCCTGGTCAGACTTTGGACAGTTATTGGTCCATTTGTGCGGCTTGGGTGATATTATTTAGGTCAATGTTTGTTTGAAAAATCCCAATTGCCTTCTTGATGTATTTGTTTCGGCTAATCTGTGCCTTTACTTAATAGAGCAGCTTTGACCACCTTTGCAAATAATTACACACTCCTGCAACCTTATTGTTGCCATTGATAAGCTGGTGTGCCAGTTTGACTTATCCAGGAGACTTCTCTGGGAAAATCGTTTTCACGGTTTTACAAAACATCACGTTAGCTAATAATATATAATGAACGAAGTGGTAGAAATAAACAATATCATTGAAGGGGGATGTTTAAAAGGAGCTGTACTAGTCAGTAGTAGGAGAAATTGAATTTCTTTCAGATCAACCGATCAGATTCTGTTTACAGGGGCAGGTAGGGTCAATAAAAACCTCAGCTTTGTAGATATGGTAAAAGAAAATGATTTTATTCTTTACGGTGCATTGTGCAGCTCTAAAATTCGTAAAGATATCATGTTTATGGTCAATTGTGCTAGTAATGCTGTTGAGGAAGCCATGATATTTACCATATGAAAAGTTATCCGGTAACATTTTCATGGTCTTTCCCTTATTTGACAAACTTTCATTAGCTGCAGACATCCTCTTGAAAAATTAAGCCATGTCTTACAAAAAGTTGAAATAAAGAGAATAATTTTATTCCAGATTATACTGAAACCATCATTATAATCTTTACTGAAGAGACGATTCAAGTTGGGACCATCTAAAGAGTTATAAAATTGAGATGACTATAAAAAGAAACATTTAATCGCATGTGGTAAGATTTCAGGCTACTTTCCGTCCCTAAGTCGAGGTCAGGTAATCGCTCTCAACCGAACTCTGTGCTTGCTCTTTGTTTAGTGAGATAGTCTACTCCTGCCGAACAGGTATACGATCGATTAAGTCGATTTGCAAGCTACACCAGACCCGAAGGCCCAAATCCATCAATTTATGGAAACAGATCACAGAGCGAGCAAAGCAAGCCTTTCTAATCTTAGGTGGGGTTAATCAGCCGGATCAGAATATTAGAGAATCATAACTTGGCTGCCGCAGAAGACGTGGCGTTCCTTATCTTTAACCGAACAAAAGAGATTGGATACGAAACATATTTCTACAACCACCCATATGATCGATGAACAAAACAAAAGATAAAACGGTCAATAATACGAGCAGCTTGACCGATAAATTGTCATACATTTTCCCCTCTGATGCTTTGTGTACCCTTAGAGGTACAACAGTGTTCCTAATATTTTGAAGACCAACTTTTGGTAGTGGGTTGTTCAAGCATTTCTTGACACCAAAGACGTTTTAGGTCACAGAGGATCTGACCAATTGCATCGGTATGCCAGAAATGTTAGAGTCCGATGTGTACTTTCATCAGCGTTTGATAACCACTGATCACTATCAGTTGGTTTACCAAGAGATTCTCCGTGGAAAAAATTGCGAAACATTTCACAGCTTCGTTCACGGCTACAACTAAGGACGACCGACAATCTCGCAAGTGCCAAGCTGTCCAGAGGTAAAAAGAAATAACGATTTTCTCATAGATCTTCATTGCTTAGTGTATAACAATGGAGAGAGGTTCGCAGTGTATTCCAAATGACTTGATTCATATGCTAAGGTAAAGGAGAAAAATAAAGTGTCAGTAACGGCATTCTCGGGGGAAATTTATCCATAGCCGAAAATTTCGTTACCCCTGGTAATCTTTCTCAAGGCAGATTTCACCATGAAATGAATCTGAGACATCAATTACAGGTCACCGGGTGTGTGTGTGTGTGTGTTGGTGTGCTCAATCGTTCATCGATCACATTGATTGGAATCAGTCACACCTGCTCCCATTATCAAAGAGAGTAGTTACCAGGTCAACTGTGACTGTGACGTTTGGGCATGTTATTCGCTAATGAGGTTGGTGCGGTCCAAATTCCGGGAATCTCTGATTCGCCACATTTGTTGATGTATGTAGGGTGGGTGCTAATTGGAAAAGTTTCGGCACAGAGACGCTCAGTGCACATTTGTAATCCACTTTGGAGGATTTTCTTGTTTTCGTTGTTTATGCTGTGCCCCTCTGATGTGTCGTGACTATTGACGGGTGAATCCTGTTCTAGTTTCATCAAGGCCGTCATGTTGGAAAGCTTGTATTTTACGTTTCTTTTGTGTTCCGTTATTCTGTTCTCAAGCGGTCTGTAAGTGAGTCTAAAATTTTCAGCTGGAAATTCCTTACAGCAGATTTTGTAAATAAAATGTTTTTGACCTCGCGGGTTAATTGATTTCTTAGCTATTGGTGAGGTGGCGAGTCAGAGTTTTGACGATACGAAGAACTGTGCGGATAAAATAATGGCGAACAAGTTTTCTGATTGCCTCAGAAGCACCCAATCTGTATAGACCGATGACGGAAACCAAATAGTCACTTCATCAAGCAGCTCGTGTAGTTGATTTATTTCTCTTCCTCAGGATTCTTATTAGATATGGTGGACAGTTGTTTGCTAGAAGTGATTCACTTAGGCATCTCATTTTTTCCTCAGGAATGTTATCCTTATCGCAGAGTATTTCAACTCCTTTGATTAGCGATGAGATAAGCTTTCGTTTCACACACTGTTGATGAGCCAAATCTAAATGCGATTATTTATCAGAGCGTGTGGCATTCGATAAACACCGGTGGTGAGTTTTTGGGAGTCATGCCCCCTAAGAGGGTAGTCCAGAAAACCTAATAGTCGGTCCGTATAGTTTTTCTCAGTGGTGAAATTAGTGGAGATGTATTGTTCATTGGAGCATTGAAGAAATTTACCTTTGTGTTTGGATGTGGTAACCACAAACTCATCTTATACATAAGCGACGGGAATGGATGAAGGCAGCTAGGGCTTTGGATTTGGTTGGATGTGGAAAGCAACTGGAAGACAGGAGATTTCATGTAGCCATATCGGTTTGTCTAAATAAAACTCGGTCTAAGGTAAAGTGGGTTGAAGCAGGACAAAGTTCTAAGCCAGTGATAAATTATGCTGGCTATAGTGGAGATCGACTTTCTAAGGAGACATCACAGGTCATTGTGGTATGTAAATAATCAGTTGTTTTTTGAACACTCGTATTTAAAGAGGTCACAGCGAAGCTCACTGCAGCTTCAACACCCGTTAGTTCAATATTTTTTCATTACGCGTTAACCCGAAAGCTTTATTGCTGTTTCTTACCTCCACTTTCGATACTGTTTCAACATCGGCGTGAGTTATCTTGGAAACACGTAGTCCTCAATCAGGCGAATAGGTATATTCAGTTTATGGAGTTTCGTTAACCCATGAAATCTCCCAGGCTTATTTGCTTTTGGTACCAGAGAAAAAAAGAGTGATTTTCAACGTGTTTGTTTGAGGTTTCAAAACACACTAAGAACTCATATTCCAAAGCTCTGATATTTGGCATCTACCCTGGATACATCAACGAATGTGGCGAATCAGAGATTCCCGGAATTTGGACCGCACCAACCTCATTAGCGAATAACATGCCCAAACGTCACAGTCACAGTTGACCTGGTAACTACTCTCTCTGATAATGGGAGCAGGTGTGACTGATTCCAATCAATGTGATCGATGAACGATTGAGCACACCAACACACACACACACACACACCCGGTGACCTGTAATTGATGTCTCAGATTCATTTCATGGTGAAATCTGCCTTGAGAAAGATTACCAGGGGTAACGAAATTTTCGGCTAGTTATAATGTTCCCTCGAGAATGCGGTGTTATTAGCACCAAATAGTGATCTTCTAAAGCATCTTATTTGTCCGAAAAGGGTGAATTTTCAGTAGATTTATTTGGTACAGGCTCTGGCCCTGCTGATAAAAACAGGAAATTCGACAATGAATAGTACGCGTTGTTCGGTAATCATGAACCACATGGAAAATTGGAATTTGTGATTAGATGAGCTAATCTCGTAGTTCGGTCACAAGGTGTTCTTTAGAACACAAAATTATTGCTGAATAAAGATCAAACGAGTCATTACGTTTTGTGGCTCAGGAGTATTTCACTTCAATTTAACTACGTGTAGCGTCGTAGAAAATAATTTGATAGCTGTGAGTGTAGCATGTTCATGCCATCATAACGTACATTATTGAGGAGCCACTCACTTATTAAAAGAGAATATTTTCCACAAGATTCAACAGTTAGCAATAGGATTTGTTACTGCATCTAGAAATGCTTTGGAAGGAGCTTTCGATCAACACAAAATATTTGACAAGCAAACCAGAATAAAGACAGTGTGTAGCAGAGCCAGTGATATAACCCAAAATTGCAAAACATCCTGGAAATTATGTGGATTGGAACACCTCAGGTGTCAGCTAAATATTGTCCCCCATATCTCTCAAATTATTATCTGGTAGTTGATGGATCGTTCTCAGATCTGATGAAAACAACAGTATTTTAATAGTACTGGGCTTCTTCCGCATTTAGATCTGCTAACATAATTGCTTCGATGGGGATACGAGATAAGCGCGAAGCAGTTCTTCTACCCTGTTGTTCACGCTGATTACTGCACCGGCTGCCTTGAACCTTGCCGTCATCATAGAGATAGACTGATTTACTGGGTTGAACTTACCACTGCTCCGAGATTGAGAACCATCGACATTATCATCGGCGTACTTTTGAGTGAATGATAACACAGTAAAAGGAGGATTTCACATTGATCAAGAGAACGAAAACGGTGATAGGATAGTTATGTTAAAAAGCGCTGTTACCAAGAGGTTGGCAAGGGTCCGTGACCATCAAGTTGTGTGGCCTGTGACAGATTCGTTAAATATTCTCTTAGCCGGATGAACAGCATCTGGGATATCCCTTGTTTATCTAAAGGCAATAGTATACACTCGCTATTAGGATAATTGAAAGCATTGAAAGAATCAGTGCAAAATGGACCAGGGTTTGTGTTTCCATCTCGGGAGAGTCATCTCTTCTGTATTTCGTGGACGTCCTTGCAAATGATATTTTTCAAAGCAAATATACGCTATGAAAAGTCCCCGCCCCCCGAACACCAGTGACCTACTTGGCACGGAGCAAGTAGTGTATCGAGAAAATCGCAAACTGAGTGAAAAAAGCCATTCGGTTGATGCTTTGACCGGGTTTGTGGTATGCTATGCAAGTAACTTGTTTCCTCCACTTCGGGTCCACTCGATGTGACACTGAGTAGTTTCACCTTTTCTCAATCCTATATATCCGGGAGTAGGTCCTCACCGTCTTGAAACTCTTCCGATAACTCATGAAAACAGGGCTGTTTAATGGAAAAATACTTTAACTCACAAGGGGAATGATTTCATTTTGCATATGAAAAATTCAGCAAGCTGTCGCGGGAATATTCCTCCAGTTTACTTATAAGATCTACACGGAAGCAGACATTTGTACCGGTGATCTAAAACTGGTTGTACACTTTACAATCTGATGTCCTAGCTGGGGAGAGTCTAACACTAACAATGTTGGTTAAATTCTGTGTGAAGCTTTAAGAAAATGACTGTTCTTTTGAAAATGTATACGTAAGGTTTTATTGAGAAATCTCACGAGAATAAAAACAATCGAAGAGTACTTTGAATAAATTGAATATAAGGGAGCATTTTCAGTGAAACACACAAACCATGGAGTGCGATTCAGTTGTGTTTTTCCACTCCTCATATGCTAAAATATCCCCGAGTCCGAAATGGTAAAAAGCGGTTAATATCAACCGAGAGGGACACCACATCCAGACGTGAGCCGTTTTCACCTTCTTTGCAAACTCTTGCCACAATATTTTATGGTGCTCCCTCGGTAGGGCTCTAGAACAACGAGACTGTAGTCTACAGAATCTAAGCTGGAAGCCTCAGTAAACTTCCACTAAGGTTTTCTTTGCGTAGAACTTGGGACGATAGGTAGAAGCACCACAGATGTTCAGCTGTATATTAAAGATATAAATGCCATTTCATGATCAAATTGCATCAAGTCAAGCTGAGGTCTTCTGATAAACCCAGGAATCTTCTTTAGCGATTTTGCTAAAAAACTTACCATGCTTTTCATCATCAAGATCGTCACATCCAGGAAATAACTTTTTATCTGGGTCTGATTGCATGAATTCGTTGTCAAGAAACACGAATGCAGTTTTTTTTATGGGAAACATGTTTAAATATATCATAACTGTACTGAGGCTTATAGAAAAAGGTGAGAGAAAGCCGACCCTAATTCCAAGGACCATCGTCAAACAACTTATTGGCTTTAGGAGTTACTACGATAGAAGATATCAAGCAAATAGGTGGATACAAAGATTTTATTTGAACAATAGTTGAGTGGACTTATTGGATCACCATGCAGCAGTATATCTGTTACTGACCACTGAAAACAACTCAAGCACTACGGGGCTTTTTCGCTCTTTTTAGTAAACCATCGTTCATGTGCACTCGCCAGTATTCGAACACAAAGCAAACGACTGTGAGGTGATCTCCTAACCACTAGGCTAAACGGGCAGGTTTTATTGGCTTATTTGACTTCACCATTACAATATATAATACGTTTTCTTGAGTGACTTTTCAAGGGTGACGACCCCGTGAAGCACTGCGAATAATTCCTATGGTGGGTGACTTTGCGGTAGAAAGTCCCGGTGACCGGTGATTACGCTTTCAAAACAACATGTATAACTTGACTAATTGTTCGAATTAGGAGGCAGGAAATATAAATATAACGTATAGCTGCATTCACGGAAAAATATTACCATAGAACTCAGCATTATTAGTATTCAGATTAGTTAAGCTCTAGTCAAACTGCGGAGGTAAAACGGTTAGTTCGGAACTGTGGGACATGCACCTAAATTCCCATTAGACCAAAAGGACACCAGCAATTTGTATCTATGTGATTTATGTTCATCCTATAGGTATGGCATCTGCATATCCTCGTTCCCTACCGAGAGCACCCGAGTTCAGTTTTGCTGCTTTTTAAACCAATAATGCTTGGCAGTATACTGTGTCAGATCATAATTTAATTTGAAATGCACCTTAAGTGCATCATCTGGTCAGACTGAAGAAGAAACCGGATGGTGATAGTCGGTAGTGAGTACGATCAATCTGCTGGTTCAGTTTATTCGGTGAAAACATGCTTCATTGTCTGCGTAGAATACAAAATTAGACTTGCATCCCACTAATTTTAGTTGAATAATCTCAACGAGACCGCGGTATTGTCCCACTTCATTCTGATTTACGCCTCGATACATAACAGGACTGTAATTGTAAGCCTAATCCTTTCGACCGCCAACTTTGACCGTTTCGATTGAATTCCACTAAGATTCGTACGACCTAGCCGCTTTCAGCCTTTCCAGGATGCTGCTTCTCGGTTTGGCTTACTTCGCGTCTCAAACAAATTTCAAAAGACTTTGATTGATAGGGGTAATAATCCGAAATCCAGTTCTACGATCGGTACAAAGGTTATGAACAATGAATAACCATAACATACAGCCAGTTTTTGAACGGAGCGAGACACCCAACGTGCATAGTCAGATTTACTGTTAAACAAGGCGGCAGAGTCATATGCTCACTTAAACAAACGCAGTTCAATGTCAGAAAGAGGGAAACCGATAAGACGGTTCAGAGCACAATAAAGAATACGACCAAATCAATAGAAAAACAAAGAAACCAAATCCTTACACTACCGTCAGACTAGATTGATAACCAATCACGAATCGCGGTTGAGTTCAGTAAAATGACCAACTCTGGGCCAACACCACAGGGGAAGAACTTGGAAGAGATCCGTTTATTGATTGTGGCTACTCACAAGCTGCCAGTAGTCAGTAAGAAAATCGGTTCGTTCATACGAAACGTATCGTAATGAAGCCCCGTTTAACAGCATTCAACACAGTTTATATAACAATACACTCAGAAACGTCAAGACACCATCCCGAGTCTGCAAAGCAAATTTTCAGATAGTCTTACTACTGTCCTGTACACTCATCAGCTTCACATATTCTGCATTTTTGTTGATAGTGTTCAGCAACTGCTTCACAGTTTCCAAGATATTCATGTTTTTGTCATTGCTCATATAAAATGTCATCGTAAACTGACTTTCAATACCCCAGATCTAATAACTAATTTTGCGCTGGGTAAAATGAACGTGTACTGTTTGCTCATCTCCGACATAAAACGAAGCGTTTTGAATCGAGTGAAAAGCGGTTGAAAGGTAACACTGCGTGCTTGGCCATTTTCAATTCAGTAACATTGCTGGAAGCGTCAGCATGTGAGCTTTTTTACTCCATAACTTCAAAACAATGATCAGGTAATTCTCCATGACCACAGTAGTTGGACATATTCCACTGGTACCAGGTAAATAATTTGAGGCCGTGGGAATAATTTAGTACTTATTTGTTTTTTATTATGTAGTAAAGGTAGGACTTTCCAGGAAAGGGGTCGCGGAGTTTTACAGGCTAGCAGTCGAAGAAATGATGGACGGCGGGAGTAGGACTTCAAATCTATACGGAAGGGTTGTAAGTCCACCATGGTTACCGGTCGGCCATGGCCAGTTAGGATGTTCGAATGGTGTAATGAGTGTGTAAACCTTGGTTTTGAACATCGTTTCACTACAACCCGGATGGTAAACGCACTCAAGAAAACAGAAGTCTAATACGTTTCTGCATCCCACGTCTGTAGATGAATGTCACTATTAGTGTTATGATGGGCTTTCGGGGCCGTAAAATGTTCCAATCCAACTGCAACTTCGGAGAGTTTGTGAATAGTGCATGTACGTAAATAGCTGCTCTTAGTGACTATTCAACCATGATCGAGAACAGTTAAAATTCGGATTACCATGTTCGCGCGAGTCATTAGCAATCATTATCACACCTGCAGTGAAAAAAGCGTATCATTTCCAAAATATTCAGTATGAAAACAACCGGTATGTAGGTGTGATATTGACCATCACCACTTTTGGCCGACTTCCGAGGGTTCGAGTGAACGAACTGACAGACACCAAGTATGTAAAAAATCAGAAAAGTAAAGGCATGTTAGTTAGACTACATATAATCAATCTAAATCACCCAAGACCGAATAATAAGCATGTAATGTGCTTGCTGAAGCCTTGTGACTATATACATGTAGTGATAAATGAATCATCCAGGGTTGGGAAGTGAGGTTGTCAAAAGTGCTAGATGAAAAAATCTACCCAGGTCGCTTTTATTTAATGAAAGCAACTGGTTATACTGCCCGAGAACCGCAAATTCATACAACGTTGCGTCCGTCAATGGGATAGCTGAATTTCTAAGCCTACTTTCAGGCAGCTGAACACTGTTAACCTCCTCTCTGTTTGAGTAGCAAAACCAACCACAAGTACGACGGCAGGTTCAAAATAGCTCCACGAAATAACTATGGAGACATAACCTAGAAATGGGAATTCTTATTTGTGTTGTATTTTGATAGTTTTCTCTAAACAACATGAAAGTTATTAGTGGTTAGCCTAGCCTGAACCATACTCATCTTCTCGTCCATCCTGTAAAGTTAGTTTTCGGACAGTCAAAGAAAGTTTCATTTCGAGCCTTTGCTTTTTGTCCCACAGTCCAATCGATGAAAGACTAGTTAATCCGTTTTTTAAAACACCAACAATAACTTGAATTATTGCAAGAAAATCCAAATAAACGTTTGTGTTCACCGAAACTTACCCCTTCTCGAAATTTCGACACTGAATTTATGCGTTTTGGAAAAGAAGGTACGTAACGGGAAGGCACACGATAATTGCCAATTTCAAAGGTTTAAGTAGCTGTGGGGCCCAGTCAAATTCGAAAGATATGTTTGTGTATTTTCAAAACCGGATGATGACTCTCGTGTTGTTGTTAGTTTAGCGTTTCTATTGCACAAATTTTCCTTCCCACTGTTGAAATGAAACAAGTGATCAGGCCTCTAGAAATTTCACTGAATCTCCCTAGTTTCAGTCGCCCTCAGTTTACTGGTTCTGTTTTGAATAAAATGGAGTAGGCAATAACTTTCACAATCGTCTTTGTAGTGAAAAATTATGTGTCTCCATGATCATCGATGATGATTATAGGGCGGATTTCATAGATTGGTTGAATAATAGTGCAAAATTTTGTTAGAATTCACGCGGCTTCCCTTCCATATGGGAGAATTTGAGTCCGTGTTATCCACACCGACGTCTGCCTCCCTGCCCAAATGAGTATAGATGTCTGTTTTCTGGTAATTTCTTTCTTAAGCCAGAATTCGAATCGAAGAGGTAGCTTTGTGTGACCTTGTTAGCGTTCGAATCGATAACGGAATGGCTCCTGTCACTTTTGTTGATTGCCCATTGGTCCGTGTCTTTAGGCTACCCCGATTATTGAGACAAACACAGCCATTTCATTCAAGCTCGTTTAATCACGCTTCGGGTGGTCGTGCTTGGTCTCGCCGCTTGAATTCACATGCTGTGCCAGCTAAGTTGCAAGCACTTGCTTGTGTACGTGCGAACATGCTTGTTCGTCTACCTACATACGAATAAACAGACTTCTTTCGTGCTATGTGCTGCCATTTGTTGCGTATACAAGCCTAGTTTCGAACGAAGACTTCATTCCGGTTCTTTGATATTTTAAATGTAAAGAATTTTGCCATTTTCATGCCTAAACACCTTAGAGAAGTTGTAAAAGTATATAAGTAACAGTACACAGTCAATGCTTTCTTAGAGAAGGTAAGTGTTGAACCCAGTGATGTTTCCACCTAGTCAAACTCAAGGACGGTATAGGCTTCAACAAAGCCATCAGTGCCATACTAAGTTTGCCTGATAATGGTGAACGTATTTACTCCCACTTACGAAATTATAGTTCTAGACCTATACCACTCGACCTTCACTGATCATCCAGATCACTGGCTGCACAGGAACCATCAGAATTCAGGAGCGAGTAAAAATGATATCAGAAGTCATTCTGTTAGGCGCATTTTGATCCCGATGAATGCATTGGTGATTAATTAGTTGAAGAACGACCGAAACATACTGAAGTAGGTCCCCCCTACTCTCGTTATTGTGGGATTGAGTGGCTTGTATATATTTTCCTGTGGAAGTTGCAAATACAATATCTGATGTTTCACTTAGCAGACTTGCAATAAGCTCACGCCTACCAAGAGGACAGGCCAAGCTAAATTCTCGAGTAATCAATTCTTGCTGAGCATCAGTGCCTGATTGACTATATTTGATAGCTCTTCTGCTCATAAGAAATAACCCGCACCGAAATTCATCTAGAGTAGCTGATCCAGTTAGCTTTCAGTAGTCCAATGAATTTTGTATTCCTTGCTTTGATATTCCACTGAAGCCTGTAGAAAATTTGGTTCACATCAAAAGAGGAGGTCAGACACCACATATGTATTCCATTAGTATTGGAAAAAACGGATGTCAACTCACTCTCAACAACTTGTTGCTATCTGACCGATATGTATTGACTGGTGGTAGAAAGATAGGACGGAGCTTTGGATTATCTGTTTCATTAACAAACGATGCTTTCTGTTGCACTCCCGTAGACGTCGACACTATGAAGCATGAAAAGAAAAGCATCTCCATATGTGCTCTAGGCTTGCAACAGCAATTGGCATGCGGAAAACTCATATTTGATTCTCTTCTAGAATGCGACTTGAGGTAGCGTGCTTTTGCACTGGGAAACACTGTGGGAACGATTTCGACCAAAGGCCTAACTTAATAACAAACAAAAACCTGATTAGCAGCTGAATAAAATAACTCAAGTCAATGTGTACTCCATATCAGACTACAGAAATCCACCTAGTATATTTCAATTAAATGTGGATTTCAAGCAGTCAGTTTGATTGTGGATCACAAGCCTTGACTGGTTTTTGAATAATCAGGGATAAACAGATTTCGAGAATCGATTATATTCAACGCACACCGATTCACCTTTGTAGCGAAACGTCTATCTTTGCTTCATTGTATACTCTGGATATGGTCGGAAGAAACACAGATAAAATCAAGAAATCAATTTGAAATTAAGATGATTGACTGTTTGCTTTACCGACTATGTGTATAGACAATCGACTGGAATAATCATTAATGATTTCCGAAAAAAGTATGAACCAGCTAACGGAAATGTCACATGACGTTATTCTTTTTTAACTCAACTTGTGCGGAACACCAGTAAAGAAGTTGCGCGGATGGATAAGGATGAAACACTGAGTCCAACAAGAAAATAGCGTTTTGAAAATGGACTTCTTAAGCTCATCGATTGAATTCACGAGAGTGTATAGCCTCCCATGCGGATAGTAATATGGGGGATACGTTTTACGGGTCATTGGCAAACGACTTGAAAACGTTAGTCCATGAGATTGGTCGTTTGGGACACTTTTGGTTTCTGGTTGGGGTGAAAAAAATCTGCATCCTTAATCATCCGAGAAAATATTACACAGGTAGGTGTCGCTTTAGATGGCGCACATGAAGTTAAACTATTTCACCATATGCATAATTTTACCAGATAGATTTATTTGTCATTGTTTGTTTTTACATACTTGGAGTCAGCTCACTTCTGGTTCAGTTATATTGCAAATTAGCAGTCACTGATAGCATTAAAGTTAACTGGATCACTGTTGTGTTAAGTGAGTCACTGTAATAGATGGGGACTGCACACAGACAGGTGTGCGCAGTCTGCAGGATAGACTTCGGTAATGTGGTTGCTTCACAAGGTTTTACACAAGGCAGTCACCTGGCGTAATAGTGGATTGTGGGCATGGCGATTACAAGTGAGTGTATGAAGCGAACTCACTGATATGAGTAATTCTGTTGGGCAAAACTTTGGAATGTTCGCTCACCACTTGAATCAGCTCTCCGAGTGCATATCCTAATCCATCTGCTCGGCAATGTCTCTGACCGAAAAGAGTTAGTTCGTGGGGTGGGACAGCAACATAGATGATCAGTTTCATTTGGCTACTGTTCGGACGTTCGCTTTGACGTCCGATCATTCCCTCGTTTAGTGGATTAATCCTGGTTTCCATTGATTTCATGAACTGCCATTGGATTGAAAATATCAGTTTCACTTGAGCGAACGGTTTTAGCACATTACATTCGCGGCTGACAAGAAGCCCTCTGTGTCTCTTTTCGTGCGGATATATTTACTCGCAGAAACAGTTACATCAAAGCGGTCCTTTGGTTTGTCCTAGAAGAAGGCACAATCTGTTCCGTTTACCATCAACCAAGAGAAATTTCCCGAAAAGATAGAAAGCAAAATACCCAAGGTTCAAAATAACTCAAGTGAAAGAAACAAGAAGAAGGATATTCCAGTACCATCATTTAGCTAAGTGGAAATTTCATCTAGTTTTATGCGCGTAGAAACGGTGTCAGTATATTGTATATATACCTACTGAGTTGTTAACATTTATACATCTAAATACCAAATACTCCGTAGCCGGCTTCTTCTATGGGGACCATAAAAGAAACCTGACATTTATGGTCTTTAAAATTCAGGAATGCAGACCATCGGTTATCCATGATCCACCATCCCATGAAGCAGCTGTAAAATGTCTAATTCCATTGGCATCAAAATCTTTCGTCGTAGTTTGTGATTGATCAACTTGTGCTTCAGATCGAGTTACTTTGGTTGGTACAACGTGCGTGTTTCAGTGTGCAGAACGATAAATCAATCCGTTATCGAACACGGCATGATGCAATTTTGTAAGTTTTATTTGAACGGTTCGAATTCACTTCAAATTGTTCTCATTACAGCAAGGATTGATCCACTTTTCTGAGTATTTTTTCACCGACCCTGGATTATCCTTCAAATTCAACTTGGCTGTGTTTTGGAATAAATCATTTTGAGAAGCTGATAACCGTACAATGACAAAATAATTCACGCCTCCAATTTCGATCGAGTGTCATTCCCATCTTTCGGATCTACCGTATTACCTTTGCGCTTGCTCTTAATATTTCGCGTACATGAGACATTGAAGAAGTTCACACCTGGGTATCGGTCCACCTTTGCTCTGATTTCCAAGCTAGTGGTAACAAATTCCGCTTTGTTTTGGTAACAGCAGTCGCCGATTATTTGACTTTCTTTGAAAAAAACCTTTCTTTTAGATTTAAAAATGTCTGTTAAAGTTGACTTACTCTCTATCCTAATTTGTCACAAACGCAAGTTTACTGCTGATCGCAAGCACTTTTTCCGCTCTGAGTACTTCCAATACCAGAATAATTTATAAAACTATAACAACCATAGGGGCAAAATTCCAGTGTCTTTGTTAGTAGAACATTTACTGTTTTTAATTATTTGGCCTGTTCGCCCCTACACTAAATAAGGCCAAGGTACTCTGCCCAGGAGTGAGCACATCGCAAACAGAAAATTAATAAAATGAAGCACTAAATGAACAGCTGAAGCTAGCGCATATTTATTTAAATGAATTCATGTCCTTTTCATTTTCAGGCTTTTGAAGGCACAGGTTGTGTTGCTGTTCCAAAAAACCCAGATTAGAATATGACAGTGAACATGTTCTCAAAGTCAACGATTGTAACTGACGAGAAGTCTTTACAGCCAAGTACCTTATTGCTCCATTGGCTATTTGATCAACCCCATGTTCAAGAGCCGGTTGAACATTGTTACAGATAATGCTGAAAAGATTACCTTATGGATAATTTATTGAAATTCGTCGCTCCAGAAGAGGAAGTTCCCAACTGCGTTCACCTTTAACGCTCGTGAAAAGAAGATATTATTTATTTGTATATATTTCGTAACTAGTCGCGATTAGTGTAAACAGCTGATGAATATTTGCGTGGCTGACTGTCCTTTGAAATTGACTTTTCGTGCGCGAACCTCAGGTCATGCAATTAACCTCGCACTCGGAAGCACCAAATTCGAACTTCACTCTTGTTAGAGCTCATCAAATGTGCCTAATATATATTAATAACACAATAACACTTTGCTGTCAGGAAAAAATACTAAGCTAAACAGCTGCAATGGTAGTATTGTTATTAGTACTATTATGATTATCAATAAAACTGCAACTGCTATCATCAAAGTTACTTTTACGGATGTTCCTCTGCTACCGAAACTATCCTGCCGCCCATAATTATGATGACGGTAGAGGCCGAGACAACAATGTCTTCATCTTTAATTATATAATCACAACTTTCCAACCAACTGTTTTGAACATAACTCTAGCTGGTAAAACTTTATCGTTCGAGTCCTCTGGTGGATACATGAGGTCCCTGAGCACACATTTAGAAAGTTTTAGAGATATTCGGTAAGTTCAACAGGAGACCAACCTGAGCTCAATCAAGAAGCTCCTCTGCTGAGGCGATTGAGAAAACAAATTTTTAATGGACCCATTTTATTTTGACCTCGTAGAATCTGGTGGACTAGCTTGGTCTGAATAACTGAAACACGGAACCGGAAGCGCGCGTGTACTGTCATATCAATCTGGGAAATTTTCACAATTGACCTGTAATAAATAATCAAAGTGCATGTTACATCAATTTCTCTGAGGGACTACATGCAGCAGTGAGAAAACACCTGAAGTCAGTTTTTCCACCGTATTTCCTTGAATAATCAGATTTGAAGTTTTTCTCTTAGTAACTATTGTGTTTTTAAAAACTGTTGATGGTTTCCGTAGGGTAAAACGTTTGGGATGACATACTGTTTACTGCAAACTAACGGTAAAAAACGTTGGAGAAAATAGGATTTCACATCCTACTAACGCGTAAAGATATTGGATGCAGCCACGTTAGTTGATGGTAATCATTTCAAATTTTCCATCACTTTTCGACAATCTATCGCGAGAGTCGTCTCTCTCGGCAGAACTGTCAACAACCAGATTGACTCTAGTTGCCAGTTGATGCATTCCCCATATCTACCTGTGATAAATTTGAACAGCTCAGTTATACCCCTACCTAGCAGAACCGTATAAATAATACAATAATTGAACTATATCGTGGTACGACGGACTTGGAGGCAGAGTTGATGTCGAAACCGTAGGCAAAGAAATTCTTTCGGAGGAAAAAAGAAAAGCAAACGATTTTGGCTTTCCAGAGAAGGCTTTTTTGATTTGTTTCAGACTTTCTTCAATATTTGCGAGGTCCGAAACTTTCCTGACCTGGCACTACAGCTTTCACGCCCCTGGTTCTAGTTTTAAACCGTATATCACAGCACAACGTTGCTTATATCATTCATCATCACCACACTACTACCATTTGAAGAGTAGATATTCAGTTTGTGTCAATTTCGTTTCTCCACTTCCTCCGTTTTACTACACACACCACTTCCGTTATCTTTCTCGGTTACGTATATTTCGGAACCCTGTTTCATTTTTTAAACGAGCTGATCATTTTCACTTGCTAACGTGGAATCTTTGAGATCAGGTGCATTTCATCAAGTGATAAGTGTCCATGAGTCGGAAGTACTCGAGTAATCCATTCGAACGGCATATCCCTTCGCCTGGCACGTAGATCACAAGGGATTATAAAAACCTTGAAATAAAACTACGAAAGCTGGGACTAGTCAAATAAATGAGACAAGGTTTGGACATAAGATATTTAGATATCCTAATCTCTGACAGATTTGTGACAAAAAACCAGACTTCGGAGTAAGCAGCGGCTTCTCACATACGAATATTCGGGATTGAGTTTCTTAGCACTCAGTGTAGGCCACAGGGTTCCCGCTGAGCGACTACTTGCCATACTGAAACACCAGTGACCTCAGAAAACCGTTCAGTATTCTGAGCTATGAACATTACTTATATTGAAAATTATGAGGGTTTGACCGAGGCGTCTGCTTATTCCGCCCCCCCCCCCGTTCGATTGCTAGACATTTTGAGATGCAAATCTCAAACTTTCAAACTCACTTACTCTATTTACCCTGCGATCAAATGGCTAGTGTGGGTTTAAGTTTTCTATATCATGTGATTCACTTATCCCCGTTTTTTCCTGTGGTAATTCTTGCGGGCCAGAAATCTCTGTTGTTATTGCTTCTCTTCCTGAACAACTCATCACTGGCATCCTCGTTCTACCCAAGCACATCGCTCCTTGAATTCGGAAACATTTCTATCTGACTGCACATTACCAAGTTTATTGACATTTAGACACAGATGAAAACTCTCTTGTACACCTGAAAGCAACTGTGCGCAGTTTTAACCTTACATCTGGATGCAACAATAACCTGTATAGTAACCTCCAATAGTTATTTGCTAGAGGACGCCCAATCTTATCGATCGTGCATACAGGACGCACACAATTACGTCTGGAAGTATGACAGTTCCACCTATCTATATTTTCCATCATATTGTACAATTATCAAGTGGTACATGACTTACACAAAACCGCGCTTTATATTCCCGACAGTCTCATTACATCATACATTATTGCATCGTTCTGTTAGAGCCGATGAGGCATAAGTTACTGCGTACTAATCTGGTTTTTCTGTGTCCTGATTTAGTGGTACTCAAATCCTTATTCATTATAGCTGTTCAGCCGAATATACACTCTGTACTCACGATGCCGAATATAAGAAAAAGAAGGGATCACCTATAGCTTTCAGCAAAAAAGACTGGATCTCCTGATCTCGGGTGCTCCTCACCTTGAGAAATGAATCGAATATATCTGACATCTTCCGATGTTCTTCCTGATTCATATCGTGACTTCATGTCCAGTGGGTCGAGCAGATTTGGGTTCAAAAGAATAGAAAACTTGTAGTCTGAGAAGAACTGGAATTAAAAATTCAGGAGCCACAAATAGGAAATTAGCAGAGGAAGGTGAGAAAAAAAATTGTTTTTGTTTGCTGCATTCAGAATTCAAATCGTATTGATATATGGTGACGACGGGAGCAGAATACCTGGCCATGGTCGTAACCCCGCAGGAATCGACTCACAAAGATTATGACATATCATCGTGTCTTTTTGCTCACCATGTAGCCTGTATCACACCAGAGGACACATCATACATGTCCGTTTGTCGTACGCATTCGGTAGTTGGATTACTGATGAAGTTATTATTTTTGACCCGCGAAATTTTGGCAGGTTATCCGTGTCCCAAATGCCTCTTCAAAATTTCCTAAAGTAACCGACACCCACTCGACCACGCTAAAATGACCTTTGCAAGTTATAAAACCTCATTTTCCTTCTTATTCATCTCCAATTGTTTGGTGGATCAGTAGAATATGACAAATCGATTCGCATTATTTCCTTTCTTGGGATCCGTTCAGCTGTTTGAATTTTGTGTCATTGGGAAATGACTGATAAATCCAGTGCATTGACTAAAACCAGAACAGTCAATGTGTTTCTTTAGACCAATCGATGTTCTTCATCTGATATTCATTTGAGTTATTTGCACTTGAACGTGTGTACCGGGATAAATAATCTAGTAGATAATGTGTCCGATAGGCGAGAAAATACCGGTTTGATTCTCTATGACAATAGTGAAACTGCAGAAGCACTAAAAACAAGTGAATTACTCAACTAGGTTTTCGTTTTTTATTTTGAATCTCACCAATAATGGTTTGTCAGTAGCTTGCGGTTTTCCACATCGGTTTCACATTCATTTATTCTTTACGTTCACTGGTCACCATAGTGGTGCAATTATTGCCGCTCAAGTGTTCATAAACCGGGTGGGTAAACGACGACAGACCTTGGGAATAATTTGTGTATTCATTGCGGTGTTTTAATGATTTGTTCAGTGACAAATCCATGAGAGAACATAATATGGGTTTAGGCAAAATTACTGACGGATTTTGCATTAAAGAAGATTCAGGCTACTTGTGCCAGTAAACACATTCTGGAAATGTTATACGTTATGGCAACAGGAACGATTGAAACAATATGCACATTACTTTGGGCAGTAAGCAGAATGTTTACTAGCTGAAGAAGATTATCTACGGAACAGAATAAAGTAGGGGAAACCAGAATAATTGTGACAGTGTAAACTCCCTTGCATCGCCATCGCGAGATGAGTGTTTTCCATTCTCGATTCGGTTCACAAAACGATAGCAGATAAAACAGTATTGCAAATTTAAATACCAAATTTCAACCATTCATATTGATATGTCCGGTTTCTCTGAATTTCACAAGGAATTCATTTTTCAATCAAATGTTTAGATCTTGTTGTCAAACATGTGGGAAACAGTTATAGTAATATTATTTTTGATATTAATCATCGATGTTATTTTTATAGCATAAAGCCACATTACTGATCGAGATGCAACAATAGATCACCGTTCAGTCATGTGTAAGACAGCAGAACGTTATCAGTAGCGATCAAACAGAGGCAAAATCTCCCGGTTTTGTGGCTGTTGCATTTTTGTTCAAAGAGAGCAAACTGCAATAGCTGAAGACCACTTTGGATGTCCGATCCTTTAATTTTATTCAAAATAGTAGTGATGTGGAGAAAAACAGCATTTAGACCACACTTTCTGTCAAACGGAGCGGTCCAACTGATTTGAAGAACACCGGAAACATCCTTTGATTTTAAATTCCTAACAGGGAGGCTCCTAGAATGCATATCATTTGAAGTATAAAGTCCATACTTTGCATTCACCTAAAATATAGAGTTTGTGATTAAGCAAATACATTTTGCACGTGGACATTTTTCATTGGGACAGCAAACATGAGCCACTCCAGAATCCAACACCGGATATGGTTGAACACTGAGCAGGGATACTTCTAGTGGAAACCAATCACAAAGTCAAAGTGATTCTAAAGTTCAGCTCCGTAGCGATACGAAAAGCCTAATAAAACTTCCTAAAAAAAGAATTATTCGACTGAACGTTTGATCGGCCAGCCAGTTGGACGGGCTGATAGACTGACAGATACTTTGCACTCTGCAGATACCGAAAATAGGCATATGATGGTGTGCTGTTATTGATGAGTGAATTCAAACTGTTGTACATCCACTTCGCTAGAATTGACGGACTGTGGACATTCATACAAGATAATTGAGAGTATTAGAGCACTTTTCTTGCCTTCGGTGAGGCACCACTATACGCAAAGCTCTAATCACATGGTGCAATGAGAATTGCATTGATGTTCTTATCAATAATTCTATCCTTCTTTCGGTATGCGCTAGCCGAACATCTGAAGGTTAACTCACACGAGGAAGCCAATCAGCTTTGATTGCTGATTAGGAATATTTCGCATTCCAATGGATTACCAAGTTGTGGCCCATGAATTCACGTCGGAACACTGAATTTTTTCTGAACATCGACGCACTCTCGACTAACCTCTAGTTAGGGATAGACAGAAAGCAAGGTTATACAGGGTTAGTGGAATCTAGCTTTTTACCTTGGATCACAAATGGGGGTATGCTTCTCCCGACTACAGCTCAGGGGCACGGTCAGTGAAACCTAAATTTGGCCACCTTACAATTTAGCAGCTCTCCTTCGGATGCTTATCAGGTCATTCTAAGGTACGTTCAAGCTGAAGTTCAGTACCACTTTATCTCAAGTTCTGTATGCTTTTTGGATAAATCAACCTCCAAGACGAACAGCTCTAGAGAGACCCATTATTTCAGATGTAAAAACCATCCTCTAACAGCTTCCCTCTTATCCTTTTAAAGACGATGGAATGATTATTAGAGAAATCTGATTTCATTTTGCCAAGAATCGACATTCTGTAAAGCTCCATTTCCATCCCTGAAGTTCCCATGGAGGATCCACTGCACTGTCTTATGTATTCTAAAAATCCAGAAAATGAGCTTCCCCTGAAGAAAATATTTGTCATCTTGTAATACACTGACTACAGTGCTTCGCAGAGCAGAAGTTAGCAAGCACTTCCGCACACTCCAAACAAGTTAGTGTTTGTGTGGTCCTAGTTAGCAGTACTTTTCCAAAAGTGACAGTAGCTCGTGTCTGGAATCGCTCTAGGTAGTGATCTTCTTGAATAATTAGAGAATACCTCCCAGCCGGTTTAGAAAATTCACATATAAGTAATATGGAGTTTCTGATTCGATACGGCTGCCAAAAGTCCTGAACTAATCACGTAACGGTGATCGAAAATACAGCCGATCAATACTGGCCAGTCACCACATACCAACCCACAAACACTTTTGCTTTCTTCTAGGAGGAACAAATTATGGACAATCTATAACCCGTCACCTTAGATACTGAGTTCGGAATGAAAGAAAGACAGTCATGAAAAAGAACTTTACTGTTTGAGAGTGTAAATTGCATCCTCTACCACTAGATGAAGGCAAAAGAAAACCATCCCAAACCACTGTAATGCCATTTTCCCAGTTTGTCTCAAATGTTCTCATCAGAACAGGAAGCTTTTATTAGTTTGATTCGTTATTTCGTAATTCGGGACATCGTTGACTAAAGATTTTAAAAGGACATCGAGGGTAGACACTCATGATGTAAACCAATTCACGCTGACTACTAAGGCGATGATGGGTCATATTCCGGCACTCGGCTTGATAACTGATGCTTGAAAGATTGCATGAAATTGAAGTAATTATCGCGCTCTCTCAGTCTAACAAAACGCTTCCAGAGGGCCATCTTGTTATTGGAGCCAAAGGTTGCTCGGATGTCCAACAGTTTGATCACTGGTTCGTGAGACGTATGGTGAAGACAAATAAACTGAAAAATAGCGATACTGTTTGCGGCCTTTTTTATGCGCTCTGAGGACAATATATAGAAGATTATAGAAGTCAGCAGCCTTGAATCAGTTGATATCAAACTTATCCCTGAATGGCTGCAGCATATGTTCCCAACCAATTTATTATATCTTGAGCTGGAAGATGAAGTGTTCCAGCTTGAACGAAAGCTTCCTTGAACACAAATATCGTCAAAAGGACTGGTCAACTCTTGAGTGGGTTAAACGTCAAGTTCCGTAAAGATGACCTAGGAAGGTGAAATGCAGGAAGTTCATTTCATTGCCTAAAATCTTTGGCAGTAAGCTAAGGATCAAATCTACGGACTCCAGGTTGGTCAAACTACCAAACACCGTCAGGTTAAACGTTGGTGCAGCTATGACAACAGGTAATTGATCGGATTTCAATCTCTTCATATGCTGCAGTTGGTAGAATATTTTTCTCCGATATTCCCAAGGGTGATAATATAAGCAAACGTGCTCTCTTTCATCCCTTAATCTGACTGTTCATAGTAAATCACCAAGAAATTTATGGCTGAATCTCATTTAGATTTTATGAGGCTTGAGTGGATACGATGGTTCTTACAGGCTTATTTTGCCCACGAAAGCTCCATATTTTTCAATTCCGATTATATCAGTAATCCAACTATGGATTGTTAAACTATAAAGATGATTGGGCAGAAGAGGACCGAGTACACATACCTGGGAAACCAATCACGTGCCCTCGGGGAAATTATGTTCTGCCGTCCAGATACAATACACTATTAATTTTGACTCCAGATCATGGGCAGGTTCGTGGTTCCATTTACCACTACTTTTAAAGATGACCATCTGTTCATCAGATTTGCATGATATGCAATTTCAAAGGACGATTTTACCTTATGCTGGAAAATAAAATGAGTCTCGTGAAACAATTTCGGGGGAGTTATCAGGTATTCACAAAATCCAAACTCCGATTAGCTTCCTTTGACTTTATTCGGAGATATCATGAAATAAATATTTTGTTCCACTCACACTCAAAACTACATTCTCGAGAGACTAAGTCTGTTTTCCTCAGTTCCTTGTTTTACGCACTCCCGAGAAATATTAACTTTTTCAGGAAGACTGAATTTGTTTTACGTTCTCTCTCTACTACCGACCCATAGCATATTACTACTGGCTGCCACGCAGTCGTCGGGCGATCAAGTGGCTTATTTCACTTTTCACTGCATTTGATGGGTGATAAAAATCAGAAGAAAGAAAATTATCAATAACTCGGAAAATCGGGAGGAGACCACACAAGTGATAGCGCAGTCACTGATGATGTATTAGCAGTAGGATGCAAATCAATGTTCAGATCAAAAATGGCTCCTACGGAGTGGAACCAAACGTTTCACGCAAATCCTCTTCTGGTAAGTCCGGGTGTTCGTCTTCATCTCCTTAAAAAAATTCATACGATTGATCTTTGGCTTTTAAGTGATCCAAATAGAAGGCAGTTAAAAAAACGACTTATCATATGGTAATTGGGCTGACAGATAAAAAATGATTTCGCCTTTCACATGGAACATATTACCAATAGTCTCATTATGCAGTCTTTGTTCTCTTCCAAGAAAAAAACGAATACTACTGAAAGACACTAGCGGTAATGCCTTAAATTCAACATGAAAACCGATTGTGTGGAGTACTAACCTGAATAAGGCTAGCAGTATTTCATTTACTGTTCAAGTGGTTGGGTTCTCTTCCTCAAGTAAGAAACTCTGCGAACAACCCGTGAGAGATGTTGGGATGAAATAATCTGACCTATTGAAATCAGGCTTTTCTTGATTCTGGCATTGTGAACATTGGATGCATTTTACTCTACACGTTTGCTCTTGTCAGCACTTTGGAAAAGTTTGGTGAAAGCAAGTAGGTTGTGGGATTCTGACCTCTACTGGATAAGGTGCGCGATATTCTCGCGTGCACCCAACAGTAAATCGTTTGTTTCAATGGAGAATGACTTTCGATTTAATTCAACAGCCGGTTTCACAGGCAAGACGTCGATGTTGATTTGTGAATGTATTCTTTGTCATTTTTGTGGTTTCGATGACAGATAACTATTTCTTTATCTGGCCTCAGTTCCGAAAGTTCTGGACTTGCTAGGCGGACAAGCTTCAAAGTACGAGAGTGGGAAGCTGTTGTATATAATTTATTCATCCAGCTTCCATCCCACATCACGTATGGGCAGAGTTGATCAGATCCAACTACCCTCCTCTATAGACTCAGCCATGTGGATAACATCGTATGAAGTTTGATTCAGAATGAATAAGGGGCAAATGCATTAGCAAATCCGTAGAACTGAAATTAAAAGTAGCATATTTTTAAATAACGTGTTACAAACATCTCATCGTCGAGATTCAACGGAAACATCTCGAATGCAAATGAATTTGACGGTCTTTCTTTTCACTATTGAGATGTGATTGATTCAGTGAACAAGGACTGGTGGACAATCAGAAGCTTATTTCAAAGAACTAACTTGAACCGTGGAGGGCCCTTGCAGTAAATTATTTTTCAAATTCGGAACAAGCCTAGTTCACCGATTCAAAGTGAATGTTGTTTGTCGAATCAGTTGAGACAAACAATCCCCGCAAAACCCACTTAATAAATACAACGGCTACAGAAACACGTAAACAAGCGATATGTGAGAATAATCCAAAGTCACCTGTACCCAATCTCAAAATATGATGGTCGGATGTTTTCAAAACGACTCTCGCAAATGAACACAGCGGAACCATCGTGACTGGCACCCATATCTATAGAATTCTACGTTGCAGCTTTCTGTTATGATATATTAGGAAACGCTTGGAAGGAGAATTTATTTACTTTGAAAAAGTGGATCTGGCAAAGTTCTAAGGCATTTGTACTATGCAAAGGAACGAAACCGGATTTCGAAAAAAAAGGTGTTCTTTATAGTCAATGAAGCTCTGAGTTTGATAACTGTGGCGAACATGTCTGAGACAAAAGCGTTTGTTTCTACTACATAATTCCAATAGATGCAATGGTTTCAGGGTAAATTTGACCAACGTCTCACCTGAAAAATTCGAGTAAAGTTCCTCCTCTTGGAAATTTTCGTCTTCCACTTCTTCATCAAAGTTGGGTTCATCTGATACATAAGCAGTTAAAACAACGGTCTAATGGATGTCAACCAGGTTTACAGATGAAAATTATTTCCCTTTTCACATGGGACATATTACCAACCATCTGAGTGTGTAGCCCTTATTCATCCCCAAAAAAGAATACCATAGATAAACTCTCTTGGTAAAGTAACAAATTCAATATGAATTCAAATTATGAACAGTCAAAAACTGAATCAGCTGGAAATACTTCGTTTATAGATTCAGTCGTAGAGTTATCATCATAAATTCAGTAAACACTACGAACTAAACATGCGAAACTTTGGACAGAAAAATTATCTCATTAGTAAAGCCAAACTATGCTTGGTTCTTCATGTTCCTGTGCACTTTTCTTCCATTATGAAAAATCGGTGATGCAGATTTATCTCGTTGTTAACTAATGGATCTTTGATTTTCCGATCTATTTTATAATCCGAGCATAATTCGATTAAATGTCTGTTTGAACTCACTTTTTACAGCTCCGGCTTCCGTGTTTAGTGCATCTAAATAATTCAAATTTCAGTATCCCATATCATCATCAAACACTAACATTCTCAAATTCAAATGACTCAAATTCTTAAGGTGTCAAATGAGCAAATCCATCAAAATGAAATCAAAGATAACAAAAGCGTGACAGAAAATGACTTACGTAGAACAGTAAAAGTCAATATTACTGAAATCATCATATTCTGACCTGATACGAAAGTCATGAAAAAATTATCAGGAGTGAAATACGACACGGGTCTTCCGCTTTTGTCGCGTTTATACATATATATATATATATATATGTACTTAAAAATCACATCAAGCTAACATCTCGCCAAGTGAACCATTGGTTTTGTCGGGAACTATCAGAACTGTCACAGTTCTCACAAATGCAACAATACAGTTTCACATTGGGTAGTGGAAAATCCATTCCCTTCTTCATTTTCGTTGGAAATCTAAGGGAGTGCATTCTTGACTGATCAATCATAGATCACCCATTTCAGTTTATTTCTCACAGTTCAGTTGAGTAAATGCGTGTGCTGTGGACCAACCTTGGAAATCTCAGTCCAAATTGGCTTTCCACTCCGGGTCTTTCCCATGTAAGACTGACTTGTGGTACGCTGTCTTCTGTTCAGTTTCTCTCAGGTAACTGAGTCCATTGTGGGCTAGGAGGTCATCCATGTGATCAGATTACTTTCTCTGTCAATGGAATTTGTTAATGACGATCGTTATCCATTGGAAAGCTTGTGAAACAAGCAATCACCTGAATCCCAGAAGACCACTTTGATGGGGTTGAAACTTGTCATAACAAATTTAGATGATCAAGTTTCTCAATTAGTAGGCTATCTTTATGATAGCAGCGAGTTGGTTTTTTGACACAATGAAAATATTTTCCTTCATGAGGTTTCTAAATGAAGACGTGTAGCCGTTTGCTGGAGACTGAGAATCTTATCTTTCGTGTATTTCGACTTTGAACCTCTCTGTCCTCTCAACGGAACTGTAGTAATAAATCGGCCCAACAAATGTCGGGTATCTTCCTAATGGTTAAAATTGGTTATATCGATAAACTACTAACCATTCTCAGAAACAGACATAATTTTTACCCCTGCATCGGAAAATGATAGGAATGGTTTATACGAACATCAAGTCTCGAGAATAATAATAATAATATAATAATAATAATAATAATACAGCATGACCTGGGCGGGTGGATAACTAGTGAACTAAGTGAGCAAATTATACCACCAGGCTCGTACACACCGAGACTACATGAGCTGCCGAAAATCCGTAACTCCGAAGTTACAATTTGTATCATCCTCTAAATCAAAACCCGGCCGTAACAATAAGGGGCGTAATGGCCGAATGCCAATTCCATACAAGTGAGTTATGACAGTGAGACGGCGTAGTCGAATACATTTTAATATCCTAATGCAAGTCACCAAAACCGGTGCTGGTATAGATTGACAAAAAGAAAGAAAGTATGCATATCGGTGGAGTGCAAGCCCTGATTTGTTGGGCCGATTCATTACTACAGTTCCGTTGAGAGGACAGAGAGGTTCAAAGTCAAAATACACGAAAGATAAGATTCTCAGTCTCCAGCAAACGGCTACACGTCTTCATTTAGAAACCTCATGAAGGAAAATATTTTCATTGTGTCAAAAAACCAACTCGCTGCTATCATAAAGATAGCCTACTAATTGAGAAACTTGATCATCTAAATTTGTTATGACAAGTTTCAACCCCATCAAAGTGGTCTTCTGGGATTCAGGTGATTGCTTGTTTCACAAGCTTTCCAATGGATAACGATCGTCATTGACAAATTCCATTGACAGAGAAAGTAATCTGATCACATGGATGACCTCCTAGCCCACAATGGACTCAGTTACCTGAGAGAAACTGAACAGAAGACAGCGTACCACAAGTCAGTCTTACATGGGAAAGACCCGGAGTGGAAAGCCAATTTGGACTGAGATTTCCAAGGTTGGTCCACAGCACACGCATTTACTCAACTGAACTGTGAGAAATAAACTGAAATGGATGATCAATGATTGCTCAGTCAAGAATGCACTCCCTTAGATTTCCAACGAAAATGAAGAAGGGAATGGATTTTCCACTACCCAATGTGAAACTGTATTGTTGCATTTGTGAGAACTGTGACAGTTCTGATAGTTCCCGACAAAACCAATGGTTCACTTGGTGAGATGTTAGCTTGATGAGATTTTTAAGTACACATGTATAGATATATATTTCAACGCGTAAACGGAGAACAAAAATCTTTTTGCAGTCGCTGCGGACTGTAAAGAAATTCGTGTCATTTCGAACTTCCGTTTTTGCATTTTTATTTCTGCAATTGTCAAATCTTATGCGGTATACAATTTGAAGTCATTTCCTCCTTTGTTCTTCCGATCGAAATTCATTTGTACGGCCGCGGAAATTTTTTTGCGTCACTCCCTCCTATAACTTATAGCACTTCAATGCCACAGTGACCGATCGTTTTGATTTAGGGACCCACTAATACTAATTTTGCTTCATCTAGCTACACGCTTACGATCCTGTCCAGTGCGACCCTTGGTTATTTTTAATCGCCCATCCGTAACAAGTATTATGAACAATTGGCATCCAGCTTTATGTTGTCTGGTTAGCCTGTGGTCCAGTGGCGAGAGCTAATGTTATAGCTGCCCGTTCGGGAAACGAATCGTTTTCCAAGTGAATTAAATGTCCGCGGTGTTGATTCATAGCACATATCATGATAGCCTTTCTATGGTAGCCATAGTGAAAATAATTCTTTTCTTTATGAACAACATATAGATTTTGGCTAAAATAACTACATTCGTAGCCGGAGAATTGATTTGCTAGTGTGATTCACCGAGCGGTATTGAAGCTCAAACCAGAGTTTAAACCGTGGGACCAGTAAACATCTGCTTTACCCGTGTTGACTTTCATCAGCTTTGTACATCCACCGAATCCTCACGGGGGTTCGAAACCCCAGTGAACCTTAAACTCAGGCTATTCGGGATTGCTCACAGCGGCATGTTGAACATATCACCATGTGGAATAGCACCCTTCCGTTACCGGCTTCGACATATCAAATTCCGTTACCCGCACAGTGATCAACTAGTGTTGGATGGTTTCACCCAAAGCAATCTACTGTAAACACATGAAAATGGGTGGTAGCCAAATGTGTCTGATTGGTAGGAAATGATCTCTTTTATCTTGATAAGCATTGTAAAGTATGATCCATCACTTAACAATGGAAAACCATGTTGACCGTTTCCAGTTATTTCGTCCTTGTCGGGAATCAGTAGCTGTAAACATCCACCGATTCAGCACTGCGTCTCAAACCGGGATTCAACTACAGTGAGTCGAACATCTAAGCAGTAGGCTATCCCAGGTGGTTCCAAACGGCTCGCTGAACACAAACAACATGTGACAGCTTATCTACTTGTCACTGGCTTTGATCAGTGACAACTCATTCCCCCCCAAAGTGATCGACTGTTGTGACTGATAAATTTCCTACGAAATTATAATTAAAACGAAAGCATTCAACTTGGAAATATTCGATGAGTTTGGTTAGATTTCGCTTCTGAGTAGCAGGTGAGGAATGTTTCGGTTTGTGAGATTCACCGCAGTATCATATCGTGGAGCTGGGGGTATTCTCAAACGAAATGACGATGCGCGTATAGATCAGCCATCCAACTGCTGTTAGCAGCTTAATAAAAATAACCACTAAACACGGCAAGTTCAGAGCTGTGGAATAATTGCGCTGGTAAAATGTGAACTGAAATAGGGTTCGTAAAAGATTGTATTCGATATTGAAAAACTGGAAATGTAAAAATCGAACGGAACGAATGGTGCTTCAAAAAACCTGCATTCAAAAAACACACTCAATTTCCGGATCATTATTCATACTGTGTTCCCGGGACAAAAAGGCTCAGTGAATCTAAGGAAAAATCCGTACAGAGCTTCCATGCTTTTCAATGGTCAGTTGAGCGTTCAAGCTGCATGATCAATCATATTATATACAAATCTAATCTCCTACTACTCAATTGCAAATAGTAAGCAAGCTGTGTAGGTTGTTCATAAGGGAATGCCTTCTTGTTGTACTTAGGCCCCTACAGAGAATTCATCCACCAAATCAGTGGATCGGTGTGTGGGTTGTGCTGGTTGTTACCGTTCAAATGAAGCCAGTTTGGGAACGGTGCTATATCATGTAGTGTAGATGTTGAACAAACCGTTGAGAGCCATGGCGGATAGCCTTGCGATTAATGTGTTCGATTCACAATCGTCCACCCCAACCGTTGTTCGAGTCCCTTCGTGTTTGGGGATCGGTGGATGTGCAATGCTGATCATTCCCCACAAGGATGAAACAGCTATACAGTGCTTCCATGCTTTTCAATGGTCAGTTGAGCGTTCAAGCTGCATGATCAATCATATTATAAACAAATCTAATCTCCTACGACTCAATTGCAAATAGTAAGCAAGCTGTGTAGGTTGTTCATAAGGGAATGCCTTCTTGTTGTACTGAGGCCCCTACAGAGAATTCATCCATCATAGGAGTGGATCGGTGTGTGGGTTGTGCTGGTTGTTACCGTTCAAATGAAGCCAGTTTGGGAACGGTGCTATATCATGTAGTGTAGATGTTGAACAAACCGTTGAGAGCCATGGCGGATAGCCTTGTGGTTAAGGTGTTCGATTCACAATCGTTCACCCCAACCGTTGTTCGAGTCCCTTCGTGTTTGGGGCTCGGTGGATGTGCAATGCTGATCATTCCCCACAAGGATGAAACAGCTGTACTGTGCTTCCATGCTTTTCAATGGTCAGTTGAGCGTTCAAGCTGCATGATCAATCAAAATATATACAAATCTAATCTCCTACTACTCAATTGCAAATAGTAATCAAGCTGTGTAGGTGGTTCATAAGGGAATGCCTTCTTGTTGTACTTAGGCCCCTACAGAGAACTCATCCATCATAGGAGTGGATCGGTGTGTGGGTTGTGCTGGTTTTTACCGTTCAAATGAAGCCAGTTTGGGAACGGTGCTATATCATGTAGTGTAGATGTTGAACAAACCGTTGAGAGCCATGGCGGATAGCCTTGCGATTAATGTGTTCGATTCACAATCGTTCACCCCAACCGTTGTTCGAGTCAGTTCGTGTTTGGGGATCGGTGGATGTGCAATGCTGATCATTCCCCACAAGGATGAAACAGCTATACATTGCTTCCATGCTTTTCAATGGTCAGTTGAGCGTTCAAGCTGCATGATCAATCATATTATAAACAAATCTAATCTCCTACGACTCAATTGCAAATAGTAAGCAAGCTGTGTAGGTTGTTCATAAGGGAATGCTTTCTTGTTGTACTGAGGCCCCTACAGAGAATTCATCCACCAAATCAGTGGATCGGTGTGTGGGTTGTGCTGGTTGTTACCGTTCAAATGAAGCCAGTTTGGGAACGGTGCTATATCATGTAGTGTAGATGTTGAACAAACCGTTGAGAGCCATGGCGGATAGCCTTGTGGTTAAGGTGTTCGATTCACAATCGTTCACCCCAACCGTTGTTCGAGTCCCTTCGTGTTTGGGGCTCGGTGGATGTGCAATGCTGATCATTCCCAACAAGGATGAAACAGCTGTACTGTGCTTCCATGCTTTTCAATGGTCAGTTGAGCGTTCAAGCTGCATGATCAATCAAAATATATACAAATCTAATCTCCTACTACTCAATTGCAAATAGTAATCAAGCTGTGTAGGTTGTTCATAAGGGAATGCCTTCTTGTTGTACTTAGGCCCCTACAGAGAACTCATCCATCATAGGAGTGGATCGGTGTGTGGGTTGTGCTGGTTGTTACCGTTCAAATGAAGCCAGTTTGGGAACGGTGCTATATCATGTAGTGTACATGTTGAACAAACCATTGAGAGCCATGGCGGATAGCCTTGTGGTTAAGGTGTTCGATTCACAATCGTTCACCCCAACGGTTGTTCGAGTCCCTTCGTGTTTGGGGCTCGGTGGATGTGCAATGCTGATCATTCCCAACAAGGATGAAACAGCTGTACAGTGCTTCCATGCTTTTCAATGGTCAGTTGAGCGTTCAAGCTGCATGATCAATCATATTATATACAAATCTAATCTCCTACTACTCAATTGCAAATAGTAAGCAAGCTGTGTAGGTTGTTCATAAGGGAATGCCTTCTTGTTGTACTTAGGCCCCTACAGAGAACTCATCCATCATAGGAGTGGATCGGTGTGTGGGTTGTGCTGGTTGTTACCGTTCAAATGAAGCCAGTTTGGGAACGGTGCTATATCATGTAGTGTAGATGTTGAACAAACCGTTGAGAGCCATGGCGGATAGCCTTGCGATTAATGTGTTCGATTCACAATCGTTCACCCCAACCGTTGTTCGAGTCAGTTCGTGTTTGGGGCTCGGTGGATGTGCAATGCTGATCATTCCCAACAAGGATGAAACAGCTATACATTGCTTCCATGCTTTTCAATGGTCAGTTGAGCGTTCAAGCTGCATGATCAATCATATTATAAACAAATCTAATCTCCTACGACTCAATTGCAAATAGTAAGCAAGCTGTGTAGGTTGTTCATAAGGGAATGCCTTCTTGTTGTACTGAGGCCCCTACAGAGAATTCATCCATCATAGGAGTGGATCGGTGTGTGGGTTGTGCTGGTTGTTACCGTTCAAATGAAGCCAGTTTGGGAACGGTGCTATATCATGTAGTGTAGATGTTGAAAAAACCGTTGAGAGCCATGGCGGATAGCCTTGCGATTAATGTGTTCGATTCACAATCGTTCACCCCAACCGTTGTTCGAGTCCCTTCGTGTTTGGGGCTCGGTGGATGTGCAATGCTGATCATTCCCCACAAGGATGAAACAGCTGTACTGTGATTCCATGCTTTTCAATGGTCAGTTGAGCGTTCAAGCTGCATGATCAATCAAAATATATACAAATCTAATCTCCTACTACTCAATTGCAAATAGTAAGCAAGCTGTGTAGGTTGTTCATAAGGGAATGCCTTCTTGTTGTACTTAGGCCCCTACAGAGAACTCATCCATCATAGGAGTGGATCGGTGTGTGGGTTGTGCTGGTTGTTACCGTTCAAATGAAGCCAGTTTGGGAACGGTGCTATATCATGTAGTGTAGATGTTGAACAAACCGTTGAGAGCCATGGCGGATAGCCTTGTGGTTAAGGTGTTCGATTCACAATCGTTCTCCTCAACCGTTGTTCCAGTCACTTCGTGTATGGGGCTCCGTGGATGTGCAATGCTGATCATTCCCAACAAGGATGAAACAGCTGTACAGTGCTTCCATGCTTTTCAATGGTCAGTTGAGCGTTCAAGCTGCATGATCAATCATATTATATACAAATCTAATCTCCTACTACTCAATTGCAAATAGTAAGCAAGCTGTGTAGGTTGTTCATAAGGGAATGCCTTAGTTGTACTTGGGCCCCTACAGAGAAGTCATCCATCATAGGAGTGGATCGGTGTGTGGGTTGTGCTGGTTGTTACCGTTCAAATGAAGCCAGTTTGGGAACGGTGCTATATCATGTAGTGTAGATGTTGAACAAACCGTTGAGAGCCATGGCGGATAGCCTTGTGGTTAAGGTGTTCGATTCACATTCGTTCACTCCAACCGTTGTTCGAGTCCCTTCGTGTTTGGGGCTCGGTGGATGTGCAATGCTGATCATTCCCAACAAGGATGAAACAGCTGTACAGTGCTTCCATGCTTTTCAATGGTCAGTTGAGCGTTCAAGCTGCATGATCAATCATATTATATACAAATCTAATCTCCTGACACTCAATTGCAAATAGTAAGCAAGCTGTGTAGGTTGTTCATAAGGGAATGCCTTCTTGTTGTACTTAGGCCCCTACAGAGAACTCATCCATCATAGGAGTGGATCGGTGTGTGGGTTGTGCTGGTTGTTACCGTTCAAATGAAGCCAGTTTGGGAACGGTGCTATATCATGTAGTGTAGATGTTGAACAAACCGTTGAGAGCCATGGCGGATAGCCTTGTGGTTAAGGTGTTCGATTCACAATCGTTCACCCCAACCGTTGTTCGAGTCCCTTCGTGTTTGGGGCTCGGTGGATGTGCAATGCTGATCATTCCCAACAAGGATGAAACAGCTGTACTGTGCTTCCATGCTTTTCAATGGTCAGTTGAGCGTTCAAGCTGCATGATCAATCATATTATATACAAATCTAATCTCCTACTACTCAATTGCAAATAGTAAGCAAGCTGTGTAGGTTGTTCATAAGGGAATGCCTTCTTGTTGTACTTAGGCCCCTACAGAGAACTCATCCATCATAGGAGTGGATCGGTGTGTGGGTTGTGCTGGTTGTTACCGTTCAAATGAAGCCAGTTTGGGAACGGTGCTATATCATGTAGTGTAGATGTTGAACAAACCGTTGAGAGCCATGGCGGATAGCCTTGCGATTAATGTGTTCGATTCACAATCGTTCACCCCAACCGTTGTTCCAGTCACTTCGTGTATGGGGCTCGGTGGATGTGCAATGCTGATCATTCCCAACAAGGATGAAACAGCTATACAGTGCTTCCATGCTTTTCAATGGTCAGTTGAGCGTTCAAGCTGCATGATCAATCATATTATATACAAATCTAATCTCCTACTACTCAATTGCAAATAGTAAGCAAGCTGTGTAGGTTGTTCATAAGGGAATGCCTTCTTGTTGTACTTAGGCCCCTACAGAGAACTCATCCATCATAGGAGTGGATCGGTGTGTGGGTTGTGCTGGTTGTTACCGTTCAAATGAAGCCAGTTTGGGAACGGTGCTATATCATGTAGTGTAGATGTTGAACAAACCGTTGAGAGCCATGGCGAATAGCCTTGCGGTTAAGGTGTTCGATTCACAATCGTTCACCCCAACCGTTGTTCGAGTCCCTTCGTGTATGGGGCTCGGTGGATGTGCAATGCTGATCATTCCCCACAAGGATGAAACAGCTGTACTGTGCTTCCATGCTTTTCAATGGTCAGTTGAGCGTTCAAGCTGCATGATCAATCATATTATATACAAATCTAATCTCCTACTACTCAATTGCAAATAGTAAGCAAGCTGTGTAGGTTGTTCATAAGGGAATGCCTTCTTGTTGTACTTAGGCCCCTACAGAGAACTCATCCATCATAGGAGTGGATCGGTGTGTGGGTTGTGCTGGTTGTTACCGTTCAAATGAAGCCAGTTTGGGAACGGTGCTATATCATGTAGTGTAGATGTTGAAAAAACCGTTGAGAGCCATGGCGGATAGCCTTGCGATTAATGTGTTCGATTCACAATCGTTCACCCCAACCGTTGTTCGAGTCCCTTCGTGTTTGGGGCTCGGTGGATGTGCAATGCTGATCATTCCCAACAAGGATGAAACAGCTGTACAGTGCTTCCATGCTTTTCAATGGTCGATTGAGCGTTCAAGCTGCATGATCAATCATATTATATACAAATCTAATCTCCTGACACTCAATTGCAAACAGTAAGCAAGCTGTGTAGGTTGTTCATAAGGGAATGCCTTCTTGTTGTACTTAGGCCCCTACAGAGAATTCATCCATCATAGGAGTGGATCGGTGTGTGGGTTGTGCTGGTTGTTACCGTTCAAATGAAGCCAGTTTGGGAACGGTGCTATATCATGTAGTGTAGATGTTGAACAAACCGTTGAGAGCCATGGCGGATAGCCTTGCGGTTAATGTGTTCGATTCACAATCGTTCACCCCAACCGTTGTTCGAGTCCCTTCGTGTTTGGCGCTCGGTGGATGTGCAATGCTGATCATTCCCCACAAGGATGAAACAGCTATATAGTGCTTCCATGCTTTTCAATGGTCAGTTGAGCGTTCAAGCTGCATGATCAATCATATTATATACAAATCTAATCTCCTACTACTCAATTGCAAATAGTAATCAAGCTGTGTAGGTTGTTCATAAGGGAATGCCTTCTTGTTGTACTTAGGCCCCTACAGAGAACTCATCCATCATAGGAGTGGATCGGTGTGTGGGTTGTGCTGGTTGTTACCGTTCAAATGAAGCCAGTTTGGGAACGGTGCTATATCATGTAGTGTACATGTTGAACAAACCGTTGAGAGCCATGGCGGATAGCCTTGTGTTTAAAGTGTTCGATTCACAATCGTTCACCCCAACCGTTGTTCGAGTCCCTTCGTGTTTGGGGCTCGCTGGATGTGCAATGCTGATCATTCCCAACAAGGATGAAACAGCTGTACAGTGCTTCCATGCTTTTCAATGGTCAGTTGAGCGTTCAAGCTGCATGATCAATCATATTATATACAAATCTAATCTCCTACTACTCAATTGCAAATAGTAAGCAAGCTGTGTAGGTTGTTCATAAGGGAATGCCTTCTTGTTGTACTTAGGCCCCTACAGAGAATTCATCCATCATAGGAGTGGATCGGTGTGTGGGTTTTGCTGGTTGTTACCGTTCAAATGAAGCCAGTTTGGGAACGGTGCTATATCATGTAGTGTAGATGTTGAACAAACCGTTGAGAGCCATGGCGAATAGCCTTGCGGTTAAGGTGTTCGATTCACAATCGTCCACCCCAACCGTTGTTCGAGTCCCTTCGTGTTTGGGGATCGGTGGATGTGCAATGCTGATCATTCCCAACAAGGATGGAACAGCTATATAGTGCTTCCATGCTTTTCAATGGTCACTTGAGCGTTCAAGCTGCATGATCAATCATATTATATACAAATCTAATCTCCTACTACTCAATTGCAAATAGTAAGCAAGCTGTGTAGGTTGTTCATAAGGGAATGCCTTCTTGTTGTACTTAGGCCCCTACAGAGAACTCATCCATCATAGGAGTTGATCGGTGTGTGGGTTGTGCTGGTTGTTACCGTTCAAATGAAGCCAGTTTGGGAACGGTGCTATATCATGTAGTGTAGATGTTGAACAAACCGTTGAGAGCCATGGCGGATAGCCTTGCGGTTAAGGTGTTCGATTCACAATCGTTCACCCCAACCGTTGTTCGAGTCAGTTCGTGTTTGGGGCTCGGTGGATGTGCAATGCTGATCATTCCCAACAAGGATGAAACAGCTATACAGTGCTTCCATGCTTTTCAATGGTCAGTTGAGCGTTCAAGCTGCATGATCAATCATATTATATACAAATCTAATCTCCTACTACTCAATTGCAAATAGTAAGCAAGCTGTGTAGGTTGTTCACAAGGGAATGCCTTCTTGTTGTACTTAGGCCCCTACAGAGAATTCATCCATCATAGGATTGGATCGGTGTGTGGGTTGTGCTGGTTGTTACCGTTCAAATGAAGCCAGTTTGGGAACGGTGCTATATCATGTAGTGTAGATGTTGAACAAACCGTTGAGAGCCATGGCGAATAGCCTTGCGGTTAAGGTGTTCGATTCACAATCGTCCACCCCAACCGTTGTTCGAGTCCCTTCGTGTTTGGGGATCGGTGGATGTGCAATGCTGATCATTCCCAACAAGGATGGAACAGCTGTACAGTGCTTCCATGCTTTTCAATGGTCACTTGAGCGTTCAAGCTGCATGATCAATCATATTATATACAAATCTAATCTCCTACTACTCAATTGCAAATAGTAAGCAAGCTGTGTAGGTTGTTCATAAGGGAATGCCTTCTTGTTGTACTTAGGCCCCTACAGAGAACTCATCCATCATAGGAGTTGATCGGTGTGTGGGTTGTGCTGGTTGTTACCGTTCAAATGAAGCCAGTTTGGTTAGGGTGCTATATCATGTAGTGTAGATGTTGAACAAACCGTTGAGAGCCATGGCGGATAACCTTGCGATTAATGTGTTCGATTCACAATCGTTCACCCCAACGGTTGTTCGAGTCCCTTCGTGTTTGGGGCTGGGTGGTTGTGCAATGCTGATCATTCCCCACAAGGATGAAACAGCTATACAGTGCTTCCATGCTTTTCAATGGTCAGTTGAGCGTTCAAGCTGCATGATCAATCATATTATATACAAATCTAATCTCCTACTACTCAATTGCAAATAGTAAGCAAGCTGTGTAGGTTGTTTATAAGGGAATGCCTTCTTGTTGTACTTAGGCCCCTACAGAGAACTCATCCATCATAGGAGTGGATCGGTGTGTGGGTTGTGCTGGTTGTTACCGTTCAAATGAAGCCAGTTTGGGAAGGGTGCTATATCATGTAGTGTAGATGTTGAACAAACCGTTGAGAACCATGGCGAATAGCCTTGCGGTTAAGGTGTTCGATTCACAATCGTTCACCCCAACCGTTGTTCGAGTCCCTTCATGTATGGGGCTCGGTGGATGTGCAATGCTGATCATTCCCAACAAGGATGGAACAGCTGTACAGTGCTTCCATGCTTTTCAATGGTCAGTTGAGCGTTCAAGCTGCATGATCAATCATATTATATACAAATCTAATCTCCTACTACTCAATTGCAAATAGTAAGCAAGCTGTGTAGGTTGTTCATAAGGGAATGCCTTCTTGTTTTACTTAGGCCCCTACAGAGAATTCATCCATCATAGGAGTTGATCGGTGTGTGGGTTGTGCTGGTTGTTACCGTTCAAATGAAGCAAGTTTGGGAACGGTGCTATATCATGTAGTGTAGATGTTGAACAAACCGTTGAGAACCATGGCGAATAGCCTTGCGGTTAAGGTGTTCGATTCACAATCGTCCACCCCAACCGTTGTTCTAGTCCCTTCATGTATGGGGCTCGGTGGATGTGCAATGCTGATCATTCCCAACAAGGATGGAACAGCTGTACAGTGCTTCCATGCTTTTCAATGGTCAGTTGAGCGTTCAAGCTGCATGATCAATCATATTATATACAAATCTAATCTCCTGACACTCAATTGCAAATAGTAAGCAAGCTGTGTAGATTGTTCATAAGGGAATGCCTTCTTGTTGTACTTAGGCCCCTACAGAGAACTCATCCATCATAGGATTGGATCGGTGTGTGGGTTGTGCTGGTTGTTACCGTTCAAATGAAGCCAGTTTGGGAACGGTGCTATATCATGTAGTGTAGATGTTGAACAAACCGTTGAGAGCCATGGCGGATAGCCTTGCGATTAATGTGTTCGATTCACAATCGTTCACCCCAACCGTTGTTCGAGTCAGTTCGTGTTTGGGGATCGGTGGATGTGCAATGCTGATCATTCCCCACAAGGATGAAACAGCTGTACAGTGCTTCCATGCTTTTCAATGGTCACTTGAGCGTTCAAGCTGCATGATCAATCATATTATATACAAATCTAATCTCCTGACACTCAATTGCAAACAGTAAGCAAGCTGTGTAGGTTGTTCATAAGGGAATGCCTTCTTGTTGTACTTAGGCCCCTACAGAGAACTCATCCATCATAGGAGTGGATCGGTGTGTGGGTTGTGCTGGTTGTTACCGTTCAAATGAGGCCAGTTTGGGAACGGTGCTATATCATGTAGTGTAGATGTTGAACAAACCGTTGAGAGCCATGGCGGATAGCCTTGCGATTAAGGTGTTCGATTCACAATCGTTCACCCCAACCGTTGTTCGAGTCCCTTCGTGTTTGGGGCTCGGTGGATGTGCAATGCTGATCATTCCCCACAAGGATGAAACAGCTATATAGTGCTTCCATGCTTTTCAATGGTCAGTTGAGCGTTCAAGCTGCATGATCAATCATATTATATACAAATCTAATCTCCTACTACTCAATTGCAAATAGTAAGCAAGCTGTGTAGGTTGTTCATAAGGGAATGCCTTCTTGTTGTACTTAGGCCCCTACAGAGAATTCATCCATCATAGGAGTTGATCGGTGTGTGGGTTGTGCTGGTTGTTACCGTTCAAATGAAGCCAGTTTGGTTAGGGTGCTATATCATGTAGTGTAGATGTTGAACAAACCGTTGAGAGCCATGGCGGCTAGCCGTGTGGTTAATGTGTTCGATTCGCAATCGTTCACCCCAACCGTTGTTCGAGTCCCTTCGTGTTTGGGGCTCGGTGGATGTGCAATGCTGATCATTCCCCACAAGGATGAAACAGCTATACAGTGCTTCCATGCTTTTCAATGGTCAGTTGAGCGTTCAAGCTGCATGATCAATCATATTATATACAAATCTAATCTCCTACTACTCAATTGCAAATAGTAAGCAAGCTGTGTAGGTTGTTCATAAGGGAATGCCTTCTTGTAGTTCTTAGGCCCCTACAGAGAACTCATCCATCATAGGAGTTGATCGGTGTGTGGGTTGTGCTGGTTGTCACCGTTCAAATGAAGCCAGTTTGGGAACGGTGCTATATCATGTAGTGTAGATGTTGAACAAACCGTTGAGAGCCATGGCGGATAGCCTTGCGATTAATGTGTTCGATTCACAATCGTTCACCCCAACCGTTGTTCGAGTCCCTTCGTGTTTGGGGCTCGGTGGATGTGCAATGCTGATCATTCCCAACAAGGATGAAACAGCTGTACAGTGCTTCCATGCTTTTCAATGGTCAGTTGAGCGTTCAAGCTGCATGATCAATCATAGTATATACAAATCTAATCTCCTGACACCCAATTGCAAACAGTAAGCAAGCTGTGTAGGTTGTTCATAAGGGAATGCCTTCTTGTTGTACTTAGGCCCCTACAGAGAATTCATCCATCATAGGAGTGGATCGGTGTGTGGGTTGTGCTGGTTGTTACCGTTCAAATGAAGCCAGTTTGGGAACGGTGCTATATCATGTAGTGTAGATGTTGAACAAACCGTTGAGAGCCATGGCGGATAGCCTTGCGGTTAATGTGTTCGATTCACAATCGTTCACCCCAACCGTTGTTCGAGTCCCTTCGTGTTTGGCGCTCGGTGGATGTGCAATGCTGATCATTCCCCACAAGGATGAAACAGCTATATAGTGCTTCCATGCTTTTCAATGGTCAGTTGAGCGTTCAAGCTGCATGATCAATCATATTATATACAAATCTAATCTCCTACTACTCAATTGCAAATAGTAATCAAGCTGTGTAGGTTGTTCATAAGGGAATGCCTTCTTGTTGTACTTAGGCCCCTACAGAGAACTCATCCATCATAGGAGTGGATCGGTGTGTGGGTTGTGCTGGTTGTTACCGTTCAAATGAAGCCAGTTTGGTTAGGGTGCTATATCATGTAGTGTACATGTTGAACAAACCGTTGAGAGCCATGGCGGATAGCCTTGTGTTTAAAGTGATCGATTCACAATCGTTCACCCCAACCGTTGTTCGAGTCCCTTCGTGTTTGGGGCTCGCTGGATGTGCAATGCTGATCATTCCCAACAAGGATGAAACAGCTGTACAGTGCTTCCATGCTTTTCAATGGTCAGTTGAGCGTTCAAGCTGCATGATCAATCATATTATATACAAATCTAATCTCCTACTACTCAATTGCAAATAGTAAGCAAGCTGTGTAGGTTGTTCATAAGGGAATGCCTTCTTGTTGTACTTAGGCCCCTACAGAGAATTCATCCATCATAGGAGTGGATCGGTGTGTGGGTTTTGCTGGTTGTTACCGTTCAAATGAAGCCAGTTTGGGAACGGTGCTATATCATGTAGTGTAGATGTTGAACAAACCGTTGAGAGCCATGGCGAATAGCCTTGCGGTTAAGGTGTTCGATTCACAATCGTCCACCCCAACCGTTGTTCGAGTCCCTTCGTGTTTGGGGATCGGTGGATGTGCAATGCTGATCATTCCCAACAAGGATGGAACAGCTATATAGTGCTTCCATGCTTTTCAATGGTCACTTGAGCGTTCAAGCTGCATGATCAATCATATTATATACAAATCTAATCTCCTACTACTCAATTGCAAATAGTAAGCAAGCTGTGTAGGTTGTTCATAAGGGAATGCCTTCTTGTTGTACTTAGGCCCCTACAGAGAACTCATCCATCATAGGAGTTGATCGGTGTGTGGGTTGTGCTGGTTGTTACCGTTCAAATGAAGCCAGTTTGGGAACGGTGCTATATCATGTAGTGTAGATGTTGAACAAACCGTTGAGAGCCATGGCGGATAGCCTTGCGGTTAAGGTGTTCGATTCACAATCGTTCACCCCAACCGTTGTTCCAGTCACTTCGTGTTTGGGGCTCGGTGGATGTGCAATGCTGATCATTCCCAACAAGGATGAAACAGCTATACAGTGCTTCCATGCTTTTCAATGGTCAGTTGAGCGTTCAAGCTGCATGATCAATCATATTATATACAAATCTAATCTCCTACTACTCAATTGCAAATAGTAAGCAAGCTGTGTAGGTTGTTCATAAGGGAATGCGTTCTTGTTGTACTTAGGCCCCTACAGAGAATTCATCCATCATAGGAGTGGATCGGTGTGTGGGTTTTGCTGGTTGTTACCGTTCAAATGAAGCCAGTTTGGGAACGGTGCTATATCATGTAGTGTAGATGTTGAACAAACCGTTGAGAGCCATGGCGAATAGCCTTGCGGTTAAGGTGTTCGATTCACAATCGTCCACCCCAACCGTTGTTCGAGTCCCTTCGTGTTTGGGGATCGGTGGATGTGCAATGCTGATCATTCCCAACAAGGATGGAACAGCTGTACAGTGCTTCCATGCTTTTCAATGGTCACTTGAGCGTTCAAGCTGCATGATCAATCATATTATATACAAATCTAATCTCCTACTACTCAATTGCAAATAGTAAGCAAGCTGTGTAGGTTGTTTATAAGGGAATGCCTTCTTGTTGTACTTAGGCCCCTACAGAGAACTCATCCATCATAGGAGTGGATCGGTGTGTGGGTTGTGCTGGTTGTTACCGTTCAAATGAAGCCAGTTTGGGAAGGGTGCTATATCATGTAGTGTAGATGTTGAACAAACCGTTGAGAACCATGGCGAATAGCCTTGCGGTTAAGGTGTTCGATTCACAATCGTTCACCCCAACCGTTGTTCGAGTCCCTTCATGTATGGGGCTCGGTGGATGTGCAATGCTGATCATTCCCAACAAGGATGGAACAGCTGTACAGTGCTTCCATGCTTTTCAATGGTCAGTTGAGCGTTCAAGCTGCATGATCAATCATATTATATACAAATCTAATCTCCTACTACTCAATTGCAAATAGTAAGCAAGCTGTGTAGGTTGTTCATAAGGGAATGCCTTCTTGTTGTACTTAGGCCCCTATAGAGAATTCATCCATCATAGGAGTTGATCGGTGTGTGGGTTGTGCTGGTTGTTACCGTTCAAATGAAGCCAGTTTGGGAACGGTGCTATATCATGTAGTGTAGATGTTGAACAAACCGTTGAGAACCATGGCGAATAGCCTTGCGGTTAAGGTGTTCGATTCACAATCGTTCTCCCCAACCGTTGTTCGAGTCCCTTCATGTATGGGGCTCGGTGGATGTGCAATGCTGATCATTCCCATCAAGGATGAAACAGCTGTACTGTGCTTCCATGCTTTTCAATGGTCAGTTGAGCGTTCAAGCTGCATGATCAATCATATTATATACAAATCTAATCTCCTACTACTCAATTGCAAATAGTAAGCAAGCTGTGTAGATTGTTCATAAGGGAATGCCTTCTTGTTGTAATTAGGCCCCTACAGAGAACTCATCCATCATAGGATTGGATCGGTGTGTGGGTTGTGCTGGTTGTTACCGTTCAAATGAAGCCAGTTTGGGAACGGTGCTATATCATGTAGTGTAGATGTTGAACAAACCGTTGAGAGCCATGGCGGATAGCCTTGCGATTAATGTGTTCGATTCACAATCGTTCACCCCAACCGTTGTTCGAGTCCGTTCGTGTTTGGGGATCGGTGGATGTGCAATGCTGATCATTCCCCACAAAGATGAAACAGCTGTACAGTGCTTCCATGCTTTCAATGGTCACTTGAGCGTTCAAGCTGCATGATCAATCATATTATATACAAATCTAATCTCCTGACACTCAATTGCAAACAGTAAGCAAGCTGTGTAGGTTGTTCATAAGGGAATGCCTTCTTGTTGTACTTAGGCCCCTACAGAGAACTCATCCATCATAGGAGTGGATCGGTGTGTGGGTTGTGCTGGTTGTTACCGTTCAAATGAGGCCAGTTTGGGAACGGTGCTATATCATGTAGTGTAGATGTTGAACAAACCGTTGAGAGCCATGGCGGATAGCCTTGCGGTTAAGGTGTTCGATTCACAATCGTTCACCCCAACCGTTGTTCGAGTCAGTTCGTGTTTGGGGATCGGTGGATGTGCAATGCTGATCATTCCCCACAAAGATGAAACAGCTGTACAGTGCTTCCATGCTTTCAATGGTCACTTGAGCGTTCAAGCTGCATGATCAATCATATTATATACAAATCTAATCTCCTGACACTCAATTGCAAACAGTAAGCAAGCTGTGTAGGTTGTTCATAAGGGAATGCCTTCTTGTTGTACTTAGGCCCCTACAGAGAACTCATCCATCATAGGAGTGGATCGGTGTGTGGGTTGTGCTGGTTGTTACCGTTCAAATGAGGCCAGTTTGGGAACGGTGCTATATCATGTAGTGTAGATGTTGAACAAACCGTTGAGAGCCATGGCGGATAGCCTTGCGATTAATGTGTTCGATTCACAATCGTTCACCCCAACCGTTGTTCGAGTCCCTTCGTGTTTGGGGCTCGGTGGATGTGCAATGCTGATCATTCCCCACAAGGATGAAACAGCTATATAGTGCTTCCATGCTTTTCAATGGTCAGTTGAGCGTTCAAGCTGCATGATCAATCATATTATATACAAATCTAATCTCCTACTACTCAATTGCAAATAGTAAGCAAGCTGTGTAGGTTGTTCATAAGGGAATGCCTTCTTGTTGTACTTAGGCCCCTACAGAGAATTCATCCATCATAGGAGTTGATCGGTGTGTGGGTTGTGCTGGTTGTTACCGTTCAAATGAAGCCAGTTTGGTTAGGGTGCTATATCATGTAGTGTAGATGTTGAACAAACCGTTGAGAGCCATGGCGGATAGCCTTGTGGTTAATGTGTTCGATTCGCAATCGTTCACCCCAACCGTTGTTCGAGTCCCTTCGTGTTTGGGGCTCGGTGGATGTGCAATGCTGATCATTCCCCACAAGGATGAAACAGCTATACAGTGCTTCCATGCTTTTCAATGGTCAGTTGAGCGTTCAAGCTGCATGATCAATCATATTATATACAAATCTAATCTCCTGACACTCAATTGCAAATAGTAAGCAAGCTGTGTAGGTTGTTCATAAGGGAATGCCTTCTTGTAGTTCTTAGGCCCCTACAGAGAACTCATCCATCATAGGAGTTGATCGGTGTGTGGGTTGTGCTGGTTGTCACCGTTCAAATGAAGCCAGTTTGGGAACGGTGCTATATCATGTAGTGTAGATGTTGAACAAACCGTTGAGAGCCATGGCGGATAGCCTTGTGTTTAAAGTGTTCGATTCACAATCGTTCACCCCAACCGTTGTTCGAGTCCCTTCGTGTATGGGGCTCGGTGGATGTGCAATGCTGATCATTCCCCACAAGGATGAAACAGCTGTACAGTGCTTCCATGCTTTTCAATGTTCACTTGAGCGTTCAAGCTGCATGATCAATCATATTATATACAAATCTAATCTCCTGACACTCAATTGCAAACAGTAAGCAAGCTGTGTTGGTTGTTCACAAGGGAATGCCTTCTTGTTGTACTTAGGCCTCTACAGAGAACTCATCCATCATAGGAGTGGATCGGTGTGTGGGTTGTGCTGGTTGTTACCGTTCAAATGAGGCCAGTTTGGGAACGGTGCTATATCATGTAGTGTAGATGTTGAACAAACCGTTGAGAGCCATGGCGGATAGCCTTGCGATTAATGTGTTCGATTCACAATCGTTCACCCCAACCGTTGTTCGAGTCAGTTCGTGTTTGGGGCTCGGTGGATGTGCAATGCTGATCATTCCCCACAAGGATGAAACAGCTATATAGTGCTTCCATGCTTTTCAATGGTCAGTTGAGCGTTCAAGCTGCATGATCAATCATATTATATACAAATCTAATCTCCTACTACTCAATTGCAAATAGTAAGCAAGCTGTGTAGGTTGTTCATAAGGGAATGCCTTCTTGTTGTACTTAGGCCCCTACAGAGAATTCATCCATCATAGGAGTGGATCGGTGTTTGGGTTTTGCTGGTTGTTACCGTTCAAATGAAGCCAGTTTGGGAACGGTGCTATATCATGTAGTGTAGATGTTGAACAAACCGTTGAGAGCCATGGCGGCTAGCCGTGTGGTTAATGTGTTCGATTCGCAATCGTTCACCCCAACCGTTGTTCGAGTCCCTTCGTGTTTGGGGCTCGGTGGATGTGCAATGCTGATCATTCCCAACAAGGATGAAACAGCTGTACAGTGCTTCCATGCTTTTCAATGGTCAGTTGAGCGTTCAAGCTGCATGATCAATCATATTATATACAAATCTAATCTCCTACTACTCAATTGCAAATAGTAAGCAAGCTGTGTAGGTTGTTCATAAGGGAATGCCTTCTTGTAGTTCTTAGGCCCCTACAGAGAACTCATCCATCATAGGAGTTGATCGGTGTGTGGGTTGTGCTGGTTGTTACCGTTCAAATGAAGCCAGTTTGGGAACGGTGCTATATCATGTAGTGTAGATGTTGAACAAACCGTTGAGAGCCATGGCGGATAGCCTTGTGTTTAAAGTGTTCGATTCACAATCGTTCACCCCAACCGTTGTTCGAGTCCCTTCGTGTATGGGGCTCGGTGGATGTGCAATGCTGATCATTCCCAACAAGGATGAAACAGCTATACAGTGCTTCCATGCTTTTCAATGGTCAGTTGAGCGTTCAAGCTGCATGATCAATCACATTATATACAAATCTAATCTCCTACTACTCAATTGCAAATAGTAATCAAGCTGTGTAGGTTGTTCATAAGGGAATGCCTTCTTGTTGTACTTAGGCCCCTACAGAGAATTCATCCATCATAGGATTGGATCGGTGTGTGGGTTGTGCTGGTTGTTACCGTTCAAATGAGGCCAGTTTGGGAACGGTGCTATATCATGTAGTGTAGATGTTGAACAAACCGTTGAGAGCCATGGCGGATAGCCTTGCGGTTAATGTGTTCGATTCACAATCGTTCACCCCAACCGTTGTTCCAGTACCTTTGTGTATGGGGCTCGGTGGATGTGCAATGCTGATCATTCCCAACAAGGATGAAACAGCTGTGCAGCGATTCCATGCTTTTCAATGAAGAGTTGAGCGTTCAAGCTGCATGATCAATCATATTATATACAAATCTAATCTCCTACTACTCAATTGCAAATAGTTAGCAAGCTGTGTAGGTTGTTCATAAGGGAATGCCTTCTTGTTGTACTTAGGCCCCTACAGAGAATTCATCCATCATAGGAGTGGATCGGTGTGTGGGTTGTGCTGGTTGTTACCGTTCAAATGAGGCCAGTTTGGGAACGGTGCTATATCATGTAGTGTAGATGTTGAACAAACCGTTGAGAACCATGGCGGATAGCCTTGCGGTTAAGGTGTTCGATTCACAATCGTTCACCCCAACCGTTGTTCGAGTCCCTTCGTGTTTGGGGCTCGGTGGATGTGCAATGCTGATCATTCCCAACAAGGATGAAACAGCTGTACAGTGCTTCCATGCTTTTCAATGGTGAGTTGAGCGTTCAAGCTGCATGATCAATCATATTATATACAAATCTAATCTCCTACTACTCAATTGCAAATAGTAAGCAAGCTGTGTAGGTTGTTCATAAGGGAATGCCTTCTTGTTGTACTTAGGCCCCTACAGAGAACTCATCCATCATAGGAGTGGATCGGTGTGTGGGTTGTGCTGGTTGTTACCGTTCAAATGAAGCCAGTTTGGGAACGGTGCTATATCATGTAGTGTAGATGTTGAACAAACCGTTGAGAGCCATGGCGGATAGCCTTGTGGTTAAGGTGTTCGATTCACAATCGTTCACCCCAACCGTTGTTCGAGTCCCTTCGTGTTTGGGGCTCGGTGGATGTGCAATGCTGATCATTCCCAACAAGGATGAAACAGCTGTACAGTGCTTCCATGCTTTTCAATGGTCAGTTGAGCGTTCAAGCTGCATGATCAATCATATTATATACAAATCTAATCTCCTACTACTCAATTGCAAATAGTAAGCAAGCTGTGTAGATTGTTCATAAGGGAATGCGTTCTTGTTGTACTTAGGCCCCTACAGAGAATTCATCCATCATAGGAGTGGATCGGTGTTTGGGTTTTGCTGGTTGTTACCGTTCAAATGAAGCCAGTTTGGGAACGGTGCTATATCATGTAGTGTAGATGTTGAACAAACCGTTGAGAGCCATGGCGGATAGCCTTGTGGTTAATGTGTTCGATTCACAATCGTTCACCCCAACCGTTGTTCGAGTCCCTTCGTGTTTGGGGCTCGGTGGATGTGCAATGCTGATCATTCCCAACAAGGATGAAACAGCTATACAGTGCTTCCATGCTTTTCAATGGTCAGTTGAGCGTTCAAGCTGCATGATCAATCATATTATATACAAATCTAATCTCCTACTACTCAATTGCAAATAGTAATCAAGCTGTGTAGGTTGTTCATAAGGGAATGCCTTCTTGTTGTACTTAGGCCCCTACAGAGAACTCATCCATCATAGGAGTGGATCGGTGTGTGGGTTGTGCTGGTTGTTACCGTTCAAATGAAGCCAGTTTGGGAACGGTGCTATATCATGTAGTGTAGATGTTGAACAAACCGTTGAGAGCCATGGCGGATAGCCTTGTGGTTAATGTGTTCGATTCACAACCGCTCACCCCAACCGTAGTTCTAGTCACTTCGTGTTTGGGGATCGGTGGATGTGCATTGCTGATCATTCCCAACAAGGATGAAACAGCTGTACAGTGCTTCCATGCTTTCAATGGTCACTTGAGCGTTCAGGCTGCATGATCAATCATATTATATACAAATCTAATCTCCTACTACTCAATTGCAAATAGTAAGCAAGCTGTGTAGGTTGTTCATAAGGGAATGCCTTCTTGTTGTACTTAGGCCCCTACAGAGAATTCATCCATCATAGGATTGGATCGGTGTGTGGGTTGTGCTGGTTGTTACCGTTCAAATGAAGCCAGTTTGGTTAGGGTGCTATATCATGTAGTGTAGATGTTGAACAAACCGTTGAGAGCCATGGCGGATAGCCTTGCGATTAATGTGTTCGATTCACAATCGTTCACCCCAACCGTTGTTCGAGTCCCTTCGTGTTTGGGGCTCGGTGGATGTGCAATGCTGATCATTCCCCACAAGGATGAAACAGCTATATAGTGCTTCCATGCTTTTCAATGGTCAGTTGAGCGTTCAAGCTGCATGATCAATCATATTATATACAAATCTAATCTCCTACTACTCAATTGCAAATAGTAAGCAAGCTGTGTAGGTTGTTCATAAGGGAATGCCTTCTTGTTGTACTTAGGCCCCTACAGAGAACTCATCCATCATAGGAGTTGATCGGTGTGTGGGTTGTGCTGGTTGTTACCGTTCAAATGAAGCCAGTTTGGGAACGGTGCTATATCATGTAGTGTAGATGTTGAACAAACCGTTGAGAGCCATGGCGGATAGCCTTGCGGTTAATGTGTTCGATTCACAACCGCTCACCCCAACCGTTGTTCGAGTCCGTTTGTGTTTGAGGCTCAGTGAATGTGCAATGCTGATCATTCCCAACAAGGATGAAACAGCTGTACAGTGCTTCCATGCTTTTCAATGGTGAGTTGAGCGTTCAAGCTGCATGATCAATCATATTATATACAAATCTAATCTCCTACTACTCAATTGCATATAGTAATCAAGCTGTGTAGGTTGTTCATAAGGGAATGCCTTCTTGTTGTACTTAGGCCCCTACAGAGAATTCATCCATCATAGGAGTGGATCGGTGTGTGGGTTGTGCTGGTTGTTACCGTTCAAATGAAGCCAGTTTGGTTAGGGTGCTATATCATGTAGTGTAGATGTTGAACAAACCGTTGAGAGCCATGGCGGATAGCCTTGCGGTTAAGGTGTTCGATTCACAATCGTTCTCCCCAACCGTTGTTCCAGTCACTTCGTGTATGGGGCTCGGTGGATGTGCAATGCTGACCATTCCCAACAAGGATGAAACAGCTGTACAGCGATTCCATGCTTTTCAATGGTCAGTTGAGCGTTCAAGCTGCATGATCAATCATATTATATACAAATCTAATCTCCTACTACTCAATTGCAAATAGTTAGCAAGCTGTGTAGGTTGTTCATAAGGGAATGCCTTCTTGTTGTACTTAGGCCCCTACAGAGAACTCATCCATCATAGGAGTTGATCGGTGTGTGGGTTGTGCTGGTTGTTACCGTTCAAATGAAGCCAGTTTGGTTAGGGTGCTATATCATGTAGTGTAGATGTTGAACAAACCGTTGAGAGCCATGGCGCATAGCCTTGCGGTTAAGGTGTTCGATTCACAATCGTTCTCCCCAACCGTTGTTCGAGTCCCTTCGTGTTTGGGGCTCGGTGGATGTGCAATGCTGATCATTCCCAACAAGGATGAAACAGCTGTACAGTGCTTCCATGCTTTTCAATGGTCAGTTGAGCGTTCAAGCTGCATGATCAATCATATTATATACAAATCTAATCTCCTACTACTCAATTGCAAATAGTAAGCAAGCTGTGTAGATTGTTCATAAGGGAATGCCTTCTTGTTGTACTTAGGCCCCTACAGAGAATTCATCCATCATAGGAGTGGATCGGTGTGTGGGTTGTGCTGGTTGTTACCGTTCAAATGAAGCCAGTTTGGGAACGGTGCTATATCATGTAGTGTAGATGTTGAACAAACCGTTGAGAGCCATGGCGGATAGCCTTGCGATTAATGTGTTCGATTCACAATCGTTCACCCCAACCGTTGTTCGAGTCCCTTCGTGTTTGGCGCTCGGTGGATGTGCAATGCTGATCATTCCCAACAAGGATGAAACAGCTGTACAGTGCTTCCATGCTTTTCAATGGTGAGTTGAGCGTTCAAGCTGCATGATCAATCATATTATATACAAATCTAATCTCCTACTACTCAATTGCAAATAGTAAGCAAGCTGTGTAGGTTGTTCATAAGGGAATGCCTTCTTGTTGTACTGAGGCCACTACAGAGAATTCATCCATCATAGGAGTGGATCGGTGTGTAGGTTGTGCTGGTTGTTACCGTTCAAATGAAGCCAGTTTGGGAACGGTGCTATATCATGTAGTGTAGATGTTGAACAAACCGTTGAGAGCCATGGCGGATAGCCTTGTGGTTAAGGTGTTCGATTCACAATCGTTCACCCCAACCGTTGTTCGAGTCCCTTCGTGTTTGGGGCTCGGTGGATGTGCAATGCTGATCATTCCCAACAAGGATGAAACAGCTGTACAGTGCTTCCATGCTTTTCAATGGTCAGTTGAGCGTTCAAGCTGCATGATCAATCATATTATATACAAATCTAATCTCCTACTACTCAATTGCAAATAGTAAGCAAGCTTTGTAGGTTGTTCATAAGGGAATGCCTTCTTGTTGTACTTAGGCCCCTACAGAGAATTCATCCATCATAGGAGTGGATCGGTGTGTGGGTTGTGCTGGTTGTTACCGTTCAAATGAAGCCAGTTTGGGAACGGTGCTATATCATGTAGTGTAGATGTTGAACAAACCGTTGAGAGCCATGGCGGATAGCCTTGCGGTTAAGGTGTTCGATTCACAATCGTTCTCCCCAACCGTTGTTCGAGTCCCTTCGTGTTTGGGGCTCGGTGGATGTGCAATGCTGATCATTCCCAACAAGGATGAAACAGCTGTACAGTGCTTCCATGCTTTTCAATGGTCAGTTGAGCGTTCAAGCTGCATGATCAATCATATTATATACAAATCTAATCTCCTACTACTCAATTGCAAATAGTAATCAAGCTGTGTAGGTTGATCATAAGGGAATGCCTTCTTGTTGTACTTAGGCCCCTACAGAGAACTCATCCATCATAGGAGTGGATCGGTGTGTGGGTTGTGCTGGTTGTTACCGTTCAAATGAAGCCAGTTTGGGAACGGTGCTATATCATGTAGTGTAGATGTTGAACAAACCGTTGAGAGCCATGGCGGATAGCCTTGTGGTTAAGGTGTTCGATTCACAATCGTTCACCCCAACCGTTGTTCGAGTCCCTTCGTGTTTGGGGCTCGGTGGATGTGCAATGCTGATCATTCCCCACAAGGATGAAACAGCTGTACTGTGCTTCCATGCTTTTCAATGGTGAGTTGAGCGTTCAAGCTGCATGATCAATCATATTATATACAAATCTAATCTCCTACTACTCAATTGCAAATAGTAAGCAAGCTGTGTAGGTTGTTCATAAGGGAATGCCTTCTTGTTGTACTTAGGCCCCTACAGAGAATTCATCCATCATAGGAGTTGATCGGTGTGTGGGTTGTGCTGGTTGTTACCGTTCAAATGAAGCCAGTTTGGGAACGGTGCTATATCATGTAGTGTAGATGTTGAACAAACCGTTGAGAGCCATGGCGGATAGCCTTGCGGTTAAGGTGTTCGATTCACAATCGTTCACCCCAACCGTTGTTCCAGTCCCTTCGTGTTTGGGGCTCGGTGGATGTGCAATGCTGATCATTCCCAACAAGGATGAAACAGCTGTACAGTGCTTCCATGCTTTTCAATGGTCAGTTGAGCGTTCAAGCTGCATGATCAATCATATTATATACAAATCTAATCTCTTACTACTCAATTGCAAATAGTAAGCAAGCTGTGTAGGTTGTTCATAAGGGAATGCCTTCTTGTTGTACTTAGGCCCCTACAGAGAACTCATCCATCATAGGAGTGGATCGGTGTGTGGTTTGTGCTGGTTGTTACCGTTCAAATGAAGCCAGTTTGGGAACGGTGCTATATCATGTAGTGTAGATGTTGAACAAACCGTTGAGAGCCATGGCGGATAGCCTTGCGGTTAAGGTGTTCGATTCACAATCGTTCACCCCAACCGTTGTTCGAGTCCCTTCGTGATTGGCGCTCGGTGGATGTGCAATGCTGATCATTCCCAACAAGGATGAAACAGCTATACAGTGCTTCCATGCTTTTCAATGGTCAGTTGAGCGTTCAAGCTGCATGATCAATCATATTATATACAAATCTAATCTCCTACTACTCAATTGCAAATAGTAAGCAAGCTGTGTAGGTTGTTCATAAGGGAATGCCTTCTTGTTGTACTTAGGCCCCTACAGAGAACTCATCCATCATAGGATTGGATCGGTGTGTGGGTTGTGCTGGTTGTTACCGTTCAAATGAAGCCAGTTTGGTTAGGGTGCTATATCATGTAGTGTAGATGTTGAACAAACCGTTGAGAGCCATGGCGGCTAGCCGTGTGGTTAAGGTGTTCGATTCGCAATCGTTCACCCCAACCGTTGTTCGAGTCCCTTCGTGTTTGGGGCTCGCTGGATGTGCAATGCTGATCATTCCCAACAAGGATGAAACAGCTGTACAGTGCTTCCATGCTTTTCAATGGTCAGTTGAGCGTTCAAGCTGCATGATCAATCATATTATATACAAATCTAATCTCCTACTACTCAATTGCAAATAGTAAGCAAGCTGTGTAGGTTGTTCATAAGGGAATGCCTTCTTGTTGTACTTAGGCCCCTACAGAGAACTCATCCATCATAGGATTGGATCGGTGTGTGGGTTGTGCTGGTTGTTACCGTTCAAATGAAGCCAGTTTGGTTAGGGTGCTATATCATGTAGTGTAGATGTTGAAAAAACCGTTGAGAGCCATGGCGGCTAGCCGTGTGGTTAAGGTGTTCGATTCGCAATCGTTCACCCCAACCGTTGTTCGAGTCCCTTCGTGTATGGGGCTCGGTGGATGTGCAATGCTGATCATTCCCAACAAGGATGAAACAGCTGTACAGTGCTTCCATGCTTTTCAATGGTCAGTTGAGCGTTCAAGCTGCATGATCAATCATATTATATACAAATCTAATCTCCTACGACTCAATTGCAAATAGTAAGCAAGCTTTGTAGGTTGTTCATAAGGGAATGCCTTATTGTTGTACTTAGGCCCCTACAGAGAATTCATCCATCATAGGATTGGATCGGTGTGTGGGTTGTGCTGGTTGTTACCGTTCAAATGAAGCCAGTTTGGGAACGGTGCTATATCATGTAGTGTAGATGTTGAACAAACCGTTGAGAGCCATGGCGGCTAGCCGTGTGGTTAAGGTGTTCGATTCACAATCGTTCACCCCAACCGTTGTTCGAGTCCCTTCGTGTTTGGGGCTCGGTGGATGTGCATTGCTGATCATTCCCAACAAGGATGAAACAGCTGTACAGTGCTTCCATGCTTTTCAATGGTCAGTTGAGCGTTCAAGCTGCATGATCAATCATATTATATACAAATCTAATCTCTTACTACTCAATTGCAAATAGTAAGCAAGCTGTGTAGGTTGTTCATAAGGGAATGCCTTCTTGTTGTACTAAGGCCCCTACAGAGAATTCATCCATCATAGGAGTGGATCGGTGTGTGGGTTGTGCTGGTTGTTACCGTTCAAATGAAGCCAGTTTGGGAACGGTGCTATATCATGTAGTGTAGATGTTGAACAAACCGTTGAGAGCCATGGCGGATAGCCTTGTGGTTAATGTGTTCGATTCACAATCGTTCACCCCAACCGTTGTTCGAGTCCCTTCGTGTTTGGGGATCGGTGGATGTGCAATGCTGATCATTCCCAACTAGGATGAAACAGCTGTACAGTGCTTCCATGCTTTTCAATGGTCAGTTGAGCGTTCAAGCTGCATGATCAATCATATTATATACAAATCTAATCTCCTACTACTCAATTGCAAATAGTAAGCAAGCTGTGTAGGTTGTTCATAAGGGAATGCCTTCTTGTTGTACTTAGGCCCCTACAGAGAACTCATCCATCATAGGATTGGATCGGTGTGTGGGTTGTGCTGGTTGTTACCGTTCAAATGAAGCCAGTTTGGTTAGGGTGCTATATCATGTAGTGTAGATGTTGAACAAACCGTTGAGAGCCATGGCGGATAGCCTTGCGGTTAAGGTGTTCGATTCACAATCGTTCACCCCAACCGTTGTTCGAGTCCCTTCGTGTTTGGGGCTCGGTGGATGTGCAATGCTGATCATTCCCAACAAGGATGAAACAGCTGTACAGTGCTTCCATGCTTTTCAATGGTCAGTTGAGCGTTCAAGCTGCATGATCAATCATATTATATACAAATCTAATCTCCTACTACTCAATTGCAAATAGTAAGCAAGCTGTGTAGGTTGTTCATAAGGGAATGCCTTCTTGTTGTACTTAGGCCCCTACAGAGAACTCATCCATCATAGGATTGGATCGGTGTGTGGGTTGTGCTGGTTGTTACCGTTCAAATGAAGCCAGTTTGGTTAGGGTGCTATATCATGTAGTGTAGATGTTGAACAAACCGTTGAGAGCCATGGCGGCTAGCCGTGTGGTTAAGGTGTTCGATTCGCAATCGTTCACCCCAACCGTTGTTCGAGTCCCTTCGTGTATGGGGCTCGGTGGATGTGCAATGCTGATCATTCCCAACAAGGATGAAACAGCTGTACAGTGCTTCCATGCTTTTCAATGGTCAGTTGAGCGTTCAAGCTGCATGATCAATCATATTATATACAAATCTAATCTCCTACTACTCAATTGCAAATAGTAAGCAAGCTTTGTAGGTTGTTCATAAGGGAATGCCTTATTGTTGTACTTAGGCCCCTACAGAGAATTCATCCATCATAGGATTGGATCGGTGTGTGGGTTGTGCTGGTTGTTACCGTTCAAATGAAGCCAGTTTGGGAACGGTGCTATATCATGTAGTGTAGATGTTGAACAAACCGTTGAGAGCCATGGCGGATAGCCTTGTGGTTAATGTGTTCGATTCACAATCGTTCACCCCAACCGTTGTTCGAGTCCCTTCGTGTTTGGGGATCGGTGGATGTGCAATGCTGATCATTCCCAACTAGGATGAAACAGCTGTACAGTGCTTCCATGCTTTTCAATGGTCAGTTGAGCGTTCAAGCTGCATGATCAATCATATTATATACAAATCTAATCTCCTACTACTCAATTGCAAATAGTAAGCAAGCTGTGTAGGTTGTTCATAAGGGAATGCCTTCTTGTTGTACTTAGGCCCCTACAGAGAACTCATCCATCATAGGATTGGATCGGTGTGTGGGTTGTGCTGGTTGTTACCGTTCAAATGAAGCCAGTTTGGGAACGGTGCTATATCATGTAGTGTAGATGTTGAACAAACCGTTGAGAGCCATGGCGGATAGCCTTGCGGTTAAGGTGTTCGATTCACAATCGTTCACCCCAACCGTTGTTCGAGTCCCTTCGTGTTTGGGGCTCGGTGGATGTGCAATGCTGATCATTCCCAACAAGGATGAAACAGCTGTACAGTGCTTCCATGCTTTTCAATGGTCAGTTGAGCGTTCAAGCTGCATGATCAATCATATTATATACAAATCTAATCTCCTACTACTCAATTGCAAATAGTAATCAAGCTGTGTAGGTTGTTCATAAGGGAATGCCTTCTTGTTGTACTTAGGCCCCTACAGAGAACTCATCCATCATAGGATTGGATCGGTGTGTGGGTTGTGCTGGTTGTTACCGTTCAAATGAAGCCAGTTTGGTTAGGGTGCTATATCATGTAGTGTAGATGTTGAACAAACCGTTGAGAGCCATGGCGGCTAGCCGTGTGGTTAAGGTGTTCGATTCGCAATCGTTCACCCCAACCGTTGTTCGAGTCCCTTCGTGTATGGGGCTCGGTGGATGTGCAGTGCTGATCATTCCCAACAAGGATGAAACAGCTGTACAGTGCTTCCATGCTTTTCAATGGTCAGTTGAGCGTTCAAGCTGCATGATCAATCATATTATATACAAATCTAATCTCCTACTACTCAATTGCAAATAGTAAGCAAGCTTTGTAGGTTGTTCATAAGGGAATGCCTTATTGTTGTACTTAGGCCCCTACAGAGAATTCATCCATCATAGGATTGGATCGGTGTGTGGGTTGTGCTGGTTGTTACCGTTCAAATGAAGCCAGTTTGGGAACGGTGCTATATCATGTAGTGTAGATGTTGAACAAACCGTTGAGAGCCATGGCGGCTAGCCGTGTGGTTAAGGTGTTCGATTCACAATCGTTCACCCCAACCGTTGTTCGAGTCCCTTCGTGTTTGGGGCTCGGTGGATGTGCATTGCTGATCATTCCCAACAAGGATGAAACAGCTGTACAGTGCTTCCATGCTTTTCAATGGTCAGTTGAGCGTTCAAGCTGCATGATCAATCATATTATATACAAATCTAATCTCTTACTACTCAATTGCAAATAGTAAGCAAGCTGTGTAGGTTGTTCATAAGGGAATGCCTTCTTGTTGTACTAAGGCCCCTACAGAGAATTCATCCATCATAGGAGTGGATCGGTGTGTGGGTTGTGCTGGTTGTTACCGTTCAAATGAAGCCAGTTTGGGAACGGTGCTATATCATGTAGTGTAGATGTTGAACAAACCGTTGAGAGCCATGGCGGATAGCCTTGTGGTTAATGTGTTCGATTCACAATCGTTCACCCCAACCGTTGTTCGAGTCCCTTCGTGTTTGGCGCTCGGTGGATGTGCAATGCTGATCATTCCCAACTAGGATGAAACAGCTGTACAGTGCTTCCATGCTTTTCAATGGTCAGTTGAGCGTTCAAGCTGCATGATCAATCATATTATATACAAATCTAATCTCCTACTACTCAATTGCAAATAGTAAGCAAGCTGTGTAGGTTGTTCATAAGGGAATGCCTTCTTGTTGTACTTAGGCCCCTACAGAGAACTCATCCATCATAGGATTGGATCGGTGTGTGGGTTGTGCTGGTTGTTACCGTTCAAATGAAGCCAGTTTGGGAACGGTGCTATATCATGTAGTGTAGATGTTGAACAAACCGTTGAGAGCCATGGCGGATAGCCTTGCGGTTAAGGTGTTCGATTCACAATCGTTCACCCCAACCGTTGTTCGAGTCCCTTCGTGTTTGGGGCTCGGTGGATGTGCAATGCTGATCATTCCCAACAAGGATGAAACAGCTGTACAGTGCTTCCATGCTTTTCAATGGTCAGTTGAGCGTTCAAGCTGCATGATCAATCATATTATATACAAATCTAATCTCCTACTACTCAATTGCAAATAGTAAGCAAGCTGTGTAGGTTGTTCATAAGGGAATGCCTTCTTGTTGTACTTAGGCCCCTACAGAGAATTCATCCATCATAGGAGTGGATCGGTGTGTGGGTTGTGCTGGTTGTTACCGTTCAAATGAAGCCAGTTTGGGAACGGTGCTATATCATGTAGTGTAGATGTTGAACAAACCGTTGAGAGCCATGTCGGCTAGCCGTGTGGTTAATGTGTTCGATTCGCAATCGTTCACCCCAACCGTTGTTCGAGTCCCTTCGTGTTTGGGGCTCGGTGGATGTGCAATGCTGATCATTCCCAACAAAGATGAAACAGCTGTACAGTGCTTCCATGCTTTTCAATGGTCAGTTGAGCGTTCAAGCTGCATGATCAATCATATTATATACAAATCTAATCTCCTACTACTCAATTGCAAATAGTAAGCAAGCTGTGTAGGTTGTTCATAAGGGAATGCCTTATTGTTGTACTTAGGCCCCTACAGAGAATTCATCCATCATAGGAGTTGATCGGTGTGTGGGTTGTGCTGGTTGTTACCGTTCAAATGAAGCCAGTTTGGTTAGGGTGCTATATCATGTAGTGTAGATGTTGAACAAACCGTTGAGAGCCATGGCGGATAGCCTTGTGGTTAATGTGTTCGATTCACAATCGTTCACCCCAACCGTTGTTCCAGTCACTTCGTGTTTGGGGCTCGGTGGATGTGCAATGCTGATCATTCCCAACAAGGATGAAACAGCTGTACAGTGCTTCCATGCTTTTCAATGGTCAGTTGAGCGTTCAAGCTGCATGATCAATCATATTATATACAAATCTAATCTCCTACTACTCAATTGCAAATAGTAATCAAGCTGTGTAGGTTGTTCATAAGGGAATGCCTTCTTGTTGTACTTAGGCCCCTACAGAGAAGTCATGCATCATAGGATTGGATCGGTGTGTGGGTTGTGCTGGTTGTTACCGTTCAAATGAAGCCAGTTTGGGAACGGTGCTATATCATGTAGTGTAGATGTTGAACAAACCGTTAAGAGCCATGGCGGATAGCCTTGCGGTTAAGGTGTTCGATTCACAATCGTTCACCCCAACCGTTGTTCGAGTCCCTTCGTGTTTGGGGCTCGGTGGATGTGCAATGCTGATCATTCCCAACAAGGATGAAACAGCTGTACAGTGCTTCCATGCTTTTCAATGGTCAGTTGAGCGTTCAAGCTGCATGATCAATCATATTATATACAAATCTAATCTCCTACTACTCAATTGCAAATAGTAAGCAAGCTGTGTAGGTTGTTCATAAGGGAATGCCTTCTTGTTGTACTTAGGCCCCTACAGATAATTCATCCACCAAATCAGTGGATCGGTGTGTGGGTTGTGCTGGTTGTTACCGTTCAAATGAAGCCAGTTTGGGAACGGTGCTATATCATGTAGTGTAGATGTTGAACAAACCGTTGAGAGCCATGGCGGATAGCCTTGTGGTTAAGGTGTTCGATTCACAATCGTTCACCCCAACCGTTGTTCGAGTCCCTTCGTGTTTGGGGCTCGGTGGATGTGCAATCCTGATCATTCCCAACAAGGATGAAACAGCTGTACAGTGCTTCCATGCTTTTCAATGGTCAGTTGAGCGTTCAAGCTGCATGATCAATCATATTATATACAAATCTAATCTCCTACTACTCAATTGCAAATAGTAAGCAAGCTGTGTAGGTTGTTCATAAGGGAATGCCTTCTTGTTGTACTTAGGCCCCTACAGAGAACTCATCCATCATAGGAGTGGATCGGTGTGTGGGTTGTGCTGGTTGTTACCGTTCAAATGAAGCCAGTTTGGGAACGGTGCTATATCATGTAGTGTAGATGTTGAACAAACCGTTGAGAGCCATGGCGGATAGCCTTGCGGTTAAGGTGTTCGATTCACAATCGTTCACCCCAACCGTTGTTCCAGTCCCTTCGTGTTTGGGGCTCGGTGGATGTGCAATGCTGATCATTCCCAACAAGGATGAAACAGCTGTACAGTGCTTCCATGCTTTTCAATGGTCAGTTGAGCGTTCAAGCTGCATGATCAATCATATTATATACAAATCTAATCTCCTACTACTCAATTGCAAATAGTAAGCAAGCTGTGTAGGTTGTTCATAAGGGAATGCCTTCTTGTTGTACTAAGGCCCCTACAGAGAATTCATCCATCATAGGAGTGGATCGGTGTGTGGGTTGTGCTGGTTGTTACCGTTCAAATGAAGCCAGTTTGGGAACGGTGCTATATCATGTAGTGTAGATGTTGAACAAACCGTTGAGAGCCATGGCGGATAGCCTTGCGGTTAAGGTGTTCGATTCACAATCGTTCACCCCAACCGTTGTTCGAGTCCCTTCGTGTTTGGGGCTCGGTGGATGTGCAATGCTGATCATTCCCAACAAGGATGAAACAGCTGTACAGTGCTTCCATGCTTTTCAATGGTCAGTTGAGCGTTCAAGCTGCATGATCAATCATATTATATACAAATCTAATCTCCTACTACTCAATTGCAAATAGTAAGCAAGCTGTGTAGGTTGTTCATAAGGGAATGCCTTCTTGTTGTACTTAGGCCCCTACAGATAATTCATTCACCAAATCAGTGGATCGGTGTGTGGGTTGTGCTGGTTGTAACCGTTCAAATGAAGCCAGTTTGGGAACGGTGCTATATCATGTAGTGTAGATGTTGAACAAACCGTTGAGAGCCATGGCGGATAGCCTTGTGGTTAAGGTGTTCGATTCACAATCGTTCACCCCAACCGTTGTTCGAGTCCCTTCGTGTTTGGGGCTCGGTGGATGTGCAATGCTGATCATTCCCAACTAGGATGAAAAAGCTGTACAGTGCTTCCATGCTTTTCAATGGTCAGTTGAGCGTTCAAGCTGCATGATCAATCATATTATATACAAATCTAGTCTCCTACTACTCAATTGCAAATAGTAAGCAAGCTGTGTAGGTTGTTCATAAGGGAATGCCTTCTTGTTGTACTTAGGCCCCTACAGAGAACTCATCCATCATAGGAGTTGATCGGTGTGTGGGTTGTGCTGGTTGTTACCGTTCAAATGAAGCCAGTTTGGGAACGGTGCTATATCATGTAGTGTAGATGTTGAACAAACCGTTGAGAGCCATGGCGGATAGCCTTGCGGTTAAGGTGTTCGATTCACAATCGTTCACCCCAACGGTTTTTCGAGTCACTTCGTGTTTGGGGCTCGGTGGATGTGCAATGCTGATCATTCCCAACAAGGATGAAACAGCTGTACAGTGCTTCCATGCTTTTCAATGGTCAGTTGAGCGTTCAAGCTGCATGATCAATCATATTATATACAAATTCAATCTCCTACTACTCAATTGCAAATAGTAAGCAAGCTGTGTAGGTTGTTCATAAGGGAATGCCTTCTTGTTGTACTTAGGCCCCTACAGAGAATTCATCCATCATAGGAGTGGATCGGTGTGTGGGTTGTGCTGGTTGTTACCGTTCAAATGAAGCCAGTTTGGGAACGGTGCTATATCATGTAGTGTAGATGTTGAACAAACCGTTGAGAGCCATGGCGGATAGCCTTGTGGTTAAGGTGTTCGATTCACAATCGTTCACCCCAACCGTTGTTCGAGTCCCTTCGTGTTTGGGGCTCGGTGGATGTGCAATGCTGATCATTCCCAACTAGGATGAAAAAGCTGTACAGTGCTTCCATGCTTTTCAATGGTCAGTTGAGCGTTCAAGCTGCATGATCAATCATATTATATACAAATCTAATCTCCTACTACTCAATTGCAAATAGTAAGCAAGCTGTGTAGGTTGTTCATAAGGGAATGCCTTCTTGTTGTACTGAGGCCCCTACAGATAATTCATCCACCAAATCAGTGGATCGGTGTTTGGGTTGTGCTGGTTGTTACCGTTCAAATGAAGCCAGTTTGGGAACGGTGCTATATCATGTAGTGTAGATGTTGAACAAACCGTTGAGAGCCATGGCGGATAGCCTTGCGGTTAAGGTGTTCGATTCACAATCGTTCACCCCAACCGTTGTTCGAGTCCCTTCGTGTTTGGGGATCGGTGGATGTGCAATGCTGATCATTCCCAACAACGATGAAACAGCTGTACAGTGCTTCCATGCTTTTCAATGGTCAGTTGAGCGTTCAAGCTGCATGATCAATCATATTATATACAAATCTAATCTCCTACTACTCAATTGCAAATAGTAAGCAAGCTTTGTAGGTTGTTCATAAGGGAATGCCTTCTTGTTGTACTTAGGCCCCTACAGAGAATTCATCCATCATAGGAGTGGATCGGTGTGTGGGTTGTGCTGGTTGTTACCGTTCAAATGAAGCCAGTTTGGGAACGGTGCTATATCATGTAGTGTAGATGTTGAACAAACCGTTGAGAGCCATGGCGGATAGCCTTGCGGTTAAGGTGTTCGATTCACAATCGTTCACCCCAACCGTTGTTCCAGTCCCTTCGTGTTTGGGGCTCGGTGGATGTGCAATGCTGATCATTCCCAACAAGGATGAAACAGCTGTACAGTGCTTCCATGCTTTTCAATGGTCAGTTGAGCGTTCAAGCTGCATGATCAATCATATTATATACAAATCTAATCTCCTACTACTCAATTGCAAATAGTAAGCAAGCTTTGTAGGTTGTTCATAAGGGAATGCCTTCTTGTTGTACTTAGGCCCCTACAGAGAATTCATCCATCATAGGAGTGGATCGGTGTGTGGGTTGTGCTGGTTGTTACCGTTCAAATGAAGCCAGTTTGGGAACGGTGCTATATCATGTAGTGTAGATGTTGAACAAACCGTTGAGAGCCATGGCGGATAGCCTAACGGTTAAGGTGTTCGATTCACAATCATTCACCCCAACCGTTGTTCGAGTCACTTCGTGTTTGGCGCTCGGTGGATGTGCAATGCTGATCATTCCCAACAAGGATGAAACAGCTGTACAGTGCTTCCATGCTTTTCAATGGTCAGTTGAGCGTTCAAGCTGCATGATCAATCATATTATATACAAATCTAATCTCCTACTACTCAATTGCAAATAGTAAGCAAGCTGTGTAGGTTGTTCATAAGGGAATGCCTTCTTGTTGTACTTAGGCCCCTACAGAGAACTCATCCATCATAGGAGTTGATCGGTGTGTGGGTTGTGCTGGTTGTTACCGTTCAAATGAAGCCAGTTTGGTTAGGGTGCTATATCATGTAGTGTAGATGTTGAACAAACCGTTGAGAGCCATGGCGGATAGCCTTGCGGTTAAGGTGTTCGATTCACAATCGTTCACCCCAACCGTTGTTCGAGTCACTTCGTGTTTGGGGCTCGGTGGATGTGCAATGCTGATCATTCCCAACAAGGATGAAACAGCTGTACAGTGCTTCCATGCTTTTCAATGGTCAGTTGAGCGTTCAAGCTGCATGATCAATCATATTATATACAAATCTAATCTCCTACTACTCAATTGCAAATAGTAAGCAAGCTGTGTAGGTTGTTCATAAGGGAATGCCTTCTTGTTGTACTTAGGCCCCTACAGAGAACTCATCCATCATAGGAGTTGATCGGTGTGTGGGTTGTGCTGGTTGTTACCGTTCAAATGAAGCCAGTTTGGGAACGGTGCTATATCATGTAGTGTAGATGTTGAACAAACCGTTGAGAGCCATGGCGGATAGCCTTGCGGTTAAGGTGTTCGATTCACAATCGTTCACCCCAACCGTTGTTCGAGTCCCTTCGTGTTTGGGGCTCGGTGGATGTGCAATGCTGATCATTCCCAACAAGGATGAAACAGCTGTACAGTGCTTCCATGCTTTTCAATGGTCAGTTGAGCGTTCAAGCTGCATGATCAATCATATTATATACAAATTCAATCTCCTACTACTCAATTGCAAATAGTAAGCAAGCTGTGTAGGTTGTTCATAAGGGAATGCCTTCTTGTTGTACTTAGGCCCCTACAGAGAATTCATCCATCATAGGAGTGGATCGGTGTGTGGGTTGTGCTGGTTGTTACCGTTCAAATGAAGCCAGTTTGGGAACGGTGCTATATCATGTAGTGTAGATGTTGAACAAACCGTTGAGAGCCATGGCGGATAGCCTTGTGGTTAAGGTGTTCGATTCACAATCGTTCACCCCAACCGTTGTTAGAGTCCCTTCGTGTTTGGGGCTCGGTGGATGTGCAATGCTGATCATTCCCAACTAGGATGAAAAAGCTGTACAGTGCTTCCATGCTTTTCAATGGTCAGTTGAGCGTTCAAGCTGCATGATCAATCATATTATATACAAATCTAATCTCCTACTACTCAATTGCAAATAGTAAGCAAGCTGTGTAGGTTGTTCATAAGGGAATGCCTTCTTGTTGTACTGAGGCCCCTACAGATAATTCATCCACCAAATCAGTGGATCGGTGTTTGGGTTGTGCTGGTTGTTACCGTTCAAATGAAGCCAGTTTGGGAACGGTGCTATATCATGTAGTGTAGATGTTGAACAAACCGTTGAGAGCCATGGCGGATAGCCTTGCGGTTAAGGTGTTCGATTCACAATCGTTCACCCCAACCGTTGTTCGAGTCCCTTCGTGTTTGGGGATCGGTGGATGTGCAATGCTGATCATTCCCAACAACGATGAAACAGCTGTACAGTGCTTCCATGCTTTTCAATGGTCAGTTGAGCGTTCAAGCTGCATGATCAATCATATTATATACAAATCTAATCTCCTACTACTCAATTGCAAATAGTAAGCAAGCTTTGTAGGTTGTTCATAAGGGAATGCCTTCTTGTTGTACTTAGGCCCCTACAGAGAATTCATCCATCATAGGAGTGGATCGGTGTGTGGGTTGTGCTGGTTGTTACCGTTCAAATGAAGCCAGTTTGGGAACGGTGCTATATCATGTAGTGTAGATGTTGAACAAACCGTTGAGAGCCATGGCGGATAGCCTTGCGGTTAAGGTGTTCGATTCACAATCGTTCACCCCAACCGTTGTTCCAGTCCCTTCGTGTTTGGGGCTCGGTGGATGTGCAATGCTGATCATTCCCAACAAGGATGAAACAGCTGTACAGTGCTTCCATGCTTTTCAATGGTCAGTTGAGCGTTCAAGCTGCATGATCAATCATATTATATACAAATCTAATCTCCTACTACTCAATTGCAAATAGTAAGCAAGCTTTGTAGGTTGTTCATAAGGGAATGCCTTCTTGTTGTACTTAGGCCCCTACAGAGAATTCATCCATCATAGGAGTGGATCGGTGTGTGGGTTGTGCTGGTTGTTACCGTTCAAATGAAGCCAGTTTGGGAACGGTGCTATATCATGTAGTGTAGATGTTGAACAAACCGTTGAGAGCCATGGCGGATAGCCTAACGGTTAAGGTGTTCGATTCACAATCATTCACCCCAACCGTTGTTCGAGTCACTTCGTGTTTGGCGCTCGGTGGATGTGCAATGCTGATCATTCCCAACAAGGATGAAACAGCTGTACAGTGCTTCCATGCTTTTCAATGGTCAGTTGAGCGTTCAAGCTGCATGATCAATCATATTATATACAAATCTAATCTCCTACTACTCAATTGCAAATAGTAAGCAAGCTGTGTAGGTTGTTCATAAGGGAATGCCTTCTTGTTGTACTTAGGCCCCTACAGAGAACTCATCCATCATAGGAGTTGATCGGTGTGTGGGTTGTGCTGGTTGTTACCGTTCAAATGAAGCCAGTTTGGTTAGGGTGCTATATCATGTAGTGTAGATGTTGAACAAACCGTTGAGAGCCATGGCGGATAGCCTTGCGGTTAAGGTGTTCGATTCACAATCGTTCACCCCAACCGTTGTTCGAGTCACTTCGTGTTTGGGGCTCGGTGGATGTGCAATGCTGATCATTCCCAACAAGGATGAAACAGCTGTACAGTGCTTCCATGCTTTTCAATGGTCAGTTGAGCGTTCAAGCTGCATGATCAATCATATTATATACAAATCTAATCTCCTACTACTCAATTGCAAATAGTAAGCAAGCTGTGTAGGTTGTTCATAAGGGAATGCCTTCTTGTTGTACTTAGGCCCCTACAGAGAACTCATCCATCATAGGAGTTGATCGGTGTGTGGGTTGTGCTGGTTGTTACCGTTCAAATGAAGCCAGTTTGGGAACGGTGCTATATCATGTAGTGTAGATGTTGAACAAACCGTTGAGAGCCATGGCGGATAGCCTTGCGGTTAAGGTGTTCGATTCACAATCGTTCACCCCAACCGTTGTTCGAGTCCCTTCGTGTTTGGGGCTCGGTGGATGTGCAATGCTGATCATTCCCAACAAGGATGAAACAGCTGTACAGTGCTTCCATGCTTTTCAATGGTCAATTGAGCGTTCAAGCTGCATGATCAATCATATTATATACAAATCTAATCTCCTACTACTCAATTGCAAATAGTAAGCAAGCTGTGTAGGTTGTTCATAAGGGAATGCCTTCTTGTTGTACTTAGGCCCCTTCAGAGAAGTCATCCATCATAGGAGTGGATCGGTGTGTGGGTTGTGCTGGTTGTTACCGTTCAAATGAAGCCAGTTTGGGAACGGTGCTATATCATGTAGTGTAGATGCTGAACAAACCGTTGAGAGCCATGGCGGATAGCCTTGCTATTAATGTGTTCGATTCACAATCGTTCACCCCAACCGTTGTTCGAGTCCCTTCGTGTTTGGCGCTCGGTGGATGTGCAATGCTGATCATTCCCAACAAGGATGAAAAAGCTGTACAGTGCTTCCATGCTTTTCAATGGTGAGTTGAGCGTTCAAGCTGCATGATCAATCATATTATATACAAATCTAATCTCCTACTACTCAATTGCAAATAGTAAGCAAGCTGTGTAGGTTGTTCATAAGGGAATGCCTTCTTGTTGTACTGAGGCCCCTACAGAGAACTCATCCATCATAGGAGTGGATCGGTGTGTGGGTTGTGCTGGTTGTTACCGTTCAAATGAAGCCAGTTTGGGAACGGTGCTATATCATGTAGTGTAGATGTTGAACAAACCGTTGAGAGCCATGGCGGATAGCCTTGCGGTTAAGGTGTTCGATTCACAATCGTTCACCCCAACCGTTGTTCGAGTCCCTTCGTGTTTGGGGCTCGGTGGATATGCAATGCTGATCATTCCCAACAAGGATGAAACAGCTGTACAGTGCTTCCATGCTTTTCAATGGTCAGTTGAGCGTTCAAGCTGCATGATCAATCATATTATATACAAATCTAATCTCCTACTACTCAATTGCAAATAGTAATCATGCTGTGTAGGTTGTTCATAAGGGAATGCCTTCTTGTTGTACTTAGGCCCCTACAGAGAAGTCATGCATCATAGGAGTGGATGGGTGTGTGGGTTGTGCTGGTCGTTACCGTTCAAATGAAGCCAGTTTGGGAACGGTGCTATATCATGTAGTGTAGATGTTGAACAAACCGTTGAGAGCCATGGCGGATAGCCTTGTGGTTAAGGTGTTCGATTCACAATCGTTCACCCCAACCGTTGTTCGAGTCCCTTCGTGTTTGGGGCTCGGTGGATGTGCAATGCTGATCATTCCCAACAAGGATGAAACAGCTGTACAGTGCTTCCATGCTTTTCAATGGTCAGTTGAGCGTTCAAGCTGCATGATCAATCATATTATATACAAATCTAATCTCCTACTACTCAATTGCAAATAGTAATCAAGCTGTGTAGGTTGTTCATAAGGGAATGCGTTCTTGTTGTACTGAGGCCCCTACAGAGAATTCATCCATCATAGGATTGGATCGGTGTGTGGGTTGTGCTGGTTGTTACCGTTCAAATGAAGCCAGTTTGGGAACGGTGCTATATCATGTAGTGTAGGTGTTGAACAAACCGTTGAGAGCCATGGCGGATAGCCTTGCGGTTAATGTGTTCGATTCACAATCGTTCACCCCAACCGTTGTTCGAGTCCCTTCGTGTTTGGGGCTCGGTGGATGTGCAATGCTGATCATTCCCAACAAGGATGAAACAGCTGTACAGTGCTTCCATGCTTTTCAATGGTCAGTTGAGCGTTCAAGCTGCATGATCAATCATATTATATACAAATCTAATCTCCTACTACTCAATTGCAAATAGTAAGCAAGCTGTGTAGGTTGTTCATAAGGGAATGCCTTCTTGTTGTACTTAGGCCCCTATAGAGAACTCATCCATCATAGGAGTTGATCGGTGTGTGGGTTGTGCTGGTTGTTACCGTTCAAATGAAGCCAGTTTGGGAACGGTGCTATATCATGTAGTGTAGATGTTGAACAAACCGTTGAGAGCCATGGCGGATAGCCCTGCTATTAATGTGTTCGATTCACATTCGTTCACGCCAACCGTTGTTCGAGTCCCTTTCGTGTTTGGGGCTCGGTGGATGTGCAATGCTGATCATTCACAACAAGGATGAAACAGCTGTACAGTGCTTCCATGCTTTTCAATGGTCAGTTGAGCGTTCAAGCTGCATGATCAATCATATTATATACAAATCTAGTCTCCTGCAACTCAATTGCAAATAGTAATCAAGCTGTGTAGGTTGTTCATAAGGGAATGCCTTCTTGTTGTACTTAGGCCCCTACAGAGAATTCATCCATCATAGGAGTGGATCGGTGTGTGGGTTGTGCTGGTTGTTACCGTTCAAATGAAGCCAGTTTGGGAACGGTGCTATATCATGTAGTGTAGATGTTGAACAAACCGTTGAGAGCCATGGCGGATAGCCTTGCTATTAATGTGTTCGATTCACATTCGTTCATGCCAACCGTTGTTCGAGTCCCTTCGTGTTTGGGGCTCGGTGGATGTGCAATGCTGATCATTCCCAACAAGGATGAAACAGCTGTACAGTGCTTCCATGCTTTTCAATGGTCAGTTGAGCGTTCAAGCTGCATGATCAATCATATTATATACAAATCTAGTCTCCTGCTACTCAATTGCAAATAGTAATCAAGCTGTGTAGGTTGTTCATAAGGGAATGCCTTCTTGTTGTACTTAGGCCCCTACAGAGAATTCATCCATCATAGGAGTGGATCGGTGTGTGGGTTGTGCTGGTTGTTACCGTTCAAATGAAGCCAGTTTGGGAACGGTGCTATATCATGTAGTGTAGATGTTGAACAAACCGTTGAGAGCCATGGCGGATAGCCTTGCGGTTAATGTGTTCGATTCACAATCGTTCACCCCAACCGTTGTTCGAGTCACTTCGTGTTTGGGGCTCGGTGGATGTGCAATGCTGATCATTCCCAACAAGGATGAAACAGCTGTACAGTGCTTCCATGCTTTTCAATGGTCAGTTGAGCGTTCAAGCTGCATGATCAATCATATTATATACAAATCTAACCTCCTACTACTCAATTGCAAATAGTAAGCAAGCTGTGTAGGTTGTTCATAAGGGAATGCCTTCTTGTTGTACTGAGGACCCTATAGAGAACTCATCCATCATAGGAGTTGATCGGTGTGTGGGTTGTGCTGGTTGTTACCGTTCAAATGAAGCCAGTTTGGTTAGGGTGCTATATCATGTAGTGTAGATGTTGAACAAACCGTTGAGAGCCATGGCGGATAGCCTTGCTATTAATGTGTTCGATACACATTCGTTCACGCCAACCGTTGTTCGAGTCCCTTCGTGTTTGGGGCTCGGTGGATGTGCAATGCTGATCATTCCCAACAAGGATGAAACAGCTGTACAGTGCTTCCATGCTTTTCAATGGTCAGTTGAGCGTTCAAGCTGCATGATCAATCATATTATATACAAATCTAGTCTCCTGCTACTCAATTGCAAATAGTAATCAAGCTGTGTAGGTTGTTCATAAGGGAATGCCTTCTTGTTGTACTTAGGCCCCTACAGAGAATTCATCCATCATAGGAGTGGATCGGTGTGTGGGTTGTGCTGGTTGTTACCGTTCAAATGAAGCCAGTTTGGTTAGGGTGCTATATCATGTAGTGTACATGTTGAACAAACCGTTGAGAGCCATGGCGGATAGCCTTGCGGTTAAGGTGTTCGATTCACAATCGTTCACCCCAACGGTTGTTCGAGTCACTTCGTGTATGGGGCTCGGTGGATGTGCAATGCTGATCATTCCCAACAAGGATGAAACAGCTGTACAGTGCTTCCATGCTTTTCAATGGTCAGTTGAGCGTTCAAGCTGCATGATCAATCATATTATATACAAATCTAGTCTCCTGCTACTCAATTGCAAATAGTAATCAAGCTGTGTAGGTTGTTCATAAGGGAATGCCTTCTTGTTGTACTTAGGCCCCTACAGAGAATTCATCCATCATAGGAGTGGATCGGTGTGTGGGTTGTGCTGGTTGTTACCGTTCAAATGAAGCCAGTTTGGGAACGGTGCTATATCATGTAGTGTAGATGATGAACAAACCGTTGAGAGCCATGGCGGATAGCCTTGCGGTTAAGGTGTTCGATTCACAATCGTTCACCCCAACGGTTGTTCGAGTTCCTTCGTGTTTGGGGATCGGTGGATGTGCAATGCTGATCATTCCCAACAAGGATGAAACAGCTGTACAGTTTTTCGTTGCTATCCAATGTTTAGTTAAGCATACAGTCTGCATGATCAATCATATTATATGCAAATCTAATCTCCTACTACTCAATTGCAAATAGTAAGCAAGCTGTGTAGGTTGTTCATAAGGGAATGCCTTCTTGTTGTACTTAGGCCCCTACAGAGAATTCATCCATCATAGGATTGGATCGGTGTGTGGGTTGTGCTGGTTGTTACCGTTCAAATGAAGCCAGTTTGAAAACGGTGCTATATCATGTAGTGTAAATGTTGAACAAACCGTTGAGAGCCATGGCGGATAGCCTTGCGGTTAATGTGTTCGATTCACAATCGTTCACCCCAACCGTTGTTCGAGTCCCTTCGTGTTTGGGGCTCGGTGGATGTGCAATGCTGATCATTCCCAACAAGGATGAAACAGCTGTACAGTGCTTCCATGCTTTTCAATGGTCAGTTGAGCGTTCAAGCTGCATGATCAATCATATTATATACAAATCTAATCTCCTACTACTCAATTGCAAATAGTAAGCAAGCTGTGTAGGTTGTTCATAAGGGAATGCCTTCTTGTTGTACTTAGGCCCCTACAGAGAATTCATCCATCATAGGATTGGATCGGTGTGTGGGTTGTGCTGGTTGTTACCGTTCAAATGAAGCCAGTTTGGGAACGGTGCTATATCATGTAGTGTAGATGTTGAACAAACCGTTGAGAGCCATGGCGGATAGCCTTGCTATTAATGTGTTCGATTCACATTCGTTCACCCCAACCGTTGTTCGAGTCCCTTCGTGTTTGGGGCTCGGTGGATGTGCAATGCTGATCATTCCCAACAAGGATGAAACAGCTGTACAGTGCTTCCATGCTTTTCAATGGTCAGTTGAGCGTTCAAGCTGCATGATCAATCATATTATATACAAATCTAATCTCCTACTACTCAATTGCAAATAGTAAGCAAGCTGTGTAGGTTGTTCATAAGGGAATGCCTTCTTGTTGTACTTAGGCCCCTACAGAGAATTCATCCATCATAGGAGTGGATCGGTGTGTGGGTTGTGCTGGTTGTTACCGTTCAAATGAAGCCAGTTTGGTTAGGGTGCTATATCATGTAGTGTAGATGTTGAACAAACCGTTGAGAGCCATGGCGGATAGCCTTGTGTTTAAAGTGTTCGATTCACAATCGTTCACCCCAACCGTTGTTCGAGTCACTTCGTGTTTGGGGCTCGGTGGATGTGCAATGCTGATCATTCCCAACAAGGATGAAACAGCTGTACAGTGCTTCCATGCTTTTCAATGGTCAGTTGAGCGTTCAAGCTGCATGATCAATCATATTATGTACAAATCTAGTCTCCTACGACTCAATTGCAAATAGTAAGCAAGCTGTGTAGGTTGTTCATAAGGGAATGCGTTGGTTGTACATAGGCCCACACAGATAATTCATCCACCAAATCAGTGGATCGGTGTGTGGGTTGTGCTGGTTGTTACCGTTCAAATGAAGCCAGTTTGAAAACGGTGCTATATCATGTAGTGTAAATGTTGAACAAACCGTTGAGAGCCATGGCGGATAGCCTTGCGGTTAAGGTGTTCGATTCACAATCGTTCACCCCAACCGTTGTTCGAGTCCCTTCGTGTTTGGGGCTCGCTGGATGTGCAATGCTGATCATTCCCAACAAGGATGAAACAGCTGTACAGTGCTTCCATGCTTTTCAATGGTCAGTTGAGCGTTCAAGCTGCATGATCAATCATATTATATACAAATCTAATCTCCTACTACTCAATTGCAAATAGTAAGCAAGCTGTGTAGGTTGTTCATAAGGGAATGCCTTCTTGTTGTATATAGGCCACTACAGAGAATTCATCCATCATAGGAGTGGATCGGTGTGTGGGTTGTGCTGGTTGTTACCGTTCAAATGAAGCCAGTTTGGTTAGGGTGCTATATCATGTAGTGTAGATGTTGAACAAACCGTTGAGAGCCATGGCGGATAGCCTTGCGGTTAATGTGTTCGATTCACAATCGTTCACGCCAACCGTTGTTCGAGTCCCTTCGTGTTTGGGGCTCGGTGGATGTGCAATCCTGATCATTCCCAACAAGGATGAAACAGCTGTACAGTGCTTCCATGCTTTTCGATGGTGAGTTGAGCGTTCAAGCTGCATGATCAATCATATTATATACAAATCTAGTCTCCTGCTACTCAATTGCATATAGTAATCAAGCTGTGTAGGTTGTTCATAAGGGAATGCCTTCTTGTTGTACTTAGGCCCCTACAGAGAATTCATCCATCATAGGAGTGGATCGGTGTGTGGGTTGTGCTGGTTGTTACCGTTCAAATGAAGCCAGTTTGGGAACGGTGCTATATCATGTAGTGTAGATGTTGAACAAACCGTTGAGAGCCATGGCGGATAGCCTTGTGGTTAATGTGTTCGATTCACAATCGTTCTCCCCAACCCTTGTTCGAGTCACTTCGTGTTTGGGGCTCGGTGGATGTGCAATGCTGATCATTCCCAACAAGGATGAAACAGCTGTACAGTGCTTCCATGCTTTTCAATGGTCAGTTGAGCGTTCAAGCTGCATGATCAATCATATTATATACAAATCTAATCTCCTACTACTCAATTGCAAATAGTAAGCAAGCTGTGTAGGTTGTTCATAAGGGAATGCGTTGGTTGTACTTAGGCCCCTACAGAGAATTCATCCATCATAGGAGTGGATCGGTGTGTGGGTTGTGCTTGTTGTTACCGTTCAAATGAAGCCAGTTTGGGAACGGTGCTATATCATGTAGTGTAGATGATGAACAAACCGTTGAGAGCCATGGCGGATAGCCTTGCGGTTAAGGTGTTCGATTCACAATCGTTCACCCCAACCGTTGTTCGAGTCCCTTCGTGTTTGGGGCTCGGTGGATGTGCAATGCTGATCATTCCCAACAAGGATGAAACAGCTGTACAGTATTTCGTTGCTTTCCAATGTTTAGTTAAGCATACAGTCTGCATGATCAATCATATTATATGCAAATCTAATCTCCTACTACTCAATTGCAAATAGTAATCAAGCTGTGTAGGTTGTTCATAAGGGAATGCCTTCTTGTTGTACTTAGGCCCCTACAGAGAAGTCATCCATCATAGGAGTGGATCGGTGTGTGGGTTGTGCTGGTTGTTACCGTTCAAATGAAGCCAGTTTGAAAACGGTGCTATATCATGTAGTGTAAATGTTGAACAAACCGTTGAGAGCCATGGCGGATAGCCTTGCGGTTAAGGTGTTCGATTCACAATCGTTCACCCCAACAGTTTTTCGAGTCCCTTCGTGTTTGGGGCTCGGTGGATGTGCAATGCTGATCATTCCCAACAAGGATGAAACAGCTGTACAGTGCTTCCATTCTTTTCAATGGTGATTTGAGCGTTCAAGCTGCATGATCAATCATATTATGTACAAATCTAATCTCCTACTACTCAATTGCAAATAGTAAGCAAGCTGTGTAGGTTGTTCGTAAGGGAATGCGTTCTTGTTGTACTTAGGCCCCTACAGAGAACTCATCCATCATAGGAGTTGATCGGTGTGTGGGTTGTGCTGGTTGTTACCGTTCAAATGAAGCCAGTTTGGGAACGGTGCTATATCATGTAGTGTAGATGTTGAACAAACCGTTGAGAGCCATGGCGGATAGCCTTGCGGTTAAGGTGTTCGATTCGCAATAGTTCACCCCAACCGTTGTTCGAGTCCCTTCGTGTTTGGGGCTCGGTGGATGTGCAATGCTGATCATTCCCAACAAGGATGAAACAGCTGTACGGCGCTTCCATGCTTTTCAACGGTCAGTTGAGCGTTCAAGCTGCATGATCAATCATATTATATACAAATCTAATCTCCTACTACTCAATTGCAAATAGTAAGCAAGCTGTGTAGGTTGTTCATAAGAGAATGCCTTCTTGTTGTACTTAGGCCCCTACAGAGAATTCATCCATCATAGGAGTGGATCGGTGTGTGGGTTGTGCTGGTTGTTACCGTTCAAATGAAGCCAGTTTGGTTAGGGTGCTATATCATGTAGTGTACATGTTGAACAAACCGTTGAGAGCCATGGCGGATAGCCTTGCGGTTAAGGTGTTCGATTCGCAATCGTTCACCCCAACCGTTGTTCGAGTCCCTTCGTGTATGGGGCTCGGTGGATGTGCAATGCTGATCATTCCCAACAAGGATGAAACAGTTGTACAGTGCTTCCATGCTTTTCAATGGTCAGTTGAGCGTTCAAGCTGCATGATCAATCATATTATATACAAATCTAATCTCCTACTACTCAATTGCAAATAGTAAGCAAGCTGTGTTGGTTGTTCATAAGGGAATGCGTTCTTGTTGTACTGAGGCCCCTATAGAGAACTCATCCACCATAGGAGTGGATCGGTGTGTGGGTTGTGCTGGTTGTTACCGTTCAAATGAAGCCAGTTTGGTTAGGGTGCTATATCATGTAGTGTAGATGTTGAACAAACCGTTGAGAGCCATGGCGGATAGCCTTGCGGTTAAGGTGTTCGATTCACAATCGTTCTCCCCAACCCTTGTTCGAGTCACTTCGTGTTTGGGGCTCGCTGGATGTGCATTGCTGATCATTCCCAACAAGGATTAAACAGCTGTACAGTGCTTCCATGCTTTTCAATGGTCAGTTGAGCGTTCAAGCTGCATGATCAATCATATTATATACAAATCTAATCTCCTACTTCTCAATTGCAAATAGTAAGCAAGCTGTGTAGGTTGTTCATAAGAGAATGCCTTCTTGTTGTACTTAGGCCCCTACAGAGAATTCATCCATCATAGGAGTTGATCGGTGTGTGGGTTGTGCTGGTTGTTACCGTTCAAATGAGGCCAGTTTGGGAACGGTGCTATATCATGTAGTGTAGATGTTGAACAAACCGTTGAGAGCCATGGCGGATAGCCTTGCGGTTAAGGTGTTCGATTCACAATCGTTCACCCCAACCGTTGTTCGAGTCCCTTCGTGTTTGGGGCTCGGTGGATGTGCAATGCTGATCATTCCCTACACGGGTGAAACAGCTGTACAGTGCTTCCATGCTTTTCAATGGTCAGTTGAGCGTTCAAGCTGCATGATCAATCATATTATATACAAATCTAATCTCCTACTACTCAATTGCAAATAGTAAGCAAGCTGTGTAGGTTGTTCATAAGGGAATGCCTTCTTGTTGTACTTAGGCCCCTACTGAGAATTCATCCATCATAGGGGTGGATCGGTGTGTGGGTTGTGCTGGTTGTTACCGTTCAAATGAAGCCAGTTTGGTTAGGGTGCTATATCATGTAGTGTAGATGTTGAACAAACCGTTGAGAGCCATGGCGGATAGCCTTGCGGTTAAGGTGTTCGATTCACAATCGTTCACCCCAACCGTTGTTCGAGTCCCTTCGTGTATGGGGCTCGGTGGATGTGCAATGCTGATCATTCCCAACAAGGATGAAACAGTTGTACAGTGCTTCCATGCTTTTCAATGGTCAGTTGAGCGTTCAAGCTGCATGATCAATCATATTATATACAAATCTAATCTCCTACTACTCAATTGCAAATAGTAAGCAAGCTGTGTTGGTTGTTCATAAGGGAATGCGTTCTTGTTGTACTGAGGCCCCTATAGAGAACTCATCCACCATAGGAGTGGATCGGTGTGTGGGTTGTGCTGGTTGTTACCGTTCAAATGAAGCCAGTTTGGTTAGGGTGCTATATCATGTAGTGTAGATGTTGAACAAACCGTTGAGAGCCATGGCGGATAGCCTTGCGGTTAAGGTGTTCGATTCACAATCGTTCTCCCCAACCCTTGTTCGAGTCACTTCGTGTTTGGGGCTCGCTGGATGTGCATTGCTGATCATTCCCAACAAGGATTAAACAGCTGTACAGTGCTTCCATGCTTTTCAATGGTCAGTTGAGCGTTCAAGCTGCATGATCAATCATATTATATACAAATCTAATCTCCTACTTCTCAATTGCAAATAGTAAGCAAGCTGTGTAGGTTGTTCATAAGAGAATGCCTTCTTGTTGTACTTAGGCCCCTACAGAGAATTCATCCATCATAGGAGTTGATCGGTGTGTGGGTTGTGCTGGTTGTTACCGTTCAAATGAGGCCAGTTTGGGAACGGTGCTATATCATGTAGTGTAGATGTTGAACAAACCGTTGAGAGCCATGGCGGATAGCCTTGCGGTTAAGGTGTTCGATTCACAATCGTTCACCCCAACCGTTGTTCGAGTCCCTTCGTGTTTGGGGCTCGGTGGATGTGCAATGCTGATCATTCCCTACACGGGTGAAACAGCTGTACAGTGCTTCCATGCTTTTCAATGGTCAGTTGAGCGTTCAAGCTGCATGATCAATCATATTATATACAAATCTAATCTCCTACTACTCAATTGCAAATAGTAAGCAAGCTGTGTAGGTTGTTCATAAGGGAATGCCTTCTTGTTGTACTTAGGCCCCTACTGAGAATTCATCCATCATAGGGGTGGATCGGTGTGTGGGTTGTGCTGGTTGTTACCGTTCAAATGAAGCCAGTTTGGTTAGGGTGCTATATCATGTAGTGTAGATGTTGAACAAACCGTTGAGAGCCATGGCGGATAGCCTTGCGGTTAAGGTGTTCGATTCACAATCGTTCACCCCAACCGTTGTTCGAGTCCCTTCGTGTTTGGGGCTCGGTGGATGTGCAATGCTGATCATTCCCTACACGGGTGAAACAGTTGTACAGTGCTTCCATGCTTTTCAATGGTCAGTTGAGCGTTCAAGCTGCATGATGAATCATATTATATACAAATCTAATCTCCTACTACTCAATTGCAAATAGTAATCAAGCTGTGTAGGTTGTTCATAAGAGAATGCCTTCTTGTTGTACTTAGGCCCCTACAGAGAACTCATCCATCATAGGAGTGGATCGGTGTGTGGGTTGTGCTGGTTGTTACCGTTCAAATGAAGCCAGTTTGAAAACGGTGCTATATCATGTAGTGTAAATGTTGAACAAACCGTTGAGAGCCATGGCGGATAGCCTTGCGGTTAAGGTGTTCGATTCACAATCGTTCACCCCAACAGTTTTTCGAGTCCCTTCGTGTTTGGGGCTCGGTGGATGTGCAATGCTGATCATTCCCAACTAGGATGAAACAGCTGTACAGTGCTTCCATTCTTTTCAATGGTGATTTGAGCGTTCAAGCTGCATGATCAATCATATTATGTACAAATCTAATCTCCTACTACTCAATTGCAAATAGTAATCAAGCTGTGTAGGTTGTTCATAAGAGAATGCCTTCTTGTTGTACTTAGGCCCCTACAGAGAATTCATCCATCATAGGAGTGGATCGGTGTGTGGGTTGTGCTGGTTGTTACCGTTCAAATGAAGCCAGTTTGGTTAGGGTGCTATATCATGTAGTGTACATGTTGAACAAACCGTTGAGAGCCATGGCGGATAGCCTTGCGGTTAAGGTGTTCGATTCGCAATCGTTCACCCCAACCGTTGTTCCAGTCCCTTCGTGTATGGGGCTCGGTGGATGTGCAATGCTGATCATTCCCAACAAGGATGAAACAGTTGTACAGTGCTTCCATGCTTTTCAATGGTCAGTTGAGCGTTCAAGCTGCATGATCAATCATATTATATACAAATCTAATCTCCTACTACTCAATTGCAAATAGTAAGCAAGCTGTGTTGGTTGTTCATAAGGGAATGCCTTCTTGTTGTACTTAGGCCCCTACAGAGAACTCATCCATCATAGGAGTGGATCGGTGTGTGGGTTGTGCTGGTTGTTACCGTTCAAATGAAGCCAGTTTGGTTAGTGTGCTATATCATGTAGTGTAGATGTTGAACAAACCGTTGAGAGCCATGGCGGATAGCCTTGTGGTTAATGTGTTCGATTCACAATCGTTCTCCCCAACCCTTGTTCGAGTCCCTTTGTGTTTGGGGCTCGGTGGATGTGCAATGCTGATCATTCCCAACAAGGATGAAACAGTTGTACAGTGCTTCCATGCTTTTCAATGGTCAGTTGAGCGTTCAAGCTGCATGATCAATCATATTATATACAAATCTAATCTCCTACTACTCAATTGCAAATAGTAAGCAAGCTGTGTTGGTTGTTCATAAGGGAATGCGTTCTTGTTGTACTGAGGCCCCTATAGAGAACTCATCCATCATAGGAGTGGATCGGTGTGTGGGTTGTGCTGGTTGTTACCGTTCAAATGAAGCCAGTTTGGTTAGGGTGCTATATCATGTAGTGTAGATGTTGAACAAACCGTTGAGAGCCATGGCGGATAGCCTTGCGGTTAAGGTGTTCGATTCACAATCGTTCACCCCAACCGTTGTTCGAGTCCCTTCGTGTTTGGGGCTCGGTGGATGTGCAATGCTGATCATTCCCTACACGGGTGAAACAGCTGTACAGTGCTTCCATGCTTTTCAATGGTCAGTTGAGCGTTCAAGCTGCATGATCAATCATATTATATACAAATCTAATCTCCTACTACTCAATTGCAAATAGTAAGCAAGCTGTGTAGGTTGTTCATAAGGGAATGCCTTCTTGTTGTACTTAGGCCCCTACAGAGAATTTATCCATCATAGGGGTGGATCGGTGTGTGGGTTGTGCTGGTTGTTACCGTTCAAATGAAGCCAGTTTGGTTAGGGTGCTATATCATGTAGTGTAGATGTTGAACAAACCGTTGAGAGCCATGGCGGATAGCCTTGCGGTTAAGGTGTTCGATTCACAATCGTTCACCCCAACCGTTGTTCGAGTCCCTTCGTGTTTGGGGCTCGGTGGATGTGCAATGCTGATCATTCCCTACACGGGTGAAACAGCTGTACAGTGCTTCCATGCTTTTCAATGGTCAGTTGAGCGTTCAAGCTGCATGATGAATCATATTATATACAAATCTAATCTCCTACTACTCAATTGCAAATAGTAATCAAGCTGTGTAGGTTGTTCATAAGAGAATGCCTTCTTGTTGTACTTAGGCCCCTACAGAGAACTCATCCATCATAGGAGTGGATCGGTGTGTGGGTTGTGCTGGTTGTTACCGTTCAAATGAAGCCAGTTTGAAAACGGTGCTATATCATGTAGTGTAAATGTTGAACAAACCGTTGAGAGCCATGGCGGATAGCCTTGCGGTTAAGGTGTTCGATTCACAATCGTTCACCCCAACAGTTTTTCGAGTCCCTTCGTGTTTGGGGCTCGGTGGATGTGCAATGCTGATCATTCCCAACTAGGATGAAACAGCTGTACAGTGCTTCCATGCTTTTCAATGGTGATTTGAGCGTTCAAGCTGCATGATCAATCATATTATGTACAAATCTAATCTCCTACTACTCAATTGCAAATAGTAATCAAGCTGTGTAGGTTGTTCATAAGGGAATGCCTTCTTGTAGTTCTTAGGCCCCTACAGAGAATTCATCCATCATAGGAGTGGATCGGTGTGTGGGTTGTGCTGGTTGTTACCGTTCAAATGAAGCCAGTTTGGGAACGGTGCTATATCATGTAGTGTAGATGTTGAACAAAACGTTGAGAGCCATGGCGGATATCCTTGCGGTTAAGGTGTTCGATTCACAATCGTTCACCCCAACCGTTGTTCGAGTCCCTTCGTGTTTGGGGCTCGGTGGATGTGCAATGCTGATCATTCCCAACAAGGATGAAACAGCTGTACAGTGCTTCCATGCTTTTCAACGGTCAGTTGAGCGTTCAAGCTGCATGATCAATCATATTATATACAAATCTAATCTCCTACTACTCAATTGCAAATAGTAAGCAAGCTGTGTAGGTTGTTCATAAGGGAATGCCTTCTTGTTGTACTTAGGCCCCTACAGAGAATTCATCCATTATAGGAGTGGATCGGTGTGTGGGTTGTGCTGGTTGTTACCGTTCAAATGAACCCAGTTTGGTTAGGGTGCTATATCATGTAGTGTACATGTTGAACAAACCGTTGAGAGCCATGGCGGATAGCCTTGCGGTTAAGGTGTTCGATTCACAATCGTTCACCCCAACCCTTGTTCGAGTCCCTTTGTGTTTGGGGCTCGGTGGATGTGCAATGCTGATCATTCCCAACAAGGATGAAACAGTTGTACAGTGCTTCCATGCTTTTCAATGGTCAGTTGAGCGTTCAAGCTGCATGATCAATCATATTATATACAAATCTAATCTCCTACTACTCAATTGCAAATAGTAAGCAAGCTGTGTTGGTTGTTCATAAGGGAATGCGTTCTTGTTGTACTGAGGCCCCTATAGAGAACTCATCCATCATAGGAGTGGATCGGTGTGTGGGTTGTGCTGGTTGTTACCGTTCAAATGAAGCCAGTTTGGTTAGGGTGCTATATCATGTAGTGTAGATGTTGAACAAACCGTTGAGAGCCATGGCGGATAGCCTTGCGGTTAAGGTGTTCGATTCACAATCGTTCACCCCAACCGTTGTTCGAGTCCCTTCGTGTTTGGGGCTCGGTGGATGTGCAATGCTGATCATTCCCAACAAGGATGAAACAGCTGTACAGTGCTTCCATGCTTTTCAATGGTCAGTTGAGCGTTCAAGCTGCATGATCAATCATATTATATACAAATCTAATCTCCTACTACTCAATTGCAAATAGTAAGCAAGCTGTGTAGGTTGTTCATAAGAGAATGCCTTCTTGTTGTACTTAGGCCCCTACAGAGAATTCATCCATCATAGGAGTTGATCGGTGTGTGGGTTGTGCTGGTTGTTACCGTTCAAATGAGGCCAGTTTGGGAACGGTGCTATATCATGTAGTGTAGATGTTGAACAAACCGTTGAGAGCCATGGCGGATAGCCTTGCGGTTAAGGTGTTCGATTCACAATCGTTCACCCCAACCGTTGTTCGAGTCCCTTCGTGTTTGGGGCTCGGTGGATGTGCAATGCTGATCATTCCCTACACGGGTGAAACAGCTGTACAGTGCTTCCATGCTTTTCAATGGTCAGTTGAGCGTTCAAGCTGCATGATCAATCATATTATATACAAATCTAATCTCCTACTACTCAATTGCAAATAGTTAGCAAGCTGTGTAGGTTGTTCATAAGGGAATGCCTTCTTGTTGTACTTAGGCCCCTACTGAGAATTCATCCATCATAGGGGTGGATCGGTGTGTGGGTTGTGCTGGTTGTTACCGTTCAAATGAAGCCAGTTTGAAAACGGTGCTATATCATGTAGTGTAGATGTTGAACAAACCGTTGAGAGCCATGGCGGATAGCCTTGCGGTTAAGGTGTTCGATTCACAATCGTTCACCCCAACCGTTGTTCGAGTCCCTTCGTGTATGGGGCTCGGTGGATGTGCAATGCTGATCATTCCCAACAAGGATGAAACAGCTGTACAGTGCTTCCATGCTTTTCAATGGTCAGTTGAGCGTTCAAGCTGCATGATCAATCATATTATATACAAATCTAATCTCCTACTACTCAATTGCAAATAGTAAGCAAGCTGTGTTGGTTGTTCATAAGGGAATGCCTTCTTGTTGTACTGAGGCCACTACAGAGAATTCATCCATCATAGGAGTGGATCGGTGTGTGGGTTGTGCTGGTTGTTACCGTTCAAATGAAGCCAGTTTGGTTAGGGTGCTATATCATGTACTGTAGATGTTGAACAAACCGTTGAGAGCCATGGCGGATAGCCTTGTGTTTAAGGTGTTCGATTCACAATCGTTCACCCCAACCGTTGTTCCAGTCCCTTCGTTTTTGGGGCTCGGTGGATGTGCAATGCTGATCATTCCCAACAAGGATGAAACAGCTGTACAGTGCTTCCATGCTTTTCAAAGGTCAGTTGAGCGTTCAAGCTGCATGATCAATCATATTATATACAAATCTAATCTCCTACTACTCAATTGCAAATAGTAAGCAAGCTGTGTAGGTTGTTCATAAGGGAATGCCTTCTTGTTGTACTGAGGCCACTACAGAGAATTCATCCATCATAGGAGTGGATCGGTGTGTGGGTTGTGCTGGTTGTTACCGTTCAAATGAACCCAGTTTGGTTAGGGTGCTATATCATGTAGTGTAGATGTTGAACAAACCGTTGAGTGCCATGGCGGATAGCCTTGTGTTTAAGGTGTTCGATTCACAATCGTTCACCCCAACCGTTGTTCGAGTCACTTCGTGTTTGGGGCTCGGTGGATGTGCATTGCTGATCATTCCCAACAAGGATGAAACAGCTGTACAGTGCTTCCATGCTTTTCAATGGTCAGTTGAGCGTTCAAGCTGCATGATCAATCATATTATATACAAATCTAATCTCCTACTTCTCAATTGCAAATAGTAAGCAAGCTGTGTAGGTTGTTCATAAGGGAATGCCTTCTTGTTGTACTGAGGCCACTACAGAGAATTCATCCATCATAGGAGTGGATCGGTGTGTGGGTTGTGCTGGTTGTTACCGTTCAAATGAACCCAGTTTGGTTAGGGTGCTATATCATGTAGTGTAGATGTTGAACAAACCGTTGAGTGCCATGGCGGATAGCCTTGTGTTTAAGGTGTTCGATTCACAATCGTTCACCCCAACCGTTGTTCGAGTCACTTCGTGTTTGGGGCTCGGTGGATGTGCATTGCTGATCATTCCCAACAAGGATGAAACAGCTGTACAGTGCTTCCATGCTTTTCAATGGTCAGTTGAGCGTTCAAGCTGCATGATCAATCATATTATATACAAATCTAATCTCCTACTTCTCAATTGCAAATAGTAAGCAAGCTGTGTAGGTTGTTCATAAGAGAATGCCTTCTTGTTGTACTGAGGCCACTACAGAGAATTCATCCATCATAGGAGTTGATCGGTGTGTGGGTTGTGCTGGTTGTTACCGTTCAAATGAGGCCAGTTTGGGAACGGTGCTATATCATGTAGTGTAGATGTTGAACAAACCGTTGAGAGCCATGGCGGATAGCCTTGCGGTTAAGGTGTTCGATTCACAATCGTTCACCCCAACCGTTGTTCCAGTCCCTTCGTGTTTGGGGCTTGGTGGATGTGCAATGCTGATCATTCCCTACACGGGTGAAACAGCTGTACAGTGCTTCCATGCTTTTCAATGGTCAGTTGAGCGTTCAAGCTGCATGATCAATCATATTATATACAAATCTAATCTCCTACTACTCAATTGCAAATAGTTAGCAAGCTGTGTAGGTTGTTCATAAGGGAATGCCTTCTTGTTGTACTTAGGCCCCTACTGAGAATTTATCCATCATAGGAGTGGATCGGTGTGTGGGTTGTGCTGGTTGTTACCGTTCAAATGAAGCCAGTTTGAAAACGGTGCTATATCATGTAGTGTAGATGTTGAACAAACCGTTGAGAGCCATGGCGGATAGCCTTGTGGTTAAGGTGTTCGATTCACAATCGTTCACCCCAACCGTTGTTCGAGTCCCTTCGTTTTTGGGGCTCGGTGGATGTGCAATGCTGATCATTCCCAACAAGGATGAAACAGCTGTACTGTGCTTCCATGCTTTTCAATGGTCAGTTGAGCGTTCAAGCTGCATGATCAATCATATTATATACAAATCTAATCTCCTACTACTCAATTGCAAATAGTAAGCAAGCTGTGTAGGTTGTTCATAAGGGAATGCCTTCTTGTTGTACTGAGGCCACTACAGAGAATTCATCCATCATAGGAGTGGATCGGTGTGTGGGTTGTGCTGGTTGTTACCGTTCAAATGAAGCCAGTTTGGTTAGGGTGCTATATCATGTAGTGTAGATGTTGAACAAACCGTTGAGAGCCATGGCGGATAGCCTTGCGGTTAAGGTGTTCGATTCACAATCGTTCACCCCAACCGTTGTTCGAGTCACTTCGTGTTTGGGGCTCGGTGGATGTGCATTGCTGATCATTCCCAACAAGGATGAAACAGCTGTACAGTGCTTCCATGCTTTTCAATGGTCAGTTGAGCGTTCAAGCTGCATGATCAATCATATTATATACAAATCTAATCTCCTACTACTCAATTGCAAATAGTAAGCAAGCTGTGTAGGTTGTTCATAAGGGAATGCCTTCTTGTTGTACTTAGGCCCCTACAGAGAATTCATCCATCATAGGGGTGGATCGATGTGTGGGTTGTGCTGTTTGTTACCGTTCAAATGAAGCCAGTTTGGTTAGGGTGCTATATCATGTAGTGTAGATATTGAACAAACCGTTGAGAGCCATGGCGGATAGCCTTGCGGTTAAGGTGTTCGATTCACAATCGTTCACCCCAACAGTTTTTCGAGTCCCTTCGTGTTTGGGGCTCGATGGATGTGCATTGCTGATCATTCCCAACAAGGATGAAACAGCTGTACAGTGCTTCCATGCTTTTCAATGGTGAGTTGAGCGTTCAAGCTGCATGATCAATCATATTATATACAAATCTAATCTCCTACTACTCAATTGCAAATAGTAAGCACGCTGTGTAGGTTGTTCGTAAGGGAATGCCTTCTTGTTGTACTTAGGCCCCTACAGAGAATTCATCCATCATAGGAGTTGATCGGTGTGTGGGTTGTGCTGGTTGTTACCGTTCAAATGAAGCCAGTTTGGGAACGGTGCTATATCATGTAGTGTAGATGTTGAACAAACCGTTGAGAGCCATGGCGGATAGCCTTGCGGTTAAGGTGTTCGATTCACAATCGTTCACCCCAACCGTTGTTCGAGTCACTTCGTGTTTGGGGCTCGGTGGATGTGCAATGCTGATCATTCCCAACAAGGATGAAACAGCTGTACAGTGCTTCCATGCTTTTCAATGGTCAGTTGAGCGTTCAAGCTGCATGATCAATCATATTATATACAAATCTAATCTCCTACTACTCAATTGCAAATAGTAAGCAAGCTGTGTAGGTTGTTCATAAGGGAATGCCTTCTTGTTGTTCTGAGGCCCCTACAGATAATTCTTCCATCATAGGAGTGGATCGGTGTGTGGGTTGTGCTGGTTGTTACCGTTCAAATGAAGCCAGTTTGGGAACGGTGCTATATCATGTAGTGTACATGTTGAACAAACCGTTGAGAGCCATGGCGGATAGCCTTGTGGTTGAGGTGTTCGATTAACAATCGTTCACCCCAACCGTTGTTCGAGTCCCATCGTGTTTGGGGCTCGGTGGATGTGCAATGCTGATCATTCCCAACAAGGATGAAACAGCTGTACAGTGCTTCCATGCTTTTCAATGGTCAGTTGAGCGTTCAAGCTGCATGATCAATCATATTATATACAAATCTAGTCTCCTACGACTCAATTGCAAATAGTAAGCAAGCTGTGTAGGTTGTTCATAAGGGAATGCCTTCTTGTTGTACTTAGGCCCCTACAGAGAACTCATCCACCATAGGAGTGGATCGGTGTGTGGGTTGTGCTGGTTGTTACCGTTCAAATGAAGCCAGTTTGGGAACGGTGCCATATCATGTAGTGTAGATGTTGAACAAACCGTTGAGAGCCATGGCGGATAGCCTTGTGGGTAAGGTGTTCGATTCACAATCGTTCTCCCCAACCGTTGTTCGAGTCACTTCGTGTTTGGGGCTCGGTGGATGTGCAATGCTGATCATTCCCAACAAGGATGAAACAGCTGTACAGTGCTTCCATGCTTTTCAATGGTCAGTTGAGCGTTCAAGCTGCATGATCAATCATATTATATACAAATCTAATCTCCTACTACTCAATTGCAAATAGTAAGCAAGCTGTGTAGGTTGTTCATAAGGGAATCCCTTCTTGTTGTACTGAGGCCACTACAGAGAATTCATCCATCATAGGAGTGGATCGGTGTGTGGGTTGTGCTGGTTGTTACCGTTCAAATGAACCCAGTTTGGTTAGGGTGCTATATCATGTAGTGTAGATGTTGAACAAACCGTTGAGAGCCATGGCGGATAGCCTTGTGGTTAAGGTGTTCGATTCACAATCGTTCACCCCAACCGTTGTTCGAGTCCCTTCGTGTTTGGGGCTCGGTGGATGTGCACTGCTGATCATTCCCAGCAAGGGTGAAACAGCTGTAAAGTGCTTCCATGCTTTTCAATGGTCAGTTGAGCGTTCAAGCTGCAAGATCAATCATATTATATACAAATCTAATCTCCTACGACTCAATTGCAAATAGTAAGCAAGCTGTGTAGGTTGTTCATAAGGGAATGCCTTCTTTTTGTACTCAGGTACCTACTGAGAATTCATCCACCAAATCATTGGATCGGTGTGTGGGTTGTGCTGGTTGTTACCGTTCAAATGAAGCCAGTTTGGTTAGTGTGCTATATCATGTAGTGTAGATGTTGAACAAACCGTTGAGAGCCATGGCGGATAGCCTTGTGTTTGAGGTGTTCGATTCACAATCGTTCACCCCAACCGTTGTTCGAGTCACTTCGTGTTTGGGGCTCGATGGATGTGCATTGCTGATCATTCCCAACAAGGATGAAACAGCTGTACAGTGCTTCCATGCTTTTCAATGGTGAGTTGAGCGTTCAAGCTGCATGATCAATCATATTATATACAAATCTAATCTCCTACTACTCAATTGCAAATAGTAAGCACGCTGTGTAGGTTGTTCGTAAGGGAATGCCTTCTTGATGTACTTAGGCCCCTACAGAGAATTCATCCATCATAGGAGTTGATCGGTGTGTGGGTTGTGCTGGTTGTTACCGTTCAAATGAAGCCAGTTTGGGAACGGTGCTATATCATGTAGTGTAGATGTTGAACAAACCGTTGAGAGCCATGGCGGATAGCCTTGCGGTTAAGGTGTTCGATTCACAATCGTTCACCCCAACCGTTGTTCGAGTCCCTTCGTGTTTGGGGCTCGGTGGATGTGCAATGCTGATCATTCCCAACAAGGATGAAACAGCTGTACAGTGCTTCCATGCTTTTCAATGGTCAGTTGAGCGTTCAAGCTGCATGATCAATCATATTATATACAAATCTAATCTCCTACTACTCAATTGCAAATAGTAAGCAAGCTGTGTAGGTTGTTCATAAGGGAATGCCTTCTTGTTGTACTTAGGCCCCTACAGAGAATTCATCCATCATAGGAGTGGATCGGTGTGTGGGTTGTGCTGGTTGTTACCGTTCAAATGAAGCCAGTTTGGGAACGGTGCTATATCATGAAGTGTAGATGTTGAACAAACCGTTGAGAGCCATGGCGGATAGCCTTGCGGTTAAGGTGTTCGATTCACAATCGTTCTCCCCAACCCTTGTTCGAGTCACTTCGTGTTTGGGGCTCGGTGGATGTGCAATGCTGATCATTCCCAACAAGGATGAAACAGCTGTACAGTGCTTCCATGCTTTTCAATGGTCAGTTGAGCGTTCAAGCTGCATGATCAATCATATTATATACAAATCTAATCTCCTACTACTCAATTGCATATAGTAATCAAGCTGTGTAGGTTGTTCATAAGGGAATGCCTTCTTTTTGTACTCAGGTACCTACTGAGAATTCATCCACCAAATCATTGGATCGGTGTGTGGGTTGTGCTGGTTGTTACCGTTCAAATGAACCCAGTTTGGTTAGGGTGCTATATCATGTAGTGTAGATGTTGAACAAACCGTTGAGAGCCATGGCGGATAGCCTTGTGTTTGAGGTGTTCGATTCACAATCGTTCACCCCAACCGTTGTTCGAGTCACTTCGTGTTTGGGGCTCGATGGATGTGCATTGCTGATCATTCCCAACAAGGATGAAACAGCTGTACAGTGCTTCCATGCTTTTCAATGGTGAGTTGAGCGTTCAAGCTGCATGATCAATCATATTATATACAAATCTAATCTCCTACTACTCAATTGCAAATAGTAAGCACGCTGTGTAGGTTGTTCGTAAGGGAATGCCTTCTTGATGTACTTAGGCCCCTACAGAGAATTCATCCATCATAGGAGTTGATCGGTGTGTGGGTTGTGCTGGTTGTTACCGTTCAAATGAAGCCAGTTTGGGAACGGTGCTATATCATGTAGTGTAGATGTTGAACAAACCGTTGAGAGCCATGGCGGATAGCCTTGCGGTTAAGGTGTTCGATTCACAATCGTTCACCCCAACCGTTGTTCGAGTCCCTTCGTGTTTGGGGCTCGGTGGATGTGCAATGCTGATCATTCCCAACAAGGATGAAACAGCTGTACAGTGCTTCCATGCTTTTCAATGGTCAGTTGAGCGTTCAAGCTGCATGATCAATCATATTATATACAAATCTAATCTCCTACTACTCAATTGCAAATAGTAAGCAAGCTGTGTAGGTTGTTCATAAGGGAATGCCTTCTTGTTGTACTTAGGCCCCTACAGAGAATTCATCCATCATAGGAGTGGATCGGTGTGTGGGTTGTGCTGGTTGTTACCGTTCAAATGAAGCCAGTTTGGGAACGGTGCTATATCATGAAGTGTAGATGTTGAACAAACCGTTGAGAGCCATGGCGGATAGCCTTGCGGTTAAGGTGTTCGATTCACAATCGTTCACCCCAACCGTTGTTCGAGTCCCATCGTGTTTGGGGCTCGGTGGATGTGCAATGCTGATCATTCCCAACAAGGATGAAACAGCTGTACAGTGCTTCCATGCTTTTCAATGGTCAGTTGAGCGTTCAAGCTGCATGATCAATCATATTATATACAAATCTAGTCTCCTACGACTCAATTGCAAATAGTAAGCAAGCTGTGTAGGTTGTTCATAAGGGAATGCCTTCTTGTTGTACTGAGGCCCCTACAGATAATTCATCCACCAAATCATTGGATCGGTGTGTGGGTTGTGCTGGTTGTTACCGTTCAAATGAAGCCAGTTTGGGAACGGTGCTATATCATGTAGTGTAGATGTTGAACAAACCGTTGAGAGCCATGGCGGATAGCCTTGCGGTTAAGGTGTTCGATTCACAATCGTTCTCCCCAACCCTTGTTCGAGTCACTTCGTGTTTGGGGCTCGGTGGATGTGCAATGCTGATCATTCCCAACAAGGATGAAACAGCTGTACAGTGCTTCCATGCTTTTCAATGGTCAGTTGAGCGTTCAAGCTGCATGATCAATCATATTATATACAAATCTAATCTCCTACTACTCAATTGCAAATAGTAAGCAAGCTGTGTAGGTTGTTCATAAAGGAATGCCTTCTTGTTGTTCTGAGGCCACTACAGAGAATTCATCCATCATAGGAGTGGATCGGTGTGTGGGTTGTGCTGGTTGTTACCGTTCAAATGAACCCAGTTTGGTTAGGGTGCTATATCATATAGTGTAGATGTTGAACAAACCGTTGAGAGCCATGGCGGATAGCCTTGCGGTTAAGGTGTTCGATTCACAATCGTTCACCCCAACCGTTGTTCCAGTCCCTTCGTGTTTGGGGCTCGGTGGATGTGCAATGCTGATCATTCCCAACAAGGATGAAACAGCTGTACAGTGCTTCCAGGCTTTTCAGTGGTGAGTTGAGCGTTCAAGCTGCATGATCAATCATATTATATACAAATCTAATCTCCTACTACTCAATTGCAAATAGTAAGCAAGCTGTGTAGGTTGTTCATAAGGTATTGCCTTCATGTTGTACTTAGGCCCCTACAGAGAATTCATCCATCATAGGAGTGGATCGGTGTGTGGGTTGTGCTGGTTGTTACCGTTCAAATGAAGCCAGTTTGGTTAGGGTGCTATATCATGTAGTGTAGATGTTGAACAAACCGTTGAGAGCCATGGCGGATAGCCTTGCGGTTAAGGTGTTCGATTCACAATCGTTCACCCCAACCGTTGTTCGAGTCCCTTCGTGTTTGGGGCTCGGTGGATGTGCAATGCTGATCATTCCCAACAAGGATGAAACAGCTGTACAGTGCTTCCATGCTTTTCAATGGTCAGTTGAGCGTTCAAGCTGCATGATCAATCATATTATATACAAATCTAATCTCCTACTACTCAATTGCAAATAGTAAGCAAGCTGTGTAGGTTGTTCATAAGGGAATGCCTTCTTGTTGTACTTAGGCCCCTACAGAGAAGTCATCCATCATAGGAGTGGATCGGTGTGTGGGTTGTGCTGGTTGTTACCGTTCAAATGAACCCAGTTTGGTTAGGGTGCTATATCATATAGTGTAGATGTTGAACAAACCGTTGAGAGCCATGGCGGATAGCCTTGCGGTTAAGGTGTTCGATTCACAATCGTTCACCCCAACCGTTGTTCGAGTCCCTTCGTGTTTGGGGCTCGGTGGATGTGCAATGCTGATCATTCCCAACAAGGATGAAACAGCTGTACTGTGCTTCCATGCTTTTCAATGGTCAGTTAGGCGTTCAAACTGCATGATCAATCATAATATATACAAATCTAATCTCCTACTACTCAATTGCAAATAGTAAGCAAGCTGTGTAGGTTGTTCATAAGGGAATGCCTTCTTGTTGTACTTAGGCCCCTACAGAGAATTCATCCATCATAGGAGTGGATCGGTGTGTGGGTTGTGCTGGTTGTTACCGTTCAAATGAAGCCAGTTTGGTTAGGGTGCTATATCATGTAGTGTAGATGTTGAACAAACATTTGAGAGCCATGGCGGATAGCCTTGTGTTTAAGGTGTTCGATTCACAATCGTTCAACCGAACAGTTTTTCGAGTCCGTTTGTGTTTGGGGCTCGGTGGATGTGCATTGCTGATCATTCCCAACAAGGATGAAACAGCAGTACAGTGCTTCCATGCTTTTCAATGGTCAGTTGAGCGTTCAAGCTGCATGATCAATCATATTATATAAAAATCTAATCTCCTACTACTCAATTGCAAATAGTAAGCAAGCTGTGTAGGTTGTTCATAAGGGAATGCCTTCTTGTTGTACTTAGGCCCCTATAGAGAAGTCATCCATCATAGGAGTGGATCGGTGTGTGGGTTGTGCTGGTTGTTACCGTTCAAATGAAGCCAGTTTGGGAACGGTGCTATATCATGTAGTGTAGATGTTGAACAAACCGTTGAGAGCCATGGCGGATAGCCTTGCGGTTAAGGTGTTCGATTCACAATCGTTCACCCCAACCGTTGTTCCAGTCCCTTCGTGTTTGGGGCTCGGTGGATGTGCAATGCTGATCATTCCCAACTAGGATGAAACAGCTGTACAGTGCTTCCATGCTTTTCAATGGTCAGTTGAGCGTTCAAGCTGCATGATCAATCATATTATATACAAATCTAATCTCCTACTACTCAATTGCAAATAGTAAGCAAGCTGTGTAGGTTGTTCATAAGGGAATGCCTTCTTGTTGTACTTAGGCCCCTACAGAGAATTCATCCATCATAGGAGTGGATCGGTGTGTGGGTTGTGCTGGTTGTTACCGTTCAAATGAAGCCAGTTTGGGAACGGTGCTATATCATGTAGTGTAGATGTTGAACAAACCGTTGAGAGCCATGGCGGATAGCCTTGCGGTTAAGGTGTTCGATTCACAATCGTTCACCCCAACAGTTTTTCGAGTCCCTTCGTGTTTGGGGATCGGTGGATGTGCAATGCTGATCATTCCCAACAAGGATGAAACAGCTGTACAGTGCTTCCATGCTTTTCAATGGTCAGTTGAGCGTTCAAGCTGCATGATCAATCATATTATATACAAATCTAATCTCCTACTACTCAATTGCAAAAAGTAAGCAAGCTGTGTAGGTTGTTCATAAGGGACTGCCTTATTGTTGTACTGAGGCCCCTATAGAGAACTCATCCACCATAGGAGTGGATCGGTGTGTGGGTTGTGCTGGTTGTTACCGTTCAAATGAAGCCAGTTTGGTTAGGGTGCTATATCATGTAGTGTAGATGTTGAACAAACCGTTGAGAGCCATGGCGGATAGCCTTGCGGTTAAGGTGTTCGATTCACAATCGTTCACCCCAACCGTTGTTCCAGTCCCTTCGTGTTTGGGGCTCGGTGGATGTGCAATGCTGATCATTCCCAACAAGGATGAAACAGCTGTACAGTGCTTCCATGCTTTTCAATGGTCAGTTGAGCGTTCAAGCTGCATGATCAATCATATTATATACAAATCTAATCTCCTACTACTCAATTGCAAATAGTAAGCAAGCTGTGTAGGTTGTTCATAAGGGAATGCCTTCTCGTTGTACTCAGGCCCCTACAGAGAACTCATCCACCATAGGAGTGGATCGGTGGGTGGGTTGTGCTGGTTGTTACCGTTCAAATGAAGCCAGTTTGGGAACGGTGCTATATCATGTAGTGTAGATGTTGAACAAACCGTTGAGAGCCATGGCGGATAGCCTTGCGGTTAAGGTGTTCGATTCACAATCGTTCACCCCAACCGTTGTTCCAGCCCCTTCGTGTTTGGGGCTCGGTGGATGTGCAATGCTGATCATTCCCAACAAGGATGAAACAGCTGTACAGTGCTTCCATGCTTTTCAATGGTCAGTTGAGCGTTCAAGCTGCATGATCAATCATATTATACACAAATGTAATCTCCTACTACTCAATTGCAAATAGTAAGCAAGCTGTGTAGGTTGTTCATAAGGGAATGCCTTCTGGTTGTACTTAGGCCCCTACAGAGAACTCATCCATCATAGGAGTGGATCGGTGTGTGGGTTGTGCTGGTTGTTACCGTTCAAATGAAGCCAGTTTGGGAAGGGTGCTATATCATGTAGTTTAGATGTTGAACAAACCGTTGAGAGCCATGGCGGATAGCCTTGCGGTTAAGGTGTTCGATTCACAATCGTTCACCCCAACCGTTGTTCGACTCACTTCGTGTTTGGGGCTCGGTGGATGTGCAATGCTGATCATTCCCAACAAGGGTGAAACAGCTGTACAGTGCTTCCATGCTTTTCAATGGTCAGTTGAGCGTTCAAGCTGCATGATCAATCATATTATATACAAATCTAATCTCCTACTACTCAATTGCAAATAGTAAGCAAGCTGTGTAGGTTGTTCATAAGGGAATGCCTTCTTGTTGTACTTAGGCCCCTACAGAGAATTCATCCATCATAGGAGTGGATCGGTGTGTGGTTTGTGCTGGTTGTTACCGTTCAAATGAAGCCAGTTTGGTTAGGGTGCTATATCATGTAGTGTAGATGTTGAACAAACCGTTGAGAACCATGGCGGATAGCCTTGCGGTTAAGGTGTTCGATTCACAATCGTTCACCCCAACCGTTGTTCGAGTCCCTTCGTGTTTGGGGCTTGGTGGATGTGCAATGCTGATCATTCCCCACAAGGATGAAACAGCTGTACAGTGCTTCCATGCTTTTCAATGGTCAGTTGAGCGTTCAAGCTGCATGATCAATCATATTATATACAAATCTAATCTCCTACTACTCAATTGCAAATAGTAAGCAAGCTGAGTAGGTTGTTCATAAGGGAATGCGTTCTTGATGTACTTAGGCCCCTACAGAGAATTCATCCATCATAGGAGTGGATCGGTGTGTGGGTTGTGCTGGTTGTTACCGTTCAAATGAAGCCAGTTTGGGAACGGTGCTATATCATGTAGTGTAGATGTTGAACAAACCGTTGAGAGCCATGGCGGATAGTCTTCCGTTTAAGGTGTTCGATTCACAATCGTTCACTCCAACCGTTGTTCGAGTCCCTTCGTGTTTGGGGCTCGGTGGATGTGCAATGCTGATCATTCCCAACAAGGATGAAACAGCTGTACAGTGCTTCCATGCTTTTCAATGGTGAGTTGAGCGTTCAAGCTGCATGATCAATCATATTATATACAAATCTAAACTCCTACAACTCAAATGCAAATAGTAAGCAAGCTGTGTAGGTTGTTCATAAGGGAATGCCTTCTTGTAGTTCTTAGGCCCCTACAGAGAACTCATGCATCATAGGATTGGATCGGTGTGTGGGTTGTGCTGGTTGTTACCGTTCAAATGAAGCCAGTTTGGGAACGGTGCTATATCATGTAGTGTAGATGTTGAACAAACCGTTGAGAATCATGGCGGATAGCCTTGTGGTTAAGGTGTTCGATTCACAATCGTTCTCCCCAACCGTTGTTCGAGTCCCTTCGTGTTTGGGGCTCGGTGGATGTGCAATGCTGATCATTCCCAACAAGGGTGAAACAGCTGTACAGTGCTTCCATGCTTTTCAATGGTCAGTTGAGCGTTCAAGCTGCATGATCAATCATACTATATACAAATCTAGTCTCCTACTACTCAATTGCAAATAGTAAGCAAGCTGTGTAGGTTGTTCATAAGGGAATGCCTTATTGTTGTACTTAGGCCCCTACAGAGAATTCATCCATCATAGGAGTGGATCGGTGTGTGGGTTGTGCTGGTTGTTACCGTTCAAATGAAGCCAGTTTGGTTAGGGTGCTATATCATGTAGTGTAGATGTTGAACAAACCGTTGAGAGCCATGGCGGATAGCCTTGTGGTTAAGGTGTTCGATTCACAATCGTTCACCCCAACGGTTTTTCGAGTCACTTCGTGTTTGGGGCTCGGTGGATGTGCAATGCTGATCATTCCCAACAAGGATGAAACAGCTGTACAATGCTTCCATGCTTTTCAATGGTCAGTTGAGCGTTCAAGCTGCATGATCAATCATATTATATACAAATCTGATCTCCTACTACTCAATTGCAAATAGTAAGCAAGCTGTGTAGGTTGTTCATAAGAGAATGCCTTCTTGTTGTACTTAGGCCCCTACAGAGAACTCATCCATCATAGGAGTGGATCGGTGTGTGGGTTGTGCTGGTTGTTACCGTTCAAATGAAGCCAGTTTGGGAAGGGTGCTATATCATGTAGTGTAGATGTTGAACAAACCGTTGAGAGCCATGGCGGATAGCCTTGTGGTTAAGGTGTTCGATTCACAATCGTTCACCCCAACAGTTTTTCTATTCCCTTCGTGTTTGGGGCTCGGTGGATTTGCAATCCTGATCATTCCCAACTAGGATGAAACAGCTGTACAGTGCTTCCATGCTTTTCAATGGTCAGTTGAGCGTTCAAGCTGCATGATCAATCATATTATATACAAATCTAATCTCCTACTACTCAATTGCAAATAGTAAGCAAGCTGTGTTGGTTGTTCATAAGGGAATGCGTTGGTTGAACTTAGGCCCCTACAGAGAATTCATCCATCACAGGAGTGGATCGGTGTGTGGGTGGTGCTGGTTGTTACCGTTCAAATGAAGCCAGTTTGGGAACGGTGCTATATCATGTAGTGTAGATGTTGAACAAACCGTTGAGAATCATGGCGGATAGCCTTGTGGTTAAGGTGTTCGATTCACAATCGTTCACCACAACAGTTTTTCGATTCCCTTCGTGTTTGGGGCTCGGTTGATTTGCAATCCTGATCATTCCCAACAAGGATGAAACAGCTGTACAGTGCTTCCATGCTTTTCAATGGTCAGTTGAGCGTTCAAGCTGCATGATCAATCATATTATATACAAATCCAATCTCCTACTACTCAATTGCAAATAGGAAGCAAGCTGTGTAGGTTGTTCATAAGGGAATGCCTTCTTGTTGTACTTAGGCCCCTACAGAGAACTCATCCATCATAGGAGTGGATCGGTGTGTGGGTTGTGCTGGTTGTTACCGTTCAAATGAAGCCAGTTTGGGAACGGTGCTATATCATGTAGTGTAGATGTTGGACAAACAGTTGAGAGCCATGGCGGATAGCCTTGCGGTTAAGGTGTTCGATTCACAATCGTTCACCCCAACAGTTTTTCGATTCCCTTCGTGTTTGGGGCTCGTTGGATGTGCAATCCTGATCATTCCCCACTAGGATGAAACAGCTGTACAGTGATCCCATGCTTTTCAATGGTCAGTTGAGCGTTCAAGCTGCATGATCAATCATATTATATACAAATCTAATCTCCTACTACTCAATTGCAAATAGTAACCAAGCTGTGTAGGTTGTTCATAAGGGAATGCCTTCTTGTTGTACTTAGGCCTCTACAGAGAATTCATCCATCATAGGAGTGGATCGGTGTGTGGGTTGTGCTGGTTGTTACCGTTCAAATGAGGCCAGTTTGGGAACGGTGCTATATCATGTAGTGTAGATGTTGAACAAACCGTTGAGAGCCATGGCGGATAGCCTTGCGGTTAAGGTGTTCGATTCACAATCGTTCACCCCAACGGTTGTTCGAGTCACTTCGTGTTTGGGGCTCGGTGGATGTGCAATGCTGATCATTCCCAACAAGGATGAAACAGCTGTACTGTGCTTCCATGCTTTTCAATGGTCAGTTGAGCGTTCAAGCTGCATGATCAATCATATTATATACAAATCTAATCTCCTACTACTCAATTGCAAATAGTAATCAAGCTGTGTAAGTTGTTCATAAGGGAATGCCTTTTTGTTGTACTTAGGCCCCTTCAGAGAAGTCATCCATCATAGGAGTGGATCGGTGTGTGGGTTGTGCTGGTTGTTACCGTTCAAATGAAGCCAGTTTGGGAACGGTGCTATATCATGTAGTGTAGATGTTGAACAAACCGTTGAGAGCCATGGCGGATAGCCTTGTGGTTAAGGTGTTCGATTCACAATCGTTCACCCCAACCGTTGTTCGAGTCCCTTCGTGTTTGGGGCTCGGTGGATGTGCAATGCTGATCATTCCCAATAAGTGTGAATTAGCTGTACAGTGATTCCATGCTTTTCAATGGTGAGTTGAGCGTTCAAGCTGCATGATCAATCATATTATATACAAATCTAATCTCCTACTACTCAATTGCAAATAGTAAGCAAGCTGTGTAGGCTCTACATAAGGGTATGCTTTATTGTTGTACTTAGGCCCCTACTGAGAATTCATCCATCATAGGAGTGGATCGGTGTGTGGGTTGTGCTGGTTGTTACCGTTCAAATGAGGCCAGTTTGGGAACGGTGCTATATCATGTAGTGTAGATGTTGAACAAACCGTTGAGAGCCATGGCGGATAGCCTTGCGGTTAAGGTGTTCGATTCACAATCGTTCACCCCAACCGTTGTTCGAGTCCCTTCGTGTTTGGGGCTCGGCGGATGTGCAATCCTGATCATTCCCAACAAGGATGAAACAGCTGTACAGTGCTTCCATGCTTTTCAATGGTCAATTGAGCGTTCAAGCTGCATGATCAATCATATTATATACAAATCTAATCTCCTACTACTCAATTGCAAATAGTAAGCAAGCTGTGTAGGTTGTTCATAAGGGAATGCCTTCTTGTTGTACTTAGGCCCCTACAGAGAATTCATCCATCATAGGAGTGGATCGGTGTGTGGGTTGTGCTGGTTGTTACCGTTCAAATGAAGCCAGTTTGGGAACGGTGCTATATCATGAAGTGTAGATGTTGAACAAACCGTTGAGAGCCATGGCGGATAGCCTTGCGGTTAAGGTGTTCGATTCACAATCGTTCACCCCAACCGTTGTTCGAGTCCCTTCGTGTTTGGGGCTCGGTGGATGTGCAATGCTGATCATTCCCAACAAGGATGAAACAGCTGTACAGTGCTTCCATGCTTTTCAATGGTCAGTTGAGCGTTCAAGCTGCATGATCAATCATATTATATTGAAATCTAGACTCCTACAACTCAAATGCAAATAGTAAGCAAGCTGTGTAGGTTGTTCATAAGGGAATGCCTTCTTGTTGTGCTTAGGCCCCTACAGAGAACTCATCCATCATAGGAGTGGATCGGTGTGTGGGTTGTGCTGGTTTTTACCGTTCAAATGAAGCCAGTTTGGTTAGGGTGCTATATCATGTAGTGTAGATGTTGAACAAACCGTTGAGAGCCATGGCGGATAGCCTTGCGGTTAAGGTGTTCGATTCACAATCGTTCACCCCAACCGTTGTTCGAGTCCCTTCGTGTTTGGGGCTCGGTGGATGTGCAATGCTGATCATTCCCAACAAGGATGAAACAGCTGTACAGTGCTTCCATGCTTTTCAATGGTCAGTTGAGCGTTCAAGCTGCATGATCAATCATATTATATACAAATCTAATCTCCTACTACTCAATTGCAAATAGTAATCAAGCTGTGTAGGTTGTTCATAAGGGAATGCCTTTTTGTTGTACTTAGGCCCCTTCAGAGAATTCATCCATCATAGGAGTGGATCGGTGTGTGGGTTGTGCTGGTTGTTACCGTTCAAATGAAGCCAGTTTGGGAACGGTGCTATATCATGTAGTGTAGATGTTGAACAAACCGTTGAGAGCCATGGCGGATAGCCTTGCGGTTAAGGTGTTCGATTCACAATCGTTCACCCCAACCGTTGTTCCAGTCCCTTCGTGTTTGGGGCTCGGTGGATGTGCATTGCTGATCATTCCCAACAGGGATGAAACAGCTGTACAGTGCTTCCATGCTTTTCAATGGTCAGTTGAGCGTTCAAGCTGCATGTTCAATCATATTATATTGAAATCTAGACTCCTACAACTCAAATGCAAATAGTAAGCAAGCTGTGTAGGTTGTTCATAAGGGAATGCCTTCTTGTTGTACTTAGGCCCCTACAGAGAACTCATCCATCATAGGAGTGGATCGGTGTGTGGGTTGTGCTGGTTTTTACCGTTCAAATGAAGCCAGTTTGGTTAGGGTGCTATATCATGTAGTGTAGATGTTGAACAAACCGTTGAGAGCCATGGCGGATAGCCTTGCGGTTAAGGTGTTCGATTCACAATCGTTCACCCCAACCGTTGTTCGAGTCCCTTCGTGTTTGGGGCTCGGTGGATGTGCAATGCTGATCATTCCCAACAAGGATGAAACAGCTGTACAGTGCTTCCATGCTTTTCAATGGTCAGTTGAGCGTTCAAGCTGCATGATCAATCATATTATATACAAATCTAATCTCCTACTACTCAATTGCAAATAGTAAGCAAGCTTTGTAGGCTCTACATAAGGGTATGCCTGCTTGTTGTACTTAGGCCCCTACTGAGAATTCATCCATCATAGGAGTGGATCGGTGTGTGGGTTGTGCTGGTTGTTACCGTTCAAATGAAGCCAGTTTGGGAACGGTGCTATATCATGTAGTGTAGATGTTGAACAAACCGTTGAGAGCCATGGCGGATAGCCTTGCGGTTAAGGTGTTCGATTCACAATCGTTCACCCCAACCGTTGTTCGAGTCACTTCGTGTTTGGGGCTCGGTGGATGTGCAATGCTGATCATTCCCAACAAGGATGAAACAGCTGTACAGTGCTTCCATGCTTTTCAATGGTGAGTTGAGCGTTCAAGCTGCATGATCAATCATATTATATACAAATCTAATCTCCTACTACTCAATTGCAAATAGTAAGCAAGCTGTGTAGGTTGTTCATAAGGGAATGCCTTCTTGTTGTACTTGGGCCCCTACAGAGAATTCATCCATCATAGGAGTGGATCGGTGTGTGGGTTGTGCTGGTTGTTACCGTTCAAATGAGGCCAGTTTGGGAACGGTGCTATATCATGTAGTGTAGATGTTGAACAAACCGTTGAGAGCCATGGCGGATAGCCTTGTGTTTGAGGTGTTCGATTCACAATCGTTCTCCCCAACCGTTGTTCGAGTCCCTTCGTGTTTGGGGCTCGGTTGATTTGCAATCCTGATCATTCCCAACAAGGATGAAACAGCTGTACAGTGCTTCCATGCTTTTCAATGGTCAGTTGAGCGTTCAAGCTGCATGATCAATCATATTATATACAAATCTAATCTCCTACTACTCAATTGCAAATAGTAAGCAAGCTGTGTAGGTTGTTCATAAGGGAATGCCTTTTTGTTGTACTTAGGCCCCTTCAGAGAAGTCATCCATCATAGGAGTGGATCGGTGTGTGGGTTGTGCAGGTTGTTACCGTTCAAATGAAGCCAGTTTGGGAACGGTGCTATATCATGTAGTGTAGATGTTGAACAAACCGTTGAGAGCCATGGCGGATAGCCTTGTGTTTAATGTGTTCGATTCACAATCGTTCACCCCAACCGTTGTTCGAGTCACTTCGTGTTTGGGGCTCGGTGGATGTGCATTGCTGATCATTCCCAACAAGGATGAAACAGCTGTACAGTGCTTCCATGCTTTTCAATGGTCAGTTGAGCGTTCAAGCTGCATGATCAATCATATTATATTGAAATCTAGACTCCTACAACTCAATTGCAAATAGTAAGCAAGCTGTGTAGGTGGTTCATAAGGGAATGCCTTCTTGTTGTACTTAGGCCCCTCCAGAGAACTCATCCATCATAGGAGTGGATCGGTGTGTGGGTTGTGCTGGTTTTTACCGTTCAAATGAAGCCAGTTTGGGAACGGTGCTATATCATGTAGTGTAGATGTTGAACAAACCGTTGAGAGCCATGGCGGATAGCCTTGCGGTTAAGGTGTTCGATTCACAATCGTTCACCCCAACCGTTGTTCGAGTCACTTCGTGTTTGGGGCTCGGTGGATGTGCAATGCTGATCATTCCCAACAAGGATGAAACAGCTGTACAGTGCTTCCATGCTTTTCAATGGTGAGTTGAGCGTTCAAGCTGCATGATCAATCATATTATATACAAATCTAATCTCCTACTACTCAATTGCAAATAGTAAGCAAGCTGTGTAGGTTGTTCATAAGGGAATGCCTTCTTGTTGTACTTGGGCCCCTACAGAGAACTCATCCATCATAGGAGTGGATCGGTGTGTGGGTTGTGCTGGTTGTTACCGTTCAAATGAAGCCAGTTTGGGAACGGTGCTATATCATGTAGTGTAGATGTTGAACAAACCGTCGAGAGCCATGGCGGATAGCCTTGCGGTTAAGGTGTTCGATTCACAATCGTTCACCCCAACCGTTGTTCGAGTACCTTCGTGTTTGGGGCTCGGTTGATTTGCAATGCTGATCATTCCCAACAAGGATGAAACAGCTGTACAGTGCTTCCATGCTTTTCAATGGTCAGTTGAGCGTTCAAGCTGCATGATCAATCATATTATATACAAATCTAATCTCCTACTACTCAATTGCAAATAGTAAGCAAGCTGTGTAGGTTGTTCATAAGGGAATGCCTTCTTGTAGTTCTTAGGCCCCTACAGAGAACTCATCCATCATAGGAGTGGATCGGTGTGTGGGTTGTGCTGGTTGTTACCGTTCAAATGAGGCCAGTTTGGGAACGGTGCTATATCATGTAGTGTAGATGTTGAACAAACCGTTGAGAGCCATGGCGGATAGCCTTGCGGTTAAGGTGTTCGATTCACAATCGTTCACCCCAACCGTTGTTCGAGTCACTTCGTGTTTGGGGCTCGGTGGATGTGCAATGCTGATCATTCCCAACAAGGATGAAACAGCTGTACTGTGCTTCCATGCTTTTCAATGGTCAGTTGAGCGTTCAAGCTGCATGATCAATCATTATATACAAATCTAATCTCCTACTACTCAATTGCAAATAGTAAGCAAGCTGTGTAGGTTGTTCATAAGGGAATGCCTTCTTGTTGTACTTAGGCCCCTACAGAGAATTCATCCATCATAGGAGTGGATCGGTGTGTGGGTTGTGCTGGTTGTTACCGTTCAAATGAAGCCAGTTTGGGAACGGTGCTATATCATGTAGTGTAGATGTTGAACAAACCGTTGAGAGCCATGGCGGATAGCCTTGTGGTTAATGTGTTCGATTCACAATGGTTCACCCCAACCGTTGTTCGAGTCCCTTCGTGTTTGGGGCTCGGTGGATGTGCAATCCTGATCATTCCCAACAAGGATGAAACAGCTGTACAGTGCTTCCATGCTTTTCAATGGTCAGTTGAGCGTTCAAGCTGCATGATCAATCATATTATATTGAAATCTAGACTCCTACAACTCAATTGCAAATAGTAAGCAAGCTGTGTAAGTGGTTCATAAGGGAATGCCTTCTTGTTGTACTTAGGCCCCTACAGAGAAGTCATCCATCATAGGAGTGGATCGGTGTGTGAGTTGTGCTGGTTTTTACTGCTCAAATGAGGCCAGTTTGGGAACGGTGCTATATCATGTAGTGTAGATGTTGAACAAACCGTTGAGAGCCATGGCGGATAGCCTTGTGTTTAAGGTGTTCGATTCACAATCGTTCACCCCAACCGTTGTTCGAGTCACTTCGTGTTTGGGGCTCGGTGGATGTGCAATGCTGATCATTCCCAACAAGGATGAAACAGCTGTACAGTGCTTCCATGCTTTTCAATGGTCAGTTGAGCGTTCAAGCTGCATGATCAATCATATTATATACAAATCTAATCTCCTACTACTCAATTGCAAATAGTAAGCAAGCTGTGTAGGTTGTTCATAAGGGAATGCCTTCTTGTTGTACTTGGGCCCCTACAGAGAATTCATCCATCATAGGAGTGGATCGGTGTGTGGGTTGTGCTGGTTGTTACCGTTCAAATGAAGCCAGTTTGGGAACGGTGCTATATCATGTAGTGTAGATGTTGAACAAACCGTTGAGAGCCATGGCGGATAGCCTTGTGTTTGAGGTGTTCGATTCACAATCGTTCACCCCAACCGTTGTTCGAGTCCCTTCGTGTTTGGGGCTCGGTTGATTTGCAATCCTGATCATTCCCAACAAGGATGAAACAGCTGTACAGTGCTTCCATGCTTTTCAATGGTCAGTTGAGCGTTCAAGCTGCATGATCAATCATATTATATACAAATCTAATCACCTACTACTCAATTGCAAATAGTAATCAAGCTGTGTAGGTTGTTCATAAGGGAATGCCTTCTTGTTGTACTTAGGCCCCTACAGAGAACTCATCCATCATAGGAGTGGATCGGTGTGTGGGTTGTGCTGGTTGTTACCGTTCAAATGAAGCCAGTTTGGTTAGGGTGCTATATCATGTAGTGTACATGTTGAACAAACCGTTGAGAGCCATGGCGGATAGCCTTGTGGTTAATGTGTTCGATTCACAATGGTTCACCCCAACCGTTGTTCGAGTCCCTTCGTGTTTGGGGCTCGGTTGATTTGCAATGCTGATCATTCCCAACAAGGATGAAACAGCTGTACAGTGCTTCCATGCTTTTCAATGGTCAGTTGAGCGTTCAAGCTGCATGATCAATCATATTATATTGAAATCTAATCTCCTACTACTCAATTGCAAATAGTAAGCAAGCTGTGTAGGTTGTTCATAAGGGAATGCCTTCTTGTTGTACTTAGGCCCCTACAGAGAACTCATCCATCATAGGAGTGGATCGGTGTGTGGGTTGTGCTGGTTGTTACCGTTCAAATGAAGCCAGTTTGGGAACGGTGCTATATCATGTAGTGTAGATGTTGAACAAACCGTTGAGAGCCATGGCGGATAGCCTTGTGTTTAAGGTGTTCGATTCACAATCGTTCACCCCAACCGTTGTTCGAGTCACTTCGTGTATGGGGCTCGGTGGATGTGCAATGCTGATCATTCCCAACAAGGATGAAACAGCTGTACAGTGCTTCCATGCTTTTCAATGGTCAGTTGAGCGTTCAAGCTGCATGATCAATCATATTATATACAAATCTAATCTCCTACTACTCAATTGCAAATAGTAAGCAAGCTGTGTAGGTTGTTCATAAGGGAATGCCTTCTTGTTGTACTTAGGCCCCTTCAGAGAAGTCATCCATCATAGGAGTGGATCGGTGTGTGGGTTGTGCTGGTTGTTACCGTTCAAATGAGGCCAGTTTGGGAACGGTGCTATATCATGTAGTGTAGATGTTGAACAAACCGTTGAGAGCCATGGCGGATAGCCTTGTGTTTAATGTGTTCGATTCACAATCGTTCACCCCAACCGTTGTTCGAGTCCCTTCGTGTTTGGGGCTCGGTGGATGTGCAATCCTGATCATTCCCAACAAGGATGAAACAGCTGTACAGTGCTTCCATGCTTTTCAATGGTCAGTTGAGCGTTCAAGCTGCATGATCAATCATATTATATACAAATCTAATCTCCTACTACTCAATTGCAAATAGTAAGCAAGCTGTGTAGGTTGTTCATAAGGGAATGCCTTATTGTTGTACTTAGGCCCCTACAGAGAATTCATCCATCATAGGAGTGGATCGGTGTGTGGGTTGTGCTGGTTGTTACCGTTCAAATGAAGCCAGTTTGGGAACGGTGCTATATCATGAAGTGTAGATGTTGAACAAACCGTTGAGAGCCATGGCGGATAGCCTTGCGGTTAAGGTGTTCGATTCACAATCGTTCACCCCAACCGTTGTTCGAGTCCCTTCGTGTTTGGGGCTCGGTGGATGTGCATTGCTGATCATTCCCAACAAGGATGAAACAGCTGTACAGTGCTTCCATGCTTTTCAATGGTGAGTTGAGCGTTCAAGCTGCATGATCAATCATATTATATTGAAATCTAGACTCCTACAACTCAATTGCAAATAGTAAGCATGCTGTGTAGGTGGTTCATAAGGGAATGCCTTCTTGTTGTACTCAGGCCCCTCCAGAGAAGTCATCCATCATAGGAGTGGATCGGTGTGTGGGTTGTGCTGGTTTTTACCGTTCAAATGAGGCCAGTTTGGGAACGGTGCTATATCATGTAGTGTAGATGTTGAACAAACCGTTGAGAGCCATGGCGGATAGCCTTGCGGTTAATGAGTTCGATTCACAATCGTTCACCCCAACCGTTGTTCGAGTCCCTTCGTGTTTGGGGCTCGGTGGATGTGCAATGCTGATCATTCCCAACAAGGATGAAACAGCTGTACAGTGCTTCCATGCTTTTCAATGGTCAGTTGAGCGTTCAAGCTGCATGATCAATCATATTATATACAAATCTAATCTCCTACTACTCAATTGCAAATAGTAAGCAAGCTGAGTAGGTTGTTCATAAGGGAATGCCTTCTTGTTGTACTTAGGCCCCTACAGAGAATTCATCCATCATAGGAGTGGATCGGTGTGTGGGTTGTGCTGGTTGTTACCGTTCAAATGAAGCCAGTTTGGGAACGGTGCTATATCATGTAGTGTAGATGTTGAACAAACCGTTGAGAGCCATGGCGGATAGCCTTGCGATTAATGTGTTCGATTCACAATCGTTCACCCCAACCGTTGTTCGAGTCCCTTCGTGTTTGGGGCTCGGTGGATGTGCAATGCTGATCATTCCCAACAAGGATGAAACAGCTGTACAGTGCTTCCATGCTTTTCAATGGTCAGTTGAGCGTTCAAGCTGCATGATCAATCATATTATATACAAATCTAATCTCCTACTACTCAATTGCAAATAGTAAGCAAGCTGTGTAGGTTGTTCATAAGGGAATGCCTTCTTGTTGTACTTAGGCCCCTCCCGAGAACTCATCCATCATAGGAGTGGATCGGTGTGTGGGTTGTGCTGGTTGTTACCGTTCAAATGAGGCCAGTTTGAAAACGGTGCTATATCATGTAGTGTAGATGTTGAACAAACCGTTGAGAGCCATGGCGGATAGCCTTGCGGTTAAGGTGTTCGATTCACAATCGTTCACCCCAACCGTTGTTCGAGTCCCTTCGTGTTTGGGGCTCGGTGGATGTGCATTGCTGATCATTCCCAACAAGGATGAAACAGCTGTACAGTGCTTCCATGCTTTTCAATGGTCAGTTGAGCGTTCAAGCTGCATGATCAATCATATTATATTGAAATCTAGACTCCTACAACTCAAATGCAAATAGTAAGCAAGCTGTGTAGGTTGTTCATAAGGGAATGCCTTCTTGTTGTACTTAGGCCCCTACAGAGAACTCATCCATCATAGGAGTGGATCGGTGTGTGGGTTGTGCTGGTTGTTACCGTTCAAATGAAGCCAGTTTGGGAACGGTGCTATATCATGTAGTGTAGATGTTGAACAAACCGTTGAGAGCCATGGCGGATAGCCTTGCGGTTAAGGTGTTCGATTCACAATCGTTCACCCCAACCGTTGTTCGAGTCCCTTCGTGTTTGGGGCTCGGTGGATGTGCAATGCTGATCATTCCCAACTAGGATGAAACAGCTGTACAGTGCTTCCATGCTTTTCAATGGTCAGTTGAGCGTTCAAGCTGCATGATCAATCATATTATATACAAATCTAATCTCCTACTACTCAATTGCAAATAGTAAGCAAGCTGTGTAGGTTGTTCATAAGGGAATGCCTTCTTGTTGTACTTAGGCCCCTACAGAGAATTCATCCATCATAGGAGTGGATCGGTGTGTGGGTTGTGCTGGTTGTTACCGTTCAAATGAAGCCAGTTTGGGAACGGTGCTATATCATGTAGTGTAGATGTTGAACAAACCGTTGAGAGCCATGGCGGATAGCCTTGCGGTTAAGGTGTTCGATTCACAATCGTTCACCCCAACCGTTGTTCGAGTCCCTTCGTGTTTGGGGCTCGGTGGATGTGCAATGCTGATCATTCCCAACAAGGATGAAACAGCTGTACAGTGCTTCCATGCTTTTCAATGGTCAGTTGAGCGTTCAAGCTGCATGATCAATCATATTATATACAAATCTAATCTCCTACTACTCAATTGCAAATAGTAAGCAAGCTGTGTAGGTTGTTCATAAGGGAATGCCTTCTTGTTGTACTTAGGCCCCTCCAGAGAACTCATCCATCATAGGAGTGGATCGGTGTGTGGGTTGTGCTGGTTGTTACCGTTCAAATGAGGCCAGTTTGAAAACCGTGCTATATCATGTAGTGTAGATGTTGAACAAACCGTTGAGAGCCATGGCGGATAGCCTTGCGGTTAAGGTGTTCGATTCACAATCGTTCACCCCAACCGTTGTTCGAGTCCCTTCGTGTTTGGGGCTCGGTGGATGTGCATTGCTGATCATTCCCAACTAGGATGAAACAGCTGTACAGTGCTTCCATGCTTTTCAATGGTCAGTTGAGCGTTCAAGCTGCATGATCAATCATATTATATTGAAATCTAGACTCCTACAACTCAAATGCAAATAGTAAGCAAGCTGTGTAGGTTGTTCATAAGGGAATGCCTTCTTGTTGTACTTAGGCCCCTACAGAGAACTCATCCATCATAGGAGTGGATCGGTGTGTGGGTTGTGCTGGTTGTTACCGTTCAAATGAAGCCAGTTTGGGAACGGTGCTATATCATGTAGTGTAGATGTTGAACAAACCGTTGAGAGCCATGGCGGATAGCCTTGCGGTTAAGGTGTTCGATTCACAATCGTTCATCCAACCGTTGTTCGAGTCACTTCGTGTTTGGGGCTCGGTGGATGTGCATTGCTGATCATTCCCAACTAGGATGAAACAGCTGTACAGTGCTTCCATGCTTTTCAATGGTCAGTTGAGCGTTCAAGCTGCATGATCAATCATATTATATTGAAATCTAGACTCCTACAACTCAAATGCAAATAGTAAGCAAGCTGTGTAGGTTGTTCATAAGGGAATGCCTTCTTGTTGTACTTAGGCCCCTACAGAGAACTCATCCATCATAGGAGTGGATCGGTGTGTGGGTTGTGCTGGTTGTTACCGTTCAAATGAAGCCAGTTTGGGAACGGTGCTATATCATGAAGTGTAGATGTTGAACAAACCGTTGAGAGCCATGGCGGATAGCCTTGCGGTTAAGGTGTTCGATTCACAATCGTTCACCCCAACCGTTGTTCGAGTCACTTCGTGTTTGGGGCTCGGTGGATGTGCAATCCTGATCATTTCCAACTAGGATGAAACAGCTGTACAGTGCTTCCATGCTTTTCAATGGTCAGTTGAGCGTTCAAGCTGCATGATCAATCATATTATATACAAATCTAATCTCCTACTACTCAATTGCAAATAGTAAGCAAGCTGTGTAGGTTGTTCATAAGGGAATGCCTTCTTGTTGTACTTAGGCCCCTACAGAGAATTCATCCATCATAGGAGTGGATCGGTGTGTGGGTTGTGCTGGTTGTTACCGTTCAAATGAAGCCAGTTTGGGAACGGTGCTATATCATGTAGTGTAGATGTTGAACAAACCGTTGAGAGCCATGGCGGATAGCCTTGCGGTTAAGGTGTTCGATTCACAATCGTTCACCCCAACCGTTGTTCGAGTCCCTTCGTGTTTGGGGCTCGGTGGATGTGCAATGCTGATCATTCCCAACAAGGATGAAACAGCTGTACAGTGCTTCCATGCTTTTCAATGGTCAGTTGAGCGTTCAAGCTGCATGATCAATCATATTATATACAAATCTAATCTCCTACTACTCAATTGCAAATAGTAAGCAAGCTGTGTAGGTTGTTCATAAGGGAATGCCTTCTTGTTGTACTTAGGCCCCTCCAGAGAACTCATCCATCATAGGAGTGGATCGGTGTGTGGGTTGTGCTGGTTGTTACCGTTCAAATGAGGCCAGTTTGAAAACGGTGCTATATCATGTAGTGTAGATGTTGAACAAACCGTTGAGAGCCATGGCGGATAGCCTTGCGGTTAAGGTGTTCGATTCACAATCGTTCACCCCAACCGTTGTTCGAGTCCCTTCGTGTTTGGGGCTCGGTGGATGTGCATTGCTGATCATTCCCAACAAGGATGAAACAGCTGTACAGTGCTTCCATGCTTTTCAATGGTCAGTTGAGCGTTCAAGCTGCATGATCAATCATATTATATTGAAATCTAGACTCCTACAACTCAAATGCAAATAGTAAGCAAGCTGTGTAGGTTGTTCATAAGGGAATGCCTTCTTGTTGTACTTAGGCCCCTACAGAGAACTCATCCATCATAGGAGTGGATCGGTGTGTGGGTTGTGCTGGTTGTTACCGTTCAAATGAAGCCAGTTTGGGAACGGTGCTATATCATGTAGTGTAGATGTTGAACAAACCGTTGAGAGCCATGGCGGATAGCCTTGCGGTTAAGGTGTTCGATTCACAATCGTTCACCCCAACCGTTGTTCGAGTCCCATCGTGTTTGGGGCTCGGTGAATGTGCAATGCTGATTATTCCCAACAAGGATGAAACAGCTGTACAGTGCTTCCATGCTTTTCAATGGTGAGTTGAGCGTTCAAGCTGCATGATCAATCATATTATATACAAATCTAATCTCCTACTACTCAATTGCAAATAGTAAGCAAGCTGTGTAGGTTGTTCATAAGGGAATGCCTTCTTGTTGTACTTAGGCCTCTCCAGAGAATTCATCCATCATAGGAGTGGATCGGTGTGTGGTTTGTGCTGGTTGTTACCGTTCAAATGAAGCCAGTTTGGTTAGGGTGCTATATCATGTAGTGTAGATGTTGAACAAACCGTTGAGAGCCATGGCGGATAGCCTTGTGGTTAAGGTGTTCGATTCACAATCGTCCACCCCAACCGTTGTTCGAGTCCCTTCGTGTTTGGGGCTCGGTGGATGTGCAATGCTGATCATTCCCAACTAGGATGAAACAGCTGTACAGTGCTTCCATGCTTTTCAATGGTCAGTTGAGCGTTCAAGCTGCATGATCAATCATATTATATACAAGTCTAATCTCCTACTACTCAATTGCAAATAGTAAGCAAGCTGTGTAGGTTGTTCATAAGGGAATGCCTTCTTGTTGTACTTAGGCCCCTTCAGAGAAGTCATCCATCATAGGAGTGGATCGGTGTGTGGGTTGTGCTGGTTGTTACCGTTCAAATGAAGCCAGTTTGGGAACGGTGCTATATCATGTAGTGTAGATGTTGAACAAACCGTTGAGAGCCATGGCGGATAGCCTTGTGTTTAATGTGTTCGATTCACAATCGTTCACCCCAACCGTTGTTCGAGTCCCTTCGTGTTTGGGGCTCGGTGGATGTGCAATGCTGATCATTCCCCACAAGGATGAAACAGCTGTACAGTGCTTCCATGCTTTTCAATGGTCAGTTGAGCGTTCAAGCTGCATGATCAATCATATTATATACAAATCGAATCTCCTACTACTCAATTGCAAATAGTAAGCAAGCTGTGTAGGTTGTTCATAAGGGAATGCCTTCTTGTTGTACTTGGGCCCCTACAGAGAATTCATCCATCATAGGAGTGGATCGGTGTGTGGGTTGTGCTGGTTGTTACCGTTCAAATGAAGCCAGTTTGGAAACGGTGCTATATCATGTAGTGTAGATGTTGAACAAACCGTTGAGAGCCATGGCGGATAGCCTTGCGGTTAAGGTGTTCGATTCACAATCGTTCACCCCAACCGTTGTTCGAGTCACTTCGTGTTTGGGGCTCGGTGAATGTGCAATGCTGATCATTCCCAACAAGGATGAAACAGCTGTACAGTGCTTCCATGCTTTTCAATGGTGAGTTGAGCGTTCAAGCTGCATGATCAATCATATTATATACAAATCTAATCTCCTACTACTCAATTGCAAATAGTAAGCAAGCTGTGTAGGTTGTTCATAAGGGAATGCCTTCTTGTTGTACTTAGGCCTCTCCAGAGAATTCATCCATCATAGGAGTGGATCGGTGTGTGGGTTGTGCTGGTTGTTACCGTTCAAATGAAGCCAGTTTGGGAACGGTGCTATATCATGTAGTGTAGATGTTGAACAAACCGTTGAGAGCCATGGCGGATAGCCTTGCGGTTAAGGTGTTCGATTCACAATCGTTCACCCCAACCGTTGTTCGAGTCCCTTCGTGTTTGGGGCTCGGTGGATGTGCAATGCTGATCATTCCCAACTAGGATGAAACAGCTGTACAGTGCTTCCATGCTTTTCAATGGTCAGTTGAGCGTTCAAGCTGCATGATCAATCATATTATATACAAATCTAATCTCCTACTACTCAATTGCAAATAGTAAGCAAGCTGTGTAGGTTGTTCATAAGGGAATGCCTTCTTGTTGTACTTAGGCCCCTACAGAGAATTCATCCATCATAGGAGTGGATCGGTGTGTGGGTTGTGCTGGTTGTTACCGTTCAAATGAAGCCAGTTTGGGAACGGTGCTATATCATGTAGTGTAGATGTTGAACAAACCGTTGAGAGCCATGGCGGATAGCCTTGCGGTTAATGTGTTCGATTCACAATCGTTCACCCCAACCGTTGTTCGAGTCCCATCGTGTTTGGGGCTCGGTGAATGTGCAATGCTGATCATTCCCAACAAGGATGAAACAGCTGTACAGTGCTTCCATGCTTTTCAATGGTGAGTTGAGCGTTCAAGCTGCATGATCAGTCATATTATATACAAATCTAATCTCCTACTACTCAATTGCAAATAGTAAGCAAGCTGTGTAGGTTGTTCATAAGGGAATGCCTTCTTGTTGTACTTAGGCCCCTACAGAGAATTCATCCATCATAGGAGTGGATCGGTGTGTGGGTTGTGCTGGTTGTTACCGTTCAAATGAGGCCAGTTTGGGAACGGTGCTATATCATGTAGTGTAGATGTTGAACAAACCGTTGAGAGCCATGGCGGATAGCCTTGCGGTTAAGGTGTTCGATTCACAATCGTTCACCCCAACCGTTGTTCGAGTCCCTTCGTGTTTGGGGCTCGGTGGATGTGCAATGCTGATCATTCCCAACAAGGATGAAACAGCTGTACAGTGCTTCCATGCTTTTCAATGGTCAGTTGAGCGTTCAAGCTGCATGATCAATCATATTATATACAAATCTAATCTCCTACTACTCAATTGCAAATAGTAAGCAAGCTGTGTAGGTTGTTCATAAGGGAATGCCTTCTTGTTGTACTTAGGCCTCTCCAGAGAATTCATCCATCATAGGAGTGGATCGGTGTGTGGTTTGTGCTGGTTGTTACCGTTCAAATGAAGCCAGTTTGGGAACGGTGCTATATCATGTAGTGTACATGTTGAACAAACCGTTGAGAGCCATGGCGGATAGCCTTGTGGTTAAGGTGTTCGATTCACAATCGTTCACCCCAACCGTTGTTCGAGTCCCTTCGTGTTTGGGGCTCGGTGGATGTGCAATGCTGATCATTCCCAACTAGGATGAAACAGCTGTACAGTGCTTCCATGCTTTTCAATGGTCAGTTGAGCGTTCAAGCTGCATGATCAATCATATTATATACAAGTCTAATCTCCTACTACTCAATTGCAAATAGTAAGCAAGCTGTGTAGGTTGTTCATAAGGGAATGCCTTCTTGTTGTACTTAGGCCCCTTCAGAGAAGTCATCCATCATAGGAGTGGATCGGTGTGTGGGTTGTGCTGGTTGTTACCGTTCAAATGAAGCCAGTTTGGGAACGGTGCTATATCATGTAGTGTAGATGTTGAACAAACCGTTGAGAGCCATGGCGGATAGCCTTGTGTTTAATGTGTTCGATTCACAATCGTTCACCCCAACCGTTGTTCGAGTCCCTTCGTGTTTGGGGCTCGGTGGATGTGCAATGCTGATCATTCCCCACAAGGATGAAACAGCTGTACTGTGCTTCCATGCTTTTCAATGGTCAGTTGAGCGTTCAAGCTGCATGATCAATCATATTATATACAAATCTAATCTCCTACTACTCAATTGCAAATAGTAAGCAAGCTGTGTAGGTTGTTCATAAGGGAATGCCTTCTTGTAGTTCTTAGGCCCCTACAGAGAATTCATCCATCATAGGAGTGGATCGGTGTGTGGGTTGTGCTGGTTGTTACCGTTCAAATGAAGCCAGTTTGGGAACGGTGCTATATCATGTAGTGTAGATGTTGAACAAACCGTTGAGAGCCATGGCGGATAGCCTTGCGGTTAAGGTGTTCGATTCACAATCGTTCACCCCAACCATTGTTCGAGTCACTTCGTGTTTGGGGCTCGGTGAATGTGCAATGCTGATCATTCCCAACAAGGATGAAACAGCTGTACAGTGCTTCCATGCTTTTCAATGGTGAGTTGACCGTTCAAGCTGCATGATCAATCATATTATATACAAATCTAGTCTCCTACTACTCAATTGCAAATAGTAAGCAAGCTGTGTAGGTTGTTCATAAGGGAATGCCTTCTTGTTGTACTTAGGCCTCTCCAGAGAATTCATCCATCATAGGAGTGGATCGGTGTGTGGTTTGTGCTGGTTGTTACCGTTCAAATGAGGCCAGTTTGGGAACGGTGCTATATCATGTAGTGTAGATGTTGAACAAACCGTTGAGAGCCATGGCGGATAGCCTTGCGGTTAAGGTGTTCGATTCACAATCGTTCACCCCAACCGTTGTTCGAGTCCCTTCGTGTTTGGGGCTCGGTGGATGTGCAATGCTGATCATTCCCAACTAGGATGAAACAGCTGTACAGTGCTTCCATGCTTTTCAATGGTCAGTTGAGCGTTCAAGCTGCATGATCAATCATATTATATACAAATCTAATCTCCTACTACTCAATTGCAAATAGTAAGCAAGCTGTGTAGGTTGTTCATAAGGGAATGCCTTCTTGTTGTACTTAGGCCCCTACAGAGAACTCATCCATCATAGGAGTGGATCGGTGTGTGGGTTGTGCTGGTTGTTACCGTTCAAATGAAGCCAGTTTGGGAACGGTGCTATATCATGTAGTGTAGATGTTGAACAAACCGTTGAGAACCATGGCGGATAGCCTTGCGGTTAAGGTGTTCGATTCACAATCGTTCACCCCAACCGTTGTTCGAGTCACTTCGTGTTTGGGGCTCGGTGGATGTGCAATGCTGATCATTCCCAACTAGGATGAAACAGCTGTACAGTGCTTCCATGCTTTTCAATGGTCAGTTGAGCGTTCAAGCTGCATGATCAATCATATTATATACAAATCTAATCTCCTACTACTCAATTGCAAATAGTAAGCAAGCTGTGTAGGTTGTTCATAAGGGAATGCCTTCTTGTTGTACTTAGGCCCCTACAGAGAATTCATCCATCATAGGAGTGGATCGGTGTGTGGGTTGTGCTGGTTGTTACCGTTCAAATGAAGCCAGTTTGGGAACGGTGCTATATCATGTAGTGTAGATGTTGAACAAACCGTTGAGAGCCATGGCGGATAGCCTTGCGGTTAAGGTGTTCGATTCACAATCGTTCACCCCAACCGTTGTTCGAGTCACTTCGTGTTTGGGGCTCGGTGGATGTGCAATGCTGATCATTCCCAACTAGGATGAAACAGCTGTACAGTGCTTCCATGCTTTTCAATGGTCAGTTGAGCGTTCAAGCTGCATGATCAATCATATTATATACAAATCTAATCTCCTACTACTCAATTGCAAATAGTAAGCAAGCTGTGTAGGTTGTTCATAAGGGAATGCCTTCTTGTTGTACTTAGGCCCCTACAGAGAATTCATCCATCATAGGAGTGGATCGGTGTGTGGTTTGTGCTGGTTGTTACCGTTCAAATGAGGCCAGTTTGGGAACGGTGCTATATCATGTAGTGTAGATGTTGAACAAACCGTTGAGAGCCATGGCGGATAGCCTTGCGGTTAAGGTGTTCGATTCACAATCGTTCTCCCCAACCGTTGTTCGAGTCCCTTCGTGTTTGGGGCTCGGTGGATGTGCAATGCTGATCATTCCCAACAAGGATGAAACAGCTGTACAGTGCTTCCATGCTTTTCAATGGTCAGTTGAGCGTTCAAGCTGCATGATCAATCATATTATATACAAATCTAATCTCCTACTACTCAATTGCAAATAGTAAGCAAGCTGTGTAGGTTGTTCATAAGGGAATGCCTTCTTGTTGTACTCAGGTACCTACTGAGAAGTCATCCACCATAGGAGTGGATCGGTGTGTGGGTTGTGCTGGTTGTTACCGTTCAAATGAAGCCAGTTTGGGAACGGTGCTATATCATGTAGTGTAGATGTTGAACAAACCGTTGAGAGCCATGGCGGATAGCCTTGCGGTTAAGGTGTTCGATTCACAATCGTTCACCCCAACCGTTGTTCGAGTCCCTTCGTGTTTGGGGCTCGGTGGATGTGCAATGCTGATCATTCCCTACACGGGTGAAACAGCTGTACAGTGCTTCCATGCTTTTCAATGGTCAGTTGAGCATTCAAGCTGCATGATCAATCATATTATATACAAATCTAATCTCCTACTACTCAATTGCAAATAGTAAGCAAGCTGTGTAGGTTGTTCATAAGGGAATGCCTTCTTGTTGTACTTAGGCCCCTACAGAGAATTCATCCATCATAGGAGTGGATCGGTGTGTGGGTTGTGCTGGTTGTTACCGTTCAAATGAAGCCAGTTTGGGAACGGTGCTATATCATGTAGTGTAGATGTTGAACAAACCGTTGAGAACCATGGCGGATAGCCTTGCGGTTAAGGTGTTCGATTCACAATCGTTCACCCCAACCGTTGTTCGAGTCACTTCGTGTTTGGGGCTCGGTAGATGTGCAATGCTGATCATTCCCAACAAGGATGAAACAGCTGTACAGTGCTTCCATGCTTTTCAATGGTGAGTTGAGCGTTCAAGCTGCATGATCAATCATATTATATACAAATCTAATCTCCTACTACTCAATTGCAAATAGTAAGCAAGCTGTGTAGGTTGTTCATAAGGGAATGCCTTCTTGTTGTACTTAGGCCCCTACAGAGAACTCATCCATCATAGGAGTGGATCGGTGTGTGGGTTGTGCTGGTTGTTACCGTTCAAATGAAGCCAGTTTGGGAACGGTGCTATATCATGTAGTGTAGATGTTGAACAAACCGTTGAGAGCCATGGCGGATAGCCTTGCGGTTAAGGTGTTCGATTCACAATCGTTCACCCCAACCGTTGTTCGAGTCACTTCGTGTTTGGGGCTCGGTGGATGTGCAATGCTGATCATTCCCAACTAGGATGAAACAGCTGTACAGTGCTTCCATGCTTTTCAATGGTCAGTTGAGCGTTCAAGCTGCATGATCAATCATATTATATACAAATCTAATCTCCTACTACTCAATTGCAAATAGTAAGCAAGCTGTGTAGGTTGTTCATAAGGGAATGCCTTCTTGTTGTACTTAGGCCCCTACAGAGAACTCATCCATCATAGGAGTGGATCGGTGTGTGGGTTGTGCTGGTTGTTACCGTTCAAATGAAGCCAGTTTGGGAACGGTGCTATATCATGTAGTGTAGATGTTGAACAAACCGTTGAGAACCATGGCGGATAGCCTTGCGGTTAAGGTGTTCGATTCACAATCGTTCACCCCAACCGTTGTTCGAGTCCCTTCGTGTTTGGGGCTCGGTGGATGTGCAATCCTGATCGTTCCCAACAAGGATGAAACAGCTGTACAGTGCTTCCATGCTTTTCAATGGTCAGTTGAGCGTTCAAGCTGCATGATCAATCATATTATATACAAATCTAATCTCCTACTACTCAATTGCAAATAGTAAGCAAGCTGTGTAGGTTGTTCATAAGGGAATGCCTTCTTGTTGTACTTAGGCCTCTCCAGAGAATTCATCCATCATAGGAGTGGATCGGTGTGTGGGTTGTGCTGGTTGTTACCGTTCAAATGAAGCCAGTTTGGGAACGGTGCTATATCATGCAGTGTAGATGTTGAACAAACCGTTGAGAGCCATGGCGGATAGCCTTGCGGTTAAGGTGTTCGATTCACAATCGTTCACCCCAACCGTTGTTCGAGTCCCTTCGTGTTTGGGGCTCGGTGGATGTGCAATGCTGATCATTCCCAACAAGGGTGAAACAGCTGTACAGTGCTTCCATGCTTTTCAATGGTCAGTTGAGCGTTCAAGCTGCATGATGAATCATATTATATACAAATCTAATCTCCTACTACTCAATTGCAAATAGTATGCAAGCTGTGTAGGTTGTTCATAAGGGAATGCCTTCTTGTTGTACTTAGGCCCCTACAGAGAATTCATCCATCATAGGAGTGGATCGGTGTGTGGTTTGTGCTGGTTGTTACCGTTCAAATGAAGCCAGTTTGGGAACGGTGCTATATCATGTAGTGTAGATGTTGAACAAACCGTTGAGAGCCATGGCGGATAGCCTTGCGGTTAAGGTGTTCGATTCACAATCGTTCACCCCAACCGTTGTTCGAGTCACTTCGTGTTTGGGGCTCGGTGGATGTGCAATGCTGATCATTCCCAACTAGGATGAAACAGCTGTACAGTGCTTCCATGCTTTTCAATGGTCAGTTGAGCGTTCAAGCTGCATGATCAATCATATTATATACAAATCTAATCTCCTACTACTCAATTGCAAATAGTAAGCAAGCTGTGTAGGTTGTTCATAAGGGAATGCCTTCTTGTAGTTCTTAGGCCCCTACAGAGAATTCATCCATCATAGGAGTGGATCTGTGTGGGGTTTGTGCTGGTTGTTACCGTTCAAATGAAGCCAGTTTGGGAACGGTGCTATATCATGTAGTGTAGATGTTGAACAAACCGTTGAGAGCCATGGCGGATAGCCTTGCGGTTAAGGTGTTCGATTCACAATCGTTCTCCCCAACCGTTGTTCGAGTCCCTTCGTGTTTGGGGCTCGGTGGATGTGCAATGCTGATCATTCCCAACAAGGATGAAACAGCTGTACAGTGCTTCCATGCTTTTCAATGGTCAGTTGAGCGTTCAAGCTGCATGATCAATCATATTATATACAAATCTAATCTCCTACTACTCAATTGCAAATAGTAAGCAAGCTGTGTAGGTTGTTCATAAGGGAATGCCTTCTTGTTGTACTTAGGCCCCTACAGAGAAGTCATCCATCATAGGAGTGGATCGGTGTGTGGTTTGTGCTGGTTGTTACCGTTCAAATGAAGCCAGTTTGGGAACGGTGCTATATCATGCAGTGTAGATGTTGAACAAACCGTTGAGAGCCATGGCGGATAGCCTTGCGGTTAAGGTGTTCGATTCACAATCGTTCTCCCCAACCGTTGTTCGAGTCACTTCGTGTTTGGGGCTCGGTGGATGTGCAATGCTGATCATTCCCAACTAGGATGAAACAGCTGTACAGTGCTTCCATGCTTTTCAATGGTCAGTTGAGCGTTCAAGCTGCATGATCAATCATATTATATACAAATCTAATCTCCTACTACTCAATTGCAAATAGTAAGCAAGCTGTGTAGGTTGTTCATAAGGGAATGCCTTCTTGTTGTACTTAGGCCCCTACAGAGAATTCATCCATCATAGGAGTGGATCGGTGTGTGGTTTGTGCTGGTTGTTACCGTTCAAATGAAGCCAGTTTGGGAACGGTGCTATATCATGCAGTGTAGATGTTGAACAAACCGTTGAGAGCCATGGCGGATAGCCTTGCGGTTAAGGTGTTCGATTCACAATCGTTCTCCCCAACCGTTGTTCGAGTCACTTCGTGTTTGGGGCTCGGTGGATGTGCAATGCTGATCATTCCCAACAAGGATGAAACAGCTGTACAGTGCTTCCATGCTTTTCAATGGTCAGTTGAGCGTTCAAGCTGCATGATCAATCATATTATATACAAATCTAATCTCCTACTACTCAATTGCAAATAGTAAGCAAGCTGTGTAGGTTGTTCATAAGGGAATGCCTTCTTGTTGTACTTAGGCCTCTCCAGAGAATTCATCCATCATAGGAGTGGATCGGTGTGTGGGTTGTGCTGGTTGTTACCGTTCAAATGAAGCCAGTTTGGGAACGGTGCTATATCATGTAGTGTAGATGTTGAACAAACCGTTGAGAGCCATGGCGGATAGCCTTGTGGTTAAGGTGTTCGATTCACAATCGTTCACCCCAACCGTTGTTCGAGTCCCTTCGTGTTTGGGGCTCGATGGATGTGCAATGCTGATCATTCCCAACTAGGATGAAACAGCTGTACAGTGCTTCCATGCTTTTCAATGGTCAGTTGAGCGTTCAAGCTGCATGATCAATCATATTATATACAAATCTAATCTCCTACTACTCAATTGCAAATAGTAAGCAAGCTGTGTAGGTTGTTCATAAGGGAATGCCTTCTTGTTGTACTTAGGCCCCTACAGAGAATTCATCCATCATAGGAGTGGATCGGTGTGTGGGTTGTGCTGGTTGTTACCGTTCAAATGAAGCCAGTTTGGGAACGGTGCTATATCATGTAGTGTAGATGTTGAACAAACCGTTGAGAGCCATGGCGGATAGCCTTGCGGTTAAGGTGTTCGATTCACAATCGTTCACCCCAACCGTTGTTCGAGTCACTTCGTGTTTGGGGCTCGGTGGATGTGCACTGCTGATCAATCCCAACAACGATGAAACAGCTGTACAGTGCTTCCATGCTTTTCAATGTTCAGTTAGGCGTTCAAGCTGCATGATCAATCATATTATATACAAATCTAATCTCCTACTACTCAATTGCAAATAGTAATCAAGCTGTGTAGGTTGTTCATAAGGGAATGCCTTCTTGTTGTACTTAGGCCCCTACAGAGAATTCATCCATCATAGGAGTGGATCGGTGTGTGGGTTGTGCTGGTTGTTACCGTTCAAATGAAGCCAGTTTGGGAACGGTGCTATATCATGTAGTGTAGATGTTGAACAAACCGTTGAGAGCCATGGCGGATAGCCTTGCGGTTAAGGTGTTCGATTCACAATCGTTCACCCCAACCGTTGTTCGAGTCCCTTCGTGTTTGGGGCTCGGTGGATGTGCAATGCTGATCATTCCCAACAAGGATGAAACAGCTGTACAGTGATTCCGTTCTTTCCAATGTTCAGTTAGTCGTTCAAGCTCCATGATCAATCATATTATATACAAATCTAATCTCCTACTACTCAATTGCAAATAGTAACCAAGCTGTGTAGGTTGTTCATAAGGGAATGCCTTCTTGTTGTACTTAGGCCCCTACAGAGAATTCATCCATCATAGGAGTGGATCGGTTTGTGGGTTGTGCTGGTTGTTACCGTTCAAATGAAGCCAGTTTGGGAACGGTGCTATATCATGTAGTGTAGATGTTGAACAAACCGTTGAGAGCCATGGCGGATAGCCTTGTGTTTGAGGTGTTCAATTCACAATCGTTCTCCCCAACGGTTGTTCGAGTCCCTTCGTGTTTGGGGCTCGGTGGATGTGCAATGCTGATCATTCCCAACAGGGATGAAAAAGCTGTACAGTGCTTCCATGCTTTTCAATGGTGAGTTGACCGTTCAAGCTGCATGATCAATCATATTATATACAAATCTAATCTCCTACTACTCAATTGCAAATAGTAATCAAGCTGTGTAGGTTGTTCATAAGGGAATGCCTTCTTGTTGTACTTAGGCCTCTCCAGAGAATTCATCCATCATAGGAGTGGATCGGTGTGTGGGTTGTGCTGGTTGTTACCGTTCAAATGAAGCCAGTTTGGGAACGGTGCTATATCATGTAGTGTAGATGTTGAACAAACCGTTGAGAGCCATGGCGGATAGCCTTGTGGTTAAGGTGTTCGATTCACAATCGTTCACCCCAACCGTTGTTCGAGTCCCTTCGTGTTTGGGGCTCGATGGATGTGCAATGCTGATCATTCCCAACTAGGATGAAACAGCTGTACAGTGCTTCCATGCTTTTCAATGGTCAGTTGAGCGTTCAAGCTGCATGATCAATCATATTATATACAAATCTAATCTCCTACTACTCAATTGCAAATAGTAAGCAAGCTGTGTAGGTTGTTCATAAGGGAATGCCTTCTTGTTGTACTTAGGCCCCTACAGAGAATTCATCCATCATAGGAGTGGATCGGTGTGTGGGTTGTGCTGGTTGTTACCGTTCAAATGAAGCCAGTTTGGGAACGGTGCTATATCATGTAGTGTAGATGTTGAACAAACCGTTGAGAGCCATGGCGGATAGCCTTGCGGTTAAGGTGTTCGATTCACAATCGTTCACCCCAACCGTTGTTCGAGTCACTTCGTGTTTGGGGCTCGGTGGATGTGCAATGCTGATCATTCCCAACTAGGATGAAACAGCTGTACAGTGCTTCCATGCTTTTCAATGGTCAGTTGAGCGTTCAAGCTGCATGATCAATCATATTATATACAAATCAAATCTCCTACTACTCAATTGCAAATAGTAATCAAGCTGTGTAGGTTGTTCATAAGAGAATGCGTTCTTGTTGTACTTAGGCTCCTACAGAGAATTCATCCATCATAGGAGTGGATCGGTGTGTGGGTTGTGCTGGTTGTTACCGTTCAAATGAAGCCAGTTTGGGAACGATGCTATATCATGTAGTGTAGATGTTGAACAAACCGTTGAGAGCCATGGCGGATAGCCTTGCGGTTAAGGTGTTCGATTCACAATCGTTCACCCCAACCGTTGTTCGAGTCCCTTCGTGTTTGGGGCTCGGTGGATGTGCACTGCTGATCAATCCCAACAACGATGAAACAGCTGTACAGTGCTTCCATGCTTTTCAATGTTCAGTTAGGCGTTCAAGCTGCATGATCAATCATATTATATACAAATCTAATCTCCTACTACTCAATTGCAAATAGTAAGCAAGCTGTGTAGGTTGTTCATAAGGGAATGCCTTCTTGTTGTACTTAGGCCCCTACAGAGAATTCATCCATCATAGGAGTGGATCGGTGTGTGGGTTGTGCTGGTTGTTACCGTTCAAATGAAGCCAGTTTGGGAACGGTGCTATATCATGTAGTGTAGATGTTGAACAAACCGTTGAGAGCCATGGCGGATAGCCTTGCGGTTAAGGTGTTCGATTCACAATCGTTCACCCCAACAGTTTTTCGAGTCCCTTCGTGTTTGGGGCTCGGTGGATGTGCAATGCTGATCATTCCCAACAAGGATGAAACAGCTGTACAGTGATTCCGTTCTTTCCAATGTTCAGTTAGTCGTTCAAGCTCCATGATCAATCATATTATATACAAATCTAATCTCCTACTACTCAATTGCAAATAGTAAGCAAGCTGTGTAGGTTGTTCATAAGGGAATGCCTTCTTGTTGTACTTAGGCCCCTACAGAGAATTCATCCATCATAGGAGTGGATCGGTTTGTGGGTTGTGCTGGTTGTTACCGTTCAAATGAAGCCAGTTTGGGAACGGTGCTATATCATGTAGTGTAGATGTTGAACAAACCGTTGAGAGCCATGGCGGATAGCCTTGTGTTTGAGGTGTTCAAATCGCAATCGTTCTCCCCAACGGTTGTTCGAGTCCCTTCGTGTTTGGGGCTCGGTGGATGTGCAATGCTGATCATTCCCAACAGGGATGAAAAAGCTGTACAGTGCTTCCATGCTTTTCAATGGTGAGTTGACCGTTCAAGCTGCATGATCAATCATATTATATACAAATCTAATCTCCTACTACTCAATTGCAAATAGTAACCAAGCTGTGTAGGTTGTTCATAAGGGAATGCCTTCTTGTTGTACTTAGGCCCCTACAGAGAAGTCATCCATCATAGGAGTGGATCGGTGTGTGGTTTGTGCTGGTTGTTACCGTTCAAATGAAGCCAGTTTGGGAACGGTGCTATATCATGCAGTGTAGATGTTCAACAAACCGTTGAGAGCCATGGCGGATAGCCTTGCGGTTAAGGTGTTCGATTCACAATCGTTCACCCCAACCGTTGTTCGAGTCACTTCGTGTTTGGGGCTCGGTGGATGTGCAATCCTGATCATTCCCAACTAGGATGAAACAGCTGTACAGTGCTTCCATGCTTTTCAATGGTCAGTTGAGCGTTCAAGCTGCATGATCAATCATATTATATACAAATCTAATCTCCTACTACTCAATTGCAAATAGTAACCAAGCTGTGTAGGTTGTTCATAAGGGAATGCCTTCTTGTTGTACTTAGGCCCCTACAGAGAATTCATCCATCATAGGAGTGGATCGGTGTGTGGGTTGTGCTGGTTGTTACCGTTCAAATGAAGCCAGTTTGGGAACGGTGCTATATCATGTAGTGTAGATGTTGAACAAACCGTTGAGAGCCATGGCGGATAGCCTTGCGGTTAAGGTGTTCGATTCACAATCGTTCACCCCAACCGTTGTTCGAGTCCCTTCGTGTTTGGGGCTCGGTGGATGTGCACTGCTGATCAATCCCAACAACGATGAAACAGCTGTACAGTGCTTCCATGCTTTTCAATGTTCAGTTAGGCGTTCAAGCTGCATGATCAATCATATTATATACAAATCTAATCTCCTACTACTCAATTGCAAATAGTAAGCAAGCTGTGTAGGTTGTTCATAAGGGAATGCCTTCTTGTTGTACTTAGGCCCCTACAGAGAATTCATCCATCATAGGAGTGGATCGGTGTGTGGGTTGTGCTGGTTGTTACCGTTCAAATGAAGCCAGTTTGGGAACGGTGCTATATCATGTAGTGTAGATGTTGAACAAACCGTTGAGAGCCATGGCGGATAGCCTTGCGGTTAAGGTGTTCGATTCACAATCGTTCACCCCAACCGTTGTTCGAGTCACTTCGTGTTTGGGGCTCGGTGGATGTGCAATGCTGATCATTCCCAACAAGGATGAAACAGCTGTACAGTGCTTCCATGCTTTTCAATGGTCAGTTGAGCGTTCAAGCTGCATGATCAATCATATTATATACAAATCTAATCTCCTACTACTCAATTGCAAATAGTAAGCAAGCTGTGTAGGTTGTTCATAAGGGAATGCCTTCTTGTTGTATATAGGCCACTACAGAGAAGTCATCCATCATAGGAGTGGATCGGTGTGTGGGTTGTGCTGGTTGTTACCGTTCAAATGAAGCCAGTTTGGGAACGGTGCTATATCATGTAGTGTAGATGTTGAACAAACCGTTGAGAGCCATGGCGGATAGCCTTGCGGTTAAGGTGTTCGATTCACAATCGTTCACCCCAACCGTTGTTCGAGTCCCTTCGTGTTTGGGGCTCGGTGGATGTGCACTGCTGATCAATCCCAACAACGATGAAACAGCTGTACAGTGCTTCCATGCTTTTCAATGTTCAGTTAGGCGTTCAAGCTGCATGATCAATCATATTATATACAAATCTAATCTCCTACTACTCAATTGCAAATAGTAAGCAAGCTGTGTAGGTTGTTCATAAGGGAATGCCTTCTTGTTGTACTTAGGCCCCTACAGAGAATTCATCCATCATAGGAGTGGATCGGTGTGTGGGTTGTGCTGGTTGTTACCGTTCAAATGAAGCCAGTTTGGGAACGGTGCTATATCATGTAGTGTAGATGTTGAACAAACCGTTGAGAGCCATGGCGGATAGCCTTGCGGTTAAGGTGTTCGATTCACAATCGTTCACCCCAACCGTTGTTCGAGTCACTTCGTGTTTGGGGCTCGGTGGATGTGCAATGCTGATCATTCCCAACAAGGATGAAACAGCTGTACAGTGCTTCCATGCTTTTCAATGGTCAGTTGAGCGTTCAAGCTGCATGATCAATCATATTATATACAAATCTAATCTCCTACTACTCAATTGCAAATAGTAAGCAAGCTGTGTAGGTTGTTCATAAGGGAATGCCTTCTTGTTGTATATAGGCCACTACAGAGAAGTCATCCATCATAGGAGTGGATCGGTGTGTGGGTTGTGCTGGTTGTTACCGTTCAAATGAAGCCAGTTTGGGAAGGGTGCTATATCATGTAGTGTAGATGTTGAACAAACCGTTGAGAGCCATGGCGGATAGCCTTGCGGTTAAGGTGTTCGATTCACAATCGTTCACCCCAACCGTTGTTCGAGTCCCTTCGTGTTTGGGGCTCGGTGGATGTGCACTGCTGATCAATCCCAACAACGATGAAACAGCTGTACAGTGCTTCCATGCTTTTCAATGTTCAGTTAGGCGTTCAAGCTGCATGATCAATCATATTATATACAAATCTAATCTCCTACTACTCAATTGCAAATAGTAATCAAGCTGTGTAGGTTGTTCATAAGGGAATGCCTTCTTGTTGTACTTAGGCCCCTACAGAGAATTCATCCATCATAGGAGTGGATCGGTGTGTGGGTTGTGCTGGTTGTTACCGTTCAAATGAAGCCAGTTTGGGAACGGTGCTATATCATGTAGTGTAGATGTTGAACAAACCGTTGAGAGCCATGGCGGATAGCCTTGCGGTTAAGGTGTTCGATTCACAATCGTTCACCCCAACAGTTTTTCGAGTCCCTTCGTGTTTGGGGCTCGGTGGATGTGCAATGCTGATCATTCCCAACAAGGATGAAACAGCTGTACAGTGATTCCGTTCTTTCCAATGTTCAGTTAGTCGTTCAAGCTCCATGATCAATCATATTATATACAAATCTAATCTCCTACTACTCAATTGCAAATAGTAAGCAAGCTGTGTAGGTTGTTCATAAGGGAATGCCTTCTTGTTGTACTTAGGCCCCTACAGAGAATTCATCCATCATAGGAGTGGATCGGTTTGTGGGTTGTGCTGGTTGTTACCGTTCAAATGAAGCCAGTTTGGGAACGGTGCTATATCATGTAGTGTAGATGTTGAACAAACCGTTGAGAGCCATGGCGGATAGCCTTGTGTTTGAGGTGTTCAAATCACAATCGTTCTCCCCAACGGTTGTTCGAGTCCCTTCGTGTTTGGGGCTCGGTGGATGTGCACTGCTGATCAATCCCAACAACGATGAAACAGCTGTACAGTGCTTCCATGCTTTTCAATGTTCAGTTAGGCGTTCAAGCTGCATGATCAATCATATTATATACAAATCTAATCTCCTACTACTCAATTGCAAATAGTAATCAAGCTGTGTAGGTTGTTCATAAGGGAATGCCTTCTTGTTGTACTTAGGCCCCTACAGAGAATTCATCCATCATAGGAGTGGATCGGTGTGTGGGTTGTGCTGGTTGTTACCGTTCAAATGAAGCCAGTTTGGGAACGGTGCTATATCATGTAGTGTAGATGTTGAACAAACCGTTGAGAGCCATGGCGGATAGCCTTGCGGTTAAGGTGTTCGATTCACAATCGTTCACCCCAACCGTTGTTCGAGTCACTTCGTGTTTGGGGCTCGGTGGATGTGCAATGCTGATCATTCCCAACAAGGATGAAACAGCTGTACAGTGCTTCCATGCTTTTCAATGGTGAGTTGAGCGTTCAAGCTGCATGATCAATCATATTATATACAAATCTAATCTCCTACTACTCAATTGCAAATAGTAAGCAAGCTGTGTAGGTTGTTCATAAGGGAATGCCTTCTTGTTGTATATAGGCCACTACAGAGAAGTCATCCATCATAGGAGTTGATCGGTGTGTGGGTTGTGCTGGTTGTTACCGTTCAAATGAAGCCAGTTTGGGTACGGTGCTATATCATGTAGTGTAGATGTTGAACAAACCGTTGAGAGCCATGGCGGATAGCCTTGCGGTTAAGGTGTTCGATTCACAATCGTTCACCCCAACCGTTGTTCGAGTCACTTCGTGTTTGGGGCTCGGTGGATGTGCAATGCTGATCATTCCCAACAAGGATGAAACAGCTGTACAGTGCTTCCATGCTTTTCAATGGTCAGTTGAGCGTTCAAGCTGCATGATCAATCATATTATATACAAATCTAATCTCCTACTACTCAATTGCAAATAGTAAGCAAGCTGTGTAGGTTGTTCATAAGGGAATGCCTTCTTGTTGTATATAGGCCACTACAGAGAAGTCATCCATCATAGGAGTGGATCGGTGTGTGGGTTGTGCTGGTTGTTACCGTTCAAATGAAGCCAGTTTGGGAAGGGTGCTATATCATGTAGTGTAGATGTTGAACAAACCGTTGAGAGCCATGGCGGATAGCCTTGCGGTTAAGGTGTTCGATTCACAATCGTTCACCCCAACCGTTGTTCGAGTCCCTTCGTGTTTGGGGCTCGGTGGATGTGCACTGCTGATCAATCCCAACAACGATGAAACAGCTGTACAGTGCTTCCATGCTTTTCAATGTTCAGTTAGGCGTTCAAGCTGCATGATCAATCATATTATATACAAATCTAATCTCCTACTACTCAATTGCAAATAGTAATCAAGCTGTGTAGGTTGTTCATAAGGGAATGCCTTCTTGTTGTACTTAGGCCCCTACAGAGAATTCATCCATCATAGGAGTGGATCGGTGTGTGGGTTGTGCTGGTTGTTACCGTTCAAATGAAGCCAGTTTGGGAACGGTGCTATATCATGTAGTGTAGATGTTGAACAAACCGTTGAGAGCCATGGCGGATAGCCTTGCGGTTAAGGTGTTCGATTCACAATCGTTCACCCCAACAGTTTTTCGAGTCCCTTCGTGTTTGGGGCTCGGTGGATGTGCAATGCTGATCATTCCCAACAAGGATGAAACAGCTGTACAGTGATTCCGTTCTTTCCAATGTTCAGTTAGTCGTTCAAGCTCCATGATCAATCATATTATATACAAATCTAATCTCCTACTACTCAATTGCAAATAGTAAGCAAGCTGTGTAGGTTGTTCATAAGGGAATGCCTTCTTGTTGTACTTAGGCCCCTACAGAGAATTCATCCATCATAGGAGTGGATCGGTTTGTGGGTTGTGCTGGTTGTTACCGTTCAAATGAAGCCAGTTTGGGAACGGTGCTATATCATGTAGTGTAGATGTTGAACAAACCGTTGAGAGCCATGGCGGATAGCCTTGTGTTTGAGGTGTTCAAATCACAATCGTTCTCCCCAACGGTTGTTCGAGTCCCTTCGTGTTTGGGGCTCGGTGGATGTGCACTGCTGATCAATCCCAACAACGATGAAACAGCTGTACAGTGCTTCCATGCTTTTCAATGTTCAGTTAGGCGTTCAAGCTGCATGATCAATCATATTATATACAAATCTAATCTCCTACTACTCAATTGCAAATAGTAATCAAGCTGTGTAGGTTGTTCATAAGGGAATGCCTTCTTGTTGTACTTAGGCCCCTACAGAGAATTCATCCATCATAGGAGTGGATCGGTGTGTGGGTTGTGCTGGTTGTTACCGTTCAAATGAAGCCAGTTTGGGAACGGTGCTATATCATGTAGTGTAGATGTTGAACAAACCGTTGAGAGCCATGGCGGATAGCCTTGCGGTTAAGGTGTTCGATTCACAATCGTTCACCCCAACCGTTGTTCGAGTCACTTCGTGTTTGGGGCTCGGTGGATGTGCAATGCTGATCATTCCCAACAAGGGTGAAACAGCTGTACAGTGCTTCCATGCTTTTCAATGGTGAGTTGAGCGTTCAAGCTGCATGATCAATCATATTATATACAAATCTAATCTCCTACTACTCAATTGCAAATAGTAAGCAAGCTGTGTAGGTTGTTCATAAGGGAATGCCTTCTTGTTGTATATAGGCCACTACAGAGAAGTCATCCATCATAGGAGTTGATCGGTGTGTGGGTTGTGCTGGTTGTTACCGTTCAAATGAAGCCAGTTTGGGTACGGTGCTATATCATGTAGTGTAGATGTTGAACAAACCGTTGAGAGCCATGGCGGATAGCCTTGTGTTTGAGGTGTTCGATTCACAATCGTTCTCCCCAACCGTTGTTCGAGTCCCTTCGTGTTTGGGGCTCGGTGGATGTGCAATGCTGATCATTCCCAACAAGGATGAAACAGCTGTACAGTGCTTCCATGCTTTTCAATGGTCAGTTGAGCGTTCAAGCTGCATGATCAATCATATTATATACAAATCTAATCTCCTACTACTCAATTGCAAATAGTAAGCAAGCTGTGTAGGTTGTTCATAAGGGAATGCCTTCTTGTTGTTCTGAGGCCACTACAGAAAATTCATCCATCATAGGAGTGGATCGGCGTGTGGGTTTTGCTGGTTGTTACCGTTCAAATGAAGCCAGTTTGGGAAGGGTGCTATATCACGTAGTGTAGATGTTGAACAAACCGTTGAGAGCCATGGCGGATAGCCTTGCGGTTAGGGTGTTCGATTCACAATCGTTCACCCCAACCGTTGTTCGAGTCCCTTCGTGTTTGGGGCTCGGTGGATGTGCAATGCTGATCATTCCCAACAAGGATGAAACAGCTGTACAGTGCTTCCATGCGTTTCAATGTTCAGTTAGGCGTTCAAGCTGCATGATCAATCATATTATATACAAATCCAGTCTCCTACGATTCAATTGAAATTTGTTACTACGCTTTATATGTTGTTCATAAGAGAATGCGTTCTTGTTGTACTGAGGCCCCTACAGAGAAGTCATCCATCTTAGGAGTGGATCGGTGTGTGGGTTGTGCTGGTTGTTACCGTTCAAATGAAGCCAGTTTGGGAACGGTGCTATATCATGTAGTGTAGATGTTGAACAAAGCGTTGAGAGCCATGGCGGATAGCCTTGCGGTTAATGTGTTCGATTCACAATCGTTCACCCCAACCGTTGTTCGAGTCACTTCGTGTTTGGGGCTCGGTGGATGTGCAATGCTGATCACTCCCAACTAGGATGAAACAGCTGTACAGTGCTTCCATGCTTTTCAATGGTGAGTTGAGCGTTCAAGCTGCATGATCAATCATATTATATGCAAATCTAATCTCCTACTACTCAATTGCAAATAGTAAGCAAGCTGTGTAGGTTGTTCATAAGGGAATGCCTTCTTGTTGTATATAGGCCACTACAGAGAATTCATCCATCATAGGAGTGGATCGGTGTGTGGTTTGTGCTGGTTGTTACCGTTCAAATGAAGCCAGTTTGGGAACGGTGCTATATCATGTAGTGTAGATGTTGAACAAACCGTTGAGAGCCATGGCGGATAGCCTTGCGGTTAAGGTTTTCGATTCACAATCGTTCACCCCAACAGTTTTTCGAGTCCCTTCGTGTTTGGGGCTCGGTGGATGTGCAATGCTGATCATTCCCAACAAGGATGAAACAGCTGTACAGTGCTTCCAAGCTTTTCAATGGTCAGTTGAGCGTTCAAGCTGCATGATCAATCATATTATATACAAATCTAATCTCCTACTACTCAATTGCAAATAGTAAGCAAGCTGTGTAGGTTGTTCATAAGGCAATGCCTTCTTGTTGTACTGAGGCCACTACAGAAAATTCATCCATCATAGGAGTGGATCGGCGTGTGGGTTTTGCTGGTTGTTACCGTTCAAATGAAGCCAGTTTGGGAAGGGTGCTATATCACGTAGTGTAGATGTTGAACAAACCGTTGAGAGCCATGGCGGATAGCCTTGCGGTTAAGGTTTTCGATTCACAATCGTTCACCCCAACCGTTGTTCGAGTCCCTTCGTGTTTGGGGCTCGGTGGATGTGCAATGCTGATCATTCCCAACAAGGATGAAACAGCTGTACAGTGCTTCCATGCGTTTCAATGTTCAGTTAGGCGTTCAAGCTGCATGATCAATCATATTATATACAAATCCAGTCTCCTACGATTCAATTGAAATTTGTTACTACGCTTTATATGTTGTTCATAAGGGAATCCGTTCTTGTTGTACTGAGGCCCCTACAGAGAATTCATCCATCTTAGGAGTGGATCGGTGTGTGGGTTGTGCTGGTTGTTACCGTTCAAATGAAGCCAGTTTGGGAACGGTGCTATATCATGTAGTGTAGATGTTGAACAAACCGTTGAGAGCCATGGCGGATAGCCTTGCGGTTAAGGTGTTCGATTCACAATCGTTCACCCCAACCGTTGTTCGAGTCACTTCGTGTTTGGGGCTCGGTGGATGTGCAATGCTGATCATTCCCAACAAGGGTGAAACAGCTGTACAGTGCTCCCATGCTTTTCAATGGTCAGTTGAGCGTTCAAGCTGCATGATCAATCATATTATATACAAATCTAATCTCCTACTACTCAATTGCAAATAGTAATCAAGCTGTGTAGGTTGTTCATAAGGGAATGCCTTCTTGTTGTACTTAGGCTCCTACAGAGAATTCATCCATCATAGGAGTGGATCGGTGTGTGGGTTGTGCTGGTTGTTCCCGTTCAAATGAAGCCAGTTTGTGAAGGGTGCCATATCACGTAGTGTAGATGTTGAACAAACCGTTGAGAGCCATGGCGGATAGCCTTGTGTTTAATGTGTTCGATTCACAATCGTTCACCCCAACCGTTGTTCGAGTCCCTTCGTGTTTGGGGCTCGGTGGATGTGCAATGCTGATCATTCCCAACAAGGGTGAATTAGCTGTACAGTGCTTCCATGCTTTTCAATGTTCAGTTAGGCGTTCAAGCTGCATGATCAATCATATTATATACAAATCTAGTCTCCTACGATTCAATTGAAAATTGTTACCACGCTTTATGTGTTGATCATAAGGGAATGCCTTCTTGTTGTACTTAGGCCCCTACAGAGAATTCTTCCATCATAGGAGTGGATCGGTGTGTGGGTTGTGCTGGTTGTTACCGTTCAAATGAAGCCAGTTTGGGAACGGTGCTATATCATGTAGTGTAGATGTTGAACAAACCGTTGAGAGCCATGGCGGATAGCCTTGCGGTTAATGTGTTCGATTCACAATCGTTCACCCCAACCGTTGTTCGAGTCCCTTCGTGTTTGGGGCTCGGTGGATGTGCACTGCTGATCAATCCCAACAACGATGAAACAGCTGTACAGTGCTTCCATGCTTTTCAATGTTCAGTTAGGCGTTCAAGCTGCATGATCAATCATATTATATACAAATCTAATCTCCTACTACTCAATTGCAAATAGTAATCAAGCTGTGTAGGTTGTTCATAAGGGAATGCCTTCTTGTTGTACTTAGGCCCCTACAGAGAATTCATCCATCATAGGAGTGGATCGGTGTGTGGGTTGTGCTGGTTGTTACCGTTCAAATGAAGCCAGTTTGGGAACGGTGCTATATCATGTAGTGTAGATGTTGAACAAACCGTTGAGAGCCATGGCGGATAGCCTTGCGATTAAGGTGTTCGATTCACAATCGTTCACCCCAACCGTTGTTCGAGTCCCTTCGTGTTTGGGGCTCGGTGGATGTGCACTGCTGATCAATCCCAACAACGATGAAACAGCTGTACAGTGCTTCCATGCTTTTCAATGTTCAGTTAGGCGTTCAAGCTGCATGATCAATCATATTATATACAAATCTAATCTCCTACTACTCAATTGCAAATAGTAATCAAGCTGTGTAGGTTGTTCATAAGGGAATGCCTTCTTGTTGTACTTAGGCCCCTACAGAGAATTCATCCATCATAGGAGTGGATCGGTGTGTGGGTTGTGCTGGTTGTTACCGTTCAAATGAAGCCAGTTTGGGAAGGGTGCTATATCATGTAGTGTAGATGTTGAACAAACCGTTGAGAGCCATGGCGGATAGCCTTGCGGTTAAGGTGTTCGATTCACAATCGTTCACCCCAACCGTTGTTCGAGTCCCTTCGTGTTTGGGGCTCGGTGGATGTGCAATGCTGATCATTCCCAACAAGGATGAAACAGCTGTACAGTGCTTCCATGCGTTTCAATGTTCAGTTAGGCGTTCAAGCTGCATGATCAATCATATTATATACAAATCCAGTCTCCTACGATTCAATTGGAATTTGTTACTACGCTTTATATGTTGTTCATAAGGGAATCCGTTCTTGTTGTACTGAGGCCCCTACAGGGAATTCATCCATCTTAGGAGTGGATCGGTGTGTGGGTTGTGCTGGTTGTTACCGTTCAAATGAAGCCAGTTTGGGAACGGTGCTATATCACGTAGTGTAGATGTTGAACAAACCGTTGAGAGCCATGGCGGATAGCCTTGCGATTAAGGTGTTCGATTCACAATCGTTCACCCCAACAGTTTTTCGAGTCCCTTCGTGTTTGGGACTCGGTGGATGTGCAATGCTGATCACTCCCAACAAGGATGAAACAGATGTACAGTGCTTCCATGCTTTTGAATGGTCAGTTGAGCGTTCAAGCTGCATGATCAATCATATTATATGCAAATCTAATCTCCTACTACTCAATTGCAAATAGTAAGCAAGCTGTGTAGGTTGTTCATAAGGGAATGCCTTCTTGTTGTACTTAGGCCACTACAGAGAAGTCATCCATCATAGGAGTGGATCGGTGTGTGGTTTGTGCTGGTTGTTACCGTTCAAATGAAGCCAGTTTGGGAACGGTGCTATATCATGTAGTGTAGATGTTGAACAAACCGTTGAGAGCCATGGCGGATAGCCTTGCGGTTAAGGTTTTCGATTCACAATCGTTCACCCCAACAGTTTTTCGAGTCCCTTCGTGTTTGGGGCTCGGTGGATGTGCAATGCTGATCATTCCCAACAAGGATGAAACAGCTGTACAGTGCTTCCATGCTTTTCAATGGTCAGTTGAGCGTTCAAGCTGCATGATCAATCATATTATATACAAATCTAATCTCCTACTACTCAATTGCAAATAGTAAGCAAGCTGTGTAGGTTGTTCATAAGGCAATGCCTTCTTGTTGTACTGAGGCCACTACAGAAAATTCATCCATCATAGGAGTGGATCGGCGTGTGGGTTTTGCTGGTTGTTACCGTTCAAATGAAGCCAGTTTGGGAAGGGTGCTATATCACGTAGTGTAGATGTTGAACAAACCGTTGAGAGCCATGGCGGATAGCCTTGCGGTTAAGGTGTTCGATTCACAATCGTTCACCCCAACCGTTGTTCGAGTCCCTTCGTGTTTGGGGCTCGGTGGATGTGCAATGCTGATCATTCCCAACAAGGATGAAACAGCTGTACAGTGCTTCCATGCGTTTCAATGTTCAGTTAGGCGTTCAAGCTGCATGATCAATCATATTATATACAAATCCAGTCTCCTACGATTCAATTGAAATTTGTTACTACGCTTTATATGTTGTTCATAAGGGAATCCGTTCTTGTTGTACTGAGGCCCCTACAGGGAATTCATCCATCTTAGGAGTGGATCGGTGTGTGGGTTGTGCTGGTTGTTACCGTTCAAATGAAGCCAGTTTGGGAACGGTGCTATATCATGTAGTGTAGATGTTGAACAAACCGTTGAGAGCCATGGCGGATAGCCTTGTGGTTAAGGTGTTCAATTCACAATCGTTCACCCCAACCGTTGTTCGAGTCACTTCGTGTTTGGGGCTCGGTGGATGTGCAATGCTGATCATTCCCAACAAGGATGAAACAGCTGTACAGTGCTCCCATGCTTTTCAATGGTCAGTTGAGCGTTCAAGCTGCATGATCAATCATATTATATACAAATCTAATCTCCTACTACTCAATTGCAAATAGTAATCAAGCTGTGTAGGTTGTTCATAAGGGAATGCCTTCTTGTTGTACTCAGGCCGCTACAGAGAATTCATCCATCATAGGAGTGGATCGGTGTGTGGGTTGTGCTGGTTGTTCCCGTTCAAATGAAGCCAGTTTGGGAAGGGTGCCATATCACGTAGTGTAGATGTTGAACAAACCGTTGAGAGCCATGGCGGATAGCCTTGCGGTTAAGGTGTTCGATTCACAATCGTTCACCCCAACCGTTGTTCGAGTCCCTTCGTGTTTGGGGCTCGGTGGATGTGCAATGCTGATCATTCCCAACAAGGATGAAAAAGCTGTACAGTGCTTCCATGCTTTTCAATGTTCAGTTAGGCGTTCAAGCTGCATGATCAATCATATTATATACAAATCTAGTCTCCTACGATTCAATTGAAAATTGTTACCACGCTTTATGTGTTGATCATAAGGGAATGCCTTCTTGTTGTACTTAGGCCCCTACAGAGAATTCTTCCATCATAGGAGTGGATCGGTGTGTGGGTTGTGCTGGTTGTTACCGTTCAAATGAAGCCAGTTTGGGAACGGTGCTATATCATGTAGTGTAGATGTTGAACAAACCGTTGAGAGCCATGGCGGATAGCCTTGCGGTTAATGTGTTCGATTCACAATCGTTCACCCCAACCGTTGTTCGAGTCCCTTCGTGTTTGGGGCTCGGTGGATGTGCACTGCTGATCAATCCCAACAACGATGAAACAGCTGTACAGTGCTTCCATGCTTTTCAATGTTCAGTTAGGCGTTCAAGCTGCATGATCAATCATATTATATACAAATCTAATCTCCTACTACTCAATTGCAAATAGTAAGCAAGCTGTGTAGGTTGTTCATAAGGGAATGCCTTCTTGTTGTACTTAGGCCTCTTCAGAGAATTCATCCATCATAGGAGTGGATCGGTGTGTGGGTCGTGCTGGTTGTTACCGTTCAAATGAGGCCAGTTTGGGAACGGTGCTATATCATGTAGTGTAGATGTTGAACAAACCGTTGAGAGCCATGGCGGATAGCCTTGCGGTTAAGGTGTTCGATTCACAATCGTTCACCCCAACCGTTGTTCGAGTCCCTTCGTGTTTGGGGCTCGGTGGATGTGCATTGCTGTTCATTCCCAACTAGGATGAAACAGCTGTACAGTGCTTCCATGCTTTTCAATGTTCAGTTAGGCGTTCAAGCTGCATGATCAATCATATTATATACAAATCTAATCTCCTACTACTCAATTGCAAATAGTAACCAAGCTGTGTAGGTTGTTCATAAGGGAATGCGTTCTTGTTGTACTTAGGCTCCTACAGAGAATTCATCCATCATAGGAGTGGATCGGTGTGTGGGTTGTGCTGGTTGTTACCGTTCAAATGAAGCCAGTTTGGGAACGGTGCTATATCATGTAGTGTAGATGTTGAACAAACCGTTGAGAGCCATGGCGGATAGCCTTGCGGTTAAGGTGTTCGATTCACAATCGTTCACCCCAACCGTTGTTCGAGTCCCTTCGTGTTTGGGGCTCGGTGGATGTGCAATGCTGATCATTCCCAACTAGGATGAAACAGCTGTACAGTGCTTCCATGCTTTTCAATGGTCAGTTGAGCGTTCAAGCTGCATGATCAATCATATTATATACAAATCTAATCTCCTACTACTCAATTGCAAATAGTAAGCAAGCTGTGTAGGTTGTTCATAAGGGAATGCCTTCTTGTTGTACTTAGGCCCCTACAGAGAATTCATCCATCATAGGAGTGGATCGGTGTGTGGGTTGTGCTGGTTGTTACCGTTCAAATGAAGCCAGTTTGGGAACGGTGCTATATCATGTAGTGTAGATGTTGAACAAACCGTTGAGAACCATGGCGGATAGCCTTGTGTTTAAGGTGTTCGATTCACAATCGTTCACCCCAACCGTTGTTCGAGTCCCTTCGTGTTTGGGGCTCGGTGGATGTGCAATGCTGATCATTCCCAACAAGGATGAAACAGCTGTACAGTGCTTCCATGCTTTTCAATGGTCAGTTGAGCGTTCAAGCTGCATGATCAATCATATTATATACAAATCTAATCTCCTACTACTCAATTGCAAATAGTAAGCAAGCTGTGTAGGTTGTTCATAAGGGAATGCGTTCCTGATTTACTGAGGCCCCTACAGAGAAGTCATCCATCATAGGAGTGGATCGGTGTGTGGGTTGTGCTGGTTGTTACCGTTCAAATGAAGCCAGTTTGGGAACGGTGCTATATCATGTAGTGTAGATGTTGAACAAACCGTTGAGAGCCATGGCGGATAGCCTTGCGGTTAAGGTGTTCGATTCACAATCGTTCACCCCAACGGTTGTTCGAGTCACTTCGTGTATGGGGCTCGGTGGATGTGCAATGCTGATCATTCCCAACAAGGATGAAACAGCTGTACAGTGCTTCCATGCTTTTCAATGGTCAGTTGAGCGTTCAAGCTGCATGATCAATCATATTATATACAAATCTAATCTCCTACTACTCAATTGCAAATAGTAAGCAAGCTGTGTAGGTTGTTCATAAGGGTATGCCTTCTTGTTGTACTTAGGCCCCTACAGAGAATTCATCCATCATAGGAGTGGATCGGTGTGTGGGTTGTGCTGGTTGTTACCGTTCAAATGAAGCCAGTTTGGGAACGGTGCTATATCATGTAGTGTAGATGTTGAACAAACCGTTGAGAACCATGGCGGATAGCCTTGCGGTTAAGGTGTTCGATTCACAATCGTTCACCCCAACCGTTGTTCGAGTCACTTCGTGTTTGGGGCTCGGTGGATGTGCAATGCTGATCATTCCCAACAAGGATGAAACAGCTGTACAGTGCTTCCATGCTTTTCAATGGTGAGTTGACCGTTCAAGCTGCATGATCAATCATATTATATACAAATCTAATCTCCTACTACTCAATTGCAAATAGTAATCAAGCTGTGTAGGTTGTTCATAAGGGAATGCCTTCTTGTTGTACTTAGGCCCCTACAGAGAATTCATCCATCATAGGAGTGGATCGGTGTGTGGGTTGTGCTGGTTGTTACCGTTCAAATGAAGCCAGTTTGGGAACGGTGCTATATCATGTAGTGTAGATGTTGAACAAACCGTTGAGAACCATGGCGGATAGCCTTGCGGTTAAGGTGTTCGATTCACAATCGTTCACCCCAACCGTTGTTCGAGTCACTTCGTGTTTGGGGCTCGGTGGATGTGCAATGCTGATCATTCCCAACAAGGATGAAACAGCTGTACAGTGCTTCCATGCTTTTCAATGGTGAGTTGACCGTTCAAGCTGCATGATCAATCATATTATATACAAATCTAATCTCCTACTACTCAATTGCAAATAGTAATCAAGCTGTGTAGGTTGTTCATAAGGGAATGCGTTCTTGTTGTACTTAGGCCCCTACAGAGAATTCATCCATCATAGGAGTGGATCGGTGTGTGGGTTGTGCTGGTTGTTACCGTTCAAATGAAGCCAGTTTGGGTACGGTGCTATATCATGTAGTGTAGATGTTGAACAAACCGTTGAGAGCCATGGCGGATAGCCTTGTGTTTAATGTGTTCGATTCACAATCGTTCACCCCAACCGTTGTTCGAGTCCCTTCGTGTTTGGGGCTCGGTGGATGTGCAATGCTGATCATTCCCAACTAGGATGAAACAGCTGTACAGTGCTTCCATGCTTTTCAATGGTCAGTTGAGCGTTCAAGCTGCATGATCAATCATATTATATACAAATCTAATCTCCTACTACTCAATTGCAAATAGTAATCAAGCTGTGTAGGTTGTTCATAAGGGAATGCCTTCTTGTTGTACTTAGGCCCCTACAGAGAATTCATCCATCATAGGAGTGGATCGGTGTGTGGGTTGTGCTGGTTGTTACCGTTCAAATGAAGCCAGTTTGGGAACGGTGCTATATCATGTAGTGTAGATGTTGAACAAACCGTTGAGAGGCATGGCGGATAGCCTTGTGGTTAAGGTGTTCGATTCACAATCGTTCACCCCAACCGTTGTTCGAGTCACTTCGTGTTTGGGGCTCGGTGGATGTGCAATGCTGATCATTCCCAACAAGGGTGAAACAGCTGTACAGTGCTCCCATGCTTTTCAATGGTCAGTTGAGCGTTCAAGCTGCATGATCAATCATATTATATACAAATCTAATCTCCTACTACTCAATTGCAAATAGTAATCAAGCTGTGTAGGTTGTTCATAAGGGAATGCCTTCTTGTTGTACTCAGGCCGCTACAGAGAATTCATCCATCATAGGAGTGGATCGGTGTGTGGGTTGTGCTGGTTGTTACCGTTCAAATGAAGCCAGTTTGGGAACGGTGCCATATCACGTAGTGTAGATGTTGAACAAACCGTTGAGAGCCATGGCGGATAGCCTTGTGTTTAATGTGTTCGATTCACAATCGTTCACCCCAACCGTTGTTCGAGTCCCTTCGTGTTTGGGGCTCGGTGGATGTGCAATGCTGATCATTCCCAACAAGGGTGAATTAGCTGTACAGTGCTTCCATGCTTTTCAATGTTCAGTTAGGCGTTCAAGCTGCATGATCAATCATATTATATACAAATCTAGTCTCCTACGATTCAATTGAAAATTGTTACCACGCTTTATGTGTTGATCATAAGGGAATGCCTTCTTGTTGTACTTAGGCCCCTACAGAGAATTCTTCCATCATAGGAGTGGATCGGTGTGTGGGTTGTGCTGGTTGTTACCGTTCAAATGAAGCCAGTTTGGGAACGGTGCTATATCATGTAGTGTAGATGTTGAACAAACCGTTGAGAGCCATGGCGGATAGCCTTGCGGTTAATGTGTTCGATTCACAATCGTTCACCCCAACCGTTGTTCGAGTCCCTTCGTGTTTGGGGCTCGGTGGATGTGCACTGCTGATCAATCCCAACAACGATGAAACAGCTGTACAGTGCTTCCATGCTTTTCAATGTTCAGTTAGGCGTTCAAGCTGCATGATCAATCATATTATATACAAATCTAATCTCCTACTACTCAATTGCAAATAGTAATCAAGCTGTGTAGGATGTTCATAAGGGAATGCCTTCTTGTTGTACTTAGGCCCCTACAGAGAATTCATCCATCATAGGAGTGGATCGGTGTGTGGGTTGTGCTGGTTGTTACCGTTCAAATGAAGCCAGTTTGGGAACGGTGCTATATCATGTAGTGTAGATGTTGAACAAACCGTTGAGAGCCATGGCGGATAGCCTTGCGGTTAAGGTGTTCGATTCACAATCGTTCACCCCAACCGTTGTTCGAGTCCCTTCGTGTTTGGGGCTCGGTGGATGTGCACTGCTGATCAATCCCAACAACGATGAAACAGCTGTACAGTGCTTCCATGCTTTTCAATGTTCAGTTAGGCGTTCAAGCTGCATGATCAATCATATTATATACAAATCTAATCTCCTACTACTCAATTGCAAATAGTAATCAAGCTGTGTAGGTTGTTCATAAGGGAATGCCTTCTTGTTGTACTTAGGCCCCTACAGAGAATTCATCCATCATAGGAGTGGATCGGTGTGTGGGTTGTGCTGGTTGTTACCGTTCAAATGAAGCCAGTTTGGGAACGGTGCTATATCATGTAGTGTAGATGTTGAACAAACCGTTGAGAGCCATGGCGGATAGCCTTGCGGTTAAGGTGTTCGATTCACAATCGTTCACCCCAACCGTTGTTCGAGTCCCTTCGTGTTTGGGGCTCGGTGGATGTGCAATGCTGATCATTCCCAACAAGGATGAAACAGCTGTACAGTGCTTCCATGCGTTTCAATGTTCAGTTAGGCGTTCAAGCTGCATGATCAATCATATTATATACAAATCCAGTCTCCTACGATTCAATTGGAATTTGTTACTACGCTTTATATGTTGTTCATAAGGGAATCCGTTCTTGTTGTACTGAGGCCCCTACAGAGAAGTCATCCATCTTAGGAGTGGATCGGTGTGTGGTTTGTGCTGGTTGTTACCGTTCAAATGAAGCCAGTTTGGGAACGGTGCTATATCACGTAGTGTAGATGTTGAACAAACCGTTGAGAGCCATGGCGGATAGCCTTGCGATTAAGGTGTTCGATTCACAATCGTTCACCCCAACAGTTTTTCGAGTCCCTTCGTGTTTGGGACTCGGTGGATGTGCAATGCTGATCACTCCCAACAAGGATGAAACAGATGTACAGTGCTTCCATGCTTTTGAATGGTCAGTTGAGCGTTCAAGCTGCATGATCAATCATATTATATGCAAATCTAATCTCCTACTACTCAATTGCAAATAGTAAGCAAGCTGTGTAGGTTGTTCATAAGGGAATGCCTTCTTGTTGTACTTAGGCCACTACAGAGAAGTCATCCATCATAGGAGTGGATCGGTGTGTGGTTTGTGCTGGTTGTTACCGTTCAAATGAAGCCAGTTTGGGAACGGTGCTATATCATGTAGTGTAGATGTTGAACAAACCGTTGAGAGCCATGGCGGATAGCCTTGCGGTTAAGGTTTTCGATTCACAATCGTTCACCCCAACAGTTTTTCGAGTCCCTTCGTGTTTGGGGCTCGGTGGATGTGCAATGCTGATCATTCCCAACAAGGATGAAACAGCTGTACAGTGCTTCCATGCTTTTCAATGGTCAGTTGAGCGTTCAAGCTGCATGATCAATCATATTATATACAAATCTAATCTCCTACTACTCAATTGCAAATAGTAAGCAAGCTGTGTAGGTTGTTCATAAGGCAATGCCTTCTTGTTGTACTGAGGCCACTACAGAAAATTCATCCATCATAGGAGTGGATCGGCGTGTGGGTTTTGCTGGTTGTTACCGTTCAAATGAAGCCAGTTTGGGAAGGGTGCTATATCACGTAGTGTAGATGTTGAACAAACCGTTGAGAGCCATGGCGGATAGCCTTGCGGTTAATGTGTTCGATTCACAATCGTTCACCCCAACCGTTGTTCGAGTCCCTTCGTGTTTGGGGCTCGGTGGATGTGCAATGCTGATCATTCCCAACAAGGATGAAACAGCTGTACAGTGCTTCCATGCGTTTCAATGTTCAGTTAGGCGTTCAAGCTGCATGATCAATCATATTATATACAAATCCAGTCTCCTACGATTCAATTGAAATTTGTTACTACGCTTTATATGTTGTTCATAAGGGAATCCGTTCTTGTTGTACTGAGGCCCCTACAGAGAATTCATCCATCATAGGAGTGGATCGGTGTGTGGGTTGTGCTGGTTGTTACCGTTCAAATGAAGCCAGTTTGGGAACGGTGCTATATCATGTAGTGTAGATGTTGAACAAACCGTTGAGAGCCATGGCGGATAGCCTTGTGGTTAAGGTGTTCAATTCACAATCGTTCACCCCAACCGTTGTTCGAGTCACTTCGTGTTTGGGGCTCGGTGGATGTGCAATGCTGATCATTCCCAACAAGGGTGAAACAGCTGTACAGTGCTCCCATGCTTTTCAATGGTCAGTTGAGCGTTCAAGCTGCATGATCAATCATATTATATACAAATCTAATCTCCTACTACTCAATTGCAAATAGTAATCAAGCTGTGTAGGTTGTTCATAAGGGAATGCCTTCTTGTTGTACTCAGGCCGCTACAGAGAATTCATCCATCATAGGAGTGGATCGGTGTGTGGGTTGTGCTGGTTGTTCCCGTTCAAATGAAGCCAGTTTGGGAACGGTGCTATATCATGTAGTGTAGATGTTGAACAAACCGTTGAGAGCCATGGCGGATAGCCTTGCGGTTAAGGTGTTCGATTCACAATCGTTCACCCCAACCGTTGTTCGAGTCCCTTCGTGTTTGGGGCTCGGTGGATGTGCAATGCTGATCATTCCCAACAAGGATGAAAAAGCTGTACAGTGCTTCCATGCTTTTCAATGTTCAGTTAGGCGTTCAAGCTGCATGATCAATCATATTATATACAAATCTAGTCTCCTACGATTCAATTGAAAATTGTTACCACGCTTTATGTGTTGATCATAAGGGAATGCCTTCTTGTTGTACTTAGGCCCCTACAGAGAAGTCATCCATCATAGGAGTGGATCGGTGTGTGGGTTGTGCTGGTTGTTACCGTTCAAATGAAGCCAGTTTGGGAACGGTGCTATATCATGTAGTGTAGATGTTGAACAAACCGTTGAGAGCCATGGCGGATAGCCTTGCGGTTAATGTGTTCGATTCACAATCGTTCACCCCAACCGTTGTTCGAGTCCCTTCGTGTTTGGGGCTCGGTGGATGTGCACTGCTGATCAATCCCAACAACGATGAAACAGCTGTACAGTGCTTCCATGCTTTTCAATGTTCAGTTAGGCGTTCAAGCTGCATGATCAATCATATTATATACAAATCTAATCTCCTACTACTCAATTGCAAATAGTAAGCAAGCTGTGTAGGTTGTTCATAAGGGAATGCCTTCTTGTTGTACTTAGGCCTCTTCAGAGAATTCATCCATCATAGGAGTGGATCGGTGTGTGGGTCGTGCTGGTTGTTACCGTTCAAATGAGGCCAGTTTGGGAACGGTGCTATATCATGTAGTGTAGATGTTGAACAAACCGTTGAGAGCCATGGCGGATAGCCTTGCGGTTAAGGTGTTCGATTCACAATCGTTCACCCCAACCGTTGTTCGAGTCCCTTCGTGTTTGGGGCTCGGTGGATGTGCATTGCTGTTCATTCCCAACTAGGATGAAACAGCTGTACAGTGCTTCCATGCTTTTCAATGTTCAGTTAGGCGTTCAAGCTGCATGATCAATCATATTATATACAAATCTAATCTCCTACTACTCAATTGCAAATAGTAACCAAGCTGTGTAGGTTGTTCATAAGGGAATGCGTTCTTGTTGTACTTAGGCTCCTACAGAGAATTCATCCATCATAGGAGTGGATCGGTGTGTGGGTTGTGCTGGTTGTTACCGTTCAAATGAAGCCAGTTTGGGAACGGTGCTATATCATGTAGTGTAGATGTTGAACAAACCGTTGAGAGCCATGGCGGATAGCCTTGCGGTTAAGGTGTTCGATTCACAATCGTTCACCCCAACCGTTGTTCGAGTCACTTCGTGTTTGGGGCTCGGTGGATGTGCAATGCTGATCATTCCCAACAAGGATGAAACAGCTGTACAGTGCTTCCATGCTTTTCAATGGTCAGTTGAGCGTTCAAGCTGCATGATCAATCATATTATATACAAATCTAATCTCCTACTACTCAATTGCAAATAGTAAGCAAGCTGTGTAGGTTGTTCATAAGGGAATGCGTTCTTGATTTACTGAGGCCCCTACAGAGAAGTCATCCATCATAGGAGTGGATCGGTGTGTGGGTTGTGCTGGTTGTTACCGTTCAAATGAAGCCAGTTTGGGAACGGTGCTATATCATGTAGTGTAGATGTTGAACAAACCGTTGAGAGCCATGGCGGATAGCCTTGCGGTTAAGGTGTTCGATTCACAATCGTTCACCCCAACGGTTGTTCGAGTCACTTCGTGTATGGGGCTCGGTGGATGTGCAATGCTGATCATTCCCAACAAGGATGAAACAGCTGTACAGTGCTTCCATGCTTTTCAATGGTCAGTTGAGCGTTCAAGCTGCATGATCAATCATATTATATACAAATCCAATCTCCTACTACTCAATTGCAAATAGTAAGCAAGCTGTGTAGGTTGTTCATAAGGGTATGCCTTCTTGTTGTACTTAGGCCCCTACAGAGAATTCATCCATCATAGGAGTGGATCGGTGTGTGGGTTGTGCTGGTTGTTACCGTTCAAATGAAGCCAGTTTGGGAACGGTGCTATATCATGTAGTGTAGATGTTGAACAAACCGTTGAGAACCATGGCGGATAGCCTTGCGGTTAAGGTGTTCGATTCACAATCGTTCACCCCAACCGTTGTTCGAGTCACTTCGTGTTTGGGGCTCGGTGGATGTGCAATGCTGATCATTCCCAACAAGGATGAAACAGCTGTACAGTGCTTCCATGCTTTTCAATGGTGAGTTGACCGTTCAAGCTGCATGATCAATCATATTATATACAAATCTAATCTCCTACTACTCAATTGCAAATAGTAATCAAGCTGTGTAGGTTGTTCATAAGGGAATGCCTTCTTGTTGTACTTAGGCCCCTACAGAGAATTCATCCATCATAGGAGTGGATCGGTGTGTGGGTTGTGCTGGTTGTTACCGTTCAAATGAAGCCAGTTTGGGAACGGTGCTATATCATGTAGTGTAGATGTTGAACAAACCGTTGAGAGCCATGGCGGATAGCCTTGTGTTTAATGTGTTCGATTCACAATCGTTCACCCCAACCGTTGTTCGAGTCACTTCGTGTATGGGGCTCGGTGGATGTGCAATGCTGATCATTCCCAACAAGGATGAAACAGCTGTACAGTGCTTCCATGCTTTTCAATGGTCAGTTGAGCGTTCAAGCTGCATGATCAATCATATTATATACAAATCCAATCTCCTACTACTCAATTGCAAATAGTAAGCAAGCTGTGTAGGTTGTTCATAAGGGTATGCCTTCTTGTTGTACTTAGGCCCCTACAGAGAATTCATCCATCATAGGAGTGGATCGGTGTGTGGGTTGTGCTGGTTGTTACCGTTCAAATGAAGCCAGTTTGGGAAGGGTGCTATATCACGTAGTGTAGATGTTGAACAAACCGTTGAGAGCCATGGCGGATAGCCTTGCGGTTAAGGTGTTCGATTCACAATCGTTCTCCCCAACCGTTGTTCGAGTCCCTTCGTGTTTGGGGCTCGGTGGATGTGCAATGCTGATCATTCCCAACAAGGATGAAACAGCTGTACAGTGCTTCCATGCTTTTCAATGTTCAGTTAGGCGTTCAAGCTGCATGATCAATCATATTATATACAAATCTAATCTCCTACTACTCAATTGCAAATAGTAACCAAGCTGTGTAGGTTGTTCATAAGGGAATGCCTTCTTGTTGTACTTAGGCCCCTACAGAGAATTCATCCATCATAGGAGTGGATCGGTGTGTGGGTTGTGCTGGTTGTTACCGTTCAAATGAAGCCAGTTTGGGAACGGTGCTATATCATGTAGTGTAGATGTTGAACAAACCGTTGAGAGCCATGGCGGATAGCCTTGCGGTTAAGGTGTTCGATTCACAATCGTTCACCCAAACCGTTGTTCGAGTCACTTCGTGTTTGGGGCTCGGTGAATGTGCAATGCTGATCATTCCCAACAAGGATGAAACAGCTGTACAGTGCTTCCATGCTTTTCAATGGTGAGTTGACCGTTCAAGCTGCATGATCAATCATATTATATACAAATCTAATCTCCTACTACTCAATTGCAAATAGTAAGCAAGCTGTGTAGGTTGTTCATAAGGGAATGCCTTCTTGTTGTACTTAGGCCTCTCCAGAGAATTCATCCATCTTAGGAGTGGATCGGTGTGTGGGTTGTGCTGGTTGTTACCGTTCAAATGAAGCCAGTTTGGGAACGGTGCTATATCATGTAGTGTAGATGTTGAACAAACCGTTGAGAGCCATGGCGGATAGCCTTGTGTTTAATGTGTTCGATTCACAATCGTTCACCCCAACCGTTGTTCGAGTCACTTCGTGTTTGGGGCTCGGTGGATGTGCAATGCTGATCATTCCCAACAAGGATGAAACAGCTGTACAGTGCTTCCATGCTTTTCAATGGTCAGTTGAGCGTTCAAGCTGCATGATCAATCATATTATATACAAATCTAATCTCCTACTACTCAATTGCAAATAGTAAGCAAGCTGTGTAGGTTGTTCATAAGGGAATGCCTTCTTGTTGTACTTAGGCCCCTACAGAGAATTCATCCATCATAGGAGTGGATCGGTGTGTGGTTTGTGCTGGTTGTTACCGTTCAAATGAAGCCAGTTTGGGAACGGTGCTATATCATGTAGTGTAGATGTTGAACAAACCGTTGAGAACCATGGCGGATAGCCTTGCGGTTAAGGTGTTCGATTCACAATCGTTCACCCCAACCGTTGTTCGAGTCACTTCGTGTTTGGGGCTCGGTGGATGTGCAATGCTGATCATTCCCAACTAGGATGAAACAGCTGTACAGTGCTTCCATGCTTTTCAATGGTCAGTTGAGCGTTCAAGCTGCATGATCAATCATATTATATACAAATCTAATCTCCTACTACTCAATTGCAAATAGTAATCAAGCTGTGTAGGTTGTTCATAAGGGAATGCCTTCTTGTTGTACTTAGGCCCCTACAGAGAATTCATCCATCATAGGAGTGGATCGGTGTGTGGTTTGTGCTGGTTGTTACCGTTCAAATGAAGCCAGTTTGGGAAGGGTGCTATATCATGTAGTGTAGATGTTGAACAAACCGTTGAGAGCCATGGCGGATAGCCTTGCGGTTAAGGTGTTCGATTCACAATCGTTCTCCCCAACCGTTGTTCGAGTCCCTTCGTGTTTGGGGCTCGGTGGATGTGCAATGCTGATCATTCCCAACAAGGATGAAACAGCTGTACAGTGCTTCCATGCTTTTCAATGGTCAGTTGAGCGTTCAAGCTGCATGATCAATCATATTATATACAAATCTAATCTCCTACTACTCAATTGCAAATAGTAATCAAGCTGTGTAGGTTGTTCATAAGGGAATGCCTTCTTGTTGTTCTAAGGTACCTACTGAGAATTCATCCACCATAGGAGTGGATCGGTGTGTGGGTTGTGCTGGTTGTTACCGTTCAAATGAAGCCAGTTTGGGAACGGTGCTATATCATGTAGTGTAGATGTTGAACAAACCGTTGAGAGCCATGGGGGATAGCCTTGCGGTTAAGGTGTTCGATTCACAATCGTTCACCCCAACCGTTGTTCGAGTCCCTTCGTGTTTGGGGCTCGGTGGATGTGCAATGCTGATCATTCCCAACAAGGATGAAACAGCTGTACAGTGCTTCCATGCTTTTCAATGGTCAGTTGAGCGTTCAAGCTGCATGATCAATCATATTATATACAAATCTAATCTCCTACTACTCAATTGCAAATAGTAATCAAGCTGTGTAGGTTGTTCATAAGGGAATGCCTTCTTGTTGTACTTAGGCCCCTACAGAGAACTCATCCATCATAGGAGTGGATCGGTGTGTGGGTTGTGCTGGTTGTTACCGTTCAAATGAAGCCAGTTTGGGAACGGTGCTATATCATGTAGTGTAGATGTTGAACAAACCGTTGAGAGCCATGGCGGATAGCCTTGTGTTTAATGTGTTCGATTCACAATCGTTCACCCCAACCGTTGTTCGAGTCCCTTCGTGTTTGGGGCTCGGTGGATGTGCAATGCTGATCATTCCCAACTAGGATGAAACAGCTGTACAGTGCTTCCATGCTTTTCAATGGTCAGTTGAGCGTTCAAGCTGCATGATCAATCATATTATATACAAATCTAATCTCCTACTACTCAATTGCAAATAGTAAGCAAGCTGTGTAGGTTGTTCATAAGGGAATGCCTTCTTGTTGTACTTAGGCCCCTACAGAGAATTCATCCATCATAGGAGTGGATCGGTGTGTGGTTTGTGCTGGTTGTTACCGTTCAAATGAAGCCAGTTTGGGAACGGTGCTATATCATGTAGTGTAGATGTTGAACAAACCGTTGAGAGCCATGGCGGATAGCCTTGCGGTTAAGGTGTTCGATTCACAATCGTTCTCCCCAACCGTTGTTCGAGTCCCTTCGTGTTTGGGGCTCGGTGGATGTGCAATGCTGATCATTCCCAACAAGGATGAAACAGCTGTACAGTGCTTCCATGCTTTTCAATGGTCAGTTGAGCGTTCAAGCTGCATGATCAATCATATTATATACAAATCTAATCTCCTACTACACAATTGCAAATAGTAATCAAGCTGTGTAGGTTGTTCATAAGGGAATGCCTTCTTGTTGTACTCAGGTACCTACTGAGAATTCATCCACCATAGGAGTGGATCGGTGTGTGGGTTGTGCTGGTTGTTACCGTTCAAATGAAGCCAGTTTGGGAACGGTGCTATATCATGTAGTGTAGATGTTGAACAAACCGTTGAGAGCCATGGCGGATAGCCTTGCGGTTAAGGTGTTCGATTCACAATCGTTCACCCCAACCGTTGTTCGAGTCCCTTCGTGTTTGGGGCTCGGTGGATGTGCAATCCTGATCATTCCCAACAAGGATGAAACAGCTGTACAGTGCTTCCATGCTTTTCAATGGTCAGTTGAGCGTTCAAGCTGCATGATCAATCATATTATATACAAATCTAATCTCCTACTACTCAATTGCAAATAGTAAGCAAGCTGTGTAGGTTGTTCATAAGGGAATGCCTTCTTGTTGTACTTAGGCCCCTACAGAGAACTCATCCATCATAGGAGTGGATCGGTGTGTGGGTTGTGCTGGTTGTTACCGTTCAAATGAAGCCAGTTTGGGAACGGTGCTATATCATGTAGTGTAGATGTTGAACAAACCGTTGAGAGCCATGGCGGATAGCCTTGTGTTTAATGTGTTCGATTCACAATCGTTCACCCCAACCGTTGTTCGAGTCCCTTCGTGTTTGGGGCTCGGTGGATGTGCAATGCTGATCATTCCCAACTAGGATGAAACAGCTGTACAGTGCTTCCATGCTTTTCAATGGTCAGTTGAGCGTTCAAGCTGCATGATCAATCATATTATATACAAATCTAATCTCTTACTACTCAATTGCAAATAGTAAGCAAGCTGTGTAGGTTGTTCATAAGGGAATGCCTTCTTGTTGTACTTAGGCCCCTACAGAGAATTCATCCATCATAGGAGTGGATCGATGTGTGGGTTGTGCTGGTTGTTACCGTTCAAATGAAGCCAGTTTGGGAACGGTGCTATATCATGTAGTGTAGATGTTGAACAAACCGTTGAGAGCCATGGCGGATAGCCTTGCGGTTAAGGTGTTCGATTCACAATCGTTCACCCCAACCGTTGTTCGAGTCACTTCGTGTTTGGGGCTCGGTGAATGTGCAATGCTGATCATTCCCAACAAGGATGAAACAGCTGTACAGTGCTTCCATGCTTTTCAATGGTCAGTTGAGCGTTCAAGCTGCATGATCAATCATATTATATACAAATCTAATCTCCTACTACTCAATTGCAAATAGTAAGCAAGCTGTGTAGGTTGTTCATAAGGGAATGCCTTCTTGTTGTACTTAGGCCTATCCAGAGAATTCATCCATCATAGGAGTGGATCGGTGTGTGGTTTGTGCTGGTTGTTACCGTTCAAATGAAGCCAGTTTGGGAACGGTGCTATATCATGTAGTGTAGATGTTGAACAAAGCGTTGAGAGCCATGGCGGATAGCCTTGTGGTCAAGGTGTTCGATTCACAATCGTTCACCCCAACCGTTGTTCGAGTCCCTTCGTGTTTGGGGCTCGGTGGATGTGCAATGCTGATCATTCCCAACTAGGATGAAACAGCTGTACAGTGCTTCCATGCTTTTCAATGGTGAGTTGAGCGTTCAAGCTGCATGATCAATCATATTATATACAAGTCTAATCTCCTACTACTCAATTGCAAATAGTAAGCAAGCTGTGTAGGTTGTTCATAAGGGAATGCCTTCTTGTTGTACTTAGGCCCCTTCAGAGAAGTCATCCATCATAGGAATGGATCGGTGTGTGGGTTGTGCTGGTTGTTACCGTTCAAATGAAGCCAGTTTGGGAACGGTGCTATATCATGTAGTGTACATGTTGAACAAACCGTTGAGAGCCATGGCGGATAGCCTTGTGTTTAATGTGTTCGATTCACAATCGTTCACCCCAACCGTTGTTCGAGTCACTTCGTGTTTGGGGCTCGGTGGATGTGCAATGCTGATCATTCCCAACAAGGATGAAACAGCTGTACAGTGCTTCCATGCTTTTCAATGGTCAGTTGAGCGTTCAAGCTGCATGATCAATCATATTATATACAAATCTAATCTCCTACTACTCAATTGCAAATAGTAAGCAAGCTGTGTAGGTTGTTCATAAGGGAATGCCTTCTTGTTGTACTTAGGCCCCTTCAGAGAAGTCATCCATCATAGGAGTGGATCGGTGTGTGGGTTGTGCTGGTTGTTACCGTTCAAATGAAGCCAGTTTGGGAACGGTGCTATATCATGTAGTGTAGATGTTGAACAAACCGTTGAGAACCATGGCGGATAGCCTTGCGGTTAAGGTGTTCGATTCACAATCGTTCACCCCAACCGTTGTTCGAGTCACTTCGTGTTTGGGGCTCGGTGGATGTGCAAATGCTGATCATTCCCAACTAGGATGAAACAGCTGTACAGTGCTTCCATGCTTTTCAATGGTCAGTTGAGCGTTCAAGCTGCATGATCAATCATATTATATACAAATCTAATCTCCTACTACTCAATTGCAAATAGTAATCAAGCTGTGTAGGTTGTTCATAAGGGAATGCCTTCTTGTTGTACTTAGGCCCCTACAGGGAAGTCATCCATCATAGGAGTGGATCGGTGTGTGGGTTGTGCTGGTTGTTACCGTTCAAATGAAGCCAGTTTGGGAACGGTGCTATATCATGTAGTGTAGATGTTGAACAAACCGTTGAGAGCCATGGCGGATAGCCTTGCGGTTAAGGTGTTCGATTCACAATCGTTCACCCCAACCGTTGTTCGAGTCCCTTCGTGTTTGGGGCTCGGTGGATGTGCAATGCTGATCATTCCCAACTAGGATGAAACAGCTGTACAGTGCTTCCATGCTTTTCAATGGTCAGTTGAGCGTTCAAGCTGCATGATCAATCATATTATATACAAGTCTAAACTCCTACTACTCAATTGCAAATAGTAAGCAAGCTGTGTAGGTTGTTCATAAGGGAATGCCTTCTTGTTGTACTTAGGCCCCTTCAGAGAAGTCATCCATCATAGGAGTGGATCGGTGTGTGGGTTGTGCTGGTTGTTACCGTTCAAATGAAGCCAGTTTGGGAACGGTGCTATATCATGTAGTGTACATGTTGAACAAACCGTTGAGAGCCATGGCGGATAGCCTTGTGTTTAATGTGTTCGATTCACAATCGTTCACCCCAACCGTTGTTCGAGTCCCTTCGTGTTTGGGGCTCGGTGGATGTGCAATGCTGATCATTCCCAACAAGGATGAAACAGCTGTACAGTGCTTCCATGCTTTTCAATGGTCAGTTGAGCGTTCAAGCTGCATGATCAATCATATTATATACAAATCTAATCTCCTACTACTCAATTGCAAATAGTAAGCAAGCTGTGTAGGTGGTTCATAAGGGAATGCCTTCTTGTTGTACTTAGGCCCCTACAGAGAATTCATCCATCATAGGAGTGGATCGGTGTGTGGGTTGTGCTGGTCTTTACCGTTCAAATGAAGCCAGTTTGGGAACGGTGCTATATCATGTAGTGTAGATGTTGAACAAACCGTTGAGAACCATGGCGGATAGCCTTGCGGGTAAGGTGTTCGATTCACAATCGTTCACCCCAACCGTTGTTCGAGTCACTTCGTGTTTGGGGCTCGGTGGATGTGCAAATGCTGATCATTCCCAACTAGGATGAAACAGCTGTACAGTGCTTCCATGCTTTTCAATGGTCAGTTGAGCGTTCAAGCTGCATGATCAATCATATTATATACAAATCTAATCTCCTACTACTCAATTGCAAATAGTAAGCAAGCTGTGTAGGTTGTTCATAAGGGAATGCCTTCTTGTTGTACTTAGGCCCCTACAGAGAAGTCATCCATCATAGGAGTGGATCGGTGTGTGGGTTGTGCTGGTTGTTACCGTTCAAATGAAGCCAGTTTGGGAACGGTGCTATATCATGTAGTGTAGATGTTGAACAAACCGTTGAGAGCCATGGCGGATAGCCTTGCGGTTAAGGTGTTCGATTCACAATCGTTCACCCCAACCGTTGTTCGAGTCACTTCGTGTTTTGGGCTCGGTAGATGTGCAATGCTGATCATTCCCAACAAGGATGAAACAGCTGTACAGTGCTTCCATGCTTTTCAATGTTCAGTTGAGCGTTCAAGCTGCATGATCAATCATATTATATACAAATCTAATCTTCTACTACTCAATTGCAAATAGTAAGCAAGCTGTGTAGGTTGTTCATAAGGGAATGCCTTCTTGTTGTACTTAGGCCCCTACAGAGAACTCATCCATCATAGGAGTGGATCGGTGTGTGGGTTGTGCTGGTTGTTACCGTTCAAATGAAGCCAGTTTGGGAACGGTGCTATATCATGTAGTGTAGATGTTGAACAAACCGTTGAGAGCCATGGCGGATAGCCTTGCGGTTAAGGTGTTCGATTCACAATCGTTCACCCCAACCGTTGTTCGAGTCACTTCGTGTTTGGGGCTCGGTGGATGTGCAATGCTGATCATTCCCAACTAGGATGAAACAGCTGTACAGTGCTTCCATGCTTTTCAATGGTCAGTTGAGCGTTCAAGCTGCATGATCAATCATATTATATACAAATCTAATCTCCTACTACTCAATTGCAAATAGTAAGCAAGCTGTGTAGGTTGTTCATAAGGGAATGCCTTCTTGTTGTACTTAGGCCCCTACAGAGAAGTCATCCATCATAGGAGTGGATCGGTGTGTGGGTTGTGCTGGTGGTTACCGTTCAAATGAAGCCAGTTTGGGAACGGTGCTATATCATGTAGTGTAGATGTTGAACAAACCGTTGAGAGCCATGGCGGATAGCCTTGCGGTTAAGGTGTTCGATTCACAATCGTTCACCCCAACCGTTGTTCGAGTCCCTTCGTGTTTGGGGCTCGGTGGATGTGCAATCCTGATCGTTCCCAACAAGGATGAAACAGCTGTACAGTGCTTCCATGCTTTTCAATGGTGAGTTGAGCGTTCAAGCTGCATGATCAATCATATTATATACAAATCTAATCTCCTACTACTCAATTGCAAATAGTAAGCAAGCTGTGTAGGTTGTTCATAAGGGAATGCCTTCTTGTTGTACTTAGGCCCCTACAGAGAAGTCATCCATCATAGGAGTGGATCGGTGTGTGGGTTGTGCTGGTGGTTACCGTTCAAATGAAGCCAGTTTGGGAACGGTGCTATATCATGTAGTGTAGATGTTGAACAAACCGTTGAGAACCATGGCGGATAGCCTTGCGGTTAAGGTGTTCGATTCACAATCGTTCACCCCAACCGTTGTTCGAGTCACTTCGTGTTTTGGGCTCGGTAGATGTGCAATGCTGATCATTCCCAACAAGGATGAAACAGCTGTACAGTGCTTCCATGCTTTTCAATGTTCAGTTGAGCGTTCAAGCTGCATGATCAATCATATTATATACAAATCTAATCTTCTACTACTCAATTGCAAATAGTAAGCAAGCTGTGTAGGTTGTTCATAAGGGAATGCCTTCTTGTTGTACTTAGGCCCCTACAGAGAACTCATCCATCATAGGAGTGGATCGGTGTGTGGGTTGTGCTGGTTGTTACCGTTCAAATGAAGCCAGTTTGGGAACGGTGCTATATCATGTAGTGTAGATGTTGAACAAACCGTTGAGAGCCATGGCGGATAGCCTTGCGGTTAAGGTGTTCGATTCACAATCGTTCACCCCAACCGTTGTTCGAGTCACTTCGTGTTTGGGGCTCGGTGGATGTGCAATGCTGATCATTCCCAACAAGGATGAAACAGCTGTACAGTGCTTCCATGCTTTTCAATGGTCAGTTGAGCGTTCAAGCTGCATGATCAATCATATTATATACAAATCTAATCTCTTACTACTCAATTGCAAATAGTAAGCAAGCTGTGTAGGTTGTTCATAAGGGAATGCCTTCTTGTTGTACTTAGGCCCCTACAGAGAAGTCATCCATCATAGGAGTGGATCGGTGTGTGGGTTGTGCTGGTGGTTACCGTTCAAATGAAGCCAGTTTGGGAACGGTGCTATATCATGTAGTGTAGATGTTGAACAAACCGTTGAGAACCATGGCGGATAGCCTTGCGGTTAAGGTGTTCGATTCACAATCGTTCACCCCAACCGTTGTTCGAGTCCCTTCGTGTTTGGGGCTCGGTGGATGTGCAATCCTGATCGTTCCCAACAAGGATGAAACAGCTGTACAGTGCTTCCATGCTTTTCAATGGTGAGTTGAGCGTTCAAGCTGCATGATCAATCATATTATATACAAATCTAATCTCTTACTACTCAATTGCAAATAGAAAGCAAGCTGTGTAGGTGGTTCATAAGGGAATGCCTTGGTTGTACTCAGGCCCCTACAGAGAATTCATCCATCTTAGGAGTGGATCGGTGTGTGGGTTGTGCTGGTTGTTACCGTTCAAATGAAGCCAGTTTGGGAACGGTGCTATATCATGTAGTGTAGATGTTGAACAAACCGTTGAGAACCATGGCGGATAGCCTTGCGGTTAAGGTGTTCGATTCACAATCGTTCACCCCAACCGTTGTTCGAGTCCCTTCGTGTTTGGGGCTCGGTGGATGTGCAATCCTGATCGTTCCCAACAAGGATGAAACAGCTGTACAGTGCTTCCATGCTTTTCAATGGTGAGTTGAGCGTTCAAGCTGCATGATCAATCATATTATATACAAATCTAATCTCCTACTACTCAATTGCAAATAGTAAGCAAGCTGTGTAGGTTGTTCATAAGGGAATGCCTTCTTGTTGTACTCAGGTACCTACTGAGAAGTCATCCACCATAGGAGTGGATCGGTGTGTGGGTTGTGCTGGTTGTTACCGTTCAAATGAAGCCAGTTTGGGAAGGGTGCTATATCATGTAGTGTAGATGTTGAACAAACCGTTGAGAGCCATGGCGGATAGCCTTGCGGTTAAGGTGTTCGATTCACAATCGTTCACCCCAACCGTTGTTCGAGTCCCTTCGTGTTTGGGGCTCGGTGGATGTGCAATGCTGATCATTCCCAACTAGGATGAAACAGCTGTACAGTGCTTCCATGCTTTTCAATGGTCAGTTGAGCGTTCAGGCTGCATGATCAATCATATTATATACAAATCTAATCTCCTACTACTCAATTGCAAATAGTAAGCAAGCTGTGTAGGTTGTTCATAAGGGAATGCGTTCTTGTTTTACTGAGGCCCCTACAGAGAATTCATCCATCATAGGAGTGGATCGGTGTGTGGGTTGTGCTGGTTGTTACCGTTCAAATGAAGCCAGTTTGGGAAGGGTGCTATATCATGTAGTGTAGATGTTGAACAAACCGTTGAGAACCATGGCGGATAGCCTTGCGGTTAAGGTGTTCGATTCACAATCGTTCACCCCAACCGTTGTTCGAGTCACTTCGTGTTTGGGGCTCGGTAGATGTGCAATGCTGATCATTCCCAACAAGGATGAAACAGCTGTACAGTGCTTCCATGCTTTTCAATGTTCAGTTGAGCGTTCAAGCTGCATGATCAATCATATTATATACAAATCTAATCTTCTACTACTCAATTGCAAATAGTAAGCAAGCTGTGTAGGTTGTTCATAAGGGAATGCCTTCTTGTTGTACTTAGGCCCCTACAGAGAACTCATCCATCATAGGAGTGGATCGGTGTGTGGGTTGTGCTGGTTGTTACCGTTCAAATGAAGCCAGTTTGGGAACGGTGCTATATCATGTAGTGTAGATGTTGAACAAACCGTTGAGAGCCATGGCGGATAGCCTTGCGGTTAAGGTGTTCGATTCACAATCGTTCACCCCAACCGTTGTTCGAGTCACTTCGTGTTTGGGGCTCGGTGGATGTGCAATGCTGATCATTCCCAACAAGGATGAAACAGCTGTACAGTGCTTCCATGCTTTTCAATGGTCAGTTGAGCGTTCAAGCTGCATGATCAATCATATTATATACAAATCTAATCTCTTACTACTCAATTGCAAATAGTAAGCAAGCTGTGTAGGTTGTTCATAAGGGAATGCCTTCTTGTTGTACTTAGGCCCCTACAGAGAAGTCATCCATCATAGGAGTGGATCGGTGTGTGGGTTGTGCTGGTGGTTACCGTTCAAATGAAGCCAGTTTGGGAACGGTGCTATATCATGTAGTGTAGATGTTGAACAAACCGTTGAGAACCATGGCGGATAGCCTTGCGGTTAAGGTGTTCGATTCACAATCGTTCACCCCAACCGTTGTTCGAGTCCCTTCGTGTTTGGGGCTCGGTGGATGTGCAATCCTGATCGTTCCCAACAAGGATGAAACAGCTGTACAGTGCTTCCATGCTTTTCAATGGTGAGTTGAGCGTTCAAGCTGCATGATCAATCATATTATATACAAATCTAATCTCCTACTACTCAATTGCAAATAGTAAGCAAGCTGTGTAGGTTGTTCATAAGGGAATGCCTTCTTGTTGTACTTAGGCCTCTCCAGAGAATTCATCCATCATAGGAGTGGATCGGTGTGTGGGTTGTGCTGGTTGTTACCGTTCAAATGAAGCCAGTTTGGGAACGGTGCTATATCATGTAGTGTACATGTTGAACAAACCGTTGAGAGCCATGGCGGATAGCCTTGCGGTTAAGGTGTTCGATTCACAATCGTTCACCCCAACCGTTGTTCGAGTCACTTCGTGTTTGGGGCTCGGTGGATGTGCAATGCTGATCATTCCCAACAAGGGTGAAACAGCTGTACAGTGCTTCCATGCTTTTCAATGGTCAGTTGAGCGTTCAAGCTGCATGATCAATCATATTATATACAAATCTAATCTCCTACTACTCAATTGCAAATAGTAATCAAGCTGTGTAGGTTGTTCATAAGGGAATGCCTTCTTGTTGTACTTAGGCCCCTTCAGAGATGTCATCCATCATAGGAGTTGATCGGTGTGTGGGTTGTGCTGGTTGTTACCGTTCAAATGAAGCCAGTTTGGGAACGGTGCTATTTCATGTAGTGTAGATGTTGAACAAACCGTTGAGAGCCATGGCGGATAGCCTTGTGTTTAATGTGTTCGATTCACAATCGTTCACCCCAACCGTTGTTCGAGTCCCTTCGTGTTTGGGGCTCGGTGGATGTGCAATGCTGATCATTCCCAACAAGGATGAAACAGCTGTACAGTGCTTCCATGCTTTTCAATGGTCAGTTGAGCGTTCAAGCTGCATGATCAATCATATTATATACAAATCTAATCTCCTACTACTCAATTGCAAATAGTAAGCAAGCTGTGTAAGTTGTTCATAAGGGAATGCCTTCTTGTTGTACTTAGGCCCCTACAGACAATTCATCCATCATAGGAGTGGATCGATGTGTGGGTTGTGCTGGTTGTTACCGTTCAAATGAAGCCAGTTTGGGAACGGTGCTATATCATGTAGTGTAGATGTTGAACAAACCGTTGAGAACCATGGCGGATAGCCTTGCGGTTAAGGTGTTCGATTCACAATCGTTCACCCCAACCGTTGTTCGAGTCCCTTCGTGTTTGGGGCTCGGTGGATGTGCAATGCTGATCATTCCCAACTAGGATGAAACAGCTGTACAGTGCTTCCATGCTTTTCAATGGTCAGTTGAGCGTTCAAGCTGCATGATCAATCATATTATATACAAATCTAATCTCCTACTACTCAATTGCAAATAGTAAGCAAGCTGTGTAGGTTGTTCATAAGGGAATGCCTTCTTGTTGTACTTAGGCCCCTACAGAGAATTCATCCATCATAGGAGTGGATCGGTGTGTGGTTTGTGCTGGTTGTTACCGTTCAAATGAAGCCAGTTTGGGAACGGTGCTATATCATGTAGTGTAGATGTTGAACAAACCGTTGAGAGCCATGGCGGATAGCCTTGCGGTTAAGGTGTTCGATTCACGATCGTTCACCCCAACCGTTGTTCGAGTCACTTCGTGTTTGGGGCTCGGTGGATGTGCAATGCTGATCATTCCCAACAAGGATGAAACAGCTGTACTGTGCTTCCATGCTTTTCAATGGTCAGTTGAGCGTTCAAGCTGCATGATCAATCATATTATATACAAATCTAATCTCCTACTACTCAATTGCAAATAGTAAGCAAGCTGTGTAGGTTGTTCATAAGGGAATGCCTTCTTGTTGTACTTAGGCCCCTACAGAGAACTCATCCATCATAGGAGTGGATCGGTGTGTGGGTTGTGCTGGTTGTTACCGTTCAAATGAAGCCAGTTTGGGAACGGTGCTATATCATGCAGTGTAGATGTTCAACAAACCGTTGAGAGCCATGGCGGATAGCCTTGCGGTTAAGGTGTTCGATTCACAATCGTTCTCCCCAACCGTTGTTCGAGTCCCTTCGTGTTTGGGGCTCGGTGGATGTGCAATGCTGATCATTCCCAACAAGGATGAAACAGCTGTACAGTGCTTCCATGCTTTTCAATGGTCAGTTGAGCGTTCAAGCTGCATGATCAATCATATTATATACAAATCTAATCTCCTACTACTCAATTGCAAATAGTAAGCAAGCTGTGTAGGTTGTTCATAAGGGAATGCCTTCTTGTTGTACTTAGGCCCCTACAGAGAATTCATCCATCATAGGAGTGGATCGGTGTGTGGTTTGTGCTGGTTGTTACCGTTCAAATGAAGCCAGTTTGGGAACGGTGCTATATCATGTAGTGTAGATGTTGAACAAACCGTTGAGAGCCATGGCGGATAGCCTTGCGGTTAAGGTGTTCGATTCACAATCGTTCTCCCCAACCGTTGTTCGAGTCCCTTCGTGTTTGGGGCTCGGTGGATGTGCAATGCTGATCATTCCCAACAAGGATGAAACAGCTGTACAGTGCTTCCATGCTTTTCAATGGTCAGTTGAGCGTTCAAGCTGCATGATCAATCATATTATATACAAATCTAATCTCCTACTACTCAATTGCAAATAGTAATCAAGCTGTGTAGGTTGTTCATAAGGGAATGCCTTCTTGTTGTACTTAGGCCTCTCCAGAGAATTCATCCATCATAGGAGTGGATCGGTGTGTGGGTTGTGCTGGTTGTTACCGTTCAAATGAAGCCAGTTTGGGAACGGTGCTATATCATGTAGTGTAGATGTTGAACAAACCGTTGAGAGCCATGGCGGATAGCCTTGCGGTTAAGGTGTTCGATTCACAATCGTTCACCCCAACCGTTGTTCGAGTCCCTTCGTGTTTGGGGCTCGGTGGATGTGCAATGCTGATCATTCCCAACAAAGATGAAACAGCTGTACAGTGCTTCCATGCTTTTCAATGGTCAGTTGAGCGTTCAAGCTGCATGATCAATCATATTATATACAAATCTAATCTCCTACTACTCAATTGCAAATAGTAATCAAGCTGTGTAGGTTGTTCATAAGGGAATGCCTTCTTGTTGTACTTAGGCCCCTACAGAGAATTCATCCATCATAGGAGTGGATCGGTGTGTGGGTTGTGCTGGTTGTTACCGTTCAAATGAAGCCAGTTTGGGAACGGTGCTATATCATGTAGTGTACATGTTGAACAAACCGTTGAGAGCCATGGCGGATAGCCTTGCGGTTAAGGTGTTCGATTCACAATCGTTCACCCCAACCGTTGTTCGAGTCACTTCGTGTTTGGGGCTCGGTGGATGTGCAATGCTGATCATTCCCAACTAGGATGAAACAGCTGTACAGTGCTTCCATGCTTTTCAATGGTCAGTTGAGCGTTCAAGCTGCATGATCAATCATATTATATACAAATCTAATCTCCTACTACTCAATTGAAATTTGTTACCACGCTTTATATGTTGTTCATAAGGGAATGCCTTCTTGTTGTACTTAGGCCCCTACAGAGAATTCATCCATCATAGGAGTGGATCGGTGTGTGGTTTGTGCTGGTTGTTACCGTTCAAATGAAGCCAGTTTGGGAACGGTGCTATATCATGTAGTGTAGATGTTGAACAAACCGTTGAGAGCCATGGCGGATAGCCTTGCGGTTAAGGTGTTCGATTCACAATCGTTCACCCCAACCGTTGTTCGAGTCCCTTTGTGTTTGGGGCTCGGTGGATGTGCAATGCTGATCATTCCCAACTAGGATGAAACAGCTGTACAGTGCTTCCATGCTTTTCAATGGTGAGTTGAGCGTTCAAGCTGCATGATCAATCATATTATATACAAATCTAATCTCCTACTACTCAATTGCAAATAGTAATCAAGCTGTGTAGGTTGTTCATAAGGGAATGCCTTCTTGTTGTACTCAGGCCACTACAGAGAAGTCATCCATCATAGGAGTGGATCGGTGTGTGGGTTGTGCTGGTTGTTACCGTTCAAATGAAGCCAGTTTGGGAACGGTGCTATATCATGTAGTGTAGATGTTGAACAAACCGTTGAGAACCATGGCGGATAGCCTTGCGGTTAAGGTGTTCGATTCACAATCGTTCACCCCAACCGTTGTTCGAGTCCCTTCGTGTTTGGGGCTCGGTGGATGTGCAATGCTGATCATTCCCAACTAGGATGAAACAGCTGTACAGTGCTTCCATGCTTTTCAATGGTCAGTTGAGCGTTCAAGCTGCATGATCAATCATATTATATACAAATCTAATCTCCTACTACTCAATTGCAAATAGTAATCAAGCTGTGTAGGTTGTTCATAAGGGAATGCCTTCTTGTTGTACTTAGGCCCCTACAGAGAATTCATCCATCATAGGAGTGGATCGGTGTGTGGGTTGTGCTGGTTGTTACCGTTCAAATGAAGCCAGTTTGGGAAGGGTGCTATATCATGTAGTGTAGATGTTGAACAAACCATTGAGAGCCATGGCGGATAGCCTTGCGGTTAAGGTGTTCGATTCACAATCGTTCACCCCAACAGTTTTTCGAGTCCCTTCGTGTTTGGGGCTCGGTGGATGTGCAATGCTGATCATTCCCAACAAGGATGAAACAGCTGTACATTGAATCCGTTCTTTCCAATGTTCAGTTAGTCGTTCAAGCTCTATGATCAATCATATTATATACAAATCTAATCTCCTACTACTCAATTGAAATTTGTTACCACGCTTTATATGTTGTTCATAAGGGAATGCCTTCTCGTTGTACTTAGGCCCCTACAGAGAACTCGTCCATCATAGGAGTGGATCGGTGTGTGGGTTGTGCTGGTTGTTACCGTTCAAATGAAGCCAGTTTGGGAACGGTGCTATTTCATGTAGTGTAGATGTTGAACAAACCATTGAGAGCCATGGCGGATAGCCTTGCGGTTAAGGTGTTCGATTCACAATCGTTCACCCCAACCGTTGTTCGAGTCACTTCGTGTTTGGGGCTCGGTGGATGTGCAATGCTGATCATTCCCAACAAGGATGAAACAGCTGTACAGTGCTTCCATGCTTTTCAATGGTCAGTTGAGCGTTCAAGCTGCATGATCAATCATATTATATACAAATCTAATCTCCTACTACTCAATTGCAAATAGTAAGCAAGCTGTGTAGGTTGTTCATAAGGGTATGCCTTCTTGTTGTACTTAGGCCCCTACAGAGAATTCATCCATCATAGGAGTGGATCGGTGTGTGGGTTGTGCTGGTTGTTACCGTTCAAATGAAGCCAGTTTGGGAACGGTGCTATATCATGTAGTGTAGATGTTGAACAAACCGTTGAGAGCCATGGCGGATAGCCTTGCGGTTAAGGTGTTCGATTCACAATCGTTCACCCCAACCGTTGTTCGAGTCCCTTCGTGTTTGGGACTCGGTGGATTTGCATTGCTGATCATTCCCAACAAGGATGAAACAGATGTACAGTGCTTCCATGCTTTTCAATGGTCAGTTGAGCGTTCAAGCTGCATGATCAATCATATTATATACAAATCTAATCTCCTACTACTCAATTGCAAATAGTAAGCAAGCTGTGTATGTTGTACATAAGGGATTGCTTTATGTTGTATTTAGGCCCCTACAGAGAATTCATCCATCATAGGAGTGGATCGGTGTGTGGGTTGTGCTGGTTGTTACCGTTCAAATGAAGCCAGTTTGGGAACGGTGCTATATCATGTAGTGTAGATGTTGAACAAACCGTTGAGAGCCATGGCGGATAGCCTTGCGGTTAAGGTGTTCGATTCACAATCGTTCACCCCAACCGTTGTTCGAGTCACTTCGTGTTTGGGGCTCGGTGGATGTGCAATGCTGATCATTCCCAACTAGGATGAAAAAGCTGTACAGTGCTTCCATGCTTTTCAATGGTCAGTTGAGCGTTCAAGCTGCATGATCAATCATATTATATGCAAATCTAATCTCCTACTACTCAATTGCAAATAGTAAGCAAGCTGTGTAGGTTGTTCATAAGGGAATGCCTTCTTGTTGTACTTAGGCCCCTACAGAGAATTCATCCATCATAGGAGTGGATCGGTGTGTGGGTTGTGCTGGTTGTTACCGTTCAAATGAAGCCAGTTTGGGAACGGTGCTATATCATGTAGTGTAGATGTTGAACAAACCGTTGAGAGCCATGGCGGATAGCCTTGCGGTTAAGGTGTTCGATTCACAATCGTTCACCCCAACAGTTTTTCGAGTCTCTTCTTGTTTGGGGCTCGGTGGATGTGCAATGCTGATCATTCCCAACAAGGATGAAACAGCTGTACAGTGCTTCCATGCTTTTCAATGGTCAGTTGAGCGTTCAAGCTGCATGATCAATCATATTATATACAAATCTAATCTCCTACTACTCAATTGCAAATAGTAAGCAAGCTGTGTAGGTTGTTCATAAGGGAATGCCTTCTTGTTGTACTGAGGCCACTACAGAAAATTCATCCATCATAGGAGTGGATCGGTGTGTGGGTTTTGCTGGTTGTTACCGTTCAAATGAAGCCAGTTTTCGAAGGGTGCTATATCACGTAGTGTAGATGTTGAACAAACCGTTGAGAGCCATGGCGGATAGCCTTGTGTTTAATGTGTTCGATTCACAATCGTTCACCCCAACCGTTGTTCGAGTCCCTTCGTGTTTGGGGCTCGGTGGATGTGCAATGCTGATCATTCCCAACAAGGATGAAACAGCTGTACAGTGCTTCCATGCGTTTCAATGTTCAGTTAGGCGTTCAAGCTGCATGATCAATCATATTATATACAAATCCAGTCTCCTACGATTCAATTGAAATTTGTTACTACGCTTTATATGTTGTTCATAAGGGAATCCGTTCTTGTTGTACTGAGGCCCCTACAGAGAAGTCATCCATCTTAGGAGTGGATCGGTGTGTGGTTTGTGCTGGTTGTTACCGTTCAAATGAAGCCAGTTTGGGAACGGTGCTATATCATGTAGTGTAGATGTTGAACAAACCGTTGAGAGCCATGGCGGATAGCCTTGCGATTAAGGTGTTCGATTCACAATCGTTCACCCCAACCGTTGTTCGAGTCCCTTCGTGTTTGGGACTCGGTGGATTTGCATTGCTGATCATTCCCAACTAGGATGAAACAGATGTACAGTGCTTCCATGCTTTTCAATGGTCAGTTGAGCGTTCAAGCTGCATGATCAATCATATTATATACAAATCTAATCTCCTACTACTCAATTGCAAATAGTAAGCAAGCTGTGTATGTTTTACATAAGGGATTGCTTTATGTTGTATTTAGGCCCCTACAGAGAATTCATCCATCATAGGAGTGGATCGGTGTGTGGGTTGTGCTGGTTGTTACCGTTCAAATGAAGCCAGTTTGGGAACGGTGCTATATCACGTAGTGTAGATGTTGAACAAACCGTTGAGAGCCATGGCGGATAGCCTTGTGTTTAATGTGTTCGATTCACAATCGTTCACCCCAACCGTTGTTCGAGTCCCTTCGTGTTTGGGGCTCGGTGGATGTGCAATGCTGATCATTCCCAACAAGGATGAAACAGCTGTACAGTGCTTCCATGCTTTTCAATGGTCAGTTGAGCGTTCAAGCTGCATGATCAATCATATTATATACAAATCTAATCTCCTACTACTCAATTGCAAATAGTAATCAAGCTGTGTAGGTTGTTCATAAGGGAATGCCTTCTTGTTGTACTTAGGCCGCTACAGAGAATTCATCCATCATAGGAGTGGATCGGTGTGTGGGTTGTGCTGGTTGTTCCCGTTCAAATGAAGCCAGTTTGGGAAGGGTGCCATATCACGTAGTGTAGATGTTGAACAAACCGTTGAGAGCCATGGCGGATAGCCTTGCGGTTAAGGTGTTCGATTCACAATCGTTCACCCCAACCGTTGTTCGAGTCCCTTCGTGTTTGGGGCTCGGTGGATGTGCAATGCTGATCATTCCCAACTAGGATGAAAAAGCTGTACAGTGCTTCCATGCTTTTCAATGGTCAGTTGAGCGTTCAAGCTGCATGATCAATCATATTATATGCAAATCTAATCTCCTACTACTCAATTGCAAATAGTAAGCAAGCTGTGTAGGTTGTTCATAAGGGAATGCCTTCTTGTTGTACTTAGGCCCCTACAGAGAACTCATCCATCATAGGAGTGGATCGGTGTGTGGGTTGTGCTGGTTGTTACCGTTCAAATGAAGCCAGTTTGGGAACGGTGCTATATCATGTAGTGTAGATGTTGAACAAACCGTTGAGAGCCATGGCGGATAGCCTTGCGGTTAAGGTGTTCGATTACCAATCGTTCACCCCAACAGTTTTTCGAGTCTCTTCTTGTTTGGGGCTCGGTGGATGTGCAATGCTGATCATTCCCAACAAGGATGAAACAGCTGTACAGTGCTTCCATGCTTTTCAATGGTCAGTTGAGCGTTCAAGCTGCATGATCAATCATATTATATACAAATCTAATCTCCTACTACTCAATTGCAAATAGTAAGCAAGCTGTGTAGGTTGTTCATAAGGGAATGCCTTCTTGTTGTACTGAGGCCACTACAGAAAATTCATCCATCATAGGAGTGGATCGGTGTGTGGGTTTTGCTGGTTGTTACCGTTCAAATGAAGCCAGTTTTCGAAGGGTGCTATATCACGTAGTGTAGATGTTGAACAAACCGTTGAGAGCCATGGCGGATAGCCTTGTGTTTAATGTGTTCGATTCACAATCGTTCACCCCAACCGTTGTTCGAGTCCCTTCGTGTTTGGGGCTCGGTGGATGTGCAATGCTGATCATTCCCAACAAGGATGAAACAGCTGTACAGTGCTTCCATGCGTTTCAATGTTCAGTTAGGCGTTCAAGCTGCATGATCAATCATATTATATACAAATCCAGTCTCCTACGATTCAATTGAAATTTGTTACTACGCTTTATATGTTGTTCATAAGGGAATCCGTTCTTGTTGTACTGAGGCCCCTACAGAGAAGTCATCCATCTTAGGAGTGGATCGGTGTGTGGTTTGTGCTGGTTGTTACCGTTCAAATGAAGCCAGTTTGGGAACGGTGCTATATCATGTAGTGTAGATGTTGAACAAACCGTTGAGAGCCATGGCGGATAGCCTTGCGATTAAGGTGTTCGATTCACAATCGTTCACCCCAACCGTTGTTCGAGTCCCTTCGTGTTTGGGACTCGGTGGATTTGCATTGCTGATCATTCCCAACTAGGATGAAACAGATGTACAGTGCTTCCATGCTTTTCAATGGTCAGTTGAGCGTTCAAGCTGCATGATCAATCATATTATATACAAATCTAATCTCCTACTACTCAATTGCAAATAGTAAGCAAGCTGTGTATGTTTTACATAAGGGATTGCTTTATGTTGTATTTAGGCCCCTACAGAGAATTCATCCATCATAGGAGTGGATCGGTGTGTGGGTTGTGCTGGTTGTTACCGTTCAAATGAAGCCAGTTTGGGAACGGTGCTATATCACGTAGTGTAGATGTTGAACAAACCGTTGAGAGCCATGGCGGATAGCCTTGTGGTTAATGTGTTCGATTCACAATCGTTCACCCCAACCGTTGTTCGAGTCCCTTCGTGTTTGGGGCTCGATGGATGTGCAATGCTGATCATTCCCAACAAGGATGAAACAGCTGTACAGTGCTTCCATGCTTTTCAATGGTCAGTTGAGCGTTCAAGCTGCATGATCAATCATATTATATACAAATCTAATCTCCTACTACTCAATTGCAAATAGTAATCAAGCTGTGTAGGTTGTTCATAAGGGAATGCCTTCTTGTTGTACTTAGGCCGCTACAGAGAATTCATCCATCATAGGAGTGGATCGGTGTGTGGGTTGTGCTGGTTGTTCCCGTTCAAATGAAGCCAGTTTGGGAACGGTGCCATATCACGTAGTGTAGATGTTGAACAAACCGTTGAGAGCCATGGCGGATAGCCTTGTGTTTAATGTGTTCGATTCACAATCGTTCACCCCAACCGTTGTTCGAGTCCCTTCGTGTTTGGGGCTCGGTGGATGTGCAATGCTGATCATTCCCAACAAGGGTGAATTAGCTGTACAGTGCTTCCATGCTTTTCAATGTTCAGTTAGGCGTTCAAGCTGCATGATCAATCATATTATATACAAATCTAGTATCCTACGATTCAATTGAAAATTGTTACCACGCTTTATATGTTGTTCATAAGGGAATGCCTTCTTGTTGTACTTAGGCCCCTACAGAGAATTCATCCATCATAGGAGTGGATCGGTGTGTGGGTTGTGCTGGTTGTTACCGTTCAAATGAAGCCAGTTTGGGAACGGTGCTATATCATGTAGTGTAGATGTTGAACAAACCGTTGAGAGCCATGGCGGATAGCCTTGTGTTTAATGTGTTCGATTCACAATCGTTCACCCCAACCGTTGTTCGAGTCCCTTCGTGTTTGGGGCTCGGTGGATGTGCACTGCTGATCAATCCCAACAAGGATGAAACAGCTGTACAGTGCTTCCATGCTTTTCAATGTTCAGTTAGGCGTTCAAGCTGCATGATCAATCATATTATATACAAATCTAATCTCCTACTACTCAATTGCAAATAGTAAGCAAGCTGTGTAGGTTGTTCATAAGGGAATGCCTTCTTGTTGTACTTAGGCCCCTACAGAGAATTCATCCATCATAGGAGTGGATCGGTGTGTGGTTTGTGCTGGTTGTTACCGTTCAAATGAGGCCAGTTTGGGAACGGTGCTATATCATGTAGTGTAGATGTTGAACAAACCGTTGAGAGCCATGGCGGATAGCCTTGTGGTTAAGGTGTTCGATTCACAATCGTTCACCCCAACCGTTGTTCGAGTCACTTCGTGTTTGGGGCTCGGTGGATGTGCATTGCTGTTCATTCCCAACTAGGATGAAACAGCTGTACAGTGCTTCCATGCTTTTCAATGGTGAGTTGAGCGTTCAAGCTGCATGATCAATCATATTATATACAAATCTAATCTCCTACTACTCAATTGCAAATAGTAAGCAAGCTGTGTAGGTTGTTCATAAGGGAATGCGTTCTTGTTGTACTTAGGCTCCTACAGAGAATTCATCCATCATAGGAGTGGATCGGTGTGTGGGTTGTGCTGGTTGTTACCGTTCAAATGAAGCCAGTTTGGGAACGGTGCTATATCATGTAGTGTAGATGTTGAACAAACCGTTGAGAGCCATGGCGGATAGCCTTGCGGTTAAGGTGTTCGATTCACAATCGTTCACCCCAACCGTTGTTCGAGTCCCTTCGTGTTTGGGGCTCGATGGATGTGCAATGCTGATCATTCCCAACAAGGATGAAACAGCTGTACAGTGCTTCCATGCTTTTCAATGGTGAGTTGAGCGTTCAAGCTGCATGATCAATCATATTATATACAAATCTAATCTCCTACTACTCAATTGAAATTTGTTACCACGCTTTATATGTTGTTCATAAGGGAATGCCTTCTTGTTGTACTTAGGCCCCTACAGAGAATTCATCCATCATAGGAGTGGATCGGTGTGTGGGTTGTGCTGGTTGTTACCGTTCAAATGAAGCCAGTTTGGGAAGGGTGCTATATCATGTAGTGTAGATGTTGAACAAACCGTTGAGAGCCATGGCGGAGAGCCTTGTGTTTAAGGTGTTCGATTCACAATCGTTCACCCCAACCGTTGTTCGAGTCACTTCGTGTTTGGGGCTCGGTGGATGTGCAATGCTGATCATTCCCAACAAGGATGAAACAGCTGTACAGTGCTTCCATGCTTTTCAATGGTCAGTTGAGCGTTCAAGCTGCATGATCAATCATATTATATACAAATCTAATCTCCTACTACTCAATTGCAAATAGTAATCAAGCTGTGTAGGTTGTTCATAAGGGAATGCGTTCTTGTTTTACTGAGGCCCCTACAGAGAATTCATCCATCATAGGAGTGGATCGGTGTGTGGGTTGTGCTGGTTGTTACCGTTCAAATGAAGCCAGTTTGGGAACGGTGCTATATCATGTAGTGTAGATGTTGAACAAACCATTGAGAGCCATGGCGGATAGCCTTGCGGTTAAGGTGTTCGATTCACAATCGTTCACCCCAACCGTTGTTCGAGTCCGTTTGTGTTTGGGGCTCGGTGGATGTGCAATGCTGATCATTCCCAACAAGGATGAAACAGCTGTACAGTGCTTCCATGCTTTTCAATGGTCAGTTGAGCGTTCAAGCTGCATGATCAATCATATTATATACAAATCCAATCTCCTACTACTCAATTGCAAATAGTAAGCAAGCTGTGTAGGTTGTTCATAAGGGTATGCCTTCTTGTTGTACTTAGGCCCCTACAGAGAATTCATCCATCATAGGAGTGGATCGGTGTGTGGGTTGTGCTGGTTGTTACCGTTCAAATGAAGCCAGTTTGGGAACGGTGCTATATCATGTAGTGTAGATGTTGAACAAACCGTTGAGAGCCATGGCGGATAGCCTTGTGGTTAAGGTGTTCGATTCACAATCGTTCACCCCAACCGTTGTTCGAGTCACTTCGTGTTTGGGGCTCGGTGGATATGCAATGCTGATCAATCCCAACAAGGATGAAACAGCTGTACAGTGCTTCCATGCTTTTCAATGTTCAGTTAGGCGTTCAAGCTGCATGATCAATCATATTATATACAAATCTAATCTCCTACGACTCAATTGCAAATAGTAAGCAAGCTGTGTAGGTTGTTCATAAGGGAATGCGTTCTTGTTTTACTTAGGCTCCTACAGAGAATTCATCCATCATAGGAGTGGATCGGTGTGTGGTTTGTGCTGGTTGTTACCGTTCAAATGAAGCCAGTTTGGGAACGGTGCTATATCATGTAGTGTAGATGTTGAACAAACCGTTGAGAGCCATGGCGGATAGCCTTGCGGTTAAGGTGTTCGATTCACAATCGTTCACCCCAACCGTTGTTCGAGTCCCTTCGTGTTTGGGGCTCGGTGGATGTGCAATGCTGATCATTCCCAACTAGGATGAAACAGCTGTACAGTGCTTCCATGCTTTTGAATGGTCAGTTGAGCGTTCAAGCTGCATGATCAATCATATTATATACAAATCCAATCTCCTACTACTCAATTGCAAATAGTAATCAAGCTGTGTAGGTTGTTCATAAGGGAATGCCTTCTTGTTGTACTTAGGCCCCTACAGAGAATTCATCCATCATAGGAGTGGATCGGTGTGTGGGTTGTGCTGGTTGTTACCGTTCAAATGAAGCCAGTTTGGGAACGGTGCTATATCATGTAGTGTAGATGTTGAACAAACCGTTGAGAACCATGGCGGATAGCCTTGTGTTTAAGGTGTTCGATTCACAATCGTTCACCCCAACCGTTGTTCGAGTCCCTTCGTGTTTGGGGCTCGGTGGATGTGCAATGCTGATCATTCCCAACAAGGATGAAACAGCTGTACAGTGCTTCCATGCTTTTCAATGGTCAGTTGAGCGTTCAAGCTGCATGATCAATCATATTATATACAAATCTAATCTCCTACTACTCAATTGCAAATAGTAAGCAAGCTGTGTAGGTTGTTCATAAGGGAATGCCTTCTTGTTTTACTGAGGCCCCTACAGAGAAATCATCCATCATAGGATTGGATCGGTGTGTGGTTTGTGCTGGTTGTTACCGTTCAAATGAAGCCAGTTTGGGGAGGGTGCTATATCATGTAGTGTAGATGTTGAACAAACCGTTGAGAGCCATGGCGGATAGCCTTGTGTTTAAGGTGTTCGATTCACAATCGTTCACCCCAACCGTTGTTCGAGTCACTTCGTGTTTGGGGCTCGGTGGATGTGCAATGCTGATCATTCCCAACAAGGATGAAACAGCTGTACAGTGCTTCCATGCTTTTCAATGGTCAGTTGAGCGTTCAAGCTGCATGATCAATCATATTATATACAAATCCAATCTCCTACTACTCAATTGAAATTTGTTACCACGCTTTATATGTTGTTCATAAGGGAATGCCTTCTTGTTGTACTTAGGCCCCTACAGAGAATTCATCCATCATAGGAGTGGATCGGTGTGTGGGTTGTGCTGGTTGTTACCGTTCAAATGAAGCCAGTTTGGGAACGGTGCTATATCATGTAGTGTAGATGTTGAACAAACCGTTGAGAGCCATGGCGGATAGCCTTGTGTTTAAGGTGTTCGATTCACAATCGTTCACCCCAACCGTTGTTCGAGTCACTTCGTGTTTGGGGCTCGGTGGATGTGCAATGCTGATCATTCCCAACAAGGATGAAACAGCTGTACAGTGCTTCCATGCTTTTCAATGGTGAGTTGAGCGTTCAAGCTGCATGATCAATCATATTATATACAAATCTAATCTCCTACTACTCAATTGCAAATAGTAAGCAAGCTGTGTAGGTTGTTCATAAGGGAATGCCTTCTTGTTTTACTGAGGCCCCTACAGAGAAATCATCCATCATAGGATTGGATCGGTGTGTGGTTTGTGCTGGTTGTTACCGTTCAAATGAAGCCAGTTTGGGAACGGTGCTATATCATGTAGTGTAGATGTTGAACAAACCGTTGAGAGCCATGGCGGATAGCCTTGTGTTTAAGGTGTTCGATTCACAATCGTTCACCCCAACCGTTGTTCGAGTCACTTCGTGTTTGGGGCTCGGTGGATGTGCAATGCTGATCATTCCCAACAAGGATGAAACAGCTGTACAGTGCTTCCATGCTTTTCAATGGTCAGTTGAGCGTTCAAGCTGCATGATCAATCATATTATATACAAATCCAATCTCCTACTACTCAATTGAAATTTGTTACCACGCTTTATATGTTGTTCATAAGGGAATGCCTTCTTGTTGTACTTAGGCCCCTACAGAGAATTCATCCATCATAGGAGTGGATCGGTGTGTGGGTTGTGCTGGTTGTTACCGTTCAAATGAAGCCAGTTTGGGAACGGTGCTATATCATGTAGTGTAGATGTTGAACAAACCGTTGAGAGCCATGGCGGATAGCCTTGTGGTTAAGGTGTTCGATTCACAATCGTTCACCCCAACCGTTGTTCGAGTCACTTCGTGTTTGGGGCTCGGTGGATGTACAATGCTGATCATTCCCAACAAGGATGAAACAGCTGTACAGTGCTTCCATGCTTTTCAATGGTCAGTTAGGCGTTCAAGCTGCATGATCAATCATATTATATACAAATCTAATCTCCTACTACTCAATTGCAAATAGTAAGCAAGCTGTGTAGGTTGTTCATAAGGGAATGCGTTCTTGTTTTACTTAGGCTCCTACAGAGAATTCATCCATCATAGGAGTGGATCGGTGTGTGGGTTGTGCTGGTTGTTACCGTTCAAATGAAGCCAGTTTGGGAACGGTGCTATATCATGTAGTGTAGATGTTGAACAAACCGTTGAGAGCCATGGCGGATAGCCTTGTGGTTAAGGTGTTCGATTCACAATCGTTCACCCCAACCGTTGTTCGAGTCACTTCGTGTTTGGGGCTCGGTGGATGTGCAATGCTGATCATTCCCCACAAGGATGAAACAGCTGTACAGTGATTCCATGCTTTTCAATGGTCAGTTGAGCGTTCAAGCTGCATGATCAATCATATTATATACAAATCTAATCTCCTACTACTCAATTGAAATTTGTTACCACGCTTTATATGTTGTTCATAAGGGAATGCCTTCTTGTTGTACTTAGGCCCCTACAGAGAAGTCATCCATCATAGGAGTGGATCGGTGTGTGGTTTGTGCTGGTTGTTACCGTTCAAATGAAGCCAGTTTGGGAACGGTGCTATATCATGTAGTGTAGATGTTGAACAAACCGTTGAGAGCCATGGCGGATAGCCTTGCGGTTAAGGTGTTCGATTCACAATCGTTCACCCCAACCGTTGTTCGAGTCACTTCGTGTTTGGGGCTCGGTGGATGTGCACTGCTGATCATTCCCAACAAGGATGAAACAGCTGTACAGTGCTTCCATGCTTTTCAATGGTGAGTTGAGCGTTCAAGCTGCATGATCAATCATATTATATACAAATCTAATCTCCTACTACTCAATTGCAAATAGTAAGCAAGCTGTGTAGGTTGTTCATAAGGGAATGCCTTCTTGTTGTACTTAGGCCCCTACAGAGAATTCATCCATCATAGGAGTGGATCGGTGTGTGGGTTGTGCTGGTTGTTACCGTTCAAATGAAGCCAGTTTGGGGAGGGTGCTATATCATGTAGTGTAGATGTTGAACAAACCGTTGAGAGCCACGGCGGATAGCCTTGCGGTTAAGGTGTTCGATTCACAATCGTTCACCCCAACCGTTGTTCGAGTCCCTTCGTGTTTGGGGCTCGGTGGATGTGCAATGCTGATCATTCCCAACAAGGATGAAACAGCTGTACAGTGCTTCCATGCTTTTCAATGGTGAGTTGAGCGTTCAAGCTGCATGATCAATCATATTATATACAAATCCAATCTCCTACTACTCAATTGCAAATAGTAATCAAGCTGTGTAGGTTGTTCATAAGGGTATGCCTTCTTGTTGTACTTAGGCCCCTACAGAGAATTCATCCATCATAGGAGTGGATCGGTGTGTGGGTTGTGCTGGTTGTTACCGTTCAAATGAAGCCAGTTTGGGAACGGTGCTATATCATGTAGTGTAGATGTTGAACAAACCGTTGAGAACCATGGCGGATAGCCTTGTGTTTAAGGTGTTCGATTCACAATCGTTCACCCCAACCGTTGTTCGAGTCCCTTCGTGTTTGGGGCTCGGTGGATGTGCAATGCTGATCATTCCCAACAAGGATGAAACAGCTGTACAGTGCTTCCATGCTTTTCAATGGTCAGTTGAGCGTTCAAGCTGCATGATCAATCATATTATATACAAATCCAATCTCCTACTACTCAATTGCAAATAGTAAGCAAGCTGTGTAGGTTGTTCATAAGGGTATGCCATCTTGTTGTACTTAGGCCCCTACAGAGAATTCATCCATCATAGGAGTGGATCGGTGTGTGGGTTGTGCTGGTTGTTACCGTTCAAATGAAGCCAGTTTGGGAACGGTGCTATATCATGTAGTGTAGATGTTGAACAAACCGTTGAGAGCCATGGCGGATAGCCTTGTGGTTAAGGTGTTCGATTCACAATCGTTCACCCCAACCGTTGTTCGAGTCCCTTCGTGTTTGGGGCTCGGTGGATGTGCAATGCTGATCATTCCCAACAAGGATGAAACAGCTGTACAGTGCTTCCATGCTTTTCAATGGTCAGTTGAGCGTTCAAGCTGCATGATCAATCATATTATATACAAATCTAATCTCCTACTACTCAATTGCAAATAGTAAGCAAGCTGTGTAGGTTGTTCATAAGGGAATGCCTTCTTGTTGTACTTAGGCCCCTACAGAGAATTCATCCATCTTAGGAGTGGATCGGTGTGTGGGTTGTGCTGGTTGTTACCGTTCAAATGAAGCCAGTTTGGGAACGGTGCTATATCATGTAGTGTAGATGTTGAACAAACCGTTGAGAGCCATGGCGGATAGCCTTGCGGTTAAGGTGTTCGATTCACAATCGTTCACCCCAACCGTTGTTCGAGTCACTTCGTGTTTGGGGCTCGGTGGATGTGCAATGCTGATCATTCCCAACAAGGATGAAACAGCTGTACAGTGCTTCCATGCTTTTCAATGGTCAGTTGAGCGTTCAAGCTGCATGATCAATCATATTATATACAAATCTAATCTCCTACTACTCAATTGCAAATAGTAAGCAAGCTGTGTAGGTTGTTCATAAGGGAATGCCTTCTTGTTGTACTTAGGCCCCTACAGAGAATTCATCCATCATAGGAGTGGATCGGTGTGTGGGTTTTGCTGGTTGTTACTGTTCAAATGAAGCCAGTTTGGGAAGGGTGCTATATCACGTAGTGTAGATGTTGAACAAACCGTTGAGAGCCATGGCGGATAGCCTTGCGGTTAAGGTGTTCGATTCACAATCGTTCACCCCAACCGTTGTTCGAGTCACTTCGTGTTTGGGGCTCGGTGGATGTGCAATGCTGATCATTCCCAACAAGGATGAAACAGCTGTACAGTGCTTCCATGCTTTTCAATGGTGAATTGAGCGTTCAAGCTGCATGATCAATCATATTATATACAAATCTAATCTCCTACTACTCAATTGCAAATAGTAAGCAAGCTGTGTAGGTTGTTCATAAGGGAATGCCTTCTTGTTGTACTTAGGCCCCTACAGAGAATTCCTCCATCATAGGAGTGGATCGGTGTGTGGGTTGTGCTGGTTGTTACCGTTCAAATGAAGCCAGTTTGGGAACGGTGCTATATCATGTAGTGTAGATGTTGAACAAACCGTTGAGAGCCATGGCGGATAGCCTTGCGGTTAAGGTGTTCGATTCACAATGGTTCACCCCACCCGTTGTTCGAGTCACTTCGTGTTTGGGGCTCGGTGGATGTGCAATGCTGATCATTCCCAACAAGGATGAAAAAGCTGTACAGTGCTTCCATGCTTTTCAATGGTCAGTTGAGCGTTCAAGCTGCATGATCAATCATATTATAAACAAAGCCAATCTCCTACTACTCAATTGCAAATAGTAAGCAAGCTGTGTAGGTTGTTCATAAGGGAATGCCTTCTTGTTGTACTTAGGCCCCTACAGAGAATTCATCCATCTTAGGAGTGGATCGGTGTGTGGGTTGTGCTGGTTGTTACCGTTCAAATGAAGCCAGTTTGGGAACGGTGCTATATCATGTAGTGTAGATGTTGAACAAACCGTTGAGAGCCATGGCGGATAGCCTTGCGGTTAAGGTGTTCGATTCACAATCGTTCACCCCAACCGTTGTTCGAGTCACTTCGTGTTTGGGGCTCGGTGGATGTGCAATGCTGATCATTCCCAACAAGGATGAAACAGCTGTACAGTGCTTCCATGCTTTTCAATGGTCAGTTGAGCGTTCAAGCTGCATGATCAATCATATTATATACAAATCTAATCTCCTACTACTCAATTGCAAATAGTAAGCAAGCTGTGTAGGTTGTTCATAAGGGAATGCCTTCTTGTTGTACTTAGGCCCCTACAGAGAATTCATCCATCATAGGAGTGGATCGGTGTGTGGGTTGTGCTGGTTGTTACCGTTCAAATGAAGCCAGTTTGGGAAGGGTGCTATATCACGTAATGTAGATGTTGAACAAACCGTTGAGAGCCATGGCGGATAGCCTTGCGGTTAAGGTGTTCGATTCACAATCGTTCACCGCAACGGATGTTCAAGTCACTTCGTGTTTGGGGATCGGTGGATGTGCAATGCTGATCATTCCCAACAAGGATGAAACAGCTGTACAGTGCTTCCATGCTTTTCAATGGTCAGTTGAGCGTTCAAGCTGCATGATCAATCATATTATATACAAATCTAATCTCCTACTACTCAATTGCAAATAGTAAGCAAGCTGTGTAGGTTGTTCATAAGGGAATGCCTTCTTGTTGTACTTAGGCCCCTACAGAGAATTCATCCATCTTAGGAGTGGATCGGTGTGTGGGTTGTGCTGGTTGTTACCGTTCAAATGAAGCCAGTTTGGGAACGGTGCTATATCATGTAGTGTAGATGTTGAACAAACCGTTGAGAGCCATGGCGGATAGCCTTGCGGTTAAGGTGTTCGATTCACAATCGTTCACCCCAACCGTTGTTCGAGTCCCTTCGTGTTTGGGGCTCGGTGGATGTGCAATGCTGATCATTCCCAACAAGGATGAAACAGCTGTACAGTGCTTCCATGCTTTTCAATGGTCAGTTGAGCGTTCAAGCTGCATGATCAATCATATTATATACAAATCTAATCTCCTGCTACTCAATTGCAAATAGTAAGCAAGCTGTGTAGGTTGTTCATAAGGGAATGCCTTCTTGTTGTACTTAGGCCCCTACAGAGAATTCATCCATCATAGGAGTGGATCGGTGTGTGGGTTGTGCTGGTTGTTACCGTTCAAATGAAGCCAGTTTGGGAACGGTGCTATATCATGTAGTGTAGATGTTGAACAAACCGTTGAGAGCCATGGCGGATAGCCTTGCGGTTAAGGTGTTCGATTCACAATCGTTCACCCCAACCGTTGTTCGAGTCACTTCGTGTTTGGGGCTCGGTGGATGTGCACTGCTGATCATTCCCAACAACGATGAAACAGCTGTACAGTGCTTCCATGCTTTTCAATGTTCAGTTAGGCGTTCAAGCTGCATGATCAATCATATTATATACAAATCTAATCTCCTACTACTCAATTGAAATTTGTTACCACGCTTTATATGTTGTTCATAAGGGAATGCCTTCTTGTTGTACTTAGGCCCCTACAGAGAATTCATCCATCATAGGAGTGGATCGGTGTGTGGTTTGTGCTGGTTGTTACCGTTCAAATGAAGCCAGTTTGGGGAGGGTGCTATATCATGTAGTGTAGATGTTGAACAAACCGTTGAGAGCCATGGCGGATAGCCTTGCGGTTAAGGTGTTCGATTCACAATCGTTCACCCCAACCGTTGTTCGAGTCACTTCGTGTTTGGGGCTCGGTGGATGTGCAATGCTGATCATTCCCAACAAGGATGAAACAGCTGTACAGTGCTTCCATGCTTTTCAATGGTCAGTTGAGCGTTCAAGCTGCATGATCAATCATATTATATACAAATCTAATCTCCTACTACTCAATTGCAAATAGTAAGCAAGCTGTGTAGGTTGTTCATAAGGGAATGCCTTCTTGTTGTACTTAGGCCCCTACAGAGAATTCATCCATCATAGGAGTGGATCGGTGTGTGGGTTGTGCTGGTTGTTACCGTTCAAATGAAGCCAGTTTGGGAACGGTGCTATATCATGTAGTGTAGATGTTGAACAAACCGTTGAGAGCCATGGCGGATAGCATTGTGTTTAAGGTGTTCGATTCACAATCGTTCACCCCAACAGTTTTTCTATTCCCTTCGTGTTTGGGGCTCGGTGGATTTGCAATCCTGATCATTCCCAACAAGGATGAAACAGCTGTACAGTGCTTCCATGCTTTTCAATGGTCAGTTGAGCGTTCAAGCTGCATGATCAATCATATTATATACAAATCTAATCTCCTACTACTCAATTGCAAATAGTAAGCAAGCTGTGTAGGTTGTTCATAAGGGAATGCCTTCTTGTTGTACTTAGGCCCCTACAGAGAATTCATCCATCATAGGAGTGGATCGGTGTGTGGGTTGTGCTGGTTGTTACCGTTCAAATGAAGCCAGTTTGGGAATGGTGCTATATCATGTAGTGTAGATGTTGAACAAACCGTTGAGAGCCATGGCGGATAGCCTTGTGTTTAAGGTGTTCGATTCACCATCGTTCACCCCAACCGTTGTTCGAGTCCCTTTGTGTTTGGAGCTCGGTGAATGTGCAATGCTGATCATTCCCAACTAGGATGAAACAGCTGTACAGTGCTTCCATGCTTTTCAATGGTCAGTTGAGCGTTCAAGCTGCATGATCAATCATATTATATACAAATCCAATCTCCTACTACCCAATTGCAAATAGTAAGCAAGCTGTGTAGGTTGTTCATAAGGGAATGCCTTCTTGTTGTACTTAGGCCCCTACAGACAATTCATCCATCTTAGGAGTGGATCGGTGTGTGGGTTGTGCTGGTTGTTACCGTTCAAATGAAGCCAGTTTGGAAGGGTGCTATATCATGTAGTGTAGATGTTGAACAAACCGTTGAGAGCCATGGCGGATAGCCTTGCGGTTAAGGTGTTCGATTCACAATCGTTCACCCCAACCGTTGTTCGAGTCCCTTCGTGTTTGGGGCTCGGTGGATGTGCAATGCTGATCATTCCCAACTAGGATGAATTAGCTGTACAGTGCTTCCATGCTTTTCAATGTTCAGTTAGGCGTTCAAGCTGCATGATCAATCATATTATATACAAATCTAATCTCCTACTACTCAATTGAAATTTGTTACCACGCTTTATATGTTGTTCATAAGGGAATGCCTTCTTGTTGTACTTAGGCCCCTACAGAGAATTCATCCATCATAGGAGTGGATCGGTGTGTGGGTTGTGCTGGTTGTTACCGTTCAAATGAAGCCAGTTTGGGAACGGTGCTATATCACGTAGTGTAGATGTTGAACAAACCGTTGAGAGCCATGGCGGATAGCCTTGCGGTTAAGGTGTTCGATTCACAATCGTTCACCCCAACCGTTGTTCGAGTCACTTCGTGTTTGGGGCTCGGTGGATGTGCAATGCTGATCATTCCCAACAAGGATGAAACAGCTGTAAAGTGCTTCCATGCTTTTCAATGGTCACTTGAGCGTTCAAGCTGCATGATCAATCATATTATATACAAATCCAATCTCCTACTACTCAATTGCAAATAGTAAGCTAGCTGTGTAGGTTGTTCATAAGGGAATGCCTTCTTGTTGTGCTTAGGCCCCTACAGAGAATTCATCCATCATAGGAGTGGATCGGTGTGTGGTTTGTGCTGGTTGTTACCGTTCAAATGAAGCCAGTTTGGGAACGGTGCTATATCATGTAGTGTAGATGTTGAACAAACCGTTGAGAGCCATGGCGGATAGCCTTGCGGTTAAGGTGTTCGATTCACAATCGTTCACCCCAACCGTTGTTCGAGTCACTTCGTGTTTGGGGCTCGGTGGATGTGCAATGCTGATCATTCCCAACAAGGATGAAACAGCTGTACAGTGCTTCCATGCTTTTCAATGGTCAGTTGAGCGTTCAAGCTGCATGATCAGTCATATTATATACAAATCTAATCTCCTACTACTCAATTGCAAATAGTAAGCAAGCTGTGTAGGTTGTTCATAAGGGAATGCCTTCTTGTTGTACTTAGGCCCCTACAGAGAATTCATCCATCAAAGGAGTGGATCGGTGTGTGGGTTGTGCTGGTTGTTACCGTTCAAATGAAGCCAGTTTGGGAACGGTGCTATATCATGTAGTGTAGATGTTGAACAAACCGTTGAGAGCCATGGCGGATAGCCTTGTGTTTAAGGTGTTCGATTCACAATCGTTCACCCCAACCGTTGTTCGAATCCCTTTGTGTTTGGGGCTCGGTGAATGTGCAATGCTGATCATTCCCAACTAGGATGAAACAGCTGTACAGTGCTTCCATGCTTTTCAATGGTCAGTTGAGCGTTCAAGCTGCATGATCAATCATATTATATACAAATCTAATCTCCTACTACTCAATTGCAAATAGTAAGCAAGCTGTGTAGGTTGTTCATAAGGGAATGCCTTCTTGTTGTACTTAGGCCCCTACAGAGAATTCATCCATCATAGGAGTGGATCGGTGTGTGGGTTGTGCTGGTTGTTACCGTTCAAATGAAGCCAGTTTGGGAACGGTGCTATATCATGTAGTGTAGATGTTGAACAAACCGTTGAGAGCCATGGCGGATAGCCTTGCGGTTAAGGTGTTCGATTCACAATGGTTCACCCCAACCGTTGTTCGAGTCCCTTCGTGTTTGGGGCTCGGTGGATGTGCAATGCTGATCATTCCCAACAAGGATGAAACAGCTGTACAGTGCTTCCATGCTTTTCAATGGTGAGTTGAGCGTTCAAGCTGCATGATCAATCATATTATATACAAATCTAATCTCCTACCACTCAATTGCAAATAGTAAGCATGCTGTGTAGGTTGTTCATAAGGGAATGCCTTCTTGTTGTACTTAGGCCCCTACAGAGAATTCATCCATCATAGGAGTGGATCGGTGTGTGGTTTGTGCTGGTTGTTATCGTTCAAATGAAGCCAGTTTGGGAACGGTGCTATATCATGTAGTGTAGATGTTGAACAAACCGTTGAGAGCCATGGCGGATAGCCTTGCGGTTAAGGTGTTCGATTCACAATCGTTCACCCCAACCGTTGTTCGAGTCCGTTTGTGTTTGGGGCTCGGTGGATGTGCAATGCTGATCATTCCCAACAAGGATGAAACAGCTGTACTGTGCTTCCATGCTTTTCAATGGTGAGTTGAGCGTTCAAGCTGCATGATCAATCATATTATATACAAATCTAATCTCCTACTACTCAATTGCAAATAGTAAGCAAGCTGTGTAGGTTGTTCATAAGGGAATGCCTTCTTGTTGTACTTAGGCCCCTACAGAGAATTCATCCATCATAGGAGTGGATCGGTGTGTGGGTTGTGCTGGTTGTTACCGTTCAAATGAAGCCAGTTTGGGAACGGTGCTATATCACGTAGCGTAGATGTTGAACAAACCGTTGAGAGCCATGGCGGATAGCCTTGTGTTTAAGGTGTTCGATTCACAATCGTTCACCCCAACCGTTGTTCGAGTCCGTTTGTGTTTGGGGCTCGGTGGATGTGCATTGCTGATCATTCCCAACAAGGATGAAACAGCTGTACAGTGCTTCCATGCTTTTCAATTGTCAGTTGAGCGTTCAAGCTGCATGATCAATCATATTATATACAAATCTAATCTCCTACTACTCAATTGCAAATAGTAACCAAGCTGTGTAGGTTGTTCATAAGGGAATGCCTTCTTGTTGTACTTAGGCCCCTACAGAGAATTCATCCATCATAGGAGTGGATCGGTGTGTGGTTTGTGCTGGTTGTTACCGTTCAAATGAAGCCAGTTTGGGAACGGTGCTATATCACGTAGTGTAGATGTTGAACAAACCGTTGAGAGCCATGGCGGATAGCCTTGTGTTTAAGGTGTTCGATTCACAATGGTTCACCGCAACCCTCGTTCGAGTCACTTCGTGTTTGGGGCTCGGTGGATGTGCAATGCTGATCATTCCCAACAAGGATGAAAAAGCTGTACAGTGCTTCCATGCTTTTCTATGTTCAGTTAGGCGTTCAAGCTGCATGATCAATCATATTATATACAAATCTAATCTCCTACTACTCAATTGCAAATAGTAAGCAAGCTGTGTAGGTTGTTCATAAGGGAATGCCTTCTTGTTGTACTTAGGCCCCTACAGAGAATTCATCCATCTTAGGAGTGGATCGGTGTGTGGGTTGTGCTGGTTGTTACCGTTCAAATGAAGCCAGTTTGGGAACGGTGCTATATCATGTAGTGTAGATGTTGAACAAACCGTTGAGAGCCATGGCGGATAGCCTTGTGTTTAAGGTGTTCGATTCACAATCGTTCACCCCAACCGTTGTTCGAATCCCTTTGTGTTTGGAGCTCGGTGAATGTGCAATGCTGATCATTCCCAACTAGGATGAAACAGCTGTACAGTGCTTCCATGCTTTTCAATGGTCAGTTGAGCGTTCAAGCTGCATGATCAATCATATTATATACAAATCTAATCTCCTACTACTCAATTGCAAATAGTAAGCAAGCTGTGTAGGTTGTTCATAAGGGAATGCCTTCTTGTTGTACTTAGGCCCCTACAGAGAATTCATCCATCATAGGAGTGGATCGGTGTGTGGGTTGTGCTGGTTGTTACCGTTCAAATGAAGCCAGTTTGGGAACGGTGCTATATCATGTAGTGTAGATGTTGAACAAACCGTTGAGAGCCATGGCGGATAGCCTTGCGGTTAAGGTGTTCGATTCACAATCGTTCACCCCAACCGTTGTTCGAGTCCCTTCGTGTTTGGGGCTCGGTGGATGTGCAATGCTGATCATTCCCAACAAGGATGAAACAGCTGTACAGTGCTTCCATGCTTTTCAATGGTGAGTTGAGCGTTCAAGCTGCATGATCAATCATATTATATACAAATCTAATCTCCTACCACTCAATTGCAAATAGTAAGCATGCTGTGTAGGTTGTTCATAAGGGAATGCCTTCTTGTTGTACTTAGGCCCCTACAGAGAATTCATCCATCATAGGAGTGGATCGGTGTGTGGTTTGTGCTGGTTGTTATCGTTCAAATGAAGCCAGTTTGGGAACGGTGCTATATCATGTAGTGTAGATGTTGAACAAACCGTTGAGAGCCATGGCGGATAGCCTTGCGGTTAAGGTGTTCGATTCACAATCGTTCACCCCAACCGTTGTTCGAGTCCGTTTGTGTTTGGGGCTCGGTGGATGTGCAATGCTGATCATTCCCAACAAGGATGAAACAGCTGTACTGTGCTTCCATGCTTTTCAATGGTGAGTTGAGCGTTCAAGCTGCATGATCAATCATATTATATACAAATCTAATCTCCTACTACTCAATTGCAAATAGTAAGCAAGCTGTGTAGGTTGTTCATAAGGGAATGCCTTCTTGTTGTACTTAGGCCCCTACAGAGAATTCATCCATCATAGGAGTGGATCGGTGTGTGGGTTGTGCTGGTTGTTACCGTTCAAATGAAGCCAGTTTGGGAACGGTGCTATATCACGTAGCGTAGATGTTGAACAAACCGTTGAGAGCCATGGCGGATAGCCTTGTGTTTAAGGTGTTCGATTCACAATCGTTCACCCCAACCGTTGTTCGAGTCCCTTTGTGTTTGGGGCTCGGTGGATGTGCATTGCTGATCATTCCCAACAAGGATGAAACAGCTGTACAGTGCTTCCATGCTTTTCAATTGTCAGTTGAGCGTTCAAGCTGCATGATCAATCATATTATATACAAATCTAATCTCCTACTACTCAATTGCAAATAGTAACCAAGCTGTGTAGGTTGTTCATAAGGGAATGCCTTCTTGTTGTACTTAGGCCCCTACAGAGAATTCATCCATCTTAGGAGTGGATCGGTGTGTGGGTTGTGCTGGTTGTTACCGTTCAAATGAAGCCAGTTTGGGAACGGTGCTATATCACGTAGTGTAGATGTTGAACAAACCGTTGAGAGCCATGGCGGATAGCCTTGCGGTTAAGGTGTTCGATTCACAATGGTTCACCCCAACCGTTGTTCGAGTCACTTCGTGTTTGGGGCTCGGTGGATGTGCAATGCTGATCATTCCCAACAAGGATGAAACAGCTGTACAGTGCTTCCATGCTTTTCAATGGTCAGTTGAGCGTTCAAGCTGCATGATCAATCATATTATATACAAATCTAATCTCCTACCACTCAATTGCAAATAGTAAGCAAGCTGTGTAGGTTGTTCATAAGGGAATGCGTTCTTGTTGTACTTAGGCCCCTACAGAGAATTCATCCATCATAGGAGTGGATCGGTGTGTGGGTTGTGCTGGTTGTTACCGTTCAAATGAAGCCAGTTTGGGAACGGTGCTATATCATGTAGTGTAGATGTTGAACAAACCGTTGAGAGCCATGGCGGATAGCCTTGCGGTTAAGGTGTTCGATTCACAATCGTTCACCCCAACCGTTGTTCGAGTCCGTTTGTGTTTGGGGCTCGGTGGATGTGCAATGCTGATCATTCCCAACAAGGATGAAACAGCTGTACAGTGCTTCCATGCTTTTCAATGGTGAGTTGAGCGTTCAAGCTGCATGATCAATCATAATATATACAAATCTAATCTCCTACTACTCAATTGCAAATAGTAACCAAGCTGTGTAGGTTGTTCATAAGGGAATGCCTTCTTGTTGTACTTAGGCCCCTACAGAGAATTCATCCATCATAGGAGTGGATCGGTGTGTGGTTTGTGCTGGTTGTTACCGTTCAAATGAAGCCAGTTTGGGAACGGTGCTATATCATGTAGTGTAGATGTTGAACAAACCGCTGAGAGCCATGGCGGATAGCCTTGCGGTTAAGGTGTTCGATTCACAATCGTTCACCCCAACCGTTGTTCGAGTCCCTTCGTGTTTGGGGCTCGGTGGATGTGCAATGCTGATCATTCCCAACAAGGATGAAACAGCTGTACAGTGCTTCCATGCTTTTCAATGGTCAGTTGAGCGTTCAAGCTGCATGATCAATCATATTATATACAAATCTAATCTCCTACTACTCAATTGCAAATAGTAAGCAAGCTGTGTAGGTTGTTCATAAGGGAATGCCTTCTTGTTGTACTTAGGCCCCTACAGAGAATTCATCCATCATAGGAGTGGATCGGTGTGTGGGTTGTGCTGGTTGTTACCGTTCAAATGAAGCCAGTTTGGGAAGGGTGCCATATCACGTAGTGTAGATGTTGAACAAACCGTTGAGAGCCATGGCGGATAGCCTTGTGGTTAAGGTGTTCGATTCACAATGGTTCACCCCAACCGTTGTTCGAGTCACTTCGTGTTTGGGGCTCGGTGGATGTGCAATGCTGATCATTCCCAACAAGGATGAAAAAGCTGTACAGTGCTTCCATGCTTTTCAATGTTCAGTTGAGCGTTCAAGCTGCATGATCAATCATATTATATACAAATCTAATCTCCTACTACTCAATTGCAAATAGTAAGCATGCTGTGTAGGTTGTTCATAAGGGAATGCCTTCTTGTTGTACTTAGGCCCCTACAGAGAATTCATCCATCATAGGAGTGGATCGGTGTGTGGTTTGTGCTGGTTGTTACCGTTCAAATGAAGCCAGTTTGGGAACGGTGCTATATCATGTAGTGTAGATGTTGAACAAACCGTTGAGAGCCATGGCGGATAGCCTTGCGGTTAAGGTGTTCGATTCACAATCGTTCACCCCAACCGTTGTTCGAGTCACTTCGTGTTTGGGGCTCGGTGGATGTGCAATGCTGATCATTCCCAACAAGGATGAAACAGCTGTACAGTGCTTCCATGCTTTTCAATGGTGAGTTGAGCGTTCAAGCTGCATGATCAATCATATTATATACAAATCTAATCTCCTACTACTCAATTGCAAATAGTAAGCAAGCTGTGTAGGTTGTTCATAAGGGAATGCCTTCTTGTTGTACTTAGGCCCCTACAGAGAATTCATCCATCATAGGAGTGGATCGGTGTGTGGTTTGTGCTGGTTGTTACCGTTCAAATGAAGCCAGTTTGGGAACGGTGCTATATCATGTAGTGTAGATGTTGAACAAACCGTTGAGAGCCATGGCGGATAGCCTTGCGGTTAAGGTGTTCGATTCACAATCGTTCACCCCAACCGTTGTTCGAGTCCCTTCGTGTTTGGGGCTCGGTGCATGTGCAATGCTGATCATTCCCAACAAGGATGAAACAGCTGTACAGTGCTTCCATGCTTTTCTATGTTCAGTTAGGCGTTCAAGCTGCATGATCAATCATATTATATACAAATCTAATCTCCTACTACTCAATTGCAAATAGTGAGCAAGCTGTGTAGGTTGTTCATAAGGGAATGCCTTCTTGTTGTACTTAGGCCCCTACAGAGAATTCATCCATCAAAGGAGTGGATCGGTGTGTGGGTTGTGCTGGTTGTTACCGTTCAAATGAGGCCAGTTTGGGAACGGTGCTATATCATGTAGTGTAGATGTTGAACAAACCGTTGAGAGCCATGGCGGATAGCCTTGCGGTTAAGGTGTTCGATTCACAATCGTTCACCCCAACCGTTGTTCGAGTCCCTTTGTGTTTGGGGCTCGGTGGATGTGCATTGCTGATCATTCCCAACAAGGATGAAACAGCTGTACAGTGCTTCCATGCTTTTCAATGGAGAGTTGGGCGTTCAAGCTGCATGATCAATCATATTATATACAAATCCAATCTCCTACTACTCAATTGCAAATAGTAAGCAACCTGTGTAGGTTGTTGATATGGGAATGCCTTCTTGTTATACTCAGGCCCCTACAGAGAATTCATCCATCATAGGAGTGGATCGGTGTGTGGGTTGTGCTGGTTGTTACCGTTCAAATGAAGCCAGTTTGGGAACGGTGCTATATCATGTAGTGTAGATGTTGAACAAACCGTTGAGAGCCAAGGCGGATAGCCTTGTGTTTAATGTGTTCGATTCACAGTCGTTCACCCCAACCGTTGTTCGAGTCCGTTTGTGTTTGGGGCTCGGTGGATGTGCATTGCTGATCATTCCCAACAAGGATGAAACAGCTGTACAGTGCTTCCATGCTTTTCAATGGTGAGTTGAGCGTTCAAGCTGCATGATCAATCATATTATATACAAATCTAATCTCCTACTACTCAATTGCAAATAGTAAGCAAGCTGTGTAGGTTGTTCATAAGGGAATGCCTTGGATGTACTCAGGCCCCTACAGAGAATTCATCCATCATAGGAGTGGATCGGTGTGTGGGTTGTGCTGGTTGTTACCGTTCAAATGAAGCCAGTTTGGGAACGGTGCTATATCATGTAGTGTAGATGTTGAACAAACCGTCGAGAGCCATGGCGGATAGCCTTGCGGTTAAGGTGTTCGATTCACAATCGTTCACCCCAACCCATGTTAGAGTCCCTTCGTGTTTGGGGCTCGGTGGATGTGCAATGCTGATCATTCCCAACAAGGATGAAACAGCTGTACAGTGCTTCCATGCTTTTCAATGGTCAGTTGAGCGTTCAAGCTGCATGATCAATCATATTATATACAAATCCAATCTCCTACTACCCAATTGCGAATAGTAATCAAGTTGTGTAGGTTGTTCATAAGGGAATGCCTTCTTGTTGTACTTAGGCCCCTACAGAGAATTCATCCATCATATGAGTGGATCGGTGTGTGGGTTTTTCTGGTTGTTACTGTTCAAATGAAGCCAGTTTGGGAAGGGTGCTATATCACGTAGTGTAGATGTTGAACAAACCGTTGAGAGCCATGGCGGATAGTCTTCCGTTTAAGATGTTCGATTCACAATCGTTCACCCCAACCCTATTTGGAGTTTACTTTGGGGGCTCGGTGAATTTGCATTGCTGATCATTCCCAACAAGGATGAAACAGCTGTACAGTGCTTCCATGCTTTTCAATGGTCAGTTGAGCGTTCAAGCTGCATGATCAATCATATTATATACAAATCTAATCTCCTACTACTCAATTGCAAATAGTAATCAAGCTGTGTATGTTGATCCTAAGGGAATGCCTTCTTGTTGTACTTAGGCCCCTTTTGAGAATTCATCCATCATAGGAGTGGATCGGTGTGTGGGTTGTGCTGGTTGTTACCGTTCAAATGAAGCCAGTTTGGGAACGGTGCTATATCATGTAGTGTAGATGTTGAACAAACCGTTGAAAGCCATGGCGGATAGCCTTGCGGTTAAGGTGTTCGATTCACAATCGTTCACCCCAACCGTTGTTCGAGTCACTTCGTGTTTGGGGCTCGGTGGATGTGCATTGCTGATCATTCCCAACAACGATGAAACAGCTGTACAGTGCTTCCATGCTTTTCAATGGTGAGTTGAGCGTTCAAGCTGCATGATCAATCATATTATATACAAATCTAATCTCCTACTACTCAATTGCAAATAGTAAGCAAGCTGTGTAGGTTGTTCATAAGGGAATGCCTTCTTGTTGTACTTAGGCCCCTACTGAGAATTCATCCATCATAGGAGTGGATCGGTGTGTGGGTTGTGCTGGTTGTTACCGTTCAAATGAAGCCAGTTTGGGAACGGTGCTATATCATGTAGTGTAGATGTTGAACAAACCGTTGAGAGCCATGGCGGATAGCCTTGTGTTTAATGTGTTCGATTCACAATCGTTCACCCCAACCGTTGTTCGAGTCCGTTTGTGTTTGGGGCTCGGTGGATGTGCATTGCTGATCATTCCCAACAAGGATGAATTAGCTGTACAGTGCTTCCATGCTTTTCTATGTTCAGTTAGGCGTTCAAGCTGCATGATCAATCATATTATATACAAATCTAATCTCCTACTACTCAATTGCAAATAGTAAGCAAGCTGTGTAGGTTGTTCATAAGGGAATGCCTTCTTGTTGTACTTAGGCCCCTACAGAGAATTCATCCATCAAAGGAGTGGATCGGTGTGTGGGTTGTGCTGGTTGTTACCGTTCAAATGAAGCCAGTTTGGGAACGGTGCTATATCATGTAGTGTAGATGTTGAACAAACCGTTGAGAGCCATGGCGGATAGCCTTGTGTTTAATGTGTTCGATTCACAGTCGTTCACCCCAACCGTTGTTCGAGTCCGTTTGTGTTTGGGGCTCGGTGGATGTGCATTGCTGATCATTCCCAACAAGGATGAAAAAGCTGTACAGTGCTTCCATGCTTTTCAATGGTGAGTTGAGCGTTCAAGCTGCATGATCAATCATATTATATACAAATCTAATCTCCTACTACTCAATTGCAAATAGTAAGCTAGCTGTGTAGGTTGTTCATAAGGGAATGCCTTGGTTGTACTCAGGCCCCTACAGAGAATTCATCCATCATAGGAGTGGATCGGTGTGTGGGTTGTGCTGGTTGTTACCGTTCAAATGAAGCCAGTTTGGGAACGGTGCTATATCATGTAGTGTACATGTTGAACAAACCGTTGAGAGCCATGGCGGATAGCCTTGTGTTTAATGTGTTCGATTCACAATCGTTCACCCCAACCGTTGTTCGAGTCCCTTTGTGTTTGGGGCTCGGTGGATGTGCAATGCTGATCATTCCCAACAAGGATGAAACAGCTGTACTGTGCTTCCATGCTTTTCAATGGTCAGTTGAGCGTTCAAGCTGCATGATCAATCATATTATATACAAATCTAATCTCCTACTACTTAATTGCGAATAGTAATCAAGTTGTGTAGGTTGTTCATAAGGGAATGCCTTCTTGTTGTACTTAGGCCCCTACTGAGAATTCATCCATCATATGAGTGGATCGGTGTGTGGGTTTTGCTGGTTGTTACTGTTCAAATGAAGCCAGTTTGGGAAGGGTGCTATATCACGTAGTGTAGATGTTGAACAAACCGTTGAGAGCCATGGCGGATAGTCTTCCGTTTAAGATGTTCGATTCACAATCGTTCACCCCAACCCTATTTGAAGTTTACTTTGGGGGCTCGGTGAATTTGCATTGCTGATCATTCCCAACAAGGATGAAACAGCTGTACAGTGCTTCCATGCTTTTCAATGGTCAGTTGAGCGTTCAAGCTGCATGATCAATCATATTATATACAAATCTAATCTCCTACTACTCAATTGCAAATAGTAATCAAGCTGTGTATGTTGTTCCTAAGGGAATGCCTTCTTGTTGTACTTAGGCCCCTTTTGAGAATTCATCCATCATAGGAGTGGATCGGTGTGTGGGTTGTGCTGGTTGTTACCGTTCAAATGAAGCCAGTTTGGGAACGGTGCTATATCATGTAGTGTAGATGTTGAACAAACCGTTGAAAGCCATGGCGGATAGCCTTGCGGTTAAGGTGTTCGATTCACAATCGTTCACCCCAACCGTTGTTCGAGTCACTTCGTGTTTGGGGCTCGGTGGATGTGCATTGCTGATCATTCCCAACAACGATTAAACAGCTGTACAGTGCTTCCATGCTTTTCAATGGTGAGTTGAGCGTTCAAGCTGCATGATCAATCATATTATATACAAATCTAATCTCCTACTACTCAATTGCAAATAGTAAGCAAGCTGTGTAGGTTGTTCATAAGGGAATGCCTTCTTGTTGTACTTAGGCCCCTACAGAGAATTCATCCATCATAGGAGTGGATCGGTGTGTGGGTTGTGCTGGTTGTTACCGTTCAAATGAAGCCAGTTTGGGAACGGTGCTATATCATGTAGTGTAGATGTTGAACAAACCGTTGAGAGCCATGGCGGATAGCCTTGTGTTTAAGATGTTCGATTCACAAACGTTCACCACAACCCTATTTGTAGTTTCCTTTGAGGGCACGGTGAATTTGCATTGCTGAACATTCCCAACAAGGATGAAACAGCTGTACAGTGCTTCCATGCTTTTCAATGGTCAGTTGAGCGTTCAAGCTGCATGATCAATCATATTATATACAAATCTAATCTCCTACTACTCAATTGCAAATAGTAATCAAGCTGTGTAGGTTGTTCATAAGGGAATGCCTTGGTTGTACTCAGGCCCCTACAGAGAAGTCATCCATCTTAGGAGTGGATCGGTGTGTGTGTTGTGCTGGTTGTTACCGTTCAAATGAAGCCAGTTTGGGGAGGGTGCTATATCATGTAGTGTAGATGTTGAACAAACCGTTGAGAGCCATGGCGGATAGCCTTGTGTTTAACGTGTTCGATTCACAATCGTTCACCCCAACCGTTGTTCGAGTACCTTCGTGTTTGGGGCTCGGTGGATGTGCAATACTGATCATTCCCAAGAAGGATGAAACAGCTGTACAGTGCTTCCATGCTTTTCAATGGTGAGTTGAGCGTTCAAGCTGCATGATCAATCATATTATATACAAATCTAATCTCCTACTACTCAATTGCAAATAGTAAGCAAGCTGTGTATGTTGATCCTAAGGGAATGCCTTCTTGTTGTACTTAGGCCCCTACAGAGAATTCATCCATCATAGGAGTGGATCGGTGTGTGGGTTGTGCAGGTTGTTACCGTTCAAGTGAAGCCAGAGTGAGATCGGTGCTATATCATGTAGTGTAGATGTTGAACAAACCGTTGAGAGCCATGGCGGATAGTCTTCCGTTTAAGATGTTCGATTCACAATCGTTCACCCCAACCCAGTTTGGAGTTTCCTTTGGGGGCTCGGTGGATTTGCATTGCTGATCATTCCCAACAAGGATGAAACAGCTGTACAGTGCTTCCATGCTTTTCAATGGTGAGTTGAGCGTTCAAGCTGCATGATCAATCATATTATATACAAATCTAATCTCCTACTACTCAATTGCAAATAGTAAGCAATCTGTGTATGTTGTACATAAGGGAATGCCTTCTTGTTGTACTTAGGCCCCTACTGTGAATTCATCCATCATAGGAGTGGATCGGTGTGTGGGTTGTGCTGGTTGTTACCGTTCAAATGAAGCCAGTTTGGGAACGGTGCTATATCATGTAGTGTAGATGTTGAACAAACCGTTGAGAGCCATGGCGGATAGCCTTGCGGTTAAGGTGTTCGATTACCAATCGTTCACCCCAACCGTTGTTCGAGTCCCTTCGTGTTTGGGGCTCGGTGGATGTGCAATGCTGATCATTCCCAACTAGGATGAAATAGCTGTACAGTGCTTCCATGCTTTTCAATGTTCAGTTGAGCGTTCAAGCTGCATGATCAATCATATTATATACAAATCTAATCTCCTACGACTCAATTGCAAATGGTAAGCAAGCTGTGTAGGTTGTTCATAAGGGAATGCCTTCTTGTTGTACTTAGGCCCCTACAGAGAATTCATCCATCATAGGAGTGGATCGGTGTGTGGGTTGTGCTGGTTGTTACCGTTCAAATGAAGCCAGTTTGGGAACGGTGCTATATCATGTAGTGGAGATGTTGAACAAACCGTTGAGAGCCATGGCGGATAGCCTTGCGGTTAAGGTGTTCGATTCACAATCGTTCACCCCAACCGTTGTTCGAGTCACTTCGTGTTTGGGGCTCGGTGGATGTGCAATGCTGATCATTCCCAACAAGGATGAAACAGCTGTACAGTGCTTCCATGCTTTTCAATGGTCACTTGAGCGTTCAAGCTGCATGATCAATCATATTATATACAAATCTAATCTCCTACCACTCAATTGTAAATAGTAACCAAGCTGTGTAGGTTGTTCATAAGGGAATGCCTTCTTGTTGTACTTAGGCCCCTACAGAGAATTCATCCATCATAGGAGTGGATCGGTGTGTGTGTTGTGCTGGTTGTTACCGTTCAAATGAAGCCAGTTTGGGGAGGGTGCTATATCATGTAGTGTACATGTTGAACAAACCGTTGAGAGCCATGGCGGATAGCCTTGTGTTTAACGTGTTCGATTCACAATCGTTCACCCCAACCGTTGTTCGAGTACCTTCGTGTTTGGGGCTCGGTGGATGTGCAATACTGATCATTCCCAAGAAGGATGAAACAGCTGTACAGTGCTTCCATGCTTTTCAATGGTGAGTTGAGCGTTCAAGCTGCATGATCAATCATATTATATACAAATCTAATCTCCTACTACTCAATTGCAAATAGTAAGCAAGCTGTGTATGTTGATCCTAAGGGAATGCCTTCTTGTTGTACTTAGGCCCCTACAGAGAATTCATCCATCATAGGAGTGGATCGGTGTGTGGGTTGTGCAGGTTGTTACCGTTCAAGTGAAGCCAGAGTGAGATCGGTGCTATATCATGTAGTGTAGATGTTGAACAAACCGTTGAGAGCCATGGCGGATAGTCTTGCGTTTAAGATGTTCGATTCACAATCGTTCACCCCAACCCAGTTTGGAGTTTCCTTTGGGGGCTCGGTGGATTTGCATTGCTGATCATTCCCAACAAGGATGAAACAGCTGTAAAGTGCTTCCATGCTTTTCAATGGTGAGTTGAGCGTTCAAGCTGCATGATCAATCATATTATATACAAATCTAATCTCCTACTACTCAATTGCAAATAGTAAGCAATCTGTGTATGTTGTACATAAGGGAATGCCTTCTTGTTGTACTTAGGCCCCTACAGAGAATTCATCCATCATAGGAGTGGATCGGTGTGTGGGTTGTGCTGGTTGTTACCGTTCAAATGAAGCCAGTTTGGGAACGGTGCTATATCATGTAGTGTAGATGTTGAACAAACCGTTGAGAGCCATGGCGGATAGCCTTGCGGTTAAGGTGTTCGATTCACAATCGTTCACCCCAACCGTTGTTCGAGTCCCTTCGTGTTTGGGGCTCGGTGGATGTGCAATGCTGATCATTCCCAACTAGGATGAAATAGCTGTACAGTGCTTCCATGCTTTTCAATGTTCAGTTGAGCGTTCAAGCTGCATGATCAATCATATTATATACAAATCTAATCTCCTACGACTCAATTGCAAATGGTAAGCAAGCTGTGTAGGTTGTTCATAAGGGAATGCCTTCTTGTTGTACTTAGGCCCCTACAGAGAATTCATCCATCATAGGAGTGGATCGGTGTGTGGGTTGTGCTGGTTGTTACCGTTCAAATGAAGCCAGTTTGGGAACGGTGCTATATCATGTAGTGGAGATGTTGAACAAACCGTTGAGAGCCATGGCGGATAGCCTTGCGGTTAAGGTGTTCGATTCACAATCGTTCACCCCAACCGTTGTTCGAGTCACTTCGTGTTTGGGGCTCGGTGGATGTGCAATGCTGATCATTCCCAACAAGGATGAAACAGCTGTACAGTGCTTCCATGCTTTTCAATGGTCACTTGAGCGTTCAAGCTGCATGATCAATCATATTATATACAAATCTAATCTCCTACTACTCAATTGCAAAAAGTAATCAAGCTGTGTAGGTTGTTCATAAGGGAATGCCTTCTTGTTGTACTTAGGCCCCTACAGAGAATTCATCCATCTTAGGAGTGGATCGGTGTGTGGGTTGTGCTGGTTGTTACCGTTCAAATGAAGCCAGTTTGGGAACGGTGCAATATCATGTAGTGTAGATGTTGAACAAACCGTTGAAAGCCATGGCGGATAGCCTTGCGGTTAAGGTGTTCGATTACCAATCGTTCACCCCAACCGTTGTTCGAGTCCCTTCGTGTTTGGGGCTCGGTGGATGTGCAATACTGATCATTCCCAAGAAGGATGAAACAGCTGTACAGTGCTTCCATGCTTTTCAATGTTCAGTTAGGCTTTCAAGCTGCATGATCAATCATATTATATACAAATCCAATTTCCTACTACTCAATTGCAAATAGTAAGCAAGCTGTGTATGTTGATCCTAAGGGAATGCCTTCTTGTTGTACTTAGGCCCCTACAGAGAATTCATCCATCATAGGAGTGGATCGGTGTGTGTGTTGTGCAGGTTGTTACCGTTCAAGTGAAGCCAGAGTGAGAACGGTGCTATTTCATGTAGTGTAGATGTTGAACAAACCGTTGAGAGCCATGGCGGATAGTCTTCCTTTTAAGATGTTCGATTCACAATCGTTCACCCCAACCCTGTTTGGAGTTTCCTTTGGTGGCTCGGTGGATTTGCATTGCTGATCATTCCCAACAAGGATGAAACAGCTGTACAGTGCTTCCATGCTTTTCAATGGTCAGTTGAGCGTTCAAGCTGCATGATCAATCATATTATATACAAATCTAATCTCCTACTACTCAATTGCAAATAGTAAGCAAGCTGTGTATGTTGTACATAAGGGAATGCCTTCTTGTTGTACTTAGGCCCCTACTGAGAATTCATCCATCATAGGAGTGGATCGGCGTGTGGGTTTTGCTGGTTGTTACCGGTTCAAATGAAGCCAGTTTGGGAACGGTGCTATATCATGTAGTGTAGATGTTGAACAAACCGTTGAGAGCCATGGCGGATAGCCTTGTGTTTAATGTGTTCGATTCACAATCGTTCACCCCAACCGTTGTTCGAGTCCCTTCGTGTTTGGGGCTCGGTGGATGTGCAATGCTGATCATTCCCAACTAGGATGAAACAGCTGTACAGTGCTTCCATGCTTTTCAATGGTCAGTTGAGCGTTCAAGCTGCATGATCAATCATATTATATACAAATCCAATTTCCTACTACACAATTGCAAATAGTAAGCAAGCTGTGTAGGTTGTTCATAAGGGAATGCCTTCTGGTTGTACTTAGGCCCCTACAGAGAATTCATCCATCATAGGAGTGGATCGGTGTGTGTGTTGTGCAGGTTGTTACCGTTCAAATGAAGCCAGATTGAGAACGCTGCTATATCATGTAGTGTAGATGTTGAACAAACCGTTGAGAGCCATGGCGGATAGCCTTGTGTTTAATGTGTTCGATTCACAATCGTTCACCACAACCATATTTGGAGTTTCCTTTGGGGGCTCGGTGGATTTGCATTGCTGATCATTCCCAACAAGGATGAAACAGCTGTACAGTGCTTCCATGCTTTTCAATGGTGAGTTGAGCGTTCAAGCTGCATGATCAATCATATTATATACAAATCTAATCTCCTACTACTCAATTGCAAATAGTAAGCAAGCTGTGTAGGTTGTTCATAAGGGAATGCCTTCTTGTTTTACTTAGGCCCCTACAGAGAATTCATCCATCATACGAGTGGATCGGTGTGTGTGTTGTGCTGGTTGTTACCGTTCAAATGAAGCCAGATTGAGAACGGTGCTATATCACGTAATGTAGATGTTGAACAAACCGTTGAGAGCCATGGCGGATAGTCTTCCCTTTAGGATGTTCGATTCACAATCGTTCACCACAACCCTATTTGGAGTTTCCTTTGGGGGCTCGGTGGATTTGCATTGCTGATCATTCCCAACAAGGTTGAAACAGCTGTACAGTGCTTCCATGCTTTTCAATGGTCAGTTGAGCGTTCAAGCTGCATGATCAATCATATTATATACAAATCTAATCTCCTACTACTCAATTGCAAATAGTAAGCAAGCTGTGTAGGTTGTTCATAAGGGAATGCCTTCTTGTTGTACTTAGGCCCCTACAGAGAATTCATCCATCAAAGGAGTGGATCGGTGTGTGGTTTGTGCTGGTTGTTACCGTTCAAATGAGGCCAGTTTGGGAACGGTGCTATATCATGTAGTGTAGATGTTGAACAAACCGTTGAGAGCCATGGCGGATAGCCTTGCGGTTAAGGTGCTCGATTCACAATCGTTCTCCCCAACCGTTGTTCGAGTCACTTCGTGTTTGGGGCTCGGTGGATGTGCAATGCTGATCATTCCCAACAAGGATGAAAAAGCTGTACAGTGCTTCCATGCTTTTCAATGGTCAGTTGAGCGTTCAAGCTGCATGATCAATCATATTATGTACAAATCTAATCTCCTACGACTCAATTGCAAATAGTAAGCAAGCTGTGTTGGTGGTTCATAAGGGAATGCCTTCTTGTTGTACTTAGGCCCCTACTGAGAATTCATCCATCATAGGAGTGGATCGGTGTGTGGGTTGTGCTGGTTGTTACCGTTCAAATGAAGCCAGTTTGGTTAGGGTGCTATATCATGTAGTGTAGATGTTGAACAAACCGTTGAGAGCCATGGCGGATAGCCTTGTGTTTAATGTGTTCGATTCACAATCGTTCACCCCAACCGTTGTTCGAGTCCGTTTGTGTTTGGGGCTCGGTGGATGTGCAATGCTGATCATTCCCAACAAGGATGAAACAGCTGTACAGTGCTTCCATGCTTTTCAATGGTGAGTTGAGCGTTCAAGCTGCATGATCAATCATATTATATACAAATCAAATTTCCTACTACTCAATTGCAAATATTAAACAAGCTGTGTAGGTTGTTCATAAGGGAATGCCTTCTGGTTGTAATTAGGCCCCTACAGAGAATTCATCCATCAAAGGAGTGGATCGGTGTGTGTGTTGTGCAGGTTTTTACCGTTCAAATGAAGCCAGATTGAGAACGGTGCTATATCATGTAGTGTAGATGTTGAACAAACCGTTGAGAGCCATGGCGGATAGTCTTCCCTTTAGGATGTTCGATTCACAATCGTTCACCACAACCCTATTTGGAGTTTCCTTTGGGGGCTCGGTGGATTTGCATTGCTGATCATTCCCAACAAGGATGAAACAGCTGTACAGTGCTTCCATGCTTTTCAATGGTGAGTTGAGCGTTCAAGCTGCATGATCAATCATATTATATACAAATCTAATCTCCTACTACTCAATTGCAAATAGTAAGCAAGCTGTGTAGGTTGTTCATAAGGGAATGCCTTCTTGTTGTACTTAGGCCCCTACAGAGAACTCATCCATCAAAGGAGTGGATCGGTGTGTGGGTTGTGCTGGTTGTTACCGTTCAAATGAAGCCAGATTGAGAACGGTGCTATATCACGTAGTGTAGATGTTGAACAAACCGTTGAGAGCCATGGCGGATAGTCTTCCCTTTAGGATGTTCGATTCACAATCGTTCACCACAACCCTATTTGGAGTTTCCTTTGGAGGCTCGGTGGATTTGCATTGCTGATCATTCCCAACAAGGATGAAACAGCTGTACAGTGCTTCCATGCTTTTCAATGGTGAGTTGAGCGTTCAAGCTGCATGATCAATCATATTATATACAAATCCAATCTCCTACTACCCAATTGCAAATAGTAAGCAAGCTGTTTAGGTTGTTCATAAGGGAATGCCTTCTGGTTGTACTTAGGCCCCTACTGAGAATTCATCCATCATAGGAGTGGATCGGTGTGTGGGTTGTGCTGGTTGTTACCGTTCAAATGAAGCCAGTTTGGGAAGGGTGCTATATCACGTAGTGTAGATGTTGAACAAACCGTTGAGAGCCATGGCGGATAGCCTTGTGTTTAAGGTGTTCGATTCACAATCGTTCACCCCAACCGTTGTTCGAGTCACTTCGTGTTTGGGGCTCGGTGGATGTGCATTGCTGATCATTCCCAACAACGATGAAATAGATGTAAAGTGCTTCCATGCTTTTCAATGGTCAGTTGAGCGTTCAAGCTGCATGATCAATCATATTATATGCAAATCTAATCTCCTACTACTCAATTGCAAACAGAAAGCAAGCTGTGTAGGTTGTTCATAAGGGAATGCCTTCTGGTTGTACTTAGGCCCCTACAGAGAATTCATCCATCATAGGAGTGGATCGGTGTGTGTGTTGTGCTGGTTGTTACCGTTCAAATGAAGCCAGATTGAGAACGGTGCTATATCACGTAGTGTAGATGTTGAACAAACCGTTGAGAGCCATGGCGGATAGTCTTCCCTTTAGGATGTTCGATTCACAATCGTTCACCACAACCCTATTTGGAGTTTCCTTTGGGGGCTCGGTGGATTTGCATTGCTGATCATTCCCAACAAGGATGAAACAGCTGTACAGTGCTTCCATGCTTTTCAATGGTGAGTTGAGCGTTCAAGCTGCATGATCAATCATATTATATACAAATCTAATCTCCTACTACTCAATTGCAAATAGTAACCAAGATGTGTAGGTGGTTCATAAGGGAATGCCTTCTTGTAGTACTTAGGCCCCTACAGAGAATTCATCCATCATAGGAGTGGATCGGTGTGTGGGTTGTGCTGGTTGTTACCGTTCAAATGAAGCCAGTTTGGGGAGGGTGCTATATCATGTAGTGTAGATGTTGAACAAACCGTTGAGAGCCATGGCGGATAGACTTGTGTTTAATGTGTTCGATTCACAATCGTTCACCCCAACCGTTGTTCGAGTCCCTTCGTGTTTGGGGCTCGGTGGATGAGCAATGCTGATCATTCCCAACAAGGATGAAACAGCTGTACAGTGCTTCCATGCTTTTGAATGGTCAGTTGAGCGTTCAAGCTGCATGATCAATCATATTATATACAAATCTAATCTCCTACTACTCAATTGCAAATAGTAATCAAGCTGTGTAGGTTGTTCATAAGGGAATGCCTTCTTGTTGTACTTAGGCCCCTACAGAGAATTCATCCATCATAGGAGTGGATCGGTGTGTGGGTTGTGCTGGTTGTTACCGTTCAAATGAAGCCAGTTTGGGGAGGGTGCTATATCATGTAGTGTAGATGTTGAACAAACCGTTGAGAGCCATGGCGGATAGCCTTGCGGTTAAGGTTTTCGATTCGCAAAATTCACCACAATCCTTATTGGAGTTACATTTGAGGGCTCCGTGTATTTGCATTGCTGATCATTCCCAACAACGATGAAACAGCTGTACAGTGCTTCCATGCTTTTCAATGGTGAGTTGAGCGTTCAAGCTGCATGATCAATCATATTATATACAAATCTAATCTCCTACTACTCAATTGCAAATAGTAAGCAAGCTGTGTAGGTTGTTCATAAGGGAATGCCTTGGTTGTACTGAGGCCACTACAGAAAATTCATCCATCATAGGAGTGGATCGGCGTGTGGGTTGTGCTGGTTGTTACCGTTCAAATGAAGCCAGTTTGGGGAGGGTTCTATATCATGTAGTGTAGATGTTGAACAAACCGTTGAGAGCCATGGCGGATAGCCTTGCGGTTAAGGTGTTCGATTCACAATCGTTCACCCCAACAGTTTTTCGAGTCCCTTCGTGTTTGGGGCTCGGTGGATGTGCATTGCTGATCATTCCCAACTAGGATGAAACAGCTGTACAGTGCTTTCATGCTTTTCAATGGTCAGTTGAGCGTTCAAGCTGCATGATCAATCATATTATATACAAATCTAATCTCCTACTACTCAATTGCAAATAGTAAGCAAGCTCTGTAGGTTGTTCATAAGGGAATGCCTTCTTGTTGTACTTAGGCTCCTACAGAGAATTCATCCATCATAGGAGTGGATCGGTGTGTGGGTTGTGCTGGTTGTTACCGTTCAAATGAAGCCAGTTTGGTTAGGGTGCTATATCATGTAGTGTAGATGTTGAACAAACCGTTGAGAGCCATGGCGGATAGCCTTGTGTTTAAGGTGTTCGATTCGCAAAAGTTCACCACAATCCTTATTGGAGTTACATTTGAGGTCTCCGGGTATTTGCATTGCTGATCATTCCCAACAAGGATGAAACAGCTGTACAGTGCTTCCATGCTTTTCAATGGTGAGTTGAGCGTTCAAGCTGCATGATCAAACATATTATATACAAATCTAATCTCCTACTACTCAAATGCAAATAGTAAGCAAGCTGTGTAGGTTGTTCATAAGGGAATGCCTTCTTGTTGTACTTAGGCCCCTACAGAGAACTCATCCATCATAGGAGTGGATCGGTGTGTGGGTTGTGCTGGTTGTTACCGTTCAAATGAAGCCAGTTTGGGAAGGGTGCTATATCATGTAGTGTAGATGTTGATCAAACCGTTGAGAGCCATGGCGGATAGTCTTCCTTTAAAGATGTTCGATTCACAATCGTTCAACACAACCCTATTTGGTATTTCCTTTGGGGGCTCGTTGGATTTGCAATGCTGATCATTCCCAACAAGGATGAAACAGCTGTACAGTGCTTCCATGCTTTTCAATGGTGAGTTGAGCGTTCAAGCTGCATGATCAATCATATTATATACAAATCTAATCTCCTACTACTCAATTGCAAATAGTAACCAAGCTGTGTAGGTTGTTCATAAGGGAATGCCTTCTTGTTGTACTTAGGCCCCTACAGAGAATTCATCCATCATAGGAGTGGATCGGTGTGTGGGTTGTGCTGGTTGTTACCATTCAAATGAGGCCAGTTTGGGAACGGTGCTATATCATGTAGTGTAGATGTTGAACAAACCGTTGAGAGCCATGATGGATAGCCTTGTGTTTAAGGTGTTCGATTCGCAAAATTTCACCACAATCCTTATTGGAGTTACATTTGAGGGCTCCGTGTATTTGCATTGCTGATCATTCCCAACAAGGATGAAACAGCTGTACAGTGCTTCCATGCTTTTCAATGGTCAGTTGAGCGTTCAAGCTGCATGATCAATCATATTATATACAAATCTAATCTCCTACTACTCAATTGCAAATAGTAAGCAAGCTGTGTATGTTGTACGTAAGGGAATGCGTTCTTGTTGTACTTAGGCCCCTACAGAGAATTCATCCATCATAGGAGTGGATCGGTGTGTGGTTTGTGCTGGTTGTTACCGTTCAAATGAAGCCAGTTTGGGAAGGGTGCTATATCATGTAGTGTAGATGTTGAACAAACCGTTGAGAGCCATGGCGGATAGCCTTGTGTTTAAGGTGTTCGATTCACAATCGTTCACCACAAACCTTATTGGAGTTACATTTGGGGGCTCCGTGTAATTGCATTGCTGATCATTCCCAACAAGGATGAAACAGCTGTACAGTGCTTCCATGCTTTTCAATGGTCAGTTGAGCGTTCAAGCTGCATGATCAATCATATTATATACAAATCTAATCTCCTACCACTCAATTGCAAATAGTAAGCAAGCTGCGTAGGTTGTTCATAAGGGAATGCGTTCTTGTTGTACTTAGGCCCCTACAGAGAATTCATCCATCATAGGAGTGGATCGGTGTGTGGGTTGTGCTGGTTTTTACCATTCAAATGAAGCCAGTTTGGGAACGGTGCTATATCATGTAGTGTAGATGTTGAACAAACCGTTGAGAGCCATGGCGGATAGCCTTGTGTTTAATGTGTTCGATTCACCATCGTTCACCCCAACCCTTGTTATAGTCCGTTTGTGTTTGGGGCTCGGTGGATGTGCATTGCTGATCATTCCCAACAAGGATGAAACAGCTGTACAGTGCTTCCATGCTTTTCAATGGTCAGTTGAGCGTTCAAGCTGCATGATCAATCATATTATATAGAAATCTAATCTCCTACTACTCAATTGCAAATAGTAAGCAAGCTGTGTAGATTGTTCATAAGGGAATGCCTTCTTGTTGTACTTAGGCCCCTACAGAGAATTCATCCATCTTAGGAGTGGATCGGTGTGTGGGTTGTGCTGGTTGTCACCATTCAAATGAAGCCAGTTTGGGAACGGTGCTATATCCTGTAGTGTAGATGTTGAACAAAGCGTTGAGAGCCATGGCGGATAGCCTTGTGTTTAATGTGTTCGATTCACAATCGTTCACCCCAACCGTTGTTCGAGTCCCTTCGTGTTTGGGGCTCGGTGGATGTGCAATGCTGATCATTCCCCACAAGGATGAAACAGCTGTACAGTGCTTCCATGCTTTTCAATGGTGAGTTGAGCGTTCAAGCTGCATGATCAATCATATTATATACAAATCTAATCTCCTACCACTCAATTGCAAATAGTAAGCAAGCTGTGTAGGTTGTTCATAATGGAATGCCTTCTTGTTGTACTTAGGCTCCTACAGAGAATTCATCCATCATAGGAGTGGATCGGTGTGTGGGTTGTGCTGGTTGTTACCGTTCAAATGAAGCCAGTTTGGGAACGGTGCTATATCATGTAGTGTAGATGTTGAACAAAGCGTTGAGAGCCATGGCGGATAGCCTTGCGGTTAAGGTGTTCGATTCACAATCGTTCACCCCAACCGTTGTTCGAGTCCGTTTGTGTTTGGGGCTCGGTGGATGTGCATTGCTGATCATTCCCAACTAGGATGAAACAGCTGTACAGTGCTTCCATGCTTTTCAATGGTGAGTTGAGCGTTCAAGCTGCATGATCAATCATATTATATACAAATCTAATCTCCTACTACTCAATTGCAAATAGTAAGCAAGCTGTGTATGTTGTACGTAAGGGAATGCGTTCTTGTTGTACTTAGGCCCCTACAGAGAATTCATCCATCATAGGAGTGGATCGGTGTGTGGTTTGTGCTGGTTGTTACCGTTCAAATGAAGCCAGTTTGGGAAGGGTGCTATATCATGTAGTGTAGATGTTGAACAAACCGTTGAGAGCCATGGCGGATAGCCTTGTGTTTAAGGTGTTCGATTCACAATCGTTCACCACAAACCTTATTGGAGTTACATTTGGGGGCTCCGTGTAATTGCATTGCTGATCATTCCCAACAAGGATGAAACAGCTGTACAGTGCTTCCATGCTTTTCAATGGTCAGTTGAGCGTTCAAGCTGCATGATCAATCATATTATATACAAATCTAATCTCCTACCACTCAATTGCAAATAGTAAGCAAGCTGCGTAGGTTGTTCATAAGGGAATGCGTTCTTGTTGTACTTAGGCCCCTACAGAGAATTCATCCATCATAGGAGTGGATCGGTGTGTGGGTTGTGCTGGTTTTTACCATTCAAATGAAGCCAGTTTGGGAACGGTGCTATATCATGTAGTGTAGATGTTGAACAAACCGTTGAGAGCCATGGCGGATAGCCTTGTGTTTAATGTGTTCGATTCACCATCGTTCACCCCAACCCTTGTTATAGTCCGTTTGTGTTTGGGGCTCGGTGGATGTGCATTGCTGATCATTCCCAACAAGGATGAAACAGCTGTACAGTGCTTCCATGCTTTTCAATGGTCAGTTGAGCGTTCAAGCTGCATGATCAATCATATTATATACAAATCTAATCTCCTACTACTCAATTGCAAATAGTAAGCAAGCTGTGTAGATTGTTCATAAGGGAATGCCTTCTTGTTGTACTTAGGCCCCTACAGAGAATTCATCCATCTTAGGAGTGGATCGGTGTGTGGGTTGTGCTGGTTGTCACCATTCAAATGAAGCCAGTTTGGGAACGGTGCTATATCCTGTAGTGTAGATGTTGAACAAACCGTTGAGAGCCATGGCGGATAGCCTTGTGTTTAATGTGTTCGATTCACAATCGTTCACCCCAACCGTTGTTCGAGTCCCTTCGTGTTTGGGGCTCGGTGGATGTGCAATGCTGATCATTCCCCACAAGGATGAAACAGCTGTACAGTGCTTCCATGCTTTTCAATGGTGAGTTGAGCGTTCAAGCTGCATGATCAATCATATTATATACAAATCTAATCTCCTACCACTCAATTGCAAATAGTAAGCAAGCTGTGTAGGTTGTTCATAATGGAATGCCTTCTTGTTGTACTTAGGCTCCTACAGAGAATTCATCCATCATAGGAGTGGATCGGTGTGTGGGTTGTGCTGGTTGTTACCGTTCAAATGAAGCCAGTTTGGGAACGGTGCTATATCATGTAGTGTAGATGTTGAACAAAGCGTTGAGAGCCATGGCGGATAGCCTTGCGGTTAAGGTGTTCGATTCACAATCGTTCACCCCAACCGTTGTTCGAGTCACTTCGTGTTTGGGGCTCGGTGGATGTGCATTGCTGATCATTCCCAACTAGGATGAAACAGCTGTACAGTGCTTCCATGCTTTTCAATGGTCAGTTGAGCGTTCAAGCTGCATGATCAATCATATTATATACAAATCTAATCTCCTACTACTCAATTGCAAATAGTAAGCAAGCTGTGTAGGTGGTTCATAAGGGAATGCCTTCTTGTTGTACTTAGGCCCCTACAGAGAATTCATCCATCATAGGAGTGGATCGGTGTGTGGGTTGTGCTGGTTGTTACCGTTCAAATGAAGCCAGTTTGGGAAGGGTGCTATATCATGTAGTGTAGATGTTGAACAAAGCGTTGAGAGCCATGGCGGATAGCCTTGTGTTTAAGGTGTTCGATTCCCAAACTTTCACCACAAACCTTATTGGAGTTACATTTGGTGGCTCCGTGTATTTGCAATGCTGATCATTCCCAACAAGGATGAAACAGCTGTACAGTGCTTCCATGCTTCTCAATGGTCAGTTGAGCGTTCAAACTGCATGATCAATCATATTATATACAAATCTAATCTCCTACTACTCAATTGCAAATAGTAATCAAGCTGTGTACGTTGTTCATAAGGGAGTGCCTTCTTGTTGTACTTAGGCCCCTACAGAGAATTCATCCATCATAGGAGTGGATCGGTGTGTGGGTTGTGCTGGTTGTTACCGTTCAAATGAAGCCAGTTTGGTTAGGGTGCTATATCATGTAGTGTAGATGTTGCACAATAAGTTGAGTGCCATGACAGATAGTCTTCCGTTTAAGACGTTCGATTCACAATCTTTCAACACAACCCTATTTGGAGTTTCCTTTGAGGGCTCGTTGGATTTGCAATGCTGAACATTCCCAACAAGGATGAAACAGCTGTACAGTGCTTCCATGCTTTTCAATGGTCAGTTGAGCGTTCAAGCTGCATGATCAATCATATTATATACAAATCTAATCTCCTACTACTCAATTGCAAATAGTAAGCAAGCTGTGTAGGTGGTTCATAAGGGAATGCCTTCTTGTTGTACTTAGGCCCCTACTGAGAATTCATCCATCATAGGAGTGGATCGGTGTGTGGGTTGTGCTGGTTGTTACCATTCAAATGAAGCCAGTTTGGGGAGGGTGCTATATCATGTAGTGTAGATGTTGAACAAACCGTTGAGAGCCATGGCGGATAGCCTTGTGTTTAAGGTGTTCGATTCACAATCGTTAACCCCAACCGTTGTTCGAGTCCATTCGTGTTTGGGGCTCGGTGGATGTGCAATGCTGATCATTCCCAACAATGATGAAACAGCTGTACAGTGTTTCCATGCTTTTAAATGTTGGATTCATCGGTCAAGCTTCATGTTCCTTCATGTTGTAGACAAACTTATCTTCTACTGCTCAATTGCAAATAGTAAGCAAGCTGTGCAGGTTGTTCATAAGGGAATGCCTTCTTGTTGTACTTAGGCCCCTACAGAGAATTCATCCATCATATGAGTGGATCGGTGTGTGGGTTGTGCTGGTTGTTACCATTAAAATGAGGCCAGTTTGGGAACGGTGCTATATCATGTAGTGTACATGTTGAACAAACCGTTGAGAGCCATGGCGGATAGCCTTGTGTTTAATGTGTTCGATTCACAATCGTTCACCCCAACCGTTGTTCGAGTCCCTTCGTGTTTGGGGCTCGGTGGATGTGCATTGCTGATCATTCCCAACAAGAATGAAACAGCTGTACAGTGCTTCCATGCTTTTCAATGGTGAGTTGAGCGTTCAAGCTGCATGATCAATCATATTATATACAAATCTTATCTACTACTACTCAATTGCAAATAGTAAGCAAGCTGTGTAGGTGGTCCATATGGGAATGCGTGTATATAATTAAGCCCCTACAGAGAATTCATCCATCATAGGAGTGGATCGGTGTGTGGTTTGTGCTGGTTGTTACCGTTCAAATGAAGCCAGTTTGGGAAGGGTGCTATATCATGTAGTGTACATGTTGAACAAACCGTTGAGAGCCATGGCGGATAGCCTTGTGTTTAAGGTGTTCGATTCACAATCGTTCTCCCCAACCGTTGTTCGAGTCCCTTCGTGTTTGGGGCTCGGTGCATGTGCAATGCTGATCATTCCCAACTAGGATGAAACAGCTGTACAGTGCTTCCATGCTTTTCAATGGTCAGTTGAGCGTTCAAGCTGCATGATCAATCATATTATATACAAATCTAATCTCCTACTACTCAATTGCAAATAGTAAGCAAGCTGTGTAGGTGGTTCATAAGGGAATGCCATGGTTATACTCAGGCCCCTACAGAGAAGTCATCCATCATAGGAGTGGATCGGTGTGTGGGTTGTGCTGGTTGTTACCATTCAAATGAAGCCAGTTTGGGAAGGGTGCTATATCATGTAGTGTAGATGTTGAACAATGCGTTGAGAGCCATGGCGGATAGCCTTGTGGTTAAGGTGTTCGATTCACAATCGTTCACCCCAACCGTTAATCGAGTCCGTTTGTGTTTGGGGCTCGGTGGATGTGCAATGCTGATCATTTCCAACAAGGATGAAACAGCTGTACAGTGCTTCCATGCTTTTCAATGGTGAGTTGAGCGTTCAAGCTGCATGATCAATCATATTATATACAAATCTAATCTCCTACTACTCAATTGCAAATAGTAAGCAAGCTGTGTAGGTTGTTCATAAGGGAATGCCTTCTTGTTGTACTTAGGCCCCTACAGAGAAGTCATCCATCATAGGAAAGGATCGGTGTGTGGTTTGTGCTGGTTGTTACCGTTCAAATGAAGCCAGTTTGGGAAGGGTGCTATATCATGTAGTGTAGATGTTGAACAAAGCTTTGAGTGCCATGGCGGATAGCCTTGTGTTTAATGTGTTCGATTCACAATCGTTCACCCCAACCGTTGTTCGAGTCCGTTTGTGTTTGGGGCTTGGTGGATGTGCATTGCTGATCATTTCCAACAAGAATGAAACAGCTGTACAGTGCTTCCATGCTTTTCAATGGTCAGTTGAGCGTTCAAGCTGCATGATCAATCATATTATATACAAATCTAATCTCCTACTACTCAAATGCAAATAGTAAGCAAGCTGTGTAGGTTGTTCATAAGGGAATGCCTTCTTGTTGTACTTAGGCCACTACAGAGAATTCATCCATCATAGGAGTGGATCGGTGTGTGGGTTGTGCTGGTTGTTACCGTTCAAATGAAGCCAGTTTGGGAAGGGTGCCATATCATGTAGTGTAGATGTTGAACAAACCGTTGAGAGCCATGGCGGATAGCCTTGCGGTTAAGGTGTTCGATTCACAATCGTTCACCCCAACCGTTGTTCGAGTCCGTTTGTGTTTGGGGCTCGGTGGATGTGCATTGCTGATCATTCCCAACAAGGATGAAACAGCTGTACAGTGCTTCCATGCTTTTCAATGGTGAGTTGAGCGTTCAAGCTGCATGATCAATCATATTATATACAAGTCTAATCTCCTACTACTCAATTGCAAATAGTAAGCAAGCTGTGTAGGTGGTTCATAAGGGAATGCCTTGGTTGTACTCAGGCCCCTACAGAGAAGTCATCCATCATAGAAGTGGATCGGTGTGTGGGTTGTGCTGGTTGTTACCGTTCAAATGAAGCCAGTTTGGGAACGGTGCTATTTCATGTAGTGTAGATGTTGAACAAACCGTTGAGAGCCATGGCGGATAGCCTTGTGTTTAATGTGTTCGATTCACAATCGTTCTCCCCAACCGTTGTTCGAGTCCCTTTGTGTTTGGGGCTCGGTGGATGTGCATTGCTGATCATTCCCAACAAGGATGAAACAGCTGTACAGTGCTTCCATGCTTTTCAATGGTCAGTTGAGCGTTCAAGCTGCATGATCAATCATATTATATACAAATCTAATCTCCTACTACTCAATTGCAAATAGTAAGCAAGCTGTGCAGGTTGTTCATAAGGGAATGCCTTGGTTGTACTCAGGCCCCTACAGAGAAGTCATCCATCATAGGAGTGGATCGGTGTGTGGGTTGTGCTGGTTGTTACCGTTCAAATGAAGCCAGTTTGGGAACGGTGCTATATCATGTAGTGTAGATGTTGAACAAACCGTTGAGAGCCATGGCGGATAGCCTTGTGTTTAATGTGTTCGATTCACAATCGTTCACCCCAACCGTTGTTCGAGTCCGTTTGTGTTTGGGGCTCGGTGGATGTGCAATGCTGATCATTCCCAACAAGGATGAAACAGCTGTACAGTGCTTCCATGCTTTTCAATGGTGAGTTGAGCGTTCAAGCTGCATGATCAATCATATTATATACAAATCTAATCTCCTACTACTCAATTGCAAATAGTAAGCAAGCTGTGTAGGTGGTTCATAAGGGAATGCCTTGGTTATACTCAGGCCCCTACAGAGAAGTCATCCATCATAGGAGTGGATCGGTGTGTGGTTTGTGCTGGTTGTTACCGTTCAAATGAAGCCAGTTTGGGAAGGGTGCTATATCATGTAGTGTAGATGTTGAACAAACCGTTGAGAGCCATGGCGGATAGCCTTGTGTTTATTGTGTTCGATTCACAATCGTTCTCCCCAACCGTTGTTCGAGTCCGTTTGTGTTTGGGGCTCGGTGGATGTGCATTGCTGATCATTCCCAACAAGGATGAAACAGCTGTACAGTGCTTCCATGCTTTTCAATGGTCAGTTGAGCGTTCAAGCTGCATGATCAATCATATTATATACAAATCTAATCTCCTACTACTCAATTGCAAATAGTAAGCTAGCTGTGTTGGTGGTTCATAAGGGAATGCCTTGGTTGTACTCAGGCCCCTACAGAGAAGTCATCCATCATAGAAGTGGATCGGTGTGTGGGTTGTGCTGGTTGTTACCGTTCAAATGAAGCCAGTTTGGGAACGGTGCTATATCATGTAGTGTAGATGTTGAACAAACCGGTGAGAGCCATGGCGGATAGCCTTGCGGTTAAGGTGTTCGATTCACAATCGTTCACCCCAACCGTTGTTCGAGTCCGTTTGTGTTTGGGGCTCGGTGGATGTGCATTGCTGATCATTCCCAACAAGGATGAAACAGCTGTACAGTGCTTCCATGCTTTTCAATGGTCAGTTGAGCGTTCAAGCTGCATGATCAATCATATTATATACAAATCTAATCTCCTACTACTCAATTACAAATAGTAAGCAAGCTGTGTAGGTGGTTCATAAGGGAATGCCTTGGTTGTACTCAGGCCCCTACAGAGAAGTCATCCATCATAGGAGTGGATCGGTGTGTGGGTTGTGCTGGTTGTTACCGTTCAAATGAAGCCAGTTTGGGAACGGTGCTATATCATGTAGTGTACATGTTGAACAAACCGTTGAGAGCCATGGCGGATAGCCTTGTGTTTAATGTGTTCGATTCACAATCGTTCACCCCAACCGTTGTTCGAGTCCGTTTGTGTTTGGGGCTCGGTGGATGTGCATTGCTGATCATTCCCAACAAGAATGAAACAGCTGTACAGTGCTTCCATGCTTTTCAATGGTGAGTTGAGCGTTCAAGCTGCATGATCAATCATATTATATACGATTCTAATCTCCCACTACTCAATTGCAAATAGTAAGCAAGCTGTGTAGGTTGTTCATAAGGGAATGCCTTCTTGTTGTACCTAGGCCCCTACAGAGAAGTCATCCATCATAGGAGTGGATCGGTGTGTGGTTTGTGCTGGTTGTTACCGTTCAAATGAAGCCAGTTTGGGAACGGTGCTATATCATGTAGTGTAGATGTTGAACAAACCGGTGAGAGCCATGGCGGATAGCCTTGTGTTTAAGGTGTTCGACTCACAATCGTTCACCCCAACCGTTGTTCGAGTCCGTTTGTGTTTGGGGCTCGGTGGATGTGCATTGCTGATCATTCCCAACAAGGATGAAACAGCTGTACAGTGCTTCCATGCTTTTCAATGGTCAGTTGAGCGTTCAAGCTGCATGATCAATCATATTATATACAAATCTAATCTCCTACTACTCAATTGCAAATAGTAAGCAAGCTGTGTAGGTGGTTCATAAGGGAATGCCTTGGTTGTACTCAGGCCCCTACAGAGAATTCATCCATCATAGGAGTGGATCGGTGTGTGGGTTGTGCTGGTTGTTACCGTTCAAATGAAGCCAGTTTGGGAACGGTGCTATATCATGTAGTGTAGATGTTGAACAAACCGTTGAGAGCCATGGCGGATAGCCTTGTGTTTAAGGTGTTCGATTCACAATCGTTCACCCCAACCGTTGTTCGAGTCCGTTTGTGTTTGGGGCTCGGTGGATGTGCATTGCTGATCATTTCCAACAAGAATGAAACAGCTGTACAGTGCTTCCATGCTTTTCAATGGTCAGTTGAGCGTTCAAGCTGCATGATCAATCATATTATATACAAATCTAATCTCCTACTACTCAATTGCAAATAGTAAGCAAGCTGTGTAGGTGGTTCATAAGGGAATGCCTTGGTTATACTCAGGCCCCTACAGAGAAGTCATCCATCATAGGAGTGGATCGGTGTGTGGGTTGTGCTGGTTGTTACCGTTCAAATGAAGCCAGTTTGGGAACGGTGCTATATCATGTAGTGTAGATGTTGAACAAACCGTTGAGAGCCATGGCGGATAGCCTTGTGTTTAATGTGTTCGATTCACAATCGTTCACCCCAACCGTTGTTCGAGTCCGTTTGTGTTTGGGGCTCGGTGGATGTGCATTGCTGATCATTCCCAACAAGGATGAAACAGCTGTACAGTGCTTCCATGCTTTTCAATGGTGAGTTGAGCGTTCAAGCTGCATGATCAATCATATTATATACAAATCTAATCTCCTACTACTCAATTGCAAATAGTAAGCAAGCTGTGTAGGTGGTTCATAAGGGAATGCCTTGGTTATACTCAGGCCCCTACAGAGAAGTCATCCATCATAGGAGTGGATCGGTGTGTGGGTTGTGCTGGTTGTTACCGTTCAAATGAAGCCAGTTTGGGAACGGTGCTATATCATGTAGTGTAGATGTTGAACAAACCGTTGAGAGCCATGGCGGATAGCCTTGTGTTTAATGTGTTCGATTCACAATCGTTCACCCCAACCGTTGTTCGAGTCCCTTTGTGTTTGGGGCTCGGTGGATGTGCATTGCTGATCATTCCCAACAAGGATGAAACAGCTGTACAGTGCTTCCATGCTTTTCAATGGTGAGTTGAGCGTTCAAGCTGCATGATCAATCATATTATATACAAATCTAATCTCCTACTACTCAATTGCAAAAAGTAATCAAGCTGTGTAGGTGGTTCATAAGGGAATGCCTTGGTTGTACTCAGGCCCCTACAGAGAAGTCATCCATCATAGGAGTGGATCGGTGTGTGGGTTGTGCTGGTTGTTACCGTTCAAATGAAGCCAGTTTGGGAAGGGTGTTATATCATGTAGTGTAGATGTTGAACAATGCGTTGAGAGCCATGGCGGATAGCCTTGTGTTTAAGGTGTTCGATTCACAATCGTTCTCCCCAACCGTTGTTCGAGTCCGTTTGTGTTTGGGGCTCGGTGGATGTGCATTGCTGATCATTCCCAACAAGGATGAAACAGCTGTACAGTGCTTCCATGCTTTTCAATGGTGAGTTGAGCGTTCAAGCTGCATGATCAATCATATTATATACAAATCTAATCTCCTACTACTCAATTGCAAATAGTAAGCAAGCTGTGTAGGTTGTTCATAAGGGAATGCCTTCTTGTTGTACTCAGGCCCCTACAGAGAAGTCATCCATCATAGGAGTGGATCGGTGTGTGGTTTGTGCTGGTTGTTACCGTTCAAATGAAGCCAGTTTGGGAACGGTGCTATATCATGTAGTGTACATGTTGAACAAACCGTTGAGAGCCATGGCGGATAGCCTTGTGTTTAATGTGTTCGATTCACAATCGTTCACCCCAACCGTTGTTCGAGTCCGTTTGTGTTTGGGGCTTGGTGGATGTGCATTGCTGATCATTTCCAACAAGAATGAAACAGCTGTACAGTGCTTCCATGCTTTTCAATGGTGAGTTGAGCGTTCAAGCTGCATGATCAATCATATTATATACAAATCTAATCTCCTACTACTCAATTGCAAATAGTAAGCAAGCTGTGTAGGTGGTTCATAAGGGAATGCCTTCTTGTTGTACCTAGGCCCCTACAGAGAATTCATCCATCATAGGAGTGGATCGGTGTGTGGTTTGTGCTGGTTGTTACCGTTCAAATGAAGCCAGTTTGGGAACGGTGCTATATCATGTAGTGTAGATGTTGAACAAACCGGTGAGAGCCATGGCGGATAGCCTTGTGGTTAAGGTGTTCGATTCACAATCGTTCACCCCAACCGTTGTTCGAGTCCCTTTGTGTTTGGGGCTCGGTGGATGTGCAATGCTGATCATTCCCAACAAGGATGAAACAGCTGTACAGTGCTTCCATGCTTTTCAATGGTCAGTTGAGCGTTCAAGCTGCATGATCAATCATATTATATACAAATCTAATCTCCTACTACTCAATTGCAAATAGTAAGCAAGCTGTGTTGGTGGTTCATAAGGGAATGCCTTGGTTGTACTCAGGCCCCTACAGAGAATTCATCCATCATAGGAGTGGATCGGTGTGTGGGTTGTGCTGGTTGTTACCGTTCAAATGAAGCCAGTTTGGGAACGGTGCTATATCATGTAGTGTAGATGTTGAACAATGCGTTGAGAGCCATGGCGGATAGCCTTGCGTTTATTGTGTTCGATTCACAATCGTTCACCCCAACCGTTGTTCGAGTCCGTTTGTGTTTGGGGCTCGGTGGATGTGCATTGCTGATCATTCCCAACTAGGATGAAACAGCTGTACAGTGCTTCCATGCTTTTCAATGGTGAGTTGAGCGTTCAAGCTGCATGATCAATCATATTATATACAAATCTAATCTCCTACTACTCAATTGCAAATAGTAAGCTAGCTGCGTAGGTGGTTCATAAGGGAATGCCTTGGTTGTACTCAGGCCCCTACAGAGAAGTCATCCATCATAGGAGTGGATCGGTGTGTGGGTTGTGCTGGTTGTTACCGTTCAAATGAAGCCAGTTTGGGAACGGTGCTATATCATGTAGTGTACATGTTGAACAAACCGTTGAGAGCCATGGCGGATAGCCTTGTGTTTAATGTGTTCGATTCACAATCGTTCACCCCAACCGTTGTTCGAGTCCGTTTGTGTTTGGGGCTCGGTGGATGTGCATTGCTGATCATTCCCAACAAGGATGAAACAGCTGTACAGTGCTTCCATGCTTTTCAATGGTGAGTTGAGCGTTCAAGCTGCATGATCAATCATATTATATACAAATCTAATCTCCTACTACTCAATTGCAAATAGTAAGCAAGCTGTGTAGGTTGTTCATAAGGGAATGCCTTCTTGTTGTACTTAGGCCTCTCCAGAGAATTCATCCATCTTAGGAGTGGATCGGTGTGTGGGTTGTGCTGGTTGTTACCGTTCAAATGAAGCCAGTTTGGGAACGGTGCTATATCATGTAGTGTAGATGTTGAACAAAGCGTTGAGAGCCATGGCGGATAGCCTTTTGTTTAAGGTGTTCGATTCACAATCGTTCACCCCAACCGTTGTTCGAGTCCGTTTGTGTTTGGGGCTCGGTGGATGTGCATTGCTGATCATTTCCAACAATGATGAAACAGCTGTACGGCGCTTCCATGCTTTTCAATGGTGAGTTGAGCGTTCAAGCTGCATGATCAATCATATTATATACAAATCTAATCTCCTACTACTCAATTGCTAATAGTAAGCTAGCTGTGATGGTGGTTCATAAGGGAATGCCTTGGTTGTACTCAGGCCCCTACAGAGAATTCATCCATCATAGGAGTGGATCGGTGTGTGGGTTGTGCTGGTTGTTACCGTTCAAATGAAGCCAGTTTGGGAAGGGTGCTATATCATGTAGTGTACATGTTGAACAAACCGTTGAGAGCCATGGCGGATAGCCTTGTGTTTAATGTGTTCGATTCACAATCGTTCACCCCAACCGTTGTTCGAGTCCGTTTGTGTTTGGGGCTCGGTGGATGTGCATTGCTGATCATTCCCAACAAGGATGAAACAGCTGTACAGTGCTTCCATGCTTTTCAATGGTGAGTTGAGCGTTCAAGCTGCATGATCAATCATATTATATACAAGTCTAATCTCCTACTACTCAATTGCAAATAGTAAGCAAGCTGTGTTGGTGGTTCATAAGGGAATGCCTTCTTGTTGTACTTGGGCCCCTACAGAGAATTCATCCATCATAGGAGTGGATCGGTGTGTGGGTTGTGCTGGTTGTTACCGTTCAAATGAAGCCAGTTTGGGAACGGTGCTATATCATGTAGTGTAGATGTTGAACAAAGCGTTGAGAGCCATGGCGGATAGCCTTGTGTTTAATGTGTTCGATTCACAATCGTTCACCCCAACCGTTGTTCGAGTCCCTTTGTGTTTGGGGCTCGGTGGATGTGCATTGCTGATCATTTCCAACAATGATGAAACAGCTGTACGGCGCTTCCATGCTTTTCAATGGTCAGTTGAGCGTTCAAGCTGCATGATCAATCATATTATATACAAATCTATTCTCCTACTACTCAATTGCAAATAGTAAGCAAGCTGTGTAGGTTGTTCATAAGGGAATGCCTTCTTGTTGTACTTAGGCCCCTACAGAGAATTCATCCATCATAGGAGTGGATCGGTGTGTGGGTTGTGCTGGTTGTTACCGTTCAAATGAAGCCAGTTTGGGAACGGTGCTATATCATGTAGTGTAGATGTTGAACAAACCGTTGAGAGCCGTGGCGGATAGCCTTGTGTTTAATGTGTTCGATTCACAATCGTTCACCCCAACCGTTGTTCGAGTCCCTTTGTGTTTGGGGCTCGGTGGATGTGCAATGCTGATCATTCCCAACAAGGATGAAACAGCTGTACGGTGCTCCCATGCTTTTCAATGGTGAGTTGAGCGTTCAAGCTGCATGATCAATCATATTATATACAAATCTAATCTCCTACTACTCAATTGCAAATAGTAAGCAAGCTGTGTAGGTGGTTCATAAGGGAATGCCTTGGTTGTACTCAGGCCCCTACAGAGAAGTCATCCATCATAGGAGTGGATCGGTGTGTGGGTTGTGCCGGTTGTTACCGTTCAAATGAAGCCAGTTTGGGAAGGGTGCTATATCATGTAGTGTAGATGTTGAACAAACCGTTGAGAGCCATGGCGGATAGCCTTGTGTTTAATGTGTTCGATTCACAATCGTTCACCCCAACGGTTGTTCGAGTCCGTTTGTGTTTGGGGCTCGGTGGATGTGCATTGCTGATCATTCCCAACAAGGATGAAACAGCTGTACAGTGCTTCCATGCTTTTCAATGGTCAGTTGAGCGTTCAAGCTGCATGATCAATCATATTATATACAAATCTAATCTCCTACTACTCAATTGCAAATAGTAAGCAAGCTGTGTTGGTGGTTCATAAGGGAATGCCTTGGTTGTACTCAGGCCCCTACAGAGAAGTCATCCATCATAGGAGTGGATCGGTGTGTGAGTTGTGCTGGTTGTTACCGTTCAAATGAAGCCAGTTTGGGAAGGGTGCTATATCATGTAGTGTAGATGTTGAACAAACCGTTGAGAGCCATGGCGGATAGCCTTGTGTTTAATGTGTTCGATTCACAATCGTTCACCCTAACCGTTGTTCGAGTCCCTTTGTGTTTGGGGCTCGGTGGATGTGCATTGCTGATCATTCCCAACAATAATGAAACAGCTGTACGGCGCTTCCATGCTTTTCAATGGTGAGTTGAGCGTTCAAGCTGCATGATCAATCATATTATATACAAATCTAATCTCCTACTACTCAATTGCAAATAGTAAGCAAGCTGTGTAGGTTGTTCATAAGGGAATGCCTTCTTGTTGTACTCAGGCCCCTACAGAGAAGTCATCCATCATAGGAGTGGATCGGTGTGTGGGTTGTGCTGGTTGTTACCGTTCAAATGAAGCCAGTTTGGGAACGGTGCTATATCATGTAGTGTACATGTTGAACAAACCGTTGAGAGCCATGGCGGATAGCCTTGTGTTTAATGTGTTCGATTCACAATCGTTCACCCCAACCGTTGTTCGAGTCCGTTTGTGTTTGGGGCTCGGTGGATGTGCATTGCTGATCATTCCCAACAAGGATGAAACAGCTGTACAGTGCTTCCATGCTTTTCAATGGTGAGTTGAGCGTTCAAGCTGCATGATCAATCATATTATATACAAATCTAATCTCCTACTACTCAATTGCAAATAGTAAGCAAGCTGTGTAGGTGGTTCATCAGGGAATGCCTTCTTGTTGTACCTAGGCCCCTACAGAGAAGTCATCCATCATAGGAGTGGATCGGTGTGTGGGTTGTGCTGGTTGTTACCGTTCAAATGAAGCCAGTTTGGGAAGGGTGCTATATCATGTAGTGTACATGTTGAACAAACCGTTGAGAGCCATGGCGGATAGCCTTGCGTTTATTGTGTTCGATTCACAATCGTTCACCCCAACCGTTGTTCGAGTCCGTTTGTGTTTGGGGCTCGGTGGATGTGCATTGCTGATCATTCCCAACAAGGATGAAACAGCTGTACAGTGCTTCCATGCTTTTCAATGGTCAGTTGAGCGTTCAAGCTGCATGATCAATCATATTATATACAAATCTAATCTCCTACTACTCAATTGCAAATAGTAAGCAAGCTGTGTTGGTGGTTCATAAGGGAATGCCTTGGTTGTACTCAGGCCCCTACAGAGAATTCATCCATCATAGGAGTGGATCGGTGTGTGGGTTGTGCTGGTTGTTACCGTTCAAATGAAGCCAGTTTGGGAACGGTGCTATTTCATGTAGTGTAGATGTTGAACAATGCGTTGAGAGCCATGGCGGATAGCCTTGCGGTTAAGGTGTTCGATTCACAATCGTTCTCCCCAACCGTTGTTCGAGTCCGTTTGTGTTTGGGGCTCGGTGGATGTGCATTGCTGATCATTTCCAACAAGGATGAAACAGCTGTACAGTGCTTCCATGCTTTTCAATGGTGAGTTGAGCGTTCAAGCTGCATGATCAATCATATTATATACAAATCTAATCTCCTACTACTCAATTGCAAATAGTAATCAAGCTGTGTAGGTTGTTCATAAGGGAATGCCTTCTTGTTGTACTTAGGCCCCTACAGAGAAGTCATCCATCATAGGAGTGGATCGGTGTGTGGGTTGTGCTGGTTGTTACCGTTCAAATGAAGCCAGTTTGGGAACGGTGCTATTTCATGTAGTGTAGATGTTGAACAAACCGGTGAGAGCCATGGCGGATAGCCTTGTGTTTAATGTGTTCGATTCACAATCGTTCACCCCAACCGTTGTTCGAGTCCGTTTGTGTTTGGGGCTCGGTGGATGTGCATTGCTGATCATTCCCAACAAGGATGAAACAGCTGTACAGTGCTTCCATGCTTTTCAATGGTGAGTTGAGCGTTCAAGCTGCATGATCAATCATATTATATACAAGTCTAATCTCCTACTACTCAATTGCAAATAGTAAGCAAGCTGTGTTGGTGGTTCATAAGGGAATGCCTTGGTTGTACTCAGGCCCCTACAGAGAAGTCATCCATCATAGGAGTGGATCGGTGTGTGGGTTGTGCTGGTTGTTACCGTTCAAATGAAGCCAGTTTGGGAACGGTGCTATATCATGTAGTGTAGATGTTGAACAAACCGGTGAGAGCCATGGCGGATAGCCTTGTGTTTAATGTGTTCGATTCACAATCGTTCACCCCAACCGTTGTTCGAGTCCGTTTGTGTTTGGGGCTCGGTGGATGTGCATTGCTGATCATTTCCAACAATGATGAAACAGCTGTACAGTGCTTCCATGCTTTTCAATGGTCAGTTGAGCGTTCAAGCTGCATGATCAATCATATTATATACAAATCTAATCTCCTACTACTCAATTGCAAATAGTAAGCAAGCTGTGTAGGTGGTTCATAAGGGAATGCCTTGGTTGTACTCAGGCCCCTACAGAGAAGTCATCCATCATAGGAGTGGATCGGTGTGTGGGTTGTGCTGGTTGTTACCGTTCAAATGAAGCCAGTTTGGGAACGGTGCTATATCATGTAGTGTAGATGTTGAACAAAGCGTTGAGAGCCATGACGGATAGCCTTGTGTTTAATGTGTTCGATACACAATCGTTCACCCCAACCGTTGTTCGAGTCCGTTTGTGTTTGGGGCTCGGTGGATGTGCATTGCTGATCATTCCCAACAAGGATGAAACAGCTGTACAGTGCTTCCATGCTTTTCAATGGTGAGTTGAGCGTTCAAGCTGCATGATCAATCATATTATATACAAATCTAATCTCCTACTACTCAATTGCAAATAGTAAGCAAGCTGTGTAGGTTGTTCATAAGGGAATGCCTTCTTGTTGTACTCAGGCCCCTACAGAGAATTCATCCATCATAGGAGTGGATCGGTGTGTGGGTTGTGCCGGTTGTTACCGTTCAAATGAAGCCAGTTTGGGAAGGGTGCTATATCATGTAGTGTAGATGTTGAACAAACCGGTGAGAGCCATGGCGGATAGCCTTGTGTTTAATGTGTTCGATTCACAATCGTTCACCCCAACCGTTGTTCGAGTCCGTTTGTGTTTGGGGCTCGGTGGATGTGCATTGCTGATCATTCCCAACAAGGATGAAACAGCTGTACAGTGCTTCCATGCTTTTCAATGGTGAGTTGAGCGTTCAAGCTGCATGATCAATCATATTATATACAAGTCTAATCTCCTACTACTCAATTGCAAATAGTAAGCAAGCTGTGTTGGTGGTTCATAAGGGAATGCCTTGGTTGTACTCAGGCCCCTACAGAGAAGTCATCCATCATAGGAGTGGATCGGTGTGTGGGTTGTGCTGGTTGTTACCGTTCAAATGAAGCCAGTTTGGGAAGGGTGCTATATCATGTAGTGTAGATGTTGAACAAACCGGTGAGAGCCATGGCGGATAGCCTTGTGTTTAATGTGTTCGATTCACAATCGTTCACCCCAACCGTTGTTCGAGTCCGTTTGTGTTTGGGGCTCGGTGGATGTGCATTGCTGATCATTTCCAACAATGATGAAACAGCTGTACAGTGCTTCCATGCTTTTCAATGGTCAGTTGAGCGTTCAAGCTGCATGATCAATCATATTATATACAAATCTAATCTCCTACTACTCAATTGCAAATAGTAAGCAAGCTGTGTAGGTGGTTCATAAGGGAATGCCTTGGTTGTACTCAGGCCCCTACAGAGAAGTCATCCATCATAGGAGTGGATCGGTGTGTGGGTTGTGCTGGTTGTTACCGTTCAAATGAAGCCAGTTTGGGAACGGTGCTATATCATGTAGTGTAGATGTTGAACAAAGCGTTGAGAGCCATGACGGATAGCCTTGTGTTTAATGTGTTCGATACACAATCGTTCACCCCAACCGTTGTTCGAGTCCGTTTGTGTTTGGGGCTCGGTGGATGTGCATTGCTGATCATTCCCAACAAGGATGAAACAGCTGTACAGTGCTTCCATGCTTTTCAATGGTGAGTTGAGCGTTCAAGCTGCATGATCAATCATATTATATACAAATCTAATCTCCTACTACTCAATTGCAAATAGTAAGCAAGCTGTGTAGGTTGTTCATAAGGGAATGCCTTCTTGTTGTACTCAGGCCCCTACAGAGAATTCATCCATCATAGGAGTGGATCGGTGTGTGGGTTGTGCCGGTTGTTACCGTTCAAATGAAGCCAGTTTGGGAAGGGTGCTATATCATGTAGTGTAGATGTTGAACAAACCGGTGAGAGCCATGGCGGATAGCCTTGTGTTTAAGGTGTTCGATTCACAATCGTTCACCCCAACCGTTGTTCGAGTCCGTTTGTGTTTGGGGCTCGGTGGATGTGCATTGCTGATCATTCCCAACAAGGATGAAACAGCTGTACAGTGCTTCCATGCTTTTCAATGGTCAGTTGAGCGTTCAAGCTGCATGATCAATCATATTATATACAAGTCTAATCTCCTACTACTCAATTGCAAATAGTAAGCAAGCTGTGTTGGTGGTTCATAAGGGAATGCCTTGGTTGTACTCAGGCCCCTACAGAGAAGTCATCCATCATAGGAGTGGATCGGTGTGTGGGTTGTGCTGGTTGTTACCGTTCAAATGAAGCCAGTTTGGGAACGGTGCTATATCATGTAGTGTAGATGTTGAACAAACCGTTGAGAGCCATGGCGGATAGCCTTGTGTTTAATGTGTTCGATTCACAATCGTTCACCCCAACCGTTGTTCGAGTCCGTTTGTGTTTGGGGCTCGGTGGATGTGCATTGCTGATCATTCCCAACAATGATGAAACAGCTGTACGGCGCTTCCATGCTTTTCAATGGTCAGTTGAGCGTTCAAGCTGCATGATCAATCATATTATATACAAATCTAATCTCCTACTACTCAATTGCAAATAGTAAGCAAGCTGTGTAGGTGGTTCATAAGGGAATGCCTTGGTTGTACTCAGGCCCCTACAGAGAAGTCATCCATCATAGGAGTGGATCGGTGTGTGGGTTGTGCCGGTTGTTACCGTTCAAATGAAGCCAGTTTGGGAAGGGTGCTATATCATGTAGTGTAGATGTTGAACAAACCGTTGAGAGCCATGGCGGATAGCCTTGTGTTTAAGGTGTTCGATTCACAATCGTTCACCCCAACCGTTGTTCGAGTCCCTTTGTGTTTTGGGCTCGGTGGATGTGCATTGCTGATCATTCCCAACAAGGATGAAACAGCTGTACAGTGCTTCCATGCTTTTCAATGGTGAGTTGAGCGTTCAAGCTGCATGATCAATCATATTATATACAAGTCTAATCTCCTACTACTCAATTGCAAATAGTAAGCAAGCTGTGTTGGTGGTTCATAAGGGAATGCCTTCTTGTTGTACTCAGGCCCCTACAGAGAAGTCATCCATCATAGGAGTGGATCGGTGTGTGGGTTGTGCTGGTTGTTACCGTTCAAATGAAGCCAGTTTGGGAACGGTGCTATATCATGTAGTGTAGATGTTGAACAAACCGTTGAGAGCCATGGCGGATAGCCTTGTGTTTAATGTGTTCGATTCACAATCGTTCACCCCAACCGTTGTTCGAGTCCGTTTGTGTTTGGGGCTCGGTGGATGTGCATTGCTGATCATTCCCAACAAGGATGAAACAGCTGTACAGTGCTTCCATGCTTTTCAATGGTCAGTTGAGCGTTCAAGCTGCATGATCAATCATATTATATACAAGTCTAATCTCCTACTACTCAATTGCAAATAGTAAGCAAGCTGTGTTGGTGGTTCATAAGGGAATGCCTTGGTTGTACTCAGGCCCCTACAGAGAATTCATCCATCATAGGAGTGGATCGGTGTGTGGGTTGTGCTGGTTGTTACCGTTCAAATGAAGCCAGTTTGGGAAGGGTGCTATATCATGTAGTGTAGATGTTGAACAAACCGTTGAGAGCCATGGCGGATAGCCTTGTGTTTAATGTGTTCGATTCACAATCGTTCACCCCAACCGTTGTTCGAGTCCCTTTGTGTTTGGGGCTCGGTGGATGTGCATTGCTGATCATTCCCAACAAGGATGAAACAGCTGTACGGCGCTTCCATGCTTTTCAATGGTCAGTTGAGCGTTCAAGCTGCATGATCAATCATATTATATACAAATCTAATCTCCTACTACTCAATTGCAAATAGTAAGCAAGCTGTGTAGGTGGTTCATAAGGGAATGCCTTGGTTGTACTCAGGCCCCTACAGAGAAGTCATCCATCATAGGAGTGGATCGGTGTGTGGGTTGTGCTGGTTGTTACCGTTCAAATGAAGCCAGTTTGGGAACGGTGCTATATCATGTAGTGTAGATGTTGAACAAAGCGTTGAGAGCCATGACGGATAGCCTTGTGTTTAATGTGTTCGATTCACAATCGTTCACCCCAACCGTTGTTCGAGTCCGTTTGTGTTTGGGGCTCGGTGGATGTGCAATGCTGATCATTCCCAACAAGGATGAAACAGCTGTACTGTGCTTCCATGCTTTTCAATGGTGAGTTGAGCGTTCAAGCTGCATGATCAATCATATTATATACAAATCTAATCTCCTACTACTCAATTGCAAATAGTAAGCAAGCTGTGTAGGTTGTTCATAAGGGAATGCCTTCTTGTTGTACTCAGGCCCCTACAGAGAAGTCATCCATCATAGGAGTGGATCGGTGTGTGGGTTGTGCCGGTTGTTACCGTTCAAATGAAGCCAGTTTGGGAAGGGTGCTATATCATGTAGTGTAGATGTTGAACAAAGCGTTGAGAGCCATGGCGGATAGCCTTGTGTTTAATGTGTTCGATTCACAATCGTTCACCCCAACCGTTGTTCGAGTCCGTTTGTGTTTGGGGCTCGGTGGATGTGCAATCCTGATCATTCCCAACTAGGATGAAACAGCTGTACAGTGCTTCCATGCTTTTCAATGGTCAGTTGAGCGTTCAAGCTGCATGATCAATCATATTATATACAAATCTAATCTCCTACTACTCAATTGCAAATAGTAAGCATGCTGTGTAGGTGGTTCATAAGGGAATGCCTTCTTGTTGTACTCAGGCCCCTACAGAGAATTCATCCATCATAGGAGTGGATCGGTGTGTGAGTTGTGCTGGTTGTTACCGTTCAAATGAAGCCAGTTTGGGAAGGGTGCTATATCATGTAGTGTAGATGTTGAACAAACCGTTGAGAGCCATGGCGGATAGCCTTGTGTTTAATGTGTTCGATTCACAATCGTTCACCCCAACCGTTGTTCGAGTCCCTTTGTGTTTGGGGCTCGGTGGATGTGCATTGCTGATCATTCCCAACAATGATGAAACATCTGTACGGCGCTTCCATGCTTTTCAATGGTGAGTTGAGCGTTCAAGCTGCATGATCAATCATATTATATACAAATCTAATCTCCTACTACTCAATTGCAAATAGTAAGCAAGCTGTGTAGGTGGTTCATAAGGGAATGCCTTGGTTGTACTCAGGCCCCTACAGAGAAGTCATCCATCATAGGAGTGGATCGGTGTGTGGGTTGTGCTGGTTGTTACCGTTCAAATGAAGCCAGTTTGGGAAGGGTGCTATATCATGTAGTGTACATGTTGAACAAACCGTTGAGAGCCATGGCGGATAGCCTTGTGTTTAATGTGTTCGATTCACAATCGTTCACCCCAACCGTTGTTCGAGTCCGTTTGTGTTTGGGGCTCGGTGGATGTGCATTGCTGATCATTCCCAACAAGGATGAAACAGCTGTACAGTGCTTCCATGCTTTTCAATGGTGAGTTGAGCGTTCAAGCTGCATGATCAATCATATTATATACAAATCTAATCTCCTACTACTCAATTGCAAATAGTAAGCAAGCTGTGTTGGTGGTTCATAAGGGAATGCCTTGGTTGTACTCAGGCCCCTACTGAGAATTCATCCATCATAGGAGTGGATCGGTGTGTGGGTTGTGCTGGTTGTTACCGTTCAAATGAAGCCAGTTTGGGAAGGGTGCTATTTCATGTAGTGTAGATGTTGAACAAACCATTGAGAGCCATGGCGGATAGCCTTGCGGTTAAGGTGTTCGATTCACAATCGTTCACCCCAACCGTTGTTCGAGTCCGTTTGTGTTTGGGGCTCGGTGGATGTGCATTGCTGATCATTTCCAACAAGGATGAAACAGCTGTACAGTGCTTCCATGCTTTTCAATGGTGAGTTGAGCGTTCAAGCTGCATGATCAATCATATTATATACAAATCTAATCTCCTACTACTCAATTGCAAATAGTAAGCAAGCTGTGTAGGTTGTTCATAAGGGAATGCCTTCTTGTTGTACTCAGGCCCCTACAGAGAATTCATCCATCATAGGAGTGGATCGGTGTGTGGGTTGTGCTGGTTGTTACCGTTCAAATGAAGCCAGTTTGGGAAGGGTGCTATATCATGTAGTGTACATGTTGAACAAACCGGTGAGAGCCATGACGGATAGCCTTGTGTTTAATGTGTTCGATTCACAATCGTTCACCCCAACCGTTGTTCGAGTCCGTTTGTGTTTGGGGCTCGGTGGATGTGCATTGCTGATCATTCCCAACAAGGATGAAACAGCTGTACAGTGCTTCCATGCTTTTCAATGGTGAGTTGAGCGTTCAAGCTGCATGATCAATCATATTATATACAAATCTAATCTCCTACTACTCAATTGCAAATAGTAAGCAAGCTGTGTAGGTGGTTCATAAGGGAATGCCTTCTTGTTGTACTCAGGCCCCTACAGAGAATTCATCCATCATAGGAGTGGATCGGTGTGTGGGTTGTGCTGGTTGTTACCGTTCAAATGAAGCCAGTTTGGGAAGGGTGCTATATCATGTAGTGTAGATGTTGAACAAACCGGTGAGAGCCATGGCGGATAGCCTTGTGTTTAATGTGTTCGATTCACAATCGTTCACCCCAACCGTTGTTCGAGTCCGTTTGTGTTTGGGGCTTGGTGGATGTGCATTGCTGATCATTCCCAACAAGGATGAAACAGCTGTACGGCGCTTCCATGCTTTTCAATGGTGAGTTGAGCGTTCAAGCTGCATGATCAATCATATTATATACAAATCTAATCTCCTACTACTCAATTGCAAATAGTAAGCAAGCTGTGTAGGTGGTTCATAAGGGAATGCCTTGGTTGTACTCAGGCCCCTACAGAGAAGTCATCCATCATAGGAGTGGATCGGTGTGTGGGTTGTGCTGGTTGTTACCGTTCAAATGAAGCCAGTTTGGGAACGGTGCTATATCATGTAGTGTAGATGTTGAACAAACCGTTGAGAGCCATGGCGGATAGCCTTGTGTTTAATGTGTTCGATTCACAATCGTTCACCCCAACCGTTGTTCGAGTCCGTTTGTGTTTGGGGCTCGGTGGATGTGCATTGCTGATCATTCCCAACAAGGATGAAACAGCTGTACAGTGCTTCCATGCTTTTCAATGGTGAGTTGAGCGTTCAAGCTGCATGATCAATCATATTATATACAAATCTAATCTCCTACTACTCAATTGCAAATAGTAAGCAAGCTGTGTAGGTGGTTCATAAGGGAATGCCTTCTTGTTGTACTTAGGCCACTACAGAGAATTCATCCATCATAGGAGTGGATCGGTGTGTGGGTTGTGCTGGTTGTTACCGTTCAAATGAAGCCAGTTTGGGAACGGTGCTATATCATGTAGTGTAGATGTTGAACAAAGCGTTGAGAGCCATGGCGGATAGCCTTGTGGTTAATGTGTTCGATTCACAATCGTTCACCCCAACCGTTGTTCGAGTCCGTTTGTGTTTGGGGCTCGGTGGATGTGCATTGCTGATCATTCCCAACAAGGATGAAACAGCTGTACAGTGCTTCCATGCTTTTCAATGGTCAGTTGAGCGTTCAAGCTGCATGATCAATCATATTATATACAAGTCTAATCTCCTACTACTCAATTGCAAATAGTAATCAAGCTGTGTAGGTTGTTCATAAGGGAATGCCTTCTTGTTGTACTTAGGCCCCTACAGAGAATTCATCCATCATAGGAGTGGATCGGTGTGTGGGTTGTGCTGGTTGTTACCGTTCAAATGAAGCCAGTTTGGGAAGGGTGCTATATCATGTAGTGTACATGTTGAACAAACCGTTGAGAGCCATGGCGGATAGCCTTGCGGTTAAGGTGTTCGATTCACAATCGTTCTCCCCAACCGTTGTTCGAGTCCCTTTGTGTTTGGGGCTCGGTGGATGTGCATTGCTGATCATTTCCAACAAGGATGAAACAGCTGTACAGTGCTTCCATGCTTTTCAATGGTGAGTTGAGCGTTCAAGCTGCATGATCAATCATATTATATACAAATCTAATCTCCTACTACTCAATTGCAAATAGTAAGCAAGCTGTGTTGGTGGTTCATAAGGGAATGCCTTGGTTGTACTCAGGCCCCTACAGAGAAGTCATCCATCATAGGAGTGGATCGGTGTGTGGGTTGTGCCGGTTGTTACCGTTCAAATGAAGCCAGTTTGGGAAGGGTGCTATATCATGTAGTGTAGATGTTGAACAAAGCGTTGAGAGCCATGGCGGATAGCCTTGTGTTTAAGGTGTTCGATTCACAATCGTTCACCCCAACCGTTGTTCGAGTCCCTTTGTGTTTGGGGCTCGGTGGATGTGCATTGCTGATCATTCCCAACAAGGATGAAACAGCTGTACAGTGCTTCCATGCTTTTCAATGGTGAGTTGAGCGTTCAAGCTCCATGATCAATCATATTATATACAAATCTAATCTCCTACTACTCAATTGCAAATAGTAAGCAAGCTGTGTAGGTGGTTCATAAGGGAATGCCTTGGTTGTACTCAGGCCCCTACAGAGAATTCATCCATCATAGGAGTGGATCGGTGTGTGGGTTGTGCTGGTTGTTACCGTTCAAATGAAGCCAGTTTGGGAAGGGTGCTATTTCATGTAGTGTAGATGTTGAACAAACCGTTGAGAGCCATGGCGGATAGCCTTGCGGTTAAGGTGTTCGATTCACAATCGTTCTCCCCAACCGTTGTTCGAGTCCCTTTGTGTTTGGGGCTCGGTGGATGTGCATTGCTGATCATTTCCAACAAGGATGAAACAGCTGTACAGTGCTTCCATGCTTTTCAATGGTCAGTTGAGCGTTCAAGCTGCATGATCAATCATATTATATACAAATCTAATCTCCTACTACTCAATTGCAAATAGTAAGCAAGCTGTGTAGGTGGTTCATAAGGGAATGCCTTCTTGTTGTACCTAGGCCCCTACAGAGAATTCATCCATCATAGGAGTGGATCGGTGTGTGGGTTGTGCTGGTTGTTACCGTTCAAATGAAGCCAGTTTGGGAAGGGTGCTATATCATGTAGTGTAGATGTTGAACAAACCGTTGAGAGCCATGGCGGATAGCCTTGTGTTTAATGTGTTCGATTCACAATCGTTCACCCCAACCGTTGTTCGAGTCCGTTTGTGTTTGGGGCTCGGTGGATGTGCATTGCTGATCATTCCCAACAAGGATGAAACAGCTGTACAGTGCTTCCATGCTTTTCAATGGTGAGTTGAGCGTTCAAGCTGCATGATCAATCATATTATATACAAATCTAATCTCCTACTACTCAATTGCAAATAGTAAGCAAGCTGTGTTGGTGGTTCATAAGGGAATGCCTTGGTTGTACTCAGGCCCCTACAGAGAAGTCATCCATCATAGGAGTGGATCGGTGTGTGGGTTGTGCTGGTTGTTACCGTTCAAATGAAGCCAGTTTGGGAACGGTGCTATATCATGTAGTGTAGATGTTGAACAAACCGTTGAGAGCCATGGCGGATAGCCTTGTGTTTAATGTGTTCGATTCACAATCGTTCACCCCAACCGTTGTTCGAGTCCGTTTGTGTTTGGGGCTCGGTGGATGTGCATTGCTGATCATTCCCAACAAGGATGAAACAGCTGTACAGTGCTTCCATGCTTTTCAATGGTCAGTTGAGCGTTCAAGCTGCATGATCAATCATATTATATACAAATCTAATCTCCTACTACTCAATTGCAAATAGTAAGCAAGCTGTGTAGGTTGTTCATAAGGGAATGCCTTCTTGTTGTACTTAGGCCCCTACAGAGAAGTCATCCATCATAGGAGTGGATCGGTGTGTGGGTTGTGCTGGTTGTTACCGTTCAAATGAAGCCAGTTTGGGAACGGTGCTATATCATGTAGTGTAGATGTTGAACAAAGCGTTGAGAGCCATGGCGGATAGCCTTGTGTTTAATGTGTTCGATTCACAATCGTTCACCCCAACCGTTGTTCGAGTCCCTTTGTGTTTGGGGCTCGGTGGATGTGCATTGCTGATCATTCCCAACAATGATGAAACAGCTGTACGGCGCTTCCATGCTTTTCAACGGTCAGTTGAGCGTTCAAGCTGCATGATCAATCATATTATATACAAATCTAATCTCCTACTACTCAATTGCAAATAGTAAGCAAGCTGTGTAGGTTGTTCATAAGGGAATGCCTTCTTGTTGTACTTAGGCCACTACAGAGAATTCATCCATCATAGGAGTGGATCGGTGTGTGGGTTGTGCTGGTTGTTACCGTTCAAATGAAGCCAGTTTGGGAAGGGTGCTATATCATGTAGTGTAGATGTTGAACAAACCGTTGAGAGCCATGGCGGATAGCCTTGCGGTTAAGGTGTTCGATTCACAATCGTTCTCCCCAACCGTTGTTCGAGTCCCTTTGTGTTTGGGGCTCGGTGGATGTGCATTGCTGATCATTCCCAACAAGGATGAAACAGCTGTACAGTGCTTCCATGCTTTTCAATGGTCAGTTGAGCGTTCAAGCTGCATGATCAATCATATTATATACAAATCTAATCTCCTACTACTCAATTGCAAATAGTAAGCAAGCTGTGTTGGTGGTTCATAAGGGAATGCCTTCTTGTTGTACCTAGGCCCCTACAGAGAAGTCATCCATCATAGGAGTGGATCGGTGTGTGGGTTGTGCCGGTTGTTACCGTTCAAATGAAGCCAGTTTGGGAAGGGTGCTATATCATGTAGTGTAGATGTTGAACAAACCGTTGAGAGCCATGGCGGATAGCCTTGTGTTTAAGGTGTTCGATTCACAATCGTTCACCCCAACCGTTGTTCGAGTCCGTTTGTGTTTGGGGCTCGGTGGATGTGCATTGCTGATCATTCCCAACAAGGATGAAACAGCTGTACAGTGCTTCCATGCTTTTCAATGGTGAGTTGAGCGTTCAAGCTGCATGATCAATCATATTATATACAAATCTAATCTCCTACTACTCAATTGCAAATAGTAAGCAAGCTGTGTAGGTGGTTCATAAGGGAATGCCTTGGTTGTACTCAGGCCCCTACAGAGAATTCATCCATCATAGGAGTGGATCGGTGTGTGGGTTGTGCTGGTTGTTACCGTTCAAATGAAGCCAGTTTGGGAACGGTGCTATATCATGTAGTGTAGATGTTGAACAAACCGTTGAGAGCCATGGCGGATAGCCTTGTGTTTAAGGTGTTCGATACACAATCGTTCTCCCCAACCGTTGTTCGAGTCCCTTTGTGTTTGGGGCTCGGTGGATGTGCATTGCTGATCATTTCCAACAAGGATGAAACAGCTGTACAGTGCTTCCATGCTTTTCAATGGTCAGTTGAGCGTTCAAGCTGCATGATCAATCATATTATATACAAATCTAATCTCCTACTACTCAATTGCAAATAGTAAGCAAGCTGTGTAGGTTGTTCATAAGGGAATGCCTTCTTGTTGTACTCAGGCCCCTACAGAGAATTCATCCATCATAGGAGTGGATCGGTGTGTGGGTTGTGCTGGTTGTTACCGTTCAAATGAAGCCAGTTTGGGAAGGGTGCTATATCATGTAGTGTAGATGTTGAACAAAGCGTTGAGAGCCATGGCGGATAGCCTTGTGTTTAATGTGTTCGATTCACAATCGTTCACCCCAACCGTTGTTCGAGTCCCTTTGTGTTTGGGGCTCGGTGGATGTGCATTGCTGATCATTCCCAACAAGGATGAAACAGCTGTACAGTGCTTCCATGCTTTTCAATGGTGAGTTGAGCGTTCAAGCTGCATGATCAATCATATTATATACAAATCTAATCTCCTACTACTCAATTGCAAATAGTAAGCAAGCTGTGTTGGTGGTTCATAAGGGAATGCCTTGGTTGTACTCAGGCCCCTACAGAGAAGTCATCCATCATAGGAGTGGATCGGTGTGTGGGTTGTGCTGGTTGTTACCGTTCAAATGAAGCCAGTTTGGGAACGGTGCTATATCATGTAGTGTAGATGTTGAACAAACCGTTGAGAGCCATGGCGGATAGCCTTGTGTTTAATGTGTTCGATTCACAATCGTTCACCCCAACCGTTGTTCGAGTCCGTTTGTGTTTGGGGCTCGGTGGATGTGCATTGCTGATCATTCCCAACAAGGATGAAACAGCTGTACAGTGCTTCCATGCTTTTCAATGGTGAGTTGAGCGTTCAAGCTGCATGATCAATCATATTATATACAAATCTAATCTCCTACTACTCAATTGCAAATAGTAAGCAAGCTGTGTAGGTTGTTCATAAGGGAATGCCTTCTTGTTGTACTTAGGCCCCTACAGAGAAGTCATCCATCATAGGATTGGATCGGTGTGTGGGTTGTGCTGGTTGTTACCGTTCAAATGAAGCCAGTTTGGGAACGGTGCTATATCATGTAGTGTAGATGTTGAACAAACCGTTGAGAGCCATGGCGGATAGCCTTGTGTTTAATGTGTTCGATTCACAATCGTTCACCCCAACCGTTGTTCGAGTCCGTTTGTGTTTGGGGCTCGGTGGATGTGCATTGCTGATCATTCCCAACAAGGATGAAACAGCTGTACAGTGCTTCCATGCTTTTCAATGGTGAGTTGAGCGTTCAAGCTGCATGATCAATCATATTATATACAAATCTAATCTCCTACTACTCAATTGCAAATAGTAAGCAAGCTGTGTAGGTGGTTCATAAGGGAATGCCTTGGTTGTACTCAGGCCCCTACAGAGAATTCATCCATCATAGGAGTGGATCGGTGTGTGGGTTGTGCTGGTTGTTACCGTTCAAATGAAGCCAGTTTGGGAACGGTGCTATATCATGTAGTGTAGATGTTGAACAAACCGTTGAGAGCCATGGCGGATAGCCTTGTGTTTAAGGTGTTCGATACACAATCGTTCTCCCCAACCGTTGTTCGAGTCCCTTTGTGTTTGGGGCTCGGTGGATGTGCAATGCTGATCATTTCCAACAAGGATGAAACAGCTGTACAGTGCTTCCATGCTTTTCAATGGTCAGTTGAGCGTTCAAGCTGCATGATCAATCATATTATATACAAATCTAATCTCCTACTACTCAATTGCAAATAGTAAGCAAGCTGTGTAGGTTGTTCATAAGGGAATGCCTTCTTGTTGTACTCAGGCCCCTACAGAGAATTCATCCATCATAGGAGTGGATCGGTGTGTGGGTTGTGCTGGTTGTTACCGTTCAAATGAAGCCAGTTTGGGAAGGGTGCTATATCATGTAGTGTAGATGTTGAACAAAGCGTTGAGAGCCATGGCGGATAGCCTTGTGTTTAATGTGTTCGATTCACAATCGTTCACCCCAACCGTTGTTCGAGTCCGTTTGTGTTTGGGGCTCGGTGGATGTGCATTGCTGATCATTCCCAACAAGGATGAAACAGCTGTACAGTGCTTCCATGCTTTTCAATGGTGAGTTGAGCGTTCAAGCTGCATGATCAATCATATTATATACAAATCTAATCTCCTACTACTCAATTGCAAATAGTAAGCAAGCTGTGTTGGTGGTTCATAAGGGAATGCCTTGGTTGTACTCAGGCCCCTACAGAGAAGTCATCCATCATAGGAGTGGATCGGTGTGTGGGTTGTGCTGGTTGTTACCGTTCAAATGAAGCCAGTTTGGTTAGGGTGCTATATCATGTAGTGTAGATGTTGAACAAACCGTTGAGAGCCATGGCGGATAGCCTTGTGTTTAATGTGTTCGATTCACAATCGTTCACCCCAACCGTTGTTCGAGTCCGTTTGTGTTTGGGGCTCGGTGGATGTGCATTGCTGATCATTCCCAACAAGGATGAAACAGCTGTACAGTGCTTCCATGCTTTTCAATGGTGAGTTGAGCGTTCAAGCTGCATGATCAATCATATTATATACAAATCTAATCTCCTACTACTCAATTGCAAATAGTAAGCAAGCTGTGTAGGTTGTTCATAAGGGAATGCCTTCTTGTTGTACTTAGGCCCCTACAGAGAAGTCATCCATCATAGGATTGGATCGGTGTGTGGGTTGTGCTGGTTGTTACCGTTCAAATGAAGCCAGTTTGGGAACGGTGCTATATCATGTAGTGTAGATGTTGAACAAACCGTTGAGAGCCATGGCGGATAGCCTTGTGTTTAATGTGTTCGATTCACAATCGTTCACCCCAACCGTTGTTCGAGTCCGTTTGTGTTTGGGGCTCGGTGGATGTGCATTGCTGATCATTCCCAACAAGGATGAAACAGCTGTACGGCGCTTCCATGCTTTTCAATGGTCAGTTGAGCGTTCAAGCTGCATGATCAATCATATTATATACAAATCTAATCTCCTACTACTCAATTGCAAATAGTAAGCAAGCTGTGTAGGTTGTTCATAAGGGAATGCCTTCTTGTTGTACTTAGGCCCCTACAGAGAATTCATCCATCATAGGAGTGGATCGGTGTGTGGTTTGTGCTGGTTGTTACCGTTCAAATGAAGCCAGTTTTGGAACGGTGCTATATCATGTAGTGTAGATGTTGAACAAACCATTGAGAGCCATGGCGGATAGCCTTGCGGTTAAGGTGTTCGATTCACAATCGTTCTCCCCAACCGTTGTTCGAGTCCCTTTGTGTTTGGGGCTCGGTGGATGTGCATTGCTGATCATTCCCAACAAGGATGAAACAGCTGTACAGTGCTTCCATGCTTTTCAATGGTGAGTTGAGCGTTCAAGCTGCATGATCAATCATATTATATACAAATCTAATCTCCTACTACTCAATTGCAAATAGTAAGCAAGCTGTGTTGGTGGTTCATAAGAGAATGCCTTGGTTGTACTCAGGCCCCTACAGAGAATTCATCCATCATAGGAGTGGATCGGTGTGTGGTTTGTGCTGGTTGTTACCGTTCAAATGAAGCCAGTTTGGGAACGGTGCTATATCATGTAGTGTAGATGTTGAACAAACCATTGAGAGCCATGGCGGATAGCCTTGCGGTTAAGGTGTTCGATTCACAATCGTTCACCCCAACCGTTGTTCGAGTCCGTTTGTGTTTGGGGCTCGGTGGATGTGCATTGCTGATCATTCCCAACAAGGATGAAACAGCTGTACAGTGCTTCCATGCTTTTCAATGGTGAGTTGAGCGTTCAAGCTGCATGATCAATCATATTATATACAAATCTAATCTCCTACTACTCAATTGCAAATAGTAAGCAAGCTGTGTAGGTGGTTCATAAGGGAATGCCTTGGTTGTATTCAGGCCCCTACAGAGAAGTCATCCATCATAGGAGTGGATCGGTGTGTGGGTTGTGCTGGTTGTTACCGTTCAAATGAAGCCAGTTTGGGAACGGTGCTATATCATGTAGTGTAGATGTTGAACAAACCGTTGAGAGCCATGGCGGATAGCCTTGTGTTTAATGTGTTCGATTCACAATCGTTCACCCCAACCGTTGTTCGAGTCCGTTTGTGTTTGGGGCTCGGTGGATGTGCATTGCTGATCATTCCCAACAAGGATGAAACAGCTGTACAGTGCTTCCATGCTTTTCAATGGTCAGTTGAGCGTTCAAGCTGCATGATCAATCATATTATATACAAATCTAATCTCCTACTACTCAATTGCAAATAGTAAGCAAGCTGTGTAGGTTGTTCATAAGGGAATGTCTTGGTTGTACTTAGGCCCCTACAGAGAAGTCATCCATCATAGGAGTGGATCGGTGTGTGGGTTGTGCTGGTTGTTACCGTTCAAATGAAGCCAGTTTGGGAACGGTGCTATATCATGTAGTGTAGATGTTGAACAAAGCGTTGAGAGCCACGGCGGATCGCCTTGTGTTTAATGTGTTCGATTCACAATCGTTCACCCCAACCGTTGTTCGAGTCCGTTTGTGTTTGGGGCTCGGTGGATGTGCATTGCTGATCATTCCCAACAAGGATGAAACAGCTGTACAGTGCTTCCATGCTTTTCAATGGTCAGTTGAGCGTTCAAGCTGCATGATCAATCATATTATATACAAATCTAATCTCCTACTACTCAATTGCAAATAGTAAGCAAGCTGTGTAGGTTGTTCATAAGGGAATGCCTTCTTGTTGTACTTAGGCCACTACAGAGAATTCATCCATCATAGGAGTGGATCGGTGTGTGGTTTGTGCTGGTTATTACCGTTAAAATGAAGCCAGTTTGGGAAGGGTGCTATATCATGTAGTGTAGATGTTGAACAAACCGTTGAGAGCCATGGCGGATAGCCTTGCGGTTAAGGTGTTCGATTCACAATCGTTCTCCCCAACCGTTGTTCGAGTCCCTTTGTGTTTGGGGCTCGGTGGATGTGCATTGCTGATCATTTCCAACAAGGATGAAACAGCTGTACAGTGCTTCCATGCTTTTCAATGGTCAGTTGAGCGTTCAAGCTGCATGATCAATCATATTATATACAAATCTAATCTCCTACTACTCAATTGCAAATAGTAAGCAAGCTGTGTTGGTGGTTCATAAGGGAATGCCTTGGTTGTACTCAGGCCCCTACAGAGAATTCATCCATCATAGGAGTGGATCGGTGTGTGGGTTGTGCTGGTTGTTACCGTTCAAATGAAGCCAGTTTGGGAAGGGTGCTATATCATGTAGTGTAGATGTTGAACAAACCATTGAGAGCCATGGCGGATTGCCTTGCGGTTAAGGTGTTCGATTCACAATCGTTCTCCCCAACCGTTGTTCGAGTCCCTTTGTGTTTGGGGCTCGGTGGATGTGCATTGCTGATCATTCCCAACAAGGATGAAACAGCTGTACAGTGCTTCCATGCTTTTCAATGGTGAGTTGAGCGTTCAAGCTGCATGATCAATCATATTATATACAAATCTAATCTCCTACTACTCAATTGCAAATAGTAAGCAAGCTGTGTTGGTGGTTCATAAGGGAATGCCTTGGTTGTACTCAGGCCCCTACAGAGAATTCATCCATCATAGGAGTGGATCGGTGTGTGGGTTGTGCTGGTTGTTACCGTTCAAATGAAGCCAGTTTGGGAAGGGTGCTATATCATGTAGTGTAGATGTTGAACAAACCGTTGAGAACCATGGCGAATAGCCTTGTGTTTAATGTGTTCGATTCACAATCGTTCACCCCAACCGTTGTTCGAGTCCGTTTGTGTTTGGGGCTCGGTGGATGTGCATTGCTGATCATTCCCAACAAGGATGAAACAGCTGTACAGTGCTTCCATGCTTTTCAATGGTGAGTTGAGCGTTCAAGCTGCATGATCAATCATATTATATACAAATCTAATCTCCTACTACTCAATTGCAAATAGTAAGCAAGCTGTGTTGGTGGTTCATAAGGGAATGCCTTGGTTGTACTCAGGCCCCTACAGAGAATTCATCCATCATAGGAGTGGATCGGTGTGTGGGTTGTGCTGGTTGTTACCGTTCAAATGAAGCCAGTTTGGGAAGGGTGCTATTTCATGTAGTGTAGATGTTGAACAAACCATTGAGAGCCATGGCGGATAGCCTTGTGTTTAATGTGTTCGATTCACAATCGTTCTCCCCAACCGTTGTTCGAGTCCGTTTGTGTTTGGGGCTCGGTGGATGTGCATTGCTGGTCATTCCCAACAAGGATGAAACAGCTGTACAGTGCTTCCATGCTTTTCAATGGTGAGTTGAGCGTTCAAGCTGCATGATCAATCATATTATATACAAATCTAATCTCCTACTACTCAATTGCAAATAGTAAGCAAGCTGTGTTGGTGGTTCATAAGGGAATGCCTTGGTTGTACTCAGGCCCCTACAGAGAAGTCATCCATCATAGGAGTGGATCGGTGTGTGGTTTGTGCTGGTTGTTACCATTCAAATGAAGCCAGTTTGGGAAGGGTGCTATATCATGTAGTGTAGATGTTGAACAAACCGTTGAGAGCCATGGCGGATAGCGTTGTGTTTAATGTGTTCGATTCACAATCGTTCACCCCAACCGTTGTTCGAGTCCGTTTGTGTTTGGGGCTCGGTGGATGTGCATTGCTGATCATTCCCAACAAGGATGAAACAGCTGTACAGTGCTTCCATGCTTTTCAGTGGTCAGTTGAGCGTTCAAGCTGCATGATCAATCATATTATATACAAATCTAATCTCCCACTACTCAATTGCAAATAGTAAGCAAGCTGTGTAGGTTGTTCATAAGGGAATGCCTTCTTGTTGTACTTAGGCCCCTACAGAGAATTCATCCATCATAGGAGTGGATCGGTGTGTGGGTTGTGCTGGTTGTTACCGTTCAAATGAAGCCAGTTTGGGAACGGTGCTATTTCATGTAGTGTAGATGTGGAACAAACCGTTGAGAGCCATGGCGGGTAGCCTTGTGTTTAAGGTGTTCGATTCACAATCGTTCTCCCCAACCGTTGTTCGAGTGTCTTCGTGTTTGGGGCTCGGTGGATGTGCATTGCTGATCATTCCCAACAAGGATGAAACAGCTGTACAGTGCTTCCATGCTTTTCAATGGTGAGTTGAGCGTTCAAGCTGCATGATCAATCATATTATATACAAATCTAATCTCCTACTACTCAATTGCAAATAGTAAGCAGGCTGTGTTGGTGGTTCATAAGGGAATGCCTTGGTTGTGCTCAGGCCCCTACAGAGAATTCATCCATCATAGGAGTGGATCGGTGTGTGGGTTGTGCTGGTTGTTACCGTTCAAATGAAGCCAGTTTGGGAAGGGTGCTATATCATGTAGTGTACATGTTGAACAAACCGTTGAGAGCCATGGCGGATAGCCTTGTGTTTAATGTGTTCGATTCACAATCGTTCACCCCAACCGTTGTTCGAGTCCGTTTGTGTTTGGGGCTCGGTGGATGTGCATTGCTGATCATTCCCAACAAGGATGAAACAGCTGTACAGTGCTTCCATGCTTTTCAATGGTCAGTTGAGCGTTCAAGCTGCATGATCAATCATATTATATACAAATCTAATCTCCTACTACTCAATTGCAAATAGTAAGCAAGCTGTGTATGTTGTACATAAGGGAATGCCTTCTTGTTGTACTTAGGCCACTACAGAGAATTCATCCATCATAGGAGTGGATCGGTGTGTGGGTTGTGCTGGTTGTTACCGTTCAAATGAAGCCAGTTTGGGAAGGGTGCTATATCATGTAGTGTAGATGTTGAACAAAGCGTTGAGAGCCATGGCGGATAGCCTTGTGTTTAAGGTGTTCGATTCACAATCGTTCTCCCCAACCGTTGTTCGAGTCCGTTTGTGTTTGGGGCTCGGTGGATGTGCATTGCTGATCATTCCCAACAAGGATGAAACAGCTGTACAGTGCTTCCATGCTTTTCAATGGTCAGTTGAGCGTTCAAGCTGCATGATCAATCATATTATATACAAATCTAATCTCCTACTACTCAATTGCAAATAGTAAGCAAGCTGTGTAGGTGGTTCATAAGGGAATGCCTTGGTTGTACTCAGGCCCCTACAGAGAATTCATCCATCATAGGAGTGGATCGGTGTGTGGGTTGTGCTGGTTGTTACCGTTCAAATGAAGCCAGTTTGGGAAGGGTGCTATATCATGTAGTGTAGATGTTGAACAAAGCGTTGAGAGCCATGGCGGATAGCCTTGTGTTTAATGTGTTCGATTCACAATCGTTCACCCCAACCGTTGTTCGAGTCCGTTTGTGTTTGGGGCTCGGTGGATGTGCATTGCTGATCATTCCCAACAAGGATGAAACAGCTGTACAGTGCTTCCATGCTTTTCAATGGTGAGTTGAGCGTTCAAGCTGCATGATCAATCATATTATATACAAATCTAATCTCCTACTACTCAATTGCAAATAGTAAGCAAGCTGTGTTGGTGGTTCATAAGGGAATGCCTTGGTTGTACTCAGGCCCCTACAGAGAATTCATCCATCATAGGAGTGGATCGGTGTGTGGGTTGTGCTGGTTGTTACCGTTCAAATGAAGCCAGTTTGGGAAGGGTGCTATATCATGTAGTGTAGATGTTGAACAAAGCGTTGAGAGCCATGGCGGATAGCCTTGTGTTTAAGGTGTTCGATTCACAATCGTTCACCCCAACCGTTGTTCGAGTCCGTTTGTGTTTGGGGCTCGGTGGATGTGCATTGCTGATCATTCCCAACAAGGATGAAACAGCTGTACAGTGCTTCCATGCTTTTCAATGGTCAGTAGAGCGTTCAAGCTGCATGATCAATCATATTATATACAAATCCAATCTCCTACTACTCAATTGCAAATAGTAAGCAAGCTGTGTAGGTTGTTCATAAGGGAATGCCTTCTTGTTGTACTTAGGCCCCTACAGAGAATTCATCCATCATAGGAGTGGATCGGTGTGTGGGTTGTGCTGGTTGTTACCGTTCAAATGAAGCCAGTTTGGGAACGGTGCTATATCATGTAGTGTAGATGTTGAACAAACCGTTGAGAGCCATGGCGGATAGCGTTGTGTTTAATGTGTTCGATTCACAATCGTTCACCCCAACCGTTGTTCGAGTCCGTTTGTGTTTGGGGCTCGGTGGATGTCCATTGCTGATCATTCCCAACAAGGATGAAACAGCTGTACAGTGCTTCCATGCTTTTCAATGGTGAGTTGAGCGTTCAAGCTGCATGATCAATCATAATATATACAAATGTAATCTCCTACTACTCAATTGCAAATAGTAAGCAAGCTGTGTAGGTTGTTCATAAGGGAATGCCTTCTTGTTGTACTCAGGCCCCTACAGAGAAGTCATCCATCATAGGAGTGGATCGGTGTGTGGTTTGTGCTGGTTGTTACCGTTCAAATGAAGCCAGTTTGGGAACGGTGCTATATCATGTAGTGTAGATGTTGAACAAACCGTTGAGAGCCATGGCGGATAGCCTTGTGTTTAATGTGTTCGATTCACAATCGTTCACCCCAACCGTTGTTCGAGTCCCTTTGTGTTTGGGGCTCGGTGGATGTGCATTGCTGATCGTTGCCAACAAGGATGAAACAGCTGTACAGTGCTTCCATGCTTTTCAATGGTGAGTTGAGCGTTCAAGCTGCATGATCAATCATATTATATACAAATCTAATCTCCTACTACTCAATTGCAAATAGTAAGCAAGCTGTGTAGGTTATCCATAAGGGAATGCCTTCTCCTTGTACTCAGTCCCCTACAGAGAAGTCATCCATCATAGGAGTGGATCGGTGTGTGGGTTGTGCTGGTTGTTACCGTTCAAATGAAGCCAGTTTGGGAAGGGTGCTATATCATGTAGTGTAGATGTTGAACAAAGCGTTGAGAGCCACGGCGGATAGCCTTGTGTTTAATGTGTTCGATTCACAATCGTTCACCGCAACCGTTGTTCGAGTCCGTTTGTGTTTGGGGCTCGGTGGATGTGCATTGCTGATCATTCCCAACAAGGATGAAACAGCTGTACAGTGCTTCCATGCTTTTCAATGGTCAGTTGAGCGTTCAAGCTGCATGATCAATCATATTATATACAAATCTAATCTCCCACTACTCAATTGCAAATAGTAAGCAAGCTGTGTAGGTTGTTCATAAGGGAATGCCTTCTTGTTGTACTTAGGCCCCTACAGAGAATTCATCCTTTATAGGAGTGGATCGGTGTGTGGTTTGTGCTGGTTGTTACCATTCAAATGAAGCCAGTTTGGGAAGGGTGCTATATCATGTAGTGTAGATGTTGAACAAACCGTTGAGAGCCATGGCTGATAGCGTTGTGTTTAATGTGTTCGATTCACAATCGTTCACCCCAACCGTTGTTCGAGTCCGTTTGTGTTTGGGGCTCGGTGGATGTGCATTGCTGATCATTCCCAACAAGGATGAAACAGCTGTACAGTGCTTCCATGCTTTTCAACGGTCAGTTGAGCGTTCAAGCTGCATGATCAATCATATTATATACAAATCTAATCTCCTACTACTCAATTGCAAATAGTAAGCAAGCTGTGTAGGTTGTTCATAAGGGAATGCCTTCTTGTTGTACTTAGGCCCCTACAGAGAATTCATCCATCATAGGAGTGGATCGGTGTGTGGGTTGTGCTGGTTGTTACCATTCAAATGAAGCCAGTTTGGGAAGGGTGCTATATCATGTAGTGTACATGTTGAACAAACCGTTGAGAGCCATGGCGGATAGCCTTGTTTTTAAGGTGTTCGATTCACAATCGTTCACCCCAACCGTTGTTCGAGTCCGTTTGTGTTTGGGGCTCGGTGGATGTGCATTGCTGATCATTCCCAACAAGGATGAAACAGCTGTACAGTGCTTCCATGCTTTTCAATGGTGAGTTGAGCGTTCAAGCTGCATGATCAATCATATTATATACAAATCTAATCTCCTACTACTCAATTGCAAATAGTAAGCAAGCTGTGTAGGTTGTTCATAAGGGAATGCCTTCTTGTTGTACTCAGGCCCCTACAGAGAATTCATCCATCATAGGAGTGGATCGGTGTGTGGGTTGTGCTGGTTGTTACCGTTCAAATGAAGCCAGTTTGGGAAGGGTGCTATATCATGTAGTGTAGATGTTGAACAAACCGTTGAGAGCCATGGCGGATAGCCATGTGTTTAAGGTGTTCGATTCACAATCGTTCACCCCAACCGTTGTTCGAGTCCCTTTGTGTTTGGGGCTCGGTGGATGTGCATTGCTGATCGTTGCCAACAAGGATGAAACAGCTGTACAGTGCTTCCATGCTTTTCAATGGTCAGTTGAGCGTTCAAGCTGCATGATCAATCATATTATATACAAATCTAATCTCCTACTACTCAATTGCAAATAGTAATCAAGCTGTGTAGGTTGTTCATAAGGGAATGCCTTCTTGTTGTACTTAGGCCCCTACAGAGAAGTCATCCATCATAGGAGTGGATCGGTGTGTGGTTTGTGCTGGTTGTTACCGTTCAAATGAAGCCAGTTTGGGAAGGGTGCTATATCATGTAGTGTAGATGTTGAACAAACCGTTGAGAGCCATGGCGGATAGCCTTGTGTTTAATGTGTTCGATTCACAATCGTTCACCCCAACCGTTGTTCGAGTCCGTTTGTGTTTGGGGCTCGGTGGATGTGCATTGCTGATCATTCCCAACAAGGATGAAACAGCTGTACAGTGCTTCCATGCTTTTCAATGGTCAGTTGAGCGTTCAAGCTGCATGATCAATCATATTATATACAAATCTAATCTCCTACTACTCAATTGCAAATAGTAAGCAAGCTGTGTTGGTGGTTCATAAGGGAATGCCTTCTTGTTGTACTTAGGCCCCTACAGAGAAGTCATCCATCATAGGAGTAGATCGGTGTGTGGTTTGTGCTGGTTGTTACCGTTCAAATGAAGCCAGTTTGGGAAGGGTGCTATATCATGTAGTGTACATGTTGAACAAACCGTTGAGAGCCATGGCGGATAGCCTTGTGTTTAATGTGTTCGATTCACAATCGTTCACCCCAACCGTTGTTCGAGTCCGTTTGTGTTTGGGGCTCGGTGGATGTGCATTGCTGATCATTCCCAACAAGGATGAAACAGCTGTACAGTGCTTCCATGCTTTTAAATGGTCAGTTGAGCGTTCAAGCTGCATGATCAATCATATTATATACAAATCTAATCTCCTACTACTCAATTGCAAATAGTAATCAAGCTGTGTAGGTTGTTCATAAGGGAATGCCTTCTTGTTGTACTTAGGCCCCTACAGAGAAGTCATCCATCATAGGAGTGGATCGGTGTGTGGGTTGTGCTGGTTGTTACCGTTCAAATGAAGCCAGTTTGGGAAGGGTGCTATATCATGTAGTGTAGATGTTGAACAAACCGTTGAGAGCCATGGCGGATAGCCTTGTGTTTAATGTGTTCGATTCACAATCGTTCACCCCAACCGTTGTTCGAGTCCGTTTGTGTTTGGGGCTCGGTGGATGTGCAATGCTGATCATTTCCAACAATGAAGAAATAGCTGTACAGCGCTTCCATGCTTTTCAATGGTCAGTTGAGCGTTCAAGCTGCATGATCAATCATATTATATACAAATCTAATCTCCTACTACTCAATTGCAAATAGTAAGCAAGCTTTGTAGGTTGTTCATAAGGGAATGCCTTCTTCTTGTACTTAGGCCCCTACAGAGAAGTCATCCATCATAGGAGTGGATCGGTGTGTGGTTTGTGCTGGTTGTTACCGTTCAAATGAAGCCAGTTTGGGAAGGGTGCTATTTCATGTAGTGTAGATGTTGAACAAAGCGTTGAGAGCCATGGCGGATAGCCTTGTGTTTAATGTGTTCGATTCACAATCGTTCACCCCAACCGTTGTTCGAGTCCGTTTGTGTTTGGTGCTCGGTGGGTGTGCATTGCTGATCATTCCCAACAAGGATGAAACAGCTGTACAGTGCTTCCATGCTTTTCAATGGTGAGTTGAGCGTTCAAGCTGCATGATCAATCATATTATATACAAATCTAATCTCCTACTACTCAATTGCAAATAGTAAGCAAGCTGTGTAGGTTGTTAATAAGGGAATGCCTTGGTTGTACTCAGGCCCGTACAGAGAAGTCATCCATCATAGGAGTGGATCGGTGTGTGGGTTGTGCTGGTTGTTACCGTTCAAATGAAGCCAGTTTGGGAAGGGTGCTATTTCATGTAGTGTAGATGTTGAACAAACCGTTGAGAGCCATGGCGGATAGCCTTGTGTTTAATGTGTTCGATTCACAATCGTTCACCCCAACCGTTGTTCGAGTCCGTTTGTGTTTGGGGCTCGGTGGATGTGCAATGCTGATCATTTCCAACAATGAAGAAATAGCTGTACGGCGCTTCCATGCTTTTCAATGGTCAGTTGAGCGTTCAAGCTGCATGATCAATCATATTATAAACAAATCTAATCTCCTACTACTCAATTGCAAATAGTAAGCAAGCTGTGTAGGTTGTTCATAAGGGAATGCCTTCTTGTTGTACTTAGGCCCCTACAGAGAATTCATCCTTTATAGGAGTGGATCGGTGTGTGGGTTGTGCTGGTTGTTACCATTCAAATGAAGCCAGTTTGGGAAGGGTGCTATATCATGTAGTGTAGATGTTGAACAAAGCGTTGAGAGCCATGGCGGATAGCCTTGTGTTTAATGTGTTCGATTCACAATCGTTCACCCCAACCGTTGTTCGAGTCCGTTTGTGTTTGGGGCTCGGTGGATGTGCAATGCTGATCATTTCCAACAATGAAGAAATAGCTGTACGGCGCTTCCATGCTTTTCAATGGTCAGTTGAGCGTTCAAGCTGCATGATCAATCATATTATATACAAATCTAATCTCCTACTACTCAATTGCAAATAGTAAGCAAGCTGTGTAGGTTGTTCATAAGGGAATGCCTTCTTCTTGTACTTAGGCCCCTACAGAGAAGTCATCCATCATAGGAGTGGATCGGTGTGTGGTTTGTGCTGGTTGTTACCGTTCAAATGAAGCCAGTTTGGGAACGGTGCTATATCATGTAGTGTAGATGTTGAACAAACCGTTGAGAGCCATGGCGGATAGCCTTGTGTTTAATGTGTTCGATTCACAATCGTTCACCCCAACCGTTGTTCGAGTCCGTTTGTGTTTGGGGCTCGGTGGATGTGCATTGCTGATCATTCCCAACAAGGATGAAACAGCTGTACAGTGCTTCCATGCTTTTCAATGGTCAGTTGAGCGTTCAAGCTGCATGATCAATCATATTATATACAAATCTAATCTCCTACTACTCAATTGCAAATAGTAAGCAAGCTGTGTAGGTTGTTCATAAGGGAATGCCTTGGTTGTACTCAGGCCCCTACAGAGAAGTCATCCATCATAGGAGTGGATCGGTGTGTGGGTTGTGCTGGTTGTTACCGTTCAAATGAAGCCAGTTTGGGAAGGGTGCTATTTCATGTAGTGTAGATGTTGAACAAACCGTTGAGAGCCATGGCGGATAGCCTTGTGTTTAATGTGTTCGATTCACAATCGTTCACCCCAACCGTTGTTCGAGTCCGTTTGTGTTTGGGGCTCGGTGGATGTGCAATGCTGATCATTTCCAACAATGAAGAAATAGCTGTACGGCGCTTCCATGCTTTTCAATGGTCAGTTGAGCGTTCAAGCTGCATGATCAATCATATTATATACAAATCTAATCTCCTACTACTCAATTGCAAATAGTAAGCAAGCTGTGTAGGTTGTTCATAAGGGAATGCCTTCTTGTTGTACTCAGGCCCCTACAGAGAATTCATCCATCATAGGAGTGGATCGGTGTGTGGGTTGTGCTGGTTGTTACCATTCAAATGAAGCCAGTTTGGGAAGGGTGCTATATCATGTAGTGTAGATGTTGAACAAAGCGTTGAGAGCCATGGCGGATAGCCTTGTGTTTAATGTGTTCGATTCACAATCGTTCACCCCAACCGTTGTTCGAGTCCGTTTGTGTTTGGTGCTCGGTGGATGTGCATTGCTGATCATTCCCAACAAGGATGAAACAGCTGTACAGTGCTTCCATGCTTTTCAATGGTCAGTTGAGCGTTCAAGCTGCAAGATCAATCATATTATATACAAATCTAATCTCCTACTACTCAATTGCAAATAGTAAGCAAGCTGTGTAGGTTGTTCATAAGGGAATGCCTTCTTGTTGTACTCAGGCCCCTACAGAGAAGTCATCCATCATAGGAGTGGATCGGTGTGTGGTTTGTGCTGGTTGTTACCGTTCAAATGAAGCCAGTTTGGGAAGGGTGCTATATCATGTAGTGTAGATGTTGAACAAACCGTTGAGAGCCATGGCGGATAGCCTTGTGTTTATTGTGTTCGATTCACAATCGTTCACCTCAACCGTTGTTCGAGTCCGTTTGTGTTTGGGGCTCGGTGGATTTGCATTGCTGATCATTCCCAACAAGGATGAAACAGCTGTACAGTGCTTCCATGCTTTTCAATGGTCAGTTGAGCGTTCAAGCTGCATGATCAATCATATTATATACAAATCTAATCTCCTACTACTCAATTGCAAATAGTAAGCAAGCTGTGTAGGTTGTTCATAAGGGAATGCCTTGGTTGTACTCAGGCCCCTACAGAGAAGTCATCCATCATAGGAGTGGATCGGTGTGTGGTTTGTGCTGGTTGTTACCGTTCAAATGAAGCCAGTTTGGGAAGGGTGCTATATCATGTAGTGTACATGTTGAACAAACCGTTGAGAGCCATGGCGGATAGCCTTGTGTTTAATGTGTTCGATTCACAATCGTTCACCCCAACCGTTGTTCGAGTCCGTTTGTGTTTGGGACTCGGTGGATTTGCATTGCTGATCATTCCCAACAAGGATGAAACAGCTGTACAGTGCTTCCATGCTTTTCAATGGTGAGTTGAGCGTTCAAGCTGCATGATCAATCATATTATATACAAATCTAATCTCCTACTACTCAATTGCAAATAGTAAGCAAGCTGTGTAGGTGGTTCATAAGGGAATGCCTTCTTGTTGTACTTAGGCCCCTACAGAGAATTCATCCATCATAGGAGTGGATCGGTGTGTGGGTTGTGCTGGTTGTTACCGTTCAAATGAAGCCAGTTTGGGAAGGGTGCTATTTCATGTAGTGTAGATGTTGAACAAACCGTTGAGAGCCATGGCGGATAGCCTTGTGTTTAATGTGTTCGATTCACAATCGTTCACCCCAACCGTTGTTCGAGTCCGTTTGTGTTTGGGGCTCGGTGGATGTGCAATGCTGATCATTTCCAACAATGAAGAAATAGCTGTACGGCGCTTCCATGCTTTTCAATGGTCAGTTGAGCGTTCAAGCTGCATGATCAATCATATTATAAACAAATCTAATCTCCTACTACTCAATTGCAAATAGTAAGCAAGCTGTGTAGGTTGTTCATAAGGGAATGCCTTCTTGTTGTACTTAGGCCCCTACAGAGAATTCATCCTTTATAGGAGTGGATCGGTGTGTGGGTTGTGCTGGTTGTTACCATTCAAATGAAGCCAGTTTGGGAAGGGTGCTATATCATGTAGTGTAGATGTTGAACAAAGCGTTGAGAGCCATGGCGGATAGCCTTGTGTTTAATGTGTTCGATTCACAATCGTTCACCCCAACCGTTGTTCGAGTCCGTTTGTGTTTGGTGCTCGGTGGATGTGCATTGCTGATCATTCCCAACAAGGATGAAACAGCTGTACAGTGCTTCCATGCTTTTCAATGGTCAGTTGAGCGTTCAAGCTGCAAGATCAATCATATTATATACAAATCTAATCTCCTACTACTCAATTGCAAATAGTAAGCAAGCTGTGTAGGTTGTTCATAAGGGAATGCCTTCTTGTTGTACTCAGGCCCCTACAGAGAAGTCATCCATCATAGGAGTGGATCGGTGTGTGGTTTGTGCTGGTTGTTACCGTTCAAATGAAGCCAGTTTGGGAACGGTGCTATATCATGTAGTGTACATGTTGAACAAACCGTTGAGAGCCATGGCGGATAGCCTTGTGTTTATTGTGTTCGATTCACAATCGTTCACCCCAACCGTTGTTCGAGTCCGTTTGTGTTTGGGGCTCGGTGGGTGTGCATTGCTGATCATTCCCAACAAGGATGAAACAGCTGTACAGTGCTTCCATGCTTTTCAATGGTCAGTTGAGCGTTCAAGCTGCATGATCAATCATATTATATACAAATCTAATCTCCTACTACTCAATTGCAAATAGTAAGCAAGCTGTGTAGGTTGTTCATAAGGGAATGGCTTGGTTGTACTTAGGCCCCTACAGAGAAGTCATCCATCATAGGAGTGGATCGGTGTGTGGTTTGTGCTGGTTGTTACCGTTCAAATGAAGCCAGTTTGGGAAGGGTGCTATTTCATGTAGTGTGGATGTTGAACAAACCGTTGAGAGCCATGGCGGATAGCCTTGTGTTTAATGTGTTCGATTCACAATCGTTCACCCCAACCGTTGTTCGAGTCCGTTTGTGTTTGGTGCTCGGTGGATGTGCAATGCTGATCATTTCCAACAATGAAGAAATAGCTGTACGGCGCTTCCATGCTTTTCAATGGTCAGTTGAGCGTTCAAGCTGCATGATCAATCATATTATATACAAATCTAATCTCCTACTACTCAATTGCAAATAGTAATCAAGCTGTGTAGGTTGTTCATAAGGGAATGCCTTCTTGTTGTACTTAGGCCCCTACAGAGAAGTCATCCATCATAGGAGTGGATCGGTGTGTGGTTTGTGCTGGTTGTTACCATTCAAATGAAGCCAGTTTGGGAAGGGTGCTATTTCATGTAGTGTAGATGTTGAACAAAGCGTTGAGAGCCATGGCGGATAGCCTTGTGTTTAATGTGTTCGATTCACAATCGTTCACCCCAACCGTTGTTCGAGTCCGTTTGTGTTTGGTGCTCGGTGGGTGTGCATTGCTGATCATTCCCAACAAGGATGAAACAGCTGTACAGTGCTTCCATGCTTTTCAATGGTGAGTTGAGCGTTCAAGCTGCATGATCAATCATATTATATACAAATCTAATCTCCTACTACTCAATTGCAAATAGTAAGCAAGCTGTGTAGGTTGTTCATAAGGGAATGCCTTCTTGTTGTACTCAGGCCCCTACAGAGAAGTCATCCATCATAGGAGTGGATCGGTGTGTGGTTTGTGCTGGTTGTTACCGTTCAAATGAAGCCAGTTTGGGAACGGTGCTATATCATGTAGTGTACATGTTGAACAAACCGTTGAGAGCCATGGCGGATAGCCTTGTGTTTATTGTGTTCGATTCACAATCGTTCACCCCAACCGTTGTTCGAGTCCGTTTGTGTTTGGGGCTCGGTGGGTGTGCATTGCTGATCATTCCCAACAAGGATGAAACAGCTGTACAGTGCTTCCATGCTTTTCAATGGTCAGTTGAGCGTTCAAGCTGCATGATCAATCATATTATATACAAATCTAATCTCCTACTACTCAATTGCAAATAGTAAGCAAGCTGTGTAGGTTGTTCATAAGGGAATGCCTTCTTGTTGTACTCAGGCCCCTACAGAGAAGTCATCCATCATAGGAGTGGATCGGTGTGTGGTTTGTGCTGGTTGTTACCGTTCAAATGAAGCCAGTTTGGGAAGGGTGCTATTTCATGTAGTGTGGATGTTGAACAAACCGTTGAGAGCCATGGCGGATAGCCTTGTGTTTAATGTGTTCGATTCACAATCGTTCACCCCAACCGTTGTTCGAGTCCGTTTGTGTTTGGTGCTCGGTGGATGTGCAATGCTGATCATTTCCAACAATGAAGAAATAGCTGTACGGCGCTTCCATGCTTTTCAATGGTCAGTTGAGCGTTCAAGCTGCATGATCAATCATATTATATACAAATCTAATCTCCTACTACTCAATTGCAAATAGTAATCAAGCTGTGTAGGTTGTTCATAAGGGAATGCCTTCTTGTTGTACTTAGGCCCCTACAGAGAAGTCATCCATCATAGGAGTGGATCGGTGTGTGGTTTGTGCTGGTTGTTACCATTCAAATGAAGCCAGTTTGGGAAGGGTGCTATTTCATGTAGTGTAGATGTTGAACAAAGCGTTGAGAGCCATGGCGGATAGCCTTGTGTTTAATGTGTTCGATTCACAATCGTTCACCCCAACCGTTGTTCGAGTCCGTTTGTGTTTGGTGCTCGGTGGGTGTGCATTGCTGATCATTCCCAACAAGGATGAAACAGCTGTACAGTGCTTCCATGCTTTTCAATGGTCAGTTGAGCGTTCAAGCTGCATGATCAATCATATTATATACAAATCTAATCTCCTACTACTCAATTGCAAATAGTAAGCAAGCTGTGTAGGTTGTTCATAAGGGAATGCCTTCTTGTTGTACTTAGGCCCCTACAGAGAATTCATCCATCATAGGAGTGGATCGGTGTGTGGTTTGTGCTGGTTGTTACCGTTCAAATGAAGCCAGTTTGGGAACGGTGCTATATCATGTAGTGTAGATGTTGAACAAACCGTTGAGAGCCATGGCGGATAGCCTTGTGTTTAATGTGTTCGATTCACAATCGTTCACCCCAACCGTTGTTCGAGTCCGTTTGTGTTTGGGGCTCGGTGGATGTGCATTGCTGATCATTCCCAACAAGGATGAAACAGCTGTACAGTGCTTCCATGCTTTTCAATGGTCAGTTGAGCGTTCAAGCTGCATGATCAATCATATTATATACAAATCCAATCTCCTACTACTCAATTGCAAATAGTAAGCAAGCTGTGTAGGTTGTTCATAAGGGAATGCCTTCTTGTTGTACTTAGGCCCCTACAGAGAATTCATCCATCATAGGAGTGGATCGGTGTGTGGGTTGTGCTGGTTGTTACCGTTCAAATGAAGCCAGTTTGGGAACGGTGCTATATCATATAGTGTAGATGTTGAACAAACCGTTGAGAGCCATGGCGGATAGCCTTGTGTTTAATGTGTTCGATTCACAATCGTTCACCCCAACCGTTGTTCGAGTCCGTTTGTGTTTGGTGCTCGGTGGATGTGCATTGCTGATCATTCCCAACAAGGATGAAACAGCTGTACAGTGCTTCCATGCTTTTCAATGGTCAGTTGAGCGTTCAAGCTGCAAGATCAATCATATTATATACAGATCTAATCTCCTACTACTCAATTGCAAATAGTAAGCAAGCTGTGTAGGTTGTTCATAAGGGAATGCCTTCTTGTTGTACTTAGGCCCCTACAGAGAAGTCATCCATCATAGGAGTGGATCGGTGTGTGGTTTGTGCTGGTTGTTACCGTTCAAATGAAGCCAGTTTGGGAACGGTGCTATATCATGTAGTGTACATGTTGAACAAACCGTTGAGAGCCATGGCGGATAGCCTTGTGTTTAATGTGTTCGATTCACAATCGTTCACCCCAACCGTTGTTCGAGTCCGTTTGTGTTTGGTGCTCGGTGGATGTGCATTGCTGATCATTCCCAACAAGGATGAAACAGCTGTACAGTGCTTCCATGCTTTTCAATGGTCAGTTGAGCGTTCAAGCTGCATGATCAATCATATTATATACAAATCTAATCTCCTACTACTCAATTGCAAATAGTAATCAAGCTGTGTACGTTGTTCATAAGGGAATGCCTTCTTGTTGTACTTAGGCCCCTACAGAGAATTCATCCATCATAGGAGTGGATCGGTGTGTGGTTTGTGCTGGTTGTTACCGTTCAAATGAAGCCAGTTTGGGAACGGTGCTATTTCATGTAGTGTAGATGTTGAACAAACCGTTGAGAGCCATGGCGGATAGCCTTGTGTTTATTGTGTTCGATTCACAATCGTTCACCCCAACCGTTGTTCGAGTCCGTTTGTGTTTGGGGCTCGGTGGATGTGCATTGCTGATCATTCCCAACAAGGATGAAACAGCTGTACAGTGCTTCCATGCTTTTCAATGGTCAGTTGAGCGTTCAAGCTGCATGATCAATCATATTATATACAAATCTAATCTCCTACCACTCAATTGCAAATAGTAAGCAAGCTGTGTAGGTTGTTCATAAGGGAATGCCTTCTTGTTGTACTTAGGCCCCTACAGAGAAGTCATCCATCATAGGAGTGGATCGGTGTGTGGGTTGTGCTGGTTGTTACCGTTCAAATGAAGCCAGTTTGGGAAGGGTGCTATATCATGTAGTGTAGATGTTGAACAAACCGTTGAGAGCCATGGCGGATAGCCTTGTGTTTAAGGTGTTCGATTCACAATCGTTCACCCCAACGGTTGTTCGAGTCCGTTTGTGTTTGATGCTCGGTGGATGTGCATTGCTGATCATTCCCAACAAGGATGAAACAGCTGTACAGTGCTTCCATGCTTTTCAATGGTGAGTTGAGCGTTCAAGCTGCAAGATCAATCATATTATATACAAATCTATTCTCCTACTACTCAATTGCAAATAGTAATCAAGCTGTGTAGGCTCTTCATAAGGCAATGCCTTCTTGTTGTACTTAGGCCCCTACAGAGAATTCATCCATCATAGGAGTGGATCGGTGTGTGGGTTGTGCTGGTTGTTACCATTCAAATGAAGCCAGTTTGGGAAGGGTGCTATATCATGTAGTGTACATGTTGAACAAACCGTTGAGAGCCATGGCGGATAGCCTTGTGTTTAAGGTGTTCGATTCACAATCGTTCACCCCAACCGTTGTTCGAGTCCGTTTGTGTTTGGGGCTCGGTGGATGTGCATTGCTGATCATTCCCAACAAGGATGAAACAGCTGTACGGCGCTTCCATGCTTTTCAATGGTCAGTTGAGCGTTCAAGCTGCATGATCAATCATATTATATACAAATCTAATCTCCTACTACTCAATTGCAAATAGTAAGCAAGCTGTGTAGGTTATCCATAAGGGAATGCCTTCTTGTTGTACTCAGGCCCCTACAGAGAAGTCATCCATCATAGGAGTGGATCGGTGTGTGGTTTGTGCTGGTTGTTACCGTTCAAATGAAGCCAGTTTGGGAAGGGTGCTATATCATGTAGTGTACATGTTGAACAAACCGTTGAGAGCCATGGCGGATAGCCTTGTGTTTAGTGTGTTCGATTCACAATCGTTCACCCCAACCGTTGTTCGAGTCCGTTTGTGTTTGGTGCTCGGTGGATGTGCATTGCTGATCATTCCCAACAAGGATGAAACAGCTGTACAGTGCTTCCATGCTTTTCAATGGTCAGTTGAGCGTTCAAGCTGCATGATCAATCATATTATATACAAATCTAATCTCCTACTACTCAATTGCAAATAGTAATCAAGCTGTGTAGGTTATCCATAAGGGAATGCCTTCTTGTTGTACTTAGGCCCCTACAGAGAATTCATCCATCATAGGAGTGGATCGGTGTGTGGTTTGTGCTGGTTGTTACCGTTCAAATGAAGCCAGTTTGGGAAGGGTGCTATATCATGTAGTGTAGATGTTGAACAAACCGTTGAGAGCCATGGCGGATAGCCTTGTGTTTAAGGTGTTCGATTCACAATCGTTCACCCCAACCGTTGTTCGAGTCCGTTTGTGTTTGGGGCTCGGTGGATGTGCATTGCTGATCATTCCCAACAAGGATGAAACAGCTGTACAGTGCTTCCATGCTTTTCAATGGTCAGTTGAGCGTTCAAGCTGCATGATCAATCATATTATATACAAATCTAATCTCCTACTACTCAATTGCAAATAGTAAGCAAGCTGTGTAGGTTGTTCATAAGGGAATGCCTTCTTGTTGTACTTAGGCCCCTACAGAGAAGTCATCCATCATAGGAGTGGATCGGTGTGTGGGTTGTGCTGGTTGTTACCGTTCAAATGAAGCCAGTTTGGGAAGGGTGCTATATCATGTAGTGTAGATGTTGAACAAACCGTTGAGAGCCATGGCGGATAGCCTTGTGTTTAAGGTGTTCGATTCACAATCGTTCACCCCAACCGTTGTTCGAGTCCCTTCGTGTTTGGGGCTCGGTGGATGTGCATTGCTGATCATTCCCAACAAGGATGAAACAGCTGTACAGTGCTTCCATGCTTTTCAATGGTGAGTTGAGCGTTCAAGCTGCAAGATCAATCATATTATATACAAATCTATTCTCCTACTACTCAATTACAAATAGTAATCAAGCTGTGTAAGCTCTTCATAAGGCAATGCCTTCTTGTTGTACTTAGGCCCCTACAGAGAATTCATCCTTTATAGGAGTGGATCGGTGTGTGGGTTATGCTGGTTGTTACCATTCAAATGAAGCCAGTTTGGGAAGGGTGCTATATCATGTAGTGTAGATGTTGAACAAACCGTTGAGAGCCATGGCGGATAGCCTTGTGTTTAATGTGTTCGATTCACAATCGTTCACCCCAACCGTTGTTCGAGTCCGTTTGTGTTTGGTGCTCGGTGGATGTGCATTGCTGATCATTCCCAACAAGGATGAAACAGCTGTACAGTGCTTCCATGCTTTTCAATGGTCAGTTGAGCGTTCAAGCTGCATGATCAATCATATTATATACAAATCTAATCTCCTTCTACTCAATTGCAAATAGTAATCAAGCTGTGTAGGTTATCCATAAGGGAATGCCTTCTTGTTGTACTTAGGCCCCTACAGAGAATTCATCCATCATAGGAGTGGATCGGTGTGTGGTTTGTGCTGGTTGTTACCGTTCAAATGAAGCCAGTTTGGGAAGGGTGCTATATCATGTAGTGTAGATGTTGAACAAACCGTTGAGAGCCATGGCGGATAGCCTTGTGTTTAAGGTGTTCGATTCACAATCGTTCACCCCAACCGTTGTTCGAGTCCGTTTGTGTTTGGGGCTCGGTGGATGTGCATTGCTGATCATTCCCAACAAGGATGAAACAGCTGTACAGTGCTTCCATGCTTTTCAATGGTCAGTTGAGCGTTCAAGCTGCATGATCAATCATATTATATACAAATCCAATCTCCTACTACTCAATTGCAAATAGTAAGCAAGCTGTGTAGGTTGTTCATAAGGGAATGCCTTCTTGTTGTACTTAGGCCCCTACAGAGAAGTCATCCATCATAGGAGTGGATCGGTGTGTGGGTTGTGCTGGTTGTTACCATTCAAATGAAGCCAGTTTGGGAACGGTGCTATATCATGTAGTGTAGATGTTGAACAAACCGTTGAGAGCCATGGCGGATAGCCTTGTGTTTATTGTGTTCGATTCACAATCGTTCACCCCAACCGTTGTTCGAGTCCGTTTGTGTTTGATGCTCGGTGGATGTGCAATGCTGATCATTCCCAACAAGGATGAAACAGCTGTACAGTGCTTCCATGCTTTTCAATGGTGAGTTGAGCGTTCAAGCTGCAAGATCAATCATATTATATACAAATCTATTCTCCTACTACTCAATTGCAAATAGTAATCAAGCTGTGTAGGCTCTTCATAAGGCAATGCCTTCTTGTTGTACTTAGGCCCCTACAGAGAATTCATCCATCATAGGAGTGGATCGGTGTGTGGGTTGTGCTGGTTGTTACCATTCAAATGAAGCCAGTTTGGGAAGGGTGCTATATCATGTAGTGTACATGTTGAACAAACCGTTGAGAGCCATGGCGGATAGCCTTGTGTTTAAGGTGTTCGATTCACAATCGTTCACCCCAACCGTTGTTCGAGTCCGTTTGTGTTTGGGGCTCGGTGGATGTGCATTGCTGATCATTCCCAACAAGGATGAAACAGCTGTACAGTGCTTCCATGCTTTTCAATGGTCAGTTGAGCGTTCAAGCTGCATGATCAATCATATTATATACAAATCTAATCTCCTACTACTCAATTGCAAATAGTAAGCAAGCTGTGTAGGTGGTTCATAAGGGAATGCCTTCTTGTTGTACTCAGGCCCCTACAGAGAATTCATCCATCATAGGAGTGGATCGGTGTGTGGGTTGTGCTGGTTGTTACCGTTCAAATGAAGCCAGTTTGGGAACGGTGCTATATCATGTAGTGTACATGTTGAACAAACCGTTGAGAGCCATGGCGGATAGCCTTGTGTTTAATGTGTTCGATTCACAATCGTTCACCCCAACCGTTGTTCGAGTGTCTTCGTGTTTGGGGCTCGGTGGATGTGCATTGCTGATCATTCCCAACAAGGATGAAACAGCTGTACAGTGCTTCCATGCTTTTCAATGGTCAGTTGAGCGTTCAAGCTGCATGATCAATCATATTATATACAAATCTAATCTCCTACTACTCAATTGCAAATAGTAAGCAAGCTGTGTAGGTGGTTCATAAGGGAATGCCTTCTTGTTGTACTCAGGCCCCTACAGAGAATTCATCCATCATAGGAGTGGATCGGTGTGTGGTTTGTGCTGGTTGTTACCGTTCAAATGAAGCCAGTTTGGGAACGGTGCTATATCATGTAGTGTAGATGTTGAACAAACCGTTGAGAGCCATGGCGGATAGCCTTGTGTTTAATGTGTTCGATTCACAATCGTTCACCCCAACCGTTGTTCGAGTGTCTTCGTGTTTGGGGCTCGGTGGATGTGCATTGCTGATCATTCCCAACAAGGATGAAACAGCTGTACAGTGCTTCCATGCTTTTCAATGGTGAGTTGAGCGTTCAAGCTGCATGATCAATCATATTATATACAGATCTAATCTCCTACTACTCAATTGCAAATAGTAAGCAAGCTGTGTAGGTTATCCATAAGGGAATGCCTTCTTGTTGTACTTAGGCCCCTACAGAGAATTCATCCATCATAGGAGTGGATCGGTGTGTGGGTTGTGCTGGTTGTTACCATTCAAATGAAGCCAGTTTGGGAAGGGTGCTATATCATGTAGTGTACATGTTGAACAAACCGTTGAGAGCCATGGCGGATAGCCTTGTGTTTAAGGTGTTCGATTCACAATCGTTCACCCCAACCGTTGTTCGAGTCCGTTTGTGTTTGGGGCTCGGTGGATGTGCATTGCTGATCATTCCCAACAAGGATGAAACAGCTGTACAGTGCTTCCATGCTTTTCAATGGTCAGTTGAGCGTTCAAGCTGCATGATCAATCATATTATATACAAATCTAATCTCCTACTACTCAATTGCAAATAGTAATCAAGCTGTGTAGGTTATCCATAAGGGAATGCCTTCTTGTTGTACTTAGGCCCCTACAGAGAATTCATCCATCATAGGAGTGGATCGGTGTGTGGGTTGTGCTGGTTGTTACCGTTCAAATGAAGCCAGTTTGGGAAGGGTGCTATATCATGTAGTGTAGATGTTGAACAAACCGTTGAGAGCCATGGCGGATAGCCTTGTGTTTAAGGTGTTCGATTCACAATCGTTCACCCCAACCGTTGTTCGAGTCCGTTTGTGTTTGGGGCTCGGTGGATGTGCATTGCTGATCATTCCCAACAAGGATGAAACAGCTGTACAGTGCTTCCATGCTTTTCAATGGTCAGTTGAGCGTTCAAGCTGCATGATCAATCATATTATATACAAATCTAATCTCCTACCACTCAACTGCAAATAGTAAGCAAGCTGTGTAGGTTGTTCATAAGGGAATGCCTTCTTGTTGTACTTAGGCCCCTACAGAGAATTCATCCATCATTGGAGTGGATCGGTGTGTGGTTTGTGCTGGTTGTTACCGTTCAAATGAAGCCAGTTTGGGAACGGTGCTATATCATGTAGTGTACATGTTGAACAAACCGTTGAGAGCCATGGCGGATAGCCTTGTGTTTATTGTGTTCGATTCACAATCGTTCACCCCAACCGTTGTTCGAGTCCGTTTGTGTTTGGGGCTCGGTGGATGTGCAATGCTGATCATTCCCAACAAGGATGAAACAGCTGTACAGTGCTTCCATGCTTTTCAATGGTGAGTTGAGCGTTCAAGCTGCAAGATCAATCATATTATATACAGATCTAATCTCCTACTACTCAATTGCAAATAGTAATCAAGCTGTGTAGGCTCTTCATAAGGCAATGCCTTCTTGTTGTACTTAGGCCCCTACAGAGAATTCATCCATCATAGGAGTGGATCGGTGTGTGGGTTGTGCTGGTTGTTACCATTCAAATGAAGCCAGTTTGGGAAGGGTGCTATATCATGTAGTGTAGATGTTGAACAAACCGTTGAGAGCCATGGCGGATAGCCTTGTGTTTAAGGTGTTCGATTCACAATCGTTCACCCCAACCGTTGTTCGAGTCCGTTTGTGTTTGGGGCTCGGTGGATGTGCATTGCTGATCATTCCCAACAAGGATGAAACAGCTGTACAGTGCTTCCATGCTTTTCAATGGTCAGTTGAGCGTTCAAGCTGCATGATCAATCATATTATATACAAATCTAATCTCCTACTACTCAATTGCAAATAGTAAGCAAGCTGTGTAGGTGGTTCATAAGGGAATGCCTTCTTGTTGTACTCAGGCCCCTACAGAGAATTCATCCATCATAGGAGTGGATCGGTGTGTGGGTTGTGCTGGTTGTTACCGTTCAAATGAAGCCAGTTTGGGAACGGTGCTATATCATGTAGTGTACATGTTGAACAAACCGTTGAGAGCCATGGCGGATAGCCTTGTGTTTAAGGTGTTCGATTCACAATCGTTCACCCCAACCGTTGTTCGAGTGTCTTCGTGTTTGGGGCTCGGTGGATGTGCATTGCTGATCATTCCCAACAAGGATGAAACAGCTGTACAGTGCTTCCATGCTTTTCAATGGTCAGTTGAGCGTTCAAGCTGCATGATCAATCATATTATATACAAATCTAATCTCCTACTACTCAATTGCAAATAGTAAGCAAGCTGTGTTGGTGGTTCATAAGGGAATGCCTTCTTGTTGTACTTAGGCCCCTACAGAGAATTCATCCATCATAGGAGTGGATCGGTGTGTGGGTTGTGCTGGTTGTTACCGTTCAAATGAAGCCAGTTTGGGAACGGTGCTATATCATGTAGTGTACATGTTGAACAAACCGTTGAGAGCCATGGCGGATAGCCTTGTGTTTAAGGTGTTCGATTCACAATCGTTCACCCCAACCGTTGTTCGAGTCCGTTTGTGTTTGGGGCTCGGTGGATGTGCATTGCTGATCATTCCCAACAAGGATGAAACAGCTGTACAGTGCTTCCATGCTTTTCAATGGTCAGTTGAGCGTTCAAGCTGCATGATCAATCATATTATATACAAATCTAATCTCCTACTACTCAATTGCAAATAGTAATCAAGCTGTGTACGTTGTTCATAAGGGAATGCCTTCTTGTTGTACTTAGGCCCCTACAGAGAATTCATCCATCATAGGAGTGGATCGGTGTGTGGGTTGTGCTGGTTGTTACCATTCAAATGAAGCCAGTTTGGGAAGGGTGCTATATCATGTAGTGTAGATGTTGAACAAACCGTTGAGAGCCATGGCGGATAGCCTTGTGTTTAAGGTGTTCGATTCACAATCGTTCACCCCAACCGTTGTTCGAGTCCGTTTGTGTTTGGGGCTCGGTGGATGTGCATTGCTGATCATTCCCAACAAGGATGAAACAGCTGTACAGTGCTTCCATGCTTTTCAATGGTCAGTTGAGCGTTCAAGCTGCATGATCAATCATATTATATACAAATCTAATCTCCTACTACTCAATTGCAAATAGTAAGCAAGCTGTGTAGGTGGTTCATAAGGGAATGCCTTGGTTGTACTCAGGCCCCTACAGAGAATTCATCCATCATAGGAGTGGATCGGTGTGTGGGTTGTGCTGGTTGTTACCGTTCAAATGAAGCCAGTTTGGGAACGGTGCTATATCATGTAGTGTACATGTTGAACAAACCGTTGAGAGCCATGGCGGATAGCCTTGTGTTTAAGGTGTTCGATTCACAATCGTTCACCCCAACCGTTGTTCGAGTGTCTTCGTGTTTGGGGCTCGGTGGATGTGCATTGCTGATCATTCCCAACAAGGATGAAACAGCTGTACAGTGCTTCCATGCTTTTCAATGGTCAGTTGAGCGTTCAAGCTGCATGATCAATCATATTATATACAGATCTAATCTCCTACTACTCAATTGCAAATAGTAAGCAAGCTGTGTAGGTTGTTCATAAGGGAATGCCTTCTTGTTGTACTTAGGCCCCTACAGAGAATTCATCCATCATAGGTGTGGATCGGTGTGTGGGTTGTGCTGGTTGTTACCGTTCAAATGAAGCCAGTTTGGGAACGGTGCTATATCATGTAGTGTACATGTTGAACAAACCGTTGAGAGCCATGGCGGATAGCCTTGTGTTTAATGTGTTCGATTCACAATCGTTCACCCCAACCGTTGTTCGAGTCCGTTTGTGTTTGGGGCTCGGTGGATGTGCATTGCTGATCATTCCCAACAAGGATGAAACAGCTGTACAGTGCTTCCATGCTTTTCAATGGTCAGTTGAGCGTTCAAGCTGCAAGATCAATCATATTATATACAGATCTAATCTCCTTCTACTCAATTGCAAATAGTAAGCAAGCTGTGTAGGTTGTTCATAAGGGAATGCCTTCTTGTTGTACTTAGGCCCCTACAGAGAATTCATCCATCATAGGAGTGGATCGGTGTGTGGTTTGTGCTGGTTGTTACCATTCAAATGAAGCCAGTTTGGGAAGGGTGCTATATCATGTAGTGTAGATGTTGAACAAACCGTTGAGAGCCATGGCGGATAGCCTTGTGTTTAAGGTGTTCGATTCACAATCGTTCACCCCAACCGTTGTTCGAGTCCGTTTGTGTTTGGGGCTCGGTGGATGTGCATTGCTGATCATTCCCAACAAGGATGAAACAGCTGTACAGTGCTTCCATGCTTTTCAATGGTCAGTTGAGCGTTCAACCTGCATGATCAATCATATTATATACAAATCTAATCTCCTACTACTCAATTGCAAATAAAAAGCAAGCTGTGTAGGTTATCCATAAGGGAATGCCTTCTTGTTGTACTTAGGCCCCTACAGAGAAGTCATCCATCATAGGAGTGGATCGGTGTGTGGTTTGTGCTGGTTGTTACCGTTCAAATGAAGCCAGTTTGGGAAGGGTGCTATATCATGTAGTGTACATGTTGAACAAACCGTTGAGAGCCATGGCGGATAGCCTTGTGTTTAATGTGTTCGATTCACAATCGTTCACCCCAATCGTTGTTCGAGTCCGTTTGTGTTTGGGGCTCGGTGGATGTGCATTGCTGATCATTCCCAACAAGGATGAAACAGCTGTACAGTGCTTCCATGCTTTTCAATGGTCAGTTGAGCGTTCAAGCTGCATGATCAATCATATTATATACAAATCTAATCTCCTACTACTCAATTGCAAATAGTAATCAAGCTGTGTAGGTTGTTCATAAGGGAATGCCTTCTTGTTGTACTTAGGCCCCTACAGAGAATTCATCCATCATAGGAGTGGATCGGTGTGTGGGTTGTGCTGGTTGTTACCGTTCAAATGAAGCCAGTTTGGGAAGGGTGCTATATCATGTAGTGTAGATGTTGAACAAACCGTTGAGAGCCATGGCGGATAGCCTTGTGTTTAATGTGTTCGATTCACAATCGTTCACCCCAACCGTTGTTCGAGTCCGTTTGTGTTTGGGGCTCGGTGGATGTGCATTGCTGATCATTCCCAACAAGGATGAAACAGCTGTACAGTGCTTCCATGCTTTTCAATGGTCAGTTGAGCGTTCAAGCTGCATGATCAATCATATTATATACAGATCTAATCTCCTTCTACTCAATTGCAAATAGTAAGCAAGCTGTGTAGGTTGTTCATAAGGGAATGCCTTCTTGTTGTACTTAGGCCCCTACAGAGAATTCATCCATCATAGGAGTAGATCGGTGTGTGGGTTGTGCTGGTTGTTACCGTTCAAATGAAGCCAGTTTGGGAAGGGTGCTATATCATGTAGTGTACATGTTGAACAAACCGTTGAGAGCCATGGCGGATAGCCTTGTGTTTAAGGTGTTCGATTCACAATCGTTCACCCCAACCGTTGTTCGAGTGTCTTCGTGTTTGGGGCTCGGTGGATGTGCATTGCTGATCATTCCCAACAAGGATGAAACAGCTGTACAGTGCTTCCATGCTTTTCAATGGTCAGTTGAGCGTTCAAGCTGCATGATCAATCATATTATATACAAATCTAATCTCCTACTACTCAATTGCAAATAGTAAGCAAGCTGTGTAGGTTGTTCATAAGGGAATGTCTTGGTTGTACTTAGGCCCCTACAGAGAAGTCATCCATCATAGGAGTGGATCGGTGTGTGGTTTGTGCTGGTTGTTACCGTTCAAATGAAGCCAGTTTGGGAACGGTGCTATATCATGTAGTGTACATGTTGAACAAACCGTTGAGAGCCATGGCGGATAGCCTTGTGTTTAATGTGTTCGATTCACAATCGTTCACCCCAACCGTTGTTCGAGTCCGTTTGTGTTTGGGGCTCGGTGGATGTGCATTGCTGATCATTCCCAACAAGGATGAAACAGCTGTACAGTGCTTCCATGCTTTTCAATGGTCAGTTGAGCGTTCAAGCTGCATGATCAATCATATTATATACAAATCTAATCTCCTACTACTCAATTGCAAATAGTAAGCAAGCTGTGTAGGTTGTTCATAAGGGAATGCCTTCTTGTTGTACTCAGGCCCCTACAGAGAATTCATCCATCATAGGAGTGGATCGGTGTGTGGTTTGTGCTGGTTGTTACCATTCAAATGAAGCCAGTTTGGGAAGGGTGCTATTTCATGTAGTGTAGATGTTGAACAAAGCGTTGAGAGCCATGGCGGATAGCCTTGTGTTTAATGTGTTCGATTCACAATCGTTCACCCCAACCGTTGTTCGAGTCCGTTTGTGTTTGGGGCTCGGTGGATGTGCAATGCTGATCATTCCCAACAAGGATGAAACAGCTGTACAGTGCTTCCATGCTTTTCAATGGTCAGTTGAGCGTTCAAGCTGCATGATCAATCATATTATATACAAATCTAATCTCCTACTACTCAATTGCAAATAGTAAGCAAGCTGTGTAGGTTGTTCATAAGGGAATGCCTTCTTGTTGTACTTAGGCCCCTACAGAGAAGTCATCCATCATAGGAGTGGATCGGTGTGTGGGTTGTGCTGGTTGTTACCGTTCAAAAGAAGCCAGTTTGGGAAGGGTGCTATATCATGTAGTGTACATGTTGAACAAACCGTTGAGAGCCATGGCGGATAGCCTTGTGTTTATTGTGTTCGATTCACAATCGTTCACCCCAACCGTTGTTCGAGTCCGTTTTGGGTTTCGGGCTCGGTGGATGTGCATTGCTGATCATTCCCAACAAGGATGAAACAGCTGTACAGTGCTTCCATGCTTTTCAATGGTGAGTTGGGCGTTCAAGCTGCATGATCAATCATATTATATACAAATCTAATCTCCTACTACTCAATTGCAAATAGTAAGCAAGCTGTGTAGGTTGTTCATAAGGGAATGCCTTCTTGTTGTACTTAGGCCCCTACAGAGAATTCATCCATCATAGGAGTGGATCGGTGTGTGGTTTGTGCTGGTTGTTACCATTCAAATGAAGCCAGTTTGGGAAGGGTGCTATATCATGTAGTGTAGATGTTGAACAAACCGTTGAGAGCCATGGCGGATAGCCTTGTGTTTAAGGTGTTCGATTCACAATCGTTCACCCCAACCGTTGTTCGAGTCCGTTTGTGTTTGGGGCTCGGTGGATGTGCAATGCTGATCATTCCCAACAAGGATGAAACAGCTGTACAGTGCTTCCATGCTTTTCAATGGTCAGTTGAGCGTTCAAGCTGCATGATCAATCATATTATATACAAATCTAATCTCCTACTACTCAATTGCAAATAGTAAGCAAGCTGTGTAGGTTGTTCATAAGGGAATGCCTTCTTGTTGTACTTAGGCCCCTACAGAGAATTCATCCATCATAGGAGTGGATCGGTGTGTGGTTTGTGCTGGTTGTTACCATTAAAATGAAGCCAGTTTGGGAAGGGTGCTATATCATGTAGTGTACATGTTGAACAAACCGTTGAGAGCCATGGCGGATAGCTTTGTGTTTAATGTTTTCGATTCACAATCGTTCACCCCAACCGTTGTTCAAGTCCCTTTGTGTTTGGGGCTCGGTGGATGTGCATTGCTGATCATTCCCAACAAGGATGAAACAGCTGTACAGTGCTTCCATGCTTTTCAATGGTGAGTTGAGCGTTCAAGCTGCATGATCAATCATATTATATACAGATCTAATCTCCTTCTACTCAATTGCAAATAGTAAGCAAGCTGTGTAGGTTGTTCATAAGGGAATGCCTTCTTGTTGTACTTAGGCCCCTACAGAGAATTCATCCATCATAGGAGTGGATCGGTGTGTGGGTTGTGCTGGTTGTTACCGTTCAAATGAAGCCAGTTTGGGAAGGGTGCTATATCATGTAGTGTAGATGTTGAACAAACCGTTGAGAGCCATGGCGGATAGCCTTGTGTTTAAGGTGTTCGATTCACAATCGTTCACCCCAACCGTTGTTCGAGTCCCTTTGTGTTTGGGGCTCGGTGGATGTGCATTGCTGATCATTCCCAACAAGGATGAAACAGCTGTACAGTGCTTCCATGCTTTTCAATGGTCAGTTGAGCGTTCAAGCTGCATGATCAATCATATTATATACAAATCTAATCTCCTACTACTCAATTGCAAATAGTAAGCAAGCTGTGTAGGTGGTTCATAAGTTAATGCCTTCTTGTTGTACTTAGGCCCCTACAGAGAAGTCATCCATCATAGGAGTGGATCGGTGTGTGGTTTGTGCTGGTTGTTACCGTTCAAATGAAGCCAGTTTGGGAAGGGTGCTATATCATGTAGTGTACATGTTGAACAAACCGTTGAGAGCCATGGCGGATAGCCTTGTGTTTAATGTGTTCGATTCACAATCGTTCACCCCAACCGTTGTTCGAGTCCCTTTGTGTTTGGGGCTCGGTGGATGTGCATTGCTGATCATTCCCAACAAGGATGAAACAGCTGTACAGTGCTTCCATGCTTTTCAATGGTCAGTTGAGCGTTCAAGCTGCATGATCAATCATATTATATACAAATCTAATCTCCTTCTACTCAATTGCAAATAGTAAGCAAGCTGTGTAGGTTGTTCATAAGGGAATGCCTTCTTGTTGTACTTAGGCCCCTACAGAGAATTCATCCATCATAGGAGTGGATCGGTGTGTGGGTTGTGCTGGTTGTTACCGTTCAAATGAAGCCAGTTTGGGAAGGGTGCTATATCATGTAGTGTACATGTTGAACAAACCGTTGAGAGCCATGGCGGATAGCCTTGTGTTTAATGTGTTCGATTCACAATCGTTCACCCCAACCGTTGTTCGAGTCCGTTTGTGTTTGGGGCTCGGTGGATGTGCATTGCTGGTCATTCCCAACAAGGATGAAACAGCTGTACAGTGCTTCCATGCTTTTCAATGGTCAGTTGAGCGTTCAAGCTGCATGATCAATCATATTATATACAAATCTAATCTCCTACTACTCAATTGCAAATAGTAAGCAAGCTGTGTAGGTTGTTCATAAGGGAATGCCTTCTTGTTGTACTTAGGCCCCTACAGAGAATTCATCCATCATAGGAGTGGATCGGTGTGTGGGTTGTGCTGGTTGTTACCGTTCAAATGAAGCCAGTTTGGGAAGGGTGCTATATCATGTAGTGTAGATGTTGAACAAACCGTTGAGAGCCATGGCGGATAGCCTTGTGTTTAAGGTGTTCGATTCACAATCGTTCACCCCAACCGTTGTTCGAGTCCGTTTGTGTTTGGGGCTCGGTGGATGTGCATTGCTGATCATTCCCAACAAGGATGAAACAGCTGTACAGTGCTTCCATGCTTTTCAATGGTCAGTTGAGCGTTCAAGCTGCATGATCAATCATATTATATACAAATCTAATCTCCTACTACTCAATTGCAAATAGTAAGCAAGCTGTGTAGGTTGTTCATAAGGGAATGCCTTCTTGTTGTACTTAGGCCCCTACAGAGAATTCATCCATCATAGGAGTGGATCGGTGTGTGGGTTGTGCTGGTTGTTACCGTTCAAATGAAGCCAGTTTGGGAAGGGTGCTATATCATGTAGTGTAGATGTTGAACAAACCGTTGAGAGCCATGGCGGATAGCCTTGTGTTTAAGGTGTTCGATTCACAATCGTTCACCCCAACCGTTGTTCGAGTCCGTTTGTGTTTGGGGCTCGGTGGATGTGCATTGCTGATCATTCCCAACAAGGATGAAACAGCTGTACAGTGCTTCCATGCTTTTCAATGGTCAGTTGAGCGTTCAAGCTGCATGATCAATCATATTATATACAAATCTAATCTCCTACTACTCAATTGCAAATAGTAAGCAAGCTGTGTATGTTGTTCATAAGGGAATGCCTTCTTGTTGTACTTAGGCCCCTACAGAGAAGTCATCCATCATAGGAGTGGATCGGTGTGTGGGTTGTGCTGGTTGTTACCGTTCAAATGAAGCCAGTTTGGGAAGGGTGCTATATCATGTAGTGTAGATGTTGAACAAACCGTTGAGAGCCATGGCGGATAGCCTTGTGTTTAATGTGTTCGATTCACAATCGTTCACCCCAACCGTTGTTCGAGTCCGTTTGTGTTTGGGGCTCGGTGGATGTGCATTGCTGATCATTCCCAACAAGGATGAAACAGCTGTACAGTGCTTCCATGCTTTTCAATGGTCAGTTGAGCGTTCAAGCTGCATGATCAATCATATTATATACAAATCTAATCTCCTACTACTCAATTGCAAATAGTAAGCAAGCTGTGTAGGTTATCCATAAGGGAATGCCTTCTTGTTGTTCTTAGGCCTCTCCAGAGAATTCATCCATCATAGGAGTGGATCGGTGTGTGGGTTGTGCTGGTTGTTACCGTTCAAATGAAGCCAGTTTGGGAAGGGTGCTATATCATGTAGTGTAGATGTTGAACAAACCGTTGAGAGCCATGGCGGATAGCCTTGTGTTTAATGTGTTCGATTCACAATCGTTCACCCCAACCGTTGTTCGAGTCCGTTTGTGTTTGGGGCTCGGTGGATGTGCATTGCTGATCATTCCCAACAAGGATGAAACAGCTGTACAGTGCTTCCATGCTTTTCAATGGTCAGTTGAGCGTTCAAGCTGCATGATCAATCATATTATATACAAATCTAATCTCCTACTACTCAATTGCAAATAGTAAGCAAGCTGTGTAGGTTGTTCATAAGTTAATGCCTTCTTGTTGTACTTAGGCCCCTACAGAGAAGTCATCCATTATAGGAGTGGATCGGTGTGTGGGTTGTGCTGGTTGTTACCGTTCAAATGAAGCCAGTTTGGGAAGGGTGCTATATCATGTAGTGTACATGTTGAACAAACCGTTGAGAGCCATGGCGGATAGCCTTGTGTTTAATGTGTTCGATTCACAATCGTTCACCCCAACCGTTGTTCGAGTCCGTTTGTGTTTGGGGCTCGGTGGATGTGCATTGCTGATCATTCCCAACAAGAATGAAACAGCTGTACAGTGCTTCCATGCTTTTCAATGGTCAGTTGAGCGTTCAAGCTGCATGATCAATCATATTATATACAAATCCAATCTCCTACTACTCAATTGCAAATAGTAAGCAAGCTGTGTAGGTTGTTCATAAGGGAATGCCTTCTTGATGTACTTAGGCCCCTACAGAGAATTCATCCATCATAGGAGTGGATCGGTGTGTGGGTTGTGCTGGTTGTTACCGTTCAAATGAAGCCAGTTTGGGAACGGTGCTATATCATGTAGTGTACATGTTGAACAAACCGTTGAGAGCCATGGCGGATAGCCTTGTGTTTAATGTGTTCGATTCACAATCGTTCACCCCAACCGTTGTTCGAGTCCCTTTGTGTTTGGGGCTCGGTGGATGTGCATTGCTGATCATTCCCAACAAGAATGAAACAGCTGTACAGTGCTTCCATGCTTTTCAATGGTGAGTTGAGCGTTCAAGCTGCATGATCAATCATATTATATACAAATCTAATCTCCTTCTACTCAATTGCAAATAGTAATCAAGCTGTGTAGGTTGTTCATAAGGGAATGCCTTCTTGTTGTACTTAGGCCCCTACAGAGAATTCATCCATCATAGGAGTGGATCGGTGTGTGGTTTGTGCTGGTTGTTACCGTTCAAATGAAGCCAGTTTGGGAAGGGTGCTATATCATGTAGTGTAGATGTTGAACAAACCGTTGAGAGCCATGGCGGATAGCCTTGTGTTTAATGTGTTCGATTCACAATCGTTCACCCCAACCGTTGTTCGAGTCCGTTTGTGTTTGGGGCTCGGTGGATGTGCATTGCTGATCATTCCCAACAAGGATGAAACAGCTGTACAGTGCTTCCATGCTTTTCAATGGTCAGTTGAGCGTTCAAGCTGCATGATCAATCATATTATATACAAATCTAATCTCCTACTACTCAATTGCAAATAGTAAGCAAGCTGTGTAGGTTATCCATAAGGGAATGCCTTCTTGTTGTACTTAGGCCCCTACAGAGAATTCATCCATCATAGGAGTGGATCGGTGTGTGGGTTGTGCTGGTTGTTACCGTTCAAATGAAGCCAGTTTGGGAAGGGTGCTATATCATGTAGTGTACATGTTGAACAAACCGTTGAGAGCCATGGCGGATAGCCTTGTGTTTAATGTGTTCGATTCACAATCGTTCACCCCAACCGTTGTTCGAGTCCGTTTGTGTTTGGGGCTCGGTGGATGTGCATTGCTGATCATTCCCAACAAGGATGAAACAGCTGTACAGTGCTTCCATGCTTTTCAATGGTGAGTTGAGCGTTCAAGCTGCAAGATCAATCATATTATATACAAATCTAATCTCCTACTACTCAATTGCAAATAGTAAGCAAGCTGTGTAGGTTGTTCATAAGGGAATGCCTTGGTTGTACTTAGGCCCCTACAGAGAAGTCATCCATTATAGGAGTGGATCGGTGTGTGGGTTGTGCTGGTTGTTACCGTTCAAATGAAGCCAGTTTGGGAAGGGTGCTATATCATGTAGTGTAGATGTTGAACAAACCGTTGAGAGCCATGGCGGATAGCCTTGTGTTTAATGTGTTCGATTCACAATCGTTCACCCCAACCGTTGTTCGAGTCCGTTTGTGTTTGGGGCTCGGTGGATGTGCATTGCTGATCATTCCCAACAAGGATGAAACAGCTGTACAGTGCTTCCATGCTTTTCAATGGTCAGTTGAGCGTTCAAGCTGCAAGATCAATCATATTATATACAAATCTAATCTCCTACTACTCAATTGCAAATAGTAAGCAAGCTGTGTAGGTGGTTCATAAGGGAATGCCTTGGTTGTACTCAGGCCCCTACAGAGAAGTCATCCATCATAGGAGTGGATCGGTGTGTGGGTTGTGCTGGTTGTTACCATTCAAATGAAGCCAGTTTGGGAAGGGTGCTATATCATGTAGTGTAGATGTTGAACAAACCGTTGAGAGCCATGGCGGATAGCCTTGTGTTTAATGTGTTCGATTCACAATCGTTCACCCCAACCGTTGTTCGAGTCCGTTTGTGTTTGGGGCTCGGTGGATGTGCATTGCTGATCATTCCCAACAAGGATGAAACAGCTGTACAGTGCTTCCATGCTTTTCAATGGTGAGTTGAGCGTTCAAGCTGCATGATCAATCATATTATATACAAATCTAATCTCCTACTACTCAATTGCAAATAGTAAGCAAGCTGTGTAGGTTGTTCATAAGTTAATGCCTTCTTGTTGTACTTAGGCCCCTACAGAGAAGTCATCCATCATAGGAGTGGATCGGTGTGTGGTTTGTGCTGGTTGTTACCATTCAAATGAAGCCAGTTTGGGAACGGTGCTATATCATGTAGTGTAGATGTTGAACAAACCGTTGAGAGCCATGGCGGATAGCCTTGTGTTTAATGTGTTCGATTCACAATCGTTCACCCCAACGGTTGTTCGAGTCCGTTTGTGTTTGGGGCTCGGTGGATGTGCATTGCTGATCATTCCCAACAAGGATGAAACAGCTGTACGGCGCTTCCATGCTTTTCAATGGTCAGTTGAGCGTTCAAGCTGCAAGATCAATCATATTATATACAAATCTAATCTCCTACTACTCAATTGCAAATAGTAAGCAAGCTGTGTAGGTTGTTCATAAGGGAATGCCTTGGTTGTACTCAGGCCCCTACAGAGAAGTCATCCATCATAGGAGTGGATCGGTGTGTGGTTTGTGCTGGTTGTTACCGTTCAAAGGAAGCCAGTTTGGGAACGGTGCTATATCATGTAGTGTAGATGTGGAACAAACCGTTGAGAGCCATGGCGGATAGCCTTGTGTTTAATGTGTTCGATTCACAATCGTTCACCCCAACCGTTGTTCGAGTCCGTTTGTGTTTGGGGCTCGGTGGATGTGCATTGCTGATCATTCCCAACAAGGATGAAACAGCTGTACAGTGCTTCCATGCTTTTCAATGGTGAGTTGAGCGTTCAAGCTGCATGATCAATCATATTATATACAAATCTAATCTCCTACTACTCAATTGCAAATAGTAAGCAAGCTGTGTAGGTTGTTCATAAGGGAATGCCTTCTTGTTGTACTTAGGCCCCTACAGAGAAGTCATCCATCATAGGAGTGGATCGGTGTGTGGTTTGTGCTGGTTGTTACCGTTAAAATGAAGCCAGTTTGGGAAGGGTGCTATATCATGTAGTGTACATGTTGAACAAACCGTTGAGAGCCATGGCGGATAGCCTTGTGTTTAATGTGTTCGATTCACAATCGTTCACCCCAACCGTTGTTCGAGTCCGTTTGTGTTTGGGGCTCGGTGGGTGTGCATTGCTGATCATTCCCAACAAGGATGAAACAGCTGTACAGTGCTTCCATGCTTTTCAATGGTCAGTTGAGCGTTCAAGCTGCATGATCAATCATATTATATACAAATCTAATCTCCTACTACTCAATTGCAAATAGTAAGCAAGCTGTGTAGGTTGTTCATAAGGGAATGCCTTCTTGTTGTACTCAGGCCCCTACAGAGAATTCATCCATCATAGGAGTGGATCGGTGTGTGGGTTGTGCTGGTTGTTACCGTTCAAATGAAGCCAGTTTGGGAAGGGTGCTATATCATGTAGTGTAGATGTTGAACAAACCGTTGAGAGCCATGGCGGATAGCCTTGTGTTTATTGTGTTCGATTCACAATCGTTCACCCCAACCGTTGTTCGAGTCCGTTTGTGTTTGGGGCTCGGTGGATGTGCATTGCTGGTCATTCCCAACAAGGATGAAACAGCTGTACAGTGCTTCCATGCTTTCCAATGGTCAGTTGAGCGTTGAAGCTGCAAGATCAATCATATTATATACAAATCTAATCTCCTACTACTCAACTGCAAATAGTAAGCAAGCTGTGTAGGTTGTTCATAAGGGAATGCCTTCTTGTTGTACTTAGGCCCCTACAGAGAATTCATCCATCATACGAGTGGATCGGTGTGTGGGTTGTGCTGGTTGTTACCGTTCAAATGAAGCCAGTTTGGGAAGGGTGCTATATCATGTAGTGTAGATGTTGAACAAACCGTTGAGAGCCATGGCGGATAGCCTTGTGTTTAATGTGTTCGATTCACAATCGTTCACCCCAACCGTTGTTCGAGTCCGTTTGTGTTTGGGGCTCGGTGGATGTGCATTGCTGATCATTCCCAACAAGGATGAAACAGCTGTACAGTGCTTCCATGCTTTTCAATGGTCAGTTGAGCGTTCAAGCTGCATGATCAATCATATTATATACAAATCTAATCTCCTACTACTCAATTGCAAATAGTAATCAAGCTGTGTAGGTTGTTCATAAGGGAATGCCTTCTTGTTGTACTTAGGCCCCTACAGAGAAGTCATCCATCATAGGAGTGGATCGGTGTGTGGTTTGTGCTGGTTGTTACCGTTCAAATGAAGCCAGTTTGGGAAGGGTGCTATATCATGTAGTGTACATGTTGAACAAACCGTTGAGAGCTATGGCGGATAGCCTTGTGTTTAATGTGTTCGATTCACAATCGTTCACCCCAACCGTTGTTCGAGTCCGTTTGTGTTTGGGGCTCGGTGGATGTGCATTGCTGATCATTCCCAACAAGGATGAAACAGCTGTACGGCGCTTCCATGCTTTTCAATGGTCAGTTGAGCGTTCAAGCTGCAAGATCAATCATATTATATACAAATCTAATCTCCTACTACTCAATTGCAAATAGTAAGCAAGCTGTGTAGGTTGTTCATAAGGGAATGCCTTGGTTGTACTCAGGCCCCTACAGAGAAGTCATCCATCATAGGAGTGGATCGGTGTGTGGTTTGTGCTGGTTGTTACCGTTCAAATGAAGCCAGTTTGGGAAGGGTGCTATATCATGTAGTGTACATGTTGAACAAACCGTTGAGAGCCATGGCGGATAGCCTTGTGTTTAATGTGTTCGATTCACAATCGTTCACCCCAACCGTTGTTCGAGTCCCTTTGTGTTTGGGGCTCGGTGGATGTGCAATGCTGATCATTCCCAACAAGGATGAAACAGCTGTACAGTGCTTCCATGCTTTTCAATGGTCAGTTGAGCGTTCAAGCTGCATGATCAATCATATTATATACAAATCTAATCTCCTACTACTCAATTGCAAATAGTAAGCAAGCTGTGTAGGTTGTTCATAAGGGAATGCCTTCTTGTTGTACTTAGGCCCCTACAGAGAAGTCATCCATCATAGGAGTGGATCGGTGTGTGGTTTGTGCTGGTTGTTACCGTTCAAATGAAGCCAGTTTGGGAAGGGTGCTATATCATGTAGTGTACATGTTGAACAAACCGTTGAGAGCCATGGCGGATAGCCTTGTGTTTAATGTGTTCGATTCACAATCGTTCACCCCAACCGTTGTTCGAGTCCGTTTGTGTTTGGGGCTCGGTGGATGTGCATTGCTGGTCATTCCCAACAAGGATGAAACAGCTGTACAGTGCTTCCATGCTTTTCAATGGTCAGTTGAGCGTTCAAGCTGCATGATCAATCATATTATATACAAATCTAATCTCCTACTACTCAACTGCAAATAGTAAGCAAGCTGTGTAGGTTGTTCATAAGGGAATGCCTTCTTGTTGTACTTAGGCCCCTACAGAGAATTCATCCATCATAGGAGTGGATCGGTGTGTGGTTTGTGCTGGTTGTTACCGTTCAAATGAAGCCAGTTTGGGAACGGTGCTATATCATGTAGTGTACATGTTGAACAAACCGTTGAGAGCCATGGCGGATAGCCTTGTGTTTAATGTGTTCGATTCACAATCGTTCACCCCAACCGTTGTTCGAGTCCGTTTGTGTTTGGGGCTCGGTGGATGTGCATTGCTGATCATTCCCAACAAGGATGAAACAGCTGTACAGTGCTTCCATGCTTTTCAATGGTCAGTTGAGCGTTCAAGCTGCATGATCAATCATATTATATACAAATCCAATCTCCTACTACTCAATTGCAAATTGTGAGCAAGCTTTGTAGGTGGTTCATAAGGGAATGCCTTCTTGTTGTTTTTAGGCCTCTACAGAGAATTCATCCATCATAGGAGTGGATCGGTGTGTGGGTTGTGCTGGTTGTTACCATTCAAATGAAGCCAGTTTGGGAAGGGTGCTATATCATGTAGTGTACATGTTGAACAAACCGTTGAGAGCCATGGCGGATAGCCTTGTGTTTAAGGTGTTCGATTCACAATCGTTCACCCCAACCGTTGTTCGAGTCCGTTTGTGTTTGGGGCTCGGTGGATGTGCATTGCTGATCATTCCCAACAAGGATGAAACAGCTGTACAGTGCTTCCATGCTTTTCAATGGTCAGTTGAGCGTTCAAGCTGCATGATCAATCATATTATATACAAATCTAATCTCCTACTACTCAATTGCAAATAGTAATCAAGCTGTGTAGGTTGTTCATAAGGGAATGCCTTGGTTGTACTCAGGCCCCTACAGAGAAGTCATCCATCATAGGAGTGGATCGGTGTGTGGGTTGTGCTGGTTGTTACCATTCAAATGAAGCCAGTTTGGGAAGGGTGCTATATCATGTAGTGTACATGTTGAACAAACCGTTGAGAGCCATGGCGGATAGCCTTGTGTTTAATGTGTTCGATTCACAATCGTTCACCCCAACCGTTGTTCGAGTCCGTTTGTGTTTGGGGCTCGGTGGATGTGCATTGCTGATCATTCCCAACAAGGATGAAACAGCTGTACAGTGCTTCCATGCTTTTCAATGGTCAGTTGAGCGTTCAAGCTGCATGATCAATCATATTATATACAGATCTAATCTCCTACTACTCAATTGCAAATAGTTATCAAGCTGTGTAGGTTATCCATAAGGGAATGCCTTCTTGTTGTACTTAGGCCCCTACAGAGAATTCATCCATCATAGGAGTGGATCGGTGTGTGGTTTGTGCTGGTTGTTACCGTTCAAATGAAGCCAGTTTGGGAACGGTGCTATATCATGTAGTGTAGATGTTGAACAAACCGTTGAGAGCCATGGCGGATAGCCTTGTGTTTAATGTGTTCGATTCACAATAGTTCACCACAACCGTTGTTCGAGTCCGTTTGTGTTTGGGGCTCGGTGGATGTGCATTGCTGATCATTCCCAACAAGGATGAAACAGCTGTACAGTGCTTCCATGCTTTTCAATGGTGAGTTGAGCGTTCAAGCTGCATGATCAATCATATTATATACAAATCTAATCTCCTACTACTCAATTGCAAATAGTAAGCAACCTGTGTAGGTTGTTCATAAGGGAATGCCTTCTTGTTGTACTTAGGCCCCTACAGAGAATTCATCCATCATAGGAGTGGATCGGTGTGTGGGTTGTGCTGGTTGTTACCGTTCAAATGAAGCCAGTTTGAGAACGGTGCTATATCATGTAGTGTACATGTTGAACAAACCGTTGAGAGCCATGGCGGATAGCCTTGTGTTTAAGGTGTTCGATTCACAATCGTTCACCCCAACCGTTGTTCGAGTCCGTTTGTGTTTGGGGCTCGGTGGATGTGCATTGCTGATCATTCCCAACAAGGATGAAACAGCTGTACAGTGCTTCCATGCTTTTCAATGGTGAGTTGAGCGTTCAAGCTGCAAGATCAATCATATTATATACAAATCCAATATCCTACTACTCAATTGCAAATAGTAAGCAAGCTGTGTAGGTTATCCATAAGGGAATGCCTTCTTGTTGTACTTAGACCCCTACAGAGAATTCATCCATCATAGGAGTGGATCGGTGTGTGGTTTGTGCTGGTTGTTACCGTTCAAATGAAGCCAGTTTGGGAAGGGTGCTATATCATGTAGTGTACATGTTGAACAAACCGTTGAGAGCCATGGCGGATAGCCTTGTGTTTAATGTGTTCGATTCACAATCGTTCACCCCAACCGTTGTTCGAGTCCGTTTGTGTTTGGGGCTCGGTGGATGTGCATTGCTGATCATTCCCAACAAGGATGAAACAGCTGTACAGTGCTTCCATGCTTTTCAATGGTCAGTTGAGCGTTCAAGCTGCATGATCAATCATATTATATACAGATCTAATCTCCTACTACTCAATTGCAAATAGTTATCAAGCTGTGTAGGTTATCCATAAGGGAATGCCTTCTTGTTGTACTTAGGCCCCTACAGAGAATTCATCCATCATAGGAGTGGATCGGTGTGTGGTTTGTGCTGGTTGTTACCGTTCAAATGAAGCCAGTTTGGGAACGGTGCTATATCATGTAGTGTAGATGTTGAACAAACCGTTGAGAGCCATGGCGGATAGCCTTGTGTTTAATGTGTTCGATTCACAATAGTTCACCACAACCGTTGTTCGAGTCCGTTTGTGTTTGGGGCTCGGTGGATGTGCATTGCTGATCATTCCCAACAAGGATGAAACAGCTGTACAGTGCTTCCATGCTTTTCAATGGTGAGTTGAGCGTTCAAGCTGCATGATCAATCATATTATATACAAATCTAATCTCCTACTACTCAATTGCAAATAGTAAGCAACCTGTGTAGGTTGTTCATAAGGGAATGCCTTCTTGTTGTACTTAGGCCCCTACAGAGAATTCATCCATCATAGGAGTGGATCGGTGTGTGGGTTGTGCTGGTTGTTACCGTTCAAATGAAGCCAGTTTGAGAACGGTGCTATATCATGTAGTGTACATGTTGAACAAACCGTTGAGAGCCATGGCGGATAGCCTTGTGTTTAAGGTGTTCGATTCACAATCGTTCACCCCAACCGTTGTTCGAGTCCGTTTGTGTTTGGGGCTCGGTGGATGTGCATTGCTGATCATTCCCAACAAGGATGAAACAGCTGTACAGTGCTTCCATGCTTTTCAATGGTGAGTTGAGCGTTCAAGCTGCAAGATCAATCATATTATATACAAATCCAATATCCTACTACTCAATTGCAAATAGTAAGCAAGCTGTGTAGGTTATCCATAAGGGAATGCCTTCTTGTTGTACTTAGACCCCTACAGAGAATTCATCCATCATACCAGTGGATCGGTGTGTGGTTTGTGCTGGTTGTTACCGTTCAAATGAAGCCAGTTTGGGAACGGTGCTATATCATGTAGTGTAGATGTTGAACAAACCGTTGAGAGCCATGGCGGATAGCCTTGTGTTTAATGTGTTCGATTCACAATCGTTCACCCCAACCGTTGTTCGAGTCCGTTTGTGTTTGGGGCTCGGTGGATGTGCAATGCTGATCATTCCCAACAAGGATGAAACAGCTGTACAGTGCGTCCATGCTTTTCAACGGTCAGTTGAGCGTTCAAGCTGCATGATCAATCATATTATATACAAATCTAATCTCCTACTACTCAATTGCAAATAGTAAGCAAGCTGTGTAGGTTGTTCATAAGGGAATGCCTTCTTGTTGTACTTAGGCCCCTACAGAGAATTCATCCATCATAGGAGTGGATCGGTGTGTGGTTTGTGCTGGTTGTTACCATTCAAATGAAGCCAGTTTGGGAAGGGTGCTATATCATGTAGTGTACATGTTGAACAAACCGTTGAGAGCCATGGCGGATAGCCTTGTGTTTAATGTGTTCGATTCACAATCGTTCACCCCAACCGTTGTTCGAGTCCGTTTGTGTTTGGGGCTCGGTGGATGTGCATTGCTGATCATTCCCAACAAGGATGAAACAGCTGTACGGCGCTTCCATGCTTTTCAATGGTCAGTTGAGCGTTCAAGCTGCATGATCAATCATATTATATACAAATCCAATCTCCTACTACTCAATTGCAAATAGTAAGCAAGCTGTGTAGGTTATCCATAAGGGAATGCCTTCTTGTTGTACTTAGGCCCCTACAGAGAATTCATCCATCATAGGAGTGGATCGGTGTGTGGTTTGTGCTGGTTGTTACCGTTCAAATGAAGCCAGTTTGGGAAGGGTGCTATATCATGTAGTGTACATGTTGAACAAACCGTTGAGAGCCATGGCGGGAAGCCTTGTGTTTAATGTGTTCGATTCACAATCGTTCACCCCAACCGTTGTTCGAGTCCCTTTGTGTTTGGGGCTCGGTGGATGTGCATTGCTGATCATTCCCAACAAGGATGAAACAGCTGTACGGCGCTTTCATGCTTTTCAATGGTCAGTTGAGCGTTCAAGCTGCATGATCAATCATATTATATACAAATCTAATCTCCTACTACTCAATTGCAAATAGTAAGCAAGCTGTGTAGGTTATCCATAAGGGAATGCCTTCTTGTTGTACTTAGGCCCCTACAGAGAATTCATCCATCATAGGAGTGGATCGGTGTGTGGGTTGTGCTGGTTGTTACCATTCAAATGAAGCCAGTTTGGGAAGGGTGCTATATCATGTAGTGTACATGTTGAACAAACCGTTGAGAGCCATGGCGGATAGCCTTGTGTTTAATGTGTTCGATTCACAATCGTTCACCCCAACCGTTGTTCGAGTCCCTTTGTGTTTGGGGCTCGGTGGATGTGCATTGCTGATCATTCCCAACAAGGATGAAACAGCTGTACAGTGCTTCCATGCTTTTCAATGGTCAGTTGAGCGTTCAAGCTGCATGATCAATCATATTATATACAAATCTAATCTCCTACTACTCAATTGCAAATAGTAAGCAAGCTGTGTAGGTGGTTCATAAGGGAATGCCTTGGTTGTACTCAGGCCCCTACAGAGAAGTCATCCATCATAGGAGTGGATCGGTGTGTGGTTTGTGCTGGTTGTTACCGTTCAAATGAAGCCAGTTTGGGAAGGGTGCTATATCATGTAGTGTAGATGTTGAACAAACCGTTGAGAGCCATGGCGGATAGCCTTGTGTTTAATGTGTTCGATTCACAATCGTTCACCCCAACCGTTGTTCGAGTCCGTTTGTGTTTGGGGCTCGGTGGATGTGCATTGCTGATCATTCCCAACAAGGATGAAACAGCTGTACGGCGCTTCCATGCTTTTCAATGGTGAGTTGAGCGTTCAAGCTGCAAGATCAATCATATTATATACAAATCTAATCTCCTACTACTCAATTGCAAATAGTAAGCAAGCTGTGTAGGTTGTTCATAAGGGAATGCCTTCTTGTTGTACTTAGGCCCCTACAGAGAATTCATCCATCATAGGAGTGGATCGGTGTGTGGTTTGTGCTGGTTGTTACCGTTCAAATGAAGCCAGTTTGGGAAGGGTGCTATATCATGTAGTGTACATGTTGAACAAACCGTTGAGAGCCATGGCGGATAGCCTTGTGTTTAATGTGTTCGATTCACAATCGTTCACCCCAACCGTTGTTCGAGTCCCTTTGTGTTTGAGGCTCGGTGGATGTGCATTGCTGATCATTCCCAACAAGGATGAAACAGCTGTACGGCGCTTCCATGCTTTTCAACGGTCAGTTGAGCGTTCAAGCTGCATGATCAATCATATTATATACAAATCAAATCTCCAACTACTCAATTGCAAATAGTAAGCAAGCTGTGTAGGTTATCCATAAGGGAATGCCTTCTTGTTGTACTCAGGCCCCTACAGAGAATTCATCCATCATAGGAGTGGATCGGTGTGTGGGTTGTGCTGGTTGTTACCGTTCAAATGAAGCCAGTTTGGGAACGGTGCTATATCATGTAGTGTAGATGTTGAACAAACCGTTGAGAGCCATGGCGGATAGCCTTGTGTTTAATGTGTTCGATTCACAATCGTTCACCCCAACCGTTGTTCGAGTCCCTTTGTGTTTGGGGCTCGGTGGATGTGCAATGCTGATCATTCCCAACAAGGATGAAACAGCTGTACGGAGCTTCCATGCTTTTCAATGGTCAGTTGAGCGTTCAAGCTGCATGATCAATCATATTATATACAGATCTAATCTCCTTCTACTCAATTGCAAATAGTAATCAAGCTGTGTATGTTGTACATAAGGGAATGCCTTCTTGTTGTACTTAGGCCCCTACAGAGAATTCATCCATCATACGAGTGGATCGGTGTGTGGGTTGTGCTGGTTGTTACCATTCAAATGAAGCCAGTTTGGGAAGGGTGCTATATCATGTAGTGTACATGTTGAACAAACCGTTGAGAGCCATGGCGGATAGCCTTGTGTTTAATGTGTTCGATTCACAATCGTTCACCCCAACCGTTGTTCGAGTCCCTTTGTGTTTGGGGCTCGGTGGATGTGCATTGCTGATCATTCCCAACAAGGATGAAACAGCTGTACAGTGCTTCCATGCTTTTCAATGGTCAGTTGAGCGTTCAAGCTGCATGATCAATCATATTATATACAAATCTAATCTCCTACTACTCAATTGCAAAAAGTAAGCAAGCTGTGTAGGTGGTTCATAAGGGAATGCCTTCTTGTTGTACTTAGGCCCCTACAGAGAATTCATCCATCATAGGAGTGGATCGGTGTGTGGTTTGTGCTGGTTGTTACCGTTCAAATGAAGCCAGTTTGGGAAGGGTGCTATATCATGTAGTGTACATGTTGAACAAACCGTTGAGAGCCATGGCGGATAGCCTTGTGTTTAATGTGTTCGATTCACAATCGTTCACCCCAACCGTTGTCCGAGTCCTTTTGTGTTTGGGGCTCGGTGGATGTGCATTGCTGGTCATTCCCAACAAGGATGAAACAGCTGTACAGTGCTTCCATGCTTTTCAATGGTCAGTTGAGCGTTCAAGCTGCAAGATCAATCATATTATATACAAATCTAATCTCCTACTACTCAATTGCAAATAGTAAGCAAGCTGTGTAGGTGGTTCATAAGGGAATGCCTTCTTGTTGTACTTAGGCCCCTACAGAGAATTCATCCATCATAGGATTGGATCAGTGTGTGGGTTGTGCTGGTTGTTACCGTTCAAATGAAGCCAGTTTGGGAACGGTGCTATATCATGTAGTGTACATGTTGAACAAACCGTTGAGAGCCATGGCGGATAGCCTTGTGTTTAATGTGTTCGATTCACAATCGTTCACCCCAACCGTTGTTCGAGTCCCTTTGTGTTTGGGGCTCGGTGGATGTGCATTGCTGATCATTCCCAACAAGGATGAAACAGCTGTACAGTGCTTCCATGCTTTTCAATGGTCAGTTGAGCGTTCAAGCTGCATGATCAATCATATTATATACAAATCTAATCTCCTACTACTCAATTGCAAATAGTAAGCAAGCTGTGTAGGTGGTTCATAAGGGAATGCCTTCTTGTTGTACTTAGGCCCCTACAGAGAATTCATCCATCATAGGAGTGGATCGGTGTGTGGGTTGTGCTGGTTGTTACCATTCAAATGAAGCCAGTTTGGGAACGGTGCTATATCATGTAGTGTACATGTTGAACAAACCGTTGAGAGCCATGGCGGATAGCCTTGTGTTTAAGGTGTTCGATTCACAATCGTTCACCCCAACCGTTGTTCGAGTGTCTTCGTGTTTGGGGCTCGGTGGATGTGCATTGCTGATCATTCCCAACAAGGATGAAACAGCTGTACAGTGCTTCCATGCTTTTCAATGGTCAGTTGAGCGTTCAAGCTGCATGATCAATCATATTATATACAAATCTAATCTCCTACTACTCAATTGCAAATAGTAAGCAAGCTGTGTAGGTTGTTCATAAGGGAATGCCTTCTTGTTGTACTTAGGCCCCTACAGAGAATTCATCCATCATAGGAGTGGATCGGTGTGTGGTTTGTGCTGGTTGTTACCGTTCAAATGAAGCCAGTTTGGGAACGGTGCTATATCATGTAGTGTACATGTTGAACAAAGCGTTGAGAGCCATGGCGGATAGCCTTGTGTTTAATGTGTTCGATTCACAATCGTTCACCCCAACCGTTGTTCGAGTCCGTTTGTGTTTGGGGCTCGGTGGATGTGCATTGCTGATCATTCCCAACAAGGATGAAACAGCTGTACGGCGCTTCCATGCTTTTCAATGGTCAGTTGAGCGTTCAAGCTGCATGATCAATCATATTATATACAAATCTAATCTCCTACTACTCAATTGCAAATAGTAAGCAAGCTGTGTAGGTGGTTCATAAGGGAATGCCTTCTTGTTGTACTTAGGCCCCTACAGAGAATTCATCCATCATAGGAGTGGATCGGTGTGTGGGTTGTGCTGGTTGTTACCATTCAAATGAAGCCAGTTTGGGAAGGGTGCTATATCATGTAGTGTACATGTTGAACAAACCGTTGAGAGCCATGGCGGATAGCCTTGTGTTTAATGTGTTCGATTCACAATCGTTCACCCCAACCGTTGTTCGAGTCCCTTTGTGTTTGGTGCTCGGTGGATGTGCATTGCTGATCATTCCCAACAAGGATGAAACAGCTGTACAGTGCTTCCATGCTTTTCAATGGTCAGTTGAGCGTTCAAGCTGCATGATCAATCATATTATATACAAATCTAATCTCCTACTACTCAATTGCAAATAGTAAGCAAGCTGTGTAGGTTATCCATAAGGGAATGCCTTCTTGTTGTACTTAGGCCCCTACAGAGAATTCATCCATCATAGGAGTGGATCGGTGTGTGGTTTGTGCTGGTTGTTACCGTTCAAATGAAGCCAGTTTGGGAACGGTGCTATATCATGTAGTGTACATGTTGAACAAACCGTTGAGAGCCATGGCGGATAGCCTTGTGTTTAATGTGTTCGATTCACAATCGTTCACCCCAACCGTTGTTCGAGTCCCTTTGTGTTTGGGGCTCGGTGGATGTGCATTGCTGATCATTCCCAACAAGGATGAAACAGCTGTACAGTGCTTCCATGCTTTTCAATGGTCATTTGAGCGTTCAAGCTGCATGATCAATCATATTATATACAAATCTAATCTCCTACTACTCAATTGAAAATAGTAATCAAGCTGTGTATGTTGTACATAAGGGAATGCCTTCTTGTTGTACTTAGGCCCCTACAGAGAAGTCATCCATCATAGGAGTGGATCGGTGTGTGGGTTGTGCTGGTTGTTACCGTTCAAATGAAGCCAGTTTGGGAACGGTGCTATATCATGTAGTGTACATGTTGAACAAACCGTTGAGAGCCATGGCGGATAGCCTTGTGTTTAATGTGTTCGATTCACAATCGTTCACCCCAACCGTTGTTCGAGTCCCTTTGTGTTTGGGGCTCGGTGGATGTGCATTGCTGATCATTCCCAACAAGGATGAAACAGCTGTACGGCGCTTCCATGCTTTTCAATGGTCAGTTGAGCGTTCAAGCTGCATGATCAATCATATTATATACAAATCTAATCTCCTACTACTCAATTGCAAATAGTAACCAAGCTGTGTAGGTTGTTCATAACTGAATGCCTTCTTGTTGTACTTAGGCCCCTACAGAGAATTCATCCATCATAGGAGTAGATCGGTGTGTGGTTTGTGCTGGTTGTTACCATTCAAATGAAGCCAGTTTGGGAAGGGTGCTATATCATGTAGTGTAGATGTTGAACAAACCGTTGAGAGCCATGGCGGATAGCCTTGTGTTTAATGTGTTCGATTCACAATCGTTCACCCCAACCGTTGTTCGAGTCCCTTTGTGTTTGGGGCTCGGTGGATGTGCATTGCTGATCATTCCCAACAAGGATGAAACAGCTGTACGGAGCTTCCATGCATTTCAATGGTCAGTTGAGCGTTCAAGCTGCAAGATCAATCATATTATATACAAATCTAATCTCCTACTACTCAATTGCAAATAGTAAGCAAGCTGTGTAGGTGGTTCATAAGGGAATGCCTTCTTGTTGTACTTAGGCCCCTACAGAGAATTCATCCATCATAGGAGTGGATCGGTGTGTGGTTTGTGCTGGTTGTTACCGTTCAAATGAAGCCAGTTTGGGAACGGTGCTATATCATGTAGTGTACATGTTGAACAAACCGTTGAGAGCCATGGCGGATAGCCTTGTGTTTAATGTGTTCGATTCACAATCGTTCACCCCAACCGTTGTTCGAGTCCCTTTGTGTTTGGGGCTCGGTGGATGTGCATTGCTGATCATTCCCAACAAGGATGAAACAGCTGTACGGAGCTTCCATGCTTTTCAATGGTCAGTTGAGCGTTCAAGCTGCATGATCAATCATATTATATACAAATCTAATCTCCTACTACTCAATTGCAAATAGTAAGCAAGCTGTGTAGGTTGTTCATAACTGAATGCCTTGGTTGTACTCAGGCCCCTACAGAGAAGTCATCCATCATAGGAGTAGATCGGTGTGTGGTTTGTGCTGGTTGTTACCATTCAAATGAAGCCAGTTTGGGAAGGGTGCTATATCATGTAGTGTACATGTTGAACAAACCGTTGAGAGCCATGGCGGATAGCCTTGTGTTTAAGGTGTTCGATTCACAATCGTTCACCCCAACCGTTGTTCGAGTCCGTTTGTGTTTGGTGCTCGGTGGATGTGCATTGCTGATCATTCCCAACAAGGATAAAACAGCTGTACGGAGCTTCCATGCATTTCAATGGTCAGTTGAGCGTTCAAGCTGCATGATCAATCATATTATATACAAATCTAATCTCCTACTACTCAATTGCAAATAGTAAGCAAGCTGTGTAGGTGGTTCATAAGGGAATGCCTTCTTGTTGTACTTAGGCCCCTACAGAGAATTCATCCATCATAGGAGTGGATCGGTGTGTGGTTTGTGCTGGTTGTTACCGTTCAAATGAAGCCAGTTTGGGAACGGTGCTATATCATGTAGTGTACATGTTGAACAAACCGTTGAGAGCCATGGCGGATAGCCTTGTGTTTAATGTGTTCGATTCACAATCGTTCACCCCAACCGTTGTTCGAGTCCGTTTGTGTTTGGGGCTCGGTGGATGTGCATTGCTGATCATTCCCAACAAGGATGAAACAGCTGTACGGCGCTTCCATGCTTTTCAATGGTGAGTTGAGCGTTCAAGCTGCATGATCAATCATATTATATACAAATCTAATCTCCTACTACTCAATTGCAAATAGTAAGCAAGCTGTGTAGGTTATCCATAAGGGAATGCCTTCTTGTTGTACTTAGGCCCCTACAGAGAAGTCATCCATCATAGGAGTGGATCGGTGTGTGGGTTGTGCTGGTTGTTACCGTTCAAATGAAGCCAGTTTGGGAACGGTGCTATATCATGTAGTGTACATGTTGAACAAACCGTTGAGAGCCATGGCGGATAGCCTTGTGTTTAATGTGTTCGATTCACAATCGTTCACCCCAACCGTTGTTCGAGTCCCTTTGTGTTTGGGGCTCGGTGGATGTGCATTGCTGATCATTCCCAACAAGGATGAAACAGCTGTACGGAGCTTCCATGCTTTTCAATGGTCAGTTGAGCGTTCAAGCTGCATGATCAATCATATTATATACAAATCTAATCTCCTACTACTCAATTGCAAATAGTAACCAAGCTGTGTAGGTTGTTCATAACTGAATGCCTTGGTTGTACTCAGGCCCCTACAGAGAAGTCATCCATCATAGGAGTAGATCGGTGTGTGGTTTGTGCTGGTTGTTACCATTCAAATGAAGCCAGTTTGGGAAGGGTGCTATATCATGTAGTGTACATGTTGAACAAACCGTTGAGAGCCATGGCGGATAGCCTTGTGTTTAATGTGTTCGATTCACAATCGTTCACCCCAACCGTTGTTCGAGTCCCTTTGTGTTTGGGGCTCGGTGGATGTGCAATGCTGATCATTCCCAACAAGGATGAAACAGCTGTACGGAGCTTCCATGCTTTTCAATGGTCAGTTGAGCGTTCAAGCTGCATGATCAATCATATTATATACAAATCTAATCTCCTACTACTCAATTGCAAATAGTAAGCAAGCTGTGTATGTTGTTGATATGGGAATGCCTTCTTGTTGTACTTAGGCCCCTACAGAGAATTCATCCATCATAGGAGTGGATCGGTGTGTGGTTTGTGCTGGTTGTTACCGTTCAAATGAAGCCAGTTTGGGAACGGTGCTATATCATGTAGTGTACATGTTGAACAAACCGTTGAGAGCCATGGCGGATAGCCTTGTGTTTAATGTGTTCGATTCACAATCGTTCACCCCAACCGTTGTTCGAGTCCGTTTGTGTTTGGGGCTCGGTGGATGTGCATTGCTGGTCATTCCCAACAAGGATGAAACAGCTGTACAGTGCTTCCATGCTTTTCAATGGTCAGTTGAGCGTTCAAGCTGCATGATCAATCATATTATATACAAATCTAATCTCCTACTACTCAATTGCAAATAGTAAGCAAGCTGTGTAGGTGGTTCATAAGGGAATGCCTTCTTGTTGTACTTAGGCCCCTACAGAGAATTCATCCATCATAGGAGTGGATCGGTGTGTGGGTTGTGCTGGTTGTTACCATTCAAATGAAGCCAGTTTGGGAAGGGTGCTATATCATGTAGTGTACATGTTGAACAAACCGTTGAGAGCCATGGCGGATAGCCTTGTGTTTAATGTGTTCGATTCACAATCGTTCACCCCAACCGTTGTTCGAGTCCGTTTGTGTTTGGGGCTCGGTGGATGTGCATTGCTGATCATTCCCAACAAGGATGAAACAGCTGTACGGAGCTTCCATGCTTTTCAATGGTGAGTTGAGCGTTCAAGCTGCATGATCAATCATATTATATACAAATCTAATCTCCTACTACTCAATTGCAAATAGTAATCAAGCTGTGTATGTTGTACATAAGGGAATGCCTTCTTGTTGTACTTAGGCCCCTACAGAGAATTCATCCATCATACGAGTGGATCGGTGTGTGGGTTGTGCTGGTTGTTACCGTTCAAATGAAGCCAGTTTGGGAAGGGTGCTATATCATGTAGTGTACATGTTGAACAAACCGTTGAGAGCCATGGCGGATAGCCTTGTGTTTAATGTGTTCGATTCACAATCGTTCACCCCAACCGTTGTCCGAGTCCGTTTGTGTTTGGGGCTCGGTGGATGTGCATTGCTGGTCATTCCCAACAAGGATGAAACAGCTGTACGGAGCTTCCATGCTTTTCAATGGTCAGTTGAGCGTTCAAGCTGCAAGATCAATCATATTATATACAAATCTAATCTCCTACTACTCAATTGCAAATAGTAAGCAACTTGTGTAGGTTGTTCATAAGGGAATGCCTTCTTGTTGTACTTAGGCCCCTACAGAGAATTCATCCATCATAGGAGTGGATCGGTGTGTGGTTTGTGCTGGTTGTTACCGTTCAAATGAAGCCAGTTTGGGAAGGGTGCTATATCATGTAGTGTACATGTTGAACAAAGCGTTGAGAGCCATGGCGGATAGCCTTGTGTTTAATGTGTTCGATTCACAATCGTTCACCCCAACCGTTGTTCGAGTCCCTTTGTGTTTGGGGCTCGGTGGATGTGCATTGCTGATCATTCCCAACAAGGATGAAACAGCTGTACGGCGCTTCCATGCTTTTCAATGGTCAGTTGAGCGTTCAAGCTGCATGATCAATCATATTATATACAAATCTAATCTCCTACTACTCAATTGCAAATAGTAAGCAAGCTGTGTAGGTTATCCATAAGGGAATGCCTTCTTGTTGTACTCAGGCCCCTACAGAGAAGTCATCCATCATAGGAGTGGATCGGTGTGTGGGTTGTGCTGGTTGTTACCGTTCAAATGAAGCCAGTTTGGGAACGGTGCTATATCATGTAGTGTAGATGTTGAACAAACCGTTGAGAGCCATGGCGGATAGCCTTGTGTTTAATGTGTTCGATTCACAATCGTTCACCCCAACCGTTGTTCGAGTCCGTTTGTGTTTGGGGCTCGGTGGATGTGCATTGCTGATCATTCCCAACAAGGATGAAACAGCTGTACAGTGCTTCCATGCTTTTCAATGGTCAGTTGAGCGTTCAAGCTGCATGATCAATCATATTATATACAAATCTAATCTCCTACTACTCAATTGCAAATAGTAAGCAAGCTGTGTAGGTTGTTCATAAGGGAATGCCTTCTTGTTGTACTTAGGCCCCTACAGAGAATTCATCCATCATAGGAGTGGATCGGTGTGTGGGTTGTGCTGGTTGTTACCATTCAAATGAAGCCAGTTTGGGAAGGGTGCTATATCATGTAGTGTACATGTTGAACAAACCGTTGAGAGCCATGGCGGATAGCCTTGTGTTTAATGTGTTCGATTCACAATCGTTCACCCCAACCGTTGTTCGAGTCCGTTTGTGTTTGGGGCTCGGTGGATGTGCATTGCTGATCATTCCCAACAAGGATGAAACAGCTGTACGGCGCTTCCATGCTTTTCAATGGTCAGTTGAGCGTTCAAGCTGCATGATCAATCATATTATATACAAATCTAATCTCCTACTACTCAATTGCAAATAGTAATCAAGCTGTGTATGTTGTACATAAGGGAATGCCTTCTTGTTGTACTCAGGCCCCTACAGAGAATTCATCCATCATAGGAGTGGATCGGTGTGTGGGTTGTGCTGGTTGTTACCGTTCAAATGAAGCCAGTTTGGGAAGGGTGCTATATCATGTAGTGTAGATGTTGAACAAACCGTTGAGAGCCATGGCGGATAGCCTTGTGTTTAATGTGTTCGATTCACAATCGTTCACCCCAACCGTTGTTCGAGTCCGTTTGTGTTTGGGGCTCGGTGGATGTGCATTGCTGGTCATTCCCAACAAGGATGAAACAGCTGTACAGTGCTTCCATGCTTTTCAATGGTCAGTTGAGCGTTCAAGCTGCATGATCAATCATATTATATACAAATCTAATCTCCTACTACTCAATTGCAAATAGTAAGCAAGCTGTGTAGGTTATCCATAAGGGAATGCCTTCTTGTTGTACTTAGGCCCCTACAGAGAATTCATCCATCATAGGAGTGGATCGGTGTGTGGGTTGTGCTGGTTGTTACCGTTCAAATGAAGCCAGTTTGGGAACGGTGCTATATCATGTAGTGTACATGTTGAACAAACCGTTGAGAGCCATGGCGGATAGCCTTGTGTTTAATGTGTTCGATTCACAATCGTTCACCCCAACCGTTGTTCGAGTCCCTTTGTGTTTGGGGCTCGGTGGATGTGCATTGCTGATCATTCCCAACAAGGATGAAACAGCTGTACAGTGCTTCCATGCTTTTCAATGGTCAGTTGAGCGTTCAAGCTGCAAGATCAATCATATTATATACAAATCTAATCTCCTACTACTCAATTGCAAATAGTAAGCAAGCTGTGTAGGTGGTTCATAAGGGAATGCCTTCTTGTTGTACTTAGGCCCCTACAGAGAATTCATCCATCATAGGAGTGGATCGGTGTGTGGGTTGTGCTGGTTGTTACCATTCAAATGAAGCCAGTTTGGGAACGGTGCTATATCATGTAGTGTAGATGTTGAACAAACCGTTGAGAGCCATGGCGGATAGCCTTGTGTTTAATGTGTTCGATTCACAATCGTTCACCCCAACCGTTGTTCGAGTCCCTTTGTGTTTGGGGCTCGGTGGATGTGCATTGCTGATCATTCCCAACAAGGATGAAACAGCTGTACGGCGCTTCCATGCTTTTCAATGGTGAGTTGAGCGTTCAAGCTGCATGATCAATCATATTATATACAAATCTAATCTCCTACTACTCAATTGCAAATAGTAAGCAAGCTGTGTAGGTGGTTCATAAGGGAATGCCTTCTTGTTGTACTTAGGCCCCTACAGAGAATTCATCCATCATAGGAGTGGATCGGTGTGTGGGTTGTGCTGGTTGTTACCATTCAAATGAAGCCAGTTTGGGAAGGGTGCTATATCATGTAGTGTACATGTTGAACAAACCGTTGAGAGCCATGGCGGATAGCCTTGTGTTTAATGTGTTCGATTCACAATCGTTCACCCCAACCGTTGTTCGAGTCCCTTCGTGTTTGGGGCTCGGTGGATGTGCATTGCTGGTCATTCCCAACAAGGATGAAACAGCTGTACAGTGCTTCCATGCTTTTCAATGGTCAGTTGAGCGTTCAAGCTGCATGATCAATCATATTATATACAAATCTAATCTCCTACTACTCAATTGCAAATAGTAAGCAAGCTGTGTAGGTTATCCATAAGGGAATGCCTTCTTGTTGTACTTAGGCCCCTACAGAGAATTCATCCATCATAGGAGTGGATCGGTGTGTGGGTTGTGCTGGTTGTTACCATTCAAATGAAGCCAGTTTGGGAACGGTGCTATATCATGTAGTGTAGATGTTGAACAAACCGTTGAGAGCCATGGCGGATAGCCTTGTGTTTAATGTGTTCGATTCACAATCGTTCACCCCAACCGTTGTTCGAGTCCGTTTGTGTTTGGGGCTCGGTGGATGTGCATTGCTGATCATTCCCAACAAGGATGAAACAGCTGTACAGTGCTTCCATGCTTTTCAATGGTCAGTTGAGCGTTCAAGCTGCAAGATCAATCATATTATATACAAATCTAATCTCCTACTACTCAATTGCAAATAGTAAGCAAGCTGTGTAGGTGGTTCATAAGGGAATGCCTTCTTGTTGTACTTAGGCCCCTACAGAGAATTCATCCATCATAGGAGTGGATCGGTGTGTGGGTTGTGCTGGTTGTTACCATTCAAATGAAGCCAGTTTGGGAACGGTGCTATATCATGTAGTGTAGATGTTGAACAAACCGTTGAGAGCCATGGCGGATAGCCTTGTGTTTAATGTGTTCGATTCACAATCGTTCACCCCAACCGTTGTTCGAGTCCCTTTGTGTTTGGGGCTCGGTGGATGTGCATTGCTGATCATTCCCAACAAGGATGAAACAGCTGTACGGCGCTTCCATGCTTTTCAATGGTGAGTTGAGCGTTCAAGCTGCATGATCAATCATATTATATACAAATCTAATCTCCTACTACTCAATTGCAAATAGTAAGCAAGCTGTGTAGGTGGTTCATAAGGGAATGCCTTCTTGTTGTACTTAGGCCCCTACAGAGAATTCATCCATCATAGGAGTGGATCGGTGTGTGGGTTGTGCTGGTTGTTACCATTCAAATGAAGCCAGTTTGGGAAGGGTGCTATATCATGTAGTGTACATGTTGAACAAACCGTTGAGAGCCATGGCGGATAGCCTTGTGTTTAATGTGTTCGATTCACAATCGTTCACCCCAACCGTTGTTCGAGTCCGTTTGTGTTTGGGGCTCGGTGGATGTGCATTGCTGGTCATTCCCAACAAGGATGAAACAGCTGTACAGTGCTTCCATGCTTTTCAATGGTCAGTTGAGCGTTCAAGCTGCAAGATCAATCATATTATATACAAATCTAATCTCCTACTACTCAATTGCAAATAGTAAGCAAGCTGTGTAGGTTATCCATAAGGGAATGCCTTCTTGTTGTACTTAGGCCCCTACAGAGAATTCATCCATCATAGGAGTGGATCGGTGTGTGGGTTGTGCTGGTTGTTACCGTTCAAATGAAGCCAGTTTGGGAACGGTGCTATATCATGTAGTGTACATGTTGAACAAACCGTTGAGAGCCATGGCGGATAGCCTTGTGTTTAATGTGTTCGATTCACAATCGTTCACCCCAACCGTTGTTCGAGTCCCTTTGTGTTTGGGGCTCGGTGGATGTGCATTGCTGATCATTCCCAACAACGATGAAACAGCTGTACGGCGCTTCCATGCTTTTCAATGGTCAGTTGAGCGTTCAAGCTGCATGATCAATCATATTATATACAAATCTAATCTCCTACTACTCAATTGCAAATAGTAAGCAAGCTGTGTATGTTGTACATAAGGGAATGCCTTCTTGTTGTACTTAGGCCCCTACAGAGAATTCATCCATCATAGGAGTGGATCGGTGTGTGGGTTGTGCTGGTTGTTACCGTTCAAATGAAGCCAGTTTGGGAAGGGTGCTATATCATGTAGTGTAGATGTTGAACAAACCGTTGAGAGCCATGGCGGATAGCCTTGTGTTTAATGTGTTCGATTCACAATCGTTCACCCCAACCGTTGTTCGAGTCCGTTTGTGTTTGGGGCTCGGTGGATGTGCATTGCTGGTCATTCCCAACAAGGATGAAACAGCTGTACAGTGCTTCCATGCTTTTCAATGGTCAGTTGAGCGTTCAAGCTGCAAGATCAATCATATTATATACAAATCTAATCTCCTACTACTCAATTGCAAATAGTAAGCAAGCTGTGTAGGTTGTTCATAAGGGAATGCCTTCTTGTTGTACTTAGGCCCCTACAGAGAATTCATCCATCATAGGAGTGGATCGGTGTGTGGGTTGTGCTGGTTGTTGCCATTCAAATGAAGCCAGTTTGGGAAGGGTGCTATATCATGTAGTGTACATGTTGAACAAACCGTTGAGAGCCATGGCGGATAGCCTTGTGTTTAATGTGTTCGATTCACAATCGTTCACCCCAACCGTTGTTCGAGTCCGTTTGTGTTTGGGGCTCGGTGGATGTGCATTGCTGATCATTCCCAACAAGGATGAAACAGCTGTACGGCGCTTCCATGCTTTTCAACGGTCAGTTGAGCGTTCAAGCTGCATGATCAATCATATTATATACAAATCTAATCTCCTACTACTCAATTGCAAATAGTAATCAAGCTGTGTATGTTGTACATAAGGGAATGCCTTCTTGTTGTACTTAGGCCCCTACAGAGAATTCATCCATCATAGGAGTGGATCGGTGTGTGGGTTGTGCTGGTTGTTACCATTCAAATGAAGCCAGTTTGGGAACGGTGCTATATCATGTAGTGTAGATGTTGAACAAACCGTTGAGAGCCATGGCGGATAGCCTTGTGTTTAATGTGTTCGATTCACAATCGTTCACCCCAACCGTTGTTCGAGTCCGTTTGTGTTTGGGGCTCGGTGGATGTGCATTGCTGGTCATTCCCAACAAGGATGAAACAGCTGTACAGTGCTTCCATGCTTTTCAATGGTCAGTTGAGCGTTCAAGCTGCAAGATCAATCATATTATATACAAATCTAATCTCCTACTACTCAATTGCAAATAGTAAGCAAGCTGTGTAGGTTATCCATAAGGGAATGCCTTCTTGTTGTACTCAGGCCCCTACAGAGAAGTCATCCATCATAGGAGTGGATCGGTGTGTGGTTTGTGCTGGTTGTTACCGTTCAAATGAAGCCAGTTTGGGAAGGGTGCTATATCATGTAGTGTACATGTTGAACAAACCGTTGAGAGCCATGGCGGATAGCCTTGTGTTTAATGTGTTCGATTCACAATCGTTCACCCCAACCGTTGTTCGAGTCCCTTTGTGTTTGGGGCTCGGTGGATGTGCATTGCTGATCATTCCCAACAAGGATGAAACAGCTGTACGGCGCTTCCATGCTTTTCAATGGTCAGTTGAGCGTTCAAGCTGCATGATCAATCATATTATATACAAATCTAATCTCCTACTACTCAATTGCAAATAGTAAGCAAGCTGTGTAGGTTATCCATAAGGGAATGCCTTCTTGTTGTACTTAGGCCCCTACAGAGAATTCATCCATCATAGGAGTGGATCGGTGTGTGGGTTGTGCTGGTTGTTACCGTTCAAATGAAGCCAGTTTGGGAACGGTGCTATATCATGTAGTGTAGATGTTGAACAAACCGTTGAGAGCCATGGCGGATAGCCTTGTGTTTAATGTGTTCGATTCACAATCGTTCACCCCAACCGTTGTTCGAGTCCCTTTGTGTTTGGGGCTCGGTGGATGTGCATTGCTGATCATTCCCAACAAGGATGAAACAGCTGTACAGTGCTTCCATGCTTTTCAATGGTCAGTTGAGCGTTCAAGCTGCATGATCAATCATATTATATACAAATCTAATCTCCTACTACTCAATTGCAAATAGTAAGCAAGCTGTGTAGGTTATCCATAAGGGAATGCCTTCTTGTTGTACTTAGGCCCCTACAGAGAATTCATCCATCATAGGAGTGGATCGGTGTGTGGGTTGTGCTGGTTGTTACCATTCAAATGAAGCCAGTTTGGGAACGGTGCTATATCATGTAGTGTAGATGTTGAACAAACCGTTGAGAGCCATGGCGGATAGCCTTGTGTTTAATGTGTTCGATTCACAATCGTTCACCCCAACCGTTGTTCGAGTCCGTTTGTGTTTGGGGCTCGGTGGATGTGCATTGCTGGTCATTCCCAACAAGGATGAAACAGCTGTACAGTGCTTCCATGCTTTTCAATGGTCAGTTGAGCGTTCAAGCTGCAAGATCAATCATATTATATACAAATCTAATCTCCTACTACTCAATTGCAAATAGTAAGCAAGCTGTGTAGGTTATCCATAAGGGAATGCCTTCTTGTTGTACTCAGGCCCCTACAGAGAAGTCATCCATCATAGGAGTGGATCGGTGTGTGGTTTGTGCTGGTTGTTACCGTTCAAATGAAGCCAGTTTGGGAAGGGTGCTATATCATGTAGTGTACATGTTGAACAAACCGTTGAGAGCCATGGCGGATAGCCTTGTGTTTAATGTGTTCGATTCACAATCGTTCACCCCAACCGTTGTTCGAGTCCGTTTGTGTTTGGGGCTCGGTGGATGTGCATTGCTGATCATTCCCAACAAGGATGAAACAGCTGTACGGCGCTTCCATGCTTTTCAATGGTCAGTTGAGCGTTCAAGCTGCATGATCAATCATATTATATACAAATCTAATCTCCTACTACTCAATTGCAAATAGTAAGCAAGCTGTGTAGGTTATCCATAAGGGAATGCCTTCTTGTTGTACTTAGGCCCCTACAGAGAATTCATCCATCATAGGAGTGGATCGGTGTGTGGGTTGTGCTGGTTGTTACCATTCAAATGAAGCCAGTTTGGGAAGGGTGCTATATCATGTAGTGTAGATGTTGAACAAACCGTTGAGAGCCATGGCGGATAGCCTTGTGTTTAAGGTGTTCGATTCACAATCGTTCACCCCAACCGTTGTTCGAGTCCGTTTGTGTTTGGGGCTCGGTGGATGTGCATTGCTGATCATTCCCAACAAGGATGAAACAGCTGTACGGAGCTTCCATGCTTTTCAATGGTGAGTTGAGCGTTCAAGCTGCATGATCAATCATATTATATACAAATCTAATCTCCTACTACTCAATTGCAAATAGTAAGCAAGCTGTGTAGGTTATCCATAAGGGAATGCCTTCTTGTTGTACTTAGGCCCCTACAGAGAATTCATCCATCATAGGAGTGGATCGGTGTGTGGGTTGTGCTGGTTGTTACCGTTCAAATGAAGCCAGTTTGGGAAGGGTGCTATATCATGTAGTGTAGATGTTGAACAAACCGTTGAGAGCCATGGCGGATAGCCTTGTGTTTAATGTGTTCGATTCACAATCGTTCACCCCAACCGTTGTTCGAGTCCCTTCGTGTTTGGGGCTCGGTGGATGTGCAATGCTGATCATTCCCAACAAGGATGAAACAGCTGTACAGTGCTTCCATGCTTTTCAATGGTCAGTTGAGCGTTCAAGCTGCATGATCAATCATATTATATACAAATCTAATCTCCTACTACTCAATTGCAAATAGTAAGCAAGCTGTGTAGGTTGTTCATAAGGGAATGCCTTCTTGTTGTACTTAGGCCCCTACAGAGAATTCATCCATCATAGGAGTGGATCGGTGTGTGGGTTGTGCTGGTTGTTACCGTTCAAATGAAGCCAGTTTGGGAAGGGTGCTATATCATGTAGTGTAGATGTTGAACAAACCGTTGAGAGCCATGGCGGATAGCCTTGTGTTTAATGTGTTCGATTCACAATCGTTCACCCCAACCGTTGTTCGAGTCCCTTTGTGTTTGGGGCTCGGTGGATGTGCATTGCTGATCATTCCCAACAAGGATGAAACAGCTGTACGGCGCTTCCATGCTTTTCAATGGTCAGTTGAGCGTTCAAGCTGCATGATCAATCATATTATATACAAATCTAATCTCCTACTACTCAATTGCAAATAGTAAGCAAGCTGTGTAGGTTATCCATAAGGGAATGCCTTCTTGTTGTACTTAGGCCCCTACAGAGAATTCATCCATCATAGGAGTGGATCGGTGTGTGGGTTGTGCTGGTTGTTACCATTCAAATGAAGCCAGTTTGGGAACGGTGCTATATCATGTAGTGTACATGTTGAACAAACCGTTGAGAGCCATGGCGGATAGCCTTGTGTTTAAGGTGTTCGATTCACAATCGTTCACCCCAACCGTTGTTCGAGTCCGTTTGTGTTTGGGGCTCGGTGGATGTACATTGCTGATCATTCCCAACAAGGATGAAACAGCTGTACAGTGCTTCCATGCTTTTCAATGGTCAGTTGAGCGTTCAAGCTGCAAGATCAATCATATTATATACAAATCTAATCTCCTACTACTCAATTGCAAATAGTAAGCAAGCTGTGTAGGTTATCCATAAGGGAATGCCTTCTTGTTGTACTCAGGCCCCTACAGAGAAGTCATCCATCATAGGAGTGGATCGGTGTGTGGTTTGTGCTGGTTGTTACCGTTCAAATGAAGCCAGTTTGGGAAGGGTGCTATATCATGTAGTGTACATGTTGAACAAACCGTTGAGAGCCATGGCGGATAGCCTTGTGTTTAATGTGTTCGATTCACAATCGTTCACCCCAACCGTTGTTCGAGTCCGTTTGTGTTTGGGGCTCGGTGGATGTGCATTGCTGATCATTCCCAACAAGGATGAAACAGCTGTACGGCGCTTCCATGCTTTTCAATGGTCAGTTGAGCGTTCAAGCTGCATGATCAATCATATTATATACAAATCTAATCTCCTACTACTCAATTGCAAATAGTAAGCAAGCTGTGTAGGTTATCCATAAGGGAATGCCTTCTTGTTGTACTTAGGCCCCTACAGAGAATTCATCCATCATAGGAGTGGATCGGTGTGTGGGTTGTGCTGGTTGTTACCATTCAAATGAAGCCAGTTTGGGAACGGTGCTATATCATGTAGTGTAGATGTTGAACAAACCGTTGAGAGCCATGGCGGATAGCCTTGTGTTTAAGGTGTTCGATTCACAATCGTTCACCCCAACCGTTGTTCGAGTCCGTTTGTGTTTGGGGCTCGGTGGATGTGCATTGCTGATCATTCCCAACAAGGATGAAACAGCTGTACGGAGCTTCCATGCTTTTCAATGGTGAGTTGAGCGTTCAAGCTGCATGATCAATCATATTATATACAAATCTAATCTCCTACTACTCAATTGCAAATAGTAAGCAAGCTGTGTAGGTTATCCATAAGGGAATGCCTTCTTGTTGTACTTAGGCCCCTACAGAGAATTCATCCATCATAGGAGTGGATCGGTGTGTGGGTTGTGCTGGTTGTTACCGTTCAAATGAAGCCAGTTTGGGAAGGGTGCTATATCATGTAGTGTAGATGTTGAACAAACCGTTGAGAGCCATGGCGGATAGCCTTGTGTTTAAGGTGTTCGATTCACAATCGTTCACCCCAACCGTTGTTCGAGTCCGTTTGTGTTTGGGGCTCGGTGGATGTGCATTGCTGATCATTCCCAACAAGGATGAAACAGCTGTACAGTGCTTCCATGCTTTTCAATGGTCAGTTGAGCGTTCAAGCTGCAAGATCAATCATATTATATACAAATCTAATCTCCTACTACTCAATTGCAAATAGTAAGCAAGCTGTGTAGGTTATCCATAAGGGAATGCCTTCTTGTTGTACTTAGGCCCCTACAGAGAATTCATCCATCATAGGAGTGGATCGGTGTGTGGGTTGTGCTGGTTGTTACCATTCAAATGAAGCCAGTTTGGGAAGGGTGCTATATCATGTAGTGTACATGTTGAACAAACCGTTGAGAGCCATGGCGGATAGCCTTGTGTTTAATGTGTTCGATTCACAATCGTTCACCCCAACCGTTGTTCGAGTCCGTTTGTGTTTGGGGCTCGGTGGATGTGCATTGCTGGTCATTCCCAACAAGGATGAAACAGCTGTACAGTGCTTCCATGCTTTTCAATGGTCAGTTGAGCGTTCAAGCTGCAAGATCAATCATATTATATACAAATCTAATCTCCTACTACTCAATTGCAAATAGTAAGCAAGCTGTGTAGGTTATCCATAAGGGAATGCCTTCTTGTTGTACTTAGGCCCCTACAGAGAATTCATCCATCATAGGAGTGGATCGGTGTGTGGGTTGTGCTGGTTGTTACCGTTCAAATGAAGCCAGTTTGGGAAGGGTGCTATATCATGTAGTGTACATGTTGAACAAACCGTTGAGAGCCATGGCGGATAGCCTTGTGCTTAATGTGTTCGATTCACAATCGTTCACCCCAACCGTTGTTCGAGTCCGTTTGTGTTTGGGGCTCGGTGGATGTGCATTGCTGATCATTCCCAACAAGGATGAAACAGCTGTACGGCGCTTCCATGCTTTTCAATGGTCAGTTGAGCGTTCAAGCTGCATGATCAATCATATTATATACAAATCTAATCTCCTACTACTCAATTGCAAATAGTAAGCAAGCTGTGTAGGTTATCCATAAGGGAATGCCTTCTTGTTGTACTTAGGCCCCTACAGAGAATTCATCCATCATAGGAGTGGATCGGTGTGTGGGTTGTGCTGGTTGTTACCATTCAAATGAAGCCAGTTTGGGAACGGTGCTATATCATGTAGTGTACATGTTGAACAAACCGTTGAGAGCCATGGCGGATAGCCTTGTGTTTAATGTGTTCGATTCACAATCGTTCACCCCAACCGTTGTTCGAGTCCGTTTGTGTTTGGGGCTCGGTGGATGTGCATTGCTGGTCATTCCCAACAAGGATGAAACAGCTGTACAGTGCTTCCATGCTTTTCAATGGTGAGTTGAGCGTTCAAGCTGCAAGATCAATCATATTATATACAAATCTAATCTCCTACTACTCAATTGCAAATAGTAAGCAAGCTGTGTAGGTTATCCATAAGGGAATGCCTTCTTGTTGTACTCAGGCCCCTACAGAGAAGTCATCCATCATAGGAGTGGATCGGTGTGTGGTTTGTGCTGGTTGTTACCGTTCAAATGAAGCCAGTTTGGGAAGGGTGCTATATCATGTAGTGTACATGTTGAACAAACCGTTGAGAGCCATGGCGGATAGCCTTGTGTTTAATGTGTTCGATTCACAATCGTTCACCCCAACCGTTGTTCGAGTCCCTTTGTGTTTGGGGCTCGGTGGATGTGCATTGCTGATCATTCCCAACAAGGATGAAACAGCTGTACGGCGCTTCCATGCTTTTCAATGGTCAGTTGAGCGTTCAAGCTGCATGATCAATCATATTATATACAAATCTAATCTCCTACTACTCAATTGCAAATAGTAATCAAGCTGTGTAGGTTATCCATAAGGGAATGCCTTCTTGTTGTACTTAGGCCCCTACAGAGAATTCATCCATCATAGGAGTGGATCGGTGTGTGGGTTGTGCTGGTTGTTACCGTTCAAATGAAGCCAGTTTGGGAAGGGTGCTATATCATGTAGTGTAGATGTTGAACAAACCGTTGAGAGCCATGGCGGATAGCCTTGTGTTTAAGGTGTTCGATTCACAATCGTTCACCCCAACCGTTGTTCGAGTCCGTTTGTGTTTGGGGCTCGGTGGATGTGCATTGCTGATCATTCCCAACAAGGATGAAACAGCTGTACGGAGCTTCCATGCTTTTCAATGGTGAGTTGAGCGTTCAAGCTGCATGATCAATCATATTATATACAAATCTAATCTCCTACTACTCAATTGCAAATAGTAAGCAAGCTGTGTAGGTTATCCATAAGGGAATGCCTTCTTGTTGTACTTAGGCCCCTACAGAGAATTCATCCATCATAGGAGTGGATCGGTGTGTGGGTTGTGCTGGTTGTTACCGTTCAAATGAAGCCAGTTTGGGAACGGTGCTATATCATGTAGTGTACATGTTGAACAAACCGTTGAGAGCCATGGCGGATAGCCTTGTGTTTAATGTGTTCGATTCACAATCGTTCACCCCAACCGTTGTTCGAGTCCGTTTGTGTTTGGGGCTCGGTGGATGTGCATTGCTGGTCATTCCCAACAAGGATGAAACAGCTGTACAGTGCTTCCATGCTTTTCAATGGTCAGTTGAGCGTTCAAGCTGCAAGATCAATCATATTATATACAAATCTAATCTCCTACTACTCAATTGCAAATAGTAAGCAAGCTGTGTATGTTGTACATAAGGGAATGCCTTCTTGTTGTACTTAGGCCCCTACAGAGAATTCATCCATCATAGGAGTGGATCGGTGTGTGGGTTGTGCTGGTTGTTACCGTTCAAATGAAGCCAGTTTGGGAAGGGTGCTATATCATGTAGTGTACATGTTGAACAAACCGTTGAGAGCCATGGCGGATAGCCTTGTGCTTAATGTGTTCGATTCACAATCGTTCACCCCAACCGTTGTTCGAGTCCGTTTGTGTTTGGGGCTCGGTGGATGTGCATTGCTGATCATTCCCAACAAGGATGAAACAGCTGTACGGCGCTTCCATGCTTTTCAATGGTCAGTTGAGCGTTCAAGCTGCATGATCAATCATATTATATACAAATCTAATCTCCTACTACTCAATTGCAAATAGTAAGCAAGCTGTGTAGGTTATCCATAAGGGAATGCCTTCTTGTTGTACTTAGGCCCCTACAGAGAATTCATCCATCATAGGAGTGGATCGGTGTGTGGGTTGTGCTGGTTGTTACCATTCAAATGAAGCCAGTTTGGGAACGGTGCTATATCATGTAGTGTACATGTTGAACAAACCGTTGAGAGCCATGGCGGATAGCCTTGTGTTTAAGGTGTTCGATTCACAATCGTTCACCCCAACCGTTGTTCGAGTCCCTTTGTGTTTGGGGCTCGGTGGATGTGCATTGCTGATCATTCCCAACAAGGATGAAACAGCTGTACAGTGCTTCCATGCTTTTCAATGGTCAGTTGAGCGTTCAAGCTGCAAGATCAATCATATTATATACAAATCTAATCTCCTACTACTCAATTGCAAATAGTAAGCAAGCTGTGTAGGTTATCCATAAGGGAATGCCTTCTTGTTGTACTCAGGCCCCTACAGAGAAGTCATCCATCATAGGAGTGGATCGGTGTGTGGTTTGTGCTGGTTGTTACCGTTCAAATGAAGCCAGTTTGGGAAGGGTGCTATATCATGTAGTGTACATGTTGAACAAACCGTTGAGAGCCATGGCGGATAGCCTTGTGTTTAATGTGTTCGATTCACAATCGTTCACCCCAACCGTTGTTCGAGTCCGTTTGTGTTTGGGGCTCGGTGGATGTGCATTGCTGATCATTCCCAACAAGGATGAAACAGCTGTACGGCGCTTCCATGCTTTTCAATGGTCAGTTGAGCGTTCAAGCTGCATGATCAATCATATTATATACAAATCTAATCTCCTACTACTCAATTGCAAATAGTAAGCAAGCTGTGTAGGTTATCCATAAGGGAATGCCTTCTTGTTGTACTTAGGCCCCTACAGAGAATTCATCCATCATAGGAGTGGATCGGTGTGTGGGTTGTGCTGGTTGTTACCATTCAAATGAAGCCAGTTTGGGAACGGTGCTATATCATGTAGTGTACATGTTGAACAAACCGTTGAGAGCCATGGCGGATAGCCTTGTGTTTAAGGTGTTCGATTCACAATCGTTCACCCCAACCCTTGTTCGAGTCCCTTTGTGTTTGGGGCTCGGTGGATGTGCATTGCTGATCATTCCCAACAAGGATGAAACAGCTGTACGGCGCTTCCATGCTTTTCAATGGTGAGTTGAGCGTTCAAGCTGCATGATCAATCATATTATATACAAATCTAATCTCCTACTACTCAATTGCAAATAGTAAGCAAGCTGTGTAGGTTATCCATAAGGGAATGCCTTCTTGTTGTACTTAGGCCCCTACAGAGAATTCATCCATCATAGGAGTGGATCGGTGTGTGGTTTGTGCTGGTTGTTACCGTTCAAATGAAGCCAGTTTGGGAAGGGTGCTATATCATGTAGTGTAGATGTTGAACAAACCGTTGAGAGCCATGGCGGATAGCCTTGTGTTTAATGTGTTCGATTCACAATCGTTCACCCCAACCGTTGTTCGAGTCCGTTTGTGTTTGGGGCTCGGTGGATGTGCATTGCTGGTCATTCCCAACAAGGATGAAACAGCTGTACAGTGCTTCCATGCTTTTCAATGGTCAGTTGAGCGTTCAAGCTGCAAGATCAATCATATTATATACAAATCTAATCTCCTACTACTCAATTGCAAATAGTAAGCAAGCTGTGTATGTTGTACATAAGGGAATGCCTTCTTGTTGTACTTAGGCCCCTACAGAGAATTCATCCATCATAGGAGTGGATCGGTGTGTGGGTTGTGCTGGTTGTTACCGTTCAAATGAAGCCAGTTTGGGAAGGGTGCTATATCATGTAGTGTACATGTTGAACAAACCGTTGAGAGCCATGGCGGATAGCCTTGTGTTTAATGTGTTCGATTCACAATCGTTCACCCCAACCGTTGTTCGAGTCCCTTTGTGTTTGGGGCTCGGTGGATGTGCATTGCTGATCATTCCCAACAAGGATGAAACAGCTGTACGGCGCTTCCATGCTTTTCAATGGTCAGTTGAGCGTTCAAGCTGCATGATCAATCATATTATATACAAATCTAATCTCCTACTACTCAATTGCAAATAGTAAGCAAGCTGTGTAGGTTATCCATAAGGGAATGCCTTCTTGTTGTACTTAGGCCCCTACAGAGAATTCATCCATCATAGGAGTGGATCGGTGTGTGGGTTGTGCTGGTTGTTACCATTCAAATGAAGCCAGTTTGGGAAGGGTGCTATATCATGTAGTGTACATGTTGAACAAACCGTTGAGAGCCATGGCGGATAGCCTTGTGTTTAATGTGTTCGATTCACAATCGTTCACCCCAACCGTTGTTCGAGTCCGTTTGTGTTTGGGGCTCGGTGGATGTGCATTGCTGGTAATTCCCAACAAGGATGAAACAGCTGTACAGTGCTTCCATGCTTTTCAATGGTCAGTTGAGCGTTCAAGCTGCAAGATCAATCATATTATATACAAATCTAATCTCCTACTACTCAATTGCAAATAGTAAGCAAGCTGTGTAGGTTATCCATAAGGGAATGCCTTCTTGTTGTACTTAGGCCCCTACAGAGAATTCATCCATCATAGGAGTGGATCGGTGTGTGGGTTGTGCTGGTTGTTACCATTCAAATGAAGCCAGTTTGGGAACGGTGCTATATCATGTAGTGTAGATGTTGAACAAACCGTTGAGAGCCATGGCGGATAGCCTTGTGTTTAAGGTGTTCGATTCACAATCGTTCACCCCAACCGTTGTTCGAGTCCGTTTGTGTTTGGGGCTCGGTGGATGTGCATTGCTGATCATTCCCAACAAGGATGAAACAGCTGTACGGAGCTTCCATGCTTTTCAATGGTGAGTTGAGCGTTCAAGCTGCATGATCAATCATATTATATACAAATCTAATCTCCTACTACTCAATTGCAAATAGTAAGCAAGCTGTGTAGGTTATCCATAAGGGAATGCCTTCTTGTTGTACTTAGGCCCCTACAGAGAATTCATCCATCATAGGAGTGGATCGGTGTGTGGGTTGTGCTGGTTGTTACCGTTCAAATGAAGCCAGTTTGGGAAGGGTGCTATATCATGTAGTGTAGATGTTGAACAAACCGTTGAGAGCCATGGCGGATAGCCTTGTGTTTAATGTGTTCGATTCACAATCGTTCACCCCAACCGTTGTTCGAGTCCGTTTGTGTTTGGGGCTCGGTGGATGTGCATTGCTGGTCATTCCCAACAAGGATGAAACAGCTGTACAGTGCTTCCATGCTTTTCAATGGTCAGTTGAGCGTTCAAGCTGCAAGATCAATCATATTATATACAAATCTAATCTCCTACTACTCAATTGCAAATAGTAAGCAAGCTGTGTATGTTGTACATAAGGGAATGCCTTCTTGTTGTACTTAGGCCCCTACAGAGAATTCATCCATCATAGGAGTGGATCGGTGTGTGGGTTGTGCTGGTTGTTACCGTTCAAATGAAGCCAGTTTGGGAAGGGTGCTATATCATGTAGTGTACATGTTGAACAAACCGTTGAGAGCCATGGCGGATAGCCTTGTGTTTAAGGTGTTCGATTCACAATCGTTCACCCCAACCCTTGTTCGAGTCCGTTTGTGTTTGGGGCTCGGTGGATGTGCATTGCTGATCATTCCCAACAAGGATGAAACAGCTGTACAGTGCTTCCATGCTTTTCAATGGTCAGTTGAGCGTTCAAGCTGCATGATCAATCATATTATATACAAATCTAATCTCCTACTACTCAATTGCAAATAGTAAGCAAGCTGTGTAGGTTATCCATAAGGGAATGCCTTCTTGTTGTACTCAGGCCCCTACAGAGAAGTCATCCATCATAGGAGTGGATCGGTGTGTGGTTTGTGCTGGTTGTTACCGTTCAAATGAAGCCAGTTTGGGAAGGGTGCTATATCATGTAGTGTACATGTTGAACAAACCGTTGAGAGCCATGGCGGATAGCCTTGTGTTTAAGGTGTTCGATTCACAATCGTTCACCCCAACCCTTGTTCGAGTCCCTTTGTGTTTGGGGCTCGGTGGATGTGCATTGCTGATCATTCCCAACAAGGATGAAACAGCTGTACAGTGCTTCCATGCTTTTCAATGGTCAGTTGAGCGTTCAAGCTGCATGATCAATCATATTATATACAAATCTAATCTCCTACTACTCAATTGCAAATAGTAAGCAAGCTGTGTAGGTTATCCATAAGGGAATGCCTTCTTGTTGTACTTAGGCCCCTACAGAGAATTCATCCATCATAGGAGTGGATCGGTGTGTGGGTTGTGCTGGTTGTTACCATTCAAATGAAGCCAGTTTGGGAACGGTGCTATATCATGTAGTGTAGATGTTGAACAAACCGTTGAGAGCCATGGCGGATAGCCTTGTGTTTAAGGTGTTCGATTCACAATCGTTCACCCCAACCGTTGTTCGAGTCCGTTTGTGTTTGGGGCTCGGTGGATGTGCATTGCTGATCATTCCCAACAAGGATGAAACAGCTGTACGGAGCTTCCATGCTTTTCAATGGTGAGTTGAGCGTTCAAGCTGCATGATCAATCATATTATATACAAATCTAATCTCCTACTACTCAATTGCAAATAGTAAGCAAGCTGTGTAGGTTATCCATAAGGGAATGCCTTCTTGTTGTACTTAGGCCCCTACAGAGAATTCATCCATCCTAGGAGGGGATCGGTGTGCGGGTTGTGCTGGTTGTTACCGTTCAAATGAAGCCAGTTTGGGAAGGGTGCTATATCATGTAGTGTAGATGTTGAACAAACCGTTGAGAGCCATGGCGGATAGCCTTGTGTTTAATGTGTTCGATTCACAATCGTTCACCCCAACCGTTGTTCGAGTCCCTTTGTGTTTGGGGCTCGGTGGATGTGCATTGCTGGTCATTCCCAACAAGGATGAAACAGCTGTACAGTGCTTCCATGCTTTTCAATGGTCAGTTGAGCGTTCAAGCTGCATGATCAATCATATTATATACAAATCTAATCTCCTACTACTCAATTGCAAATAGTAAGCAAGCTGTGTATGTTGTACATAAGGGAATGCCTTCTTGTTGTACTTAGGCCCCTACAGAGAATTCATCCATCATAGGAGTGGATCGGTGTGTGGGTTGTGCTGGTTGTTACCGTTCAAATGAAGCCAGTTTGGGAAGGGTGCTATATCATGTAGTGTAGATGTTGAACAAACCGTTGAGAGCCATGGCGGATAGCCTTGTGCTTAATGTGTTCGATTCACAATCGTTCACCCCAACCGTTGTTCGAGTCCGTTTGTGTTTGGGGCTCGGTGGATGTGCATTGCTGATCATTCCCAACAAGGATGAAACAGCTGTACGGCGCTTCCATGCTTTTCAATGGTCAGTTGAGCGTTCAAGCTGCATGATCAATCATATTATATACAAATCTAATCTCCTACTACTCAATTGCAAATAGTAAGCAAGCTGTGTAGGTTATCCATAAGGGAATGCCTTCTTGTTGTACTTAGGCCCCTACAGAGAATTCATCCATCATAGGAGTGGATCGGTGTGTGGGTTGTGCTGGTTGTTACCATTCAAATGAAGCCAGTTTGGGAACGGTGCTATATCATGTAGTGTACATGTTGAACAAACCGTTGAGAGCCATGGCGGATAGCCTTGTGTTTAATGTGTTCGATTCACAATCGTTCACCCCAACCGTTGTTCGAGTCCGTTTGTGTTTGGGGCTCGGTGGATGTGCATTGCTGGTCATTCCCAACAAGGATGAAACAGCTGTACAGTGCTTCCATGCTTTTCAATGGTCAGTTGAGCGTTCAAGCTGCAAGATCAATCATATTATATACAAATCTAATCTCCTACTACTCAATTGCAAATAGTAAGCAAGCTGTGTAGGTTATCCATAAGGGAATGCCTTCTTGTTGTACTCAGGCCCCTACAGAGAATTCATCCATCATAGGAGTGGATCGGTGTGTGGTTTGTGCTGGTTGTTACCGTTCAAATGAAGCCAGTTTGGGAAGGGTGCTATATCATGTAGTGTACATGTTGAACAAACCGTTGAGAGCCATGGCGGATAGCCTTGTGTTTAATGTGTTCGATTCACAATCGTTCACCCCAACCGTTGTTCGAGTCCCTTTGTGTTTGGGGCTCGGTGGATGTGCATTGCTTATCATTCCCAACACGGATGAAACAGCTGTACGGCGCTTCCATGCTTTTCAATGGTCAGTTGAGCGTTCAAGCTGCATGATCAATCATATTATATACAAATCTAATCTCCTACTACTCAATTGCAAATAGTAAGCAAGCTGTGTAGGTTATCCATAAGGGAATGCCTTCTTGTTGTACTTAGGCCCCTACAGAGAATTCATCCATCATAGGAGTGGATCGGTGTGTGGGTTGTGCTGGTTGTTACCATTCAAATGAAGCCAGTTTGGGAACGGTGCTATATCATGTAGTGTAGATGTTGAACAAACCGTTGAGAGCCATGGCGGATAGCCTTGTGTTTAAGGTGTTCGATTCACAATCGTTCACCCCAACCGTTGTTCGAGTCCGTTTGTGTTTGGGGCTCGGTGGATGTGCATTGCTGATCATTCCCAACAAGGATGAAACAGCTGTACGGAGCTTCCATGCTTTTCAATGGTGAGTTGAGCGTTCAAGCTGCATGATCAATCATATTATATACAAATCTAATCTCCTACTACTCAATTGCAAATAGTAAGCAAGCTGTGTAGGTTATCCATAAGGGAATGCCTTCTTGTTGTACTTAGGCCCCTACAGAGAATTCATCCATCATAGGAGTGGATCGGTGTGTGGGTTGTGCTGGTTGTTACCGTTCAAATGAAGCCAGTTTGGGAAGGGTGCTATATCATGTAGTGTAGATGTTGAACAAACCGTTGAGTGCCATGGCGGATAGCCTTGTGTTTAATGTGTTCGATTCACAATCGTTCACCCCAACCGTTGTTCGAGTCCGTTTGTGTTTGGGGCTCGGTGGATGTGCATTGCTGGTCATTCCCAACAAGGATGAAACAGCTGTACAGTGCTTCCATGCTTTTCAATGGTCAGTTGAGCGTTCAAGCTGCAAGATCAATCATATTATATACAAATCTAATCTCCTACTACTCAATTGCAAATAGTAAGCAAGCTGTGTATGTTGTACATAAGGGAATGCCTTCTTGTTGTACTTAGGCCCCTACAGAGAATTCATCCATCATAGGAGTGGATCGGTGTGTGGGTTGTGCTGGTTGTTACCGTTCAAATGAAGCCAGTTTGGGAAGGGTGCTATATCATGTAGTGTACATGTTGAACAAACCGTTGAGAGCCATGGCGGATAGCCTTGTGCTTAATGTGTTCGATTCACAATCGTTCACCCCAACCGTTGTTCGAGTCCGTTTGTGTTTGGGGCTCGGTGGATGTGCATTGCTGATCATTCCCAACAAGGATGAAACAGCTGTACGGCGCTTCCATGCTTTTCAATGGTCAGTTGAGCGTTCAAGCTGCATGATCAATCATATTATATACAAATCTAATCTCCTACTACTCAATTGCAAATAGTAAGCAAGCTGTGTAGGTTATCCATAAGGGAATGCCTTCTTGTTGTACTTAGGCCCCTACAGAGAATTCATCCATCATAGGAGTGGATCGGTGTGTGGGTTGTGCTGGTTGTTACCATTCAAATGAAGCCAGTTTGGGAACGGTGCTATATCATGTAGTGTACATGTTGAACAAACCGTTGAGAGCCATGGCGGATAGCCTTGTGTTTAAGGTGTTCGATTCACAATCGTTCACCCCAACCGTTGTTCGAGTCCGTTTGTGTTTGGGGCTCGGTGGATGTGCATTGCTGATCATTCCCAACAAGGATGAAACAGCTGTACAGTGCTTCCATGCTTTTCAATGGTCAGTTGAGCGTTCAAGCTGCAAGATCAATCATATTATATACAAATCTAATCTCCTACTACTCAATTGCAAATAGTAAGCAAGCTGTGTAGGTTATCCATAAGGGAATGCCTTCTTGTTGTACTCAGGCCCCTACAGAGAATTCATCCATCATAGGAGTGGATCGGTGTGTGGTTTGTGCTGGTTGTTACCGTTCAAATGAAGCCAGTTTGGGAAGGGTCCTATATCATGTAGTGTACATGTTGAACAAACCGTTGAGAGCCATGGCGGATAGCCTTGTGTTTAATGTGTTCGATTCACAATCGTTCACCCCAACCGTTGTTCGAGTCCCTTTGTGTTTGGGGCTCGGTGGATGTGCATTGCTGATCATTCCCAACAAGGATGAAACAGCTGTACGGCGCTTCCATGCTTTTCAATGGTCAGTTGAGCGTTCAAGCTGCATGATCAATCATATTATATACAAATCTAATCTCCTACTACTCAATTGCAAATAGTAAGCAAGCTGTGTAGGTTATCCATAAGGGAATGCCTTCTTGTTGTACTTAGGCCCCTACAGAGAATTCATCCATCATAGGAGTGGATCGGTGTGTGGGTTGTGCTGGTTGTTACCATTCAAATGAAGCCAGTTTGGGAACGGTGCTATATCATGTAGTGTAGATGTTGAACAAACCGTTGAGAGCCATGGCGGATAGCCTTGTGTTTAATGTGTTCGATTCACAATCGTTCACCCCAACCGTTGTTCGAGTCCGTTTGTGTTTGGGGCTCGGTGGATGTGCATTGCTGGTCATTCCCAACAAGGATGAAACAGCTGTACAGTGCTTCCATGCTTTTCAATGGTCAGTTGAGCGTTCAAGCTGCAAGATCAATCATATTATATACAAATCTAATCTCCTACTACTCAATTGCAAATAGTAAGCAAGCTGTGTATGTTGTTCATAAGGGAATGCCTTCTTGTTGTACTTAGGCCCCTACAGAGAATTCATCCATCATAGGAGTGGATCGGTGTGTGGGTTGTGCTGGTTGTTACCGTTCAAATGAAGCCAGTTTGGGAAGGGTGCTATATCATGTAGTGTACATGTTGAACAAACCGTTGAGAGCCATGGCGGATAGCCTTGTGTTTAATGTGTTCGATTCACAATCGTTCACCCCAACCGTTGTTCGAGTCCGTTTGTGTTTGGGGCTCGGTGGATGTGCATTGCTGGTCATTCCCAACAAGGATGAAACAGCTGTACAGTGCTTCCATGCTTTTCAATGGTCAGTTGAGCGTTCAAGCTGCAAGATCAATCATATTATATACAAATCTAATCTCCTACTACTCAATTGCAAATAGTAAGCAAGCTGTGTAGGTTATCCATAAGGGAATGCCTTCTTGTTGTACTCAGGCCCCTACAGAGAAGTCATCCATCATAGGAGTGGATCGGTGTGTGGTTTGTGCTGGTTGTTACCGTTCAAATGAAGCCAGTTTGGGAAGGGTGCTATATCATGTAGTGTACATGTTGAACAAACCGTTGAGAGCCATGGCGGATAGCCTTGTGTTTAATGTGTTCGATTCACAATCGTTCACCCCAACCGTTGTTCGAGTCCCTTTGTGTTTGGGGCTCGGTGGATGTGCATTGCTGATCATTCCCAACAAGGATGAAACAGCTGTACGGCGCTTCCATGCTTTTCAATGGTCAGTTGAGCGTTCAAGCTGCATGATCAATCATATTATATACAAATCTAATCTCCTACTACTCAATTGCAAATAGTAAGCAAGCTGTGTAGGTTATCCATAAGGGAATGCCTTCTTGTTGTACTTAGGCCCCTACAGAGAATTCATCCATCATAGGAGTGGATCGGTGTGTGGTTTGTGCTGGTTGTTACCGTTCAAATGAAGCCAGTTTGGGAAGGGTGCTATATCATGTAGTGTACATGTTGAACAAACCGTTGAGAGCCATGGCGGATAGCCTTGTGTTTAAGGTGTTCGATTCACAATCGTTCACCCCAACCGTTGTTCGAGTCCCTTTGTGTTTGGGGCTCGGTGGATGTGCATTGCTGATCATTCCCAACAAGGATGAAACAGCTGTACGGAGCTTCCATGCTTTTCAATGGTGAGTTGAGCGTTCAAGCTGCATGATCAATCATATTATATACAAATCTAATCTCCTACTACTCAATTGCAAATAGTAAGCAAGCTGTGTAGGTTATCCATAAGGGAATGCCTTCTTGTTGTACTTAGGCCCCTACAGAGAATTCATCCATCATAGGAGTGGATCGGTGTGTGGGTTGTGCTGGTTGTTACCGTTCAAATGAAGCCAGTTTGGGAAGGGTGCTATATCATGTAGTGTAGATGTTGAACAAACCGTTGAGAGCCATGGCGGATAGCCTTGTGTTTAATGTGTTCGATTCACAATCGTTCACCCCAACCGTTGTTCGAGTCCGTTTGTGTTTGGGGCTCGGTGGATGTGCATTGCTGGTCATTCCCAACAAGGATGAAACAGCTGTACAGTGCTTCCATGCTTTTCAATGGTCAGTTGAGCGTTCAAGCTGCATGATCAATCATATTATATACAAATCTAATCTCCTACTACTCAATTGCAAATAGTAAGCAAGCTGTGTATGTTGTACATAAGGGAATGCCTTCTTGTTGTACTTAGGCCCCTACAGAGAATTCATCCATCATAGGAGTGGATCGGTGTGTGGGTTGTGCTGGTTGTTACCGTTCAAATGAAGCCAGTTTGGGAAGGGTGCTATATCATGTAGTGTACATGTTGAACAAACCGTTGAGAGCCATGGCGGATAGCCTTGTGTTTAATGTGTTCGATTCACAATCGTTCACCCCAACCGTTGTTCGAGTCCCTTTGTGTTTGGGGCTCGGTGGATGTGCATTGCTGATCATTCCCAACAAGGATGAAACAGCTGTACGGCGCTTCCATGCTTTTCAATGGTCAGTTGAGCGTTCAAGCTGCATGATCAATCATATTATATACAAATCTAATCTCCTACTACTCAATTGCAAATAGTAAGCAAGCTGTGTAGGTTGTTCATAAGGGAATGCCTTCTTGTTGTACTTAGGCCCCTACAGAGAATTCATCCATCATAGGAGTGGATCGGTGTGTGGGTTGTGCTGGTTGTTACCATTCAAATGAAGCCAGTTTAGGAACGGTGCTATATCATGTAGTGTACATGTTGAACAAACCGTTGAGAGCCATGGCGGATAGCCTTGTGTTTAAGGTGTTCGATTCACAATCGTTCACCCCAACCGTTGTTCGAGTCCGTTTGTGTTTGGGGCTCGGTGGATGTGCATTGCTGATCATTCCCAACAAGGATGAAACAGCTGTACAGTGCTTCCATGCTTTTCAATGGTCAGTTGAGCGTTCAAGCTGCATAATCAATCATATTATATACAAATCTAATCTCCTACTACTCAATTGCAAATAGTAAGCAAGCTGTGTAGGTTATCCATAAGGGAATGCCTTCTTGTTGTACTCAGGCCCCTACAGAGAAGTCATCCATCATAGGAGTGGATCGGTGTGTGGTTTGTGCTGGTTGTTACCGTTCAAATGAAGCCAGTTTGGGAAGGGTGCTATATCATGTAGTGTACATGTTGAACAAACCGTTGAGAGCCATGGCGGATAGCCTTGTGTTTAATGTGTTCGATTCACAATCGTTCACCCCAACCGTTGTTCGAGTCCGTTTGTGTTTGGGGCTCGGTGGATGTGCATTGCTGATCATTCCCAACAAGGATGAAACAGCTGTACGGCGCTTCCATGCTTTTCAATGGTCAGTTGAGCGTTCAAGCTGCATGATCAATCATATTATATACAAATCTAATCTCCTACTACTCAATTGCAAATAGTAAGCAAGCTGTGTAGGTTATCCATAAGGGAATGCCTTCTTGTTGTACTTAGGCCCCTACAGAGAATTCATCCATCATAGGAGTGGATCGGTGTGTGGGTTGTGCTGGTTGTTACCATTCAAATGAAGCCAGTTTGGGAACGGTGCTATATCATGTAGTGTAGATGTTGAACAAACCGTTGAGAGCCATGGCGGATAGCCTTGTGTTTAAGGTGTTCGATTCACAATCGTTCACCCCAACCGTTGTTCGAGTCCGTTTGTGTTTGGGGCTCGGTGGATGTGCATTGCTGATCATTCCCAACAAGGATGAAACAGCTGTACGGAGCTTCCATGCTTTTCAATGGTGAGTTGAGCGTTCAAGCTGCATGATCAATCATATTATATACAAATCTAATCTCCTACTACTCAATTGCAAATAGTAAGCAAGCTGTGTAGGTTATCCATAAGGGAATGCCTTCTTGTTGTACTCAGGCCCCTACAGAGAAGTCATCCATCATAGGAGTGGATCGGTGTGTGGGTTGTGCTGGTTGTTACCGTTCAAATGAAGCCAGTTTGGGAAGGGTGCTATATCATGTAGTGTACATGTTGAACAAACCGTTGAGAGCCATGGCGGATAGCCTTGTGTTTAATGTGTTCGATTCACAATCGTTCACCCCAACCGTTGTTCGAGTCCGTTTGTGTTTGGGGCTCGGTGGATGTGCATTGCTGGTCATTCCCAACAAGGATGAAACAGCTGTACAGTGCTTCCATGCTTTTCAATGGTCAGTTGAGCGTTCAAGCTGCAAGATCAATCATATTATATACAAATCTAATCTCCTACTACTCAATTGCAAATAGTAAGCAAGCTGTGTATGTTGTACATAAGGGAATGCCTTCTTGTTGTACTTAGGCCCCTACAGAGAATTCATCCATCATAGGAGTGGATCGGTGTGTGGGTTGTGCTGGTTGTTACCGTTCAAATGAAGCCAGTTTGGGAAGGGTGCTATATCATGTAGTGTACATGTTGAACAAACCGTTGAGAGCCATGGCGGATAGCCTTGTGCTTAATGTGTTCGATTCACAATCGTTCACCCCAACCGTTGTTCGAGTCCGTTTGTGTTTGGGGCTCGGTGGATGTGCATTGCTTATCATTCCCAACAAGGATGAAACAGCTGTACGGCGCTTCCATGCTTTTCAATGGTCAGTTGAGCGTTCAAGCTGCATGATCAATCATATTATATACAAATCTAATCTCCTACTACTCAATTGCAAATAGTAAGCAAGCTGTGTAGGTTATCCATAAGGGAATGCCTTCTTGTTGTACTTAGGCCCCTACAGAGAATTCATCCATCATAGGAGTGGATCGGTGTGTGGGTTGTGCTGGTTGTTACCATTCAAATGAAGCCAGTTTGGGAACGGTGCTATATCATGTAGTGTACATGTTGAACAAACCGTTGAGAGCCATGGCGGATAGCCTTGTGTTTAATGTGTTCGATTCACAATCGTTCACCCCAACCGTTGTTCGAGTCCCTTTGTGTTTGGGGCTCGGTGGATGTGCATTGCTGATCATTCCCAACAAGGATGAAACAGCTGTACGGCGCTTCCATGCTTTTCAATGGTCAGTTGAGCGTTCAAGCTGCATGATCAATCATATTATATACAAATCTAATCTCCTACTACTCAATTGCAAATAGTAAGCAAGCTGTGTAGGTTATCCATAAGGGAATGCCTTCTTGTTGTACTCAGGCCCCTACAGAGAAGTCATCCATCATAGGAGTGGATCGGTGTGTGGTTTGTGCTGGTTGTTACCGTTCAAATGACGCATGTTTGGGAAGGGTGCTATATCATGTAGTGTACATGTTGAACAAACCGTTGAGAGCCATGGCGGATAGCCTTGTGTTTAATGTGTTCGATTCACAATCGTTCACCCCAACCGTTGTTCGAGTCCCTTTGTGTTTGGGGCTCGGTGGATGTGCATTGCTGATCATTCCCAACAAGGATGAAACAGCTGTACGGCGCTTCCATGCTTTTCAATGGTCAGTTGAGCGTTCAAGCTGCATGATCAATCATATTATATACAAATCTAATCTCCTACTACTCAATTGCAAATAGTAAGCAAGCTGTGTAGGTTATCCATAAGGGAATGCCTTCTTGTTGTACTTAGGCCCCTACAGAGAATTCATCCATCATAGGAGTGGATCGGTGTGTGGGTTGTGCTGGTTGTTACCATTCAAATGAAGCCAGTTTGGGAACGGTGCTATATCATGTAGTGTAGATGTTGAACAAACCGTTGAGAGCCATGGCGGATAGCCTTGTGTTTAAGGTGTTCGATTCACAATCGTTCACCCCAACCGTTGTTCGAGTCCGTTTGTGTTTGGGGCTCGGTGGATGTGCATTGCTGATCATTCCCAACAAGGATGAAACAGCTGTACGGAGCTTCCATGCTTTTCAATGGTGAGTTGAGCGTTCAAGCTGCATGATCAATCATATTATATACAAATCTAATCTCCTACTACTCAATTGCAAATAGTAAGCAAGCTGTGTAGGTTATCCATAAGGGAATGCCTTCTTGTTGTACTTAGGCCCCTACAGAGAATTCATCCATCATAGGAGTGGATCGGTGTGTGGGTTGTGCTGGTTGTTACCATTCAAATGAAGCCAGTTTGGGAACGGTGCTATATCATGTAGTGTACATGTTGAACAAACCGTTGAGAGCCATGGCGGATAGCCTTGTGCTTAATGTGTTCGATTCACAATCGTTCACCCCAACCGTTGTTCGAGTCCGTTTGTGTTTGGGGCTCGGTGGATGTGCATTGCTGATCATTCCCAACAAGGATGAAACAGCTGTACGGCGCTTCCATGCTTTTCAATGGTCAGTTGAGCGTTCAAGCTGCATGATCAATCATATTATATACAAATCTAATCTCCTACTACTCAATTGCAAATAGTAAGCAAGCTGTGTAGGTTATCCATAAGGGAATGCCTTCTTGTTGTACTCAGGCCCCTACAGAGAAGTCATCCATCATAGGAGTGGATCGGTGTGTGGGTTGTGCTGGTTGTTACCGTTCAAATGAAGCCAGTTTGGGAAGGGTGCTATATCATGTAGTGTACATGTTGAACAAACCGTTGAGAGCCATGGCGGATAGCCTTGTGTTTAATGTGTTCGATTCACAATCGTTCACCCCAACCGTTGTTCGAGTCCCTTTGTGTTTGGGGCTCGGTGGATGTGCATTGCTGATCATTCCCAACAACGATGAAACAGCTGTACAGTGCTTCCATGCTTTTCAATGGTCAGTTGAGCGTTCAAGCTGCAAGATCAATCATATTATATACAAATCTAATCTCCTACTACTCAATTGCAAATAGTAAGCAAGCTGTGTAGGTTATCCATAAGGGAATGCCTTCTTGTTGTACTCAGGCCCCTACAGAGAATTCATCCATCATAGGAGTGGATCGGTGTGTGGGTTGTGCTGGTTGTTACCGTTCAAATGAAGCCAGTTTGGGAAGGGTGCTATATCATGTAGTGTAGATGTTGAACAAACCGTTGAGAGCCATGGCGGATAGCCTTGTGTTTAATGTGTTCGATTCACAATCGTTCACCCCAACCGTTGTTCGAGTCCGTTTGTGTTTGGGGCTCGGTGGATGTGCATTGCTGGTCATTCCCAACAAGGATGAAACAGCTGTACAGTGCTTCCATGCTTTTCAATGGTCAGTTGAGCGTTCAAGCTGCAAGATCAATCATATTATATACAAATCTAATCTCCTACTACTCAATTGCAAATAGTAAGCAAGCTGTGTATGTTGTACATAAGGGAATGCCTTCTTGTTGTACTTAGGCCCCTACAGAGAATTCATCCATCATAGGAGTGGATCGGTGTGTGGGTTGTGCTGGTTGTTACCGTTCAAATGAAGCCAGTTTGGGAAGGGTGCTATATCATGTAGTGTACATGTTGAACAAACCGTTGAGAGCCATGGCGGATAGCCTTGTGCTTAATGTGTTCGATTCACAATCGTTCACCCCAACCGTTGTTCGAGTCCGTTTGTGTTTGGGGCTCGGTGGATGTGCATTGCTGATCATTCCCAACAAGGATGAAACAGCTGTACGGCGCTTCCATGCTTTTCAATGGTCAGTTGAGCGTTCAAGCTGCATGATCAATCATATTATATACAAATCTAATCTCCTACTACTCAATTGCAAATAGTAAGCAAGCTGTGTAGGTTATCCATAAGGGAATGCCTTCTTGTTGTACTTAGGCCCCTACAGAGAATTCATCCATCATAGGAGTGGATCGGTGTGTGGGTTGTGCTGGTTGTTACCATTCAAATGAAGCCAGTTTGGGAAGGGTGCTATATCATGTAGTGTAGATGTTGAACAAACCGTTGAGAGCCATGGCGGATAGCCTTGTGTTTAATGTGTTCGATTCACAATCGTTCACCCCAACCGTTGTTCGAGTCCGTTTGTGTTTGGGGCTCGGTGGATGTGCATTGCTGGTCATTCCCAACAAGGATGAAACAGCTGTACAGTGCTTCCATGCTTTTCAATGGTCAGTTGAGCGTTCAAGCTGCAAGATCAATCATATTATATACAAATCTAATCTCCTACTACTCAATTGCAAATAGTAAGCAAGCTGTGTAGGTTATCCATAAGGGAATGCCTTCTTGTTGTACTCAGGCCCCTACAGAGAAGTCATCCATCATAGGAGTGGATCGGTGTGTGGGTTGTGCTGGTTGTTACCGTTCAAATGAAGCCAGTTTGGGAAGGGTGCTATATCATGTAGTGTACATGTTGAACAAACCGTTGAGAGCCATGGCGGATAGCCTTGTGTTTAATGTGTTCGATTCACAATCGTTCACCCCAACCGTTGTTCGAGTCCCTTTGTGTTTGGGGCTCGGTGGATGTGCATTGCTGATCATTCCCAACAAGGATGAAACAGCTGTACGGCGCTTCCATGCTTTTCAATGGTCAGTTGAGCGTTCAAGCTGCATGATCAATCATATTATATACAAATCTAATCTCCTACTACTCAATTGCAAATAGTAAGCAAGCTGTGTAGGTTATCCATAAGGGAATGCCTTCTTGTTGTACTTAGGCCCCTACAGAGAATTCATCCATCATAGGAGTGGATCGGTGTGTGGGTTGTGCTGGTTGTTACCATTCAAATGAAGCCAGTTTGGGAACGGTGCTATATCATGTAGTGTAGATGTTGAACAAACCGTTGAGAGCCATGGCGGATAGCCTTGTGTTTAAGGTGTTCGATTCACAATCGTTCACCCCAACCGTTGTTCGAGTCCGTTTGTGTTTGGGGCTCGGTGGATGTGCATTGCTGATCATTCCCAACAAGGATGAAACAGCTGTACGGAGCTTCCATGCTTTTCAATGGTGAGTTGAGCGTTCAAGCTGCATGATCAATCATATTATATACAAATCTAATCTCCTACTACTCAATTGCAAATAGTAAGCAAGCTGTGTAGGTTATCCATAAGGGAATGCCTTCTTGTTGTACTTAGGCCCCTACAGAGAATTCATCCATCATAGGAGTGGATCGGTGTGTGGGTTGTGCTGGTTGTTACCGTTCAAATGAAGCCAGTTTGGGAAGGGTGCTATATCATGTAGTGTAGATGTTGAACAAACCGTTGAGAGCCATGGCGGATAGCCTTGTGTTTAATGTGTTCGATTCACAATCGTTCACCCCAACCGTTGTTCGAGTCCGTTTGTGTTTGGGGCTCGGTGGATGTGCATTGCTGGTCATTCCCAACAAGGATGAAACAGCTGTACAGTGCTTCCATGCTTTTCAATGGTCAGTTGAGCGTTCAAGCTGCAAGATCAATCATATTATATACAAATCTAATCTCCTACTACTCAATTGCAAATAGTAAGCAAGCTGTGTATGTTGTACATAAGGGAATGCCTTCTTGTTGTACTTAGGCCCCTACAGAGAATTCATCCATCATAGGAGTGGATCGGTGTGTGGGTTGTGCTGGTTGTTACCGTTCAAATGAAGCCAGTTTGGGAAGGGTGCTATATCATGTAGTGTACATGTTGAACAAACCGTTGAGAGCCATGGCGGATAGCCTTGTGCTTAATGTGTTCGATTCACAATCGTTCACCCCAACCGTTGTTCGAGTCCGTTTGTGTTTGGGGCTCGGTGGATGTGCATTGCTGATCATTCCCAACAAGGATGAAACAGCTGTACGGCGCTTCCATGCTTTTCAATGGTCAGTTGAGCGTTCAAGCTGCATGATCAATCATATTATATACAAATCTAATCTCCTACTACTCAATTGCAAATAGTAAGCAAGCTGTGTAGGTTATCCATAAGGGAATGCCTTCTTGTTGTACTTAGGCCCCTACAGAGAATTCATCCATCATAGGAGTGGATCGGTGTGTGGGTTGTGCTGGTTGTTACCATTCAAATGAAGCCAGTTTGGGAACGGTGCTATATCATGTAGTGTACATGTTGAACAAACCGTTGAGAGCCATGGCGGATAGCCTTGTGTTTAAGGTGTTCGATTCACAATCGTTCACCCCAACCGTTGTTCGAGTCCCTTTGTGTTTGGGGCTCGGTGGATGTGCATTGCTGATCATTCCCAACAAGGATGAAACAGCTGTACGGCGCTTCCATGCATTTCAATGGTCAGTTGAGCGTTCAAGCTGCATGATCAATCATATTATATACAAATCTAATCTCCTACTACTCAATTGCAAATAGTAAGCAAGCTGTGTAGGTTATCCATAAGGGAATGCCTTCTTGTTGTACTTAGGCCCCTACAGAGAATTCATCCATCATAGGAGTGGATCGGTGTGTGGGTTGTGCTGGTTGTTACCATTCAAATGAAGCCAGTTTGGGAACGGTGCTATATCATGTAGTGTAGATGTTGAACAAACCGTTGAGAGCCATGGCGGATAGCCTTGTGTTTAAGGTGTTCGATTCACAATCGTTCACCCCAACCGTTGTTCGAGTCCGTTTGTGTTTGGGGCTCGGTGGATGTGCATTGCTGATCATTCCCAACAAGGATGAAACAGCTGTACGGAGCTTCCATGCTTTTCAATGGTGAGTTGAGCGTTCAAGCTGCATGATCAATCATATTATATACAAATCTAATCTCCTACTACTCAATTGCAAATAGTAAGCAAGCTGTGTAGGTTATCCATAAGGGAATGCCTTCTTGTTGTACTTAGGCCCCTACAGAGAATTCATCCATCATAGGAGTGGATCGGTGTGTGGGTTGTGCTGGTTGTTACCGTTCAAATGAAGCCAGTTTGGGAAGGGTGCTATATCATGTAGTGTAGATGTTGAACAAACCGTTGAGAGCCATGGCGGATAGCCTTGTGTTTAATGTGTTCGATTCACAATCGTTCACCCCAACCGTTGTTCGAGTCCGTTTGTGTTTGGGGCTCGGTGGATGTGCATTGCTGGTCATTCCCAACAAGGATGAAACAGCTGTACAGTGCTTCCATGCTTTTCAATGGTCAGTTGAGCGTTCAAGCTGCAAGATCAATCATATTATATACAAATCTAATCTCCTACTACTCAATTGCAAATAGTAAGCAAGCTGTGTATGTTGTACATAAGGGAATGCCTTCTTGTTGTACTTAGGCCCCTACAGAGAATTCATCCATCATAGGAGTGGATCGGTGTGTGGGTTGTGCTGGTTGTTACCGTTCAAATGAAGCCAGTTTGGGAAGGGTGCTATATCATGTAGTGTACATGTTGAACAAACCGTTGAGAGCCATGGCGGATAGCCTTGTGCTTAATGTGTTCGATTCACAATCGTTCACCCCAACCGTTGTTCGAGTCCGTTTGTGTTTGGGGCTCGGTGGATGTGCATTGCTGATCATTCCCAACAAGGATGAAACAGCTGTACGGCGCTTCCATGCTTTTCAATGGTCAGTTGAGCGTTCAAGCTGCATGATCAATCATATTATATACAAATCTAATCTCCTACTACTCAATTGCAAATAGTAAGCAAGCTGTGTAGGTTATCCATAAGGGAATGCCTTCTTGTTGTACTTAGGCCCCTACAGAGAATTCATCCATCATAGGAGTGGATCGGTGTGTGGGTTGTGCTGGTTGTTACCATTCAAATGAAGCCAGTTTGGGAACGGTGCTATATCATGTAGTGTACATGTTGAACAAACCGTTGAGAGCCATGGCGGATAGCCTTGTGTTTAATGTGTTCGATTCACAATCGTTCACCCCAACCGTTGTTCGAGTCCGTTTGTGTTTGGGGCTCGGTGGATGTGCATTGCTGGTCATTCCCAACAAGGATGAAACAGCTGTACAGTGCTTCCATGCTTTTCAATGGTCAGTTGAGCGTTCAAGCTGCAAGATCAATCATATTATATACAAATCTAATCTCCTACTACTCAATTGCAAATAGTAAGCAAGCTGTGTAGGTTATCCATAAGGGAATGCCTTCTTGTTGTACTCAGGCCCCTACAGAGAAGTCATCCATCATAGGAGTGGATCGGTGTGTGGTTTGTGCTGGTTGTTACCGTTCAAATGAAGCCAGTTTGGGAAGGGTGCTATATCATGTAGTGTAGATGTTGAACAAACCGTTGAGAGCCATGGCGGATAGCCTTGTGTTTAATGTGTTCGATTCACAATCGTTCACCCCAACCGTTGTTCGAGTCCGTTTGTGTTTGGGGCTCGGTGGATGTGCATTGCTGGTCATTCCCAACAAGGATGAAACAGCTGTACGGCGCTTCCATGCTTTTCAATGGTCAGTTGAGCGTTCAAGCTGCATGATCAATCATATTATATACAAATCTAATCTCCTACTACTCAATTGCAAATAGTAAGCAAGCTGTGTAGGTTATCCATAAGGGAATGCCTTCTTGTTGTACTTAGGCCCCTACAGAGAATTCATCCATCATAGGAGTGGATCGGTGTGTGGGTTGTGCTGGTTGTTACCATTCAAATGAAGCCAGTTTGGGAACGGTGCTATATCATGTAGTGTAGATGTTGAACAAACCGTTGAGAGCCATGGCGGATAGCCTTGTGTTTAAGGTGTTCGATTCACAATCGTTCACCCCAACCGTTGTTCGAGTCCGTTTGTGTTTGGGGCTCGGTGGATGTGCATTGCTGATCATTCCCAACAAGGATGAAACAGCTGTACGGAGCTTCCATGCTTTTCAATGGTGAGTTGAGCGTTCAAGCTGCATGATCAATCATATTATATACAAATCTAATCTCCTACTACTCAATTGCAAATAGTAAGCAAGCTGTGTAGGTTATCCATAAGGGAATGCCTTCTTGTTGTACTTATGCCCCTACAGAGAATTCATCCATCATAGAAGTGGATCGGTGTGTGGGTTGTGCTGGTTGTTACCATTCAAATGAAGCCAGTTTGGGAACGGTGCTATATCATGTAGTGTACATGTTGAACAAACCGTTGAGAGCCATGGCGGATAGCCTTGTGTTTAATGTGTTCGATTCACAATCGTTCACCCCAACCGTTGTTCGAGTCCGTTTGTGTTTGGGGCTCGGTGGATGTGCATTGCTGATCATTCCCAACAAGGATGAAACAGCTGTACAGTGCTTCCATGCTTTTCAATGGTCAGTTGAGCGTTCAAGCTGCAAGATCAATCATATTATATACAAATCTAATCTCCTACTACTCAATTGCAAATAGTAAGCAAGCTGTGTATGTTGTACATAAGGGAATGCCTTCTTGTTGTACTTAGGCCCCTACAGAGAATTCATCCATCATAGGAGTGGATCGGTGTGTGGGTTGTGCTGGTTGTTACCGTTCAAATGAAGCCAGTTTGGGAAGGGTGCTATATCATGTAGTGTACATGTTGAACAAACCGTTGAGAGCCATGGCGGATAGCCTTGTGCTTAATGTGTTCGATTCACAATCGTTCACCCCAACCGTTGTTCGAGTCCGTTTGTGTTTGGGGCTCGGTGGATGTGCATTGCTGATCATTCCCAACAAGGATGAAACAGCTGTACGGCGCTTCCATGCTTTTCAATGGTCAGTTGAGCGTTCAAGCTGCATGATCAATCATATTATATACAAATCTAATCTCCTACTACTCAATTGCAAATAGTAAGCAAGCTGTGTAGGTTATCCATAAGGGAATGCCTTCTTGTTGTACTTAGGCCCCTACAGAGAATTCATCCATCATAGGAGTGGATCGGTGTGTGGGTTGTGCTGGTTGTTACCATTCAAATGAAGCCAGTTTGGGAACGGTGCTATATCATGTAGTGTACATGTTGAACAAACCGTTGAGAGCCATGGCGGATAGCCTTGTGTTTAAGGTGTTCGATTCACAATCGTTCACCCCAACCGTTGTTCGAGTCCGTTTGTGTTTGGGGCTCGGTGGATGTGCATTGCTGATCATTCCCAACAAGGATGAAACAGCTGTACGGAGCTTCCATGCTTTTCAATGGTCAGTTGAGCGTTCAAGCTGCAAGATCAATCATATTATATACAAATCTAATCTCCTACTACTCAATTGCAAATAGTAAGCAAGCTGTGTAGGTTATCCATAAGGGAATGCCTTCTTGTTGTACTCAGGCCCCTACAGAGAAGTCATCCATCATAGGAGTGGATCGGTGTGTGGGTTGTGCTGGTTGTTACCGTTCAAATGAAGCCAGTTTGGGAAGGGTGCTATATCATGTAGTGTACATGTTGAACAAACCGTTGAGAGCCATGGCGGATAGCCTTGTGTTTAATGTGTTCGATTCACAATCGTTCACCCCAACCGTTGTTCGAGTCCGTTTGTGTTTGGGGCTCGGTGGATGTGCATTGCTGATCATTCCCAACAAGGATGAAACAGCTGTACAGTGCTTCCATGCTTTTCAATGGTCAGTTGAGCGTTCAAGCTGCATGATCAATCATATTATATACAAATCTAATCTCCTACTACTCAATTGCAAATAGTAATCAAGCTGTGTAGGTTATCCATAAGGGAATGCCTTCTTGTTGTACTTAGGCCCCTACAGAGAATTCATCCATCATAGGAGTGGATCGGTGTGTGGGTTGTGCTGGTTGTTACCATTCAAATGAAGCCAGTTTGGGAACGGTGCTATATCATGTAGTGTAGATGTTGAACAAACCGTTGAGAGCCATGGCGGATAGCCTTGTGTTTAAGGTGTTCGATTCACAATCGTTCACCCCAACCGTTGTTCGAGTCCGTTTGTGTTTGGGGCTCGGTGGATGTGCATTGCTGATCATTCCCAACAAGGATGAAACAGCTGTACGGCGCTTCCATGCTTTTCAATGGTGAGTTGAGCGTTCAAGCTGCATGATCAATCATATTATATACAAATCTAATCTCCTACTACTCAATTGCAAATAGTAAGCAAGCTGTGTAGGTTATCCATAAGGGAATGCCTTCTTGTTGTACTTAGGCCCCTACAGAGAATTCATCCATCATAGGAGTGGATCGGTGTGTGGGTTGTGCTGGTTGTTACCGTTCAAATGAAGCCAGTTTGGGAAGGGTGCTATATCATGTAGTGTAGATGTTGAACAAACCGTTGAGAGCCATGGCGGATAGCCTTGTGTTTAATGTGTTCGATTCACAATCGTTCACCCCAACCGTTGTTCGAGTCCGTTTGTGTTTGGGGCTCGGTGGATGTGCATTGCTGGTCATTCCCAACAAGGATGAAACAGCTGTACAGTGCTTCCATGCTTTTCAATGGTGAGTTGAGCGTTCAAGCTGCATGATCAATCATATTATATACAAATCTAATCTCCTACTACTCAATTGCAAATAGTAAGCAAGCTGTGTAGGTTATCCATAAGGGAATGCCTTCTTGTTGTACTTAGGCCCCTACAGAGAAGTCATCCATCATAGGAGTGGATCGGTGTGTGGGTTGTGCTGGTTGTTACCGTTCAAATGAAGCCAGTTTGGGAAGGGTGCTATATCATGTAGTGTAGATGTTGAACAAACCGTTGAGAGCCATGGCGGATAGCCTTGTGTTTAATGTGTTCGATTCACAATCGTTCACCCCAACCGTTGTTCGAGTCCCTTTGTGTTTGGGGCTCGGTGGATGTGCATTGCTGATCATTCCCAACAAGGATGAAACAGCTGTACGGCGCTTCCATGCTTTTCAATGGTCAGTTGAGCGTTCAAGCTGCATGATCAATCATATTATATACAAATCTAATCTCCTACTACTCAATTGCAAATAGTAAGCAAGCTGTGTAGGTTATCCATAAGGGAATGCCTTCTTGTTGTACTTAGGCCCCTACAGAGAATTCATCCATCATAGGAGTGGATCGGTGTGTGGGTTGTGCTGGTTGTTACCATTCAAATGAAGCCAGTTTGGGAACGGTGCTATATCATGTAGTGTACATGTTGAACAAACCGTTGAGAGCCATGGCGGATAGCCTTGTGTTTAAGGTGTTCGATTCACAATCGTTCACCCCAACCGTTGTTCGAGTCCGTTTGTGTTTGGGGCTCGGTGGATGTGCATTGCTGATCATTCCCAACAAGGATGAAACAGCTGTACGGAGCTTCCATGCTTTTCAATGGTGAGTTGAGCGTTCAAGCTGCATGATCAATCATATTATATACAAATCTAATCTCCTACTACTCAATTGCAAATAGTAAGCAAGCTGTGTAGGTTATCCATAAGGGAATGCCTTCTTGTTGTACTTAGGCCCCTACAGAGAATTCATCCATCATAGGAGTGGATCGGTGTGTGGGTTGTGCTGGTTGTTACCATTCAAATGAAGCCAGTTTGGGAACGGTGCTATATCATGTAGTGTAGATGTTGAACAAACCGTTGAGAGCCATGGCGGATAGCCTTGTGTTTAATGTGTTCGATTCACAATCGTTCACCCCAACCGTTGTTCGAGTCCGTTTGTGTTTGGGGCTCGGTGGATGTGCATTGCTGGTCATTCCCAACAAGGATGAAACAGCTGTACAGTGCTTCCATGCTTTTCAATGGTCAGTTGAGCGTTCAAGCTGCAAGATCAATCATATTATATACAAATCTAATCTCCTACTACTCAATTGCAAATAGTAAGCAAGCTGTGTATGTTGTACATAAGGGAATGCCTTCTTGTTGTACTTAGGCCCCTACAGAGAATTCATCCATCATAGGAGTGGATCGGTGTGTGGGTTGTGCTGGTTGTTACCGTTCAAATGAAGCCAGTTTGGGAACGGTGCTATATCATGTAGTGTACATGTTGAACAAACCGTTGAGAGCCATGGCGGATAGCCTTGTGCTTAATGTGTTCGATTCACAATCGTTCACCCCAACCGTTGTTCGAGTCCGTTTGTGTTTGGGGCTCGGTGGATGTGCATTGCTGATCATTCCCAACAAGGATGAAACAGCTGTACGGCGCTTCCATGCTTTTCAATGGTCAGTTGAGCGTTCAAGCTGCATGATCAATCATATTATATACAAATCTAATCTCCTACTACTCAATTGCAAATAGTAAGCAAGCTGTGTAGGTTATCCATAAGGGAATGCCTTCTTGTTGTACTTAGGCCCCTACAGAGAATTCATCCATCATAGGAGTGGATCGGTGTGTGGGTTGTGCTGGTTGTTACCATTCAAATGAAGCCAGTTTGGGAACGGTGCTATATCATGTAGTGTACATGTTGAACAAACCGTTGAGAGCCATGGCGGATAGCCTTGTGTTTAATGTGTTCGATTCACAATCGTTCACCCCAACCGTTGTTCGAGTCCCTTTGTGTTTGGGGCTCGGTGGATGTGCATTGCTGATCATTCCCAACAAGGATGAAACAGCTGTACGGCGCTTCCATGCTTTTCAATGGTCAGTTGAGCGTTCAAGCTGCATGATCAATCATATTATATACAAATCTAATCTCCTACTACTCAATTGCAAATAGTAAGCAAGCTGTGTATGTTGTTCATGAGGGAATGCCTTCTTGTTGTACTTAGGCCCCTACAGAGAATTCATCCATCATAGGAGTGGATCGGTGTGTGGGTTGTGCTGGTTGTTACCATTCAAATGAAGCCAGTTTGGGAACGGTGCTATATCATGTAGTGTAGATGTTGAACAAACCGTTGAGAGCCATGGCGGATAGCCTTGTGTTTAAGGTGTTCGATTCACAATCGTTCACCCCAACCGTTGTTCGAGTCCGTTTGTGTTTGGGGCTCGGTGGATGTGCATTGCTGATCATTCCCAACAAGGATGAAACAGCTGTACGGCGCTTCCATGCTTTTCAATGGTCAGTTGAGCGTTCAAGCTGCATGATCAATCATATTATATACAAATCTAATCTCCTACTACTCAATTGCAAATAGTAAGCAAGCTGTGTAGGTTATCCATAAGGGAATGCCTTCTTGTTGTACTTAGGCCCCTACAGAGAATTCATCCATCATAGGAGTGGATCGGTGTGTGGGTTGTGCTGGTTGTTACCGTTCAAATGAAGCCAGTTTGGGAAGGGTGCTATATCATGTAGTGTAGATGTTGAACAAACCGTTGAGAGCCATGGCGGATAGCCTTGTGTTTAATGTGTTCGATTCACAATCGTTCACCCCAACCGTTGTTCGAGTCCGTTTGTGTTTGGGGCTCGGTGGATGTGCATTGCTGGTCATTCCCAACAAGGATGAAACAGCTGTACAGTGCTTCCATGCTTTTCAATGGTCAGTTGAGCGTTCAAGCTGCAAGATCAATCATATTATATACAAATCTAATCTCCTACTACTCAATTGCAAATAGTAAGCAAGCTGTGTATGTTGTACATAAGGGAATGCCTTCTTGTTGTACTTAGGCCCCTACAGAGAATTCATCCATCATAGGAGTGGATCGGTGTGTGGGTTGTGCTGGTTGTTACCGTTCAAATGAAGCCAGTTTGGGAAGGGTGCTATATCATGTAGTGTACATGTTGAACAAACCGTTGAGAGCCATGGCGGATAGCCTTGTGCTTAATGTGTTCGATTCACAATCGTTCACCCCAACCGTTGTTCGAGTCCCTTTGTGTTTGGAGCTCGGTGGATGTGCAATGCTGATCATTCCCAACAAGGATGAAACAGCTGTACGGAGCTTCCATGCTTTTCAATGGTCAGTTGAGCGTTCAAGCTGCAAGATCAATCATATTATATACAAATCTAATCTCCTACTACTCAATTGCAAATAGTAAGCAAGCTGTGTAGGTTATCCATAAGGGAATGCCTTCTTGTTGTACTCAGGCCCCTACAGAGAAGTCATCCATCATAGGAGTGGATCGGTGTGTGGTTTGTGCTGGTTGTTACCGTTCAAATGAAGCCAGTTTGGGAAGGGTGCTATATCATGTAGTGTAGATGTTGAACAAACCGTTGAGAGCCATGGCGGATAGCCTTGTGTTTAATGTGTTCGATTCACAATCGTTCACCCCAACCGTTGTTCGAGTCCGTTTGTGTTTGGGGCTCGGTGGATGTGCATTGCTGATCATTCCCAACAAGGATGAAACAGCTGTACGGCGCTTCCATGCTTTTCAATGGTCAGTTGAGCGTTCAAGCTGCATGATCAATCATATTATATACAAATCTAATCTCCTACTACTCAATTGCAAATAGTAAGCAAGCTGTGTAGGTTATCCATAAGGGAATGCCTTCTTGTTGTACTTAGGCCCCTACAGAGAATTCATCCATCATAGGAGTGGATCGGTGTGTGGGTTGTGCTGGTTGTTACCATTCAAATGAAGCCAGTTTGGGAACGGTGCTATATCATGTAGTGTACATGTTGAACAAACCGTTGAGAGCCATGGCGGATAGCCTTGTGTTTAATGTGTTCGATTCACAATCGTTCACCCCAACCGTTGTTCGAGTCCGTTTGTGTTTGGGGCTCGGTGGATGTGCATTGCTGATCATTCCCAACAAGGATGAAACAGCTGTACAGTGCTTCCATGCTTTTCAATGGTCAGTTGAGCGTTCAAGCTGCATGATCAATCATATTATATACAAATCTAATCTCCTACTACTCAATTGCAAATAGTAAGCAAGCTGTGTATGTTGTTCATGAGGGAATGCCTTCTTGTTGTACTTAGGCCCCTACAGAGAATTCATCCATCATAGGAGTGGATCGGTGTGTGGGTTGTGCTGGTTGTTACCATTCAAATGAAGCCAGTTTGGGAACGGTGCTATATCATGTAGTGTAGATGTTGAACAAACCGTTGAGAGCCATGGCGGATAGCCTTGTGTTTAAGGTGTTCGATTCACAATCGTTCACCCCAACCGTTGTTCGAGTCCGTTTGTGTTTGGGGCTCGGTGGATGTGCATTGCTGATCATTCCCAACAAGGATGAAACAGCTGTACGGCGCTTCCATGCTTTTCAATGGTCAGTTGAGCGTTCAAGCTGCATGATCAATCATATTATATACAAATCTAATCTCCTACTACTCAATTGCAAATAGTAAGCAAGCTGTGTAGGTTATCCATAAGGGAATGCCTTCTTGTTGTACTTAGGCCCCTACAGAGAATTCATCCATCATAGGAGTGGATCGGTGTGTGGGTTGTGCTGGTTGTTACCGTTCAAATGAAGCCAGTTTGGGAAGGGTGCTATATCATGTAGTGTAGATGTTGAACAAACCGTTGAGAGCCATGGCGGATAGCCTTGTGTTTAATGTGTTCGATTCACAATCGTTCACCCCAACCGTTGTTCGAGTCCGTTTGTGTTTGGGGCTCGGTGGATGTGCATTGCTGGTCATTCCCAACAAGGATGAAACAGCTGTACAGTGCTTCCATGCTTTTCAATGGTCAGTTGAGCGTTCAAGCTGCAAGATCAATCATATTATATACAAATCTAATCTCCTACTACTCAATTGCAAATAGTAAGCCAGCTGTGTATGTTGTACATAAGGGAATGCCTTCTTGTTGTACTTAGGCCCCTACAGAGAATTCATCCATCATAGGAGTGGATCGGTGTGTGGGTTGTGCTGGTTGTTACCGTTCAAATGAAGCCAGTTTGGGAAGGGTGCTATATCATGTAGTGTACATGTTGAACAAACCGTTGAGAGCCATGGCGGATAGCCTTGTGCTTAATGTGTTCGATTCACAATCGTTCACCCCAACCGTTGTTCGAGTCCGTTTGTGTTTGGGGCTCGGTGGATGTGCAATGCTGATCATTCCCAACAAGGATGAAACAGCTGTACGGAGCTTCCATGCTTTTCAATGGTCAGTTGAGCGTTCAAGCTGCAAGATCAATCATATTATATACAAATCTAATCTCCTACTACTCAATTGCAAATAGTAAGCAAGCTGTGTAGGTTATCCATAAGGGAATGCCTTCTTGTTGTACTCAGGCCCCTACAGAGAAGTCATCCATCATAGGAGTGGATCGGTGTGTGGTTTGTGCTGGTTGTTACCGTTCAAATGAAGCCAGTTTGGGAAGGGTGCTATATCATGTAGTGTAGATGTTGAACAAACCGTTGAGAGCCATGGCGGATAGCCTTGTGTTTAATGTGTTCGATTCACAATCGTTCACCCCAACCGTTGTTCGAGTCCGTTTGTGTTTGGGGCTCGGTGGATGTGCATTGCTGATCATTCCCAACAAGGATGAAACAGCTGTACGGCGCTTCCATGCTTTTCAATGGTCAGTTGAGCGTTCAAGCTGCATGATCAATCATATTATATACAAATCTAATCTCCTACTACTCAATTGCAAATAGTAAGCAAGCTGTGTAGGTTATCCATAAGGGAATGCCTTCTTGTTGTACTTAGGCCCCTACAGAGAATTCATCCATCATAGGAGTGGATCGGTGTGTGGGTTGTGCTGGTTGTTACCATTCAAATGAAGCCAGTTTGGGAACGGTGCTATATCATGTAGTGTAGATGTTGAACAAAGCGTTGAGAGCCATGGCGGATAGCCTTGTGTTTAAGGTGTTCGATTCACAATCGTTCACCCCAACCGTTGTTCGAGTCCGTTTGTGTTTGGGGCTCGGTGGATGTGCATTGCTGATCATTCCCAACAAGGATGAAACAGCTGTACGGAGCTTCCATGCTTTTCAATGGTGAGTTGAGCGTTCAAGCTGCATGATCAATCATATTATATACAAATCTAATCTCCTACTACTCAATTGCAAATAGTAAGCAAGCTGTGTAGGTTATCCATAAGGGAATGCCTTCTTGATGTACTTAGGCCCCTACAGAGAATTCATCCATCATAGGAGTGGATCGGTGTGTGGGTTGTGCTGGTTGTTACCGTTCAAATGAAGCCAGTTTGGGAAGGGTGCTATATCATGTGGTGTAGATGTTGAACAAACCGTTGAGAGCCATGGCGGATAGCCTTGTGTTTAATGTGTTCGATTCACAATCGTTCACCCCAACCGTTGTTCGAGTCCGTTTGTGTTTGGGGCTCGGTGGATGTGCATTGCTGGTCATTCCCAACAAGGATGAAACAGCTGTACAGTGCTTCCATGCTTTTCAATGGTCAGTTGAGCGTTCAAGCTGCAAGATCAATCATATTATATACAAATCTAATCTCCTACTACTCAATTGCAAATAGTAAGCAAGCTGTGTATGTTGTACATAAGGGAATGCCTTCTTGTTGTACTTAGGCCCCTACAGAGAATTCATCCATCATAGGAGTGGATCGGTGTGTGGGTTGTGCTGGTTGTTACCGTTCAAATGAAGCCAGTTTGGGAAGGGTGCTATATCATGTAGTGTACATGTTGAACAAACCGTTGAGAGCCATGGCGGATAGCCTTGTGCTTAATGTGTTCGATTCACAATCGTTCACCCCAACCGTTGTTCGAGTCCGTTTGTGTTTGGGGCTCGGTGGATGTGCAATGCTGATCATTCCCAACAAGGATGAAACAGCTGTACGGAGCTTCCATGCTTTTCAATGGTCAGTTGAGCGTTCAAGCTGCATGATCAATCATATTATATACAAATCTAATCTCCTACTACTCAATTGCAAATAGTAATCAAGCTGTGTATGTTGTACATAAGGGTATGCCTTCTTGTTGTACTTAGGCCCCTACAGAGAATTCATCCATCATAGGAGTGGATCGGTGTGTGGTTTGTGCTGGTTGTTACCGTTCAAATGAAGCCAGTTTGGGAAGGGTGCTATATCATGTAGTGTAGATGTTGAACAAACCGTTGAGAGCCATGGCGGATAGCCTTGTGTTTAATGTGTTCGATTCACAATCGTTCACCCCAACCGTTGTTCGAGTCCGTTTGTGTTTGGGGCTCGGTGGATGTGCATTGCTGATCATTCCCAACAAGGATGAAACAGCTGTACGGAGCTTCCATGCTTTTCAATGGTCAGTTGAGCGTTCAAGCTGCATGATCAATCATATTATATACAAATCTAATCTCCTACTACTCAATTGCAAATAGTAAGCAAGCTGTGTAGGTGGTTCATAAGGGAATGCCTTCTTGTTGTACTTAGGCCCCTACAGAGAAGTCATCCATCATAGGAGTAGATCGGTGTGTGGTTTGTGCTGGTTGTTACCATTCAAATGAAGCCAGTTTGGGAACGGTGCTATATCATGTAGTGTACATGTTGAACAAACCGTTGAGAGCCATGGCGGATAGCCTTGTGTTTAATGTGTTCGATTCACAATCGTTCACCCCAACCGTTGTTCGAGTCCCTTTGTGTTTGGGGCTCGGTGGATGTGCATTGCTGATCATTCCCAACAAGGATGAAACAGCTGTACGGCGCTTCCATGCTTTTCAATGGTCAGTTGAGCGTTCAAGCTGCATGATCAATCATATTATATACAAATCTAATCTCCTACTACTCAATTGCAAATAGTAAGCAGGCTGTGTATGTTGTTCATAAGGAATTGCCTTCTTGTTGTACTTAGGCCCCTACAGAGAATTCATCCATCATAGGAGTGGATCGGTGTGTGGGTTGTGCTGGTTGTTACCATTCAAATGAAGCCAGTTTGGGAAGGGTGCTATATCATGTAGTGTAGATGTTGAACAAACCGTTGAGAGCCATGGCGGATAGCCTTGTGTTTAAGGTGTTCGATTCACAATCGTTCACCCCAACCGTTGTTCGAGTCCGTTTGTGTTTGGGGCTCGGTGGATGTGCATTGCTGATCATTCCCAACAAGGATGAAACAGCTGTACAGTGCTTCCATGCTTTTCAATGGTCAGTTGAGCGTTCAAGCTGCATGATCAATCATATTATATACAAATCTAATCTCCTACTACTCAATTGCAAATAGTAAGCAAGCTGTGTAGGTGGTTCATAAGGGAATGCCTTCTTGTTGTACTTAGGCCCCTACAGAGAATTCATCCATCATAGGAGTAGATCGGTGTGTGGTTTGTGCTGGTTGTTACCATTCAAATGAAGCCAGTTTGGGAAGGGTGCTATATCATGTAGTGTACATGTTGAACAAACCGTTGAGAGCCATGGCGGATAGCCTTGTGTTTAAGGTGTTCGATTCACAATCGTTCACCCCAACCGTTGTTCGAGTCCCTTTGTGTTTGGGGCTCGGTGGATGTGCATTGCTGATCATTCCCAACAAGGATGAAACAGCTGTACGGCGCTTCCATGCTTTTCAACGGTCAGTTGAGCGTTCAAGCTGCATGATCAATCATATTATATACAAATCTAATCTCCTACTACTCAATTGCAAATAGTAAGCAAGCTGTGTAGGTTATCCATAAGGGAATGCCTTCTTGTTGTACTTAGGCCCCTACAGAGAATTCATCCATCATAGGAGTGGATCGGTGTGTGGGTTGTGCTGGTTGTTACCGTTCAAATGAAGCCAGTTTGGGAACGGTGCTATATCATGTAGTGTAGATGTTGAACAAACCGTTGAGAGCCATGGCGGATAGCCTTGTGTTTAATGTGTTCGATTCACAATCGTTCACCCCAACCGTTGTTCGAGTCCGTTTGTGTGTGGGGCTCGGTGGATGTGCAATGCTGATCATTCCCAACAAGGATGAAACAGCTGTACGGAGCTTCCATGCTTTTCAATGGTCAGTTGAGCGTTCAAGCTGCATGATCAATCATATTATATACAAATCCAATCTCCTACTACTCAGTTGCAAATAGTAATCAAGCTGTGTATGTTGTTCATAAGGGAATGCCTTCTTGTTGTACTCAGGCCCTTACAGAGAATTCATTCATCATAGGAGTGGATCGGTGTGTGGTTTGTGCTGGTTGTTACCGTTCAAATGAAGCCAGTTTGGGAAGGGTGCTATATCATGTAGTGTACATGTTGAACAAACCGTTGAGAGCCATGGCGGATAGCCTTGTGTTTAAGGTGTTCGATTCACAATCGTTCACCCCAACCGTTGTTCGAGTCCCTTTGTGTTTGGGGCTCGGTGGATGTGCATTGCTGATCATTCCCAACAAGGATGAAACAGCTGTACAGTGCTTCCATGCTTTTCAATGGTGAGTTGAGCGTTCAAGCTGCATGATCAATCATATTATATACACATCTAATCTCCTACTACTCAATTGCAAATAGTAAGCAAGCTGTGTAGGTTGTTCATAAGGGAATGCCTTGGTTGTACTCAGGCCCCTACAGAGAAGTCATCCATCATAGGAGTGGATCGGTGTGTGGTTTGTGCTGGTTGTTACCGTTCAAATGAAGCCAGTTTGGTTAGGGTGCTATATCATGTAGTGTAGATGTTGAACAAACCGTTGAGAGCCATGGCGGATAGCCTTGTGTTTAATGTGTTCGATTCACAATCGTTCACCCCAACCGTTGTTCGAGTCCGTTTGTGTTTGGGGCTCGGTGGATGTGCAATGCTGATCATTCCCAACAAGGATGAAACAGCTGTACGGAGCTTCCATGCTTTTCAATGGTCAGTTGAGCGTTCAAGCTGCATGATCAATCATATTATATACAAATCTAATCTCCTACTACTCAATTGCAAATAGTAATCAAGCTGTGTAGGTTATCCATAAGGGAATGCCTTCTTGTTGTACTTAGGCCCCTACAGAGAATTCATCCATCATAGGAGTGGATCGGTGTGTGGGTTGTGCTGGTTGTTACCGTTCAAATGAAGCCAGTTTGGGAAGGGTGCTATATCATGTAGTGTAGATGTTGAACAAACCGTTGAGAGCCATGGCGGATAGCCTTGTGTTTAATGTGTTCGATTCACAATCGTTCACCCCAACCGTTGTTCGAGTCCGTTTGTGTTTGGGGCTCGGTGGATGTGCATTGCTGATCATTCCCAACAAGGATAAAACAGCTGTACAGTGCTTCCATGCTTTTCAATGGTGAGTTCAGCGTTCAAGCTGCATGATCAATCATATTATATACAAGTCTAATCTCCTACTACTCAATTGCAAATAGTAAGCAAGCTGTGTAGGTTGTTCATAAGGGAATGCCTTCTTGTTGTACTTAGGCCCCTACAGAGAAGTCATCCATCATAGGAGTGGATCAGTGTGTGGTTTGTGCTGGTTGTTACCGTTCAAATGAAGCCAGTTTGGGAACGGTGCTATATCATGTAGTGTAGATGTTGAACAAACCGTTGAGAGCCATGGCGGATAGCCTTGTGTTTAAGGTGTTCGATTCACAATCGTTCACCCCAACCGTTGTTCGAGTCCGTTTGTGTTTGGGGCTCGGTGGATGTGCATTGCTGATCATTCCCAACAAGGATGAAACAGCTGTACAGTGCTTCCATGCTTTTCAATGGTGAGTTGAGCGTTCAAGCTGCATGATCAATCATATTATATACAAATCTAATCTCCTACTACTCAATTGCAAATAGTAAGCAAGCTGTGTAGGTGGTTCATAAGGGAATGCCTTCTTGTTGTACTTAGGCCCGTACAGAGAATTCTTCCATCATAGGAGTGGATCGGTGTGTGGTTTGTGCTGGTTGTTACCGTTCAAATGAAGCCAGTTTGGGAAGGGTGCTATATCATGTAGTGTAGATGTTGAACAAACCGTTGAGAGCCATGGCGGATAGCCTTGTGTTTAATGTGTTCGATTCACAATCGTTCACCCCAACCGTTGTTCGAGTCCCTTTGTGTTTGGGGCTCGGTGGATGTGCATTGCTGATCATTCCCAACAAGGATGAAACAGCTGTACAGTGCTTCCATGCTTTTCAATGGTCAGTTGAGCGTTCAAGCTGCAAGATCAATCATATTATATACAAATCTAATCTCCTACTACTCAATTGCAAATAGTAAGCAAGCTGTGTAGGTTATCCATAAGGGAATGCCTTCTTGTTGTACTTAGGCCCCTACAGAGAATTCATCCACCATAGGAGTGGATCGGTGTGTGGGTTGTGCTGGTTGTTACCGTTCAAATGAAGCCAGTTTGGGAAGGGTGCTATATCATGTAGTGTACATGTTGAACAAACCGTTGAGAGCCATGGCGGATAGCCTTGTGTTTAAGGTGTTCGATTCACAATCGTTCACCCCAACCGTTGTTCGAGTCCCTTTGTGTTTGGGGCTCGGTGGATGTGCATTGCTGATCATTCCCAACAAGGATGAAACAGCTGTACGGCGCTTCCATGCTTTTCAATGGTCAGTTGAGCGTTCAAGCTGCAAGATCAATCATATTATATACAAATCTAATCTCCTACTACTCAATTGCAAATAGTAAGCAAGCTGTGTAAGTGGTTCATAAGGGAATGCCTTCTTGTTGTACTTAGGCCCCTACAGAGAATTCATCCATCATAGGAGTGGATCGGTGTGTGGTTTGTGCTGGTTGTTACCGTTCAAATGAAGCCAGTTTGGGAACGGTGCTATATCATGTAGTGTAGATGTTGAACAAACCGTTGAGAGCCATGGCGGATAGCCTTGTGTTTAATGTGTTCGATTCACAATCGTTCACCCCAACCGTTGTTCGAGTCCCTTTGTGTTTGGGGCTCGGTGGATGTGCATTGCTGATCATTCCCAACAAGGATGAAACAGCTGTACGGCGCTTCCATGCTTTTCAATGGTGAGTTGAGCGTTCAAGCTGCATGATCAATCATATTATATACAAATCAAATCTCCTACTACTCAATTGCAAATAGTAAGCAAGCTGTGTATGTTGTTCATAAGGGAATGCCTTGGTTGTACTCAGGCCCCTACAGAGAATTCATCCATCATAGGAGTGGATCGGTGTGTGGTTTGTGCTGGTTGTTACCGTTCAAATGAAGCCAGTTTGGGAACGGTGCTATATCATGTAGTGTACATGTTGAACAAACCGTTGAGAGCCATGGCGGATAGCCTTGTGTTTAATGTGTTCGATTCACAATCGTTCACCCCAACCGTTGTTCGAGTCCCTTTGTGTTTGGGGCTCGGTGGATGTGCATTGCTGATCATTCCCAAAAAGGATGAAACAGCTGTACAGTGCTTCCATGCTTTTCAATGATGAGTTGTGCGTTCAAGCTGCATGATCAATCATATTATATACAAATCTAATCTCCTACTACTCAATTGCAAATAGTAATCAAGCTGTGTAGGTTATCCATAAGGGAATGCCTTCTTGTTGTACTTAGGCCCCTACAGAGAATTCATCCATCATAGGAGTGGATCGGTGTGTGGGTTGTGCTGGTTGTTACCGTTCAAATGAAGCCAGTTTGGGAACGGTGCTATATCATGTAGTGTACATGTTGAACAAACCGTTGAGAGCCATGGCGGATAGCCTTGTGTTTAATGTGTTCGATTCACAATCGTTCACCCCAACCGTTGTTCGAGTCCCTTTGTGTTTGGGGCTCGGTGGATGTGCATTGCTGATCATTCCCAACAAGGATGAAACAGCTGTACAGTGCTTCCATGCTTTTCAACGTTCAGTTTAGCGTTCAAGCTGCATGATCAATCATATTATATACACATCTAATCTCCTACTACTCAATTGCAAATAGTAAGCAAGCTGTGTATGTTGTACATAAGGAAATGCCTTGGTTGTACTTAGGCCCCTACAGAGAATTCATCCATCATAGGAGTGGATCGGTGTGTGGTTTGAGCTGGTTGTTACCGTTCAAATGAAGCCAGTTTGGGGAGGGTGCTATATCATGTAGTGTACATGTTGAACAAACCGTTGAGAGCCATGGCGGATAGCCTTGTGTTTAATGTGTTCGATTCACAATCGTTCACCCCAACCGTTGTTCGAGTCCGTTTGTGTTTGGGGCTCGGTGGATGTGCATTGCTGATCATTCCCAACAAGGATGAAACAGCTGTACAGTGCTCCCATGCTTTTCAATGGTCAGTTGAGCGTTCAAGCTGCATGATCAATCATATTATATACAAATCTAATCTCCTACTACTCAATTGCAAATAGTAAGCAAGCTGTGTATGTTGTACATAAGGGAATGCCTTCTTGATGTACTTAGGCCCCTACAGAGAAGTCATCCATCATAGGAGTGGATCGGTGTGTGGTTTGTGCTGGTTGTTACCGTTCAAATGAAGCCAGTTTGGGAACGGTGCTATATCATGTAGTGTACATGTTGAACAAACCGTTGAGAGCCATGGCGGATAGCCTTGTGTTTAATGTGTTCGATTCACAATCGTTCACCCCAACCGTTGTTCGAGTCCGTTTGTGTTTGGGGCTCGGTGGATGTGCATTGCTGATCATTCCCAACAAGGATGAAACAGCTGTACAGTGCTTCCATGCTTTTCAATGGTCAGTTGAGCGTTCAAGCTGCATGATCAATCATATTATATACAAATCTAATCTCCTACTACTCAATTGCAAATAGTAAGCAGGCTGTGTAGGTTGTTCATAAGGGAATGCCTTCTTGTTGTACTCAGGCCCTTACAGAGAATTCATTCATCATAGGAGTGGATCGGTGTGTGGTTTGTGCTGGTTGTTACCGTTCAAATGAAGCCAGTTTGGGAAGGGTGCTATATCATGTAGTGTAGATGTTGAACAAACCGTTGAGAGCCATGGCGGATAGCCTTGTGTTTAAGGTGTTCGATTCACAATCGTTCACCCCAACCGTTGTTCGAGTCCGTTTGTGTTTGGGGCTCGGTGGATGTGCATTGCTGATCATTCCCAACAAGGATGAAACAGCTGTACAGTGCTTCCATGCTTTTCAATGGTCAGTTGAGCGTTCAAGCTGCAAGATCAATCATATTATATACAAATCTAATCTCCTTCTACTCAATTGCAAATAGTAAGCAAGCTGTGTAGGTTGTTCAAAAGGGAATGCCTTCTTGTTGTACTTAGGCCCCTACAGAGAATTCATCCATCATAGGAGTGGATCGGTGTGTGGGTTGTGCTGGTTGTTACCGTTCAAATGAAGCCAGTTTGGGAAGGGTGCTATATCATGTAGTGTAGATGTTGAACAAACCGTTGAGAGCCATGGCGGATAGCCTTGTGTTTAAGGTGTTCGATTCACAATCGTTCACCCCAACCGTTGTTCGAGTCCGTTTGTGTTTGGGGCTCGGTGGATGTGCATTGCTGATCATTCCCAACAAGGATGAAACAGCTGTACAGTGCTTCCATGCTTTTCAATGGTGAGTTGAGCGTTCAAGCTGCATGATCAATCATATTATATACAAATCTAATCTCCTACTACTCAATTGCAAATAGTAATCAAGCTGTGTAGGTTGTTCATAAGGGAATGCCTTGGTTGTACTCAGGCCCTTACAGAGAATTCATCCATCATAGGAGTGGATCGGTGTGTGGTTTGTGCTGGTTGTTACCGTTCAAATGAAGCCAGTTTGGGAACGGTGCTATATCATGTAGTGTACATGTTGAACAAACCGTTGAGAGCCATGGCGGATAGCCTTGTGTTTAATGTGTTCGATTCACAATCGTTCACCCCAACCGTTGTTCGAGTCCCTTTGTGTTTGGGGCTCGGTGGATGTGCATTGCTGATCATTCCCAACAAGGATGAAACAGCTGTACAGTGCTTCCATGCTTTTCAATGGTGAGTTGAGCGTTCAAGCTGCAAGATCAATCGTATTATATACAGATCTAATCTCCTTCTACTCAATTGCAAATAGTAAGCAAGCTGTGTAGGTTGTTCATAAGGGACTGCCTTCTTGTTGTACTTAGGCCCCTACAGAGAAGTCATCCATCATAGGAGTGGATCGGTGTGTGGTTTGTGCTGGTTGTTACCGTTCAAATGAAGCCAGTTTGGGAACGGTGCTATATCATGTAGTGTACATGTTGAACAAACCGTTGAGAGCCATGGCGGATAGCCTTGTGTTTAAGGTGTTCGATTCACAATCGTTCACCCCAACCGTTGTTCGAGTCCGTTTGTGTTTGGGGCTCGGTGGATGTGCATTGCTGATCATTCCCAACAAGGATGAAACAGCTGTACAGTGCTTCCATGCTTTTCAATGGTCAGTTGAGCGTTCAAGCTGCAAGATCAATCATATTATATACAGATCTAATCTCCTTCTACTCAATTGCAAATAGTAAGCAAGCTGTGTAGGTTATCCATAAGGGAATGCCTTCTTGTTGTACTTAGGCCCCTACAGAGAATTCATCCATCATAGGAGTGGATCGGTGTGTGGTTTGTGCTGGTTGTTACCGTTCAAATGAAGCCAGTTTGGGAACGGTGCTATATCATGTAGTGTACATGTTGAACAAACCGTTGAGAGCCATGGCGGATAGCCTTGTGTTTAATGTGTTCGATTCACAATCGTTCACCCCAACCGTTGTTCGAGTCCGTTTGTGTTTGGGGCTCGGTGGATGTGCAATGCTGATCATTCCCAACAAGGATGAAACAGCTGTACGGAGCTTCCATGCTTTTCAATGGTCAGTTGAGCGTTCAAGCTGCAAGATCAATCATATTATATACAAATCTAATCTCCTACTACTCAATTGCAAATAGTAAGCAAGCTGTGTATGTTGTTCATGAGGGAATGCCTTCTTGTTGTACTTAGGCCCCTACAGAGAATTCATCCATCATAGGAGTGGATCGGTGTGTGGGTTGTGCTGGTTGTTACCGTTCAAATGAAGCCAGTTTGGGAACGGTGCTATATCATGTAGTGTACATGTTGAACAAACCGTTGAGAGCCATGGCGGATAGCCTTGTGTTTAAGGTGTTCGATTCACAATTGTTCACCCCAACAGTTTTTCGAGTCCCTTTGTGTTTGGGGCTCGGTGGATGTGCATTGCTGATCATTCCCAACAAGGATGAAACAGCTGTACAGTGCTTCCATGCTTTTCAATGGTGAGTTGAGCGTTCAAGCTGCAAGATCAATCATATTATATACAGATCTAATCTCCTTCTACTCAATTGCAAATAGTAAGCAAGCTGTGTAGGTTGTTCATAAGGGAATGCCTTCTTGTTGTACTTAGGCCCCTACAGAGAATTCATCCATCATAGGAGTGGATCGGTGTGTGGGTTGTGCTGGTTGTTACCGTTCAAATGAAGCCAGTTTGGGAATGGTGCTATATCATGTAGTGTACATGTTGAACAAACCGTTGAGAGCCATGGCGGATAGCCTTGTGTTTAAGGTGTTCGATTCGCAATCGTTCACCCCAACCGTTGTTCGAGTCCGTTTGTGTTTGGGGCTCGGTGGATGTGCATTGCTGATCATTCCCAACAAGGATGAAACAGCTGTACAGTGCTTCCATGCTTTTCAATGATCAGTTGAGCGTTCAAGCTGCATGATCAATCATATTATATACAAATCTAATCTCCTACTACTCAATTGCAAATAGTAAGCAAGCTGTGTAGGTGGTTCATAAGGGAATGCCTTCTTGTTGTACTTAGGCCCCTACAGAGAATTCATCCATCATAGGAGTGGATCGGTGTGTGGGTTGTGCTGGTTGTTACCATTCAAATGAAGCCAGTTTGGGAACGGTGCTATATCATGTAGTGTAGATGTTGAACAAACCGTTGAGAGCCATGGCGGATAGCCTTGTGTTTAATGTGTTCGATTCACAATCGTTCACCCCAACCGTTGTTCGAGTCCGTTTGTGTTTGGGGCTCGGTGGATGTGCAATGCTGATCATTCCCAACAAGGATGAAACAGCTGTACAGTGCTTCCATGCTTTTCAATGGTCAGTTGAGCGTTCAAGCTGCAAGATCAATCATATTATATACAGATCTAATCTCCTACTACTCAATTGCAAATAGTAAGCAAGCTGTGTAGGTTGTTCATAAGGGAATGCCTTCTTGTTGTACTCAGGCCCCTACAGAGAATTCATCCATCATAGGAGTGGATCGGTGTGTGGGTTGTGCTGGTTGTTACCGTTCAAATGAAGCCAGTTTGGGAACGGTGCTATATCATGTAGTGTAGATGTTGAACAAACCGTTGAGAGCCATGGCGGATAGCCTTGTGTTTAATGTGTTCGATTCACAATCGTTCACCCCAACCGTTGTTCGAGTCCGTTTGTGTTTGGGGCTCGGTGGATGTGCATTGCTGATCATTCCCAACAAGGATGAAACAGCTGTACAGTGCTTCCATGCTTTTCAATGGTGAGTTGAGCGTTCAAGCTGCAAGATCAATCATATTATATACAGATCTAATCTCCTTCTACTCAATTGCAAATAGTAAGCAAGCTGTGTAGGTTGTTCATAAGGGAATGCCCAGGTTGTACTTAGGCCCCTACAGAGAAGTCATCCATCATAGGAGTGGATCGGTGTGTGGTTTGTGCTGGTTGTTACCGTTCAAATGGAGCCAGTTTGGGAACGGTGCTATATCATGTAGTGTACATGTTGAACAAACCGTTGAGAGCCATGGCGGATAGCCTTGTGTTTAATGTGTTCGATTCACAATCGTTCACCCCAACCGTTGTTCGAGTCCGTTTGTGTTTGGGGCTCGGTGGATGTGCATTGCTGATCATTCCCAACAAGGATGAAACAGCTGTACGGCGCTTCCATGCTTTTCAATGGTCAGTTGAGCGTTCAAGCTGCAAGATCAATCATATTATATACAAATCTAATCTCCTACTACTCAATTGCAAATAGTAAGCAAGCTGTGTATGTTGTTCATGAGGGAATGCCTTCTTGTTGTACTTAGGCCCCTACAGAGAATTCATCCATCATAGGAGTGGATCGGTGTGTGGGTTGTGCTGGTTGTTACCGTTCAAATGAAGCCAGTTTGGGAACGGTGCTATATCATGTAGTGTAGATGTTGAACAAACCGTTGAGAGCCATGGCGGATAGCCTTGTGTTTAAGGTGTTCGATTCACAATTGTTCACCCCAACAGTTTTTCGAGTCCCTTTGTGTTTGGGGCTCGGTGGATGTGCATTGCTGATCATTCCCAACAAGGATGAAACAGCTGTACAGTGCTTCCATGCTTTTCAATGGTGAGTTGAGCGTTCAAGCTGCAAGATCAATCATATTATATACAGATCTAATCTCCTTCTACTCAATTGCAAATAGTAAGCAAGCTGTGTAGGTTGTTCATAAGGGAATGCCTTCTTGTTGTACTTAGGCCCCTACAGAGAATTCATCCATCATAGGAGTGGATCGGTGTGTGGGTTGTGCTGGTTGTTACCGTTCAAATGAAGCCAGTTTGGGAAGGGTGCTATATCATGTAGTGTACATGTTGAACAAACCGTTGAGAGCCATGGCGGATAGCCTTGTGTTTAAGGTGTTCGATTCGCAATCGTTCACCCCAACCGTTGTTCGAGTCCGTTTGTGTTTGGGGCTCGGTGGATGTGCATTGCTGATCATTCCCAACAAGGATGAAACAGCTGTACAGTGCTTCCATGCTTTTCAATGATCAGTTGAGCGTTCAAGCTGCATGATCAATCATATTATATACAAATCTAATCTCCTACTACTCAATTGCAAATAGTAAGCAAGCTGTGTAGGTGGTTCATAAGGGAATGCCTTCTTGTTGTACTTAGGCCCCTACAGAGAATTCATCCATCATAGGAGTGGATCGGTGTGTGGGTTGTGCTGGTTGTTACCATTCAAATGAAGCCAGTTTGGGAACGGTGCTATATCATGTAGTGTAGATGTTGAACAAACCGTTGAGAGCCATGGCGGATAGCCTTGTGTTTAATGTGTTCGATTCACAATCGTTCACCCCAACCGTTGTTCGAGTCCCTTTGTGTTTGGGGCTCGGTGGATGTGCATTGCTGATCATTCCCAACAAGGATGAAACAGCTGTACAGTGCTTCCATGCTTTCCAATGGTGAGTTGAGCGTTCAAGCTGCAAGATCAATCATATTATATACAGATCTAATCACCTACTACTCAATTGCAAATAGTAAGCAAGCTGTGTAGGTTGTTCATAAGGGAATGCCTTCTTGTTGTACTTAGGCCCCTACAGAGAATTCATCCATCATAGGAGTGGATCGGTGTGTGGTTTGTGCTGGTTGTTACCGTTCAAATGAAGCCAGTTTGGGAACGGTGCTATATCATGTAGTGTAGATGTTGAACAAACCGTTGAGAGCCATGGCGGATAGCCTTGTGTTTAATGTGTTCGATTCACAATCGTTCACCCCAACCGTTGTTCGAGTCCCTTTGTGTTTGGGGCTCGGTGGATGTGCATTGCTGATCATTCCCAACAAGGATGAAACAGCTGTACAGTGCTTCCATGCTTTCCAATGGTGAGTTGAGCGTTCAAGCTGCAAGATCAATCATATTATATACAGATCTAATCACCTACTACTCAATTGCAAATAGTAAGCAAGCTGTGTAGGTGGTTCATAAGGGAATGCCTTCTTGATGTACTTAGGCCCCTACAGAGAATTCATCCATCATAGGAGTGGATCGGTGTGTGGTTTGTGCTGGTTGTTACCGTTCAAATGAAGCCAGTTTGGGAAGGGTGCTATATCATGTAGTGTAGATGTTGAACAAACCGTTGAGAGCCATGGCGGATAGCTTTGTGTTTAATGTGTTCGATTCACAATCGTTCACCCCAACCGTTGTTCGAGTCCGTTTGTGTTTGGGGCTCGGTGGATGTGCATTGCTGATCATTCCCAACAAGGATGAAACAGCTGTACAGTGCTTCCATGCTTTTCAATGGTCAGTTGAGCGTTCAAGCTGCAAGATCAATCATATTATATACAAATCCAATCTCCTACTACTCAATTGCAAATAGTAAGCAAGCTGTGTAGGTTATCAATAAGGGAATGCCTTCTTGTTGTACTTAGGCCCCTACAGAGAATTCATCCATCATAGGAGTGGATCGGTGTGTGGTTTGTGCTGGTTGTTACCATTCAAATGAAGCCAGTTTGGGAACGGTGCTATATCATGTAGTGTACATGTTGAACAAACCGTTGAGAGCCATGGCGGATAGCCTTGTGTTTAATGTGTTCGATTCACAATCGTTCACCCCAACCGTTGTTCGAGTCCGTTTGTGTTTGGGGCTCGGTGGATGTGCAATGCTGATCATTCCCAACAAGGATGAAACAGCTGTACAGTGCTTCCATGCTTTTCAATGGTGAGTTGAGCGTTCAAGCTGCATGATCAATCATATTATATACACATCTAATCTCCTTCTACTCAATTGCAAATAGTAAGCAAGCTGTGTAGGTTGTTCATAAGGGAATGCCCAGGTTGTACTTAGGCCCCTACAGAGAATTCATCCATCATAGGAGTGGATCGGTGTGTGGTTTGTGCTGGTTGTTACCGTTCAAATGGAGCCAGTTTGGGAACGGTGCTATATCATGTAGTGTACATGTTGAACAAACCGTTGAGAGCCATGGCGGATAGCCTTGTGTTTAATGTGTTCGATCCACAAGCGTTCACCCCAACCGTTGTTCGAGTCCCTTTGTGTTTGGGGCTCGGTGGATGTGCATTGCTGATCATTCCCAACAAGGATGAAACAGCTGTACAGTGCTTCCATGCTTTTCAATGGTGAGTTGAGCGTTCAAGCTGCAAGATCAATCATATTATATACAGATCTAATCTCCTACTACTCAATTGCAAATAGTAAGCAAGCTGTGTAGGTTGTTCATAAGGGAATGCCTTCTTGTTGTACTTAGGCCCCTACAGAGAATTCATCCATCATAGGAGTGGATCGGTGTGTGGTTTGTGCTGGTTGTTACCGTTCAAATGAAGCCAGTTTGGGAAGGGTGCTATATCATGTAGTGTAGATGTTGAACAAACCGTTGAGAGCCATGGCGGATAGCCTTGTGTTTAATGTGTTCGATTCACAATCGTTCACCCCAACCGTTGTTCGACTCCCTTTGTGTTTGGGGCTCGGTGGATGTGCATTGCTGATCATTCCCAACAAGGATGAAACAGCTGTACAGTGCTTCCATGCTTTCCAATGGTGAGTTGAGCGTTCAAGCTGCAAGATCAATCATATTATATACAGATCTAATCAGCTACTACTCAATTGCAAATAGTAAGCAAGCTGTGTAGGTGGTTCATAAGGGAATGCCTTCTTGTTGTACTCAGGCCCCTACAGAGAATTCATCCATCATAGGAGTGGATCGGTGTGTGGTTTGTGCTGGTTGTTACCGTTCAAATGAAGCCAGTTTGGGAAGGGTGCTATATCATGTAGTGTAGATGTTGAACAAACCGTTGAGAGCCATGGCGGATAGCCTTGTGTTTAATGTGTTCGATTCACAATCGTTCACCCCAACCGTTGTTCGAGTCCGTTTGTGTTTGGGGCTCGGTGGATGTGCATTGCTGATCATTCCCAACAAGGATGAAACAGCTGTACAGTGCTTCCATGCTTTTCAATGGTCAGTTGAGCGTTCAAGCTGCATGATCAATCATATTATATACAGATCTAATCTCCTACTACTCAATTGCAAATAGTAAGCAAGCTGTGTAGGTGGTTCATAAGGGAATGCCTTCTTGTTGTACTTAGGCCCCTACAGAGAATTCATCCATCATAGGAGTGGATCGGTGTGTGGGTTGTGCTGGTTGTTACCATTCAAATGAAGCCAGTTTGGGAAGGGTGCTATATCATGTAGTGTAGATGTTGAACAAACCGTTGAGAGCCATGGCGGATAGCCTTGTGTTTAATGTGTTCGATTCACAATCGTTCACCCCAACCGTTGTTCGAGTCCGTTTGTGTTTGGGGCTCGGTGGATGTGCAATGCTGATCATTCCCAACAAGGATGAAACAGCTGTACAGTGCTTCCATGCTTTTCAATGGTCAGTTGAGCGTTCAAGCTGCATGATCAATCATATTATATACACATCTAATCTCCTTCTACTCAACTGCAAATAGTAAGCAAGCTGTGTAGGTGGTTCATAAGGGAATGCCTTCTTGTTGTACTTAGGCCCCTACAGAGAAGTCATCCATCATAGGAGTGGATCGGTGTGTGGTTTGTGCTGGTTGTTACCGTTCAAATGAAGCCAGTTTGGGAAGGGTGCTATATCATGTAGTGTAGATGTTGAACAAACCGTTGAGAGCCATGGCGGATAGCCTTGTGTTTAATGTGTTCGATCCGCAAGCGTTCACCCCAACCGTTGTTCGAGTCCCTTTGTGTTTGGGGCTCGGTGGATGTGCATTGCTGATCATTCCCAACAAGGATGAAACAGCTGTACAGTGCTTCCATGCTTTTCAATGGTCAGTTGAGCGTTCAAGCTGCAAGATCAATCATATTATATACAGATCTAATCTCCTTCTACTCAATTGCAAATAGTAAGCAACCTGTGTAGGTGGTTCATAAGGGAATGCCTTCTTGTTGTACTCAGGCCCCTACAGAGAATTCATCCATCATAGGAGTGGATCGGTGTGTGGGTTGTGCTGGTTGTTACCGTTCAAATGAAGCCAGTTTGGGAACGGTGCTATATCATGTAGTGTAGATGTTGAACAAACCGTTGAGAGCCATGGCGGATAGCCTTGTGTTTAATGTGTTCGATTCACAATTGTTCAACCCAACCGTTGTTCGAGTCCGTTTGTGTTTGGGGCTCGGTGGATGTGCATTGCTGATCATTCCCAACAAGGATGAAACAGCTGTACAGTGCTTCCATGCTTTTCAATGGTGAGTTGAGCGTTCAAGCTGCAAGATCAATCATATTATATACAGATCTAATCTCCTTCTACTCAATTGCAAATAGTAAGCAAGCTGTGTAGGTGGTTCATAAGGGAATGCCTTCTTGTTGTACTTAGGCCCCTACAGAGAATTCATCCATCATAGGAGTGGATCGGTGTGTGGTTTGTGCTGGTTGTTACCGTTCAAATGAAGCCAGTTTGGGAACGGTGCTATATCATGTAGTGTACATGTTGAACAAACCGTTGAGAGCCATGGCGGATAGCCTTGTGTTTAATGTGTTCGATTCACAATCGTTCACCCCAACCGTTGTTCGAGTCCGTTTGTGTTTGGGGCTCGGTGGATGTGCATTGCTGATCATTCCCAACAAGGATGAAACAGCTGTACAGTGCTTCCATGCTTTCCAATGGTGAGTTGAGCGTTCAAGCTGCAAGATCAATCATATTATATACAGATCTAATCACCTACTACTCAATTGCAAATAGTAAGCAAGCTGTGTAGGTGGTTCATAAGGGAATGCCTTCTTGTTGTACTTAGGCCCCTACAGAGAAGTCATCCATCATAGGAGTGGATCGGTGTGTGGTTTGTGCTGGTTGTTACCGTTCAAATGAAGCCAGTTTGGGAACGGTGCTATATCATGTAGTGTAGATGTTGAACAAACCGTTGAGAGCCATGGCGGATAGCCTTGTGTTTAATGTGTTCGATCCGCAAGCGTTCACCCCAACCGTTGTTCGAGTCCCTTTGTGTTTGGGGCTCGGTGGATGTGCATTGCTGATCATTCCCAACAAGGATGAAACAGCTGTACAGTGCTTCCATGCTTTTCAATGGTCAGTTGAGCGTTCAAGCTGCAAGATCAATCATATTATATACAGATCTAATCTCCTTCTACTCAATTGCAAATAGTAAGCAACCTGTGTAGGTGGTTCATAAGGGAATGCCTTCTTGTTGTACTCAGGCCCCTACAGAGAATTCATCCATCATAGGAGTGGATCGGTGTGTGGGTTGTGCTGGTTGTTACCGTTCAAATGAAGCCAGTTTGGGAACGGTGCTATATCATGTAGTGTAGATGTTGAACAAACCGTTGAGAGCCATGGCGGATAGCCTTGTGTTTAATGTGTTCGATTCACAATTGTTCACCCCAACCGTTGTTCGAGTCCGTTTGTGTTTGGGGCTCGGTGGATGTGCATTACTGATCATTCCCAACAAGGATGAAACAGCTGTACAGTGCTTCCATGCTTTTCAATGGTGAGTTGAGCGTTCAAGCTGCAAGATCAATCATATTATATACAGATCTAATCTCCTTCTACTCAATTGCAAATAGTAAGCAAGCTGTGTAGGTGGTTCATAAGGGAATGCCTTCTTGTTGTACTTAGGCCCCTACAGAGAATTCATCCATCATAGGAGTGGATCGGTGTGTGGTTTGTGCTGGTTGTTACCGTTCAAATGAAGCCAGTTTGGGAACGGTGCTATATCATGTAGTGTACATGTTGAACAAACCGTTGAGAGCCATGGCGGATAGCCTTGTGTTTAATGTGTTCGATTCACAATCGTTCACCCCAACCGTTGTTCGAGTCCGTTTGTGTTTGGGGCTCGGTGGATGTGCATTGCTGATCATTCCCAACAAGGATGAAACAGCTGTACAGTGCTTCCATGCTTTCCAATGGTGAGTTGAGCGTTCAAGCTGCAAGATCAATCATATTATATACAGATCTAATCACCTACTACTCAATTGCAAATAGTAAGCAAGCTGTGTAGGTTATCCATAAGGGAATGCCTTCTTGATGTACTTAGGCCCCTACAGAGAATTCATCCATCATAGGAGTGGATCGGTGTGTGGGTTGTGCTGGTTGTTACCATTCAAATGAAGCCAGTTTGGGAACGGTGCTATATCATGTAGTGTACATGTTGAACAAACCGTTGAGAGCCATGGCGGATAGCCTTGTGTTTAATGTGTTCGATTCACAATCGTTCACCCCAACCGTTGTTCGAGTCCGTTTGTGTTTGGGGCTCGGTGGATGTGCATTGCTGATCAATGCCAACAAGGATGAAACAGCTGTACAGTGCTTCCATGCTTTCCAATGGTGAGTTGAGCGTTCAAGCTGCAAGATCAATCATATTATATACAGATCTAATCACCTACTACTCAATTGCAAATAGTAAGCAAGCTGTGTAGGTTATCCATAAGGGAATGCCTTCTTGTTGTACTTAGGCCCCTACAGAGAAGTCATCCATCATAGGAGTGGATCGGTGTGTGGTTTGTGCTGGTTGTTACCGTTCAAATGAAGCCAGTTTGGGAACGGTGCTATATCATGTAGTGTACATGTTGAACAAACCGTTGAGAGCCATGGCGGATATCTTTGTGTTTAATGTGTTCGATTCACAATCGTTCACCCCAACCGTTGTTCGAGTCCGTTTGTGTTTGGGGCTCGGTGGATGTGCATTGCTGATCATTCCCAACAAGGATGAAACAGCTGTACAGTGCTTCCATGCTTTTCAATGGTCAGTTGAGCGTTCAAGCTGCATGATCAATCATATTATATACAAATCCAATCTCCTTCTACTCAATTGCAAATAGTAAGCAAGCTGTGTAGGTGGTTCATAAGGGAATGCCTTCTTGTTGTACTTAGGCCCCTACAGAGAATTCATCCATCATAGGAGTGGATCGGTGTGTGGTTTGTGCTGGTTGTTACCGTTCAAATGAAGCCAGTTTGGGAACGGTGCTATATCATGTAGTGTACATGTTGAACAAACCGTTGAGAGCCATGGCGGATAGCCTTGTGTTTAATGTGTTCGATTCACAATTGTTCACCCCAACCGTTGTTCGAGTCCGTTTGTGTTTGGGGCTCGGTGGATGTGCATTGCTGATCATTCCCAACAAGGATGAAACAGCTGTACAGTGCTTCCATGCTTTTCAATGGTGAGTTGAGCGTTCAAGCTGCAAGATCAATCATATTATATACAGATCTAATCTCCTTCTACTCAATTGCAAATAGTAAGCAACCTGTGTAGGTGGTTCATAAGGGAATGCCTTCTTGTTGTACTTAGGCCCCTACAGAGAATTCATCCATCATAGGAGTGGATCGGTGTGTGGTTTGTGCTGGTTGTTACCGTTCAAATGAAGCCAGTTTGGGAAGGGTGCTATATCATGTAGTGTACATGTTGAACAAACCGTTGAGAGCCATGGCGGATAGCCTTGTGTTTAATGTGTTCGATTCACAATCGTTCACCCCAACCGTTGTTCGAGTCCGTTTGTGTTTGGGGCTCGGTGGATGTGCATTGCTGATCATTCCCAACAAGGATGAAACAACTGTACAGTGCTTCCATGCTTTTCAATGGTCAGTTGAGCGTTCAAGCTGCATGATCAATCATATTATATACAAATCCAATCTCCTACTACTCAATTGCAAATAGTAAGCAAGCTGTTTAGGTTATCCATAAGGGAATGCCTACTTGATGTACTTAGGCCCCTACAGAGAATTCATCCATCATAGGAGTGGATCGGTGTGTGGGTTGTGCTGGTTGTTACCATTCAAATGAAGCCAGTTTGGGAACGGTGCTATATCATGTAGTGTACATGTTGAACAAACCGTTGAGAGCCATGGCGGATAGCCTTGTGTTTAATGTGTTCGATTCACAATCGTTCACCCCAACCGTTGTTCGAGTCCCTTCGTGTTTGGGGCTCGGTGGATGTGCATTGCTGATCATTCCCAACAAGGATGAAACAGCTGTACAGTGCTTCCATGCTTTTCAATGGTGAGTTGAGCGTTCAAGCTGCAAGATCATTCATATTATATACAGATCTAATCTCCTTCTACTCAATTGCAAATAGTAAGCAAGCTGTGTAGGTGGTTCATAAGGGAATGCCTTCTTGTTGTACTGAGGCCCCTACAGAGAATTCATCCATCATAGGAGTGGATCGGTGTGTGGTTTGTGCTGGTTGTTACCGTTCAAATGAAGCCAGTTTGGGAACGGTGCTATATCATGTAGTGTAGATGTTGAACAAACCGTTGAGAGCCATGGCGGATAGCCTTGTGTTTAATGTGTTCGATTCACAATCGTTCACCCCAACCGTTGTTCGAGTCCGTTTGTGTTTGGGGCTCGGTGGATGTGCATTGCTGATCATTCCCAACAAGGATGAAACAGCTGTACAGTGCTTCCATGCTTTTCAATGGTCAGTTGAGCGTTCAAGCTGCATGATCAATCATATTATATACAAATCTAATCTCCTACTACTCAATTGCAAATAGTAAGCAAGCTGTGTATGTTGTACATAAGGGAATGCCTTCTTGATGTACTTAGGCCCCTACAGAGAATTCATCCATCATAGGAGTGGATCGGTGTGTGGGTTGTGCTGGTTGTTACCATTCAAATGAAGCCAGTTTGGGAACGGTGCTATATCATGTGGTGTAGATGTTGAACAAACCGTTGAGAGCCATGGCGGATAGCCTTGTGTTTAAGGTGTTCGATTCACAATCGTTCACCCCAACCGTTGTTCGAGTCCGTTTGTGTTTGGGGCTCGGTGGATGTGCATTGCTGATCATTCCCAACAAGGATGAAACAGCTGTACAGTGCTTCCATGCTTTTCAATGGTCAGTTGAGCGTTCAAGCTGCATGATCAATCATATTATATACAAATCTAATCTCCTACTACTCAATTGCAAATAGTAAGCAAGCTGTGTATGTTGTACATAAGGGAATGCCTTCTTGATGTACTTAGGCCCCTACAGAGAATTCATCCATCATAGGAGTGGATCGGTGTGTGGTTTGTGCTGGTTGTTACCGTTCAAATGAAGCCAGTTTGGGAACGGTGCTATATCATGTAGTGTAGATGTTGAACAAACCGTTGAGAGCCATGGCGGATAGCCTTGTGTTTAATGTGTTCGATTCACAATCGTTCACCCCAACCGTTGTTCGAGTCCCTTTGTGTTTGGGGCTCGGTGGATGTGCATTGCTGATCATTCCCAACAAGGATGAAACAGCTGTACAGTGCTTCCATGCTTTTCAATGGTCAGTTGAGCGTTCAAGCTGCATGATCAATCATATTATATACAAATCCAATCTCCTACTACTCAATTGCAGATAGTAAGCAAGCTGTGTAGGTTGTTCATAAGGGAATGCCTTCTTGATGTACTTAGGCCCCTACAGAGAATTCATCCATCATAGGAGTGGATCGGTGTGTGGGTTGTGCTGGTTGTTACCATTCAAATGAAGCCAGTTTGGGAACGGTGCTATATCATGTAGTGTAGATGTTGAACAAACCGTTGAGAGCCATGGCGGATAGCCTTGTGTTTAATGTGTTCGATTCACAATTGTTCACCCCAACAGTTTTTCGAGTCCGTTTGTGTTTGGGGCTCGGTGGATGTGCATTGCTGATCATTCCCAACAAGGATGAAACAGCTGTACAGTGCTTCCATGCTTTTCAACGGTGAGTTGAGCGTTCAAGCTGCAAGATCAATCATATTATATACAGATCTAATCTCCTTCTACTCAATTGCAAATAGTAAGCAAGCTGTGTAGGTGGTTCATAAGGGAATGCCTTCTTGATGTACTTAGGCCCCTACAGAGAATTCATCCATCATAGGAGTGGATCGGTGTGTGGTTTGTGCTGGTTGTTACCGTTCAAATGAAGCCAGTTTGGGAACGGTGCTATATCATATAGTGTACATGTTGAACAAACCGTTGAGAGCCATGGCGGATAGCCTTGTGTTTAATGTGTTCGATTCACAAGCGTTCACCCCAACCGTTGTTCGACTCCCTTTGTGTTTGGGGCTCGGTGGATGTGCATTGCTGATCATTCCCAACAAGGATGAAACAGCTGTACAGTGCTTCCATGCTTTTCAATGGTGAGTTGAGCGTTCAAGCTGCAAGATCAATCATATTATATACAGATCTAATCTCCTTCTACTCAATTGCAAATAGTAAGCAAGCTGTGTAGGTTGTTCATAAGGGAATGCCTTCTTGATGTACTTAGGCCCCTACAGAGAATTCATCCATCATAGGAGTGGATCGGTGTGTGGTTTGTGCTGGTTGTTACCGTTCAAATGAAGCCAGTTTGGGAACGGTGCTATATCATGTAGTGTAGATGTTGAACAAACCGTTGAGAGCCATGGCGGATAGCCTTGTGTTTAATGTGTTCGATTCACAATCGTTCACCCCAACCGTTGTTCGAGTCCGTTTGTGTTTGGGGCTCGGTGGATGTGCATTGCTGATCATTCCCAACAAGGATGAAACAGCTGTACAGTGCTTCCATGCTTTTCAATGGTCAGTTGAGCGTTCAAGCTGCATGATCAATCATATTATATACAGATCTAATCTCCTTCTACTCAATTGCAAATAGTAAGCAAGCTGTGTAGGTGGTTCATAAGGGAATGCCTTCTTGTTGTACTTAGGCCCCTACAGAGAAGTCATCCATCATAGGAGTGGATCGGTGTGTGGGTTGTGCTGGTTGTTACCGTTCAAATGAAGCCAGTTTGGGAACGGTGCTATATCATGTAGTGTACATGTTGAACAAACCGTTGAGAGCCATGGCGGATAGCCTTGTGTTTAAGGTGTTCGATTCACAATCGTTCACCCCAACCGTTGTTCGAGTCCGTTTGTGTTTGGGGCTCGGTGGATGTGCATTGCTGATCATTCCCAACAAGGATGAAACAGCTGTACAGTGCTTCCATGCTTTTCAATGGTCAGTTGAGCGTTCAAGCTGCATGATCAATCATATTATATACAAATCTAATCTCCTACTATTCAATTGCAAATAGTAAGCAAGCTGTGTAGGTGGTTCATAAGGGAATGCCTTGGTTGTACTTAGGCCCCTACAGAGAAGTCATCCATCATAGGAGTGGATCGGTGTGTGGTTTGTGCTGGTTGTTACCGTTCAAATGGAGCCAGTTTGGGAAGGGTGCTATATCATGTAGTGTAGATGTTGAACAAACCGTTGAGAGCCATGGCGGATAGCTTTGTGTTTAATGTGTTCGATTCACAATCGTTCACCCCAACCGTTGTTCGAGTCCGTTTGTGTTTGGGGCTCGGTGGATGTGCATTACTGATCATTCCCAACAAGGATGAAACAGCTGTACAGTGCTTCCATGCTTTTCAATGGTCAGTTGAGCGTTCAAGCTGCATGATCAATCATATTATATACAAATCCAATCTCCTACTACTCAATTGCAAATAGTAAGCAAGCTGTGTAGGTGGTTCATAAGGGAATGCCTTCTTGTTGTACTGAGGCCCCTACAGAGAATTCATCCATCATAGGAGTGGATCGGTGTGTGGTTTGTGCTGGTTGTTACCATTCAAATGAAGCCAGTTTGGGAACGGTGCTATATCATGTAGTGTACATGTTGAACAAACCGTTGAGAGCCATGGCGGATAGCCTTGCGGTTAAGGTGTTCGATTCACAATCGTTCACCCCAACCGTTGTTCGAGTCCCTTTGTGTTTGGGGCTCGGTGGATGTGCATTGCTGATCATTCCCAACAAGGATGAAACAGCTGTACAGTGCTTCCATGCTTTTCAATGGTCAGTTGAGCGTTCAAGCTGCAAGATCAATCATATTATATACAAATCCAATCTCCTACTACTCAATTGCAAATAGTAAGCAACCTGTGTATGTTGTACATAAGGGAATGCCTTCTTGTTGTACTTAGGCCCCTACAGAGAAGTCATCCATCATAGGAGTGGATCGGTGTGTGGTTTGTGCTGGTTGTTACCGTTCAAATGAAGCCAGTTTGGGAACGGTGCTATATCATGTAGTGTAGATGTTGAACAAACCGTTGAGAGCCATGGCGGATAGCCTTGTGTTTAAGGTGTTCGATTCACAATCGTTCACCCCAACCGTTGTTCGAGTCCGTTTGTGTTTGGGGCTCGGTGGATGTGCATTACTGATCATTCCCAACAAGGATGAAACAGCTGTACAGTGCTTCCATGCTTTTCAATGGTCAGTTGAGCGTTCAAGCTGCATGATCAATCATATTATATACAGATCTAATCTCCTTCAACTCAATTGCAAATAGTAAGCAAGCTGTGTAGGTGGTTCATAAGGGAATGCCTTCTTGCTGTACTTAGGCCCCTACAGAGAATTCATCCATCATAGGAGTGGATCGGTGTGTGGTTTGTGCTGGTTGTTACCGTTCAAATGAAGCCAGTTTGGGAACGGTGCTATATCATGTAGTGTACATGTTGAACAAACCGTTGAGAGCCATGGCGGATAGCCTTGTGTTTAATGTGTTCGATTCACAATCGTTCACCCCAACCGTTGTTCGAGTCCGTTTGTGTTTGGGGCTCGGTGGATGTGCATTGCTGATCATTCCCAACAAGGATGAAACAGCTGTACAGTGCTTCCATGCTTTTCAACGGTGAGTTGAGCGTTCAAGCTGCATGATCAATCATATTATATACAGATCTAATCTCCTACTACTCAATTGCAAATAGTAAGCAAGCTGTGTAGGTTGTTCATAAGGGAATGCCTTCTTGTTGTACTCAGGCCCCTACAGAGAAGTCATCCATCATAGGAGTGGATCGGTGTGTGGGTTGTGCTGGTTGTTACCGTTCAAATGAAGCCAGTTTGGGAAGGGTGCTATATCATGTAGTGTACATGTTGAACAAACCGTTGAGAGCCATGGCGGATAGCCTTGTGTTTAATGTGTTCGATTCACAATCGTTCACCCCAACCGTTGTTCGAGTCCGTTTGTGTTTGGGGCTCGGTGGATGTGCATTGCTGATCATTCAGAACAAGGATGAAACAGCTGTACAGTGCTTCCATGCTTTTCAATGGTCAGTTGAGCGTTCAAGCTGCATGATCAATCATATTATATACAAATCCAATCTCCTACTACTCAATTGCAAATAGTAAGCAAGCTGTGTAGGTTGTTCATAAGGGAATGCCTTCTTGTTGTACTTAGGCCCCTACAGAGAATTCATCCATCATAGGAGTGGATCGGTGTGTGGTTTGTGCTGGTTGTTACCATTCAAATGAAGCCAGTTTGGGAACGGTGCTATATCATGTAGTGTACATGTTGAACAAACCGTTGAGAGCCATGGCGGATAGCCTTGTGTTTAAGGTGTTCGATTCACAATCGTTCACCCCAACCGTTGTTCGAGTCCGTTTGTGTTTGGGGCTCGGTGGATGTGCATTGCCGATCATTCCCAACAAGGATGAAACAGCTGTACAGTGCTTCCATGCTTTTCAATGGTCAGTTGAGCGTTCAAGCTGCATGATCAATCATATTATATACAAATCCAATCTCCTACTACTCAATTGCAAATAGTAAGCAAGCTGTGTATGTTGTACATAAGGGAATGCCTTCTTGTTGTACTTAGGCCCCTACAGAGAATTCATCCATCATAGGAGTGGATCGGTGTGTGGTTTGTGCTGGTTGTTACCGTTCAAATGAAGCCAGTTTGGGAACGGTGCTATATCATGTAGTGTAGATGTTGAACAAACCGTTGAGAGCCATGGCGGATAGCCTTGTGTTTAAGGTGTTCGATTCACAATCGTTCACCCCAACCGTTGTTCGAGTCCGTTTGTGTTTGGGGCTCGGTGGATGTGCATTGCTGATCATTCCCAACAAGGATGAAACAGCTGTACAGTGCTTCCATGCTTTTCAATGGTCAGTTGAGCGTTCAAGCTGCATGATCAATCATATTATATACAAATCCAATCTCCTACTACTCAATTGCAAATAGTAAGCAAGCTGTGTAGGTTGTTCATAAGGGAATGCCTTCTTGTTGTACTGAGGCCCCTACAGAGAATTCATCCATCATAGGAGTGGATCGGTGTGTGGGTTGTGCTGGTTGTTACCGTTCAAATGAAGCCAGTTTGGGAAGGGTGCTATATCATGTAGTGTACATGTTGAACAAACCGTTGAGAGCCATGGCGGATAGCCTTGTGTTTAAGGTGTTCGATTCACAATCGTTCACCCCAACCGTTGTTCGAGTCCGTTTGTGTTTGGGGCTCGGTGGATGTGCATTGCCGATCATTCCCAACAAGGATGAAACAGCTGTACAGTGCTTCCATGCTTTTCAATGGTCAGTTGAGCGTTCAAGCTGCATGATCAATCATATTATATACAAATCTAATCTCCTACTACTCAATTGCAAATAGTAAGCAAGCTGTGTATGTTGTACATAAGGGAATGCCTTCTTGTTGTACTTAGGCCCCTACAGAGAAGTCATCCATCATAGGAGTGGATCGGTGTGTGGTTTGTGCTGGTTGTTACCGTTCAAATGAAGCCAGTTTGGGAACGGTGCTATATCATGTAGTGTAGATGTTGAACAAACCGTTGAGAGCCATGGCGGATAGCCTTGCGGTTAAGGTGTTCGATTCACAATCGTTCACCCCAACCGTTGTTCGAGTCCGTTTGTGTTTGGGGCTCGGTGGATGTGCATTGCTGATCATTCCCAACAAGGATGAAACAGCTGTACGGAGCTTCCATGCTTTTCAATGGTCAGTTGAGCGTTCAAGCTGCATGATCAATCATATTATATACAAATCTAATCTCCTACTACTCAATTGCAAATAGTAAGCAAGCTGTGTAGGTTGTTCATAAGGGAATGCCTTCTTGTTGTAATTAGGCCCCTACAGAGAAGTCATCCATCATAGGAGTGGATCGGTGTGTGGGTTGTGCTGGTTGTTACCGTTCAAATGAAGCCAGTTTGGGAACGGTGCTATATCATGTAGTGTACATGTTGAACAAACCGTTGAGAGCCATGGCGGACAGCCTTGTGTTTAATGTGTTCGATTCACAATCGTTCACCCCAACCGTTGTTCGAGTCCGTTTGTGTTTGGGGCTCGGTGGATGTGCATTGCTGATCATTCCCAACAAGGATGAAACAGCTGTACAGTGCTTCCATGCTTTTCAATGGTCAGTTGAGCGTTCAAGCTGCATGATCAATCATATTATATACAAATCTAATCTCCTTCTACTCAATTGCAAATAGTAAGCAAGCTGTGTAGGTTGTTCATAAGGGAATGCCTTCTTGTTGTACTCAGGCCCCTACAGAGAAGTCATCCATCATAGGAGTGGATCGGTGTGTGGTTTGTGCTGGTTGTTACCGTTCAAATGAAGCCAGTTTGGGAAGGGTGCTATATCATGTAGTGTACATGTTGAACAAACCGTTGAGAGCCATGGCGGATAGCCTTGTGTTTAATGTGTTCGATTCACAATCGTTCACCCCAACCGTTGTTCGAGTCCCTTTGTGTTTGAGGCTCGGTGGATGTGCAATGCTGATCATTCCCAACAAGGATGAAACAGCTGTACAGTGCTTCCATGCTTTTCAACGGTCAGTTGAGCGTTCAAGCTGCATGATCAATCATATTATATACAAATCCAATCTCCTACTACTCAATTGCAAATAGTAAGCAAGCTGTGTAGGTTGTTCATAAGGGAATGCCTTCTTGATGTACTTAGGCCCCTACAGAGAATTCATCCATCATAGGAGTGGATCGGTTTGTGGTTTGTGCTGGTTGTTACCATTCAAATGAAGCCAGTTTGGGAACGGTGCTATATCATGTAGTGTACATGTTGAACAAACCGTTGAGAGCCATGGCGGATAGCCTTGTGTTTAAGGTGTTCGATTCACAATCGTTCACCCCAACCGTTGTTCGAGTCCGTTTGTGTTTGGGGCTCGGTGGATGTGCATTGCCGATCATTCCCAACAAGGATGAAACAGCTGTACAGTGCTTCCATGCTTTTCAATGGTCAGTTGAGCGTTCAAGCTGCATGATCAATCATATTATATACAAATCCAATCTCCTACTACTCGATTGCAAATAGTAAGCAAGCTGTGTAGGTTGTTCATAAGGGAATGCCTTCTTGTTGTACTCAGGCCCCTACAGAGAATTCATCCATCATAGGAGTGGATCGGTGTGTGGGTTGTGCTGGTTGTTACCGTTCAAATGAAGCCAGTTTGGGAAGGGTGCTATATCATGTAGTGTACATGTTGAACAAACCGTTGAGAGCCATGGCGGATAGCCTTGTGTTTAAGGTGTTCGATTCACAATCGTTCACCCCAACCGTTGTTCGAGTCCGTTTGTGTTTGGGGCTCGGTGGATGTGCATTGCCGATCATTCCCAACAAGGATGAAACAGCTGTACAGTGCTTCCATGCTTTTCAATGGTCAGTTGAGCGTTCAAGCTGCATGATCAATCATATTATATACAAATCTAATCTCCTACTACTCAATTGCAAATAGTAAGCAAGCTGTGTATGTTGTACATAAGGGAATGCCTTCTTGTTGTACTTAGGCCCCTACAGAGAATTCATCCATCATAGGAGTGGATCGGTGTGTGGTTTGTGCTGGTTGTTACCGTTCAAATGAAGCCAGTTTGGGAACGGTGCTATATCATGTAGTGTAGATGTTGAACAAACCGTTGAGAGCCATGGCGGATAGCCTTGCGGTTAAGGTGTTCGATTCACAATCGTTCACCCCAACCGTTGTTCGAGTCCGTTTGTGTTTGGGGCTCGGTGGATGTGCATTGCTGATCATTCCCAACAAGGATGAAACAGCTGTACGGAGCTTCCATGCTTTTCAATGGTCAGTTGAGCGTTCAAGCTGCATGATCAATCATATTATATACAAATCTAATCTCCTACTACTCAATTGCAAATAGTAAGCAAGCTGTGTAGGTTGTTCATAAGGGAATGCCTTCTTGTTGTACTTAGGCCCCTACAGAGAAGTCATCCATCATAGGAGTGGATCGGTGTGTGGGTTGTGCTGGTTGTTACCGTTCAAATGAAGCCAGTTTGGGAACGGTGCTATATCATGTAGTGTACATGTTGAACAAACCGTTGAGAGCCATGGCGGACAGCCTTGTGTTTAATGTGTTCGATTCACAATCGTTCACCCCAACCGTTGTTCGAGTCCGTTTGTGTTTGGGGCTCGGTGGATGTGCATTGCTGATCATTCCCAACAAGGATGAAACAGCTGTACAGTGCTTCCATGCTTTTCAACGGTGAGTTGAGCGTTCAAGCTGCATGATCAATCATATTATATACAAATCTAATCTCCTTCTACTCAATTGCAAATAGTAAGCAAGCTGTGTAGGTTGTTCATAAGGGAATGCCTTCTTGTTGTACTCAGGCCCCTACAGAGAAGTCATCCATCATAGGAGTGGATCGGTGTGTGGTTTGTGCTGGTTGTTACCGTTCAAATGAAGCCAGTTTGGGAAGGGTGCTATATCATGTAGTGTACATGTTGAACAAACCGTTGAGAGCCATGGCGGATAGCCTTGTGTTTAATGTGTTCGATTCACAATCGTTCACCCCAACCGTTGTTCGAGTCCCTTTGTGTTTGAGGCTCGGTGGATGTGCAATGCTGATCATTCCCAACAAGGATGAAACAGCTGTACAGTGCTTCCATGCTTTTCAACGGTCAGTTGAGCGTTCAAGCTGCATGATCAATCATATTATATACAAATCCAATCTCCTACTACTCAATTGCAAATAGTAAGCAAGCTGTGTAGGTTGTTCATAAGGGAATGCCTTCTTGATGTACTTAGGCCCCTACAGAGAATTCATCCATCATAGGAGTGGATCGGTGTGTGGTTTGTGCTGGTTGTTACCATTCAAATGAAGCCAGTTTGGGAACGGTGCTATATCATGTAGTGTACATGTTGAACAAACCGTTGAGAGCCATGGCGGATAGCCTTGTGTTTAAGGTGTTCGATTCACAATCGTTCACCCCAACCGTTGTTCGAGTCCGTTTGTGTTTGGGGCTCGGTGGATGTGCATTGCCGATCATTCCCAACAAGGATGAAACAGCTGTACAGTGCTTCCATGCTTTTCAATGGTCAGTTGAGCGTTCAAGCTGCATGATCAATCATATTATATACAAATCCAATCTCCTACTACTCAATTGCAAATAGTAAGCAAGCTGTGTATGTTGTACATAAGGGAATGCCTTCTTGTTGTACTTAGGCCCCTACAGAGAATTCATCCATCATAGGAGTGGATCGGTGTGTGGTTTGTGCTGGTTGTTACCGTTCAAATGAAGCCAGTTTGGGAACGGTGCTATATCATGTAGTGTAGATGTTGAACAAACCGTTGAGAGCCATGGCGGATAGCCTTGTGTTTAAGGTGTTCGATTCACAATCGTTCACCCCAACCGTTGTTCGAGTCCGTTTGTGTTTGGGGCTCGGTGGATGTGCATTGCTGATCATTCCCAACAAGGATGAAACAGCTGTACAGTGCTTCCATGCTTTTCAATGGTCAGTTGAGCGTTCAAGCTGCATGATCAATCATATTATATACAAATCCAATCTCCTACTACTCAATTGCAAATAGTAAGCAAGCTGTGTAGGTTGTTCATAAGGGAATGCCTTCTTGTTGTACTCAGGCCCCTACAGAGAATTCATCCATCATAGGAGTGGATCGGTGTGTGGGTTGTGCTGGTTGTTACCGTTCAAATGAAGCCAGTTTGGGAAGGGTGCTATATCATGTAGTGTAGATGTTGAACAAACCGTTGAGAGCCATGGCGGATAGCCTTGTGTTTAAGGTGTTCGATTCACAATCGTTCACCCCAACCGTTGTTCGAGTCCGTTTGTGTTTGGGGCTCGGTGGATGTGCATTGCCGATCATTCCCAACAAGGATGAAACAGCTGTACAGTGCTTCCATGCTTTTCAATGGTCAGTTGAGCGTTCAAGCTGCATGATCAATCATATTATATACAAATCTAATCTCCTACTACTCAATTGCAAATAGTAAGCAAGCTGTGTATGTTGTACATAAGGGAATGCCTTCTTGTTGTACTTAGGCCCCTACAGAGAATTCATCCATCATAGGAGTGGATCGGTGTGTGGTTTGTGCTGGTTGTTACCGTTCAAATGAAGCCAGTTTGGGAACGGTGCTATATCATGTAGTGTAGATGTTGAACAAACCGTTGAGAGCCATGGCGGATAGCCTTGCGGTTAAGGTGTTCGATTCACAATCGTTCACCCCAACCGTTGTTCGAGTCCGTTTGTGTTTGGGGCTCGGTGGATGTGCATTGCTGATCATTCCCAACAAGGATGAAACAGCTGTACGGAGCTTCCATGCTTTTCAATGGTCAGTTGAGCGTTCAAGCTGCATGATCAATCATATTATATACAAATCTAATCTCCTACTACTCAATTGCAAATAGTAAGCAAGCTGTGTAGGTTGTTCATAAGGGAATGCCTTCTTGTTGTACTTAGGCCCCTACAGAGAAGTCATCCATCATAGGAGTGGATCGGTGTGTGGGTTGTGCTGGTTGTTACCGTTCAAATGAAGCCAGTTTGGGAACGGTGCTATATCATGTAGTGTACATGTTGAACAAACCGTTGAGAGCCATGGCGGATAGCCTTGTGTTTAATGTGTTCGATTCACAATCGTTCACCCCAACCGTTGTTCGAGTCCGTTTGTGTTTGGGGCTCGGTGGATGTGCATTGCTGATCATTCCCAACAAGGATGAAACAGCTGTACAGTGCTTCCATGCTTTTCAATGGTCAGTTGAGCGTTCAAGCTGCATGATCAATCATATTATATACAAATCTAATCTCCTTCTACTCAATTGCAAATAGTAAGCAAGCTGTGTAGGTGGTTCATAAGGGAATGCCTTCTTGTTGTACTTAGGCCCCTACAGAGAATTCATCCATCATAGGAGTGGATCGGTGTGTGGTTTGTGCTGGTTGTTACCGTTCAAATGAAGCCAGTTTGGGAACGGTGCTATATCATGTAGTGTAGATGTTGAACAAACCGTTGAGAGCCATGGCGGATAGCCTTGTGTTTAATGTGTTCGATTCACAATCGTTCACCCCAACCGTTGTTCGAGTCCGTTTGTGTTTGGGGCTCGGTGGATGTGCATTGCTGATCATTCCCAACAAGGATGAAACAGCTGTACAGTGCTCCCATGCTTTTCAATGGTCAGTTGAGCGTTCAAGCTGCATGATCAATCATATTATATACAAATCTAATCTCCTTCTACTCAATTGCAAATAGTAAGCAAGCTGTGTAGGTTGTTCATAAGGGAATGCCTTCTTGTTGTACTCAGGCCCCTACAGAGAATTCATCCATCATAGGAGTGGATCGGTGTGTGGGTTGTGCTGGTTGTTACCGTTCAAATGAAGCCAGTTTGGGAAGGGTGCTATATCATGTAGTGTACATGTTGAACAAACCGTTGAGAGCCATGGCGGATAGCCTTGTGTTTAATGTGTTCGATTCACAATCGTTCACCCCAACCGTTGTTCGAGTCCGTTTGTGTTTGGGGCTCGGTGGATGTGCATTGCTGATCATTCCCAACAAGGATGAAACAGCTGTACAGTGCTTCCATGCTTTTCAATGGTCAGTTGAGCGTTCAAGCTGCATGATCAATCATATTATATACAAATCTAATCTCCTACTACTCAATTGCAAATAGTAAGCAAGCTGTGTAGGTGGTTCATAAGGGAATGCCTTCTTGTTGTACTAAAGCCCCTACAGAGAATTCATCCATCCTAGGAGTGGATCGGTGTGTGGTTTGTGCTGGTTGTTACCGTTCAAATGAAGCCAGTTTGGGAAGGGTGCTATATCATGTAGTGTAGATGTTGAACAAACCGTTGAGAGCCATGGCGGATAGCCTTGTGTTTAATGTGTTCGATTCACAATCGTTCACCCCAACCGTTGTTCGAGTCCCTTTGTGTTTGAGGCTCGGTGGATGTGCAATGCTGATCATTCCCAACAAGGATGAAACAGCTGTACAGTGCTTCCATGCTTTTCAACGGTCAGTTGAGCGTTCAAGCTGCATGATCAATCATATTATATACAAATCTAATCTCCAACTACTCAATTGCAAATGGTAAACAAGCTGTGTAGGCTCTTCATAAGGGAATGCCTTCTTGTTGTACTTAGGCCCCTACAGAGAATTCATCCATCATAGGAGTGGATCGGTGTGTGGGTTGTGCTGGTTGTTACCATTCAAATGAAGCCAGTTTGGGAAGGGTGCTATATCATGTAGTGTACATGTTGAACAAACCGTTGAGAGCCATGGCGGATAGCCTTGTGTTTAAGGTGTTCGATTCACAATCGTTCACCCCAACCGTTGTTCGAGTCCCTTTGTGTTTGAGGCTCGGTGGATGTGCATTGCTGATCATTTCCAACAAGGATGAAACAGCTGTACAGTGCTTCCATGCTTTTCAACGGTCAGTTGAGCGTTCAAGCTGCATGATCAATCATATTATATACAAATCTAATCTCCTACTACTCAATTGCAAATAGTAAGCAAGCTGTGTATGTTGTACATAAGGGAATGCCTTCTTGTTGCACTTAGGCCCCTACAGAGAATTCATCCATCATAGGAGTGGATCGGTGTGTGGGTTGTGCTGGTTGTTACCATTCAAATGAAGCCAGTTTGGGAACGGTGCTATATCATGTAGTGTAGATGTTGAACAAACCGTTGAGAGCCATGGCGGATAGCCTTGTGTTTAATGTGTTCGATTCACAATCGTTCACCCCAACCGTTGTTCGAGTCCGTTTGTGTTTGGGGCTCGGTGGATGTGCATTGCTGATCATTCCCAACAAGGATGAAACAGCTGTACAGTGCTTCCATGCTTTTCAATGGTCAGTTGAGCGTTCAAGCTGCATGATCAATCATATTATATACAAATCCAATCTCCTACTACTCAATTGCAAATAGTAAGCAAGCTGTGTAGGTTGTTCATAAGGGAATGCCTTCTTGTTGTACTCAGGCCCCTACAGAGAATTCATCCATCATAGGAGTGGATCGGTGTGTGGGTTGTGCTGGTTGTTACCGTTCAAATGAAGCCAGTTTGGGAAGGGTGCTATATCATGTAGTGTAGATGTTGAACAAACCGTTGAGAGCCATGGCGGATAGCCTTGTGTTTAAGGTGTTCGATTCACAATCGTTCACCCCAACCGTTGTTCGAGTCCGTTTGTGTTTGGGGCTCGGTGGATGTGCATTGCCGATCATTCCCAACAAGGATGAAACAGCTGTACAGTGCTTCCATGCTTTTCAATGGTCAGTTGAGCGTTCAAGCTGCATGATCAATCATATTATATACAAATCTAATCTCCTACTACTCAATTGCAAATAGTAAGCAAGCTGTGTATGTTGTACATAAGGGAATGCCTTCTTGTTGTACTTAGGCCCCTACAGAGAATTCATCCATCATAGGAGTGGATCGGTGTGTGGTTTGTGCTGGTTGTTACCGTTCAAATGAAGCCAGTTTGGGAACGGTGCTATATCATGTAGTGTAGATGTTGAACAAACCGTTGAGAGCCATGGCGGATAGCCTTGCGGTTAAGGTGTTCGATTCACAATCGTTCACCCCAACCGTTGTTCGAGTCCGTTTGTGTTTGGGGCTCGGTGGATGTGCATTGCTGATCATTCCCAACAAGGATGAAACAGCTGTACGGAGCTTCCATGCTTTTCAATGGTCAGTTGAGCGTTCAAGCTGCATGATCAATCATATTATATACAAATCTAATCTCCTACTACTCAATTGCAAATAGTAAGCAAGCTGTGTAGGTTGTTCATAAGGGAATGCCTTCTTGTTGTACTTAGGCCCCTACAGAGAAGTCATCCATCATAGGAGTGGATCGGTGTGTGGGTTGTGCTGGTTGTTACCGTTCAAATGAAGCCAGTTTGGGAACGGTGCTATATCATGTAGTGTACATGTTGAACAAACCGTTGAGAGCCATGGCGGATAGCCTTGTGTTTAATGTGTTCGATTCACAATCGTTCACCCCAACCGTTGTTCGAGTCCGTTTGTGTTTGGGGCTCGGTGGATGTGCATTGCTGATCATTCCCAACAAGGATGAAACAGCTGTACAGTGCTTCCATGCTTTTCAATGGTCAGTTGAGCGTTCAAGCTGCATGATCAATCATATTATATACAAATCTAATCTCCTTCTACTCAATTGCAAATAGTAAGCAAGCTGTGTAGGTGGTTCATAAGGGAATGCCTTCTTGTTGTACTAAAGCCCCTACAGAGAATTCATCCATCCTAGGAGTGGATCGGTGTGTGGTTTGTGCTGGTTGTTACCGTTCAAATGAAGCCAGTTTGGGAAGGGTGCTATATCATGTAGTGTAGATGTTGAACAAACCGTTGAGAGCCATGGCGGATAGCCTTGTGTTTAATGTGTTCGATTCACAATCGTTCACCCCAACCGTTGTTCGAGTCCCTTTGTGTTTGAGGCTCGGTGGATGTGCAATGCTGATCATTCCCAACAAGGATGAAACAGCTGTACAGTGCTTCCATGCTTTTCAACGGTCAGTTGAGCGTTCAAGCTGCATGATCAATCATATTATATACAAATCTAATCTCCAACTACTCAATTGCAAATGGTAAACAAGCTGTGTAGGCTCTTCATAAGGGAATGCCTTCTTGTTGTACTTAGGCCCCTACAGAGAATTCATCCATCATAGGAGTGGATCGGTGTGTGGGTTGTGCTGGTTGTTACCATTCAAATGAAGCCAGTTTGGGAAGGGTGCTATATCATGTAGTGTACATGTTGAACAAACCGTTGAGAGCCATGGCGGATAGCCTTGTGTTTAAGGTGTTCGATTCACAATCGTTCACCCCAACCGTTGTTCGAGTCCCTTTGTGTTTGAGGCTCGGTGGATGTGCATTGCTGATCATTTCCAACAAGGATGAAACAGCTGTACAGTGCTTCCATGCTTTTCAACGGTCAGTTGAGCGTTCAAGCTGCATGATCAATCATATTATATACAAATCTAATCTCCTACTACTCAATTGCAAATAGTAAGCAAGCTGTGTATGTTGTACATAAGGGAATGCCTTCTTGTTGCACTTAGGCCCCTACAGAGAATTCATCCATCATAGGAGTGGATCGGTGTGTGGGTTGTGCTGGTTGTTACCATTCAAATGAAGCCAGTTTGGGAACGGTGCTATATCATGTAGTGTAGATGTTGAACAAACCGTTGAGAGCCATGGCGGATAGCCTTGTGTTTAATGTGTTCGATTCACAATCGTTCACCCCAACCGTTGTTCGAGTCCGTTTGTGTTTGGGGCTCGGTGGATGTGCATTGCTGATCATTCCCAACAAGGATGAAACAGCTGTACAGTGCTTCCATGCTTTTCAATGGTCAGTTGAGCGTTCAAGCTGCATGATCAATCATATTATATACAAATCCAATCTCCTACTACTCAATTGCAAATAGTAAGCAAGCTGTGTAGGTTGTTCATAAGGGAATGCCTTCTTGTTGTACTCAGGCCCCTACAGAGAATTCATCCATCATAGGAGTGGATCGGTGTGTGGGTTGTGCTGGTTGTTACCGTTCAAATGAAGCCAGTTTGGGAAGGGTGCTATATCATGTAGTGTAGATGTTGAACAAACCGTTGAGAGCCATGGCGGATAGCCTTGTGTTTAAGGTGTTCGATTCACAATCGTTCACCCCAACCGTTGTTCGAGTCCGTTTGTGTTTGGGGCTCGGTGGATGTGCATTGCCGATCATTCCCAACAAGGATGAAACAGCTGTACAGTGCTTCCATGCTTTTCAATGGTCAGTTGAGCGTTCAAGCTGCATGATCAATCATATTATATACAAATCTAATCTCCTACTACTCAATTGCAAATAGTAAGCAAGCTGTGTATGTTGTACATAAGGGAATGCCTTCTTGTTGTACTTAGGCCCCTACAGAGAATTCATCCATCATAGGAGTGGATCGGTGTGTGGTTTGTGCTGGTTGTTACCGTTCAAATGAAGCCAGTTTGGGAACGGTGCTATATCATGTAGTGTAGATGTTGAACAAACCGTTGAGAGCCATGGCGGATAGCCTTGCGGTTAAGGTGTTCGATTCACAATCGTTCACCCCAACCGTTGTTCGAGTCCGTTTGTGTTTGGGGCTCGGTGGATGTGCATTGCTGATCATTCCCAACAAGGATGAAACAGCTGTACGGAGCTTCCATGCTTTTCAATGGTCAGTTGAGCGTTCAAGCTGCATGATCAATCATATTATATACAAATCTAATCTCCTACTACTCAATTGCAAATAGTAAGCAAGCTGTGTAGGTTGTTCATAAGGGAATGCCTTCTTGTTGTACTTAGGCCCCTACAGAGAAGTCATCCATCATAGGAGTGGATCGGTGTGTGGGTTGTGCTGGTTGTTACCGTTCAAATGAAGCCAGTTTGGGAACGGTGCTATATCATGTAGTGTACATGTTGAACAAACCGTTGAGAGCCATGGCGGATAGCCTTGTGTTTAATGTGTTCGATTCACAATCGTTCACCCCAACCGTTGTTCGAGTCCGTTTGTGTTTGGGGCTCGGTGGATGTGCATTGCTGATCATTCCCAACAAGGATGAAACAGCTGTACAGTGCTTCCATGCTTTTCAATGGTCAGTTGAGCGTTCAAGCTGCATGATCAATCATATTATATACAAATCTAATCTCCTTCTACTCAATTGCAAATAGTAAGCAAGCTGTGTAGGTGGTTCATAAGGGAATGCCTTCTTGTTGTACTTAGGCCCCTACAGAGAATTCATCCATCATAGGAGTGGATCGGTGTGTGGTTTGTGCTGGTTGTTACCGTTCAAATGAAGCCAGTTTGGGAACGGTGCTATATCATGTAGTGTAGATGTTGAACAAACCGTTGAGAGCCATGGCGGATAGCCTTGTGTTTAATGTGTTCGATTCACAATCGTTCACCCCAACCGTTGTTCGAGTCCGTTTGTGTTTGGGGCTCGGTGGATGTGCATTGCTGATCATTCCCAACAAGGATGAAACAGCTGTACAGTGCTCCCATGCTTTTCAATGGTCAGTTGAGCGTTCAAGCTGCATGATCAATCATATTATATACAAATCTAATCTCCTTCTACTCAATTGCAAATAGTAAGCAAGCTGTGTAGGTTGTTCATAAGGGAATGCCTTCTTGTTGTACTCAGGCCCCTACAGAGAATTCATCCATCATAGGAGTGGATCGGTGTGTGGGTTGTGCTGGTTGTTACCGTTCAAATGAAGCCAGTTTGGGAAGGGTGCTATATCATGTAGTGTAGATGTTGAACAAACCGTTGAGAGCCATGGCGGATAGCCTTGTGTTTAATGTGTTCGATTCACAATCGTTCACCCCAACCGTTGTTCGAGTCCGTTTGTGTTTGGGGCTCGGTGGATGTGCATTGCTGATCATTCCCAACAAGGATGAAACAGCTGTACAGTGCTTCCATGCTTTTCAATGGTCAGTTGAGCGTTCAAGCTGCATGATCAATCATATTATATACAAATCTAATCTCCTACTACTCAATTGCAAATAGTAAGCAAGCTGTGTAGGTGGTTCATAAGGGAATGCCTTCTTGTTGTACTAAAGCCCCTACAGAGAATTCATCCATCCTAGGAGTGGATCGGTGTGTGGTTTGTGCTGGTTGTTACCGTTCAAATGAAGCCAGTTTGGGAAGGGTGCTATATCATGTAGTGTAGATGTTGAACAAACCGTTGAGAGCCATGGCGGATAGCCTTGTGTTTAATGTGTTCGATTCACAATCGTTCACCCCAACCGTTGTTCGAGTCCCTTTGTGTTTGAGGCTCGGTGGATGTGCAATGCTGATCATTCCCAACAAGGATGAAACAGCTGTACAGTGCTTCCATGCTTTTCAACGGTCAGTTGAGCGTTCAAGCTGCATGATCAATCATATTATATACAAATCTAATCTCCAACTACTCAATTGCAAATGGTAAACAAGCTGTGTAGGCTCTTCATAAGGGAATGCCTTCTTGTTGTACTTAGGCCCCTACAGAGAATTCATCCATCATAGGAGTGGATCGGTGTGTGGGTTGTGCTGGTTGTTACCATTCAAATGAAGCCAGTTTGGGAAGGGTGCTATATCATGTAGTGTACATGTTGAACAAACCGTTGAGAGCCATGGCGGATAGCCTTGTGTTTAAGGTGTTCGATTCACAATCGTTCACCCCAACCGTTGTTCGAGTCCCTTTGTGTTTGAGGCTCGGTGGATGTGCATTGCTGATCATTTCCAACAAGGATGAAACAGCTGTACAGTGCTTCCATGCTTTTCAACGGTCAGTTGAGCGTTCAAGCTGCATGATCAATCATATTATATACAAATCTAATCTCCTACTACTCAATTGCAAATAGTAAGCAAGCTGTGTATGTTGTACATAAGGGAATGCCTTCTTGTTGCACTTAGGCCCCTACAGAGAATTCATCCATCATAGGAGTGGATCGGTGTGTGGGTTGTGCTGGTTGTTACCATTCAAATGAAGCCAGTTTGGGAACGGTGCTATATCATGTAGTGTAGATGTTGAACAAACCGTTGAGAGCCATGGCGGATAGCCTTGTGTTTAATGTGTTCGATTCACAATCGTTCACCCCAACCGTTGTTCGAGTCCGTTTGTGTTTGGGGCTCGGTGGATGTGCATTGCTGATCATTCCCAACAAGGATGAAACAGCTGTACAGTGCTTCCATGCTTTTCAATGGTCAGTTGAGCGTTCAAGCTGCATGATCAATCATATTATATACAAATCTAATCTCCTACTACTCAATTGCAAATAGTAAGCAAGCTGTGTAGGTGGTTCATAAGGGAATGCCTTCTTGTTGTACTTAGGCCCGTACAGAGAATTCATCCATCATAGGAGTGGATCGGTGTGTGGTTTGTGCTGGTTGTTACCGTTCAAATGAAGCCAGTTTGGGAAGGGTGCTATATCATGTAGTGTAGATGTTGAACAAACCGTTGAGAGCCATGGCGGACAGCCTTGTGTTTAAGGTGTTCGATTCACAATCGTTCACCCCAACCGTTGTTCGAGTCCGTTTGTGTTTGGGGCTCGGTGGATGTGCATTGCTGATCATTCCCAACAAGGATGAAACAGCTGTACAGTGCTTCCATGCTTTTCAATGGTCAGTTGAGCGTTCAAGCTGCATGATCAATCATATTATATACAAATCTAATCTCCTACTACTCAATTGCAAATAGTAAGCAAGCTGTGTATGTTGTACATAAGGGAATACCTTCTTGTTGTACTTAGGCCCCTACAGAGAATTCATCCATCATAGGAGTGGATCGGTGTGTGGTTTGTGCTGGTTGTTACCGTTCAAATGAAGCCAGTTTGGGAACGGTGCTATATCATGTAGTGTACATGTTGAACAAACCGTTGAGAGCCATGGCGGATAGCCTTGTGTTTAATGTGTTCGATTCACAATCGTTCACCCCAACCGTTGTTCGAGTCCGTTTGTGTTTGGGGCTCGGTGGATGTGCATTGCTGATCATTCCCAACAAGGATGAAACAGCTGTACAGTGCTTCCATGCTTTTCAATGGTCAGTTGAGCGTTCAAGCTGCATGATCAATCATATTATATACAAATCTAATCTCCTACTACTCGATTGCAAATAGTAAGCAAGCTGTGTAGGTGGTTCATAAGGGAATGCCTTCTTGTTGTACTTAGGCCCCTACAGAGAATTCATCCATCATAGGAGTGGATCGGTGTGTGGTTTGTGCTGGTTGTTACCGTTCAAATGAAGCCAGTTTGGGAAGGGTGCTATTTCATGTAGTGTACATGTTGAACAAACCGTTGAGAGCCATGGCGGACAGCCTTGTGTTTAAGGTGTTCGATTCACAATCGTTCACCCCAACCGTTGTTCGAGTCCGTTTGTGTTTGGGGCTCGGTGGATGTGCATTGCTGATCATTCCCAACAAGGATGAAACAGCTGTACAGTGCTTCCATGCTTTTCAATGGTGGGTTGAGCGTTCAAGCTGCATGATCAATCATATTATATACAGATCTAATCTCCTACTACTCAATTGCAAATAGTAAGCAAGCTGTGTATGTTGTACATAAGGGAATACCTTCTTGTTGTACTTAGGCCCCTACAGAGAATTCATCCATCATAGGAGTGGATCGGTGTGTGGGTTGTGCTGGTTGTTACCGTTCAAATGAAGCCAGTTTGGGAACGGTGCTATATCATGTAGTGTAGATGTTGAACAAACCGTTGAGAGCCATGGCGGATAGCCTTGTGTTTAATGTGTTCGATTCACAATCGTTCACCCCAACCGTTGTTCGAGTCCGTTTGTGTTTGGGGCTCGGTGGATGTGCATTGCTGATCATTCCCAACAAGGATGAAACAGCTGTACAGTGCTTCCATGCTTTTCAATGGTCAGTTGAGCGTTCAAGCTGCATGATCAATCATATTATATACAAATCTAATCTCCTACTACTCGATTGCAAATAGTAAGCAAGCTGTGTAGGTTATCCATAAGGGAATGCCTTCTTGTTGTACTTAGGCCCCTACAGAGAATTCATCCATCATAGGAGTGGATCGGTGTGTGGGTTGTGCTGGTTGTTACCGTTCAAATGAAGCCAGTTTGGGAAGGGTGCTATATCATGTAGTGTACATGTTGAACAAACCGTTGAGAGCCATGGCGGATAGCCTTGTGTTTAAGGTGTTCGATTCACAATCGTTCACCCCAACCATTGTTCGAGTCCCTTTGTGTTTGGGGCTCGGTGGATGTGCATTGCTGATCATTGCCAACAAGGATGAAACAGCTGTACAGTGCTTCCATGCTTTTCAATGGTCAGTTGAGCGTTCAAGCTGCATGATCAATCATATTATATACAAATCTAATCTCCTACTACTCAATTGCAAATAGTAAGCAAGCTGTGTAGGTGGTTCATAAGGGAATGCCTTCTTGTTGTACTTAGGCCCGTACAGAGAATTCATCCATCATAGGAGTGGATCGGTGTGTGGTTTGTGCTGGTTGTTACCGTTCAAATGAAGCCAGTTTGGGAAGGGTGCTATATCATGTAGTGTAGATGTTGAACAAACCGTTGAGAGCCATGGCGGACAGCCTTGTGTTTAAGGTGTTCGATTCACAATCGTTCACCCCAACCGTTGTTCGAGTCCGTTTGTGTTTGGGGCTCGGTGGATGTGCATTGCTGATCATTCCCAACAAGGATGAAACAGCTGTACAGTGCTTCCATGCTTTTCAATGGTGGGTTGAGCGTTCAAGCTGCATGATCAATCATATTATATACAGATCTAATCTCCTACTACTCAATTGCAAATAGTAAGCAAGCTGTGTATGTTGTACATAAGGGAATACCTTCTTGTTGTACTTAGGCCCCTACAGAGAATTCATCCATCATAGGAGTGGATCGGTGTGTGGGTTGTGCTGGTTGTTACCGTTCAAATGAAGCCAGTTTGGGAACGGTGCTATATCATGTAGTGTAGATGTTGAACAAACCGTTGAGAGCCATGGCGGATAGCCTTGTGTTTAATGTGTTCGATTCACAATCGTTCACCCCAACCGTTGTTCGAGTCCGTTTGTGTTAGGGGCTCGGTGGATGTGCATTGCTGATCATTCCCAACAAGGATGAAACAGCTGTACAGTGCTTCCATGCTTTTCAATGGTCAGTTGAGCGTTCAAGCTGCATGATCAATCATATTATATACAAATCTAATCTCCTACTACTCGATTGCAAATAGTAAGCAAGCTGTGTAGGTTATCCATAAGGGAATGCCTTCTTGTTGTACTTAGGCCCCTACAGAGAATTCATCCATCATAGGAGTGGATCGGTGTGTGGGTTGTGCTGGTTGTTACCGTTCAAATGAAGCCAGTTTGGGAAGGGTGCTATATCATGTAGTGTAGATGTTGAACAAACCGTTGAGAGCCATGGCGGATAGCCTTGTGTTTAATGTGTTCGATTCACAATCGTTCACCCCAACCATTGTTCGAGTCCCTTTGTGTTTGGGGCTCGGTGGATGTGCATTGCTGATCATTCCCAACAAGGATGAAACAGCTGTACAGTGCTTCCATGCTTTTCAATGGTCAGTTGAGCGTTCAAGCTGCATGATCAATCATATTATATACAAATCTAATCTCCTACTACTCAATTGCAAATAGTAAGCAAGCTGTGTAGGTGGTTCATAAGGGAATGCCTTGGTTGTACTTAGGCCCCTACAGAGAAGTCATCCATCATAGGAGTGGATCGGTGTGTGGTTTGTGCTGGTTGTTACCGTTCAAATGGAGCCAGTTTGGGAACGGTGCTATATCATGTAGTGTAGATGTTGAACAAACCGTTGAGAGCCATGGCGGATAGCCTTGTGTTTAATGTGTTCGATTCACAATCGTTCACCCCAACCGTTGTTCGAGTCCCTTTGTGTTTGGGGCTCGGTGGATGTGCATTGCTGATCATTCCCAACAAGGATGAAACAGCTGTACAGTGCTTCCATGCTTTTCAATGGTCAGTTGAGCGTTCAAGCTGCATGATCAATCATATTATATACAAATCAAATCTCCTACTACTCAATTGCAAATAGTAAGCAAGCTGTGTAGGTTGTTCATAAGGGAATGCCTTCTTGTTGTACTTAGGCCCCTACAGAGAATTCATCCATCATAGGTGTGGATCGGTGTGTGGGTTGTGCTGGTTGTTACCGTTCAAATGAAGCCAGTTTGGGAAGGGTGCTATTTCATGTAGTGTACATGTTGAACAAACCGTTGAGAGCCATGGCGGATAGCCTTGTGTTTAATGTGTTCGATTCACAATCGTTCACCCCAACCGTTGTTCGAGTCCGTTTGTGTTTGGGGCTCGGTGGATGTGCAATGCTGATCATTTCCAACAAGGATGAAACAGCTGTACAGTGCTTCCATGCTTTTCAACGGTCAGTTGAGCGTTCAAGCTGCATGATCAATCATATTATATACAAATCTAATCTCCAACTACTCAATTGCAAATAGTAAGCAAGCTGTGTAGGTTGTTCATAAGGGAATGCCTTCTTGTTGTACTTAGGCCCCTACAGAGAATTCATCCATCATAGGAGTGGATCGGTGTGTGGTTTGTGCTGGTTGTTACCATTCAAATGAAGCCAGTTTGGGAAGGGTGCTATATCATGTAGTGTAGATGTTGAACAAACCGTTGAGAGCCATGGCGGATAGCCTTGCGGTTAAGGTTTTCGATTCATAATATTTCCCCCCACCGTTGTTCGAGTCCGTTTGTGTTTGGGGCTCGGTGGATGTGCATTGCTGATCATTCCCAACAAGGATGAAACAGCTGTACAGTGCTTCCATGCTTTTCAATGGTCAGTTGAGCGTTCAAGCTGCATGATCAATCATATTATATACAAATCTAATCTCCTACTACTCGATTGCAAATAGTAAGCAAGCTGTGTAGGTTATCCATAAGGGAATGCCTTCTTGTTGTACTTAGGCCCCTACAGAGAATTCATCCATCATAGGAGTGGATCGGTGTGTGGGTTGTGCTGGTTGTTACCGTTCAAATGAAGCCAGTTTGGGAAGGGTGCTATATCATGTAGTGTAGATGTTGAACAAACCGTTGAGAGCCATGGCGGATAGCCTTGTGTTTAATGTGTTCGATTCACAATCGTTCACCCCAACCGTTGTTCGAGTCCCTTTGTGTTTGGGGCTCGGTGGATGTGCATTGCTGATCATTCCCAACAAGGATGAAACAGCTGTACAGTGCTTCCATGCTTTTCAATGGTCAGTTGAGCGTTCAAGCTGCATGATCAATCATATTATATACAAATCTAATCTCCTACTACTCAATTGCAAATAGTAAGCAAGCTGTGTAGGTGGTTCATAAGGGAATGCCTTCTTGTTGTACTTAGGCCCCTACAGAGAATTCATCCATCATAGGAGTGGATCGGTGTGTGGTTTGTGCTGGTTGTTACCGTTCAAATGGAGCCAGTTTGGGAACGGTGCTATATCATGTAGTGTAGATGTTGAACAAACCGTTGAGAGCCATGGCGGATAGCCTTGTGTTTAATGTGTTCGATTCACAATCGTTCACCCCAACCGTTGTTCGAGTCCCTTTGTGTTTGGGGCTCGGTGGATGTGCATTGCTGATCATTCCCAACAAGGATGAAACAGCTGTACAGTGCTTCCATGCTTTTCAATGGTCAGTTGAGCGTTCAAGCTTCATGATCAATCATATTATATACAAATCAAATCTCCTACTACTCAATTGCAAATAGTAAGCAAGCTGTGTAGGTTGTTCATAAGGGAATGCCTTCTTGTTGTACTTAGGCCCCTACAGAGAATTCATCCATCATAGGTGTGGATCGGTGTGTGGGTTGTGCTGGTTGTTACCGTTCAAATGAAGCCAGTTTGGGAAGGGTGCTATATCATATAGTGTACATGTTGAACAAACCGTTGAGAGCCATGGCGGATAGCCTTGTGTTTAATGTGTTCGATTCACAATCGTTCACCCCAACCGTTGTTCGAGTCCCTTTGTGTTTGGGGCTCGGTGGATGTGCAATGCTGATCATTTCCAACAAGGATGAAACAGCTGTACAGTGCTTCCATGCTTTTCAACGGTCAGTTGAGCGTTCAAGCTGCATGATCAATCATATTATATACAAATCTAATCTCCAACTACTCAATTGCAAATAGTAAGCAAGCTGTGTAGGTTGTTCATAAGGGAATGCCTTCTTGTTGTACTTAGGCCCCTACAGAGAATTCATCCATCATAGGAGTGGATCGGTGTGTGGTTTGTGCTGGTTGTTACCATTCAAATGAAGCCAGTTTGGGAAGGGTGCTATATCATGTAGTGTAGATGTTGAACAAACCGTTGAGAGCCATGGCGGATAGCCTTGCGGTTAAGGTTTTCGATTCATAATCTTTCCCCCCACCGTTGTTCGAGTCCGTTTGTGTTTGGGGCTCGGTGGATGTGCATTGCTGATCATTCCCAACAAGGATGAAACAGCTGTACAGTGCTTCCATGCTTTTCAATGGTCAGTTGAGCGTTCAAGCTGCATGATCAATCATATTATATACAAATCTAATCTCCTACTACTCGATTGCAAATAGTAAGCAAGCTGTGTAGGTTGTTCATAAGGGAATGCCTTCTTGTTGTACTTAGGCCCCTACAGAGAAGTCATCCATCATAGGAGTGGATCGGTGTGTGGGTTGTGCTGGTTGTTACCGTTCAAATGAAGCCAGTTTGGGAACGGTGCTATATCATGTAGTGTACATGTTGAACAAACCGTTGAGAGCCATGGCGGATAGCCTTGTGTTTAATGTGTTCGATTCACAATCGTTCACCCCAACCGTTGTTCGAGTCCGTTTGTGTTTGGGGCTCGGTGGATGTGCATTGCTGATCATTTCCAACAAGGATGAAACAGCTGTACAGTGCTTCCATGCTTTTCAACGGTCAGTTGAGCGTTCAAGCTGCATGATCAATCATATTATATACAAATCTAATCTCCTACTACTCGATTGCAAATAGTAAGCAAGCTGTGTAGGTTGTTCATAAGGGAATGCCTTCTTGTTGTACTTAGGCCCCTACAGAGAATTCATCCATCATAGGAGTGGATCGGTGTGTGGGTTGTGCTGGTTGTTACCGTTCAAATGAAGCCAGTTTGGGAACGGTGCTATATCATGTAGTGTAGATGTTGAACAAACCGTTGAGAGCCATGGCGGATAGCCTTGTGTTTAATGTGTTCGATTCACAATCGTTCACCCCAACCGTTGTTCGAGTCCGTTTGTGTTTGGGGCTCGGTGGATGTGCATTGCCGATCATTTCCAACAAGGATGAAACAGCTGTACAGTGCTTCCATGCTTTTCAATGGTCAGTTGAGCGTTCAAGCTGCATGATCAATCATATTATATACAAATCTAATCTCCTACGGCTCAATTGCAAATAGTAATCTAGCGTTGTATGTTGTTCATAAGGGAATGCCTTCTTGTTGTACTGAGGCCCCTACAGAGAATTCATCCATCATAGGATTGGATCGGTGTGTGGTTTGTGCTGGTTGTTACCGTTCAAATGAAGCCAGTTTGGGAACGGTGCTATATCATGTAGTGTACATGTTGAACAAACCGTTGAGAGCCATGGCGGATAGCCTTGTGTTTAATGTGTTCGATTCACAATCGTTCACCCCAACCGTTGTTCGAGTCCGTTTGTGTTTGGTGCTCGGTGGATGTGCATTGCTGATCATTCCCAACAAGGATGAAACAGCTGTACAGTGCTTCCATGCTTTTCAATGGTCAGTTGAGCGTTCAAGCTGCATGATCAATCATATTATATACAAATCCAATCTCCTACTACTCAATTGCAAATAGTAAGCAAGCTGTGTAGGTTATCCATAAGGGAATGCCTTCTTGTTGTACTTAGGCCCCTACAGAGAATTCATCCATCATAGGAGTGGATCGGTGTGTGGGTTGTGCTGGTTGTTACCGTTCAAATGAAGCCAGTTTGGGAAGGGTGCTATATCATGTAGTGTAGATGTTGAACAAACCGTTGAGAGCCATGGCGGATAGCTTTGTGTTTAATGTGTTCGATTCACAATCGTTCACCCCAACTGTTGTTCGAGTCCGTTTGTGTTTGGGGCTCGGTGGATGTGCAATGCTGATCATTTCCAACAAGGATGAAACAGCTGTACAGTGCTTCCATGCATTTCAGCGGTCAGTTGAGCGTTCAAGCTGCATGATCAATCATATTATATACAAATCTAATCTCCAACTACTCAATTGCAAATAGTAAGCAAGCTGTGTATGTTGTTCATAAGGGATTGCCTTCTTGTTGTACTTAGGCCCCTACAGAGAATTCATCCATCATATGAGTGGATCGGTGTGTGGGTTGTGCTGGTTGTTACCATTCAAATGAAGCCAGTTTGGGAAGGGTGCTATATCATGTAGTGTAGATGTTGAACAAACCGTTGAGAGCCATGGCGGATAGCCTTGTGTTTAAGGTGTTCGATTCACAATCGTTCACCCCAACCGTTGTTCGAGTCCGTTTGTGTTTGGGGCTCGGTGGATGTGCATTGCTGATCATTCCCAACAAGGATGAAACATCTGTACAGTGCTTCCATGCTTTTCAATGGTCAGTTGAGCGTTCAAGCTGCATGATCAATCATATTATATACAAATCCAATCTCCTACTACTCGATTGCAAATAGTAAGCAAGCTGTGTAGGTTGTTCATAAGGGAATGCCTTCTTGTTGTACTTAGGCCCCTACAGAGAATTCATCCATCATAGGAGTGGATCGGTGTGTGGGTTGTGCTGGTTGTTACCGTTCAAATGAAGCCAGTTTGGGAAGGGTGCTATATCATGTAGTGTACATGTTGAACAAACCGTTGAGAGCCATGGCGGAGAGCCTTGTGTTTAATGTGTTCGATTCACAATCGTTCACCCCAACCGTTGTTCGAGTCCCTTTGTGTTTGGGGCTCGGTGGATGTGCATTGCTGATCATTGCCAACAAGGATGAAACAGCTGTACAGTGCTTCCATGCTTTTCAATGGTCAGTTGAGCGTTCAAGCTGCATGATCAATCATATTATATACAAATCCAATCTCCTACTACTCAATTGCAAATAGTAAGCAAGCTGTGTAGGTTGTTCATAAGGGAATGCCTTCTTGTTGTACTCAGGCCCCTTCAGAGAATTCATCCATCATAGGAGTGGATCGGTGTGTGGGTTGTGCTGGTTGTTACCGTTCAAATGAAGCCAGTTTGGGAAGGGTGCTATATCATGTAGTGTAGATGTTGAACAAACCGTTGAGAGCCATGGCGGATAGCCTTGCGGTTAAGGTTTTCTATTCACAATCGTTCACCCCAACCGTTGTTCGAGTCCGTTTGTGTTTGGGGCTCGGTGGATGTGCATTGCTGATCATTCCCAACAAGGATGAAACAGCTGTACAGTGCTTCCATGCTTTTCAATGGTCAGTTGAGCGTTCAAGCTGCATGATCAATCATATTATATACAAATCTAATCTCCTACTACTCAATTGCAAATAGTAATCTAGCGTTGTATGTTGTTCACAAGGGAATGCCTTCTTGTTGTACTTAGGCCCCTACAGAGAAGTCATCCATCATAGGAGTGGATCGGTGTGTGGGTTGTGCTGGTTGTTACCATTCAAATGAAGCCAGTTTGGGAACGGTGCTATATCATGTAGTGTACATGTTGAACAAACCGTTGAGAGCCATGGCGGATAGCCTTGTGTTTAATGTGTTCGATTCACAATCGTTCACCCCAACCGTTGTTCGAGTCCCTTTGTGTTTGGGGCTCGGTGGATGTGCATTGCTGATCATTCCCAACAATGAAGAAATAGCTGTACGGCGCGTCCATGCTTTTCAATGGTGAGTTGAGCGTTCACGCTGCATGATCAATCATATTATATACAAATCTAATCTCCTACTACTCAATTGCAAATAGTAAGCAAGCTGTGTAGGTGGTTCATAAGGGAATGCCTTCTTGTTGTACTTAGGCCCCTACAGAGAATTCATCCATCATAGGAGTGGATCGGTGTGTGGTTTGTGCTGGTTGTTACCGTTCAAATGAAGCCAGTTTGGGAAGGGTGCTATATCATGTAGTGTACATGTTGAACAAACCGTTGAGAGCCATGGCGGATAGCCTTGCGGTTAAGGTTTTCGATTCATAATCGTTCACCCCAACCGTTGTTCGAGTCCGTTTGTGTTTGGGGCTCGGTGGATGTGCATTGCTGATCATTGCCAACAAGGATGAAACAGCTGTACAGTGCTTCCATGCTTTTCAATGGTCAGTTGAGCGTTCAAGCTGCATGATCAATCATATTATATACAAATCCAATCTCCTACTACTCAATTGCAAATAGTAAGCAAGCTGTGTAGGTTGATCATAAGGGAATGCCTTCTTGTTGTACTTAGGCCCCTACAGAGAATTCATCCATCATAGGAGTGGATCGGTGTGTGGTTTGCGCTGGTTGTTACCGTTCAAATGAAGCCAGTTTGGGAAGGGTGCTATATCATGTAGTGTACATGTTGAACAAACCGTTGAGAGCCATGGCGGATAGCCTTGTGTTTAAGGTGTTCGATTCACAATCGTTCACCCCAACCGTTGTTCGAGTCCGTTTGTGTTTGGGGCTCGGTGGATGTGCATTGCTGATCATTCCCAACAAGGATGAAACAGCTGTACAGTGCTTCCATGCTTTTCAATGGTCAGTTGAGCGTTCAAGCTGCATGATCAATCATATTATATACAAATCTAATCCCCTACTACTCAATTGCAAATTGTAGTCAAGCTGTGTAGGTTATCCATAAGGGAATGCCTTCTTGTTGTACTTAGGCCCCTACAGAGAATTCATCCATCATAGGAGTGGATCGGTGTGTGGGTTGTGCTGGTTGTTACCATTCAAATGAAGCCAGTTTGGGAAGGGTGCTATTTCATGTAGTGTACATGTTGAACAAACCGTTGAGAGCCATGGCGGATAGCCTTGTGTTTAATGTGTTCGATTCACAATCGTTCACCCCAACCGTTGTTCGAGTCCCTTTGTGTTTGGGGTTCGGTGGATGTGCATTGCTGATCATTGCCAACAAGGTTGAAACAGCTGTACAGTGCTTCCATGCTTTCCAATGGTGAGTTGAGCGTTCAAGCTGCATGATCAATCATAATATATACAAATCTAATCTCCTACTACTCAATTGCAAATAGTAAGCAAGCTGTGTAGGTTGTTCATAAGGGAATGCCTTCTTGTTGTACTTAGGCCCCTACAGAGAATTCATCCATCATAGGAGTGGATCGGTGTGTGGGTTGTGCTGGTTGTTACCGTTCAAATGAAGCCAGTTTGGGAAGGGTGCTATATCATGTAGTGTAGATGTTGAACAAACCGTTGAGAGCCATGGCGGATAGCCTTGTGTTTAATGTGTTCGATTCACAATCGTTCACCCCAACCGTTGTTCGAGTCCGTTTGTGTTTGAGGCTCGGTGGATGTGCAATGCTGATCATTCCCAACAAGGATGAAACAGCTGTACAGTGCTTCCATGCTTTTCAATGGTGAGTTGAGCGTTCAAGCTGCATGATCAATCATATTATATACAAATCCAATCTCCTACGGCTCAATTGCAAATAGTAAGCAAGCTTTGTAGGTGGTTCATAAGGGAATGCCTTCTTGTTGTACTTAGGCCCCTACAGAGAATTCATCCATCATAGGAGTGGATCGGTGTGTGGTTTGTGCTGGTTGTTACCATTCAAATGAAGCCAGTTTGGGAACGGTGCTATATCACGTAGTATAGATGTTGAACAAACCGTTGAGAGCCATGGCAGATAGCCTTGTGTTCAAGCAGTTCCATTCACAATCGTTCACCCCAACCGTTGTTCGAGTCCGTTTGTGTTTGGGGCTCGGTGGATGTGCATTGCTGATCATTCCCAACAAGGATGAAACATCTGTACGGCGCGTCCATGCATTTCAGCGGTCAGTTGAGCGTTCACGCTGCATGATCAATCATATTATATACAAATCTAATCTCCTACTACTCAATTGCAAATAGTAAGCAAGCTGTGTAGGTTGTTCATAAGGGAATGCCTTCTTGTTGTACTTAGGCCCCTACAGAGAATTCATCCATCATAGGAGTGGATCGGTGTGTGGGTTGTGCTGGTTGTTACCGTTCAAATGAAGCCAGTTTGGGAAGGGTGCTATATCATGTAGTGTAGATGTTGAACAAACCGTTGAGAGCCATGGCGGATAGCCTTGCGGTTAAGGTTTTCGATTCACAATCGTTCACCCCAACCGTTGTTCGAGTCCGTTTGTGTTTGGGGCTCGGTGGATGTGCATTGCTGATCATTCCCAACAAGGATGAAACAGCTGTACAGTGCTTCCATGCTTTTCAATGGTCAGTTGAGCGTTCAAGCTGCATGATCAATCATATTATATACAAATCCAATCTCCTACTACTCAATTGCAAATAGTAAGCAAGCTTTGTAGGTGGTTCATAAGGGAATGCCTTCTTGTTGTACTGAGGCCCCTACAGAGAATTCATCCATCATAGGAGTGGATCGGTGTGTGGTTTGTGCTGGTTGTTACCATTCAAATGAAGCCAGTTTGGGAACGGTGCTATATCACGTAGTGTAGATGTTGAACAAACCGTTGAGAGCCATGGCGGATAGCCTTGTGTTTAAGCAGTTCCATTCACAATCGTTCACCCCAACCGTTGTTCGAGTCCGTTTGTGTTTGGGGCTCGGTGGATGTGCATTGCTGATCATTCCCAACAAGGATGAAACATCTGTACGGCGCGTCCATGCATTTCAGCGGTCAGTTGAGCGTTCAAGCTGCATGATCAATCATATTATATACAAATCTAATCTCCTACTACTCAATTGCAAATAGTAAGCAAGCTGTGTAGGTTGTTCATAAGGGAATGCCTTCTTGTTGTACTTAGGCCCCTACAGAGAATTCATCCATCATAGGAGTGGATCGGTGTGTGGGTTGTGCTGGTTGTTACCGTTCAAATGAAGCCAGTTTGGGAACGGTGCTATATCATGTAGTGTAGATGTTGAACAAACCGTTGAGAGCCATGGCGGATAGCCTTGCGGTTAAGGTTTTCGATTCACAATCGTTCACCCCAACCGTTGTTCGAGTCCGTTTGTGTTTTGGGCTCGGTGGATGTGCATTGCTGATCATTCCCAACAAGGATGAAACAGCTGTACAGTGCTTCCATGCTTTTCAATGGTCAGTTGAGCGTTCAAGCTGCATGATCAATCATATTATATACAAATCTAATCTCCTACTACTCAATTGCAAATAGTAAGCAAGCTGTGTAGGTTGTTCATAAGGGAATGCCTTCTTGTTGTACTGAGGCCCCTACAGAGAATTCATCCATCATAGGAGTGGATCGGTGTGTGGGTTGTGCTGGTTGTTACCATTCAAATGAAGCCAGTTTGGGAAGGGTGCTATATCATGTAGTGTAGATGTTGAACAAACCGTTGAGAGCCATGGCGGATAGCCTTGTGTTTAATGTGTTCGATTCACAATCGTTCACCCCAACCGTTGTTCGAGTCCGTTTGTGTTTGGGGCTCGGTGGATGTGCATTGCTGATCATTCCCAACAAGGATGAAACAGCTGTACAGTGCTTCCATGCTTTTCAATGGTCAGTTGAGCGTTCAAGCTGCATGATCAATCATATTATATACAAATCCAATCTCCTACTACTCAATTGCAAATAGTAAGCAAGCTTTGTAGGTGGTTCATAAGGGAATGCCTTCTTGTTGTACTGAGGCCCCTACAGAGAATTCATCCATCATAGGAGTGGATCGGTGTGTGGTTTGTGCTGGTTGTTACCATTCAAATGAAGCCAGTTTGGGAACGGTGCTATATCACGTAGTGTAGATGTTGAACAAACCGTTGAGAGCCATGGCGGATAGCCTTGTGTTTAAGCAGTTCCATTCACAATCGTTCACCCCAACCGTTGTTCGAGTCCGTTTGTGTTTGGGGCTCGGTGGATGTGCATTGCTGATCATTCCCAACAAGGATGAAACATCTGTACGGCGCGTCCATGCATTTCAGCGGTCAGTTGAGCGTTCAAGCTGCATGATCAATCATATTATATACAAATCTAATCTCCTACTACTCAATTGCAAATAGTAAGCAAGCTGTGTAGGTTGTTCATAAGGGAATGCCTTCTTGTTGTACTTAGGCCCCTACAGAGAATTCATCCATCATAGGAGTGGATCGGTGTGTGGGTTGTGCTGGTTGTTACCGTTCAAATGAAGCCAGTTTGGGAACGGTGCTATATCATGTAGTGTAGATGTTGAACAAACCGTTGAGAGCCATGGCGGATAGCCTTGCGGTTAAGGTTTTCGATTCACAATCGTTCACCCCAACCGTTGTTCGAGTCCGTTTGTGTTTTGGGCTCGGTGGATGTGCATTGCTGATCATTCCCAACAAGGATGAAACAGCTGTACAGTGCTTCCATGCTTTTCAATGGTCAGTTGAGCGTTCAAGCTGCATGATCAATCATATTATATACAAATCTAATCTCCTACTACTCAATTGCAAATAGTAAGCAAGCTGTGTAGGTTGTTCATAAGGGAATGCCTTCTTGTTGTACTCAGGCCCCTACAGAGAATTCATCCATCATAGGAGTGGATCGGTGTGTGGGTTGTGCTGGTTGTTACCGTTCAAATGAAGCCAGTTTGGGAAGGGTGCTATATCATGTAGTGTAGATGTTGAACAAACCGTTGAGAGCCATGGCGGATAGCCTTGTGTTTAATGTGTTCGATTCACAATCGTTCACCCCAACCGTTGTTCGAGTCCGTTTGTGTTTGGGGCTCGGTGGATGTGCATTGCTGATCATTCCCAACAAGGATGAAACAGCTGTACAGTGCTTCCATGCTTTTCAATGGTCAGTTGAGCGTTCAAGCTGCATGATCAATCATATTATATACAAATCTAATCCCCTACTACTCAATTGCAAATAGTAAGCAAGCTGTGTAGGTTGTTCATAAGGGAATGCCTTCTTGTTGTACTTAGGCCCCTACAGAGAATTCATCCATCATAGGAGTGGATCGGTGTGTGGTTTGTGCTGGTTGTTACCGTTCAAATGAAGCCAGTTTGGGAAGGGTGCTATATCATGTAGTGTAGATGTTGAACAAACCGTTGAGACCCATGGCGGATAGCCTTGTGTTTAATGTGTTCGATTCACAATCGTTCTCCCCAACCGTTGTTCGAGTCCGTTTGTGTTTGGGGCTCGGTGGATGTGCATTGCTGATCATTCCCAACAAGGATGAAACATCTGTACGGCGCGTCCATGCATTTCAGCGGTCAGTTGAGCGTTCAAGCTGCATGATCAATCATATTATATACAAATCCAATCTCCTACTACTCAATTGCAAATAGTAAGCAAGCTTTGTAGGTTGTTCATAAGGGAATGCCTTCTTGTTGTACTTAGGCCCCTACAGAGAATTCATCCATCATAGGAGTGGATCGGTGTGTGGTTTGTGCTGGTTGTTACCGTTCAAATGAAGCCAGTTTGGGAACGGTGCTATATCATGTAGTGTAGATGTTGAACAAACCGTTGAGAGCCACGGCAGATAGCCTTGTGTTTAAGCTGTTCCATTCACAATCGTTCACCCCAACCGTTGTTCGAGTCCGTTTGTGTTTGGGGCTCGGTGGATGTGCATTGCTGATCATTCCCAACAAGGATGAAACATCTGTACGGCGCGTCCATGCATTTCGGCGGTCAGTTGAGCGTTCAAGCTGCATGATCAATCATATTATATACAAATCCAATCTCCTACTACTCAATTGCAAATAGTAAGCAAGCTGTGTAGGTTGTTCATAAGGGAATGCCTTCTTGTTGTACTTAGGCCCCTACAGAGAATTCATCCATCATAGGAGTGGATCGGTGTGTGGTTTGCGCTGGTTGTTACCGTTCAAATGAAGCCAGTTTGGGAAGGGTGCTATATCATGTAGTGTAGATGTTGAACAAACCGTTGAGAGCCATGGCGGATAGCCTTGTGTTTAAGGTGTTCGATTCACAATCGTTCACCCCAACCGTTGTTCGAGTCCGTTTGTGTTTGGGGCTCGGTGGATGTGCATTGCTGATCATTCCCAACAAGGATGAAACAGCTGTACAGTGCTTCCATGCTTTTCAACGGTCAGTTGAGCGTTCAAGCTGCATGATCAATCATATTATATACAAATCCAATCTCCTACTACTCAATTGCAAATAGTAGTCAAGCTATGTAGGTTATCCATAAGGGAATGCCTTCTTGTTGTACTTAGGCCCCTACAGAGAATTCATCCATCATAGGAGTGGATCGGTGTGTGGGTTGTGCTGGTTGTTACCATTCAAATGAAGCCAGTTTGGGAAGGGTGCTATATCATGTAGTGTAGATGTTGAACAAACCGTTGAGAGCCATGGCGGATAGCCTTGCGGTTAAGGTTTTCTATTCACAATCGTTCACCCCAACCGTTGTTCGAGTCCGTTTGTGTTTGGGGCTCGGTGGATGTGCATTGCTGATCATTCCCAACAAGGATGAAACATCTGTACGGCGCGTCCATGCATTTCAGCGGTCAGTTGAGCGTTCACGCTGCATGATCAATCATATTATATACAAATCTTATCTCCTACTACTCAATTGCAAATAGTAAGCAAGCTGTGTAGGTTGTTCATAAGGGAATGCCTTCTTGTTGTACTTAGGCCCCTACAGAGAATTCATCCATCATAGGAGTGGATCGGTGTGTGGGTTGTGCTGGTTGTTACCATTCAAATGAAGCCAGTTTGGGAACGGTGCTATATCATGTAGTGTACATGTTGAACAAACCGTTGAGAGCCATGGCGGATAGCCTTGTGTTTAATGTGTTCGATTCACAATCGTTCACCCCAACCGTTGTTCGAGTCCGTTTGTGTTTGGGGCTCGGTGGATGTGCATTGCTGATCATTCCCAACAAGGATGAAACAGCTGTACAGTGCTTCCATGCTTTTCAATGGTCAGTTGAGCGTTCAAGCTGCATGATCAATCATATTATATACAAATCTAATCTCCTACTACTCAATTGCAAATAGTAAGCAAGCGGTGTAGGTTGTTCATAACGGAATGCCTTCTTGTTGTACTGAGGCCCCTACAGAGAATTCATCCATCATAGGAGTGGATCGGTGTGTGGTTTGTGCTGGTTGTTACCGTTCAAATGAAGCCAGTTTGGGAAGGGTGCTATATCATGTAGTGTAGATGTTGAACAAACCGTTGAGAGCCATGGCGGATAGCCTTGCGGTTGAGGTGTTCGATTCACAATCGTTCTCCCCAACCGTTGTTCGAGTCCCTTTGTGTTTGGGGCTCGGTGGATGTGCATTGCTGATCATTCCCAACAAGGATGAAACAGCTGTACAGTGCTTCCATGCTTTTCAATGGTGAGTTGAGCGTTCAAGCTGCATGATCAATCATATTATATACAAATCCAATCTCCTACTACTCAATTGCAAATAGTAAGCAAGCTTTGTAGGTGGTTCATAAGGGAATGCCTTCTTGTTGTACTTAGGCCCCTACAGAGAATTCATCCATCATAGGAGTGGATCGGTGTGTGGTTTGCGCTGGTTGTTACCGTTCAAATGAAGCCAGTTTGGGAAGGGTGCTATATCATGTAGTGTAGATGTTGAACAAACCGTTGAGAGCCATGGCGGATAGCCTTGTGTTTAAGGTGTTCGATTCACAATCGTTCACCCCAACCGTTGTTCGAGTCCGTTTGTGTTTGGGGCTCGGTGGATGTGCATTGCTGATCATTCCCAACAAGGATGAAACAGCTGTACAGTGCTTCCATGCTTTTCAACGGTCAGTTGAGCGTTCAAGCTGCATGATCAATCATATTATATACAAATCCAATCTCCTACTACTCAATTGCAAATAGTAGTCAAGCTATGTAGGTTATCCATAAGGGAATGCCTTCTTGTTGTACTTAGGCCCCTACAGAGAATTCATCCATCATAGGAGTGGATCGGTGTGTGGGTTGTGCTGGTTGTTACCATTCAAATGAAGCCAGTTTGGGAAGGGTGCTATATCATGTAGTGTAGATGTTGAACAAACCGTTGAGAGCCATGGCGGATAGCCTTGCGGTTAAGGTTTTCTATTCACAATCGTTCACCCCAACCGTTGTTCGAGTCCGTTTGTGTTTGGGGCTCGGTGGATGTGCATTGCTGATCATTCCCAACAAGGATGAAACATCTGTACGGCGCGTCCATGCATTTCAGCGGTCAGTTGAGCGTTCACGCTGCATGATCAATCATATTATATACAAATCTTATCTCCTACTACTCAATTGCAAATAGTAAGCAAGCTGTGTAGGTTGTTCATAAGGGAATGCCTTCTTGTTGTACTTAGGCCCCTACAGAGAATTCATCCATCATAGGAGTGGATCGGTGTGTGGGTTGTGCTGGTTGTTACCATTCAAATGAAGCCAGTTTGGGAACGGTGCTATATCATGTAGTGTACATGTTGAACAAACCGTTGAGAGCCATGGCGGATAGCCTTGTGTTTAATGTGTTCGATTCACAATCGTTCACCCCAACCGTTGTTCGAGTCCGTTTGTGTTTGGGGCTCGGTGGATGTGCATTGCTGATCATTCCCAACAAGGATGAAACAGCTGTACAGTGCTTCCATGCTTTTCAATGGTCAGTTGAGCGTTCAAGCTGCATGATCAATCATATTATATACAAATCTAATCTCCTACTACTCAATTGCAAATAGTAAGCAAGCGGTGTAGGTTGTTCATAACGGAATGCCTTCTTGTTGTACTGAGGCCCCTACAGAGAATTCATCCATCATAGGAGTGGATCGGTGTGTGGTTTGTGCTGGTTGTTACCGTTCAAATGAAGCCAGTTTGGGAAGGGTGCTATATCATGTAGTGTAGATGTTGAACAAACCGTTGAGAGCCATGGCGGATAGCCTTGCGGTTGAGGTGTTCGATTCACAATCGTTCTCCCCAACCGTTGTTCGAGTCCCTTTGTGTTTGGGGCTCGGTGGATGTGCATTGCTGATCATTCCCAACAAGGATGAAACAGCTGTACAGTGCTTCCATGCTTTTCAATGGTGAGTTGAGCGTTCAAGCTGCATGATCAATCATATTATATACAAATCCAATCTCCTACTACTCAATTGCAAATAGTAAGCAAGCTTTGTAGGTGGTTCATAAGGGAATGCCTTCTTGTTGTACTTAGGCCCCTACAGAGAATTCATCCATCATAGGAGTGGATCGGTGTGTGGTTTGCGCTGGTTGTTACCATTCAAATGAAGCCAGTTTGGGAACGGTGCTATATCACGTAGTGTAGATGTTGAACAAACCGTTGAGAGCCACGGCAGATAGCCTTGTGTTTAAGCTGTTCCATTCACAATCGTTCACCCCAACCGTTGTTCGAGTCCGTTTGTGTTTGGGGCTCGGTGGATGTGCATTGCTGATCATTCCCAACAAGGATGAAACATCTGTACGGCGCGTCCATGCTTTTCAATGGTCAGTTGAGCGTTCACGCTGCATGATCAATCATATTATATACAAATCTAATCTCCTACTACTCAATTGCAAATAGTAAGCAAGCTGTGTAGGTTGTTCATAAGGGAATGCCTTCTTGTTGTACTGAGGCCCCTACAGAGAATTCATCCATCATAGGAGTGGATCGGTGTGTGGGTTGTGCTGGTTGTTACCGTTCAAATGAAGCCAGTTTGGGAAGGGTGCTATATCATGTAGTGTAGATGTTGAACAAACCGTTGAGAGCCATGGCGGATAGCCTTGCGGTTAAGGTTTTCTATTCACAATCGTTCACCCCAACCGTTGTTCGAGTCCGTTTGTGTTTGGGGCTCGGTGGATGTGCATTGCTGATCATTCCCAACAAGGATGAAACAGCTGTACAGTGCTTCCATGCTTTTCAATGGTGAGTTGAGCGTTCAAGCTGCATGATCAATCATATTATATACAAATCCAATCTCCTACTACCCAATTGCAAATAGTAAGCAAGCTGTGTAGGTTGTTCATAAGGGAATGCCTTCTTGTTGTACTTAGGCCCCTACAGAGAATTCATCCATCATAGGAGTGGATCGGTGTGTGGTTTGCGCTGGTTGTTACCGTTCAAATGAAGCCAGTTTGGGAAGGGTGCTATATCATGTAGTGTACATGTTGAACAAACCGTTGAGAGCCATGGCGGATAGCCTTGTGTTTAAGGTGTTCGATTCACAATCGTTCTCCCCAACCGTTGTTCGAGTCCGTTTGTGTTTGGGGCTCGGTGGATGTGCATTGCTGATCATTCCCAACAAGGATGAAACAGCTGTACAGTGCTTCCATGCTTTTCAATGGTCAGTTGAGCGTTCAAGCTGCATGATCAATCATATTATATACAAATCTAATCCCCTACTACTCAATTGCAAATAGTAGTCAAGCTGTGTAGGTTATCCATAAGGGAATGCCTTCTTGTTGTACTTAGGCCCCTACAGAGAATTCATCCATCATAGGAGTGGATCGGTGTGTGGGTTGTGCTGGTTGTTACCATTCAAATGAAGCCGGTTTGGGAAGGGTGCTATATCATGTAGTGTACATGTTGAACAAACCGTTGAGAGCCATGGCGGATAGCCTTGTGTTTATTGTGTTCGATTCACAATCGTTCACCCCAACCGTTGTTCGAGTCCGTTTGTGTTTGGGGCTCGGTGGATGTGCATTGCTGATCATTCCCAACAAGGATGAAACAGCTGTACAGTGCTTCCATGCTTTTCAATGGTCAGTTGAGCGTTCAAGCTGCATGATCAATCATATTATATACAAATCTAATCTCCTTCTACTCAATTGCAAATAGTAAGCAAGCTGTGTAGGTTGTTCATAAGGGAATGCCTTCTTGTTGTACTGAGGCCCCTACAGAGAATTCATCCATCATAGGAGTGGATCGGTGTGTGGTTTGTGCTGGTTGTTACCGTTCAAATGAAGCCAGTTTGGGAAGGGTGCTATATCATGTAGTGTAGATGTTGAACAAACCGTTGAGAGCCATGGCGGATAGCCTTGCGGTTAAGGTGTTCGATTCACAATCGTGCTCCCCAACCGTTGTTCGAGTCCCTTTGTGTTTGGGGCTCGGTGGATGTGCATTGCTGATCATTCCCAACAAGGATGAAACATCTGTACGGCGCGTCCATGCATTTCAGCGGTCATTTGAGCGTTCAAGCTGCATGATCAATCATATTATATACAAATCCAATCTCCTACTACTCAATTGCAAATAGTAAGCAAGCTTTGTAGGTGGTTCATAAGGGAATGCCTTCTTGTTGTACTTAGGCCCCTACAGAGAATTCATCCATCATAGGAGTGGATCGGTGTGTGGTTTGTGCTGGTTGTTACCGTTCAAATGAAGCCAGTTTGGGAACGGTGCTATATCACGTAGTGTAGATGTTGAACAAACCGTTGAGAGCCACGGCAGATAGCCTTGTGTTTAAGCTGTTCGATTCACAATCGTTCACCCCAACCGTTGTTCGAGTCCCTTTGTGTTTGGGGCTCGATGGATGTGCATTGCTGATCATTCCCAACAAGGATGAAACATCTGTACGGCGCGTCCATGCATTTCAGCGGTCAGTTGAGCGTTCACGCTGCATGATCAATCATATTATATACAAATCTAATCTCCTACTACTCAATTGCAAATAGTAACCAAGCTGTGTAGGTTGTTCATAAGGGAATGCCTTCTTGTTGTACTGAGGCCCCTACAGAGAATTCATCCGTCATTGGAGTGGATCGGTGTGTGGGTTGTGCTGGTTGTTACCGTTCAAATGAAGCCAGTTTGGGAAGGGTGCTATATCATGTAGTGTAGATGTTGAACAAACCGTTGAGAGCCATGGCGGATAGCCTTGCGGTTAAGGTTTTCGATTCACAATCGTTCACCCCAACCGTTGTTCGAGTCCGTTTGTGTTTGGGGCTCGGTGGATGTGCATTGCTGATCATTCCCAACAAGGATGAAACAGCTGTACAGTGCTTCCATGCTTTTCAATGGTCAGTTGAGCGTTCAAGCTGCATGATCAATCATATTATATACAAATCCAATCTCCTACTACTCAATTGCAAATAGTAAGCAAGCTGTGTAGGTTGTTCATAAGGCAATGCCTTCTTGTTGTACTTAGGCCCCTACAGAGAATTCATCCATCATAGGAGTGGATCGGTGTGTGGTTTGCGCTGGTTGTTACCGTTCAAATGAAGCCAATTTGGGAAGGGTGCTATATCATGTAGTGTAGATGTTGAACAAACCGTTGAGAGCCATGGCGGATAGCCTTGTGCTTAAGGTGTTCGATTCACAATCGTTCTCCCCAACCGTTGTTCGAGTCCGTTTGTGTTTGGGGCTCGGTGGATGTGCATTGCTGATCATTCCCAACAAGGATGAAACAGCTGTACAGTGCTTCCATGCTTTTCAATGGTCAGTTGAGCGTTCAAGCTGCATGATCAATCATATTATATACAAATCTAATCCCCTACTACTCAATTGCAAATAGTAAGCAAGCTGTGTAGGTTATCCATAAGGGAATGCCTTCTTGTTGTACTTAGGCCCCTACAGAGAATTCATCCATCATAGGAGTGGATCGGTGTGTGGGTTGTGCTGGTTGTTACCATTCAAATGAAGCCAGTTTGGGAACGGTGCTATATCATGTAGTGTACATGTTGAACAAACCGTTGAGAGCCATGGCGGATAGCCTTGTGTTTATTGTGTTCGATTCACAATCGTTCACCCCAACCGTTGTTCGAGTCCGTTTGTGTTTGGGGCTCGGTGGATGTGCATTGCTGATCATTTCCAACAAGGATGAAACAGCTGTACAGTGCTTCCATGCTTTTCAATGGTCAGTTGAGCGTTCAAGCTGCATGATCAATCATAATATATACAAATCTAATCTCCTACTACTCAATTGCAAATAGTAATCAAGCTGTGTAGGTTGTTCATAAGGGAATGCCTTCTTGTTGTACTGAGGCCCCTACAGAGAATTCATCCATCATAGGAGTGGATCGGTGTGTGGTTTGTGCTGGTTGTTACCGTTCAAATGAAGCCAGTTTGGGAAGGGTGCTATATCATGTAGTGTAGATGTTGAACAAACCGTTGAGAGCCATGGCGGATAGCCTTGTGTTTAATGTGTTCGATTCACAATCGTTCACCCCAACCGTTGTTCGAGTCCGTTTGTGTTTGGGGCTCGGTGGATGTGCATTGCTGATCATTCCCAACAAGGATGAAACAGCTGTACAGTGCTTCCATGCTTTCCAATGGTGAGTTGAGCGTTCAAGCTGCATGATCAATCATATTATATACAAATCCAATCTCCTACTACTCAATTGCAAATAGTAAGCAAGCTTTGTAGGTGGTTCATAAGGGAATGCCTTCTTGTTGTACTGAGGCCCCTACAGAGAATTCATCCATCATAGGAGTGGATCGGTGTGTGGTTTGTGCTGGTTGTTACCATTCAAATGAAGCCAGTTTGGGAACGGTGCTATATCACGTAGTATAGATGTTGAACAAACCGTTGAGAGCCACGGCAGATAGCCTTGTGTTTAAGCAGTTCCATTCACAATCGTTCACCCCAACCGTTGTTCGAGTCCCTTTGTGTTTGGGGCTCGGTGGATGTGCATTGCTGATCATTCCCAACAAGGATGAAACATCTGTACGGCGCGTCCATGCATTTCAGCGGTCAGTTGAGCGTTCACGCTGCATGATCAATCATATTATATACAAATCTAATCTCCTACTACTCAATTGCAAATAGTAAGCAAGCTGTGTAGGTTGTTCATAAGGGAATGCCTTCTTGTTGTACTTAGGCCCCTACAGAGAATTCATCCATCATAGGAGTGGATCGGTGTGTGGGTTGTGCTGGTTGTTACCGTTCAAATGAAGCCAGTTTGGGAACGGTGCTATATCATGTAGTGTACATGTTGAACAAACCGTTGAGAGCCATGGCGGATAGCCTTGTGTTTAATGTGTTCGATTCACAATCGTTCACCCCAACCGTTGTTCGAGTCCGTTTGTGTTTGGTGCTCGGTGGATGTGCATTGCTGATCATTCCCAACAAGGATGAAACAGCTGTACAGTGCTTCCATGCTTTTCAATGGTCAGTTGAGCGTTCAAGCTGCATGATCAATCATATTATATACAAATCTAATCTCCTACTACTCAATTGCAAATAGTAAGCAAGCTGTGTATGTTGTTCATAAGGGAATGCCTTCTTGTTGTACTTAGGCCCCTACAGAGAATTCATCCATCATAGGAGTGGATCGGTGTGTGGGTTGTGCTGGTTGTTACCATTCAAATGAAGCCAGTTTGGGAAGGGTGCTATATCATGTAGTGTAGATGTTGAACAAACCGTTGAGAGCCATGGCGGATAGCCTTGCGGTTAAGGTTTTCGATTCACAATCGTTCTCCCCAACCGTTGTTCGAGTCCCTTTGTGTTTGGGGCTCGGTGGATGTGCATTGCTGATCATTCCCAACAAGGATGAAACAGCTGTACGGCGCGTCCATGCATTTCAGCGGTCATTTGAGCCTTCAAGCTGCATGATCAATCATATTATATACAGATCCAATCTCCTACTACTCAATTGCAAATAGTAAGCAAGCTTTGTAGGTGATTCATAAGGGAATGCCTTGGTTGTACGGAGGCCCCTACAGAGAATTCATCCATCATAGGAGTGGATCGGTGTGTGGTTTGTGCTGGTTGTTACCGTTCAAATGAAGCCAGTTTGGGAACGGTGCTATATCACGTAGTGTAGATGTTGAACAAACCGTTGAGAGCCACGGCAGATAGCCTTGTGTTTAAGCAGTTCCATTCACAATCGTTCACCCCAACCGTTGTTCGAGTCCCTTTGTGTTTGGGGCTCGGTGGATGTGCATTGCTGATCATTCCCAACAAGGATGAAACAGCTGTACGGCGCGTCCATGCATTTCAGCGGTCAGTTGAGCGTTCACGCTGCATGATCAATCATATTATATACAAATCTAATCTCCTACTACTCAATTGCAAATAGTAAGCAAGCTGTGTAGGTTGTTCATAAGGGAATGCCTTCTTGTTGTACTTAGGCCCCTACAGAGAATTCATCCATCATAGGAGTGGATCGGTGTGTGGTTTGTGCTGGTTGTTACCGTTCAAATGAAGCCAGTTTGGGAACGGTGCTATATCATGTAGTGTACATGTTGAACAAACCGTTGAGAGCCATGGCGGATAGCCTTGTGTTTAATGTGTTCGATTCACAATCGTTCACCCCAACCGTTGTTCGAGTCCCTTTGTGTTTGGGGCTCGGTGGATGTGCATTGCTGATCATTGCCAACAAGGATGAAACAGCTGTACAGTGCTTCCATGCTTTTCAATGGTCAGTTGAGCGTTCAAGCTGCATGATCAATCATATTATATACAAATCTAATCTCCTTCTACTCAATTGCAAATAGTAAGCAAGCTGTGTAGGTTGTTCATAAGGGAATGCCTTCTTGTTGTACTTAGGCCCCTACAGAGAATTCATCCATCATAGGAGTGGATCGGTGTGTGGGTTGTGCTGGTTGTTACCGTTCAAATGAAGCCAGTTTGGGAACGGTGCTATATCATGTAGTGTAGATGTTGAACAAACCGTTGAGAGCCATGGCGGATAGCCTTGCGGTTAAGGTTTTCGATTCACAATCGTTCACCCCAACCGTTGTTCGAGTCCGTTTGTGTTTGGGGCTCGGTGGATGTGCATTGCTGATCATTCCCAACAAGGATGAAACAGCTGTACAGTGCTTCCATGCTTTTCAATGGTCAGTTGAGCGTTCAAGCTGCATGATCAATCATATTATATACAAATCCAATCTCCTACTACTCAGTTGCAAATAGTAAGCAAGCTGTGTAGGTTGTTCATAAGGGAATGCCTTCTTGTTGTACTTAGGCCCCTACAGAGAATTCATCCATCATAGGAGTGGATCGGTGTGTGGTTTGCGCTGGTTGTTACCGTTCAAATGAAGCCAGTTTGGGCAGGGTGCTATATCATGTAGTGTAGATGTTGAACAAACCGTTGAGAGCCATGGCGGATAGCCTTGTGTTTAAGGTGTTCGATTCACAATCGTTCACCCCAACCGTTGTTCGAGTCCGTTTGTGTTTGGGGCTCGGTGGATGTGCATTGCTGATCATTCCCAACAAGGATGAAACAGCTGTACAGTGCTTCCATGCTTTTCAATGGTCAGTTGAGCGTTCAAGCTGCATGATCAATCATATTATATACAAATCTAATCCCCTACTACTCAATTGCAAATAGTAAGCAAGCTGTGTAGGTTATCCATAAGGGAATGCCTTCTTGTTGTACTTAGGCCCCTACAGAGAATTCATCCATCATAGGAGTGGATCGGTGTGTGGGTTGTGCTGGTTGTTACCATTCAAATGAAGCCAGTTTGGGAACGGTGCTATATCATGTAGTGTACATGTTGAACAAACCGTTGAGAGCCATGGCGGATAGCCTTGTGTTTATTGTGTTCGATTCACAATCGTTCACCCCAACCGTTGTTCGAGTCCCTTTGTGTTTGGGGCTCGGTGGATGTGCATTGCTGATCATTGCCAACAAGGATGAAACAGCTGTACAGTGCTTCCATGCTTTCCAATGGTGAGTTGAGCGTTCAAGCTGCATGATCAATCATAATATATACAAATCTAATCTCCTACTACTCAATTGCAAATAGTAAGCAAGCTGTGTAGGTTGTTCATAAGGGAATGCCTTCTTGTTGTACTAAGGCCCCTACAGAGAATTCATCCATCATAGGAGTGGATCGGTGTGTGGGTTGTGCTGGTTGTTACCGTTCAAATGAAGCCAGTTTGGGAACGGTGCTATAAGATGTGGTGTAGATGTTGAACAAACCGTTGAGAGCCATGGCGGATAGCCTTGTGTTTAATGTGTTCGATTCACAATCGTTCACCCCAACCGTTGTTCGAGTCCGTTTGTGTTTGGGGCTCGGTGGATGTTCAATGCTGATCATTCCCAACAAGGATGAAACAGCTGTACAGTGCTTCCATGCTTTTCAATGGTCAGTTGAGCGTTCAAGCTGCATGATCAATCATATTATATACAAATCCAATCTCCTACTACTCAATTGCAAATAGTAAGCAAGCTTTGTAGGTGGTTCATAAGGGAATGCCTTCTTGTTGTACTGAGGCCCCTACAGAGAATTCATCCATCATAGGAGTGGATCGGTGTGTGGTTTGTGCTGGTTGTTACCATTCAGATGAAGCCAGTTTGGGAACGGTGCTATATCACGTAGTATAGATGTTGAACAAACCGTTGAGAGCCACGGCAGATAGCCTTGTGTTTAAGCAGTTCCATTCACAATCGTTCACCCCAACCGTTGTTCGAGTCCCTTTGTGTTTGGGGCTCGGTGGATGTGCATTGCTGATCATTCCCAACAAGGATGAAACAGCTGTACAGTGCTTCCATGCTTTTCAATGGTCAGTTGAGCGTTCAAGCTGCATGATCAATCATATTATATACAAATCTAATCCCCTACTACTCAATTGCAAATAGTAAGCAAGCTGTGTAGGTTATCCATAAGGGAATGCCTTCTTGTTGTACTTAGGCCCCTACAGAGAATTCATCCATCATAGGAGTGGATCGGTGTGTGGGTTGTGCTGGTTGTTACCATTCAAATGAAGCCAGTTTGGGAACGGTGCTATATCATGTAGTGTAGATGTTGAACAAACCGTTGAGAGCCATGGCGGATAGCCTTGTGTTTATTGTGTTCGATTCACAATCGTTCACCCCAACCGTTGTTCGAGTCCCTTTGTGTTTGGGGTTCGGTGGATGTGCATTGCTGATCATTGCCAACAAGGATGAAACAGCTGTACAGTGCTTCCATGCTTTCCAATGGTGAGTTGAGCGTTCAAGCTGCATGATCAATCATAATATATACAAATCTAATCTCCTACTACTCAATTGCAAATAGTAAGCAAGCTGTGTAGGTTGTTCATAAGGGAATGCCTTCTTGTTGTACTGAGGCCCCTACAGAGAATTCATCCATCATAGGAGTGGATCGGTGTGTGGGTTGTGCTGGTTGTTACCGTTCAAATGAAGCCAGTTTGGGAACGGTGCTATATCATGTAGTGTAGATGTTGAACAAACCGTTGAGAGCCATGGCGGATAGCCTTGTGTTTAATGTGTTCGATTCACAATCGTTCACCCCAACCGTTGTTCGAGTCCCTTTGTGTTTGGGGCTCGGTGGATGTTCAATGCTGATCATTCCCAACAAGGATGAAACAGCTGTACAGTGCTTCCATGCTTTCCAATGGTGAGTTGAGCGTTCAAGCTGCATGATCAATCATATTATATACAAATCCAATCTCCTACTACTCAATTGCAAATAGTAAGCAAGCTTTGTAGGTGGTTCATAAGGGAATGCCTTCTTGTTGTACTGAGGCCCCTACAGAGAATTCATCCATCATAGGAGTGGATCGGTGTGTGGTTTGTGCTGGTTGTTACCATTCAGATGAAGCCAGTTTGGGAACGGTGCTATATCACGTAGTATAGATGTTGAACAAACCGTTGAGAGCCATGGCGGATAGCCTTGTGTTTAAGCAGTTCCATTCACAATCGTTCACCCCAACCGTTGTTCGAGTCCCTTTGTGTTTGGGGCTCGGTGGATGTGCATTGCTGATCATTCCCAACAAGGATGAAACATCTGTACGGCGCGTCCATGCATTTCAGCGGTCAGTTGAGCGTTCACGCTGCATGATCAATCATATTATATACAAATCTAATCTCCTACTACTCAATTGCAAATAGTAAGCAAGCTGTGTAGGTTGTTCATAAGGGAATGCCTTCTTGTTGTACTTAGGCCCCTACAGAGAATTCATCCATCATAGGAGTGGATCGGTGTGTGGGTTGTGCTGGTTGTTACCGTTCAAATGAAGCCAGTTTGGGAACGGTGCTATATCATGTAGTGTAGATGTTGAACAAACCGTTGAGAGCCATGGCGGATAGCCTTGTGTTTAATGTGTTCGATTCACAATCGTTCACCCCAACCGTTGTTCGAGTCCGTTTGTGTTTGGGGTTCGGTGGATGTGCATTGCTGATCATTCCCAACAAGGATGAAACAGCTGTACAGTGCTTCCATGCTTTGCAATGGTCAGTTGAGCGTTCAAGCTGCATGATCAATCATATTATATACAAATCTAATCTCCTTCTACTCAATTGCAAATAGTAAGCAAGCTGTGTATGTTGTTCATAAGGGAATGCCTTCTTGTTGTACTGAGGCCCCTACAGAGAATTCATCCATCATAGGAGTGGATCGGTGTGTGGGTTGTGCTGGTTGTTACCGTTCAAATGAAGCCAGTTTGGGAAGGGTGCTATATCATGTAGTGTAGATGTTGAACAAACCGTTGAGAGCCATGGCGGATAGCCTTGTGTTTAATGTGTTCGATTCACAATCGTTCTCCCCAACCGTTGTTCGAGTCCCTTTGTGTTTGGGGCTCGGTGGATGTGCATTGCTGATCATTCCCAACAAGGATGAAACATCTGTACGGCGCGTCCATGCATTTCAGCGGTCAGTTGAGCGTTCACGCTGCATGATCAATCATATTATATACAAATCTAACCTACTACTACTCAATTGCAAATAGTAAGCAAGCTGTGTAGGTTGTTCATAAAGGAATGCCTTCTTGTTGTACTTAGGCCCCTACAGAGAATTCATCCATCATAGGAGTGGACCGGTGTGTGGTTTGTGCTGGTTGTTACCGTTCAAATGAAGCCAGTTTGGGAACGGTGCTATATCATGTAGTGTAGATGTTGAACAAACCGTTGAGAGCCATGGCGGATAGCCTTGTGTTTATTGTGTTCGATTCACAATCGTTCACCCCAACCGTTGTTCGAGTCCCTTTGTGTTTGGGGCTCGGTGGATGTGCAATGCTGATCATTCCCAACAAGGATGAAACAGCTGTACAGTGCTTCCATGCTTTTCAATGGTGAGTTGGGCGTTCAAGCTGCATGATCAATCATATTATATACAAATCTAACCTCCTACTACTCAATTGCAAATAGTAAGCAAGCTGTGTAGGTTGTTCATAAGGGAATGCCTTCTTGTTGTACTGAGGCCCCTACAGATAATTCATCCATCATAGGAGTGGATCGGTGTGTGGGTTGTGCTGGTTGTTACCGTTCAAATGAAGCCAGTTTGGGAAGGGTGCTATATCATGTAGTGTAGATGTTGAACAAACCGTTGAGAGCCATGGCGGATAGCCTGGTGTTTAATGTGTTCGATTCACAATCGTTCTCCCCAACCGTTGTTCGAGTCCGTTTGTGTTTGGGGCTCGGTGGATGTGCATTGCTGATCATTCCCAACAAGGATGAAACAGCTGTACAGTGCTCCCATGCTTTTCAATGGTCAGTTGAGCGTTCAAGCTGCATGATCAATCATATTATATACGAATCCAATCTCCTACTACTCAATTGCAAATAGTAAGCAAGCTGTGTAGGTTGTTCATAAGGGAATGCCTTCTTGTTGTACTAAGGCCCCTACAGAGAATTCATCCATCATAGGAGTGGATCGGTGTGTGGGTTGTGCTGGTTGTTACCATTCAAATGAAGCCAGTTTGGGAACGGTGCTATATCATGTAGTGTACATGTTGAACAAACCGTTGAGAGCCATGGCGGATAGCCTTGTGTTTAATGTGTTCGATTCACAATCGTTCACCCCAACCGTTGTTCGAGTCCGTTTGTGTTTGGGGCTCGGTGGATGTGCAATGCTGATTATTTCCAACAAGGATGAAACAGCTGTACAGTGCTTCCATGCTTTTCAACGGTCAGTTGAGCGTTCAAGCTGCATGATCAATCATATTATATACAAATCTAACCTACTACTACTCAATTGCAAATAGTAAGCAAGCTGTGTAGGTTGTTCATAAGGGAATGCCTTCTTGTTGTACTTAGGCCCCTACAGAGAATTCATCCATCATAGGAGTGGATCGGTGTGTGGGTTGTGCTGGTTGTTACCGTTCAAATGAAGCCAGTTTGGGAACGGTGCTATATCATGTAGTGTACATGTTGAACAAACCGTTGAGAGCCATGGCGGATAGCCTTGTGTTTAATGTGTTCGATTCACAATCGTTCACCCCAACCGTTGTTCAAGTCCCTTTGTGTTTGGGGCTCGGTGGATGTGCATTGCTGATCATTCCCAACAAGGATGAAACAGCTGTACAGTGCTTCCATGCTTTTCAATGGTCAGTTGAGCGTTCAAGCTGCATGATCAATCATATTATATACAAATCTAATCTCCTTCTACTCAATTGCAAATAGTAAGCAAGCTGTGTAGGTTGTTCATAAGGGAATGCCTTCTTGTTGTACTGAGGCCCCTACAGAGAATTCATCCATCATAGGAGTGGATCGGTGTGTGGGTTGTGCTGGTTGTTACCATTCAAATGAAGCCAGTTTGGGAACGGTGCTATATCATGTAGTGTAGATGTTGAACAAACCGTTGAGAGCCATGGCGGATAGCCTTGTGTTTAATGTGTTCGATTCACAATAGTTCACCACAACCGTTTTTCGAGTCCGTTTGTGTTTGGGGCTCGGTGGATGTGCATTGCTGATCATTCCCAACAAGGATGAAACAGCTGTACAGTGCTTCCATGCTTTTCAATGGTGAGTTGAGCGTTCAAGCTGCATGATCAATCATATTATATACAAATCTAATCTCCTACTACTCAATTGCAAATAGTAAGCAAGCTGTGTAGGTTGTTCATAAGGGAATGCCTTCTTGTTGTACTTAGGCCCCTACAGAGAATTCATCCATCATAGGAGTGGATCGGTGTGTGGGTTGTGCTGGTTGTTACCATTCAAATGAAGCCAGTTTGGGAAGGGTGCTATATCATGTAGTGTAGATGTTGAACAAACCGTTGAGAGCCATGGCGGATAGCCTTGTGTTTAATGTGTTCGATTCACAATCGTTCACCCCAACCGTTGTTCGAGTCCCTTTGTGTTTGAGGCTCGGTGGATGTGCAATGCTGATCATTCCCAACAAGGATGAAACAGCTGTACAGTGCTTCCATGCTTTCCAATGGTGAGTTGAGCGTTCAAGCTGCATGATCAATCATATTATATACAAATCTAACCTCCTACTACTCAATTGCAAATAGTAAGCAAGCTGTGTAGGTTATCCATAAGGGAATGCCTTCTTGTTTTACTGAGGCCCCTACAGAGAATTCATCCATCATAGGAGTGGATCGGTGTGTGGGTTGTGCTGGTTGTTACCGTTCAAATGAAGCCAGTTTGGGAACGGTGCTATATCATGTAGTGTAGATGTTGAACAAACCGTTGAGAGCCATGGCGGATAGCCTTGCGGTTAAGGTGTTCGATTCACAATCGTTCTCCCCAACCGTTGTTCGAGTCCGTTTGTGTTTGGGGCTCGGTGGATGTGCATTGCTGATCATTCCCAACAGGGATGAAACAGCTGTACAGTGCTTCCATGCTTTTCAATGGTGAGTTGAGCGTTCAAGCTGCATGATCAATCATATTATATACAAATCTAATCTCCTACTACTCAATTGCAAATAGTAAGCAAGCTGTGTAGGTTGTTCATAAGGGAATGCCTTCTTGTTGTACTGAGGCCCCTACAGAGAAGTCATCCATCATAGGAGTGGATCGGTGTGTGGGTTATGCTGGTTGTTACCGTTCAAATGAAGCCAGTTTGGGAACGGTGCTATATCATGTAGTGTAGATGTTGAACAAACCGTTGAGAGCCATGGCGGATAGCTTTGTGTTTAAGGTGTTCGATTCACAATCGTTCACCCCAACCGTTGTTCGAGTCCGTTTGTGTTTGGGGCTCGGTGGATGTGCATTGCTGATCATTCCCAACAAGGATGAAACAGCTGTACAGTGCTTCCATGCTTTTCAATGGTGAGTTGAGCGTTCAAGCTCCATGATCAATCATATTATATACAAATCTAATCTCCTACTACTCAATTGCAAATAGTAAGCATGCTGTGTAGGTTGTTCATAAGGGAATGCCTTCTTGTTGTACTAAGGCCCCTACAGAGAATTCATCCATCATAGGAGTGGATCGGTGTGTGGGTTGTGCTGGTTGTTACCATTCAATTGAAGCCAGTTTGGGAACGGTGCTATATCATGTAGTGTTGATGTTGAACAAACCGTTGAGAGCCATGGCGGATAGCCTTGTGTTTAATGTGTTCGATTCACAATCGTTCACCCCAACCGTTGTTCGAGTCCGTTTGTGTTTGGGGCTCGGTGGATGTGCAATGCTGATTATTTCCAACAATGATGAACAATTGTACGGCGCTTCCATGCTTTTCAACGGGCAGTTGAGCGCTCAAGCTGCATGATCAATCATATTATATACAAATCCAATCTCCTACTACTCAATTGCAAATAGTAAGCAAGCTGTGTAGGTTGTTCATAAGGGAATGCCTTCTTGTTGTACTCAGGCCCCTACACAGAAGTCATCCATCATAGGAGTGGATCGGTGTGTGGGTTGTGCTGGTTGTTACCGTTCAAATGAAGCCAGTTTGGGAAGGGTGCTATATCATGTAGTGTACATGTTGAACAAACCGTTGAGAGCCATGGCGGATAGCCTTGTGTTTAATGTGTTCGATTCACAATCGTTCACCCCAACCGTTGTTCGAGTCCCTTTGTGTTTGAGGCTCGGTGGATGTGCAATGCTGATCATTCCCAACAAGGATGAAACAGCTGTACAGTGCTTCCATGCTTTTCAATGGTCAGTTGAGCGTTCAAGCTGCATGATCAATCATATTATATACAAATCTAATCTCCTACTACTCAATTGCAAATAGTAAGCAAGCTGTGTAGGTTGTTCATAAGGGAATGCCTTCTTGTTGTACTTAGGCCCCTACAGAGAATTCATCCATCATAGGAGTGGATCGGTGTGTGGGTTGTGTTGGTTGTTACCGTTCAAATGAAGCCAGTTTGGGAAGGGTGCTATATCATGTAGTGTAGATGTTGAACAAACCGTTGAGAGCCATGGCGGATAGCCTTGCGGTTAAGGTGTTCGATTCACAATCGTTCACCCCAACCGTTGTTCGAGTCCGTTTGTGTTTGGGGCTCGGTGGATGTGCATTGCTGATCATTCCCAACAAGGATGAAACAGCTGTACAGTGCTTCCATGCTTTTCAATGGTCAGTTGAGCGTTCAAGCTGCATGATCAATCATATTATATACAAATCTAATCTCCTACTACTCAATTGCAGATAGTAAGCAAGCTGTGTAGGTTGTTCATAAGGGAATGCCTTCTTGTTGTACTGAGGCCCCTACAGAGAATTCATCCATCATAGGAGTGGATCGGTGTGTGGGTTGTGCTGGTTGTTACCATTCAAATGAAGCCAGTTTGGGAAGGGTGCTATATCATGTAGTGTAGATGTTGAACAAACCGTTGAGAGCCATGGCGGATAGCCTTGTGTTTAATGTGTTCGATTCACAATCGTTCACCCCAACCGTTGTTCGAGTCCGTTTGTGTTTGGGGCTCGGTGGATGTGCAATGCTGATTATTTCCAACAATGATGAAACATTTGTACGGCGCTTCCATGCTTTTCAACGGTCAGTTGAGCGTTCAAGCTGCATGATCAATCATATTATATACAAAACCAATCTCCTACTACTCAATTGCAAATAGTAAGCAAGCTGTGTAGGTTATCCATAAGGGAATGCCTTCTTGTTGTACTCAGGCCCCTACAGAGAAGTCATCCATCATAGGAGTGGATCGGTGTGTGGGTTGTGCTGGTTGTTACCGTTCAAATGAAGCCAGTTTGGGAAGGGTGCTATATCATGTAGTGTACATGTTGAACAAACCGTTGAGAGCCATGGCGGATAGCCTTGTGTTTAATGTGTTCGATTCACAATCGTTCACCCCAACCGTTGTTCGAGTCCCTTTGTGTTTGAGGCTCGGTGGATGTGCATTGCTGATCATTCCCAACAAGGATGAAACAGCTGTACAGTGCTTCCATGCTTTCCAATGGTGAGTTGAGCGTTCAAGCTGCATGATCAATCATATTATATACAAATCTAACCTCCTACTACTCAATTGCAAATAGTAAGCAAGCTGTGTAGGTTGTTCATAAGGGAATGCCTTCTTGTTGTACTTAGGCCCCTACAGAGAATTCATCCATCATAGGAGTGGATCGGTGTGTGGGTTGTGCTGGTTGTTACCGTTCAAATGAAGCCAGTTTGGGAAGGGTGCTATATCATGTAGTGTAGATGTTGAACAAACCGTTGAGAGCCATGGCGGATAGCCTTGTGTTTAAGGTGTTCGATTCACAATCGTTCACCCCAACCGTTGTTCGAGTCCCTTTGTGTTTGGGGCTCGGTGGATGTGCATTGCTGATCATTCCCAACAAGGATGAAACAGCTGTACAGTGCTTCCATGCTTTTCAATGGTGAGTTGAGCGTTCAAGCTGCATGATCAATCATATTATATACAAATCTAATCTCCTACTACTCAGTTGCAAATAGTAAGCATGCTGTGTAGGTTGTTCATAAGGGAATGCCTTCTTGTTGCACTGAGGCCCCTACAGAGAATTCATCCATCATAGGAGTGGATCGGTGTGTGGTTTGTGCTGGTTGTTACCGTTCAAATGAAGCCAGTTTGGGAAGGGTGCTATATCATGTAGTGTAGATGTTGAACAAACCGTTGAGAGCCATGGCGGATAGCCTTGTGTTTAATGTGTTCGATTCACAATCGTTCACCCCAACCGTTGTTCGAGTCCCTTTGTGTTTGGGGCTCGGTGGATGTGCATTGCTGATCATTCCCAACAAGGATGAAACAGCTGTACAGTGCTTCCATGCTTTTCAATGGTCAGTTGAGCGTTCAAGCTGCATGATCAATCATATTATATACAAATCTAATCTCCTACTACTCAATTGCAGATAGTAAGCAAGCTGTGTAGGTTATCCATAAGGGAATGCCTTCTTGTTGTACTAAGGCCCCTACAGAGAATTCATCCATCATAGGAGTGGATCGGTGTGTGGGTTGTGCTGGTTGTTACCATTCAAATGAAGCCAGTTTGGGAACGGTGCTATATCATGTAGTGTAGATGTTGAACAAACCGTTGAGAGCCATGGCGGATAGCCTTGCGGTTAAGGTTTTCGATTCACAATCGTTCACCCCAACCGTTGTTCGAGTCCGTTTGTGTTTGGGGCTCGGTGGATGTGCAATGCTGATTATTTCCAACAATGATGAAACAGCTGTACAGTGCTTCCATGCTTTTCAACGGTCAGTTGAGCGTTCAAGCTGCATGATCAATCATATTATATACAAATCCAATCTCCTACTACTCAATTGCAAATAGTAAGCAAGCTGTGTAGGTTGTTCATAAGGGAATGCCTTCTTGTTGTACTTAGGCCCCTACAGAGAATTCATCCATCATAGGAAAGGATCGGTGTGTGGGTTGTGCTGGTTGTTACCGTTCAAATGAAGCCAGTTTGGGAACGGTGCTATATCATGTAGTGTAGATGTTGAACAAACCGTTGAGAGCCATGGCGGATAGCCTTGTGTTTAATGTGTTCGATTCACAATCGTTCACCCCAACCGTTGTTCGAGTCCGTTTGTGTTTGGGGCTCGGTGGATGTGCATTGCTGATCATTCCCAACAGGGATGAAACAGCTGTACAGTGCTTCCATGCTTTTCAATGGTCAGTTGAGCGTTCAAGCTCCATGATCAATCATATTATATACAAATCTAACCTCCTACTACTCAATTGCAAATAGTAAGCAAGCTGTGTAGGTTGTTCATAAGGGAATGCCTTCTTGTTGTACTTAGGCCCCTACAGAGAATTCATCCATCATAGGAGTGGATCGGTGTGTGGGTTGTGCTGGTTGTTACCATTCAAATGAAGCCAGTTTGGGAACGGTGCTATATCATGTAGTGTTGATGTTGAACAAACCGTTGAGAGCCATGGCGGATAGCCTTGTGTTTAATGTGTTCGATTCACAATCGTTCACCCCAACCGTTGTTCGAGTCCCTTTGTGTTTGGGGCTCGGTGGATGTGCAATGCTGATTATTTCCAACAATGATGAACAATTGTACGGCGCTTCCATGCTTTTCAACGGTCAGTTGAGCGTTCAAGCTGCATGATCAATCATATGATATACAAATCAAATCTCCTACTACTCAATTGCAAATAGTAAGCAAGCTGTGTAGGTTATCCATAAGGGAATGCCTTCTTGTTGTACTCAGGCCCCTACAGAGAAGTCATCCATCATAGGAGTGGATCGGTGTGTGGGTTGTGCTGGTTGTTACCGTTCAAATGAAGCCAGTTTGGGAACGGTGCTATATCATGTAGTGTACATGTTGAACAAACCGTTGAGAGCCATGGCGGATAGCCTTGTGTTTAATGTGTTCGATTCACAATCGTTCACCCCAACCGTTGTTCGAGTCCGTTTGTGTTTGAGGCTCGGTGGATGTGCAATGCTGATCATTCCCAACAAGGATGAAACAGCTGTACAGTGCTTCCATGCTTTCCAATGGTGAGTTGAGCGTTCAAGCTGCATGATCAATCATATTATATACAAATCTAACCTCCTACTACTCAATTGCAAATAGTAAGCAAGCTGTGTAGGTTGTTCATAAGGGAATGCCTTCTTGTTGTACTAAGGCCCCTACAGAGAATTCATCCATCATAGGAGTGGATCGGTGTGTGGGTTGTGCTGGTTGTTACCGTTCAAATGAAGCCAGTTTGGGAAGGGTGCTATATCATGTAGTGTAGATGTTGAACAAACCGTTGAAAGCCATGGCGGATAGCCTTGCGGTTAAGGTGTTCGATTCACAATCGTTCACCCCAACCGTTGTTCGAGTCCGTTTGTGTTTGGGGCTCGGTGGATGTGCATTGCTGATCATTCCCAACAAGGATGAAACAGCTGTACAGTGCTTCCATGCTTTTCAATGGTCAGTTGAGCGTTCAAGCTGCATGATCAATCATATTATATACAAATCTAATCTCCTACTACTCAATTGCAAATAGTAAGCAAGCTGTGTAGGTTGTTCATAAGGGAATGCCTTCTTGTTGTACTTAGGCCCCTACAGAGAATTCATCCATCATAGGAGTGGATCGGTGTGTGGGTTGTGCTGGTTGTTACCATTCAAATGAAGCCAGTTTGGGAACGGTGCTATATCATGTAGTGTAGATGTTGAACAAACCGTTGAGAGCCATGGCGGATAGCCTGGTGTTTAATGTGTTCGATTCACAATCGTTCACCCCAACCGTTGTTCGAGTCCGTTTGTGTTTGGGGCTCGGTGGATGTGCATTGCTGATCATTCCCAACAAGGATGAAACAGCTGTACAGTGCTTCCATGCTTTTCAATGGTCAGTTGAGCGTTCAAGCTGCATGATCAATCATATTATATACAAATCTAATCTCCTACTACTCAGTTGCAAATAGTAAGCAAGCTGTGTAGGTTGTTCATAAAGGAATGCCTTCTTGTTGTACTCAGGCCCCTTCAGAGAATCATCCATCATAGGAGTGGATCGGTGTGTGGGTTGTGCTAGTTGTTACCATTCAAATGAAGCCAGTTTGGGAAGGGTGCTATATCATGTAGTGTAGATGTTGAACAAACCGTTGAGAGCCATGGCGGATAGCCTTGTGTTTAATGTGTTCGATTCACAATCGTTCACCCCAACCGTTGTTCGAGTCCGTTTGTGTTTGGGGCTCGGTGGATGTGCATTGCTGATCATTCCCAACAAGGATGAAACAGCTGTACAGTGCTTCCATGCTTTTCAATGGTGAGTTGAGCGTTCAAGCTGCATGATCAATCATATTATATACAAATCTAATCTCCTACTACTCAATTGCAAATAGTAAGCAAGCTGTGTATGTTGTTCATAAGGGAATGTCTTCTTGTTGTACTCAGGCCCCTACAGAGAATTCATCCATCATAGGAGTGGATCGGTGTGTGGGTTGTGCTGGTTGTTACCATTCAAATGAAGCCAGTTTGGGAACGGTGCTATATCATGTAGTGTAGATGTTGAACAAACCGTTGAGAGCCATGGCGGATAGCCTTGTGTTTAATGTGTTCGATTCACAATCGTTCACCCCAACCGTTGTTCGAGTCCGTTTGTGTTTGGGGCTCGGTGGATGTGCAATGCTGATTATTTCCAACAATGATGAAACATTTGTACGGCGCTTCCATGCTTTTCAACGGTCAGTTGAGCGTTCAAGCTGCATGATCAATCATATTATATACAAATCCAATCTCCTACTACTCAATTGCAGATAGTAAGCAAGCTGTGTAGGTTGTTCATAAGGGAATGCCTTCTTGTTGTACTCAGGCCCCTACAGAGAATTCATCCATCATAGGAGTGGATCGGTGTGTGGGTTGTGCTGGTTGTTACCGTTCAAATGAAGCCAGTTTGGGAACGGTGCTATATCATGTGGTGTAGATGTTGAACAAACCGTTGAGAGCCATGGCGGATAGCCTTGTGTTTAATGTGTTCGATTCACAATCGTTCACCCCAACCGTTGTTCGAGTCCGTTTGTGTTTGGGGCTCGGTGGATGTGCATTGCTGATCATTCCCAACAAGGATGAAACAGCTGTACAGTGCTTCCATGCTTTTCAATGGTGAGTTGAGCGTTCAAGCTGCATGATCAATCATATTATATACAAATCTAATCTCCTTCTACTCAATTGCAAATAGTAAGCAAGCTGTGTAGGTTGTTCATAAGGGAATGCCTTCTTGTTGTACTTAGGCCCCTACAGAGAATTCATCCATCATAGGAGTGGATCGGTGTGTGGGTTGTGCTGGTTGTTACCGTTCAAATGAAGCCAGTTTGGGAACGGTGCTATATCATGTAGTGTACATGTTGATCAAACCGTTGAGAGCCATGGCGGATAGCCTTGTGTTTAATGTGTTCGATTCACAATCGTTCACCCCAACCGTTGTTCGAGTCCCTTTGTGTTTGGGGCTCGGTGGATGTGCATTGCTGATCATTCCCAACAAGGATGAAACAGCTGTACAGTGCTTCCATGCTTTTCAATGGTGAGTTGAGCGTTCAAGCTGCATGATCAATCATATTATATACAAATCCAATCTCCTACTACTCAATTGCAAATAGTAATCAAGCTGTGTAGGTGGTTCATAAGGGAATGCCTTCTTGTTGTACTTAGGCCCCTACAGAGAATTCATCCATCATAGGAGTGGATCGGTGTGTGGGTTGTGCTGGTTGTTACCGTTCAAATGAAGCCAGTTTGGGAACGGTGCTATATCATGTAGTGTAGATGTTGAACAAACCGTTGAGAGCCATGGCGGATAGCCTTGTGTTTAAGCTGTTCCATTCAAAATCGTTCACCCCAACCGTTGTTCGAGTCCCTTTGTGTTTGGGGCTCGGTGGATGTGCATTGCTGATCATTCCCAACAAGGATGAAACAGCTGTACAGTGCTTCCATGCTTTTCAATGGTCAGTTGAGCGTTCAAGCTGCATGATCAATCATATTATATACAAATCTAATCCCCTACTACTCAATTGCAAATAGTAAGCAAGCTGTGTAGGTTGTTCATAAGGGAATGCCTTTGTTGTACTGAGGCCCCTACGGAGAATTCATCCATCATAGGAGTGGATCGGTGTGTGGGTTGTGCTGGTTGTTACCGTTCAAATGAAGCCAGTTTGGGAACGGTGCTATATCATGTAGTGTAGATGTTGAACAAACCGTTGAGAGCCATGGCGGAGAGCCTTGTGTTTAAGGTGTTCGATTCACAATCGTTCACCCCAACCGTTGTTCGAGTCCGTTTGTGTTTGGGGTTCGGTGGATGTGCAATGCTGATCATTCCCAACAAGGATGAAACAGCTGTACAGTGCTTCCATGCTTTTCAATGGTGAGTTGAGCGTTCAAGCTGCATGATCAATCATATTATATACAAATCTAATCTCCTACTACTCAATTGCAAATAGTGAGCAAGCTGTGTAGGTTGTTCATAAGGGAATGCCTTCTTGTTGTACTTAGGCCCCTACAGAGAATTCATCCATCATAGGAGTGGATCGGTGTGTGGGTTGTGCTGGTTGTTACCGTTCAAATGAAGCCAGTTTGGGAACGGTGCTATATCATGTGGTGTAGATGTTGAACAAACCGTTGAGAGCCATGGCGGATAGCCTTGTGTTTAAGGTGTTCGATTCACAATCGTTCACCCCAACCGTTGTTCGAGTCCGTTTGTGTTTGGGGCTCGGTGGATGTGCATTGCTGATCATTCCCAACAAGGATGAAACAGCTGTACAGTGCTTCCATGCTTTTCAATGGTCAGTTGAGCGTTCAAGCTGCATGATCAATCATATTATATACAAACCTAATCTCCTACTACTCAATTGCAAATAGTAAGCAAGCTGTGTAGGTTATCCATAAAGGAATGCCTTCTTGTTGTACTTAGGCCCCTACAGAGAATTCATCCATCATAGGAGTGGATCGGTGTGTGGGTTGTGCTGGTTGTTACCGTTCAAATGAAGCCAGTTTGGGAAGGGTGCTATATCATGTAGTGTAGATGTTGAACAAACCGTTGAGAGCCATGGCGGATAGCCTTGCGGTTAAGGTGTTCGATTCACAATCGTTCACCCCAACCGTTGTTCGAGTCCGTTTGTGTTTGGGGCTCGGTGGATGTGCATTGCTGATCATTCCCAACAAGGATGAAACAGCTGTACAGTGCTTCCATGCTTTTCAATGGTGAGTTGAGCGTTCAAGCTGCATGATCAATCATATTATATACAAATCTAATCTCCTACTACTCAATTGCAAATAGTAAGCAAGGTGTGTATGTTGTTCATAAGGGAATGCCTTCTTGTTGTACTGAGGCCCCTACAGAGAATTCATCCATCATAGGAGTGGATCGGTGTGTGGGTTGTGCTGGTTGTTACCGTTCAAATGAAGCCAGTTTGGGAACGGTGCTATATCATGTAGTGTAGATGTGGAACAAACCGTTGAGAGCCATGGCGGATAGCCTTGTGTTTAATGTGTTCGATTCACAATCGTTCACCCCAACCGTTGTTCGAGTCCCTTTGTGTTTGGGGCTCGGTGGATGTGCAATGCTGATTATTTCCAACAATGATGAACAATTGTACGGCGCTTCCATGCTTTTCAACGGTCAGTTGAGCGTTCAAGCTGCATGATCAATCATATTATATACAAATCCAATCTCCTACTACTCAATTGCAGATAGTAAGCAAGCTGTGTAGGTTATCCATAAGGGAATGCCTTCTTGTTGTACTCAGGCCCCTACAGAGAATTCATCCATCATAGGAGTGGATCGGTGTGTGGGTTGTGCTGGTTGTTACCGTTCAAATGAAGCCAGTTTGGGAACGGTGCTATATCATGTAGTGTAGATGTTGGACAAACCGTTGAGAGCCATGGCGGACAGCCTTGCGGTTAAGGTGTTCGATTCACAATCGTTCACCCCAACCGCTGTTCGAGTCCGTTTGTGTTTGGGGCTCGGTGGATGTGCATTGCTGATCATTCCCAACAAGGATGAAACAGCTGTACAGTGCTTCCATGTTTTTCAATGGTGAGTTGAGCGTTCAAGCTGCATGATCAATCATATTATATACAAATCTAATCCCCTACTACTCAATTGCAAATAGTAAGCAAGCTGTGTAGGTTATCCATAAGGGTATGCCTTCTTGTTGTACTTAGGCCCCTACAGAGAATTCATCCATCATAGGAGTGGATCGGTGTGTGGGTTGTGCTGGTTGTTACCGTTCAAATGAAGCCAGTTTGGGTAGGGTGCTATATCATGTAGTGTAGATGTTGAACAAACCGTTGAGATCCATGGCGGATAGCCTTGTGTTTAATGTGTTCGATTCACAATCGTTCACCCCAACCGTTGTTCGAGTCCCTTTGTGTTTGGGGCTCGGTGGATGTGCATTGCTGATCATTCCCAACAAGGATGAAACAGCTGTACAGTGCTTCCATGCTTTTCAATGGTCAGTTGAGCGTTCAAGCTGCATGATCAATCATATTATATACAAATCCAATCTCCTACTACTCAATTGCAAATAGTAAGCAAGCTGTGTATGTTGTTCATAAGGGAATGCCTTCTTGTTGTACTCAGGCCCCTACAGAGAATTCATCCATCATAGGAGTGGATCGGTGTGTGGGTTGTGCTGGTTGTTACCGTTCAAATGAAGCCAGTTTGGGAACGGTGCTATATCATGTGGTGTAGATGTTGAACAAACCGTTGAGAGCCATGGCGGATAGCCTTGTGTTTAATGTGTTCGATTCACAATCGTTCACCCCAACCGTTGTTCGAGTCCCTTTGTGTTTGGGGCTCGGTGGATGTGCATTGCTGATCATTCCCAACAAGGATGAAACAGCTGTACAGTGCTTCCATGCTTTTCAATGGTCAGTTGAGCGTTCAAGCTGCATGATCAATCATATTATATACAAATCTAATCTCCTACTACTCAATTGCAAATAGTAAGCAAGGTGTGTATGTTGTTCATAAGGGAATGTCTTCTTGTTGTACTCAGGCCCCTACAGAGAATTCATCCATCATAGGAGTGGATCGGTGTGTGGGTTGTGCTGGTTGTTACCGTTCAAATGAAGCCAGTTTGGGAAGGGTGCTATATCATGTAGTGTACATGTTGAACAAACCGTTGAGAGCCATGGCGGATAGCCTTGTGTTTAATGTGTTCGATTCACAATCGTTCACCCCAACCGTTGTTCGAGTCCGTTTGTGTTTGGGGCTCGGTGTATGTGCAATGCTGTTTATTTCCAACAATGATGAACAATTGTACGGCGCTTCCATGCTTTTCAACGGTCAGTTGAGCGTTCAAGCTGCATGATCAATCATATTATATACAAATCCAATCTCCTACTACTCAATTGCAGATAGTAAGCAAGCTGTGTAGGTTATCCATAAGGGAATGCCTTCTTGTTGTACTCAGGCCCCTACAGAGAATTCATCCATCATAGGAGTGGATCGGTGTGTGGGTTGTGCTGGTTGTTACCGTTCAAATGAAGCCAGTTTGGGAACGGTGCTATATCATGTAGTGTAGATGTTGGACAAACCGTTGAGAGCCATGGCGGACAGCCTTGCGGTTAAGGTGTTCGATTCACAATCGTTCACCCCAACCGCTGTTCGAGTCCGTTTGTGTCTGGGGCTCGGTGGATGTGCATTGCTGATCATTCCCAACAAGGATGAAACAGCTGTACAGTGCTTCCATGCTTTTCAATGGTGAGTTGAGCGTTCAAGCTGCATGATCAATCATATTATATACAAATCTAATCCCCTACTACTCAATTGCAAATAGTAAGCAAGCTGTGTAGGTTATCCATAAGGGAATGCCTTCTTGTTGTACTTAGGCCCCTACAGAGAATTCATCCATCATAGGAGTGGATCGGTGTGTGGGTTGTGCTGGTTGTTACCGTTCAAATGAAGCCAGTTTGGGAAGGGTGCTATATCATGTAGTGTAGATGTTGAACAAACCGTTGAGAGCCATGGCGGATAGCCTTGTGTTTAATGTGTTCGATTCACAATCGTTCACCCCAACCGTTGTTCGAGTCCCTTTGTGTTTGGGGCTCGGTGGATGTGCATTGCTGATCATTCCCAACAAGGATGAAACAGCTGTACAGTGCTTCCATGCTTTTCAATGGTCAGTTGAGCGTTCAAGCTGCATGATCAATCATATTATATACAAATCTAATCTCCTACTACTCAATTGCAAATAGTAAGCAAGCTGTGTATGTTGTTCATAAGGGAATGCCTTCTTGTTGTACTCAGGCCCCTACAGAGAATTCATCCATCATAGGAGTGGATCGGTGTGTGGGTTGTGCTGGTTGTTACCGTTCAAATGAAGCCAGTTTGGGAACGGTGCTATAAGATGTGGTGTAGATGTCGAACAAACCGTTGAGAGCCATGGCGGATAGCCTTGCGGTTAAGGTGTTCGATTCACAATCGTTCACCCCAACCGTTGTTCGAGTCCGTTTGTGTTTGGGGCTCGGTGGATGTGCATTGCTGATCATTCCCAACAAGGATGAAACAGCTGTACAGTGCTTCCATGCTTTTCAATGGTCAGTTGAGCGTTCAAGCTGCATGATCAATCATATTATATACAAATCTAATCTCCTACTACTCAATTGCAAATAGTAAGCAAGCTGTGTAGGTTGTTCATAAGGGAATGCCTTCTTGTTGTACTTAGGCCCCTACAGAGAAGTCATCCATCATAGGAGTGGATCGGTGTGTGGGTTGTGCTGGTTGTTACCGTTCAAATGAAGCCAGTTTGGGAAGGGTGCTATATCATGTAGTGTTGATGTTGAACAAACCGTTGAGAGCCATGGCGGATAGCCTTGTGTTTAATGTGTTCGATTCACAATCGTTCACCCCAACCGTTGTTCGAGTCCGTTTGTGTTTGGGGTTCGGTGGATGTGCAATGCTGATCATTCCCAACAAGGATGAAACAGCTGTACAGTGCTTCCATGCTTTTCAATGGTCAGTTGAGCGTTCAAGCTGCATGATCAATCATATTATATACAAATCCAATCTCCTACTACTCAATTGCAAATAGTGAGCAAGCTGTGTAGGTTGTTCATAAGGGAATGCCTTCTTGTTGTACTTAGGCCCCTACAGAGAATTCATCCATCATAGGAGTGGATCGGTGTGTGGGTTGTGCTGGTTGTTACCGTTCAAATGAAGCCAGTTTGGGAACGGTGCTATTTCATGTAGTGTAGATGTTGAACAAACCGTTGAGAGCCATGGCGGATAGCCTTGTGTTTAATGTGTTCGATTCACAATCGTTCACCCCAACCGTTGTTCGAGTCCCTTTGTGTTTGGGGCTCGGTGGATGTGCATTGCTGATCATTCCCAACAAGGATGAAACAGCTGTACAGTGCTTCCATGCTTTTCAATGGTCAGTTGAGCGTTCAAGCTGCATGATCAATCATATTATATACAAATCCAATCTCCTACTACTCAATTGCAAATAGTAAGCAAGCTGTGTAGGTGGTTCATAAGGGAATGCCTTCTTGTTGTACTTAGGCCCCTACAGAGAATTCATCCATCATAGGAGTGGATCGGTGTGTGGTTTGTGCTGGTTGTTACCGTTCAAATGAAGCCAGTTTGGGAAGGGTGCTATATCATGTAGTGTAGATGTTGAACAAACCGTTGAGAGCCATGGCGGATAGCCTTGTGTTTAAGCTGTTCCATTCACAATCGTTCACCCCAACCGTTGTTCGAGTCCGTTTGTGTTTGGGGCTCGGTGGATGTGCATTGCTGATCATTCCCAACAAGGATGAAACAGCTGTACAGTGCTTCCATGCTTTTCAATGGTCAGTTGAGCGTTCAAGCTGCATGATCAATCATATTATATACAAATCTAATCTCCTACTACTCAATTGCAAATAGTAAGCAAGCTGTGTAGGTTGTTCATAAGGGAATGCCTTCTTGTTGTACTTAGGCCCCTACAGAGAATTCATCCATCATAGGAGTGGATCGGTGTGTGGGTTGTGCTGGTTGTTACCGTTCAAATGAAGCCAGTTTGGGAACGGTGCTATAAGATGTGGTGTAGATGTTGAACAAACCGTTGAGAGCCATGGCGGATAGCCTTGTGTTTAATGTGTTCGATTCACAATCGTTCACCCCAACCGTTGTTCGAGTCCGTTTGTGTTTGGGGCTCGGTGGATGTGCATTGCTGATCATTCCCAACAAGGATGAAACAGCTGTACAGTGCTTCCATGCTTTTCAATGGTGAGTTGAGCGTTCAAGCTGCATGATCAATCATATTATTTACAAATCCAGTCTCCTACTACTCAATTGCAGATAGTAAGCAAGCTGTGTAGGTTGTTCATAAGGGAATGCCTTCTTGTTGTACTTAGGCCCCTACAGAGAATTCATCCATCATAGGAGTGGATCGGTGTGTGGGTTGTGCTGGTTGTTACCGTTCAAATGAAGCCAGTTTGGGAAGGGTGCTATATCATGTAGTGTACATGTTGAACAAACCGTTGAGAGCCATGGCGGATAGCCTTGTGTTTAATGTGTTCGATTCACAATCGTTCACCCCAACCGTTGTTCGAGTCCGTTTGTGTTTGGGGCTCGGTGGATGTGCATTGCTGATCATTCCCAACAAGGATGAAACAGCTGTACAGTGCTTCCATGCTTTTCAATGGTGAGTTGAGCGTTCAAGCTGCATGATCAATCATATTATATACAAATCTAATCTCCTACTACTCAATTGCAAATAGTAAGCATGCTGTGTATGGTGTTCATAAGGGAATGCCTTCTTGTTGTACTTAGGCCCCTACAGAGAATTCATCCATCATAGGAGTGGATCGGTGTGTGGGTTGTGCTGGTTGTTACCGTTCAAATGAAGCCAGTTTGGGAACGGTGCTATATCATGTAGTGTACATGTTGAACAAACCGTTGAGAGCCATGGCGGATAGCCTTGTGTTTAAGCTGTTCCATTCACAATCGTTCACCCCAACCGCTGTTCGAGTCCCTTTGTGTTTGGGGCTCGGTGGATGTGCATTGCTGATCATTCCCAACAAGGATGAAACAGCTGTACAGTGCTTCCATGCTTTTCAATGGTCAGTTGAGCGTTCAAGCTGCATGATCAATCATATTATATACAAATCTAATCTCCTACTACTAAATTGCAAATAGTAAGCATGTTGTGTAGGTTGTTCATAAGGGAATGCCTTCTTGTTGTACTTAGGCCCCTACAGAGAATTCATCCATCATAGGAGTGGATCGGTGTGTGGGTTGTGCTGGTTGTTACCGTTCAAATGAAGCCAGTTTGGGAAGGGTGCTATATCATGTAGTGTAGATGTTGAACAAACCGTTGAGAGCCATGGCGGATAGCCTTGTGTTTAATGTGTTCGATTCACAATCGTTCACCCCAACCGTTGTTCGAGTCCCTTTGTGTTTGGGGCTCGGTGGATGTGCATTGCTGATCATTCCCAACAAGGATGAAACAGCTGTACAGTGCTTCCATGCTTTTCAATGGTCAGTTGAGCGTTCAAGCTGCATGATCAATCATATTATTTACAAATCCAGTCTCCTAATACTCAATTGCAGATAGTAAGCAAGCTGTGTAGGTTGTTCATAAGGGAATGCCTTCTTGTTGTACTTAGGCCCCTACAGAGAAGTCATCCATCATAGGAGTGGATCGGTGTGTGGGTTGTGCTGGTTGTTACCGTTCAAATGAAGCCAGTTTGGGAAGGGTGCTATATCACGTAGTGTAGATGTTGAACAAACCGTTGAGAGCCATGGCGGATAGCCTTGTGTTTAATGTGTTCGATTCACAAGCGTTCACCCCAACCGTTGTTCGAGTCCCTTTGTGTTTGGGGCTCGGTGGATGTGCATTGCTGATCATTCCCAACAAGGATGAAACAGCTGTACAGTGCTTCCATGCTTTTCAATGGTCAGTTGAGCGTTCAAGCTGCACGATCAATCATATTATATACAAATCTAATCTCCTACTACTCAATTGCAAATAGTTAGCATGCTGTGTAGGGTGTTCATAAGGGAATGCCTTCTTGTTGTACTTAGGCCCCTACAGAGAATTCATCCATCATAGGAGTGGATCGGTGTGTGGGTTGTGCTGGTTGTTACCGTTCAAATGAAGCCAGTTTGGGAACGGTGCTATATCATGTAGTGTACATGTTGAACAAACCGTTGAGAGCCATGGCGGATAGCCTTGTGTTTAATGTGTTCGATTCACAATCGTTCACCCCAACCGTTGTTCGAGTCCCTTTGTGTTTGGGGCTCGGTGGATGTGCATTGCTGATCATTCCCAACAAGGATGAAACAGCTGTACAGTGCTTCCATGCTTTTCAATGGTCAGTTGAGCGTTCAAGCTGCATGATCAATCATATTATTTACAAATCCAGTCTCCTACTACTCAATTGCAGATAGTAAGCAAGCTGTGTAGGTTGTTCATAAGGGAATGCCTTCTTGTTGTACTTAGGCCCCTACAGAGAATTCATCCATCATAGGAGTGGATCGGTGTGTGGGTTGTGCTGGTTGTTACCGTTCAAATGAAGCCAGTTTGGGAAGGGTGCTGTATCATGTAGTGTAGATGTTGAACAAACCGTTGAGAGCCATGGCGGATAGCCTTGTGTTTAAGCTGTTCGATTCACAATCGTTCACCCCAACCGTTGTTCGAGTCCGTTTGTGTTTGGGGCTCGATGGATGTGCATTGCTGATCATTGCCAACAAGGATGAAACAGCTGTACAGTGCTTCCATGCTTTTCAATGGTGAGTTGAGCGTTCAAGCTGCATGATCAATCATATTATATACAAATCTAATCTCCTACTACTCAATTGCAAATAGTAATCAAGCTGTGTAGGTTGTTCATAAGGGAATGCCTTCTTGTTGTACTTAGGCCCCTACAGAGAATTCATCCATCATAGGAGTGGATCGGTGTGTGGGTTGTGCTGGTTGTTACCGTTCAAATGAAGCCAGTTTGGGAAGGGTGCTATATCATGTAGTGTAGATGTTGAACAAACCGTTGAGAGCCATGGCGGATAGCCTTGTGTTTAATGTGTTCGATTCACAATCGTTCACCCCAACCGTTGTTCGAGTCCCTTTGTGTTTGGGGCTCGGTGGATGTGCATTGCTGATCATTCCCAACAAGGATGAAACAGCTGTACAGTGCTTCCATGCTTTTCAATGGTGAGTTGGGCGTTCAAGCTGCATGATCAATCATATTATATACAAATCCAATCTCCTACTACTCAATTGCAAATAGTAAGCAAGCTGTGTGGGTTGTTCATAAGGGAATGCCTTCTTGTTGTACTTAGGCCCCTACGGAGAATTCATCCATCATAGGAGTGGATCGGTGTGTGGGTTGTGCTGGTTGTTACCGTTCAAATGAAGCCAGTTTGGGAAGGGTGCTATTTCATGTAGTGTACATGTTGAACAAACCGTTGAGAGCCATGGCGGATGGTCTTCCTTATAAGATGTTCGATCCAAATCGTTAACCCCAACCGCTGTTCGAGTCCGTTTGTGTTTGGGGTTCGGTAGATGTGCATTGCTGATCATTCCCAACAAGGATGAAGCAGATGTACAGTGCTTCCATGCTTTTCAATGGTGAGTTGGGCGTTCAAGCTGCATGATCAATCATATTATATACAAATCTAATCTCCTACTACTCAATTGCAAATAGTAAGCAAGCTGTGTATGTTGTTCATAAGGGAATGCATTGGTTGTAGTTAGGCCCCTACAGAGAACTCATCCATCATAGGAGTGGATCGGTGTGTGGGTTGTGCTGGTTGTTACCGTTCAAATGAAGCCAGTTTGGGAACGGTGCTATATCATGTAGTGTAGATGTTGAACAAACCGTTGAGAGCCATGGCGGATAGCCTTGTGTTTAATGTGTTCGATTCACAATCGTTCACCCCAACCGTTGTTCGAGTCCCTTTGTGTTTGGGGCTCGGTGGATGTGCAATGCTGATCATTCCCAACAAGGATGAAACAGCTGTACAGTGCTTCCATGCTTTACAATGGTGAGTTGAGCGTTCAAGCTGCATGATCAATCATATTATATACAAATCTAATCTCCTACTACTAAATTGCAAATAGTAAGTGAGCTGTGTAGGTTGTTCATAAGGGAATGCCTTCTTGTTGTACTTAGGCCCCTACAGAGAATTCATCCATCATAGGAGTGGATCGGTGTGTGGGTTGTGCTGGTTGTTACCGTTCAAATGAAGCCAGTTTGGGAAGGGTGCTATATCATGTAGTGTAGATGTTGAACAAACCGTTGAGAGCCATGGCGGATAGCCTTGTGTTTAATGTGTTCGATTCACAATCGTTCACCCCAACCGTTGTTCGAGTCCGTTTGTGTTTGGGGCTCGGTGGATGTGCAATGCTGATCATTCCCAACAAGGATGAAACAGCTGTACAGTGCTTCCATGCTTTTCAATGGTCAGTTGAGCGTTCAAGCTGCATGATCAATCATATTATATACAAATCTAATCTCCTACTACTCAATTGCAAATAGTAAGCAAGCTGTGTAGGTTGTTCATAAGGGAATGCCTTCTTGTTGTACTTAGGCCCCTACAGAGAATTCATCCATCATAGGAGTGGATCGGTGTGTGGGTTGTGCTGGTTGTTACCGTTCAAATGAAGCCAGTTTGGGAACGGTGCTATATCATGTAGTGTAGATGTTGAACAAACCGTTGAGAGCCATGGCGGATAGCCTTGTGTTTAATGTGTTCGATTCACAATCGTTCACCCCAACCGTTGTTCGAGTCCGTTTGTGTTTGGGGCTCGGTGGATGTGCATTGCTGATCATTCCCAACAAGGATGAAACAGCTGTACAGTGCTTCCATGCTTTTCAATGGTGAGTTGAGCGTTCAAGCTGCATGATCAATCATATTATATACAAATCTAATCTCCTACTACTAAATTGCAAATAGTAGGCAAGCTGTGTAGGTTGTTCATAAGGGAATGCCTTCTTGTTGTACTTAGGCCCCTACAGAGAATTCATCCATCATAGGAGTGGATCGGTGTGTGGGTTGTGCTGGTTGTTACCGTTCAAATGAAGCCAGTTTGGGAACGGTGCTATATCATGTAGTGTAGATGTTGAACAAACCGTTGAGAGCCATGGCGGATAGCCTTGCGGTTAAGATGTTCTATACACAATCGTTCACCCCAACCGTTGTTCGAGTCCGTTTGTGTTTGGGGCTCGGTGGATGTGCATTGCTGATCATTCCCAACAAGGATGAAACAGCTGTACAGTGCTTCCATGCTTTTCAATGGTGAGTTGAGCGTTCAAGCTGCATGATCAATCATATTATATACAAATCTAATCTCCTACTACTCAATTGCAAATAGTAAGCAAGCTGTGTAGGTTGTTCATAAGGGAATGCCTTCTTGTTGTACTTAGGCCCCTACAGAGAAGTCATCCATCATAGGAGTGGATCGGTGTGTGGGTTGTGCTGGTTGTTACCGTTCAAATGAAGCCAGTTTGGGAAGGGTGCTATTTCATGTAGTGTACATGTTGAACAAACCGTTGAGAGCCATGACGGATGGTCTTCCTTATAACATGTTCGATTCACAATCGTTCACCCCAACCGTTGTTCGAGTCCGTTTGTGTTCGGGGCTCGGTGGATGTGCATTGCTGATCATTCCCAACAAGGATGAAGCAGATGTACAGTGCTTCCATGCTTTTCAATGGTGAGTTGGGCGTTCAAGCTGCATGATCAATCATATTATATACAAATCCAATCTCCTACTACTCAATTGCAAATAGTAAGCAAGCTGTGTAGGTTATCCATAAGGGAATGCCTTCTTGTTGTACTTAGGCCCCTACAGAGAATTCATCCATCATAGGAGTGGATCGGTGTGTGGGTTGTGCTGGTTGTTACCGTTCAAATGAAGCCAGTTTGGGAAGGGTGCTATATCATGTAGTGTAGATGTTGAACAAACCGTTGAGAGCCATGGCGGATAGCCTTGTGTTTAATGTGTTCGATTCACAATCGTTCACCCCAACCGTTGTTCGAGTCCGTTTGTGTTTGGGGCTCGGTGGATGTGCATTGCTGATCATTCCCAACAAGGATGAAACAGCTGTACAGTGCTTCCATGCTTTTCAATGGTGAGTTGAGCGTTCAAGCTGCATGATCAATCATATTATATACAAATCTAATCTCCTACTACTCAATTGCAAATAGTAAGCAAGCTGTGTATGTTGTTCATAAGGGAATGCCTTGGTTGTACTCAGGCCCCTACAGAGAATTCATCCATCATAGGAGTGGATCGGTGTGTGGGTTGTGCTGGTTGTTACCGTTCAAATGAAGCCAGTTTGGGAACGGTGCTATATCATGTAGTGTAGATGTTGAACAAACCGTTGAGAGCCATGGCGGATAGCCTTGCGGTTAAGATGTTCTATACACAATCGTTCACCCCAACCGTTGTTCGAGTCCCTTTGTGTTTGGGGCTCGGTGGATGTGCATTGCTGATCATTCCCAACAAGGATGAAACAGCTGTACAGTGCTTCCATGCTTTTCAATGGTCAGTTGAGCGTTCAAGCTGCATGATCAATCATATTATATACAAATCTAATCTCCTACTACTCAATTGCAAATAGTAAGCAAGCTGTGTAGGTTGTTCATAAGGGAATGCCTTCTTGTTGTACTTAGGCCCCTACAGAGAAGTCATCCATCATGGGAGTGGATCGGTGTGTGGGTTGTGCTGGTTGTTACCGTTCAAATGAAGCCAGTTTGGGAAGGGTGCTATATCATGTAGTGTACATGTTGAACAAACCGTTGAGAGCCATGGCGGATAGCCTTGTGTTTAATGTGTTCGATTCACAATCGTTCACCCCAACCGTTGTTCGAGTCCGTTTGTGTTTTGCGTTCGGTATATGTGCAATGCTGATCATTGCCAACAAGGATGAAGCAGCTGTACGGTGCTTCCATGCTTTTCAATGGTGAGTTGAGCGTTCAAGCTGCATGATCAATCATATTATATACAAATCCAATCTCCTACTACTCAATTGCAAATAGTGAGCAAGCTGTGTCGGTTGTTCATATGGGAATGCCTTGGTTGTACTCAGGCCCCTACAGAGAACTCATCCATCATAGGAGTGGATCGGTGTGTGGGTTGTGCTGGTTGTTACCGTTCAAATGAAGTTAGTTTGTGGAGGGTGCTATATCATGTAGTGTAGATGTTGAACAAACCGTTGAGAGCCATGGCGGATAGCCTTGTGTTTAATGTGTTCGATTCACAATCGTTCACCCCAACCGTTGTTCGAGTCCGTTTGTGTTTGGGGCTCGGTGGATGTGCATTGCTGATCATTCCCAACAACGATGAAACAGCTGTACAGTGCTTCCATGCTTTTCAATGGTGAGTTGAGCATTCAAGCTGCACGATCAATCATATTATATACAAATCCAATCTCCTACTACTCAATTGCAAATAGTAAGCAAGCTGTGTAGGTGGTTCATAAGGGAATGCCTTCTTGTTGTACTTAGGCCCCTACAGAGAATTCATCCATCATTGGAGTGGATCGGTGTGTGGGTTGTGCTGGTTGTTACCGTTCAAATGAAGCCAGTTTGGGAACGGTGCTATATCATGTAGTGTAGATGTTGAACAAACCGTTGAGAGCCATGGCGGATAGCCTTGCGGTTAAGATGTTCTATAAACAATCGTTCACCCCAACCGTTGTTCGAGTCCGTTTGTGTTTGGGGCTCGGTGGATGTGCAATGCTGATCATTTCCTACAACGATGAAACAGCTGTACAGTGCTTCCATGCTTTTCAATGGTGAGTTGAGCGTTCAAGCTGCATGATCAATCATATTATATACAAATCTAATCTCCTACTACTCAATTGCAAATAGTAAGCAAGCTGTGTAGGTTGTTCATAAGGGAATGCCTTCTTGTTGTACTCAGGCCCCTACAGAGAATTCATCCATCATTGGAGTGGATCGGTGTGTGGGTTGTGCTGGTTGTTACCGTTCAAATGAAGCCAGTTTGGGAACGGTGCTATATCATGTAGTGTAGATGTTGAACAAACCGTTGAGAGCCATGGCGGATAGCCTTGCGGTTAAGGTGTTCGATTCACAATCGTTCACCCCAACCGTTGTTCGAGTCCCTTTGTGTTTGGGGCTCGGTGGATGTGCAATGCTGATCATTCCCAACAAGGATGAAACAGCTGTACAGTGCTTCCATGCTTTCCAATGGTGAGTTGAGCGTTCAAGCTGCATGATCAATCATATTATATACAAATCTAATCTCCTACTACTCAATTGCAAATAGTAAGCAAGCTGTGTAGGTGGTTCATAAGGGAATGCCTTCTTGTTGTACTCAGGCCCCTACAGAGAAGTCATCCATCATAGGAGTGGATCGGTGTGTGGGTTGTGCTGGTTGTTACCATTCAAATGAAGCCAGTTTGGGAAGGGTGCTGTATCATGTAGTGTAGATGTTGAACAAACCGTTGAGAGCCATGGCGGATAGACTTGCGGTTAAGGTGTTCGATTCACAATCGTTCACCCCAACCGTTGTTCGAGTCCGTTTGTGTTTGGGGCTCGGTGGATGTGCAATGCTGATCATTCCCAACAAGGATGAAACAGCTGTACAGTGCTTCCATGCTTTTCAATGGTCAGTTGAGCGTTCAAGCTGCATGATCAATCATATTATATACAAATCTAATCTCCTACTACTCAATTGCAAATAGTAAGCAAGCTGTGTCGGTTGTTCATATGGGAATGCCTTGGTTGTACTCAGGCCCCTACAGAGAAGTCATCCATCATAGGAGTGGATCGGTGTGTGGGTTGTGCTGGTTGTTACCGTTCAAATGAGGCCAGTTTGGGAACGGTGCTATATCATGTTATGTAGATGTTGAACAAACCGTTGAGAGCCATGGCGGATAGCCTTGTGTTTAATGTGTTCGATTCACAATCGTTCACCCCAACAGTTGTTCGAGTCCCTTTGTGTTTGGGGCTCGGTGGATGTGCATTGCTGATCATTCCCAACAACGATGAAACAGCTGTACAGTGCTTCCATGCTTTTCAATGGTCAGTTGAGCATTCAAGCTGCACGATCAATCATATTATATACAAATCTAATCTCCTACTACTCAATTGCAAATAGTAAGCAAGCTGTGTAGGTTGTTCATAAGGGAATGCCTTCTTGTTGTACTTAGGCCCCTACAGAGAATTCATCCATCATAGGAGTGGATCGGTGTGTGGGTTGTGCTGGTTGTTACCGTTCAAATGAAGCCAGTTTGGGAACGGTGCTATTTCATGTAGTGTAGATGTTGAACAAACCGTTGAGAGCCATGGCGGATAGCCTTGTGTTTAATGTGTTCGATTCACAATCGTTCACCCCAACCGTTGTTCGAGTCCGTTTGTGTTTGGGGCTCGGTGGATGTGCAATGCTGATCATTCCCAACAAGGATGAAACAGCTGTACAGTGCTTCCATGCTTTACAATGGTGAGTTGAGCGTTCAAGCTGCATGATCAATCATATTATATACAAATCTAATCTCCTTCTACTCAATTGCAAATAGTAAGCAAGCTGTGTCGGTTGTTCATATGGGAATGCCTTGGTTGTACTCAGGCCCCTACAGAGAACTCATCCATCATAGGAGTGGATCGGTGTGTGGGTTGTGCTGGTTGTTACCGTTCAAATGAAGCCAGTTTGGGAAGGGTGCTGTATCATGTAGTGTAGATGTTGAACAAACCGTTGAGAGCCATGGCGGATAGCCTTGCGGTTAAGGTGTTCGATTCACAATCGTTCACCCCAACCGTTGTTCGAGTCCGTTTGTGTTTGGGGCTCGGTGGATGTGCAATGCTGATCATTCCCAACAAGGATGAAACAGCTGTACAGTGCTTCCATGCTTTTCAATGGTGAGTTGAGCGTTCAAGCTGCATGATCAATCATATTATATACAAATCTAATCCCCTACTACTCAATTGCAAATAGTAGGCAAGCTGTGTCGGTTGTTCATATGGGAATGCCTTGGTTGTACTCAGGCCCCTACAGAGAACTCATCCATCATAGGAGTGGATCGGTGTGTGGGTTGTGCTGGTTGTTACCGTTCAAATGAGGCCTGTTTGATAACGGTGCTATATCATGTTATGTAGATGTTGAACAAACCGTTGAGAGCCATGGCGGATAGCCTTGTGTTTAATGTGTTCGATTCACAATCGTTCACCCCAACCGTTGTTCGAGTCCGTTTGTGTTTGGGGCTCGGTGGATGTGCATTGCTGATCATTCCCAACAAGGATGAAACAGCTGTACAGTGCTTCCATGCTTTTCAATGGTCAGTTGAGCATTCAAGCTGCACGATCAATCATATTATATACAAATCTAATCTCCTACTACTCAATTGCAAATAGTAAGCAAGCTGTGTAGGTGGTTCATAAGGGAATGCCTTCTTGTTGTACTTAGGCCCCTACAGAGAATTCATCCATCATAGGAGTGGATCGGTGTGTGGGTTGTGCTGGTTGTTACCGTTCAAATGAAGCCAGTTTGGGAACGGTGCTATATCATGTAGTGTAGATGTTGAACAAACCGTTGAGAGCCATGGCGGATAGCCTTGTGTTTAATGTGTTCGATTCACAATCGTTCACCCCAACCGTTGTTCGAGTCCCTTTGTGTTTGGGGCTCGGTGGATGTGCAATGCTGATCATTGCCAACAAGGATGAAACAGCTGTACATTGCTTCCATGCTTTTCAATGATAAGTTGGGCGTTCAAGCTGCATGATCAATCATATTATATACAAATCTAATCTCCTTCTACTCAATTGCAAATAGTAAGCAAGCTGTGTATGTTGTTGATATGGGAATGCCTTCTTGTTGTACTCAGGCCCCTACAGAGAACACATCCATCATAGGAGTGGATCGGTGTGTGGGTTGTGCTGGTTGTTACCGTTCAAATGAAGCCAGTTTGGGAACGGTGCTATATCATGTAGTGTAGATGTTGAACAAACCGTTGAGAGCCATGGCGGATAGCCTTGCGGTTAAGGTGTTCGATTCACAATCGTTCACCCCAACCGTTGTTCGAGTCCGTTTGTGTTTGGGGCTCGGTGGATGTGCATTGCTGATCATTGCCAACAAGGATGAAACAGCTGTACAGTCCTTCCATGCTTTACAATGGTGAGTTGAGCGTTCAAGCTGCATGATCAATCATATTATATACAAATCTAATCTCCTACTACTCAATTGCAAATAGTAAGCAAGCTGTGTAGGTTGTTCATAAGGGAATGCCTTGGTTGTACTCAGGCCCCTACAGAGAATTCATCCATCATAGGAGTGGATCGGTGTGTGGGTTGTGCTGGTTGTTACCGTTCAAATGAGGCCAGTTTGGGAAGGGTGCTATATCATGTAGTGTAGCTGTTGAACAAACCGTTGAGACCCATGGCGGAGACTCTTCCTTTTAAGATGTTCGATTCACAATCGTTCGCCCCAACCGTTGTTCGAGTCCCTTTGTGTTTGGGGCTCGGTGGATGTGCATTGCTGATCATTCCCAACAAGGATGAAACAGCTGTACATTGCTTCCATGCTTTTCAATGGTGAGTTGAGCGTTCAAGCTGCATGATCAATCATATTATATACAAATTCAATCTCCTACTACTCAATTGCAAATAGTAAGCAAGCTGTGTAGGTTGTTCATAAGGGAATGCCTTCTTGTTGTACTAAGGCCCCTACAGAGAATTCATCCATCATAGGAGTGGATCGGTGTGTGGGTTGTGCTGGTTGTTACCGGTCAAATGAAGCCAGTTTGGGAAGGGTGCTATATCATGTAGTGAAGTTGTTGAACAAACCGTTGAGAGCCATGGCGGATAGCCTTGCGGTTAAGATGTTCTATACACAATCGTTCACCCCAACCGTTGTTCGAGTCCGTTTGTGTTTGGGGCTCGGTGGATGTGCATTGCTGATCATTCCCAACAAGGATGAAACAGCTGTACAGTGCTTCCATGCTTTTCAATGGTCAGTTGAGCGTTCAAGCTGCATGATCAATCATATTATATACAAATCTAATCTCCTACTACTCAATTGCAAATAGTAAGCAAGCTGTGTAGTTTGTTCATATGGGAATGCCTTGGTTGTAATGAGGCCCTTCAGAGAATTCATCCATCATAGGAGTGGATCGGTGTGTGGGTTGTGCTGGTTGTTATCGTTAAAATGAAGCCAATTTGGGAACGGTGCTATATCACGTAGTGTAGATGTTGAACAAACCGTTGAGAGCCACGGCAGATAGCCTTGTGTTTAAGCTGTTCCATTCACAATCGTTCACCCCAACCGTTGTTCGAGTCCCTTTGTGTTTGGGGCTCGGTGGATGTGCATTGCTGATCATTCCCAACAAGGATGAAACAGCTGTACAGTGCTTCCATGCTTTTCAATGGTGAGTTGAGCGTTCAAGCTGCATGATCAATCATATTATATACAAATCTAATCTCCTACTACTCAATTGCAAATAGTAAGCAAGCTGTGTAGGTTGTTCATAAGGGAATGCCTTGGTTGTACTCAGGCCCCTACAGAGAATTCATCCATCATAGGTGCGGATCGGTGTGTGGGTTGTGCTGGTTGTTACCGTTCAAATGAGGCCAGTTTGGGAACGGTGCTATATCATGTAGTGTAGATGTTGAACAAACCGTTGAGGGCCATGGCGGAGACACTTCTTTTTAAGATTTTCGATTCACAATCGTTCACCCCAACCGTTGTTCGAGTCCGTTTGTGTTTGGGGCTCGGTGGATGTGCATTGCTGATCATTCCCAACAAGGATGAAACAGCTGTACAGTGCTTCCATGCTTTTCAATGGTGAGTTGAGCGTTCAAGCTGCATGATCAATCATATTATATACAAATCCAATCTCCTACTACTCAATAGCAAACAGTAAGCAAGCTGTGTAGGTTGTTCATATGGGAATGCTTTGGTTATACTTAGGCCCCTACAGAGAAGTCATCCATCATAGGAGTGGATCGGCTTGTGGGTTGTGCTGGTTGTTACCGTTCAAATGAAGCCAGTTTGGGAAGGGTGCTATTTCATATAGTGTACATGTTGAACAAACCGTTGAGAGCCATGGCGGATAGCCTTGTGTTTAATGTGTTCGATTCACAATCGTTCACCCCAACCGTTGTTCGAGTCCGTTTGTGTTTGGGGCTCGGTGGATGTGCATTGCTGATCATTCCCAACAAGGATGAAGCAGATGTACAGTGCTTCCATGCTTTTCAATGGTGAGTTGAGCGTTCAAGCTGCATGATCAATCATATTATATACAAATCTAATCTCCTTCTACTCAATTGCAAATAGTAATCAAGCTGTGTAGGTTGTTCATAAGGGAATGCCTAGGTTGTACTCAGGCCCCTACAGAGAACACATCCATCATAGGAGTGGATCGGTGTGTGGGTTGTGCTGGTTGTTACCGTTCAAATGAAGCCAGTTTGGGAAGGGTGCTATATCATGTAGTGTACATGTTGAACAAACCGTTGAGAGCCATGGCGGATAGCCTTGTGTTTAATGTGTTCGATTCACAATCGTTCACCCCAACCGTTGTTCGAGTCCGTTTGTGTTTGGGGCTCGGTGGATGTGCATTGCTGATCATTCCCAACAAGGATGAAACAGCTGTACAGTGCTTCCATGCTTTTCAATGGTGAGTTGAGCGTTCAAGCTGCATGATCAATCATATTATATACAAATCCAATCTCCTACTACTCAATTGCAAATAGTAAGCAAGCTGTGTAGGTTGTTCATATGGGAATGCTTTAGTTACACTTAGGCCCCTACAGAGAAGTCATCCATCATAGGAGTGGATCGGTGTGTGGGTTGTGCTGGTTGTTACCGTTCAAATGAAGCCAGTTTGGGAAGGGTGCTATTTCATATAGTGTACATGTTGAACAAACCGTTGAGAGCCATGGCGGATGGCCTTGTGTTTAAGGTGTTCGATTCACAATCGTTCACCCCAACCGTTGTTCGAGTCCCTTTGTGTTTGGGGCTCGGTGGATGTGCATTGCAGATCATTCCCAACAAGGATGAAACAGCTGTCCAGTGCTTCCATGCTTTTCAATGGTGAGTTGAGCGTTCACGCTGCATGATCAATCATATTATATACAAATCTAATCTACAAATACTCAAATGCAAATGGTAAACTAGCTCTGCATATTGTTCATAAGGGAATGCATTGGTTGTAATAAGGCCCTTCAGAGAATTCATCCATCATAGGAGTGGATCGGTGTGTGGGTTGTGCTGGTTGTTACCGTTCAAATGAAGCCAGTTTGGGAACGGTGCTATATCATGTAGTGTAGATGTTGAACAAACCGTTGAGAGCCATGGCGGATAGCCTTGTGTTTAATGTGTTCGATTCACAATCGTTCACCCCAACCGTTGTTCGAGTCCCTTTGTGTTTGGGGCTCGGTGGATGTGCATTGCTGATCATTCCCAACAAGGATGAAACAGCTGTACAGTGCTTCCATGCTTTTCAATGGTGAGTTGAGCGTTCACGCGGCATGATCAATCATATTATATACAAATCTAATCTCCTACTACTCAATTGCAAATGGTAAAATAGCTCTGCATGTTGTTCATAAGGGAAGGCATTGGTTGTAATGAGGCCCTTCAGAGAATTCATCCATCATAGGAGTGGATCGGTGTGTGGGTTGTGCTGGTTGTTACCGTTCAAATGAAGCCAGTTTGGGAAGGGTGCTATATCATGTAGTGTAGATGTTGAACAAACCGTTGAGAGCCATGGCGGATAGCCTTGTGTTTAAGGTGTTCGATTCACAATCGTTCACCCCAACCGTTGTTCGAGTCCCTTTGTGTTTGGGGCTCGGTGGATGTGCATTGCTGATCATTCCCAACAAGGATGAAACAGATGTACAGTGCTTCCATGCTTTTCAATGGTGAGTTGAGCGTTCAAGCTGCACGATCAATCATATTATATACAAATCTAATCTCCTACTACTCAATTGCAAATAGTAAGCAAGCTGTGTAGGTTGTTCATAAGGCAATGCCTTCTTGTTGTACTTAGGCCCCTACAGAGAAGTCATCCATCATAGGAGTGGATCGGTGTGTGGGTTGTGCTGGTTGTTACCGTTCAAATGAAGTTAGTTTGTGGAGGGTGCTATATCATGTAGTGTAGATGTTGAACAAACCGTTGAGAGCCATGGCGGATAGCCTTGTGTTTAATGTGTTCGATTCACAATCGTTCACCCCAACCGCTGTTCGAGTCCGTTTGTGTTTGGGGCTCGGTGGATGTGCATTGCTGATCATTCCCAACAAGGATGAAACAGCTGTACATTGCTTCCATGATTTTCAATGGTGAGTTGAGCGTTCGAGCTGCATGATCAATCATATTATATACAAATCCAATCTCCTACTACTCAGTTGCAAATAGTAAGCAAGCTGTGTATGTTGTACATAAGGGAATGCCTTCTTGTTGTACTTAGGCCCCTACAGAGAATTCATCCATCATAGGAGTGGATCGGTGTGTGGGTTGTGCTGGTTGTTACCGTTCAAATGAAGCCAGTTTGGGAACGGTGCTATATCATGTAGTGTAGATGTTGAACAAACCGTTGAGAGCCATGGCGGATAGCCTTGCGGTTAAGGTGTTCGATTCACAATCGTTCACCCCAACCGTTGTTCGAGTCCCTTTGTGTTTGAGGCTCGGTGGATTTGCATTGCTGATCAATCCCAACAAGGATGAAACAGCTGTACAGTGCTTCCATGCTTTTCAATGGTGAGTTGAGCGTTCAAGCTGCACGATCAATCATATTATATACAAATCTAATCTCCAACTACTCAATTGCAAATAGTAAGCAAGCTGTGTAGGTGGTTCATAAGGGAATGCCTAGGTTGTACTTAGGCCCCTACACAGAATTCATCCATCATAGGAGTGGATCGGTGTGTGGGTTGTGCTGGTTGTTACCGTTCAAATGAAGCCAGTTTGGGAACGGTGCTATATGATGTAATGTACATGTTGAACCAACCGTTGAGAGCCATGGCGGATAGCCTTGCGGTTAAGCTGTTCTATTCACAATCGTTCACCCCAACCGTTGTTCGAGTCCCTTTGTGTTTGGGGCTCGGTGGATGTGCATTGCTGATCATTCCCAACAAGGATGAAACAGCTGTACAGTGCTTCCATGCTTTTCAATGGTGAGTTGAGCGTTCAAGCTGCATGATCAATCATATTATATACAAATCTAATCTCCAACTACTCAATTGCAAATAGTAAGCAAGCTGTGTAGGTTGTTCATAAGGGAATGCCTTCTTGTTGTACTTAGGCCCCTACAGAGAATTCATCCATCATAGGAGTGGATCGGTGTGTGGGTTGTGCTGGTTGTTACCGTTCAAATGAAGCCAGTTTGGGAACGGTGCTATATCATGTAGTGTAGATGTTGAACAAACCGTTGAGAGCCATGGCGGATAGCCTTGCGGTTAAGGTGTTCGATTCACAATCGTTCACCCCAACCGTTGTTCGAGTCCCTTTGTGTTTGAGGCTCGGTGGATTTGCATTGCTGATCAATCCCAACAAGGATGAAACAGCTGTACAGTGCTTCCATGCTTTTCAATGGTGAGTTGAGCGTTCAAGCTGCATGATCAATCATATTATATACAAATCTAATCTCCAACTACTCAATTGCAAATAGTAAGCAAGCTGTGTAGGTGGTTCATAAGGGAATGCCTAGGTTGTACTTAGGCCCCTACACAGAATTCATCCATCATTGGAGTGGATCGGTGTGTGGGTTGTGCTGGTTGTTACCGTTCAAATGAAGCCAGTTTGGGAACGGTGCTATATGATGTAATGTACATGTTGAACCAACCGTTGAGAACCATGGCGGATAGCCTTGCGGTTAAGCTGTTCTATTCACAATCGTTCACCCCAACCGTTGTTCGAGTCCGTTTGTGTTTGGGGCTCGGTGGATGTGCATTGCTGATCATTCCCAACAAGGATGAAACAGCTGTACAGTGCTTCCATGCTTTTCAATGGTGAGTTGAGCGTTCAAGCTGCATGATCAATCATATTATATACAAATCTAATCTCCAACTACTCAATTGCAAATAGTAAGCAAGCTGTGTAGGTTGTTCATAAGGGAATGCCTTCTTGTTGTACTTAGGCCCCTACAGAGAATTCATCCATCATAGGAGTGGATCGGTGTGTGGGTTGTGCTGGTTGTTACCGTTCAAATGAAGCCAGTTTGGGAACGGTGCTATATCATGTAGTGTAGATGTTGAACAAACCGTTGAGAGCCATGGCGGATAGCCTTGCGGTTAAGGTGTTCGATTCACAATCGTTCACCCCAACCGTTGTTCGAGTCCCTTTGTGTTTGAGGCTCGGTGGATTTGCATTGCTGATCAATCCCAACAAGGATGAAACAGCTGTACAGTGCTTCCATGCTTTTCAATGGTGAGTTGAGCGTTCAAGCTGCATGATCAATCATATTATATACAAATCTAATCTCCAACTACTCAATTGCAAATAGTAAGCAAGCTGTGTAGGTGGTTCATAAGGGAATGCCTAGGTTGTACTTAGGCCCCTACACAGAATTCATCCATCATTGGAGTGGATCGGTGTGTGGGTTGTGCTGGTTGTTACCGTTCAAATGAAGCCAGTTTGGGAACGGTGCTATATGATGTAATGTACATGTTGAACCAACCGTTGAGAACCATGGCGGATAGCCTTGCGGTTAAGCTGTTCTATTCACAATCGTTCACCCCAACCGTTGTTCGAGTCCGTTTGTGTTTGGGGCTCGGTGGATGTGCATTGCTGATCATTCCCAACAAGGATGAAGCAGATGTACAGTGCTTCCATGCTTTTCAATGGTGAGTTGAGCGTTCAAGCTGCATGATCAATCATATTATATACAAATTCAATCTCCTACTACTCAATTGCAAATAGTAAGCAAGCTGTGTAGGTTGTTCATAAGGGAATGCCTTCTTGTTGTACTCAGGCCCCTACAGAGAAGTCATCCATCATAGGTGTGGATCGGTGTGTGGGTTGTGCTGGTTGTTACCGTTCAAATGAAGCCAGTTTGGGAACGGTGCTATATCATGTAGTGTAGATGTTGAACAAACCGTTGAGAGCCATGGCGGATAGCCTTGTGTTTAATGTGTTCGATTCACAATCGTTCACCCCAACCGTTGTTCGAGTCCGTTTGTGTTTGGGGCTCGGTGGATGTGCATTGCTGATCATTCCCAACAAGGATGAAACAGCTGTACAGTGCTTCCATGCTTTTCAATGGTGAGTTGAGCGTTCAAGCTGCATGATCAATCATATTATATACAAATCCAATCTCCTACTACTCAAAAGCAAATGGTAAACTAGCTCTGCATGTTGTTCATAAGGGAATGCCTTCTTGTTGTACTTAGGCCCCTACAGAGAATTCATCCATCATGGGAGTGGATCGGTGTGTGGGTTGTGCTGGTTGTTACCGTTCAAATGAAGCCAGTTTGGGAAGGGTGCTATATCATGTAGTGTAGATGTTGAACAAACCGTTGAGAGCCATGGCGGATAGCCTTGTGTTTAAGGTGTTCGATTCACAATCGTTCACCCCAACCGTTGTTCGAGTCCGTTTGTGTTTGGGGCTCGATGGATGTGCATTGCTAATCATTCCCAACAAGGATGAAACAGCTGTACAGTGCTTCCATGCTTTTCAATGGTGAGTTGAGCGTTCAAGCTGCATGATCAATCATATTATATACAAATCTAATCTCCTACTACTCAATTGCAAATAGTAAGCAAGCTGTGTAGGTTGTTCATAAGGGAATGCCTTCTTGTTGTACTTAGGCCCCTACAGAGAATTCATCCATCATAGGTGTGGATCGGTGTGTGGGTTGTGCTGGTTGTTACCGTTCAAATGAAGCCAGTTTGGGAACGGTGCTATATCATGTAGTGTAGATGTTGAACAAACCGTTGAGAGCCATGGCGGAAAGCCTTGTGTTTAAGGTGTTCGATTCACAATCGTTCACCCCAACCGTTGTTCGAGTCCGTTTGTGTTTGGGGCTCGGTGGATGTGCATTGCTGATCATTCCCAACAAGGATGAAACAGATGTACAGTGCTTCCATGCGTTTCAATGGTGAGTTGAGCGTTCAAGCTGCACGATCAATCATATTATATACAAACCTAATCTCCTACTACTCAATTGCAAATAGTAAGCAAGCTGTGTAGGTTGTTCATAAGGGAATGCCTTCTTGTTGTACTCAGGCCCCTACAGAGAATTCATCCATCATAGGAGTGGATCGGTGTGTGGGTTGTGCTGGTTGTTACCGTTCAAATGAAGCCAGTTTGGGAACGGTGCTATTTCATGTAGTGTAGATGTTGAACAAACCGTTGAGAGCCATGGCGGATAGCCTTGTGTTTAATGTGTTCGATTCACAATCGTTCACCCCAACCGTTGTTCGAGTCCGTTTGTGTTTGGGGCTCGGTGGATGTGCATTGCTGATCATTCCCAACAAGGATGAAGCAGATGTACAGTGCTTCCATGCTTTTCAATGGTGAGTTGAGCGTTCAAGCTGCATGATCAATCATATTATATACAAATCTAATCTCCTACTACTCAATTGCAAATAGTAAGCAAGCTGTGTAGGTTGTTCATAAGGGAATGCCTTCTTGTTGTACTCAGGCCCCTACAGAGAATTCATCCATCATAGGAGTGGATCGGTGTGTGGGTTGTGCTGGTTGTTACCGTTCAAATGAAGCCAGTTTGGGAACGGTGCTATATCATGTAGTGTAGATGTTGAACAAACCAATGAGAGCCATGGCGGATAGCCTTGTGTTTAATGTGTTCGATTCACAGTCGTTCACCCCAACCGTTGTTCGAGTCCGTTTGTGTTTGGGGCTCGGTGGATGTGCATTGCTGATCATTCCCAACAAGGATGAAACAGCTGTACAGTGCTTCCATGCTTTTCAATGGTGGGTTGAGCGTTCAAGCTGCATGATCAATCATATTATATACAAATCCAATCTCCTACTACTCAATTGCAAATAGTAAGCAACCTGTGTAGGTTTTTGATATGGGAATGCCTTCTTGTTGTACTCAGGCCCCTACAGAGAATTCATCCATCATAGGAGTGGATCGGTGTGTGGGTTGTGCTGGTTGTTACCGTTCAAATGAAGCCAGTTTGGGAACGGTGCTATATCATGTAGTGTAGATGTTGAACAAACCGTTGAGAGCCATGGCGGATAGCCTTGTGTTTAATGTGTTCGATTCACAGTCGTTCACCCGAACCGCTGTTCGAGTCCGTTTGTGTTCGGGGCTCGGTGGATGTGCATTGCTGATCATTCCCAACAAGGATGAAACAGCTGTACAGTGCTTCCATGCTTTTCAATGGTGAGTTGAGCGTTCAAGCTGCATGATCAATCATATTATATACAAATCTAATCTCCTACTACTCAATTGCAAATAGTAAGCAAGCTGTGTAGGTTGTTCATAAGGGAATGCCTTCTTGTTGTACTCAGGCCCCTACAGAGAATTCATCCATCATAGGAGTGGATCGGTGTGTGGGTTGTGCTGGTTGTTACCGTTCAAATGAAGCCAGTTTGGAAGGGTGCTATATCATGTAGTGTAGATGTTGAACAAACCGTTGAGAGCCATGGCGGATAGCCTTGTGTTTAATGTGTTCGATTCACAATCGTTCACCCCAACCGTTGTTCGAGTCCGTTTGTGTTTGGGGCTCGGTGGATGTGCATTGCTGATCATTCCCAACAAGGATGAAACAGCTGTACAGTGCTTCCATGCTTTTTAATGGAGAGTTGGGCGTTCAAGCTGCATGATCAATCATATTATATACAAATCCAATCTCCTACTACTCAATTGCAAATAGTAAGCAACCTGTGTAGGTTTTTGATATGGGAATGCCTTCTTGTTGTACTCAGGCCCCTACAGAGAATTCATCCATCATAGGAGTGGATCGGTGTGTGGGTTGTGCTGGTTGTTACCGTTCAAATGAAGCCAGTTTGGGAACGGTGCTATATCATGTAGTGTAGATGTTGAACAAACCGTTGAGAGCCATGGTGGATAGCCTTGTGTTTAATGTGTTCGATTCACAGTCGTTCACCCCAACCGTTGTTCGAGTCCGTTTGTGTTTGGGGCTCGGTGGATGTGCATTGCTGATCATTCCCAACAAGGATGAAACAGCTGTACAGTGCCTCCATGCTTTTTAATGGAGAGTTGGGCGTTCAAGCTGCATGATCAATCATATTATATACAAATCCAATCTCCTACTACTCAATTGCAAATAGTAAGCAAGCTGTGTAGGTTGTTCATAAGGGAATGCCTTCTTGTTGTACTCAGGCCCCTACAGAGAATTCATCCATCATAGGAGTGGATCGGCTTGTGGGTTGTGCTGGTTGTTACCGTTCAAATGAAGCCAGTTTGGGAACGGTGCTATATCATGTAGTGTAGATGTTGAACAAACCGTTGAGAGCCATGGCGGATAGCCTTGTGTTTAATGTGTTCGATTCACAATCGTTCACCCCAACCGTTGTTCGAGTCCGTTTGTGTTTGGGGCTCGGTGGATGTGCATTGCTGATCATTCCCAACAAGGATGAAACAGATGTACAGTGCTTCCATGCTTTTCAATGGTGAGTTGAGCGTTCAAGCTGCATGATCAATCATATTATATACAAATCTAATCTCCTACTACTCAATTGCAAATAGTAAGCAAGCTGTGTAGGTTGTTCATAAGGGAATGCCTTCTTGTTGTACTTAGGCCCCTACAGAGAAGTCATCCATCATAGGAGTGGATCGGTGTGTGGGTTGTGCTGGTTGTTACCGTTCAAATGAAGCCAGTTTGGGAACGGTGCTATATCATGTAGTGTAGATGTTGAACAAACCGTTGAGAGCCATGGCGGATAGCCTTGTGTTTAAGCTGTTCGATTCACAGTCGTTCACCCCAACCGTTGTTCGAGTCCGTTTGTGTTTGGGGCTCGGTGGATGTGCATTGCTGATCATTCCCAACAAGGATGAAACAGCTGTACAGTGCTTCCATGCTTTTCAATGGTGGGTTGAGCGTTCAAGCTGCATGATCAATCATATTATATACAAATCCAATCTCCTACTACTCAATTGCAAATAGTAAGCAAGCTGTGTAGGTTGTTCATAAGGGAATGCCTTTTTGTTGTACTCAGGCCCCTACAGAGAATTCATCCATCATAGGAGTGGATCGGTGTGTGGGTTGTGCTGGTTGTTACCGTTCAAATGAAGCCAGTTTGGGAACGGTGCTATATCATGTAGTGTAGATGTTGAACAAACCGTTGAGAGCCATGGCGGATAGCCTTGTGTTTAATGTGTTCGATTCACAGTCGTTCACCCGAACCGCTGTTCGAGTCCGTTTGTGTTCGGGGCTCGGTGGATGTGCATTGCTGATCATTCCCAACAAGGATGAAACAGCTGTACAGTGCTTCCATGCTTTTCAATGGTGAGTTGAGCGTTCAAGCTGCATGATCAATCATATTATATACAAATCTAATCTCCTACTACTCAATTGCAAATAGTAAGCAAGCTGTGTAGGTTGTTCATAAGGGAATGCCTTCTTGTTGTACTTAGGCCCCTACAGAGAATTCATCCATCATAGGAGTGGATCGGTGTGTGGGTTGTGCTGGTTGTTACCGTTCAAATGAAGCCAGTTTGGGAAGGGTGCTATTTCATGTAGTGTACATGTTGAACAAACCGTTGAGAGCCATGGCGGATAGCCTTGTGTTTAATGTGTTCGATTCACAATCGTTCACCTCAACCGTTGTTCGAGTCCGTTTGTGTTTTGGGTTCGGTGGATGTGCAATGCTGATCATTCCCAACAAGGATGAAACAGCTGTACAGTGCTTCCATGCTTTTTAATGGAGAGTTGGGCGTTCAAGCTGCATGATCAATCATATTATATACAAATCCAATCTCCTACTACTCAATTGCAAATAGTAAGCAACCTGTGTAGGTTGTTCATAAGGGAATGCCTTCTTGTTGTACTCAGGCCCCTACAGAGAATTCATCCATCATAGGAGTGGATCGGTGTGTGGGTTGTGCTGGTTGTTACCGTTCAAATGAAGCCAGTTTGGGAACGGTGCTATATCATGTAGTGTAGATGTGGAACAAACCGTTGAGAGCCATGGCGGATAGCCTTGTGTTTAATGTGTTCGATTCACAGTCGTTCACCCCAACCGTTGTTCGAGTCCGTTTGTGTTTGGGGCTCGGTGGATGTGCATTGCTGATCATTCCCAACAAGGATGAAACAGCTGTACAGTGCTTCCATGCTTTTCAATGGTGAGTTGAGCGTTCAAGCTGCATGATCAATCATATTATATACAAATCCAATCTCCTACTACTCAATTGCAAATAGTAAGCAAGCTGTGTAGGTTGTTCATAAGGGAATGCCTTCTTGTTGTACTTAGGCCCTTACAGAGAAGTCATCCATCATAGGAGTGGATCGGTGTGTGGGTTGTGCTGGTTGTTACCGTTCAAATGAAGCCAGTTTGGGAACGGTGCTATATCATGTAGTGTAGATGTTGAACAAACCGTTGAGAGCCATGGCGGATAGCCTTGTGTTTAATGTGTTCGATTCACAATCGTTCACCCCAACCGTTGTTCGAGTCCGTTTGTGTTTGGGGCTCGGTGGATGTGCATTGCTGATCATTCCCAACAAGGATGAAACAGCTGTACAGTGCTTCCATGCTTTTCAATGGTGAGTTGAGCGTTCAAGCTGCACGATCAATCATATTATATACAAATCTAATCTCCTACTACTCAATTGCAAATAGTAAGCAAGCTGTGTATGTTGTACATAAGGGAATGCCTTAGTTGTATTTAGGCCCCTACAGAGAATTCATCCATCATAGGAGTGGATCGGTGTGTGGGTTGTGCTGGTTGTTACCGTTCAAATGAAGCCAGTTTGGGAACGGTGCTATATCATGTAGTGTAGATGTTGAACAAACCGTTGAGAGCCATGGCGGATAGCCTTGTGTTTAATGTGTTCAATTCACAATCGTTCACCCCAACCGTTGTTCGAGTCCGTTTGTGTTTGGGGCTCGGTGGATGTGCATTGCTGATCATTCCCAACAAGGATGAAACAGCTGTACAGTGCCTCCATGCTTTTTAATGGAGAGTTGGGCGTTCAAGCTGCATGATCAATCATATTATATACAAATCCAATCTCCTACTACTCAATTGCAAATAGTAAGCAAGCTGTGTAGGTTGTTGATATGGGAATGCCTTTTGTTATACTCAGGCCCCTACAGAGAATTCATCCATCATAGGAGTGGATCGGTGTGTGGGTTGTGCTGGTTGTTACCGTTCAAATGAAGCCAGTTTGGGAACGGTGCTATATCATGTAGTGTAGATGTTGAACAAACCGTTGAGAGCCATGGCGGATAGCCTTGTGTTTAATGTGTTCGATTCACAGTCGTTCACCCCAACCGTTGTTCGAGTCCGTTTGTGTTTGGGGCTCGGTGGATGTGCATTGCTGATCATTCCCAACAAGGATGAAACAGCTGTACAGTGCTTCCATGCTTTTCAATGGTGAGTTGAGCGTTCAAGCTGCATGATCAATCATATTATATACAAATCTAATCTCCTACTACTCAATTGCAAATAGTAAGCAAGCTGTGTAGGTTGTTCATAAGGGAATGCCTTTTTGTTGTACTCAGGCCCCTACAGAGAATTCATCCATCATAGGAGTGGATCGGTGTGTGGGTTGTGCTGGTTGTTACAGTTCAAATGAAGCCAGTTTGGGAACGGTGCTATATCATGTAGTGTAGATGTGGAACAAACCGTTGAGAGCCATGGCGGATAGCCTTGTGTTTATTGTGTTCGATTCACAATCGTTCACCCCAACCGTTGTTCGAGTCCCTTTGTGTTTGGGGCTCGGTGGATTTGCATTGCTGATCATTCCCAACAAGGATGAAACAGCTGTACAGTGCTTCCATGCTTTTCAATGGTCAGTTGAGCGTTCAAGCTGCATGATCAATCATATTATATACAAATCCAATCTCCTACTACTCAATTGCAAATAGTAAGCAAGCTGTGTAGGTTGTTCATAAGGGAATGCTTTCTTGTTGTACTTAGGCCCCTACAGAGAAGTCATCCATCATAGGAGTGGATCGGTGTGTGGTTTGTGCTGGTTGTTACCGTTCAAATGAAGCCAGTTTGGGAACGGTGCTATATCATGTAGTGTAGATGTTGAACGAACCGTTGAGAGCCATGGCGGATAGCCTTGTGTTTAATGTGTTCGATTCACAGTCGTTCACCCCAACCGCTGTTCGAGTCCGTTTGTGTTTGGGGCTCGGTGGATGTGCATTGCTGATCATTCCCAACAAGGATGAAACAGCTGTACAGTGCTTCCATGCTTTTCAATGGTCAGTTGAGCGTTCAAGCTGCACGATCAATCATATTATATACAAATCTAATCTCCTACTACTCAATTGCAAATAGTAAGCAAGCTGTGTAGGTTGTTCATAAGGGAATGCCTTCTTGTTGTACTTAGGCCCTTACAGAGAAGTCATCCATCATAGGAGTGGATCGGTGTGTGGGTTGTGCTGGTTGTTACCGTTCAAATGAAGCCAGTTTGGGAACGGTGCTATATCATGTAGTGTAGATGTTGAACAAACCGTTGAGAGCCATGGCGGATAGCCTTGTGTTTAATGTGTTCGATTCACAATCGTTCACCCCAACCGTTGTTCGAGTCCCTTTGTCTTTGAGGCTCGGTGGATGTGCATTGCTGATCATTCCCAACAAGGATGAAACAGCTGTACAGTGCTTCCATGCTTTTCAATGGTGAGTTGAGCGTTCAAGCTGCATGATCAATCATATTATATACAAATCCAATCTCCCACTACTCAATTGCAAATAGTAAGCAAGCTGTGTAGGTTGTTCATAAGGGAACGCCTTCTTGTTGTACTTAGGCCCCTACAGAGAATTCATCCATCATAGGAGTGGATCGGTGTGTGGGTTGTGCTGGTTGTTACCGTTCAAATGAAGCCAGTTTGGGAAGGGTGCTATATCATGTAGTGTAGATGTTGAACAAACCGTTGAGAGCCATGGCGAATAGCCTTGTGTTTAATGTGTTCGATTCACAATCGTTCACCCCAACCGTTGTTCGAGTCCGTTTGTGTTTGGGGCTCGGTGGATGTGCATTGCTGATCATTCCCAACAAGGATGAAACAGCTGTACAGTGCCTCCATGCTTTTCAATGGTCAGTTGAGCGTTCAAGCTGCATGATCAATCATATTATATACAAATCCAATCTCCTACTACTCAATTGCAAATAGTAAGCAACCTGTGTAGGTTGTTGATATGGGAATGCCTTCTTGTTGTACTCAGGCCCCTACAGAGAATTCATCCATCATAGGAGTGGATCGGTGTGTGGTTTGTGCTGGTTGTTACCGTTCAAATGAAGCCAGTTTGGGAACGGTGCTATATCATGTAGTGTAGATGTTGAACAAACCGTTGAGAGCCATGGCGGATAGCCTTGTGTTTAATGTGTTCGATTCACAGTCGTTCACCCCAACCGTTGTTCGAGTCCGTTTGTGTTTGGGGCTCGGTGGATGTGCATTGCTGATCATTCCCCACAAGGATGAAACAGCTGTACAGTGCTTCCATGCTTTTCAATGGTGAGTTGAGCGTTCAAGCTGCATGATCAATCATATTATATACAAATCTAATCTCCTACTACTCAATTGCAAATAGTAAGCAAGCTGTGTAGGTTGTTCATAAGGGAATGCCTTGGTTGTACTCAGGCCCCTACAGAGAATTCATCCATCATAGGAGTGGATCGGTGTGTGGGTTGTGCTGGTTGTTACCGTTCAAATGAAGCCAGTTTGGGAACGGTGCTATATCATGTAGTGTAGATGTTGAACAAACCGTTGAGAGCCATGGCGGATAGCCTTGTGTTTAATGTGTTCGATTCACAATCGTTCACCCCAACCGTTGTTCGAGTCCGTTTGTGTTTGGGGCTCGGTGGATTTGCATTGCTGATCATTCCCAACAAGGATGAAACAGATGTACAGTGCTCCCATGCTTTTCAATGGTGAGTTGAGCGTTCAAGCTGCATGATCAATCATATTATATACAAATCCAATCTCCTACTACTCAATTGCAAATAGTAAGCAAGCTGTGTAGGTTGTTCATAAGGGAATGCCTTCTTGTTGTACTCAGGCCCCTACAGAGAATTCATCCATCATAGGAGTGGATCGGTGTGTGGGTTGTGCTGGTTGTTACCGTTCAAATGAAGCCAGTTTGGGAACGGTGCTATATCATGTAGTGTAGATGTTGAACAAACCGTTGAGAGCCATGGCGGATAGCCTTGTGTTTAATGTGTTCGATTCACAATCGTTCACCCCAACCGTTGTTCGAGTCCGTTTGTGTTTGGGGCTCGGTGGATGTGCATTGCTGATCATTCCCAACAAGGATGAAACAGCTGTACAGTGCTTCCATGCTTTTCAATGGTGAGTTGAGCGTTCAAGCTGCATGATCAATCATATTATATACAAATCTAATCTCCTACTACTCAATTGCAAATAGTAAGCAAGCTGTGTAGGTTGTTCATAAGGGAATGCCTTCTTGTTGTACCCAGGCCCCTACAGAGAATTCATCCATCATAGGAGTGGATCGGTGTGTGGGTTGTGCTGGTTGTTACCGTTCAAATGAAGCCAGTTTGGGAACGGTGCTATATCATGTAGTGTAGATGTTGAACAAACCGTTGAGAGCCATGGCGGATAGCCTTGTGTTTAATGTGTTCGATTCACAATCGTTCACCCCAACCGTTGTTCGAGTCCGTTTGTGTTTGGGGCTCGGTGGATGTGCATTGCTGATCATTCCCAACAAGGATGAAACAGCTGTACAGTGCTTCCATGCTTTTCAATGGTGAGTTGAGCGTTCAAGCTGCATGATCAATCATATTATATACAAATCTAATCTCCTACTACTCAATTGCAAATAGTAAGCAAGCTGTGTAGGTTGTTCATAAGGGAATGCCTTCTTGTTGTACTCAGGCCCCTACAGAGAATTCATCCATCATAGGAGTGGATCGGTGTGTGGGTTGTGCTGGTTGTTACCGTTCAAATGAAGCCAGTTTGGGAACGGTGCTATATCATGTAGTGTAGATGTTGAACAAACCGTTGAGAGCCATGGCGGATAGCCTTGTGTTTAATGTGTTCGATTCACAATCGTTCACCCCAACCGTTGTTCGAGTCCGTTTGTGTTTGGGGCTCGGTGGATGTGCATTGCTGATCATTCCCAACAAGGATGAAACAGCTGTACAGTGCTTCCATGCTTTTCAATGGTCAGTTGAGCGTTCAAGCTGCATGGTCAATCATATTATATACAAATCCAATCTCCTACTACTCAATTGCAAATAGTAAGCAACCTGTGTAGGTTGTTGATATGGGAATGCCTTCTTGTTATACTTAGGCCCCTACAGAGAATTCATCCATCATAGGAGTGGATCGGTGTGTGGGTTGTGCTGGTTGGTACCGTTCAAATGAAGCCAGTTTGGAAACGGTGCTATATCATGTAGTGTAGATGTTGAACAAACCGTTGAGAGCCATGGCGGATAGCCTTGTGTTTAATGTGTTCGATTCACAGTCGTTCACCCCAACCGTTGTTCGAGTCCGTTTGTGTTTGGGGCTCGGTGGATGTGCATTGCTGATCATTCCCAACAAGGATGAAACAGCTGTACAGTGCTTCCATGCTTTTCAATGGTGAGTTGAGCGTTCAAGCTGCATGATCAATCATATTATATACAAATCTAATCTCCTACTACTCAATTGCAAATAGTAAGCAAGCTGTGTAGGTTGTTCATAAGGGAATGCCTTCTTGTTGTACTTAGGCCCCTACAGAGAATTCATCCATCATAGGAGTGGATCGGTGTGTGGGTTGTGCTGGTTGTTACCGTTCAAATGAAGCCAGTTTGGGAACGGTGCTATATCATGTAGTGTAGATGTTGAACAAACCGTTGAGAGCCATGGCGGATAGCCTTGTGTTTAATGTGTTCGATTCACAATCGTTCACCCCAACCGTTGTTCGAGTCCGTTTGTGTTTGGGGCTCGGTGGATGTGCATTGCTGATCATTCCCAACAAGGATGAAACAGCTGTACAGTGCTTCCATGCTTTTCAATGGTCAGTTGAGCGTTCAAGCTGCATGATCAATCATATTATATACAAATCCAATCTCCTACTACTCAATTGCAAATAGTAAGCAAGCTGTGTAGGTTGTTCATAAGGGAATGCCTTCTTGTTGTACTCAGGCCCCTACAGAGAAGTCATCCATCATAGGAGTGGATCAGTGTGTGGGTTGTGCTGGTTGTTACCGTTCAAATGAAGCCAGTTTGGGAACGGTGCTATTTCATGTAGTGTAGATGTTGAACAAACCGTTGAGAGCCATGGCGGATAGCCTTGTGTTTAATGTGTTCGATTCACAGTCGTTCACCCCAACCGTTGTTCGAGTCCGTTTGTGTTTGGGGCTCGGTGGATGTGCATTGCTGATCATTCCCAACAAGGATGAAACAGCTGTACAGTGCTTCCATGCTTTTCAATGGTGAGTTGAGCGTTCAAGCTGCATGATCAATCATATTATATACAAATCTAATCTCCTACTACTCAATTGCAAATAGTAAGCAAGCTGTGTAGGTTGTTCATAAGGGAACGCCTTCTTGTTGTACTTAGGCCCCTACAGAGAATTCATCCATCATAGGAGTGGATCGGTGTGTGGGTTGTGCTGGTTGTTACCGTTCAAATGAAGCCAGTTTGGGAACGGTGCTATATCATGTAGTGTAGATGTTGAACAAACCGTTGAGAGCCATGGCGGATAGCCTTGTGTTTAATGTGTTCGATTCACAATCGTTCACCCCAACCGTTGTTCGAGTCCGTTTGTGTTTGGGGCTCGGTGGATTTGCATTGCTGATCATTCCCAACAAGGATGAAACAGCTGTACAGTGCTTCCATGCTTTTCAATGGTGAGTTGAGCGTTCAAGCTGCATGATCAATCATATTATATACAAATCCAATCTCCTACTACTCAATTGCAAATAGTAAGCAAGCTGTGTAGGTTGTTCATAAGGGAATGCCCAGGTTGTACTTAGGCCCCTCCAGAGAAGTCATCCATCATAGGAGTGGATCGGTGTGTGGTTTGTGCTGGTTGTTACCGTTCAAATGAAGCCAGTTTGGGAACGGTGCTATATCATGTAGTGTAGATGTTGAACGAACCGTTGAGAGCCATGGCGGATAGCCTTGTGTTTAATGTGTTCGATTCACATTCGTTCACCCCAACCGTTGTTCGAGTCCGTTTGTGTTCGGGGCTCGGTGGATGTGCATTGCTGATCATTCCCAACAAGGATGAAACAGCTGTACAGTGCTTCCATGCTTTTCAATGGTGAGTTGAGCGTTCAAGCTGCACGATCAATCATATTATATACAAATCCAATCTCCTACTACTCAATTGCAAATAGTAAGCAAGCTGTGTAGGTTGTTCATAAGGGAATGCCTTCTTGTTGTACTTACGCCCTTACAGAGAAGTCATCCATCATAGGAGTGGATCGGTGTGTGGGTTGTGCTGGTTGTTACCGTTCAAATGAAGCCAGTTTGGGAACGGTGCTATATCATGTAGTGTAGATGTTGAACAAACCGTTGAGAGCCATGGCGGATAGCCTTGTGTTTAATGTGTTCGATTCACAATCGTTCACCCCAACCGTTGTTCGAGTCCCTTTGTCTTTGAGGCTCGGTCGATGTGCATTGCTGATCATTCCCAACTAGGATGAAACAGCTGTACAGTGCTTCCATGCTTTTCAATGGTGAGTTGAGCGTTCAAGCTGCATGATCAATCATATTATATACAAATCCAATCTCCCACTACTCAATTGCAAATAGTAAGCAAGCTGTGTATTTTGTTGATATGGGAATGCCTTGGTTGTACTCAGGCCCCTACAGAGAATTCATCCATCATAGGAGTGGATCGGTGTGTGGGTTGTGCTGGTTGTTACCGTTCAAATGAAGCCAGTTTGGGAACGGTGCTATATCATGTAGTGTAGATGTTGAACAAACCGTTGAGAGCCATGGCGGATAGCCTTGTGTTTAATGTGTTCGATTCACAGTCGTTCACCCCAACCGTTGTTCGAGTCCCTTTGTGTTTGGGGCTCGGTGGATGTGCATTGCTGATCATTCCCAACAAGGATGAAACAGCTGTACAGTGCTTCCATGCTTTTCAATGGTCAGTTGAGCGTTCAAGCTGCATGATCAATCATATTATATACAAATCTAATCTCCTACTACTCAATTGCAAATAGTAGGCAAGCTGTGTAGGTTGTTCATAAAGGAATGCCTTCTTGTTGTACTCAGGCCCCTACAGAGAATTCATCCATCATAGGAGTGGATCGGTGTGTGGGTTGTGCTGGTTGTTACCGTTCAAATGAAGCCAGTTTGGGAACGGTGCTATATCATGTAGTGTAGATGTTGAACAAACCGTTGAGAGCCATGGCGGATAGCCTTGTGTTTAATGTGTTCGATTCACAATCGTTCACCCCAACCGTTGTTCGATTCCGTTTGTGTTTGGGGCTCGGTGGATTTGCATTGCTGATCATTCCCAACAAGGATGAAACAGCTGTACAGTGCTTCCATGCTTTTCAATGGTGAGTTGAGCGTTCAAGCTGCATGATCAATCATATTATATACAAATCCAATCTCCTACTACTCAATTGCAAATAGTAAGCAAGCTGTGTAGGTTGTTCATAAGGGAATGCCCAGGTTGTACTTAGGCCCCTACAGAGAACTCATCCATCATAGGAGTGGATTGGTGTGTGGTTTGTGCTGGTTGTTACCGTTCAAATGAAGCCAGTTTGGGAACGGTGCTATATCATGTAGTGTAGATGTTGAACAAACCGTTGAGAGCCATGGCGGATAGCCTTGTGTTTAATGTGTTCGATTCACAATCGTTCACCCCAACCGTTGTTCGAGTCCGTTTGTGTTTGGGGCTCGGTGGATGTGCATTGCTGATCATTCCCAACAAGGATGAAACAGCTGTACAGTGCTTCCATGCTTTTCAATGGTCAGTTGAGCGTTCAAGCTGCATGATCAATCATATTATATACAAATCCAATCTCCTACTACTCAATTGCAAATAGTAAGCAAGCTGTGTAGGTTATCCATAAGGGAATGCCTTCTTGTTGTACTCAGGCCCCTACAGAGAAGTCATCCATCATAGGAGTGGATCAGTGTGTGGGTTGTGCTGGTTGTTACCGTTCAAATGAAGCCAGTTTGGGAACGGTGCTATTTCATGTAGTGTAGATGTTGAACAAACCGTTGAGAGCCATGGCGGATAGCCTTGTGTTTAATGTGTTCGATTCACAGTCGTTCACCCCAACCGTTGTTCGAGTCCGTTTGTGTTTGGGGCTCGGTGGATGTGCATTGCTGATCATTCCCAACAAGGATGAAACAGCTGTACAGTGCTTCCATGCTTTTCAATGGTGAGTTGAGCGTTCAAGCTGCATGATCAATCATATTATATACAAATCTAATCACCTACTACTCAATTGCAAATAGTAAGCAAGCTGTGTGGGTTGTTCATAAGGGAATGCCTTCTTGTTGTACTCAGGCCCCTACAGAGAATTCATCCATCATAGGAGTGGATCGGTGTGTGGGTTGTGCTGGTTGTTACCGTTCAAATGAAGCCAGTTTGGGAAGGGTGCTATATCATGTAGTGTAGATGTTGAACAAACCGTTGAGAGCCATGGCGGATAGCCTTGTGTTTAATGTGTTCGATTCACAATCGTTCACCCCAACCGTTGTTCGAGTCCGTTTGTGTTTGGGGCTCGGTGGATGTGCATTGCTGATCATTCCCAACAAGGATGAAACAGCTGTACAGTGCTTCCATGCTTTTCAATGGTCAGTTGAGCGTTCAAGCTGCATGATCAATCATATTATATACAAATCCAATCTCCTACTACTCAATTGCAAATAGTAATCAAGCTGTGTAGGTTGTTCATAAGGGAATGCCTTGGTTGTACTTAGGCCCCTCCAGAGAAGTCATCCATCATAGGAGTGGATCGGTGTGTGGTTTGTGCTGGTTGTTACCGTTCAAATGAAGCCAGTTTGGGAACGGTGCTATATCATGTAGTGTAGATGTTGAACGAACCGTTGAGAGCCATGGCGGATAGCCTTGTGTTTAATGTGTTCGATTCACATTCGTTCACCCCAACCGTTGTTCGAGTCCGTTTGTGTTTGGGGCTCGGTGGATGTGCATTGCTGATCATTCCCAACAAGGATGAAACAGCTGTACAGTGCTTCCATGCTTTTCAATGGTGAGTTGAGCGTTCAAGCTGCACGATCAATCATATTATATACAAATCCAATCTCCTACTACTCAATTGCAAATAGTAAGCAAGCTGTGTAGGTTGTTCATAAGGGAATGCCTTCTTGTTGTACTTACGCCCTTACAGAGAAGTCATCCATCATAGGAGTGGATCGGTGTGTGGGTTGTGCTGGTTGTTACCGTTCAAATGAAGCCAGTTTGGGAACGGTGCTATATCATGTAGTGTAGATGTTGAACAAACCGTTGAGAGCCATGGCGGATAGCCTTGTGTTTAATGTGTTCGATTCACAATCGTTCACCCCAACCGTTGTTCGAGTCCCTTTGTCTTTGAGGCTCGGTCGATGTGCATTGCTGATCATTCCCAACTAGGATGAAACAGCTGTACAGTGCTTCCATGCTTTTCAATGGTGAGTTGAGCGTTCAAGCTGCATGATCAATCATATTATATACAAATCCAATCTCCCACTACTCAATTGCAAATAGTAAGCAAGCTGTGTAGTTTGTTGATATGGGAATGCCTTGGTTGTACTCAGGCCCCTACAGAGAATTCATCCATCATAGGAGTGGATCGGTGTGTGGGTTGTGCTGGTTGTTACCGTTCAAATGAAGCCAGTTTGGGAACGGTGCTATATCATGTAGTGTAGATGTTGAACAAACCGTTGAGAGCCATGGCGGATAGCCTTGTGTTTAATGTGTTCGATTCACAGTCGTTCACCCCAACCGTTGTTCGAGTCCCTTTGTGTTTGGGGCTCGGTGGATGTGCATTGCTGATCATTCCCAACAAGGATGAAACAGCTGTACAGTGCTTCCATGCTTTTCAATGGTCAGTTGAGCGTTCAAGCTGCATGATCAATCATATTATATACAAATCTAATCTCCTACTACTCAATTGCAAATAGTAGGCAAGCTGTGTAGGTTGTTCATAAAGGAATGCCTTCTTGTTGTACTCAGGCCCCTACAGAGAATTCATCCATCATAGGAGTGGATCGGTGTGTGGGTTGTGCTGGTTGTTACCGTTCAAATGAAGCCAGTTTGGGAACGGTGCTATATCATGTAGTGTAGATGTTGAACAAACCGTTGAGAGCCATGGCGGATAGCCTTGTGTTTAATGTGTTCGATTCACAATCGTTCACCCCAACCGTTGTTCGATTCCGTTTGTGTTTGGGGCTCGGTGGATTTGCATTGCTGATCATTCCCAACAAGGATGAAACAGCTGTACAGTGCTTCCATGCTTTTCAATGGTCAGTTGAGCGTTCAAGCTGCATGATCAATCATATTATATACAAATCCAATCTCCTACTACTCAATTGCAAATAGTAAGCAAGCTGTGTAGGTTGTTCATAAGGGAATGCCCAGGTTGTACTTAGGCCCCTACAGAGAACTCATCCATCATAGGAGTGGATTGGTGTGTGGGTTGTGCTGGTTGTTACCGTTCAAATGAAGCCAGTTTGGGAACGGTGCTATATCATGTAGTGTAGATGTTGAACGAACCGTTGAGAGCCATGGCGGATAGCCTTGTGTTTAATGTGTTCGATTCACAATCGTTCACCCCAACCGCTGTTCGAGTCCGTTTGTGTTTGGTGCTCGATGGATGTGCATTGCTGATCATTCCCAACAAGGATGAAACAGCTGTACAGTGCTTCCATGCTTTTCAATGGTCAGTTGAGCGTTCAAGCTGCATGATCAATCATATTATATACAAATCTAATCTCCTACTACTCAATTGCAAATAGTAAGCAAGCTGTGTAGGTTGTTCATAAGGGAATGCCTTCTTGTTGTACTCAGGCCCCTACAGAGAATTCATCCATCATAGGAGTGGATCAGTGTGTGGGTTGTGCTGGTTGTTACCGTTCAAATGAAGCCAGTTTGGGAACGGTGCTATTTCATGTAGTGTAGATGTTGAACAAACCGTTGAGAGCCATGGCGGATAGCCTTGTGTTTAGGCTGTTCGATTCACAATCGTTCACCCCAACCGTTGTTCGAGTCCGTTTGTGTTTGGGGCTCGGTGGATTTGCATTGCTGATCATTCCCAACAAGGATGAAACAGCTGTACAGTGCTTCCATGCTTTTCAATGGTGAGTTGAGCGTTCAAGCTGCATGATCAATCATATTATATACAAATCTAATCTCCTACTACTCAATTGCAAATAGTAAGCAAGCTGTGTAGGTGGTTCATAAGGGAATGCCTAGGTTGTACTCAGGCCCCTACAGAGAACTCATCCATCATAGGAGTGGATCGGTGTGTGGTTTGTGCTGGTTGTTACCGTTCAAATGAAGCCAGTTTGGGAACGGTGCTATATCATGTAGTGTAGATGTTGAACGAACCGTTGAGAGCCATGGCGGATAGCCTTGTGGTTAAGGTGTTCGATTCACAGTCGTTCACCCCAACCGCTGTTCGAGTCCGTTTGTGTTTGGTGCTCGATGGATGTGCATTGCTGATCATTCCCAACAAGGATGAAACAGCTGTACAGTGCTTCCATGCTTTTCAATGGTCAGTTGAGCGTTCAAGCTGCATGATCAATCATATTATATACAAATCTAATCTCCTACTACTCAATTGCAAATAGTAAGCAAGCTGTGTAGGTTGTTCATAAGGGAATGCCTTCTTGTTGTACTTAGGCCCCTACAGAGAATTCATCCATCATAGGAGTGGATCGGTGTGTGGGTTGTGCTGGTTGGGACCGTTCAAATGAAGCCAGTTTGGGAACGGTGCTATATCATGTAGTGTAGATGTTGAACGAACCGTTGAGAGCCATGGCGGATAGCCTTGTGTTTAATGTGTTCGATTCACAATCGTTCACCCCAACCGTTGTTCGAGTCCGTTTGTGTTTGGTGCTCGGTGGATGTGCATTGCTGATCATTCCCAACTAGGATGAAACAGCTGTACAGTGCTTCCATGCTTTTCAATGGTCAGTTGAGCGTTCAAGCTGCATGATCAATCATATTATATACAAATCTAATCTCCTTCTACTCAATTGCAAATAGTAAGCAAGCTGTGTAGGTTGTTCATAAGGGAATGCCTTCTTGTTGTACTAAGCCCCTACAGAGAAATCATGCATCATAGGAGTGGATCGGTGTGTGGGTTGTGCTGGTTGTTACCGTTCAAATGAAGCCAGTTTGGGAAGGGTGCTATATCATGTAGTGTAGATGTTGAACAAACCGTTGAGAGCCATGGCGGATAGCCTTGCGGATAAGGTGTTCGATTCACATTCGTTCACCCCAACCGTTGTTCGAGTCCGTTTGTGTTTGGGGCTCGGTGGATGTGCATTGCTGATCATTCCCAACAAGGATGAAACAGCTGTACAGTGCTTCCATGCTTTTCAATGGTGAGTTGAGCGTTCAAGCTGCATGATCAATCATATTATATACAAATCTAATCTCCTACTACTCAATTGCAAATAGTAAGCAAGCTGTGTAGGTTGTTCATAAGGGAATGCCTTCTTGTTGTACTCAGGCCCCTACAGAGAATTCATCCATCATAGGAGTGGATCGGTGTGTGGGTTGTGCTGGTTGTTACCGTTCAAATGAAGCCAGTTTGGGAACGGTGCTATTTCATGTAGTGTAGATGTTGAACAAACCGTTGAGAGCCATGGCGGATAGCCTTGTGTTTAATGTGTTCGATTCACAATCGTTCACCTCAACCGTTGTTCGAGTCCGTTTGTGTTTGGGGCTCGGTGGATTTGCATTGCTGATCATTCCCAACAAGGATGAAACAGCTGTACAGTGCTTCCATGCTTTTCAATGGTCAGTTGAGCGTTCAAGCTGCATGATCAATCATATTATATACAAATCTAATCTCCTACTACTCAATTGCAAATAGTAAGCAAGCTGTGTAGGTTGTTCATAAGGGAATGCCTTCTTGTTGTACTTAGGCCCCTACAGAGAAGTCATCCATCATAGGAGTGGATCGGTGTGTGGGTTGTGCTGGTTGGTACCGTTCAAATGAAGCCAGTTTGGGAACGGTGCTATATCATGTAGTGTAGATGTTGAACGAACCGTTGAGAGCCATGGCGGATAGCCTTGTGTTTAATGTGTTCGATTCACAATCGTTCACCCCAACCGTTGTTCGAGTCCCTTTGTGTTTGGTGCTCGGTGGATGTGCATTGCTGATCATTCCCAACTAGGATGAAACAGCTGTACAGTGCTTCCATGCTTTTCAATGGTCAGTTGAGCGTTCAAGCTGCATGATCAATCATATTATATACAAATCTAATCTCCAACTACTCAATTGCAAATAGTAAGCAAGCTGTGTAGGTTGTTCATAAGGGAATGCCTTCTTGTTGTACTTAGGCCCCTACAGAGAAGTCATCCATCATAGGAGTGGATCGGTGTGTGGGTTGTGCTGGTTGTTACCGTTCAAATGAAGCCAGTTTGGGAAGGGTGCTATATCATGTAGTGTAGATGTTGAACAAACCGTTGAGAGCCATGGCGGATAGCCTTGCGGATAAGGTGTTCGATTCACATTCGTTCACCCCAACCGTTGTTCGAGTCCGTTTGTGTTTGGGGCTCGGTGGATGTGCATTGCTGATCATTCCCAACAAGGATGAAACAGCTGTACAGTGCTTCCATGCTTTTCAATGGTCAGTTGAGCGTTCAAGCTGCATGATCAATCATATTATATACAAATCCAATCTCCTACTACTCAATTGCAAATAGTAAGCAAGCTGTGTAGGTTGTTCATAAGGGAATGCCTTCTTGTTGTACTCAGGCCCCTACAGAGAATTCATCCATCATAGGAGTGGATCGGTGTGTGGGTTGTGCTGGTTGTTACCGTTCAAATGAAGCCAGTTTGGGAACGGTGCTATTTCATGTAGTGTAGATGTTGAACAAACCGTTGAGAGCCATGGCGGATAGCCTTGTGTTTAATGTGTTCGATTCACAATCGTTCACCTCAACCGTTGTTCGAGTCCGTTTGTGTTTGGGGCTCGGTGGATTTGCATTGCTGATCATTCCCAACAAGGATGAAACAGCTGTACAGTGCTTCCATGCTTTTCAATGGTGAGTTGAGCGTTCAAGCTGCATGATCAATCATATTATATACAAATCTAATCTCCTACTACTCAATTGCAAATAGTAAGCAAGCTGTGTATGTTGTTCATAAGGGAATGCCTTCTTGTTGTACTTAGGCCCCCACAGAGAATTCATCCATCATAGGAGTGGATCGGTGTGTGGTTTGTGCTGGTTGTTACCGTTCAAATGAAGCCAGTTTGGGAACGGTGCTATATCATGTAGTGTAGATGTTGAACAAACCGTTGAGAGCCATGGCGGATAGCCTTGTGTTTAATGTGTTCGATTCACAGTCGTTCACCCCAACCGCTGTTCGAGTCCGTTTGTGTTTGGTGCTCGATGGATGTGCATTGCTGATCATTCCCAACAAGGATGAAACAGCTGTACAGTGCTTCCATGCTTTTCAATGGTGAGTTGAGCGTTCAAGCTGCATGATCAATCATATTATATACAAATCTAATCTCCTACTACTCAATTGCAAATAGTAAGCAAGCTGTGTAGGTTGTTCATAAGGGAATGCCTTCTTGTTGTACTTAGGCCCCTACAGAGAAGTCATCCATCATAGGAGTGGATCGGTGTGTGGGTTGTGCTGGTTGGTACCGTTCAAATGAAGCCAGTTTGGGAACGGTGCTATATCATGTAGTGTAGATGTTGAACGAACCGTTGAGAGCCATGGCGGATAGCCTTGTGTTTAATGTGTTCGATTCACAATCGTTCACCCCAACCGTTGTTCGAGTCCCTTTGTGTTTGGTGCTCGGTGGATGTGCATTGCTGATCATTCCCAACTAGGATGAAACAGCTGTACAGTGCTTCCATGCTTTTCAATGGTCAGTTGAGCGTTCAAGCTGCATGATCAATCATATTATATACAAATCTAATCTCCAACTACTCAATTGCAAATAGTAAGCAAGCTGTGTAGGTTGTTCATAAGGGAATGCCTTCTTGTTGTACTTAGGCTCCTACAGAGAATTCATCCATCATAGGAGTGGATCGGTGTGTGGGTTGTGCTGGTTGGGACCGTTCAAATGAAGCCAGTTTGGGAAGGGTGCTATATCATGTAGTGTACATGTTGAACAAACCGTTGAGAGCCACGGCGGATAGCCTTGTGTTTAATGTGTTCGATTCACAATCGTTCACCCCAACCGTTGTTCGAGTCCGTTTGTGTTTGGGGCTCGGTGGATGTGCATTGCTGATCATTCCCAACAAGGATGAAACAGCTGTACAGTGCTTCCATGCTTTTCAATGGTGAGTTGAGCGTTCAAGCTGCATGATCAATCATATTATATACAAATCTAATCTCCTACTACTCAATTGCAAATAGTAAGCAAGCTGTGTAGGTTGTTCATAAGGGAATGCCTTCTTGTTGTACTTAGGCCCTACAGAGAATTCATCCATCATAGGAGTGGATCGGTGTGTGGGTTGTGCTGGTTGTTACCGTTCAAATGAAGCCAGTTTGGGAACGGTGCTATATCATGTAGTGTAGATGTTGAACAAACCGTTGAGAGCCATGGCGGATAGCCTTGTGTTTAATGTGTTCGATTCACAATCGTTCACCCCAACCGTTGTTCGAGTCCCTTTGTGTTTGGGGCTCGGTGGATTTGCATTGCTGATCATTCCCAACAAGGATGAAACAGCTGTACAGTGCTTCCATGCTTTTCAATGGTGAGTTGAGCGTTCAAGCTGCATGATCAATCATATTATATACAAATCCAATCTCCTACTACTCAATTGCAAATAGTAAGCAAGCTGTGTAGGTTGTTCATAAGGGAATGCCTTCTTGTTGTACTTAGGCCCCTACAGAGAAGTCATCCATCATAGGAGTGGATCGGTGTGTGGGTTGTGCTGGTTGTTACCGTTCAAATGAAGCCAGTTTGGGAACGGTGCTATATCATGTAGTGTAGATGTTGAACGAACCGTTGAGAGCCATGGCGGATAGCCTTGTGTTTAATGTGTTCGATTCACAATCGTTCACCCCAACCGCTGTTCGAGTCCGTTTGTGTTTGGGGCTCGGTGGATGTGCATTGCTGATCATTCCCAACAAGGATGAAACAGCTGTACAGTGCTTCCATGCTTTTCAATGGTCAGTTGAGCGTTCAAGCTGCACGATCAATCATATTATATACAAATCTAATCTCCTACTACTCAATTGCAAATAGTAAGCAAGCTGTGTAGGTTGTTCATAAGGGAATGCCTTCTTGTTGTACTTAGGCCCCTACAGAGAATTCATCCATCATAGGAGTGGATCGGTGTGTGGGTTGTGCTGGTTGTTACCGTTCAAATGAAGCCAGTTTGGGAACGGTGCTATATCATGTAGTGTAGATGTTGAACAAACCGTTGAGAGCCATGGCGGATAGCCTTGTGTTTAATGTGTTCGATTCACAATCGTTCACCCCAACCGTTGTTCGAGTCCGTTTGTGTTTGAGGCTCGGTGGATGTGCATTGCTGATCATTCCCAACAAGGATGAAACAGCTGTACAGTGCTTCCATGCTTTTCAATGGTCAGTTGAGCGTTCAAGCTGCATGATCAATCATATTATATACAAATCCAATCTCCCACTACTCAATTGCAAATAGTAAGCAAGCTGTGTAGGTTGTTCATAAGGGAATGCCTTCTTGTTGTACTTAGGCCCCTACAGAGAATTCATCCATCATAGGAGTGGATCGGTGTGTGGGTTGTGCTGGTTGTTACCGTTCAAATGAAGCCAGTTTGGGAAGGGTGCTATATCATGTAGTGTAGATGTTGAACAAACCGTTGAGAGCCATGGCGAATAGCCTTGTGTTTAATGTGTTCGATTCACAATCGTTCACCCCAACCGTTGTTCGAGTCCCTTTGTGTTTGGGGCTCGGTGGATGTGCATTGCTGATCATTCCCAACAAGGATGAAACAGCTGTACAGTGCTTCCATGCTTTTCAATGGTGAGTTGAACGTTCAAGCTGCATGATCAATCATATTACATACAAATCCAATCTCCTACTACTCAATTGCAAATAGTAAGCAAGCTGTGTAGTTTGTTGATATGGGAATGCCTTGGTTGTACTCAGGCCCCTACAGAGAATTCATCCATCATAGGAGTGGATCGGTGTGTGGGTTGTGCTGGTTGTTACCGTTCAAATGAAGCCAGTTTGGGAACGGTGCTATATCATGTAGTGTAGATGTTGAACGAACCGTTGAGAGCCATGGCGGATAGCCTTGTGTTTAATGTGTTCGATTCACAGTCGTTCACCCCAACCGTTGTTCGAGTCCGTTTGTGTTTGGGGCTCGGTGGATGTGCATTGCTGATCATTCCCAACAAGGATGAAACAGCTGTACAGTGCTTCCATGCTTTTCAATGGTCAGTTGAGCGTTCAAGCTGCATGATCAATCATATTATATACAAATCCAATCTCCTACTACTCAATTGCAAATAGTAGGCAAGCTGTGTAGGTTGTTCATAAAGGAATGCCTTCTTGTTGTACTCAGGCCCCTACAGAGAATTCATCCATCATAGGAGTGGATCGGTGTGTGGGTTGTGCTGGTTGTTACCGTTCAAATGAAGCCAGTTTGGGAACGGTGCTATATCATGTAGTGTAGATGTTGAACAAACCGTTGAGAGCCATGGCGGATAGCCTTGTGTTTAATGTGTTCGATTCACAATCGTTCACCCCAACCGTTGTTCGATTCCGTTTGTGTTTGGGGCTCGGTGGATTTGCATTGCTGATCATTCCCAACAAGGATGAAACAGCTGTACAGTGCTTCCATGCTTTTCAATGGTGAGTTGAGCGTTCAAGCTGCATGATCAATCATATTATATACAAATCTAATCTCCTACTACTCAATTGCAAATAGTAAGCAAGCTGTGTAGGTTGTTCATAAGGGAATGCCTTCTTGTTGTACTCAGGCCCCTACAGAGAAGTCATCCATCATAGGAGTGGATCGGTGTGTGGGTTGTGCTGGTTGTTACCGTTCAAATGAAGCCAGTTTGGGAAGGGTGCTATTTCATGTAGTGTAGATGTTGAACAAACCGTTGAGAGCCATGGCGGATAGCCTTGTGTTTAATGTGTTCGATTCACAGTCGTTCACCCCAACCGCTGTTCGAGTCCGTTTGTGTTTGGGGCTCGGTGGATGTGCATTGCTGATCATTCCCAACAAGGATGAAACAGCTGTACAGTGCTTCCATGCTTTTCAATGGTCAGTTGAGCGTTCAAGCTGCATGATCAATCATATTATATACAAATCTAATCTCCTACTACTCAATTGCAGATAGTAAGCAAGCTGTGTAGGTTGTTCATAAGGGAATGCCTTCTTGTTGTACTTAGGCCCTTACTGAGAAATCATCCATCATAGGAGTGGATCGGTGTGTGGGTTGTGCTGGTTGTTACCGTTCAAATGAAGCCAGTTTGGGAAGGGTGCTATTTCATGTAGTGTAGATGTTGAACAAACCGTTGAGAGCCATGGCGGATAGCCTTGTGTTTAATGTGTTCGATTCACAATCGTTCACCCCAACCGTTGTTCGAGTCCGTTTGTGTTTGGGGCTCGGTGGATGTGCATTGCTGATCATTCCCAACAAGGATGAAACAGCTGTACAGTCCTTCCATGCTTTACAATGGTGAGTTGAGCGTTCAAGCTGCATGATCAATCATATTATATACAAATCTAATCTCCTACTACTCAATTGCAAATAGTAAGCCAGCTGTGTAGGTTGTTCATAAGGGAATGCCTTCTTGTTGTACTCAGGCCCCTACAGAGAATTCATCCATCATAGGAGTGGATCAGTGTGTGGGTTGTGCTGGTTGTTACCGTTCAAATGAAGCCAGTTTGGTTAGAGTGCTATATAATGTAGTGTAGATGTTGAACAAACCGTTGAGAGCCATGGCGGATAGCCTTGTGTTTAATGTGTTCGATTCACAATCGTTCACCCCAACCGTTGTTCGAGTCCGTTTGTGTTTGGGGCTCGGTGGATTTGCATTGCTGATCATTCCCAACAAGGATGAAACAGCTGTACAGTGCTTCCATGCTTTTCAATGGTCAGTTGAGCGTTCAAGCTGCACGATCAATCATATTATATACAAATCTAATCTCCTACTACTCAATTGCAAATAGTAAGCAAGCTGTGTAGGTGGTTCATAAGGGAATGCCTAGGTTGTACTCAGGCCCCCACAGAGAACTCATCCATCATAGGAGTGGATCGGTGTGTGGTTTGTGCTGGTTGTTACCGTTCAAATGAAGCCAGTTTGGGAACGGTGCTATTTCATGTAGTGTAGATGTTGAACAAACCGTTGAGAGCCATGGCGGATAGCCTTGTGGTTAAGGTGTTCGATTCACAGTCGTTCACCCCAACCGCTGTTCGAGTCCGTTTGTGTTTGGTGCTCGATGGATGTGCATTGCTGATCATTCCCAACAAGGATGAAACAGCTGTACAGTGCTTCCATGCTTTTCAATGGTGAGTTGAGCGTTCAAGCTGCATGATCAATCATATTATATACAAATCTAATCTCCTACTACTCAATTGCAAATAGTAAGCAAGCTGTGTAGGTTGTTCATAAGGGAATGCCTTGGTTGTACTTAGGCCCCTACAGAGAATTCATCCATCATAGGAGTGGATCGGTGTGTGGGTTGTGCTGGTTGTTACCGTTCAAATGAAGCCAGTTTGGGAACGGTGCTATATCATGTAGTGTAGATGTTGAACGAACCGTTGAGAGCCATGGCGGATAGCCTTGTGTTTAATGTGTTCGATTCACAATCGTTCACCCCAACCGTTGTTCGAGTCCCTTTGAGTTTGGTGCTCGGTGGATGTGCATTGCTGATCATTCCCAACAAGGATGAAACAGCTGTACAGTGCTTCCATGCTTTTCAATGGTCAGTTGAGCGTTCAAGCTGCACGATCAATCATATTATATACAAATCTAATCTCCTACTACTCAATTGCAAATAGTAAGCAAGCTGTGTAGGTGGTTCATAAGGGAATGCCTTCTTGTTGTACTTAGGCCCCTACAGAGAACTCATCCATCATAGGAGTGGATCGGTGTGTGGTTTGTGCTGGTTGTTACCGTTCAAATGAAGCCAGTTTGGGAACGGTGCTATTTCATGTAGTGTAGATGTTGAACAAACCGTTGAGAGCCATGGCGGATAGCCTTGTGGTTAAGGTGTTCGATTCACAGTCGTTCACCCCAACCGCTGTTCGAGTCCGTTTGTGTTTGGTGCTCGATGGATGTGCATTGCTGATCATTCCCAACAAGGATGAAACAGCTGTACAGTGCTTCCATGCTTTTCAATGGTGAGTTGAGCGTTCAAGCTGCATGATCAATCATATTATATACAAATCTAATCTCCTACTACTCAATTGCAAATAGTAAGCAAGCTGTGTAGGTTGTTCATAAGGGAATGCCTTGGTTGTACTTAGGCCCCTACAGAGAATTCATCCATCATAGGAGTGGATCGGTGTGTGGGTTGTGCTGGTTGTTACCGTTCAAATGAAGCCAGTTTGGGAACGGTGCTATATCATGTAGTGTAGATGTTGAACGAACCGTTGAGAGCCATGGCGGATAGCCTTGTGTTTAATGTGTTCGATTCACAATCGTTCACCCCAACCGTTGTTCGAGTCCCTTTGAGTTTGGTGCTCGGTGGATGTGCATTGCTGATCATTCCCAACAAGGATGAAACAGCTGTACAGTGCTTCCATGCTTTTCAATGGTCAGTTGAGCGTTCAAGCTGCATGATCAATCATATTATATACAAATCCAATCTCCAACTACTCAATTGCAAATAGTAAGCAAGCTGTGTAGGTTGTTCATAAGGGAATGCCTTCTTGTTGTACTCAGGCCCCTACAGAGAAGTCATCCATCATAGGAGTGGATCGGTGTGTGGGTTGTGCTGGTTGGTACCGTTCAAATGAAGCCAGTTTGGGAACGGTGCTATTTCATGTAGTGTAGATGTTGAACGAACCGTTGAGAGCCATGGCGGATAGCCTTGTGTTTAATGTGTTCGATTCACAATCGTTCACCCCAACCGTTGTTCGAGTCCGTTTGTGTTTGGGGCTCGGTGGATGTGCATTGCTGATCATTCCCAACAAGGATGAAACAGCTGTACAGTGCTTCCATGCTTTTCAATGGTCAGTTGAGCGTTCAAGCTGCATGATCAATCATATTATATACAAATCCAGTCTCCTACAACTCAATTGCAAATAGTAAGCAAGCTGTGTAGGTGGTTCATAAGGGAATGCCTTCTTGTTGTACTTAGGCCCCCACAGAGAATTCATCCATCATAGGAGTGGATCGGTGTGTGGGTTGTGCTGGTTGTTACCGTTCAAATGAGGCCAGTTTGGTTAGGGTGCTATATCATGTAGTGTACATGTTGAACAAACCGTTGAGAGCCATGGCGGATAGCCTTGTGTTTAATGTGTTCGATTCACAATCGTTCACCCCAACCGTTGTTCGAGTCCGTTTGTGTTTGGGGCTCGGTGGATGTGCGTTGCTGATCATTCCCAACAAGGATGAAACAGCTGTACAGTGCTCCCATGCTTTTCAATGGTGAGTTGAGCGTTCAAGCTGCATGAACAATCATATTATATACAAATCTAATCTCCTACTACTCAATTGCAAATAGTAAGCAAGCTGTGTAGGTTGTTCATAAGGCAATGCCTTCTTGTTGTACTTAGGCCCCTACAGAGAAGTCATCCATCATAGGAGTGGATCGGTGTGTGGGTTGTGCTGGTTGTTACCGTTCAAATGAAGCCAGTTTGGTTAGGGTGATATATCATGTAGTGTAGATGTTGAACAAACCGTTGAGAGCCATGGCGGATAGCCTTGCGGTAAAATTGTTCGATTCACAATCGTTCACCCCAACCGTTGTTCGAGTCCCTTTGTGTTTGGGGCTCGGTGGATGTGCATTGCTGATCATTCCCAACTAGGATGAAACAGCTGTACAGTGCTTCCATGCTTTTCAATGGTCAGTTGAGCGTTCAAGCTGCATGATCAATCATATTATATACAAATCCAATCTCCTACTACTCAATTGCAAATAGTAAGCAAGCTGTTTAGGTTGTTCATAAGGGAATGCCTTCTTGTTGTACTTAGGCCCCTACAGAGAATTCATCCATCATAGGAGTGGATCGGTGTGTGGGTTGTGCTGGTTGTTACCGTTCAAATGAAGCCAGTTTGGGAACGGTGCTATATCATGTAGTGTAGATGTTGAACAAACCGTTGAGAGCCATGGCGGATAGCCTTGTGTTTAATGTGTTCGATTCACAATCGTTCACCCCAACCGTTGTTCGAGTCCCTTTGTGTTTGGGGCTCAGTGGATGTGCATTGCTGATCATTCTCAGCAAGGATGAAACAGCTGTACAGTGCTTCCATGCTTTTCAATGGTGAGTTGAGCGTTCAAGCTGCATGATCAATCATATTATATACAAATCCAGTCTCCTAAAACTCAATTGCAAATAGTAAGCAAGCGGTGTAGGTTGTTCATAAGGGAATGCCTTCTTGTTGTACTCAGGCCCCCACAGAGAATTCATCCATCATAGGAGTGGATCGGTGTGTGGGTTGTGCTGGTTGTTACCGTTCAAATGAGGCCAGTTTGGTTAGGGTGCTATATCATGTAGTGTACATGTTGAACAAACCGTTGAGAGCCATGGCGGATAGCCTTGTGTTTAATGTGTTCGATTCACAATCGTTCACCCCAACCGTTGTTCGAGTCCCTTTGTGTTTGGTGCTCGGTGGATGTGCATTGCTGATCATTCCCAACTAGGATGAAACAGCTGTACAGTGCTTCCATGCTTTTCAATGGTCAGTTGAGCGTTCAAGCTGCATGATCAATCATATTATATACAAATCCAATCTCCTACTACTCAATTGCAAATAGTAAGCAAGCTGTGTAGGTTGTTCATAAGGGAATGCCTTCTTGTTGTACTTAGGCCCCTACAGAGAACACATCCATCATAGGAGTGGATCGGTGTGTGGGTTGTGCTGGTTGTTACCGTTCAAATGAAGCCAGTTTGGGAACGGTGCTATATCATGTAGTGTAGATGTTGAACAAACCGTTGAGAGCCATGGCGGATAGCCTTGTGTTTAATGTGTTCGATTCACAATCGTTCACCCCAACCGTTGTTCAAGTCCCTTTGTGTTTGGGGCTCGGTGGATGTGCATTGCTGATCATTCCCAACTAGGATGAAACAGCTGTACAGTGCTTCCATGCTTTTCAATGGTCAGTTGAGCGTTCAAGCTGCATGATCAATCATATTATATACAAATCTAATCTCCTACTACTCAATTGCAAATAGTAAGCAAGCTGTGTAGGTGGTTCATAAGGGAATGCCTTCTTGTTGTACTTAGGCCCCTACAGAGAATTCATCCGTCATAGGCGTGGATCGGTGTGTGGGTTGTGCTGGTTGTTACCGTTCAAATGAAGCCAGTTTGGGAAGGGTGCTATATCATGTAGTGTAGATGTTGAACAAACCGTTGAGAGCCATGGCGGATAGCCTTGTGTTTAATGTGTTCGATTCACAATCGTTCACCCCAACCGTTGTTCAAGTCCCTTTGTGTTTGGGGCTCGGTGGATGTGCATTGCTGATCATTCCCAACAAGGATGAAACAGCTGTACAGTGCTTCCATGCTTTTCAATGGTCAGTTGAGCGTTCAAGCTGCATGATCAATCATATTATATACAAATCTAATCTCCTACTACTCAATTGCAAATAGTAAGCAAGCTGTGTAGGTGGTTCATAAGGGAATGCCTTCTTGTTGTACTTAGGCCCCTACAGAGAATTCATCCATCATAGGAGTGGATCGGTGTGTGGGTTGTGCTGGTTGTTACCGTTCAAATGAAGCCAGTTTGGGAACGGTGCTATATCATGTAGTGTAGATGTTGAACAAACCGTTGAGAGCCATGGCGGATAGCCTTGTGTTTAATGTGTTCGATTCACAATCGTTCACCCCAACCGTTGTTCGAGTCCCTTTGTGTTTGGGGCTCAGTGGATGTGCATTGCTGATCATTCTCAGCAAGGATGAAACAGCTGTACAGTGCTTCCATGCTTTTCAATGGTGAGTTGAGCGTTCAAGCTGCATGATCAATCATATTATATACAAATCCAGTCTCCTACTACTAAATTGCAAATAGTAAGCAAGCGGTGTAGGTTGTTCATAAGGGAATGCCTTCTTGTTGTACTTAGGCCCCCACAGAGAATTCGTCCATCATAGGAGTGGATCGGTGTGTGGGTTGTGCTGGTTGTTACCGTTCAAATGAGGCCAGTTTGGTTAGGGTGCTATATCATGTAGTGTACATGTTGAACAAACCGTTGAGAGCCATGGCGGATAGCCTTGTGTTTAATGTGTTCGATTCACAATCGTTCACCCCAACCCTTGTTAGAGTCCGTTTGTGTTTGGGGCTCGGTGGATGTGCATTGCTGATCGTTGCCAACAAGGATGAAACAGCTGTACAGTGCTTCCATGCTTTTCAATGGTCAGTTGAGCGTTCAAGCTGCATGATCAATCATATTATATACAAATCTAATCTCCTACTACTCAATTGCAAATAGTAAGCAAGCTGTGTAGGTGGTTCATAAGGGAATGCCTTCTTGTTGTACTTAGGCCCCTACAGAGAATTCATCCATCATAGGAGTGGATCGGTGTGTGGGTTGTGCTGGTTGTTACCGTTCAAATGAAGCCAGTTTGGTTAGGGTGATATATCATGTAGTGTAGATGTTGAACGAACCGTTGAGAGCCATGGCGGATAGCCTTGTGGTTAAGGTGTTCGATTCACAATCGTTCACCCCAACCGTTGTTCGAGTCCGTTTGTGTTTGGGGCTCGGTGGATGTGCATTGCTGATCATTCCCAACTAGGATGAAACAGCTGTACAGTGCTTCCATGCTTTTCAATGGTCAGTTGAGCGTTCAAGCTGCATGATCAATCATATTATATACAAATCCAATCTCCTACTACTCAATTTCAAATAGTAAGCAAGCTGTGTAGGTGGTTCATAAGGGAATGCCTTCTTGTTGTACTTAGGCCCCTACAGAGAATTCATCCATCATAGGAGTGGATCGTTGTGTGGGTTGTGCTGGTTGTTACCGTTCAAATGAAGCCAGTTTGGTTAGAGTGCTATATAAAGTAGTGTAGATGTTGAACAAACCGTTGAGAGCCATGGCGGATAGCCTTGTGTTTAATGTGTTCGATTCACAATCGTTCACCCCAACCGTTGTTCGAGTCCGTTTGTGTTTGGGGCTCGGTGGATGTGCATTGCTGATCATTCCCAACAAGGATGAAACAGCTGTACAGTGCTTCCATGCTTTTCAATGGTCAGTTGAGCGTTCAAGCTGCATGATCAATCATATTATATACAAATCTAATCTCCTACTACTCAATTGCAAATAGTAAGCAAGCTGTGTAGGTGGTTCATAAGGGAATGCCTTCTTGTTGTACTTAGGCCCCTACAGAGAATTCATCCATCATAGGAGTGGATCGGTGTGTGGGTTGTGCTGGTTGTTACCGTTCAAATGAAGCCAGTTTGGGAACGGTGCTATATCATGTAGTGTAGATGTTGAACAAACCGTTGAGAGCCATGGCGGATAGCCTTGTGTTTATTGTGTTCGATTCACAATCGTTCACCCCAACCGTTGTTCGAGTCCCTTTGTGTTTGGGGCTCGGTGGATGTGCATTGCTGATCATTCCCAACAAGGATGAAACAGTTGTACAGTGCTTCCATGCTTTTCAATGGTCAGTTGAGCGTTCAAGCTGCATGATCAATCATATTATATACAAATCCAATCTCCTACTACTCAATTGCAAATAGTAAGCAAGCTGTGTAGGTTGTTCATAAGGGAATGCCTTGGTTGTACTTAGGCCCCTACAGAGAATTCATCCATCATAGGAGTGGATCGGTGTGTGGGTTGTGCTGGTTGTTACCGTCCAAATGAAGCCAGTTTGGGAACGGTGCTATTTCATGTAGTGTACATGTTGAACAAACCGTTGAGAGCCATGGCGGATAGCCTTGTGTTTAAGCTGTTCCATTCATAATCGTTCACCCCAACCGTTGTTCGAGTCCGTTTGTGTTTGGGGCTCGGTGGATGTGCATTGCTGATCATTCCCAACAAGGATGAAACAGCTGTACAGTGCTTCCATGCTTTTCAATGGTGAGTTGAGCGTTCAAGCTGCATGATCAATCATATTATATACAAATCCAATCTCCTACTACTAAATTGCAAATAGTAAGCAAGCTGTGTAGGTTGTTCATAAGGGAATGCCTTCTTGTTGTACTTAGGCCCCTACAGAGAATTCATCCATCATAGGAGTGGATCGGTGTGTGGGTTGTGCTGGTTGTTACCGTTCAAATGAAGCCAGTTTGGGAACGGTGCTATATCATGTAGTGTAGATGTTGAACAAACCGTTGAGAGCCATGGCGGATAGCCTTGCGGATAAGGTGTTCGATTCACAATCGTTCACCCCAACCGTTGTTCGAGTCCGTTTGTGTTTGGTGCTCGGTGGATGTGCATTGCTGATCATTCCCAACAAGGATGAAACAGCTGTACAGTGCTTCCATGCTTTTTAATGGAGAGTTGGGCGTTCAAGCTGCATGATCAATCATATTATATACAAATCCAATTTCCTACTACTCAATTGCAAATAGTAAGCAAGCTGTGTAGGTTGTTCATAAGGGAATGCCTTCTTGTTGTACTTAGGCCCCTACAGAGAATTCATCCATCATAGGAGTGGATCGGTGTGTGGGTTGTGCTGGTTGTTACCGTTCAAATGAAGCCAGTTTGGGAAGGGTGATATATCATGTAGTGTAGATGTTGAACAAACCGTTGAGAGCCATGGCGGATAGCCTTGCGTTGAAACTGTTCGTATCACAGTCGATCACCCCAACCGTTGTTCAAGTCCCTTTGTGTTTGAGGCTCGGTGGATGTGCATTGCTGATCATTGCCAACAAGGATGAAACAGCTGTACAGTGCTTCCATGCTTTTCAATGGTCAGTTGAGCGTTCAAGCTGCATGATCAATCATATTATATACAAATCTAATCTCCTACTACTCAATTGCAAATAGTAAGCAAGCTGTGTAGGTGGTTCATAAGGGAATGCCTTCTTGTTGTACTTAGGCCCCTACAGAGAAATCATCCATCGTAGGAGTGGATCGGTGTGTGGTTTGTGCTGGTTGTTACCGTTCAAATGAAGCCAGTTTGGGAAGGGTGCTGTATCATGTAGTGTAGATGTTGAACAAACCGTTGAGAGCCATGGCGGATAGCCTTGTGGTTAAGGTGTTCGATTCACAATCGTTCACCCCAACCGTTGTTCGAGTCCCTTTGTGTTTGGGGCTCGGTGGATGTGCATTGCTGATCATTCCCAACAAGGATGAAACAGCTGTACAGTGCTTCCATGCTTTTCAATGGTCAGTTGAGCGTTCAAGCTGCATGATCAATCATATTATATACAAATCCAGTCTCCTACTACTCAATTGCAAATAGTAAGCAAGCTGTGTAGGTTGTTCATAAGGGAATGCCTTGGTTGTACTTAGGCCCCTACAGAGAATTCATCCATCATAGGAGTGGATCGGTGTGTGGGTTGTGCTGGTTGTTACCGTTCAAATGAAGCCAGTTTGGGAAGGGTGCTGTATCATGTAGTGTAGATGTTGAACAAACCGTTGAGAGCCATGGCGGATAGCCTTGTGTTTAATGTGTTCGATTCACAATCGTTCACCCCAACCGTTGTTCGAGTCCGTTTGTGTTTGGGGCTCGGTGGATGTGCATTGCTGATCATTCCCAACAAGGATGAAACAGCTGTACAGTGCTTCCATGCTTTTCAATGGTCAGTTGAGCGTTCAAGCTGCATGATCAATCATATTATATACAAATCTAATCTCCTACTACTCAATTGCAAATAGTAAGCAAGCTGTGTAGGTGGTTCATAAGGGAATGCCTTCTTGTTGTACTTAGGCCCCTACAGAGAAATCATCCATCGTAGGAGTGGATCGGTGTGTGGTTTGTGCTGGTTGTTACCGTTCAAATGAAGCCAGTTTGGGAAGGGTGCTGTATCATGTAGTGTAGATGTTGAACAAACCGTTGAGAGCCATGGCGGATAGCCTTGCGGTTAAGGTGTTCGATTCACAATCGTTCACCCCAACCGTTGTTCGAGTCCGTTTGTGTTTGGGGCTCGGTGGATGTGCATTGCTGATCATTCCCAACAAGGATGAAACAGCTGTACAGTGCTTCCATGCTTTTCAATGGTCAGTTGAGCGTTCAAGCTGCATGATCAATCATATTATATACAAATCTAATCTCCTACTACTCAATTGCAAATAGTAAGCAAGCTGTGTAGGTTGTTCATAAGGGAATGCCTTGGTTGTACTTAGGCCCCTACAGAGAATTCATCCATCATAGGAGTGGATCGGTGTGTGGTTTGTGCTGGTTGTTACCGTTCAAATGAAGCCAGTTTGGGAAGGGTGCTATATCATGTAGTGTAGATGTTGAACAAACCGTTGAGAGCCATGGCGGATAGCCTTGTGTTTAATGTGTTCGATTCACAATCGTTCACCCCAACCGTTGTGCGAGTTCCTTCGTGTTTGGGGCTCGGTGGATGTGCATTGCTGATCATTCCCAACAAGGATGAAACAGCTGTACAGTGCTTCCATGCTTTTCAATGGTCAGTTGAACGTTCAAGCTGCATGATCAATCATATTATATACAAATCCAATTTCCTACTACTCAATTGCAAATAGTAAGCAAGCTGTGTAGGTTGTTCATAAGGGAATGCCTTCTTGTTGTACTTAGGCCCCTACAGAGAATTCATCCATCATAGGAGTGGATCGGTGTGTGGGTTGTGCTGGTTGTTACCGTTGAAATGAAGCCAGTTTGGGAACGGTGCTATATCATGTAGTGTAGATGTTGAACAAACCGTTGAGAGCCATGGCGGATAGCCTTGCGGTAAAATTGTTCGTATCACAGTCGATCACCTCAACCGTTGTTCGAGTCCCTTTGTCTTTGAGGCTCGGTGGATGTGCATTGCTGATCATTCCCAACAAGGATGAAACAGCTGTACAGTGCTTCCATGCTTTTCAATGGTCAGTTGAGCGTTCAAGCTGCATGATCAATCATATTATATACAAATCTAATCTCCTACTACTCAATTGCAAATAGTAAGCAAGCTGTGTATGTTGTTCATAAGGGAATGCCTTCTTGTTGTACTTAGGCCCCTACAGAGAAATCATCCATCGTAGGAGTGGATCGGTGTGTGGTTTGTGCTGGTTGTTACCGTTCAAATGAAGCCAGTTTGGGAAGGGTGCTGTATCATGTAGTGTAGATGTTGAACAAACCGTTGAGAGCCATGGCGGATAGCCTTGTGTTTAAGGTGTTCGATTCACAATCGTTCACCCCAACCGTTGTTCGAGTCCGTTTGTGTTTGGGGCTCGGTGGATGTGCATTGCTGATCATTCCCAACAAGGATGAAACAGCTGTACAGTGCTTCCATGCTTTTCAATGGTCAGTTGAACGTTCAAGCTGCATGATCAATCATATTATATACAAATCTAATCTCCTACTACTCAATTGCAAATAGTAAGCAAGCTGTGTATGTTGTTCATAAGGGAATGCCTTGGTTGTACTCAGGCACCTACAGAGAATTCATCCATCATAGGAGTGGATCGGTGTGTGGGTTGTGCTGGTTGTTACCGTTCAAATGAAGCTAGTTTGGGAACGGTGCTATATCATGTAGTGTAGATGTTGAACAAACCGTTGAGAGCCATGGCGGATAGCCTTGCGTTAAAACTGTTCGTATCACAGTCGATCACCCCAACCGTTGTTCGAGTCCCTTTGTGTTTGAGGCTCGGTGGATGTGCATTGCTGATCATTGCCAACAAGGATGAAACAGCTGTACAGTGCTTCCATGCTTTTCAATGGTCAGTTGAGCGTTCAAGCTGCATGATCAATCATATTACATACAAATCTAATCTCCTACTACTCAATTGCAAATAGTAAGCAAGCTGTGTAGGTGGTTCATTAGGGAATGCCTTCTTGTTGTTCTTAGGCCCCTACAGAGAAATCATCCATCATAGGAGTGGATCGGTGTGTGGTTTGTGCTGGTTGTTACCGTTCAAATGAAGCCAGTTTGGGAAGGGTGCTGTATCATGTAGTGTAGATGTTGAACAAACCGTTGAGAGCCATGGCGGATAGCCTTGTGTTTAATGTGTTCGATTCACAATCGTTCACCCCAACCGTTGTTCGAGTCCGTTTGTGTTTGGGGCTCGGTGGATGTGCATTGCTGATCATTCCCAACAAGGATGAAACAGCTGTACAGTGCTTCCATGCTTTTCAATGGTCAGTTGAGCGTTCAAGCTGCATGATCAATCATATTATATACAAATCTAATCTCCTACTACTCAATTGCAAATAGTAAGCAAGCTGTGTAGGTTGTTCATAAGGGAATTCCTTCTTGTTGTACTCAGGCCCCTACAGAGAATTCATCCATCATAGGAGTGGATCGGTGTGTGGTTTGTGCTGGTTGTTACCGTTCAAATGAAGCCAGTTTGGGAAGGGTGCTATATCATGTAGTGTAGATGTTGAACAAACCGTTGAGAGCCATGGCGGATAGCCTTGTGTTTAATGTGTTCGATTCACAATCGTTCACCCCAACCGTTGTGCGAGTTCCTTCGTGTTTGGGGCTCGGTGGATGTGCATTGCTGATCATTCCCAACAAGGATGAAACAGCTGTACAGTGCTTCCATGCTTTTCAATGGTCAGTTGAACGTTCAAGCTGCATGATCAATCATATTATATACAAATCCAATTTCCTACTACTCAATTGCAAATAGTAAGCAAGCTGTGTAGGTTGTTCATAAGGGAATGCCTTCTTGTTGTACTTAGGCCCCTACAGAGAATTCATCCATCATAGGAGTGGATCGGTGTGTGGGTTGTGCTGGTTGTTACCGTTCAAATGAAGCCAGTTTGGGAACGGTGCTATATCATGTAGTGTAGATGTTGAACAAACCGTTGAGAGCCATGGCGGATAGCCTTGCGGTAAAATTGTTCGTATCACAGTCGATCACCCCAACCGTTGTTCGAGTCCCTTTGTCTTTGAGGCTCGGTGGATGTGCATTGCTGATCATTCCCAACAAGGATGAAACAGCTGTACAGTGCTTCCATGCTTTTCAATGGTCAGTTGAGCGTTCAAGCTGCATGATCAATCATATTATATACAAATCTAATCTCCTACTACTCAATTGCAAATAGTAAGCAAGCTGTGTATGTTGTTCATAAGGGAATGCCTTCTTGTTGTACTTAGGCCCCTACAGAGAAATCATCCATCGTAGGAGTGGATCGGTGTGTGGTTTGTGCTGGTTGTTACCGTTCAAATGAAGCCAGTTTGGGAAGGGTGCTGTATCATGTAGTGTAGATGTTGAACAAACCGTTGAGAGCCATGGCGGATAGCCTTGTGTTTAATGTGTTCGATTCACAATCGTTCACCCCAACCGTTGTTCGAGTCCGTTTGTGTTTGGGGCTCGGTGGATGTGCATTGCTGATCATTCCCAACAAGGATGAAACAGCTGTACAGTGCTTCCATGCTTTTCAATGGTCAGTTGAGCGTTCAAGCTGCATGATCAATCATATTACATACAAATCTAATCTCCTACTACTCAATTGCAAATAGTAAGCAAGCTGTGTAGGTGGTTCATTAGGGAATGCCTTCTTGTTGTTCTTAGGCCCCTACAGAGAAATCATCCATCATAGGAGTGGATCGGTGTGTGGTTTGTGCTGGTTGTTACCGTTCAAATGAAGCCAGTTTGGGAAGGGTGCTGTATCATGTAGTGTAGATGTTGAACAAACCGTTGAGAGCCATGGCGGATAGCCTTGTGTTTAATGTGTTCGATTCACAATCGTTCACCCCAACCGTTGTTCGAGTCCGTTTGTGTTTGGGGCTCGGTGGATGTGCATTGCTGATCATTCCCAACAAGGATGAAACAGCTGTACAGTGCTTCCATGCTTTTCAATGGTCAGTTGAGCGTTCAAGCTGCATGATCAATCATATTATATACAAATCTAATCTCCTACTACTCAATTGCAAATAGTAAGCAAGCTGTGTAGGTTGTTCATAAGGGAATGCCTTCTTGTTGTACTAAGCCCCTACAGAGAATTCATCCATCATAGGAGTGGATCGGTGTGTGGTTTGTGCTGGTTGTTACCGTTCAAATGAAGCCAGTTTGGGAATGGTGCTATATCATGTAGTGTAGATGTTGAACAAACCGTTGAGAGCCATGGCGGATAGCCTTGTGTTTAATGTGTTCGATTCACAATCGTTCACCCCAACCGTTGTGCGAGTTCCTTCGTGTTTGGGGCTCGGTGGATGTGCATTGCTGATCATTCCCAACTAGGATGAAATAGCTGTACAGTGCTTCCATGCTTTTCAATGGTCAGTTGAACGTTCAAGCTGCATGATCAATCATATTATATACAAATCCAATTTCCTACTACTCAATTGCAAATAGTAAGCAAGCTGTGTAGGTTGTTCATAAGGGAATGCCTTCTTGTTGTACTTAGGCCCCTACAGAGAATTCATCCATCATAGGAGTGGATCGGTGTGTGGGTTGTGCTGGTTGTTACCGTTCAAATGAAGCCAGTTTGGGAACGGTGCTATATCATGTAGTGTAGATGTTGAACAAACCGTTGAGAGCCATGGCGGATAGCCTTGCGGTAAAATTGTTCGTATCACAGTCGATCACCCCAACCGTTGTTCGAGTCCCTTTGTCTTTGAGGCTCGGTGGATGTGCATTGCTGATCATTCCCAACAAGGATGAAACAGCTGTACAGTGCTTCCATGCTTTTCAATGGTCAGTTGAGCGTTCAAGCTGCATGATCAATCATATTATATACAAATCTAATCTCCTACTACTCAATTGCAAATAGTAAGCAAGCTGTGTATGTTGTTCATAAGGGAATGCCTTCTTGTTGTACTTAGGCCCCTACAGAGAAATCATCCATCGTAGGAGTGGTTCGGTGTGTGGTTTGTGCTGGTTGTTACCGTTCAAATGAAGCCAGTTTGGGAAGGGTGCTGTATCATGTAGTGTAGATGTTGAACAAACCGTTGAGAGCCATGGCGGATAGCCTTGTGTTTAATGTGTTCGATTCACAATCGTTCACCCCAACCGTTGTTCGAGTCCGTTTGTGTTTGGGGCTCGGTGGATGTGCATTGCTGATCATTCTCAGCAAGGATGAAACAGCTGTACAGTGCTTCCATGCTTTTCAATGGTCAGTTGAGCGTTCAAGCTGCATGATCAATCATATTATATACAAATCTAATCTCCTACTACTCAATTGCAAATAGTAAGCAAGCTGTGTATGTTGTTCATAAGGGAATGCCTTCTTGTTGTACTAAGCCCCTACAGAGAATTCATCCATCATAGGAGTGGATCGGTGTGTGGTTTGTGCTGGTTGTTACCGTTCAAATGAAGCCAGTTTGGGAAGGGTGCTATATCATGTAGTGTACATGTTGAACAAACCGTTGAGAGCCATGGCGGATAGCCTTGTGTTTAATGTGTTCGATTCACAATCGTTCACCCCAACCGTTGTGCGAGTTCCTTCGTGTTTGGGGCTCGGTGGATGTGCATTGCTGATCATTCCCAACTAGGATGAAACAGCTGTACAGTGCTTCCATGCTTTTCAATGGTCAGTTGAACGTTCAAGCTGCATGATCAATCATATTATATACAAATCCAATTTCCTACTACTCAATTGCAAATAGTAAGCAAGCTGTGTAGGTTGTTCATAAGGGAATGCCTTGGTTGTACTTAGGCCCCTACAGAGAATTCATCCATCATAGGAGTGGATCGGTGTGTGGGTTGTGCTGGTTGTTACCGTTCAAATGAAGCCAGTTTGGGAACGGTGCTATATCATGTAGTGTAGATGTTGAACAAACCGTTGAGAGCCATGGCGGATAGCCTTGCGGTAAAATTGTTCGTATCACATTCGTTCACCCCAACCGTTGTTCGAGTCCCTTTGTCTTTGAGGCTCGGTGGATGTGCATTGCTGATCATTCCCAACAAGGATGAAACAGCTGTACAGTGCTTCCATGCTTTTCAGTGGTGAGTTGAGCGTTCAAGCTGCATGATCAATCATATTATATACAAATCTAATCTCCTACTACTCAATTGCAAATAGTAAGCAAGCTGTGTAGGTTGTTCATAAGGGAATGCCTTCTTGTTGTACTTAGGCCCCTACAGAGAAATCATCCATCGTAGGAGTGGATCGGTGTGTGGTTTGTGCTGGTTGTTACCGTTCAAATGAAGCCAGTTTGGGAAGGGTGCTGTATCATGTAGTGTAGATGTTGAACAAACCGTTGAGAGCCATGGCGGATAGCCTTGCGTTAAAACTGTTCGATTCACAATCGTTCACCCCAACCGTTGTTCGAGTCCGTTTGTGTTTGGGGCTCGGTGGATGTGCATTGCTGATCATTCCCAACAAGGATGAAACAGCTGTACAGTGCTTCCATGCTTTTCAATGGTCAGTTGAGCGTTCAAGCTGCATGATCAATCATATTATATACAAATCTAATCTCCTACTACTCAATTGCAAATAGTAATCAAGCTGTGTATGTTGTTCATAAGGGAATGCCTTCTTGTTGTACTAAGCCCCTACAGAGAATTCATCCATCATAGGAGTGGATCGGTGTGTGGGTTGTGCTGGTTGTTACCGTTCAAATGAAGCCAGTTTGGGAACGGTGCTATATCATGTAGTGTAGATGTTGAACAAACCGTTGAGAGCCATGGCGGATAGCCTTGTGTTTAATGTGTTCGATTCACAATCGTTCACCCCAACCGTTGTGCGAGTTCCTTCGTGTTTGGGGCTCGGTGGATGTGCATTGCTGATCATTCCCAACAAGGATGAAACAGTTGTACAGTGCTTCCATGCTTTTCAATGGTCAGTTGAACGTTCAAGCTGCATGATCAATCATATTATATACAAATCCAATTTCCTACTACTCAATTGCAAATAGTAAGCAAGCTGTGTAGGTTGTTCATAAGGGAATGCCTTCTTGTTGTACTTAGGCCCCTACAGAGAATTCATCCATCATAGGAGTGGATCGGTGTGTGGGTTGTGCTGGTTGTTACCGTTCAAATGAAGCCAGTTTGGGAACGGTGCTATATCATGTAGTGTAGATGTTGAACAAACCGTTGAGAGCCATGGCGGATAGCCTTGCGGTAAAATTGTTCGTATCACAGTCGATCACCCCAACCGTTGTTCGAGTCCCTTTGTGTTTGAGGCTCGGTGGATGTGCATTGCTGATCATTCCCAACAAGGATGAAACAGCTGTACAGTGCTTCCATGCTTTTCAATGGTCAGTTGAGCGTTCAAGCTGCATGATCAATCATATTATATACAAATCTAATCTCCTACTACTCAATTGCAAATAGTAAGCAAGCTGTGTAGGTGGTTCATAAGGGAATGCCTTCTTGTTGTACTTAGGCCCCTACAGAGAAATCATCCATCGTAGGAGTGGATCGGTGTGTGGGTTGTGCTGGTTGTTACCGTTCAAATGAAGCCAGTTTGGGAACGGTGCTATATCATGTAGTGTAGATGTTGAACAAACCGTTGAGAGCCATGGCGGATAGCCTTGTGTTTAATGTGTTCGATTCACAATCGTTCACCCCAACCGTTGTGCGAGTTCCTTCGTGTTTGGGGCTCGGTGGATGTGCATTGCTGATCATTCCCAACTAGGATGAAACAGCTGTACAGTGCTTCCATGCTTTTCAATGGTCAGTTGAACGTTCAAGCTGCATGATCAATCATATTATATACAAATCCAATTTCCTACTACTCAATTGCAAATAGTAAGCAAGCTGTGTAGGTTGTTCATAAGGGAATGCCTTCTTGTTGTACTTAGGCCCCTACAGAGAATTCATCCATCATAGGAGTGGATCGGTGTGTGGGTTGTGCTGGTTGTTACCGTTCAAATGAAGCCAGTTTGGGAACGGTGCTATATCATGTAGTGTAGATGTTGAACAAACCGTTGAGAGCCATGGCGGATAGCCTTGCGGTAAAATTGTTCGTATCACAGTCGATCACCCCAACCGTTGTTCGAGTCCCTTCTTGTTTGGGGCTCGGTGGATGTGCATTGCTGATCATTCCCAACAAGGATGAAACAGCTGTACAGTGCTTCCATGCTTTTCAATGGTCAGTTGAGCGTTCAAGCTGCATGATCAATCATATTATATACAAATCTAATCTCCTACTACTCAATTGCAAATAGTAAGCAAGCTGTGTAGGTGGTTCATAAGGGAATGCCTTCTTGTTGTACTTAGGCCCCTACAGAGAAATCATCCATCGTAGGAGTGGATCGGTGTGGTTTGTGCTGGTTGTTACCGTTCAAATGAAGCCAGTTTGGGAAGGGTGCTATATCATGTAGTGTAGATGTTGAACAAACCGTTGAGAGCCATGGCGGATAGCCTTGTGTTTAATGTGTTCGATTCACAATCGTTCACCCCAACCGTTGTTCAGGTCCCTTTGTGTTTGGGGCTCGGTGGATGTGCATTGCTGATCATTCCCAACAAGGATGAAACAGCTGTACAGTGCTTCCATGCTTTTCAATGGTCAGTTGAGCGTTCAAGCTGCATGATCAATCATATTATATACAAATCTAATCTCCTACTACTCAATTGCAAATAGTAAGCAAGCTGTGTAGGTTGTTCATAAGGGAATGCCTTCTTGTTGTACTTAGGCCCCTACAGAGAATTCATCCATCATAGGAGTGGATCGGTGTGTGGGTTGTGCTGGTTGTTACCGTTCAAATGAAGCCAGTTTGGGAACGGTGCTATATCATGTAGTGTAGATGTTGAACAAACCGTTGAGAGCCATGGCGGATAGCCTTGTGTTTAATGTGTTCGATTCACAATCGTTCACCCCAACCGTTGTTCGAGTCCGTTTGTGTTTGGGGCTCGGTGGATGTGCATTGCTGATCATTCCCAACAAGGATGAAACAGTTGTACAGTGCTTCCATGCTTTTCAATGGTGAGTTGAGCGTTCAAGCTGCATGATCAATCATATTATATACAAATCCAATCTCCTACTACTCAATTGCAAATAGTAAGCAAGCTGTGTATGTTGTTCATAAGGGAATGCCTTCTTGTTGTACTAAGCCCCTACAGAGAATTCATCCATCATAGGAGTGGATCGGTGTGTGGGTTGTGCTGGTTGTTACCGTTCAAATGAAGCCAGTTTGGGAACGGTGCTATATCATGTAGTGTAGATGTTGAACAAACCGTTGAGAGCCATGGCGGATAGCCTTGTGTTTAATGTGTTCGATTCACAATCGTTCACCCCAACCGTTGTGCGAGTCCCTTCGTGTTTGGGGCTCGGTGGATGTGCATTGCTGATCATTCCCAACTAGGATGAAACAGCTGTACAGTGCTTCCATGCTTTTCAATGGTCAGTTGAACGTTCAAGCTGCATGATCAATCATATTATATACAAATCTAATCTCCTACTACTCAATTGCAAATAGTAAGCAAGCTGTGTAGGTGGTTCATAAGGGAATGCCTTCTTGTTGTACTTAGGCCCCTACAGAGAAATCATCCATCGTAGGAGTGGATCGGTGTGTGGGTTGTGCTGGTTGTTACCGTTCAAATGAAGCCAGTTTGGGAAGGGTGCTGTATCATGTAGTGTAGATGTTGAACAAACCGTTGAGAGCCATGGCGGATAGCCTTGCGGTAAAATTGTGCGTATCACAGTCGATCACCCCAACCGTTGTTCGAGTCCCTTTGTGTTTGAGGCTCGGTGGATGTGCATTGCTGATCATTCCCAACAAGGATGAAACAGCTGTACAGTGCTTCCATGCTTTTCAATGGTCAGTTGAGCGTTCAAGCTGCATGATCAATCATATTATATACAAATCTAATCTCCTACTACTCAATTGCAAATAGTAAGCAAGCTGTGTAGGTGGTTCATAAGGGAATGCCTTCTTGTTGTACTTAGGCCCCTACAGAGAAGTCATCCATCATAGGAGTGGATCGGTGTGTGGGTTGTGCTGGTTGTTACCGTTCAAATGAAGCCAGTTTGGGAACGGTGCTATATCATGTAGTGTAGATGTTGAACAAACCGTTGAGAGCCATGGCGGATAGCCTTGTGTTTAATGTGTTCGATTCACAATCGTTCACCCCAACCGTTGTTCGAGTCCGTTTGTGTTTGGGGCTCGGTGGATGTGCATTGCTGATCATTCCCAACAAGGATGAAACAGCTGTACAGTGCTTCCATGCTTTTCAATGGTCAGTTGAGCGTTCAAGCTGCATGATCAATCATATTATATACAAATCTAATCTCCTACTACTCAATTGCAAATAGTAAGCAAGCTGTGTATGTTGTTCATAAGGGAATGCCTTCTTGCTGTACTAAGCGCCTACAGAGAATTCATCCATCATAGGAGTGGATCGGTGTGTGGGTTGTGCTGGTTGTTACCGTTCAAATGAAGCCAGTTTGGTTAGAGTGCTATATAAAGTAGTGTAGATGTTGAACAAACCGTTGAGAGCCATGGCGGATAGCCTTGTGTTTAATGTGTTCGATTCACAATCGTTCACCCCAACCGTTGTTCGAGTCCGTTTGTGTTTGGGGCTCGGTGGATGTGCATTGCTGATCATTCCCAACAAGGATGAAACAGCTGTACAGTGCTTCCATGCTTTTCAATGGTGAGTTGAGCGTTCAAGCTGCATGATCAATCATATTATATACAAATCCAATTTCCTACTACTCAATTGCAAATAGTAAGCAAGCTGTGTAGGTTGTTCTTGAGGGAATGCCTTCTTGTTGTACTTAGGCCCCTACAGAGAATTCATCCATCATAGGATTGGATCGGTGTGTGGTTTGTGCTGGTTGTTACCGTTCAAATGAAGCCAGTTTGGGAACGGTGCTATATCATGTAGTGTAGATGTTGAACAAACCGTTGAGAGCCATGGCGGATAGCCTTGCGGTTAAGGTGTTCGATTCACAATCGTTCACCCCAACCGTTGTTCGAGTCCGTTTGTGTTTGGGGCTCGGTGGATGTGCAATGCTGATCATTCCCAACTAGGATGAAACAGCTGTACAGTGCTTCCATGCTTTTCAATGGTCAGTTGAACGTTCAAGCTGCATGATCAATCATATTATATACAAATCTAATCTCCTACTACTCAATTGCAAATAGTAAGCAAGCTGTGTAGGTGGTTCATAAGGGAATGCCTTCTTGTTGTACTTAGGCCCCTACAGAGAAATCATCCATCGTAGGAGTGGATCGGTGTGTGGGTTGTGCTGGTTGTTACCGTTCAAATGAAGCCAGTTTGGGAAGGGTGCTGTATCATGTAGTGTAGATGTTGAACAAACCGTTGAGAGCCATGGCGGATAGCCTTGCGGTAAAATTGTTCGTATCACAGTCGATCACCCCAACCGTTGTTCGAGTCCCTTTGTGTTTGGTGCTCGGTGGATGTGCATTGCTGATCATTCCCAACAAGGATGAAACAGCTGTACAGTGCTTCCATGCTTTTCAATGGTGAGTTGAGCGTTCAAGCTGCATGATCAATCATATTATATACAAATCTAATCTCCTACTACTCAATTGCAAATAGTAAGCAAGCTGTGTAGGTTGTTCATAAGGGAATGCCTTCTTGTTGTACTTAGGCCCCTACAGAGAATTCATCCATCATAGGAGTGGATCGGTGTGTGGGTTATGCTGGTTGTTACCGTTCAAATGAAGCCAGTTTGGGAAGGGTGCTATATCATGTAGTGTAGATGTTGAACAAACCGTTGAGAGCCATGGCGGATAGCCTTGTGTTTAATGTGTTCGATTCACAATCGTTCACCCCAACCGTTGTTCGAGTCCGTTTGTGTTTGGGGCTCGGTGGATGTGCATTGCTGATCATTCCCAACAAGGATGAAACAGCTGTACAGTGCTTCCATGCTTTTCAATGGTCAGTTGAGCGTTCAAGCTGCATGATCAATCATATTATATACAAATCTAATCTCCTACTACTCAATTGCAAATAGTAAGCAAGCTGTGTAGGTTGTTCATAAGGGAATGCCTTCTTGTTGTACTCAGGCCCCTACAGAGAATTCATCCATCATAGGAGTGGATCGGTGTGTGGGTTGTGCTGGTTGTTACCGTTCAAATGAAGCCAGTTTGGGAACGGTGCTATATCATGTAGTGTAGATGTTGAACAAACCGTTGAGAGCCATGGCGGATAGCCTTGCGGTAAAATTGTTCGTATCACAGTCGATCACCCCAACCGTTGTTCGAGTCCCTTTGTGTTTGAGGCTCGGTGGATGTGCATTGCTGATCATTCCCAACAAGGATGAAACAGCTGTACAGTGCTTCCATGCTTTTCAATGGTCAGTTGAGCGTTCAAGCTGCATGATCAATCATATTATATACAAATCTAATCTCCTACTACTCAATTGCAAATAGTAAGCAAGCTGTGTAGGTGGTTCATAAGGGAATGCCTTGGTTGTACTTAGGCCCCTACAGAGAAATCATCCATCGTAGGAGTGGATCGGTGTGTGGGTTGTGCTGGTTGTTACCGTTCAAATGAAGCCAGTTTGGGAACGGTGCTATATCATGTAGTGTAGATGTTGAACAAACCGTTGAGAGCCATGGCGGATAGCCTTGTGTTTAATGTGTTCGATTCACAATCGTTCACCCCAACCGTTGTGCGAGTTCCTTCGTGTTTGGGGCTCGGTGGATGTGCATTGCTGATCATTCCCAACTAGGATGAAACAGCTGTACAGTGCTTCCATGCTTTTCAATGGTCAGTTGAACGTTCAAGCTGCATGATCAATCATATTATATACAAATCTAATCTCCTACTACTCAATTGCAAATAGTAAGCAAGCTGTGTAGGTTGTTCATAAGGGAATGCCTTCTTGTTGTACTTAGGCCCCTACAGAGAATTCATCCATCATAGGAGTGGATCGGTGTGTGGGTTGTGCTGGTTGTTACCGTTCAAATGAAGCCAGTTTGGGAACGGTGCTATATCATGTAGTGTAGATGTTGAACAAACCGTTGAGAGCCATGGCGGATAGCCTTGCGGTAAAATTGTTCGTATCACAGTCGATCACCCCAACCGTTGTTCGAGTCCCTTCTTGTTTGGGGCTCGGTGGATGTGCATTGCTGATCATTCCCAACAAGGATGAAACAGCTGTACAGTGCTTCCATGCTTTTCAATGGTCAGTTGAGCGTTCAAGCTGCATGATCAATCATATTATATACAAATCTAATCTCCTACTACTCAATTGCAAATAGTAAGCAAGCTGTGTAGGTGGTTCATAAGGGAATGCCTTCTTGTTGTACTTAGGCCCCTACAGAGAAATCATCCATCGTAGGAGTGGATCGGTGTGGTTTGTGCTGGTTGTTACCGTTCAAATGAAGCCAGTTTGGGAACGGTGCTATATCATGTAGTGTACATGTTGAACAAACCGTTGAGAGCCATGGCGGATAGCCTTGTGTTTAATGTGTTCGATTCACAATCGTTCACCCCAACCGTTGTTCAGGTCCCTTTGTGTTTGGGGCTCGGTGGATGTGCATTGCTGATCATTCCCAACAAGGATGAAACAGCTGTACAGTGCTTCCATGCTTTTCAATGGTCAGTTGAGCGTTCAAGCTGCATGATCAATCATATTATATACAAATCTAATCTCCTACTACTCAATTGCAAATAGTAAACAAGCTGTGTAGGTTGTTCATAAGGGAATGCCTTCTTGTTGTACTTAGGCCCCTACAGAGAATTCATCCATCATAGGAGTGGATCGGTGTGTGGGTTGTGCTGGTTGTTACCGTTCAAATGAAGCCAGTTTGGTTAGGGTGCTATATCATGTAGTGTAGATGTTGAACAAACCGTTGAGAGCCATGGCGGATAGCCTTGTGTTTAATGTGTTCGATTCACAATCGTTCACCCCAACCGTTGTGCGAGTCCGTTTGTGTTTGGGGCTCGGTGGATGTGCATTGCTGATCATTCCCAACAAGGATGAAACAGTTGTACAGTGCTTCCATGCTTTTCAATGGTGAGTTGAGCGTTCAAGCTGCATGATCAATCATATTATATACAAATCCAATCTCCTACTACTCAATTGCAAATAGTAAGCAAGCTGTGTATGTTGTTCATAAGGGAATGCCTTCTTGTTGTACTAAGCCCCTACAGAGAATTCATCCATCATAGGAGTGGATCGGTGTGTGGGTTGTGCTGGTTGTTACCGTTCAAATGAAGCCAGTTTGGGAACGGTGCTATATCATGTAGTGTAGATGTTGAACAAACCGTTGAGAGCCATGGCGGATAGCCTTGTGTTTAATGTGTTCGATTCACAATCGTTCACCCCAACCGTTGTGCGAGTCCCTTCGTGTTTGGGGCTCGGTGGATGTGCATTGCTGATCATTCCCAACTAGGATGAAACAGCTGTACAGTGCTTCCATGCTTTTCAATGGTCAGTTGAACGTTCAAGCTGCATGATCAATCATATTATATACAAATCTAATCTCCTACTACTCAATTGCAAATAGTAAGCAAGCTGTGTAGGTTGTTCATAAGGGAATTCCTAATTGTTTTACTTAGGCCCCTACAGAGAATTCATCCATCATAGGAGTGGATCGGTGTGTGGGTTATGCTGGTTGTTACCGTTGAAATGAAGCCAGTTTGGGAACGGTGCTATATCATGTAGTGTAGATGTTGAACAAACCGTTGAGAGCCATGGCGGATAGCCTTGTGTTTAATGTGTTCGATTCACAATCGTTCACCCCAACCGTTGTTCGAGTCCCTTTGTGTTTGAGGCTCGGTGGATGTGCATTGCTGATCATTCCCAACAAGGATGAAACAGCTGTACAGTGCTTCCATGCTTTTCAATGGTCAGTTGAGCGTTCAAGCTGCATGATCAATCATATTATATACAAATCTAATCTCCTACTACTCAATTGCAAATAGTAAGCAAGCTGTGTAGGTGGTTCATAAGGGAATGCCTTCTTGTTGTACTTAGGCCCCTACAGAGAAATCATCCATCGTAGGAGTGGATCGGTGTGTGGGTTGTGCTGGTTGTTACCGTTCAAATGAAGCCAGTTTGGGAAGGGTGCTGTATCATGTAGTGTAGATGTTGAACAAACCGTTGAGAGCCATGGCGGATAGCCTTGCGGTAAAATTGTTCGTATCACAGTCGATCACCCCAACCGTTGTTCGAGTCCGTTTGTGTTTGAGGCTCGGTGGATGTGCATTGCTGATCATTCCCAACAAGGATGAAACAGCTGTACAGTGCTTCCATGCTTTTCAATGGTGAGTTGAGCGTTCAAGCTGCATGATCAATCATATTATATACAAATCTAATCTCCTACTACTCAATTGCAAATAGTAAGCAATCTGTGTAGGTGGTTCATAAGGGAATGCCTTCTTGTTGTACTTAGGCCCCTACAGAGAAGTCATCCATCATAGGAGTGGATCGGTGTGTGGGTTGTGCTGGTTGTTACCGTTCAAATGAAGCCAGTTTGGGAACGGTGCTATATCATGTAGTGTAGATGTTGAACAAACCGTTGAGAGCCATGGCGGATAGCCTTGTGTTTAATGTGTTCGATTCACAATCGTTCACCCCAACCGTTGTTCGAGTCCGTTTGTGTTTGGGGCTCGGTGGATGTGCATTGCTGATCATTCCCAACAAGGATGAAACAGCTGTACAGTGCTTCCATGCTTTTCAATGGTCAGTTGAGCGTTCAAGCTGCATGATCAATCATATTATATACAAATCCAATCTCCTACTACTCAATTGCAAATAGTAAGCAAGCTGTGTATGTTGTTCATAAGGGAATGCCTTCTTGCTGTACTTAGGCCCCTACAGAGAAATCATCCATCGTAGGAGTGGATCGGTGTGTGGGTTGTGCTGGTTGTTACCGTTCAAATGAAGCCAGTTTGGGAAGGGTGCTGTATCATGTAGTGTAGATGTTGAACAAACCGTTGAGAGCCATGGCGGATAGCCTTGCGGTAAAATTGTTCGTATCACAGTCGATCACCCCAACCGTTGTTCGAGTCCCTTTGTGTTTGAGGCTCGGTGGATGTGCATTGCTGATCATTCCCAACAAGGATGAAACAGCTGTACAGTGCTTCCATGCTTTTCAATGGTGAGTTGAGCGTTCAAGCTGCATGATCAATCATATTATATACAAATCTAATCTCCTACTACTCAATTGCAAATAGTAAGCAATCTGTGTAGGTGGTTCATAAGGGAATGCCTTCTTGTTGTACTTAGGCCCCTACAGAGAAGTCATCCATCATAGGAGTGGATCGGTGTGTGGGTTGTGCTGGTTGTTACCGTTCAAATGAAGCCAGTTTGGGAACGGTGCTATATCATGTAGTGTAGATGTTGAACAAACCGTTGAGAGCCATGGCGGATAGCCTTGTGTTTAATGTGTTCGATTCACAATCGTTCACCCCAACCGTTGTTCGAGTCCGTTTGTGTTTGGGGCTCGGTGGATGTGCATTGCTGATCATTCCCAACAAGGATGAAACAGCTGTACAGTGCTTCCATGCTTTTCAATGGTCAGTTGAGCGTTCAAGCTGCATGATCAATCATATTATATACAAATCCAATCTCCTACTACTCAATTGCAAATAGTAAGCAAGCTGTGTATGTTGTTCATAAGGGAATGCCTTCTTGTTGTACTTAGGCCCCTACAGAGAAGTCATCCATCATAGGAGTGGATCGGTGTGTGGGTTGTGCTGGTTGTTACCGTTCAAATGAAGCCAGTTTGGTTAGAGTGCTATATAATGTAGTGTAGATGTTGAACAAACCGTTGAGAGCCATGGCGGATAGCCTTGTGTTTAATGTGTTCGATTCACAATCGTTCACCCCAACCGTTGTTCGAGTCCGTTTGTGTTTGGGGCTCGGTGGATGTGCATTGCTGATCATTCCCAACAAGGATGAAACAGCTGTACAGTGCTTCCATGCTTTTCAATGGTGAGTTGAGCGTTCAAGCTGCATGATCAATCATATTATATACAAATCCAATTTCCTACTACTCAATTGCAAATAGTAAGCAAGCTGTGTAGGTTGTTCATAAGGGAATGCCTTCTTGTTGTACTTAGGCCCCTACAGAGAATTCATCCATCATAGGATTGGATCGGTGTGTGGTTTGTGCTAGTTGTTACCGTTCAAATGAAGCCAGTTTGGGAACGGTGCTATATCATGTAGTGTAGATGTTGAACAAACCGTTGAGAGCCATGGCGGATAGCCTTGCGGTTAAGGTGTTCGATTCACAATCGTTTACACCAACCCTAGTTAGAGTCCGTTTGTGTTTGGGGCTCGGTGGATGTGCAATGCTGATCATTCCCAACTAGGATGAAACAGCTGTACAGTGCTTCCATGCTTTTCAATGGTGAGTTGAACGTTCAAGCTGCATGATCAATCATATTATATACAAATCTAATCTCCTACTACTCAATTGCAAATAGTAAGCAAGCTGTGTAGGTTGTTCATAAGGGAATGCCTTCTTGTTGTACTTAGGCCCCTACAGAGAATTCATCCATCATAGGAGTGGATCGGTGTGTGGGTTGTGCTGGTTGTTACCGTTCAAATGAAGCCAGTTTGGGAAGGGTGCTATATCATGTAGTGTAGATGTTGAACAAACCGTTGAGAGCCATGGCGGATAGCCTTGTGTTTAATGTGTTCGATTCACAATCGTTCACCCCAACCGTTTTTCGAGTCCGTTTGTGTTTGGGGCTCGGTGGATGTGCATTGCTGATCATTCCCAACAAGGATGAAACAGCTGTACAGTGCTTCCATGCTTTTCAATGGTCAGTTGAGCGTTCAAGCTGCATGATCAATCATATTATATACAAATCCAATCTCCTACTACTCAATTGCAAATAGTAAGCAAGCTGTGTAGGTTGTCCATAAGGGAATGCCTTCTTGTTGTACTCAGGCCCCTACAGAGAAGTCATCCATCATAGGAGTGGATCGGTGTGTGGGTTGTGCTGGTTGTTACCGTTCAAATGAAGCCAGTTTGGTTAGGGTGCTATATCATGTAGTGTAGATGTTGAACAAACCGTTGAGAGCCATGGCGGATAGCCTTGTGTTTAATGTGTTCGATTCAAAATCGTTCACTCCAACCATTGTTCAAGTCCCTTTGTGTTTGGGGCTCGGTGGATGTGCATTGCTGATCATTCCCAACAAGGATGAAACAGCTGTACAGTGCTTCCATGCTTTTCAATGGTGAGTTGAGCGTTCAAGCTGCATGATCAATCATATTATATACAAATCTAATCTCCTACTACTCAATTGCAAATAGTAAGCAAGCTGTGTATGTTGTTCATAAGGGAATGCCTTGGTTGTACTCAGGCACCTACAGAGAAGTCATCCATCATAGGAGTGGATCGGTGTGTGGGTTGTGCTGGTTGTTACCGTTCAAATGAAGCCAGTTTGGGAACGGTGCTATATCATGTAGTGTAGATGTTGGACAAACCGTTGAGAGCCATGGCGGATAGCCTTGTGTTTAAGGTGTTCGATTCACAATCGTTCACCCCAACCGTTGTTCGAGTCCGTTTGTGTTTGGGGCTCGGTGGATGTGCATTGCTGATCATTCCCAACAAGGATGAAACAGCTGTACAGTGCTTCCATGCTTTTCAATGGTCAGTTGAGCGTTCAAGCTGCATGATCAATCATATTATATACAAATCTAATCCCCTACTACTCAATCGCAATTAGTAAGCAAGCTGTGTAGGTTGTTCATAAGGGAATGCCTTCTTGTTGTACTTAGGCCCCTTCAGAGACGTCATCCATCATAGTAGTGGATCGGTGTGTGGGTTGTGCTGGTTGTTACCGTTCAAATGAAGCCAGTTTGGGAACGGTGCTATATCATGTAGTGTAGATGTTGGACAAACCGTTGAGAGCCATGGCGGATAGCCTTGTGGTTGAGGTGTTCGATTCACAATCGTTCACACCAACGCTTGTTAGAGTCACATTGTGTTTGGTGCTCGGTGGATGTGCATTGCTGATCATTCCCAACAAGGATGAAACAGCTGTACAGTGCTTCCATGCTTTTCAATGGTGAGTTGAGCGTTCAAGCTGCATGATCAATCATATTATATACAAATCTAATCTCCTACTACTCAATTGCAAATAGTTGGCAAGCTGTGTAGGTTGTTCATAAGGGAATGCCTTCTTGTTGTACTTAGGCCCCTACAGAGAATTCATCCATCATAGGATTGGATCGGTGTGTGGGTTGTGCTGGTTGTTACCGTTCAAATGAAGCCAGTTTGGTTAGGGTGCTATTTCATGTAGTGTAGATGTTGGACAAACCGTTGAGAGCCATGGCGGATAGCCTTGTGTTTAATGTGTTCGATTCACAATCGTTCACCCCAACCGTTGTTCGAGTCCGTTTGTGTTTGGGGCTCGGTGGATGTGCATTGCTGATCATTCCCAACAAGGATGAAACAGCTGTACAGTGCTTCCATGCTTTACAATGGTGAGCTGAGCGTTCAAGCTGCATGATCAATCATATTATATACAAATCTAATCTCCTACTACTCAATTGCAAATAGTAAGCAAGCTGTGTATGTTGTTCATAAGGGAATGCCTTCTTGTTGTACTCAGGCCCCTACAGAGAATTCATCCATCATAGGAGTGGATCGGTGTGTGGGTTGTGCTGGTTGTTACCGTTCAAATGAAGCCAGTTTGGGAACGGTGCTATATCATGTAGTGTAGATGTTGAACAAACCGTTGAGAGCCATGGCGGATAGCCTTGTGTTTAATGTGTTCGATTCACAATCGTTCACCCCAACCGTTGTTCGAGTCCGTTTGTGTTTGGGGCTCGGTGGATGTGCATTGCTGATCATTCCCAACAAGGATGAAACAGCTGTACAGTGCTTCCATGCTTTACAATGGTGAGCTGAGCGTTCAAGCTGCATGATCAATCATATTATATACAAATCTAATCTCCTACTACTCAATTGCAAATAGTAAGCAAGCTGTGTATGTTGTTCATAAGGGAATGCCTTCTTGTTGTACTTAGGCCCCTTCAGAGAAGTCATCCATCATAGGAGTGGATCGGTGTGTGGGTTGTGCTGGTTGTTACCGTTCAAATGAAGCCAGCTTAAGAAGGGTGCCATATTATGTAGTGTAGATGTTTGACAAACCGTTGAGAGCCATGGCGGATAGCCTTGTGTTTAAGGTGTTCGTTTCACAATCGTTCACCCCAACCGTTGTTCGAGTCCGTTTGTGTTTGGGGCTCGGTGGATGTGCATTGCTGATCATTCCCAACTAGGATGAAACAGCTGTACAGTGCTTCCATGCTTTTCAATGGTGAGTTGAGCGTTCAAGCTGCATGATCAATCATATTATATACAAATCTAATCTCCTACTACTCAATTGCAAATAGTAAGCAAGCTGTGTATGTTGTTCATAAGGGAATGCTCTGGTTGTACTTAGGCCCCTACAGAGAATTCATCCATCATAGGAGTGGATCGGTGTGTGGGTTGTGCTGGTTGTTACCGTTCAAATGAAGCCAGTTTGGTTAGAGTGCTATATAATGTAGTGTAGATGTTGAACAAACCGTTGAGAGCCATGGCGGATAGCCTTGTGTTTAATGTGTTCGATTCACAATCGTTCACCCCAACCGTTGTTCGAGTCCGTTTGTGTTTGGGGCTCGGTGGATGTGCATTGCTGATCATTCCCAACAAGGATGAAACAGCTGTACAGTGCTTCCATGCTTTACAATGGTGAGCTGAGCGTTCAAGCTGCATGATCAATCATATTATATACAAATCTAATCTCCTACTACTCAATTGCAAATAGTAAGCAAGCTGTGTATGTTGTTCATAAGGGAATGCCTTCTTGTTGTACTCAGGCCCCTACAGAGAATTCATCCATCATAGGAGTGGATCGGTGTGTGGGTTGTGCTGGTTGTTACCGTTCAAATGAAGCCAGTTTGGGAACGGTGCTATATCATGTAGTGTAGATGTTGAACAAACCGTTGAGAGCCATGGCGGATAGCCTTGTGTTTAATGTGTTCGATTCACAATCGTTCACCCCAACCGTTGTTCGAGTCCGTTTGTGTTTGGGGCTCGGTGGATGTGCATTGCTGATCATTCCCAACAAGGATGAAACAGCTGTACAGTGCTTCCATGCTTTACAATGGTGAGCTGAGCGTTCAAGCTGCATGATCAATCATATTATATACAAATCTAATCTCCTACTACTCAATTGCAAATAGTAAGCAAGCTGTGTATGTTGTTCATAAGGGAATGCCTTCTTGTTGTACTTAGGCCCCTTCAGAGAAGTCATCCATCATAGGAGTGGATCGGTGTGTGGGTTGTGCTGGTTGTTACCGTTCAAATGAAGCCAGCTTAAGAAGGGTGCCATATTATGTAGTGTAGATGTTTGACAAACCGTTGAGAGCCATGGCGGATAGCCTTGTGTTTAAGGTGTTCGTTTCACAATCGTTCACCCCAACCGTTGTTCGAGTCCGTTTGTGTTTGGGGCTCGGTGGATGTGCATTGCTGATCATTCCCAACTAGGATGAAACAGCTGTACAGTGCTTCCATGCTTTTCAATGGTCAGTTGAGCGTTCAAGCTGCATGATCAATCATATTATATACAAATCTAATCTCCTACTACTCAATTGCAAATAGTAAGCAAGCTGTGTATGTTGTTCATAAGGGAATGCTCTGGTTGTACTTAGGCCCCTACAGAGAATTCATCCATCATAGGAGTGGATCGGTGTGTGGGTTGTGCTGGTTGTTACCGTTCAAATGAAGCCAGTTTGGTTAGAGTGCTATATAATGTAGTGTAGATGTTGAACAAACCGTTGAGAGCCATGGCGGATAGCCTTGTGTTTAATGTGTTCGATTCACAATCGTTCACCCCAACCGTTGTTCGAGTCCGTTTGTGTTTGGGGCTCGGTGGATGTGCATTGCTGATCATTCCCAACAAGGATGAAACAGCTGTACAGTGCTTCCATGCTTTTCAATGGTCAGTTGAGCGTTCAAGCTGCATGATCAATCATATTATATACAAATCCAATCTCCTACTACTCAATTGCAAATAGTAGGCAAGCTGTGTAGGTTGTTCATAAGGGAATGCCTTCTTGTTGTACTTAGGCCCCTACAGAGAATTCATCCATCATAGGAGTGGATCGGTGTGTGGGTTGTGCTGGTTTTTACCGTTCAAATGGAGCCAGTTTGGGAAGGGTGCTATATCATGTAGTGTAGATGTTGAACAAACCGTTGAGAGCCATGGCGGATAGCCTTGTGTTTAGGGTGTTCGATTCACAATCGTTCACCCCAACCGTTGTTCGAGTCCGTTTGTGTTTGGGGCTCGGTGGATGTGCATTGCTGATCATTCCCAACAAGGATGAAACAGCTGTACAGTGCTTCCATGCTTTTCAATGGTCAGTTGAGCGTTCAAGCTGCATGATCAATCATATTATATACAAATCTAATCTCCTACTACTCAATTGCAAATAGTAAGCAAGCTGTGTATGTTGTTCATAAGGGAATGCCTTCTTGTTGTACTTAGGCCCCTTCAGAGAAGTCATCCATCATAGGAGTGGATCGGCGTGTGGGTTGTGCTGGTTGTTACCGTTCAAATGAAGCCAGTTTGGGAAGGGTGCTATATCATGTAGTGTAGATGTTGGACAAACCGTTGAGAGCCATGGCGGATAGCTTTGTGTTTAATGTGTTCGATTCACAATCGTTTACCCCAACCCTTGTTAGAGTCCGTTTGTGTTTGGGGCTCGGTGGATGTGCATTGCTGATCATTCCCAACAAGGATGAAACAGCTGTACAGTGCTTCCATGCTTTTCAATGGTGAGTTGAGCGTTCAAGCTGCATGATCAATCATATTATATACAAATCCAATCTCCTACTACTCAATTGCAAATAGTAAGCAAGCTGTGTATGTTGTTCATAAGGGAATGCCTTCTTGTTGTACTTAGGCCCCTTCAGAGAAGTCATCCATCATAGGAGTGGATCGGTGTGTGGGTTGTGCTGGTTGTTACCGTTCAAATGAAGCCAGTTTGGGAACGGTGCTATATCATGTAGTGTAGATGTTGGACAAACCGTTGAGAGCCATGGCGGATAGCTTTGTGTTTAATGTGTTCGATTCACAATCGTTTACCCCAACCGTTGTTCGAGTCCGTTTGCGTTTGGGGCTCGGTGGATGCGCATTGCTGATCATTCCCAACAAGGATGAAACAGCTGTACAGTGCTTCCATGCTTTACAATGGTGAGCTGAGCGTTCAAGCTGCATGATCAATCATATTATATACAAATCTAATCTCCTACTACTCAATTGCAAATAGTAGGCAAGCTGTGTAGGTTGTTCATAAGGGAATGCCTTCTTGTTGTACTTAGGCCCCTACAGAGAATTCATCCATCATAGGAGTGGATCGGTGTGTGGGTTGTGCTGGTTGTTACCGTTCAAATGGAGCCAGTTTGGTTAGGGTGCTACTTCATGTAGTGTAGATGTTGGACAAACCGTTGAGAGCCATGGCGGATAGCCTTGCGGATAAGGTGTTCGATTCACAATCGTTCACCCCAACCGTTGTTCGAGTCCGTTTGTGTTTGGGGCTCGGTGGATGTGCATTGCTGATCATTCCCAACAAGGATGAAACAGCTGTACAGTGCTTCCATGCTTTTCAATGGTGAGTTGAGCGTTCAAGCTGCATGATCAATCATATTATATACAAATCTAATCTCCTACTACTCAATTGCAAAAAGTAAGCAAGCTGTGTATGTTGTTCATAAGCGAATGCATTGGTTGTACTTAGGCCCCTTCAGAGAAGTCATCCATCATAGGAGTGGATCGGTGTGTGGGTTGTGCTGGTTGTTACCGTTCAAATGAAGCCAGTTTGGTTAGGGTGATATATCATGTAGTGTAGATGTTGAACAAACCGTTGAGAGCCATGGCGGATAGCCTTGTGTTTAATGTGTTCGATTCACAATCGTTCACCCCAACCGTTGTTCGAGTCCGTTTGTGTTTGGGGCTCGGTGGATGTGCATTGCTGATCATTCCCAACAAGGATGAAACAGCTGTACAGTGCTTCCATGCTTTACAATGGTGAGCTGAGCGTTCAAGCTGCATGATCAATCATATTATATACAAATCTAATCTCCTACTACTCAATTGCAAATTGTAGGCAAGCTGTGTAGGTTGTTCATGAGGGAATGCCTTCTTGTTGTACTTAGGCCCCTACAGAGAATTCATCCATCATAGGAGTGGATCGGTGTGTGGGTTGTGCTGGTTGTTACCGTTCAAATGAAGCCAGTTTGGGAACGGTGCTATATCATGTAGTGTAGATGTTGGACAAACCGTTGAGAGCCATGGCGGATAGCCTTGTGTTTAATGTGTTCGATTCACAATCGTTCACCCCAACCGTTGTTCGAGTCCGTTTGTGTTTGGGGCTCGGTGGATGTGCATTGCTGATCATTCCCAACAAGGATGAAACAGCTGTACAGTGCTTCCATGCTTTTCAATGGTGAGTTGAGCGTTCAAGCTGCATGATCAATCATATTATATACAAATCTAATCTCCTACTACTCAATTGCAAATAGTAAGCAAGCTGTGTATGTTGTTCATAAGGGAATGCCTTCTTGTTGTACTTAGGCCCCTTCAGAGAAGTCATCCATCATAGGAGTGGATCGGTGTGTGGGTTGTGCTGGTTGTTACCGTTCAAATGAAGCCAGTTTGGTTAGGGTGCTATATCATGTAGTGTAGATGTTGAACAAACCGTTGAGAGCCATGGCGGTTAGCCTTGTGTTTAATGTGTTCGATTCACAATCGTTTACCCCAACCCTTGTTAGAGTCCGTTTGTGTTTGGGGCTCGGTGGATGTGCATTGCTGATCATTCCCAACAAGGATGAAACAGCTGTACAGTGCTTCCATGCTTTTCAATGGTGAGTTGAGCGTTCAAGCTGCATGATCAATCATATTATATACAAATCTAATCTCCTACTACTCAATTGCAAAAAGTAAGCAAGCTGTGTATGTTGTTCATAAGGGAATGCTCTGGTTGTACTTAGGCCCCTACAGAGAATTCATCCATCATAGGAGTGGATCGGTGTGTGGGTTGTGCTGGTTGTTACCGTTCAAATGAAGCCAGTTTGGTTAGGGTGATATATCATGTAGTGTAGATGTTGAACAAACCGTTGAGAGCCATGGCGGATAGCCTTGTGTTTAATGTGTTCGATTCACAATCGTTCACCCCAACCGTTGTTCGAGTCCGTTTGTGTTTGGGGCTCGGTGGATGTGCATTGCTGATCATTCCCAACAAGGATGAAACAGCTGTACAGTGCTTCCATGCTTTACAATGGTGAGCTGAGCGTTCAAGCTGCATGATCAATCATATTATATACAAATCTAATCTCCTACTACTCAATTGCAAATAGTAAGCAAGCTGTGTACGTTGTTCATAAGGGAATGCCTTGGTTGTACTTAGGCCCCTACAGAGAATTCATCCATCATAGGAGTGGATCGGTGTGTGGGTTGTGCTGGTTGTTACCGTTCAAATGAAGCCAGTTTGGGAACGGTGCTATATCATGTAGTGTAGATGTTGAACAAACCGTTGAGAGCCATGGCGGATAGCCTTGTGGTTAAGGTGTTCGATTCACAATCGTTCACCCCAACCGTTGTTCGAGTCCGTTTGTGTTTGGGGCTCGGTGGATGTGCATTGCTGATCATTCCCAACAAGGATGAAACAGCTGTACAGTGCTTCCATGCTTTTCAATGGTCAGTTGAGCGTTCAAGCTGCATGATCAATCATATTATATACAAATCTAATCTCCTACTACTCAATTGTAAATAGTAAGCAAGCTGTGTATGTTGTTCATAAGCGAATGCATTGGTTGTACTTAGGCCCCTACAGAGAATTCATCCATCATAGGAGTGGATCGGTGTGTGGGTTGTGCTGGTTGTTACCGTTCAAATGAAGCCAGCTTAAGAAGGGTGCTATATTATGTAGTGTAGATGTTTGACAAACCGTTGAGAGCCATGGCGGATAGCCTTGTGTTTAAGGTGTTCGTTTCACAATCGTTCACCCCAACCGTTGTTCGAGTCCGTTTGTGTTTGGGGCTCGGTGGATGCGCATTGCTGATCATTCCCAACTAGGATGAAACAGCTGTACAGTGCTTCCATGCTTTTCAATGGTGAGTTGAGCGTTCAAGCTGCATGATCAATCATATTATATACAAATCTTATCTCCTACTACTCAATTGCAAATAGTAAGCAAGCTGTGTATGTTGTTCATAAGGGAATGCTCTGGTTGTACTTAGGCCCCTACAGAGAATTCATCCATCATAGGAGTGGATCGGTGTGTGGTTTGTGCTGGTTGTTACCGTTCAAATGAAGCCAGTTTGGGAACGGTGCTATATCATGTAGTGTAGATGTTGAACAAACCGTTGAGAGCCATGGCGGATAGCCTTGTGTTTAATGTGTTCGATTCACAATCGTTCACCCCAACCGTTGTTCGAGTCCCTTTGTGTTTGGGGCTCGGTGGATGTGCATTGCCGATCATTCCCAACAAGGATGAAACAGCTGTACAGTGCTTCCATGCTTTACAATGGTGAGCTGAGCGTTCAAGCTGCATGATCAATCATATTATATACAAATCTAATCTCCTACTACTCAATTGCAAATAGTAAGCAAGCTGTGTATGTTGTTCATAAGGGAATGCCTTCTTGTTGTACTCAGGCCCCTACAGAGAATTCATCCATCATAGGAGTGGATCGGTGTGTGGGTTGTGCTGGTTGTTACCGTTCAAATGAAGCCAGTTTGGGAACGGTGCTATATCATGTAGTGTAGATGTTGAACAAACCGTTGAGAGCCATGGCGGATAGCCTTGCGGATAAGGTGTTCGATTCACATTCGTTCACCCCAACCGTTGTTCGAGTCCCTTTGTGTTTGGGGCTCGGTGGATGTGCATTGCTGATCATTCCCAACAAGGATGAAACAGTTGTACAGTGCTTCCATGCTTTTCAATGGTGAGTTGAGCGTTCAAGCTGCATGATCAATCATATTATATACAAATCTAATCTCCTACTACTCAATTGCAAATAGTAAGCAAGCTGTGTATGTTGTTCATAAGGGAATGCCTTCTTGTTGTACTTAGGCCCCTACAGAGAATTCATCCATCATAGGAGTGGATCGGTGTGTGGGTTGTGCTGGTTGTTACCGTTCAAATGAAGCCAGTTTGGGAAGGGTGATATATCATGTAGTGTAGATGTTGAACAAACCGTTGAGAGCCATGGCGGATAGCCTTGTGTTTAATGTGTTCGATTCACAATGGTTCACCAAAACTCTTCTTCAAATCCCTTTGTGTTTGGGGCTCGGTGGATGTACATTGCTGATCATTCCCAACTAGGATGAAACAGCTGTACAGTGCTTCCATGCTTTTCAATGGTCAGTTGAGCGTTCAAGCTGCATGATCAATCATATTATATACAAATCTAATCTCCTACTACTCAATTGCAAATAGTAAGCAAGCTGTGTATGTTGTTCATAATCGAATGCATTGGTTGAACTTAGGCCCCTTCAGAGAATTCATCCATCATAGGAGTGGATCGGTGTGTGGGTTGTGCTGGTTGTTACCGTTCAAATGAAGCCAGTTTGGGAACGGTGCTATATCATGTAGTGTAGATGTTGGACAAACCGTTGAGAGCCATGGCGGATAGCCTTGTGTTTAAGGTGTTCGATTCACATTCGTTCACCCCAACCGTTGTTCGAGTCCCTTCGTGTTTGGGGCTCGGTGGATGTGCATTGCTGATCATTCCCAACAAGGATGAAACAGCTGTACAGTGCTCCCATGCTTTTCAATGGTCAGTTGAGCGTTCAAGCTGCATGATCAATCATATTATATACAAATCTAATCTCCTACTACTCAATTGCAAATAGTAAGCAAGCTGTGTAGGTGGTTCATAAGGGAATGCCTTCTTGTTGTTCTTAGGCCCCTACAGAGAAGTCATCCATCATAGGAGTGGATCGGTGTGTGGGTTGTGCTGGTTGTTACCGTTCAAATGAAGCCAGTTTGGGAACGGTGCTATATCATGTAGTGTAGATGTTGGACAAACCGTTGAGAGCCATGGCGGATAGCCTTGTGTTTAATGTGTTCGATTCACAATCGTTCACCCCAACCGTTGTTCGAGTCCGTTTGTGTTTGGGGCTCGGTGGATGTGCATTGCTGATCATTCCCAACAAGGATGAAACAGCTGTACAGTGCTCCCATGCTTTTCAATGGTCAGTTGAGCGTTCAAGCTGCATGATCAATCATATTATATACAAATCTAATCTCCTACTACTCAATTGCAAATAGTAAGCAAGCTGTGTAGGTTGTTCATAAGGGAATGCCTTGGTTGTACTTAGGCCCCTACAGAGAAGTCATCCATCATAGGAGTGGATCGGTGTGTGGGTTGTGCTGGTTGTTACCGTTCAAATGAAGCCAGTTTGGGAACGATGCTATATCATGTAGTGTAGATGTTGGACAAACCGTTGAGAGCCATGGCGGATAGCCTTGTGGTTAAGGTGTTCGTTTCACAATCGTTCACCCCAACCGTTGTTCGAGTCCCTTTGTGTTTGGGGCTCGGTGGATATGCAATGCTGATCATTCCCAACAAGGATGAAACAGCTGTACAGTGCTTCCATGCTTTTCAATGGTCAGTTGAGCGTTCAAGCTGCATGATCAATCATATTATATACAAATCTAATCTCCTACTACTCAATTGCAAATAGTAAGCAAGCTGTGTATGTTGTTCTTGAGGGAATGCCTTCTTGTTGTACTTAGGCCCCTACAGAGAATTCATCCATCATAGGAGTGGATCGGTGTGTGGGTTGTGCTGGTTGTTACCGTTCAAATGAAGCCAGTTTGGGAACGGTGCTATATCATGTAGTGTAGATGTTGAACAAACCGTTGAGAGCCATGGCGGATAGCCTTGCGGATAAGGTGTTCGATTCACATTCGTTCACCCCAACCGTTGTTCGAGTCCGTTTATGTTTGGGGCTCGGTGGATGTGCAATGCTGATCATTCCCAACAAGGATGAAACAGCTGTACAGTGCTCCCATGCTTTTCAATGGTGAGTTGAGCGTTCAAGCTGCATGATCAATCATATTATATACAAATCTAATCTCCTACTACTCAATTGCAAATAGTAAGCAAGCTGTGTAGGTTGTTCATAAGGGAATGCCTTGGTTGTACTTAGGCCCCTACAGAGAAGTCATCCATCATAGGAGTGGATCGGTGTGTGGGTTGTGCTGGTTGTTACCGTTCAAATGAAGCCAGTTTGGGAACGGTGCTATATCATGTAGTGTAGATGTTGGACAAACCGTTGAGAGCCATGGCGGATAGCCTTGTGGTTAAGGTGTTCGATTCACAATCGTTCACCCCAACCGTTGTTCGAGTCCCTTTGTGTTTGGGGCTCGGTGGATGTGCAATGCTGATCATTCCCAACAAGGATGAAACAGCTGTACAGTGCTCCCATGCTTTTCAATGGTCAGTTGAGCGTTCAAGCTGCATGATCAATCATATTATATACAAATCTAATCTCCTACTACTCAATTGCAAATAGTAAGCAAGCTGTGTATGTTGTTCTTGAGGGAATGCCTTCTTGTTGTACTTAGGCCCCTACAGAGAATTCATCCATCATAGGAGTGGATCGGTGTGTGGGTTGTGCTGGTTGTTACCGTTCAAATGAAGCCAGTTTGGGAAGGGTGCTATATCATGTAGTGTAGATGTTGAACAAACCGTTGAGAGCCATGGCGGATAGCCTTGTGTTTAAGGTGTTCGATTCACATTCGTTCACCCCAACCGTTGTTCGAGTCCGTTTATGTTTGGGGCTCGATGGATGTGCATTGCTGATCATTCCCAACAAGGATGAAACAGCTGTACAGTGCTTCCATGCTTTTCAATGGTCAGTTGAGCGTTCAAGCTGCATGATCAATCATATTATATACGAATCTAATCTCCTACTACTCAATTGCAAATAGTAAGCAAGCTGTGTATGTTGTTCATAAGGGAATGCCTTCTTGTTGTTCTTAGGCCCCTACAGAGAAGTCATCCATCATAGGAGTGGATCGGTGTGTGGGTTGTGCTGGTTGTTACCGTTCAAATGAAGCCAGTTTGGGAACGGTGCTATATCATGTAGTGTAGATGTTGGACAAACCGTTGAGAGCCATGGCGGATAGCCTTGTGTTTAAGGTGTTCGATTCACAATCGTTTACCCCAACCCTAGTTACAGTCCGTTTGTGTTTGGTGCTCGGTGGATGTGCATTGCTGATCATTCCCAACAAGGATGAAACAGCTGTACAGTGCTCCCATGCTTTTCAATGGTCAGTTGAGCGTTCAAGCTGCATGATCAATCATATTATATACAAATCTAATCTCCTACTACTCAATTGCAAATAGTAAGCAAGCTGTGTAGGTGGTTCATAAGGGAATGCCTTCTTGTTGTACTTAGGCCCCTACAGAGAATTCATCCATCATAGGAGTGGATCGGTGTGTGGGTTGTGCTGGTTGTTACCGTTCAAATGAAGCCAGTTTGGGAACGGTGCTATATCATGTAGTGTAGATGTTGGACAAACCGTTGAGAGCCATGGCGGATAGCCTTGTGGTTAAGGTGTTCGATTCACAATCGTTCACCCCAACCGTTGTTCGAGTCCCTTTGTGTTTGGGGCTCGGTGGATGTGCAATGCTGATCATTCCCAACAAGGATGAAACAGCTGTACAGTGCTTCCATGCTTTTCAATGGTCAGTTGAGCGTTCAAGCTGCATGATCAATCATATTATATACAAATCTAATCTCCTACTACTCAATTGCAAATAGTAAGCAAGCTGTGTATGTTGTTCTTGAGGGAATGCCTTCTTGTTGTACTTAGGCCCCTACAGAGAATTCATCCATCATAGGAGTGGATCGGTGTGTGGGTTGTGCTGGTTGTTACCGTTCAAATGAAGCCAGTTTGGGAAGGGTGCTATATCATGTAGTGTAGATGTTGAACAAACCGTTGAGAGCCATGGCGGATAGCCTTGCGGATAAGGTGTTCGATTCACATTCGTTCACCCCAACCGTTGTTCGAGTCCGTTTATGTTTGGGGCTCGATGGATGTGCATTGCTGATCATTCCCAACAAGGATGAAACAGCTGTACAGTGCTTCCATGCTTTTCAATGGTGAGTTGAGCGTTCAAGCTGCATGATCAATCATATTATATACAAATCTAATCTCCTACTACTCAATTGCAAATAGTAAGCAAGCTGTGTATGTTGTTCATAAGGGAATGCCTTCTTGTTGTTCTTAGGCCCCTACAGAGAAGTCATCCATCATAGGAGTGGATCGGTGTGTGGGTTGTGCTGGTTGTTACCGTTCAAATGAAGCCAGTTTGGGAACGGTGCTATATCATGTAGTGTAGATGTTGGACAAACCGTTGAGAGCCATGGCGGATAGCCTTGTGTTTAAGGTGTTCGATTCACAATCGTTCACCCCAACCGTTGTTCGAGTCCCTTTGTGTTTGGGGCTCGGTGGATGTGCATTGCTGATCATTCCCAACAAGGATGAAACAGCTGTACAGTGCTCCCATGCTTTTCAATGGTCAGTTGAGCGTTCAAGCTGCATGATCAATCATATTATATACAAATCTAATCTCCTACTACTCAATTGCAAATAGTAAGCAAGCTGTGTATGTTGTTCATAAGGGAATGCCTTCTTGTTGTACTTAGGCCCCTACAGAGAATTCATCCATCATAGGAGTGGATCGGTGTGTGGGTTGTGCTGGTTTTTACCGTTCAAATGAAGCCAGTTTGGGAACGGTGCTATATCATGTAGTGTAGATGTTGGACAAACCGTTGAGAGCCATGGCGGATAGCCTTGTGGTTGAGGTGTTCGATTCACAATCGTTCACCCCAACCGTTGTTCGAGTCCCTTTGTGTTTGGGGCTCGGTGGATGTGCAATGCTGATCATTCCCAACAAGGATGAAACAGCTGTACAGTGCTCCCATGCTTTTCAATGGTCAGTTGAGCGTTCAAGCTGCATGATCAATCATATTATATACAAATCTAATCTCCTACTACTCAATTGCAAATAGTAGGCCAGCTGTGTATGTTGTTCATAAGCGAATGCATTGGTTGTTCTTAGGACCCTTCAGAGAATTCATCCATCATAGGAGTGGATCGGTGTGTGGGTTGTGCTGGTTGTTACCGTTCAAATGAAGCCAGTTTGGGAACGGTGCTATATCATGTAGTGTAGATGTTGGACAAACCGTTGAGAGCCATGGCGGATAGCCTTGCGGTTGAGGTGTCCGATTCACAATCGATCACCCCAACCGTTGTTCGAGTCCCTTTGTGTTTGGTGCTCGGTGGATGTGCATTGCTGATCATTCCCAACAAGGATGAAACAGCTGTACAGTGCTTCCATGCTTTTCAATGGTGAGTTGAGCGTTCAAGCTGCATGATCAATCATATTATATACAAATCTAATCTCCTACTACTCAATTGCAAATAGTAAGCAAGCTGTGTAGGTTGTTCATAAGGGAATGCCTTCTTGTTGTTCTTAGGCCCCTACAGAGAATTCATCCATCATAGGAGTGGATCGGTGTGTGGGTTGTGCTGGTTGTTACCGTTCAAATGAAGCCAGTTTGGGAACGGTGCTATATCATGTAGTGTAGATGTTGGACAAACCGTTGAGAGCCATGGCGGATAGCCTTGTGTTTAAGGTGTTCGATTCACAGTCGTTCACCCCAACCGTTGTTCGAGTCCCTTTGTGTTTGGGGCTCGGTGGATATGCAATGCTGATCATTCCCAACAAGGATGAAACAGCTGTACAGTGCTTCCATGCTTTTCAATGGTCAGTTGAGCGTTCAAGCTGCATGATCAATCATATTATATACAAATCTAATCTCCTACTACTCAATTGCAAATAGTAGGCGAGCTGTGTAGGTTGTTCATAAGGGAATGCCTTCTTGTTGTTCTTAGGCCCCTTCAGAGAAGTCATCCATCATAGGAGTGGATCGGTGTGTGGGTTGTGCTGGTTGTTACCGTTCAAATGAAGCCAGTTTGGGAACGGTGCTATATCATGTAGTGTAGATGTTGGACAAACCGTTGAGAGCCATGGCGGATAGACTTGTGGTTGAGGTGTTCGATTCACATTCGTTCACCCCAACCGTTGTTCGAGTCCGTTTGTGTTTGGGGCTCGGTGGATGTGCATAGCTGATCATTCCCAACAAGGATGAAACAGCTGTACAGTGCTTCCATGCTTTTCAATGGTCAGTTGAGCGTTCAAGCTGCATGATCAATCATATTATATACAAATCTAATGTCCTACTACTCAATTGCAAATAGTAAGCAAGCTGTGTATGTTGTTCATAAGGGAATGCTCTGGTTGTACTTAGGCCCCTTCAGAGAAGTCATCCATCATAGGAGTGGATCGGTGTGTGGGTTGTGCTGGTTGTTACCGTTCAAATGAAGCCAGTTTGGGAACGGTGCTATATCATGTAGTGTAGATGTTGAACAAACCGTTGAGAGCCATGGCGGATAGCCTTGCGGATAAGGTGTTCGATTCACATTCGTTCACCCCAACCGTTGTTCGAGTCCCTTCATGTTTGGGGCTCGGTGGTTATGCAATGCTGATCATTCCCAACAAGGATGAAACAGCTGTACAGTGCTCCCATGCTTTTCAATGGTCAGTTGAGCGTTCAAGCTGCATGATCAATCATATTATATACAAATCTAATCTCCTACTACTCAATTGCAAATAGTAAGCAAGCTGTGTAGGTTGTACATAAGGGAATGCCTTCTTGTTGTTCTTAAGCCCCTACAGAGAATTCATCCATCATAGGAGTGGATCGGTGTGTGGTTTGTGCTGGTTGTTACCGTTCAAATGAAGCCAGTTTGAGAAGGGTGCTATATCATGTAGTGTAGATGTTGAACAAACCGTTGAGAGCCATGGCGGATAGCCTTGTGGTTAAGGTGTTCGATTCACAATCGTTTACCCCAACCGTTGTTCGAGTCCGTTTGTGTTTGGTGCTCGGTGGATATGCAATGCTGATCATTCCCAACAAGGATGGAACAGCTGTACAGTGCTTCCATGCTTTTCAATGGTCAGTTGAGCGTTCAAGCTGCATGATCAATCATATTATATACAAATCTAATGTCCTACTACTCAATTGCAAATAGTAAGCAAGCTGTGTATGTTGTTCATAAGGGAATGCTCTGGTTGTACTTAGGCCCCTACAGAGAATTCATCCATCATAGGAGTGGATCGGTGTGTGGGTTGTGCTGGTTGTTACCGTTCAAATGAAGCCAGTTTGGGAACGGTGCTATATCATGTAGTGTAGATGTTGAACAAACCGTTGAGAGCCATGGCGGATAGCCTTGTGTTCAAGGTGTTCGATTCACAATCGTTCACCCCAACCGTTGTTCGAGTCCCTTTGTGTTTGGGGCTCGGTGGATGTGCATTGCCGATCATTCCCAACAAGGATGAAACAGCTGTACAGTGCTCCCATGCTTTTCAATGGTCAGTTGAGCGTTCAAGCTGCATGATCAATCATATTATATACAAATCTAATCTCCTACTACTCAATTGCAAATAGTAAGCAAGCTGTGTATGTTGTTCATAAGGGAATGCCTTCTTGTTGTACTTAGGCCCCTACAGAGAATTCATCCATCATAGGAGTGGATCGGTGTGTGGGTTGTGCTGGTTGTTACCGTTCAAATGAAGCCAGTTTGGGAACGGTGCTATATCATGTAGTGTAGATGTTGAACAAACCGTTGAGAGCCATGGCGGATAGCCTTGCGGATAAGGTGTTCGATTCACATTCGTTCACCCCAACCGTTGTTGAGTCCCTTCATGTTTGGGGCTCGGTATTTATGCAATGCTGATCATTCCCAACAAGGTTGGAACAGCTGTACAGTGCTTCCATGCTTTTCAATGGTCAGTTGAGCGTTCAAGCTGCATGATCAATCATATTATATACAAATCTAATCTCCTACTACTCAATTGCAAATAGCAGGCAAGCTGTGTAGGTTGTTCATAAGCGAATGCATTGGATGTACTTAGGCCCCTACAGAGAAGTCCTCCATCATAGGAGTGGATCGGTGTGTGGGTTGTGCTGGTTGTTACCGTTCAAATGAAGCCAGTTTGGGAAGGGTGCTATATCATGTAGTGTAGATGTTGGACAAACCGTTGAGAGCCATGGCGGATAGCCTTGTGGTTAAGGTGTTCGATTCACAATCGTTTACCCCAACCGTTGTTCGAGTCCGTTTGTGTTTGGTGCTCGGTGGATATGCAATGCTGATCATTCCCAACAAGGATGAAACAGCTGTACAGTGCTTCCATGCTTTTCAATGGTGAGTTGAGCGTTCAAGCTGCATGATCAATCATATTATATACAAATCTAATCTCCTACTACTCAATTGCGAATAGTAAGCAAGCTGTGTATGTTGTTCATATGGGAATGCCTTCTTGTTGTACTCAGGCCCCTACAGAGAAGTCATCCATCATAGGAGTGGATCGGTGTGTGGGTTGTGCTGGTTGTTACCGTTCAAATGAAGCCAGTTTGGGAACGGTGCTATATCATGTAGTGTAGATGTTGAACAAACCGTTGAGAGCCATGGCGGATAGCCTTGTGTTTAAGGTGTTCGATTCACAATCGTTCACCCCAACCGTTGTTCGAGTCCGTTTGTGTTTGGTGCTCGGTGGATGTGCATTGCTGATCATTCCCAACAAGGATGAAACAGCTGTACAGTGCTTCCATGCTTTTCAATGGTGAGTTGAGCGTTCAAGCTGCATGATCAATCATATTATATACAAATCTAATCTCCTACTACTCAATTGCAAATAGTAAGCAAGCTGTGTAGGTTGTTCATAAGGGAATGCCTTCTTGTTGTACTCAGGCCCCTACAGAGAATTCATCCATCATAGGAGTGGATCGGTGTGTGGGTTGTGCTGGTTGTTACCGTTCAAATGAAGCCAATTTGGGAAGGGTGCTATATCATGTAGTGTAGATGTTGAACAAACCGTTGAGAGCCATGGCGGATAGCCTTGCGGATAAGGTGTTCGATTCACATTCGTTCACCCCAACCGTTGTTCGAGTCCCTTCATGTTTGGGGCTCGGTGGATATGCAATGCTGATCATTCCCAACAAGGATGGAACAGCTGTACAGTGCTTCCATGCTTTTCAATGGTCAGTTGAGCGTTCAAGCTGCATGATCAATCATATTATATACAAATCTAATCTCCTACTACTCAATTGCAAATAGTAGGCAAGCTGTGTAGGTTGTTCATAAGCGAATGCATTGGATGTACTTAGGCCCCTACAGAGAAGTCCTCCATCATAGGAGTGGATCGGTGTGTGGGTTGTGCTGGTTGTTACCGTTCAAATGAAGCCAGTTTGGGAACGGTGCTATATCATGTAGTGTAGATGTTGGACAAACCGTTGAGAGCCATGGCGGATAGCCTTGTGTTTAATGTGTTCGATTCACATTCGTTCACCCCAACCGTTGTTCGAGTCCGTTTGTGTTTGGGGCTCGGTGGATGTGCATAGCTGATCATTCCCAACAAGGATGAAACAGCTGTACAGTGCTTCCATGCTTTTCAATGGTCAGTTGAGCGTTCAAGCTGCATGATCAATCATATTATATACAAATCTAATCTCCTACTACTCAATTGCAAATAGTAAGCAAGCTGTGTAGGTTGTTCATAAGGGAATGCTCTGGTTGTACTTAGGCCCCTTCAGAGAAGTCATCCATCATAGGAGTGGATCGGTGTGTGGGTTGTGCTGGTTGTTACCGTTCAAATGAAGCCAGTTTGGGAACGGTGCTATATCATGTAGTGTAGATGTTGAACAAACCGTTGAGAGCCATGGCGGATAGCCTTGTGTTTAAGGTGTTCGATTCACAATCGTTCACCCCAACCGTTGTTCGAGTCCCTTTGTGTTTGGGGCTCGGTGGATGTGCGTTGCTGATCATTCCCAACAAGGATGAAACAGCTGTACAGTGCTTCCATGCTTTTCAATGGTCAGTTGAGCGTTCAAGCTGCATGATCAATCATATTATATACAAATCTAATCTCCTACTACTCAATTGCAAATAGTAGGCAAGCTGTGTAGGTTGTTCATAAGCGAATGCATTGGATGTACTTAGGCCCCTACAGAGAAGTCCTCCATCATAGGAGTGGATCGGTGTGTGGGTTGTGCTGGTTGTTACCGTTCAAATGAAGCCAGTTTGGGAACGGTGCTATATCATGTAGTGTAGATGTTGGACAAACCGTTGAGAGCCATGGCGGATAGCCTTGTGTTTAATGTGTTCGATTCACATTCGTTCACCCCAACCGTTGTTCGAGTCCGTTTGTGTTTGGGGCTCGGTGGATGTGCATAGCTGATCATTCCCAACAAGGATGAAACAGCTGTACAGTGCTTCCATGCTTTTCAATGGTCAGTTGAGCGTTCAAGCTGCATGATCAATCATATTATATACAAATCTAATCTCCTACTACTCAATTGCAAATAGTAAGCAAGCTGTGTAGGTTGTTCATAAGGGAATGCTCTGGTTGTACTTAGGCCCCTTCAGAGAAGTCATCCATCATAGGAGTGGATCGGTGTGTGGGTTGTGCTGGTTGTTACCGTTCAAATGAAGCCAGTTTGGGAACGGTGCTATATCATGTAGTGTAGATGTTGAACAAACCGTTGAGAGCCATGGCGGATAGCCTTGTGTTTAAGGTGTTCGATTCACAATCGTTCACCCCAACCGTTGTTCGAGTCCCTTTGTGTTTGGGGCTCGGTGGATGTGCAATGCTGATCATTCCCAACAAGGATGAAACAGCTGTACAGTGCTTCCATGCTTTTCAATGGTCAGTTGAGCGTTCAAGCTGCATGATCAATCATATTATATACAAATCTAATCTCCTACTACTCAATTGCAAATAGTAAGCAAGCTGTGTATGTTGTTCATAAGGGAATGCCTTCTTGTTGTTCTTAGGCCCCTACAGAGAAGTCATCCATCATAGGAGTGGATCGGTGTGTGGGTTGTGCTGGTTGTTACCGTTCAAATGAGGCCAGTTTGGTTGGGGTGCTATATCATGTAGTGTAGATGTTGAACAAACCGTTGAGAGCCATGGCGGATAGCCTTGCGGATAAGGTGTTCGATTCACATTCGTTCACCCCAACCGTTGTTCGAGTCCCTTCATGTTTGGGGCTCGGTGGATGTGCAATGCTGATCATTCCCAACAAGGATGAAACAGCTGTACAGTGCTTCCATGCTTTTCAAGGGTGAGTTGAGCGTTCAAGCTGCATGATCAATCATATTATATACAAATCTAATCTCCAACTACTCAATTGCAAATAGTAGGCGAGCTGTGTAGGTTGTTCATAAGCGAATGCATTGGTTGTACTTAGGCCCCCTCAGAGAAGTCATCCATCATAGGAGTGGATCGGTGTGTGGGTTGTGCTGGTTGTTACCGTTCAAATGAAGCCAGTTTGGGAAGGGTGCTATATCATGTAGTGTAGATGTTGGACAAACCGTTGAGAGCCATGGCGGATAGCCTTGTGGTTAAGGTGTTCGAATCACATTCGTTCACCCCAACCGTTGTTCGAGTCCCTTTGTGTTTGGGGCTCGATGGATGTGCATTGCTGATCATTCCCAACAAGGATGAAACAGCTGTACAGTGCTTCCATGCTTTTCAATGGTGAGTTGAGCGTTCAAGCTGCATGATCAATCATATCATATACAAATCTAATCTCCTACTACTCAATTGCAAATAGTAGGCAAGCTGTGTAGGTTGTTCATAAGGGAATGCAGTGGTTGTACTTAGGCCCCTTCAGAGAAGTCATCCATCATAGGAGTGGATCGGTGTGTGGGTTGTGCTGGTTGTTACCGTTCAAATGAAGCCAGTTTGGGAACGGTGCTATGTCATGTGGTGTAGATGTTGAACAAACCGTTGAGAGCCATGGCGGATAGCCTTGTGTTTAATGTGTTCGATTCACAATCGTTCACCCCAACCGTTGTTCGAGTCCGTTTGTGTTTGGGGCTCGGTGGATGTGCATTGCTGATCATTCCCAACAAGGATGAAACAGCTGTACAGTGCTTCCATGCTTTTCAATGGTGAGTTGAGCGTTCAAGCTGCATGATCAATCATATTATATACAAATCTAATCTCCTACTACTCAATTGCAAATAGTAAGCAAGCTGTGTACGTTGTTCATAAGGGAATTCCTTCTTGTAGTACTCAGGCCCCTACAGAGAATTCATCCATCATAGGAGTGGATCGGTGTGTGGGTTGTGCTGGTTGTTACCGTTCAAATGAAGCCAGTTTGGGAACGGTGCTATATCATGTAGTGTAGATGTTGGAAAAACCGTTGAGAGCCATGGCGGATAGCCTTGTGGTTGAGGTGTTCGATTCACAATCGTTTACCCCAACCCTAGTTAGAGTCCGTATGTGTTTGGGGCTCGGTGGATGTGCATAGCTGATCATTCCCAACAAGGATGAAACAGCTGTACAGTGCTTCCATGCTTTTCAATGGTGAGTTGAGCGTTCAAGCTGAATGATCAATCATATTATATATAAATCTAATCTCCTACTACTCAATTGCTAATAGTAGGCGAGCTGTGTAGGTTGTTCTTAAGCGAATGCATTGGTTGTACTTAGGCCCCTTCAGAGAAGTCATCCATCATAGGAGTGGATCGGTGTGTGGGTTGTGCTGGTTGTTACCGTTCAAATGAAGCCAGTTTGGGAACGGTGCTATGTCATGTAGTGTAGATGTTGGACAAACCGTTGAGAGCCATGGCGGATAGCCTTGTGGTTGAGGTGTTCGATTCACAATCGTTTACCCCAACCCTAGTTAGAGTCCGTATGTGTTTGGGGCTCGGTGGATGTGCATAGCTGATCATTCCCAACAAGGATGAAACAGCTGTACAGTGCTTCCATGCTTTTCAATGGTGAGTTGAGCGTTCAAGCTGAATGATCAATCATAATATATATAAATCTAATCTCCTACTACTCAATTGCAAATAGTAGGCGAGCTGTGTAGGTTGTTCATAAGCGAATGCATTGGTTGTACTTAGGCCCCTTCAGAGAAGTCATCCATCATAGGAGTGGATCGGTGTGTGGGTTGTGCTGGTTGTTACCGTTCAAATGAAGCCAGTTTGGGAACGGTGCTATATCATGTAGTGTAGATGTTGGACAAACCGTTGAGAGCCATGGCGGATAGCCTTGTGTTTAAAGTGTTCGATTCACATTCGTACACCCAAACCGTTGTTCGAGTCCCTTCATGTTTGGGGCTCGGTGGATGTGCAATGCTGATCATTCCCAACAAGGATGAAACAGCTGTACAGTGCTTCCATGCTTTTCAATGGTGAGTTGAGCGTTCAAGCTGAATGATCAATCATATTATATACAAATCTAATCTCCTACTACTCAATTGCAAATAGTAGGCGAGCTGTGTATGTTGTTCATAAGCGAATGCATTGGTTGTACTTAGGCCCCTTCAGAGAAGTCATCCATCATAGGAGTGGATCGGTGTGTGGGTTGTGCTGGTTGTTACCGTTCAAATGAAGCCAGTTTAAGAAGGGTGCTATATTATGTAGTGTAGATGTTGAACAAACCGTTGAGAGCCATGGCGGATAGCCTTGTGTTTAATGTGTTCGATTCACAATCGTTCACCCCAACCGTTGTTCGAGTCCCTTCGTGTTTGGGGCTCGGTGGATGTGCAATGCTGATCATTCTCAACAATGATGAAACAGCTGTTCAATGCTTCCATGCTTTTCAAGGGTGAGTTGAGCGTTCAAGCTGCATGATCAATCATATTATATACAAATCTAATCTCCTACTACTCAATTGCAAATAGTAAGCAAGCTGTGTAGGTGGTTCATAAGGGAATGCCTTCTTGTTGTACTTAGGCCCCTACAGAGAAGTCATCCATCATAGGAGTGGATCGGTGTGTGGGTTGTGCTGGTTGTTACCGTTCAAATGAAGCCAGTTTGGGAACGGTGCTATATCATGTAGTGTAGATGTTGGACAAACCGTTGAGTGCCATGGCGGATAGCCTTGTGTTTAAGGTGTTCGATTCACATTCGTTCACCCCAACCGTTGTTCGAGTCCCTTCTTGTTTGGGGCTCGGTGGATGTGCATTGCTGATCATTCCCAACAAGGATGAAACAGCTGTACAGTGCTTCCATGCTTTTCAATGGTGAGTTTGGCGTTCAAGCTGCATGATCAATCATATTATATACAAATCTAATCTCCTACTACTCAATTGCAAATAGTAAGCAAGCTGTGTACGTTGTTCATAAGGGAATTCCTTCTTGTTGTACTCAGGCCCCTACAGAGAATTCATCCATCATAGGAGTGGATCGGTGTGTGGGTTGTGCTGGTTGTGACCATTCAAATGAAGCCAGTTTGGGAAGGGTGCTATATCATGTAGTGTAGATGTTGGACAAACCGTTGAGAGCCATGGCGGATAGCCTTGTGGTTAAGGTGTTCGATTCACAATCGTTTACCCCAACCCTAGTTAGAGTCCGTTTGTGTTTGGTGCTCGGTGGATGTGCATTGCTGATCATTCCCAACTAGGATGAAACAGCTGTACAGTGCTTCCATGCTTTTCAATGGTGAGTTGAGCGTTCAAGCTGCATGATCAATCATATTATATACAAATCTAATCTCCTACTACTCAATTGCAAATAGTAAGCAAGCTGTGTAGGTTGTTCATAAGGGAATGCATTGGTTGTACTTAGGCCCCTACAGAGAATTCATCCATCATAGGAGTGGATCGGTGTGTGGGTTGTGCTGGTTGTTACCGTTCAAATGAAGCCAGTTTGGGAAGGGTGCTATATCATGTAGTGTAGATGTTGGACAAACCGTTGAGAGCCATGGCGGATAGCCTTGTGTTTAATGTGTTCGATTCACAATCGTTTACACCAACCCTAGTTAGAGTCCGTTTGTGTTTGGGGCTCGGTGGATGTGCATAGCTGATCATTCCCAACAAGGATGAAACAGCTGTACAGTGCTTCCATGCTTTTCAATGGTCAGTTGAGCGTTCAAGCTGCATGATCAATCATATTATATACAAATCTAATCTCCTACTACTCAATTGCAAATAGTAAGCAAGCTGTGTATGTTGTTCATAAGCGAATGCATTGGTTGTACTTAGGCCCCTTCAGAGAAGTCATCCATCATAGGAGTGGATCGGTGTGTGGGTTGTGCTGGTTGTTACCGTTCAAATGAAGCCAGTTTAAGAAGGGTGCTATATTATGTAGTGTAGATGTTGAACAAACCGTTGAGAGCCATGGCGGATAGCCTTGTGTTTAATGTGTTCGATTCACAATCGTTCACCCCAACCGTTGTTCGAGTCCCTTCTTGTTTGGGGCTCGGTGGATGTGCAATGCTGATCATTCCCAACAAGGATGAAACAGCTGTACAGTGCTTCCATGCTTTTCAATGGTGAGTTGAGCGTTCAAGCTGCATGATCAATCATATTATATACAAATCTAATCTCCTACTAATCAATTGCAAATAGTAAGCAAGCTGTGTAGGTTGTTCATAAGGGAATGCCTTCTTGTTGTACTTAGGCCCCTACAGAGAATTCATCCATCATAGGAGTGGATCGGTGTGTGGGTTGTGCTGGTTGTTACCGTTCAAATGAAGCCAGTTTGGGAAGGGTGCTATATCATGTAGTGTAGATGTTGGACAAACCGTTGAGAGCCATGGCGGATAGACTTTTGTTTAAGGTGTTCGATTCACAATCGTTCACCCCAACCGTTGTTCGTGTCCGTTTGTGTTTGGGGCTCGGTGGATGTGCAATGCTGATCATTCCCAACAAGGATGAAACAGCTGTACAGTGCTTCCATGCTTTTCAATGGTGAGTTGAGCGTTCAAGCTGCATGATCAATCATATTATATACAAATCTAATCTCCTACTACCCAATTGCAAATAGTAAGCAAGCTGTGTAGGTGGTTCATAAGGGAATGCCTTCTTGTTGTACTTAGGCCCCTACAGAGAATTCATCCATCATAGGAGTGGATCGGTGTGTGGGTTGTGCTGGTTGTTACCGTTCAAATGAAGCCAGTTTGGGAACGGTGCTATATCATGTAGTGTAGATGTTGGACAAACCGTTGAGAGCCATGGCGGATAGCCTTGTGTTTAATGTGTTCGATTCACAATCGTTCACCCCAACCGTTGTTCGAGTCCGTTTGTGTTTGGGGCTCGGTGGATGTGCAATGCTGATCATTCCCAACAAGGATGAAACAGCTGTACAGTGCTTCCATGCTTTTCAAGGGTGAGTTGAGCGTTCAAGCTGCATGATCAATCATATTATATACAAATCTAATCTCCTACTACCCAATTGCAAATAGTAAGCAAGCTGTGTAGGTGGTTCATAAGGGAATGCCTTCTTGTTTTTCTTGGGCCCCTACAGAGAAGTCATCCATCATAGGAGTGGATCGGTGTGTGGGTTGTGCTGGTTGTTACCGTTCAAATGAAGCCAGTTTGGGAAGGGTGCTATATAATGTAGTGTAGATGTTGGAAAAACCGTTGAGAGCCATGGCGGATAGCCTTGTGTTTAGGGTGTTCGATGCACAATCGTTCACCCCAACCGTTGTTCGAGTCCGTTTGTTTTTTGATCTCCGTGGTTACGCATGGCTGATCATTCCCAACAAGGATGAAACAGCTATACAGTGCTTCCATGCTTTTCAATGGTCAGTTGAGCGTTCAAGCTGCATGATCAATCATATTATATACAAATCTAATCTCCTACTACTCAATTGCGATTAGTGAGCAAGCTGTCTATGTTGGTCATCAAGGAATACCTAGGTTGAACTTAGGCCCCTACAGAGAATTCATCCATCATAGGAGTGGATCGGTGTGTGGGTTGTGCTGGTTGTTACCGTTCAAATGAAGCCAGTTTGGGAACGGTGCTATATCATGTAGTGTAGATGTTGAACAAACCGTTGAGAGCCATGGCGGATAGCCTTGTGTTTAAGGTGTTCGATTCACATTCGTTCACCCCAACCGTTGTTCGAGTCCGTTTGTGTCGGGGGCTCGGTGGATTTGCATTGCTGATCATTCCTAACGAGGATGAAACAGCTGTACAGTGCTTCCATGCTTTTCAATGGTGAGTTGAGCGTTCAAGCTTCATGATCAATAATAATATATACAAGTCTAATTTCTAATACTAAATTGCGAAATGTATTCAAGCCGTGTATGATGCTCATAATGGAATGACTTGGTTGTACTAAGGCCCATTCAGAGATGTCATCCATCATAGGAGTGGATCGGTGTGTGGGTTGTGCTGGTTGTTACCGTTCAAATGAAGCCAGTTTGGTTAGGGTGCTATATCATGTAGTGTAGATGTTGGACAAACCGTTGAGAGCCATGGCGGATAGCCTTTTGTTTAAGGTGTTCGATTCACAATCGTTCACCCCAACCGTTGTTCGAGTCCCTTCGTGTTTGGGGCTCGGTGGATGTGCATTGCTGATCATTCCCAACTAGGATGAAACAGCTGTACAGTGCTCCCATGCATTTCAATGGTGAGTTGAGCGTTCAAGCTGCATGATCAATCATATTATATACAAATCTAATCTCCTACTACTCAATTGCAAATAGTAAGCAAGCTGTGTACGTTGTTCATAAGGGAATGCCTTCTTGTTGTACTCAGGCCCCTACAGAGAATTCATCCGTCATAGGCGTGGATCGGTGTGTGGGTTGTGCTGGTTGTTACCGTTCAAATGAAGCCAGTTTGGGAAGGGTGCTATATCATGTAGTGTAGATGTTGAACAAACCGTTGAGAGCCATGGCGGATAGCCTTGTGTTTAGGCTGTTCGATTCACAATCGTTCACCCCAACCGTTGTTCGAGTCCGTTTGTTTTTTGATCTCCGTGGTTACGCACGGCTGATCATTCCCAACAAGGATGAAACAGCTGTACAGTGCTTCCATGCTTCTCAATGGTGAGTTGAGCGTTCAAGCTGCATGATCAATCATATTATATACAAATCTAATCTCCTACTACTCAATTGCAATTAGTGAGCAAGCTGTCTATGTTGGTCATCAAGGAATACCTAGGTTGTACTTAGGCCCCTACAGAGAATTCATCCATCATAGGAGTGGATCGGTGTGTGGGTTGTGCTGGTTGTTACCGTTCAAATGAAGCCAGTTTGGGAACGGTGCTATATCATGTAGTGTAGATGTTGAACAAACCGTTGAGAGCCATGGCGGATATCCTTGTGTTTAAGGTGTTCGATTCACATTCGTTTACCCCAACCCTAGTTAGAGTCCGTTTGTGTTTGGTGCTCGATGGATGTGCATTGCTGATCATTCCTAACGAGGATGAAACAGCTGTACAGTGCTTCCATGCTTTTCAATGGTCAGTTGAGCGTTCAAGCTGCATGATCAATAATATTATATACAAGTCTAATTTCTAATACTAAATTGCGAAATGTATTCAGGCCGTGTATGATGCTCATAATGGAATGACTTGGTTGTACTAAGGCCCATTCAGGTATGTCATCCATCATAGGAGTGGATCGGTGTGTGGGTTGTGCTGGTTGTTACCGTTCAAATGAAGCCAGTTTGGGAAGGGTGCTATATCATGTAGTGTAGATGTTGAACAAACCGTTGAGAGCCGATGCGGATAGCCTTGTGGTTAAGGTGTTCGATTCACAATCGTTCACTCCAACCGTTGTTCGAGTCCCTTCGTGTTTGGGGCTCGGTGGATGTGCAATGCTGATCATTCCCAACAAGGATGAAACAGCTGTACAGTGCTTCCATGCTTCTCAATGGTCAGTTGAGCGTTCAAGCTGCATGATCAATCATATTATATACAAATCTAATCTCCTACTACTCAATTGCAAATAGTAAGCAAGCTGTGTACGTTGTTCATAAAGGAATGCCTAGGTTGTACTTAGGCCCCTACAGAGAATTCATCCATCATAGGAGTGGATCGGTGTGTGGGTTGTGCTGGTTGTTACCGTTCAAATGAAGCCAGTTTGGGAATGGTGCTATATCATGTAGTGTAGATGTTGAACAAACCGTTGAGTGCCATGGCGGATAGCCTTATGGTTAAGGTGTTCGATTCACAATCGTTCACCCCAACCGTTATTCGAGACCCTTCGTGTTTGGGGCTCGGTGGATGTGCATTGCTGATCATTCCAAACAAGGATGAAACAGCTGTACAGTGCTCCCATGCTTTTCAATGGTGAGTTGAGCGTTCAAGCTGCATGATCAATCATATTATATACAAATCTAATCTCCTACTACTCAATTGCAAATAGTAAGCAAGCTGTGTAGGTTGTTCATAAGGGAATGCCTTCTTGTTGTACTTGGGCCCCTACAGAGAACTCATCCATCATAGGAGTGGATCGGTGTGTGGGTTGTGCTGGTTGTTACCGTTCAAATGAAGCCAGTTTGGGAAGGGTGCTATATCATGTAGTGTAGATGTTGAACGAACCGTTGAGAGCCATGGCGGATAGCCTTGTGTTTAATGTGTTCGATTCACAATCGTTCACCACAAATCTTCTTCAAATCCCTTTGTGATTTGTGCTCGGTGGATGTGCATTGCTGATCATTCCCAACAAGGATGAAACAGCTGTACAGTGCTTCCATGCTTTTCAATGGTGAGTTGAGCGTTCAAGCTGCATGATCAATCATATTATATACAAATCTAATCTCCTACTAATCAATTGCAAATAGTAAGCAAGCTGTGTAGGTTGTTCATAAGGGAATGCCTTCTTGTTGTACTTAGGCCCCTACAGAGAATTCATCCATCATAGGAGTGGATCGGTGTGTGGGTTGTGCTGGTTGTTACCGTTCAAATGAAGCCAGTTTGGGAACGGTGCTATATCATGTAGTGTAGATGTTGAACAAACCGTTGAGAGCCATGGCGGATAGCCTTTTGTTTAAGGTGTTCGATTCACAATCGTTCACCCCAACCGTTGTTCGAGTCCGTTTGTGTTTGGGGCTCGGTGGATGTGCATTGCTGATCATTCCCAACAAGGATGAAACAGCTGTACAGTGCTTCCATGCTTTTCAATGGTCAGTTGAGCGTTCAAGCTGCATGATCAATCATATTATATACAAATCTAATCTCCTACTACTCAATTGCAAATAGTAAGCAAGCTGTGTATGTTGTTCATAAGGGAATGCCTTCTTGTTGTACTTAGGCCCCTACAGAGAATTCATCCATCATAGGAGTGGATCGGTGTGTGGGTTGTGCTGGTTGTTACCGTTCAAATGAAGCCAGTTTGGGAATGGTGCTATATCATGTAGTGTAGATGTTGAACAAACCGTTGAGAGCCATGGCGGATAGCCTTGTGTTTAATGTGTTCGATTCACAATCGTTCACCCCAACCGTTGTTGGAGTCCCTTTGTGTTTGGGGCTCGGTGGATGTGCATTGCTGATCATTCCCAACAAGGATGAAACAGCTGTACAGTGCTTCCATGCTTTTCAATGGTCAGTTGAGCGTTCAAGCTGCATGATCAATCATATTATATACAAATCTAATCTCCTACTACTCAATTGCAAATAGTAAGCAAGCTGTGTATGTTGTTCATGAGGGAATGCTTTGTTTGTACTACTTCCCCACAGAGAATTCATCCGTCATAGGAGTGGATCGGTGTGTGGGTTGTGCTGGTTGTTACCGTTCAAATGAAGCCAGTTTGGGTACGGTGCTATATCATGTAGTGTAGATGTTGAACAAACCGTTGAGAGCCATGGCGGATAGCCTTGTGTTCAAGGTGTTCGATTCACATTCGTTCACTCCAACCGTTGTTCGCGTCCCTTCGAGTTTGGGGCTCGTTCAGTTTGTAATGCTGATCATTCCCAACAAGGATGAAACAGATGTACAGTGCTTCCATGCTTTTCAATGGTCAGTTGAGCGTTCAAGCTGCATGATCAATCATATTATATACAAATCTAATCACCTACTACTCAATTGCAAATAGTAAAATTTGGTATGTTGTACATAAAGATTGCCTTGGTTGCACATAGGCCACTACAGAGAATTCATCCATCATAGGAGTGGATCGGTGTGTGGGTTGTGCTGGTTGTTACCGTTCAAATGAAGCCGGTTTGGGAAGGGTGCTATATCATGTAGTGTAGATGTTCAACAAACCGTTGAGAGCCGATGCGGATAGCCTTGTGGTTAAGGTGTTCGATTCACAATCGTTCACTCCAACCGTTGTTCGCGTCCCTTTGTGTTTGGGGCTCGGTGGATGTGCATTGCTGATCATTCCCAACAAGGATGAAACAGCTGTACAGTGCTTCCATGCTTTTCAATGGTCAGTTGAGCGTTCAAGCTGCATGATCAATCATATTATATACAAATCTAATCTCCTACTACTCAATTGCAAATAGTAAAATTGGGTATGTTGTACATAAAGATTGCCTTGTTTGCACATAGGCCCCTACAGAGAATTCATCCATCATAGGAGTGGATCGGTGTGTGGGTTGTGCTGGTTGTTACCGTTCAAATGAAGCCAGTTTGGGAACGGTGCTATATCATGTAGTGTAGATGTTGAACAAACCGTTGAGAGCCATGGCGGATAGCCTTGTGGTTAAGGTGTTCGATTCACAATCGTTCACTCCAACCGTTGTTCAAGTCCCTTTGTGTTTGGGGCTCGGTGGATGTGCATTGCTGATCATTCCCAACAAGGATGAAACAGCTGTACAGTGCTTCCATGCTTTTCAATGGTCAGTTGAGCGTTCAAGCTGCATGATCAATCATATTATATACAAATCTAATCTCCTACTACTCAATTGCAAATAGTAAGCAAGCTGTGTATGTTGTTCATGAGGGAATGCTTTGTTTGTACTACATCCACTACAGAGAATTCATTCATCATAGAGGTGGATCGGTGTGTGGGTTGTGCTGGTTGTTACCGTTCAAATGAAGCCAGTTTGGGGAGGGTGCTATATCATGTAGTGTAGATGTTGAACAAACCGTTGAGAGCCGATGCGGATAGACTTGTGGTTAAGGTGTTCGATTCACAATCGTTCACTCCAACCGTTGTTCGCGTCCCTTTGTGTTTGGGGCTCGGTGGATGTGCATGGCTGATCATTCCCAACAAGGATGAAACAGCTGTACAGTGCTTCCATGCTTTTCAATGGTGAGTTGAGCGTTCAAGCTGCATGATCAATCATATTATATACAAATCTAATCTCCTACTACTCAATTGCAAATAGTAAGCAAGCTGTGTAGGTTGTTCATCAGGGAATGCTTTATTTGTACTACATCCACTACAGAGAATTCATCCATCATAGAGGTGGATCGGTGTGTGGGTTGTGCTGGTTGTTACCGTTCAAATGAAGCCAGTTTGGGAACGGTGCTATATCATGTAGTGTAGATGTTGAACAAACCGTTGAGAGCCATGGCGGATAGCCTTTTGTTTAAGGTGTTCGATTCACAATCGTTCAGCAAAACTCTTCTTCAAATCACTTTGTGATTGGTGCTCAATGGATGTGCATTGCTGATCATTCCCAACAAGGATGAAACAGCTGTACAGTGCTTCCATGCTTTTCAATGGTCAGTTGAGCGTTCAAGCTGCATGATCAATCATATTATATACAAATCTAATCTCCTACTACTCAATTGCAAATAGTAAGCAAGCTGTGTAGGTTGTTCATAAGGGAATTTCTTGGTTGTACTTAGGCCCCTACAGAGAATTCATCCATCATAGAGGTGGATCGGTGTGTGGGTTGTGCTGGTTGTTACCGTTCAAATGAAGCCAGTTTGGGGAGGGTGCTATATCATGTAGTGTAGATGTTGAACAAACCGTTGAGAGCCATGGCGGATAGCCTTGTGGTTAAGGTGTTCGATTCACAATCGTTCACTCCAACCGTTGTTCGCGTCCGTTTGTGTTTGGGGCTCGGTGGATGTGCATTGCTGATCATTCCCAATAAGGATGAAACAGCTGTACAGGGCTTCCATGCTTTTCAATGGTCAGTTGAGCGTTCAAGCTGCATGATCAATCATATTATATACAAATCTAATCTCCTACTACTCAATTGCAAATAGTAAGCAAGCTGTGTATGTTGTTCATGAGGGAATGTTTTGTTTGTACTACATCCACTACAGAGAATTCATCCATCATAGGAGTGGATCGGTGTGTGGGTTGTGCTGGTTGTTACCGTTCAAATGAAGCCAGTTTGGGAACGGTGCTATATCATGTAGTGTAGATGTTGAACAAACCGTTGAGAGCCGATGCGGATAGCCTTGTGGTTAAGGTGTTCGATTCACAATCGTTCACCCCAACCGTTGTTCGAGTCCGTTTGTGTTTGGGGCTCGGTGGATGTGCATGGCTGATCATTCCCAACAAGGATGAAACAGCTGTACAGTGCTTCCATGCTTTTCAATGGTCAGTTGAGCGTTCAAGCTGCATGATCAATCATATTATATACAAATCTAATCTCCTACTACTCAATTGCAAATAGTAAGCAAGCTGTGTAGGTTGTTCATCAGGGAATGCTTTATTTGTACTACATCCACTACAGAGAATTCATCCATCATAGGAGTGGATCGGTGTGTGGGTTGTGCTGGTTGTTACCGTTCAAATGAAGCCAGTTTGGGAACGGTGCTATATCATGTAGTGTAGATGTTGAACAAACCGTTGAGAGCCATGGCGGATAGCCTTTTGTTTAAGGTGTTCGATTCACAATCGTTCAGCAAAACTCTTCTTCAAATCACTTTGTGATTGGTGCTCAATGGATGTGCATTGCTGATCATTCCCAACAAGGATGAAACAGCTGTACAGTGCTTCCATGCTTTTCAATGGTCAGTTGAGCGTTCAAGCTGCATGATCAATCATATTATATACAAATCTAATCTCCTACTACTCAATTGCAAATAGTAAGCAAGCTGTGTATGTTGTTCATGAGGGAATGCTTTGTTTGTACTACATCCACTACAGAGAATTCATCCATCATAGAGGTGGATCGGTGTGTGGGTTGTGCTGGTTGTTACCGTTCAAATGAAGCCAGTTTGGGGAGGGTGCTATATCATGTAGTGTAGATGTTGAACAAACCGTTGAGAGCCGATGCGGATAGCCTTGTGGTTAAGGTGTTCGATTCACAATCGTTCACTCCACGCGTTGTTGGGGTCCCTTTGTGTTTGGGGCTCGGTGGATGTGCATTGCTGATCATTCCCAACAAGGATGAAACAGCTGTACAGTGCTTCCATGCTTTTCAATGGTGAGTTGAGCGTTCAAGCTGCATGATCAATCATATTATATACAAATCTAATCTCCTACTACTCAATTGCAAAAAGTAAGCAAGCTGTGTAGGTTGTTCATCAGGGAATGCTTTATTTGTACTACATCCACTACAGAGAATTCATCCATCATAGAGGTGGATCGGTGTGTGGGTTGTGCTGGTTGTTACCGTTCAAATGAAGCCAGTTTGGGAACGGTGCCATATCATGTAGTGTAGATGTTGAACAAACCGTTGAGAGCCATGGCGGATAGCCTTGTGTTTAATGTGTTCGATTCACAATCGTTCAGCAAAACTCTTCTTCAAATCACTTTGTGATTGGTGCTCAATGGATGTGCATTGCTGATCATTCCCAACAAGGATGAAACAGCTGTACAGTGCTTCCATGCTTTTCAATGGTCAGTTGAGCGTTCAAGCTGCATGATCAATCATATTATATACAAATCTAATCTCCTACTACTCAATTGCAAATAGTAAGCAAGCTGTGTAGGTTGTTCATAAGGGAATGCTCTGGTTGTACTTAGGCCCCTACAGAGAATTCATCCATCATAGGAGTGGATCGGTGTGTGGGTTGTGCTGGTTGTTACCGTTCAAATGAAGCCAGTTTGGGTACGGTGCTATATCATGTAGTGTAGATGTTGAACAAACCGTTGAGAGCCATGGCGGATAGCCTTGTGGTTAAGGTGTTCGATTCACAATCGTTCACCCCAACCGTTGTTCGAGTCCCTTCGTGTTTGGGGCTCGGTGGATGTGCAATGCTGATCATTCCCAACTAGGATGATACAGCTGTACAGTGCTTCCATGCTTTTCAAGGGTGAGTTGAGCGTTCAAGCTGCATGATCAATCATATTATATACAAATCTAATCTCCTACTACTCAATTGCAAATAGTGAGCAAGCTGTGTAGGTTGTTCATAAGGGAATTTCTTGGTTGTACTTAGGCCCCTACAGAGAATTCATCCATCATAGGAGTGGATCGGTGTGTGGGTTGTGCTGGTTGTTACCGTTCAAATGAAGCCAGTTTGGTTAGGGTGCTATATCATGTAGTGTAGATGTTGAACAAACCGTTGAGAGCCGATGCGGATAGCCTTGTGGTTAAGGTGTTCGATACACAATCGTTCACCCCAACCGTTATTCGAGTACCTTCGTGTTTGGGGTTCGTTAATTGTGTAGTGCTGATCATTCCCAACAAGGATGAAACAGCTGTACAGTGCTCCCATGCTTTTCAATGGTGAGTTGAGCGTTCAAGCTGCATGATCAATCATATTATATACAAATCTAATCTCCTACTACTCAATTGCAAATAGTAAGCAAGCTGTGTATGTTGTTCATAAGGGAATTCCTTCTTGTTGTACTCAGGCCCCTACAGAGAATTCATCCATCATAGGAGTGGATCGGTGTGTGGGTTGTGCTGGTTGTTACCGTTCAAATGAAGCCAGTTTGGGAACGGTGCTATATCATGTAGTGTAGATGTTGAACAAACCGTTGAGAGCCATGGCGGATAGCCTTGTGGTTAAGGTGTTCGATTCACAATCGTTCACTCCACGCGTTGTTCGGGTCCCTTTGTGTTTGGGGCTCGGTGGATGTGCATTGCTGATCATTCCCAACAAGGATGAAACAGCTGTACAGTGCTTCCATGCTTTTCAATGGTCAGTTGAGCGTTCAAGCTGCATGATCAATCATATTATATACAAATCTAATCTCCTACTACTCAATTGCAAATAGTAAGCAAGCTGTGTAGGTTGTTCATCAGGGAATGCTTTATTTGTACTACATCCACTACAGAGAATTCATCCATCATAGAGGTGGATCGGTGTGTGGGTTGTGCTGGTTGTTACCGTTCAAATGAAGCCAGTTTGGGAACGGTGCTATATCATGTAGTGTAGATGTTGAACAAACCGTTGAGAGCCATGGCGGATAGCCTTTTGTTTAAGGTGTTCGATTCACAATCGTTCAGCAAAACTCTTCTTCAAATCACTTTGTGATTGGTGCTCAATGGATGTGCATTGCTGATCATTCCCAACAAGGATGAAACAGCTGTACAGTGCTTCCATGCTTTTCAAGGGTGAGTTGAGCGTTCAAGCTGCATGATCAATCATATTATATACAAATCTAATCTCCTACTACTCAATTGCAAATAGTAAGCAAGCTGTGTAGGTTGTTCATAAGGGAATGCTCTGGTTGTACTTAGGCCCCTACAGAGAATTCATCCATCATAGGAGTGGATCGGTGTGTGGGTTGTGCTGGTTGTTACCGTTCAAATGAAGCCGGTTTGGGAAGGGTGCTATATCATGTAGTGTAGATGTTGAACAAACCGTTGAGAGCCATGGCGGATAGCCTTGTGGTTAAGGTGTTCGATTCACAATCGTTCACCCCAACCGTTGTTCGAGTCCCTTCGTGTTTGGGGCTCGGTGGATGTGCAATGCTGATCATTCCCAACTAGGATGATACAGCTGTACAGTGCTTCCATGCTTTTCAAGGGTGAGTTGAGCGTTCAAGCTGCATGATCAATCATATTATATACAAATCTAATCTCCTACTACTCAATTGCAAATAGTGAGCAAGCTGTGTAGGTTGTTCATAAGGGAATGCCTTCTTGTTGTACTTAGGCCCCTACAGAGAATTCATCCATCATAGGAGTGGATCGGTGTGTGGGTTGTGCTGGTTGTTACCGTTCAAATGAAGCCAGTTTGGGGAGGGTGCTATATCATGTAGTGTAGATGTTGAACAAACCGTTGAGAGCCGATGCGTATAGCCTTGTGGTTAAGGTGTTCGATACACAATCGTTCACCCCAACCGTTATTCGAGTACCTTCGTGTTTGGGGTTCGTTAATTGTGTAGTGCTGATCATTCCAACAAGGATGAAACAGCTGTACAGTGCTCCCATGCTTTTCAATGGTCAGTTGAGCGTTCAAGCTGCATGATCAATCATATTATATACAAATCTAATCTCCTACTACTCAATTGCAAATAGTAAGCAAGCTGTGTATGTTGTTCATAAGGGAATTCCTTCTTGTTGTACTCAGGCCCCTACAGAGAATTCATCCATCATAGGAGTGGATCGGTGTGTGGGTTGTGCTGGTTGTTACCGTTCAAATGAAGCCAGTTTGGGAACGGTGCTATATCATGTAGTGTAGATGTTGAACAAACCGTTGAGAGCCATGGCGGATAGCCTTGTGGTTAAGGTGTTCGATTCACAATCGTTCACTCCACGCGTTGTTCGGGTCCCTTTGTGTTCGGGGCTCGGTGGATGTGCATTGCTGATCATTCTCAACAAGGATGAAACAGCTGTACAGTGCGCCCATGCTTTTCAATGGTGAGTTGAGCGTTCAAGCTGCATGATCAATCATATTATATACAAATCTAATTTCGTACAACTCAATCGCAAAAAATAAGCAAGCTGTGTATGTTGTTCATAAGGGAATGCCTTCTTGTTGTACTTAGGCCCCTACAGAGAATTCATCCATCATAGGAGTGGATCGGTGTGTGGGTTGTGCTGGTTGTTACCGTTCAAATGAAGCCAGTTTGGGGAGGGTGCTATATCATGTAGTGTAGATGTTGAACAAACCGTTGAGAGCCGATGCGTATAGCCTTGTGGTTAAGGTGTTCGATACACAATCGTTCACCCCAACCGTTATTCGAGTACCTTCGTGTTTGGGGTTCGTTAATTGTGTAGTGCTGATCATTCCAACAAGGATGAAACAGCTGTACAGTGCTCCCATGCTTTTCAATGGTCAGTTGAGCGTTCAAGCTGCATGATCAATCATATTATATACAAATCTAATCTCCTACTACTCAATTGCAAATAGTAAGCAAGCTGTGTATGTTGTTCATAAGGGAATTCCTTCTTGTTGTACTCAGGCCCCTACAGAGAATTCATCCATCATAGGAGTGGATCGGTGTGTGGGTTGTGCTGGTTGTTACCGTTCAAATGAAGCCAGTTTGGGAACGGTGCTATATCATGTAGTGTAGATGTTGAACAAACCGTTGAGAGCCATGGCGGATAGCCTTGTGGTTAAGGTGTTCGATTCACAATCGTTCACTCCACGCGTTGTTCGGGTCCCTTTGTGTTCGGGGCTCGGTGGATGTGCATTGCTGATCATTCTCAACAAGGATGAAACAGCTGTACAGTGCGCCCATGCTTTTCAATGGTGAGTTGAGCGTTCAAGCTGCATGATCAATCATATTATATACAAATCTAATTTCGTACAACTCAATCGCAAAAAATAAGCAAGCTGTGTATGTTGTTCATAAGGGAATGCCTTCTTGTTGTACTTAGGCCCCTACAGAGAAATCATCCATCGTAGGAGTGGATCGGTGTGTGGGTTGTGCTGGTTGTTACCGTTCAAATGAAGCCAGTTTGGTTAGGGTGCTATATCATGTAGTGTAGATGTTGAACAAACCGTTGAGAGCCATGGCGGATAGCCTTGCGGTTAATGTGTTCGATCCACAATCGTTCAATCCAACCACTGTTCGAGTCTTTTTGTGTTGGGGGCTCGGTGGATGTGCATTGCTGATCATTCCCAACAAGGATGAAACAGCTGTACAGTGCTCCCATGCTTTTCAATGGTGAGTTGAGCGTTCAAGCTGCATGATCAATCATATTATATACAAATCTAATCTCCTACTACTCAATTGCAAATAGTAAGCAAGCTGTGTATGTTGTTCATAAGGGAATGCCTTCTTGTTTTACTTAGGCCCCTACAGAGAATTCATCCATCATAGGAGTGGATCGGTGTGTGGGTTGTGCTGGTTGTTACCGTTCAAATGAAGCCAGTTTGGGAACGGTGCTATATCATGTAGTGTAGATGTTGAACAAACCGTTGAGAGCCATGGCGGATAGCCTTGCGGTTAAGGTGTTCGATTCACAGTCGTTCACCCCAACCGTTGTTCGAGTCCGTTTGTGTTTGGGGCTCGGTGGATGTGCATTGCTGATCATTCCCAACAAGGATGAAACAGCTGTACAGTGCTTCCATGCTTTTCAAGGGTGAGTTGAGCGTTCAAGCTGCATGATCAATCATATTATATACAAATCTAATCTCCTACTACCCAATTGCAAATAGTAAGCAAGCTGTGTAGGTTGTTCATCAGGGAATGCCTTCTTGTTGTACTTAGGCCCCTACAGAGAATTCATCCATCATAGGAGTGGATCGGTGTGTGGGTTGTGCTGGTTGTTACCGTTCAAATGAAGCCAGTTTGGTTAGGGTGCTATATCATGTAGTGTAGATGTTGAACAAACCGTTGAGAGCCATGGCGGATAGCCTTGTGGTTAAGGTGTCCGATGCACAGTCGATCACCCCACCCGTTATTCGAGTCCCTCTGTGTTTGGGGCTCGGTGGATGTGCAATGCTGATCATTCCCAACAAGGATGAAACAGCTGTACAGTGCTTCCATGCTTTTCAATGGTCAGTTGAGCGTTCAAGCTGCATGATCAATCATATTATATACAAATCTAATCTCCTACTACTCAATTGAAAATAGTAAGCAAGCTGTGTATGTTGTTCATAAGGGAATGCTCTGGTTGTACTCAGGCCCCTACAGAGAATTCATCCATCATAGGAGTGGATCGGTGTGTGGTTTGTGCTGGTTGTTACCGTTCAAATGAAGCCAGTTTGGTTAGGGTGCTATTTCATGTAGTGTAGATGTTGAACAAACCGTTGACAGCCGATGCGGATAGCCTTGTGTTTAAGGTGTTCGATTCACAACCGTTCACCCCAACCGTTGTTCGACTCCTTTTGTGTTTGGGGCTCGGTGGATGCGCAATGCTGATCATTGCCAACAAGGATGAAACAGCTGTACAGTGCTCCCATGCTTTTCAATGGTCAGTTGAGCGTTCAAGCTGCATGATCAATCATATTATATACAAATCTAATCTCCTACTACTCAATTGCAAATAGTAAGCAAGCTGTGTAGGTTGTTTATCAGGGAATGCCTTCTTGTTGTACTTAGGCCCCTACAGAGAATTCATCCATCATAGGAGTGGATCGGTGTGTGGGTTGTGCTGGTTGTTACCGTTCAAATGAAGCCGGTTTGGGAAGGGTGCTATATCATGTAGTGTAGATGTTGAACAAACCGTTGAGCCATGGCGGATAGCCTTGTGGTTAAGGTGTCCGATTCACAATCGATCACCCCAACCGTTATTCGAGTCCCTCTGTGTTTGGGGCTCGGTGGATGTGCAATGCTGATCATTCCCAACAAGGATGAAACAGCTGTACAGTGCTTCCATGCTTTTCAATGGTGAGTTGAGCGTTCAAGCTGCATGATCAATCATATTATATACAAATCTAATCTCCTACTACTCAATCGCAAATAGTAAGCAAGCTGTGTATCTTGTTCATAAGGGAATGCTTTGGTTGTACTAAATCCCCTACAGAGAATTCATCCATCATAGGAGTGGATCGGTGTGTGGGTTGTGCTGGTTGTTACCGTTCAAATGAAGCCAGTTTGGTTAGGGTGCTATATCACGTAGTGTAGATGTTGAACAAACCGTTGAGAGCCATGGCGGATAGCCTTGTGTTTAAGGTGTTCGATTAACAATCATTCACCCCAACCGTTATTCGAGTACCTTCGTGTTTGGGGCTCGGTTGATGTGCATTGCTGATCATTCCCAACAAGGATGAAACAGCTGTACAGTGCTTCCATGCTTTTCAATGGTCAGTTGAGCGTTCAAGCTGCATGATCAATCATATTATATACAAATCTAATCTCCTACTACTCAATTGCAAATAGTAAGCAAGCTGTGTATGTTGTTCAAAAGGGAATGCTCTGGTTGTACTTAGGCCCCTACAGAGAATTCATCCATCATAGGAGTGGATCGGTGTGTGGATTGTGCTGGTTGTTACCGTTCAAATGAAGCCAGTTTGGTTAGGGTGCTATATCATGTAGTGTAGATGTTGAACAAACCGTTGAGAGCCATGGCGGATAGCCTTGTGGTTATGGTGTTCGATTCACAGTCGTTCACCCGAACCGCTGTTCGAGTCCGTTTGTGTTCGGGGCTCGGTGGATGTGCATTGCTGATCATTCCCAACAAGGATGAAACAGCTGTACAGTGCTTCCATGCTTTTCAATGGTGAGTTGAGCGTTCAAGCTGCATGATCAATCATATTATATACAAATCTAATCTCCTACTACTCAATTGCAAATAGTAAGCAAGCTGTGTATGTTGTTCATAAGGGAATGCTCTGGTTGTACTTAGGCCCCTACAGAGAATTCATCCATCATAGGAGTGGATCGGTGTGTGGGTTGTGCTGGTTGTTACCGTTCAAATGAAGCCAGTTGGGTTAGGGTGCTATATCACGTATGTGTAGATGTTGAACAAACCGTTGAGAGCCATGGCGGATAGCCTTGTGTTTAAGGTGTTCGATTCACAATCATTCACCCAAACCGTTATTCGAGTCTCTTCGTGTTTGGGGCTCGGTTGATGTGCATTGCTGATCATTCCCAACAAGGATGATACAGCTGTACAGTGCTTCCATGCTTTTCAATGGTCAGTTGAGCGTTCAAGCTGCATGATCAATCATATTATATACAAATCTAATCTCCTACTACTCAATTGCAAATAGTAAGCAAGCTGTGTATGTTGTTCATAAGGGAATGCCTTCTTGTTGTACTTAGGCCCCTACAGAGAATTCATCCATCATAGGAGTGGATCGGTGTGTGGGTTGTGCTGGTTGTTACCGTTCAAATGAAGCCAGTTTGGGAACGGTGCTATATCATGTAGTGTAGATGTTGAACAAACCGTTGAGAGCCATGGCGGATAGCCTTGTGTTTAAGGTGTCCGATTCACAATCGTTCACCCCACCCGTTATTCGAGTCCCTCTGTGTTTGGGGCTCGGTGGATGTGCATTGCTGATCATTCCCAACAAGGATGAAACAGCTGTACAGTGCTTCCATGCTTTTCAATGGTCAGTTGAGCGTTCAAGCTGCATGATCAATCATATTATATACAAATCTAATCTCCTACTACTCAATTGCAAATAGTAAGCAAGCTGTGTATGTTGTTCATCAGGGAATGCGTTGGTTGTACTTAGGCCCCTACAGAGAATTCATCCATCATAGGAGTGGATCGGTGTGTGGGTTGTGCTGGTTGTTACCGTTCAAATGAAGCCAGTTTGGGAACGGTGCTATATCATGTAGTGTAGATGTTGAACAAACCGTTGAGAGCCATGGCGGATAGCCTTGTGTTTAAGGTGTTCGATTCACAATCGATCACCCCAACCGTTGTTCGAGTACCTTCGTGTTTGGGGCTCGGTGGATGTGCATTGCTGATCATTCCCAACAAGGATGAAACAGCTGTACAGTGCTTCCATGCTTTTCAATGGTCAGTTGAGCGTTCAAGCTGCATGATCAATCATATTATATACAAATCTAATCTCCTACTACTCAATTGCAAATAGTAAGCAAGCTGTGTAGGTCGTTCATAAGGGAATGCCTTCTTGTTGTTCTTGGGCCCCTACAGAGAATTCATCCATCATAGGAGTGGATCGGTGTGTGGGTTGTGCTGGTTGTTACCGTTCAAATGAAGCCAGTTTGGTTAGGGTGCTATATCACGTAGTGTAGATGTTGAACAAACCGTTGAGAGCCATGGCGGATAGCCTTGTGGTTATGGTGTTCGATTCACAATCGATCACCCCAACCGTTATTCGAGTCCCTCTGTGTTTGGGGCTCGGTGGATGTGCGTTGCTGATCATTCCCTACAAGGATGAAACAGCTGTACAGTGCTTCCATGCTTTTCAAGGGTGAGTTGAGCGTTCAAGCTGCATGATCAATCATATTATATACAAATCTAATCTCCTACTACTCAATTGCAAATAGTAAGCAAGCTGTGTATGTTGTTCATAAGGGAATGCCTTCTTGTTGTACTTAGGCCCCTACAGAGAATTCATCCATCATAGGAGTGGATCGGTGTGTGGGTTGTGCTGGTTGTTACCGTTCAAATGAAGCCAGTTTGGTTAGGGTGCTATATCATGTAGTGTAGATGTTGAACAAACCGTTGAGAGCCATGGCGGATAGCCTTGTGGTTATGGTGTTCGATTCATAATAGTTCACCCCAACCGTTGTTCGAGTCCGTTTGTGTTTGGGGCTCGGTGGATGTGCATTGCTGATCATTCCCAACAAGGATGAAACAGCTATACAGTGCTTCCATGCTTTTCAATGGTGAGTTGAGCGTTCAAGCTGCATGATCAATCATATTATATACAAATCTAATCTCCTACTACTCAATTGCAAATAGTAAGCAAGCTGTGTAGGTTGTTCATAAGGGAATGCTCTGGTTGTACTTAGGCCCCTTCAGAGAAGTCATCCATCATAGGAGTGGATCGGTGTGTGGGTTGTGCTGGTTGTTACCGTTCAAATGAAGCCAGTTTGGGAACGGTGCTATATCATGTAGTGTAGATGTTGAACAAACCGTTGAGAGCCATGGCGGATAGCCTTGTGTTTAAGGTGTTCGATTCACAATCGTTCACCCCAACCGTTATTCGAGTACCTTCGTGTTTGGGGCTCGTTAAATGTGTAGTGCTGATCATTCCCAACAAGGGTGAAACAGCTGTACAGTGCGCCCATGCTTTTCAATGGTGAGTTGAGCGTTCAAGCTGCATGATCAATCATATTATATACAAATCTAATCTCCTACTACTCAATTGCAAATAGTAAGCAAGCTGTGTAGGTCGTTCATAAGGGAATGCCTTCTTGTTGTTCTTGGGCCCCTACAGAGAATTCATCCATCATAGGAGTGGATCGGTGTGTGGGTTGTGCTGGTTGTTACCGTTCAAATGAAGCCAGTTTGGTTAGGGTGCTATATCACGTAGTGTAGATGTTGAACAAACCGTTGAGAGCCATGGCGGATAGCCTTGTGGTTAAGGTGTTCGATTCACAATCGATCACCCCAACCGTTATTCGAGTCCCTCTGTGTTTGGGGCTCGGTGGATGTGCGTTGCTGATCATTCCCTACAAGGATGAAACAGCTGTACAGTGCTTCCATGCTTTTCAATGGTGAGTTGAGCGTTCAAGCTGCATGATCAATCATATTATATACAAATCTAATCTCCTACTACTCAATTGCAAATAGTAAGCAAGCTGTGTATGTTGTTCATAAGGGAATGCTCTGGTTGTACTTAGGCCCCTACAGAGAATTCATCCATCATAGGAGTGGATCGGTGTGTGGGTTGTGCTGGTTGTTACCGTTCAAATGAGGCCAGTTTGGTTAGGGTGCTATATCATGTAGTGTAGATGTTGAACAAACCGTTGAGAGCCATGGCGGATAGCCTTGTGGTTATGGTGTTCGATTCATAATAGTTCACCCCAACCGTTGTTCGAGTCCGTTTGTGTTTGGGGCTCGGTGGATGTGCATTGCTGATCATTCCCAACAAGGATGAAACAGCTATACAGTGCTTCCATGCTTTTCAATGGTGAGTTGAGCGTTCAAGCTGCATGATCAATCATATTATATACAAATCTAATCTCCTACTACTCAATTGCAAATAGTAAGCAAGCTGTGTAGGTTGTTCATAAGGGAATGCTCTGGTTGTACTTAGGCCCCTTCAGAGAAGTCATCCATCATAGGAGTGGATCGGTGTGTGGGTTGTGCTGGTTGTTACCGTTCAAATGAAGCCAGTTTGGTTAGGGTGCTATATCATGTAGTGTAGATGTTGAACAAACCGTTGAGAGCCATGGCGGATAGCCTTGTGTTTAAGGTGTTCGATTCACAATCGTTCACCCCAACCGTTATTCGAGTACCTTCGTGTTTGGGGCTCGTTAAATGTGTAGTGCTGATCATTCCCAACAAGGGTGAAACAGCTGTACAGTGCTTCCATGCTTTTCAATGGTGAGTTGAGCGTTCAAGCTGCATGATCAATCATATTATATACAAATCTAATCTCCTACTACTCACTTGCAAGTAGTAAGCATGCTGTGTAGGTTGTTCATAAGGGAATTCCTTCTTGTTGTACTCAGGCCCCTACAGAGAATTCATCCATCATAGGAGTGGATCGGTGTGTGGGTTGTGCTGGTTGTTACCGTTCAAATGAAGCCAGTTTGGGAACGGTGCTATATCATGTAGTGTAGATGTTGAACAAACCGTTGAGAGCCATGGCGGATAGCCTTGTGGTTAAGGTGTTCGATTCACAATCGTTCACCCCAACCGTTGTACGAGTTCGTTTGTGTTTGGGGCTCGGTGGATGTGCATTGCTGATCATTCCCAACAAGGATGAAACAGCTGTACAGTGCTTCCATGCTTTTCAATGGTGAGTTGAGCGTTCAAGCTGCATGATCAATCATATTATATACAAATCTAATCTCCTACTACTCAATTGCAAATAGTAAGCAAGCTGTGTAGGTTGTTCATAAGGGAATTCCTTCTTGTTGTACTCAGGCCCCTTCAGAGAATTCATCCATCATAGGAGTGGATCGGTGTGTGGGTTGTGCTGGTTGTTACCGTTCAAATGAAGCCAGTTTGGGAACGGTGCTATATCATGTAGTGTAGATGTTGAACAAACCGTTGAGAGCCATGGCGGATAGCCTTGTGTTTAAGGTGGCCGATTCACAATCGTTCACCCCACCCGTTATTCGAGTCCCTCTGTGTTTGGGGCTCGGTGGATGTGCAATGCTGATCATTCCCAACAAGGATGAAACAGCTGTACAGTGCTTCCATGCTTTTCAATGGTCAGTTGAGCGTACAAGCTGCAGGATCAATCATATTATATACAAATCTAATCTCCTACTACTCAATTGCAAATAGTAAGCAAGCTGTGTATGTTGTTCTTGAGGGAATGCTCTGGTTGTACTTAGGCCCCTACAGAGAATTCATCCATCATAGGAGTGGATCGGTGTGTGGGTTGTGCTGGTTGTTACCGTTCAAATGAAGCCAGTTTGGGAACGGTGCTATATCATGTAGTGTAGATGTTGAACAAACCGTTGAGAGCCATGGCGGATAGCCTTGTGTTTAAGGTGTTCGATTCACAATCGATCACCCCAACCGTTGTTCGAGTACCTTCGTGTTTGGGGCTCGGTGGATGTGCATTGCTGATCATTCCCAACAAGGATGAAACAGCTGTACAGTGCTCCCATGCTTTTCAATGGTCAGTTGAGCGTTCAAGCTGCATGATCAATCATATTATATACAAATCTAATCTCCTACTACTCAATTGCAAATAGTAAGCAAGCTGTGTAGGTCGTTCATAAGGGAATGCCTTCTTGTTGTACTTAGGCCCCTACAGAGAATTCATCCATCATAGGAGTGGATCGGTGTGTGGGTTGTGCTGGTTGTTACCGTTCAAATGAAGCCAGTTTGGTTAGGGTGCTATATCACGTAGTGTAGATGTTGAACAAACCGTTGAGCCATGGCGGATAGCCTTGTGGTTAAGGTGTCCGATTCACAATCGATCACCCCAACCGTTATTCGAGTCCCTCTGTGTTTGGGGCTCTGTGGATGTGCGTTGCTGATCATTCCCTACAAGGATGAAACAGCTGTACAGTGCTTCCATGCTTTTCAATGGGGAGTTGAGCGTTCAAGCTGCATGATCAATCATATTATATACAAATCTAATCTCCTACTACTCAATTGCAAATAGTAAGCAAGCTGTGTATGTTGTTCATAAGGGAATGCCTTCTTGTTGTACTCAGGCCCCTACAGAGAATTCATCCATCATAGGAGTGGATCGGTGTGTGGGTTGTGCTGGTTGTTACCGTTCAAATGAGGCCAGTTTGGTTAGGGTGCTATATCATGTAGTGTAGATGTTGAACAAACCGTTGAGAGCCATGGCGGATAGCCTTGTGGTTATGGTGTTCGATTCATAATAGTTCACCCCAACCGTTGTTCGAGTCCGTTTGTGTTTGGGGCTCGGTGGATGTGCATTGCTGATCATTCCCAACAAGGATGAAACAGCTATACAGTGCTTCCATGCTTTTCAATGGTGAGTTGAGCGTTCAAGCTGCATGATCAATCATATTATATACAAAACTAATCTCCTACTACTCAATTGCAAATAGTAAGCAAGCTGTGTAGGTTGTTCATAAGGGAATGCTCTGGTTGTACTTAGGCCCCTTCAGAGAAGTCATCCATCATAGGAGTGGATCGGTGTGTGGGTTGTGCTGGTTGTTACCGTTCAAATGAAGCCAGTTTGGTTAGGGTGCTATATCATGTAGTGTAGATGTTGAACAAACCGTTGAGAGCCATGGCGGATAGCCTTGTGTTTAAGGTGTTCGATTCACAATCGTTCACCCAAACCGTTATTCGAGTACCTTCGTGTTTGGGGCTCGTTAAATGTGAAGTGCTGATCATTCCCAACAAGGGTGAAACAGCTGTACAGTGCTCCCATGCTTTTCAATGGTGAGTTGAGCGTTCAAGCTGCATGATCAATCATACTATATACAAATCTAATCTCCTACTACTCACTTGCAAGTAGTAAGCATGCTGTGTATGTTGTTCATAAGGGAATTCTCTGGTTGTACTCAGGCCCCTACAGAGAATTCATCCATCATAGGAGTGGATCGGTGTGTGGGTTGTGCTGGTTGTTACCGTTCAAATGAAGCCAGTTTGGTTAGGGTGCTATATCACGTAGTGTAGATGTTGAACAAACCGTTGAGAGCCATGGCGGATAGCCTTGTGGTTAAGGTGTTCGATTCACAATCGTTCACCCCAACCGTTGTACGAGTCCGTTTGTGTTTGGGGCTCGGTGGATGTGCATTGCTGATCATTCCCAACAAGGATGAAACAGCTGTACAGTGCTTCCATGCTTTTCAATGGTCAGTTGAGCGTTCAAGCTGCATGATCAATCATATTATATACAAATCTAATCTCCTACTACTCAATTGCAAATAGTAAGCAAGCTGTGTATGTTGTTCATAAGGGAATTCCTTCTTGTTGTACTCAGGCCCCTTCAGAGAAGTCATCCATCATAGGAGTGGATCGGTGTGTGGGTTGTGCTGGTTGTTACCGTTCAAATGAAGCCAGTTTGGGAACGGTGCTATATCATGTAGTGTAGATGTTGAACAAACCGTTGAGAGCCATGGCGGATAGCCTTGTGTTTAAGGTGTCCGATTCACAATCGTTCACCCCACCCGTTATTCGAGTCCCTCTGTGTTTGGGGCTCGGTGGATGTGCATTGCTGATCATTCCCAACAAGGATGAAACAGCTGTACAGTGCTTCCATGCTTTTCAATGGTGAGTTGAGCGTTCAAGCTGCATGATCAATCATATTATATACAAATCTAATCTCCTACTACTCAATTGCAAATAGTAAGCAAGCTGTGTATGTTGTTCAAAAGGGAATGCTCTGGTTGTACTTAGGCCCCTACAGAGAATTCATCCATCATAGGAGTGGATCGGTGTGTGGGTTGTGCTGGTTGTTACCGTTCAAATGAAGCCAGTTTGGTTAGGGTGCTATATCATGTAGTGTAGATGTTGAACAAACCGTTGAGAGCCATGGCGGATAGCCTTGTGTTTAAGGTGTTCGATTCACAATCGATCACCCCAACCGTTGTTCGAGTACCTTCGTGTTTGGGGCTCGGTGGATGTGCATTGCTGATCATTCCCAACAAGGATGAAACAGCTGTACAGTGCTTCCATGCTTTTCAATGGTCAGTTGAGCGTTCAAGCTGCATGATCAATCATATTATATACAAATCTAATCTCCTACTACTCAATTGCAAATAGTAAGCAAGCTGTGTATGTTGTTCTTGAGGGAATGCCTAGGTTGTACTCAGGCCCCTACAGAGAATTCATCCATCATAGGAGTGGATCGGTGTGTGGGTTGTGCTGGTTGTTACCGTTCAAATGAGGCCAGTTTGGTTAGGGTGCTATATCATGTAGTGTAGATGTTGAACAAACCGTTGAGAGCCATGGCGGATAGCCTTGTGGTTATGGTGTTCGATTCATAATAGTTCACCCCAACCGTTGTTCGAGTCCGTTTGTGTTTGGGGCTCGGTGGATGTGCATTGCTGATCATTCGCAACAAGGATGAAACAGCTGTACAGTGCTTCCATGCTTTTCAATGGTGAGTTGAGCGTTCAAGCTGCATGATCAATCATATTATATACAAAACTAATCTCCTACTACTCAATTGCAAATAGTAAGCAAGCTGTGTAGGTTGTTCATCAGGGAATTTCTTGGTTGTACTTAGGCCCCTACAGAGAATTCATCCATCATAGGAGTGGATCGGTGTGTGGGTTGTGCTGGTTGTTACCGTTCAAATGAAGCCAGTTTGGTTAGGGTGCTATATCATGTAGTGTAGATGTTGAACAAACCGTTGAGAGCCATGGCGGATAGCCTTGTGTTTAAGGTGTTCGATTCACAATCGTTCACCCCAACCGTTATTCGAGTACCTTCGTGTTTGGGGCTCGTTAAATGTGTAGTGCTGATCATTCCCAACAAGGGTGAAACAGCTGTACAGTGCTCCCATGCTTTTCAATGGTGAGTTGAGCGTTCAAGCTGCATGATCAATCAAACTATATACAAATCTAATCTCCTACTACTCACTTGCAAGTAGTAAGCATGCTGTGTATGTTGTTCATAAGGGAATTCTCTGGTTGTACTCAGGCCCCTACAGAGAATTCATCCATCATAGGAGTGGATCGGTGTGTGGGTTGTGCTGGTTGTTACCGTTCAAATGAAGCCAGTTTGGGAACGGTGCTATATCATGTAGTGTAGATGTTGAACAAACCGTTGAGAGCCATTGCGGATAGCCTTGTGGTTAAGGTGTTCGATTCACAATCGTTCACCCCACCCGTTTTTCGAGTCCCTCTGTGTTTGGGGCTCGGTGGATGTGCAATGCTCATCATTCCCAACAAGGATGAAACAGCTGTACAGTGCTTCCATGCTTTTCAATGGTCAGTTGAGCGTTCAAGCTGCATGATCAATCATATTATATACAAATCTAATCTCCTACTACTCAATTGCAAATAGTAAGCAAGCTGTGTATGTTGTTCAAAAGGGAATGCTCTGGTTGTACTTAGGCCCCTACAGAGAATTCATCCATCATAGGAGTGGATCGGTGTGTGGGTTGTGCTGGTTGTTACCGTTCAAATGAAGCCAGTTTGGGAACGGTGCTATATCATGTAGTGTAGATGTTGAACAAACCGTTGAGAGCCATGGCGGATAGCCTTGTGTTTAAGGTGTTCGATTCACAATCGATCACCCCAACCGTTGTTCGAGTACCTTCGTGTTTAGGGCTCGGTGGATGTGCATTGCTGATCATTCCCAACAAGGATGAAACAGCTGTACAGTGCTTCCATGCTTTTCAATGGTCAGTTGAGCGTTCAAGCTGCATGATCAATCATATTATATACAAATCTAATCTCCTACTACTCAATTGCAAATAGTAAGCAAGCTGTGTAGGTCGTTCATAAGGGAATGCCTTCTTGTTGTACTTAGGCCCCTACAGAGAATTCATCCATCATAGGAGTGGATCGGTGTGTGGGTTGTGCTGGTTGTTACCGTTCAAATGAAGCCAGTTTGGTTAGGGTGCTATATCACGTAGTGTAGATGTTGAACAAACCGTTGAGAGCCATGGCGGATAGCCTTGTGTTTAATGTGTTCGATTCACAATCGATCACCCCAACCGTTATTCGAGTCCCTCTGTGTTTGGGGCTCGGTGGATGTGCGTTGCTGATCATTCCCTACAAGGATGAAACAGCTGTACAGTGCTTCCATGCTTTTCAATGGTGAGTTGAGCGTTCAAGCTGCATGATCAATCATATTATATACAAATCTAATCTCCTACTACTCAATTGCAAATAGTAAGCAAGCTGTGTATGTTGTTCTTGAGGGAATGCCTAGGTTGTACTCAGGCCCCTACAGAGAATTCATCCATCATAGGAGTGGATCGGTGTGTGGGTTGTGCTGGTTGTTACCGTTCAAATGAGGCCAGTTTGGTTAGGGTGCTATATCATGTAGTGTAGATGTTGAACAAACCGTTGAGAGCCATGGCGGATAGCCTTGTGGTTATGGTGTTCGATTCATAATCGTTCACCCCAACCGTTGTTCGAGTCCGTTTGTGTTTGGGGCTCGGTGGATGTGCATTGCTGATCATTCCCAACAAGGATGAAACAGCTATACAGTGCTTCCATGCTTTTCAATGGTCAGTTGAGCGTTCAAGCTGCATGATCAATCATATTATATACAAATCTAATCTCCTACTACTCAATTGCAAATAGTAAGCAAGCTGTGTATGTTGTTCAAAAGGGAATGCTCTGGTTGTACTTAGGCCCCTACAGAGAATTCATCCATCATAGGAGTGGATCGGTGTGTGGGTTGTGCTGGTTGTTACCGTTCAAATGAAGCCAGTTTGGGAACGGTGCTATATCATGTAGTGTAGATGTTGAACAAACCGTTGAGAGCCATGGCGGATAGCCTTGTGTTTAAGGTGTTCGATTCACAATCGATCACCCCAACCGTTGTTCGAGTACCTTCGTGTTTAGGGCTCGGTGGATGTGCATTGCTGATCATTCCCAACAAGGATGAAACAGCTGTACAGTGCTTCCATGCTTTTCAATGGTCAGTTGAGCGTTCAAGCTGCATGATCAATCATATTATATACAAATCTAATCTCCTACTACTCAATTGCAAATAGTAAGCAAGCTGTGTAGGTCGTTCATAAGGGAATGCCTTCTTGTTGTACTTAGGCCCCTACAGAGATGTCATCCATCATAGGAGTGGATCGGTGTGTGGGTTGTGCTGGTTGTTACCGTTCAAATGAAGCCAGTTTGGTTAGGGTGCTATATCACGTAGTGTAGATGTTGAACAAACCGTTGAGAGCCATGGCGGATAGCCTTGTGTTTAATGTGTTCGATTCACAATCGATCACCCCAACCGTTATTCGAGTCCCTCTGTGTTTGGGGCTCGGTGGATGTGCGTTGCTGATCATTCCCTACAAGGATGAAACAGCTGTACAGTGCTTCCATGCTTTTCAATGGTGAGTTGAGCGTTCAAGCTGCATGATCAATCATATTATATACAAATCTAATCTCCTACTACTCAATTGCAAATAGTAAGCAAGCTGTGTATGTTGTTCTTGAGGGAATGCCTAGGTTGTACTCAGGCCCCTACAGAGAATTCATCCATCATAGGAGTGGATCGGTGTGTGGGTTGTGCTGGTTGTTACCGTTCAAATGAGGCCAGTTTGGTTAGGGTGCTATATCATGTAGTGTAGATGTTGAACAAACCGTTGAGAGCCATGGCGGATAGCCTTGTGGTTATGGTGTTCGATTCATAATCGTTCACCCCAACCGTTGTTCGAGTCCGTTTGTGTTTGGGGCTCGGTGGATGTGCATTGCTGATCATTCCCAACAAGGATGAAACAGCTATACAGTGCTTCCATGCTTTTCAATGGTGAGTTGAGCGTTCAAGCTGCATGATCAATCATATTATATACAAATCTAATCTCCTACTACTCAATTGCAAATAGTAAGCAAACTGTGTAGGTTGTTCATAAGGGAATGCTCTGGTTGTACTTAGGCCCCTACAGAGAATTCATCCATCATAGGAGTGGATCGGTGTGTGGGTTGTGCTGGTTGTTACCGTTCAAATGAAGCCAGTTTGGGAACGGTGCTATATCATGTAGTGTAGATGTTGAACAAACCGTTGAGAGCCATGGCGGATAGCCTTGTGTTTAAGGTGTTCGATTCACAATCGTTCACCCCAACCGTTGTACGAGTCTCTTCGTGTTTGGGGCTCGGTGGATGTGCATTGCTGATCATTCCCAACAAGGATGAAACAGCTGTACAGTGCGCCCATGCTTTTCAAGGGTGAGTTGAGCGTTCAAGCTGCATGATCAATCATATTATATACAAATCTAATCTCCTACTACTCAATTGCAAATAGTAAGCAAGCTGTGTAGGTCGTTCATCAGGGAATGCCTTCTTGTTGTACTTAGGCCCCTACAGAGAATTCATCCATCATAGGAGTGGATCGGTGTGTGGGTTGTGCTGGTTGTTACCGTTCAAATGAAGCCAGTTTGGGAACGGTGCTATATCATGTAGTGTAGATGTTGAACAAACCGTTGAGAGCCATGGCGGATAGCCTTGTGTTTAAGGTGTTCGATTCACAATCATTCACCCCAACCGTTATTCGAGTCTCTTCGTGTTTGGGGCTCGGTTGATGTGCATTGCTGATCATTCCCAACAAGGATGATACAGCTGTACAGTGCTTCCATGCTTTTCAATGGTCAGTTGAGCGTTCAAGCTGCATGATCAATCATATTATATACAAATCTAATCTCCTACTACTCAATTGCAAATAGTAAGCAAGCTGTGTATGTTGTTCATAAGGGAATGCCTTGGTTGTACTTAGGCCCCTACAGAGAATTCATCCATCATAGGAGTGGATCGGTGTGTGGGTTGTGCTGGTTGTTACCGTTCAAATGAAGCCAGTTTGGGAACGGTGCTATATCATGTAGTGTAGATGTTGAACAAACCGTTGAGAGCCATGGCGGATAGCCTTGTGTTTAAGGTGTCCGATTCACAATCGTTCACCCCAACCGTTATTCGAGTCCCTCTGTGTTTGGTGCTCGGTGGATGTGCAATGCTGATCATTCCCAACAAGGATGAAACAGCTGTACAGTGCTTCCATGCTTTTCAATGGTCAGTTGAGCGTTCAAGCTGCATGATCAATCATATTATATACAAATCTAATCTCCTACTACTCAATTGCAAATAGTAAGCAAGCTGTGTAGGTTGTTCATCAGGGAATTTCTTGGTTGTACTTAGGCCCCTACAGAGAATTCATCCATCATAGGAGTGGATCGGTGTGTGGGTTGTGCTGGTTGTTACCGTTCAAATGAGGCCAGTTTGGTTAGGGTGCTATATCATGTAGTGTAGATGTTGAACAAACCGTTGAGAGCCATGGCGGATAGCCTTGTGGTTATGGTGTTCGATTCATAATCGTTCACCCCAACCGTTGTTCGAGTCCGTTTGTGTTTGGGGCTCGGTGGATGTGCATTGCTGATCATTCCCAACAAGGATGAAACAGCTATACAGTGCTTCCATGCTTTTCAATGGTGAGTTGAGCGTTCAAGCTGCATGATCAATCATATTATATACAAATCTAATCTCCTACTACTCAATTGCAAATAGTAAGCAAGCTGTGTAGGTTGTTCATAAGGGAATGCTCTGGTTGTACTTAGGCCCCTACAGAGAATTCATCCATCATAGGAGTGGATCGGTGTGTGGGTTGTGCTGGTTGTTACCGTTCAAATGAAGCCAGTTTGGTTAGGGTGCTATATCATGTAGTGTAGATGTTGAACAAACCGTTGAGAGCCATGGCGGATAGCCTTGTGTTTAATGTGTTCGATTCTCAATCGTTCACCCCAACCGTTGTTCGAGTACCTTCGTGTTTGGGGCTCGTTAAATGTGTAGTGCTGATCATTCCCAACAAGGGTGAAACAGCTGTACAGTGCTCCCATGCTTTTCAATGGTCAGTTGAGCGTTCAAGCTGCATGATCAAACATACTATAAACAAATCTAATCTCCTACTACTCACTTGCAAGTAGTAAGCAAGCTGTGTATGTTGTTCATCAGGGAATTTCTTGGTTGTACTTAGGCCCCTACAGAGAATTCATCCATCATAGGAGTGGATCGGTGTGTGGGTTGTGCTGGTTGTTACCGTTCAAATGAAGCCAGTTTGGTTAGGGTGCTATATCATGTAGTGTAGATGTTGAACAAACCGTTGAGAGCCATGGCGGATAGCCTTGTGGTTAAGGTGTCCGATTCACAATCGATCACCCCAGCCGTTATTCGAGTCCCTCTGTGTTTTTGGCTCGGTGGATGTGCGTTGCTGATCATTCCCAACAAGGATGAAACAGCTGTACAGTGCTTCCATGCTTTTCAATGGTCAGTTGAGCGTTCAAGCTGCATGATCAATCATATTATATACAAATCTAATCTCCTACTACTCAATTGCAAATAGTAAGCAAGCTGTGTAGGTTGTTCATAAGGGAATTCCTTCTTGTTGTACTCAGGCCCCTTCAGAGAAGTCATCCATCATAGGAGTGGATCGGTGTGTGGGTTGTGCTGGTTGTTACCGTTCAAATGAAGCCAGTTTGGTTAGGGTGCTATATCATGTAGTGTAGATGTTGAACAAACCGTTGAGAGCCATTGCGGATAGCCTTGTGGTTAAGGTGTTCGATTCACAATCGTTCACCCCAACCGTTGTTCGAGTCCGTTTGTGTTTGGGGCTCGGTGGATGTGCATTGCTGATCATTCCAAACAAGGATGAAACAGCTGTACAGTGCTTCCATGCTTTTCAATGGTGAGTTGAGCGTTCAAGCTGCATGATCAATCATATTATATACAAATCTAATCTCCTACTACTCAATTGCAAATAGTAAGCAAGCTGTGTAGGTTGTTCATAAGGGAATTCCTTCTTGTTGTACTCAGGCCCCTACAGAGAATTCATCCATCATAGGAGTGGATCGGTGTGTGGGTTGTGCTGGTTGTTACCGTTCAAATGAAGCCAGTTTGGGAAGGGTGCTATATCATGTAGTGTAGATGTTGAACAAACCGTTGAGAGCCATGGCGGATAGCCTTGTGGTTAAGGTGTTCGATTCACAATCGTTCACCCCAACCGTTGTTCGAGTGTCTTCGTGTTTGGGGCTCGGTGGATGTGCATTGCTGATCATTGCCAACAAGGATGAAACAGCTGTACAGTGCTCCCATGCTTTTCAAGGGTGAGTTGAGCGTTCAAGCTGCATGATCAATCATATTATATACAAATCTAATCTCCTACTACTCAATTGCAAATAGTAAGCAAGCTGTGTAGGTCGTTCATCAGGGAATGCCTTCTTGTTGTACTTAGGCCCCTACAGAGAATTCATCCATCATAGGAGTGGATCGGTGTGTGGGTTGTGCTGGTTGTTACCGTTCAAATGAAGCCAGTTTGGTTAGGGTGCTATATCATGTAGTGTAGATGTTGAACAAACCGTTGAGAGCCATTGCGGATAGCCTTGTGGTTAAGGTGTTCGATTCACAATCGATCACCCCAGCCGTTATTCGAGTCCCTCTGTGTTTGGGGCTCGGTGGATGTGCATTGCTGATCATTCCCAACAAGGATGAAACAGCTGTACAGTGCTTCCATGCTTTTCAATGGTGAGTTGAGCGTTCAAGCTGCATGATCAATCATATTATATACAAATCTAATCTCCTACTACTCAATTGCAAATAGTAAGCAAGCTGTGTATGTTGTTCATAAGGGAATGCCTTCTTGTTGTACTCAGGCCCCTACAGAGAAGTCATCCATCATAGGAGTGGATCGGTGTGTGGGTTGTGCTGGTTGTTACCGTTCAAATGAAGCCAGTTTGGTTAGGGTGCTATATCATGTAGTGTAGATGTTGAACAAACCGTTGAGAGCCATGGCGGATAGCCTTGTGGTTAAGGTGTTCGATTCACAATCGTTCACCCCAACCGTTGTTCGAGTCCGTTTGTGTTTGGGGCTCGGTGGATGTGCATTGCTGATCATTCCAAACAAGGATGAAACAGCTGTACAGTGCTCCCATGCTTTTCAATGGTGAGTTGAGCGTTCAAGCTGCATGATCAATCATATTATATACAAATCTAATCTCCTACTACTCAATTGCAAATAGTAAGCAAGCTGTGTATGTTGTTCATCAGGGAATGCGTTGGTTGTACTTAGGCCCCTACAGAGAATTCATCCATCATAGGAGTGGATCGGTGTGTGGGTTGTGCTGGTTGTTACCGTTCAAATGAAGCCAGTTTGGGAACGGTGCTATATCATGTAGTGTAGATGTTGAACAAACCGTTGAGAGCCATTGCGGATAGCCTTGTGTTTAAGGTGTTCGATTCACAATCGTTCACCCCAACCGTTGTTCGAGTGTCTTCGTGTTTGGGGCTCGGTGGATGTGCATTGCTGATCATTCCCAACAAGGATGAAACAGCTGTACAGTGCTCCCATGCTTTTCAATGGTGAGTTGAGCGTTCAAGCTGCATGATCAATCATATTATATACAAATCTAATCTCCTACTACTCAATTGCAAATAGTAAGCAAGCTGTGTATGTTGTTCATCAGGGAATGCGTTGGTTGTACTTAGGCCCCTACAGAGAATTCATCCATCATAGGAGTGGATCGGTGTGTGGGTTGTGCTGGTTGTTACCGTTCAAATGAAGCCAGTTTGGTTAGGGTGCTATATCATGTAGTGTAGATGTTGAACAAACCGTTGAGAGCCATGGCGGATAGCCTTGTGGTTAAGGTGTCCGATTCACAATCGATCACCCCAGCCGTTATTCGAGTCCCTCTGTGTTTGGGGCTCGGTGGATGTGCAATGCTGATCATTCCCAACAAGGATGAAACAGCTGTACAGTGCTTCCATGCTTTTCAATGGTGAGTTGAGCGTTCAAGCTGCATGATCAATCATATTATATACAAATCTAATCTCCTACTACTCAATTGCAAATAGTAAGCAAGCTGTGTATGTTGTTCATAAGGGAATGCCTTCTTGTTGTACTCAGGCCCCTACAGAGAATTCATCCATCATAGGAGTGGATCGGTGTGTGGGTTGTGCTGGTTGTTACCGTTCAAATGAAGCCAGTTTGGTTAGGGTGCTATATCATGTAGTGTAGATGTTGAACAAACCGTTGAGAGCCATTGCGGAAAGCCTTGTGGTTAAGGTTTTCGATTCACAATCGTTCACCCCAACCGTTGTTCGAGTCCGTTTGTGTTTGGGGCTCGGTGGATGTGCATTGCTGATCATTCCAAACAAGGATGAAACAGCTGTACAGTGCTCCCATGCTTTTCAATGGTGAGTTGAGCGTTCAAGCTGCATGATCAATCATATTATATACAAATCTAATCTCCTACTACTCAATTGCAAATAGTAAGCAAGCTGTGTATGTTGTTCATCAGGGAATGCGTTGGTTGTACTTAGGCCCCTACAGAGAATTCATCCATCATAGGAGTGGATCGGTGTGTGGGTTGTGCTGGTTGTTACCGTTCAAATGAAGCCAGTTTGGGAACGGTGCTATATCATGTAGTGTAGATGTTGAACAAACCGTTGAGAGCCATTGCGGATAGCCTTGTGTTTAAGGTGTTCGATTCACAATCGTTCACCCCAACCGTTGTTCGAGTGTCTTCGTGTTTGGGGCTCGGTGGATGTGCATTGCTGATCATTCCCAACAAGGATGAAACAGCTGTACAGTGCTCCCATGCTTTTCAATGGTGAGTTGAGCGTTCAAGCTGCATGATCAATCATATTATATACAAATCTAATCTCCTACTACTCAATTGCAAATAGTAAGCAAGCTGTGTATGTTGTTCATCAGGGAATGCGTTGGTTGTACTTAGGCCCCTACAGAGAATTCATCCATCATAGGAGTGGATCGGTGTGTGGGTTGTGCTGGTTGTTACCGTTCAAATGAAGCCAGTTTGGTTAGGGTGCTATATCATGTAGTGTAGATGTTGAACAAACCGTTGAGAGCCATGGCGGATAGCCTTGTGGTTAAGGTGTCCGATTCACAATCGATCACCCCAGCCGTTATTCGAGTCCCTCTGTGTTTGGGGCTCGGTGGATGTGCAATGCTGATCATTCCCAACAAGGATGAAACAGCTGTACAGTGCTTCCATGCTTTTCAATGGTGAGTTGAGCGTTCAAGCTGCATGATCAATCATATTATATACAAATCTAATCTCCTACTACTCAATTGCAAATAGTAAGCAAGCTGTGTATGTTGTTCATAAGGGAATGCCTTCTTGTTGTACTCAGGCCCCTACAGAGAATTCATCCATCATAGGAGTGGATCGGTGTGTGGGTTGTGCTGGTTGTTACCGTTCAAATGAAGCCAGTTTGGTTAGGGTGCTATATCATGTAGTGTAGATGTTGAACAAACCGTTGAGAGCCATTGCGGAAAGCCTTGTGGTTAAGGTTTTCGATTCACAATCGTTCACCCCAACCGTTGTTCGAGTCCGTTTGTGTTTGGGGCTCGGTGGATGTGCATTGCTGATCATTCCAAACAAGGATGAAACAGCTATACAGTGCTTCCATGCTTTTCAAGGTTGAGTTGAGCGTTCAAGCTGCATGATCAATCATATTATATACAAATCTTATCTCTCACTACTCAATTGCAAATAGTAACCCAGCTGTGTAGGTTGTTCATAAGGGAATGCCTTCTTGTTGTTCTTAGGCCCCTACAGAGAAGTCATCCATCATAGGAGTGGATCGGTGTGTGGGTTGTGCTGGTTGTTACCGTTCAAATGAAGCCAGTTTGGGAAGGGTGCTATATCATGTAGTGTAGATGTTGAACAAACCGTTGAGAGCCATGGCGGATAGCCTTGCGGTTAAGGTGTTCGATTCACAATCGTTCACCCCAACCGTTATTCGAGTCCCTCTGTGTTTGGTGCTCGGTGGATGTGCGTTGCTAATCATTGCCAACAAGGATGAAACAGCTGTACAGTGCTTCCATGCTTTTCAATGGTCAGTTGAGCGTTCAAGCTGCATGATCAATCATATTATATACAAATCTAATCTCCTACTACTCAATTGCAAATAGTAAGCAAGCTGTGTATGTTGTTCATAAGGGAATGCCTTGGTTGTACTTAGGCCCCTACAGAGAATTCATCCATTATAGGAGTGGATCGGTGTGTGGGTTGTGCTGGTTGTTACCGTTCAAATGAAGCCAGTTTGGGAACGGTGCTATATCATGTAGTGTAGATGTTGAACAAACCGTTGAGAGCCATTGCGGATAGCCTTGTGGTTAAGGTGTTCGATTCACAATCGTTCACCCCAACCGTTGTTCGAGTCTCTTCGTGTTTGGTGCTCGGTGGATGTGCATTGCTGATCATTCCCAACAAGGATGAAACAGCTATACAGTGCTTCCATGCTTTTCAAGGGTGAGTTGAGCGTTCAAGCTGCATGATCAATCATATTATATACAAATCTAATCTCCTACTACTCAATTGCAAATAGTAAGCAAGCTGTGTATGTTGTTCTTAAGGGAATGCCTTGGTGGTACTTAGGCCCCTACAGAGAATTCATCCATCATAGGAGTGGATCGGTGTGTGGGTTGTGCTGGTTGTTACCGTTCAAATGAAGCCAGTTTGGGAACGGTGCTATATCATGTAGTGTAGATGTTGAACAAACCGTTGAGAGCCATGGCGGATAGCCTTGTGGTTAAGGTGTCCGATTCAGAATCGATCACCCCAACCGTTATTCGAGTACCTTCGTGTTTGGGGCTCGTTAAATGTTTAGTGCTAATCATTCCCAACAAGGATGAAACAGCTATACAGTGCGTCCATGATTTCAAGGGTGAGTTGAGCGTTCAAGCTGCATGATCAATCATATTATATACAAATCTAATCTCCTACTACTCAATTGCAAATAGTAAGCAAGCTGTGTATGTTGTTCATAAGGGAATGCTCTGGTTGTACTTAGGCCCCTACAGAGAATTCATCCATCATAGGAGTGGATCGGTGTGTGGGTTGTGCTGGTTGTTACCGTTCAAATGAAGCCAGTTTGGTTAGGGTGCTATATCATGTAGTGTAGATGTTGAACAAACCGTTGAGAGCCATGGCGGATAGCCTTGTTGTTAAGGTGTCCGATTAACAATCGATCACCCCAGCCGTTATTCGAGTCCCTCTGTGTTTGGGGCTCGGTGGATGTGCGTTGCTGATCATTCCCAACAAGTATGAAACAGCTGTACAGTGCTTCCATGCTTTTCAATGGTGAGTTGAGCGTTCAAGCTGCATGATCAATCATATTATATACAAATCTAATCTCCTACTACTCAATTGCAAATAGTAAGCAAGCTGTGTATGTTGTTCATAAGGGAATTCCTTCTTGTTGTACTCAGGCCCCTACAGAGAATTCATCCATCATAGGAGTGGATCGGTGTGTGGGTTGTGCTGGTTGTTACCGTTCAAATGAAGCCAGTTTGGGAACGGTGCTATATCATGTAGTGTAGATGTTGAACAAACCGTTGAGAGCCATTGCGGATAGCTTTGTGGTTAAGGTGTTCGATTCACAGTCGTTCACCCCAACCGTTGTTCGAGTCCCTTTGTGTTTGGGGCTCGGTGGATGTGCATTGCTGATCATTCCAAACAAGGATGAAACAGCTATACAGTGCTTCCATGCTTTTCAAGGGTGAGTTGAGCGTTCAAGCTGCATGATCAATCATATTATATACAAATCTAATCTCCTACTACTCAATTGCAAATAGTAAGCAAGCTGTGTAGGTTGTTCATAAGGGAATGCCTTCTTGTTGTACTCAGGCCCCTACAGAGAAGTCATCCATCATAGGAGTGGATCGGTGTGTGGGTTGTGCTGGTTGTTACCGTTCAAATGAAGCCAGTTTGGGAACGGTGCTATATCATGTAGTGTAGATGTTGAACAAACCGTTGAGAGCCATGGCGGATAGCCTTGTGGTTAAGGTGTTCGATTCACAATCGTTCACCCCAACCGTTATTCGAGTACCTTCGTGTTTGGGGCTCGTTAACTGTTTAGTGCTGATCATTCCCAACAAGGATGAAACAGCTGTACAGTGCTTCCATGCTTTTCAAGGAGGAGTTGAGCGTTCAAGCTGCATGATCAATCATATTATATACAAATCTAATCTCCTACTACTCAATTGCAAATAGTAAGCAAGCTGTGTATGTTGTTCATAAGGGAATGCTCTGGTTGTACTCAGGCCCCTACAGAGAATTCATCCATCATTGGAGTGGATCGGTGTGTGGTTTGTGCTGGTTGTTACCGTTCAAATGAAGCCAGTTTGGGAACGGTGCTATATCATGTAGTGTAGATGTTGAACAAACCGTTGAGAGCCATTGCGGATAGCCTTGTGGTTAAGGTGTTCGATTCACAATCGTTCACCCCAACCGTTGTTCGAGTCTCTTCGTGTTTGGTGCTCGGTGGATCTGCATTGCTGATCATTCCCAACAAGGATGAAACAGCTGTACAGTGCGCCCATGCTTTTCAATGGTGAGTTGAGCGTTCAAGCTGCATGATCAATCATATTATATACAAATCTAATCTCCTACTACTCAATGGCAAATAGTAAGCAAGCTGTGTAGGTTGTTCATCAGGGAATTTCTTGGTTGTACTTAGGCCCCTACAGAGAATTCATCCATCAAAGGAGTGGATCGGTGTGTGGGTTGTGCTGGTTGTTACCGTTCAAATGAAGCCAGTTTGGGAACGGTGCTATATCATGTAGTGTAGATGTTGAACAAACCGTTGAGAGCCATGGCGGATAGCCTTGCGGTTAAGGTGTCCGATTCAGAATCGATCACCCCAACCGTTATTCGAGTACCTTCGTGTTTGGGGCTCGTTAAATGTGTAGTGCTAATCATTCCCAACAAGGATGAAACAGCTATACAGTGCGTCCATGATTTCAAGGGTGAGTTGAGCGTTCAAGCTGCATGATCAATCATATTATATACAAATCTAATCTCCTACTACTCAATTGCAAATAGTAAGCAAGCTGTGTAGGTTGTTCATAAGGGAATTCCTTCTTGTTGTACTCAGGCCCCTACAGAGAATTCATCCATCATAGGAGTGGATCGGTGTGTGGGTTGTGCTGGTTGTTACCGTTCAAATGAAGCCAGTTTGGTTAGGGTGCTATATCATGTAGTGTAGACGTTGAACAAACCGTTGAGAGCCATTGCGGATAGCCTTGTGGTTAAGGTGTTCGATTCACAATCGTTCACCCCAACCGTTATTCGAGTCTCTTCGTGTTTGGTGCTCGGTGGATGTGCATTGCTGATCATTCCAAACAAGGATGAAACAGCTATACAGTGCTTCCATGCTTTTCAAGGGTGAGTTGAGCGTTCAAGCTGCATGATCAATCATATTATATACAAATCTAATCTCCTACTACTCAAATGCAAATAGTAAGCAAGCTGTGTATGTTGTTCATAAGGGAATGCTCTGGTTGTACTCAGGCCCCTTCAGAGAAGTCATCCATCATAGGAGTGGATCGGTGTGTGGGTTGTGCTGGTTGTTACCGTTCAAATGAAGCCAGTTTGGGAACGGTGCTATATCATGTAGTGTAGATGTTGAACAAACCGTTGAGAGCCATGGCGGATAGCCTTGTGTTTAATGTGTTCGATTCACAATCGTTCACCCCAACCGTTGTTCGAGTCTCTTCGTGTTTGGTGCTCGGTGGATGTGCATTGCTGATCATTCCCAACAAGGATGAAACAGCTATACAGTGCTTCCATGCTTTTCAAGGGTGAGTTGAGCGTTCAAGCTGCATGATCAATCATATTATATACAAATCTAATCTCCTACTACTCAATTGCAAATAGTAAGCAAGCTGTGTATGTTGTTCATGAGGGAATGCTTTGTTTGTACTACATCCACTACAGAGAATTCATCCATCATAGGAGTGGATCGGTGTGTGGGTTGTGCTGGTTGTTACCGTTCAAATGAAGCCAGTTTGGTTAGGGTGCTATATCATGTAGTGTAGATGTTGAACAAACCGTTGAGAGCCATGGCGGATAGCCTTGTGGTTAAGGTGTCCGATTCAGAATCGATCACCCCAACCGTTATTCGAGTACCTTCGTGTTTGGGGCTCGTTAAATGTGTAGTGCTAATCATTCCCAACAAGGATGAAACAGCTGTACAGTGCGTCCATGATTTCAAGGGTGAGTTGAGCGTTCAAGCTGCATGATCAATCATATTATATACAAATCTAATCTCCTACTACTCAATTGCAAATAGTAAGCAAGCTGTGTAGGTTGTTCATAAGGGAATGCCTTGGATGTACTTAGGCCCCTACAGAGAATTCATCCATCATAGGAGTGGATCGGTGTGTGGGTTGTGCTGGTTGTTACCGTTCAAATGAAGCCAGTTTGGTTAGGGTGCTATATCACGTAGTGTAGATGTTGAACAAACCGTTGAGAGCCATGGCGGATAGCCTTGTGGTTAAGGTGTCCGATTCACAATCGTTCACCCCAACCGTTATCCGAGTAACTCTGTGTTTAGGGCTCGTTTAATGTGTAGTGCTAATCATTCCCAACAAGGATGAAACAGCTGTACAGTGCTTCCATGCTTTTCAATGGTGAGTTGAGCGTTCAAGCTGCATGATCAATCATATTATATACAAATCTAATCTCCTACTACTCAATTGCAAATAGTAAGCAAGCTGTGTATGTTGTTCATAAGGGAATTCCTTCTTGTTGTACTCAGGCCCCTACAGAGAATTCATCCATCATAGGAGTGGATCGGTGTGTGGGTTGTGCTGGTTGTTACCGTTCAAATGAAGCCAGTTTGGTTAGGGTGCTATATCATGTAGTGTAGATGTTGAACAAACCGTTGAGAGCCATGGCGGATAGCCTTGTGGTTAAGGTGTTCGATTCACAATCGTTCACCCCAACCGTTGTTCGAGTCCCTTTGTGTTTGGGGCTCGGTGGATGTGCATTGCTGATCATTCCAAACAAGGATGAAACAGCTATACAGTGCTTCCATGCTTTTCAATGGTGAGTTGAGCGTTCAAGCTGCATGATCAATCATATTATATGCAAATCTAATCTCCTACTACTCAATTGCAAATAGTAAGCAAGCTGTGTATGTTGTTCATCAGGGAATGCGTTGGTTGTACTTAGGCCCCTACAGAGAATTCATCCATCATAGGAGTGGATCGGTGTGTGGGTTGTGCTGGTTGTTACCGTTCAAATGAAGCCAGTTTGGTTAGGGTGCTATATCATGTAGTGTAGATGTTGAACAAACCGTTGAGAGCCATTGCGGATAGCCTTGTGGTTAAGGTGTTCGATTCACAATCGTTCACCCCAACCGTTGTTCGAGTCTCTTCGTGTTTGGTGCTCGGTGGATGTGCATTGCTGATCATTCCAAACAAGGATGAAACAGCTATACAGTGCTTCCATGCTTTTCAAGGGTGAGTTGAGCGTTCAAGCTGCATGATCAATCATATTATATACAAATCTAATCTCCTACTACTCAAATGCAAATAGTAAGCAAGCTGTGTATGTTGTTCATAAGGGAATGCTCTGGTTGTACTCAGGCCCCTTCAGAGAAGTCATCCATCATAGGAGTGGATCGGTGTGTGGGTTGTGCTGGTTGTTACCGTTCAAATGAAGCCAGTTTGGGAACGGTGCTATATCATGTAGTGTAGATGTTGAACAAACCGTTGAGAGCCATGGCGGATAGCCTTGTGTTTAATGTGTTCGATTCACAATCGTTCACCCCAACCGTTGTTCGAGTCTCTTCGTGTTTGGTGCTCGGTGGATGTGCATTGCTGATCATTCCCAACAAGGATGAAACAGCTATACAGTGCTTCCATGCTTTTCAAGGGTGAGTTGAGCGTTCAAGCTGCATGATCAATCATATTATATACAAATCTAATCTCCTACTACTCAATTGCAAATAGTAAGCAAGCTGTGTATGTTGTTCATGAGGGAATGCGTTGTTTGTACTACATCCACTACAGAGAATTCATCCATCATAGGAGTGGATCGGTGTGTGGGTTGTGCTGGTTGTTACCGTTCAAATGAAGCCAGTTTGGTTAGGGTGCTATATCATGTAGTGTAGATGTTGAACAAACCGTTGAGAGCCATGGCGGATAGCCTTGTGGTTAAGGTGTCCGATTCAGAATCGATCACCCCAACCGTTATTCGAGTACCTTCGTGTTTGGGGCTCGTTAAATGTGTAGTGCTAATCATTCCCAACAAGGATGAAACAGCTGTACAGTGCGTCCATGATTTCAAGGGTGAGTTGAGCGTTCAAGCTGCATGATCAATCATATTATATACAAATCTAATCTCCTACTACTCAATTGCAAATAGTAAGCAAGCTGTGTAGGTTGTTCATAAGGGAATGCCTTGGATGTACTTAGGCCCCTACAGAGAATTCATCCATCATAGGAGTGGATCGGTGTGTGGGTTGTGCTGGTTGTTACCGTTCAAATGAAGCCAGTTTGGTTAGGGTGCTATATCACGTAGTGTAGATGTTGAACAAACCGTTGAGAGCCATGGCGGATAGCCTTGTGGTTAAGGTGTCCGATTCACAATCGTTCACCCCAACCGTTATCCGAGTAACTCTGTGTTTAGGGCTCGTTTAATGTGTAGTGCTAATCATTCCCAACAAGGATGAAACAGCTGTACAGTGCTTCCATGCTTTTCAATGGTCAGTTGAGCGTTCAAGCTGCATGATCAATCATATTATATACAAATCTAATCTCCTACTACTCAATTGCAAATAGTAAGCAAGCTGTGTATGTTGTTCATAAGGGAATTCCTTCTTGTTGTACTCAGGCCCCTACAGAGAATTCATCCATCATAGGAGTGGATCGGTGTGTGGGTTGTGCTGGTTGTTACCGTTCAAATGAAGCCAGTTTGGTTAGGGTGCTATATCATGTAGTGTAGATGTTGAACAAACCGTTGAGAGCCATGGCGGATAGCCTTGTGGTTAAGGTGTTCGATTCACAATCGTTCACCCCAACCGTTGTTCGAGTCCCTTTGTGTTTGGGGCTCGGTGGATGTGCATTGCTGATCATTCCAAACAAGGATGAAACAGCTATACAGTGCTTCCATGCTTTTCAATGGTGAGTTGAGCGTTCAAGCTGCATGATCAATCATATTATATGCAAATCTAATCTCCTACTACTCAATTGCAAATAGTAAGCAAGCTGTGTATGTTGTTCATCAGGGAATGCGTTGGTTGTACTTAGGCCCCTACAGAGAATTCATCCATCATAGGAGTGGATCGGTGTGTGGGTTGTGCTGGTTGTTACCGTTCAAATGAAGCCAGTTTGGTTAGGGTGCTATATCATGTAGTGTAGATGTTGAACAAACCGTTGAGAGCCATGGCGGATAGCCTTGTGGTTAAGGTGTCCGATTCACAATCGATCACCCCAGCCGTTATTCGAGTCCCTTCTTGTTTGGGGCTCGGTGGATGTGCATTGCTGATCATTCCCAACAAGGATGAAACAGCTGTACAGTGCTTCCATGCTTTTCAATGGTGAGTTGAGCGTTCAAGCTGCATGATCAATCATATTATATACAAATCTAATCTCCTACTACTCAATTGCAAATAGTAAGCAAGCTGTGTATGTTGTTCATAAGGGAATTCCTTCTTGTTGTACTCAGGCCCCTACAGAGAATTCATCCATCATAGGAGTGGATCGGTGTGTGGGTTGTGCTGGTTGTTACCGTTCAAATGAAGCCAGTTTGGTTAGGGTGCTATATCATGTAGTGTAGATGTTGAACAAACCGTTGAGAGCCATGGCGGATAGCCTTGCGGTTAAGGTGTTCGATTCACAATCGTTCACCCCAACCGTTATTCGAGTACCTTCGTGTTTGGGGCTCGTTAAATGTTTAGTGCTAATCATTCCCAACAAGGATGAAACAGCTGTACAGTGCTTCCATGCTTTTCAAGGGTGAGTTGAGCGTTCAAGCTGCATGATCAATCATATTATATACAAATCTAATCTCCTACTACTCAATTGCAAATAGTAAGCAAGCTGTGTATGTTGTTCATAAGGGAATGCCTTCTTGTTGTACTTAGGCCCCTTCAGAGAAGTCATCCATCATAGGAGTGGATCGGTGTGTGGGTTGTGCTGGTTGTTACCGTTCAAATGAAGCCAGTTTGGTTAGGGTGCTATATCATGTAGTGTAGATGTTGAACAAACCGTTGAGAGCCATGGCGGATAGCCTTGTGGTTAAGGTGTTCGATTCACAATCGTTCACCCCAACCGTTGTTCGAGTCTCTTCGTGTTTGGGGCTCGGTGGATGTGCATTGCTGATCATTCTCAACAAGGATGAAACAGCCATACAGTGCTTCCATGCTTTTCAAGGGTGAGTTGAGCGTTCAAGCTGCATGATCAATCATATTATATACAAATCTAATCTCCTACTACTCAATTGCAAATAGTAAGCAAGCTGTGTATGTTGTTCTTAAGGGAATGCGTTGGTTGTACTTAGGCCCCTACAGAGAATTCATCCATCATAGGAGTGGATCGGTGTCAGGGTTGTGCTGGTTGTTACCATTCAAATGAAGCCAGTTTGGTTAGGGTGCTATATCATGTAGTGTAGATGTTGAACAAACCGTTGAGAGCCATGGCGGATAGCCTTGTTGTTAAGGTGTCCGATTCAGAATCGATCACCCCAACCGTTATTCGAGTACCTTCGTGTTTGGGGCTCGTTAAATGTGTAGTGCTAATCATTCCCAACAAGGATGAAACAGCTATACAGTGCTTCCATGCTTTTCAATGGTCAGTTGAGCGTTCAAGCTGCATGATCAATCATATTATATACAAATCTAATCTCCTACTACTCAATTGCAAATAGTAAGCAAGCTGTGTATGTTGTTCATAAGGGAATGCTCTGGTTGTACTCAGGCACCTACAGAGAATTCATCCATCATAGGAGTGGATCGGTGTGTGGGTTTTGCTGGTTGTTACCGTTCAAATGAAGCCAGTTTGGTTAGGGTGCTATATCATGTAGTGTAGATGTTGAACAAACCGTTGAGAGCCATGGCGGATAGCCTTGTGGTTAAGGTGTCCGATTCACAATCGATCACCCCAGCCGTTATTCGAGTCCCTCTGTGTTTGGGGCTCGGTGGATGTGCGTTGCTGATCATTCCCAACAAGGATGAAACAGCTGTACAGTGCTTCCATGCTTTTCAATGGTGAGTTGAGCGTTCAAGCTGCATGATCAATCATATTATATACAAATCTAATCTCCTACTACTCAATTGCAAATAGTAAGCAAGCTGTGTAGGTTGTTCATAAGGGAATTCCTTCTTGTTGTACTCAGGCCCCTACAGAGAATTCATCCATCATAGGAGTGGATCGGTGTGTGGGTTGTGCTGGTTGTTACCGTTCAAATGAAGCCAGTTTGGTTAGGGTGCTATATCATGTAGTGTAGATGTTGAACAAACCGTTGAGAGCCATTGCGGATAGCCTTGTGGTTAAGGTGTTCGATTCACAATCGTTCACCCCAACCGTTGTTCGAGTCCCTTTGTGTTTGGGGCTCGGTGGATGTGCATTGCTGATCATTCCAAACAAGGATGAAACAGCTATACAGTGCTTCCATGCTTTTCAATGGTGAGTTGAGCGTTCAAGCTGCATGATCAATCATATTATATACAAATCTAATCTCCTACTACTCAACTGCAAATAGTAACCAAGCTGTGTAGGTTGTTCATAAGGGAATGCCTTCTTGTTGTTCTTAGGCCCCTACAGAGAATTCATCCATCATAGGAGTGGATCGGTGTGTGGGTTGTGCTGGTTGTTACCGTTCAAATGAAGCCAGTTTGGTTAGGGTGCTATATCATGTAGTGTAGATGTTGAACAAACCGTTGAGAGCCATGGCGGATAGCCTTGCGGTTAAGGTGTTCGATTCACAATCGTTCACCCCAACCGTTATTCGAGTACCTTCGTGTTTGGGGCTCGTTAAATGTTTAGTGCTAATCATTCCCAACAAGGATGAAACAGCTGTACAGTGCTTCCATGCTTTTCAAGGGTGAGTTGAGCGTTCAAGCTGCATGATCAATCATATTATATACAAATCTAATCTCCTACTACTCAATTGCAAATAGTAAGCAAGCTGTGTATGTTGTTCTTAAGGGAATGCCTTCTTGTTGTACTTAGGCCCCTTCAGAGAAGTCATCCATCATAGGAGTGGATCGGTGTGTGGGTTGTGCTGGTTGTTACCGTTCAAATGAAGCCAGTTTGGTCAGGGTGCTATATCATGTAGTGTAGATGTTGAACAAACCGTTGAGAGCCATGGCGGATAGCCTTGTGGTTAAGGTGTTCGATTCACAATCGTTCACCCCAACCGTTGATCGAGTCTCTTCGTGTTTGGTGCTCGGTGGATGTGCATTGCTGATCATTCCCAACAAGGATGAAACAGCCATACAGTGCTTCCATGCTTTTCAAGGGTGAGTTGAGCGTTCAAGCTGCATGATCAATCATATTATATACAAATCTAATCTCCTACTACTCAATTGCAAATAGTGAGCAAGCTGTGTAGGTTGTTCATAAGGGAATTCTCTGGTTGTACTCAGGCCCCTACAGAGAATTCATCCATCATAGGAGTGGATCGGTGTGTGGGTTGTGCTGGTTGTTACCGTTCAAATGAAGCCAGTTTGGGAACGGTGCTATATCATGTAGTGTAGATGTTGAACAAACCGTTGAGAGCCATGGCGGATAGCCTTGTTGTTAAGGTGTCCGATTCAGAATCGATCACCCCAACCGTTATTCGAGTACCTTCGTGTTTGGGTCTCGTTAAATGTGTAGTGCTAATCATTCCCAACAAGGATGAAACAGCTATACAGTGCGTCCATGATTTCAAGGGTGAGTTGAGCGTTCAAGCTGCATGATCAATCATATTATATACAAATCTAATCTCCTACTACTCAATTGCAAATAGTAAGCAAGCTGTGTATGTTGTTCATCAGGGAATGCGTTGGTTGTACTTAGGCCCCTACAGAGAATTCATCCATCATAGGAGTGGATCGGTGTGTGGGTTGTGCTGGTTGTTACCGTTCAAATGAAGCCAGTTTGGTTAGGGTGCTATATCATGTAGTGTAGATGTTGAACAAACCGTTGAGAGCCATTGCGGATAGCCTTGTGGTTAAGGTGTCCGATTCACAATCGATCACCCCAACCGTTATCCGAGTCCCTCTGTGTTTAGGGCTCGTTTAATGTGTAGTGCTAATCATTCCCAACAAGGATGAAACAGCTGTACAGTGCTTCCATGCTTTTCAATGGTGAGTTGAGCGTTCAAGCTGCATGATCAATCATATTATATACAAATCTAATCTCCTACCACTCAATTGCAAATAGTAAGCAAGCTGTGTATTTTGTTCATAAGGGAATGCTCTGGTTGTACTCAGGCCCCAACAGAGAATTCATCCATCATAGGAGTGGATCGGTGTGTGGGTTGTGCTGGTTGTTACCGTTCAAATGAAGCCAGTTTGGGAACGGTGCTATATCATGTAGTGTAGATGTTGAACAAACCGTTGAGAGCCATTGCGGATAGCGTTGTGGTTAAGGTGTTCGATTCACAATCGTTCACCCCAACCGTTGTTCGAGTCCCTTTGTGTTTGGGGCTCGGTGGATGTGCATTGCTGATCATTCCAAACAAGGATGAAACAGCTATACAGTGCTTCCATGCTTTTCAGTGTTGAGTTGAGCGTTCAAGCTGCATGATTAATCATATTATATACAAATCTAATCTCCTACTACTCAATTGCAAATAGTAAGCAAGCTGTGTATGTTGTTCATAAGGGAATGCCTTGGTTGTACTTAGGCCCCTACAGAGAATTCATCCATCATAGGAGTGGATCGGTGTGTGGGTTGTGCTGGTTGTTACCGTTCAAATGAAGCCAGTTTGGTTAGGGTGCTATATCATGTAGTGTAGATGTTGAACAAACCGTTGAGAGCCATGGCGGATAGCCTTGTGGTTAAGGTGTTCGATTCACGATCGATCACCCCAACCGTTATTCGAGACCCTTCGTGTTTGGGGCTCGTTAAATGTATAGTGATAATCATTCCCAACCTGGATGAAACAGCTGTACAGTGCTTCCATGCTTTTCAATGGTGAGTTGAGCGTTCAAGCTGCATGATCAATCATATTATATACAAATCTAATCTCCTACTACTCAATTGCAAATAGTAAGCAAGCTGTGTATGTTGTTCATAAGGGAATGCTCTGGTTGTACTTAGGCCCCTACAGAGAATTCATCCATCATAGGAGTGGATCGGTGTGTGGGTTGTGCTGGTTGTTACCGTTCAAATGAAGCCAGTTTGGTTAGGGTGCTATATCATGTAGTGTAGATGTTGAACAAACCGTTGAGAGCCATTGCGGATAGCCTTGTGGTTAAGGTGTTCGATTCACAATCGTTCACCCCAACCGTTGTTCGAGTCCCTTTGTGTTTGGGGCTCGGTGGATGTGCATTGCTGATCATTCCAAACAAGGATGAAACAGCTATACAGTGCTTCCATGCTTTTCAATGGTGAGTTGAGAGTTCATGCTGCATGATTAATCATATTATATACAAATCTAATCTCCTACTACTCAATTGCAAATAGTAAGCAAGCTGTGTATGTTGTTCATAAGGGAATGCCTGGGATGTACTTAGGCCCCTACAGAGAAGTCATCCATCATAGGAGTGGATCGGTGTGTGGGTTGTGCTGGTTGTTACCGTTCAAATGAAGCCAGTTTGGGAACGGTGCTATATCATGTAGTGTAGATGTTGAACAAACCGTTGAGAGCCATGGCGGATAGCATTGTGGTTAAGGTGTTCGATTCACGATCGATCAACCCAACCGTTATTCGAGTACCTTCGTGTTTGGGGCTCGTTAAATGTTTAGTGATAATCATTTCCAACCTGGATGAAACAGCTGTACAGTGATTCCATGCTTTTCAATGGTGAGTTGAGCGTTCAAGCTGCATGATCAATCATATTATATACAAATCTAATCTCCTACTACTCAATTGCAAATAGTAAGCAAGCTGTGTAGGTTGTTCATAAGGGAATGCGTTGGTTGTTCTTAGGCCCCTACAGAGAATTCATCCATCATAGGAGTGGATCGGTGTGTGGGTTGTGCTGGTTGTTACCGTTCAAATGAAGCCAGTTTGGTTAGGGTGCTATATCATGTAGTGTAGATGTTGAACAAACCGTTGAGAGCCATGGCGGATAGCCTTTTGGTTAAGGTGTCCGATAGAGAATCGATCACCCCACGCGTTATTCGAGTACCTTCGTGTATGGGGCTCGGTGGATATGCATTGCTGATCATTCCCAACAAGGATGAAACAGCTGTACAGTGCTTCCATGCTTTTCAATGGTCAGTTGAGCGTTCAAGCTGCATGATCATTCATATTATATGCAAATCTAATCTCCTACTACTCAATTGCAAATAGTAAGCAAACTGTGTAGGTTGTTCATAAGGGAATTCCTTCTTGTTGTACTCAGGCCCCTACAGAGAATTCATCCATCATAGGAGTGGATCGGTGTGTGGGTTGTGCTGGTTGTTACCGTTCAAATGAAGCCAGTTTGGGAACGGTGCTATATCATGTAGTGTAGATGTTGAACAAACCGTTGAGAGCCATTGCGGATAGCCTTGTGGTTAAGGTGTTCGATTCACAATCGTTCACCCCAACCGTTGTTCGAGTCCCTTTGTGTTTGGGGCTCGGTGGATGTGCATTGCTGATCATTCCAAACAAGGATGAAACAGCTATACAGTGCTTCCATGCTTTTCAAGGTTGAGTTGAGCGTTCAAGCTGCATGATCAATCATATTATATGCAAATCTAATCTCCTACTACTCAATTGCAAATAGTAAGCAAGCTGTGTATGTTGTTCATAAGGGAATGCTCTGGTTGTACTCAGGCCCCTACAGAGAATTCATCCATCATAGGAGTGGATCGGTGTGTGGGTTGTGCTGGTTGTTACCGTTCAAATGAAGCCAGTTTGGTTAGGGTGCTATATCATGTAGTGTAGATGTTGAACAAACCGTTGAGAGCCATGGCGGATAGCCTTGTGGTTAAGGTGTCCGATTCACAATCGATCACCCCAGCCGTTATTCGAGTCCCTCTGTGTTTGGGGCTCGGTGGATGTGCGTTGCTGATCATTCCCAACAAGGATGAAACAGCTGTACAGTGCTTCCATGCTTTTCAAGGGTGAGTTGAGCGTTCAAGCTGCATGATCAATCATATTATATACAAATCTAATCTCCTACTACTCAATTGCAAATAGTAAGCAAGCTGTGTAGCTTGTTCATAAGGGAATTCCTTCTTGTTGTACTCAGGCCCCTACAGAGAATTCATCCATCATAGGAGTGGATCGGTGTGTGGGTTGTGCTGGTTGTTACCGTTCAAATGAAGCCAGTTTGGTTAGGGTGCTATATCATGTAGTGTAGATGTTGAACAAACCGTTGAGAGCCATTGCGGATAGCCTTGTGGTTAAGGTGTTCGATTCACAATCGTTCACCCCAACCGTTGTTCGAGTCCCTTTGTGTTTGGGGCTCGGTGGATGTGCATCGCTGATTATTCTCAACAAGGACGAAACAGCTGTACAGTGCTCCCATGCTTTTCAATGGTGAGTTGAGCGTTCAAGCTGCATGATCAATCATATTATATACAAATCTAATCTCCTGCTACACAACTGCAAATAGTAAGCAAGCTGTGTATGTTGTTCATAAGGGAATGCCTTCTTGTTGTTCTTAGGCCCCTACAGAGAAGTCATCCATCATAGGAGTGGATCGGTGTGTGGGTTGTGCTGGTTGTTACCGTTCAAATGAAGCCAGTTTGGTTAGGGTGCTATATCATGTAGTGTAGATGTTGAACAAACCGTTGAGAGCCATGGCGGATAGCCTTGCGGTTAAGGTGTTCGATTCACAATCGTTCACCCCAACCGTTATTCGAGTATCTTCGTGTTTGGGGCTCGTTAAATGTTTAGTGCTAATCGTTCCCAACAAGGATGAAACAGCCATACAGTGCTTCCATGCTTTTCAAGGGTGAGTTGAGCGTTCAAGCTGCATGATCAATCATATTATATACAAATCTAATCTCCTACTACTCAATTGCAAATAGTAAGCAAGCTGTGTAGGTTGTTCATAAGGGAATTCCTTCTTGTTGTACTCAGGCCCCTACAGAGAATTCATCCATCATAGGAGTGGATCGGTGTGTGGGTTGTGCTGGTTGTTACCGTTCAAATGAAGCCAGTTTGGTTAGGGTGCTATATCATGTAGTGTAGATGTTGAACAAACCGGTGAGAGCCATTGCGGATAGCCTTGTGGTTAAGGTGTTCGATTCACAATCGTTCACCCCAACCGTTGTTCGAGTCCCTTTGTGTTTGGGGCTCGGTGGATGTGCATCGCTGATTATTCTCAACAAGGATGAAACAGCTGTACAGTGCTTCCATGCTTTTCAATGGTGAGTTGAGCGTTCAAGCTGCATGATCAATCATATTATATACAAATCTAATCTCCTGCTACTCAACTGCAAATAGTAACCAAGCTGTGTAGGTTGTTCATAAGGGAATGCCTTCTTGTTGTTCTTAGGCCCCTACAGAGAATTCATCCATCATAGGAGTGGATCGGTGTGTGGGTTGTGCTGGTTGTTACCGTTCAAATGAAGCCAGTTTGGGAACGGTGCTATATCATGTAGTGTAGATGTTGAAGAAACCGTTGAGAGCCATGGCGGATAGCCTTGTGGTTAAGGTGTTCGATTCACAATCGTTCACCCCAACCGTTATTCGAGTATCTTCGTGTTTGGGGCTCGTTAAATGTTTAGTGCTAATCGTTCCCAACAAGGATGAAACAGCTGTACAGTGCTTCCATGCTTTTCAAGGGTGAGTTGAGCGTTCAAGCTGCATGATCAATCATATTATATACAAATCTAATCTCCTACTACTCAATTGCAAATAGTAAGCAAGCTGTGTATGTTGTTCATAAGGGAATGCCTTCTTGTTGTACTTAGGCCCCTTCAGAGAATTCATCCATCATAGGAGTGGATCGGTGTGTGGGTTGTGCTGGTTGTTACCGTTCAAATGAAGCCAGTTTGGTTAGGGTGCTATATCATGTAGTGTAGATGTTGAACAAACCGTTGAGAGCCATTGCGGATAGCCTTGTGGTTAAGGTGTTCGATTCACAATCGTTCACCCCAACCGTTGTTCGAGTCTCTTCGTGTTTGGTGCTCGGTGGATGTGCATTGCTGATCATTCCCAACAAGGATGAAACAGCCATACAGTGCTTCCATGCTTTTCAATGGTGAGTTGAGCGTTCAAGCTGCATGATCAATCATATTATATACAAATCTAATCTCCTACTACTCAATTGCAAATAGTAAGCAAGCTGTGTATGTTGTTCATCTGGGAATGCGTTGGTTGTACTTAGGCCCCTACAGAGAATTCATCCATCATAGGAGTGGATCGGTGTGTGGGTTGTGCTGGTTGTTACCGTTCAAATGAAGCCAGTTTGGTTAGGGTGCTATATCATGTAGTGTAGATGTTGAACAAACCGTTGAGAGCCATTGCGGATAGCCTTGTGGTTAAGGTGTCCGATTTACAATCGATCACCCCAACCGTTATTCGAGTACCTTCGTGTTTGGGGCTCGTTAAATGTGTAGTGCTAATCATTCCCAACAAGGATGAAACAGCTATACAGTGCGTCCATGATTTCAAGGGTGAGTTGAGCGTTCAAGCTGCATGATCAATCATATTATATACAAATCTAATCTCCTACTACTCAATTGCAAGTAGTAAGCAAGCTGTGTAGGTTGTTCATAAGGGAATGCTTTGGTTGAACTAAATCCCCTACAGAGAATTCATCCATCATAGGAGTGGATCGGTGTGTGGGTTGTGCTGGTTGTTACCGTTCAAATGAAGCCAGTTTGGTTAGGGTGCTATATCATGTAGTGTAGATGTTGAACAAACCGTTGAGAGCCATGGCGGATAGCCTTGTGTTTAATGTGTCCGATTCACAATCGATCACCCCAACCGTTATCCGAGTACCTCTGTGTTTAGGGCTCGTTTAATGTGTAGTGCTAATCATTCCCAACAAGGATGAAACAGCTGTACAGTGCTTCCATGCTTTTCAATGGTGAGTTGAGCGTTCAAGCTGCATGATCAATCATATTATATACAAATCTAATCTCCTACTACTCAATTGCAAATAGTAAGCAAGCTGTGTAGGTTGTTCATAAGGGAATTCCTTCTTGTTGTACTCAGGCCCCTACAGAGAATTCATCCATCATAGGAGTGGATCGGTGTGTGGGTTGTGCTGGTTGTTACCGTTCAAATGAAGCCAGTTTGGTTAGGGTGCTATATCATGTAGTGTAGATGTTGAACAAACCGTTGAGAGCCATTGCGGATAGCCTTGTGGTTAAGGTGTTCGATTCACAATCGTTCACCCCAACCGTTATTCGAGACCCTTCGTGTTTGGGGCTCGGAGGATGTGCGTTGCTGATCATTCCCAACTAGGATGAAACAGCTGTACAGTGCTCCCATGCTTTTCAAGGGTGAGTTGAGCGTTCAAGCTGCATGATCAATCATATTATATACAAATCTAATCTCCTACTACTCAATTGCAAATAGTAAGCAAGCTGTGTAGGTTGTTCATAAGGGAATTCCTTCTTGTTGTACTCAGGCCCCTACAGAGAATTCATCCATTATAGGAGTGGATCGGTGTGTGGGTTGTGCTGGTTGTTACCGTTCAAATGAAGCCAGTTTGGTTAGGGTGCTATATCATGTAGTGTAGATGTTGAACAAACCGTTGAGAGCCATGGCGGATAGCCTTGTGTTTAATGTGTTCGATTCACAATCGATCACCCCAACCGTTATTCGAGTCCCTCTGTGTTTGGGGCTCGGTGGATGTGCGTTGCTGATCATTCCCAACAAGGATGAAACAGCTGTACAGTGCTTCCATGCTTTTCAATGGTGAGTTGAGCGTTCAAGCTGCATGATCAATCATATTATATACAAATCTAATCTCCTGCTACTCAACTGCAAATAGTAACCAAGCTGTGTAGGTTGTTCATAAGGGAATGCCTTCTTGGTTGTACTTAGGCCCCTACAGAGAATTCATCCATCATAGGAGTGGATCGGTGTGTGGGTTGTGCTGGTTGTTACCGTTCAAATGAAGCCAGTTTGGGAACGGTGCTATATCATGTAGTGTAGATGTTGAACAAACCGTTGAGAGCCATGGCGGATAGCCTTGTGGTTAAGGTGTTCGATTCACAATCGTTCACCCCAACCGTTATTCGAGTACCTTCGTGTTTGGGGCTCGTTAAATGTTTAGTGCTAATCGTTCCCAACAAGGATGAAACAGCTGTACAGTGCTTCCATGCTTTTCAAGGGTGAGTTGAGCGTTCAAGCTGCATGATCAATCATATTATATACAAATCTAATCTCCTACTACTCAATTGCAAATAGTAAGCAAGCTGTGTATGTTGTTCATAAGGGAATGCCTTCTTGTTGTACTTAGGCCCCTTCAGAGAAGTCATCCATCATAGGAGTGGATCGGTGTGTGGGTTGTGCTGGTTGTTACCGTTCAAATGAAGCCAGTTTGGTTAGGGTGCTATATCATGTAGTGTAGATGTTGAACAAACCGTTGAGAGCCATGGCGGATAGCCTTGCGGTTAAGGTGTTCGATTCACAATCGTTCACCCCAACCGTTGTTCGAGTCTCTTCGTGTTTGGTGCTCGGTGGATGTGCATTGCTGATCATTCCCAACAAGGATGAAACAGCTGTACAGTGCTTCCATGCTTTTCAAGGGTGAGTTGAGCGTTCAAGCTGCATGATCAATCATATTATATACAAATCTAATCTCCTACTACTCAATTGCAAATAGTAAGCAAGCTGTGTAGGTTGTTCATAAGGGAATGCGTTGGTTTTACTTAGGCCCCTACAGAGAATTCATCCATCATAGGAGTGGATCGGTGTGTGGGTTGTGCTGGTTGTTACCGTTCAAATGAAGCCAGTTTGGTTAGGGTGCTATATCATGTAGTGTAGATGTTGAACAAACCGTTGAGAGCCATGGCGGATAGCCTTGTGGTTAAGGTGTCCGATTCACAATCGTTCACCCCAACCGTTATCCGAGTACCTCTGTGTTTAGGGCTCGTTTAATGTGTAGTGCTAATCATTCCCAACAAGGATGAAACAGCTGTACAGTGCTTCCATGCTTTTCAAGGTTGAGTTGAGCGTTCAAGCTGCATGATCAATCATATTATATACAAATCTAATCTCCTACTACTCAATTGCAAATAGTAAGCAAGCTGTGTAGGTTGTTCATAAGGGAATTCCTTCTTGTTGTACTCAGGCCCCTACAGAGAATTCATCCATCATAGGAGTGGATCGGTGTGTGGGTTGTGCTGGTTGTTACCGTTCAAATGAAGCCAGTTTGGTTAGGGTGCTATATCATGTAGTGTAGATGTTGAACAAACCGTTGAGAGCCATTGCGGATAGCCTTGTGGTTAAGGTGTCCGATTCACAATCGATCACCCCAACCGTTATTCGAGTACCTTCGTGTTTCGGGCTCGTTAAATGTGTAGTGCTTATCATTCCCAACAAGGATGAAACAGCTGTACAGTGCTTCCATGCTTTTCAATGGTGAGTTGAGCGTTCAAGCTGCATGATTAATCATATTATATACAAATCTAATCTCCTACTACTCAATTGCAAATAGTAAGCAAGCTGTGTAGGTTGTTCAAAAGGGAATGCCTTGATTGTACTTATGCCCCTACAGAGAATTCATCCATCATAGGAGTGGATCGGTGTGTGGGTTGTGCTGGTTGTTACCGTTCAAATGAAGCCAGTTTGGTTAGGGTGCTATATCACGTAGTGTAGATGTTGAACAAACCGTTGAGAGCCATGGCGGATAGCCTTGTGTTTAAGGTGTCCGAGAGGCTATCGATCACCCCAACCGTTATTCGAGTCCCTTCGTGTTTGGGGCTCGTTAAATGTATAGTGCTAATCATTCCCAACTAGGATGAAACAGCTGTACAGTGCTTCCATGCTTTTCAATGGTGAGTTGAGCGTTCAAGCTGCATGATTAATCATATTATATACAAATCTAATCTCCTACTACTCAATTGCAAATAGTAAGCAAGCTGTGTATGTTGTTCATAAGGGAATGCTCTGGTTGTACTCAGGCCCCTACAGAGAATTCATCCATCATAGGAGTGGATCGGTGTGTGGGTTGTGCTGGTTGTTACCGTTCAAATGAAGCCAGTTTGGTTAGGGTGCTATATCACGTAGTGTAGATGTTGAACAAACCGTTGAGAGCCATGGCGGATAGCCTTGTGGTTAAGGTTTTCGATTCACAATCGATCACCCCAACCGTTATTCGAGTACCTTCGTGTTTGGGGCTCGTTAAATGTGTAGTGCTAATCGTTCCCAACAAGGAGTAAACAGCTGTACAGTGCTTCCATGCTTTTCAATGGTCAGTTGAGCGTTCAAGCTGCATGATCAATCATATTATATACAAATCTAATCTCCTACTACTCAATTGCAAATAGTAAGCAAGCTGTGTATGTTGTTCATAAGGGAATGCTTTGGTTGAACTAAATCCCCTACAGAGAATTCATCCATCATAGGAGTGGATCGGTGTGTGGGTTGTGCTGGTTGTTACCGTTCAAATGAAGCCAGTTTGGGAACGGTGCTATATCATGTAGTGTAGATGTTGAACAAACCGTTGAGAGCCATGGCGGATAGCCTTGTGGTTAAGGTGTTCGATTCACAATCGTTCACCCCAACCGTTGTTCGAGTCTCTTCGTGTTTGGGGCTCGGTGGATGTGCATTGCTGATCATTCCAAACAAGGATGAAACAGCTGTACAGTGCTTCCATGCTTTTCAATGGTGAGTTGAGCGTTCAAGCTGCATGATCAATCATATTATATACAAATCTAATCTCCTACTACTCAATTGCAAATAGTAAGCAAGCTGTGTAAGTTGTTCATAAGGGAATTTCTTGTTTGTACTTAGGCCCCTACAGAGAATTCATCCATCATAGGAGTGGATCGGTGTGTGGGTTGTGCTGGTTGTTACCGTTCAAATGAAGCCAGTTTGGTTAGGGTGCTATATCATGTAGTGTAGATGTTGAACAAACCGTTGAGAGCCATGGCGGATAGCCTTGTGGTTAAGGTGTCCGATTCACAATCGATCACCCCAACCGTTATTCGAGTACCTTCGTGTTTGGGGCTCGTTAAATGTGTAGTGCTAATCATTCCCAACAAGGATGAAACAGCTGTACATTGCTTCCATGCTTTTCAATGGTGAGTTGAGCGTTCAAGCTGCATGATTAATCATATTATATACAAATCTAATCTCCTACTACTCAATTGCAAATAGTAAGCAAGCTGTGTAGGTTGTTCATAAGGGAATGCGTTGGTTGTACTTAGACCCCTACAGAGAATTCATCCATCATAGGAGTGGATCGGTGTGTGGGTTGTGCTGGTTGTTACCGTTCAAATGAAGCCAGTTTCGGAACGGTGCTATATAATGTAGTGTAGATGTTGAACAAACCGTTGAGAGCCATTGCGGATAGCCTTGTGGTTAAGGTGTCCGATTCACAATCGATCACCCCAACCGTTATTCGAGTACCTTCGTGTTTCGGGCTCGTTAAATGTGTAGTGCTAATCATTCCCAACTAGGATGAAACAGCTGTACAGTGCTTCCATGCTTTTCAATGGTCAGTTGAGCGTTCAAGCTGCATGATCAATCATATTATATACAAATTCAATCTCCTACTACTCAATTGCAAATAGTAAGCAAGCTGTGTATGTTGTTCATAAGGGAATGCTTTGGTTGTACTAAATCCCCTACAGATAATTCATCCATCATAGGAGTGGATCGGTGTGTGGGTTGTGCTGGTTGTTACCGTTCAAATGAAGCCAGTTTGGGAACGGTTCTATATCATGTAATGTAGATGTTGAACAAACCGTTGAGAGCCATGGCGGATAGCCTTGTGTTTAAGGCGTTCGATTCACAATCGTTCACCCCAACCGTTATTCGAGTCCCTCTGTGTTTGGGGTTCGGTGGATGTGCGTTGCTGATCATTCCCAACAAGGATGAAACAGCTATACAGTGCTTCCATACTTTTCAATGGTGAGTTGAGCGTCCAAGCTGCATGATCAATCATATTATATACAAATCTAATCTCCTACTACTCAATTGCAAATAGTAAGCACGCTGTGTAGGTTGTTCATAAGGGAATGCCTTGGTTGTACTCAGGCCCCTACAGAGAAGTCATCCATCATAGGAATGGATCGGTGTGTGGGTTGTGCTGGTTGTTACCGTTCAAATGAAGCCAGTTTGGGAACGGTGTTATATCATGTAGTGTAGATGTTGAACAAACCGTTGAGAGCCATGGCGGATAGCCTTGCGGTTTAGGTGTCCGATAGGCAATCGATCACCACACGCGTTGTTGGAGTCCCTTTGTGTTTGGGGCTCGGTGGATGTGCATTGCTGATCACTCCCAACTAGGATGAAACAGCTGTACAGTGCTTCCATGCTTTTCAATGGTCAGTTGAGCGTTCAAGCTGCATGATCAATCATATTATATACAAATCCAATCTCCTACTACTCAATTGCAAATAGTAAGCAAGCTGTGTATGTTGTTCATAAGGGAATGCGTTGGTTGTACTTAGACCCCTGCACAGAATTCATCCATCATAGGAGTGGATCGGTGTGTGGGTTGTGCTGGTTGTTACCGTTCAAATGAAGCCAGTTTCGGAACGGTGCTATATAATGTAGTGTAGATGTTGAACAAACCGTTGAGAGCCATTGCGGATAGCCTTGTGGTTAAGGTGTCCGATTCACAATCGATCACCCCAACCGTTATTCGGGTACCTTCGTGTTTCGGGCTCGTTAAATGTGTAGTGCTAATCATTCCCAACTAGGATGAAACAGCTGTACAGTGCTTCCATGCTTTACAATGGTCAGTTGAGCGTTCAAGCTGCATGATCAATCATATTATATACAAATTCAATCTCCTACTACTCAATTGCAAATAGTAAGCAAGCTGTGTATGTTGTTCATAAGGGAATGCTTTGGTTGTACTAAATCCCCTACAGAGAATTCATCCATCATAGGAGTGGATCGGTGTGTGGGTTGTGCTGGTTGTTACCGTTCAAATGAAGCCAGTTTGGTTAGGGTGCTATATCATGTAGTGTAGATGTTGAACAAACCGTTGAGAGCCATGGCGGATAGCCTTGTGTTTAAGGCGTTCGATTCACAATCGTTCACCCCAACCGTTATTCGAGTACCTCTGTGTTTGGGGTTCGGTGGATGTGCGTTGCCGATCATTCCCAACAAGGATGAAACAGCTATACAGTGCTTCCATACTTTTCAATGGTGAGTTGAGCGTCCAAGCTGCATGATCAATCATATTATATACAAATCTAATCTCCTACTACTCAATTGCAAATAGTAATCAAGCTGTGTCGGTTGTTCATAAGGGAATGCCTTGGTTGTATTTAGGCCCCTACAGAGAAGTCATCCATCATAGGAATGGATCGGTGTGTGGGTTGTGCTGGTTGTTACCGTTCAAATGAAGCCAGTTTGGGAACGGTGTTATATCATGTAGTGTAGATGTTGAACAAACCGTTGAGAGCCAAGGCGGATAGCCTTGTGGTTAAGGTGATCGATTCACAATCGATCACCCCAACCGTTGTTCGAGTCCCTTCGTGTTTAGGGCTCGTTAAATGTGTACTGCTGATCATTTTCAACAAGGATGAAACAGCTGTACAGTGCTTCCATGCTTTTCAATGGTGAGTTGAGCGTTCAAGCTGCATGATCAATCATATTATATACAAATCTAATCTCCTACTACTCAATTGCAAATAGTAACCAAGCTGTGTATGTTGTTCATAAGGGAATGCCTTCTTGTTGTTCTTAGGCCCCTACAGAGAATTCATCCATCATAGGAGTGGATCGGTGTGTGGGTTGTGCTGGTTGTTACCGTTCAAATGAAGCCAGTTTGGTTAGGGTGCTATATCATGTAGTGTAGATGTTGAACAAACCGTTGAGAGCCAAGGCGGGTAGCCTTGCGGTTAAGGTGTCCGATAGGCAATCGATCACCACACGCGTTGTTGGAGTCCCTTTGTGTTTGGGGCTCGGTGGATGTGCATTGCTGATCACTCCCAACTAGGATGAAACAGCTGTACAGTGCTTCCATGCTTTTCAATGGTGAGTTGAGCGTTCAAGCTGCATGATCAATCATATTATATACAAATCTAATCTCCTACTACTCAATTGCAAATAGTAAGCAAGCTGTGTATGTTGGTCATAAGGGAATGCTTTGGTTGTACTAAATCCCCTACAGAGAATTCATCCATCATAGGAGTGGATCGGTGTGTGGGTTGTGCTGGTTGTTACCGTTCAAATGAAGCCAGTTTGCGAACGGTGCTATATAATGTAGTGTAGATGTTGAACAAACCGTTGAGAGCCATGGCGGATAGCCTTGTGTTTAAGGTGTCCGAGAGGCTATCGATCACCCCACGCGTTGTTCGAGTCCCTTCGTGTTTGGGGCTCGGTGGATGTGCATTGCTGATCATTCCCAAATAGGATGAAACAGCTGTACAGTGCTTCCATGCTTTTCAATGGTGAGTTGAGCGTTCAAGCTGCATGATCAATCATATTATATACAAATCTAATCTCCTACTACTCAATTGCAAATAGTAAGCAAGCTGTGTATGTTGGTCATAAGGGAATGCTTTGGTTGTACTAAATCCCCTACAGAGAATTCATCCATCATAGGAGTGGATCGGTGTGTGGGTTGTGCTGGTTGTTACCGTTCAAATGAAGCCAGTTTGCGAACGGTGCTATATAATGTAGTGTAGATGTTGAACAAACCGTTGAGAGCCATGGCGGATAGCCTTGTGTTTAAGGTGTCCGAGAGGCTATCGATCACCCCACGCGTTGTTCGAGTCCCTTCGTGTTTGGGGCTCGGTGGATGTGCATTGCTGATCATTCCCAACTAGGATGAAACAGCTGTACAGTGCTTCCATGCTTTTCAATGGTGAGTTGAGCGTTCAAGCTGCATGATCAATCATATTATATACAAATCCAATCTCCTACTACTCAATTGCAAATAGTAAGCAAGCTGTGTATGTTGTTCATAAGGGAATGCTCTGGTTGTACTCAGGCCCCTACAGAGAATTCATCCATCATAGGAGTGGATCGGTGTGTGGGTTGTGCTGGTTGTTACCGTTCAAATGAAGCCAGTTTGGGAACGGTGCTATATCATGTAGTATAGATGTTGAACAAACCGTTGAGAGCCATGGCGGATAGCCTTGCGGTTAAGGTGTTCGATTCACAATCGTTCACCCCAACCGTTGTTCGAGTCCGTTTGTGTTTGGGGCTCGTTTAATGTGTAGTGCTAATCATTCCCAACTAGGATGAAACAGCTGTACATTGCTTCCATGCTTTTCAATGGTGAGTTGAGCGTTCAAGCTGCGTGATCAATCATATTATATACAAATCTAATCGCCTACTACTCAATTGCAAATAGTAAGCAAGCTGTGTATGTTAGTCATAAAGGGAATGCCTAGGTTGTACTGAGACCCCTACAGAGAATTCATCCATCATAGGAGTGGATCGGTGTGTGGGTTGTGCTGGTTGTTACCGTTCAAATGAAGCCAGTTTGGGAACGGTGCTATATCATGTAGTGTAGATGTTGAACAAACCGTTGAGAGCCATGGCGGATAGCCTTGCGGTTAAGGTGTTCGATTCACAATCGTTCACCCCAACCGTTGTTCGAGTTTCTTCGTGTTTGGGGCTCGGTGGATGTGCATTGCTGATCATTGCCAACAAGGATGAAACAGCTGTACAGTGCTTCCATGCTTTTCAATGGTGAGTTGAGCGTTCAAGCTGCATGATCAATCATATTATATACAAATCTAATCTCCTACTACTCAATTGCAAATAGTAAGCACGCTGTGTATGTTGTTCATAAGGGAATGCCTAGGTTGTACTTAGGCCCCTACAGAGAATTCATCCATCATAGGAGTGGATCGGTGTGTGGGTTGTGCTGGTTGTTACCGTTCAAATGAAGCCAGTTTGGGAAGGGTGCTATATCATGTAGTGTAGATGTTGAACAAACCGTTGAGAGCCAAGGCGGATAGCCTTGTGGTTAAGGTGTTCGATTCACAAACGTTCTCCCCAACGGTTGTTCGAGTACCTTCGTGTTTGGGGCTCGGTGGATGTGCATTGCTGATCATTCCCAACAATGATGAAACAGCTGTACAGTGCTTCCATGCTTTTCAATGGTGAGTTGAGCGTTCAAGCTGCATGATCAATCATATTATATACAAATCTAATCTCCTACTACTCAATTGCAAATAGTAAGCAAGCTGTGTATGTTGTTCATAAGGGAATGCTTTGGTTGTACTAAATCCCCTACAGAGAATTCATCCATCATGTGGGTGGATCGGTGTGTGGGTTGTGCTGGTTGTTACCGTTCAAATGAAGCCAGTTTGGGAACGGTGCTATATCATGTAGTGTAGATGTTGAACAAACCGTTGAGAGCCATGGCGGATAGCCTTGTGGTTAAGGTGTTCGATTCACAATCGTTCACCCCAACCGTTGTTCGAGTCTCTTCGTGTTTGGGGCTCGGTGTATGTGCATCGCTGATTATTCTCAACAAGGATAAAACAGCTGTACAGTGCTTCCATGCTTTTCAATGGTCAGTTGAGCGTTCAAGCTGCATGATCAATCATATTATATACAAATCTAATCTCCTACTACTCAATTGCAAATAGTAAGCAAGCTGTGTATGTTGTTCATAAGGGAATGCTTTGGTTGTACTAAATCCCCTACAGAGAATTCATCCATCATAGGAGTGGATCGGTGTGTGGGTTGTGCTGGTTGTTACCGTTCAAATGAAGCCAGTTTGGGAACGGTGCTATATCATGTAGTGTAGATGTTGAACAAACCGTTGAGAGCCATGGCGGATAGCCTTGTGGTTAAGGTGTTTGATTTACAATCGTTCACCCCAACCGTTGTTCGAGTCCCTCTGTGTTTGGGGCTCGGTGGATGTGCATTGCTGCTCATTCCCAACAAGGATGAAACAGCTGTACAGTGCTTCCATGCTTTTCAATGGTGAGTTGAGCGTTCAAGCTGCATGATCAATCATATTATATACAAATCTAATCTCCTACTACTCAATTGCAAATAGTAAGCAAGCTGTGTATGTTGTTCATAAGGGAATGCCTTCTTGTTTTTCTTAGGCCCCTACAGAGAAGTCATCCATCATAGGAGTGGATCGGTGTGTGGGTTGTGCTGGTTGTTAACGTTCAAATGAAGCCAGTTTGGGAACGGTGCTATATCATGTAGTGTAGATGTTGAACAAACCGTTGAGAGCCATGGCGGATAGCCTTGTGGTTAAGGTGTTCGATTCACGATCGATCACCCCAACAGTTATTCGAGTACCTTCGTGTTTGGGGCTCGTTAAATGTATAGTGCTAATCATTCCCAACAAGGATGAAACAGCTGTACAGTGCTTCCATGCTTTTCAATGGTCAGTTGAGCGTTCAAGCTGCATGATCAATCATATTATATACAAATCTAATCTCCTACTACTCAATTGCAAATAGTAAGCAAGCTGTGTATGTTGTTCATAAGGGAATGCATTGGTTGTAGTTAGGCCCCTACAGAGAACTCATCCATCATAGGAGTGGATCGGTGTGTGGGTTGTGCTGGCTGTTACCGTTCAAATGAAGCCAGTTTGGGAACGGTGCTATATCATGTAGTGTAGATGTTGAACAAACCGTTGAGAGCCATTGCGGATAGCCTTGTGTTTAAGGTGTTCGATTCACAATCGTTCACCCCAACCGTTGTTCGAGTATCTTCGTGTTTGGGGCTCGGTGTATGTGCATCGCTGATCATTCCCAACAAGGATGAAACAGCTGTACAGTGCTTCCGTGCTTTTCAATGGTGAGTTGAGCGTTCAAGCTGCATGAGCAATCATATTATATACAAATCTAATCTCCTACTACTCAATTGCAAATAGTAAGCAAGCTGTGTATGTTGTTCATAAGGGAATGCTCTGGTTGTACTTAGGCCCCTACAGAGAATTCATCCATCATAGGAGTGGATCGGTGTGTGGGTTGTGCTGGCTGTTACCGTTCAAATGAAGCCAGTTTGGTTAGGGTGCTATATCATGTAGTGTAGATGTTGAACAAACCGTTGAGAGCCATGGCGGATAGCCTTGTGTTTAAGGCGTTCGATTCACAATCGTTCACCCCAACCGTTATTCGAGTCCCTCTGTGTTTGGGGTTCGGTGGATGTGCGTTGCTGATCATTCCCAACAAGGATGAAACAGCTGTACAGTGCTTCCATGCTTTTCAATGGTGAGTTGAGCGTTCAAGCTGCATGATCAATCATATTATATACAAATCTAATCTCCTACTACTCAATTGCAAATAGTAATCAAGCTGTGTATGTTGTTCATAAGGGAATGCCTTGTTTGTATTTAGGCTCCTACAGAGAATTCATCCATTATAGGAGTGGATCGGTGTGTGGGTTGTGCTGGTTGTTACCGTTCAAATGAAGCCAGTTTGGTTAGGGTGCTATATCATGTAGTGTAGATGTTGAACAAACCGTTGAGAGCCATTGCGGATAGCCTTGTGGTTAAGGTGTTCGATTCACAATCGTTCACCCCAACCGTTGTTCGAGTCCGTTTGTGTTTGGGGCTCGGTGGATGTGCATTGCTGATCATTCCAAACAAGGATGAAACAGCTGTACAGTGCTCCCATGCTTTTCAATGGTGAGTTGAGCGTTCAAGCTGCATGATCAATCATATTATATACAAATCTAATCTCCTACTACTCAATTGCAAATAGTTAGCATGCTGTGTATGTTGTTCATAAGGGAATGCGTCGTTTGTACATCGGAACCTACAGAGAACTCATCCATCATAGGAGTGGATCGGTGTGTGGGTTGTGCTGGCTGTTACCGTTCAAATGAAGCCAGTTTGGGAACGGTGCTATATCATGTAGTGTAGATGTTGAACAAACCGTTGAGAGCCATGGCGGATAGCGTTGTGTTTAAGGTGTTCGATTCACAATCGTTCACCCCAACCGTTGTTCGAGTCCGTTTGTGTTTGGATCCCGGTAATTGTGCATTTCTGATCATTCCCAACAAGGATGAAACAGCTGTACAGTGCTTCCATGCTTTTCAATGGTGAGTTGAGCGTTCAAGCTGCATGATCAATCATATTATATACAAATCTAATCTCCTACTACTCAATTGCAAATAGTAAGCAAGCTGTGTATGTTGTTCATAAGGGAATGCTTTGGTTGTACTTAGGCCCCTACAGAGAATTCATCCATCATAGGAGTGGATCGGTGTGTGGGTTGTGCTGGTTGTTACCGTTCAAATGAAGCCAGTTTGGTTAGGGTGCTATATCATGTAGTGTAGATGTTGAACAAACCGTTGAGATCCATGGCGGATAGCCTTGTGTTTAAGGCGTTCGATTCACAATCGTTCACCCCAACCGTTGTTCGAGTCCGTTTGTGTTTGGGGCTCGGTGGATGTGCATTGCTGATCATTCCCAACAAGGATGAAACAGCTGTACAGTGCTTCCATGCTTTTCAAGGGTGAGTTGAGCGTTCAAGCTGCATGATCAATCATATTATATACAAATCTAATCTCCTACTACTCAATTGCAAATAGTAAGCAAGCTGTGTATGTTGTTCATAAGGGAATGCTCTGGTTGTACTCAGGCCCCTACAGAGAATTCATCCATCATAGGAGTGGATCGATGTGTGGGTTGTGCTGGTTGTTACCGTTCAAATGAAGCCAGTTTGGTTAGGGTGCTATATCATGTAGTGTAGATGTTGAACAAACCGTTGAGAGCCATGGCGGATAGCCTTGTGGTTAAGGTGTCCGATAGACAATCGATCACCCCAACCGTTATTCGAGTCCCTTCGTGTTTGGGGCTCGGTGGATGTGCATTGCTGATCATTCCCAACAAGGATGAAACAGCTGTACAGTGCTTCCATGCTTTTCAATGGTGAGTTGAGCGTTCAAGCTGCATGATCAATCATATTATATACAAATCTAATCTCCTACTACTCAATTGCAAATAGTAAGCAAGCTGTGTATGTTGTTCATAAGGGAATGCCTACGTGGTACTTAGGCTCACGCAGAGAATTCATCCATCATAGGAGTGGATCGGTGTGTGGGTTGTGCTGGTTGTTACCGTTCAAATGAAGCCAGGTTGGGAAGGGTGCTATATCATGTAGTGTAGATGTTGAACAAACCGTTGAGATCCATGGCGGATAGCCTTGTGTTTAAGGTGTTCGATTCACAATCGTTCACCCCAACCGTTGTTCGAGTCCCTTTGTGTTTGGGGCTCGGTGGATGTGCGTTGCTGATCATTCCCAACAAGGATGAAACATCTATACAGTGCTTCCATGCATTTCAATGGTGAGTTGAGCGTTCAAGCTGCATGATCAATCATATTATATACAAATCTAATCTCCTACTACTCAATTGCAAATAGTAATCAAGCTGTGTCGGTTGTTCATAAGGGAATGCCTTCTTGTTGTTCTTAGGCCCCTACAGAGAATTCATCCATCATAGGAGTGGATCGGTGTGTGGGTTGTGCTGGTTGTTACCGTTCAAATGAAGCCAGTTTGGTTAGGGTGCTATATCATGTAGTGTAGATGTTGAACAAACCGTTGAGAGCCATGGCGGATAGCCTTGTGGTTAAGGTGTCCGATTGACAATCGATCACCCCAACCGTTGTTCGAGTCCCTCTGTGTTTGGGGCTCGGTGGATGTGCATTGCTGATCTTTCCCAACAAGGATGAAACAGCTGTACAGTGCTTACATGCTTTTCAATGGTGAGTTGAGCGTTCAAGCTGCATGATCAATCATATTATATACAAATCTAATCTCCTACTACTCAATTGCAAATAGTAAGCAAGCTGTGTATGTCTTTCATAAGGAAATGTCTTGGTTGTACTTAGGCCCCTACAGAGAATTCATCCATCATAGGAGTGGATCGGTGTGTGGGTTGTGCTGGTTGTTACCGTTCAAATGAAGCCAGTTTGGTTAGGGTGCTATATCATGTAGTGTAGATGTTGAACAAACCGTTGAGAGCCATGGCGGATAGCCTTGTGGTTAATGTGTTCGATTCACAATCGATCACCCCAACCGTTGTTCGAGTACCTTCGTGTTTGGGGCTCGGTGGATGTGCATTGCTGATCATTCCCAACAAGGATGAAACAGCTGTACAGTGCTTCCATGCTTTTCAATGGTGAGTTGAGCGTTCAAGCTGCATGATCAATCATATTATATACAAATCTAATCTCCTACTACTCAATTGCAAATAGTGAGCAAGCTGTGTATGTTGTTCATAAGGGAATGCTTTGGTTGTACTAAATCCCCTACAGAGAATTCATCCATCATTTGGGTGGATCGGTGTGTGGGTTGTGCTGGTTGTTACCGTTCAAATGAAGCCAGTTTGGGAACGGTGCTATATTATGTAGTGTAGATGTTGAACAAACCGTTGAGAGCCATTGCGGATAGCCTTATGGTTAAGGTGTTCGATTCACAATCGTACACCACAACCGTTGTTCGAGTCCCTTCGTGTTTGGGGCTCGGTGTATGTGCATTGCTGATCATTCCAAACAAGGATGAAGCAGCTACATAGTGCTCCCATGCTTTTCAATGGTGAGTTGAGCGTTCAAGCTGCATGATCAATCATATTATATACAAATCTAATCTCCTACTACTCAATTGCAAATAGTAAGCACGCTGAGTATGTTGTTCATAAGGGAATGCCTTCTTGTTGTACTTAGGCCCCTTCAGAGAAGTCATCCATCATAGGAGTGGATCGGTGTGTGGGTTGTGCTGGTTGTTACCGTTCAAATGAAGCCAGGTTGGGAAGGGTGCTATATCATGTAGTGTAGATGTTGAACAAACCGTTGAGAGCCATGGCGGATAGCCTTGTGTTTAAGGTGTTCGATTCACAATCGTTCACCCCAACCGTTGTTCGAGTCCCTTCGTGTTTGGGGCTCGGTGTATGTGCATTGCTGATCATTCCAAACAAGGATGAAGCAGCTACATAGTGCTCCCATGCTTTTCAATGGTGAGTTGAGCGTTCAAGCTGCATGATCAATCATATTATATACAAATCTAATCTCCTACTACTCAATTGCAAATAGTAAGCACGCTGAGTATGTTGTTCATAAGGGAATGCCTTCTTGTTGTACTTAGGCCCCTTCAGAGAAGTCATCCATCATAGGAGTGGATCGGTGTGTGGGTTGTGCTGGTTGTTACCGTTCAAATGAAGCCAGTTTGGTTAGGGTGCTATATCATGTAGTGTAGATGTTGAACAAACCGTTGAGATCCACGGCAGATAGCCTTGTGTTTAATGTGTTCGATTTACAATCGTTCACCCGAACCATTGTTCTAGAACTTTTGTGTTTGGGGCTCGGTGGATGTGCATTGGTGATCATTCCCAACAAGGATGAAACATCTATACAGTGCTCCCATGCTTTTCAATGGTGAGTTGAGCGTTCAAGCTGCATGATCAATCATATTATATACAAATCTAATCTCCTACTACTCAATTGCAAATAGTAAGCACGCTGTGTATGTTGTTCATAAGGAAATGCCTTGGTTGTACTTAGGCCCCTAAGCAGAATTCATCGATCATAGGAGTGGATCGGTGTGTGGGTTGTGCTGGTTGTTACCGTTCAAATGAAGCCAGTTTGGGAACGGTGCTATATAATGTAGTGTAGATGTTGAACAAACCGTTGAGATCCATGGCGGATAGCCTTGTGGTTAAGGTGTTCGATTCACAATCGTTCACCCCAACCGTTGTTCGAGTCTCTTCGTGTTTGGGGCTCGGTGTATGTGCATCGCTGATTATTCTCAACAAGGATGAAACAGCTGTACAGTGCTCCCATGCTTTTCAATGGTGAGTTGAGCGTTCAAGCTGCATGATCAATCATATTATATACAAATCTAATCTCCTACTACTCAATTGCAAATAGTAAGCAAGCTGTGTATGTTGTTCATAAGGGAATGCCTTCTTGTTGTTCTTAGGCCCCTACAGAGAATTCATCCATCATAGGAGTGGATCGGTGTGTGGGTTGTGCTGGTTGTTACCGTTCAAATGAAGCCAGTTTGGGAACGGTGCTATATCATGTAGTGTAGATGTTGAACAAACCGTTGAGAGCCATGGCGGATAGCCTTGTGGTTAAGGTGTTCGATTCACAATCGTTCACCCCAACCGTTGTTCGAGTCCCTTTGTGTTTGGGGCTCGGTGGATGTGCATTGCTGATTATTCTCAACAAGGATGAAACAGCTGTACAGTGCTTCCATGCTTTTCAATGGTGAGTTGAGCGTTCAAGCTGCATGATCAATCATATTATATACAAATCTAATCTCCTACTACTCAATTGCAAATAGTAAGCAAGCTGTGTAGGTGGTTCATAAGGGAATGCCTTCTTGTTGTTCTTAGGCCCCTACAGAGAATTCATCCATCATAGGAGTGGATCGGTGTGTGGGTTGTGCTGGTTGTTACCGTTCAAATGAAGCCAGTTTGGTTATTGTGCTATTTCATGTAGTGTAGATGTTGGACAAACCGTTGAGAGCCATGGCGGATAGCCTTGTGGTTAAGGTGTCCGATTGACAATCGATCACCCCAACCGTTGTTCGAGTCCCTTTGTGTTTGGGGCTCGGTGGATGTGCATTGCTGATCTTTCCCAACAAGGATGAAACAGCTGTACAGTGCTTCCATGCTTTTCAATGGTGAGTTGAGCGTTCAAGCTGCATGATCAATCATATTATATACAAATCTAATCTCCTACTACTCAATTGCAAATAGTAAGCAAGCTGTGTATGTTGTTCATAAGGGAATGCCTTGGTTGTACTTAGGCCCCTTCAGAGAATTCATCCATCATTTGGGTGGATCGGTGTGTGGGTTGTGCTGGTTGTTACCGTTCAAATGAAGCCAGTTTGGGAACGGTGCTATATCATGTAGTGTAGATGTTGAACAAACCGTTGAGAGCCATGGCGGATAGCCTTGTGGTTAATGTGTTCGATTCACAATCGTTCACCCCAACCGTTGTTCGAGTCTCTTCGTGTTTGGGGCTCGGTGTATGTGCATCGCTGATTATTCTCAACAAGGATGAAACAGCTGTACAGTGCTTCCATGCTTTTCAATGGTGAGTTGAGCGTTCAAGCTGCATGATCAATCATATTATATACAAATCTAATCTCCTACTACTCAATTGCAAATAGTAAGCAAGCTGTGTATGTTGTTCATAAGGGAATGCCTACGTGGTACTTAGGCTCCTACAGAGAATTCATCCATCATAGGAGTGGATCGGTGTGTGGGTTGTGCTGGTTGTTACCGTTCAAATGAAGCCAGTTTGGGAACGGTGCTATATCATGTAGTGTAGATGTTGAACAAACCGTTGAGAGCCATGGCGGATAGCCTTGTGGTTAAGGTGTTCGATTCACAATCGTTCACCCCAACCGTTGTTCGAGTCCCTCTGTGTTTGGGGCTCGGTGGATGTGCATTGCTGATTATTCTCAACAAGGATGAAACAGCTGTACAGTGCTTCCATGCTTTTCAATGGTGAGTTGAGCGTTCAAGCTGCATGATCAATCATATTATATACAAATCTAATCTCCTACTACTCAATTGCAAATAGTAAGCAAGCTGTGTATGTTGTTCATAAGGGAATGCCTTCTTGTTGTTCTTAGGCCCCTAAGCAGAATTCATCCATCATAGGAGTGGATCAGTGTGTGGGTTGTGCTGGTTGTTACCGTTCAAATGAAGCCAGTTTTGTTATTGTGCTATTTCCTGTAGTGTAGATGTTGGACAAACCGTTGAGAGCCATGGCGGATAGCCTTGTGGTTAAGGTGTCCGATTCACAATCGATCACCCCAACCGTTGTTCGAGTCCCTTTGTGTTTGGGGCTCGGTGGATGTGCATTGCTGATCTTTCCCAACAAGGATGAAACAGCTGTACAGTGCTTCCATGCTTTTCAATGGTGAGTTGAGCGTTCAAGCTGCATGATCAATCATATTATATACAAATCTAATCTCCTACTACTCAATTGCAAATAGTAAGCAAGCTGTGTATGTTGTTCATAAGGGAATGCCTTGGTTGTACTTAGGCCCCTTCAGAGAATTCATCCATCATAGGAGTGGATCGGTGTGTGGGTTGTGCTGGTTGTTACCGTTCAAATGAAGCCAGTTTGGGAACGGTGCTATATCATGTAGTGTAGATGTTGAACAAACCGTTGAGAGCCATGGCGGATAGCCTTGTGGTTAATGTGTTCGATTCACAATCGATCACCCCAACCGTTGTTCGAGTACCTTCGTGTTTGGGGCTCGGCGGATGTGCATTGCTGATCATTCCCAACAAGGATGAAACAGCTGTACAGTGCTTCCATGCTTTTCAATGGTGAGTTGAGCGTTCAAGCTGCATGATCAATCATATTATATACAAATCTAATCTCCTACTACTCAATTGCAAATAGTGAGCAAGCTGTGTATGTTGTTCATAAGGGAATGCTTTGGTTGTACTAAATCCCCTACAGAGAATTCATCCATCATTTGGGTGGATCGGTGTGTGGGTTGTGCTGGTTGTTACCGTTCAAATGAAGCCAGTTTGGGAACGGTGCTATATCATGTAGTGTAGATGTTGAACAAACCGTTGAGAGCCATGGCGGATAGCCTTGTGTTTAGGGCGTTCGATTCACAATCGTTCACCACAACCGTTGTTCGAGTCCCTTCGTGTTTGGGGCTCGGTGGATGTGCATTGCTGATCATTCCAAACAAGGATGAAGCAGCTACATAGTGCTCCCATGCTTTTCAATGGTGAGTTGAGCGTTCAAGCTGCATGATCAATCATATTATATACAAATCTAATCTCCTACTACTCAATTGCAAATAGTAAGCACGCTGAGTATGTTGTTCATAAGGGAATGCCTTCTTGTTGTACTTAGGCCCCTTCAGAGAAGTCATCCATCATAGGAGTGGATCGGTGTGTGGGTTGTGCTGGTTGTTACCGTTCAAATGAAGCCAGTTTGGGAACGGTGCTATATCATGTAATGTAGATGTTGAACAAACCGTTGAGAGCCATGGCGGAAAACCTTGTAGTTAAGGTGTTCGATTCACAATCGTTCATCCCAACCGTTGTTCGACTCAGTATGTTTTTGGGGCTCGGTGGATGTGCATTGCTGATCATTCCCAACAAGGATGAAACAGCTATACAGTGCTTCCATGCTTTTCAATGGTGAGTTGAGCGTTCAAGCTGCATGATCAATCATATTATATACAAATCTAATCTCCTACTACTCAATTGCAAATAGTAAGCAAGCTGTGTAGGTTGTTCATAAGGGAATGCTCTGGTTGTACTCAGGCCCCTACAGAGAATTCATCCATCATAGGAGTGGATCGATGTGTGGGTTGTGCTGGTTGTTACCGTTCAAATGAAGCCAGTTTGGTTAGGGTGCTATATCATGTAGTGTAGATGTTGAACAAACCGTTGAGAGCCATGGCGGATAGCCTTGTGGTTAAGGTGTCCGATAGACAATCGATCACCCCAACCGTTATTCGAGTCCCTTCGTGTTTGGGGCTCGGTGGATGTGCATTGCTGATCATTCCCAACAAGGATGAAACAGCTGTACAGTGCTTCCATGCTTTTCAATGGTGAGTTGAGCGTTCAAGCTGCATGATCAATCATATTATATACAAATCTAATCTCCTACTACTCAATTGCAAATAGTAAGCAAGCTGTGTATGTTGTTCATAAGGGAATGCCTACGTGGTACTTAGGCTCACGCAGAGAATTCATCCATCATAGGAGTGGATCGGTGTGTGGGTTGTGCTGGTTGTTACCGTTCAAATGAAGCCAGGTTGGGAAGGGTGCTATATCATGTAGTGTAGATGTTGAACAAACCGTTGAGATCCATGGCGGATAGCCTTGTGTTTAAGGTGTTCGATTCACAATCGTTCACCCCAACCGTTGTTCGAGTCCCTTTGTGTTTGGGGCTCGGTGGATGTGCGTTGCTGATCATTCCCAACAAGGATGAAACATCTATACAGTGCTTCCATGCATTTCAATGGTGAGTTGAGCGTTCAAGCTGCATGATCAATCATATTATATACAAATCTAATCTCCTACTACTCAATTGCAAATAGTAAGCAAGCTGTGTAGGTGGTTCATAAGGGAATGCCTTCTTGTTGTTCTTAGGCCCCTACAGAGAAGTCATCCATCATAGGAGTGGATCGGTGTGTGGGTTGTGCTGGTTGTTACCGTTCAAATGAAGCCAGTTTGGGAACGGTGCTATATCATGTAATGTAGATGTTGAACAAACCGTTGAGAGCCATGGCGGATAGCCTTGTGGTTAAGGTGTTCGATTCACAATCGTTCACCCCAACCGTTATTCGAGTACCTTCGTGTTTGGGGCTCGGTGGATGTGCATTGCTGATCATTCCCAACAAGGATGAAACAGCTGTACAGTGCTCCCATGCTTTTCAATGGTGAGTTGAGCGTTCAAGCTGCATGATCAATCATATTATATACAAATCTAATCTCCTACTACTCAATTGCAAATAGTAAGCAAGCTGTGTATGTTGTTCATAAGGGAATGCTCTGGTAGTACGTCGGACCCTACAGAGAATTAATCCATCATAGGAGTGGATCGGTGTGTGGGTTGTGCTGGTTGTTACCGTTCAAATGAAGCCAGTTTGGTTAGGGTGCTATATCATGTAGTGTAGATGTTGAACAAACCGTTGAGAGCCATGGCGGATAGCCTTGTGGTTAAGGTGTCCGATTGACAATCGATCACCCCAACCGTTGTTCGAGTCCCTTTGTGTTTGGATCCCGGTAATTGTGCATTGCTGATCTTTCCCAACAAGGATGAAACAGCTGTACAGTGCTTCCATGCTTTTCAATGGTGAGTTGAGCGTTCAAGCTGCATGATCAATCATATTATATACAAATCTAATCTCCTACTACTCAATTGCAAATAGTAAGCAAGCTGTGTATGTTGTTCATAAGGAAATGTCTTGGTTGTACTTAGGCCCCTACAGAGAATTCATCCATCATAGGAGTGGATCGGTGTGTGGGTTGTGCTGGTTGTTACCGTTCAAATGAAGCCAGTTTGGTTAGGGTGCTATATCATGTAGTGTAGATGTTGAACAAACCGTTGAGAGCCATGGCGGATAGCCTTGTGGTTAATGTGTTCGATTCACAATCGATCACCCCAACCGTTGTTCGAGTACCTTCGTGTTTGGGGCTCGGTGGATGTGCATTGCTGATCATTCCCAACAAGGATGAAACAGCTGTACAGTGCTCCCATGCTTTTCAATGGTGAGTTGAGCGTTCAAGCTGCATGATCAATCATATTATATACAAATCTAATCTCCTACTACTCAATTGCAAATAGTGAGCAAGCTGTGTATGTTGTTCATAAGGGAATGCTTTGGTTGTACTAAATCCCCTACAGAGAATTCATCCATCATGTGGGTGGATCGGTGTGTGGGTTGTGCTGGTTGTTACCGTTCAAATGAAGCCAGTTTGGGAACGGTGCTATATTATGTAGTGTAGATGTTGAACAAACCGTTGAGAGCCATGGCGGATAGCCTTGTGGTTAAGGTGTTCGATTCACAATCGTACACCACAACCGTTGTTCGAGTCCCTTCGTGTTTGGGGCTCGGTGTATGTGCATTGCTGATCATTCCATACAAGGATGAAGCAGCTACATAGTGCTCCCATGCTTTTCAATGGTGAGTTGAGCGTTCAAGCTGCATGATCAATCATATTATATACAAATCTAATCTCCTACTACTCAATTGCAAATAGTAAGCACGCTGAGTATGTTGTTCATAAGGGAATGCCTTCTTGTTGTACTTAGGCCCCTTCAGAGAAGTCATCCATCATAGGAGTGGATCGGTGTGTGGGTTGTGCTGGTTGTTACCGTTCAAATGAAGCCAGGTTGGGAAGGGTGCTATATCATGTAGTGTAGATGTTGAACAAACCGTTGAGAGCCATGGCGGATAGCCTTGTGTTTAAGGTGTTCGATTCACAATCGTTCACCCCAACCGTTGTTCGAGTCCCTTCGTGTTTGGGGCTCGGTGTATGTGCATTGCTGATCATTCCAAACAAGGATGAAGCAGCTACATAGTGCTCCCATGCTTTTCAATGGTGAGTTGAGCGTTCAAGCTGCATGATCAATCATATTATATACAAATCTAATCTCCTACTACTCAATTGCAAATAGTAAGCACGCTGAGTATGTTGTTCATAAGGGAATGCCTTCTTGTTGTACTTAGGCCCCTTCAGAGAAGTCATCCATCATAGGAGTGGATCGGTGTGTGGGTTGTGCTGGTTGTTACCGTTCAAATGAAGCCAGTTTGGTTAGGGTGCTATATCATGTAGTGTAGATGTTGAACAAACCGTTGAGATCCACGGCAGATAGCCTTGTGTTTAATGTGTTCGATTTACAATCGTTCACCCGAACCATTGTTCTAGACCTTTTGTGTTTGGGGCTCGGTGGATGTGCATTGGTGATCATTCCCAACAAGGATGAAACATCTATACAGTGCTCCCATGATTTTCAATGGTGAGTTGAGCGTTCAAGCTGCATGATCAATCATATTATATACAAATCTAATCTCCTACTACTCAATTGCAAATAGTAAGCAAGCTGTGTATGTTGTTCATAAGGAAATGCCTTGGTTGTACTTAGGCCCCTAAGCAGAATTCATCGATCATAGGAGTGGATCGGTGTGTGGGTTGTGCTGGTTGTTACCGTTCAAATGAAGCCAGTTTGGGAACGGTGCTATATAATGTAGTGTAGATGTTGAACAAACCGTTGAGATCCATGGCGGATAGCCTTGTGGTTAAGGTGTTCGATTCACAATCGTTCACCCCAACCGTTGTTCGAGTCCCTCTGTGTTTGGGGCTCGGTGTATGTGCATCGCTGATTATTCTCAACAAGGATGAAACAGCTGTACAGTGCTCCCATGCTTTTCAATGGTGAGTTGAGCGTTCAAGCTGCATGATCAATCATATTATATACAAATCTAATCTCCTACTACTCAATTGCAAATAGTAAGCAAGCTGTGTATGTTGTTCATAAGGGAATGCCTTCTTGTTGTTCTTAGGCCCCTACAGAGAATTCATCCATCATAGGAGTGGATCGGTGTGTGGGTTGTGCTGGTTGTTACCGTTCAAATGAAGCCAGTTTGGGAACGGTGCTATATCATGTAGTGTAGATGTTGAACAAACCGTTGAGAGCCATGGCGGATAGCCTTGTGGTTAAGGTGTTCGATTCACAATCGTTCACCCCAACCGTTGTTCGAGTCCCTCTGTGTTTGGGGCTCGGTGGATGTGCATTGCTGATTATTCTCAACAAGGATGAAACAGCTGTACAGTGCTTCCATGCTTTTCAATGGTGAGTTGAGCGTTCAAGCTGCATGATCAATCATATTATATACAAATCTAATCTCCTACTACTCAATTGCAAATAGTAAGCAAGCTGTGTATGTTGTTCATAAGGGAATGCCTTCTTGTTGTTCTTAGGCCCCTAAGCAGAATTCATCCATCATAGGAGTGGATCGGTGTGTGGGTTGTGCTGGTTGTTACCGTTCAAATGAAGCCAGTTTGGTTATTGTGCTATTTCATGTAGTGTAGATGTTGGACAAACCGTTGAGAGCCATGGCGGATAGCCTTGTGGTTAAGGTGTCCGATTGACAATCGATCACCCCAACCGTTGTTCGAGTCCCTTTGTGTTTGGGGCTCGGTGGATGTGCATTGCTGATCATTCCCAACAAGGATGAAACAGCTGTACAGTGCTTCCATGCTTTTCAATGGTGAGTTGAGCGTTCAAGCTGCATGATCAATCATATTATATACAAATCTAATCTCCTACTACTCAATTGCAAATAGTAAGCGAGCTGTGTATGTTGTTCATAAGGGAATGCCTTGGTTGTACTTAGGCCCCTTCAGAGAATTCATCCATCATTTGGGTGGATCGGTGTGTGGGTTGTGCTGGTTGTTACCGTTCAAATGAAGCCAGTTTGGGAACGGTGCTATATCATGTAGTGTAGATGTTGAACAAACCGTTGAGAGCCATGGCGGATAGCCTTGTGGTTAATGTGTTCGATTCACAATCGTTCACCCCAACCGTTGTTCGAGTCTCTTCGTGTTTGGGGCTCGGTGTATGTGCATCGCTGATTATTCTCAACAAGGATGAAACAGCTGTACAGTGCTCCCATGCTTTTCAATGGTGAGTTGAGCGTTCAAGCTGCATGATCAATCATATTATATACAAATCTAATCTCCTACTACTCAATTGCAAATAGTAAGCAAGCTGTGTATGTTGTTCATAAGGGAATGCCTTCTTGTTGTTCTTAGGCCCCTACAGAGAATTCATCCATCATAGGAGTGGATCGGTGTGTGGGTTGTGCTGGTTGTTACCGTTCAAATGAAGCCAGTTTGGGAACGGTGCTATATCATGTAGTGTAGATGTTGAACAAACCGTTGAGAGCCATGGCGGATAGCCTTGTGGTTAAGGTGTTCGATTCACAATCGTTCACCCCAACCGTTGTTCGAGTCCCTCTGTGTTTGGGGCTCGGTGGATGTGCATTGCTGATTATTCTCAACAAGGATGAAACAGCTGTACAGTGCTTCCATGCTTTTCAATGGTGAGTTGAGCGTTCAAGCTGCATGATCAATCATATTATATACAAATCTAATCTCCTACTACTCAATTGCAAATAGTAAGCAAGCTGTGTATGTTGTTCATAAGGGAATGCTCTGGTTGTACTTAGGCCCCTACAGAGAATTCATCCATCATAGGAGTGGATCGGTGTGTGGGTTGTGCTGGTTGTTACCGTTCAAATGAAGCCAGTTTGGTTATTGTGCTATATAATGTAGTGTAGATGTTGGACAAACCGTTGAGAGCCATGGCGGATAGCCTTGTGGTTAAGGTGTCCGATTGACAATCGATCACCCCAACCGTTGTTCGAGTCCCTTTGTGTTTGGGGCTCGGTGGATGTGCATTGCTGATCTTTCCCAACAAGGATGAAACAGCTGTACAGTGTTTCCATGCTTTTCAATGGTGAGTTGAGCGTTCAAGCTGCATGATCAATCATATTATATACAAATCTAATCTCCTACTACTCAATTGCAAATAGTAAGCAAGCTGTGTATGTTGTTCATAAGGGAATGCCTTGGTTGTACTTAGGCCCCTTCAGAGAATTCATCCATCATAGGAGTGGATCGGTGTGTGGGTTGTGCTGGTTGTTACCGTTCAAATGAAGCCAGTTTGGGAACGGTGCTATATCATGTAGTGTAGATGTTGAACAAACCGTTGAGAGCCATGGCGGATAGCCTTGTGGTTAATGTGTTCGATTCACAATCGATCACCCCAACCGTTGTTCGAGTACCTTCGTGTTTGGGGCTCGGCGGATGTGCATTGCTGATCATTCCCAACAAGGATGAAACAGCTGTACAGTGCTTCCATGCTTTTCAATGGTGAGTTGAGCGTTCAAGCTGCATGATCAATCATATTATATACAAATCTAATCTCCTACTACTCAATTGCAAATAGTGAGCAAGCTGTGTATGTTGTTCATAAGGGAATGCTTTGGTTGTACTAAATCCCCTACAGAGAATTCATCCATCATTTGGGTGGATCGGTGTGTGGGTTGTGCTGGTTGTTACCGTTCAAATGAAGCCAGTTTGGGAACGGTGCTATATCATGTAGTGTAGATGTTGAACAAACCGTTGAGAGCCATGGCGGATAGCCTTGTGTTTAGGGCGTTCGATTCACAATCGTTCACCACAACCGTTGTTCGAGTCCCTTCGTGTTTGGGGCTCGGTGGATGTGCATTGCTGATCATTCCAAACAAGGATGAAGCAGCTACATAGTGCTCCCATGCTTTTCAATGGTGAGTTGAGCGTTCAAGCTGCATGATCAATCATATTATATACAAATCTAATCTCCTACTACTCAATTGCAAATAGTAAGCACGCTGAGTATGTTGTTCATAAGGGAATGCCTTCTTGTTGTACTTAGGCCCCTTCAGAGAAGTCATCCATCATAGGAGTGGATCGGTGTGTGGGTTGTGCTGGTTGTTACCGTTCAAATGAAGCCAGTTTGGGAACGGTGCTATATCATGTAATGTAGATGTTGAACAAACCGTTGAGAGCCATGGCGGAAAACCTTGTAGTTAAGGTGTTCGATTCACAATCGTTCATCCCAACCGTTGTTCGACTCAGTATGTTTTTGGGGCTCGGTGGATGTGCATTGCTGATCATTCCCAACAAGGATGAAACAGCTATACAGTGCTTCCATGCTTTTCAATGGTGAGTTGAGCGTTCAAGCTGCATGATCAATCATATTATATACAAATCTAATCTCCTACTACTCAATTGCAAATAGTAAGCAAGCTGTGTAGGTTGTTCAAAAGGGAATGCCTTGGTTGTACTTAGGCCCCTACAGAGAATTTATCCATCATAGTAATGGATCGGTGTGTGGGTTGTGCTGGTTGTTACCGTTCAAATGAAGCCAGTTTGGGAACGGTGCTATATCATGTAGTGTAGATGTTGAACAAACCGTTGAGAGCCATGGCGGGTAGCCTTGTGGTTAAGGTGTTCGATTCACAATCATTCATCCCAACCGTTATTCGAGTCCCTTTGTGTTTGGGGCTCGGTGGATGTGCATTGCTGATCATTCCCAACAAGGATGAAACAGCTGTACAATGCTTCCATGCTTTTCAATGGTGAGTTGAGCGTTCAAGCTGCATGATCATTCATATTATATACAAATCTAATCTCCTACTACTCAATTGCAAATAGTAAGCAAGCTGTGTATGTTGTTCAAAAGGGAATGGGTTGGTTGTACACCGGAACCTACAGAGAATTCATCCATCATAGGAGTGGATCGGTGTGTGGGTTGTGCTGGTTGTTACCGTTCAAATGAAGCCAGTTTGGTTAGGGTGCTATATCATGTAGTGTAGATGTTGAACAAACCGTTGAGAGCCATGGCGGATAGCCTTGTGGTTAAGGTGTTCGATTCACAATCGTTCACCCCAACCGTTGTTCGAGTACCTTCGTGTTTGGGGCTCGGTGGATGTGCATTGCTGATCATTCCCAACAAGGATGAAACAGCTGTACAGTGCTTCCATGCTTTTCAATGGTGAGTTGAGCGTTCAAGCTGCATGATCAATCATATTATATACAAATCTAATCTCCTACTACTCAATTGCAAATAGTAAGCAAGCTGTGTGTGTTGTTCATAAGGGAATGCCTCCTTGTTGTACTTAGACCCCTACAGAGAATTCATCCATCATAGGAATGGATCGGTGTGTGGGTTGTGCTGGTTGTTACCGTTCAAATGAAGCCAGTTTGGGAACGGTGTTATATCATGTAATGTAAATGTTGAACAAACCGTTGAGAGCCATGGCGGATAGCCTTGTGGTTAAGGTGTTCGATTCACAATCGTTCATCCCAACCGTTGTTCGAGTCCGTTTGTGTTTGGGGCTCGGTTGATGTGCATTGCTGATCATTCCCAACAAGGATGAAACAGCTGTACAGTGCTTCCATGCTTTTCAATGGTGAGTTGAGCGTTCAAGCTGCATGATCAATCATATTATATACAAATCTAATCTCCTACTACTCAATTGCAAATAGTAAGCAAGCTGTGTATGTTGTTCAAAAGGGAATGCGTTGGTTGTACACCGGAACCTACAGAGAATTCATCCACCATAGGAGTGGATCGGTGTGTGGGTTGTGCTGGTTGTTACCGTTCAAATGAAGCCAGTTTGGGAACGGTGTTATATCATGTAGTGTAGATGTTGAACAAACCGTTGAGAGCCATGGCGGATAGCCTTGTGGTTAAGGTGTTCGATTCACAATCGTTCACCCCAACCGTTGTTCGAGTACCTTCGTGTTTGGGGCTCGGTGGATGTGCATTGCTGATTATTCTCAACAAGGATGAAACAGCTGTACAGTGCTTCCATGCTTTTCAATGGTGAGTTGAGCGTTCAAGCTGCATGATCAATCATATTATATACAAATCTAATCTCCTACTACTCAATTGCAAATAGTAATCAAGCTGTGTGTGTTTTTCATACGGGGATGCCTTGGTTGTACTTAGGCCCCTACAGAGAATTCATCCATCATAGGAGTGGATCGGTGTGTGGGTTGTGCTGGTTGTTACCGTTCAAATGAAGCCAGTTTGGGAACGGTGTTATATCATGTAATGTAAATGTTGAACAAACCGTTGAGAGCCATCGCGGATAGCCTTGTGGTTAAGGTGTTCGATTCACAATCGTTCATCCCAACCGTTGTTCGAGTCCGTTTGTGTTTGGGGCTCGGTTGATGTGCATTGCTGATTAATTCCCAACAAGGATGAAACATCTATACAGTGCTCCCATGCTTTTCAATGGTGAGTTGAGCGTCCAAGCTGCATGATCAATCATATTATATACAAATCTAATCTCCTACTACTCAATTGCAAATAGTAAGCAAGCTGTGTAGGTTGTTCATAAGGGAATGCCTTCTTGTTGTACTGAGGCCCCTACAGAGAAGTCATCCATCATAGGTGTAGATCAGTTTGTTTTAAATTTCTTGATATTGCTCAAAATCTATTCATGTAATTTTGCTCCATTATTTAGAGTAAATTTTGAACAAACCGTTGAGAGCCATGGCGGATAGCCTTGTGTTTAAGGTGTTCGATTCACAATCGTTCACCCGAACCGTTGTTCGAGTCCCTTCGTGTTTGGGGCTCGGTGGATGTGCATTGCTGATCATTCCCAACAAGGATGAAACAGCTGTACAGTGCTTCCATGCTTTTCAATGGTGAGTTGAGCGTTCAAGCTGCATGATCAATCATATTATATACAAATCTAATCTCCTACTACTCAATTGCAAATAGTAAGCAAGCTGTGTATGTTGTTCATAAGGGACGGCCTTCGTGGTAATTAGGCTCCTACAGAGAATTCATCCATCATAGGAGTGGATCGGTGTGTGGGTTGTGCTGGTTGTTACCGTTCAAATGAAGCCAGTTTGGTTAGGGTGCTATATCATGTAGTGTAGATGTTGAACAAACCGTTGAGAGCAATGGCGGATAGCCTTGTGGTTAATGTGTTCGATTCACAATCGTTCATCCCAACCGTTGTTCGAGTCCGTTTGTGTTTGGGGCTCGGTGGATGTGCATTGCTGATCATTCCCAACAAGGATGAAACAGGTATACAGTGCTTCCATGCTTTTCAATGGTGAGTTGAGCGTTCAAGCTGCATGAGCAATCATATTATATACAAATCTAATCTCCTACTACTCAATTGCAAATAGTAATCAAGCTGTGTGTGTTGTTCATAGGGGAATGCCTTCTTGTTGTACTTCGGACCCCACAGAGAACTCATCCATCATAGGAGTGGATCGGTGTGTGGGTTGTGCTGGTTGTTACCGTTCAAATGAAGCCAGTTTGGGAACGGTTCTATATCATGTAATGTAGATGTTGAACAAACCGTTGAGAGCCATGGCGGATAGCCTTGTGGTTAAGGTGTTCGATTCACAATCGTTCATCCCAACGGTTGTTCGAGTCCGTTTGTGTTTGGGGCTCGGTTGATGTGCATTGCTGATTAATTCCCAACAAGGATGAAACATCTATACAGTGCTTCCATGCTTTCAATGGTGAGTTGAGCGTTCAAGCTGCATGATCAATCATATTATATACAAATCTAATCTCCTACTACTCAATTGCAAATAGTAAGCAAGCTGTGTAGGTTGTTCATAAGGGAATGCCTTCTTGTTGTACTGAGGCCCCTACAGAGAAGTCATCCATCATAGGTGTAGATCTGTTTGTTTTAAATTTCTTGATATTGCTCAAAATCCATTCATGTAATTTTGCTCCATTATTTAGAGTAAATTTTGAACAAACCGTTGAGAGCCATGGCGGGTAGCCTTGTGGTTAAGGTGTTCGATTCACAATCGTTCACCCCAACCGTTTTTCGAGTCCATTTGTGTTTGGGGCTCGGTGGATGTGCATTGCTGATCATTCCCAACAAGGATGAAACAGCTGTACAGTGCTTCCATGCTTTTCAATGGTGAGTTGAGCGTTCAAGCTGCATGATCATTCATATTATATACAAATCTAATCTCCTACTACTCAATTGCAAATAGTAAGCACGCTGTGTATGTTGTTCATAGGGGAATGCCTTCTTTTTGTACTTAGGCCCCTACAGAGAACTCATCCATCGTAGGAGTGGATCGGTGTGTGGGTTGTGCTGGTTGTTACCGTTCAAATGAAGCCAGTTTGGGAACGGTTCTATATCATGTAGTGTAGATGTTGATCAAACCGTTGAGAGCCATGGCGGGTAGCCTTGTGGTTAAGGTGTTCGATTCACAATCGTTCACCCCAACCGTTATTCGAGTCCCTTCGTGTTTGGGGCTCGGTTGATGTGCATTGCTGATTAATTCCCAACAAGGATGAAACATTTATACAGTGCTCCCATGCTTTCAATGGTGAGTTGAGCGTTCAAGCTGCATGATCAATCATATTATATACAAATCTAATCTCCTACTACTCAATTGCAAATAGTAAGCAAGCTGTGTGTGTTGTTCATAAGGGAATGCCTTCTTGTTGTACTTAGGCCCCTACAGAGAAGTCATCCATCATAGGTGTGGATCTGTTTGTTTTAAATTTCTTGATATTGCTCAAAATCCATTCATGTAATTTTGCTCCATTATTTAGAGTAAATTTTGAACAAACCGTTGAGAGCCATTGCCGATAGCCTTGTGTTTAAGGTGTTCGATTCACAATCGTTCACCCCAACCGTTGTTCGAGTCCCTTCGTGTTTGGGGCTCGGTCGATGTGCATTGCTGATCATTCCCAACAAGGATGAAACAGCTGTACAGTGCTTCCATGCTTTTCAATGGTGAGTTGAGCGTTCAAGCTGCATGATCAATCATATTATATACAAATCTAATCTCCTACTACTCAATTGCAAATAGTAAGCAAGCTGTGTATGTTGTTCATAAGGGAATGCCTTCTTGTTGTACTAAGGCCCCTACAGAGAACTCATCCATCATAGGAGTGGATCGGTGTGTGGGTTGTGCTGGTTGTTACCGTTCAAATGAAGCCAGTTTGGTTAGGGTGCTATATCATGTAGTGTAGATGTTGAACAAACCGTTGAGAGCCATGGCGGATAGCCTTGTGGTTAATGTGTTCGATTCACAATCGTTCACCCCAACCGTTGTTCGAGTCCGTTTGTGTTTGGGGCTCGGTGGATGTGCATTGCTGATCATTCCAAACAAGGATGAAACAGCTGTACAGTGCTCCCATGCTTTTCAATGGTGAGTTGAGCGTTCAAGCTGCATGATCAATCATATTATATACAAATCTAATCTCCTACTACTCAATTGCAAATAGTAAGCAAGCTGTGTATGTTGTTCATAAGGGAATGCCTTCTTGTTGTTCTTAGGCCCCTAAGCAGAATTCATCCATCATAGGAGTTGATCGGTGTGTGGGTTGTGCTGGTTGTTACCGTTCAAATGAAGCCAGTTTGGTTAGGGTGCTATATCATGTAGTGTAGATGTTGAACAAACCGTTGGGAGCCATGGCGGATAGCCTTGTGGTTAATGTGTTCGATTCACAATCGTTCACCCCAACCGTTGTTCGAGTCCCTTCGTGTTTGGGGCTCGGTGGATGTGCATTGGTGATCATTCCCAACAAGGATGAAACATCTATACAGAGCTCCCATGCTTTTCAATGGTGAGTTGAGCGTTCAAGCTGCATGAGCAATCATATTATATACAAATCTAATCTCCTACTACTCAATTGCAAATAGTAAGCAAGCTGTGTATGTTGTTCATAAGGGAATGCCTTGGTGGTACTTAGGCTCCTACAGAGAATTCATCCATCATAGGAGTGGATCGGTGTGTGGGTTGTGCTGGTTGTTACCGTTCAAATGAAGCCAGTTTGGTTAGGGTGCTATATCATGTAGTGTAGATGTTGAACAAACCGTTGAGAGCCATGGCGGATAGCCTTGTGGTTAAGGTGTTCGATTCACAATCGTTCACCCCAACCATTGTTCTAGACCCTTTGTGTTTGGGGCTCGGTGGATGTGCATTGCTGATCATTCCAAACAAGGATGAAACAGCTGTACAGTGCTTCCATGCTTTTCAATGGTGAGTTGAGCGTTCAAGCTGCATGATCAATCATATTATATACAAATCTAATCTCCTACTACTCAATTGCAAATAGTAAGCAAGCTGTGTATGTTGTTCATAAGGGAATGCGTTGGTTGTACATCGGAACCTACAGAGAATTAATCCATCATAGGAATGGATCGGTGTGTGGGTTGTGCTGGTTGTTACCGTTCAAATGAAGCCAGTTTGGTTAGGGTGCTATATCATGTAGTGTAGATGTTGAACAAACCGTTGAGAGCCATGGCGGATAGCCTTGTGGTTAAGGTGTTCGATTCACAATCGTTCACCCCAACCGTTGTTCGAGTCCCTTCGTGTTTGGGGCTCGGTGGATGTGCATTGCTGATCATTCCCAACAAGGATGAAACAGCTGTACAATGCTTCCATGCTTTTCAATGGTGAGTTGAGCGTTCAAGCTGCATGAGCAATCATATTATATACAAATCTAATCTCCTACTACTCAATTGCAAATAGTAAGCAAGCTGTGTATGTTGTTCATAAGGGAATGCCTTGTTGGTTCTTTGGCTCCAACAGACAATTCATCCATCATAGGAGTGGATCGGTGTGTGGGTTGTGCTGGTTGTTACCGTTCAAATGAAGCCAGTTTGGTTAGGGTGCTATATCATGTAGTGTAGATGTTGAACAAACCGTTGAGAGCCATGGCGGATAGCCTTGTGGTTAAGGTGTTCGATTCACAATCGTTCACCCCAACCCTTCTTCGAGTCCCTTTGTGTTTGGGGCTCGGTGGATGTGCACTGCTGATCATTCCCAACATGGATGAAACAGCTATACAGTGCTTCCATGCTTTTCAATGGTGAGTTGATCGTTCAAGCTGCATGATCAATCATATTATATACAAATCTAATCTACTACACCTCAATTGCAAACAGTAAGCAAGCTGTGTATGTTGTTCATAAGGGAATGCCTTAGTTGTACTTAGGCCAGTGAAGAAAAGTCATCCATCAAAGTAGTGGATCGGTTTGTGTTAAATTTATTGATATTGCTCAAAATCCATTCATGTATTTTGGCGGCAACATTATAGTGAATTTTGAACAAAGCTTTGGGAGCCATGGCGGATAGCCTTGGGGTTGAGGATTTCGACTCACAATCGTTCACCCCAACCATATTTCTAGACCCTTTGTGTTTGGGGCTCGATGGATGTGCATTGCTGATCATTCCCAACAAGGATGAAACAGCTGTACAGTGCTTCCATGCTTTTCAATGGTGAGTTGAGCGTTCAAGCTGCATGATCAATCATATTATATACAAATCCAATCTCGTACAATTCAATTGCAAATAGTAAGCACGCTGTGTAGGTTTTTCATATGGGAAGGTCTTGGTTGTACTCAGGCCCCTACAGAGAATTCATCCATCATTGGAGTGGATCGGTGTGTGGGTTGTGCTGGTTGTTACCGTTCAAATGAAGCCAGTTTGGTTAGGGTGCTATATCATGTAGTGTAGATGTTGAACAAACCGTTGAGAGCCATGACGGATAGCCTTGTGGTTAAGGTGTTCGATTCACAATCGTTCACCCCAACCCTTCTTCGAGTCCCTTTGTGTTTGGGGCTCGGTGGATGTGCACTGCTGATCATTCCCAACAAGGATGAAACAGCTATACAGTGCTTCCATGCTTTTCAATGGTGAGTTGAGCGTTCAAGCTGCATGAGCAATCATATTATATACAAATCTAATCTACTACTCCTCAATTGCAAACAGTAATCAAGCTGTGTATGTTGTTCATAAGGGAATGCCTAGGTTGTACTTAGGCCCCTACAGAGAATTCTTCCATCAAATAGTTGGATCGGTTTGTGTTAAATTTGTTGATATTGCTCAAAATCCATTCATGTAATTTTGCTGCATCAGTTAGAGTAAATGTTGAACAAACCGTTGAGAGCCATGGCGGATAGCCTTGTGGTTAAGGTGTTCGATTCACAATCGTTCACCCCAACCGTTTTTCGAGTCTCTACGTGTTTGGGGCTCGGTGGATGTGCATTGCTGATCATTCCCAACAAGGATGAAACAGCTGTACAGTGCTTCCATGCTTTTCAATGGTGAGTTGAGCGTTCAAGCTGCATGATCAATCATATTATATACAAATCTAATCTCCTACTACTCAATTGCAAATAGTAAGCAAGCTGTGTAGGTTGTTCATAAGTGAATGCCTAGGTTGTACTTAGGCCCCTACAGGGAATTCATCCATCATAGGAGTAGATCGTTGTGTGGGTTGTGCTGGTTGTTACCGTTCAAATGTAGCCAGTTTGGTTAGGGTGCTATATCATGTAGTGTAGATGTTGAACAAACCGTTGAGAGCCATGGCGGATAGCCTTGTGGTTAAGGTGTTCGATTCACAATCGTTCACCCCAACCGTTGTTCGAGTCCCTTCGTGTTTGGGGCTCGGTGGATGTGCATTGCTGATCATTCTCAACAGTGATGAAACAGCTGTACAGTGCTTCCATGCTTTTCAATGGTGAGTTGAGCGTTCAAGCTGCATGATCAATCATATTATATACAAATCTAATCTCCTACTACTCAATTGCAAATAGTAAGCAAGCTGTGTATGTTGTTCATAAGTGAATGCCTTGGTTGTACTTAGGCCCCTACAGAGAATTCATCCATCATAGGAGTGGATCGGTGTGTGGGTTGTGCTGGTTGTTACCGTTCAAATGAAGCCAGTTTGGTTAGGGTGCTATATCATGTAGTGTAGATGTTGAACAAACCGTTGAGAGCCATGGCGGATAGCCTTGTGGTTAAGGTGTTCGATTCACAATCGTTCACCCCAACCATTGTTCTAGACCCTTTGTGTTTCGGGCTCGGTGGATGTGCATTGCTGATCATTCCCAACAAGGATGAAACAGCTGTACAGTGCTTCCATGCTTTTCAATGGTGAGTTGAGCGTTCAAGCTGCATGATCAATCATATTATATACAAATCTAATCTCCTACTACTCAATTGCAAATAGTAAGCACGCTGTGTATGTTGTTCATAAGGGAATGCCTTGGTTGTACTTAGGCCCCTACAGAGAAGTCATCCATCATAGGAGTGGATGTGTGTGTTGGTTGTGCTGGTTGTTACCGTTCAAATGAAGCCAGTTTGGTTAGGGTGCTATATCATGTAGTGTAGATGTTGAACATACCGTTGAGAGCCATGGCGGATAGCCTTGTGGTTAAGGTGTTCGATTCACAATCGTTCACCCCAACCATATTTCTAGACCCTTTGTGTTTGGGGCTCGGTGGATGTGCATTGCTGATCATTCCCAACAAGGATGAAACAGCTGTACAGTGCTTCCATGCTTTCCAATGGTGAGTTGAGCGTCCAAGCTGCATGATCAATCATATTATATACAAATCTAATCTCCTACTACTCAATTGCAAATAGTAAGCACGCTGTGTATGTTGTTCATAAGGGAATGCCTTCTTGTTGTACTTAGGCCCCTAAAGAGAAGTCATCCATCATAGGAGTGGATCGGTGTGTGGGTTGTGCTGGTTGTTACCGTTCAAATGAAGCCAGGTTGGGAAGGGTGCTATATCATGTAGTGTAGATGTTGAACAAACCGTTGAGAGCCATGGCGGATAGCCTTGTGGTTAAGGTGTTCGATTCACAATCGTTCACCCCAACCGTTGTTCGAGTCCCTTCGTGTTTGGGGCTCGGTGGATGTGCATCGCTGATCATTCCCAACAAGGATGAAACAGCTGTACAGTGCTTCCATGCTTTTCAATGGTGAGTTGAGCGTTCAAGCTGCATGATCAATCATATTATATACAAATCTAATCTCCTACTACTCAATCGCAAATAGTAAGCAAGCTGTGTATGTTGTTCATAAGGGAATGCCTTAGTTGTATTTAGGTCCCTACAGAGAATTCATCCATCATAGGAGTGGATCGGTGTGTGGGTTGTGCTGGTTGTTACCGTTCAAATGAAGCCAGTTTGGGAAGGGTGCTATTTCATGTAGTGCAGATGTTGAACAAACCGTTGAGAGCCATTGCGGATAGCCTTGTGGTTAAGGTGTTCGATTCACAATCGTTCACCTCAACCGTTGTTCGAGTCCCTCTGTGTTTGGTGCTCGGTGGATGTGCATTGCTGATCATTGCCAACAAGGATGAAACAGCTGTACAGTGCTTCCATGCTTTTCAATGGTGAGTTGAGCGTTCAAGCTGCATGATCAATCATATTATATACAAATCTAATCTCCTACTACTCAATTGCAAATAGTAAGCACGCTGTGCATGTTGTACATAAGGGAATGCCTTGGTTGTACTTAGGCCCCTACAGAGAATTCATCCATCATAGGAGTGGATCGGTGTGTGGGTTGTGCTGGTTGTTACCGTTCAAATGAAGCCAGTTTGGGAACGGTGCTATATCATGTAGTGTAGATGTTGAACAAACCGTTGAGAGCCAAGGCGGATAGCCTTGTGGTTAAGGTGTTCGATTCACAATCGATCTCCCCAACCGTTGTTCGAGTCCCTTTGTGTTTGGGTCTCTGTAGATCTGCATTGCTGATCATTCCCAACAAGGATGAAACAGCTGTACAGTGCTTCCATGCTTTTCAATGTTGAGTTGAGCGTTCAAGCTGCATGATCAATCATATTATACACAAATCTAATCTCCCACTACTCAATCGCAAATAGTAAGCAAGCTGTGTAGGTTGTTCATAAGGGAATGCGTTGGTTGTACTAAGGCCCCTACAGAGAATTCATCCATCATAGGAGTGGATCGGTGTGTGGGTTGTGCTGGTTGTTACCGTTCAAATGAAGCCAGTTTGGGAAGGGTGCTAATTCATGTAGTGTAGATGTTGAACAAACCGTTGAGAGCCATGGCGGATAGCCTTGTGGTTAAGGTGTTCGATTCACAATCGTTCACCCCAACCGTTGTTCGAGTCCCTTCGTGTTTGGGGCTCGGTGGATGTGCATTGCTGATCATTCCCAACAAGGATGAAACAGCTGTACAGTGCTTCCATGCTTTTCAATGGTGAGTTGAGCGTTCAAGCTGCATGATCAATCATATTATATACAAATCCAATCTCCTACTACTCAATCGCAAATAGTAAGCAAGCTGTGTAGGTTGTACATAAGGGAATGCCTAGGTTGTACTTAGGCCCCTACAGAGAATTCATCCATCATAGGAGTGGATGGCTTTGTGTTAATTTTGTTGATATTGCTCAAAATCCATTGTTGTAATTTTGGTGGATCATTTAGAGTAAATGTTGAAAAAACATTTGGGAGCAATGGCGGATAGCCTTGTGCTTTATGTGTTCGATTCCCAATCGTTCACCCCAACCGTTGTTCGAGTACCTTCGTGTTTGGTGCTCGGTGGATGTGCAATGCTGATCATTGCCAACAAGGATGAAACAGCTGTACAGTGCTTCCATGCTTTTCAATGGTCTGTTGAGCGTTCAAGCTGCATGATCAATCATATTATATACAAATCTAATCTCCTATTACTCAATTGCAAATAGTAAGCAAGCTGTGTATGTTGTTCATAAGGGAATGCCTTCTTGTTGTACTTAGGCCCCTACAGAGAATTCATCCATCATAGGAGTGGATCGGTTTGTGTTAAATCTGTAGATATTGCTCAAAATCCATTCATGTAATTTTGCTGCATCATTTAGAGTAAATGTTGAACAAACCGTTGAGAGCCATGGCGGATAGCCTTGCGGTTAAGGTGTTCGATTCACAATCGTTCACCCCAACCGTTGTTCGAGTCCCTCTGTGTTTGGGGCTCGGTGGATGTGCATTGCTGATCATTCCCAACAAGGATGAAACAGCTGTACAGTGCTTCCATGCTTTTCAATGGTGAGTTGAGCGTTCAAGCTTCATGATCAATCAAATTATTTACGAATCCAATTTCCTACTACTCAATTGCAAATAGTAAGCAAGCTGTGTAGGTTGTTCATAAGGGAATGCCTTGGTTGTATTTAGGTCCCTACAGAGAATTCATCCATCATAGGAGTGGATCGGTGTGTGGGTTGTGCTGGTTGTTACCGTTCAAATGAAGCCAGTTTGGTTAGGGTGCTATATCATGTAGTGTAGATGTTGAACAAACCGTTGAGAGCCATGGCGGATAGCCTTGCGGTTAAGGTGTTCGATTCACAATCGTTCACCCCAACCGTTGTTCGAGTCCCTCTGTGTTTGGGGCTCGGTGGATGTGCATTGCTGATCATTCCCAACAAGGATGAAACAGCTATACAGTGCTTCCATGCTTTTCAATGGTGAGTTGAGCGTCCAAGCTGCATGATCAATCATATTATATACAAATCTAATCTCCTACTACTCAATCGCAAATAGTAAGCAAGCTGTGTAGGTTGTACATAAGGGAATGCCTAGGTTGTACTTCGGACCCTACAGAGAATTCATCCATCATAGGAGTGGATCGGTGTGTGGGTTGTGCTGGTTGTTACCGTTCAAATGAAGCCAGTTTGGTTAAGGTGCTATATCATGTAGTGTAGATGTTGAACAAACCGTTGAGTGCCAAGGCGGATAGACTTGCGGTTCAGGTGTTCGATTCACACTCGTTCACCCCAACCGTTATTCGAGTCCGTTTGTGTTTGGGGCTCGGTGGATGTGCATTGCTGATCATTCCCAACAAGGATGAAACAGCTGTACAGTGCTTCCATGCTTTTCAATGGTGAGTTGAGCGTTCAAGCTGCATGATCAATCATATTATATACAAATCTAATCTCCTACTACTCAATCGCAAATAGTAGGCAAGCTGTGTATGTTGTTCATAAGTGAATGCCTAGGTTGTACTTCGGACCCTACAGAGAATTCATCCATCATAGGAGTGGATCGGTGTGTGGGTTGTGCTGGTTGTTACCGTTCAAATGAAGCCAGTTTGGTTAGGGTGCTATATCATGTAGTGTAGATGTTGAACAAACCGTTGAGAGCCAAGGCGGATAGCCTTGTGTTTAAGGTGTTCGATTCTCTCACGTTCACCCCAACCGTTATTGAACACTTTGTGTTTGGGGCTCGGTGGATGTGCATTGCTGATCATTCCCAACAAGGATGAAACAGCTGTACAGTGCTTCCATGCTTTTCAAGGGTGAGTTGAGCGTTCAAGCTGCATGATCAATCATATTATATACAAATCTAATCTCCTACTACTCAATTGCAAATAGTAAGCAAGCTGTGTAGGTTGTACATAAGTGAATGCCTAGGTTGTACTTCGGACCCTACAGAGAATTCATCCATCATAGGAGTGGATGGGTTTGTGGTAAATTTGTTGATATTGCTCAAAATCCATTCATGTAATTTTGCTGCATCATTTAGAGTAAATGTTGAACAAACCGTTGAGAGCCAAGGCGGATAGCCTTGCGGTTAAGGTGTTCGATTCACAATCGTTCACCCCAACCGTTGTTCGAGTCCCTCTGTGTTTGGGGCTCGGTGGATGTGCATTGCTGATCATTCCAAACAAGGTTGAAACAGGTATACAGTGCTTCCATGCTTTTCAATGGTGAGTTGAGCGTCCAAGCTGCATGATCAATCATATTATATACAAATCTAATCTCCTACTACTCAATTGCAAATAGTAAGCACGCTGTGTATGTTGTTCATAAGGGAATGCCTTCGTGGTACTTAGGCTCCTACAGAGAATTCATCCATCATAGGAGTGGATCGGTGTGTGGGTTGTGCTGGTTGTTACCGTTCAAATGAAGCCAGTTTGGGAACGGTGCTATATCATGTAGTGTAGATGTTGAACAAACCGTTGAGAGCCATGGCGGATAGCCTTGTGGTTAAGGTGTTCGATTCACAATCGTTCACCCCAACCGTTGTTCGAGTCCCTTTGTGTTTGGGGCTCGGTGGATGTGCATTGCTGATCATTCCCAACAAGGATGAAACAGCTGTACAGTGCTTCCATGCTTTTCAATGGTCAGTTGAGCGTTCAAGCTGCATGATCAATCATATTATATACAAATCTAATCTCCTACTACTCAATTGCAAATAGTAAGCAAGCTGTGTATGTTGTTCATAAGGGAATGCGTTCTTGTTGTTCTTAGGCCCCTACAGAGAATTCATCCATCATAGGAGTGGATCGGTGTGTGGGTTGTGCTGGTTGTTACCGTTCAAATGAAGCCAGTTTGGTTAGGGTGCTATATCATGTAGTGTAGATGTTGAACAAACCGTTGAGAGCCAAGGCGGATAACCTTGTGGTTAGGGTTTCGATTCACAATCGTTCATCCCAACCGTTGTTCGAGTCCTTTCGTATTTGGGGCTCGGTGGATGTGCATTGCTGATCATTCCCAACAAGGATGAAACAGCTGTACAGTGCTTCCATGCTTTTCAATGGTGAGTTGAGCGTTCAAGCTGCATGATCAATCATATTATATACAAATCTAATCTCCTACTACTCAATCGCAAATAGTAAGCAAGCTGTGTATGTTGTTCATAAGGGAATGCCTTAGTTGTATTTAGGCCCCTACAGAGAATTCATCCATCATAGGAGTGGATCGGTGTGTGGGTTGTGCTGGTTGTTACCGTTCAAATGAAGCCAGTTTGGGAACGGTGCTATATCATGTAGTGTAGATGTTGAACAAACCGTTGAGAGCCAAGGCGGATAGCCTTGTGTTTAAGGTGTTCGATTCACACACGTTCACCCCAACCGTTATTGAACACTTTGTGTTTGGGGCTCGGTGGATGTGCATTGCTGATCATTCCCAACAAGGATGAAACAGCTGTACAGTGCTTCCATGCTTTTCAAGGGTGAGTTGAGCGTTCAAGCTGCATGATCAATCATATTATATACAAATCTAATCTCCTACTACTCAATTGCAAATAGTAAGCAAGCTGTGTAGGTTGTACATAAGTGAATGCCTAGGTTGTACTTCGGACCCTACAGAGAATTCATCCATCATAGGAGTGGATCGGTGTGTGGTAAATTTGTTGATATTGCTCAAAATCCATTCATGTAATTTTGCTGCATCATTTAGAGTAAATGTTGAACAAACCGTTGAGAGCCAAGGCGGATAGCCTTGCGGTTAAGGTGTTCGATTCACAATCGTTCACCCCAACCGTTGTTCGAGTCCCTCTGTGTTTGGGGCTCGGTGGATGTGCATTGCTGATCATTCCAAACAAGGTTGAAACAGGTATACAGTGCTTCCATGCTTTTCAATGGTGAGTTGAGCGTCCAAGCTGCATGATCAATCATATTATATACAAATCTAATCTCCTACTACTCAATTGCAAATAGTAAGCACGCTGTGTATGTTGTTCATAAGGGAATGCCTTCGTGGTACTTAGGCTCCTACAGAGAATTCATCCATCATAGGAGTGGATCGGTGTGTGGGTTGTGCTGGTTGTTACCGTTCAAATGAAGCCAGTTTGGGAACGGTGCTATATCATGTAGTGTAGATGTTGAACAAACCGTTGAGAGCCATGGCGGATAGCCTTGTGGTTAAGGTGTTCGATTCACAATCGTTCACCCCAACCGTTGTTCGAGTCCCTCTGTGTTTGGGGCTCGGTGGATGTGCATTGCTGATCATTCCCAACAAGGATGAAACAGCTGTACAGTGCTTCCATGCTTTTCAATGGTCAGTTGAGCGTTCAAGCTGCATGATCAATCATATTATATACAAATCTAATCTCCTACTACTCAATTGCAAATAGTAAGCAAGCTGTGTATGTTGTTCATAAGGGAATGCGTTCTTGTTGTTCTTAGGCCCCTAAGCAGAATTCATCCATCATAGGAGTGGATCGGTGTGTGGGTTGTGCTGGTTGTTACCGTTCAAATGAAGCCAGTTTGGTTAGGGTGCTATATCATGTAGTGTAGATGTTGAACAAACCGTTGAGAGCCAAGGCGGATAACCTTGTGGTTAGGGTTTCGATTCACAATCGTTCATCCCAACCGTTGTTCGAGTCCTTTCGTATTTGGGGCTCGGTGGATGTGCATTGCTGATCATTCCAAACAAGGATGAAACAGCTGTACAGTGCTTCCATGCTTTTCAATGGTGAGTTGAGCGTTCAAGCTGCATGATCAATCATATTATATACAAATCTAATCTCCTACTACTCAATCGCAAATAGTAAGCAAGCTGTGTAGGTTGTTCATAAGGGAATGCCTTCTTGTTGTACTTAGGCCCCTACAGAGAATTCATCCATCATTGGAGTGGATCGGTGTGTGGGTTGTGCTGGTTGTTACCGTTCAAATGAAGCCAGTTTGGTTAGGGTGCTATATCATGTAGTGTAGATGTTGAACAAACCGTTGAGTGCCAAGGCGGATAGCCTTGTGGTTAAGGTGTTCGATTCACACTCGTTCACCCCAACCGCTGTTCGCGTCCCTTCGTGTTTGGGGCTCGGTGGATGTGCATTGCTGATCATTGCCAACAAGGATGAAACAGCTATACAGTGCTTCCATGCTTTTCAATGGTGAGTTGAGCGTTCAAGCTGCATGATCAATCATATTATATACGAATCTAATCTCCAACTACTCAATTGCAAATAGTAAGCACGCTGTGTATGTTGTACATAAGGGAATGCGTTGGTTGTACTTAGGCCCCTACAGAGAATTCATCCATCATAGGAGTGGATCGGTGTGTGGGTTGTGCTGGTTGTTACCGTTCAAATGAAGCCAGTTTGGTTAGGGTGCTATATCATGTAGTGTAGATGTTGAACAAACCGTTGAGAGCCAAGGCGGATAACCTTGTGGTTAGGGTTTCGATTCACAATCGTTCATCCCAACCGTTGTTCGAGTCCCTTCGTATTTGGGGCTCGGTGGATGTGCATTGCTGATCATTCCAAACAAGGATGAAACAGCTGTACAGTGCTTCCATGCTTTTCAATGGTGAGTTGAGCGTTCAAGCTGCATGATCAATCATATTATATACAAATCTAATCTCCTACTACTCAATCGCAAATAGTAAGCAAGCTGTGTATGTTGTTCATAAGGGAATGCCTTAGTTGTATTTAGGCCCCTACAGAGAATTCATCCATCATAGGAGTGGATCGGTGTGTGGGTTGTGCTGGTTGTTACCGTTCAAATGAAGCCAGTTTGGGAACGGTGCTATATCATGTAGTGTAGATGTTGAACAAACCGTTGAGTGCGATGGCGGATAGCCTTGTGGTTAAGGTGTTCGATTCACAATCGATCAACCCAACCGTTGTTCGAGTCCCTTCGTGTTTGGGGCTCGGTGAATGTGCATTGCTGATCATTCCCAACAAGGATGAAACAGCTGTACAGTGATTCCATGCTTTTCAATGGTGAGTTGAGCGTTCAAGCTGCATGATCAATCATATTATATACAAATCTAATCTCCTACTACTCAATCGCAAATAGTAAGCAAGCTGTGTATGTTGTTCATAAGTGAATGCCTAGGTTGTACTTAGGCCCCTACAGAGAATTCATCCATCATAGGAGTGGATCGGTTTGTGTTAAATTTGTTGATATTCCTCAAAATCCATTCATGTAATTTTGCTGCATCATTTAGAGTAAATGTTGAACAAATCGTTGAGAGCCATGGCGGATAGCCTTGCGGTTAAGGTGTTCGATTCACAATCGTTCACCCCAACCACTGTTCTAGTACATTTGTGTTTGGGTCTCGGTGGATGTGCAATGCTGATCATTGCCAACGAGGATGAAACAGCTGTACAGTGTTTCCATGCTTTTCAATGGTGAGTTGAGCGTTCAAGCTGCATGATCAATCATATTATATACAAATCTAATCTCCTACTACTCAATTGCAAATAGTAAGCAAGCTGTGTAGGTTTTACATAAGGGAATGCGTTGGTTGTACTAAGGCCCCCACAGAGAATTCATCCATCATAGGAGTGGATCGGTGTGTGGGTTGTGCTGGTTGTTACCGTTCAAATGAAGCCAGTTTGGGAAGGGTGCTATATCATGTAGTGTAGATGTTGAACAAACCGTTGAGAGCCATGGCGGATAGCCTTGCGGTTGAGGTGTTCGATTCACAATCGTTCACGCCAACACTTGTTAGAATCCCTTCGTGTTTGGGGCTCGGTGGATGTGCATTGCTGATCATTCCCAACAAGGATGAAACAGCTGTACAGTGCTTCCATGCTTTTCAATGGTGAGTTGAGCGTTCAAGCTGCATGATCGATCATATTATATACAAATCTAATCTCCTACTACTCAATTGCAAATAGTAAGCAAGCTGTGTAGGTTGTTCATAAGGGAATGCCTTCTTGTTGTACTTAGGCCCCTACAGAGAATTCATCCATCATAGGAGTGGATCGGTGTGTGGGTTGTGCTGGTTGTTACCGTTCAAATGAAGCCAGTTTGAAAAGGGTGCTATCTCATATAGTGTAGTTGTTGAACAAACCGTTGAGAGCCAAGGCGGATAGCCTTTTGTTTAAGGTGTTCGATTCACAATCATTCATCCCAACCGTTGTTCGAGTCCCTTCGTGTTTGGGGCTCGGTGGATGTGCATTGCTGATCATTCCCAACAAGGATGAAACAGCTGTACAGTGCTTCCATGCTTTTCAATGGTGAGTTGAGCGTTCAAGCTGCATGATCAATCATATTATATACAAATCTAATCTCCTACTACTCAATCGCAAATAGTAAGCAAGCTGTGTATGTTGTTCATAAGGGAATGCCTTAGTTGTATTTAGGCCCTTACAGAGAATTCATCCATCATAGGAGTGGATCGGTTTGTGTTAAATTTGTTGATATTCCTCAAAATCCATTCATGTAATTTTGCTGCATCATTTAGAGTAAATGTTGAACAAGCCGTTGGGAGCCATGTCGGATATCCTTGCGGTTAAGGTGTTCGATTCACAATCGTTCACCCCAACCGTTGTTCGAGTCCCTCTGTGTTTGTGGCTCGGTGGATGTGCATTGCTGATCATTCCAAACAAGGATGAAACAGCTGTACAGTGCTTCCTTGCTTTTCAATGGTGAGTTGAGCGTTCAAGCTGCATGATCAATCATATTATATACAAATCTAATCTCCTACTACTCAATTGCAAATAGTAAGCAAGCTGTGTATGTTGTTCATAAGGGAATGCCTTCTTGTTGTACTTAGGCCCCTACAGAGAATTCATCCATCATAGGAGTGGATCGGTGTGTGGGTTGTGCTGGTTGTTACCGTTCAAATGAAGCCAGTTTGGTTAGGGTGCTATATCATGTAGTGTAGATGTTGAACAAACCGTTGAGTGTCATGGCGGATAGCCTTGCGGTTAAGGTGTTCGATTCACAATCGATCAACCCAACCGTTTTTCGAGTCCCTTCGTGTTTGGGGCTCGGTGAATGTGCATTGCTGATCATTCCCAACAAGGATGAAACAGCTGTACAGTGCTTCCATGCTTTTCAATGGTGAGTTGAGCGTTCAAGCTGCATGATCAATCATATTATATACAAATCTAATCTCCTACTACTCAATCGCAAATAGTAAGCAAGCTGTGTAGGTTGTTCATAAGTGAATGCCTAGGTTGTACTTAGGCCCCTACAGAGAATTCATCCATCATAGGAGTGGATCGGTTTGTGTTAAATTTGTTGATATTGCTCAAAATCCATTCCTGTAATTTTGCTGCATCATTTAGAGTAAATGTTGAACAAATCGTTGAGAGCCATGGCGGATAGCCTTGCGGTTAAGGTGTTCGATTCACAATCGTTCACCCCAACCACTGTTCTAGTACCTTTGTGTTTGGGTCTCGGTGGATGTGCAATGCTGATCATTGCCAACAAGGATGAAACAGCTGTACAGTGCTTCCTTGCTTTTCAATGGTGAGTTGAGCGTTCAAGCTGCATGATCAATCATATTATATACAAATCTAATCTCCTACTACTCAATTGAAAATAGTAAGCAAGCTGTGTAGGTTGTTCATAAGGGAATGCCTTCGTGGTACTTAGGCTCCTACAGAGAATTCATCCATCATAGGAGTGGATCGGTGTGTGGGTTGTGCTGGTTGTTACCGTTCAAATGAAGCCAGTTTGGTTAGGGTGCTATATCATGTAGTGTAGATGTTGAACAAACCGTTGAGTGCCATGGCGGATAGCCTTGCGGTTAAGGTGTTCGATTGACAATCGATCACCCCAACCGTTATTCGAGTCCCTTCGTGTTTGGGGCTCGGTGAATGTGCATTGCTGATCATTCCCAACAAGGATGAAACAGCTGTACAGTGCTTCCATGCTTTTCAATGGTGAGTTGAGCGTTCAAGCTGCATGATCAATCATATTATATACAAATCTAATCTCCTACTACTCAATCGCAAATAGTAAGCAAGCTGTGTAGGTTGTTCATAAGTGAATGCCTAGGTTGTACTTAGGCCCCTACAGAGAATTCATCCATCATAGGAGTGGATCGGTTTGTGGTAAATTTGTTGATATTGCTCAAAATCCATTCCTGTAATTTTGCTGCATCATTTAGAGTAAATGTTGAACAAATCGTTGAGAGCCATGGCGGATAGCCTTGCGGTTAAGGTGTTCGATTCACAATCGTTCACCCCAACCACTGTTCTAGTACCTTTGTGTTTGGGTCTCGGTGGATGTGCAATGCTGATCATTGCCAACAAGGATGAAACAGCTGTACAGTGCTTCCTTGCTTTTCAATGGTGAGTTGAGCGTTCAAGCTGCATGATCAATCATATTATATACAAATCTAATCTCCTACTACTCAATTGCAAATAGTAAGCAAGCTGTGTAGGTTGTTCATAAGGGAATGCCTTCGTGGTACTTAGGCTCCTACAGAGAATTCATCCATCATAGGAGTGGATCGGTGTGTGGGTTGTGCTGGTTGTTACCGTTCAAATGAAGCCAGTTTGGTTAGGGTGCTATATCATGTAGTGTAGATGTTGAACAAACCGTTGAGTGCCATGGCGGATAGCCTTGCGGTTAAGGTGTTCGATTCACAATCGTTCACCCCAACCGTTGTTCGAGTCCCTTCGTGTTTGGGGCTCGGTGAATGTGCATCGCTGATCATTCCCAACAAGGATGAAACAGCTGTACAGTGCTTCCATGCTTTTCAATGGTGAGTTGAGCGTTCAAGCTGCATGATCAATCATATTATATACAAATCTAATCTCCTACTACTCAATCGCAAATAGTAAGCAAGCTGTGTAGGTTGTTCATAAGTGAATGCCTAGGTTGTACTTAGGCCCCTACAGAGAATTCATCCATCATAGGAGTGGATCGGTTTGTGGTAAATTTGTTGATATTGCTAAAAATCCATTCCTGTAATTTTGCTGCATCATTTAGAGTAAATGTTGAACAAATCGCTGAGAGCCATGGCGGATAGCCTTGCGGTTAAGGTGTTCGATTCACAATCGTTCACCCCAACCACTGTTCTAGTAACTTTGTGTTTGGGTCTCGGTGGATGTGCGTTGCTGATCATTGCCAACAAGGATGAAACAGCTGTACAGTGCTTCCATGCTTTTCAATGGTGAGTTGAGCGTTCAAGCTGCATGATCAATCATATTATATACAAATCTAATCTCCTACTACTCAATTGCAAATAGTAAGCAAGCTGTGTAGGTTGTTCATAAGGGAATGCCTTCTTGTTGTACTTAGGCCCCTACAGAGAATTCATCCATCATAGGAGTGGATCGGTGTGTGGGTTGTGCTGGTTGTTACCGTTCAAATGAAGCCAGTTTGGGAACGGTGCTATATCATGTAGTGTAGATGTTGAACAAACCGTTGAGAGCCATGGCGGATAGCCTTGCGGTTAAGGTGTTCGATTCACAATCGTTCACCGCAACCGTTATTCGAACACTTTGTGTTTGGGGCTCGGTGGATGTGCATTGCTGATCATTCCCAACAAGGATGAAACAGCTGTACCGTGCTTCCTTGCTTTTCAACGGTGAGTTGAGCGTTCAAGCTGCATGATCAATCATATTATATACAAATCTAATCTCCTACTACTCAATTGCAAATAGTAAGCAAGCTGTGTAGGTTGTTCATAAGGGAATGCCTTCTTGTTGTACTTAGGCCCCTACAGAGAATTCATCCATCATAGGAGTGGATCGGTGTGTGAGTTGTGCTGGTTGTTACCGTTCAAATGAAGCCAGTTTGGGAAGGGTGCTATATCATGTAGTGTAGATGTTGAACAAACCGTTGAGAGCCAAGGCGGATAGCCTTGTGGTTAAGGTGTTCGAATCACAATCGAACAAACAAACCGTTGTTCGAGTCCGTTTGTGTTTGGGGCTCGGTTGATGTGCATTGCTGATCATTCCCAACAAGGATGAAACAGCTGTACAATGCTTCCATGATTTTCAATGTTGAGTTGAGCGTTCAAGCTGCATGATCAATCATATTATATACAAATCTAATCTCCTACTACTCAATTGCAAATAGTAAGCAAGCTGTGTATGTTGTTCATAAGGGAATGCGTTGGTTGTACTAAGGCCCCTACAGAGAATTCATCCATCATAGGAGTGGATCGGTGTGTGGGTTGTGCTGGTTGTTACCGTTCAAATGAAGCCAGTTTGGGAAGGGTGCTATATCATGTAGTGAAGATGTTGAACAAACCGTTGAGAGCCAAGGCGGATAGCCTTGCGGTTAAGGTGTTCGAGTCACAATCGTTCACCCCAACCGTTGTTCGAGTCCCTCTGTGTTTGGGGCTCGGTGGATGTGCATTGCTGATCATTGCCAACAAGGATGAAACAGCTGTACAATGCTTCCATGCTTTTCACTGGTCAGTTGAGCGTCCAAGCTGCATGATCAATCATATTATATACAAATCTAATCTCCTACTACTCAATTGCAAATAGTAAGCAAGCTGTGTATGTTGTACATAAGGGAATGCGTTGGTTGTACTTAGGCCCCTACAGATAATCCATCCACCAAATCAGTGGATCGGTGTGTGGGTTGTGCTGGTTGTTACCGTTCAAATGAAGCCAGTTTGAGAACGGTGCTATATCATGTAGTGTAGATGTTGAACAAACCGTTCGTAGCCATGGTGGATAGACTTGCGGTTAAAGTGTTCGATTCACAATCGTTCACCTCAACCGTTGTTCGAGTCCCTTCGTGTTTCGGGCTCGCTGGATATGCATTGGTGATCATTCCAAACAAGGATGAAACAGCTGTACAGTGCTTCCATGCTTTTCAATGGTGAGTTGAGCGTTCAAGCTGCATGATCAATCATATTATATACAAATCTAATCTCCTACTACTCAATTGCAAATAGTAAGCAATCTGTGTAGGTTGTACATAAGGGAATGCGTTGGTTGTACTTCGGACCGTACAGAGAATGCATCCATCATAGGAGTGGATCGGTGTGTGGGTTGTGCTGGTTGTTACCGTTCAAATGAAGCCAGTTTGGGAAGGGTGCTATATCATGTAGTGTAGATCTTGAACAAGCCGTTGAGAGCCAAGGCGGATAGCCTTGCGGTTAAGGTGTTCGATTCACAATCGTTCACCCCAACCGTTGTTCGAGTCCCTTCGTTTTTGGGTCTTGGTGGATGTGCATTGCTGATCACTCGCAACAAGGATGAAACAGCTGTACAATGCTTCCATGCTTTTCAATGGTGAGTTGAGCGTTCAAGCTGCATGATCAATCATATTATATACAAATCTAATCTCCTACTACTCAATTGCAATTAATAACTTTGCTGGGAAATTTGTGATAGGGGAATGCGTTGGTTGTACTTAGGCCCCTACAGAGAATTAATCCATCATAGGAGTGGATCGGTGTGTGGGTTGTGCTGGTTGTTACCGTTCAAATGAAGCCAGTTTGGGAAGGGTGCTATTTCATGTAGTGTAGATGTTGAACAAACCGTTGAGAGCCAAGGCGGATAGCCTTGCGGTTAAGGTGTTCGATTCACAATCGATCTCCCCAACCGTTGTTCGAGTCCGTTTGTGTTTGGGGCTCGGTAGATGTGCATTGCTGATCATTCCCAACAAGGATGAAACAGCTGTACAGTGCTTCCATGCTTTTCAATGGTCAGTTGAGCGTTCAAGCTGCATGATCAATCATATTATATACAAATCTAATCTCCTACTACTCAATTGCAAATAGTAAGCAAGCTGTGTAGGTTGTTCATAAGGGAATGCGTTGGTTGTACTTAGGCCCCTACAGAGAATTCATCCATCATAGGAGTGGATCGATGTGTGGGTTGTGCTGGTTGTTACCGTTCAGATGAAGCCAGTTTGGTTAGGGTGCTATATCATGTAGTGTAGATGTTGAACAAACCGTTGAGAGCCAAGGCGGATAGCCTTGTGTTTAAGGTGTTCGATTCTCTCACGTTCACCCCAACCGTTATTCGGGTCCCTTTGTGTTTGGGGCTCGGTGGATGTGCATTGCTGATCATTCCCAACAAGTATGAAACAGCTGTACAGTGCTTCCATGCTTTTCAATGGTGAGTTGAGCGTTCAAGCTGCATGATCAATCATATTATATACAAATCTAATCTCCTACTACTCAATTGCAAATAGTAAGCAAGCTGTGTAGGTTGTACATAAGGGAATGCGTTGGTTGTACTTCGGACCGTACAGAGAATGCATCCATCATTGGAGTGGATCGGTGTGTGGGTTGTGCTGGTTGTTACCGTTCAAATGAAGCCAGTTTGGTTAGGGTGCTATATCATGTAGTGTAGATGTTTAACAAACCGTTGAGAGCCAAGGCGGATAGCCTTGTGGTTAAGGTGTTCGATTCACAATCATTCATCCCAACCGTTGTTCGAGTCCCTTCGTGTTTGGGGCTCGGTGGATGTGCAATGCTGATCATTCTCAACAATGATGAAACAGCTGTACAGTGCTTCCATGCTTTTCAATGGTGAGTTGAGCGTTCAAGCTGCATTATCAATCATATTATATACAAATCTAATCTCCTACTTCTCAATTGCAAACAATAACCATGCTGTGAATGTTGGTAATAGGGGAATGCCTAGGTTGTACTCCGGCCCCTACAGAGAATTCATCCTTCATAGGAGTGGATCGGTGTGTGGGTTGTGCTGGTTGTTACCGTTCAAATGAAGCCAGTTTGGGAACGGTGCTATATCATGTAGTGTAGATCTTGAACAAGCCGTTGAGAGCCAAGGCGGATAGCCTTGCGGTTAAGGTGTTCGATTCACAATCGTTCACCCCAACCGTTGTTCGAGTCCCTTCGTTTTTGGGTCTTGGTGGATGTGCATTGCTGATCACTCGCAACAAGTATGAAACAGCTGTACAATGCTTCCATGCTTTTCAATGGTGAGTTGAGCGTTCAAGCTGCATGATCAATCATATTATATACAAATCTAATCTCCTACTACTCAATTGCAATTAATAAATTTGCTGGGAATGTTGTGATAGGGGAATGCGTTGGTTGTACTCCGGCCCCTACAGAGAATTAATCCATCATAGGAGTGGATCGGTGTGTGGGTTGTGCTGGTTGTTACCGTTCAAATGAAGCCAGTTTGGGAACGGTGCTATATCATGTAGTGTAGATCTTGAACAAGCCGTTGAGAGCCAAGGCGGATAGCCTTGCGGTTAAGGTGTTCGATTCACAATCGTTCACCCCAACCGTTGTTCGAGTCCCTTCGTTTTTGGGTCTTGGTGGATGTGCATTGCTGATCACTCGCAACAAGGATGAAACAGCTGTACAATGCTTCCATGCTTTTCAATGGTGAGTTGAGCGTTCAAGCTGCATGATCAATCATATTATATACAAATCTAATCTCCTACTACTCAATTGCAATTAATAACTTTGCTGGGAAATTTGTGATAGGGGAATGCGTTGGTTGTACTCCGGCCCCTACAGAGAATTAATCCATCATAGGAGTGGATCGGTGTGTGGGTTGTGCTGGTTGTTACCGTTCAAATGAAGCCAGTTTGGTTAGGGTGCTATATCATGTAGTGTAGATGTTGAACAAACCGTTGAGAGCCAAGGCGGATAGCCTTGCGGTTAAGGTGTTCGATTCACAATCGATCTCCCCAACCGTTGTTCGAGTCCGTTTGTGTTTGGAGCTCGGTAGATGTGCATTGCTGATCATTCCCAACAAGGATGAAACAGCTGTACAGTGCTTCCATGCTTTTCAATGTTGAGTTGAGCGTTCAAGCTGCATGATCAATCATATTATATACAAATCTAATCTCCTACTACTCAATTGCAAATAGTAAGCAAGCTGTGTAGGTTGTTCATAAGGGAATGCGTTGGTTGTACTTAGGCCCCTACAGAGAATTCATCCATCATAGGAGTGGATCGATGTGTGGGTTGTGCTGGTTGTTACCGTTCAGATGAAGCCAGTTTGGTTAGGGTGCTATATCATGTAGTGTAGATGTTGAACAAACCGTTGAGAGCCAAGGCGGATAGCCTTGCGGTTAGGTGTTTGTGTCACATTCGATCACCCCAACCGTTATTCGGGTCCCTTTGTGTTTGGGGCTCGGTGGATAGGCATTGCTGATCATTCCCAACAAGAATGAAACAGCTGTACAGTGCTTCCATGCTTTTCAATGGTGAGTTGAGCGTTCAAGCTGCATGATCAATCATATTATATACAAATCTAATCTCCTACTACTCAATTGCAAATAGTAAGCAAGCTGTGTAGGTTGTACATAAGGGAATGCGTTGGTTGTACTTCGGACCGTACAGAGAATGCATCCATCATTGGAGTGGATCGGTGTGTGGGTTGTGCTGGTTGTTACCGTTCAAATGAAGCCAGTTTGGGAACGGTGCTATGTCATGTAGTGTAGATGTTGAACAAACCGTTGAGAGCCATGGCGGATAGCCTTGTGGTAAAGGTGTTCGATTCACAATCGTTCACCCCAACCGTTGTTCGAGTCCCTTCGTGTTTGGGGCTCGGTGGATGTGCAATGCTGATCATTCTCAACAATGATGAAACAGCTGTTCAATGCTTCCATGCTTTTCAATGGTGAGTTGAGCGTTCAAGCTGCATTATCAATCATATTATATACAAATCTAATCTCCTACTTCTCAATTGCAAACAATAACCATGCTGTGAATGTTGGTAATAGGGGAATGCCTAGGTTGTACTCCGGCCCCTACAGAGAATTCATCCTTCATAGGAGTGGATCGGTGTGTGGGTTGTGCTGGTTGTTACCGTTCAAATGAAGCCAGTTTGGTTAGGGTGCTATATCATGTAGTGTAGATGTTGAACAAACCGTTGAGAGCCAAGGCGGATAGCCTTGCGGTTAAGGTGTTTGAGTCACAATCGTTCACCCCAACCGTTATTCGAGTCCCTTCGTGTTTTGGTCTTGGTGGATGTGCATTGCTGATCATTCTCAACGAGGATGAAACAGCTGTACAGTGCTTCCATGCTTTTCAATGGTGAGTTGAGCGTTCAAGCTGCAAGATCAATCATATTATTTACAAATCTGATCTCGTACTACTCAATCGCAAATAGTAAGCAAGCTGTGTAGGTTTTTCATAAGGGAATGCGTTGGTTGTGCTTCGGACCGTACAGAGAATTCATCCATCATTGGAGTGGATCGGTGTGTGGGTTGTGCTGGTTGTTACCGTTCAAATGAAGCATGTTTGGTTAGGGTGATATATCATGTAGTGTAGATGTTGAACAAACCGTTGAGAGCCAAGGCGGATAGCCTTGCGGTTAAGGTGTTCGATTCACAATCTTTCATCCCAACCGTTGTTCGAGTCCGTTTGTGTTTGGGGCTCGGTGGATGTGCATTGCTGATCATTCGCAATAAGGGTGAAACAGCTGTACAGTGCTTCCATGCTTTTCAATGGTGAGTTGAGCGTTCAAGCTGCATGATCAATCATATTATATACAAATCTAATCTCCTACTTCTCAATTGCAAACAATAACCATGCTGTGAATGTTGATGATAGGGGAATGCCTTGGTTGTTCTCAGGCTCCTACAGAGAATTCATCCATCATAGAGGTGGATCGGTGTGTGGGTTGTGCTGGTTGTTACCGTTCAAATGAAGCCAGTTTGGGAACGGTGCTATATCATGTAGTGTAGATGTTGAACAAACCGTTGAGAGCCAAGGCGGATAGCCTTGCGGTTAAGGTGTTCGATTCACAATCGTTCACCCCAACCGTTATTCGAGTCCCTCTGTGTTTGGGGCTCGGTGGATGTGCATTGCTGATCATTCCCAACAGGGATGAAACAGCTGTACAGTGCTTCCATGCTTTTCAATGGTGAGTTGAGCGTTCAAGCTGCATGATCAATCACATTATATACAATTCCAATTTCGTACTACTCAATTGCAAATAGTAAGCAAGCTGTGTAGGTTGTTCATAAGGGAATGCGTTGGTTGTTCTTAGGCCCCTACAGAGAATTCATCCATCATAGGAGTGGATCGGTGTGTGGGTTGTGCTGGTTGTTACCGTTCAAATGAAGCCAGTTTGGTTAGGGTGCTATATCATGTAGTGTAGATGTTGAACAAACCGTTGAGAGCCATGGCGGATAGCATTGTGCTAAAGGTGCGCGATTCACAATCGTTCACCCCAACCGTTATTCGAGTCCCTTCGTGTTTGGGGCTCGGTGGATGTGCATTGCTGATCATTCCCAACAAGGATGAAACAGCTGTACAGTGCTTCCATGCTTTTCAATGGTCAGTTGAGCGTTCAAGCTGCATGATCAATCACATTATATACAAATCTAATCTCCTACTACTCAATTGCAAACAATAACCATGCTGTGAATGTTGGTAATAGGGGAATGCCTAGGTTGTACTTAGGCCCCTACAGAGAATTCATCCATCATAGGAGTGGATCGGTGTGTGGGTTGTGCTGGTTGTTACCGTTCAAATGAAGCCAGTTTGGGAAGGGTGCTATATCATGTAGTGTAGATGTTGAACAAACCGTTGAGAGCCAAGGCGGATAGCCTTGTGGTAAAGGTGTTCGATTTACAATCGTTCACCCCAACCGTTATTCGAGTCCCTTCGTGTTTGGGGCTCGGTGGATATGCATTGCTGATCATTCCCAACAAGGATGAAACAGCTGTACAGTGCTTCCATGCTTTTCAATGGTGAGTTGAGCGTTCAAGCTGCATGATCAATCATATTATATACAGACCTAATCTCCTACTACTCAATTACAAACAATAATCCTGCTGTGAAAGTTGGTAATAGGGGAATGCGTTGGTTGTATTTAGGTCCCTACAGAGAATTCATCCATCATAGGAGTGGATCGGTGTGTGGGTTGTGCTGGTTGTTACCGTTCAAATGAAGCCAGTTTGGTTAGGGTGCTATATCATGTAGTGTAGATGTTGAACAAACCGTTGAGAGCCATGGCGGATAGCCTTGCGGTTAAGGTGTTCGATTCACAATCGTTCACCCCAACCGTTATTCGAGTCCCTTCGTGTTTGGGGCTCGGTGGATGTGCATTGCTGATCATTGCCAACAAGGATGAAACAGCTGTACAGTGCTTCCATGCTTTTCAATGGTGAGTTGAGCGTTCAAGCTGCATGATCGATCATATTATATACAAATCTAATCTCCTACTTCTCAATTGCAAACAATAACCATGCTGTGAAAGTTGGTAATACGGGGATGCCTTGGTTGTACTTAGGCCCCTACAGAGAATTCATCCATCATAGGAGTGGATCGGTGTGTGGGTTGTGCTGGTTGTTACCGTTCAAATGAAGCCAGTTTGGTTAGGGTGCTATATCATGTAGTGTAGATGTTGAACAAACCGTTGAGTGCCAAGGCGGATAGCCTTGCGGTTAAGGTGTTCGATTCACAATCGTTCACCCCAACCGTTATTCGAGTCCCTTCGTGTTTGGGGCTCGGTGGATGTGCATTGCTGATCATTGCCAACAAGGATGAAACGGCTGTACAATGCTTCCATGCTTTTCAATGGTGAGTTGACCGTTCAAGCTGCATGATCAATCATATTATATACAAATCTAATCTCCTACTTCTCAATTGCAAACAATAACCATGCTGTGAAAGTTGGTAATACGGGGATGCCTTGGTTGTACTTAGGCCCCTACAGAGAATTCATCCATCATAGGAGTGGATCGGTGTGTGGGTTGTGCTGGTTGTTACCGTTCAAATGAAGCCAGTTTGGTTAGGGTGCTATATCATGTAGTGTAGATGTTGAACAAACCGTTGAGAGCCAAGGCCGATAGCCTTGTTGTTAAGGTGTTCGATTCACAATCGTTCACCCCAACCGTTGTTCGAGTCCCTTCGTGTTTGGGGCTCGGTGGATGTGTATTGCTGATCATTCGCAATAAGGATGAAACAGCTGTACAGTGCTTCCATGCTTTTCAATGGTGAGTTGAGCGTTCAAGCTGCATGATCAATCACATTATATACAAATCTAATCTCCTACTACTCAATTGCAAACAATAACCATGCTGTGAAAGTTGGTAATACGGGGATGCCTTGGTTGTACTTAGGCCCCTACAGAGAATTCATCCATCATAGGAGTGGATCGGTGTGTGGGTTGTGCTGGTTGTTACCGTTCAAATGAAGCCAGTTTGGTTAGGGTGCTATATCATGTAGTGTAGATGTTGAACAAACCGTTGAGAGCCATGGCGGATAGCCTTGCGGTTAAGGTGTTCGATTCACAATCGTTCACCCCAACCGTTATTCGAGTCCCTTCGTGTTTGGGGCTCGGTGGATGTGCATTGCTGATCATTCCCAACAAGGATGAAACAGCTGTACAGTGCTTCCATGCTTTTCAATGGTGAGTTGAGCGTTCAAGCTGCATGATCAATCACATTATATACAAATCTAATCTCCTACTTCTCAATTGCAAACAATAACCATGCTGTGAAAGTTGGTAATACGGGGATGCCTTGGTTGTACTTAGGCCCCTACAGAGAATTCATCCATCATAGGAGTGGATCGGTGTGTGGGTTGTGCTGGTTGTTACCGTTCAAATGAAGCCAGTTTGGTTAGGGTGCTATATCATGTAGTGTAGATGTTGAACAAACCTTTGAGTGCCAAGGCGGATAGCCTTGCGGTTAAGGTGTTCGATTCACAATCGTTCACCCCAACCGTTATTCGAGTCCCTTCGTGTTTGGGGCTCGGTGGATGTGCATTGCTGATCATTGCCAACAAGGATGAAACAGCTGTACAGTGCTTCCATGCTTTTCAATGGTGAGTTGAGCGTTCAAGCTGCATGATCAATCATATTATATACAAATCTAATCTCCTACTTCTCAATTGCATACAATAACCATGCTGTGAAAGTTGGTAATACGGGGATGCCTTGGTTGTACTTAGGCCCCTACAGAGAATTCATCCATCATAGGAGTGGATCGGTGTGTGGGTTGTGCTGGTTGTTACCGTTCAAATGAAGCCAGTTTGGGAACGGTGCTATATCATGTAGTGTACATGTTGAACAAACCGTTGAGTGCCAAGGCGGATAGCCTTGCGGTTAAGGTGTTCGATTCACAATCGTTCACCCCAACGGTTATTCGAGTCCCTTCGTGTTTGGGGCTCGGTGGATGTGCATTGCTGATCATTCCCAACAAGGATGAAACAGCTGTACAGTGCTTCCATGCTTTTCAATGGTCAGTTGAGCGTTCAAGCTGCATGATCAATCACATTATATACAAATCTAATCTCCTACTTCTCAATTGCAAACAATAACCATGCTGTGAAAGTTGGTAATAGGGGAATGCGTTGGTTGTACTTAGGCCCCTACAGAGAATTCATCGATCATAGGAGTGGATCGGTGTGTGGGTTGTGCTGGTTGTTACCGTTCAAATGAAGCCAGTTTGGGAACGGTGCTATATCATGTAGTGTAGATGTTGAACAAACCGTTGAGAGCCATGGCGGATAGCCTTGCGGTTAAGGTGTTCGATTCACAATCGTTCACCCCAACCGTTGTTCGAGTCCCTTCGTATTTGGGGCTCGGTGGATGTGCATTGCTGATCATTCCCAACAAGGATGAAACAGCTGTACAATGTTTCCATGCTTTTCAATGGTGAGTTGAGCGTTCAAGCTGCATGATCAATCATATTATATACAAATCTAATCTCCTACTACTCAATTGCAAATAGTAAGCAAGCTGTGTAGGTTGTACATAAGGGAATGCGTTGGTTGTACTTAGGCCCCTTCAGAGAATTCATCCATCATAGGAGTGGATCGGTGTGTGGGTTGTGCTGGTTGTTACCGTTCAAATGAAGCCAGTTTGGAAAGGGTGCTATTTCATGTAGTGTAGATGTTGAACAAACCGTTGAGAGCCAAGGCGGATAGCCTTGCGGTTAAGGTGTTTGATTCACAATCGTTCACCCCAACCGTTGTTCGAGTCCCTTCGTATTTGGGGCTCGGTGGATGTGCATTGCTGATCATTCCCAACAAGGATGAAACAGCTGTACAATGTTTCCATGCTTTTCAATGGTGAGTTGAGCGTTCAAGCTGCATGATCAATCATATTATATACAAATCTAATCTCCTACTACTCAATTGCAAATAGTAAGCAAGCTGTGTAGGTTTTTCATATGGGAATGCGTTGGTTGTACTTAGGCCCCTACAGAGAATTCATCCATCATAGGAGTGGATCGGTGTGTGGGTTGTGCTGGTTGTTACCGTTCAAATGAAGCCAGTTTGGAAAGGGTGCTATATCATGTAGTGTAGTTGTTGAACAAACCGTTGAGAGCCAAGGCGGATAGCCTTGCGGTTAAGGTGTTCGATTCACAATCGTTCACCCCAACCGTTATTCGAGTCCCTCTGTGTTTGGGGCTCGGTGGATGTGCATTGCTGATCATTGCCAACAAGGATGAAACAGCTGTACAGTGCTTCCATGCTTTTCAATGGTCAGTTGAGCGTTCAAGCTGCATGATCAATCACATTATATATAGAATTTTGATCTCTTACTACTCAATTGCAAATAGTAAGCAAGCTGTGTATGTTGTTCATAAGGGAATGCGTTGGTTGTACTTAGGCCCCTACAGAGAATTCATCCATCATAGGAGTGGATCGGTGTGTGGGTTGTGCTGGTTGTTACCGTTCAAATGAAGCCAGTTTGGTTAGGGTGCTATATCATGTAGTGTAGATGTTGAACAAACCGTTGAGAGCCATGGCGGATAGCCTTGCGGTTAAGGTGTTCGATTCACATTCGTTCATCCCAACCGTTGTTCGAGTCCCTCTGTGTTCGGGGCTCGGTGGATGTGCATTGCTGATCATTCCCAACAAGGATGAAACAGCTGTACAGTGCTTCCATGCTTTTCGACGGTGAGTTGAGCGTTCAAGCTGCATGATCAATCATATTATATACAAATCTAATCTCCTGCTACTCAATTGCAAACAATAACCATGCTGTGAAAGTTGGTGATAGGGGAATTCGTTGGTTGTACTTAGGCCCCTACAGAGAATTCATCCATCATAGGAGTGGATCGGTGTGTGGGTTGTACTGGTTGTTACCGTTCAAATGAAGCCAGTTTGAAAAGGGTGCTATATCATGTAGTGTAGATGTTGAACAAACCGTTGAGAGCCATGGCGGATAGCCTTGCGGTTAAGGTGTTCGATTCACAATCGTTCACCCCAACCGTTATTCGAGTCCCTTCGTGTTTGGGGCTCGGTGGATGTGCATTGCTGATCATTGCCAACAAGGATGAAACAGCTGTACAATGCTTCCATGCTTTTCAATGGTGAGTTGACCGTTCAAGCTGCATGATCAATCATATTATATACAAATCTAATCTCCTACTACTCAATTGCAAATAGTAAGCAAGCTGTGTAAGTTCTTCATATGGGAATGCGTTGTTTGTACTTAGGCCCCTACAGAGAATTCATCCATCATAGGAGTGGATCGGTGTGTGGGTTGTGCTGGTTGTTACCGTTCAAATGAAGCCAGTTTGAAAAGGGTGCTATCTCATGTAGTGTAGTTGTTGAACAAACCGTTGAGAGCCAAGGCGGATAGCCTTGTGGTTAAGGTGTTCGATTCACAATCGTTCACCCCAACCGTTATTCGAACACTTTGTGTTTGGGGCTCGGTGGATGTGCATTGCTGATCATTGCCAACAAGGATGAAACAGCTGTACAATGCTTCCATGCTTTTCAATGGTGAGTTGAGCGTTCAAGCTGCATGATCAATCATATTATATACAAATCTAATCTCCTACTACTCAATTGCAAATAGTAATCAAGCTGTGTAGGTTGTTCATAAGGGATTGCGTTGGTTGTACTTAGGCCCCTACAGAGAATTCATCCATCATAGGAGTGGATCGGTGTGTGGGTTGTGCTGGTTGTTACCGTTCAAATGAAGCCAGTTTGGTTAGGGTGCTATATCATGTAGTGTAGATGTTGGACAAGCCGTTGAGAGCCATGGCGGATAGCCTTGCGGTTAAGGTGTTCGATTCACAATCGTTCACCCCAACCGTTGTTCGAGTCCGTTTGTGTTTGGGGCTCGGTGGATGTGCATTGCTGATCATTGCCAACAAGGATGAAACAGCTGTACAGTGCTTCCATGCTTTTCAATGGTGAGTTGAGCGTTCAAGCTGCATGATCAATCATATTATATACAAATCTAATCTCCTGCTACTCAATTGCAAACAATAACCCTGCTGTGAGGGTTGGTAATAGGGGAATGCGTTGGTTGTACTTAGGCCCCTACAGAGAATTCATCCATCATAGGAGTGGATCGGTGTGTGGGTTGTGCTGGTTGTTACCGTTCAAATGAAGCCAGTTTGGGAAGGGTGCTATCTCATGTAGTGTAGATGTTGAACAAACCGTTGAGAGCCATGGCGGATAGCCTTGCGGTTAAGGTGTTCGATTTACAATCGTTCACCCCAACCGTTATTCGAGTCCCTTTGTGTTTGGGGCTCGGTGGATGTGCATTGCTGATCATTGCCAACAAGGATGAAACAGCTGTACAGTGCTTCCATGCTTTTCAATGGTGAGTTGAGCGTTCAAGCTGCATGATCAATCATATTATATACAATTTTGATCTCTTACTACTCAATTGCAAATAGTAAGCAAGCTGTGTAGGTTGTTCATAAGGGAATGCGTTGGTTGTACTTAGGCCCCTACAGAGAATTCATCCATCATAGGAGTGGATCGGTGTGTGGGTTGTGCTGGTTGTTACCGTTCAAATGAAGCCAGTTTGGGAACGGTGCTATATCATGTAGTGTAGATGTTGAACAAACCGTTGAGAGCCATGGCGGATAGCCTTGCGGTTAAGGTGTTCGATTCACAATCGTTCACCGCAACCGTTATTCGAACACTTTGTGTTTGGGGCTCGGTGGATGTGCATTGCTGATCATTCCCAACAAGGATGAAACAGCTGTACCGTGCTTCCTTGCTTTTCAACGGTGAGTTGAGCGTTCAAGCTGCATGATCAATCATATTATATACAGATCTAATCTCCTGCTACTCAATTGCAAACAATAACCCTGCTGTGAGTGTTGTTAATAGGGGAATGCGTTGGTTGTACTTAGGCCCCTACAGAGAATTCATCGATCATAGGAGTGGATCGGTGTGTGGGTTGTGCTGGTTGTTACCGTTCAAATGAAGCCAGTTTGGGAACGGTGCTATCTCATGTAGTGTAGATGTTGAACAAACCGTTGAGAGCCATGGCGGATAGCCTTGCGGTTAAGGTGTTCGATTTACAATCGTTCACCCCAACCGTTATTCGAGTCCCTTTGTGTTTGGGGCTCGGTGGATGTGCATTGCTGATCATTGCCAACAAGGATGAAACAGCTGTACAGTGCTTCCATGCTTTTCAATGGTGAGTTGAGCGTTCAAGCTGCATGATCAATCATATTATATACAATTTTGATCTCTTACTACTCAATTGCAAATAGTAAGCAAGCTGTGTAGGTTGTTCATAAGGGAATGCGTTGGTTGTACTTAGGCCCCTACAGAGAATTCATCCATCATAGGAGTGGATCGGTGTGTGGGTTGTGCTGGTTGTTACCGTTCAAATGAAGCCAGTTTGGGAACGGTGCTATATCATGTAGTGTAGATGTTGAACAAACCGTTGAGAGCCATGGCGGATAGCCTTGCGGTTAAGGTGTTCGATTCACAATCGTTCACCGCAACCGTTATTCGAACACTTTGTGTTTGGGGCTCGGTGGATGTGCATTGCTGATCATTCCCAACAAGGATGAAACAGCTGTACCGTGCTTCCTTGCTTTTCAACGGTGAGTTGAGCGTTCAAGCTGCATGATCAATCATATTATATACAGATCTAATCTCCTGCTACTCAATTGCAAACAATAACCCTGCTGTGAGTGTTGTTAATAGGGGAATGCGTTGGTTGTACTTAGGCCCCTACAGAGAATTCATCGATCATAGGAGTGGATCGGTGTGTGGGTTGTGCTGGTTGTTACCGTTCAAATGAAGCCAGTTTGGGAACGGTGCTATCTCATGTAGTGTAGATGTTGAACAAACCGTTGAGAGCCAAGGCGGATAGCCTTGCGGTTAAGGGGTTTGTTTCACAATCGTTCACCCCAACCGTTATTCGAGTCCCTCTGTGTTTGAGGCTCGGTTGATGTGCATTGCTGATCATTCCCAACAAGGATGAAACAGCTGTACAGTGCTTCCATGCTTTTCAATGGTGAGTTGAGCGTTCAAGCTGCATGATCAATCATACTATATACAATTTTGATCTCTTACTACGCAATTGCAAATAGTAAGCAAGCTGTGTATGTTGTTCATAAGGGAATGCCTTCTTGTTGTACTTAGGCCCCTACAGAGAAGTCATCCATCATAGGAGTGGATCGGTGTGTGGGTTGTGCTGGTTGTTACCGTTCAAATGAAGCCAGTTTGGTTAGGGTGCTATATCATGTAGTGTAGATGTTGAACAAACCGTTGAGAGCCAAGGCGGATAGCCTTGTGGTTAAGGTGTTTGATTCACAATCGTTCACCCCAACCGTTGTTCGAGTCCGTTTGTGTTTGGGGCTCGGGTGATGTGCATTGCTGATCATTCCCAACAAGGATGAAACAGCTGTACAGTGCTTCCATGCTTTTCAATGGTGAGTTGAGCGTTCAAGCTGCATGATCAATCATATTATATACAAATCTAATCTCCTACTACTCAATTGCAAAAAATAACCCTGCTTTGAATGTTGGTAATACGGGGATGCCTTGGTTGTACTTAGGCCCCTACAGAGAAGTCATTCATCATAGGAGTGGATCGGTGTGTGGGTTGTGCTGGTTGTTACCGTTCAGATGAAGCCAGTTTGGTTAGGGTGCTATATCATGTAGTGTAGATGTTGAACAAACCGTTGAGAGCCAAGGCGGATAGCCTTGCGGTTAAGGTGTTCGATTCACACACGTTCACCCCAACGGTTATTCGAAAACTTTGTGTTAGGTTATTGTTTGATGCGCATTGATGATCATTCTCAACAAGGATTAAACGGCTGTACAGTGTTTCCATGCTTTTCGATGGTGAGTTGCGGGCTGAAGCTGCATGATCAATCATATTATATACAGATCGAATCTCCTACTACTCAATTGCAAACAATAACCATGCTGTGAAAGTTGTTAATAGGGGAATGTCTTGAATGTACTTAGGCCCCTACAGAGAATTCATCCATCATACTAGTGGATCGGTGTGTGGGTTGTGCTGGTTGTTACCGTTCAAATGAAGCCAGTTTGGGAACGGTGGTATATCATGTAGTGTAGATGTTGAACAAACCGCGGAGAGCCATGGCGGATAGCCTTGTGGTTAAGGTGTTCGATTCACAATCGTTCACCCCAACCACTGTTCTAGTACATTTGTGTTTGGGGCTCGGTGGATGTGCATTGCTGATCATTGCCAACAAGGATGAAACAGCTGTACAGTGCTTCCATGCTTTTCAATGGTGAGTTGAGCGTTCAAGCTGCATGATCAATCATATTATATACAATTTTGATCTCTTACTACTCAATTGCAAATAGTAAGCAAGCTGTGTAGGTTGTTCATAAGGGAATGCGTTGGTTGTACTTAGGCCCCTACAGAGAATTCATCCATCATAGGAGTGGATCGGTGTGTGGGTTGTGCTGGTTGTTACCGTTCAAATGAAGCCAGTTTGGTTAGGGTGCTATATCATGTAGTGTAGATGTTGAACAAACCGTTGAGAGCCAAGGCGGATAGCCTTGCGGTTAAGGTGTTCGATTCACAATCGGTCACCGCAACCGTTATTCGAACACTTTGTGTTTGGGGCTCGGTGGATGTGCATTGCTGATCATTCCCAACAAGGATGAAACAGCTGTACCGTGCTTCCTTGCTTTTCAACGGTGAGTTGAGCGTTCAAGCTGCATGATCAATCATATTATATACAGATCTAATCTCCTGCTACTCAATTGCAAACAATAACCCTGCTGTGAGTGTTGTTAATAGGGGAATGCGTTGGTTGTACTTAGGCCCCTACAGAGAATTCATCGATCATAGGAGTGGATCGGTGTGTGGGTTGTGCTGGTTGTTACCGTTCAAATGAAGCCAGTTTGGGAACGGTGCTATCTCATGTAGTGTAGATGTTGAACAAACCGTTGAGAGCCAAGGCGGATAGCCTTGCGGTTAAGGGGTTTGTTTCACAATCGTTCACCCCAACCGTTATTCGAGTCCCTCTGTGTTTGAGGCTCGGTTGATGTGCATTGCTGATCATTCCCAACAAGGATGAAACAGCTGTACAGTGCTTCCATGCTTTTCAATGGTGAGTTGAGCGTTCAAGCTGCATGATCAATCATACTATATACAATTTTGATCTCTTACTACGCAATTGCAAATAGTAAGCAAGCTGTGTATGTTGTTCATAAGGGAATGCCTTCTTGTTGTACTTAGGCCCCTACAGAGAAGTCATCCATCATAGGAGTGGATCGGTGTGTGGGTTGTGCTGGTTGTTACCGTTCAAATGAAGCCAGTTTGGTTAGGGTGCTATATCATGTAGTGTAGATGTTGAACAAACCGTTGAGAGCCAAGGCGGATAGACTTGCGGTTAAGGTGTTTGATTCACAATCGTTCACCCCAACCGTTGTTCGAGTCCGTTTGTGTTTGGGGCTCGGGTGATGTGCATTGCTGATCATTCCCAACAAGGATGAAACAGCTGTACAGTGCTTCCATGCTTTTCAATGGTGAGTTGAGCGTTCAAGCTGCATGATCAATCATATTATATACAAATCTAATCTCCTACTACTCAATTGCAAAAAATAACCCTGCTTTGAATGTTGGTAATACGGGGATGCCTTGGTTGTACTTAGGCCCCTACAGAGAAGTCATTCATCATAGGAGTGGATCGGTGTGTGGGTTGTGCTGGTTGTTACCGTTCAGATGAAGCCAGTTTGGTTAGGGTGCTATATCATGTAGTGTAGATGTTGAACAAACCGTTGAGAGCCAAGGCGGATAGCCTTGCGGTTAAGGTGTTCGATTCACACACGTTCACCCCAACGGTTATTCGAACACTTTGTGTTAGGTTATTGTTTGATGCGCATTGATGATCATTCTCAACAAGGATTAAACGGCTGTACAGTGTTTCCATGCTTTTCAATGGTGAGTTGCGGGCTGAAGCTGCATGATCAATCATATTATATACAGATCGAATCTCCTACTACTCAATTGCAAACAATAACCATGCTGTGAAAGTTGTTAATAGGGGAATGTCTTGGTTGTACTTAGGCCCCTACAGAGAAATCATCCATCATACTAGTGGATCGGTGTGTGGGTTGTGCTGGTTGTTACCGTTCAAATGAAGCCAGTTTGGGAACGGTGGTATATCATGTAGTGTAGATGTTGAACAAACCGCGGAGAGCCATGGCGGATAGCCTTGTGGTTAAGGTGTTCGATTCACAATCGTTCACCCCAACCACTGTTCTAGTACATTTGTGTTTGGGGCTCGGTGGATGTGTATTGCTGATCATTCGCAATAAGGGTGAAACAGCTGTACAGTGCTTCCATGCTTTTCAATGGTGAGTTTAGCGTTCAAGCTGCATGATCAGTCATATTATATACAAATCTGATCTCCTACTACTCAATTGCAAATAGTAAGCAAGCTGTGTATGTTGTTCATAAGGGAATGCCTTGGTTGTATTTAAGCCGCTTCACAGAAGTCATCCTTCATAGAAGTGGTTCGTTGTGTGTGAAATTTGTTTGTATCTTTCGTAAGCCATTTAGGTAAATTTGCAATATACTTTAGAGTATATGTTGAACAAACCGTTGAGAGCCATGGCGGATAGCCTTGCGGTTAAGGTGTTCGATTCACAATCGTTCACCCCAACCGTTGTTCGAGTCCCTTCGTGTTTGGGGCTCTGTGGATGTGCATTGCTGATCATTGCCAACAAGGATGAAACAGCTGTACAGTGCTTCCATGCTTTTCAATGCTGAGTTGAGCGTTCAAGCTGCATGATCAATCATATTATATACAAATCTAATCTCCTACTACTCAATTGCAAATAGTAAGCCAGCTGTGTTTGTTGTTCATAAGGGAATGCGTTGGTTGTACTTAGGCCCCTACAGAGAAGTCATCCATCTGAAGAGTGTATGGTTTTTTGTAAAATTTGTATGCATCGTTCAAAAGCCATTAAAGTTGATTTGCAATATCATGTAGTGTAGATGTTGAACAAACCGTTGAGAGCCAAGGCGGATAGCCTTGCGGTTAGGGTGTTCGATTCACGATCGTTCACCTCAACCGTTGTTCGAGTCCCTTCGTGTTTGGGGCTCGGTGGATGTGCATTGCTGATCATTCCCAACAAGGATGAAACAGCTGTACAGTGCTTCCATGCTTTTCAATGGTGAGTTGAGCGTTCAAGCTGCATGATCAATCATATTATATACAAATCTAATCTCCTACTACTCAATTGCAAATAGTAAGCAAGCTGTGTAGGTGGTTCATAAGGGAATGCCTTCTTGTTGTACTCAGGGTCCTACAGAGAATTAATCCATCATAGGAGTGGATCGGTGTGTGGGTTGTGCTGGTTGTTACCGTTCAAATGAAGCCAGTTTGGTTAGGGTGCTATATCATGTAGTGTAGATGTTGAACAAACCGTTGAGAGCCATGGCGGATAGCCTTGCGGTTAAAGTGTTCGATTCACAATCGTTCAACCCAACCGTTGTTCGAGTCCATTTGTGTTTGGGGCTCGGTGGATGTGTATTGCTGATCATTCGCAATAAGGGTGAAACAGCTGTACAGTGCTTCCATGCTTTTCAATGGTGAGTTTAGCGTTCAAGCTGCATGATCAGTCATATTATATACAAATCTGATCTCCTACTACTCAATTGCAAATAGTAAGCAAGCTGTGTATGTTGTTCATAAGGGAATGCCTTGGTTGTATTTAAGCCGCTTCACAGAAGTCATCCTTCATAGAAGTGGTTCGTTGTGTGTGAAATTTGTTTGTATCTTTCGTAAGCCATTTAAGTTAATTTGCAATATTATATAGTGTAGTTTTTGAACAAACCGTTGAGAGCCATGGCGGATAGCCTAGCGGTTAAGGTGTTCGATTCACAATCGTTCACCCCAACCGTTTTTCGAGTCCGTTTGTGTTTGGGGCTCTGTGGATGTGCATTGCTGATCATTCCCAACAAGGATGAAACAGCTGTACAGTGCTTCCATGCTTTTCAATGGTGAGTTGAGCGTTCAAGCTGCATGATCAATCATATTAAATACAAATCTAATCTCCTACTACTCAATTGCAAATAATGACCAATTTGTGTAGGTTGTTCATAAGGGAATGCCTTCTTGTTGTACTCAGGCCCCTATAGAGAAGTCATACATCAAAGGAGTGGATCGGTTTGTGTGAAATTTTTTTATATAGTTCAAATGCCTTCTGAATAATTTGCTGTAACATTTAGAGTAGATGTTGAACAAACCGTTGAGAGCCAAGGCGGATAGCCTTGCGGTTAAGGTGTTCGATTTACAATCGTTCACCCCAACCGTTATTCGAGTCCCTCTGTGTTTGAGGCTCTGTGGATGTGCATTGCTGATCATTCCCAACAAGGATGAAACAGCTGTACAGTGCTTCCATGCTTTTCAATGGTGAGTTGAGCGTTCAAGCTGCATGATCAATCATATTATATACAAATCTAATCTCCTACTACTCAATAGTAAATAGTAAGCAAGCTGTGTTTGTTGTTCATAAGGGAATGCGTTGGTGGTACTTAGGCCCCTAAAGAGAAGTCATCCATCTGAAGAGTGTATGGTTTTTTGTAAAATTTGTATGCATCGTTCAAAAGCCATTAAAGTTGATTTGCAATATCATGTAGTGTAGATGTTGAACAAACCGTTGAGAGCCAAGGCGGATAGCCTTGCGGTTAAGGTGTTCGATTCACAATCGTTCACCTCAACCGTTATTCGAGTCCCTTCGTGTTTGGGGCTCGGTGGATAGGCATTGCTGATCATTCCCAACAAGGATGAAACAGCTGTACAGTGCTTCCATGCTTTTCAATGGTGAGTTGAGCGTTCAAGCTGCATGATCAATCATATTATATACAAATCTAATCTTCTACTACTCAATTGCAAATAGTAAGCAAGCTGTGTATGTTGTTCATAAGGGAATGCGTTGGTTGTACTTAGGCCCCTACAGAGAATTCATCCATCATAGGAGTGGATCGGTGTGTGGGTTGTGCTGGTTGTCACCGTTCAAATGAAGCCAGTTTGGGAACGGTGCTATATCATGTAGTGTAGATGTTGAACAAACCGTTGAGAGCCATGGCGGATAGCCTTGCGGTTAAGGTGTTCGATTCACAATCGTTCACCCCAACCGTTATTCGAGTCCCTTTGTGTTTGGGGCTCGGTGGATGTGCAATGCTGATCATTCTCAACAAGGATGAAACAGCTGTACAGTGCTTCCATGCATTTCAATGGTGAGTTGAGCGTTCAAGCTGCATGATCAATCATATTATATACAAATCTAATCTCCTACTACTCAATTGCAAATAGTAAGCAAGCTGTGTATGTTGTTCATAAGGGAATGCCTTGGTTGTACTTAGGCCCCTACAGAGAAGTCATCCATCATATGAGTGGATCGATTTGTGAAGTTTGTTTGTATCTTTCTTAAGCCATTTAGGTAAATTTGCAATATACTTTAGAGTATATGTTGAACAAACCGTTGAGAGCCAAGGCGGATAGCCTTGCGGTTAAGGTGTTCGATTCACAATCGATCTCCCCAACCGTTGTTCTAGTAACTTTGTATTTGAGGCTCGGTCGATGTGCATTGCTGATCATTCCCAACAAGGATGAAACAGCTGTACAGTGCTTCCATGCTTTTCAATGGTCAGTTGAGCGTTCAAGCTGCATGATCAATCATATTATATACAAATCTAATCTCCTACTACTCAATTGCAAATAGTAATCAAGCTGTGTATGTTGTACATAAGGGAATGCCTTCTTGTTGTACTTAGGCCCCTACAGAGAATTCATCCATCATAGGAGTGTATGGTTTTTTGTAAAATTTGTTTGCATCCTTCAAAAGCCAATAAAGTTAATTTGCAATATCATGTAGTGTAGATGTTGAACAAACCGTTGAGAGCCAAGGCGGATAGCCTTGCGGTTAAGGTGTTCGATTCACAATCGTTCACCCCAACCGTTGTTCGAGTCCATTTGTGTTTGGTGCTCGGTGGATGTGTATTGCTGATCATTCGCAATAAGGGTGAAACAGCTGTACAGTGCTTCCATGCTTTTCAATGGTGAGTTGAGCGTTCAAGCTGCATGATCAATCATATTATATACAAATCTGATCTCCTACTACTCAATTGCAAATAGTAAGCAAGCTGTGTATGTTGTTCATAAGGGAATGCCTTGGTTGTATTTAAGCCGCTTCACAGAAATCATCCTTCATAGAAGTGGTTCGTTGTGTGTGAAATTTGTTTGTATCTTTCGTAAGCCATTTAGGTAAATTTGCAATATACTTTAGAGTATATGTTGAACAAACCGTTGAGAGCCAAGGCGGATAGCCTTGCGGTTAAGGTGTTCGATTCACAATCGATCTCCCCAACCGTTGTTCTAGTAACTTTGTATTTGAGGCTCGGTCGATGTGCATTGCTGATCATTCCCAACAAGGATGAAACAGCTGTACAGTGCTTCCATGCTTTTCAATGGTCAGTTGAGCGTTCAAGCTGCATGATCAATCATATTATATACAAATCTAATCTCCTACTACTCAATTGCAAATAGTAAGCAAGCTGTGTATGTTGTTCATAAGGGAATGCTTTGGTTGTACTTAGGCCCCTACAGAGAAGTCATCCATCATAGGAGTGGATCGTTTTTGTGAAGTTTGTTTGTATCTTTCGTAAGCCATTTAGGTAAATTTGCAATATACTTTAGAGTATATGTTGAACAAACCGTTGAGAGCCATGGCGGATATCCTTGCGGTTAAGGTGTTCGATTCACAATCGTTCACCCCAACCGTTGTTCGAGTCCCTTCGTGTTTGGGGCTCGGTGGATGTGCATTGCTGATCATTGCCAACAAGGATGAAACAGCTGTACAGTGCTTCCATGCATTTCAATGGTGAGTTGAGCGTTCAAGCTGCATGATCAATCATATTATATACAAATCTAATCTCCTACTACTCAATTGCAAATAGTAATCAAGCTGTGTATGTTGTACATAAGGGAATGCCTTCTTGTTGTACTTAGGCCCCTACAGAGAATTCATCCATCATATGAGTGTATGGTTTTTTGTAAAATTTGTTTGCATCGTTCAAAAGCCAATAAAGTTATTTTGCAATATCATGTAGTGTAGATGTTGAACAAACCGTTGAGAGCCAAGGCGGATAGCCTTGCGGTTAAGGTGTTCGATTCACAATCGTTCACCCCAACCGTTGTTCGAGTCCATTTGTGTTTGGTGCTCGGTGGATGTGTATTGCTGATCATTCGCAATAAGGGTGAAACAGCTGTACAGTGCTTCCATGCTTTTCAATGGTGAGTTGAGCGTTCAAGCTGCATGATCAATCATATTATATACAAATCTGATCTCCTACTACTCAATTGCAAATAGTAAGCAAGCTGTGTATGTTGTTCATAAGGGAATGCCTTGGTTGTATTTAAGCCGCTTCACAGAAATCATCCTTCATAGAAGTGGTTCGTTGTGTGTGAAATTTGTTTGTATCTTTCGTAAGCCATTTAGGTAAATTTGCAATATACTTTAGAGTATATGTTGAACAAACCGTTGAGAGCCAAGGCGGATAGCCTTGCGGTTAAGGTGTTCGATTCACAATCGTTCACCCCAACCGTTGTTCGAGTCCGTTTGTGTTTGAGGCTCTGTGGATGTGCATTGCTGATCATTCCCAACAAGGATGAAACAGCTGTACAGTGCTTCCATGCTTTTCAATGGTGAGTTGAGCGTTCAAGCTGCATGATCAATCATATTATTTACAAATCTAATCTCCTACTACTCAATTGCAAATAGTAAGCAAGCTGTGTATGTTGTTCATAAGGGAATGCCTTGGTTGTACTTGGGCCCCTACAGAGAAGTCATCCATCTGAAGAGTGTATGGTTTTTTTAAAATTTGTTTGCATCGTTCAAAAGCCAATAAAGTTGATTTGCAATGTCATGTAGTGTAGATGTTGAACAAACCGTTGAGAGCCAAGGCGGATAGCCTTGCGGTTAAGGTGTTCGATTCACAATCGTTCACCTCAACCGTTGTTCGAGTCCCTTCGTGTTTGGGGCTCGGTGGATAGGCATTGCTGATCATTCCCAACAAGGATGAAACAGCTGTACAATGCTTCCATGTTTTCAATTGTGCGTTGAGCGTTCAAGCTGCATGATCAATCATATTAGATACAAATCTAATCTCCTACTACTCAATTGCAAATAGTAAGCAGGCTGTGTATGTTGTTCATAAGTGAATGCCTAGGTTGTACTTAGGCCCCTACAGAGAATTCATCCATCATAGGAGTGGATCGTTTTTGTGAAATTTGTTTGTATCTTTCTTAAGCCATTTAGGTAAATTTGCAATATCCTGTAGAGTAGATGTTGAACAAACCGTTGAGAGCCATGGCGGATAGCCTTGTGGTTAAGGTGTTCGAATCACACTCGTTCAACCCAACCGTTTTTCGAGTCTCTTCGTGTTTGGTGCTCGGTGGATGTGCATTGCTGATCATTCCCAACAAGGATGAAACAGCAGTACAGTGCTTCCATGCTTTTCAATGGTGAGTTGAGCGTTCAAGCTGCATGATCAATCATATTATATACAAATCTAATCTCCTACTACTCAATTGCAAATAGTAAGCAAGCTGTGTATGTTGTTCATAAGGGAATGCCTTGGTTGTAATTAGGCCCCTACAGAGAATTCATCGATCATAGGAGTGGATCGGTGTGTGGGTTGTGCTGGTTGTTACCGTTCAAATGAAGCCAGTTTGGGAAGGGTGCTATATCATGTAGTGTAGATGTTGAACAAACCGTTGAGAGCCCTGCCGGTTAGCGTTGCGAAAGAAAGGGAACTTGTGTAATTTGAAGTGTTTGAAATTTCTGTCGTTCGGTTGAAACTGTCACCAGCAGCAATTTCTCTGTTCAACTTGAGGAAAAAATAATATTCCATTTGTGTACGTTCACTTCTATTCTTCCTGATTAACGATCTTGCGCGGTTCATACCTCAAAAATAAGCTTTACCCCCAGAAATCAATATTCGTTCAACAGTGATGAAAGTAAACCTTGTCCTTTTTTGCTCAATCTTTAACAAATTTTCATATTCTTCGTGGTGCCCACTTTTGATTCCGTTTATACTTGATTATTTTTAAGATTATTCTACGGTTTACCAACTAAACTGTCCCGAGAACTAACTCTGATGGAAGCCATTCATCCAAATGTTTATACTTGAAAAGCACTCTTTTATTTCACAAATACCAGGAAAAAATTATCAATAAGCAAATGTCTATCCAATCAAATTTGACAAAACAGGTACATCCAACTAAATACTGATCGTGCATAATGAAGAGAATAGCAAAGATTAGTAGTTTTCTCCCATATTTTTAAAATATGTTCCATTTCCACAGTAAATTGTTACTGGTTTGATGATCTATTCTCGCAATCCCAATGAGTTTGATGTCTTCCACTTAACCTTGGTTTTTATGAATCATTTGCGTTTTGATTACGTGATAGAACTAACATGTTTTCGTTCATTGAACCATGAGAATCAATACACATATCAGTGTTTGGTAAGCTTTTAGGGGGGAAATTGAATGTACATCCACGAATTGCTTGTAAGGTGCTCCATGTAAAAACAAAAGCTCACAAAGCAACATGACATGTCTCATACAGTTTTTCTTCGTCGCAGACTATAGTGTTGACGAGGATTCGGATGTGGATCAATCCGGAAATCGTGACACAACCTCAAGGGAGCCTGCTGAAAGCAACGTAAAAGTATCCCGTGTCACAAAGAACGCAACACATATGACAGAAGAGACTATCCCACATCAAAACACAACAATTCCAGTTACCGTTCCAACAGGTAATTTTGATTCTCGTTTTATTAACTTGCATATTTTTGCCTGTGAAAGTATGAACTAGCAATGTGTGGGTTTTGTCTGCCTCGATTCCGCAAGCAGTGGGCAGCATTTATTCAAGAAACACTGACACTGAACAGTGCCGTGTTCCATCACATTGAGCAAAACCCTACGGGAACAGCTTTGCCGGTGATCTTCAGATGACTCAGCCGAAGATGAGACAGAATGAACACATTTGGTATCACAGTTGCGCTGACCCATCACATCATTATAAATATCACTCACGAAATCTTGACAAATGTCAGCCTCGAGGTCTTTCTTACGTATAGCAGGCAACCAAGCTGAAAACACAGTAGTTCACATTCGTCCAAGAAAACCCTTCCCAAGATAATGGAAAACCAATAACGTTAGTAAGACGGAAACTTTGGAATTTCCGTTTCTGAGTTTGAATATATATATATATATATATATATATATATATATATATATATATATATATATATATATATATATATATATATAATTCTTCAACTGCTGTGCCAGAAACATGATACCTCATACCAGAACATCATATCTTAGGAAGTAAAGGCGGTTAGAAAGAATAGTATGTCTGACACAAATGCACAATAAACAGCATTGATTCACTCACATGCCTGGGCTGGAGGACTTTGTGGAACATAGATTGAAAGAAAAGTGAAAGGAATAATGAATCGATGAATCAGATCCTCAGATAATTCAAATCGGGGATGAAAGTTTATGCTCCTTTTGCAAAAGTGTACAGACTGGTACCATGACTTTGATCCTTTTTTCAATCTAAGGATAAATCTTATTCGGTCAATATGTTTATGCGCGTAATCAGCCGAAGTACCTTATGCAAATTTGGCCGTGACTCAGAGGAGCGACAAGTTTTGATTCCGCTAGTTAGACCAAGGTTGTAAACTATTCATTATTTTCGCGTTGTTCAAGCTTCTAATCTAGGTAAGGAAGAGCTCTTAAATATCTCACAAATCTCCTGTTAGTGGTACTGTGCTTGAAAGTAAGAAAGTTACACCAATATGTGAAACATTTTGATCGAACAAATGTTCCGCATTTGTTGACTCAGTCGCATTTTGATCGATGGATGACGGTGCTGTCATTAAAACTTTTACATGAACAGGCAATCCAGATAGACACTGCAAGAGGAATTGCCATCGTATAATATCTTCACGTGCAAGCGTACAGTAGGCAGAAAGCCAACTACAATGCTCGAAAACTTTATTGGACTTTTACTGTATGCATTCTTGTGCGTTTACTTGTGTCTATGGACGCTTTTCGATACAAGATGGTTTTGGTGATAGCGATCGATAACACATCTAGTATTTTTCGTCGGCGTTTGTCGCAATGACTTCACAGGCGCTGGAACGCGTCCGCAGGATCAACCATGTGAACACTCCTAACCAAATCGTGAGTGGTGGCCAAGGTCGACCATCGTGGTGCAGTCAAAGTTTGTGAGCTAGGATGGGTCATTGCAGCACTTATGCGCTGTGGAATGTGTTAGATCGTTCTAGTTCACTGTGACTAGTCTGTTCTACTGACTTAAGCTTTCCCGCGGCTGCGACAGATGACACAGATGTAATGGAAAGTGGATTTGCTCGAATTATGATCATTATATGGGGGCGTAGACAGGAGCCAGGTGAGTGACTAAGACAGTAGTGCGGAAGCGCAGTGCGTTCTATGTAAAGCTTTTAAGATGCACCTTGTAACAAGCTACGTAATTCTTTTTGGTTTTGCTGTATCTATGTGTACATACTTTTTGAAGCTAAGAGAGAGATAACAGTGTCTGGCTTCCCGTCTGGCTATTCAAGCGGATAAGCAATTCAAAATACCCGGTAACACATAATGCGACACAGATGATTGCTTCTCCGTTTATGAGAATATCGTTCGTGTAAATTTTCCCCAATTTGAGCAATAAGGCTTGGATTAGAGCTCTGTTTGTTCAGTCGGCTAGAAGCAGTACGGAATGGAGGTACTTTTGACACCGAAGCCTTCTCACTTCAAGTTATCAGAAAATGAAAGAAGGCTAATGCGCTTTGTTGTTCTAGTTGAAATGTGCAATTCAAATTCAGATGTGCCCCGTAGGAGTCATTTTGAAGAGCCTGACCATTTCCTACTTGATTTACCGCAATTTCCATGCGGTTCATAAATCTTTTGTACAGAGCAGTGTTTTGATCATGCCCACCTGAATAATAACAAAAATAGAACTCAGCGGACTGAACAATACAACTCCATCGGTCTGCCTGTGAGCACTTCCTTGAAAGTAGAATCGGACGTTTTCCGTCAATAATAAATCGATGGTTTTCTAACGTCAGGTGGTGCACAAATGTTGATGTTTTATTCTGTGAAAATTTGACAGGGTTCGTGCCAAACTCACCCTCTTTAACTGAACTGCTGTCTAGCGATTGAGCGACTCGTAGAGCACGATCCCGAAAATCAAATCGAATAAGGCGAGTCGGTGATCTACGCATACTGTACGGAGCATGCAATAAAATGAGGAACAACACATCCTAACTTTGTGGGGGCATTTCAATCATAGGTGTCCCGGAATAGACATCAAATCTTCTGAAGGGTCTGGCGAGGAAGGTGTGCCGAGCAATACGGGACCGAGTCATCCGAATAGATGAAATCCATATTTTATAGCAAGAACAATTGACCAGTCAGAGAAAGAGTAGGAGGCGTACATGAGACGGATGGACAGATATATGGCCGTGAAATTAGTTCAGACAAGGACCAAGACGATGGCACTCACGCTTGACCGTGGTCCCCACGCCGACTTGGAGTGATCATTAGCAGGGGAGGAAAGTATACAGGTCACTCGTGCGTTGCCGGTGAGAAAGCCGACAAAGAACGGAGGCAAACTTGACGCATAAGGTCGGGCACGTATGACGCAAAATGACTCAAAGGTCGTCGGCCCCTGGAATGACCGACATGAAAAATTGGTCTACTGTGAAAGTGCACTCATTGGAAACGGTAGGTGAACAGAGATAAGGTAACTGGGTTCAACATGTGAAAAGAAAAGGAAGATGTGTAGGTTGAAGTGGTTGGAAAGGGCTGTGTAACAAGCTGAATAAAGACACGGGAGTATAGGAAAGTGCGTGGGAATTTCACTTAAAGTACTGAATTACCGTTGCACCCTCTGTTCAGCTGTAAATGACCATCCGTTACCTACCGCGGCTTTAACATATCACATATTCACATGACCAAAAGAAAGCATCCACGGCTTCAAGGCCCCTAAAATCTTCTGTCTAATAATTTAGCTCTGTATTACAAATTATGTTGTGCTCAATGTGGAAAGCAGCCAACCCACAGCAGTATGCAAATTAAACTCCTGCGGTGACTTTGATCTTCTGATTTGCTTTTTCAAGTTCATTACTGGAAGTCCAATGCGCAAATGACTCACCGTAAAGTGTTTCAGGTTTTGCTTGCTACTTTCTTACGGCTTGTAGTTTACTCCATTTGACTTCATTACCTCAGTAACAACATAAAACAAAGGGCATTTCTCTCCCTTATACAACTACCTTCAATTAGAATTCTTTCCTGTCGCTTAGCACCCAGTCAAAAACGATGTTTGCTTCGGTTTCGCCTGTTAGTGTTTAACAGACGATTCAGCGTAGACACTCTAGAATATATAGGTATGCTTCTGGATCAGAATTCATCCATTGGTGATGAATCTTAATCAGCCCAGTTGTGTTCATTTTCATACTACAAAGGATATCAGCTATGAAGAGCTCAAGAAATTTTCTAATACTTTGTTAGCTCTTCGTATTTTAATTCAGGTTTAACTTTCCCTCAGGAAACGATGCAAATATTTGATAGCAGATTCATCTGGTTTACTTTGGTTCTATATTGCACCATGGGTAGTTGAGTCTCTTTAACATCCCTAACCTCAGCTACAATTTAGCAACGTATAGAAATACACATCTGTTAGTGAATAAGACAAAATGGATTTCCCCAATGTCCAATTGAAATGTGCTTCCTATCTGAGGAGTTTGGTAGAAATCGTCTTTTAAACACTAATTTTTTTATGAATACGCTTCTATGATAAGTTAAATGAGAATTATCTCATTATCTACAGACTTCACTTTCCATGTGGCTTTATAGTAGTTCTGAACGGTGAATGTTCAACCAACCAGAAACCCGGCAGTTTCAGTTGAGATACGTATCAAATTTATTGTGTACTATGCAGTATTCGTTTCCAGTTTCTTTCGAGGACAAATCACGCTATTTGAAGAACTAAAGGGTAACTTTACTTCAGTGGAGAGAACCAAAGTCGGCTTCAAAAGACTTGATAGCTTGAGTTTTCTTTGTCGAAGCCCATCCAAAGCTTTGCTGTATTCAAGTATCAAAATTTATTGGAAGAATCTCCGCGAGTATATGTTGGGCATAAACAGAGCTTACCTGATATTCCATCATGTTTGAAAGCGATTGACAATCGCGAAGGTGAGACCTTTTCCGATTTCTGCGCATATTTACTTGTTGGATCAAAGAAGCCAAACTATTGTTTTAGAACCTCGTCACTGTGAAAATGTCATGTATATAAAAGCAGAAGAATTTACCAGACAACCTTGTGCATTAGTTTTCTACCAGGCCTCCGGTGGACTGTTTTTTTTAAGTGGCCAATGAATCTGTTAACAGGACCTGATCTAATTGACCAGTGCCTGCCTCCCAAAGGCAGTAGTAGGCTTGCACTGTAGAAGAGTGAGCAAGAATGCCAGATTCCCGTTAACACCGCGTGACTAAAACAGCAGAATAGTTTTCCCGGGATTCTTTGCCACCTGTTCATGCAAAAACAAAAGTAGCATAAAATATCTGGTTATTTTTATCACAGCCCACAGTAATGCTATCTATTTGAGGGAGGTTTGAGCTACAGTCGAAGATCTAATTTGGAATACACCAACCGAACTCAGTGGGGCATTATTCGTTTTTAAAACCACTGAGTCAGACTCACGCTGTCCTACCACAACTACCGGTACTTTGGTAAAAGGTAATAACATTTCTTATTTCACTACCTTGGAATAATGTTGTTGAGCATGGAAACAAGAAATTGGATGACTCATGGTTGATACACGACACATAGGAGTGGTCTAAGTGTGTGGGAACTTCCTTCAACACACAATCACTTTTAAAAATAAAACGAAAATACAACTGAAGGACGCCTACGCGATATAGTATTTTGTGACGTCTAGAAAAGTCAGCAGAAGACGTGGCATGAAAATCTTTTTATCATTGCTGCTTTCAAGTTAAGTATCCCATGACAATCGTTTGGTAGCGACTTTTGATCATTTCGTGGTCAATAAAAGTGACTTACCAACCATGGTCTAGTTTGCAGTAACCCAACTTTCCCGACACATCCGTAGCACCCATGGGCACGTCATGAGTGCGATTTTGATCCCTGCTACGGGGCTTACAAGCTTTGTGCGTGGATCTGATTCATAGTGTTCTGGAAGGTGAAACCATCAGATAAGGTATGGATGGAATGTTTTTGCAATCATGCTAAAGCTATATGTGCTGTACTCGTTAGCCCTATTTTCAATTCTATAAGAACATTCATAAATTATTCGTATTTTTAAACCTGTTTTACATTGGTGTCTGATATGATCTTTTAACAGAGAGCCAACCGATTTTCTTTTTTGCAGTCCATGTTTATTACATTTAGTAACCAGCGTAATGTCACAAACCCGAGTAAGAGGGATAGAAATATATCATGTGATATGCCATTGCACGGTATCGGTAGTTCAGAAAGGTTTGCTTGCAGTCACCTAGGCCGAGGTCGCTAGGCTCCCTTTAGTGGCTTTTAAACGACCAGCAGCGGCTACTAAACGACAGAAAAAATTTGTATAACTGTGGTGATTCAGCATCTATCACACGTGATATGGCCAGGTACAGCTTCGTAACCACGTCAACGGATCAGCCTCAACCAATCAGGATCGCCTCTAAAATTCCAACAAAAGCTCCCTCTAATTGGTCATGTGCGAGTTTACAAATTATATTCTCTAATTTAACATATTTGTACAAAACTGTTCTGCAATACAGCTAGCGTGCTATTTCGCAGCCTTGGTCTTCTTGCTCATTCCGTTCGCGTAGTTCTGGGCAAGGGCGGTTTCAATAAGTCCTGTCAATTAAGTCCATTACAACAATTACAATTACTTGCATTACTTTACAATCATTTTCAGTTTTCGGTGAACACTGTGACCGTTGCCACTGAAAAATCTCGTTTAGAAGGTGATGATAACACCAATGCACGTTTAATTTAGGCTTTTAAATGGGAAGGAAAAAGTTTAACTTTTCAATATTTTGCACAGCTTTTCCATTCCTCAACTGATGTTTTTGCAACCTCTTCCTGGTGGCCGATTTGAATAACTCTGACATCATTTTATTATCCCATGCAGTTTTATCTCTACGTTTGTGAAGAAAAAACTAACTCTTCAGAAGGCGAAAAACCTTAGCCAATTCAATCAGGGTATAAACTCGCAGAAATCATAGAATATACTTGGAAATATACTTAGTTATCACTAGTAAAGCGAATGTCAAGTTCCAGTTTGTGTGTCGTGAATGATGTGAATATTTTTGCGGTTGGTGAAAAATAAACATGGAGTTCATGTGACAAACGTTTCATCACAACCCGAGTTGCATTCATCAGTGGGCCGGTGAAGATGTCACTTTCAGCCATGATGAAGTGTTTGCGACCCAAGTGCCAAGCTCAGCTAATACCAACTTATACGTCCACCTGAACCACAAACAACACTAATATTCAGAATCCGCTAAGCCTCTAAGGATTGCCTCTCCTGTGCTATTATTGAAAAGTGAACCTTTTACATTTGTAACGCCGGGAATTTTACCTACCGTTATTCTGATTGCAGAAAGTAGTAGTACTGAGGATTGGCAAGTGCGGATAGCCGAAACGGAGGACCAAACCTCGAGTATACCTGTCAAAAACACTGAAGCAATTTTCAGTGTCACAACAACCGAACCAAATTTGGAAAAGGAGGAGATTGATGTGCATCCTCGAACAGGGAAACCCAATAATTACATCTACTGGTAACGTTACATATTATTTTCCCAATTTTTGATATTGCCGCTCTGCAGAAAAATAGGAAAACGCATGTTTCACTTTATCTACCACTCTTGAAAATTTTCGGGTTAACACCAGTTAGCACTGGCTTCTTCAAAATTACCTCCTCAATATACACATTAAAGTATGATCCAATAACGATTTCTAATTTTAGCTCTCATTAATACAGTGTAGTTTATCTTGAACTTCCCGGTAAAGATTGTTTTGTATGTGTTAGATGGTTTGGCGTCTATTGCTGTTGCAAGTATCTGAGAGTTTAACTAATCGTGTATGAAAAAACGGAACTGGTATGATTGGTTTGCGTTTTTCCATAGAATCTGCTTGGGTTTAACCACTGGACGTTTACCAACAAATTTTGGGTTTCTAACTCCCCGAGCTTTGGACCCTGTAGATATTCAATTTTACATATTCCGTCACCGCTCACATCCCATGCCGACGGCCTCTAACTGAGCTAACTTCATTTTTTCCTTGTTGATCGTGAGAATGACGTAAACATGATTTTATGTGGTATTCTCATTGGTCAAGTTCTAAGTGCGTTCCGTCCAGGTCGATACACTTATTGATCCGTTAGTCGATACTGTGTCTGCTAAAACGTACGCACGCACACACGCCCATTACCTTTGACGCTCCCATTACACCAACGGTTTTTTCAACCAATGTAACATCTTCACTGCTTCTTGATTCGCTGTCTGCTGAGCTGCCCTACTTGACCGCACGCAACTGCATTGGCTGATTGAGCTTGAGATAGACATTGCACCTGTTACTTTGCCTGACTGCCTAAGTGCGGAGTAATTGAATTTCCTTCGCACCATGGTTTACCAGTATTCGTGTGTTCAACACCGATCAATACCACAAATTTCATATTTTAACTCACGATCATTCGCTTGAACCTTTCACGCACTTAAATTGTGATAAATCTATGTAGTTTCTTTATCGAGCTAGCGAATGTATGTGCAGAACAAACTCAAATGTAGACGAGAACAAAAGCAGATGCAAAACCACGATTACTTGTAATCATCATCCGTCGTTCGTGTTACCTATAAACAACACCCATCCTTGTTTCTGAAACATATCCCGACACATTACCCATACTCAAACATTCACTTCATTCACTTTCACTCGATCATACTCAGTCACCTACGAGAACATTTTAAGATCCCATCGGATAACTTTCGGTTTACTTATGAACCTCGGAGCAGTGCACTCGGGGTGAAATCCTTGGTGCCAGTAAACTACTAAACAGCTCCACGGAATATTTCAGTGTACATTCCCTGACCATTTTTCCATCTGTACCTTCTGTACAGCGTCACTCTAGTTACAGTTGCCACACTCCTTCTGCTTTAATTGGCACAGCCCAATGACTATTGGCCCGGACATAATCCAAACACCAGATCTTCTTGGCAAATCGCAGGAATCCCTAAAAACTCATTATTTCTCTTCGAGTTAGTGTTATCACCGTTTTTCCCTCCAACTTGCTGTTCCATGGCTACAAACCAGTGTGTAATGGATGTAGTTTTGGGTTAGGTTGCATCAATCGAACACGAAGATCCCTGAGGTATCTAATTTTTAGAACATTATGCGTTGTTCTAAGCGGTAAACTCTTCTCCTTAAGACTTTCAGGTCTTCGAAATTCATATGCCATTTATCTTGCCCAGCTTCTCTAAGTGATCATTTCTAATCTGTGTATCATCATCTGCCAGATGGATAGATATATGAAGTACCACGAAGTGACGCTGAACGATGATCTTGACTGATCCTGTCAACGTAACAAACTCAAACTGCGGCGGCTTCTTTTTGACTTTTGAAAGCTCGGGAAACCCCGCGTCAAATCTAGTTTTTCAATTTTATCCCACCGATCTTAATTTATTACACCCCTTTGGTCTTTACCACGCTCATAAATAACATTTTCAGTGTCACACCAGTTATTACGGTAAACATTTTGTCGCTTCCTTCTGTATTTGAAAATATCAACAGATACTGTAATGTAAACGTCATAGTTATTCTCATGAATCCCCGAATATTCCAACGGTCATCTCCATGAGAATCTTTCAAAATGCTGACTTGACTTTAAAAGTTTATCACTGTGCCATCTTATTCCTACCAGATTAAATCACCTGCCATTTCTCGGCCGCGAACAACTATCTAGTCCTCACTGAACTGCATACGAATTTTCCCTCAAACGCAATATTTCCTCTAATTCCGTAAGAAAATTCTAACTTAATCTTGACTTCAACAGAATCACGAATATTTGTGGAACCGATAAGCTAATTTGATGGTTGCATTCACCTAGCGGTACAAGAAATACAACACAAGTAAAATTTAGGAACGAGTGGTACAAGGATGAGACAGATGAAATTGTGGTCTTCAAAAGTGACTAATCACGTAATCGGGTGAAAATTGAAAATCAGCATTTTTGCCAGGATTAACTGTGCATGGAGATGTTGATGGGATCTAAAGTGACGTCGCAAGAGTGCGTAGTTAACTCGACGCGTCATGCGCAGTCATTTTTCAGGTCTGTCTATAACGGATGTGAACATGTACGCGTATTTGACGGGTTAAGAGACCATAGTGCTCTGCTGGATCCTGTGTTTGGAGGCGAATCCGTTCAATTTAGTTCCTACCTCTTTGCGCGCTTTACTTTTTGACAATAAAACGAGTAAACGTGCACCCACTTGATGCAAACCGCAAATTTATACAACGTATCTTTGAATTAATTACGCAGATTACCACAGAAGACAAAAATATATTTTGTTCCGCAGCGTGTATTTTCAACCTGGACGAAATCCCTAGTTTTCTAATTGTCATTTTCATTGGCTCACATTGTTCAACTTTTAGACCTTTATTGACTGGTCTCTAGGTAGCAGTATTACTTTCAGTCATAGTCTCATATCATTTTGGGAATGAGGAAGCATAATTCCTTCCAGACGTGAACAATAAGGCTTCATCTTTGGAAGTGAATCAACCTTTATAAAGATGTTACTGTCATCTACAGTAACTTGCACTATTCTGTATAGTTACAGCTAACGATATCCCATGAATGTCACGGAACTCTTCACCAGGTCATTGATGTTTCTAGATCATTTTTAAGTCCCCTCCCACCACGACGTGTCCTCAAACAAACGAACCATCTGTGCCTTTCAGAAAAGTCCAAAGTACCACGTGGAACAGAAGCATCTATCGCCATTGTGTTTACAGTGTCCAGTTTTCCATTTATGCTCTGCTCATTGATGAACGGAGTCTGAACACGAGAAGGAGGATTTCTGGTTATATTGTGATGGCTTTGCATGAGATTACATTATTCGACTACGTGAGAAAACATGATGGGAATCTGCTTTCCAGAGACTGTTTTCAGTAAATCGCTTCTTCAAAATCATCCACTGCAACGGAGATTTCTGCAATACTTTGATGGGAGGCATTTTTTGCTAAAACTGTGATGGTTTTGAACAATAATCTTGTTCTGAGGCATGCAGAATTAAAACGCGCTTTACCCAGTATTTACCCAGGGTACGATTCGGTAAACATCATTTAGGTTTTTGAAAAAGACTGCAATCTTCATTCTTGTGTTTGGTTCGCGCAGCCATGTGCTCACACACGCACGTATGGTCCGCACCCCGTGCAATCATGGGCGCACGCTTGTAATCGTACACACACGTACACGGTTGACGTTTCCCGTGCTTCGTCTCGGAGGGCATTGACCAATCAGACCGTGCCACATGTTGCACAACCTTGCCCGAGTTATTCCGACTGTACAGTTGTCTTACGCTTCCGATTACACGCATCACTGGCTTACGCACTTGCATACTCATTTGCATTTTCACTCGCTTGCGTGTGCTGGCGCTTGTAGTACGTCGCTACAGAATATCCGTTTATCTATACAAATGCGCCTTTCTTCTGATTACTGAACTGGGGGACACAACATTGATCAAATTTATTTTTCGTATAAATAAACCGAATTATCAACACCTGAGTAGTGAATGTGAACTACCGAATATGATGCACATGAGTGATGATTGTCTGCCATTGGAATTATCGCTAACAGCACGATCCTACTAATAACTTTGATAGTAGCTGCAGCTATAGTGACCCTCAAATGTTCGAAACATGGTTGTCTAAAATACTTGAGGTATCAAACATTGGTGAAAACTAACTGAAATGAGTTTGAGAAACAGTCACCTTTCGGTGCAGGATCATTCGCGGTTCCTCACTCGAATGAGCTCATAACTGTGAACAAGAAAACCCCGAGATTCAGCGACAGCGAAATCGACCTCTAAATCCCATGGAATACAGTAAACCCGGCGCTTTACATTTGAAAATTATCTAAAATTAGTTTGCTGCTGCGTATTTGCATGAATACGACTGCATTTCATAGGACAGTGTTGTTGAATGCAGAAAAAATTAATTTGCAGTAAATTTCTTTTGAGAAGGCGTATATGGATTGTCGCAAAAACAGCATGCTACGCAAGAGCTCCTAGGACACTTTTCCACATGGCGTTGATCAGAAGTGAATGTGTACATGTTGCTCTGTGTGGGCGGTCCTGATTAAATCAGATGGGAAATTTGAGTGATAGTGAAAACAGACGTCGAAATACACAGTCGACTCGCGACGGTTGTGATTTAACAGAAGAGTTGAGATACTAAATACTAAATTATATGGAGTGGGTGAGAGAAAAAAGAGTATTCAGCTATTAGGAGTTAAAAATGAGCAAATATGTCAATTTTAGTGAGCATCAATTTTCGCGGTTACCGTAAAATACAGCCTTTGTATCAATAAGTATATAATAGTTCTTCAGCTTTCGCACCTGTCGGGAAAACGGGAACTTCCGGTCTTTTGCAGAGTGGTTCCTTTCAAAGGTGCAGCGCATTGTTACTGAGACCGTGCATGTCACATACTACAAATGAGCAGATGAGCGCTCAATGGTCACTGCGGATACCGGCGAGAGACAAAATATGATGAAATCACATGTAAAAGCCAGGAAATGTAGGTGTGTATGGTGTGTGCGAATGCTTCACATTGAGTAATGCAAGACCGCTATCAGTAATCAGATGCCGTGTGTTTCAGTCATGAAGATGTTTTATGCTCGATATTTTATTCGATGCTACCCAACTAACCACAGTTTCTCTTACGTCACTGCTATCCGTTGCCATTTTAAGATCAGCAGTTCAATTATCCCAGACCCAAAAAACCATGGTCTTGGGGTTTGTTTTCAACCAAATATGCGTCTCAAACATGATGCGCGAAAGATTAGGCCGGTGGGTAATGAAGGCAAGCCATAGCCGTGTTCTACTGCGCAAGAAATCGACATTCAGACCAATTGTCGCACAAAAGCTTGGTGGGCTAGAGAGACAGCATTCACGCAGGCTTTGGTTGGAATTCAACTGAATGGGCTAGCTTGTGCCTTCGTGTTTCCACAGAGTGGGAACAGCAACAAAATTAGGCGGGTCATATTAAGGATGATCCTCGTGGCCACTAGTAGCAAACATGTCTGTGGAACGGATAAGATCAACCGGTTAAATTTTCATCACGATGCTTATTCTGAATGAAACGGTGTTAAGTCTGTCCATGTTTAGAGTAATCGAAATGAAGACACTTCCACGGTTTTTATTCTTAATGTTGGGAAGGCCAATTTGGGGTTTCATCAACTGTAGGCAAGCTGATAAGTAGTAGCTCGTATTTCAATGTGCCCTCTCGTGATTGCATGATAAACTAAGCCTAGTCCGTGATCCTGTACACGATCGTCAATAGAAGGTGGTGAAACTGAAACCTTGAATAAATTTATTCCGAAAATGGTGTCCGAAATTCTGTAAAGAAAGTTGCCTGCACAACATGATCTGTTTCAAGCCGGTTTCTTATATGTCAACACATCGACAGAATGCCTCTTCATAGCTACGTGATATGCAGTTGATTTACTCCATGATTCAGGTCTTCCTTCATACGGTTTTCTCAAGCAGGAATGAGAGGACTTCTGGTCAACGGATAGTCAATCATGAATATTCCCCCGCATTCCATTTATCCTGGATTCTAAAGAAAATCAGCTGAACTTTGTTATTCCTGAGTCATATCCCTTCAATATGTCGAACCAACGATAATTCTAATCACTCGGGGACCAACCAGGACGGCGGAAAGCACAAGCCAGAGTCAATACTTATCCTAGCTTCTTCCTACCCCTACGTCGAATCATTGCTGATATTTGCGTTGCTTGTTCCAGCCCTGCCTAGCAAGTGTGAATAGAGCATGGAAAGTCAGACGACGGGCAGGCGTTGGTAAAAGATGGCCGAGCTACCGGATAAGGTGATTTGCGATCACTCAGTCAAATGGGTGGTTATCGGTGCCCATCATACCATAGCGCCGCTCGTTGTCACTAGCTCAACGATCTCATCAGCACAGGTAGGCTTCGTAGACATCGGTGGTTGAACACAAAGGCACGCCGACTATCCTCAGAGCCAATTGGTTAGGTCTTGCAACGGTAGAGTAAAACGCTAGTAATCGCGACCACGTACACCGGTCCCTTCAAAGAGAGCTGGATATCATGGCGACGCCTCATTGGTTGCAGGTTTACAAAAACAGACCTAACCTTCGCTATTCTGGGACTGATCTCATCCTTAGCACCAACTCTCAAGATACCTAATGCTACCAACGAACTCAAGCTGATCACCATATAGGGTAACTGGAGGCAAAGACTCCTACCAATACTTCAAAAGTATTTCGGCCATTTGCTTAACATATCTGAATACCTCAACGAACTATCGGCTTAATGGGGGTTACATTTCCTGTGTGCTGTAACTTAACAAGAAGGTGTCGGCGATATATTTCAAGTCCTGAACCCTGTTCCCTGGGGGGAAGTTCTGCTCCTCCTTTTGAAGGACCGAAAAGAGCATTCTGTAGAACATTGTCTATGTCAAAAACAAAGACATAAAATAAGATGTAAAGCAACCTTGTCCTACTCTACTGCAGAAGGCAAAAGGGAAACAACCATGGAAGATGCCACTCGTAACTGAATTGTTACTATTATTATTTTCAAATAAAATGGTGCGTCTACTGATTATGCGAATGATGTTCCCCTAGGTATACCCTTAAGCTTTTCTCACAATAACGAATGGATGAACGTCACAGTTGTTCACCTGACCAAAGATGGACACTGACTACACTTTATTATCCCAAGCGCCGTGGCTGAAATGTCTAATCAACTCACATTCACTTCTGATCTATTCAAAAACGCCAAGTTATCGGTATGCACGTCCAAAGGGTAAATATGGTGATGCAATCAGCAAACGAGATGTCACTTGGTAAGCCCATATCATTACACCATTACAGATAAACAGGTTACATCCAGGTAACGCTTCTATTGCACTGAGTTTGTTAGATTTTTTAATTTTCTGATGATACAGTGCTGCTGAACGAAATCAAATAATAATGTTGTTTAATAATGCAAACATCGGTTAGTGCTGTGTTCACTAGATCAACCCTATCCATTGATACTGAGAACGATGACGTATCTGCCATATACAGTAAAACAAACGATAAATTACAATGGAATCTAGATTGCAGCGACAGTACAGAATTACAAAAAAAGATGCAATAAATGAATTGGTACTTATGATAAATAGATGACCTTTCTCTGACTTAGGTAGACTCCGAGGCAGAAAAGATAGAACATACATCCGGAAAGGCTCCTAATTCAGTACTTCTGAGAATAAGGTGGCGTATGTCAAATAAATCCCAACTGTTATCATGGAGAAATTAGATCGTTTCTATGAGGAAGCCATTATACGCTTCAGATAAAAGCAGACAAAAGTATTTGATGAAACGATGAAGGTGTCCAAAACCCTCCCTCTCAGTCAAATTTCCTCATACGCGCTCTGCTAAATGAGTAACCAAACAGTACCAATAACACCGAATACTTCATGAACAGACCATATTCTATAATCGCTCAAATTGCATCGGCAAACGACATTCTCAATATCAAATTGAGATCTAGTGGATAGTTCCCACTGAATTTGCAACTAAAGAAACAAATTTTATTATGCGTCGATCAGTTTTCGTCAAAAATAAAATCTTACTCAGATCCACCCCACAACTTTTCGTTGGAGCCTGAAAAATATGAGATAGAAAAATGTTTTAGATTTATTAGATTACCAGCCATCAGTGGTCCTATGAATGACGGATATTACAATTTAAATTTAGCTCCTCTACTCACAGGAATTAGGGACAAGTTTTTCATCTAACTTTGCCGTTACAACTAAGGCCTTACTGCATTTTATACGCACATGTGAAAAATATACTTTTGAGGTTGCATTTTTATTAGCCACAGAGTATTTTGACACATCGTTTGATAGATAATGGAAATCTCCCAACTGAATTCCTAACTCCGTTGAAAATCTCAGCTGAGTGTAAAACGGAAAACAAAGTTAAACCGATTAGAAAATTATTCACACATTTGAAGCAATGAAACGGACCGATACCAATCAATTTATATTTTTCCAAATGTATAGGGACCAATTTACTTACCAAATTATCAATTTCATCTACGTCATCTGCAAAATGAAAGACCACATGCACCTTAACTTTGTGATCTCAGAAAGAATGACCACTGACTTCCGTTTTGCTGATGAGCTTCATCGACAAAGTATATATGTTAATGCAACTGAAACATATTGATGCGATGGAGCTTTACTCTGATATTTTACCTAAGTGGAGGGATGAGATTTACCTTCATGATGAGTGCAACACTACTAGTTATTAGGTCGATAGCTTCTTAACCAACCGAACAACATTCCGACTAGGAAATTCAAGTCATTTTGGATGGATGGCCATCCTCAAAAGTATATATTTCACATGTGCGTATAAAATGCAGTAAGGCCTTAGTTGTAACGGCAAAGTTAGATGAAAAACTTGTCCCTAATTCCTGTGAGTAGAGGAGCTAAATTTAAATTGTAATATCCGTCATTCATAGGACCACTGATGGCTGGTAATCTAATAAATCTAAAACATTTTTCTATCTCATATTTTTCAGGCTCCAACGAAAAGTTGTGGGGTGGATCTGAGTAAGATTTTATTTTTGACGAAAACTGATCGACGCATAATAAAATTTGTTTCTTTAGTTGCAAATTCAGTGGGAACTATCCACTAGATCTCAATTTGATATTGAGAATGTCGTTTGCCGATGCAATTTGAGCGATTATAGAATATGGTCTGTTCATGAAGTATTCGGTGTTATTGGTACTGTTTGGTTACTCATTTAGCAGAGCGCGTATGAGGAAATTTGACTGAGAGGGAGGGTTTTGGACACCTTCATCGTTTCATCAAATACTTTTGTCTGCTTTTATCTGAAGCGTATAATGGCTTCCTCATAGAAACGATCTAATTTCTCCATGATAACAGTTGGGATTTATTTGACATACGCCACCTTATTCTCAGAAGTACTGAATTAGGAGCCTTTCCGGATGTATGTTCTATCTTTTCTGCCTCGGAGTCTACCTAAGTCAGAGAAAGGTCATCTATTTATCATAAGTACCAATTCATTTATTGCATCTTTTTTTGTAATTCTGTACTGTCGCTGCAATCTAGATTCCATTGTAATTTATCGTTTGTTTTACTGTATATGGCAGATACGTCATCGTTCTCAGTATCAATGGATAGGGTTGATCTAGTGAACACAGCACTAACCGATGTTTGCATTATTAAACAACATTATTATTTGATTTCGTTCAGCAGCACTGTATCATCAGAAAATTAAAAAATCTAACAAACTCAGTGCAATAGAAGCGTTACCTGGATGTAACCTGTTTATCTGTAATGGTGTAATGATATGGGCTTACCAAGTGACATCTCGTTTGCTGATTGCATCACCATATTTACCCTTTGGACGTGCATACCGATAACTTGGCGTTTTTGAATAGATCAGAAGTGAATGTGAGTTGATTAGACATTTCAGCCACGGCGCTTGGGATAATAAAGTGTAGTCAGTGTCCATCTTTGGTCAGGTGAACAACTGTGACGTTCATTCATTCGTTATTGTGAGAAAAGCTTAAGGGTATACCTAGGGGAACATCATTCGCATAATCAGTAGACGCACCATTTTATTTGAAAATAATAATAGTAACAATTCAGTTACGAGTGGCATCTTCCATGGTTGTTTCCCTTTTGCCTTCTGCAGTAGAGTGGGACAAGGTTGCTTTACATCTTATTTTATGTCTTTGTTTTTGACATAGACAATGTTCTACAGAATGCTCTTTTCGGTCCTTCAAAAGGAGGAGCAGAACTTCCCCCCAGGGAACAGGGTTCAGGACTTGAAATATATCGCCGACACCTTCTTGTTAAGTTACAGCACACAGGAAATGTAACCCCCATTAAGCCGATAGTTCGTTGAGGTATTCAGATATGTTAAGCAAATGGCCGAAATACTTTTGAAGTATTGGTAGGAGTCTTTGCCTCCAGTTACCCTATATGGTGATCAGCTTGAGTTCGTTGGTAGCATTAGGTATCTTGAGAGTTGGTGCTAAGGATGAGATCAGTCCCAGAATAGCGAAGGTTAGGTCTGTTTTTGCAAACCTGCAACCAATGAGGCGTCGCCATGATATCCAGCTCTCTTTGAAGGGACCGGTGTACGTGGTCGCGATTACTAGCGTTTTACTCTACCGTTGCAAGACCTAACCAATTGGCTCTGAGGATAGTCGGCGTGCCTTTGTGTTCAACCACCGATGTCTACGAAGCCTACCTGTGCTGATGAGATCGTTGAGCTAGTGACAACGAGCGGCGCTATGGTATGATGGGCACCGATAACCACCCATTTGACTGAGTGATCGCAAATCACCTTATCCGGTAGCTCGGCCATCTTTTACCAACGCCTGACCATCGTCTGACTTTCCATGCTCTATTCACACTTGCTTGGCAGGACTGGAAGAAGCAACGCAAATATCAGGCAATGATTTGACGTAGGGGTAGGAAGAAGCTAGGATAAGTATTGACTCTGGCTTGTGCTTTCCGCCGTCCTGGTTGGTCCCCGAGTGATTAGAATTATCGTTGGTTCGACATATTGAAAGGATATGGCTCAGGAATAACAAAGTTCAGCTGATTTTCTTTATAATCCAGGATAGATGGAATGCGGGGGAATATTCATGATTGACTATCCGTTGACCAGAAGTCCTCTCATTCCTGCTTGAGAAAACCGTATGAAGGAAGACCTGAATCATGGAGTAAATCAACTGCATATCACGTAGCTATGAAGAGGCATTCTGTCGATGTGTTGACATATAAGAAACCGGCTTGAAACAGATCATGTTGTGCAGGCAACTTTCTTTACAGAATTTCGGACACCATTTTCGGAATAAATTTATTCAAGGTTTCAGTTTCACCACCTTCTATTGACGATCGTGTACAGGATCACGGACTAGGCTTAGTTTATCATGCAATCACGAGAGGGCACATTGAAATACGAGCTACTACTTATCAGCTTGCCTACAGTTGATGAAACCCCAAATTGGCCTTCCCAACATTAAGAATAAAAACCGTGGAAGTGTCTTCATTTCGATTACTCTAAACATGGACAGACTTAACACCGTTTCATTCAGAATAAGCATCGTGATGAAAATTTAACCGGTTGATCTTATCCGTTCCACAGACATGTTTGCTACTAGTGGCCACGAGGATCATCCTTAATATGACCCGCCTAATTTTGTTGCTGTTCCCACTCTGTGGAAACACGAAGGCACAAGCTAGCCCATTCAGTTGAATTCCAACCAAAGCCTGCGTGAATGCTGTCTCTCTAGCCCACCAAGCTTTTGTGCGACAATTGGTCTGAATGTCGATTTCTTGCACAGTAGAACACGGCTATGGCTTGCCTTCATTACCCACCGGCCTAATCTTTCGCGCATCATGTTTGAGACGCATATTTGGTTGAAAACAAACCCCAAGACCATGGTTTTTTTGGGTCTGGGATAATTGAACTGCTGATCTTAAAATGGAAACGGATAGCAGTGACGTAAGAGAAACTGTGGTTAGTTGGGTAGCATCGAATAAAATATCGAGCATAAACCGTCTTCATGACTGAAACACACGGCATCTGATTACTGATAGCGGTCTTGCATTACTCAATGTGAAGCATTCGCACACACCATACACACCTACATTTCCTGGCTTTTACATGTGATTTCATCATATTTTGTCTCTCGCCGGTATCCGCAGTGACCGTTGAGCACTCATCTGCTCATTTGTAGTATGTGACGTGCACGGTCTCAGTAACAATGCGCTGCACCTTTGAAAGGAACCACTCTGCAAAAGACCGGAAGTTCCCGTTTTCCCGACAGGTGCGAAAGCTGAAGAACTATTATATACTTATTGATACAAAGACTGTATTTTACGGTAACCGCGAAGGTTGATGCTCCCTAAAATTGACATATTTGCTAATATTTTAACTCCTAATAGCTGAATATTCTTTTTTCTCTCACCCACTCCATATAATTTAGTATTTAGTATCTCAACTCTTCTGTTAAATCACAACCGTCGCGAGTCGACTGTGTATTTCGACGTCTGTTTTCACTATCACTCAAATTTCTCATCTGATTTAATCAGGACCACCCACACAGAGCAACATGTTCACATTCACTTCTGATCAACGCCATGTGGAAAAGTGTCCTAGGAGCTCTTGCGTAGCATGCTGTTTTTGCGACAATCCATATACGCCTTCTCAAAAGAAATTTACTGCAAATTAATTTTTTCTGCATTCAACAACGCTGTCCTATGAAATGCAGTCGTATTCATGCAAATACGCAGCAGCAAACTAATTTTAGATAATTTTCAAATGTAAAGCGCCGGGTTTACTGTATTCCATGGGATTTAGAGGTCGATTTCGCTGTCGCTGAATCTCGGGGTTTTCTTGTTCACAGTTATGAGCTCATTCGAGTGAGGAACCGCGAATGATCCTGCACCGAAAGGTGACTGTTTCTCAAACTCATTTCAGTTAGTTTTCACCAATGTTTGATACCTCAAGTATTTTAGACAACCATGTTTCGAACATTTGAGGGTCACTATAGCTGCAGCTACTATCAAAGTTATTAGTAGGATCGTGCTGGTAGCGATAATTCCAATGGCAGACAATCATCACTCATGTGCATCATATTCGGTAGTTCACATTCACTACTCAGGTGTTGATAATTCGGTTTATTTATACGAAAAATAAATTTGATCAATGTTGTGTCCCCCAGTTCAGTAATCAGAAGAAAGGCGCATTTGTATAGATAAACGGATATTCTGTAGCGACGTACCGCAAGCGCCAGCACACGCAAGCGAGTGAAAATGCAAATGAGTATGCAAGTGCGTAAGCCAGTGATGCGTGTAATCGGAAGCGTAAGACAACTGTACAGTCGGAATAACTCGGGCAAGGTTGTGCAACATGTGGCACGGTCTAATTGGTCAATGCCCTCCGAGACGAAGCACGGGAAACGTCAACCGTGTACGTGTGTGTACGATTACAAGCGTGCGCCCATGATTGCACGGGGTGCGGACCATACGTGCGTGTGTGAGCACATGGCTGCGCGAACCAAACACAAGAATGAAGATTGCAGTCTTTTTCAAAAACCTAAATGATGTTTACCGAATCGTACCCTGGGTAAATACTGGGTAAAGCGCGTTTTAATTCTGCATGCCTCAGAACAAGATTATTGTTCAAAACCATCACAGTTTTAGCAAAAAATGCCTCCCATCAAAGTATTGCAGAAATCTCCGTTGCAGTGGATGATTTTGAAGAAGCGATTTACTGAAAACAGTCACTGGAGAGCAGATTCCCATCATGTTTTCTCACGTAGTCGAATAATGTTATCTCATGCAAAGCCATCACAATATAACCAGAAATCCTCCTTCTCGTGTTCAGACTCCGTTCATCAATGAGCAGAGCATAAATGGAAAACTGGACACTGTAAACACAATGGCGATAGATGCTTCTGTTCCACGTGGTACTTTGGACTTTTCTGAAAGGCACAGATGGTTCGTTTGTTTGAGGACACGTCGTGGTGGGAGGGGACTTAAAAATGATCTAGAAACATCAATGACCTGGTGAAGAGTTCCGTGACATTCATGGGATATCGTTAGCTGTAACTATACAGAATAGTGCAAGTTACTGTGGATGACAGTAACATCTTTATAAAGGTTGATTCACTTCCAAAGATGAAGCCTTATTGTTCACGTCTGGAAGGAATTATGCTTCCTCATTCCCAAAATGATATGAGACTATGACTGAAAGTAATACTGCTACCTAGAGACCAGTCAATAAAGGTCTAAAAGTTGAACAATGTGAGCCAATGAAAATGACAATTAGAAAACTAGGGATTTCGTCCAGGTTGAAAATACACGCTGCGGAACAAAATATATTTTTGTCTTCTGTGGTAATCTGCGTAATTAATTCAAAGATACGTTGTATAAATTTGCGGTTTGAATCAGGTAGGTGCACGTTTACTCGTTTTATTGTCAAAAAGTAAAGCGCGCAAAGAGGTAGGAACTAAATTGAACGGATTCGCCTCCAAACACAGGATCCAGCAGAGCACTATGGTCTCTTAACCCGTCAAATACGCGTATATGTTCACATCCGTTATAGACAGACCTGAAAAATGACGGCGCATGACGCGTCGAGTTAACTACGCACTCCTGCGACGTCACTTTAGATCCCATCAACATCTCCATGCACAGTTAATCCTGGCAAAAATGCTGATTTTCAATTTTCACCCGATTACGTGATTAGTCACTTTTGAAGACCACAATTTCATCTGTCTCATCCTTGTACCACTTGTTCCTAAATTTTACTTGTGTTGTATTTCTTGTACCGCTAGGTGAATGCAACCATCAAATTAGCTTATCGGTTCCACAAATATTCGTGATTCTGTTGAAGTCAAGATTAAGTTAGAATTTTTTTACGGAATTAGAGGAAATATTGCGTTTGAGGGAAAATTCGTATGCAGTTCAGTGAGGACTAGATAGTTGTTCGCGGCCAAGAAATGGCAGGTAATATAATCTGGTAGGAATAAGATGGCACAGTGATAAACTTTTAAAGTCAAGTCAGCATTTTGAAAGATTCTCATGGAGATGACCGTTGGAATCTTCGGGGATTCATGAGAATAACTATGACGTTTACATTACAGTATCTGTTGATATTTTCAAATACAGAAGGAAGCGACAAAAAGTTTACCGTAATAACTGGTGTGACACTGAAAATGTTATTTATGAGCGTGGTAAAGACCAAAGGGGTGTAATAAATTAAGATCGGTGGGATAAAATTGAAAAACTAGATTTGACGCGGGGTTTCCCGAGCTTTCAAAAGTCAAAAAGAAGCCGCCGCAGTTTGAGTTTGTCACGTTGACAGGATCAGTCAAGATCATCGTTCAGCGTCACTTCGTGGTACTTCATATATCTATCCATCTGGCAGATGATGATACACAGATTAGAAATGATCACTTAGAGAAGCTGGGCAAGATAAATGGCATATGAATTTCGAAGACCTGAAAGTCTTAAGGAGAAGAGTTTACCGCTTAGAACAACGCATAATGTTCTAAAAATTAGATACCTCAGGGATCTTCGTGTTCGATTGATGCAACCTAACCCAAAACTACATCCATAACACACTGGTTTGTAGCCATGGAACAGCAAGTTGGAGGGAAAAACTGTGATAACACACCAACTCGAAGAGAAATAATGAGTTTTTAGGGATTCCTGCGATTTGCCAAGAAGATCTGGTGTTTGGATTATGTCCGGGCCAATAGTCATTGGGCTGTGCCAATTAAAGCAGAAGGAGTGTGGCAACTGTAACTAGAGTGACGCTGTACAGAAGGTACAGATGGAAAAATGGTCAGGGAATGTACACTGAAATATTCCGTGGAGCTGTTTAGTAGTTTACTGGCACCAAGGATTTCACCCCGAGTGCACTGCTCCGAGGTTCATAAGTAAACCGAAAGTTATCCGATGGGATCTTAAAATGTTCTCGTAGGTGACTGAGTATGATCGAGTGAAAGTGAATGAAGTGAATGTTTGAGTATGGGTAATGTGTCGGAATATGTTTCAGAAACAAGGATGGGTGTTGTTTATAGGTAACATGAACGACGGATGATGATTACAAGTAATCTTTTTTCGCTTCTGTCTTTGTTCTCGTCTACATTTGAGTTTGTTCTGCACATGCATTCGCTAGCTCGATAAAGAAACTACATAGATTTATCACGATTTAAGTGCGTGATAGGTTCAAGCGAATGATCGTGAGTTAAAATATGAAATTTGTGGTATTGATCGGTGTTGAACACACGAATACTGGTAAACCATGGTGCGAAGGAAATTCAATTACTCCGCACTTAGGCTGTCAGGCAAAGTAACAGGTGCAATGTCTATCTCAAGCTCAAGCAGCCAATGCAGTTGCGTGCGGTCAAGTAGGGCAGCTCAGCAGACAGCGAATCAAGAAGCAGTGCAGATGTAACATTGGTTGAAAAAACCGTTGGTGTAATGGGAGCGTCAAAGGTAATGGGCGTGTGTGCGTGCGTACGTTTTAGCAGATACAGTATCGACTAACGGATCAATAAGCGTATCGACCTGGACGAAACGCACTTAGAACTTGACCAATGAGAATACCACATAAAACTATGTTTACGTCATTCTCACGATCAACAAGGAAAAAATGAAGTTAGCTCAATTTGAGGCCGTCGGCATGGGATGTGAGCGGTGACGGAATATGTAAAATTGAATATCTACAGGGTCCAAAGCTCGGGGAGTTAGAAACCCAAAATTTGTTGGTAAACGTCCAGTGGTTAAACCCAAGCAGATTCTATGGAAAAACGCAAACCAATCGTACCAGTTCCGTTTTTCATACACGATTAGTTAAACTCTCAGATACTTGCAACAGCAATAGGCGCCAAACCATCAAACACATACAAAACAATCTTTACCGGGAAGTTCAAGATAAACTACACTGTATTAATGAGAGCTAAAATTATAAATCGTTATTGGATCATACTTTAATGTGTATATTGAGGAGGTAATTTTGAAGAAGCCAGTGCTAACTGGTATTAACCCGAAAATTTTCAAGAGTGGTAGATAAAGTGAAACATGCGTTTTCCTATTTTTCTGCAGAGCGGCAATATCAAAAATTGGGAACATAATATGTAACGTTACCAGTAAATGTAATTATTGGGTTGGCTGTTTGAGGATGCGATTCAATCTCCTCCTTTTCCAAATTTGGTTCCGTTGTTGTGACACTGAAAATTGCTTCAGTGTTTTTGACAGGTATACTCGAGGTTTCGTCCTCCGTTTCGGCTATCCAATCCTCAATACTACTACTTTCTGCAATCAGAATAACGGTAGGTAAAATTCCCGGCGTTACAAATGTAAAAGGTTCACTTTTCAATAATAGCACAGGAGAGGCAATCCTTAGAGGCTTAGCAGATTCTGAATATTAGTGTTGTTTGTGGTTCAGGTGGACGTATAAGTTGGTATTAGCTGAGCTTGGCACTTGGGTCGCAAACACTTCATCATGGCTGAAAGTGACATCTTCACCGGCCCACTGATGAATGCAACTCGGGTTGTGATGAAACGTTTGTCACATGAACTCCATGTTTATTTTTCACCAACCGCAAAAATATTCACATCATTCACGACACACAAACTGGAACTTGACATTCGCTTTACTAGTGATAACTAAGTATATTTCCAAGTATATTCTATGATTTCTGCGAGTTGATACCCTGATTGAATTGGCTAAGGTTTTTCGCCTTCTGAAGAGTTAGTTTCTTCTTCACAAACGTGGAGATAAAACTGCATGGGATAATAAAATGATGTCAGAGTTATTCAAATCGGCCACCAGGAAGAGGTTGCAAAAACATCAGTTGAGGAATGGAAAAGCTGTGCAAAATATTGAAAAGTTAAACTTTTTCCTTCCCATTTAAAAGCCTAAATTAAACGTGCATTGGTGTTATCATCACCTTCTAAACGAGATTTTTCAGTGGCAACGGTCACAGTGTTCACCGAAAACTGAAAATGATTGTAAAGTAATGCAAGTAATTGTAATTGTTGTAATGGACTTAATTGACAGGACTTATTGAAACCGCCCTTGCCCAGAACTACGCGAACGGAATGAGCAAGAAGACCAAGGCTGCGAAATAGCACGCTAGCTGTATTGCAGAACAGTTTTGTACAAATATGTTAAATTAGAGAATATAATTTGTAAACTCGCACATGACCAATTACAGGGAGCTTTTGTTGGAATTTTAGAGGCGATCCTGATTGGTTGAGGCTGATCCGTTGACGTGGTTACGAAGCTGTACCTGGCCATATCACGTGTGATAGATGCTGAATCACCACAGTTATACAAATTTTTTCTGTCGTTTAGTAGCCGCTGCTGGTCGTTTAAAAGCCACTAAAGGGAGCCTAGCGACCTCGGCCTAGGTGACTGCAAGCAAACCTTTCTGAACTACCGATACCGTGCAATGGCATATCACATGATACATTTCTATCCCTCTTACTCGGCTTTGTTACATTACGCTGGTTACTAAATGTAATAAACATGGACTGCAAAAAAGAAAATCGGTTGGCTCTCTGTTAAAAGATCATATCAGATATCAGTGTAAAACAGGTTTAAAAATACGAATAATTTATGAATGTTCTTATAGAATTGAAAATAGGGCTAACGAGTACAGCACATATAGCTTTAGCATGATTGCAAAAACATTCCATCCATACCTTATCTGATGGTTTCACCTTCCAGAACACTATGAATCAGATCCACGCACAAAGCTTGTAAGCCCCGTAGCAGGGATCAAAATCGCACTCATGACGTGCCCATGGGTGCTACGGATGTGTCGGGAAAGTTGGGTTACTGCAAACTAGACCATGGTTGGTAAGTCACTTTTATTGACCACGAAATGATCAAAAGTCGCTACCAAACGATTGTCATGGGATACTTAACTTGAAAGCAGCAATGATAAAAAGATTTTCATGCCACGTCTTCTGCTGACTTTTCTAGACGTCACAAAATACTATATCGTGTAGGCGTCCTTCAGTTGTATTTTCGTTTTATTTTTAAAAGTGATTGTGTGTTGAAGGAAGTTCCCACACACTTAGACCACTCCTATGTGTCGTGGATCAACCATGAGTCATCCAATTTCTTGTTTCCATGCTCAACAACATTATTCCAAGGTAGTGAAATAAGAAATGTTATTACCTTTTACCAAAGTACCGGTAGTTGTGGTAGGACAGCGTGAGTCTGACTCAGTGGTTTTAAAAACGAATAATGCCCCACTGAGTTCGGTTGGTGTATTCCAAATTAGATCTTCGACTGTAGCTCAAACCTCCCTCAAATAGATAGCATTACTGTGGGCTGTGATAAAAATAACCAGATAATTTATGCTACTTTTGTTTTTTGCATGAACAGGTGGCAAAGAATCCCGGGAAAACTATTCTGCTGTTTTAGTCACGCGGTGTTAACGGGAATCTGGCATTCTTGCTCACTCTTCTACAGTGCAAGCCTACTACTGCCTTTGGAAGGTAGGCACTGGTTAATTAGAGCAGGTCCTGTTAACAGATTCATTGGCCACTTCAAAGAAGCAGTCCACCATAGGCCTGGTAGAAAACTAATGCACAAGGTTGTCTGGTAAATTCTTCTGCTTTTATATACATGACATTTTCACAGTGACGAGGTTCTAAAACAATAGTTTGGCTTCTTTGATCCAACAAGTAAATATGCGCAGAAATCGGAAAAGGTCTCACCTACGCGATTGTCAATCGCTTTCAAACATGATGGAATATTGAGCACAACATCATTTGTATTACAGAGCTAAATTATTAGAAAGAAGATTTTATGGGCCTTGAAGCCGTGGATGCTTTCTTTTGGTCATGTGAATATGTGATATGTTAAAGCCGCGGTAGGTAACGGATGGTCATTTACAGCTGAACAGAGGGTGCAACGGTAATTCAGTACTTTAAGTGAAATTCCCACGCACTTTCCTATACTCCCGTGTCTTTATTCAGCTTGTTACACAGCCCTTTCCAACCACTTCAACCTACACATCTTCCTTTTCTTTTCACATGTTGAACCCAGTTACCTTATCTCTGTTCACCTACCGTTTCCAATGAGTGCACTTTCACAGTAGACCAATTTTTCATTTCGGTCATTCCAGGGGCCGACGACCTTTAAGTCATTTTGCGTCATACGTGCCCGACCTAATGTGTCAAGTTTGCCTCCGTTCTTTGTCGGCTTTCTCACCGGCACCGCACGAGTGACCTGTATACTTTCCTCCCCTGCTAATGATCACTCCAAGTCGGCGTGGGGACCATGGTCAAGCGTGAGTGCCATCCTCTTGGTCCTTGTCTGAACTAATTTCACGGTCATATATCTGTCCATCCGTCTCATGTACGCTTCCTACTCTTTCTCTGACCGGTCAATTGTTCTTGCTATAAAATATGGATTTCATCTATTCGGATGACTCGGTCCCGTATTGCTCGGCATACCTTCCTCGCCAGACCCTTCAGAAGATTTGATGTCTATTCCGGGTCACCTATGATTGAAATGCCCCCACAAAGTTGGGATGTGTTGTTCCTTATTTTATTGCATGCTCCGTACAGTATGCGTAGATCACCGACTCACCTTATTCGATTTGGTTTTCGGGATCGTGCTCTACGAGTCACTCAATCGCTATACAGCAGTTCAGTTTAAGAGAGTGAGTTTGGCACGAACCCTGTCAAATTTTCACAGAATAAAACATCAACATTTGTGCACCACCTGAGGTTAGAAAACCATCGATTTATTATTGACGGAAAACGTCCAATACTACTTTCAAGGAAATGCTCACAGGCAGACCGATGGAGTTGTATTGTTCAGTCCGCTGAGTTCTATTTTGGTTATTATTCAGGTGGGCATGATCAAAACACTGCTCTGTACAAAAGATTTATGAACCGCATGGTAATTGCGGTAAGTCAAGTAGGAAATGGTCAGGCTCTTCAAAATGACTTCTATGGGGCACATCTGAAGTTGAATTGCACATTTTAACTAGAACAACAAAGCGCATTAGCCTTCTTTCATTTTCTGATAACTTGAAGTGAGAAGGCTTCGGTGTCAAAAGTACCTCCATTCCGTACAGCCCCTAGCCGACTGAACAAACAGAGCTCTGATCCAAGCCTTATTGCTCAAATTGGGGAAAATTTACACGAACGATATTCTCATAAACGGAGAAGCAATCATCTGTGTCGCATTATGTGTTACCGGGTATTTTGAATTGCTTATCCGCTTGAATAGCCAGACGGGAAGCCAGACACTGTTATCTCTTAGCTTCAAAAAGTATGTACACATAGATACAGCAAAACCAAAAAAGAATTACGTAGCTTGTTACAAGATGCATCTTAAAAGCTTTACATAGAACGCACTGCGCTTCCGCACTACTGTCTTAGTCACTCACCTGGCTCCTGTCTACGCCCCCATATAATAATCATCATTCGAGAAAATTCACTTTCCATTACATCTGTGTCATCTGTCGCAGCCGCGGGAATGCTTAAGTCAGTAGAACAGACTAGTCACAGTGAACTAGAACGATCGAACACATTCCATAGCGCATAAGTGCTGCAATGACCCATCCTAGCTCACAAACTTTGACTGCACCACTATGGTCGACCTTGGCCACCGCTCATGATGTGGTTAGGAGTGTTCACATGGTTGATCCTGCGGACGCGTTCCAGCGCCTGTGAAGTCATTGCGACAAAAGCCGACGAAAAATACTAGATGTGTTATCGATCGCTATCACCAAAACCATCTTGTATCGAAAAGCATCCATAGACACAAGTAAACGCACAAGAATGCATACAGTAAAAGTCCAATAAAATTTTCGAGCATTGTAGTTGGCTTTCTGCCTACTGTACGCTTGCACGTGAAGATATTATACGATGGCAATTCCTCTTGCAGTGTCTATCTGGATTGCCTGTTCATGTAAAAGTTTTAATGACAGCACCGTCATCCATCGATCAAAATGCGACTGAGTCAACAAATGCGGAACATTTGTTCGATCAAAATGTTTCACATATTGGTGTAACTTTCTTACTTTCAAGCACAGTACCACTAACAGGAGATTTGTGAGATATTTAAGAGCTCTTCCTTACCTAGATTAGAAGCTTGAACAACGCGAAAATAATGAATAGTTTACAACCTTGGTCTAACTAGCGGAATCAAAACGTGTCGCTCCTCTGAGTCACGGCCAACTTTGCATAAGGTACTTCGGCTGATTACGCGCATAAACATATTGACCGAATAAGATTTATCCTTAGATTGAAAAAAGGATCAAAGTCATGGTACCAGTCTGTACACTTTCGCAAAAAGAGCATAAACTTTCATCCCCGATTTGAATTATCTGAGGATCTGATTCATCGATTCATTATTCCTTTCACTTTTCTTTCAATCTATGTTCCACAAAGTCCTCCAGCCCAGGCATGTGAGTGAATCAATGCTGTTTATTGTGTATTTGTGTCAGACATACTATTCTTTCTAACCGCCTTTACTTCCTAAGATATGATGTTCTGGTATGAGGTATCATGTTTCTGGCACAGCAGTTGAAGAATTATATATATATATATATATATATATATATATATATATATATATTCAAACTCAGAAACGGAAATTCCAAAGTTTCCGTCTTACTAACGTTATTGGTTTTCCATTATCTTGGGAAGGGTTTTCTTGGACGAATGTGAACTACTGTGTTTTCAGCTTGGTTGCCTGCTATACGTAAGAAAGACCTCGAGGCTGACATTTGTCAAGATTTCGTGAGTGATATTTATAATGATGTGATGGGTCAGCGCAACTGTGATACCAAATGTGTTCATTCTGTCTCATCTTCGGCTGAGTCATCTGAAGATCACCGGCAAAGCTGTTCCCGTAGGGTTTTGCTCAATGTGATGGAACACGGCACTGTTCAGTGTCAGTGTTTCTTGAATAAATGCTGCCCACTGCTTGCGGAATCGAGGCAGACAAAACCCACACATTGCTAGTTCATACTTTCACAGGCAAAAATATGCAAGTTAATAAAACGAGAATCAAAATTACCTGTTGGAACGGTAACTGGAATTGTTGTGTTTTGATGTGGGATAGTCTCTTCTGTCATATGTGTTGCGTTCTTTGTGACACGGGATACTTTCACGTTGCTTTCATCAGGCTCCCTTGAGGTTGTGTCACGATTTCCGGATTGATCCACATCCGAATCCTCGTCAACACTATAGACTGCGACGAAGAAAAACTGTATGAGACATGTCATGTTGCTTTGTGAGCTTTTGTTTTTACATGGAGCACCTTACAAGCAATTCGTGGATGTACATTCAATTTCCCCCCTAAAAGCTTACCAAACACTGATATGTGTATTGATTCTCATGGTTCAATGAACGGAAACATGTTAGTTCTATCACGTAATCAAAACGCAAATGATTCATAAAAACCAAGGTTAAGTGGAAGACATCAAACTCATTGGGATTGCGAGAATAGATCATCAAACCAGTAACAATTTACTGTGGAAATGGAACATTTTAAAAATATGGGAGAAAACTACTAATCTTTGCTATTCTCTTCATTATGCACGATCAGTATTTAGTTGGATGTACCTGTTTTGTCAAATTTGATTGGATAGACTTTTGCTTATTGATAATTTTTTCCTGGTATTTGTGAAATAAAAGAGTGCTTTTCAAGTATAAACATTTGGATGAATGGCTTCCATCAGAGTTAGTTCTGGGGACCGTTTAGTTGGTAAACCGTAGAATAATCTTAAAAATAATCAAGTATCAACGGAATCAAAAGTGGGCACCACGAAGAATATGAAAATTTGTTAAAGATTGAGCAAAAAAGGACAAGGTTTATTTTCATCACTGTTGAACGAATATTGATTTCTGGGGGTAAAGCTTATTTTTGAGGTATGAACCGCGCAAGATCGGTAATCAGGAAGAATAGAAGTGAACGTACACAAATGGAATATTATTTTTTCCTCACGCTGAACAGAGAAATTGCTGCTGGTGACACTTTCAACCGAACTTTACAAAAGGTGATTCAGTTCCATCGTTTTAATTCTGGTTAGTTCGGCAAAGGGCAACCCGTTTATCTACATTTTTTATGTTAGTTATGATGTCACAATATAACATAGTGGGAAACAAAGAAACCCCTTAGGCCGAGAAATATTTTGGCATTGTTATAAAAAAAGCTGAAGGTTGTGAATCCCTCCGCGGGAGACATTCAAGAGAAATCACTCAAACAATGGAAAGGAACGAAAAAGATATTTGGTTGTGTCATCTATTGACCTGTAGTAATATGGCATTGCAATCCCCAAAATAGGGATCATTTGTTGTACCCATACATAAAATTGTTCTTGGCTATCGATTTACTAAATGTGATCTGCGATCGGACTTAATGGACTCAAAACGTGACTCAGGTCAGGAAATAGCCAGAGAATCTCATTCTAGTGGAGTCACTCATTCAATACTTCTGCTGAAGTGGGTCACAAGAAATCATGGCCGGACGTGCGTGAGGAGAGCAATCAACCATATTCTGTGCAAGGGAAATCCGTTGGCTTATAAATTGATTCTTACTTGTTTTCCAGGTCAGAGGTACATCCGGTAAACTGTGCACATTTAAGTTCATTGCCCACGTACATGGATCACAAAACTTCGGATGTCCAGTGGGTGTTAACATGTCCATCCTCTAGTTTAATACTTTTCCTCGATTTTCAAGTGATGAAAACTTTCAAAGTTTCGTTTTACTTATGGCATCTAAACGAATAAGTTTTCTTTTATTGCAGACAACATTTTAGGCTTTGGAGTGTATAGGTAATGCTTGTTCATCATATCCTGATTTGGAGACAAGAATGCGGAGCTTAACGGATTACGGGCGACTTTTAATCCAACAAATAGTTCGAAAAGAAAAGTATCTGAATCTTTGAAGTCAATTATCTGGAAAAAACCAGGCTAGAAACTGTTATATAGAGAATATACTAACCCCTGCACATTTTGATATAAGTTGGTACAAAAATATCATTTTTTCTTCATTATTTTTTTATATTTGGGATATTTTGTTAGGATGGCTTATGCACAGAAATAAGCTGACGGCATTATATTTTCACTGAGAGGAATAGAGACCAAAATTTTCCTTCAATTATGTGTCACAAAGTAATACTGATTAGCAACTAAAAATGTTTTGCTGGGGTGTGGATTTCAATGAGAGAGAAAAATTAATCGCAGAATTCACGATGTCTGATAAATTTGGGCAACAACTGAACTGAAATTCGCATGCCATCCTTGTAGATCTAGGAAGTGTAGTGCGCTGGATCATCGTACTGGCTGATGCAATCAGTCAAATATGAAAACATATAGTGAGCACAGATTATCACATTATATCTCGCACCATTATGCCTCTTCTTTACACAAGCATACTGCAATTAGCGTGAGTGTTTATATAATTGCTTTAATGCTATTTCATAACAAAGGCATGATTGGAGCAACAGACAAGTCACACAACGGAACCGATTCCGTCGTGGCATCAAAAAACCATTCAGAGTAAGTTTTCAACTACGGCTACCTCCACGAAAACCACGAAAGGTTGGGTCATGAATCGTACAAGATCGTATTGTTCAACTTCTCGGAACTCTCTGGATACTGATTAAAACAGCACAAACACGAGGTTTTCTTGGTAGCTAGAATTTGAAATCATTCCCGATCTCAAACCAAAACTGTGCGAGTGCAGTGAGTAGTTTATCATTTGTGACCCAACTGAGTGAGTGCGCGTTTCACCTCTCGTTTTCCTTTTGTTCCCGTCCTATGATCTGGTGTCACTATCACTGGTTAGTTTGTCGATAAAAAGTACAAATATAATGCCTACAGTATGCACGTAAACAGGAGATGCAATGATTCCGCTTAGGGTCCATATACGTCAAATTCGATTTAACCTACTGGGACAGTTGTCATTAGTCAACAACATCAGGTAAGCGCTGTGGATCAGGAGAAAAACCTGATAAAGAGTATTTACGATCTGATGTCCGGTGATTTCTTTCTCTACTACATTTTTCAGTCATTAATGTCTCCAAGATGGCTGAACAATGTGCCGATAGATCCACACTGTCGTTGGGTTTGGGATTTTTGTGTGCTTGTTTGCTGCCTTAATCCAATGGTAGCGAACTGCATTAAACACGGGAGCCGGATGACGCGTCAAATGGTAACCTGACACCTCATATTCAAATAGTTGGGTCCAAATTTTGCTGACTGTTGAACCGGAGCCTGCTTCGCTCATTCTCGACTCCTTACTCCTAGTGGCTTTTTGTTTCCTCTCCGTTTCCAAAATGCTACTCCTCGATATGTGGCCCTACATTTATTTTGAGAGAATCGTGGGGATAAATGATGTGGAACGAATGTATTGAAGTATATCATTTCTGTTTGTATTGCACCGATAAAGGAGTAACTTTTTCAACATGAAATTTTCACTTCTGCATTTTTATTACCGATTTTTGATCGCCCCCTGCTATTTTGATTGCACCGCTCATAAATCTACTTTATTTATCCAGTATCAAAGCACCAAAAACTGTCTTGTTCTCGACCGAGTGTCCCCATAACTCAACCTGATATTCTCATTTAACTTTTGGTAAAACATGTGAAAATTTTTTAGACCAATCGTTGGATGATCGGAGGAAGGCAAGGGTAAAGAAAGATGTAGAGGAGATACTAATAAGGTGTCTACAATCTTTTGGAAATTTGTGTTGGCGATATATTCGAACAGGCCACTGATCGAGAAAGAAGAGGAATAAGCATGGTTTTGTGAAAGTTGTGCTTTAGGCTAGATGCGCGAGAGAGAATCTCTTCAGCAGTAGAGCAGTGGAAATGTGGAACGTATTGGTTGAAAAAAGAATAACTTGCGAGGTGTGAGATATCGTAAAAGGACCCCGAATGGTTGGTGAGGCGAGATATTCACAGAAATAGGACGCCGAGAATCAGGGAGGAGTTGTAAGTTACTGAAGTCCTGTCAGTTATTCTATATGTCAGTGCCTACATACTGAGGCACGAAGTGTAGTGGAAGCACACATGATGATCATTCCTCGAATGGATGGTGAGTACAGTGTTAGTACTCCTTTCTTTTTCAGCTGAATTAAAGGAACGAACCACTCCAAGAAACACAACCGGAAAGAATTACCGAAGTAGTAGTGGTATTTGAGGATCTCTCTGCATACCACTGAAAGAATTAGGGACTCTCGACTGGCCTCGGCCACTACCAGTTCTCTGCAACCCAACCTGAGCTAACTTCACACCGTCATTTCAGTATGAGCTTTGTTAAGTAAACATTAGGCGATCGTGAAAATAAAACCACTGGTAAAGCTATAAATTCATTGGAAATTATAATCCAGCAGATGATGCTAATAATAATGTTAGTCATAAAATGTGTAGTTATTTATAAATTTGTACATTCACACCTACATGGAGTCATTCAACTTTTCAGACCAATAAAAAAATATAAAATAGACGGGAGAAAGCACAACAGAGAATGAGAAGTAGCTGGAAAATGATATGTTCTGTGCCATTCATTTTGTTGTTTGTCTGAGTGAGTTTGGAGTTATGAGGTGCGAGAGTTTACCGGGCCGACAATACAGCTTTCAATCCGACGACTTCTATAGTGAGCCGTGTTGCTCAACGTCTCTAATGTACTACAATCCTAACTACTCGGGCCTCAAACAAGGAGAAGATAAGCCTCAACCGAAGCCAGTAACTGTGCCAGATTCTTATCTATACGCCAATTTATGGCCTGAACGTCGTGTCGCTTCTTCTAGCCTTGCCTAGCACATGCGATTAGAGCACGGAAGGGTGGATGATCAGTAGGCATACGCACCTCATATCCACGCCATCGCAGGCGGTATAGCGAGATCTCGTGGATCAGACGTTGGATATGCCACACACACGAGGACGAATTCTATCTGTGCCTTTGCTGAAAGACACTGCAGTCTACCAAGTGGTTCATTCGTGAAAAGATTTTACGGTAACTTTCAAACAACACAAAGAAAAGTGTCATCTTCATGATCATCTATTCATTATTTGTCAATTCCAAATAATGTTTGTGAAATATATTGTTGTTTCCAGGAAAAGGCAGTTCGTTCTATCCCCGTCAAAGAATGCACCTGATCAAACTCGCATAGAATAATGAAACAACAAATACTCTCCGAGAATAATAAAAATTGGGCGATAATAAAAGAGATCACCTGTTGGTGGATTGACTGTTTTCATGATTGGCGAATGTGAGTCACGTTTTTCTGTCACATTTGGCTCAATGGTCGTGTCAGTTGACTTATTCGCACTGCTGTCAACTGGTACACTGTTTGTGAAACCCATATATTCCTTCAATTCCTTGGCTGATATATCGGGTACTTGGAACTTCTCATCGTCCTCTTCCACGTTATAACCAACACCTGGAAATAGAGGTAAATACATGGTACCCAGGTCATTTGACATTATAGACAGGATACCGTATCGTGGTGTGAAATGAAGTACAATAACCGGATGAAAATGTACACATTTATTTGCATATTGTGAACTATAACCCTGCATTAGTGTTTGTGCCACCACTTCACACAAACATCGAGTGGCCGCACCAATCCATGGTAATCATGCGGTAAGTCACCTGGCGGTATTCTTGTACTTTCTTCCAACAGTTAGGTATTTCTGTCACAGAATAATGCCAACTTAATTCATTGCAGCGAAGGTACTTGATACTAGAATGTGTCTCCTCAGGAACGTAGTTGCTTACGTGCAACCGATTGTACAGGCAGATAAGGTGACAGATGATGAATACAACTACGCCACAACTCAAAACGCTCGAGGAATTGTGTTGTCGACACAAATGCACATACATAAACAATGTAGTTGCTGGTCTCTTATTCACATATCAGTCCACCATCAGCTTTGTCCATTTTGTGAATTATTTAGATGTTTAGTTATTATGTACTTTTGGTGAGTGATAATGAGGTTTTATGGTGCCAGTCTGTCAAGTCTTTAGCTGGTCAGTCATAGACATCGTGATTTATTAGAATCCCATATGAGCTGTTTCAAGGATTATGCTCACCCTGATTTCGTTTCATAACTTATGTAGTTGTGCAAAGAAGATGGTTCAGGATCTAACCAGTTTAATGTTTTTTCGAGGTTTCAATTCATACACCCTCCAGTGAATAAGAAGAATACAGACAATGGATTGCACGTGTTGGAGGAATATGGCTAGTTAAAATCGGTGCACACCAGGCCCTGTCTGAATCAGTTTAGGGATGCAGATTTTTCTCGGAATTTTGGATATTCTAATAAACACATACATAAAGTACTTTAAAAACTATGAAGTTTCCTCATCTTTTTTATTATCCGTGATAGAAAATGGATTGAAGGCTTTCTTTCACTTCCGAGTTGTGATTAGTCTTTAGAACTTGGATGGGTATCTAACCAGAACCCAGTTACACAAAACACCTATTACCGGGAAACGTCTCATGTTTAGATCGGTTTGCCCAATATGGCAAAAATATGTTCAGTCTTTGGTTTGCTTCCTAAAGCCAAGTTGAAGCCACTGAACAGAATCTACCATTTTATTAATCTACCCGACTAAGTCTGTGATATCTCTTCATAGAAGCAGTAAGAACTGTGCTTTTGACCAGTTTCACCCAATGGGTTGCTCCAGCCAGCAAAACATATCCGTGGACACCACTCTTCTTGGTTAGACACTCCAGCAACGAACTCACATACCAGCATGGAGGTTTTACATACTGACTAGATAAATAAATGTAAACGAGGCTGAAGCAATTAAGGTACCACTTTCTTTAGCAGACATTCATTTCATTCAGCCTCAAGAAGACCAAGAATGACAATTTGCATTAGGTGCTGGACCCAAATTAAAACTGACTGATTTCTAGACTGTCCTAGCCGTACCCGCAGATTTTTGAATATAGATCGGTCAGTATCTAAGATTGCCGATTCTATCCTTAATAAACCAGTACGCAGGAATATTCTGGTTTACTTACAGTTCTTTATATCCAGATATGTTCTCACATGACATAGTCAATTTTAGTCGGTCATCACAACGTGAAATCATTTTATCTCGTGATTTACTCTCCACGAAAATCCTGGGATTGGTAGAATCAATGGAGTGTTCAGATAAGCGGATTCAGCATAAAATAATTCGCAGCATTTTGCACCTGTTTGTGCTAAGTTTAATCAAACTGTTGTGCCAATGCTTATAACAATAAACTAAAGTGCTAACCCTAGTTCATGCTTTTAATTTGTGTGTAAAGAAAAATATGAACTCTCTGGGAATTAGTCTAATTGGTTCACCAGTTTCCCGTCACACATTTCTGGTTTAACCCTGAATTCGGTTATCCTGACAGATGGGAGACATTTATTGGAGTGTCTTTTCTTTTTAGGATTTCCGAACGATAATAACACAACAAACAATAGTTTCTGAATGCCTGCTGTTGCCGGGGAGTACCGATTCTGTGTGCAAAAGAACATCTTAGCAAATGACATTTATACCTATCATCACTGTGTTTCACTTCGCTGGATGTTGTGCTCAATTAACGGCTACTTTGATACATTCAACAATTCTTCTCAGTGTGATCCACACCTGTCGAGTCCATCTTTATGTGACTGCAGGTAAGAACAACAATATCGGTAACTGTCCATACCGGTGTTACCGGAAGGAACTCATCAATCAATATTCCACGAAATATGACGCGCCCAGGTTACGGTGCAACCGGGAGCCAAATATCTATAGAACCCCCGGATCTCAGTTAGGAATTAGGTGTGCAGGAATTCTAGAAGTGGACAGAGCTATACACCAAATCGAGGGACAGTTCCCACTGCGTACCTACTGGGTTGGAGTTATCACGTTTGGAAATATACGGGCTCTGGTTACTGCTGTTAGTAGACTGTCGTATGATCAACCTCAGTGCTACCGTATTAAATACGTTTTGGTTTCTGTTGGAATTACGTTCTTCTTGGTAATGTGCGTGTGTGAGTTTGCCATTTGGTTACAGTCACCCTTCATTCACTAAGCACATATGGATGTGGGGGGAAATGTATTCGTCAGGGTAGTTTGTGGCTCATCAGACGCACTATAGTTTGCATAAGGAAGTACCCCATCCAGCAATATATTCCTAATAAGTATCATACCTAAGATAAGCAGGTATGCCGAGTTTATTGGCAGCGAATCAGAGCGCTTCAGTTTTTCCACAATTACAGTACCAAAAGGCTCATTATAGAGAGTTCATTGTATTTGACAAAGATAGGGGAAACATTTTTGTTTCACCAGTTGTACACCTTAGAGGTATAACTGTCCAGTTCATCCCATATTATTGCTTGACTTGTTATGAAGCCACAATCGTCAGGTGGATGCTCCGGTCTTATCCTCTGTGCCGATCTAAATGGAACGTGTGGAGTGCTTCAGTCTGGATTTTTCATGCAAGAAGAATGAAGCCCTTATTTCTAACAGTCGCAAATCCTCTTTTGTTGTTGGTCTATCATCATGGTCATCATGGTCATCATCAGACCACAGATAACCCCTTAACTAACAACCAGTACTATATCGCAAAAAGTTTTTCGCTCGAATCCCTCATATTATCAGTGTATAGAACAGTTGCAACAATTTTACTTGATATAGTGCATTTGCTAATGAGAATAAGTCAGCGGGCATGTGCGATATGAATGCTCCTCCTATCGACCATCGCATATACATATTATACTTACCTCGGTGTATCTCAAGTCTAACCATATCGGGTTTATGAATATGCATCGCATATAACGACACTCAGTTGAAAGTTCACCTTTTGGCAAAGATAACAAACTGTGGTAAACAAACGACTGTCTACTTTTCGCAGAGGTTCATTGGGAACGAATGAGAGGCAAATTAAACGAAGAAATGAGTTAATGTAGAAGTTTCAGCTCCGTTGAAATAGTTACAACTACGGCCAAGAGAAATGCAATCGTGCCTAGACTGCATTCTTATTATTGATCAAATATTGACATAATAGATTCTGAACACTATGAGAGCTAACAAATTTCTGATTTTTCGGATAGCATCGTCCATCAGTACTGATATCACACGAACGTGAAATGTCTGACTGGTGGCCAAAAAATAACAGCATGGCAAACCATAGTTGTGACTTATAAGCATCCTTCAGCAAAAGCAGTATTCACTTATTAATGTTTGCGATGTACCGACAGAACTCGCCTTTTGCGCGAGACAGCTCACGAAGTTTAGCTATTTTGTTAACTCGCTTGCTTGCTTGCGGATTACTAGCGGGCTACGGGCGGATTTGTTTTCACGTCCGTACAAATAAATACAACGCCACCATTAAGTACTCCGTCACCAACTTGGAACATAACAGGACAAATGGTTTGTTGGAATGTGCATACAATTACTTGTCAAACATGAAATGGATTAGGATATTAGATCATTCGAGCCTGATACTGAAGGCTTGGCTCACAAGAACACCCACCGCTGGTGACGTGCTAAGACCGTGTTAAGAATCCGTTCGTGAAGTGTACCCAAATATTTTGGCTTAGAATTTCGAAATAAAGGACACACCCAGAATGAAATATTTACCTCGGAGTTACCCAAAATGTTACCAGTTTTTTCATGTAAGATGCCGATGAAAAGATGAATCACTAATCCCGCTCTGCTTGTCCTCGATAACTTTCAATTACATATATACAGCAATGATTTGGAAGTAGTTTAGCCGTATGCTAGTTTTTTTCTTGAGGAATAGACCAAAGAGGCTAGTTCACGGGTTTGAACCCGAACGTAATCACGTATCATTGGAGAATGACGGTCGGTTTGGGGGCAGTTCGTGGCATAATAACGACTATTGCGCATTTCACAGAAACATTTCGTAATGCTCTCCGCAACCTCTGTTACTGCTCTAAAATTCGTTTAAGGCTGTCGTCAGTCATTCACATAAAGTGAAACCTTTTTACCCGTGACTGGACCTTTCTACCTTTCGGTACGTAGTTATCCCACTGTAATTTGTTGATTTTTTATAGGATGTCACGTAATGGTTAGCATCATGTGATGTTAAACGATAAACTTGGAGTATTTAGGATAGAATTTAGTCCGGAATTTGAACTGGACTTACCAGAGTTCGGGAAGTCTTCTCCATTAACTCGAACTTCGGAAAAAGAAGAAAAATGTTCATTTATAGTTTCGCACTCAGAATCACAAGATTGGCTCATTGACGGTTATTGTAGGAATGTAACGATAGAGGTTGTCCAGAGCTTGATTACCTTTAGTTTTAACAACACATATTACGTAGCAAATTGAAAAAAATGGAAATGAACCCAAATCAAGGAACGGAATGGCAGTTGATTCAGTGGATGATGAATTGGTGGTTGATGGCACGAGTAATTGTGAATAAAATGAATCTAAATGCCGAGAAGCATATATGGGAGATTTATAACTGTATGAGGAACTAGATGATGGTGATGATGAAGAAGATGATGGTGATGTTGAGGACAAGTTAACATAATGACGATAATTTTGATGCAGTAACCGTAATTGCTGATGATTTTGATGATAATGAAATTTCTCATATCCAATTGCATTTCGAAAGTGTTGTTGGTGTTGATGAGGATGATTACCAGTATCATCATTATATTGATCCGGATCATGATAGTGATGATAGCATTGGTGAATAATGAAGTGACGGTTGGAATGACGACATTGTTGACAATATTCGCGTATATGTTGATGATGCTGCTGATGTTGTTCATGATAATGATGCTGATGATGTGATATAAGGATGGTCACGAAGATTGCGATGATCTCGTTGGTTCTCATGTTAAATACCTGATAATGTTCAAGATAAAATTGATTGGCTAAATGTGGTTCATTTTATTGCTGACATTCAGGCTCATATGAAGGAAATGATGGTATTGAAAAAGACAAATATGAAGATGATAGTGTTGGTGAATATGAGGGTGACGGTTGGGAAGAATTTGACAAATTAGCCGAACGAGTATGTTGATGATAAATATAACAGTGATATTGCTGTTGATTCTTGTAGTGAACATGATGATGATCTCGCTGATATATTTAGTGATTATTGTGATGCTGCTGTAGCCGCCCTTTGTCAATAGGATAATGATGATGATTTGGATGATGTAAGTGATGATGATGATAATGACGAAGATGACGAAGATGATGGCTAGGTAAATAATGGTGAAGTTTTCTGATGATGACGATGATGATTGATGATCATGATCATGATCATGATCATGATGATGCGTTTGACGATGATGATGGTGATATCGATAAATCTGACGATATAGATGATTATGATGATCTGGGCGGTGATAATGATGGTGACCGTTATGATGATGTTGATGATTTTGCTATTGATGCATAAGACTGTGCTAATTCGAATGACAGCTATTTTGATGATCCTAATGATCGTGATGATGGTATTGAGTTTGTTATTAAAGATTACTCGGCGGAAAGGTTTGAAGCTCACATCATTTATAATGCTCGTGATTCTGAAGATTCGGATTTTTTTATTGTTTTGATGAGAACGATAGTGGATAAATTTTGATGATATTGCTGCTGGAATCTGTTGAAGATGCGGACAATAATGTTGGTATGTTGATGATGATGATAACGATGATGTGGCGGTTGTTGTTCGTGATTCCTTTTATTATTGCGATTCTCATCATTTAATTATGTTAGTTTTCACAGATGTTATGGTGATGAACACCGGATGATCATGGTGATAGCGGTGACGATTCTTTCTTTTTTTAGTAGCCTCACATTTACTCAGTTTTTTGTTCGTTTGGAGTTTTTGTTTACTTTTATTCGACACCAACATATGCTTTCCGTTGAATGACTTGAATGCTCTTTATACTGTATTTTGTAGACGACCTTAGAAAATTAGCCACAACTCATGTTTCAGGCAAATGGAGGAAAACTGATCAATGAACCTTTGAAATAGGCATGATCCAGTCACCGAAGTTAGTGCGAAGTTCCCCTGCGACCTTTGTTTTATCAACCAGAACGTGTGGTAAGCAAGGCACTGTAGAGTTACGATGGAAATTTATACAGGATGGGATAAGTCCAAATTCGGAACGTGTGGAGGGATGAGAACGGCATGCTGGTAATTCACGCTGCATGGGATGGGTGGGGTCCACAAGAATCCTCTCGGCGAATTTTTCACAAGCTGTAATGTGCTTTTCACAAGAGCTGGGGATAAAATGGCCAATGGAAATCAACGAGACACGACTGATAGTGGCTGGGCCGTGGCACAGAATGATGAAATCTTTCTTAAGTAGACCAGGCACGAATTCGGGAGAGCAGTAAATTAGGTTGGTAGAATATATGGATGGACAGCTTGTGTGGCAGATGTGGTCCATAATAGGGTGAAAAATTCTAAATATTATATAAGTTCTCGGAAAAGGTTGAAAGTCCTGTTTGTTGGAGTTAGACTGGCAGAGCATGACGTCATCAGCGTATTTGAAACGTTGTGCAGGTGTTGTAGTGGTGAAGTCGCTAATATATATGGTGAAGAAAAAGGGGGAAAAAAGGTACCCTGAAGAACAACTGAGTTGGTATTCAAAGTACTCGATAAACTCTTATGTTGAGTACGGTGAGTTCTAGTAAGTTGAGTTCCGTTAGAAAAGTAGTCTTTCCACCACGAGAGTAAGGAAATGGAACAACTGAAGGACTTCGATTTTTGACGAAGCAGCGAACGCAGAACCAAATTGAACGCAGAAGAATAATCGAGAAAGATACATCGAACAGAAGTCATGGGACGATTTAAGTAACGTGGAATGAAACGGCAAACTAAAACAACTGCATCTAAAGCACATCTGGTGGGTCAGTACGCAAGCCGATGAAAGTCATCTGGATCAGCAAGAGAGAAAGGCAATCGACTTAGGATTGCACGGTCAGTCCACTTGAGCGTATAATAAGTGATGACGATGGGACGAAAGCGTTTTGTTCTCCAGAAAAGTTTATCGTGATGCTAGAAATCACGATATCCATGGAACTTATTCAACTGATGTTGGGTTGTACTGACATTTGTGGTAATATTTTCGGTCCGACACGTCACTTCAGTCGGAATAATTTTTGTTCAAACAAATTCTATGGTGGCTCGAGTTGCGACAGTTCTAAACAGCAAAAATCATAAGGTAATCGGGGGTGGGAGAAGGTCGTCAAAATTCCCGTACACGTTTTTACCTGATTGCATATTCTATTTAGTGTTTTGTCATCTACGAGTTTAACTTTGTATTCTACCTCCGCTCGTAAAACTCTAATGTCCTGCTATCTGAGTGTATTTGAAATCAGTGTGTTTTATACACGTTTAGGTTTTTGTCGATCTTCGGTAAATATGACTCCACCAATCACAAATGCAACAATCATCTTTGAGGTTTAGATGCTACTTGTTGCCTACTATCGATTCAAGCTTATTAGCCATGATCACTCAGGGAAACAATAAACTCCAATGAATTCAATGTTCAAATTAGTGTGCCAAGGCCAACCAAGTGATATGAAACACCAACATTGGAAATAACTGAAAAATGCCATCCAAATGCCTTCTGTCCACTGAATTGAAACGCTTAAGGTCCACTTACACTGGCAAGTATATAGGTTAAAAATTATACTTGTACTTTGGTTCACACTAGATAACCCTTCCGGCGCGTATACGTTATTGCTCTTACTGATCTCCAATAAAAAAACGAGGAAACCTTTCATTACGAGACTTCGGAGAAAATAAAACATTGTCAATCGAATCCTTTTAAAAAAAAACAATCAGTGACATGAAATAACTTACATAAGAAGAGTATTATAAGCCATACGATATTTTGCATGATTTTACTGAGTTGCTTTTAAATAACACGATTCAATCGGTGTTACTATGCTGTCTTCATGACTGTATGATTCTAGTTTTTGAGAAATAAATATGCCACCAATGTACTCAATCCCAATGGAAGACCTTAAGTCATGACCAATAAAGTGGAGCACCTGTCTCTACTGTGTTCACGCAAGTAAGAATGTAAACTAATAGAGACACGTGATTTGTCATAGATGGCTAGAAGTTAATTTTCGATCGGTCGCTCATGATTGACTGAATGTTGTCACCATAGAAGAATGCATTTTATCCAGCAGGTATGAGGTCAAACAACTCAGTAAAATCCATTTCCAACTTTTTTCTCTTTCAATAAAGCTCAGATTGGCATTTTTCGTTTCATGACTTGTAGTCTCAGACATTACCAATAAGTTAAGTAGTATAGACTTTCTGAATTCAGAAGTCAGCTGTGAATTAGAAAACAGCCAGGATTCATCAACATCGTACCATTATGTTTCATAGTAATTCAAAAGTGGAATGATGGAACCAAGTGTGATTTTACTGTAAATAAACACGATCAAATTATTCAATTCTTTGGCTGAACACTGTCAACGAAATAAATCAAGAGTAGATGACAACCTGATGAATGCACCAATGATCCACTGGATTTCAGAAAAATTTTCAAAAGGGGTCCCGTCACTGACATAGTTAAATAAACCTTCCATATAACTGGTTGACATGTCATGCATTCGGTGACGTACTACATGCCAATTTGTTTGATTCTCTTCGCTGTCGGTGCAGTGATACTGGTATTGTCAAACTTCATGTCAACGAGAGCCTAATTTGCAAGTTTCGTTCTCGCGCCTGACAGCGAGAATTAAAAAGGGCACGGTTTTACGTTTACAATAAACAGCCAGTACTGGCGCAGATTTAGGATAGCAGTCGTTGTGTTCTTTTCTTCATCGAAGAGCAAGAAATACGGCCCGAATGAAGAGAACATCCTAATTTTCCTCCGCCAGTCAGCCGAAACAGTGAGAGATATACATACACAGAAGTAACCCAAATATGCATAAAAACACGGAAGTCATGCACATGACTATCCACCGGGTCTGCTTTTGTTGTTTCGGATTTTCCACTGTTTTCTCGGCACAGAGTTTGTCAAGTTAACTATGACATCATATACAACGTAAGCCCTGTCACGTTTCTGTTTGACCTAAATTACCAATACGTAGGTTGTCCAATGACCCACTTCATCCAACCGGAAAACATGTGTTCGAGGGCGTTTGGATCTTGGCTATCCTTAGTAAATTTCGCGAATGTGAAAGTGAACAAAAAAAGGAAAACATTTTCATGTATATATACTTATAACCTTTCCGTGAAACAAGGCATAAGTCGTTTTTCAAAAAAAAAGAAGCCTTCTGGCTGATCTTTATTGGTTAAATTTGAGAAAATATTCCATTTTTGAACTTGAAGCTATCCTTGCTTTCTGAGGTATGGCCAAATTTAGTCCATAAGCAACGATAGCCATGTTTTTCCGACCATAATCAGTAAATTAGGTCAGTTTGATGTCCCTGTATTTGTTATAATGATTTGTTTGGAAATTTTTTACCAAAAACATTGTTTTCTTCGAATCCCTCCTTGGATTACTACAACCAAAGCACGCATCTTCAAAAAGCTAAAATGATAGACAGTAGGATATATCAACAAAATGCTTCTGGGCTGAAAGGGAGTGAAGTCACATGGGAATCTTATACAGGAAGGCAGTGTTTTATGTAGAGGTATTCAAAGCATGGCGATAATGGGATCACAACATTGATCTCATAAAAGTTGTCACTGGCCTTTCCACTTCCGAAGCGAATTTACAAACTTGAAACTCCAGTTTTACATAACTGAGTGCATTGACGAACAGAGGTGCACGTGATGACCATTCTAAATAGTATTCTGCTCAGAAGCGTAGTTTGGATCACGTTACCATTGTTAAAGGATGTGAAAGGGCCAAACGTATTCGCAAGTACAGTACTCCTCGGAAAAATTCTCATTGGGCTATCAAACTCTAATTTATTCAAACCAACCCCTACAAGGGATACCTATACTTCCCTCTTTAGTGCTGATCTTCATTTTTCTAAGCAGGTGAATGAAGGATATTCACGAGTGATTAGTGGGGACGAAAGAATCGGCAACTGATTTGTCACGGGGTTCAATCATTTAGAGCTTATCAGTTTCTTCCTATGAACAAACAGCTAATCTATCCTCAGGGGTGTTTTAAAAAAGGCCTACGAGGAATAGAACAAATCCTGATTATTTGGAGTTGTTAACTGACGTTGAATGGATTATTGATCCTCCTACTGGGGAATGTGAAGTTCTTCTGCTTACATCGTGCTGAATGAGCTACCCGATAGCGATAACTACCGCAAGTGACTAATTGGTTTCAGTCACCAGCTTTGCTCAGTACCAACCCACTTACAAATTACAAACTCATGTATTATTGATGGCGTTTTACTAGAATTTGACTCAGCTTACTGAAACAAAACTGAATCGTTTTCGTCACCAGCTGGTTGACAATTATACAGTGAGGTCTTTCAATTAATTTTAATCAGATGACCAGCTTGATCCATAGGCGTATTATTCAAGTTGAAACCCCGGGTTAAACTTCACAGAAGGACTGACAGCAAGCTAGCTGTACTTCTGAGAGGAATCCGCCATTTTTCCTTGAACCGAACACTTTAAAAAGAGTAACAAATTTCAAATTTGGAAAAATTAAAAATAAACGACATTCGGTACACTTTTGTGATAAATTACCATTGCAGACAAGCCTGAAGCTACAGCGTGTGGAGAAGGGTAGAACACATTTATCGAAAGTGCACCTTCTGTTTCGTGCTTTTCACCGAATATCAGGTTTCCGTAACTGGTGCTCCCCTATCCACTCATTTACATACTTGCTTATGAAATTATCTCGTTTGCGTGTTCAACAAGCACGACCTCCAGCTCTAAGAGCCTGCATGAACGAGGAGTTTGTAAATAACTCCTGGTTTTTTAACGTGATCAGAGCGAATTTATTCATTGAGATTATATTTTGTTTTTATCTATGTGACTGCGTAATGTAAACAATTTTTTTCGAGAGTTGTTTCACTTATATGTCACATTTTTGAATGGCGGGATTGAGTTGTTCTTTAATTATTACTCACCTAATGTAATACGTTGGTTTTACCCTTTTTTGTCAAGAATCCGCATCAGCAGTGGAAATCTGTCTGTGTGTAGCCATTCCCAGTTGAACACATAACCAGCCTTTTTACTTTGAGAATTATGTAATTGCTTAAGAGACTCGATCTTTTCTAATGCACATTCAACCAGTCTCCTGCTTTGGTACCATCACGATTAATTCCATCACAATTTGGCCAGTGTCACTCTGGGACGTTTCCCGTTATCATATTATGCCATTTGGAAACTGCTTCTCGAGGCAAACAATAAGCATGTACAACTGTTCTTTAGTCGCTGTGGCCGACATTCTGCTAGACTAGAGAAAGCAAGAGTGCAGTTCAATAGGTTGTGTATAGTTGCCCAAACCCACCAAGGATTACCGTCCCCCTCAAGCAGTACCACCACCTGGTCCTAGTTCGGAAAGTTTTCAACCTTTTGTTGTTCTGTATCGGAAAGACATAGGCGTGGTCAATAAATATTTATCAGTTTCTTGAGGACTGCGTGTTTGTTAGGTCTGATGAGAATTTTCCGCTTCCTCAAAACTCGGCGACCTCTGATATGTAGGTGGCTGCGTATTTCTCCGAGACAGACATCAACTCATTGTTTTGTGCTTTCACAGCAGTTTTCTTCTCATCGTTGTCAGGCTTTATATGCAGTTGTATCCCAAATTTGGTTCAAGTAACTCATGTTTTATCCAATCCAAGAAAAAATACCCTTTCAGGTTCAATGATCACCACATATTACGACTGTCTGCACACGCGAATAAAACTTGTTTTTAACAAGTGATCGATTTAGTAATAACAATAAATAGCTGTTTTATTCACATTCGCTAAAATGGTCACTTTTAGGGGGGGGGAACTAATTGAGATCACCAAAAGAAACTTTAGGCCGGTAGCAACGTCGTTCATTAGAATAAATAATTTTTTTGAATTCATCATTCGCCCGGGTGGATGTGGAAAAACACAATGCGGTATCGGACCTGTTTTCTCTCTTTGGTACACTGTTTTCACTGACTGCAATCAAGGTTCTTCGTTGATCGGACAATAAAATGCGGAAAGAACACGTGCTAAGTTCATGCCATCAGGTTCGTGAAAAAATCATCAGTCCGTCTTGATCACAAAGGAGGTTTAAAGATCGGTTAACTTATTTCCCGTCGGGTGTTTGACAATAAGTAGTACACAGTTCCTGACCGCGGAAATACGGTTTTATATGGGTAGTCGAATCTAATCCATTCAAGGCTGTGCAATATGAAAGCAGACAACTTGTATGTCTCGTTCATTCACCCGTCCCCGGATATTCCACCAAAATATATCATATCTGGTAACTGTGAATTAGAACCGCTGTCTTTAGAAAAAATCAGGCAACTTGACAACTGAATACTAACCTGTGATATCAGTTATCGATGCCAAGACAAGTACAGTGAACGGAGTGAATAATTCCTAATCAATCCGTTGGAGTCTTTGTCACCCTGCATCCTGGAAAAGCACACCAGTTTAGCATATTCAAACAGTATTTTCAACATTTTGTTTGCATGTTTCCTTTCAAGCAATATAACTACCTGGGTAATCCATTCGACAGCGCACTCTGTTTTTGGCCAGTTTTGCTAACCGTAATATTCTTCCTTTCACAGAGAAGCCTGGTTGAAATATCATTTATCCAATAGAACTTACGTTAGAAAGTTGCTCCTTGAACCTCTGAATTTCTCCGGAGAGCAGTCTTTTATCTTCGTTACCTACATTTGCAAAAATATCCATCGCATAACTCTCACAGATTCGTAGGTTTTCTGATGCCGTGGTGCTCTCTCAGTCCATTCATATTTAAACTGACCGAGCCCCTTGGTCTGCTAACTAAATAGACCACTCAGCACCGTCCACATCGAGTTTGGCTGGTGGCGGGATGGATCGTACCTCGTAAAACCGTATAAAATTCGATGACACAGAGCCTAAAGCGACTTGTATAGAGTATGTCCAGTATTTAGAGAGTTGTTTGTTCAAACATAGAGGAGAACATATCCTAACGACTTTGTGAAACGTCTTCTTCACAACTTTACCTTTGAAACGGGATCGGTTTAATACTAACCATCAACTTTGGTCTAACAGCTCTAAGGTTCGTTGAAAAACAACGTAGTGATATTATTCGGGAATGCCGTTATTGCATGAATAAGCCATTCTCGAGTGATTAGTGTAGTTATCGTGTAAGGCTGCAAAAAAGCAGCGTTTGATTTTGTGTGTTTCCCACGGTTCTTTATGTTGTTTTATGAAGCGATTTCTCAAACAATGGCAATACTCAGACCACCATGTTTGATATATTTCTATGTATCCTTACTTCGGATTACTTTGGCTGTGTGAACATTTGTAGCGAAAAATCAGAGAACTATTTCAACGTGATTAGAATTCTCCCACCTTGATGATAATCGAAGGTTGTTACCTAGTTTAGGTTTGAGCAAACCCACGGCTAGTCTCGTGGTTTGCACCTTATTTATCCATTTGTGTTTGCAAGAGCATCCTTACCACAAGATGAAAGGGGTGAAAATATTTTGCAGCCTTCAAAGTCCGAATGCTTCTTCCTTTCCGGTGGTACCACACTGGATAAATTATGTGACTGAACGGTAGACCGAATGCCTAAGTTTCTACGCAAGGTTGCATGCATGGTCGTGTGTTCAAAGTGGTAAGCTGGCTCAAAGGGCCTATCCGATCAAATAGCAGGTGGTATACTTGCCAACCTTAATGAGGTCCCCGTGCAGCCTAAAATCAGCTCATGGTGCAAAGGCAGCAGTTCGCAGAAATCAGTTCTAATTAGTCCCACGAAACATAAAGACCCATCATTTTGCATAGATTCGAAGCTTCATGAATTTGGCAATAAGGGATAGAAGTGCGATAGCTTCTCCCTTACTCGACTGACCGGGGAAATATAATTGATAAAGCGTCCACAAAATCTCTAGTCAAGTCGAGCCAACTAATCGATGGATTTGAACGGTGACATAGAGGCTCCTTGACTGCTGGGAGAATACCTATTGAAACCTATCAATGAACTTCAAGTTTTTCCGGTAAACAAACAAGAAACATCCATGCTACTCGGGCCATGCCTTCACAATCGCCCAACTAGCACCATGATTTTGAAGCTTAGAACTAGTGAGATTGACCTGAATCACGGATCTGAACAGGACACTGAGGTGACCTGAATGATCTTTAATGGGCTTGTTAGATCGTAGATCCTTATCGAGGACTCAGTCAATCAGACGAACTTAGACTTTATAAGACAGTTTAGCTAGATACATCCATATCGCTAATTGATTGGTCAGTATTTGGACTGATCCATTTTGTTCACTCCTCAACGGTGTATGCCTATATAACGGACGTTCAGAAGAAAACATGAAACGTGAGTAAAACAAGAAGAGAAGTTGTACACATACAACGTACTTCCAGTGTGTTGCGCACCGGTTTCAAAACAAGCGTGGGCCAGAATGTCATAGTCAACACTGAGATTAGAACCGTACACGTTTTATTATTTGTTTTGTTTGATTTTCAGTTGTTTATACGGGACGGGAGGTCAACGGACGGGCCAGATGACATTCGCGCCAAAACATCTCTCTTGGGAGACGTCGGTGTTGGAGGATATAAAATCTCTGAGCATCCTCAAACCTAGGTGGCCAGGTTTCACAACCGTTAGGAAAACTGCGAACGTTGGTATTGTTTACCCTTTAGTGGAGGAAACGTCGGATGTCATAGCGATGCCACAGGTGGCGCAGTTTTATGAAGGCTGCTCCGGCTTTTGGAACTCATGGAGTGATTTACTCCCCAACCGCATCACCGGCCGTGATCAAGTTTTCGGGGAGCTTACGGCCAATAAACACCCCCAACTACTCCCAGTAGGGGATGAATGCTTGCATAGGCTCCGACCGGTCCCGAAGAAAAACCTCTCCTTTTTGGAAGCGCAAACCACACATCTTTATGGGACGCCTTAACCATCAAACGGTTCAAAGCGTGTTGTATTATCTGTGCACTGTCGATCATAAAATTCGATATCAACGATGTTCCGTCGGATGAATTCAACCCTACCATTTCATAAGCCAGAAAAAGCGTTTTGTAGAATATTCTTTACAGCAAAATTGAAAAGAAACAGGGATATATTGCAATCGCGTCAAGCTCCACTAGAGACGATGAAAAGTGGCGAAACTGACTATATGCCCCATCTGAGGATTGAAGGTGTATCACTGTATGGACCGACACGTACTTAGTCCCTAGTCCAGATCTAGTGAAGAAATTAAAGGCTACACAAAATTCCAGAAACACAGTGATCGCTCGTCTATGGCAATGGTAACGGAGCTCCAACTGCTACCAGAAGGTAGAAATCCGATCTATGCATCCACGAACTGTACGAAACCCAGCCTGTTCTTCTCGAATTTACCAATCACGCGAGTTGTAGATTCTGCGATGAATGGCAGAGGCTAACAGCTTAGACGCTACTGGGGATTGACTTATACTACTTTGGCTGGAGAATGGATCACGCGAGCCATTCTGGAAGATGGGGACAATAACTGTTCAGCCCCCAAAGCATGGGACTTTCTCGGATTGTCAGAACATGGGGAACAAAGATTGAAGTTCTCAAACAAGCTTATTTTCAAGCAGCTTGAAATAAAACAGGAGGACCACCATTTGAGTCCAGCGTTTTGTGATATCCCAGGGCTTTAGTTCCATAGTTGATCTACACTTACGAAGAAAAATCTGGCAAAAAAGACCCCGGGAAATGTGTGAAAATATTATGGGATGAGCTGGAGAAGCAGGCAAGCCAAAATGTACTATAAAGTACATTAGGGCTGGCTTTAGTTACCTGAGCAAGCCGTCATTTTTGATACAGTTCCAAGAAATTACCCTTGGTGATAATAATTCATGTCGGGTGGAATAACAACAAATCAAGTAGGTATTTAAGGGGTGGTGGTGTTCAGACTGCAGATTTTAAGATTTCCATACGAGGGAATTTGTTCAAAGAGTAAATAGATAATCAGTTTTTCCTTGAAGGTCATTAACTAACATGAACAGGACAGTCATCTCCACATAACTTCTGCTGCACAAATCATTCGCCGCTGTTGTATTTTGTCTGAACAGAGAATGTTGTTTTTGTGTTTGTACTTACCTGCCAGGACCATTCCTTGTCTGAACAAAACCATCTAATAGTGATGCACATATTTCTTGGGTGTATATTTGCACGCTTGAATTTTGAGTAGGACGTTCGCCTTACCCAGAATGATATTGGTAAATCTGCTACTCTATTTCTATTGCTGGTATTGGCTACGACTATCCGAAGTTGAAATGGCGAGTTATTCCCTCAAAGACATTTTGTCCATTTAAACTAAGTGACCATGGATAACATTTTGGCCGTCCTTTCACTCTTTCACCGAATCCGTTCCATTTCAATTACACCAAAAAGAAAACTGCTTTTTGCAAACCCATGCACTTGCATGCTTGCTGCAGACAAACAACGCTCACATGATCCATTTGTTCGTAATGTCCTAAAAGTATCGTTTCATTGGAAAAATAAGTGATCCGCCCTGAAGCGGCCCTCGTCCGAAGCGATCAGATGTACTCGCTCGTCACAGAATTTAGTACTTGGGAAGGATGTTCAGAAAACAGCACAAAGCAAGGGTGAAAGTAAACAGGTCGTTAACACCCACGCAGCTTTTAAAATGTTCAAACGAGAACAATAAAGCCTGTCGCTTTTAGGACAAGACACGAAACACAACATTTCTATCAGAATGGAATCAATCCATCATTAGTTGATTCTTGCATAGTTTTCTCTGGTATGGAGTGGAATTCTGCTCTCAGTTTGCTATCTTGAGCATGAAGTTTACACACGATTCAAGTGTGCATCCTCGCAATTGTTGTATACGGATAACATGGGATTCCTTACTGGGATCTCCACCACTCAGTCCTTTGCTATTCTTCGTCGTTTTTTTCTGAGACTATCAACTCAGCCTTTTCTACACTCAGGGGATTTCCGTCCGAGGGATAAATCATAAGCGGCGGGGAAGATAATTTGCCTTCAGCTGTATAAGATCATAAAGTTCATCCACCCAAAAGCGATGCTTCATTGCATTGTCGTTGGTTGGACTGTCTGGAGGGTACACACATCAAAGGTGAAATTAATTCCTGGGTAATCCAGTAGCTATTGAAGCATTTAAGGATAGTCCAATGCTTGACGTCCTGTCATGCCTGGTTGATCCACTGAATTTTGCCCAGTAGGATAATCCAGAACATGAGTAAGAGCTATCACACTGCGTACATCTAAAATACGGCACTTTCATCAGCAAGGCAATTTATTAACTTCACCACCTAATTCCATATGCCTTAGCATGGATCACATTTCCCGAAACAATAGCATGTTAAACCGGCAAAAAATGAAGACCAGTCTAGCCAATGGTTAACTTTTGCTTTTTGCCTCACTCTTCACGAAATGTAGAAATGCTTTCCAGATATTATGGTAGTTTTTCTGTCGAAGCTTCTGAAACTGAACCTTTCAGTGCACGTGAGCTGATGTAATAGCGTTGGTAGTATTTGATTAGTCAATCACTTTTCTAGCGGGACTTGGTATCACCCACAATATTAGCTACCTCAATGACCTCGTATGGTACCGACGATGCTGCTTCGGGTAAATGATTCGATTCGTCCCATTTAGACACAACGTTGTTGACATCATTGAAGCAACCAAGAAGTTCATACGAAATGTTTCATTGACTTAAAGTTCTTGGTCCCCAATGGCTGATATATCGGTCTCTTTTCTCATATTCACGTGGTAGTTTGTTCACCGCTCGTGGATTAAATTATCTCCACGTGAACTCGAGGCTTTAGAAACCAATAATGTCCACTTTTTCACCAAGGTCCAAAAATATTTTCTCGTGGCACCGTCCCACCATTGGTGCGTGGACACTTTCGAGTTATACTGCCATAGTGTAAGCGTTGTGGTGATTATCATAACTGAACCCAGCGGGCTTTTCAGCTATTAGGTCAGAAGCTAAAATAACATCTACTAAATCATTCACTGAACGTGTCAACGGCCGCCGAGACAGCTGACAAACCACAGTAACTCCCACAGCATATGTGGATCTACTGAATATTGCCTGACACATTTTATCAAATGATTTCTATGACCTTCAGGGAAATACCTGACTGGGCAGAGCGTTTGGTATCCATATATATATATATATATATATATATATATATATATATATATATATGAACATAAATGGAAAATTTCATGTGTGTGTGCAGAGATGTCCATAAGCTTACATGAGCACATTTATGACAAGCCATAACGAGTTCAAACCATCAATCAGAACGAGTGCCCGTGAGAAGAAAAATGTCGAATAACTATCAACTCCTCAGACAAAGTTGGACAATCGAATATTTGTTCAAGCGTGCTCTCAGTCATATAAGAACAGTAAATTAAATAAAAATTGAATGAGTAAGCATTCAAAAAGGTCATCGATGGTCATTTGGAAAAATTGGATTCGCATAGGTTCTACCTTTCAAATGTATTCAATATTACTTGACCTAGCGATAATATGATAATCACAGTATAGCATCGAAAACCGTTACTAATTATTTCCACGAAAATCTAACTGTTCACCTTGCTGCAAGCAAACATGCGTATTTTAAGCCGGTCTCAGACTATCTGAACTGCCTTTGAACTGTTCGACGAACATACTCCACATGATGTTACATCATTCTGTAACCGTTTTTATAGTCTACTACTTGCTTTCTGCATAGCAACTTGCTCACGTGATGAAAACTCCTGCGTTGAGACCGGCTTTCAGCACAGAGAAAGATTTTGGTCGCTTTAACTCCCTTTTATTCTGTTTCTTCTTCCAATTCTTTGTACTTTTCGTCCAGTGACAGTATGTTTGCTAGGCAAGACACCGAACATACTGAACCAAAAGAAAGATACCTAAAAGGCCTACACGGTGGGTAGGACGGAATGTAACGGAAAGGGTTTGTAAATAACAGACGAGATATCACTTTCCTTGAGTATAAAAAGGGCTCACTAAATGCAGTCTGTGTTGAACGATCAAAGCACGTTTTCCAACATTACCAAATTGTACGGTTTACACAACAGAGAGGAAAGTACTTCAGTTTACAAACCGTTTTCAAGATGTTGCATACATATATACTGCCAGCTTAGTATAATCCTTTTGGTGATAAATTTGGCATTTTACTGCCTATGGTAGGGAAGTATAGTTGACGATAATCTATCTTCATGAGATATGGTGCACAGGAACTTGAACCTTCAAAGCTGTCTGCTTCGAAAAGTCCAAAAAGAAGTGTTCGGAATTTATAAGCTCCGGCAAAGCCCCAATAACTTTGCCCACTTTGCGAGAACATTTTGAGAACATTTTGCTGTCCTAAGATTATACTGACGCATGCAGGTAGTTGCCTGTGAAATTACCATTGACTGGTGAGAACTACAACGTATACTAATGGAAAGACAATGACTGATGATCGTCGCCAAACACAAAGTGCACAGATATTAGTGATCAGTTTTACATTTATGTGATATTTTCATCCGTATCCGGATATTGTACCACAATGCAGGTTTTTTTTCTGCAATCTCCGGCAATTAGAAACAGCATCAGTTTTCTTTCAGGTGGAAATTGCGTTTAAAAATGATTCCGAAATATTCAATGCATCTAGGTTCTCAGAGTGAGTCCTACCCAAAAGAATGACTTTAAATCCGGCTGATAATGCAAAAATCAAAATCTAGTGATTTCATCATCACAGTTTTCGACCCCAGATCATACTCCCGGGATACAATCTGTCCCTCTATGCGAACATTACCTCTCACCCGACTGATTCTACGACTGAAATCTCTCACGAGCAAACATCACGTCTAAAGGAACACGTAACTCAGGAAGCATAACTTCAGGCATGTCCGGAAGTCGGCTTCAGGCTATGATCACGTTTACCCAGATTTTGCACAGACCATTGTCGAGGAGAACAAATTTGTTCCCCTTGATACCAACTAGTATAGATTTTTCAGTTGACCTGAGCACACCAAGTTGTCCTCAGAGTCAAGGTTGCAGTGTAACTGATCGTTGTAAACAAATTTGGCTAACCCAAAGAAATGACTAGCTAACGGGAGTGTACAGAATGCTTGAGCCCTTTGGTACTCAAGTATCCATCGGGTAGATCATTGTCTTTTCAAATAAATATCAGACCATAGTCATTTTCTTAAGATACAAGATGAACAGCCCCAAGGTCAGAGAGATATTCGGTTGACCAAAAGGTGTTGGCAACACAAACGCTTCACATCGTATTCTGGAAAGTATTTGGATAGGATTGTGGGAAAACATTTTTTAATTTCTTTGCTTTCGGTTCTAGTTGTGGCAACTGAAATGATAAAGTATCAAACTCAAATAAAGACAAAGAGTTGAAAATTCGATTTGATCCAATGGGATTCCGTACGCGATCCTATGAAGGTCTCATATTTGGTCATCATCACACAACCTGAGCACGACAGCGGGGAACTGATGAACAAAAACTGATCAGCAATTGGGAGAATGGCCCAATGTAGTATGAGTTCAATGTAGAGTTTAGAACTAATATATCTGGAAAGCATTTCTACATTTCGTGAAGAGTGAGGCAAAAAGCAAAAGTTAACCATTGGCTAGACTGGTCTTCATTTTTTGCCGGTTTAACATGCTATTGTTTCGGGAAATGTGATCCATGCTAAGGCATATGGAATTAGGTGGTGAAGTTAATAAATTGCCTTGCTGATGAAAGTGCCGTATTTTAGATGTACGCAGTGTGATAGCTCTTACTCATGTTCTGGATTATCCTACTGGGCAAAATTCAGTGGATCAACCAGGCATGACAGGACGTCAAGCATTGGACTATCCTTAAATGCTTCAATAGCTACTGGATTACCCAGGAATTAATTTCACCTTTGATGTGTGTACCCTCCAGACAGTCCAACCAACGACAATGCAATGAAGCATCGCTTTTGGGTGGATGAACTTTATGATCTTATACAGCTGAAGGCAAATTATCTTCCCCGCCGCTTATGATTTATCCCTCGGACGGAAATCCCCTGAGTGTAGAAAAGGCTGAGTTGATAGTCTCAGAAAAAAACGACGAAGAATAGCAAAGGACTGAGTGGTGGAGATCCCAGTAAGGAATCCCATGTTATCCGTATACAACAATTGCGAGGATGCACACTTGAATCGTGTGTAAACTTCATGCTCAAGATAGCAAACTGAGAGCAGAATTCCACTCCATACCAGAGAAAACTATGCAAGAATCAACTAATGATGGATTGATTCCATTCTGATAGAAATGTTGTGTTTCGTGTCTTGTCCTAAAAGCGACAGGCTTTATTGTTCTCGTTTGAACATTTTAAAAGCTGCGTGGGTGTTAACGACCTGTTTACTTTCACCCTTGCTTTGTGCTGTTTTCTGAACATCCTTCCCAAGTACTAAATTCTGTGACGAGCGAGTACATCTGATCGCTTCGGACGAGGGCCGCTTCAGGGCGGATCACTTATTTTTCCAATGAAACGATACTTTTAGGACATTACGAACAAATGGATCATGTGAGCGTTGTTTGTCTGCAGCAAGCATGCAAGTGCATGGGTTTGCAAAAAGCAGTTTTCTTTTTGGTGTAATTGAAATGGAACGGATTCGGTGAAAGAGTGAAAGGACGGCCAAAATGTTATCCATGGTCACTTAGTTTAAATGGACAAAATGTCTTTGAGGGAATAACTCGCCATTTCAACTTCGGATAGTCGTAGCCAATACCAGCAATAGAAATAGAGTAGCAGATTTACCAATATCATTCTGGGTAAGGCGAACGTCCTACTCAAAATTCAAGCGTGCAAATATACACCCAAGAAATATGTGCATCACTATTAGATGGTTTTGTTCAGACAAGGAATGGTCCTGGCAGGTAAGTACAAACACAAAAACAACATTCTCTGTTCAGACAAAATACAACAGCGGCGAATGATTTGTGCAGCAGAAGTTATGTGGAGATGACTGTCCTGTTCATGTTAGTTAATGACCTTCAAGGAAAAACTGATTATCTATTTACTCTTTGAACAAATTCCCTCGTATGGAAATCTTAAAATCTGCAGTCTGAACACCACCACCCCTTAAATACCTACTTGATTTGTTGTTATTCCACCCGACTTCGTTGGACATGGATTATGAAAATGGTTAAGTTCAACGTCACCGTTTGCCTGTGACCTGTTAGATTGATAGACTTTCAAATTATTGCGCTAACAACTATCTCACCTTAATCAGCACAATATCCTAAAAGCGAATGAAATTTACTGGAGTTTAAGGAGATCAAACTTTTGTATGGAGTACCACGTGCACCCATTTAGTTAGACAAATAATAGCACTGAGGGCACTTGAGAAAATGCTTGCATTTCGTTGTGCTTTCAATACAGAACTAAGTAAATCTGTCAAATCGATGTACATTTCTCTCTATACATGAATTGGATGGATTGAATCGGTGCTTTTTGATCAATTTTTTCTCTTGATACCTTCCAATACCTCAGTGATGTCAAGAAAGTATTCGCCTAACTTATTCTCTTGAACTAATCATGTTACTGTGAGGAACATTATTCTGAACAGCCCTGATAAGATGAATCGGTCAGACATTCATTTGGTCGGCAGGTGACATCACCACCGAAAATCTACGCGAAACTGAGCGCTTCATCCCTGAGATAACTGGAACACGATATTTAATTACGGATATTTTTGTTTTTAATTGAGAGGTGAAAAATCAACAGGCCCAATGTGTTTCTGTTTTGAGTTTCTAGCTGAATCAAAGTGACTGACACCGCGGTAAGCCTCTAAGGAATACCCAGAAAGCCACCATTCAAACGCCTTCAAGCTCCAGGCAGAAAGTCATGTGGCCCCTTCACTTTATACGACATTCTAACACCTCAAACGCGGTAATTATTCGACCACCAAATCTTACTCCTCCCCCGTACTCACATCTTTACATTTTCCGAGGACTGCAGTCAGCCGTACTTGCGGTTGTGTCTCCGAGAGGTGTCCTGTTCCCATTCTCCCGCATGCGTCGTCTGAAGTCCAAGTCTCACCCAGTCCGCCGAAGAAAGATGATGCTCTTCTGCGCCTTTAACTTTCTTGTAAACTCGTCAAATGTAATATGTGAAAGCTGATGCGTAAGGAGCAACCAGCGTGTTGAGCTCGTACGCTGGCGACCCTTGCCATTGACGCGTTTCTTATCCAACGGACTAGCATCCAAAACACCGGCTCGGTAGTTTGAATAATGACCCGTTCATTCATTCTGTAGAGTTTCACTTCCTCTTGCCTGTCGACCCTGAGTTTGACACTTTTTAAATTACTGGCTTAGATTTGGCTCTCTTGAGAGGGCTGAGGCTGCTGCTTTTTACTGAATCTCAGTTGATAGTCGTTTGTGAAAAGTGATTTTTGAGGTTCGTGCGAAGTGAGCAAAGGCCGTCCGAATAGAAGCAGTTTGTTTGTCTTTTCAGATTTTGTCTCCGTATAGTGCAGCCTAGAGGACGGCTTTTGGCCCTATGTTCAGATCACCGCTACTATATCGCCAGTGAAATATTCGAGGCACATAAACAATATAAGGATGACTTTCGAGTGGTCAAAGTCCACGGAAGTTCGCCAGTATGACAGGCCATCTTATATTCAGCCCTGTCATTGGTGGCTAATTGTCATGGGGTCTACTTGGGCCCGTCGTTTACTCCAAGAGGGCAGAAACCAAATGACGTACCGGGGATTAGAACGCCTTAATTTCTCATTAGCAATATAGAGGCGGTGATCTGAACATGCGGTCAAAAACCGTCCTCCGTTTTCCGAACGACAGGAATCGAGACCAGAAAGACCTCCCAAATGAGCCTTGTTCAAAAACCGCCGACCTACTGTAGCATTCGTGTTTCCAGCTACATTCACGATATCAACCCCGTTTCGTTTTACTTCGAAGGTAGTGTAACATTTGGTAGGAAACATTTTTGATTGCATCTGGGATGCACTGAGTGGAGACAAAATCTGAGAAGACAAACAAACTGCTTCTATTCGGATGGCATTTGCTCACTTCGCACGAACCTCCAGGATCATTTTTCACAACCGACTATCAACCGAGATCCAGTAAAGTGGAGCAGCCTCGGCCACTTTTCCTCCGTTTTCATGAGGGTGGATTTTGAAGAAGTTCAGGTGGTAGGTATGTGATTTCCCCAGGGTGTATCCCTTTCATCCTGATGAAGTTCCCAAAGTCAGCAGGAGACGCTTAGAATGAATTCCGTTTTTTGTTGTATCTGGCTGATTGAGAACACTCAGGAATTCCAACTTATTAGTTGAACGGCGGTAAACAACCAGATGAGGATGGAAGAAAGTCGAAGTGATTTACAACTTGTTTGTCCCAAAATAATGTTTTTCGCAGTCGGCTGATTCTGGTGTTCGTGATTCCCTACCTTCCTTCAAGAACAATGTCCGACCCCGAATCTAAAAAGGTTTCAGCGAAAAGACTTGTTCTAATTTATCAAAGATTCACGCATGTTTTAATACGGGTAGAGAAGCGGTAACTAAACCATAATCAACTACGTGGAATATCTATTACCTTCTTGTTTCAATGAGTACCAAATAAGGCAAGAACAATATGAAAATTAATAATAGTATCACATAGCCATCGAAACACTCCTCGAGAGTTTTTAATAAAGTGTTATTTTAAAAAATGACCAATTCCCACAAATGTTCAGCCACTAGGGCTGAAACTGTCTCGTAATCAGTGAAATAAATAGTGTCATCATCATCATCATCGTACAGCGTTAAACAGTAGGGCAAGCCCCACTGACCACTGCCTTTCTCACCATGTTGCACGTTGAATTAAAAAGTATGAATATACAAGATGGACAGGGAGTGGACCTACATGGGTGGGAAAAGAAAAGACTGCCCTAGTAGCCAACACACGGAATACACAGTCTAACTGTACAAACGTACACCGATCAAACATTCTGATTCGATAGAAATTGACAACACGATCTCCACTGTTCGCGGTTCGCAGCCATATCCTTCAGTGTCTCCAGCCAACTGGTAGACGGATCTTTTGGACCCCAACCACGAAGACGTGAAGCACCTACTTTTCATAAGTCTGCCGTACATTTTCTCATTCCTCGCTGCCACGTCATCTGTTGACCTCCACGTGGTCTCTTCCACTCCCTAGGAGGGGCGGAGAATAGGACACGGTACGGTAGACGTGTGTTTTCCATACGTAACACGTGTCCCAACCAACGAAGTCTACTAAGCTGGATACGCTGTGACAAAACGTTCTCTGAATTAGTACCCAATACTCGCTTTCTTACCTCATCGTTGCTTACTCGGCTATTCCACCCAATCCTGGCGATACTACGTAAACATCGATGGTCGAAAACCTCAAGACGACGAATATCTTCAGCACGCAGACTCCAAGTTTCGCAACCGTACAACAAAACTAAACGCACAGTGGCACAGTATACACGACCTTTCAACTTCAGTGAAATATCGGATCGGCGCCACAAGTGCTTCATTCCAGCGTACGCCACTCGAGCTTTGGATATCCGCGTACTCACCTCTACTACTGTGCTCCCATCCGTCGTCACGCAGCTACCGAGGTAGGTGAAGTGGTCGAGCATCAACCTCGGAATTGTTGACGTCCAGTCTTGTAACATCACCTTGCACTTTGAAGGTGCAAAGCGCATGCCGAATGGAGCTACAGCTCTTGCGAGATTATCTAGTGCACGCTGAGCATGTTCCGTGGATTCGAACAAGCAGACAACGTCGTCTGCGTAATCTAAGTCACATAGCTTTTCACTATCTCCTAGTTCGACCCCTACATCCTGAAGATTTTGCAGCGCACTCTCCATTATTTCGTTCATGACGAAGTTAAAAAGGAATGGAGACAAAAGGCATCCCTGCAGAACACCACTGGTCGTTTCGAACCGACCGGATAGTTCGCCGTAAACCCTTACGCGGCCAGAAGTATGAGAATACAATGATCTCATTAGGTTCACGAACTTCTGGGGCATACCTTTTCGATGAAGAGTACTGAAAAGCGATGTTCGATCAACTGAATCGAAGGAGCCTTTCAGATCTAAGAAAAGCATTATTGTTGGTCGGCGGTGCGTGTGACGCGTTTCAAGTAGTCGGCGAAGAGTAAAAATCTGGTCGATGCATCCTCGACCTGGGCGGAATCCAGCCTGCTGTTCGCGGACATTCCTCTCGCGAGCCGGTGTAAGACGGTGCAGCTAAATCGAAGCTAATACTTTGGTGACTATCGGGATTAAGCTAATCCCACGATGAAAACTGCAGTCATTGCGTCTTCCCTTCTTGAAGATGGGAACAATCAACTACTCATTCCATATTAACGGAATACGCTCCGCGTTCCAAATGTCACGGAGCAAGGCGATTAGTGATTTTATCAATGCCTCACCACCCAGTTTGAAAAGAACTGGGGGAAGTTCGTCGGGACCTGCCGCTTTCCCCCGCCTTATGTATCGAATACATGACTCTAGTTCTACTTCTGATGGGGGCTCAAGTGATACCACCCAAGGAGTCACAGTTGTTGACACGGGAGTAACTACACTAGCGTGTGGCCAGCTAAACTGTTCCTTGAAGTACTCGGCCCATCGGTCAAGCCTTTGCTGTTTGTTATGGATGGGTTCTCCATTCCTATTGCAAATCGTTTCACTGACCTGAGTTCGCCGTCCACTGGTGTCACGAATAAGTTTGAACAATCTTTGACTGTTACCTGAAGCAGCTGCTATTTCCATTTCTTCGGCTACCTTCACCCACCAATTTTTGCGATCCTTCTTAAGGCTTCGCGTAACTTGTCTTTGCAGCTTTCTCCGCATCTTATTCATCTCTTTACGGTTCGAAAGATGACGCTTTTGCTCCATTATACTCAGCGACTCTTGGGAGATCCAGTGTCTGTGATGGACAACGGATCCAGGACCACAGGCAAAACCTGCTGCAACGTGCATCGCCTGTTTGATATGAGACCAATGCTCATCTACATTACTGTTCTCCGTGGATCCTAGCTCATGTGCTAACTTCTGCTCATAACGGGTGCAAACGTCTGGATCACACAAACGTTGCACGGCTAATCCGGTTTGCGGTTTGCGACGATGGCCATGGAGCTGGAGAGATAATCGCATTAAAACTAATGCATGGTCCGACTCTACGTACGTGGACCAGTAAGATCTACAGTTCTGAACAGAACTGCGCCATCGGTAGCTTACGGCGATATGGTCAATTTGACTCAAAGTACCTGTAGAGTTAGAGCGCCATGTCGCTGTGCGACGCCAGCTTTGTCGGAAATTTGTGCTAGACGAACAATCGATTGTCTGCACAAAATTGGAGAAGCCTATCCCCGTTATCTGTGCGCTCAGCAGGTAAAGCACAACGCCCACCTAAACAGGCTTCTGACACACTGAGTTTGCCAACTTGTGCATTGAAGTCACCAGCTGGCACTACAATGTCGGAACCTTTACTGCTGCGAACGAGAGTGGCGAGGGCATCATAGAACTCATCTTTCTGCAAGTCTGAGCTGCAGTCCGTTGGGGCGTACGCCGAGATCACGAACAAATTGAGTTTAACATAACTATTCTCTCGAACGCCGACTGACCCTTGGAGTCTCACAGCACAAAAACGACTGTTAACAGGGATCCAGTCTAATAGGACAGCCTCAGCCTTGTCAGTCAAGACAATTCCTACACCACGTTGACCCACAGCTCTAGCTGCTTCGTCTCCTGAGGTGCGCAGAATATACCTCGATGAGATACCTGGAGCAGTTAGCTGAATTACACTGCTCGAATCCTGGATACGCGTTTCGCTTAAGCAGCAAACATCAATCTTCAGAGTGTTCATTGTGAGGGCTAGGCACGCCTGCTGACCGGCCTGCATGAGTGTACGCACGTTGAAGGAGCTGAGATTCAGAGGCTGACGGGGCTTGAGAAAATATGAGTTACCAGTCAGACGAATCGTTGCGAGTATCGACCGTGTTATCAATGGGAGCATTATGGGTGGATAGATGGGGCAAAGAGGGATGGTTAGGGACAGAAGACAAAGGTTGAATAACAGAGAGGGAACTGTGAGCAGTAGCCCACTTATCACTACCCACCCCGCTCGATGCGATGGGCAGCGCGGTCCTGATTAGCCTGCGCGACGACCGATGCAGTATGGAATTCTTTGTAGTCGTGCAGTTCATGGGAGATGTTGGACGGGTACTGCTAGGGTGTCCAGCCACAAAGCAGGATTACGATTAGGGTCCTCATCCAAAGCCTTTAGTTCTGACAAGAACCTATTCGCAAGGCAGCGGGATGGCTTAGTGGAAGCCCATTTGCTTGGATCCGTTATTCTTCCACTGTTTTTCCGACTGAGTTGCCAGCTCAAATCAACCCCCAACCTGGAGGACCAGGAGACTGGACTTCGTATGACCTCTACCCATTGACCTGTCAGGTATGATTGCATCTCCGACTTAAGGAAGCCATCCTGTATAGCTCTTTGGGTCATAGAGGCGCGCAAGCCATCACACCACGTCAAGGTGCAGTCTCGTCGTGATAGTGTGCATTTATATTTGAGTATTCTGTATTCAGTAATTCAATGTTCTCGAAACTGTTGGCATACATCTGTCGAAGCAATAACCCGATGAGTTTATAGAGTATATACGTGAATGTACTGTAATAATTTGCATATATATGTATAGGTTACCCAAAGTCATTGAGTACAAATGCAGTCATTGAATTCGTGCGCACACTAGTAATGAAATGCAACTCCATATTGATTCACGATGTAGAGGGTGAATCCACGGGCATATTAGTTAAATCGATCCGAATGAAAAAAATGAAATTCAGATTCTTTCTTCTTTTATACGTGCATGCTGCCATCCTGGCAACGAAATATTTTGAGGGGCCTTAAACGCTGTGTATGTGTATCTCCTGGTGAGTGTGGACCGCAAACAATACACTGTTAGATTATGTGGGGGAATTGGCAATCTGCGCGCATGACCTTGAACTGAACAACAAAGACTTACTGATGATCAAGGACGAAGAGCCTTTGTAAGGATGCCATGTTATTTTCCTGCGCTTGTCCGACACATAATAGATTGTGTGCGCATGATTTGGCTTGAAAACAGTCATCCTCCGGTTCTGCTGTAAGAATGGTCACCTGGGCAATGCAAAATTACCATGAAATCACTCGAGGCAGGTTGTTCAAAATACGTTCCTGACTAATGTTTTCCAATTTAAAAAAGGGAAACTACTTTTCGGGTTTGGCAGGTTGTAAAAATAGTATAATTATTGTTACCATAGGAATCCGTCCACTTCGTTGAAATTAAAATTCGCCTGTAAGTGTACGGCAAACTACTTGTACTCTTGATTTGCGGAATTTTCAACCACCCAAGTCATTTTCGGGCGCCCAGAAAACCACCCCAGGAAAAAACCCATGGACAACGCCCACTTGAATTTTCTAATTACTCCGTACTTACCGTAGAGGACCGCTATTTCTCAGCTGCAATATGCTGCATCGAACCGACCTACCAGTTAGCCCAGGCTTTCCATCAGACCAGGCAGATTTGAATAAACTTGGGGAATCCGGTCAATCAGCGTTTGAAACAGGAATTGCATACATTTGATTTCTAGAGTGCCTCTGATTGTAACTGTAGACGCATTCTTTCCCGAACGCCTTTTTACCGGGGGAAGCATGTATCCACGATACAACTTTTGAATAAAGAATTTAGTTAGGTCAATACGATGCAATTCACGCTTGAGTCTCTTGGTTGATGACGTAAACTGGATGGTGTCGGTGCTGAATCATGGGACCAGTCAAGGCCAGAACATTTTGCAATGGGGTAGTTTCATTTAATTATCTTTATATTGTCCTATTCCTTACTGAGTTGTGTCTACATGTTGTTAGAGGTATACCGACTTTTCTGTAATCGCTCTCACTTTTACAGTACAACGGATCTGAAGTACGGCCACTGAAAACGAGATAACGCTTTCAACCTCAAAAGAATCATGGACTGAAGAGCGGAAATTAGGAGTGGAAATATTGCAAGTTCAATAAACTGCAATGATTGAGAGAACAGTTCAGAGCACCAATGAACATCGGTTTATTTCACTGGTGACAGTGCCGTTTAGTTCCCCGTACTTGGGTTGACATTGCCTAGAGGGGTGAATCAAAATGCGATTGAGAGCCAGACAGTGAAAAAGGTTGTGCATAGAAATCACGTGGCCAATGAAAGAATTTGAATGCAGCCACGTAAATGACCGCTTCACCCGACCGAATCGCCCGGTGTCCACAAACATCGGACAGGGGGAAAGCAGGGATCTTGATACGTAAACCCCACAAGTCAAACAATGGACGCCCACCACTTATGGTTTCCGTGGTTGTTGTCATATTACGTTTGTCCTTCTTCCACATTTTTTTGGTTTACAGAACGGTGTACTTCGGATTTATATACATGGTAAATATGTTTAGTATAACAAATTGCTATTTAATTTGTGTCACACTACCTGGTCATCACTGTTATCTATCTAAAAAGTAATCACATTTCACTTAAATGTACCAACGGACAAAAGCAGACAGATACATACAAAGATGATCCAAATGATCTTCACGGACTCCTTTGTAGCCGTTTTATTCAGTCTAAATTACACATTTGTTTTTTGCTTCAGATAGCGACATACCGATATGGTAGTAGCAGAAATCTGGCGCAATGGAATGAGGAAAATGTATCACACTTGGATGAATAACTTTTTAAATCACTTCGTGTTTTTAAATTGATATTATTAAAAGGAAAATCGTATGTCACAAAAAGCAGTCCCTAAAAACAGTTTGTTTTAAGAGGCCAGATTATTTATTATCGTCAACAGTTCCATATTCAACCACCAAACTGTCGGCTCACTCCACCGTGACGGGCCCTAGATGCTTAAAGATTGGAATAACCATGTTGTTTCGTACACCGTGAGCGAAAAGCAGAGCGTATCCGTGGGTCGGAAAGTGATATATATGAAATGGTCATTCGTCGATAGGCACGAGGACTGCCAGATGAAGACATACTAACCTGATATCTTGTTCCCTCCGGAGTGAAGACTTGCGAGATTTTTTCCACTCAATTCTTTCACATTCTACGTCAGCTGGTGAAGATCGAGATAAGTGATCTCGAAACTGTAGCTATTCATCAGCGCAACAAGCTTTCTTCATCATCTAGGGAAGGTAATTATTCTTGCATATTTGTTATACATTATTCGTTCGATTTTCCATGAACTCAATCCATAATCCGGGTCAGGTTTCACCAACAGGACTGCAGATATCCTTCATCGATACAGTTCTTTTATATGTCCAATACCATTCTCCTCGAATAAACATGTTTCGTCTTACAGTTCCACAGAATTTTGGTGAGTTTAACCATAGCATATTACCTATTGAGTGAGCTTTAGAACAATTTTTCTTTCATTATTTTAGTCTTCCCATAGGCCAAACAACTCGGTTAGATTACTAGTCGCTTATCTTAATGACGAGTGGATTATGACTTCTTCATGTTTAGATGGCGGTTTGCTAAAGTGCAAACAACGAAACCAGTTGACCTTTTTGTGTTTTTCTTTTTAATCCAATCTGCTGAACTATCTTCTATTTTGGCCTTTATCAGAAGCACTTTGTTGGTCGTGTGACATAATGATTCTTAAAAAGAGTGGGTAACAAGTACAGGTAACTCGTACCTATATTTCCGAAACAAGTTTCACTGGAAGATTAGGCTGAGACTAATTTCAAAAACTACCACGGATGCAAAACATCGGGAACTTGCAAAAGTATCCAATCTATTATTCGTGGAGTTTTCATTCATCTGTTGGGACACGCCCTATGTCACAAAGCGTTGCGGCACTGGAACACTCGGGTTAAGCAGGTGAAAATTCGGTTTCTTTGTCAGAAATCAGATTGTTCATATTGTACTGTTCCTTTGCGGCGGAAATAAGGTAAGCAACGTTGACGATATATATATATATATATATATATATATATATATATATATATATATATATATATTCTAGGATAGTTTCTAGTCAGATATATCAGCCTGAATGACTCACTCTGGTTCGTTTTTCTCTCTGGGAATTTTACGTTGTCACAAAGCCTGAAATCATAAGCATCCGAATATTTCTTCACGATTATGAATTCTCTCACTTCTTGGAAACCAGATGATTTCTCGTTGGACTTTATTCAACATTGTTACAAATAAGTATGGATTTCGAATCCTAATTAACAAATTTCCTGTCGTTCACCAGATATTCGCGATTGGTTAGTATCTTCTGCCGACCGTTTAGCAAGTGCAATTGATTATTCAGCCGACACTAGCCGGAGTCTGGAAGAATCACCGTGGTATTCTAAAAATTTACTCTCCTTCCATGAACGCTCCATTCGATTCAAATTAGATCATAGGTAATAACCCAACTCACATCAGCCAACTCTTTCTTGGATGATGACACCACAGAAAGTCAAACACTTAATCACGTGGTTCGCACAAGGTTAGAATTCCCCCAGTAACTTCACCCAGAAATACACACTTAATAATATTCTGTACCATGTGAGTGTTTCTGAAGGGTTCAGGTACTGTAGCTTTCGCGGTGGTCGCCTATAAACCTTCAGCGACTACTACACGATAGCCAGAGGCAAACAAAAGATCCGAATAGGCTACCATAGCACAAGAAAACCCATTGTTATAATTGATGAGGGAAAGTTCTCTAAAAATGCATGCAGTTCAATTTTACCACCTTGTTCACTGTCACGAATCGCTTTTCGCACTTGTGTCGTTGTACCAGATCTCGACAAGTTGCTATTCAAAGAGGGTAAACAGAAAATGTAGAAAGCTGGTAATAAATACTTCGTAGTATTATTTTTGCTTATCAGCAAACAAAACAACTGTTACATAAACACAGCTACATATTTCCCTTAGTGTTATAACCAAACTGTTCGCTCAACCACTGTGACAAATAACCATTACATCCCAGTTGTCAATAGGTTCCGGAAATATTCAGGGTGAAATTTCAGGAATAGGTTCCATCCTTTTGAATAAAACATCCCACTCCAACACAGAGTCTGGTACAAATTCGGGAAATATTCCCCTTAAGATTTTGCCATCATTTTTTAAATGTATCTTGGTAAAGGGGAACAACTGGCAATATCTATTCGGTCGGGTTGGTTGCTCACATGGAAATCATTTAAATCAACTTGCGTTTTTCCACAACTGACACAGGCCGTGTTGGTCATACGCTGGCCGCGAAATAGATGTGCAGCCAGTTACATGACTGGGACCAAGCGATCAGATATAGATATTTTTTAATGATTAATCTCTTGCGTGTTTTTACGTACAATATTCACTGTGGGTTACTGATTTACGTTGAAATTGATTGCAGGTGGAGTCCACTTTCATTTTCCAGATACTGAGGTGAAAAAACCTGAGCGGTTCTGATAGGTTCATGATTGTCGGAAGCGAATTCCGTGCTTTTTAGCACTTGTATTGGAAAGTCTGATTGTGTGAGCCCAACAGACACGGGAAACGAGTGAACTGAAAGAGAAATAAGTGAAAAAGGGATATATGCACAGGTTAGAAAATCAGGTTATTTCTTGATGACTGGTCACCTGCTGAGTAAATGAGTAATACCGTCGGCAAAACATTTGCTGTGTCACTGATTTTGTGATTCGCTCCAGCTCAGCTCGCTGTAATGAAAGCTGTTCTTTTAAACAGCACATTTGGTTGCAACTGGGGAGAACCTACTCCGTTATTCAAATGAAAGAAAAACGAATCGCATCTTACAATCATTGAATAAAACGGAACGTGATACTTAATACTGTGATACTAATAATTAGGCATACCGCCGGCTTCATTGGGTATGAATATGCAACCCCACTGAATAAAATGTCCCGAGTAAATGAGCCCTGACCTCAATTCATTGGAACCAAAATGAATTTCCTTCAAATGGATATACTTGACTCAGCAGGCGGACTCACATGGAACACCGTACATCACCTTTTCAGAGAAATTTATTGAGCATTCACACAGGTTATTCTTTATGATGAATCAGACAAGAGGCGGACCATAAGCAAGTCGAACGAATGTGATAAGGAACACATATGAGTTGCGTGAAAGTGTTGGTAGTACGGTTCAGATCACATGAGTGAACACATTTGCTAGAGATTTATTCTACTCGAACATCGATATACGAAGCAGAACATGGCTGTTACTAAGTATGGTTCAGAAGGCTGGTTCTCGTTTTTTGCGTCAAAACTGAACAACTTCCGACAAAACAAGCCCATTCATTGGTCACCAGCTGATACTGAAATGTCATCCTTGAGTTCCGTCTGATCGGCACCAGTCAACTCGTCACGAAGTTTTGTATTTTATTCTTACCACGGTACTCCGTATTTCACTTGAAGCGATTTCTAGTACTGTGTTTTTCATTCAAGGGACCAGGGTGTCACTTTGGCGTAATCATTCCAAGAACTTAAGTGGTTGTTAGTCATACAAATACAACCACCCTTTTTGTAATGAAAACTACAATAAATATCACTGATTAGAAGATAAATAGCACAAATGCTGTATTCTAGCATATCAGGGGACAGTTGTTTGTTTCCTGATAACAAGAAGAACGATTCTTCACAACTAATACCTACTTTTCGATTATAACTTATGTTGGTCGCTTTTGTTTCTACAAAAAGCTTTTGAATTGGAATTGGAAGTTGACCTGAATTTTTGGAGAAGTCAAGCACAAAATAGTACACAACCGTTTTCCGAATTCAGCCCAATATGTGACCAGGTAAAACCATCTAATGATACTCAGTGTGCTGAGTTTTGCTAATATGCAATTCAATGTACCAGTCACGAATAACATCTTTCGAACAAATTGTTTTATTATTGTTTCAACTTCGTTATTCGAAAGGCTTCTATTTTTGTATAAGGACTGTCTTCATTCGTTTTATTCACGTATTTGAACCGTACGTTGAAGTTTCAGCTCGACCAGAAAGATTTTACGAATTGGAAATATTTCGGAACATCTCTAAGCATAAAAGAATAAAGCTCCTTAAAAACTTAGAATGATTTTTACTGTTTCAGTTCAAGGGTAACGTCCAAGAGACCCCAGACGCCGCGATCAGTGGCACTCTTGTATCTCCAAACTTCCATACTTGACTTGTTGCCAATTTTTGTAGTTTTTCTATTACTATTTTCATATTCTTCCTCTTTTTCATTATTCAAATATATCAGAAGACCGTTGTGTGTTTACCTCGTTACTCGTGAAAAACAGTTATCTGTTGACCATTTTTGAAAACTAAGTTCGTCACCTTATTTTACCTCGATTTTCTCGTCCATACAACCACAAACACTCCAAGCTGTACTGGATGTTCAACAATATCTTTGGTTTATCGGCACGCCAGGGTATTGTGTTCGGCTTGAACAGTCATGTACTCACACAAGGGCATGCTTGATCTGAACCCCATGCAATCATGGACACACGCCTGCAGTTATGCACACACGTACACAGTTGACGTTAGTCGTGCTGCCTCTCGGACAGCACTGACCAATCAGGTTCTGCGAAGTGTTGTACGATCTTGCGCAGATTTCTGCAACTGTACACCCGTCTTTTGATTGCACACATCACTGACTCAGGTACCTGCATAAACGTTTGGATTTTCACTCACTGGTGCTTACCGTACATTGCTAAGGAGTACACTTTCATGCATGCAAGCGTGCTTTTATCTGCCTGCTGAACTTGGGACACAACACAAGGGATAACAAGATCACTTTCACATATTCCGTCCAATAACTGACGAGGTAAAATGGCTGTGTTATTGGTGCGTACGTACTGAAATCGATAAATCGTTGAATCACTATAATCTACTCGACCATCATCATTCAGAAGATTTATATAAAACCTATCGAAATTTCTTTATTCAAACCTACGTTATTTTTATATGCGAAATCCCTTCATTTCCGCATACACCGTGCCTAAACAGTGGAATAAAGTGAGAATTCATTCCAACGATCTTCAGATTGAATTTCCCTCGAGACACGTCTAAGCACACACGCACAGATTGTGTAAGAAATGGAGAGTGATATTCCACTGGGGACATGGAATACTCCTTTTTGTTAAGTCTCATGAAAGCAACTGTCGAAAGAGATGATTTGAATGAAATCAACCTGAATGTAGAGGTGCCATATTCGAAACAAATATGCTGCTAATGGTCTACATAACTGTACCAATCACAGATATGACTGCGAAAAGTATCATCACGTGCAAAATATAGTTCTTGAAAGGGGGAAACGCAGTTAACATGAATCCGGTGTGCAAACCAGAGACGTAGAATTCACCTGTACGTGATTATACCTATGTTCATTTATCAATGAATGATAGTGTACTGGAGTATGAGATATTCTTACCAACACTACGAAACATTCAACAACTTGGCAAAGTAAAAGAGAGGATAAAGCGGTAATGTTTAGGCTACTTACCAATTTTCTAATCTATTTCACTACTTTCTTGTCCCCGAATGAACTAATGGAGACCAGAATTAATGGTGCACATGTTTATTGACAAGGAAAATGTGGTGATTTAAAGAGATTCATTCATGAGAAACTCATCATGAGATAAAGGTTACTCTGTCGGAAATGTGATGGATACTACAAGGTTGATTTCCACCGAACCGTCATCACCTTGCAGAGATGGTTCATTCCACTTAAGGCATTTATTGCGCACAGGGGTATCGAAAAGAATGGCTAATGGACGCGGTAGATAATTACCGTTACGAATCGAATGATGCTTTTCTGGTAGTCAGAAAACAAAATTCAAGCCACAGAAAGGTTTACGCAAACCTGCAGATGAAAGATTACAGAACTAGAAAAGATCAGGTAGGACTCGCAAGAGCATATGTGTTATTGGCGGTCGAACCAGGAACAGCTTGGTTCGGAGTGATAGAACACAGCTTATACATATGATGGCAATAAGGATGATGACTGCGAGAATAAATGCAATGTCAATACTGTTTGTTTGCGTTATACACTCGTCCATTTGGACAGTCAGGAATTCGATTGAACTCCGTCATTCAACAGCATGCGACACGATAACGACGACTACTCAGTGCTGTTGCAAGTAAACTGCTGTTTGCGTATGTGTTTCTCAATACGTCCATTGCTTATGGAAATGCAGCAATTATTATGCTAAAGAACAAATGCACTTCAGTGCCAGTTGAAATGTCTCCTGATTGCATTCCGCGCAATCCGGTATTTGAAGATAGGCAAGTCAGTTCCGAGAAAGAGCTAACGTTGGCTGGTCCTCGTTACGAGAGCCTGTTTTGTGTGAAGCTTATTTATTAGAAAACTGAAATAGGATACAGTGAAACAGGTTCCTGACTATTTATTCAGATTAATTTCGCAGTATTTTCAGTGGTTTCTGAGTGACACATTTGTACAAAATACTCAACTCACAGCAAACCGGGGAATGATAATTTATGACGAAATTGTGGCGCCATTTTCTACTACATTCTCGGAATAAGGTCGTTTTGCAACTCGGAAGTGGCAAAACATCCATAGTTATGAGAAAGGTTCTGACTTGTTGGATAAACTTTTGTTTTCTCTGCCTCTAAACATTCTTAGTGAAGCTCTCATTTTAAGTAGTATAGTGTGGCTGATAAAATACAGGAAAATTTGCAACAGTAATGAAAATAACTGAGAATTGCTTTCAAGTACAGTGGAACCACCTTATTACCAGTGTTGAGGTTAGATATTGAGAGTTGGAAACCAGGCGCCAGTTACTGGAATAGTGGCTTAATCAAGCTGAGGTTGTTTGGATGTGTGGTACACACATGAAATATTAGAAACCTATATTGCCCATCGACCTTCGAGGCAGACAGTGGTTGGAGGACAAGTGAGAAAGTATTGTCCAATCAGCTTGCCTATGTAACATGTGCTGGCTTTCTGATATGCTGTCCACTGGGTGGTTAGAGACATTATTTGGCATCGCCAGTTGTCGTCAAAAGTAGCTTAGTGACAACGAGTTATTTCCTCATCTGTATGGTTTTCGCTTATTTCTTTATTCTTCTGTTATTCCTGAGCTCCATCCTGAATCACTGTCAGATGAATGATGCTGAGAAGTAGAGGAGAAAAGTGGAGCACAGAAGTTCAAGTTTATGACTGAAAGCACAAAGTTGAAGTAAGCTGTCAACATGGCTATGATGTCAGCCGTGAAACTTAAGACGACGTGCTCTATCATACTGGTTGAATGTGACTGGGTAATTTTAAAGGATGGCCGGTGAAGACCTAGAGATAATACGAAATGTCCCTCGGGTCATAGCGAGGAGATGGCTGAATAGCAAAGGGTTCGGTTGATTTTCGAATCGTTCTAAGTACACTTTGCGTGGAGTTTTCCAGTATTCCAGCACCGGAGCCTTTTTTAAGAATGAAAGTCAATTTCATTAGGTGGGCAACTCTGGCAGCCCCAGGTATGGTTTGACATTCAGGATTTCCCGTTTATCTTCCACTGACATTGTAAATAGGACGGTTCTTCTCTGGTATCCATTGCATTATCCCACTCTACGAAATCGGCGGGATTTGTCTTCTCTACACTGACCCTTGGTTCAACCAACAAGGAATTTGCTCGCATTTTCAGTCAAACTTGTTGAGCGTGGATATATTTGCTCATGAGACAGCAAATTTTTACCGAATTTATCGACTGACCGAATGGTTGAGAACTGAGTTAACATGGTTTAGAATATTCATCGATTTATTTCAATACAGTATTTCCCGTGACACATTTTTTGTTGCATAACCCTATCATCAGAGTATTATCCAGTCAAGCTTGATGGTACGTCAACTTTTGGAAACATTTTGTAGCCACCTAATCACTGAATAAATCGGTTGACGTCAACACTCAACGAATTTAACAAACAAGTCCCTTTTTGAAGTTGGATGAAATGTTTGACTGGACGTTTTAGTCATGTATTATAAAGCAACAGTTAACCTGCCTGTAATGACGCACATCGTTGTAGACTCCACTGGTATTTTGAAAAAGGGGAATAGTTTTGAATATCTTATATGAGTTATTTTTCATGGAGATATTGTCAATGAGCTCAGTATTGTGTATGAAAGAATACAATGCTGGTGAAAATCAATTTACTATTCGAAACATGGACTTAACCTGTAATAGGTTTCATGATTTCCCGTGGGTCGAATAAACCAACATCTTTCTAGCTTCACCCATCAAATGACTCCTCAAGGTCAATCAAAAACGTGGTCATTTTGTCGGGTGTATATTCAAAAAGAACGGCGAACAGAGCGAATTAGACAGTCTGTAAAGGAAGAAGTTAACTTCACTCGATGAACGAAATTAAGAGACGCTCTTCGTGCAGCCTGAGATGGTCAAGTGGTGTGGACGTTTTGCTTCACCTGGGTGAGATTTCCCAACCTCAAAATAGTGGCAAACATTATTGTGCTGCTACCCAGCTAAAGGTAATATCTGATCCACTGAATATTCACATAGTTCATCATTCAAATTATCCGCCTAAGGTTGCCGGTTGTCCCCAACAGTGAGGAAAGCCTTCTGTAATATAAAGTATGCCAATTTTACAGTACTCACTGGCAAAAAGAAACAGCGATGTCACACGTGACATGCACTAGCTAAAGGCCGAAAGAGGACAGGTTTAACGTGAGCATCCACTAACTCATGTGAGGATTTCAGAACATCGAAAGCTGCCTCAGTTTACAAAGATTCCAGTCCAGTTAGCAACTTCAAGAAATGTGACTCACAAAACAAAACATTAGGATTGCAGAACCGATTGAATAGAATTTCCACTGGGAAGAAACGAGTGATTTTTGTAAGTGATTTCATTTGTTGGGAAAATACTGAGTCAGTGCAAAAGTGACCGCAAAAATGTAACCACTACTGTCATTCTCATTTGTCAAGTTGCAATTTGTACATTCACGTGTGGTTTCACCGACAGTGACCCTCTAGCGGACTCCTGGCAGTCGTTGAGATATGCGTAACACAATCCAAAAAACGCCGATCGTCCAATTGTGGTTTTCAATACAGTTCTCGACAAAATAATCAGAAATATGACAAAAAAAGCGCAAAACTCAGTGGTAACAGCTCCTCGAGTCAGAGTAAGCGGAATTCGAGTAAATTGAGGATTGCTTGAGGTTCAAGTTGTCAAATCAACGAAATGTCTATTTAAAATGTGGGTCAAATGTCACAGAAGAAAATCAATGCAAGCATCAGTCAGAGTTCATTTAGGATCAATGTCCGGTGTGCGGTTTAGCAAATGAGCAAGTTGTGGCGCAAAAAGTTGATGGAAAACATAAATTTGGAGCGAGGGTTAGGGGGGTCAGATCGATCCTGAATTAGAGCCTCAAATTTGGTTATTCCGTCGATTACACTGCTCGCCAAATCCGCCACAGATTTCCCTAGCCGACATGCTCAAATCAGAATCAATTCCTGGCTCCCTCTTGTTATCCACGGTTCAGCATCCTCCAACCTCCCTCGGGTAGTCAGGATTTACAGCGGTACACCTGCGCACCCCTTAGCCTAAGGTGCCGTGGCTTCTGCTGCACCCCAGCACAAATGGTACAATTTCTCTTGCCAAAATCGTTGAAATGCAAACAAGGCGACGAAACCCATTCAACCCACCTCTTTAGCCCCAAAGCAATTTGGAAACTTTACTTTAGATGACTCAGTCATGATGTTCTCCCAGGAGTTCCTCGATCTCATGTGTTTGTCCCCATGGCTATCATCCCAACACGAGCAATCTCGGTGCAGATCTTACAGCAACCCCTTTTCTCGCAGGATGGCAGTACTAATCAAACCTAGCGGATTGTAAATAGAATACGAATACGATTATTCTTCTAGAATTTGTACGATCAATCACATTCCAGCAAAAATATTGTATCCCTTTGGGGGTCCCATTCCAGACCAAGCATCCTTTGTGCACAATCCAAAGAAAAATTATTGTAAAAAAATGAGAATGCAACACAATGTGAATGGACTCGTGTATATGGAATTAGCCAAGACAATAAGCAGCAAAATACGATCACAACTGTTTTATTATAACAAAATGTGATAGATTTGTATCTCAAGTGAACGGCAGTAGGATGAAAAGTAAATAAGTGCTGCTTTTCACAATAAGGATACAGGAGATTCCAGTGCACGTTACACTTGTGGCTACCCCCATAACAGACAGGCTCTTTTTCGGTTACACTAACAGGAGCCTTTGGCTAAAAAGCAACAGTCTAAAGCATGCATGCATAGTCGTGTCTGCGTATACGCCCGCAAACAACAATTCTGCTGAGACCAATGATCAGTTATGTTGAGATAGGTCCCCACTGAGTGAAAGTTTGTGTTTATCGGAGGTTACGATCGCTTACTACGATCATCGGCTGCGGAGTTAGATCAAACATTATTGTGTGGTCGACTATGTTTTCTAGCCACACTGCAGCCACACCAGTAATAAAGTAATCCGTCTTGCATAGTGAATTCAAAATGATAACCAACGACTTGCTATTCAGGCACAGCTTTTACCGCGTTTATCGATAGAAAGATGTGCCAGGATCACACAGAATAAGGATAACAGATGGAAGAAGCTTTACATTCTGCTGCAAAACTCGAGCATCACCTCAGTTTAAATACGCCTCACGATGGAGAAGTCCGATGTCAGCTGCTCTGTCAGGTGGTTGTAGTTCCGTCAATTTAGAAGCCGGATTCAGTGAGGTGTATGTGGAAATCAAGCAGGTTCTAGGTCCGGTCAAGGTTGCTTTGAACCTATGATTACCCCGCGGCAAAATTTGGGATCGCAGACGTTTCCTCTGCAGAATCGCAATATCTGCATTCCCTGATCTGAAGGCACCGGACAATTTTGTGCTTCTATATGGAGGAACAAAACGGTTTCCCATTTTTCTGGGAGCTTTAGGCAAACCTTTTGCGATGTTTTGATGCGGTCAGCACTTCGGAAGTTTGAAATGCAGATGCATTTCTGGGCTATTCATACACTAAGACATGTCGACTCAGATGAGAGGGTAAATGTATTAGATATGCGTTCGCCAGTAACTTTCCACCATTTGATGGTCGCTTTCACGCAAAACAAGCTTTATTTTATTAAACTCTCATCAACATGTTTCGCCTTTGTGAACTTCTGTTCTTTGTTGCAGTATATGTGTATGGTGCCTGTATATTTCCCGTTATATCATGCGGTTTTGTTGATGGGCCGTTACTGGTAAAGGATATACCAAATCTCCTTCCATTATCAGGTACTGGAACACACGTTCTACCACAGTCGAAAAAGGTTCTTCGAACATGTGCTACACATGACTGGAGATATGGATCCTTGGTGAACATCTTTCTCCGAGGCTTTTAGTTTTTTTGTAGCGGGTCGATATTGTCATGGCATGAAAGGAAGGAACGTTATGCGAATTTTAACTAGTACATTTTTTGGATTGGTACGCGCTAGGATTCCCAGTTTTTCCCGAGATCCAGCCACCGTAGTGTCGGTCAATTTTGTTGACCGGGAAAGTAGCCAAGCTGAGTAACATATTTGCATTTAGGTTGTTTTCTGTCCATTTGCTTTCTGTCCATAACTATTTCTTCCGATGGTTATCTGCTCATGTCAATATTGGTTCTGCTTTCCACATTTAGGCGCATCAAAATGGAGACCGAAATTCCACCAGAGGCACAGAGCTGCAGTGGTGACCTGTAAATGAACTAAACTAGAAACGCAAAATCACAAAATATCTTGGACGGGTTCCACACTTTGAATTTATGAATTCGGCATCTTTGAGCTAAAGTGGAAATGAAAAGTAATCTCTCAAAGAAAAGCGTTCGATGTCTCAGTAGCAGCGTCAAAGCATGCACAGCGAGGTAGTCAGATTTCCACTTTTTCTGAATTCTTGTGAGACGTATTGAATTTCACTGTCCACCTTAGAAAATGAGGCAAAGCATTAAAGTTTTTAAACTGTGTTCAGTTGGGGTATACAAGAGCATGGACCAAGGTAATCTTGGTCTTCCACGAAATCGGTACAACTGGTGGCCATAGACAGGAACATACGACTACAAATCATGACAAATGAGGCTTCCGTATTCACACTACTTATTCATCATGTTGTTAGCACCATTTAGGACGTTCTTTTAAATCTATCGTTTTGGTGATTATTTGTATCTTTTAGTCAGGCAGCTGCAAAGAAACAGCAATCAGGGAACCTTCGCGATTTACTGGCTGCCAGCAGTTGTTCCAAAACGACTGGATTCATGAAAGTCTCTCCCCTTCATGAGACCAAATTAAGCACAAACAGATCAGCGACACACGCTTTGATAATGGTTGAAATACCCCTGATCGAATTGCTACTTGATTTTCTATTCCACTTGGGGCTTGTTCAAGGCTAACTGACGAACATGATCCGTCTATTCACAGTGAGCGAGTATTTTTGGTGAGCATACCAATTAAGGTCCGCTGGACTCGCAAAGTTAACTTCGTGAGATCAACCTGTCGGTAAACATTTTGTAAATTCAGGTGTCCCTCATCGTTTTCTGAAGCGGATAATATGGTGCAGGTTTCTCGCGAGTATTCATGCAGGCTAAAATCTATCTACTGCTGCCACTCTTAGTAGTGTTGTTAGCAATTCGAACTTCCCGGGGAGTACCCACCCCAGTGAAACACACTTCACGTTTCTAGCTTGAAGAGTACTTCATCGCTGTGCTGATACATGCACATCATTTGAGCTACAATATGTGCGTATTTATACAAACATAATCTGGCGCGAATTGGTTTGGGCCACACAAACCAATGTGGACAGTCTTTTTCTGTCAAACCTCTCGGAAATCGAATCAAGATTTTGTGATATGCGGATGTGCATTCACGTTGGATTCTCGATCTATCTGAGTTAACAGATAGCTGCACGTTTGGTGCCATTGATCGAGATTTGTAAAAAAACTCATGTACGGCTATATGGTCAATGTTATAGAGCACCGGTTTCCATACAGACAATGGTAGCTCTACACATCTGCAGCCATGCTTTGCGCTCGACAACATCAGCTTTCTTTTTGTCTAGCTTATGAGCCAATTGTTCGCAATAAATTCTGTCAAATGTGATTGGGCTGAAATCGTACCTCCAACAAGACTGACTTATGAAAACGAAACAAGAAAACTGTTGGTTTTTGGGACTTGATTCATCGGGAACATATCATATTAGACGCTCGCGTTAGGCTTGATGAGTTAAATATTCGGGATTAGTTTTACCAAGTAATTGTTTTGATTCGGAGGCGATGTAACTCCTCTCCACAGGTTCCCCCTCTCACATTATTCTACTAACGTGTACTGTGTTTGATAATTTGCTACCACGATGGTTTTCGTAACCAAAGTCCAAAGGCGAGTTTCCAGAGCTGGTGTGGTGAAAGGTCATGTTAAGTCCTTCTTTTAAACCTGACCTGCGGAAAGTGTTGGACCATCAGATTCAGGCCTGCTGGATAGATCGATCGGCCACACCAGATGACCGAGTCCAGTGCCGTGGTCGGTGACACCGTTGTATTCATGTTCCGTTAATAATATCACGGTGTTAAATTGGCTCCTACATTTGTTTCCATTTTCTGTCCATCTTCCGACTACTTTCCTGCCCTACTCAGTAATACTATGGAGTATTCACCAGAACACTGTGGTGAATTTCAAATTTAGTAGTCAATAAAGTGAACTGAAAGGTTCATCTGAAAAACTATCAACATTTATCAAAAGAACGACAAAATGAAAACGTGGAAATGACAAAGAACAGGTGTTGGTTTCATGCTTGAACATCACCTAATGGCAAAATGATGTTGGTACAACTTGCCCTAAGAAAAAAGGCAGTGAAAAGTAAAGAGAGTCACAAATTTCTAGTATGTTCACTGATGTTAGTGAGTCATCAACATCAAGCACTTTTCGACCCAGCAGAAACGCAATCGGATGAACCTGGATAGTCACTATCATATAGTGATCTACCACGATGCACACGGATCGAATGCAGCACATATCTACTAATAATTTACCGGTGACACGAACCACTATGCTAAAAACAAAAGGTATGTTGGAAATTGTGTCGGCTCAAGTACTTCTTACACCAAAATCTTCACACTACGGATTCGCAAACACTGTTTTGAAGGAAAACTCTTCCAAGTACTTTTTCAGAGAATTCAAATAAATCTAAAACTACAAATAAGTCCGCAACAACAATCGAGTTGATATTTCGTCACCTATTGTTCTGATAAAGGCATTATGAAATAACGATCGAATAAGAGCTACCAGCGGAATGGTTAACATATTTTGCTACACCTGCCACATATATTATTTTTCAACCCTGGCCTTTTCACTGTTTCACTTGATTTTTCGAGGATCAAATCTTTGCACGCGAAGACAATTTTCCTGGTCATTTTATTGTTTATTTATTGAGAAAATGACGGCTGGATTGCTTGGGTTTGGATTAAGGTCAAGGTTTTCATAATTAAGTGCAGCAGGTAAAAACTGTACGTTCTTCTATTCGCCATGCCTTTGTTGAATATTGGACAATATGTTTTTGTGAAGAAGGGGGAAAAATTCGCCGTTCATTTATTGGAAAAACTCAGTAAATTGACAATTTTTTGAAAGAAAGCAGTAACAGGTATTAAACAGCTATCCAGTTATGTATCCATTATCAGATGACAATAATAAATTGTCTTTTGACAGAAGAAAAATGATTGCATATTCATGGGCATTATCGGTGTTTTGATTTCTATCGAAAAGACCGGTACGCAGTAAGCGATTGGTTGCCCTGATCGAAGCACACGGCAACACTGAAGCAATAATGGCACAAGTACCCTCTGCCCGAATAATCAGAACATAGGAGAGGCTTCAATGTGTAAACAGAAGCAATTCAAGGTCAGCAGAGTGGATGTTCAGGTGATTACCGGGTTTATTTTAGGGCAAAAATCAGGTCACGTTTGCCTCAGAATGTCGAAGTAAAAACAGTGAGGTTAAAGCAACACGGTTGATGTTCACTGATAACAATGGTTATGTGTTCAACGTAGAACCTTATCGGTGAACTGGTTAGATTTACTGAGGCGTGTGATATCTTCGGAGGTGTCGGCAAAAGGGAGATCGGATCAACCCGATAAAGACCAAAGGATTGCTTGGTATCTCGATGCTGTTTGAATACAAAAGGCAAAAATGCGACAAGAGACGGCACATATCTTTCAGACTTGTATGTCAGCAGAAAAGAAGACCAATTTTTGTTTGTCATCGGAGGCCTAGATCGCGTTTGATGTAGCGTTGATTAAAATGCTTGACTGGTGTGTTGCTTGTCGACTGTAAAGCGAAGTTCGACGGGCGAAGTAGGTTGGTTGTTCATGTTTCTATCACACTCACTTATAGTCCTGCGTTAATTAGAAAGTGGTAGCTATTTTATTTGTCATCAACATCAACGGCAACATGCGAATGATGAGTTAGCTTCGGTTATCAACGGAATTGGCTAGCTTTTTATTTGGTTGCGATGGAGGTCCTCGAAACCGCATGGCTTATAACATCGCCGTGCCTGGAAGCCAAAAACTCTGTGATATCATCACCAAGTCAAAGACCAACAAATATAGGACCGCGTAAAAGCCGAGTCTTGAGTTGGTTTGGAGAGGTGTTGTAGAGGAACACATGTTGGTAAAAAAAACAATTTCCCGAACGGTGCCCAAATACGTGTCTTCCGACGGTGAGCGAGATGAGGAGAAAAAAATTGGCGGCTGGTAAAATGCAAGATATTGTTGGCACTGAAGGATGAAGTAGGAAACAAATCAAATGGACTTCTGTGAGAATTCGGTGTGCGATTTAATGGGTTAAAAGTGACACCGGTAAGATATTTTCAATGAGTTCGACCAACTTCTCCAGTGCTGTTGGAGAATCTAGTGCGGACAACACTCCTTGTATTGAGAGTCGTAGTTTGACAACGAAAGCCTCACAGAGAGTGGCATCCTGTTTGACAATCTTCCAGTAAGAAATACGTTTCTCTCGCGTTTTCAGTTGGTTCGGTCACCGAGTTCCACTGAGGTGAACGGTTTTCTTAGCATTTTACCGAGGGACTTATCAGTATACCGGCATATGCCAGCATTCTTAAGTTCCGCACAGAGAACCTCGGCTGCTCTATTCTGCCGGAACCATACACGACGACTTCTCGTTACATTTAAGGGAGTAAATGGTGATCAAATAGTTAGCAAAATATTCATTTTATCGGGCATTCAAGGGCATGATGACTACTTGGCGCACCGAAACACGTATTCCAACTCACCAGTTTGCGGTTAAATAATGTCCACTGTAGGTCAAACTATGCCGCGAAAGAAACCACAGGTCAAACCGAGTTAGTACGAGTCGTACATTTTCAGAAAAACCCTACTACCTAATAGAAAGGAAAAAGAAAGAATATTCTGTGGACAGATCCGATCAATAGATAGTCTTAGTTTATGGATTCGCACCTGCATGATGAAGACAAAGACCGGAACTCAAAAAAGTAAAAAAATGAAGCTTTTCTGAATTACTTAAAAGCTAAGCACGCATAACAAATCCGGAACTACCCTATCTTATAGTTCAGTATGAAGCTTTCTGATTCCTGCCTGGTTATTCGTCAAAGTTAGGAACACATTCAAATTCGTTTATCGGAACAACAAAGAGCAGGCAGAATATCCTGATTTCAATCAGACATTATCAATGAATCATAGTCTGCTGCTTCCTTAGTACCTACACTACTCTGTATCATGCGATTTCTTTCAAAGCCAAGGGGTCCAAAGCATCATAGAAATAAGTGAACAGAAGTAGAGGAGAGAAAACCACTCTGCTTGTAATTAGAACCATTGATCGAATGCACGAAATATTTTGGTGGCGTGAATTTATGAAATGCGGTTGTTATTCAATGCCCAGTCAGATGACTGTCAATTCAACCAATAAAATTATGTATATTACGACGGACAAGTCTGCAGTATTTTTTAGGTCAATCGGTACATAACACAACCATGGTGTTTTCACCACACAATCGAATACGGTTATCTTGAAATCATGGTTTGCATTCGTATCAGTGCTATCAGGTTTCAGTTAGGTGTTGAACGACCGACGAAGCAATGAGAACACTCAAATCACCTAAGAATATCCATATATTCTGTTGAGGTAGACATCCTTATCGAATCAAGAATGTGGAGTGCACATATTCCAGAAGGAATACGACGAGATGCAATGGAATTCAGAAAAGACTCCTCGAAAGTAATTGGTATCCAGTTATCTGACCAAATTCGCCGCATTGGTGCAAACTGAACAATATGAGCGATTTTATTTGTAGTTTTATAAGAAATAACACGAAAAAGTGGTTCCAAGCCGCCCTTATAGCCACACAATGTGCTACAACACTGAATCGTATGTTCACACTCGTAGTGGGTCTGCCTTCGCAGAGGGAAAACGAACCACATGCGGACTTGGCCTCTCAGTATTTGTACCAGTTAACTGGCATCGGTGAGAAAAATTGCATAGGTCACAATTAGAGGAGACTATCTGAACGTCTATGGGATTCATCTTTATTGGAGAAGAAAAAGTCAAGAGCCAGGGCTGAGCGAACAAACTATAATCATCAACCGTTCTACTGGATTTCATCGTATGTCTACGCTGTGCAACGGAGGGAAGAACGAAGTACGAAGAAGGTCAAGGCGGCGACCCACGAGGCGAGCAAGAATAACCCATTACCTCTCACTGCCCAGAGAACTACAGTACCAGTTACGGTGTATTCTTCCAGAACTATCCAACGTGGTTATGCTAACTTTTTATTGCTTTATTGAAATAAGTGTCAGGAAGCTAACAATTGTTGATAATATGTAAATATTTGATCCACTCGAGCATGCCGAGTGCTAGACAAGGCTCAATAACACCATTTCAACCCATAGTCAGATTCGTGATATAGGCTTTACTAAGTGGACATTTACCGCTTATCAAAGTTTGGTAAGGTGGGCGTCGTTCAGTGGACAGTCAATTGAAGGGACGAAATATAATAAAAGCCAGACCACTGCATTTCATTACTTTTCTTGTTCCAGAATTCAACGAGTTCCAAACAATCAGTGATGATCGGCAGGAAAATAAGACCACAGATCACGGCAAGAGAGAATCTTGCACTCAAGTTAAGTCAAGTCATTGGGAGCCCAATGTACCCAAATAGGTGGATTATTAGCATCCACAACATATCTGTGGATGTAAAAATACCAAGTAAAGAAATGAGTACAAATTCCGGTATTTGGATCCAATTTAACAGTTCCGTGCGCCTGTGCTATCTTTCACTGGATAAAGGAGCATACGGATGATGATTTGGCGAAACAGAGTTGAGATATGTATAGGTGCTAGCAAATAGAAATCTGAACTTTGAGCGCATACATCACAAAGATAGCACTATTTTTGGTTCTCTTCCAAATTTTTGAGGCTGGTGATCACTCTGATTTGTTATTTAGGCTGCTGCTGAGGGGAAGCAATGAGAGGGCCGTTATGATCTACGAATCGTCAATGACTCCAACTAAACTAGAATCAAGCAAATCTCTTACATTCAAGAGACCACAGTGAATATACCAGATTTAACTGTAAGCTGATTAGTAATAAACACTGTGTTAGTGGATGGCATGGTACCGATGAAACCACGACAGTGTTTGCAAATTGTTGCCACTGCATGTCATCATGCATACTGATTCCTTCTCGCTTTTTCACTATCTTGACTTAAGTGCCTTTAAATGAAGTGCCTTATTGAGCCGATTATAAAGCAATGCAATCACGTTTGTTTGCTACCTCGTATAGCACGCCACACTTGTGTTAATTCAAGAAAATACACTTTTTCCTGTGGTAGGGTGCACCAAACCTCAGTGTTTAACGGGTTTGTACATGGGGATTCAGTTTAAACCCATATTTTTTGACAATAATACTACGAAGCATTCCAGTATTACTAGAGAATAATGACCTTATCAGTCTCGGATGAGAAACTCAGTCCCCGCCTTTTTATTTGAATTTGATTTTACACACTCTTCTTCAGTGGATGGGCCAATTTCGACGCTAGTTTGTTTGAGTCCCATAACAAATGGCAAAATGGAATTTGTTTCCAGATAAAACCTCGAAATTTCCAACTTAGAGGTTTTCCTCCCAGAAAGTACCGATTCAAATGTTCTCTTTCAGTAATCATTCAGTCGCATCTACGGAAATAATGACTATTTTCCGTTGAAGGTTTTCATAGTCACAACCAGTTTACAGTCCCTTACGTTTGTTCAGTGTTTCTATGGTTGTAACATAACATTTTTGCTTGATCATATCCCAGCGGATACTCAGGCACCGATAGACATCTTACGGTAATTAAGGAAAAGAGTCGCAACCAATCATAGGCTACTGTACCCGGCGATATCGAGAATCGAACTCGAAAAAGTAAAGTCCGAAGTCCACGATGCTGATTGTTTTACCAGTTGAGCATACTATCAGCGCACAGCTGGCTTCTCAGTTATCCCATTTCGAGCTATACCGAGTGATAGAAGTTGAGTTTTCTAGACTTGGAATTTTATGCCACAGAATCGTCAACAGTGTAAGAATAAGAAACGTGATGGGATAGACACAAACGGAAAAGAGTTTTTAAAATAAACATCTATGGTCAGTGTGCCATGATCAGTGTAACTCCGTTTTTGGACTTCTCGATAACTTTAAAAGTCCATATATTTCTTTTGATTCTAACACATCTTTCGATGTGTTCCTTTTTCTTGATATACATTGGATACGGGAAGGTGGAGGACACACATAGAAACAACTACGACTTGTGACTAATGAGCACCTTAGTAGTACCACTGGCACACCAGGCCACCAAAATGAGTGAGGTCAAGAGCAAAGCTATGCGCGGTTTGTGTGCAGTCACATTGCTTCATGGGGAACGAGTAAAAAGCGATACAAAACTAATGCTTCCAACAGCTGTACTTTTGACGGCTTTTGTCCTTTTAATACGTAAGCACCCAATGTGGATGATTTTCATTTTGTTATCTTTTGTACTATGCAGTGGAGGTACTCTGAAACGGGTCGCCCCTAGAACTACAGCTGACATTACTTCCAAGTTTGGGTGATGTTTCAGTTACGTCCTATTATTGCCTAATATTCGTGCTCTACACGTCTGTTTGTCCTGTCATTAGGTCTTTCTATCGCATCTATCGTATACCATATTTGATTAGTTCGTGCCTTGTTTTGGAGGAGCTAGTGGGCGAGCTGAATACATAGATACTAGATAGATGAACGAACAGATAAACTGGGATTGAAAATCACGGTGGTGTTACATTCCATCCCAGCATACTGACCACAAATGATCATCTTGGATCTTATTTTTCATTATGTTTACCATGTACATGTGTTTCCTTCCCAGTAGATTTAGAAATACCACCGCTCCATTTTGGACCTATCGTTTTGGAAGCACTAAATAGACTTTTTATACAGGAACCTAGATGAGCGTAGTCAAGTGTTTTATGAATCGTGGTGGTGCAGAATGGCTTCTTTATTCAGGCCATCTAGCTGGCTCTATGATTTTCAAATCTGATTGGCTGATTTCATTGCATTCATTTAAAACGAGTATTGGAGGTTGATCGGTTTATTTTTCTCCTCCAGTATAAAGCCATTTAAGTCAACAATAAACTTCCCCTTCTTCGCCAATTATTTTTTTGATACAGAATAATGCTGACTGATACAGTGTTCAGTGAAGACCGGAAATATTTTCTCCGTCATTCCGACAGATAAATTTGAGCATTTTTACCATCTCAGGAAACATATTTGGAGATTTGGTTTAATTCGTTTTCAAAAAAGAATCATCATACTGAGCACGAAAGTTCAAATTTCCGATGAAAGCCACAGGAACATTGTTCAGCTGTTTTATATCAGCTTGTAATGAAGCACCTCCAGTACACATTCAACGAGGGCCAGCTGGGAGACCCGGAACTCAATGCCCCTGTCCGATTCGGGGCTTTGGATAGAAGATGCTCAATCGTTGCTCGGATGACAAGTGAAGGACTATTGTCGTTTAAAACCACCAGCGAACGTTGCTTCATCCTGCAGTTTGGACCCAAAACAACCATTTGAGATCCAGTCACCGATGGACTGTTTACAACGCGTGTGTGATTCGAAATGGTCTCTAGGTTCAAATCTCAGGTGGGAATATATGTACATCCGTTGCGGCTGATGATTTCTATCATCCCGCATGGAAAACTGCTGCTGCACGTGATAATGTACATTACCACCCGATATTTCAACCGTTGGCCTAAGTATTCCTCTGGATCTTGAATATTCAAAAATAAACTGATTTTGATCTTATTTCTAAATCATGTACGTGTCTCGTTGCACCAGCATCAACACGTGCGGACTGTTTTAATTTGGAACACATTTGGTGGATGAGTGAATATGGTAGGCAAATGATTCCAGCTGCGACATGCTTAATGCTACTGCAAATGTTTTCCTTTTTTCCACCAGCCTGAACTTTCTACTCATCTCCCGTCAATCACCAACATGGAGATAGTTAACATAATTGCCGGTTGTCCAGCGGAAAAGAACGAAAAGGACTAAAATACAACGTACAGCTAATTCGCACATGCACTACTATTGTGAATCCGGATGATAATGTTCCATTTTCATCAGCTGCAATAACAAAGCGGCGCCATATTACTGCATGCTATTTTTACACCCCCTTTTGTCTGTGCGACCTCTGATGACAATCAGCTTCGATTCGGAACTTCCATAAGAGTTTTGCCCCTATATACAATCATGCGTGGCCCACGTTTATCTTGTCATGGTAAGCCCGAAATTTCTTTCTCTTCTTGACACACACCCACACCATCACCGGTAGCCTGTCGGTCTTATGTCGTTCATTGACTCGAGCAATGCAGTGTGACGAACAGACACAGTCAAGTTCTCTTAACGTTCAAGTTTTTACCTTTTCAGTCACAACTCGTATCTCCATACACGTCATCACATGATCTAAGTCTTCTGTCTCTGTGACATACTCGGCTAAGCAGTTAGAATAGTTGTGACCGTAATTATAACATTATACGCTTGTGAAAGAACTAATTTCCCCAGGCATTCAATAAAATTATTGTTTACCTATTTACGAACAACGGATCGATAGACTCGTAATTGTGATTAATAATTAGCCTTCGAATTAGAAGAATCCTGAACGTATATACTCAATCATGCCTACCCAAAAAGAAGAAAAATGCAAATACATACGAATTGGAAGATTTCGTGTGCAGACAAGATGACAGGTAATCGGGAGTCGTGCTGGAACAACGAAGCTTCATGCTGACATATATAATGTAGTTCTTCATTGTGAGGGTTTCGAAGTCTTCCGCGTTTATCACCCTGAATCCTGCCCTAAAAGTGATGGCAGTGTTATTGCCGACATGGAAGAAAACTACCTAGTGAACTGTTCACGTATTCTCCCACCGACATCATTGCTTATTTGCTCAACAGTAAACAAAACAACACAGGTCAAATTTTGTGGTCACTATCTAATTTTATGCAACTTGATCTGATTCTACAATAGATGTAATCTCCGATATCCTCTCCTGAAATTTGTCAGACGATCTTGACTTATTCAATGTTGTCTGTGGTGATTCTAACTGTATTCGTTAGCTTTTTTACAGCCTTCTGTCCAAAAAATATAACTATTTTTCCCATTATAATTATTGCTCATCTGTCTGTCTGTATTGTATAGTTCCCTTACCGGCTTGAATTGGACCGCAGTCTGGTAAGTTCGGAATAAAAATATCCGGTTTTTAAAGTCTACACCATTATCTATTTCATGTGAGAATGATCAAAAACATCTCTAACAGAGCCTGGAAAAATGTATAAAAATTTACCTTGTTACTCGGTTGATCTCTCGAAAATTCCCGAAATGTTTCATATTTCTGACCCAAGCGTATTTAATCGACCCAGTCTCTCTGCAATCGGAGATCACTTGACAGAATATCTGAGCTCCACTTCACTAGATTCATTTCACATCAGTACCGGCAGACACTTTCTGCCATATATGTCACTTTGAGGCCAAGTCGAACAGCACTCGAACTAACGTTGAGCTGCCAGTTGGTTTTTGTGTACGACAATCCCAAGGAGGACAAACACCAGATTATGTTCAAGTAAGAATCTTTATGTAAACATTCGTCAATGTTACAAAACTGCCAGACAGACCTCAACGATAACCGCTCCGCGGATTAAAGCCGGGCCGAGTAACACAACATAGGAAACTGCTCGCAAATCAGGCGGGCAGAACTGCCGCAATTGTTCATGTCAAAAATAGTCGAAGGATGTAAGAAACAGATGCACTAGTCAAAACCTCTGTCGTGGTTAGTGTCCGCTATGTGCGTCAGTCAGCGAAGAAATTAACGCAAAACACATTCACAAGAAACAGTAAGAGGTAAGAGGGGGAAGGGAGTCCTGATTTGGTTCACGTAGTTTCCAGTCGAGTAGATCTGTTTGATTCTGCTCCAGTAGCTCAAGTAGGAATAAATATCTACTCCAGAATCTTCTGGTATTTAAACCACTAAAACAAAAATCAAATACAGTGTCAAGTGATATCAGTCAAATGTATTCTATACAATGTATTGGTCACGAACGTTTTCCTTAACCCGGCTCTTGTCTACGTAATCCGAAGCAGCAGAACATCTAATTGTTGCTGTTCAGTTATACAAAAAATGTAACTCTAACCTGACCGTAGCCAATGAGTAGACAGCAAGCAAGCCTGTTAGCAAGAAAGTGGATGTAAAAGCAAGTAAAAGTCTTAGCATCATGTGCTCAACAACGGAAACAAGGTCAGTCGCTATATGAAAAGCTCGATGAGTCAATACTTTCCCCACTGAAGCAAGACAAGAGGTCAGTACCAAGTAGGCCTATGTCCGTGCATGAAAAGGATATTTATTGTTTGTCGGCGTAGAACACGTGAATTTAACCAGATACAACATCGGTCTTCTGACTGACTTTTTCATTTCCAAAAGCCATTGGCTGATCTTATTCCTTTCAGTTCAAAAATTCATAGCCGCTGATTGGTTGATTACTTTCCGTTCAGTGGCAGTGACCTTTGTCGACCTTTCCGTTTTGTCACTGATTAAACCATTGATCCATTTCACTGGCTTCACCTTTGCCATAAGCTTCGGACGTAAGATGACCTACCGTACACCATGGAAACCAGGCTATCTATCGATGAGTCAGCCTAACCCCCACACACCCCACGGTCAGAGGGTTTCCGAGCCCATCAAAGTCCAGAAACACCGAAGTCAGTTCAAGTTTCAGTTGATTCAACCAATTACCTCTCACTTTTGTGCTCTGCTTTCGGTTGCTAACTTCCAGCATTGTCCATTCCAAGGCAAAACCAATGGGAGCTAAAGTGGAAAATATCCAAAAAACGAAACATCAAGAGGAAATCTAGAGGACAAGAAAAGCGTCCGAATACAACCACGCCACTGGCTGTGACATCTGGCTATATCACCTCAAGTCTCTGATCATTTGGTAGGCGGGTTGCATGCACCCCAACCTAAAAATCCAGCACGTCCTACGGGCCAAGTCCAATCACCGACATTTTCGTACCTTTTTGCTATGTCATGGACTAACCACCTCCGCCTACCTTCCTATTATTACAGGCCTCAGAGAACAGCAGACGCCTAGGAAGTCTGTCGGTTGGCATGTATAAAATGTCCCAACCACCTCAACCTGTTTAGTTTCAGCGCTTGATTCAGAATCCGACCACTGGTTTCCGAAACCCTACGCCCAAACTCAGCATGGCTGACACCGTGTTCCCAACATACTCGGGCCATACTTCGGAGCCATCAATGCTCGAACACCGTAAGTATTCGCCTATCTTTTACTCCTAGTGGCATTGGCTCTTAACCGCATAAATAAACGGATCTGACCATCACATTGTACACTCTACACTTCACAGACAATCGGATGTGACACCGTAGCCACAGATTATGGAGGTCGGCAAAAGCCAAACACACTTCCTGTATACGCCATGAAACTTCATTCGATATCCGTCCATCCAGTGAAATGTAAATTCTCAGGTAACGAAATTTATTCGCTTGAGCTAGAGCTTCCCTTGCTAAGAACAGGTTCGGTTTAGAGTAAAACGTAGTTCTGAAGCAACATTTTACACTTTGAAGTTGCAACACGCACCTCACGCTTTGGAACACTGTTGTTTAGATTACCTAAGCGAGGTTGTAATTTACTTGAATGTTCACTCCGATGAACCGTATTGTGCTTACTGCCTGAGCAAAGATCGGTGCCACTATTCTCCCACGAGAATAAAGCTATCTCAATAATCAGTTTGATTGCAAAATTAGGTAGGAAGAGCGAAAGAGGGCAACCCTGGCGAACACCACTTTTAGTGGTGAATCCCAGTGGAAGATGGCCGTGAGCATGAACTTGGCTTCGGCTGCTCACATACAACCATTTTAAAAGAGAAGTCAATTTTTCAGGCACAACCTTCGGTGACAGACAGCGCCAGAGAACTGTACGAACGACTGAATCCAGCGCGGCTTTCAGATCAAGAAAGACAGAGATTGTCAGCCTACGGAAGATGGGTGTGTGCTCAAAGGTTTGCCGAAGAGTGAAGATGTGGTCAATAAAACCGTTACCGGGTCTAAAACCAGCTTCATCCTCAAGCGTACATATTTCCGGCACGCTGGATAATACGTGAAGTATAGTTCCAGTGGGTAGTCTAGCCCTTGTATTTAACAAGCTAATTACTTTGTGTTTTTCATAAGATGATCTGTCTTTTCCTTGTAAATCGGTATAATCATCTTTCTTTACCAGTCCACGAGAATAAGACTTCTATCTCAGATAGCTGGGAGTAGACTTGTTAACTCAGAAATCAAACTTTCTCTTCAATCTTTGAAAAAAGATGTAGACGACCCATCCATTACAGCGGCTTTGTACCTTTTCAAGTAACCTACCTCCCACGTAATCTTCATTTCTGATTGAGGAGTGATATCTACCTGCATCCTTTTTCAGGCATGTATATTTGGAGGGTCATTCGTTGATGAGGACCCACTGAATTGTCCCCTTAAGTGCTCTGCCCAAAGATCCCGACGACTTCCATGAAAATGAAACAGTGAGCCGTAGGATTTTTTGACTAGCTGACAAAGCGACTGACGTCCAGAACATCCATCATTTGTGAGGCCCCTCTAAACCAGAGTCCTGGGTATCCTCTGAAGCGGCTATAAAGCCTTTCTGATCTGTTCCCAGCCTTTATCTGGGTCATGCCCATCATATTGCGTAGAAAAATGTGTAGACAGTTCCATCCGGAAATCGTATTGCCAAATATCGCGTGAAAGCCACTGAACAGCATGGTTGGCATTTAATTTCATGCTACGATGGACGAGAAGTTAACGGAAGAGAGCACGTACCAAAGCTTAATCAGAGTCCAAGGTGAAGATCAAAATGATGAACGATCTTCAGTTGATGCACGTCAGAGATAATCAATCACAATATGATCAATCTGAGTCAAGCATTATGAAGAAATATAATGAAGCCAAGTCAGCCTATGCTGCTTCTTATGGCAGAAGTTCTGAGTTGCAAGAAATAATCTGTAGTCAGAGCACAACTGGAATGGACGATCACTGTTGCCAGTGCGATCGGATAGGATAACAAAGGGGCCTCCGGTATACTTTTCGGGGTCTTCCAAAAGGTCACCGTTGGCGCTGAAGTCCTCAGCAATGACCACCATGTCCGCTAAAAGTTTACTTCGAAGAAGCTGAGACAAATTCCAGTAGAATTTGTCCCTGGTCTCAGAGGAACTGCAGTCAGTGGGGGCATAAACAGACTCGTTGAACAAGCATCGGTGCTTCAGTTTGTTGAAGTTGACACGAACAGAAAAGTCCAACGGAACAGCACACGCATGACTGCTGACTTGAATCCAGTCTAGCAGTGCACACTGAGTTTTCATGCTCAAAGCAATCCCATAGCCAGCCCGACCAGGAGCAACAGAAAACGGATAACTCGACACGCGAAGTGAGGTGAGGTGAGAAAATGAGGCTGTTTTAGGGGTGCGAAGCGTTATCACCGAAGTGGGGTCTTTTATGCTTATGTCGGAGACATAGCCTACATCTGTTTAAAAATGTCAAGAGTTTTAGCAAGGACAGCCAGTTGCTCTATCAAACATGGTGTGTGGATTTCAAAGGGACTCAACTGAAGTGAACATTTAGGCCTAAGTAATGTATTTGATTTTTGCCTAACTCCCAAACCAATGCTTCAATCAGAGCAGCAATTACCCCTGGCATTTTTTCAGGAGGTGAAATTGGTAAGATCATTACCGGAAAAGATACTGGAGGTTTCTGGACGGGCCATGCTTCTCGGCTTCTCATACAGCAGAAGGGGTTTTCCTCAAGGAACCCTCACCGTAGCCTTGGACTTAAGAGTCCCCCCAAGAGGCAGTAGAGCTTTGACCCAGCACGGGAAATTGACCGAAGAACTCGTAAACGAATTTCTCCTGCTCTGTCACGTGAGGCCTGATTCTTGTAGGCAATCCCTCTTGTCTTCGCTGGTGCTTTGTTATCGATCCTTTTTTTGGATTCAGTCCTTAGCCCCACGTACCTAATAAAGCAAAAGGAACGTGGACGCGGCAGCATTCTTTGTGCTGGGTCTGCCTAAATTGGGTGGGCGCTAGCTGCCAAATGAAGTGTGGTTACTTCTCCCACCTTTGAGAAAAAACCCAAGGTATTCCACGCTTACTTCCATCTCGTTCAGTATTTAGATCGGCCAACTGTTTCTCTAAGTGTTTATTCGCTGGAGAGTCCTCTCCAGTGACATAGTAGTTAGAATCAGATGTTGCCAAACAGATTTTTCTGACACGACTTCGTCTGGCACCTACCCTTTGGCTTGTCAGGAGTGACTACTCCTCTGGACTGAGAAAGCCATCTTTCATAGGTGTTTCAGTCATGGTGGCATGCGAGCCTTCACTTCCCGCCAAGGTGCAGTCTCGTTGGGTGTAAACCTAGCTTCCGTTCAGAGGCTGTCAAAAAACCGTTATGATATCTGAAGTACTACTTTGCAGTTTAATGATGTCAAATTAAGCAGGCCTACACCTACAACAGACGTTGGAGAAATACTACAACCCTGACAGAGTCTGCACTTTGTCTTCCTATTGATAACTATCAAATCAACGTCACAGTTCTTCTCTGTCACTAAAATATCCGCTTACAAAATGACTTGAATCACATGCAGAAAACTCTAATAATCCAGACCGTTCACTAGTATACTAATATCACAACTCGACATATCCGGCAGATTTTATCGACTATTATTAAAATTCACTTTCTGGATCAGTCCGCAAAGAGATTGTAACTAAACGCGGTGAACAACGAAGACAAAAAAAGATCTTTCGGGGGATAAATGGGGGCATGGGATAAGCGCAGCAGCTGTTGAGCCTGCGATTCACCACTCAGTTCCAAACTGTCCACAGAATCTGGGACGACGATATTTCTAGGCATCAGCTGTGGAAATTTTATTTCTTTACACGTCCTTGGTGGTCATGGTGAATTATAAATATTAAATCTATCTTTCATTCCACAATACGTGATCACTGCAACAAGTGCACTACTTGAAATAGTATCATTTACTGCTAAAGGATGACGTCTATGACAGGTGCTCGAAAGAGGCCCATCCAAACTGAGTGCATTCACCTTTATACGAAGCCTTTACAATTCGAGGACTGAAACCGTAACTGCGCAAACAGTGGAAAGTGATGTATTCATTGCCGCTAACATATCACGTATTTCTTTTTTAACTTCCATGTGAGAATTCTACGGCATCCCTATTTTGATAACCTATCTTCCTCTTTTCCGGTGTCACAAACTATCCAGATCAAAATGCTTGACCCAGACCAACTTTACGCACCAGTGCTTCCACCCAACAGTGGATGCAGCAGCACCTGTGGCTAGTTCCACCTTGTGATCGTCCGGTCGCAACATTCAGGTGTTCTGAGTTTGTTTTTGACTAGGTACCGCACCAAACTGGATAATCAGGTTTAAACTGATCCAAATGCTTGCTGATTATCAATCTAGTGAATGCTCTATCCAGATTTTTACTTATTATTTTTACGATTCATTTTGCTCACTAAAGGACAGTACCGCAAATGTCCTTCCTTCCACTGCATATATGTATCTGTTCCACTCCTGTGCACAACTAAAACTCGTTTGTAAAGTACACCAGAGATTTGTTATACGGGGTGTGTATTTCAGAACATAGTGTGTGTATACGTATCCATGTAAGCATATACTCAAGTAGGTTTTTCAAGGTAATGTCATATGCACTCCGAGAGGTTTTTTTCCAATTGTGTGTTCGTATGAATGTATGTACTTTAGAATCCTTGTCTGGGTGCGTGGATGCCCCAACAATAGCAATGGATACGTGATTACCTATAAATTTGCAAATCTTTCAAAGCTTAATCATTCCCGGGGTCTTCCGTTCCCACAAAGCGGTAAAATCGCCGTATCTGGTTGTCTGAAATGAGGTCATCATTTTTCATCGCAACCTTACAGATTCTGACTCTCATCACGCTTGGTTCAAGTAAGTGACTGCGGCTGTTCATTCTAAGTTTCATGAGCAATAAATCAAATTACGATTACAGGTAGTAATTGTTGTTTTCATTCATATCATCTCTAAATTGCACATTCATATAATGACTCTCCATGCAGTATCAACTCTAGGCCTAGTTGGCGATGTGTTAGCTGTCAAAGCCGAATGTTATTATATTATACAGTATTTAAAATCAGTCATCTCGATGGTGGTCAAAAAGTTTTCATCGTGGACACTAGACAATAGAAAACCCGGGTTCGACCCCCACCACCACCGATCACTTTTCTATTTGGCGGCAGAAGTGAGAAGAGCATTATGTTGCTATCTGACCAAATGCATGCAGTATCTACTGAAGCCTTCAGTGCAACTGAGTTACTTTACCTCAAATAACGAGACCTAATCGAAGTATCCATTGTTGACACATGATTTGATTTACTGTACAGCCAACACAATCCCTGTGACATATATGAACCAAAGTGTACGGGCGGAAAGAGAAACACATTGAATCTGACTGTACCTCTTGAAAGCCTTTAATCTGAAGACAACGTTTTTCATGTTCCATCCACATTCCATTCGTTTTAACAACCATTAAATTTACAAATGGGCGCATTGGTTTAATCTTGTTATCTCGCAACGTCATCGAATCAATTACTAAACTTTGGGGTCAGTGATCGAAAGGATACGGGAGTCGTCATTATGGACTGATGACATTCTGCAAGTGTGCTTGCATCACACCATCTTGCGCAGAGAGCGAGGTGGTTTCTGAGGGGCTAGCTCGCTCGACGTTACGTTTACCATAGAGACTGTGTGCGCCTCAAACTATAATGAAATCTGCTATTCCCCTTCTGATCACTTGACATATTTTGTGATCAATTGCCTTCATGTTACTGCTCCGAAGACTACAAATAGGGGTAATGACAAAATATTTCAATATTGGACTAGTTGAATGATTATTATAAATTTAAAAAATGCATTTATCAAGAATCGGTTTTCCATGACTAATCATGAATATTTTGGTTGCGCTGAGATTATAGTGCTCCCTTGAAGATATGTTCTCATAAATAAACGGATGATAACCAAATTTGCAGATCCAGATCAAAGAGATCAATAAAACTGTAACCATAATATAATTTTTGAACGAAAAATCATTTGAACTTTACAAACTTGTATTATTTAATATTATCGAACAATGAAAATCTGATGAATTCCTCCCCACATCGTTTTCCATAGTCTCCGAAAATGTGATTGCCAAAACAATCGCTGGATCAAGTAAGTTACTAAACTTCAATTGAGAATAACAATTAACTGCTCTTTCCTCATCCTAAGTGTCGGGTTCCATGGGAAGCTATTGACTTTCATTGCTTGGGTTCGAACCCTAACAAATGCGAAACATCGCGTCATTCTGTTCCATCTGACACCAACAAACTTCATATTTGTTTACTTGATTTTGTAGGAGCTTTGTCAATTTATTGTGTGCCATGAGAATCATTCCATTTATCTTTTTTCTGTCACATCATTTCCAAGTGTTTCAAGTCAACATAGCTGCTCAGCTACCATTGGAAACTTGGATCAAGAATGCTAAAACAAATCCAAATCCCTATGCGGAATGGGATCCAACATGTTTCGAGGTGGGGAATTTCCTTTTTGTACTTTGATTAGTTTGCGGCGTCATTCAGTTTTAACTTGCTCAATTAGTTAGTCAACGGTCATTTGGGTCAGAGGTTAGGATTAACTAATTACAAGAAACATTTTAAAAGTATGTATATATTTCAGTCAACTTATCACCACATTAAACAAATTGAGAAAGAGAACAACTGTGAACGAAATCGATTTTGGTCATCGGTTCTGTGAACATGAATCCTGCTAGCAAACAACAATTGATAGATAGTTTGTGATTGTTGTGCATCCTTCAGATTAATTTATTTTTTTGTAATAATATAGCTGTTCTCTCAGAGATGGCGCTTGTCTACGAACTGCAGGTGGTTTGCATCGAACCCTTACCTTGAAAAAAGAAAGCATCAGAACATATCGTGCAGGAGGTATTCGTAGTTGCACGGAAGAGATACTTTGCTTGTACTTAGTTTGCTGAACTTGACTACTAAAGTAGTTCAGTATCCAGGATAGAGGGACAGTCGATAGCTTGAAGCTTCTGGAGAAAACAAGATGGGATACTGAATCAAAGGCTACAGAGTGATCAAGGAAAAAGCTGCCGAGAGATTGCTCTGAGTTCTTTATGCATTTAGTGATAGAGTGGACCAAGCAGGCTATAACCTCCGAGGTGGATGTTTTGCTTTGTTAAGCAGAATGAAAATGATCTAGTGGCATTTTGAGATGCGTTCGATGATGGGTAAAAATTACCTTTTCAGAGACTTCATGTGCGGTTGGTTTGAGGTCAATGTGGCAAACTCTTTCGATGGTAAAGGCGCCAGGGAATTTCCTATTGTGTACGATTCAGGCTCCTCGTGCCGATAGTTTATTCTATGATTATATTTAAATGTCCATTGGATCACGTTCAGCGGTGTGGTGCGTGTCCCATTCGAAAGTGACCGACAAAACTAGCCCAATGGTTAAAACCGTAACAGTTAACAGGTAGCACTGGAATAAGGATTAGCGCATCATCGGCTATTCGCCTCCGTTATTCACATCCAACTATAAATACCGCCTTAACTCAGTTGGTGGAGCATCCGCCCGGTTCGACTCAGGCTCTCGAGCTTTCAAGCTTTTGATGAGAAAGAAACAAGTTGATTTCCCATTACACAAACTAGAGATGTAAGATCCTTCAGGAATTGAAATGATGACAACCTAAAGTCACAGATCAGGAATCAAACCTCTGGAAAGAGACTCCTTTTGTCAAAGCAGTGATCAGTGTGGCAAGATGAGCAAGATCATACTTGAGAATTGCTAGAGGAAGATCATCAGTACCAGCCACCAAAGACGTTTTGAATCTGTGAGGAATTTTGGAAATGATGCGGTGGAGAAAGGTTCAAGATCTGCAAAAACACAGGAGAGACATTGAGGAGTGTACATTGTTCACACAACAAGTTATTGATTGCACAAAATGGATTGTGCGGAGACATCCACACGTGCCTGCTTTGGGGTTAGCTACTTGTCCGACTGATTTTGATCGCCGCACTTCATGACCCATACTCGTGCACGGATGAACTTGCAATGGATCTGAGATGATATGCTTGGAATCATTTTTTTATCTAAGCAGCCTGTGAGACTCATTAACTCTGAACTAAAGTGTCTTTGAGTGGGGGTGTATTTTACGACTAAGGTTTAAGGAACAGAACACAGTGGTGTAGTCAACGATTACCAGACCATGAAAATTGGTGGCATATCCTCCTGTGAACAACTTCACAATACATATTTAACTCGTATTAGGTGATAAAACGGTCGCAACCAGACCGTCCTTTCGTTTCTACCGATTGGCCGTGATTAGCCCACTCGAGCCTTTGATGCATACGATACTCGGTTTTCATCGGTCATTCAAGGAATGCGACCAGTCAACGATACCACTCTAAACTAGCCTCCCAGAAATGACAGAATAAGTAGTGTTTACCAGTGCGCGAAACCTCTTTATTTATCACTGCGGTTTCCATTCCGGAAAAATAACCCTGCCGTTCACTAATTTTGTTTGACATACAAAACAATTCAAGTTGTCTCTTTTCAGTTTTATCAAGCATTCTCGAATGAGGAAATTGTGACCCGTGATAGGCTAGCTGGATGTCAAAGTGTACCAGTCCGAGGAGAACATACTCAGCTGAATATTTACCTTGCAATTTCGCCAGAGGAGATGAGACTGAGAAAGCAATTGCCGTGTGTACGTGAAGCTCTTCGTGAAGCTTATAATGAGTGGGCCTTAATATTGAGCAAGCATCTCAAGATCAAACGTGAACAAGTTCAGTTTTCTTGTAAGCAATATGCTTTTGTCTATGACAACTTTTCATGTGTTTTGAGAAAGTCAATCACATTGCTTTGGCCATAATTGGTCTATGATATTAAAATTGTATGAGCATTCATCCGCACGACGATTTGATATTCGAATACCGCTATGGTAGGTCACTTCGACGGTAGATGGAAATTGGTCTTCCCTTGGATCACTACCGTTTTCACTTTATTGGTTTATTTTGTAGTTCAGAATGGCAAGTCTCAGGTTCAGCATACTAGGTAATTCATAACGGCACACATATGTAAATACATAGAGAAGGAGGTGTGAATGGTGTGTTGTGGTGTGTTGTGTGGAAGGTGGAGTCCGAAGTTCGGTCGATCAAGCAAGATATCTGCAATCCCACACACGCTTCGCAAGTAGTAGTTTATTCTGATGATAAAGACGTAGCATGAGGAAATAATTCTCCAATAAACTATTGCCCCATTTTTCTTGACAGCAAACATTAAAGAAGCCCAAATAGAGGGTGAGTGTGTTTTCGGTAATTCGGTTCCGAATTCTTGGCAAATAGATCTTATTGGTCATTCCACCACACTTATGTAGGAACAAATTCAACATCAGGAACTTTATCTGGGTAATTCCGGAAATATGACACCAATGAATCAGTGAGGCGTCAGAATTTGAATACATGATGAATGTGAACACATGGACACATTCCATTGTGGCTTCAGAGGACGAACCATACCGGGTTTATCAAGGTTGCACAACTGACTTTTCACATTTGGATCACCTCAAAACATTATCAAAATCTGCCAACCATCAATACAATGTAAACATGCCCAATGCACTTAACTGGTGGAGTCCGGTTAGTACAAAGGGAAATCCTGCTATAGGCAGTCAAATTACAAGCTAGTTCACTGTGGTGGATGCCATGTGCTGCTGTAATTTGGGCGGGTATACTGTGATCCATTTGCAGAAAGTCCAAGGTCCTCCGGCGTGGCCTCGTAGCTCAGCTGGTAGAGCACTCGCGGTACTAAAGCGAGGGTGGTGACCATGCGTGGGTTCGAATCCCGCCGAGGCCGAAGACTTTTCACATTTGGATCACCTCAAAACATTATCAAAATCTGCCAACCATCAATACAATGTAAACATGCCCAATGCACTTAACTGGTGGAGTCCGGTTAGTACAAAGGGAAATCCTGCTATAGGCAGTCAAATTACAAGCTAGTTCACTGTGGTGGATGCCATGTGCTGCTGTAATTTGGGCGGGTATACTGTGATCCATTTGCAGAAAGTCCAAGGTCCTCCGGCGTGGCCTCGTAGCTCAGCTGGTAGAGCACTCGCGGTACTAAGCGAGGGTGGTGACCATGCGTGGGTTCGAATCCCGCCGAGGCCGAAGACTTTTCACATTTGGATCACCTCAAAACATGATCTATTAGAGTTTAATCAGACCATCGATTGATGTACAGTCGTTTGGGCCAAGTCGTTGCATTATTACGAGTGAGGGCTTCAAAGTTATCCTTCTATTATAGTTCAAATACAAAGCCATTGATATATGTAAAGGTGATGTCAATAAACACTCGCCATCATGAACTTTGACAGTGGTCGGTGATCCATTTATGTTACCCGTGGAAACGAATTGATACAAACCTTTGCAGTTGGTTATGTGTTCTGCATCAGCTGCTCATGTGGGCATGACTCAGCGTACTGTTTCGTCAGTTAAACCAAACCCTAGGAACATACTTGCAGCTTCCAGTACATTCAGTTTTGAATTATCGATGGTTTTTTTCCTGTTCTGTAGTTCACGCCTGATTCTCAACGATATGTGTTTCGTCACTACTAAACTCTAAAGCAAGGAATTTCCTCAATAGATAACTTATTCAATGGCTCTGTTCGGGTCCACGATATAATAAGTGTGACCTTTTTGCTTAGTGAGCGATGAACCGTTGATACCACAAATTGGGTGGTATGTGTGAATCGCCTTGAGACCCACCTAGGTCGAGGATATTAGTCAACGTGGTCATTTCAGTAAATTTTCGTTATACCACTCCGTTTGTAGATCACCCATATCGGCACTCTGGTAGTATTATACTTGCCATGTCTAAATTCAATTCTCTTTTCAAAGTACAAACGTTTTCGAGTTGGTCGACTGTGGACAAAAAGGTCCATCCCACCTGGTCAGATGAGCTCCAACTGGAGGTGAAAAATTTCGTAAGTTCAATATGCCTCATCCAATTTTTGTTTTGTTCCAGGTCAACAACTTTCCAACACGTCAATGTAGAGCAATGACAAACAAGCTGATAGTCTTTGAAAGGGAGCAAACCGTTCTAATAACAATACTATCAGTGGTACCACGGGTTTGATATCATTATGACTATTATTGTTATTATTATTAATATTTACCTGTCTTTTTCTATTATTATTTCTCTGTTATTAATGCTAGTAGTGTAGGAAGTAGCAGTGGATGCTGTTGTCATTGTTGTAGTCAGGCCAGTCCTGTTTTATTGGTTCCAATGTGACCTTTACCTTCTGGTTTTCGGAAACGCTATTTGGATCTGATTGGCTAACGGGGCTAGTCAAAGTCAGGTCAGATGTCCGGAACATTCCGTGCAAAACTGTACACATACGCGGTCTGCTGCTTTGGGACAAAGTGCAACAGAGGACCATCCCAGCTACAGATCATAAGAAATCAGAGGGAAAAAGAAAAAAATTTAGTAGCAGAAAGATAGCAATGCTTACTTAAGTTGTCAAGCAAAACTGGTTATGTGCAGTGTAGGTGTTCCGAGTTTTTGGTGACAATCAATTCATGTGAAAACGATAAGATGCAGCTGTAAGATGCTCTCCCTTGGACTTTTATTTTCACTGAATATTTACACTGCTGATGGTTTTCGAAAGAAAATATTCGATATGTTTTTTTTTATATGCAGTACTGAGGAATTCTATTGATAATAATTATTACTCGATGTGTAAAATATAGGACCCTTTTAAAAAATTTACTCTAAACTTCTTTCTTTTAATTTTATTAATTTGATATTTTGAGTTATCCCTCAGAGGAGACAAAGTCATCTGCACTTTGTCCGTGGACAAATGTCAAACAAGAGTAATTTGCCACTGAATTTCTTTGTTAATCGATCGAATTCTAAATTTGCATTTAGGAGAAAAGTTATAGATGGACAAATAGGAACTTTTCCTAATAAACCTGTCCAAAGGTTACAGCAGATACCTGTGGAAGAAATGCCAGCAATGTATCCATGAGAATGATATCAGCAATATCAAAACGAGGTTCAGAAATCAGTGGTGCAGCCGTGGTAAATCTCAAAAATGTGAGAACTTCATTAGTTTGTGTTGAAGGAAGACGTAATCAACAAGTTAAGTTAACATCGGCGTTACGAGATTCCCCTTCCGAACCAGTACACAGGGGGGTGGTATATGTTTCATTGAGAATGATTCAGCACACTGCCTACGTAAACAAAATGATGGATTTGACAGCCTAACGTACATCGCCTTCGCTGTTACCGTATGGTAATGACGAACTATTTTCGATGGAATCCCAAACACTATGATGATCATCACAAACGGTTCGTGGATCACCTGGTGTCTTGTAGAGTTCTTGTTGATTTTTTCAGGTAAAATTCGACTAAATACCATCAGGATAGATAGTGCTCCTCAAAATTCCATGACTTCAAGCAGTTGGAGGAGGGAAGGCCATACTGTTCGTCTTCGAAATTCACGAAAACAAACCTATGCGAGAGAGAATCGGGCAATGTATCGACATGAAAAATTTACAAGTGACTGTGTTCTCCAAGTAAGTGTTCATGAGGTTCCTGTTCATAGCTAGGGTTCAGCAACGTATTGCTGACAAATACTTCGCATCGAGTATTCAGTTAGCAAACATTTCATAACTGGTCATGTGGTGCAATACCGCCCTCTCCAGGACAAATCCGAATAGGCACTCTGATCTTTGCGAATAAACCAACACTGAATTGATAATGTCGAATAAGTTACAAGAAGCGTCATCATCATTTGAAGCCTTCACGTCACCTTGTTATTTTCTATTTTTCACTGTCTTGATATTATTATTGTTGTTGCGTCCGTGTATTGCCTAATTTCAAACAAGTACGCAAATTTATTCACATAGTCTGATGCTTTTCTATGCAATCCTCGGTATTTCCAGTTTTTTCGTTGGATGCAGTCCATGGACAACCGATTCCCACTTATTTTGTTTATTTGGGAGAAGGAGGATAATGAACAGTTAATTTGCTATCCGACTGTGTGGTTCGACGTGACAGGCAAACAAAAAGAACTACAATCAGGTGTGAATTTGAAGCTTCTGAAGAAACTAGCAAGTGGATACAACAAAGCCTTCAAACTCACAGCCGTTTCAGAAACAGGTAAGCTCAGCCATTTTGGTTCCGTTAGTCGCTTGTTTTTTTTTCCTGAAAGCATCGAAACTATAATTTGTGGATAGTTTGTATTCAGATTTATTGCCCAATCTTCTATCTCCAAGTGGACACACAATATTCGAAAGTAAGGTAAGGACATCAAGATTTACAAATGACCAGACACATTTGATTGGGCCGGATAGGTATCTACCAAATTCGTCGACGCGGAATTATTCTTAGCCAAGCATTTGAAGAAAAAAAGAAACAGTTATATCCAGTATATCCTCCAGTGAACCAATCTGTTGAATTTCTCAGCCGGAGCAAGACACATGGGTTTCGAGATTTTCTATTGTTTGAAGGTCGACCCTTGGTCCCTAACTGTCGGACCTCATGGATTACTGAAACGATGTTTCCACCTGAATCTTCCAATGGCGTAAGAATTGTTGTTGTTTATAGATCGATGAAGTTTGTGAATGCAGTACAAATAACGACCACATTTCTGAGACTCAGGAGGTTCACACTCTCTACATCAATACACCTTTGAAGTTTAAAGGGCAATCGAGTGTTAGATGGAGACTCCAGGTGGCTCAGACCGATGAGGATCAAATAAGCCTTTTTTATTCATTACGACACTTCATCGAATTTCCGATTGCCAAGTGAGATGAAGCTGGCGAGATAAAATAGATTGTCGGCTTCAGCTGAGGGATACCCTGCTGGGCTTGACCATTCTGGCTCAACATTTCCAGCCTCTTTTTGCAGGATGCAAAGCAAGTCCTAAATGGCACCTCATATTTTCGAATCAGATTGATATTTGCAAAAAACTTGCTATTTATTCACTAAACTTTCATGGATATTTTTATAAAACTTGCTACAGTTGGACAGATGAATTATTCAAGCAGTTCCATTCCTTCATTCGACGCAGTTTTCTGTCCGGTTGTTTTGAATGTTTATTGGTTTTTGTTCAGATAGGCAAAATTATATCCAGATTCTAGTTGGAGCCGTGAACGGTAACCATTTGTCAAATTGCTAATGGCAATCAGGTATTCGATTAGAAATGGGACACAGTAAGCAGTACGCAAAATTGTTTTTATGCACATCATCCAAGAGCTTATTTGTTGGGAAAAAACACCTGGATTATCAGGTAACTGATGGTCTGTGATACCCAAGTATATCGGTTAAGATTCAATACTGTTTCCGCAATCAGAAGTGACGAAAAAGTAACACATGTTGGGAAGAGTGACCTAACAGAGAACGTCTTTTGGCAATAATCATTTGTGTTTATGGGTACAGTTGTCCAAGACTCACATTCGAACTACATGTTATATGCGTAGTTTGCGATAGATATTTGTTGAGTCTCTATGATCTGCGCTGATCTGATTGCTTAGTCCGCCCTTTAATAAAAGTTTAGCGTAATAATGTGTATACACATGATCCAGGTCAAGGTGACGATTTATCGATCCATTTGAGGGAAATCATGTTTAAAATACTCCACTAACAGCTTATTTCTGATCTGTGTGACGATCATGGTTTCGTAATCCAACTCGAATCTTCTCTGGTCTCCATGGGTCGATAATACTAGAGAAATCGGCTCGTCGAAAGAGAGCTGTCGATCATTGATGAAAGCTACGATGACTTTTTGTAATTCAGCCTATTCAGTGGTTGTTATAGAGCAATATCCCTTGATAGATGCGGAACTATATTTACAATATGACATTGGTTCAGTCTGTTGCATTTCGAGTAGTCTTCATCAACATTATTGTCGCTGTTAATTTGCGTGCGTTCCTTTTTTACTGTGGTTTATCTGATAGATTGGTGGTCTACAGGTGAGTTTCAGTACCACATCATTTCGTTAAATGATCGGTAGAACGATTTCCCAGTTGGAATATATTTTTTTGTGTGCCGAGCAGCTCAGTTTGACCAACTTTTTAAATCTCGGTACTAAACTGATCGCAAGTTCCGCGTGTTTCTCAAGGTGGTTTCTTCAGACAGATTCTTTCAAGACATTAGACCCTTGATTGAAAACCATTTTGTTTTTTCTTGCCCTTCACCTCGAATTATACTGTGTTATAGCTTGCCTTTCTAGGTTATTGCGCTGAATTCTGTTTAGTCCTAGCCCAGTCCGACAATAGACACACCATTGATGGATGTTTGTAGTCGTGATGCTATTTTACCATTATAAGGTATAAGCAACACACAAGTAAAAAACACTTCCAAAAATCTACAGGCCAAGTTACAACACAAGCTTTGGGTGATGTCGGTGTAAAGCAGCGCAGCTGGTGGAAAGCATCCAAGCTACCGGCATGCAGACTGTTCCCCATAATTACGAATAGGTGAGGCTATTGATTGTACATGTAACGGAATGGTTTGTTTTTTCATCAGTTATTCTAAACTAAAGTCCACTAGGTTTATGCAGTATTTCTCTGTGTTCGTGCGTCAGTATTTCACGCATCGATATTCTCAGGGAAAGCCAATTGACTGACTGCTCGGCACAACAATGTAGGATCGAACGATCTGCGTTGCCATATGCACAGCACCGCAACCAATCGATCTTGCGTTGACCGTCAATCGGATGAAACGTATACAATCAAAATGTACGACACCAGATTGTTCATCTGAAAAGATCGCAAATATAACACCGAAATTTCTAGACGGAGTCTGCAACCATCTGACAAACCATTGCATGAATGCAAGGGTCAGCCTATGGCAAAAATACTTGATTGGAGTAACATCTATATTTTACCGGCTTCTCCTGCGATGAACACTTCAGGCTTCGCTCGATTCATGTACTACCGGAAGTTTAAATAGGTAAAATTGCAATCAATATATGACCATTTCGGTAGAAGACTTTTACTTAAATTGTAATATAAAAGCTGCTATCATCATGAAAAATCTATAGACGCAAAGTTGAGATGTTTTGCTCATCAATATAACTACAAGTGTTTAGACAGTCTAGGTCATTCTCGTTGAAGTCTGAGGCAAGTAGGTCGAACTTCACCACAGCTAGCAAACCATGGTGGCAGGCGGTAATTTTATGTATTCAGTCGGATCATAGCCAAAAGTGACCTGCCTAACTTTCTTCTTTTTGTTAAAGATATGGACAAATGGTTTTTCAAAGGGTGCGCAGATCAAATTGAAGCTAGTAAGAATTTTCTGTCCGTCAAAATTTCTGTATAACACTCTGAACAAATTATGAGTTTTAGGGTTGGTGCTGTGAGATAGTCAACATATTTTTTTCTTTGTAAAGGCTGCTGAATGGTACCCAGTATCAGTCAAATCGGTTGCACGCAAATGAATCACCCTCTCCTAATGTGGATGTGTGTGCACATGATTGGACCACCGCAAAAGTTTTTCAACCACTTGATTCCACTATTTGTAGTTTTTCGCTTATTCCTTTCACGCTACTCTATTCATCATAATTCCTTTTGAAGGTTACAGCTAGGTGATAGCAACCGAACCCACCACACCCGGAGCATAGTTATTGGTTGTCTGAACTGAACTGAACCTAACTGTATTTGAGTGACTTGATCAATCACACGTGTGTCATGATCATATAGTAATCTCGCACATTTTATATAGTTTATCAAATTATTTTAAACTACCTCCTTTCTCATTTGGTAAGCCGTCTTGTGTTTTATATAATTCAACCAATGTAGTCGGTGGAACTGCATTGTGATATACAGTATCGATTTTCCGCGTTTTTATTTCTTAGAAAGGAGCGTGAAAATAATAAGTCGTTCGGGTACGTTCAGTGTTATTGCATGAATCTTTTGTGCCACTGGTCAGCTACTGTTTCATTTTGTTCCGACGTGTGAGCAAGAGTATCATTGAGGTGGCAAAACAGGACTGACCCCGAGGCGACAAAAGTTTGACAATGTGCTTCCGACATTCCATCTTTTCCTCGGGGATCATACGAAATACACAGTGGTTAACTTTATTTCTGATACCTAATGCTTCATACACCTTGAGAGATGAATATTCAGACATGGCGTAGTAAAATGACATTGAAGAAACCAAAGAACCAATGTTCCTTACTCACAAATTGCTTGATCTTTCTTTCCAAGGGATATCGTAAGATACATCAGTAGTAAGATGTCGTTTGAGCAAAATTGTTGCTTATAATTCGAACGATTCGAGTGGTTGGAAACACTTAGGATGGGATGACAGTGAAGTGTGTGTGCATTATCAGCCGATATATTTCGCGACATTTTGAGACACGCATTGAGAATATTGTTTGTAGTTAGTGCTCAAGAGATCTGGAGATAGGTTCATACGGCCTGACAAATGGACCAAGCTAGCCAACAAGGAATCCATAAGACCATTGTAGAATAGAATATGACACAAAACATTTATTGAAACGAAAGGGAATCCGGGATTGTTTATCAAGTTAGACAGAAGGTAAGTTTCCTCCCCTCCCCCTTTCAAGATTGATTCAAGTCAGTTCACAAATAGCGGCGGCAACATGGTTGGACCGTGTAGTACTTCATGTTAGTTTATGCATACAAAATGCTGACGTACCTAGTCACATGTTTTTGAATATTCATGCAGATAGTTAGCATATCATACAATGTACGAATACTCGTCATCCTACAGAGCAGAGGAGAAATATAAGGGCTCATTTGGGAGAGTCGGCAGTCAGCTCACCGCTAGAGGACCAGTTGACCGTGTCCCACACACTTTGCTCTCCAATAGGAAGAACGGGATTATTTCAGTTTGATACACAAATACTACCTTGTCACCTTGCCTAATGAGTAGTGAGTCATAGAAAATGGTCATTTTGGATGAGTATGTAGAACTAGAAAATGAAACAACGTACAGCTTTCAAGAAAATTCACCTCTGGAAGTGGGATATGGGAGGCTTTCCCACATAAGCGAGTACATATTGGACATTTTCCCAAGTAATTCAATAAAGTTGAAAACAACCAGTAGGAAGAACATGAAATGGGGTTTCCCTCTAGACACAGATGGGATCGTCATTGTAATCCAAGAGAACTACCTAATGATGACAGGATATGATGGATTATATAGGCAAGGGTGTATATTTTTGAGCAAGGAAAAGGTTAGCAAACTTACGGAAACAGAATGAGTTTAATTTTGATGTCACCCTGTGAAAAATCCGTTTTTTCCATCATATTTAGAACGACTGACGTACAAGCTGTTGACGGAATAGTCCAAGCGCTCAAAAGTGGTCTGTTTCAATAGCGCAATCGAGCATTGGTTAATCAACTTTTTTATTTCAACAGATCTAATCTCTCGGTCAAGTCGAACACTCCAACTGCTTATGTTATTGTGTAGCTTGTGTGTCATTACTACAGTGGAAATTAAATAAGACGACAACTTTAACGAATAATAAAATATTGAAACAAGTCAAAAGGTGGAACCCACTGATGTATTATTAACCTATAAGTAAACATTACTGGTGGATTGAGTAATACGTGCTGATTGATTGCGCGTTGCCTGCTTAGTTGAACGGGCACTGATATCACTGCTGAAGAATTTTTCGACCTTTTATCCAGACAAGCGTGCATCAGTCCGAAATCGGAGTAGAGCAGCACCATACTTGAATGCTTTTTCCATCAGCAACAAGCTAGGGTATGCAGGTCAAGAGTAATTCTGTTGTGACCGCCGGTGGTCAAGCCACTTTCATAAATATCAGCATGAACAGTCTCTAGAAGGCTGTTCAATTTTCATGAATATGGTATTGTTTACGCAAACGTAATTGCAAGTTCGTGAGTAGTTATCACTAGCGTTTTTATTATCGCGATTTGGTTGTCCGTATCGGTCACGTATAAATGAAATACGGAATCGCAGTAATTACGCTCATCAGAAAAAGAACAACAAGATCATTGTATTTTGAACTATCAGAACACATTTTAGCCATTGCCCCAATGACACAAAAAAATAATTTGACATTTTCTGATCAATACTTTTGTCGCGTAAATTTACTCGGAAATGTTTTTGCATATCAAGCTTTCGAAATTGAATTGGAAACGGAAGAAGACGATCGGACCCTGCGAATGTTAGCGAAAGTGAATCCGTTTTTCGGATGGAATTCCGTTTGTGAGCAGGTAAAACTATTGCGCTAACGGAGTTCAGTTCACCGAATTTGACAGACATTCTGTCACTATGCTAGACATGATCATAGACGCATGGAAAAGTGTGTGAAATTTCATTATTCGAAAGTTTAATTTTTTTTATATGCCGACCCTATTTATTCCACTTTATCATATAAATGAACCATTCATTATAATGCCAATTCAACCAAGTGACCTAAAATGTGTGTATTATTCGGAACAATTATGAGCTTGAAAGCACACGCATACATAGAGAGAAAAATGAACTCCATTGGAGTCACACAATTCTTCTTCTCTGTTTCAGTTCGTGGAAGCAACTGTCTTGGTGAATAAGACAATCAAAGACAACCTGATTGGATGTCAAAGTAACAGAGTAGGGAAAAAAGTGCAATTGGCAGTCTTTACGGCCCTATCAAGTACAGACCTGGTGAGAAAAAATACTACCTCCCGCAAAAAGGAATTTTTCCGGGAATTGAAACGAGCAGTTGGCAAATACTTCAAAATGCGAGAGGATGATATTCAATTCACCTGTAAGTAGTTATATCTCAGTTTATTTATCAAAAGCATGAACAGTAGACTTCTTGACCCAGTGATCACTTCTTCCAAAGGTTTGATGGTTTTCAACTCACTTCAGCCATGTTTTTTCATCGCATACATCTACGGGGCCTACCGCGGGATGCACTCGGAATGGATGAATTACGGTAGAAATGCTCCGGCCTACAAAAAAAGACCGCCAAATGAGGAAATTAATCAAAAAATGCCATAGCTATTCGGCTTGCCCCTATGGTCTTATCGATATAAGATACAATTCGTTGCATAATAACGCTGACCGTAAGTGGGATCTACTTATCCACATATAATGAGAGCACTGAATACAATGAGGAGCTGAAGCTTACGGTGTTTGGAACCAGATTTGAGTAACTGGGATAGGTACCGCATCCAATGAGGTTAAGGTTCAGTTCTGAGTATAAGCCACGAGTTCAAATCGATAGATTCCTTCGAGGTACATTATTATGTGAGGCCTGTGATGTAAAGGAGATGGATTGAGATGCATGGTTTAGAGAATCGCGGGAATGTGCGAAGCTCCCAACCAGTGGATATCGGTCACGAAGCTTGAGCAGAAGAGTACGGCTTTTCTTATAAACAAGCAAGCCATTGCTACAACATCGACTCGAGTCATTGTCAAGCTTCGATGGGTTTTTTGAACAAAGAATCATGAACAACCCAGTGCGAAGATGAGGAGATTCGGAAAAATAGTTGATAACATGCTCATGCGATCCCTTAAATCTGCACCGATTATAAGTATACCAGAATCAATCTCAAAAAACCAGTACTTGAAAGTATATGAATGATCATCAGTGAGACTTGGTTTGCAAAACTTGGTACCCGTTATGTGTGCAAAAAAGTATCTCCGACCAAAACCAAGGTGGGATGCAACTGTGCAGGGAATTAAAAGGTTGAAATTGTGTTAGAGAAAAAATAGTCCACACTCTTGGTGTTTTTTATAGAATGTCTATGGTCAAACTGCTCAAATTTTATTGACTAAAGTTTGAGAATTGTGCCGAGAATCGTTGAGAAAATTTCGTATCTCTATCAATGCACCAAGCCGACTATCTCCTTCTGGAGGGAAATAAGTGGAGATCATCGAAGGTGAACATCATTTGTGATTTATTATAGGCAGCTTTGTGCACGCCCTGGCACTTCTTCAAATTGGCCTGACCAACCCGAAAGCTAATTTGTGGAGGAGAATTAGGCGCTGTTCTCGACCTGGTCAGTTAATTCCGGCATTTATTCCATCGCAAAGTTTTGTCTTGAATTCGGTCAACAAAGTTATAGTTGGGAGTTTGCAACTGGAAAGTAATTTCTCATGTTGATTATTTTTTCTACATGTAGAAGCGGAACTGAGCCTTTTTGATTGCTTTTGAGAGACTGGAAGTACTTCAAGCTCATTTTTTTGAAGGAATCGTTGAATAGTACAAATGGTTTGAAAAACCAAACTTGTAACCAGGGGATGTGAGTCTTGCTCAGAACTGAAAAATGCTCCGATGTTTTCTCTGAATTCACTGTTTTTTGTCGGTCCTTGCATCGTGAGTTGTCTCGCCTATAGTTCTTGAATTATCGAGCAATGGAACGATTCTTCACATCCTTCCCAAACTAGAACCATAAATTATAAAACGGGTCACGACAACTATTCTTCAGTGGAACAGAATCATGACTATGCAATGCGTATGATGCATATGATGCCGCTCAAATCTAAAACAGGAACCCGGTCGCAAAATGGGTAATGAAATAATTGGGCAGACAGAACAGCACAAATCATTTTTTATTCAGTTAAGCATAAAAATGCCCAGTTGAAATGCAATCACAACACGTTACTCGACCAAAACGTCAAATGACAGTCCAGTTTGCACCTCTTGTTACAAGGGGTGAGGTTTATTACTTGCTAGTTAAAACTTTTCCTTTTCATGATATTTCTCACAATTCTATAAAGTATCACATAAAACTTTATTATCATGCATTCCGCATTCCTGATAGCCAAGTATCGTGCGGTCCACTTGCAAGGTATGTTGTCTTCGGGAAGATATCGATTTTCTAAAAACGTGAATTTTTTACATCCCGAAATTGTTACCAACAGTGTAGATGAGTACGCTGCCAACAATAATAAAACCATATAAAACACGGGATCAGGTGGAAAGGGGAGGTGCGCTTGACTTTGGTTTTTTCTTGGGCATCCAGGGGAAAAAGAAAATGTAAGCGAAACCATTTTCCAATGAAACAGTTTCTAGTGACAAAAGCGTCTTTTCTAATCGGATACGTTCCACGGACCTGAAACCCAGTTTCAGTGCTGATGTGAGCCACGTTTAATGGCGTTGCCGTCCTAGGATCCGGCGATATGACTAACATAACTTGATACCGGTAGATGTCTATGTATTTGCTCCAACGTAGCCCCGAAAGTGATTTTGATCAGACTTCTACTTTACGGAATAATAGTGCACCGCGTCCACTTCACTTATTTGATCAGATTTGATGTTCAGCTGTGAACCCGTATCGTACTTTGTGATACCCTGAAAATAACAGAGGTAAAGGGTCCAATAAAAAAGTATGAGGTGATTCATATATTTAGCAATGGTCGAGTGATATAAGCGTTTTTTACTTCTGATGTACGTGGTTCTGAATCCATGTCCGCTGATCATACATTGATAGTAAGCAAAAAAGGTTGTGAAAAACCCCATTAAGATAAAAACGAGTTGGTAAATACATTTGGAGTAAGTGTTGTTCTGTCTTGAAAAAGACTTTCAATTAGTTAATGGGATGATTTTGAATGAGTTGATACTAACAAAATTTTGGCTTAGTTTACCACGCATGTGGTAAGTTTTCATCAACCAGTACTCGTAGAACTCTGATCTCTACCTAGATTATTGACCGGGAACATCAAATTCCTCGACCGCATATCTTATATACCGAGCGACCAAAATAGGCACTTTACTCACGGCGATCGCTGCCTCCCTCATCCAGTAGAAGATACTTAAGTATGCTATCGGGAACACAATGGGCTTGATATCCGTGACCCATAAACCACAGTGCAATAAACTTCAAAATAATCGAGCTGCCAGACAAGCAGAAGTACACAAGAAAACTCCACGTCATTGTTCACATTATTACATGAAATCATTTTACTGGGATCCGCAGGCATGAGTGGGAAATACATGTACGTTTGTGAAACGACTCATTGTGACGTACGAAAGCTAAGTTTTTGAAAAGATTCACTGATTTAAGCGTTCATATTAAAGTAATACTTTTGGTAAACGCAAATTTTCTGACATTCTTGTTCAGCTATGACAATACTCGGGGATGTGAAAAATAAAAGAGGCGAAGAATTTTCAAGGTACACTTGGAATGAGAAAGCAGATGCGGAATTAAAAACGTTTGTAAGTCCAAGCAAGCTAACTGACATCAACCAATCTAGCGATAACATTTATACTTTTGTCAATTCAGAACAGATGCTAGTAAAAACCAGTCACCGAATGTGCATCAGCAAATGATTCATTATTGAATGTAAACAAACCATTCGGTGGCAAGAATGTACGAGTCACTTCCATAACTTGTGGGATGACTTTGACCATCTGTTGGCACATTGCAGGCATGGCTAGTTTCCATTTATATTTCATTCGTTTAGTGGATTCGAAATGATTGTTCGAGTGGCTCGTGATATTCGGGAACCACTTAAAGTTGTGGACGGATGATCCCGGAAAATTCACGTTACCTTATGCATTTTGAATCAAGAGAAGCACAGTTCTAAATGTTAACCATCATACCTCTGAAACCAAATGATTGTCAATTGAATGTCACTATTCATGAAAAATGAGAAGCCAAACTTTAGAATCTTTTTCAGTAGTCTCATTTGAACTTCCCGAGTTTCGAAGCAGGGCCAGAAACTAGCACACTGCGTGCCTTTTCATGAGCTTCCAGGCACGGCGTCTTGTTAGCAGCTCAGTGCACCAGACCTACAGTGTAAAGCTTAAGGAGTCAGCAAGTCTAACTTACGAACGGATCACGCTGAGTGTATGGATGATTAAAATAAACTCCCACGTGCCTTCGGCTTGGCTTTGTCTTTGGTGAACCAACCTGACCTATACAATCCCGGTTAATGCGACTGATGGATGTTCACCCAGTTTCACCAATCGTCTACTTCTGTCTGATGGTGCATTAGTCTTGAACCAAAGTAGGATTTTGTGGTGAATTTTTGTAAGGTTTTAGTTCATTTCTTATGATGAAGAGCTTCCGGGCACTGGCTTCATCCAAAGATATTCTAAGCATATCAATTTTAATGGATTATATTGTGCAGCTTACTGCAACTGGTTTTGAAGCGATCTAAATAAAACGTGCAATGACAGAAAGAAAACTCGGTGAGCCGGAGCTCAGTAAGTGCTTCAACAAGCATCAACACTTACACCGATAATGATGGGAATGGCGATCTATCTGAGCATATTACATATGTGAGTCGCAACCATGTTACCCAGTTATACCAACACCTATGCGTTCAATTAAAGGTCGGCTAGTACTAAAACACTCCCTCATTATACTCAGGCTGATTCATTGAAATGCAAGTTGGAAACATCATTTTTGTTTTTTATCACGAAGTATTTTGGTTATATATTTAACTGCTGGTACGTGACTGAATACCTGAAAGTCACTCTCAAGGTCTTTCAAATATAGCTGTTCGTTCCATGTGAGCGATTAAGCTATTGTGCGGTGTTGTGTGTGGTATAGTATTCGGAAGTAGTGTATGCCGTCGACAACAAATATTGACAGTGATGTCACACTATACGAAATGGAGTGATACGGAAAGAACAAAGTAGGCTTAAAAACGAATGACAGGCATAGGAATCGTGAGATAACACTCTCCGACCGAACAACCACTTGTTGGTCATTGACGATAAATTCTAAACACGAAAATAGAAGTTTATTTGCATTTTGTGCATTTTGGTGTAGTCCAACAACACCAGTCCAACTAAACGGACTATTTTCCTGAAAAGGACTGTCAATTACTTCAGTAACACTCCACGGCTTCTTCTATACGGTTATACCGGAACAATCTTTTCCGACATGAATTAAAAAAAAACACAACCGATCAGGGTTTTCATTTTGACAACCATGAATTTCGCGCATTTCCGGAAAAATGAGAATTCGAAGTATGTGCAAAACCCCGTATCACTCCCAAAGAAATGGTCCTACAAAACGGAAAACCACCCTATCAAGGAATGGTTGCAACAAAAGGCGGAGTAAAGTAGGAGACATCGACACATAGATCTCGGATGTGTCAGAGGTGTAAACGATTCCCAGATGTCTTCTTCATTGCAATATGTTCATAACATGTCGCTTTTTTACCTAAGATTATTCATCTCATATTGATTAAAATTTGAAAAGATATAAATGGAAAGTTTATTGCATCCAGAAGTGTATAACCAAATTTTACAAACACCTCCAAATTTTTATGATATGCAGCTTACTACTGTCTTAATTCAGGCTGATTGGTCAAAGTATGAAATGTTCTTTCCTTGAGGTACTCAAATCTTCTCTTATTCATTGACGTGTAGGTAAGCGACCTTCAACCTCAAGGTTGCTCTCATTGTCTTCATTGGATTGATTAAATAACGGTTTATTTCGAGACGATGCCGGTGTTATTGCTACTTTGCTACACCTATAGGGCATGGCGCTACAAACTAGTCACGAAAAGAGCGGGTTACACCTGTGATATGCACATAACGGTAGGGCTGAAACACGCTAGAACAGAAAGTAACTAACAGATCGTGCGAGACAACGAAGCCTACCTGACACCCATGAGATACGATAAAGTTGATGCGAAGTTCTATATTTGTCAATGTTCCATCGATTGACAGCGGTAACTAGGCCCTTGATCCGACTTGTCCCCATACTTACGAGTAACTCCACATTACTAGTGCTGCTGGTGTTGTAGCCCACAAGGCGCACCTGAGCACCGACCCGTTCATCGGAACTAGCTTTCGGATGGTTACCAAAAAAATCAAATGCTACAAACATGCTTGTTTGTAAAGTCTCTGACCTGTTCACTCGAATACAGTCACTGTCTCACGGAAGAGAAGTTTTGTGATTTGCTCGTTGTAGTTTATTTTAATACCGTCAGTCTCTAGGGCATAGGGCGTTGATTATCCACAAGTGTCCATAGTCCCGATTCCAGTAATCAATAACTTACTAAGTAGTATATACTCTCGCCTCACTAGTGCTACAACTACCAGTACTACCAATAGTACAAGTACTACTACCATTACCAATACTAACACTACAACCATTGGTACTGCCTACTCATATGTCTGTGTTACTTATACTACGGATACTATTACTCATATCAGTGCTGATGGGGCATTCACCGGTCTTTCGATTTTTTTCTGTTTTTCCCCTTGAAATCCCGTGACCGTTGAATTCAGTTGATGTGTTGGATGCTGTCTCTGGATGATAATTACAAACTGGTTTTCATCACAAATACTTGGGAAAATTCATTTCAAGCCGTTCATAAAATCAATCTGCTGTTTAATGTTACCGAACAGGATCCATTGGATGTGGCCGAGACTGTGAAACATTTAAATGATATAGCCGAAGCATATGATGGATCGACAAAGCTCACAAATTGCCGTGCCCAGAGTAAGATGTATACGAAACATAAGTTAGTTCTTTTCTATTATTTTGACTTGTTCATATCAGAACTGTTGGAATTATTCAATGATATGGCTTAAGGATAGGAATGATGTGGTTTACTAATGAAGGATTCGACAAAAATCACTCATGATTCTTACTTGTTTCCTCGCAATTCCCACAATCGTATTGAATTGTTTCATTTTTACACCAATGTACATATGAGGGGCTGGTTTGCTAGCCGTCGACATTTACTAGGCTATCGGATATTTCCACGTCGAACATGAATAAGCCCTTTCTGACCCAGGATTTCTATTCACGATGCACTTAGAATGGGATTTAACTCCCATAACCATTGGTTACCTTTGGTGGTGGTGGAGAGTTATGCTTTGTTCGACTCGTTGTACCGTCTCAGTTTTCAGGGAATCGCATAGTTTCGAACTTCGAATCCCCACCCTCCAGTTTGACAGGCTAAGACTCACATAATTTAATCGCACTGTGTCCGGAGAAGATGTTCGATGAACTTGCACCGGCTTTGGTTGGAGGAAATGAGTTGAGTTTTGTGAATCCGTTCCCAGTTTTCAGTACCCCAAAGATGAACCTACCTTTCAGTTTAACATCAGAACGAATCTTTTTGAAGTACAAAGATTCCAGTCGTAGCCTAAAGTAGGAAGAGTTCAAAGTCGAACAGTTGTTTGAAAGGTGTCATTTCCTGGACCTATGGAAGCACGGTGCGAATCCTACTCTCCCAATGTCTCCGCCGGGCAAACTCTCACTGACCACAAATATCCCTTCTGAAACATCGCTTACATTGCGTATGATAGATAGAAATCAAGTAGTAAGATCACTTTGTAAGGCATTTGGTGATATCTGATGAAGGCCTCCAAATACTAATAAACATAATTCATGGAGTGGGAGAATTCGAGTGATTTGCGAAAGCAATGCAGATGAAATTTATGAAGTTATACTGATAACCAAAATAGTTATCCTTAGTGGAAAACGAATACAATCATCGACGTATTTGAAAGTTTGGTGTCACATCCACCCCATTACCGAAGGAACGAAACATTGGCCATTGCTTCGGGTTTTTCAAAAATCGATTATTGTGGAAAACATATAAATGAAAACTTTTTCCGACCCAAGAGGGATCAATCCCAGTTCATGATTGTTATTTCAGTCACAAACTCACATATGCTCCCTCAGGTGAGCTGTGAAGCCACTTTGGAGGTGGTGTGATTGTTTGCCTATGGATAACGCACTTTATTTGCTCACAGTCGAACATGCTGCTCGGGTTTAGCTCTCTAGCTCTAGTACATAGACTCTTCTGCCTCCGAATCACATCGTAGTATCCGATCCTGACAATTAGTTTGTGGAAGATTCAATGCGCTCACAGCTGAATCCTTGCACTCAAACGTGTTTTTCCAGCTGTTACTTATGACCGGCTCTTCCAAACGGTCATTCGGGCTAAAAATCCGATTGGTTGATTCAGCAACAGTCGGTTCAGACAACTGCTGACCGCTGATTTGTCTATCAATCCGTTTCGCTGACTCCACTCTTGTCCCCGATTTTAGACAATCGATAACGTAATGTCTGCTTGACAAACCATGGATCTACCATGTTGACAGCTAACACGCTGGCTATTCTTGACAGATGATGATGTGCTGCCTGCTAACGAGACCAGTCCATCAACTGACGACGTGTCAGCCCACACTTTCACACATAGTGTCTGCCACTGTGGATTAGAGTATTGGGACTGTCTGCAGAAGGACTTCACTAAGAATCGGGGAAGAAACAAACCACGGGATTGTTAGTTTAAGGAACATAATAGAAAATACCATGCAGATTCAGTGGTTGATAGCTTCAAAGAAGGAATAAATGCATCGCACGAACGACGGTATTGCGAAGTCCTATTTGAAAAAGTGATGGTCGTATTAAATAATACGGTCCAAACAGTGAACTTGTGGAAACAGAATTTGAGTGGGAGAGCTTAAAAGTCATTGGCGATAGGTACACGTGTGTCGCTGAATGTGCATATATGTGATGACTGTGCGAATAAATGCCATCAAGAATATCCTTGGGACTAGCGGCAGTGGATCTTGTTCGACTCCAGTTGGTTAAACATGGTACTGTGTCCGTTGACATTAGAAGTCATCAAACCCGACTATTACCCCAACAGCCACTTCTAGATAAAACTACTGACCCATTGTGGTATTGTAAATAATTTGCTTTTCAACGGAACACGAACGCGTGGTTTTAACTGCAATCCGTGTATTATTCATCAATCTCACTTGATCACGTAACAATCCGCACTACCCTCGGCCTAAGTTCATGTTATTCCGATGCCTCAGTGGCTCAATCCGAATCAGTACAATCGATGTTTCAGCCAAACCTATTTCATGAGCCAATCCCAGGTAAGAGGTAAAGAAAAATCTGAGCAATAACGAGAAGCAAAGAACTCATTCGCTTGGAATTGACCGGGAAAAAACATGAATGATGCTGACCAGCATTCCATTTCATTTATCAGATACCTCATTGCTCAGATCAACACTCGAAAGATAGGGTATTGAAATGGAAAGATTCCAAGATAAAATCCATTTACAATTTACATGGAATTCGGTTACTTTGGTTTGTTGCTTTGACATATAAACACATGCGTTGTCTTTGGGATAAACCAGTCAACAGGCAGTGAATGTACATCCCTGATTCTGGATAGTTGAATCACAGGTTCTTGAACTCATATAAATATATCATTTTTGTGATCTCCGATCATAATCAAATTAAATTCCCATGTTGCCGTCTGTTCTCTAATGACTGATACTCAAGTACTTCAAGCCCTCTCCGAGAATTGTTCGGTGGAAATGAGTTCGGAAAATTTCGAGTGAGATATTTCGAAAGATTATCTATATGTCGTTTCGTGTTAACTTCGTTTTCCTTAGTTCCTGTTCTCTGGGTAACTTGAATGCCTTCGCTTGAACTATTCTTCAATCACTGACGTGGATAACGTGCGGTATTCATGTGATCTCAATAAATAACACAAAACCACTTGATTTTGGTTCTATTAGTCGGATAACTCTCACTCCCTGTTAATTTAAATCGTATTCGCTTCACACCCCACAGATACTGACAGCTTGGAAATTGCTTCAGATTCAGGTCAGTGTATGTAATTCTTCTTCACCCTTGACGTTCAGATTTGAAACAGGTCACCAGTGCGCACATTAGAGTCGGACAGTAACTAATTTGACCCTACAGGCTGCCATCCTCAATCCATCGGGTTATTTTGCAGATTTTCACTCATACTGCTGTGATATTTCTTATGATTTTCGTATAACGTTCTCATCAGTTCCTTTTTATTCCCAGTCAGTGATCTCGTCAGTTCAGCTAAAGCAGGAGAGATTGCTTTGGAGGATAATTTATTGAGTAGCGGCGAGTGAATAAAAAACCCGGAGGATTTGACTGACGTCTGCTCGATGATTATTTGGTGTGTGGATTTTGAATGTTTTGATATCCGACCACATACTTATGCACAGTTTGAGACAACCTTTCACATGATATTTTGTATTTCCCTGGGTGAATCGTACTGTTACTCTTTTCACTTTTGTGAGTGAAACTATTCGGGAGAATAACGTCATGAGTCTTTGCTGAGATGATCAGCTGTCTCACTTGAAGAATGCGGACAGCATTGTGCTAGGTGATTCGGTTTTTTTCTAGGTGTTTCAGAGATGATGTTACGATTATCAGGATGCACCTTGCATCTCTGAAGTTTAATATGTTGTTGTCTGCATGGTTTAGCAATTCACCGGGTCAGGCCCTCACGAGGGATTTCCAAATGAAGTGGATATAATTTTACCCGGGCAATTGCATCACTTACATGAAAGGGTTGTTTGGCTTAAAAAGATCTGAATGAGATTTGACGCTTTGTGATGTCTGGTTACCTGTTAGAGTGTGAGTAACTGCTACAGCCGTAAAATTCGTCATATTTAGAGGTTGGAATACATGGTTGTTACGGGTAGAAGATGCATGAAATTCTTAGGTGTGTGAGAGTCGGCTTCGCTTCAGTTTGATGGGAATACCGCAAATTGGCGGTATGTGTGAAATATTATAAATTGGAGTTCAGTCTATAGAACAAATTCTCAGACCAAGCTGAGCAGCACGGTTTTGGCATTTGTGCTTCATGATTACGGATTGATTTTCTCAGAGTACACGGGTCCCGGAGCAGGTAGATTATTTAGAGTAGTTCGAAAGGACTTCGTACCATGAAACGGATAAAATTCATGCGAAACCTAATGCGAGGACTTCCCCAATTTAGATGTGTTAAACCTGCTGCCTTGTGTCCACTATACTTGGTTACACGTTTGACCCGGCTAGATATCACGACGAGAAACGTAATAGCTTTATAATCATAACTTCCTTTTCCGATTGTTTCATTCTGTTCCTAACGTCTCTTCTATTCCGTTTGGTTTCGACTAAACAGTACAGTGAAATAGTAACCAAAATTACGGCAAAAGCACAGAAGTGCATTGGTGATTGGTAAACGGATAGAAATCAACTCAAAACACACCAACTCAAAAGCCATTTGTCATGTCGAATGTTTGACAGGTGCAGCACGATAACATTTCGAATTCGGTAGCTGGCTTTCTGGAGACGAAGTTTAAAGGAGGAAATTATCTGTCCCCGGAAAAGCTTCGAGAGTTCAGTAACCATTATTGGTTTCCTATTTATTCAAGCTGTTCCGGGAAAATTGCCAACAATGAATACAGTAGTGGGTTTGTGTAGGTGAAGCAGTATGTGAATAGTCTAGTGGCTTGTCGACCAAAAGTCCATGAAATCGAGCCAGGAGGGTGGAATATGGTAGAGTGCGGATAAGTTGGATCCATGATCTCGTTTGGAGGCCTTAATGGGGATCTTAAAGATGAACCACGTTAGATCTGCTACAAAGAATGTGATAGCTCTGACTTGAATGAGAAACCGTTTCAGTCTTACTTCCCCACTGCCGTGTGATGTGCGTGAGAGCACTGGCTGTTATTTTGCCCTGATACATTGGCCGTATCTGGGCTAGTTGATTTTTTCCGATGGCAGCCAGGTTAGCAGAAAACTTCTACAACGATTTGGTAGTGTGAAATAAACAGATAGGTCGTCGGCGCTTGGCATCTGATATCGTCTCCTGTACTAGTTCTTATTTTTCTGCAGCATTGCGTAGTAGATGCTGGGCTTAATTATAGCGTGCCAAATATCGATGGTAAGTTTGACCAAGTGTTTATTGTGACTTGGGGATATTTTACTCGATTTTGAAAGTAAAGCCTCTCTCTCCATGTTTCCTGATGACATCATCGATGTTCAACAAATACAATAGTTTTTGTGGTCACAGTTGATATTTAAACTTACTGTAGTTGACACAATGGAACCCAAGTAAGGTGTCGGTTGGAAAATCTGACAGGTGGAGATTGGGTTGGTTTTTCCTAGGTGGGATTAGTTGTTATGCAAATGATGTACTTATGGGATGTGTTGGGCGAACAGATTGAGGTTTATGGCATGTTACCGACTTGGGTAGTTTTGCACGGAAATCTTTGTGTTATCCATTTTCAGCCCACCAAAACTTATTTTATCCACCTTTTCAGAGAAAGAAAACGGACTCACGATTTAGACAGACCATTCAAAATCAGCCGGACTGACGAGCAGTTATATCAGCATATGCCAACTTGACTGAAAGGAGGCGATCTAATAAAGCGACAGTTGAAACCGAATGCAAATTTTGTAAACCGGCCGTATCTGCTATATTAGTGTAATTCTCCTCAAGATTTTGATGATTTCGTTTCGCTTCTATCTAATGTCCTGTTGAATAAATCAGTGCGCACGGGTGCAAATTTTTCGGTCACACTTGGTGCGACCATTTTCAGAATCTGAGAAGTGAATTGTCTAGCTATATTAGTAAATAATTGTTTTTACAAAACCCAACAGAGTCAATAGAATTTGTGTACTTTTCCACTTCTGACAGTGTCGCTTAACATTGGATTATATGCTTGTTCGAGCAATGGTTAAGGATTTACCATGTTCATCACAGGAACAAGTGTGTGTAAGTGGCAGTCGTTCTGACAAATAACAGCAAATGCTACCAGGACCTGCAGTGATGTGACACTTGTCAGAAAACGAAAAAAACGTATAGAGAAACAGGCAAACTGTGAAAAGGTTTTAATAAATAGACTCGAGGTCATTTTTTCTTGAAAAGGTCAATGTGAATTGAATGGTTGATTCTCTTGGCCAGTACGTCCATATGCGGAGACTAAAACATGTCTCCACAGAAATTATTGTTTGAACGATGGGCCTGCGTCTTATGTATTGGGAAATCCACTTAAAATTTCCAAATCGAAAATTTGTCCGCCGCGAGCCGAAATCGAATCGGGCAACTATATGCACACCAGAGAGATGCTCTACTAGCTGAGCTATCGCGGTCTAAAAATGTCGGGTTTGAGTAACGCAAGTGAATAACTGGTATTGGGCGAACCACATTTCTCATGATACACACCAACTGTCTAGGTTTTATTCATTGGGCTAGCCTCGTCGGTCACTTCCCAGGTGGCTTTTCCGTTGCATAAGATTCAGGCTCCTCGAGCCAACAATATATCCTGCGAATGTATTTCAACCTTCAGTGGATCGCATTCATCTGTGTGCTGTTCGTCCCACTAAGAAGTGACCGGCGGTGCCAGCCCTATGAATAAAACCAGGGCAGTTGCTGTGTTTCATTCGGATATTTGTTCGAGCATCACCGATTATCCACTTGTGTTATTCACACCCTACTCTCCGGACCACGACAGCTCAGTTAGAAGAGCATCTACCCGGTGTGTGGAGGGTCGCGTGTCCGACATCGGCTCTCGAAGGTCGACTTTTCGATGTGAAAAATTAAAGTGGATTTTCTATCAAAAAGCCTCTGTTGAGAGATGGAATATTTCGTTGAATCTTGTCCGTCACGAATGAATAGACGCGTCATCATTTACTTGATATTGTTGAATAAGTGTTTGGGAAATGGAACAGATTTTTGGCTTATGGTAAGTCAAATAAAAAACTGATGCCAGATGTGTTTGTGAGCAGAACACCATCAAGGTTTATTTGTGCCGAGTTCGTATCAACAATAATCCCCACCGTTTAGCCAAGACAACCCTAGAGGCACCGTGCCAGTGTCAGAGCGCAAAACAGCACTCCACTACAACGGTGTCTAACAGATGAAGGTAGATTGTGAATAGAATAAAAATATGGTTAGGTTGCAAAATGCATGGGCTCACTGACCTTCTAAGCGGGGCCGGAGGTGGTTTGTGAATGATGATGGCTACTGTGGAGTTATGAGATCTACTAGAATTCGGAAGTTTTTATAGCATATGAAAGGTCAAGATGCGTTACTTCTACACTTTCAAGACAAACGGAATTATGTCCGCTGACTTAGTTCGTGATAAATAGTTTGTCGTTAAGAGAACTAACATGATGTGGCTATGAGCAAGAAGGTTGAAGTAGTCATTTAGGAAAATTGAAAAAGGGGAATTAACTTGGAAACAAAGTTGCGCGGTTGGCAATATGTGTTGGGATGAGCGTTAGTTGCATAAAAGAAGGTCCTGAAGAATGACAAGGATCAAGAAGATCACGTGGAGAATAGGACGCTCATCGGGACAATAAAGGGAGGCGTTGAACACAAAATCAGCAGGAAAAATCTAAAGTGAATCTAAAGTGAAATCTGTAAGTCAGAAAGTTTTATTGATAAGGATGTTCCAGAAGTTTAACTCAGTCACAGGAGTTCGACAGTATTTCTACACGATCATTTTGAGTATAATATTATTCTTCAGAAACCGCTTGCAAAAGTATTTATAACTGGAATAGAGTACCGGCCTGAGAACCTGATTTTCTTGAGGGTTTGATAGTCCCCACACAGTTTCCGATCACCTGATGACTTCAAACCATTATCAACGGTCAGGTCCACGGTTTGGATGGTCGATACATTATTTCAACTTCAAGCGTACAGTAGGACTCAGGTTGGGTCTTGCTCAGTTCGCCGAGGTGACAAAAGTGAGAGTCACTTTAGACCAATCCGGCTTCACTGGTGTCGTAGTAGCTTATTCAATGTAGAAACGTTTCGTCCAACTGGTAAGGTCTAGTTCGAAGTGCAAAATGTTTCTGAGTTATCAAAAATGATGAGGTCAGAATGGTGGACGAAATGCACAAACGATTAGGATCACAAAGTCTCCTGAAAGAAAACCTACGAGTTTTGTTTTTGAGAGCCCAAATCCAGTATGATAAAAAGTTGATGAAAGGGGTTTACTATTGTATTATTCGTTGCTTGTAGAGTGGCATGCTGAGGTTGACGGAGATGGGTTTTGGTTATGAAATCGTGGTGAACTCTGGTTCTGTGTTGATTTGAAAAAAATCGACCACCAGAATAATGGATGAATTAGAAGCGGGTGGGGGGGATATGAAATTGGACAATCAGATGCAGGCCCAATTCACTGTCAAAGAAAAACGGAATGCACGTACAGAGAAGCTAACCGAAACCTTATGTTTTAGGAGATCAGGGATATTTTCCGATCAAGCTAGGTAAAGGGTCCCTCAGACGAAAAGTCCTTGGGCCAAGTGTTAATAAATTACGACTGATAAATCGATGAAAATAGTGCGTATTTAGTTCGACCTATTGTCTAATGACTAGACTATCAATAAAGTTGTCAGTGTGTACCCGTCTACTTACTGCCATTACATAATTTGTTTTGCATCGTGATCGCGTGCAGTAACATACTTACTATCCGCATTAGGGCCCCAACAATAAGCGGAACACAAAACATTTGGATTAGGAACTTACTGAAGATGAGAAATAACATTAGAACCGTGATTGTTGAAATCTTTTTCATCAGATATGACATTTTGTCTCCGCTCATTTTTGTTGTTGTCGTCAGACGGGAAAATTCAGGTTCTCTCAGACCGAAGTTCCTTTTTGTAGTCGTTTGCTTTTGTTAGTATGCTCAAAAAAGAACAGAAAGCAAATTGTACAAAAATGGCAACGGACAATAATCGTTTTTCATATACCACGAGTGAATGGAACAGATTTGCGCATTCTCCTATAGTGTACACTCACTCCCATGCACATAACCATTTTCGTACCTGGGTAGCGCTCATGGGAATACTTTGCAAGTTGTATTCCTTCAACTTAGGCGGATGAGAAGGTTCTTGTATTGACAATCTGGAATCTCTGAAGCCGTCTGCTCACCTGTCCTATTCAAGCCCATCAATACCAAAAATGAGATAAAAACAACGCAATACAGATCCTACCCAAAATGGTGAACTTAGTTTTGCTTACCAATGAGTAGCGAGTATGTTCGTTATTTTTACCTCAAGCAAGATGAAATGTCTGTCTACTGTCTAATTATTATAGCGTTTTTACTTTACAAAAGATATTGAAAGTCAAGAAACTTTAGGTGCCCCTGGAATAACAATAAATTTATAATTCGTAGCAAGATCACTGAATCAAGAAAAAGTAAGCGGAAGAGCTGAGATGAAATATAGTGTGGTTTCACGCGTGGCCGAACAGACAAGTTCCAGTTCGCTCATGAAGCAACCTCGAGTAGTTCGCATTCGTCTCAAAATTATTAGACGCTGACAGAAACCCTGGAGGAAGTGCGTTGTCCATTTAGGCAGAGCACAGCATAAATTTAGGAGAAAGAGGCACTCAAGTTGATCAGTTCACGACAATAATACATTTGCCGCGCAAGCACCTGGTTCGATACCCTAGCAGCGCAACAGTCAGAAGGTAGGTGCTAGTGAGACGAGGATTAGACAGAACACTATGTAGAAGGTACACAAGAATATCTTAACCGATGAAAGTGGCCACGGAAGGCTTGTCGGCTTTTCGGTAGTAGTCAGATTTCTCCATTCCTCTTCCTATATTCACCAAGAAATATTCATTTTATTTCCTAAACGGAGCTGTGACTGGGAGGCAGAACCTTACAAAGGAGTTAAACGATTGCTCTGGTAATCCTTTTTAAAAATCAGCTCAAATGGATGATTCACTTTGAAGTTGACCATAAAAAGCACGGGAGCTGGCCACTGAGCTCCGTTCGAGCATTCATGAATTAGAGCAACATAGAGTGCTTTAACATATCATTTTTGAACCCATCTACTTTGCTGAACAGAACGATAACTCAGCTACCGTGGGTGATACTAATGTAAAAACTGGGCTCAAGGTAAATCCTGAGTGAAGCAACTGAGTCGTAACAGAGACCGGCCGTCCAGATAATCACTGTATGTTGTCATAAAATCACTGCCTTTGATGAAAAGACATTCTGATCTGGATGAAGCTTTTCTTTCACTGTACGAGATGAATAACACGCAATTGCACAGACGGGCTCAAAGGATGGCTGTCACTTAATGGGCAACTCTGTGATACCAATAAGTTTCAAAATGATATTGCCACAGTTACTACTATCTCTATATATCTTCGTTCTGTTGTGTTTGTTATCAGATCCGTAAACAGAAGAAAGACCGTTCTGTGATAGAATTTTTTACGACCAGTTTACAATAGATTGCAAACAGGTTTTGAAAAAGATGGCTCACGACAACCTGGAGGGTGATTCATGACCAATTTTTCCGACAAAGCTTTTCTACTGAATGGTAAATGATTACGTGTAACAAGTCACACCTCGAGGTAACCTCTTCTCCGAAGATTCAAATGCAACAAACTTAAAAAGTTCACAACCGACGCATACGTTAGAAAGTGAACAATGAGCAAGACAGTTAGAGATATTCCTAAGCTTAGTAGATATATCAAGTGTATCAGATGAACGTGATCGATTCCGAGGCTACTGCTGCTCAGCAGCCATGCCTATTTGGCAATCCTCTGCCTATTCATCATTTTACTTGTACATCAAATGAGTTCGTCCATGGCAATTTAATTGTCCTTCCACGCCGGCTCAATGCCCTACTTTTTATATTCCTCGGACTGTTTGCGAAAGAGTTCAAAATTCTAACCAAGTCTATAAGATACATGGCTCGACATATTAGCATCGCTCATGACTTGTGTGTTCAATTTATCGCAGTCCATTATCATAAGGTATGTTTGACTTTTTCTCGCAAGATCTTAGGAGACAGCACACATCCCCTGTATCCCGATCATAGCGATTGCTTATCTCGATAGCAATACAAACATCTGTTTGCTCGCATTACAGCTCATAGGCCATCGGTGGTTTCTCACCCCGCCTTTCTCCACCAACCGAAGTAACGTCATCGGGGACTTCCCGTACGCGCTCCGTTACACATGTTCTTCCTCCGTTACTAACGTTAATTATGAAGCGATCATGTAGCAGCTGAATGATCCCCCTCATAATTTATATATCTGACTTGATATTTAGTTGCTGACAGAAGTTTTGCATCATAGGAAAAGGCAGTTTTGCACTACCGTGGCTGACGCCAGTTTACCAAGGAGGCTGGGTTATACTTCAAAGTTTCTATGCACTATGAAATCATCAGCGAAACAGAATATCCCGTATTTTTCCTCATCGACCCTCCAAGATCAATAAATTCGCTTAGAGGGTAAGGAAGATACTTTTCGCAGTTGTCACTGATAGAAGTCTTGAGCACAAAATAGGCAAAATAGGCTGCTTCAATAATGCATCAGTTTTTGACAAGCAGCTTCGAAAGTGATGTTTACTGAAAAATATAACTTCTCCCTCAAATTACCGTTGCGTATGACATGCCAGTTTCTTTGTTTTTACTGTAGTATGAACAAAGGCTTACTATCAAAAAGGTGTCAAGTTTTAAAAGCAGGTGACAAAATGGCTTTGCATGATTTTAACACAATTCAAATTAAAACCAGCTTTCTTTCACCGCATAAATTATTCATTTGAAAGGAGTCGTGAAACCGTCACAACTGTTTTCATCAATATTTTATAAAATTCTGCTGAACAGCACGAAAAATGAAACAGCAGCACAAAGTTCATTTTACTAGAACAGTCAGAACGCTCATATTAATCATTGGGTATTTATTGAGGCTTGAAAACAAACGAATAACTGAGTAAATAAATCACAGGCAAAAGAGTAAATCTGGATTCATTCAACTCCACATGTTGTGTTCTTTATTGCCCGTTCTGATTCTACTCCTTGGCAGATGAGTTTCGAACAATAGCTCTTTTGATGTTCTATCGGAATGCCGAAGTTCTTTCCAACCTTGTGCTTTTATTGTGTAATCGATTGATAGTTATTGGGAAGTACACATAATCTCAACTCCCACAGTCGACATGTAGAACTGCATAGTACACCGAATAGATGAGACATGGTTTCAAGCCGGTTAACAAGGAAGTTCGGCCTCCAGCCGAATTTGTTCTGCTTTAGTGGAAATCTAACATCACAGCACAAACTCAGTGATGTTGGAATGCCGGATATTGTTTGGTAGAGTGAGTAAGTGTGCATGAACCCTCAATCCAGATGGTGGAGAATCATCGGCCATCCTGAAAACTAAATGAATACCATTATGGAACTGATTACGGAAAATTGTGAGCCAAATAAGTGTTCTTTTAAAACATCAAGTATGACCAGAAACCTATAGCGGTCTCGTTCCCTCAACGATATTAGCTCCGGATAGAACAGTAAATTCGTCTCTTATATCGATTTCTATCAAGACGAGAGTGGGGCCGTAAATCTATGTGTCTAAGAGAATTTGAGCGGCCACGCTTCCATAGAAAAGATGCTCAAACAACTCCTCAATATCAATGCCTTGATTTTCAAAACGCATATATTTAGCATGCCTTTGATGAGTAGCTTTTCCATCGATGTTTGTTCCGCTCTGATAAAATGCTACTAAACAGAACCTCAAACTGTTGATTTTAAGTTCAGTGGTAACCTTTAATGCAAATCTACTCTACAACGTAAACGGATCCACTCAATATCTGTTCGATTTCCAACTTCAATCGTTACACCTGCTCATATAAAACCCGGATATTCTTGTGCCTTTTGTTCATAGGAAACGGCACATTTTGCGTGAAAACAAGTATGTACAATAGCGTTGCCACAGTCACAACCGCCGGAGTTATTCGCATAAAACCATACTGGGTCAAAAAAATTCGGACATCACGTCCAACTTTCATCGAGTTTTCTTACACGATGTGACTGACGTTGATTAAGATTTTTGAATGCATTTCATCCGGGTCGAATTTCATAGGAACAGTATTCACTTTATTCGTAGTTAGGTAGTTCTATTTTACCTGACCGTATGCTCATCTATATTTGGCTGGACTTTTGCACACATAGAGGTCCATATTCCGTTCAAAACACTCATATTTAACTCATCATCGAATTTCTGATATAAAAGACAACTATCGATCAAAACGTTCGAAAAACAGATTATGCATTTTAGTGAAAACATCACTGTTAGGCGATTGTTATTGAAACTATTGTTATCAGAACGAAAGTACACAATTAATTATTTTATTTCATTCAATTCTGCATGAACAACTGCGGTGGATACACCTTGTGACGTGTACCGCTTAGGTGTCCGATCATCGTAGATCGCAGAAAGACCCTGAGATTTTTTGATAGCTGTTTAACTAATATATATTTTGAAAACCGTCACGCTTCTTATTGAGCTATTCCGATTTTCTTTTTGTAATTTTTATTATTTCGGGCAACTGGCGATCGCGAGGGTCCAGATTTGTCATTCAAAGATGTGAGACAGTTGGTCTTTTCGGCGCCATAGTCGGTGCTTGGGAAATGGTGAGTACTCATGGATACACGTAAACAAATTTAAGATGGCATTATTCTGTGACCACCTGAAGATGCTCAATTCACAAATATGATCACAACTGGGACAAAGTGTGATCCTGACCAACTGAGTGAAATTGGTAATTCTCCCACAGTGAAACGGTCTTTTCCCCTGATACCCAATGTTGAATAGGAAGCAGAAAGAAAGAATAATTTGTCCCCGTAGATTTGCCTTGCTACAACAGCCAACCTGCGGGAGCAACTGTTTCACAAACTGCGAATGGTTAATGCTGTACTATTCGTCTCTATCCGGAAATAAATACATTGTTTTGGATGATTCGCTTGAATATACTCACTAACAAGTGTACATCGTTGTGAACATTTCAACTGTGATAATTTGCAGGCTATCCGAAGTGGAATTCTCTTGCTATTGACTTTGTCGCTTTCACTGCTCCAATTCTGAAGAGAAACTAACCGAAGATCTGAATCAGACGAACTAGTTGTCGAAACATTTGCCGTCGCGAAGAGGGGCTGGTATTAACTGTGACGTTACCTAGAGTGCGCTTCCTAACCGAGTACATTTTGCAATCTGATGCACTCTATACCTCTTATATCACTTTGGTTGGTTCGACGCTCTCAGTGCGCATTCATGGTCAAAATGATTGTTCTTTTGAGCAGGTGTATATGTAAATCTGCTTATATAATTACACATACGTGCATATATGCGTGCCGGTATGGTATGAAGCTAATTCTCATGAATGACATCAGCTCGAAACAATAATCGTCAGAATCTACCGATTCCGTTTAGTCGCACAAACGTGTGTCTAGCGTCTGTGGAATGGAATTTAAACTGGCATGATCTGATTCCTGTCAGTCTTGTGTCTCACTTGGACTGGCATCTTGTGGAAGTTCAGTCATTCCAAGCAAATAAAAAATGCCAATTTCGACACTATCAGATATCGTCCCGAATATCCTCGAGGCTAGACAAAGCTGTTAAAAAACGTAATATTGAAGCAGATCAGTGACATTTTCTTCAACGAGAAAAACTGTTCCAGTCACCTGCTAATAAATATTCTTGGTAAACATAGTTCAAGAAAAAGTACCCGAAAAGAGCTATCAGAAATACGTCCAGCTCCCGTTCTCCGATTTACAATACGACACATCTGCACGTGATAAATATTTAACTAATTTAAGATATGGAGTAATGGTTTTTGAATCATTGACTGGATTTGTATGGCTATTATTTACCCGGTTATTAAGAAAATATTTCGTGTTTGGAGGAAGTTAGACGACAGATTCCTTATGAGACACTTGAATGTATAATTGGGGACTATTGGATGTGAACTACTGGCGTAGTACCGGAATTCTGCAATCAAACATAGACTTATAGATCATGTGATAAAGTGCTAGCAACACTTCCAAGACGAGGATGGTGTTCCTCGCCGGATTCTGTAAATTCCACTTATGAAGCAGTACAATAAACTCGGATTGTGTTATGTTATGAAGTTAAATTTTCAGAAAAGATAGGGTTGGACAGAATGTTATTACCGCTCTTCGGGTATGCGTATGCCGTGTATACGTCTACAGTGATACACACCCATGTGCATTACGTTGTTCTTTTGGCCATCAAGTTTGACTTCTTTATGAAAAGTTTTCACTCACCCCCGTCGCGCATTGTACTGAGTTTAGAGTGAACCCATAATAGTCGTTCTTATGAATACTTTGTAAATAGTTTCTGTTTCTAATGCACGTACTTCTGTTTTATCATTGTGAACATCTGAGTAATAAATAATGATGGAGAGTTGGGGTGAGTCTGTATCTGACCAGCTTAATAGGTTAAATGGGTAGATCATGTTCTACGGTTTGAATAGTTATTTTCCGATACAGTACTGTAAACATATGGCTTTTCTGCCCACTTGAATATTTCAGCTCACTTCTAGGCAGGTACTCCGGTCGTTGTGTTGGTTCTCCTGCACATCATTCTCCTTCCGTTGGTCTGGTTGTGTGTAAACGGCTTGGTCGGAAGATCTATGAATGGGCTACCTTACTAACTGTTTGATATCTCGCTGAGTGCCTTCCACAATTCCTCTGGGAGATGTTTATCTGTTGTAGGCCGCTCCAACTAATTCACTGTCTCGTGTTTGGTCTTACTCTGGATTGGTTAGTCCAGTTGGTTTGATGCCCATCTCACGCTGTTGCTCCAATATTTTTCACAACGATAGACTTGAAGTGCGAAAGAAATGAAAAATAACATGATTATATCGCCGTAATAAACACTGATGAACAAGCAGGCAATAATATGCTGCCATTTTATCCGGTTTTCGGCAATTCTGATCAAGTGTGATTTGACCTTGTGCTCTGGCTGTCTCAGAATCGGGGCATAAGTCCTCGAGACTAATATCCAACCACCACTTTGTCCGGTGACAACTCAGAACCTGTGGAAAACTTTGTTCCGTTCATCACAGAGAACGGAGTAAATAATATTGCAGCATGCTGAACCAATCCGGGAAAAAACACATATCTTCTGCAGCGCGAACTTCTTGGTTGGACGAAATAAATTTCGCCGTAAATTCGGTCATTGTCACTTTATAGTTTTTCACAAAATCACTCAGTCACCTGAAACTTGCTGCTGTAAAAAAACCAGTCAGATTTAAGATGCTAGGAAATGCAAGCGTGCTTCCTGACAGACTGTCTGTGGTCCCACTGCTGAATACCAACATTCGGCCCCTGATTGCAAATATGCCATTTTTGACCAGTCGTAAAAGCCCCAAAATCAGTTGTATGAAAGTACCGAGACGAGACCATACTCCCGTACAATTGTGATTATTTTCGTGAAGTGAGAAAGCAACACGCATTAGGGACAAACTGAGGAGCAGTAACCTCAACCAATTTCACGAAGTATGGCAAGTACAAACTGGTCTTGACGATCATCCGTAACGGTACTGAACCTGGCATTGTTGAATGTCATCTCAAATTCTTGATTTTCCAATGAGCTGTATATCTGTCTGCACTCAGCTTCCGTTTGCTCACGGAGGGATAGTATTCCATTATTTATACTCTACTACCGTATTTATTTTCAATACTATCTCTTTGCTTCTTTGTATTTTGGTTGAATGACGGTTGTCATGTCCCAATAATGGGAGATAGAATGATGACCACGAATGGTGAATTTCTCAGCATATCTGAAGACTGATATACCTTAAAGTGAAGATGTTTATTGTTTTCCATTGTTTCGCTGTTTTTGTTTGTAATATTATAATAATCGTGGAATATTTCAGACACCGGGGTCAATGCCGATAGAAGGCTTTCAACCAGGGAAATAACCGGTGGCGGAGAGTGGACTTAGGCCCGAGGACAGATGCATCAGAGGCCCTTTATTACCATCGCTTGACCGTCACCTGATTATGCTATTTTTCTCGTTAGATCCTACACATTCGTGTTCCGTGCTACTGGTAACTGTCAGGATCACCACTACAGTCTTGCCGGTCACCCACAGTGCCCTTTTCAAACAATATCCCCCCCCCTATAATTCTCGTTTTCTTCCGGTTGCCTTTCATGTCCACAGCACCTACTAACCGAGTTGATGAATAGGGTATCTGATTTTCGTTGTTCCAAGGGAATCGTATTTTGTGATAGATGCAGGATAACTTCTTTGTCAGTAAAATTCCTGATAAGATGAATGAAAAGCTCTGCACGGGCATGTTTTCATAAAGTTTCATTCACTTAGGAGCAGATAAGAATGACTAGATGTCATGTTATCGCCAGCGTTTTGTTACCGCGTTTCTAACCATCTTTGGTACCAAATCAAACTCCTAAGCAACAATCCTATCTGGTCTGCTAAATGCATTTCGGACTCCGACAGCCTGAACGTTGCCTTTCTCACGCGTCCACAGATACCCCACCATTATTTAACTAATATTCCACCTCCAAAATAAAACCAATCAATTCAGGATTATTCGGGTTACTTCAAATCCTAAAAGCAGCCTTCACCGCGAGCCCTGACAGCCTGTAACCCACACCCCTAAAACTAGTAGCTCGCCTGATCACATAAATAAATAATTCTCCTCTAACAAATCCATTGGCGTTGTTTTTGTTGCTACTGGAATTCCGCAAATCTTAGATTGTGCAGTGAGTACGGTCATCGGAGGTTTTATTGTGCTTTAAATAATCCAAAACCTACTTCGACTACGTCATAAGTTGGCAGGCTAGACTCTTTAGGGACTAAACTGGCTTTTATCGTTCCTTTTACCCATTATTATGTATTCCCAGTTTTGCCATACTGCTCTCTTAAAACCCTTTTTGTGCATTTGTATGCGAATTTCTATTTAATGTACCGCGACTTGCCTGTTTTCTGTCGTATTCCTTTGATTCATATCAGCTCATCTGTATACAGTATATTTGGTTGCCATTGAGCCCCACTGGTAACAAAGATGAGAGAATCAGTGTGTAGAACTAATTGAGGTTACAGAAATAGGCGTGAATTAAGAGCAGGCCGACAGCCGACAGCTGTTCACATCCAGTGTGACTGACGGTGTCAAAGTTAGACATTCAAAGAAGGTTATATTAGTAGGCACCAGTTATTCAAAATCCTTTAGTGCGTATGCTGAGCGGCCTGTTCAGAAGCGTAACTTATTGTTCTGCTGCCTTCCCACAATTTCACTTTAGGAACTACAAAGTCGGAGCTACATTGCACACCGAAAGCAATCAGTGATAATCGTCAGCTTAAATTCAACAGAGCCCAGGATCCACTGTAAATGGTCACGCTAAACGTATTAGATTTCAGCTAACATCACAGAAATTATTTTGATAGAACTGTCATTGTATTATCTTCAAAATGTATGAACAGTTAATTGCAGTACACTGTGAGGTACGGCGAGCAGAATGTCATTTTCTGCAGGATTTCTCTATATGCATTTCATCTGGAAAAGCTTCGTTATACAAAGTTACCCAAGAAATAATCACTGGTGGGTTCAATATGATGTTTATTTACCTATCTAAATTGCAATTAGTTCGCCGGTGAAAGACAAACTTTATTTTTGGCTGCATATAGTATCATTAGTTGCATTTTGACTTCAAATGATACTAGCTGAGGGAAACGCGTTAGAGTATCTCCCTGAAAAGAACTTCACGGAACACGGGTTTGCCATCTACAAATTTGAAGACAACATTGTTTACGACGACGCTCCCGCATGGAGTTGCCGACCTGTTCCGGGCCTGTAGATTTGCCGACAGTTATGAGCTCGTTCATCAATAAGGAACTGGTTGTGTTGTATAAAACTCCCAAATCACACAAACTCCTCTGAATTTTCCAAAAAGGGCTGTGTGTCGTGCATTGCATATTTGTCTTGGCCAAACTGATTTGCAAATGCATTGCGCCAAACTGATATTAATATTTTCTTAATAGCGTTAGCCCTATCATGGGTGATGTAGTATTTGTCAGGTGAGTTCCTTAAAGTGGTCTTGAGGTTATGATTAATGGCTCCTAAGTGGTTTCTAAGGGTAAAGTATACCTGAAACCGAACATGCTTCCTTTTTTTGTGAATGACACCTTAGGCTATTAGCCGCTTGAGAGGTCGAAGGGAATAAGGTCGAACCCAAGAGATTATATCACAGCGAATCTTCTAATTTACATAAAAGATAATCAACCCACAATGCGCCAATACTCGTTCGCAAATCTCTTTCACTTTACCTTGCTACACTCTGTCTATATTATTTCATCACCGACTTTGTCGTCCCAGTATCTTTCAAGGATACCCTATAATCTAATGTTGTTGACCACACTCCACCACGCGAAACTCCATCACAATATTAGGGTGAGAACCTCACATTATGTGTTCACAATAGATATCTACTAATTAAGTACCTGCCGTTTTATATCGAACAGACTTTCGATGTATGTAGTACATCCAAAATAATGGTCAGTAAGCAGACAGTCATAATGGGATCCGAATCGCTGCATAAGTGAGTACGCCACTTGAAGCGCATTTCGCTAACATTTAGTTGTATTCGAAGTACTTCATCACTTTTCAGAATTTGCGAGAGTGTGTTCACTGTCTTGAAATACTTGGTGTTTTACCAATCCCGTCCAAAAAAGAATATTTCCGAATCAGAGACCCGCTCAAACTTCATATCCAGGGATCAAAACAGAGGAAGAGATAGAAGTGACAAACATTGCAGAATTCTACTCCCATCCTGTGATATGATCGGCTGTTCAAAGTTGAGTGCGAAAATTAGTGACAGGCTGGGCGTGTTTCTGATTGTTTTTCACAACAAGTTGAGCTGGTCAAAAGTTTCAGGAATCCACCCATTATTGTCCAACTGTGGTTGATCAGTGATAGTTAGGAAGGCTTTGAATTTTTATTTTATTTTGCTTTCCTATTTTTCTCCAGCTCAACCACGACTGAGACCACTATCTTCCTACCCAATTTGTACGGGTTCAGTGACTTTCTAATTTCCACTTGCTTACGGCTTCGTTCAAAGGGGTCCGCACGCTGCTAAACAGGAGCTCGTCTCCATCGAATGTGCTATGAATCACGCCACCTCATTCAGCAGCGAAACGCTCGTTAGTACTGCAGATCGTAATTTATGTATTTCATCGACACACTGCTTCGTATATCAGCCTAAATTGTCAAAATAATCTCACAAAACACAAAATGAATTACACGAGGTGGTCAGTAAGCTCATTTTCGGTGGTTCATAATCGTGCAGTTAGATCACAATGTTGAATGAACAAAAATGATCATAGGTTAAATAAGAAAGCACCAAAAGACAACTCCACTTAAGTGAACTAGAGCCATCTCCGGACCGTCAGTGGGGTCATTAGTGTGGTTTTTCAGCTTCCAGTTCACTTCTTCACAAAAAATGTTACTGATTTCCTGGATGGTGGGTGATGTATTTCAAGTGCTAACAATTTAAATCTCTTGTGAAATGGATTGAAATTAACAAACTTGTTTTCCCTTTTGAATATTACTGTTTTTTTCGCAGACTTAAAAGAACTCTAACTACAAGCAAGGACCTCACCTCGATTGAACTCAACTCAAGTGAGTGTGATATTATTCTCTGACCTAATGAATAGGCGGGATGTAAAAATATCCCTGACAATCTCCTACTAAAATTTAGTCAGTATGTCAACAGGTAATTCTGATGTTTGTTTCGGTAATTTATGATATTGATAATGAGCATGGACGCCGGATACTGAATGCTTCGTGACTGGGCTACGAAATTTAACTTAGGTTCAGCCGGGTGAGGAGTTTACACATTAGTCATCTATTTTAAAAACGCGTTGTTGCAATAAAACCAGCAAAGGCCGCTTGAAGAATTTCATCTGTTGTCCGTAGGTAAGAATGCAAGTACAGGTGAATAAGGGTTCTCGAAAACTCATAAACACTCCTTTACAACTTTTTCGGCTGAAAACAGGGGGCATGGAGAACTTCACAACTGATTTCAAATGAACGTTTGTGTTTATAGAAGTCCAGTGGTAACTGCTTTATTCTGATGGCCTCGGAAATAGCTAGTGCGTCTATATAGACCTGTTTCAATCGGTTTTTGGGCCCCTGTTAAAGTATCCTAAAAGCTTCATCAGATATACTGGATTATCACTGCCAACCAAATTACCGAAAATAGCGCTATAAATCTTCACCGATCTATCTCGACTTATCCGACACAGGTTACTCCTAATGGCGCTGAGACAACTATCTTGTCTTTCGATCGATAGAGTGAAAGTTCTAGCCGGAAGGGCGCAATATTACGCAGTGTATAAGCTCAGAAAACCATCGGGAACTAGCGCGGAGAGCATTGTGGTTGGGGTTTTTCAAATCACAGTCTTTCGCCCGGGTTTAAGTCCCAGTCGGAACCTAGCGGATGGGGACTGTTGAAGATTTCTAACAAGGATGGAACAGCTCTACAGTGCTCCCATGGTTTTCAACGGTTTAAACTTTTACACCGCATGACGAATAATATCGTGTCGGTATCGGGATGAATAAATAGCCAAGAAATCATTCAGTGTCCGCAATTTGTCCTTGTTCTTCATTTTTCTCCAATGAAACATTTAAAAGAAAAACACGAGAATGCGACTTTGAACGTGGCTTTTACCGATTCATTTGAGCGCTTTTCAATGGTTTTCGACTGATTAATACTCTCACACAGAGGGGTCAATACATGAACACTCCTATTCTTTATTAGCCTACTCGTGAAAAGCGTAAATCTTTGAAAATCGGCAAGCCGTTTCTCACATTTCCGCTGCTCTGATAAAGCATACATTTCGGTAGTATCACAGTTTTGTCGTGCAAATTCTCTTTTAACCCTCAGCTTTGGAGCCCTAAGGGTATATGTTTCTATTCACCGGAAACCTTCCTGAACCAGATGAATCCACCGCGGAAAACTTCGGACCAGTGGGCTGTGTTCTGTGCGCTTGGTTGGCTGTGACAACTCCACACGACTACCTAAAACTATTGATCCGCCACACGCCAACTTTATCTTACACATATCAACACGTGGCTACTTCATGGTACCTACAATTAATAATCCCTTTGTATATTCTAACTACAGACCCGTGATATTTTCGGACTAAAGTTTTAACTTGTTTTAAGTCAAAATATTTCTTGACTGGTGATTGTACAATGACCACAACCACCTTGTGTGTAGTTTCGATGACACTTCCTGGTGGACAGTTTCATACCCCCAATATCTTGATTCGTCCCCATGGTACTTTATTGCACTTTTTTGTAACTCATTCGGCAGTGAGTCACTTTTATTTATATTCTACGAATAATGCATTATTAGGAACCACGGATTTCCATGACCTCACAATAAGTATGGCTATTCTTTTGAATATTGTATTGCTGGCCGTAGCCTTACACTACCACTAACATTTGCATAAAACACTGAGACCCGAATTCTGCGAGATTAAAGTCTGAGTATTTGGGATAGAGTTTACTAAAACTGACGAACGGATTTTTCTTTTCAGTCGCAATTATTGGTGGTTTCCTGCTTGCCCTGATATCCGCTACATAAGATGATGAAAGTACTTTCAGCCAGAGGTATCCTCAGTGAGCAGAACGTCTTGGCCCTCGAAAATAAACATTTTATTAGGCTTCTCTTATGTCTAATCATTGCTAACTTTAAAAGTCTGCGTACTGACAAATCCACTTCTTCTACCTGTGTGTCCAACACAGAATGGAACAATCCTCGTTTCGGTGAGGTGCACACCAAAAAGGTTTATCATGTCCCCTGATGCGAGCCCCTTAGTGAACGTGCGCAACAGATTTGCTGCATCACAATTTGGATTCTTCTATGCGGGATATTTCATTTGCCAAAAAGTGATGTACATCAACATGAGTGCCAGTGTATTTTAGCTTATTTCATTCAGTCATCACCATGAACATTTGGGTAAAAGCAGACCAATGGGAAAACACACATCTACCCCATACTTCTGTAGACAGAAGTTCTCACTGAATAAAAGCTGTACTTTGTACGTGCACTTTACCAAACGTTCACGCAGTGTTTGAATAGTATTGCTACGTTGACTTTGTCTTCTGCCAGATATCTGATAATGAATTGGATGGTTCTTACAAGTGGTAAATTTGTAAAGAAGGATAATAAGTCTAATAAGAACATTATCTCATTCAACATGTTCATATATTTTACGACTTTTGATAAGCAGACTTGTCTCATAGAATGTAAATACATATTTCTTGCCGCGGTAGTGCTACAATTCACGTCAGCCAACTTCCTTCTTAAATGTGCGATTCAGTATTTCTCGATAGGATGAGGTGGATAGGAACTTCAGGCCCAGGGATTTTTGGTAGCCCCTATAACCTCAGGTTACGTGGGCCCCTTTGGTCGAGTTTGCTGATATAGTTCGCTGTTAATCCAACCGTCAGGTCGAATTCACTCAAACTGTTCGTGATACTCCGTTCGCTCAAGTGGGTCTTATAATCTTTCGATGGACTGATGAAGCTTTCGCTTTTGTCTGCCAGAATGGTGAGTATCTCAGTGATATAGTCCCTCTCGTGAATCAGCATGATGAAGCGACCTTCATCAGGCCGTCTCAGCATTGTTCTGATTGGGACTGGGTTTACTCAGTCATTCTAGATGTATCTTGCTGATGGGACTCGCGATATATGGTTTGAGCTTACGGTGGAGAAAGCACACTGACTAACGTGACATTTAAAACCTCTAACACACTATTCGAATTGGGTAGCAAAGTTTTGTTTTTGGCGATACAGGTTTTTGTGTCGAATCTCCATATCAAAGTCTTTCCCTTCTGTTTAGAACAATAGAACTGCGGGCCTGAAAATAATAACCCATTCATAGTTTTACTTAGATCTATGTCCGAAAGATAATGAACGTAGCTCTCTGGTTCCTTGGAAAAGCTGCACTGTGGAATTTGATGGCTCATATTTGGCTTCACTTGTGAGATCCTCTTCTTTTCCTCGAAGCATAAATTCCTTCGTCATACGTGAGATATTCTTTTCTCAGTTCAGCAAGCAATTTATCCAAAAGCTCTCGCCTCTGAGATATATTCCTTTATGGCACAGAAATTCTAGAATCCACAAAATCACATTCCTCCAGAATTTTGCCTGACGGTTTATGAGTTAGGATAAATTCCGTGAATAAGTATTACCTTTCAAGAATTCCTCAGATATCAGTAACTTTCAGCACAAAATCTAATGACCCAAGCGCCAACGTTAACGTCATCAAGATACACCAAGTTGGGCTCATTGCCCAATTTAAGTTGGTGGACACTTTCTATCATCACATAAGGAACACAAGTTCAGACGAGCAGCTGGTTTCACTTGCACTCCTCTCCGTGGATCGTGCCAGACTTTAGGGTACTGGATACGCCGACCCAGTTAGCAAACGAACAGTCATCCTGTGCTCCGTTACATGCACCAGGTTCATCTCTGAATTTCAGTGTGAAGGAAATACATGAACTTGATTCTCTACACTAAAAAGGAAATCACAAAACCTGAAATTGTTTACCTAGAAAAAGATGGTAAAAAACGAACCTCTAGGATTTCGATGGATTGACTAATTTAAACAATTAAAACAAAAGAATGAATGTGTCCGCAGCTATAACAAATCCAAAGTCCTGTGACATAAAACTACGCATCAGCCCGAAGTGAAATAGCCCCTGGAGAAACATTTCTGATCTGATAAAATGTCACCACATATTATCTGGGATCGATCAGTACTGCTTTTCTTGGAAAACCCTTAGTTATACCTCCCTATGGGCACTTCCTATAGCAAATCATTTTGCGAGTCCCCTGAGCCTAACGGAAGATTTTTCACAGTAGACAGATTTGTAAAATAATTTGCGAGGAAAATGGAATTACCTTTTGAGTGCAACACATAATGGCCGCTGCTATTAGCGCAGTGCTGGCTTTTCGCGTACCGACAGCTGAATCGCATTACTTCGTTTTATCTTTCGTTCAAATGGCTTGTGAGAATCAACTGTGATATCAGCCCACTGGATAGGTTTGCTGTACCTCGGACGTTTTCCATACTGCGGCGAATTTAAAAATCTTTTATGCACACGTTAGGATTTTGTTCACTGCCTATTGGTGTGAAAATTTATCCAATATAAGTATGGAGAGTAAAAGTATTGGTAATTTCGGAGCGATTCCTGAAATTATGGGTGACAGAAATTCAATCCCTTTGGTTTATCTTGGTCCTGTGTTTCACTCATTCACTAAAAAGGTGATCCTTTTTTGTTTTCAGCCAGTCATTATCCGTTTACGTTGGAACGGAATGTTTCATTTCTCAAATCGTTAGGTCAGGCATTTGAAATAAACCAAAACCTGTATAATGATCCGATCAACCTCAACAAAGACTTAGCTGCTGCTCTGTGATGCAATTTGGTATGTCTAAAAATGTTTTCGACCTATTCACAAGATGAGCCATCCAGTTACAATAACGGCTCTCAATGGGATCAGAGTTTGTTCATCAGAGGTAATTTCAACTTTTTATTTGAATTTGCCATTTATTATCGATAGTTCAATGAGGTTGCCGCATATTTCCCGATGCATACATAAATGCGAAACGGAATACGTTGTTTGTGATTCAGCATACTAAAATGTTCGTCATTGTTTAGAATAAATTATCCTAAAGTTGCAATAATTTTTTATCTACATCACCGAATGATCGGAGTATTGGGCCATTCAAACGGTGAATAGTTCAGAGATGATTCGGATATCTGAACAACTGCCCACTATTAGGTGGTATAACAGAACAGTTAAAATTACCGAGCGTTTTTAATCGAAAACAATTTAGTGGGAGAAAATGAAATAATCCATTGTTTCGGAGTTTTAAAATTTGCCAACTACGATTTTTGAGGTCTTAGCTTTCGAATAGTTAAGCACCAGCCAAATGCTTTCTCTGCTGTATCTAATTCAAAGTTGCTCACCTTGTTACGCTCAGTATGAAATAAGCAGTCTAAAACCATCAAAGGGAAATTATAAAAACAATATACAAAGTTGCTAGATGCTAGCGTATTTTTATCATTCACAATCTCTACTTTGTAAACCGCTGAAGGATTGGACCTCCAAGCCCATTCAGACAATTTCACGAACCCGAATGTCTCTCGCGTCACTTATCAGTTCACCTAAGGCTGCGGTGAATCCTACATGGGCAGAACGGATGGGTGTCTTAGAGAGTTGGAGAGCATTTGAAAACGTGGCTAGTGCAGTGAATGGTTCATCTCTCGCCCGGACAGCAAACGACAACGATAAACCCAGGTTCATCGATCGGGAATCACCTGATGGCCTTTCGTCATCCGATTGATCCTGGTCAAGTGGTCCAAGTGATGGCGAGAAATCCGAACCCAAAGCTCCAGACCTTTTGTGGGGCTTTATTAAGGAGTAGACTTAGAGCCCCGCCGTGTCTTTGGAAACGGCTGTCCTACCTCGCGATTTCCTCGGAAGTAGCCTATCCGATCTGCCGGACCGTTTCCTAATGTGTTCCGCACCCTTTGTTCCCACTATTGCTCTGTGCCCCATTAGAACACAAATCTGCACGTTTTATGTACGCAATTGAGAATAGTAAAAGAAATGCTTGCATCTCCCAATGTCTGTCTGCTACCTGTTCTGACAAACCTGATCAAGGAGAGTCAGCCTATTATAAATCGAATTATTTTATTGTAGTAAATCTGCGTCGCTTCCTAATTATACCTTCTGAGTGAGGCACTGAACTAAAGATCATACCATAAAAAAGAAGGATTTAGAACAACAAAGCAAAGATTTAATTTTTATTTTTGTTATTGTGGTTGAAGACATTGGTCCAGCGCCCAAGTAAACAGAATCCGCGATTAGTCCCCAAAACAGCCGTCGCACTTTCCTCATCCGCACTCGTACTTCTTCGGATATCCACCAACTTTTTTCGCATAGCTTGCCGAGTACCGGTCGGGAAGTATGAAAAAAACGAGGTTCGTTCAGAAGGTAAATCAAATACCTTATGAATAACTCTGGCATTCTTTAAAATACTACTCTTTCGCCCGTTGTTGTGCATGCTCAGCGTGCACACGACAACAGCAGATAATGTGTGCTTTGTCATAACTATCCAGCATGGCTATCATACCTATATGATGGCTTGAGCGAAATAATTTCAGGAGGCTGATAATTCCCAAGAATATGCCAATATTAGTTTCATGATACTATGCCGGTAATAGAAGGAAAAATATAGCCAGGTGCAGCCCGTAGTCCGATTGGTGAGTTCGACAATACTGAGTGAACAAATACCAATTAACAAAGGCTGCATCGATCTTGATAGGTTGAGCGCCATTAAGTGGACGGTTTCAATGAATTGTAACTGAAATGCTGTCCACTGATTGAATGACTCGTAGAGTACGAACCCGAAACCCAAAGTCCAATAAGGCGAGTCGGTGATCTTCGTGTATTATAGGGAAAATTCATTATAATACAAACAATACACTTCAATTTTATGGGACCGTTCGATCACAAGGGTCCGGGAATAGAAATAAGATCGTGTGAAGGGTCCGGTGAAGAAATTTTGCCGAGATACAGGGGACTGACTCGTCGAAATAGGGTGAAATTCAGCTTTCGTAGCAAGAAGAATTGACCACTCAGAGAAAGATAGGGGAGCTTTCATGAGACGGACGGATGGAGATATGACCACGAAATCAGTTCAGACAAGGACCAAATGGGTTGCACACATGCTTGACCTAAACCCGTACGCAGAGGTGGCGTGATCTTCAGCATGGTACGAAAGTGCAAAGGGCACTTGTGCGGTGCCGATGAGGAAGCCGACAAGCAACGGAGGCAAAAGTGACACATAAGGTCGAGTACATAACACGCACAAAAACTTGAAGGTCGTGGGTCTCTAGATTGACGAGCAAAAGTACACTCACAGGAAAACTGTAGGTGAACAGAGGCAAGGTAATCGGATTCAGCATATTAAAAGAAAGGGAAAATGTGTGGGTCGAAATTTTCGGAAAGTCCGAGTACCATGCTAAATAAAGTCATACGAACGAGAAAAAGGAACTGCGTGGAAGTTTCACAAATGTGCTGAATCCCCGTTAAATGAAGGATGAAACATATTGACAGCCGGATCATTGCCCTTTAAATTTTTGTGTGTTAGGCTTGCAGGTGATCCATACAACCGGTGGTCATAGGTAGGTAGGAAGATAAGACTACATATCGCCACAAGTGGGGCACCTGTATTCTCGCAACATGATCTTCATGCTGCCAACATTATTTTTACTTCGCCTCCCACTTTGCTATACAATTGATAAGTTTTATTTCTTAGTTAAGACGCTCCTCAAAAGTAACAACAGAATAGCCATACCCAGCAGCGATTAGTGTTTGTTCCAAATTAACCAGATTCATTGAGGTGTTTCCTCGTGTTTCTATTCAGCGCGCTACTGAACTGGCCACCATGGCCCGTATATTACCAATCAACGCGTTCATCTTGGTCTACTCACCATTAGCAGTCAACTCGATCTGCGTTTGCACCTTAATGTAATCTCGTCATTGGTAAAAATAGCACCTTTGAATGTGTAATATAGAAAAAGGCACGACAGCGAACAAGCTGGTTTTCGGTAACTTCATCCTCTGGCTAATACAGTAACATATATGTACGATAGGAATGCATATTTTCGGAACAAAATAGAGGGTATTTACAATATCAAATTAAGATTGGTCGATAAATATTGTAGGTGTTTTGCGGTTCGGAAAAGGGGTGGGAAGTTGGTTGTTCGTGGTTGAAAAAACTCGCGACCAGGGTAGCTGTAATAATTTGACAAATCGCTTGTGTGAACGAAGCGATGGATTTACCAGCCTAATCGCTACTGCCTCCGCTGCTCCCAAAGTGATTTCGCTAACGATCTTCGAAGAATTCACAGGTTCTTTGTTAATCATCTTGAAGGCTTCGTTGTATACCTAGTGTCCTGTCTCGGCAAGGTGCGCTACGATTGCACTTTTTATGGTTCTTCTAGTTCCTGTCCTCAGCCAAGCTGGTTTGTGTTCCTTGATTCTTTGGGACAGTTGCCTAGTCGTTTTGCCTACATAGCTTGACGAACATGAGCAAAAAATGGATAGGTTACCATGGAGGAGGAAAGAACAGGCATTTTGTTTCCGAGATTCATAGAAATCATTAACTAGCTTGTGAAGTTGGCCCGTAGATTAGTGGCGGGAAATGTACGGGTGACTGCATCCTTCAGGCGCCGAACTAGTAGTTCGCATCTAACATCTCCTTTGAAGGGAGCTGCATGTGCAGTTCTTTTGTCTCAGCGGTGATTATCAATGGTTGCTTGGGTACTTCCGAAATGTTCTTTTGAATGAAACGTTCCGGATACCCTTTTTTCAGTAATATTTGTCATATGTGATCTAATTCCTTACTCACTGTTTCCTCGGAACAGATGGATAGATAGATAGAAGAGAAAGCCGATTAGTGAGGTCTTTATAAGTTTCATCAAGAACTAAGGGAAGAAATGCCTGCCGAGAAGCAGTTCATATATTCATTCAGTTTGTTCATTTTTTTCGAAGTTCTTTTTTGTATTCATAATTTACAGCCTAGTACCGCGTCATTGAAGTATCTGGAGTAAAGGAACCCCGAATAAGCTATAAGTTGTTTGCCACTCAATGAAAATAAACATTTTACAAAATTCCACATTGTCAGAAACTAGAGTCCACGGTAAGCGGAAAGGACTTTTATCGTTTAAATAAGGGAAAGATGTTCAACGAGCGAAGCAGCCAGTTATCAGCTTACAGGCTTTGGGTTTCACATCACTCACGGGGTGCTTAAAAAGAAAGAAATGTATCGGTGAAACCTACCCACTGTCTTCAATGCATCATAAAATGGTGCACAATAGGACGCCTTTTTCATATACCTTATCTGTTCCCCCCAGTCAGGGGACGTTTTCATCGCCGAAATATACATCTGACGCTTCGACATATAGCTCAATCTGATGCAAATCTGTTGTCCTACGCAGGCAAATTGAGTGGAGCAAACAAAGGTAAATCCTCAAATTTTGTCGACCGTGAGGTCTCACCGATTTTCATTTTTAACGTGCAAACCACAGAAAATGAAATGGACACTCGGAGGGTGAGTTGGCATGGATGCGTTGAGAACAAACCACCATTGATTTGCCTACGGCTGTGAATGAGATATAGATGTATCGAGTTATGGATAAGGAGGCATAAACGATGGGATGAAACCTCACCCACAAATATTTTGGCCCCTCTATAGTGGCGCATACCAGTGACAGAACGAATACCCAGACACTTTGGGTCAGAACGACTTCGTCGATTTTTCGCTGGAATTTTACGGACAGACATATGTGGCGAAAAGCAGCTCACATAGAGTGGTCTTATTCTGAAGACCTGATCGAGTGTTTGATTTGATTTTTGCTTTTGCTTCCAGGCTTGAAAATTTAAGACTGACATAAAGTGGATGCTCTTAAAAGAATATCTTTTGCGCCTGGGTTTTCACAAAAGAGCTGAAATGCTGGGTCTTTTTGGATTATTTATTCAGTCGTCGAATTGATTAACCTGAAATCTCTGGATCACTTATGCGACGTAGCTCTGCTTTCACCGTGTATTTCAACGCACAATTGACAACTTGTCAATGGTCAGCTGACCATCCGGTATAGGGCGCGAGCCTCTATAGTTTGTCATCTGCGGACCACTTAAACACCTCTGCCCTAGTAAATAAATATATTCTCACAGATCGACCTGATTGAGTGAGAACTTGTTTACGAATCAGACATGCTTTACAGATCTTCAGTTCACGATTATTTCCCTTTTGACCGAGTATATTGCGTACCTAAAGTATCCTTCCGTTCTAATATTTTTTATTTTCTCCATGATTCCTGATTCAAATAGCAAATAAATATCTAACTGGCTTTGCGCAACGTTCTTCGTCGTAGTCGTGGTCTCAGAATAATTAACGAAAGTGGCAGAAGAAGTATCTATTCATGCAGGAAATCATTCTACATCTTATGAAAGGAAACTAGACAGTTGATGGGTTTCTGTTACATCTGGTTGGTTGTAGCTGATACTATTTTACAGGAATGACGAGGTCTAATCAATCGTTGTCATTTGCCTCGTAATCAACACCGTGATCACTACCAGAATCAGTATGATCAGACAAATCAAAATTTTGCGTGTTTTAGAACATCTCAAGAAATAGATCGGAATAGCATCATTTTCCGTCTTCATATTTTGCAATGTCTCATTTTCAACTAGTGGGTTGTTATCCACGAAATGAACTTCAACTGCGAGATGTAACAACTGCGAACAGTTTATAGTCTTTTCGCAAAAGAAACTTAGGTTCCCTTACGCACTTTGGTTCCTTTGGTTGAACTGTTTCCTAAACATTTTCCACCCGCTTAGTTTTTTTTGGAATCACCTTCAAATAATAGTATTTTTGGAATTGCTTAGCACTGCTTAGCTTTTCGACAGTAGCTTTGATAAGGGTTAGTTCTAATTCACGCGCTTGTCATTTGGCAAGCTATACTGCGAGCTGCGAACATTGTATGAATCACGTCGTGCATTCGTAAACCACAATACGTACATCGAAATCATCCTAATTGTAAGGTTGTTTGTTTCTGTAAATTAGGCCCTCAATAACCTTTCGAAAAATGTGATACAGTTTTCTTGTGGTATCAAAACGTTCGTATTGGTTTGGAAACAAACGTAGCGGTAGAAGCCGATCAGATGCCCTTTAACCAAACAGGCTGTAAAATATTACGGATAAAACAATCAGACCCCCCAAAACGTGTTACCGAACATTGTAGTGTTCTTTTTGCGTTTGCATAATTTACTGAATAATCCCACTTCACCGATAGAGAAAACACTCGTTTTCGAAAGTATCATACTCATTGGTTTATAGTTACATTTATAGGCTACAAAAGCGCAAAAACGGAGAGTCTGCTTTAAAAGATGAGTGAGTGGTCTTGAAAACCGGTGTTGCTTAGTAAGGAAAGACATTATGGAGGAGTTATTTTTTACGTGGTTGGGAGAGCGGCCAGCGATACAATGGCCGCAATCCTAGACCTAACCAGGAACCCAGCATGACCCAAACGCTGACTCCTAGATCTAAACCGGAATAGGATAATCTACAAATCTCGTGTTCATTATGATACCAAAAATAATTCCCTTGTTCTGGAGTAAAAATACAGCTAATGCGACTGGATAGCAGACACTTATCACTACCTTGAGACCAACGGGTTTCAAGAACAATAACACGAAAACTGTCAGACCCCAAGGATAATTGATACCACAAATACGGCGTCTAAAATAAAAAATGACATCTTTTTGTGAGAGTCTACAAATAGTTAGTCATAGAAAATGCACAGCGGTCACATTGTAGGCAATGGGAAGATGACCTTTTACTCAGCAAACTACTGTTAGCAGTCAAGTTCTCCAGCGCGAAAGAGAAATCAAATTAAGGGGTAAAAATTTGGAACTGCACAGTCTTTTTGGGTGAAGGCCGAGGAAAGGTTTTGGAAATGTCCAATTTGGACTGATTATGAGCTCGTAAACTTCGACCAGGCTCTAAACCTGACCGTGCTGTCCCTCACACCTCTGGACTATTTTGCTACACTGCCGTTCTATCTCCATTTACTTTGCACTACTTTCCTTTGTCATCATAGAAACATTGTGGTATGAACACCATGTCTGTAACCTAATCATATCCATGCGATTTTATCAGATATTTGAAACATTTGACTTTCTCAAGGAAAAGAAGTTTCGCAAAATCAGCAACAAATACAAAAACATATTTGGAAAGCTATACCAGCATCGCCCTAAATATAGAGCTAGCTGGGAAGTTGGACTAGGAAACAGTTTTCGTCAGCTATGTGACTACCGATTATCATAAGATTCAATGTCCAATTACTGCTTGGAAAATTGATGAAATTGACTGATTTTGTCTTTCACGATAGTACACCCAAATGGGTGTCATTCAGCAACAAGAAACCTGGCTTCACTTTGATAATGATAAGTTTATCACACCGGTTGATTTTGATTTCTTTTGCGTCCACCTGTCGGCTCCGTACCGGTAATATGACAGATGTGTCATTACTTTTGTGAATGGACGATAGTGTAATCAGACCAAAAGTATTTTTATGTATTCTATGTCTCATATCAGCACCTCTTTCCTAGAGTGCAAACCTAAGCGTCTTTGTCGTTATGAGTTCATAAATATTGGCACCATGAACATTTCGTCAACTTGTCCTCAATACGAAGCTGATGATTTCTCGTACCATGTCTCCGCAAATCTACTGAATTCTGTTTGCTCACCTATGATTTTGTCCATGGTGAACTTACGATATTCAGGGTGAAATTACTTCGTTCCTTGACCTGACTAATGTCGTCAGTTTCCCCAACAGACTCTAAGCCATGCTCAATCCTGGTCCTTCAAGGATCCAGATTCTTCTCATATTGTCTACCGTTTTCCAATCCGCTGTTCTGATCGTAAGATTTCAAGGGTTTCCTCAGTGAATAACTGTAAGAGTGCACAAGCATGATTCGCTCAAATCCTAGACCCTAAAATGAGCAGGCTACAATATCACTAAGGAAATCTCGTGAGACTCGAAAATATGGTTGATCATTCGTGACTCAGTGTGTTTTAGACCAAACCTCCATTTTTGTGAACACCTAAATCAGTACTTTCAGTTCCGTCTCAGATTTTGCCAGCCAGTATAAGTTTTGCACATCGAAACTGACCACTACTCTTCCCTTCAACCAAAGCTATCGCCTCGTTCAAATAAGTAGGCCGTCATAGCCAAAGACCATGGCATGATGAGAACTGTATTCAAAGACAAAACAAAACTTAGCTTTATACACTGAAAGCCTCGTACGTCCAATCGCTATCCATCAGCAGCAATTGAAGGGAGACATGTAAGACGATCATCTCAAACCACGGTGCAGACTTATAACGGAACCGCGCCACAAAGAGCATCATATTTTTGAGCATATACAACGAGCTCATTTACTTTTATGCAAACAGAACAAACCTTCCAGATTGCTAATAGTCAGTTATGTTGGAGGATTGCCCACGCACATTACCACCCGCATTTTCTGGCCAATGCGAAACTTGTATTTTTATTCTCGCTTGTTGAAAGGAAGTTTCCATCACTCTAGTACTACATCCAGCTGCCTTAATATCAGAAAGAGGTAATTTTTGAGATTTTACTGGAATATTGTGCATACAGACAGACGTATTGAACTCCATGCCAGGAGTTTGCCGCCAATCCCGATCAACCGTCGATACTTTGGACTCCTTCATCCACCCTGTGTTATAATTTGTTGATAGCAACGTCAGTCAGTGAGGGTAAATTTCACTGACTGCAGTAACACATTTAGTTGAGTTGACAAATCAAACAGGCTCTATGTATTGGCTTACTCGGGCTTCAGCGTCTCTGGTAATCGTTCTTTGCCTAACTACGTTTCTAATGAAGGACGATTTACGGAAATCTGTGTTTGGACTTCTTCCAACGTTCTCTGTACATAAGGCGTCCTCTATGGAGACAATGTATATATCGCCATATTTATTTTTTGCCTGTATCTTATCCATGCTCGTTTTTGAAGACTTTGTGCTTACCAAATGAACTGATGATATTATTTTTTGGAATACCTAAGTATACCGGCTCAACATTTCCTCTTTCACAGCAAAGAATAATTGAGCTAGTAACTTGGTTTTCATTACGAAGTCTGGGGTTGAATCCATCCGTAAAACCGATGAGTATTCCTTAACGTAGTCACCAATCCTGATTTAGTCATTTGCAGTGAACCAAAACGAAGAGTACCGTTCGTCAAGTAGCTCGGTGCAACCATCACCATAAAACAGGATGAACAATCGCGAACAAAATTAGGATATGCAACATATACATTTCCCAACGATTTTATCGTCTCACTGTGCTAACTGGAGAATAACATTCACCGCAGACCTTGAGATGACAAAAGAAAGATGCGTCTGATATACCGGGAACTACTTTTCAGTTTCTCCTACATGGGTGGTTCCCTGTGTGTAATCACCCGTTGCCTGATTTTATAATCAGGCGAGCTCAGTGCGCGTTGCAGTCAGACCAGTCTCATTCGAAGGATTGTCGTCCAGTAATTTGATGACTGGGAGATAGAGGGAACCCAAATCCCAAGGCATTGAACACAGGATAGCTTTACTATGTATGCTATAGGACAGATGTTCAAACAACGACGACAATGCCTCAAATTATGGGTAAATTAACCACAGCATCAAGACAGTCAAAAATAGGGTTCAAAAATGCCCAGGCAACAATAGATAGGAAAAGATCGCGACGACTTTACAGGAACAGGTCAAGTGGTCCACATTTATGGAAGAGGGCATTTTGATTATGCAACAATCCGGGGGAACGACACACAAAAGTGATGAAGACCAAAAGGAAAAGCATGGTCATGAGAAAGAAGCATAATGACAGGGGGATAGCCGAGTTCAGTCTTTCCCACCGATAAGGAAGACAGGGGGAGTTAGATAAATACGTCCAAACGATCGGACCTTATCAAGTAACTTAGCGATTATGACGTAATAATAAAGCGGGTCGTGGATATGAGCACTTTGCTTTCAAAAAGGGGGAGAGGGATTAAGTAACCGGTAAAATTTGTTTGAAATTATAGTGAATTTCGAAACAAATGGTCTCAGCAATTAGACAAATGACAGCCGATGACAGTCGACACTCGTCATAGAAACAAGACTAAAATTTGGTGAAACAAAGGGACTGAGCAGACGAGTTATTGCGCGGGCTTGAAAGCGAAGAGGTGATGGTCGGCGTGGAAACTGGTTGTCGAAGAGCATGAAAAGCAGTCAAATTATTTGAATAACGCGGGATTAAACTATCATAGAAAGCATGGGCTTTGACTAAGCTAGTTTACCAGATTTCCCTGATACGGCTAGCCGAATTTCCATGGGCAATTTCGATAAATCTTCACATTTATGCTGACTCTCCATTTAGAACGGAGGCTATCACATTTGAAGAGGGTAATAAATGAACCAATAAAAAATGGTTCACCTCCTAAAATATCTTTCGAATGATAAGATCAGTGTTCTTAAGTGTCAGTAGAAAATGTTCTGGTTGCCTGATTCATTTGTATGAATGTAGGCACAAAACCCAAGTGTACCAGGAAAACAACCAAGACTACATGCAAAAAATCAGGTGATTATGTTAGCAACGGAGCGAAGAAAAAGAAAGTTCAACTTATGCTTTTAAGAATCAATAAGTCATCTCTTCCCTGGCTGAAGTATACTCGAATATCAACCAATCTGCTTCAACGCATTAGGGGGATGTTGATCGATTGTCCGTTCTTTATGGGTGACTATTGAGAATGCGAAAAATAAGATAACCTCCCTGTGCCCAACCTACGCGAGGAAACCAATGAAGCACCTGTGCTTACAGATTCGTTAAAGAGAAAGTTACATACACCCTTGCTCTCCGAGTGACTATCTGATGGAGTGAAAAAAGCCATCGTGCGCTGTAGACTAGCACAAACGAGCTAGGTCAGTCAACTGGAGAACAGCCGTTGAGGCAATACAGTTCAGTACATACTCACATGCGGGAGAGCAGCGACCCACGCCAGCCTTCATCGTTCAAATCAGTACGTGTTTGTGTGCGTGGATGTGTGCTTATCTGGTTTACATTGACATCCGAAATATCTTTGACGTGTTACATTGCACTCTGACAAAGCAGCGTCACTTTATCTGCCACCACGTGACGTACAAACTTGAGAACATCCTTCTTGACAACGAACACAGCACAACTAATCCGTTGAACCCGCCAATTCGTATGTGTCAACCATCAACAAAATGGACAGAGAGTAAACCAAAGGTTTCAAAAGAAGAAGTACGTTTCACACGTGTAAGCTCATTGCACCGTGTTTGAAGTACATATTGTGCATGATTCATACGATTATAAGAGAATTTTCAAAAGAATATCTGAACTCAAATCAGTAGCTTTAGTATTCTAAGTCATTCATTCATTCAAGAAAAGCACACTTTTTGTTGTCATAAAGTGTACCAGGGGACCTTGTTCGCTGTCATTTCCACGTTGGTTTACCAAGACATTCACACCGCTTCCACTGTTAGACTTAGGATCTGCAGAAAGAAATATTTCCAAAAGAATAATCAAAAAAGTTCTTGGAAGTGTCATAACAAAGTATATTCAACCTATTAGGTTAATTGGTGCATTCCGGAACATCCCGCTGCATCATTACCGGTGTCTACAGCAGCCAAAGTGATTTCCGTTGAACGCCGAAATGAACACTGTCAGAAGACCAAGGAAAAACGTACACACGAAAACACAAAGCCTTAGTCATGCAATGGGTTTTTTCTGTCCGATCATTCGGCTATAGTGGGGACACTCTTTTGGTTGTCGACCTTCCTCCGCTCATTAGTGCAAAACGGATAGTCCATATAAGATGCGCGATGGTCATATATAACAAAACTTACATAGAGGCTTATTGGTTAACTGATATTCCTCAGCGGCCCATCCGACTGATTTGTCTGATTGAACCCAGATAGAAAGTTTCAGATATGGCCGGTTCAGACAAATGGTAGTCATTGATTAATTCATTGGTGGGCTTAGCTGGCTGAATTCCTGTCTACCTTTCTAGACAGCTGATCACATGCTTCTTCACTCTGTTGCACCTCGTCCTCGATTCTGGAAGGCGAAGCTGTGTTTTCAGCCAATGAACTAAGCTGTCTATCGTCAATGATAGTGAGTATACCAACACCAAGTTATTAACACTGATAAACATGTTGCGAAAACATAGCTAAGGTAATTAGAGGTTCTCGAGTTCTCATATTTTTTGTTCGGGATAGATAAGTTTCAGTACTTTTGAGTCTGTCAGTATTCTTCAAACGTTTGTGGCGAATAGATGAACTGAGTGTCTTATGTTCGCCGTATTCGCCTTTTTTGTCATTCTGTTCATCGCTAGCTACAATCAAACAGGAACGTGCTCAGTCGTTCTTTATGAAGTTGTCACCCCGTTTTCCAATTTCAAAGACCTGTGCAACCAAACTCCATTTATTGCATGGAGTTGAACTCAGTGTACAAAGGCAGTGGTTTTTACACTGATGCGTTGTTCGCTTGAAACGTCGTAGAAAGAGTAACCATTTTCGTGGAGTAATATATGTGATGAATGGCATAAGCGAGGCGTCAACTGAGAAGGAAGTTAATTCCGTAACTTTTTGTACAGAAAACAGTAAGACCGACAGCTATGTCAAGAGTGGGACTAAACCCTTCCTTGAACCCATATTGGTAATAAGGTTATCATCGCCATGCTGAATGTCTTCTGAGAACGTTCTTTTTACAGTCTAATAGTGATGAATTTAAATGTGATATCCGTTATTAAGGATGTCATGAACTTATCCCGCATGCATTTCCTAGCTTGGCACCATTGACAGTAGCAATCTAAAGTTACGTTCATTGAATACACTTACTGGCTCAAGGAACCTAGATCGTCGGTAATGGAAAACCCATGTGCCATTTTCGACAAAACGTGATAACTCATCCTGAAAAGCTACTGTTAGAAGAACGAGATTTCCCCGTTCAGATTCCAGCTCTCAGAGAGAAACTATTAGATGTAGAAAGTTCACAAATTATTCATTTTTTTAAATATTTTCCCTAATACTGGTGATATGTGCAAGTCATTTTCAATCAAAATCAGCTTCTTTTTCTCTGAGGTCCAACCTCGGTAAACAGAACTATGCTTCGTCTCCTAAATAGAAAGCGAATAAAATTCCTTTGAATTTGGATTATCGGGGTAAGCACATTTTACATGTTATTCACTTCTTATCTTGACATAGGAAAAAGTTGCAATATACCCGTCGGGAGCTTTGAAAGTTGTATGAGGAATAAGATCGATTTCAGAGCTTGAATAATTAGCCCAATTCTATTTACCAAGTGGCTTTTCACATTACTTCTTTATTCTTCGGTACTGCTTTGGACTTGGTCATTTCATCAAAACGAGGTATCAAAGTGTGATTTCATCCCCATTCATCCTCCGGTCATTTCCTTAAACTTCTGTGCGATTGAAGACCTTTTCTCGCGGCTCCAATTGCTTTATTTCAACAAGCCTTTTCCTAAACTAGAGCACGACATAACCACTTAGCTTATCGGACAATTGGACCATCCATTGCTGTAATTCTCTGGGTTTAAAACAGCGATTGCACGTTTTTATATTCCTTCGGCCAGTGACGATATTGCTATGCAAATGTATTTTTCTTAATCATAATCGAAGACGAATTACGGCTATTTGAGGGGAATTGACCATAAATGGTGAAAAGGCTATCAGGTCGTATAAATTTCAGTTCAATATATTTTAGAGGGCGTTAGGTGACGGTCGGAGGGTTTCGGCAGTAAGGAGTTTCGGAGATGAAAATCGAACTGTTCCGGTGTGTGTGGTTCCGCTCATCTAGAATCTTCTGACAAATTAACATATTTATCCATAGCCGCATGAGTTACATAATTTTGTCCAAAACTTAAGCGTAAAATATTTTTCTTATCTCACAACCCGAAAACACTCAATAAGTCGATAATACTATGCTGATAAAAATGTTCGTGATTCGAAGCAGCTCACATGAGAGTAGCATATGCAGTTCTACGAACTCGAAATCGCATGAATTTATTACTGAAATAAACGTGCATTTGAGCCCTCCGAGGCTGACTGAAGAACATATTGAATGAACAATTGCTGGAACCATTTGCGTCCTAAAGGGTTCGAATTACTTCGTATTTGAAAATTTGGACCCTTTTCGTAACGCTCTCAGCGCCTGCTATGAGTTGGACTCAAAGTGGAGCAGATATCATTTATTTCGACTCATTCGCCACTACACGAAGGAATCTCATTAAAAATGTATAATTCCCGGTTACATTCTCCTAAGTCACGATAGCAAATAAATTGTGATCGAAGACAGGTATCCTGATCTTCACCCACTATCCTTTGTTCTGAAGTACGGTTTACCGGAAGCATGCAGGAAAACTATGTTCAGGAAGAGTGTCAGTCTCAAAGTCACGTGCCAGATAGATTATTACATCCTCACTTTTATTGTTTATGCTAAGGTAGTGGGAGTATCTGATTACGAATAAAAAATTCTCGAACTCGGTAGAAACAATATTGAAATTTGGAAAACCACACTCAATTACCACTTGATTTCATAATTGAACAAATATAATAAACCAAAACACGTTTTCTCTGGTCAGCTTGTTATCAACAGCGAATTTCGTGTGAGCAGCGACTCGGAATATTCCAAAAGTGTTTAAGAGGTTGTCACATATTCATGGAAAGCTGACATAGGGTCGAGATCCATGAAGTAGAAAATTCCTTGCAAGATCAATAGTTATTGATCATTTATAAAACTCATTCTCTGTGGGCTTAGTCTTTATTATGCGCCGCTTCTACAACAGCACAATCTTTTCCTTATAAAGAGACTGAATCACCAATAAAATATGGTGTTCGAGAACTTCAGGTAAGCCAACAAAAGACAAACTATGCATCATGGTTCAGCGGTCAACAATGCGGAGAATCTAGCTATCATTGCCTAGTATTCTGTGATGGTTCAGTTACGTGACGATCGTACATTTTAGATTGTGGTAAATTTACTGCAACAATGAGCGTGAAAAAATTTCAACAAAAACGAATCCCCACCAAACCAAGGTTTGTAGAAAAAGCAACATTTCACAGATACAGACCTTTTTCATTCAGTATAGACAATTTTGAGAAGAAAAAATTATCTGAGAAGAAAATGAATGAATGACTTGTAGGGGTTCGGTTGAAGTCATTCAAATAATAACCATACTTTGGACTGGGCCGTGACTAAAGTATCGGAAAAATCGAATTACCGGAAAACAGACACGACCAATCCTACTCTACAATCTGTAGTCGAGGCTCGTCTAAGAGAGAAATAGGGGGAAAATCAGAGCCAATCTGACCGGAAGTCTAGACAAATTCAGCACAGATCTTGGAAAGTCAAGTTTGTCTTCTTCACGTGAAGGGCTCACCTGATCAACAGGGACACTGTGATACCCGAAAAGCAACAACGTATTCTTAACAGGACCATGTCAGTGGGTGAACAACTTTCATCCAGAACCGTGGAATATAGCTACGTGGCAAATTCAGCCTCTGATTGACTATGGCTCCTTGCTGGTCTGCCTGTAGGCTCGACTAAAGCTATGGCATTCTTACGGAGCTGTCTCCCCTAATAAAAGTCAACACAACTCGGACAGTTTTCAGATTTCGTAAATGAATATTCACTGATATAGTGTAAATGCGAATTATGACTCAACTTTACTTGATAACACGGAGCTTTCGTACGAATAAAAAAGTTGAATCATATGAGTTTTGCGCTGAACAAACTAGATAAGGCCGAAGAACGACAAGGAATAATTTCAGCAAAATTTTTCCGCTGGTGAAAACAATAATGTTGATAGCAAATGATCCTCTTAGATCGGGCTGTGAGATTCTGGCTTGTTTTCCGCGTGAATGATTGACGGACACGTCCAAGTGAATCACGGGAGGCAATTCAAACAAAAGGATGAAAGGGATACGACTTGTAAAATAATAAACGGATGCCACATTTCTAATACGAGATCAAGTGAGAACATTTGACACACTTTCGTAAACATCACGGCTAAATGAAGAAAATTGCAGATGAACAGTGAACTCAAATTCAAGCCTAATTTTCACTTAAAAAGCGAAAGTTCCGGGAAAGGTGCGAGCCATCGACCATGAGGAAAGACCTTCAAGTACCAGTGATTGTCTCCACTCTGAGATTCTTAGTGGATTACACCGTGAGTAACTGAATGTTGCAAAGAGCGGAAGCATCTTTTGACAAAGCTAATCCTGGGCGTTCTTCAGAGGTGTTTGCATCTTTCCGCCCCATTCTTCAGTGGCGTTGGTGAACGTTTATCCCCTTGACAAAACGTTGTCCATGTTACTTTCATAAAGCCTTTTTGCTCACCTATTTCGTAAACTTCATGTGCTTTCTTTGACTCAGTACATCACAATTGAATCCAGTTATTATTTTGTGAACCCAGAACGGGATGAGGAATCAAGAAGCAATCACTTTTTGTTAGCGATAAATTATAAATTTTGGTTTTCTGTAGACATGCACCTTAAACATGAATTCTAAGTTCATTATCAGGTCCAATGTTCCAATCCATCCTAAGATACTTTCAGGTCTCCCGAAATCTTCCTATCTTTCTTGGTCCCACGCCTTTTTAGTCGACTCATGTGTGTCATGAATATTCTTAGATTTGTTCAGCTCAGAAAGCTTCTCCACTTCTCAGAAAATGTTCAAAACACCATTTCTCTCTCGAACACATGCCTACACCGAGTTCATGAATCAATTTCGCTGAGTCTTTCACCTAATCTTGTTTCTTTTTCATTCGCTACCCAGATGACATCATTCACCTTATAATCCATCTAGCCCGAAAATAAAATTAGTAGTAGTTCCCAGGCCTTTTCTGTTTTCTGTCTGACAGAAACAGTTCTACCTTGAAGTAAAGAATCATTAGATCGGCCCAATTACGAATGGTTCACTTGTTTCTGCTGTACAACCTGGTGCCAGTATTTGCTGGTATATCTATTGGATTCTTCGGGCAAGCCAGTTATTAGGTCTCAGAAGTATCCATTTAATTCCAACTTTCCATGGCAAAAAAACATATCTGAGACATTGAGACATTCTGTACGCTAGGCTCATTTTGAATGGTCAATGTTTTGATGAACGAACAAAACAGTAAAATGAATAACCAAAATGACTGGTCCCGATTATCACGTTTTCATATAGCCATGAAGTTTTCGACCTTAGATTACCCACTGGTGAATTTAACATCGGTTCTACGTGGTCGGCGGTTACCCCAGAATACCGTGTGTCAAAAGTATTGTGTTTGCAGCCATTTCTCTGACAGTCAGGTTTATTCAATTATTCGATATTCATTCCACCTTTTGTACATTTGCGATCAAGAAGCTGGAACAAAATATTTCCACTCTTCTGTATTAGTCTTTCTTCTGATAAGTTCAGGTAGGTCAATGCTTTACTTTTGCTGGATGCACCAAACAGGTGGTCAGGGCTTTAATTAAGGCTTATAATCTAGTTTTTCTACCTACACATGGAACCTACAACCTCCATTTTTGTATACGTAATACGTATATGTACGTATGTACTTATCAGTATACAATAAAAAATGAAAAACCTAAGGTTTCCACTCGTACTTCCGGGTTCAGTAGAAAACGACTTTCCCTAAATTGAGATAACCACAATCAAGCCGTCATCTGCTGAAAACAATAAATAATTGACTGGACTGAAAAATGTGTATTCGTAAGCAGAAATTCAACCGACATAAAATAAAATTAAGAACTAGTCACATCAGAAAATTAAGGAAGATATCAAACAGATAATATACGTGACAGCCCGAGGAATCCGCGTGCTATGTTCCACTTGTTAGGCGAATGCTCTCGTCACCGTCTATTCCCTCCCAAGGATCAGCAACAGACTATACATCAGTCCCATCGCGACCGCAGAGCATTTTGACCTCTTGAATCCATTCTCTTTTCCTGCAAGTGAAAGAAGTTAGGTTTTCCAAGAAGTCAGAAAAGATTAGCGAAGAGAAATCTCAGTAATAAGAATATCTCCGCTGACTGCATTCTGTTTTGTTGATCGGTAAATAAAGTTTGTAAAAAAACAGTTATCGTTATTATTCGGTAATATTCCATCCCTAGATCCGTAATCACACGCACTTATCTGGTGGCATTTGTCCATGGGGTTCCGTGGGTCCCCAAGGCAGGTTCCACTTTGCTAATTAACTTTCGATTCCGTTTTTCAGTGATTTTATTTTCTCACAAAGACTTATGCCAAAACCATCGTTGCTTGATGGCTAAGATAATTATCTTACTAGTACATGTTCGCATGTTCCCACCATCATACTATTCCCGCATGTGAGCGAGTCAATAGGTGCCAGCTCTCTGCGGAACCATATGCGTAGGAGCTGAATATGTTTGAGTGACCTAGAAAAGTGTGGATAATATTCGAACAAGTCGGACTTTGATAGTCCTGAGTGGCTCATAAAATAGAACACTCCTAAAGAAACTATCTCATTGTTGCAAGTTATTTTCTTGGGAACATAACGTTGTTTTACCATAATCCTGTGTCTTATGGTTCACTTGTTCAAATGATTGTTCTGGAATTTTTCTCCAGAACATCTCACATCATTTTATTTACCCACTCCACTTGGAATTCCGTAGTGAATGTTGGCAAATAGCTTGTACCAAAACTCGGTCCGGCAGGACTTCGTTTAAATAACAGTGAACAAATAGAAACCAGGGGCAAGTTAACGTTTACAGGACACAGAGAAAGAAAGATTGAAAACGGACGTTTCACTGAACTCTGCATTTGACTCTGAACTCTAATATCTCACAGCTGTGCATCTCGTAATCCCCGAACTGATTTTCCTTCCCACTCCATGAGCCGCGTTCACTGAGTGAGGTTCACATATCATTCACTTCATCGGGGGCTAACCTCCCCACCGATTCTTCACACTTGGGTAGATTTTATTATTCTGGTTCAACTGCTGGGATTTTGGATTTCGATTAATGTTTTACAAAACTATAATCGCAGATAATTACTGAAAGTAGATGATCTCAGTAGTAAACATCTAACGATTATATCCACAACAAAAATGCATCAGTCACAATAAGCAGTATGTCAGACAGATCTGAGGTACCCAAAAACCCACGAATAACCTGAAAATCTCTCAGGCCATATTCTAGCATATTAGGAGTGTATGTGAGAAAAGTGCAATCTGAACACTGTGAGTACCCGCTTCCTTTGTATTAGGTAATGCTATGTAGGGCTTCGGTTTGTTCGGTAGTGATCACTCCAATTAACTGGCACAAAATTGCCTCCTGTGTGAGATCAAAACGAAATTTGACACTATCCAATAGAGTACGCAGATGCTGATGTGAAAAACTGACAGTGCGTTCAAAAAATCAGGAAACACTTTCCTATGGTTGAAATTAGCAAAGCACTGTAAAACATTTGTTATTAGGCAAGAGAGAAGAAAGTCCTCGAAAAAAGATATGAATTTACGTGCATATTCGCAATCTGTTTGCCAATGTAAATAACTGCGAAATTTGATATCCAGTGAACATAATTCGTAGACCCAAGCGATGGATTCTACGCTACGCAATGACTTGTGACGAAGGCTGAATAAGGACAAGACTCTAAGTGGTTGAATCGCTAGAAATATACAAGCAGCTGATCACGGACAACGGTAGTCAGGCAAGCAGCCCCAATTAGGTCCCATCGAGAGTGATAACTGAATTTGCTCTCGAGTCGTTTTCATTGTTTAGAAGTCCATTCAACCACTTTTTAGTTCTTGAAAAATCACGGATTGCGGAATAATGAAGTAACCAAGATACTAATGTTTAATAAAGACTACACAGACGGGTTATTTTCCCTCAGTTTTCTCTAACAAGAAAGCCTATGACTCAGGTTTGATTAGGTGCGACCACTGAAGTAGCACAATAGATGCTGTATTATCTGTGGCCAAATAAATTCAAACTTTACTCTGAAGATCATGTGAACTTGTAACTATTAGTTTTCGAAACTGTACCGATTACTTCAGACGTTCATCTCGAAAACATTTTAACTACGATAATTATGATACGCGAAATGAGATCCTTTGTGGAAGCACAGGATTCTCGAACATTTGAAGACAAATAGCGTCCTGGAACTTCTCGCTTCTCAAATGTAACTCCCGTACTCTACTGTTGTAGTGGTTAGCCAGCACCATCGTTTGATCAGACGAACTGACTGATTGGTTTGTATCAGAGCTCAGGTTACTAGAATTTTATTCAATATGGCAAAATTATCAGAATCCTTGAGCATTACTAATGCAATTAAACAACTTTTTCGAAGTCGAAATCTGCAATGAAACGTTACCGACACTGTTCTTATGATTAGTGAGATAATTTTCCAACAACTTCTCCAATGCTCGACATCTGCTATTTGGGGTTACTTTTTTTCCGGAATATCTTCCTGCATTGGATGTACAAAATGGTCATCGGACGGTGTTGTCTACGTCCCGCGGTACTCGTCATGTGCGGTGTTTCAGTCACCATTTTTCGAAATATTTAGAATGCTGCTATTCTGGTTGACAAACAAAGTTCAACAACAAATAGTCACTACATTTCTGACCATCAGAAAATGTCAGTTCTGTGGCTAAAGTATTATAGATTAACCCACTGAAAATAGAGACTTGAGCTCAAAGCAACCATGAAAATAAAAATTTACTGCTCCCCGTTGTACACGACACAGTCGATTGAGTAGAACAGTAATAGCGGTTGGAACTTGGAATCGGCCATTTTATCTCCTTTTCAAGTCCGAGATATTTTGATTTATTGAGGACAGGACTTCAGACAATGCAAACGTAATGGAGCTGTTACACCGGAAATGACACCACAACATATCCACAGTTGAAAAAACGTTCAAACAACTTAGTGATACCAACCAACAATCATACATAAATCAGTGAATACATTTTGAATAACCCTTTCTATTTAGGTCCCATTTTACATTAGCCGCTTTTTCGTGCTCATAATGAAAACGAATTTCAAAGTGGTTTTCTACCTTTGAAATTCAGCCGGATCGAAGTGAAATAAACGTACGAAAAGAGAAATGATTGCTTATCCGTTGAAAATTATCAGAAAACTAATGTTCTGGAGATGTGAAAAAGTGAAAAGATACGAATCGGGACTCATGTGAGATTGAAGAAAACTGCTGTGTACAATAGCGATGAGTTTCGAATTTGTTATGACGAATTATAAACTTGTCTAAAATAGTTACACTCAAACAACCAATCTATGGAAGAACACTAGGTGGAGAAGAATAATGACACGGGTACGTGTATGGGAACACCAGAGAAGAAATTTTGCATGAATAGGGCAGCATAGACAACATATAAGTAAATGCGAAGTATCAACTGGAGAATGAATCAAAGTGACTGAAGTCACTTATCTCAATCCAGCCGTCTCAAAACTCTGCAATCTCAGTTGGTAAACTAAGCTATGATGTCCCACTAAATTACTATTTTCTTGCTCCAATTACCTACTGGGCTATATAATGCAAATACATATATCACAGTGAACTAAAATTCCAGCCGCAGAAGTAAACCGCTTCCATGGAATATTCATGAATAACTATCCGGTAAACTTTCAGCTATTCTATCAGTCAGAAAACTACTCACCAGTTTTGGTTGTCACTCCCGAATTCACTCCATCTGTAAAATGTGCAATCACGTCTGTTTGCGTTATTCCGATCAGGGGAAAAAAATGTCCCGATACAAACCAACCATCATACACAAATCAGTCAATAAAATTTTAATAACCCTTTCTCGTGCTCATAATGAAAACTACACGCGAACTAATTTTCTATCTGTGAAATTCAACCGGATCGAAGAAAGAAAAAAGAGATGAAAAGGGAAATGTTGGCCTATTCATTGAAAATGATCAGAAAATTATTGATCTGGAGATGTGGATCGAGACAGACGGGAATTTTCGATTGAAAGTGATGAGATACGAATCGGGAATTATGTGAGAGGCAAAATAACTGCAGTGTACAATGGCAGTGAGTTTCGAATTTGGTATGACGAATCTGAAAGTGGTCTTCAACTGTCCCACTATAACAAACATTCTAAGAAAGAACTATATCTGGTTACGGAGCTTATTTGAAAAACCAAAAATTGGTTGGCAAAGAAAGGGAAACAAAGTCAGGGAAAAATGGAAAACATATAAGGTGTAAGCTGCTAAGCAAGTACTGGTCAACTGATCCGAGTGGCTGAATTCTTTCATCTCAATTCGATTATTTCGGGGTCCTCTGCAAGCTTGATCGCTATACCCGGCTATTATTCGATTCTCTCGGTCAAATTATACGGCGAATCACCTAGGTAAAATACGTTGATCACGGCAAACTAGAATTCTGACCACAGAAGTGCATCTATTCCATGGAATATTCAGCAATAACTATCCAATAAACTTTCAGCCATTCGTTCAGTCAACAATCTACTCACCAGTTTTGGTTGTCACTCCCGAATTCAATTCATCTGTAACGTGTGCAATCAAGTCTGTTTGGATTATCGTAGCAGAGAAGCAACTTTGTCTGACAAGAATCCATTGTCGACATTTTAAATAAATTAAATTATCGATTCTCAAATGACTGAGTGATTCACCAATATAGAACAACATACGAAACAAACACATTCGTTGTTCTAGATTATTACAACTGGATTCTCCAATTATCATCGCTATTTATCATCATAGAAATTCTTTCACGTCACTCAGTTCATTTATTGTGCACATCCCCTGTATGTTATCTTACAACTGCTATGCGGTTGATCGAGGTTTGTGACAACGAGCACACTGGCAAACATCAGATAATCGAAACTGATTTGCTGCAAAACGTCAACGGAACAATATAGATCGTCAGAGAATGGAACACAGAATAGAGAGCAGATGATTAAGTCAACAATGTATTGTGTGCGATAAAATGTCAGTTCGCCCCATGGTGTCTTCCGCAGTATCCATTTCGATCCAAGCAGTGTGCTTACCAGATTTCTGCAGTTCATCCTCAGGATCTGTTGAATAGAGGAGAATGTGCAAATTAACTTGATCAATTCACACAAGTGATCAACATTATTTCTTATGACCATATCCCTAATGGTCAATATACCATCGAACATATCGAATTGCAAGGAGTAATTGGTCAGCATTTGTGTTGCTTGTTACGCTTTTCGACAGTAGCCGAGCAAATCGATCACACATTCAGTTGTACATGTTCTCATCCGATGAAGATTCTATAAGCTTTGATTTACACGGACCGGAATAGTTTGTGTATGTATATATCTGTGGTTATGGGTCAAATTAATCTCAGCTGCTGGTCGCAAGTATGAAACTGACAGTAATTTGATGTTTTGATTAAGACAAAACTGCAGGTATCGCATGAAAGGAAGGAATTGAGAACTACACGTGCATGGTTGTGCCATTGAGACTCACGGCCACAATCAGGATTGTTTCGTGAACCCGAAGATTTAGCTTAGTGAATGTGACACCCAAAATGCTTGTTTGTATAATATTTCATCAGGTGAACAAACCAACTTAAAAAAGTGTGAGTGCGAATGGAGCTGGTCCGACAGTACCTCTGATCGGAGAATATTCAGGGTAATTGAATCTTTAAAGTGTCAGAACCGAAATCGGTTCGGAGTGTATCGAAAAATCGATGCGCCATGTGAAATGTTATGGTAGAATTTTATTTCTCAATAAGACAGCTTAGTCGAGATCGTTGGTAGGTTGTCGACGTTTCGGTCACCACGGATAACCTTTTCGGTTGTAAAACCAGTCTTGAAAAAGGTTACCCGTGGTGACCGAAACGTCGACAACCTACCAGCGATATCGACAAAGCTGTGTTATTGAGCAATAAAATTCTACCAAATTGAATCTTTCCTTTGGAATTCGTTCGTATATACGGTCGATATCATTCGGATCAGAGATCACATAACCTAATTGGAAGATATTCTAGTGAGCCTCACCAACATTGGTACAAGGTCTCAGATGAATTTGACACATTGAATAATATACTAGTGCAGTATGATTGAGTGGGCTCAACACTCGAGCTTTCTTGGTACACGAATTCCCTGTTGATTTGGGTATTTCTCAATATCTACTTGGTCATATATAACCAGGTGAACACATATCGGGTTAAGTTTATTCACGTTTAAAATATGTGCAATTGGCTTTTGACAAATACATTCATTTGTGGCGCCGACATGATATTTGATTGTTTATTTGGGATGGATAGTGAACTGTACTCGTTAGATCCATTCTGTTATACATTTGGAAACGAAATCCGAAATTAGGCTGTCAACGTTTGATCGTCAATATCTCCGTGCTATTGAGTGTTTATGGCGAGAAATCCATAACAGCACTACCGATCTTGCCTGATGTGTACTGAGAGATGATGGCATTTCACTGAGACAAGTGCTTTATTTACCCAGGTGGACGTCACTCAGGCCCGTGTTGTGCATGTCTACTTAGAGACACCCTCCGTATACGTTGTTTTTCGTGGACCGTATTGATGACGAAATCGGTCTCTAATGTCATTATATGTGGTGAACTAAACTAGATTGAATCTTTTAAACTTCTAAGATGGGTTCCACGAAATTTGTCTCTTAGATGGTTGGAGATTGTTGCAACTATCCCGATATCTGAGGCTGTCAATCTAGCGGGAACTTAGTCTCACTAGCTCTACGCACGATATGCCCTGACCGTGTTCATCCCATTGAAATAATGCTCCTATTGTTGGCAAATTTCACATCATTTAACGAGTCCAGGACACATCTGCCAGTATTCCCGCGTGTCGTTATCTTCGGTTCAACCGGTTGTTTGATAGCTCAGAAGGAAAAGTCACCGATATACCTCGTAGAGAAGAGTGGTGATTCGGTGTTCTCCCATTGACATCATCCGGATCATCTGAAATTCTAGTTGGAATTCGATCGTCAAATATTCTCCATATTTCACAGGATATCGGTAAAAACATCTCGTCCACGACCAACTGATCAGTTGAACGTGAAAGCAGAATACGGCGGATAGATCGAATCATACATCTACACATAATACTTCAGTGGCTTGCCTTCGGTGGAGAGAAGCGCAATTCGTAATTCCTAATCTGAAATGCCTCTAGAATCGTGTCTTTGTTACAAGCCTTCATATATCGTCTTACGTCTGCTCGAGCACCCCGGAAATTCGTTCCATTGCTACTTTGGAGAACACTGGAGCATCATCGTCCGGCTATAGACCGAGAAAACGCAGAAATGAAAAAGTCCGTGTCCAAGGTTTGAACGGCCTGTGGATGTACAGGCAGGTGGATATTCAACTGGAACATTCGTCAGTGGATCTGCTTCGATTCATCAAGGAAGAACGAAAGTAGTTTACTCTGATAGTAGTCAAAAGATTCTCACTGAATAAAATTTGGTCCTCAGGAAGAAGTGCCATTATTTGACTTTGTGTCTGGCAATGCCTCCGTTCAAAATGGAAACATTCTCGTAGTATATTATTGACTGTAGAGTAGCCGTGTTTCATCCAGTACCGTTCCCCCAGTGGCGCTGAGCCCACATGGCCATTCGCTTCGTGATAATATTGCACTGAAAGATTGATGATTAAGCAATCGTTCGGTAGAATGGCCGGCGTTTTTTGACTCGAACTTTAGAGATGTCCATCGTAGACGGCCTCCCATTCAAAGAAATCACTGTTTTCAAACGGATACAGTTTCTGCAATCGTCCTGCGATCGTCCGCGGCTCCAGTGGCACTCCGTACAAATTATTGACGAGATTTCATCCTGCCAGTAACTGCTTGTTCAGCAATCTTTTACTCATCCTCATCTTGTAGTTTAATACCACCCTGATCCTACTTCGGTCTGCGTGATTATCTACGCCGTGCTGCCCAAGGTATAATAAATGAGGCTCAGTTGGAATTTGCTCACTTCCACGTAAAATCTCGGCCCATACTCTCACACCAAATATAACAGCTAACCAAGAACCACGAACATATTCTTAATGCAAAACACAGATAATCCAATTAATTTGGATTACCAAACATCCCACAAACATCTAGAAAATGTATTCCCAATGTATTTCTCACGTCTCGCATGCCCGAGATCCTATAACATTCAACATTCAGACTAACCTGGAAGATTCATCAATGAAATTCGTCCCATAAAACGTCGTAGCTTTTGCTCACGTAGTATCGTTCTTTAACATGTTTGACATTGGACAATACCCGTTCCAGTCGACAAAAATTCTGATGGTTCTACAGTATCAGTTACAATTCTCAGTCATTCAACAACAGCAATATTCAGTCGCATTTTATTGACGCTCCTTCTACGAAATCTTCTCAAAATTCATGTACAACATCCAATCATTGGCGTTGTTTTCTTTAAGGCCACCTGCACATTTTGATTTATGAAATCGTTCGTTATGTGACGGTGCCACCTACTTGATTTGAAGTTCGTCTTATTTTGCTCAACCCACCACAATTCAAGAACAGATCCCACAAGATTCTTTACAGAGCAAAAACGACTAATAATATCATATTTTAGCCAAATTTCACTCTGTGAGCACTCGAACACGCCGGCATCTAGCAGAACTGTGTTCTACAGCCAAGTGAGAATTTGAGCACTCATTGTGATTCGGTTTTCCGTGAAATCTATGCATGCGTGATCATGAATTTATTCCCTACAGCCCACTCTTCCCAATGCATTCATAACTTTTCGTGTTTGGCCTCATGAACAAGCAACATTCTCTCTATCTTTTCCAACTCAGATCCCCTACAGAAAATGAGTAAATTCGAACAGGTCGGGTATATCGCTGCTTCAGTTGTTTTGGACATTGTAATTCTCAAAATATTGGTTTACTGAAAATACAACTGTCATACGAAGTGGACCACATCGTTCAACAATACGAACGCATCCAATCAATGTGACCGAGTAAGATAGCTGTACAAATTCCACACAAATAACATGAACAACAGCGTGGCCTTCAATCGTCACACTTTCTCACTTTCCATTTGGAATATGCAACACCAGTCTTTGCATACATAAATTCTTCTGAAATTTGTTCACGCATCTATGTTCCGTTATTTCAGTTCTTACTAGCCGTTCTTGTCATGATAGGGTTAATGAATGATTGGTGGTTGCTAAATAATGGTTGATGCTAGTTGCAGGATTGTGAACCGCGGCTCAAAATGAGGGAGTTTTGAATAAGAATTCCTGGGTATTATAGTAATGATTCCACTATTGAAGGAAACGATATCCATTGAAATTTCCGTAGTAACCATTCAGTTCGCCATGCGTAAGTGTTTCATTCATCGTCCAACTCACCAGATTCAGGTACAAGCTCCGAATTCACAGCATCTGAAAATTGTGAGATCAGATCGATTTGAGTTATTTCGATTTACTGAGCAGCACTTTGACATCATTTCCATTTATCAGTCTACCGTCAATTTGACAACAATCGATCGTTCGTGTTATATTTACTCAAAAAACGGGTTCGAATTTATGAACATATTGTGGTCTCACTTGATTTATTGGGAATTCGTCCGGATCGAATCCCTGATGAGAATAGGAGAAATGAGCTGGTGAAAAGTGCGTTTACAAACAAACAGAGAGACAAACCTACAGCAAGTGGGATTAGAAAACCACAAATGAATCTGACAGATCGGGTAGGGCAACATTTTGGGAGAACAGCTTGTCGAAAACAGGTCATGCCAGTCGATTGCTTGTGCCCACATTTCGGTTCATTTCCGTGCACAATTTGCAAGAAATTCAAATTGACCACCTAGATTTGTATAAACGACCGACATGCATTTGGAACTGGTGGCTGAAGCCAATCATTCATTCTTCCGATTTGTCCAATTCCTTTATCTCGATCGCCCTCTCCAGAGGCCCGAATCTAGCTCAGATGCTAGCCCTCATCTACATTCTGGGATAGTTTGTAAACCCACAGCTCATATCATCCACACGATTTTCGTTAGGAGAATGGGACTAAACAACATGAACAATCAATTGCGTAGTTCGGATGAGTATTTCTAGCATGCATTGAAGTAGGTGGAAACGGAACCACACTCAGCTTTGCTTGCAAGTCTATTGGATATGTGTAAATGATGCAAATACTGATATCATAAAAGTCCGTTAGGTACAAGAGATGAATCCATCGGTCATTACAGCCACAGTTTCCAATGCCCTTCTCATGACTGGGTCAAACAATGTGGGTGGTGCATACACACTCGCAAGACATGAGGATGGGAGAGCAGATGGAATGGAACTTGGGCTCTGATACAACAGTTTCCATGCAAATGGAACTGGTGACCGTAGTATGCCTGATTGAGTAATAGTTCACTCAATCACCACACATCAACGAATCATGCGATCATCAAAGAGACGTTGGCCGAACCTCGTACATTCGTTCATTCGTTCATTCTGCATGAACAAATTTCCAACTAATTTCCCTCGTGCTCTTTTGACAACTTTCATTACCGAACATGGGGTTTAAAACACTACTGGTCTAACTCCCCTCATCTATTGACGAATTGGATGGGTTTATTCACAAATCGAATGTGTTTCTTCTGTATGAGTTCTTGTGAAATAAAATGGAAATATGCAATTTAAACTGACCATGTCTTATACGATGATCTTTGACTTTTTGTTTTTTCGCTCATGCATAGACACACACGACATAGAACTCATGGAGATTTTCATTTGAACATTTTATGGATTAATCATTGTAGTAAAACTTGTAAAGAGAAAACTGTCTTTAACATTGGTAGGAATGATGTCACTGTAGGTAGATTACATTCTCAATATGAACTTCCCACGTGTGCACCTCAAACGATTTTGCCATACCATATAGTCAACTTTGATAAGTTTATGAGTGGACATCGCACACATAATCGGATCAAAGAACATAATCAAATGATCTTTATCTACGTGGACTACTATAATCAGTATTATTATCCACAGCATATGCCGATCACACTATCACATCCTCATTCCGCCAATGGTTTATGAAGCAATGCGCTCACCTGAATCAAACTTATCACGCGATTTATCAGTGTCTGTAATTTGTGTGATGAATAATATTCGAATTGATTCCAATTATTGTGTAACAAAGTTGGAAAGATATCGGGTATTGGAACCCACGATAAGAAATATTTTCGATTGAATACCGATGTATTTGCTGAGTGAAGCAACCTTCACACGGAAAATACACGTTTGTTTGTTAAACAGCTTGGGAATTCGTAGCATTTATAACTGGTAATTCCTATTACCAAATATGGTTAAAAATCAGAAGGATGTCATTGTTGTTTGTGTTATCAATTGAAATCCCGAAAAGGCTGAACTACCGACCTCGTAGATAATATATATTTTGGTGGATTCAAATAATTTTGTAAATCGGATTCTGTGTTGGCGGATCTGCACTGCGGTCACAGCGTTGAAACGTAACTCGAATTCTACCAGTTTTGTGTGATATGAGCATTTCATCACAAATATCGCCACAACTTGTTCTATTTTCGTCGGATGATACTTATCTCGATTTACATACATCGACTTTATTCTCAGTATTACTAACACGTTTTCTGATGCACGCATTCCCCACGAAATGGGTCAAGGAGAAACGACAACAATCACGAAAATATCAGATTGGGTTTGAACACTCTCACTTGTGCAGTGATGATATCAGTTCCACAGGTGACCAAATGCGTTTGATCTGATCGCCGTATTTTTATTACATTTTATATTGGATTGAATATGATTGTGACACTGCAAATTTATAACCGATTATAAGGCTCAATTACTGGCTGTATGTTATCAGATAATTTCCTCCCTCAATTCCAGCATGAACCACATGACTAACACTGATTTCTTCAATAAAGTACTGCTTTGTTATCACGTAAATAGTCAGTGGTGGATGGTGGATATTACTTTAGTGAATCAAATCAAATGATCATCAGTTCATCGAGCTTTGGTGAACTAGATCAAGTGAGCAATTCTTATACGCTTCTAAGCATATTGGAACTCGGACAGGGGTTTGGACGAACAGATAGAGAACTACGTAACCGCGGAGGTCGACAAGTCAGTCAACATAGAATGATACAATTACAGTTTGCGATGTTGTCGTTCAATGGAATAAGAAACAAACGATATTCAAGACTTTGACAAAACACTCAAATTCAGATCATATGAAAAGCGTTCAAATCACACAAAATGTAGATTTTGATTAGTATGATACCACTATCAGTTGTCTCACAATGGAACGGACAGTCCTGTGAAGTACATTATCGGTCCACCTCTCATATGTTCAGTACTCATTCAGCATTGGATTTTGTTCTCCACAAAATAGAAGCAACTTGCTTGCTGCTCCTACAAACTGACGTCCCTCAAAAACGTATGGGGGAATAAGCTGCTGAGCAGCTGCTGGTCAGTCGATCCACGTGACTCGGTTCGTTCATCTCAATCCAATCGTCTTGGGGTACTCTGCAACCTCCAATGCTAAAACGGGCTCATGAATCCAAATTATTTCTTATTCAGTCCCCACTTTATCCTCCCAACCTGCATGGGTAAATCCGAATCATTAGGGTGAACTAGAATTTCAACCGCAGATGTGAACCGATTGAACGGAATATTCGGCAACAACTATGCAATTCACCTTCAACCAATCCCTCATTCAGAAATAAACTCACCAGTTCCACCTGCAACTCCCGAGGTCACTCCATCCGCAAAGTGTTTGATGGAATTTGTCAAAAATTTCCGAATTAATGGAACGCCGAGGTTTGACATGAATACGTTGTTAATTTTAGAATTGGATTTCCCCATCGAGTATCAAATAACGGATTGATTCGCTACTATACAGCTACCCACAAAACAAATATATTCACTGCCCTGCATTCTTTCAACTAGATTCTCCAATTATCCATTCAACATGGTTCATTTAAATTGTTCGTTCTTTTTGTGTTATCCCACAAGTGGATATCAGTTAAAGGAGGTTCGTAACAACCAGCATACCGGTGAACCTCGGTACCATGATTCAATTCACTTCCATGATCGACAGAACAACAAAGATGATGAGAGAATAATGTACCAAATTAAGAGGCGGTGTTAAACTCAACATGGAATTGTGTGCAATAAAATGTCAATTTCCCTCTTTTGTGTGTTACGTAGCACCCATTTCAGGCTGAACAGTGTGCTTACCAGATTGCGACAGTATTTCCTCAGTAACTGTAACACAAAGAAGAATGTGAAAATGAAGTTGGTCACCTTAGACAAAATGATTCCCGATGTTTTCCCTTGACGATATACTTCATCGTCGACACACAGATTACCACATGCCGAATAATTGGTTCCACTGATCAGCATTTGTGTTGATTGTTTCTAAGTTGAATGAGGACGAGTCCATCGGTCACACAATTATTCACACTTTTGCTGTGGCTTTAGATCAAAATAATCTCAGTTGGTGATCGTCCGTATAAAATAGACAGTCGTTTCATGTAACATATCTCATAATAAAACGTATTGAAACAACTCGTGTATAGTCACACCAATTTCAATGAGGCTGAGCCATGTCGCGATGTAATAAGCCGCACGTCGATGAGACTCACAACCATATGCAGGACTGTTTCGTGAACTTGAAGATGTAATCGAAATTGACAGGTCTATTGATGGAGGACAGTCGGTATTCAGTCTCTGACCCATTTGATGGTCAACATGTGGTTTCGGCTATCAGAAACCCCAAATACGACACTCAAGTGAATAAATTTCGAGAAATTTAGGTTGTGCATCTAACATCTTCCGAAAGATGGATTTCAGTGTGGAGTATATGGAGATTATCTGAATTGTAAGAGAGGTCATAGCACTTCCTTAGTTAACTCTCATCAACTCAAGCAGGACAGACTCCAACCAGAATAAGAAATTACTTTCATTCCACGTTGTAAAATATTGGATAGATTTTGAAGCACGGGCACAGTAGGAAAGAAAGGATGAACACGTCAATCACAGATAACGTGATTTGCCAAAAGAAGTTCCTGCATGAACTATTTGGTCACGTTCTCGTGGTACGTGTAGGCGTCCTCATTTTGTGGGCCTTCTTCAAAATGGCACCCATCCAAAGCCTCCCTTTCATATTCTGTAAACGTTCTCTTATGTTCAACGAGACTGTATTCCAGTCAACGGTCAACTGTGTGCAGATCTACTGAAGGTGTCTGCACGTACCAGCCACAATAGGCTGAATCATTGAGGCTCAATAGTCAAATTCGCGTTTAAGCCCACTGTCTGCAGTTGATCTGAGTCCAAAGGTGAATTCTCTCGAAATTCGTTCCAGTCGATGTAAAACATACGCTCAACGGATTTCGTGATGATTCGTGTGGATTTCCTCACCCAAGTAGGCTATCTTTTGGGACGGAGAAAGAACAATAGGTCGCCGGCTTGCCTTCCCAGCCGATTGTACTAACACATCTGAAGACCCACCCAGCCCCACAATAAACGCGAATTGTGTACGACTAGTCTAATTTTAGGCCACTTGAAATGGAATGGACTAGAACAGCCTCGTATTATATGTTCAAATCGTGGAACGCAGAGTGACTACTTTCGCATTTAGGCTGCATCTGTGGCGCGAACGGGAGCATGCACCAACATGAATGGAATCATTTTATCCAACCGACTGTGTTCGATGTTTGCACTATGTTCCCGCGAACCGTCTTGGTCAATTTGACTGGAGTGATTGTGGTGGGACTTGGCTGTGCAGGCCACGAATGCGAACTTTGGGACAAAAACAGAGAGCCATGAAACCAAAAGGGCGCCTAAATGTCTCTTCGAGCTGGTAACTCTCCAGGCCAAATCAGCAGAACCGTCTTCGTTGTCCACTCGAGCTCCTTGTTCGAATTCTAATATTTCACGTTTCACTGCCGGACAACATGTCAAAGATTGTCCCAAACGAGATCTGACATTTCGAGTCGAGTGCGAAACAATTAGCGAGTCCGTCCACAACGTATTGCAGTATATTGGTGACAAACGTTTTACTTTGGCAATGGCGAATAACCCTAATGAGAAAAGTCTACCCGTAAGATGCAAGCGCGGGATGGTCACGGATCTCAAGAGCGCTATACAAGAGGTTGACAATATGGGGGAACAGTTTATTCTGCCACCTTCTGTAACACATCGTAAATAAAGTTTTGCTGCATAAATCAATTCCGGATGGTGGCTGAACGTATGTAGTCCCAGTCTTATATCCGGGCTCTTATCCGTCGAAGGTATACAAAGATTGATTCGTAGATGAAATATTGCTCGAAATTTACCAAACATCCTTCACCAGTTTGAATTAGGAATTCTACTGTTTACCGCATAATGGAACATGCAATCTACATTGAAGATTGTCCACAACACGGTAGGTTCATATTTTACCCACCAATGAACTCACCTGTTCCTATGATCTCCTTTCGTGTATGGTCTCATGAACAAGCAATATTCTCTCTATCATTTCCATCTCTGATCCACCACAGGCAATGAGTAAATTCGAATGGGTCGGGTATATCACTGCTTCAGTTCTTTCGACATTGTAGTTCCTAAAATATTGGTTCACTGGAAATACAATTGTCATACGAACCGGACCACACCGGTCGACAATACGAGCCCATCCAATAAATGTGACCGAGTAAGATACCTGTATGAGTTCCACACAAATAACATGAACAATAGCGTGGCCTCCAATTGTCACACACTTTCTCACTTTCCATTCGGCATGTGCAACACCAATCTTTGCATACATAAATTCTTCTGAAATTTGTTCACACATCTATGTTCCGTTATTTCAGTTCTTACTAGCCGGACTTGTCATAATAGGGTTGACGTAGGATTGGTGGTTGATGTTAGTTGCAGGATTGTGGACCTCGGCTCAAAAGAAGCGAGTTTTGGATAATAATTCCTGGTTAGTGGTGTAGTAATTACACTATTGAAGGGAACGATATTCATTGAAATTTCCGTAGTCACCATTCAGTTCGTCATGCATAAATGTTTCATTTATCGTCCAACTCACCAGATTCAGGTACAATCTCTGAATTCACAGCATCTGAAAAGTGTGAGAACAGATCGATTTGAGTTATTTCTATTTACAAAGCAGCACTTTGAATTATTTTCATTGATCAAACTTAAAGCAAGTGGGATTAGAAAACCACAAATGAATGTGACAGATCGATTAGGGCAACATGTTGGTAGAAGAGCTTGTCGTTTATCGATATTCTGATGATCACTGTTGAATCCCATATGTTAGAGGTGAAAACAGCTCATGCCAGTCGATTGGTTGTGCCCACATTTCGGTTCATTTCCGTGCAAAATTGCAAGAAATTCAAATTGACCACCTAGGTTTGGATAAACGACTGACATGCACTTGAAACTGGTGGCAGAAGCCAATCATTTATGCTTCCGATTTGACGAATTCCTTTATCTCAATCGACTTATCCAAAGGCCCGAATCCAGCTCCGATGCTAGCCCTCATCTATATTCTGGAATAATTTGTAAACCCACAGCTCATAACATCCACACAATTTTCATTAGCAGAATGGGACTAAACAAATTGAACAATCAATTGCGGAGTTCGAATGTGGATTTCTTGGAATAGTTGTAGTAATGAGACTATCGAAGCAAACACATTTCATTGAATTGCCACTAGCCACTGTTCACTCAACAATGCGTCGGTGTATCATTCATCAATCAACTTACCGGATTCAGCTGCAATCTCCGAATTACCACCATCTGAAAAGTGTGAGATCAAACTGTTTTGAGTGTTTCCAAATGGTTTTATGCGATTTAAATTGATCCTGTCTTATACGATTATCTTTGGCTTTCTGTGTTTCGCTCATGCACAGACACACAGCACATAGAACTCAAGAAGATTTTCATTTGAAACTTTTATGGATGAATCATTGTAGTAAAACCATTGGTTGGAATGATGTTACTGTAAGGAGTTTAAATTCAAAATATGAACTTCCGACGTGTGCATCGCAAATAAATTTGCCTTTGCATATAGTCGATTTTGAATAGTTATCACATATATTCGGATCAAATTTCACAATCAAATGACGAATTTGTAAGTGCTCTTTAACCGTCCCACTATAACAACTAATCTAAGGAACAACTCTGTCTGGTGATGGTGCTTATTTGAAATACAAAAAATTGGTTGGCAAAGAAAGAGAAACAAAGTCAGGGAAAAATGGAAAACATATGAGGCGTAAGCTGCAAAGCAGCTACTAGTCAACTGATCCGAGTGGCTGAATTATTTCATCTCAATCCAATTATTTCGGGGTCCTCTGCAAGCTTGATCGCTATAACCGGCAACTGTTCGATTCGCTCGGTCAAATTATACGCCGAACCACCTAGGTAAAATACATTCATCACAGCGAACTAGAATTCTGACCACAGAAGTGAATCTATTCCATGGAATATTCAGCAATAACTACCCAGCAAACTTTCAGCCAATAAAACAATTAACAATCTACTCACCAGTTTCGGTTGTCACTCCCGAATTCACTCCATCTGTAACGTGTGCAATCAAATCTGTTTGGATTATAGGGTCAGAGAAACATTTTTATCTGACATTTTTATCCATTGTTGACGTTTGAAATAGACTAAGTTATCGATTCTCAAATGACCGAGTGATTCACCACTATACAACAACATGCGAAACAAACATATTCATTGTTCTAGATTATTACAACTGGATTATCCAATTATCATCGCTATTTATCATCATAGAAATTCTTTCACGTCACTCAGTCCATTTATTGTGCATATCCCCTGTATGTTATCTTACAACTGCTATACGGTTGATCGAGGTTTGTGACAACGAGCACACTGGTAAACATCAGATACTCGAAACTGATATGCTGCAAAACATAAACGGAACAATGTAGATCGTCAGAGAATGGAACACAGAATAAAGAGCAGATGATTAAGTCAACAATGTATTGTGTGCGATAAAATGTCAGTTCGCCCCATGGTGTCTTCCGTAGCACCCATTTCGATCCAAGCAGTGTGCTTACCAGATTTCTGCAGTTCTTCCTCAGGGTCTGTTGAATAGAGGAGAATGTGCAAATTAACTTGATCAATTCACACAAGTGATCAACATTATTTCTTATGACCATATCCCTAATGGTCAATATCCCATTGAACACATCGAATTGCAAGGAGTAATTGGTCAGCATTTGTGTTGCTTGTTACGCTTTTCGACAGTAGCCGAGCAAATCGATCACACATTCAATTGTACCTGTTCTCATCCGATGAAGATTTTATAAGCTTTGATTTACACGGACCGGAATAGTTTGTGTATGTATATATCTGTGGTTATGGGTCAAATTAATCTCAGCTGCTGGTCGCAAGTATGAAACTGACAGTAATTTGATGTTTTGATTAAGACAAAACTGCAGGTATCGCATGAAAGGAAGGAATTGAAACCTACACGTGATAGTTGAGCCAATGCCAATTAGATTGTACCATGTCGCGGTGTAATTAGTTGCATGCCAATGAGACTCACGGCCACAATCAGGATTGTTTCGTGAACCCGAATATTTAGCTTAGTGAATGTGACATCCAAAATGCTTGTTTGTATGATTCTTTGTCAGGTAAACAGACCAACTTAAAAAAGTGTGAGTGCGAATGGAGCTGGTCCGACAGTACCTCTGATCGGAGAGTATTCAGCGTACTTGAATCTCTCGTTTTGAATTCGTTCGTATATGCGGACGAAATCCTTCGGATCAGAGATCAAAAAACTTACATGGAAGTTTTCTAGTTAGCCTCATCATCATTGGTACAGCGTCTCAAATGAACTTGACACATTGAATAATATACTAGTGCAGTATAATTGGGTGGGCTCAATATTTGAGCTTTCTTGGTACACGAATTCATAGTTCATTTGGGTATTTCTCAATATCTACTTGGTCATATATTACCGGGTGAAAACATATCGGATTGAGTTTATTCACGTTTAAAATATGTGCAATTGGCTTTTGACAAATACATTCATTTGTATCGCCGACATGATATTCGATTGTTTATTTGGGATGGATAGTGAACTGTACCCGTTAGATCCATTCTATTATACAGTCGGAAACGAAATCCATAATAAGGCTGTCAACGTTTGATCGTCAATATCTCCGTGCTATTGAGTGTTTATGGCGAGAAATCCATAACAGCACTACCGATCTCGCCTGATGTGTACTGGGAGATGATGGCATTTCACTGGGACAAGTGATTTATTTACCCAGGTGGACGTGACTCAGGCCCGTGTTGCGCATGTCTACTTAGAGACACCTTCCGTATACGTTGTTTTTCGTGGACCGTATTGATGACAATATCGGTCTCTTTTGTCATTATATGTGATGAACTAAAGCAGATTGAATGTTTTAGACTTCCAGGATGGGGTCCACGCGATTTGTTTCTTAGATGGTTGGAGATTGTTGCAACTATCCCGATATCTGAGGCTGTCAATCTAGCGGGAAATTAGTCTCACTAGCTCTACGCACGATATGCCCTGACCTTGTTCATCCCATTGAAATATTGCTCCTATTGTTGGCAAATTTAACTTCAGTCAACGAGTCCAGGACACATCTGCCAGTATTCCCGCCTGTCGTTATCTTTGGTTCAACCGATTGTTTGATAGCTCAGAAGGAAAAGTCACCGATATACCTCGTAGAGAAGAGTGGTGATTCGGTGTTATCCCATTGACATCATTCGGATCATCTGAAATTCTAGTTGGAATTCGATCGTCAAATATTCTCCATATTTCACAGGATATCGGTAAAAACATCTCGTCCACGACCAACTGATCAGTTGAACGTGAAAGCAGAATACGGCGGATAGATCGAATCATACATCTACACATAATACTTCAGTGGCTTGCCTTCGGTGGAGAGAAGCGCAATTCGTAATTCCTAATCTGAAATGCCTCTAGAATCGTGTCTTTGTTACAAGCCTTCATATATCGTCTTACGTCTGCTCGAGCACCCCGGAAATTCGTTCCACTGCTACTTTGGATAACACTGGAGCATCATCGTCCGGCTATAGACCGAGAAAACGCAGAAATGAAAAAGTCCGTGTCCAAGGTTTGAACGGCCTGTGGATGTACAGGCAGGTGGATATTCAACTGGAACATTCCTCAGTGGCTCTGCTTCGCTTCATCAAGGAAGAACGAAAGTAGTTTACTCTGATAGTAGTCAAAAGATTCTCACTGAATAAAATTTGGTCCTCAGGAAGAAGTGCCATTATTTGACTTTGTGTCTGGCAATGCCTCCGTTCAAAATGGAAACATTCTCGTAGTATATTATTGACTGTAGAGTAGCCGTGTTTCATCCAGTACCGTTCCCCCAGTGGCGCTGAGCCCACATGGCCATTCGCTTCGTGATAATATTGCACTGAAAGATTGATGATTAAGCAATCGTTCGGTAGAATGACCGGAGTTTTTTGACTCGAACTTTAGAGATGTCCATCGTAGACGGCCTTCCATTCAAATAAATCACTGTTTTCAAACGGATACATTTTCTGCAATCTTCCTGCGATCGTCCGCGGCTCCAGTGGCACTCCGTACAAATTATTGACGAGATTTCATCCTGCCAGTAACTGCTTGTTCAGCAATCTTTTACTCATCCTCATCTTGTAGTTTAATACCACCCTGATCCTACTTCGGTCTGCGTGATTATCTACGCCGTGCTGCCCAAGGTATAATAAATGAGGCTCAGTTGGAATTTGCTCACTTCCACGTAAAATCTCGGCCCATACTCTCACACCAAATATAACAGCTAACCAAGAACCACGAACATATTCTTAATGCAAAACACAGATAATCCAATTAATTTGGATTACCAAACATCCCACAAACATCTAGAAAATGTATTCCCAATGTATTTCTCACGTCTCGCATGCCCGAGATCCTATAACATTCAACATTCAGACTAACCTGGAAGATTCATCAATGAAATTCGTCCCATAAAACGTCGTAGCTTTTGCTCACGTAGTATCGTTCTTTAACATGTTTGACATTGGACAATACCCGTTGCAGTCGACAAAAATCCTGGTGGTTCTACAGTATCAGTTACAATTCTCAGTCATTCTACAACAGCAATATTCAGTCGCATTTTACTGACGCTCCCTCTACGAAGTCTTCTCAAAATTCATGTACAACATCCAATCATTGGCGTTCTTTTCGTTAAGGCCACCTGCACATTTTTGATTTATGAAATCGTTCGTTATGTGACGGTGCAACCTACATGATTTGAAGTTAGTCGTTTTCGTTCAACCCATCACAATTCAAGAACAGATCCCACAAGCATTCAGAACATCTCGTGTTTGGTATCATGAACAAGCAACATTCTCTCCATTTTTCCAACTCTGGTCCACCACAGACAATGAGTAAATTCGAATGGGTCGGGTATATCACTGCTTCAGTTCTTTCGACATTGTAGTTCCTAAAATATTGGTTCACTGGAAATACAATTGTCATACGAACCGGACCACACCGGTCGACAATACAAGCCGATCCAATAAATGTGACCTAGTAAGATACCTGTATGAGTTCCACACAAATAACATGAACAATAGCGTGGCCTCCAATTGTCACACACTTTCTCACTTTCCATTCGGCATGTGCAACACCAATCTTTGCATACATAAATTCTTCTGAAATTTGTTCACACATCTATGTTCCGTTATTTCAGTTCTTACTAGCCGGACTTGTCATAATAGGGTTGACGTAGGATTGGTGGTTGATGTTAGTTGCAGGATTGTGGACCTCGGCTCAAAAGAAGCGAGTTTTGGATAATAATTCCTGGTTAGTGGTGTAGTAATTACACTATTGAAGGGAACGATATTCATTGAAATTTCCGTAGTCACCATTCAGTTCGTCATGCATAAGTGTTTCATTTATCGTCCAACTCACCAGATTCAGGTACAATCTCTGAATTCACAGCATCTGAAAAGTGTGAGAACAGATCGATTTGAGTTATTTCTATTTACAAAGCAGCACTTTGAATTATTTTCATTGATCAAACTTAAAGCAAGTGGGATTAGAAAACCACAAATGAATGTGACAGATCGATTAGGGCAACATGTTGGTAGAAGAGCTTGTCGTTTATCGATATTCTGATGATCACTGTTGAATCCCATATGTTAGAGGTGAAAACAGCTCATGCCAGTCGATTGGTTGTGCCCACATTTCGGTTCATTTCCGTGCAAAATTGCAAGAAATTCAAATTGACCACCTAGGTTTGGATAAACGACTGACATGCACTTGAAACTGGTGGCAGAAGCCAATCATTTATGCTTCCGATTTGACGAATTCCTTTATCTCAATCGACTTATCCAAAGGCCCGAATCCAGCTCCGATGCTAGCCCTCATCTATATTCTGGAATAATTTGTAAACCCACAGCTCATAACATCCACACAATTTTCATTAGCAGAATGGGACTAAACAAATTGAACAATCAATTGCGGAGTTCGAATGTGGATTTCTTGGAATAGTTGTAGTAATGAGACTATCGAAGCAAACACATTTCATTGAATTGCCACTAGCCACTGTTCACTCAACAATGCGTCGGTGTATCATTCATCAATCAACTTACCGGATTCAGCTGCAATCTCCGAATTACCACCATCTGAAAAGTGTGAGTTCAGACTGATTTGAGTGTTTCCGATTTGTGAAAAATACGATGAACTTTGGCTTTCTGATTTTTGCTCATGCACAGACACACGAAGCAGCACTCAAGAAGATTTTCATTTGAAAATTTTATGGATTAATCATTGTAGTAAAACTTGTAAAGAGAAAACTGTCTTTAACATTGGTAGGAATGATGTCACTGTAAGGAGGTGACATTCTCAATATGAACTTCCCACGTGTGAACCGCAAACGAATTTGCCAGACCATATAGTCGACTTTGATAAGTTTATGAGTGGACAACGCACACATAATAGAATCAAAGTTCATATTCAAATGATCATTATCTTCGTGGACTACTATAATCAGTATTATTATCCACAGAATATGCCGATCACACTATCACATCCTCATTCCGCCAATGGTTTATGAAGCAATGCGCTCACCTGAATCAAACTTATCACGCGATTTATCGGTGTCTGTAATATGGGCGATGAATAATATTCGAATTGATTCCAATTATTGTGTAACAAAGTTGGAAAGATATCGGGTATTGGAACCCACGATAAGAAATATTTTCGATTGAATACCGATGTATTTGCTGAATGAAGCAACTTTCACACAGAAAATACACGTTTGTTTGTTAAACAGCTTGGGAATTCGTAGCATTTATAACTGGTAATTCATATTAACGAAAATGGTTAGAAATCAGAAGGATGTCATTGTTGTTTGTGTTATCAATTGAAATCCTGAAAAGGCTGAACTACCGACCTCGTAGATAATATATATTTTGGTGGATTCAAATAATTTTGTAAATCGGTTTCTGTGTTGGGGGATATGCATCGTGGTCACAGTGTTGAAACGTAACTGCAATTCTACCAGTTTTGTGTGATATGAGCATTTCATCACAAATATCACCACAATTTGTACTATTTTCGTCAGATGATAATTATCTTGATCTACCTACATCGATTGAATTCTCAGTATTACTAACACGTTTTCTGATGCACGCATTCCTCACGAAATGGGTCAAGAAGAAACTACAACAATCACGAAAATATAAGGTTGACGGTCAGTGCACCTAACGGTACGAGCTACTCCCAAGAATGCCCCATTCCAGCCTACAAAGATTCATTGATTTGCCCTCCACATCCGATCACCCCCTTTGACACCCACGCACACACAAGCACAATTATACCTATACTCACACGCACGCATGCACAGACACCCATTTAGATGAGAATCTAAAGGCCTCGGGTTTGATCGATTTCGCTTTTACCCATCAATCCAAACGACGATATCATACAAGGGATGATTACAAGGATCCCTCGAATATCATGAGGGTTCACCTCGTTTCCTCTCAACATCAACATTTCACAATGATTCATAGTTTATTCACCAACAAACTCACTTATCACAGTGTTACCTGCCGACATCTCTTCATCTGAAACGAGTTAAATGAAATCGATTTTGAACGAATTATTTTCATGAAGTCTTCGGCTTTGAGATTTTATAAATTTCAGAACTACCGGTTGGCAATTATTGCACAGATTCACAAGTGAACGATGGTGTGTATGGAAATCTTCGTTGTGTTCGGGTATCTACAGATCTGGGCTGAACGATTGTGATGCTCTTATTAGACTCATTCTGGCAGTAACTCAGCTGATCATTCGAGAACCTCTGCAGAAGAATAACGAATCACGTGTTTGTTCACAACCGTGTTGTTCACTGGATCACGCAAACCACATTCCGAAATACGATCAAAGTGAAATCGTTTTCACGTATAATTCCAACATATATTGTCCACACATATTACACTGATGTAAGACAAATTCGGAATGATGTGACTTTTTATCACGTACTTTAAACATTTGTTGCCCCTTCATGCACCGATCGAGAACTATATTCGCACCGAATGAGGAGGACTATTTTAAAGCATGACAGCAACGGCATACACCGAAATACGTTACCGAAATGACTGCAAGACTCGACCATTTACAAGGCACTACGGTTGCTCAAGAACCGACCAAAACCGTGGGACTAATCATATCAAGATTGGAACAGGATTTTCAAACGAAAGATAGAAGAAACGGAAGAACACACGTTCATTTCGAATGATGTCCACTCTCTGGCCCACTGAACGAACGGATATCCTAAGTAGTTCATGAAATCCTGGCATTCTCCTTCTCACATTTATTCAACGAACAACTTGAAGTGGATCGCGTTTATAATCTCTTGATAGGCGACAAATTCAACTACCCCATGAAATGGAAATCTCAATACGACTGACCGACCGTCAGTAAACTCAGCTTTTCGTGTATTTCAATAGACCATAATTTTCTCATTGAAACTCAGTGGACCCAAATTGGAAAGTGCAAAACAAATAAATCAGTAAATAAAATACAGAGAAACATGCATACGAACTAAAACACAAGGGAGGAATATAAACTATACAAGATAACCAAGAATGAGATAGCATAGGTTGTGAAAGTGGTGATTGAATTTGTAAGCTTTGAGAGTTTGCTTCTAAAGATGAAAAGTAAATTTTCTCAAAGCTTGACTTTTTGGTTCATGATAATTTCGGGATGTAAGGATGGGTTTGGACACTCTCACTTGCGCAGTGATGATATCAGTTCCACAGTTGACCAAATGCGTTTGATCTGATCGCCGTATTTTTATTACATGTTATATTGGATCGAATATGATTGTGACACTGCAAATTTATAACCGATTATAAGGCTCAATTACTGGCTGTATGTTATCAGATAATTTCCTCCCTCAATTCCAGCATGAACCACATGACTAACACTGATTTCTTCAATAGAGTACTGCTTTGTTAGTACGTAAATAGTCAGTGGTGGATGGTGGATATTACTTTAGTGAATCAAATCAAATGATCATCAGTTCATCGAGCTTTGGTGAACTAGATCAAGTGAGCAATTCTTATACGCTTCTAAGCATATTGGAACTCGGACAGGGGTGTGGACGAACAGATAGAGAACTACATAACCGCGGAGGTCGACAAGTCAGTCAATATAGAATGATACAATTACAGTTTGCGATGTTGTCGTTCAATGGAATAAGAAACAAACGATATTCAAGACTTTGACAAACACACAAAAATTTAGATCATATGATAGGCGTTCAAATCACACAGAATGTAGATTTTGATTAGTATGATACCACTATCAGTTGTCTCTCAATGGAATGGACAGTCCTGTGAAGTACATTATTGATCCACCTCTCATATGTTCAGTACTCATTCAGTACTGGATGTTGTTCTCCACAAAATAGAAGCAACTTGCTTGCTGCTCCTACAAACTGACATCAGCCAAAATATTTGGCTTTTTACTTTGCACAAATCCAAGCTTTCTTGCATCGAAGAATTGTTATTTTAGCTCTGGATATTCTTACGCGTTGCACGGTGCATTTCAACTGCCGTCGCCCAAGAGGTTGTGACTAAATTCATCACACCATCAGCATCTCAAACCCGTAAAAGGGAGAACATTTTCACTAAGTAATCGTGCAATAACTTATTTATTTAGCGACAGCAATTTTCGAGAACGAATAATTAGTAGACACCTGATTGGCATGGAGAATCATCCACCAACGACGATCGGCGTGATTGTAACCCAAGCATGATCACGATTACATTTCCTAGTATCCATTGCACTTGGCCTAACAGATTTGATGGAAAAGAACAACAGTTGAAGTTTCGAATGAGCCACATCTTTGGCGTTTCCATCAGTGAAATACTGATGAACGTTCGACGACTTGACTGCAAAGAATCCAGATGGAATTGAACTAGTACACCGGAAAGGAAACCACAACACATCCACAGTTGAACGAAATTTCAAACGAGATCCCGATACAAACCAACGATCTTACACAAATCAGTGAATAAATGTTGAATAACCCATTCTCTTTAGCTCAGAATGGTAACGAAATTTGAACTAATTTCCGATGTTTGAAATTCAACTTGATCGAAGTGCGAATGAAAGTATTAGGAGATAAATGATGGCCTATTCATTGAAAATGATCAGCAAACTAATGATCCGAAGAAACAAAGAGGGACTAATGTGAGATGGAATAAAACGGCTGTGTACAACAGCGATGAGTTTCGGTTTTGGTATGGCGAATTTTAAAGTGGTCGAAAATAGTCCCAATCAAACAACCAATCTAAGGGAGAACTATGAATGGTGACGGTGCCTATTTTAAATACCAATCATGATTGGTAGAGAGAGAGAGAGAGAGTGAGAGAGAGAGACAAATTCAGGGGACCATAGAAAACGTATGAGGGAATAAGCTACTGAGCAGCTGCTGGTCAGTCGATCCACGTGACTCGGTTCGTTCATCTCAATCCAATCGTCTTGGGGTACTCTGCAACCTCCAATGCTAAAACGGGCTCATGAATCCAAATTATTTCTTATTCAGTCCCCACTTTATCCTCCCAACCTGCATGGGTAAATCCGAATCATTAGGGTGAACTAGAATTTCAACCGCAGATGTGAACCGATTGAACGGAATATTCGGCAACAACTATGCAATTCACCTTCAACCAATCCCTCATTCAGAAATAAACTCACCAGTTCCACCTGCAACTCCCGAGGTCACTCCATCCGCAAAGTGTTTGATGGAATTTGTCAAAAATTTCCGAATTAATGGAACGCCGAGGTTTGACATGAATACGTTGTTAATTTTAGAATTGGATTTCCCCATCGAGTATCAAATAACGGATTGATTCGCTACTATACAGCTACCCACAAAACAAATATATTCACTGCCCTGCATTCTTTCAACTAGATTCTCCAATTATCCATTCAACATGGTTCATTTAAATTGTTCGTTCTTTTTGTGTTATCCCACAAGTGGATATCAGTTAAAGGAGGTTCGTAACAACCAGCATACCGGTGAACCTCGGTACCATGATTCAATTCACTTCCATGATCGACAGAACAACAAAGATGATGAGAGAATAATGTACCAAATTAAGAGGCGGTGTTAAACTCAACATGGAATTGTGTGCAATAAAATGTCAATTTCCCTCTTTTGTGTGTTACGTAGCACCCATTTCAGGCTGAACAGTGTGCTTACCAGATTGCGACAGTATTTCCTCAGTAACTGTAACACAAAGAAGAATGTGAAAATGAAGTTGGTCACCTTAGACAAAATGATTCCCGATGTTTTCCCTTGACGATATACTTCATCGTCGACACACAGATTACCACATGCCGAATAATTGGTTCCACTGATCAGCATTTGTGTTGATTGTTTCTAAGTTGAATGAGGACGAGTCCATCGGTCACACAATTATTCACACTTTTGCTGTGGCTTTAGATCAAAATAATCTCAGTTGGTGATCGTCCGTATAAAATAGACAGTCGTTTCATGTAACATATCTCATAATAAAACGTATTGAAACAACTCGTGTATAGTCACACCAATTTCAATGAGGCTGAGCCATGTCGCGATGTAATAAGCCGCACGTCGATGAGACTCACAACCATATGCAGGACTGTTTCGTGAACTTGAAGATGTAATCAAAATTGACAGGTCTATTGATGGAGGACAGTCGGTATTCAGTCTCTGACCCATTTGATGGTCAACATGTGGTTTCGGCTATCAGAAACCCCAAATACGACACTCAAGTGAATAAATTTCGAGAAATTTAGGTTGTGCATCTAACATCTTCCGAAAGATGGATTTCAGTGTGGAGTATATGGAGATTATCTGAATTGTGAGAGAGGTCAAAACACATAGCTGGACAGACTCCAACCAGAATAAGAAATTACTTTCATTCCACGTTGTAAAATATTGGATAGATTTAGAATCATAGGCACAAAAAGAAAGAAAGGATGAACACGTCAATCACAGATAACGTGATTTGCCAAAAGACGTTCCTGCATGAACTATTTGGTCACGTTCTCGTGGTACGTGTAGGCGTCCTCATTTTGTGGGCCTTCTTCAAAATGGCACCCATCCAAAGCCTCCCTTTCATATTCTGTACACGTTCTCTTATGTTCAGCGAGACTGTATTCCAGTCAACGGTCAACTGTGGTCAGATCTACTGAAGGTGTCTGCACGTACCAGCCACAATAGGCTGAATCATTGAGGCTCAATAGTCAAATTCGCGTTTAAGCCCACTGTCTGCAGTTGATCTGAGTCCAAAGGTGAATTCTCTCGAAATTCGTTCCAGTCGATGTAAAACATACGCTCAACGGATTTCGTGATGATTCGTGTGGATTTCCTCACCCAAGTAGGCTATCTTTTGGGACGGAGAAAGAACAATAGGTCACCGGCTTGCCTTCCCAGCCGATTGTACTAACACATCTGAAGACCCACCCAGCCCCACAATAAACACGAACTGTGTACGACTAGTCTAATTTTAGGCCACTAGAAACGGAATGGACTAGAACAGCCTCGTATTATATGTTCAAAACGTGGTACTCAGAGTGACTACTCTCGCATTTAGGCTGCATCCGTGGCGCGAACGCGAGCATGCACCAACATGAATGGAATCATTTCATCTAACCGACTGTGTTTGATGTTTGCACTGTGTTCCCGCGAACCGTCTTGGTCAATTTGACCAGATTGGTTGCGGTGGGACTAGATTGTGCAGGCCACGAAGACGAACTTTGTGACAAAAACAGAGAGCCATGAAACAAAAGGGCGCCTAAATGTCTCTTCGAGCTGGTAACTCTCCAAGCCAATTCAGCAGAACTGTCTCCGTTGTCCACTCGAGCTCATTTTTCGAATTCTAATATTTCACGTTTCACTGCCGGACAACATGCCAAAAATGGTCCCAAACGAGATCTGACATTTCGAGTCGAGTGCGAAACAATTAGCGAGTCCGTCCGAAACGTATTGCAGTATATAGGTAACAAAAGTTTCACTTTGGCAAGGGCGAGTAATCTCAATGAGAAACGTCTACCCGCAAGATGCATGCGCGGGATGGTCACGGATTTCAAGGGTGCTATAAGAGAAGTTGACAATATGGGGGAACAGTTTTTTCTGCCACCTTCGGTAACACATCGTAAATAAAGTTTTGCTGCATAACTCAATTCCGGAGGGTCGCGGAATGTATGAAGACCCAGTCATATAGCCGTGCTCTTATCCGTCGAAGGTATACAAAGATTGATTCGTAGACGAAATATTGCTTGAAATTTGCTGACCCACAAAACCTACCGGTTAGTTTCAGCTCTCCCAGCACCGCGAACACATTCTTAGTGCAAAACACAAATAGTCCAAACAAACTGAATTACCAAACATCCTTCACCAAATTGAATTAGGAATTCTACCATTTACCGCATAATGAAACATGCAATCTTCATTGATGATTGTCCACCACACAGTTGGTTCATATTTGAACCACCAAGAAACTCACTTGTTCCAACGATCTCCTCCGATTTCTTTTCACCTTACACGATCAACATCAATTGTATTTGAATTTATTTCAGAACAACGAACATATTCCTAATGCAAACACAAATAATCCAAACAAACCGAAATACCAGAAACCCCCACCACAGTGAAAAAGGAGTATCACGTTCGAACGCAACAGTTTTCATGCAACTTTCACTATTGATTGTCCACCACATATTAGTTTGTCCGATAAGCAATCTGTCAATATTCTATTCACCAACTAACTCACCTGTTGCAACGATCCCCTCGGATTTATTTTCACCTTAAACGATCGACATCAATTGGATTTGCATTTTTTGAGAATCACCTATTTATCGGCTATTTGAATTTGTTAATTGGCTGCATTGTCGATTGTCAATTGACGGACAGTTTCACAAACAAATGTGATTGCGATTGGAAATAAGTTTATCTATTCGAATACACACAAGTCTGGGTTTAAGGAATGAGTAATGCTCTTACTCAGCTCACTTCGCCGTTATCTCAGACGAGCAACTGATAGCCTTACGACAGTGATAACAATACAATTGAGTGCGGAATATGCATGTGAAACTCGATTACTATGTTCCATTTCTTTCGCTGTACAATTCGGAGAATGCAAAACAGATATGGGACTCTCGAATAAACTGGAATTATGTTTCTGCGATACAGCTGGTTCCCTCGGTATCAGTATTTGTCAAAATAAACCGTATCGAAGATTCAAAAGCTCAGAAAAGGAACAATATGCTAGGTTATTATACCCTACTGAGAACCAGAAATATTTTCTGAACAAATCACTCGTGAAATCCACTAAATCCCATAACTTGAATAAACACGAAGCACAATGAATTGCCATCACAAATAATTCCAGTTCCGAAACTGAACTTCAAAATCCACTAGTCCACATGAGGTTAGATGCTGTTATCACAAACATCTAGACAATGTAATCCCTAGGTATTTCTCACGTCTGGCATGCCCGAGATAATTCTACATTCAACATTCACACTAGCCTGGATGATTCATCAATGGAACTCGTCCCATAAAACATTGTATCTTTTGATCAAGTAATATCGTTCATTTACTTGTTTCACACTGGAGATTAATTGGTGGTATTTCCGTTCGAATCGACAAACAATCGGATTCTTGAAAACAGACAAGTCAAATTCCTAGCCATTCTGCAAACAAAAATATTCAATCCCAGTTTAATGACGGCCCTTCTACGAAATTTTCTCGACACTCATGTCCAAAATCCAGTCACTGGCGTTGTTTTCGTTTAGGCCACCTGCACATTTTGATTTATGAAATCGTTCGTTATGTGACGGTGCCACCTACATGATTTGAGGTTCGTCTTATTTTGCTCAACCCACCACAATTCAAGAACAGATCCCACAAGATTCTTTACAGAGCAAAAACGACTAATAATATCATATTTTAGCCAAATTTCACTCTGTGAGCACTCGAACACGCCGGCATCTAGCAGAACTGTGTTCTACAGCCAAGTGAGAATATGAGCACTCATTGTGATTCGGTTTTCCGTGAAATCTATGCATGCGTGATCATGAATTTATTCCCTACAGCCCACTCTTCCCAATGCATTCAGAACTTTTCGTGTTTAGCCTCATGAACAAGCAACATTCTCTCTATCTTTTCCAACTCAGATCCACTACAGACAATGAGTAAATTCGAACAGGTCGGATATATCGCTGCTTCAGTTTTTTCGACATTGTAATTCTCAAAATATTGGTTTACTGAAAATACAACTGTCATACGAAGTGGACCACATCGTTCAACAATACGAACGCATCCAATCAATGTGACCGAGTAAGATAGCTGTACAAATTCCACACAAATAACATGAACAACAGCGTGGCCTCCAATCGTCACACTTTCTCACTTTCCATTTGGAATATGCAACACCAATCTTTGCATACATAAATTCTTCTGTTATTTCGGTTCTTACTCGCCGTTCTTGTCATGATAGGGTTAATGAATGATTGGTGGTTGCTAAATATTGGTTGATGTTAGTTGCAGGACTGTGGACCGCGGCTCAAAATGAGGGAGTTTTGAATGAGAATTCCTGGGTATTATTGTAATAATTCCACTTTTGATGGAAACGATATCCATTGAAAATTCCGTAAGTGTTTCATTCATCGTCCAACTCACCAGATTCAGGTACAAGCTCCGAATTCACAGCATCTGAAAATTGTGAGATCAGATCGATTTGAGTTATTTCGATTTACAGAGCTGCACTTTGACATCATTTCCATTTATCAGTCTACCGTCAATTTGACAACAATCGATCGTTCGTGTTATATTTACTCAAAAAACGGGTTCGAATTTATGAATATATTGTGGTCTCACTTGATTTATTGGGAATTCGTCCGGATCGAATCCCTGATGAGAATAGGAGAAATGAGCTGGTGAAAAGTGCGTTCACAAACAAACAGGGAGACAAACCTACAGCAAGTGGGATTAGAAAACCACAAATGAATCTGACAGATCGGGTAGGGCAACATTTTGGGAGAACAGCTTGTCGTTTGTCAATATTTTGAATGAAGTTGGTCACTGTTGAATCTCATATGTTTGAGGTGAAAACAGCCTATGCCAGTCGATTGGTTGTGCCCACATTTCGGTTCATTCCCGTGTACAATTTGCAAGAAATTCAAATTGACCACCTAGATTTGTATAAACGACCGACATGCACTTGGAACTGGTGGCAGAAGCCAATCATTTATTCTTCCCATTTGACCAATTCCTTTTTCTCTGTCGACCTCTCCAGAGGCCCGAATCTAGCTCAGATGCTAGCCCTCATCTACATTCTGGGATAGTTTGTAAACCCGCAGCTCATATCATTAACATGATTTTCGTACGGAGAATGGGACTCAATAAAGTGAACTATCAATTGTGTAGTTCGGATGATGATTTCTTGGAATAGTTGTAGTAATGAGATATTCGAAGCAAACACTTTTCATTGAATTGCCACTAGCCACTGTTCACTCAACAATGCGTCAGTGTATCACTCATCAATCAACTTACCATATTCAGCTGCAATCTCTGAAATGTGTGAGATCAAACTGGTTTGAGTGTTTCCGATTTGCGAAAAATCGCCTTCTGAAAAGAAACAGCTATTGGCATTTGAAATGGACGAACACTGTTATTTCCACATGACGGACTCATACTTCCTTTGAATTCCGAAATGAAGACGATAACGAGGCTGGAACATTGTACTCACATATCTGGGTTGACTAATCACGAAATACATTCACTCAGATACCCATGCTTGTATTTCAGCAGAGCACTCAAACATCTTCCGATGACGATACCAAGAACGTGCATAGCAAACTTCGAGTTCGTAGTATAAAAACATGCAGAGCACATTCTCAAATTACCAAAAGTCAATTTTTGTGCACGCGTATTCTTCTATCGATATGTCCATAAATATTATACAAATATTGAAGAAATATCAACATTCATTCGTGCATGCATTGGAGTTGGTGGAAACGGAACCACACTCAGCTTTGCTTGCAAGTCTATTGGATATGTGTAAATGATGCAAATACTGATATCATAAAAGTCCGTTAGGTACAAGAGATGAATCCATCGGTCATTACAGCCACAGTTTTCAATGCCCTTCTCATGACTAGGTCAAACAATGTAGGTGGTGCATACACACTCGCAAGACATGAGGATGGGAGAGCAGATGGAATGGAACTTGGGCTCTGATACAACAGTTTCCATGCAAATGGAACTGGTGACCGTAGTATGCCTGATTGAGTAATAGTTCACTCAATCACCACACATCAACGAATCATGTGATCATCAAAGAGACGTTGGCCGAACCTCGAACATTCGTTCATTCGTTCAATCTGCATGAACAAATTTCCAACTAATTTCCCTCGTGGGCTTTTGACAACTTTCATTATCGAACATGGGGTTGAGACCACTACTGGTCTAACTCCCCTTATCTATTGACGAATTGGATGGGTTTATTCACAAATCGAATGTGTTTCTTCTGTATGAGTTCTTGTGAAATAAAATGGAAATATGCAATTTAAACTGACCATGTCTTATACGATGATCTTTGACTTTTTGTTTTTTCGCTCATGCATAGACACACACGACATAGAACTCATGGAGATTTTCATTTGAACATTTTATGGATTAATCATTGTAGTAAAACTTGTAAAGAGAAAACTGTCTTTAACATTGGTAGGAATGATGTCACTGTAAGGAGGTGACATTCTCAATATGAACTTCCCACGTGTGCATCGCAAATAAATTTGCCTTTGCATATAGTCGATTTTGAATAGCAAACTCACATAATCGGATCAAAATTCATAATCAAATTACGAATTTGTAAGTGCTCTTTAACCGTCCCACTATAACAACTAATCTAAGGAACAACTCTGTCTGGTGACGGTGCTTATTTGAAATACAAAAAATTGGTTGGCAAAGAAAGAGAAACAAAGTCAGGGAAAAATGGAAAACATATGAGGCGTAAGCTGCAAAGCAGCTACTAGTCAACTGATCCGAGTGGCTGAATTATTTCATCTCAATCCAATTATTTCGGGGTCCTCTGCAAGCTTGATCGCTATAACCGGCAACTGTTCGATTCGCTCGGTCAAATTATACGCCGAACCACCTAGGTAAAATACATTCATCACAGCGAACTAGAATTCTGACCACAGAAGTGAATCTATTCCATGGAATATTCAGCAATAACTACCCAGCAAACTTTCAGCCAATAAAACAATTAACAATCTACTCACCAGTTTCGGTTGTCACTCCCGAATTCACTCCATCTGTAAGGTGTGTAATCAAGTCTGTTTGGATTATAGGGTCAGAGAAACAATTTCATCTGACAAGAATCCGCTATTGACATTTTAAATAGAATAAATTAGCGATTCTCAAATGACTGAGTGATTCACCAATATAGAACAACATACGAAACAAACATATTCATTGTTCTAGATTATTACAACTGGATTCTCCAATTATCATCGCTATTTATCATCATAGAAATTCCTTCACGTCACTCAGTTCATTTACTGTGCACATCCCCTGTATGTTATCTTACAACTGCTATGCGGTTGATCGAGGTTTGTGACAACGAGCACACTGGTAAACATCAGATACTCGAAACTGATATGCTGCAAAACATAAACGGAACAATATAGATCGTCAGAGAATGGAACACAGAATAAAGAGCAGATGATTAAGTCAACAATGTATTGTGTGCGATAAAATGTCAGTTCGCCCCATGGTGTCTTCCGTAGCACCCATTTCGATCCAAGCAGTGTGCTTACCAGATTTCTGCAGTTCTTCCTCAGGGTCTGTTGAATAGAGGAGAAGGTGCAAATTAACTTGATCAATTCACACAAGTGATCAACATTATTTCATATGACCATATCAATAATGGTCAATATACCATCGAACACATCGAATTGCAAGGAGTAATTGGTCAGCATTTGTGTTGCTTGTTACGCTTTTCGACTGAGGACGATCAAGTCGATCACACATTCAGTTGTACATGTTCTCATCCGATGAAGATTTTATAAGCTTTGATTTACACGGACCGAAAGCGTTTGTGTATGTATATATCTGTGGTTATGGGTCAAATTATTCTCAGCTGCTGGTCGCCAGTATGAAACTGACAGTAATTTGATGTTTTGATTCAGACAAAACTGTAGTTATCTCATGAAAGTAAGGAATTGAGAACTATACGTGCATCGTTGAGTCAATGAGACTCACGGCCACAATCAGGATTGTTTCGTAAACCCGAATATTTAGCTTAGTGAATGTGACATCCAAAATGCTTGTTTGTATAATACTTCATCAAGTAAACAAACCAACTTAAAAAAGTGTGAGTGCGAATGGAGCTGGTCCGACAGTACCTCTGATCGGAGAATATTCAGGGTAATTGAATCTTTAAAGTGTCAGAACCGAAATCGGTTCGGAGTGTATCGAAAAATCGATGCGCCATGTGAAATGTTATGGTAGAATTTTATTTCTCAATAAGACAGCTTAGTCGAGATCGTTGGTAGGTTGTCGACGTTTCGGTCACCACGGATAACCCTTTCGGTTGTAAAACCAGTCTTGAAAAAGGTTACCCGTGGTGACCGAAACGTCGACAACCTACCAACGATCTCGACTAAGCTGTGTTATTGAGCAATAAAATTCTACCAAATTGAATCTTTCCTTTGGAATTCGTTCGTATATACGGTCGATATCATTCGGATCAGAGATCACATAACTTAATTGGAAGATATTCTAGTGAGCCTCACCAACATTGGTACAAGGTCTCAGATGAATTTGACACATTGAATACTATACTAGTGCAGTATGATTGAGTGGGCTCAACACTCGAGCTTTCTTGGTACACGAATTCCCTGTTGATTTGGGTATTTCTCAATATCTACTTGGTCATATATAACCAGGCGAAAACATATCGGGTTAAGTTTATTCACGTTTACAAAAGGTGCATTTGGCGTTTGACAAATACATTCATTTGTGGCGCCGACATGATATTTGATTGTTTATTTGGGACGGATAGTGAACTGTACCCGTTAGATCCATTCTGTTATACATTTGGAAACGAAATCCGTAATTAGGCTGTCAACGTTTGATCGTCAATATCTTCGTGATATTGTGATCTTATGGCGGTAAATCCAGATCAGCACTACCGATTTTGCCTGATGTGTACTGGGAGATGATGGCATTTCACTGAGACAAGTGCTTTATTTACCCAGGTGGACGTGACTCAGGCCCGTGTTGCGCATGTCTACTTAGAGACACCCTCCGTATACGTTGTTTTTCGTGGACCGTATTGATGACGAAATCGGTCTCTGTTGTTATTATACGTGGTGAACTAAACTAGATTGAATCTTTTAAACTTCTAAGATGGGTTCCACGCAATTTGTCTCTTAGATGGTTGGAGATTGTTGCAACTATCCCGATATCTGAGGCTCTCAATCTAGCGGGAACTTAGTCTCACTAGCTCTACGCACGATATGCCCTGACCGTGTTCATCCCATTGAAATAATGCTCCTATTGTTGGCAAATTTAACTTCAGTCAACGAGTCTAGGACACATCTGCCAGTATTCCCGCCCGTCGTTATCTTTGGTTCAACCGGTTGTTTGATAGATCAGAAGGAAATGTCACAGATATACCTCGTATATAGGAGTGGTCATTCGGTGTTATCCCATTGAAATCATCCGGATCATCCGATATGCTAGTTGGAATTCGATCATCAAATATTCTCTATATTTCACAGAATATTGTTGATAATATCTCGTCCACGACCAACTGATCAGTTGAACGTGAAAGCAGAATACGGCGGATAGATCGAATCATACGTCTACACATAATACTTCAGTGGCTTGCCTTCGGTGGAGAGAAGCGCAATTCATAATTCCTAATCTGAAATGCCTCTAGAATCATGTCTTGGTTACAAGCCTTCATATATCGGCTTACGTCTGCTCGAGCACCCCGGAAATTTGTTTCACTGCTACTTTGGATAACACTGGAGCATCATCGTCCGGCTATAGACCGAGAAAACGCAGAAATGAAAAAGTCCGTGTCCAAGGTTTGAACGGCCTGTGGATGTACAGGCAGGTGGATATTCAACTGGAACATTCCTCAGTGGCTCTGCTTCGCTTCATCAAGGAAGAACGAAAGTAGTTTACTCTGATAGTAGTCAAAAGATTCTCACTGAATAAAATTTGGTCCTCAGGAAGAAGTGCCATTATTTGACTTTGTGTCTGACAATGCCTCCGTTCAAAATGGAAACATTCTCATAGTATGTTTTTGACTTGAGAGTAGCCGTGTTTCATCCAGTACCGTCCCTTTAGTATTGCTGAGCCCACATGGCCATTCGCTTTGTGATAATATTGCACTGAAAGATTGATAATTAAGCAATCGTTCGGTAGAATGACCGGAGTTTTTTGACTCGAACTTTAGAGATGTCCATCGTAGACGGCCTCCCATTCAAATAAATCACTGTTTTCAAACGGATACAGTTTCCGCAATCTTCCTGCGATCGGCCGCGGCTCCAGTGGCACTCCGTACAAATTATTGACGAGATTTCATCCTGCCAGTAGCTGCTTGTTCAGCAATCTTTTACTGGTCCTCACCTTGTAGTTTATTACCACCAAGATCCTCCTTCGATCTGCGTGAATATCTACGCCGTGCTGCCCAAGGTATAACAAACGAGGCTCAGTTGGGTTTTGTTCACTTCCACGTAAAATCTCGACGTATTTTTGGTAATATATTCGGTAATTTGAAGCACACAAATATCTGTTTGTGACTGGTCGATATTCTGGAGTTTCCATAAGAATAGATATTTTTCTCAGGGCTGGATATTTTTTTATCTGCTTGACTAAAACTGCCGGATTTTCACGGCAGGAAGACATCATCATGAAATTCCATTTTGCATATAGAGATTGTCATGTGATGAATACCATAAAACTCAACACGATAAGCACTGTTAACGGAAGTCGTTTCTACAAATTCGTGAGAGAATAAGAGCCTAACAATTCCACCCAATCTCGTGGAAAACATCGATTAGACTCCGATTGTGAACGGTCATCGTCATACAGTCCATGCCTCCTCACCAAATATAACAGCTAACCAAGAGCGACCAACACATTCTAAATGTAAAACACTAATAATCCAAACAAACCGAATTACCAGAAACCCCCACCACAGTGAAAAAGGAATATCACGTTCGAACGCAACAGTTTTCATGCAACTCTCATTATTGTTTGTCCACCACACATTAGTTTGTCCGATAAGCAATCTGTCAATATTCTATTCACCAATTAACTCACCTGTTGCAATGTTCTCTTCGGATTTCTCAACAACTTAAACGATCGACATCAATTGGATTTGCATTCATTTGAGAATCACCTATTTATCGGCTATTTGAATTGTGAATTAGCTGTATTGTCGATTGTCAAGTGATGGACAGTGCGTATGGCAAATGCTTCGATCTATTCAAATGCATGAATGTCTGGGTTGAAAGACTGAGTGATGCTCTCAGTCGGCTCACTTCGCCGTTATCTCAGATGAACACTTGGGATCATACTCACAGAACACTCACAAAACAAGTGTGTAACGAAGATCGTGATTTTGTCTGTGTCACGTGACCCACACCCTAGCTATCCGTAATTCATCGCATTAGGAGCATCAAATAGATTTGTCCCCTGTAATAATAGAAGAAATACAGGTGGACGAATCACAGCTGGATTTCACTGAAATTGGTCACAATACTACTGATCAATCGACGCTTTTCACGGTCCGCATGTGTTCGAAAAGCAGGGACATGCAATGCCTTGTCAACTGCGTACGAAATACCGCCATGTTACTCCCGGAACCGGTTTCTCCATTAAGTGGTGCGGGGTGAAGCAAGAGACAAGTTTGTGTTTCATCCGTTGTCAAAAGAATTTATCACTTGATATTTCCAATCGCGTACTGCAGAAGTGGAATAGACTTTTGAAACTGGGTTACTTTCTTCAGGGTGGTGTTTTGCCAATATGCATTTTCAATTGGGACAATGATATGCGTCAAACAAACAGTTTAGAATCTAAAATCCTCACTACATTTTTCCATGAAATAATACATTTACAGTGGACATGAATCCATGTTCTTACCTGAACTGCCATAATCTGTTTTCGGATTCTCTTCTGTAATGAATGTAATAACAGACAAATACATGTACCAGGATTTGGAAAAATCTGGGTTTGATAAGTATTCGTTTGGGATAGAAATGTGTGATGCGTAGTGTCTAGTTTCATCTCACGATGTCCAGTGCTTATACTCCTCTTGAATCGAATCAATCGTTTTTTTTGGTAATAGGTACACCCCCTTTCGATTCAACTCAATGTTTGATCCCATTTACCAACATATTTTATGTAACCTGTTCTCTTGCCAGTAATTTCTGTGTCTTCTTGTGGGATGTACAGCTGGGGGATCTCGAAACCGGTGTGAAAGTTTCAAAGAACTGAAATATATTTCTTACGGCCCAATTCTTTTTCTCAGTATCAATAGTTTTCAGATTGAACTGATTCCTTCAGATCATTGTCCTCATGTTCTACTCGATATTCACGCGATTCACTTTTACCTCTGTTACATGAGCACATGTAAAACCATCGTTTCCGGTATGATGCCTGTGAAATGTGATTTTTTGTGATCAAATACTCAGTCACTCTGGCATTCAACCTGAATCCAGGGTATTTATTACGCGCGCATGCGGTTCGTTGTTGTTGGTGTGAAGGTTTATTAAATCATCAAATGCCGACTTCAGTTTTGTGGTATACCACTCAATTAACTCAGATAGTCAGATTTGTTCAGCTAAGGCCAAACCACCGGGAGGGCACAATATACCAGGTTACTTTACCTTACTGAGAACCACCAATGTTATCTGAATGAATTACTCGTGATGTCCACAAAACCGCATAACTGAAACAATGGAGAAGCATACTGAATTGCCAACAAAAATAACGTGTTTAGCTCTGGACATCAACCTGATGGTATTTCTGTTCAAATCGACAAACAATCGGATTCTTCAATACAGACAATTCGAATTCTGAGCCATTTTAAAACCACAATATTCAGTACCAATCTACCACGGCTCCTTCTACGAAATTTTCTCAAAACTCAGGTACAACATTGTGTTCTACAGCCGAGTGAGAATTTGAGCACCAATTGTGATTCGATTTACGTGAATTCTATGCATGTGACCGAGTTAGAAACCTGTGCACATTCCACACAAATAACACGAACCACAGCGTGGCCTCCAATCGTCATATTTTCTCACTTTCCGTTTGGCATATGCAACTCCAATCTTTGAAAACATAAATTCTTCTGAAATTTGTTCACTCAATTATGTTCCAATACTTTAGTTTTTATTAGCTCAAATTGATATGTTGGTGTTGAAGTTAAGTTGGCGGTTGCGAAATATTGGTTGATTTTGGCTGCAGGATTGTTGACGCGGCTCAATAAATACGTTGAAAACATCCAGGAATGAATGTAATAGTCAGCCCATGGAAGCAGACAATTTTCAATGAAATTTCGGCATCCACCATTCGGTTCACCATGCAAAAGTGTTGCATTCCTTGTTCAACTCACCAGATTCAGGTACAATCTCCGGATGCACATCATCTGAAAAGTGTGAAATCAGATCGATTTGCGTTATTCCCATTTGGGAAACCGCGTTTTCCGACTGGAAACCACTGTTGATATTTGAAACGAACTAACACACTGATGTTCGAATGTTGGACTCCTACATTACAAAACATCCGAAATGACGACACTAACCGGGCTGGAATATGGTACTCTCATGTCTGGGTCGACCAATCACGAGATACACTCACTGAAGTGACCATTCCGTTACTTCAATTTTCGAACTAATTTCCCTCGTGGGCGTTTGACAACTTTCACTAACGAACAAGGGGTTGAAAACATTACTGGTCCACCCCCATTATCTAGTGACGAATTGGATGGGTCTATTTCACAACATCAAATACGTCTTTCGTATGCGTATGTCTCAGATGAAATGGTAATATGCGAGTCAAACTACTCCTGTCTTTGTCGATGATCATGGGCTTCATTTTTGTCCTTGTTGCACGGACAGACACGGCGTAGATCTCTCGAAAAGGTTCTCGTGAAGTGCTTATGTAAGTATCTTTGACATGATCTCACTCGGAGGAGTTTCTCTTGTAAATCGAAACCTCTCAAGTGCGCTTTGCGAATCAATTCAGCAGTCCAAACTCTTGATTCAGAATAATTTGTAAGCAGGTAACACGCACTATCGGATCAAAGTTCATAGGGTGATATTCCCCATTGTATTACAATACTTTGGTCGACAATATTTCCCACAAAATATGCCAGAGTGGCCATCATGTTTTCAATTTAGCTGACTAATGGAGTCCCAGCGATACGACGAGATACAGAGACATGTTAGGAAAATAAATTCAGATTCATCCTTTGATATCGTTATCTACAAATGATTCAATGGAATGGATTGTGCTAAACCTTCAGCATATGTTCTTGAATAAATAAAGCATTTTTTTCGCTAAGACCGTAACACCAACTTTAGAAGAGTCACTGTGCTCACCCAAACTAGATTTATTGTCATCATTTTATGAAAATATACGACAACTTTTAGCTCCATTTTATCACTCCATATCATTATTGCTTGCTCCCGTTTTGCCAGTGAGCCTCGACGACTTTCTGTCTGTGCCACAAAATGTTGGATAAGTAAAACGCATCTTGTTTGACTTCACAAGCCAATACCATTGAGCAGTATCGCCGTATATCAGGATATTTCTGTTCAGGTTCTCGGATTTGCAATAGCACATGCAATTTCGTCGAACATTGGAAATTGCGTGAAAAGTTACATGCTTCGGTTTGATTGGTTGATCGTCTTATGTTTCGTGGTTTTGATTCAGCTCACCAGGCAGACATTGCTTTTTCATCAGTCTGCTTTGGAATGCGATTTATAGATTCGTGGATGCCCGAATAGGTTTCTCAGTCATGTAGGGTTTCCGCGACTATTGCGGAAAGACTGACAGAGCAGTGCGTAATAACGAAATAATAAGCATGACACAAAGATAAATTCGTAGTCCAGAGTTAGACAGGGATCTTAAATATATTTCAAAATGTGACAGATTTTAAACTTAGTGAAACTTGAAAAATGATGGGATCTGTGTGGGTATAGGCTGACTGATCTCTGATAGACAGATAATTTTCGTTAGCAGACACTCTGTCAACACCTGTCCATAACAGAGCCCAAAGCCTGGGACAAGGAATCCCCAAGGGCTGGATAACCGATTGACTGCGTGGATCGATAGAACAAGAGGTGAATCCTACCAATTGGTGTTTGGCTTCAATACCAAGTGAATAAAAGGCTTCTTCACCGAAATCAATCAGACCAACATGCTTCAGTCGACTACTGGGTGCATGGATCTGCCCACGATGTTATCAGTGTTTTCTACGCCAATAAAACGATTCTGTTTTCGCATAAAAATCATACTCCGCCTTCATCGTAAGACAGTTTTGGAAAGATTCATTCAAGAATTCTTAAATCGACGTCCGAATAAGTCGGAACAACTTCAGCATTTATGACCTTATCCCGGAATGCACGGAAGTGAGTAGAACTGATTATTATAGGACCCAATGAGTTGGGGAATGTTTACTTACCATCGTCACAACTGGTAAGCTTTTCCCCCGAGGTGTCTGAGCGAATGATGAAAGAAAGAGGCGAGGTGGACGGGGATGTAGGAGACAGCGTTGTCTGACTGCGTGAACCTAACGATGGCACACATTCTTATTCGCATTGAAGGAGTTGATGTTACATGCATATTTACATCAAAGAGAAGAGTTTTGGTTCCAATACCTACCTGTAGTTGCCAACGTGGATTGGAATTCAGGTGAAATTCATTTGGATTTGATAATTTGTTTCGGGTTGAGGTTCATCATAAAAACTCCGGCAAGTTTGTTCGGATTATTTTGCGGAACGTTCGGAGGGTTTACCTCCGCCCAAAGATGTAGTATCAATAACCTAATAACTAGTTATTGTAGGAATTCGAATTCAACGCGTTAGAAATGAATTCGCAAAACACTAAATCCTTGTTTGACAATGAAACAAGGATCGCCGTTTAGTCCGTTCTTGGAAATGTTCGTGAATATATAGTTGAAATTACTTGGTAATTTAACCGGGGTTGATAATGCTGTATCCACATTTTTCAAACAACTCTACTGAGTCTCTACTAATGGGTATTTTATTTTGAATGGACTGACGTCTTTTATTATTCCTGTAAGGATTCAGAGTGACGGGACAAATTGCCATTCACCATTTAATACAAACAGCAGCAAAGCTCACTTAAGAACTATAATCACCGGTTGGAAACAAAAAATTGCCAAGAACACTTTTTCCAAATGACCTTGTGGCCGCGATGTTAAAAATCATGGAGAATATCATATTGGCTTTATTATTTCAATCTCATTGATTTTCATTAATTCATTATGAATGTGGGCGGCTTATCAAAATGTTGTCGCTTACTCAGAGGGTACCCATTACATATAAGTAATGTGACAGAAAAACGAGTTTAACTCACCCGGCAATTCCGGACCTATATGAAAAAAAATCACCAAGTACAATGGGTAAAATTATTTACACTACTGAGAGAACTTTTTGTCAGCAAAGATGAATTCCAAAAAACTAACTGACGGTGTGCTAACAGAAGTATAACCATTCCAATGATGGCTTGTAGTGTAAAGATGCTTTGTCTTATACTATGAGCCTCCCCAAGGCAATGTTAAAACTGAAATACGGCCTTCATCCACCATCAAACAAAGAAGGTCCCACCACAGCCACTAGTCTAATATGGTGAATCATTGACTGCGTTCAAAATATTTATGGTTTATTTAGAAAAATAAATATATGTTCATCCCTTCATCAAAATGAGAAGTCTAGTATGTATTTTTGATGAAAAGATCAGAAAAGAGTAAAAACGAAATAAAAAAGGGAGACGAAAAGATAGAATGATAAATAGATAGATGGATAAATAGATAGATAGATAGATAGATAGATAGATAGATAGATAGATAGATAGATAGATAGATAGATAGATAGATAGGTAGATAGATAGATAGATAGATAGATAGATAGATAGATAGATAGATAGACAGATAGATAGATAGATAGATAGATAGATAGATAGATAGATAGATAGATAGATAGATAGATAGATAGATAGATAGATAGATAGATAGATAGATAGATAGATAGATAGATAGATAGATAGATAGATAGATAGATAGATAGATAGATAGATAGATAGATAGATAGATAGATAGATAGATAGATAGATAGATAAATAGATAGATTGATAGATAGATGGATAGAGAGATAGATAGATAGATAGATAGATAGATAGATAGATAGATAGATAGATAGATAGATAGATAGATAGATAGATAGATAGATAGATAGATAGATAGATAGATAGATAGATAGATAGATAGATAGATAGATAGATAGATAGATAGATAGATAGATAGATAGATAGATAGATAGATAGATAGATAGATAGATAGATAGATAGATAGATAAATAGATAGAATGATAGATAGATGGATAGAGAGATAGATAGATAGATAGATAGATAGATAGATAGATAGATAGATAGATAGATAGATAGATAGATAGATAGATAGATAGATAGATAGATAGATAGATAGATAGATAGATAGATAGATAGATAGATAGATAGATAGATAGATAGATAGATAGATAGATAGATAGATAGATAGATAGATAGATAGATAGATAGATAGATAGATAGATAGATAGATAGATAGATAGATAGATAGATAGATAGATAGATAGATAGATAGATAGATAGATAGATAGATAGATAGATAGATAGATAGATAGATAGATAAATAGATAGAGGTATGTAGTTTACTAATTAGATATTTTGACGTACAGATAGATAGATGGATAGACTGGTTGACTGATGAACATAAAGTTTGACAGACTGCTGATAGACAGTTAGTAACAGATGCCGGTGTTTTGATGGGTGTATTTTCTAATGGATATTTTGCTATTCATCGGATTTTTTCATGCCCTTTCCCTCCCCCTAACTTCACTCACGTTGAAAACGCGGCTCCTCTGTACATCTATACCATATGCTAGGGAAATCTCAAAACTAGTGTTTTATTGAGTATTTTTGAACCAGACTAATTCTAGTACCGGAGAAAATGACGTCCTCTATTCCTGGGTCAGCGAGATTGAACATAGAACTTGTTCCATGCGTGTGGTATTCTCCACGGGGAAAATCTTTTTTTTCTGCCCGTGAATCGTAACAATCATTCATGGTTAATTTGCAACACCCTTACATCAAAACCGTAAAGTAATAATTCCAACGAGACTTACTAAGTAATTTGCAGTCAAAAAGCTTTGTAGATCCATTATAAGCCCGGGCACTGTCGGTTAAATTGCTCACAGTTTCGAGCATGTCCAATTCAGGCCGATCGGTGACATCGAAAAGTAGATTTATTTTTACGGCTTCATTCAAGTTATCATCCCAGATGATGTCCAAAAAGACCAGTTTACTATTTCGGTCGATTGAATGAATCCAATGCACCAACTAGATTCAAAGGTTGGTGGGATTGTGAGGCAAAAATGAATATGGGTAACAAATAACTCAGTATTAGTATGATAAAGAGTGGTACAAAGATAACCAGAAACATATGCAGCAGTGGCGCGAGCAATAATATCGGTGGTCATATTATGGATAATATAATTATCAGCAAAAGCAGAGGCAGTTGTTTTTGTACTGGTGATACTGTTAGCAGCGTTGTCCTTAGTGATACCACCAATGGTAGTAGGAATACCAGGGGTGGTCCTAAGTAAGCACGAAGATACGTCTGGACACAAGCTTTCTCACTATCGGGACTAATGAGGAATTACAAAAAAGTCATTTTGCATCAACAATGCCACATCTCAATAATTTTAAGCAGAGATTCCGTAGCACGTGTTGTGTGTCCGTATTTTTTCGTAGTAACTTATTTAGTAACACCAATGTTTGCAAATCGCCTGTGCTACTTCACCTTTGCACGAGTGGTTTGTGGTCCCACGAACCAACTGATAATGCCAGTGTATGAAGTAGTAGCATCGGCGCTCATCAGAAGCAAGCTGCTTTTAGTTCATCCCGTCGACGATCATGTTTGTGCCTTCAAGTTTCAAGATAACCAAGCTATGTTTTGTTGCTTAACAGGAGAATCCCGTGGTGTAAAATAAATATTATTGCTCAGTTACTTTCGAAGAGGAAAAAATCAAGGTAAGTAACGCAGAATTCAAAGATATGGAGGGAAAGCACTTTCTATATTGTTTTCCATGACACAGCTTCAATAAATCCAGTCACAAAATGGGGTTTCAGTGAGTTTAGTATAAACGCGGGAGTGTTGGTAGAGTGGTATTATGAATAACGTGTACTTTTTGCTGAGGTCTTTTTGAAACACAGTCACCGAGATCGGTGCAATACTTTGCATGAAGACGGTGTATGGCAGTCGGAGAACCCCAGGCATTTCACCCCAGGGGAAAGGAGTTTTCCAAATGGACACAACACACCGAAGCCAAAGGTAAAAAAACTGCGGACAGACCAAGGGGGGAAAACAGTATTAGTGGACATTGACCTGATCAAAGCATTTCATCACGTTTACAATGTTCAATACTATCGTTCTGGTAGTCTTGGACGAGAACATACACAGACGATTTGACCTGTTCGAAAACCACGCAGAAATCGTAAAAGACCACTATTGATAAAAAAAAATCCACAAGCTGCCCAACCTTATAAACTTAAACATGCGGCGCCTCATACCTAGTGTGATAGTAAATCCTGAAGATTTTGACCGAAAGAATCCGAAAGGTAATTGCCATTGCCTGGTAAGTACTTTTTCATCCATTCCGATTTTGCTAGTCAACAGTGTCACACTGGAAAAATCTAGTTTCTACGCGAGGTTCGCCTCATCAGAGTTATACGGATGTGCTGTGAAATGTGGTTCGACCTGGGTGCTTCATGCTCATTGTTGGCTTCATTCACCCGTTCACAGTAAATGTCTACCGTCTATCCAGTCGATGAGTGAGACTCAGCAACTAGCTACTGCAGTTGTTGTTAGTAGCCAAAATAGAAATTTGAAATCTGAAGGTTTCAAAGGAAATCGACGGGCATGCTATACTCGGTATAACCTAAACTAACCACCCAGGAATTGGTAGTTTCGTTATGACGCTTCAGATTATAGACTTGCTAGATGGAACAGCTGTTTAAACATACTGACATGGGTTTGAAAAGAAATCTATGAGTGCACCACACTTGAAAAATAATTCGCTCAACAAATTATATCATTTATATATCTTGAGTAAACGGAAAAAGCCCTTGATTAACATCAGAAAAAAAGGCGTAGGCGAACTTATGTTTTCGGTGATTTCATTCTCAAGCCAATTACAATCACATTTATATGAACCGAATTAAGGGAAGGAAAAGGACAAATTTAATCTGTTAGTCAATCAGTCCGTCAGTCACTCGATTAATTAGCCGACAGATTCATTGAACGTAATATAAAATACCGAACAGAGCCAGAAAGAATATCACAGGTGGAAAAGAAGAGCCTGTTCCTCAAACTCCCTTACAAGGGGGATGCGGATGCCGAGAGAGTAAGCAGGGTTTTATCTGTCACATGTAAAGCCACTGTCAACGCTGCCAAGCCTAAGTGCTTTTTCTCGACATCGACCATCATAAAACGCGAGAACGAGGATAAGTTGCCTTTGTTGACCTCCTCAGTAAATATTTATCAATTCAAGTGCAACTGTGGTGCCACTTATGTGGGTCGAACGACAAGGCATTTATCTAAACGCAATAAAGAGCATCAACCACGTTGGCTTCAACATGGAGGAAGAGGGGCTGTATCGAGCTTCATTCTCGCCCATCTGTTAGACACAAGCCACAAGGCTGATCCGGCTACGTCATTCGGTGTCCTATACAGGGTTCAACCGAATGAGTCAAAATCAGTCAGATACAGAACACTAACGACGACTGAGGCAATCAGCATCCTGCCATTGCGGCCCAAGCTTTGTTCACAAAAGAAGCTGGTCCAAGCACTTGAACTTCCGTGGCCGAAGGTCAATGACGCCATGCTCGAATGTGATACCGATCCAAGCCTCTGACGACGACACGTGATTTTACCATATCCCCTGTTCATCTATCGATTAGTCGGCTAACCAGTCGAGTGACTGACTGACTGATTGACTAACAGATTAAATTTGTCCTTTTCCTTCCCTTAATTCGGTTCATATAAATGTGATTGTAATTGGCTTGAGAATGAAATTACTGAAAACATATGTTCGCCTACGCCTTGTTTTCTGATTTACATATCTGCTAATATAAATTTGGTTTCACTAATCCTTCACGTACTCCCGTTGTACCATAACGCCTTTGGATTCATTTCTACTGTCCATTTTGTGACCAGAATGCGATGTTTGCAGATTTTAGAACAAGAATTTTGTTTAATCTCGCTCATAACGGGAGTTAAGTGTGGATGTTTGTGTAAGAGGTCCACACAGTGTAGTCAGTGGTGGAAAACGGGAGCACGGTAAGCTTACACAAAGATGAATAAACTCGTCTTGCCAGAACTTTTAAGTGCTGCATCACATATCCGGATCAGCATTACTTCGATTAACACCGTTGTGCTTGATCCCTGAGGGTTCAAAACCATCAGGAAAGATACGATTGAGTGATCTGAGTTGCCTGTGCAACTGAGAGTAGCGATCTCTCTTCATTCTATGTGACTTCGTCGGCCCATGTCCCTGATTTTGACGACCTTCTCCGAAAGTAGGAAACCTACATCATCAAGAGAAAAGTGAAGAATCAATGAGGAAACGTTTCTCTCCAGGGATAGCCCAGGAAACCTTATCCGACAGCACGAGAATCCAATATTCGTATGCAAAAGCTAAATCCTGTCGACCGAATGCAGGTTCCTGCTTTGGCAATACATGGTCTTCAGTTTGTTAGACAAATAGGCTAAAGTTCCATGCTACAAATTCTCATGCACCGCAAACGATCTTGCTGATCAATGTACCTAACCGGTATGTGTATGTTGATTCGAGACTGTCAAAATGTGCACTGAGCCTAAAACGAATATCATTTATCCCAATGATTGTCTTGGAAGATACTCACATGGTTGTCCGGATCTCCGAAGTGAACCCACCGGTCATTCTACCTGCCGAGCAAAACATTCACTAGATCGATTCTCTCGGAGTGTTTTTGCACAGTCGATTACCTAAGTCAAAGAAGTTCACCGTAGCCTTAGTGATCATGATACATCAGGCAGAGCAGTGAGAAAATCATGTTTGTACCTGGGCAGTACCCCAACATGCCTCCCTCTCACCCACCAAACACACTTCGGCAGCATTCACTCCGGATTGTTCAACTTCCATAAGTTACTTACTGTACCGTCTACTGAAATGCCTGTGTCGCTTAACACGTGGTTTTCAGTATCGGTGAATTTATTTTATGACCACTGGGAAAAGCGAAGGCTGGATTGAGTTGTAAATTTAACCGAATAGAATCCAAACTGATATTGGTACTAGAATCATTCGCCATTTATATTTGGACATCGAATCGACTGTGTCTCTCTTTGAATAGTTGCACTCACAAACTTTTTCAAGTACTTTTTGTCCTGGTCGTTCAAAATTCCCGTTGGAAAGATCTTTTCCCCATCTTTTTCCACATTTCCGAGCATAGACATCACTTTAAAAAAAACAGAAAAACATTCGCATTCGTGAAAAATCATAAACAGCAGTGTTATGTAATGCTGTTACTGTTTCCATGATTATCAGTTCTAACATAGGAATATTTGGAGATCTCAAAATTTTCGTCCCTTCTGATTGTCATTTTAGTGTGGCAATGTGTATGTATGATAAGTGCGTTATCATATTGTGGTACACGAGTCACGTGCACCATGTTTCCATCGTCAATGAGGCGCCCTAAATGCCAAGTCCAGATGGAGTAAAAGATCGAGCACCCTCAGTTGTCTAAATAAATACAATTCAACTGCCTGAATTCCACAGACAGTGTTGCTTGCCCGGAGCGAAAATACGTGCATGAGCCTATTGAAGCTAGAATTACTCTCCGTTTTTTCTCTTTTGGGCTGCGAAAGGAGACAGCAGTCGCTTGATTTTAGCTTCCACATATTATTCACTTTGTTACTTTAAAAATGGACAAAATCAAAATGTTACAAACACTGAAGAACGCAAACTCTTAACATTTCCGAATCCCCACAGCATTTCCCAATGATCACTTTTTTGAATTTCTAGAGACACATTCCAGAGAGAGTTTTTCACTTTTTATCCAATGGGAGGAAGTGAGTACTTAGATAATACAGGACTCTCGTTAATTCGTAAATAAGAAAACTTGTAATTAGTTGAATCAAGTGGAAATCAGTTTACTGCTTCCAGATGAACTCGGCGGTTACACAGGTTATCCGATGTCTATCAGAAGAGTGCTCTGTTAATCGTATCAGTGAACGCATTCAAGGTAACTCCGAGATAAATAACTCGTAAACATTACTCACAATAAATTTTCGTTCTCGGAAAAGTTCGCTAAATGCACACAATTATGCCAGTAGTATCTTCTTCGTCTTTCCGTCTCAAAATTGGATGGAAATGCGCAATAAAGCAACCTTTTCCAGTTTATTTGGGCAGACAAAATTATTCGAGCTTCAGACGTAAACAAGTTCACACAGTTAGAGGACAGCTATTGATAGTTTCGAAAATAACGTACCTTGTAACTTGGCTGTACTATACTTCGCTGTTAGGGTCAGTAAATGGATAGAAATGATGTTCTTTATGTAAGTATGCAGTTCATCCATTACCAAAATGGTGATAACATGAACCTCCATTTGTTGATCATTAGACTTTTTTACATAAATCATTTTCTTTCTTGACCATGCAAATATTTTCACAGGGAACTATTTTCCTTGTGGAGACGAACAGATCATGCTCAAAACAGCCCTCGATGATTTAACTGGTGACTATGAACTGGGGGCATATACTAACCATTGTATAACATGAAATTACACCACTCAGTGCCTGAGAAAAACTCCGTCATACTCACGATGTTCACAGAAGGCAAATACGAAATAGTAAATATAAAATCTTTGCCATCACACAGGCAATAGCAATCATCCTGGACAGTTCACTCTTTCTTCACTCACAGAAAAAAAACGTGCAGGATAGCAGAGCATTTGCTGACCACTTAGAATACGCAATGTGACGCGACCACTGGTCACAAACAACCGACCTGGCAACACATGTTATCTTGCAAATGAATGACGGCTTCATAATCATGAGAACTGAACAGTTCAGCTAGGTTCACGTAACCCATTAGCTTGCACTTTTATGCACTGATTTTTATTTCTACTTCACAGCTTCACTCACTTGCAACCTGAATAGAATGAAGAGCAAGAACTAAAATAAGCTTTACCTGCTAAGGCTCAGCAGATGAAGAATGATTTTGAATGCTAGTGTTTCACCGATTCACGCACCTAACCGAGTTTCTTGGGCTCCACTCAGAAAGTCTAACATTCCCCACACGACCAAGTCAATTTTTGAGGTTTTCACATCTTTCTTACCTATGCTGGACTGACTGCCCTTATTCATCTTCCAAACCCCCACCATTCTCAGAAAACGAGTGTCGAAGAACTCTATCCGAGGACTTTCGCATAGTATTTCCAAGCTTTTTTGTTTCATGAGCTCAAGTAGTTCATCTGTCTGCTTGGTTTGTGTACTAGTACTCTCAGCCAAACAGTATCGCTTGAATGACTTCCCCCGGGTTTAGACTATACCGAGAAAACATCTGTGTTCTGCTACCGACCATCTTCACATTATCTCCACTCGGACTGGCCCTGCTTTTGAACTCACAGAAGAACTGGCTTCATAGCTGGAGCTTGCTCTTGACCCTTGATAAACAAACAGATCTCACCTTGAAGATGATTGACTAAGTCGAACAACATACCCGGAACACGAAAAACAGGCAAAATTTGTTTACGGAAAGTGTGCCTAAGTCCTATAATTTTTTGACGAAGAAAGGCTTGATCAGCAGAACATTGCTGGGACCTTAACCCTGCTTGATTCATATGCGAACATGATGTTACTGATTTAGAGTTATACTAACCAGCAGTTGGGATGCGATGTTATTGAAAATGATTCACCTGTGATACTCTCTGTCGTCCTCTGAATGGGTGCAATCGGCGTTTTACACTTGCTCTCTTTTATCAACCTGAGGAGTGTTGTCAACTCCAATGACAAAACTGAGTAGCAGTCTCAGAAAATGAACGGCCGCAACCAAACCTATTTAGTTTCGTGTCGTTGCTTTGCGTAACGTGTCTCATGCACAACGTTCACTTTTGCGTATCTTCAGTCTACACCTGTCATCCTACTTAACTCTCATTTTGGACAGAGGTCAGATCAAATGTTCCCCCGAAATTTCCCTCCCAACGAAGATGATGGTAATGAGTCCAAATCAGTGAGTTGTCCTTCGGTTTGATTATTTCATAACTCCTCCGGTAGCTGCGAATTCAATACGACTTGTCACGAACCTCTTACGGCTTATTTCTACAGGGATTGCTGTAGTTCTCGAATTTTTCACTATAAGTTGTCATTTCTTGGCTCTTTCGAAAGAAATGCCTTTATGTTAGGTGTACTGGACGAGCTGCGAGCAAAATATAAATTCAAGAAAAATAGCAACCATACATAAAATATTACATGGTTGTTTCAGATGGAAACACACTCGCAGTTCATTTTGTTTTCCTTCATTTCGAGTTTAGAGCAGACAGGGCTGAAGTTCGTTCGTATAATATATCCGGGACACTGTTAACGGAAAAGCTTGATGGACGTGTACATCTTTCAGGCATTTGATTGATAGGAATTCAATTGAGAATTTCCAAAATGAAGATCTACTGTATTTGTAGGCAATCGACCATGAGCACCTTAACTTACATTTGAAAATAACTTCACTGGATTGGAGATTGAAGTGTCCAGTAACGGCTTTTGCCCATTTTGCGAACAGTTTTGTTTTGCAAGCAGTCACAGTTTCCGAAGTCAGATCTTCAATTACCAGAGCCAGGTAGATTTTAAGCCGGATCTTATTGTCCATTCGGTTACTTCGACATCCAATCAGATTGGCTTTGATCACCGCATCCATTTCTGAGGTTGCTTTGATGAACTAGAAAGAAACATTTTCCGCAATTCTAAATAAATTCTATTGGTTTGTGACATTTTAAATTATTCCAAAATCGTCCGACTTAAAAGGGATTTGCTTGATTCGGCACTTTGTCAAAGGGTACAAGCACTGGACCAGCATCAGTGAAGGGAATCTGAACATAAAAATAGCCACCTTTGACTTATGAAGTTCGAATATGTTGGGGGGGAGTATTTTGAGTGACTACAATGTTGTATTGTACAGTGATGCAATGTTTGTGGAATTTACATCAATAAACACCATTATCACTGCAGTCATTTACCTGGTCACATATTGGACTCCATCCGGCGAAGGGGTTCACATCGGTTTCCGTTTTCCGGACCCATTCATCTTCTTGAACTTTCAGTTCAATTTCAAGTGCTTATATTTTGAACAAAATCAGAGATAGAAATAGCATTGTAGATGTTTTTCTGAGAAGTGAGAAAAAGACAATTGCTTTTCATGGCAATCCAGGTGAAAATACAACTATCCCCTAAATTGTTAGAAGATTGTGCACTTGGTTTTTTATACCATGTTAGAAACTCTTATCGTGGTTTGTTATTATTCTTCAGTTATGTGTAACAAATATTGCAATCACAAAAATATTTACATCGCTGATGAACTCTCGAAATGTAGCCACGATGTATAAATGGCCCAGTGGTCACGAGGAACGAACACCGGTAATCATATGCCACTTAGAAAAAATTCATTTCCTACTCGATCAGAATGCCGTGTTTGACGTCCTCTTACTTTTGTGATTTGATGAAATTCGCTGTATCAAATCCTCGATTATCACTGCTATGCCTTTTGCTGAGAATCTCCATTTGCTTATAATAAGTACTAAACCAACGACTTGAAAGCAGATTCCATATCCTCCTGCCAACATTATCAAGTTTCCCATCTCTCATTAGCTGACATTACTTGTGATTCCAAATCACCTCTTTCACACTTGTTCAGAGGTTTTGATTTGAGTTCACTTATTCAGAGTAAATGGAGAAAATTACCATATGCCATATAGCTTGTTACACGGCATATTGAATCTCCTTCATACCTTTCAGGGTTGATGTGACCAAGTGCAGTACGTTCGCTGAAACTACACATTTGCTCCAACCGGGAACAGTAGTTGGTCGAATAATTAACATCGGACTAGTTCCTGTATCAGTAGAGATTGCCTGAATGCCTCCTCGATTATTACAAGATAAATTTTTTTTATTCACTTCGAAAAAGGTTTCACCTACGGGATCACATAATCAATAGACTTGCCCGAAATTCCCAGTAAGCATGATATGAAACGATACGTGATTGACCACGAGAGACTATGACATCACGATTGGTTGTGATGATGAGACAGGCTACATTTAAAACCTTCCAGTCTATAGCTCGAACATGCTCTACCGAAAGAGGAGAGATAAAATGAGTTACCTAGCAACGACGAGTTATTGTATGCCAAGAAAATTCCATATATATGCTATACTTCCTCTTTCGGCATTTCACTTGATTACAATGAACTTACCTGAACCGTGCATTGTTTCTACTCCAATTTCTAAGACATAAAAATAGGAGATAGTTACCATTACTGGCATTGGAATCCGCTGGCCTGTGGTTTTATTATGTAAAATACGAGGTTTCATCAACAGCATGAACATATACACAGTAAAAAGTCGACCGTTCCTTTGTTTGCATCCACGTTGAGCGACATTCGTTATTTATCAACCGCCTTTTCCAGGAAAGCAGTAAAACATGGTATTTTGCCGTCAACCAGATTTTTTGTCATCAAACATCATATAGTATCCTACTGAAGTCAAGTGCTGCATTGTGTAGTATAAATATATGCCGTATAAAATCTGTGTCGCCAATTCCTGTCATGAACTGGATTTTATTGGCTGGTAATTTTACTGATGCACACAATGTTAGCGGTTTCAGAACAGGTTTTGTGAACACCTTCTGGCAGAACGAAGGAAATGAAATTCGCCATAGCCCAATCTTTGAAGCTTTCTTGAGTGCAGAAAAAGAACACTTAGGGTAACTCTGTTGATCTTGAATGTCAGACAATAGGAAGTGAACAATTAGAGCCTCACACTAAAAGCGTCTTTGTGATTCAAGTTGATCGATAACAATAGAGAATCTAAGTGAAACATGCCTAGACATCAAGATTCAAATAAAACATCCACATTTGTCCTAGATTTTTGATTCACGCTTATACCAACTGCAAACATTAATCTTACCGGTTTGTGCCACTTCCTCTTCACATTGTTGCAATAAAAACTCTTCTGAGTCTGTGGCGGCAAAAACAGAGAGTGAAATGAAGTGGGCAACAGATTACAATTTTACTAGCATATATATCTGCAGAACATACACCTACCAACTATACGTGCATCATGATTTTGGACCCTCGCCTATTCCGATTTTTCTCTTTTTTATTATACTTATTTGAATGGCTATCGAATACCCGAAATATGATTGTAATGAACATATTATTTTTTGTTTCAATAAGTTCCAATAAGACGACAAAAAGTGGTTCCACCTTGTTTAAGCCCTACCTTAGGGAACGGGTAAATTCGTAACTACAAACGCCCATTATAAGCTTGAGTAGAAACGGGCGATATGACACTAAGCCATGGAGAATCACATAAAGTCAAAATGGAAAGATCCATGTGAAGCAGATCCGAATAGAGTCAAACTATTATTGTTTGCCACCGTGACTGACTGGCAGTGGTGGATTTCAGATTCTTATCTTAGACCTGAAAATCCAAAACCTAGACAAGAAATCTAAAAGGTACTTTGACGGATTTGTCATAGTTAGTCAGCATTGATATTGTAATCCAAAATTATCGCATAGACCATCCCATCATTTTGTTGATAGGCCGATATCATCCAGTTTAGTATGTTTCGATGTACTGTCAATTAGTCAGTCACTTTCGTTAGTGCACTGTACGAAGGTCATGCGTGTTTGTTGACAGCTTCTTTTCAGCTTTTCGGTAAACTGTTGCTCAGCCCCTTTGCTGTTCTGATTTCCTAGAGGTCTTTCTTGACATTTCCAGTCACGGATGAAGGAACAGTATGGCCTCGTCCTGGTAATTCAGTACCAAGAGAGGCAACTCTGTCTACGGTAGCAGGCATAATTAGAACAGGATCAGAGATAAACGAAGTCGTTTCGGTTGATGATTGAGAGGATCACGGCCATGTCGAGTAGTATTGTAAAGACGAGAACAGAGGTAGAAAAAATACACTAGCCAGCTCAAACTAAAACCTAAATTATAATGCAAACCACGGAATAACATTAGCATCCTGATACGAAAGAAAGGAGCATGTTCACCATATATGAGGTCACTCGGAATGAAGCATTCAAAGTCTGTCCGCTGATGCAAACATGTTGAGCACCAGAACATACCCGATTTAAGCATATATATATATATATATATATATGTATATATATATATTAAAAATGAACTGGTTGTGCACAAAACAAATCAATATGTAGAGGGGGGGAGAAAATGAACGTCCTCCCAATTTGGTTTTGAGCGAACCTTTTGGGCAAAAGTACGCTGAATTCACTATCAATGAAATATTGCAACCCACAAAAAGCTTTCCAACCGAGCTGCTTCGCACAGTGGAAAAACTGTATCAAAAGAATAGGGGAATGATGTAGACTTTTACTCAATGACACTCACCTATAACTTCGGGAACTGAAAGAAAAGCCGTGGTGAGAAGAGGATTGCTTACAAAACGCGAATCATGTTGATGAGAACAACCGAAAACCTAACTGATTTCTACTTAACCACACCGAGGAAGCGTGAGTTAAAATGATAGGTTGTGCTTTGGAATAGTCTCTGGATAAGTTAAATTGAATTGCACTTGGGAATTGGGAAGGAACCCTCGAACAGTCGCTGCCTTTTGACATAAACGTTTCTCCAAAATAATCAAATCGAAAAGGACCATGAGGGATAGCAATGGACGTTTAAAACTATGAGAATCTTCTTTCTAGCGGGAACAAATCATTCAAGTCAGTCTATTCAAGCCTGACTTTCCTCGGACGTACTAATGTCCGGTCAAGTCGATCTATATCACGTCTATGCACACGAAGTCGCTCATCATTTGATGCAAGACTTACTGGGTACTATCAGCAGCCCAGTCAACAAGTACAACGTTTTTGTTCTACAATTTTGTATATACCTCAGATAGCTTACTATTCCTTGCCTGAACATGTACCGATAGTAAAGATTAGGGCGTCAGCTACCTATACACAAAGGAATGTCGGAAATTCGGAACAAAATAATTGAAATTGCCAACTGGGTCAAATCCAGTTGCGTTGTACTGGATGATTCCAAATGCCAGGCTGTAATATTTCCCCTAACTCATTATGTATCATTTCGAGTCCTTCCAAACCGGTTTATCTCTTATCTTCATATAAAGAACTCCTACCAGTATCATGAAAGGTTAAATGTCTTGTTGTAGCAATAACCCTCAATCTATCATAGTCGGTGCATGTTCCAGGATCATATTGTCAAATTGGCAAGCTGTCATTTTTCTCACTCCGCAACTCCCACTTGGTTTTCTTTCAAATTAACGACTGCTTGCGTTCACACACAATGGTTTACTACTCTCCAGTTATTTTACGTAATCTTTTGAAAAGAAAATTTACCTTGGCAATGTGATCCAAGAAACTCACTTCTTAAATAAACGGCTTCACAGAACCTAATAACAACGACAAACGCGCTACTGCCTTTGTCATGGTAACTTCAAAGTATAAATCACCCTGTACACAAGTAATTCTGGTAAGCTCTGTCTACTTCTTGTAAATACTCACAAGTTCCAATCTACATTCGTTTGCATTTCTGCACACCGCAGTCCTAATTTGACATTTATTAGTAATTTTCCGATTGATCGGACAGACTTAGGGGGCTATCTACATAGATGCAAGTTGATAAGAGACATACACATGATTCGGTTTCATAAATCTGTATCCATATTACTGGCAAGAAAGCAAAGAATTCACTGAATCAAATGCGTAGGGTGAACAGCGACCTGAGTTCGAGGCCTGAAACTTTTGTTGTTCTATTGTACAGTCTAGATGAATTATGTTTTGCAATTTTACTTTGATGACATTCTCACGTGTCCTACTCACGAGTACCATGCACATATTTCATAAAACTTGTTGATTTATGACCCAGTCCTCCTTCCCTGAAGCACTGACACAGTTAAGTTTATGTGATTATGATGTATAGTGCGTGGAAATTCTGCGGTTTCATTCCTTTCTCTGGTGCCCTACGGCAGTACATATCATTGTAAGAGAAATTGCCTCAACGTTCCACCCATACATGAAAACTATCAACAGGCATAAGTTGTAGCATAAAAAAGAATTTCAAACTTTTTCTATGATATAAAAAAGATGAAATGAGATATGCAAAACACTTTGCACTTTGATGATGTAAAATATTGATTCGTGGCTCGGTTTGACGGGCCTTAACCTGGTAGGAGGAGCGTTCAATGAAGTGAACACGTTCAATTTTATCTCGTTTGTCCCATACTATCCAGTGATTTCAGTGTCGTCGCGAAGTCAGAAGCTCCAGTAGGCCTTATCAGTTTGTTTATTCTCTAATTTCCATATCATATTCTTTTTTCCACCAAACAATTAGCATATGAACTTTGGTTTGAGAAAAAAAGTCCTTTATGGGTAAGAGATAAGAAAGTGTCGTTTTCACGGGGATTGCTATTTCTTGGCATTGCATGGTTATGATGCAAACGCAATTTGAGTAATGCTGAACGTGTGCTTAGGGCCTTACGGACCCGAGGTCGAACTTTTGATTGAACGGCTTACGTAAATGACACGTCGAGGTCTTCACCTGAAGCATGCGGTACCAATGAGTTTTCCACGTTTCTACTTTTCTCCGAGAGGATCAACAGTTGAAGGTCGATGGCGTCACTCGACAAAAAAGTACAGTCCCTAATTAATATACTTTGCCTTTAAGATCTGCTGGGTTTTCATCTCATGATCCTTGGGCCCATCGAACTCATGAGTGGGTACATCCGGAGGAGCTGGCCATAAATCGTTTTAAGTGTTGCACTTTTACCCAATATACTTCATTGCCTAGATGTTTTCACGAGTACCTTTCTTTCATGTCTTTTGTTTTCTGGTTTTTAATTCTTCATCTTCTGCTTGATCAACTTAAACGAGAACATTGAAAGGGAAGCCTACTGGTTGAATGAACCAAACTGAATGGAGGAGCAATGAACGAATCAAAACTCTCAGGACACAGAGATCCGGTTCCATTGAACATTTCAACAACCGTAATAGTATAAATCCCCCCGAGACTAATTCAGTTTACTTGCTTAGCTCTATCTCCAGAAAATGGCGCTTTCCATCGTTTAACGCCGGCGACCATGATTCAGTCGACCACTTTATCATAGTCCCTTTGCCCTGTCATAATTTGCTTCATGACTTTCAATCTCCATTGGAATCACTGAGTCGTTATCACTCAGTTTCCATCAATTGGATTTCCCATGCCATAAGCCACGCTTTCAAAAGCATACTATAGAAAAGAAGTTTCAATTAAATCAACATAACGTGATAAATTCTCTTACAGCCTTCTGAAATACTGGCAAGTTTAAACGTGTCCTCCGAAGATTTTGCCATTTCGAGCATATGGTCCGAAAAACGTTCATTTGTGATTAGCTCCTCCTTGTCAGTTACTTCGAAACACATATCCAGAATGCACTTTAATCCAAATTCATGTTCCAATTTTGCAGTCATTGAAATCAAAGGATACTGACCGTTAATGGATTTCATCCAACCGAGCAACTGTTTGAGGGAGGATCATGAGCATTACTCATAGCGTTGTAATTGCAAATATTTCATGTGTAGATGAGAACAATGCGATATTCTCAAATATGTAATTCTGATGATGACGCAATACAGATATACGGATTTCGATGATTTGAACCTTTCGGTACATGGCTCGATGCGCGATAGCCCTGTTTGCAGAAATCCCTTTTCCCAGGAGTTTAATTTGTATTTCCTCCTTGACAAACAATTTTACTATCCCGTTACTACTATTATCATCAATAAAACTGCTGGAACAACATTAATTACTACTACTACTACAGTTGCTACCAAGAATGGCAATGCTAATAATAAAAACAGCAATAGCAGTCGTGATAATAATTATGATACGGAGGTCTGGCTGGATTATAGGTCATTTTTTGTAATCCTGCTTTGGGGTGGCGCCCAAATATTTGGGATACCGCTGAATAACTAACGTATATCATATATATGTATATATAAATATATACTCAGGGAGTTTCCGCTACCTATCCTCACTGACGGTGTTTCTACATCTTTATTATACATACTGCTGTCTACCTCTGCGATGCCGTCACATTTTTGTCATTCCTTGGTGCATAGTTGACATCATTCGACGATACTACTTTTCCTTCAGTATATAGCATATGTAATGTCACTACTGCTACTTTGAAGGCCGTCAAAATTTATTTGTGTTCAACTCATTTAGTATTGGAATTTAGTAAAATCATACTGATAACGCCAGATAGTTATATTTCAATAGTGCCATTTCTTACTTCAAACATGGATGATTGTCAACCGATCAGACCCGACAGGATACTTAACAACATTTCCTGCTTGAACAATTTTCTATGTGTCTAGTCCTCCATACGAGTTATTCCGGTTATAATCACCGCCATTATTCCAAAGATATGAAGAATTTGTGTTGGTATTACCCGCTGGACTAATGTTTGTATGTTACTGGATGTATACTTGCGTCATGTACATCGGCATACTCATAATGCAATAGGTCAGCTGGTGAAGCAATTACCGGTTAGGCGGAAGGTCCCCGGTTCTATGCCAGCTCACAAAGTTCACTTTTCGGAAGCTGAAAAATTATGGTGGCAATAATCGTGTATTTTATCGTTATGGTCGAAAGACTGTGAGTTACCTCGCTTAGCCCCGACTTCAGACAGCATATCAATTTTGGATTGCTGAACCCAAGGAAAGAGAAGGAAGTCATCGATATCTGGTAAAAACTGTAAACCTATTATTTCCTCCGGCAATCTTAAGTTAGCAAACTATTTCGACCAGCCCTACTGACTCCAATAAATAATTTCCTCCTCTTTCTAATCTTCTTGGTTTGTTGGTAAAAAATAGACTTTTTGTATGAGATAGGCAGTGACCATAACAAACTCCTTGGAGCAAACGTAGGGGCCCACTAATTATCGACGAGAGGTTGGTCTGGTTCCTACCCGAATGGTTGATTCGGCTCCGGTCGTTTTAGATAACTGTCGGTCACTGACTGGTCTATCACCCGGTTTCGCTGATCTGATCCTCGTAATCGATTCTAGAAGGGCGATAATTTGTTTTCTTTTTGCCAAATAGTTCATACAGTTCGCTGAATTGATCGTAGTCCTTGACTCTGCTCGGGCGAAGAGGTGCTGTCTGACGACAGAGAGAGGGCATATTTGGGCGTCTGCCGCTACCCTCACAGTGACCGGAACGTGTGCATGAGTGATTAGCACTCACGTCAGAACTGGAACTTTTTACAGATAAATGAGATGGTGAAGAATTGAGAGATGTTGACCGTACTGTTGTCAAAACAGTTCTAATTTGGAATAAATGAGGAGATCCATTCGAGGCCATTTGCGTTCCCAGCGCGGTATTCAGCTTAGTGCTCTGTCTTCGCTCGACGATCAACCCACACTTGTGGCTTTAAAAAACAACTTTTTGTGGCACCATACATTTTGACAGGGAAAGCAAACGACGTAAAGAAAGCTCGCTATTTTGTGTTAAAGTGAAGCACTATTTATGGGGCTCACGTTTGTGGACCAGACAAAGAAAATCCGAAAGAAGATTCAACAGCCCTGAGTAAAATGTTCGTACCATTTTCTGGATCAGTTGACTACACGGATGATACTAGAAAACGTTACTATACCCAGTGGAACCCTGCGTTGATGGATATTGCACTTCTATCATTAGTTGAGAAATGCTATCAACGGAAAAAGAAACAGACCAATTTTTCAATCACACTTTATATATCTGCCACAAGGGATGGTTGAGGAATGGATTTCATCATTTAAATTAACTTCGGTATGTTTTGGACTGTTTTTGATTTATGTGATTCATAGGGAAGTTGGCTTAAAACATGAAAACTAACTCAACACGGTCTGCGGAACTTACGAATTTTTTCAGTGAATGTTTGCGCTTTGTATCCCACCTCTCATCTTCGTTTTGAAGCATAATCTCGGCTTCAGTTGCGCTACTCTGAATTTGCTGCACTGCAAAATTGTGGAAATATGCTGAGATAGTGCTTGTTCATCCCTTTTACGAAGCATACATGAGAGAATCGAAGACAGGGCAGTGACTACACGGAAAAACGACTCCAGCCATACACGGATGGCAATACGTGTCTGACTGTATCGACCTGTTGTAGGTCCAACCGTAAATTTCCCACTCAGCAAAAATAAAGTCACACGCACACACAGTTCGTGCATATGTCATCCATTGTTCGCTTAACAGTTTTCACACTCTGTTTCACACAGTAATGATAAACGGATCACCGATTGCCGTTGCATATTCGAATCACAAGCGTGTGTATTGACTGACAAAGCCTTTAGATACCTAATTTCTTAGATCTGCTGTTGGTGGGTAGAGCACTTTGAACGTCTTACTCACAAAAAATGAACTAAGGTCAATTAGCCTCAGGTCGACCGATCTTGGGATCGGGGTAATTTTTTGATTCATGGGCCCTGGATGCCAAAAAACAAACATCTACTCGAACACGTAACACTATTTCCGCTCACCCGATGTGAGTGGCTGGGCACTCATATTGTGACTAGATTATATCACGCTATCTGGCTTCAGTTTACAAGAAGTAAAACTGTACTTCGTATTTGGGCTCGTCCGTGAAAACAACTCCGGATGTCCCAACGTGTTACAGAGACATACAATCGGACGTAGATAGGTATAGCCTAATCAGCCAATACCGATCCTATTATGGTATTAGTAATCAAACGATGTGCTCCATTTGCTAAGTGTTAAAAGACCTGGATAGGTTTTCGTGATCCAGCAGGAGCCGGCAAGTGACCATGACGTGTTGCTCCAAATTCTTACTTTCACATTCGAAGTACTTTTGCCTTCATGCCCATCACATCACTAACAATATTGCAGGCCAGTTCAGACATATTCTTATTCTGTACTTGTAGATGGTAGTTCACTGTGGCATTTGGGACCCACTTCTGACATCGGAAGCTAGCTACTTTATTTGTAAAAATCCCAATTGCGAACTTGAACCTTGGGGTACTTAGGAACAACGTGAGGTCACGAAAGGCCAGTCGTGGTGCCCAGTCACAAAAGGGAAGAAAAAAGCTCACAATAAATAAATTGACGTAGGGTCCGAACAGCTATTCGAGGATGGACATCGATACCAATCGACCATTTGACTCTAACTAATTTTGAAAAAACAGCGGAACTGAAGCATCACATTGTGAGCGTAGGTTTGCCCTCGGTCAGTGTAGGTGCCTGCCTGTGAGTAGCTCTGATACAACGCTTGCCTTGAGGAAAATAATAAATAACTACCTTTTGACCGCAGCGATAGGATTACTCCACAGTCTAAACGACGGCTTGTTGTCCCACATGAACCTTGGTTCTTCGTTGTATAGTCTGTTCCTGATCTGGTCAAACAAGCTACATTGAGGAAAGGAGGCCGCAGCCTGCGAAGAAATTACCAATTGGAGCAATTTCTTAAAACGAAAAAGGTTGGTACAATGACCCACAAAATTTCAGGATTTAACTTCTTAGGATATTATCAAATGAAGCGAAAGCCAAGAGGAAATATTTAAGATCCCTATCCAGGCTGGAGTGAAGGCAAGAATCCAAAAAAACTTTCAGGAAGATCCAAAACCAGTGTTTGTGGTTGCTCACGAAAACAAGAATGCACGACCGTGGTCACGTTCATTAGTCTGTTAATACCTGTAAGGAGGACGTCTGCATGGATACCTTAGTGACTGCGTTACGGAGTTCATTTATATCTAACACAACAGGATAAGAAGCTATTTTCAGGACGACGCTGAATGGATCAATGTGGTAACAATGGGGATGAAATGCACGTGAGTTACCTCAGTAAAAATAATGACAACCCGTTAGAACCACAGACTTTGTTGCACTTAATTTTGGTAAGCAGCCCATAAACTAAAAAGATGACCGCACACATCATCTTTGTCTATAATTAGGATCGCACGTTTAGCATATGATTGCGTTGTTGCGTTGGCTTATCATGCCAATTCGCCGGACTGTCCTCCAAGTCTCACGTGAATTTTTACTGGCCAGTAGAATGTGGGCGGAATCATGCCCACTTTCTTCCGCTGTTTTGCCTGATTACAGGCACTGAAGAAATGAGTTTCAAAAGTTGACTATATCTGGTTGTCTATGGTCTCAGCACATACTGAACGGCGTAATTTAAGGATTGTTATTCCCACGGTGGGTTTATACCGTGGTCAGTGGGTTTGATTTCACCTCTTTAGTCGCAGTTCCAAATTGGTGATGGTAGTATTTAGTAGAGTTTTACTTTCTATCAGATAAAAAGCGTTCTGTTGTGACCTAAAAAAGAGATTTCTTGCACCGCATTTTGCAAATTATAACATCTAAGTACAAATTTTAAACCTAGATCGAATAAATGCAGCTACAAACGTATTCCGGAGAATGAAAGCTGGCAGACTCTGAAATGGACCACAGGAGTCGAAACATGATTCAATGCCAACCTAAATTTACTTAATCCAACGAATAATTGAATAATTTCGTCAATGAACACAGGCAGTCCACCTACGGATGTGAGCTCTATACTATAATTTTTACACTTCAAGTGTGGCCGTTGTATCTTCAAAAGAATCTTTCGTAAATCCAAGTGAATCCTATCTAGGTTCTAGTGAGGCCCCAATTGTACCGCTGTGCAAAACACAGATTTTAAATTGGTTTTGCAGTGGTCAATAACTATCTCTGTACCGTTATCACCCACATCGCCAGGATAACTTGTGAGCTGAATTCTCGTTGAAACATGCAACAGTAAGTCAACGGACCAAGGGAAGCAGGGGAGGTGTCATCACTGAATTGACTGCGTGATCGAAGGGAAAGGATCAATGATAAATAGAGACGGCCAACAAAGCGACGGCGTTAGTCGACAATAGTAACTTGCATGTGAATGTGTGTATGCGTGTGTAGCCCAAAAAAACTGAGCCCATCCATACACGTTTCCGAGCTGAGTTCCTTATGCGGACTAGCCCGAAGATGAGTTTGACCACAAGACGCACATTTCATACAGCCGATAGCATGTCACGTGTCTTGAACGCGTATGAAGCTGGATATGACTGGTGTTTGGTTGCCAACGGACTCAGAGCCAAGTTGAAAAAGGCAACCTCCTGGATTAGTTTGATACATTCGTAAACCTACCTCGAAAAAGACAGTCTACGGTCCTCAAAACTTGGGCTCATTATAAACATTCTCGAAAACTTCATGTTGTTGATTGTCGAACATTTACTTGGAACAGCACGTTGTTCTGACTTGTGCACTTGCAATCATGCTGTTGTACCTGAAAATATTCATTGATATGTTTCAACTCTCAAGAGTGAAATACTCAGGGAGCTTACTCAAGACTCGCAGGTCCTGCTGATACCAGTTACGAGCGCATAATTCTCGCGAAAATCACACTAAAATAGAAGACACCCAAAACCTAACCGATTTTGTCAGTGTGGGCTAGGCAGCATATCGTGACTGCACCTTCGTTCCCGCTCATGTGCTCATCTTACTAAATGTGTCCGTTTTTTCCGATTGGACCGTGCATCATTAATTTTAGTTTAAAGTGCAGTAGCTTTAGGTTCGAGCCTGTATCTGACAGGAGCAACAGTACTAAGAGATATAAGGTCAGTTGGTATGGAAGAAAAAAACATTCTCTTGGGTCAGTCATTTATGTTGAAATGGAAAGCTTTCAATTGCAAACCGTTTTTAATTAGTAAAAAATGTTCACCTAATCAGAGCGCATTAGGAAGCTCATTTGTTCGGTCAAAAGCAACAAAATAAGTGAACCCTGTCCTATTTAGTCATCGCTCAGGTTTTGAATGATATTATATACTGTGGGAAGAATGGGTTTGAAGTTAGTTGGACTCACATACCTTCTAGATGAACATTTTCAAATTTCGCTGACATGGGTATCGGGTGAAAGTTGAAGGAACCATTTTATGCACAGATCAAATATCGGTAACTGTAAGGCTCAGTAAAATGCGGAGTAAAGACGTTGTACATTCTACATGGGCCTAAGAGCTTTAGTGTCAAGGACTATTTCATCTTTGAGGAATATGTAGGTACTGTACAACTGTCAGATCACGACTTACAGCTCGGTCTTGAACCAGTCATGCTCTTTGTAAATAACAGAAGGCCAGGCATTTCAAACTGGATTCAAACCTCTTTCAACACAACTTGGAATGGAGACTCTATGCATGGATTTTAACATTACTAACTCTTAACACAAACAAGCCAACACACATTCGAACACAATTATGTTGTAAGATCATGCCTGACCTAATAACGCACGACTGATGAAGGTACATAATTTGGTTCATTTGCATGTATATATATATATATATATATATATATATATATATATATATATATATATATATATATATATACAAAGAAGTAGCCAGTAATCTATAACTTGAATTGTAGTCCCATATTAGGACCTTTTATTTCTGACATGATTACTATTCATGAAACAGCGGATTTCTTGTTGCACCGAACTGACTGCAGCTGTAAGGGTTCGGTCCTCGAATTGCCTCACTGACGAAAGATAATTCCATTTGAAAATTATCAATCACTCAGAATCCAATAAAAATAAGAATAATTTCCGTAACTTGCGAACAATGTTAACATGAACGAACGCATTAGGACTGACTTACAAGAAAATTGAACTACTTCTGGTTTGACTCCAAAACGTTTGCTCACGGAAGCTTTCCATTCGGCGAAAGCTTTTTGATAGGTTGCAAGTAAACATGGTAGCTGTTTGCTCATTCTAAGCTGGTTCGGTAAAATAGCAAGGTAGATTTTCAATTGAGTTTTTCCGCTATTGTCTGTCGTACTTCGGCATCCAACCAGCCTTTTTGTGATGTCGTTTTCCATGGTTCTGGTGGCTTTATTAAACTGAAAATGACAAGGTAGGTCGTAAGGCACATAAGCCAGGCAGTTCGAATGACATCAATTCTAACGAAAAAAATTGTGCTTCGATAAGTGGTGTCAGTGATGGCCCACACTCGACCTTTGTGTGCAAAAATCAAGAACAATAAATATTACCGGCCGTGAGGCTACTTCTAACTTTTTACCAAGTTATTATTCGGTACTTTCGGGCAAAATGACCAACGGGTCCTTTGAAAGTAGGGGACAGCTTTTCAAAGCCTACAGGTGGAAGAGGTAAATGTTTACACCACCAGTCGAATAAGTATCTTCCTCGTATGAACTTGACGGCTGTTAGAAAATAATTTTCGAAACTCATCTCACAAGTACTTTGCCAATAATTCTGTTTCGAAAATTTAGTTCCTTATTGGGCTTTTATGATTATATTGGAGGTAAATAATGCAACATTTAAACTCCTCGTCATCTGTTTCATAAACGTTATCACATAAAAACTGTATTATGTAATCATGTTTTCGTAAGAACAACCAATATTCCAGTTTTCCAGGTATTTATCTTTAGGTGGCCTTTCTAGTTCCTCAGGCCCCTGTATAACTGTTCAAATCATGCACGTTTACTGATGTAGTTTTGCAGAATTGTCCAGATTCGAAAAAATCACCGAATCCTATCTAGTGGTTTCTTGATGCAGAACTTCCACTTGATCTGTTATCAAAAGCTTCCCACCTAACCAGTGTGGCAAATGGTAGAGATTGTGTTGATTTCCGGTAAGCTGTTCGTGTTAGCATTGTACTGTATTCTATTACATTGTGCTGAAGAATTTAGCAAGTTAATAAGAATTCACGTTTCAGCCCAATGGAGGAAAAATGATCGTTGACACTTTAAAATATCCATGCAAATAAACACTTGATAAATAAAACTGGTCCAGCCACTGAGGTAAATGCGAAGTTCCTCTGTGACTTTTATTTTCTTAACCATAACACGTGCTTAGCAAGACACTGTAGAGTTATGGTAAAAATTTATGCGGGATGGGATAATTCTAAATTCGAGATGCGTGAAGTGATAAAAACGGTGTGAAGATCAGTTACGGTACAGGGGATGGGAGGGGTCAGCAAGAATCTTCTCGGCGAATTTTTCACGGGCTTTGATGTGCAAATCGCATACTTGGGAAAACAGACAGCCCATGGAAATCGAAGAGACAGGACTGATAGTGACTAGACTGAGGAGTGGGATGATAAAGTCTTTCTTATATAGACCTAGAACGATTACGGGAGAGCCTCTTAGCAACGCAGGGGGCTATGTTAATAAGTGAAAGAAAGAATGATAGTCTGTGTGGCGACGAACGGCCCAAGCCTACTTATTTGAAACGACGGTCTACGCCGTTTTTACCCACTCAAGAAACTGAGAAGACCGCTGTAAATTGGCACTGATTGTTCAACTTAGTATTTAATCAAGTCAGCTCTAGAAATTAGGACACCGTTGATGATTTAAAGTGCATTGGTATAAGAGAAACGAGAATAGTGGAAAGCATACTCGAAACATTTGAAAGGGTTGAGCATGGGACGAAAATTTCTGAATATTGCATAGGTTCTCGGAAAAAGAGTTAAAGTCTTGTTGGTTGGAGATAGGTTGACAGAGCACAACGTTATCAGTGTACTTAGAAAGTTGTGCAGGTGGTGTAGTGGTCAGGTCACTAATATATATGGTGAAAAGAAAGCGGGAAAGAACGGCACTCTGAAGAACATCAGAGTTGTTATTCAAAGGACTCGATAAACTTGCACCAACTCCAGTATTTTGAATTCTGCTGGAAAAGTAGCTTTTCATCCACGAGGGGAATGAAGTGGGACAGCCAAAGGACTCTATCTTTTGAAGTATGGATGACGGAGAATCGAATCGAACAGAATTCATGGAGCGATTTAGGTTGTTTGAAATGAAATGGCAAACTGAAGCAACAGCATTCATAGTACATCTGGTGGGTTTGTAAGCAAAGTGATTGGAGTCATTTGGAACAGCGAGAGAAGAATGCAATCGACTTAGAATAGCACTTTTGGTCAAGTTGAGCGCAGAAAAAGTGATGGTTATTGGGACGAAAGCTCTTCGACAACATTTTGGACTAATAGTGTTTGGGAATAAGCTCCCCCGTCACGGGTTTCCAGGAGGCAGAAATAGCACCAGCATCAGCAATTTTATTGATCAGGGAAGCCATGATCCCGGATATCGGACCTGCTCCTAATTTGATATCTGTGGAAGGTGAACCTTCTGGACCCACAGCAGAAGCCGTCTTTGAGATTCGAAGAAGCAGGAAGACTTCTTCTGAGGAAAATGTCTAGAGTTCTTAGACACCAGAAGGAAAACAAGACGGCAGGGTATCCGATGAAGAATGAGCAAAAGTGGCATTCACGCTGTCGGCATCTTTATCTTAATTTTCTGACCCGGCTCCTTGTCCACATGGAAGCCGAATTCACAGCCAGATAAGTTTGCTGTTGTTGGTACAAAAGAACTGGTAAGCAAATGTCTTGTTCAGCCGCCGAATCTTTTGTTTCATCTGGATGGCGCCTGGTCTTGGAGTTTATAAGAAAGTTCTTTTTGCCATCTCGGAGATTTCAGCAATGGAGAGGCTTTTCTGCCGTTGTTCAGAATGCAGCCCCCGTAGGACCACACAAATCAAATATCGCATTCAGTGTCTTCGGTGATAGGTCCAACGGGCAAGGAGAGCAATCAAAAGAAAAACCCGAAGTACCAATGGAAAACAATCTCTGAAGATATGTGTCGATATGTTAGTTGCGTAATCGCTCGTCTGGTTTATTCAGCGTGATCAATGAGTCAGTCTCAGCCTTTCTCTTTCTCTCAAGGGTTTCTAGGTGCTCCCTTGGGCTTTGTCACCTAACCGACAGTTGTCACAAATTGGTATCAGCAGCGAGAGTGCCAGACCGAGTAGAGAGCAGTAGATCACTTGGCTGAGAAATTCGCTGATACATACTTGCGAAAACAGACAGGCCCAAATTACCGGAATATACCATAGTCAAGCATCTCCAAACCAAAAACGCGGTGCTGAGCAATAGTAGTGCTGATTATATATGTGGGTCATGAAAGCCGAGCTTTTACTCGGAAAACTGGAGGTAAACAATAAAGCCCAATTATGTAGGCAGGACTTCCGCGAAATCCATTTCTTCACCTATGATTTTAAGAGAAAGCGGCAGCCTCAAGGTATTTTGCTTGTTTGTTCAGTCACAGGGGTAAGGTGGACGAAGTACAATTACAATTTGTGAGGGGATGGATTAACCCAGCTTTGTAGGACAGTCAAGTCGCGGTCGTAGTCAGCGCTGGTGCGGTGCAAAGCCTAAGGCCTGAGAAAACAGAATCTTCAGTGCCACAACAGCCGATCGGTGTAGAGGATCGAAGGCTGAGAGATGAATCGTATCAACGCTGTCGAAGCCTCAGTGAGTGGTTGCACACTCCAGTCGGACCAAAGTGTTGCATGCAAAGCGTGTAGGCACACGTGACACCAACCTGTATATTGTTTTTGTTACCAGAGCGAGATGATTCTGAGGCAGAACTGAGCTCCCATCAGAGTCAGAGGGACGGTTCAAACTGTGAACTAGTGCTGCTTTCATAAGAAGCCAAGACGAAAATTTGAGCCTACAAGGGCGGATCAGATCAGTCATGTGTATCATAGATCATAAAACAGGACGTCTCAAACCAACTGGATAAGGGAACCCAACCCTAATGGCGGAACTTGCGGGGTGTTTCCTAACGGTTCCGTTTTTGAAGCTGCTTCCATCTCTCACTATTTTTATATATTTTCTACATTGTGTACTGATGAGTCCTTTTTACATGGCAAAATTCTGGTCGGATATCAGTCGCAAACAAGCCAAAGCTCATAGACAGATGTCGTTCTTGACGAAAAACCTATGTAAACTCAGGAGCCACAAAGCTCAGGCTAACTGATACGTAACAGATATGAGTTTCATGTAAACTTGTTCGATATATATCAATCAGCTCTGATATTCCTGTATTTTTGACATGTGACATGATGACATGGTCAAAGACCGGTATTAAAAACGTTTTCAGAAAATCGTAATTTTATGAGTGAAAGACGAAAGACCTAATAATAGGTAAATCCTAGCTAAATCATGACAGAATCGGAAACAAGTACAATCAGTGAAATGTTTCCCACCTCATAACACGTTGTATCCCATTGAGCATAAGGATCTGGATTTCCCAATGCCTTTTTGGTCCAAGCTTCCAATGGTAGTTGATCAGATATTTGAATTTCAAACACTAAGAAAAATGTAAAACGAAACGCTTCTGGATTGATGAGCATAGCTTTATGGATACTGCAGATAGTAACTTAACGAAGCGGCAGTAATAAGAGGACAAAGAAGGGCTTATTTATTTTGAATGCAAACGGAGGGAAATGTTGATCACCCTTGTCGGGGTTTGAACCCATTCATTTTAGCGCATCGCGGTTCAGAGATATCATCACACAGGGGACTTGTGTAGTTAGGGGAGGCCCCGTTAGGACATATTTAAATCCGACTAATTTATGAACTTACTCGACCCGAGGACCCTTTCCGCGGTAATACATCCTGAGACCATGAAAAAGATGCAAGAAGAAATCAAGGAAGGTTGAAATCTTCAAAGTAACCATGCGTTTTGATAAGGAATTTCGAGAATTTTCAGAGTGAACAACGTTCAATTAATTAAACTAATAAATCACTTATTCAGAACAGTTTATTTAAACGCCATTACTCATAACGTATTTACCATTTCAATAAACTACGAGAATGGATCGAAATAAGGAAACATCATTCTTTTGTCTTCTTTATTATGAGAATGACCCTCCAGTGGATTATGATGGTCTCACTCCAATCTGGTCGATCGTGGACAATTATATTGATATGACTTGAGGTATCGAAATAGTTCAGTTATAGAATAATCTGTAATTCATTCTGTTTGTCCCAAGAACTTTTTGTATATCTAAATAGACTACTCAAACAGAAATATAAACATGTGCAGTCAGTTAGCCGTGGAATGCTCTCTCCAGTTACAACGGAAAGAGGACTTTTGTATTGTGGATTGAAGAACAGGCTTTTCCTTTGGCGTGTGACAGTAAGTGAGTCACCGCTGCTGAAGTACTTTTCATATAAGTTTGAATACGTCTTCGAACCGGAACAACATGCAAACAGACTCCCAACAAGCCGCTAGTTCACAGTGACGACCCTCGCATTCTCTTGATGGCTAAACTGTGAATGCAGGTCTTGATGCTGTAAGAAATTTTCCCCGACGATCCCACATGAGTTAGTCACGACTGCAACACAGTATCAGCAATGCTGTTGTTAGGCACACAGAGTTAGGGACCAAAGGTTCAAAACAGGAGAAAACACCCAATTAGGGAGGTAATTTGGTTGACAAATGTGGTATGCCTGCTCATGGACAGGCTTGTTTGGTTTGCATTGTTATCCGAGAAAGTTAGACGTCGGTGTGTGATACGAAAGTGTGAGTCCACGAAATGACAACAAATCATGAAAACCATGACCCGTGGACTTCACCAAGTCAAACGATGTAGAATGCTGCGATGGGATCCACGAGACTCACTCACCAGATAGCGAAATATATTCATAGACATAGCAAGTTGACGTGGCCAGTGAAGTGTTTCTGAAGTCAACATGTTCAATTTCCGCTTGGTTTGCCCTAATAGATTTATTTTCTATGTGATTATTCTGTCTCATTTTCTTCTACTCTCATTGATACCTACTGTGACATGGTACCACAAACGAATCACGTATGTTTCTAATCCCTAGTTAGTGGAGCGGAAATAAGTAGTGAGGAAACTTTACAGTCTAAACATTGATTTCTCTTATCAAAGGTATTTTGATTCACCTAATTTAATGTTCACGCGAAGGGCCTGAATATTGCCTAGTGGAAAATCCACAGCGTTGATACTACATGTTAAATCAAGCCATAAACCACGTGAGACTTTCTTGTGTACGTGGTTGCAAAATCTGTTGTATCAAACTAAATTAGGAAGGGTATAAAATAATACAAAAAGCGGACAGTAAGATAACGCTGTGGACCATCCAACTGAAAAAAATGACAAACACAGTTCACTTACTTGAACCAAGAGTGATCAGGATCAGAACCTGAGTGGTTTTGGTAGCAAACGATGAGATCATTTTCGACGATTACACACTGAGTTGACCGGATGCGGTGGTTTTTCCCGTCCTTCGTAGAAATGGGTTTCTGACAGTGATTTGAGCTGCTGAGATTTATAAGCAGTCAAATGCCTCAGGTTGTTATAAGTAAGCTCAAGCACACGTGCACACCCAAACATACGCGCCACATAACATAACAATACGCTACTTAGCTACAAGGGTGCGCACAATATCTAGAAGGAACATTGGATAACTTTCGCGTATTGGATGCATAACAACAAAGTGGTGCATTCCCGCAGCGGCCGATCGATTTTTGTGGGCTCTGGGGTCTAGCAGGTGCAACAGTGTGTTGGTGCTATTTTATTCAAGTCAAGTAAAAGCCTCACACACCGAGAATTGAATACTCAGGTACCACAGAAGCAGTCGAGGGCAGGCTTGACAGAAGTATATTACAAGCAGCTTTGAAAATCGGGTTTAATGAGGACTGCTTTTGGTGAGTTGGTAAAGACCTTTCGGTTCCTTTTGGTTGGTGTATGGCAGAAGATTTGTAGACGTAAATACGGGTAAACAAATATGAACGGTGGAACAGAGTAGAAAATATCCAAACATAAATTACTAACATCTGGAGAAATAATGCAATCGGTAAGTCAGACCGTAAGGGGAAACTTCACGCAGATATGGTGATGTTGCAGCACTACACATTGTAAATGATGGTTGCTGGTAGCCTTATTACATTATACTATACGTTAATACGAGTCTGACATGGGGTTCGATATCCTTTGGGAGCAAGCAGCGCCATGTGATGGGGTAATGTACAAAAGCCGGCGTGGTAAAAACTACGCGTATGCCATAAGTGGCATAATAAAAGTGAAGAAGAAATAGCTTTAGTCAACGAGAGGGCAAGTGTATAAATTTGAGTACCCCAGAGATGAAGCCAGTGCAGCAGAAATAGAGGTTCATACTTAACCAGATGGACTTGGCTATCGTCATCTTCCGGCCGCTGGTCTGTGGTATTTATCACGCAGCAAACACACACTTTCATAAAGGAAAAGAAAAAATGACGGAGTCTTTGCCAGAGTTCTTTTCTGGTTAAGGGTAGAAAGGTAACTGATGATTTTGTAGGATGTAGATTTTGAGAGTGACTGAACGGAACTATTGGAATGAGACATACTTGAATTCACGCCATTACCATACCCGAACAACAGAAAGCATGTGATAACTTGTGCTGCGGCAAGCGGTGTGGTGAGCTTTTCCTTCTTTTGCAAAAATTTACCAATCAGGTAGTTAGACCCCAGAGGTCAGGCTGTCCAGAGAGAACCAGGTTGAATTATGATGAACCGGTAAATTGTCAATCAACGGTATCGCGCACTCTTTCAAATATAAACGCGTTGCATCATGGAGTCACTGGTCACTGATAGTTTGAATTAAACGGAATTCTAACTCGTTTCAGAGTTCGTCGAGGGTTTTAACTTTGACGCGGTGTCCAGGAATGAGCCGGGCCAGATCCATGGACCTTGTTTACGACTGCTAGAAGACACGATGTTAACCTGCTCCGGAACAATTTGGCATTCCTAGAAACACCAACAGCACTACTAATTTGGAAGATGATATAGGCTTTCGTCAAACCGTATAAGGTCAGTCAATGTTAATCGACCGAATGTGTGAAATTCAACCTAATAGAGCTGGGAGAATAGTATTTCATGTTGTGTTTCCATCCTGAAAATCGAACATGTATTCACAGGTTCCAGTCAGGATGTTCGTTTAGAAGAGCAAGTATGTAGATTGTTGAATGCCGAAATGAAGAACGGCGCCGTGACTCGGTGTACAACAATATTGGCGGGAAGACAGTGGAGATAGAGGGGGTAGAAGTTGAGAGCGACCCAGTGCATGCCGAATAAACAGTGCTTTCTTGTGACCAGTGGTGAGTTCTGTAAGAGTTGGGCATGAAGGAAGCAGAAACACGTGTTTACAGAAGCAAATTGGTCTGCGTTAACTACTCCCATAGTGGATAGAATGATGTGCAACGGAGAAATAGTATTTAATTTTAGGGACTTTTGGCTGAACATGATACAGCTAATGCTCTACGAATAGTAAGAAACAGGAAAATTTTGTGATATCCACACCAAGCACTAAATATTTTTTTCAATTTTGTCTAACTGATGAATATCTCGTTATTCAGCTGCCTTCAAAATGAAGACTACTTAACACCTGCAAGACCCCCTGAGGCTTAATTTAATAAATTATCCAATTTTAATTTTGCATATATGGCCGGGCACCTTATAAGCTGCCATTTACAAGATAATTGGTTTTGATATGTTAACGGGGTATACCAGAATGGCGTGCTTTTCTTTGTAGCCTCAGCTAAATAATACAGTACTTGCCTGATGCACACGCTGTAAAATATTTGTAGCTCGGAAAGTACTCTTCAGTTTCTTCAAAATACAGGTAAATTTTCTGGGAACAAACACTCATGGACCCGATCCATTTGGTGAAATAGTTGAAATAGAGCCATCACCTAATCCAGCGCGTATGAGAATCATCTTAGAATACCGAAACTACCTTCTTAGATTAACTCAGAAATTCGCTGTGAAAGCACAACCTCTACTCTTTACCAGCCATCCGAGGTTTTGTAATGACATCATCGATAAGATAATATATTAGGGGTTTCAGCAATAACATATTGAAGACTAACCTTCGCTTCATTCGCACCACTTAGGTAAATCATTTTCAGTGCGGTTGCCTCCGAAGTCCTAATTGGTACAAAGCTTCTGTAAGATGGATACCGAAATGCTTCATTCTGGTCTGCTAACGCGTGGAAGTAGGCTGTCTAACTGGAAAATACTCTAATTTTGTTAGAAAAAAGCAGTATCTATGTAGGAGACTGAAATTTATAACCTGTCGTGGCACCAAATGGTCTGATCCAACGGGAGCGGGTCATCAAATCTCCTACCGTACTGGCTTTGATGCTAAGGATCGCGTGAAAGGACCCATCCCTCAACTCATCAATGCATGCCATCCATTGACCATCTCGTCGCTGATGATTCCTTTGTCTCAAGTTTCGGGTTCGATACTGTGCAGGAGCTGACGTGCTAACGCTAAATGAGAATTGGCTGTCTACTGAAAATGAATGAATAGAGACCGCAATATGGATTATCAGTATTTCTCGAATCCTTGTTGTTTTGGACTACAAGGCTAGTTACGACTCTCAACTGTTTAAAGAGATCCAGTTGTCTTCTCTCAGTTCAGAAACTACCCAAAAAACAGTATATCCGAGGAGATTGAGGAACATTTCTCCTAAGTCTTTGATTAGGGAATTTCTTCATGACTTTAAGACAGGCCACCTTCTTCCTGTCCGGCCTGACTAAGCCAAGTGATATTTAGTCTACTCAAAGGGTTTTACAGTGACTGTTACCTTATTTATGCACTTGCTATCCACAAGGAAACGGTTATCACTTTATAGTGCACGTAGGTCATTGCTTCTTGATGCTCTCAGGAGATTCGCAAGGGTTATCGACGGGTAGAAAAGTTTTCTTTAACCGGTTATTGATTCTATCTTGAATGTGAGCATTTTATGAGCAACTTTTCTTTTATTCAAAGCGAATGTATAGTGATTATCATGAACAGTCTACCTCAATCACGCCATATTAGGTACTAATTGGATAAACACTACATCAAAAATATTGTTCCAGCCAGCAATTCCGTATAAGGATGACAATAGTACCAGTTTTTAGTTTAAAACTTCCAAGGTGGAACTCAGTTTCCTTGGATGAAGAAATCGTTCGACATACACTGACTGGACTTCGTATCCTTGAAGACACAATGAACGGTAAAATCAACGAATGCATGGTACTTCCACGCGTGTCATAACCTCTCATTAGAAACTTGACTTGATCATGGTTTATCTAAAAAATTGATTATTTTTATTTATAAATGTTATTTCGGGAGTACAAGTGGAGGCATTGCGTGGCCGAGTTCACTTGTAAACCGCAAAAGTGATTCACCGCTTCCTTATAAGCTACTCACCGCTAGTCTAAAAGATGACAACTCCAAGGTGGCCATTTATTCACCGGGAGGAATAAGAGTGGTTGCAGTACAGTATCCATTTGCCACCGTAGACTGTTGTTCCATTAGATTGATTTAACATTTTCTTATTTTCCTGTTCGCCAAATTCACATACCCTGAAGAAAAATAGCACCTTTTAGGAGTTGTTTTGTTTGTTGTTCAAAATATCCCGGCTAGTACAGCAGAAAACTCTTATGCGCTCTATCTTCATGTGAAAAATAAATTGAAGAATGTCACTCCTCATGGTTTGGTATTTGGCATTGTTGAAGCAAACAGCAATGGTCAACTTGATCGCTTCATTCACTTCAGCACACCTGACCTTGAAAAAGGGTCAGAGGATACATTCCTCGTATATTTTGTAAAAAAGTATCATTAAATTAGGTGGTTTGTTCATGGAAAATGCTCAACTGGGTTTTGGTCTCCGATTCTGAGAATTCCAGGTAAACCAAATTACCAGAGACTATACACCGAATTAGCCTGTGTTCAGAGCATACCGTACATAGTTTTGGTGAAGAACAAAATGATAATTCTTGATTTTCAACCCAGAAGTGGACCGGAACAGCACTGAATGAGCAACAATATCCTTCGTGTGCAATTGTCAACACTTGAATCGCTGACTGAGAGCAATGTAAATGCGTATAATGATTTTAGTGCAAGAACGTAGCGAAAATCGTGTCTCTTCTTCGAGGACGTCAACCAAAAGTCAAGCTTGCCATCAGGCTCACGTGAAAAATCTCCCTAGAAACCCTTGGTTCCACATCACGAAACAGTGATGAGCTGTACTCCTATAGATAAATACACAGACGAAGATCGATGACACAAACAGTAATAATATAGGCTGTCACGTTAGATTTCAGTACGATCTGAGTACTATCCTAATCAGACGGAATGATAACCACTACGAACACTCGAGAGGTTGTTCCGATGAAATTTCTCGAGCACAAACCTTCCAAGTAATCCTAAAACGACGATGAAAACAACATGGTACAAATAGTCAAACAAAATCACACGCACGCAAAGGCACGCCTGGTACAATTACATGTGAGATCTAAGTTATTCATACAGGATTAGATCTGAACCCGCTATTTCGAATCACAATAAACACGACATCCATTTTATCCTTGTTGAGCATCTTCATTTCTGCACATATATCGGTACCCCATTGTATTAGCACCCATCAGTCGGAAAAATGACCATGTCCATAGCTCCTTTCCCGTGAATTTCCTCGATCATTTGTTCTAATGCACGGTTCTGATTATCCTACTTCTATCCGCATACATTTGTTTTGCTGAAGTCAAACCGCGCGAAGTTCCTGTCCATTTCAGTTTGCTCCGTTTCGATCTTCGCTACCCGCACGCACTCGACTGGTCTTTACTTCGACTGTGTGGGGCCTTGTCACTCCAGCTTGTATTGGCTGTGTCGGCCCTGCTTCGGTACCATCAAAAATATAATCACCTCCCGCATCTCCTTTCTGCCCTGAGTACTGTGTCTTCAACTGACTGAGATGTGGTCCAGAAAGTGCTTCGAGATTCTATAGGAGTTAAGAAATGGCATCATGTAAGTCTTCTGTATGAGTGAGCCCATACTTCAAGAACCTTCAAAACATCAACTGACCCATTGAATTACCTTGTTTTATCTTTCGAATGATATATATATATATATATGTACATATATATATATATATATATGTATATAAATCGTGAGAACGTTTTCCTCAAACACTGGTATTAGCTTTATGGTCGTATTCAAATCTCACATGTTACCAGGAAATTGACGAAACGTTTAGTAATTTTACAACTGAAAAACGTACAGCCAATAGATGAAATTGTCCATGGTTATTATATCTACAGACTTATTTGAAACGAGATATGGACCATCGTTCTACAGTAAAACAGTTTTCACTGGAGTATTTCTGACTAGACGGACAAGGAAACTTCCTGTTTTGTTCCTGGGGAATTCTACGTTGTCTGTATATCTATGATTTGGCCAAAATCAACAAGGTTGGTCGTGATCCACTTCAGCTGGTATCAACCATCGTGGTTAGTCTTGTGACCTAAATATCACTAGGACGAATTTCACTTAAATAATACGAAAAGCCATATGATTATTTTCAAGAGTGTATATATTCGGTAAATAATCCACCACTCGATTGTCCGGACAAGTGTCACCCCTTTCCGACTGAAACAGGAAGGGTATGTAACAGAAGGCAGTCACATGAACTTGATGTCTAGGTCGTGCATTGAAAAGAAACTAAACCTTTTCCTTCGGTGAAGTTACTATTAACAAGGAGCTTAGCATTGAACCGTGAGCCAAATTTAATCTCTCAAAATTTGCCACGCATTGTTCTCGCTTCTTTCTGTTTGGAGGACACATGGTGAGCTATCCAGAAAACTTCAATTTTTCTACATGGATCCGTTTCTACTTGAATAGGTTTATCAAGAATCCATAGCCATTTTTCTTAACCAATTTTGGACTTCAGAATTTAATAGAAGATCAAAATCGCACAAATTTAACCACCAACGGAGCAAAACAAAACCAGTGTTACTGGAATAAAGTTTCTTTTTTTCCATTTCAGTTGTTTATGGTACTTTTCGAAATGTTCAGGAAATAGGGACAAAGGAAGAATGTGCTCGTCAAAAAAATTAATACAGTGCTCGGCAAGTTCTCACTTATTCCGCCTTTCAATGATAAAATAATCACAGATTCCTCATTTTGACAAAACTAAATAGGTATATTGATGCAATGACCAACCACGAGGTTTTTATCATGTTTATCAATGGGCAAACATTCATGGCTTGACCTAGCTGGGTGACACCGTATGAACTCATCTTCGCGAAGCTGGAGATTGAAAACTACGTTCGGAAAATATCTTTCGTCATGTGCACGGACCATAGGAAAACTGTTTTAATGACTCATTTCAGTCACTTTGAGTTCTTACGATGGCCATGTAAACTTCAATATAACTCTCAGGCTTACCAACTATTTACCCACATCATTGCAGAAGACCTGGAAATTGTTCATACTTATGCCAATGACTCACTAATGATATCTTTGAAAGGAGAACGTTTCCAACTGTTAGCCCCACTGTTCCAGCATTTTCCCGAATATCAAGTAGCACCTTATCCAGATATTTATTAACTTGGCAGAATGGAACTTTTTCCGCAATTATGTGATCATTCGTAAAAAATTCAAACCCCACAAGGAAGAATTATGCACCACTCCAGATTGCACCTTCTCGTTTTCAGTCTTTGAGCTGAAAGAGTTAAGGGACTAGCAAATTTATGTGGTCACTTCATGCCCCATTTGGCTGAACATGTGTTTCTATTACCCAATCTTCTCCGAGGAAATCCACGTACACTGGCGATTACGGACTTTCCACTAGAAGTGTTTTCGGAGAATACAGCGACACTTTCTGAGACCATTGTTTTCATGTGTCCAGTTTCTTTGGCTATGCTAAGCTTAACTGTGGATGCATAAACCATTATCATTGAAGTGGTCTTGAAAAGTTATTCTTCTGAGACTTGCCAATCACTTCCATTTTCTCTCCACGTACATATACGACTGAAATGAGGTAAATAGCTGCTGATTGAAAACCACTGGTCGCATTTAACGTCAGCTAGTATTTCATCAAAGTAGTCAAATGTCAATATCTCATCCTCTTGACGGACTACTAATCACTGAAGCATGAGTTATTCTAAAACATTTGGATTGTAGTTATATGTCCACACCCGACTGACGGCTCGTTAAATGAACGTGCCTATAAACCACTGGAACATGCTTTGGTGAAACGATAATCCATCTCGGCCAAAAAAAGATACGATGGCTGAACACGACGCTTGCTCACCCGTTCTTCTTTACCACTAACAGATAACCTCTCTAGCACAGAATCTGGCTTCTATTTGGACAACGGGACCGGACAGAAACGATGCATTAAGATACTGACAGCCTGGAACCGTCAATTGTTCATCCTTTATCGGATACCCCCCCCATCTTTTTCGGCTTTTTTCTTTCACACTTTGAGCCGTTTTCCTCATAATAGCTCTTCATCTTACTTCAACCCACTAGATCAGCCTATGCTGTGAGTCGAGATAGTTTATCTTCCACTGACCTCAAATTTGGAACATGTCAGCTATCCGGAATTACGAGTTCCCCATCAATAAATATACGGATAGTGGTGCTAGTCCTACCTCCAGAGAATTCCTGACAGCAGTATCTGTTACCAAACATTTGACTTCCAATATTTTGTTCAAAAACGGTTTCTGGTCCAAATCCCGTCACCTGTTCTGCGCTCAAATTTACCGACCACGTTATCCCAAGTCGAATTTTTTCCTCCTTCTTTTATTGTTCCAAATGATCCCCCCTCCATAGGTTCTCTCATCCCAAAGGCTAATGTTTCGCACAGCACTGTCTGTGATTCTTGCACACCTTACCCATCCCATCTACGGTGATTTGTCCGCATGCATTTAGAACTCCTCCACGCTTTCAACATTTAGGCTTATCCCTGCCGTACGAATGACCTTCGCAACTCTACAGAGCATAGCTTAATACGTGGTGAGGTTAACGAAATGAAAACCACAGGGGAACTTTACATGAATCTGTTTTGTTTCTACAATATATATACATAGCCATGCCTATTTCAAACAGTGACTGATAAGTTTCCATTCATTGGGCTGGGTTTGATTTGGCTGACTTGTAGAAGTTTCAGTACGGTACAATGCAGTACAAACGTGGGTGTCATGTCTCCAGTTTCAGACATCCCAAGCTTTACTGCAGAACAGTTTCGCGGTACGTCACGCAAAGGGGCACTCGAATATGCTCTAATGAAGCTCATTGATTACGCTTTCAGGGGACTTCAAAGCATATATATTTAGATCAAAAACCAATAGTCGTGACCGTGGACAAGCGGCTACTTGGAGCGCCAAAAAGACTTCAATCGACCGTAATACTTCTTCAAAAGTATGACTTTGTACTACGTGATCAGCGAGGAAAAAATGTTTAAAGCTGACATACTCTCACCAGCCCCATTATCGACTAAAGAAAAAGGAACGTAAAAATGAAACGTAAAAATTGTTTTGGCTTAGATCCAACCCAAATCCAGTAAGCCACGATGGCAGATCCTCGTCTACCATCGCTGAAAGAAAGAAAATTGTCACCCGAAGTTGCCCGAAGATAAGAAAACCCTTTTGGCATAAATCGAACGTTACTTCAAATTTCGTAAAAAGCTAGCAACAGAGGAGAAGCTGATATTTCAAGATAAGAGTTTGGTAGTCATGCAAGCTTTTTGAAAAGACGCTCTGAGTTGGGTGCACCCTTTTCACGCAGGTGTCAACGGATATATCATCCGAGCCAGAGGAGCCTATTACTGGATAGGTATGGCAGAACATTTGAAATAGATGGCCGTAAATTGTGAATCATACAGATCAGTGGATCAACGACCAACGAGAGAACGGATGGATGCGTTCACTGCCTGACCGACCTTGGCAAAGTGTATCCTTTAAAATCGTTTGCCATAAGAATGAGAGTTACCTAGTGGCCGTTGATTACTACAGTGATTTCTTCAAAGAAGTCCTATAGAAAATGGACAAAACTGCAGATTTCATCAACAAACGGCGAGCCGAGTTCTTAAGACGGAATCCCGATTCGACTGGTTTCTGTTAATTGTCTTCAGTATCGCAACTCGGAATTCCACCGTTTTCAGAGATGCGGTAATTCTGCCATCACACCACCAGTCCTTGTCACAGTCAGGTAAACGGGTAAGCAGACAGTGCTCTGAAACCGGTGAAAAATATATTCAAAAATTGCCAGGCTGAGGGCAACTATCTGTACATAGCTCCGAATGGTCCTCGAAAAGTACCTTCGGCAGTGGTTAAAACAAGCCCGACGAAGCACCTACTTGGAAGACGGATTCTCATGATCCTACTCGTTTCTGCTAGTTTACTCAGATGTCTTTGCTTCCTAGGCAATCAAACTGAAACTGAAAAATATGACTGATGGTGCAGAATGACTAAAATCGAGGCAGCATACCCATACATCCACTGTCGCCAGCTGACACAGTCTGGATTCAGCCAACTGAACCGACCGAGAACTCCTGAACGAAAAGGAGAGGTACTGTTGTGAGTGACAAAGAAATAATAACTATTTGGCTCAAAAGGTCAGTTAATAAGAAGAAACGGGGTTCTTCTGAGAAAATCCGAAGAAGCAAGGCATTTCAAACTACCGAATAGTAAACATTAGTCAAAGTTCCCTTGTTGCAAGCTGTAGAAGTATACGGATTGCTTTTCCCGAAGAACTGACTTTTGATGTAGTCTGGTTGATATCTGCGGGTATTTCGTTGACCAAATTTAGTGAGTTCTTCCTGTCCGTGGTATATAAGAGTGTGGATTGCAGCCACGCTGACGACGTGTCTTCAAGCAGAAGTCTTACTCCCCAACAGTCTGAACTTTGAACGACACGAAAATCTACAGCTAGCTTTGCTCTGTACCTGCACTTGAATAAAGGTGAGTATCCAATTTTTGGCAGCAGAATTTATCTACGGCACGATACAAACTCTGCTTCAGAAATTCTTCGTTCTGTTTTTGTGGGAAATCAGTATCGTTTTGAGTAAGAATATGTATATACATATCGAGCTGAGAAGATTTTGTTGGAATATCGATTTAACACTATACAGAAGACCCAGCAAAGGAGTTCATCGTCACACAGGAGATGGCTAGTTGCAGTGGAGAGCCCTGTGAGAGAAGGGTACTGTTTCCTGTATTTCTGATGCTAGGTAGACCACTGTGAACCCTTCTGGATGAGAAGGATGCTGAGGCATTTAGTATTGTTGGCCGCAGAATGATTCATCTCAGGGTTCCAGTCCTAGAGAGGGCTCAGTAGATGTGCACTGCTGATACTCAGTATCTAACCAAAAGGAACTAAAGTGCAGTGTCTTCAATTTTTCGGTAGTGAGTTTATGTTCTGCATCATCAGAAATCATATAAACTAGAAAAGAAATCTCTTTCCTGTGTTTTCATATTTGTTTTTTTTTTGCTCAAACCATTCAAAATGGAGTCACCTTTTTCCCTTCCTCTCATGATGAATGCATGAGAAAATGACTTTTTCTTTCGGCAGCCATGCACTGACGAATTTGCCAATATTACAATACCGATGTGATTCTTCACCCAATTATTGAATATTGAATTCTTTCCGTTGGGATCTAATTATTGTGCCGGAAATAGAGCTATATGTTAAAGTGAGTTTAGAAGCTCAGACATTTAGATATAGGATAAGAATCCTGAATCCGTTTGGAATAGAGAACCGCGAGGTTCTCTCCAAGGCCGAGTGACTGGGTAACCTGTTTTCAGATAGGTTGTTTCATGGTTACGCAAAGTGTGATAATTTGTTTCGGTAAAAATGATCAGCTACATTGTGACAAGATTCCTGTGTTGGAAGTTGTTCCCTGTGTAAATTTTGGGATGGGTGGGGTTATCTGCACTATTCAAACGCCATTCGACAAAATCCACTCGGACCAATCAGTGTTCATCTATTAAATGTACGTGCCAGTCAGCACCCATGCATTACCGCACACAAACAAATGCGCCGTGCTTGAATGACTCATCTTAGTCCAACCATGGATATTTACTATCACGGTAAGCATGTGTCGCGTGCAAGATCTACTTCCGTATCATGTGACAATGTCTGGCTAGTTTGTGCCCATCAATAATGTTGCTCATGGATCAATATGTATTCTGTCACATTTTCATGTCTATGTAAATGTCGTATTTTCCATGCTGTAGAAACAAAACACTGCAGTGTCAGGTGGTATGCCTCCTAATTTCGTTTTTGGGCAACTCGGAGATCACTTCAGGCCTTCCATGCTGAAGCATTGGAACAGGATATCCGAACCCCACCTCTGAAGGCAAACCTTGGGGGCAGAAGGCAGTTGCATACTTTCAATCGATTCACAACCGAAGCTGAACTTTAAAACTTTCTTCTCTTTAAAATTACCCGAAGGATTTGTTTTTTGAAGTATAAAGCTCAAGTGGAAGGAGTTAGTAAGAACTAATCTACCGTAGACTTTTCTGTGCATCACTGTGTAAATCATTCTGAATTTTAGAGTCAGGGCTGTGAAGCAACAAACATATTTTGTTTTCTTTCCAATCTATACTAACAGATAACTAATGTTCATCAGTTAGGTTGCATATACATGAGCCCCTTTTTCCTTCCCTAATGTGAATGGGAGTGTATAGAAGGAGACCACTTCACTGTATTTGAAAAATCTGATCAATCATAGATGTGTCTTGATCATTTATTAGCCTTGAAAAGTTTGTATAATCCGTCCTGTTATTTTAATTTTTCTTGTGGTTATAAAACGTTTCCTCCTTTGTACCCCTCTACGTTTTATCAAATCCATCCCCTGTGGCCGGAGAAATGGCACTGTGATGGACGGTAGACATCTTCCACCCGTTTATTTCTTAGAACAAGGAGTGCAAATAAAGACTGGTTCAGTTACGCTGTGTTATTTGAATTACCATTTGTGCGGTCCGTCTGCTAACGTCGCCTTCTAGTTCAACACGCAAGCACGGGTGCTGCAGTGAATTCAGAATTGGGCAATTACCTTTGTGGTCTTGCGGTCATAGACGCTGGTCATTTCAAAAAGGGCAGTTTGCTGTATGGTTTTGTGTCTTGTGCTTCATTATTATGATGGGACTAACACAAGAACCCTCCTACATTGATTGATTATTCTGGAAATGATTTAAAATATAAAACCTGCCAGATGGTTATGATGTAGTGAGAAGACAATAGTGGTGCAACCAGTAAAGACTCGCAGAACAAATAAACGGTACCTTAACGGCTGAACGAGTCCCGATGTCATTGCTGTGGATTTATTCAACCTTTCATCTAGCCAAGCGTACTTCATACTACGATCGGTATGAGGCAGTGCCGCACTCGAATTGTCTCTACATCAGTATTTTGTTCAGTTAGGCAAGTCCAGTAAGATTCCTTTGACTAAAAGTGGCGAAACCACCATCATAACCAAAGGCACAAGCAACACTTAGTAGGCTATTTTGTTTCCAGAAACTTCGTATCGTTTACTGATAGTGGTTAAAAATTTTGAATGCTTATCAATATTGTTCCTGTTATCATGATTCTGGTTGTTCAGAACGGTCATTGATAAGTGAAGTGTGGGCCGAAATAAATACTTTTATGAGTAAAAGAACAACAGGAATATTGAATTTTGAACTACCAGAGGACAGTTTCACGTTGCCGAAGTAACACATAGGGATATTTTTGACATTTTCTGATGACAACGTCTGCCATGTATTTTTTCCGAATTTATTTTTATTTGTACAATGAACAATCGAAACTGAGTTGGAATTAAAGAAGATGATTGGGCCTTACGAGAACTAACGAATCTGGATCAGTTTTTTGGATGGAGCTCGAATTGTGTGCAGGTAAAATGATTCTGCTACTAACGTTTAGTGCGCTCAATGCGATAAGCATTCCACCACTGTGCTAGACACGATTGTATTGGTACACAAATTGGTAATCCTTTAAAATTTCATTAATGAAAACCCCAATATTTTAGATGCATATTCTCATTCCCGTTTACCAAAAAACTGAACCATTGTGTAGAAAATCTGTTCAAGGATTTCTCCTCCAAGTGGCCAGATGTTTGGAATCAATATGAGCATGCGAGCACACGCGAACAGAGACAATAAATTTCACTGGGGGAAAAAGCAAAATCCCTACCTTGTGTCAGTTCGTCAAATCAACTGTCCTAATGAATAAGTTGATGAAAACAACCTGAATGGATTTCAGAGTTAGAGAGCTGGGAGGAAAATGCAATCTGCAGTCTTCATGAAGCTACCACCCACAAATCTGATGGAAATGGAATTTTCCAAGGAACGGGGAAACGTAGTCGGCAAGCACTTCAAACTGCGAAAATGGTGCTGTTTGATTAACCTGTAAGCGGGAATAACAAAGTTTAATTTTCACAAGTTTGTACAGCAAACATTTTGTCCCCGTGGTCTTTTCTCTCAAAGATTTGAAGGCTTTAAACTTTCGTCTCCCTTATTTCGCCGTTGCTCAACGTATGGGACTTGCCTTGTATCACGATGAAAATATGCCAATCCTGATAGAAATGCTGCGGATTGGAAAGCCACTGCCGAATGATAGAACTGTATTACTGCTGAAAAACCGTAGGCATTCTAATAAACAAATGCTGAAGCTATTTGACAATTTTTGCTTACTGGCAGTCAACATCATTTCCGGTGCTTTGCATCCGTCTTATTTTCAAACGCTTTAGAAATATCATGCTGTTATTGATATAAAACACAATAGTCAATAAAGATACTTGCAGTATATGAAAATTATGTATGTATGTATGTATACGTATGTAATGCATAGTTGAAGAGCAGGATTTTTGGAACCGGAGTTGAGTAAACGGGGTATGCACTGCATCTAATCAGATCAGAATTCTAAAGGCATGTGTTACGCATGGGAACCCATTGATTCCCTCGAAGGATATTATAATATGAGGCCGTCAAAAAGGCGGATTGAACTGAGGTGCTCATCTTATAAAATGGTGGGATAGTACAGAGCTTTTACCCATTAGAGTTCGCTTGCTTAGCTCGAGCAGAATGGCACGTGTTTTTGTGACAACGAGTGCACCGTGACATCAACGTTCACTGGAGTCATTGCGTATCCTCGAGAGGCTTGTAAAACAAGAAGCATGAATTACCTAATGTTACATTGAGGAGATCTTGAGAAATAAGGCAGTGACATGATCACACAATGCCTACAATTCAAACCAGTAATAGATATACTGGAGTCAATCACAATAAACGTGCAAATGAATGTATACTAGCGATCATCGGTGAGGAATGATTTACAAGGTTTGAGTAAGCGTGGATTTGCTCAGTAGCACCTGCAACTTTTTAACTCTACAGAGGAAAAAAACGATGGAAATAGTGTCAGGATTAGACAAGTCAACCCTCAATGTTCACTATGAAAATGACGAGTAATATAACAAATATTGACAAGACCTTATTCTGAATAACGTGGAGGACTTATGATCTGAAGTCTGGCCTGTGCCGTTACGAATATGCTGGTTCATACTTTCAGGTTGGATGTGTCTGATCTTACCAAATTTATTGCCTGATATTGTGTCATGATGAAGTGACATGTCCTCCGTAAGACCACTTCAGTTACATTGTCTGATGCTTGAGAGCTGAAAGGAGAATTTCCGATGGAATCGGTGGTCATCAGCACATCGAGCAGACTACCTCCGTTTGGTGGGAAGTGAAGAAAGATTTCCGAAGTTGAAAAGCATTTGTGGCTCAATATTGGCTGCCGTGTGCACGCCCTGGCACTGCTCATAAACAAGGCCCGACCAACTAGATAGCTGCTTTGATGAGGATAATAAGGCTTTGGTTTTACCGGACCAGTTGTTTTCGGGCTTTGTTCTATGACACAATTTCATCTGAAGTTGCCCGAAAACGTTATAATTGGAGGTTTGTTTGCCGTTAGAAAAGAATCCGGAATAGGTTGGCTTTCTTCAACACACTGGAGTTAAATAGAGCCTTCCAGACTGCTTTGACTGTAAGAGGTTTGGAATATGTTAAACACTAGTCATTACAGGAATCGTAAAGAGAACACGAAGATTGAAAGAGTCAAATTTATGACCAGAAGATAGGCTTTCTGTCCGATAACTGTGAAAAATTCAGGAGTGTTTTTAATCCTTTGTTCTTTGTGTCAGTCACTGTAGTCTGAATAGTTTCACCTTTTTCTTCAATCATAGAGCAGTAGAACTAATATTCAGATCTTCCGGATTGTCAGAACCTTAAGCTAAATGTTGGAGTACGATAGCTTTTCTCAAGTGGAATAGTTCTACTAGTGTACAGTGCACAAGAGGCTCAAAATACAGCTCAAATCCTGGACTGGAACCTCTTATCGAATAGGAAGACAAGGTAGTTGAGCAGGCTGCTACTGAACACGTGGTTTGTTATTCAGCTACGCATATAATTTCCCCTCATGAAATGTCATTACAACACATTGGTAAACTAATCTGTAGAAAGACAGTCCACTTCGATCCTCTTTATAGTAAGATTGATGTTTGTCATATACATAGGTAAAACAAATCTTCCTCATATATTTCCCTCAACTCTCTGACTTTTCATGCGAAAATTTATTTCCATACATTTTGCAGTCCTGATAGCCAAATAACGTGAAGCCTAGTTACAAAGTGTCCCCTGAAAAATAACGACTTTCGAGAATTCCTGAAGGTATTGACGTCTGAAATCGATGTTAGTAGTATTGAAGCATGTGCTTTCGATCGGAATAGTATCATTTTATACAAGCTTGACTGTGCATTTTTTTCGGACATCCGGAGGAGCCTATCACGTAAATTATATTTTATGTAGTAGTTTCTATTGCCAAATGCATCTTATTTTCTATACTGGACTTTTGAGGTTTTGAAAATTGATCTGAGTGCTGATCTAGATAAAGTTCAGTAAAGGTACCGTTTACGAATCCAATGATATGGTTAACAGAACTGGATGCATAAATATATTCAATTACTTTTTTCCTTATAGCCCCCGAACGTGATTTTGCTGGAACCTCACTATACCGTAAGAGAGTGAACCGTGTTCATGTTACTTATTGTGTCAGAATCAAAGTTTGAAGGTGAAAATGTTTCCTATTCTCGATGGAAATTTGCAAACGTCCCAGAGAAAGCAAAGCTGGCAGTCGATGGCTACGAAAGTAGCCTGACCCTATGCGATACACAAAGAAAATTTGACGTACCTCGTGCAGTCTGCTGTGGTTTAGTGGTCTTTGCATATTCTTTGCTTCTGAGGTACGCGGTTCATACTGAGGATATGAGGCAGTGCATGACAGAACAGTGAGTTTCCACCTCAGGTTGCTGATCTTCGCTGTAGTTGACGTGAGCCTTCAAGGCAATGAAGTGTTTACTTCCCACTTTACTCTTATGCAAACAAGTGAAAAACCAAAGGTAAACAAATGCATCTGGATTGCCTAATATCCAGTGTGAGGATTCCAAAAACGGTCAATATACAGTGATTAAAAATTGTGAATATACTCCCGATAAATATGCCTCCGTTAAGGTTGAAAGCAAAATTTATGATTGGGAAAATCGTTTGAGCTAAGAACGAGTTTGTGATTATGTTGAGAGTAATTTTTGTGTAGGTTTGAAAACAGAATTTCAAATAATTACTGGAATAGTTTTGGATATGCTGACGCTGAAAAAAGACGATGGCATTTACCATGAATCAAGTACGTCGCTATCGATCATTATTCACAGAGCTCCCAAATCTGCCGACAATTTACATCGGGAATTATCAAGTTGGTCAACCAGATATTTGTATACAAAGGCGATCAGAATAGGCGCTTCAAGTACCGCGATCAAAAGTTCCTTTATTCAGAAGCATACATTCAAGCTTGCTGCAGTGACCACAGTGACATGGTATTGGGAACTCACATACCGTATTATAATAAATTACAAAGTTGTCAGGACATTTTACGCGCACACTCACACAAACAAATACTCTTTCAGTTCAGTTCAGTTCAGTTCATGTCATTTCAGTTCAGTCCAAACAACCCATAACCGTGGACTTTACGCGGTGGATTTTTTACCGATCTCCTGGCGACAGCCTCAAGCGTAAACAGCGAGTGAAGACGCGAATATTAGGGGGGCAATAAAAAGAACCATGTATGATAATATGGTCAATTGGATGGAGGAGAGTTGTGAACTTATGAGAGCCACTGATCGCGACCTCAAACCATTCCCTCTAATGTGCATAATTATTGAGTAACAGGGCTGCTTTGACATCACCCAGGAAGTCGAAAACTCTCTACATGGCCGAATCCACAGCCACGGTTTTCTAAACTCTTCATCCGTATCATGGACTGGCCAACATTACTCATCTTCTAACCCTTATTCACCCCCGGAAACGTGGCGTGCCTAAGAATCCTTTCGGGGAATATGTGCAACACATGTCCTAATCACCTCAGTTTGGTGAGCTGAGGTATTTTAACTATTTATTTAATTCGCGAAGCTAAGACCATTCGCCGAACTTCAGCTTTGTTTGTAAGGTCTTCCAACCACCTTCGAACAATGCTACGAAGACATCGGTGCTCAAATACCGACAACCTTCGTGGTTCCTCCATCCGTAAAGGCCATGTCTCCGAGCTATACAGAAGCACAGCTCTGACTACTGCAGTGTACACTCGATTTTAGCTAGATTGAAGGATGTCATGTCCACGCCACAGATAAATAAGATTGTCAAATGTCTAACGACCTTTCTGCGTATTCAGAACCCCTCATGCGTATATTGACCTCCAGAGAAACTGCAGCGACCAAGATATCAGAACCAACCACGGGGTCCATATTTTCCTCAGGTAATTTAAGATCTGACGACAGCTAACCAAATTATGTAGAGTCTTAAACTCTGAAGATGCACAATGCATACTAACCTTTGTCACTCTTTTTAAAAAAATTGGTGGGAAAAGCTCTCCTCTTACCTGGAACTTTGCTTTGGAGACAAATGTCGTCCGCTTATGCAAGATCTGGTAACTTTCAACCCACTTTCAGCACATTAAAATCTTGCGGTATCCGGGACCAAATCAATCTCAAACCTAGACAGAGAAGGAAATAGGGGCAACCTTGACGTACACTGTGTTTCGTGGTGAAGTCGAGTGAAAAAGCATCGTAAGCCTGAACTCTGTTCCGGCCACAAAAAATGTACATTTTTGCAAGAGTTCAACTTGCTGGGATCCGCACAGATCAGCAGGAGATACATATATTTTCGAGAAACAGCTCATCTTAAATTACGAACGCTAACCCGAACTTCTCAAACTCTTGTGACCGCTCATTGGAGTAAGCGTTCATCCCGAAGTATCACTTTTCTTAGACGCAAAATCGACCATCCCCTTTTTCAGCTTTGACGATAATCGGAGGTGTAAAAAATGGAGACGAAGGACTGTCACGGTGCACTTTCAACGAGAAAGAAGATTTGGAATAAGAAGAATCTGTAAGTCCAAACATTCAATAGGGATGAGACATTTTCACATCCGTGTCAATTCAGAATAGACTCTGGTCAAAATAGATCACTGAATGTGGATAAGTAGATGATCCCAACATTTGAAATTATTCTCAGCAATCAGATATTAAATACAAGCAAGCGATATGAAGACACGAGTGCACGAGTGATTTTGATAGTTTGTGAGACGAGATTAATGAACCGTAGGCACATCTGCATGCATGATGGATTTCTTTTATATTCGATTTGCTTTGTGAAACTTAACCGGGTAATCCAGTGGTGCCCAGTAGTCGGAAAATATTTCTGGGAAGTTAGCAGCAATTCACGTTTTGAATCAAGATATGCTCAGATCTAAGTAACAACCACGGTATTCTAGAAACCGAACGACTGGCAAAGTTGTTGTCATTGAATAATCATACAAAATAAACAACTGTTATTGGATCTATTTGGGTGGTTCCATTCGAACTTCCCGAATTTTGGGAGGAATAGACACGAGCAGTTTTCGTGCCTTTTCATGATTTTTCATTTGGTTCATCTGTATTCTGTATAGTCTAAAATGCACATGGTGAAAGAAGAGATAAATATATTTATTTACTTTATCCCGTTGATATAAATAAATTGGCCATTGCGAAACAAATTTGCACTAAAATGCAGTGACCGTTTCTATCTTATTGCCTTCCTGGGTATTTCGGATATCATTGTGGTAATATTGTCCAGAAACACTTTCAACTGCGATTCCGTACGTGAATACTTTTTAAGGTCGAATACGGATGGCTTTCTGTAAATGAAGTCACTGTGACTGTAGTATTCCATATGGAAGAAGCATCGAAATCCCGGGGTATCAGCTGTAACCCTGAGTTCCATCTGCCCCCTCCTTTGAAAGACACATGTTTACAATGTCTTGTTGACAGCTCATACTTCTCCGGATCTCCAATGTTACCCAAGAGGCACCGGCACGTAAGACTCAAAACTACCAGCTTTAATATACAGCATGCAAACTGTATAAATTATTAGATTAAACTCCTATGTGCTCCAGGCCTGATATGAACAGTAGGGCTTCAGCTAATGTGGCAAATGGATCTTCGCGCAATTTTTTGAACTGTCTGGGCCTATCTAATCATGCTTCAGTCATGAAGCAACGCATTATTCGGCGGTGGATTTTCTTGGAGTCTTAGTTAAGTGTTTCACGCTGAACTGATATCCTTGTATCATAAAAGTTTGCACGGCCCTTGGACATTGACTTCATTTGGGGATGTTCCGAGCGTATCGCTTTTGAGGGATGATATTGTACAGCTCATATTGGCTGGCTTTTCGAAAGTGGTTTGGATGAAAATTTGTTCGGCCCTAACCTTGTGATCTGATTCCACCAAAACCTGAGTTCACATATGTCCCGGCAAACGCTTATTCACAGCATTGTTCTTGCTTAGGCCGATTCATTCGACCGCAAGTATGAAACCTCGTTTTTGTTTGCTTTCATGAAATATTTTCCTTTTATATTCACCGTTAGGTTTGTTACTCGAAACTTCAAAGCCATTTTCATGGTATGTGATGTATAACTGTCCGTTTCAAGTGAGCGACGACCCTTTTTTCGGTGATTTGTGAAATATGCTACTCAGAAGTAGTATGTGGTCGAAAACAAATACCGAGAGAGGATGCCACAACGGACGTGATAAAATTATCAGAGATGAAAATGAGGTGAAAACGTAAGTCTCAAGTCACGAAACAAACCTTCCCAGTCACAATGCCAACTCTCTCGCAGATGGCTTAATTCAGAGTAACTCTGTTACCTATATCTATGCCTCACCTTTTCAAGCGGTCATCACAGTAGATTTCGTTGGACTCGAGTTCGAATCCTTCTGCTGTGTTCGACTTAGAAATTCACGCATATTATGGGAAAAATTGATCGAAATCTCCCTCGTGAAGTGATACATTCTTGGTGATATTTAACCATGCCTAGTTCGTTGACCGGTCGATTCTACTTTGTCGAGATCAACCTTGTGTGACTGGATGCGAATGTACTTTGGAACATGATTATAACTCAGCTCGTTGGCAATACTTTCGAAAGTGTCTGCTGCTTGCTCGCCAGCTACTCCCGCTTTTGTATCTATGCTCATATAGATGTATTAAGTCCCACCAACCCGCATTCTACTGATAACTTTCCATTTGTCATTCATGTTGCTTGTCAATATCCTACCTTGGTATTACCTTCAGTACTCGCTGTGAATTTCATACGGGTACAAAAAGAATATTAGAAATAGATTTTACGGTGTGCTTCGTTTGAAAAACAACCCTATTTCCTTTTGAAAGGTTTACTGCCATAAAGGCGGAATATGGGTTGGTACCAGCTCGCCACTTCTACGAGGTGAGTATGGGTGCGTGGGAAAATTAACAGTCAGTTGAACATTCTATTTGATTCATGTGGGCAGGTTCCCAGACTGGGAAGATTGAAGGTGATCAGTTTTATACCGATGATATGACAGTCCCTTCTAGGGTCTCAAATGACTCCTTAACAATCCGTGTGGATAACAAAAATGACGTTCAGTGCATGGTCTTGATTCCTCATTGCTGATTACTTTGTCCGTGACAGATGTTTCGTGAAAATGATGTCGTCGTACTAATTATCTACTCACGTTGATTGCATACACCGTGCAGAATAAATACCCCTGCTAATGATCAAACATTTTTGATTTTGTCCCACCCATTGGGTAAAGTCCTAGCATTGTCTTAGCTTTTCTAGGTTAGTTTCGTTTGAGTCAGTTTATCTGGCGTACCACCCCCCCCCACCGCAGTATTGGCCCTGCTAATATGTAAAATGTTTTAACTTGGTTCTACAGTGGCAGACTGTCAGCAAATAAAACTACTAAAAACCACTACTAAAATTCTCCAAGAATGCCAACAGCAATGATTCGGGACATTCAAGTCTAAATGCTCTGGTCGTTCCAGCCGCGGTGACTTTGTTTGATGACTATCGGAAATGAAACGAGTAAGACAGCTGACATTGAGGGCCGCCGTAATGCGGGATTATCTAAATCACTAGACAACTTTGTTCAGTGAGGATTAGTCGTGTCAAGCAATGCTTGCACCAATTTACGATCGTCCATATGCACGAAGAGAAGTGAACACCCTGTCAACGTGAACTACCATCTATAAAGCTCGGAAGGTCATAGTGCCGTACACCACTTCAGCGTAGGTGCTCAAAGTGCATCTCAGGAAACTCTGTTCAAACATTGAAAATTCAAGTGAGTGCGTCAAACTTCGAGCATTATGCTGGTATTTTCCATTCCCCTATTAACAGTCTCCCATATATTTGAACGAGAATTGCGGAAATGGCAGATTGACGTGATGGAACATTTCGTAGAACGAGTATTGACCAGATACGCTACAGAATGCACACTGGAGAGCAACCTGATGAAGGGGAATGAAAGTCACTATTTGTCGAGCAAGTTCCAATGCGTGGAATAACTCGCCCTTGTCCTGTTATGAAGATTCGAGCCAGCAGCTTTTCGACTGCAGGATAGAAAATGAAAGGATGTAGTGAATATGCCCTATTCATATGCAGTTCGACAAAATCCACTCGGGCCAATCAGTGTTCATCTATTAAATGTACGTTCCAGTCAGCACCCATGCATTACCGCACACAAACAAATGCGCCGTGCTTGAATGACTCATCTTAGTCCAACCATGGATATTTACTATCGCGGCAAGCATGTGGCGCGTGCAAGATCTACTTCCGTATCATGTGACAATGTCTGGCAAGTTTGTGCCCAATAATAATATTGCTCATGGATCAATGTGTTTGTATATGTATTTTGTCACGTTTTTCATGCCTATGTAAATGTCGTATTTTCCATGCTGTAGAAACAAAACATTGCACTGTTAGGTGGTATGTCTTCTAATTTCGTTTAAAGCAACTCCAACATCACATCCGTGGTTGCTGCGTGAAGACGTTCTCAATCAAATATTTTATTTTGCAAGGTGATCTGACCCAGATGAAAGAATGAAAGGAACGATTTGAACTTTCCCGTAGCTTCCGTAAAGGGGAGAAGCTGGACCAAGCAGCCTTAATTCTCACTACTGGAGAACGAAAATCAAGTATTCGTTAGTGAGAAATCGAGGATTTCCGAAAGCATTAGCTAAACTGTCATTCAAAGAGTTGAAAAGTTCATTTTAACCATTTTGTGCCAGTTAACGTCCAGGCGACCAAACGGGCCAAATCTAATTCGACTACGTGAAGTAAACTTTTGACATTCCGAAAGTTCATTCTGCTGCTGAACAAACAATCTTCATGGTGGTAGTATGGCAATCTTTTAGAGAAACAACAGTGAGATCGAATAACTGCCAGAATTATTAACATTATCTTGCAACCTAGACTGATAGAGCAGAAAGGTTTGAGTCTTTCAGAGGCTCGCAGGATTTTTGAGCAGTGGGACAGCACAAAGGCTGCAACTGAAAAGAAAATAATAATGTTTTTTCTGAAAATTTTTCAAAAGCTTTGAATTGGTATCCTGACAGCCAAGCCCAGATGCATCCAGCGTATTAGCCCAATACAAACAAGACTGTGGAAACTAATAACCGAAGAATGTCGAGTAGTGAGCTCCATTTGCTCTTCACCCATTGATTTCGTGAGACTGTGTCACGTTTGTGATAAATCACCTCACATCCAAAAGGGGTGTCGTACGCAGGCTTTTGATCCGACTGAGATTTAACCGGATAACGGTAACTCAATTTCTGTCGCATCGTATCTCATCTAAAGATCACAAGTTTGTCCGTATTGCCTTATTCACTTCTGATTGACACGGACAGTACAGGATTGGTTTTCCTGGACAGAGTGTAGGCTAAACTTTTACTAATGTGTAATTGTGCAGAAATCAGCCGTTCCATTTATGTTGGTCACTGGTCACCAACTTGGTTCAGTAGGCCAATGAGAACTGAGAGCTCGGAAAAACTACAAGATCAGAGATTTCACACTTCTCGTATCTCGAAAAAGACCGTCTGTTCTCGGCTGAAAGGGTACTTAACTTATACTCCACCAATATTTTTGTGTAATGATTCTCCATCATCTGATTTGTTGCGTGCGATAATTGACGAGCTACCACACTCAAAAGGTGGGATCAAGGTTAAGTCAGTGAAAATTATTGCAGATGGGCAGCCGTTTGTCAAGCGCCGGATAATGCTACATGAATCACGTAGTAAATTGCAACCAGTTTTAAACAGTATAAGACAAGTGGGCGTAATTTAGCTGGTCGAATAGTCCTGACGAGCAGCAAGAACAAGTATCCCCGAGGTAAACAAGCGGAAGGATGAGCTTTTTTGCCCCCGGATGAAGTGCTAACAGTTAGCAACCAAGTTCTCATACCGCCAACCTTGAGAAACCCTGTTCTCATCCAGAACCACAAGGGTCACATAGGGATTGGAAAAATGAAGCATTTGGCCGGGAGTGGATAACAACACTCGGCCAACAGCAATGAATATCAATCAAGGCATCCATGAAATGTATCAGGAACCAAAACACTGGACGTCGTGTCCCAAAATTTGTCCTCCACAATGAGGAGTGCATTCAGATTTCTGTGGACCTTTTTCAGGAGGTAGTGCGTTCTTGTGATAATTGATACTTAGTCACACTGACCGAGAACGCTAATGCATCTTCTGTCTAAGTGCACTTCGTAAATGTTTCAGTCGACAAGTTATTCTGTTGTTGCTTTTGACGGGAGACGGATCAAAGTTGTGTTCCACTGAATCGGAAACATGCTAATTTGGAATCCGATGTGATATTTTGCTTGCACAGTCCGGACATCCATGTGAATTCATCAAATCAACGTACGTTTGTTGAGCTCGGTTGTTTCATTGATAACATCTTATTTGAGTATCGAAATTCGGCGCATTCCACAATCAAACAAACGCCAGTTATATCATTCAAAGCCAGAAGACGGAGTGTCATACCACGTTACGATTCTACAGATGTCTCCTATTTGCATGAGAATGATCTGCGACCTTCTACAAGTTGCATTACACGACTGTTAGGATCAAGACTTCTGGAGATTACCAATTCAAGAGATGGTGCAGTTCACAGAAGACATACGGACCAAATACGCATTGGAAATCCAATTAGAGGCTACTACGATGAACCGGAATAAAACCTGAAACTTGGCGAGCCAGCTGCTTTGCGCAGGTCTGTCAGCCTACACCCAGAGTAAACGACTGAAACGAACAGTGTCACGAGCCCAAAATACAAAGGCAAGGATATGGGGATTCTATCCTATCTACAAGCATTGTTCATATGTACGAATGACCGAAAGCTAGAGATGAAGTTGATAATAACGTGAACTCAACTATTGAGAATAAAACCAAGTAGCCTTACTTTTGACTCGTGTTCAAGCCCCATATGAGAATTAAGGAAAATTCACGGTACACACTGACCCTTAACACAAATGAACTAACAAATTTCTTCATGGTAACTGTTGCCTTTTTCAACCGTTTGATTCTTACGTAGCTAATTTCCATTTAGCATTGAGATATCTCAGTCACAATAGAGTGCGGTTTTCTGTATGATATCATTGGCTGGTGAACGGAGAGAATGAAGGAAAAACCTAGACTGTCATCTATGTATTGCCCTCCGGGTACATCAGAGGCAGATCTTTTTTGGACCACTATCAGCAAGCACCCCCACGCACCTGCATGTCACGTACCTTGTGATTTATGAGCCCCACTGTGGCAATTACCAGCCGATGACTGCGTTCGACGGGTTGTATGCGTCTTCCCTCATTCTATGGTGGATTTTTTTGCGTTGAACTGATCAGTCTCTGGCTGTTTCACGTGCGTTCCCTAACATCAACACAACTTTTGAAGTACACCATTTGACGAAGATTTGTGACGAATTTCTGCAGTTTGTCATTTACCCGAGAAACTCAGACGACATGTTTATTTCATCTGTTGTTTGCCTCACCGTTCCGCTTCCCTTCCGATAGAGCTAAAGTCCTATCAGGTAGAGCTTATTTTTCCGGTTTCGTGATCTATTACGCAGGGCGAACTATTTCTGATCTGCTCAAATCTAATTGTTATCTAATAAACGTTAGTGAGAGTTACCGCTTTGTTGTTGTGGAGTCATTTGGAGTTGTGGGTAACAGGGAGTCGGTGATCCTACAAAAAAATGAAAAGAACGAAAGTCGTTGAATCTCCGGTAGCAGACATGAGAGCGAGTAATCCCACGTTGCAGTCCGTTATCGTGAAAAATTTTTGAACCCGTAAATTCTATATAGCAACAGTCACAACAAAACTGAAAACAAAGGTAAGATGAATTGTATCGGCAAACACGCGTCGATTGTAATCGGTTGCTAGAATCATAATCTGGTTAACTTTCATTCGAATGATGGAGATATGAACATAAATTAAAGTAGGGAATGGTTAGATATCTACAGGGGTTGCTAAAGCTAATAATTTTTGCATACCTTCAAAACTTCACGCGAAACTTCATTATCTGAATATCTCTCTAATGCTCAGTTTCGTGCTCTTGTAGATGCTACACTTTTGCCCATTTTCCATCACTTACGTTAGTAGGCTCTCACACTGCTGATTAGAAACAGACATCTCCTACCCTGACGTCACGGATTTTGTCATGCGGTATCAGCCGTACAGAAATTTTTACCTTGTGTGACGATCCTCAAAAACTCGTCAGTCATTCTGAACATGCGGTCTCTCCCGTGGTCCTTCGTAGAGTTTTGAATACATCACCCCATCCCACTTATCCTTCTCGGATGATGAATATACTCCGCAAACTGTTCAAGTACACCGGGTTTATTTTCTTGAGTACAGTGGAGGTGTTGGGTACTGAATCACCTCTCTCTCTCACTCTCTCTTTCTCTCTCTCTCTCTCTCTCTCTCTCTCTCTCTCTCTCTCTATATATATATATATATATATATATATATATATATATATATATATATATATACCAAATGCGAAGCACGTATAAATGAGGGTACAATGAACCATCACGTGGAGAAGAACTAATTTGGTAGGAGACATCTGCGTGGAGTTAACGGGAAGGATACATTATCTCTTTTCGACGCTGTCAGTCATTTCTAGCTATCATGGGGGAAGACATTTGAACAAACCCAACCCATTGATTCGGATCACACGGGAAGCAATCGAGGTGGAGCAATGATAGCATACACGCGCCTTTGAGGTGGAAAAGGCTCGGGTTCAACCTTTGGCGCGGCGAAGAATATGCACCACTTATAGGCCCTTACACGAGCAAAACAGGAGTATGATGCTTCCGAATGCAGTGTGTGGGTTGACCGGGGTTTAGGCTCGGAACGATGAATCCAAAGCGCAGTCAGTCAACAGAGATAATGCTATTCATTTCATAACCTGTCACACAGCTTTAGGGAATTTTAGCCAGAAGTTAGAAAACAGTCAGCTGAGAGCCAAACTTAGTGGTCGTTATCCGGTTAGTCTGTTTTACTGAGACAGACAGACACGGACAGCATGTTCCGCCTCGTTTCGTATCGAGGTTCAGTAGATATTTTGTAAGAGTGTGTTGACTCATCGTTCGTAGACAGCGAAGTGACACTAGCGGCCAGCAAGTGTACCTAGCCCATGGCTTGAGGGAACGGAAACACGAGCGACAGGATAACCCCATTGATAGAGTGTATCTGTAGAATGGGGTGGGTATCCTGTTTCAGGTTTTCAAGTCTCCATGCTTGGTCAAACGCACCGATCGTAACTATATGGAGCGTGGAACAACTGGATGCATGTCGCAGCAGCTCGTGTATTTATCGTGTTTTACCGTTGAACGGAGATGATCCGAAGACAAAAATGGTTACCACCAGAGTTTGTTGGAAAGACTGACATAGCTGTTGTCAAAGCCTGGTGGTCACAAAGACCACAGATCAGACAGGTCTTGAGTTATAGCTACGTGACTGAGTGAGTGCATAAATGCTACCGTGTCCAATGCATCTCGTAACCCATTGATATAAAGCAGAACGCAACTGCACAACACATCATGTGCCAACAATATTATTAGACATCTTGGCACCCTTGTTGATACACTTTTAGGATATCCGTGGTAGTCGAAAGCAACTGTCTCATTTATCCTTCAATAAAGAACACATTCCATCGCATTTTCTTTCAAATCCGTGGTGACTGAATTTTGGCAACTGACAGCTGTACAGTACTGAACATGGGAATTCGACAGAAATTGACTGCAACCTGACTTATTTGACTGAATGCACAAGTAGGAATAGAGATATTTGGAAAACACAGGTTGGCGAACAAGCTCGTATTCAGTGATTCTTAATCCCAAGACTGTATGGATTGCCAAAAAATTCATAAGACAGGAGTCCCACTAAGGCCCATTTTAGACATGTGCAACTCAACGTATCATGCTGTAGCCAAGTGGTTGACACATCTCTTAGAGCCAGCTGGAGCAGCAATGACAAAACACAGTCTAAAGGATACTTTCGAACTAGTAAAATGTGTGAGTGATCTCAATGTGGAAGGACAATATATGATCTCATTGGACGTCACGTCACTATTCACTAACGTCCCAATCAAGGAAACCATTGACTATCTTTGTGGCTTCATAAAAGCTAATAAGATTAAAACAGGTGTGCCATTGGACGACCTGCGACAGTTACTCAGTTACCCAGAATATTCAATTTAAGTTTACCGAGCAGATTTACCACCAAAAAGACGGTGTAGCAATGGGGTCTCCACTAGGGCCACTATTTGCTGATATCTTTATGGCAAAATTGGAAAGCGGCCGTTACAATCATCGATTCGCGGACTTCGGTTGTTTAATCGATACGTGGATGACATACTATGTATAACAGACCAATTTCTCCACGGAAAACAATTACTAAACAGCTTCAACTCAGCACATCCGAACTTGCGATTCACACTAGAATCAGAATCAGACAACTCACTAGCCTTCTTAGACGTGTTTTTGACCCGTCGAGAAGATGGCTCAATACGGCGGTCAGTGCACAGAAAATCAACATGGAATGGACAGTATATCCACTTCCGTAGTTTTTTACCGCTTAAATTGAAAATAAATCTAATTATGTGCCTATCGAACAGAGCGAAAAAGATCTGCACCGAAGATACCATAAAAGAAGAACTTGTTACGGTGCGCAATATTTTTATTCAGAACGGATACTCGGAACGCCTAATCGACCGGATAATGCAGTTGGATAAAGAAATTCCAAGGAAAATGGTAGTTGAAAAGAAATCAGTATACATCTCTCTGCCATTTAAAGGTGATACTCTGGCAGATGTAATTCACCGAAGATTGGCGAGCGTCGTCAACAAAACATTCTACGCTGCTAAACTGCGTGTTTTGTTCACCTCTAAGCCAGCGGTGTGTTTGCGGATAAAAGACAACGTGCCTGTTTCTACAGCCTCGTTTTGTGTGCATTCTTTCAGTTTTTCCTGTGGAACAACGTATATCGGCCGCACGACCAGACGCTTGTCTGAACGCATCCGTGAGCATCATCCAGCGTGGTTGAGGCCTGGAACAATTAGGTCAATCACCAGCGCAGTCGTTTTACTCCTAGCTGAAACTAATCACACGGTGAACGTGGATCAGGCATTCCGCCCTCTGTATAGGGTCCGAGGTCGGCTTTCAAGATCGGTGAGAAGTCGCATCTTGGCCACAGCGGAAGCGGTCGGGATTCGCCTCCACAACCCCCCTTTATGTGCTCAGAAGAAATTTGTGCATGCACTCAATCTACCCTGGCCCACTCACCACCCAACGTCAGGTCCAGGAACGTCCGAAATCTTACATGTTGAGAAGGTGTCAGTCCATTCACACCTGGTTTCCGGGTAATCCTTTACCACACTAGGTGTGAACGATGATCACTGACACGATTTTTGTTGACTGTATCCCTTGTGCATCTAGTCCTATATATTGTGTTGTATTGGCATGACTAGGAATCACTGAAAACGAGCTTGTTCGCCAACCTGTGTTTTCCAAATGTGCTCTAGGGATTTTTCGGACAATAGAGATATTGTCAAAAACTGTTGCATGCAAGTGTCCGATGAGCACATTCCGCTTTTTTGCACGAGAGCTTTGCTTTGCAGATCCATATAATTTATTGCGAGCCATAACGTTCAAGTGGTATCGGGGTTTCTGGGTAATAACCTTCGCGCTGCTCTTTTCTGAAAGGAACCCCTGCCCTGTACATACAGACCGAATCCTTTGTTTTGCTAGTAGAACTAGGTCACAACCATGAAGGAAAATGAGTCTCCGAGGGAAACTGGAGCAACATTCTTCACTTTGAACTATTCCAAATCATACACGTTGTTAAAACATTTATTCTGCCTTTTTACTCTTCATGATTCTCAGCTATCTGAATGACATAGAGTCAAGCGTCTGGGGGATGAAAGAGTTTTCCAATTAATGCACCGTCACATTTCGAACTTGACTCCAACGGCTAGTGTGCGGGTAATACTTTACCTACTTTCGACAGAACGGGGGAAGTTTCACAACTGAATCTGCCGATGAGATGAACTGGATCTTGAAGCTTCAGATACATTAGCGAGTCTTGCTGAGAATGGTTTAAAGGCTGTCGTTATGCATGGTTTTATGTAAACATTTACCTTAAAGAAATATATCCATTCCAGCCCTTTTTTCGTTTGGAATTGGGAACAGCTACAGTCAAAAGGTGAGAAGTTTTCAAATGTTTGAGTCGTGTATATTGAAAGCCCACCGACAGAAACAAAGGTGTTTTAATCCAATCCAAACGAGTTATGGTGGTTGAAACGATGTTTCGACATTCGGAGGGACAATTTTTATAGAGGAATTTCCACAACAAATGACATTTTTCTGAGCTCCTTTTACAGCGCATCATACAGCAAACACTCACACGAGAAACAGACTTATTGCCAAAATAACATACCTAGTGATTTTGCTCCCCTGAGAGAACCAGTACATGTTCTCATTTGTTTCAACGCAAAATGCAGCTTTCATATCAGGCCATACAAGAGCATTGAAAATTATCGTTCCCTTACGTCCAACAGTGAGAAAGCCTGGGAATATTCCCACTCTGGTTCAAGGATGATGATTTCCAATATATTGCACATAGAAGTGTTTTATGCCTGTGCTTTGTTTATTGTTCTTCTTCGGAAAAGTGTACTTCCGATGGTTTTCTGTTATTTATCAAATAATTGATGACCGTTTGTGGATAAAACGCTGAGCGAGATAAGGCGTGAAAGATTCAAACTGGAGTCTTCTCAATTCTATTAGTACCCCACCATTGAGGTGTCCAGAAAATAGAGATCTATTGAATCGATCCAGTCCCATTGCGATGAAAATGTTGTTGATATTGGGATGCTCTCAAATGATCCGTAAGTCCTTGCCTATATTGCCACTAAGTGGGATTTCGTATTTTAACTAAGTTTGACCATCATCATTCTGAGCATTTCTAAATCACATTTAACATAAGATCGCCAAATAATGAAATAAGTTCTCAGCTTCACCGTAAAACCACAACCATGAAGAAATATATTGCTCAAAAAATGAAAAAGGAAACCTTTCCGTATATAACACATGAGAATTTGTGGTTCCGTTGAAAGGTTCATTTCTATTTCCCTACATTGTCATTTTTAGCTCATTTTGCTCAAAGCCTTACACTCTAGAAACCAGGATCACACGCGCGCAAATACTCATGGTGCATTAGATCATCAACATAATCAACAGGAATTTTTGAATGTACTAACATTATTATCTGATACCCTGATATACCATAATTGTTTTGCGAAACTGGAAACAGGTATTGAGTATGTTTTCAGACGTATTGCAATCTACTCTACCTCAAACTGTGAAAAGTAGATTGCAAAATACTACTGGTTTATTCACATGGCAACAATTGTTCATAGATCAATGTTGGTAACGCAATAGTGATGCGGACAGTCGAACAATCACTTGCCATGATGAAATAATGTTTACATCAATTGAGATTCAGAAAAGCGATGAATTCTATTTTTAGGTCACGTCTCCTGAACAATTAGGGCATAAAAACCTCCTCTCACGTACACACCCAATGTCCTACTCAAGATGCATGCTAGAAGATCTATCGCGGTAGACACTGTACTCGAAGTCTCCAACAAATAGCATTGTACAGTCCTACGAATGAACTCACTGAATGAGTATGCACCAATGTAACTTCAGGGTTTCGACGAAAAAGCAGTTTGACTAATGACCGCGGACAGTAGCAGCATGTAAAATGAAGCGGAATGAAGGAGACAGGAGCTGTTTGTATTTACCGAAGATTTTATCGTCTGAATAAAAATACCAGTTCACTCTGGGTAGGAGTAAGTGAATCAATTAGAAAATCGAACGGATGACTGATTCACTCGCAGGGACGTGTTGCGGAAGGTTAGACGGAGAACTTTGGACTTTACCTATTGTAAAGGAATTATCCGGCCGCATTCCTTAAAGCCTTTCCGGTTTCTCCCTTCTTTTTTGTTTTGTTATTCCTAGCCGCGTTAAAGCCTTTCTAGGATACTTCCGTTTGGGTCAGTCTACTTCGCGTCCCAACCACCTAATAGACGCACAGTCAATAGACGTTGATTGTAGGGAACACGGTTCTGTAATTGATGAAAATTAGTAAATAAAGGCAACTGGACGTACCACTGAACATCTCCAAACGTACGGTGAAAACTGTCATTGCGACACGTGTCAAACAGTACGATCGAATGTCGAGTAGTCCCGGTTGAGGGAATCGACCCGTAACACGTTCGGAGCTGATTGGGTGTGTCAGGTGTGTGCGTTCGGTGGAATGGTCAAGGGGCCAACGATTTAGTGTGTGTGCGTGTGTGTGTGCTCCTTTTCCAGTGGTCCCGTGTGAACAGTGATCACTAGTGCGATTTCAAGTTTGGTACTGTGGGTCATGGTGATATGGTGGAAACAGTGATGAACGAACGTTGGTCCGTGTCTCAAACAGAGAGCGGTCATGAGTGTGTGTGTGCTTGTCACCACATGACATCATATCGAGACAACAAACATGTGGTCACAAGAACGTGCTTGTGTCAACGATCACGGAGCAGAAATCGATAATCGTGCGGTGCGCGTGATGGCGTGTGAGGACAACACATGATGGGAGCAGTGCCGTGCGTGAATGATCCATCGACGTCTGTACGTGTATTGCGCTTGCGTCCGGCACGAACTGTGGCTGAACCGCGTGGAGAAGCTGGACCGGGGAAGTTGTTCTATTCGCATTGTTGATAGCAGATAATTACGTAACGTACACGTAAATTGATCCATTTACACCGTGGGCCACTGAATAAAAAGACATGAAATAGAACGAAGTGGGTCAAAACCTTCCCCTCAAAAATGCGTTTTATTCGGAGGAAGGCTTACCGGAAATGATACAAAGCTACTCGATTTGATTATCATTCTTCGACAATGAAGACAAAGCATTGGTAGTGGAGCTAAGAAACCCCTCTCCTTGTAGATCTAGGAAGCTGAAAAGATCCCGCTGGAAATAGTGTAAAATAGCAAACCCTCAAATCATTGAAAAGAGTGACAGTTCTTCTTGCAAAAATCACAAATGGATTAGTTCATCAGGTAATGCTTCGATACGGCTTTCGTCATTATGCTCCATCGAAAGGTGTGTATGTGGAAGTGAAATCGAGATTATGTTGATCACATTTTCACCTTATGACAAATTTCAGTGCACAGATGCACCTTCCATCTCACAGCATATCCGTCTTTCTTCATTTGAAAGAGATGTTTTATCCAATCCAATCAATAACCCCTAGCATTAGGCTTCAATGCATGAAGTCCTGTGCTTCAAACTAGCACTCTTTTGCACTTTTTCTAACTCTAAATCTGAAATGACTCTCGATTATGCTCGATTCTGGTGTGGCGGCATCGGTTCTTGTTCGGTCAGTGAAGTGACGAAGTTGGCATACTTGGATCATTTTTCACCTCCGATCGGCGACTCACTCATGTGCTAGGACTTTTAAATAACCGTAACATTTGAAATATGAAACGCTGCTGCGGTACGAAACCGAACGTGTGCAAAGCGTTGACCTGTAAGGATAATCCTCCTTTAAAGTGGAGACTTGCAGAAACATCTCATCGGTTAGTCGGAAATCGGATGAAGTTTCGCTGCACATAGAGATCAAGCGACTAGCTTCTGGTAAACCTAGTCCCCTGGGGTGCCGTTGTGCGAGTGTCTGGTAAGTGTTGAACGTACGCAGATGCAGCTAAATCCATATTGGTGTTTGGCTGTAGAACATGCTCATTAAATGTTGATGATATGTGAATACCGTCGAAGTTTGACCATTGCTGTTTCTGCGGTAAAGTCCCTACATGGAGGGAACATATTATTAGCAACAGGGCAGTGACCACAAGGCAATTAGAACCAAAGGTCAGTTTTACGAGGAAGCGCTGCATCGGTGAAGATTAGAAATGTTCGGATTACCGAAATACTCCATCGGAACGGGTTGTTCTGCAAGTGAACCACTGTTAAGACGGTGGGATCAAGACGGTCAGTACGTGACATAAAAACGAACATTTCGGCCAGGGGACTTGACCGAGAAAATGTGCCACGGTCACTGACATTTGAATTATATCTCCTTCCAAGTGATTTATTCCTAATGATTTCTTTCTTATTCATTTGATCCGTATTGTTCTAGTTATTTTATTCTCTAATTCATGATGCTACCAATTAGTAACCCCAGCGAGAGCAAAGACATGGCTGGTTATTGGTTCAAAGTAACTTATGTTGAATTACACTTATTTTGAGTCAATAATGGAATCATGGTTCTGAAGCCGTTAACTGTTTCCCGTCCAAAATCGAGTTAGTGAAACTAAAAGTATTTTGGATTATTGTTTCAGTTCAGGAGGAACAAGGATAATACTGTAGGCTTGATTGATTGGTTGAAATGCACTCGTATGGAAGTAAAAATATACATCTTCGAAAATTAGCGGTTACCCACAAGTATTCAATAGTTTATGGTCTCTGCTTTCAGTGAACCTAAACATCGATACTGTTCTCTGTTTTGCGAGCATAATTCATTATCCTTTGCCTCGCCGTTTTCTTAATTTTATTGTTATCGTTCCCATATTCACTAGCGGATATTTCTTGTAGTACGTTAGTTTCATTTCGTTTCCGTGATCTCACATTCAAAATTAATTTCATTTATTACGATATCGCACTGGGTGAAGTTGGGAGACTGTCGAGGACTTGGCTAGTTCCCTTCATTTGATCACGTGATCCATAACTGTTGAGGTTCGCACTCCTGTTACTCTCTCTCTCTCTCTCTCTCTCTTTCTCTCTTCCTCTCTCTCTCTCTCTGCGGCGCTTTTGTAAACGGCACCGTATTTTTTCTGCAAACTGTTTCTCATTTTCTCTGGCTTTGTGGGTCGCCAAATTAAAACGACAAAGAAGGTGCAATTAGAAGTACACTGGAATGACATCTTCTGTCCTCGCTCTAGTTTGGAAAGCATACTTTGGTTTGGCTACCCAGCTTGACGAGTAAATCGACGAAATAAGGTAATCATTTCGGACGCTTCTGCGTAAAAGTCGATAGCTCTGCCTCTGATGCGTTATTATCTTTTGAATTCAGTGACTGAATGACGCTACATGATGCAATGGAAATGTGAAACAGACCACGGAGTCAGGTTTGGTTTGACTGACTATTACGGCTTCTTGACTGTGTTTTGACGAGGACTTCAAACGAACGAGTTAGAAGAGCTGCACAGTGCTTCCGCGGTTTCCAATAGTTGGTTACACTCTGATAATGTATGACTGAATACTACATGTTCACTGTCGTGGTGAAGAGTCTGGCGAGACCGATTTGGCCAAAGAACAAACCTAAATTACAAGTGTTTGCTGTGAATTGTGAATTTCAGTAGGCCATTTTCATTTGTCCAAATGCCTGAGGTGAAATCACAAGACTCTTTAGCCGTCTTCGACATTTATTGGCGTATAAACATGATAAATACGACATTTTTAATAGCCATAACTTACGTGATACTGGAGCAGGCCATGCGCCTTGGACAAGAATATCGCAGTAGTCAAAATCAGGTTCTCACTATGTGAAGTCTTACGCGCACGTTAAATATGTCAGTGTTTGGAAATCAATGGATTATATTTATGGTATACACTGAACGACTGAAGAAGTACTGGTCCAAGTGGGTTATATCGTATTCCATGTGGAAAGGATCAGACGGACATAATTGTGTACCATTACCACATTCGCCTGTGTCCATTGACTGCAACTTTCAACGTGCAAAACGGAGGGGTAACACTCGGATTCGGGAACCACAAAAACAATTTTACATAATGTTTCTTCCTTGCCACGTGAATGACTCTAACCAGAAGCGAAAAAGCAGGAAAGTGGGGAATGGCGGATTACAACAATGAGTATTTCTAAATAATCTTCATTTGGGGAGTGCATTAAAAGACTATTATTACATCTTGACTCGAGCAAGTAAATTAAGGACAGAGATATGATTTTGTCAGAGTCCACGAGAACCGATCAGATAATCAATTGATCAAAAATGGACCAAAGCACACGGTGGTTTATACAACCCATTTCCGTTCAAGAGACTTGACTCACTCTCACTCGTACGCACGGACAAGCACAATACTACGCATATCATTCGAGTATTCCCAAAAAGTACAGGAGCAGAGTTGACTTATTCAGGAGCAAGCTTTTGATGCAGATAGTCAATACATAAGCTGTCAACCGAAGGCAGAAACAATATTGGGCCAGAATGTGGAAACATTGATGATTAAGATCAAACTTGGAGTTTGTCCACATTGATTTCTTGTTACTGGGTTAAACGTTTGGGGTTTGTACAGTTCTGATTGACAAATGTACCAAATTATATGAGCTTCTGCAATTATGCTGTAATCAATAAAACTGTAGTCATCCACGTCGTTATTTCCTCGACTTTTATCTATTCAACCGTAACATCTGTGCCTTGTACTGACATTTTGGTGGAAAAGAACCACCGTTCACGGCCATTTTGGGTGTCCCCTCAGATTTCATCGGTAAGTGATTTTCACTAGTGAAATATTTTATTCAACTCCGCGAATTTCGAAGACACAAGGAACACGATAGTTAGAGCATCCTTCCGAACATCGGTCACCACCAAGGATTGCATGAATAAAGGAATACGAAATACCGTCGACTTAAAAAATGGCGCCCTCTTCGATTTCTATTATTAATAAAGCTCTTTTTAAATTGTACTATACAAAGTCATCGCAACACCTAGATAGCTGTTCAAGGCTAATGCTGAAGGCTAGTGTTTTCAAGCGAACCTCGGGAAAGACATCTGGAAATCAAAAACATCACCAACCAATGGGTGTTTTCAACTTACTCAGGGGATAAAACTACAAATGATCCTTCACATTGAAATTATCTTCCGTTTCCTGACCACTGCAGTTGTGAAAACGTGATTGCGTCGAACATAAATCGCGCCTAATTTTTCTGTTGAACCCATACGTTCCGGTGGCGCGATATACAAATGGCTCACTTGCTGTGCCTTTAGTTCTGTGCTTGAACCACTAGCACCCACTCCATCTGATGTTTGTTTTCGCCTTGTTCCAGTTATAATCGGTCAAACATGTGAGGGGGATTATACCAAACATTTATTTGAATGCTTGAAAACAAGCTAGATTTCATTTTTTCCGACAATTATGAGAATAATAGTAAGAAAAGCTTTAAATATTGATTTCATAATCTGCAACTGTGTACCATCTATCCCTTTCTCTATTATTTGGACGCTTTATGCTGACCAAATATTCAACGAACGAATTATACACATGAGAGACAACAAATGGACATCAGAGTCGGACTGTCGAAGTAATGGGCGACCAGGACAAACGGTGTACACTCTGTGACTGTCTTATAGTGCAGGGACGAAAAATGATCACCGTATCGACGGTGGATAAGTCATCCGTCAAACAATACCCCATTTTGAAATTTGAACCTTGCGCTCCGGATTTCGGATCCTCCAACCGACGGTTCATTTCGCATACGGCAATCTATCATTTGTCCTGGCCCACTTGCGAATAAACTTAACACTAGCTGTATGGTAGTATATGGAAGAGCATGGGGTTTTATCCAGTTTGCACAAACAATGAGGACATGGACCAATAAACAAAATCATCCTACTCCTCCCATGGTGATACTAGATTATTTATTAGTCGGTCGAAAATGCGAAAGTTTTCCAGAACAACCGATGATCATTGGTTCAATAGACATAAATGATCAGGCTCTGGAAGAAAGCTGCAGAACCCACACTTCTGGGCGGGAAATTTCAGAGAGGGTCCCGAAAATCACAGCATATTCCCATTCTATCTAACGCACTCATGAGCACAAACAATGCCTTGTTCATGGACTCAGTAGTAGCACGTCCTTACTACCAACGTATTGAAAAGAAAATATGGATACACCACTGAATAATCCAACCGGATACAGCATGATTTGAAAACATTTTAACCAATAATCTCACACACCTATTGTTTCACGAATTGTCCCAATTTGTCCGTGAATTTACCTATTCCGTGGGTAAATGTTGCAGTCTGCGAATATATTTGATCGATCATCCACCCAAAGAGTCGATGCAGTAGGTTTTTTTCCGATAACATTGGCACCAGTATTTGCATTATCTTAAAAAGGAGTCTTTCATGTTCCCATCATTGGTGTCCCGACGGGTAAAAGTGGGCCTGTATTCAGTCCGTTATGAAGCACCGAATACAATCTGGTTTACTAGCGTATTCTTTGTGGCATGCTTAGCAAGTCATTCATTATATGATATCTTGCCTACACCCTCTAGGTCTGTTGGATCACCTCATACAAACAAACCCAAATGCTACTCTCAGCAATCATTAAAGTAAGACTATCATGATAGTTTGGATATACTATAATCTGCTTTACTGAATGGTTCTCCTCCTTGGATGTAATAATTCAAACCTGATGCGAGTATTTTCGATCGCCAACGATTTACGCAATCGACAATGTAATATAATGTAATATAATATATATAGCTCCAGAACACCGGAACTCTCCTCGAAAAGTAGAGTGTATAATTCTTGACGTCGTTATAACAGAACAGGAATGATTTGTAAAATAATGCACCCACGGCACGTGAGCGGACTGATCCTTTTTGGTGAGTACTTCAATCAACGGCAAAACACACGCTAAAAGAGAGAGAATGAAGTGAAATATGTTTCTCTTAGAAAAGATTGATCAGCAGACGTACAGGATTTACTCACCTGTTTTTGTACTATTGAACAAAATATAAAGTAGTGAGAACTGCGAGGAAACTTGTTAATAACTACCAGTTTGTTACGTGATTGCTCGAATGGGTTCTGGTGCTACCAGTTGGAAAGACTGGATAAAGGGAGATATACATGCTACAAAGTGAAACTACCGGGAAACACAATTCGTAAGTCGTGAATAACGAGAATCAATTTCCGATCACAAAAATGACAGGTAAGCTCGTCCCTAAACTGGACCATGTATGAGGTTGTTTAACAATGACGGATCAGTATTCACGTGCGGACGCCACCCACAAGTTATCATCCTTAGCTGAGTTGTGAAACTATAAAAATGGATTCGGATCTTTCGCAAGTGAATCATGCAGTGTATCACCGCGTCGAACTACTGTGTCACCTCCATATCCGCGAGTAAGTACTTGACGCCCACGTGAACGTGATAGCTTCACTGTATTTGAAGACGTGGCAATTGCGGTCACTACTCAGACACACGCATGGACCACTAACCGAGCTAAGCACAATATCAACTTCCGGGTTTATCACAGAGCTTTTCTCGGATGTACATTTAAGAGTTGTTGTGTCTGATTGAAGTCTCGTACACTACGTGGATAACCGATCAATATTCCTCTCATGAATGGACGTACGCCGGATTTGCCTTGGTCTTTAAGCATGCTTTACCGCCAGCAGTATTGATTTATTGATTTTCTTGTGTACTGATTGGTCCTACTCTGTTGCGCGTGACAGCACATGCACTTTAATTCTTTATGCCAACTCACTTGCTTGTTTTCCGCTCACTCGCCGGCTACGGCCGAGTTTTGTGTTTACGATCGCAAAAATGAACGCAACACCAACATTACATTTTCTGATACCAACTACGGACACAACGAAAGTGAACAGTCAACCTCATAGAATGGTGGACAGAATATCCGGAATAGTTTTGCAAAGTCCGCTTTGCCTTTAAACAGCACGCACATATTATTTTATTTTCAGAATTATGTATCTGTCTGGTCACGGCAGTGACCTACTGCTATTTTGAAATCCGGGTGCCTAACTAATAATAACAGTCCACTAGACATAAGACGTAATTCATGTTAGTAGACCTCTATGTTGGAGGCATTTCGTTGTTACTCTTATGCGGTGGTAACGAGTGCGGTATAAACTGAGTACGTAAGGGTCATCGAGGATAGCAAATTGTGTATTGAGCATGCCTTCTGAATAATGTTCACTGAGACCCGTGACTCATTAGGCGAACTCGAAAAACTGATGAATATACTCGGATGAATACGATCAGTTCACTTCTAAGTGACCTTGACAAAGCATAAAAATTGAAGAATCACTAGTTCATGATGAATTGGTCGTGTTTCGATGGTACCACAAACACCTGTAGTCGATCACAAGTAACATTGTGAATAACGAACTTTTTTATCTAAATTGTGCAACCTGGCCACCCTCAGCTGCGAAAAGAGCGCCAACGCAACCAATCAGGCTAGTGCAACTCAACCATTCCTTTGTGATGCACGTGGTTCTACACAATTCATTATTTACAAATTAATAATTTGTGGTGGAAATCACCAGTGGGAAATATTGACTTCACGGAGTTTTGGCACAACAGTAAAATGTTCTGCTTGAGTTCTCAAAATCTGTAATCCTGGTGGTTCTGCACCATAACTGGATGATTACCACTGCTTTTTTCAACACCTTTTAATGGATATATGAATATGTTCCTTTAAGTAATAATAGTTATTGCAGAATACTATTGGACCTTCAAACTTTGACCCCTATTGTAGAGAACCTATCGTGACGCGACCGAGTTCGCAGCATTACAGATTACATAGATAATTTTTATCCGGTTTCATTTGGTTTGCTTCAGGTTTATTATCTAGTGACTGGTCAATCAAAAAACCCTTATTGGAAATGAAACATCCAATTATCATCACACGAACACTGCCAGTGAAAATGAGTAAAGTAACTGCTGTTATCGTTTCCACCGCTGGAACTACTGTGTTTACTGTTTTCGCAATGGAACTGTTGGCAAAGAACGGATGTCCACTGCGCGCGCTATGCAGATGACAGTTCTGATGACTACTTCTGGTGGAATAATAAAAGCAACACCTTTTTACGAATTCTTGACCCAGTATTTTACCACTGGATAGAATTTGGGGAAAATGTACTGTCCTTATGATATTTACTGCCCACAGCAAAATAACTTGCACCCATTTTCTCTTCAAGGAAGGATTTTATTAGGCAAGTTGACAGCCCGCTGGATTGACCATCCGATCAGAATCGCATATCATAAACTGACATCGCTTAATTTATTGATGTATTTTGGTCAGTGCTTTCCAAGTACCATCGAGTCAGAATCCCGCTATCCTGTTGGTCACTTGGCTACAAATATACGACAAAACCCATCATGTTACCGTTTTTAGGACGATAGAGGGATCCGAGATCTATGATTAAACATTGTGAGCATCGGGATTGCATTACTGGGCTTTGACGTCGTTTCACCAAACAAATACAAACTTGATCCGTACCTTGACTGACTTATAAAGTAAGACTCATTCGTTTTCATAAAGAACTATAGGAAGAATGAGTATGCATGAATATTCTTTGTGAAAATAGTTTTTGAACGACTCAAAATTGCCTCATTCTCTGACACATAATCAACTGATTTGACGCGTCCACGAAGTACTATTCTTTCTCTAGATATCTTGGCAGTTTCATTTCAAACACAAAGATTTCTATCTGCAATACCTCACACACGTACATTCTGAACAAAATGTCTGCGAACACTCTTGTCTGTTCAGCTGCTGGTTATCACTACTGGGACATATCTCTGTAACCAAACTGCAGATAATCATCATGAATAGGGGTACAAATCGAACAGAGCGTACTGATGATCGGTGGATCAATGACAACAATTTAGTTAGTTTTGATATTCACCGTGACCTCCCAAATACACAAACAAGTTTACCGAAATAACCAAGGCCTCACCATGGACAAAAAGCAAGACCAAAAAGGAAATTTCTGAATAGTTGGCGTCAATCAAACGGTCAGTACTCGGATGTTTGAATAGATTTGATCGCAACAAATATGATACTGTTGCACAAACAAGCGTAACAGGATTCCGGCCTCACATCGTGACTCACGGAGCTGACCAGTTTTCCCGGGACTGCTACTGAGCAGTTGAGGACTGAATTAGGAATGAGAATAAATAGGCTGCATTTCTGTCCCACCAGATAATAACTAAGTCACATTTTTGTCTGGTCATTGAACAATATATATGAGTTTTCTTTCTCGTCTAATAATGCATTTGTTGGTCCCTCTCATCTAACTGTTGGACACAACAAGATTTTCCAAAGCGAGGAAGAATAATGTCAAATGAAAATAATTATTTTTTCCAGTCATTTATCTTTATATTTCTACAGAAACTAAACCACTGCCGTAGCAGTTTGTCGAAAACTCCCTGTTGCCGTTCGTTGGAGTTACATTCGCAGTTTGTTGAAACATTTTGATAAATTTGCTAGGTACCTACTGAATGATTATTGTTCAGTTTCAACTGCATTCCTTGAACACTTTCATTTCAGGAGCGACATTCCCGATTTTCTATCTGGTTCATTGGCATGGCTAACGGACTATTTTCCGGGAAGTATCTAGAGCAGCTTTTCCATGAACAAGTTGTTCAAACTGCTACTGAATAACTTGCGTTCTTCAGGATGTTGTTCCTTCAACCATTTTGTACATATGTCGGCGATTTCCCTGAAATTCCTCTACAAGTGTAATAAAAGATTATTTTGTTGCAGCTATTATACTAATTTAATCCAAGAGAACGTTTATCAAATATCTTCCATAATTCTTTACCTTACATTTTCTTTCTCTGAATGGAGTGGTCTATCCTTTATTTGTTCCACGTGTTCCGACCATGAGTTCCTTTTTTTTATCCCCTTGGATTTCCCATTTGGTACACGTACTTCTCAATACTTTCAGGTAACCGGAGTCAAAGCTGTTAAACACCCCGAAGTGACATTAAGCACTGACCCGTATTGGTCGTCGGTTGCTACCAGTTGAACGCCAACCGTGGCAATTTTGTGTTCAACTTCGAAAACCTAGATGACTGGCAATGAAGCACTTAATTTCATTCACTCTGGATATTGTTCCGTACAGACCCATCGATTTGTGATCGTTGCTGGAAGAACCCCATTTCAGCTGTTTTCACCTGCCCATGAATCATTCATTTACATGTGCTGCTGTCAGCATCAAGCGGATAATACATTGACACATCTCACTTATGACAAGTTGACCAAGGCGCGGTCGGATGAATTGCGTGCAGTGGAGGCAGGAACGGTGCAAAAAACAGGCTTAGACTCGGTTATATCTACTAGTGATGACAGTGAGTTATGGTTGGGGAACTCTTTGCCGTTATTCTCAAGGCTGAGCAACGAAAACTCATAGCACTAGAAGAAAAGTCATCATATCGTTTTTTATTTGAATCTCATTCATTTTTTCTCCAAGGAGTTGCAGGTACCTCCAAGCAGAGCCACAGATGTCCATAAGCAATATTCAGACGATTACTAAATAAGTCTATCTGCTCGAAAGAAGTTGAAATGATGTTGAAGAGAAACTTCAATTCCTGAAGATAAAACATCACAAAATTCACAGATAAGTAGAGTAGTAGGTATCCTGGAAAATATTTAAAAACGGGAGACTAAGAGTTACATTTTTCATGGAATTTCCGGAGCAATCGAATCAGGAAATTTTGTCCACACGTTAACATACTACTTACTATCAATATATATATATATATATATATATATATATATATATATATATATATATATATATATATATATATATAAGGTGAAATCACTTTTCAGCCGAAAAGAAGTACACTGGCTATTATTATTAGGGAATGAGGTTCAGAAAAATTTGAAAAGAGTATTGCTCGAGTACGGTTTCAACAAACGGTACCTACACGTAAAGCTCATATAGTTAGCAGCAAACCCTCTCGTTTGTTTCATTTTGTTCCGGAACGCTTGTTTGATGTACCCATAGCTGTATAATACCCTTGCTATCTGAATCCGTTGGAAGATCCTTAGAGAAAAAGAAGGAGACAGTGATCTACCGTACAAGTGCTCCAGTTGCAGAAGGTTGCGCAGGATGATCATCCAAGTTGAACCCGGGGAACAGATCCTCATCAAACCTCGTGGGACATATGCATCCCTTAGTGGGAGGTTCAAGTTTTTGAAATGCCACTCCAAATGCCATAAATGCTCTCCATGTTGGGTTCCACAACACCATTGGAGAAGTTTCACTGGAAAAATCGATCAAATCCTGGAATTTTACCTCTCGGACATCACAAGCTGCCAGGTAAAATCGTAAACCGAAGCCTTCCACAGACCTTCCATCTTTTTAACTGGGTCCTCACTCCCACAATCAAAGGCACACGGGTTAGACAGTTGCTTTCAGAACTTGACAAGCAACAGCAACATAAAGTGACTCATTTGAAGTCTCGCCGTTTATCTTCGGTGGCATCGGAACCCTTGAAGAAGCTGTTGTTACCATGCAAATCATCGGAAAATTGACTTGAAATTGGAACACCAGTTACTTCTGAGTTACGACAAACATTTTATTTACCACAAGTTTTCCCCGTATAGCTCATCTTGAGTTTTTCGAGTATCACATCAATAAACGATTTCAGCCTTATCCTAAATAAGTTCGACTTTATCTTGTGTTCCACAATTCAGAAAAATGTCGCACGATAGCCACGTTTCTTGAGTACTTCGAGCTTCAAGCTCCGTTTTATTTCCCGCTGAACTTTCATTCTTTCACACTTGACTGATTTTCTCAAAACATATTTGGAAATCGGTGCATTCTCCCTGAGGTTGAAAAAGCTTGTACCAATGTCAAACGGGTAATCTCGGTTGCCGTAATACTATCACACTATTTCATCTCAACTTTGAAATTTCAGTAGATTCTCACGATATTTGCATCAGCTACGGCAGTTCTTCACCGGACGGTTCCGTTCCAGCTTCAACCTTTGATTTTCTTTCTACAGAAACTTAGACCTGTGAGGGCTCAACCTCCTGTATACCTCTTTTACAACTCATCGTTTTGTACACTCACAGAAAGAATGATACCGACCTCGAACCGGTACCTCGTTTACAAGATGCATAGCCTGATCAAAATTCACACAACAGTGCAGCACTTGAATGGCATTTGTTAGTTTATAACTGATATGGGAACCTTGGATTGTTCCTAAAGCTGGTCAAAAGTGCACTTTCTGATCACCGAAAGTCCAAAGCTTTCCTGGTCATGAGACGATAAATAAAGTAAGCTGGAAAAGATGACCAGAATCTAATCTACTCTCGTTCTTCATCAGCACTAGCGCTAAAGGAATATTCTATCCGTAGTAGTGACGTTTCTATATTGCTTGTAACACATCCCCAGGAACACCCTCAACCCATCGTTCCCTACTAGCTACGTTATGTGATTCCTAATTCAGTTGGTTTAAAACCCCACCTTGCCTACACTCCACATAAAAACGTATCGCCTACCGTCTTTTGCGGGCACAACGGAACGGACATTTCCGTTTTTGCTCTTGAAAAGTCCTACGCTGTCAAGGCAACAAAGTTCAACAGGATAAGCTTTACTGACCACCGCAAAATCTTTTGTAAATGCAAATTTATCCACTTTCGCTTGGGATTATCTGACTCTTTCCCATTGATTAGCAAATTATTTCATTTCCTCCAGTATATTTGTCGTTGGGCAACGGTCCATTTGTTGTCGAAAAAATTATTGAAACCGTCTCAATCCATTTCTGTGCCACTGGATTTTAACCCTCGGCATTCCCAACCACAACAATAATGGAATGAAATGCTCAATTCCAGTTAACGCTGTTACATAGTTTTTAATTCCCCCGTTTTGGGATGAACACATTTGCACGAATGACTATCTTTCCCAAACCGATGAACTAGTAGATAGATTTCCTAACTACTAAAACGTTTTGGTACATCTAATTTTAAACAAACCTCTGTACGAAAGCTCTTTCTGTGTTCAATGTTGGACATTCATACCACCAGTAAAGAAGATTCTGGATTTTCCCGACTGATTTTATGTTTGAAATATCTGTTCAGTTCCCTGTAGATTTTATCGACTGTAAACATGATGCTACTGATCCCGTCAATCCCACTCGACTTCTCTTCATGATATCGCCCCTGTTATTGGTGTTCATTTAGCACATAGATCCCTAAAATTGACTATTTGTTCCAATTTTCTTGTGACTCTGGTAATCTTCCTGTTTAGCTTTCACGCGAAGAGACATTCCGCGTCCTCATCACAGCAGTACGATAAACTATCACTAATGGAATTGGCGGATATTATTTCTTCATCATTGAACTCATTTTAGGAACATGTCTTGAAACTGACTTCGATATTCTCGGATCCATGCCAAAACAACCGTTCCCCATAGTTATTCGAGCTGGATAGGATAATCTTGAGTGTCGTGATTCTCATCCAGAAACCACCTAACATTGTGGAAGAGAAGCCGATAAACCCAGACTTTTGCAATTTCACTATCTTTTCCTTACTTTTCTCCACGATACACATTCTTTCGGTTGATACTTTTGCACGGGTTTACCACAATGCATTCCAAGCCTGGAAGGTTATGTCGCGCGCGTTGACTTAGTGTTTCCTACCTTTGCCTTGGATAAACAACTGAGTGGACTGTGGATTCACGTCCGTCACAGATCAACATACCTATTTATGTAACTCCGACTCTCTTTGCACACAAATACTGCTGATATATCTCGTTTGTTTGCCGTGGCCTGAATCCAACAGACCTAGATCTACCCCGAAGACTGAAAACTGTGTGTGCTTCCAATTCGTTTTTCCCCAGTAGCATGTTTGTCCTGACATGCAGTGTAGAATTCGACATCTTTTTACATTCGTTTTGAACTATACTCAATGAAATGCTTTCTTGCAACTTGTCTATCCAATGGTCTGATGCATGAATTGGAGGGTACCGTCACTCCAAAAAATTCAGCTAATCTGAATTCATCGATCAGATGAATTATCTATTCAGTTTCTACTGGTCTTTTCCAGAAACGTCAGGACATCGACACTGATCACTCAGATCCCATAATTGTGTGTCTATTCATAAGTGAATTATCAGTGTCTTCTGATAAAAGGTGATGGGTAATGGAATGCGGTAATATAACTGTTTGACAGCTCTTGGCACTTTTTTCAAAATCGTTGTACAGTAGGTTCTCTTTCTATCTCAAACACTGTGTGCAGTGGCAACAGAAGAATCTACAATTGTTATCCGTTGCCCACGGTTCGGTAAAGTATGACCGTATTACAGACCCAGACAGTCCAGATTTTTCTTTCGAAATAATGACTAATCATACTGACCGGAAAACTTATATTCGTAAACGCTGATTAGGAAGATGAAATAATGAACACAAACATCGGAAATATCAAAGTCAATAGAATTTTAGACATAAAACGGATGTGGCAGAACCATAAACTACGGTTGCCGTTTCACTTTTGGTCCGTATCCAATCACCTTTCTCTAATCACATAGGCGGATAAGTAGGAGACTGAACCACAGTCCGATTGTTATTGGAGAACACGTTGACGTTCTTGCTCCATTTTCTTTTTCTAAAAAGGTAAATCAAACCATTTTTAGATGAGCGATGAATCGGCAACCTAAAGGCTTTAATATAAAACGTGTCTATGCCAGCAACATCCAGGACACCTCAATCCGATTATTTATTGCATCCCAAAGGGGCCATAGGTCCAATGAATACAGTGTGCATATCATGTCACCGAATTGGGGACTAAACATCTCTCTGTGTGTTCCATAAATGGCAGGTTAAACACAAGCAGATCCGTACAGAATGAGGATGCTGCAAGCACGAGCACAAATGTGCAACCGAAAACCCCATCCAGTGAGTAGGTACTGAAGTCAAGCTTACGGTTGGGTCAGGCCATACAAGATCGTAATACAGGTGACTACATTTGATTGGCCAACTCATTTCCGAATGGATCATGACTAGCATCGACCCCGTATACGTGTGCGTGCCTGAGTCCTTGTGTGCGAGGTAGAAATCAATGGTGTGAACATGCTCGCCAGACTGTCTGTTGTGCACGTGACTGCTTCAGACGAACACAACACCTAACTCACGACTTTCCAACCGATTCCCACTCGGGTCCCACTTGTTCCACCATTGGAAGTTCGAATTTTGATTCAGACTACGGAATTCATAGTAGCAGATAATTACCAATCATAAATGACGTCAGCAGAAAACACTGAGCCTTTGTGAGAAATGGGTTAAAAAGTTCACAATCCTCGAAAGCAAATGGTAAAATAGGTCTTGGATAATTAACTACCCACGCCTACCTCGACCATCTTATATGCAGTGCTCCTGATAAACAGGAGTATGTGCCGTAGCAGATGTCGGGTCTCAAACACCAGGAGCCTCCATATTTCCCTCATAATATTCTTTCTCACTGGAGGCTCTTATTCAACCCAACTGCCTTTGGTATAACTAGCTATCATAGAATATGGAAAAGTTAGTTGACTTGTACAAGTACTCTACGCCGTCGTATATGTGTAGAGCTAACATTGAGTTTTATACGAGTTGGAGCCATCAAAATGTTCACGTCTTGACATACGAGTTTTGCATGCAGATCGAAATCAATGCTTCCGTACATACAACGTTTCAATAATTCCGCGTGATTGAAGATCAAACTCGTCTGCACTATCACGTATCCAACCTGTCAACCAAATTTCAGTGACTTTCGCTGAACAGTCGCACATGACTATTCCAACATTACTTCTACTCTTCGAGCCTATCTTGCCCATGTACGTCCGTAAAACCACGTACTTACAAACGCACGGTTCATGCAGATGACCACATCAACCAACCACTCTGCTCACTATATAAATATTCGCATGAGGTTATTGGAATATCTCCACATACAAAATAATTTTGTTTCCTTATGACGTTTGTTGCACATGCATTTATGTGTAATTTTGCCGATAGACTTTCTATTATTTCCTCCAGTGCCATCTTTCATTAAAACCGGTTCGGGGATCAAACAGACCAACAGCGGCTACTGGTAATTTGAGAAATATATGGGGCGAAACAATTTTTACCTCACAAAGTCACCCTATGCATGCTGGCCATCGAATTCGGAAGGAGGTAGTGTTGCATCTGTCAGACAGATGTGCAATGGACTGAAGCTGTCTGGGTGTTTCGTTTTCAGTTCAGCTCAGTGCATTTCACACAACCATTGTCAACGCCTTCATGTGAATCGGGTGTGATTTCTGCTGCAAATTCTCCACATATTCAAATGAAACCAAGACGGATGGTACCGGGAGAATATAATGATAAATGAGGTAATTTCTGCATAGAAATCATCTGGATAAAGGAAGAAATCGAATGCAGTTACGCTATTCAAAACGACACCTAAGTGGGCCATCAAATGTAACGAATCCTACGGTGGGTGAACCTCGTAGACAGAAACCGGGATTCCTAACCGGTTCCGCTAGGGAAAGTTCACTGATTTTTACTCTCACTTCTTTTCTCCATTACATGGAATGACCGCTCTGACCCGCAATACAAAAACTACCCGCCTCGGAAAAAGGTTTTTATCGAGGGAGTGTATCTTTATCTGTGTGTAACTCATGCCAAAATTATCTGCACCACCAAAGACTGAGCTCGTATTCTATCTGATGACCCCTGATGCATAATATCTCATTTAAAACTCCAGCCTCACAAATGCAGTATCTCCACCATCCTGAAGTAATACTTCAGCAAAGTAGATGCCCGTAAGCCAATGGATTCCGAGCATCTTCTACCTGTTAAACTCTTTCATTTAAACGGTTTAATATCAACAACCACACCGTGGCAAAGTACATTCAAAATATGACAGGAAATAAGAAGTCACATCTGGACCGCAGTGAGTCGCAAATTGCAAAAGTCGAAAACATCTTCAGTTGAGCCAGAGATCACCAGTTTGGGGTGCAGTTGCTCGGGTAAAAAACTCTATCTATGTCCTCTAACGTTTCAGCCCCCAGGATACAGTTTTTGAATCATCACACCGATCCAGTATCTATATTTTGAGGGCGGTAAATAGAGCCCAGAGTTCGTACGCAGGTGTTTACAAACTTCAGAACAATCTGTAATCTTCTGCGTATTCTGTGTCAGACGGATAACTGTGTTATCGACAGTAGGTGCGGTGGTCTCGAAAAAATCATTTAATAATAAAGCTGTAAATAATGTGAATAGGTTGCAAACCTGGATTACCCCACATGTCGAGTGAAAGGCTACCTTAAGTTGTTATAATACAACAATTGCAAAAGTGTATTACATTTCCTCGACAAAAGATAACTTTTCTGGCCTTTTTCACACGAGAACCCGACTTTCCCGTTGCAAATCACTGCAAACTTTGATTCATAATTTTCCCTGCCAATATGTTCACATTAGCTGATAACTCTCACGGGGTTTTGTTGTACGTGATACTGAAGAGTGCTCTTCGTCATTGAAGAAAGACTGACATAGTCTGTTTTTCTTAGTATCTATGATATTTCCAGACGACAGTTCTCTCGAATAACGTATACTTTTGACGAAGAATTGATTACTATGTGCCTTCACATAAAAAGGCTAAATTTGGAATGGGCCAACTAAATCGATTGCTTAGCTATTCCGCCAGACTTTCAGAAGACTTGTATCAGGACAAGTCAGTGAGCTGCCAGATTTCTTCAAAACGTCACATACTCGGTTTCCATGAACTGGTATTTGTGATAAAGCGATGAAGTTCACAACTATGACCAGTAGCCATTGCTTTTCCATCGCTTTACATTTTGCACCTCATTACTGCTCACGGCCATTTCCCAAAGGCCAAGTCAGTTCGCGTCTGAGAGTTTCACGCACTGAATTTGACAGAGCATGCGAATGGACAGATTGAGGAACATCTGACAGAACAACTGAGATCAAACATGTTCGTTGTTTGTGAGGTATACGGTGACTGGAGCCTAGTCTGGCGTGAGCAACAGCATTCAAGGTTTCTTCGATCTATTATCTATGTTCCGTTGAATCTTGCAATACTTTTTATGATAACCACGCTCAAAGCTCTACCTGTGAAGAAAGATATGGATACTTGTCTAGACACAGCTATTCGTGACAGGTAGATCAAGTGTTGTGACTGCAGCGCGGTATGCGAAATTATTTTTGTGCGCATAAAGGTGTGATCTGCTCCACAGCTGTGAGTCATAATGGACGACAATCTCGGGTTGATCTAGGCCACTGGTGGTAAATTACGCTGGGGCTATTCTGCAACCCAATCAGTGAAGGCGTAAGGGAAGTCCAGATTGAACGTTCAAACTCTCATCGCGAAATTTATACTCAACAGAAACAGATTATCGTCAGACGATAACTGGAGAAGATAATCGCTGTCATCAGTTCAGTTAATAAATATATGGCAGATCGAGCCTCTCAGGTATTTTCAGGTATCTCCTTCACCGGTAATATATATTTAAATTTCCAATAACGGTCACGTTGTCAGATGATCACACTGTGAATCACTTGACATAAATCTCGATATAGTTGATCGTTGGCTTCCGGAGAACAGCAGTTGGTAAACCGTTACACAAATTTGACTAAAAAGCTTTGACGCCTTAACCACTTTTGATTCAAATATTCTGGTTGAAGCTTCCAAACATGAGACTCATTTCCGGCCCGGGCAGCCCTGAAGTAAGATTGGAGACTAAATCTCCAATATTATACCGTAAAGAAGCCATACTGATTTCCTTTTCACCAATCTGAAAAATGAATTCTTGATTTGAACAGGCATATTAGCACGGTTTACACCAGAGATTTGCTCTGCATCGAATGCGGAAATCCGTTTTACTTGGTTAGGAATATTGACAACATACGGAAGCCGACCTCATTGAATCAACAATGTGATATCACCTCTGAACTGGTTTTACATGTCTAAACGATAAATGGGGAAGTGACAATAAGTTTGCGGTTGATACGTTCAGGGGCATTCCAAAAGCCAATTTAACTTAGCATGTTTGTTGGCACACTCGTACACTGACCATAGAAAGTTCCGCCTTCGGTGAGTAAATTTGCAGAGCAGTCACCACGTGCAACATGTGCTGAGAAACATCACGAATAAGGAACATTTGGTCGGTCGGAAAAAAAAGTCAAAAGTGGGTGAGCATAATATAAGCTAAGAGTATGAGTACGTGTGTGCATGGAAGTCCAGTGTTCATTCCACGACTTGCAAGTGTATGCATGCGCGTCGTATCGTCCCAGCCTCTGGTAATTTAGGCTGGTTTGGAACCTTTGGCCCCTTTTGGGGAGCGGCCATTGGACAGTGACGGAGGAACACGTGTTCCTTTGGGGATGAATTGCCAAATCAACAGACGAATGCATCTAACACGATCAAATCGCTCAGTAACGATTTGGTCATTTGTGTTCCTCACTCAGGTGGTGAGACTGATTCCGTTTAACACAGCAGATAGGTGCGCCTTTGTCTTCACTTAGATAATTTATCTCAGTGGAAAACACAAAATCTTCCGGCTTCAGCCAACTGTTAGTGGCTCACACTGGACACAGAAAATGCAGACACATGGACATATGCAACAGACGTGCCATTTATTGACACAAAATCTGCATCTGTTTCCTATGGATGGGAAACATTCGCACATACTGACTCACTCGCTCACGAACGCACTACTTGGAGCGTGCATCGCACATGATAAAGCTTCATAACCAGAAAAATCAAGATACTTGTGCAAGAGATAAAACTGTGATGTGATAGACCACTTTCCCATACTGCCATACACGATATACCTGTCATTACTTCAGCTGCCTGTTTGAGAACATCTTGCATCGCATACCAAGACGATCATTTATCCGGGAATTTCAATCAACCTGTCAAATAGCTATCAAGCTGCTGTCGGTTTTTTCCTCATGATTCAGTCATTTATTCGCCACCACATTTTAAATAAGTCTCCAACTCACGTCCTACCGTGGAAGCCTGGTCGGGTGAGATCACTGATAAAGAAAGGAAAATGGAACTGATGAAACTGAAATTGGAAGATGGACAATCACTCCGGCATGGGTAAAAATCAACACTGTAACCAATTTTCTGTTTTTGCAGTTGAGTTCTTTGTGCATGTATATTTTAATCACTCAAACGCAAACCTGATTCAAAACCACCTGCCGAATTCTTTTCCTGTACAAACGCGGGTTCCTTTCTCTTATTGTCCGACAATATCAGGGGAATATTCTCATACATAATCACAAATATACAAATTTGTCATACACAAAACAGGATAATTGACCAACGAGATCATGTGAATACCACAAATTCAGATGTCTTTGAGTGGATTATAGTTCAAGAAAAGGCCTCCAATTTACCCAGAGACCAGGAATTACTGAAACGGAATACTCTGTAAATTACATCCACGATACTAACATCATTTGTCGCCAGGGGAGTGTGAGGAACCCATTCGTACAGAGTAGTTTACTCAACGAATTTAGTTATACTATTATCAGTCAACAATACGTAAACAGTAACATGAAAATACCTATGGCCACGATCGGAAACCAAGAAACAGCCAAAAGGTTACTCGATATATCAACATAAATACAACATTTCCTTGTTCAATTTTTATTTACCATGTGTGTTTCTACCAACCACTCTACAAATGTCCGTGAGGAAACTCCACGATTTTTCCGGTGATAATTATATTACCAAAATATTAATACTTACCAGTAGTGGATTCTTCACCTATGATAATTACCATTTAAAAGGCAAAACACAAGTCAATGTCGAAATTTTGTTTAGGCCATAGAGTGATTTTTTATTCGTGAATCTTCGGATAGTGCAGTCTCATGGATGACCAAAATCATCTTAGGAAGATAAAATAATAGTAGTGTTTGGAAATTTTCACTTTCAGGTCTCAATTATATATCTCTATGCTTGTCATTTGACGGTTTGAGCTAACGTCCGTACGAAATGTAACGTGAATGCTGATTCACTTCAGATATGTTTTGTCTTGGCTCAATAAATCGAAGGAGTTCGTTGGTTTGCCTTTATTCATCTGATCTTTGGTTACCAGCCAACTACGATAGACCATTACACCAGGCAGACTGAAATGTTCATTCCAATGATTCTGGCCATTTGACTTATCAGGTGGACAAATTTAAATGCATAACCATAGGTTGCACGGTATATCACGTGATAAGGGGAAGTTGATGATTCATCCCCAATTCGTAAATGCAATCAGATGTTATTTTCAAAACCAAATGAAATGGAATGCCGCAGTCAGTAAGCAGTTTTAGATAGAAGCAATTAATTGTTTTTGAGTTTCAAGTGCACTTTTTTTAACCCTGCGAATATTCAAATTCACACTTACATTATTTCCGTTCACATGACTTCGGTGACAGTTAAATGTCGCTTTATCTGAATTAGTTAATACATGTTTTTTCAACCTTTCCCTGAACACATTTTCACAACGTGGTTTATTTCATCCTAATTAAGTGCGTTGGACCCACTACGGACTGACCAATTTGCCTACCATGTTTTGAATTTTCATCTTCGGTTTATTTCAGTAAATGAAACAAGGTAAATTATATTGGCCTATTGAAAGCAATGACAGCTTACTTCGCCTGGGTCAACCGGCTCCAAATAAAGGTACATGCTCACTTCACCCTAAATGTTATGGTAACGAAAAACTACGCTAAATTTAAAAGGTGCCTCATTTGGATCCAAATGTTTAAAATAGTCCTTCCCTGGATGACTTGATAGATCTCCTATCCGACAGGCAACGTGAATACCGACCATGTTCTTGTCTTGACCAGCTCCGATGGATAGAGTTCAAATATTTCCTATTGAAACTCCAATTCACGAACCATTGTTTGACGTATATAAACGGTCAATACACTCACTATTCCAATTGTTGGATCTGATTCAGGAATCATTAGCTGTACATGATGACCACGTCCGGGGTTTATCTCTGTTTACTTCGTGTCAGTGTAACATGATACAACACCATAGACTGCCCAGTTTAGGGACAACATGACACTCCAAAATTCCCGCCTGGATCCAGTGGATAAGTGCAGAGCATGGATCTTGTCACTTGCTTGGGATGCGAAGTGCAATCACCATCTTCAGTGTGAGCTTGGATTGAATACTGCATACGAAAACAGTCAGTCACTTCATGAACAATTCACACATTTGACTGAATATGATTAGTTCAATGCTTCAATCGGTGTTTCCCCCGTGGATGATGTAACAAGTTATTCCGGTTCATTTTATGACAAGTAATAAGTAAGGTTGACTTGCATAAAGTAAGTGAGTGACTGCGTAGTGAGTGCTTCTTTGAACCTTGTTCAGCTAATCTGTATCACTCCAAACTGAGTTGTCTAACTACCGGATAGAATAAGAATCGATCACATAGGTACAAAAAGTACCCGGATTTTGAGTCGACAACAGAATGGTATGATTAGTTTCTACTTTCTCACGTCATTGATCAATTCATCACACTTTATGGACGATGGTTGGCGGTTGGTTCCACCCGACTTCTCATGCACTATAAACAACCTGAAAGTATATAGTTCATAGGTACACAGACCCAAGCGCGGCCTGTGACCTTTACGTGACACGGGCTCTCTCATTGCTTCCAACTGTGAATTTAACCATGATCTCACTAGAGAAGACGTACAGTTGCACCCGTGATGTAACTCCCAGGGTGCTCCAGTGAGCTCACTTCAGCTTGTAATCTCATCAGTGCTATGCATGGTAGAGTAATTGTGAGATTTGTAATGTGTAGCACCTACCCACTGTACTTAGTGGGCCCACGGTTGCTCTTTTTAATCTAGAAAATGGTGTCCTAATAATTACAAAGTACAGTCGCCATGTAGATAAATAATTCGAATCAAGACAGGAATCAATTATGCGTTATGAATGATCATGATGCTTCTTTCCATTTAAAACCAGAATGCTGTCGAAAGGGTTTACGGCGTTAAGATAAACTCCTATATAAAGACTGTTGATGAACTCATTTCACGGCATTTTTATATTTGTGTTAGCTTAAAGGAGCAATGAGGGTAATACACAGAAGCTGCAGTCAGAAGTACGCAAAAACGTTCACCATGGATGGCCTTACTGAAGGGAAATCCAGTATTGACGGAACATAAATATAATCGTGTGAAGTTATACCTGGAAGATCGTTGTTTTATTCAGTCAGAGTTGCCTATATTATTGACCCCTTATCCGGGCTGGATAGTCTAGAAGCATATTTATTTGTTTGCTACAATGCGACCCCAGCTGAGCGATTAAGATCGTATTGGAAAAAGTGCCACAACACGTACATAATCAGTCATTTTTTTAATCAACTTCCACCTGTCTACCAATCCTCGAGCAGAGGTCAGTTAATTCACGGTTGGTTATTTATTTATTCACTGACAATTTAAGTACTGTTCGCCAATTCACCTTAGTCCGTGTTGACTTCGTCGGGCGCAAACACTTACAACGGAATGGAAAGGAATCGTGTTCAGGGGAAGAATTATACCATAACCTGATTGGACAAGGAAACAAGCTGGGCACACATAGTAACTGCCTGTTGCTAGTGTGCAGGTCAGTGGCTGGATCTAAGTCTCGTTACTCGGAGGTTAAATTGGCTCTTATGTCACTCGAAAATATGTTTTTTTTCTCTATCATTTCTATGTAAGTCAAATCGCTGATTTAAAATGAAAAATAGTGGGCACATGAGGACACACAAATATATACGACGCTGTTTTCAGGGGGTATAAGTACACAACTCACCATCTTCTTTCTCCGAGTCTAGCACTGAAAAATGGGCAACAGAAGAGAGATAATCTCAGCAGATCAACAACGAGCAAGCTGCATACTCATAATCAACATCGGACTGAACGACTTCCATATGGATCGCATAGGTTATCGTAAAATTTTAGCGTTTAGTAGCATAGCGCAGTCGATGTTGTTGGTGGGTTATTGACGCTTCGGTTGGCACGGGTAACCTTTTTCAAGACCGGTTGTACAAGGGAACGAAACTGGAATGACGGCTTGGGGCAACCAAGCGTTAGTCATATTGAGTTCGTGCGGTGGATCGCCGGTTTCCGATGCACTCAGAATTTTGGTTCTGACACATTATCCCTTATGACATACTGCAATATTTTATTACCGAATAGACGCAGATTCATAGTGACATACAGATTAAGTGAGGCAGATAGCCGAAAATAAAACCGGAATTCTTTTCTCACTTTAAATGTCAGTTTTCACAGGAAATGGATGAAAACAAAATGTTCATAAGCAATATTCACAAGCATCAGATTAAATGTGTCCACCAATCCCCGAGTATTCAGTCGCATTAACTGAAGAATGAACAGTAATACACAATCAGGATGCCCTAGCATTTTTCGGCGGCGGGCGCCTAAGGCTCCGAGATGGCTACTCGTCCTGAAGGCCCATCAGAATGCTTTGAAATAATGATGAGTCTGCCGCAGCCACTCTAGAGGAGTCCTAGTGAATGCTTTCTAATGACAGAAGTGATTTCAAAACAACTACGGAACGGAAGCAAATGCTCCTCGCTCTTCACTTGGTTTGGTGGTCGGAAGTCAGTCAGATGGGTTTCTCATGAATTACAACCAACGACGGGTGGCGTGTGAAGCGCACAATGGATTGGTCATCGACATCAGTATTGAAGGTGCACAATGAGCAAAAAGATGTATGTACACATCCAATGAACGAAACAATTAAAGAGAAAATCACTGAAAAAAGAGACAATCAAAAACCGTAATACCAAAAAATCGAAAATAGAAGCTCTACAAAAAAAGAGGGATGGACCTGAGACGTGAAGGATGAATAAAAAGAATTAGAAGTGAAGGAAAAAGGGAGAGAAACAAGCGCGAGAAAGAAATAAAATAAATGACGAGAGGAAGGGATAGAAATGGGAAAACAAAAAAAAAAGCACGATGGAAGAATACGCAAAAATAATTTGAATGAAAAATACAGGGAGAAAAAAAGGAAGGAAATGTGCAGAAAATCCACGGATGCTAAATTCAATCACGATAACATGTTCAATTCCAGAAAGTGTTTGATGAGATTCCACAACTGATCAGCGAGGATATAATTGGATTGCGATGGTTTCAGTCACTTCGCATGCAAATATGTATGAATATGACTAGTGGTAGTTGAATGGTATTCATTGGCATTCCATGGGTGAATATCAATGAATCGTTTTATGGGAAAGTGTTGTCATGTTGAATTTCGTTCTCATTTCAATCACATGTACCATACCGATTTCGGACATGTCAATGTGCTTACCACTCCCCGATTGGACACTGTCATCTTCTGGAAAATGAGTGACAATATATCATTCAACTTTATCAACTCAGACAATATCTTCAATGGCCGCCTATGTGACCACGAGCCCTTCAAATAGTGCATATATGCAACTTCCAATATATTCAATAGAAACGATCAGAATAAATTCATATTTGATTTGTTTCGCATTCACATCTTTTCATTCCATCACACTGTCCCTATTGTGACGAACTGAGCAATCGGAATTATCACCACAATTCTGAACAAGTTTAGATTTGCAAAATATTGATCACTTATTCAAGAAGAAATTCGTATAATCCTCGTTGATGCTAAGAATTCCAATAATGGCTCGTACTTATAGGTATATGCAGTCGAAATGGCTGAAACGTCGATTGTACCAATTCAGATTTCGGAGTTGATAATACGGACTAATTCGAGATCATGAGTGTGATTCGTCCGAATTTTCACGTGATCAAAATAAATTGGCAAATCAGTCCTTGTTCGCAATTTGAATCACGCGTCCATGTTCTATTCCAGAAAGTGTTTGATGAGATTCCACAACTGATCAGCGAGGATATAATTGGATTGCGATGGTTTCAGTCACTTCGCATGCAAATATGTATGAATATGACCAGTGGTAGTTGAATGGTATTCATTGGCATTCCATGGGTGAATATCAATGAATCGTTTTATGGGAAAGTGTTGTCATGTTGAATTTCGTTCTCATTTCAATCACATGTACCATACCGATTTCGGACATGTCAATGTGCTTACCACTCCCTGATTGGACACTGTCATCTTCTGGAAAATGAGTGACAATATATCATTCAACTTTATCAACTCAGACAATATCTTCAATGGCCGCCTATGTGACCACAAGCCCTTCAAATAGTGCATATATGCAACTTCCAATATATTCAATAGAAACGATCAGGATAAATTCATATTTGATTTGTTTCGCATTCACATCTTTTCATTCCATCACACTGTCCCTATTGTGACGAACTGAGCAATCGGAATTATCACCACAATTCTGAACAAGTTTAGATTTGCAAAATATTGATCACTTATTCAAGAAGAAATTCGTATAATCCTCGTTGATGCTAAGAATTCCAATAATGGCTCGTACTTATAGGTATATGCAGTCGAAATGGCTGAAACGTCGATTGTACCAATTCAGATTTCGTAGTGGATAATATGGACTAATTCGAGATCATGGGTGTGATTCGTCCGAATTTTCACGTGATCAAAATAAATTGGCAAATCAGTCCTTGTTCGCAATTTGAATCACGCGTCCATGTTCTATTCCAGAAAGTGTTTGATGAGATTCCACAACTGATCAGCGAGGATATAATTGGATTGCGATGGTTTCAGTCACTTCGCATGCAAATATGTATGAATATGACTAGTGATAGTTGAATGGTATTCATTGGCATTCCATGGGTGAATATCAATGAATCGTTTTATGGGAAAGTGTTGTCATGTTGAATTTCGTTCTCATTTCAATCACATGTACCATACCGATTTCGGACATGTCAATGTGCTTACCACTCCCCGATTGGACACTGTCATCTTCTGGAAAATGAGTGACAATATATCATTCAACTTTATCAACTCAGACAATATCTTCAATGGCCGCCTATGTGACCACGAGCCCTTCAAATAGTGCATATATGCAACTTCCAATATATTCAATAGAAACGATCAGGATAAATTCATATTTGATTTGTTTCGCATTCACATCTTTTCATTCCATCACACTGTCCCTATTGTGACGAACTGAGCAATCGGAATTATCACCACAATTCTGAACAAGTTTAGATTTGCAAAATATTGATCACTTATTCAAGAAGAAATTCGTATAATCCTCGTTGATACTAAGAATTCCAATAATGGCTCGTACTTATAGGTATATGCAGTCGAAATGGCTGAAACGTCGATTGTACCAATTCAGATTTCGTAGTGGATAATATGGACTAATTCGAGATCATGGGTGTGATTCGTCCGAATTTTCACGTGATCAAAATAAATTGGCAAATCAGTCCTTGTTCGCAATTTGAATCACGCGTCCATGTTCTATTCCAGAAAGTGTTTGATGAGATTCCACAACTGATCAGCGAGGATATAATTGGATTGCGATGGTTTCAGTCACTTCGCATGCAAATATGTATGAATATGACTAGTGGTAGTTGAATGGTATTCATTGGCATTCCATGGGGGAATATCAATGAATCGTTTTATGGGAAAGTGTTGTCATGTTGAATTTCGTTCTCATTTCAATCACATGTACCATACCGATTTCGGACATGTCAATGTGCTTACCACTCCCCGATTGGACACTGTCATCTTCTGGAAAATGAGTGACAATATATCATTCAACTTTATCAACTCAGACAATATCTTCAATGGCCGCCTATGTGACCACGAGCCCTTCAAATAGTGCATATATGCAACTTCCAATATATTCAATAGAAACGATCAGAATAAATTCATATTTGATTTGTTTCGCATTCACATCTTTTCATTCCATCACACTGTCCCTATTGTGACGAACTGAGCAATCGGAATTATCACCACAATTCTGAACAAGTTTAGATTTGCAAAATATTGATCACTTATTCAAGAAGAAATTCGTATAATCCTCGTTGATGCTAAGAATTCCAATAATGGCTCGTACTTATAGGTATATGCAGTCGAAATGGCTGAAACGTCGATTGTACCAATTCAGATTTCGTAGTGGATAATATGGACTAATTCGAGATCATGGGTGTGATTCGTCCGAATTTTCACGTGATCAAAATAAATTGGCAAATCAGTCCTTGTTCGCAATTTGAATCACGCGTCCATGTTCTATTCCAGAAAGTGTTTGATGAGATTCCACAACTGATCAGCGAGGATATAATTGGATTGCGATGGTTTCAGTCACTTCGCATGCAAATATGTATGAATATGACTAGTGATAGTTGAATGGTATTCATTGGCATTCCATGGGTGAATATCAATGAATCGTTTTATGGGAAAGTGTTGTCATGTTGAATTTCGTTCTCATTTCAATCACATGTACCATACCGATTTCGGACATGTCAATGTGCTTACCACTCCCCGATTGGACACTGTCATCTTCTGGAAAATGAGTGACAATATATCATTCAACTTTATCAACTCAGACAATATCTTCAATGGCCGCCTATGTGACCACGAGCCCTTCAAATAGTGCATATATGCAACTTCCAATATATTCAATAGAAACGATCAGAATAAATTCATATTTGATTTGTTTCGCATTCACATCTTTTCATTCCATCACACTGTCCCTATTGTGACGAACTGAGCAATCGGAATTATCACCACAATTCTGAACAAGTTTAGATTTGCAAAATATTGATCACTTATTCAAGAAGAAATTCGTATAATCCTCGTTGATACTAAGAATTCCAATAATGGCTCGTACTTATAGGTATATGCAGTCGAAATGGCTGAAACGTCGATTGTACCAATTCAGATTTCGTAGTGGATAATATGGACTAATTCGAGATCATGGGTGTGATTCGTCCGAATTTTCACGTGATCAAAATAAATTGGCAAATCAGTCCTTGTTCGCAATTTGAATCACGCGTCCATGTTCTATTCCAGAAAGTGTTTGATGAGATTCCACAACTGATCAGCGAGGATATAATTGGATTGCGATGGTTTCAGTCACTTCGCATGCAAATATGTATGAATATGACTAGTGGTAGTTGAATGGTATTCATTGGCATTCCATGGGTGAATATCAATGAATCGTTTTATGGGAAAGTTTTGTCATGTTGAATTTTGTTCTCATTTCAATCACATGTACCATACCGATTTCGGACATGTCAATGTGCTTACCACTCCCCGATTGGACACTGTCATCTTCTGGAAAATGAGTGACAATATATCATTCAACTTTATCAACTCAGACAATATCTTCAATGGCCGCCTATGTGACCACGAGCCCTTCAAATAGTGCATATATGCAACTTCCAATATATTCAATAGAAACGATCAGAATAAATTCATATTTGATTTGTTTCGCATTCACATCTTTTCATTCCATCACACTGTCCCTATTGTGACGAACTGAGCAATCGGAATTATCACCACAATTCTGAACAAGTTTAGATTTGCAAAATATTGATCACTTATTCAAGAAGAAATTCGTATAATCCTCGTTGATACTAAGAATTCCAATAATGGCTCGTACTTATAGGTATATGCAGTCGAAATGGCTGAAACGTCGATTGTACCAATTCAGATTTCGTAGTGGATAATATGGACTAATTCGAGATCATGGGTGTGATTCGTCCGAATTTTCACGTGATCAAAATAAATTGGCAAATCAGTCCTTGTTCGCAATTTGAATCACGCGTCCATGTTCTATTCCAGAAAGTGTTTGATGAGATTCCACAACTGATCAGCGAGGATATAATTGGATTGCGATGGTTTCAGTCACTTCGCATGCAAATATGTATGAATATGACTAGTGATAGTTGAATGGTATTCATTGGCATTCCATGGGTGAATATCAATGAATCGTTTTATGGGAAAGTGTTGTCATGTTGAATTTCGTTCTCATTTCAATCACATGTACCATACCGATTTCGGACATGTCAATGTGCTTACCACTCCCCGATTGGACACTGTCATCTTCTGGAAAATGAGTGACAATATATCATTCAACTTTATCAACTCAGACAATATCTTCAATGGCCGCCTATGTGACCACGAGCCCTTCAAATAGTGCATATATGCAACTTCCAATATATTCAATAGAAACGATCAGAATAAATTCATATTTGATTTGTTTCGCATTCACATCTTTTCATTCCATCACACTGTCCCTATTGTGACGAACTGAGCAATCGGAATTATCACCACAATTCTGAACAAGTTTAGATTTGCAAAATATTGATCACTTATTCAAGAAGAAATTCGTATAATCCTCGTTGATACTAAGAATTCCAATAATGGCTCGTACTTATAGGTATATGCAGTCGAAATGGCTGAAACGTCGATTGTACCAATTCAGATTTCGTAGTGGATAATATGGACTAATTCGAGATCATGGGTGTGATTCGTCCGAATTTTCACGTGATCAAAATAAATTGGCAAATCAGTCCTTGTTCGCAATTTGAATCACGCGTCCATGTTCTATTCCAGAAAGTGTTTGATGAGATTCCACAACTGATCAGCGAGGATATAATTGGATTGCGATGGTTTCAGTCACTTCGCATGCAAATATGTATGAATATGACTAGTGATAGTTGAATGGTATTCATTGGCATTCCATGGGTGAATATCAATGAATCGTTTTATGGGAAAGTGTTGTCATGTTGAATTTCGTTCTCATTTCAATCACATGTACCATACCGATTTCGGACATGTCAATGTGCTTACCACTCCCCGATTGGACACTGTCATCTTCTGGAAAATGAGTGACAATATATCATTCAACTTTATCAACTCAGACAATATCTTCAATGGCCGCCTATGTGACCACGAGCCCTTCAAATAGTGCATATATGCAACTTGCAATATATTCAATAGAAACGATCAGGATAAATTCATATTTGATTTGTTTCGCATTCACATCTTTTCATTCCATCACACTGTCCCTATTGTGACGAACTGAGCAATCGGAATTATCACCACAATTCTGAACAAGTTTAGATTTGCAAAATATTGATCACTTATTCAAGAAGAAATTCGTATAATCCTCGTTGATGCTAAGAATTCCAATAATGGCTCGTACTTATAGGTATATGCAGTCGAAATGGCTGAAACGTCGATTGTACCAATTCAGATTTCGTAGTGGATAATATGGACTAATTCGAGATCATGGGTGTGATTCGTCCGAATTTTCACGTGATCAAAATAAATTGGCAAATCAGTCCTTGTTCGCAATTTGAATCACGCGTCCATGTTCTATTCCAGAAAGTGTTTGATGAGATTCCACAACTGATCAGCGAGGATATAATTGGATTGCGATGGTTTCAGTCACTTCGCATGCAAATATGTATGAATATGACTAGTGGTAGTTGAATGGTATTCATTGGCATTCCATGGGTGAATATCAATGAATCGTTTTATGGGAAAGTGTTGTCATGTTGAATTTCGTTCTCATTTCAATCACATGTACCATACCGATTTCGGACATGTCAATGTGCTTACCACTCCCCGATTGGACACTGTCATCTTCTGGAAAATGAGTGACAATATATCATTCAACTTTATCAACTCAGACAATATCTTCAATGGCCGCCTATGTGACCACGAGCCCTTCAAATAGTGCATATATGCAACTTCCAATATATTCAATAGAAACGATCAGAATAAATTCATATTTGATTTGTTTCGCATTCACATCTTTTCATTCCATCACACTGTCCCTATTGTGACGAACTGAGCAATCGGAATTATCACCACAATTCTGAACAAGTTTAGATTTGCAAAATATTGATCACTTATTCAAGAAGAAATTCGTATAATCCTCGTTGATGCTAAGAATTCCAATAATGGCTCGTACTTATAGGTATATGCAGTCGAAATGGCTGAAACGTCGATTGTACCAATTCAGATTTCGTAGTGGATAATATGGACTAATTCGAGATCATGGGTGTGATTCGTCCGAATTTTCACGTGATCAAAATAAATTGGCAAATCAGTCCTTGTTCGCAATTTGAATCACGCGTCCATGTTCTATTCCAGAAAGTGTTTGATGAGATTCCACAACTGATCAGCGAGGATATAATTGGATTGCGATGGTTTCAGTCACTTCGCATGCAAATATGTATGAATATGACTAGTGGTAGTTGAATGGTATTCATTGGCATTCCATGGGTGAATATCAATGAATCGTTTTATGGGAAAGTGTTGTCATGTTGAATTTCGTTCTCATTTCAATCACATGTACCATACCGATTTCGGACATGTCAATGTGCTTACCACTCCCCGATTGGACACTGTCATCTTCTGGAAAATGAGTGACAATATATCATTCAACTTTATCAACTCAGACAATATCTTCAATGGCCGCCTATGTGACCACGAGCCCTTCAAATAGTGCATATATGCAACTTCCAATATATTCAATAGAAACGATCAGAATAAATTCATATTTGATTTGTTTCGCATTCACATCTTTTCATTCCATCACACTGTCCCTATTGTGACGAACTGAGCAATCGGAATTATCACCACAATTCTGAACAAGTTTAGATTTGCAAAATATTGATCACTTATTCAAGAAGAAATTCGTATAATCCTCGTTGATACTAAGAATTCCAATAATGGCTCGTACTTATAGGTATATGCAGTCGAAATGGCTGAAACGTCGATTGTACCAATTCAGATTTCGTAGTGGATAATATGGACTAATTCGAGATCATGGGTGTGATTCGTCCGAATTTTCACGAGATCAAAATAAATTGGCAAATCAGTCCTTGTTCGCAATTTGAATCACGCGTCCATGTTCTATTCCAGAAAGTGTTTGATGAGATTCCACAACTGATCAGCGAGGATATAATTGGATTGCGATGGTTTCAGTCACTTCGCATGCAAATATGTATGAATATGACTAGTGGTAGTTGAATGGTATTCATTGGCATTCCATGGGTGAATATCAATGAATCGTTTTATGGGAAAGTGTTGTCATGTTGAATTTCGTTCTCATTTCAATCACATGTACCATACCGATTTCGGACATGTCAATGTGCTTACCACTCCCCGATTGGACACTGTCATCTTCTGGAAAATGAGTGACAATATATCATTCAACTTTATCAACTCAGACAATATCTTCACTGGCCGCCTATGTGACCACGAGCCCTTCAAATAGTGCATATATGCAACTTCCAATATATTCAATAGAAACGATCAGGATAAATTCATATTTGATTTGTTTCGCATTCACATCTTTTCATTCCATCACACTGTCCCTATTGTGACGAACTGAGCAATCGGAATTATCACCACAATTCTGAACAAGTTTAGATTTGCAAAATATTGATCACTTATTCAAGAAGAAATTCGTATAATCCTCGTTGATACTAAGAATTCCAATAATGGCTCGTACTTATAAGTATATGCAGTCGAAATGGCTGAAACGTCGATTGTACCAATTCAGATTTCGTAGTGGATAATATGGACTAATTCGAGATCATGGGTGTGATTCGTCCGAATTTTCACGTGATCAAAATAAATTGGCAAATCAGTCCTTGTTCGCAATTTGAATCACGCGTCCATGTTCTATTCCAGAAAGTGTTTGATGAGATTCCACAACTGATCAGCGAGGATATAATTGGATTGCGATGGTTTCAGTCACTTCGCATGCAAATATGTATGAATATGACTAGTGGTAGTTGAATGGTATTCATTGGCATTCCATGGGTGAATATCAATGAATCGTTTTATGGGAAAGTGTTGTCATGTTGAATTTCGTTCTCATTTCAATCACATGTACCATACCGATTTCGGACATGTCAATGTGCTTACCACTCCCCGATTGGACACTGTCATCTTCTGGAAAATGAGTGACAATATATCATTCAACTTTATCAACTCAGACAATATCTTCAATGGCCGCCTATGTGACCACGAGCCCTTCAAATAGTGCATATATGCAACTTCCAATATATTCAATAGAAACGATCAGAATAAATTCATATTTGATTTGTTTCGCATTCACATCTTTTCATTCCATCACACTGTCCCTATTGTGACGAACTGAGCAATCGGAATTATCACCACAATTCTGAACAAGTTTAGATTTGCAAAATATTGATCACTTATTCAAGAAGAAATTCGTATAATCCTCGTTGATGCTAAGAATTCCAATAATGGCTCGTACTTATAGGTATATGCAGTCGAAATGGCTGAAACGTCGATTGTACCAATTCAGATTTCGTAGTGGATAATATGGACTAATTCGAGATCATGGGTGTGATTCGTCCGAATTTTCACGTGATCAAAATAAATTGGCAAATCAGTCCTTGTTCGCAATTTGAATCACGCGTCCATGTTCTATTCCAGAAAGTGTTTGATGAGATTCCACAACTGATCAGCGAGGATATAATTGGATTGCAATGGTTTCAGTCACTTCGCATGCAAATATGTATGAATATGACTAGTGATAGTTGAATGGTATTCATTGGCATTCCATGGGTGAATATCAATGAATCGTTTTATGGGAAAGTGTTGTCATGTTGAATTTCGTTCTCATTTCAATCACATGTACCATACCGATTTCGGACATGTCAATGTGCTTACCACTCCCCGATTGGACACTGTCATCTTCTGGAAAATGAGTGACAATATATCATTCAACTTTATCAACTCAGACAATATCTTCACTGGCCGCCTATGTGACCACGAGCCCTTCAAATAGTGCATATATGCAACTTCCAATATATTCAATAGAAACGATCAGGATAAATTCATATTTGATTTGTTTCGCATTCACATCTTTTCATTCCATCACACTGTCCCTATTGTGACGAACTGAGCAATCGGAATTATCACCACAATTCTGAACAAGTTTAGATTTGCAAAATATTGATCACTTATTCAAGAAGAAATTCGTATAATCCTCGTTGATACTAAGAATTCCAATAATGGCTCGTACTTATAAGTATATGCAGTCGAAATGGCTGAAACGTCGATTGTACCAATTCAGATTTCGTAGTGGATAATATGGACTAATTCGAGATCATGGGTGTGATTCGTCCGAATTTTCACGTGATCAAAATAAATTGGCAAATCAGTCCTTGTTCGCAATTTGAATCACGCGTCCATGTTCTATTCCAGAAAGTGTTTGATGAGATTCCACAACTGATCAGCGAGGATATAATTGGATTGCGATGGTTTCAGTCACTTCGCATGCAAATATGTATGAATATGACTAGTGGTAGTTGAATGGTATTCATTGGCATTCCATGGGTGAATATCAATGAATCGTTTTATGGGAAAGTGTTGTCATGTTGAATTTCGTTCTCATTTCAATCACATGTACCATACCGATTTCGGACATGTCAATGTGCTTACCACTCCCCGATTGGACACTGTCATCTTCTGGAAAATGAGTGACAATATATCATTCAACTTTATCAACTCAGACAATATCTTCAATGGCCGCCTATGTGACCACGAGCCCTTCAAATAGTGCATATATGCAACTTCCAATATATTCAATAGAAACGATCAGAATAAATTCATATTTGATTTGTTTCGCATTCACATCTTTTCATTCCATCACACTGTCCCTATTGTGACGAACTGAGCAATCGGAATTATCACCACAATTCTGAACAAGTTTAGATTTGCAAAATATTGATCACTTATTCAAGAAGAAATTCGTATAATCCTCGTTGATGCTAAGAATTCCAATAATGGCTCGTACTTATAGGTATATGCAGTCGAAATGGCTGAAACGTCGATTGTACCAATTCAGATTTCGTAGTGGATAATATGGACTAATTCGAGATCATGGGTGTGATTCGTCCGAATTTTCACGTGATCAAAATAAATTGGCAAATCAGTCCTTGTTCGCAATTTGAATCACGCGTCCATGTTCTATTCCAGAAAGTGTTTGATGAGATTCCACAACTGATCAGCGAGGATATAATTGGATTGCAATGGTTTCAGTCACTTCGCATGCAAATATGTATGAATATGACTAGTGATAGTTGAATGGTATTCATTGGCATTCCATGGGTGAATATCAATGAATCGTTTTATGGGAAAGTGTTGTCATGTTGAATTTCGTTCTCATTTCAATCACATGTACCATACCGATTTCGGACATGTCAATGTGCTTACCACTCCCCGATTGGACACTGTCATCTTCTGGAAAATGAGTGACAATATATCATTCAACTTTATCAACTCAGACAATATCTTCAATGGCCGCCTATGTGACCACGAGCCCTTCAAATAGTGCATATATGCAACTTCCAATATATTCAATAGAAACGATCAGAATAAATTCATATTTGATTTGTTTCGCATTCACATCTTTTCATTCCATCACACTGTCCCTATTGTGACGAACTGAGCAATCGGAATTATCACCACAATTCTGAACAAGTTTAGATTTGCAAAATATTGATCACTTATTCAAGAAGAAATTCGTATAATCCTCGTTGATGCTAAGAATTCCAATAATGGCTCGTACTTATAGGTATATGCAGTCGAAATGGCTGAAACGTCGATTGTACCAATTCAGATTTCGTAGTGGATAATATGGACTAATTCGAGATCATGGGTGTGATTCGTCCGAATTTTCACGTGATCAAAATAAATTGGCAAATCAGTCCTTGTTCGCAATTTGAATCACGCGTCCATGTTCTATTCCAGAAAGTGTTTGATGAGATTCCACAACTGATCAGCGAGGATATAATTGGATTGCGATGGTTTCAGTCACTTCGCATGCAAATATGTATGAATATGACTAGTGGTAGTTGAATGGTATTCATTGGCATTCCATGGGTGAATATCAATGAATCGTTTTATGGGAAAGTGTTGTCATGTTGAATTTCGTTCTCATTTCAATCACATGTACCATACCGATTTCGGACATGTCAATGTGCTTACCACTCCCCGATTGGACACTGTCATCTTCTGGAAAATGAGTGACAATATATCATTCAACTTTATCAACTCAGACAATATCTTCAATGGCCGCCTATGTGACCACGAGCCCTTCAAATAGTGCATATATGCAACTTCCAATATATTCAATAGAAACGATCAGGATAAATTCATATTTGATTTGTTTCGCATTCACATCTTTTCATTCCATCACACTGTCCCTATTGTGACGAACTGAGCAATCGGAATTATCACCACAATTCTGAACAAGTTTAGATTTGCAAAATATTGATCACTTATTCAAGAAGAAATTCGTATAATCCTCGTTGATGCTAAGAATTCCAATAATGGCTCGTACTTATAGGTATATGCAGTCGAAATGGCTGAAACGTCGATTGTACCAATTCAGATTTCGTAGTGGATAATATGGACTAATTCGAGATCATGGGTGTGATTCGTCCGAATTTTCACGTGATCAAAATAAATTGGCAAATCAGTCCTTGTTCGCAATTTGAATCACGCGTCCATGTTCTATTCCAGAAAGTGTTTGATGAGATTCCACAACTGATCAGCGAGGATATAATTGGATTGCGATGGTTTCAGTCACTTCGCATGCAAATATGTATGAATATGACTAGTGGTAGTTGAATGGTATTCATTGACATTCCATGGGTGAATATCAATGAATCGTTTTATGGGAAAGTGTTGTCATGTTGAATTTTGTTCTCATTTCAATCACATGTACCATACCGATTTCGGACATGTCAATGTGCTTACCACTCCCCGATTGGACACTGTCATCTTCTGGAAAATGAGTGACAATATATCATTCAACTTTATCAACTCAGACAATATCTTCAATGGCCGCCTATGTGACCACGAGCCCTTCAAATAGTGCATATATGCAACTTCCAATATATTCAATAGAAACGATCAGGATAAATTCATATTTGATTTGTTTCGCATTCACATCTTTTCATTCCATCACACTGTCCCTATTGTGACGAACTGAGCAATCGGAATTATCACCACAATTCTGAACAAGTTTAGATTTGCAAAATATTGATCACTTATTCAAGAAGAAATTCGTATAATCCTCGTTGATGCTAAGAATTCCAATAATGGCTCGTACTTATAGGTATATGCAGTCGAAATGGCTGAAACGTCGATTGTACCAATTCAGATTTCGTAGTGGATAATATGGACTAATTCGAGATCATGGGTGTGATTCGTCCGAATTTTCACGTGATCAAAATAAATTGGCAAATCAGTCCTTGTTCGCAATTTGAATCACGCGTCCATGTTCTATTCCAGAAAGTGTTTGATGAGATTCCACAACTGATCAGCGAGGATATAATTGGATTGCAATGGTTTCAGTCACTTCGCATGCAAATATGTATGAATATGACTAGTGGTAGTTGAATGGTATTCATTGGCATTCCATGGGTGAATATCAATGAATCGTTTTATGGGAAAGTGTTGTCATGTTGAATTTCGTTCTCATTTCAATCACATGTACCATACCGATTTCGGACATGTCAATGTGCTTACCACTCCCCGATTGGACACTGTCATCTTCTGGAAAATGAGTGACAATATATCATTCAACTTTATCAACTCAGACAATATCTTCAATGGCCGCCTATGTGACCACGAGCCCTTCAAATAGTGCATATATGCAACTTCCAATATATTCAATAGAAACGATCAGAATAAATTCATATTTGATTTGTTTCGCATTCACATCTTTTCATTCCATCACACTGTCCCTATTGTGACGAACTGAGCAATCGGAATTATCACCACAATTCTGAACAAGTTTAGATTTGCAAAATATTGATCACTTATTCAAGAAGAAATTCGTATAATCCTCGTTGATGCTAAGAATTCCAATAATGGCTCGTACTTATAGGTATATGCAGTCGAAATGGCTGAAACGTCGATTGTACCAATTCAGATTTCGTAGTGGATAATATGGACTAATTCGAGATCATGGGTGTGATTCGTCCGAATTTTCACGTGATCAAAATAAATTGGCAAATCAGTCCTTGTTCGCAATTTGAATCACGCGTCCATGTTCTATTCCAGAAAGTGTTTGATGAGATTCCACAACTGATCAGCGAGGATATAATTGGATTGCGATGGTTTCAGTCACTTCGCATGCAAATATGTATGAATATGACCAGTGGTAGTTGAATGGTATTCATTGGCATTCCATGGGTGAATATCAATGAATCGTTTTATGGGAAAGTGTTGTCATGTTGAATTTCGTTCTCATTTCAATCACATGTACCATACCGATTTCGGACATGTCAATGTGCTTACCACTCCCTGATTGGACACTGTCATCTTCTGGAAAATGAGTGACAATATATCATTCAACTTTATCAACTCAGACAATATCTTCAATGGCCGCCTATGTGACCACGAGCCCTTCAAATAGTGCATATATGCAACTTCCAATATATTCAATAGAAACGATCAGAATAAATTCATATTTGATTTGTTTCGCATTCACATCTTTTCATTCCATCACACTGTCCCTATTGTGACGAACTGAGCAATCGGAATTATCACCACAATTCTGAACAAGTTTAGATTTGCAAAATATTGATCACTTATTCAAGAAGAAATTCGTATAATCCTCGTTGATGCTAAGAATTCCAATAATGGCTCGTACTTATAGGTATATGCAGTCGAAATTGCTGAAACGTCGATTGTACCAATTCAGATTTCGTAGTGGATAATATGGACTAATTCGAGATCATGGGTGTGATTCGTCCGAATTTTCACGTGATCAAAATAAATTGGCAAATCAGTCCTTGTTCGCAATTTGAATCACGCGTCCATGTTCTATTCCAGAAAGTGTTTGATGAGATTCCACAACTGATCAGCGAGGATATAATTGGATTGCAATGGTTTCAGTCACTTCGCATGCAAATATGTATGAATATGACTAGTGATAGTTGAATGGTATTCATTGGCATTCCATGGGTGAATATCAATGAATCGTTTTATGGGAAAGTGTTGTCATGTTGAATTTCGTTCTCATTTCAATCACATGTACCATACCGATTTCGGACATGTCAATGTGCTTACCACTCCCCGATTGGACACTGTCATCTTCTGGAAAATGAGTGACAATATATCATTCAACTTTATCAACTCAGACAATATCTTCAATGGCCGCCTATGTGACCACGAGCCCTTCAAATAGTGCATATATGCAACTTCCAATATATTCAATAGAAACGATCAGAATAAATTCATATTTGATTTGTTTCGCATTCACATCTTTTCATTCCATCACACTGTCCCTATTGTGACGAACTGAGCAATCGGAATTATCACCACAATTCTGAACAAGTTTAGATTTGCAAAATATTGATCACTTATTCAAGAAGAAATTCGTATAATCCTCGTTGATGCTAAGAATTCCAATAATGGCTCGTACTTATAGGTATATGCAGTCGAAATGGCTGAAACGTCGATTGTACCAATTCAGATTTCGTAGTGGATAATATGGACTAATTCGAGATCATGGGTGTGATTCGTCCGAATTTTCACGTGATCAAAATAAATTGGCAAATCAGTCCTTGTTCGCAATTTGAATCACGCGTCCATGTTCTATTCCAGAAAGTGTTTGATGAGATTCCACAACTGATCAGCGAGGATATAATTGGATTGCGATGGTTTCAGTCACTTCGCATGCAAATATGTATGAATATGACCAGTGGTAGTTGAATGGTATTCATTGGCATTCCATGGGTGAATATCAATGAATCGTTTTATGGGAAAGTGTTGTCATGTTGAATTTCGTTCTCATTTCAATCACATGTACCATACCGATTTCGGACATGTCAATGTGCTTACCACTCCCCGATTGGACACTGTCATCTTCTGGAAAATGAGTGACAATATATCATTCAACTTTATCAACTCAGACAATATCTTCAATGGCCGCCTATGTGACCACGAGCCCTTCAAATAGTGCATATATGCAACTTCCAATATATTCAATAGAAACGATCAGAATAAATTCATATTTGATTTGTTTCGCATTCACATCTTTTCATTCCATCACACTGTCCCTATTGTGACGAACTGAGCAATCGGAATTATCACCACAATTCTGAACAAGTTTAGATTTGCAAAATATTGATCACTTATTCAAGAAGAAATTCGTATAATCCTCGTTGATGCTAAGAATTCCAATAATGGCTCGTACTTATAGGTATATGCAGTCGAAATGGCTGAAACGTCGATTGTACCAATTCAGATTTCGTAGTGGATAATATGGACTAATTCGAGATCATGGGTGTGATTCGTCCGAATTTTCACGTGATCAAAATAAATTGGCAAATCAGTCCTTGTTCGCAATTTGAATCACGCGTCCATGTTCTATTCCAGAAAGTGTTTGATGAGATTCCACAACTGATCAGCGAGGATATAATTGGATTGCGATGGTTTCAGTCACTTCGCATGCAAATATGTATGAATATGACCAGTGATAGTTGAATGGTATTCATTGGCATTCCATGGGTGAATATCAATGAATCGTTTTATGGGAAAGTGTTGTCATGTTGAATTTCGTTCTCATTTCAATCACATGTACCATACCGATTTCGAACATGTCAATGTGCTTACCACTCCCCGATTGGACACTGTCATCTTCTGGAAAATGAGTGACAATATATCATTCAACTTTATCAACTCAGACAATATCTTCAATGGCCGCCTATGTGACCACGAGCCCTTCAAATAGTGCATATATGCAACTTCCAATATATTCAATAGAAACGATCAGAATAAATTCATATTTGATTTGTTTCGCATTCACATCTTTTCATTCCATCACACTGTCCCTATTGTGACGAACTGAGCAATCGGAATTATCACCACAATTCTGAACAAGTTTAGATTTGCAAAATATTGATCACTTATTCAAGAAGAAATTCGTATAATCCTCGTTGATGCTAAGAATTCCAATAATGGCTCGTACTTATAGGTATATGCAGTCGAAATGGCTGAAACGTCGATTGTACCAATTCAGATTTCGTAGTGGATAATATGGACTAATTCGAGATCATGGGTGTGATTCGTCCGAATTTTCACGAGATCAAAATAAATTGGCAAATCAGTCCTTGTTCGCAATTTGAATCACGCGTCCATGTTCTATTCCAGAAAGTGTTTGATGAGATTCCACAACTGATCAGCGAGGATATAATTGGATTGCGATGGTTTCAGTCACTTCGCATGCAAATATGTATGAATATGACTAGTGGTAGTTGAATGGTATTCATTGGCATTCCATGGGTGAATATCAATGAATCGTTTTATGGGAAAGTGTTGTCATGTTGAATTTCGTTCTCATTTCAATCACATGTACCATACCGATTTCGGACATGTCAATGTGCTTACCACTCCCCGATTGGACACTGTCATCTTCTGGAAAATGAGTGACAATATATCATTCAACTTTATCAACTCAGACAATATCTTCAATGGCCGCCTATGTGACCACGAGCCCTTCAAATAGTGCATATATGCAACTTCCAATATATTCAATAGAAACGATCAGAATAAATTCATATTTGATTTGTTTCGCATTCACATCTTTTCATTCCATCACACTGTCCCTATTGTGACGAACTGAGCAATCGGAATTATCACCACAATTCTGAACAAGTTTAGATTTGCAAAATATTGATCACTTATTCAAGAAGAAATTCGTATAATCCTCGTTGATGCTAAGAATTCCAATAATGGCTCGTACTTATAGGTATATGCAGTCGAAATGGCTGAAACGTCGATTGTACCAATTCAGATTTCGTAGTGGATAATATGGACTAATTCGAGATCATGGGTGTGATTCGTCCGAATTTTCACGTGATCAAAATAAATTGGCAAATCAGTCCTTGTTCGCAATTTGAATCACGCGTCCATGTTCTATTCCAGAAAGTGTTTGATGAGATTCCACAACTGATCAGCGAGGATATAATTGGATTGCGATGGTTTCAGTCACTTCGCATGCAAATATGTATGAATATGACCAGTGGTAGTTGAATGGTATTCATTGGCATTCCATGGGTGAATATCAATGAATCGTTTTATGGGAAAGTGTTGTCATGTTGAATTTCGTTCTCATTTCAATCACATGTACCATACCGATTTCGGACATGTCAATGTGCTTACCACTCCCCGATTGGACACTGTCATCTTCTGGAAAATGAGTGACAATATATCATTCAACTTTATCAACTCAGACAATATCTTCAATGGCCGCCTATGTGACCACGAGCCCTTCAAATAGTGCATATATGCAACTTCCAATATATTCAATAGAAACGATCAGAATAAATTCATATTTGATTTGTTTCGCATTCACATCTTTTCATTCCATCACACTGTCCCTATTGTGACGAACTGAGCAATCGGAATTATCACCACAATTCTGAACAAGTTTAGATTTGCAAAATATTGATCACTTATTCAAGAAGAAATTCGTATAATCCTCGTTGATGCTAAGAATTCCAATAATGGCTCGTACTTATAGGTATATGCAGTCGAAATGGCTGAAACGTCGATTGTACCAATTCAGATTTCGTAGTGGATAATATGGACTAATTCGAGATCATGGGTGTGATTCGTCCGAATTTTCACGTGATCAAAATAAATTGGCAAATCAGTCCTTGTTCGCAATTTGAATCACGCGTCCATGTTCTATTCCAGAAAGTGTTTGATGGGATTCCTCATCTGTTCTTCATTTTCGTGCTCATGTTATCTTTTCAGCACCCTTCCTTCTTATTTGTCCTCTATTTTTACGGTTTATTTCTCGTTTTCCTCGTTTCGTTTTTTCAGTTTTCCGATATCTTTTTCACTTTTTTCCCTTTTTTTCTTGTTTGTTTTGCGTTTTTTTATTCTCTTCTCTGTTTTGTTTATTTCTTCCCATTTCTTTCTGCTTTCCTGTTTGTTTCGTGTTGTCTTCTCTTTTGAATTTCTTTCTCTGCTTCCCTTTTTTTTCGAATTCTTCCTCTTACGCAACTGCATTTCCTTATTTACATGAACCTTTTCCAATTGTTCCCCCATTCACGTTGCTTCAGTATTCCTTGTTTGGCATTGTATTTTCTTCCCACACTCTTACTTGATTTATACTTATTAGGACCCTTGTTTCAGATTTTTCAATTCAATGTTATCGCATTATTCTCAATTTCGTTTACTGGATTTTTAAATTTTTTTGCATTGTTTATTCCTTTCATTACATATGACTAACCTCTTGCTAGTAATTTCCAACTTTAGTGTGTTTCCAATTCATTTCTTTTTACAAAATTGATCTAATATCTGGGTTTTATAGGGAAGGGCATTTTGAAATTTCTCCAAATCCATTATTCCCTTCAACGTTTTTCGAAGAATTAAAAGTCACCGCTTTTTGCGGAGAAGTGTGCCCGAGATGACATTCCTCTCCTACCAGTTTTACCGATGTAATTACTTTTCATTCATGAAAGCATGCTAGCTTATCTTCAGGCTACACTCTGAAATATATTGGCCGATAGTGCGTACGATGTTCCCCAAAGATATTTACGGATATAAAAACTACACGCCGGTTATCTGCACTCAAATGAGTGCTAGTTCGATACACTTGTCGTTTTTGACTGAAGTGTAACATACTTGACAAGATATGCTTAAGAACAAAGAATAACATCAAAAGAAGTTCTTATTCCACGAGTGGTGAATTATGGCTTACATAACATTTATACAAACAAAGGTCACACTGAGCGCAGACGACTTCACTTTTTTCGAAAACTCAATGTGGACTTCATCAAAATAAAAAACGCTTCTCTGAGACACAAAACGAGAATAGTTTGGTAAAGGTAACTGACCGTCAACACAGTCGACAAACGGGTCCTCTGGTGTTTCTGCGCAATAGCAACGAGAATGTGAGCGGTAGAGTTAAATATTCTTTAACGTAAACCAAACACTAGTAGATATTTTGCAGCACACTGAAATAGGTTCATTCTCAGCTATATTCACTTCGAGGGTAGAGATAGGACAATAAATTGATCAACGGCGACAGAAATGGAGTCGAAACTCTCCCTGAACCATTTTGAATTACTAGGCCGTGATGGAATTATGCACTGATATGCATACAATATTAGTTCAAATACGTTTTTTATACCTAATACTACGCGTACTATCAAATGAGAACGTTAGAAAGACCACCGCGATATTTCCCCTGTTTCTCTTTGACAAACTTTTCTGTTGAAAGAAATATCTCGTCGCATCACTATTGGGCAACCACAGGAATTAGTTATTTTTTTGAGGCTCTCATGAATAATAAGTTTTAACTTCGTTCGAATAATTGGTATCATCCCCTGGTAATGAACAGAATTCTACGGCTCACCGCAATGTGTACACAAATTATTAATAAAACGAATGTCAGTTCCGCTACTCAAACCTCGGGAGTAACAGAGTCTTAGATAACTCAACCACCACCTGTTTTTCTAGTTGCAAGCTAGTAATGAGCAGGCTTAAGGAAAACAGCTACTTTTTCATGTTTTACAAGTTTATTAAGTGCAGGTAATTAGGTTGTAAGTTGCTTGCGTCCTTGGTCTCTACTCGTTGATAGTTCGGCCAGTCTGCTCGCGTACAAATATCAAACCACACCTAGTTAGATTCCGACCTTCATCCAGTTACGCCTCACTAATTTACTCCACATGCTCATCGATCCACTTTCCGCTTGGTCACTCGACCACATTGAAGGGACTTTTTTGGGTGTTGCCCTAAGCACCATTACAGATCCAGTGCCAAACATACGCTTGCGTATTTTGTGCCTTTTCAGTGATGCGGTAGATTTGTCAAATTCAAAATGTTTAAACAGCACACCTCCGTCCGAAATACTGGGTTATTTGGTTTCTGCGAGACAATCCACATGACTATTTGTGTTGAGGGTCCCATTTCGAAGACAATGCGCTAACAATGATTCACGTGTTCCTATGAGTATCATGTGAATTAACCTCAGGTAATCACAGGTTGCAGGTAAAAACTGCCAAGCTTTCCGAATAGGACTTCAATACATTCTCTAGTTTAGCGGCTAAATGCTTTTGTTTAGATTCCTTGAACCGCAGTTACAGACTCGCTCACCTCATTCCTAAAGCCTTACTTCGAAGATGAAGACTTTGCTGCCATTAATTTACAATCCTGTGTAACCCCTAATCTGTGAAGCAAACTCAACTTAACTGAAACATTTGGCCTTCAAACCACGAAAAATACTGCAGTTAGTTGACGTAATGGTAAAAACTGTTTATATTCAGTCAGACTCGGCAAACCATTGATAATGCTTCGTCAACCTAACAACCTAACGGAATTTTCGTATCGATACAGGTTTGCTCATTTACAAGCAACTCGAAGCCAATAAGTTAAATGAGGAAACCGAAGTAGATTGAAACTTACCAAAAACTGCCGGGGCTGCAAGAAATCACCGGGAACACTGCATATATAGCCAGCTCAACTACACTGTGCTTGTATCAGTTATGTATCTGTTTAATAACCCTAATATAAATCTCACCATTTGGCATAGTCGTATGAATGGCCGCTGGTAGTAAGCAAATCATTTGTCAACCGAAACAATTTCAAGCCACATCTATTTGTATTGCATATGGTCGAACGCCTCAAGTTCCAGGTTTATTGAGGCTAGTTTCTTACTCATACAATCACCACGTATGTTCACAGTGACTATTAGATGAACACTATCAGCATGTTTGCAAACATTCGTATTTCGAATCGCATCACTCCCCATATTCGTCACCATCAAATCGGTATTCACAAAATATGTTTTTTATAAAAATGATCGTCTCTGTTTAAATGTTATCTACCACCAACCTCGCACCACTTCCCCTCCTTTATTATACCGAATGAAAATATTTCCCTTCCTTTTACCAACTGCGGGAAGTCTGATATTCCTGATTCAGTGAGTATCCCCCCGTCAACATGATAATACCGTTGACTTGACAACGATACGATTTTATACAATGGTTCAAACACTTGTCCCTATGTTTACTGCAAAGGTTAGATCATTTATTTTATAAACTAAATAGCTAAAGATCGGTGTACTATATAGAGGCACATCTATCTTAACTGTTACATTTGGTTACCTCCTAAACTCCAGTCCCCAGTCACGGAAATGAGTGATTTCAAATCTCGTGATGCACTACCAAATCTAATTTACAGTCTTATTGGTTCCTCGAAAAATGGTTTTGAGGCCGGAGCAACTACATCTAACCAAATGACACGTTCTTTCCGGTCTTCATGATTCTCCGGCTTGCAGTCACAGCTTCACGAATACCATTTGGCGCTGGAACATGACTGTTACCAAATCACACCTTATGAAAACTGTCCGTTAGTCACTAATCCCATGACAAGATGCGTAAGCAGATTGATCTTCTTACTGGAGCTAGTGGGACGCTGTACAACGCCATATGCTTTTGCGATTTGGAGTTAAATAACTGATCCCATGCAAGTGGCTCGAAGCGCTCCGGCCGTACCGGAGCGTAGGTGAAAATCACGCGTAAACTCAAATTCCGTCAGGTTAAAAGTATTTTACTATTCCCATCATTTCACCGACAAGCCTTTTGTACAGTGCACGAAGCCATCACTCGTTGCTTGTTTGCTTGAAGCACATGCTACCTTTCGGTAGCGTTTTCATTTGGATAAAACTGTGATTCAAGCACTTGCCTACTTGTTTAGGTTTTTGTTTACGTGCTTGTGCTTGGACCTACCATGCTCTGGCACGGAAAGCACTTTCATCTACACAAGGGCGCTCTCCTTCTGCCTACCAAATTCTTGGCATAATAGTGTTTTGGAAAAAATCGATCTGAGGTCCAGTTGATCAGCTCGTTCTCTATAGAAGGTGCAGAACCTTATTGAAGCAAATAACGAAAGTAGTTATCATCCCTGAATCATCAACTATTTTTGACTGGTGAGATCTGACTTCATCCCTTATTATTCACTGAAATGAGTTGTCACTTTTGAATTTCGGTGTTAATTCGCTAACCATTTTTCTCACATAACGCGGTGATCGAATTGTTTATGTCTTCAACTATCCAGTATGAAAGTTGAAGATTATAAGAAGTTCTTCGAAGTCAGACAGGACGACGAGACAAACAGAAGCGTGACTCTCTACCAACAAAACTGAGCGACAACTGAGGCGTTCGATCATAGTCCCTCATGCCAAATAAACGAAAATTATCTCCTCAATGATGATTTCAGACAAATCTGATGTCTTATGTTTAGTAGAGTAATATCAAATACATTGTTCAGTGTCGGCCCCTAGTGGGAGAAGCCTGCCCTTCACATTATTTTTCTCGCATGAGAGACTTTAAAATAGTGATTTACTAGATGCTTCCGGCATCAGACTCCTGAGAATTGGGAGCAGAATACAAGCAGCTTTTATGAACCTCGTCAATATCAAGTACATTATCCATGATTCTGTTTGTAGACTTCACCGGTATACAATATTTAACTTATGCATAGGATGAACGAAAGAGAAATTTCAAAAAACATGTTGTGCGAAACATTGGAAAACAAAAAAACGAAATATGTTTCATACACATCTTACTATCTGGTCTGCAACTAGTGAGCTTTGAAGATCCCTGGTATGAACTTGCTGTACTCGTTAAATGTCGCACGATATTGACCAAATTAAGGTTATCCTGTCCAGTAATATCAAACAGCAGATCCATTTTCAAGACCAACGGATCAAGATCATCCGAAACATCTTTGAACGAGACCAGTTTGTATTGTTTATCTATGGATTTCATCCAATGAACCAACTAGGATGGATAAAGGTGGGGATTGCAAGGTGAAAAGAAAGCAAGCATGGTAAATTGCTGGATGTGATGGTGTAGTAGTAGTAGTATTGATGAAAGTAGTAGTTGCAGTTTTTTTCACTTCAACAATCTTCGTGATAATAGAATTTGTAGTAGTATTGATAGCCCTAGAAACGGCATTAGTGCTACCACTAAGGAGGATATCACTCAATTTTCGGCCATTAATTGGCAGAATCGAGGTCAGGGTGAGTATCAAAGGAATCACGAGCAACAGAACAGAGCATCGACGGGGTGGACCAATAAGTTGGAAAAAAGGGAACTCGAATCAGAAGAAACGACTACGACAATTAGTAGATCCAACCCTTTTCGAATTTCAGAACTCTCCACCCTACAATTGGCTGGCCATCAAAAAACAGCGATAGAGGAAACAAAAGCCTTATTGATAGAAGTAGAATAATTCTTGTGGTAGTGTGATATTCTCATTAGCTGTACCAGGAACAGTAGTTGCAGCGGTAGCAGTAGTCATGCTAGCCTTACTAGAAGTAGAAGCCGTTATGAGACTAATGGTATTACCAGTAGTATTATTGGTTTTATTACTAGTAGTATTGACAGTTTCCATGCTTATTATGTCAGTGATTGTATTCGCAGTAACCCTGACCATTCTTCTGGACCCTCAATTTATAGCAATACGAAAATACTGAGGACCTAAAAATGCAATATTTGCAATATAGTTTGTATCTCACTTAGGCCATGCCAGTCAAATTAGATACATGTTTCATTTGTCTGTTTTAGTTTTTGTTCTGGTACGGTTTATTTTCACATGTTGCTTCTCCGCTGTATGTTGTTTTGTTACAGTTATTGTTTTAAATTGCAAACATTGCTCCGCCATCGATCAGGTATTGTATAGCAATACAAAATCGAGGTTATATCAGAGCTATTGCAATAATTTGCAATTCTTCACGATAACAAATATTCTGTTTATTTGTTAGGGTTCATCTATGCCACAACCAGAAGCTCAGAATAAAAAATAATTTTTTTAACAAATGCACAAATGATGACCGTAAAATTCTAGTTCACTTGGACAGTGTTAGCTCGCTTTTGGTAAGTTTGTGATTCGCGGGTCCTCCCCAGTAATTTTATCATCATCCTTTCAACATTGCAGTCTATAACTGATTCCGATCACATGTACTGATTTTCGGTAGAAGTTTCAAAATTCCATCGTGGAAATAGCACCAGTGACGAGATGAAGTGAATCGCTATAGTGAAGGAACAGTAAAATGACTTAAAGATGTTACGTCCTAAATGGAAGTAACCCATTACGTAAAAGAAAACTGGTTCCTCTTTTTCATCTTTGTGTATCAGCCCAGAAAGCTTGAAGCGGACCTCTGGTAAATAAGCATATATATTTGTCGCATTCAATAATAAAGTTCTGGTCGGTGATGTCCAATATAGCTCTTTTCAAAATACTTTCACCAAGAATTGAAGACGATTGGTGATTTTCAGCCATTTGTCCGAATGACTGACGTGTCTTTTAACCAGTAAATCCTCTTTGAAACATGATATAATTTCAGCGTAAAAATCCCACACGGAGAAGAAACGCTGATTCATCACCGAATCACATATTAGCTCAACATCAATGGATGTTCGCGCGAAGGCATGCATGGACAGTCTACAGAAGCAAGATGAATTTCACTAGTCACCGTACCTGGCGAACTGCCAGTCAGACCATTCGTCATGGATACAATCAATTTGTGCAAAGCTAGTCTGATCATCTTTACGCTTAGCACACAGTGTGGTTTCAAACCAATAGTGGTACCCTCCATAGGCTGACGCCTTGTACCTAAGATATGAAGTCTACTGGATTGGAAGATGCACATAAAATACCATGTTCCTAGTTCGGTCAAAAAGGTGAAAGATAAAAAAGGGGTTACAACCGGTAATGCAGCTAATTAATTACTCAATAAATTAGACCTCATCTTGAATATTGAAAAATGGAACCACTCAAAAAGCACTTTTACCAAATGCCACTACAGCCTTGGATGTTCCATTCTTAAGAAACGTAATTGATATTTACAGCCACAGAAGAGAAAATCTGAACATTTTTACCAAAATATTTTTTTAAATACTCAAATGAGCATTCTGATTTTAAAATAAACTGCCTCTTATTCCTGAGCAGTTTGCGCCGGCTAATTTCAATACGGTAATTCAAAGACTACAAAAGAGAATGGAATGGAAATCATCATCCCCTATGAAAGTCGCAGAGCCTTGTGATAATCTGCGTGCACAATCGTGAATGCGAATTCAAGTGCAAATACCCTGTTCATCTCGGATGCTGTTGCAAACGTTCAGGGGCCGAAATCAAGCCCATAAATAGATCATAGAACTAATATATAGCCACCATTATCAGAGTTTGACAGTCAGTCTGGTTCAGGGATGATTCATTATTCGAAAAAAACTGTTCCCAACTTGATTTGAAATTGGCCCGCGGTTGATTTGAATACTCCAGAAGTTGTACTCAAATGCTATTGGTTTCGGGACCTAATGCGACATGAAACTAAAAGGTTCGGTTCCATTAGATTAATTTATCAAAAGGATGACCAGCCCTGTGTAGGAATGGTCACACAGTTGAAAACTACCTCAAGACGCATTGAAATGGCCACCACGGTATGATCATCCACATCGAATTTTTTGAACACTGTGGAGTGTCTGTCAGCTGTTCCGTCATTTCGCGGTTCAAAGTAACGAACTGCATATAAATACCGTTAAGCTCCCGAAAACGGCCAATTATTGTGTGAAAATTTAGCCTTCACAACAATCCGTAATGGGTAAGAAACAGTTTAATTATAACTGAAAAACGATTGATCCGCAGAAGCTCTGAACAACCTTCTTAACCATGTCATTCCAAAAATTGACTCAGTACATGCTGGCTTCGTACAATCCTAATAAGAATACAGCTGTCATCCAAATTTTGAGTGTTCCGGTACAGGAATAATGGACAAATGAGTATAAGCTGAGCATACCTGAAGGGCGGCTAAAATCGGGAAACCGGTCACGTGCAATAATATTCCTATTGCAAAATCATACTTGGAGCCACGTGTCATCACTCTGGAGGTCAACCGTGTTATTCAACGAAATAGCTCTCGAGGAATCACGAGGTTGTAGCTAGGAATTATATTTTGATTTGCCTTAGAAAAGAATCTACTGGACAATCAACATCATCCTGGTAAATCTGATTTACAGACTGATTTTGAATACTTACGAAAAGCTTTACTTCTCCATTAGATATTAATAAAGCCGATAAATTTCAATTTATTTGAAACGCTAAGCTATTTTATCGCCATGCTGGGCTTAATTCTTGGTGTCAACGATTTCACATTACTTACAATGGCAAAAAGTTGTTGAAACTACCGCTTCTTCAGACACAAAGCACCCAGTTGCATCAAGCAATATGTTTCACAATACCTACTCCTTCCAGCTGGTGTTGCGTATCACAAAAGGAAGATACTGACGTCCAGGTAAGTGAGGCTAACCACGGTGCAAGATCCAGAACTGTGAGCGTATAACCGCTTGACACAACGTGTTTACCTACCTCGAGTCTAACCTAATAAACCAAAAGGAACCCAAGGAACCAACTCTTCTCACTTGTATTGTGATCAACCCATTTTTAACTTGTTTCCCAATCATCTGAATTAATATTTCACCACCTGAGTTGTTTTGTTCTTCTCTTGTTTTGACTCACAAACGGTTTTAATACGAGTTTTTCTTTATCGCTCCATTTGTCTTGAGACAAGTCTTTGCCTCCATTCCTTGTCAGTTCTCCGACTATTGTTATGGCTGGAAGAAAAATAAACAGAATAACATTTCAGAAGACGTTTTTTATTGAGGGTAAAACATACATCGGTTCTTTCCTGTGCAGTCAGTGGTTCCATAATTTGAGGAGGCTGAATCAGGCATCTTTTATTCAGAGTAGAACATTCCACGAATAAAAATGCTTCTCCTGCTGATCTGCATGGACTAAAGTAAAACGGTTTCATGTGGTTTTCGCTTACGTATGTTTGCGTGTGCTTGTCTATGTATGCTAACAGAATCCACTATTTTTATATTCACGCTGCCTTAACTGAGTTGCAGGTACCGCTTTTGTGGTGAGTGCAGCCCACAGATACATCTGGTGTTGCACGACTCAACTTTCGACAGCTACGCTTGAAGTGACTAATGCGATCAATTTTATGCACTCAAGGTGAGATTCGAGCAATTGATTCTCCCGCTTTGTACTCTCGACAGTTTGCGGGTACTTGCGGTTATTGATGAATGATGACTTTTAGTAAGCTTTATGATTTTCATCCCCATTGATCAGTATAAGATTATCCAAAATGATCACAGTGATGAAGTAGTTGGAAGCACTCGTTGCGGAAACCGGCCTTTCTTCCCCAATGTAGTCATAAACACATTTTTTATCTCAAACGGTTCCAAAAATCAAAGATTTTACTGCAGCCTCATCGAAGGCACATTTATGTGAAGTAATTTCGAATCAAATTAAACTAATGAGGCTTCAAGTATTTTACAATTTTTGCACAACGTGGTGGATAATGAAGGGCTATTTCTTCTCTACTGGAATTCAGGTTGTATTCAAATGACTAATTTTGAAGATGTGTGCTGCTTAGCCTAAGTAGCTCAAAGTAATATCAGCCATAATAAGATCGAAGAACCGTAAAAGGTCACAATAGAACAAGCGTGGAAACTAGCAGCGCCTCATCACACTTCGCTTACCACCAATGTGATCAAAGGCCTCGGTTTTCAGACCATTTATCTTAGAAGCAATAAAGCGATATAAACACTTGGCCAGCACAGACTGCATTATGCATGTCACCATTTTCTCTACAACCACTTGAAAGTAAGCCTTTTTTCGTGACTTTCGATTGTCAAGTCCGTTCTCCTTGTGAGTTTTCAAACTTTATTTCGAAATATAAATATATATATATATATGTATATATATATAGTGTTGAACTTGAAATCTAACTGGACGCGTTCAGTGGAACTTTGTCTCTTTCAGTTAAATCACGAATGAAAACCACGCATGCTATCGTAGATTTATAATTGCCGGTGGTATGTTCAAGTAGAAAAATGAAAGCCTTGGCGGTAATTCAATTACAATGTTCTCGTACATACTGGTATTGTCCGATTTCCTCTTCTCAAAATTTTCGTCCAATACAAAAATATTTGTTTTACAATTAAACCAAATCATCGGCCTATATTCTCATTCATATAGGTTAATTTCTCCAAATGTTGAACCCGGTTCTTTTAGTTCCCAGTTTTATTCCATTTCGTTGTGATGACATTATAATCACAAACACTACTAACAAAATGACGGGATGCATGTTATAGATAACGACATACCCTGCACCTGAACTTCACGATATTGCTCTGTCAGGGTTGCGGAATGGATGAAATTGAAATTGTTTTGCGAAATGTTTGTGGGTTATTATACGAATTTTGGAAACAATACAACGACAGTTTTTGACGGAATACATAGTTGACCTTCCCTTCTTGATAAGGGTGTTCGATATTCTTTTATCAGACAAATTGCTCAACCAGTCTGTGCTGATTGCATTTAAATCATAAACTCATTTATTTAACTGTATCACAGTCTGCATGTACATTATCCGTAGGATGACTTCATCGTTGGCTAAACTCATTTGTTTTGTGCATTATATCTGGGACAAATTCTGAGCCTGGTTCGGAGCTGTTCCGTTTGCTTTCTGTGTATTTCATACTCCCAATACGATTTATATTGGTAACAATCAGCGTCACGGTCCCTTTTATCGTTGTAGGTTTTTGCATTTTAAAGATTTCCAATGATTCCGTTCTATCACTCAGGAATTTATCGACCATATTGAGAATATATCCGTAGTATATTTCCCCACTAGTAGACTTTGAAAAGAGAGCAGCACATTTTTGACGGATACCGGATAAGACGGCTGTTGATCGGTCAGCCATTTAACTTTCTCCAACTTATAACACAACTTTCCGTAAGATTTGGTGAATACACACTTCATCAGCTAGTTTTTACCTGGAAACTTCGAGGCTGCCAAAATAGCTAGTTTTCACTACATGATGAAGAACTAAACTAGCTTATACGAAACTTTAATTTGCACTGGCACCTGAAAAACTTCCATTCACGACTTGAAATAAAAATACTCTCCCGGACAAACACGGGATTTACCACCCGGGGTTAAAATTACGGCTGAATCTCCACTCGGACAGCCCCGTTTGCAGATAGCACCAGTGTTTGCTCGGCTACCCCACCGATGAGTCACGAATAGTGTCCAGTGTTAAAAAGCCTCACGTTTTTCTTGTCAAACGAAGATTAACAGATAGGGCCATTAAGATAGCCACTAAGCTAAACAGCAGTTCTCAGTGTACTTATGTAAATCCAAAACAAGGAAGTGCAAGCAAAGGACATTTCAGATCGACATGCTTATTCCGCAGAAGTAAGTACTAGTAAGTGTTAGGATCGGACACATCCTTTCCGCATGGGAGGGTTAGCATATTTATTACATGTTCGGCTTCAGAGTATTAGTCCTTTGAGATACGCAGTGATGAGTTTTGCCAAACCCGACAAATCACCCGTGCACATCTGCTGAACAACAATTTATAACATCAATTTATAGTGGACACTGGAAGTGCTGACTGGTTTTTTTTCTACACGATTTTTCAACCACTTTTGTTACTGTTAAACTCCACTTTACTTTCTTTTCAGTCATCGACAATGATGCATAATCATTACCACTACTTTGTTCTTGTGAATTATTCTCCGCTTATAATCACCTAAATCCTTTAATGTGCTCATTATTTGTGATTAAGTCTGGCATTTCTATAATTGATTTAAATTGTAAAGACAGTGTGTACGTGTCATTAGACTTTTATCCACATCCCGTCAGTTTTGGGTTCGGAACCAAATACATGACCGTTTGTGAACCTCTGGTGGTGTAACAAAGACTCCAGGGAATGTTGAATTAATGGAATCTTTTTTATGAATAGCTGCATCATTCTCCTCGAGACAACTAAGCCATTAAAATGAACACTGAGTGGTTTATTCCATTATGAAGCGCCAATCTTCGTGAGTTCTTCCGCTTGAGCAATCCTGAATATGACGGAGGTGAGACGAGGTGAAAATACCATTAAGATGTGTGTTGACGAGGACATAACACTAAACAAGCCGATAAAATTGTTAGTTGTTTTTAATCTAGAGCCCGAATAAATTATTCATCAGCTTCACGGTCCAAAGTTTGTGTCGAAGCTTGATTGGAATTAGGTATTTCTCTAAATCTCATTTGATGAATAATCAAGTGTACTGAAAACCATCAACACACCTTCTGGTTTGTTACAATACAGTGTTATATTGTTTGGTTTCGGCATTTCAAAAGGTTAAGGCGTGTTCGAGCACCTCACCACCATAGTGTCAAGTACGCTTCTGATACAGAGTTATATGACGAACAGTTACCCTTTTTATCTGATCGATTGTATAAATAAGGTCCTCGAATTCCTAATTATCTCCTCTCATAACGGCACCAGTCCCAACTTGAGTTGCTGTTTTCGAGTTCACTTGGGGGCGGGTGACTTCACCAAACACATCCCCGTATCAGATTCACTGACATCGCTTGTTGGTCATTGAAATGTACAAAACAACATTGACAATAGCACGTCACATCGGGATCTATCACGGATTTTATATCGTGTGTGGGAGAATAGCAATGAGTAATGGATGTGAACTACCACAAGGGATGTTTCCTGGAAGCAGAGGTCCACGTTTCCACCGGTCCCATCCCAATACGGCTGACATTCGAAACACTTTGGAAGAAATTACCGCCTCAATGATTCTTTTATTCAGAGTTTCAGTTAAATAAATTCTCGCAATATGTTTGGAAATATTCACTGGAAAACAGCTGTTTATTCTCTTACCGGTGAACTGAACATCACTCGGTTGCAGTTTGAACTGGATTCTCACTGTTTTTTCCCATTGTGTGAATAGGTCCTTTTTGCAACGGATATTACGTTTTGCCGTCAGATCTGCGAGTGGCACAGCCAAGTAGACTGTCAGTTGGGTTTTCGTCCCAGTACGGTTGCTTCGGCATCCAATCACTTTTTCACTGATAAATTCATACGGTAAAGCTGTTGCGTTCATGAACTAGAACAAAAGAAAGGTATTAGAAATAAATTCATTCCGTGTGTTTTTGCTTAGAACTGCCCAGAGTATCATCCATTTTAAAACGGTCTCGTTGGGTTGATGATCTAGTCAGCAGTTGAGATAAACGTCAAACAGATATAAAAATCATATACAAATGAAAGTTGCAACCTTTTGCATAATGAGATTTAAACAAATTTAAAACAGACTACTTGAATGATTCCGCTAGCGTCCAATGAAACGAAATGTTTTCGAATTCAAAACACCAAAAATCATTAGCGTCTAAGTCAATTTACCCAGTCGCATATTGGACTCCAGCCGGAGGATGGATTTACGTGCGATTTTGCTCGCAGATCCCAGTCGTTTTCGTCAACGTCCAAATGAACCTCGAAAGCTTGTTATTGCATGAACAGGAGCAAAATGTTGTTAGTCAAAAACCTCAAGTCGAGAAATGGTTTTTTTTATAGATACCAACGCGAAACCACCACAGCCTTTCAAGGGCTATAATGTTGTGCCCGTTATAGTTGATTATTCAATGGACAATGGTTTTAAGAATGGTCACACAGCATGACGTCCGTGTTTGACTCCATTTCATATATCTTTTACAGAATTAAAAAATCGGGGTAAATTTATCACTAAAATGTGTCCAACACATGTTTTCATATGTAAACTGAGTGAGTACATAATGTACCAGAATGTAGCGATCTGGTTATTTCCTCTGTTATCAGTGATAGTAATTGGGTGTTTATATTTTTTATCATTTACTGGTCACAAAAAGGGAGAGTGAAATATTTTTTACATGATTATTGTCCTCTATTTTTGCAATTATCTGACGCGGGGAAAGCAGTGTCCAATCGGAACAAACAATCTACTAAAAACACTACCATTGACGGTTTTTGCGGGCGTTTGATTGTTTCTTATCTAAGGGAACTCACGTATTACGAGCCAAATATGACTACAGGTGGATGAAAAGCCTAACTGGTGTCTTACTGTTAACCTTTGATGACCGAAAGCGAGGACGGATGTTTTTTCAACGTGGTAAAGTCTCAACCAAATATAGATTTGGGCAACGATTTTCGAGTGAAAACAATTATCTAACCACCTACGTATGTCCTCTAATTTGTACTAAATGTAGTATTCATGATCTCGCGATGGAACGTGGTACCGTGTAAAAGGCGATGACACAACTTTCGAATGAGCAGTCAACAGAGATCACATTTCAGTAAGTAGGTTGGACGGTCTATACATTTGTCACCCTCTGCCCTAAGAGTCTTTTTGGAACAAACATTTCACAGGATGACTTATGGGCTAAATTTACTCGGACCGATTCAAATTTCTTTCCGTTTTCAGCACTCCATTCCGGATTTTCTCACCGTTTGATCCATTATTTCCTGTCATCACAACATGGGAACAGCATACACTTTATTGTCTTGTCGTCGCCTATTGTGAAGACCTCATCTGTGGCTCAAGGAAAACCCACACCCTATTTTTGTTAAATGGATGATATTCAACTCCCACAAAGCAGTTATTGAACGATCATCTCGAAAAACACCAGTGGTTTGTGCTGCACTGCGATACGGCTTCCTCCCTAGCAGCCTCGGTGTTGTGCATTTTTCAAGCTATTTTCTATCAGCATTTTTATTTCTATATAATCCGTGTGTGCATGCAATTGAGGGAGACGTGATGCCCACTAGTGAAATCCCTCAGCGCGAAATTAAAGCAAAACCGATAAATAGCCTATTTTCTATCCACTGAAATTTACAGCTCTCAGCACTCTGTTTCCACTTCTTCCACGTTTCGGATGCGGTTTTATTTTGCACTTCTAGATTTTGGAAACCGTGGATACCTACCACGGTCTACTTATAAAGGGCCGGAACTTATTTTCAGATCTGTCAACCGTTATTACAGATAATGCAAGCTCAAAGACCTTTTCCACAAAAGTAGCCGAGCTGATGTTGTGATCTCGACAGAGGATTGAATTGCTAGGGTGGGTCAGCTGTCATGGAAAGAGGCGCACCTGAGAGGCACTTGTAGGCTAGATTCCTGTCGATGGGAAAATGGGGAACGGTTGCTAGTCCTATGGACAGACCATCGCATGTTCCTCCTGAATACGAATTTCAGACGTTCTCATCACCGGTATACCACGTGGAGTCCGTCCTCTTCAAGTCAACAGTAGACCCAGATCGATTACATCCCTATGTGCCACAGATAGAGGGTCTACACACAGGATTGCCTTCAGTAATAAAGCATTCTGGTCTATTCCGATCACGCATTACATTGCACTAAACTGTTGGTGCACTTCGGTGGGCCCGCCACGCACACGCTGCAATGAAGGTTAAATTGCGATAAGCGCTCTGAGGTATCTAGCTTAGCCTCCCTTTAGAGAGCGCCGGATTGAAAGTTAAACGTAGCCCCAAATGCTGAAATAAACAAACATTGATCGCTTATCAAGAAAGTTTGCATTCTATTGGCCCTAGTCGTGGCCTTGCTGTGCAGCTAGACCATGGGCTTCTGCCGCAAATTTGCTTGTTTCTGGCTCACATCATTCAATTCCGGTTGATAGCAGGTAAGAAGCCGCACGACATTCAATGAGACGTGCAGCTGAAGGGAGTCTTCAAAGGTATCTGAAAACCTGGTGGTCACGACGTGTATCAAAAGTGAAATGTGCGGACGCCACAGGAAATTCCCGTAAACCGTTCTACCTGATTTGAGTCACCGGTAGGAAGCCTCTAGGTGTGAGTAAAATATACAGTGAGGCTGACGGTTAGCCATTTTAGAATCAGTTCACAATGTTGAAGACTGGCCGGAGTAATTCCAAACGCGGTTAAGATAGCACTTAGGGTCAGGCTCTCCTTCAGCTCTTTTGGTACATGCTCAGTTGTTCGCCTCAACAGATCTACCTATCGAGGGAGGAATTTGAAAGGATACTTAGGCCTTAAAAAGTCATTAGTCATGGGTTCCGATGGCATTCCACCAACCCCATATGAAGAATGAATAGAGCAGCTTGTTCGAGAAATTTTTGTTTTCCCGGACGTTTGGATTTTTGAGATGGTTCCGTCCCTGTGGGGAATCAACTGTTGTCCCATTTTTGAGAAGGGCTCGCCCAGAGAAAGCGCTAAACTTAGAGTTGTAAGCTTTATCCCAATAGCGCCGAAGCTGCTTGTGTCCGTCACATTTCGCAAGTTCTGCCGAATGCGTGAAGAGTAGACTCATGAGGAGCAAGCTGGGAATCGTGCTGCTTGTAGAGGCATCGATTAAAGCTTCACCTTTGGACAACTGCAAGGGCACCGTCACACTTTCCAGAGATCGACAGTCATCGTCGTCGTGGACATTTGCGCGGCCTCCTTTTCCATCGATAGGACTGTTTGTTGATAAATGGATTACCCAAGTAGTATGTATCATTGCTTGAAGAGTTTTATCTTCACACGTCAGATTGGGAAAGGGCCTACTACTAGCTCTAAACTGCTTTTTTTATCTCCGGTGGAGATCAATAAGGTTTCCCTTCATCCCTTTTTCTCCTCAGTTCTTCTACAGAGGACGTCCTAAAGTGAGGCTTTATCTGGTCATTTGAACAGGGAACGAAGATTTAGGCTTGGAATACGTCAGTGATATCGCTTTGTAGATTGATAATTCACAGGCAGTGCAACGTACATTGGATCGCTTGGCAACTGAACTATCTAGATATGGAAGGCATTTTGCGCCTTGTGATATTGGCAGGAGCCTTTTCTTGTACTCATTCTCTTCCGTGATACGCTAGAGTTAGTTGACAGCTTTAGGTAGTTTGCGAGCGTGAGAACAGCTGGAGGTGGTGTCGGGGAAGAGAGAGGGAGCTTGGGCAGGTTTCTTAAATTTATGACACATGTGGCGTCATCGTCACATCCGGCTCTCGCTCAAAAGATAGGTGTACATAGCAGCGATTCTCAGTGTTTTACTCTATAGTTGCTAGATATTGCCATTTCGCAGTGAGGATGCTCGGCTTCTTTTCGTGTTTGATGACCGATGCCTTTGGAGCACTAATGGCCTCTGGTAGGAACACTGAGTGAGTAGGGAAGAGCTGCACCGTTCTGTTTAGGCACGGAAAGCCGGACACTTAAAGAAGCTTTTGTTCTTCGCCAACTGCCGTGAATCGGCAATGTTTTATGATTGCCTACATAATGTATACCTTTCCGTGGTCTACCCACAGATGCTGGCAAAGCTGGAATAGGCAGCGCGGCGGTGAAGCTATGAAATGACTTTTGTGTATAAAAAATTCAGCGTCAGCGTGAGCTTCGATTGTTGCATCCAGCCTCCATGGGTAGGGTCCAGCGGACTGGTATAGTCTTTCGTTGGGGAAGTTGAGGAAAATGACTCCGAATAACAGTCAATGGGTCGAATGCTGTGCGGCCTTGTTGTCAAACTCTGGTATTCCGGAGTTACTTGAATGTCATTCCTACAAACAAAATCATCGAACATCGAAAAGTGTACGTTGAAAAGCAAAAGTATAGAGAGCCTTTTCTCTTCCTCACCCGATCCCCGCCCTTTTGTCTTTAACTTGCCTTTCTTCCAGCTGCTGTTATTGCTTTGGCAATTAGCTTGATCTGAGGCCGATGGGCATATATATATATATATATATATATATATATATATATATATATATATATATATGTTCTCATGGTCTGTGACTATCTATGAACTTGACAGTCGCCCAGAGAGTTCACATATTACACCGGAATGGCTTGATCTCCGCCCATAGGAGAATGACCCCTTCAAACAAATAGTTCTGAAAGCCACAAAAATCATGTACCTGGTTGAAGCAATTATCATGCCCACAGTCAGCGTCTATCGCCCAAGGCGGATCCAGCTGGTTATCTTATTTTACCTTACTCATACGGAAAGCACTAAAGTTTTTTAATTGTGATTAGGCAGATTTGGCAATTTTTTCGAGATTATCCGAATTTCAAAATTCGCCAGCCCCAGCTAGACTTGATTCCACGCACCGTTGAAACCCGTGATTTAGTACCGCGAGTGCTTCAATAATGCAGCCACGTGGCCATGTACAAGGGACATCTGAGTGTTTGCATATGGATAAACTAGATCAACCTATGGGATGACAGTCCCCCTTGGCAACTGTCACTGTGAACTAGCTTGTAACTCGAATATCTTCAACAGTATTTTCTTGTGAATCCAAAAATATCTATTAGTTGAATGCACAAGCACCTTTGGTCATGGAGTACGCTCCGGCAGATTCGAGAAATGTTTGAGGTGACACGAACGTTTTTCCCAAATACTGTGAACTTACCCGAACCAGTCATTATTTCCACTGGAATGTCTGAGGAAGAGTAGCATGAGAAATGTTTAACGTCATATGCTTTGCAACTGCTTCACATTTTGTGACTCGACTACACCAAACACGACAGCATGGAAACTAAGAGGTATTTGGCATTTGATGGAATTGTTACCGTTTTGTGCTTGATCAGATTACTCAAGTATGATTAAGGGGTCTCACTAAGTGCATACACGTACACAGCGGAAGCTTACTGTTCCTTTGTGTGCAACCAGACTGACTGATATTAGTTTTCATTTAGTAGCCTTTTGAACGGAAACAGAAAATGTGGTACCATGATGTTGACTCCAAAGTTTTCAAGGTTCATTCTGGGTATAGAAATTTGCCGTCGCAATTAGTGTATTGATTTTTGGGTACATATTTTGACTCGGTTATGGCAGTTATTTGTCCTGGTGGAGCACAATATATGTACGTGTTACAGTAGTTCTGTCTTACCAGTCGGCAACAGAACAATAAGAACACGCCTCGAAAGTTGCCATTTAAGTGAAGAAAAAGCTCTGTGCATAACGTTTATTATCAAGATATTCAGAAAGCAGAAAATAATAATGAGTACAGCGCACTGAAAGCTTTAGTGCAAGAGAAATTGATGAATGAACGTAGGGAGTTATATAAAAAAATTTCTTAAAAGGGCATTTAGTTAGTACATTTATTATTGTCCTAAAATTATGCTTATCACAGTGATGAATCAAAGTACCCACTGAAAAATATATTTCTTACCATATTGTTTCATTTCTGCCTCACACTCTTCGAATAACAACGCTTCCGGATCTTTTACAAAAAAGACAAGAAATACACACTGTTCTGAACTGGAGTAGTTTGTGGGATTATTGAGCAAACTTTTGTCGGGGGAATTCATGCAACAATAAATAGATGGTGTTAATTGACACACACACACATATATTTTTTACGATTTTGACTACCCTCGTGGTAAATATTTTGTATCCAATAACTGAGGATGGTCAGAATATTGTTTGGTAGTTTGGTTAATTTTGAATTTAATTTCTTCCAAAACTACGTGAGGAGAAAAAGGCTAAAGAGAAGAGTGTATGATTCCTACCCACACCTAGATGCATTGGACGGTGTTCTGGTAACTGCGTGAGTTCAGCTAAACGGTAAAACAGAAACAACACTATGACCATGAGAATCTGAGTGAGCAATCATATAATTCACGACTGGACAAATCATCATGGAGTCAAGTCCCGACTGATCACATGTCACGGATGTCTGCTTTCATGGATGACCAATAGCGTTGGAGTTTGAATGTCCTAAACCGGACTGCAGTTTCCGTGAGTTGAGCCTTTTTGAACATCACTGTTATTGAGAAGAAAGAAATGCGTCCATGATTTATCATGGGGAGTCTAAATTTTATGTTACAATACAAATTTCATTTCTCCCGATTGACTTGTGACCTGACCGGCCAATCAGATATACGCACAGTCCATTCGTTCGCTTATTCTTTAACTACCGGACTGTTCTATGTATCAACAGCCCCATGGTTTTATGCCGACCACAACGCTGGACACTAACCTCACTCACAGCCTCTGTTGTATCTTCTGTAGGTGACATTTGTTTGTTGTTCTCAGCTTTGTTGCTAACGACAATTTGATATTGATGCATATCACAGAGAATAACCAGTTATACGCATGCGTCTAATAGTGGATAAGAGACGAACTGAATGGATTAAAAAGGAGGGAAAAATAGCTCAGTGAATTATCTCATAGAGAACTGAAAATTTGGTAACCAGTCAATGGATTTCGGCGACACTGCTTGAAAACACATGTGGAATTTACAGTCAACGAAATACTATATTTCATACAATAAAGTCTCACGGGGCTTCCTGGAACACGATAAATGCCTAAATAGGAAAACAGCTGAACTGTTCTATCGTGTATCTGATGAAACAATGGCATACTGAAACTCACCCACGTAGTCCGGAGCTGTAGGACAAATTACGTTGATCAAACAATCACACACATCACAAGAAACGTCGTAATAAAAAATCTTGGTTTGCTAGTCACCCCTCAGAGTGCATAATGATTCAAAGGTGAATTTATTTGATCAACCATTGGATACACCAAATTGACTAAAGTTCGCGAAACTTGAACGACGTTCTCAGGGCTGATGGATAAATAATTTTTCACGAGTCCTTTACTCTCAGAGATCATGAAAATACAAAAAGATGCAAATCACCAATGGGGACAGAAACAGAACATTCAAAGCAGTTTCTTTAGACCCGAAATTCGTCGGACAGATCGATTAATGGTCACGCTGACCTAAACTACATGCATATACAATGGTACATTGGCAATTCGACTTGGACCCAGCAGGCAGTGGAATAAGTACATTTCACGGCAATTCAGCTACAAGCTACAGTGAACTGATCCGATAATGTGAAGGTTTAATGTGAATCTTGGAACAGTACTAAGAAATAACATTCCGAAAAGCAAGGGTTAGGCTTGAATTTTCCGTCTGACGGTTTGCCACCCAGAACATCCCTGTTTCTTTTTCATGAATTTGAGTTGAAGTATTCACGTACAGCATGGCAAGCTTCTGGTTGTATTTGAGGAAGCGACTGAACGATGTGCATTATAAACATCTTTGCGCTTCGCGTCGTGCTCTATTTCCATTCTGTTATCAGCACAGTTCATGGAGCTCATTATTTCTACCTGAAAGTGAATCTACCTCCCTAAAAGGACTGCGTAATTATTCAAAGAATACGAAGAAGAAGGAAATGGGGAGCCAGTTATTGAACCATCGTTCTACCCGTGCTCATTGTCAAATAACGAACTGAAAAATACTACAAACCGAGTGTACATCAGAAGGGCATAGATGGTTAGGATCAGATGGTATTGAAACTGTTCTACAATTTTGAAAAAAATGAATAACCAATAATTACTTAATTTGAGCCTCTGAAATGGTCAATGTCATTGAAAGATTTGTGCAACTTTAGTCTAGAATGGAATCCTTTAACCGAAGCAGACAAGATGTTTTACATTGCTTGCTTAGGCTCACCTGATGACCGGGAATCGGATGGACTTTTGTCGTGCATACCAAACATTTGTCTGAATTTTTCAATCCCGGTCAGTTTTTGTGTCGACGTGACGTATAATCATCACTCAAGGGCGACGTGTGCATCGCTTTAGTGCGATCCGGCTTTCTGTCTCAGAAATGTGGCTTGACATTTCTGCAGCAATATATGACTACAACGGAGACATCGCTCCAACAATGCTGAGGCGGGCCATAGGGAAATCGAGAACAAAAGTTTAATTTTTAAATAAATAAAATCCTTAAAACTTATCCATATGCCTCCAGTTGGACAGGTTCCAAAGGTGCGTGATCACGGAACAGACTGAATTCCGATTTTTTAGCGTTATCTCCTCAAGCGTGTGTATATATATTTGTGTATACATATTTGTGCGACTTCATTCCAATCGTTGAATGTGATATTTACCTTTTTGGCCTTTCCAAAAGCATCGGATAACCTTCTTTTTCATTATATTTTAGGCCATTTTGAGTCAGATTTTACAGGAAAAGTATGACACAATTTGAATTCAACCTGTCTGGAGATTATACTGTCCAAAAGAATCGTACAATCAGGATCAAGAACCTCAGTATATAACAGTGAACTATCTTACTCTTTTCCGAGAATCGCTTGAGCCCAAACGTCTTTTGGGAGATAGGGAGTATTTCTTTCATACTGCTTGCAAACAAATAATACAGAGCTTCATCGGTCTTTCCAGTCACGTCAAACCATACATCCACTTTGCAGTCCAACCTTGAGATGTCCATCAATTCCACTTTCATTGAAATCAGCGGGAATCGATTGTTTATGGAGCGCATCCAACTGAGCAACTAGTAGGGGGAAGAATAATTTAGAGCAACATCTATATTTATATATATGTATATTTTAATGCATATATAATAAGGTATATATATATGTATATATTTACTGTGCAATATAAGTGATTCATATTTAGGCTGAACGAGAAATAAATAATATTACGAAGCATTCATTTTCTGTGAGTATACAAATAAGGGCAACATAATGGTGAACTAGACTTGACTTTATACCACGCCTTATAGCTTCATGTCCATGATCCGACCAATCAAATGTGGCCAGATTTGACTGTCGGAACAGGTTGCCTTATGCTGGGTGAACACATCTGCCAGTATCTCTCGGCCTTGATTGATAGATAATGCTGGCAGAATCAAAACTCGCAACCCTCGTTTATTAACTTAAAGGTGCGCGTAGTTCCTTCCGGACACGACCTATTTTATTGCTTGCGGAAGACTATATGGGTTGAAGGTCAACAAAAAGGAAATCTCCAGATGATCAAGAGGTCTGAAATGACGATAATGCCTCACGTGACGTTTTCAGTCTGTTGTTTTTATTCCATAATTTAGCGGGTTTTCAAAAGTTAGAACGACCCTGAAATTGGCATTGTTGCATGACATGTTCACTTATGAAATGCCAACTTGCGGATTATTTGATTCGCAGAACTCATCAGCGGTAAACTTCACGACCGAAGAAATGGAATGGAACACAATTGCCGTCTTAATAATTATTGAGGTCACTGGTAAATTTTGCGAGTGGCCACTATATTCTCATTTCGCCAGTTGATAATTAAACTTTGTGAAATCCTGGAAAATAGTAGCCTGTATCTCCTTCCTCTGTAGTACCGCGAACATTTGTTTTCTTAACTTTGGTTGGCTGTACACGTCAAACAACTCAGCAGCTTCCACGATACATCAAGAAGCACATTCGTGTGGGGCAGGGACGGACTGGTAATAATTTCGGTGATACTATACGTGAACGATTTGGTAAATTACTCCCGCTGGAACAATTGCTCTCTCACGCACACTTTAAGCTAGATGGGATGATTTGCGATTTGTTGGGTATGATATTATATCTGGATGCAAGGACATACCTTCCCCGGATGCACATGAACTGTTTCGCAGTTGTTATTGCCCAAAAGGTGTGCGTACCAGCTATTTTTCGGCCTAGAATTTATTGTGCATGATCCCTTCGCATTTGGTTTTCATCTGTAGTCTCATTTGAATCATATGGAGCTTGCATGTACATTAGGTCCTAGTGGACTGGGTAAGTACCCCTGAGGAGCAACAACGAGCATGGGATCGGTCGTGTGCTTCTGGTAAAATTGTGTGCAACCATCCAAATACGATACAATACTACTAATTGCATATCTCCTTACTTGGGACCATGTGTCTTTGTTCTGAAGGATAGCCCTTCCGTCCAACAAAATAAGTTCCGAAAAATCATCAAGTGTTTCCATCAAGGGACTCAAAGTCCATGAAAGCTCCGTAGGAATCAAATGGGAATAAAACTGTGGACAAAATGATGTTTGCACCCTCACTCTCATTTAGTGCTCTCAAACCCATCCCGAACCAAAATGACAAACTTAGACTTCCCCCAAATCTCCATTCAAACTGTTCCCTTGTAATTGTATTGCCAAGAGGATGAAGGTACCAAAGGTGGTAACTTGTCATTCCATTATCAAATGCATCTTGATTATTCGATGGATCACAAAAAAACTGCAATTTTCACCCTTCTGTAAAAGAGGAGATAATTATCTGGACATACTTTCATGCACATAATTCAGATAGCTTTAAATCGTAAATAATACCTTCAAACTATTATTTTTTTATACTGAGAATAACTGCACAGAGCAAAGGCAATAAAAAGATGTAAGTATCAGGGAACGTTTACAGAAATACTGCCAACCTTAGTATTCTGATTAGCATGCATATCTAGTTCCAACAAGGACTTGAATTTGCCGCAATGCGCATATTCGGTGAATCAGATATGTTTATAATTGAAAAGCTATATGTCCTCTAAACTGGAAGAATTTTTTAAGACCTTGGTTCGGCAATATCTGTGAATTAATTGGTGGTCTTTTGCAGTTTGTTTCCAAAAATGGACCACATTTTATTTGCCATTGAGTACCGAAAAGTCCGGAGGCCTAACCTCACTCCTACTGGCCCCATTAAACAATCCGTTCACCGTAACCTGTCGGAAATGTGAAGGTCAGCGTTGCACATCAGCAGCAGTATAACAGAACCAAACTGCCGCCAAACAATTACAACTAATAGTGATAACTATTAGGGGTATTATTAACACAGGCAACTAATACTATCTGTATAAACACTACTACTACTAATACTACTTTTACTGGGATAACTAGTAATAATGATGATGATAACACAGGATTTTAGTTTTCGTCTGGCACCCAAAACTTACTTTCGGACTCAAGAAGCTACTTTCTTTTCACAACAAGGTAAAACCAGGAACAAGGAAGCTGTAGCCTCCGGATTTTTGCAAGTCGAAGCATTCTATGGCAGATAATTAGAACTTCCATAGGATAGTAGATATTATCCGAATGAAGATCCAATAACAATTCCTAATTGCTTGGTATGGTTCCCCGGGGAATCGTGGGCACCCGAGGGACGATACAGTTTTTGACCCTAGCCAATAACATTTTGCAGTGTTACTGGTTAGACTTCTTTGTAGAAATGCCAGAGAGCAAATGACGAAAAAAACTACCCAGTGATGTTTTCTCCTTACGTATTTTACACTCGACCGGGAAAAGTGATAGTACAATAGTGTGCATCGTTTCCTCAAAGAACTTCATATTCGTGGATGTTTCCGCTGACTGGCGTCGATGGTACGATGGTTTCAAACAAACATTTCTGACCCAACTTACAAACACTTTCACTTTCAATTTGCGTTCATCAGTCCATGTGCTATCAAAGAGCATCTGATTGTCCTCCATGGCCAAACTGGTAATCCTTTGGGCTGTAAAATGGAAATTGTGTTCAGAGAGAGAGTAGACAAGAAAGTTTTTACGAACGTGCTTTTGAAACAATGACTTGTTGAAAAGATCCAGCTCAGGTTGATTCAAGCCTCATCTAGTCAGAAAGCTACTTACGGACACAACCCAGTCTCTGTTATTAACTTTGCACTGCGCACTAATTACCAGAATCAGACTTGTTGTATCTCGAATCAGATAAGAATATTTTGCTGCAGGCTCTGTTGAGAATTCTCACCTCCAACAAAGTGAAGTACAGATGAAACACGCATGCATACTCCATCAGCTGTTCATTGGAGGTTGCATGCAAATCCCCACAGGCCTGTTCTGGTGAGTGTCTCGACTAACTGGTGAATCAGTTTGCTCAGTTCATATGATCCACTAGCCCAGCCTTCAAGGTCTTTGATCAGACTTCATTTTCAAGCTGGTAGTATACAAGTGAAGCATGACCTGTCGCTGAGAATTTCACCGTCAACATCCGGAGTACTTCAGATTGCATCATTGTATTTTAATATTCCACAACGCTATCCAATAAGGGAGTACGATTTAGTTCCGGCTTATACATGTGCGTTATTTATGAACACTGATGTCTGCTGTGCTATAAGGAGAGACTTACCGGTACTCCTAAACCTTAACATACTGAAGAGAGCTATAAGATCTCAGAAAGCCCAGCATAAAAACCAGCCACGCTGCAGTAAACCGCTTCTATAAACGAAAAAACCGGCACCAGTTGGTGCATAACGCAAATATAGCTACTCCAGTTTATCTACCGTAGAATACCAAGTGTTAGACCTCCGAGTTGGATGTCACTTTTGTGAAACAGCGAAGGATTTGCGAACATCAAACGCCGTGAATCTCGTAAAGGCCATTTTCTAGCGATAAATCAGTTAGATCTAATCGTATTGTATAGTTTAATTGAGAGATACGAATTAAAGAGATGAATGTGGTTTACATTTAGTATATTATCAGATAAATGGGTCAAAGGTTAGGAAAACGAACATACCTTGCAGTTGAACTTCTTTAAATTCCACTTTAAAGAACATGGGAATGACGAATAAGATGAACGAAAATTATTGCCTCAGTTCGTGCATCGGTAACATCATGGCTATAATAAATAATAAAAATGGTGACAACCCTTTACAGAAAAGAGAATGTAAGTCTAGCAGGGTGTCGAACCGGGCATACACTTCGTTCAGTCAAGCACGACCAACGTTAGACTATCCAAATAAAATTTTAACAGATTTATTTTGTCATGAAAAATAAGCCAGTGTCTCTCTCCTAAAACCACTTGGAACATTCTTATCTCTCCCAGAATATATATATATATATATATATATATATATATATATATATAATTATAAACGGATAAACCTGTAATTTGAGTCTGGGGCCGAGCAAAGCGAATCATACAACGAGCCAATAAAGCAAGCGTGATAGAGTTTCATGTGACAAAAGTTCCCATCCTAGACCAAAGTGGATATAAATGCTCATACCCTTAAACCAGCACAACCAGACAAAAATATTTAAGAAAAACCAGGATGACCCCAATAAAATACATTAACGGTTATCTTAGACAAAATATTTGCAGAATACTTACAGAAAATTTGAACTTGTTCAAAATGAACTTTGAAATGTAAGCTCACTGCTTCCTTCAAAGCATCGAAGGCCTTCTGGTAGGCATCATTCAAACATGGCACCTGTTGGTCTGGTCTCAGCTGGTTGGGCGAAATAGCAAGGTAGATTTTCAAGTGAGTACTTTCCTCTCGGCCTTGTATATCCTCCGATGCACATCCCACTAGTCTGTTCTTGATGTCGTTGCTCATATTTGTGGTAGCTTCGTGAAACTGAAAATGTCAAAGTAAATTTTGATTGACTTAAAACCGATATCATTTAGTTGAGAAATTTAGTCCAAACAGGTACCGTTTGCATAGTCTTTTGTTTATTTGCCTTCGGAGTGATTTTTTGGCTAACTGTTCATCAGAGGTTGATTGTTGGCAAATTCAAACCCAACTTGTGAGTGTTTTTCATTCTTCACACCAACTGATTTTGATTAGGATGAGTCTTGAACTTCAGCAATATAAACAGGGAACAAGGAACACAGGTGTGAAATAAAGGACGTATAACTGAATAGCAACTGTAACACATCACGACATTTAACTTTCAGCTGGAGGAGGCTGTGTGCTTTTCGTGGTACGCATCAGTGACATTAGTCAGACATTCACCGCCGGATGATATCATAGTCAAGACTATGAGGACATACGAGCAATATAGCGAAAGACGAGAAAAGAACCCGATAACCGGAATACTGGAAAAGTTCGATAAACTCATCGCCTTTTGTAGCCACACTCCTGATTAAACTAAACTCAATTATTGTTCGGGGACTCACGCAGAATTAAAAGATTAAGCACCTGCTTCCAAATCATCCTTTTTTATGACTTCAGTTGGAAGACTTTTTTGGATAAAATACATTGATGGCATCGTCCAAAGATTACTCGGCTACTCGTCCAAATAACGTGATCTGCTCTGAGCGTCCCAGCCACAGGCAACGTTCACTAATTAACACTGTTTATATCTACCTTAGACACGGACAGGTTAGTTCATTGCGAGCTTATCTCACCGGGTCACATAGCTAAGCTAAATCCGCAACGTGCCGTATCAGATTCCATAAAACATCAGCCATGATAGAGTTCTGTGCACAAAACAGGACGTGTCAGTTCAGTCATACAAAAACACAACCCAACTGGAAACAATGGAGGGGCTTTGAAATGATTCTATCCTCACATCTAAGACCCGGATTTGCAGCGTCATCTCAATCTTTGTGCTCGTACTTTATTATTTCGTTTACTAAAGCTCTGTTACTGTAAACGGTATGGAAGGAACACGGTTCCTGGATAGATAAAAATCAAGGATTTCAACTATCTGAGCAGCCAGTGTGCAAACCGTATGAATTATATGAACATTTGGGCAGTTGTCAGAGAGCTTATTGAATCATTTTTCAGAATTAATTCAGTTCATACTGTTATTTTTATTTTTTGATCCAAGTGATGTATAACAAGCAAATTAGGGAAGAGTTACCCAAAATAAAATATGATGAAATATTTCTACCTTATAACACGCTGGGTTCCATTCTGCGTAAGGATCCATATTGTTCATGGATTCTGGTTTCAAACTATTTGGTGATATCGGAAGTTGGATACGAAACACTGAAAAACGGGGAGATGAATAGCATTCATTTAGCAACTCATATTTATAACACACAAACGAAACTGAAAAGCCACATAATTTTTCCGGAAGAATGAATGGAACCAACGTGATTATGTCGAAGTTGACCGTAACGAGGTGTGTAGATACTCCAGAAACCTTTGAGTTTTATTCATACATGTAAACCGTGGGGAATTCAATGGTGTTACAAACGTTGGAAGGGTATTTAGTAATTCTTTACCAACGAGTTATTTATGATAGATAATTAGTTCGTTTGTGAACTTACTCGACCCAGTGATCTGTTCGGCGTGAACATATTCTGACAAGATTAAATTGGTACAGAGGAGGGAGAAGAACCCTTCGAATTTTCACGTGTTAAAATAATCGAATGGGAAAGTCTGGTCATTTTCAGATAATTAGACCAAAAAAATTATTATTAGACGGACTTTCACCCGAGGCTGTTGGTAACCATTTAATCAAGTGAGATAATAAACATCGGTAGGAACTGTGGGAGAAGATCTACTAATTCAGTCATCAGTCTTTCAACTCGTTTTATCTGTATGGAAACCTTCCTCCAATGAGCCGTCAATGTATCGACGCAACTAGTTTCATCGTGAATTGTTATACCAAAATGACTACAGCTATAATCGTATTATTAACCATATTTTTCTAAAGCTATTCCGATGGTTTAGCTTGAGAAAGACTGTGGATTAACTTAACTAGATGCAGCCTTCTAGTCTGCTCAGAAGAAACAAAAAAACCGTACTACCAAGTGGTCAGAAAACTTCCGCTCTAATCAGAACCGGAGGCTTCCTTTGCTGTTGTGTAATAAAGTATGCACTGCTTGTGTGTCATAAATGAATACAAGCGATTCAGCCTCTCGTCAGTTTAGTCTCAACATAGGTTAGATGTCAAAAGCATCCAAATATAAAGGTTATGCGAAATGACTCTCAACCGATTCGATTACCCGGTATTAGTAGTCGCTAAGGTTGACGCTCCTTACATTCTTCTTATCGTGATGCGATCACTTGGGAACTGAAAAAACCGCGTCAGTCGGTCACAGTGGGAACACCTTATCAACATTTTTTGTCTTATTCTTCAGGCCGTTGGGCCCTTGAGACAAATCACTGGAGCTGGTGCTCAATCAGATAAGGTTAAGATGGTCAGAACGTGAAAGTCATGACCTGTTGGATATATTGGACATCCAGGTTGAGGTATAAAAATACACCCACTGAGGTGTTGGTTATGCCACGGTCAGATAGAAGGACACTTTTTCACAGTTCGCTAAATATCGGTATCTTGCATAATCATACTAAGTCTCGTCCAATGAGGTTTTCCTCCCCTTTGTACTTTTGCGAAATAAATACCTGTAACCCGTTTCCGGGCAGCTTTGCCTTTGCATATGGCAGTTATTTATGCGACATAACTAGGTGCCGCAGTCGGTGGCGTAAATACATTGGAGTTCTTCCATCGTCGGCGTGATTTTTTTCTTTGTTTCTGTTGTGATGCTATGATGACCCTTGACATATCACCAAGTGCTGATCGTACCATCACTCTGCATGTGAATATGTCCCTCTTGTTCTCCTGAAGCTTTACCTGAATGACAGTCTATGTCACATTGTTGGAGAGCAGCACAAATCTCAAAGGATTCGTCTGAAGGATACAAATCAGATAATTCTATCGAATTATCGAATTATTTCTCATATGACTCTTAGAGGAATATCTGATGTGAGAACGAACGGATCTTCTGAAACGAAATGTCGGTAAAATGGCTCCAGTAAGGGCATTTCACCATTGTATAATCCTCTACCCATCAGAGCTGCACATCAATCAATATTTTACAGCGCCCTTCTGTCAGGAACGCAGTAGGATTGACCGAAAATTACCCACATCCTGCTAGAAGCCGACACTACAATTCCTGACAGACCTCACATCCATGATTCAACTTGATCAGTATGACCGGTCGACCGTTTTTCTCCATTGTACCTACTTCAGGAAAGAGGGATGCTGTTTCTTACCAAAAGATCGCTCATACCATGAGTGCAACTGTCTGTCATCCCTGTCTGTACCCATGTTTATACTCTCCTTGTTTTACATACTGCGGACATTTTGGGAATGTTTTTCCTAGAAAGATGGCATAATGTTTTGACTCCAAGATATATGTCATTAACTTTCGCTCGTCTTTCATTTTAATCTCGTTCGCCGTTCACTCGCACGTGCTAGGCCTGTCTGTATCACGCTCTACTTTGGTCTGCTCAATCAGTCTTTGTGTGTATAATATCAAATAACAGCATTTTTCCGACTGACAAATGGGTATGCTTGCGCTTGCCGAAAATTGATCCTGTGTACAAGTTCTGCCTTAAATATTTACGGATTCTTGGGCACAAAAATTTCTATCTATTCACTTCCTATGTGTTCATTTATTGTGACCTTGTTTCAGTGATACTGCAAGGTAGTAGCTCAAACCAATATACGGAAGGGTGAGGATGATGGTTGGGAACAAGGAACTGAATCGAATAAAAGAGGATTGAAATCGAAACCTTATTTACCGAAATCAAGGTTTCAATAAAGTCCAATCACACACAACTCAGTTCAATTTACTCGTTACATTTCGAATCCCTGGGAGTTACCTATCTGCAATGCAATAGAACAGTGTACAGCTCAACAAGAAAACCATGTAATATCTCTTCATTGGATCCAATCCCACTCAGTTCAAGTTAATGTAATGTTCACTTGTACGCGTATATTCAGATAGCGATCATCGCAACTGCGTGCCTTAAAATGAAACGAATCGTCGTACTATTCTCATCTTTGACGATACATGATGAACCGTCCTCAGAAATCATGTGATCCTTCCAAGCACATATGTACAAACATTTTTAATATCGTAGTAATTTTGATACATTTTAAAAAATACAATGTTCGAAAACGATATGTTTCATTTGCTGCTCTTCTAAGCGACAAATGCAAATAACTTACGTGAATGAAGCGTGATCAGGATCAGGAGCTGTATAGTTTTCACAACAAACTGAAGGGTCATTTCAGTCTTTCGCAAGTTTAGAAGATCAAACGTAGGCATTTTCAACGTTTGCGTAGGAGTCACTTCTGCGAAATAATTTATTTTACATGAGTATTCCAAATTTATATGAGGTCACATCGTTTGCTGCTGTCAGAAAGCTCACACACAAACAAACAAAGGATAAAACACACTGAATATATCCACGCAAAAACGTACGTACAAATAGCGTCTGGAAAGCACGTGTGACAACTTTCGAATGGAATGCATTTTGTGTGGCAAAGACACTGGTAAAAGCGGTTCTGTGTATGCTGATTTGTATGAGTGTGTGTGCGATTGTGCTCTACTGAGCATTCCAACTCTGACTTTTACCAGGTACCACGTCGTGTGTGTGTGCGTATGCCTGTGTGAGATTGAGTGCGTGTATGCGGACCCACCCATGTAAAGCAATCGACCCATAATCACAGCGGCAACCTTATACAGGAACAAAGAAAATATTATACGAAAGCGAGGCTTTTTTACGTGGGCTGGTGAAAACTTGTGATTTTAAAGGGGATCTAACCTCATCACCACGACCGAAGATTTGTGATCGTTATTGCAAATTGAATTTTTTCCGTGGCAGGGCACATTGGAGGATGTATGAACGTAAATTAAATAAATCTGGATAAAGAGTGTGACCATCAAACCAGTCGCTTCAGAAAGAAACTTCAATTCACATTTAGAGTGTCTTAGTATTATATGCTATATGCATTGAAAGTAAGGAATCGAACTACAATGAATAAAATGTTTGAGGATCTGACGTTAAATTCAAAGTCTTCATAACTACAGGGAAACCCAATGTGGCAAGATAAATGCGGCTGATTAAATTGCGTTAGTCATCGGAGCGTGAATTGTTTCATTCAATAAAAGATCGAAAGTCTAATTTTTTGGAAGATCCCGATGTAATAGCTAATGGTCACTCAGAATGACCTGAATACAGTTATATGCTCATTATTAATGTGTACCTTTAATTCCAAGCAAGCAGGTCCAACTCATTGTTCATTTCGTGAAATCAAAGAAAATGGCAGATCATTTGGACGACTGCATTTGGAAATGTCGGCTAGAGAGTCATTTGATGAGGTTTGTAACTTTCCGTTGCAGGCGCGATAGAGCAGAGCCATTTGGATGAAACATACTAGGGACTACATTGCCGAAACACTTGACAGTTAGACAGTCCTCATGCGCAAACTTGGAATGAATGGTGGGAGAATGGATTTTAGAGGTGCTTTTTCGAATAACTCGAGTCAATTTCAGGTGATTTCGGGAAAGTAATGGAAAAAGCCTAAATTTGCTAGTGCTGATTTGATAGTCAGTAAAATGTGTAGTTTTACACGGACTACCCAGGTGGAAACGTAGGTCCAAAGAAACACCAAATTTTGACTGTTTGCATCTTGCATCATTTGTTGATGATGAAATGGTATGAGTTCAAGACGCCTTTGAACCCGTAGATGAACTGGAGAGTTGCCATGCAGACGGTCTTGGTGAGGCACTTTGATCTGGATTACTTGTAACTACAGGCATGGAAAAAATATGCAATACAAGAGAACCAAAAGAACGGAGAGTCTGTACGCTGGAAAAACTGAGGATATCGTGTTCGACTCATGTTACCAAGAAGAAAGGCTAGACCACGTTGCGTTACCTTGATATTTTGTTTTCAATCGTCCACATTTTAGGAATTTCTAATACACTTATTTTTACGGGGTATAGATGAGTCTCTTTTAGGGACTGAGGGTAGAAGCGACCCTCCATCTGTGAGAAATTTTCTGCCAGCTTCGGTGAGTGTTGAAATTTTCAAACATTGGGGACTTCAAAGTAAATGGAATATTCCTAAGTAAACCCGATGACTAAAACAAATGAACTGATTAAATACCGCAGCTGACGCACTCCAAAAACACTATTGGTCCAGCTGCAACGGATGTGTCCCAATTCAGTGGTCAAACTCAGAAGTAACAAGCATCATGGTTCATCGTGTCGATCGAGCTTCTTTTCTGTCATCTACTGCGTTTAGCCATGATCCTTCCGGAAATAAATCAACGAAAACAGATGTTATTAGCAATTGCGGTAAACTGTTCTGGCTTTCGAATTCCATTACAGGTACACTAGTAGACAGCATGATCTGCATGAATTTCGGTTTACCTTTTATTACAGATTTTATGGAGAAGGTAAGTATTTCTGGACCAATTCGTTGGCATCAACAAGAAAGCTTAGTGTAACCGCTAGATCGGTCATTGTAATGAAATATCAGCTGAGTTGTCCAACGTCCATCATGTCTGGGGGCGGCTTGCAATGTTCGCTGGTCACTTCGGGGATTCGAAGTTTGAACCCCATAGCAGTCGAACATTTTGGTAGTAGAGAGTAGCCCACGATCGTTTGGCTCATCTCGACAAACGGACTAGTATGGCCTTCTGTACTTCGCCATTGCAAGCCGTAAGGTCATGTTGTTGATTATCAGTAATGAGAAAGTGCATCCTTTGAAGAATACGATGTTCATTTCCTCCTTTGTATTTTTGCTCCAGAATGTAATACAGAGGAAGAGCTTATGGTTGGTTTTAACAATTGTATTCAAATCTATTGATCAGATACAAGGCTTAGATCCTGTTTTGATTCATTTGATAGATTTCAAAAGATTTCTTATGGTGGTATGCTCTCGGTTCAGAAAACCACGTCCTTCCCCGTGGCTGTGTTGTTCAATGGGTGGGTATCAAAATCCGTTTTACAGATGGGAAGCGTGTACGAAGCAATAACAGTCGAGGGGATTATTTAGTTATGTAGGTTCATGACCACATAATAAAGGCAAGTTGAGCTGAAGAAATATTCCCTTGTCCCAGTTTACAAAGTTTATCTGAATGCTCACGACACTTCATCTGTTTTGGTTTGGCCTCCGAGTGGAGCTCCTCTAGTATGTTCTGTAATAACTGGATCATGTTGTAAACTCGAGGAACTGGAAACATGGAACTTCTTGTCTTGTGGGTTACAGTCAATACTAAATAGGTTGAAACTGTCTGCAAGAAGCTGATACAGGTAAGTAGTAAGTTGTAGTGCTCGTTAGACCCAAGACGGTTAAGGAAACTCGTGCACAGTAATTTTCAATCATCATGGGCAACACACAAATTAGTCAAGACGATAAAAGATTAGCTAAGACCAGGATATCCACGACTTTATCCTGTCTATTGTTGGAACAAGCAGAAGAATATTGATCGTTCTAAGTCTGGTTTTGGTAAAGCAGCCCCCGATGTCAGCAGAGGAAGAGTTGAATAGATTTCATAAAAATTTGCACGTTTACCTCATTTACATGGAGAATGATACTCTCATCACGTTGACAAACAAACGTGAAGATGATCAAAGTGAAATATACGGAAACCACTAATTTAAACAATCCTAATGTTATTGTACCAAGATTGATAATAATCAGCTATGTTCCCTTCGGTGGATTTCTGAGCGGGAAGTCAATTTTCAAGATGCCTTTTATGGCTCAACATATTTTTGGTTTTAATTTGTATGTGAACCTAATCTTTAGAAAGTATTCATACCGAAATAAAGCCTGGAACCAAAAAAAAATAATGTCTGGTTAAAAATTTTTGTTTTACTGCTCTCGATGGGAACTCAGAGGGTGTTTCTCTCCTGGGCATTTAGGTATTCAAGGAGTTTAACAAACATGTTCAGACGGGACACGAAAACAAGTATGGCTTTGAATTGATTGTCTTCGATGAGTGAAATTATAACTGTTCTTGCCAATCTTGCTGTAGTACAAACTCATCGATAAAAAGGTTTATACTTCTGAAACTGAAGGCGCTAACAGTGATGGATTATCTGAACCTTTGTGAATCTTTTTCACAGGAAACATAGAGTAACAGAGTGTTTTGATGAATTTGGAACCCTTTTATTGTGTTCGTAGCCACCGCGTCACATTTCTTAATTCAATCTCTAGCAGAATATTGTTGCTGGTATTCACTTACAATTTTACTCGAACCATGTATGTTTTGTTGAGTTATGTATCAGATGAGGTTTTCAGTAACAGCATTCGTAGAATGAGAATAAAATGACTATCGTTGTGGCTCCAGAATCCAATACGGGATGGGATGGTTCCATTCACATTCCGTATCTCTAACAAATGGGTGCAACGCTCTTCCTTGATTAGTTATGGATAGCAAAGGGAAGCTATAAATTCTATGTTATCGTTATTATGGTATGCATCACCACAATATATAACCCAAATATACCTCACGGGGTGCCACAAAACGACTAAGTTATTTCTCACAAAAACTGTATTTGTATAATCAACGTTTACTTCCGTTGAGGTTGACACGATCAAGTTGATTTACTGGGGATTCTCCTAATATTGGTGTCCGTAGAGCACCTGTTCCAACCGCCTCGAAGCCCAGGGAGGTTAAAGACTGGTTAATCCCTTGTGAGAAAATTTCAAGTTCCGGGAGCTTGTAGAAGAACCGACCCTCACACAAGAATTTAATCATGTTATGGATCCTGTCACAATTGTCCCAACTGTCCAACCAAGTATTTCTGAACAAGCAAAGGCCGAGACATTCCGATCACGTGTACTGAGATGCGCGATGTTGTTGTGAAGGTACAAGTCAGTCCGTATGTTTGTAAAGCCAAACTGTTCACATTTTTGAGCAACGTGAGTTAGATGTAAAGACCATGCCTGCGTGTGTTTATGATTTGAAAAGTGGGAGAGCAAATGTTGGTACTTGATGAAAACAAAATTGAGCCTCGTGTTATCTACGATAAGATTGACATCATTACCGTTGGTGAGAAACAAAGCCAACTGTTACTGCAGTAAACAGCAGGATGGCGTTCGATGTCACAATTTTATTGCAGATGAAGAACATGAAAGGTTGTCATCCGGATTCGATTCTGCTATTCGTTATCCTCTTTGTGATTGACAACAGTTCTGACTGAGTAAGTTTTCAAACTTTATGCCGATGGAAAAAAAAGAACTCAGCTGCGAAGAACGTATTCTTTCGAGCATCAGAATGCTTGTGAATATAGTAAATCTGCCTGAAACAGATACGCTCACCTCGATTTGAAAAAATATCGGAATGTTTTATTCTGGATCACGGAAATGTCTGTTAGATCACTGGAGCTAATGTGTGAGATCTCGATGGGTAACACCTTCAGCTACAAATAGAGGCAGTGCCTCATCCGGCTTTCTAAGAATCTTCAGCTGCAGTTGATGTGCACCGAACTCCAAATGAAAGTCGAACCCAGACTGCATTATTCAGAAACACGCACGTTACGATCAGGCTGATCACAATGAATCTCAGCTGCTTGGTGTGGGTAAACACAAAAGGATAGATAGACCTTTGTTACCAGAGTGAAACGACAGCAACCGTTCTCCTGTCCACAGCACAGTGATCGACTCTTACGAAAGAAGTCTTCTATTCGGAAGGCTGAGAGAAATAAAGAATTGCGTTAAACGTTAAAAGTTGATTCATGGATGTTCCTCATTGGATGTGCAGTGCGAAAGCATCTTACTGAACCTAATCAAAAGGCTGCGTTTTTGTGGTGATTTTTAATGACCAATTAGGCATTGTCACTGCAAGATAAGCGAGTAAATCAAACTTCAATCTGTAACAGTCCGAATCACAGAAAGAAAAGTTCATGGTTTCGGGCGGGCACTGAAACGATGACATTATCACAGTGGAATTTTGATTTGACTACCGGCGCTAGGGTTTTCGTGTAGACAAGCCAGTTTGTAGAGTTTGACATTTTTGAAGAATGATGAACCCGTCTGAATTTCCCCATTTAAACTTTGTAGAGATGGGGACAGAATGACGGTTCAACAAATCGAATATCAGTGATCTTCAATTAGGTTGTTGTCGTGAACGAATCGATAGTTTTCCAATTCGGCTCAGTCACCAATTAAGGGGGTAGGCTTATTGTTTTGTACAGCTTGATCTTATTTGTCACTCCAGGAATGCAAATGCGGAAGGCGCATAAGAGACCACTTGCAAGCTACAACTACCATTCGCTATTCTTTTGCGAGCCCCCTTCAGAGCTACTGGTATTGCCTTGAATGATGAAAATATCTGAAGGTTGGTATCGTAGTAGTGTTGGTGTAGCTATTACTGGTGGTCTCAGGATCATTGTGGGTTACTTTGATTGCCCACTTGTGACGATTTTCTCCTTGTCGTATTTAGTCATTTCAATGAGGACTACACTTTATCTTATATTTGTTGTTGTCGGAAACACTGTCAGTTGTTCAGCTCTGCACCCGCAAGTGCTTCCTTCATATACGAAAGAACAATTGGAGCATGTCACCCCCGCTTGGTTCCAAATTAACCATTTATCAGGTAAACACCAGCAGACAAATTTATCCACCTCATTCAGATTAGTTACCAATCAATATATCTTCTTAGATACATTCCTCCAAGTGTGGAATATGTGTTGTGACAAAAAGATGACTTAAGGGTGAAATAAAAATGGCTACACACTTAGTCTTTTTGGTTAGCTGGTAGATTTTCTCTTGACCTCACACATTTCGGTAGTGCTATTCGCCAGCTGTGTGCTTGTTGTGCATTCCTCTTGTTGCTGACTCGGTTGTTCAACTTCTTGTCCACGACAGGGCATGATTGGATCTCTCGTAATTTAGCTATAACGGATTAAATGTGTGTGATGAATACCTCATAAGATAGACCAGCTATATTTCTCAAAAATGCAAAAAGAGATTACATTGATTCAGAATAGCGGACTAAAACTGACTATTTTCATGGTCAGTCTCGCTGCTCGTAGTCTTTTTTAAGTATATATCGCTCTCAGCGTGACCATGCTCCCACTCCATCCCTAAAGACGTGTAAATGATCAGTAGTCTTGGAAACCAAACAATCCTGTAGGGTCTTCCAAATGGATATTTATTGGTAAACCCAAGTATCAAAAATGTCATCCTCATGGACTTTGAACCTTGCGGATTCGAGTTCGAATCCGGCCACCTCTGGTCACTTACCCACAAAACAGCCTCCCATTCATCGCGGAATCATTCCAACATTAATTTACATTCGTCGTATAGCGATAAATGAGAGGAGGACGAGGTTACCATTATTTTTAGTATTTTCAAACATAACTGTACGGAATTCGAAAACACCTCACAAGCAACTAAATTCCCTTAGGCTTTTGTTAATAGAAACAGTTTCGTTGCGTTTCTGAGGATGTCAAACCAATATGAAGAATTTTGACTTGGTCATGATTTTGTGAACTTACCATAAAATTCATTTGTACCTATTTCACCAGGTAGTTCGCCGATCACGCAGCAGTTTTACCCTTGAATAAAGCCTCACTCGTGAATACACCATAATTTACTACGGGTGCTTAGGTCTTGCAGCTCTCCGTCAACTGCTAGTTTTACTGCAGTATGCAACATCTCCGTCGGGTTTGTGGGCTCCATTTTCGGTAATCTTTTTTCTCGGTTAGCGCGTTAGCCTTTGATACAAGCGGGCTCATTCTCCAAACTTTTTCCATGACAAGAACAATACTTGTAAAACGTAAAAATATGACTAGTTTATCGATATGAGTAGTACGGTATTATATGTGGATGACAAGACGAAATTTCCTTAGAGGTGTACAGTCTGTTCCGCGGTGATTGCGGCTCATCAGGTATACGTACCCGGTACTCTTTGGCCCAATCATCTTTATGCTTGAGCACTCCACGTTTGGTTTACAGCTGTATTCTCATTTGAATCAAATGGAGAGGGCATGGACGGGGAGTCCATTTTTAGAATCACACGGTGATTCTTCCGAAGGAAATTTGTCGATTAACACGGCTAAACTTGAGAACGAGGACACATGGTCCCAAGTATGGATTTTTCGATATGAGTAGTATGGCATTATATTTGGGGCAATAGCCGCGAAACCGGTCGTGTGCTTCCGGGGAAATTGTGTCCTGTCATCCACATATAATGCCATACTACTCATATCATAAATCCATACCTGGGACCATGTGTCCTCGTTCTGAAGGTTAGCCGTGTTAACCGACGAATTTCCCTTGGAAGAATCACCGTGTGATTCTGGAAGTGGATTCCCCATCCATGCATGCTCCATTCGATTCAAATGAGATTACAGCTATGTGACTAGTTTACCCGACCAAATGTTTCTTGTTCTATCAAACTTGTGATCCATCTGTGTACTGAACTGTCTGGACATTAATAATATTTGACTTTAACCTATGTATTCTGTAATTTTACCGCCACTGTAGTTGTTTGTTTCTTGTGTCAGAAAAGGAATACTAAGCCCGACAAACCTGACATAGAACTGCCGTGCCTGGGAATGTTTGGATTGGTCTACGGCCGGTGTTTCGGTCCGGGAGATCTCGGTAGCCCTGCCTCACGTAAGTTCTATAGGTTCCTTGGCCAACATGCATTTTCTTACGAGATTATGAATCAACTCTTGGAGTGAACAGTTTGATTATCATCCCTAATTTGGCTTATTGGTACATTCGCGTGTTCACAAGAAGGTACACATTGTGTAAGTCGGTTATTGATGTCTAAAAGATGAGTAGAGTGGTCTTCTTTCGAAAGAGAACAATGAAAATCAGCGATAAAATACTCGTATGTGACCCCTACTATGTATCTCAGATATTCGTAGCTTTAGATACAGGGTCTGTAGATAATAGATTTAAGGTATCAAAGTGCGTTGAATCACATTACTGGGAAAATGATGCAGAATTTTCGCTTTCTGGCACTTCGTACGCTTTGTTAGCGATGGCAGAAAATCCGAATAATTTTAGAACCCCATTCTCCATTATACCCATGACCTCTCTGTAGGACGTGTTGCTAGAATGCACCAGTAGGCCCTGTCTGGACTTATGGTAAATCCATTGTGCATGTAAGGTGGTTTCACGAATCAAGCACAAGCTAGCAACAAGCACCAGGATGAGATCGTAAATGTTAATCCGTATCAAATCCAAAGACATGTGGGCTCCTACTTGACGAAAAGACGATAACTAATAAAATTCCTTTTTTCGAAGCCATCAATTTTGAGTCCCATTTGACGTGTTTCTTATCAAGCGGTATTTTGGTTCCAAATCGGCTAAGATCTCCGCTCTTTACCTATTACCTGTTGATGGCATAACGTGCCAGCTGCGTCATTGTTGTGCCCACAATTCAGGAACTGTAAACGCTGTGAAGCCGGTCCTTTACTCTCTTTTCCGTCGTATGGGGTATTCAGCATCCTCAGCTTTCAGTTGAAGGAGGAAAAATACGGTGATCACATGAAATAATAAAGTGGAATAGAAAAACAAACGTTTATTGTTTTAGTAGTACGGCAATGAGATTACGATGATCTTGGTACACTGACCGCAAATATTCCTTTCAACAACTAATCCGATTGTTTGCAATTTTCAATTTGTTGCTTACCTCGTTCAGCTCGATTATTCTTGCAACTTTGATGATTGAGTGTTGACAAATATAAAAATCATCCTTTAGCCATTTGAAAGGAAACCTGAAGTTCAGGATACAGACCATCACTTTCTATACTGAACCGGTCATACAGCCGGCATAACTGATAATTTGAAGCTTCTCAACCTGTTATCTACAGTCAGCCCTGGTACAATACCTAATTGGTTGATTCGGCTCAGACGACAGTTGGCCTTTGATTTGTTCTTCGATCGTCTCCGTTAGCTCCAACCTGGTACATGATTTAGGGCGTGCAAAGAATTTACTGACTGTTCACCAAACCATCGTGCTATCTACTAAATGGGCCGGGCTGTCTTTTGACAGTGTGTCAACCCATTCACCCGCATCTTCCCTTCTTCGACAAAGATGACTCTTCCGTGTTCAAATGGGTTTTATCGTTCTCTGTAACACTGTCTTTTCGCCTGTATGTGTGTCTCATGCTTTTTTGAAAAATTCTCTTATCCGTATGAAAACGGGACAACCGGTTTCCCTAAAACCAAATGGTCTTTCCTCCTTCCGGTTGATAAAATCTCTCTTGACTGTCTATCGCTTATATTTCCACCATTCATTTGGTACAGCCGGTTTCTGTGCCCTTTTCTTGCTCAAAAGCAAGGTGGGTTCAAAGGATGATTTCATTTCTATGTATTCCTCTGAGATGCAGTCGTTCATTTTTTCTTCAACGTAGTTAGAAAGTACTGCACCTGTAAAGTTAACTTTAGTTTCCACGTGACTATCTGTCCTCCCATGTTCTGGTTATGCGGTATCAGCTTCATCAGCCATCGGGATGTTCGTTTTATTGGATTGATCCAAGCAGTATTCGTCTAATCTCAGCAGCATTGTCATAGGATATTCTCGGTCCTCATTCAAGCAAAACCAAGCGTTATGAACACATTTCTGTTTCCGTCCCCCAGAGTGTGGCTAACCGATGATCTTTCGATTCCAAAAATATTCACATGAGGACGGCTGCCGTGATGTTGAGGGTACGAGTCAAATGACCGTAGGTGGGCCATTCGGTGTTAGTGAATGTTTTCGGTCATCTGATATTGAACTCCCAATTTTCTAAAAGCAAACCATAGAATGTGACGGATTGAAGGCACAAAGCTATGGTGATATGATCCACGCGCATATAAGACCTCTGTTAGGTAAGGTGGAGTCGGAAAATTTCAGTCATAGTTAGCAACAGGTTAACCGTCTTAGTTCCAAGCAAAATCCAGGGACTCAGTCTAGCCAGTAGAGTTGGTGATTGACAGTTACCACGAGTCATCTACTTCCGGCTATTTGCTCCCTATACAATGTCGTATATTAAGCAAAGCCGATAAAGACTCACTGCTACTAACCGGAGAACGTTGATGAGCAGTTCATCTTATGGTTACCGGTAAGAAATCATTTGTTGCTATGAGTTTGACGACGGTGGTCAACTGGTCATTATCCTTATCTTCAGCATTTTATGACCAGTGTTGGAATTCCGCCAATGCCAATCACTTCCCCATTCAGCAGAACCTAGCAGCCCGCTGCTCCCTTCCGCATGTGTACCATATCGTATAAAAAGTCGAGGAATATAAAGCAAGTTTTTCATTCACTCATTCATTTATGAGTCACTGAACACTAGTGTTGTAATGAGGTGTATTATATCATGGACTTACTTTATAAATAAACAATTATTGCACACATACGTGAAACAGATACAGGTAATATGCAGGAAAGATGGTGGAGTTATATCGACAGTAGCGAGAAGCTTTTAAAAACGTCCTCTTATTTATTTGTGCAAATAGTGAACCCAATGAAGAAAAACTTGGATGAAAATGTGCTCTCTTTCCAATCCGCCAAATATTGGAATAGTCTGGACCCGACTGTTTAGAGGAACGCCCGACTGTAACCCTATATCAAGTGCTGACCGTCGGAATTTTGCCGTTCAGTGAGGATAACATGTTATGGAGAATAGAAGCTAGGGGATTCAGGAATGAGCATGCGCATTCGTGGGCAAATCAACTTGGGTCAGTCTTTTGTCGGGATTGTGTGTGACAGTACATTAAGGAATAGCGTGAGAAACCGTAGTTCTGGAAAACTCTGGAGTTTGATGATTTCAACACGGGAATTATGAGGAACAACTTTGGTTACTGTCACGGCAACAACAACAAAAGTTGTACGATATTCCGTGACTCGCTGTTTTAGCTTCCCAGGCATGCAATTCGAAGCAGTTCAGATGAGCCCCTTGTAGTCATCAAAGTCACAGAGAAATGTGTGAAATACTCTTCGGAATGAAATAATAATTGATGTATTCGGGCATTGTGGAGGGAAAGGTTCATGTAATGTTTCCAATGTGATATAATCAAAAAGCAAAAATGCATGAATAAAATTTCCACAACTGATTCTGTGATGAACAACCATTTCAACAGGAACGAATACGATCAGATCGAACGTACAATATCAGACGAAAATACAGCTGCAGTTCGCGATTGATCCTCTGCAGTTGTCTGTCCTCCTTATTGTTGTATCCCACAGTAGGTCTTGGTTTCTCTCAAAATACATTGGGCAAATGGACTGTAGCTCAAATCAACAAACATTTTTCCCATCTGTCGTATATGAGGGTCGATATAATAGTGAACAATGAGAATTGCGAGCCTTTTACGCATGAGGTCCCGTTAATTTCACATAAATCCGTTTTCGCTCCTTTTCAGTGATTCCTTCCGGTGAAACTACCACGGAAAAAAGTGAGTTGGAATTTTGGTCACCGAGTGAAAACACATGAATTAATTTCAGATAATTGAAAGTGAATGTCTGTGATTATGTGACCTGGTTTGTGTGATCATTGAGAAATACAATTGGGAATGCGTGTAGTAATGTCCATCAGGTAGCAGATGTTGCTGGCGGCAGCGGAGTATTCCCATTAAGGAAATAGGCAAGGCTTATTTTGGACGCTAAATCACCAACAATGGTAATTTGGCAGCTGGGTTCCTCTGAATTTTATTTTTCAGTGTTCGAAAATATTAACTTGAAAATCAGAAAATTATTGCTGCTGAAAGAGCGGTACACTTTAAAAAACGTTTGATATTGAAAAGAAACTTATTTTCATTCACTTGAATTCAGATTCCCGGCAGGAGAAATCTAGTTGTGAAAGTCGGGAGGTGGAGGCCGATCGGTGTTTGAAGGCGCAAACACCAACTCTCGGAGGGAAAACGGGACCAAGTAAATAGCCGCCAAATAGAAGATGATTAGTATCTGACCAGGGAGAATTAAAACAATGGGGTAGGAGGACTGAATTAAGTGGTGTACTGAGTCAACATTTCGATTCAAACTACGAATATCATGCGGGACAATGAGAGCTCAATGTATGTTCTATGAGATTGCGCACAGTTGCGCGAACATTATTGTTAGTCTGATTTGTGAAACTCATGAGTATTGGGAGAATGGCAACCCAGCAGTGAAAATTCAAGGAGAAAGCCGCAGAACGCCTAATTAGATCGAGCGTGGTAGTGAGTCGGATCACAATAAATTTGTGTAACACCACGACTTCCCTGTTTTGCGGGAATTTTCCGTGATGCCAATTCACAACGTACACGAATGAAGTTTTCATTTATTCGAAAAGCTGTCAGATGAATACGTTGATCATAGACCTAGGTAGTCTACCATGAATCCAATACAGTTGAAAACCTTGAGGACACAGAACATACCATCTTATAGTGCACTGAAAGCACAACATTTTAAATCAAATTTGCTGTAAAATGTTTACTTCACCGGTTTGCGGAAAATAATTCGTAACCCAACCTTTCAGAAAAAGAAAATGGATCCGGAATCCGGATGTATTCTCTAACAACAATCGGACTGATGCTCAGCCTGCCACTGATCCACAGATATGATTAGAAGGAAATGACCCATGAAGGGATATATTTGAAACTGTTTCCGCTTTTTTCAGACATGCTTTATCTATTATTAGCCTAGTCCCTTTTAGACTTCGATGTGCTTACCATCACATGTAACTGAAGCAGCTCCGTACCGCAAGCCGTGTCGAAAAATAAAGGAAACCTTGACCCTATTACGTGTTATCTATCAACAGCTCATGGGATATTACTCCCCCAAGTAGGTCGTTTAAAGCGAGTTCGTAAATAGCAAGAATAATTTCCAGTTCAGTTTAAACAGGATATTCAATGACATTACAAATAGTGGAGCACAAAATGTCATTTTTCAAGCAAAATTAAAATAGGTTTTATTAGTTCCCAGTCAATCACCCGTCAGCTGCATTATAAGAGTACGGGTCGTATGTTGACCAAACAAGAGTCGCGCAGACAGGCAATCAAAGCTTTGCGTTGGCCCGCATTGCACGGAAAATCGGTGCAAAAACAATTTTGATTTATCGATCAAGGTGGACAACCAAGTGATACACACAAACAGCAACTCATGAATGAAAACCCGAAGAAACCAAATAGATACTTATTATTCACAGAATAATCTCAGCTGCCTTCATGGCTGAGAAGCCCACACACCCGTACTGAGTCAATCCAACTCTTATAGCTAAACATATAATCAATAAATGGGGCTTTAAATATCTTCCTCATGGAGGAAACAGTCCCACTTATCGTTGGTGGATGACATTTCCCATAAAGTTGCAGTTAGGTAATTTCGGCAACTATCCACAGGTGGACAAATTTGTGTTCGCATCAAAGTGTTGCTTACGCTTAAAGGCACTTCTGTGAACGTCTCTCTATACACCGTTGTAAAATTTCAGAAGAACGAATCTACTAATATCCATTTTGTACTTAAAAATTGAAGAATGTCACAACGTGGATCCGTTTCGTCATTGTATTCAAAATTGTATTTTGTTTCGCCTTTTGACTGAATCAATTTTGAGGGAAAAATGGAGACATGATGAAAGTCCAAAGAAAAGGTTCCTTTTTGGAAGGGAATACTTCAAACAGAAATTTCTCAAATCCATGGCAAAAACGTGATATTTTTCTTCAAGTACAACGTGTAAAACAAAGAAACTCGAATAATGCTCGTGAGGTTACTCCATAACAAGCAAAATAAAGGAGTTTACAAGAGGGATCCATGGATTGTATAAATTGTTTTGAGTTGATCATTTGTGACGAAAGGCGTTCTTTATCTAATTAAAAGTGGGCCAACATGCGATTACGACATATTTTCTTGAGCTATGTCATATTCATCATAAAATTGAGGTAGTCTGGCTAATCCAATGCTTCAACGGGCAGCCACGGGGTTGAATTCAGTAGATGCGAACAGGTAGACAAGAGTAGTATTTTTATGCGTGGCCCGGCGAGAATCCAATTCTTGATTTTGGATGTATTTTACCTGATTGGAAAAATCTCCACCCATATGAGAAAGTTGTGGGAAAATTAAAAAAAACTTACCAATTAACTGATCGAATACGTGCGCAACGCTGTCGTTGGTATAAAGCAATCTGGTATGATAAATCCGGTAGGCGGAAGGGTTTGGATTGACTTCTGGGAAATAAATACACGTTCTCGAATCGGTTATGACAAACAACTGGCACAGTATGATTAGGTAAACGGATTTACCCATGGTCTTCGTGCATTTCATATTTTATCCGTTTGGAACTAATTCAGTGAAATGATTCAATGGCAACACAACCTTCTTGCCATTGCTGGTTGGACGGATAAAAATACGAAGGTGTTCGGCTGGGCCACAATACGTTCCACCGTACTCCAATTAGAAATCCGTAAAAGGCACTGCGGATAACCAGTGAACTCCAACGGATTCGGTGAGTCGATGTTGCCGCAGGCTTGGAGTGGCACGCTCTGAAACGGAAATTATAATCTGAGGAAAACAAACTTGAGGAAATGGTCATATTCCGACAAGAAATAGTGAATAGGGAAGTCATAACATGTAAGGATTCTACTCACGTGTAGTTTCGGCACTAGCATTTGTATAAATTAGATTTGTCATGAAAATACGAACCGTTTTGGTCGAATTAACCAATTTGGATTTGAGCCACACGATTGAAAAGACAGCCTGGCTGAATCCAGATAGTTTTGCCCAACCACATGGTAGATTAAGTGGCACTCATGCAAATGCGCAGGAGCTTGATAGTTTTGTATCAAAACGTCAACGACAAAAGCTCCATTACTTTGGGTGAGAGAGATATTCGACGTATATTATGAATGACAGGATTTGTTCTTGAAAGAATCACTTATGGTCAAGGTGACACGCTAGAAATGAAAACCGTACATAATTTCCTAGAGTCCATTTTATTTTTTACGTAATCAGTTCATATATTTTATCGTCTTCAACTTAAACACGTTTTAATAAACACATCGTGAAGTGGATGTGAAGAAGAGGTCTAATGGGTGGTTAACCAGCTAAGCACTGCTTAGAATATAAGAGGTGCAACTGGCATAGCACGTGACCAAGGCAAGTGACCAAGGCACGTGAAGCCAAGAGGACAACTACGCACTATCTACCTCACAGTAAGCTCACGTGAAATTTTGCGAGACAGAATTGATAACAACTATTTGAGGTCCTTAGGTCACAAAAAAATAAAAGTGGCCAAACCTTCTATTTGAGTCATTGGTTTCATGTCCTCATTTTTCTTTTTCCTAACTAAGGTTTTTGAAGTAAAAAGTCGTGCATATCTCTCCATCTGAGTTCACTCCTTGTGGTCACGTGGTGGTGGTGCCTTACATTCCAGAATTGCAGCTGCTGTTAAAGCTGCCCTTCACCCCGCATCCACAGCACCGCATATTTGGTTTTCTCGGGCTTATGTTGAAGGGGAACAAATATGTGGGATAATCACGCTGGAAAGTAAATTTAAATAATAAAAAAAACGTGGACCTTTAGGTTTTTTAAATCCAGCTGCGAGAATACAATAATCCTAGCACGCGGAGCATAAATAATCTCCCAATCGTCAGTCAGTTTGTTCATACTCTTTATTTTGACTTATGTCTCGTTCAACACGCCCTCGCTCTCCTTGTTGATGTGTCTGCCGTAAAACCTATCAAACTTAATCAGGTGAAGTGTAAAGGTAAACCTCAAGTCTCGAAAATAAGCCATCACTATTTTGATATCAACTCTTTCTCAGACTGGAGTGGGAAGCTTGATTAGCTTTTCGTTACTCATGCATGTGTCCATCTCGTCGACTTGTTTATCGAATTGTAGTCTTCGTAGATTTCCGTGGCCTTGAGTTCGAGTCCTTCTGCTACGTTGGCTTAGACATTCACGCAAAATGCGCACAAAATCCATCGGCATCTCCTTCATGCAATAAAGTACTTTGTTAATGTTTAATCATGCTTTCGTTTGTTGGCTGGTTGATTGCCCTGTCTCGATCAATCTCGCCTAACTTGATATAAATGTACTCTGGTGCGTGATTATGAGTTAGATCATTGGAATTACCTTAGTAGGTTGCACTCGTTTGCTGTTCGTTTGCTGGCTACAGCCGGTTTTGTATTTATGGTCGTATAAATATAAAGTGTCAGTATTACTTGAGAACGTGCGCACTTCGATTGGCTGAGCCACGAATTTGTCACCTTTTTGACCATGTGGATTTATTATTACCTTACTCAGTTATCGTGGCTACATGTAGCTCTTATTTCCGGCTATAGTTTTTGGATATGGAAATCAATGTTATGGGTTCAATCGGTGTATGTCCTCCGCCTATGGCTACTTTAAAGGAAAAACGGACTTAAAGACGGGAACGTGGTGGCTGGAAAGCCGCACTCAACTCTGCTACCCTCCCTGGGATATCGGGATATCTGTAATCACTACTGAATTTCGTTCACTTTTCTTGACATTATGGGATACACCAAGCATTTCACGGACACGGATTCTTGTTCATCCACGTGCAATATACGTTCAAGAACCCTGGCTAGACGAGAATATTAATGGCTCTCTCGAGATTGGGGGCTGAATAGCAAAAAATTCGGAGGTTGAGTGGTGACCTACTTTATTTCAGCATGGAGTTTACAAGTCTGTTGCTGTTTTAAAATATTCTTCAAACGGTAATAATTGTCTTTCTACACAGTAATTCCCTAGATTTGCTATTTTCAGAAGCACTTTTGTTTATATAGCTTTTTTATGAACACTCCGATGTATCCTCTTTTCGTGACAATTTTACATCGTTTCTAGCTGACCTCCCAGACGAAAACTTGCATATGATCGCTGGCGATTCTATTCCTGCTACTATTTGTTTGCCTTCATCTTTCGGATTAACTGATATCAGTAAATCTCCCACAAGAGAGAACGCTGTGTTAGACAAAGTGATTACCAATCACCTTCACAATTTTTTCTTCAAACTTGACGCCCCACTCTCATCAAGTGATCAAAACTTGCTTCTTCGGAGACCAAAAATATATTCACACACCACCCACAGATTATTTACGTCTTCAAATCAGAAAAAATTCCAGCCTCCTGATATTCCTCCTTACAATCTGTCCCTTCTTAATGTAGCCAGTGGAGCTGCTTTACCGGATTGCAGATCTGTCTAAGGAAACCTTATCTGCCCCCTTCAACTTTTGTTGCTTCAATGAGACACTGTTCATCTCTGATGGCAGGATGGCCTATCCAAAACTCATTGCTTTCAGGAGACGGAAGGAAATCGTATTCAAGTCCAGTCGAAATTCAGAAGTCAAGAGATTTTGTTGGTGATCAAGACAGATGTAAGGCATCTAGATGCTTCCTTTGATAAAACTTTCCCGCAGACAAAGAATCCCAGGCTTTTTGGCATAGTAAAAGAATTATTTTGTGGTATGAAGACTAAACACCCGAACGATAGCGTAGACGTGAACCACTTCAAATAGCCCTTCGTACCTCTTTTCATTGACAACCCTTCTTCACACTCCCATTGTAATTTCGCAGATCCAAAAATATTCCCTATAATTGATATCTTTAGAAATTCTTCGAAAATTCAAAAAGTCATCGGCTGCTGGCCCTGATGGCCTTCCGCCAGTGAATATAAAATATGGTGTTGCTCAACTTGCAAACCGATCACTAACTCGATAAACCAGTCTTTAATCGGATGTTCGATTCCTGATCTAGGGCATTCAGTTACAGTCATGGCAATTCCTGAGGGCTCCAACACCTCTGGTGGAAAAAAGGCTTCCGCCTCATTGCTCTCATATATGCTGCCCTCGAAGTCAATGAAGAAGTTGTTTTTCACTGGTCTTCAGTGCTCCACCTAACCCTTTCCAGTTTGCTTATAAACCCAGAAGATCATCCCCTGGATGTTGCAGCATGCCTCGGATTGATCTGTCCGTGGTATATTGCTTGATTATTCTTCAGCACCCCGATCTCATCTCTTCCATAAGCTCCAAACTTCGAATGTACGACACATATTCTCTCCTCACTATCGGACCATTTTCAAAATCAAGTTCGGCAAATTAAGATCAGGCAGAATATTTCAATACTTCCTGCTAAAATTCTCGGTGATCCGCAGCCTGCTGTGCTATCCCGTTTTGTACATTCGAACTATATCAGTGATCTTCCGGTCTCTTCTCTATCCAAAATATTTCAATGTGCTGATGACGTCATCCTTCGTCAATCTATTTCTAGTCACCAGGATTTCAGGAAATTCAATAAAAACGTATCTCAAGTTGAATGTTACTCTCCTTATTTGGTTCGAAAACTGAACCTATCTGAATGCCTAGAAGGTTTTTTCGGTCATTTTGCTTATCTTTTCTTCTGATCATGTTGCATTGAATTCCAAAGCCCTACCTACAGTCAGACATCAATTTTCGACGGATATCTTACATTCAGCACAGTTACAATGAACTACAGAGCCGATCTTTTAAAATAAGAAAACTCTTGCACTTTTGTACACCATCAACATTTGTCTTCAACTTTGCTCTTCAATGTGTTCTTGCCGTCTTATAATGCTGTTCTCCTTTAATTTCCCCCGGCCTTTTAGAACAAGACTTCAAGGCATTTCGCCGTTAATTTGTGATTATCAGTCACTTTTCATCCCTTTCTCTTAATTTTCTTTTGAATGAACTAGTCAAACTACAAGCTGTGTCCTGCGTAGCTCTGGCTCACAAAATATTACAGGATCCAGAGCAACCATAACACTCTTTCATATCTTTCCACTGATCTCTTTCACCCACCAGATCTAAATGTCGACACCTCTCTTCCAGAAATAACCTGCACAGAAAATCTCTTGTGCCCTACCGGGCACGAGTACTGACCAACAAAGACAAGAGTAAGAGAGAATTTCTTTCTAGATCTGGTTGATGCTCTCGTTTTTTTTCATTCTTACTTTCCTTCGGCGTCCATATAGTATATTTTGTTTTTCTGCCCCAGTCTTGTCACAGTATTTATGACTGAAGTGTACGCCTGCCGCCTGCAATAGTCTGCAAAGAAAAAAATACACTCTCCACTGCTATCCTTCCAACTGTCAAAATTGATCGTTGTTAGTACCTGTAGGAATACAGGGGTGTAGACAAAATTTCAGACAGTTCACAGCACATGGCAACAAATAAACGACCCTAGTTGACACAGCCAAAGAACCTAATACAATGCAGACACACACAAGTACATTATGGACCTTAAAGTTCTGCGTGACTTCGAATGCAGATAGTGTTCATCTCTAACACTGATTTGTGTGTGTTATCAGTTGCATTTTGGCAGTATTTAGACCAGAAATGCTTTGAGATCACACATTCTAGCTCAGGCCATCTTGAAAAGAGAACAACTGCTCGTGACTGGAAGCTCACAGGACAGTGAGCACTCTTGAGAGACAAATCAACCTCGGTTGCATTCTGACGAGGAAATTCAAAGATGTCTGAAATAGGTAGATCTAACGTTTATAACTTTGGGAAACTCGTCTTCTCCAAGGAGAAAACAATATCCAGTAAGATATCAAAGAAGAGTTTCGACTGGGCAACATATACAGCGATAAAATGGAAATTCAGGCAGACAGCATTCTGATTTTGCCAATTTGATAGATGTGTGAAGTCAATAAACAAGGAGCGCAAAGTACCGCTGGCATATTCTGAACATAAATGGCGAAAGTTAACATTCATATCACTTAAGCTAGGTACGACGGTATGACCTACTGGTAACCTCAATCCCCTTTATACAATCTCAGTTAGTTCACAACACGGCTGTCAACAGTGCGTCAGTGAAAGCTTCCCAGTCAACTGAAGCGCCTCGATCACAAAACATCTTCATGACAGTGAGTGTAGATCATGTTCGTAGCTCATGTTCATCGAATGTTTTTACATGCTACGGAATGCTGAATTTGACAATGGGTTGTCTTATGGTTATCCCGTAGTTTACTCTGGCTTGCTTTACAGTTTAATCTCGCAGACCCATGAATTAGGGGTAACTGTTCAAGAGTGGAAATCTTTGTGTTGGGCAAACAATTTGGCGATTAGTAGCCTGTGCACATCACGGCATACTGAATCTCTGATAGTGTTGTTTGCTGGTAATTCAAAGCTGCTCACATATCATTCTCGAATGAGACAGTAAATCCGGATACAACTCCGCTCGATTGGTAACGATTTGGACTTTTGATAAAACATTTTGGGCTGACGAAATTTAGGGCTCCAACTGAACTCGGACAACTGGATGACATGAAAAGATCAAAAGGACAGCTCAGCTCGAGGTGATATCCAACTATTTTATGGACAATATTAGAACATGTTTTAAATAAGTACGGTAAAGAACAATTTGGTGTTAAACAGAGTGAGGTGAAGAGCAATTAGAACGCAGGCAGTCGGACCAGTCAACTCACCCAACGAACAGTTCATCAGTCAGGGAACGGGAATAATCGGGCCACTTCATTCAGTACACAGAGAAGGGGACCTGTTTGGCAAATTAAAGTCTCCCATCGAATGCATAAGTATCGGTGAACATGTCTGATTACGGTCATTCTGAGTCAAACTGGAACTACGGGCCAGAAAAGTGTCGAAAAAGCAAGGCCAAAATACTCATAAACAAACGGCAGCGCACAGCTGGATCACACCACAGACTGACTCGAAAGCCTTAGGAAACTGACCAAAGTCATTTTGACCAGATAGCTAGACGAACTCCACCCTAACCCACGCAAGTTAGCTTGTGTTTACTCACACAAGCATTTCACCTAATCAAGTTGATTATTAAAATTTTGGAAATGAATAAATTCACACTTTCCACCTCCAATTCATCGAGCGAACCCTCTCATTAACAACAGAGAGGATGTTTTGAATAACTAACACGTCTGACAGGGAAATCCCACAGATATAACTAGGTAATGATCTTCATTGAATAATCCAGTTCCATTGCACATAGCAAACACGATTAACTAATGAGCTCAATTCCGGGTAACTTTATCCTAGTGGTTAAAGCAGTCATCTTGTTGGGTTAGAAACCCATAAATTACCAACAGTATTAGTGTGTGGAAATTTGGTTGAATAGTCATGGGAATAGGCGCTGCGTAGTTAGGAATAATCGAGGGAGAATGGTGGTTGTTCCGGGTTTGGGAAAATTGACCATAAAACAAAGAAAATTGGGTTTCCACCATAGGCTCGTCGTTTGCGTCACGCTAGAAGTGCATAAAACCCGTTCTTGAATTACCAATAACTTAGGAAATTGACTGTCTGAGGTGAACAAATAACGGCCAGTGAAATTGGACGTGAGTTCTCGAGTAGAATTTCAGGCACAGATGATGGTGGAGATTTGGAAAGAACGTCCTTCTACTGTTAGTAGAATGTGTCGTGGAATGATTGAATCATGCGTGCAAGATAAAAACGTTTTGTGGAGTTCAGCGCTACGGAATGCCGCATTATCTCTGTCCCGGAACTCATCAAATAGGGAATATCATTTGCTCTATTTATTAGTTGGTACATTGAAGATTGACTTATCAAAGATGGATTTAGTTGCATCTGATCACGGTGCTAGTGACTGGCTGAGGTTTTTCATAGTTCGTGACCAGAAAGCTGTAGTTTGTGAACTATATACCCAAATCACCACAGCCCTACTCCATCAAGAACTTTTCCATCGAATTCAATCCACCTTGATTATCCAAAGACGAATCCTGGGTGCGATCCCACGAGATGTTTTATGTGCAACTTACCGGAAAGTAATCTAAAGTGTGTTTGACACTGCTCTGATAATTTTATGTATTAACCTCAAATAGATTTGCGGTGAAAATTGCAGTAATATTCAGCCTGCTGAATGAAATGGTAACGCAAAATTCATTCAATTTCATTTTGCTTTTTGAGCCATGCTTTCTATTTCGGGTTCTTGCACGTTTCTCTTTTTTTCCCAATATATAAATGACTACTAGCACCGCCACTTGAAAGACCTAGAATACCACGTTCGTTGTCAATTACTTCAAAGCCCATGTAAAAATGGAAATCTTCTTTTGTTCCAGAAGTAAAATCTCTGAAATTTCCTCAGCGATTACTTTGAAATCCTGACATGAAGCTGTATTTGAATAAGTGTGTTTCTAATCTATCTACTATAGGTTCCGTGGTTGTCTGTTATTACCAATGCGGCGATGACAACTTCCCCCGATCCAGCTTCCTCATCTGGTTTTGTCGCAACCCAGTAGGGGGGAGGTACGAGCATGCGTCTATTACGCGAGCAGATGTAAGAGGATCATTTCACTTGTTCCCAAAACTTGATATTCCCATATGACGCTGCTTTTATGTTGTGTTCTTCTCGACGTTGTCACACTCACAGGCATGGTCATCGGTTTCTCCTCTGTGGCTAATGATGCCCACATGCAAATATACACAACCATCCACCGGTTCATTCAACAGACAAATTCACCAGGAATTTGGCTCATGTGAACCCGGATGCTCATGGCTCCACGCGTTCGTTCTTTTGGGAGGACCTCGAGTCTGCACTATGGATACAGGTAAACAGTCCGAGAAACAAACACTCAAATCCGTAGACCTTGAACTGTGAATTTACCAAACATTCACCTTCGCGCATCCCATTAGGCGCTCACTTGGTGTCCATTCGCACTATCACATTACAAACTGTTCTATGTACGGTTTGATCTGCTCGTTAGCGGGAGTGTTCGATACATTTGGTTGTACCTTTCTTCTAACTATTCAATAACGCCTATCAATTACAGCACTGTATTCCGAATAACAGAGTCTGTTGTCCGTGCGTCTAAAGTTATATAGATGGCACACCTTTGGCAAGTAAAAGCACATTTTATAAACAGTGTCATACTTTAGACATAAAAAACAAAACAGGCAACACTAACGCTCTCAGTTCATGGACGATTTTCAAATTTCTAATTTTACTATTCCATGTCAATGTTCCCACTAACTGTTTGATTGAAATTTCATTATCTAAGAGCCATCAATGAGTGCAAGGCTGCGCTAAGAAATCGTGATCAGAGTTCTCAATGTATTGGGAAAGCCATCATGCCATCGGTTTTCCACGGTTCCGGTCGACTTAGAATTGAATCGTGAACCTAATTCAAAGACGGGTGATCTTTTGTCGTATGTATAGTGTGTTCACTGGGAATGGGTCCCCCTTGAGAGGAGCGTATTTCTATGTATACTACTTGTAATCACGGCAGTAGCCCTGCTTCCACGTTCGTCAAAAAACACATTGTCCGCTTGATACGAAGACTGTTTCCAAGATTTGCTAAATGAAACTTCTAAATATGTTCATTCCACCGCGAAATGACCGCATAATACTACCGACGTGCTCCTACCGTACTGTTAGTGATATTTAAACCAGCATGGATGCATCTGTTGCTAATAAACTGTTCACGCTAGTGAATTTTAGCGGGCTCGCATGGGAAATCCGAGTAAAATACACTCTCATATCCCACTGGACATTATGTCATTCATTGGAACTGGATCCATCGCCAACCTTTCCGTTGTTCATTCGAGAGTATTCCCATTGGTCTCCTGAATTTCCGAGCATTTATTGGGTCTTGTTCTATTGTAACAAACGTTACTGCTTCATTGATAGCGGCCGTTCACTGATTCCTACTTTTAAGCAGCTATTCAACTCTAATGTTAAAACAATAATCAGGATTAAATAATGGGAACAGTTATAAATCAGTGTTATTCTGGCTGTTGAGATGTGCAACTAAAAAGGCTCTTTTCACTTAAAGTAGTCATATATTCATGCATATGATCTCTTGGTCATGTAATCCACTATGGAAACCCCATGCGCTCTAAATGTACATGGTATCGGATTTTATTACGTTCCTCCCAATCTATGGACTGATCATTTATTGATATTCATCCCGCTATGTACAACATGCTCTGTGACAAACGGTACACTTACTTTTGGAAATTTGAAACAGTTAGTCCCCTTGGTTCATTTGATTCAGTTTTGAGCCCAAAGGAGGAGAGAAACATTCTACTCGATATAAGTTTTCATCGAATTTCCCGAAGTCCTGGTGACTAGAAATAGATTGACGAAGGATGACGTCATCAGCATATTGAAATATTTTGGATGGAAAGGAGACCGGAAGGTTACTAATATAGTTCGAAAGTAGAAAACCGGATAGCACTGCACACTGAGGTTCACCGACAATTTTAGCAAGAATTATTTATATGTTCTGCCCGACCTTAATTTGCTGAACTCGATTATGAAAATGGTCCGATAATGAGGAAAGAATACATGTCGTACATACGAAGTTTGGAGTTTATGGAAGAGATGAGATCGGGTTGCGGAGTCAAAGAGTTGAAATATAATCAATCAAGAACAATACTTGCGTGATTTTCATGGATCGTTTCTGTTGCATCTTTTAAATGGTTTGCCCAACTATTGTCTTAACCTTGAGGAAACATCGCTAGCCGATGATCTGTTTGTTAATGACATGGTAACAAACAGATAAAGTTGTGTTTGTAGTCTCCTGATGGTTGATCGGTTATAATTTGCGGTATAGTGTGCATTGATTTGCTTGTTTACATCCTGTTTGTTAATTCTGCCATACCAATAATCACTTAGTACTCATTATGCTTTTTGCATATTGATAGTTATATGACCCAAGTTACACGTACAGCTTTTATTTTGCAACTTCTAATCTCAAGTTGGTTAACATAGAAAACTGGTTCCGGGTTTGATAGAATCCGCAAACCGGTTGTCTTATTCTAACGGTGAAAAATATTAGTGTTATGGAGATCTGAAAACGTAATCTGTGTGAACTGCGCACGTAGGTAAAACTTTAATCTGTGAAATGTCCACACATTTTTGTCTTTTCAATGCGATAACAGTACTACCCTGTACGTAACTCATTCAAAAGAGTCGGTCTTGCAGGATTGCCAACAACAATAGAGTGGTATTGAAAGCTGTCCATCTAACTTCTCTAGGCCTGTCCCATTGTTCGTGCACCGCAGCGTCTGATTCGCTTTTACATGGGTTGGCTCCAGCCACCTAGCCGACCAGTTAGATGAAACTTTTCATCAGGCCGTGCAGATCGGAATGCACTTGAGACTTCCATTCTAAATGAAATTGGCTTCCAGATTACTGAAATCCTGACCGTACCTGGAGATGAGTTCCCTGCTCTCTCGCTTTGTAATGAGTGCGGCTTTCATGATAATATGCACGACAAGAATATCATACTTATATATTGAGAATAACCTCACTGGTCAGTGGGTAGTTCACGGTGGTTATCACTGATTGAGTGGTATGTGCAAGTAGCTTTGAGACCGGCCGGGGTTCGCTATGATTCGCAATCGAGTCGTTCGACTACATCAACTTTCCTTTGCCTTGCTCTTGACTCAGTTCTTTTTGTAAATCTGAAGAACAGAGCTGGCGGTGCCTAAAAACAGTTTTTTCTCTCGCAGACCAGAGGAATGCCAGCACGGCAACTGTAGATGGCCAGTCAGTTCAATCATATAGGCTGCCATCGTAGAAACAGTTCAAAACGGAAAATGAAAAAAATCGTATGTTCAATAAATCGTTCCAAATTCAATATTCTGTTCCAGATATCCAAGTGCTATTGCCATACAACTGGACTGGATCCTTGGCTTTCTTGAGTTGGATTTGCGAGGTAGTATCCAAGAGAAAAAATACGATACCAACGGTGTGTAACAAGTCAGCTGCTAAGAATGCCCCACTGCATAAATTGGGCGAAGTGACGAGGAAGCTGAAGACCAGAATGCCAGGAAACAAGACGAAAAAGAAAATCTAAACTAGCTAGGGAAGCCGCTTTACCGATAACTGAGCGGGACTCAGCGACCGTGTTTCATGTCAAGGTCGAAGGACATTGAATCGACTGTGACAACGACAAAGTTCAACAATTCAGATTTCGAAAGTACTCGAAGTGCCTGGGCACCGAAATCAGTGCATTACTCAGAACAATGCTGCAGTAAGGTGAACCATTTGAACAGCTTTACGACCATTGTAAAATAAGACCACTTGCTCACCATTGCAATTCGACCTCAAATGATCCCTCAGTAAATGAGACCAACAATGGTGGTGGATGAAACTGATGCCCGGAAAGCCTGCATTGAAAAGGGTGACCTAAGTTAACTACAACTGCAGTGATAACCTCGAAAGATGCAAAGTTTAAAGCACATGGTTCTAAAATTGGACAGTCAGTCTGAGCACGCTCTTTATGATTCATGTGAGATCAAGGTGAAGATTCTGATGTGTAATGCTCAATGTGAAGATGATTAGGTAGGCGATAACCGGGTACGCACATCTGACAAACGGCAACAACGGCGAGATCGATCCTGTGCATCCGGGAGAACATTGTCCTGTCATTCTGATACAGCAAGCTGATGGTTATACCAAAACCAAACGAAATTGACATTCTGGAAAAGAGGTCTAGCAAGTGGGCGTCATATTGAATGTAGAAATCCAAATTTGAAAACGGTAATGCAGACCGATGGCATATAAGTTTCATCCTTTTTATCCCTGAAATAAACCTCCAGGCTTCCAGGAGTTGGTGGACAGTGTGGGTGAGAAGTACAGACAGTGGTTCGGAGTGGGGATATCAGTTTGGAAATCAGAGATGAATGTAGTACTCCTCCAGTATTTAGATGAAGAAGAGAAGGTGGATTCCATGGGGTAGGGTGACGCTTTTTATCGTCCATTGGAACTCCGTGTTCTGTAGGAAATAATAAAACAGTCGTCTTTATGACCACTGAATACTGTCTGTCTTCCACAACGAAGCTGCAATACTGTGCTCAAAAAGCACTGTTTCGCCCAGATTTGAGAGTTTAAGTTCCACTCTACCTAGCGTGATCACCCCATTCAATGATTTGCTAGAGAGTGTGTGCTGCTTTCGAAATCAGCCCCTTGGTGTCACAGACAGGAGTTGCGTTTCGGGTGAAAGTCGAAGGTTAAATGCATAATCCATGAATACATAGCAGCCCACGAATAAATCACCCGTAAAATGCTAACACAAGCAGTTTTCGCCGTAAATCCTCAGAATTACAAGCATGCTGGACCGCTATACCTTGACTGTTGAATACTCAGTCCGGAAATTATCAGTCATGGATTCCAGTAGGTTTCAGATCAGACTAAATGTTGATCTTTTGCTCGAATTTAGAAGAAAAACGTCACCACCTATGCTATAGATAATGAAAAATGAAAGAGCCATTCAATTCTGCCAATTGTTAGAGAGCGAAAATTGCTCATCCAAGAGGGAACAACACATGGCACTTTTGCATAAAGCGACCTCCTATCAGATTGATCTCATTATTAGGATTTCGTTACATCAGATTGGCTGTGATCTGGATAGCTAGCCGCAGCGCATTATTCTGCGAATAAAAGTGTTCACATGACATCCTTTCGGGGACCCCTCTCCCAATGTGCACTTGTCTGTGTTTTTACCCATGATGAGCCCAACTGAATGTGCTTGATTATTTCGAGCAAGCACAGGTGTGTGCTGATCAGATATTGACCTAGTGATACGTGTTTAGCAAAACACATGACTGTAACCACCCCGCCGCACGCTGAATGTTGTCCAACATCTCTGCCTTCGTGCAATTTATTTAGTTCAATCAAAGAAGGTGAAGAAGTTGCATTACAGCTTTTTTTTGGTGCTTCATTTTTTAGAAGTTGAAATGAGCCCAGAGACAAACTCAGGTGTATTTACTATGATCCGAAGAAACCTCTTTGTTGTCCGTTCAAAATTTTTAAAAGTTTGACAATGTGAGCACATTGAAGTACGTCGATGACAGAATAACCAGATGGATGGGTAATTAAGAGAGTAGGAATACTGAATTGGCTGCATTTTGAATCTTTGCTAGACAGTAAACATTGCGCGATTGCTGGAAATCCTGCCCAATATACAGTGGTCAATGTCAGCATTTTTCGTGGACCCCGAATCAAGTTAGGCAACATTTTTTTCACTGTAAAAGGGGAATTTTCAGCTGTCACATAGTTGAATGAAATTAGCGGATTCAGGGATGCATTTCTTCCAACTCAGTTGTATTTTGATTGAACTTAATAGGGAACCTTGCAAAATAGGATATAGCAGGACCTTTGCACGCTTTAATGTGAGCTACCTAGTGTTCTCAGTTCGAAGTAGAAGAAGGATTAGTAAAGTACTAGACGAGTCTCTAGCGAAATGGATGTATACTTTCAGCTAATACCCTTCGTCGCAGTTTGTGTTATAAGATGAAATGTGTTGATACTGTATTCAGGAGAGAGTATTCCCGGTGTATGCATCTTCATCGGGAAATACCCTAGAAAGATTTTCAGACAGATTCTCAGTCAATAGAAAACAGACCGTGATGGATAAAAAAGGGTTTCTCAAATTAAGTGCTACAGAGTAAAAGCCTGTACAAGTGGTTCGTTGAACGGAATGGAATAGAGAACTGTTCATAACGGAAATCTTAGAATGTGAATTTCCGACCGTTTACAAAAATGGTGGAAATTGGGTGTGAATATATCGAATTCTCTGTGATGCCTCCGTCAGAGTACATTACATGTATATGTACAGTTGAAGCGCATTCAACTATATGTGTCGATCTGTCCCCCAATGGAAGATAAGGAAATCAATATGCACACTGGAATGATCCTACCGTCGGGTTGGACACGGTTCGAAGACCCCTTGGCTATTTCCGATAAAAAAGGGTGCAGGTTAGAAAGCAAGCGATTATTTGGGTAAGGTATTACCAGATACCGCATCACAGTTTATGGGATAGGTATACCTCATTCGTGATAATGGTGATAAATAGTGATAAAATGGTGCATTGTAGAAAGACGGATAGTGGGTGCTCAGTGGCCGTGCACTGCTGATGAAAACCAACAAGGATGAAACAGCTGTCAGGTCTTCCATGGTTTTCAATGGTTAGTTGGTGGGTATTGCAGGAGGATTATTCGTATCGAACGATTCTCATCCCCCACGCCTCATACATGAAGGGGTTCGAAATTTCACCCTAAATAGTGGGTTGAAATTGTGCTATATCCGAACACCGTTAGTCAATACTATACATGGTTGTGACAGAACCTCGCTGAAGATACCGGTTTTCGTTAAACCAGCAAGGGCAATCTACATCAGATCCAGCTTGTCTTTTCATCGGTATTTAGCTGGTTTTAGCGGGTCGTGCATCGGATTTTGCTTTACCAGCAGTACTCAAACGAAGATCACGCAAAATAGTAGAACTTAAAGTCCCAGATTTGGGGTTTTACCAATAACTCTCGTGTTTTTATTGGAGTGGTGCCCAGGAACCCGTGTTTCATTTTCGGGAATATTCTATCATTTGCTTACGATACTTACAAAAACTCAGGTGGTTGGCAGAAATGAAATTATTACTTTGACTTCGCCTAACAATATTATTCTAAGATTATATTGATTGAATATTGAACAAAATGAGTAGAGTAATGTTACACTCAGGGTGAAAGCTGTGCGATGGCCTCCAATTTTTCGAACTTATCCTTGAACTACCCTTATCCAACCTCGATTTCTATTTATTCTCATAACAACAAGCATTCGAAATGAAATTGAAAAATGAAAAAGATCATTGGGCTTTCGAAGTAACAACGGATGCAGATCACAATTCCGAATGGAGTCCGATGAGTATAGAGGTGAAATGACTCCGGTAGGTATCTTCAGAGAACTCAGTTCAACAAACATTCCATCACTATACTGGATGTAATCTTTATAATCAAAAAATCCTTTCCCATTCTACTGATAATTTCAGGATTCAGAAGGTTGTTATATTTTTGCGTAATTTCACATTCCTGATCGCCACGTAAATAAACTGCTGAAAAAGGTGTTAATTCAACCAAGCCTTTGTCCAGATGAAAACTTCTTGGATTGTCTCTAAATGAGCATACGTAAAAAAGTTCGTTTCATTTGAAACGCGGAACTAAACCTTGTTGTCCCAGTTCGAAGAAGCATTCGCCCTAATAGGTAAAGGGTTCAGGGACAATCTGATTGGATGTTGAGTTGGTGCAAAGGGGACGAAAATACAGTCGATAATCTACATGGTCTTGTCACTCACATATCTGACGGGCGGAAAGTATTACTCCTTGCACAACGAAGTATTTTACACAGTGAAAAATCACAATCAGTAAGCACTTCGAAATCCACATGGATAACGTTCAATTCCTCAAATATGTTTCACTTGCATATGGGGACTTCTAACCTACACTCCTAACAATCGACTAATTCATAAAGTAAAAAGCAGAACAAAGCAACCATTTGCAAGGTTCTTCATACGTTTCCACGACATAATTAGGCCCTCATTTCCTGCTCTTGAGTTTCAGAAAAAACTAAGTGAAATGTATTTGCTTATGAGGACGAAAATGCAGAGAAAATATCCCACCTCATTGTTCATTTGTACGATTTCCCGCTTTGCTTGGTGTGTAGCATAACTTGAAATAAATGAAAGTAAGTCAAGCCACTGACGATTTTGTCGATCGTTGCCAAGTAACCCAGGCACTTCTTGGGTAACAACATTTTCTTCGAGGACATTGCCCATGCACGTTTTGTGAATAACACAGTTTGGATGAAAGTTATTTAAAATTATGTGCCTGTATACAATGGGAGCACAATAGCAACACCGCTGAAACTTGGAACCACTGGCCAGCCGTAGGGCTTATGCTCAATCAGGTTGAGGTGGTTGGGGTATCTGTTACAAATACCAAAAAAATAGAAACCGTTTGGTTTCCATTGCTCTTTAAGGCTAGCAGCTGTTGGAGGATTGATCGTGTTGCACAGTCCACGATGTGGCAGAATCGAGTACAAAATATACGATAAAACTAGCCGAGTAATATGAGCTTTCCTTCAGTGTGCGCCCGTCCACGGCGTCCACCTACTGAATGTTAGGGTACTTCGAGTTGCATGACCAGGTACCGTAATCAGTAGCGTAGTTACATTTGAATTCTTTTGATACCGTCATGGTTCTCTTAAAAAAGATTATTCTCGTTCTTATTGTGTTTTTTTCTTTTTCACTCTCAGTTGGAAGATGCTCTAGGGTACAGCATAAAACAAACATAAGAACATGTGAGGTAATAGTTTGGAAGAAATAACACAAACTGAATTTCCTACCATTTTTCATGTCATCTTGGAAAAAGACGACTACGCAAATTGCACGTGACTGGGTACTATGCGACAGTGTCCCTTGGGAATGGCCAGGTTAGGCTCCGGGATCATGCTTTTTGTTTCTTCAGTTAAAGACGAGATTGAACTGTCCGGGCAAACCGAAAGGGTATCAGTGTTTGTTGAGGTTCGACCTCCCCCACTTCTTGTTTGCGTTTCCCTGTTAACATGAATGAGACGGAATTCTTCTCTTTTAATGATCGGACTAACTTATTCTGCCAAATAAAAGATGCCTCCACTGTTTTCTGATCTCTGTTTAAAATCTTGGGGGATTTTTCTCCGTGAAATCAGACAAGCATTTTGCGGATGGACCAGCTAAACTTGCCTTACTTAAATTAGATGTGTACACCAATATATTGATGGAAGAAAGAAAAATGGCTACCAAAATGGTAATAAATGGCCGAATAACTGAGATTCTTGTTGCCATGATTTAGGTAGGCTTTCGTTTCTGTTTAAAACACTACTATTATGACATTCGCTATCATTCAGGCTCCAGATCCTGGGAATTTTACAGATAGAATTTACTTTCATGCATTACTCAACCCTGACAGCAACCCCGCGTTTAGTCAATCTACAAGGTATATCTACTTTTCGTAATTGTCTTCGGCTGTTTTTCCACCGTGTGAAGAAAAGGAGGTTTACCTTTTGTCAACCACAACGAATTTACAAAAACCGTGAACCATTTTCTGTGGGTTTGAAGTCCTGATTAAACATTTCAGTCCAGTTACATGGCGAACAGATAAGAAGTATATAAAAGACCTTATCCTTGTTTATTTCATAGCCATTTTGAAAAACGGAAATTCAATGCAACAGGTACATAACAGTAGTTTTTGTGGAATTACCGTCAACGCATCTAGTCACAAGGTAAGTGTAACTCACGTATGGCAGATATGGGTGAAACCTCGTAAACACGGATTTCATCCGTTATTAAGATACTATTTTCCACTGGTCTACCGATCTAAAACTCTTTTGAATGATCGTATCCAGTGGGATTTCAAGATCAATCATACGATCAGTTGTTTTGTGACCGCGAATCAATGGAAGAGGGTATACAAACACAATGAGAAGAAACAGATCAATTTTTTAGTAAGTTTGATCAATAGCCAGGAAAATTTTGGTTTGGCTGACTTTTGAAGCATTGAAGTTTTGCATATATGCACTTCGGGATGCATCTACTGACAACATAACCAGTAGCTAGATTAGGAAAGCAAACTTCGACCACTATCATAGCCCCAGTACATCCGATGCATGAAGTTATTGCCACCAGCGAATTACGTTTATTGCTCTACTGCTGGTGTACAACCGCTAGGCTACCAAAGCTTCATCCTTAACTTAGGAGGTTCAGTTTACCTGGGAGCGGCTTTCGATGATAGGATCAATAGTCCGTCAGCACGTGACACATATAGTACCACAACCCAATGGTCATACGGTAATCGAGACTCATGTATCACCGTATGACAATTCTCATACCATAAAACAAATCCACGCACAGTCAGAAATCACATGTGAAAGGATTTTTTTTTGTGGTCCGCACAGAACAAAGAAGTGACAGGTTATATTTCTCATTCGAATACATTGTTCACCATGTAATCAGTAAGCTAAACGCCATCTTTATAATTGGGAAAGAAATCGCTAATTGAAATAAATTTACTGTACATCTTTTCCCTCAGAAAATTGGTAATATGTTTCTTTTCTTATCCAGCCATGGAAGTAGTCAGGAATGTGGAAAAAGGCGAAGATATGGTGAACAGGACGAAACAGATATGAAAGCATTTTTAAGTGTGACCAGTCTAGAACGAATCAGTCAGTTTGATGCGTTGAATAACGTAAACATTCTCATCAAGTAAAAGTCAATTTTTGATTGACAATATTCTTGGTGCGGCATCTACTTCCAGAGTGGTTGTTACTTCTAGATGCAGTCCGTGCATTCAAACTATGTTTGCGTGAAAAACAAGTGACGCATGATTTGAACCAAAATGTTATTTTTTTGAGGTATTGGTATTTCATGCAGTCTGATCGACATCGGCATCTGTACTTTTATTCACGATGCACGTTGAAGAATGATTACTGTAGGGCAAGCTGAAATAAGAACTACTGCAGAGGATTCGGTGAGGTTAGGGGGGGGGACATACTGGGTTCTTTCTCTGTCAAACAAACAGTTCGTTCCCAATCTCTTGTGTTCGCAGTGCACGGTTTTGCTGATTATCCTTAGGTTCCGTCACTGGATTGTGCAACACCGTTGTAAAAACTATGTGACTCAATATAATTCTCTTTTTTTCAAACTACAGAAGCGGGTGAATTCGAGTCATTCTGTGTGGCCTTGGAGAATGTCTGCAATTAATTTGACATCCGTCTTCGTACTTGTTTTCGTACTCATTATGAGCAATACCAATCCCCTCTGGTGATGTAATTTTCAACGTAAATGTGAATGAACAGATGGATACTCTATGTGAAATAGTGATCCATAACACCTTTTCAGTAATTTTGGAAACCCATCTCCGACACAGTCTGTAACGGACGATACTGCAGCACGTTATAACCGTGTAACATGCTTAAATTTGGAAGTTAATTTAGTGATCAAATGACTGGTAAAGATTCATTGTCAAAGAAGAGGGAATCCGCACTTCTACGGCCATAATGGATTTTAGTGTACATTCATTGAGTTCAGGTGTTTTTCGGAATGATTGATCATCTTAGGCCTGAAACATTCTTTTTGTGAGTTCTTATCCATTTTGCAGGTGATGACTGACTGAAATATTCTCTACTCTGTGGTAGTTATTCTGAATATTCCACCCATACACACACAAGTGTCCAACTCATAAACAACAGTCAACGAAATAAACCCTTACGGCCACAGAATAAAAGGAGATCGTAGAGCTATTCACTGTGCGACACCTAGATGCATCAGACCACACACTTTCAAAGTAATGTTTAGCAATCTAATACAGAAGTCACTTGGGTTCAGCAAAGCAATATCTATACTGATGCGATGAGCAGCACTGTGCGCAAAAAGCGATTCAGACCAAGTGGTTGTTTGGAAAAGCATTCACCACAAATGCGTCACTTTCCCGCACTATATATTCAGCGCAATCTTTCAAACCAACCCACCCCACGTGCATGTTTTACTCTTGCCATTTACAAAATTTAATGATCAAGTTGCAATAAAACGTGTAAGTCTCGCATTCCGGGGATAGATGGATAGGTACAGACAAATCCAAATGTTCTGTGTCTGCAACCAAATTAAGTGAACAATAAGAAACTTATCATGGACTATCGGAGAATTGAGCTACGAATACCGTCCGAGTTTGTCACTGAATTATTCATAAACTATGGTCAGCTCCTGATTGAACATCTAAAAACTGCTTGGTAAGAGTTATTTACAATTTTCAGTTTCATTGCACATCCCTAAATTCATACATGATTTCTTCAGGTTGCACAAGGTATAGTGAAGTCAAAAATAACGATTCAACCATTGCAGATCGGAATTTCTATTCATACCACTAATCGTACTTGTAGTTGATAGTTGCTGAGATACCGTAGTTAATCAGAAAAACCGTTTAGTTATGCGCCAAAAAGAGCAGACAACGAAACTTCGATGAATTCGGCAACAAAACCATTGTGGTTTCGTGCATATCTGTAGTTAAAATTTGCTGGAATTCTCAAACTAATACGAATTATCAGCGGTCCGAAGAGCTATATTTTTATTTGAAAGGCGCTTAAGCCTTTCTGGGCAAAGTTGCATTCATTGATGGTGGAAAAGATCTTCCATCTATATCTCTTTCATGTTGTTTTTGACTGGATCAAAATGTTTGCAAACGTTCACGTCCACCACCATCACGATCGTTGTATTCAATATAGATGTTTTAACAAAATGCATTGCGCAAATCGATATCTGGGATAAATGCTACAACCCCGGTAATCTTTGTTTATTACTTGCTTTGGACAGCTCTGGTAACCGGTTTCATGGTTGATGCGAAGCTACCCTTTTGGTAATTCTTTGTCACTAGCCAGCAAGATATCTCCTCTTTTTTAGGAGTGATAGCGTTATTGGACTGTCACTAACACTACTACTGCTACTACTACTACTACTACTACTACTACTACTACCACTATTTCCAATGCTGCTATCAGTACAATTGTTGCTCCACGGATTTTACTTTTGGCACCAATAACACAAACAATAGCATTCTGCGTTTTTCTGTACTTCTTCATTTCTCTCTGCAACCCCACTTCCCGTTGAATCCAGTTAGTAACTTGGAGGCAGTCTATGGATGAACGAAACAAGCTTATCTGCTTCAGAATCAACTATCAGCCTGATGCTACAGTTGATGCGTAAGCGGATCAATTATTTGACGTAACTATTCTGAATGAACTGAATATGGTCGAAACCGTGACATATTCATACGCCACTGCCAAGAAGTACGAAGAAGCTGTATAACTAACTGTCTGCAAATTAACGAGTGAAATAAGATTGAAAACGGTTTGTCCATTGTTTGTTCCGATGTTTCCGTATAAGACTTTTTTTGCATTTCTAGTTCTCACGTTCCATGGGTAAAATATATTTGGTTTGGTAATGAAGGATTCCGAAGGCTTCATGTTGTATCAGGTAGAGCAATAAATACGACTTTATTATGAGTCTAGCGCCTAAGGCATTCAGAGAAGCACCGTTTTGGAATATTACATAAAAGGACTTCCCGTTTCGAAAAGACTCATTTTCTAGCAGTGAATTCTATTCGGTAAAATAATGCTCGTCACCAAACCGAAATTATGCAAGCCTTTTCAGACCGCGAATAGCCGTTCATTGACCATGAAGTAAGTGGGTCTAACCCGTCTAACTCGTATTGGAGCATTAGGCATTTTTCAGCTCAGTGTCAGATCTCATTCCTGGGAAATCAGGTTGATTTCATCTGAAGGTCTTTGCCTCAAATCTGAATGAAAGAAACCCGTCTTAATTAATCACCACATTATCGGGGGTAGACATCTAATGATTGCGCTCCCAAATTCTACTACTTTACGTTCTCCTTATGAGTAAGCTTGGGTCCACGATTACCCGTCACAAAATGAGCAGTCGAAAGCAGTTTACCGCATCAAGACTGCAACGGTGAAAGACGGTTGCTTCACTGAGTTTCTCTATACTCTAGAGGAAACTTTCTGGTAAACTGGACACCAATGTTCATGTATTTCAGTGGACAAGGAAGCTGAGTCAGCAAAGAAAACTCATTAAAAATTAGGTTGGAGTCGTACAATTATTTTGAAAGAGGCACTTCCTAGTTTGCGTAGAAAATGTAAAATGAATAGGTTCGTTGAAATGGGTAGTGAACGGCGCAAATTGAGCAGGAATTCAAGAAGATTGGAAGAATACAGTCAGTCAAACGGATTCTAAACATTCCCCTTGGTTTAGTTCTGTATAGTATGGCTTCTTTTGGTTGGCCTGCTAAATTTGGTGGATGCCTGAATAAGTGCGAAGCAGTAGTGAATTGTGGGGTGCTAATATCCCCTTTGCCACACGGTACATGTGACAACACCATACTGCAAAAAGTTCCAAATAATCAATAATTAGTGTGGCTCCATAGTTTTTACTAAATCTTTACCATAAGTTGCCCAAAGGAGTCACATCGTATTGCAACTATTCCGAGGTATTCCAATCTATTGATCCAAGCTTTATCATCTATCAGCTGCAGTACTCACTTCCTCATTAGTTTTGAAATAGTAAGTCTATCTGAAGGGAGTGAGAATTCAAACATATTTTTACGATATATTTAACGCTTTGTGTATCCTGATGAAGATGGTACTCTATATTGAGCACGTCTCCACCCCTCCCGCTTATTCCGTTGGTCGATGCATTCCGTTGATGACAGATCTATCGATATAGTTCGAAATTCGTTTGGCTAGATGTCAAGCTGTGTATAAAAGAGCATAACAAACGCAAAAAATTATTATTATTCAATCCATTTTCCCATCCATCCGTCCATCCACCGATCTGTCCATCTATTCTTCCGTCCTTTCATCCATGCATCCCTCCATCTATTCATCCATCCATCCATCAATCTAGCAATCATTCAATCCACCTTGTAGATAATCTTCAATAGGTTTGGGTAAACATATGTAGAGAAATGTAGATTGTTCGTTGTACCCAAAAGGCATTCGTACGAAGATAATATAAACTGTGATAATTGGACTACCTTTAATATTTGAGATTTGGCAAAAAGGTCACAGTATAAGAAATAATATTGATGAAAGGTGGCAAATGATCTTGACGGAAGGCTGTTTACATAAGGTCCGTGTTCAAATCCTCCTTTCCCCAATCACCTCCATGCTTGACGGATTCTATTCGACCCTGAATACCCTTTCTGATATATCATAGCGATTTCGTAAGATAAACAAAAGGAAGTAAAATTGTGATAAAATTCTCAACATCAGAATAAATCCCTTGCTACCTGATCACGGTTACTTCCGTGTGACAGTCAAAATTCAAAGAAACCTAATGCAGATGAAAATCGAAGCACGGATGCATTTCATATATATATATATATATATATATATATATATATATATATATATATATATATATATATATATATATATATATATATATATATATATATGTAACTCACACTACGTTATATGAGGAATAAGACCACTTTGTTTGCTTTGAAAGTAAGTGTGTAGGTGGATTAGTTTGCTGAAATAATTCAAGTGATAACATTTCTCGACCGCGACGGGATTCCAACACACGCATTGTTGTCAATCACACTTCCCCACCGCGAGCTTTCTACCAGCTGAGCTCTGATACCATGCTGAAGTGCTTCAAACATCTCACAGATAGATCGTACAGTTTAGCTGTTGAGAGGAAGCACGTACTAGCGTCAAGGGTTTCTTTATTTTTCGAAAAGGCTTGCGGTGCGGAGCTGCTTCAGTTTCATGTGGTGGTGGATACCATGCTGTATTGTTTCAATTCTCAATATATATTTTTCTTTGTTTTTCTGTTTGTGCGAACTACTTGTTCCGTTATCCTACTGTTCGACTCTACACGAGAGTATAAGAACGGCCATTGTGAAGTATGAGAAAGTGACTGGAAGTTGGAAAGGTTTTGGTATATTAAGCCGGACCCTGTGGAGGAAGGGTGATAAAGCAATGGTGAAATGACCATCACACTGGTTGTTCAATGGCCAATTAAATGAAAATCAAATTCAGTCGGTTGTGCAAATTACACTCTAGATACAAACCTTCAAATGTCTTTCTATCGATCGTCTTCTGCATAGTAAATTTCTTCCTAGATAACTTTGGTTATTTTGATGCGAAATTTCCCAATGATAAGCCATGTTAGTAAACCTTCCATTGAAAACCAAAATCCCTCTCGTTTTTTTTTCCAAACTTTGGTAAATTCAAGTACCTCTATTTAATCAGTAAAAGCGACAAAATATTCGGTATGATTTGTTCTTGAAGTCGTTCATTTTCCGGTATGACCGCCTAATTAATGACCGGAAAAAGCTGAAACAATTGTAGCTATTTCAATAAGTTTTATTGGATTATTCGGCAGTGCCCATCCGCCAATAGTCAATGAGGGTTGAAATCCGGAGACGGGTTCCTACTGCCCAAAGGCCAGTCACAAAGGTCACTCAGCCTAAATGAAACAGTTCAGGGCCATCCTTGATAACAAGTTAGTCACCTGTGGGATTCTCAATGATGAACTCCAGGTCTGAGTGTCAAATACAGCTAATTTTACATTCACTGCAGCTGGTGAGTTTTAGAAGGTCGGATAAAGCATTACTACTATTTGCACAAAATATATCACCTGTCGAAATTTCCACATGGACTTCAATACTATTGCCAATGTTTCATGGTCCAAAATCGAATAATGTTGTTCTCCAAATCGCAGCGAGTGTTTCTGATTGTGATGAATTCGACCGGGACAAAGAAGAGTAATAATTTTCATTCATAAAAGCTTTTGGTGCTTTGGCGAATATCTGCTCTGCGACTAGTTCCCTTTATCCATCAGCTGAAAATTCCGAAAGTGACCCAATCACCCCCATTCAATTATCAAGAGGGAAGTGGAAGACAAAGTTGCCTGTTGTCAAGCAAATAGAACGGAAGAGATGTAAAGATAGTTTGTGGTAATCCCCCTCCCCCTCTGGCGACAATAGTTTGAACCCGGACGACAATCTTCCATGTTCTTCAACTTCAATAACGAAGCGACTTCAGATGACACTATGCTGTCACACACTCGCTGCAACATGTACACATTGATGGCAATCGGCCTTCTTACTCACTCCTAGCAACTTTGTGATCCCTATGAACAACCATACACGGCCCGGTTTATCCTGTCGGGGTGTCGCGCACACACACAGACACGGACACCCGTTTAACTCACGGTGATCATTCGCTTGGACACTAATGCATCACGAACATACACACTGTCTCATACCTTTTACGCTCATCGTTTTCTCTTTTTCGCCCCAGCTTATTCATCTTGCAGCATACCTTGGGCTTCGTTTTCGGCTTATCATGAAAGTAATAAACATAGTAACATGGTGACATGCCTTATGTTATCCAGAAATGTTGCGGTATCCTATGACGAGGGTTGAATCCAGTTGTTGAGTATACCAACGGTGGCTGGAACCAGCGGAAAAGTGACTGAAATGCGAGACGTGCAGGCATGCACAACGTGCGTTGATATTCTCCAATTATGACTCGATATATTTATCGGAAATTAGATCTTTATTTATATGCCAGTAATTTATTTTCGTTGCAAAAACTAATTTTGAGCAAACGAACTTTCAAATGGCTGGTCTTCCGAATTAAACTAGTTATTGACGCAGAACTTGTGGATTTAAGGGTTAATGCACAGGTGAGTCGATACGAATTGCTACTTATCATTAGAACTTTCGTCACTGGTGCTTACGTACTCGTTAGAAAAATTGTAAGTTTCCTACACACATATACTGAACAATATCCATGCGAATCATCAAAGATGGGAAAGTTCACCGCTCTTTCAGACTGCCTTGATGAGTGTGAAAGTATTTATTGGATGGAAGGCAAGGCACTGAAGTCACCATTTTTTTACAAAATGAGCAAGAAAAGTGACTGGGAGAATTTATATTCGTAGGCGCCGATCCGATCAACAGAAAATCAAATGAAAACACGGTAAGCAATTCGAAGTCTAAAAGGGACTAGGCTAACAATAGATAACGCATGTCTGAAAAAAGGCGGAAACAGCTTCAAATATATCCCTTCATGGGTCATTTCTTTCTAATCACATCTGTGGATCAGTGGCAGGCTGAGCATCAGTCCGATTGTTGTTAGAGAATACATCCGGATTCCGGATCCATTTTCTTTTTCTGAAAGGTTGGGTTAGGGATTATTTTCCGCAAACCGGTGGAGTAAACATTTTACAGCAAATTTGATTTAAAATGTTGTGCTTTCAGTGCACTATAAGATGGTATGTTCTGTGTCCTCAAGGTTTTCAACTGTATTGGATTCATGGTAGACTACCTAGTTCTATGATCAACGTATTCATCTGACTGCTTTTCGAATAAATGAAAACTTCATTCGTGTTCGTTGTGAATTGGCATCACGGAAAATTCCCGCAAAACAGGGAAATCGTGGTGTTACACAAATTTATTGTGATCCGACTCACTACCACGCTCGATCTAATGAGGCGTTCTGCGGCTTTCTCCTTGAATTTTCACTGCTGGGTTGCCATTCACCCAATACTCATGAGTTTCACAAATCAGACTAACAATAATGTTCGCGCAACTGTGCGCATTCTCACAGAACATACATTGAGCTCTCATTGTCCCGTATGATAATCGTAGTTTGAATAGAAATGTTGACTCAGTACACCACTTAATTCAGTCCTCCTACCCCATTGTTTTAATTCTCCCTGGTCAGATACTAATCATCTTCTATTTGGCGGCTATTTACTTGGTCCCGTTTTCCATCCGGGAGTTGGTGTTTGCCCCTTCAAACACCGATCGGCCTCCACCTCCCGACTTCCACAACTAGATTTCTCCTGCCGGGAATCTGAATTCAAGTGAATGAAAATAAGTTTCTTTTCAATAACAAACGTTTTTCTAAAGTGTACCGCTCTTTCAGCAGCAATAATTTTCTGATTTTCAAGTTAATATTTTCGAACACTGAAAAATAAAATTCAGAGGAACCCAGCTGCCAAATTACCATTGTTGGTGATTTAGCGTCCAAAATAAGCCTTGGCTATTTCCTTAATGGGAATACTCCGCTGCCGCCAGCAACATCTGCTACCTGATGGACATTACTACACGCATTCCCAATCGTATTTCTCAGTGATCACACAAACCAGGTCACATAATCACAGACATTCACTTTCAATTATCTGAAATAAATTCATGTGTTTTTACTCGGTGACCAAAATTCCAACTCACTTTTTTCCGTGGTAGTTTCACCGGAAGGAATCACTGAAAAGGAGCGAAAACGGATTTAAAAATTGGTAAGGGAAAATTCTCACAGCCACCAGGGTGAAGTCGGCCGAGACCGCCCTCGGAACTCGTAGTTTGAAAGTGAAATTGGTGTGTTATTCGAATGCTAATGGTTTTTATCTGGTTTATTTCTTTCTGTGTACCATGTGGAAACTTTGTTCGTTACCAAGATCAAGCTGTAATTTCGATGATATATCGTTCACAGAATAGAAATTCCGCTTGCAAATTTCACAATCAACAGTTGATGGTATGATACGGAATGAAATCGGTACAGATGCTCTCAGTTACAAGATTCAGGCTCTACGTGAAATAGAGAATAAGGGGAAAATATGGTTTGAGGCATGTCAAAAATACCCGTAGAAAAGCTTTCCGGTGAGCGTTTGTTCCCCACAGCAAATATTTATCACGTTTCTCATAAATGAGTGTTTTGTTCCGTCCCAATAACTCCAGCGTGAACTCGGGTCTGCCTCAGAATCATGTGTTTATTAGGACACAACAAAGAATATATGGGTTGCTCTTGCCCTCACCCACTTGTTACACACAATACATTGGTCCGACTGGTTTGGGCGACCTCACCTTAAGGCTTAAATGCGGCTAGTAGGATTCGTCTCGTCTATTGATTCGCACCATTGAATGGCTGTCCTGTCGTTTGTGGTTTCGGCGGCTCGGTGGGGGACGAATTTTCTGCCACTGAGACTAGAACGTCTTTCGAACGATGTGTCACACCATACCCCCACAGAGTGCACCTTTGTTCTTAATATACACAAGGATTTCCCGCAAGATTACACCCGAAATGTATCGAATGACATACGCGTTTGGGATTATTTTTGAAAATGAGGATATTTTCAGCGTGCGTATCTTGAAATCGTTAAGATCCGTGAATCTCTTTACTTTCATCATTATTCTAGATTGTATTTCAAAAGCATACTACCCGAACTAACTTGTCCCACTCAAACGCTTAGGATAACAGTGATACTGTGATCACGATTCCTGGAATAAAAGCCCGCTTTCGGCTACGAACGGAGCGACAGTATACGGCATCCACATTCAACAGATTTGCAGGCATCGGCTACTATATTATTCCGTATTATAGGAAATACAAATCTCCATAGCGTGACTCGTAATTAGGAATCATCGCTGACCTCAGCATCGGAATACAGCCGTTGTATCGTTGTTGGGATTCATCATATGTGCGCATCTGTCAGATTTTCAACTAAATTGTATGCAATAGAATTTTAAACTCATTCCCAAACAGAGAAGTCATCCTTCACAGCAGCCGGTCGCTGAGCCGGCAACGGTCTGTTCAGTTTAAAGCCAGCTACAGAATAGTGCTATGTCATGCTCTGCACACGTTCATCTAACCACTGAGAGCCAGCCTGGATAACCTGATAGCTTGCGAGTTTCTACTCCACGTGGCTCACACCAAGTTCGAGCCCCGGTGGATGGACGCTACACTGAGTACTTCGGGAAAGCTTGACGAATCCACTAGAGTCAGTGCTTCCATGGCTCTCATTAGTGAGTTTGGTGTCGTTAGTTGATGATGAGTCAACACAGAAATACCTTAGAAACATCAAGCGCAAGTTTTGTTTTCGCTGTTACCTGAATAAAATGTCTAGTTCCTCTCCACCGAATATAGCTACTTGACAAATTTATATTGGAACATATCGTTCAATATCGAACTGTAGTTCCAACTGTCTCGAACATGTGGACGAATCGCATATTGAAATCGGCCCTGAAAATTCCTTCCCAGTTCATTCGTATCATTTTGACCGGTTGGTTCCGCACTGTTGCAATGTGCTGTTCACTCATCAGACAGTCCGTGCACAGTATTGTTTATTTGATTTTTGGACGATAATATTCCCGCTTATGTGTGGTGAACATCGGCTAAGTTATACAGGAATGAATAGTTGTGTGATGCAAATTTGTCCGAAATTACTGCCATAAAAGGACGGGCGAAGTAATACGTAAAAACGGAATCATGTGTGACACTAATATAGATTGTGGTACTATGTTGATGTCTGGGTGATGAATACAGCCCGCGCTTTGAGGACAACTTCTGAAATGAGCGTATCGTGAAATAAACTGGGTCCATTCAGGAATTTTCTGTATAAGTTCAGGCTGGTTAACAATGATATATTTTGTTGACAGCTCTTCGGTAGATGTTGAATTCAGGAGGATTGGTGATTTCATGGAACACAGAACGAGATGAGTTTGGCGAAGCGAACCTACCATTTTCACAGCCGGTAAACCGTTCATCAGTTGTTTCTGTGGAAAAACCCAAACATATATAAGGAAGAGAGAGAAAAAGAGAGGGAGACAAGGAACGTTTTTTCCGTTAAGTGGACCAAACGAGAGAAGTGAGTTTCATTATTGGTGAAACCGGTTGCACTAACAGCATATCCACCTCTCCGAGAAAAACTGAGAACCGAGCAAAGTGGCTTTGAAGTCAGTTGGATTTCTTCCTTGAATGGGTAGACTATTACGGGATTTCGCTCGAACATACTTAGACATCTACGTGCATAACAGAGCTCATACCCACTCACACATAGAAATATCATTGCCAGACCGATTACTGAAGTGAAATTTTCTTTTAATTTTAGTACTGATGTTCTACTCATGAACGTCTTCCGTTTCCTAAATTAACTACGACTCCAAGGCTGCACCCGGCACTTTCGGAACAACTGGAGCACGTTCAACCCAGTTGTGCTTCATTTGCAATAGAGGAAAAGGGATTTGTCATGATGATCAGACACACTTATACATTTATACCTTCGTGTTTGAAAGTCCATATGTTTATTTCTATTTTTTTAGTTTATCTGATGTTTACAGAAGCTAAGGTCGTCTGGTGTGCAATCATAGAATGAAAACCGGGAAACTCATGCTGCGAGACAAGCAAGTATTTTGATTTTAAAGACCAGCAGGGAATAGATTGGTCGGTCGGTTCAAAAGTTCTGATGATCATCAACGACTTCCAGGGAGTGGAATACCAGGCAAAAGAGTTATTGTGACTCTCTGACGCTTATTTGGAGAAATCAGTTCTAATTGGTCCTGTCAATCAACTGTAATCACTAACGTATCACGCTACCCAGCGCTAATGCACACAATATAGATTTCTAAGAGGGCTGAAGACTGCTTTCGAAGAGGAATAGGATCGCGTTCTAACCTGAGCTATCAGACGGTTGATAGCGAACAGGATTTGATGGGTAACCATTTTTTAATGATCTCAAAGTCATATTTACAGCGAAATATGTTGACTTCAGTAAAGGATTTTACTAATATAAAACCTTACGAGAGTTTCGGGTGGGGCTGGGGCTGGGGCTTTCCTTAGCGGATGGTGCGGGTTGAAGCCAAGACTGATTAAGTGAGCCTGGCTCTCGATAATCAGCGCAAGTCTACGATACTCGCAGACCATTGTGAAATATAGTATTTGACTGCAGTATAAGCTTAGGAGTAAATACAAATGTGAAATTGATAACAAATCGCTGTGTAAATTGGGTAATCACGAAGATCGTATGAGATGAAATCAAAACAGCTACGGAAAATTAGTCAACTAGAGAATCAAACCTCAATATTCTTCTTCAACGGTTAATTGCTTACCAATCACGATTAGAAAAACAGTGATTATTGTATCCTATGCTTTGGCAATGGTTCAGCTGAAAAAGCACATTACGATGGCACAGCTGTGTACTGTATTCACTATCAGAACCGGACACAATTAGCCAGTGACTTAAAATTGAATGGCCAAGCAGCGTCAGGTGCGATCACGAGCCGGATGAAGAAGCACTACTGACTGCTAGTAGTGATAGGACTGAAGGTACTGGATTACAAACCTCGTGATTTGAGGACAACTGTGTCGTATACTACTCGACGGATATCAATCGTTGTAGTTGTAAATGGCGTTTTATTAAAATAACTACCTACTACCCATTTCATGTGTTAAGCATGGTCAATAATTTTCGTGAGGTCCAAGGACTTTCGAATATGCATTCTGGTTGCTTATGCTGGCGAAAGTACTTAATGTGAAGAAAGTGCCACTAGTTATCCAGGAAAATACTTAACACTTTTACACCAGTGATTTCTGCTTACAACCAAATATAGCAACATTCAGCATCAAAGTAATTTGGAAGGCTAAAAGATATTCCTATAGTTCTGAAGACGACTAGCGAATAACTATGAGCTTGTTTCTAATATCAAAATGTCTTTCTTGTTTAGGTACCTGGTTCCAATGAAGTAGGGGTAGAGTTTCTTAAAAAAAGTTAGATCGTATGCCCGTTGCTATTTGATGATGTCAGAAAAGAAAGCAAAAATATTACAATCCTTTTTTGCGAAAAATGTCCGCTGTTCTGTACCATTTTGAAGTCGAATATTGCTCTTGTGGAAGCAGATACCGTTCATTCTTACAAGTAGCCCGTTATCAGCCTTGGAGGATGCTGAATTCCATTTGTACAAGAGGTAGCATATTACCGAGTTGGGATTAGTGATCAAAGTGCCATCCGGCTTTGTTCAATAAGTTTCATTGTCCTTGCAATGTTGCATCTGCTGGATCGACGCTTAGAGTGTCTGTAACAGTACGTTGTTAAAGGCAATCCACTTTTGTCTTTTGGTCCACTTTCGAAAACCAAAAGCTCTTCATCATGATGGGATTCCGTAAAACAAGCTTATTGACGCCATAATAAAACAGTTTTCGCCTGCCATAATAGCATAACTCAGTCAGTCCCAGGTAATTACGTAAAGCAGTTTCCATATCAAGAAGCCTTCGCTTATTCATCGGGGCTCTCAAAATTAATTAGTAAAATAACAAATACAGAACGGTTTATTACTCACCCGGAAAGTTGGGAACTATGAAATAAGAAAAAGTCCAATATAGCGAGTGAATAATCCGACAGAAATAATTATTGTTTGAAAGTTAACCATCATTTCAATGAACAGTTGATAAGGTGCTTACTATTTGTGTAAATGTCTTCATGTAAGCCAGTTGTGAAAATCTCCTCTGTCGATTGACGGAACGCCAAGCTCAACTAACTGAAGTCATATATGATCCGCCACACAGGGCCCCACCTTTATTCTTCGTAGCTTCTCATTCACAAAAACCCCGTATACTACCCATTGATGGAGCATAATTCCGTCCACACATTGACTCGAACTGTGTTCACAAACATTCATGTTTTGAACTGCCTCACTCATTATGTTCATCCTTTTTTGAAATCGGTCACTACAATACTCGTCTTTGTAAAACACAAAATTATTCCTCCGTCAAACTTATCGACAACGATGTTAGTCTTTGTCCACTTGAATACGCACACTCTGATGTTTTTATAAGAGAAATAGAAACATAGTAAAGCATCCGTCGTTCACAATAGCTGTCTTGTTACGATGAACCACTTTCGACTGCTAATTTCTTGACTGTAAATCGTAGGCAAGGACACTCCGTTATTCATGCGAAGGAATCGGCTTTCCTGACTTTCTGTACGCAATCTTCAGATGCCTGTCCCAAAAAGCAGTGATTGGTTTGGATGAGTGTCTTTTATTCGGATTTGAGGCAAAGACCTTCATAGGAAATTAGCCCTACTCCACAAGGATGAGACTTGACTACTAGCCAAAAGAAAGCCTAACTCTCCAGCACCAAAGAAAGCTGTCTTTGGTCGGGTTGGACCCACGTACTGAAGCCTCAATGAACGGCTACTTGCGGTCAGACGAGATTCGCATACCTTCGGTGTGGTAATGGGCATTTCCTCGCCAAGCGTAGGTCACTAGTGGGAAATGAGTCCTTTTCATGTGGGGACCCATTTTCATGTAATATTTCAAAATGATGTTTTGCTGAGTGCATCACGCACTAGACTAACAAGAACGTCAAAGCAACAGACGTGTTATATTTATTGTTCTATGTGATGGAACATGGAATGTGCATGGTACGTGCGGAATCCTTCATTACGAAACCAAGTAAGTCCACCCATGGGAAGTGGGAACAAGAAATGCAAAATGCCTTATACACAGACATCCAAAAGATGAAAAACAGAACCGTTTCCGATCACATCTTACTCGTTAATTTGCAATCCGTTAGTTTCACAAGTCCTTCATACTTGTTGGCAGTGACGGACAGATGTATCAAGGTTTCGTTCATATTTATTTCTTTTTGACTAGTTACGTCAAACAGCAGATCCAATTCCACAGCTGCTGTATCATCATACCCAGAGGTGATTGCGAAGGAAACCAGCTTGTTTTGCTCATCCATGGATTGCATCCAAGTTATTAACTGGATTCAACGGGGAGTGGGATTGCAGAGAGAAACGAACAAATACGGCAAGACGACGAGTGCAACAGTATGGTTTGTGTTGTTGATGCCAGTGGTATAATCAATGGGGGTACAAAATAATAGCAGCAATACTGGTAGTAGAAGTATTAGTAGTTGTAGTAGTAGCGGTAGTAGTACCGGCTAAGCAGATGCATGTTGTAACACGTGCTATATCTCCATACTTTTCTTTCTGGCGTGTTTCAGTATCATTTGTATTTACATAACACAGAAGCTACTTCCTCTTTTCGTGAGTAGTTTGTGGCACCATGGGGCTCAGGCTTAGCAGCGAAGTAGTAATAGTATCCGAGCTTACCATAATCGAACCGTTATCTGATCATCTCGTGGAAAAATCTTAAGGTTTGGGGCGGCATACTTGCGCTACAGTGAAAAAAAGGAAGCCTTAAGCGATGTGGGGGTGAAAATGTCTGACACAATTATTTTGAATACTCAGCATGAAAAAAGAGTATAACTGGGTAACGATGACGTAAATTTGGGAGTGTTTGTATAATTTGGCCATACAACTAGAAATGCCTCACACCTTTCATTTATATCCATTCAAACTGTGGCCAGCAATGTATTTGTTACATTTTCAATATTCAATACAACGGTCGCGATTGTGGTGGATGAGTATATTTGAAAACAGTTCGATTTAATCGGTAGAAGATTGTTTCCACCATCAATGGGCACACCATTTTCCATAAAATTATAAACCTCTGAGATGAAAATCAAGGCCTATCAAAGCTAATAAAATACTAGCAATGATAATAATAACAAATAATTTTTTTAATAATTGTAAACTATAGGTTTGTTTTAAAACTATACCATATTTTCTGCTGCGTTCATTCCAATCAAAGCAGCTTTTTCAATCAACAATATAATGCTGATAAATTACCCAGTTAAATTAAATAATTAGAATAAGTATATAAAAGGATGCTTTGGAGTGCGTTCTTTCTCGAGCACTACATGCATGCAGCTGAAAACTTTATGAGCTTGACCGAATTTCCGAAATTCGTAATATAGTTTTGCATCTGAATGACGGTAAAAAGATTTTCCTGAAGCACACGACTGACTCTGCAGCCGTTGCCAATCATCAGGTGTGGGCTCTCGTTACTGTCTCATCCAATCCTCCATTTGTCTGAGCACTCCACAGTTGATTCATGGTTGTATTTGCATCTGGGTTCTAGGAGCGCAGATGGACGGGTAATCCATTTTCAGAATAACCGGATGGCTCTTCCTAATATATTTCATCTGTCGATTGCTTCAAAGCAAATGCTTTCCCATGATACTGATATAATACCCCACTACGCATTTCGAAAATTGAAATTCGGTACCATGTGTCTTCGTTCTGAAGATTAGCCGAGGCGAAACAGCAAAGAGTATTTCGAAGGATCACCTTGCAGTTCTAAAAATCGACTGTTGGTTCACACAAGTTCCTTAGCACCGTAATATGTTTATAGTGACTGACCAGGTTATTTGCCATGAGCGAGTACAGATTCACAGATATTCCAATAATAAAACTATTGCCACAAGTTGGAAGTTTCATTTGATAACTGCGTGATCATTTACTCCACTTTTGAATCGTTGTCCTTCACTTTCTTTTCAAGCGAATAATCAAACAATTTTCCGGGTTTACAAAAGTATTTCAGTACCCAACCACCATAACCGCCATTGGTGGCTAAAACAGAAATTCCGAACTGCAGCAGTAGAATCGGTATACTATACCGTGTACGACCTGAAGAAATCATGCATGAAATCATGTATGTACAACCAAGCTAATAATTCTAAATAACTCGGATCAATTAGTTGTACGGGGTTTGGATATTGATTAAAGAGCCGACAACGCTGATTACTTAATTCAGCGACAAACCTGAACCGTATTCATAACTCTAAATGTTCCGATAGTCTATGACAACCATGTTACCCAGTTCATTTCGTTGAAAACACACATTAAATTTGAATTTTTCTTTGCTTATCCTTGTGTCCCCGGAATGCTGGACTTAAACGTTATATTGCAAGCTAATCATTTACTTTTGTAAACGACTAGATTCAAACGTGTACTGAGAGTAGGGCGTGGAAATAGGACGCATTTTTAGCGAATGCCCTTCTCAGCAACCACTTTGTCCGAAACGCTTTCTGCGCATAGTGCTGCCCGTGCATAAGTATAGATATCACTCTGACAAACATCAAGGACTTCGGTATTAGACTGCCCAACAATAATCGGACATTTTGGGGCCTGAAGCAATTATATGTTGCACATTCATTAGATCGGCGATCTCACGTCGTTCTGTGGCCATAGAGGTTCACGTCACTGAATTCGACAACTATTTGAGTGTGTGAGCCACTGTTTTTTGTATGCATGGAATAATCACAGTGCCTTCTAGAGTGCAGAGAAAATCTCAATCATTCATCGGTAGTAACATGAGTTACAACTCACAAAAAGAACGTTACAGGCCTAAGACTATCAACCATTCCGAACAACACTGAAAACCGATGAATGAAGTCAAAAAATCCATTCCAACCCAAGAGCGGCAAGTTCTTCTTACTTTAACAATTTAAGGCTTCCAGTTATTGGACCAATTAATTGGAAATTCCAGATTAGGCTTGGTACACGTTTATAAGTTGATGGAGTTTCGTCCGTTGCAGACAATCACGAGGTTGATTTTCCAAGACCATTGGAAATGTCTTGTTGATCCCAATGCCGTCCAGACTTTATATCTGCTCACTTGCAATTACAGTGAGACTTATTTCACTACAAAGAATTTATATGGCTTGTAGCGAGTGTGAAACAAACACGAAAATAGCTATCAAAATCAATATGGTCACTCTCCATGGCTACACAGAATGACGCAAAATCACCGATTTTTGCAATTGTGAAGGCAAAATCCCACTGCGTTGATTCAACTTAACGAGTTTGTTGCGCAATCTAACACCCAAAGCCAAATATCTTCAGCTAAGACGTGCTTTGCGGGCAAAATCTTTGTCACTGACGGTTTGTTCGACTGGTAAGTAGCCCAAGATATCTGCCCTGACCAAATCTTCTAGAGGATCTTTTATTCCAGTTTGCTCCACTGTAATACTTTTTATTTCGTACCATCTATGAGAGCACATGGGCTACTTTCGTGATATGTAAGACTGCGTTAATTGTCTGCATCTCGCAACATGATGTTTTTCATATCTTTTTTTACTTGTTTTTCATGCAATCATTGTTTGAACACAAAGACTACATTTATCAGGAGGAGCAATTTGTGGAGCAGATGCTGCCTCAGGAATATTTTTAACCGAAATTGATTGCGAATGGGTGAACATGTTAAATTTGTAAACCGGACATGTATTTTTGCATCAAATCAACCGGTCAAACTTACAAACTCTTTCAGATCCGATTCGTCCCGTTCACTCAATAAATCCGAAGACGCGATCACGTCCTTACCTTTTTCACATTTCCTAGTATTGCGATGGCTAAACAAGAAAATAAACGTATCCGCATTCCTTCATGATAAATATTTATAGAAGATTTAATCAACTAGAGAAGCTTCCCACAATTATCAAGGTGGCGTTTAGAGTACTGACTACAAGTTTACCAATATAATGGAATGCGATAAAAAACCTTTTGCTTACACCGATCTGCATGGATCAAAATATTCCTTTCATTTGTGATTTCCGAATGTGTGTGGATTTATTTACTTTATGATATGAGAACTATCATACTGTGGTACATGAGTCACGAGTACCGTACCATACATATCAAGTGCTGACGGATTACTGATCCGACCGTCGAAATTGTTTCCGAATCAATTTAAGCTTCCAAGGCGCGTTGGTAGCCCCGAGAATTTTCACCTACGGTAATGCAATACAAAATTTATTTCGCTACTGGCTATGAATTCATACACAGAGTTTACTGGCGCTGTACCAACATTTCACTATTCCAGTTTTATTTTGACCACTGAGAACAGTATCAATAGTTACTTTTCGATAGCCACATTTGTATACCTTTAACGCTTCTGAAGTCGGCCAGACCGAAATCTTGCCAACGATCGGATACACTTGCCTACAAAATTCGAATGTTTCTTCCTTCTATTTAGCCTTTCTCGCGATCATCAAATTTTAGGTTAAGTGAAAAACCTAACTTCGCTCCTTTCCGAAATGAAATCTCCTAAGCCGATGCAGATTCCGTAATTGTGAATTTCTCATACGAGCAGGTGGGTAATCAAGACGTGCTCATTGTCTTTTCACGTTTCACCTGCTCGTATTTTTTCTGGCAAATGTTTTTTTTTCTGCTACAAGTGATTTGGGATTGGTATCTACTATGACCTGGAAGGTCCTCCGGATAACCCAAGATAACCTGCAGTGTGACATGGATACTTGGAATAGTGAACCATGTAAGATCTCGTTGAATCTAGTATGAAATCTAGTATTTGGATAGCGCGCCGCAGCTCAAACCCAGCTTAGTCTGCGGTGACGGTGCTGGAAACTTGTACCTGAGGTGGAAAGCCTTCAAACACCACGGGTCACACGATCACCGTCTCTTATTTTTGGTCGAGGAAGCATAAAAAGTCCACTTCCTCTCTTATCAAATTTCTATTTCTTTTTATTCTCGGGTTTTCTGAATTTGCATCCCACACAAAACGGAGGATTGCATGACCCACCGTGGAATCTTACAGAATAACTGCAGCTGACAGTTGTAACTTCCGCAGACGAATGAAAATGAGTACATTAATCACGAGTGCAGTCCGTGTTTGCTACGGTTATTCCATACCTACCACATCTGAGTTCTCTCCACCGTGTCACTAAATGCATCGCAGTTGGGTCCTCAAAAAAAAATATATATATACTGCTTGCATCGAATTTCCGTTTTCCAAACTGTCAGCGAAATAAACAAGGATATGGGACATTAAAAACATTTTCTCACTGCTTCTTAAAACTGGATTGAAATGTTCATTCAAGACTCAAATCCAATGGAAAAAATGTTCTCTGGACTTAGTATTTTTGTTGTGGTTCACGAATGTTGAGCGTTATTGTGTTCACATGGTGGCAAAATAACTAAAGACAGTGACAAAAAATGACATACCTTGCAGATTGACCAAACGGGTGGTTGCTGTCAGGGTTGCGTAATGCATGAAAATAAATTTCATTCGAAATATGTCCAGGATCTGCTCCTCGAATGACGGACAGTTTCATTAGAAGGTTGCTTTTAACAGAAACAAAAGTTCACCTAAACCGTAGCACCAGGAATCCCAGTTTTTCGGCCACTGAATAACATTTTGGTAGTTACTTTTTTTGCCCTAATAAAGTATTTATGTGCCCATGAAGTTTTAGTAGGACGGGCTTTATGGATTTGCCAGTTGTTGGTTGTCTGCTTTTACAAGGAAAAACCATTCAAGTTTATTTAACCAGTGATCCGTGAGTAATGGACACATCACTCATTTGGGAGAATGGGATAATCCGATCGGTGACAACGAAGAACTCCGTCTCATTCATAATATCAAACATGAATTGGAAAAGATCAAATCTCAGTCAATACTGGTACTATTTTGGCTCGCCCGGATAAAATAATCTGATCTTTAACCCAAGAAACCATAATCGTAATTCTGGAGCCTAACTTGGTCATTCACAAACGACTTTATCACGTATAACCCAGTCACATGCAAATGACATTGCCTCATTTTTCTCAGATGATGTGAGACACCTGTAGATAGTTCAGTTTATTTTAAATGTTCCAATCTATTACCGAACACTTCAATGTGTTTGTTTTATTCTATACCTCGCAGCATCATCCACTCGAGAGTGAAATACACAGAAGCACGATGAAAACAAAAAATAAAACTGCATATGAAAACTATGAAGATGTAGAAGGACTTCAAATGTAGCTACGCTACTGATTACAGTCCCTGGTCGTGTCAATTGAATTACGCAAATATTCGGTTGTTGCGTCACGCGGACGGGCACACACGGCCAGTTTTATCCAATATTTCGCATTCGATTCCGCCATATCATAGACTGTGCAACACGATCCATCCTCCAACGGCTGCTTGCATCGGAGTACAACAGATACCAAAAGGTTTCAATCTTTCGGTATGTGTGTAACACATGTAGCAACCGTCTCAACCTGATTGAGCACACACTTCAGTGGATAACCTGTGATCCCAGCATCCTTTGCCCTACATCAGCTGGACTGGTATTTGGCCCCCATTGTATTCGGGCACTCAATTTTGAATCAATTTAATCCAAAGTATGTTATTTATAAAACGTGAACGGGAATTCTCCTCAAAGAAAATGTCGCTGTGCAAAAATTGCCGATAACCAATGACAAAATCTTAAGTCTGACAGGTAATTATAAATTTCACCATGCACCTTGCCCAATAGTAGATTGTACAAATGAACAATGACGTGTGCTATTTTCTTGGAATTTCCATCCCCGGAAACACATGCTTCGTATTTCATCTTTTTTACATCTCTGAAGCGGGAAATAGGGACTTAAGTGGGTTATGTAGACACATCGGGGACCTTGCAAGTGGATGCTTCGATCAGCATTTTATGGTAGGAAGTAGTCGATTGTTCAGAGTTTAGGTTTGAAATACTCATATGTAGCTAGAACAAACGTGACTGAGAACCAAACATAGTTACAATCACTTACAGAGGAATTGAACGTTGTCCGCATGGATTTCGAAGTGCTTGCTGATTGCGATTTTCCACTGCGCAAAAAATTTCGTTTTACAAGGAGTAATACTTTCCGCCGTCAGATATGCGAGTGACAAGGCCATGTAGACTGTCAACTGTGTTTTCGCTCCAGTTCGGTTACTTCGACATCCCATCAGATTGTCTCTGATCACATCATCTATTGAGACAGTTGCAGCTATGAGCTTGAACAACAAAGGGTATTCAATATTTCAAACGGAATCCATTTTGCGCGTGTTTATTTTGAGGCTTTTCAAGAAATTTTAACTAGGACAGAGGCTTGTTTTGACTTATACTTTTTTCAATGGTTCAAATACGTGGTAATCAGGAATAAGAAATTATGCATGTAAAAATAACAATCTCATGAACACAGAAGTTAGGACCTAACCGGAAACGAGTTCTTTAGTTATAATGATTGTATCAAGTACGGCAATTGAATATTTGTCAAATTCAAAGCGCTGAAAACCACTAGCAGTGTCGTTTTACCTGGTCACATATCGGACTCCATCCGTAATAGTGATTTTCATTCTCTGTCGCTACGAAAGCCCAATGATCTTGCTTAATTTCCAATTCAATTTCGAATGCTTGATGTTGTGGGAATAAAAGGAAATCGGGGTGCAGTAGCACGATCAGTGTGTTTCCCGGAATAGGGCAAAAAATTCGAGGCGAAAGCACAACTGTCGTCTGATAAGTAAGAAAGTAGAGCTCATTTTGTCCAATATCTGATCAATATTATCTGTGATTACTATTGCTGGGCGTAGTCACAATGACAACTATATTATTGACAACCAACTGAGTTTTTGTAAAAATCGTAAATAAAAGTTAGAATGGTCCTGGAAATGAAACACAAGTTGCTGAGCGCCACTCCAGTAAGAACACAAGAAGTATTGCTAAAACGCAAGAATGGGGCCTCGGGTTCTAATATTTAGCATGTTGTTGGTTTGAGCACTGTTGGTCAAAAGAACCTGACGCGTAACTTGCTAATACCAGTTAATTACTGATGAAAAGACTAGCCGCATCTGACGTATTTTACCAAGTACTGCACTGAGTATCGATACCTGGATATGGTACGAACTCAAGTTAGCATTCCCGTGAAAATTTCTAAACCCCATATGTATACGAGGCGTAGGGAATGAGAATAATACATAAAGATTAGTCCGCCTTCATCAACACCCAAAAAACCATTGGAAAACCATAGAAGCTCTGACAGTTGTTTGGTCTTTGTTTGCAATCATCAGCAGTGCAAGGCGACCGAGCCCTCATTAAGGCACTATCAATACTGAACGATTGTGCGTCAATCACCTCTCGTCTCACCTCTGTACTTCTGAGATTCCATGCACTTCCGTGTCTTTTCTATACTGCACCTTGGTGACCCCTCATTTATGTTCACCTGTTTGAACTTAGTTCATAGATTGGCCTACATGAGCTTTCATTTAGTTCTTTAGCTGAGATCACTGTTGTGGAGCATGTTATACACTAATCCCATGGCCAAATCACGTGCGCCCGCTTGTCACAGGTTTGAATGAATTCACTGCGAAGCTGTTAGGAAAGATACTACCGGGAAGCATGCGTACATCAAACAAGCACTGCTGTACCAGTGGTAGTGTTATATTTAACGTAGTACCATCACAGCACTTCGGTCCTAAATTGCAATTTTTTGAGCACCTACTGAAAAAATGCAAGAGGATTGTTATTTAATTTCATGTACAACTTTAGACAGGAGGTCCTGAACGGCCACTTTGTAGACGATCGGAAATTAGGACCGCGTGATGGGGCACAGCCGGCAAAATAGCAATGGGAATCTATGGAATTTCGCGAGTGATGCAAAACACATTTTAGAGCTTATATTTATCAGTCTGTAGATTGTAGATCGATTGCTTTTAGGGTAATTTGGGAACAACGATTTATATGGCAAATGATGACACAATCAATAAACGAACCCAAACTAAATCAGATTTCTTACCACTATTCATGCTCCATTCTGGATGCCCTCACCTAATTGATCCAATAAATGCCGTCATCTTCAGGTAGGAGGAATGAAGCCATCACAGCTGTTTTTGATTACTATGATACTTCCAATCACGTTCAAAGGGAAAACGTACTCCTCTTTCTTGCTGCGCACGATGTTCTACCTTCCACTCTCACTATTTTCACCGTCAACAATTTGTGCTCTAATGCGGTAGGCTTTCCTTCCTCGTCACTTTAAGGTCGGCTTTACTGCAAGGCACCAATGTACCACCGTTTCCGTTTCTTTGTACTAATCTCACTACGTTTTATATAAACTTATGATGAACTATTCTGTAAACCTTACCCAAACGATTGTGTGCTTTCGAACCTGCACCATTTTTTACCGGAAGTAATCGAATGGTCATCGCACCATGCCCCACGGGACTGTGAAACCGTTCAAATATGCTGATTCATTTACCTATTTTCTGTCGAGTGACAGGTTAGCATTTATTTTGGAATGCGCCTCAAATTTATATATAAATGGAAATGATGTGATATGAATTACGCCGGTGAAGTACGTTGACCCAAGCTCAGCAGAAAGGTAGTATATATAGGCCACATTGCAGCCCTTTTTGTAAAGTGTTGGAAGCTCGCGTTTTGCATTTTATGTCTCTAGCAGTTCTCTATTCCGTTTCGTTCAAATGAGCCATTTGTGTAAGATTTCATTTTGTAGCACTGACTCCACGAATTTTTCATGGCCAACCCCAGTCTGTCTGCCAATAGCTGCAAACCTCTCAGCAGATCTTTCCAGGATACTTCCAGATGAAGCCGCATATACCGCGAATACCCACTACCGATTACGTTGTCGTAACATTCCAAATTATACCACAACCTGCAACGAGAGATGTCAGCTGAAACTGTGCACCCTCTTCTTCAGGGACTCGTTCAGTATTTCACTAATTCTTCCACTTCTTCGAACTGAAAACACTAGGTAGCTCGCATTAAAGCGTACAACTGTCCCGCTCTACCTTGATTTGCGAAATTACCTGATAAACCCGATTAACATAAATATAAGTTGAATAAAAATGCGTCCCCAAATTTCTAACGGTATGCAACTATGTGGCTGCTGAATATTTTCCTCTCAGGGTGAATGAAACTGTTGCCTGTCTTGATTTGTGACCCACGGATAATGCTGATACTAACCACAGTGTAATCGGTAGGATCTCCAGCAATCATGTAATGTTGGCTGTCCAGCAAATAGTCATAGAGCATCCACTTAAATTTCCATTTCACTCCTGTTTACCCATACATTTTGTGGTTCCTTCGTCCACGTATTTCACCTTACTCAATTGTTCGAAAGTTCCAAACTTCTGAAAGTCCATCAAATAGGTTTATTCGAATTTTAATGAACTCACCGGAACCAGTCATTGTTTTCGGTTCAATTTCTAAAATAATCGTGAAAAACCGTAATAAAACTCCTTCACCTTCTAAGATCGGATTATATAAATTACTCGAGGGTATAAAAATTGGACAACATTTAGCGTACTTTGGAGTGGTTACAGTTATGTGGTAGTCTAAACACATTTCACATTGTCAACATGTGATTAGCACGCCTTTGTGTTAGCTCAAAATAATCAAATGCATTCAGTTGGTCTCACCATGCACACACACACACAGGCACACACACACACACACACACACACACACACAAATGCGTATTGGGGTTGAAGGCAGCTCCTTTGTGCAAAACCGAGGTGACCGGGAATAAGCATAGAGGAAGCATCCATATAATGAAGATTGATGGGCAAATGTAAGGAATCCAACGAATACTAGTATTCAGATAAAAAACAGCTCACAGTATCTACGACCGAGGCTTTTCGAAGTGATAAGCAGAAAAGTCAACTGCAAAATAATCTTACTAGCATTTGCAATGACAGTCTGACACCGTGTGAATAATGACTCGGTGTATTCTGGTGGGGAAAAAATACGAGAAGTTCCAAATTAGCAGTTTGTCACAATGAGGCAGGCCAACAGCTATGCGCCTGTAGAATAAATTCATTGGGCAGATATAAATAGATCATGATTATAGACGCGTATATCTTCTCCACTCACGATGTACTCATACGGAATACTATCGTGCACTTGAGATTTGAGAATATTCAATATCTTGAGTGACTGTTTCATTAGTTCCCAATGTTGGTTTTTTTCAGAACAACTAACAATTGATAGGGAGAGCGAAAATTAGTAGACAATATGTCCTCCGTACAGACACCAGCCACTCGACGCCGTGTAAACGCCCACAATGACCTCAGAGTGACAACTCGCCTGATGTCCGATTGGGTATATACGGTTCGTTCATACCGGTTCGAAGACATACAGTCACTGTCCACTACCAGGATAGACCATCAATTGTGTAGTTTGAACGTCTTACCTCAGTTTCCGCAGCCCAGGTACTAGACTGGTCAAGCGATATCAGTTGTACCGTCAAGGAAGCGTAGCAAAAATGCGTCCTTGGGTTTCTTATGATGAGGTAGCATTCATATTACAAAGCAAAGCAGGTAAAGAATCGATACTGCCTTGGTCCTGTATATCTGCGGTGGGCTAGCTCTCGGATTGATACATGGTTGTTTTGATAAATTTCAATCTTTAGAGCAGTGATATTTTTGTATTATTCTCCATTGTATTGATAGATGAATGTCGTGATGCCGTTATGTTTACTGACGAACAGTTTGTTTCTCAGCCAACCAATGATTTATGGACAGCTGTTTCGTGCGATTGTCAACGCGGTTCCCTGAAAGCCAAATTATTGCCTTATACGAACAGTCACGCGAGTAAAACTGAAGTGATCACGAATTTCATGATCAGTACAATCCCGAAACTTACAAAATATTATCTAACCGAGTAGTTTGCCATTTAGAATAAATGAAATTGGAGGAGAACAAAATATGTTTTGCCGCCTACCCAATTAAAAAGGTTAATTAAAACTCACCTCGAATCTCCGGATCTACGATAAAAGTCATCGTGAGAAGAACAACACACATGGTAATGACCATATCAATGAAGACGTCTAGCAATGTAACGGAGTGCACCTGAACGAATGTATGAACCACTTGTATAACATGTTTAAAAGATAATTATAAAAAGCAGCAAAAGATAAAAATGAGATTATATTGCACTGGAGAAATTTAAAAAAATCTTTTAGCATTGATCGAAATCATAGAGATAGTCATTCCGGCCACAGCGAAACGTTGAGACTAGTTTCAATGATTCAGAAGAGTTTCGGATACACACTACTGCATGACCAGACAAATTACACGAACAAAGAAGCGATCAACGTTTGGGTTCACCGTGTACCAAAAAATGGGATCGCCCCAGTCCACAAAGCGTCAACAGTTTGTGTCTGTAGACTTAGCCGATTATTCGGTGGGTAAAAGGGGATCTTGAAGCTAAATTGAGTAAAAGGTTATGCAATACTATGTACTTAGATGGTTCACGCCCCCTACCGTGCCACTTCCCCCTCAGTATATAAAACTGTGAAACGCGTACGAAATTTGAGCCGATGCTCTCACATACCACTACTTGCCAATAATCTACCGCTCCACAGTCTGAATTTCAAATGTACGATCTGCATCAGAAACGTATTTGCGTAGGGCGACGTATTCAATTTTGTTTCAAATTCCAGCCCGATTATGTAATCAGATTTGCAATTACCGTTCACCCATCACGGTAATGATTGGTAATACTGTAGTATGGATTGAGAAAATAACCGATGCACGGTCCGTTGTGGTAATCAAGGCGTCCAGTGAACGAACTCAGGTTTCTGCAGTCACCTATCTGCCAGTGTATATTCGTTCCACGGAAAAAATTCGAGAAATACCATTGTACATGATTGTCGTCCCGTTATTTAGTGACTCACAGATAAAAGAACCCTGAGTACCACGGCAGAGAACACAAGTTTGCTGTACTACGTGTACTATTGGACTGGATTTACACGCAATAATAATGACACCTCATATTTTGGGCAAACCAACCACCGTATAAAAACCGTCGAAAAAGCCTTAAAATGCATAGACGAAAACAGATAGCAACCCCCCCCCCTTCCAGCGGCGACGGAGGCGCAAGTCAAATGTCTCATAATGGGAGTCACTATTTATAAGAAGCTTCTGACTAATCAACAGTCATAAGGGAAGTAGCCTCCCGACAGAAAACTAGCACGAGAGTAGTAAAGGACAGACGCTGTAGCATGGCACGATTTGACTGGAAAGCCAAGACCGATGGTCAGCCATACGCCTAAACAGTGAGGTCCAGCCAGGTAACCAAGAAAAGCATGAGAAAATAACAGAGCGATTCAAGCACCAAAATATGAATGAAGTGGACGGTGCGTAAACAACAACAATGACGGGTCATCGGGGAAAACAGCGGATCAGCCCATGGGGGGACGATACGGGAAACAGCGGTTACGTAAGCGATAACATGTTGGGAACCAGGGCCTACTAAGAAGTGATGCGATCAGATTAGGCCAGAAAATGTACAAAGCACAGATATGGGTTCCAGACACAAAGATAACAGCAATCAACACTGGTACATAAAGAAGGGTGAAAATAAGTTTGACTCAATATGAGTGAACAAACAATGTATCACGCGGTCATGGAGATGAGGGTCCGGTGTTCTGCTTGGAAGTCTAAACGCGAAGGGCACAAAGGAATTGGTCTCTTTTGCAATCGATTACAAACTGGTCTTGAGAAAGGTTACTTGCGATAACCGAAACCTCGACTGACTACCATCTTTTCCGATAACGCTTTGGTACCGAACAATAAACACACCTTTGACATATCACACGGGGTTGTCGTTTTTTCGATACACTCCGAACTGGTCTGGGATCTGATACTTTACCTAAGGTCAAGACTGAACAAGTATAAGGATGGGTCTTCGAATGGCGACCTGAATTTTTTGTCCTCTCCCGATAAAGCTTTACAACCTCTTATAGGGCAGCCATCAGCCAGGAACAAACAATGTAGTGGATGAAATTTCCCCAAAGTATATTTGGTTAAAAAACAGGGAAATATTGTTTTTCATCCGTTCTGCCCTTTTCAAACGTCAAATGGAGATAAATGCATATATTGACCCAATCCTGTCCTAGAACAAAGACCTAAGCCTAAATGGCAACTTATTTTGCCCGTCATCTTCCGCTCACCTGATGATCAGAAACCAGATGAATGATATTCTTCTGTGCATCAATCATATTTTGCACCCTCCAACCTGAGCCAGAGGCGAGTACATACTGCACTAATAAGGTAAGTTATCATATATCTCGCAAATGTACCCGTTGGGCGTAGGAGACTCAAAACAGCTAGCGATATTTGGGCCCTGATGTCATTGCAGTGAAGGTTAAGCGAGGTTTCGGGCGATAGAACAGGTGGGTCAATCTGCAGATCATCCTATGTATACAAATGGCTTTTTATGGTCTAAACATTCTCCACCTATGTCCAAGACAGATATCCTCGTTAAGAATATAAGCTGACATATCGATCGACTATCTAGGTATGTGAACTGTGACTACGTCACCATCTGCCGAAAGTCGATGACGTTATTGAGACCATCCAAGCAGATTTGGTAATGGTAAGCAGCGAATTTTTTTGTGTGACCCTGCTAGGATGGATCAGAAAACCCTCGAAGCTCAGTGTTCCCTGAAACAGAAAACAGTGCTACGAGGGTTCAACATGACACGACGAAGTTTCGTTGAATTCCTCTCCCACAAAACTAGTTTTGGGGAACATGTGAGAATCAGAGTTAGAAGATTTTCTGATCCACCTGCTCGATGTTCGTAGATACCAGGTAAACTGACCGGGAACCCTGACCACTGGCCCACTTCCATCCAAATTCCAACATTATCTATGTGAATTTGCCACATATCATTCTTCGTTGTGTAGTTTTCTCACTCTTCCCACACCTATTCTTCCCTTTGTGAGAAATCAACTGAATTTGAGAACTGAATTGGACGTTCAGCGGTCGAATGAATAGTATTACAACACTTTCCAATGTCAGGTGAATTCACCCGTTTTGTACTATCTTCTCAAATCTGTAGATGAAATTGCATAACCATTTTGGCTACAGCTTAATTGATGGATGTGAATGCCACCCCTCTGCCCTGTTCACACGTGCTTGGTGACATTCGACGTAGGTTTCGACTTTACACGCCCAGGGGTAGACGGATGTCTCTAGATCGCTCGCATTTGTTCTGATACAACTTTGACAAAGAATATAAGACACAACAGTTGCATTCATCTCATCCGCAATGGTTTCTTCAAAAGACGAAAATCAGGTTGATAGGTAAGATACAGTCAGTTCGCTTACATCCTTCTTCTAAAACCTCCGCGAGTTTGAAAGGCCCCTGAAAGGATGTTGTCATTGCATTCATGTGGTCCGAAAATAGCTCGTATTGCATTTCGTCCGATTTTCCGGTCACGTCAAACCACATTTCGACTCTGAGCCGTGAATCAGAATCAACTTCCCAACGTGGAGATATCGAAATCAACGGGAATTGAGCGTTTATTGATCGCATCCAAGGAAGCAACTGAAACGAGTGAGTATCGTACGCACACCGATATTGTGTGAAACACGTAATGATGCATGAACAACTATGACAATACCAAGCAGGTGACGTACACGAACATGTGACACACAAACGACCAACTACGGTAATTTGAACATTTTTCTGCGCGGGATAGTGCGATGTGGATGGCTATTTAGAGTACCAACAATCTGATGTAACGGGATCCTGATAATGAGATCAACCTGATATGACATCCCTTTAGGCCAGTAATGGCACGTATTCTTTCCTGTTTGAAAAGCAAATGTTTTCTCTCTGACTACTGAAGGGACTGATTTGTTCCTTTCATTATCTGTAGCATGAATGGTGATATTTCCCTTCTGTTTTCAAGCTAAAGATCACGGATTTATCTGATCTAATTTCTACTGGCACTCATGACTGACAATTTCCTAACTGAGTATCCCGTAGTCAAGATTCAATGATCCATGTGAGGAACATTATGGCGGGGCTGGCATCACTAGCACCGCCACTAAAATAATGATAATATCATTGCAAGTGAAGCTACCATCACTTTCGCTACTAATAATAGTTACTACTCACTATTACTAATAATATTACTACCAACTGTATTACTCCTAAACTACCTCTGCCAATAATATCACTACAATGGCGATATCCGAATTCAACTCGTTTGCATGTTTATAACCTGCTGTAGGAAGGTAGTCATATCGTCCTGACAGCACGAATCCACTTTATTCCAATAGCACCATGGCTACTCCCAAAATACAAAAATATTGACCAATATATACTTGGTAACCAAGCTAGTAAATGAGGTTGCTTTTGCGCGATCACCATAGAAAGTGTGATTTGAACCCCCTTATTCTCCGGTATAAAAATACCTCGCTGACCCCCAGTCCACACACCCATACATTTTCCTCGGCTGCCCTGTAGTCAATTATCTCAATGCGTGGTTAGGTGGTTCACGACCAAGTCACAAGTACTGCTCTCTTTCGACTGTACGTTTTGCGCCACACAAGTGAAATTCAACGATTCGAGAATATTCCAGGCCTTCTTTACAGTGCTCACTGTTTCAGGCATTGATGGCGAAAACTGTTTGTAGTTGCAGTATGCGGGGTTTTATTTCGCGGCCTGCCATACATCCATGGTTTATTCACATAATCTTCGACTTTCATCTGACACGCAACTCCTATTTGTGGCACCGAGCGGGTGATTTTTCATGCAGGAAGCGTACCCAAGGTGATTATACGGTCCACATTCCTGCACCATCATTCACAATACTACACTCAGTGTGGGCGCTGATTACCATGGATTCGGTTCACAGGCCTTTCGTATACGTTTGAAATCCGAGTTGGTGATTTTTGGCGTTGTCACTGTCGATTCGATGTCCTTCGACTATGACATGAATCAAGAAGCTAAGTCTCGCTCAAGTTTTTTCAGGTAACTTCCTTAGCTGGTGTGGGTTTTTTCTTTCATCGTGTGTTCTGGCATTCTTTTCCTCCGCTGACGATCCTTCGCCTTATTTATGCAGTGGGGCATTCTAAGCAGCTGATCTGTTAAACGCCGCTGTTATCCCATTCTTTCTCAGCCATAATACCTCGAAAAGCCATTTCAAGAAAGCCAAAGATTCAGCCCAATTATATGACAAATGGATGTGGCTATTTGAAACAAAAAAATAAACTTTGAATGATTTATTGAACTTACGAATTTTTTTACTTTCAATCTGAATTCGTAATCCGGTACACCTTCATAGGGTTGAACCTCCGGGCTACCTTCATTTACCGTACCGGAAATCATTTGGGCTGTAAGAGGAATATTGTTTTTGGAGTCAGTGGCAGAATATTTCTATGCTTTCATAAACAGAACTGGGTTAGGAGCATGGCAACGGAACGTTGATTTACACAAACGACTCCATTGCAAAACAAAGCAAACCTCGGCTGGTCTCAAAGATACTTGCACACTCCACCCGATCTATGATATGCACCCTGCACAACCCGCTGAGCAGTTAGGTCAGTCTCATATCTGATAACAATATTATTTTCATAGTTACTATACTGAATGCCCCACCCACCACAAAGTGAGGTAGCAGAGAACTCGTCTGCAGGTACAATCAGGATTCCACTAAAATAGAAGCCAAATGATTTTAGACTGGAGGCCACAATTATAGTCCCATCTGCTTGGTCTAATGAAACGTTTGAACAAATTGGTGGGTTAGGTGGCTGGGGTCCACCGACCTAGAAGCAAATCGGAAGCTGCGGCGCACGAACATTGGGCCGTGCCAGGAGTGGTTAGATGGACAACCTTCAACACGTGTCCTTTGTTGTTGGCATTCCTTTGAGACTCACTCGTTCCAATGAGTTGCGTACAGGGTAGTACACTTTTTGCCTAAACACGAAAAAGACTAGGGAATATTTCACAGATGGATAGCTTTATCTACGTGCGCGCTTCACACATTGATTACTTTTTTAGATCTTCCCAAGATCAATAATTTTCATTGTTTGAATTATCCCAGTTCATCAAAGCCGAAACCAGTTTTCCTCCATAACCAACTTGAAGGTGAAAGTTATAAAACAAACTGTACGAAATGAGTTGAATCATATGACTACAACTTTCCAAAAAGCATAATGCTTTAAATGTGACCATTTGTATGGCAAAATTACCGAACAGGATGGAAACAAGTAAATCGAAGCACACTATACCGTAAAATAAAACCGATCAACCATTGAGTAAGTACAAAACAATATCAGTATGTTATCTCGCCAATGATAAACAGATCGCCGGCTGGCGTTGTTTAATTCAGTCATGGTGGCGCAGCGAGCTGACAACGGTTCAAAAGACTATTCAGAAGATGCAACAAAAGTGATCTATGATAAATCAGGAAATCTTTGTTTTCGACTTCTGTGCAAAGTTCGATAACCTGCGAGTGATACTATGACAGTGTCTGTGTATTAAAATTATGATGTTCCACTGATTCACGTGGACGCACAACAGTATTTGATCAGGTTACAGAATTGCCGGTGAATTGTGGATGGAACCAAGTGCTGACGTCATGGACCCCGGAGAGATATGAACACCACTCATGCCTGAGGAGGGCATTTTATGCCAGCTGGTTTTAAGTTACAACTTTTAATGACTGAATCCACTAGTGATGAATGTCATTCTACTTGTGATTCCAAAAAGAACCAAATGAGACATTTTCTAAGAAGCCAAAGTCAACAAAAACACCTCGTTGTCAAACCGTATGATGCCCATGATTAAAACGTATGGCTTAAATCCCGCCTTCATTATTCGATTAACCTTAGCTTCTAATAGTGTAGTCTCATTCTCAAAAATGGTACATTGGGGAAGTCTTCTGGTAATCTATTCATTACTTGTGGGGTTGTAAGATTACCAGTGACCTCAAAACCGTGCTTCCGTAGCCGTGGAAACTATAAAAAAGGAGACTGAGTCTGGGGGTACTGTAGAAACACACAAGATCCCGATAGGCCAGGCGATATCAAAAATATTTGAAAGTGTATTGCTTTCTAGGAGGAAGAATTTACAGAGGATTTAGACAGCTAATGAAGTGTGGACGCCAACGCTGATCAATCATATAACTCCCATTCATTTTGGGGAACCATTTTAGCTGATACATCACGTGGCTTTCCTTTGTTTGCCCCTGGTTAGCGTCCGCATCTGTTTTCAATTAGCTGACCACATTTCTGTGTGTGTGTACATCTGCTCAGCACACAGGATAGTGAATTGAGACACCTAATCGTATGCGGCCAACAATTTGTGTCCCGCTCGCTTAAAGACCTGTCCAACTGCAAGGCTTCTCATTTCGTTCGCATCGAAGCCGCTTTCACACCTAGGGTGCAAGGATAGAGCACCACATTCTGCCACCTCATTTTGTGTATACCAATTTGCCTGTCATTTGGAACTGTGAACACTGGTCGTGAAACCGGACCCTTGTCCGAAAGCTTCTGTGGTTAAGATTGGCTCAAATTAGGCACAAAGGCAGTCAAAGGAATTGCAAGCACTGTTTTCAAAACATTCTCAGTCTAACAGCTCGGTTTGAATGACCAAGTACATATACTCAAAAAAGCAAATAACAGAAAGCAAAAAATGAAATACTGGGGTGATGGGGAGTCAGCTCCTGTTAGTAATAGTGTTACAGAAACTGGATTTGGCAAAGGAGAGTTCAACAATCATTATAGGTTCAAAATTCAAGAAAGTCACATCATTCACACTCATTCACGGTTCAAAGATAGATTCAGATCACGCGTGTGAGCGTTGTCGTATCTCTCCTCGCTTTCTTTTCAATAAACCCTTCCCATCAATGCTTGTATTTTGATTCAAAATGTGATGTGATGGCATGAGTAAGATTATTAGAAACGAGCTCATTCACAATTCTATGTTCCTTCTTATATGTTCATCAGTATTATTGAGACAAAACGAAATAAAGCATTTATTGCTCGACTCAGCCTAGCTATAGATGTTGCCCTTTGGTTGACGTGATGGTTAGCTTTCATCCGCGAACCTTTTTCTTCTCATTGCTTGTTCTGTCCCGGATATTGTTAACATGACCATATTGAGGACATGCGGCTTCATCCCACGGAAGACAAGATTGAATAAAGATTCCGCCTGAAAGTGACCGATACCGTGGCTTCCAAGTCCTCCGGATTCAACTCCTTTGAACTTGATACTGCTGTGTTTTGTCAAGAAAAACACATACGATCCCAAGCCGGTGCCTATGCATGCTATTTAGGCTCGAGTCTCGTCTGTTTGCCGAGAGCTCCTGATACTGATGCGGGAAGGTGGTCACGAGAGGATATGACGGCTATGGATCGGCACGGTGCAAGACCGTGTTGTTTTCGAACATCCGATGTAAAGGAAAACCCGACATATATCTGCAAAAGAGAACTATTAACTGGTGTTTCCAGAATCTGAGCGCAATTACTCGGCATTTCGAATGAATAACACTACCTGATGGCCCATTATATCACACGCCATTTTTTCTCTATGGTTAAGTACGAGTGGAATCTCTGAGCTGGAATCAACGTTTTAGGTAGATCAGCGACGGCTTTGTGGACCATAAGTTTACGGTACGCAATACAACAAGTAAGAGACCGATACTGGTAGGATCTGTGTCATAAGTAGCTAGTTGTGTGACGAGGCTGAGTAAATGAACGTGTTAACACAGCGGATGAAACAAGACCCCATTCAGTCAGCGTCCTTGATGACCAACCGTCAGGACCCCTGGCTTTGTCACATTGACTTTGGATTGGATGACGCTAGGCTTTTCAAAAGTAATTCTCATATACCGTCTCCGTTCAACATGTTTGATGATCGTAGAGCCATTCGTCGCGTGAGCATAGCGGATGAGCCTAATAATTTTCTTGGCTTTACTCCAACTTTTACCAACCTGTGATGTGCAGCTTTTAGAGAACTTCATCGGACTAAAAGTGATTTCACGAATTTTACAATCTGTTATCTTTTGCCGGGCATTGAATTAGCTACTTTCGAATTTCGACTGCTCCAAGGTGTTTGAATTCATTCTAGACACTTACATGTTGATTCAGATTTATATTTCAGCTTCTGACTGTAGTAGCGGGAGTTCTTTTTGAGTTTTTTCAATGTCAGCCTAAACAGGTTTTCAAATGAAGATCAACAATATTGGTATTCATTGATAACACTTCAGAAGCTGAACTCCTAACCGAAGTGATTGCGCTAGGATATTCAGTTATCCTGGCTCCATCCGTGAGGAATTACATTCAAATTGGCTGTGACAGTAATTGGTTGCTACTCAGACGAATAAACCATTCTCTGGAAACGAAGATCAGCGTCACCGATGTCCACAAGGGATAACTTGACATCATAGTTGTCAACCACAAAGTTAGCAAATGCAACCACTAAAGCGTTTCCACGAATTTGAGGTTGCTGATAGTGAGCTGAGTGGTCATTTGGATCAAGTCCGTACACGCGGGCAAGTAGAGTCCGAATTACATCAAAGTTCACAGTAAACCAGCATTTGCTAGCAGAATAATTTTTTTAAATAGTCATTCCACAGATATCACCGACCCCTCCGCGGACTACAAATGTACAATCCATTTTAAACCCGCCTTGAGAAAGGTTGTCTGGGTTAACTGAAACAGTGCCTTAAAACTTCTGTTCTAGATCATGGCTTGGTATTATACACCGGAGTATTGCACATTTTTGCATCTCAGTTTGGTTTCCCGAACTGGCTGTTGTTTGTGATAGGCATTTCTCATATTTTTGCAATGTATTTCTTCCTCATGGATTAGGATTCATTCTCAAAGCATCTTCTACAATTACGAGGTGCTTTGATGACAACCACTACTTTCAAATTGTGACGCGAATCTCACTGAGGTTAGTGGAACCGGCCAGTTACCGGTGAGTTCCGGTAAACTACGCAGTGGTTTTGATTACTGATTGCATCATTTCTGATGCTCATATATTAATATAATTTCATATATCCGGCTTCGTTCTACATCAATGACGTTTCTATTGACTTCTCATGCATGGTGTCAGAGTTCAATTTCGGATATGAAATGGAATGAGAGATTAATCGGTCAGTCAAAATGGGAAGAAACCATCCTCTTGGAATGAGTCAGACTCGTTGAAATTGAATACAACCACTCACCAATGGCATCTAATAGTTAGGTCAGCCCTACCAGTCATTAAAAATAAAAGTGCTTTCGTATTCAGCAAAATATGATGATAACAATCAAACTCCGTGCAAAGCAACTGCGATTATTGTTTCGCATATGATCAAAAAATAAGTTTCGAGTTAGAAAAGCAAACTTACCGTTCAGTTTGACTCTTTTAAAGATGGCTGTCATGAAAACAAAGAATATGTTTGAAGGCGATAAGGGGTGGTACTAAAGTAAGCTCTTAACGTCAAAGACAAATCATGCGTCGAAAAATATTAAATAATCGGTGACAAAATGGAATATGAAATTGTTCCAACCTGCAGTGGCTTGCAACATGAAAAGTTCTTCGCACACAAAGATATACACGTCTCTGTCTCTCTCAGTCCGGTTATTTTTCTATCTTTTATGGTCATTAGTCTATCAGTCGATTCGTCTATCTATCTGTGTATGTACGCATATACATATATATGCATATTTATATATAATGTTTTTATATCGACGGACAGTGGATTTCGTCCTGCAACTTAAGTGACCGCTGTTGGCTGGATTCGAACCTAGAACTTCAACGCTGATAGACACTAATACCATTTCAGCACCATCGGCGAATCAAGATAAAAACATCCACGAGTATTCCCGGTAAAATATAAGAACAGTTATCGTGAACAAAAGCTACGAGGGTGGCTCACATGAGAATTGGATCTGTTCTGGTCGAATTTGGAAACTTGCGCTCATTGCAGCTTTCCAGTCATCAAAAGCTTTCTTGTATGCTTCCCGCAAACACAGTGCCTGTTTTTCTGATATTAGCTTGTCAGGCGAAATAGCCAGGTAGATTTTTAACTGAGTATTGCCGTCCGCGCCTGAAGAACTGTGGCATCCAACCAGTCTTTTCCCGATTTCATTACCCATGGACTTGGTAAATTCAAAAAACTGAAAATGGCAACACATTGTAGTGAACACAAAATTGCATAACTAAAGTAACACATAAATCCAAGTATTCTTGATCTGATTATGTGCTTGGCAAAAATGTTGATTCAGAATCGAAACCGTTGTATCTTTGTTTGAGGCATCACTTAGCAATTATCACTTTTTTGTCCGGAAACTTATTTTATTATGGTGTCGTCCACTCATTCTATTATCTGAAATATTCATATAAAATATTCGTCCAATACAACATTGGTCCCAGTTGGCGCCTCATAATTCACCGATTGAAGAGTTTTATGTTCCGGTTGCTGAGCTTTCATCACCAATCGAATAAATATCACTTTTGTGTGACCCTGAAGCCTCGTGGACACTTACTTTCGAAGCAGGCCACGTGGAAATTTTGTGAGCAATTTTGCTGCCTTATTCATGACGATTAACTAAACTTTCTTCACTAACTTAATTTGAGTACATTAACCAACTGTATCTTCGATTTTCTTGTTTTTCAATTAAGTTTCCTTGAAGTATTGCTATCCGTTGTTATGGTTTGCTCAGTGTTCAGTTCATTTCTGCGTTTCAGCTGCCGATCTTTAGAATACGTTCTCTTTCCTCACGCGTGTGTCCAGTCGGTTGATTTATGACTTTTGGTTGATATAATGCTTTTCGGAATAATCAAATTTCCAACAATTCTTCGAATAGTATCTGGTGCTCCCATCTTTCAGAAATCGAACTTGAACTGTGTTTACAGTATAAAAACTCCCGATCTCCATGACCAAAGAACGAAGAATATATGAATATATTTCGAAGTCCAATGGATTGCTTTCAGCCGTGTACGGTTTGTCCCATTGAGAAGTGACTGACGAGGCTAGCCCATTGATTTAAACCAGGACAGCTACTGTGCATCACTGAAATAGCCGTTCGCGCATCATCTATTATTCACTTGCCTTATTTACACCCGACTGTCCATACCGCAACAACTCAGTTGGTAGAGCATCTGCTCGGTGAGAGGAGTGTCGCCCGTGCGATTCCGGCCCGTGGCATTTGACTTTTCAGTGTGAAAGATGCAAGTGGATACTCCATCGCATAAGAACAGAAATGTTGCCATCTTTTTAATATGCAGCTTGTACGTGGGTGTTGCAGTTTTTTATTCCGGTGAGGTCGAGCTGTCAACATTCTTGGTCACAAATTTTCGGTCTCTTCTTGGAATCCATTTGCGTGCTGGTTTCGTTCTCGGTTACTCGATAATTATTTCACACTACTAAACAGAATGGCATCCGTTTTTCTTAACCAATGAAGATAGATCAGACTTAATTTTGAGCCCTTTCGAACATGGCGGCACTGATGAATGCGTGACAGTGTAGGACAAAAAGGACATTACTTAGGAGTTCCATGGTACAGGTAAGTTACTTTTGACAAGCTTGAACTAGCAGTGCATCATAATTGCAAATTTATAAACGAAAGTACAACTTAGCGAATAGAAAAACACCTATAAAACGATTTGAGAATGTCAGAGCGAAGTTTTATCTATAACACCAAGAGTTTTCATCAGATGGATAAGACCGCATTGCCAGAGTAACTGGTAAATTTGAACTTACACCGATTATTTCCTTATAATTCAAAGACTCTTTGCAAGCGTTAAATTTTCCTCTTCTGTGCGTTTATTATTGTGGTCTGGGCAAACCAATCCAACTAAAATTTTTGCTAATGTTGTCAAAAGTCAACAACTAAAAGGCGAAAAACAAAACGTTTGAGCTCAACATTGATTGAACTTGGAAACGCCAAAATGGGATTTTTGACCGGCCATTTGCCCTGCCATTTTTGCTTCTCAAAAAAATAAATTTCCTTGAAAGTAATAAGCAAAAGATGAAAACGTAGAGAACGATCATCGAAATCAATTAGAGCAATTGTGAACTCAATATTCCCATATGCTAAACGGAAATGAATGCTCGCCACCTCGCCAATGATCCGAATGCAAGTGAAGCCCCGGTTACCTGAGCCGATCTTGTCTATGATAATGTATTCTTTCAAGTGCGCGTGTAGCACATCATACACAGACTGCACAGCCAGGCACCTGTCTAAACACATCAAAGAGCATCATCTGATGTGTCTGAGCCATAGTGGAACAAGCACAGTCCACAGTTCTATTCTTGTGCACCTAGTTGATAGTGGTCATAAGATCGACTCGAACGACTTAAGCAGTGTTGTGTATCGTGTTTCCACCAAACAATCAAAATTAAGACCGACTCCGGACACTGGCCACGACTAAAGCACTCACCATACGTCTAATAAGCCCGGATCTATGCTCACGAAATCGATCAGTTCAGACACTCCAAATGTGTTGGCCAAAGACACAGCATCCGAAGCGAGAAATGCCCCCTGCAAACCCACTATCAGTGGTCGATTCTGCATTGCCACTATACCATGCCCCCCCCCCCCATTACACATCTATTGCAAAATGACTTTCATTCCAGGCAACAGGAAATCAAATGGGTAATTTTAACATATGTCATGTGTCAGAGCAAGAGTAGGATTCATTGTGATCAACACTTCTCTCTACAATGGTTTTGTTTCAAATTATTCATCGACTGCAGTTCGATAGAGGAAAACGATTCCGCTAAATCCACTGCAAAGTCCTTTTTTCATTAGGATCTTGCTGTACCCTATGGTTCGTAGCGACTAGTTCACATACTGGTATTGGGAAAAGCATTCTTGCTTTCAGAATGTCAGAATTCTTTTGGTGTTTTATAAGCACATCATGCAACTGACTGATATAAAGTGCAATGGTAAACTAGTTCCCCACCTTATAACATGTTGGATCCCATTGCGCATAAGGTTCTGGATCCTCCACTTCTTCATTAGCCCAATCATCCAGTGGTAGTTTCGTTGCTATTTGAATTTCAAACACTGCAGAAGAATGTGAAGCAACGAAAAAACGGTTACACTGACGAACACTGCACCATACGTATCCCCTGCGATAAGCTGACGTAAATACAGGAAGTGTTTTTTAATTGAAGTAAATTAATCGGAGAAATTTTTGTCGATGTCAAATGTGACCGTAGGGTAAAATTCTTCACCCCAGTCAGCTTTTGAACCTATCGTTGGAAGCCACTCGCAGTTTAGTGGTTCCACAACAAGGGGAGCATCATTTGACGAAAGATCAATCAGTTCTAATAAGCACCTGAAATATTTGGGAACTTACGTGACCCAGTGATCGTTTCTGCTTGAACATATTCTGAGACCATGAAGCAGGGTGCATGGGGAAATTTGTCGAATTTTCAGCTTTCAGAATAATCACGATGTTTATAAAGAAAACTATGAAATATTGTACGTAATGATGTTCACATTATTAGATGAATTGAATAATAAATAAAAGTAATGCAGTTTTGAATTTCAATACTTATGATATAAATGACTTTGCGACAGGTTGTGGAAACGGTTCACCGAGTTTCATTATCGGTCTTCTGTAGGTTTTACCAACGGATCATTTGAGTCCTTGTGCAATCAAGTTGATCATGAACTTATGATTTTAATACTGTAATCATAATCATATTATTTACTTTATTCAGCGATGATCGCAATAGTCTAGCCTATGAATAATCTTTTGGTAACTTTTTTATGAATGAACGGTCAGATTTTCACATTTGCCTCTGCTAAATAGAAAGAATAACACTGATAATCACAAAGTTTAAAGCGAATACTACTGCTTGCATGTCACATGTAACAGTAGTTGAATCAGCTCCTAGTGAGCTCACTCCCTCTTTATGTTAGTTCAAACACACGCTCAAATCGAAACGACTTCCGAAAAGACTCGCAACGTGTCAATAGTTCCAGCTGACGGTTCTCTTATTCCCCTGCTCACCAAATTAAGATCTGACGTCATGACGGGATCAGATATCTGCCCTAACGATTCCTTTGATTGACCTTTACAGCTCTCATTTTAACAAGTACAACAGAGTGTGTCTACAGTATGTGTCTATGTGTATACGTGCGCAGTCTTTCGAGTGAGGTCAACGTCCGATCCAGACGCATTTATAGCAAATTACAAGTACGTACGAAATGCTTGTTCAACGAAGTTTATTTCCAGTGAACTGCTTACAGCCTATGAATTCGTAAAGAGCAGAACAAGATTGGAGACATCAGCGGATTTGTTTGCGGTAGTGCAAACAAACACGTTCTCAACGGGACCCGATGAGGCATGTGTATTTATAAATATCTAAGACCTGGTTACGAAAAATCTGAACACAGAAGTCAATAGTATTAGATTGCACTATGTATTCCGGACAATTTGGCTGTACCTTCACTAGTGCTTACTTCATTCGAGGTGATTATTTATAATTGGGAAATTGAATGTTCTCATGAGACAAAAGGCAAAAGTACACACACACATCTAGTCCTATAAACAGAAATTTACCCATGCACCATTGTTTTTGGACAACATACACCGAATGATCTGACCCCAGGTAATCCCACAACACTGAGAAATATGTTTGGGGATCTGATGATGAGTTCTAAGCTTTGAGATAGCAAAAAAAAAGAATGTGACGGGGTGAATGCATAAAGCCCATGTGTCAGAATACATGTGAATAAGAAGCGTCCGTCAAGTAAGGTGGAGTACTAAAAACTTTAGACATAGCACGGAAATGGGTAAACTTCTAATTTTCAAGAACGGCTGCATTGCCGTAGTCTAGACAGGAGATGTGTCAGTGAATTGTACCCCGAGTTATACGGCTCCCTGTACTTGTTCGCTTTCCGTGTGCAAATTTGTATCCGGATGAAGTCCATTGAAATATTTGCAACTGAGTAGTAGGAGATTCAATTTGTATATAATATGATTCATCATGCAGCTTGAACGCTCAACTCAACATTGAAAACCATGGAAGCACTGTACAGCTGTTTCATCCTTGTTGGGAATCATCAGCAGTGTGCTATATCATGTAGTGTAGATGTTCAACAAACCAGCCCGGATAGCCTTGTGGTTAAGGTGTTCGATTCACAATCGTTCACCCCGGGTTCGGGTCCCCGCGGGGGCTCGGTGGATGTGCACTGCTGATGATTCCCAACAAGGATGAAACAGCTGTACAGTGCTTCCATGCTTTTCAATGGTGAGTTGAGCGTTCAAGCTACATGATGAATCATATTATATACAAATCGAATCTCCTACTACTAAATTGCAAATATTAACCAGGCTCTGTAGGTTGTTAATAACGGAATGCCTTGGTTTTACTTAGGCCCCTACAGAGAAGTCATCCATCATAGGAGTCGATCGCTGTGTGGGAGGCGGGTTGTTAACGTTCGAAGCCAGTGACGGAAGGGTGCTATATCATGTAGTGTAGATGTTGAACAAACCGTTGAGAGCCATGGCGGATAGCCTTGTGGTTAAGGTGTTCGATTCACAATCGTTCACCCCAACCGTTGTTCGAGTCCGTTTGTGTTTGGAACTCGGTGGATGTGCATTGCTGATCATTCCCAACAAGGATGAAACAGCTGTACAGTGCTTCCATGCTTTTCAATGGTGAGTTGAGCGTTCAAGCTGCATGACGAATCATATTATATCCATTGGAATACTTAGCAGTACTACTTACTACTCACGATGCTTTACCTTTGTGAAGGAAAAAAGAATTATTGGATCAATTGCAGGAAAGGAAAATCGTCTCGGGGTTAAGTCAAGAAGATTATTTCGTGGGTTTAGTGACCATCAATCAATACGTAAGCAGATATCAGTATTATATAACGGCACTATGAATCATGCTCCTGGATTCAATTGGACATTATCACCCAGGTGAATACACCACTGCATTTAAAAACGAAATCTGAAGGCCTTAGTTTTACGATCTGTTGATTAGAAAATGATACGGGTAAACGATGACGGAGCTTCAGCCGTTAAGTGAAAGCCCTGGCAATCAAGTTGGTTCGTGTCTGGCATATGAATCTGGTTAGTGTGTGACTACAGAAAAAGCGAGAGGTGTTCAAAACCGAAGTTATGAAAAAAGTCTGGAGGCCGCCAAGTTCTTACTTGGGAATTGAAAATGGAAACACTTATTACGTTAGAAGCAACAACAAGGGTTACTTCGGGTTCCGTGGAGTTGTTATGACTCCAAATGCAAATAGCTGAAAAAGTTCGGATGATACTTTATGGGACACGAAAGTCGTCCTTCAACAATAAGGGATTTTCCCCAGAGCTTGAGATTTGTTGATGAATCCAGGCCATGCAAAAGACAAAGGTAACACAATATTTATAATTCAAAGATACTGCCAAAAAGATGAATAAAATAAAGACCACAGATGATTCACTTACACTGCAATTTATCAAGCTGCAACGGACTTGATATGATTCATCGATCAACCTCAGGTACAAAAATGGCCGCGGTTATTTTTGTGTATCTTCCGAGGGTTCTCCTTTCTTGTTCACCTTCATAATTCGCGTTAAGCCGCGGTCTTTCTCTAAGTAGACCATAAAAACGGATTCAATGAGTAACCACCAATATCTTTCGAATTTTGATGCCGATAATCTAGTAGAACTTTTGAAATATCAGCCATTGAAGTTTGACTTACAGATAATTATTTCAAAACCATCTTCAGTGAGAGAGGAAACTTGTCAAAGTATTATCATGAGTTACCTCAATAACCCCATCCCACTATACAAAAATCCACGATAGCGTATAGGCTCATTTTAGCTAACTCCATCATGTGGCTGAAAGATGTACATATGTATACGATAGGAATGCATATTTTTCATGTAGAAAGGAATGAGTGTTTACAATATCAAATTAAGGTTGGTTGGATAACAACACAAGTTGGCGAACAAGCTCGTTTTCAGTGATTCGGAATCATGCCATTACATCACATTTTATATGAGCTTCTTCTCCTCCTTGTGTTGTTTTCCATGTACTCCGTGGGATTATTCGGACAATAAAGGCAAGCCAAAGACTCAGGCGTACTTCGAGAACTTAACAGTTACATTAAGGTTGGTTGATCAACATTGTAGGTAATGTGCGGTTCGGAATAGGGTAAGAAGCTGGTTGTTCGTGGTTGGGAAAATTCGACGTAGAAAGTACATCTGGGGGGTTGGAAGCTTCCTGTCACGACTGAACGGTCATGGTTGAGGTCATCCTGCTTTCGTCTCCCATTTTCCGATCGTTGCTAGGGTAGCTGAAGTGATATGACAAGTTGCTTGTATGAACTAAGTGATGGACTTACCAGCACAATTGCTACTGCCTCCGCTGTTCCCAAAGTGATTTGACGAACGATCATCGAGGAATTCACAGGTACTTCGTAAGTTATGTTGAAGGCATCGTTGTCCACTTGGTGCCCTGTGTCGTCAAGGTGCGCTACGATTGCACTTGTTACCATTCTTCTAGTTCTCGTCCTCAGCCAAACTGGTTTGTGTTCCTTGATTCTTTGGGGCAGTTGCCATGTCGTTTTGCCTACATAACTTTACGAACATGAGCAAAAAAATGGATGGGATAACATGGAGGAGTAAGGGACAAGCATTTTTTTTCTTTGAGATTCATAGGAATCAGTTACCAGCTAGTGAGGTGGGCACGTAGAGTAGCGGCAAGAAATGTACGGATGACTGCGTACCTTAAGCGCCGAACTAGCAGTACGCATGCAACATCTCGTTTGAAGGGAGGTTCTTTCTTCTTGGCAGTTAATATTAATGGTCTCTTTGGTACTTCCAAAATACTCTTTTGAAGGAAACGTTCTGGGTGCCCATTGTTTAGTAGCATATGTCTTATGAGATCTCAATCCTCACTCACTGTTTCCTCGGAAAGGATCTTTTGTATGAGAGATGCTAAGGACCGGATTAGGTTCTGTTTGCGTTTTAGAGGCACGAAATGGCAAAATGTGTGCATCTGCCTGTCCATGTTGTCTAACGACGAATCAGCGGACGAGCATCTCATTAACCCTTCTAATAAGGTTTACATCCAGAAAGTGAAAGTTGCTTTCTAACTCCATTTCGGGTGTAAAATTTAGCACATAGTGAGCTTGGATAGACATTACCACAAGTACATCCAGGTGAACACCTCAGACAATTATACTGAAAAAACCGTCAACATAGCGGCAGTAAAGGGTTGTCAAACTATTGTGTCTTTAAGTATTCCATTTTCGAGTTTCGACAGAAAAATCAAGTAGATCAATGTTGGTGGACATGTTTGATTATTGTCATTCCGGGTCAGACCGGAACTACGGGGCTGGAAACGTCACATGAGCAGAGGGGAAAATAATCATCTGCAAACGGCAATGCACAGTCGACGCACACAAGTTAATTTCGTTGGGACCAATTATCGGACAGTGAACAGACCACGTAATTTGCCAGTGGCCCAGATGCGAGCGACTGCCTTTTCCAACAGTTTTATCAGTAACTCAACTTTGTCATCTGGTTTGGAAGAGAGTTGGATGCATAAGTTCATCTTTCTAGAGGTCTACCAGCGAACTGAATTTCATTTACGCCCAAAAGGTAGAAAGCTGGTAAAATTGGTATACTGCCTCATCCACGTTGGCCTGGGACATAAGTGGCGGAGCAATTTTCCATCGTCCCATCTTATCAGAATTTCATCCAGAAAGTAACAAGTGTTTCTCTCATCTACTTCCGACGTAAAATCAACAGCATTGTGAGCCTGGCCGAATCCATCTACCAATGAAGCCTGTAGTGCATGGCTCTCAATTAAAACGAAAATATCATCTACATATCGACAAAAGATGGGTAGACTTCCAATCGTATCAACAATTCTCCCATATTTCAGCTCACTCAAGAATATATCAGCCTTGTAGATAGACCCGTTGCGGGCAAAGATGATTTGATGTGGCTCAGAAGAGGTCTTGTGGCATGACCTACCCGATGTGTGGACCCTGGGGATTCAGTACTTCTGTAATGTGTGTGTTGGAGGAGTGCGGAACACTGACGACAGTGTTCTTTCGTTGGGGGAACAGTGTAACGGCCCGATTGGAGGTCGCCATCTTGTTTTTCGTTTAATGTGAGTGTTGGTGTCTGTTGATACACTTACTGGGACTCGGCTCATGGAGTTTTTTCCTTTCTTATGCGTTTTCTGATCACGCACGTGACACCCTCACCGGAAGAGCATTGCTCCTGCGTGTTGCACTACTACCGAGAAGCTTTTCGTAATTCCTATGTACTGATATCGGTATTTTAACTTGAACTGCAAAAGTCCATTCTGAGAAATAATTTTGTCACAGTTCACGAGAAATGCTCACTAATTTCCGATCCTTTTGTCGAATTGACCAATACGGATCTACGCCAAACTCTCGATAGGACAGTCTAACTGGATCCACATGGTAGACTTTGTGGCACTCGTGTAAATACGCACGCGGCTAATAGTTTTGTATCACAAGCGTCAACAATGAAAGTTCCATTAAACTGGTTGAGGGCTGTCTAATATATATTATGACTTACAGGATATGTTCCTGCAAAAATCACTTATGTTCAGTATGACATGATGAAAATGAAGAACTGCGCACAATGTTCCTAATTCCATCTTTATTTTCTCTAAGTAATCGGCTCATATATTTGATCCTCATCAACTAAAACACGGGGTAACCAAACACCACATGAAGTGGATATTACCAAGAGGTCTAATGATTGGCTTACCATCTAAACACTGCTAGGCACTCAAAGAGTGCAAATGACATAGCATGTGACCAAGACACGTGAAGCCAAGGGGGGAATGACGTGTGACCTACTTCACTGTAAGCCTAGATGAAATTTTGCAAGACAAATTCAGTATCAACTGCTTGAGGTCATTACGTGAAGAAAGAAAAAAATTGGTGAAAACATTCCATTTTGAATCACGTTTCAAGTCATCACTTTTCCCTTTCCAAACAAACATTCCGTATGTACAGAGGCCGTGCATACTTTTGCACTTGAGTTCACGCTTCTTGGTTGTGTGATATACTGGTTGCACACTTGTGGTGCCCCATAATCAAGAATTGTAGCTGCTGCTAAACCTGTCCTCCAACCTGTCTTCCACAGTATGGCATGTTTAGTTTCTTGGGGTTTTAGTTGAAGTGAACCAAGTATGTGAGACAATCACACCAGAAAGTAAAAACTGGAATGGAAAAGTACGTGAACGCTTACAGTTTTTAAAATTCCAGTAGCGAGAATACACTAATCGTGGTACGCGCACTGTAAATGAGTCCTTCAACAGTCAGTTTGTTTGTTCATAATCTTCATTTTCACTTCTATCCCGTTCAACATGATCTCCCTCTCTTTGTTTATGCATTTGTAGTGAAGATTATCGATCCCAAATGTAAATCCCAAGTCTCGAAAACAAACCATCACTGTCCTAATGCCAACTTCTTCTCGGACGGTATCACTAAGATTGAAAAGTCTGAAAAGCTCTCTGTTATTCACGCATATACTCGATTTGTCAAATGGTCATCATTATAATTTTCGGCGGCCTCGAATCCGAATGTTCCTGCTATGTCCGGCTCAGAAATTCACGCATATTGTGCGGAAAATTGATAAACATCTCTCTCATGCATTGACACACTTTTATTCATATTTAATCATGCTTTGTTCGTTGACTGATCGATTCCACTGTGTTTGCCACACCTGCTAAAGTAGATGCGAATGTACGCTGGAGCATGATTGTAACTTAGCTAATTGACATAATTTCCATATTTTGCTTTATTTAACTGCTTGCTAGCTTTCTACTCTCGGTTTTTTATTTATGCTCAAAAAGGAAATAAGTTCTTCCCGAAATCATTATCTTCCCTACGATCAAACCCCCCAACACATTTGTCCATTTCCGCATGTGTCAGGCTATCATTCTGGTCGAATCCATATTCCAAAAATATTTGAATGCTCTTCTTCGCGTTGCGCGATCGGTTAATTAAGATAGTCGTGCAAACTCACTTTTTTCTCTTGAATAATCACTTCCATATTTGTATACGTACGTACAACTGGAACGCGGAGTTCATACAATAAATTAAGCAGCTCTGTTTCAAATGTGGTCAAAAGCATGTCCCCTAATAACAGGGGAGTTATTAGTGGACTATCGGCCTACTGTTCCTTAGTGTTACAAATGGGACCTGCCATAGAACATGATTAATCGTTTTATAGCCGTTTTCTTCGGCTCCATAAAGAATAAACTTGGACAGATCCTGGAAGCAGACCCGGTAATATCACAGTTTGTGGACGTTCATCTCTAATTACCGATCGATATTTGCTTTGGTGTTAATATAATTTAAACTTTTAAGGGACATCACGGAATATGACTCTAGAGCCGAGACGATCCAGGCTGTATCACAGAAAATGCAACGATGGACTCAATCATCCAAGCGAAATCCTAGGAAAACAATAGATGGTATTTACGAGCAAGAATTAAACCGTCGATCTTTGCCCGTTTCATTTCCAATAACAGTGTTGCTGTAAGACTGGTGATTCGGGCCAATGTAAATCACCTGCTTCTTCTTATCCCTATGATAAATCACGCTGAATTACCTACTAATAATGATGACAGTAGTTACACTTATATTTATAATTTCCGTCAGGACGTGACTGCACCTTGACGTGTGTGATGACTTGCGAGCATCAGTGACCCAAACAGCTAGGCAGGATGGCTTCCTTAAGCTGAAGACGCAGCCATGCCTGACAGATCAGCGAGTTGAGGCCAGACGAAGTCCAGTCTCAAAGCCAGTTAATGAGCAACATCTGGTTCTATCCACTATGCCCCTTGAGAGGATACTCCAACGAATAAATACGGAGAGAAACAGTTTACCGGTCAAAAAATCTCCTCTAGGTGGACGTAGGAGTGGAGTATCTGGGGTGTCTCTCTGCCGTGGGAGAAGTGATCGCACTTCGTTGAGCAGCTATCGTCCACCTAAGACTGGCATCCCCCTGCCAAAAGGCTGCTTCCCCGTCCATGTTCCTCTTGCTCCATTGATGTATGGGGCTGAGGACGGAATCCTAAAAGGGGATCGAGAGTCAAGCACTAGAGAAGACAAGAGAAATTCCACGCAGTTCTCAGATCTCAAGTGTTAGACCAGAAGAAGTTCCTTCACAGGTAATTCGGTCACGTTCCCGTGCTGAGTTAAAGCCCCATTGCCTTTTGGGTGAGACTTTTGAGTCAAAGGCTCCGGTGAGGGTTCCCAAGGAAAGCCCCTTCTGCGGTGTGCGCAGCCTCGAGGTATGGTTCTCATTGACGCTTCCAGTATTGTTCCTGTAAAGAGCCTCACCAATTTCCCTTCTCATAATTTAGGATCGATACAGAATGCCACGGGTAATTGCGGCCGTGATGAAAGCAGCAGTTTAGGACTTGGGTATAAATCGGATGCATTTCTTAAGCCTAAATGTTCACTTTACTTGGCTGCCTTTACCGTCCGTAATCTATGTCAGAGAGGGCCACAGGTTCCCCTGACTAAAACATTTGAAACCTTTAAAATAGATGCATGTTGTATCTCCGAAACACGGTTGGGTGGCCTCGTTCTTGTCAGCCAAAACAAACTAAATCACTGACGTTTTTCCGTCATGTACGTATGCGCCGACTGACTGCGCTCCTCTGAGGCCAAGGACGAAGCTTATCAGAATTTGGGTCAGCTGCTTCGAAGGGCATGTTTAACGGACGTGGTGGTCATTGCTGGGGATTTCGACTCCCAAGTTGGCCGTTTAGGAGATTTCGAAAGGCATATTGGAAGCCTCTTTGCTATCCCATCCGACTGCACTGAAATTGTTGATCGTCCCATCTAGCTGTGCCCCAACCACAGATTGTTTCTGGCAAGTACGATTTTCCGCCATAGGAAGCGGCATAAATTGACATGGCATCCTCCCACGTGTTCACAAACTTGTACTCAGATTTACCATTCTGTGGTTGAACACCGCCAGAGTGGATCAACTGAAGATGGTTGTTCTTTTTGGTCTATGTTTGTTGACTCAGATCACGCCTTGATATAAGTTCGGTTCTGTTTACGTCGAGTCCTTCGTCGAGCAAACGTAAATGCCACCCGTCTCGCCCAATTGCTTTCAGAAGATAAATAGCGACACCCTTTCCAAACGGAGCTATCTACGCAGCTATCGATGCAACCGGATGTTCAATTCCAAAATGAATGTTGGCAACAGATCAGGGTAGCCTTGTATGCCGCTTCGGATCCCATCCAGGAATCTGATTCAAGTCGGTCTCACAAACAATGAATATTTTCGACATCAGCTGCTCCGTTGAATGCTCGCAGATCCTTCCCTTTGGATGCAACATTCGATGAAGTGCGCAAATCCTTGAGACGCAAACTGACTAGGAGCCTGAGAAATGGCCGCAAACAGTGGTGGATTCAAAATTCAAGGAAATGGAAAAGGCTGCGTCCACTGACAATGCTCGCAATCTTTTCCGTTTGATTAGGATACCGGCCCCTGAAAACCCGGAGTAGGAGAGTTAAATAATGAATCTGGTGGCAAGGCTTTGGTTTCTGAGTTAACAAAATTCCCACGGATTATTCGGGATAAAGAGCAGATCCCTGGGGAATGGTATAATTTGACGATCGTACCGATTCACAAGGAGTGGCAGAACCCCTTGTGAAAACCACAGAGTGGTGCGCTTGGTAAGTCTTGAGTCTAAATTTCTCACCGGTCGAATTCTCCACCGATTTTCTAGTACCCGCGAAATGTGCATTCGTGAGAATCAAGCCTGGTAGCGGTCGTATTGACCACATCTCAACTTTTGGACAAACCTTAGAACAAAGATGCATCTTTTGCAGGCCCACAATCTGTGTCTTCCTTGATCTGGAAGCGGCTATTGACTCTGCTGATCACACAGTTCCCTGCTGCTCCTCATTGAAGAGTGTGCCGTAGAAGTTTCTTTCTCTTTTCAAATGCTTGTATGCAAATAGCCAAAGCCGAATTCATGCTCAGGATGATCTTTTCCCCGAGTTTACCACGGAAACAGTTTTTGTCAGGGTTGTCCTCATTTACCTTTTCTCTTAAATTTTGTAATTGAATTGGTTCTTGAGATACCCCTTCTATCGTCTAATAATCACTGCATCGATCTTTGCTCAGGCAGTAAACTGTCTGACCTGGAGTACACGGACGATATTTTTCTTCTGAGGGATAATCCAGGTAAACTGCAGACTCTTTTAGATAGCTTTACCAACAGCGAAGCAATGCTTGGGTGAGTTTTGCACCTTCAAAGGTTAAAGTACTGTTGCACTACTGGGTTGGCCCAATGCCAAAATTCATCTTGGCAGAAGAAGCTCTAGCTAAAGTAGATAGATTTTGTTACGTGGACAGTTACTTTTAACCAGGTGGGCAGGTAGCGAATGAACTATCATCGGGTGTGCATAAGGCGCGTTCGGCTTTTTTCAACCTCCAGCATCTGTGGCATTGGCATCACATCCGATTGTCTGTCAAGAGTAGAACGCACAACGTGACGGTTGGGTCTATTCTTTAAAACGGTTCAGAACCATGGCCACTAGGAGTAGAAGATAGGCAAAGACTGTCGGTGTTCGAGCATCAGTGTCTCCGCAGTATTGACCGAGTACGGTGGGAATACCGTAACAGCAATACTGGGGTAAGGCGGTAGGTGTTGCAACTAGATGTCATTCTCTGGATCAAGTACTGAACCTAACCAGATTAAGGTAGTTGGGCCATGCGTTACGCATGTCCGTCTATAGACTTCCTAGGCGTAAGCTGTTCTCTGAGACCTGTAGTCATTGGAACGTAGGTCGAGGTACTCAGTCCATGACATGACAAGAGTGTATGAAAACCTTGACCGGTGGACTTTGCGGAGTAGGACTTGTTACAATTTTAGCTTGGGGTCCAGGTGATACGTCTACCGAATTGTTGGAGACATTAGATGATATGGTTAGGTGTTGTGGTCAGTTGCGTAGTTGCATTCAGACTCTTTCCTTGTCCTCTCAATGTCCACTAGACATTTCCACCTTTTTGGACCTTTATCACTATTCCACCATTCTTCTAACCCTTTGCTAGACAACGCCGGAAGTTATCAACCTAAACCAGAGCACAGTAGTGCGACGTTTATGGTTGAATGAACTGAAAGTGAAATTACGCTGAAGTTACTACTAACAATGATGACAATGTTTAGACGAAACATTTTAACTCTCGTTGTGTGTTTAAGCACGAGTGAAAGTGCATGAGTCAGCTACCCAAATCTCTGGCTTAGTAAATTATTTCCTGTCTCATGTTTACAACCCATTTAGTTTCCAACAGTGTTTACCACTTACGTGCAGATAATCGTTGGCATGCTGATAGTTTCAACTGAAAACTTTGACGGTCATATTTTGATTATTCCGAAGAGATTTTAATTAGTTTCGTCCGAAATAGATAGCCAGAGGGCTTCCTGAGTGTTTGTCTTGATTTACCACATAATTACACTTTTTCAAGTTGACCATGGTAAACCACTTATTGTAAGTAAATCGCACATCTATCATCGTAAGAATAATACTGATTACTTGACTCATGTTCTTATTTCCGCAATGATGACTGAGGTAGCCGATATGCTCGTCAACCACAGCATAATAAACTGCATCATTTACCCTGGAAGACATTAAATACACCCAGGTAGTTGCAATATTACATTCCTTTGCAACTGTGTAGAGCATTCGCATTCTTAGGGAGCGTAGAAAAATATGTAGATCTTCCAGTTATTTGCAAGGGTCACAAGGATCGCCGTACTTAGCAGCAATACAAATATTCTCGATGTGCCCAAATGTATAAACTGAGAACGACTGCTGATCCTCACATAAATATGTGCTTTCATTTCTTCAGCTTTTATTCAATGAGTCATTATTTTTCCTCTTAGTTATTATTCGACTGAAGCTTCCAGACTAACTAAATGGAAGAGCCAAATTTATTCTGTTTTCACAAACGAAAAAACGGAGTACAGTGTGTACACTTGGCATTCCTCTCCTTTATTGGAACTATTCCTCAATTGTCTATGCACACTGAAACCAATAACAAGAATCGGTTTTACAATGAAAATGCTAATCAATGGTAAAGATTGATAAATAAACATCTCAGAATGATCAAGAGTATCAGTTTGTAAGTAGTATGATTTCGAGACTAAAATGATGTTGACATAAACTGACCATCTTCCTAGAATGCGTGTTCTACTGCTTTATAAGAAAGGATCGCATTAGTTCAACTGGCAGTCATCTGAATGGAACATGGAATCAGATTGCAAAGCATAGATCTTCGTCGTCCATGGTTGTCGTGTGTTTCGTCCAACAATTTCACATGCAAATAAAGTAGTGTTCTGTCCTCTGCATTAGGCCGTTCTTCTACCACAATTCCAATTTTATCGCCTACCCAACAACCCAAAACCTACCGGTGAAGTAACCTTTCTAAAAGGAGACATCAAAATCTAGCCTTTCCATACGAAGCCTCTTCAAATTCTTTCTCTTGTTTGTGTTACTTCAGAAAGAATTTGTTTCCACATTTCCACACGCATGTACTCACACAAACTTCTAGGAGGTCTAAGTCGGACAGCGAACATCATGCTTCGAATCTATGTTTCCTGATATTTCACCGCGGAACTGTTTGTCCTTTATTGAATACCACAAACTTGTCAGTTCGAACATTTGTCTTCCTGCGTAATATATATTTTGATACCAGTTCGATTACTAATGCAATTTCCGGTTTATTTTTCAGTAACGCTGAAGTATTACTTTGACGGAATAAAGTTGCATATTATACCCACCTTATCACAAGAAAACGCTCTCGTTTATTATATTTAGTTCAGTAATACCCATCTGATCTATCTACAGGTCTCGAACATCTCATACCTTATCTTGCAGGAGACCACTGTGTAAAACCTGAGGAAGCCGCTCTCCGGAGCACTGATAAACCCTGCAGTGAAATGTTGGACAAACTGGTAACCTCAGTGGAACCCGGCAATAAAAACATCAAGACATGCGAGAAATGCTTTCCTTTTTGCAGGTTGTCTAGTAAATCATGCTTTTTTCGGCAAGGTTGTTTGACTCAGCTACTATGCTCAATGCAGCAGGTTTTCCTCTTCTTTGACCCCATAACATCGATGGAGAATTCGCTGGGACCCACTAACATCAACTTTGAGTGGTACGTATCAATCTAGAGTCGCGTTGCGTTACTCGAAATAGTCCACCAAAGATCAAAGTACCCCATCCGCCTATGTGACCGGATCCTCACTATCATCTTCCGTTGTCCACAAATAGTCACTTTCTCCTACTCTTTGCGACCTAGCAAGCCCTTATCTGGCCTTCTCGTTTCGTTCATCATCAAATAACCCGAAAATGAGTATGACTCCACAACATTCACGGCCAACCTAATAAGTCAGCTATTATCATCAACAACTGCATTTGATTCTCCACGCACATGTCGCCTGTTCTACGTCATCCGTTAATACGGCGGTCGACATTTTCGAATCGATATAGAATCCGATTTCACTATGACTTTATGACCGACAACCCATCTCTGTCAGCCTTTGCAATGTTACTTTACATGCGAAGGAGGATATAACAGTCAAACCTTTTCGCCAACTTCCCATCACACTGGATTTGGGCTGACAGCGACGAAACTCGTGGGTTTTCATGTCAGGAGACATTGTGGTTCTAATCATTTGTGCTATCATTTGTCACAATTCCGTCTGTTCCTTGAATTAAAGCCTAACTTTGGGACACCTCATACAATCCTTTTGCAAATAGCTGGCTATTTCGGCCAATTCAGAGAATTTCGCACTACTCACTTAACCTTGCCAGTTCACCGAACAGTGTTCACATCGAATATGCTACAATGTCATCAGTGAAGTCTCTCACTTTTTCAACCCGACATAATGAGCCAGTCTAGAACTGAGTTTTACCGTGTGCTTGACCTTGGAAAAAGGCGGCCATCATCCAGACCGTGGGCCTAACCATTGATAATGATTTGAAGTCACCAGGTGATTGAAGACTTTGCGGGGGCTATCAAATCCTCACCAAAATCAGGTTGCCTGACTGGTACCCCACATAAAAATGAATTCGCACGCCACTTCTGCGGAATAAAAGTATGTTCAAAAAGACAGTGTGGAGGAACCATCGAGTCACCATGCCTGAACTGACTTGTGCAACGTCTCCATCATCGTAGCATTAGGACTTACAAATTTAACTCGCATTTCCTCCAAGTTGCTCAATACAGCAATAAGTTTCCAGCGTTCTGACGACGAGGTTAAGCGTGGAGTGTCCTCTGCTTTTTTCAATTAATGATCATTTAGTTGGAAGCAGTTCAACGGATGTCGATGTGATACAATTCAATGAACAGTTAACAGATTGTCAGCTGCATAACATACAAATTCATTAGGACCGCTGCACGTTAGATGTGACCCCATTCGCGTTTCTCAGCTGCCACATCCACGAAATCAAAGCTGCCCCTATCTACACATCATAATTGAAACTCCTGAGTACTTTGAAACAATAGCGCCATTTCATACCTCATTTTACTTGCATTCGCTTGCCTTCGACTAACACTTTCAAATCCCAATCCGAAGTTTTTCAATGCGTTCCTTTGTTTCAAACAGCGTGTTCTGACACCAAGCCGACAATCTTCGACTTTGTTGAGTCAACCTATCTCATTTCCGAACCAAACTTTGAGTTCATTCTCACGACATATTCGTTCGCCTCTGCCGTTCATGCAGTGCTTAACCAGACGTTTCGCAAGTTGCTTCAAATTTCGGATTTTTTCTCTCGGAAGCACCTCTCAGATGGTGGTGGTTCTATTTTTTGTGAGACTTTTCCACGAACTCGTGTTTTCTCTACCTCTCGCTGTGCGATTTCTTGTCGCTTTTATTCTGAAAATCACCCCAACGTATATTCCACACTAAAATGTATTTTAGGTTGCCATGTGCATGCCTCACTCAATGGATATGTCTTCCATGCCCTGTCAGCAAGTGCTTTTCCACCAATCTCTACTAAACTCCGATGATATTATTATTTTCCTTACTGCCAGAGACACACATGGTCCTTTACCACTGAACAATCGATTATTTTATCTTAACACGGATGTTGATCATAGAAAAGTTTCACTCAGGACACATCTAGTGCATACCCATTAGTGCGTCATCTTCGACTTTCTTCAAACCATTGCCGCTGACAGAGGTGCTCAATTTTAGTCCAAGCTCTAACGCGGTTTTACTTTCCTCTTCTGAGGTGAACAACTTCATGACTGCTTATCATCCTTCATTTGATGTAATCGAGATATTGCACTGTCATATTGCAGCCTCTCTTAGATCAATTTCCAATGCAATCAAAAGGACAGATGTCCTTGGATTATTTGTTGTTCATCTAGATTACCATAAAAGACGACTTTGAATTTTTCCCACTGATTTCGTCTTCAGCAGGTCCCTTTACTTGCCTGATGAACGTCCAATCCTGCGTTTGGACTTCTTGATCCCTCGTCATCTTTCAGGACCTTCCTTCATTAAACTTACCCCCATCCCACTCACATATTCCCAACACCTCCAATTTGTTCCCAAAGTATTTCCTCTTTTTGTTCCTCAAAATGTCTATTTCAGCCTTCCTACCTTGACACATCACGGCCGTTCTCACAACGACAAATAATTTATCACTGATGAAATCAGTGAACATGCTTCCGTTCGTCTCGAACGAGTAAAAGTGTTGCATTTTGGTCTTCTATCCTCTCCAAAACTTTCGAATCATGTAGACAATTCTAGTGAATCTCATAACCCCAAAGTCTAGATTAGCAACTTCAAATAACGTCCCGTTCATTATTGCCCTCTAAATCTGACAATATGCACCGCGTACTGGCACATTGTCCCCTACCTTTGCCTTGAATAAACGGTGGAGCTTATGTCAGGTACGAATATGGCATAAATAAAGGCACTTTATGCTGAAGCAGCCAGTGCTCTGCGCAAACGCATATGAGGTATCAATGTTTTACTTGCCTTGATATTATCCAAAAATCACTTCCTTTTTCCAAACCGAACTGTACTACTTATCTCACCGTATCATGTCAAAGGTGACGAGTTTTTCCACTTGTGATGAACAAGAATAAACAGAATTATTCCGTCCGGCAACAGATATGTTTCTATTCTTCGCGAGTGGATGCACTGGACAGACGAATGAATCATTCAATTAATGCTTACCATTTCAAGAAGAAATATGACATTGAGTCTGTTTATGAAAACCTTATCACAAATACTGTGTTCCTAAACGCTTTTTTCGTTTTCTGACAAGTATCCCATAACTGCAGGCCTTGGTCCCGCTATTTGACGGCGTTTGCTGACATTCACCGGAACAGTAGCAACTTGCGTTCTTGGTCCCGTTATGTACAAGGTAAATCCTAACCCCTTCTCGCACACGCATATTATCTAATGTTCACTGACACCATCAAAAAAGAGAGGAGCTTTGAAAATACAAGTATTTGATACAAAAGCCAAATATTCCAGTAATCAGGTTCTCAAAATACGAAGAATGAACGTGGCCCGAAAATTCACACTCGTACCCACTGATTTGATAAGTGGAAAATCAGATGAAAACAAAACTAAATTAGCAAAATATTGAAAGACATCGCGCAATAACAACAGATATGGAAGGTCAAGAAAATGTGCCAACCGATCTCCCCCAACCCCACCGGCCACACGATCCAACCGACCCCTACTTGAGTTCCATTGTATCCACTACTTAAAGTTTGAATATTAGTTTGTACTACTAAAACCATTGTAATTCTTGAACATAGATGATGTCAGCACAAAACATTGTGGGTGAGAGGTAGATTTCATCTGTGAAAATTAGTATAATATTCCCTAATCACAGTGAACACTAGGTCAAACTGACCACGGAAACATGACAGGCCGTACCTTAATCTGGCATTTACTATTCAGCGCTGCTGAAAAATAACAGCGTGTGAGGGAGAAGGTATGGTTTTCAAAAGCCGACGACCTCCCTATTTATTTCGCCTTAAGAAATCATTGTGGAAGTTTTCTACCAACTTGGTTGCCATCGGTAATACCGACTAGCCCAGATATGGCTAGTTTGTCAGATTGAAATAACAGCTAGTGTCCTCGAGCACATCATACGGCAGTGGTGGGGTAAGGCTGGAACCTTTTCGTATTCAAGTCAGAGCTATCACACTTTTGGCATTAGATCAAAAGTGACTTAACTGACACATCCTTATCAAGGCCTCCAAACGAGCACCTGTTCATTGACTCGAAGAGGTCATGAATCCAACGAGTCTGCACATTCCTACATTCCATCCTCCTGACTCGATTTCAAAGGCTTTGGGTCGACAGGTGCACTGGACTATTTACGCGCTGATTCACCTGTCCAAACCTACTTTACTTCAGATGATAGGCGTATAAAACATCCGCACACACACACACGTTCACAGGGCTCGTGTATACTGACACCTTACGCAAGCATGCTGCGCACTTCAAATGTGAACAATATAAAGACTGTGAATTATATCTGAACACAAAAACGATTCTATACTGCACCAAAGCTCGGTGCACGTGCATTCATTTGGAGTTTTATGGATTGGTAACTACTACTGTATTCGATGTTACCTATTTTTAGGTACCTGTACATTTCCGACTTTTTCCATGATTTTCAACGTCCCTTGGTGCAACACTACTTTGTTGTACTGACGTTTTCTTGTAAAACACACACACCTTTTGGTCGTCAGCACCGCACAATACAAAAAAGGCTGTCAATAAATTTGTCATTCTGGCTTGGTCTCATCTTCTGATTTGGAGTGTCTTGAAATTATATCGGTCAGAACTAACTGTGAGAAACAAAAAATTTTAGAAGCTTCCACGGCGTCTCTGGGCACTTCGCTCAATACCACCCTGTTCTGTTCAACGGATGGCTGTCAGACCGAACTGAACTGAAGACATCAGCGGATATTGGCTCTTCGGCGCTCATTTCCTGATCACAAGAACATTGAACAACTGTGAGTTTGTGTCACACATTTTCTTTCATTCTAATTCCTAATGTACGTACCCCTTTGGCCTTTTTATCACAGCACGCTCCTCCGCCCATCTTAGTTTGCTAGTGTCGTCTTGGATATTGCTGACAATAGTTTAGTGTACTATATAGACAGAGCAGTATGCTTTATATTTCAAGAAGTTTCAAGTGCTAGGAAACCAACAATGGCTGCCGAGAATGCGAACATTTCCAGGGACAGATCATTCCTTCTCCTACATGCGGAAAATAAGAATGATGTCCTTAATTTCGTTGCACAACTGGTTTCAATTTACAAATATTTAGCATATAAACATGTTTGCCAGCTTAGCCTTCACGGTCCGTCGTGATTAGCCCCGCTGGCCGTGTCACCATGGTTAATCCATGGCTCGCATAGAAATAAGAGGTGGGAACCCCCGTAGCCGTCAGGAATTATGCTCAAAATGAGTGAAGTGTATTTGTAGCGATGGCCAACTTCGTTCATACTTTTACCACGTTTATTGTTTAACTGAACGCTGACTGCCAAGCGCGGTTGCCATTTGACCGTTGCTCTTGCGCACGCTCTCACGCACGCTCCCAAATACACGCTTACCGCTATCTCTCCCAATCGCCTTCTCGTTCTCACGGGGCGTGGAGAATACCGTTCTAGGTAACATATTCGTACAGTGCCGAGCATTAGAGTAACGTGCAGGTTGTCCACGCAGTACAAAGGACCGAAGCACGCGTTTACTGAGGAAACCGCGAAGTAAGGTCTAGCAAATCTTCCAGATTGTTCAGCTAGAGGATATTCATAATGAACCTGTAAGGACCAAGGAAAATGGTCACCCAAGTTTGCTCCATGCGTGCCCTATGGGGCAAACTTGGGGCAGACGTGGGGCTGCCTCAAGCTCACCATTGAAAACTTGGGGCAGCCTTACTGATGCCCCAAGTTTGCCCCATAGGGCAGCCCCAAGGTTGCCCCATGCGTGCCCAATGGGGCAAGCTTGGGGCAAACCCCATGTTCGCCCCCAGTTTACCTAATGGGGTTGCCCAGGCTTCAGGCAAACCTCACGCATGCTGCTTAGCAGGAATACCAACATCTCTATGGGATGTGTTAAACACGGTTTGACGAATCTCATGCCGAACTCGTAGGTCACTTGCCAGAGAAACCACACGACAGCCATGTGAAGGACACAACGACGACTTCACGAGACTGTGTGAAGGCCGCCACGACTGGTCTCACTAACGTTGCTATTTCTAAGCAAACCTGGGGGGTGGAAGCCTCTGGCTTGTCTTTTTGCGCAAGCACGCTGCTATAATTATGAACCAGGTTTCAGTGACTTAAGTACAAGTTGCGAACGAAGGTTCTACCGCAGACGCTGCCACCACCAGAGTTTCTTAAAAAGAACTTTTTGTAGCATTCAACTGGCATTCAAACCATGAACAACATCGATCACTAGTAAGTTGCGAGAAGGCGCAATTCGAATCTGATCACTGGGGTGTCTTGAATTAGGCTTTTTACTCACCGAAAAGCGTTGTGCAAATAGCTGTCTTCATTGTCCCAAATAGGTTTTGAATATATTTAGGTTGTTTCGGAAACGCTAGTAAGCACTGTCAGAAATTATCAACACATACGTAAAGTAATGTTCGGCTTGAAAATAATTCATCATGAGTTGTATCATTGCGCTTTTGATTGTGCGATTCACCACCATGCTTATCAGCTATCGCGCGCCCTCTCAAGCTGATCGCAGAATCTGTTATGGCGCGTTGTTGGGGCCGCAGAGTGTAACTCTCGCAAGCAGGGCAGTCAAAAATGCTCGTCAATCGGCGGAAACCAATTTTTCCTATTGCAAAGAGACAAAATAACCACAGCTCTGTGACATCGAACAACGTAAAAACTGCTTAATGCTAATTGCGATTTGGTTATGTTTGCCTAGAGCAATTTTTGGTCACGAATTTACACATTTAAACTTAGTCCTCTCCAGGTCACTACAACAACTCCCCCTCTAGGAGAGAACCGTTGAAGCGACCCTTTGATCTAACCGAGGGCGTGCCGCCCGCAGCTCTCGGATAGCGTCACAAGTCTCGTGTGACATCCATCGTCTAAGGGACCATGTTACAACGCCAAAATCTGCTCGTGCTGCCAGTGGATAACTACTGAAATGCGCATGGTCTTCGCGGTCACCTACGAAGCCCTCACCTACGTGTCGCAATAAAGTAATTCATGTGTAGATATATATATATATATATATCAAACAAAATATTCCAGCACGACTTTTCGGGCTTTCCTCTATTCACCGAGCCCGTACATGCAATGGAACAGGAAGACGAAATGCGTGGGCAACTTGCCATGAGTGAAAAATACAAAGGTAACTCACACCGGTCCGTTGGTACAGTACACGAATTTTATAATGTTTGAAATCTTCTTCAGGTTTCCGAATGATTTTAAAAAACGTCAAACACTAATAATCACGTTAAGTGGGATTAAAAAAGTGAATGCTATCTACAAGGTGCTTTGGTCAATATACCTGACGGCCTGATTAGGTCAATCGCTGTGGCTCCACAGTTTTGGGCCGCGCTGGTTGGGGCTCAAGGGTGGCCTCTGTGATCGATGAAGGAGCTATTGGAGGATTGTCGTTGAGTGGTTTTTTTTCTTTCTAGACTATCGCTATCTTAAGACGGTCGACCCACATAGTTTCATGCTTACCGTTTCGGTCAATAAGGTAGACTCGATTGTTTCGCTGGGGCCTTTTAAATGGACATTCATGAGGCCCTTGTAGAGATTCTCTAACGCTATCTACGCGTACGAAGACGTAGGAGCAGGTGGACAGTTCAGATGGAACGTGGGTCGATCGAAACTCTGGTCGCGGAAAATGCATTTGCAAACGACGCACCTTAGTAGCTGGCCGTTATGCATATGAAGCACAAACGTCGTCATTCACACGACCTATGGTAAAGAAATCCCCGGGTATTCAGAGAGTTTAGCCAAAATCTAATTCCGCATCTGACGCGGTGATATCAGGTTTATATGAGGAAAATGGGTGAAAGAAAATGATTGGAATGGCCTGCACTCAAAGAGAGCTGTCAGCAGAGAGAAGCGAAGCTTTAGGCTGTCAATAAAAACGCTCAGCCATACCGTTGGCAGCTAGAGGATATGCCGCCGTACGAGAACGAAGACAGCCTGACAAGCGCAATGTTTCTCGAGACAGCTGTGGCTCAAACTGTGCCGTGCTATCGGTAGTTACCGTTACAGGGTAACCATATAATGAAACTCAACGTTCTAGGAGAGTAGTTATTACGCGCTGGAAACGGGAACAGCCTCTGGCCAACGGGTAAAAAGGTCGACCATAGTAGAAAGGCAACGAAAACCTTTACAAGGGCTGAGAGGACCAACGATATCCATGTGAACATGTGAAATCCGTGAGGATACAACGGGGAAGTGGCCTACTGAAGCCATTGTATGTTACTTACCTTCAATAGTTTGCACTGAAAGCATGAACCAGCCCAAGTACGGATATCCCCTTGAATGCCGAGCCAGACGTACCTATCTGCAACTGACATGGCTTCGACTCCGATGCCAGGATTGGCTAAATTATGTAAAACGTCGGAAATTGTGCAACTCCAAGACATGGGTACGGTGGGTCGGGGGTGTGACAAAGTGTCACACATCATCGAGCCCGAGGAATTGGATAGAGAAAACTCCGAAGGTTTAAGTGGAGAGACCAGGCTTGAATTTGTCAAATCCTATTCCAGACTTTGAACTTCAGCCAAAGCTTCTAAGTATATGACCCTTGGCTGAACGGAAATAGCTACTACTCAAGGAAGAGCATCAGCTACAAGGATGCCGCGCCTTGAAAGTGACGAAAGTCACTGGAAAATTTTACCACGAAATCTAAATGCCGCTGTAGCTGCTTCGCAAACACCAAACTCATTAAAATGCAATTGCGAGCTTAGAGCTTAGGCGGGCCTTGTTAACGAATAAGTATTTTTACTTAAATGTACTTGTAATTGACAACCGCTCCCCAAAAGCGACCAACTTCGGTGTCAGGCCCTCCTCTAGCTACAGACAATCTTCCTTTTTGAATCTTTCTTCTCAGTCACATAAAGTAAACTATGGTCAGGACAAAAGTACTTCCAAGTACTTTCACTCATCCAGACACGGTCTAACCAGTGCGGTTTTATAATCTACTTCGGTCGGGCACATCAGCCTATCTTGGAAACCCTTAAGGACATTTGGGTGATCCTCACCTGTCATCCACTGAGGTACGCAACTGGCTTAGCAAACGTTGACCAGGCTTTTCAGTAGGTCAGGAATTCAGTCTAGCATCGGTTCCTTCGATCGACTGGTGGCTTGAAATCTGATTTGTTCAAGTCCGCCTGGTGTCGGAAAATACTAGCTCATCGAAACCTGAGTCACGCTAAGTAACAAACGGCAGGGAGCGCTCTCGTTCATCAGCTCCAATCATGAGCTCGTTCAGTCTAACTTCTCCCGTCACTCATACAGGGCAACAAATATAATTACTTAAACACATCAATCGCTATATTTCTGCCTCCCTATTCGCTGGACGGGAATCGAGTCCGCAAACCGTGCGTACGGCTAAATTGGTAAGACCGGTCTAAGTTATTAATAAAATTTCGTTTTATTTTTACTATATCGCCCTTGCCCTACTGCGTTCCTTTTGTTTTCGTTGTGCATATAAGTATTGAGGTTTTACTGGTGTTGATTTCCGTCTGACATCATATATTTATTTTACTGTTTATTTGATATGGATGACGCCAATTTAACTATGTCAGAGCCTGCGGTGCTTGAAACGCTTTCTATTGCGCTCCCATTAAAGGCGGTACCTTTTATTCCGGGTAATCCCTCCCTCTGGCTGACACATCTGGAAGCACAGGTTGCTGCTTCCGGAATCACCTCACAGCAGCAGAAGTATGTGCCGAACTTCTTTTTAGTAGTCTTGAAGCTGTCGAGGATATCATTCCAAACCCACCCACGGACAAGCCCTATGATGTACTTCGCCAGACGATCCTAGAACACACCGGGGTCTCCGACTCAAACCGTCTTCGTCAGCTGCTTGGTGGCATTTTCCTCGGTGACCAGAAGCCTTCACAGCTTCTGCATTGTATGCGACAACTGGCTGAGGGCATTCAAGTTGGCGACACGATGTTGCGAGAATTGTGGATGCAGCAGCTACCCGAACAAGCGCATTGCACTCTTGCCCTTCTCGTAGATGAAGTCTCACTAGACCGACTGGCTTTAGCGGCGGACCGGTTAAGGCAAACCGCCTCCATCCAAATGAATCATTGCACTCTGCCGTCCACGATCACCACGGAGGTGACTCTCACAGGTATAGCTGCACAACTTAGTGCCCTTTCGGGCGGTCGTGACGGCTGTTCGGTCTTCACGTGCGGCACGTCGTAGCCGCTCCCCAACTCGCACTCGCCGGCCTATTGTCACCAGCAGTCCTCCAAGGCCAGCCTCTCCCGATGCGCACACTTGGACATGGTGTTGATATCACCGCCAGTATCGTGCCAGCTCCCGGAATGGTACACCCCCGTGCACGTCCCACGGAAACCAGGGAAACTCGTCGGCCAACGAGTAGGTACTGCAGCGCTCATTGGCCTCCCGACGCCCTGCCGTCTTCTATTCATCAAGGACCTCATCTCACACTGTCAGTTTCAGATCGGCGCTGGCTCACAGATCAGTATCGTTCCCCTTCACCCTTCTGGTCGTCAGCATTGACGCAATTTACAGCTTCAGGATACCAATGGGTCTCGTATATCTACTTTTGGAAACAAGAGTCTCAAGTCAGTTCTGGGGTTGCGTCGTTTTATTCAGTGGAATTTTATAATTGCTGATGTTTCCCAGCCCATTTTTGGTGTTGATTTTCTGCATTATTTTAACCTTTCGTTACATCCCGTTTCTATCATGTTAACCGACTCTGTGACTCATCTAGCCGTTGTTGGATCTGTCTTCTTGGTCAACGTTGTTGGACCGTCCGTAGCTCCTGACGCCAACAACACCTTCGCCAAAATCTTAGCCAAGCTTCCGTCTCTAACCGGGCCGGCAAACCACTTACGCGCGGTGCGTTCGGCGGTGGTACATCAAATCAGTACAGCGGGTACCTCCTGTTTTTGCCCGTCCTCGTCGCCTAGCCCCAAAAAAACTGGCCATCGCTCGTCTTGAATTCCAGAAAATGATGGACCCAGGAATCATCTGTCCTTCGAACAGCCCATCGGCCTCTCTAGCGCATATGGTGACAAAGAAAACTTCAGGCGACTGGCGTCCGTGTGGTGACTATCGTCGCCCCAATCAGATCACAACGCCAAATCGATATCCTGTGCCTCACATTCATGATATCACGTCTGCTCTGGCCGGATCCACCATCTTCAGCAAACTCGACCCGGTCCGGGCTTATCATCAAATTCCGGTAGCCGACGAGCACGTTGCAAAAACCGCCGTTAGCCTTCCGTTTGGTTTATTTGAGTTTCTCCGTATGCCATTTGGCTTGCGCAATGCGCCTCAAACTTTCCAGCGGTTTACTGACGGTGTTACCTAAGGGCCACCCTTCGTTCACCCTTACATCGATGAGACGGCATCGAAAAACATCAGATTCATCTTCAACAGCTCCTTCAGCGGTTAACAGAGCACGGTGTTGCCATCAATGCGGCCAAGACCGATTAGGAAAGCTGTCATTGCTCTTCCTCGATCACATCGTCGACGACAACGGCATTCGTCCGGCTGAAACCAAGGTCATTTCTATTGCTGAATTTCCACTTCCACAGTCCTTCAGACAGCTCAAACGTTTTACCGGCCTTGTCAGTTATTACCGCTGGTTCATTTCACACTGCGCCACTTTGATGCAACCGCCCACTGACCTCTTGCGTGGCAAACAACGAACCCTCATCTGGACCGATCAACCCCGGGAGGCTTTTTCTCAGCTCAAACAGGCCTTGTCGTCTGCAGTTCTTCTCCGTCATCCGAATCCCCAGGCTCCCGTCAATATGGCTGTTGATGCTTCCAATGTCGCGCTTCGCTGCGTTCATCAGCAGGCTGTGGATGGTGCATGGGAGCCTCTGGCATCCACTGACGCCCCCTGTCTTCTGCACAATTCAAACACCGCGCATTTGGTCGTGAGTTACTTGCCGTCTACACCGCCATGCGTCACTTTCGCCACGCCCTGGAAGGACGGGAATACATCATTTCCACGGATCACAAGCCATTACTGTTTGCTTCTCGCAACGCATCTGATCGTTCATCTCCACAGGAAGTTCGCCAGCTGGGCTTCATTTCACAATTTTCTACTGACATTCGTCACATCTCCGGTTCAGCTGATGTCGCTGCAGTTACTCTTTCCAGGATCCACAGTCTCAGGTCGCCCGCTGTTCCCGGTATCAATCTCGAGGACCCGGCATGAAGCCAGCAGGATCCTGAGTTTCAACAGACCATTCACGATAATAGCTTCCGAGTGCAGGCTTTGCCTCTTCCGTCACCCACTGGCACTATCTTCTGCGACACAACTTTGGATCACCCAAGGTCAATGGTGCCACTTTCACATCGCCATCCTGTTTTCGATGTGTTGCACGGTCTGTCCAATCCGGGTATCAAGGTTACATGCAAACTGGTCAGTGTCCGACTCGTTTGGCCAAACATGGATCGCGACGGTAGTCAGTGGGCACGTAACTGCATTGCTTGTCAGCGAGCCAAAATTCAGCGACATACTACCAGTCCGCCCGGATTTTCCGAGACTCCAGAAGCCCGTTTCGCTCACGTGAACGTCGACATTGTGAGACTCTTGCCACCATCCCGAGGTATGATCCACCTACTCACTTGTATTCATCGTTTCACTCGTTGGCCCGAGGTCATACCTATTCCGGATGTATCCACTGAAACTGTCGCCCGTTCGTTCATGGAACACCAGAGTTTTCGTTTTGGTTGTCCCACCGCAATAACCACCAAGCGATGAGCTCAGTTTGAATCGGCCACTTTCGACAATCTCCTCCAACTGACTGGCACTAAGCGTATTCGCGCCATGGCTTATCATCCCCTGGCAAAAGGCTTGGTCGAACGTTTTCACCGCCACCTCCTAACCTCGCTCATTGCCCACAACAGTCCTCAGTGGACAGACGTCTTATCACTGGTGTTATTGGGTATTCGCAATACGCTGCGCAGCGACGCGCCCTAAACACCTTCGTCCATGACATTCGGCATCACCGCTCGCCTCTCCAGTGAACTTGTCGCACCCAAGGTGAGCCCACCTGTCCCAAACCCTGGAGACTACACTCAACGTCTCGTGATCTACATGCCTCAGAAGATTGGTATTCCTTTCCGTTCTGCAGCCCGGCCGTCGTTTATTCTCAGTCACCTACACACGTGCACGCACGTTTTTCTGCGTACGCCGAAGCGCCGCCCGTCATCTCCGGCATACTCTGGCCCGCGCAAAGTCCTTTGGAGTTTGGAGAAAACGTTCACCATCGTTCTCAATGGTCGTCAAGAAACTATCAGCATCGACCTCCTTAGGCCAGCGTTGGTCGACTCGGAAACCCAGCCTACGCCGTTGCCGTCGATGGTCAAAGCGCAGACGTTTGCCCGACCCCAACAACGTCTAGCTCCAACACGCGTGAGTCACAAATCGATCCCTCATCACGTTCCCCCAGGTCTGGTAGGCATGTTCGTTTCCCTGCACGATTCGCTGACTTTATTGTTCTTACATAGATTTCCCTTTTTGATTGCATACTGTATCCATTTTTCCGATCTCTTCCAGGGTCAGTCGTTTTTTACCTAGGAAGGATCTGGCACAGCACTATTAGTGGACGTGTCACAATATGGACAATACCATTTTTTGTTGTTAATGTTTACGTGAGTGCTTTTGATTTTATAGGTGAAGCTAGGTCACCTGGTCCTGTCAGAACTAGCCCACGTATTACCGAGGGTAACATAGATTGCAAGAATTTGCATCTAATAGACTTCAGGATATTAGACCTAAAACGGCAACTGTTACTGGCTAGGCAGCAGGCCAAGGAAGCCGAAGAGGAGTGGAAACAGAACAAGCATTAGCAAAAGGCCAACGACTACGATCTTATCGACGGGCCAGGACAGATGAATATATGAAACTCTGCTCCGGTCGTCCAATACAAAACATCAACACGACCTGCAGTGTATCTGCCAGCAGCAGAACTGACAGTTTCCGACGGATGATCTGAACTATACTGCAAGTTTATCAAGAAGTTTGAAGATTTCGTCGAAAAAAGGCTAACCCACCCTGAGCAAAGGCTTCCCCACCTGACTCATTACTGTCGAGGTGGTTAGGTGTACCACTCTTGACCCGGAACAAGGCTGCTCACGGGCAATGAAGATAATGAGGGGCCTGTTCGGACAGCCGTTCAACGTAACTGGTAATCTGATAGAGAGCTTGATGTTAAAGGCCAAAAGAACCAAGGTGATGTCAACACAGTGGCTGACGTATTGATAAAAATGCGGAACTTTTCAATAGCTCTGGACCATTCAGGTTAAAGTGCTGACCTCGATGCATTGCATACTTTGGAGGGCACAGTCCACAACCTCTCTCACGAACTACAGGGTTGGTGGGCGGAAGAGGCGGAAAGTATAATCCGGAGAAGCCGTTGGGCTGACTTCGAAGGTTTGACCGAATACCTTGACAGGCAAACCCAGATAGCCGACAGTGTTTCGCCGACTCCTCCTGGGCGGTAACAGGGTAAAAGGACCTAGCACCAGCCGGGCCCAAACCGCTACACGGGAACATCCTAAACATCAACCTTGGACCAGTCCACAGGCCATTTCACGCATGGACAAGAAGCAACTAAGTTGCCGGTCCCGCGGCTCCAGACATGGGCCAGTGGAATGCCCGAGGTTTATCTAAACCACAATACACAAACTTTGGGGAGTTGCGAGGGTGACAGGAGCGTGCTTTATGTGCCGCAACACCACGCACCGAGCGGAAGCTTGTTGAACAAGGACCAGATGTGATCACGAGGGTTACGCGGGCAGGCGTCATCGATTGTTATACCAGGGGAGAGAAACTACAACTCAGGCGAACACTAAGTTCAGTGTGATTTGTTCAACGCTACGGTCTGCCAGTAAACTAAAACCTTTAGAAGTAGTTATCGTGGGAGTGATGACCCCAACCAGGTTGGTTAAAGCGTTGGCTTTCGTCGACAGTAGACTTACACAACCCTAGTGAAGGCACACCGGCTCGGCAAAAGCACGACGTCGTTAGCAGTGAGCACGGTGGGTGGAACACAAGTAATGGGTTCCGGCTGGCTGAGGTGACAGCCTATCTCCCCAGACACTAACGAGCAAATGGAATCAACGGAGTCATTCACTTTAGCTGCCCCCCCAATGCGAGCACGAAGGTCGGCGAACGTAAATTTACCTAAATAGCCCCACCTGCAAGATGTAACCATTGTAAACTGGGAGGATGACAAAGTGGATCTTCTCATCGGCTGTGATATGCCAGAGAAACCTTGGGTATTGGACCAGGGAACAGTCAATCGCCAGGCAACCTACACCGTGCGCACAGCACTAAGATGAATTTTATATGGTCCAGTAGGGGGCAATGATACTCTAAATTACGTCTCAGCCGGAGCAGACAGCCTGGAGTATCAATTGCGACGACTGTTTGAAAATGAGTTTCACAACATTGGAGACGAAAGACTATCATCGTCTCACGAGGACCACTTCGTTCCACAGACAGTGCGGCAAGAAAACAGGGGACCTAATAAGCGCTTCAAGGTTCCCTTGCCATGGCGCACGCCCGCTGACCCCTGGGTTGATAAAGTAAACTATGCCCTACGACGTCTAATACGATTAAAAGAACTCTTCGTCCGAGACAAGGATCTGTGGGAATGATGCACAGAAGTAACAAAGTAAAACGAAGCCCTAGGCCATGTGGAAAAGTTGCCTGCAACCACCGATGTCCGGAATGGGACCTGGTATCTGCATCACCAACCGGTTCTATACCTCAAAATACCCGAACAACTGCGGGCTGATTTTGCCTGTGTAGCCAGGTCGCATGGCATGTCGTCAAATGATCTCCTGCTACAGGGGCCTGACTGGACCACTATAAAGATTGACGTTTTTGCCGTTTCAGAGAGAGCAGAGTGGCCTCGTCCGCTGACATCAGCAAAGTGTTTCCTTAGGTGGAAATATCGGTAGAACTGCGAGATTCATTGCGATTCCTATAGTAGTAAGTGAACATCAGAAACAAAGCAGTGATAAATTACGGAATATTTGCAATTACGGAATAACCGTCCACCTCTTTTGGAGCCATATTGCCACCGCTTTGTGCGAACTACGTCCATCGAGAAAAAGCGAACGAACATGGTGCTCTGACCCAGCGGTCGGTAGAAGATAGAGCAAGCAGGAGCTTCTACGTAGGCGACTATCTTGAGTCATTCGATGACATGGACTCGGCCCTAGCGCAGTTTGTGGGCCTATTAAGATTGATAGAGGAGAGCGGATTCCATTTCACGAAATGGATGCAGAGACCTCGGGTGTGCTCGAAGTCATTCAGTATCGCGTGAGGACCGGAAGGGCTCGAGATCTGGAAAGCTCTCCACTTCCTACCAAAAGCACCCAAGAAGTACAGTGGATTGCGGAAACGGACGACTTTGTTTCGAGTAAAACATTCCAGCCAACCGTTGAATCGTCGATGTATAGTATCGGCTTGTGTTGTCCACGCCAATCGCACAGGTAAGCTCGTGCCATCCAAGTTCCTGGAACATGAAGGCGACCCGGGCGTGAGCCTACAGATCTTTATCGTGAGCCCCCAACAAAGATTCACTGTTTATATAGCTCTTGGCCAGAATAGCAACTCTGTCCCGTAAAAGAGTGACTGTCGGTGGTTTCAATTCGCCCAAAGTAGAGTGGGAGGGATTGTGGGCACCGCGAGTTGGATTCGGCGATCGATTGGTGGAGCTGATGTCTAGATTCACACTGGCAAAACACATGAGCGAGCCCACCCGATGGAGAACAGGCCAGACACCGAGCCCTCTGAAACTTCTACTCACAAGAAACTGGGAGGAAGTCGACCACTTCGAGATTACTGGTCCTGTGGGCGGCAGCGATCATGGAATGTTCAGGTTCCTGTTCGAAATGAACCCGCTAGATATCGCTTACAAAAAAAGAAGGACTTTTGGAAAGTTGACTGCCAAGCACTGAGGTTGGCTGCGGGGAGTACACAGTAAGCAGCGTCCAACTTCACATTAGTGTTTAGTGGTTCCACATAAAAGGCAGCGTTTTGCGACTCACCAATGAGTTTGCTTTAGTGACGAGCTTGAGAAGGGGAAGGGACGACCTTGTTGGGTTTGCAAAGCCGATAAAGGGCAGACCCACAAGCGATTGGTATGCAAACTTATCGGCAGCACAGGGGGATATCTCCACCTTCTGCATTTCCTGAAGGCGCGGACATGCCTGGGAGTACAAAGATACTGTCATATGTAATGCGGAACGATACTGGCAAAAAATGCCAAAGAAATGAGACGTTATGGATGGGCAGGGTAGATATGCAAGCATCGCCGGCGAGAAAGCCGAAATACTTGAAAAAATCTCTGAGCTGGTACATACTACAGATGCAGAGAATCAGCCGCCAATACTGCAGAGTTCCCCAGATGAACGAAATTTTGTAGAACCCGTAGAAGTTTAACTGGCCAACAACCGGTTAAATCAAGGTAAGGGGGCCGGCCCAGAAGGGATTAACTTTGCCATCGTGAGTCTGTTGGCAAGCAAAGTATCCGGGGCGCTAGAACACTTGTTCATCAGGTCGCTGACCTCGGCCACTCTGATATTTGACTGGCTCAAAGCCGAAAAAGTGCCGGTCCATAGAGGAAGCAAGGGGTAAGATGCATTTTACTACAGGCCCGTTAGCCTGATATCAGCGGCACTAAAAGCACTTCGGGGCATCGCTAGAGACAGGATCGCAGGGCATGTTGAATATCACAGGATGATTAATGTGAGGTAGCTCTGACGGTGGAGAGGAAATCGTGCCTCACCAACCTCTTATTTTTTTGGATGAGATTATCAGCAAACTGGACAGAGGCGAACGAGTTAAATTGTTATTTGGATTTCCAGAAGGCCTTCGACTCGGTGAACCCAAGACTGCTGGTGCAAAATGTGCAAGGCATGAGGATTGCACAGGTGACGCTGAGCTGGATCAGAGCATATCTCGCTGGTGGGACGTTCCCCTGTTTGGGTTGTGGCTGAGGCATCCAGCGCAGCTGGGGCTGCTATGGAGCTTCGTATGGGTCGGTGTTGGGACCGCTGTTGTCTTTGATCTATATAAATGACATGGTGGACACCTTGAGGTGTACTGGCTTCTTATTCGCGGCTGATCTTATGATTGTAGAGGAACCATCACCGAACTGGACACAGGTAGACCTGATAAGAGTATGAGAGTGGACCAAAACGTGGAAGTTCCTTTTAAACCTAGTTAGGTGCAGACAGCTGCTCCATGGCGGGAAGCAGGAGAGATTTGGCACTTCGATGGAAGAGCACCCGGGGTAATTTAGACCACTGAGGCCATACAAGATATCGGCATTAAAGTGCACGAAACCTGTAGGCCCACTGAGCAGTGCCTCGAGGCAACAGCGAAAGGTTAAAGGGCCATGTTTCAACGGTTTCGAACAATCAGGTCTCGGGACGCCAAAACAACATCGGCACTTTACAAAACGCATGTTCACCTCCCTCTGGAATACCGCCTCAAATCCTGGGCACCGAAACTAGTCATGGACAAACAGCTGTTGGAAACCGTCCAAAGACGGTTTACTGAGATGGTCAAAGGGCTGAGGGGAATGACATACAAAGAATGCCTCAAAGCACCCGCTCTGTTCTCGCTCAAAAGGTGAGGCCTTAAGGAAGATCTGATGGAGACGTTCAAACAGCTCCAGGGGTTACCCGAAACTGACGGGCCAGTATTGGTTCTAAATAAAAGCCCGACGTTCAGAGGACGAACACGAATTGATGAAATCCAGGGCCGCCAGAAGCGATTGAGCAAATTTCTTTTCTCACCGCGTTATGAATGCGTGGATCAAACCGGCACTGTATGTGGTAGCAGCAAATAGCTTCGTCATTTTCAAATGACGAATGAATGCCTACTGGGACGAGTATTTCCCGCTCTTTGACCAGCCAAACGAGCATATCTTCAGGCTACACCTATCACTTCCATTCACTTCTTTTCTGAGACACAATAGATATCTCCCCGCCAGGCAACAAAATACAGCAAACTGCGGCCTTTCTTTTATCAAGTTCTCCTCACGGAGAGTCTCGAGGGTAAGCATGGCAGCAAGTTGAGACAGTGAACTTTCTAACCGAAGCGACTGCCGGTCCCTCGAGAGCGAACCTGCTTTTCAGAATCCTCCTTGTAGTCCATCACTAAACAACACATTATTCGGACCACTTAGCAGTCAAAGCAACCGCGGGAACGTCGCAGCCCTCTAGTGTAGGGACCTGGACGTAGGATGTCCGAAGCCGCATGTCCGGTGGCCTGATCTGACTTGACCTGCTCTAGCTTGTTCGATCCGCTTGGTGTTGTCTCGCCTTGGCTGATACCCGGAAATATCATGCAGCAACGGCTCTGCCGTAAGAAAGTCCATTACGACCAGCCACTCAACCGGCTGGACTGGGAGGACTTTCTGAACACCTCCAAAAAGCTGGGATATGTACGGATTCCACGACGCTTCCTCAATAAACACACGCCTTTACTGACGCATCCTAAGTCGGCTACGGATGCGTGGTGTACGGGCATTGGTGGGCTGGAGATGGGAAGTCCTCTACGAAGATCCACTTTGCCAAAGCTTGCGTTGTCCCACTGAATTCGGTCTCGATACTGTGCCTCGAGCTCAGCGCAGCCTTGTTGACAGTAGGGGAGGTACAAGCTGTAAACAGATGTTTTGGCCACTTTATTCGATCTACTAAATTTTGGATGGACTGGGTGGTAGTGCTGCGCTATATTACCAACGTCAGGGACCGTTTTGGTACTTTCGTTGCTAACTGACTTAGGATCATCCATGACGAAATTGCTATGAGCCAGTGGAAAAATGTCACGTCTGGGGAGAACCCAGCCGATCAGTGCTCCCGAGGTGCGACCAACTTCCAGCAACTGGGCATGTGGACCAGAGGACTGACCCGTATGCGAATTGGAGCTGGAATTTTACCTGGAAATCAACGGCGTAGTGCTGATACCCAAATTCGCCAAATGAACCTTCTTGTATACCATTGTTTTTGATATTATTAATATTATTATTATCATTATTATTATTTTCACAGTTGGTCGGGTTTTCCTCCTGGATAGAGACTCTCTGGTCACTAGTGTTCGGCCAGGTTAAAGAGGCACTCTGCTGATCGTGAAGATGATCCACCCCAATCCTGTACGAATGGGTCCGATAAGTCCCGACCAATTACGAACGGCAGATTACGAATTTATTTTAGATGATAAAACGGGAGGCCCCCACCCGAGAACTCTAGATGGCCGAAGAAGAGGGACAAATCGACAAAAGTATATCATCTCCGAAAGGCAACTTGAAACGTATAAACCCCAAACTCAATAATGGATTACTACGGGTATATGGTAGGTTTACTTACTGCCACCTGAGGTTTGACGCGGAATATCCCATACTGCTACCGACTTGGCAACCTGCAACAGAGCTAATGATTCAACGCATCCACGCCGTAGAGGGGCATGCCGGGGAAAGTCACATGACAGGAGTCTTTCGAAAGCGCCTTCTGTAACTGAGAAGAAGAGCGACTGTAAGACGTGAGATCCAACTTTGGGTACATCGTAGGGGTCGCAACGTCGAGGCTGGCAAACAATACAGGGCTCAGCTGCCAGAATGTCGAGTGAATCGGGAATAGTGGCCGTCCAGTGGCACCGGACTGGACCATTTCCGGGCTCTGTGGATGGCGTGTGGAAAAAGGCCGGAAAAACCATACGGGTGTCTCGTGATGTGCATGAAATCACGCATGGAGCGCTCAGAAGTTACGCATTCGAGGACGACTGACTCCTTCCTCTGGACCCTGCATTGTTTCATCAACAGAAGAGGCATTCCAGCAGATATATGCCCCGACAGTGGGTCAAACCTCCTAGGCGCTCATCGGTAACTGCAGCTTCGGCAACAAAGCATGGACAGCGACGAGCTACAAGACCGAAACGCGTCTTATGGAATGCGATGTACTTCAACCCCCGCAGTCTAGTTATGGAGATGGCCTTTAAGAACGCCTGGTCCGGTCCACCAGGCGAATATCGCTGTTGATCATTCAGCAACAGCTGCCCGACGACGAAAAGTTGAGCACCGTCACTACGGAGATCGGAGGAATTCTGAACAACCGCTCGGTGATTCCAGTAACCAAAGCCTACCCCACCCATTTGGCGCTCATATCGACTGACCTTTTGATCTCGAGGTAGAACGTGGGTTTCCAAGGGTCGACGAACCTTCATGGTGGCTACCTTTATGAATGGAAACAGGCAAACTGTCTTGCCGAGGTTTTGTGAAGATGGTGGCTGCGGGAGTGCATGCCGGCTCTGCAGGCTCGACAGAAGCGGATAACCAAAAGCAAAACCATTCAAGGCTGAGGATGTGGTGATGATCGTCGACAAACACGCAAATTTGAGCCACTCGCCTTTGGGGGTTGTCATAGAAACTATCGAAAGCTCTGACGAACCAGCAAGGAAGGTCAAAGGGAAGACCTCCAACGGAATTCTTACCCACGAAGTAAGCAGCATTGGCCTCCTTGACAGTGTAGACGGAGCAGACAACACCATAGAACCGCGGTAGACTGCTTCTTATTCGTCGCTGAATTGGTTCGAAGCACCTACTTTGTGTGGTGGCATTTATGACCTACTGAAGAACTCGAATACATTCACTCCCAATCACACACGCATATGACACACGCCCCCGCCCCACAGTCTCCAACAAACATGTCACAGCTTCCACCGATTCTCGCTTGCAATTGGCTTTATAGAAGAACTTTCCTGCGCATAGTAGCAGGAAAGAATTACTCGCGCACCCAAATACTCTCGCCCCCAATCACACACACGTACATGACACACGTTTTTACTTCATAACCTCCATCACTAACGCCGCAGTGCCAATGGCTCATTGTTTATCACTGACGTTATGGAAGATGATTCCCGTAGATGGTAGTTCTTACCATTTGCCCACATACCAGAGTGCGATCTCTCCCATGACACCCACAAGCACACGCCGACAAATCACGACGGCCACCCTCCGAGGACAGCACTTATGCTTCCCTTTCACGCCCGCCATCTGTTTTCATGGAGAATTCACGGTAACTTTGCATAAGGGTGGCCAACGGATAAAGCGCTATCGTGAGTAGAATGCTGACGTTGGAAGCCTTAGGGACACGCAATGGCAGCAGGGTCTAGATAGGTAGGGAAACTGGGTGCCCTAATTCCAAACCTCTGACTCTGCTGAGATTCAGGAGGATTTTGGCGGTTATGGAAACCCACACCCCAGAAACAAGACAACTTCATGTTTACTTGAAATCACTTGCTCATATACACCGTAACGATGTGTCCGATCGTGCGTAACGCGTAGCCCAATTAACAAATCTCGAAGCCCGTACAAGATTGATTCGCTTGTTCTACTATAAGGAATTACCAAGTTATACGCATTCAAATATGTACAAACCTCAACTGTACGGCTGAAACGCTTGGCAACGTCGACCAGAGTTTACCAAAGGCCACCCTCAGATACCACCGTCACGGCTGTTCCAGCTAGGATCAAAAATATGCCGCAGCACAAGGGCAAAATATAAGCAAAAGTTCAAGTGCAGTGGATGATACGTGCTGTGCTTATTCGAGGGTCAATCATATAAACATCATAGTCTCAACAATACAAGAGGTGACAACGGCCGGGAAGGACTACCACACAAGTACATTATATACACTATTTACGCGTTGTCATACGCTGTACTTTTTCATAAACCGACCTCGTTTGTCCGCGTCCAACGCGCTACTCTGTCTTATCCCACTCCGGACCTGCGTGACGCACGTGCTCCTCTCTCGCAAGCCGCAATTTGGTTCTCGTTTTCTGGGTCCCTTTGATTGTTTTATTGAGGTTCGTATCTGTTTCATGTAACGGTTCATTTATTAATCTAGTATTGTAAAATTTTACGGATAACCAAGTTCTGATTTCGGGATCCGTCGCAAATTTGGCTACTTGTTGCTCGAAGTCGTCCTTCATACGTCAATGGTTTGCGATCGGTAAAGATGAGGAACCGCTTGACTTTGAGAACATGGCGCGAATATCAATCATTACTGCACACGACCAGTAGTTCTCGACTAAACGTAGAATACTCAGCTCCAGCTGGTAGGAGACAACAAGAGAAAAGGTTAGTAATTTCCATTGTGGTATAGACCACTGCTGTAGCACGCCACCTATGGCTCTGTCAGTGGCATCGGTGACTATACTCAATTGAGAGCCTGAATCGAAATGGACCAGCAAAGTAGCGGAAGCTACTGCCTCTTTAACCGCGTCGAAGTCTGCTTACTATCCCCGGATAACTTATGGGACCATCTTTAGCGCCTCAAAGTAAATCTGGTAGTGGCTGCATGAAGCGACCACAGTTTGGGATGAAATGCCGATATTAAATTACCATCTCCTTGAAAAGACGAACGGCTGATAGTGAAGTAGGTAGCGGAAAGTCACAAACGGCTTGTACATTTTCTTCTATGGACCGAATACAGTGTTCATCGATCATGTGGCCTATAAAACTTGAATGACTTTTGGCCGAATATACTTTTGTCCGACTTGACGGGTACATCATATGCGGTCCAGCGCCGGGACCACAGATGTACATTTTGCTTGTGTGCGTCTTCAGGAACACTAATTAGAGGAAGGTTGTCTATGTAAGCGAAAACAAAATCTAAGCCCCTATTTACCTGATCAATAAAATGCTGAAAGGCTTGCTCAGTTTTGCGGTAACCAAATGGCTTTCGTAGAAAATCGAAAAGACCAAAGGATGTTGTCACCGCTGTCATGGATATATCCTCATCTGCGATAGAAATCTGGTGAGAAGCACGTTTCAGATTAGTTTCGGAGAATACTTGAACACCTTTGAGGTTGGCTGTGATGTCCTGAATGCGTGCAGTGGGGCACTTATCTGGGACATTGGCGTTATTGAGAGCTCTATGGCCTTTACGTGGTTACCAAATTCTCGACCTTTTGGGAATGATATCCAGATACAGCGTACGCTCGACCCCAGTTCACGCCGCCTTAAGCTTGTCAGGTTCAAGCCGATGTGTCTCAGCGAAAATTGGAAGGCCTGATGTGACGATGTGATGGTCCAACGAGCTGATCCTGGCAGGCGGTACGGACAGTGGACGTAACACTTTTGGGTATGCATATACCATGTCACCGAACAAATGAGAACCGGTAGCTTTAGGTATAACAGGACTAATCCGATTAGAACCAACTGAAAAGCCATTCAAAGATAGATCAGAGACACGATATAGAAGGCTTCAAGGGCAAGAATCACCCAGAGGGGTCAAAGTGATGCAGGAAATCAATACCCAGAACCGTTTTGCGAACACCTGCGATGAAGAAAGCCGAATGGAAAGTGCGACGAAGACCCAAATCTAACGTCTTCGAAATTTGTCCACAAGACTGTATGAAAGTAAGATTAGCTGCACGTAAGTCGTATAAGCTAAACCTATCTGAAAAAGATGCCTGAATGTAGGAGCACACCAAATTCTGCGTCTGTGTCTGCCAAATGGCTCGTCCCTGCATTCCGACCGATTACGCAGAAAAGGCGGATGCCCTGGCCCGTAGCGTCCACCGCAGCCACAAACTTGCCCCCTCGTTCCCCTGAATGACTGCGGCTACAGCACAAGGAGCAGTGCATTAACGTGTCTTTGAACGATACCGCCGATGTTATCAAAAAGGGGCGTCAGTTGGCGATGACTGAATCGGAATTTTTATTCCGTTGCTGTTGAGAGATTTTTTGGGGTACACTATCTGTCAGGTAATGCCCGAGTTGGACGCTCAATTGACTTTATACTGAGTGTTTCAAACTTTTCACCAGGATCGTGCATAGGGACTGGTAAAGAGGCAATGACAGACAGTTTGTGAGGAATTCGTCCGGTTGAACTTTGGCTCGTACGTACCCATAATTTTGTCTGCCGTCTCGGCAAGCTTTTCCCGACATTCCTCCGTGGACACACAAAGAACGTCCTGCTTGTTGCCGGGAGTATGTTGGAGCTAAACCTCTTTCAGACGACGAATATCTATCCCGACAGCTACAAAAAGAGTCCGCATGTGCCGAAAAAACTGCGAGGGTATGCGATCCCCATGCTCGGTGTCTGCTAACCAACATACAACTCTTTGTTCGCCAGACATACCAATCCGGCTAAAGACAGCTGCCTTTGGGCGTTCGTGGTGTTGGGTTCTTCTAATTGGAATACATCTTCCACTTCGCCAACGATGTGTGAACGAGGAACTGCGACCATATAGTGAGATGTACTACTTTCAGTAGTCACACTGAGCATAGCAGCGGATGAGTCTAACTGTGCGAACCAAGCCCTAGGGTCACTCTTGCTTAACAGTGTGAAGAAAGGCGGTGGGTGCATGTCATACAGCGTCATAAAACTTAGGGTCGCCCACACTGTAAATTGTGTAATGAAATAAAATCATCCAAAAATTGGAAGCACGAAAACAATAAGAAAAATGCAAAAAATGGTTAAAAATTTCCAGTTACCAGCCACTACTATTGGGAAAATGATTTACCGGTACTCAATAATCTGCAAAAAACATTTGAAAAGACGAAGGGCTCACCAACGTACTACCTTGGATACCAGGTACCAAATAGTTCCCGAGAATGGCCTGTGGAACGGGCAACATTCAAAAAGTTCCGAGGCGGGCCAGGAGACTTAAATTCAATAAAATAGGTAAAGGACGTCTTGTACTGAAATATCATCCTTCACTTTTACGATAAGGAGCGGTACCAGACGTGATTCATGCTAAGGGAGCTGAACCTTCAACCGCCAGCAAACAAAACAGTCAAAAATATGTTCTCCAGTTAGAGTAAACCAATTTGCCCTACTGCAAACAGAAAAACGACACACAGCCCTGCGGCATCGAACAACATAAAAACTGCCCAAAGCTAGCTGCAAATTGGTTATGTTTGCCTAGACAAATTCTCGGTCCTGAATTTACGCATTCAAACTTAGTCATCTCAAAGTCGCTATCTACACATCTTCTTCATAGTTATCTAGAGAAACACATATCCGCTTCTTTCATACGTTCTCAGTACGAACATCTTTGTGCGCGCACTGGGGTTCATAGCATTCTTTTATTCCCCATCTCGCAAGGTATTCGCACAATGTGACTTGGGTAATATCTGAATTATAGCAACCTTCGGAACAATGCTGATAACTGATACCCATTTTCCTAGTGTTCCATTCGTTTTTCGGGACGTGTACGTAGGTGTGAAGGCTGAATATTCAGTTCTTGGGAAGCATAAGGCAGTCACATGACTTAACTTGATTTCGAGGCCTGTGGCAAAAGTTTGATTCCGGATATTTGTTCTGAATCGGAATTGAGTGCATAATGGTGGGCAAAACCAAAGGCAGCAGGGGCCGAAACGCTCCGCGCACTTGATCTGTAGAATAGAGCTATGGATCAGTTTGCTAAGGCTAACCGGTCTAAATCACTATCGGACCAGTTGGAAGATATTTTGTCTGAAACAGAGGAATAGATGACAAACGATAGTATTGTTTGCGGAAGTGAAAAAGAAATTATGATTGAATCACTAGTAGACGCAATGAAAACCTGTACAGATATAGTCGGGGCGATGTGAACCAACCCAGGCATCCATTCGTCTTCAAAAACAGATGACGAGCTCGAAATGCTTTTACTACGTAGGGAGAAGGTTACTTCAGTAACCAAAACTTTGTCAGTGAAAGAAATGAACTTAGTGAACTTGTGTGACTCCAAAATCTGGCAAACGAATAAATAGTCGGAACAGCAGTATGCAAATTGTGTGGGCCATCTCAGCCTGGGTTGAGAAATTCCCGAATGGTCAACAAGAATGAAGGAAAACGACGGACTCAGCCTTATTCTTCGTGAGTTACAGTTATGGATGCCCTCTGTGCAATATACTAGTTAACATGTGCTCATATTGTGCTTTTTGCTTGTATATCCGGGTACTTTCCTCGCTGTTATTGGTATATTTTTATTATGCAGTCTAGGGTAATCACTAAACCTAAAACTCAAGGCTAATTTCTGGCCCAGAGAAAAGCCAGCAACTTTTTGAGAACACACTTCTCTGGATCCATCCGGTAACAAAAGGTACTCGCAAAAGTGACATCTGTACTGCTATTAAGGTAGGAGAAAAGCAAAAACCAGTTCTGGTCAGACAACATTAGGAGATTCGAAGGTGTCGCGTTGGGAACCATCTTCGTGAAGTGACTGGAGCCGTCTAAGCTGAATTGAATTACAACTATTCAACCTCATTCAGGACCTGCAAAATGCCTCCGGCGTAGCCTTCATTAGACTATATAGGGAGAATCCTAAGAAATGAAGCTTCTTGAGGATTGTCTTACCCCAGAAAATTTAAGTTACTGTTTCTCTGAACACGTCTTTGGGGCGATCCCCCAGGGTACCGCTTTAAAAATCGTCTTCGTATCTAAAGTTGCATAAGAGCCTTCTGCGCTGAAGCTCATCGCGGCAATCCAGCCTCCTTCTTGTCTTGCGTAATGTATCCGGAAACACTTCAACAGCACTATCGACAGAAAACGCTTGCATGTTTTGGCCTGACAACTAGTACGTAATTAGGTCCACCGATATTGACCTACCGTGACGAGCATTGTCTCTCCAAGCTCACATTTAATGGCCTCACTCTGCACCTATCCCCTGCCCCCGTAAAGCTCTCTTACTCCTACCTACTGGTACATGTTATCCTATTGGCAACCCATAACTTTGCCACGGTAAATATGCACACTTTTTCTACCAGACAACTAGAAATTACCGTCAGCAGCCGCCGTCGCCAGACCACTAAACTCCAAAACTCACGGGTTAACTGCTCAGTTTCCCTGGCAGATATACTCGGACAAACCGATAAACAAACTACGGAAATGAGCGAAAATCTAAACAGTCTTCCCCCTTCAAATTGATTCGGCGGATCTGACTATTGGTCAGTTTATGCCTTCACCTTTCTAGCTTGAGACAGTTGCTCACCACACGCTAAACAACGTCCCAATGACTGCGAAGTTTGTGAACACATTAGCCTCGGAATTCTTCAGACGGATGAAACAGACAGACACTTCGATCGTGTTACGCATTTCAGCCCAAATCCCTTTTCATAATGCTCAAAATATGAGCTAAAGTGCTTGCAACCCTGGCTCATAAACATGTTACTGTGTTAGACTCCACAAAACTTCCCAGAGCGCCACCTGTTCACTGTTGATCCAGTTACCAAATGAATTAGTCGTCAACGTCTTTTTAAGCCGGCCATCTTTAGTCACAGCCAAAACTGGCTACGAGTTTACCGAGATATTTCTTGGCAACACTCCATTGTAAAGAAAATTGCACAGGAGCCAGGCCTAGGACAATAAGCGTGGTGCACATGCAACCAGCGATGCACTCCGAAAATCCAGAGTACCCAAAACAGGCCATCACACGATGCCGCTATCTGTTGCAAATCGTAATGCCGTCGAAAATTTTGACAGTATGCCGATTTTCTCGCCCACTATGCCACACGCCAAACGCTCAACATTAAAAATAGCCCAAGCGAATCCCTGGACTGGAAAAATTGTCCAAGAATCCACAAGGCTGATAAGGGTTACTCCGACTCATCCACCCGTGAGTGCATGTTCCTCACAAGTCTAGATGACCCCTTACCTCCAACTAGTTCCATGTCTGGTTTTTCAACCATACCTACAACTCACTGCACCATCGCCCGCCTCCGCCCTCACCCAAGCATTCGGACCCTCCTGGCATTCTTGGTCACGCAACTAAGCCCCTCGGTCTACCCACCGCACTCACCATTTCGCCAAAAGAATGTGTCTGGTTACCACTCAAGCCATCACCGCTGATCAGCCAGCCAGCAGGGATTCTCCCCCAGAAACTTACACTTTGTCGCCCATAGAACAAGGCCTGTGAACCTAATGCACGTGTAAACCATGAGGAGATGGCCCAGTTGCGCGAGGTTTCACTGGCCTCTTGTGTGGCCATGAATCCCGCTTTTCTATTTGGCTAACCGCCTTTTAATTTTCATTTCATTTTATCCACCCTTTTTTCCTACAGTCACCGCTTCATTACCTTTCTATCATCCACACCAACCACACTGTACCTTAACCGTTACCCAGTCACTTCATGGGAATCGACTCCGTGGCCAAACTGACTTCCTATCCCCACAAGACTCATCCACGAATATAAGTCGAGTACTGCCACCCATCCGTGGTCGCGTCTTTCCTGTCGGCCCCCTACAGGAATATTCACCGCACTCTGGCAACTCTCTGAGATCGCACCTTCCCATCCCCCTTTACCTACACTACCCTCCTCCAGGCTTCAACTCATTAAATCCTTGGAACAACTGAGGTCCTTCCCCCATGTCTTGAGTTTGAATCTTGAAGTACTATACAGGTTCGAGGCTCAGAACCCAACTGTTCCGGTTCTGGAGAGAATCTTTGATCTTCTGTCGGATTCACCAAGCCGAAACTACAATGAAGGGAACTGAGGAAGGGGCGGGGTAACGGTATTGGCAAAAACAAAATACACATAACATCACGCAGTGTCTCACTGTGGACAGTGCAATAAGTGGAGTGAGGGTGTGACATTCATGGACAGGTGTGCAATAGAAGACATCCATTTGGCTTTTTTAACCAAACATTATTGGGAAAGACCCAAGTAGAGGCCCAGCCTTTTTTAAAGATAGTTTCGTTTTGCGAGAAAGCAATATCTTTCGGAAGTGCGTTCCACAGAGTAATAACCCTATAGCTAAAAAAGTCAGTCCTCGGTGAAGTGCGTGGCCTCGGTTCAAAAACCTTTCTGAAGTGGCACGGAGAGAAGGGTCTGGACGGACGGAGAGGAAGCAATCGCCTTGACCTGATTCAAAAAGGTGAAAAATCAAAGACAGATCTCCCTTCACGCGTCCTAAGTCTAGAGGATAGAGATTGAGGAGTTAGAGGCGGACGAGATGAGGTAGGTGGGATAGACTTCTTACAGCTTTGGTGGAGGCCCCGTTAACTTCTTCTAGGATATCACGGTCTCCGACAAGACCAGAATGCACAATATGACCACCTTACTCCAGCAGAGGTGGGATTTACGTGCCAAAAACTATGGGGGAATCATCCCCAGATACGCGCGGGAAAGACCTTCGAATCATTTTCAGGACCCGGAAGGCAGACTTGCTAGAATCCATCTTTGCTGTGTTGTTCACTGTAACTACCACCTTCATCATCACTACCGAACCCCTTATCATCTCCACCATTACCATCACTGCCAAGGCCTGCATCGGCTCTTTTATTCATACCAATGAATGCCCATTCAACACTCAACAAAACTAAAGCCATACGCAGCATCGCTCAGACATCCGACTTCGATATAATGATCGTTACTAAAACTTGGCTAACGGATTCCGTCCCGTCAAATCGAGTCTTTCTAGGTGGTCACAGGATGTACCAACGGAACATGCTTCGTGGTGGGGGAGGATGTACAATTAATGCCAAGAACGCTCTGCCGGCTATTCAAATATCACACTCACCAGTGGTTTCCTTTGATGGATGTTCCTCAAAATCTGCTCCAGTCACCAGGTGTATTCGGCCGTTTGGTTTTTCTGATTTACATAAATGATATGTTTTCCATCTTGCACCATTGTTTACCATTCCTTTTTGCTGAGGACAGCAAGGCTGTTGGTGAGCTTTGTCGTCAGAACCTCAACACTTAGCTGGACTAAATTTCCAGTGATCTAAGGTAACTTCAGGAATGGTCCATTTTTAGGAGTATAAACTTCTCAATCTCTGAAGGCTGCTACACAACCTTCAGTTGTCAAGTGGCCCCCGGGACCCTGCGTATCCACGACCAGCCTTTTTGTACAGCCTTTAGTTCTAGACCGTGGTCTTCAATACTTTTGTAGCTAAAGGTTTTCTGAGTATGTTCCACTCCAGATTGCCAAGGCGAGAAAAACCACCGGTCTTATTTCTGAAACATAACGGCTATACTATGGCAAGCTGCTCACTTACAAATCTCAAGCCAGGCCTCTCTTTGAACAGTGTCCCATTATCTCCACCAAAGTGACGAAGTCTGACTGCAATTATCTAAAGTCCGCACTGCACAAATTCAGCTAACATATAGCGGAATTTTCTTGCGGCCTGTGGTACAAGGACCGATGTCTCCCACCCTGCCTTGATTTCATATCGCTGCGTCGCACGAAGGGCAAATTTTGCTTCTTGTTTAAGCTGTACGACCCTGTGGCCTCCTCATATACTGAGCCCATTAGTTACACTCTCTCCACGAATTATGCCCCAAGCCATCGGTCTCCGCAGCTCTCTTTTCGAGGATCAAAATTAGAGGTTGTATCTAACTTCTTCCATATAAAGTACTCACAGTTATGGAATCAATTCCCAACAAACGTCCGCGGGAGACGTTCTGACTCTCAGCTTTGAGGCTCAGTGTATCACTTTGTGACTGTTCCCAATGTGATCCTCCTTAACGGCCAGGGCGTTATCAAAGAGCTGGCCCACGAAAACGGATTTGGTTACCAGGATTATGGCACCGGAAACTTGTGATATTCGACAAATGACAAACTCCAGTGCGATTGTTTTTCTTTGACTTTATACTGCATAAAGTTTATGTAACAGGAGCTACCGATTGTTTAGCGCTTGCTGACTCTCCTAATTCTAGGCAATACCCATGTTATGCTGCCAGCCAGTCTAAGGTTCTTAGCCGTAGATATCCCCCTAACAAATAGTATGAAGCTTTGGACCCTATGGCACTGGGTTACGCCGTCCACCAATTTAACTGATCTGTTCACTTCCTTGCCGCTCATTTTGGCTGCGGCTACCATCCTGGGCTTTATGTTCGGCCTCACTTTGCCTTTCTCAATTATCCCATTCCAGAACCCGTTATCCCAAATGCCCACCTTCCAATGTCGTTTACTGGCCTGTTCTCTCGTATTATCCCTGTACCTACAATTCATCAACTGCTTTCCTCTTCTTTATTATGTACCGTTCTATTTCCTACCAGTAGACCTAAATTGCTTTACACAGGCTAGCCTCGAATGGTCTCTGATGGTCTCAGGCACGGTCTGGCGTTGTATGAGACTGATTCACGTATGCTGATCTGTGCTTTAAAACGTCCGTTGTTCTACTCCGCGTGTTTGCTTAGTCCAGCTTTACATTTTTCCGGCAAATGCAGGCGAAACACCTGATGTCAACGGCACCCATAACACAGCGTCGTCTGGATGTGGGGAAGAACTGTCTACCTCAAGCGGTTGCGAAAAAAGAAAAATACGCATAAAACAACAATTGGGCGGAGGGGCTTTGGTAACTTCCTACATGGGATCAGCTACCCCATTATTAAGAAATGAAAAAAACTAAAACATAGAAGTGGAGAACAAAAAGACCTGGTTAGGTCAATTCGATATCCAAATACCACTGATATCAGGCTGTGAAGAACATGGGCAACTTTTCTGTACCGGTATGTCTTTCATCAGCTCAGACCTGATCTTGCGAAAAGGGAAACCCTACATCGCCCTTGTTCGCTGGACAAGCTTTTGGTTTCCACGCGCGAGAGTGACTGGGGAGACAGCGCACTAAACCCTCCACGTATGCTTACCACCCCCAGCTCAAAGTTTCAACCACCACTTACCCTCCCAAGGCGCACCTGGCGTGCATGACGATGTCAAATACAATCGCCGCCATGGCCTTGAAACTCAACCCATTAATCCGAACACCACATCGACGTACTTGGCAAATAACGCCAACCTCAATGAAGCCCGAAAAATGAAAAAAGAAAAGAAAGTGGTGAAAACCGGTCACATTTTCCTTTCATGCACATGGCATGCTTCGGGCTTTTCCGAAATCAACGATTAATATTATTATTATTATTATTATTACTGTTATTGTTATTATTATTATTATTATTTTATGTGGTCGCCCTTGGTAAAATTGTGGCATTTTCGATATCCTGGCACCCGAGCCACGCCCAGGTTTAGAACCCCACCTGACAGCAACCAACACGCGACACCAGCCAGAAGCATCAGACCCGTAACTACCTCAAAGCTGCTAATATCAAGTTTTCCTGAGGCCAGTTATACAAACTCCTACCTGGGTTCTTGGTACTTCTTGTTGCCTCCTGCTAGCTACAATGACTACCGCAGCCTGGACTTAAAGCCCACTGACATGTGCAGCATATCGGGGCAATAGATGAATAAAACCCTGCCTCATTTAAGTTCACAATTGTGAGCACGGAGAACAGTTCATATTTGTCATTCCTAACTACCTATTCCTCTTACTTATAACAAAAAATATTTTCATGCAATCCCCACTTCTTGCGATTTCCTTGCACACATTCAAGTTTATTCTCAGTACGCCAGCACCATCGAGTAAGATCACAGATGAACTCACGTCTACGTTCCGTGCACCATACCAGTTTTCTCTAATGCATCACCACCGATCCCCTAGTAGTTACTTCTTTTATCTCAATTATATGTTCCTTAGCACTTTTTCAGTATAGAATAACCACTATTCCAGAAGTGACTGTACCAAGTATAGTGCCATGCTACGGCGGCTCTAATTTTATTCACTGATACACTGTTTTTTCAAATCAATATAGGTGAGATACTTTACCCCCTCGGTGCTGACCTGCATTCTACGCAGGCAGGCGGTATTGCGAGTTACTTTTTCAAATGGCGTGCAAATAATTTATACTTTGAAATATGGACACAGTAGCCTACCCGGTGTACGCTACCTTGCCAGCCTGTAGCAGTATAGCCCAACTTCTGCAAGCCTATGCTACTAAGAATATTGGAATAAAACCCTCATCAGAAGATTGAACGTGCCACTTATGTTTCACATAAACCCAACTAATTCACTATTATTTGTCGCCATTTATTATCATAATTCACAGCTGGGATCCTTTCAAGGTTGCAAACCCTATTTATTTCAGGTTTGTCGTTGCCCGTTCTCCCCGGCAGCACATTCGGTGACCGAGGTTTTCACTGTGACCCGCGCCGAAAGGGACCTAAATGGAATCTTCCATACCATCCGGGAATGCAGTCAAGCCACACAACCCAAAACACCTTCAAATGCTCACCGGTAGATTGACTGGCGTATTCTAACGCAACATCGCTCCTGCCGATATCACTGTCACAGCTCACATAAATAACAGTTCGAGCGCAACCTGCTACCACATCCACCAATCACAGTCACCAGTTTCATCGTCATACCTCGCCACACCCGACTGATGGACCCACGCGTCCTTTTCTTACCAGATTTTTCAGACCCACGGTATGATGCACGTCGCCAATGAAGTTCGCTCCTATTTATACCTTTTTCTTATGTGGAACATACCGATATCTTACCAAGATTAGGCAACACCAGAATTAGTTACTCATAAAATTTCGATACTCCATCCGAACGCAAAGCCACTCATTCTCTTTATTCAATGTTTCCAATAACACTGAGAATCGATAAGTCAGTATATTTTCGACAGCACAACAGAACGATAAGGCGCCAGCCTACGAGAAGATTTTTCGCTCTGGTGTCTGTTGCAATATTTCATTTTTCTTTCGAAGGGCATCCGGTTTAAAAATGATCACTCATCACTCCAAGACCATTAGGTTGAGCTCCGTTTATTAAATGGTACAGGTTGTTGATCCTGGAGAAGAATTCACTTTTTTAAGGATTACTGTTTCTTCCACATTTACCAACGTTCCTGAACGTACATTTATGGAGTCTGTTTCTTGTCCCTTCGTTTCACAACTTATTTCGTTTACGGAACTCGGGAAAATCTGTCATTCCGGAATCATGTCGTGTTCATAGTGAGGTGTTCTTTTCATATTCACCAGAGTTACTGATGGTACTCCCGCACGTTTTTTCACTTCTCCCCATTCAGAACTTATTCTCTCCACAGAACTTCAATGAGTCTCCGTTATCCATGGCTTACATCATTTTGGCTTATGATGCTTCCTGACCATTGTGTATTCGCGGTATTTTCGCCATCTCCGCGGGGCACCAATTGCCCAACTGGGACTCGAAACCATCTTGTACTTGCCTGGCGGACCGTTATCAGTTTGATTGATCCTCACCTTTTCTAGTTATGTTGCTTTTTCTTGACATTTTGACTCCAACTATTGAAATTTGTGTATATTTCATCGTCCTGGATGAAGTTGTTGACCGTAATCATGGATTGCTTGAGCTTCTCGACCATGGTTGAGAAATATACCATTATAATCAATATCGTTATCAAAATTGCACATAAACGTGTGTTTGATTCCATGATGCTGAAAAGGAGAAAAAAGTGTTATAACGCGCGGTTTCTTTTCTACATCCTGGGTGTGAACCTGAGCACACAGTCTTCGCTTACAATTCTAATCAATTTAGTCCGCTATGGAAAACAGAAGACAACAACTTAGCTCGCCGAAAACCATCGCATGTTCAACAGAAATTACAGTGCTGTTGGAAGTAAAAACGGGACATTTCCCAACTCAGGCGTCCAGTTAAGTTCAAGCCCTGTTAGGCTTACTGTTTTGCCGAAAACATTTGCAGGATTTATCAATCATTCGTTGACTTGATTTGTTTCGGACTATGAATGACTGCTGGATCGGCAAAAGGGGTTTCGTTTTGAGTAATCCGATAACTTGTTGACTAATCATTATTCACTTTGGCCTGGCACGCCTTAGCTGGATTATTGACTCGCTTAGAAGAAAAGATTTTTTAAATCCCCGACACTTACCTGCCGTGGTGCACAGTCTACCCTCGATAGACAATAGAATATAATGCCGACGTCACAAAGGCTGGGGTTAGCAAAAAACAAGTGCGCCTTTCTCGTACTCGATGGAACTTCGTCCTATGTGTATCGATCTGAAGCCATGTAACTGCTGAACGTCATAAAGCCCACCTACTCCAGTGAGGACTAACCTCGTCAGCACAGAGTTCGGTGTAGAGTTAACAGTTCCGCAGCAGCACTTCAAACCCTTTGGGGCAAAACCCGTCCTAAAAGTTGCTATACTTTTGCTAGGGCTGTACAAGAAATATTGCAAACTACCTTGTTGCTGTTTCAGAAGAACAACAACGTCCGCATATCTCACAACAAGAAAGTCTACTGCCTGAGCGAAGATCGACGCTGCCATTCTCATACGTGGATAGGACTATCTCAAGGGCGAATTCAACCCAGCCTTGAGGTGGAAGAGCGAAAGAGGAATACCCTGACGAACACCACTTTCCTTGGTGAGCTCGACGGAAAGATCGCCGAAGGCCCGAATTCGGCTTGGGCCGTTTGGGTACGAAAATTATAAACTAAAAATGAACTTCCCTCCCACACAACCTTCAGTGAGAGTCAGAAAAAGAGAACTCTGTGGTCGACTGAAAAGAATGCCGCTTCCAGATCCAGGAAAACACAAATGGTGGACCGACAGTTCATGTGTCTGTGCACTGAGGTTTGTCGAAGAATGACGATGTGGTCAGTACTACCCCAGCCGGGTCTGAACCAAGCTTGGTCCTCACCTGTACACTGCGCGGACACTGTATAATCCGTAAAGAATACGACCGACTCATTACCTACCAAGCTAATTCCTCCTTGGTTTTCACAAAGCGACTTGTCACTCCTCGTGAATTGGTGCCATCACCCATTTACACCATTCCCTAGAAATCTGCTTGCTGTCCCACACAATACAATGGTGTATTGGTATCTCCGAGAACAGAGCTTCGCCTACCTGTTTGAAAAAAGATAGATTCAGCCCATTCGGTCCAGCCACCTTTTGCTTTTTCAAGTATCCTGAATTTCACATAATCATCGTCTCAGATAGGTGACTGATATCCATCTGCATCGGTTCCCTGGCAGGTATATCTGAAAAGTCCACCGTTGAAGTGAACCAACTGAATCGCTTCCTATAGTTCCCCTTCCAAAGCTTCGTCGAATTCTCTAATTAACTTACCTAAACCGGGCTTCTGTAGACCCGTACTTCTGATTAACTGGGAGAGATTGCGCGCATTGCCAGTGGAAGCAGCTTTTTCCATTTTTCTACACTTCTCAATCCACCGCCACTAACTTCCATTTCTCAAGCTCCCAGTTAGTTGGCGTCTCGGGAATTGCGCGCTCCATTGAATGTGACGTCCGGGGGAAGGGATCTGCGAGCATCCAACAGAGCAGCTGATGTCAAAAATATTCGTCGGTAATGAGATCGACTTGAACCGGAGGTCTGAATGGCATTCAGGGCGGTGTACTGGGCTACCTCGATCTGTTGACAACATTCATTTGTGTCCCCAACATCTGGCTATAACCTGAACTGCGTAGATAGCTTCGTCTGGAAACTGTACCGCCGGTCACCTTCTGAAGGTATCTGCGCAGGACAAGTGGAGTTTACTTTGATGCAATGAAAGACAAGACTACGTATCAAGGCCTGATTTGAGTCCACAGGCGTAGACCAAAATGAACAATAGTCTTCAACTGATTCAAGCTAGAGGTGAACAACCACTTCATGGTTAATCTGAGTCCGTATGTGTGATGGCAAAGGGGCCGCCATGTGAACCTACACTGACTCTTATGGCAGGGTTTTGTACTTCCTAAAAGCAATCCTTGGTCAGAACACATGAAAAAGACGGTGGCCGTTTTTGGTACGATCGGCTGGTATTGCAAGCGGGCTTCCGATATACCTTTCGAAATCTCCCAAACGGCCAACGTTGGCGCTGAATTCCCCAACAGTGGCTACCGCGTCCGGTAGAGGAACTAGCAAACAACAAATCCTGATGGGATTCGTCCTTGGCCGCGGAGGAGCTGCAGTAATTCGGGGAGCACACAGACCCGACAAACGAATATCGGCGCTTCAGTTTGTAATTGTTGACACGAACAAAGCCGTCCAACCGAAATGCGCACACGCAACTCTGACTTCAATCCAGTCGAACAGCGCACACTCAGCTTTCGTGCTCAAAGCAATCCGAAAGCCAGCCCGACTACGAGTTCCGGACACAGAATCACCCGATACCCGAGGGGTGAAAGGAGAGACTAAGGCTGTATCCGGGGTGCAGAGAGTGATCACAGAAGTGGGGTCTCGCACGCGTGCTGTGGAGAAACAGAATAAATCTATTTGAAAGTGTCAAGTGTTTTAGCTAGGGCGGCAGGTTGACCTATCTAGCATAGTGTGCGGACGTTTAAGGCAGCCAAGTGAAGTGAACATTTAGGCTTAGGAAATGCTCTGACTTAAATCCAACTCTTACACTACTGCTCTCATCACAGCTGCAAATACTCGTGCACTTTGCTTCGAAATTTGATACAAAATGGGGTAAATTAGTGAAGCCGTTCACAAGAGAGATGCTGAAGATTTTCGGGCGGATCATACTTCGCGGCTGCCTCCACCGCAGGATGGGCTTTCTTTGGGAACCCCCACCGAAGCCTTTGACTCAACAGTCTCACCCACAAGGCAATGGGGTGTTAACTCAGCAGGGGAACGTGACCGAAGCACCCGTGAATGAACTTCTGCCGGTATGTCACGCGAGACCTGAGAACTGCTTGGAATTTCTCTTGTCTTCACTAGTGTTTTACTCTCGATCCCCTCTACGGATTGAGCCTTTAGCCCTATGCATCAACGGAGCTGAAGGAACATGGACGGAGCGGCAAACTTTGGGCTTGGAGCTGCCCAGCTAAGGCGGGCGATAGCTGTCTAACGAAGTGCGATCACTTCTCCCACGGCCGAGAGACACCCCGGATACTCCACGCCTGCGTCCATCTGGCGGAGGTTTTTTGACCGGTATACTGTTTGTCTCCTTGTTCATTTCCTGGAGTGTCCTCTCCAGGGGAATAGCGCCTAGAATCAGACTTTTTCCAGCAACTGGCTTTGAGACTGAACTTCGTCTGACATTGGTCCATCGACCTGTCAGGCTTGATTGCATCTCCGGCCTTAGGAAGACATCCTGCATAGCTGTTTGGGTCACTTGTGCACGCAAGCCATCAAACCACGCCACAGTGCAGCCACTCCTTTTGTAACCAACCTTAAGTCGGATTAACAGCGCTGGAAGCGTTAGCGCAGGCTCTCAGTCAATCCAGGAAATAAGCTCCTCTACTTCACGATCACAAAAGAGTTTAAAGCATTCCTCACCACTATTAAACATGGAAGGTTTGCTTTTTTTTCTCGTAATTCAGGTCACTTCAATTCATCCGTTGACGTCGAGTGCTTCAGATACTGAACATCAGTCGCTCCCAGATCAACACACGCTCAAGACCCGCTACTGAGTGCCGGCCATAAGAAATGTGCGTCTCGTTGTCAAACTCCTCTTTGTTGAAATGAACTAGTCATTTCTCGGGCGACTAGGCTCCGCACAGAGCACACTTTATTCACGTGTGTGGGTTGGTTCAGTTTTGTAAGACAAAGCTTACGTGCGCTGCAGGTCGACCAAAGCCGTCTGTTTGTTGGCCGTCTCAAATTGTACCTACTCTTTTGGCCTTCAATCACATTGTCTACTCAGTGGTCACATCTCCTCCTTGTAGGCCTTTGCACGTACTGTTGCACACGGTAACGAGAATCCAGCTCACCATTCATCACCGCGACGTGGGTGATTACCGGCCAGATACACTTCGTGAGCAGGTGACAAGTAACCACCGTAAGCTTTCCGTGCCTGTGTTTGCAGAGGGATGCGGTTCAGGCCTTGCTCGAAGTTACGTGGAATATACTTGAAGCTACAACGGCTTCATTCGAAGTATAAAAGTTATAGCACGCATCGCGAATGTTCCAAGCATCCGAACAAGCAAAGGAGGACGGAGGCTTTATCGAGGTCTTAAAGCTCTTCGTTATTTTTTGATTCGGCGCCCCCATTCCGAAGAGTTCACAAGGCAGTCACCGTTACCCAGTACATGTTCAATTTTATTAAAAAGACGGAGGAATGAGGCATTCTCTTTGGACACTACGGATTTTTTCGAATAGATTGAATGGCTCACCGTAAACCCATACGCCCCCGGAAGTATGAGAATACGGTGATCTCAGTATATCCTCGAATATCTGTAGCATACCTTTTCGGTGGAGAGCACCAAATAATGTTGTCTGATCAGCTAAGTCAAGACGCTTTTCAGATCAAGGAAACCCATTAGTCGGTCGAGAATACGTGTGATGAGTTGGTCATATCGTGGTTGTCGATGGAGACACGTTGCGTTGTGATTTAAGCGCTACAACACAGAGTTTCTTTGAGAAGCTTCTTGTAGTTTTTCATCAGGAGAGTGGTTAAAATCTTAGTATTGTGCTGAAAGTAAAGACAATGTGATGTTTCTCAAATAACTTCATTACTGATAAGGGACATAAGTGAAAATTACTGTACCTAGGTGACCATATTTCAATAGTTCCGCTCATGGGTTTACCGTTGTCGTGTCTGTGTCATTAATAGTATTGTACTTTGACGTTAAACTGTTAACAGTGCTTCGTTGTGTAAAGCGCAAAAGGTAATTGAAAGGTAATGAAACGTTCATATTCTCGGAGATCTTTCGACTGTCGAAATGGCCTAGACTTTGTCAGAATAGGAGCACACTCAATGCTACGTAGTATCCGATTGCTTCTGTAACGGATTTATGGAAACATCGTCATGAATATCTGTCCACCAATCGTGCAATAAAGGGTTTTGGAGGGATGACGTGCAACAGGCATAGCTTCTTACATTTACCTGATGTACCGAACCACGTAGTACTCTACTGGCGGCCACACAACTCACCTGATGGGCTCTATTCTAGGATTATCACGCTGGGTATCTTCGACTGGGGACTTGCGGTCCAACCGGAGGACGGAGGGTGGGGACAGAAATGGCACGAACTACACTTCTGTCCATGCACGGTTCAAGATCTACCTAACCAATCGCTTCGAGGGTTGTGCCCTGAAGCTGAATACTACAATTGCGTTGGAATCACGGAGAACGCCCCAGGCCGTACCGGACTATACTGTCTCCCACTTAGCCACTACATTCAAGGGTGAGCAACATGTAGCAGTGGAGAGTCAATGGATTCCACTGAAAGCACCATTCTAAAAATCCGTTCTAGACCACCTGGGCAGTGGCAAAAGGAGAGCAGTATGCCAGGTGCAACGCTTTAGCTATCTGAATAAGCGGCAGATGCTTGTCCTTATTGCTACTCAGGCCTCCATGACGTCCAGAAAAACGCCACCCGTTTGGCTAGAAGTGAACGCAACAACCCCTGGACTGAACTTCCACAAAATACCAATGGTGCGGCTAACTGCAAAGACGTTTCAAAGCTCTTAAGCCTAACCCGTGCTGCATCTCGCAAGCAATAGCCAACAGAACCACTCGTTTATGAAGCTGCCCAGCTGCTCAATCCTGAGCAAGCTGGAAAGATGTGACGATGCACCAAACACGTGGATTGCTTACTGAACCTCCTCGCAGCCAGCTCTGTGAACTAAATCCCAGCGATTCGGAGGAAGCTTTATGACGGTAATGGCAACCCACCGAACCTGGATAATGCCAGCGATGTAGTTCGTAAGGTGAAGACCTGGAACGCCCCCGGAAAAGATAGAATCGCAACGAAGGCATACAAATCATCTGGTTTGACACAGCTAAACTCACGGCACATTTAGTTTTGTCCAACCTTTGGTTGAGAGACTTCAGCTTTATTCCCTGTTCCAAAACAACGTGGCATGACGATGTGAAAACGTCTGTGGCATCAGTTTATTTGATATGGCCGACAAAATATTTGGTGTTCTTGTTGGACTACTTCCCAGCGGTGCGCGACATACACACACGCCTCAATCAAAGAGGCTCACACCGTGGCAGACATGCGGATCACATATTACTCTTACGCAGCGTATCAGGTTATCGACAGAGGCTTCAGCACGCGAGTGCAGCTTCTTTTTATCTCTGGACTGTCTCTGACTCATTTGATAGGGAATTGCTATGGACTACACTACAAGCGGAGGGAACGCCCCAGTAAACTTCCCGGTCTCATGAAGTCTTACGAAGCGAAACGGGTGTGAGAATGCGCGTCTGTAAAAAGGAACCCTGGGCTTTCTCCTTCGATTCCAGTGTAGGGTAAGACTGTTCCTTGTTGTCAGCGCTTTTCAGCTAAACCGTTGCTGGATAATGCATCAGACATTCACCTTTTTGGCTGAGCATCAAAGGTTTTCTGGCAAATTTTGGATTGATAGAAGACGTCGTTATCTTTAGACACAGCCGGACTGCATTACAGCTGGTTCTGAATCGCGTAGGATCCTCTGCAAAATCCTTGGGACTGGATATTACTACGTCGAATAGCTCGATTCCCTCTACATCCGCTGCTACGAACGTTTGAGCAATGCGTAGCCGACTTCGCAACGGACGCCGAAATCAAAAGACGATTATCCGTGATATTCCACGATACTAGATTATTACAATAAACAATGACATAAACAATATACAAACCTCAATAATACGATCACAAGGACTCAACAACGAGAAACCGAATAGCAGCGTGTGAGCAGACAGCACGTGCGTCACGCAGGTCCTGAACAAGGATGTGCCAAAGTAGCGCTCTGGGCGCGAACAAACAACAATTGGTCCAGAAAAACAACCAGTTTGTAAAGACAAGTCAATAGTGTATGGAAATGAGTGATGTTGGTAAAAACACTGAATCGCGAGGGAAAAAGGAGGATTTTCCACGACCGGCTGTTACACCGCCCACCAAAATCCTCCTGGATCCTTAGCAGAGTCAAAGGTTCGGTATAAAGGTACTGATTCTTCCTACCTGCCTAGGCCCTGCTGTCAGTGCGCGCGTCTAATGCTCGTCGTCAACGTTCTACTACTGGTCGCACCTAATCCATTGGCTACATAGACGTGAGGCTAGTCTACATCTTCCACAAGACCAAATGACCGATGGCGGGCGTGAATGGTCACATAGACGTTGTCCTCGTATAGGGGCCGTCCGGTCCTGGATGTACGTGCCTGAGTGTATGTGTGAGTGCGTGTGTGTGTGCCGGGGTTACAATGAAATCACAGGTATGACTACACATCAAAGGAGGACTTTCTGCAATGTCAACAAAAGACCGCGTGGCAAGAAAACGAGTAAAATGTAGCATGTATGTGTGACCTGAGCTCCGCTTCTTCCACATATGCAAGGGGCCTTCGGTAGCGTCAACAAAAATCAAAACAACGAACACTGTCACATGTTTGATGGGTTTACGGGATGTAGAGTGCGTCGTGCATGCGTGTATGTATCGGGATGTACAATGGAATCGCACTCATCACCACATATCGGAAAGAACCTCCTGTAATGTCAACGAAAAGACCACGAGCACCTTAACGTGTTTGACGGAGACCGTGTATATATATGGTGTTTCTTTATTCACCTCGATTACTGGTGTAAAAAAGGTTTACTAGGCCTCAGGGTTATCAGCTCCTCCGTCTTCGCTCTCGAGTAGATTAATACTGCGTATGTCACGAATGGGCACTCCGTTAGCTGTCTTCACCTTCACCGTTCTAATCATTCCGTCAGTGCTTTTGATGAATTCCGTAACTACTCCCAAAGACTAAGCGCTGAAATGTGCGCGTTCGTCGGCGATCATAACCACGTCCCCAACTTTGAATGGTCTTGTTTTGGCCAGCCACTTCTGTCGAGTCTGCAAAGCCGGTAGGTACTCCCGTAGCCATCGCCTCCAGAAGACCTTGGCCAGATAGTTCGCTTGCTTCCACCCGTGGAGGTAGCTCCCACGAAGGTTTACCGGCCCTTGGAAACCCTCGTTCGGCCTTAGCGTCAATAAGTTGTTTGGGGTGAGCGCCAGGTGGGTGGGGTCGCCGTTCAATACTGGAACCAGGGGGCGGTTGTTCAGGATTCGCTCCACCTCATTCATGACGGTGTTCAGCATCTCGTCGTCGGGCGGCTGCTGCTCCATGATTGACAGCAATATCCGTCTGGCGGACCGGATCATGCGTTCCCATATGCCGCCTCGGTGACTGGCCTGTGGGGGGTTGAAATGCCATCGTATGCCGTAGGCCACGGTTCGATTCTGCAGTTCGTCCCTGTTTATGTTCTTGTGCCAACGCTGCAATTCCCGTTGAGCGCCCACAAAGTTCGATCCATTATCTGAGTATATATCGGCCGGTACGCCTCTTCGGTTGATACATCTCCGCAAGGCCCGTAGAAATGAATCGGTCGTCATCGAATGTGCGACTTCTAGGTGTACCGCACGTGATTTCATGCACGTCATGATACATCCGTATCGCTTTTCTAATCTTTTCCCGCACTTGATCCACAAGGGCCCGAAATAGTCCAACCCGGTGTCACTGAACGGCCACCAGCCCGTAGTCACCCTGCATTCTGGTAGCGGGGCCATGAGTTGTTTGCCTGCTGTGGCATTGCGTCTCCTGCATTGCACACACCGTCGGATCACGCGTTTTACAGTCTCTCGTCCTCTCAACAACCAAAGACGCTTTCGGATGACGCTCGTCACGTGACTTTCCCCGGCATGTCCCTCCATGGCGTGGACGTGTTGAATCATTAGCTCTACTACAGGTTGTCTCGCAGGCAGCAGTATAGGATGCTTTGTGTCGAAGTTCAGGTGGACGTTGGTCAGCCTACCATCCACCCGCAGCAGTCCGTCGATGAGTTTGGGGTTTAAACGCTTCAGCTCGCCTCTTGGAGATGGCATGTCTTTATTGGTCGGCCCCACTTCTTCCGCCCTGTTGAACTCTCGGGCGAAAGCCTCGCGTTGTATCATTCTGAAACTATCGTACTCTGCCGCTTGTAGCTCATCGGGACCTATCGGGCCGACCCGTATCCAACCTGAGGGCCGTAGCGCTTTCATGACTAGTAAGTTTCTCTTGAACCTGGTGAACCAAACTAGCAAACGAAGCGTCTTCATCCAGGAAGAAAACCTGACCAGTCGCGATAGAATGGATGACGCTTCGACGACGTTGGTTGCTATCACTACGCCCTTGATCTCCAGTTCCACTTCCGTAGGGGGTTTTAATTCGAACACGGGCCAGTCCTGTTTGGGCAATTGCAGGAAGCTTGGCCCTCTCGTCCACGTGTCCAGTTGCTTGAGGTTGTTCGCACCTCGGGAGCACAGGTCGGCCGGATTATCGCCATACCTGACATGACTCCACTGGTGCGTGGCTGATTCATCGTGGATAATCGTGAGCCGGTTAGCAACGAAAGTACTAAGCCGGCTCCGGACGTTGTTGATATAGTAAAGTACTATCGTTGAATCCGTCCAGAAGCTCACCGACCAAATGTAGAGATCGAAACATCTCTTCACAGCTTGCACCACCCTGACTGCCAACATGGCTGCGCTGAGTTCAAAGCGTGGGATTGAGACCGACTTCAGTGGATCAACGCGGGCTTTGGCGAACAGGATCCTCGTGGTATATTGTCCATCTCCTGCACACCATCGTCCGTACACCACAGCTCCATAACCGACTTCGGATGCATCGGAAAAAGCATGTAGTTCTCCAGTCCGTGTCGTATGGCCAGGAGTCAAACATCGTGGGATTCTTATATCCCCTAATTTTTTCACGGTGTTCAAAAATTCTTTCCAGTCCAGCCGGTCCCCTCGGTCCAGTGACTGGTCCCAATCAACTTTCTTACGGCACAGCCGCTGCAGCAAGATCTTTCCGGGTAGCAGCCATTGTGAGACGAAACCGAGCGGGTCGAACAAACTTGAGACGGCAGATAGTATGCCACGACGGGTTATTGGCAGCTCGGGAAAGTTTAGTTCGAAAACAAAATCGTCCGTTTCCGCGTCCCATTGTATCCCTGAAGCGCGCTCGATAGGAAGTGGAGAGCCGTCCAAATCTCTTACCCTTTCGGCCTCTTTGTGATACGGGATGACCTTCAGCACTTCTGAAGCGTTCGACATCCATTTAGTTAGATGGAAGCCGCCCTCTTCCAGCAATCTCGTCAGACTCCTGAACTGCTCTAGAGCTGATTCCACATCATCGAATGACCCAAGGTAGTCGTCGACGTAGAGGTTCCTGCTGACGCTTTCTACCACCGTCCGATGTACTAGATCGCCATGTTTGTTCGCTGATTCTCGGAGGGCGTAGTTGGCACAAAATGGTGACGATATGGCTCCGAAGGGGTGGACGGTCATCCTATAATTCACCGCCGCGTTGTCCCGGTCGCTCCCTTCCCACCACAGGAAACGCAAAGCATCTCGTTCTCTTACCGGAATCTTCACCTGATGGAACATTTCTCTAATGTCAGCAGACAAAGCCACATTACCCGCTCTGAAACGGCAGAAAACATCGATCAGTGGAGTGGTTTAGTCAGGCCCCTGTAGTAGGCGATCGTTTAAAGACTTGCCCTGGAACTTGGCCGCACAGTCGAAAACCACCCGCAGTTTATTGGGTTTCTTGGGGTTGATAACCGGATGGTGAGGCAGATACCAGATACCATTTTTGCTGTCGGTGTTAACAGGCACCTTTTCAACGTAACCGAGGGTCTCGTTTCGCTTCATCCAATCCGCGTATCGTTCCCACAGATTCTGGTCTCAAATGAAGCGTTCTTTTAGTCGTAGTAATCGTTGGAGAACATAATTTCTGTTGTCAGTCCACGGGTCGTCCGGTGTGCGCCATGGGAGGGGAACCTTGAACTGTTTTTTGAGGCCTCTAGTGCCTTGCCGCACCGTTTGTAAAGCGAAGTGATCCTCTTGAGACAACGTCGGTCTTTCGTCTCCAATGTCATGAAACTCCTTTTCAAACAGCCGTTGCAGTTGATAATCTATGCGGTCCGTTTCGGCGGATAAGTAATTCACGGAACCGCGTACCCCTACTGGACCGAATAACATCCATCCCAGAGCCGTGCGTTCGGCATAAGGTGCCTGGCGGTCGCCCACTCTCTGGTGAAGCACCCAGTGCGCATCTGGCACGTCGCAGCCGATGAGGAGATCCACTTCATCATCTTCCCAGTCTACAACGGTTACATCCTGCAGGTGGGGTCACTGAGTCAAGATTGCGCTCACCGACCTTGGTGATCGCATGGGGAGATCCGCTAACGTGAATGCCTCCGTTGGTTCAATTTCCTCGTTAGTGTCTAAAGAGATGAGTTGCAGCCTTAATCTACCGGCAGTCATAACCTGTGTTCCGCCCACCGTGCTCACCGCTAACGAAGTCGCACCTTTAGCCAGTTGGTGTTTGTCGGCAAACCGCTCTTTCAATAAAGTGGTGTCGGATCCACTATCAACGAAAGCCAACGCCTTGACTATCCCAGTCGGAGTCACTACTCCCACGGCCACTACGCCTAAACGTACCGGTTTACTGGCAGATTGTGAAGTTGAACAAATCACGCTGGGCTTGGCACTCGCCTCGGATATGGTTACTCTCGCCTGATGCAGCAGCCGATAGTGTCTGCCCGTGCAGCCCTCGTAACCACATCGATTCCTTGTTCTACAGGATGCTGCCCGGTACGTGGTGTTCAGACAGATAAAACATGCTCCTGCCATCCTCGCCATTCCCCACCGTTCGTCTATTGTGGCGTTGCCAAACTTGGGGCATTCTGGTAGGCCATGGCTAGTACCACAGGATCTGCAATTTGGTTTCGCCATAGCATCTCGTAAAATGACGTGTGTATTGGTCCAAGGCCGGTACTTTGGATGTTCCCGTACAGGGGTTTGGACTTGGCTAGTACTGGGCTTGTTTGCTCGGTTGCTGTCCCGGATGAGTCGGCCGAATCTGCTGTCAGCTATATTCGTTTGCCTGTCTAAGTATTCAGTCAGGTCTTCGAAGTTGGCTCCTCTGTCGCTTCGGCTTATCCGTTCTGCTTCTTCCGCCCACCGACCCTGTAGTTCGGGAGAGAGGTGACGGACTATGTCTTCCAAAGTGTGCATGGCGTCTAGGTCAGCCCTGTAACCTAAATGGTCGAGGGCTTTTGAGCAGTTCTGCATCTTAATCACCAGGTTGGCCATGGTGTAGACGTCGCCCTTGGTTCTCTTTGCCTCTGCCATCACGCCCTCTATTAGGTTACGGGCTACTTTGAAAGGTTGGCCAAACAAGTCCCTTAGAATCTTCCTTGCCCTTGTGTAGCCTTGTTCTGGGTCGAGCATGGTGCACCCGTCGATAGCTTCTCTTGCTCGGCCTCGGCAGTAGTGAGTAAGGTAAAGAAGCCTTTGCTTAGGGTCGGTTACCTTATTTTCAACGAACGTCTCGAACTGCTTGACAAACTTGCAGTATTGCTCAGCTCGCCCGTCGAAAACCGTTAACTCCACTCTAGGCAGATCGATCGATGGTGGTTTGTAGTCGGCGACCGGCGTGGGGCTCCCTACCTTATTGCACCCTAACCTATCGGAAGTGTCGAAATCATTGGTCTCATGCTCTCGCTGTTTCTGTGTACACTTCTCTGCTTCCTGCGCCTGTAGTCTAGCCGATAGTAACTGTTGCTCTAGTTCTAGTATTCTCAGCTTATATAAATCGACATCCTTACGATCAATATTGTTCTCAGTAACACATGAACTAGCACTGACAGGACTAGGCGATCCAGCATTAACTAAAGAATCATATGTACCCGAAACCTCCCCAGAGACTTGCCGTATTACTTCCTGTCCGGATTGGACTGCTTTTGATCCTTTTCTTGGCATTTTGCGTGATTTTTCCTCGTTCCAAATTGATCTATTGAGTATTGTTACGAACGTTTGAGCAATGCGTAGCCGACTTCGCAACGGACCCCGAAATCAAAAGACGATTATCCGTGATATTCCACGATACTAGATTATTACAATAAACATTGACATAAACAATATACAAACCTCAATAATACGATCACAAGGACTCAACAACGAGAAACCGAATAGCAGCGTGTGAGCAGACAGCACGTGCGTCACGCAGGTCCTGAACAAGGATGTGCCAAAGTAGCGCTCTGGGCGCGAACAAACAACAATTGGTCCAGAAAAACAACCAGTTTGTAAAGACAAGTCAATAGTGTATGGAAATGAGTGATGTTGGTAAAAACACTGAATCGCGAGGGAAAAAGGAGGATTTTCCACGACCGGCTGTTACATCCGCTGCAAAGTGTATCCTCCCGATATTCACGGCGGGCTAACAAATTCAACACGTCTCGGCTTTCAAATACCTGGGCTTAACGATTCCCTCAGATGACAAGCTAGGGATGAATTCAAGTAGCACGTTGACAATGCCAGTATTGTGTTTCTCCATGTTCGCGATGCACTCTGGGAGAGCAACGAAATCAGTCTCGGGACCAAAGTTTGCGTTTTCTGTGAAGCTATCCACCTTGTGCCGACTTACGGTTGTGAGACCTATCCATTACTGATCGAGATATCTGAAATCTGGAATCGTTTGCTCACCGGCTTTTGTGACGGATCGTGAAAATAGTTTGATACAACACGCTTCTAAACGACACAAAAATCCGACTAATAAATCTCGAGAGGCAGTCCGTGTTTTTTCGGCGCAGGTCAATATATTCAACTGGACACGTCTCACGACGTCCGTTTAGGACCTCAAGACGGTGCCTCCCTCCAGTTATATGTCCAGGATGGCGCCGTCGCCTTGGTGGAAAACTGAAATCAGGGCCACGCACTGTCACCTCGGGTGTTCAGAAATTTGGACTTTAGATGGTCTACGGCGTTCCTAAATGGAAGCGGAACTGGATTTCCTTCTGCTCCCTTCGCATTTGGTAGTCGGTCAAGGGCAGGCACCATTTCCGACATCCATTAAACCGGTTCATCCTCTCGCAGGAGCCAGCCACATAAAGGCAAAAGTGTTGAAACACAGTTTGTCGGACGATCTTTCATGCAGCTTATTAAAATCACATTAGGTGGTGGATTACTGGAAGGATTCAAACGAAGGAATGTCAGCTGCAGTCATTTCTGATAAAATGGCGAATAAAAAGCTGCAGGCCAGAAGTGGCCGCAGCTCAAGTGGGGTCATCAGTACCAACAAAGTTATGCTAAACTCAATGCGGTTTTACAGGCATTACGTGCTCTTCCACTAAAACGTCCAGCATCCCACGGCGAAACCGAGAAAAAATATTCAAAGGCAGTTCAATAATGCCGAAGTAGTCTCAGAGGAAAAGGAGTGAGCCCTAATAAACATTGCATTACCGTGGCTACATAACATGGTGGGGCAAGTCAGAGCATTGTGGGGAGCTCGTCGAACGAGAACCTGGGAAATTCTAGCACGCCTCGGTCTATGTCCCAATTTGACCCTATTTGACTTGATTTGGCTCAATCTGATTTGATTTCTTGACGAAGCAGGTGAGGCAATTTCCAACACAGCACATACATTTCTCCCAGATTGTAACTTGCATTAGACAGGCTACTTTTATTAGGAAATGTGACCGTTTTCCTGCGTCGTATGCATCGTAAACTGGAAGCAACAAAAATCACTTCTATGATTATATCGGTTGGGAGAAAACGGAATCAAAAATGTAATTTGAGAAAAATTCCAGACATCAGTGCACGATCGGTCTAAACCAATCTGAAACTAGTAAAGGCCGTTTGTCGTAAAATCTTCAGTGAATCGAAAAACCCACCCGAAAGTGATGCAGAACTGACGGGGGACCAACCAAATCAGACCGGGTTTAAAAATAATTATGGTTTATTTCGGGGACGCCCGAGGCATGTTTGACGCATGATACAGTCTATATGGGCGATGAATTGGACAGAAAAATTTCGTTATAATGTAGATATCCATGACAACAGTGAAATAATTGGGCTAAGGAGAGAGATAAACGAATGACGATTGCATGCACAACAGAGAACAATCGGCAAAGATTAAGAGAACCCAAGGTCTAAAGTATGTGGGGTCAGGAGGTCTGAAAATAGATACACAGATCAGCACAACTTGTTACAGCACGGGGTCAGTCACAACAGAAGAAGAAGTTTGGAAAACAATGGACTTGTATTGGCCCAAAGCCACGCGGTAACTAACACAGGTCAAAACCGAAAGTGGGGTCAAACGGAGGGGTCAATGGGGTTTTTTATACAGTTTTGGGGTCGGGGTCAAGGTCACTGTTCGGGGGAGAGGGAATTGAGATGCTTGCTGCACTGGATGGCTCCGCCTCACGGTTAACGACGGCACCTGGAAAATAAGAGGAAAGAAGACAGGATTACTCACAATCAGGAATGCACTACAAAGGGTGGATTTAAATTGATGCCCAGTGGATTTGAGGCTGAAGGTCAGGTAGAAGGTCTGACTGGTCCAAAGGAATGATATCTGAAAACCGACAGATATACATGAAAGGGGCTAGAAATTGATATAAGAACCTGCCGTAGAGAGAAACGGTGGAACAAAGAAGGATCGTTACCAGGGATTGGATAGCAAGGAGGTCTCGCTACGCTGTAGTAAATGATCAAAGGACAGAGCATAAAACTCATCGTAGAACAGGTAGCTAGCAGTAGAAGGGAAAAAACTGTGGTACAAATCGCAAAATAATTCGAAGGGACTGGATATGGTAAATGTGGGTCACAGATGTAAAAGGAATGGACGCATATCATGAAGGTCTGTGGGAAGACAGTATAAGAAACGGATGGCCAAACGTGCCAGAATCGGAGCAAATGTGTATATATATATATATGTAAATATATGATATGATATGATATGATATGATATGATGGTATATTTCTCGATCGTGGTCGAGACGCACGCGCAAGCGCATGATCGTGGTGTACAACGTTACTTAGAACAATGAACTATACAGTATTTTCAAGGAGGTGAGTCGAAAACGGGAGAAGCATAACAATTTAGCTACAGATAGTTTGAATTGGCCGAGGTGATAATGGTTTGCGCGGCAAATACGGTTCGGTTTCGAATTCAAGTCGGTTGGTGGTGGCCCGTGGAAATACAAAATATGTCGTGAAAATATATCGCTAAGGATGCATTATAAACCAAAGTAGTTCAAGCTGTGGATAACGGATGCCTATTGGGGTTCTGTGCACGGAAAAGATTATGAACATGGAGAGATGAAAGAAATGGGAGCACACTCGAGAACTTTGGTGAGTATGAAGAGAACGGCTCTGTACGAAGACGATGATGGATATTCCCGGTTATAAGAAACGGAGTGCGTCATGAAACGGGGAGACTTGAGCAAACTTTGTGGGAGTGGCCTAGGAAACGATGAGTGTGGAGGAAACAACAATCCATATAAAAGGTGAGTTGAGGATCAGGACCGATAACCCGTATCATTCAGAAAAAAGGGAGCGCAACTTAAAGGCCTCGAATTGGTGAGGAGTCAATTTCAAGCGGGATGCCAATCGAAAGTAGAATTAAATTTTGCAGGAGAAAACTGAGTGAAAAACCTCCGCTCAGGCTCGCGCCTTATTGTTCTGTTACGATGACAAAAAATATATTGTCTTATTGATTCTCAGTGATATTCGGCGTCATAATTGGGAACCACGGATGGGGGGATAAGTGGACTCGCGTTCGGATGGCGTATCGAATTTTAATGAGTAAACGATTGCTGTGTTGCGTGTTCTGGCTCTGTTTTTGGATCGTTTCACATGATATCAAGGTGACGTGCAGCATCCCGTGGGTATAGTTCATCAGGCGGGGTAAGGGACGTGTCAATCAATCAGTAGAAGTTGGCCTGTGAACTGTTATTTGCGAAGACTCCGGCAGGGACATCAGTAGTGGGGGTGTTGCGCCAGAAGACGCCTATCAATCTACTGGTAAGCAGTTGGGAGTGATCAATTCGTGTGGCTCGATTGCAATCCCGTTCGGTATAAAAGGTGCCATTTAGGTTTCTGTCGGTACAGGTCAAAGTGTGGGCATTGGTCACCGAAAGTGGAGCCCGGGAGTGGGCGACGTCAAACCTGAAATAAACGATGTTAGCAGTCTGGACGTGGTTCCAGCTGTTAGTTATTATTTTAAATAGCAAAAGTTAGTAATGAGCTGGTTGGATTTAAGTGAGCCCTCAGTGGCACCTTTTATACTCCGATCTGGGTTTCAATTCGAGAGCTTAAGTAACGTCGGGTTGCATGGGGTTGATAAGTACTACTACAGACTAGCGAGATAGCTTAAAGCGGGTGGGCTGCTGCGTCTGCATTTCAAAGGGTAAATGGCTTGCATGCAATTAGAGGTTCTTAAGAGCAACTAAGTAAGATTTCGGGAAGAACCATTAGGGCATCGGTGGTGATGCGTTAGGGAAAATTGTTATCATGCAGAGAAACGTGGACGTGGGTTCATCTGTGCTCCTACTCGGTAGTGCCAACCTACTGAGATTAAACGTAAAAGTGAGGTGGAAAATCTCATCACGTGGTGGATGCATGAATACCATATTTGTTATAAGATTGAGGAGAGATAGTCAGTGGGGAATGGAAAATATGAACGGTTCTCCGTGTTCATTTTTTGTAGACCTAAGTGAGGCAGGTGTTGGTCATCTGTTGCCTCTGTAGTGTTACCAATATGCTACCGTATGTTACCCATGTCAGTGGGCTTCAAGTCCAGGCTTCAATAGTGATTGTAGTTGGCAGGGGACTGTGGTTACTGTTAGGTAGGGTTGTAAACCTACGCGTGGCTTGGACGCTAGGATATCGGGAAGGCCGCTTTCCAAGAGAGATGACGGAAGGTGGAGGGTTATAGTTAGAAAAGGTGACCGGTTTTCATTGTCCTCTCATCTCTGTTTTATTTATTTATTATTATTTTTCCTTTTCCGGGCTTCACCACGGTTGTAGATATTCGTCAGTTACGTCGATACGCTGTCCGGGTCAACGATTTCAAAGTCAGGGCTGTGGTGGCGATGGCATTTGACGTCGACATGCATGCTAGGTGCGCTTATGGGGGTGTGGGATGGCTGAAACATAGAGCGGGGGGCGGTCAGCGACTCCGTAGGATTTAATTTTTGGCAGTAAGCGGGTGTGAGGTACACGGTCGAAAGCTTTAGTCATATCGAGACAGATGACGATAATTGACTTGCTGCTATCAGCTTTAGAAGCGATTAAATTGAGGAAGTCCATCTGACACGTGAGGCACGAACGGGACTTTAGAAACCCATGCTGAGCTTGGATGATGAGATTTCGAGAAGTCAGGAGATTTGCGAGCTGGTCCTTTAATATCCTCTCCATGAGCCTGGAAACAATCGAAGTGTGGTTTATTGGGCGATAGTTCCCCGAATCATGGAAAGGCCCATTTTTGTGTTTTGGAATTATACAGGGCGCTTCCCATTGAGCTGGGTAGACTTCAGACGACATAGATAGTGTAAAGAGGTTCAGCAATAGAAGCACTAAATCAGGTCCTCCAGATCGAAGTAGGACAGGTGGGGGGTCGTCAGGCCCTGGGTGATGGGAGGGTTTCGTGTTGGCCAGAAATTCCCTGATGTTGGCCGTGGTAAATGTTATGGTTGATGTCTCGTCCTGTGTGAGCATCGGATAGCAAAATAGTGGAGGGTTTGTGTGCGTTATAGGAGCTGAGACGAAATAGCAGTTGAAAGCTTCAGCCATATCTTCTGGCGAGACAAGGTTGGTGCCATTTTGGATAAGGTATGGGATATTGTTTCCGTTGCTGCGCGAGTTGCGAGATTTTGGCAGTGTTGAGAGAAGCTTCACACTGTGAGGCTGCATTAGGGCAGTCCATTCTTGCTTTTTGAGTTTATTCTCGGTTGCTGCATAGTGATCACGGCAGAGTAGGCTTATTCTGAGTATCAAAGAGTTCTGAAGCTTACAATTTTATGTCGAAGTCTGTCAATGTTGGTAGTCTTGGCTCTAATATGTCTAACGGTTGAGGTAAGGCCATTTATGAAGGAAAGCAACTTGACATAGAACACATCGGCTTCTTTTTGCGGATCATATGTGAGGAAGAAGTCAGACCAGTCAATGCCCCGGATGGAGGTAGCCAACTGGGCCCAGTTAGTCAGTCTGTAGCTGTTTTGGTTTTTGATTTCGACAACTTCAGGTAGGCACGATTCTTGTGTAACATTGAAGTGACATATGACCATTTTGTGGTTAAAACCGGGGAGGTTTTGTGTGACAGAGACGTTCACGTCACGGGGGCCATGAGTGAACACCAGATCGAGGATATTGTTATGCCTTGTTGGTGTGGAGACATGCTGTGTCCATCCTGCAGCGTAGGTGTCCAGAAGGAAATTGGATAAATGGGAGGGGGCAGTCATCACATTCCAACAAATACCCGGAGTGTTAAAATCTCCTGCTATGATCTTCGGACCTAAGGACAGAGTAGAAATGTACTCGAAAGCCCTAATGATATGTGGGAAATCAGAGTAGCTAGAGGTAGGTGCGCGGTAGACGCATCCAATAAGCAACACGTTTCCAGGAATTAGGACGGAGAGCCAAAGAGAGTCGTGAATACAATCAAGCACTGGGTGGTGGAGGCGGGTGGTAGTAAATCCATGTTTAATGTATGCAAGACATCCACCGCCCTGGTGGTTCCTTCTGCTTACTCGAAAGGAGTTAAAGCCTACCAAAGAGACAACGTCAGTTGGGGTGTGGACGGCTAACCATGTTTCTGTACCCAGAACGATGTCGAAGCCAGAAGCAAGTACATGTTTTCTCAAATGGTTAATTTTGTTCAACAGCGAACGGGAATTCAACAGTAGGAAGGAAACTCTGCCTGTAACTTTGAGATTACAAGGCGCTTAAGCTCCGCGTGACGGGTAGCGGAAGACTATTGGGGACGCGTATGCTTCCGGCAGCCGGGTTGTCAGCCATGAGGGTGTCGCCAGAGGGACTAGTACCTGGGCTGGGGGGATTGGCAGGTGGGTTACATGGTAGCTGTTTGTAAGGTACGGTGTGGTCGCCTATATAGGGCAAGGATGGGGGGAGGACCTCAGTTGTTCCATGGGTTGGATGAGTTGACGCCTGGAGGGGGACAGTGTAAGGTAAGAGGGATGGGGATGTGCTGTTTGGGAGAGTGGTTTGAATGCGGAGAATATTCTCGGAGGGGGCCGGCAGGAAAAAAGCCGCCACGGACGGATGGCAGCACTAGGCCAAGAGACGTAGATGGGTCTTGTGGGAGTGGGTAGCTAGGTGGGGCACGGAAATGGTTCCCAGGTAGTGACTGGGTAGCGGTAGAGTTATAGATTAGTTAGTGTGGCGGATAGTAATGTAATGGAGCTGTGATTGAGGGGGATAAGGTAGGTGAAGGTAGGGTGGGAATGATAACAGGTTGCATGGGTGTGGACGGAGGTGGGTTGATGGTGCAGTGGTTTTAAGGTGTGGTTGAATAACCCGACATGGAGCTAGTAGAAGGGATTGGGTCATCTAGGCTTGTGGAGAACGTGAGCTCGCGGGTGGATGAGTTTGAGGAACCTTCATCAGTTTTGTGGATGCTGGGGCGCTTGTTCCAGTCTGGAGATTTACTTAGGCTGTTCTGAATGTTGGGGCGTTTGCCAGGTGGCTCTTTTGGTGAGGAAATTGGCGTACTGTCAAGATCTACGGTTGAATTGTGTTCGGCAATAGATGGCAACATCACGTGATGGCCAGTGATGGGTGCACCGGAGTATGGGGGTGGACTGTTGGTCGCACTAACACCGGGGTTACTATTCTTGGCGTGATTCTTGTGCACTTCTCTTTGCAGTGGGGTCTTGTCAGGAAATATCTTGGCGCACTTGAAGCCGGTTTTGGCTACGACTAACGATTGCCGGCTGATAAATATATTGGCGACAACTTCATTTGCAAACTGGAACAGCAGTGGGCAGGTGGTGCGCAAGGACGTTTTGCGGAGTCTAACACAGTGGCACGGTTGTGAGTCAAGGTTGCAAGCTCTTAAGATCATATTTTTAGCGGCTGAGAGAGGTGTTCTGTCTGGGATATTAAACGCAATCGCAATGTTTGACTTTTGTATCCGTCTGAAGATTTCCGAGGCAATTGTGTGCACAAACTTCGTGGCCAGTAGTAGATTGGTTGGGGTATGGTGTGCGGCCGGATCAAGCAAGAATGCTATAGGCATCAGCTGACCGATAATCCGATCAGCGGAGTCAATGCGACAGAAAAGACTGCTCCGATTTTTGCTCATTTTCGTAGTTCGTCTAGTAGCATTTCTAAGTATATCTACCAGAGAGACTGAGCAATTATCCAGCGAGTTTTGCAGTTTAGCGGTCTTGCGACAGTGGTTGCTAACAGTGATCTTGGGTCGGCTGGGAGGAGATGTAGGCATATCTATGGTGGTAAGGATGTGGATGGCCAATCGGATAAAATGTGGCAATGTGCGGGGGTAAGAAAGCCATATGGAAGTAGGGGATTAAGTGTAGAGTATGGCCAATATATGTAGGCCTTAGAGGGGAAGAAAGTGTTAGCCACGGGAGCTCAATATCGGCGGAACTAATTGTGTATCAGTTGTTCAGCTAAAAAAAGCAGGCAGTTTTTGCGGATGGTGTTGTTTGAAAGTTTCTGGATGTGTTACGCAAGTCTCTTTACGAAGGTGGTTCTTTGAGTGTGATCTTGGAATCTGCTAGTGTGTTTTGACTGAAACCGATGTGTCGCTTAACTCCTACACTGAGAGCAGTTCAAAAATCACTTTTGTGTGAATCTTTTAGCACCGGTTGGTCCCAGGGAATAGTGTTCAGAAAAAATCGCTTGATATTTTCTAGATCACACAACAGACCTTAGAGCTATATTTTTAGGGATTATGCTAGATAGCCCACTAAAAACTATGCCGATAATAGCGAAAAGGCTACGCAGTGTAAATTGGCAAGCGAGGAGCAGGAGCGATGAGCGTTGGAATGCTAAAGGAAAAAAATAACAGTGATTGGAAGAGGTTAGTATGGTAAGGTCGAAAAGTGTAGGAATAACTCGGGAAATTCAGACGATTATTTCATGAGAGACAACATGGTGGACCAACAGAGGGAGAAAGCTAACGAAGCACCGAAGTGATGCCGGCCGCGCAGTGCAGACAACAGACGAGGAAAGTTGAAGGATAAGATGAAACAGAACAGATGTGAATGGGTCTGAATTTTGGTCAATACAGGTGCGACATGTAGTGACGGACCAGAGGACCCGTGTAGTGTCAGATCAAACGACTTGGAGCTGTGTGTGAACGTCATGGCGTAACGTTGTCTTTACAATCGGTGGAACATGCGAAAGCGGACCAAACTGAAAGGCACAAAGTTGCCCATGGTGAGCAATATACGGACCAGAATATGAAAGCAGTGACCAAAGAGACAGGTGAGACATGAAAAATCAGATCATTACGCTGCAGGTGACACATGGAGGTAGAGAAGAAAGGAGCAGGAGGCACCAGGATGGGTAAACCAGTAATGGAACTGAGGACCCGAGAAATGAATGCGCGGTGGAGTTGGGGCAATGGAACTGGAAAGCTGCGTGCCAGCAGACAGTGGAACAGGTGGATTAAGCAGGAGGACGCTAATCAGGACATTGCCTAATGGTTGGAACCACAGAAGAATCGCGGAGCTAATAAAGGGAAATATGGTGGTGGTGATTGGATAATAAATGCAACTGCAAAAGAAGCAAAGGTTGGGGCAGCAAGTTCCAATATGCGGATTGGTCATGGGTCCCGGTGTGATCGGTGCATATTGGCGTTGGGCATAAAAAGGGAGAACAAGGCGAGATTTATCAAATTCCCGGGCAGTGGGGTATTAAAATCCTTTTAAGGGACATCATCAGCGTAGGATGATATCGAGTGAATAGAGAATAGAAGCCAGCAATGACGGCAGATGGAAAAAGAGATATTGGCAAGTGTCGGCAGAGAAGAGTGGACAGGACGATGGCGACGTCACGCATTGAGAGATGAGATGGTGAGGGGCGATAGGAGGAGGACACAATGGGTAGGTGTGCATGCCGTGGTAGAAAGGCGAAAATGGAAAGTAGTAACAGATGACAAGAACTATGGGTGAACGAACTTTGGCGGGACAAGGATGGGGAGCATGCAATTTTCAGCCGACAGTATTGTATGCATTAGTCTGAGGATAGTTATAGCGTGCGATCCGCAACCGGCGCTAGTGGGTGGGACTTGCCGTGCGCTGGGCAACCAACCTGGAGAACACTTAGTGAGGCTAACCCTGAGACACCCAGTTTGATGGTCTTTACGTGGTACAAGTGTGTCGTAGATTCGTTCAGACATTGATGTAAAGTTGACCCCAGTATGACCTGTCCAACTGGTTCTCTTACAACGGAAGTAACTTTGGGACCGACATTGTGTTGTGCAAAGACCCAGTGTGCATTCGAAATATTGGCCCCAATTAGTATGCAGATCTCGGAGTCTTCTTTATTGACAAGAGCATTTCTTTCAAATGGTCCTACCTTCTTGAGTCTTGCGGAATAATAAATGGTTTTATCATCGGTGTGGTTTCGACTGCCTAGCCTCGGTAGACCCGAAAAACCTCTTGCCCATCTTGTGAGTTTGTACCTAAGGCTACTGTAACACCTGTGAATCAAACCACAGTAACAGTCTTGACGGTCAGGTGCCCTCGTTATACTGGTAAACCCAGTTTTCTCATGAGCGAGGCGTTAACAGTCGTTGAGTACGAATCGTCTCCAAGGAAAATATTACCGGTAACTCCACCTAATGGACCTCGGAGCCGAACTGGCTATTAGGCGGTTGACACCTGCTGGATGAAATTACTAACTTCCGCCGAAACGTAAATGACCGGCACAATGTGCTGTTTCTTATGCACTCAGGCTGTTCCATTTAGGGTTGTTTTGCCTGAGCAACATCGGATAGAGTTGATCTTTGCAGCTGCTTAAACTAGCGGTTTTGCATGGTCGGTTATTTCCAACAACGGTTTGGTTTCAAGCCACTTTGTTTTATTTTATCTGATGGTAACACTCGAACCTTTTAAAGATTTGCATTGGCCTACTTATTGCGGTGACTTGCAAATCGAAGAAATTGGCTTTGGCGACGTTTTTGGACTTGATGGAACTACGTCGGCCCCTGTCGATATTATTGTGGCTACTCGGTCTCCAATGTTTTGAGTAATCGTAAGCCATTGGGATTCGGAACGGACGTGGACACGATTACCCTGACGGAAACTATGAACGAGGCTGACTACGGCAGCATCAGCTTGGTCCGAAAGGAAGTCCTCCAGCTCGCTGGATGTAGGTCACTCTTGGTTCTGAGGATATGAGATGCCACTACGAACCATTCAGACTGAATGCAATAGGGAGGCCTCGGCAAAACCACTGTTAGAGTCTGACTGGCATTTGAGTCTGACTGATAATTCAGCCTCTCCAGTGTGTCGGCACACAACTTCATTTCGTTAGCTGACTTCATTTGAGCTTTGGAGTCTGAAGGCTTCAAGGTTGGTCCGTCTGTCAGTTTGTTGAAACATTGTCTTGCCATCAGATGTGGATCATCGAAACGCCGTTCAAAAACTCGTATTGTTTTTTCGTAGCCTTTCTTAGGACACCTTTGCTTTCGCAGACCGAAACTAGGTAACTGGATATAAAAGCGGGGCCAGAGGTGTATCGGGCCACCTTGGGGACGTTCATTTCAAATTTTTCAGTTGTGGTTAGTCTGCCTTCAGGATACATGAAGGACCGTCATTTTACCGAAAAGTGGCAGATATTGTTCCCAAATCTGTGGTAGTGGTCGCTGATTTTTCCTCTAGTCGTGCCGCTGAGTATCCCCCAAGAGGTACGCGCAGAGGAATGTCGGCGATGAACAATGAAGGTCACGCGATCATGTTACACTTTCGACAGGATCCAAGTTTCGTTTTTATTTCATGTAAGAAATATGCGTTAGTGCAAGTAGGCACCCCGCAGGCCTCACAAAATAACCTGCGACCTGACCTAACCTGACCGTGTTCGAGTGTCCACTAATGAGGACATCCGCAGGCTTTCTGGAAGTCAGTCATTTCGCCTCTGAGGCGAGTAAATTATCCTCTACAAACTTAAAATACCATTCGCTCTTTGAAACTTTGTTTTTTATCGAAAAATGTTCAACTTCAAATCTCATTACCATTTAGTACGACAAATTACTTCCCAAGTAGCAACCACGTCAAGTTTTCAAATGGTCTTAGACTAGGCTTAAGGCTGGCGGACGATTTGGAGGCGGTCTTCAGCTAAGCTAAGGCTTGGTTATCATTGGATGCCCGGCCGGTTCTCGGTCTGGTTTGGACCGGCAATCCCAGCCGTAAACCGGCCATAACCCGGCCGGGCTTCAACTGGGCTATGAATGGCCTCCAGTTGGCTTTGTGAGGTATGTTATCTTTACCGGCTACACTACGCAGAAAGGGATGCTGGCCCAAGATTTTCAGTTTGAAACTAGTCCCAGGCCGTACTTTCTTCCGACTTCATAATAAAAATTAAAAATCCCAGCGAAATTACCGCCCTTTTTATTCAGTCGAAGTTCAGTATACGCCTTCAGTTTGATATTGACCGCCTATATGTCCGTACTCATGTTATCTTTCACAAACTTCCACTTTGTCTTGAAAGAGAAGAAAAGCCAATCACCTGTATCGTACGATCAGTCAGCAGTCGTTTGAAAGCGGAGTAAAATGGTGCTTCCAGCCACCTCAATTTGAGAAACAATGTGGATAACGAGCTGCTATCTGTAAAGAGGATGAGGTTGGTGCTGGTTATACCATCCTTCGTTTTTCAAGAAAGTACCAGCTGTGAAACGGCGAAAAGGCGAGATACTCTGAGTCCTATATACACTGAATCGTTTGTAATTTACAGTCAGCAATGGGGGAGGTAATGAAAAGGAAATATATGCTTGTTTAAAACAGGTGATAAGGAGGTAATTCGTGTGCGAAACGTACCTTCTGTGATTCCCAGGTTATCCACGATCCGTTGCTTCCATGAACCAATGCATAATGAGCCGGTCTTTTTCGCAGTGGTAGGTTGCCCAGGCTCTCAGAAGAACTGACTGTTCCTACGGTAAATGAAACATAGAATTGCACTTAACTCTTACAGTGGAGATAAACCCGAGATGCTAAACGGGAATATTTACCAGGATTTACGGCCAGAGGCGTCTAACTGCTAAATCACTGGAGGTAAGTGCTGATGGAATACTTCTGGCGGTATCTTCAAGATAGCTTGAGATGACCTTCTTTAGGTCATCGACCCAACACTGTGTTGTCATAGTGACCCCATATGTGCCAGATGACTGTAGATTTGCAATATTTCGAGGGACTCCTGAAATTCCATCAAGTGTGCCAGTAAGGACATCGTACGCACTTTGTTTTGGCAACGGCCGGATGATGAGTTATCTTTTGCGTGCTTAGTCAACAAGTCAATAGTTCCCGGTACGGTCTGCGTTTGCACTCGGAAGGGCAACATTTCCAGTCCCGTTTTATGAAACCGGTCTGTATCCGGTTTACGTAATATGAAATTTTATTCCTCACCGTTCAGATGGTCAAATCTTTGATAGACTGTCATAGGACGAGTTCGCCATCTGCAAGCTGCCAGTACCTGTTCTGTTTAAAAATTGGTAAATGTCTTTGAAAATGACAAGTGATTCGCTGATTTTAGGGACTGAGAAAACGGAATTAGATTATCGGGACTCAGAAAAGGAGTATATTTCACTGTAACAGGTGCTGGAGACGGATTAAGTGCTTAAGTGTCCGTGAAAAAAAACGGAATACCCAGCCACCGGACTGGCAGGCAGCGGCATGCTCGCCTGTTTATCCGGTAGTTCATCCGTGTTTTTTCTTTTTATTGAGCCAAATCTGGCCCCAAAAAAGTTGTCTTCCACGCGTACACAGAGTAACAGAACAGTCAAATCCATCACTTAGAATATCTTTCGCTGAAGAAGGTCAGTGGCTGCGTCTCATTCGAAGGTAAAGACATTGTGCCTTCTCGAATCAATTTCCATTCACACTCCACGATATTCAGTATATAATCTTCAATTACTCCTACACAACAAAAAACACTGAGCGCACCTGATTTCCAAAGAACTTGACACTAGTATACTGAGAAAGAGTTCGGTAGCACTTCGTCCATCAGCAGAAAATTGCGAAGAGCGGTAGTCTTCTTGCAGCTTACCCAGCGAATGTGTCCGTGGTACACCATCCACCTGGGGATTCTCACAGTTATTGAGTTGTTCTTCAGAAGTCTCACAAGGACGTTTATTCGAAATGAATGAAATGATGCCAACCCCAAAGAGTAAAAGCATCTGTTGCACAACAGATACAGAAAATGGTAGTTTCGCAAACGAGCGCAAAACTGGAATCATTACGTGGCCATTTTTTCGGGCAATGAAAGGCATTTACATTTATTGTTTGCAATATCTTGTGATACAATTTCAAGTTTCACTTCGCTCACGTGAAATATAAACAAGTAAGTGGAATCAATACACGTGTCGAAGAATCACTCAATAGGTGAAAATGTCTAAAGTGTACAAAATTATTGCTTCACAGTTTTATCCCCCTTTATTGGAAAACCTATGTTATAATTCCGTGCTTTGGAAAGGGTGCACTACAAGACCCAGATAACTATCGGCCCATTAATCACACCCCAGTAGTCTGCAAAATCATGGAGATAATTATCAAAAAGCACATTTTTCAGCACTTCTTATCCAACAACCTGCTGAACCCTGGTCAGCATGGTTTCTTGAACTTCCGTTCCTGCTCCTCCTCGCAGCTTGACTTCCGCAATGTCCCATCGTCTGCTGCCGACGCCGACAACTCTGAAACTGTCCTGTCCCTCGACATGTCTAAGGCATTTGACCGTGTTCCGCATACGCACTTGATATTCAAAATCCGGTCTCGTGGTATTTTTGACCCTCTCCGGTCGTTGCTATCCTCGTATCTCTCTCACAGATCATAAACTGTGCTCGTTGACGGCCACTCATCTTCCGCCAAACCAGTTACTGGAGGCGTCATCAAATGCAGGGTGCTAGGTCCATTACTATTCCTTATTATATCAATGACGTGTTGTCTACTTTTCGACACGACACCCCCTTCCTCTTTGCAGACGATATAAAAATGGTTTACTTTTTCCTCCCTAATGACCTATCCGTGACCCCGTGTAACATATGGCTTGACTTACTCTCTCTCCAAACTTGGTATGTCTCGTGGTTCATTAAATTCTCTGCGGAGAAAAGCTTCCTCCTACCTTACAAGAGCACTGTACCACCCGGCCAAATTTTTCTAGACGGCCTGCCCATCCCCATACACCCCATGGTTACCGATATCGGCGTACTCTACTCTTGTTTTTTCAACTTCGCAGAAGAGGCATCGGTCTAAAGCGATAAAGCTAAGCGAACTATAGACCGGGTCCATCAGTGTTTCTTACTACCGGCCAGTCACCTCTCCGTGCATCTTTCATATGTGAGACCACTCCTAGAATATTGTTCCATCATCTCCAGCCTCTGGCCACGTTCCCCTATTGCATCGCTTGAGAAAGTCTCGCGCACTTTCACCAAAACGCTTTTGGGCGCATCCATAGCCTCAACATACCACCAATGCTGTGAGCTCCTACAAATTGAGCCCCTGTGGATTCATCGCATAAAGCTTAACCAGGTTTTTCTCTTTAGGCCAACCTATGACCAGGTCTACGCTTCTTGGTTTATCTCATTCGCTACCACCTGCTCCCACCCCGTCCGACATCGTGCCTTCTCTCTTCCTGTCTCTCATTCTGATCTCAGCCTGAAGTCCCAATTCTTTCTGTCAGCCCATGCCAAAATCTGGATTAAGCTCCCCCTTAGCTTACGAAGAGCCTACTCACTATTCGTTTTAGGCGCGCACTTGTGCTATACTTAATAGTTCCCAATGCTATACTGCTCACCACTGAGCTAGTCTCCACCGACCTGGCCTTTGGAAGAGGCCTCACACTGTAAGTCTACAACCTCTCCGCCAGAGGCCAATAGGTAAACCCCATGTCCGACACTTCCCCTCTCTCTAGTGCTGCGAACTACGGCCATTGCCTTCCTTGATCCATAACGAACTTATCTCCTGCCTTCATAAGATAACCCCGTTGCTCACTCGGGTGCATCTGTTATCCATCATCTTGATTTTTTCTCACCTCAGTATCCGTTGCTCCTCAGCTGGGGCACCCAGACAGCGCTTCTCTATCCCTTTTCCCTTTCCGGTGATCCTCGATGAAGGTCAGAATTTTCGGGCACTGTACTGACCATTTCCCTGGCAGGCGCACCGTGATAATATTGCTACACGGTCGTCTAACACTTGCTGCTCCCCTTGGCTCTGCTGTCCATGGTCTCATGTTCCGCCAATTTATCCTGGATCACGCATCCCCATCGCGGTCGATTTGCCCCTGTAAAATTATGAATGACCATTCGTGCCATTCCCAACGGTGCGTGACGCGGTCAGATCTATCGCTATGGCTGGCGCACATCGGGCTTGCAGGCCGTCCCCAGAGATGTGCGAGCGCAAATAGGCTGGTGGATCATACCTCCCAAGTTCACGTCACGGAGCTTTCTCCGGGTTGGTTGCCCAGCGCACGGCAAGTCCCACCCACTAGCGCCGGTTGCGGATCGCACGCTATAACTATCCTCAGACTAATGCATACAATACTGTCGGCTGAAAATTGCATGCTCCCCATCCTTGTCCCGCCAAAGTTCGTTCACCCATAGTTCTTGTCATCTGTTACTACTTTCCATTTTCGCCTTTCTACCACGGCATGCACACCTACCCATTGTGTCCTCCTCCTATCGCCCCTCACCATCTCATCTCTCAATGCGTGACGTCGCCATCGTCCTGTCCACTCTTCTCTGCCGACACTTGCCAATATCTCTTTTTCCATCTGCCGTCATTGCTGGCTTCTATTCTCTATTCACTCGATATCATCCTACGCTGATGATGTCCCTTAAAAGGATTTTAATACCCCACTGCCCGGGAATTTGATAAATCTCGCCTTGTTCTCCCTTTTTATGCCCAACGCCAATATGCACCGATCACACCGGGACCCATGACCAATCCGCATATTGGAACTTGCTGCCCCAACCTTTGCTTCTTTTGCAGTTGCATTTATTATCCAATCACCACCACCATATTTCCCTTTATTAGCTCCGCGATTCTTCTGTGGTTCCAACCATTAGGCAATGTCCTGATTAGCGTCCTCCTGCTTAATCCACCTGTTCCACTGTCTGCTGGCACGCAGCTTTCCAGTTCCATTGCCCCAACTCCACCGCGCATTCATTTCTCGGGTCCTCAGTTCCATTACTGGTTTACCCATCCTGGTGCCTCCTGCTCCTTTCTTCTCTACCTCCATGTGTCACCTGCAGCGTAATGATCTGATTTTTCATGTCTCACCTGTCTCTTTGGTCACTGCTTTCATATTCTGGTCCGTATATTGCTCACCATGGGCAACTTTGTGCCTTTCAGTTTGGTCCGCTTTCGCATGTTCCACCGATTGTAAAGACAACGTTACGCCATGACGTTCACACACAGCTCCAAGTCGTTTGATCTGACACTACACGGGTCCTCTGGTCCGTCACTACATGTCGCACCTGTATTGACCAAAATTCAGACCCATTCACGTCTGCTCTCTTTTATCCTATCTTTCGTTTTCACTCTTGTATGAACTGCTCCTCACAGTCGTCATAACTTCTGTGCTTTCGCATCCCATTTCTTTCTCTGTTGGGCCATCATATTCACCCGCCATGAAGTCAATTCACCACGACGTTTCAAAAGCAGTTCGACAACCATTTTATCTTACCTTACCTACCCTTTTCAATGACTGATAACTTCCTTCCAGGACCCCATTGTTTTTGCTTCTGCTCCTCTTATATCTACACCTATACTCATATACATCTATACCTGCGGACATATGTATATATGCACTCGCTCTGCATCTCACCCTTCCTCACCGGCCATTTATCTTGCTTTCATCAAGCTGACCGTCATTATATGCATCCAGCCCTCCTACATCTGTGCCTCACATCTACCGCATCAAATCCTTCAGTATCGTTTTTTCACCGGATCCACCCCCTAAGTCTTGTACTACTCGCTCCCTGTTTTACGATGAGTTTGGTGCCCAGTCCGCCGACCATCCAATGCAGAGTACCAATGATTCATTATTATCTAATCCACTGCAGTATATCTCACTTTTTTCTTCTTTTTTTCTTCATTTTCCTTCGCTACTGCAGCTTCTTATACCCATTTCTGGCCTTTCTGATGTATATCAGACGTCTCCACCTGGACCACTCATACTCCCCACCTGATTTCGATTTTCAAATTCACCGGGCATTTATTTAAATCCGCCCTTGAGTTCATTTAAACCCCCCACATTCTCTATGGTGTGTATACAATTATCATACTTCTATCCCACCTTATTCTCCCATCTGTGCCTTTTTTGTCCCACTTTTCCACGCAAATTTTCACATTTTCATGAACTATATCTGTCCATTCCAACACCTTTCTAAAAATGATCATGCACATGGCATACTCCGAGCGTCTCAGAAATAAACCAATATTATTATCATATAATAATTATTATTATTGTCAATAAGTGCAAAAATAAAACTATTTTTATTGGTTACATTGTTTAGAGAGGTTGCACTGTATAACTCATGGATTTTGAAAGCATAATCCGATTTACGTAGGACTTTTTTATCATTCAGCCCGGCGTCGCCTAAAATAGCCTCCTCGTTATTGCCCGAGCAGCAGGAAGTTTCCTCGAAAAAAAACAACGACACAGCTTCCGCTGTTCTATGTGGTCCATCTTTTGTGAGCTTGAGAATTAGCGAATATGAATGTTGTGGGAAACAGGAAAAATGGTCCACCGTACCATGTCGCTGCCCCTTCCTCTGAAAGATGAATCGGTGCGTGCACGTAGTACAATGGTTCTTGATCATCATAGTACTGACTGACCTCCTGTACAAAAAAATGTGATAAACTATTTGCGGAATAATCACATGCTAAACTTAGGGCAGGATATGGGAAAATATGGATGCAGACAGATAAGAGTAAAACGTTGTCGTAATCCTCAACAGAAAATAATATACAAGCAAACGGGGCCCGACTACGTTAAAAACCAAACTACTTAGCTTTTCAAAGTTTCAAATCCTCTGTTTGCACACAAAACCGGTAAAAACTAAAGGGGATAGTTGCATGAATAATTTGTAACCGAATTTTTAATTTCCGCACTGAACAGATTTCGAACGACCGGGGCAATTGCGTAGTCCTTTGTTCCAATGAAGCAACAACATAGGCATACCACTCAAGCCAACAAAATGCGTATATTCAAGCGGAAAAGTATGGACAATTCCAATAAAAAGACCCAGAAAAGGGCTGAAGCCTTTGTAATGGCGCTTAATCATTTCATCTCAAAAATCCACATCCGCACAAAGTCTGCAGTCTAGAAAAGTAAATGTTATTCAATCACCTTTGTGAAGTCTGTGTTGGGCACAAATCACGATAAAAATAACCCGGAGGACCTTTAAGTTGACAAATATAACCCCAGCTGCGATATCACAGGAAACTGACGACAGTTTCACAGCTATGGCCTTGCATCCGATTGTAAATCTATTGGACAAAACGTCTTCTAACTTGTCCACACACTGGCACAAATAACCATTAGCTTCGAAAGACGACCCCGGCCGACAATGAAAACCATCAATGAACGCAGATGAACACAGTTTTTGATAACTGACCAGAACGGGCCATAAATGTGCGCGTGAAGAGCGGTACAATCACCTCTTGTCACAGTTTACCTGAACTTCCACATGATTAGGGACTTCCTTCATCCGATTCAAAGTTTTATTGACACCGTCCTCTAGCTCAGTGTTAACTAAAACACCGAGCCCAACGTTTGCTTTCCCATGGTGACGCGGAGTAAGAGCCAGCGCTCTAGGATAACAAGGAATGTCAGCTAAAATAGGAGCCAGACACAAGCAAATGTTCCGTTGTTGTTTCATGGTTAGTCTAAATTCTACGAAAGTTTTCCGAAGATCGCTTATCAATGAATCAGCAGTATTATTCATCGGCTCTTTTGTTTCATCCTCCCCAAGTTTACCCGGAAAATATGGCACGAGTTTTTGGAAACCATTTTTATACCCTCATCGCTGACGTGGAGGATGTCCGCTGGTTGTGGCATACGGTTTTTTTGTGGGATGTAATCCTTTAAATCCTTCTGCAATTTTGATACACTTTCGTCGTTGGTTTCAGATACACGTAACTCGGTGAATTATTATTTCCACGGGGTTCGTTAGGTGCTGGACATCCGTCACGATGTGCTCAGAGAGTTGCGCATAAACAAGCAGGATATTTCGCATCCGGCAGTATCTTCCTCGTCATATGATACCTTTTCCAAAGAAACATCGGTGAACATGGCACGTTTCAGAAGTCCATATTGGAGTGCTTGATACACGCTTCATCAGTTAAAACACAGAACCATGCTACTGCATAATACTGCATGAAGACGATAAGTGATATTCTTCACCTACGTTTACAATAAAAATATATGAAACATACAGTGAGTACAGTGATAAAGCATAGTGCAGTGGAATAAACAGCATGCCTGACAAACCCATAAACACAGCTGGAGCCAGTTCCTCGTCCAGCCGAAGCCCGGTGGGGTCACGGCAGGCCCACGGCCGAGTTACCTTGTCGGAACGCAGCCGGAAACCTTCCGGGTACCCGAAGCGAGCCAGGCCCGTCCCCAGCTCGATTGTTTGCTTTGAGCCAAGCCCAAGCCCGGTCCGAACCCAGCCCAAGCCCGCTCCAAACCCGGCTAGCGGATGTTCGCCGTACTAACCCAAAACCAAACCCATACGTCACCTAGAATAACAGTTTATATGACGCAACTGGTTTATCTTCGGGAAATGATACTTAGCGTGAACGCCTATTTAGATATTGTTTGAAATAAACAGACCGTTGCTGCGTGGAGCAGGTTTATACAGCGGAAGCCAACCGTCGACTTAAACAAACCCCTCTGATACTGTGACTCAGTCTCCAACAAATACACACCACAAAACATTGGTATGTATAAGTTCTTTGGAAAAACGTATGTTGACCTATGCAAATGTCTACCACCAAAACTGCTGATCACCGAACCAGGCCCAAACCCGTTCGGAGCCCGGCCCACGGAACGTGCCCCGTGCTACATGGGTTTCGGCCGGAATTTATTTTACATATCTTCTTTCAACGAATATTCCGGCAGTAAACCAAAGCAATGATTCAGTTATCTGGCTAACTTTTACGACCATTCTGATGTCCAAGGCTGTGAATCTAGCTGAAACTCGGCCTCATTGCCCACGCGCACGACATCGGCCGAACACGGTTAGGAGCAGTAGGACAACTTCCAATGGTATAACCGTGCTTAACGACAATTCGTGGTTATAGATAATACGATAGGCCCAAGAAAGCAAAAAGAAACTCCCATCCACGTAAGAAACTGAGAACAATAGACAGAAACTTTCTGAAAAAACAGGACAGAGGAGAAGATAAAAAGGTCCACTTAGTGGGTACGTGTACGAAGCCGTAGCGCAGTTCGGCTGCTGTACAATAGGGAAAATTTCAGCGTCGCCAATCACAATACAAGTCGCGAACGTAGAAATTCGGTTGTAGCTGCAATAATCAAAAGTGCCAATAATAAATAAATACGGAAAAGCTTAAGATGTGCGGCAAATAAGAGCCCGTGCCAAAACGGATGGGGAATCAGGCACTGGTTCTGCTACTGCCGTCTGCTTTTGAAGGCCAGTGATGAAGCTATTTGGGGCGTTCAAGCCTCCGCTCCGTGTTACAAAAGAAACAACTGGGAAGGTAAAATAGCAGTTGAAATAAAGACCCAGCTTTATGAATGAAAACATGAACTATCCGAGTAGGAGGCACCGTAAATCACGAGCATAAACCAAAAGGACACACTAGAAACAGGAAAATACGATATCGAGGTCTGGTGTTTAATACGAACGTGCACGCTACTCATAAGTAACTGACCAAAAGAGTGAGGGACCAACTACAATTACGGCGAATCATTTCAGCGAGGATTCCTAGCGTGGGTTTCGCCCGCTAGACTCTGAATTGCAGACCCTTGAGATAATAGGGAAAGCAAAAGATTGGATAGCACACTTTCTAGGGAATCGTAGTTCCGTGTCAGGTTGGGAGATTGTCCATCCAAGCCAGAGAAGGTTACCAGTGGTGTGCTGTAGGGTTCAGTACTGGGACCTTTGCTCTTCCGTCTGTGCATAAATGAACTAGAAGAAAAATTCACCAATCCGTATTTTATCTTTGCGGACGATTTGAAGATAGCGGGAAGCGACTATGCACGGGATATGTATGCTGCTGTCATGGGAACATCGATGGGACTAACCCTTGAATCTCGACAAATGCCAACTTCTCACTACCGGCACGTACGGAACAAGCGGCGCTCTGTTTCACAGAGTGCGAAATGTAGAAAAGCTAAGGATGATTATTGCACTGGTCTTTAGACACTCAAGAAAGAGTCAGAGGGGTGAACATAGACCAAGGGAGTAATGGCTTTGCCGTGCAATAGTGTCCCATGGAAAGACTAGGAGTCTTCGTCCCGTTTTACAAGGTATTGGTGTGACCCCTTCTGGATTATAGCGTGCAACCATATGTTCCTCCATACTGTCAAGATAACGAGTGCTCAGAGAAGATGCAGCGACTAGAAGAAAGAGTGTTCACCGGGGAGAATCCCACGCCCAGCTTCTGGAAGATCCCAATCTCTTCTCTTCAGTAAGTTGCAAAGGCCGGGGTGACTTGATACAAGCGTTCAAGGTTGTTGATGGACTGCCGGATATGGACGGGTGATTTGTTCGTTTTGTATTTGAGTGCAGCAACAGCGGACGTAGCCCTGCGCAACACTGAAGGCTGTATGAAGGAGCCAATATTTTCGCGAATAGGGTTGCACCTTTGTGGAATAAACTCTCAGATGATGCTCCCAGGGAGCACGACGTCCGCGTGGCAGTCCCCATCGAAACAGGTAAATTTACTCGAGTGACCCATATCTGTGAACTGAACCAAGCAGAACAGTGATATTTTCAAAGCACAGAGCTGCGGCTTATAAAATTCTCTAAAGAAAATCTAAACATGTTTCACTATACATTTTCAACAACAAATATGCTTTATAGTAGGGAACAAAACTGAAATGCATAGTTTTATCGGACATCCGATTTAAAGTATACCAAAATCGGTTGCCTGGAACCACTTATTCAAAATGTGCTCAGTTCACAATGTTATACACAGTTTTTGTATCGTCGCCTGATATTTAGGAAGTTCTGTTCTGCTGATCCCAAGGATTCCTCCAAGTGATGGGTAAGTGTTACTGAGCACTTCTTGGGCTGTTAGTTTCGACAATTATCAACTTTCATGAATGCTTTTGGTTCACCCTGGTTAACAGTGTTCTCACAGCCAGCTATTTGAAAGAGGATTAAGTTCACCCGCCCTTGGTATTCTTGTCAATAAACATACGTCCGACTCGGAAATTGCGCCTTTCACATAGGGTCACGTCACAGAACTCGGTACTCGGCCAACGAGATTCCGATTCTTGCGCTTATGAGCGTCAATATCTCACTGTGCTTCAACTGTAAATGTATTTTTTTTGCATTTTGGAGCTGACGCACTCAAATTTGGAGCTTGAAATCGGGTTTGTTTTTGGAAAAACCAGGTGCTCAAAACTTGAACAAGCCGAGAGCTTGAAAACCGCACAACCACATACGGGTTCAAACAAGCGAGTCATTTTCTGACTCGCAGAACTAGCTTGAGTGAGTGATACTATATGCACACTGAGAAACAGAAGAAATAAATGAGTGCAAGTAAGAGCAAGAGTCGAAGACTGTTGATGATAGAAAGCGGTATATTTGAGAGGAATCGCAACGGTTTTCGAGTGATAGGAGACGTAGGCAATTTGAGTTAAAAGTAGAATGGGGAACACCGATTGCCAAGCCTTATACAAGCCAGCCTTGAACCGCATGACAGTGTGTGAGGACACTAACTCTTCCGGAAGTTTATTCCACACAACAACTACTCTAAAATGGAGTCAGCCCGGATATTTTCCATTGCTCTGAGTTTCTTGACTTCTAGACTTTGCCCACCCAGGGCCGAGTTTTGGTCAAATTCAAAGACGGGTATGATGATATATCTCTTATTTTAGTAAACGACACCCCTTTCAGATATTCAAATGTTTCGATAGGGTCCCTACTGATGCGTCCTCTCTCAAGGGAGGAAAGTCCTAAGATTGCCAGTCATTTTGAATTCCGTACATTCCCGAGACCTGGGATGGTCTTTGTCAATCTTCGTTGCGCAGTTTCCAGAACCTGACGGCCCCTAACTAACGACGGAGCCCATGCCTGGGCAGTGTTTGAGGCCAAGAAAACTCGCCGAAAATGCGGCAATCTGGACGGGCCGCTGGTCCCGACCACAGGACTTAAGTGCTGTGCAAACTAAACAGAGCTGAACTTTTGAATAAAACATCCCACGCAATACCGTGACTAGAGCAAATCTCCACCGAACGGCCACTTTCTTCCTCCTTAACCGAGGTTTTCAGTGAGTGTGCTCAAAGATAATCAGCCACTGGCTTCTCAAGAATCTCCAACATGCTACTACGGCTAAGACGATTAGTGGAGAGCGAGAGCGTAATTATGGCATACTCAAATCCCATCACTATTCCTAGCTCATTATTCCCGGCCCATCTCCCGCGGTTTCGTGTTCAACTATTCACCAGTCTTATTTGCAAACTAAACCACTCTCTAAGATAAAGCCCACCTACTTTTGCTACTTTTACCGATATACTCGAGAAATAACGCATTTATTGCTGTCACTAACTTCCGTACCACAATCTCCAGACAGTATATGACACTGCAAAATTTATCTCTAGATATTCCCAATAATGGATGACTGTGTTTGTTTGCTTTCTCTGCCAGCTCCGCTGTTTGCTCACTTATGGCGGTTGCATTGCAATGTCCTCATCTTGCAACGTAACGTGTCCCACACATGCACACCTGATTACCTCTTGTGCCGTAGAGTTCTGTTTTGTCGTCACAAAGTGTCCACTTTCTGTATCAAAAATAAACTGACATTCTTCTACTCGTCGCTTCATCGCTTTGCCAGCTGTGCCCATCGTGTTGTTGTAGTTGAGCACCGAGCATCGATTTTTCGCTAGTTCCTAGTTTCATGCTGATGCATCACTTTCCTTTTTTCTGAAAGCAAAACAATCCGTTCAAAGTCTGTGTGTTTTATCCGGTTATTTCTTCCACCATCACATTGGCAACAACGTTCCAGATGTATGGTCCATTTGAATTATCATACACTCCGCCCCCATCCGGCTGCCGAAGTTTACAAGCCTATTCATCGGTTGTTCTGTGTGTTTTCCTTCCCATGCTCAATTCCGATAGATCGTCTCAGACACTTCCGATGCTTTATGCACTTTTTTGTCTACGTCAAGTCTCTGCTGAAAATTATCAGTATGTTAATACTTACCTGTCATTTAACTGGTCGTCTCTCTTTCAAGCCACTTTTCTGTCACTATCGTAGTTACGCACCACACATCGATTTTTTTCTGGCTGATACCAGTTTCATACTGATTCATTACATTCCTTCCTTCTGAAAGCAAAACAATCCGCTCAAAGTCTATGTGTTTTATCCGGTCACTTCTTTCACCATCAATTTGATACCCACAGTCCAGTGTGTTGTTCGATTTGTTTTACAACTGGTCCAACCGATAAACGGTCAGTGAACCTCAAAATTATAATCCTCGACCGGTTTTCTTGTTCGTTGTGTGCTATGCTACCATTTCTATCGTCCAGTTTTATATCGTAACTCCCCTCATATATTGCCAAGCTCTACTGCTTGTATACGTCTCCTTCAGTAATACTTCTTTTTCACGATATTCATGTATCCGTCAATCTAGTTTGGTTCTCCGACAGAACAGTCTTCCTCCGGCAGGATTTGTAAGATTATGTATCATTCCTCACCCACCCCACACTTTGGCAGAGTAACTACACCTACCTTCAGCCGGATCGACCACCTGACCTTGAGTTTAATTTCCCCGAGCGGTACCGCAACAATCGACCTGAATGCTTTCTCTCATATTCAATCTTGTTCAAACAATTGTACAATCCTTCTGTAACTTTCATTCAGCTTTCAACTTCAACGTTTGATCTTGCATAACCGCATGCTTCGGGGTTATCCGAAATAAAATAGAAAAATATTAGGTACCACAGGAGCCTGGTTCACTCAAGATTACTCAGACGGTGAAACAGATATTACCGGGCGCTTGATGATCATCGACATCATCAACATTATCATCATCATTATTGTACAGCGTAAAGCAATAGTGTGACGCGATAAAGTAAACGTATCTGTCATGCCTAATGCGTGACCTAACCAACATAGCCCACTATTCTGGAAAAGCTGTGATAGAGAGCTGCTTGATTTGACACCCAGCAGTCTGTGTCTGAACTCGTTACTGTTCACTTGGTCATTTTATTCACTTTAGGCGATGGTGCACAAGCACTGCTGTTCGAAAATCTGGAGACAACGATTGTCTTTTGCAAGCAGACCCCAAGCCTCGCAACTACACAGCACACCTGAATGCTTTGCGGCAAAATGCACATTAAACAGTCCCTCGGAACTCTAAACTTACTTTGTTCTACTTGCTACTAGAAACAGAGCCGGCTTTCTGCGTGCTTCGATTGATACCTGTTCACAGGCGGCAGTGACCCACGTTATTAGCTGCCTTTTGAGGTGACGTTGCCATCCCAAACATGGAACACGAGGAGCACTGTTTTGATATCTGTGTCTGGATGTATGAGTACATGTCGAAACAGCTGCGGTCGTCGGCGTTGGTGAAACACCAAGGGCTTTCCGATGTCAAAGAACCGCTGTTTTATTGTCTCGTTCGTAAGTGCTTCCTTCCAAGCTAGTTCTAGTTTCCCTCGCGGATACCAGTGGTCAAACGCATCCAACTTTTTGTTGTTCCTGACTCGTGGTGCCCACGTCTTGCAGTTGGAGGTCCGTTTTTGATGGATAGGTAGCTAAAAAGCGGAGGCGGAGTTCGTTGCGCGCCCAGAGTACATTGCAAGGCTGGAGAACCGCAGACCCTGGCTTGTAAATGCGCAGCTTGATTCCACTTCTGGCTTCACCGCTTTAGGAATTGTGAAGCCTAGGTACTTGAAAACCGGAACGTGCTCGATTTTCAGCCATCCAGCTATGTCGGGTGAATTGACTGTGTGGTGCTTGTGGGAAGCATATTGATCATCCACGTATTGTACCCCAGTCTCATAAGCCTCGCAAATGATTCTGCACAACTAAGAACCGGTTGTAACGCAGTTGGCTATCTCTAAGGATGACAATTTCATCTGAGAATTCTAGCTAGGTGAGCAAGGCATCGGTGCCCATCTGAGTGCCCAGTGAGCGCCTGGCACATAACCAAGTTGAACAGCATAAGTAACGACGGACAGCCTCGTCCAACCCCGGAGTTGAGGGAGATGTCACTGAACTCCTCTCCGTAGGTTCATATTATCGTGCACGTATTTGTGTAGTACGAACCTGAGACCGAAAAGATCCCGGGGCGTTCTATCCACTCACGGTTTCATCCAGTATGATTCTCCGTCAACCGAGTGAAATGCAGCCGAAGAATCAATAAAATAAACTGCATTCGGTTGCTGAGACTTATGTCGACGTTCTGATACTCGGCAGAGAGTGAAGCCCCTTGAGTAGGAGTGTGTGCCCGCGTCCTCAAACCTCCGAGAAGTGGCTAACGAAAAGGATGGTATACTTTGGCGCCCACGCCGAGTAAACTGATACCACGGTGCTCTGCACACACGGTCCTGTCGACTTTATTCTGCAGAGGAATTAGAACTGAGGAACCTCATTCCGCTGAGAACTGTCCTCTATCCCAGATTGAACAATACAAGGTGAACAGTGGCTCAATCAGTGTCGACAAACAATCTGTACACTCCCAATACGATGCCACCTCTTCCAGGAGATTTCCGGTTTTCCTGTTCCTGTATTAAGCAGGTGATATCATCTCAACTTGATGGGCCCGCACTGACTTCAAAACTCGCGACCTGGATTGCGAGGTTTTGGTTTGGAAAAGCTTGCAGTGGAACGATTCAGTGGCCAGTGGAAGCGGTTGGCTCATCGCTGCATCTCTTTTGGCATGTTCAGGAACGGGCAGCCCGGCAGCATCGTAGAGGAGGGTTTCTGTCGGCTACCACTCATCGGATGCAGCGCAAGTTAAACGGAAAAGCTTCGAGAGGTCCGCGCAGTTGGACGCAGTATTGATGGTTCCTGTGGTCCCGGCGAAGAAGGTGTTACCGTCGCTAAGGCCAAACGAGTGGCTATTCGTGGGATGTCACGGAGGTCAGGGTGACACTTTTGGCGGGCATCTCTAGTCTTTTCGGTTAACTGAAGAGCCAAAGCTGTCGTCGTTGCACGAATGCCAGTCCCTCTCAGGCGTATTGTGAAACTGATGCTTCCGATGTCGAAGCAACCGTGCAAAGACTCCTAATTGAAAAGTGATAGGTCCAGATTCGGCAATGCCTGCCTCCTTCCAATGATGAAGCAGCGAACAAGAACCGCAGCCAACCCTTGCCCAAAAACCCCAACATGGACATAGAAAAGCCATAGGAAACTCAACAAAATGGTGTATTCGCTAAATTACCAGCATAGCCTGGTCTATTGCAAACGTCTTCACACTTGTCTTGCGTCATTTTGCTCCTCAAGGACACGGCATTCCGATTGTTGATTATTCCTCCCTGAAACTTCACTCATCTTCCACCAGCGGCAAACCGAAGACCCCAGATGACACACACTACTTATCGTGGAAATTGTCTCGCCTTTTTGAGGGGTACTATTCCTTTTCATGTCCACAAATCTATAAAAATTGGTATTCCCCGGCGAACCTCCATGAAATTCTTACCTGCCTCCCTAGTCTCAATGCCAATTACATATTCAATTGAACATGATTATGAATCACCGACCATTTTCTTGCATCATTCTTGTGAATATTATATTTCCTGCGTCCCAAGTCAGTGTCTGTCTGAACATTTCTTCATCCGGCCGATTCATTACTACTGCCGAAGTTGACTCGGAATGAATTCGTACTTGACTTGTATTCTCCTATCGCTTCGACTGATTTAAACTCTCCCCAGTTTTTTATTCCATCATTGCTCTGGTGTGCGAAGCTCTCTTTGAAATTTGTGAATTTTCCATCCCATCCAGTGATATTGCAAACTCTGATCGTGCCCACATGCGTGCCTCTCGACCACGGTCCAGAAGTATACTATTATTATTATTAATAGTATTATTATTATAATTAATTCCACTGATTCCCGGCGCATACCTATTCTCCACCTATGAACATGGTGGCCAGATGGAAGGCAGTAGTGCCTGAGAACACTTTGTGCATTCCCGATGATCAAAATGCAGCTGCACGAGCCTGATTCGGGGCGGTGAGTTTATCGGATATTGGCTAAATGAACCTCGAAGGGCGCACGGACGGAGGTGCGGTGGATGCCATTCTTGTTACCATTCTCTGTGCCTTGTTTTGGTTTGGAAATCTCCAATCTAGAACGAACAGCAGGATGGCATCCTCATTTTATCACTCTGATGCCGCCATTGGAGTACCACGTTAGCAGGTGCTCCGTGAAATGTTAGAATCGGGGGATGGTTACTGTTAGTCTGTTGAAGTGTGCAGAGTGAACGAAAAGTTGGCCATTGCTGCACTGCTGTCCGAAACCGTATTGCATGGGTGGAGGCGCCAGTGATGGTGTTCGAGTCATCTGCAACCAGAAGAACGTCACTTCCACGGACGCTGTATATCACCTCTTGTAGCCTGCCATAGAACTCTTCCCTTGATGCCTTCTTGGTCGCAATTGTCGGGACCCAGGCCGCAACAAACGGCGCGATCAAGGTTGAGGCGCAAAAATGGGCCACGGTGATTCGAGGGGAAAGGGGGTTCTATGCAATTAGTATTGTGTCAGCATTGCTGCTGCAAGCTGCAGCGACGCCATGGCTCTACAGTGAAACAGATGGTGGCCATCATCTAATCCGGAACTTTTGTTACCGGGTACCAGAATTCGGCAGCCGAACTTCGGAGAGGAGTGCGACTTTGATGCGGTAGCCGTGTGGCTTTCGCGCAGTGATGGCCTGGCTTTTGATATTCAAGTGCCTTCCAATTCCAGCAGGCGATTTGGATGTGATTTTGCGTTTAATGTACCCCAGCTATCACGTTGGTCGCCTCAGCCGCGACGAGAACAAGAGGCGCGTCGCTTGCCGTGGACGCCGCAGCATGAGCGATGTGTGTGAGGGAACTTGTCATGATGAGTCCTGAGAATTGGGTACGAAGTATCGCCCCCGGCGTCACTCGGCTTTTTGTTCGGGTAGCAACTCTTGCTCGTTCACAAAAGGTGCTACCCGTCGGACAACAAGAGGATTTTATTGGAAATCAGTGACCAAAAGACCGGTTTGTATGCATTTAGGATGAGAGCCTGCCCACCCAGGATGCCCAACACGTGCTAGTGATCTTGGTGCATGATTGCCGGTGGCCCTCTAGGAGCTCGTTTGCCGTTTGGCAGAAGTTACCTTGACCCGGGAGCCCATACAACCTCACTGATTAGACAAACTTCTATGGTAGCTGACGAGTCCTCACAGATCGTACCAGTCTATGCAGAAGTATCCATTTTCACATGCTGGACACAGCCTCATCGAGGTTTTTCAATTCAATTACCCTCAATCTTATTTAGTTCATCTGTCGAGCTGTTTGTCGATGCGTGGCCGCCAAGGCAAACCCCAGCTTTATGGAGCCGCAGGTGAGAATTGTGTGATGGAGACCAAAGGGATGAAAGGTAACCCAGAGGCACGGTAATCGGCCAACTCAGAGGAGCCAATCTTAAATTTCCCGTAACTCCGTACAGGAGACCTTACTGATCCTGATCAGCACCAACGTTCTTCCAGAAACAGTTAAGTCTAAGATCGCCAAATGCGCGGATGATAAGACTATCTGGGACTCTTCAAGTACCCAACTGCAGTCGGCTATGGATGCAACCGAGGGCAGGTCAGGGGACTCGAGCCTACCGGTAAATGACGGTAAGTGCGCCAGTATGCCATTCGGTGGCCTTATGGATCAAACCTTCAAAACTAGCGGACCGCAGCAAACTCAGAGAATGAACCAACATCAGCTGCTCAGCTTCTGACTGACCAGTGACGTCGCTTTTCCTCACATCAACCGGTGACTAGCAGGCCTGCCTTCCGAAATTCAATAATTATCAAGAGGACGATTCATTATTTATCTGAGGAGGCTTTTTGAATCCTTCACGGCAAATACATCCGCTCTAATTTGGGACACGGTTGCCAAAGTGCACGCCTGGGCATCTTCTGTGACGGAAAGCTTCTCAAGCACGTTCAGAGAAAGATCATATTTGCTTTGCAGGGGCAGACCAACCTCTCTTACTCTTTGATACCGACAGCACCCGACATTAGGAGGATTCTTTACGCAATCTCAACCAGTCAATCTTAGGGACATACTGAGAAACTATTTAAGCACTGACTACGCACATCATTACGCCAACACTTTTTTACGTCAGTGGTGCTTGTTGCTTGGTGTAAACTCCAACTAGATAATGGTGGCCCAAACAAAAGAAGCTTTTAGGCGGAAGCTAGAAATGCACATAGGACTCTCATTCACTCCACCGCAAAACATTTAATTACAATCTCGCTGTATTTATTACTAACATTGCTTGTACTGATATATATATATATATATTCTAAGTTTGACTTTACACTATGTGCTCCCCCTAACACACTCCCTTTAAATCGGGTACGGTGATCCTAGGCTGTCCAGTAGTTCTTCTTTCAGAACCAAGGAAAATATGCGAGAGAGTCATCGGCATTCAGCCTGAAACCCGTACATCATTGCAAGAACTTCAATGGCAAACCAGGCACTGGAAGTGTAAGGCAATAGTGTGGACCACAATTTCTAGTCTTTCAGCTTTAAGTGTCTGGTATCTTCTTACATACTTACTGGGTTTTGGCCCATCGCGTTTTCGTTCTTTCTTTGGCCTTGCCCGATGGGGGAGCACCTCATTCAGCAAATTTGAAGACTTTGCCTGTGTCCGTGTCGCGCAGTTGTGGTTGTCAATTTCCTAGTGTTGTGGGAGCGTCACTCAGACCAGCACATGTACGGCGACTTCACTTCGGTTTCCAAAATTCGATGAGTTCTGTTTAGTATATTTGGATTGGCACACAACAAAAGCTACCGATACCATTCTTGCGTCCAGCTAGTTGAAATAACGGCGAGCTGTCTTAGACCCCAAACACCAACCGTTGAAAGTTTTCTCTGAGGTCCAGAAATTGCAACGTAGTGTCAACATCACTTACAAAAATACCACGAACTCAATACGTCAATGTTGTTTCATATGACTTTTTCTGAGAACGTTTTGTTCCGGCGTGAAACTAGGGCCTTTCTGAAAATTAGTATATCGTTGGCGAAAACAGAATCCTCCCACAGTCTATTCCACAAAGGTGCAACCCTATTCGCGAAAATATTGGCTCCTTCATACAGCCTTCAGTGTTGCGCAGGGCTACGTCCGCTGTTGCTGCACTCAAATACAAAACGAACAAATCACCCGTCCATATCCGGCAGTCCATCAACAACCTTGAACGCTTGTATCAAGTCACCCCGGCCTTTGCAACTTACTGAAGAGAAGAGATTGGGATCTTCCAGAAGCTGGGCGTGGGATTCTCCCCGGTGAACACTCTTTCTTCTAGTCGCTGCATCTTCTCTGAGCACTCGTTATCTTGACAGTATGGAGGAACATATGGTTGCACGCTATAATCCAGAAGGGGTCACACCAATACCTTGTAAAACGGGACGAAGACTCCTAGTCTTTCCATGGGACACTATTGCACGGCAAAGCCATTACTCCCTTGGTCTATGTTCACCCCTCTGACTCTTTCTTGAGTGTCTAAAGACCAGTGCAATAATCATCCTTAGCTTTTCTACATTTCGCACTCTGTGAAACAGAGCGCCGCTTGTTCCGTACGTGCCGGTAGTGAGAAGTTGGCATTTGTCGAGATTCAAGGGTTAGTCCCATCGATGTTCCCATGACAGCAGCATACATATCCCGTGCATAGTCGCTTCCCGCTATCTTCAAATCGTCCGCAAAGATGAAATACGGATTGGTGAATTTTTCTTCTAGTTCATTTATGCACAGACGGAAGAGCAAAGGTCCCAGTACTGAACCCTACAGCACACCACTGGTAACCTTCTCTGGCTTGGATGGACAATCTCCCAACCTGACACGGAACTACGATTCCCTAGAAAGTGTGCTATCCAATCTTTTGCTTTCCCTATTATCTCAAGGGTCTGCAATTCAGAGTCTAGCGGGCGTTGATTAGAAGTCATAAGTTCTAGTGATATCCAAATAACAAACCCTAACTTTCGTGGTTCATCCATTTGTCTTGTGGTCTCTTCCAAATGTGCATTAAGTTTATCAAACTGGATCTTTTTCACCGAACCTATCTGTGCAGGCGTTGTTTGGTCGTCCTCCACCAAAGGTGTGCATAATTGCTCTGTGTTTACACTCTAAAGGCACTTACGGAACACTGATACCATGCAGACTGGTCTATATTTCTCCACCTTCCTGGACCCCGTCTAGTTTATTCCTACGATATTGGCCCTAAACCAGTCCCCCGGGGCATAATCATATCTCAGCAATGCTCAGCACAGCTCAGTAAGAGACCCTGCTAGGACAGCGGAAAGAGGCTGGCCAGTTGCCGAATGGATTGCATTTGGTCCGGGTGCTTTGTGCTCATGCAAAGGTGTAATTTCCTGCAGCACCTCGGCCTCGCTCCCAGCAGGCTCCTGAAGCACAAGCGTACCCCCGATCCGTGAGTTCGTCGCAATAATCATGTAATCCCTACCATACACGCTCCAAAAGAACACAAGTAAGTTTCCTACCTCGTCCTCATCACCAGGTATATTGTTTCTGTTTGGCATTTATTATTATTATTATTATTATCATTTCCAAAGCACCCGCACTCCCCTTTGTCGTTTTTCTGAAGTGTGCTTAGGCGAAAATTTTCATGGGATCTGGCTTTGCATTGCTAACAAGTTTTTTCTTACGCTCATACTTCGCTTCCTGGAGCAGGACTTGGGCCCTTATTCTGACCTCCCTGTAAGCAACTCATCTGTAGCGGGTGTCATGACGTTTGTAATGAGCCCATTACCCTTTGTGAAAAGGTAGAGCTATTGTTATCTCTGGTTTCCACCAAAACGGCCGAATACTACTTCTTTGCTCTGTTTACGGAGAAAACCCGTCTGTCCATGTGATCGGCCCGGATCTTACTGCTCTCCATCTTTCCTCCACGAAGGGTTACTGCACGTCCGGGTTCCAACATATGCTTCAAACCTTTAAGCCTAACTGATTCATTCTAGGGCAGTTTCAGACAAAACCAGATCCTGGTCTGTCGTTACTTACAACGAACGTCGCACTCGGGGCTTGTTGATCGCTCTTCCCAAGTGGCTGCTCTGTCACCACAGAGATGAATTTAGATCCATATCTGGTTACTACCAGATGTAGTGAAGATGAACTTTGCTCACCACGGAAGCGTGTTTCTTCTTTTACTTGTTGCGCTACAGTCTGCTTGTGAAGCCACTTCTCAGGAGCATTTTCAGTAGCCCCCGGGGACACATCCATTGTTCCAGTTCACTGTTGGAAGATTCACACCTGACAATAAAATAATGCGTTGTGTGGCTTACTTAGCACCATCTGTAGGACCTAGGATATCTCAGTCTCCTTCCCATATGTTTGCGGTGCGCTGCACAGACAAACTATCCCTTTGGGCCACCGGCCTGGGGGGGGGAGGCAACGCGAAGTTGCTCGTATGTTGGGTGTTACTAGTGTAACTGGGACCTCCTTCTGACTTTATTCAGCTCTTATGGGAGGCAGTGCCCCATTCACCCAGCCAACCGTCCATTCTACTCCGTCTTTTGGCTGTATAGCCACGAAATTGCATAACATTCTACTCCTTCTAAAGCTGTTTCCACGATGGCAACAACCACTGGGTCATTTGCTTTAGTCAGTACACCACTCATTTACATCTTAAGCTACGGACATTTGTTTACCTTATGCCGGAACCTTCTTCCAAGCCATTTGGTTCGACTTTACTCTCTGGAGCCGTTGCTCTCTCGGCCGTATGCCTCAAAGGTGAAAACACATTTTGTGCACCACCATCCACCTTGCTCGTGTTTTCTTGAACCGTCAGGGCCGGACCGTGAGTGATGAATTTATTGCTGTCGAAGGAACTGCCTAGTGAGTCCAGCAAATGGAAAGTCTGAGAGACTCGTAGCAACCACTTCCGACCCAATTCAAAAATAATCGATTCCAAATAGTTACGGTGCCATACACAACAAATTAAGCAACCTGACAATAACTAAATTTCAGTAGTGTTCCTTCTGGGCTCTTTTCGTCTGAATTGAACAACAAACTACTGGCTGCAGGTGAATTACAGAAAAAAGGGTTAGAAACTGAGGGAGATATTACCGGATACACGTAAAACGTTCAAGCTAAGCGGGAAAAGGTAAATGTATTTCAAACGCTTGGGAGCTGAAACTTGTACATTGCACTGATTTTTGTGAAAATAATATTAGTAAATTCTAGTTTTCTTGGTCAGCCGAATCACGGGGTGTCTGTTTATATTGCGCAAAAACTCCATATCATTCTAATAAGGACAAAAATGTTTTACCACGTTCAACAGAGACCAGCATCCTTATATCCCTTGCTGGTTATTGGCTAACTTATTTGAATTTGATTGGTTCGCAGGTCATATTTATTGTTGGTTATCCGGCTATCTCAGCTGGTCGGTCGTTAGGGGCGTGGATATGCGCTAGTACGGCGAGGTCCGGTTTCGCTGCCTTTGCTCCACCTTTAGCGCGATATTAACGTAAATTCTAAAAGGTAACTCAATTTATTTTCAGAATGGGTGTACCAGGCATCATGCACGTTGTTTAATATTTACAGTTTCTGATGCCATTTAGAGGTAAATAGGCACAAAATATCTGACGGTTTTCCTTTGAATTACGGGACTCAGTGTTACACTCGCCACCGCCGAAAGAGAAACCGATCACCAAGGTAGGACGCTTGTTTGCCCGAGACTAACTTTAACCACGTCAAGCATTCTCATGCAGATTTTGCTTCCTCAACGGTGCATCATTTAGGCCTGGACTTTTGTGTTACGAAGGACAGCAAAACAGTAGTCGTGTGGTAAGGCTGACGGAGTCAAGAGGCGGGACAGAGATCGCCAGTATATTTCGACGACCAGTGATGATTCGTCTGTATCGGAGAAAATACGAAGGAACAGGACGCCACTGATTTGGATGTACAACTTTTTCCTTTTATTTTCCTAATAACCATTGACAGGAAATTCAGTCGGCTTTGCTTTTTGCTTGTATTCTGCTAGGCTGTTGCGGTTTTCGTGGAAATAAGTGCCGTCGAGCTGTAGGGTGGTAAGACGGTGTGCCTTCGGAAGTCTCATTTGGTGGGTCGATTATCATGGGAATCTTCAGCCCACGAAGTCGGTCACGTCGAGGGGTTGCTTGTTGAGCACAGCAGGCGCGAGATGAATCGTGAAGGCTAATTGTGTGTCCTTCCCACCCTCTGTTAGCAATCAGGAATGTGCACAGCACCTCCTATGTAGTGCCATATCCTTGAAGACATGAAAAGTAGTTTAAAAGAGTTTCATTGCTTGCAACGACCAGACGGAAAATACAAACGTCGTTGGAAGCGTATTCTTGTGCTCCATAAGACTTTTAGAATACTAAATGTTCTCAATAACGATAGAGCACGGGAGTGTAGAGACTAGGTCTGACATGGGAAAAACTTTCATACCATACAAGCTTTGTTGGGCCGGTTATTATTTGTGTAAAAGCTTACTGTTAGGCAATTTTACAACTGGTCGCGTAGTGACGGTAAAACAGACAAACGGAAGGGGCTCCGTCCTCCTGTTCTTCATCCCAGAGTATGTTTAAAATCGGTAAAAACACGAATGAGATTCTTGTCATAAACTAGTGATTGTAGAATCGGTGTGAACGAATTGTTACCCAATGAATGACTCGGCCGTTTGCAGTGGTTTGGAACGCGGTTATTGCCATACGCTCGTGCGGTTATTGCCGAGCATACCCCCTTTGAATCTTTTGTTTCTCAAAATAAGAGGGGCTCTGGGCGATAACCCCTAGGTGTGGGCGCACAACACGTCAAAGTCGTAGAGAATATCATTTATGGCCGCCGCTTCCCGCTCCAGGGGGTTCTGCCTATCAAGCATATCCTACTGGTGTTACAGAAAGCAAATCTACCGGTTGCTGCTATGCATCTAACGCCGATTAACGATCCATTGTCTACTGCGCTTAGGGCCATTTGGGATCCAATAAACTAAAAGCGCTATCTCATAGAAGTTGGGGAAGTGAAAAGGATAAAGTGGCATTTCATGAATGAACAGCATGAATGTATCCGTCTATGATGATGGGAAGGAGATGCATGAATAAATGGCAGAGAAATGGAGTCAACAAAAACCCCGGCCTCGTATTATCAGTTAGTACTTTACTGACCGTACCAGCCAAAACAGGTGAGTGTGAAATTTTCTTTACCGTCTTCGTAGCACCAAATATGAAGTGAAATGTTCAGTACGACTGATTATCAGTGGAGTGAAACGATTATCCTACGGATAAAATGAGCTTTGGTTTCATCACTGAGGAACTTAGGGGCCTCTGTATCACCCAGCCCGTTCGTAACATCGGTTTCTGGTCGGTTTCTTAAGTAGCAATTTAACACGAATGAACAACTGATTGGCAAGGAGGAAACCGACTGCCGGAGAAATGCACAGTGCCCAGTTGGCGTTTTATTTAAACATGTTCGTTTACTTCAAGAAAGGCCCCGAAATGCTTTGGTATATTCCGCAATGCACATTACTTTGGTTGTTGATTTCCTCCCTAATAATTCATCGTTGATTGAAGTTAACCGAATACTAAACAAACCGGCCGAAGTCCCATCAGCCTGATTGGTGGGCCGCTCAAAAACCGCCCAAGAACCGATCTGTTTTGGAGAGGTTTGGCTAATGGAGAGTAATATCTTTAGCCGCCACCATACTTCGCGTCGACTTCAGTTGCGACCTTTGGACCACTAAGAACATTTTCAGGCCAACTTGCCCGCAGACTTATATCACGTTGAGAGTAAAAGAAGCAGGTTGTGGAGAACAATTATTGGGTAAGGCATTGGGGACTGAATCCCAGCCCGATAGCTCACATTTATGGCAAACAATGGAAAATTCCCGGCCATGCCCCTTAGTTATGCGGCAGTGTTTTATTCCTGAGTGAGTGGACCCACCAGGAATGCGGGTACGTCAGTGGTAATGTCTTCAAGCTCAGCATCTACATGAACTCATTCGGTAAACGACAGACCTGAATGAGGTTCACAAAGTATATTTTTTTGGCCACGTGGCAAAAATAATGCCATAGTTCATAAAAACGACTGCCTATTAGCAAAAGCTAAATGAAACGAGACAGACCGGGCAGTTGTTGAGAAATGCTCACAGAGGATATACGACAGGTGGACACTCAGCGACTGCGTATCTATAAGCGGTGAGGGTATGGCTGGATTTGAAGCTAAAATGGCGGCGACGAAATTCCAGTTCATACTGAGTGCTACTAATGAGCATGGCCAACAATAACGAAGGCGGTCCTCGGTGCATCTTGCCAATAGGTGTGTCATCTGTCCTCTTTAGTAGAACAAGCTGCTTTGGTTCTGGTACATATTGACGCGGCAGTTTTTGATCTTCCGCTATCTTTGAACTGGAAAATTGTCCGGTGTGGAGTGCTGAACTCTTGATTGCCGGCTTAGCAGAAGGTCATTACTGTAAATGCCTACAGGGACGGTAAGCAGCGGCCGCGGTTTTTGTACCTTGTAGCCCTCCCCAAAGCCCCACCTGACAGCACTTTGCTTTTTTTAGGTGGTAGACGTCATTCTACTCCCGACTGGATCTTTACCACCCTTGACCATTTGGGGCCTCATTTTTTGTTTCGGAGACCATGCAAGCCTCGGGGTTTATTTTCCGGTGAACCCTCAATAATAAAGGGAGTACTCGTGGCTTCCCCTTCCAATGTACTCATTCTCAGATATGTAGTGTACAGAGGTAGCTCCAACAATCTTGGGACATTTTTACCATGCATGTGGCTGCTCTCCCTTTCAATCCGCCCTATTTTGCTCATCGGCTGTGCGCAAACCTGCAGGAGAAGTCGCTTGATCTTCCTAACAGTGGCTTTGGTGGTGACCTTCATTTTTTTGGTCTCGGCTTCAAGCCTTTCTGTTCTCTGCTTGAGAGCCTCGAACTCCATTGGTTCCTTGTGTTTGTGTTTGCCTTGTTGCTACACCGTTTGCGCTTCTTTATCTGCTGTTCGTTTGTCCTGACGGCTTTGTGCGTTGTCAGTCCCGGGCTCTATGTTGACCCGTCCCCCAAACTTCCTGCGGTGGCCCCGTTCATTCTTTCTGGGGATCCTCCTTGTATGCTGGAGAATTCCTCTGCCAGAGCAATGCACCAAACTTATCTATATCAAAAATTCATGTTTCGTGCACAGCTCATAAATTCTCTTATTGATGGCAGAGCAACGCTAGTGGTACCACTGACTGCGCCTATCACACTGTACACCTGTAACGACATACAATTTGCCACTGCTAACCCGAGATGAGTTTTTTCTGCAAATGATCGTCATGCTATCAGATAGAACAAAAAGTAATAAACAAGGAAGAGATGTCCAAAGCGTGAACCAAATCCTAAGCCAGTAATGGTAACTGTGTGCAATAATACAATTATCATGAGAACAGCAAATGATAAGACAGTACTTTGCCAACCAGGGATCAGTTGGGGTAAAATAATCCACAAAGTGTAAAGCTTGCCTAATTAAATACTGCGGTCTATACATTTTGTGAAACAACTACTGAAACGGATACTCAGTGACCCGAAAATACTCCGGCCAAGGTCGAGCTGACAGTGTTCCACACTACCCAAACGGATAGCCTCTCACAGCACTTATCACATGCTTTACCCAAATCCCTCTCACTGACTGCCTCTGGGTTGAAAATGACTGTGAATCGTAGGAAAACACTCGCCACCACCACAGTGGGGGCAGAAAGGTTAGGGGTTGCTGCGTTACACGGTGACGTTTGGCCGCCCGAGAGAAAGGGGCAAGTGAGAAGCATGGTAACTCGGGATTGGCATGGAAATCAAGCTGCCAGAAATAGAGAAATAACACATAGATTCGACGGAGAAATAAAATACTTCTACGAAGTGATGCTTCTTGAAGACCTGATCTTCCGTGGAGAAAAATAAGACGAACGGAAAACAGCAACTGCCAGGAAAACCTCGGGAAGTCATTGTGCTGCGGTTTCCAGCTGGATCTTCAGAATGACGGATTTCGGGTTGCCTGGATCAAAATTTTCTTTCTTTCCATAGGTTACTTTTCTGTTTATCGTGGCTGTTCTACCTCGAGAACACCTAATTGTATTTTGTACAAGAATTAGCTGTCTCTATTATGCTGAAAACTCTCCATAACCCTTACAACAACAAAAACCAGGAAGGACAAGGTTGGCCAATTAGAAGGCCATGCGTCATACGGAAACAAGAACAGTGAGGAGGATTAGGGGATGAAGGGATTCTGTGTGAAGCCTACAAACGGTGATGCCACGGGCCAGGCGGTAAAACTGCATAGAGAGAGTTGCGAGTGCTACCTGCTTTACACCGCGTAGTTGTCTCGCTGTTATCGGGTATAGTTTCCTATTAGACTATCTAGGATAAGTCCTAAAACTATATTTATAAGAGCTGTTTTTCGACGCAGAAAAAATCTGGCAATTTTTTGGAACACTATTCTCTTGGACCACCCGGTGGTAAAAGATACATGCAAAAGTGATCTTCTGACTGCTCTTCGGGTAGGAGGTAAGCATAACCTTTGTCTCAACCAAATAACACTGGCAGATAACGAGATACCACTCCGGGAAACATCATTATAATGTGACTGAAGCCGTCTTGACTTGCGTAATGCATCTGAAAACTTTACAACTGCACCATCCGCGGAAACTGCCCGCAGTTTTTAGCCAACAACTAGTACATAGTTAATTCCGCCGATTTTGACCCCTCGTGGCGAGCACTTTACCCTTAAGGCCTGCATATATTAGCATAACCCTGTATCGAATCCCCTGCTTCCGTGTAGCTCTCTAAACCTCGCGTATTGCCACATCTTATCCGATTGGTCGTCCACATAAACCACAATAGACATGCCTACATCCCTTTCCAGCCGACCCAAATCACTGTCGGCAACATTGTCGCAAGGCCGCTAAACCGCAAAACTCGCCGGATAATTGCTCCGTGTCTCTGGTAGATATACTTGGACATGGCAATAGACAAAGTACGGAAATGAACAAAAAACTTAGCAGTCTTTCCTCTCGAGTTGACTCCGCTTATCTGATTATCGGTCAACTGATGCATCTAGCTTTCTTGCTTGATCCAGCCGCAAACCATACCCCAACCCATCTAATACTGACCACGAAGTTTGTGGACATATTGGCCTCGGAAATCTTCGGATGCATGAAAAAAATGGCAAACAAGGCGATCGTGTTTAGCATTCCAGACCAAATACCTTTCTCAGCTGCCAACAATATGATCTTAAGTGCTTGCAACCTTGGCTCACAACCGTGCCGCTGTCTAAGACTCCGCGAAACCTCCCTGAACACCAACTGTCCACTGCTCTGCCAGTTTACAAATGGAGTTGTCACCGAGATCATTGTCAGCCGGCAACCTTTAGTCGTCACCAAAACCGGCTTCAAGTGCGCCCAGATATTTCTTGGCAAGACCCTACTGCAAAAAGAGGTGCACAAGAGTCACGCCCGGAAGAATAACCCCGGTGTAAATGCGATCAGCAATCCACCCTGAAACTTCGGTGCAGCCATCACTGGCCATCACCCGATGTTGCCATTTATTTCAGATCACAAGGCAACCGAAGATTAAGACAGTACGCTAGTTTCCTCACTCAATGAGCCACCTGGCAAAAGCCCCAATATTCGGAGATACCCAAGCAAATCTCTGGACGGCAACAATAGCCCTAGCATCCACAAAACTGATGAAGGTTCCTCCGACTCATCCACCCAAAAGTTCATGTTCTGCACAAGTCTAGATGACCCCATTCCCTCCATTAGCTCTACGTCGGGTCACTGAACCATACCCGAAAATCACTGCACTATCAACCCACCTCCGTCTACACCCATGCATCCTGATACCTCTGGTACTTTTGATAACGCAACCAGACCCTTAAGCTCACCCGATGCACTCACCCATTTGCAGCAAGAATGTACTTGGTTACCACCTGGGCCACATCGCTAATAAGCCCGTAAATGCAGACTGACCCTCAGAAGTCAACACTTCGTCACCAAAAGAACAAGACCCATCAATATGATGCACATGCAAACTAAAAAGAAGTGACCCGGGCGAGCGAAATTTGACCGGCCTTTTGTACTTCTGAGGATCCTACTTCTCCATCTCGGCTAACTGCCTTTTCATTTCCACCCTACTTCTACCCACCTAATTCCCTCTAATCACTGCTCTATTACATTAGTATCCGCCACACCAACTACTCCATACCTGAACCGTTACCCAGTCACTCCCTAGGAACCAACACCGTGCCACACCTAACTTCCCACTCTCACAAGACACATCCACGTCTCTTAGTCCAGTACGTCCATCCATCCGTGGTCGTATTTCTCCTTCCGGCCCCCTCCGAGACTATTCTCCGCATTCAAACTACTCTCCTAAACAGCATCTACCCATCCCTGTTTCCTTACACTATCCCCTCCTGGCTTCAACTCATCGAATTCGTGGAACGACTGAGGACCTCCCCTTATCCTTGCCCTATTCTTCGTCAACACCACTGCGGAGCCCCCCAACCACATCCACCACTACCGAGACTTGCGTCATCTCTTTCATTTATTCTCGTAAATGCCCGTTCATTATTGAACAAAACTAACGCCATCCGCAGCGTCGCTCAGACTTCCGACTTTGATATTATCATTGTAACTGAAACTTGGCTAACGGATTCCGTCCCTTCAGATCGAGTCTTTCTATTCGGCTACCAAATGTTCCTAAAGAACGGCGTTTGTCATGGGGGAGGCTGTTTAATTTATGTCAAAAACACTCCGCCGGCCATTTCACTCTCACACACAACTCTGAACGCCATTCATGATTCTCTGTGGTTACCGATTCCCCTACCTAACTCCTATCTTTGTATTATTTGCATCTATCGGCCACCTGATTCCAACGCTATAGATCTTACCAAGATTATTCATGCATTTAGCTATTTTTCATTGCCGTCCTCTTCCTCCAAATTCATCGCGGGGACTACAATGCACGGAGCATTTGCTGGAATACCCTATCTGTCCCAAACATCTTATTAGATTTCATGTCACGCATCCGCATAGGGCACTGGATCCGACACCCAACAGTCCTAACCGGAGGTACCAACTACACCGACCTGTTGTTCCCTATTGGTTTATCCGATGTTTCAGGCAGTACGCTAGACATCCTCCCAGGAAGTGACCAAGGAATAGTGTCCTGCACCTTCGTGGCTCGGCAAGCTTTTGGAAAGCTCCACCCACTCAGTCATTTCTTTTGAACAGTCAACTGTGACAAACTTATCTGCACTCTTTGCTCGTTAGACTGGGACGACTTCTTACTGCAAAGCAACCCTCAGCTGGCCACGGATATACTATATTCTTACCTATCAAATTTGCTGTCCGCAACTGCTACAACCCTGTTCATATCAAAACAAGTCCGTGCTTCAGTCCTGAGCAGAAGGCAAAACAAATATCTCAAGCTCCAGAAGGTGTATCACACCAATGGGGACCTATCTTCATTCTTGCAGCCTTAACGTCTCTTGGTAGCATTCTGAATCAAGACTGACGATATGCACAAAAAACATGAGATATCTGGCCTAAAATGCCAATAAACCTCCTGAAGGTTGGCACGCCTAATGAAGAACGGAAGTCAAAGCAGGCCGGCAGGTATTCCTCCTCTAATTTCAGCAAACAACGATCACATTACCTCACCTGTAGCGATAGCCGGGGAGCTCAATTCCTACTTTGCTGCATTCCTGACTACGGACCCCTTTACTTTGCCCCCATTCATAGACTCTGTTGCCGAGCACTTACTGTCCGATTGAGAATTTACTCTTGGGTGTGGTGGTGTTCCACCAACACTTCTACGTCTTGGAGAAACTGATAATGCAGCCCTACTATGGAAGGTCTACAACCTATCCATCAAGTTTGGTATATTGTTCTCACGGTGGAGGACTGCGGTCACCATCCCAATCCATAAAAAGAGACCAATAAATGACCCCTCAAACTAGCGCCCCATAAACCACACTCCAATTGCTTCCAGGTTGATGGAACGCCTCATCAAACAGCGGGTGTCTGTCTTCCTATTGTCCCACAACATCATCCATAGCGCGCAGCATGGTTTGGGTTTTGTGAGTACGTTCCACTCCAAATTGCAGAGACGAGAAGAACCACTGGTCTCATCTCCAAAACCTATCGGCCAGGCCATGGCAAACTGCTCACTTGCAAGTTTCACGCCAGGTCTCTCCTTGAATATTGTCCCATTATCTTCAACAACATTACAAAATCTGACCGCATTTCTCTGGAGTCCGTGCAACGCCAATTCACTCAACAACTAGTGGGATTTTCCCCCAGTTTGTGTTACAATGATCGATGCCTTCTACTAAGTCTTGACTCTCTATGGCTGCGTCGCATAAAGCTCAGTTTATGCTTCCTGTTTAGGCTGTACCACCGTACGGCCTTTTCGTGTACTGAACCCATTCGTCTCACTCCCTCCAAGAATTATGCCCTACGCCATCGGTCACTGCAACTCCCTATTCCTAGATCGAAATTAGCGCTAGGATCTATTATTTTCCTTATAAAATACGCGAAATTGTGAAATAAACTCCCGCTAGACATCCGCGGGTGTCTCTCAATTTCTTAGTTCAGAGGCTCGCTGGATTACTTCTTGACCGTTCCCAATGTGATTCTTCTTACCAGCCAGACCGTCACCAAAGAGGTGGCCTACGAAACGGGCTTGATAACTAGGATTACTGAAATAGAACTTCCATTTCTCGTCCGATAACAAACGCTGGGGCAGCTATTTTCTTTTACTTTATATTACCCACAATCTATACTACTGTAGCTACAGTTTGCTGAATTTTGTAAAAATACCTAGTTTACCGCTTGCCGGTTTTCCTAATTTTAGTCTGTTTTCGTCTTCTATTGCCAACCAGCTTAAGGTTCTTAGACTCAGATGTTCCTGCAGTAAAAAGGTATGTGGCTTTGGACCTCAGAACACTGAGTTCCGCCTTCCACCACCTCACTTGATCTTTTCACCCGTTCTTCGTTCATTCTTACTACCACCACAAGCCTGGGTTTTATTTCCGGCCCCATTCCGTTTTTCTTAATCATCTCATTCCAGAATCCCTTACCCCAGAAGCTCACTTGCTAGTATCTCCTTGGTGGCCTGTCCTCTCGTCTCATCTCTGTATCTACCATCCACAAATTACTTTTATATTCCCTCTTATGCACCACATTACTTTCCATCAGCAGAGCTGGACCCATCTAAGTCAGCTAGCCCGGAATAGTCTTCCATGGTCTCAGGCATGGTCTTGTGTTGTATGAGACTGCTACATATACGCTAGCCTGTGATTCACAACATTCGCTGTCCACTTCGTGTGTTTGCTTAGTCGTACTCTGCATTTTTTCAGCCCATGCTAGAGAAACCCCTGATGTCAACGTCACCCAAACCATAGCGTCGTCCGAACGTGGGGAAAACAGACCAACCCAGCAATTGCAAAAAAAAATACGCATAAAATTACGATCGGACAGAAAAGCTATGTGAAGTTCCTACATGGGCTGAACCAGCCCTCTCTTAGAAAAAAAAAACTGAAAAAAGGGTGGAAACAAAAAAGACCCCGCGGGACCGATTTGATCTCCAAATACCACTGACATCGGGCTGTGAAGGAGTTAGGCAACCTTCATCCTTGGGTATGTCACCCATCAGCTCAGACCTGATCCTGCCAACGCGGGAACCACACATCGCCTCTGTTCGCTCGACGAGCTTCTGGTCTTTACGCACGAGACTGACTGAGACGATAGCGCACTAGGATCTTCACATAAGCTTACCACCTCTCGCTCTGAGTTGCAACCACCCCATGCCCTCCCTAAGCGCACCTAGCATGCACGTCAAAGTCAAATACAATCGCTACCATAGCCCTGACTTTTACCTTTTGGGCCCGGGCAGCGTGCCGCCGTAACTGACGAATAACAGCAACTGCGGCAAAGCTCGGAAAAGAAAAAAAAGGAAAAAAAGAACACAGTGAATACCGGCCACATTTTGCATCCATACACTTCCATCCTCCAGTGTCTTTCTGAGAAAGCGGCCTTCTCGAAGTCCCCACATCCAAGCCACGCTTAGGTTTACAACCCCACCTAACAATAACCACAGCCTCCTGCCAACTACAGTCAAAACGGCAGCCTGGACTTAAAGCCCACTGATGCGGATAGCATATGGAGGCAACAGAGTACCAACACCTGTCTCATTTAAGTCCACAAAAATTGAACAAGGAGAACCGTTCTCATTTTCAATTCCCTACTTACCATCTTTCCTCACTTTTATAACAAATATAATAATCGTGCAACAACCACGTCATGAGATTTCCCTGCTGACATGCAATTTTAGTCTCAGTAGGCTAGCACTACCGAGTAGGAGCACAGACGAGCTCACGTCCACGTTGCTCTGCATGATAACAATTTTCTCCAAAGCATTACCACCGATGCACCTGTGGGTCCTTCTGCAACCCTACCTAATTGTTCTTCAGAATTTCCAATTGCGTGCAACCCATATATCATTTCAAACGCAGACGCAGAAGCCCACCCGGTTTACGCTACCTTGCTAGCCAGTGGTAGTACTGATCAACCCCCTGCATCCCTACGTTACTTAAACTCTCGAATTAAAACGCACATCAGAATATGGAATGTGCCACTGACAGTTCACACGAACCCAACCATTTCACTATTATTGGTCGCCATTTATTATCATAACTCACAGATGGAGCCACGTCCAGACGGCTAACATCATTTATTTCAGGTTTATCGCCGCCCACTCACTCGGGCTCCACTTCTGATAACCAAGGTTCACACTTTGACCCGTACTTACAGAGATCTAAATGGAATTTTTCATACCAAACGAGATTGCAATCGAGCCACACGACTTTAAACACCCCCAACTGCTTACCAAGAGATTGATAAGCTTCTTCTAACGCGAAACCTCTGCTACTGATGTCACTGTTCGAGTCTTCACAAATAACAGTTCACAGGCAACCAACAACTGGCTGAATGACACGTACCTTACCCCGCGTGATAAACCATGCTCACGGGTTGATGCACATCACCTTGGTCTCATGTGAAACGACCCAATAACAGAGCCAGACTACGCAACACAGGAATTTGTTGCTCAACAAATTTCGATACGCTATCTGAACGCGAGTCCACTTATCCCCCTCAGCCGTGGTTCCTAATAATGACGTCGAATATCTCTGGGAAGCAAAAAGGCAGTACACTTTTGCCAACGACAAAGAACAATAAGGCGCAAACCTACGCGGAGGTTATCTTCTCAGGTTTCTTTTGCTATATTTCATTTTTCTTTCGAACGGTATCCGGCTAGAAATTGACTCTTCACTAATTGAAGACCATCAAATTACTCTCCCTTTTTTCGGAATGGTACGGGTTGTTGATCCCGAAACTAAATTCATCTTTTATATGGATTGCTGTTTCCTCAACATTCATCCACGTTTCCAAGTGCATTTGTACACAGTTTTTTCATGCTTCCCTGTTTCGTGAGGCACTCCGCTTTTTGAAGCCGGGAATATCCGTCATTGAGCGCCCATATCGTCTACATAGAGAGCCGTTCTTTTCATTTTCATCAACTTTCACGAGTGTACCCCCATGCATTTCTTTCATTTTTCCTTGTTCGGAAGTTATTCCGTTCATAAAACCCCAAAAGGCCTCCGCTAATCACGGCTTGCATCATTTTGATTTATAAAGCATCCCTAGCACTATATTCTCACGACATATTCTGTATGTCCACGGGCTATCACAAACCAACTCGAATTAAAATCCAAACATCATTTGCCAAGCTAACCATTATAATTTCGACCCATTCAGGCTATTTCTAGCTATATTGTTTTGTTTTTGACGTTTTTGTTTCCCTTTCTTTAAAATTTCTGCATGGTTGGTCGTTTCCAGTAACGTTTTACACCATGATCATGCGCTTGCGCGTGCGTCTCGACCATGGTCGATAAATATAACGTTATTATATTTGTGTGAAACAATAAATCCTGAAGTGGTTCTTTGTTGATTGCCAATGCACAATAAATTAAATTGATTCAAAGGTATTAGGAGAAGTTGCAAGGGTGAGAACTGGTGATAAAGACTCAGAAGCGCATCCAAAAAACAGGTGTGCAGATCCGGCAGAATTACCGGTGAGGAACAGTCGGATAAAGAACAGACAGTTGAACTAATCGAGAATGTCAGAAGCAGAATTAGTTGGCCAAAATCATTCAACCCGTATTTTCGAATCTGAGTATTTACACTAATACATCTTTGGAACTGACTCGCCGAGAATTCAAAGAGCAGAAACGGAAAAACAGCACAAAGCAAGAGGAATTTAAGCTCATCGAACGGGACGTCAACCGTCAAAGGCCAAAGGTCAATTTCTTAGAGGTGAAGCCAAAAACAAACGTCGAGACTTGGGCACAAAGTCGTCTTCGAAGCTCATAGTCAGAATTAATGACAAACCAATAAATACAAGAGATCACAATCCACAGCGCACATGCACTGACGATGTCACCTCGACTGGTGATGAAACGTTTTTTATCTGAACGTCAAGATCAGCGATCAGGACACAATGGCATCCAACAACCTGAGATACAACCAACACAAGTACTTTAAACTATTGACAACGAGTCTTGGCTGAAACCGCAGGATGTCTCCACCCACCCTTCCGCTGGATAATTCTTGCAGAAGAGGAGGCACTTAGGCCGATGACATCAGGTTTTCAAATGCTATTGCTGGTTGTCAAGCACTTTTGCCGGTAAGGAGGCGCGGAAACGGAATCACCAAGTGTTTGGTGCATCAGCTGTATAATTAGAGCCGAAATAAGCCCTGTGTACTTTCTTCTCGTTATCCGAAGCTCATCCTTTCCCAGAGTAGAGGAAACTGAACCACTGATAGTAATCGACGCTGTCACTTATGGTGGAGCAGTGCTCAATGTGGCGGCTTCAACGCCTAAGAAATAGATTGGGAGCTGAAGAATGCATCCACAGGATCTTACTGAGGTGCCTTTCTGCTGGTTCTACAAGTAGAAGCCCACGCTGAAAAGATGAAGCGTCGGGATAAACTGAAACCCCACGACACTTGCTTAAGTGATGATGAAGAATGAAGGAGAGATAGGTCTAGTTGTCATGACAGCTTCCTTAAGAAAGGGCGATCAAAATAAGACCAACGTCAAACTGGTGTAGCACGAAAGGTGCACCACCAGACAAATACAACGGTAAGCTCGGTGAGCCAGAGATCACAGCGCGAGTGGATACCGCGGCGAAACTGCTTTGAGAGGCCGCCCGTGACAGCTTTGGAGAGCGGTAGAATCATATCAAGGGGAATCTGAAGACACTTTCGGGTACTTTTGCACCCTTGGTGAAGAATAAAGGAGATGGCCTGCCGCCCCGTTGGAAGTCCGGGGCGCAGACAGCACAGGATAGCGAACAAAGTCGGGTGAAGTTTAGGGAAGAGGGAGAGCCATAAGTAAATACTGGAATAAATGACGGTCCGTAGGAGGGCTTTGAAAACCCTTGTGAAGTGCAGACGCCGGCTCGAAGAAAGCCTATCTTGAGGAGTGAAAAGCTTCCCAAAAGCATATTTTATTTATGACCCGCCAAAATTACTCTCACGGGTTGCAGTTGGTTCTGTATACGACTCGAGGGGAAAACACGCTCAAATGAATGAAACTCAGGCCAATGTATTTCCCCGCTAATTTGAAGGAGTGCACAGCAACGACAGTGGCAAGAGCACGCCTGGTCGCTCTCTATTCAGCGTGATGGGAATGCCACCCGTCCGAATCGAGGATGACAAATTTAGGCGGGGGCAAGCAGGACTAGAACTACATGAGGCAGCAGGGCGAGGTAAAATATGTCCGCCCCTGTTCAAGCCACTAGCAAATCTGCTGGCCGAACCGCTTTACCAGCTACTTCACCAGTCTCGGAAGGACTGTCGACCGTCAAGAGAGTGGAGGCTGGCGCAGGTGGTGCCGGTCTACAAGGGTGGGAGTAGAGAAGCTTTCAACTTCGGAACAGTAAGCCTGATATCCGTAATATTGAAGGCCCTGAAAAGGATCTTACCAAGCCAAGTGGTTGCCCTCTTATCTGGGAATCGAATGATAAGTATATGCCAAAATGGCTGCATGAAGAACGAGTCATGCACGACAAACCACGTGTGATTCCTGGATGAAGCTACGAAGAGACGTGACGGTGGCGAAATGCTGCGGGTCTGTTACTTGGACTTCAGGGAAGCCTTCGAATAAGGAAATCACAGGCTGCTGGGGCAGAAGATTAGAACCAGTGAAACCGACACTTCGTTCGGTGGCTGGACAGCCAGGTTTCTCAGAGGAAAGAGATTCTGCGTTGAGATGGAGGGCCACTGGTCCAATGCGGGTAAGGTTGCCAGTGGAGTCCCAAAGAGGTCGGTGCTTGGGCCGGTGCTGCTTTTGGTATATATAAACAACTTAACTCACAAGCTGGAGTGCTCACATTTTGTTTCGTCGACGACCTCAAGATGGTGACAGATCATAGAAAAAGTGTCCATAAGGTAGACTTTGATAATATGCGCCACTGGTGCACAGCGAGGGAGCTCCCAATGAACACCACTAAAAGCAGGTCTCTCACCAAGGACAGCTCTCAAATCAGCCCGATGGACGGAGACAACAAGGAAGCTTTGAAGAGGAAGCATACTGTCAAAGATCCAGGGGCGTGTAGGACTGCTGATTAAACAATCCAAAGACAATTATTGGAAGCCACAGAGAGAAAGGTGATATTTCTCCCCCGCAGTTAGTAAAAACAGCTTCTTCGTTGATGAATTGTGTACTGTTGCCCTTCCACACCCCCAACACAAGGGCGAGTGGATCCATTCTCGCAAATCGAGCAACGCTTGGCCAAATCAAACGAATCCTCAAACCAGAACAAGGCTGATTCGTGGTTCCTAAGGTACCACATTGGAAGCTCAAAAAGGTAAAAATATATGCAAGCCTCATTTGTGCGACCAAGCAGACTCCACGGCAAAACGCGAGGGTTGAAACCACCGTGGCTCAAGCAAGACAATTAGAAAAGGCTCAAGGTCAAGTCTAGATGTCTCACACAAATAAACAAAAGTGCGAAGGTGTAGTGTATGGACGAGCTTATCAAAGTAATAATGAATGCGGTCACATTCACAGAGACAGTTTACATTTTGGAAAGGTTCTGACCATTTCTCCTTTACCGGATGCTGATGCAATGTGCCTTCAAGCTTCGCATCAGAATCTTATTTGAGACAGGTAACTACTTGAACTTGTGCAAATGAGATCCACAAATCTTTTTACTGAAGTTCCAAACGGGTTCTATGAATAAAAGCTTGGAGAGCTTAACCTGTTCTTCCTGGAACCACTGGATGTAATAGAGGGTCTCTTTGAAGCTTTGAGGATTACTAGGGCGGTCCGGACTTCGGAGGATTTCAGGTGCTCCCCAGAAACATGAATGATAGACTCAGAGGACAATGTCTGGGGCTTGTAAGACTCCGTTGAAATGAGGTAGTCAGGGCAAGTTTCTTCTCTCAATGAGTGGTGAATCGAGGGATTAAACTTCCGTTCCTGGTGGTGGAGGCCCGGAGGGTAGTTCATATCAAGAGAGAAAGAAAAGATGCCCAACGGGATAGCCTGTTTCGAGACCTGGTGTGTAATGGCAGACTTCCTGACGACCCCCTGAGATAAACGGCATACGGTGCTTCGGGCTTCAACAAAAATAATTTTCGCCAGGAAACAAAAGATTAGGACCGAGAATGGTCCCTCGCCTGCGGATGATGCTGATATTCAACCTCTCGCTGGCCTACGAAGGTAAATTGAACCCGGGTTTCACAGGCTAACCAGGTAAAATTGAGTAAACCTCTCGTCACACGTGATTTCCACACTTCTGCACGACGCCACCCCGGACAGGCTACTATGGCCGCGCTCACTGCCAGTCACTGCTACACGTGAGGAAAAACCACATGGAAACAGACGGGTACTAACTGAAACACGAAGCAGTTAAATAGTACCTATATTGCCCTTCTTAACAGGTCACTCTAATGGGTCAGTGATCCTAGGCCTGGCGGAAGGTTCCGTATAAACCTCATAAGCGAAGGCTGCCGTATTGTACTTTCTGGTTAGCCCCGTTTTTACATAATTGCTGTCAGAATAAAATGCGGATAAAGGAGCCACAGAGCTCCCACCGGGAAAGCCGAGAAAAATTAGGTGCGATGCTAGACTGCAAAAAAATTTGGATTTAGCGGAGTCCCGGGTTACATTGAGGAAGCTTTGAAGCCTAAATTCAAAGTCGGAAAAAAGAAGAAGTGAGAGGAGTTTCTGGGTAAGAGGGGCAAATGTTTATATTCCTATCATGAAAATCTAGGAAACAACACATTACCCTTTATCCGACTCACAACTGGTCCTCAACCAGTATTGGAACCAAACTGAATTGGTAGGAGAGATTGGCTTGTGTTGAGGTGTACTTGAAGCTTTAGCACGGTAAAGTGTGCTGTATCTGACGCCTGAAGCTAGCTCTTTTGCAACTTCACTGGAGCCTCACTATTACCCACTTCAAAGCCGTTTAACTCCTCGTCGCCGTATTCTTCTATTTTCAAATGTTATTATTTCACTCTTCAGCATCAAAAATAAGTTTATGTTTTTCTCCCTGTTCTTCCTTTTTTCTTAGTCTTCCCGACATTCACTGCCACATCTCTAGTCTGGCTGATAAACGCAGTAGAAATAAAGAAAGCATTCAGTTTCATCCAAGAGAGCAACACCATGGCAGCCTAGAGAGAAAAGCAAGGATAACGAGCATCAAGGTTTCACCTTTCACAGAGGCTGCTAGCAGTTTCACTATGACCCACAGATTAGTGGGGTCCAAGACCATTTATACTTTCGCCGGGATTTCATCATTTTGTGAGATTGAACTGGATGGTCACAGAAGTAAAAATCTACCGAAATTTTGTGATCAGCAGAAAGAAAGCTGCATTCGATTCTCTGTTTCAGCAAGCCAGCAGCCCTGAATCCTCGGCCTCAAAAACTGTATGCAAATTTGGGCTAAGCCTCAACGTCTCGTGATCTAATCTGAGCTGAATCAGCAGCTCTGGAGGCAACGGATAAAGTATATGAATTTTATCCACCAGTTCGCCCCAGGTTTGACAATAGAGGATCTCAGCGCTCCCCCAATAGGCTGGCCCAGCTACCGCTCCACAGACACAATATATGGAGCCCAGCTGCCAGTTAAGCCCTTTCGAATATCTTGGACGCAACATGGCTTGAGTCCGGCGAGTTTTTGCCACAAGAAAACACCTCGAATATTTGGTTGCTTATTCAGAAAAGAGCCACAATAGATGGACACATTCTGGCAATCCTGCCTAATGAAGAAGAGCAATTATGATGCTCTTATCTTTGAATCTGTCACCGGATGCTCATCGCGCAGCCCGTCACCGAGGAGTTCAGGATCTCTGAAACGACCAACTTCTTCCAGCTCAGGAAGTTTCTGACATCCCACGTGGAACCCATTTTCTGGGATGGTGACATAGGTGCATTTAACCAACAAGATGAACAAAGCATATCAGGCGCAGACATTCGTTTTGTGCCGGAGGTAAAGATTATAAACAACACCAGGCGTGTACCACTACGTCTAATTCTCCGCCTGCTGGAGCAGCATGCATGCCTGTTTGCCATAATGAAGCGCACCTAACTGAATGTAAGTGCGGAAAAATTCAAACCGATTCAAACCCAATGAAATTGAAAAATTGTGGCCACTTGAGGGAGGTGAAAAAGAGTTTACAGGAACGGGCTCATTCCAACTAATCCATTCTACTTAAGCGTACTTGCCAGATGCGGGAGACCAAACCTCTTGCGCTAACCCTCCACATGCCGGACGGAACTCCAACCACTTCGTCTGAGCAAGTGATTTAGATCATTGCTGATAGGCTTCTTCCTCGGAACCGGTATATTTCTAACGGTAGGACTAGTCCCATATGCTCAACACCCACTTAAACCTTGCCAGTTTGTTTACTGGTGTTTTCCAGTTGCCTTCTAGAGAAGCCCTCAGCCCCAATGGCCCTAATGCACCTCCACGACATTGCTTACCCCGAAAGATAAGATCTACCGGTACACTGCCGAATAGGTAACCAAATACTACGCCTGATAATGCAAGCTCAGATAGTGCTCACGGAAACCAAAATACAATAACTATGACTTCTCACACCACTTGATCCATTATGCCCTATTTTCAACCTCCCTACCTCTGTTATTTTGCTCACGCTTACTTTCAGCTTGAACACCTTCAAGACTGCAATTTTCCTCATTTGAACCCCAGAACCACCCGATGATTTTGTTGCTTAGCTGTATTATATCGCGTAAACAGCCTAATTTCCCCGTCCGTCTACAACCTTGTCCATGGCTGGCTGCAGCGAATGCGGTCTGGTCACGAGGATTCACCCACAGGAGTCCTGATACTGCTGCACATGCCTCATCGAGGCTTACCGTAAATTTCTTGCCACAAGGCTCTCGATGTGAAAGCTATAGGGACCACTATGCAGGGGTTCCAAGCTGAAGACTGAAGGGTCCAGATTCAGTGGTGTCTTCCTTTTTCCCATGAGGGAAGAACGAACGTGAACCGCATCCAACCCTAGCCGAAAACGACCAACACAGACAAAGAATGGCCACGTTAAACCGAACGCAATCATGTATCTGTCATTTCACTAGGGTATTCTGGCCTGTTGCAAAGGTCTTCATCCATCTTGTCTGCCTCATTGTGCTCCTCGTAGGCACGGTAATTCACTTTCTGATTGTTTCCTCTGGGGACTCCATCTTTCTTCCACGAGCCACAAGGTCTTGAGTCAGATTATACCTCATAGTTGTCTTGAGAATTTTATCCCCCTGTCAGGGGAGTCCGTTCCTTTTCATATCCACCAGTCATCCGCTCACCCAAATGGAATTCTTACCGGCCTCTTTGCATCATGACCAATAACAATTCAAAGTTTACTGGAGTATGCATCACCGACCGATTTCCGGCACCATCCTTGTGAGCCCTGTATTTTTTGCTCCCCGACGCAAGGTCCGTCTTAGACCCGGCCGACTCCTTTTTATGGCCCCAGCCGACTCGAAAATAACCCACTACCCAAGTATTCTGCCGCAACGTTACCTCGCTTAAACTATCCTTAGCCTGAATCCTCTGACACTATGACGTGCGACTATCATTTAAAAAGTTTGAATTTGGTACCGGAGTCTTTGATCGTCCTTTCATACCTGCCTGCAGACCACGGTCGAGAAATAGAAGCTTTATTATTATTATCATTAGCTTGATCACCTTTACTCCATTTTCTACTATTCCCCAGCGTCAAGCCTCCCCATTCTTCCACAAAAAGCTGAAGAACCAAACCTGGACAGCGTCCTTTTCTCAATCCGGGAGGCCTGAAGTGCAACTAAAACTGGTCAAACCGTGTAGCCAAATTGGCCCGGACGGCACACACCCCAGGATGCCAAACGAGTGCGTGAATATTCTAGCCTCCGCAAATTTCGTGCTAATACAACGCTGGCTAGACTGCGGCACTTTTCAAAGCTCGAGGAAGAAAACTACAACCACGCCCATTATCAAACCTGGTAACTGGCACTTTCCTTCTTCTAGATACGGGCCAATGAGTCTAACTGGCATCCTTGCTGAGTTCTTTGAGCACATCATCAAAGAGGTGATGTTACGACACCTGTCAACAAAAAACCTTATTTCTCCCTTCCAATACGGTTTTTTGCCCGACAGACAATAAAAATAAAAATGATTTATTTCGGATAACTCCTGGGCATACCGGAGTTCAAGATCAACAGTTTTAATTGGAAGTGTTATTCGATTTCCAAAAAGGTGATTCAAGTATGTGCACTCGATATAGTATAGAAGCCAGTATGTAGGTTACTAGTTATGGTGGCGCCCGAAAAATATGAACTCCGGATCGAGTTGCCAAGCCGACCGAGCCCAGGTGAAGCTGGTTAGAAGTAGCAAATTTCACTCAAACATTACAAAAGGGGGTCCGCGCAAAGAGGGAATCAAATAGAATTGACGGAATTTTCGTCTACTTTGAGAAAAAAGGAGTTAACAAGGGATACCTTAACCATTTTTAGCGTTTTACGGTGTAAAGAACGGCCTGAGAGTGGGAATCAGACAATAAAAAGGAGTGAAATTGCGGATACAGCACAGAACGTTCTTTCGAAGATTACCCTTAAAAAGTTAGGCGAATAAATATCGACTGAGTCAAGTAAATACCCAGTGAAGGACTTATCTATAGGGAGAGATTGCCGAAGTGGTTATGAACGAAATGGCCGGATATAAACACGTAATGGCGGAGCAGTTTGTTTACTTCCAGAAGACTGAAATATGATGCTCCAACAAGGCAGTGGAACAGAGTGACAGATATAAACGTGATGCGTAGCCACGATAGCAGCGGAGTCACGGTTTGTAATGGAAATGAGTATTGAAATGATGATTCAGTATTTACCTAATGATGAGCACCATCTGAGGGCTGAGAAAAATGACCAGTAAGTTGCAATAAAGAAAAAATTGTCCGAGGGGATTCACCGAGATGAATCAACGGGTATGAAAAACACTAAACAGCCGATGAATACATTTGCGAAGTTGGATGGTGAGGTAACTGACGGATAAAATACTATCTTTTGATGTTCTATGTGGAAGGTGGATCACGTGATGGCGACAAATGAAAAAGCAGCCACAGATATAAACATATGAGGGGACATGATTCTATGCAAGGTGAGGATGTTGCAGTGCTACAGTTCTATGTGAGCGGACCGTAGGACTGATGGGGAGAGAGCAAATCATCCCAATATAGTCGACTGTCGAGATGCTCTGGAGACAAATATTCCTCAGTGGAATATATACCGTTAATAAATTGTGGAATGGAAGTGCAAAGCTGCAATAAGTGTGTCCTTCTTCAGACATGTCGGCAAAAGTGGTAAAAAGCGGTGAGATTTATCTTCAAGGATTTGTCAAGTTTGCGAATGAGACAAATGAATAGTTTGGCATTGATCCACGGGATAAAAGACAACATATACGGTGAGCCTGCACGGTGTCGACCTTTTAAACATGCGATTATTATGCACCAAGGCGAGCATATGTTGACAGGTGGTAAAAAAAGATAAGTTACCATGGGAAACGTACTAGTGGGTACGATTGAAATCAGTGATAACTGGGAAAGACAGTGGCTTACTTGTAGCGTTTCTGGCGGTAAAATAGTTGTTTTTTTCTGCAACCGGTGCTGGTCAGTGGGGTTGATCGTGAGTCATGAACCACCAACTAACTGGTTGTGACGGATGGTTTGACACAGGCGTACTCTTAGGGTGAGTCCTTCCTTGCCATCCTCATAGATTTTGCAAAAGCCTTTACCTGAGTGGCGCACAAGCTGGAGGTTTAGAGTATCATCAGTAAGCCCTCCTGAGTGCTTAAGACCTGTCAGTCCGAGAGCAACTCTACAGTGCTTGCAGGACACTCGTGGTCCCTACCATCTCCAGTCACAATAGGATTCCTCGGGGTCCCACATTGCGTCCCTCACTAATCTTGATCTATATGGACGATCCGTCAGACACATTGGAGTCCAAAATCACCAAGTAGGTGGATGATAAGCCCATCTGGGTCTTTTCAAGTACACAACTGCAGTCGGCTATGGATGCAACCGAGGGCAGGTCAGTGAACTGGAGTATACCGATAAATGACGATAAATGCTCAGCATGTCCCTCGTGGCTCTGTGGATCAACCCTTCGGAACTGACGAAACATAGCAATCCTAGAGGGTGAACCAATATCAAATAGCATGTGTCTGGCACACCAGAGACCACTCTTTTTCATCACATCAACCGAAGACTAGCAGGACTGCCTTCCAAAATTTAAACATTCGCTGTATAAGCTTTTGTACTCTTCTTCGTATTTTTATGGGGAATTTCATGAAGGGTTCTTGTTTTAAAATCCCGCAATCTGGACATGCTTAGTACTTTCTTTTCACCTTCTCCTTATAAACATATATCTGACTGTAGGACTTTTGAAAGTGCCGTTTCACCCCTTTCGGTTTTCACATGCACACCCCAACAAGTGTGATTTTTGCCGAATATCTTCTCGCTACTTATAAACAGGACAGTGCATAAAATATGGGGCAGTTCTTGCAGAACGATGAGATATCAGCAGAGGTTCGCGATTTTCGTCCGGTAACCTCTGAAGAGTACCGTAATGAAGCTAGGAGTGACGCTCTGATAACTACATTGCAGTTGAATGACATAGGAACGAGGCTTCAAGATCAGCCAAAGCGGAATTTTCAGGCTGCTTGTGATATGGCCAAATCTTCAGGAGCCAATCGAAATCAGTCACAGTCCTTCGGATCTGACAGTATTCTGCGTGCTGCGGCACCCGTCATGACTCCACATGTAGCTATTTTACAAGCCCCGAAGTCTTTATCGACTCTGATTACCTCTGTCGTGCCTAAATAAACACTTTATTCTTGCGGTTTACCAAAACACCTCTGCGAGGAACGTCCCGCTGGAAGAGATATTTGCCAAGCCTACGGAAAAATTAGACACTTCGAAAATGTATGCAGGTCTAAACCAGCTTGGTCTTCAGTCTCTTCGGTTCTCAGCCCAATAATATCGTCGGCTTCCACCGACGCTGCCTCTGTCCGTTTGTCTCGGGTAATCACCTCGAATTTTGAAAGCGGAAGAGAACGACAAGCGCTAATAAACACTGAGGGTACCGAAATCTATGCGCCCCAGTCAGACTTCAACACCTATCACAGTGCGATTCAAAAATCGCTATGGCCTTGACATCATTGACCTGTGGTATTACTTACTACTGCAAAGTAAGAATTCTCTATCAAGAAACTTCTGGTGTTTGCATGAAACTCTCGGTGATGGAATATTCGCACGCAGATATCCTTCTGGTGCATGACTTCCCCGGACCTCGTGACAGATTGGGAATACCGTTGAATGGCACACTGGACATGTCTTTCTGCCAAAGTTCAAGCACCCCCACTAGTCGCCCATTTATCGTCAGACTAAACCAGTCGCCATGAACTTCCGTAAGCGCCACGCCGAAAATGAGAAATTCATCCAATTGGAGATAAAAAGGCTTCAAAACGACGGCAGTATTGAACTTCTGGACTCCCCTTGGAGGGCTCAGGTTCTGAATACTGAAAATTCGAATTGTTCTTTACTTACGTGTATGGCGGGAACCAATCAAGCAAAACCAAGAATGAGAAAATTCAGTGGTGGCGGCTTGAGCCACCAGCCTACCATCATAACATACTCTACCGGCCCGGTGTAGATAATCATGTAGCTGTTACACTGACTCGCAGCACTTGTGTTTCTAATGCAAACGGAACTCAGTCAAGGCACTAACATAGCTCCTCCTGTCACATTGCGATACTTCACTTGGTTTAATTTGTGCACACGGGAAGTTCGCCTCACTCTGTAAGTGAAGTCAGAAATATGATTCATCTGTGCCCGGTCTGTGCAGGGACTAAGCCGCGGTTTTTCAAACCCGCTGAGAATTGCCTAATCTAAGCTACGCGACCGTCCGATCGACTGGGCATTGACATGAAAGCTCACTGCCTTCCAATAAGCAAAATAACTACATCCTGACGTTTATTGATGAGAACTCTCGTTCACAATTAGCAATCGCTTGCCCGGATAAACCGGTAGCTATGAAGCGAAAGTATCTTTGTCAACCAATTATTTCATTTGGCGTACCAGCCTACATGCACTTTGAATGAGGATCCTCTTTCGCGTCACCGAAGCTAACACCGTTCATACGAACTGAGAGGATGGCAATCAGTTGCAAGACATCATATAATCCTCGAGCTAGTACAGCGTTTGAATGGAACTAAATGGGAGGCGATCTCTCTGGCCGCAAAAACAGGAAACCTCTAATTTCGCAATGAGCATCCTCGCTTTTAGACTCACTCTATTCGATTCACTCACTACACTGCACTACCACAAAATCTACTCCGCATGAGCAACTGTTCTGTTGTGTTCGACGCTCAACTGGTGGGACTTAAATGCCCACGTTATTGACGATGCCGTGTCGGTGACGAGCATGGACAGATCCTCAAACTTTGAATCCCTGGTGAAGTAGGTAGATCTAATAAGTTGTATTCCCCAATATGCCCTTGTAAAACAGCCGGGTGAAAGAACAGGAAACATCTTTTTTCACCGATCTGCTGTTCGAGTCGATACATCCCCGGCGTCGACCGACGAATCCCCACTTGGAACGCCACCCAGCGACCTCCTACAGGATCGGTCAACAATACTGACGTAAGTGATGGTCCTAAAGCGCGGGTTGCTGACAGTTGACAGACACACCAATCGCAGATGTGATAAGCTGAAGAAACATACACTTGTTATTGGTGAACCGGTCATATATAAGCCTGAGCGCACAGCACATTCCTCACTCCGCCAGTACGTCCAGTGCCGCGCGGTCGGGCGAGTAGAGTACGTGCCAGTCGGGGATTCGACTTTGTTCTGGCTACTGGTGCAAAGGTTTACCTGGATCTGAAGGCGTAAACATTGTTCGCCACGCTTTGTTTATGACTGTTTAACCTCGGGAATGGCAGCCAAATATAGGCCAAGCTGATAGGTTAGGTTATTCGATTCAGCTGATGACACTGGACGGCATCTCTGATGGACCAGGATTTGACGTAACCTCAGATGGGGATCGTATCTGCATATATTTTCAATGTATGTTTATCTTTTTTATGCGCAACCAGATGGCAACTAAAAATTTTCCGGGTGCACCTTTAGCGCTTAAGAGGAAACAAATGCATCCCAAAAATATGATATACCTAATATTGTACTTCCAAACTAATCGTGCTCGCAGCGGCCGCAGGTTGGCCGAACGGGAGCGGACTAATTCTACCAGATGGACAACCCGCCGTGAAAAATTCCTAGCAGGCCAAGAAGCGGCGGCACTCCAAACCACTTTAGCAGAATAAATGCACCCTTTCGTGGAAGACCATAATGACATTTGAAAGCTTGCTAGTGTGCGAGGCCATACCAGATCAAAGCGTAGCAAAGGACTGGTGGCGATTTCCAATGTTGGTCCATTTTCTATCACCTGCTAGCCCTTAGGTGTCACGCATTTTGGATTCTCTGTAATCCACCACCTTTAGGAGCTGGTGGCATGGCTTACTCTGGGATCACCGTCAGAGAGGGTAGCAACCAGCTGCAATCATAAGGGTGGGTCTCGGAAACCGGTAGGTCCGCGCTTCCCGCAACAGCCGGGGCCTTTGACCGCCAGCTCCCGTGAAAAACTAGAAAAAATGGAGGTATAAGGAGATCAACAATTATCGAGGGGAAGTACTCACAGGGACTGTGAGGTACTGGATTAGATGAAGGAGGAAAAACGGAAAAAAGAGTAAGAAAAAGTGGAATGCTGAGATGGTCTAGAATACTAAAACTAGGCTCAATTCGCTGACTCACGGGCAGACCTGAAAGCATAAGACCACAAAGCATCCAGCTTTCTCTTCACCACTGCCACAGTAATTGCCTCCACCGACGCCTTGGGAAGGCTTCCCAGTTTTTAACTTTCCTGCAATGAACCAACTGGGCTGTGATGGGTTCACTGGTCCTCGGCTTGATGGGCTTTTTCTGGTGTCAGGGATGAACAGAGTTTCCTTCGCGGGTAAACAGCGGCTTGTTCGTGGCTGACAACCCATTTGCCTTTCTTGTTGTTTCAGTCGGATCTCCAGATCCCCCCTGCGCTTCAGTGGAAGTAACCCGAGCTCTGCTGGCCTTAACTTGTGCTACAGCCCTCGTGGCCCAAATACCGATCTCGCAATCCTTTTCTGAACCTACTGCGGAGATCGGGTTTCCCTCACTAAGCGGGGTCGGACAAGGGTCTACTACAGCGGCCGCGGCACCCAAGGGTCTGTCGGTACGAGCGTTCTGCGCAGCAGACGCATGACTCTGTTTTCATGGTTAGCGGAAGAAATTAAACCTAGGGCTCAGAGTCACTTGAAACGTTTTGTTCCTTAACTCGCACCTCTGAGCCAGTCGTTTCGGGTTGTCTGGCTTCGGAAACCGCATTCTGCTGATTCTCTGGGCAACCGGAGGTGCACATTTCGCCGGACTGAGGCAAGTCCCATGCCACACAATATTGGTAGACGGCATCTAGGTCCATCTGGACCTGGTCAGACCCTGGGCATCCAAGATCCCTGGCGGAATCTGCGAACATGAAGCAAGAGGATCTAATGGCCTGCCGCAGGTCATTTACGTTCGCCCAGAACAGTTCGGGACCCAGTGCCTATCTCTGGAGGACGCCACTAGGTGCTGTCCACATTGAGGACTTCGCGTCCTCAGATTTGACATAGGATCTGCGGTAAGCCCAGGAGATTTTCACCATTCGTTTAGCCCCGCAGCCACGCCCACCCCCCAGCTTATGCGGAGGCAACGTGTGGTTTACACAAATAAGAGCCATACGGAAGTCCAGGCAGCAAACTTTTACCTCCTTTCCCTGGTTCAATCTTTTGGTTGCCTCATCAAAGAAGCTGGGCGATTTACTGAGGCGGGACTCGCCCTTCCTGAAGCCGTGCTGTTCTTCGGAGATTAGAGTGTTTTTCCCCTAAGTGAACAACGAAGGCATTTCGGGATATTTTTTTCATAAATTTCAATACCCCTGAAAGCTGGACAACGGATCAGAATCTCGTCACCTTGACCTTCAAACCTCCCTTGTAAGCGGGCACGACTTCAGTTTTTCATTCCCCCAGTAGCTCAGCCTCCCTGAGAAATATTTTGAACAGTGTGGATAAGGGCTTGCCAGTGTTCAAGCCACTGTTCTGAGGATCGATGGGTGGATTACATCGGGTCCTGGGGCTTTCCCTATCTAATATCTATCCTACATCCTCTGGGGCTGTCTCCATCAAATCTGCTGGAGTGATCTTAGACCACCCTGGGGTCAGTAGCTGTCTTCTTTTACGAAATCCCCGGACCTCCGTGGAGTATTCTTGGAGAACTTTCAACTTCCGCTCGCTATTGTCCACCGGCCTTCCATTTACTGCTTGCCGGTACATCCGCATTAGCCCGAAAGTAGTTAGAGAAAGCCGTTGGGTGTTTCTCGGTCATCCCAGCTACGTCGATAGGGTATGTCAGTTCGCCTGTAATTTGTTGTTCACAAGACAGCGTGTTCACTCTCTTCTATTCCAGCAATCATCCATGCCCCCTGGCCTGCCGACTCCTCCTCCACGCTTGTTGTTTACCCTTAAATGCCCGCGTCATACTGACCTTCCACCAAGTTGGCAGACCTCGTCTACGGACTCTTGGCATGGAATCTATTTCTTCGGTCAGCAAAACAAGGTTACCTTTAGTGCTTAACCACATCTCATTCAAAGTACCTTCATGTTATCAGACCGAAAATGCTGTCATCGACAGCAACCCACACCCAAGCAATCTCCTCAGTTTTCTTCGCCATTTTTCTAGAGGTTTTGCTCTCACCCGGGAATTGGAACCTGAAAATCTCACTGTTGCTTGCACTGACCGGAGCATCTATTCTCACCTAGCCCACTTCCGTGGGGAACTTGTTGATATTGGGAATGGAATGCTGGTAAGCTTCCTTTTGAGATACGCGCTCTACTACTAGCTCAAACACCCATCCTCCTACTCTTCCGTCCCCCCTATCTGCGCTATGCACAAGAAAACCTACAGGGCAACCCGAACTTACTCTGTTGCCTTCTGTCGGCTATGAGTCCGTGATGGCTATTCGGTCCTTACCCTCAGATTTCGCTCCATCCCCTCCCCCCAAATTATCCCCCTAGTCGTCTGCGTTGCTCTGCATCAATGACATGTTCCTATTTTCTAGCCACCCACTGACTTGTGGTGCTTTATTTTTCTACTCGGATTTTACTTTTGAGTGCATCGCCCGTTTTTTCCGCATCCTGGTTTCCCTGTTGTGCTATGGCTCTGCTATCGCTTCCTACTACTTACCATAAGATTCCTAAAATCTCCCAGCTGCCTTGGTTTCGCTGGTCTCTTTGCTCGGATGTTGGTCCCGGGCTTAGCACTGGGGGTGGTAGGCCGCTCGTTTACACCGCACCACCTTGACTTTGCAGGGCCTTGTAGACAACCAATGAAGTCAGAAGCAGTACGGGCGAAAACATAACTTGCGGACTTGCTGGTATCGCTAACGCGGACAGTGTGAAGATTCTAATAATGTTTTTATTAGCTTTGGCCCCTCATGGTGCCGAGTTACCTGGTTCAATAGTTACGCGGCCTTCGGAGTTCCTGTTGATCTGGCCCGCAGCTGCGAGAAAGGCATATCGATGCCTAGGGTTTCCCAAGTCGACCGGGGTCGGCCTTCCAGGTGCCCACCCTTCCGCATTGGGATTCCATCTGCACAGCCTTAGTCTCCTCCAAACAATTGCATCCTTTTGCACTCCATCTTGTCTAGTACTATCCGTCTTCAGTTTTGGTTTCGTTTCCGTGTTTCTCTGCAGACCGGCCCCGCCAACCCCTTTCGTCAACACACTTCTCTTTCGCCTCAGTGCTATCCTGGCGTGAGCCCAGGTTTCTTTGATGGCTTCCGCCAGGTAGGCAGGTTGTACCCTCATCTGTCCAGTTTGCGTGGCCTGCTCCTAGATAAGGTCTGCCAACCCTTTCAGCTGCCATTGTGAAGGTTCTATATGTCTCCATTTGCTTCAATTTCGCCTCCTCCACTTCACAATGAAAGGAGGATAGTCTACTCGCCGGTGTCAAGAAGGTGCCTCTCATGCTTTCCTGTCTAGGTCCACGATATCATAAGCCTCACCGTTCTCTAAGCACAAACCTGTGCTGAGCATGGATTTCTTGTTTATTTTGCTTCTCTCAGTGGATAATCTTCGGGGCAGTTTTCTCCTGCGTGTCATGCACTACGAGCTTACCATGGTCAAGTGGTCACTGGCCCAGGAAGACAAAAAAGCCTTCTCCGCCATCTTGCTGCACGCCCAGTGAAACTTGTTTGAATGAATATCGCAGCACACACACCCAGACATCTAAAGTACAACGTCCGTCTCTTCACAGGAGCAGTACCACGTACTGGGACTTTTCAAGTACTACCAGTGTTGTTTGGGGATTCGACATTTTGGACGAACATAGAATGATAGTTTTCACCGGTATACCAAAGGCGGCTGCTGAGTGTATTCCTAACAGCAAGGTCTAACGTAGCTCAGGAGTGCAGCAACTAGAAGCTATACAAAAACTCCGCTGCAAAAGGATGGGAACCGGAGTTAGCTGAGATGGAAACTAAGGCCTCTTAACCTGGGCTCAGCAGTCATACTGGAGCAAAACAAACCAGCATGATGACTCACCGGTTCCTCGTTCTTTGCATTTTACGTACTACCTCTGTGATCAACTTAACGAATAGGTCATGACCTCACGCTCGAAGTGAAAATGAACAACTTTTTGTTTCTCGAGGAAAAAGCTCTCTCTTCGTTTCGGTGCTAAAAAATGTTAGCTCTAAACTCTACTTTTGTTTTTCCTTAAGCATCATAGGCAGGAAATTGATTTCCAGGCAAATACCGATGCCGGATTTGCAAATATCTACTGTTTTCGATTTATGAGCAGAAACCCGTCACTGCGTAGAGAAGTTCCAGGCTTCGTGACTTAAGAAGTGTCTTCAGGTAACTCATGCGAGGTCAGGTTGTGAAGATCTGACAAGGACCGGCGTCAATTGAGCGTCCGGATTTCTATCAATGGTATGCACAGGGATGGGCAACTGCTTCTGCGACTATGGAAATGTTTCCTCGTTTGTTACAAGAGTGGACTTGTTCTTTCAGTTTGTTGACGGAAAAATAAGAAGAAACGCTCTTGTAAACCTCCCGGCAAGTAAGATCCATGAAAGGTAACGTTCTATTACACCTAGTGCTTCAGATTGTAGGCACAAACACAGGACACTGAAAATCCTTGGGTAAACCACAATTTCTTTACACTCATCAGCATCCCACTTCAGCGAATAGCTCGTCCCACTTAGCAACCAGCATCTTTGGAAAATGCCCCACACATTGTGCGCTAACCATTACTTGCGTTGGTCTATCGACCATTCCCACCACACCAATTCTAAATAAGTTCGCTCGCCCACTTAGCCTAGAGCGCGGCTTCTACAATTCTACACTATTTCCGCTCGTTTTTGAACGGTGGCCTGTTGCAGGAAATCTTCCCAATTATGCTCGGTAAACTCATCAGGATTTCAAATAATCTGATGCGGTCTCATCTGAGTCTACATTTATCGAGTGAGAAAAGTCTCATTTCGAGCAGTGGCTGGTTTTTATGATTTTCCTCCCTGTCCTTCAAACACTTCAATGGCTATTCGCTGGAACTTCCCTCGGCAGGCTGCATATTTATTCTAAAAAAGCTGCCCAAGCCTGTAGACAATGCTCTAAAAGTTCCCACAATACTGCTCTGTAAAAAGATGTGAACAATTTCACGGATCTGCACAAAAGTGCTGAGTGAAACCGACAGAGCTCACTTCTCGCCCTGTTGGCAGCTAGCCTGCACTGTTCAGCACACTGGAAGCCCGCAGTCATTTGGAAACCCAAGTCCCTTAATGGCTGTGTCGTCTCAGCTATGAACGGTCCGTTTTAGCCCATTACCGTGACTCCCATTGAAGCTCTGGTTAGCAGATGGCTCCTGTTTTGAATTAAGGGCATATTCCTTTTCATTGTCCGGCTAGCTACGTGCGTCAGGTCCCTTGCCAGTTCGCCACGTTTACCCGATCCCACAAATTTAACGCTGTCTGCCAAAATGAAACACGGTAGTGGTAATCCTTCCACGAAATCGTTTACGTTGTGAAGAAAGAAACCCGTTATTGGCCTCTGAGGTTTTCCACAGAATACTCCGGCTGGGTTTCACCTGCAGGTTTCTACTCCAACATAAAACGTCCTGTTTGTCAGGAAGTCCATTACCCACTTGTGTATTTGCCTCTCTATCCAAAACGCCTCCAGGTTCCTCTGTAATGGGCGATGGTTGACTGCAGCGAAAGCCTCCCCGGAGTCTAAGTGGCAAACCTCGACCATCTTGCCCTCGTCGAGCTTTTTTGTGACTTCATCCGGGAGTACTAAGAGGCTTGAAAGACAGAATTTGCCCTCCAAAAACACATGCTGTGCTTTGAACAGCAACTCATGGCTCAGGGGATGACCACATATATGTGCCCTCAGCAGTCAGTCTGAGCACTTGCAGTGGGTGCATGTGAGGCCTACAGGACGGCAAGTTCCTTCGTCCGACCACGACTCGTCTTTAGGGATGGCCATGACCGTAGCTAACACCCACTCCAGCGGTAATTCCTCCTGGCTAATTGTGGCACAGTAAAAGCGGCACACGTGTCACCGATCATGGCAACCAGTTGCTGTTTTATAGCTGGGGGTATACCATCAGGCCCTACTGACTTGTGTATGGTAAGCCCTTGCAATAAGTTCCTTGCCTCCCGTTCCCCAACTTGCAAGTTGGAAAAGATAGGAGCAACAGCTTGCATTGAAACCGATGTTCATTGTCCTCCATCACGTTCAAGTAAAGCCTCGTAGTGCGTGCCTGAGGCATCTGCCTTGCTCTCATCATCACATACTTCGCTCCTATCCCTCAAGACAAGAGGTCTCACTCCATTCCTAAGCGGAGCCCTTCACTGAACACATCGATAGTAAGTTTTCGGGGTTTGGTTAAAGTCCCCGTCCAGTTGCATTTAGTAGGCTCTTTCCCCCTCACGTTTGGGTTTACCGACCGAGTTTCTATCCTCCTTGTACCATAACCGGGCTCTTTCGCTACCAGTGGCCTTGAAGGTCTGCCATATTGTTTTCTCCCCTTGCCTGCTAGCCGAACCGTCGTCGTCCACCAAGCTGACTTGGCTTTTGTTTCTGCACTCCCAAAGTGAGACAAGGCTGTTTGACAGCTCTAGAAGATTTCCTCGACCTTGAGCCGCATTTCCTCCATTCAAGCTCTCTCACCCTCCACCGCCAGCGTAGTTCCGCTGACCTGGCTCTGAGTTCTCATGTCTATCCTCCAAAAATTTTCACGTAACTTTCCTGTGACTTCCGCTTGCCTGAGACAAAGGGAGTATTTGCTGGTGACATGATCACTTTTGCACGAAGCTGTCAACAAATCTACACCATCCACGTCACTTCCATGCCTTGTGTTCACTAAGCCAAGGAACGAAGGCTGTTGCGCAGATCCGTATCTTGTATCTCTTTCAGTATGCTGAACCAGAGCTCTGCTAAGCATCCATTTGACGAAGTCATCCTATGCTCCACCCCACATGCAGCTGTCTGTTGTCTAATCCGTCTCTAGAAGGTTAAAGTCATCTACTGCTAGAAGGCCGCTAGCCGATGTCTGGAGTGGCTGTAGTGCACCATCAATCTTTTACCCTCACCCAACGTTCAGTTTGGGCTCCTGCACACGCAAGCAACACCTGTCTTCGTGGCACGCAACCCTACGTGGATGGCACATATTTGGGTGCTTGTTGTGCACAAACTCACTTCTGATTCCATGTGGACTAGTTCTTTTCTGATCAGAAAGACTACCCCACCACCTGCTTCTCATTTCTCTTGCTTTATTCGTAGACGAAATGGCAGCCTTGAACCTCATGTGAGATATAGTCATTTTGCGACAGATACGCCTCGGACACTGCGACAATTTCGGGATTGCAATGAGCAGCTCTAGTGGCCAGTTTCGCCCTTTCATCTTTATTGCTCCAGGTATTGGTACCTGGCACCAATGACGATGAAGTTGATAATGGTATATTTTGGATGCGCGCGAAGCATGCTAAAGTGCATTGTTAGATGATTTGCGTGATGTCGAAATCGGAATTTGCGTAAAGGTACAATGTGCGTGCACAGAGTATCGAAGATGGTGGTAAAGTGGGCTAAAACTAATAATGCCCGGTCAATTTGAAGTTCAAGGGTGAGTGATCGGATCGGCTGGTGCTGTTTGGAGTCGGTTAGAAGAGTGGGAGTACGTGCGGTAATGGTACCGGAAATAATCACAACAACAAAAGTCCCAGCTGAGTCGGTGATATTTCGAGAAAACGAAGAAAAGTGAAGTATAAACGTCCATCAAGGGGAGTTCAAAGAGCCATTTGAACGTGGCACGATGTTTACATATATTGATGGAAAACTCGAGGATGTACAAGAACGGATCTTCAGATATCAAATGCAATGAATAAACGGCCAGCGTGGTGGTTGAATTTGATGGTGAGAGGCTGACAAAGCGAATCCCAAGGAAAGAGACCAACAAATCCGGTGGATAGAGGGGGGTTCAAGAGCGGTGATGTAAGAAATAGTCAGCAGTCATTCTCAGATGTTTAGCAGTTTATTTTCATTGATACATGTATGACAGTAAGTAACAATAAGGGCATGGAATTATGGCAGCAAATCGAAGTGCAGTGCGTTAAGCAGCGACTGCAGTGGAGGATGGCGTGCGGAAGCCACATTGGAGTATAGGGTAGATAAGAGGCTTGATGACTGTTTCGATAGGCGGATCACACGAAAGCTTTAGGGCGGCAGCCGCGGGACCAATAATTCTGGTAAGATATTCAAGAAAGGGCCATTGGATTCAGAGCAAACTGAAACAGTCGGCGGAGGAGGCAGTAGAAATCAGGTTGGAACGTGAGGGTGTCACATTGCTCAGTGACGAACAAAGCCGGCTTTTTAGTTGAGACATGTAATCAAATGCAGCTGGAGTGGAAGCAAAATACCCAGATATGATCAACAGGGTCGCAAGGGAGAGTATGCTGACAAGAACTATTGAAAGAGATGCACGTACGGGAAATTGGAAACCTTGGTGGCACGACGCCAGTGGAGGCAATCACAAGGACAGTGTATTACTGATCGGAACGAGAGCATGTGTGACTTTGAGTGCGATGAAGGTAGAACTAGCGAGGGAAGAGGAGGTAAGCATCGTGCAGATTATCAACGGTAACGCAAGCGTTACAAAGTAACAAGAAGGAGACGAGATGATGGTTCGGACCGATGTGTAGCGCGATTGCGGAGGCGGATAGCACGCAGAAGTGGAAACGGAGTGGGGAGTAGATAAGTGCCCGGGTGACCGTTTTTAACAATGGAGAATACTACAATGGCGTGAAGGGAACAATGGAACCAGTGATTTTGACAGGAAAACGGGATTGAAACATAGGATTTCGGGTAACATAGGGACAGTCGGCGGACATGGCAGTTGAAATTGGAGGTCCCATACCGGTGAAATCAGCTGTATAGCAAACGGGCAAGAAGTCCGAAGGGATTAAGGGACAACCGAGTGTTGGTGATAAGAAGGCCAGAGGATTACAGGTGACGTGATGCGAACCGGTAACGTAGGTTGTGTGGCCGAGAGATGACAATATGACAATAGAAGTTAAGTCAATATAGAGTGCGGAAAGGTACTGCAATTACATAAGTGTATATTTCGCCGAGAGGATGATGGAATGAGTGAATGGTAAGTACTCCTTTTTAATGAACATTGCATTAGGTGTACCTTTTCATAATGACATGCAACTGAAACTGCATAGCACGCAACTACGAGGGTTGAGTCCAACAACAGGGAGTATGGAAGCTAGTCGCTTACGGAATCGTATATATGTGTACATACCCCATCAAGAGAAATGGTTCACACAAATCGAACTAATGGCACATCTTGTGGGAGAGAAGAAATGGTAAAGTGATGAAGAAAAGGTCGGCGGAGGACAGGTGAACAGTCGACGAGTGGATAATAGTTTGTCAGCATGAGGGTAATAATTAGATAATGAACTAATCTTGGATGAGTTTAAAGTAATTGCATGGACGGTAAGTGTACATGTGTTGACCGTTAAGACAGATATCTTGAGGTGTGACGCCGGCAGAACTGCATTGTAAATATATCTGAGGCGTTCAATTATGAAGGGGTCAAGCGGCACACCGAGTAAGGATACTGAAATTGATTGGCACTGTGAAAACGAGCACTTGGATTGATGGAGAGGGAACGACCGCTAATAACAGGTTTGATCTCCAGAAAACTACGAAATATATTTCTGTGAAGTTCAACGTCTGTCGAATTGCGGTGGGGAACTGAACAGTGACAGTAGAAGTGCCAGGGAGTTGGAAGTAGCTGCAAGTTGTTTGATGCAGAAAATGTAGGCAGAAATGGGGTTACCGAAATCGATGGTTAGTATATAGGCGATTATGGGTTGCCAAGGAGGAGAGAGGGTTGGTGGGAAGGAATGAAAGCTACACGCCATTCATTGCATAACTGGGGCTTGAGTAGATAAGTTGCAATCCCAACAGTGAGAGCAGGCTCGGTGGAAGAACAGTCGTTCGAGATAACAGAGCAGGTGGCATGTTTGCAACAGCAGTACGAGCATGACGATGAGGTTCTTTAATCCACACGCGGTGCTGGTGGATGGGACTGACCGTGCGCTGAGCACCTAACCTGAAAACCGTTTTCTGGTGACAGGAGGTACGATCTGCCAACCTAGTTGCACTTGCACATCGTTGCAGACGTCCCGCACGCCCGATGCTTACCGGCCTAAGCGGCGGATCTGACGGCGTCCCGCACCGTTGGGTTCAGGACGAATTGAAGCAGTGCGTACAACAGAGTATTCCGGGTTTCGGTCGATGGGTTAGGGAGTTCCAAAGATCAGTGCCAGTCGGAGAGCAATCGAGTGAAGTGCGAACAGCACACTGTGTCGGAGGTCGTTTTGCGAGAGATAAGAATAGAAGAATGGGACTATTTCAAGTTTGCAATGAATGGCTCTCGTGGTCAGTGTCGCAATTAGGTTTCTAGTGCTGAATTCATTGGTGCATAAAAAAACGTGGAATTTTCTGATTTTTGACATTATTCTCCTTGGAGTCTTGAGGTTCAGTTCAGTTCAGTTTGGTTAGCATGGGACAATTACCAGTCACGGCCAATCGAGCGTCCAGAATTCTTTCGATGGTACGCACACCAGTTATGCACTCATCAACGCACCGTGTACCCCATCTAATCCCTGCCAGAAGTTAGAGGGAAACAGAAAACCTCATCGCGCATGAACTGCGAGAGACGTCATGCACCGCAGGTGCTCACTGATACAGTACGCGGTGTCCAATAACACACACCTCAGACGGACCACATTGCTATCTTCCACCCACCTAATAAACATACTGGACGCTCACTATGGGGGAGTATCTCGTACCACTTGCGATCTGGAGTACGCTTGGAAGACCGCGGAAGTACATGGGTACAAGGCAAAAGTCCTTAATGGCTCCGTAACTCGCGGTTGTTATTCTTATAGGAATGTCACTGGTTAGCTGGAAGATTGTTTAACGGATAATAAGGCAATGGTAAAAAGGGGAGAGTTCAAAATAAAAAGCTTGACCGCTTCTTGCGTCTGGTTTTGCCGTTGAGCTGAAAAATGGGCTAGTGGAAAACGTGAAGTCTTGAAATCTTGATGAAGCTCAGAAGTGAGAGGCTTGAACTTTGATGTTTCCGGTTCTTCTTTGTATCTTTATTTCTCCGATGCCACCGAGTTAGAGTGGCAAAACTCAAAAATAAGGAGGCAGACATTCTTGCAGAAGCAACACTAGCATAAAAATAAATGTCTCCCATATGGTACATTAGTCCAACAATGTGAACAAGGACGCATCAAGTCGCTACTAATTTTGTTGTTTTGGAATTTGAACAGAAAATTCATTTGCCTATACATTTGTGAGAGGGGAAAGGTGGATCGATTTGTAACTGCGCACATGTCCAAGTATACAGGATTGAAGACGAGGCGGAAAACTATTTGGGGGAATAATCTACGCGGGTCCGATCAGGAAATTTGCCGGACTTGGCACTGGTTCTTACCAAGCATCTGGTCCAGCCTTAAATGTCTCCTCTCTTCTACCTACCGTGGAATGCCATTCCATAGAGATAATATCCGAAACGAGAAGGGAGGTTTTCTAATAAAGGTGCGTGGGCGGGGTTTAAAGAGTTTCCGCCTGTGTCCTCGCGGTGTCACGGGCTGGGACAAGTGGGAAACTGATCCACTAGGCCCGTTCAGAATGATCATACATCAAGAAGTGGTCTCCCCTAATATGGCGTGTCCCAAGTGGGTAGATATTTTGTGATATCAGACGAACCGTGTGGGGGATAGACTTGGGCCGCGTGCCATTTTGGTCACTTTCCAATGAACCGCGCTCCAAAATGTTCCGATCGCTGACGAAACCAGTGTGTACTATCTGGCTGCCGTGTCCCCAATGAGGTCGAATTTGAGTTCCATAAAGAAGATGGAAACCCTCTTTGATGTTTGCAACCATGAAGGCAGAGTTTCTGGCTCCCTCTTGGAAGGAGAAAAACAGGACGTTTCTGCGCAGCAAGAAATCAAGGATTTTTTGCTAGTCCACTGTTTGGACTTGTGTATTTCTACTAACCGTGAGGAGACGAGCCGGAGCGTTTCCAAATGGCATGCATGCACATTTTCCACGATTTATTGGGAGACTGCAGACAGCTGACCACCGTCTGACCGAGTTAGTGGCTGAATGCACAGCATTTTCGTCTGTGTCTCAGGTTGTGACGCCACCTTCGTGTATCGCCATCCTAACCGGAACTACATCGAGTAGGCCGTTGATGCAAACGGGGCATAGGAGAGGACCAAGAATAGAACCCTGTGGGACACCTATATCGGTAATTGCAGGTTGAGACTGAGATGTGCACACGCGAACCCAGCACTACCTTTGTGTTGAAAACTGACATGATGTTGTTCTGTAAAACTGAGATGGTTTCTTTTCTTGGTCGATTTAGTCAGACCATTCTAGCGGATGCTATCCACCAACTCAATTGTGAGGGCTACATGTATTGGCAAGCCTTGAAACCGCCATAGGTTGTAGCATTCTGTATTTGTTGATGCTCAACTAAAGTAGTGAAATCTACAAGGAGGCAGTGGGTTCCTTGCCCTTATACCCGCCTAACACCAGAGAATATAAAAAAACTAGCCGCGTTGTTGTCTTCATTTTTGGTTCCTTATTTGGGGAAACATACGGGAGCCGTTTGGGCGCGTGTTCACAACATGAGTTTTCTTTCACGTTGGTGCATACTGGATTGCAGATTCCATTCTCATATATATGTATTTATTTACATATGTGCTTCTAATCATATATATATTACCGTATTTACACAGTAAAGATTACTTTCCGATTATCGAAGACCTGTGACCCGAACCGAATAAATTCTTGGCGAGTAGCTATCATTTCGATAGCACACTTTTAAGTTTGCCGCTATAACTACCGACATCTATCTACAAGCTTCCAAACGGGCCATTTTTATAGTAAGAGTGTTTGATTTTTCCGCCTCGGTGAAGAGTCGTTTGTGTCTGAGGCAGGGGATCCTGTCAGCAATTGCACAGTTGCCCCATCATGTGTACAATTATCAATTATTACTTCCACACTTGAAAGGCCACCGCTCCACGTTCAACAAAAATTTGGCCATCTCCAGTTTAAAGGGGAGGAAATTTTCTAGCATCCGTTGTGTTTTTCAAGGTGAAATGGTCCACACATATACGCCAAAAAGCACATTTTCTTTATCGGAAAAAGTAAAGCAACGTTTATGATTTGAATGAAAGTACTAGCACTGTTACGAAGCTGTTGGAAGATCAGTCTATATTTTCTCATACTCGAAATTTATTCAGTCAAAATAGACCTATTTTTGGATATCTAAACAAATGTTGGCAAAACTATTTCATATTGTTTTCACAGAATACGACATTTGTGGAAATGTCTCGCATACCTTATTTTTCTGGTTCCAGAGAGATCAAAAGTTCGTAACAAGATAGGAAATTCAAGCAGATGTGAACGGAGAAGGTGGCAGAATAATTTAACGTTTCCCCATTCGAACCTACCAGGATGACATCATCGGTCAAGTTTCTCTAGTGATCTGTTCAACTAGACTCGAGACCGCGGAACAACTGAACGCTAGGGATCCCAGTGGCTCAGATCCGACAACAGAAATTACCTCTTGCACAGGTTTCCCAAATCCCCTCCCAAACCCAGCGGCCCCCAGCTCACCCAATACAAATAACTTTTGGAGAAATGGTGATGCTCCTGAATCAACTTTCAAAGCAAATCTAAATTCCGAAATAAGAGAGAAGATATCCAGATAACTTCCCAGAAGGAGCCGCAGTTTCAACCAAGGTACAAACCCAACTAACACGCGGGTATTCTTGGGTCACCCCAGTCCCAATCTTCTAAATCATATGAATTGAAGTGAAATGAATTGTATATTTCTTGACCGTTGTGAACGCACATGCACAAGGCAAGATCAGAGAATACAGCAGTACATGTTATTGTGAGGTATTCACAATTTATAAATTTATGAATCACACACCAAAAGAAATACAATATTAAAGTCATGTAGTGTTTGAGTGAATTAAAGTGGTAATGGTTGAAACGGGAATTGCGAATCAGATTCGGATTCGGTGAGGGCGGTGTGGATAGCTGGACAAACGTAGGGTTGCTGTTATAAGCAATAAATGGACGGTCACCAACGAGTAACCGGGCGTAAGAGATGCCGAAGAACAAGACTAAATGTAAAATAAGCTGGGGCTATCAACTTCCAGTCAGAGATGCCGACGAAATATGGAAAACTGATCCAGCACTGGGTAACCAATTTTGGGGGAAGCATGTGAAATAAATACAAGTGAGTCAAAGGTGATGATAAAGCGGAAATTTTTTTTCAGATGGTTTCAGTGTCAAATGAAATAGAAGCCCAACGTATGAAGGATGAGTCATGAAAAGCATTTATTGGAAACTACCCCACCCCACAAGGCGTATAGTGTAACTGATTCCCACAAATTATGCGATTTTGTATAAGTGCGTCTAAACGTTGCTCACCAGGGGGAAATTTCCCCTCTAACCTGCCTCAAGTCAGCCGCTGTTCAGTGATTTAGTGGCCCATGGAGCACGAACCAAAAACCCAGATTCGAACGAGGCGAGTCGGCGATCCAAGTACACTAAAGAGAATAATCAGTACAAAAGCAAACACATTCACCAATTTCTAAAGGCAAGTCAATCACAGGGGTCCAAGAATAGAGGTCAAATTGTCTAAAGGGTCCAGTGAGAAGCTTATCTCGATTGATACGAGACGGAGTCATCGGAATATTGTGAAAATCAGCTTCTGTAAGGAGGAGAATCGACCAATCAGAGAACGAGTGGGGAGTAAACTTGAGATGGATGGACGGACATATGACCGTGGAATTTGTTTCGACAAGTACCGAGAAGACTGCACGCACGCGTGACCCGGATCTTCACGCATACGTGGCGTGATCTATGACATAGTAAGAAAGCACAAGGGTCACTCGAGCGGTGCTGGTGAGAAGCTGATAAGGAACAAAGGCAAACGTGGCACACAAGGTTGGAGACATGTGGAGCACAAAACTTGAAGGTCATTGGTCCCCGGATTGGTCACAACGGGAAACCGGGCCACTGTAGAAGCATACTCAGAGGGAAGCGGCGGATGAGCAGAGAAAAGGTGACCGGGTTCAATGTGTGAAAAGGTAGAGAACACCTGTGGGTCGAGGTGGTTGAAAAAGGCCGTGTGCCACGCTGGTTTATTTCACGAGAGTGAAAAGGGGACTGCGTTGGAATTTCACGAATGTGCTGAATTACCGGCACACCCGCTGAGTTGAGTACCTCGCACACCCCCACTTGTGTCTCCACCGCCCTCTGTGTCGACATCGCCCTTTGTGAGGACACCTTCCATGCAAACTCTGAACCCCTCCTCACTGGAATTCTTTCTGTTTCTAGTGAGCAGGCAATAAGATGCGTGCATAAAAATTGTTGCAGCATACAAAACAAAAATCCTGAGGCCGAGACCTTCAGCCACAGACAAGAAACTCCACACGGTTGCCTTCACGGAGACCTGGTTCACACCGGACTATACGGGCGGTGAAGTAAGATTACCAGGTTACCTCCTTTGCCGTCACGATTCAGGATGAGGGTGTACTGGTGGATTAGCTCTCGACAGCGACCACCGACCCCCTGGGGTCTCCCTTCCATATATCTCATTAGCTGTGACAGACTCTCAGTGGGTAGCTTTCCACTTCTGCCCCTCCACTGCCTTACCTCTGAGTGACGATGGGGGTTCCTCTCTGCATCACAGGTGGATTCACTTCGAATGGTAGGGCTTCTAAGAACCCTGGAATCATTTCACCCTTTCGGGCATCTTCTAAATACGGGGACTCTTAGACCCTGAAATGGACTGGGAATGCTTTGGCAACGACAACCAGTTTGGTACGGCGATGAATAATCTGGTGGCTAAGCAAAATAATACTAATCATAGTATATTTCTGGACCGTGGTCGAGAGGCACGCATGTAAGCACGATCAGAGTTTGCAATATCACTGGATGAGATGGAAAATTCACAAATATCAAAGAGAGATTCGCACACCAGAGCAATGATGGAATAAAAAACTGGGGAGAGTTTAAATTAGTCGAAGCGATAGGAGAATACAAGGCAAGTACGAATTAATTCCGAGTCAACTTCGGCAGTAGTAATGAATCGGCCGGATGAAGAAATGTTCAGACAGACACTGACTTGGGACGCAGGAAATATAATATTCACAAGAATGATGCAAGAAAATGGTCGGTGATTCATAATCATGTTCAACTGAATATGTTATTGGCATTAAGACTAGGGAGGTAGGTAAGAATTTCATGGAGGTTCGCCGGGGAATACCAATTTTTATGGATTTGTGGACATGAAAAGGAATAGTACCCCTCGAAAAGGCAAGACAATTTCCATGATAAGTAGTGTGTGTCATCTGGGGTCTTCAGTTTGCCGCTGGTGGAAGATGAGTGAAGTTTCAGGGAGGAATAATCAACAATAGGAGTGCCGTGTCCTTGAGGAGCAAAATGACGCAAGACAAGTGTGAAGACGTTTGCAATAGACCAGGATATGCTGGTAAACTAGCGAATACACCATTCTGTTGAGTTTCCTATGGCTTTTCTGTGTCCATGTTGGGGTTTTTGGGCAAGGGTTGGCTGCGGTTTTGTTCGCTGCTTCATCATGGTGGCTCCGACATCGGGAGGGTCTTGTAGTGCGAATTCCTGTGTAAGCCTCAGAGAGACATATGCAGGAATACTGGGACTTCTTGTGAATAAAACGCGATGGCTAGATCGTATTCGCCGTATCCGGCATTTTGTGCGGTTGTAGACGGGCAGATTAAAAGATAAGCTATTTGCATGATATATTATAGCCGGGCACCGAGATGGCCGGGTGGTTCTGAAATTGAAAAAGGGAGGAACGCAGTCCGGGAGATGTTCCAGCTGAGGGTTAGCGCAAGGAAAATAACAGATAAGGGTATGGAGGTTGGAAATGAGGCAAAATGGTCTTAGGTAAATGGGGAGTCGTTGGTATTGTGATTCGGTGTTCGTGAGGGCTAACTGGGCTCTCACTGCGCGGCAAAGTTATTGATCACCGATTCGGCCATTCACCGGGAAATTTTATCTTTGGGGGTTAATAAAGCCGCGGAGGTTCATTTTGACCAGGGTCTGAGCGCTACGTGAGAAATCAGCTGGGCAACACGAAGAACCGTGAATGGCAAGTTTGCGTACTAGGTCTAGGGGATATATGACGAAACACACAGTGGTGTTTTACAGGTCACAGGGAAGCAGCCGGGACACACCAGGAATCCAAACGACAAGTTTATATGATAGATCCGTAGGATGCATGACAAATCCTATCGTGGGTATCTACAGGTCTAGTGCTGCAGTTTGCTCTTAAGTAAGGCCGTAAACTGGAGAGTGGGCTGGATTCTAGGACAAGAGGAACGCCGCTTTCTTACGAAAAAGAAGGAAAAACATACGTGGGCGAAAAATACGGGCGATTTTATCTACGTTCTTACATGTACGTTTATGTATACAATAATATCTTTATGGATATAATTAGCGCTTCGATGAGATGTGTCTGTCTTCTGATGTATTGACTTGTTGTCCAGAGCCACGGTGGTTTTGTAGCTTACGTCAACAAACATGGCAGGCTTGCACGGTAGGGCACGAGGTGATTGAAAATTAGAGGGGGTGCTGGTTAGCATAAGTGGAGAGACCAAGTCGCTATCACCCCTGAGTCAGTCTCGTGCCAAGGAACAAAAAGGCTGTCAAAGAGACAAGGGCGGTATGGGGACAAAGCACGTGGTCTGTCCCACCAGAGTTAGAATAGGTCAGAGCTCCTCAATTGTAGGTCTGGTCGCATCCAATTGCAAACGCAGTTTCGATGTCGTCCGTTTCCTACCACCTCCGGTAAGTGCTACCACGCAGTCGGCTCTTTCTAATACTTATTGGAGCAGCCAGCTGTATCCGCCTGTTTGTTCATGCAAACAGATTCTCGAATGTCGCAATCCTTCTTCTGCAGCAGGCTACACGAAATAGCGGTCTACGTGGACACAGATGGAAGCAACAGGCTGCAAGAGCAATGTGTGCTGGAGGCAGATAATCTTCTTTGCCTGAAATTCGACAGACTCCAAAGGGTGAGGCGCAAGTGCCTCTTCGATTAGATCTCTTCTCAACAAAAGCCCTCAGCTGTTTGCAAAGTACCGAGCCTTATCACTTCCGGCGAATGCAGAAATCTTCGAATGCTTCCGGAAATTTAGCAAGTCCAAGATCAGGGAATACTTCAAGAAACTAAAGAAAGGAAACATGGACCAGGCGAAAACGAACCGTTCTCCTCTACATAAACCTGTTGCACAACCGTGGAAGGTGCTCAGTACTCAGTACCGATGAAGGTGTGTCCCACAGGGTTCTATTCTTGGTCCTCTCTTATGCCCCGTTTGCATCAACGGCCTACTCGATGTAGTTCCGGTTAGGATGGCGATACACGAAGGTGGCGTCACAACCTGAGACACAGACGAAAATGCTGTGCATTCAGCCACTAACTCGGTCAGACGGTGGTCAGCTGTCTGCAGTCTCCCAATAAATCGTGGAAAATGTGCATGCATGCCATTTGGAAACGCTCCGGCTCGTCTCCTCACGGTTAGTAGAAATACACAAGTCCAAACAGTGGACTAGCAAAAAATCCTTGATTTCTTGCTGCGCAGAAACGTCCTGTTTTTCTCCTGCCAAGAGGGAGCCAGAAACTCTGCCTTCATGGTTGCAAACATCAACAGACGAACTTTCCCGACGATCCCCAAAGAGGGTTTCCATCTTTTTTATGGAACTCAAATTCGACCTCATTGGGGACACGGCAGCCAGATAGTACACACTGGTTTCGTCAGCGATCGGAACATTTTGGAGCGCGGTTCATTGGAAAGTGACCAAAATGGCACGCGGCCCAAGTCTATCCCCCACACGGTTCGTCTGATATCACAAAATATCTACCCACTTGGGACACGCCATATTAGGGGAGACCACTTCTTGATGTATGATCATTCTGAACGGGCCTAGTGGATCAGTTTCCCACTTGTCCCAGCCCGTGACACTGCGAGGACACAGGCGGAAACTCTTTAAACCCCGACCACGCACCTTTATTAGAAAACCTCCCTTCTCGTCCCGGATATTATCTCTATGGAATGGCATTCCACGGTAGGTAGAAGAGAGGAGACATTTAAGGCTGGACCAGATGCTTGGTAAGAACCAGTGCCAAGTCCGGCAAATTTCCTGATCGGACCCGCGTAGATTATTCCCCCAAATAGTTTTCCGCCTCGTCTTCAATCCTGTATACTTGGACATGTGCGCAGTTACAAATCGATCCACCTTTCCCCTCTCACAAATGTATAGGCAAATGAATTTTCTGTTCAAATTCCAAAACAACAAAATTAGTAGCGACTTGATGCGTCCTTGTTCACATTGTTGGACTAATGTACCATATGGGAGACATTTATTTTTATGCTAGTGTTGCTTCTGCAAGAATGTCTGCCTCCTTATTTTTGAGTTTTGCCACTCTAACTCGGTGGCATCGGAGAAATAAAGATACAAAGAAGAACCGGAAACATCAAAGTTCAAGCCTCCCACTTCTGAGCTTCATCAAGATTTCAAGACTTCACGTTTTCCACTAGCCCATTTTTCAGCTCAACGGCAAAACCAGACGCAAGAAGCGGTCAAGCTTTTTATTTTGAACTCTCCCCTTTTTACCATTGCCTTATTATCCGTTAAACAATCTTCCAGCTAACCAGTGACATTCCTATAAGAATAACAACCGCGAGTTACGGAGCCATTAAGGACTTTTGCCTTGTACCCATGTACTTCCGCGGTCTTCCAAACGTACTCCAGATCGCAAGTGGTACGAGATACTCCCCCATAGTGAGCGTCCAGTATGTTTATTAGGTGGGTGGAAGATAGCAATGTGGTCCGTCTGAGGTGTGTGTTATTGGACACCGCGTACTGTATCAGTGAGCACCTGCGGTGCATGACGTCTCTCGCAGTTCATGCGCGATGAGGTTTTCTGTTTCCCTCTAACTTCTGGCAGGGATTAGATGGGGTACACGGTGCGTTGATGAGTGCATAACTGGTGTGCGTACCATCGAAAGAATTCTGGACGCTCGATTGGCCGTGACTGGTAATTGTCCCATGCTAACCAAACTGAACTGAACTGAACCTCAAGACTACAAGGAGAAATCAATTCTTGACCGAAAGGGCCACGTTATTATCTCAGTCGTTTTCACTGGCAAACTTAAATCTGGTGGCCTCATTTTCAGCTGGCAGCATCTTTGAGAAATGTTGTTGTGAAATCTTTACGGTGTCAGTTTTTGTCTCTCGCAGTTGATGTGCGACGAGGTTTTCCGTTTCCCTCTCAGTTTGAGCGGGGATTCGATCAAATACATTCGGCAGTGGTGGGTGCATAACTGGTGTGCATACCATCGAAGGAATTCTGGACGCTCGATTGGCCGTGGCCATTACCTGTCTTGTGCAGCTTGAACTGAACTGAACTGAACTGAACACTCAAGCGGTGTGTTTCAGAGTAAGCAGTTGCGCCATCCCATAGTGAGCTCATCAGCTTCATCGTAAAAGTTCAATACCGCGCGTTTTTTAGGAATTTTTGGGCTTAAGCCCACCTAAAGATATTCTTTGCGACTCTATGTATGGAATTATTATCGATTCTCAGATAAATTACGGCATTGATCGAATTATCACTCTACGTTTCTAACCTATTTAATCGGTGTACTTTTCACTAAGCTTTCTAGAGTAATACGGAAAATTACAGCTTCTTCGTGTGTTTACATAACTCAAGGAAAATTGAGCCTTCTTTAAGCCTTAAAGTCCCATTGCCGGCAATTCCATAGTTTGTGCTTCTATGATCTCAAACCACAAAGCCTCATGTTTTCACTTCAAACAGCCTGTACACCGTGGAACTTAACACTGTTCTGTATACTCAGCTCTAAGTCGAAATCACTGTCAGCATAGCGATAAAGATACTTTCGGCCGAAAGTACTGCAGCCCAGCTGGTTGGTCGTGCCAACTTCCGGTCAAAAGTACTCGCAAAGTCAAAGGTCTCAAAACGTTTACTAAATCCGTGTCTCGCTAACCTGACTGATGTCTTTGCGGCGAAAATAAAAAGGTTGAAACAACAGAACACAATCCTTATAACCTCAACATCTAGATGTTCTTGACTGATTCAACATCGTCCAAGTTAATTCCGCTCACGTTCATCTCCGACCCCCTTCCAAATCCGTCAGCCGGAGACCTGGTCACGGCTAGGCGTTTCAACGAAGCCATTGCCTCAGAAATCGTACGAAGGATCAGCAACTCAAAAAGCGCTGCTGTATTTAATATACCCGAAAAAATCCCTGGTAACAAAGTGGAACATAGCCTTTTAATTGCAATTATTATGACACATTACCACTGCCACTGCGCTCGGCTGAGAATGAACATTCCACGCAAATCTTGTCCATTGCTGTTCAAGTTCCTTGCCAAATAATTCAGTGAGAATCCATCCACCATTGTTTCGAGAACTCCATTGAAGAACAATAATATTGCTGCCTGCGAAACCCCACTGCAAGGGGAACTCATGAGTTCCGCCAGCACATATTCAGCCACTTCAAAACTTGTCCGCCCTTAGGTACCAGCTTCTACACCATTTGACGATGCGCAAAAAGCATGCGATACCGATTCCACTTCACGCTTACCAAAGAATCGACCCGACATGTAATGCCTATTCAGACATCCATTTCAACCTCGCCTCTTCAGCCGACATCTAAGAAACCAAGAAGTATAGGGTATGCACCTGGAAAGTTGCCCCCACTTGGGCTTTCCAAATGGATTCTGCCATTGCCTGTCACCTTAACATTGGCCACAACCGATGCTGGTGTGAGTCGCCCAACCAGATCAGCAACCATACCCAGAAATTATCAATCAGTCAGTGTAAGCACCTCAAATTGGTTTTATTCCATCTGGTCTCTCGGCTCTGATAGCTGTTTGGCAACCTCCGGAGCTTAGGTTATCCCTCAAACCAGCAAAATTATCGTGACCAGGTAAAATTCACGTTGTTGACACTACAATCAATTCCAAATCACTCAGCAAACCAAACTTCCAACTGCTAAGGACCCTAAGTTGAGCAACATAGAGTGCAACAATGGACGAAAGAACGTTTTTCAAGACTCATCTCCCCACTCGAAGCCTCCGTCTACTTTTTGCACCGTACATATCACCCAATCATGCCTTTTCTATGCCTGGTTATCATCCTCATCAAGCTGGTGCAAATAACCTCCGAACCCTTCCAATAGTGCCAACTTTCATACCAAATATTACTTTATTGTTTTACATAACCTCTATCATAACCTAAGTAATATTCCCCCACATGATTCGCCCTCCTTCTACCATCCGATTATCTCACCTACCCTGGATCCCTAACCATTCGCAGGTCGCTTACTACGGTACCCGCGACGTCCCAGTCTCTGCGCAAACCAGCACCTCTATATCTTGCTTCAATTTCACGTTCCCTCTCCAGGTTACTGCCCATCAGCTAACAGATGTAAGGGGGCACCTTAGTTTTCGTCCGTACTGCGGCAGGCTTTGAGGTCATTGATATACTGCACTTCATTTTCCTCTCCCGCCTCATGGCTACTTGTCCCCCTCTCACCATATTTCTATGTCCCAGCCACCAGTATCCACCAGCTGAGAGGAACTCCATGGCCACACTTCACAGTGTTGTTCCGCACTAAGTACACTCACAAAGATCCGCCCTAATCAACACTAGCCGCATCCAGCCTAGCCTAGCAACCAAATGTGCCCGCTGGACTTATTTCACCATCCATTGTGTGTCATATCCACTCGTCTACCTTACCGACCACCCTATGTGTTTTTGATTCCCTCTTGAGCCATCCTGTGGACGTAGTTCATCCACCCCAGCCTTTCTGCTCGACTGCACGCCAACTTACTACAATCCCCTCGCTCCACAAACGTCCCGGTAGTGACACACATTCTAGCCCCACCCTGGAGGCTCCGGCGCATATACCACAACGTCGTTTCTCTCTGACCAAGAACAAACCTGCTCAACTTTCTGAAACTCCCATGAGTGTTTGGTCCCTTAATAATAAACTTATTTCAATACAAAATCTCAAACCCCTGCACAGCCCTGATCTTGTCCCTATCACTGCACAATAGCTTATTTTGGATAACTCCGAAGCATTCTGCAATGCAAGATCAAACGGTACAGTTGAATGCTGAACGAAGGGTACAGAAAGATTGTGCAATTACGTGAACGTGACTGAATATAAGAGAAAGCGTTCAAGTCGGTTGTTGCGGTACAGCCAGGTGAATTTAAACTCAAGGTCAAGTGATCAATCCGGCTGAAGGTAGGTGTAGTTACTGTGCGAAAGTGTGGAGTGGATGAGGAATGGTGAAGAATCACACAAATCCTACAGAACGAAGACTGTCGGAATGTCAAACTAGATTGACGGATACATGGATATTGTGAAAAAGAAACATTCCTGAAGGAGACGTTTTCAAGCTGGTTTCACCCCACCTTCTCAAACATCTCTGATAGACTGTCAGATGCTCAACAGAAGCAGGTGTCGCCGAGGTAATGGATGCGTATTGTTCATCAATCGCAGCTTTACTGCAACCTTTCAGGACCACCCAATCCTGGATGCAGTATAGGACTCTTTAAGGGTTGACGTTTAACTGGCTCACAGAGGCCTTCACAATGGCTGTGTGTATAGACCTCCTTTTACAGCCGCTTCTCACTTTATACCCATCAATATTGCATTAAACCACCTGTCTGATATACCTCTCAGAGCTGGACTGACCGCTGGTGACGTTTTTGCACCCGATATCATATGGGATGCGCTCACCTCCCCGCACTACCCACTTGATTTTCTCTCGTGCGTTCGAATAGGACTCCTGTTTCAACATGCTCCCAGTCCGACCAAAAAGAATAACGTACTAGATTTAGTCTTAATTTCGGGCCTGTCCAACGTGGACACTAAAATTCTTCACCACTTCTTCAAAAAAGATCAGAGGGTGGTTTCGTGTGATTTGGGTGCCCCCATTCATAACGACACAAACAGCCTGCTTGACTTTCTGTTTCCTTAATACGAGTGGCAGCGACTCACTGAATCAATTCGATCCATCGAGTGGGGAAACTACTGTCTACACATGAACCCCAGCTTGCAATAAATCCGTTATGTTTCTAGCTTCTTCATGGCTTAGGACTGATCACCACTTATTGAACCCCGCCTAGCCGGTCTGATATCCTCACATCTTTGCCAATAAAACTCAAAAAGGCCCTAGCATCGCAGAGAGAGCCTCATGACTTTTTTGTATTTACCCCCCTGCGTAGACTCTCAAACATTATTCGAGCCAACACTGAAAACTCGACATAAAACAGGAAGCTTCTGCTCCTCGCCGGTAGGGTGAGATACTCCGGATTTCACGTGTGGTCAAGGACAGAAACACACTATTTTATTTATTTCATACCTATATCCACCAAATGGTAAACAGGTCAATCTAGCGGCGGTCGCCGAGACTTTTAATTCGGTCTCCTCTTCTTCCATGATTATTTACTCTAGAACTGCTCACGCCCGACGAGTTCACTTCACTGCATCCATCACGTCCGATGAGGAACTTACGCTCGGCAAAGTGTTTCATTTATTCCGCACAGTAAAGTCCTCATCCAGCCCCAGCTTTGCTTTAGAGTATCTGATGTTGCAATCGTATTTTTGAATATTCTCTACTTGTATCTGAAATTTGGAATTTTCCCGTCAGAGTGAAAAACATCCACCACTATTCCTCGCCACAGAAATGGCCCCTTCTTTGACCCCTTGTATTACCTACGGACTAAAAACATACCCGTGGCTACTGCACTATTTGAGGGCCTGGCTAAAACGCATCGCTAAGAGCATTTATTGTCTCATAACTTGGTACCTGAAGGCCAACACGGATTTCTGAAAGCTCGGCCTTGTAACATCTGTCAATCTGACCTTTTCACCACGGTCACTGGAGCTGCAGACATTAGGAAATGCCCACTTGTCATCTTCGTACACATGACCAAGGCACTTGGCAGCGCTCCGCACTCGCGGCTCCCGGCCAAGCTCGAAGCCCTTGGGCCTATATCCCTTAATCTTAACTGGTTTTCTTCCTTTCTTTCGCATCGCAGCCAAGTCGTCTCAATCGGCAACGACCCCTCACAACCCTCTCACGTGACCAGTGGTATCTTCCAAGGAAGCGCGCTAGGACCACTTATATTTCTAATGTACATTATTGACGTCTTCCCTACAATTCGTCACGAAACCCCGTTTCCTTAAGCGGACGACAAAAGCTCTGCATGAATTCTCACCTTGAACCTGGTTGACGCAATTCTGAATGTTCAGTTCTATCTAAAACTCCTTGACCAATGGTATCATTCCTGGAAAGTTGAATTCTTTGTTCAGAAATGCAGCTTGATGACCCTACGTTATCACGTCCCTCTGTACTCTTTTCTTCTACGTAGCTTTCTTATTGCCCATAACTCATCAATACGAGATCTTAGGTAGCATAACTAGTGCATTCTTAACTTCTCGGAACAGTTGTTTTTTCTAGCTGCCAAGGTGGACAAATCCCTGGAACTTCGAAGCAGATCTCTCGTACTGCGCGATACAAAACTCCCATCATTTCTGTCCTATGTCCGACCCTGCCTAGAGTACTGCCCTACCTTCTTCACTAATACTCTTTTACCCTGTAGAATAACTTTGGAGAATGTGCAAAGCTCATTACCGAAAACCTGCTTGTTTATTCCACTGCACTCAGTTATGAAGAGCGCTGTGCTTCCTCCACGTCGAACCTCTTTGTCCACGCCGTTTGAGACCTAACCTTTGTTTCATCCATAGACTTAATCATCGCCTGACTTCTTCTTCCACCGACACTCCATGCGTCCAACTCTTCACTCCCTACTCCTCCTGCTACAGAGGTCTGCGTCTTTTTATTCCGGACGCCAGGCTACCTATGAGACTTAACTTCCAGACTTTGAAATAAGCCCCATATCGGAACTCGTCGATGTGTTTCCCCTACTCACTTCAAAACATGAATGACGCATTACCTCGCCGTCGATAATGCCCTGATGGCAACCAACACTGTCATGTCTGAGACTCTTGCTTTTGAAGTAGGTGCTAACTCTTAGCCAATCCCTAAACTTCATTCCACATGCGTCTCTTTTCTGAGAAACCTCTCACACCTTGGCAAGTATGGCTCCTCACAATTCCGTCCTTTTACAAGCCTTCTCAATAAGCCCATCAGCTGCTACCAGTCTTCATCTGGCTCTAACTATTGCCTTTACCGCTCGACCTTCACCTGTTCCCTGTACCTACGCCATTCCACGCCATTCACAATCAATTCGCGCATACCTGATTTTTTAGACTCGTTATCAGTTCACGCTCAGGCTCAGGCTAGTCTGATACTAAATCCCCGGACCTGGCTTTTATCGTTGTGATCGCTAGTTCTCGTACCAGTCATTCTTTTCTCCACTCAGGTTCTACCATGCGATACACCAGGTCGTTTTGCGTGCTGTAATCACTATAGTTTTCATTCATCTGTCTTGGGAAATGCTAAAAAATTATATTTTCTTAGGGTATTCCGTTAACCCATAGAAATTCAGGTATTTTTTTTCTCAGTGGTAAATTCTAACCCATCTCTAGTTGGCCGTTACTTTTCCACCTCATTCACAGCATCTTTTTGATATTTCAAAATGCCACGTGTAGCAAAAAAGACTTCCAATACTACCCCGTCCACTCATACCCCAGTTACTAGAAAAAATAAGCTTCTTCAAACTCCCGTGGCCCTAAAACAATGTTCAGTTAACCTCTGTGACTTTGTAGGCTTGGCGACGGAAAGAACAGCTGTTCCGGACCGAAGTATTCCAGATATAAAGTCTCAGATTATGGATTTGGAAGATGCGATGTCTAAACTCGCCCCCTTACTGTGCAACACCGAACGCAGCGAAAATTCCACCTTACAAAACGTGACAGCTGCGGGCCGCTTTATCGACTCTGTTGCATCCGAAGTTCTCATAACAGTGAGGAACTCTCGTAATGCAGTCGTGTTCAATGTCCCAGACAGAAAACCTCCGGAGCATGTCAAGCACACACTGTTGAATGCGTGTGGTATGGCCCACCTTCCTTGTCAAATAACAAGGCTGCGTAGGCGCGTTCAGTGCTTCAACTGTCCAATCCTTGTGCGATTTGCAGATGACCTATCTGCCAAAGAATTCATAAAAATGCGTTACACTATAGCTTCTTATTCTCCTTATAAAAACATAAAAATAGCCGAAGATGAAACCCCACTTCAAAGGGAAATTACCAGATCTCCTTCGACTTTCCCCACTAGAACGACTCCTGATAGTTCTGAGCCTTCGACACAGACGGCTGGTCGCTCCACAGCTCCTTCTCAAGTCCCTACTGCTTTATCTTCACACTCGCCTCCTGCCTCTTCACAACCGCCCACTGCCTTCTCATCTGCTCCCGTACTGAACTCTTTAAAATCGAATCCCAATACTGTTGATCTAGACATTTCCGCTTCTCCCCTTTTAGTGCCACCCAGTAAGAGACGCCAACTATTGCCTCGCTCTCCCACCTCATCGCCTGTTGGATACACCCAGAACTCTAACTCGCCCTCTGTTCCCTCCGGTGATAAACTACTCGCCGACCAGAAAAACAGGTCTAACAGTCCTCCCATTCTTCTCACAAGCCCCTCCCTCATTCAACTGTCTCCTTTTAAATCAACTCGCCTTAATTCACCGAGTAAGGTTTCGACCTTAGAAAATACCCCTCGCTCCAATGCATCGGTGATCCCTACAAATTCACCGTGCTCACTGCCTGTCAATACCAAAATACGGCCTCCACACGCCGTCCAATCCGCCTCACGTCGTACTTCTCACCTAACAACTATGTTCACTGCTCCCGCTTCTAACTGCTCCATATTTGGTGTTCCACCCAACTTGAGTTTCCCTTCTCACAATGTGCAGCTTAATCTACCACCCTACACCCGTATTCCTCACATATTTTTAACCCTGCCCTCTGCACCCCCCTTCAGCCAATACTCGATTCCGACTGGCCGGTATTTCTCGACTGCCCCTAATAACCCCTGTCTGATATCGACCCGCCAAACCCCACAGGTTTTTCCCTTTGCTCCGATGTTTCCCCCTCCGTTGATGCCCAGTCTTTTTACCACTCAGCAGTCCCTCTCACTGCAACATTTAATCCAGCTTGGCTGGAAGCCACCCCATCTGAACCTCCACTAGCCTCAGCATCAACATATTCCCCTTTGACCCTAATCCCCTCTCCTTCTAATCGCGATAGCCTGCCTCCTTCCAAATTACACCATCCCCCTGATGTGCCTATACCACCTCCCACAAATGGTATATCTCTAGCCTTATTCAACTCGCGTTCTATTATTGACAAACTCCCGCACCTTAAAAAACTTGTCCTTACAAATAATTACGACATTATCCTAATAACGGACTCCTGGATTTCTGAGAGTACTCTCAATGATCAAGTATCTTTAGTAGGGTACAGTCTTCTAAGGACCGACAGACCGAACCGGCGTGGTGGTGGGTGCCTAGCCTACGTAAAGGAAGTCTACACCACGACCCCTCTTTTACAAACGGCACTCGATTCTATTCCTCATTCTATCTGGTTCACTATGAACCTTCGAACCACTGTTCTTCACATTGGCTGCGTGTATCGATCACCAAATTCCCCCACTTCCTTGTTTCCACTTCTCATTAGGTCTTTCGAATACCTCTTTTTGCTTCCTTCTGAAACCAAGCTTATTGCGGGTGACTTTAATCTCCCTCACATCTGTTGGCCCACCCTCTCGGCTCCTCCCAATCTTATGGATCTGATCACTAGCATTCATCTTGGCGGCTGGACACAACATGTCGTCGAACCTACCAGAAATGGGAACATACTAGATCTGGTATTTACTCATAACATGCCTCTCATCGACGTGACCGTAACACGAAATTTCCCCGGTAGTGACCATAAAATGGTTATCTGCCATCTGCCCCTTAGTGTCCCACCTAATCCCGCACACCCCCCAAACAATACATTCCTATGCAGAAATTGGGCCTTGCTAGTCACGCTTCTTCGGCAGAAAGACTGGGGTGATTATTTTCTCACCCAGGGCCCTCAGCATGCTGCGAATATTTTCTACTCCTTCTTTTCCGATTGTCTGGAACAATTGTCCAATACTGCCCAGGCTCTACCTAAAAAGAGGTCGCCTGTCTCGCCACTCCATAAGAAGTACCATAAACTTCTTAAACAACTAATTAATTCCAACGACTTTTCACTTTTTATTCGTCTAGACCGCCTCTCCACACTTATTCAACGACAAGATAATACGCGACTTCGTGACCAAGAAGCTAAGGCTTTGAGTCATCTTAACAAGTCGCAACTTCTTTCTATGTTGCATAAGTCTAGAAACGCTTATGTTAAGGCCGACTTCCAACTTCTGATTCTGGATAATAACTCATCTATCACCTCCCCACCTTGCAAAGCCGAAGCCTTCAATGCATTCTCTGCTTCAGCCATGGCTCCAGCTACTGTCATTGCCCCGCCCCCATCTTCACCACTTACCGACTCTGTCCTTTCTACGATACCCTTCGATGCAAGGAGTATTTCTAAGCTACTATCCAATAGCAAACCCTCCCTTCGATTAGGCCCCGATGGCTTACCACCAATTGCACCCGTCAATGGTGGACCGGATCTCCCCCTGTTGTTGGTTAACCTTTTCACTCTTTCACTTATTGGTAGCACCGTACCTGCTAACTGGAAGCGCTCGGTAATCGTTCCCATTCATAAAAAAGGACCTTCACATGAAGTATCCAATTATAACCCTATAAACCATACCCCCATCTTATCCAGGATAATGGAAAAATAGTTAAAGATAATATTATTAGCTATTTATTAAGCCTCAGTCTTATTAATTACAACCAACATGGATTCCTCCGTTCACGGTCCTGCATGACGTGTCAGTGTGATTTTCTGAATCTCGTCACCGACTCTACTGAAAGTGGGAAAGCTCTTGTTGTTCTTTATCTTGATTTATCCAAGGCATTTGATCGTGTACCTCACCCCCACCTTTTAACAAAACTACGGTCATTTGGGATTGTCGATCCACTTCTTTCTTGGTTCTCGTCTTACTTATCTCATCGTTCACAGGTTGTCCTAATTAACGGGCACACATCTAATCCTAAGCCTATTACTGGCGGTGTTATTCAGAGCAGTGTTTTGGGCCCCCTGCTTTTCCTCCTTTATATAATTGATATGTTTCGGACAATACTTAATGGCACGCCGTTTTTGTTCGCGGAAGACAATAAGATAGTCTACACTTTTTCGCCTGGCAACCTCAGTACTACTATCCCTAAAACCTCTGCTGATTTAGCCGCTCTTGATGAATGGTGCTCAACCTGGGCGATGAAATTCTCCGCCGACAAGTCTATTTTCCTTACTTACAAATGCCAGGTTCCTCCTGGTTCTGTATGCATTGGCGGTTCACCCATTGACAGCCATCCTTTAGTAAGAGACCTTGGCATAAGTTATTCTTGCTCTTTCAACTTCTCGGAACATGCTGTCCTCCAAACGGCGAAGGCTAAAAAGTGTCTTGGTCTTCTGTTCAGATCCTTTCAGCCTAGGCGATGCATTCTCTACATGTACAAAGTACATGTCGGGCCCCTTCTCGAATATTGTCCCCTAATGTTCACTAGCATGAGAAAGTCCGACAGGATTATTATCGAATGTATTCGAAGGAGATTCACAAAACAGCATATCGGTTGGTCGTCCAACTTAAACTACAGGGAGCGATGCCTACCTTTCAAAATCGAACCACTATAGCTCCTTCGCATCAAGCTTAATTTGATATCTCTGTATAAGCTATTGACTAAGCAGTCCTGTTCCTCAAACCAGTTGTGTTTCACCCCAGATACTGGATATTCACTCCATAATAGACAGTATACTATTACCACACCCTCCGCGAGGACTGTTCTACGCTCTAAGTTCTTTCTTTTCGCGTACTAGAGAATCTGAAATAAACTTCCCTTGCACATCAGATCTTCTCGGTCAAAGCATGCATTCGTGCATGCTACTGATAAATTCCTTTCTGTCTCAACTGTTTTGCGCTTATTCAACCTTCACGTAACCAAAAGTCAAGCCTACGAGAAAGGCCTGGACTTTTAAGCCATTGCTCTGCTTTCTCTCTTTACCTTACCTTCCGAAATAACCTCACCGTTTTTAAAATTCTGATTGCTTTGTTCGACCGCTTCTCTTAGACTCCGCCATCGACATATGTAAGCATGTCTGCGTCCACTAACTGTTTTTTCATACCAACTTATAGGATCCTGCCAATTCAACTTTGAAATAAATCCTTCCAGATGTGCTCGCATAAATAGAGACCACCGTATTACTCCCAACAATTTGTCAATATGTCTCACCCGCTCCAGGATTAATTAACTTCATTTCGTTATAACGCGTCTGCGGCCCTGAAACCAACCACAACAACGCTATAAAAACGGCTTCAGTATCCAACCCCTGGTCCGCTTTATATATATATATACATATATATATGTATATATATATATATATAATATTTGTATATACATATATATATATATGTACATGTATATATATATACTCACTACTCTTCTTTAATTATTAACACAAGCATGGTGAGTAACTCAACGCTCCTCGACATCGCTTAGCTTACAATGCCTCTTTTCCGCACCAGGTCCCACCACATATACTCCCCTCACCACCTCTGCGATTTCGAACCGGAAAATCCAGTCTGACTCATCTCACTTGACGTGACTCACTAACTGAACTCAACACCCAGTAATTACGTTACCACTTCTGCACCGCTGCACCGATGAGCCCGTGCCTAACTTTCGTTCTTCTTTCCGTTAACCATTGATCCTCAGCTGGGCTTTACCCAGACAGCGTCTCTCTATCTCACTTTCCTTGCCTGTCTTTTGCGTCCAACCGATTTCGCATGACCCGTCTGATGATCGCGACCACGTATACAGCAATATATACATTTTATATATACATTTATATATACATATATATATGCATATATATATACCTATTCTATATATACATGTATATGAATAGGTATATATATATACCTATTCATATATATGCATACATATATATATACCTATTCATATATATATATACATATATATATAACATTTGTATATACTATATATATATACGTACATGTATATATATATACTCACTACTCCCCTTTAATTATTAACACAAGCATGGTGAGTAACTCAACGCTCCTCGAAATCTCTTAGCTTACTATGCTTCTTTTCCGCACCAGGTCCCGCCACATATACTTCCCTCACCCCCTCTGCGATTTCGAACTGGAAAATCCAGTCTGACTCATCTCACTTGACGTGACTCACTAACTGAACTCAACACCCAGCTATGACGTTACCATTTCTGCTCCCACCTTATCCTCCAGCTGAGGTTCTTCTGTGATTTCATGCAGAACTTAGTCTTTACTCCTGCTCAATGACCACTCTAGGCGAAATACTAACTTTCCAATTGAAAGTTCCATCCACACTTAGGCGTTTTCCTTTTAGTCTCATTTTTCATGGCCTCAAATTGCCTTAGGGATCCGCTGCACCGATGAGCCCGTGCTTAACTTTTGTTCTTCTTTCCGTTAACCGTTGATCCTCAGCTGCGTCTCTTTATCTCACTTTCTTTGCCACAGTCTTTTTCGTCCGACCGCTATCGCGTGACCCGTCTGGTGATTGCACACACGTATACAGCAGTGTATATACATATATATATATATATATATATATATATATATATATTTATATATACCTTGGGTATGCTCCACTCACTTTGGCCCCCTTCCTAACTAGATTGTGCCACTTTACAACATAATTTGCATATATATAAATACAACCGTTCCGTCCTTCAGCGATGGGTGCTCGCTCTTACTTAATTCCTGGCTCAGGCTAAAACTCAGCCGTCCCATCCTGTATTTTGCGCCTTTCTAGTACACTGAAGCCTTTCCGCACGGAATACCATTCCTTAGTAACTAGGCTCCACTACTCTGCGCATATGCTCATGGTAAGTTAAGACCCCATTCCAACCGGAATCCGCATGCCTCTGATTTCTCTTGACCCTGTGAAATACCAGCACGTGTGCGTCTACATGAAAAATCCTCTCCTTAACACCCAGTGTTTTCCTCCCTTTTTACTGTTTGCCGTCCTCGACCACAGCTGATGAACTGACCAGACTTTTATCTTCCAATTTTCTCCTTCTTCTTCCAGACCATACCCTCTACTATTGTTTTATTCCTGGTTCCCAAACGGACACCCTCTCCTCATCCACCGCCTACCTGATATCGTCCTAAACGTCTACTATCACCCAACTACCCTAGAAAGCTACCAGTCTCCGTCTAGGGATCCCTAATAGACCGGTCCACTAGCCAAACGATAACTAATTGTTCGGATAACAAAATGATCATTTTCTTGCTCCCATAAAAACGATAATTATAACCCACAGCTGGAACACTCTCCAGACTGCCGCACTCCTGATCTCTTCCAGATTGCTTTGGTTACTTGGGTAGCCCTCGGCCAAATCGATGTTTGTTCCGGATTACCGTAAGGACTGGACGATTTGATCAATGGTTCAAACCTATACTCTCGCCTGCTGACGTTACATGGGGCACCGTACACGGATTAACAAAACCTCATGAAAGTCTCACCGGATCGCAGAGATGATTCCTGACACCAACCATCAACACATCCGCTCAACGTCTATTCCCAAATAATCCAACCCAACAGTTCAATTCTTCCCACGTTGCAGTACAAAACCAGTGACCGGAACCCAGCCCATTTTTACCTGCTTCCCTCAGCATTCTACCTGCCACCATCTGCAACCAATGTCTTTACGGAACAGAATACCACCCATCTGCAGCCAACCATTATTTGGTTAACAATTTTCTATCACATAAAATAAAATTTACACTCTTCCAACTTCTGCCCAGCCAAACCATTGACGTTTGTCTCCACTAATCCGTTTCATTGATGGCTTTTCTTTAAAAGTCCGTTATGCGTCCATACGCCATTCATGCTCTTCAGAAGTTCACTGAAGTCCCTGCAAAGCTTTCCGCTTTAATTTGAATTTCCATATGACAATGTAATCACCTGCACAAAAGGTCCGTTTTATTATCACCTTTGACTCACTTGCCTTTATTTCACATGTTTCCTCCACAATTAGTTACCCAATGCTGGATTAATTTCCAATGATCCGCTGGTATCTCTCAATGCGCGTTGAAAGCCTTATGCTTGCTTTACTTCTAACAATGTTCTTTGGCATATCCTCCGCCCGATTACTCGTTAGTGACCGTCCAATTGTCGCTTATATCAGCAATCCTACCACTGCCCAGCTATCCACACCAACCCCAGCGATTTCGAAACCGATTCGGAATTCCCGCCTCAACCATTACCACTTTTGTTCACTCAAACACCACATGACTTCACTAATGTGTTTCGGTTGCTGTGTGATTTATGCATTTATAATTTGTGAATACCACACATTGACATGTACTGCTGTAGACTCTGATCTTGCCTTGTGCATGTGTATTGACCACGGTCAAGAAATATACTATACTATACTATACCATTATGAGAAGCTACTCTAATGCAATGTTCATTAAAAAGGAGTACTTACCATTCACTCATTCCATCATCCTCTCGGCGAAATATACACTTATGTAATTGCAGTACCTTTCCGCACTCTATATTGACTTAACTTTTATTGTCATATTGTCATCTCTCGGCCACACAACCTACGTTACCGGTTCGCATCACGTCACCTGTAATCCTCTGGCCTTCTCATCACCAACACTTGGTTGTCCCTTAATCCCTTCGGACTTCTTGCCCGTTTGCTATACAGCTGATTTCGCCGGTATGGGACCTCCAATTTCAATTGCCATGTCCGCCGACTGTCCCTATGTTACCCGAAATCCTGTGTTTCAATCCCGTTTTCCTGTCAAAATCACTGGTTCCATTGTTCCCTTCACGCCATTGTCGTATTCTCCATTGTTAAAAGCGGTCACCCGGGCACTTATCTACTCCTCACTCCGTTTCCACTTCTGCGCGCTATCCGCCTCCGCAATCGCGCAACACATCGGTCCGAACCATCATCTCGTCTCCTTCTTGTTACTTTGTAACGCTTGCGTTACCGTTGATAATCTGCACGATGCTTACCTCCTCTTCCCTTGCTAGTTCTACCTTCACCGCACTAAAGTCACACATGCTCTCGTTCCGATCAGTAATACACTGTCTTTGTGATTGCCTCCACTGGCGTCGTGCCACCAAGGTTTCCAATTTCCCGTACGTGCATCTCTTTCAATAGATTTTGTCGGCATACTCTCCCTTGCGACCCTGTTGATCATATGTGGGTGTTTTGCTTCCACTCCAGCTGCATTTGATTACATGTCTCAACTAAAAAGCCGGCTTTGTTCGTCACTGAGCAATGTGACACCCTTACGTTCCAATTTAATTTCTACTGCCTTCTCCGCCGCCCGTTTCAGTTTGCTCTGAATCCAATGGCCCTTTCTCGAATATCTTACCAGAATTATTGGTCCCGCGGCTGCCACCCTAAAGTTTTCGTGTGATCCGCCTATCGAAACAGTCATCAAGCCTCTTATCTACCCTATACTCCAATGTGGCTTCCGCACGCCATCCTCCACTGCAGTCGCTGCTTAACGCACTGCACTTCGATTTGCTGCCATAATTCCATGCCCTTATTGTTACTTACTGTCATACATGTATCAATGAAAATAAACTGCTAAACATCTGAGAATGACTGCTGACTATTTCTTACATCACCGCTCTTGAACCCCCCTCTATCCACCGGATTTGTTGGTCTCTTTCCTTGGGATTCGCTTTGTCAGCCTCTCACCATCAAATTCAACCACCACGCTGGCCGTTTATTCATTGCATTTGATATCTGAAGATCCGTTCTTGTACATCCTCGAGTTTTCCATCAATATATGTAAACATCGTGCCACGTTCAAATGGCTCTTTGAACTCCCCTTGATGAACGTTTCTTCTTCACTTTTATTCGTTTTCTCGACATATCACCGACTCAGCTGGGACTTTTGTTGTTGTGATTATTTCCGGTACCATTACCGCACGTACTCCCACTCTTCTAACCGACTCCATACAGCGCCAGTCGATCCGATCACTCACCCTTGAACTTCAAATTGACCGGGCATTATTAGTTTTAGCCCACTTTACCACCATCTTCGATACTCTGTGCATGCACATTGTACCCTTACGCGAATTCCGATTTCGACATCACGCAAATCATCTAACAATGCACTTTAGCATGCTTTGCGCGCATCCAAAATATACCATTATCAACTTCATCGTCATTGGTGCCAGGTACCAATACCTGGAGCAATAAAGATGAAAGGGCGAAACTGGCCACTAGAGCTGCTCATTGCAATCCCGAAATTGTCGCAGTGTCCGAGGCGTATCTGTCGCAGAATGACTATATTTCACATGAGGTTCAAAACTGCCATTTCGTCTACGAACAAAGCAAGAGAAATGACACAGCAGGTGGTGGGGTAGTCTTCCTGATCAGAAAAGAACTAGTCCACATGGAATCAGAAGTGAGTTTGTGCACAACAAGCACCCAAATATGTGCCATCCACGTAGGGTTGCGTGCCACAAAGACAGGTGTTGCTTGCGTGTGCAGGAGCCCAAACTGAACGTTGGGTGAGGGTAAAAGATTGATGGTGCACTACAGCCACTCCAGACATCGGCTAGCGGCCTTCTAGCAGTAGATGACTTTAACCTTCTAGAGACGGATTAGACAACAGACAGCTGCATGTGGAGTTGAGCATAGGATGACTTCGTCAAGTGGATGCTTAGCAGAGCTCTGGTTCAGCATACTGAAAGAGATACGAGATACGGATCTGCGCAACAGCCTTCGTTCCTTGGCTTAGTGAACACAAGGCATGGAAGTGACGTGGATGGTGTAGATTTGTTGACAGCTTCGTGCAAAAGTGATCATGTCACCAGCAAATACTCCCCTTGTCTCAGGCAAGCGGAAGTCACAGGAAAGTTACGTGAAAATTTTTGGAGGATAGACATGAGAACTCAGAGCCAGGTCAGCGGAACTACGCTGGCGGTGGAGGGTGAGAGAGCTTGAATGGAGGAAATGCGGCTCAAGGTCAAGGAAATCTTCTGGAGCTGTCAAACAGTCTTGTCTCGCTTTGGGAGTGCAGAATCAAAAGCTAAGTCAGCTTGGTGGACGACGACGGTTCGGCTAGCAGGCAAGGGGAGAAAACAATATGCCATACCTTCAAGGCCACTGGTAGCGAAAGAGCCCGGTTATGGTACAAGGAGGATAGAAACCCGGTCGGTAAACCCAAACGTGAGGGGGAAAGAGCCTACTAAATGCAACTGGCCAGGGAATTTAAACAAAACCCGAAAAGTTACTATCAATGTGTTCAGTGAAAGGCTCCGCTTAGGAATGGAGTGAGACCTCTTGTCTTGAGGGATAGGAGCGAAGTTTGTGATGATGAGAGCAAGGCAGATGCCTCAGGCCCGCACTACGAGGGTTTATTTAAACGTGATGGAGGACAATGAACCTCGGTTTCAATGCAAGCTGTTGCTCCTATCTTTTCCAACTTGCAAGTTGGGGAACGGGAGGCAAGGAACTTATTGCAAGGGCTTACCATACACAAGTCAGTAGGGCCTGATGGTATACACCCAGCTATAAAACAGCAACTGGTTGCCATGACCGGTGACACGTGTGCCGCTTTTACTGTGCCACAATTAGCCAGGAGGAATTACCGCTGGAGTGGGTGTTAGCTACGGTCATGGCCATCCCTAAAGGCGAGTCGTGATCGGACGAAGGAACTTGCCGTCCTGTAGGCCTCACATGCACCCTCTTCAAGTGCTCAGACTGACTGCTGAGGGCACATATATGTGGTCATCCTCTGAGCCATGAGTTGCTCTTTAAAGCACAGCATGTGTTTTTGGAGGGCAAATTCTGTCTTTCAAGCCACTTAGTACTCCTGGACGAAGTCACAAAAAAGCTCGACGAGGGCAAGATGGTCGAGGTTTGCCACTAAGACTCCGGGGAGGCTTTCGCTGCAGTCAACCATCGCCCATTAGAGAGGAACCTGGAGGCGTTTTGGATAGAGAGGCAAATACACAAGTGGGTAATGGACTTCCTGACAAACAGGACGTTTTATGTTGGAGTAGAAACCTGCAGGTGAAACCCAGCCGGAGTATTCTGTGGAGTACCTCAGAGGCCATTAACGGGTTTCTTTCTTCACAACGTAAACGATTTCGTGGAAGGATTACCACTACCGTGTTTCATTTTGGCAGACAGCGTTAAATTTGTGGGATCGGGAAAACGTGGCGAACTGGCAAGGGACCTGACGCACGTAGCTAGCCGGACAATGAAAAGGAATATGCCCTTAATTCAAAACAGGAGCCATCTGCTAACCAGAGCTTCAACGGGAGTCACGGTAATGGGCTAAAATGGACCGTTCATAGCTGAGACGACACAGCCATTAAGGGACTTGGGTTTCCAAATGACTGCGGGCTTCCAGTGTGCTGAACAGTGCAGGCTGGCTGCCAACAGGGCGAGAAATGAGCTCTGTCGGTTTCACTCAGCATTTTTGTGCAGATCCGTGAAATTGTTCACATCTTTTTACAGGGCAGTATTGTGGGAACTTCTAGAGCATTGTGTACAGGCTTGGGCAGCTTTTTTAGAATAAATATGCAGCCTGCCGAGGAACGTTCCAGCAAATAGCCACTCGAATGGTTGGTAGGACAAAAGGGGAAGTCATAAAAACAAAGACTTCAGTGCAGGAGAATAATAATTTCATATTCCAAGGCCATGGTCTTGTTGTCCGCGCAAGCGCAAGTTCATGGCGAAACACGGTACTCACTGAGAAGGAATACTTGAAAATTTTAGGAAAAATTCAAAAGTGTCAGCGATATAAAAACTGCCAGCAATAGTTAGAATGGATCACTCCAATATTGGTTTTCTCGTGAACTTCAAACCAGTTCCCAGTCCGATCTTGACACTTATGCAATTCGGAAATGCCGAGATCGTTAACACAGTGCTGAGGATGCCTTATAAACGAGAATGGTGCAAGCTAGCGGAGACGCAGACTTACTGGATTCCTGCGAACAGTGTAAGTCCCGAACAAGAAGGAATATTAAAAATACATGGAATATTATTGGGAGAAATCGATGCATGCGAAAAGAATAGCAGTCTATGAAGACGATGCAAACCCTGAATGACAGATTATCCGGGGTTTGATAAACGGGATGACTTCTGAAACAGCGAGACATGAAACCAATTTTATGAAAGTGCACTTAGAAACACTCATAGATGTGGAAGGAAAAGCTGTCCATAATTTAATTTCAGGATCGGTAAACCTTACCATTCAGAAACGGGAAAGTGCAACTGGAGCCTCCTGGAGAAGCGGAGAGCCAACTTACGGTCGGCGACGGTTCGAGGGAAACATGAACTCCTGCACCGGTCACTAAAACAGACAATCTCCGCATGGACCTGAGCGGTATTGTGCTGTTTCAAAGGCATGTATATAATTGTATTGGCTCACTTGGCCTTACTGTGATCCAGCGCCACTACTGGTTATGTACAAGATCCTATGGGTATGTTTCGTCGGGCTGGCTAAATGAAATGTGGGTCAATCAACCGAGCATGGCAAGGTACGACGGACTAAACTGATGATTGTTGTGGACCGGTATATTAGCGAGATGCTGGTGAACTGTTTTTTTGTTGCAGCAATGTTTTTCTCGGCGAGATAGGTTTTGCATTAGGAAATGCCTAATGATCTGGTAAGCATTGGGAGTGTCTGCTGCCGAGCGGCTTGACTGCGGTCCCAGTTGCTATGAAAAGTTCCACTTTGGTCTCTGTTGGTGGGGGTCAAAGTGGCATTCTCGGTTATCCGGTTGGACGACTGAGACAGCGGGGGACGACAGACCTGAAATTAATGAAGATTGCAGTCTGTACTTGGTCTTGGCTGTGGGTTAAGATAATATATGATGACGATAATATTAAACTGGCTAGGTTTATGTGAGTGGAACATGAATTAAGTTACGTTGAAACAGTCAGCAGCAACTACTCCACGTTCTAGGTGAAGTAGGCTCACAGTGGATCGCGCTACACTTCTGCGGGCTAGCAAAGTTGTGTACACCTGTTAGGCAACTGTATGTGCAACAAAAAGGACTTATGGCTTGCATGTTGCCGCGGCAGTGCTCGGACACTAATAAAAACCCCAGACCTTATAGTCAAGAAGAATTAGAAATGGTCACCTTTAATGGCGTTCGCTCACAAAGGGCAGAGTTCGGCCACGAGGTGGATGGGACTAAAATACTGTTAGCATATCGATGAATTTGTTTTTGTTTCCTCTGATTTATTGGTTATCCTATACGGAGTAATTCCTAAGAGGCTTCAGATTTGAAGAAACTACGAGAATTGTCGGTTGTGGTGCATTGAAGGAAATCGTTCAAGTGCCGAGAAACGCAGGCGTGCGTTCGCCTGCGCTCCCAACCAGTGGTGCTGGCGTGCTGAGATCACACTCCCGTGTGAGCCAGGAAATCTGATGTAGTGGAGATTGAAAGGTTATCTTTGTGTTTTTCCGTCGTTATCACATTGCAAAGCAGAACAACACCGATGAAAGGGCTGGTTTGAAGAGCCGTGAGAGGTGGGAACGGAATTGGGTCAAATGTTCATCAAGTGAGCGAACTCTAACGGTCTATATTCAGTGCTCACAGTGAGCGGCACTAAGGTCTGCTTCAGGTTGGGAGGTGGCAAGAAACACATCCATTCTCATCCAACTGGTGGTACTCCAAGAGTGATCCACACTTTTCAAGACTTTTTTATTGTTTTACAGCTTCATCACACTCCACCCCTGCACTTCCGCCTCTCTTTCATCGATACCCTTCACCCATCTAGAAATTGAAAAACCAGTTTCCTCTATTAAACCTTCCTCGAAACCGAGACCAGATGATCTCCCACCGGCCGTCCTCCGTTTCGGTGGTCCTGACCTCCCTTTATTGTTACTTAGTATATATACCACCCCCATGCTTCACAGTTTTGTCCCACCTCAGTGGAAATCCCGTTATAGTTCCGCGCTTCAAAAAGGGCGCATTGCGCGACCTAGATAACCATCGGCCCATTATTCACACCACAATAGTCTGCAAAATTATGGAGAGATTTATCGAAAAACACATTGTCCAGTACCTCTTATCTAACAACCGGCTGAACCCTGGTCAGCATGGTTTCTTGAACTCCCGTTCCTGCTCTTCCTGCCAGCTTGACTTTCTCAATGTCCTATCGTCTGCTGCCGACGCCGGCAACTCCGTAGTTGTCCTGTACCTCGAATTGTCTAAGGCTTTTGACCGTGTTCCCATATTCATCTGTTGGCTAAAATCCGATCTCCCGGTATTACTGACCCTCTCCTCTCCTGGCTATCCTCCTATCTCTCTCACAGATCACAAGCCGTGCTCGTCGACGGCCACTTATCTTCCGCCAAACCAATTACTAGCGGCGTCATCCAAGGCAGTGTCCTGGGCCCACTACTATTCCTAATTTATATCAATGACATTTTCTCTTCTATTCGACACGGCACTGCTTTCCTCTTTGCCGACGATATAAAAATAGTGTACTTCTTCCTCCCTAGTGACCTATCCGTGACTCTGTTTAACATACCACATGGCTTACTCGTTCTCCAAACTTGATGCGTCTCGTGGTTCATGAAATTCTCTGCGGAGAAAAGCTTCCTCCTACCATACAAGTGCACCGTACCATCCGGCCAAATTTGTCTAGATGGCCTGCCCATCCCCATACACCCCATGGTTACCGATCTTGGCGTACGCTACCCTTGTTCCTTTAATTTCTCAGAACAGTCTACGTTCCAAATCGCTAAGGCTGAGCCAACCCTTGGCCTGATCAATCGGTGTTTCTTAATACCGGCCAGTCGCCTCTCCATGTATCTCTCACACGTGAGACCGCTTTTAGAATATTGTCCCATTACCTCCAGCATCTGGCCAAAATCCTCTATTGTATCTCTTGAGAACATTCAGCATACTTTCACCAAAAGTCGGTTTGGCGTATCTATAGCCCTAACATACCGCCAGTGCTAGGAGCTCCTACAAATTGAGCCTCTATGGATTCGTCGCATGAAGCTCAACCTGATTTTTCTCTTTAAGCTTGTCCACAACCTGGCCTACACCTCTTGTCCCATCTCATTCGCTGCGCCCTGCTCCTACCCGATCCGACACCAAGCCTTCTCTCTCACTGTCCCTCATTCTAATCTCCGTCTGATGTCCCGATTTTTTCTGTCAGCCTATTCCAAAATCTGGAACAACATGCCCTTCAGAGTACGCCGTGCCTCCTCAATGTTCGTTTTGAGGCGCACACTTTTGTCATACTTAACAGTCCCCAATGCTTTATTCCCCACCAATGAGCTCGTCTCCGCCGACTTGGCCTTTGAAAGAGGCCTCACACTGGAATTCTTCTACCTCTGCGCCACAGGCAACTAGGTACACCCCAAGCCCGACACATCCTCACTCTCTAGTGCCGCGAACTAAGGCCATTGCCTTCACGGATCCATAGCGAACCTACCTCCTGCCATCATAAGATAGCCCTACTGCTAACCTACGTTCATACCTTATCCATCATTTTCACTTTTTTTCTCCTCAGTATCCGTTGATTCTCAGCTGGGGCACACCGAGACCGTGCTTCTCTATCCCTTTTCCGTTTCCAGTGATCCTCAGTGACGGCCAGCCACTTCGGGCACTGTACTCAGCATCTCCCTGGCAGGCGCACCTGGATAATATTGCTACACGGTCGCCGACCACCCGCTGTTTCCGTTGGCTCTCCTGTCCATGGTCTCGCGTCTTGATCAATTGTTCCTGGTTCACGCAACCCCATCGCGGTCGTTTTGGTCCGTGTTCAATTATCCATGAACACTTGTGCCACTCCCAACAGTGCGGGGCGCGGTCAGATCCACCGCTATGGCCGGCGCACATCGGGCGTGCAGGCCGTCTGCAACGACGTGCGAGCGCAGCTAGACTGGTGGGTCACACCTGTGTTCGCTTCACGAAGTGTTTTTCAGGTTAGTGCCCAGCGCACAGCCAGTCCCACCCACTGGCACCGGTTCCGGATGGCACGCTCTAACTCTTCTGGGACTACCAAATCCAATGCTGTCCGTTGAAGATTGCGTGCTTCTCTTCCTTTTTCCGCCACAGATTGTTCACCTATAGCTCTTGTCATCTGTATCCACTTCTGATTTTTGTCACCCTACCACGGTATGCACACCTTTACGTTTTGTCACTCCTCCTTTCGCCTCTCTCTACATCAACCTTCGTTGCATTGAGTCACTATCCTCCTAACCACTCTTCACTGTCAACGCTAGCCAATACCTCTTTTCCACCTGCCATCATTGCCGGCTTCGATCCTCTATGCGCTTGGTGTTGCCCTCTGCTCAGAACGCCTATTGATAGCTTCCTCAAACCTTTCGTTCTGTTAAATCCCTCCTCATGCCCAATGCCATGATGCATCAATCGCACCCGCACTCATGACCAATCCGCATATTAGGATGTGCCGCTCCAAACTTCGCATCTTTTACCGTCATATTTATTATCCAATCATTACCACCATATCTTCCTCACTTAGCTCCGCGACTCCTCTGTGGTTGTTTCCAGTGTCCTGTTTAGTATCCGCCTGTTTAATTGTCTGCTGAAACACAGCTCTCCAGCTCCACTGCCTCAACTCCGTTGCGCATTCATTTTTGTGGCCCTTTTGTTCTATTGCTGGTTTACTTATCACGGGGCGTCCCGCTTCCTTGTCCGCCTCCTTCGTGTTTCATCTGCAGTAAAATGATCTGATTGGTGATTTCTTACCTGTGTCTCCTCGGTCATTGCTTTCATCCCTTGATCCGTTTATTGCTCGCTGCAGGCATTTTTCTGTACCTTCCAGTGTGGTCCGCTTTTCCATGTTCCACCATTGCAATGACAACGTTACGTCACGGTGTTATTTTACAGTTCCAAACCGTTTGACCTGTCACTGCCCGATTCTTCTGGTCCGTCACTACATCTGGCACCTGCATTGATCAAATAATTAGACCCATTCTTACCTGTTTTCCTTGGCCCTGTCTTTCATCTTCACTCTTCCATGAACTGCTTCTCACAGTCTTCATCACTTCTGCGCTTCCGCATTCTATTTTCCTCTCCGTTGGGCTGCCATGAGCACTTGTCCTGAGGTTAATCCACCGCGATATTCCAAAGTTAATTCTACAACCATTTGATCGAACCTTACCTACTCCTCCTAATGATTGATAATTTCATTTTAGGACCCTATTGTTATTGCTCCTGCTTCTCTTATACATATACATACATGTATATATATATATATACATACATATATATATATATATAAACTAACGCATATATATCTATTTGCACGCGCTCTACATCTTTCAGTTCCCCACCGTCCATTTCTCTTTCTATCATCCCAAAGACCGTCGTCATAGGCATCCATCAACTCTACATCTGTGCCTCACATCTACCGTATCCGATCCTTCTAAATCGTTTTTGTCATCTGATCATCTCTCTACGTCTTGCATTGCTCGCTACCCGTTTTACGGTGAGTTTTGTGTCCTTTCCGCCGACAATCCACCGCAAAGTACCAATGCTTCATTGGTATATAATCCACTGCAGTGAACCTCACTTCTTTCTCCATCGTTCCTCGCTAATGCAGTTTCTTATACCGATTTCCAGCCTTTCTCACGTTTACCAGTCGGCCTCCATATGTAACTACCCGGCCCAGCCATTCGCTCCATCTGACATTGACTTTCAAACTCACCGGGCGTCCATTCAAATCCGCCCTTGAGCTCATTTAAACTCCACACAATCCCTATGGTATGCACACGTTTATCCTATTTTCATCCTACTTTATTCCGCCTTCTGAGCCTTTTTATCCAATATTTTCACGAGAGCTTCCATATTTCCATGAATTATATCTGTCCATTCCATCACCTGTATCCACAAGATTATGCACATGGCATGCTTCGGGAGTTTCCGAAATAAACCAATATTTTTAATATCACTATTATTATTATTATTATTATTATTATTATGTCAGGCTGGCAGAGAAGGCCCAGCTGCTTTCGGTGGTTGACCACAGCTCCCAAGCCTCGGTTGAAACATGGACCGCATGTAACAGGCCGCATTGGAAATAGGTTAGCCACAACAGTCAACCCGTAGCAACAATGCAGCTCGGAGACGGGTCATATGTGACAAAGCTGGTGTACCCGGAAAATGAAGCACTGAGGTATGTTTTCTCACTTTGTATGCCAATCTCTCACTTTCCGAAGTTTATGTCGTCTCGTTGATGGTCAACTGTGTGTAGCGAGACCATCATAGCCAGGAACGTTGGCAAGTGTGCCGCGCTAACACTCGCCAAATCCGTGAAGTCAGAACCCCAAGGCGGGTAACATGGGACGGAAAATACAGGATACGGTAAAGTCAGACACAGCCTGCGATCATTTGTTAGGGTTCATGTTCACCAAAACACCAGATTCCACAAAGATTGGGTTCTCCTCGCAGCTCTAACAGCGGTATGCGCCTGGGCGATCCACAGATGGTTTGTAGTTTTGTTGACTGAGTAATAAACGTTATAAAGGCCAATCATAGGCGGATGATGGAGTTATGTGATGGGGAGGGAATTTGAGCCATGAGTGTTTAATTATTCGGTTGAGTGTGACCACCGGATGGATGTTGAGGAGTCTGCCAGTTGCTGTGTCTTGGGTTAGAGACAGAGGCAAAGACTAAATAAAAATTAGCACTGGGAATGCTCAAAGACTATCTTTCATTCAACCAGTGGCACTTCATTTATTCAACTACGATTTTAGAGGCACTGGCCTGAGTCGTGAAAGTAACTAGAATTAGGCATAGTAACCTGGCAAGTTTACGTCAAGATGAAGGCAGTGACGATGAATGGCGTGACACATCCCAGATATATTTGAGGGTTCTGTGCAGTAGAAAACGCTTTTTTTGCAAGCTCTATCACTTGTCATAAATGGATTTATGAGAGAGATCAGTTTTCGGATGTCCAGTGTTACATGTAGCCTAGGCTTGAGAATGATCTGGGAATCCATCGAACAGACATTATCTGGGAGCCTATTTCAAAAAGTTGCTTATTTAAGGAGGAAGAAGCTTGGCTTAAGGGATTTCCGAGAATTGGGGTTCGTTATGCCGTGTTCCCCATTGAGCAGCTGACGTGCCGAGTTAATAATGGAGCAAAATTTGCTAGAGGATACAGCCAGCTTGTGGAGCAACTTAAACAAAAATGCGAGTGTGCGTTTTTTTTCCTAAGCGACAAACGATCAAGCCGCAGGAGTGTACACCTTTGTCTGTAGCTTAGGTTCGTCGAAGGTCTACACAGTTATTTAGTAAATCGACTGTGTACATTTTCATTGACCATAATGTTACCTTTGTGCATATTTGAGGAAACAAATGTACAGTACTCTGGAGTTGGGAGAACATGAGTTCTGTTTACCTCTGGCTTACTGCTCTTTGGGAGGAGATTTCTCTGCAACAAAACAAGGGACCTTATTGCCCGTCCAAATATGCAGGAAATGTGTTCAGAACAATTGAGAACGTATAAGTATTTTAGTCCCGGGTCGCGTATCGTTGAGGAATATTGGAGTAAGACGCCGCCAATCTTAAGCATACCATGAGGAATATCGTAATTTAGAGTGAGGTCACTGCTTATGCTCAATAAAAATGCCATTTATCAGCACTCACACAGTAGGGATAATGACTGCTTGTCGACCGTTGTTATTAAGTTTTATAGGTAGGTTTTCTCTCTCAAATCCGTAGACTATCTTCATATCGTCGTCAAATAAGAGAATTTCGTCATAGGTGATCACATTGCGAACGTCGTTTATATATGACAAACACAGCAGTGGTCCGAGAACACCTCCCTGGCTGACCCCGCTGTTTACCGGGTGGGTTTTGACATCAGGCCGTCGATACAGGTAACCAGGTGAAGGTCTCGCTGGTAGGGTTGAAACCAACTGAATTTTCAATCCCACGTCCTCCAACCTTGTTCAGCGACATAAGGTGCGGGGATCTGTCGAAGCTTTTGTCATATCAATGTAGACGTAGATGAATGCTCTGTCTGCTTCGGCAGCCGTTGTTAACAAGTTCAGGAAGTCGAATTAGAGGGTCGAGCTTGGGCGTGATCTGAGAAACCCGTGCCGTCTTAGGCTGATGAGTTTATGTGCAGAAGGGTAATCGGTTAGAAAGTGTTTCAGGACTTTTTCTGGAAGCATCAAGATCTTTGGCGTGTGATTAGTTGGTCGGCAGTTGGTAATGTCACGCACTGCGCCTTTCTTATGCCTGTGGACGATTGAGGATTTCTTTCGCTGGCTGGAGACATTTCTGGTTTTCAGAGAAAGATTTTACAGGTTCAGTATTAGGATGGGAATGTCTGGGCCACGGAGAGCAAATAATGCTGACGGTAGGCCGTCAGGCCCGAGGTGGTAGATCAGTTTGCAGTTGTGGATGTATCTATTTATATCCGTGGTGATGACCATGATAGAACTGTGTGAAGAATCTGTGGTAGGCAGGTACCAAGCTGAGTCCAAGCTGGGCTGAGAGACAGGGTGGTTGGAAAAAATGTGGTAAACGCGTCAGATATCTTTCGAGGTGAGGTTATGAGATCATCCAAATGGATGACCAACTTCATGCATTGAGTTGATTGTGGGGCGCGAAGCCTGTGCAGCGGGACTAGATCTTGAGCCTTGTTTGTGTGGCGCATTCCTACTAGGCTTGCGGTGGATTTTGCAGGGGAGGTGTTCCAGTCTTCGGACTGTGGAAAAGTCTCTGTTTCTTTCGTAAGGCCGTCGAAACTTGTCATGTTTCTGCTTGAGCCTGGTTACATGGTAACTTGCTGGTCTGGATGGATAGTTGAGGCATGATTTCTTTCCGATGCATGAGTGTAAAATTGAGTAGAGGTGGTCAGCAGCGACCTGAGGATTTGGTGTTAGAAAGAACTCGTCCCAGTTTCTGGAGCGAATTAGCGAGAGGATGTGGTCTTCCTTGAAGTGACGGAAGGAGAGGCCGTTTTCCGGTGGGCTTTCAGTGCATTGTTTGACTTGAAATCTGCAACTGAAGGTTTTTTGGTCGCCAAATGAGAAGTCGTTCAGTACGGTGGCAGAAATGTTTTTCAGGCCCGTCAGGGGAAATATCAGATCAAGAAAGCCATTCTTTCTGGTAGGGTAATTTAAATTGTGGTCTCATTGGCCCAGTCAAATGCATGAGGCGAATTGAAAATATTGTGAGGGAAGTGCTACGGTTGTTCCAATCAAAAGCAATGCGTGGTCCAAAAAACGAATCTCAAAGTTAGAACAAGATGGGTTCGCCGGTTTTACGGTACCGAATTAACGAATTATACGCATATAAATATGAGCAAACCTCAATTGTACGTCCACAACTTCTGGCAACAAGGACAAGATTTCAACAGAAGGTCAATGTCGGGTACCACCGCCACAGCAGTACAAATCCAAATCAAAAGTTGCGCCACGGCACTTGAGCAAAATATAAACAAATGTTGAGGTGTAGTGATTGATGCATGCTGTAATTGTTGGAGGGTCAATATGATAAAGAGCCTAGTCTCAACGATACAAGTTTGTGACAACGGTTGAGGGAGATTTCCACACACATACTTTACACCGCCCATCAAACCTTCCCATGAAACGGTCAACATACAAAGAGTAAATAGGGGAACTGATTCGCCTTAACCTGCCTTGACCCCAAAACCAATGCATTCGTAGGTCGCCATGGGCTTCATCTATTGTTGGCCAGTCGCAGGTTTTCTTTAGGTTATTCTCCACACATAAGTTTCCAAGAGTTTCGTCTGAGTATGCTACGAAATTGTCTTTACACGTAAAAAAGGCTTCGTTGTTATCGGGATGAGTAGGCCGATTACAGAATATAGAGGAAAAAGGCTTTCCGAATAAGAGTAAAAGAGTGATAAAATGAAAACTGAGAATTCTTCATGGAGAATCGAGATGGCTACGGGGTACTTGAACATCAGAGGGCTCAACGTGTGGTGTTATCACTATAGAAGCCTGTTTGACACACAACTTACATCCATTTGAGCCCAGGTTGAATAGTATTACAGATAGGAGGTTCCGGGAATAAAGATGTTTATAAAAATGGTAAAAGACTGCTTGTTCAGGAAATCTCGCTTCTGCGCAAAAATGTCGTGTCGTGTGCTGAATTGGGGTTTCGACAACTAACTCCATTGTAAACCTTGAACAACTTATAAAATTAAACACAAATATACTTCACTGACTGTGTGAAGTGTTGGATCCTACAAGAGAACTCGTGAGGGGTTGATTAATATTTTCAACTTCAATTGATATCAGTAGACTTGGTTTCAGCTCGGTCTGTAGCGTTGACTTCGCCCTCGCCATCATCACCTTCAAGCGACATTATCCTACGGATATCTCGCAATACGACTTTTTCGTTCGTTCTTACCACCATCGTGCCCACAGGGCCATAGGTTCCTGTACGACAGTCCTTGATCACTTCAATCGGCCATTCGTCTTTATATAAGTGGCTCTCCACAAGGATGAATACATCGCCACCTCTGAACGATCTCTATTTGGAGGTCCAACTTTGTTGGAGCTGCAGGTTCGGTAAGTTCTTCCTCGTCCAGAACTTCCAGAAAGCCTGTGCCGAGTGGTTTACTTGTGTTCGTCCTACAATGTACGTTCCACGTGAAATTTTTGGTGTGATCGCTCCTACGTTTGACCGCAATAATAACAGGTTGTTTGGAATGAGAGCCGGTTCGCCTCCCGGGTCTGGGAAGATTGGCATCAGGGGTCCGTTGTTCAGTTTGCGTTCTGTTTTTGTTAGTAAATTAGGCAGGGTCTCGTCATCGGGGTTTTGTTGTGAGGTCAGGGCCGTGAGTAATTTCCTGCTTCATCGTATCAGCCTTATACAAATGCGATCGCGACGAATGGCACGTGATGTTATTGAAGTGCCATTCTATCCTCTTTGCAACTGTCTTGTTTTGTATTTTAGCGTGGTCCAAGCGGTTCAACCATTCTTCTAACTCCTAATGAGCTCCGACGAAGTTCGAGCCATTGTCTGGGTCAGCACTGTTTGAGACTCTCCGCCTCACGGTGAACCTTTGAAACGCCCTCAAAAATTATTCAGTGGCCATTTTATGCGCTACTTCGAGATGGAATGCTCTGGATTTTAGTCGAGTTATCCGGCATTCATACTTCTTTTGCGTGCTCCTTTGCTGCCACACAAGTAACTGACCAGGGTAATCGTCGCCAATCTCCACAAAAGGATGCTATCCTAGTTTAACCATCATGGCTGGGAGGGAGGTTCATTATTGATTGACCTGCTACCACACTCCTGTGACCATAAGTAATGCAGCTGCCCATCACTCGCCTGACCGTCGCATGTCCCTTTGTCGCCCGAAATCGTCCACAAATTCTGTTGATTGAGCGGTTTGAACCTGCGTGTCCCTCTTCTCGATGAACATGGTCTATCAGACATCTAGTTATGTAGTGGTCACCAGGAACTTATTTGGGTTATTGTGTTTCGTGCTCTAGATTTGAATTCGCCTGTCAGCCCTCAGTTGTCCCTTGGCTCGCACAGGGCTTGGTCTCTGGATAGTGCAGTAAAACAGCCTGCTCCCGCTGGTGTTATCATCTATCTTGGCTAGCTCTCGGGTCTTGAACGGAAAGGTTACTAGTTGTAGTGGGCGTGGGACGTCGAGTTCGGCTCAGTTTAGCTCACCCGGTAGAATCGTTATCACAATTACCGTGTCCTGTGGCGTGTGCCTTTCGAAATCGTTGAGAGGACTTTGTTCCGCGTCCAACAGACCACCGTTTTCAAAATTTATATCCAGTCGGTGAAGTGGCATAGTCTTCCTATTAGGGTAACGCTTCCCGTGGAGCTTGTTGCCAGTCTCAGCCTGTTGGTCTTGATATCGCCATCATCAGGTTTTCGTGCCAAAAGCGTTGGCCATGTCTCTTTTGATGCAGTTGTGAAGTCCGGTTCCATTGTCTACACCCACAGATTTTCTGATGTTTTGGGACCACTTGAGCAGAAGCCGGCTAGGTTACTGGCGGATTGCACACAGTGCCACTGATCCATCTTATTCGACTCAGGAATCGGAATGAGTTTGTTGGCCACGGAGGTGTTGAAGCAAGTGGTAATGTTGTTTTTTTGGCGCAGTGCCGTCGCTGAGCCGTTCCAAAAGTTTGTTCTCCAATTTTTCCAGTCGCGGCATCCTCTAATCAGCACGGTGGGTTCAGTGCCAGTCTTGCGGACGCTGGACGCATTTTCTGTGCGCTGGTTTTCAACGCGACGAAGACTACATCTGCATGCACCCATGTAGCACTGAGGTATGCAACACGCAAACGATATTTCGTTGTCATTTCCTTACTCTTGCAGACGACCCGTCACTTTCAGCAGTTGCTCAGAAGATACCGATTGCGAACCAAACGCAAAAAACAACCCCTGGGACCGGTGGTTGTTCCAAGTCCACCAGAACAATGTCTTACTGCTAGTCAGATAGCGGGGTATATTAAGCAACTAACTGAATATTTCCTATCATCCAGACCGTTTTTCACGCCACAACCAGTATCCCGTATACTGAAAACCGGCAACCAAATTCCAATTTTTTCCCCTATATCGTAAGTCAACCAGTTCTTACTGAATTCATATACACCACCATGTAGTTTCGGAACTGCTAGTTCTACTAGTTTCAACGAGAAGTCCGTTGAAACGACATACACCACCGTGGAACAGTTGGGGAGAAAGGTGGACACGTTGCAGGCTTCAGTAGCCGTCATGGTGTGAGACATGAATATAAAATTTTCCACTATAATAGCACTGCTGAACTCCGGGTTCGAGGCGTTGCACAGCTGAGTAAGCGACTTGTCCGGCTCAAGAAAAACACCCGGGGTTCAATCATACTACAAGCCCACAAGAGCGAACACATTGGCAGACTTAAAAACCATGGACGGTGATTTGGATGTTCTGCAAACTACGAGCACCTGGTAAGATAACAATATTGCTCATTCATGTTCCAGGTTTCCACGCTTGACAGGACTGTAACAAATGACCTCCGGGAATCGGTCCGAAAAATGTTGCCCCTGATGATCAGCGACAAGCTTGCAAAGCATTGTTGCTGGTCAGGCAGTGTTACGAAGGCCGCCGTTTCACAGCTGCGACTAATGAGCGTAATGAAGGCAGGCTTTTTTTCATATCACAATATTCATACAACTTTGGACGCCAATAACAACAGTAAGCGGCTGAAAGATATCTCCGACGGGGATATGGAGGAACATATACAGCACTGGTTTACCAACTCCAGGGACCGCGGATCGTCGTGCAGGAAAACCAGGTAAAATAATGCATACGCATGAGTTTTGAAGTTCAGTGAACCACTGCTTCATGTGTTATTGTATACGATACATTGCGAAGCACGTTTATAATTATTTTATTTTGGTACTTTCTCTTGCGGATTTCCATTAATAACCCGCTTTTCATCAATATCACTAAACGTAGGTGCACGTGACTGATAATGTTTTCGTCACTTTACCGTAACATTGCAGAGGTCATATGAACTTTCCTGGAAGAAAATGACAAAAGAATTACCTGGATTCAACTGTGCATTGTTTGACAACTTTGTTACAATACATTTCAACGTATGCCTTTCGCTACTTGGTTTTGTTCTTTCCAGTGGTATACGAGGGAGAGTACGTGAACTGGGAACAGTAGGTCGTTTACCGAGATTCACTTAACTGGGTTAAGAAAATGGGTAAATTTAGGAAAGCATTTCAAGGCTACCAGGACGTTGGGCTGTCCCCATCGGGCACCCATTGGGGCCCAATCGGGATGCGTTTCCTATCCCAACCAAAACCCAACCTTTAGGGTAGAGTATCCTAACCAAAACCCAATGCATCCCAACCGAATCCCAATGAAATCTCATTGGGGGCCCCATCGGGATTTGGTTGGGATTGCTACATGGGCACTGCCTGGCTCGATGACGGAGGATGATTCACAAGTGAACGCAAAACGGCCCCAGTGGGGCGACCACAATCTGATTACCATGAATTTTCCTTGCCTTCCGTTGCTTTCGTCTGTCTTGGATAAGTGCACTAGCGAGTGAATCTTCTTTCACGTGCTCAACAGGGTGGTTATAGCGCACTCAGGTTGCTTTACTGCGTACGTTAAAACCGTGATGGGGCGGTGAATAATTACTGCGATTGGTCACAAAATCTCCATGATGTTTGCACCGTTGGTCGCCTTACGTATTATTGCTAAAAGTAATTAAGTGCACGAGCTCAACACTGGGCGAAGTAGGATAACGCTGAGGAGAACATTAAGTTGTATACAACTAAGTGTACATATTGGAGGCACTTACAATGGCTGCTTGGATATATATATATATATATATATATATATATATATATTCTCCGAATGTTGTCCACAAATGAACGGTGGAAAACCATAAAATTTCAGTTACGAACATTGATTTCCATTCGCTTTCAGTTATTTAGGGATAACTTATGAAGATCGCCTGACCCGTTGTAGCAGAATAGCTGGAAAGGAAAATGGTATTTCGATTCCACCCCTGAGCTGTTTCAAGTCAGTTCGTAAGCATATTCTCCTCATGTTTTCAATTAGTTACGACAATCGACGAAGAGCACCTTTAAAATTTCCCTAAGGGTTTTCTGGGCCTAAAAGCATGATTAAGGAGCCCTCAAGCCTTGTAGCGTCAATGACGCACACTAAAAACCTTGGACGTAAAAAATATGCAGAAAACAATGACCCAGCAACCGATTTACATTTTTATGGCATCGTATCCAATGATACGTTATATATATATATATATATATATATATATATATATATATATATATGTTCAGTACGTCACCAAATCCATCGATATGACACCGTGGTTGTGTAAAGAAGATATTCATCCAGCTTTCTAATTGTGCGAAATGCAGAAAACCGCTTCAGCTGGAAAATTTATCACAATTTTTAACATTGTCAGTGAAGCAATTTTACACTCAATACCGCAAAGATTACCAAGGTAACAGCAAAAAAGAAGGTAGATCAATATGAAATTTTCAAATTTCGCGCCTAATAAAATAGAGGCGTCAAACCAGGTGGGGCGACTCCGTCATACCTTAGCCGGATCGACCACTTGACCTTAAGTTTAAATTCACCGGGCGGTATCGCAACAATTGACTTGAATGCCTTATATTCAATCGCTTTCGCATAATTGTACAGTCCTACCGTGGCTTTCATTCAGCTTTCAACTGTACCGTTCGATCTTGCATTGCAGCATGCTTCAGGGTTATCCGAAATAAACCATTATTATTATTATAACTTGCTCGACGGAAGTAGGATAGGAAAGCTCACAAGAGGGAATTAAAGGGGATGGAAGTATGCACGCCACAGGAAATATAGGGAGTTCAAATCAGCTCAAGAGCAGGTTCAGAGGGGCCCCCGGTAAGCTTAAAAGTCAATTTCAAGTGGCAAATCTGACTGATCCAGCTAGGGACATCAAGAAACTGACTAAAATACATGAGAAAGGCCGGAAATCGGTGGAAGAAACTGCGGTAGCGGGAGACGGTGGAGAAAAAAGGTGGGATACACTTAAATGGACCAGACAGCAACGAAGCATTGCTACTCTGAAACAGATGGTCGGCGAACAGGGCACGAAACTCACTGCAAGAAAGGGAGCGAGAAAAGTAGAACGTAAGTGGTTGATCAGGTGAGAAAAATGATTTGGAAGTATTGGCCATGTTATCTGTGAGCCACAGATGTAGAAGGAATGGTTGCATATAATGACTGTCAGTGGTGAGGGTGGTTAAATTAGAGATGCTTTAAGAGCTGCCCGTTGTGCTGGCTGACGAATACCCAGCATTATCTGACTCTTCTTCACTTGATGCTAGTTCTTTGATACTAGCGTTAACCATTTGAAAGAGAAAGTTTCACAGTTATATCAGACTTTGAGTAATCCAGAGAGCAGCAAACACATTTATCGTTGACAGTGGAAGTGTGCCATCTATAACTTCACGTCAGAACCTGGACTGTTTTGACCCCATTTCTGAGAATAGCCCTACCAGTGTGACTGTTTGAAATATTATTAGACATAAGCTTCAACCTGCCGGTCCTTGTGCGGTTCCAATTCACTTAGGTGACTCTGATTCTATTGAATGTGGGTTTTTGGTTTCTGTTTCGGGACCTCCAGTTCATGGCTTCACTCGAGCTACACGCGTGTTGATTGCTGAATCAATTCAGCATGCTCAACTTTTCCGTTGCCCCAGACAAGCCTTTCTTGATTTCAATGATCATTATTTAGGCCAAAGTTTTTTCTGGACCCACAACGTTTGGCTCCAGCCAGTGACATATCTTCACCTACAAACACCCATGGATTACTTTCCGTTTTTGGTATTCTTCAGTATGAGGCTCATTTGATTCAGATTTTTCTCTGGCATTCTAGTTGTTTGTTCAAACCTCTGTCCTTTACTTCCATTTTCTGGAATGAGGCTCATGAGAAAACCGAGAAAACGTTATCTTACTTACTATACCTAGTTGTTCTTAAGCCGTTTCCCCCGAAATATCATTTGACTCTCATTACCGGCGTATCTTATTCGGGCGTAAATAGTGTTCTTGAAAAATGCGACCAGCCAGTCATTTTCACCTTGAGGAAGCTGCTCAAAGGTGAACAAGGATATTCGCAAACTCGAAGAGAAATTTTGGCAGTTTACTGGACCGTCAAGCGTTTGTACAAGTATTTATTTTGTCAAACGTTCACCACTTGTTCTGGTTACATCCGACATTAAGGGGGCAGTTAAATCGGGGTTTCCATTCTAGCTGTAGGCGAAACTACTTCTCAAGGTTCTTGCTTCTTGTATGTCCTCCGCAAACTGGAATACATAAATTTCTGAAACTTTCTGCTATTGCAATGAGTGTTGACTTTGTGTAGTGTTAAGTTGTTGCCAGAAACTCATTGTTCTGGCAACGAGGATTTACTTCTTCCTTCGGAGTATGATGCCAGCGCAATTACTAAAAATGTATCACTCACTTTTGTGCGAATACTTTCTTACCTCTTGAGTTTGTGACTTTCACATTGGGAAAAACTTAAGAGTGCCGGAGTGAAGTCGGAGTTCCTGTATAATTTTCTGTTGCAAAGGACGACCACTGGCGAATTACTGCAGCTGGCACCAAGTGAGCAGGTAAACACAGTTTCAAAACAACTTTATCTCTTCAGAGTACACAAAACAGAGGTTACAATTCCGGTATATTTATCGGTTCGCAAAAAGTTCACGCAGTAAGTCCTTAGGATTTTCCCACAGTTGCTCCGGTAGAGGTTCACTGACACAAAAAATAAAGAAATGAGAATGTGGTATTCTGTGAGTGAAAACACCTACTGTTTGTGTGAACCGCCGGTAGATAATGGCGTAATCTGAATTATCAACGATTATCACCAGGATTCATTTTTTCTTTCAAAATAAAGTCTGCCACTTCTTCATATGAACGGTACTTAGCCATTTACCTTGTCTGATTCCTCGGGGTATGCGGATTCAATAACAACCTATACCATCGGACTTGTCCAGCGATTGCATTTGTCGGCTTATATTTTGGTCCTCGGCAATTCATCAGAATATCTATATATAGGATTTCGTGAACCCCTCAATGAGTCGCCTCAAGTCCGAAAAAGATGATTGCGGCAAAATACTCTAACGTCCTAAACCGTGAGACACCTCAATCTAATGGGCCATTGTGTGGAAATCGTATGATGATTGCGATTGCGAGTGGAAACAATTAAGTTGATGAGTAAATTTCCCTAACAGTTCACCCGAAAATGGGAAAATTCCAGGGAAAATGTTTACAAAAGTAGTCAAGGTTAAAAACTCCAAATTTGGTTATCTGTATAAAACACTCTGCAAGTAAACCGGTCTATTGCAAGGTGCAAATAGTCGCAGATCGGTAGCTTTCCACCTTCCCAGATGACATAACGACCTACATTATTGAGCTCAGCCATATGGTGACCAATAACCGCACTTCCCAACTAGATCCTGAGGCGAGGTGCGTCATGGATTCGTCATTTGTGCTTCACATCATTCTCCAACGGCAACATGATCTTGCAAAAAAACCCAAGAATACCAGAGGCATAGGTTCACAAAAGAATACAGCTACTATATCAATATGCACTTCTCCAAAAGGTGAGCTCATAATTTGGTGAGGACTCGGTTGCAATGGCATGCTGAATGAAGAGTCCGTGCAAGGAAAGCTGCACAAACTGGGGAGTGATGTTACCGGCTACATAAAAGCCTTCGCAAACACATCTATCATATCCGTGGTACCCAAAATCTCCCTTGATCTACTTTGTCACGACTCGGGCAGGGCGTCGCACAATGCGGCTTGCAGATTCACGTCAATTTTAGAAGGCCTTTTGGACATAGAAATCCCATTGCTTATTACATGCCTCATGTCGAAGGTCCAGTCGGGTAGGTATCCAGCCAGGTTCACGGGCTTGCTGTTCCCATAGAACGCTTCAATAATGGAGGCACGTGACCTCTGGTTTCAAGATGCGGAATTGTTTTGGCCACAGATGCTCCGTGGAGTCCTTGAAGCAACACATGCCGTAGAAATGTAGTTTATTGAAGAGGCGGGTAGGAATGAGATCTATAATAACAACGTCGCGGAGTGCTGCCGCATGTTAGCCTTAATGCACGTAATAACCACCGGGAATGAAACGTGATTTGCATGTGCTAGGTGTACCAATAATAGGCCGTGTATCCCAGGGTATTCGTTCAAAATGTGAACCTAAGATTTGTAGCCTTTGCTGTATATCCTTGAGAGGCATGTTCCATTGGCTGTTATACAGACGGATATTATCCGATATATTTTCAGCGCTTATCAACTTTTTCGCATCATTCTCTCTCCTGAACCACAAAGCGGCAGCAAGACCGTCAAATGCGGAAGTATTCCCGTATTCCGCATCGTCTAGGATATAAATAAACAATATCCAGCTTACTAAAACTTACCAGCCGGAATGAAGCAAACGGCCGTCTCAGTGAATTCCGAGGCAGATGCTTCTGCTGTTAACCTTTCTGAAGCTCGACGCAGCTATTGCAGTCTTCGTTTCTAGGGTATTTCGACTAACCAAAATGGGACAATTTTCTCCAAGCAATGGAAGAATATTTAGATCTTGTGTAACTTTAGAAGAGAAACTGTAAAGTGATGTCTATCACCGAACAGGCACCCTCAGTCACTCCTGATCGTTTGTTTGCGCAACCACTCTCAGTACGATGTGGAAATCCTGTCAGTGGCACAAGAAGTATTTTGTTCCAGTCTTTTCTGCTCCACTTCAGGGTGGGACATGAAAAAAAAGTGCGGCAGTTCTCTGACTTCTTCCTTCGTCGTGATGACTGGCCGGTCACTCCAGATGGATTACTGCGCCTAAACAACCATGTAGTCATTCCTCCAGCATTCCACTCTGTCATATTGGCAGATCTCTTTTAAGGGCACTTGGGAGTCGCAAAGATTGAGTGAGTTGCACGATTTACTTACTGGTGGTTGGGAATAGATTCCAAAGTCGTGCGTACGGCGGAAAGCTGCATGCTCCATTCGCATAAGGACATTCAAAACTTTCCTAGTGGCCTCTTTGACCAGTGTCTTGTGAGGCGCGGCAGCGGGTGAATGCAGGCTAATGTGGATCCTTCTTGGGTAAATACCAAGCTCTTGTGATCATCGATGATTTTTCCAACTAGCCAGGGGTATATCTAACAAATTCACTAACGGCTGACACCACACGGACTACTCTCGGGAAAAACATTATACAGGGAAGGGGTCCCAACTACGCTAGTTTCTGTCAAAGGCACAAAATTTCACCGCTAAACTTTTGGTTGAGTGGTCAGAAGGTCTTGGTATCAAACGGGTGTACACCGTTCCAAGTCACCCTTAATCTAGAGGCCTTGCAGAGCAACTTACAGAAATGCTGAAGAGTTCAGTTCTTTCTGTGAATCCCCATACATTTTTGAACCTGATCGCAGAACTGGCAGTTGCCTCATGCAAAATCTTGACGCTCAGCACACAGTGGTTGGCAAACGTCCATCTCGTTTACCATAATGCCGTATTTTGAGAACCAGTTTCGAGTACATATTCAAAGCTGATTTCATTAGTCTCAGACGGAATGACTTTCGACCGGTGAATGGAATTGTGATTTCGCTCAACGGGAACCAGATGGTCTTTGTACCGGAAATAAACGATCTTTCCGATCACAGAAGCCAGGCTGACCAGGTGCAGCTCAGCAAAGAAGGTCGGTCAGATGTCTTTTCACTTGTTGTAGCACTAACTGATAATTCTGATCTAGACACGATTGAATCCGATAATCTTACACGTAAACTAAGTGTACAAAGATCCGAAAGAATTCGCTCATTACCGCAAAGAGAATACTAACACCCCTGTTTGAATTAAGCGTTTGGTGTATATGACCTTCAACAATGACCCCTTTCTGTTTTGCTTCGCTGTTTCTTCTCTGTTGTGACTCATCTTTGTGCTGTACGTGATGCCGCACATACGAAGTATCGCGCTGTATTTCACTCGGTGTTAGAGGTTTTCGTTCTCGGTAAATCTGTGCAGCGTTAAGCCCATTCAATCAGTTCAATAACAAACTACCCTGCATTACTGAAAATCTTATCGGGATGGCAATCAATAACCAAGCGCCGTGTTAGTTATGATTCGTGATACTAATAATCTGCATAGAACAATTATTAAATTAATAATAGAAAAACTTTCCCGTTACAAATTTGAAAATTGAAGTCAAAAACATAGATTGCACGATGAACCCTGGATCATTTTGCTGCATCTTTGCAAAGTGCATACTGCAGTCGAAGTGATTATTTTTATAGCAAAATAAATGAGCGAAATGTTTATAAACAAAGGCAAAATCACATGACGAACACATTGACACATGTCTATCGGATGATCACACAATAATCTATGTTTTTGACTTCTGTTTTCAAATATTAATTTAATGCCAACTCGTATATGTCAGACTCTTTAAACGCATCTAACCCTTAAGAAGAAAATGCCTCGTCTAACCTGGTATCTCATTTCCAACTTATTTTGTTACCGCTCAGGTCCCGTTTTACTTTCCGCTGCCCACAATCAGGGAACGTTAAAGCTAAGCCAACCTTGGCTGCGCTGTAACATTTTACTGATATTTTGCCCCACCGCATTGACTTAAACGTACTCTTCCACCGATAATTAGGATTTCGCATTTCAAACTAATCATTACTTATTCTCGGTCTTTAAATGGGCCTCTCTTCTTTTGTACCACACACCAACCTTACTGGTTTCGCTGTGGCCGAGTCTTCGGCTAAATTGCCTCTGAAAATTCATGCTCTAGATGCCTTACAAAAATGTCACATTGTCTCAATCCGGTAATCCTGCATAATTCTTTCTGTTGACCCCCATTTAGAAAACTCGGTGACGAAATTGTCATTATCTGACTTCTACCGAAACCTCAGTCATAACCCACAGGTATAACATCCCTCAGAACGCAACACTGCTGACCTTTTCCAGATACCGTTGTCGATTTGGGATGCTTCCAAAGAAACGGGACCATTCCTCGATTCGCCTTACGGATTCACCAGTTCGGTAGGTCTGGTTAGGTCAGTGCTCCACTTGGATGGCTAGGGTTCCAAACTTCACTGGCCTCTGCCGGAGTTAGAAAGGGCAAATTTCATCACTAACAACTGCCATTCCCTAGTCCTCCACCCGAGTCACAATCCACCCGAGTAGTTCCACCGGATCACATGGTGGAGTACTGACTCCAACAGAACACCCAGCACTCGTCAACTACCCCCGTACTTCATTTACCGGCTCAGGCAATTCTGCATTTCTGTAACAGAAACAAAGACCAAACTCCAGCCCGCGAAGCTGCGTTCTCAACATACTCTCCCAGTTCCGTCACAAAACCCAACCAGGCATCTTCTTCCTGCTACTCCAGCCACTCACCACTTGACTTTAGTGGCAACAATGATCAGTAGGAAATCAGATACCGATCATGTACAGTCAGTCAGAAGCTCGTTGTTTGTTCTTTTGTAATGTATAAGGAAAGGCTTACTCTTATACCCGTCCGACCTTCGATTTCACTTAAATGCTGTTTCTCTTCAAGTCACTGCTGTTTTCCTGCTCCCGCCATCCCTGCATATTTACTTGGTCACGTCTGCGGGATCTCATGTCGCCACTAGACTGCCTCTTCATCCAGTCATTAATAAACTTATCATCTGTGACTTCATTTACTATTCATGCCCGTTACCGGCACGCTGCATCCCTGGTAAGGAGTTTGTTCATGTGGATCTTTGTACTGCACCGAAATAACCTGTGCAGAGATGATCAGTTGTATCATTACGTGGGACTAGCTGACATTCTTACCACAGGCTTCCCCGACAGGCAGGAAATAAATGATGGTAACACACTTCTCTTCATGTCATTGGCATCCTAATTTGTGCTCTTGTATTCACACTTTGGCTTCATTGTCAGCCGTGTCTCGTGATGATCACATTTTGCTTCGGTTTTCTCCATATTGGAATCATTCCAATGTTCTGTCGTTGCATCCTGGCTTCTCCTGCGGAAGATGTCGGTTCCATCTTTGATCACCCTCCAGCTTCTCCACTTTCTTTCCGTTTCACACTTATTGAATCCTCACCAAATTTTGTAGATCACCATGGTCCATTCTTGACCAACGAGTCCAAAGCAGCCAATCTTCAGCCTCCCATAAGGCACATCAAGCACCACTCTTCCCCCACTCTCCTGTTTATGCCCCGTGGTCTGCCGCTAGCTGCCTCACCGTTTCCTGTATACAATACAATATGAGCGTTCTAAAATATTATCTTTGTCAGCATTTCCAGATTTGGCTAGCCATCCACAAAGCTTTTTCTTGGCACCGAAACCCACTTCTGTTCAACCAGTTAACCATTTCTAATCAGTTCACTCAAACACCGCCCGGGTTTATCGTACTATCACTGCAGTTGTGTGAGCCACGAATTTCAAACTTGTGTATGGATTAAACTGCCATGTATCGCTCCTTTTTGTGATCATACCTCGTGCGTGCATGTGTACAGCGGTGGAAAATTATACCAATAATATAATCTAAAACTAATGGTAGGCCAAAAAAATTAGAGCAACTTTCGGATGCCCAGGAACGAACAGGATCGTATAATTCCCGAAATCGTTGAAGTTGAGGTCCCGAAAAATTACTTCCCTGAACTGCTCTAAAACTCACCGAGCGAGAGTAAATGTCATGAACTAGTTTGACGTTCGTCTGCCATTCTCTCGGTTTTCACACTGACGCCCTCCAATTTCCACTTTTTCATTTGAGGTTTTCTTATTATTGGAAGAATAAAAACCACTTCAAGGCCCCCTTCCTCCCCTCTAACTGCGCCCAATCGTTATACTTCAATATGTTTGATAGACAAACTGATGCATTTCGGGTCATAAGTGGAGGAAAATAGGGATTTGGCCATTTATAAATGACCTAGCCTCAGCCTAACAGTCAAACGGCTTTCAAAAATAACGTAAAATGACCAGGGACCTAAATGCAAGAGGATCTGAAAACACAGCCTAAAGGAATTGCGGAGGCTGGATTAGCCGCGGTTGTGGCTCCCAGGATTATGCTGAGCCTCGATAAAGTGCCAAGGGAGAAGCAGCTACGCTGTCGCTCTGGGAGAATTATTGTAAATGGACTGAATTGGGAAGTGGTGGAGCAGCTGTATGAAACCACTTTGAGATGGAACCGTGCCGGGAGGCTTGGGAGAGCATCGGTGGTGGGAACATGCACAGTCAAATTCCGGAAAATTGCCGGACTCTACCGGACATTCAGCCTAACTTCCCTACTGCGAGTGCTCAGAGTAAGTGTTTATCAAGTAGATCTCTTAGCGATAGAATAACCACAACGTCGTATCAATTACACGGCACGGGTTCTTGGCTGGAAGATCATTTCCAACGGATCTGTGGTTGTTCTCTGATAGAGTTTTCAGTTGTCATTCTGACGCATGTTTCACGGGCCTTCGCAAGGGCTTGATTCCCTAAACTACAGGTTCCTGAAATTCGATTGAAAGGTTATGGGACTTTTTGTAAGGCCAACAAATAAGTAGTTGGCATTTCAACACGGCGACTCTTTAGTGAAGGGGGAATTAAATTCCGGCAACAAAAAGTCATAAACTGTGGGGTGTCACAGGGCTTGACCCGTTCCATATCCTTCACGCACAAACTTACCGGCTCCTCTCATATCCTTGCCCATGACGAAAAGAATGCTAGAGTAATTATAGGGCTCGAATAGCCAGACCAGCAAAATCGACCTCGCCAATGGGACCGTCCACGAAACCTTGCTAAGTGCCAAAGTATGATCACGTATACAGTACCCAGGGAGGGGTTTGGCTCAGGGTCACTGCTGAAGGTTCCTCGGATAAAAGATCTACGTACGGTGCCCCATAACAGTTTTACGCCATCGATGAGGTTTGCCATGGCTGCAAATATGGTGAAAAGGGTACTCATTTGAATAAGATCCACAGCGTCACGTAGTGGCCGAAAATCATTGTTCCGATCTACGAATCCATTGTTCGGCCGCTTATGAAACTCTGCAAGCCCCACTAATGACCGTGATTCCAGAAAGATTGAGACTGTACAGAAGAGATGTAAGACTAGCCACCAGGATTTTGTCCCAGCGAGTAGAAAGTCACCAATCAGCGCGACTTCCGGCTCTTGAATGTTTCCCGATGAGGTGGGGCACGCTTGAACCAGGTAACTCTATTTGATACGATGAACCGAACGTTACAGAACGTGCATAACTTTCTACAGGCTACAAAAGCCACGCATGGCTTTCATCCTTGCTTAGCGGAGTGCTGTGTTGGGCACTGTGAATATTCTGTGTGCCGAAAACAGTGCCTCGGAACGCCTCTTTGACTTCGTCTAGCTGATGCAGACATTAGGCATATGGGACGTGAGCCGATCACCATTTTGGTGGTAGTCATCCACCACGAGTTCCTCGGGCCTGTCATAAGCAGCGACCAAAATTTTGGCTTGCACTAGGGAGGGTGAGTTTTCCTCGGTATTATTCTCTAGTAGTCGATTAGTTTTACTTTGAACAGACTTTTAGTCTGCAACAGCATGATAGAGTTATTTAGTGATAATAGGTGTACGGTGAAACCCCGTTTGACCAGCTTGCATGGAGTTTCCACTTTGGCAGCAGATGACATAGGAAACGGAGGAAGAGGGTCGAGCGCCACCTAGTGCTTGGTCATATTTTGGTGTTGCCTCTGAAAATCGAAAGCGACAGTGAAGTGAGTACTTATATCACTTAAGAGAGCAAGGTTACCAGATTTGTGAGGCATTTATGTGTACTCGAGTAGCAAGCCACAGTTGGGTTGGAGCCATCAAAACCGTGCCTGCAGGAGGCGGCACAGACCAATGTAGTTTCTTAGTGGTATTACTGGACAAGTTACTCACACAACCCAGAGTAGCGATTAGTGCCTTCAACGAAACTCCATCTGACAGAACCCCTACCACGGATTCAGCCAAACAGGTTGATGGTCTGACAGTTACTGTGAGCATCTCTTTGGGTCTCGACCGCGACTCATGAGCATTTGGAAAGAAATTTGAGACGGTGATTCCTGTCAGTTTTGGAGTAGCTTCGCACAGCTTGCACAAAGTGATATCATAGGAGGATGTTGTTGCCTAGCATGCTGTCGCGTACGAGACTTATCGAATTCGTTTTTTGGTGTCTTGCTCTTGCATGTTAACCAGGAATGTACAGGTGAATTCACAGTGCGACCCTGTGATGAACGCAACAGAGTTAGTCTCTTTGCGGTTTTGGTCACCAGAGATAGACCAGAGGTAGCAGGTTTCGGCAAGAAGAAGTGCTTTCTGTGGAAATGCACGCACTGTCTGGTAGTGTTCTCCCTTGATGATAGATAGCGAATGTAGGGAAGCCCAGGTTTTTCGACTTGACTGAATACAATGCGAGATTTTGTTCGGTGTTCGTTAACTTCACCCCTACCGTTGATTCAGAAGACAGCCGGCTATGAACGAACCTGTCAGGCCATACCAAACGATCGCAACCTGAGGGGCAAAAATCAGTGGTTCAGCGAGCCATGCCCTTCCGTTTTCGAGATGACATTCATTTAATTGCTTCGGGAATTTATCAGGCAAAATAAAAATGCATTACAATATCGGTTTCCGGTTGGCGCCCGAGAAATAGAGGAACATCGCCCAAGGCGTATTCCAACTGCACGCAGTCAAATGAGACGGTAATGTGCAACTCGCATCAGGTAATCCCTGCCACAGCTCCAGGGCAGAAGGCTAAGACCCTCTTAAAACACTTCCAATCTTTCTGCACCAAAGATCCAAGTGGGCAGCCAGTGAGCTTTTGTCACCTCAAATTACCTACCGTCATTTATGAACAACGAGTCTGGGAGGTGAAAATGGTGCTCCACAGCCTTAGAGTGCGCAAAGCCGATGGCTTTGACTGCGTTCAATCAAGTTTCCTGTAGCTCCTAGCTGATGTCGTCGCGCTTAACCTGGGAGCATAATTTAACATCTTCGTGGGAAAGAAGTAAAATCAAAAGAGTTGGAGTGTGATACAGGTATCCTTTACTCACAAGTGGGAACTGAGAAACCTGAATTCAAAATACCGACCCGAAAATCTTCCACCAGTAATCCCGAAAGTCAATGTGGATGAAATGCCCCAAATAGCATTGGCTCACTGAGGGCGGACCAACTTAGGTTCGTCAAGGGCCAGTCATGCCTCACGGATCTGATCTCCTTTTAAATGAGAAGACAGGATGTCTAAACAAGGTTGACCCAGACGAGATGTGTTTTCGGACTGCCTGGAAGCGCTCGACCCAGCAAACTACCGTCTTCTCATCTGTAAAGTGGTAGCGTAGCCCTGAGTGTAACAGCCGGTCGTGGAAAATCCCCCTTTTTCCCTCGCGATTCAGTGTTTTTCCCAACATCACTCATTTGCATACACTATTGACTTGTCTTTACGAACTGGTTGTTTTTCTGGACCAATTGTTGTTTGTTCGCGCCCAAAGCGCTACTTTGGCACATCCTTGTTCGGGACCTGCGTGACGCACGTGCTGTTTGCTCACACGCTGCTATTCGGTTTCTCGTTGTTGAGTCCTTGTGATCGTATTATTGAGGTTTGTCTATTGTTTATGTCATTGTTTATTGTAATAATCTAGTATCGTAGAATATCACGGATAATCGTCTTTTGATTTCGGGATCCGTTGCGAATTTGGCTACGCATTGCTCAAACGTTCGTTACAATACTCAATAGATCAATTTGGAACGAGGAAAAACACGCAAAATGCCAAGAAAAGGATCAAAAGCAGACCAATCCGGACAGGAAGTAATACGGCAAGTTTCTGGGGAGGTTTTGGGTACATATGATTCTTTAGTTAATGCTAGATCGCCTAGTCCTGTCAGTGCTAGTTCATGTGTTATTGAGAACAATATTGATCGTAAGGATGTCGATTTATATAAGCTGAGAATACTAGAACTAGAGCAGCAGTTACTATCGGCTAGACTACAGGCGCAGGAAGCAGAGAAGTGTACACAGAAACAGCGAGAGCATGAGACCAGCGGCCTTGACACTTCCGATAGATTAGGGTGCAATAAGGTAGGGAACCGTACGCCGGTCGCCGACTACAAACCACCATCGAGCGATCTGCCTAGAGTGGAGTTACCGGTTTTCGACGGGCGAGCTGAGCAATACTGCAAGTTTGTCAAGCAGTTCGAGACGTTCGTTGAAAATAAGGTAAACGACCCTGGGAAAAGGCTTCTCTACCTTACTCACTACTGCCGAGGCTCAGCAAGAGAAGCTATCAACGGGTGCACCATGCTCGACCCAGAACAAGGCTACACAAGGGCAAGGAAGATTCTAAGGGACTTGTTTGGCCAACCTTTCAAAGTAGCCTGTAACCTAGTAGAGGGCGTGATGGCAGAGGCAAAGAGAACCAAGGGCGACGTCTACACCATGGCCAACCTGGTGATTAAGATGCAGAACTGCTCAAAAGCCCTCGACCATTTAGGTTACAGGGCTGACCTAGACGCCATGCACACTTTGGAAGACATAGTCCGTCACCTCTCTCCCGAACTACAGGGTCGGTGGGCGGAAGAAGCAGAACGGATCAGCCGAAGCGACAGAGAAGCCAACTTCGAAGACCTGACCGAATACTTAGACAGGCAAAAGAAGATAGCTGACAGCAGATTCGGCCGACTCATCCAGGACGGCAACCGAGCAAACAAGCCCAGTACTAGCCAAGTCCAAACCCCAGTTCAAGAACATCCAAAGTACCAGCCTTGGACCAATACACACGTCATTTCACGAGATGCTACGGCGAAACCAAATTGCAGATCCTGGGGTACTAGCCATGGCCTACCAGAATGCCCCAAGTTCGGCAACGCCACAATAGACGAACGGTGGGGAATGGCGAGGATGGCAGGAGCATGTTCTATCTGTCTCAACACCACACACCGGGCAGCAGCCTGTAGGACAAGGATTCGATGTGGTTACGAGGGCTGCACGGGCAGACACTATCGGCTGCTGCATCAGGCGAGAGTAACCATATCCGAGGCGAGTGCCAAGCCCAGCGTGATTTGTTCAACTTCACAATCTGCCAGTAAACCGGTACGTTTAGGCGTAGTGGCCGTGGGAGTAGTGACTCCGACTAGGATAGTCAAGGCGTTGGCTTTCGTTGATAGTGGATCCGACACCACTTTAATGAAAGAGCGGTTTGTCGACAAACACCAACTGGCTAAAGGTGCGACGTCGTTAGCAGTGAGCACGGTGGGCGGAACACAGGTAAAGACTGCCGGTAGATTAAGGCTGCAACCCATCTCTCTAGACACTAACGAGGAAATTGAACCGACGGAGGCATTCACGTTAGCGGATCTCCCCATGCGATCACCAAGGTCGGTGAGCGCAATCTTGACTCAGTGACCCCACCTGCAGGATGTAACCGTTGTAGACTGGGAAGATGATGAAGTGGATCTCCTCATCGGCTGCGACGTGCCAGAGGCGCATTGGGTGCCTGACCAGAGAGTGGGCGACCGCCAGGCACCTTATGCCGTACGCACGGCTTTGGGATGGATGTTATACGGTCCGGTAGGGGTACGCGGTTCCGTGAATTACTTATCCGCCGAAACGGACCGCATAGAGTATCAACTGCAACGGCTGTATGAAGAGGAGTTTCATGACATTGGAGACGACAGACCGACGTTGTCTCAAGAGGATCACTTCGCTCTACAAACGGTGCGGCAAGGCACTAGAGGCCTCAAAAAACAGTTCGAGGTTCCCCTCCCATGGCGCACACCGGTCGACCCGTGGACTGACAACAGAAATTATGTTCTCCAACGATTACTACGACTAAAAGAACGCTTCATTTGAGACCAGAATCTGTGGGAACGATACGCGGATTGGATGAAGCGAAACGAGACCCTCGGTTACGTTGAAAAGGTGCCTGTTAACACCGACAGCAAAAGGGGTATCTGGTATCTGCCTCACCATCCGGTTATCAATCACAAGAAACCCAATAAACTGCGGGTGGTTTTCGACTGTGCGGCCAAGTTCCAGGGCAAGTCTTTAAACGATCGCCTACTACAGGGGCCTGACTAAACCACTCCACTGATCGATGTTTTGTGCCGTTTCAGAGTGGGTAAAGTGGCTTTGTCTGCTGACATTAGAGAAATGTTCCATCAGGTGACGATTCCGGTAGGAGAACAAGATGCTTTGCGTTTCCTGTGGTGGGAAGGGAGCGACCGGGACAACGCAGTGGTGAATTATGGGATGACCGTCCACCCCTTCGGAGCCATATCGTCACCATTTTGTGCCAACTACGCCCTCCAAGAATCAGCGAACAAACGTGGCGATCTAGTACATCGGACGGTGGTAGAAAGCGTCAGCAGGAACTTCTACGTCGGCGACTACCTTGGGTCATTCGATGATGTGGAATCAGCTCTAGAGCAGTTCAGGAGTCTGACGAGATTGCTGGGAGAGGGCGGCTTCCATCTAACTAAATGGATGTCGAACGCTTCAGAAGTGCTGAAGGTCATCCCGTATCACGAAAAGGCCGAAGGGGTAAGAGATTTAGACGGCTCTCCACTTCCTATCGAGCGCACTTTAGGGATACAATGGGACGCGGAAACGGACGATTTTGTTTTCGAACTAAACTTTCCCGAGCTGCCAATAACCCGTCGTGGCATACTATCTGCCGTCTCAAGTTTGTTCGACCCGCCCGGTTCCGTCTCACCATGGCTGCTACCCGGAAAGATCTTGCTGCAGCGGCTGTGCCGTAAGAAAGTTGATTGGGACCAGTCACTGGACCAAGGGGACTGGTTAGACTGGGAAGAATTTTTGAACACCTTGAAGAAATTAGGGGACATAAGAATCCCACGATGTTCGACTCCTGGCCATACGACACGGACTGGAGAACTACATGCCTTTTTCCGATGCATCCGAAGTCGGTTATGGAGCTGTGGTGTACGGACGATGGTGCGCAGGAGATGGACAATATACCACGAGGATCCTGTTCGCCAAAGCCCGCGTTGCTCCACTGAAGTCGGTCTCAATCCCACGCCTTGAACTCAGCGCAGCCGTGTTGGCAGTCAGGGTGGTGCAAGCTGTGAAGAGATGTTTCGATCTCTACATTTGGTCGGTGAGCTTCTGGATGGATTCAACGATAGTACTTTACTATATCAACAACGTACGGAGCCGGTTTAGTACTTTCGTTGCTAACCGGCTCACGATTATCCACGATGAATCAGCCACGCACCAGTGGAGTCATGTCAGGTCTGGCGATAATCCGGCCGACCTGTGCTCCCGAGGTGCGAACAACTCCAAGCAACTGGACACGTGGACGAGAGGGCCGAACTTCCTGCAATTGCCCAAACAGGACTGGCCCGTGTTCGAATTAAAAAAACCCTACGGAAGTGGAACTGGAGATCAAAGGCGTAGTGATAGCAACCAACGTCGTCGAAGCGTCATCCATTCTATCGCGACTGGTCAGGTTTTCTTCCTGGATGAAGAAGCTTCGTTCGCTAGTTCGGTTAACCAAGTTCAAGAGAAATTTACTAGTCATGAAAGGGCTACGGCCCTCAGGTCGGATACGGGTCGGCCCGATAGGTCCCGATGAGCTACAAGCGGCAGAGTACGATATTTTCAGAATGATACAACGCGAGGCTTTTGCCCGAGAACTCAAGAGAGCGGAAGAAGTGGGGCCGACCAATAAAGACATGCCATCTCCAAGAGGCGAGCTGAAGCGTTTAAACCCCAAACTCATCGACGGACTGCTGCGGGTGGATGGTAGGCTGACCAACGCCCACCTGAACTTCGACACAAAGTATCCTTTACTGCTGCCTGCGAGACAACCTGTAGTAGAGCTAATGATTCAACACGTCCACGCCATGGAGGGACATGCCGGGGAAAGTCACGTGACGAGCATCATCCGAAAGCGCCTTTGGTTGCTGAGAGGACGAGAGACTGTAAAACGCGTAATCCGACGGTGTGTGCAATGCAGGAGACGTTATGCCACAGCAGGCAAACAACTCATGGCCCCACTACCAGAATGCAGGGTGACGACGGGCTGGTGGCCGTTCAGTGACGCCGGGTTGGACTATTTCGGGCCCTTGTGGATCAAGTGCGGGAAAAGATTAGAAAAGCGATACGGATGTATCATGACGTGCATGAAATCACGTGCGGTACACCTAGAAGTTGCACATTCGATGACGACCGATTCGTTTCTACGGGCCTTGCAAAGATTTATCAACCAAAAACGCGTACCGGCCGATATATACTCAGATAATGGATCGAACTTTGTGGGCGCTCACCGGGAATTGCAGCGTTGGCACGAGAACATAAACAGGGACGAACTGCAGAATCGAACCGTGGCCTACGCCATACGATGGCATTTCAACCTCCCACAGGCCAGCCACCAAGGTGGCGTATGGGAACGCATGATCCGGTCCGCCAGACGGATATTGCTGTCAATCATGGAGCAGCAGCCGCCCGACGACGAGACGCTGAACACCGTCATGAATGAGGTGGAGCGAATCCTGAACAACCGCCCCCTGGTTCCAGTATTGAACGGCGACCCCACCCACCTGGCGCTCACCCCAAACGACTTATTGACGCTAACGTCGAACGAAGGTTTCCAATGGCCGGTAAACCTTCGTGGGAGCTACCTCCACGGGTGGAAGCAAGCGAACTATCTGGCCAAGGTCTTCTGGAGGCGATGGCTACGGGAGTACCTACCGGCTTTGCAGACTCGACAGAAGTGGCTGGCCAAAACAAGACCATTCAAAGTTGGGGACGTGGTTATGATCGCCGACGAACGCGCAAATTTCAGCGTTTGGTCTTTGGGAGTAGTTACGGAAACCATCAAAAGCACTGACGGAATGGTAAGAACGGTGAAGGTGAAGACAGCTAACGGAGTGCTCATTCGTGACATACGCAGTATTAACCTACTCGAGAGCGAAGACGGAGGAGCTGATAACCCTGAGGCTCAGTAAACCTTTTTCACACCAGTAATCGAGGTGGATAAAGGAACAACATATATACCACACAGTCTCCGTCAAACATGTTAAGGTGCTCGCGGTCTTTTCGTTGACATTACAGGAGGTTCTTTCCGATATGTGGTGATGAGTGCGATTCCATTGTACATCCCGATACATACACGCATGCACGACGCACTCTACATCCCAAAAACCCATTAAACATGTGACAGTGTTCGTTGTTTTGTTTTTCGTTGACGCTACCGAATGCCCCTTGCATATGTGGAAGTAGCGGAGCTCAGGTCACACACACATGCTACATTTTACTCGTTTTCTTGCCACGCGGTCTTTTGTTGACATTGCAGAAAGTCCTCCTTTGATGTGTAGTCATACCTGTGATTTCATTGTACCCCCGGCACACACACACAAACACTCACACACACACTCAAGCACGTACATCCAGGACCGGACGGCCCCTTACGAGGACAACGTCTATGTGACCCTTCTCGCCCGCCATCGGTCATTTGGTCTTGTGGAAGATGTAGACTAGCCTCACGTCTATGTATCCAATGGATTAGTTGCGACCAGTAGTAGAACGTTGACGACGAGCATTAGACGCGCGCACTGACAGCAGGGCCTAGGCAGGTAGGAAGAATCAGTACCTTTATACCGAACCTTTGACTCTGCTAAGGATCGAGGAGGATTTTGGTGGGCGGTGTTACAGCCGGTCGTGAAAAATCCCCCTTTTTCCCTCGCGATTCAGTGTTTTTCCCAACATCACTCATTTGCATACACTATTGACTTGTCTTTACGAACTGGTTGTTTTTCTGGACCAATTGTTGTTTGTTCGCGCCCAAAGCGCTACTTTGGCACATCCTTGTTCGGGACCTGCGTGACGCACGTGCTGTTTGCTCACACGCTGCTATTCGGTTTCTCGTTGTTGAGTCCTTGTGATCGTATTATTGAGGTTTGTCTATTGTTTATGTCATTGTTTATTGTAATAATCTAGTATCGTAGAATATCACGGATAATCGTCTTTTGATTTCGGGATCCGTTGCGAATTTGGCTACGCATTGCTCAAACGTTCGTAACAAAGAGTGCTTGTATGTTCAGTCGACCACCTGAAGAACCGGAGGTTCTGAATGAGAGCAGAAGGCACCACTGAATCTTTCGCGAAAGCCTGTGTTTGGGTTGCACAGGAATCTAACTTGAGGCTAATGTATTTCCTCGGTTTAAAAAGTGACTCGGCGGGGCAGCTTAGGTCTCCATGCTGCTCATTTGTGGGCTCAGCTGAGATTGTCAGAAACACAATTGAAATTATTGTACAAAATGGCTTGGACACTTTCCACAAGTAGTCAATAATTGAAAGCCTACCATTTAAAAATAACGATTGCAGATAACTACTTCTCATTGGAGCTCGACCCAAAAATATCGGTATTCATGTAACTCCCACGAGATCTCACGTTTCTATGATGCGACGAAATAAAGTGTACTTATCGCGGGTAATTTTGTTTTCCTCGAATTATTTAGCCTATTTAATAATTAGTATTCATCTTAGTGTCTGGACTAAACATGTTTCCGAATCAACCAGATATATGAAAGTACCCGATCTGATGTTCACTCACACACGCTTTTTACCGACATGTCATTTACACGAAATTCCCCCTCAAATGGCCATAAAGTGGTCGCCTGCCACCTGCTTCTTAGTGGCCATCGTAATCCCGCACACCTTTACAACAGATCCTCCCCATACAGAAATTGAACTTTGCAAGTCAGACTCATCCGCAAAGACTGAGATGATTGTTTTACCACCCATAACCCTCCGTTTGCCTCCGACAATTTCCTTTTTCTGACTAAATGAACAACCGGTCTTATACTTCTTAGGCTGTGCCTAACCGGAGGTCCTCAGTTCCGCAAATCCACTAGAACTATCGTGAAAGTCTCCAGGAACTGCATATTTCGGAAGACTTTTCAATTTCTATTCGTTCGAAACACCACCCCAATTTCAGAGTGGTGGAATAATACGCGACGTCGTGACTGAGAAACTAGATTGTCTCTTGTAAGAATCCGGTCTTGTTTATTCAAGCCACAGTTATAACATTCCTACAAATCGTCATCCTACTGTGCCACCGCAACCAGGAAAGCTGATAAGGCTTTCTGTCAATTTCGAAAAACAGTTCATGCCAGAACTCCAAGGGTCGTAATACAAAGACAGGCAGCCGTTTTCCGGCTTCACCTAGAATATTAACACGGGGTTTCTTGTTAGATAAAAGAGTGAAAACTTTTAAAATCTGTAAAACGAAGGTTAACCAAGATCATCCTTGTTCTCCGAAATCTACCACCTCCAGAAAAGATTGACAATTTCATGACATTCTTCTCTTCACTATGGTGGGATGAGAAAAAATATACCCTTTTTCATATTCGCCCTATCCTGAATATATACTTTTTATTTTTTTTATTGTGCTTAAAAACCTTACAACCGTCTGCAATTTAGCTGAACAAATTGTCCAAAAAGATCTGTGTGGTTCCACACCCTCGACAGGTTCAACCTGCTGATCCAAAGCCTTCCACCTCCGTCTAATTATCTTCTGAATTAACACCGGAAGCTAAAAATATACTCTTTAAACGTGCTGAGGTCTCTGATACGAACCAGGTACCTCGTTCGCTCAGGCCCAGGAAAACCACCAGCGCCAAACTTCAGCCTGCTATCAATCCATACTCAGTGGTGCTCGTTGATGTTTACGATGAGGCCAACAGGGAGATGAAAGGAGTAGATCATAAAACAGTGGACTTGAGTAATCAGATTCAGTCACTCGGTAACATTCTAATAAAGACCCTTCTGAAATCCAACATAATGGAACCCGCCCCTACATGCAATCGTCAGAGCCCAGCCATGACGGACCGTTTCTTGGACTCAACTCCGAAGAGAACTTCAAACGTACAGCTAACGCCGGAGACGACAAGGTTTTCGGCATCCTTGTCCAACTGCACATGGCGTCAACCGTATTCGCCACTTTGGATGCTCGCAACATGGCACATCACATGTGCTATCGCAGGCGGCTGCACAAACAGTCCCAACGTGATGGTTGTTCCTCGAAGTTCCATTGCACCGACGAGAGATGTTTTGAATAGAGAACACTACCTCGGCCTCACCAACGCAACTTGCGGCTGAAGTACCAGTGGCCCCGCTTTCTCGCTGCCTGTTGAGCAACCCCCAAAACAAAAATCCTCTGTTGCCCGCACTACGCTAGTTGACATGAACCTGACCACCACCCCCTCCCCAGTTCGTCATCTGAGTAAACAACCCCCCTCAACAATCGACCTCCGCCTCGACAAACGGCAGCAGTATCCATGCCCAAAAAACTGTCAGCCCAGGGCCGCCAAAGGTCCGTGAATTCAGGCTTGCTGCTGCTCATCCCAACCCACTGCCCAGTCTCAACATCGGGAAAGATTCCGGGAACATCTGCTGTCAACAGTTCTTACCCGTCCTAACTTAAGTCATACCTTCCTGTGGACACAAATCATTCAAGCGAACCGCGGTCTACTGTATAACTAAGCTGCTTGTCAGCCGTCAGATTTCTGTGTCACATCACTGTCTTCAGCTACTGTGGCTACTCCAGCAACCCGATCAGTAGATCTTCGCAGAACCCCATCAAGAATGTCCACCAAGCACTCCATGTATTCCCCGAATAAACCATGCTTACCGATAAGAAGAGCGGGACCTCGCATCACTGCGAAGCATCCAAATCTACACAGCTGTACCAGAGCGGCGCTATGACTAATCGACAGGGTTCTCACGACTCCTCTGTGCGATACAAACGAAGAAAAGTGCCATCTTGCGTCGAAACCAAACTAACCACAACCGTGAACTATGAAAAAGCAGTTTTTCAACCATCTGGCTGAGTACCGGCATACCCCGTGGAAACTTTGCAGCCCATTTCTCCCCTCGCAATGACTTATTTGAATAATCATCGGTAAAATGATGGTCGGCGGCCTCAGTCGTTGGACCCTACGCTTATTCTCAAACGGCGAGTGGGCCTGCCAAACCAAAGGCAGTTATTTCGTCAGTCTTGGTCGAGCGACGACTGCCTGCCTTTATTGTACCCGGTTGGAACCACTCACCCCTACCTTGAACCGTCTCACCCGCCATCCATCAAAACCTCGACATCCGATCCACCACTAGGGTACCTCACCCACCACGGAAATCACACGTCGACAATTACCAATCATTTTCTAAGGAGCACTCCTCAACCCGGCCTCACCTGCTGACCAACAACCCTTACTTACAGTGGGTACCCATTTCTAGCTCTGGTCTAGATTCTTTTGCTCCCACGTTTGGAAGTAAGGGCCCTATATGCCTACTAACTAATGGTTAAGTTAGCCATCTAAGCCCGCCACTGTTAGGTCCAACTCCGCGCCAAGACGAAGCAGCTACAATTACCTTACTCTTCAATAAAGCTCGCTTACTATTGAATAGACCCACTTTCCGCAGCATGGAACTTTAATCCGACTTAGACTCCATTGTCTTGAGCGAAAGCTGGCTGAATTACTGTGTACCACCGGACTAAGTTTCAATCTCTGGTCATCAAAACGTCATCATCGTCATGGGGGAGACTGCTTTATCCACACTGAAAACATCTTGCTTATAGTACCCCCTCTGATTCAAAGCTGCACGCAATCTGGAGCTCGATGTGGATAAAGGTCCCCTGGCCTACTCTCCGCTTTGAAACGGCTGCATTTACTGACCACCCGAATCAAACATCACGTACCTCGATCGTGTAGCTAATCCTGACGACCAGTTCGCTACATACACTTCTCGTTGGAAGCTGAAAATGGGGATTACAGAGGGAGAAAACTCTGTGGGGAAACAAAGTGACTACCACAAACATTACCGAAGTTCTTCTCGACCAGGACTGCAGGGTGCTGGGTCCAGTGAGGCTGTTTTGCAAACATCAAACTCACGCGCCTCGTTTATGAATTGACATCTGCATTTAGCTTTACTAAAAATGAAAAATGCTCCTCAGGAGCAGCCCGTTCCGTGGACAGGTCTTCCTCTAACTATGGGCAACATTCTATTTTGAATCGTTCTTTTCAGTCACACAAAGTGGCCCACCGGTAAGAGCATTGCAATTCAAAGTATTTTCCCACATCCTGGCCCTACTCAACCAGTGCGATATCATATTCTTCTTCGGTCGGACACATGGCACTTTGTCAGAAGTCCTGTCGGACATTTAAATGACACTCATCAGTCATCCATTGAGGTACGCAACCGATCAAGCAAACGTTGACCGGACCCTTTGACAGGTAGGGAATTCGGCCTAATCTCGGTCCTTTCAAACGACTGGTTGTTGAAACTCTGCTTGGTAAGTCCACTAAGTGCCTGCACAGTCGACATCTTTGTCAACTTATATCATGCAGCTGAGCCGTCAAGGCGCACTCTAGCCCGTCAGCTCCTGCCAATAACTTGTTTAATCCGCTATACCCTGTCAGTTATACAGTACGACAGACAGCATTACTAAAACCTTCCAGTTGTTTTCGCTCTGCCTTTCTATTAGCTGGACGGAAATCGAGGCCGTATATTTCTTTCGTGCGTCCAAACCAGCACTTTATGAAACAAGCCAGATGAAACAGTGTGCTCCACCTGTTATTTACCCTTGGCCTGTTTAATTTTTGAACTGCCGCTCTCGACCTCTTCCCATTCAGCTGCCACAGAATCGTTCCTTGCAGATTCACAGCTTGACCTACACACCCTTTATGTCGCTTATCTCACAGGCCATATACACCATCAACTTAGTAAACCACGAGTCTGCGCCTGGCTCCTCCAAACTGGGGTGACTGTATTCTGCGGCTGGACCCTTCACTTGCTAATGAGTACCACGTTTTAAGCTACATATTTGTCTGTGAGCAATCACCTCCATTGGAACCAACCGCTCTGTGGCCCGCAGGTTTTATCTTGAAAGTCCGCAAAGATAACACGCAAAGCTGAAGGAGATCTTTAGTTGAAGCAGAGATTCCCCAATATTGTTGCAACTACACCCTTCATCGGTAACCGCCAGTCTTCTGACTAATGACCCGACGGAAAAACAGGAGGTTTCCACCTCGAATTCTTCGATAGATCCTACCATTAGCCCAGCTGGTAAAGATCAGAAATCAGAGAGAAACTTCCGGGATACCCTTTTAGATTTTCTGAAGCAATGTTCAAATTCAATCCAAAGCGCAACTCGCTGAGGCGCTCAATACCTTCTTCGCGGAACCCGTGACTACTGACTTTGCTTCAGTGCCGCCCCCCCCCCCCAACCCTCATCATCAATCAGGTTATCTCTGATATAGGATGAGATTTGAACGACGTGGCCAATCTACTGCTGGTGATTAGACCCCCCTCCCGCCCTCATAATGACAGCATCCTTCCAGTCACTATATGATCCTGGTGGAATTGATATTGCTGATCTACTTACGAATCTCTACAACGGGTCAACTAACCATGAAATTTTCCCATCTCAGAGGAAAACTTCAAAACTAATCCCTGTCCAAAAAAGGTCCAGTACAGGATTCTTTAATTATCGTCATTTTAACCACACCCATCCGGCTGTCGGAATAATGGAACATTTGACCAAACTGCGGACGTCCAGTTTTCTCCTGTCCTGTAACTTTACTCGCAGCGGTCAAATTGTTTCACTTAATCACCTTCTTGCACCACATGCCAATCTGACTTGTTCAACCGACTGGCCAAGGCTGCTGACAACGGCTCATCTATGGTTATCATTTACCTAGACATGACCGGGGCGTTCGACCGAGTTCCACACTCCCGATTGTTAACAAAACTCCAAGCCAACGGTGCCTATGGTCCGCTTTCACGGCAGATCAATTCTCACCCATCGGACCGAGCCCAGGTGGTGTGATAATGGACACCCTTCGCAACCGGTGCCTGTCACTAGCGGAGTTCTACAGGGAAGTGTGCTTGGTCCGCCATGCTCTACCCTGCATCAAGGACAATTTTCTGGCTATGCAACACAGAACTCCTTTCCTCTGCGCCGATGATATCAAAGCCTTTTACGGGCTCCACCATCAAAACCTGATAACATTGCTGTCAGGCATGGATAATAATCCTAAGAAGCTCTATCGATGGTGTACTTCATGGCAGGTGTGCTCCTCGGCGTCTGAAAGCTTCTACATAACCTATAGATGTCAAGTCCCTCCCGAAACCAAGTCATTGAATTAAGTGCCCACTGCCCCAGGCCCACCAGTGGGAGATCTTGGGCTTCGATACGCTAACAATGTGCAATTCTCGGAAAATCTCTCATTCCAGGAGGTCAGGGCTGGGCAGATGACGGGCTTTGTTCTCAGATCATTCAAAATGGAGCATTGTTCTCTTTTTACATACCAGTCCCGTGAGAGATCCCGTCCATAATGTTCAAAATGGGTAGGATACGTTCTGAGAATGTTCGGCATACGTTTACCAAAACGTTATTACGACACTCTTCCCTACTGAGCTGTAGAGAGCAATGCACTTCACTGAAGCCTGACCCATTATTGGTAAAAGAAGTGAGGCACATCTCATGTTTTCTATATAGACATATTCGTCGCTCCGCGTTAAACTTGGTAATTTTCAAGCCGTTTGCCCTACCCTCATCTTATGACCTACGCCACTGCAATATCAATCTGACCATTTCACAGTCGAAACTTGCAATGAGATCTAATTTCTTGCTTTTGAAATACTCGAAGCCTAAGAATAAACCACTTCTGGCTACTCGCAAATAGACTTCAATAGCGGAATGTAATCATGCCCATGATTCACTATGTACCCTTAGTAACCTGTTACCCCTGGCTGAAACCAGCATATCTGAGGATCGAGCCTGTGAAAAGGCATCGACCTCTAGAACCCTAATTTCCTCCCTTTCCTGCTCCCTCCATCCCTCGAGATAGCCCTCTGAAACGGGCCCTTCTACTACGCTCATAGAGCCGTACCACCAAAAATACCATTTCTCGCCCAAGGACAAGATAGGCTGACTATCTGTTTATTTGTTTGTTCATTTAGTTGTTTTTCTTCACACATACTACATCTAGTCTTCATTGTAGTAGGACATAGATTGCTGCCGTTAGTAAATATAACTGGTCAGATGTCTTCGAGTTCTAGCGACTCTTAACAACACCCACGATCACTTAAAGTCGTCTAGCTCCCATATGACCACGCTTTAGCTAATTCAACAATCGGTCTTCATAGCTTCGGCTTTCGGCCCCAACGTTTCCCCTTAGCATCAGTTAAACCAGTAAGGCTGGATCATGAAGCTTTTAGTTTCGTCGTTCGCCAGTTTACTTCTTGTTTCACTGGCTCTTATTAATTTCTGGCTTCCGCCCCCTAATTCCATGCCCAGCCGCAATTTTCTCGCCTCTTCTATCTCAATTTGAAATCACTCATCCTCTGCGCCTTCCCTTCGATAGTTATTAGTTGACGTCTTTTGCATGTAATACATTCCCCGTCGTGGAAGCCACTCAGTAATGCCATGATTTATAAACGTGCCACCTTACTTCGACTGATGTCTCCTCTCGTGCCATAAGATCTCTCATTAGTGCAGCCAACCATGATGACATCAGAACCAACTTTGGTAATCCAAGCACGGTCAGAAGCTGAAGGAGACTGGTACTTGTATGCAGGGATATGCGTCACAATGCTCGTCTTCCAACTCCGAGAGTTTGTTTAGCCGCACTCGTCACTTTTTCGGCCCATGCTAGCTAAGGTCCCCGATGTCGGCGGCACCTACAACATAGCTATGTCCGGCCGTGGTGAAGACAGACCAGCCCAAGCTGTCACGAAAAACGACATACTCGCAGAAAATTATTGTTTGGCGGGTGCACCACGGAAGGTTTCTACATGGGCCCAACAACTCCTCTGAACTTTGGCGGATAAGTTGAAAAAAGGAAACGTTAAAAAAGAACGACCGAGTGGGATCGATCTTACACCCAAATACCACCAAAATCGGGTCGTGAAGGGAATAGGCAACCCTCAGTAATAGGCATGTCTCCCATCAGCTCAGGCCTGACCCTGCTAAAGCGAAAACCACAGGCCGCCCTTGTCCACTAGACTCTTTTGATTTTTAAGTCCGAGACTGACTGGTGTGAAAGCGGACTGGACTCTCCACGTGTGCTTATCCAACTCCCGCTCCATGTTTCAACCACACAGTACCCTTCAAAGCTCGCCCGGAATGTTTTTTGACGTCAGTAACAAAACCGCCGTGGTTCCGACTCCTAATCAACAGCTCTGGACAAAACGTAAGTTCATCAGGCGACAAAAATGTCACATCATAGCACCAAACGTTTTATATGTAAATATGAATGCGTATAGAAACATTTATTTGACGACACAGAAAAAACCACCCTAGTTTTCGCTCATGCTTGTCTGTATTTCATCCTTTTCTCCAGGAAGTGGCGTTTCCTATGTTCTAGCGTTCAAGCCACCCTCCAATTTACAGCCAAAATTACCAGCTACCATTCCTGTACCGAGATCCAGCAACATTAGACCTGAAGATACCACATGATAGGACGTGTCATATGTCCTCTGAACCTGCTTTAGAAACTTATCATTTGGGCATTCAGTGTTTCTCAGCTGCTTTCTTGCGAAGCCCACAGACCCAATAGCATCAGTATACCTCCACGGCCCAAATGAATCTGAAATATCAGACTTACTGATGCACTGTCTAGTCAGTAACCAAAATCTAGGCTTATGCAGCAAGCGCAGTCAGTGCTCACGAAGACCGACCTACATTATCTATGATTTATCAAACCAAGAAGACCATCATGCTATATTTGCAACCTTCACACCTCTACCTGGTATTTTTCTCACTCCAATCATCAGCTGGAACACTTTTCAGGCTGCAAATCTCTTTCTTCAATTTCGGAACTCTCCGGCCGTCGTGGTACGTGGCTGTAATATATCTGCCCGTCTACAAACCCTCCCAGAACTGGCTGCCGCAAAAGCTATCTGGCTACGAGGACTCATCCACAGGAAGTCCTGACATTGCTGCACATACCCAGCTGGAGCTAATAGGAGAATTCCCACCGCAAAGCTCTTCCAATGTCAAAGACATTTAAACCATCATGCAGAGATTCACAATCGAAGAACGGAAGGTTCAGATTCTGTGGTACCCTCTTCCTCCCTAAAAAGAAAAAGTGAACAAAAGCCGTGGCCAATCCTCGCCCAAAACCTCCAATACAGACGTGAAAATTATACGGGAAACTCATTAAAGTACCCTATTTTTCATTAGACCAGCATCACTCGGATTATTGAAAAGGTTTTTGACTCTCTTTCTTGCACTGCTTGCTCCTCGTGCGCACGGTAATACGCATGCTGATTACTATTTCTTGGAACTCAATCTTTCTTCCACAAGTCGTGAATGCCCGAAAGCAAATGATACATGCTACCTCCTATGAAAATTCTTTCACCATTTCAAGCTAGACTATTCCTATTTCTATCCACAAATATGTGGAAAATAATCCTTCTCTCTGGACGTCTTCATGAGCTTCCTTTTTATCTCCCGGCCTCATCATCAATGACCTTTTTCAGTGAATTTTATCATGCATCATTTACAAATTTCATGCATCATTCTTGTGAATATTATAGTCTCTGCTTCTTAAGACAATGTCCGTCCCAATATTCTCACATCCGGCTGAATTCTTGCTACGCTCATACAGTTCAGTCCGCTGTCCCTTTGCTTCCTTTAAACTCACCTCAGGCTTTTTCCTCTGTTGCCGTGAATTGCCACTTAACCCTTGAAAAATGTGCATCTTCCATCTTCCTGGGTGATGCCGTAAACCCTGATCACGCATCCATGCATTCCTGTTGGCCACGGTTAGGAAATGTACCAGTATTATTATTACCACCAGTGAAAGACGATTCATGAAGGAGCCACGGCCAGTATGAGGCTGCCAAGTAAAAACGTGCACGGCTATGCATAAATAAAACCCGGTTCCTAATTGTCCGCAGTCCAAGAAGCTAACCCCTCTACTTGCCCGGATGAAAACATTGTCAGTGATCAGTGTATCTCTTTTTGAAATCAACTGGAACTCGGGCTTGCGGAGACTTATCTTGGAGCTGAGGAGACCCAGAGAACTGCGAAATGTCCAGGCTAATTCCCCTTGTTCTACAGCAGAGGGAGAATGTATCACACTCCCAAAAGAGATAGTGTCGAAGCGCATCGTCACACAACTCAAGACTAGCTTGAACGGGGCTGGAACATAAAAGTTACCAACCCTCCAACAAAACCAGAGAAACCCTGTCTCTCATCACTCACACCTAAATTGACGCTTGTCGCACACCCCGACTCCACTTTCCCATCAGCCTCTAACCCTTGCTTCTTTACGTGTTTAAATGAATATGTTTCGCTTGATTTATGTGGCTTCCCTCGCCCAAGATTTGCTTTGAGTCAGTTCTCACTTCGTTTCACTAAATTTTGTGCATCCATGCTGCTTTTCAGCTTGCGACCTGTTCAAATTTCGAGTCCCTGCCTCGTCCAAAATGGAGCTCAATCCTGTGCTCTGAAACTGAATCCGTCAGTAGGTAGAAATTGAGGGTCAAACATAAAAATGCAATAAATTTAGGAAAAACCTTTTTATTGTCTGCATCGTGCGCTTTTTTCAAGGAAATGAGTAACGGAAAATTATTAGACGAAAGAGAAGTCATTGGCCCTGGTGGATTCGTTTGGAAGACATATCTTAGGTGGTCTAACCCAGGGCAACCCTCAACTCTCGGGCCCAATAAAGCGATACTGTGGGCCCGAACCAAATTAAAAGGTATGGCTACATTCTCCGTTCCACTCTGAACTTAAAATAACACCAGAAATAATATTAATATAATATTGGTTTGTTTCGGAGGCTCCCGAAGCATGCCAGCAGCATGATAAAAATTTTTAAGCGATAAATTTGACAGACGAAATTGTTTAAAACGCAGAAAGATTCATGACGAAAGTGAGTTAAAAAGTCTCTGAAAGGGAATAATGTAGGACGGGGGAATGATAATTGTATACACACCAAAGAAAATATGGAGGGTTCGTTTGAATTCGAGAGCGAATTTAAATGGGCCTTCGGTGAGCTTTAAAATCGGGCCGAAATGGAGAGTCTGACTGGTCCAGCTCTGGACATCAAAAAGCCGAGTGACATGTATATGAGGGGCCAGAAACCGGCATAAGAAGCTGTGGCAGCAGGAGACGATGGAGAAAGAGGCGAAATCCGTTACAATGAATAACATGAGGACGGAACATTGGTGCCCTGCAACAGATGGTCTGCCGACAGGGCACGAAGTTCACTGTAAAACAGGGAGGGAGCAACGTAGGATGTTACTGGTGGGTCAGATGACAAAAATGACTTTAGAGTATAAGACATTGTATCTGCGAGGCACAGATATAGAGGGAATGGACGCACATCATGAAGGTCAGCGGGATTATATGGAGAGAAATGGCAGGTGAAAAACAGTACGATGCAGGACGAAAGCATATATATATATATATATATATAAGGAGCAGGACCAGTAGCACTGGAGTCTCAGAAAAAATATATTTTACTGAAAGGGGCAGGTGAGGTAAGATCGAATGGTAGTAATGTTATGCTCGGAATATCAAGGTGATTTTTCTTCAAGACACGTGAACATGGTAGATAACCAGAGAGAGAGTGTGGGGGAGGAATTTGGAAGCAAAGAAGTGATGGCGATGATGAAGAGCAGTTCATAAAAGAAAGTAGGTGGAGGGATGTATTGAAGAGAACAAGTATGAGTGCCTCTGATTTATGTAGGTGAGACATGCGGTGACGGTCGAGACTGGGGAACCTTTAATGAAAGGACATTCATTATTCGGCGAGAATATGATGGCTTTGCCAATGGCTAGGCAGCTCAAAGCAAACGTGCATACAAAGCGGAGAAAGGTTCCCCATAGATGGGTCAGATTGTGGTGACAAGACGCAGTAGCTGTGACGGCAACTATTTGAGGGAGGAATGAGCAGGAAGAGTGCCAGACGGATAGGGTGATGGCAGTTCAACAGGATTGAAACCGTGTGTGGGAATCATGAAGTAACTACGTTTTCACTTTTTTGGAGGAAAGTGAAAAACAGGACAACCCGGGAGGCACATGGGAAATGCTTGTGGCGAGCTAGTCAGGAGATCGGAGCGCGGACCGGAGAGACAGGTAAAACGTAACCAGTCGGACTGTTTTACTTCGGATAGGACACGAATAAAGCTGAGGAGAAAGAAGCACCAGGACAGGTTAACCGGTGGACGGATACAAGGCGAGAGAATTGTGCTTGTCGGATTTGGGGAAGTGGAAATGGAGAGCTGCGTGCCTGCAGGCAATTTTACGAGTGGATGCAACTGGGGGATGCCAGTCGGGGTACTGCCTGACAGGAAGATCCACAGAGGAATCGCGGTGTCAGGTGAGGAAAATATAGTGGCGGTGACTAGATCACAAATGTGGCTGTAAGGGATGCAACGTTTGGGGCGGCGAGTTCTAATATGTTAATTGGTTACGGATGCGGGTGGGACCGATGCTTTATGGGATTTACCTTGAGAAGAGTGAGCGAGGAAGGGTTTGAGAGAAAGGTAGACAGCGAGGATAAAGAACGCAGTCAATGAGTTTTTTGAGCATAGTGCGATATAAGTCAGTAGGTGCTGGGAGCCGGGGACGGCGACATGGATGGAAAAAATATTGGTGGTCGTCGGCAGGGTAAAGTTGATAAGGCGGCAGTGAACTTTTGAGAGTCGGCAGGAGCGAGGATGGAAGAGGCAGGTGTGCATACGTTGGGGGAGGTGATTGGATTGATGACGAGTGATAGGTGGACGTAAAATGGAGCATCAAGGAAGGTTTGAGCATGCGATCTGCAACTGACGACCTTGTAGAGCGCGACCACGCCGGTACCAGTAGGTTGAGCTGGCCTTGCGCTGGACACCCAACCCGAAATACACTTCAAACCGAACACAGGAGGTGTGATACACTAGCCTTATTCCGCTCACACATCGTTCCAGACGGCCTGCACTCCCGATGAGCGCAGGCTTGAGCGGTGGATCCGACCAAGCCCTGCGCTTATATTCATTGACGGTTATGTGTTAAGCTTACTCCAAATTTGAACTTATAAAATCTGCTGTCGGACGGCTATGTTGCGAGGGGTCTCAGAGGGAGTAGCCAGTGGCCAGTAAGCAAATATACGGCATCTTGTCCGGGCGTGTAAACCGACTTTGACGGTGAAATGCACATAAAGGAGAACTGTAAAAGGCAAGCAGATAGGAGAATACAGTCAAAGTGTGACCCTGCTCGGGATTATTGGTTAGTGGAGGCATACAGAAACTAGTGAAAGACAAAGCATATATGAGACTGAGACTACGGGAGAATGAAGAAGCTAGGTGAATGAAAATAACAGCTTTTCAGTTCCGTTTGTCTATTATGAAAGTGGCCGCAGCTGGTCAAGCTTTGAGAATTCATTCAGATAGATGAAACAGTCTATCGGCGATTGAGCTCTCAGTTGGAAGGAGCAGGGTCTGCGTAGAAACCAGCCTGAGAAGTCGGGGCCGCTCTCGTGTGCTATATACTTAGCCATGCACAAAGTGGATAGCTGAAGTGCACGGTTGACGCAGAGATGTGGGATGGGTGTCGATAGAAATTGAGACTGGGTTTGTGAAGCTCCAATTGTGATGGGCAACATGTTCCGGAACATGGATTAAACAAGGAGAAAAAATTACGACCTCATGGCCGATTCAACTTCATCGGGAGGGACAGCAAAAGGCCTGTGCCGAAGAGAGAAAGGGGTTACACAGGAGAAGCTTACTAGGGAAAAGGAAGAAAACTAGTAATGGAGCAGGTTACACGAAAAGACTAAGGTTAGTCACAAACAGCATAATGGTTCAAGGTTCAGATGTTGGCATCGTTCTCTGTAGTTTCAAGACGTGGACCAACCGAGTATTTGTTTGATAAAACGCCTTTGTATGCTTTCCAGCGGAACCCTGTCAAGTTTCCTCACGTAAGAAAATACTGTTGGGCAGCATTCAATTCAAGGCTTGATGTGGAGTTCGCAGATGCCGATGATCATGCCTCGGGGAAAAAAGAGCGGAAGAGAAGGGCCAACCTTGGCCGCTTGAATGGCGGAGTGATCAGAGGAGTTGCAGGAGCTAGGTTAGTTGAGGCTCAAATCGCGTATAGTAGGTAGAATGGCTGTTGAGGACCCACCAAGAGTTGAGGATCCATGGAGCAATTGGAATTTTTATGTAAGAACCCCGCGCTTAGCAGTGAAAAAGCTCAACCTCCAGAAGATACACCAGCGGTCAAACGCTGAGAGGTCAGCAGAAATGTTGCAAAAAGCGGTGGTGGCTTCGTTGAAATTGAAAGAAAGAACTATACTTTATCATTTGCCAACTATAACGGATTACCACGATGTACCAAATCCAGTTCGTTCTTATTGTACATTATAAGTAAGGGCAGACCCAATACACTGCCCTGTATCACGTCACTTGTAACAAGTCTGGAGTTAGAAGCGTGTCCTCTGTTGAGGACCACTTGAGAACGATTGGTGTGATAAGATTGAAGCTAAGAAAGCACTGAGTCAGCAACGCCAACGAAATGCAACGTAGAGATGAGATAAAGGCGTGGAACACGGTCGAAAGCCTTCGACAGATCTTGGTAGACAATGAATATTGCCTGCCTGCTATCGATAGCCCTGGTAACTGGTTTGAGAAATTTAAACTGACATGTGGTGCATGATTGCTTTTTCCAAAACCCGTGCTACCTATCTCTAAGAAGTCTTGAAGGGAGAGGATGGGTAGTGATGCCACCTTTAACAACCCTCCTCGCCATTCTGTAAATGAGAGGGGTATGGTCATAGGGAAGTCATTCAGCGAGTTTGTTGGAAGGTCCTGTTCTGTGTCGCGAAATGTTGACTGAACGTTTTCAGTTTGACAAAGCCGGGCTGAGTTTTAGTGACAAATCAAAAAGATTTGGTCTTGGTGGTGTAATGTCCAATCCACCTCTAATGATTGCAGCTGGGGGTAATCCATCTGTTCCAGGAAATGCAGAGGCTTTATAGCGTGAAATAAGCCTGGAAGTAATAATTACTTCCAATGTAGGGGTAGATAGAGAAGAGCTGGTGATAACTCGAGGGTTTGAGTGGAAGGGGCTTTGTCCGAGGAAAGGGCCATAGATTTAGCAAAGTGGAGATTAAAGATGTCAGCGATATCAAAAACGGACGTGGCCAAAGTTGTATTCGGTAACCCACAGTATTGGATACCATTATCTCTTGCCAAATTGCCAGATTAGTATAGAAGTAACAGTTTTAGTGCTTTATTGGGATGCTTCAGACCCCTAGCTTTTGCGCTGCGAAGCTGGTCTCCGTTTAGGTCCCGGATAATATCAGTAAGACGCGTTAGTCTCATGGGAAAGAAGTCGTGGTTTGGGTTGCAAAGCCTTTTCATCTTATAGTACTTTTTTAATGCAAGTTCGGGGCTCCTAGGGAAGGAGTTTTGAGCAATTAGACTAGGTTTCAGGAGGCAGTTTCCCATGTTGAGGTAAAAGTGATCAGTTGCCTGTTGGTGGTCAGACGCCAGAAAATCTCTGTTCCAATCTTGATTACGTTTTGAATAGGGCATTTGATTCGAATTTAAACGGAGGGAATTGTTGACTGGGGTCAGATAGCCTGATGGATAAAAACGGGATGAAAACTACCTGTTATTACCTTGTGGTTGATACCCGTAAATTTATGCAGAGCAGAAACGGAAATGCTGGAAACGCTCGTGGTGAATCCCGGGTTTAGAATGTTGGTGTTTCTAGTAGGGGCCCACCGTGTTACACCCAACCCAGAACGTGTGTATGGGGGACAGTCTTTTAGGTTAGGAGGCGCTGTGAGGTTCGTCAAGGATATTTTAGGCCGGTTTAAATCACGAGCTATGATTTTCTCTGCCGAAGGTAGTAGCGGAAGGTAATCAAAGGCTTCAGTTAGAGAGAGATATGTTTGCAGTAGTAGCAGAGGAGGGCGGGCAGTAGACACAACCGATGTGCAAGACCATGGTTGGAACCAAACAGCGAGCCATAGGCAATCCGGAATTGAGTCGTGTGTGGCATGTCTAATGGGGTTACTGAAAAAGCGTGCTGTTATTACGCTCAGAACCCACCTCTGCGTCTGTCATTCCTATTTATTCTTTTAACCATGTACCACTGGAGCAGAATTTTGCTCATCGGAGTGTGGTTTGTGGGCAAGGTCGGTAATACGAATGATATCAAGACTTGGGGTAATGACATTGTTTTAAGTGATGATGTTTATTTAGGATGAACCAAGAGTTACATGAGATCAAGGATGACTCATACACGTGGGTGCGAGTATCTGGGATAGAAAACGTAGAGGAGTTGTTGGACGAGGAGTGTGCACGGAGAAGGGCCTCAGCTGGAGCTATCACCGAAGAAGAAGAGTGAGTTTTGGACGCCTCCGCGATGGATTCAGAGGATTCAGCCGTGGACGACCCGGGAGCACTTAATTTCGGGATACTGTGAGATGGACGAGAAATTTTCAACTGGGTGTCCTTGTTACTTGTCCCATTTCGTTGGGATCGTTCGAAGCTCTAGTTTGATGAGATAATGTGGAGTAATGTATTATACTGTCTTTCTCGCGTGACAACCGTAGCAGTGGTTGGTGTCATGTGGTAAGGGCAGGCCACAGAAGGTAGGAACTAGGAGAGTGTGGTGGCTTCGCAGCTCGTCGCTGCGGCTTGCTAGAGTGGGAGAGGATCAGAATCGGCTGTCGGTGGAGGGGTGTAGAAAGGTTGTCTCGGAAAATGGTGGAGGGAGTACGCAATGTCCCTTATTAGTCGTGTGGAGCTTGGTGTGCTGTCAAAGATATAAACGACTAGCAAGGCGATGGCATTTGAAGATGGCTCATTAGGGCTAGAAGAAAGGAGAAACTGGGGGACTGTATGCCTCAGGTTGATAGAAGTGCACACCTATGTGGTCCGTGGCAGCACTCTGCGGGCAGAAAGTCTGTAGCGAGATGAGCAACGGTGGGGCATAACGGAAATTAAAGTATGGTAATGTAACTACCGGGGGAAAGGAGGAGGCACGGAAAGGTCAGAAGTGGTGGGTTAGGCAGATTGGGAATTGAGTGTTAGATGTGAGGCGCGCTGCAAGTATCGTCTGTATAAAAGCGCGTGCAGATGAGATTTCACTAGAAGAAAATGCGGTTTGAGACAGTGTTTTGGCAGCAGAAATTGTAGTCCCTGGTATAAGTGAAGTCTTACTGGGTTGATTATTTGCTTCTCATTTTGACATGAGCATCGGTATGTGGCCTGGCGAAGCAAAAGCGGTTGCCGCCTATGGAACAAGAAGGGGATTGGAATTTTAGCCAAGAAGGAGACGACAATAGAAGAAATGATTTAGCCATTAACCGGTCGCTATTCTGAAGACGGGCTCGCCGTTAGTGGTTTGTGGTAGATAAACATCTAGGTTTTTCCATGAAGGGCTTCGTTGTTTTTGTGCAGTAATAAATAACGGATGGAGAACGGTGTGTTGCGGTTATTGCCACAGCCCATTTGACGTTTATTCAAGGATAACTGTTAGTACAAGGCATGACGTAAAACAAGGCCCAAATGACGAAGAAAGGAAGAAGAAGACAACATGATATATAAGTCAAGTTGAGTTTGACATCGCTAAAATCATTTGATAAGAAATCACGTTTCCGTGATACGACGGAAAAAGGGCTTTAAAGGTGGAACAGGAAAGCTTTTGACCGGAGTCACCTACTGCAAAGTGTAGTAAAGATCGCTTGTGGGAAATCCTAATCGAGTATTTCTCGAACATATCAATTCCTCATTAAACGGAATTCTGCATGGGATGTCGGACATTCAACCGCATACATCGCTCAGCACATTTTGAATACGTTCATTTATACCGTCAGGTTTCTTCGATTATGGTTCAGTTTTACCTGACCACGGAACCATTGCTATTTGGTCGCTCTTGTTAGTGCATATTGCTGAAACTCAGTTAGCGTTTTGGTAATCGTTTTGTTAGCAAAATTGTGATTTGCCGGCTTTGTACGTTTATAATTTGCCAATCCACCAACACCGAATATTGAGATCAACCTTTTATTGCTTGGGGACCCATTCCCTTAGCTACGTGTGACTCTCACACGGACTAACGTTTTACATTACTCAACTGGAACCACTCCGTAGAAAAGGGTACGAAAACCTCAGTGCAGTGAGACAAAATATTGGAAGTCCGGGCGATAATTTATTCGGCAAGTCACTAGGGTGAGTCTGATTGTTTTCAAATGACCAGATATCACCAGTTGCAATAAAACCATCAGCGCTACTCCTCGTGCTTAACCAAATATTTTGGAGTATGATGATATCAACATAAGCAGAACTCGAATGGTCGATTTAGAAGGCGATGGAAAATCGACGAGAAAGTAGGTAAGTACATTTCTCATAAACCTAATTAACTCACTTCCAGGTAGGATAACTGTGGAACTACCGCAAATCAAGAAATAGTCCACGAGGTAGGATTCTTATGATCGACGGAGAGGTCAGTATCAAAAAATCATCAATCATGTACATTTCTAAATTTGAACTAGTGACCTTCGGCTGACTTTCAGGTAAATATGGTAAATTTATTAGACAGCAGGGAATGTTCTTCGATTGAACGATCTTGGATACGGAACGAGTGTTTCTCCGTTTTCTACTATATTGCTGCGGGTGCTCCCGAGGAGCAATAGAAGGATGAGCGGTGTTCGGTTTTGAAGTGGGCCTTGAGGAAGCCGTAGACATCCTGAGGGACCTTCCAGACAACGGTTCATATCAGAACATAAAGTAGTGGATGCAATACGTCTGCGGGCCAGATATCTATAGGGAGATAAGTGTCCCTCAGTAAATCTAGTGTTAGAGCTGCCGAATAGCAGAATCTCCCCCAAGAATCTGAGCTGATGTTCTCAACCCATCACAATCCATGCGCAAGAATCGGCCGTTTATTACTTATGTTTTGAATTTCAGAGTCTTTTGGCCGAGGAAGCACAAGACGTAAGCTGTTACAAAGGTGAGGCTACCTCCGAAATGCTGACTGAACATATCACTTGTCGGTCGAGGGTTGCCAGCTGCAGATTAGTACCGACCGTTTGCGAGGTGAATTTATTTAAAGTGAGTGTACACAATCTATCAGTCGGGCAGAATGAATTCCTAAAGAAACAGCCCACGGCTAAGCAACCACTTTATTCTGCACAACACATATTTGGCCAGCAGAAACCACTTGAGGCTAAATATCGACTGCCAGATTGCTCACGTTTCCTGGAGTTAAGCACTTCTGAAGAAACGCAACCTATCTAAAGAAAACGGTGCCTGTATTTATTTCGCCGAACCACTCATATCGCTTCGCTGAACGTCATTGGAAAGCTGATCGCCATCGCCAAGGGTGCGGGAGAGGTCACCATCTACCGTAGAGCAAACTTCAGAGATTTGAACCCAAACCGCCGATCGAATGTGAAGCCGTCTGTCCAATGAATACCGACCCGGGAGAACCCTTATGTCAGGGCGTGATCCAACTAAAGGCAGTGAAGCACAGGAGAAATATTGAGGTTGTAGCAATTTTGGACGCTGAGTCGTATGAAATGTTATCGGCTCGTGAGCTCGCGCAAACACATTGCTCGCGGAACGCACTGGCGCCAATAATGATCAGTAGCATTGAAGGCACGGGTACAATTTAGTCGGACGGTATCAAATCACAGCTATCGTCGCTAGTGCAAACAGTAATGTTTTCTGCCACAGGCTTACTCCATCGGTAGTCTACCGATTAGACCCACAAAATCCGTCAAAGGTGTGGCAAATCATTGGACCGACCTGTAGAGTACGCCATTTGAGATTGCGGCCCCCTCAAAAGTTGACGTACTGATCGAGTGTGATGTGTGAGGATCTCTTCTGGTGCTACGCAACGGACTTTAGAAGCGCAAAGAGCCGCACGTTACCCGCATCATATCTGGATAGAAACTATGTGAATCATTTATTGGAGGCACTCAAAAAGCCCCCATCAACTCTCTCGGACTAATTCAAAAAGAAATCGAGGCCAAACCTAGGGTATTAGTATGTCAAGTACTTGGGCGTATCTGAGGAGCGGAAGGAGCCTTCGCTGTAGGATTAAACGGACTTGCCGATGGCGAACGCTGCAACGCAGTACATAAATCGTCAATTTAAAGTGACCTTTCCGTGACATCTTGGATTTACCCACCTACGAAACAATCCAGAAATTGCCCTTCAAGGATTGGCTTACCTCAGTAGGCGTCCGAATCAAGACCCACAATTGCAAGTGGGGTATTTAGAAGTTGTGCGCTGAAACCTCGGCTTCGGCCTTGTAATCAGGGTTGTCCGAGTAGATATTCCCGGAGAAACATGATGTCTACCAGATCATTACGTAATAGACCTCAAAAACCCGTAACGGTGTGAATAACCTTTGACTGTGCTGAGAAATACCGCGGAGTCCCCTTGAATGACAGCATTTTTCGAGGCCCCGATTCGGCAACCCTCATGTGGAGGGATTGTGCCGTTTACGCATGGGCAAGATGGCCGTATGTGCTGACATACGGGAATTGTTTCTTCGGGTGACGATCCCAGTTGGAAACAGAGCCACATTTGGGCTACATCGTTAGTCGATTGGCGATAAAAACCAACAAACTAATGGATGCTGCTCAGCGTAACAGCCGTCTTGGGCGGCTTCCTAACCGGTCTGTGCAAGCGTTGGCCCCAAGAGGAACAAGCAAACGACATAGATCTCGTAATACTCCACGGAGTATTTTTATTTGACTGGAAAAGTCTATGGTGGTCGCTTTCTCGGAACATCTGAGGAGGCAAAGACGACTTTGCATCAGTTTGACCAGCCAAAAAAGATTCTCAAACGGGGTTGTTCATCTGATGAAATGGGTATCAAACCGAAGTAGGTACTCGTGTCCAAATCCGAAACGGAATAGGCCACTTGATTCTGAGACGTTCATGACGTCTGCTCACCTGTTGAACTTACCCAGGGACCACAATGGGACTCTGTGAGTGACGAGTTCATATTCTAGCCGAACGTCCTAGAAGAACCAGTCACAGGCAGAGGGCCATTTCGATGTGTCGCAAGCCCACATGACCCACTTGGGTTCGTGTTTTTGTGGCTGCTTCCGATAAAAATGTTACTACAACGACTACCCTTAAACAGGGCAGAATGAGACAAACGGATAAAGGGGGAGTCCTAAAAGAGTGGTCTGACTGATTGGACGGGCTTGTTATTCTGAGGTTGGAAGTAAAAGCTCGGAGCCTAGCACTTCGTGCATCAGTGAAAACGCCTAAAAACATTTGTTTTCCGAATACTCTGAACTGAGATGCAGGTCGGTGACCAAAGGCAGCTAGATGGAAGTGGATGGATATAGAAAAGAGCGAGTTGTATTTTGCTGAAGCCAAGTTTAGTCTGCTGAAACCAAGGTCTGTCTCGAGGTTAGAACTGTTGCTGTAGTTCCACTTGTGAGGGTGATATGATTCATAGACAAGGTCTCACGGCGGGATTCCGGAAACATTTACAGGACACATTGCCCACGACTGACCGAGAGCAGGAGCGGACGGAGGTTGAGCTGAACAGCCGTTGGCACAGATATAAGGGTTCGATATTTAGGACGAAAATCATGGTCACTCTCCAGACCTCAGACTATGACAGCTACGGAACGACGTTTTTGGAGGGAGTATTGTTCGGTGTCGTTTTTGAAAGGAGAATCTTAACGGGGTATTTCTCGTACATATCAATTCCTCATTAAACGGAATTCTGCATGGGATGTCGGACATTCAACCACATACATCGCTCAGCACATTTTGAATACGTTCATTTATACCGTCAGGTTTCTTCGATTATGGTTCAGTTTTACCTGACCACGGAACCATTGCTATTTGGTCGCTCTTGTTGGTGCATATTGCTGAAACTCAGTTAGCGTTTTGATAATCGTTTTGTTAGCAAAATTGTGATTTGCCGGCTTTGTACGTTTATAATTTGCCAATCCACCAACACCGAATATTGAGATCAACCTCGTCTTACTTTGGGATCCATTCATTTGGCTGCCTGTCACTTTGACGCCTACTACCGACTTGAAACCATATTGAAAACCTCAAGAACAAGTGTGCAGGACTATGCAACACACCATTATGAGTGTTGATGGTGATTTTTTGGCCTGACAACGAAATCCATGTAAAAGCTATAGTCACTCGTAGACAACAACGTTGGCCGTGAGAGGGTGGTGCGTCTCTATCTCTTATTTCTTTCCAAGCCGCTTCAAATGGGGAAAACACTTTGCATTTCGAACGTGCATAGCACATACTCCATCGAGACACCTAAGTCTCTAGGCCATCCAGAGATTGTTGTATAGCCCGTGCATTGTCGCTCAGCAGGGCCATACCAACAGGAGACATTGGGCTGGAAAACTTTTCGCCCCAGACGTATCCTAATCCTTCCTTCAAAAACTTCGGACGGAGCCCTTCGTGAAGCACCATCTATCAAAGACTAGAAGGGAAAGAGGATATAATGCAACCATGCCGCGCTCCCCCGGGGAAGCTGGTGGGTGGCAAAAGCTGACCTTGAACGCTGTTTCTACTTGGAATCTGATGGAACAACCCTTTGAGGATCCGTAGATACCTCTCGGATACACCAATCCTTACCAAGCAGGGCCACGTTTCAGATCTGGTGACGGAGTCAGAGGCCGCGCCAATGTCCATTACAGTGAAAACTTCTGGGCTTCTTAAAGCATGACGTTGCTCCAAGAGCATTTGTAGAGCTGGTATTTGATTGATGTACTAAAACAGACACATAACTCACCCCGTTCCTCACGAGTGAGCTCATCATGTGAACTTTGCATCCTGCTGAGAATGGCGGACGCGGGAAGTTTGAAAGCTATCGGAATCGGACCTAAGCCCCCATGACCGGAGTTGTCTATGCCAGAGCTTGTCTTGAGGATGGATCAATATTTTTTCCGTCCACGAAAACATAAATATTTCGGAGCGAAAGACCTCCGAGAACAAATCTTGAGGCCATCTAACAAGCTCCATTCCACCATCTATTAGTAGGGCTGCACCTAACGTAAAGTACGTGGCTGCAGACTACGGACAGGCTTGAAGTCAGCTCCGCGAATCTTTTCGCCCGTACTCAATGTCTTCCTGTCGATGACTCAGGTGAAAATATACAGCTCGAGGCCATTTCCCATGGTGGCAGAGCTTTCGTTATCTGATGCTTTTGAGGCTACCAGACCCCTCGATCTCTACGCGGACTTGATTTTAGCTTACTTCTCAATGCGGACCGTACTTCATGGTATCCGGTTTCAACCGGACTGTGCTAACTTGCAGTGAGAAAACGGAGAGATCCGTCAGAAATCCAGGGCACCAAGACACGGTAGATCGGGTCATTACTCATTCTGTCAGCAGGAAACAGCATTCCCAATAGGTAACCAGTGCTGGTTGTTAATATCTTTTGGCTCCCATCCCAATGCTAACGCTAGGGCAACTCCTCAAGCTGAGAGGCAAGGGGAATCAGACAGCACATTGCGTCTCAACTGCAGCTGCATCGTTCGTTTGGCATGTCCACCAAAACACATGGACAGAACGTCGTTGAGGCAACACCTGGTCAGGTTAAACCATATAGCCCGGAGATAACAGGCAGTCTTGCGTACAGCCGCGTTCCAAGACAGTCCAGCTACCCTAGCACTTGCCTCTGGGTAAAATCACGATATCAACCCGTCTGAATTAAAGCAGGAGAATGTGCTCTTTGGTAGAAAATATCTTTGACTGTCTGTAAGCTGCAATTTTGAGTGGACGCAGGCCAAGGCGACAAACACGTTGCGTCGATCGGGACGGCGTTTGCCTGCCTGAAGTGGATATCCGATTCTCACTGCTCACAACCGATTCTCAACCGAGACCATTCCGGTAGCGTAGCTACGGCTGTCGCGGTGGAAGTCGCACTTATCTTGGCAAGGATAATAGCTGGATCCTAGGGATCCTCTGACAAAAGCTTGTGAAACATTGCCGGAGGATCAGATGAGAGCACATATAGAACGAACTTACTGGAGTCCTGGCCGGTTGACACTTGAATACAACACACGTCGATGGTGAGTATATCCGGCTTGCTGGCTAAGCATGTCTGTGGCTCTGTGCATATAAGCGTTCGGATAACAAATTTCGCCAAATAAAAAATGCTTCGAAAGGCAAAGTATCGGCTGGAAAAAGCTGAGAAGTGAGCTAAAATCAAGTCCGCGTAGAGATCGAGGGGTCTGGTAGCCTCAAAAGCATCAGATAACGAAAGCTCTGCCACCATGGGAAATGGCCTCGAGCTGTATATTTTCACCTGAGTCATCGACAGGAAGACATTGAGTACGGGCGAAAAGATTCGCGGAGCTAACTTCAAGCCTGTCCGTAGTCTGCACTGGGTTGGATTATTGTGGTCCGTTATGAAGATAAAAGCGAAGAAATTATTGAAGGCCTCAGCGAATGTGAAACATGGTAAACATGTAAAAAAAAACCTACCAGAAAGAATAACATCCTTGATCTGATATTTACCCTGGGTCTCACGAACGTCTCTGCTTCCGTACTAAACGACTACACAGGCAGCGACCATAAAATCGTCAGTTGCAGATTTCAAGTCAAGCCACGTACTGTTAGCCTACCATGTAACGGTCCCTCCTTCCGTCACTTTAAATGGGACCATATTCCCTCCCAAATTCGCTCCAGAAACTGGGACGAGTTCTTCCTAACAGCAAATCCCCAGTTCGCCGCTGACCTCCTCTACTCAAATTTACACTCATGCATCGAAAACATATCACGCCCCTACAATCCATCCAGACCAGCAGGTTACCATATAGCCAGGCTAAAGCAGAAACACGACGAGCTTCGACGGCAGTACCAACGAAATAGAGACTTTTCTACAGTCTTCAGACTGGAACGCCTCTATCACGAAATCCACCGCAAGGCCCGTGACCTACAACTAAAGCAAGAAACCAAAGCGTTACGCCACCCAAACAAAGCTCAAGAGCTAGCCCGGCTACACAGGGATCGTTCCCCACAATCAACTCGATGCATAAAACAGATCATCCATTTGGATAACCTCATAACCTCACCTCGAAAGATAGCTGACACGTTTAATACTTTCTTCACAACCACCGTGTCTCTCAGTCCATCGTGTACCCAGTTTGTCACCCCATCTGTCACAAACTCCTCACTAAGTTCTATCACGGTTACCACTACGGATATAAATAGATATATTCACACCTTCAAACCGACCTACTACCCCGGTCCTGACGGCCTACCGTCAGCAATATTCGCTCTAGGCGGCCCGGATATTCCCCTACTACTACTAAACCTATACAATTTATCTCTGCAAACCGGGACCTTCCCAAGCCAATGGAAGAAATCCATTATTATCCCCAGGCACAAGAAAGGCGCAGTGCATGACATTGCTAATTACCGCCCGATTAATCGTACGCCAATGATCTCGAGGCTGCTAGAAAAAGTCGTAAAACACTACCTGACCGACTACCTTTCTGCACATAAGCTCATCAGTTCAAGACAGCACGGATTTCTCAAATCACGGTCGTGTTCAACCTGCCAATTTGACTTTCTAAATTTGGTAACAACAGCTGCCGACAAAGACAGAGCACTCGTCATCATCTATCTTGATATGACAAAAGCCTTCGACAGAGTGCCACATCTGCAGTTACTCAACAAGATCAGGGGATACGGTATTGAAACCCCCCTACTCAATTGGTTTAAATCCTATCTACAAGACCGTCACCAAGTTACCTGCATCAACGGTCAGATATCAGACCCCCACCCAGTAAACAGCGGGGTTATCCAAGGTAGTGTTTTAGGACCACTGTTGTCCTTATTATATATAAACGATATTTGCAATGTCATCACTTATGGCGAAATTTTCTTGTTCGCCGATGATATGAAGACAGTCTATGAATTCGAACGAGGAGACCTACCTGCAGCACTGAATAACATCATGGTCGACGTACAGTCCTTATCCTCCTGGTGTGATCGCTGGAAAATGGAATTTTCAGTGAACAAAAGCAGTTATCTCTCGATAAACTGCAATATCCCTTATGATACGCTTAAGATTGGCGGTGTCTCACTCCCATATTCCCCAACAATTAGAGACCTTGGACTGCAATATTCTTACACTTTCAATTTCTCTGAACACACTTCCTACATAACTGCACGGGCAAATAAGTCCCTTGGCTTGTTGCAGAGAAATTTTCTTCTCACGAACAGTAAGTTAGAGATATACAAAACTCATATTCGCCCAACCCTAGAGTACTGTACACTTGTGTTCTCAAATATGCATAAACGTGACATTATCGACATTGAGAATGTACAGCGTCGATTTACCAAAAACTGTTTGGGCCTTCTACGACCCTGACCTACAGACAGCGGTGTACACTCCTGCGGCTTGATCCCCTATGGCATAGGAGAATAAAACTCAACCTCGCATTTTTGTTTACTTTGCTCCACAAACAAGCTGTATCCTCCAGCCAAGTTCAGTTCAGTATAAACTCGACACATCAGCTGCGTAATAGGGAACACCGTATAACGATCCCTACTTCTCGGAAATCCTTAAGGCAAAACTTCTTCCTCCTGAAATATGCAACTCTGTGGAATAAACTCCCAGCTGATGTACGTTCCGTAGATTCCCTAAATATGTTTAAGTCTAGACTACACGTAGCTCTGGACATCCAAAAACTGATAGCTCTTACGAATCCTTATATGTCTTTTGACAGAGCTTATGAGGAAAGCGTTGGATACTAACCCGAACCTTTGATAATCTGGGATGTGCCACACCATACGACTTAATTGCCATCACCTAAGCGTAAACCTACCAGTTTACAATGCCTAAACATAATAACTCTCACGACTGAGGCCAGTGCTTCAGAAGTCGTATTTAAATTTGTAAAATACCACTGGAAGCAAGAAAGATAGTCTTTGAACATTTCCTGTGCTGATTATTATTAGGTTTTTGCCTCTGTCTCTAACACAAGACGCAGCACCTGTCACACTCCTCAACTTGCATCCAGTGGTCACCATAAGACATTCACAGCTCAAATTTTGTCCCTATCACAGAACTCTAGCATCCTCCACGATAGGCCTATACAACACTTGATACTTAGCCAGCAAAACTACTAACCATCTGTGGATCGTACCGACAAATCACGTTGTCAGTGCTGCAAGTTGTACCCCATCTTTGTGCAGACTGGCGTTTTGTTGAACATAAACCCCATCGAATAATCACAGGCTGTGGTTGACCCTACCTCCCCCTGCATTTTTTGTCCCATGTAAACGGCCTGGGTGTTCTGACTTCACGGATAAGGCGAGTGTTAGCGCGGCACTTCTGCAAACTTTCCTGGCCGTGATGGTATCCCTGCACAGAGTTGACCACCAATAAGACAAAAACACCAAAAAGTAAGAGATTGGCACAAAAAAGTGAGAAAAAAATATACCCCACTGCTTTGTCTTCCAGGCACACCAGCCTTGTCACATGTGACCCATGTCTCTGGGTTGTAGTGTCGCTACGGATTGACTGGTGTGGTTGACCTATTCCCAACGCGGCTTGTTACATGCGGTCCATGTTTCGGCCGGGGCGTGGGAGCTGTGGTCGCCCACCAAAAGCAGCTCCGCCTTCTCTGACAGCCAGATACCTGACTGTGATAAAACCATTAAAAAAAGAATAATAAGAACGTCTAAAAAGTGTGGATCATTCTTGGAGAGCCACGTGCTGGATGCCAGTAGTTGTGTATCGTGCTACCTCCCTACCTGAAGCTGGCCCTTGTGCCGCCTGTCATGAGCACCAAATGTAGATCGTTAGAGTTTGCTTTCCTGACGAAAATTCGGACCCACCTCTCACGGTTCCCCAAACCAGTCCTCATATTGGTGTAGTCCTGCTTTGCAGCACGATAATAGCGAAAAAGATACCACAGTAACCATGCAATCATATCCGCATCAGATTTCCTTGCTCACATTGGAGCTTAATCTCAGTACGATTGCACTATCGAGGAAGAGCATAGATGAACTCGCGTCAATGTTCCAAGACAAGTGACCAATTACCTCTAATGTATCACTACTGTCACCCCAATAGTTCCTTCTACTTTGACTCCTCGGTATAGAATAACCACTATACCGAAAGAGACAGTAACAGCATAGAGCCACGCAAACAGTACGTTAGTCCTACTCGCTTAGTCTGTCACTTCAAACCTATCCTGTCGCCTCGTTGCCTAACCACGTTCTGCGTAAGCAAACGGTATCGAGGGTTATCATTACTAACCACTCTTAACCGTGAAGCCCTAGGTATTTTATTAGTATCCCAGCGATGCCATGCTCACGGGCAAATCACAAATCCTTTTAAACGCATACAGTTACCAAGCCGGTGTACGCAACTTCGTAGGCCTGCAGCAGTATAGCTCAAATCCACTGCGAGTCTATTTTACCCATGCCCTACTCACATAGACCTAACCAATCCATTGTTTATTGTCTTCATACATTATCATAACCCACAGCTGGAACCACGTCCAGACTGCAATCTCCCTTTATTTCAGGTTCGTTGTCTCCCACCATCTCAGTCGCCAAATTGGCTAACCAAGGATGCCGCTTTGACTCGCACGAATAGAGACTCAAGTGGAACCTACCATAGCAACTGAGACTGAAATCAAACCACACAACAGGAGATACCCCGAATTGCTTATCAGATCGTTCAGCGTTTCCTAACGCAACGAACACGAATTCCAGTTCAGGCGCATGCCGATAATATACAGCCACACTCGGCTGATTGACCGACACATACCGTGCCCTGCCATAAGAAACTTACGCATTGAAAGCCGTACATTGCCAGAAATGACGCTAAATAACACTGAAGGCAAATGCATCAACACATACATATATTTGTCAGTGAAACAGCATAATAACGCTGAAGTCCATGCAAAGATTTTCCCACTTTATTATCCGTTACCACAGGTTATCCTTCCTCCGAACCGTAGCCGGCTGGAAATTGACTCTCCACTTCTCGAAAACCTTCCAGTTGCACCTTCTTATTTCTGAATAGTACATGTTATTGGCCATGAATCTAAACTTACCTTTTTATGGACTACTGTTCTCCCACATCCACCAGTTCACTTTCACGAAATTGGCCTCATGTCCCCTTGATTCAAAGCTCATTCCGTTTCTCAAACTCCGGTAAATCCGTCATTCAGGGTCTGCATTGTCTTCATGGATCGCTATCCTCTTCGCATGCGTCGATTTTCCCCCTCTTCTTCTTGTTAAAAAAATTTACTCCATCTGCAGAACCTTAGTTGGCCTCCGGTTTCCTTGGCTTGCATCATTCGTGTTCATAATGCCTCCTTAGCACTGCGTTAACGATTTCTTCGACATCTCCACCGCGCACCACTGCCTAGCCCGGATTCGAAACTGGTTCAAAACTGCCGCGCAAACCATTATCAGAATGATCCATTCAAACTGTTGCTGTCTATGATTTTCCATCTCTGATACTCTCGACTTTCATACTTAGAATTTTGTGAATATTTCACCATATTGAGTAACATGTTACACCATGATCATGCGTTAGCGCGTGCCTCTCGACCATGGCCGAGAAATATACCAATATTATTATATTAATATTATTATCATAACTGAGGCGAGCTTATATAAATGTTCTCTGATGGTAGCAAATACGGTATTTTGGTGGTACAGCGGGGATTTCGAGTTTTATTAAGGCCAGAGAGTTGGGCTATTTTATTCGGCTGGTTGAGAGCGTACAGTTCTTGCTTCTGCAGCTTGTTCTCATTTTCGCTTAGTAGCTGGCATGAAAGGTGGCTGAGGCAGAGGAAGATAAAAAGGTCGTTGGCCCTTTCGTTGGCAAGCTGCAACTTCTCGAACTTATTTTGCAACTTTTGTTGTTGATCGGTCTTTCTCCCACTGAATTCAGTTATCTCGAGAGATATGACGTTAAGAGAACAGAATAGGTTAGAGTGCATCACATCCGACGCCAGCTGAGGATCAGGTGTTAGAAAGAATTCATCCCAGGTCTGATTACGCGGGATGATGGGTGAAGTATCCCAATTTGCACTTCGGAAAGATTTCCGATTTTGAGGACTTTCCCGGTGATGCGGCTGAACGGAGAATTCACATGTTATGACCCTATGATCACAACCAGGAAGCTGGCTAAGGACATTTGCCTTTGTATTTCGGAGGCCTTAAGTAAAGATAGGGTCAAGAATATTGTTTCCTCTGGTTGGTGATTTTAAGTGTTGCGTCCATCAGCCAGCACGGATACATGAGATAAAATTGCATAACTTCGGAGAAAAATTAAGGGTTGTCCAACAAATACCAGGGAAGTTGAAGTCCCCCGCTATGATTTTAGCAGCATGCGGGATTTCAGCTACGTGATAGAAAGCATCGGTGATTGCATTTACGCTGCCCATGTTGTAGCCCGGCGGACAGTAAACACAACCAACGACGAACTGTCCCTGAAGCAGAGGTATAGAGATCCAAACAGAGTCTTGGACCTTATCAAGGACAGGGAGTTGGAGTTAGTGTTTTCCAAGACTGCTCTTACTATAAGCAAGACATCCACCACCACGTCCCCCAGATCTGTTTGTAGCAAATATATTATAACCGGGTATGGAAATGTGTCGGAGGGGAGTTTTATCAGTAATCCAGGTTTCAGTTACGAGGATTGCATCCGGGTGAGATTACAGTGCAAAGGAGCGGACGGATGTAAGTTTGCTTACAAGGGAGCGAGCATTGAAAAGTAAAATTGTGAAACTGTCATTATCGTGGCCATGACGTACATGGAATGTATGACCCCTTAAGGTGGCTGCCAGGTTTGGAGAAATTGTAGCCATTGGCGGACTGTGGGATGGTGTGGGGAGAGATATGGTATGGGAGGACGCGGGACGTTCAGAGGAAACGGAAAAACCGGCGAATTTAGATGGGGTGGCATTAGGTCCGAAAGCTCGCTACTGTTTGGAATTGAAGAGCAGGAAGCATGTGGTTGGGTAGCCCGTAAGTATCCAACCGGAAACGCATTTGGATAAGGCACTGACATAACGGTCTGAACAGTCTTGCCGAGACTTCCTTTTTCGTCGTTGGAAGAAGCGTTTTCATGGTTCACTCTACCTGGAGGCAAAAGACTGATTGGGTTCGGAGAGCGAGGTCCGGGTCCGCGGGTTGAGATGGCCGGTTTTGCCGATAAAGCTACTCTATTTATTTTCGAATTCGTTACGGGTACCGGTGCAAATACATCCAGTCTCACCCCTTTCAGTGGCATACAAGGAATAGCTAGTTCTGACGTCAACAATTGAGGGATAACTGATTTTACTTCAGGTATTGGACTGTTTCCCTACCCGGTTTTTGATTTCGGACTCCTGCAAGGGTCGACGTTCGTTTCCTCGAACTATATTCAGTGGGAGTAGTTAGTGGGTACGACCAGACACTTCTTGAGCTAGTTGAACGAATCATGTCAATCGGGGTTTTGTATGGTAATTTATTACCAGTCTTGGAGTCAGGGGGACTTTCATCAGCTTTGCGGACATCAAGAGGCACGATAATTTGGACCGTTTCATTGAGACTGTTCTGCAAGTTTTGACATTTGCGATGCGGCTCCGATGGAGAGGAGACTGATGAACTATCTGGGTCGACAACTTTTTTACGAATAACCACAGAAGAGGTCTTCGCATGATGGCCGACGCTTGGTAAAGCGACCACCTGAGAAGGACTACTGGCTAAATGTTTATCAGGGTTATGGTTTTTCGCATGGCTTTTGTGAACCTCTCTTTGCAGGGGGGTTTTATCGGGAAGTATTTTTGCCCGCTTGAAACCTGTAGTTGCGAAGACAAAAGACTGTCGGCTAATAAATTCCTTGGAAGCAAGTTCAGTATTAAACTGAAACAGGAGTGGGCATGCATTTTGCGGTGACGTTTTGCGGAGTTTGACACAGTGGCAAGGTTGCGAATCTAGGTTGCAAGATATTTAAGATTAAGTTCTTGGCAGTTGGGAGAGGTACCTTACCCGGAATGTTGAATACTACTGCATTGTTAGCTTTCTTGATGCTTCTAAATATTTCAGAGGCAACGGTATCGATAAACTTCGTGGCTGAGATTAGGTTTGCCTGAGTGTGGTGTAGAGATGGGTCAAACAAGAATGCTAATGGACCTGGCTGACCGATGGTTTGATCATATGCATCGAGCCGAGAGGAAAAACTATTCATGGTTTTGCTTATGTCGGCAGCTGCTTTGGTAGCATCTCCAAGTATATCTACGAGAGATACTGAACAAACTTTGAGCGTGCTTTGAAGGTTAGGGTCTTACAATGACGAGTGCTATCTGTGATTTTGGGCCGGTGGGCAGCAATGGAACGCATAGCTAAGCCGTTCGAGTGATTGGTAGTTAATTTGACGCAAGATCGCGGGGAGAAAAGTAGTGACAGCTGACACAATGGGCGAGTTATCGGACTATGGTTAATTGCGGGGTATCAAAAAGGTGAGAAAAAAAGTGGCTAATCATCTTTGAGAGGCCGGATAAAAAGAAAGAATACTTAGGGAGGGCTTTGAACAATTGATTGAGTTACTTGGAAACCACGAATTTCTATAAAGTTCTTTTGTACTGATTTGCGATAATAACTGACGCCAACAGGTTGATGTGCAGCAGTTATTGCTACTATCGGATCAGTAAATCAGTTTGAACAGCGATAAGTATTGGTAACAGCTAGATCATTGATCTCAACGACAAAATGCAAAAAAAACATGAGACAACCTGATTTCGCGTCACGATGACCTTGACCTACATCGTCACAAATTTTGTCTGTTCATTCCGTCACAGACCACATGAAGAACACTCGCCCAAATTTGAGTTGGAGGAGTTAGGTTTCGAATGAGAGGATTGCTAAAAGTGATTTGATCGCAAGGATAATTCTTCGGATTATTCATGTGCGGCAATCGTTTAGTTTGTCGCTCGCCTTATTTTTAAGTGGAATTGCATAAAGCAGACCGTGATGCAGCCACCAGAACAAGTAAGTCCTGATACTGTTTGCAAAAGTGACGAATAGGGTGGAGAGTCCGATCAGTTGGAAGTAACACTTTTGGCTGCAAGTCCGGAAGGCTGATTCATGCAAGCAGACTTTCGCGCAGGTGATCCGCGAGTACGGAGGGTAGGAACACTTCACTGCTTGTATCGGCAGTTGAAGACTGGATTCGCTCACGGGTGGATTTTCAAGTCTGATGAAGAAGTTGAAGTTGGCAGCAACGGAGTCGACTGGCTTAAAGTTCAGTCGAGTAATGTTCCTAGTAATGATGATTTATTTTGGAGAGCCCCAGAGCATGTGAGAAAGGTGATCAATGTGTCATAGACGAATACATGGACAAGTGTTCCGTGATTACGTAGGGAAGTGTAGGGCTATTATGAGATAAATGGATTCAGCAAAGCTATGTGTGGGGTGAAATTGGGATAAAAGTAAAATGAATGTATGCGGGGAATACCAATTGGCTTTTTAATGGGCTCACCGGTGATTTTGAACTGATTCTCGGTGGATCAGGAAGCCAAGGTCAGAAGATGGAGTTTGACCGGTGCAGGTGGTAAAATAGTTGTACGATGGGAGTTCCACGTGAGGTAGACCAAAATACCGTTGGAGTAGCTGTGGTAGAAAGAGACAACAAAGAATGAATCTACATACGCAGAAACTGAATGGATAGAAGTGATGCTTTGCTAAGCCGCAGAAAATGATCAGTGACAGGTTGCAGAGCTCATCGCGGAACGTGGGGTAAGAGATACAGGCTTGAAAGATGAGTAAGATATTTATTATGTTTTGGAGCTTGGCACACGGTGGCTGTTAGGTACGGATAGTATCAGAGAGGCAGCTGAACTCCGTAAGGACGATAACCATGGGAAATCGGAGAGTGCAGAGAGAAAGTATGCTCAGTTTAAAAACCGAAAGCGTGATGAAAACGAAAACCCAATAAATATTGGTTTGCTTGTCGCAGGTGGAACTTGGTGCATCTGCTGAAAAAAATCAGCCTTGGGGGCATTGAGATGGAGTCACCCGTATTGAACAGTTTATGAAGGCTAAAAGAAGAGGCCGAGGGAAATAAGTCAGAGTAATTCGATTAGGTTGTTTAAAGTAAGTACACCATGAGATTAACGCTGGGAAAGAGAGAATCAGTAGAAAGTGAACCTTTAACATGAATCAGCAAGATGATAACGATGGAGATGGCTAGGAAAAGCCGAGAAAACATAGTTACTCGGTGCTTACGGTACTCATGTATAACAAACGTGAAGGGAAACCGGACAACGATTCAGACTGGGGCGCGTGTATACGGTACTTGTGGCGGCGAACAATTTAGAATTTAAATGTGCAGACGAGAGTTCAGAGGGGACGAGTAATGACAGATATCCTAAAAACCGTTGTTGAAATTCGTGATCTAGTGGTTTTTACAACAGATGGAAAGTGGCGAATCAGAGCGGTATGAGAAGCACAGAAAAGATATCTGTGGCGGACAAAATGTAAAGCCGATAACAGAACTGGCCGAAGAAAAACAGGTAGGTGGTGAATAGAGAGAGCATCGTACCCCAGATGAGACTAGATGTTGGCCGAGAGCAAAAAAGACTCCAGGACAAGAGGTCCTAAGAAGAAACAAAGTGACAAGAAATATGTATGCCGGGCAGAGTTGCGACAATGGAGGTGGTGAGTCGCATGCCTACAGGCAGTTGAATCAACGGAATGTACCGAAGATGTCAATCGAAGCGTTTACTGCTAGAGAGACTAAGAGCGATTCGTAGTGCGGAGCACGAAATAAATGGTGGTAGTTATTCGGTGATATTTGTAGCCACAGGAAATGCTGCGGTTTGACGGCAAGTTCGAAATTGGGGGTTTGGCTTGAGATCGAAGGGATGGATGATGAAAGACGATAAAAGAATGTGCAACACGGTTCAGTGTGCAAATGGTGGTGTTGAGATGACGTTGTTATTACAAGCAAAGTGGCATGGCGTAAGTACGGGGATTGAGAGCAGGAAGCGGTCAGAGTAATGAAAAAACAGTGCTTGAGCCTGCCGTGGTTGAGCAAAGAAGATGGAAGCATGCAACCTGCGGAGGGTCATATTGAATGTTTTGGGACTGAGACCGTGAGAGGGTGAAATACACAATCGGTGCTAGTGGGTAGGTCTTGGGCTTGTTGTATGGTGAATAGTTAAGAGGATCCGGAGAAAAATGAATTTTTTGTTAGACGGTATGTCTCCTTTCCAATGAAATCAAGAAAAATGCCGTTTCCTTCGCATCACTCAAACAGTCTTGGGTTAAATATCAAATTTCAAAACGTTCAATGCAGCTTCCGACCCGTTGGATATAAATTTTACGTTAAGAGGTCCCATTCCAGAAACATTCATAGTTTCACCCAATTCAGTGAGGCCAAAGGTGATATCACTTAGACTTGATAGTTTGAACCCCGTACGAAACCAAATAAAACCAAGGATTCCAACCCCAAATGGGATAAAGCATGATATTTTGTATGCGCAAAATGGTGTACGGTGAGCGTCTTTATGATAACAGTGGGAGATTTGTGACGGGGAACAGACACAATCAATCATGAACTTAACAGCAGCAACGGCAGAAGAAGTGAAAGATTTTATTATTTTGAAAGCCTACTGTGGAGTCCGGGAGGGCTTTCGTACATTTCAGTATTCAGTTTTCCATATTGGGACAGGTTGGACAGAGGGATCAGGATAATATTGATCACAGGAGGACTTGTGTAGTTGCAAGTAAAGTCCGGTTGTCAGCTATCAGGGTTGTGTAGAGTAAATAGGTGAGAGCTAAAAAGGGAGGGTCGTCAAGCGAAGGTGGAAAGCTCAACAAGCTATCACCTTGTGTAAAGAACGAATACTGAAAATCCTTCTAAATGTTCAACGTGCTTTGTGAATTTGACTATATTTAACATTATCTTGGAAAGCTCGCTCATACACCACACATTTTTACGTCTGTTTATCCATGTGAGACATTTGAATTTGGCCTTGAACCGTTTCTGACTGTCGTGCTTGAGCCACGGGGCTTTGGACCTTTGGGTTTTACTGTGAAGCCTATTTGGCCGCATACTTGAGGTTCGTATATATTTGTATCCTTTGTGCATTTCAATTTAGTACCGTAGAAGCTACGAATCAATCTTGTTCTGGTTTTGGGATTCGTTTGAATTGGCTACGCGTTGCTCGATTTGCGAGATTTGACTTAAACCTTGCACAGGAGAGAACGGGTGACGATTGGCATATCAACCAAGCAGGCGGTAATCAGGAAAGTAGAGTTTCCCTATTTTCAGGGTCAGGTCTGGGCTGGTGATATTGGTAATAATGTTGGTGCATTTTGGATGAGCCCAAAGAATGCAGGAGCGCATGATCAGATGATTCAAGTGACGTGACGGTCGGAATTTTCAAATTGGTGCGGCATGTGTGCGCGGGGTGAAAAGAAGAGTGGTGAGAATGACCGAAACTATATTACGACAAGGCTAATGTGAAATAGAGAGTCAATTGGTCGACTTTGTGGTGCGTGTATTGCGAACAAAATTACTCACGGCACTGTCAAATAACCGGCTTGCTTTGAACATGGTCTCTGCAATCGTTCCTTGTTTTTCATCTTTCAGGAATATCTGCGAACAAGCCTACAAGGAAACTTTTCGTCCGTAAGAAAGACCCACTGACCAGTGCCATATACCAGAGGCTGGATATATTCCTTTCTTTCACCCTTTTGTCAGTATACTACAATTCCAATAATTATCGTTGATGTTGGTTGGAAAGGGTAAATTAATGAACAAAACGTACCGGACATGATCATAAGATTAGAAATTCCAGCAAAATAAAAGGATATCAAAAACAAGAGCTTATCACGGGGAATTCGGAAAGCCATTTGCATGCTGGGTAGTGTGGAAGGTATATATACAAAAAACTCAAAGATGAGCAAGAACGAATCTACAGAGATGAGGTGCAATGAGGGAACAGCCGGTGAGGTGGTAAAGTTTGATTGCGGTATGTCGACAAAGTCCAGCACAAAGAACGAAAACATCAGATCCAATTGAGAGAGGGAGAGATTTCAAAGGCAGTTGTAGAAGAAATAGCCAAGAGAGCCGGTGAAGGACCAGCGGACTTATTAAAACAATATAGGTGTACCATGAAACATCAGCAAGAATGTGAAATTGTGGAAATGAATCAGTGCGGGTTACATTTTATGGCGTTTTTAGATGTGAACGTCGTGTGGAACTGAAAGAGTATGGAGTGAACAAGAGACCGGGTGGTCCCTCTGATAGGCGAATCACACCACTACGTTGAGGGAACTATAAGGGGCCGTTTAGACTAACCAGAAAACCGGAAATGGGATATCGAATTAGGAATAAAATAAAACAGTCGACGGAGATGACCAAAGAAATTGGTGGGTTGACAGAGTTGAGTTGTAAATTTGGTTGTTGACTATATTGAAGAGAAGTGCTAAGTTGAAGTAGTAACGACCAGCGGTAGAAAATCCCGTCCCCCCGGAAGCAGCGCAGTTTTAAGGTACTATGCCAACACTCACACATTTACATATCGGCTTGTTATATGCACTGTATGTTTTCATGAAACAAACTTTGTTTGCTCGCGTCCAACGCACTAATCTCTCGTATCCTATTCCGAACCTGCGTGACGTACGCGATTCTTTCTCGCATGCCACAATTTGATTCTTCCTTTCTGAGCCCCTTTGATCGCAAAATTGGGGTTTGCATCTGTTTCATGTCATTGTTCATTCGATAATCTAGTTTCGTATAATTCCACGGATAATCAAGTTCTGATTCCAGGATCCGTATCGAATTTGGCTACATATTGCTCAAAGGAGTCCAACTGATGGTGTCTTACAATACTCAGTTGAACAATTTGGAACGAGAAAATACGCAATTTGCTGAGAAAAGGATGGGAACGAATCGGATCTGGACAGGGAGTAATACGGCAAGTCGCTCGGGAGGTTTTGGGTACTTTTGACTCGTTAGTTATTGCTGAGTCAATAAGTCCCGTTAGTCCTAGCCCGTGTATTATTGAGGTTATTAGGAATTGTAAGAGTTTTGGCTTATTTTACTTGGGGATATTGGACTTAGAACAACAACTGTTATCAGCTGGGCAGCAGGCCAAGGAAGCAAAATAGAAGTGAAGACGGAAAGGGGGTTAGCTAAAGACCAACAACCATGATCTGTCTGACGAGTCAGGATAAATTAAAGCAGGTAACTCTTCTCCGGTTGTCGGATATAAATCATCAACAAAGCAAGCGGTGGATTTCCCAGGTGCAGACTGACAGTTTTTGATCTGTGCAGTTCTGCAAGTTCATCAGGCAGTTCGGAACTCCCGTCGAGAACAAGATGACCGACCCCATGGAAAAACTTCTTCATCTGGCTCATTACTGCCGAGGCCAAGGAAGAGAAGCCAACGATGAGCGTACCATGCTTGACCCGGAACAACGCTAACCAAAGGCAATGAAGATCATGAGAGACCTGTTCGGACAGCCGTTCAAGGTAGCCAGTTAACTTATAGAGAGACTGATGGTAGAAGCTAAAAACCAAGACGACGTCTACACATTGGCCGACCCAGTGACCAAAATGCAGAACAGTTCAATAACTCTCGACCGTTCACATTTTAGGGCTGACCTTGGTGCAATGCGCACACTGGAAAGCATGGTCCGTCACCTCATTCCCGAACTACACGGTGGATGGACGGAAGAGGCGGAAAGTATAATCCGGAGCGACAGTTAGACAAACTTCGAAGATTTGACCGAATACTTTGACAGACAAACTAGGACAGCCGACAGTATATTTGGCCGACTTTTCTGGGGCGGTAGCAGGATAAACAATCCTGGCTCCAGCCAGACTTAAACCGCTACGCGGGAACATCCGAAATATCAGTCTTGGACCAAATCACACGCCACTTCGCCATGGCTACGGTGCGTCTATGTTGCCGGTCCCGCGACTCCAGACATGGGCCAGTGGAATGCCCGAGGTTTATCTAAACCACAATACACAAACTTTGGGGAGTTGCGAGGGTGACAGGAGCGTGCTTTATGTGCCACAACACCACGTACCAAGCGGAAGCTTGTTGAACAAGGACCAGATGTGATCACAAGGGTTACGCGGGCAGGCGTCATCGATTGTTATACCAGGGGAGAGAAACTACAACTCAGGCGAACATTAAGTTCAGTGTGATTTGTTCAACGCTACGGTCTGCCAGTAAACTAAAATCTTCAGGAGTAGTTGTCGTGGGAGTGATGACCCCAACTAGGGTGGTAAAAGCGTTGGCTTTCGTCGACAGTAGACCTAACGCAACCCCGATCAATGCACACCGGCTCGGTAAAAGCACAACGTCGTTAGTAGTGAGCACGGTGGGTGGAACACAAGTAATGGGTGCCGGTCGGCTGAAGTGACAGCTCAGCTCCTTCGACAATAGCGAGCAAATGGGATTAACGGAGGCTTACCGTCAGATGGTCTACCCATGCGAGCATCAAGGTTGGTGAACGCAATCTGAGCTGGGTGGCCCCGTCTGCAAGAAGTACCAATTGTAGATTTTGAGGACAAAGAAGTGGACCCACTCATCTGCTGCGCTGTGCTAGATGCACATTGGGTACTGAGCAGAAAGTGGGCAACCGCCAGGCACCTTGTGTCGTATGCACAGCACTGGGACGGATGTCATAGGGTTCAGCAATGATAATACTCAAGATGATATTAATGGCTTTTTTCTCGGATGGACCACAGGCATACAGAAAAGCAAGATGAAATGGTAAAATTGGAGGAGGGACCCAAATTCCAAGAGGATGATTCAAGTATGTGCACCCGATGTAGTTTGGAAAGAAATGTTTATATGATTTTTTTACTGACTCTCAGCAAATTTGAACTCAAGTCCGAGTGCTCATGCCGGCCAAATCCTGGAAAAGTCATTTGGAAGCTGTGGACTTTTCTTGAATATTACAAAAACAAGGGATTGCACAACGGGATAATAAAATAGATTTGATGGAAATTTCGTTTATTTTGAGAAAAAAGATCTTTCCAAAGGGGACGTTAACCACACATACTGCTTTCACGTGTATGGATTGACCTAGAGTTGAGCATCAGACGATGGGACGAGTGAAACTGCGGACAGCGAGCAAAAAGCAACTTGAAGATAAACTTTAAAATGTTGAGCGAACGATCATGGTTTGAGTCAGTTAAATGCCCAGTGAAGGGCTCATCTTTGGGGAGCGATTACTCAGGTGGTGGTGATAAAAGTGGCAGAATGTAAACAGGCAACCTTTGAGCAGATTAATTACTTCGAGAAAAGTGGAATATGACGCATGTACACAGAAGTGGGAACTAGGCGACAGCTAAATGTGTGATGTGTAGCCATGATGGTCGCAGAGACATGATTTGCAAAGGAGGTGAATATTTTAGTGAAAAGTGAGTATTTCCGTGATGATTTGCTTTATCCAAGTTCTGAACTTGATGATGAGATGGTTGCAAGGAACAAAATTGTCTGATGGAGTTACCCAGGATAGAATGGCGGACACGAAAAGGCACCAAACAGCCGATGAAGGCAGTTACGAAGTTGGGCGGTGAAGTAGTTGGCAGGCTAAATGCAATCTTTTGTTTTTCTTTGTGAAAGGTTGATCATGTGATGGCGACAAAAAAATGCTGCGATACAGTTGTCCCTCAGATGTGAATATATAGTGAAGGTATGACCCTTCAAGGTGGGGATGTTGCAAAGCCACAGCCGTGTGGCGAACTGTAGAACTGATGGGGAGAGAGCAAACCGCTTCAATATTTTCGACTGTCATAATGCTCTGGAGACACATATTCTTCGGTGAAGTATATTGTTTGCACATTGTGGAACGGACGCACACGGCAACAAAAATGTGACTCTTTTAAAATACATCGGTGAATATGATAAAGAGGGGCGAGTTTCTTCTTGGGGATTGCCTAAGATTTTGAACGGAACAGTTGAGTGGTTTGGCACGATTTCATGGGGAAAAGGGATCATGAACGTTAAGCCAAACACAGTAACGGTCCTTTGAATATGCAATAATTATGCGCCAAGTAAAGAACATCTTACCGGGCGTAAGAAGCAGCTAGTGAGGACGGAGAAGACAAAGACGAGAACGATGTATTGCGGTGATAACTGGAGGAGATGGCGGCATATTTTCAGCATTCGGGTGTACCAGTACTGTTTTCTTTCCGCAACGTGGTTCCGTAAATTACCTATCAGCCGAAGCGGACCGCGTACAGCGTCAATTGCAGTGGCTGTATGAAAAGAAGTTTCAAAACTTTAGAGATGAAAGACTAGCATTGCCTCATGAGGACCAATTCGCCCTACAGACAGTGTTGCAAGGAACCAGAGGCCTAAAAACAGTTGAACATTCCCACCCACGGTTGCATGCCGGTTGACCTTTAGGTTGATAGCATAAACTTTGCTCTGCAAAGACTACTACGAATGAAGGACTCTTCGTTTGAGACCAAGATCTGTGGGAACGATACACAGAAGCAGTGAAGCAAAAAAAAGCCCCGGGCCACGTGGGAAAGGTACCTGCTACCACAGACGGCCGGGAAGAGATCTGACTTCTACTTCACCACCCGCTTCCTAACCCGAAGAAGCCCAAAAACTGCGGGTGGTTCTTGACCGGGCAGCCAAGTTCCAGGGCAAGTCTTCAAACGGTCGCCTGCTACGGGGGCCTGACTGGACCTAGCCACTTACTGAAGTCTTGTGCCCTTTCAGAGTGGCTACAGTGGCTTTGTCCGCCGGCATCAGGGACACGTTTCTCTAGGTGAGAATAACAGTGAAGGAGCGAGGTTCTTTGCGCTTCCCATGGTCGGAATAGAACAACAGGAACAAAGCAGTGAATAATTAAAGGATAACCGTCCACTCGTTTTGCAGCGATATTTTCACTTTTTTTGTGAACGAAGCTCTCAGGGAAACAGCGCACGGACACGGAGCTCTGACTCACCGGTCGGTAGTAAGTAGCGTCAGCAGAAACGTCTGCATCAACGATTATCTTGGGTCATTTGACGATGTGGACTTGGCCTGAACGCAGTTCAGAGGCCTAACAAAAATGCTCTTATCTAACGAAATGGATGACGAACGCCCCGAAAGTGTTCGAAATCATTTCATACCACGAGAGAGCCGAAAGGGGTTTGAGATCTGGGTGGATTTCCGCTCCTTACCGAAAGCATGCTAGGAAGACAATGGAACGCGGAAAAGTACGAGTTCGTTTTGGAGCACAAATTTTCCCAGCAACCGGCAGCTGGTAGTAGTATATTATCTGCTGGCTCTAGTATGTTCGATCCGCCCGGCATTGTCTCTCCCTGGCTGTTACTCGTTAGGATGCTGCTGCAGCGGCACTGTCGTAAGGATGCAGATTGGGACCAGCAGCTGGACGGAGAAGACCGGTTAGTCTGGGGGGAATTTCTGAACACGATAAAGAGGTGGGAGACAGACGGATTCCACGACGTTTCCCCCCCCAGGTGATACAACACAAACGGGAAAACTTCATGCCTTTTCTGAAGCATCCCAAGTCGAGTATTGGGCCGAATTGTACGGACGATGGTGCACTGGAGATGGAATTTATGCTATGAGGGTCCCGTTAGCTGAAGTCCGAGTTGCTCTACTGAAATGGGTTTCAATCCCGTGAATTGAGCTCAGCGCATCCGTGTTAGCAGTCAAGGCGGTACAAGCGGTGAAAAATTGCTTCGACGTTTACATTTGTTCGGCTATTTATTGGACGGACTTGAAGATAGTACTGTACTAAACTGACGACTTCAGGAGCCGTTATAGTACTTTCGTTTCCAACCTGCCCACGACCATCCAAGACGAAACAGCCATTTACCAGTGGAAACGTATCAAGTCCGGTGATGACCCAGCTGATCTGTACTCCCGAGGTGCTACCGACTTCCGGCAACTGGGCATGTGAACCAGAGGACCGAAATTCCTGCAGATGCCTAAACGGGACTGGCCCTTGTACGAAACAAAGCCCCATCTTTAGCTGGAACTGGAGAGTCAAGGCGTAGTGTCGACAGCCACTTTTGTCAAATAGAGATTATTTTGTCACGATTGGTCGGGATTTCCTCCTGGATGAAGACGCTTTGTTCATTAGTGTGGTTGGCTATGTCAGAGGAGCACTCGCTAGTCATAAAGGGCGTCCGCTTTTCCATCCGGATACGAGTGGGTCTGATAAGCCCCGATGAGTCACGAACGGCATTACACGATTTATACAAAATGACAAAACGGGAGGTTTTCATCCTAGAACTGGAGAGGGCCGAAGAAGCGGGACCAGTCGACAGAATAATATCTTTTCCGAAAGGCAACTTGAAGCATATAAACCCCAAACTCAACGATGGATTACTACGGCTGACCAACTGCCACCTGAGCTTTGACACGAAAAATCCCATACTGCTACCGGCTCAACAACCTATGATAGAGCTAATGACTCAACACATCCACGCCGTTGAGGGACATGCCGGGGAGAGTTACACGACAGGCATCATCCGGAAGCTCCTTTGGCTGTTGGGAGGAAGCGCGACTGTGAAACACGCGTTCCGATGTTGTGTACATCGTAGGAGATGCAATACCTCAGCGGGCGAACAAAATATGACTCAGGTGCCAGAATCTCGAGTGAATACGGGTTGATGGCCATTCAGTAACACCGGGCTGGACTACTTCGGGCCATTGTGGACCGAGTGTGGGGACAGGTTGAAATAAATGTTTACGGGTGAGTCAAGAAGTGCATGAAGGCACGTGCGATGCACTTGGAAGTTACGCACTCCATGACAACCGACTCTTTCCTCCGGTCCTTGCAACTCTTTATCAACCAAATAGGTGCACCAGCAGATAAATGAACCGATAATGGGTGGAATCTTGTGGGCGCCCATCGGGAACTACAGCGGTTGCAAAAACATGAACGGGGCTAACAGCAGAATCGAAAAAAGGCCTACGGCATACGATAGCACTTGAACCCTCCGAAGGTCAGTCATCGCGGCGGTGTATGGGAACGCCTAATCCAGTCTAACAGACAAACATTGCTGTTGATCATTGAGCAGCAGCCGCCCGACGACAAAACTTTGAGCACCTTGATGACCGACATCAAAGGATTTTTGATCAACCGCCCACGGGTTCCCGTAACCAGAGCCTACCCCACTCATTTGGAGCTCCCCCCGGATGACGTTTAGACGCAGAGGTCGAACGGAGACTTCTTGGGACCTACATGCCTTCGTAGGAGCCACCCACACGGATGAAAGTAGGCAAACTATCTTGCCAAGGTTTTTCGGAGGCTTTGGTTGCGGGAGTACCTACCGGCTCTACTAGTTCCACAGAAGTGGCTGATCAAAGCAAGGACATTCAAGGTTGGAGATGTAGTGATGATCACGGACAAACACGCCGGGCCTTAAGGCTTCGCTATGGGAACCATCAAAAGTTCCGACGAAATGAAAAAAACCGTCAACATGAAGACCGGCAAAGGACTGCTTGTCCGCGAAGTTAGCAGTATCATCCTCATCGAGAGTTTAGACGGAGAAACCAACAACTCACAACCCCGGCAGACTAGTCCCCATTCGTCTTTGAACTAGGTAAAAGCACCTCCCCTCCGTGGGGGCATTTATGTCATACTGACGCATTGAACCAAACCTACACTCAGACACACACACATGCACTATACACTTTTATACTTCACGATCGCCATCTTACATGTTGCAGTGCTCACCGTTCTTCGTTAACTCCACGGAAGGCCTTTCCCATATGTGGTGGTAGTTGTGACTCGATCATACACCCAGACACACGCCAATCACACACTTACATGATACCTTTTCATGCTTCATGATCCCCGTCAAACACGCCGCAGGGCTGATTATTCCTCGTTCTTCACCAACATTATGGAAGATACCTCTCGTAGGTAGTAGTTGGTACTATCTGCCCACATGCAAGAGTGCGGCTTCACCCACGAGGCGAACACGCACACACACTCAAACAACCACAAGCAGCCGATGCGCGAAGGCTGTCTCAAAAAGCTCACCTGTTTTTCCTTCAAGCCCGCCATTGATCAGCCGTCCTCAAGGAGGAGGCAGAGTTATATCGCGTCGGTGTGACCACCGGATCAAGTGCGGTCGTGAGTAGACTGTTGGCGGCAGATGTATTAGGCAGGGGCACTGACAACAAGGTCTAGGTAGGTAGGAAGAATCAGTACCCTTGTTCCAAACCTTTCAATTTGCTAAGATTCGGGAGGATTTTAGTGGGTGGTGTTCGGAAAGGTCATGGAAGAACCCCGCCCCCCAAAAAAAACAAATACAGAGCAGTTTCATGTTCCCCCACATCATTCACCCATTTTTACCATATGCTTGTTTTTATGCACTGTGTTTTTTCATGAAACAAACTTTGTTTGCTCGCGTCCAACGCACTAATCTCTCGTATCCTATTCCGAACCTGCGTGACGTACGCGATTCTTTCTCGCATGCCACAATTTGATTCTTCCTTTCTGAGCCCCTTTGATCGCAAAATTGGGGTTTGCATCTGTTTCATGTCCTTGTTCATTCGATAATCTAGTTTCGTATAATTCCACGGATAATCAAGTTCTGATTCCAGGATCCGTATCGAATTTGGCTACATATTGCTCAAAGGAGTCCAACTGATTCCGTTCGTTTACTCCACGCCGTGATTATTGAATGATGGATTCACGGAGTAGGACGTGCACTCTTTTGAATTTCGTTTATTCCTTCAGATGAGAGGTTTGTCCCATAAAGGAACTTTCCATAACCCGCATTCCTCCATGTGAGCTTGCGCAGTTAGTGCTAGAAACTGATAGAGGTGAACTGCTCTCCCCAGTTTTTGAAGAAGCCTTGTTATGAGTGCCCTGGATCTCAAAGGTTTTTCTGTTTTAAGCAAGACAGATTGTGAACGGGGTAAGTGCTCATGCGGATTGGCCACAAGACAGACGGCTCACGGCAGTAAGCTCTGACTGCTCAGCGTTCCTGACAATGACTCAAACCACTGATTAGCTTTCATTGTAGGAGGGTGACGAGAGGAAAATAACGAAGAAGCTAAAAATGTCATGCGAAGGGAAGAGAATTGGGCGGATGTATCCACCTCCAGATATAATGCTGTCGTAATATTCCCGATTCGCTGGAGAAGAAACAAGCTCCCTGTTAAAAGAAGGTTCGTGGTTTCGTGTTTACTAGCAGTGTATTGAAGAAGACTAGGGTATGAAGTTTTGCAAGGATATGGAAAAATTGAGCCACTCATCAGCAATGAAGTGTTGGTAGTGGATGTTTTCTTAAGGGTCTTGTCTACTGCTCCTAAGAAAGTTTCGGCATGTAACACGAATGTGGCAAATCGGGTAGATTATGACAGGCCCCAGAAAAGATAACCGCAGAATAGCCGTGTATGTCTGAGTGCCTTCAGTCATGACAAATTGTAATTTGTCTATTGGGAGGAGTGGATGAGGAGAATCGCCAGAGAAGCCAAATAGGATTTGGTAGGTCGGGCGGTAACGAAACTTAATTGTGCGTGAGTGATTGGGAAAAAAATGGTATTTCACTTGGTGGCGAGATGAGTTAGAAGCGGTAATATGCCGTTGAGAAAAAGGGGATGCCGAAAGGACGGGCCACTTTACCTTGTGTGAAAGAGGTGAATAAACTGGTACTGTCATAAGAGTGTCAAGGTTGACAGCCACTTTCGAACTGAATCTGTGGAAATTTATCCACTCGTCAGGTTGATCTCGTTTAGAGTAATGAGTTATACGTTTACCACTCATATAAGAGAACGGAGATTGGACAGAGCTCCTGAGTCACCTGAGAGTATATTCTATACATAACTACGAAATGTGGGGGGAAATTGATCCTGACGGTTAGACTTGATGGCTGTACTGGTAAACTGAAACGCCAGTCCACAAAGCTTTTGCACTTTGGTCAACAAAATGTAGACAGAGAGTAAGAAAAGCTTGCCCATGAACACGTTTGTGTAACAAAATGGCGCTCAGCTTCGGCAGTTGTAGACACAGAGGTTCAAAGTGGAGTAGCTTACGTCGTTCAGGGTGGGACATATGTGAGTTCAATCCAGACCAGTGTTTGGTGAAGGAGCGTTGGTCATTCTCAGCTGCAGTGGATACCGTTCCTTTCATGCCAGGGCCAGTGGGGAGACAATATTTGGGACGTTGCCTAAATTGGATGCGGCAAACAGTGAGGCCGCTGTCATTCAGCAGACTACAGCGGAAAGTTAGAGCAATAGAGCATCCTTGCCTTGGCTATTTGATAAGACTGCCATTCGTAGAGGTCGAAAGTAGACAAATACTAAGACAACCTTCTTTTACTAGTGGAAACGTGGGGACGATGTGACCGCTGGGCAAGATGGATCCGGAGCTTGAGGTATGTTTGAAAACACGTAGTGAGCTTTTGGAAGCCGAGAGCTGTTTGTTCTGTGTATGGTACCGGCGGTCAAAGGGGGTTGAATTGTAGCATCTCTTTGCAGACACCAAATTTAATAGAATGCAACTTCCAATTTTTCGATTTGACTGGCTTTGTTTATGATACAACTTCTGTTCGTATTCCTACTAAGGGGACTGATCGCCGCTTTGTAGGAACGTCCGGCCCTAGTAACAGGTTTAGCACAAGGTTAGGCTATGTACTCGGATCCTCCTCCATAGTCATATAAAGTAGGTTATAAGTAGACCCGGTCGGACTTTAAAGTACTCATTCCACATCCCAAACTCGTTGGCCCATTTCAGGGTCCTTGATAGACACATGGGTGACTCCCATCAACCACCTATTTATATACGGAAGTTGTCAGGCAAATGTTCACCCTTCTCCCTTTTAAATCGTTGAATTGGATTAGCCTCAGTTTCTTCAGTGAACGGGTTGTTTGCACACTGCGTTTTATCACCTGGAGCCGATGGACATAGCTCCATGGCCATCGAGAAACACGGTGCTCTGAAAGTAAGGAGCATCCAGGCTCTCCAGTTTCGGTCACCGGCTCGTCCAACCCTTTATCTCCCGGTAACTCTGCAGGATAACGAACATAACCATCAAAATCCATCATTTACTATCCTTCTGCTGAATTTATTTATTGGGCGAGAACCGTAGCTGCAAACACCGCTTTTGAAACTGAACAATCATCAAATATATTACCCAGTGCAGCTAATAAGTCGAACGAAAACAATATCCTAATTCCGTCTACAAATGGTTACGGAGTGCCACGGTGAACTTCAACCAGAAAGTCGTTTACTTAAATGAGGAGGGGTGGGGGGCCCACTACACTTCTATGAATCACTCTACTGGTTACATATTTGGGTGGTGAAAGGTCACTCTCAACCAAAACTGCTTGAGACTGGGAAGACACAGGATAAGATAAATATGAAAGGGTAGGGTTAGCATTATCAGTGGAGCGGATTTGAAGTAGTTGGCCGTTATCTGAGGCCATGCCAAAAGCCCTAGTCATACCCAAAAAGAGGACGTTGATTGCTTCCCTTGTGTCAGCTGCGGTGACTGCAATATAAGGCTACTGAAACTCACAGGATATGCATGACTGGCCTTATTTGAACCAAAATGAGTGTGACTTATTAAATTGTGGCTCGTCGGACGATCGCAAATTTGATATTAAACCCTCCATTCCGTCAACTAACATACGACTGGAATGTGATTGATAGGGCCGTAGACACTGTGGTCTCGCAGTGCTCCTTTCCCCTAACGGGCTGTGTTTGAAAAGATCTTCAGCACCTCGAACTCTAGATAAAAGCTGGATCCCAAGTATGGCCCAAAAAACCCGCAACAGGTAAAATGTTTCTACGTGTGCCAAAAGACGGTAAAATTCTGTGGATAATGTGAAGGGTGGTTTGCATTTAAACAACGTCGACCACGTTCACGTTTCAGAGCACCATCGGACGCGACACTATCTGAGGGAGCTAAGGACTCGATCGTCCGTAAGTGCAGTAGTCAAAAAGAGTGTTCTTCAGTTGACGGATGCCAGTTGTCTTTCCAGAAGGCAGACAAGCAACGCAAGGCCGTGTGGCATGGAACAACTCACAAACTGCTCAGAGCCAAGTTTCAGTGGATTATATTTGTCTGGAGTGATTTTGGCCGTGAAGTCTTCCATTGAAACTCAGTCACCTCCAGGCCGACATTTGTTGTCCACTCCTCCAGAACCAAACAGTTTTTCACGGATCGTTTGCATACGTTTGAATGGAGAAAAAAAGACTAGCATCACCGATCGGGAACAGAGCGGTGGGATATCTACCGGGGCCAGGTCGAGGAGGTGATTTATTTGAGGTAGCCATCTTGTGGATGAGTGCAGCATCAAAAGAGATGCCAGACAAGGTTGTGTCGGTTAACGAAAGCGATTAAGGTAAGGAAGAACTATAGTGGTGTGGTAAAGAAAATGAGGAATCCGCAACCAATACTTTTGCTAGAGTTTCGTTGTTTGAAAGCTGTGTATTATTACTTCTCTTCTGTTGAATGAATTACGTCCAGACCGTGGGTCAATCAATCTTGACCGCAGCCAGGATTTTTATTGGATGGTTGAAAGCGTCCTTTTCCTAACAAAGATGTAATCACTTTCTTGAGAAGATTTGCCTTTCTGACGGTGATTTCCGGCAGATAATTATAGAATAATCCCCGGACTTCGGATATTAGCTCTGCCGATCTAGGATCTCGAAATCTATTTGTGTTTTCTCAGTAACGGTCGAGAACTGCGGTCAACAATAGAGGCAAGCTGAGACGAACATTCAAGGAGAATGGTATACTGACAATGAGCTGGTCACGGGAGGTCAGCGCTCAGTGCAAATAAACCTTTTTTTAACGAAAACGTAGGAGCTTGACCCATGTTCGTGGCAAGGGAGGATGTGTTTGGCTCCGGGCTAGGTTGTACACTGGGAGGGAACAGCATTTTGCAAAACACCATTTTATGATCACCTCCAGAAATAAGACATGAGACCGGAGTTTTAGCTGCGGTGAGACCAAGAGTAAAAATTAGACTTAGAGTTTTATTGTACTTTGTGGGGGATTTGACAGTTGGACACCACAGACCCAGGCGTTCGCAGGGGATGACTTCACTAAATGAGGAGAGCCGGTGTGTGACTGCCGGTAGACTCGTGGGCCAACGAAATCCCCTGCGATGATTTTGTGACTTGAAGTGTCGTCAGTAGAGGTGGGATCAAAATAGAGCAAGTCGATTTTGTGTGCTGGAAGGGTAACAAGTGATGAATTTAGAGAGGTGCAATAGGAGGCGCACTATGAGGCCGTGGACCATATAATGCGGTGCTGGCTGACGGGTGTGCAAGCGGCTCGTGTTAAGTGATTCAGATACGGTGGAGCTAACGGTAATGGGGGCGTAGAATTTGTGAAATCATACTGCTTCTGTAGACAAGATGACGGCAGCATTTGAGTTGTTAGAATTGGCATGTTTCACTTGGATACGATGGTTTCTAACAGTTCTGACAGATACGCGGAAGTGTCATCTCCAGTGAAAGGGGTTCTCCCCATAGGTGTGCCCCTGGTGGAAGACGCGGGCAGGTAATGGGCTGTCAGGTAGACACGCGAAGGATCATTCGTTGGCTTTCCACTGCGGCTGAAGACATAGTGGTGTCAGCGCGAGGGAGATCCTAGCCACGGGAAGCAACAGGTGAGGGGGGTGAAGGTGAGATCAAGGCCCTGGGAGACGACGTTGCAGCCGGCTGATTAGTGCCACGTGGTGAGTGAGAATCTGATACTTTTTAAGCTCGTCTGTCCGATAGACCAAGGCGAGAATGGCTAAGGAGTGGGGGAGGATTGTACAGACCGACTAGAAGTGGACATCAGTAGAGATTGCATAACAAATTGGGGCCTTTAAAGCCCGAGCAGCACAACCGTTGGCTGAGCGTCAGCCGTGTGAGTGAAAGATGTCGTACGCTGAGCTAGAAAGAAAGTACTGCCCAGGAGAGCTAAAGGTCAAAGTCGTAGTGAGCATGTTGGTTGTGACCATACTAATGCTGTTTTGTTGTAAGTGTAGGATATCTTGATGAACCTGCCGAGCCTCGGTTCATTAGGTTTCAGTCTCTGTACTCTGCAGATTATACAGCCTCAATGAAAGACACTGGTCTGGCGTACAACGTATTTGGCTCTAACGGTGGTACAGTACTGGGGGCAATGGAAAGCCTTGGAGACAGACCCGATGAAGACAAAGAAGGTAACTGTGAAGTCAACTGAAAAGTAGCTACAGCGTGGCTCAGGAGGGGGCATGTGTTATGGCCTACCCGAGGTGAGACCTCTGAGGTTTCAAACTGTGGTGTCTGTAGCAGCTGCATGGAAGACTGAGAACAGTATTATTTTGTTGGAGGAGCAGCTATTGAGCAGATTGGAGGTGGCCATTTAGGTGCTCCGTTAAGGTAAATGTAGGGTAGTGTGATGTTATTAATGAGCTTTGGCCGGAAAACTATTTATCTTTGTGTTTTGCAGACTGAACGCTCGCAACCCCCACGGAAGACTCTGGTCTCACGTACTAAAAAGGTCAGGCGGCATGGTCTCACGGATTGATTGAAGGTGGCTGGAAGGTCAGAATATAGGCAAAAAACAGACAAAAATAGGACGACACCGGTACGGAGTCATTTAACAGAGACGGGAATTTCGTGAAACCAGCTATTGGTATGGGGAAGGTTGAACGAGTTCAGATGCTGCAGTGAACGGACTGGATGTGGCTGTAGACCCGCCGGACCAGTGGGACAACAAATCAACACTGAAATGAAAAAGTTGATGAACCAGTAGATTGATGTTGACTGGAGGACGGTGAGTGAAATATACATTCGATCCGAGAAGGAAAACACATCAAGATAATTAGTTCAAAGAAATGGAACTAAAGGAGCAGCATCATCGGAGAAATAAATATTTCTGAGATGACGATAGATAATGCGAACGATCATATTCAAACGAAGTAGCAGGTAAAAACTGCATTCGGTTATAAATAATTTTAAAGACGATACGAGCGAAGATAGACCGATAGAAATATAGGTGAAGGTGGATGTAATATTCTTTTTCTTGGAAGGGAAATCGTTCGATTTTTTTAAATGAAGGTCTACTGCCACAGTTAAGTCTTGATGAACAAAAATGGAAAGGACTGGAGTTTCATGAGGTCAGAAAGAGCCCATGAAATATCCAAAAACGTATAACCAGTTCAACCGTCGAGAAGAGCAAATATTCACCAGTCAGAGCGTTGACATTTGGAAGAATACGGAGGTGGTTTTCAAGCAGCGAACGTCGGCCGGAGTTGGTAATAAGGTGATGCATGGCGACGGTAGAATGTGCTGACATTGTAAAAGGTGAATAAACGGTCGCCTTTGGGACCGAGGGTGCACACAAAGAGGACTGGTGAACTACAGAGACAACGCAGCAGTGAGTATTGACGAAGATGGGTTAGGGTGTGCCCTATAAACGAGATGGTCAATGGTGCCGACATTTCTGGCCTTTATTGGATCACGCTTTGCCAGCACAGAACAGACTCTGCTGAGGGAGTACAAGCACTGCAAGCAAGGGTGAGAAGGAAGTGTTGCACTACAATATCAGAAAGGTGTAGTGAACACCTTGATTGGGGAGGATCAGTTTGACTGAAGAGGGGGAGGAAAATTCATCAACCAAAATGTGTAACAAGTGGGGGAAACGAGGGTGGTTTTCAGGCAGTGAGGTCAACCGTAATCCGTCACTACAGTGCACGGCAGTGTTATTAGTGGCAATGTATGCTGTATTGTTGAAAGTATCCTAGTTCGTTTTTCAGAAAGGAAACGGTAAGGAGTCCGGGAGGAGCTGGTGGGTACTGGGGTTCAGAAGGGTTAGAAGGCATTGCAGTAGGATGGGAAACAATTGTCGCAAAACAAAGATGGAGTAAGAAAACGAATATTGGCCGTGTTAGAGGAAAATATTTGGAAAGCATAGCTGCGATTGATAGGACAAACAAGGCTCGAACAAATTACTTCACTGGGAGCAAGAATAAATAATGGTGGCAATACTGGCGTGTTTCGGATGCAGGCACAGCAGTCGAAGAGAGGTAGGTTAACCATGTCGAAAGGCGAGCGTCAAACTCCGGGCAGCCAGAAAATCGTAAATTGGCAGTCCTCAAGCTTTGCCGATGAAAGGAGCCGACGGTGGGCTACGTACCCAACCCTAATATGTACTTCAAAGAGTGAATGTAGCATTTGCGATCCGCCAACCCAGTTGCGCCCGCACATCATTATAGAAGTTCTGCATCCCCGATCTGACCGCCCCCTGCATGGCTGGGAGTGGAGCAATCGTACATTTTTCGAATCATCGACCCGAGGATTCTGCCAAGCTGGAAGTGGACAGTCCTCTGGCCATGACGAGGTTACTGAGTTCAAGCAGCGCAATTTGGTGGTCTAAAAGGGAAGCAAAAAAAACGCGGCCTGGTTATGTTTCGGCTGACGATCAATGAGGTTGTAAGAGGAATGATTTCAGACGGCTCGAGGGAAATACTTTGACACCAAAAAGCGCACAAAAAGGTACTATGCACAGTAAAGAAAGTAACTTGCTAAGCAAAAAATGAAAACCGCGGAAGCCTCTAGGCTGTGGTCGGTATGTGGCTGGCAAAAAGACTTGGGAGACGCACGGGGCCAAAAGTGATAAAATAGAGCCACCATGCCCGAAGAGAGAGAGGTCCGTCATCGAAGCGAATCAAGTAAGGGTGTTGGAGCAGTGGTGCATGCAAACTTGTGGCGGTAGTTTGAGGCAAAACGGATAAAACTTAATTTGGGAGAGAGTTCAGGTTAACGGATAAGATGGAAAATGCGCAAGTGGGTGGATAAAAGGCCGCATTGCGGCAAAGAATATGACTTCAGTTTGAGCCGGCAACACATACGAGATACTTTAACCAATTAAGGATTCACCACAGGAAGTGGGACGAGAAAAAAAATTACTCTAAAAAAAGGTTCAACAGATGAACCCTGATGGTGGTCGACAAGTGAACGAACAAACGCTATTCTGGTGATATGAAACGAGACGAAAGAGGGAAACCGTGAACTTAAGAAAAGTCGGGGCTTGAAGATTGAGTTGCGAGGTTGAAACCGGGCCTAGAATAACCGATCCCCAGAAATAAATATAAACTCCGCATGAGGTTGAGGAAGAAAATTAGCTGGTGTCTAGAGTTTACATGAACATGTCTCACGTAACACAGTTATAGTTTGCAATTGCACTGCGATTTTTAGCGAACAATTTTTATCGACCATTTTTCCTTGCGGTGAGTTCCGTAGATTCTGAACCGAAAAAGATGACAGAGATTTTCGTTCCACCGGGATAAGCTGACAATGTTTGACGTTATTAATTAACTTATCGGATGGTTAGGAAATGTATAAGACATTAACAATGATCGCATCATAATTGACCTCGAAATCTTTGGTTCATATCCCGATGTTTTGAAACAGTAAGTAGGTGCTTGAACTCTCATTTCTTCTAAGACCCTATTCAACTTTTTTTATTTCCCATATGGGAGGGGTTGTAGCCCCAGGTTAATCGTCCTCAGGTAAAGCCGAGTCGGCATGACCCTCACCTGAGCGTCAGCAGAAGGTCACCTGAACGTCACCCTCGAGACGAAAACTACACTCAGATGAGGCTCAGTTGAAAGTCACGGAAAATTTTCGGAACGGACATCCGTGATGTTCCTCAATTTCTAACACTTATTTTGACACCGGATTATTTCATTCCATGATAAATGATCCACTGATAATGTCAGATATCGGGAGGCACAGCTCAAACAAAAGCGCGTATATTTCACAGTACTCGTTTACAAAATTTGGTGGATGCAGTCCGCGGGGTTAAAAGAAAATACACCTTTTACAAGGGATAACTACATAATACAAAACTAATAAACTTACGTACACTGTAATCTTCAGTGACCAAAAGTCATCTGACCATGTGTCCTTTCTGCGCATTTGGCAGCATCCGGAACAAAGGGAACAACATCTTTTGAATCGGTAAGTCAAAATATCGTTATAGTTTTTAACCTCGAGAATCAGCTTGTGAGACCTTTAGGCAAGGCATTAGATACTGACCCTGATCCAATTGAAACGGACCAAATACTTTCAGTTATGCTGAAGGTGTACTTCGGAGACCTCCAGAGCTTGCTCGGCTGCATGATCATGTGGTATACATGAGGTCACAGGAGTGAATACTGAGTATTCAATGAGGTTGAGGCAGCACAAAAATGCAGAGATTTTAATGATCGCATGAGGACATGCCCGGCGGAAGAGTCTTTCGGCCGGGGCGGCCCGTCGGTTTGGTTAACAGCCCGTCTGGACCGCTGCTGGTCGGCTGTATCTCCTGAGGGCATCTAATCTACTATAAGAAGGACAAATTGTACTGCGCCGCCCTTCTTATCCTAACATCGATCAGTTCCCCCATACCTTCACCCTCCACCAAAGCATCTGCACTCTGCTCCCTCGTAAAGCCCTCCGCCTTCCCCTCACACACTCGAACTTTCCATATCAGCTCTTTTGCCCCACGCTACTATCCGAGTGACCCCTTCGTGTGGGTGGCAGATCCGGGCGAGAACCTGTTTCGTAACCCGAGTGTAGCCAATCTTACTAGATAGAACCGCGCCCTCACATTTGTAGTGGCACTGAACCCTGATTATTTGTTTAACACACATCAGTGTTTATGTGAACTCGCGCCACCAAGCGCGGTGGCCACTTGAACGTTGCCGGTGCACGCTACACGCACGCTTCTCCAATATGCACTAACCACTCTCTCTCTACCTATAGTATTCTCCTTCTCATGGGTTGTGAGAAACAATGTCGTGGTGATCGTGATGGTACATTGCAGAGTACCACTGTAACGAACAGGTGGTCCAAGCGTTTTGGGAAGGACTAGCGAACGTACGTAATAAGGAAACGGCATAATAAGGTCTAACCAACCTTACACCTTGTTCCTCCACCGTGCCGAGAATGGAAAGAATCAAAACGGAGCAAAAGGGAAACACGACAGTCGTCACACCCAGTGAGAATCAACTGACGCTCATTGGTGCAAGTGTCCGGACAGATCTTTTTTCCCGGCCTCAATTCTTTTTATCTGACCCGGAGTAATCTGGCAAAATTGAATTTGAAGTTCCTTTGATCACATGGCCTCGTGGTAAGCAAAAGCGGTTTCGAGGTCAAGAAGCTTGATCGCACAAATCAGGAAAGAAGCAATAATGCTCGGGAATTCGGAGAGTGCCGATACAAGGTCACATGGGGGACGGAGCTGACGGCATAACTTTTGGGAAAGCTCCGATGAAAAATTTGAAAGCGTCGTGTTCAGAACGGGCACTTACTTGAACGAATGGTTCTGATGACCCGAGAGAAAGTGGAGGTGTTATTTCCGAAGAGTTCTAAGGAGTTCTCAACAGAAAAAGGTGCGCAGACTAAACTGAACATCAGTTTTACAGAACATGAATGTTCAATATCCGGCGAGAGGTTGCAAAGGAAACACCCAGATATTAGAGCGGAGTAGATGCTCAAAAAAGGAAAGTTGGTGCAATGGAGAGACTTGAGTTGGGGGGTGAGTGAAATGGTATTCAACTAAATGGTTTGCTTAGGATAATATTAATGTTACCAATAGCGTATTCTGAATGGGCCCGACGTCAGCTTCAGCGCATGTTCAAGTGATACAAATGACGACGTGATCAGGGTTTGCAATGTAATAGAGCAGAGGTACAAAGAGGATTATACAGGATCGCTGAAATAGATGAAATAGTATTAACTTGCGGTGGAGTGAAAACTCCGGGGCAGGTGGCAGGCTCGGCGACCCTTGAGTGAGGTAGGTTGAAAGTCCGGAGTGCGTGCACAGATAGTACTGGAAATAATCATAAGTGCCGCAAATTTGAACTTATCGAGAGAATGCGTTGCTGACCCGAAATGAAGGAAGAAATTATTTAGGGAAGTGTAGAGTCACTTGCAGGCTGTAATAAATGAAGGGTGTATCGACAGAGAACTTGTCGATACACCAACAAAAACCGTTCCGAGAGTTATTCACTTCGAAGCCGGTGTGTCAAAAGGTGGTAACATGGAATTATATCAGTCATCGGAGCAGGCGTTGTATGGTCCTGGCTGAATACCGGTGGAATTAGATCTACGGCAAACAGTTAACATATATCGAAGGAAAGAAAGACTACCGGAGTGGCGGTGAAAGGTACCGGACGAAAGAAAAAAATGGCTAAACTTCGTAGGTTTGGTCTAGTAAATTCAAGGCGGAAGTGGAAGACGAATCAATACGAGCTGCTTCCCTACGGCGATTACAAGGGAGCTGAGATTTTGCAAGAGAGATGACAGAATAGAGGACAGGTTACAGTAAACTGGTAAATAAACGCTGTTTAATATGTAACGTGTGAGGATGATGTGAATAAAGCTGCCTAATATGTAACGCGGCAGGTGGCAGTGGATCAATCGTTGGAGAATGGAGTAAAACAGGTGAAGGAAATGGCGGCAGATTGAGAAGGTTGGATGCGGATTCAGACTCGGAAATATACCAAACGAATTTCACATCTAAAGTAGGGAGGAACTGTCAGAATAAGGACGTAAGGAAGGTGATGGTGTGGTAGGGGGTCGAAAGTTGTTCCACTTCTAACGACCCCGCTGACAAGCCATATATCTAATTTGACGGAGCGGCGAAGCCGCTTGAGAGATTCCGGAGAAGTTCAAATTCGGAGAAAAAGTGGTGATATCTAAAGGCAGGATAAGTCAATTGAGGAAGGCTTCGAAGGCAATCGGATGGACTGATGAAGAGTGCAGATAATCACCGATCATCTCATTAACTATGGGAGGACTACGGAAGGTTGATTCAGGCCAGAAAGTCGTTTGGTGATCAGAATGGGAGTTAACAGCGATAATACGTGTGCCGGCGGTTGGAGAGTATCATGGAATTCTACGAAGAGAATGTAAATGATGAATAATAGGGCGGAATATTAGGCAGAAGTAAAACTCAGTGAGAGCAAGTAATTAATTAACTGCCGAACTCGGTGAGTATCTACATAAGCAAGAAGAGTGTCAAGAGGAAAACACAGATAACATATAGATCTGAGAATCATTTACGGCCTAGTACATAAGTTGCGATAGTTTGTGCCGGGCGTAAAAAGGGTGAAGTGAACCGTCAATAGAGAGAGAGCAAGAGAGAAAGTCTACTGTTGATAAGTGAAGGGCGATGGAGTGGGCAACGTGTTCGCAGCAGCCGTGTGAGAATGCAAATTGAATTTTTTAAACCACAAACGGTGCTGGTTGGCATGATTCACCGGTTGCTGGACACTGAACCCACACATCCATACACTGATGGAATTCAAATGGTTTGCATAAATGAACTGAAAACGAGTAGTCCGGGTTCTGGGGACCGAGCGGTGGAAACTGTGGGTGAAGCGGTCATGTGGCGGAAGAAAATCGAATTGTACGAAAAATCCTTTCCCTCCACCCGGCGAGAAAAGCTCTGAGTTATCATTCGTGGGACAGAGCGGGCGACAGTCGTCCTTGGGGTCGAGGTTCTGGAAGCAAAACTGGAGGAACCTGCTGTCTGGCAGTTTCACCAGCTTTACAGACTCTAGTGAGGCTTGTTGCGAATTATCAATAAGACAAAGAACTGAGAATGAATAACAGATGGAGTGATTACCCACCTGCAATTCTATGAGTGGCAGTTGAAAAATCACATGAATTGTGACGATGTGTTCATTCAAAAGAGGCCTGTTATTTCATCCAGTGAAGTGTGTGTGTAATCAAGATGAGGGTTTGCGCGTGAAAACGGCTGGTATTTTGATGGCAGCATTGATCATACTTCGGCGTAATTTCTAGAATCAGAGATATTGTTACATCTAATAGCGGCTGATGAAAACTAGTTTCTCGACCACGGAAACAAGACAGCGAAGATTGATGAATTATTAGGGCAACTGCTGCCAACAGGCGATTGTGGTCCGGGGTGTTAAGTGCAGGTAACAGATAAACAGGCACACGGAGAGTATTAGTGAAAATCACAGAATATTCGATTGACTGTTTCTGTTTACTCCGGTACAGACTGGACCCTGAAGATCAACCAGTCACCACTGTCCCCTGGGAAAATGTTGTCCGATTTCGCGTTGGCTTCGCGGTCTAGGTTCGTAAGCTCGAGTAGCAGCTGTGAAGGGATCGCGCATATGAACGAGCTTTTGAAAGTCAGATGTGCATTGTTTTCCCGTTCGGAAGGTCAAGAGACGGAAAGTGGCTAATTTATTTGCCAAATAAGCCCTACCTGAAGGAAGGAATATTCGTTCCTAAACAAATCAATTTCCTTGGCAGATTGGAATCAGGACCGCGGAGTCGTAAGGAGTAGTTGGGTGGAGTCATCACCTGGAGAGCTCAACTGCAAAATACTCGTTCTTTATTATAACAGAAAAAAGACAGAATCTTTTACAGACGACGTAGTCACAAGAGTTCCTGATGCAGTCTTCTACACCGTTCCATATAATTCAAAGGGGAGGAACAACCTGGTAGCTGCTTTGCAAGTCTGAATTATGCATTCTACATTGCTAACATATCAGCCTGCAGCGTGTTAGTGCAGACGACGGCAACATATTGAAAAATGGTCTAACATCAGTTTTTCATGGCCTGAGTGTGCTCTCCGGGGGGCCGAAGGTTCTAGTATATAGACCGATCAACCGTCTAGCTTTCGCAACCTGCAGGAACAATGTTTAGAGGAACAAAATGTACGAGAAAACTGAACCCTCTTGAACCTTCACTTTGCACACTTGAGGATTAATTGCTCAATACTTTTGGCCGTTCCTGCGGGAACCTGACACTTGTACTCAAGGATACTAGTTGGGCGATGGGGAATTCCATCAACCATTGATTACTCCATAAACTCAGCGGCAGCAAGTCGATTGTTACGTCAAAATTGGTGGAGCATAAAGGACTTGGTTTAAAGAAGAGCACAGTTTTATGGGGGTTTGCGAAGAAGGAATGCAGCATCGTGTTTGGCGACGTAAGAAATGTTGTCTCCATGTATGAGAAAAAATGAGACTGTGAATAGCTTCTTTCCAAGGTGATGATAAACTGCAGCCAAAGTCCACCCCCTGCTTTTAGGGTATTAGATATGACGAAAACTAGCTCAGGATTCGATCAACAACTCCGTGTTTTTTCATCTTAGCTGTGAGTGAATTGCAGGATATTTGATCAGGAGCCTCAGTCATGCAAGGGAAAGTCGTAATCGTTTATCAGCCACAGTTGTTAGCCATAGATAGAAAAATGCACAGATCACCTATACAAGTGGCCTAGATCTTTTCGAACAAGACCGTGCTGAACAGGGTTATTGAGGCTATCACTCAGTTGACGAGCTGTCAACTCATCTTTAGTCAGTGTTTCCAAACTTTACGTTAGGTTCCACTTTTCTCAAACGATAACTTCACATTTCTATGCCCTGGTTTCGGATGTTACCTTCCGGCATCGTCCAGCAAATAAGGAAATAGAAACATAATGACAAAGATCCAAATACGTGAAGTATCATAGGGGGATTAACGAGGATAAAGATAGGGTGCAGATGCAACCACACCAATGGCCGCGACAAATAGCCGTGCCACCTAATGCCTCCAGCTATTCAGTAGGTGGATTCATTGGACCACAAAATGCAAGTCTATCAAGTCTTACATGGTAACGTCCACTTTTCAAGGTATTCATACCATTTTGTCATGGAAGGGGCTGACCGCCTCGACTCAACTTCCAGTAACCTCCTTGCTCAGCGGTACGCGTACTCCGATGAACTCTACTGGCGGACACGTGTAACAGATGTCCCAACCACCTAAACCTGTTTGCGTTCAGTTTCTGATTTACAGACTGACCTCTGGGTCCCAAAACCTACGCCGGACCTACGCACTGCTCATGCGGTGCTCCCATTGCAATCGGGCAATGCCTCGGAGGCAACTATGCTCGAAGACCGACAGTCTCCGCCCACCTTGTAACCTGAAAGACCATGTTCAGAATTGTATAAAGAGACGGGCCTGACCATCAAATGTTACACTCTCCTTTTAATAGACAATCTGATGTCACGCCGGATCCACAGATGACGGGGGCTGGCAAAAGCCGAACGCGCTCTTCGTATGCGCGATCAAACTTTATCCGATATGTGTCCACTTGGTGCCATGTTACTGCCTAAGTTACAGAATTTATCCACTCAGGGTGGAGTTCTCCTGCTGACAAAAATTTTAGTATTGGGCCAATCCCTTGCTGCAGGGGCACTTTTATATCTTCAAGACACAAAGTGCATCCCAAAGGTTGCTACACTGTCGTCAAGGCAAGTCAAGGGCGCTCGCAACTTACTTGGATGTCCACTCAGAAGAATGACGTTGTCAGCATATTCCAAGTCAGACAGTTTACTGCTTGAGCGAAGACCAAAGCCTCTTTCTTCACCCGAGTATAGGGCTAACTGAAGACTCAATCCAGTCACTCGGTAAAGGGGAAGGGGAAATAGGGCGGCCCTGAGAAACGCCAATTTCTGCGCTGAACTCGGTGGAAAGATCGTGGCAAACGTGAGCCTGGTTTCTGCTGTTCGCATTCAAGCTTTGGAAGAGAGAAATGATGTTGATTGGCAAACCTTCCAGTGAGGGGGCAGCTCCGAAAGACTATGCGGTTGACTAGGTCAAACACAGCTTCCGGATCAAGACTGAGATCATGGAGCCCATCGAAGACGTGTCTGAGCTCCAAGATTTGCTGAAGAGCAAAAATGTTGTCGATACAACCTCGACCGGGCCTGAAACAGACTTGGTTCTCTCACCTACACATTTCGCGGGTACTGAATATTCGGTGAAGAATGAGCCTGGTGAGCAGTTTGGACACGATACTCACCAAGCAGTTCACTGTGTGGCTTCTACGGGAGGACCCGTTACTCTTGTTGCACGTTGGCGTTTTCTCTGATTTTCACCATTCCCTGGGAATCTGCCCGCCTTCTCATTTTAAGCAGAGGAGTATCGTTAACTCCACAACAGAGGCTTCGCCATCATTCATGAAAATGGTGGAGACAACCCATCCATACCGGCAGCTTCGTGCCTTTTCCGGTAACTTATTTCATGCGCAATCACCATCACTGATAGAAGAGTGATATCCGTCTACATCAGTCCCTCAACAGGTATAATTTGGAAGGTCCAAAATTAAAGTGGACCACATGAGTTGTTCCCTAGTGCTCTGCTCAAGGCTCTAGAGGATGTCCCCGAGAATGAATCGATGAGCCGTCGGATTTCCTAATTATCTCATTTACTTCGGAAGCCATTGCGGAGGTTTTCAATTCCGGTATCGATCGCAAGATTTTATTTTTCTTTCAAATGGCATCCGGCTTGGAGTTGATTCCTCTTTAATCCAGGACCCTCAGGTTGCCCCTCTTTCTCCTGGATGATACAGGTTATTGATCCTGAAGTGTGACTCACTTTTCTTATGGATTGCTGTTTCTTCCAAATTCATCAATGTTTCCGGGCGCACTCTCATAGAGTTTGTTTCACGTCTTTCTGTTTCATACCTCACTCCGTTTAATAAACCGGGAAAATCCGTCAATCCGGGCTAACGTCGTCCTCATGGGGAACTGTTCTTTTCATACATTTTTTCATTTCTCCTTGTTTGGAACCCATTCCGTTCAAAGAACCCCAACAATCCTACATTATATATGGCTTGCACCAGTTTGGTTTAAAATGCATCATTAGCACTATGTACTTACTAGGTTTTCTATATCACCACGGGCCACAATTGCCCAACTCAAATTAGAAATCAATCCGTGTTTGCCACGCAAACCATTGCCATTATGACCCATTCAAACTGATTCTAGATAAATTGTTTTGTTCCTGTCATTTTTGACTACTTTTCTTGAAATTATTGCAAAGCTCGTCGTTATGGATCACGTGGTACACCATGATTATCCGCTGGTGCCTGCTTCTCGACCATAGTCGAGAAATATAACATTATCATTACCATCCGTGGACAGGTACCTCTCATCGAACAGGAAAATTTGCGCTCATCGTCAGTGGACAAAGCCTTTTTCCATTTCGTTACGTTTTGCAATCCACCTCTGCTCACAGCCATTTATCAGGCTCCTGGTCTTTTGCGTTCTCAGGGATTCACGCACCTCATTGAATTTGGCCTCCGGAGGGAAGGACCCGCGAGCATCCAACAGAGTAAATGTTTCATTGTCTGGAAAATATCCATTGTATCTCATAGGAGTCCAATTTGGCGAAACAAATATTTTTCAGTAATTCCTTCTCAAGCCGTTTACAATTACATGGGAGACACTTAGCAAGAATCATGCGGATGGAGTAAACACCAATAATGGGTAGGGTTTTGTCAACAGTCAATTTGTCCTTGTCATTTGATTGGTTTATCTAACTTACGCCCTGTGGGTGACAGGGTGACAGATGCACTCGTCCTCGATCGATCCTAGGCAATGAAAGTTGGACTGCCTGGACCAAACGCTTTTGGGCGAAAACGTCGGGGGTCAGCTTCCCGATTCCGATTGCCTCGGCTATCGCTAGAGTGCGCAAATGCACACTCTTGAATTTGAAATCCACCACTGCTCATGGTTATTTATCAGGCTTCTGGTCGTTTTGGTCCTCAGAGAGCAGCCTTGGAACACTCACTTCAACTTTCTGTCCTTGGTAAAGTCCGAGACTCAGTTTGGATCTCAATACAGCTGCTTCAGGGGCAGCTCGTCATTGGTTGTGTTTACTGTCCTCCGGGCAACAACATGGATGATGTTTTTGCAATCACTGATGCGTTCTGTCACACAGCTGAAATCTCGCATGCTACTAAAATCATAGTGGGGGACTTTAACCTCCCTGGCGCTCGTTGGGCAACCCTGAATTCCTCTACGAAAATATGCAATTTGATCTCATGTAACCGTGTGGGCGGATGGACGCAACACGTAAAATCACCAACCAGAGGGAATAATATTCTTGACCTTATCTTTACTCCAGGCCTCCGAAATATAAAGGCAAATGTTGTAAGCCAATTTCCTGGTTGTGATCATAAGGATATAACATGTGAACCCTCCGTTCAACCGCATCACCAGGAAAGTTCTCAAAATCGGAAATCTTTCGGAAATGCAAACCGGGACATTCTACCCACCATTTTGCGTAATCCGACCTGAGATGAATGCTTCCTAACATCTGATCCTCAGCTGGCATCGGATGTGATGTAATCCAACTTATTCTGCTTTCCAAATATCATGTCTCCGGAGATAATCAAAGTCAGTACGAGAAAGACCTATCAACAACAGAAGATGCAGCGCAAGTTCGAGAAATTGCAGCTTGCCTGCGAAAGGACCAACGAGCCCCACACTCTGACCTATACCCTCACCAAAAGAGCTGACGACCTAAACGCTCTTGACATATGGTGCAACACATGGAAAATGAGTTTCCACGCTGCCTAAAGTGCTATTCTCACTTATCAAAGTCAAATTCTGCCTGAGTCGCTCGTACATCCCTATTGCTCCGCCAGTACGAGGTGTCGGCCTATAGTATTCTTGCTTGTTCACTTTTCGAAAACAAGCCACCCACCAGGCAGCCAAGACAATGAGAACGACAGCCCTCATCTGCCTAACTTTAGAAATGCGCAATAGACGGCTTCTGATCTTTGAACCCTACGCCAGACTGCAGTTCGAATACTGCCCCTAGTTCACACTCACATGCGCAAATCTGACAGACTTGCGATCGAATGAGATCAGCAATCCTTCACCCGGCACTTACTCGGCTCACCAACTCCCATGAATTACGAGGAGGGATGTGCGCTACTAAGAACTTAAGCCCTATGGCTACGACGTTTGAAGCTCAATCTTTATCTTGTATTCAACCCCCTACATTCTGGAGCGCGTGCATCCATCACTGGTGTTTGTTTCGCTCAAGATGCACCTCACCCTCTTTGTAACTGGAACCATACTACTTGGGTTCCGCACTCCACGACAAAACCAAGGGAAAAGTTCTTCATCACGAGTTGTTCTCGTATTTGGAACAGACTGCCTGGAGACATTCGGGCCTATCAGACACTGGACTGATTCAAAATTGTCCTTACAAAATACTTAGATGTCGCCAAAGTACTTCACTTCATTCATACCTTCACCGAGTTGGAACAAGCTTATGAGGGTAGGCTAGAAGTTTGAATAGATAGATAAAAAATAACTCGGGTATCAACCTCTGCAACGTTGACGTCACCTACGAAATATGTCTCCTCCACCGCCAGCATATTGGTACCTCTTAGAATGACTCACATCACTGACGCCGATCTTGTCAGACTCTCCCTAATTCTGGCGCTTTAACTTCTCTTATCTATCTCCATCGTACTCAATTTGCTTTACTTGGTGTAAACTGACCCCATTCCTTTATTTATTTTACCCCAGCATTCCAACATCAAATTCAATTTCGGTGATCATCGCGTACCCATCAAATCATCATTCTTATTCTTAGTTTTGGTCAGTATTTTTGTATTCTCACTCACTCTCATTCTTCCCGAAGTTGTGTGTGTCCGAACTACTAGGCTTCTTTTTCACTACTGACCATCGATCCTCCGCTTGGAGCATTCCAGACTGCATCTCTATTCTAATGTTTCCAGGCAAACAACCGGCGCTCATCTCGCTTTTGATGTCTTGGAATGATCCTGGGGTAATACCGGCGAATTATCTGGTCCACACTTCCGGCTGCAAATCTTATACTCGTCCATCATTCCGTCGCTCATTCCTTGACTCTTCCCTCCAGGACCCCTCGCAACCTCTTAAAATACTCCATTTCTGCGTCTGTGTGGTCTCGACCAACATGTCCGGTGCAACTCCCGGGGCGCGGTCAGATCCACCGCTTTGACCGTTGCACATCGGGCATGCAGGACGTCTGGAACGATGTGCAGGCGCAACTAGGTTGATGGATCACACTTCCTGCCTTAAGGAGTGGCTTCCAGGTTAGGTATCCGGCGCACGGTCAGCCTCACCGACTAGCACTGGTCGCGGATTGAAAAAGAGGAATGCCATTCATGTAATCGAAATGATGCAAATATGCTGCTGTCTGCTCCATCTAACATGGATTCTCAATCGTGCTCGCTTCCAAATTCGCCATCATCATTTACCGTCTTCCACACCCAGCAAAATTGACTTTCTTTGATGCATAATAATCGCATACTTGAAAATCCATCAATATTTTTACTTCGTTGTTCCCGATCTACTTCCCCGCCGTTTCATGCCAAACTATTCACTAGTCTCTTTCGTAAACTTAACCATTCTCTAAGATAAAGCTCACTCCCGTTTGCTACTTTTACCAAAATATTCGATAACTAAGGCATATAATGTCGCCATCCAATTCGTACCACGATCTTCAAACAGTATGTTTCGCTGCGAAATTTATCCCTAAGGATTCCTATTAATCGATGATTCTGCGATTGTTTGCCTCCTCTGTCAGTTCCGCTGATTGTCCACTTAGGTCTGTTACATTGCGGTATCCTCATATAGCAAGGCATCATATCCCACGTTTGCACATCTGTTCAGCCCTTGTGCCCAAGATCTCCGTTCTGTCGCCATAAAGTGGCCCACCCTCTGTAACGAACGTGAATTCGTAGTCTCCTACCCGTCACTTCAGCACTTGTGCCGGCTGTGTCTTTCCCACTGTTGTAGTTGGGAACCACACCATTTGTTTGCCAGTTCCCAGTTTCATGTGATGCAATGAATTTCTACCCTCTGAAGGCATACAACCCGCTGAAAGTCTATGTTTTTATTCGGCCACTCCTCTCACCATCACTTTGGCAACCACGGTCCAGGTGTGCAGTCACCTTGGTCTATCAAACATTCCACCCATATCCGGCTGCCTAACTTTGCAAAGCTATCCATCGTCTGTTTTGTGTATTTCCCTTCCGATGTTCTATTCCGATTAATCGCCTCAGACATTTTTGATCCTTGATACACTCTTTAAACCAGGTGTGGTCTTTGCTAAGAAGCATCAGTATGTAAATACTTAACTGTCATTAAGTTGCTCATCTCTCTTGCAAGCCACGTTCCTGCCACCGTCATAGCTACACATTCCCAATCGATTTTTTGCCGGTTCCCAGTTTTATGTTGATGCATTATATTCCTTTCCTCTGAAAGCAAGCAATACGCTCAAGTGTATATATTTTTATCCGGCCACTTCTTTTGCCATCACTCCACAACCACAGTCCAGTTTGCTGTCCGTTTGGTATAAAACTGGCTCAACTGATACAGGGTCACTGAACTTCACAACTGTAGTCCTCGACAGATTTTTCTTGTTCTTTGCGTAGAATGCCACCATTTTTACCGTCTTATTTTACATCGTACCCCTCTCATAAACTGCAAAGCTCCATTGCTTGATTACGTCTCCTTCAATAATGTTTCTTGTTCACGAAATCCATGTATCCGTCAATCCTGTATGGTTCTCTGGCAGGTCAGTCTTCTTTCCGTAGGATTTGTGTGACTCTTCACCATTCCCCATCCAATTCATACTTTGGCAGAATAATTACACCCCAAGCCAGCCAACTCGACCACCTGAGCCTGAGTCCAAATTCTTCGGCGGGTACCACAACAATTGACTTCAGTGCTTTCTCTCACACTCAATCGTGTTCACATAATTGTACAATCTTCTTGTAACTCTGATTCGGCCTTCAACTGTACTGTTTGATCCTGCATTGCAGCATGCCTCGGAATAATCCAAAATAAGCTATCATTTTTGGGATGCCATGGTGAAACACTAGCTACTGCATGGCATAAGTCGGGTGTCGGAAATGTTGGTGGGTTCTGGATGCTGGTTACTTGCAAAATTGTATATTTACCAAACCAGATAAAATGAGTCACCAGGTGGCGATGACAGTAAATGTGCCAGTGAATAAATAGTAGCCGCGGCGTCTGGCCTAGCCCATCTGCGGTTTGTAACTGGGACTGAAGGGTGACCATAAATGAGCTGCAGGGAGTTTAGGCAGTAAAGTGCTTGCCACAATCGATGACTAATTATAAGAACGAATATAGTATGTGAATGAGAGGAGGAATTGCTCGGTAGGAGCGAAAGCTACGCGCTATATAGCACAAAAATGGAGTGATAGATTTTGCAGGGCACGATGAGTTAAAATGCGGTCTCAATATCAGAAGCAGGCTTGGTGAAAATGCCGTCGCTGGAAAAGACAGAGTGAATGATCTGTTAGTGGCAGCGGTACAAGCCTGAGGATGCAGTTCCGTAATCCGCAAAATGTGCTAGTGGGTGGGACTGGTCAAGCATTGGGCACCTAACCTGAAAGTCCTTTTCGGTGACAGAAGGTGTGATCCACCGACCGCGTCTCTCACCTTTGGGATTGGAATGGATTGTAGTAGAGCCTCCAACAGAGTGGTCAAAGATCTGGTAGCTGGGTTTAGTGATTTCCAGAGACCAAACCAAGTGAGACAGCAATCTGGTGAGGTGCGAATGTCAAACTGTGTCGATTGTTCATTTTTCTTTATTAGGCAAACAAATGTACCAAGATGGTGTTCATGGGATGGAATAAGCGAAAAGACACTCGGTCGGTAAGTTCTGAAGTGAAAGTTGGAAGACAGTGCGGTCTGGCAATCATGCCAGCTGTAGATTGGAGATGGGATGAAACAACGATGCCATGGACAAACCTGGGTGGAAGATGGGTTGAGCAAAAGGAGAACTGAGCAAGTAAAACGGTAGAAGATAGGTATTTGAATTGAGCGACAAATCCAAGAGAAACCCTGCAATGATCTAGTATCACTCTATCCTGAGTCTTGGCGTAGTTTAGTGATGAGACAAAAATCAGGAAGGAGCGGATTCAAGTGCGAATAAATGTGAGCAAATTGAATAGAGATGCTTTAGGGCAGAGTGCAGGAACGATAAAAAGTTATCAACCGAACAGCGAGGAGAATGGTAAGAGACGAGGAACGACTGGCAGCAGCCGACGGGATTACGAACGGCCCTGGACTGAGGGAAGGATTTCGAGGAATAAAACTTGCTAGGGTGCACGAGGTTTCTTGGGAATGAAACGTATATTATGAAGCTTCAAAGAATAGCCGGAAGTCAGGTCGTTCTTCGAAACTTGAGCCTCGGACATGTTAGTGGCAGGTAACATCACGTTTCCATTACCGTAGAGGTAATGGGCTATTGATGTTTCAAAGCTGATGGGGAGACACATCGAGTCATTACAATGGGGAGTCAACTCCAAAGTCTGGAATATTTTAGCAGAAACGAACTGTATACATGGATAGCCTCGCTTTAATAACAACAAGGGCGTGGTCCATTGGATACATGTTGTGTCACTGGAAGAGAATGCCGGGCGATGAACGAGCCCATCAAGGAAATAACGGTTAGGTCTCATACGGCGTGGCCAAATGGGTTCAATGTGAGGGAGGCGCAGTGTTCTTTATAACTAAAAGCAGTAGTTCAGCCAAGTAGCTGTTTCATGAATGAGCATTGCATATTCACTGGAGTGTCGGTTTGAAGATGATGGGGCAGTACTGCATGCAGGATCGGGCCTAGGACGGATAAGGTAAGAGATTTGTATCTAGCAGGAGGGAGGATCTACTCGGACGTCACAAGAACTTATTTGCCCTGGAAGCCTGGAAAGATGGGTGCCACGAGAAGTTTGAGGTGCACGAGTAATGCAACTCATGATCCCGTACCGATGTGTTGTGGATGATAAGGAAGTTACGTATAAAAAAGAGTTCGGACAGACCTGACAACGTAAAGTTACAACGGCGCATTTCCTAACAAAGCACCCCGTCTCCCGGGAGCGACCCCATCTTTCAAGGCATTCCAGATCAAACCGTTTATTTGATAAACGCTTTGTTGGGGCCCTCAAGTGAGAATTCATACAAAATTTCTGTCTTCCGCAAATAGGAATAGGTGCCGTGATGTACTTTGGGGAGGAAACCATTATTGTTCATTAGGACCAGTAGCAACTCTAGCGGGCTTCCCTGGATGATATCACTGGTAACGGAAGAGGGTGTTGGAGATGGTTCTGAAACTGAAACTACTTGGCTGCGGTAGGAAAGATAAAAGGAAAGTCAGTTGAGGATAGGGGATTCAAGCCCACACACTTCGAGCTTCGTTAAGAGCCACGAGTGAGGAACGCAGTTTAATGCTTGTGTCACATCCATGGGGATGACAGTCAGGCATTTCCTATTGTTTGCATCTGCAGTGACCGTATTGAAAAAGTCAACAAGGCCGGCGTTACAAAACCAAATTTTGAGAAAATCATGTTCGCTTTTATGTACCAAGTTATTGGACATTAAATACTCAACGAGGCGCTTTTTAATTAGGTGCTCATGTAGTCTAGAAGCTACGTGTTTGTGGTTATTCCGTCGATTATTCACGGGATGAATGAGAGGACCGTTTCCGTTTGGAGGGACAATGGTGGATGCCTTCCACTATGACAGAAAACATTCATATTTCAGAGATAAGCCAAAGTTAGGCGGAACAATTTGCAGCACCAGGCACGCCAAGTTGAAGCTACGCTGGCGGGATTTAATCAAAACTGTGGCGCAATAAGGGCCCTTTGTTACACCATATTTCAGATTCATCACCGACCGTAAGTGTTATATCGGACACAGTGGATACGGTCAAGCGAGCTAGTGGAGCGCAAGCAGTTCCAGATTCAATGGTCAACGAAGGTGAGAAAATCGAGTAGGAAAACTTGGCGATCGCGGCAAGATTTTTGACCGGCGCGCACTGGGAAACCCTAGGTATGGAATACTTGGAAATGAGTGTTTGTTTCTGATCTTGATTGTATGTGAAGTCATCATTTTCGCTCACAGCTTCGAACCGTGTGATCTGCTACTACCTGATCCTTCTGATCTTGTACTTCCTGTTTTATTTCCTATGTTACCAGCCTGTGCAACTGCGGCATCTCAGCACCACATTTCTTCTGGCCTCCAAAGTACCCTTCTTCAATGAGTTTTTACATTACTCTAGCCAACATGTATTTCTCTTCGCTCTGCATTTTCCTGCCATTTTCACGACCATCTTCTTGCAGCATAATACGCATCCGTTTATTACTGCCTCACTCAGTTTCGGCCGTTACCATGTGTCACACCTGTAACCCCCAGATTGCCAGATTCACTCATACCTGTTTTCATCGGTCCTTTTCTTCGTACTCTCCTTTATCAACTTCTGGTCGCAGCCGTCACCTCTCTGCTCCCAAAGTTGTTTCTATTTCTCTGTTAATCAAACGTATTTATCTGTCGCAAAGAAATTCATCATGGGTCATCCGAGTTTATTCCTCACCTTTTGAACAAACCCTACCTGCCTCTTTCAAGCATTTCCAGTTCCGTGTTCCATCCCTTCACGGCTATTTGCTCCTGCACTTATATATAATTATACCCATGCATAAATAAGCATATATATATATCCACATATTCTCTCGGCCCCCTCCAATTCCTCACGGGTCAGTTCTCTTGCCACCATGCCGCCCCTCATGATAAGCGTCCATTTTGTCTACGTCTTCGTCTCACATTAACCGCATCTCGACACTTCCGCGCCACTGCCGTCATCTGACCCTCTCCTTAGGTCTTGCATTGGTCGCTTCCTGTGTTCAAATTGACACCGTCCATTTGTTACAATGGTGCTTATCTCATTGTTACCTAGCCCTTAGCCAAAAAACTCAATAATTTGTTCATCCCTTCTTCTCTTTTCTTCTTCATCGTTTAACTCAACCGTAGTTTTTCATACAAATTTTCAGTCCTCCCCATGTAAAACTCCCAGGTTTCGATCTCCATAAGTTGGCTCAGCCAGATCCTCCGCGTGGTCTAACTCTTCATGTTTGCCAGGCATAGATTTGAATCCATCACTGGGTTCACCAAAACTTTCTCCATCACTCCTTCATAAGCATACATTTATCCCTCTCTTATCTGTTCTCCGGTTCTTGCTAACCCTCATTCGTCTCGCGTATTCTTAAATTATTCATGAATTTCAGGTCAGTATTGTCGTTTGCAAAGTTTGGCCATGCTTTGAGCATGATTCAGGCATCTCCGAAATAAACTGTTATATAATATCCGATCTGGCCGGCAAAGTGCAGAATATTCGTGCCTTGTATGGTTTCCCAGCAAAAACTCGAATACTATTAGAGAGCCTGCGCAAGAGAATGGAGGCAGAAAATTCGAAAGAATGCCTGTGCAGTGCTAGGACACTTTTTCCTGTTTTGGGGAAGATGTGAGAGATTTATCAGCAGTCGGACTGGTGAGTTTCATCCTGTGTTCAAGGTAAGTGGACTTATTATCGCCGGTAAACAAGGGCTTGTTCGTGGCTGAAAACCTGTCTGGTTGTTCTATTACTTTGGCCAATTTCCTCACGCTCATCTGAAATTCAGCGGGAAAAACCCCACCACTGCTGGCCGGTTTTCGCATTGTAGCCCACCTGGCCCCGATAAAATCTTCGCAGCCCGGACCCTTCACATCTCCAGCAAGCATGAAACAACGCGTTCTTGTGGCCAACTTAGCAAGCTTCCAACCATTTCATGAGCCCTATAACCACGCCAATACTCCCGAGCGAATATGGAGGCAACTTGTGTGTTACGCTGCCAAACATCTTGCGGCGGTCGAGGTAGCATACATCTGGTTTATCAAGTTATTTGTCATTCCATTTTGGTATCCAAAACTTCCGTCACAAACATCACGGGCAAAGGTCCACAATGTCCACAGACCATAATCCAACACCAGACGCCCTGCAGTCAACTTTCGATCGATATTCGCTACGCTCGATTCGCCACTAAGTCTGAGCCCCGTAGTTTACCTCGGACATCCAACAAACCTCCATGGCGCACTTTCCCTTAGGGGATTCACTCTCCTGCCCCTAACATATCGGCATCCACTGGTATGGGCATGGATTTGGATGCATTCACAGCAACCCAACAAAACGAATCGTGAGCCAGGGCAGCCCAGAACCGGAAATTCTCCGTTCGTAGTGCGAGTGACCCCTCCAATATCGGGTGCAAGTATTATTCACGATGTGCCACAGAGTCGACTTCGACCACTAAACATTGCCCGTGTTCGCCGAGTAGTGTCTTTCGGCCTCCATAGCCTGTCGCACCCTAGTGTGACCGTCTCAGTGAAACTAGTCACCAAGGGATTCGTTCTGTGTTGCGCCAGAAGTGTGGTTATTTTTCGGGTCGGCGCTTGTCTTCAGCGTCAACGCGTTTGGACAAATCGCCACTCGTGGTCCGTTCCTTTTTCGCTTTTTTCGCCTTCTAGCTCATTCTGTTTGACAGATTTTACACATATCAAACACAATGCTCATTGAATCGAGACTTGATTTACCTGGCGTTGGACACCTGCAAGTTAACAAAGGCAATTACAAACACAAGCAAACGAAATTTGGGAAATCCTGCCAGCGACGGACCCTACTGTACAGTCCCAACTAGGAGATCACAAGCGAGATCTACTCGGGTCAGACTCACTATTTATGAAGACGCGATTTTTCGATCGATGCACAACGACCGGGTTGCATCATGGAGAACGGCTTGTGCTGGCTCTGTTGCTCAGGTCGTTCGTGGTCGGAGGCACGAAAGGTCACACTCGCCACTAAAGCCAAAGTACCCATCACGGATTGAAGCCCAACCGCGCTGGCTGTTCCAGCATGCCGTTGCGTTCGTCAAACACGCATGTTGCCGCACTCAAGCTTTCCAACTTCGGCTGACTTGCGCGCGGCCAAGTACATTTTTCATCGCGTTGCGAACTGAGTACCAGGGCTACACACTCTAGGCGTAAGCCGGTCCCGATTCAATATGAGGAAAACTTAAAAATCCTCACGCAGGTGAACCACAACATTAACGCTCACTGTTGGTAACGCTGGACACTCCTACTTGGCAGCTTACACGAGTGTACGCACTTTGAGGGGCCGCCAATAAGGGGGTGATGAAGCTTTAGAAAATAGGGGCCTCAAGATAGAAGGTTACTTTCAACACTGTCCAGTAATGAACCGTTGCGAGTACAAGGCGTGTTACCAGTAGTAGCTTCACTGGTGGATCCATGGAGCAGAGACCTGGTTCTGGACAGAAGACAGAATTTTATTGGAAGAAGTAATTCAGAGCACCAGCTTAACTACCGCTACCCACCCGGCTCGTCGCATAGGGCAGAGCGGGCCAGGTTTTCTTTCGTGAGCACCAATACAGTACGTGATTCTTTCTAGTCTTTCAGTTTATGGGAAGTGATGGGTTGTCCGGCCTGTAGAGCCATTCTCGCAAAATTTAAGGACGACGTCACGGGATATTCTCGGAATAGCACGAGTACCTCCTGGATAAACATTTTGCTGTCTGGCTCCAGCATCTCATCCTTCGGGGACACTTCTTTGTATTTTTCTGAGCCGTCACAAACAGCTGCCAGCCTCATTGGTTTGCCAGGGTATTAGACTAAACGGTGGGACAGGAACCAACGTCTTGTATTTGCTGCTTCCTGATCGAATACCCTCGGATGTCTTCCTTAGATTTACATTTTCCTGCATTTATTTAGTATTTTAGGGCTATTTGCGGTCTAAATTTGGGGCAAAGAAACTAGCTGCCAGGCTGAAACGCTGCCACACGGCAGGCTGATGTTTAAATTCCGCCACGGTAACCCCAGTTTCTAGTGCTCAACGAATAACCGTGTACTATTCTCCACTATACACTCATTTTGCATTTCCTCGGAGACATTTGATCATTTTCACTACGCTTTTACGCCGTGTACTCTAGTTCCAACAGGTTTTGGGTTTACTGGTTGAAATCAACTGATCTCAAACAATGGACTCCCGTGTTAGCTGCAGCCGGTTTAGGCGAGGATCCATTTACAATCCAACCGGAGAGTGATTTGATTGTGGAGGTTTGTTTTCTTGTGTCTATGCTCAAATCTTTGGTATAGCGGGCGTCAGGCACGTCGTTACCGATTGAGACTCCAGAGCGAATGTCGGGCACGTTTCTGAGGCTCAAGCCAAGAAGTGCCGCCAAAGGGTAAAAGCACACACGTCAAAACCCACAACGCATGTGACTGAGAATTCCTTGATTACGTAAGCCTTGCTGATTCTTTCGATAAAGCCTACCCTCATTTACTCTATTGGCAGGCAGATCTTACACGACGTCATCTCCGCATAATGCAGGGTGTGAACAGAGTTTTTACCTTCAAGACCCCACGAAGGGCATTTGTCACATGGTTACTGACAAAGGTTGCTTTGACTCCTTGTCCAAACAGCCTCCTCCTTCTAGTGGCCTCGATGCGTCATGTAACCTCACCGGAATGTAGCCAAAGTGGACATCCTTAGCTTTCGCGGCCGTAAAGCCAAAGTGAGCCTGCCCAGACCGGTCCGAAATTCGGGGGACGGAGTCTATATGAGATAAGCCGCAGTGACAGCATCCGCTCCCAGGTTTGTTGCCGCAATCTTGGGATCGACAAAGAACACCCAAACGAATAAATTTCATGCAGAGAAGGCTTCCCCTCCGGGTTCTCATAAACTGGCTTCCAGCCACCCCATGCAGGAGAAACCGCTGCAGCTAACCAAATACCGGTCAGTAAGGCAAATCGGGCGGCATTGGTTATTGTCATTTCGATGAACATCTATCTTGTTGCCGTGAATCTTATTATAACTACAAATGCGGCCTCTTCCTTGGAATGCATCATGTCTTCAACCGTTCCTGTCTTTAAGCTGACTATATAGAATGCTCGAAACTGAGATTACTGCGTCTCCAATCAACAGCATATTTTTCAACGAGGGTTCATCCTTGGCTTCAATAGTGCTGTCCGCATTGTCTGCTTCCCTCTGCTGAAGACTTTGAGACTATTTATCGAAAACTCTTTCGAAGTATATTGAAAAATTTAGCTCGGATGTGTTACTCAACTGGCCTACGGTGGCTAAACACACTTTCATTTACTCGATAAAATATCAAGGCCCTCAACGCCTCTATAACCAAGTTTCGGCCGATCTTATAGGCCATCATGTACTGCAGGAACGGCGACATGATGTCGGTCAAAGCGGTGGTCAAGGATATGGATTGCCTGTTTATATCCGTCTTTCGTTGGCGAGAGAACGCAGTGCTCCATCGCGTTCCTGACTTGATCCTCGCTGTAATGAAGCAGACAAGATGACTCCTGTCTGTTTTTGTCACCTTGTGACAAGCATTACTCTTGAAGTCAGCAGACACCAATGGGAATTCCGTGGGCATCCATGAAATTGGTAAAAAGCCATCCCTAATAAGTCCATATCAATGATCAGAGACCTCAGCTAAAACCACTTTGTGTATGCTGCTGGTAATATATAGCTAGATTTCGAGTCACTTCGTTTTCACATTCAAAGTACCTGTCATCATTTGGAGCCAAGTGAGAACGCGCTAAGCCATTCTCAAATTCCAACCTTTTCTTGACAAATCTTAGCATTTTTTCTTCCAGTAGCAGTTCCTGTTCACATCAATCAATCTTTCCTTCGGCCCACCTATTCCAACTTTAGGATTTCGCTTATCGTAAATAGTTGAGTTCTATGCTTCATTGGCATTACAAGTAGCCATGCCAGTCGGGGGCCTCCACTCATTACAACACTCAAATCAATAATTAACAGAGCAAACGCAGAATGTGGCTGCCTAATATTAGGAGAATTGCATGAGTTAGAAACAGAAGTGTAAAGAGACTGGCCTTTCTCAGTTGCCATCGCCGTATATCAGTTATCTGTAAATAGAAACGTTCATTGTTCGTTTGAAGGCAAGCTGGTACGTGAGTTATTTCCCCCAAAGCATACACTGACGGTGTCACTCGAGTTTTCGGTTTACGTGGCACTATCGAATACACTCCCAAGGGAACGGCAAATAGGATATATCGAATGCTGCCGAATGCGGGTTGGTAAACCAATTCCAATTTACATGTGGTGCAGCCCCAAGAGTCGTGCTCAGCTAATCTGTCTCCTTGGTCAACAAGACAACGCGACAATCGAAACCAAGATCTCCTACGGCCTCTGCATTAGAACAACTGTCAGTGGACCGTCGTGGAGTTGGGAGTCGACCATGAGTTGATCGAAAGTTACTGCGGAATTTCCACAAGTTTTTAAATATATGGAATCCAACCCCGAAAGTGATCCTTTAGATCAAACAATCCAAGAACCGAAGTGGAAATTTAGGCAGCGTCGGTAAACAACAGTCACGCTCCAGCCGCTTAATTCAAACGGTTCATGTCAATTCTTTGAGGTTCGACTTACAAACGTCTCCGTGCTGTGAAAGCCGCTTTCATGTTTGCATAGTTTTTCAAGTTGCCGCGTTTACGTGGCTCCCAAAACTGCCTGTCCTTGTTGGCAGCAGGTGACCACCTATCGAGACGTGCACAAAGATATGGTTTCTGAAACTCACATTGTGTCTAGATTTTGTTCAACATTTCTAGCCAGAGCGATTTGATATTGGAAGCGTGATATGCAGTGTTCCGCAACTGTGCAAAGCAAGGAGTTCAGCCTTTAGCTCCCACGTGTGCACGCTAGTACTCACACATAAATTCAGGACACCATCGAGGGATGAAGAACGTGTATTTGTGCAGATTTATTATAGTTATCTTTTAGTTCACAGTCAAGTATATAGATATACACGGGTTCACAGAGAAACCATCAGACTCCCAACAATGTTCACGGTCCATGAAATGAGGGAGTCATTTGTTGGGGCCGATCCCGCGTCTCCATATTTGTCTCATTCAGTAACTGCCTTGAACACTGCATCATCTCAAGACTCCGCCTCTGGAGTAACTGCGTCTACAATAACTCAGGAATGAGAGATTACCGGACGACAGTCAGATTTTCTTAGCATATTAATTGACTGTCATTTAAAAAACGAATTCCAGTACCTTCACCACTTCCTCCGACCGCAAATGAGGTTCTCCGCGCCGAGGACCTTGCTGTGCATCGAACAGCCCTCCCGCATCGTTTGTTTGGACGTAACTGTTTTACTGGTCCTCGGGACTTCGGAAAGATGACCAACTTTACATCACGAATGGTACCGATTATAGCATAGATTTAGAAGGACAATACTGTAAAATGACTACCCAATTTTCCAAGAACCTGCACGCACGCACACATATGTTTTTATAAACACATCCATAGGTAGAGTCATATATGAGAAGAGATGACACTATGCCAGCAATCAAGTAAACTGCAAAGTGTCTATTGGTCAAGGTTCTACTTCCATGGGGAGGCGGAAAGCGGGGCCATCAGCAAAGGGTTAGGATAGGCCGTACCACGCCGAATGGAGGGTTCTTTGTAAGGTGGTACGTGACCGATGTGCAAAGACATATTAGAATAAACCAGACCAGAGGGCAGAATCGGCGCCCATGCCAATGACACTCCAAGTCCTTGCGTCTGCGGAGCCCCGAGTCTCACCGTGTTTAAAAATTTGAGATCTCCTGTCTTTCGCGGGCCGGGATCACGGCACATCGGGACCGCCGTTCGAGAGGGTAGCAAGGGAACATTTCAATAAATTAGGCTTCGCAACCAGCAGATTCGCTCTCTATATAAGACTGCATGCCAACGTTTAGCCCCCGTGAGATGGTGGGGAGGAGGAAAGAGCCGGGGGACCCATGAGGTGCTGAGGGGAGATACCTGGAAAGACTGAAATGGATTACAAATCAGGGGAGAGGAGTAGAAGAAAAGGGACAAATAAGAGGAAAGCCAAGGCTCGCTGAAACGCTGCGACGATGCTCAAGTTGCTGATCCACGAGCTATCCGGAAGGAGTTGTGTACATGCGGTTTGTAGCTTTCCCTCGAACACTGCCACAATGTTCGCTCCAACCACCGCACTGGGAAAATTTTCTTAGTTGGTATTAGCTTTTCGGACAAACGACTGAAATCTACTAGCCGTCGAATTGGTGAGTTTCATCCTGTGTTCAAGGTAAGTGGACTTATTATCGCCGGTAAACAAGGGCTTGTTCGTGGCCGAAAACCTGTCTGGTTGTTCTATTACTTTGGCCAATTTCCTCACGCTCATTTGAGATTCAGCGGGAAAAACCCCACCACTGCTGGCCGGTTTTCGCATTGTAGCCCACCTGGCCCCGATAAAATCTTCGCAGCCCGGACCCTTCACATCTCCAGCAAGCATGAAACAACGCGTTCTTGTGGCCCGCGGTAAGTTGTTCACGTGATTCAGGGACAGTATAGGACCTAGTGGCGATCACTGATGGATCCCATTAGGCGTTGTCGCCACCGGGGCTTCAATCCCTCAAGTTTGATGTAATATCGACGGTCAACTTAGCAAGCTTCCAACCATTTCATGAGCCCTATAACCACGCCAATACTCCCGAGCGAATATGGAGGCAACTTGTGTGTTACGCTGACAAGCATCTTGCGGAGGTCAGGATAGCATACGTCCACCCTCTCTTATGATCATATATCTGGGTTGTGTCGTCAGTTATGCTCGTTAAATTGTTGAGCCAGATTTTAGCCTACCAAAGCTATACAAATCATTGACAATCAGGGCTGTTCTCTCTCGGGTGTTTCACGGAAGCATTTCGGGTTATTTTTTGCCATTATTTCAACTGCTTCTGGTAAGAGGCGACGAGCCGTTGGATCGCCATCTGGCATTTTAAACCCCCATTCGTTGATAGCGTCCCATAGCAATAGTAATTCGCGTGGCATTATTTTCATCCATTTATTTAGAACAGCCCAAAACCATTCGAGGCTCAGTGACTGTATTATCTCATCACTCACTCGGACTTTCTCCAAATTGTCTAAGAGGATTTTGCTTCCTTTTTGCTGTTCTTCGCCTGGTATCCGTTTCCCATTCCGAAACCTTCAAAGACTACTTGTATGTCTACCTTGGACTGCAAGTAATAAGATACCACTTTTGAAGTTTCTTGGCCATCTTGGCTACGTCAATCTAGTAAGTCACATAGCCTCTCCTCCGTCGATCAAATACAAACTCATCCGTTCTCCATTGGCCGGCAACGGCCTTCACCCCTTGGTTTCCTGATACCTCTCTGAGCTGGAGCCCAGTAACTGAGGAAGCAGAGATCTTTACCTACATCGATAGAAACGGAAATTACGATCTTCCACAGCCTGTTACGCTGCTCCCTCAGAAGAAAACTCGGTCCTCAGCTTTCGTACATTATCCTAAGTGGTCTTCTGGCGGGGTCCGTCGGAAACGATTGCCTGAAGTGCTGGCTGGCAGAGACCGTGGCAAGATCACCAAAAATGTAGTGAGCGGGATGCTGAGCCTTCGGTGGAGGTCAGACGTGCAGAACCTACGAAGACCCAGGGCAAACTTGGTAAGTTTAGTCTCAGTAGGTGCAAATGCTAGCGCATACGCTTGCACCGATAAATCTAGGACTGCCGATTTCTCTGAGCCCATTACAAAACCTGTGCGGTACACCATGTGCACGAGCCCAAGCAGTGACAAAATGTGCAGTTTTAAGGGCGGATCTTTACTAATAAATATTGCAAAACCCTCATGAACTGCTCTGAAAGCTTTCAAAATACGTATCGGGACTAATTCCACTCCAGCCTTATCCTAAAGTCCACCCAACCGCGTTGGGCATTGTACTACCCGTGTAGAAGTCGGTTGAAAAGTTACCACGGCTTGACAAAACCGACAGGATTCCGTAGTGGGTACCCACGAGGACAACTTTGCGCTGTAGTTGCGGCTTGTAATGGAGTATTTTCTGAGTTTTTACCAGGTATAATTGCGGGTGAAGCGAAAATAGATAGCTGGATGCAGATGACTGGGTGGCTTGAAAAGGTGTGAGTGGACGTGGTGGCTAGCATCCGATAACCGCAGGCTTGGGGTACTCACTGGTTGCCGTTTCGTATCACCATGCGATGTACGTGGCCAACGTTTTCCACTTGCATTTTGTTACTCAAAGCAGGCAAGCGTATAACCTTTGAAGCGAAGGTCGATCCTCATCAGCGCGGAGGAGTGTGTACGGTACAGATCTGTAAGACAGCTGGAACGTAGATAGTTGTTTGAGCGGAGCATAGCCTCTGGTACTCGAGTGAGATGACCTAGACCGTGATTATCGTATTCTGAGTTCAGTGTTGTCGAGGGAGCTTGCAGCTCTCCAGGCAGATAGGGTGTCTAGTCACACACCAGCGCGGCTGACCTCCGCAGTTCTTACTTTAAGGTACTACGCCTTTTTTTGGGTGCTGTTGATTGTGTTTCCCTCCAGATTGTGTTATTGTGTGCTCGGAGGCCCACTTCAACTGTCGACGTATGTCCTCGATGACTCGATTGAAATGGGACTGGTGGGCTGTAGACCTAACGTGTTGACAATCAAGCGTGGTTACCAGGCTGCCAGGAACTCCGTGTAAACGGGAAAAGTGATCGGTTGGTACCATCATTGAGCAGCGGAGCCGGGTAACCGAACAAACCAGAATAGCGTTCGCGACCTCTTCCGGTGTACACTGAGGGATGGGAGCGGTCTGCGGCTAGCGAGTCAAACAGTTCAGACATGTAAGCATATGGGGCTATCTAGATGGAGGCGACGGTGGTCCTTTGGAATTGACGTGCAAGTGGATAAGATGCCGCTTAAGTTTTGGAAACCCGGCAAGCTCTGTCTGTGTCCCAACAAAATGACTTGAAAAGCAAGCATGGGCCTCTTGACGGAAATGCCTTTCGATGCAGTGGCGAGTATAAAGCTCCCCCTCCAGTTTCATGAAGGCAGTCACAAAAAAGTGATCCTGGTCAGAGAAGGACAGAAAAGTTAGAAAACGGTCGGCAGCAGAAACTATAGGCCCACGGCGACCTCGTGGCACCTCGCAAACGATGGTGTTCTAGTGGGTTCTAGGGATACCGTGTTTCAGCCCAGAGTTCTTATTTGTCGACGTTTTTCGGTATCAGGGTCCACTTTCTGTTCGTATGCCGTGGCCTCCGCATCCACCTCCGGCATTGTTAACAGACTCGGTGATTGTACGCGTAGGAAGGAGTTGAAGACTGAACTGTTTACCCCAGGGAAGTGCCACGTGTTCCTAATCACCTTGGAAAAACCTCCTAAATGTCGAATGCCTGGCTTGACGAGTTTCGAGCCGAAGCTAAATTGAGCGCATGAACCAGAAGCTTGTGATTCGTAAACGTCGTGAACGAACGGCCTCTGATTAAGCGTTCAATGCGACAGATGTCAAAGGTAGTGGCTGGTATATCCCTTCCAAATGTGTCGTGCCTAGTTCCGGTGGATGGTAGACGACTGGTGAAGATTGCTGGATGGTGTCACGAGTATTCTACAACCAGCTGTAATACTGTTGCAACCGCTTTATCCGCAGATAACCTCCTTGACCTAAGTAAATGTGGCTTGAGCCTTCTCTAGGGACATAAAATTCTGCTTGCGTTGCGCAAACCGTGGTTGACGGGTTACTTTGTTTCCACATGGTGAGGAGGTAACTGGTGGCAGTATTTCACCTGGCCCGCAAAATCACGCAGCGGGTAAAGATATTAGGGATCAAAGTGGTCGCAAAATTAAAAGACTATATCTGGCAGAGGACAAACACCGGGAGCCGACACTGAATAGCCCATGTAAACGAGTTCAGGCATGCATCGTTATTAATGCGAGATGCTGAACGTTACGCTGTGTTTGTTAGAGCTTTGCGACCGTGCCCATGCACGTGCAGTTGGATTTGCTGTGGAGAATGTTTCAACGCCGCACACGAAGATGCCTTCTAAACCGAGGCCAACCTTCTGTTCAAACCGTTGAAAAGATTGAAGAGCAAAGCTCAGTCAAGCTGGCCGGCGTGAAAAATTGAACAGCGCAAGATGCAACGCTGAAGGACCGCGGAAACATTGAAGTTCACGCGAAACGAGAAACGGAGCTTCGGTTCATCCAGACACAAACTTCGCGTGAACCGATAAAAAAATCCGCTAAAAAACGGAACGTTTAGTTTATTATTTGTCGTATCTGATTACGGAACACTAACTAATCAGAAGTTCGCATAACTTATTTGGCTGTGCACAGCTCCAGGCTGATCTTCAGAGTGAGAAAGGGATAGACGTGTCCGAACGGCCGAAACCGAATATCCGAACGGTTAGTGAAGAGACAGGAAGTTGAAGCAGGTAAACGAAGAGTTTAGCAAGAGGATAAATAAGCACTGCCAAAGAACCGACTGCAACCAGTGAGGCACTTCACATATTCAGCCGCCTACGGTGACTCAGGGTCTGTAACAATAATGACGGCTGCTTCGTGAATAACGGCTACCGCTGCCGAGATCTGCCCTCAAGCTCGGACTGGGTCGAAAAACGATGTAACGGAAGCCCGGAGAAAACAAATAAAATCCTGGTAACGAGCGATTAGGCAACTGTCAGTGACGATGACTTTGCTAATTGCTCCGAATTCGCCACAGGGTAGCCCATCGCTGCTGGCTTTGGTAGCTCTGCGCATAGATGAAGCTGAAGGGCTGCGAAACGGGCGTAATACGTCAAGCTTCAATGCGTGTTTGAATTTGGTTCTTGCAGCACGTTGTGGCGGTGGCGCAAATATGGTGGGCGACAATGGAGTCTACTTCCTGGAGGCATCAAGACCGCTAGAACGTGGCCCGTGGGCGACAATGAGTCTGCCGTAAGGTAAGTTCTCCATGCTTCACCGTTTACAGACGTGAGAAAGTTCGTCCCAAGAATAAAACCGGTACCGGAGTGGGAAGCTTGATGGTCCCGTATCACAAGGCGCATTGCACTGACCAAAGAGTCAGAGTAGCAGGAAACCAATGTGCAGGACGGGATGTCGATGGGGATGAATACCCAATGACATTCACGCATTTAATCTTAGTTTAGGATGAGCGACCGCTGGCCAAACTTTGTGATGATCGTGCTGTTGACGGCTCATAACGTTTGGGCTCACAATGTGGTAATATCACCCTCCGATCACAGACAACACAATTTTCGGCACAAGTCTCTACAAGGAACAGAATGATTGTGAAAATACCCCCAACGTTCAAAACACGGCAGTAGTTCAGGTACCCGGCTTACGGTTCCGCTGTCAAGGCCCAAAAGGTAAACTTCCTTGATGGGCTTTGTTGAATGTTTACCCTGGTTAGCATTGTTCGACTCTTCCGCCTCCCTTTCCCCTTTGGGTGGTCAGGTGGTCGTCGTGCTAAATAACTCTTTCTTTTGATTGGCCATGTGTGGTTTCTTCCCTTTGGTTCATCCCATTTAACTGATGGGAATTTCGAGCAGGGATCACTCCTGGGCAAAACCTAGAAAATCATGAGAGGGTGGCCAGGTGGGCACCGTGGTGGCAGGGGACATGGTTACTTCAGTGGAAGCAAGGTTACGAGGTGAAACAACGTCCTCAGTACTCGCTCAAGTTTCATCTAGCGAAAGTCTACTCCTGGCACCTGATATAACCGGTATTTTGCGCGAAAATCGCTGTGGCCAAAGTTATCTTGAAGGTGGATCCCTACCCACCATGCGTCCTATCAAGTGCTGAGGCTTGCGCAGCCATTCATGGGTTTCCCATTTCCAAGCTCCACTGTTTGAGGTCGTTGCATAAGCTGGTCCTGCTCTGGGATCTTGCGGGCAGTGAAAGCTTCTTGCAAGGCTCGGTAGCCTTGTAAGGATTATTGCATCGATAACTTGCATTGCCACTTCAGGTATGAGGGACCCTGATATCTACTTCAATTGACAGGTATCACCGTTTATACGACCACTTCCTAAACCCAGTTTGACCAGCTTGAACCAGAGTTTTGGATCAGCAAATGCCGGTATTTTCGGCTTTGTCCACTCGAGAGGTGGGGCCCACTAGTTACAAGGTGGCTACGTCTTACCTCGCAGTTTCCCTCTCAAAATGGTCGTCTGATCACTCGTGCTGCATGGAGCACCTGCACGTTACTCTTATACTCGGAACTTTAAGAACAAATTCACCAGAACGGTATTCTCCGCGAACCATGAGGACGGGAAGGCGATTCGGGGAGGCGATAGCTAGGATGTGTTTGGGAGCCCGCGTGATGAGTGCGCAAGAGCAGCAGCCAAACTGCAACTGAGCTTGGCAGTCAGCGTCCAGTTGAATAATAACGTGCTGAAGGCATGGACGGCGATGTTCCCCCACCAGATGTTGGAGTTCTGAGTTTTAAGGTACTATTAGATCTATTAGCCCATTTAGTACCATTTCATAAGCTTTTCTCAACTTCGGAAGCATGATAGGACTGACATGCGCAGATGGAGCATATCTGAATTAGAAAATCACCTTCGGTCACCGTACAGACGTTTTAGTGCACGTCTTGGTGGGCCTGCACTTACCCAGGGGTTTTATCGGAATTACAGCAGATCGACAGGCAACTCACAAATAAGGAAACCACGCGCTGGTATTGACATTTTTGGCGGGGAATTCATGAGCCGGTAATCCTTTTAGAGCTGAGTCGATGATGGATGACCGGCGTCCAGATAATTGCCGTACACTTTTGAGGCGAGGGATAAACTTCGTAGCTTGAAACATTTCAAATCCCAGGCCAACATTCCTTATCCCATGCAACCATTTCGTGGACTTATCTGAGATGCAGTGTAGGGTTGTGTACAGGACACACTTTGAAAATCCTCCCAAAAACTAAAATCATCATGCAAATGATCATATCTGCCATTTTTTGCAAGGGCCGCCCACACACAGAACCCTTCAACGCTTGATTGTTTGTGTGAGACATTTATGTTTTGCCTTGAACCGCCTCTGGTGGGCCACGGGATACTGACCCTTAGTTTCACTCTTGAGTCATCCATTCGGCTGCATATTTGAAGCCTGCATATATTTGTACTTTTGTGATTCGGGTTGAGCGCTGTAGGGGCTACGAACCAGTCCTGTACCGGTTTTGGAATTGGTCATGATTGGCTATGCATTGCTTGACGTGACACGAGGGCTGTTAGGATCGAAAAAGACCGCCAAACAAATCCGAAAATGTGGAAGAATCTGTTCAGGAAACCTTCTACCGGCATATGGACTGATCGGCTCTAGGCACTTTCAGACCAAACTCTTTAAGGATGGCTGATTTGGTGCTGAATATGCAGACCTGCGGAATCATTCCTGACACCCTGAAATACTGTGGAGATCCAAATGCACACCACACGATGAATTGGATTGCTTGCTGAGTATGTGCTGGAATGCAGAGCCCCTGGGTCGGTAAAGCGGTAGAGTCAGCCATATCGGAAATGAAGCCAAGTCTGCAGACTCCACTGAGTAAGTCGACTGGGAATCACGGTTTGTGAGCAGCTAATTTGTGCAGATTATGCCAAGGAGCAGTATGAAAGTAGGACCGAGAGCGAATACCACATCAGTGATTTAAAGGAAAATTCCATAGCCGAAACATGAGTAGCTGCGTGAGGCGTCAGCCATGACAGAACAAACCGATGAACTGTGAGGTTGTTGGGGGAACCCAAGGTTTTCCAGTGTTCACTTTTTCTGAAGTCAGTCATGGCCGATCGATGAACTGCCACCAAGAAAAAACAATGCTTGTCTTATATTCCGGAATGACCCAATTGGTGCTACCTACTGCTTTGTTATACCTCATTGTCCTCATGAAAACTGCAGAGGCAGGCATCACTCTTTGATGCATATTATCCAAGTTCAGAAAATCCGTACTTTTTAGAAGGAGAAGGTGTGCGCTTCTTAGAGCATAAAATAAATGTGCAAAGCTGGGTTTCGCATCAGTAGCAGCCACGACGAAAGTAGCTATCTCAACCGTAGCATTTTTGGATGTTCTGCCTGTTGCGGTGGAAGAAACACAACTAACAACCGAGCAACATGGTCTGGGTTGTAAACCCACGCCCGTGACGACCAGCGCTGTTGCAAAACAAGAGCTACCAAAACGGAAAGACAACGATACAACTTGCACCGGTTGAAGTGCCACATGCATTTGCTGTAAGTCCACCGATAACACCAGCGGATTTTAATAAAGTTACGAAAAAAAGCAGAAGTTACTCGGCGATTGCATTTGAAGAGTTCGCGAATGGACGAGCTGAAAAACTAACCTGCTGTGATTCGCTCGACACCAACTGGCTTGGGGCCAGACCAAGCGATTGTCAGTCGTCCAGAACCATCTGAATAGCCGTGAGAATGTCCCTAGATCCAACTTCTCTGCCTCAAAGAATGTCTGCACAAGAATCCCAAGCGGGGACGACCGAGGAAAATTTCTTATAAGTGGGTGGCCTCATTTGAATAAATTACCAAAAAACGAGGGATTTTTCTGAAAAGACTTTTCCGCCTAGAGGGACGGCTTTACAAGTCGCTTGTGAGAATGAGTAACGTAAAGACCATATGCACCAGCGGGGACCTGAACTACAAAAAACTGAGCCACTGCACGATGAAAGCAGATTTTACGTGCCGTTCACTACGCGACCAGTAGATAAACGGAAAAAGTCAAACAAACTCTGAATAGCTTACCAATAAAGCCCTATGTTCTAGAAGCTATTCTTGTGTGGTATTGCGCAACCTAAAAAAAATCAGGTTTTAGTGGTATGAAACGGATCCAGTCATGGCGGTGACGCAACTACCCACTGAGCATAGAGCTACTAATAAAATCGTACACCGGCAACGGAGAACAATCGAATGGTAGCGACGACGAATATCGAAGGAAAAAATGAGCATAGGGGTAAAACCTACTTGGTCAACCAAATTCATACCTAGCCAATATTTCTCGAAGGCACCACGATTATTTCCTGCGCTTCCATGCCCAATCCTCCGTTATCTTATTCGTTACTTTTCCTTTAATAATGGCTGAATCACTCTCCGCATTTTTCTCCTCTACATTTTTCTGCTTCGTGTGCTCAAATTCATCGTCGTCCACAGCCGGTTCATTCACCTTGTTGACCACCTTCTGATTTGTCAAGTGTTAAGAGCAGGTTTTTCAATACCGGTTTTCTCAACATCTCACCAAAATTGGTACACCCGTGTTTTACGAACTTAAGTGCTGAACCTGTCCCATTTTTGGTGCAATACCGGCTGACGTGGAGAGTTTCAGATAGCCCATATCTCACGATTTTGCTTCGTTGGTGTGGAAACTTATTCCTTCTCAAACTTGCCTGTTGTGCTCCTCTAGAATCTTCAGCCATTATTGACGCAATCTCCACAATCGAAGCGCAAGCAAGCAAATCGAGGCAAAGAACGATAAATACACTTGACTAAATACCGCAGTACCCAAAAGGATACCGTGGGCACCGATCACAAGTTAGAACAAGCAGGAAGAGAACTTTAATCCAGTCTCAAACCTAGGACGTCGACTACTGCGTAAGACTTTCGGCAGGCAGTATAACGCCCACGAAAAAAATCATTGACGGATTTCTTTGCACATACGTTTATTTCCCAAAAACACCGATTTTCTACTGAATGTTGCATTTTACAACACTTTTTTGTATTCTGATTGATCGACCATAAATCACTTCAGATTTAGCCTTTGAATGTTTCATTGCGACTGAGCTCAGTCGTTGGCATCCTTCAGTTTGATTTTCGGCCTGCTGATCGCTTTGGCTGCATCATTCAAGTTTAGTTATATTTTGCACGTTCAACGTTTTACGGTCTAATGCTGTAGAATAATCGGATCACATTTCAATGCGAAATTGGGTTGCTCCAATGGGTTTTACTCATACAAGGAGTAGATTTACAGTAGATTTTACGAATGTATTGAAGTGGGTAAAGTATAACATTGACTTTTGAATGATGGACTTCAGATCCGTGTACCTGCAATGATCCCGCGTCCAAAATTGTTGGAACTAAATCGATTTGCGTAGGACTCGGCTTGATTACCTCGAAGTCTCTATTGTTTTTTGCGTACAGCCATCACCTATCGGATCCCTGGGGGCTGCACTTGTCGCATTACACTTGGTAATGTGGCCAGTCTTTCCATAAAAATGTACTTCTGCCCTACAGAAAAGCCAGGCGAAGAGTAAATCAAATTCATCACAAAGAAACAGCGATTCAACTGCACTGGTTCGCTTCAAAAATTGTGTTGGCAGGCTTCGAATGGGGCGTTTGGCCTCAACTCGCCAAGGTACGAGATTGAGTATGTGTATAGCGCACCATGAAATATTTGGCCGTTAAATTAGATGCGCGACCTCGTTCTCCTCACGCTAACCAAATCTGAGGGAGCGCAATGTCTACCTTTAGCAATAGATTCCTTGATGGCTCCGGATAACTTTTTGCGGCAACAAGGCGGTCTCGCGAAGGAGCTTCCGAAGAACCGTTTGCAGCCTTTGTTCGTAGCATCAAGATAATCTCACTGAATGTCTTGCTGAGATGACAAATAAGCAAATGAAATTTGGTGTGCTTGGTAGCTGTGAAACTGACCATAAACGAGTGGTCTAGCGGCACAACCTTGAACTCCCCGATCAAAACTAAAAAACAGCCCTTGGACATGAGAGGTTTTCAACAGCGGGCACAATAAACGGCAGCAAGGGGTCGAGCAGAACGCAGGCCAGTTTTCTCTTTACAGATCTGTGTATGCTTCGAAATAACTCCAACTGTTTCATACAGTATTGAGTTTCAAATGCACCGGCACTCAGGTTGGGCAGTCCAATGCTGACGCGACCCTAGTTGTGATCTCCTATTCACCCAAAGTGATGGGATGTATCCAGATCGCTCCCGTCCAGAACTACGAAAAAGGAAGTAGTAGGAAGTCCAAGGCTGCGGAATAGACCGTCAGTTGTTTTGCAGAAACGGTTTATATAAATTTGGCAAACCAAAGGTAAACAATTGGTAGATTAGAGGTTGGCCAAACACAGCAGGCTTTTGTTGTAACTCTTCCCGACGATCTTGGGTGTTTGAAGCTCCTTTTCGTGCGTTGCCACGAAGACGTACATAGTCGTATCATGTATGATTCTTGTAGATTCGGCTCAACATCTTGCGGAATGTGCTATCGGCACTAGTGGCCAGCGTCAGGGGTTTAAACTGTAGCGGCGACGACTGACCAGCCTCCATGGATGAGGTTGCTCGCTTGTTTGGTGCAGCCTTGAGACAAAAGTTCAAAACAGAAGAGTAAACAGCTTTTGTGAAAGCCGCGACAAAACATTTGCACAACTGCTAGGCTCATGCTTAGCATGCTAAAGCTTGGTTGTGGGCTGAGTAATGTGGCGCTAATCTCAGGCTTCTCGTTAAGAGTATCTGTGGTGCTGAGTATGCAATGCATGCGTCAGAGCTTCGCACAATACCATCTTTTAATCCATGGAATATCCTGGTAGCACTTCGAGGGCGAAATGGCCTCCTGGAGAGTTCAAACAGGGAAAAGGGGTCGTGGCATCATTTTATCGATACGTTCAAAGGCGACTGAGGTCTGGGTAAGAGGTCATACCAAATCGGTTTCAGAAGATACGTTCGTGCTGTGAAGTGTTCGCCTGTGTGTAGTGCATCGTGTACTCATTAAAGCTGGTAACCGAGAGCGGTGCTCTATGGCCGCCATATGGCTGCCAGCTGATGTTACCTTTTCTAGGAGGCTTTCTAAGAAACGAGGTCCATGTACTGCGAGGATGACAAAAATAGCTCCGCAGACTGAGTTGTCAGACTTACCCTTAACGAACGCCGGATTGTCCGGCGTTAGTCAAGGAGGTTGTGCCGTAACTGGTGGACTGGTATTGACAGCGTGATTTGCATTTAATCGGTCACAAATTGTCAAGTTATTCTGGGGAGGTCGATTAATGAGGTAAAAATCCTAGAGAATGCTGAAATGCAGATTCGTGATTTAATCAGCATCTGCTCAATTCGCACGACCCGTGAACTCGGTGTCCGACGAACGTCCATTTAATTGTGACCAAAGTGAATCAAAAGGATGAGCGTAATGTTCCAGAAGGACCGACTCTTAGTATACTTGCAGGAGCTTCCGTAAAGATGAGCTTAGTCAGATACCACCGTATTTGTTTTGGGTTCACCGCAAGCTGTCTGATGCTGCAGGCGGGAACAAAAAAACCATTCGACGCAGACAGCTAGAGCAAGGTGGCTTGTGGCCTGTCTTCACCGATCGGTAAAAAAGAAACTTGGGCCCGGGCACCAGCTAGGGAGTCAGGATTAGTACACGAATCATGTAAACGCAATAGGCCGCCAACGTGGGACTGACTACAGGTAATCACGCCCAACTTGATTTGCAGTCACCTGCGCTTCCATTTTGGTGCTAAACATGGCCTCTTGCACCTGCAGGCAACTGATGTGGAGGGAAGGCTACTTGATGATTGTTCTGGATTGTTGAAATCAGAAAGGACGTATTCCCTGTAAAAGAGAGTAGTTGAGGGCATCTATCGGTTTCATTGTTCACTTGGGCTACAATTGCGGCTACTTATTATTATTGGTATTCTTCTCTGCCGTGGTCGAGAAGCACGAGCTAGCGCATGAACATGATGTAACACGTTACTGAATAGGATGAAATATTCACAAATTCTAAGTATGAAAGTAAAGAGTATCAGCAATAGAAAAACATAGCCAGCAACAGTTTGAATTAATCATCCTAATTTTGGTTTGCGTGGCAGTTTCGAACAAGTTTCGGATCCTTGCTGGGCAGTGGTGCTCGCTGGAGATATCGAAAAATTGTTACCGCAGTGCCAAGGACGCATTATGAACGAAAATAATGCAAGCCAAGGAAAGCGAAGGCCTATCAAGGCTCTGCAGATGGAGTAAATTTTGAAAGAGAAAAGAAAAGGAAAAAATGTAAAGAAGCGTACTCGGGGAAATAGATGCATGCGAAGAGGATAGCGATTCATGAAGACGATGCAAACCCTGAATGACGGATTCACCGGGGTTCAGTAAAGGGAACGATTGTTGAAGCAGGGAGACATGAGACCAATCTCGTGAAAGTGAACACTGATGGATGTGTGAGAAACAGCAGTCCATAAAAGATAGTTTAAACTCAGGGTCAGTATTATGTACCATTCAGAAATGAAGAAGCGCAACTAGAGGGTCCTCGAGAAGTGGGGAGTCAATTTCCAGCCGGCTATGGTTCGGAGGAAAGATAAACTGTGGTAACGGATAACGAAGTGGGAAACCTCCGCATGGACCTGAGCGTTATTATGCTGTTTCCCTGATAAATATGTATGTACATGTTGACGCATTTGCCTCCAGCTTTATTCAGTGTTATTTCTGGTGAAGTACGGCATCGTATGCGTACGTTTCATCTCACAGGGCAAAGTACGTGTCGGTCAATCAGCTGAGTGTGGCGGTATATTAGCAGCATGCGCGTGAACTGGGATTCGTGTTGGTTGCGTTTTAAAAATCTGAAAGATCTGATAAGCAGTTGGGAGTATTTCTTGTCGGGTGGCTTGATTTCGATCCCAGTTGCTATGGCAGGTTCCAATTGAGTCTCTTCCTGTACGGATCAAAGTGGCATCCTTGGTTATCCGGTTTGGCAACTGAGATAGTGGGAGACAGCGAACCTGAAATAAAGGGGAATTGCAGTCTGGGCGTGGTTCCAGCTGTGGTTTATGATTATATGTAAAAACAATAATGATGGACTGGTTAGGTCTATGTGAGTTGGGTAGGAATGAAGTCACTCTCTCCTCAAAAGGCAGCCGGCGATAGAATAATGGATAGTGTTGAGGCTCCTCGGGCGACTTGTCCGGGCCAACAAGGCGATTGCTGAGGAGTTTGGTGGCATCGACACGGTCGGCCTTATCTCAGACACAAGCGGCACGTTTTCGAGGCACAGAGGTCGCTTGTTCTTAGGGCGAACCCTCGGGGAGAGTTGTGACGATGACCCAAATATAATCAAGTAAGGAATTTTGCCACAGCTGCTCATCACTTTCCAAGCCCTCATAGCCGGATGAGGTGCCCTGCCCGTAGGTGACATTGGCTTCCCTCTCGGTACGGAATGAAATATTTATCAGGGCATGTAAGTCGGCCATATAGGTTGCTTCTTAAGCGAATACTTCACACAAGATGGCTTTCAAGGCCTGGGATAAACTTCGGCGTTTATCGAGGACGGTTAGTTCGTGAATTTCGGCCTTGGTGCTGCAAGCCACAACCTCGGGGTCGGAGGAGGTATTTATCACTATTTTGAATGTTACGGCAGATGATGGGTGGATTGCTCCTTGCTGGTTCTAGTCCTTAGACTTGTGTGAGCAGCAGTGACATATCGTCAAAGGTGTTTATCCTACAGAAGACCGTGTGAAACACAGTGGAAACCACCTGCTGAAAGGCCTGCTGAATCATCTCGGAGGTGAAGAGCTCATCAATATGGGTGAAATTCTACCGGCGGCTTTCGAGGGCGTCTTCTATCAGGTCTTTCAACGAACCACCATTGAACACTCTGATATGTTCACTCACTTGAGTTCTGTATTTTTGAGCTTTTTCAATCCTTCGAGTAGGATCGGGAGATTCATTGCTACCCTCATTTTTGTGTTTTGGGCGGTTTCAAATTGAGTCAGAAGTAAAATACCTCCCATGCTCTTGCATTCACGCCTGTGGACCTTTTCTCTTCAAACTCATCCTGGCTGCTTCAAGCTGTTGATTTTCTCATCCTCAGTCTTCCCCTGCTGCCGGTGGAATAAGACGGTAGGCATGGTGTTCATTGTGATTCTGAAGCCGAGGTGGCGGTAACTGCACCAGCTGTTAAATCTCACGCTGCTGCCGTTGGTAGTGGCCATTCAGACTTTAACGTTAAGGCACAGCAAAAATTGGAAAGTACTGATTCACAGATGGGATCTAGTGGGGTCATGTGCAGGACGGCGAAAACACTTGAACGACTCGGTGCTAAGGGGCAGCCATCAGTTGGAAAAATAAATCCACGGCAATATCTGTACCAGATTGTTCATTCTGGACACCACCGTTTCTAAGACCAGTAGGGGTCTCGGTGGAGTGTGTTTTGTCGATGGATCTGACCCATTCTGGTGGTATGGATGGGCTTACCGAGCCGCCAGTGAAATTGAGGATGCCTGAATGTGGACTTACGGAGTCTAGTGGTTCACATTTGCAGCAAGCCTCGTTCTTCCGCCAATTCCAGAGCCAGATCCAGAGCCGAGTGAAAAACTATGGTCCACTTCGAACCACTTACCCCGGTATTGTTAAGGAAAAGCAATGAAGGCCGGTCAAGGTGGTAAACTTTATCCAGCTGAGGCATATCACGAGAATGTGCTAATAGAACGCACCATATCCTACGTTGACTTCTGTACGAAGTAACCAGACAAGACTTAATTGCTAATGATCTGGGGGCTTTTCAGTCGCATCCTAATAAGTCGGCCAGTCGCGCACATCCACTGAAGAAACAAGGGTATGTGAAAGACCTTGATTTATTTCACACCATGGGGTGGTTTTGAAAGGGCCGCCTAGGTACATGGCAGTTGGATGTCAAAAAGGGCCAAAGGGGTGGACCACACAGACAAAGAACCGTGGTTTTGCAAATTTTGCCAGTTCGATAATGATTAGGCGCGTTTGTGCACCAATAGGTAAACAAATGCGTGGATAGAACAACACTTCAGCCGTTTACAAGTAGAAAGGTTCGAATCGCAAAACCTATGCGGTATCTACAAATGATATTTCTTGCGTTATTTTTCTTGTCAGACATTCTGGGGGACTGCCAGGAATTTTTAGGTTAGTTGTCGGGAGGGAGCTAAGAGCATGTGTCTTGCTTCAAAACGTGTTTAGTTTGCTCACCTCCAGGGCAGAGCGCTGATGGATATTCACTGTAAAAGCTCCGCATCGCGAGGGATGAATAAGGGTTTCGGTCCCCACGGCACCTTGCAACTGTTTCTCACGGGTTTTGGTGTAGGCTTGGTATTTGTGCTGGCCATTTTAGAGGGCCAATTCTGGTCCTTGGGCATGAGTACACTACCCGGTACGGGTGCAGGTACCGCTTTTGTACGCCGTGATTCAGCCGAACGTTTGGGTCCGTTGCGATAGACAGCTCATATTGGCCTGCATACCCCCATTGGGAATACTGCACAAAGTTGTGACAAAGCTTTGCTAAATTTGAAGTTTTTGGATGTTAGAGGTGATAGAAGCAAAGGGTACCTATAAAGTTCCATCAGTGCTGGACGGAAAGCTACAGTCAAGAAACTTCGTACAAGTGTAATGATCCGGGAGAAGCAGAATTCACAGCTGCCTGGGGTCCAGTAACCGGAGTGTTGTTTCATTCAGACGTTGCTTCAGTGCACTGGGTCTCACAACGGCAGGAGGTCCTATGTGAGATTCCAAGTTGACCATACCCAACAGATTTGATTGTAAAGTATCCGTTGGGTAATCGTCGCTCGGGTAGGATAGGAACCTATGACGCGCACAGCCTGCAGAAGATTGAGAATAACCTGTTGTAGTTTCGTGCTGAAGATTTTCCTGGGGAGGATCCACCAGATATCTCACTCTGTGTGATGGACGAAGGGGCCAGCAAAATTCTGGACAAGTCAATATGGCTTAGAGAAGTGTATTGATTGGTGCATTTTGGTGGAGGAAAAGAAACCTCGTTAAAACTTGCCGTTGATTTTTTGCTCTTCAGCGTTTGGGAATATTGGAGAAAATGTTTCGCAGGGATCCATACTGTGGCTTCAAGCTTACGGCTGTAATTGGTCTCTAAGATGAACAAGGATATTCCGAGCAAGTGTTAAGGTGGTCTGTGCGAGGTGGGCAAGAAAGATTTTATGTGACATGGCAGTGTGAGATCATGAATTTCCTGCAACATGCAGCGCTTGCCATAGACAATTCTGCTATATTTCTGAAGAACCACTAGACGAACATCTACAGCGGCGTCCTGATTGAGCACCGACTTTGATGAGTGTACTTCCGCAGTTTTGCCAGAACCTTGTAGCCCATTGCGCCAGTAATTAAAATAGTTTGCCAGGGAAAGTCCTCAAGGAAACCGAAGCTACCTTTTGAATTCCTCTGCTGTCTGCAACTGATTGTATGGTGTTGAATGTATATAAAGTGGCTGCACTTTCCTTCGGATTGATTGTGTCTCATTTTCGTGCAAGTGCCACTCTGAAAAACGACTAGGTCCTTTAAGCGCCGGTTCTCGCCAACGGTAAGGAAGGGCTTTGAAGTGGATGGCCGTTTGATTTTCGCTGACAATGCCGTAGAAACGTTTTCGGTTGAGAGATTGTGTGGTATATATAGCTTTGGTGTGTGTAGGTTACTCTGATTACCAGGTCGCTAGCAAGAAGTCCCGAATCCATTGCGGTTGGAAATGATAACGATGATGATAATGGTCCATTTCGGATAACCCCGAAGCATGCTGTAACACAAGATCAAACGGTGCAGTTGGACGCAGAGCCCTAATAACAAGAGGACGATTCAGGTATGTGCACTCGATATTGTACAGGAGATAGCATTTAAATTATTCTTTAGGGCAGCGCCCGGCAAGTTTAAACTCAAGGTCGGGTGGCCAACCCGGCTAAGGTAGGGTGGAGCCTGTCGAAGGTAGCAGACTCCTACTGACATGTTACAGAAAGATGGACAGTGCAATGAGAGAATCACACAGACTGGACAAAGGCTTTGTTCACTTAAATGAAAAAGACGTTTCTAAGAGAGACATGAACCAGCTATAGCGCTCCGCGGAGTATGGCACGGCTTTGGATTGAAAATCAGACGATGATAGGAATGAATTTGCCGACAAAGGACAGGCAAACATTTTCGAAGATTATCCTTGTGAAGTTCAGCGACCAAATATCTGCTGACTCAGTTAAGTACCAGTGAAGGACTTACTTGTAGAGAGAGATTGCCTAAGTGATGGTAAAAGAAGTGGCCGGACGTAAACATGTAATAGTTGCGCACATTGTTTACTTTCATAAAGGTGGAATTTCATGCAACAAAGTATGAATGGGAACTGGGCGACACATCAGTTTGTGATGCGTAGCCATAATAGTCGCAGATACTCGATTTGCAACGATGAGTTATTAAATGACAGGTACGTATTTACGTTTAGTTATCACTATCTAAGGGCTGAACATGAAGATCAGCGAGATGATAGGATCGAAATTGTCTGACAGGATTCACCATGATAGAATACCGGATATGAAAAGCACCAAACAACCGTTGAATACGTTTGCGAAGTTTGGCTGTGAAGTAGTTGACGGGTAAAATACTATCTGTTGGTATTCTTTGTAAAAGCTGGATCATGTGATGGCGAAAGATCAAAACACTGGGATGCAGATGTCCCTCAGATATTAATATATGGGAAGGGCATGAATCTTTGCAAGGTGAAGATGTTGCAGTGCTACAGCCGTGTAGGTGAACAGAAGGACTGATAGAGTGAGCGAATAACCACAATATCGCCGACTCCTGGCTTGCTCTGGGGACAAATATTCCTCAGTGAAATATACTGTTTGGGCTTTGTGGGACGGAAGTGTATGGCAACATTAAATGTGACTTTTTGAAAATATATCGGTAACTGTGATAAAAAGGGAGAGTTTTATCTCGGGGATTGGTTAGGTTTGCGAATGGGACAAGCGGGTGGTTTGGCACGAATCCTCGGGAAAGAGGATCAGGAACGGTAAGCCGACTACGGAAACGGTCTTTTAACTCCGCGATGATTTTGTGCTATGGAAAGTAGATTTTGCCGCGCGTGAGAAGCGATAAGTTAAGATGGCGAAGATGGAGACGAGTATTATGATTAATAGGCGATAACTGGGAGAGATGGTTCCATATTCGCAGCATTTCGGGTGTATAAATGTTTTTCCTTTTTTGCCGCAACCGATGCTAGTCGGTGGGGCTGACCGTGCGCTGGACACCCAACCTGAAAACCATTTTTGGTGACAGGAGATGCGATTCACTATCCCAGCTGCGCCCGGACATCGCTGCAGACGTCCTGCACGCCCGATGTGCGCCAGCTGAAGCGGTGGATCTGTCCGCGCCCCGCACCGGCGGGCTACGGTCGAGTGATATTGGCATTGCCACATGGTGATCAAGTAGTCCTGGAGCTTGCGACCAGGTTGAGAGGGGTCCTAGTGAGCAGGGCCAATGTGGTAGTGACGGAATGACGGGCAGGTATCGAATTTTTAGCGGGAAATGTGGACCAGGTATTATGCCGAGTCATCGAAGGGAAGGCACACATCAGTGGTTGTCTGGAAAGGTAGAAACAGAAAAACGCAGTCTTGGATGCTCCCAGCTGGGGATCAACGGTCAATGGTAAATGGAAACCTCTAGTAATCAGAAATGGAACTACTTGATGGATGGTTCGACTTTGCAAAACACAAGGTTGTACACGAAAGATTACTAAAACTTGAGTGATATATACGGCGACTTGTGTGATACGTAGGTCTCGTGGCCCCTGACTCAGGCCCGCGTGTCAGTAACCAAAACCGATTTCGTACGCTAGCTCCTCCAAAGCGTATGGATCGTTGTTTGATACGAGTTTCAGGACATCAGGCCGCTTGCTTAATTTATCTTTATATCTCCTCAAGCGGCCTATTGTACGGATATTTGGTGGAAGTTTACTCCACATTTGTGAATATTCAACAATAAAGAAATTGGACCGTAAGCTGGTTCCCGGGGACGGCACAGTGACCAAGTAACTGCTGCGTCGTAATGAATACCTAAAGCTTGATGGGTCTCTTACCACAGGGGAGGCTTTGCAGGATCTATATTTTAATAGTGAGTGGAAAAAGGACAAGTAGTTCTCTATCCGTCGGAGCCAAAGAGGTTCGAGGTGTAGCAGGTCACAGCGCTGCTTATAGTTGAGACTAGACGAATATCCAACTATTTGTTTGGTAAAGGTGCGTTGAAAATGTTCGATGACGATTCTATCAATCTGATGCATCTTGGAGCCAACTATTGAACTATACTCTTGCAATGGTCTAACGTGCATTATGTGGACACTGAGTTTACTTTCACGGGACCTAGCAATTTGAGTGTCTGTTTTCTCCAAGAAGTTGAAAGAAAAGGAGTAATATATGCCAAAGTCACGCACTGATGATTTGTTAGGGATCAGATGACCACCGATACTAAGCGTTCCGGGAGGGACATGACACTTGTATGTAAGAATGCAGCTTTTGTCCGCCGAGAAATTCATTACCTAATCGGTACACCACGATGTTTTCGCTATAGTACTACCCAAAGAGTTACGGTTGAAGGTGTGCAACAACCTTACATCATCAGCAAATAAAAACGGAGTTCCATGGCGAACCGCGGTAAACATATCATTTATGTACATGATGGAGGAAACAGGCCTATGAAAACCATTGATGCCCACCACACCTAACCATGAGAATTTTGTGTTCTATTAGGTGCACTGACCTGAGCTCCCGCCGATACTATGTTCATGACGGCGATCGACAACCGACGATTGAGCTGTTGGTAAATGTGACCAAAATCTACGGTGTTTCATACAGAGCTGGTGTGCTCATCGTGCTAATGATCTGATTGTTGCCGGATTTCCTCTTAAAGAAGGTTGATTGGGGTAAGCCACTAGTTGTAAACACTGGAGCAAAGTAGTAAGGGAGGAGGATGATTTCATTAAGGGGTCGAACTGGTAGGCTTGCTACAAAGGCATGTACACGGGACTTTGAATGCAGACGCGGACGGTAGACCGCAACTGCTTTTGAAATGCACGAGTTTAGTGAGAGAGCAGCGTTACATTTTAAGTATGTATCTGACGTGTCGGAACCATGAAGTATACTTGCGCTTGCTCAGTTCCGTGCAGGGGCAGCCCCCTGCCAAAGTTGGGGTTGACTGAAGCCATAAATGCTCATTGGACAGCTGAAGTTATAAAAATGGAGTGAGTCCAAGGCTATCTGATGTTTATCTTGGACTTAGATGATCGTTGCTGTTTGTTGCGTGAAGGCCAAAAGAAGAAACACCGTTACTCTCGTTACTGCGTCCAAGGCACATGCTTTCTCCTTTCCCAAGCAGCGGAAACACGTCAACCACTGTAACATTGTTCAGAGATATATGGTCCTGGACGTCTACAAAATCCAGCACGGACACAAATAATGACATGCAAAATGAGCCTTCGGAGATGAAGGTGCTCACATCAGTTAATGCAGTGAACTACAGCAAAAGACAGTCAGAGTTTAGGAGCTGTTTTTTGGATTACTTTTTTAAGGAGTACTGCTGGAATGTTATGATATGGGCGATATTTTTTATTCTGCAAAAAGCAAAATGACGTGTTTTCAAGAGGGTCATTTGACGGCCCGGGGGATGGGAAATGGTTGCGCAAAGACTGTTTATCGTTTACAAAAATATTTTGGTTTGGGTAAGCGTTTAGGTTGACTTTCAGCTATTGAGAGATGAGGCAGAGGTTTTACGCACCAATCGGTTTGCCAGTCGAGACGAAACTTCACCCTTGTTTTTCAAATATCAGCAAAGAGAAGAGTTATTGAATTTGTGAACAGCAATAATTAGGGGGCAAATGGCCCGAAAAACAGAAAGCGCTAACCAGTATTATTGGCTGAGCAGTAACACAACTGATGAAAGGTTGATCACTGGGCACACTTCAACTCGAAAGGATTCCTCAAAAGGCAAAGCCGATTTCGCATCTCAGCAATATTCCTACCACCTATTTCGTCGACTTTTCCGCCACAGCCCCGTTTCCCGGTTCTCCGTGGGCGGAGATGAGTACTTCCTCAGGCGTTCGCTTAGTTGGTGCCAACTACCACCCATAAGCTGGCCAAGATGAACCGCTCCATCTCATAGGATAGTGGCCGGGTCTGGAAGCCATTTGCCAATTTTCTCACCTCCCATTGAAAGAAGCTTTCAACGCTTCAGTTTCAGCTGAAAGAGAGACACCACTAGTGACCTCCTTGGCCAGAGGCCAAGAGACTTATTAGCTAAACTGTTTTGGCCACACACGTTCTTGAGCCAACTGGATACCAAACGGGACACATTCGTTTTCTGCTTGATATAATGACCTCTCAAAAGAACCACCAGGTAGACGTGGTCAGCATGCTTTCGCCTTCAAAGGACGGGATGACACAGCGATTTTTTGATTTGACTATATAATTTGCTGGCCAGCCAGTGATTCCGGGAGCGAACTCACCCGTACATTCAGAAGAAGCAACTTCAATGACATGAAGTCTTTTCTGGCCCAAAGATTCATCCTAATTTGTGGACCAGCTAACACTTTATTCCTTGATAACCACTTCGAAGACTGTGTTTGTCAGACTGATCACTATTGTATCCCCAGAGAGTGAGTTGTGGTCACCAGTAAACCTCCACTGCCGAGGTCCATCAGGAGCCTTTTGGATGAACGCCTCGAAATGTATGCCTGGATCAAATCCTCGGGACCAGAAACGGACTTGGCAGAATTTAAATGTATCAGCACCGTTTGCGATGATCTTTTTTCTTGTAGACAAATTCACACTGGTTCGTCCCTTCTAAGTTTGAAGCACAACCAGGCTGTCGGGTGCTACTTGACCTGCTCTCTGCCTTGAAACGTGTGCTTCAAACGCCACATTTTCCCAAGTAGAAGAAATTTTAAGCTCCATTTTCAGAACCTCGTTACCATCCTGATCTTCTCTGTATACTCCTTAATTTTGAATCATCAAGATCAGCAACATCAGTCTACTGCACTCTTTTGCAGACAGCAGATACAGAGCCATTTTTATCGGGTTAACCAGGTAAGTCTGATGAGCTCGGGTGCGATTCCTCCTCCAAGTTCCTCGGTAAACGTCCGTGACACCGGCAGAAGCCTACTCGGGGCTCTCTCAGTGCTGCTTGGAGACTGGCACGTTCGTAACCTCCTGAACGGAAGGCGGACAAGCAGCCATCTTTATAAAGGGTCACGGTCGTCAACCGAAAAGCAACACGCCTATTGGGCTAGCTAACATTTCCAGCAAGATCTCCAGGCGCCCGCCAAAATGTGTCATACTGGCACATCGGCGCAAGAAAGGAATATTCTGCTCCTCTGAGAGTGGCTTCTCACCGGAAAGGTTGTGTAAACGCAGCCCAACTTTACTTTGCTGGCAATGACAAGCAAGAATAGCACTTCCGAATTTTGTAGACATATCGAACTGCCGTGCAACGGTTTACTCAATGGTCAAGAAATATACCAATAATAATATAAGCTGTATTTTATGTACATTACTACCGAATCCTGTAAGGGGAGCATGATCTACGAGGGAACATGCCCAATAGTTTGATACGGTGCTCATAATCTTTCTATACGCAAGCTGCCATCCCACTCAGTTTCCGGCAACGTGTTCTATCTGCTTGGTTTTCCCTCGGACCGCTTTTTTACGGTCAGGAAGTGTTTGTAACGACCGGCGCGAACAAAACGACAATTGGCCTTTAAAACAAACAGTTCGCAAACACACGTCAATATAGTGTAAGCAAGTGAGTGATGTTAAGAGAAACACCGAGTCGCACGGGTTTTAGGGGGATTTTCCACGACCGGTCGTTACAAACACTTCCTGACCGTAAAATAGCGGTCCGAGGGAAAACCAAGCAGATAGAACACGTTGCCGGAAACTGAGTGGGATGGCAGCTTGCGTATAGAAAGATTATGAGCACCGTATCAAACTATTGGGCATGTTCCCTCGTAGATCATGCTCCCCTTACAGGATTCGGTAGTAATGTACATAAAATACAGCTTATATTATTATTGGTATATTTCTTGACCATTGAGTAAACCGTTGCACGGCAGTTCGATATGTCTACAAAATTCGGAAGTGCTATTCTTGCTTGTCATTGCCAGCAAAGTAAAGTTGGGCTGCGTTTACACAACCTTTCCGGTGAGAAGCCACTCTCAGAGGAGCAGAATATTCCTTTCTTGCGCCGATGTGCCAGTATGACACATTTTGGCGGGCGCCTGGAGATCTTGCTGGAAATGTTAGCTAGCCCAATAGGCGTGTTGCTTTTCGGTTGACGACCGTGACCCTTTATAAAGATGGCTGCTTGTCCGCCTTCCGTTCAGGAGGTTACGAACGTGCCAGTCTCCAAGCAGCACTGAGAGAGCCCCGAGTAGGCTTCTGCCGGTGTCACGGACGTTTACCGAGGAACTTGGAGGAGGAATCGCACCCGAGCTCATCAGACTTACCTGGTTAACCCGATAAAAATGGCTCTGTATCTGCTGTCTGCAAAAGAGTGCAGTAGACTGATGTTGCTGATCTTGATGATTCAAAATTAAGGAGTATACAGAGAAGATCAGGATGGTAACGAGGTTCTGAAAATGGAGCTTAAAATTTCTTCTACTTGGGAAAATGTGGCGTTTGAAGCACACGTTTCAAGGCAGAGAGCAGGTCAAGTAGCACCCGACAGCCTGGTTGTGCTTCAAACTTAGAAGGGACGAACCAGTGTGAATTTGTCTACAAGAAAAAAGATCATCGCAAACGGTGCTGATACATTTAAATTCTGCCAAGTCCGTTTCTGGTCCCGAGGATTTGATCCAGGCATACATTTCGAGGCGTTCATCCAAAAGGCTCCTGATGGACCTCGGCAGTGGAGGTTTACTGGTGACCACAACTCACTCTCTGGGGATACAATAGTGATCAGTCTGACAAACACAGTCTTCGAAGTGGTTATCAAGGAATAAAGTGTTAGCTGGTCCACAAATTAGGATGAATCTTTGGGCCAGAAAAGACTTCATGTCATTGAAGTTGCTTCTTCTGAATGTACGGGTGAGTTCGCTCCCGGAATCACTGGCTGGCCAGCAAATTATATGGTCAAATCAAAAAATCGCTGTGTCATCCCGTCCTTCGAAGGCGGAAGCATGCTGACCACGTCTACCTGGTGGTTCTTTTGAGAGGTCATTATATCAAGCAGAAAACGAATGTGTCCCGTTTGGTATCCAGTTGGCTCAAGAACGTGTGTGGCCAAAACAGTTTAGCTAATAAGTCTCTTGGCCTCTGGCCAAGGAGGTCACTAGTGGTGTCTCTCTTTCAGCTGAAACTGAAGCGTTGAAAGCTTCTTTCAATGGGAGGTGAGAAAATTGGCAAATGGCTTCCAGACCCGGCCACTATCCTATGAGATGGAGCGGTTCATCTTGGCCAGCTTATGGGTGGTAGTTGGCACCAACTAAGCGAACGCCTGAGGAAGTACTCATCTCCGCCCACGGAGAACCGGGAAACGGGGCTGTGGCGGAAAAGTCGACGAAATAGGTGGTAGGAATATTGCTGAGATGCGAAATCGGCTTTGCCTTTTGAGGAATCCTTTCGAGTTGAAGTGTGCCCAGTGATCAACCTTTCATCAGTTGTGTTACTGCTCAGCCAATAATACTGGTTAGCGCTTTCTGTTTTTCGGGCCATTTGCCCCCTAATTATTGCTGTTCACAAATTCAATAACTCTTCTCTTTGCTGATATTTGAAAAACAAGGGTGAAGTTTCGTCTCGACTGGCAAACCGATTGGTGCGTAAAACCTCTGCCTCATCTCTCAATAGCTGAAAGTCAACCTAAACGCTTACCCAAACCAAAATATTTTTGTAAACGATAAACAGTCTTTGCGCAACCATTTCCCATCCCCCGGGCCGTCAAATGACCCTCTTGAAAACACGTCATTTTGCTTTTTGCAGAATAAAAAATATCGCCCATATCATAACATTCCAGCAGTACTCCTTAAAAAAGTAATCCAAAAAACAGCTCCTAAACTCTGACTGTCTTTTGCTGTAGTTCACTGCATTAACTGATGTGAGCACCTTCATCTCCGAAGGCTCATTTTGCATGTCATTATTTGTGTCCGTGCTGGATTTTGTAGACGTCCAGGACCATATATCTCTGAACAATGTTACAGTGGTTGACGTGTTTCCGCTGCTTGGGAAAGGAGAAAGCATGTGCCTTGGACGCAGTAACGAGAGTAACGGTGTTTCTTCTTTTGGCCTTCACGCAACAAACAGCAACGATCATCTAAGTCCAAGATAAACATCAGATAGCCTTGGACTCACTCCATTTTTATAACTTCAGCTGTCCAATGAGCATTTATGGCTTCAGTCAACCCCAACTTTGGCAGGGGGCTGCCCCTGCACGGAACTGAGCAAGCGCAAGTATACTTCATGGTTCCGACACGTCAGATACATACTTAAAATGTAACGCTGCTCTCTCACTAAACTCGTGCATTTCAAAAGCAGTTGCGGTCTACCGTCCGCGTCTGCATTCAAAGTCCCGTGTACATGCCTTTGTAGCAAGCCTACCAGTTCGACCCCTTAATGAAATCATCCTCCTCCCTTACTACTTTGCTCCAGTGTTTACAACTAGTGGCTTACCCCAATCAACCTTCTTTAAGAGGAAATCCGGCAACAATCAGATCATTAGCACGATGAGCACACCAGCTCTGTATGAAACACCGTAGATTTTGGTCACATTTACCAACAGCTCAATCGTCGGTTGTCGATCGCCGTCATGAACATAGTATCGGCGGGAGCTCAGGTCAGTGCACCTAATAGAACACAAAATTCTCATGGTTAGGTGTGGTGGGCATCAATGGTTTTCATAGGCCTGTTTCCTCCATCATGTACATAAATGATATGTTTACCGCGGTTCGCCATGGAACTCCGTTTTTATTTGCTGATGATGTAAGGTTGTTGCACACCTTCAACCGTAACTCTTTGGGTAGTACTATAGCGAAAACATCGTGGTGTACCGATTAGGTAATGAATTTCTCGGCGGACAAAAGCTGCATTCTTACATACAAGTGTCATGTCCCTCCCGGAACGCTTAGTATCGGTGGTCATCTGATCCCTAACAAATCATCAGTGCGTGACTTTGGCATATACTACTCCTGTTGTCTTGAAATCTTGAAGTCTTGAAGTACTACACGGGTTCGAGGCTTTGAGCCCAATTGTCCCGGTTCTTTAGGAAATCTTTGAACTTCTGTCGGATTCACACTCACTTTGCTAGGTCCCGCAGGTTATTAGGACTTGTTAACAGAACGTTCCGTTTGCGTGAAAGTAAACTCAGTGTCCACATAATGCACGTTAGACCATTGCAAGAGTATAGTTCAATAGTTGGCTCCAAGATGCATCAGATTGATAGAATCGTCATCGAACATTTTCAACGCACCTTTACCAAACAAATAGTTGGATATTCGTCTAGTCTCAACTATAAGCAGCGCTGTGACCTGCTACACCTCGAACCTCTTTGGCTCCGACGGATAGAGAACTACTTGTCCTTTTTCCACTCACTATTAAAATATAGATCCTGCAAAGCCTCCCCTGTGGTAAGAGACCCATCAAGCTTTAGGTATTCATTACGACGCAGCAGTTACTCGGTCACTGTGCCGTCCCCGGGAACCAGCTTACGGTCCAATTTCTTTATTGTTGAATATTCACAAATGTGGAGTAAACTTCCACCAAATATCCGTACAATAGGCCGCTTGAGGAGATATAAAGATAAATTAAGCAAGCGGCCTGATGTCCTGAAACTCGTATCAAACAACGATCCATACACTTTGGAGGAGCTAGCGTACGAAATCGGTTTTGGTTACTGACACGCGGGCCTGAGTCAGGGGCCACGAGACCTACGTATCACACAAGTCGCCGTATATATCACTCAAGTTTTAGTAATCTTTCGTGTACAACCTTGTGTTTTGCAAAGTCGAACCATCCACCAAGTAGTTCCATTTCTGATTACTAGAGGTTTCCATTTACCATTGACCGTTGATCCCCAGCTGGGAGCATCCAAGACTGCGTTTTTCTGTTTCTACCTTTCCAGACAACCACTGATGTGTGCCTTCCCTTCGATGACTCGGCATAATACCTGGTCCACATTTCCCGCTAAAAATTCGATACCTGCCCGTCATTCCGTCACTACCACATTGGCCCTGCTCACCAGGACCCCTCTCAACCTGGTCGCAAGCTCCAGGACTACTTGATCACCATGTGGCAATGCCAATATCACTCGACCGTAGCCCGCCGGTGCGGGGCGCGGACAGATCCACCGCTTCAGCTGGCGCACATCGGGCGTGCAGGACGTCTGCAGCGATGTCCGGGCGCAGCTGGGATAGTGAATCGCATCTCCTGTCACCAAAAATGGTTTTCAGGTTGGGTGTCCAGCGCACGGTCAGCCCCACCGACTAGCATCGGTTGCGGCAAAAAAGGAAAAACATTTATACACCCGAAATGCTGCGAATATGGAACCATCTCTCCCAGTTATCGCCTATTAATCATAATACTCGTCTCCATCTTCGCCATCTTAACTTATCGCTTCTCACGCGCGGCAAAATCTACTTTCCATAGCACAAAATCATCGCGGAGTTAAAAGACCGTTTCCGTAGTCGGCTTACCGTTCCTGATCCTCTTTCCCGAGGATTCGTGCCAAACCACCCGCTTGTCCCATTCGCAAACCTAACCAATCCCCGAGATAAAACTCTCCCTTTTTATCACAGTTACCGATATATTTTCAAAAAGTCACATTTAATGTTGCCATACACTTCCGTCCCACAAAGCCCAAACAGTATATTTCACTGAGGAATATTTGTCCCCAGAGCAAGCCAGGAGTCGGCGATATTGTGGTTATTCGCTCACTCTATCAGTCCTTCTGTTCACCTACACGGCTGTAGCACTGCAACATCTTCACCTTGCAAAGATTCATGCCCTTCCCATATATTAATATCTGAGGGACATCTGCATCCCAGTGTTTTGATCTTTCGCCATCACATGATCCAGCTTTTACAAAGAATACCAACAGATAGTATTTTACCCGTCAACTACTTCACAGCCAAACTTCGCAAACGTATTCAACGGTTGTTTGGTGCTTTTCATATCCGGTATTCTATCATGGTGAATCCTGTCAGACAATTTCGATCCTATCATCTCGCTGATCTTCATGTTCAGCCCTTAGATAGTGATAACTAAACGTAAATACGTACCTGTCATTTAATAACTCATCGTTGCAAATCGAGTATCTGCGACTATTATGGCTACGCATCACAAACTGATGTGTCGCCCAGTTCCCATTCATACTTTGTTGCATGAAATTCCACCTTTATGAAAGTAAACAATGTGCGCAACTATTACATGTTTACGTCCGGCCACTTCTTTTACCATCACTTAGGCAATCTCTCTCTACAAGTAAGTCCTTCACTGGTACTTAACTGAGTCAGCAGATATTTGGTCGCTGAACTTCACAAGGATAATCTTCGAAAATGTTTGCCTGTCCTTTGTCGGCAAATTCATTCCTATCATCGTCTGATTTTCAATCCAAAGCCGTGCCATACTCCGCGGAGCGCTATAGCTGGTTCATGTCTCTCTTAGAAACGTCTTTTTCATTTAAGTGAACAAAGCCTTTGTCCAGTCTGTGTGATTCTCTCATTGCACTGTCCATCTTTCTGTAACATGTCAGTAGGAGTCTGCTACCTTCGACAGGCTCCACCCTACCTTAGCCGGGTTGGCCACCCGACCTTGAGTTTAAACTTGCCGGGCGCTGCCCTAAAGAATAATTTAAATGCTATCTCCTGTACAATATCGAGTGCACATACCTGAATCGTCCTCTTGTTATTAGGGCTCTGCGTCCAACTGCACCGTTTGATCTTGTGTTACAGCATGCTTCGGGGTTATCCGAAATGGACCATTATCATCATCGTTATCATTTCCAACCGCAATGGATTCGGGACTTCTTGCTAGCGACCTGGTAATCAGAGTAACCTACACACACCAAAGCTATATATACCACACAATCTCTCAACCGAAAACGTTTCTACGGCATTGTCAGCGAAAATCAAACGGCCATCCACTTCAAAGCCCTTCCTTACCGTTGGCGAGAACCGGCGCTTAAAGGACCTAGTCGTTTTTCAGAGTGGCACTTGCACGAAAATGAGACACAATCAATCCGAAGGAAAGTGCAGCCACTTTATATACATTCAACACCATACAATCAGTTGCAGACAGCAGAGGAATTCAAAAGGTAGCTTCGGTTTCCTTGAGGACTTTCCCTGGCAAACTATTTTAATTACTGGCGCAATGGGCTACAAGGTTCTGGCAAAACTGCGGAAGTACACTCATCAAAGTCGGTGCTCAATCAGGACGCCGCTGTAGATGTTCGTCTAGTGGTTCTTCAGAAATATAGCAGAATTGTCTATGGCAAGCGCTGCATGTTGCAGGAAATTCATGATCTCACACTGCCATGTCACATAAAATCTTTCTTGCCCACCTCGCACAGACCACCTTAACACTTGCTCGGAATATCCTTGTTCATCTTAGAGACCAATTACAGCCGTAAGCTTGAAGCCACAGTATGGATCCCTGCGAAACATTTTCTCCAATATTCCCAAACGCTGAAGAGCAAAAAGTCAACGGCAAGTTTTAACGAGGTTTCTTTTCCTCCACCAAAATGCACCAATCAATACACTTCTCTAAGCCATATTGACTTGTCCAGAATTTTGCTGGCCCCTTCGTCCATCACACAGAGTGAGATATCTGGTGGATCCTCCCCAGGAAAATCTTCAGCACGAAACTACAACAGGTTATTCTCAATCTTCTGCAGGCTGTGCGCGTCATAGGTTCCTATCCTACCCGAGCGACGATTACCCAACGGATACTTTACAATCAAATCTGTTGGGTATGGTCAACTTGGAATCTCACATAGGACCTCCTGCCGTTGTGAGACCCAGTGCACTGAAGCAACGTCTGAATGAAACAACACTCCGGTTACTGGACCCCAGGCAGCTGTGAATTCTGCTTCTCCCGGATCATTACACTTGTACGAAGTTTCTTGACTGTAGCTTTCCGTCCAGCACTGATGGAACTTTATAGGTACCCTTTGCTTCTATCACCTCTAACATCCAAAAACTTCAAATTTAGCAAAGCTTTGTCACAACTTTGTGCAGTATTCCCAATGGGGGTATGCAGGCCAATATGAGCTGTCTATCGCAACGGACCCAAACGTTCGGCTGAATCACGGCGTACAAAAGCGGTACCTGCACCCGTACCGGGTAGTGTACTCATGCCCAAGGACCAGAATTGGCCCTCTAAAATGGCCAGCACAAATACCAAGCCTACACCAAAACCCGTGAGAAACAGTTGCAAGGTGCCGTGGGGACCGAAACCCTTATTCATCCCTCGCGATGCGGAGCTTTTACAGTGAATATCCATCAGCGCTCTGCCCTGGAGGTGAGCAAACTAAACACGTTTTGAAGCAAGACACATGCTCTTAGCTCCCTCCCGACAACTAACCTAAAAATTCCTGGCAGTCCCCCAGAATGTCTGACAAGAAAAATAACGCAAGAAATATCATTTGTAGATACCGCATAGGTTTTGCGATTCGAACCTTTCTACTTGTAAACGGCTGAAGTGTTGTTCTATCCACGCATTTGTTTACCTATTGGTGCACAAACGCGCCTAATCATTATCGAACTGGCAAAATTTGCAAAACCACGGTTCTTTGTCTGTGTGGTCCACCCCTTTGGCCCTTTTTGACATCCAACTGCCATGTACCTAGGCGGCCCTTTCAAAACCACCCCATGGTGTGAAATAAATCAAGGTCTTTCACATACCCTTGTTTCTTCAGTGGATGTGCGCGACTGGCCGACTTATTAGGATGCGACTGAAAAGCCCCCAGATCATTAGCAATTAAGTCTTGTCTGGTTACTTCGTACAGAAGTCAACGTAGGATATGGTGCGTTCTATTAGCACATTCTCGTGATATGCCTCAGCTGGATAAAGTTTACCACCTTGACCGGCCTTCATTGCTTTTCCTTAACAATACCGGGGTAAGTGGTTCGAAGTGGACCATAGTTTTTCACTCGGCTCTGGATCTGGCTCTGGAATTGGCGGAAGAACGAGGCTTGCTGCAAATGTGAACCACTAGACTCCGTAAGTCCACATTCAGGCATCCTCAATTTCACTGGCGGCTCGGTAAGCCCATCCATACCACCAGAATGGGTCAGATCCATCGACAAAACACACTCCACCGAGACCCCTACTGGTCTTAGAAACGGTGGTGTCCAGAATGAACAATCTGGTACAGATATTGCCGTGGATTTATTTTTCCAACTGATGGCTGCCCCTTAGCACCGAGTCGTTCAAGTGTTTTCGCCGTCCTGCACATGACCCCACTAGATCCCATCTGTGAATCAGTACTTTCCAATTTTTGCCTACCGTCTTATTCCACCGGCAGCAGGGGAAGACTGAGGATGAGCAAATCAACAGCTTGGAGCAGCCAGGATGAGTTTGAAGAGAAAAGGTCCACAGGCGTGAATGCAAGAGCATGGGAGGTATTTTACTTCTGACTCAATTTGAAACCGCCCAAAACACAAAAATGAGGGTAGCAATGAATCTCCCGATCCTACTCGAAGGATTGAAAAAGCTCAAAAATACAGAACTCAAGTGAGTGAACATATCAGAGTGTTCAATGGTGGTTCGTTGAAAGACCTGATAGAAGACGCCCTCGAAAGCCGCCGGTAGAATTTCACCCATATTGATGAGCTCTTCACCTCCGAGATGATTCAGCAGGCCTTTCAGCAGGTGGTTTCCACTGTGTTTCACACGGTCTTCTGTAGGATAAACACCTTTGACGATATGTCACTGCTGCTCACACAAGTCTTAGGACTAGAACCAGCAAGGAGCAACTCACCCATCGGAGCAGATGCTAATTAAATCACGAATCTGCATTTCAGCATTCTCTAGGATTTTTACCTCATTAATCGACCTCCCCAGAATAACTTGACAATTTGTGACCGATTAAATGCAAATCACGCTGTCAATACCAGTCCACCAGTTACGGCACAACCTCCTTGACTAACGCCGGACAATCCGGCGTTCGTTAAGGGTAAGTCTGACAACTCAGTCTGCGGAGCTATTTTTGTCATCCTCGCAGTACATGGACCTCGTTTCTTAGAAAGCCTCCTAGAAAAGGTAACATCAGCTGGCAGCCATATGGCGGCCATAGAGCACCGCTCTCGGTTACCAGCTTTAATGAGTACACGATGCACTACACACAGGCGAACACTTCACAGCACGAACGTATCTTCTGAAACCGATTTGGTATGACCTCTTACCCAGACCTCAGTCGCCTTTGAACGTATCGATAAAATGATGCCACGACCCCTTTTCCCTGTTTGAACTCTCCAGGAGGCCATTTCGCCCTCGAAGTGCTACCAGGATATTCCATGGATTAAAAGATGGTATTGTGCGAAGCTCTGACGCATGCATTGCATACTCAGCACCACAGATACTCTTAACGAGAAGCCTGAGATTAGCGCCACATTACTCAGCCCACAACCAAGCTTTAGCATGCTAAGCATGAGCCTAGCAGTTGTGCAAATGTTTTGTCGCGGCTTTCACAAAAGCTGTTTACTCTTCTGTTTTGAACTTTTGTCTCAAGGCTGCACCAAACAAGCGAGCAACCTCATCCATGGAGGCTGGTCAGTCGTCGCCGCTACAGTTTAAACCCCTGACGCTGGCCACTAGTGCCGATAGCACATTCCGCAAGATGTTGAGCCGAATCTACAAGCATCATACATGATACGACTATGTACGTCTTCGTGGCAACGCACGAAAAGGAGCTTCAAACACCCAAGATCGTCGGGAAGAGTTACAACAAAAGCCTGCTGTGTTTGGCCAACCTCTAATCTACCAATTGTTTACCTTTGGTTTGCCAAATTTATATAAACCGTTTCTGCAAAACAACTGACGGTCTATTCCGCAGCCTTGGACTTCCTACTACTTCCTTTTTCGTAGTTCTGGACGGGAGCGATCTGGATACATCCCATCACTTTGGGTGAATAGGAGATCACAACTAGGGTCGCGTCAGCATTGGACTGCCCAACCTGAGTGCCGGTGCATTTGAAACTCAATACTGTATGAAACAGTTGGAGTTATTTCGAAGCATACACAGATCTGTAAAGAGAAAACTGGCCTGCGTTCTGCTCGACCCCTTGCTGCCGTTTATTGTGCCCGCTGTTGAAAACCTCTCATGTCCAAGGGCTGTTTTTTAGTTTTGATCGGGGAGTTCAAGGTTGTGCCGCTAGACCACTCGTTTATGGTCAGTTTCACAGCTACCAAGCACACCAAATTTCATTTGCTTATTTGTCATCTCAGCAAGACATTCAGTGAGATTATCTTGATGCTACGAACAAAGGCTGCAAACGGTTCTTCGGAAGCTCCTTCGCGAGACCGCCTTGTTGCCGCAAAAAGTTATCCGGAGCCATCAAGGAATCTATTGCTAAAGGTAGACATTGCGCTCCCTCAGATTTGGTTAGCGTGAGGAGAACGAGGTCGCGCATCTAATTTAACGGCCAAATATTTCATGGTGCGCTATACACATACTCAATCTCGTACCTTGGCGAGTTGAGGCCAAACGCCCCATTCGAAGCCTGCCAACACAATTTTTGAAGCGAACCAGTGCAGTTGAATCGCTGTTTCTTTGTGATGAATTTGATTTACTCTTCGCCTGGCTTTTCTGTAGGGCAGAAGTACATTTTTATGGAAAGACTGGCCACATTACCAAGTGTAATGCGACAAGTGCAGCCCCCAGGGATCCGATAGGTGATGGCTGTACGCAAAAAACAATAGAGACTTCGAGGTAATCAAGCCGAGTCCTACGCAAATCGATTTAGTTCCAACAATTTTGGACGCGGGATCATTGCAGGTACACGGATCTGAAGTCCATCATTCAAAAGTCAATGTTATACTTTACCCACTTCAATACATTCGTAAAATCTACTGTAAATCTACTCCTTGTATGAGTAAAACCCATTGGAGCAACCCAATTTCGCATTGAAATGTGATCCGATTATTCTACAGCATTAGACCGTAAAACGTTGAACGTGCAAAATATAACTAAACTTGAATGATGCAGCCAAAGCGATCAGCAGGCCGAAAATCAAACTGAAGGATGCCAACGACTGAGCTCAGTCGCAATGAAACATTCAAAGGCTAAATCTGAAGTGATTTATGGTCGATCAATCAGGATACAAAAAAGTGTTGTAAAATGCAACATTCAGTAGAAAATCGGTGTTTTTGGGAAATAAACGTATGTGCAAAGAAATCCGTCAATGATTTTTTTCGTGGGCGTTATACTGCCTGCCGAAAGTCTTACGCAGTAGTCGACGTCCTAGGTTTGAGACTGGATTAAAGTTCTCTTCCTGCTTGTTCTAACTTGTGATCGGTGCCCACGGTATCCTTTTGGGTACTGCGGTATTTAGTCAAGTGTATTTATCGTTCTTTGCCTCGATTTGCTTGCTTGCGCTTCGATTGTGGAGATTGCGTCAATAATGGCTGAAGATTCTAGAGGAGCACAACAGGCAAGTTTGAGAAGGAATAAGTTTCCACACCAACGAAGCAAAATCGTGAGATATGGGCTATCTGAAACTCTCCACGTCAGCCGGTATTGCACCAAAAATGGGACAGGTTCAGCACTTAAGTTCGTAAAACACGGGTGTACCAATTTTGGTGAGATGTTGAGAAAACCGGTATTGAAAAACCTGCTCTTAACACTTGACAAATCAGAAGGTGGTCAACAAGGTGAATGAACCGGCTGTGGACGACGATGAATTTGAGCACACGAAGCAGAAAAATGTAGAGGAGAAAAATGCGGAGAGTGATTCAGCCATTATTAAAGGAAAAGTAACGAATAAGATAACGGAGGATTGGGCATGGAAGCGCAGGAAATAATCGTGGTGCCTTCGAGAAATATTGGCTAGGTATGAATTTGGTTGACCAAGTAGGTTTTACCCCTATGCTCATTTTTTCCTTCGATATTCGTCGTCGCTACCATTCGATTGTTCTCCGTTGCCGGTGTACGATTTTATTAGTAGCTCTATGCTCAGTGGGTAGTTGCGTCACCGCCATGACTGGATCCGTTTCATACCACTAAAACCTGATTTTTTTTAGGTTGCGCAATACCACACAAGAATAGCTTCTAGAACATAGGGCTTTATTGGTAAGCTATTCAGAGTTTGTTTGACTTTTTCCGTTTATCTACTGGTCGCGTAGTGAACGGCACGTAAAATCTGCTTTCATCGTGCAGTGGCTCAGTTTTTTGTAGTTCAGGTCCCCGCTGGTGCATATGGTCTTTACGTTACTCATTCTCACAAGCGACTTGTAAAGCCGTCCCTCTAGGCGGAAAAGTCTTTTCAGAAAAATCCCTCGTTTTTTGGTAATTTATTCAAATGAGGCCACCCACTTATGAGAAATTTTCCTCGGTCGTCCCCGCTTGGGATTCTTGTGCAGACATTCTTTGAGGCAGAGAAGTTGGATCTAGGGACATTCTCACGGCTATTCAGATGGTTCTGGACGACTGACAATCGCTTGGTCTGGCCCCAAGCCAGTTGGTGTCGAGCGAATCACAGCAGGTTAGTTTTTCAGCTCGTCCATTCGCAAACTCTTCAAATGCAATCGCCGAGTAACTTCTGCTTTTTTTCGTAACTTTATTAAAATCCGCTGGTGTTATCGGTGGACTTACAGCAAATGCATGTGGCACTTCAACCGGTGCAAGTTGTATCGTTGTCTTTCCGTTTTGGTAGCTCTTGTTTTGCAACAGCGCTGGTCGTCACGGGCGTGGGTTTACAACCCAGACCATGTTGCTCGGTTGTTAGTTGTGTTTCTTCCACCGCAACAGGCAGAACATCCAAAAATGCTACGGTTGAGATAGCTACTTTCGTCGTGGCTGCTACTGATGCGAAACCCAGCTTTGCACATTTATTTTATGCTCTAAGAAGCGCACACCTTCTCCTTCTAAAAAGTACGGATTTTCTGAACTTGGATAATATGCATCAAAGAGTGATGCCTGCCTCTGCAGTTTTCATGAGGACAATGAGGTATAACAAAGCAGTAGGTAGCACCAATTGGGTCATTCCGGAATATAAGACAAGCATTGTTTTTTCTTGGTGGCAGTTCATCGATCGGCCATGACTGACTTCAGAAAAAGTGAACACTGGAAAACCTTGGGTTCCCCCAACAACCTCACAGTTCATCGGTTTGTTCTGTCATGGCTGACGCCTCACGCAGCTACTCATGTTTCGGCTATGGAATTTTCCTTTAAATCACTGATGTGGTATTCGCTCTCGGTCCTACTTTCATACTGCTCCTTGGCATAATCTGCACAAATTAGCTGCTCACAAACCGTGATTCCCAGTCGACTTACTCAGTGGAGTCTGCAGACTTGGTTTCATTTCCGATATGGCTGACTCTACCGCTCTACCGACCCAGGGGCTCTGCATTCCAGCACATACTCAGCAAGCAATCCAATTCATCGTGTGGTGTGCATTTGGATCTCCACAGTATTTCAGGGTGTCAGGAATGATTCCGCAGGTCTGCATATTCAGCACCAAATCAGCCATCCTTAAAGAGTTTGGTCTGAAAGTGCCTAGAGCCGATCAGTCCATATGCCGGTAGAAGGTTTCCTGAACAGATTCTTCCACATTTTCGGATTTGTTTGGCGGTCTTTTTCGATCCTAACAGTCCTCGTGTCACGTCAAGCAATGCATAGCCAATCATGACCAATTCCAAAACCGGTACAGGACTGGTTCGTAGCCCCTACAGCGCTCAACCCGAATCACAAAAGTACAAATATATGCAGGCTTCAAATATGCAGCCGAATGGATGACTCAAGAGTGAAACTAAGGGTCAGTATCCCGTGGCCCACCAGAGGCGGTTCAAGGCAAAACATAAATGTCTCACACAAACAATCAAGCGTTGAAGGGTTCTGTGTGTGGGCGGCCCTTGCAAAAAATGGCAGATATGATCATTTGCATGATGATTTTAGTTTTTGGGAGGATTTTCAAAGTGTGTCCTGTACACAACCCTATACTGCATCTCAGATAAGTCCACGAAATGGTTGCATGGGATAAGGAATGTTGGCCTGGGATTTGAAATGTTTCAAGCTACGAAGTTTATCCCTCGCCTCAAAAGTGTACGGCAATTATCTGGACGCCGGTCATCCATCATCGACTCAGCTCTAAAAGGATTACCGGCTCATGAATTCCCCGCCAAAAATGTCAATACCAGCGCGTGGTTTCCTTATTTGTGAGTTGCCTGTCGATCTGCTGTAATTCCGATAAAACCCCTGGGTAAGTGCAGGCCCACCAAGACGTGCACTAAAACGTCTGTACGGTGACCGAAGGTGATTTTCTAATTCAGATATGCTCCATCTGCGCATGTCAGTCCTATCATGCTTCCGAAGTTGAGAAAAGCTTATGAAATGGTACTAAATGGGCTAATAGATCTAATAGTACCTTAAAACTCAGAACTCCAACATCTGGTGGGGGAACATCGCCGTCCATGCCTTCAGCACGTTATTATTCAACTGGACGCTGACTGCCAAGCTCAGTTGCAGTTTGGCTGCTGCTCTTGCGCACTCATCACGCGGGCTCCCAAACACATCCTAGCTATCGCCTCCCCGAATCGCCTTCCCGTCCTCATGGTTCGCGAAGAATACCGTTCTGGTGAATTTGTTCTTAAAGTTCCGAGTATAAGAGTAACGTGCAGGTGCTCCATGCAGCACGAGTGATCAGACGACCATTTTGAGAGGGAAACTGCGAGGTAAGACGTAGCCACCTTGTAACTAGTGGGCCCCACCTCTCGAGTGGACAAAGCCGAAAATACCGGCATTTGCTGATCCAAAACTCTGGTTCAAGCTGGTCAAACTGGGTTTAGGAAGTGGTCGTATAAACGGTGATACCTGTCAATTGAAGTAGATATCAGGGTCCCTCATACCTGAAGTGGCAATGCAAGTTATCGATGCAATAATCCTTACAAGGCTACCGAGCCTTGCAAGAAGCTTTCACTGCCCGCAAGATCCCAGAGCAGGACCAGCTTATGCAACGACCTCAAACAGTGGAGCTTGGAAATGGGAAACCCATGAATGGCTGCGCAAGCCTCAGCACTTGATAGGACGCATGGTGGGTAGGGATCCACCTTCAAGATAACATTGGCCACAGCGATTTTCGCGCAAAATACCGGTTATATCAGGTGCCAGGAGTAGACTTTCGCTAGATGAAACTTGAGCGAGTACTGAGGACGTTGTTTCACCTCGTAACCTTGCTTCCACTGAAGTAACCATGTCCCTTGCCACCACGGTGCCCACCTGGCCACCCTCTCATGATTTTCTAGGTTTTGCCCAGGAGTGATCCCTGCTCGAAATTCCCATCAGTTAAATGGGATGAACCAAAGGGAAGAAACCACACATGGCCAATTAAAAGAAAGAGTTATTTAGCACGACGACCACCTGACCACCCAAAGGGGAAAGGGAGGCGGAAGAGTCGAACAATGCTAACCAGGGTAAACATTCAACAAAGCCCATCAAGGAAGTTTACCTTTTGGGCCTTGACAGCGGAACCGTAAGCCGGGTACCTGAACTACTGCCGTGTTTTGAACGTTGGGGGTATTTTCACAAACATTCTGTTCCTTGTAGAGACTTGTGCCGAAAATTGTGTTGTCTGTGATCGGAGGGTGATATTACCACATTGTGAGCCTAAACATTACGAGCTGTCAACAGCACGCGCTGATGAGGATCGACCTTTGCTTCAAAGGTTATACGCTGGCCTGCTTTTTGTAACAAAATGCAAGTGGAAAACGTTGGCCACGTACATCGCATGGTGATACGAAACGGCAACCAGTGAGTACCCCAAGCCTGCGGTTATCGGATGCTAGCCACCACGTCCACTCACACCTTTTCAAGCCACCCAGTCATCTGCATCCAGCTATCTATTTTCGCTTCACCCGCAATTATACCTGGTAAAAACTCAGAAAATACTCCATTACAAGCCGCAACTACAGCGCAAAGTTGTCCTCGTGGGTACCCACTACGGAATCCTGTCGGTTTTGTCAAGCCGTGGTAACTTTTCAACCGACTTCTACACGGGTAGTACAATGCCCAACGCGGTTGGGTGGACTTTAGGATAAGGCTGGAGTGGAATTAGTCCCGATACGTATTTTGAAAGCTTTCAGAGCAGTTCATGAGGGTTTTGCAATATTTATTAGTAAAGATCCGCCCTTAAAACTGCACATTTTGTCACTGCTTGGGCTCGTGCACATGGTGTACCGCACAGGTTTTGTAATGGGCTCAGAGAAATCGGCAGTCCTAGATTTATCGGTGCAAGCGTATGCGCTAGCATTTGCACCTACTGAGACTAAACTTACCAAGTTTGCCCTGGGTCTTCGTAGGTTCTGCACGTCTGACCTCCACCGAAGGCTCAGCATCCCGCTCACTACATTTTTGGTGATCTTGCCACGGTCTCTGCCAGCCAGCACTTCAGGCAATCGTTTCCGACGGACCCCGCCAGAAGACCACTTAGGATAATGTACGAAAGCTGAGGACCGAGTTTTCTTCTGAGGGAGCAGCGTAACAGGCTGTGGAAGATCGTAATTTCCGTTTCTATCGATGTAGGTAAAGATCTCTGCTTCCTCAGTTACTGGGCTCCAGCTCAGAGAGGTATCAGGAAACCAAGGGGTGAAGGCCGTTGCCGGCCAATGGAGAACGGATGAGTTTGTATTTGATCGACGGAGGAGAGGCTATGTGACTTACTAGATTGACGTAGCCAAGATGGCCAAGAAACTTCAAAAGTGGTATCTTATTACTTGCAGTCCAAGGTAGACATACAAGTAGTCTTTGAAGGTTTCGGAATGGGAAACGGATACCAGGCGAAGAACAGCAAAAAGGAAGCAAAATCCTCTTAGACAATTTGGAGAAAGTCCGAGTGAGTGATGAGATAATACAGTCACTGAGCCTCGAATGGTTTTGGGCTGTTCTAAATAAATGGATGAAAATAATGCCACGCGAATTACTATTGCTATGGGACGCTATCAACGAATGGGGGTTTAAAATGCCAGATGGCGATCCAACGGCTCGTCGCCTCTTACCAGAAGCAGTTGAAATAATGGCAAAAAATAACCCGAAATGCTTCCGTGAAACACCCGAGAGAGAACAGCCCTGATTGTCAATGATTTGTATAGCTTTGGTAGGCTAAAATCTGGCTCAACAATTTAACGAGCATAACTGACGACACAACCCAGATATATGATCATAAGAGAGGGTGGACGTATGCTATCCTGACCTCCGCAAGATGCTTGTCAGCGTAACACACAAGTTGCCTCCATATTCGCTCGGGAGTATTGGCGTGGTTATAGGGCTCATGAAATGGTTGGAAGCTTGCTAAGTTGACCGTCGATATTACATCAAACTTGAGGGATTGAAGCCCCGGTGGCGACAACGCCTAATGGGATCCATCAGTGATCGCCACTAGGTCCTATACTGTCCCTGAATCACGTGAACAACTTACCGCGGGCCACAAGAACGCGTTGTTTCATGCTTGCTGGAGATGTGAAGGGTCCGGGCTGCGAAGATTTTATCGGGGCCAGGTGGGCTACAATGCGAAAACCGGCCAGCAGTGGTGGGGTTTTTCCCGCTGAATCTCAAATGAGCGTGAGGAAATTGGCCAAAGTAATAGAACAACCAGACAGGTTTTCAGCCACGAACAAGCCCTTGTTTACCGGCGATAATAAGTCCACTTACCTTGAACACAGGATGAAACTCACCAATTCGACGGCTAGTAGATTTCAGTCGTTTGTCCGAAAAGCTAATACCAACTAAGAAAATTTTCCCAGTGCGGTGGTTGGAGCGAACATTGTGGCAGTGTTCGAGGGAAAGCTACAAACCGCATGTACACAACTCCTTCCGGATAGCTCGTGGATCAGCAACTTGAGCATCGTCGCAGCGTTTCAGCGAGCCTTGGCTTTCCTCTTATTTGTCCCTTTTCTTCTACTCCTCTCCCCTGATTTGTAATCCATTTCAGTCTTTCCAGGTATCTCCCCTCAGCACCTCATGGGTCCCCCGGCTCTTTCCTCCTCCCCACCATCTCACGGGGGCTAAACGTTGGCATGCAGTCTTATATAGAGAGCGAATCTGCTGGTTGCGAAGCCTAATTTATTGAAATGTTCCCTTGCTACCCTCTCGAACGGCGGTCCCGATGTGCCGTGATCCCGGCCCGCGAAAGACAGGAGATCTCAAATTTTTAAACACGGTGAGACTCGGGGCTCCGCAGACGCAAGGACTTGGAGTGTCATTGGCATGGGCGCCGATTCTGCCCTCTGGTCTGGTTTATTCTAATATGTCTTTGCACATCGGTCACGTACCACCTTACAAAGAACCCTCCATTCGGCGTGGTACGGCCTATCCTAACCCTTTGCTGATGGCCCCGCTTTCCGCCTCCCCATGGAAGTAGAACCTTGACCAATAGACACTTTGCAGTTTACTTGATTGCTGGCATAGTGTCATCTCTTCTCATATATGACTCTACCTATGGATGTGTTTATAAAAACATATGTGTGCGTGCGTGCAGGTTCTTGGAAAATTGGGTAGTCATTTTACAGTATTGTCCTTCTAAATCTATGCTATAATCGGTACCATTCGTGATGTAAAGTTGGTCATCTTTCCGAAGTCCCGAGGACCAGTAAAACAGTTACGTCCAAACAAACGATGCGGGAGGGCTGTTCGATGCACAGCAAGGTCCTCGGCGCGGAGAACCTCATTTGCGGTCGGAGGAAGTGGTGAAGGTACTGGAATTCGTTTTTTAAATGACAGCCAATTAATATGCTAAGAAAATCTGACTGTCGTCCGGTAATCTCTCATTCCTGAGTTATTGTAGACGCAGTTACTCCAGAGGCGGAGTCTTGAGATGATGCAGTGTTCAAGGCAGTTACTGAATGAGACAAATATGGAGACGCGGGATCGGCCCCAACAAATGACTCCCTCATTTCATGGACCGTGAACATTGTTGGGAGTCTGATGGTTTCTCTGTGAACCCGTGTATATCTATATACTTGACTGTGAACTAAAAGATAACTATAATAAATCTGCACAAATACACGTTCTTCATCCCTCGATGGTGTCCTGAATTTATGTGTGAGTACTAGCGTGCACACGTGGGAGCTTAAGGCTGAACTCCTTGCTTTGCACAGTTGCGGAACACTGCATATCACGCTTCCAATATCAAATCGCTCTGGCTAGAAATGTTGAACAAAATCTAGACACAATGTGAGTTTCAGAAACCATATCTTTGTGCACGTCTCGATAGGTGGTCACCTGCTGCCAACAAGGACAGGCAGTTTTGGGAGCCACGTAAACGCGGCAACTTGAAAAACTATGCAAACATGAAAGCGGCTTTCACAGCACGGAGACGTTTGTAAGTCGAACCTCAAAGAATTGACATGAACCGTTTGAATTAAGCGGCTGGAGCGTGACTGTTGTTTACCGACGCTGCCTAAATTTCCCCTTCGGTTCTTGGATTGTTTGATCTAAAGGATCACTTTCGGGGTTGGATTCCATATATTTAAAAATTTGTGGAAATTCCGCAGTAACTTTCGATCAACTCATGGTCGACTCCCAACTCCACGACGGTCCACTGACAGTTGTTCTAATGCAGAGGCCGTAGGAGATCTTGGTTTCGATTGTCGCGTTGTCTTGTTGACCAAGGAGACAGATTAGCTGAGCACGACTCTTGGGGCTGCACCACATGTAAATTGGAATTGGTTTACCAACCCGCATTCGGCAGCATTCGATATATCCTATTTGCCGTTCCCTTGGGAGTGTATTCGATAGTGCCACGTAAACCGAAAACTCGAGTGACACCGTCAGTGTATGCTTTGGGGGAAATAACTCACGTACCAGCTTGCCTTCAAACGAACAATGAACGTTTCTATTTACAGATAACTGATATACGGCGATGGCAACTGAGAAAGGCCAGTCTCTTTACACTTCTGTTTCTAACTCATGCAATTCTCCTAATATTAGGCAGCCACATTCTGCGTTTGCTCTGTTAATTATTGATTTGAGTGTTGTAATGAGTGGAGGCCCCCGACTGGCATGGCTACTTGTAATGCCAATGAAGCATAGAACTCAACTATTTACGATAAGCGAAATCCTAAAGTTGGAATAGGTGGGCCGAAGGAAAGATTGATTGATGTGAACAGGAACTGCTACTGGAAGAAAAAATGCTAAGATTTGTCAAGAAAAGGTTGGAATTTGAGAATGGCTTAGCGCGTTCTCACTTGGCTCCAAATGATGACAGGTACTTTGAATGTGAAAACGAAGTGACTCGAAATCTAGCTATATATTACCAGCAGCATACACAAAGTGGTTTTAGCTGAGGTCTCTGATCATTGATATGGACTTATTAGGGATGGCTTTTTACCAATTTCATGGATGCCCACGGAATTCCCATTGGTGTTTGCTGACTTCAAGAGTAATGCTTGTCACAAGGTGACAAAAACAGACAGGAGTCATCTTATCTGCTTCATTACAGCGAGGATCAAGTCAGGAACGCGATGGAGCACTGCGTTCTCTCGCCAACGAAAGACGGATATAAACAGGCAATCCATATCCTTGACCACCGCTTTGACCGACATCATGTCGCCGTTCCTGCAGTACATGATGGCCTATAAGATCGGCCGAAACTTGGTTATAGAGGCGTTGAGGGCCTTGATATTTTATCGAGTAAATGAAAGTGTGTTTAGCCACCGTAGGCCAGTTGAGTAACACATCCGAGCTAAATTTTTCAATATACTTCGAAAGAGTTTTCGATAAATAGTCTCAAAGTCTTCAGCAGAGGGAAGCAGACAATGCGGACAGCACTATTGAAGCCAAGGATGAACCCTCGTTGAAAAATATGCTGTTGATTGGAGACGCAGTAATCTCAGTTTCGAGCATTCTATATAGTCAGCCTAAAGACAGGAACGGTTGAAGACATGATGCATTCCAAGGAAGAGGCCGCATTTGTAGTTATAATAAGATTCACGGCAACAAGATAGATGTTCATCGAAATGACAATAACCAATGCCGCCCGATTTGCCTTACTGACCGGTATTTGGTTAGCTGCAGCGGTTTCTCCTGCATGGGGTGGCTGGAAGCCAGTTTATGAGAACCCGGAGGGGAAGCCTTCTCTGCATGAAATTTATTCATTTGGGTGTTCTTTGTCGATCCCAAGATTGCGGCAACAAACCTGGGAGCGGATGCTGTCACTGCGGCTTATCTCATATAGACTCCGTCCCCCGAATTTCGGACCGGTCTGGGCAGGCTCACTTTGGCTTTACGGCCGCGAAAGCTAAGGATGTCCACTTTGGCTACATTCCGGTGAGGTTACATGACGCATCGAGGCCACTAGAAGGAGGAGGCTGTTTGGACAAGGAGTCAAAGCAACCTTTGTCAGTAACCATGTGACAAATGCCCTTCGTGGGGTCTTGAAGGTAAAAACTCTGTTCACACCCTGCATTATGCGGAGATGACGTCGTGTAAGATCTGCCTGCCAATAGAGTAAATGAGGGTAGGCTTTATCGAAAGAATCAGCAAGGCTTACGTAATCAAGGAATTCTCAGTCACATGCGTTGTGGGTTTTGACGTGTGTGCTTTTACCCTTTGGCGGCACTTCTTGGCTTGAGCCTCAGAAACGTGCCCGACATTCGCTCTGGAGTCTCAATCGGTAACGACGTGCCTGACGCCCGCTATACCAAAGATTTGAGCATAGACACAAGAAAACAAACCTCCACAATCAAATCACTCTCCGGTTGGATTGTAAATGGATCCTCGCCTAAACCGGCTGCAGCTAACACGGGAGTCCATTGTTTGAGATCAGTTGATTTCAACCAGTAAACCCAAAACCTGTTGGAACTAGAGTACACGGCGTAAAAGCGTAGTGAAAATGATCAAATGTCTCCGAGGAAATGCAAAATGAGTGTATAGTGGAGAATAGTACACGGTTATTCGTTGAGCACTAGAAAATGGGGTTACCGTGGCGGAAGTTAAACATCAGCCTGCCGTGTGGCAGCGTTTCAGCCTGGTAGCTAGTTGCTTTGCCCCAAATTTAGACCGCAAATAGCCCTAAAATACTAAATAAATGCAGGAAAATGTAAATCTAAGGAAGACATCCGAGGGTATTCGATCAGGAAGCAGCAAATACAAGACGTTGGTTCCTGTCCCACCGTTTCGTCTAATACCCTGGCAAACCAATGAGGCCGGCAGCTGTTCGTGACGGCTCAGAATAATTCAAAGAAGTGTCCCCGAAGGATGAGATGCTGGAGCCAGACAGCAAAATGTTTATCCAGGAGGTACTCGTGCTATTCCGAGAATATCCCGTGACGTCGTCCTTAAATTTTGCGAGAATGGCTCCACAAGCTGGACACCCCATCACTTCCCATAAACTGAAAGACTAGAAAGAATCACGTACTGTATTGGTGCTCACGAAAGAAAACCTGGCCCGCTCTGCCCTATGCGACGAGCCGGGTGCGTAGCGGAGTTGGGCTGGTGCTCTGAATTCCTTCTTCCAATAAAATTCTGTCTTCTGTCCAGAACCAGGTCTCTGCTCCATGGATCCACCAGTGAAGCTACTACTGGTAACACGCCTTGTACTCGCAACGGTTCATTACTGGACAGTGTTGAAAGTAACCTTCTATCTTGAGGCCCCTATTTTCTAAAGCTTCATCACCCTCCTATTGGCGGCCCCTCAAAGTGCGTACACTCGTGTAAGCTGCCAAGTAGGAGTGTCCAGCTTTACCAACGGATTCTCTCTCGACTGACATCTAATTCTTCGGCGAATCGCTTTTACAGGACTCGAGCATTGAGTCCGTCAGCTACCCCTGGTGGCCCACCAAAATTTTTCCCACCCACGTTAGGAGATGAGGTAGCTGGCGCTGCGGATAAACGTCGTGCTGCAATGGCCTTGGTTTACAGGGTTCAGGCTACTCCTTCGGACTGATTCCGGAGTAATAGCCGTTTGTGAGCTGCTGGACTCGAGAGATCAATTGTCGTTCGAGGGGATAGATGTGTGAAGCGCAGTCCTTGAAAACTCTCGGCAGAGAGCCGCAGCTGTGACACGCAGAACATGAAGTCGATGGTAAACTCACCGCTTTCTTTGGCAGAACTGAAGGCTTTGAAACGGAGGTGCTAGCAGGTGATTTAAGTGAACGAATTTACAACCCTGATGCTTTAGACGGTTGCCCGGGCGGGCGCCATGCTGAACCTCGTAGCGCATAGATGAAAGAAATAGGTTCTCTCGGTTTTATTTAGACAGCTTTTACCTATGTCCAGTGCGAATTCGCGACACATCAAGGAAACATGACGTTCTTGGTCTACAGGCACCTCGAGTCAAGTGGCTCACATAGCATGAGGCTACCGGTGGCGCCGTTCTGTCCAAAACTGTGGATCTCTTTTTTCTAAGTATGTGGAGTCGGGCCACAGATTGGTTGTTTTGCGGAAATTTTGCTTCAGCTCCATGATGTTTGACGTAAACCGCAAACCCGTTTGGCCGTACAACATTTATCTGACCCCGATTTCTCACTAGATATAAACAGAAACTGGCCAGTGAGCTGAGGTCCACGGCAAACTGCAATTAAGAAAAGCTTTGTGTCCGTATCCAGCAGGCAGTCGACATGGCCGTAGGTCTCACCTGCTGTCCCAGATCCGACACCAATGGAAAACTGGAGATTTCACAGGAGTCGTTCAGTTTGATGAAGCAGAACCTCAGCTCCCGAACAGTGAGAAGATGAAGTAGATACGGAAAAACCTCCAAAGGCAAGCCGACTCCGATATGCCCCAAGTGAGTCCTCGTAAAATAGTGGATCGAGGCAACCGAAGAAATAGAATTAGAAGCTGCCCCAGGCAACAGTAAAGGACTATTCAAACTTCCTTAGGACACCAGTGGACGGCGAACCCCGGTCTGTGAACCGAGATGCGATAGATATGAGGAGTCTATTTATGGCAAACAGCAAAGTTCCATACGTTGAGCAGAGTGTTTCAAGGAACATTTTAGCTCACCGCTGGCCGGTATAGCTACTCTAGCGTAGACAACTGTGATTCCTTTAGCAGTATAGTTTGAACCTACTTTGGAAGTGGATGCGAAGTCAAACAATCAATTAATGAGGCCACCAAAACCACTAGATATGACGTAATTCCCCCAGGTCCTTTCGGACTAGTATTGAGGGCCCGGTTAATTCCTTCATTAACCTGATATACGACGTTTGGAGAGAGGAGAATAAACCGGTAATATGGGGCGAGCCATGCATTGTGCCCATCTACAACAAGGGACTACACAATCGCCATAAGAACAGCTACGGGATTAGCTTGATTCTTATAGTCAACAGGGTCTTAGTAGCAATTTTGCTGCTCCGTCTCAAACATTCTCGCGAGGGGGAAGTCCGCGAGCAGCAGGCCAGATTCCACCCGGGCTGCCGACGCATTGACCAGATTTGCACTCTTCGTCTATTACTTCAGGAGCTCCACATACACTCTTGACCGACAATAACGGTCTACCCCAACTTGAAAGGCGTCTTCGATTCAGCCGATATAGCAGCTCTATGCGGTGCCCTGTACAGAAAAGACATGCCTCAGAATTTCACGGATCTGCCTGGGTAACTGCGCCTTTATACTTTCGGCAGCGTGAGGGCTTGCGGTGAACGATCCAGTCCATTCCAAACGACAAGGGATGTTGAGACAAGCTCTCTTTTTTCTTCTAAAGTGTTATTCGTTGCGATACGTGAGATGATGGAGAACACTTAGGCAAGTTTCTGTAGTGTAAGCATTTTAAAAAAGGACCGCGAGGTGCCATGTGATCCGGATTACGCGGACTCCCTCGTCTACTTGTTTGCATGTGTAGAGCGTGCGCAACACACACCAGATGGACTCGCGGGAGCTGTAGCTGCAGAGCGCACGCACTTTGCACCTTCCAATACTCAAGTGGTGCTGCATGACTTGAAAGTAAAACTTTTGAACTGAATGCTCGAAATGGAGGTGCTCGGAGTTGTCAACGGCTTTACTTACCCTTACATTATCATGACGATGGACGGAAGAATAGAACTCAAGATGGGAATGGGTACATCCAAGGCTTCACCGGCGTATACTGGTCTGAAGCGCCAGTGGAGCCGACCCGATATTTTGCAGAAGTTGAAAAGTCATTTTACCTGTGCCAAGGTGCTTTAAGTTTTGTGATGTGGTGAGAAGACTCCGGGGTCTCATGCGTTAGTTATTCGTCCTTTATAGGGTTTTCGACCATCAGTGTCTGCGTAGTGTCGGTAACTTGGATGGAATAGGGGAATAGGCAGAGCTGATGTCGGAAAGCGAATAGTGGGTGATAATTCAGAGAGTATTCTTCGCAGCATATACAGCTTGGCAGATTTATTTGGTTATGGCAGTGGTTACCAATGGCAAACACGCCTAAACCATAACGTGCCCTACTTCGTTTCTTTTTCATAAGCGAGAGAAGCCAGTAGGAGGCCAACAGATGAACTGGGCAACAGGGAACGGGAAGATAAACAGAAAACTCAGGAACAGAAGGTGCTTCATGTCATTGTAATGGGGTCCGAAAACCCTACATCTATTTGGCTGGAGACGATGAAATATAAACCAGCGGACCGTGAACAGCGGCGATCGTGCCGTTACCTTCTCCTGAACCAGGAAGATTAGTTGTATACCGTCCCTGCAGCTAGTCTATGGATTCCGCTTGTTGGTTCTTAGTTTGGTCTGACCTCTCCCCATCTTTCGTATGCTCTATTCTAGTTATATATGCGCCTTGGTGAGAAAGGTGGTGGTCATTGGGGCCTGACTCGCTTTTCTGCGCTATACTTCGACGAATTCTGAAGCTACATGAACCACGGAGCAACGACGTGGAGCGCTGCAAGTTCTAAGCTATCATCTACCAGGTATTTCGAATTACTCAGGGACAATGTCCCGTGCACGGCGGCCGTAAGGTGCAGCTATCGACCTCCCTATGAATCGTATCTGGGTTAATTAAGGTCAGTCTTCAAGAGACCATCAAGACCACCAGAATAACTACACCAACGAATTCATGAATTTAGAAAATTATCTTCCAAAAGAAAAGGCAATTTTGATCCGGATGATATTTTCATTCGCTTTTGTGCCGTACGCGTTCATCTTGTGCTCACTCTTAGTTTTTACTCAGCTGTGCAAAGGGGAAAACACTGTCATAATCAAACAAATGCTACGAAAATCCTCAAAATGATCAAAAATAAATATTTTTATTGTCTAAATAATTTGAGCAATTTTTATGTGATATGACGTCAAAACTTCTGTCAGTGTGTGACTTTCTATCAAACAAGCTCACTGCCAAATTCGGGCAATTCTTTGGTCATTCTCACCACTATTCAAAATTTGCTATGACGCCGTGGTTCCAATTTCGTTAAGGTTCGTAAAAAGTATACATATCTCCACCAGCTTGATAAATTGCATGTATATGTTTGCGTGTGGCGTAATATAGGATGGAAGAGGCCTTCTTTGCTGGTAGACTGAAGGAAAGCCGACGAAAACCAGGCTGATTCGTTACACCAAGAAAAAGGCAGGGGAAATAGTCGCCTGTCACTAAATCAACTGTTGCCTCATCGTCTCGAGAATACCCATGGCTTTATATAGGATTCCATCTTGGCGAAAAAATTGTTTGTAGTTATTCATTCCCAGCCTCTAACAAAATACATAGGAGTCCATAAACAGAAAGCACTTGGATAGACATGCAATAAACACTAATAATGGGCGGCGGTTTGTCGGCAGTCAATTTGTCCTTGTCATCATATTGGTTTATCTGACTTACGCTATCTGAGTGACAGGAGGAGAGATTCAATCGTTCTCGAACGATCTTAGACTATGGAAGCGGGAGTGCCTGGACCAAACGCTTTTGTGCGCAAAGGTCAGGGGTCGGCTTCCCGATTCAAGTTGCCTCGGTTAGCACTAGGATGTGCACCCATGCATTTGTTTTGAGGCACACGATACCAAACCACGAAAGCCGAGTTTGGATTCACCCGATGTCTGGTGTCAAGTGAGTGTGCTAAGACTGAGTCTTTTTTCGATCTACTCTGCCCTTTGAGGAACCAGCGTTGGTGATTCTCCTAGGTCGGAGCGGGTGGCTGTCGTGTCGTTTGACCTACACGCAATGCGGCACGAACACATCCGAAGACTTACATCACAAATGATAGGGTAAGCATCGGCAGCTTATTCTTGAAGTGAATCTGGATTAGAGGAACACATCAAAATAGGGCATACAGTAGCAGCTCTGAAAATGCTGAGAGTTTCTTTCTCCGGTCGTCGGTTTTAGATTTCACCCACAGTATTCACTTTATTTGGTATAATAATAAATATGTTATTCTTACGAACGGTTCCTCTGGTGATTTTAGGGAATCTTGAATGATATTTCTTTCAGTAAACTGGTCCAGATAACTAATCTCAATTGGTTTGTTCATTTTTTGCGTCATCTCGTTCTCCAGAATCTCCCCAAAAAATATTTTCCTCGCTTTGAAGGCAATGCGTTTCACCAAATTTCGTTTCGTTTGAATGCTGACGAAACCGGTAAAACTGAAATACTGACCGCTCCATGTTTGTTTCTGGTAAGCCTTTCACAAGGTCTGACCATCTCTTGTTCGCGTAGAGGGTCATATTGGGGAATGATCGTTGAATGTCAATTTCGCGTTCTGTTGCTAAGCAAAATACTTTGTATGTGTTGCTGCGTTCTGTTTGCTCGGAATCCAGGTTACAGGTAGATTTAGCCGCACAAATCATGTCAACCACAGATGAAGAATAGTTGTTGTAACTGATGACCGTGGATTTCAGCCTACTTCGCCTTAGTGTGATGAGTGTATACACTACTTGGTGAGTAGTTGATTGCTGAAAACAGAACTACCGTCAGCCGTGCATTGCCAATGCCGCCATGCCCAAGAGACCAAGCGCAATAAGATGAACGGTACCCGGCTGCTCCCTCTTTGGATAGTGTGTATCTTTAGGTGAAGAGGACAGCGACTTGGCTATTGTGCATGCTTTTACCATTTTCCTTGTTTTGTCCATGTCCGAAAGAGCTGCTTCCAGTGAACATTCTGTCACCAAGGCGCGTCTCTTGCGAACAACAAAAATTGGTGCCGTGACTGGGATGAATCTGCCGCGGCCCAAGCCTTTTAAGGACAATGATATGCAGATCTTCCCGAAGGACTTCAAAGAGCTGGCGTAGCTCTTGGGGACCCAAATGGGCCGAGCCAAGCTGATGGTCTGTCAAGGGCTTCCAAAGGACGGGCCGCGGGCAGCGCTGGATGAGGCGCGAGGGACCCGGAGGAGTTGAAGTGGGCCCCCGCGAAGGACGCCCTGATTGCGGAGCTTGACACCCTGGCCGACCGCCAGGACGCCTTGCGTAGGTTCAGGGCAGCCCAGCTGGCGGCTGTTGTGGAAACGCTGACGCACGCCGTCGAGCTCCGTTCGCTCCCGGATTGCGAGTTTCCAGCGCTGGATAAGGAGTCACGGGCAGACCTGTTGGCGAGCCGGTCATGGGTAGTCTGCCGGAGCCCATGCGTGGGATGATGTGCGTAGCTCGTGTCGGCCATTCCTTGGATGTGTTCCAGCTCTCGAAAGTGGCCCGAGAACTGGCCCCGCTTGACGTGCTTGTGGTCAATACGGCCAATGTCAGAAATTTGTGAAAAACGAGTGATCGTTAAGACAGTAACACTAGTTTTGCTAGGAGTGTGATGGCGGAGAGTGGACATAATGAAGATCCCCTAGCCAGTTTAAGCACAACAGCTTGGCACCAGAAATTAGATGAATCCAAACTCGGCTTTTGTGGTTTGGTATCGTGTGCCTCAAAACAAATGCATGGGTGCACATCCTAGTGCTAACCGAGGCAACTTGAATCGGGAAGCCGACCCCTGACCTTTGCGCACAAAAGCGTTTGGTCCAGGCACTCCCGCTTCCATAGTCTAAGATCGTTCGAGAACGATTGAATCTCTCCTCCTGTCACTCAGATAGCGTAAGTCAGATAAACCAATATGATGACAAGGACAAATTGACTGCCGACAAACCGCCGCCCATTATTAGTGTTTATTGCATGTCTATCCAAGTGCTTTCTGTTTATGGACTCCTATGTATTTTGTTGGAGGCTGGGAATGAACAACTAAAAAACGGTTTTTTCTTTAAAATGAACTTTTACTTATCTGCGGACAATGCTACTTTCAATGGAAACCCCCTCGGAGAACCGATTTTTCACGGTGAACGTCAAGGTGCATTTTTTCTTTGAAGTTGGACCTTCAAGACAGGCATAACAACAACGTATATGAGTGGATCAGCCAGTATTTCAACGGTAACCTCGGCTGCTTTTACCTTCGGAATCGTCTTTTCTTTTGGCGTTACTTGTATCCCTCATGGATTCTGAAGAGCAGCACTAACTCATAATGTATCACAGTCCCGAATTTTTCGCAAAACTAGTCCATACTTTGTCTGCTACTTTCCTTTTTGTTTGACAAATATGTATATATATACATATATATTTGTTACAGGACCCAGCATACGGTAGTTCGTCTTGTGGGAAACGGTTTTCATACTAACTGTCTTTGAAATTAACGTTCAAAAATGTCCTGCCTTCTGATATTTCCCTACGTTCGACTTTCTCGCTTACCCAGACCTTCGTATCTTGGATCTCGTGACCGCTCTACTCAAGAATGCTAAGAACCTCCCAAATATTCTGATTTCAGAAGCTCTCAAACACCAAGTTTGTACAATTATCAGTATGCCATTTCAATTACAAGCTCACCGATTTCTGCAAACCGTTCTTTCCCAATCAGTAATGGATCGATGATTCCGATCAATGGGACGGATAACAGGCAAATGAACTAAGAAGCAGGCAGTTTGGGTAGATTTGGAAAAGCATGCACCCATTTACAAGCAAATACAATGAAAGTCGTGCCACCTCAATTGTGCTTGCAATTTGGCGCTAGTACTGCATCCAAAAGTTCCCTTTGATGTAGCCCTTTTGAGTGCTTTTGCTGAGCCTCCTGTGTAGTGCTGAGTTGTGAAATTCGCTGCAGGTATGCCAGTCGACAGGTGAGAGGAATCACCGGCAGTGGTAATAATTTAATTTGCTTATGGTCTCTTTGCAATCACAGCAACGTTGAACTTCATTTGTTTGTGGCCGCGGTCCAAAATCCGCTACAATTCTCAGGCTCTACTTTCCATGGGTTTGTCTCACCCTCTTGCAGACGAATTTGCGCAATGAAAGTGGCTGCTTCCGTAGCAGTTTGAGCTCCTGTGCACGTTAAAAGAGCTAACCACTCATTGGCCAACTGAACAACGAATAAGCTTGGCATTGAACGACGGCAGCTGGGCGCCTATTTTGGATGGGCCTAGAGCGCCTCATTCCAGCCTGCAAGCATGCGGAACCCGCTGGTGCTGAAGCGCCTACAGGCAGAAGCATATCAGACATGGAGGGTGCAGGCGCCGTCAAACTCTCACCAACAGTCACCAAACATCACGAGGAATGCAACGAGTAATATACTAGAAGTTTTTCGACCGTCAAAACATCCGGTCTACAGCCATTATCAAGGTCAGTCCACGTCGCGATTCCACAAGAAGGCTTCCGTATGGAGAGTTCTCTTCTTTGACGCCCTCAAAAAGTTACTGTTCGGCTGGATGCTGATTTACAGGCGCAGCTGCCATTTGGCCGCTGCTGTTGCAAGCTCCTCACACAGGCTCCCAAACGCGCCCCAACCACCGAATCTCCGGATAGCTTTTTCGTTATCACCGTTCGTGGAGACCACCATTTTGGTGAATGCGCTTCTACAGTACTGAGCATAACAGTAACGTGTGAGTGTTCCGCGCATTATGGAGGACCGTAGAAAGCATTCACTAGGGACAGTGCGTCGTAAGGTGTAGCCACCTCAAGACCCGCTCCAGATACTTGCCACGTTAATTCCTGTCCATAATCCGTTTGTCATTCTATCTTAAAATATCTGATTCGTATTTCCTTGCAGATTCTAACTTCAGCTTTGTAGGCCTTTGCTTCCAACTGCAGTTAGGTTTAGTCAGGCAAGCTGAGCGGTCAGTAAGACAAGATCGACCCGAGTAATATGGGTCTTCAGATTGGTCAGGTTTAAAGTGTAAAACTTATTTAAATTTCAATGATGCAGTTCGAATGATGCTCACAAACCCATGTTCAACGATGCTTATGACCAACTTCAGACCAGCTTGCAAATTCAGAGGCTAAGCTCAAAATGTATCACAGTCCTGAACGGGTTGCTAACAACACGTCTCGGATATATTGCTCGGTGTATGCAGTAAAATCTGCAGTTTTCTGCTAATAAGTTACCTAGCCTCGTGACATTTCTGCTGCACTTTTCTGGATGATCAACTGCATGATTAAAAGATGGCGAGGAAAATCGCATCACTTTACAAACGAGGCTGCCAGAGCGAAACCTAAACATTTGCGGTGGACCGCAGAATTCATGGGAAATTCGACGACGTAAAAGCAGCTACTGAAACAAAATCCAGAATCTCATTCAAAATTATTTCTTCTACAGCGGTGGACTCAAGTTATGACAGCCAAGCCAAAACACGTCCAAAGTACCAGCCCAGTATACCAGCGCCCTCCAAATCATCGACCGACCCATGCCGTGCGGTGTGCTCCATTTACGCTCTGAATGTCGATTTCATAAAGTTGTATGGTATGTTCACGCTAAACCAGATCATATCCAAAAGGGTTGTCGTGGTGATCAGCGTGACCCGACTGAGGCTAAACCCAATGATTGTAGTACAGTTTTTGGACTTTATTGACGCCGTACTCTTTCTGGCAATGATCATCGTCATTCCTACCCGGCAAACAACTTTTGTTTTGTCACGCTGGAACAAACTGCTCCTGATTTGACAGCCAAATACACACTTTTTTATGAATCCGCGCTGATCGTTTTTCGCTCCCTAATTTTTCCTCTTCAGGTTCACATGGACACCTCGTGACTCAGCTTCAGTTTTCTGGCTGCTAGCGAAGTGCTACTCCATTCGTGACTGTAGCTACCCACCGGTTCCCTACTCCACTTTGTCTCGTTAGTCCTAAAAGCTCTGAGCTTCATGCAGCAGTGAAAGATCCCAACATTTCCCACACGGCTACTTTCTCCACCTCTTTCATGGGGCACATGTTTGCTGTCGAAGTGAAGGATTTATCGCCAGAAAAAGCGTTTAGGTTGATAAATTTCCGGCCGTGCAAGCAAACAACAAAGCTGCCACGATTCGGAGGGTCACTGTTCACCAACAAGATCTAGTGGGAGAATGCGAATCGGTAGCTGAAAAAACAACCGAGAAATCACAGATGCGGCAATAAGAAATAAAATGCACCAAGTCTTAAATAGAATAAGACGAGATGGCACGCTTTTTCAAGTCGAACCGTTTGCATGAGTAGCCTGCATTTGGATAGTGATGAGAAGTGACGAAATTTCACCTACGATCTGTAGTGGCTTCAGGGCTACACCGAATCTTTGACTGTAGCTCTGTGCTCTGACAACTGAGAGGAGTGAGGATACTTTCGATGTGTGAGCCAAGAACAACCTAGACAGTGCTTCTTTGCAAATCTCTTTAGAAAACAAACGTAAGAAACCAACGACAGTCAACAGCAAACGGGGTTTTCTGTTCACCTTTTATCTTAGGGACAAAAGGTTCCATTTCGAATATAGTAGGAACGTGTCCTCGGGTTCACCGATTGTTTGCAAGCAGTGAGAAAATACAAAGATGGTGTTGTTATGTTCCGGAACAAATGAGAGCTGGATCAACTATTACCGGAGTTGCTCCAAAGTTTCACTGACTGCAATCGGTCTCCAAACTATAAAAATACAGCTTTAGAACGACTAGATCACTCGGGATTAACTGTTCCAAAAGATTGCTATAAACAAGGACCCAAACGACTAAAACATCTACCGAAATCTCCATCTCAAACAAAGTGACCGAACTTCATTCAGTTCTAGGATATTCACGACACTATCCGCGGTTTTCACAATTCTTCTACTGAATCTCAGCCGACTTCAACTTTCAAGTCTCATTATCAAGGCACTGGACCAATCAACACGGAGAGATTTTGAAAAGCCTTGTCGCTTGTGTGATAGGCAGATCATTTTTGACAATTTAGGCCATTTGTGACTGCAAAACCTACTACTCCATTGATAGGTGCACCGCTGTTTTGGACGGAGGACATTCTCGAGCAGAAAAGCTGTCCGATACTGTTCGTTCCCTGATGACTGAGCATAGCAAAAAGCGGATACTCACAGGCCAAGAAGAAGGTCTTAGCGGTGGTTTGGAGCGTACGCGGCTTGCTTGAGTCCCCGCCAGGTGCCCTTTTTATGGTAGTGACCGACATCTTGGCCTGATTTACATATATGATTTAAAAGCATCGCTACCGAGAGCGACGACCGCCGCCGTTAAAAGACGACCAAATAACCTCAGCGGTAATGACTATGATATCAAATTCCGTCCGGGTTCGCAGAATCCGCATGCAGATTGTTGTCACGGTTTAACTATTTTCGCCAAAGGACCAGAAATTTGCCTCCCATATGAGCTGCTCCTAATTCACAGAGACGAGAGGATACACATTACAAAGAACTGTTATCACAGGGTCATCTCATTAATGGATCGTCCGTGGAAACGTACAGAAAGGAAAGGCCTCCTTGAGATACACAAGCAGAAAACCCGACTCTCGAAAGCCACAGATGGAGTTCCGAAAGTTGAAAACCAAGTTCTCATACCGCCAACTTCCAGAAAACCAGTTCGCGGAGAGGTAATCAAGGGCCACTTGGGGACTCAGCAAGTAAAGTATTTTGAAAGACATGCGTTGGCAGTCGGGAATGGATCAAGGCATTTGGTCGGAGGCAAGAAACTGCAATCTTTGCAAACAGATCATAAACCGGGAACCAAGCCAGGCAGTGGCGAGAAAATCCTCTTCCATGGCAAAGAGTACGTGCTTATTTTTGTGAATCTCTTCCCACCCGGTGCTACGCTGTGGTGTTGATTTAAGAACGTTCACACTGGCGGAATCGTATCTCACGGAAAACAATATGGCATCTTCTGTCAAAAATACACTTCGCAAATGTTTCAGCAGAGGGGTTATTCGGCGGATCCTTCAAAACAGCTTGTCACCAATATCCTGAGACGATTCTGAAAGCTGGCTGGACAGAGCCGGGTGCCGGCATCTGAGCGCAACCGAACTTCATCGGTGCCCTGAAGATGCAACAGAAGGTGTGGTGTGCTCAGGTAAAGTGCTCTAGCCAAGCCCAACTCGAGAATGTTTCCCGACTAGCAAGTGATGATCGGCCATCCTCCTTTGCCACACCCGAGATGCATCGCTTGCAATCTCCAAGAAGGATCCAGTTATTCAGTTCAATTCCAGAAGACTGCCGTTATCTCACATTTATTTGCATTTCAGCACCGTCACGTGCTCTCACGGCAACAAACTTCGAACAACTCGCGTAATCGTCACGAAACCATTCGGCTAATCTGTGGTCGGGAATACGAACCTCGACGGTGCATCGATATGTCAGCTCCACTTCAGCCAAATTCATTTCAAAGTGGTCCCCGAAGATGAGACCGACTACAAGACTGAGGTGGCCGAGAATCCATACAAGGACTATGATGATGACAGCGATCAGTCCATTTGGCCAATCGAAATGACCACCGTAGCTGCGGAGGCTCGGTTGAAAGAACATTACGACGATTACGACAAACTGACAGGGAGATCTTGATGGAGGAATGTTATGGTGAATGGGCGGGCATCAACCATCATACAGCCGTGTGCCTCTTTGTTACTATGAATGCTGTGAAACCCCAAATTATCGGAATGGCCGGAACAGGTACAGCGGAAGTTCTCTGTAATTTGCCAACTACTAATCCACCTAGTATTTTCTTTTATTTGTCACGACACATTAACCGTGCCATTGCGTAGAGTCAGTTTTCTCCTTGCTTTGTTTTTTATTTTTCCGCGTGGAAGCTAATTCTATAAAACCAACCAATCGGACTAGTTTATGTAATACACTGACCTACCTCGACCACTCGTGTCTTCTCCCTATCGGCCTCTAGTCATGGTTACTCCACTGAAACTCTTGTTGTTCATTCGTTATAGCTAGTCTTTGATCATGCCTGAATAGGAAAGCTCGTATGTGGAAAAACTAATGTTTGCATTTCCGGCAATATAAAAGACCCAGACAGAGAGCTCCGCTTGTCAGGTCTTTTGCTCCACCTGGTGCTCGTTTTGATCGTCTCCATACAGACACATAGAAACCAGTATTCTCGTTGCCCGGGCACACCCATGTTTATTGTACGCCAGTGAACGTAACACAGAGCCTCAGGTTATTCCCATCTCTATTGCCGTGACCGAATCACTGGCTCAAAACATGATGGAAAGGAGACCTCAATATAATGGATTTGTTAAAGTCACTAACGATCAAAAGCAACAATTCCAGCTCGATCTTTTCTCTACGGTAATCTATATACTGGGTGCGGATCGCAATCGCACTGACTAGCACGATCCGGAATCTACCGGTTTAGTCGGAAGTTTCCATCACTAGCCAAAAAGAGCGCCAAAAAACAAGAGAGCCTCAGCAGGTGTGAAAAGCTACCCCTGGCTTTGTCCGTTATCGGAATTTTCTGAAAGGCATATATCCAGTGTTCCACGGCAGAACACCTCTGTGGCACGATATCGCGAATGCCAGGGGACTGCTTTACACTGCGCAGCAGGGATGTCCCTGCCGTAGAGGTTTCCATTCATCAGTTACCTATGTCCCTGGCGGTATACAATCCGCTGCCGTGGTAAAAGACCTAGATCTGCTTGTGCTTGAAAATTTCTAACCCGCCGAGCAGTGCACGTCAGCAGCGGTCAGGGCAAACAGGACGCCCCCCAAATCGAGACGAAAGTTGGTGTCTAGAGAGGCCGGAGTATTACTACCTATATACAAGGGACGGCGAGGCACCTCTTGGAGACTTTTGTTCAGGCATGGGCACTGAGCCTTGTGAAGGACAGAAAGGTGTTAGGGGACTTTCAAAAAGAATTTACTCCGATAGTACATGGGATGCACGGGACGTCTACCAGTAAAGACCGAAAATCCCTAATCTATTCTCCCCGGATCTTCGTAGGCAAGCGGAGACCTGATAGTGCTGTAAGTTATGTGGGGTATCAATACGACCGACCGAACTTTACTGACTGGTTGCCACGATATCGCATTCAGGGTGCACGACCGTACGTTGGACAAATCAATGGCAAGAGTATAAGCGCATGTTTCTTTTCCCGCGAAGTCATAAACAAGGGGAACAAGTCGCCTCTACGCAAAGCTACGTCAAACTCAGTCGGTATCTTTAAGTACAAACTGGATGCGTGCTGAGCACAAGTATTTCCAGACTGTCACTAACCTTCCAAGGAAGCTATTCTGTTTGTTTTCATTATCCGTCTTTTCGCCCTCCTGACTAACTATCTCATTCTGCATCTCACCAATCCAGAGTTTTCTTACTGCACCTTTTACCATCACAGCCGTCCCGTCACCCTACTCATCATCATTCCATTGTTAAGCCTCAATATTTTTCAAGGACTCGGGGTATATTTCACACGGTGACAGTGGCAAGTAGAGGCGTCGAACCTACATTGCTTTGAGGCCTCTGCCCTCGAGGGCCAGCCTGTTTTTTCTTCTTTCCAGCTACTTAAAAACACTGAATTGCATTGGGTCGCGATTGAGTCAAACACGAACTGTGCCGTAGTATTTCTCAGCGATAAAGTTCGTGGTCATCGGTTCGACACGAATTAACAAATTCAAATATTGTCGTATGCCGATCACATCCACTACGGTTTTTTTCCCGTCTGCTGTGCTTTCTTTTCGTGGTATATGGTCTTATGGCACGTTTAGCTAATCACATAGTTTCGGGAAATTTGGGCACGAACGTTTGCCTTCTAGCTTGTCTATACCACTGTCGTTCCATAGCACCAACGAAACTGCCGATTTGGCTTTCAAACGTCATAGTGGTGGGTGGTTTCTCGACAGTGAGCGTTATTGATGTGGTTCACCTGCATAAGGATTTTTAAGTTTTCCTCATATTGGATCGGGACCGACTTACGCCTTGAATGTGTAGCCCTGGTACTCAGTTCGCAACGCGATGAAAAATGTACTTGGCCGCGCGCAAGTCAGCCGAAGTTGGAAAGCTTGAGTGCGGCAACATGCGTGTTTGACGAACGCAACGGCATGCTGGAACAGCCAGCGCGGTTGGGCTTCAATCCGTGATGGGTACTTTGGCTTTAGTGGCGAGTGTTACCTTTCGTGCCTCCGACCACGAACGACCTGAGCAACAGAGCCAGCACAAGCCGTTCTCCATGATGCAACCCGGTCGTTGTGCATCGATCGAAAAATCGCGTCTTCATAAATAGTGAGTCTGACCCGAGTAGATCTCGCTTGTGATCTCCTAGTTGGGACTGTACAGTAGGGTCCGTCGCTGGCAGGATTTCCCAAATTTCGTTTGCTTGTGTTTGTAATTGCCTTTGTTAACTTGCAGGTGTCCAACGCCAGGTAAATCAAGTCTCGATTCAATGAGCATTGTGTTTGATATGTGTAAAATCTGTCAAACAGAATGAGCTAGAAGGCGAAAAAAGCGAAAAAGGAACGGACCACGAGTGGCGATTTGTCCAAACGCGTTGACGCTGAAGACAAGCGCCGACCCGAAAAATAACCACACTTCTGGCGCAACACAGAACGAATCCCTTGGTGACTAGTTTCACTGAGACGGTCACACTAGTGTGCGACAGGCTATGGAGGCCGATAGACACTACTCGGCGAGCACGGACAATGTTTAGTGGTCGAAGTCGACTCTGTGGCACATCGTGAATAATACTTGCACCCGATATTGGAGGGGTCACTCGCACTACGAACTGAGAATTTCCGGTTCCGGGCTGCCCTGGCTCACGATCCGATTTGTTGGGTTGCTGTGAATGCATCCAAATCCATGCCCATACCAGTGGATGCCGATATGTTAGGGGCAGGAGAGTGAATCCCCTAAGGGAAAGTGCGCCATGGATGTTTGTTGGATGTCCGAGGTAATCTACGGGGCTCAGACTTAGTGGCGAATCGAGCGTAGCGAATATCGATCGAAAGTTGACTGCAGGGCGTCTGGTGTTGGATTATGGTCTGTGGACATTGTGGACCTTTGCCCGTGATGTTTGTGACGGAAGTTTTGGATACCAAAATGGAATGACAAATAACTTGATAAACCAGATGTATGCTACCTCGACCGCCGCAAGATGTTTGGCAGCGTAAAACATAGGTTGCCTCCATATTCGCTCGGGGGTATTGGCGTGGTTATAAGGCTCATGAAATGGTTGGAAGCTTGCTAAGTTGACCGTTGATATTACATCAAACTTGAAGGATTGAAGCCTCGGTGGCGACAACGCCTAATGGGATCCATCAGTGATCGCCACTAGGTCCTATACTGTCCCTGAATCACGTGAACAACTTACCGCGGGCCACAAGAACGCGTTGTTTCATGCTTGCTGGAGATGTGAAGGGTCCGGGCTGCGAAGATTTTATCGGGGCCAGGTGGGCTACAATGCGAAAACCGGCCAGCAGTGGTGGGGTTTTTCCCGCTGAATCTCAAATGAGCGTGAGGAAATTGGCCAAAGTAATAGAACAACCAGACAGGTTTTCAGCCACGAACAAGCCCTTGTTTACCGGCGATAATAAGTCCACTTTCCTTGAACACAGGATGAAACTCACCAGTCCGACTGCTGATAAATCTCTCACATCTTCCCCAAAATAGGAAAAAGTGTCCTAGCACTGCACAGGCATTCTTACGAATTTTCTGCCTCCATTCTCTTGCGCAGGCTCTCTAATAGTATTCGAGTTTTTGCTGAGAAACCATACAAGGCACGAATATTCTGCACTTCGCCGGCCAGATCGGATATTATATAACAGTTTATTTCGGAGATGCCTGAATCATGCTCAAAGCATGGCCAAACTTTGCAAACGACAATACTGACCTGAAATTCGTGAATAATTTAAGAATACGCGAGACGAATGAGGGTTAGCAAGAACCAGAGAACAGATAAGAGAGGGATAAATGTATGCTCATGAAGGAGTGATGGAGAAAGTTTTGGTGAACCCAGTGATGGATTAAAATCTATGCCTGGCAAACATGAAGAGTTAGACCACGCGGAGGATCTGGCTGAGCCAACTTATGGAGATCGAAACCTGGGAGTTTTACATGAGGAGGACTGAAAATTTGTATGAAAAACTACGGTTGAGTTAAACGATGAAGAAGAAAAGAGAAGAAGGGATGAACAAATTATTGAGTTTTTTGGCTAAGGGCTAGGTAACAATGAGCTAAGCACCATTGTAACAAATGGACGGTGTCAATTTGAACACAGGAAGCGACCAATGCAAGACCTAAGGAGAGGGTCAGATGACGGCAGTGGCGCGGAAGTGTCGAGATGCGGTTAATGTGAGACGAAGACGTAGACAAAATGGACGCTTATCATGAGGGGCGGCATGGTGGCAAGAGAACTGACCCGTGAGGAATTGGAGGGGGCCGAGAGAATATGTGGATATATATATATGCTTATTTATGCATGGGTATAATTATATATAAGTGCAGGAGCAAATAGCCGTGAAGGGATGGAACACGGAACTGGAAATGCTTGAAAGAGGCAGGTAGGGTTTGTTCAAAAGGTGAGGAATAAACTCGGATGACCCATGATGAACTTTTTTGCGACAGATGAATATGTTTGATTAACAGAGAAATAGAAACAACTTTGAGAGCACAGAGGTGACGGCTGCGACCAGAAGTTGATAAAGGAGAGTACGAAGAAAAGGACCGATGAAAACAGGTATGAGTGAATCTGGCAATCTGGGGGTTACAGGTGTGACACATGGTAACGGCCGAAACTGAGTGAGGCAGTAATAAACGGATGCGTGTTATGCTGCAAGAAGATGGTCGTGAAAATGGCAGGAAAATGCAGAGCGAAGAGAAATACATGTTGGCTAGAGTAATGTAAAAACTCATTGAAGAAGGGTACCTTGGAGGCCAGAAGAAATGTGGTGCTGAGATGCCGCAGTTGCACAGGCTGGTAACATAGGAAAGAAAACAGGAAGTACAAGATCAGAAGGATCAGGTAGTAGCAGATCACACGGTTCGAAGCTGTGAGCGAAAATGATGACTTCACATACAATCAAGATCAGAAACAAACACTCATTTCCAAGTATTCCATACCTAGGGTTTCCCAGTGCGCGCCGGTCAAAAATCTTGCCGCGATCGCCAAGTTTTCCTACTCGATTTTCTCACCTTCGTTGACCATTGAATCTGGAACTGCTTGCGCTCCACTAGCTCGCTTGACCGTATCCACTGTGTCCGATATAACACTTACGGTCGGTGATGAATCTGAAATATGGTGTAACAAAGGGCCCTTATTGCGCCACAGTTTTGATTAAATCCCGCCAGCGTAGCTTCAACTTGGCGTGCCTGGTGCTGCAAATTGTTCCGCCTAACTTTGGCTTATCTCTGAAATATGAATGTTTTCTGTCATAGTGGAAGGCATCCACCATTGTCCCTCCAAACGGAAACGGTCCTCTCATTCATCCCGTGAATAATCGACGGAATAACCACAAACACGTAGCTTCTAGACTACATGAGCACCTAATTAAAAAGCGCCTCGTTGAGTATTTAATGTCCAATAACTTGGTACATAAAAGCGAACATGATTTTCTCAAAATTTGGTTTTGTAACGCCGGCCTTGTTGACTTTTTCAATACGGTCACTGCAGATGCAAACAATAGGAAATGCCTGACTGTCATCCCCATAGATGTGACACAAGCATTAAACTGCGTTCCTCACTCGTGGCTCTTAACGAAGCTCGAAGTGTGTGGGCTTGAATCCCCTATCCTCAACTGACTTTCCTTTTATCTTTCCTACCGCAGCCAAGTAGTTTCAGTTTCAGAACCATCTCCAACACCCTCTTCCGTTACCAGTGATATCATCCAGGGAAGCCCGCTAGAGTTGCTACTGGTCCTAATGAACAATAATGGTTTCCTCCCCAAAGTACATCACGGCACCTATTCCTATTTGCGGAAGACAGAAATTTTGTATGAATTCTCACTTGAGGGCCCCAACAAAGCGTTTATCAAATAAACGGTTTGATCTGGAATGCCTTGAAAGATGGGGTCGCTCCCGGGAGACGGGGTGCTTTGTTAGGAAATGCGCCGTTGTAACTTTACGTTGTCAGGTCTGTCCGAACTCTTTTTTATACGTAACTTCCTTATCATCCACAACACATCGGTACGGGATCATGAGTTGCATTACTCGTGCACCTCAAACTTCTCGTGGCACCCATCTTTCCAGGCTTCCAGGGCAAATAAGTTCTTGTGACGTCCGAGTAGATCCTCCCTCCTGCTAGATACAAATCTCTTACCTTATCCGTCCTAGGCCCGATCCTGCATGCAGTACTGCCCCATCATCTTCAAACCGACACTCCAGTGAATATGCAATGCTCATTCATGAAACAGCTACTTGGCTGAACTACTGCTTTTAGTTATAAAGAACACTGCGCCTCCCTCACATTGAACCCATTTGGCCACGCCGTATGAGACCTAACCGTTATTTCCTTGATGGGCTCGTTCATCGCCCGGCATTCTCTTCCAGTGACACAACATGTATCCAATGGACCACGCCCTTGTTGTTATTAAAGCGAGGCTATCCATGTATACAGTTCGTTTCTGCTAAAATATTCCAGACTTTGGAGTTGACTCCCCATTGTAATGACTCGATGTGTCTCCCCATCAGCTTTGAAACATCAATAGCCCATTACCTCTACGGTAATGGAAACGTGATGTTACCTGCCACTAACATGTCCGAGGCTCAAGTTTCGAAGAACGACCTGACTTCCGGCTATTCTTTGAAGCTTCATAATATACGTTTCATTCCCAAGAAACCTCGTGCACCCTAGCAAGTTTTATTCCTCGAAATCCTTCCCTCAGTCCAGGGCCGTTCGTAATCCCGTCGGCTGCTGCCAGTCGTTCCTCGTCTCTTACCATTCTCCTCGCTGTTCGGTTGATAACTTTTTATCGTTCCTGCACTCTGCCCTAAAGCATCTCTATTCAATTTGCTCACATTTATTCGCACTTGAATCCGCTCCTTCCTGATTTTTGTCCCATCACTAAACTACGCCAAGACTCAGGATAGAGTGATACTAGATCATTGCAGGGTTTCTCTTGGATTTGTCGCTCAATTCAAATACCTATCTTCTACCGTTTTACTTGCTCAGTTCTCCTTTTGCTCAACCCATCTTCCACCCAGGTTTGTCCATGGCATCGTTGTTTCATCCCATCTCCAATCTACAGCTGGCACGATTGCCAGACCGCACTGTCTTCCAACTTTCACTTCAGAACTTACCGACCGAGTGTCTTTTCGCTTATTCCATCCCATGAACACCATCTTGGTACATTTGTTTGCCTAATAAAGAAAAATGAACAATCGACACAGTTTGACATTCGCACCTCACCAGATTGCTGTCTCACTTGGTTTGGTCTCTGGAAATCACTAAACCCAGCTACCAGATCTTTGACCACTCTGTTGGAGGCTCTACTACAATTCATTCCAATCCCAAAGGTGAGAGACGCGGTCGGTGGATCACACCTTCTGTCACCGAAAAGGACTTTCAGGTTAGGTGCCCAATGCTTGACCAGTCCCACCCACTAGCACATTTTGCGGATTACGGAACTGCATCCTCAGGCTTGTACCGCTGCCACTAACAGATCATTCACTCTGTCTTTTCCAGCGACGGCATTTTCACCAAGCCTGCTTCTGATATTGAGACCGCATTTTAACTCATCGTGCCCTGCAAAATCTATCACTCCATTTTTGTGCTATATAGCGCGTAGCTTTCGCTCCTACCGAGCAATTCCTCCTCTCATTCACATACTATATTCGTTCTTATAATTAGTCATCGATTGTGGCAAGCACTTTACTGCCTAAACTCCCTGCAGCTCATTTATGGTCACCCTTCAGTCCCAGTTACAAACCGCAGATGGGCTAGGCCAGACGCCGCGGCTACTATTTATCCACTGGCACATTTACTGTCATCGCCACCTGGTGACTCATTTTATCTGGTTTGGTAAATATACAATTTTGCAAGTAACCAGCATCCAGAACCCACCAACATTTCCGACACCCGACTTATGCCATGCAGTAGCTAGTGTTTCACCATGGCATCCCAAAAATGATAGCTTATTTTGGATTATTCCGAGGCATGCTGCAATGCAGGATCAAACAGTACAGTTGAAGGCCGAATCAGAGTTACAAGAGGATTGTACAATTATGTGAACACGATTGAGTGTGAGAGAAAGCACTGAAGTCAATTGTTGTGGTACCCGCCGAAGAATTTGGACTCAGGCTCAGGTGGTCGAGTTGGCTGGCTTGGGGTGTAATTATTCTGCCAAAGTATGAATTGGATGGGGAATGGTGAAGAGTCACACAAATCCTACGGAAAGAAGACTGACCTGCCAGAGAACCATACAGGATTGACGGATACATGGATTTCGTGAACAAGAAACATTATTGAAGGAGACGTAATCAAGCAATGGAGCTTTGCAGTTTATGAGAGGGGTACGATGTAAAATAAGACGGTAAAAATGGTGGCATTCTACGCAAAGAACAAGAAAAATCTGTCGAGGACTACAGTTGTGAAGTTCAGTGACCCTGTATCAGTTGAGCCAGTTTTATACCAAACGGACAGCAAACTGGACTGTGGTTGTGGAGTGATGGCAAAAGAAGTGGCCGGATAAAAATATATACACTTGAGCGTATTGCTTGCTTTCAGAGGAAAGGAATATAATGCATCAACATAAAACTGGGAACCGGCAAAAAATCGATTGGGAATGTGTAGCTATGACGGTGGCAGGAACGTGGCTTGCAAGAGAGATGAGCAACTTAATGACAGTTAAGTATTTACATACTGATGCTTCTTAGCAAAGACCACACCTGGTTTAAAGAGTGTATCAAGGATCAAAAATGTCTGAGGCGATTAATCGGAATAGAACATCGGAAGGGAAATACACAAAACAGACGATGGATAGCTTTGCAAAGTTAGGCAGCCGGATATGGGTGGAATGTTTGATAGACCAAGGTGACTGCACACCTGGACCGTGGTTGCCAAAGTGATGGTGAGAGGAGTGGCCGAATAAAAACATAGACTTTCAGCGGGTTGTATGCCTTCAGAGGGAAGAAATTCATTGCATCACATGAAACTGGGAACTGGCAAACAAATGGTGTGGTTCCCAACTACAACAGTGGGAAAGACACAGCCGGCACAAGTGCTGAAGTGACGGGTAGGAGACTACGAATTCACGTTCGTTACAGAGGGTGGGCCACTTTATGGCGACAGAACGGAGATCTTGGGCACAAGGGCTGAACAGATGTGCAAACGTGGGATATGATGCCTTGCTATATGAGGATACCGCAATGTAACAGACCTAAGTGGACAATCAGCGGAACTGACAGAGGAGGCAAACAATCGCAGAATCATCGATTAATAGGAATCCTTAGGGATAAATTTCGCAGCGAAACATACTGTTTGAAGATCGTGGTACGAATTGGATGGCGACATTATATGCCTTAGTTATCGAATATTTTGGTAAAAGTAGCAAACGGGAGTGAGCTTTATCTTAGAGAATGGTTAAGTTTACGAAAGAGACTAGTGAATAGTTTGGCATGAAACGGCGGGGAAGTAGATCGGGAACAACGAAGTAAAAATATTGATGGATTTTCAAGTATGCGATTATTATGCATCAAAGAAAGTCAATTTTGCTGGGTGTGGAAGACGGTAAATGATGATGGCGAATTTGGAAGCGAGCACGATTGAGAATCCATGTTAGATGGAGCAGACAGCAGCATATTTGCATCATTTCGATTACATGAATGGCATTCCTCTTTTTCAATCCGCGACCAGTGCTAGTCGGTGAGGCTGACCGTGCGCCGGATACCTAACCTGGAAGCCACTCCTTAAGGCAGGAAGTGTGATCCATCAACCTAGTTGCGCCTGCACATCGTTCCAGACGTCCTGCATGCCCGATGTGCAACGGTCAAAGCGGTGGATCTGACCGCGCCCCGGGAGTTGCACCGGACATGTTGGTCGAGACCACACAGACGCAGAAATGGAGTATTTTAAGAGGTCGCGAGGGGTCCTGGAGGGAGGAGTCAAGGAACGAGCGACGGAATGATGGACGAGTATAAGATTTCCAGCCGGAAGTGAGGACCAGATAATTCGCCGGTATTACCCCAGGATCATTCCAAGACATCAAAAGCGAGATGAGCGCCGGTTGTTTGCCTGGAAACATTAGAATAGAGATGCAGTCTGGAATGCTCCAAGCGGAGGATCGATGGTCAGTAGTGAAAAAGAAGCCTAGTAGTTTGGACACACACAACTTCGGGAAGAATGAGAGTGAATGAGAATACAAAAATACTGACCAAAACTAAGAACAAGAATGATGATTTGATGGGTACGCGATGATCACCGAAATTGGATTTGATGTTGGAATGCTGGGGTAAAATAAATAAAGGAATGGGGTCAGTTTACACCAAGTAAAGCAAATTGAGTACGATGGAGATAGATAAGAGAAGTTAAAGCGCCAGAATTAGGGAGAGTCTGACAAGATCGGCGTCAGTGATGTGAGTCATTCTAAGAGGTACCAATATGCTGGCGGTGGAGGAGACATATTTCGTAGGTGACGTCAACGTTGCAGAGATTGATACCCGAGTCATTTTTTATCTATCTATTCAAACTACTAGCCTACCCTCATAAGCTTGTTCCAACTCGGTGAAGGTATGAATGAAGTGAAGTACTTTGGCGACATCTAAGTATTTTGTAAAGACAATTTTGAATCAGTCCAGTGTCTGATAGGCCCGAATGTCTCCAGGCAGTCTGCTCCAAATACGAGAACAAATGATGATGAAGAACGTTTCCCTTGGTTATGTCGTGGAGTACGAAACCCAAGTAGTATGGTTCCAGTTACAAAGAGGGTGAGGTGCATCTTGAGCGAAACAAACACCAGTGATGGATGCACGCGCTCCAGAATGTAGGGGGTTGAATACAAGATAAAGATTGAGCTTCAAACGTCGTAGCCATAGGGCTTAAGGTCTTAGTAGCGCACATCCCTCCTCGTAATTCATGGGAGTTGGTGAGCCGAGTAAGTGCCGGGTGAAGGATTGCTGATCTCATTCGATCGCAAGTCTGTCAGATTTGCGCATGTGAGTGTGAACTAGGGGCAGTATTCGAACTGCAGTCTGGCGTAGGATTCAAAGATCAGAAGCCGTCTATTGCGCATTTCTAAAGTTAGGCAGATGAGGGCTGTCGTTCTCATTGTCTTGGCCGCCTGGTGGGTGGCTTGTTTTCGAAAAGTGAACAAGCAAGAATACTATAGGCCGACACCTCGTACTGGCGGAGTAATAGGGATGTACGAGCGACTCAGGCAGAATTTGACTTTGATACGTGAGAATAGCACTTTAGGCAGCGTGGAAACTCATTTTCCATGTGTTGCACCATATGTCAAGAGCGTTTAGGTCGTCAGCTCTTTTGGTGAGGGTATAGGTCAGAGTGTGGGGCTCGTTGGTCCTTTCGCAGGCAAGCTGCAATTTCTCGAACTTGCGCTGCATCTTCTGTTGTTGATAGGTCTTTCTCGTACTGACTTTGATTATCTCCGGAGACATGATATGTCGGAGGGAGTTCTATCAGTAAGCCAAGGTTCAGTTACGAGAAACACATCCGAGTGGGATTTCAGGGCAAAGGAGCGGACGGATGTAAGTTTGCTCACAAGGGAGCGGGCAGTAAAATGTGAAATAGCGACACTATCATTATCGTGGCCATGACGTATATTGAATGTATAACCCCTTAAGTTGGCTGCCAGGTTTGGAGAAATTGTAGCCACTGGTGAACTGTGAGATGGTTTTTGGAAGAGACGTGGTATGGGAGGGGGCGGGAAGTTCAGAGAAAACGGGAAAACCGGAAAATTTGGATGAGGTGGCATTGAGTTCAAAAGCTCACGACTACTTGGAATTGGAGAGCAGAAAGCATGTGGTTGGGTAGGCCGTAAGCAGTCAGTAGATCTGAAACGTCTTGTAGAGACTTCGTTTTCGTGGTTAAACGAAGTGTTGCTGTGTCACTCTATCTGAAGGCAAACGACTGATTGGGCTTATGGGAGCAAGGCTCGGGTCCCCTAGGTAAGATGACTGATTTTGCCGATGGAGTTACCCTATTTATTGTCGAATTCGTTACGGATACTGGTGCAAATACAACTAGCCTCCTATCTCCCTGAAGTATGCAGGGGATGGTTAGTTCTGACGTACACAGTTGAGGGATTATTGGTTATACTTCAGGCCCTGGGCTATTTTTCCAAACCGGTGTGGGATTTTGGACTCCTGCGGGGATCGTCTTTCGTTTTTTGAGATATATTCTGTATGAGTAGTTAGTAGGTTTAACCAGGCACTTTTTGAGCTAGTTGAGGCAATCATGTCAATCGGGGTTTTAAGTTTAAATTTGTTGCTAGTCCGGAGGTCGGTTTTGTGGACTTCAAGGAGCGCAATAATTTAGAGTGTTTCACTGGGATTTTTTGCAAATTTCGACACTTGCAATGTGGCTCAGATGGAGCGAAGATTAACGAGCTATCTAGGTTGACAGCATTTTTGCGACTTACTACAGGAAAGGTCTTTGTATATTAGCAGGCGCTTCATGAATTGACCACCTGAGAGGGACTATTGGCTTATGTTTACCAGGGTTATGGTTCTCGGCAGGGATTTTGTGAACCTCACCTAGTAGAAGGTTTTTATCGAACAGTGTTCTCGCCCGATTGAATCCTGTATTTGCAACGAAAAAAAGACTGTCCGCTAATAAATTCCTTGGCGGCACGTTCAGTCCTACACTGAAACAGGAGTGTAGATGTATTTTGTGGTGACGTTTTCCAGAGTCTGGCAAAGTAACAAGGTTGTGATTCTGGAATTTTGAATACTATTGCATTGTCCGCCTTTTTGATGCGTTAAATAATTCGGAGGCAAACGTATCGATGAACTCCGTGGTTGAGAGTAGGTTTGCCTGAAAGTAGTGTACAGATGAGTCGAGCAAGAGGGCTAATGGACTTGAGCGCCCGAGGATTTGGTTAGAAGCGTCAAACCGGGAGAAAAAACTATTCACAGTTTTGCTTATTTCAGCGTTTGCTTTGATAGCATCTCCAAGTACATCTACGAGGAAGACTGGACAACTTTTCAAGATTCTTGGGAGGTGGAGGATCTTAGAAAAGCGAGAATTAGCTGTGAATCTGGGCCGGTGGGCGTCAATGGAAAGCATAGCTAGGCTGTTGGAGTGATTATTCGGTAATTGAAAGCAATATAACAGGAAGTAAAAACGTGCCGGTAGGGTGACAACAGCCGAATAATGGGCAAAACACCGGACTGTGTCAAACTACTAGGTTTTTATAAAAGGTAGGGGAAAAGTGACCATATATGTTTGAGAGACCGAATGAAACGAGACTGCTTGTTGAGGGTTTTCCGTAATGGAATAAGCTCGTTAGAAATCACGAATCTCTAAAACGTTCCACTGCACAGATTCGCGATTATAACTGACGTCCGCAGGTTGATGCAACGAAGTTATCGCCACTATCGGATCAGTAATTAGGTTGAAACAGTAATACATACTGGCAATAGATAGATACCCGGCTTACCGCTGAATAGGGACAAAGACTAAGACAACCTGATTAGGCATCACGATGACCCTGACCCGCATATTCCCGCTGCTTCCCATGCCATGCGAGTGTCCCCTTGGCCGTCTTCTGAACCTCCCATCAGAGTCCCTCTGACCGTATTTCTGAGTGATCCCCAGTGAATAACTTACTCAGTACTCGTAGGGAGGTTGAGAACGCCACGAAGTAGTGTCATTCTGTAAGAGTGCCTCAAGCTGTTGGCCAAAACGCACTTTTCTCGGAATCAAAGCGTCGCATTCTGCCTTCGCATCCATGAATGAAGTCCCTTTGATGAAAAAAGCAATTTTCCGGACTACTCTCACCTAGTAATTGCACCTGAGTCCACCCACATGGTGCTCCCGAGTGCTGCCTGTCCACGAACGACACGCTTCACAGTGATCGCCCGTTTCTTTCTCATACAGTATATCTTCCCTTGTTTGTTTCAGCCGCTAATACAAAAAAAAACGTTGCGGCATCCTAAAATGTATCCTCGGATTGCTGGTAATTCTGTGGAATGGTGGGAACACAGCATGGCCCGAAACTGTACTTCTTGTGCTGCAAGGCGCATCATCGGAAGACCTGAATCGTCCCAGCGCTTCACCGGAAAGTTGCCGGAAACATTCCGGAACCCCCAGCATGGCCTTCAAAGGAAACAAGTTCTTACTGCACTACACGGTCAAGTTCGATTAACCTCACTTTGTGCTAAGTTACTGGATGTTCATTGTAACAACCTGCATAATTGAGTGAAAAATGGGACCAGTGTTAGTTTTTCTTCCGGTTGCCATTCACCATGATGAACCAGTAAAGCCTGGGCATAGTGCCCTTCACCATAAAACAAAAGCAATCCTTAAACAGAGCAAGTTTTCAGTACTTTACCCCAAACGGCCACTGACGATGATAACAAACCCGTCGCGAGGGGGCACGTGCAACGGATGACAAAGTAAAACCTGAACTTACTCCGAATTCGCCAAATCAAGTGCCGCGGTGGTGGTTTAGCAATTCACGAGAATAAATGTGGACAGGGAAACCTCGTATGATTCAGGAGAGTAGTTTAGGCAGAAATGCATGATTTTCTTATCAGGATGACCAAAGATCCTCTGCCTCTCGTTACCGGCGTTGTACCGAAATATTGCTGTGGGCAATGTTCTCTCAGCACTGCGGTTATTTGTTTTTCTGAATGGCGAAAACTTTGTGCAGTTTTAGCCCTGGAATAGAATGGGGAAAAAATGGGTAACTTGTGTTCCACCATAGAGCTGCCTAACATAACAAGGGGTGCACTGCCACCCAACAATGGTTCAACGCTTTCTTAAAACCCTTTATTGTTTTTGTATTTATGGCCTACTCTGGGGCTCATTCCGATAGACCACCGCACAGTTCAAGGAGCCATTCGCCCTAAGTTGGAGCCTTGAATGTTTCCTTTTTACCCTGAGGCTTTATCTTCTTGTGTCTTTTTCCGGCTTGGATAGTAAAGCTCTCCTCGATTTTTACCTGGAAGTTCCTTCATCACCTTGATGACTTCTTTCAAATTCTTGCAAATGCTTTTTCTTCAAGAACAGATCCAGAACACAGAGGCTTTCTATAAGGGTAACCCCCCTTGCCCAGTCACCTTTCTGGTGGCCAGCTCGCACTTTCCACAGACAGTCAAATTCCTCCTGGCAGTACGGTGCATATGCTAGCTCCCAGGACTTCATGCGTAGCTGAACTACGGTTTGGTATACCGCAGCGAAAATATCTGGCTCTCTACTCGACATGGTGAATACAGTTAGAAAGAGTTCTCTCCTGGCTATATTGGCTGCTGCGATGAAACGCTTCGACGGCTTGAATTCGGTGTCCAGCATAACACCCAATTCTTTGGCCTGAGAGACCATTTGCGAGGTCCCCACACAATTTCCGCCGTCCTCTGTCTCTGCGGTCAAGCATTAGCACTAAGAGTAAAATCTAATTTACGTGACCGGTTCTGTACTTTCAACTAGTCGACCTCAATACCTGCTCCAAGTATAATAACTTCATCGGCAAATACAAAGGTGGGGTCCGTGTGATCACTTGCCAGGTCATTGATGAAGATGATGACGAGCAGAGGGTCGAGCTCGAAGCCGTGTGGAACACTACCCGTAATATGTTCCAACTTTGAAACATGAGCAACCACAAAACCGAAAAACGTTGCCCTGGTAAAAAAGTAAGAGCACATCACCTGGCTTACACCAAGGTTCCGGTAGACTGCAGTTCGACGCCAAGAAGCCTGCAGTACACACGATCAAATGCCTCGCTGGAGTCCATAGTAAAGACAGTGTAAGACACATCTGAGCAATGCGTAGCCAATTTTGCAACCTGTCTCGCAGTCGGAAGGCGATTATCCGTGAAATTATTCAATGCTAGATTATTGGATGAAAAGTGAGACGAAACAGATACAAACCACAATTATGCGATCACAATGACTCAAAAAACGAAAATCGAATTGCGGAGTGCGAGAGAGGAGCACGTGCGTCGCGTAGGCCTGGAACAAGAATATGACAGAGCAGCGCGCTGGACGGAAGCAAACAAACGTTGTTTCGTAGAGGCATGTAGTGCGGAGAACAAGCCAACAGTGTAAATAGGCGGGTGATGTAAGAGGAACATGGGATTACCGTGTTTCTCGGGGGGATTTTCCACGACCGGTCAGTACACCGCCGACCAAAATCCTCCCAGATTCGAACATACTCAAAAGTATAGTACGAGGATATTGATTCTTCCTAGCTTCCGAGACTGCTGTCATTGCGCGTACCTAATACATTGACGCCAACGTCCTACTCGCGATCGCGCTGGATTCGGTGGCCATACCGACGAGAGGTCAATCTGCATCCTCTATAGGAACGACTGATCGATGGAGTGAGTGGAGGTGGAAAATAGGTGTGATCCTCGGGAGGGCCGTCGTGCATTGGCTATTTGTGCTTGCGCGAGTGTGCTTGTGGGTATATGATTGAGTCACAGCTACTGCGGTGCGCGAAAACCTTCCGTAGCGTCAACGAAAAATGGTGAGCACTGCAACGTCTTCGATGGGGGTTATGAAGTATAAACGTGTATCGTGTAGGTGTGTATGTGTCAGGCTGTTTATTAGTTTAGTAAGTCAGTATGTCCCAAACGCTCCCACAAATGAAAGGTTCCTTTAACCACCTGGGAGAAGAATGAGAAACAGTCTGTTGGGTTTCCGTGTTATCGAGTTATTCGTCTTTACTCTCAAGGAGGCTGACACTGCTTACATCGCGGATTAGCCTTCTTTGGCGGCCTTTATCTTCACAGTTCTTATAATCCCGTCAGAATTATTGATGGTTCCCATAGCCATGCCCAAATGCCAGGTGCTGAAAAGTGCTTGTTCGTCTGCGATCAAAGCTACAACCCCCAACTTGAATGGTCTCACTTTGATCAGCCGCTTCTGTCGTGCTTGCAGAGCCGGTAGGTGACCCCGCAGCCACCGCCTCCAAAAAACCTTGGCAACATAATTTTCCTGCTCCCATCCACGAAAGTTAATCCTTCAAAGGTTTACCGGTCCTTGGTAACCATCCGCCGACCTTAACGTCAATGGGTCAGTCGAGGTGACTGCCAAATGATTAGGGTGCCTGTTGGTTACTGGAACCAGTGAACGGTTTATCAGAACTCCTCCGACATCGGTCATCACGGTGCTCAACGTTTCGTCGTCGGGCGGCTGTTGCTAAATGACCAACAGCCATATTCACCTGGTGGACCGGATCGGGGGTTCCCACACGCCACCAAGATGACTGGCATGCGACGGATTGAAGTCTCATCGTATACCATAAGCCACGGTTCGATTTTGCAGTTGATCCCTGTTCATGTCTTTGTGCCAACACTGCAGCTCCCGGTGCGTGCCCATGAAGTGCGACCAATTATCGGAGTATATATCTGCCGGTTCGCCTCTTCGGTTGATGAGGCGCTAAAAGACCAGGAGGAAAGGGTCGGTGCCATCGGATACTTAACTTCTTAGTGCACAGCAAGCAACTCCATGCACGTTATAAAGCACCCGTATCGTCTTTTCAACCTCTTCCCACACTTGACCCACAAATGCCTAAAGTAGCCCAGTCCAGTTTCGCTGAACAGCCGCCAACCTGGAGTCAATCTGCATTCTTGTAGCGGGACCATGTGTTGTTTGCCCGCTGCAGAATTGCATCTCCTGCTATATGCACAAAGTCGTATCACGCGTTTTCCAATCGCCTTCTCTCTCAGCAACCAAAGGCCTCTTCGTATGACGCTCGTCACGTGGCTTTTCCCGGCATATCCGTCCACGGCATGGAGATTTTGGATCATTAGCACTATCAGAGGTTGTTGAGCCGGCAGCAACATGGGGTACTTTGTGTCAAAGCTCAGTTGGAAGTTGGTCAGCCTACCATCTACCCGTGGCAGCCCACTGATGAAATTGGGGTTTGAATGCTTCAAGTCACCTCTCGGAGATGATATTTTCTTGTCGTTTGGTCCCGCTCCTTCCGCTCTCCCGAGTTCTCGGGTGAAAGCCTCCCGTTGTATCATCTTGAATATATCGTGTTTTGCGGCTCGCAGTTCATCGGGACTTTTCGAACCCAGTCGTATCCGGCTGGAGGGGCAAACCTCTATGGTTACCAGCAAATGCCTCTCGAACCTGGCCAAACAAACTAATGAACGAAGTGCCTTCATCCGGGAGGAAAACCTGACTGTGCGTAACAGAATGAACGTTGCTTCGACGACCGTGGCCATCACTACACCTTTGATCTCCAGTTCCAATTCCAGAGCGGTTTTGGTTCGTACACGGGCCAGTTCTGTTTAGGCGTTTGCTGGAATTTCGGTCTTTCCATCCACGTGTCGAGTTGCCGGAAGTTGGTCACAGCTCAGGAGCACAGATCGGCTGGGTTATCGCCAGACCTGCCTGATTACACTGGCCCACGGCCGATTCGTCGTGGATGATTGTGATCCAAATAGCAACGAAAGTAATAGAATGGCTTCTGAATTTGTTAGTTTAGTACAGTACCATCGTCGAGTCCGTCCAAAAACTAGCCGACCGTATGTAGAGTTCGAAACATCTCTTCATTGCTTGTATCGCACGAACGGCTAACACGGTTGGGCTGAGTTCAATGCGTGGGATCGAAACCGACTTAAGTGGGGCAACCAGGGCTTTGGCAGACACAATCCTCGTAGTATTTTGTCTCTCTCCCGCTCCGTGACCGAGTTCGGATGCTTCAGAAAAGGCGTGTAATCTTCCCATCCGTGTCTCAGGGCCAGAAGGCAAACATCGTGGAATCGGTATGTTTTTTTCTCTAGGTTGTTCAAAAACCCCTCCCAGTCCAGCCGGTCTTCTCGGTCCACTGGCTGGTCCTAATCAACTCACTTACGGAAGCGCCGCTTCAGCAGGATCTTCGCGGGTAACAGCCAGGCGGAGACAAAACTATGCGGATCGAACAAACTAGAGGCTGCAGATATTATGCCACGACGAGTTACTGGCAGCTCGGGAGCGTACAACTCGAAAACAAAGTCGTCTGCTTCGTCTTTCATTGTATTCCTATAGTGCGTTCGGTAGGAAGTGCAGAGCCGTCCGAATCTCTAACCCTTTCGGCCCCCTCGTGGCACGGAATGACCTGGAGCACATTTGAAGCTTTAGACATACACTTCGTCAGATGAGGTCAGCCCCCTTCTAGCAACCCTGTTAGACCTCTGAACTGCGCTGGGGCCGAGTCTTGATCATCAAACGACCCGACATAGTTAGTAACGTAGAAGATACTGTTGACGCTATCTACCACCGACCGGTGGACCGAATTTCTACGCTTTTTCGTTGATTTTCAAGGAAACTAGTTCACAAAAAACGGCTTTGATATGGTTTAGAACCGGTGGACAGTCATCCTTTAATTTTGCACCGCATTTTCTTGGTTATTATCTCCCCACCGGAGGAAAAGCAACGCACCTCGTTCTTCTAACGGTATTTTCACCTGTTGAAAAAGTTCTCTGATATCGGCAGACAAGGCCACTCTGCCCACTCAAAAGCGGCACAAAACTTCGATCAATGGCATGGTCCAGCCAGGCTCCTGTAGTACGCGATCGTTAGGCGACTTGTCCTTGAACTTGCGTGCACAGTCGAAAATCACCCACAGAATTTCTTGAGGTTGACAGACGGGTGGTGGGGCAAATACCAGAGCCCTCCCGGCAGTGGAAGGTAGCAGGTATCTTTTCAACGTAAATGGGAGCTTTGTTTTGCTTAATTACCTCCGCATTTCGTTCCTAAAAATCCTAGTCTCGAACAAAGCGTTGTTTCCGTCGAAGTAGTCTTTGTAGAGCAGAGTTTTTGTTATCAACCCAAGGGTCAGCTGGTGTGCGCCATAGTAGGGGGACCTTAAACGGTATTTTAAGGCCTAGAGTTCCTTGTTGCACTGTCTGCAGGGCGAAGTGGGCTCCTTGAGACGATGATAGTCTTTTATCTCCGACGTCGTGAAAGTCTTTTTTCATACAGCAGCTGCAACTGGTAGTCTTTGCGGTCCGTTTTGGCTTCTACTTACTTCACGGAATCAAGCCCTCCCATTAGACCATATTATATCTATCCCAGTGCCGTGCGTTCGGATTAAGGTGCCTGGCGGTTGCCCACCCCCTGGTTCCGTACTCAATGTGCTTCTGGGACATCACAGTCCATTAGGAGGTCCACTTCGTCGTCCCCCCGGTCTGCGACCGTTGCATATTGCAGGTGAGGCCACTCAGTTAAAATTGTGTTCACCGGCCTTGGTGCCTGCATTAGGAGATCAGCTAATGCAAATGCCCTCGTTTGTTTGATTTGCTAGCTAGCGTCTAAGGAGATGAGCTGTAACTTCAACCAGCCGGCACCCAATACTTGTGTTTCGCCCGCCGTGCGCTTTGCAAACGACGTCGCACTCTTAGCGAGCCTATGTTTGTCTGCAAACCGCTCCCCCACTAGATTTATGTCCGATCCACTGCCGAAGAAAGCCAGCGCTTTGACCATCCTAGTCCGGGTTATCACCCATACGTCAACTACCCCTAAACGTGCTGGTTAACTGGCGGCCGCGAAATTGAACAGGTCACACTGGGCCTATTGTTCGCCCCTGGTGTAGTTTCTCTCGCCTGGCATAACAAGCGATGGTGTCTGCACGCCAACCCTTGTGACTGGCTAGTGCCAAGTTTGTTTACTCGGTTACCGTCCCGGGTGAGTCGACCAAATCCACTGTCGGCTATCTGGGCTCACCTAGCATGCCTCGGGCGTCTCCGAAATTAACCATTATTAATATTATTATTAATATTGGGTCAAATCTTCGAAGTTAGCCTCAACGTCGCCCAGGCATATGCATTCCACATCTTCCACCCACTGACCCTATAGTTCGGGAGAGAGGTGACGGGGTTTGTCCTCCAACGTTTGCATTGCATCGAGTTCGGCCCTGTAACTCAAATGGTCCAGGGCTATTGAACAGTTCTGCATTTTGATCATTGGGTCGGCCATTATTCAGACATAGCCCCTGGTTCATCTGGCCTCTGCAATCACGCCCTCTATTAGATTACGGGCTAACTTGGGTAGCTGGCCGAACAGATCCTTCATAATCGTTCATGCTCGTGTGCAGCTTTGGTCCGGGTCGAGCATGATACACTCGTCGATAGCTTTTCTAGCTCCGCCTCGACAGTATTGAGTCAGATGAAGAAACCTTTGTCAGGGATCGGTTATCTCAACGAAAGTTTCGAACTGCCTGATGAAAATGCAGCAGTGTTGAGATCGTCCGTCGAAAACTATCAGTTATGCCGTTGGCCGATCGATCGTTGGTGGTGCTGATGTTTTATATTTGGCTAGTGGCGCAGAGTTTCCAATTTAATTTGTCCCGACCTGTCGGATGTGTCGTAGTCGTTGGCATAGTGATAACGCTCGTCCTGTCTATGATAATAGTATATTCCTCGGCCATGGTCGAGACGCACGCGCAAGCGCATGATCACGGTGTACAACGTTACTCAAAACAGTGAAATTTACACGAACATCAAGAAAGCGAGTCGAAAACGTCAGAAGCAAAACAACATAGCTAGATATAGTTTAGATCGACGGAAATGATAATGGTTTGCCTGGAAAGAACGGTTTGGTTTCGAATCCAAGTTGGTTGATGGTGGCTCGTGGAAATACAAAGTATGTTGAGAAAATATAGTGCTAAGGATGCGTTATAAACCAAAATAATGCAACCTGTGGATAACGGAGGCCTATTGGGGTTCTATGAAAGTAATCTGTTATGAACATGGAGTGATGAAAGAGATGAATGGAAGATCACTCGTGAAATTTAGTGAATGTGAAGAAAACGGCTTTCTATGAAAATGACGTTGGCCCGAAATGATGGATATTCCCGGTTGCAATAAACGGAGTGCGTCATGAAAAGTGGAGACATGAACAAACTGTGTGGAAGTGGACAAAGAACCATTGATGAACGTAGAGGAAACAGCAATCTATATAAAAGATGAGTCGAGGTTCAGGATCAATAACCCGTATGATTCAGAAAAAAGAAGCGCAAGTTGAAGGCCTTGAATTAGGCAAGAGTCAAATTTTAGCCGGATACCGATCAGAAGAAAAATGAAACCTTGCCAGAGAAAACTGAGTGAAAAATCTGCGCGTAGGCTCACGTCATATTGTTCTGTTACGCTGACAACAAGTTTTGACTTATTGATTCTCAGTGACTCATTACTGGAAACCACGGATGAGGGGGATAAGTAGACTCGCGTTTGGATGGTGTATCGAAATTTATTGAGTAAAAAATTCCTGTGTTGCTTATTCGGGCACTGTTATTGGAATGTTTCAAATGAGACCAAGGTGATGTGCATCATCCCGTGGGTATGTTTAATCAGGCGGGGTGAGGGAGGTGTCATACAGTCAGTAGTTGGTTGCTTGTGAACTGTTATTTGTGAAGACTCCAACAGTGACATCAGCATTAGAGGTGTTACGTTAGAAGACTACTATCAATCTGCTGGTAAGCAACTGGGGTATTTTAAGTCGTGTGGCTCGACTGCAATCGACATCTTTGTTTCTTGGGCCTGTTGCCCAGCTGATAACGTTTGTTGGTCTGGACACAACATAATTGACTTCAATAGATCGACATCCCTGCAATCAATATTACCCTCGGTAATACTCGAGCGAGCACTGACAGAATTAGGTGGCTTAGCAATAACTAAAGAAACAAAAGTATTCAAAACCATCACAGTGACTTGCCGCATTACTTCCTGACCAGATTCAAATTGCATCGGCCAGATTGCGTATTTTCTCGTTTCAAGTTGATACACTGAATGTTGGGAGACAGCTTTGAGCAACATATAGCCAAATTTGCAGCGGATCTCGCAATCGGAAGGCGATTATCCGTGAAATTCTACAATGCTGGATTATTGGATGAAAAGTGAGACGAAACAGATACAAACCACAATTATGCGATCACAATGACTCAAAAAACGAAAATCGAATTGCGGAGTGCGAGAGAGGAGCACGTGCGTCGCGTAGGCCTGGAACAAGAATATGACAGAGCAGCGCGCTGGACGGAAGCAAACAAACGTTGTTTCGTAAAGGCATGTAGTGCGGAGAACAAGCCAACAGTGTAAATAGGCGAGTGATGTAAGAGGAACATGGGATTACCGTGTTTCTCGGGGGGATTTTCCACGACCAGTCAATACAGAGAGCAATCGACTGTTTCCCGTTCAGACGCTCGTTCACTTCATCAAGGAACAGTTGGGGATTTAACAAACAAGATGTTCCCGTCACAAACCCACAATGCGCATTATACATGACAGAGGTCCGTTCCCTAACCATTCTTTCCACGCACTAAGTAAAGCTGAAGGTAACCTAACCAGCCAGTAATTTTCGGCCCTCTTCCGGAGTCCGGTCTTATTAGGCCCTACCACTGTGGATTTTCTCTGGTCACCTGGCCCAATTCCTTTTCTAGGTGTCGTTCTATACAGCGTCGTCAAGAGAGCCTTCAAGACCTTGGTCAGAGGTTGAACTTTGGCCGGATGAACCCCATCTGCTCTTGCGGTTTTTATTCTAAACAAGGTTTGCAGTTTTGTGTACACCCCTTATTCTCTTAAACTTAGTTCCGATATTGAAGGCGCCTGTAGTCCCCATGCTCTTTCCTTCGAATAATTTGCCAGTAAATTTGTGGTCTGTAAGAATGCCATAAGCCATTTTGCCTTGTCTCCGTGAATTAGAGCTGGTCGTCCTTGTGCCCATTTCAAATATGCTACCATTCTACCATACTTTCCTGAAAACAAACGTGAGCGAGGAACCGCTTGGATTTATACGGACCGATGCAGCCAGCTGACGCTCAAAAGAGTATTTCTCAAATCTCCGGACTGCATGAGCTCTGCTCCTGCCATGCTACAGCTGTCCCCTGCAAACTCGTTCTCCCCCTACAGTGGTCTACGAACAGCTATAGCCTGACAAATTTTTTGACTTCCGTCACGTGGGTCGATTTCCAATGTTGAATAAATTCAGAGCTGCAAACTCCTCTGTAGGTCTGAATAGCCCCATCTTTATGGCATCCCAAAGTTCCTCGGCGGAAGCCTTTGTGTGACTAAGTTTCAACCAAACTTCCTCCGTCGCCCTCTCCAGTTCATCTGTATTGATTCCCCCATGGCGCCTAGGTAACACAATTTCTTTCGGCGCTTTGCTCAGACTTACTGTGATCCTGAGGACTTCGTGATCACTTTTGCCTACTAGCGATTCCCATTTTATTTTATTAACTTCCTGACGGTACCGCGCTATGAATAAATCTGGGAAAGTTAGGTACTTCCCTCCCCTGTCTAGTAGCCCTCGTCACACGCCGCGTAAGTGCATGCAACCGGACCCACTGAGGAAACTGGTCCATTTTCTAATCCCCTTGGGGCGATAGCGGCTTCGCAGTTAATTTCTGGCAGGCTATGATCTCCCAATGAGACTAACGTCACTGTCCGTGACAGCACTGTGTCCAGTATCTGCAAAAGCTCGACGTCTTCCCCATCTATAGCTAACCGTGCCCTGTGGATACATAGAATACAAACTGTCCGCACCTCGAAGCATTACTTGGCTTGTGTAGGACCACAGACCGAGGTGAACGTAGCCTCGCAGTGGGTTGTATCCGTCCGTATTGATAACTTCACTCCGCTTTCTGTCTTTCGTCCACTATATCCTGTCTGGAGGCAGCATTTACCTGAACGAGCATTTTTGGTAGTATCTGGCTTATTCCGAGTTTCCGCCCGTGCGACGACGTCAAACTCTGTGGTCCTAGTCGGGGAAGCCCCCCGTTTTCCCCTGCCCTCGATCTGTTTCCTAGTGGACATTCGCCGCTAGATGTGCAACAGTAACGGTATGCGCTTCACCCAAACAGTCCCGGAATCAGCCTTTGCACCATACGTTGGCAGTTTGACATCCGATCCGGAATAACCCCGTGGTTTCCGGTAGATGTATAGACCGCAGGCAAGTAGGGCGGCCACGACATGCGGAAGATCCATGGGTTCGCAAAGTAGAACTGATCAGTGCACGCACATATATGTGGGTCAGTTCTTTTTGTTGTTATAGGTTATTCTCTGAATATCTTACACTACGATTTCGCAGTTATAGCGTAGTGACACTGCATTATTTTCTGGCAACCATCAGCTTTATTGATTCAGCATGTACAAACTTCGTTTTGTCATGCGGACCAAGCTGATCTCATAATGGCAGACAGACATTGTAATGCTTTTGTGACTGTGCATACTCCTGTCTACTGTCCTTTTAATTTCCGGGAGCCGTTTTAACCATGAGGCGGAGACTCCCAAAGCTGCAGGCACCCCACCCCTCTCTCCTGTTGAACAGTGACGTTGACCCCGACCCCAACCTGTCGTACAATTAGCCGGACTTTTGGTTAGTCTTCCACAACCAAACTCTTAGAGCAACATTCCAACATTGAGCTTTAGAGGCTGTACATCAGCTTATAAACGAGAATTGCACCAACAAAGTGTTACGAGAAAGCCGGCCAATGAATTGAAGGGCACCCGCCAAAACGGGAACAATACAAACAATATTTATCTAGTATACAATAACCTTACTGTCACCAGCGTTGCCAGAATCTGTGTAAAAGTAACGTCCTTGCCATCCACAGAGGGTTTTGTGGAAAAGTCCTCAGTGCGTAAGGATTGCCTTACCCAAATCCATATAGGCGCAGTCCAAACTACACTGCAACGGTCGCATATGACAAAGACGTTTGCCAAAGTCTTGCTCCCGCTGTTTGGCTTTGTGGCCGTAGAGTTGGGGTTCGTAAGTAATATACACGAGTGAAGTCTGTTGAACAAGTACCGTAGAATCAGCGAGTCAATTTTGTTGCGAGTTTGGGATTCGGTAATCAAGCCAGGCATCAACCAGAGCTACAACATCAGCGTTCACCCCTTGCTGAAGCCTGAAGCCGGTTCATTCACTACAAAAGGTGTGGGTAGGATGAGTAACTACCCATCTGTTTTACTAGTTTCAGGAGGCACACGGCCTCCTACGGAGGTCAAGCCCTTATGCACGGCTTTGGAACATTTGTCGCTCACCGTAGGTTAAAGTTCAAACACCTCAGCCACTTCCCAAATTATTGACCTAGCGACAGTCTGAGTATTATGAGTGGAGCATCTCGTGATTTTTAATCGTAAAGGTCGCAAACGGACAGGGCGGCCATGTAAACTTTATCCCAAGAATAAGGTTCACGGCCCGTCTGAGCCAAGTCACCATAATCTTTGGTTCAGTCCTATTTGAAAAGCTCGGCGAGAGGTTCTCTGCAAGCGAGATAGTGCAATCATGAATAATGGCAAAACATGCCTTCATCTCCTTAGCCACTTTCAAGAGCATTCCACGCTTTCCAGCCGAGAGCTGCGGAATTGATCTCCATTGTTCTGAGAAAGTTGCCATTTAGTGGCTGTCACTTCGGATTCATTTTCTGTATGAACCTTTGTGTGGTTTTGTTTCGACTGTGCCGTCCCTCCCCGTTTCGTACTTTTTTTTGGACTAGCTTTCACGAGGTTTTCGTCGCTTTCTCTTCTGACGCGCTTCTGGTTCCAACTAACTGGGAGCTATCTTCCTGCCCTTTGCTTCGTTTGTGAGTGCATTTGCCTAGATGCATTTCTCGTATTAGTACTGATTAGGTGCCCCGATATAAATGATAAAATACGGAGTCTCTCTACCAGTCCGAGTCTTCCCTATTTATTCTACTGAGAGGATTCCGTTTCTGGTTCGCCGTGACACCTCACACAGGACTCATTCATGGGCTACTAAGCAAAATGTTTTGTAATTCTATCCGGCATACGCCGTACGGTATGAAGTCGCTGGAGAAGGCATTCTTCGGTTATTTCACTTGTCCTTCGGGGAATTCCAAACTCAGAACAATTCACATTTATTCACAGTATTGAAACTGAAGTCGTTGGACCTTAGATCTCATCCCTAACTCAGCTTTTGCGGCTCCCATGAGTCTCGGAATAGTCGGTTTGCATAGCGGACAATTTATTTTGGACGTCTGTGTAAACTTTCCAAATGATGGCGACCTCATAGCACTCATACCACCAGGCTTTTCTAAGCATCTCAGCGGCTCCTCACTTAGGAGCCACAGCTTCTGAGAGTCACAGTATCTCGAACCTTCAACCGAGCTTATTCCAATTCTTTTTCTATCTTCCCACGAAAGAAGAAGCCAGAGGCTCACCCGAGAGTGACGTGACGACCTCTTCAGCTGCTGAATCACCACCAAAATTTTCTTAGCTATCTGATTCTATAGTCAGCCTTGAACGATTGAAGAAACAGTCGAAGAACCAACTAAAAGCTTCAAGACAGAGTATAAGGGGGAAGTGCACAGGTTCACACGAAAGCGGAAAAACAAGGGGACTTTCGTAACTAATTCATTTCCGATCTACAAACCACGTCTTTCGTGTTAGGTTGGTTAAGCCTTGCCAAGCTGCTCTATATTGCGCGTGTTCGCTTATCTCTTCGACTATGCATTGACCACCCACCCAGTGTAGCAATGCCTTGCAAAACATCACCAAGGCCACCGGGGGAATGTTCCCATCAACCCTTGAAAAGGAGAGCACTACAGTTGAAGAGTGAGTGTTCAGAGTATACTGAGAATGTGTGGGTGCAGCTAGCACTGGCAGTGACCTGGTTGCCACGGCACCTGGAGGCGCTAGTTCAGATAAGCAACGTTGCTTTCAAAAAAAATAAACAAAGTTAACTCATACTACATACAATGTTGGTCATCAACCGAATGGTTTGAATAGTCCAGTGACTGAAGAAAATCTGAATGATGCAATAACAGTTGTTGTAGGAGAGTCCGTGATAATGGCATCTACGTGCAATAAACAAAAGACTTTTCAACCTTCCCAAAGAAATGCAACTTTCGTGATGGTTTACGCGGCATCCAACTAATGAACAAACGTGACTCCAAACTTTGCGAAGCGTACGTGCTAGTTCTTATCCCCAGGATGACCATAGAAGTGAAACAGAACCAATGATGAGGCGGGACCAGGAACCAAATTGTATGAACAGTTTGTAAAGCCCAGCAAGATTAAAGTAGTTAAAAAGTGTGAAGATGAGGGAGAAGTAACCAGTGCCGATGAAAATAACTAAATTTAGTGACTTTTTCATGTACAATCTGCTGAATGCCTTTGCGGCCGCAACACCCAGAACCGATTTCGCTGTTTTATCGGCCCATCATGTACACATATCCCGAAAACTCCTGCACCTATACAACCAGTTTTGAGCATTGTGCAGTACACTTATCGCATCATTCTCACTTGAATCGTAAGGATCACGTATGGGTGAATCGTCCAATTTTGAATGATGGAGTGATCCATCGTAAGTAATTTCGTTGATTAACAAAGATTTATTTCAAGCTGAATACATAGAGATCCATGTCAAGAAATGCGACCTAATGGGTGCATTTCATGCCACCTGTAAGACAGATGAATATTTTTACAAAATACAAGACAGATTACACTGTTGTTGGCGCTCGTTTATCATGCTTTTCGTAGTTATATCTTGCCCACCATGCCCTGTAGTTGAGCACCCCACAGTATAGTTAGGCCATCGTTCGTATTTGAATGGTGAGGATCATGCGTGGCACGAGAGTCCACTCAAGCTCCACAAGGTAAATCATGGAAGGTCATCCCATTGATTAGCCAAGGTCAACGTTCAGACCAAATCACGCCGGTCTTTTGTACAACTAATATTCTGAAGCAAGTAAGGTAGGACACCTGGACCAAAGTAAAAAACTGCGAAAGTTCAGTGCCAATTTCAGGGTGTTTTCCGCCTCTCATTTATGTCTACAAAGTAAAATCTTGACAGATATGTTTTGGAAGTGAGTGCTCCAGTGCAGATTTACCACGTCATTCACATTTGAATAGTGTGGATCACGCTCAATCGGGAAGGAAATTAAAAATCTCTCTGTAAAATTTGAAAAGTAATAAATTACGTTTGTCAAGGTGAACAATCAGACCGAAATTACACGTGGCCATATATTGAATGGTTACCTTATGTTGGCAAATTACTGTATTTGAATGACCACCGAACGTTACTGTGGAGATAAATGAGCGACCTCGTATTTGTTGTAGTTCATCAAACATAAGTAGCTGGAAACCTTTTGCCAAACTCTTTCAATACTCGAGAAGTACGCAACTGATTCATCACTGCAACCTCATTTAATTATAATAATAATATTAATAATAATAATAATTATTATAATAACTCTTTATTTCAGAAACTCCCATGCTTTACGCATGATCAAAATGTTTACAAGAGACAAAACTGACAGATGAAATTAGTGACAAATTTAGAGATACGCAAGGCAAAGGAGCGCCGGGAAGAACTAGAGAGGAGATGACACGGATACAAATGTGTGGACACTAGGGAGTAATAGGGGGAGTTTTGTTGAACCCAGGTATTGATTCAAGTATGTGCCCTGCAAATGAGAAAGTCAACGTCAAGTGGAGTAGTTGGCTGAATTAACGTCCAAGCGGTTTACAAGAAAAATTCGATCAACCGCCGTTTATAAAATTGGTACTCTGTACGTCAAAGGTGGCCTACTTGAATAACAATCCAGTATTGTGGAACTAATCGGCTTGGCGTATTTAGTCATGAAAGTAATTTTTGGTTGATGGTTTTATCCTTTTGAAGCGTCGTTCCGTTTTAGTGCTGATGAAGTAAAGTTTAGAAATTACAGTATTGTTTTGGCTTATACCGCACAAGAAAGTATCCCCAAAATGATGTTATCATTCACTCAAAAAGGGAGCATTTGATAGGATACGTTTACATTGGTACCCTGACAGTAAGTAACCAATGCCTAATACACTGAGAAGCCCTGAAATACCTAGTTATGGACATCTCTAATTCCTTCCCTTGGAAGGAGTGAAATATTCCACTCATTTTCCTTATATAAACATATTCATTGACAAAAACCCTTAACACGTCAGTTGTGATATTATCTCTCATCAAATGCCACGTAAAGGCGTTGCCGTTTGCCTGTTAGTCATGCTCAACACCAAAAACGGCGGATATTGGTTGCTTCCTTCACGCCAATAACTCCAAATTCGTCCAGTTATTTGAAATACAGATGGAGTATTTTCCGTTTCTCCGACCTTAACCAACATATAAGTCCCATCACTTGGTTTGGCATACGAAATGAAACTCGCGTGCGAATTTCTTGTTGAACTTGTAAAAGCAACAACAGGAATGACCACCAGTATGGCGTGGCCCCGAAAAGGTCCTTGGGGCGCTTTCACGTTTTCCGGCCGTGTAATGAGCACAACCGTAGCTCGTTGTGAAAAGCGGCGCAATGAAAATATGTCCCTCTTCCACAAGTTGCACAATGAACCTATTAAACCTCCTCGCCCAAGTCCGTCAACGGCTCTTCGTTTATGCATATCGCCTCTCAGCGTCGCGGCGAACCGCGCAGCAAGTAACAACGGGCTGACGGAATTTTGGCTGACAAACGTTTATGTACGATCGATGGACCAGTGAAAACTGGCGAAATGGTAGCTAGTGAGTTATGCAATCAATGGGCTTTGTTATTGTATGAATGTAACAAATAAATAGATTTTGTGGGCCGACAAGGACAAAATGGGTGGAAGATGAATATTTCGGGCATGGGCAAAGCAAGACGGACAGGGTGACATTGACATCGTGCAGTGAGGGCTGTCATTGTGAAAAATGAAAAGAACGAAAAACAGAATGGGTATGCGTGCCTACAGATGTAGAACGACACGGAGGAGGAGATGATAGCATTGCTGACAAAAATGAGAGATGAGCGGATCCTGGCGGAAGAAGAGTAGTAGAAGCATAGGGTCCGCAATTGACGGTAATGAATGTGGTGAGGCGGGGAGAGTAAGAGCATGCAATATGCAACCGATGCTAGTGTGTAGAGCTGACCGTGCACTCCGTGAAGTGAACACAAGTGTAATCCACCAGCCTGATTGCGCAGACATATTGTTGCACACGGCCTGCACGCCCAATGTGGGCCGGCTAAAGAGGGGGATCTGACCGCGCCCCGCACAGTTGGGACTGGCGTGAGTGATCATTGATGGCTGTACAGAGGGCTGAGCAAACACGATAAGGGTGTATGGTCCAGGACCAATCATCCGGGTTGTGAGAACTTGTACAACAGTGCCAACGGGAACGGCTAGTGGTAGGCGGCCATGTGGCAGTATTACCCAAGCGTACCAACCGTGGAAATGGTCAGTATAGTGTCTGAGGTTGTTGACCGGCATTGAGGATCGCTGGAAAGGGAAATGAGATAAAGAAAAGCAGTCCGGGTATGGCTCAGCTGAAGTTCAGCGGGTAACAGAAAGAAAAACAAAACTAAGCACTGGCCCATCGATGCAGCGGATTCCTGAGGTAAATTGAGGCCATGGAAAGTAAAGCTGAAAAAGTAAACACATGATTAGAAGCTTAAAGGTTCAATAATGAGGTTGATATTTGACCGGGAGTAATCATTCGGTGAAAAGGAAGAATTTCTGCATGAAATTATGTAAGAAATATCGCTGAAGGATAGGGTGGGGGCAAAATTGGCGACGTCATAACTGCAGGTTGAATTTAGTTAGTGATCCACGCCAGGTGAGTGGAATGAGACCGGATTTTCCAGTTGAAAATCACTGAGCTAGTACCGGAAGTATGGATGGTGGTACCTGATGTGGAATAGGGGTAAAGTAAGCAAAAATATCGGGGAGCTTTGGGTTGCCTACCACGTACCACGCTTGTGCCAGCAGCTACAGGACAGTAATATATATATATATATATATATATATATATATATATATGTACTTGTATATGTATATGTATATGTATATGTATATGTATGTGTATATATATTTGTAAAGCGGACCAGGGCCTAGTTAACGATGCAGTTCCTGTAGCCTTGTTGAAGTTGGCTCCTTGTCTGCAGGCATGATATAACTAAATAATGGTAATAACTCGTGGAGCAGCTGAAGCATGTTGGAAACCTGTGAGGAGTATTTCGGTGGCCTCTAAAAATGCAAATGCGTCTGGAAGGACTTATTTAAAAGTGAAGTTGGTAGAATTCTATAGGTTGGTATGGGAAAACAATTATTGGAGGCAAACATGCTTTAAATAGGTCGATGGCAAGTCTAGAGAATAGCGGTCAAACAGAGCATTCATGATTCAAAAGCTATGGAATTATTTTGGAAGGTAAGGTAATTTCGGAAAGCAGAATAATGGCCTTGAAATCAAGGCCTTACCAGTAAGCTTGACTTTCAATTAAGTAAGCGCAAAACAGTTGGGACAGAGTGGAATAAACCAGGAATGCATACTTTGGCTGAGAAGATATGATGTGCGAAGGAAGTTTATTCCAAATTATGGAGTACTTGAAGAGAAAGAACTAAGAGTGTAGAACAGTCCTCGCAGTAGGTGTGGTAATAATATGCTATCTATTACGCAGTGAAAATCCAGTATCCGGGGAGAAACATAACCGGTCGGAGGAATAAGATTGCCCAGTCAATAGTTTATGCAGAAGTACCAGGTTCAGCCTGATGCGAGGAAGCCACAATGGTTCAATTTCAAGGGAACCTGGCATTTGTAAATAAGACAAAAATCCCGGTGGAGAATGTCACCGCTCAGCTTGAGTACCATTCATCAAGGGCAGCTGAGTCAGCGGAGATTTTACGGATAGTAGTACTGAGGTTGCCAGGGCCGAAAGTGTAGACTATCTTAATGTTGTCCGCGAACAAGAACGACGTGCCATTTAGTATTTTCGGAAACATATCGTTTATATATAGGAGGAAATGAACGAGGGCTCGAAAAGTTGTCCTGAATAACACCACTAGTAACAGGCTTGGGGTTAGAGGTGTGCCCGGTGAGTAGAAAAAACCTGTGAACGGCGAGATAAGAAACACGAAAGCAGTTGACGGATAATGTTAAATGGTCGTAACTTTGTTGGAAGTTGGGGGTGAGGTACGCGATCAAATGCCTTAGATAGGTCGAGATAAAGAACAAAAAATGATTTCTCACTTTCAGCTGAGTCAGTGACGGGATTCGGAAAATCATACTGACGAGTTGCGAAGGACCGTGAACGAAGGAATCCATGTTGGTTTTCATTATTAAGGATGAGGCTTAATAAGTGGATAATAATGTGATCGTTACCTGCTTTTTCGACTATTCTGGATAAAATGGGGGTATGGGTTAAAGGGCGACAACTAGATACCTCATGTAAAGGCCCCTTTCTATGAGTGGGCACGAATACTGAGCGCCTCCAGTCAGCAGGTTTGGTGCTACTGCTCAGTGAAACAGTGAAGAGGTTAAGCAGCATCTGGGGGAGATCCAGTCCTACAATGACAGGGGCAACTGGACGTAGGTCATCGAGCCCTAATCGGGGGGGAGGGTTTGCTAGTGGATAGTAGCTTAGAAACGCTCCTATTACCGAAGAGTATGGAGGAAACGACATAGTCAGTATTTGGTGAATAAGGGAGAGGGGCGATGGCAGGAGCTAGAGTCATATCTGAGGCAAAAAACGCATTGAAGACTTGGGCTATGCAAAATGGGAAGGTGAAAGATCAGTCAATACCCACAATCAAGAGTTGGAAGTCGGCCTTTATATTATCGTTTCTAGATTTATGCAACACAGAAGAAAGTTGAGACTTGTTCGGATGACTCAACGTCTTTGCTTCTTGGTCAAGAAGTCGCGTATTAACTTGTTTCTGAATAAGTGCGGAGAGTCGGTTAAAACGAATATAAATTGAAAGGTCGTTGGAATTATGCAGTTGCCTGAGAGGTTTCTGACACGTCTTGTGGTGTAGAGAGATAGGGGACTTATTTTTAGGTACAGCCTTGGAAGTATAATATAATTTGTTCGGATAGTCAGAACATGCGTGTTCAGAGATTTGAATTATACAATATGACGGTGGGTCCTCCAGAGTTATTCGGTCGCTTGTTCGGGGTCTGCATTCAGCGCGAAGCCACATGGCCAACATTATGACTTGTGATCTAATTTTTGCACAAAACGCTAGTCAAATGACATGTAAACATTCTTGCTGAAACTCATGACCCATTTCAAACTTATTGAGGCTAACAAGTAAAGTGACTTTGGTTGCTGTTCGGTCTTTCTACGGTAGAAAACTCTTGATCACACATAGGGATGACTAATACAAATTATCAAACTTTGTTTCAACCCCAGTATACTGGTATCTCTCCGTCTATACCTGTCTCTCTCTCCCCCTCTCTCTCTCCTCTCTCTCTCTCTCTCTCTCTCTCTCTCTCTCTCTCTCTCTCTATATATATATATATATATATATATATATATCCGTGAACTGTGAAATAGCTCTTGTGAAGTGCTGTTTTTCGAGAAAGAAATGCCATATCTAGAACAAATTTCTATGTCACTGTGGTCATTCATATCTAGGTTCTTGGAATGAAAATACATTGTTTTGCGGAGAGACGACATGAAAGAGTGACTGGAAGCGCAATGAAGCCGTCAGGGTGAAGAAATGCCCCATATGTGGCGGGGAAAATTATCTGAACAACTACTTTCGCGGCCTGAATCACAGTCAACTGATATGCTAAGAAAAACTGACGGTTGTCAGGTACTTTGACAGTCTTGGTTCGTCATAGACACGATCACTCCTGATGCTCTTGCTGTCAGGGTGGAGCCATAAGAGCTGGGTCAATAGCAGATTCCAAGTCTAAAGACCTTTAAAGCAGCAGTCTACCCACCATTACCACAATAAGCCGACCATCCATGCAAGCTAGTGCTACCTCCTGTTTTCAACTGGTCAAAAAATACCATGTGGAAGAGCCCTGTGTGCCGAAATAAACTTGGAAGCGCTGTTAAATTGTTTGTCCGATGAAATCCTTCCCCAAGTAGAAAACCCCGCTGGGCTTCGTACGGGTTTCGGCCGGGTTGCCTTACAGGTTTGTCGTGTATGTTAACTCAAGCCCGCTATATTACACCAAAGTAATCCCAACTCCTAAGTTACAGTTTACATCTAGTCCTGTGCTGCGCTTACGTCCCATTCCATAATGCGAAAATCAGAACAAAGCGTTGGAAGCTGATGTCCGGTTTATTTATACAGAATATAAGATACATTGATGGCTCAACATTTATGATTCATATCTCCGATGTTGTCATCTTCCAACATTGTTCTACTTGGTCGAGGAAATGAAGAAAAATAGAATTAACCGCATCGCATAACCGATCAACATTCGGCTGGGAGCGGCATGAAATTGTTTTATCAGTCACCTTAGGTAGAAGAGCAGCGTGGATAAGGAACCATGATATGTGAAGAAAATGGAATCAGTTAGTACCGTTTATACCGACCTTCTTCTTGCAGGAATGTGTAAGCTGTGAAACAATAAAAAAGCAGGATGCACATATTCATAAGTAAACAGAGTCATTTGTTACGTGCAGTCGGAGGTTGATAAATCAATCAAAAAGGAACATGTACTCGTATAGGATATGTGATAATTAAAAAGCGTATTCGGATCTCGCTTGCAATAACTACCATCAATGCTTCCCCGGCTCTGTACGATCTTCTGCTTTTGCACTATGCAATTATTTTTACACACAGTGGTTGCTTCTCGAGTCTCAGGATGGAATTGGTTGGATCTGAGGGGTGATAATTATATTACTGGATTTTCCTATTGCGGATGAAATGAATCTTCCGCATTTTGTGGTACACCTTCATCTTTAGCGATATAAACATATAAAAAGGGCAAATTACAAACACGATTTTGCTCACCCAGCGTTGGACATCCGTTGCGATGTTCCCAGAGAGTGGTATACGAACAAGCAAGAAATTCCATATGAATCAACATCTTTCCTCTCAAACGATATCTCCTGCAACGGCATGTAGATGGAAATCGCATTCTTCAGCTGTCAACATAACCATATATAATACATGTATCACAAAAGAAGACGCAAAATCATGCTTTTGCATGAAAAGTATTGTCACTAACCCTTACAATAAATATACATGAAACATATCAAGTGCAGCGGTAGCATAGTGCAGTGGAAAGTGTCAAAATCCGAAAAACCCTTGAGGAAACCCAGCCGAAGCCTAGCCGGCTTACGGCTGGGTTTTCCCGGTGTAAATCTGCTCGGGAACCATCCGGGGCCCCGTTGCAAATCCGTCTGCAGCCCAGTTGAAGCTAGCTTCGAACCCAGCCCAAGCTCGCTCCGAACCCGACCAGTTACGTGATGCCGCGTAAACCTAAAACGAAGCCATATGGGTCACCCAGAATAACATCATATAAAGAACAACTGGTTTATCTTTTAAAAAATGTGACCCACCGTGAATGATCAAACACATTGTTAGAAATAGGCCGACAGTCGCGGTGTAGAGCAAATTTACCTAATAGAGGCAAACCATCGACTTAAACAAACCGGTTTAATGTCGCAACTAATACTCTGATGGCCGAACTAGGATAAATTCATATTTTTGACTTCTTCAGAAAAACGTACGGCCATCTATATAATTTTCTGCCATCAAAAACGCCGATCAGCGGACACGTACCAAAACCGTTCCGAACCCAGCTCATGGAACGAGCTGAGTTCCACATAGGCCATTCTGCTATAATGTGCCTGACAAAAAGGGGAGGACGCAGGTTCGCCAATGAAAATTACTTTCGCAATAAATCTCAAGCTGCTTTTTCTTTTGGATATGTTTTACTCATTTCTTGCAATCACACTCCCTCAGGTAGGCTGAAGATAACTAACGATGTAGCAGTAATCACATTTCTAAGTTATCCCCGGCCCTGAATGTTCCTATTTCATTATCAGAATCGTCTCGATACATGAATTTCTAGACGGTTATCCTTTTTTGTTTAAAACGGCCTTAAACAGACTGCCTGGTTATTCTACCCCGTGCTGTGCATATTTATTCTCTGGCTCTTGTGGAACGAAATGCGTACGAGGAACAACCAAGCGCTTGACCGAACAAGACCAAGAACACTGTCCTGCGAGGTCAAAAAAGTGATCAGAAAGACGAAGATCAGCAAAATACCGGCCCATACAAGTGATACTGGTCACACACCAAGGCGGAATAAGTCCTCTAGCGTTATCTGCGGTGCGTCGACAAGGGTCAGAGAAGGAATCCTCTTGTATGGCGAGGAGACTGAAGTCAGGTTGCGTAGGCTAATTCTGTGGTTTTGCTGAACGGTTTGTCAAAGTACTACATATGCCGTGGCCGAGGGTCAACATGATGGTAGGAGCAGACAAACAGGGCCGATGAACCTTGTGGTTTTTGAGCCCACGTAAAGGCAATAAAAAAAATCCAGAAAGACAACGTATCAAAAACAAGACATGAATTCCCGTGAAACATGCCGGGTTTCGCAGTTTTCACCGTAGATCAGATACATCAACCCGATACCCCCCCCCCTGACAGCCATTCCACAGTTGGTTTCTCACCCTACTCTCATTTAAAGCACTAGGGTCGGGCACGGACAAACAGTCACTATACTATCGTAAGTGGCTTCTGTTAAAGTTATTTAGCCATTGGGTCATAAACAACTTTCTAGACTTAGAAACTTGGTCCCAAATTTTGGTTTTGGGTTTTAAAGTATTATGGTATCATATACGTGTGGCAGAACAAATTTGTTTCTGAGGCACACGCCCGATTTCGCGGTATTCGCCGTTCAATTAACTGAAGCGCACTCAGGGAAGGTACCCTGTCTCCCCCAATCTTCCTTTATTTGACGCGTTTACTACAAAAGACAAAAGTCTGGATTAAGTGAAGAACCGGTCTGTTTATTGATAGGTACACGGTAATTGTTGTGTCGAACATGGATCAAATCTGTGTGGTTTTAGAATCACAACCGGTTCACCTGCCTTCGGGATTCAGTTTATCCAGTTGTGGAAGATTATGCTTTTGACTATTTCCTCTTTTGCCTTTAGCAAGAGCAGGTTTGAGTTAATATTCCGAGGGTCAGGATGATACCGAACAAACTGGTAGTACTTATTTTACCGTTCAGAGTTTTGCTCACTTATGTGAAAACCGTCATGGCTAAACAAGGAGAAAAAATTCCTTTGCTGAATGCTGATGTCTAAGCGATCACCTACTCTTGTGGTAATCCTGTGTTTTACTCACATCAAATGCAATGAATTCGTCTGAGACCATCTGTATCCGGTTGTCCAGGGCACATTGCACTCATCATTTGTGCCTTCATCCATGTGGTCAGGCAGATCATGTACACATGACTTATCTGAGGGCAACCTTGGATATTGGTCATGGCACGTCTCGGGCACACAATCCAAATCTGTATTGAATGACAAAGTTTGACAAGTTTGCTTTTACCAATCACATTGCACATACGGCGGTGATGGTTTACGTATATTTTCCCTTTACATATTTGACCCCTGAATAATGCCGTATCTTGTATGAAAAATGCCAATATACAGCAATGTTGGTTTTACTTCGGGTAATTCATCCACTACAATTTGTTCAACGATTTTGACCAAATGGATGCTTTTTGATCGCATATTTACTACCCTCTGTCTAGCCCAGCAAATGGTGGAAAGCCTCACTGATATTCTGTTACCTTCTGGCTTACCAATTCATGTGGAAACAGAAAACCCATTTTGTGCACCCCTGAGACGAATGCTCATCACAATTGGACTACAATAATAGAGAAAATACATCTCAGGGTACGCCAAAACTTTCCACATCGAATACTGTCACGCGTTTGCTATAATTCAACCAACGAACATGAGGGAAGGAACGGGTAGCATCATCATTGATATTGGGCATTTTCCACATTATTCCGTAGACTCCGTGGTCAAAAGATTGACCGGTTCAGGTATGTTTACTGAAATAAGAAAAATGCTTCTTCGCCCTCTATCCGAGAGAAAGCGACACATTTTGAAAGTTTGTACTTCGGATATCCTACTGATTTCAGTTTTGCAAAGACTTTTTGCACCTGTATATAAAAATAATCAGTTTTCACACGACATCAGATAGGTTCAAGAGCATGGCTCTAGACTCAGATACTGTTTCGTTAAATTTTTTCGGGAACTTTGCGATATCGGGCATAATAAAACACTTGTATGCTCTTGTAAGAAAAAAACGATTTGCAATTGAAAGCAGCGTAATCAGTAGGAATAAACTGACCTGGTTCTTAGGAAAGTTTTGCACCTTGTCAACCAACACATTTTGTGGAAGGTACCGACGTACTTTGTACCGGTGTTATAATGAATACTGAGAAGGATGTTTACAAGACAACCACCACAACTACGCATATTATTGAGAAAACTGGGGATGAGTCGGTAGATTTTCGAATAAAGGAGTATGGATAACACTGACCCAGAAAAGTACAGCCAATTTCACCAGTATTGCCTCCCATCCGGCTTGGGCAGTCGGTACTCTCCCACCCAAACCTCATAACTAAGCACTCAAGGGCTGGTTCATCACCTTGATCTCATTGGAATCGTAACTTGCGTAAATAAACAAAGGTTCCCCATTCGAAACCATTGGGTGATTCTTCCACTGTTATCAATTCGGTTAAGTCCCCAAAACTTCAGAACGAGGATACATGTCCTTGAGATTCTGAGGGGGTATTATTCGTTCATACAAGCTTCTCAAGATTAAAATCGTATAGCTTCCAAAGGTTTGTAGATTTAAAGAGGGAACTATAGTCGATAATACAAATTCCGTGAAGCTTATATTGCATGGTGCAGGTGTGCACAGAACATTTTTTCAACCAAAAGAACGGCGAAACCTCTGACATAGTTTCACTTGTGGTTATTTTTATTCACAGAGTGAAGGAAGCTCATTTACAATGTTTGTTCAAACACCACTCCCCTGTTGAGGAGAGGACCTACAAGAAAGAACCCGGAAGAGTTACCAGTCCGGCTATGATTCAAAGGCCACTCGGTTTTATCCAAGAACCCAGGACACAAAATAGGAAGCAGGGAGTACCGGAGATAAAGTACAACAAATAAAGCATGATGGTAGAAAATCTAAAAGTAAAAGCAACCCAAGATCGAGACTGTGAGGAGAACAGCACTTTTGCAGAAGCAGGTAAACTGTTAATCTTTTGCAAATTACTTGGTATACACTGCGATGATCTATGTTCAAACACCAATAGCATGAATGTGTGGTGGGCGTTCCCTTCTGCAAAAAATAAAGACGACCTTAACCGTAGGGAAAAGTTTTGACAGTTCCGCTGTCCCGCTTTGATGTTGACAGAATATAATAGAGTAGACAAGCACGGTGGGAAACCTGGTTTGGCCAGAGTAAGTCAATTTGTAGTGTCATTCTTTGAGGTACTACTTTTTAAACACCTTTGAGTGACTTGAAGTAGAAGCTATCGACTGGTCATTCTAGGTGCTAACATGTGACATGTATCACCGGTAAAATCAAAGGGTTTGTCAAAGCCATCACTGGTTCATTGTGTCTCATCTTGCGGTCGTAATTTGTGGGCATTCAAAACACCGTTATTTACGGCTTGACTTGAACTTGTGCCTTATTTTTCGACTGAAAGAAAACATAACGAGTCTTCCACCAATTGAGCTGGTGATCGAACAAACCGGAATGTGGAACTTGCTACTGCGATTCTTTTGATAGGCAATGTATATTGCTACCTTGGTCACAGGTGCGCACCTCCGGAGAAGGTATGCTGTCTTTTTGCACCTGACCGAATCCTTATACAGTGGGTTCACGTTAGCGTATAACAAGCAAGCGTACATCAATCTGCCATGAAGATGGTGTGAAATAAGCATCGCAGAAGTTTCACGGACAACACAATTTCTGACCAATCATAATGAACCTTTGCGTGGTTTGTCCTCTAAAGTGGCTCTGAAGACGCTAACTGAAATCGGAGGCTTCCAGTAAGTGGAATTAAGGCGGTATGGAATCACATGCAATGCAGACGAAGAAAGATGTCGATGAGCATGTTGGAACTCCATGTGCAGGTTTACTGTTTGGACACCGAGCATATTGTAGCATAGGTACCTAGAGCATTACATGTCGGATAAAATGCTCCCGGAATTTTTTTCGCCGGACACTTGACCGTTAGATATTTAGTCACCGGAAGTTTGGTCAAACGGGTATTTGGTCGCTGGATATCTAGTCACCAGATATTTGGGTCATTGAATTTTCCGATATTCTAAAACGTCTGTCAAGTGCCACACTTTCAGAAAGGAGCAGAAACCCAGTCCCAAACTATTTTCCATTGGCTTCTAACCCGCAAATGTAGTACTTTCAAAATGTCACAGTCCGTATAATGTTTCCATTATCGCCCAAACAAACAATAGTCTCTCAATAGTAACACGTGGCTGGTTAAGACAATGCCAGTGAGGAATCTTGTTTCACATGGTGCATGTAATCCATAAGGTGAGTCATTAGTTTACACACTGGGGCAGCCGAGAGGAGCATGTCTATCACCTCTGAAAGGACTTGAATTTCGGGTTCACAAGGCTCTATCGCAGTAGACAGAGCTACCATTTCAGCTGACCTTTGTTTCAAGCCTCGGGCTCTAGGAACTCCGGAGTGAGGCTAATGTGGGGTTACAATGATCAAAAGGATTTGACTGTGATGCATTGCCTTAACAGCATTCAGCAAGCCCCCCTGCTTACGATATCGTGGTCAATGTGTGCCTTTATATCTTTGGATTGCCAAGTGTTGACTATAAATCTTGAGACCGAGGAGATGGACGGGCTAGACCTAATCCACTCTCTAAGGGTGTGACATTTGACAGGCCTAAACGAATACTGTGTTATTCAATCATACAAACATCTGACAACAATACGTCCATTCTACCAAATATCCGGCTATCATTTGCTCCTTCGACAGAACGTCGGGCGAACAAATCTCCTGACACGTGAGAAAAATCCACTTTCGAAACAGTGGTTTTTGAACAGCCCCCGAGGACGAAAAACGTCAGGGCCAGTTATTCCCTTAACTGTCAATCGACCCGGGTCTTTCGAGTAGTGGTTATCAAATCCTCATATTATTGAACTATCAAACTTGAGGCTAAGGACTCGAAGTTCACCGCTGTCTTTCACGTTCTAACAGAGGCGGTTTAGGGCTAGCCGTGTTTTTTTGGGGATGGGGAGGGACATTGTGTCATTTGCGTTTGATGAATGAGGGAAGTTCAAAGACCATTGGCAAAGAAAATCAGTTCCGGTCTTCATACGAGTACCATTCATTGACGAATGCAATTCACGACGAGACTGCTTCTTGATGTGGTGGGACGAATTCTATGCCTACGCGGCTTTCACAGTAATAGTGTTTGGCTTTCGCAGGCCAGAGATGCAGTCATGTCTGACAAGTCAAAGAAAGGAGGCCAGACAAAGTTCAGTCTCTGAGCCAGTTGCTGGGTGACATTTGGTTCCAACCATTACGCCCCCCGGGGGGGGGGGGGCAATTCAACGAGTGAACACTGGGAGAAACGTTTCACTGGCCTTGAAACCTCCACTGGATGGACGTGGAAGTGGAGTAGCTGGGCATTTTCTCTACGGCGGATGAAGTCACCACACTTCGATTGGCAGCTATCGCCAGCCGAAGCAGGGCAGCCCTCAGCCCAAAGGAAGCTGCCGCCCCCAAGTTACTCTTGCTGCACCGGGTGCACAGAGCTAAGAACTTAATCCGAAAACAAATCGAAAAGACAGCATCAACGAATACCAGATGCAACACAAACAACCATCAGGACTCATGTAACCGGCCAGAAGAAGTCCCTCCACAGGTTCTTCGATCATGTTCCCGTGCTGAGTTAACGCCTCACTGTCTTTAAGTAAAAGGTTCCAGTTAGTGCTCCTAAAGAAAGGCCTCTCCTATGATGGGGGCGGCCGAAACGCGTTATGCCCTAAAATCGCCAGCGGTCCCTCGAGAATCATTTATGATCTCTCTGGCATTCAGTCCCTACGGTACGACTCCAAAGGGGTAAAGGAAAGCTACAATGGGCCATGACCAAGAATTTATGGCTTTACAAAAGTGTATTAAGTTCGTGACACGGAAAATAGGGGATGGATTCTAAAACCTAAGAATTTCCCTCTTTTAGCTGCCTTCAACGTCCACTTTGCAGAACGGGCCACCGGGCTACTTCAGGCAGATCTGTTGACAACATGGAAATTTATGTCTGTGTTGTCCCGAAAACACTCACAGGACTGAACCTTGGTGCTGACACCCTGATATCTCCAAACAAGCTCGGTTTTCCGTTTCACTCTTCGCGTATCAGGCTACTGGATGTCTGCTCAGACTGTCGACGGCACCACTGTAAGCACGTAATCCGCCTCTGTACTGATCAACTGGATCTCAGTTAGAGAGCTTCTGTGAACGGTTCGGTTGACTAGTCCAATGCATGCTAACAGCTCTATACTGAAGCCTCTTTGCCTTTTTGCCATTTCTGTGTGTGTCCCAAATAACTGGTGCTTTCCTGGGGTTAAGAACGATCTCTAACAAGACTCCTCTCGACAGCTCACTGTGTGCGCTTGTCGGACCTGATTTTGTTGCTAGTGATTTCAATGCTGAAGTTGGAAGCATCGACAAGAAGGAAAGAAATGGAGGATGCCAACTTGACGTTTCAGCCGATCGGGGCGATAACGGTGGCCGACCGATCGAACCATGTTCCAAACGCTCGTATAAACTCAACTGGGGTTTTAACGCCAACTGCTATTGCTCCCAAGCGAAAGGGCTTGCTAGTGGAGCGAAACACTGAGCAGGCCATACTTGGCTTCGAGGTTTCTTTGGCATTCAATTTCTGGCATTTGTGTAGTAGGTATTGGTGATTCCCATGGCATCCATCCTGACGACAATTGGGTTTCGATCGGCACACTGCTGCTCGATGTGAATCGTTAAGACAGACAAAGCACGCGCCCAATCTCTAAGCCGCCTCCCATCGTTCGTCGACGACTACGCTGCGGAGGCGAGGGCATTCCGCTAGGCGATGAGGCCACCCACAAACCTTACACAACGGCAAATTTTCACCTTCGCGAGATAATGCGTGTGTGTTTGCCCATGGCTGGCCTACACTTTGTTCCCTGGTCCGGCAGTGCGTCGTCGTAATCCTAGGTAACTTGCTCGTCTAGCGTACAAGTTGACCGAAACGACAGTTTGCTACTCGGGCTTGACGGTCTATAAATTGCCTCAGGTCTTCAAACGTGGTTTCGCGCCAAAATCTACTGATCCCTTCGGCTTCCTTGGCCCATCTACCATGTAGTTCTGTGGGTAAACTGCGCACTATGGTCCCCAGTGTGTGCATTGCGTTCAGGTCCGATCGGTTATCTAGGTGAATCAATGAGATGCGGCAGTTCCCCATTTTTATCTTCAGTCTGGCTAGAGAGCTCGACTCGCCTTTGGAACGTTTTGCCTCTGATAGTACACCTTCGACCCAATTCCGGACGACTTTGAATGGTTACCGAGATAGGTCTTTCAGGATTTCAAGTGCCCGAGTGTAACCATTTTGGGATCCATCATCGAGCACCCGTCGATTGCTTCCCTGGCTCTTCCAAGACAACGAGGCAGTAAATACGAGAATGTTCCAATGTCTGGAAAATACCCATTGTATATCATAGAAGTCCAATTCGGCGAAACGATTGTTTCTCAGTAATTCATTCTCAAACCGTTTACAAATTACATGGGAGACGCTAAGCAAGAATCATGCGGATAGACATGGAGTAAACACCAACCATGGGTAGGGGTTTGTCAACAGTCACATTGTCCTTGTCATTTGATTGGTTTATCTAACTTACGCCCTGTGAGTGACAGGACGACAGATTTACTCGGCCTCGATCGATCCTAGGCCATGGAAGTTGAAGTGCCTGGACCAAACGCTTCTGGGCGCAAAGGTCGGGGGTCAGCCTCCTGATTCCGATTGCCTCGGCTATCGCTAGAGTGCGCAACTGCACACCTTTGCATTTGCTTGGGGGGGACTCGATACACAACTTTGAAAGCCGTGTTTGGGTTCACCTGATGTCCGGTGTCAACTAGGTGTGTTAAGATTGCGCTGTTTATCGATCCAGTCTGTCCTTGGTTTAGCCAGCGTGGGTGATGCTCTTTGATCCGAGTGGATAGCTGTCGTGCCGTTCGACCTACATACGATGCGTCACAAACACATCTTAAAGAGTACACAACCATTGATGAGGTCAGCATCGGCAGTTTATCCTTGTTCTGAACATGGATCAGAGGAGCACCTCGAAACACACAACGGACGGTTGCAGCATTGAACGTGTTTTGAATTTCTCTCCTCAGTCGTCGGTTTAAGATTTCACTCACCGTATCACCTTTAAATGGTAAACTAATAAATAGGTCTTTCTTCTTCACGGTTTCTTCGGTGATTTTAGGCACTCTTTGAATGATATTTCTTTCAATAAACCGATCCGGATAACTATTCTCACGTAGAATGTTTCTTATATGCATCAGCTCGTTCTCTAGGTTTTCTTCAGAACAAATTTTTCTCGCTCTGAAGGCCAAACATTCCACCAAGTTTCGCTTCTGTTGGATACTAACGAAACTGTTAAAATTGATATACTAACCGTTCCACGTATGTTTTCGGTATACCTTTCGCTGGATCCGACCGTCTTCCGCTCTCGTAAGGTTCACGTCGAGGAATGGTAGCTGATTATTAACTTCGCGTTCAATTGTAAAGCGTAATGCTTTGTGTGCGTCGTTGTATTCTATTTGCACGGAATCTAGGTTACAGGCAGCATCAGCTACACAGAATATGTCATCCATATATCGATAATAATGTTTGAGACTGGTAATCGTGGACTTCAGCTTAGTTCGCTCTAATTTTGCTAGGAATGCGTCGGCAAGAATTGGACCTAAAGGTGATCTCATAGCCATTAGGTCCAATTCTTGCCGACGCATTCCTAGCAAAATTAGAGCGAACTAAGCTGAAGTCCACGATTACCAGTCTCAAACATTATTATCGATATATGGATGACATATTCTGTGTAGCTGATGCTGTCTGTAACCTAGATTCCGTGCAAATAGAATTCAACGACGCACACAAAGCATTACGCTTTACAATTGAACGCGAAGTTAATAATCAGCTACCATTCCTCGACGTGAACCTTACGAGAGCGGAAGACGGTCGGATCCAGCGAAAGGTATACCGAAAACATACGTGGAACGGTTAGTATATCAATTTTAACAGTTTCGTTAGTATCCAACAGAAGCGAAACTTGGTGGAATGTTTGGCCTTCAGAGCGAGAAAAATTTGTTCTGAAGAAAACCTAGAGAACGAGCTGATGCATATAAGAAACATTCTACGTGAGAATAGTTATCCGGATCGGTTTATTGAAAGAAATATCATTCAAAGAGTGCCTAAAATCACCGAAGAAACCGTGAAGAAGAAAGACCTATTTATTAGTTTACCATTTAAAGGTGATACGGTGAGTGAAATCTTAAACCGACGACTGAGGAGAGAAATTCAAAACACGTTCAATGCTGCAACCGTCCGTTGTGTGTTTCGAGGTGCTCCTCTGATCCATGTTCAGAACAAGGATAAACTGCCGATGCTGACCTCATCAATGGTTGTGTACTCTTTAAGATGTGTTTGTGACGCATCGTATGTAGGTCGAACGGCACGACAGCTATCCACTCGGATCAAAGAGCATCACCCACGCTGGCTAAACCAAGGACAGACTGGATCGATAAACAGCGCAATCTTAACACACCTAGTTGACACCGGACATCAGGTGAACCCAAACACGGCTTTCAAAGTTGTGTATCGAGTCCCCCCCAAGCAAATGCAAAGGTGTGCAGTTGCGCACTCTAGCGATAGCCGAGGCAATCGGAATCAGGAGGCTGACCCCCGACCTTTGCGCCCAGAAGCGTTTGGTCCAGGCACTTCAACTTCCATGGCCTAGGATCGATCGAGGCCGAGTAAATCTGTCGTCCTGTCACTCACAGGGCGTAAGTTAGATAAACCAATCAAATGACAAGGACAATGTGACTGTTGACAAACCCCTACCCATGGTTGGTGTTTACTCCATGTCTATCCGCATGATTCTTGCTTAGCGTCTCCCATGTAATTTGTAAACGGTTTGAGAATGAATTACTGAGAAACAATTGTTTCGCCAAATTGGACTTCTATGAAATACAAGAATCTCTGTCCTGGATCGGATTTTCTCCTTCCCGTAATGTTCTCGTTTTGTTTACCGAACTTACAGTACTATTCTGCGCCTTCTGTCGAATGAGGACAATTCTACTCTTGGTGAGTCAATACTGTGGGTTACACTGGTACAAGTCGACTTTAATTTTTACACGGAACTGCTAGGCTACATGGCCGTATGCTCCGTGGTCTCCAAAGTCACCACCTGCTCCCGTCTTCGGAGTTGGACTTTCCTGGCTGATTCAGCTTCTTCTCTGGCCTGCCTAAGCTGGGTTTCTAATTCAACTATTCTCAGCCGATGGATATCATCAACTTTACATTCTTTACCACTAGCTGGTGTACATGAAATTGCGCTGACAGGACTAGTAGACCTAGCAGTTTCTAGGGACTTAGTATCACTCAAATATACCCCGGGGACTTGCCGGGTTACTTCCTGTCCACCTTTGGTTTGCCTTTGTCCTCTTCTTGGCATTTCTGATTAATTTCCTCTTGGTGATTCCAAGTTGAGTACGGTTACGGTTATTCCAACTGTGAGTAACGCGTGGTCAATTCAGAACGAATCTCAAAACCAGAAAAAGATTGATTCCTAGTTTCTACGGTACTGGATTATCAAGTTATCCGCCCATGGGCTTCAAAATGGTCTGAAAATACCAGGATCCAGCATGTGCTTGGACTCGTCCTTGGTTATTTTGGGAGTATTGAATGCTAAGCGCCTTAAGTAGCAATGACCCATCGGGTCAACTGTGATTTGACGGTGACGATCGTCTGTCACCACCTGTGGTAGCATGTGAGTGGGTCGAAAGAGCCCAGAAACCTCGTGCAGGAACATCCGGTAGCGATCTGTAGCGACAGGGATGATGGCTCCATTGACGGTGTGCCCCTAGTCGAGACGACGGTAGTCGTAGACAAAAGATAAAAACTGGCCGGATCAACAATATGATCGAAATGTTGAAGGAAGTTGATGCCAGTGATCGAATACGAGAGGTCGGCAATACTAAACACACACCTCAGATTACGGCATAAACCCAGGTCCAGTCTTATTACAATGTTTTAGTAATTCTATATTGGCCTCTGACAAGCTGTGACTGACGTGATGTCGAACCGACTGAAGCGGTCTGTGGAGTTATGTTGAATAGTGTTAATCTGTGAACTGGTGTTTACTGAGAGGGATAAACCGGAGATTCTGTAGCCTAGAAAATGTCGGAGAGGCGTGACAAGACTGTCGCCTGCACTGGACGTCTAAATATTTTCCTTGGTACTCAGACTTATACGTAGGTTTGAAGTGCTTTTTGCTTTGTCTCCGTGGCTGCGGTGATACCTAACTTGCGCCCGGTTTCGCAGGGCTGCGGCGGCTTGATAAACATACGTGACAAAGAGTAAGTATGTAAGCGAAATGACATCAAACCGGAAAACGAAATTGATATTTAGGTTTACTCCGACGCAGCTTTCGGCCAGGCGGCTGTACGTGGTTCCAATAAATACGAATAATTTTACAGTTGACTGCTGAGTCACTGTAGGCGCACCAGGAATAGATTTTGGATTGCATAAGTTCAACATTTATTGCCGCAGGTCACAGAAAGGTCACAGCCAAAACAGGGATAACGATCTGCGGTAACCACCCTCGGGTGCGATGAACATTTGCCTTTAATTGTTCAGTAGAACAATGAAATGTGTACAACGGATTGAGATGAAAATGTTGGGATATGCGAAATTTATTCAAGGTACTGCAGGACGTCGCTGCTGTGAAAGGTGTGTGCCGCTGGCAGTTTGAGATACAGAATTTGACCGTGATGTCTTTAGCTTTGAAGCCTTGGAGTACAGCAACTCCATCTGCCCAACTACGCGCTCCGAAGTGTTAACAGGTTTGACATTAGGATCCCCAGTTGTGTACTATACTGAGGGTAAAATACGTACTTGCGGTCTTTCAGGGCTTCTTCAGATTCATCTAACGTTGATTCATTCCCACAAACAGGCTAGACAACTTGGAAATTATTGGGAAGTGCTTGTATTTAAAGCGCGCAGCACAGCGCATCATCTGAGTGGAGTGAAGAGACCAATCCTCGAATAAAATTAAGAAGTAAAGTAGGCGTCTCGGTCCCATGGTCACCGAGCTTCATGCAGGGGAATGGTTGTTATAGCCAGTGTTCTGTAAGGTTGATTAGACTTTACTTCGTGGTTTCCTTAGTAAACGCGTGCTTTGGTCCTTCGTACTGCGTGGACTACCTGCACGTTACTTTAATGTGCGGCACTGCACAAATATGTTAACCAGAACAGTATTCTCCACGACCCGTGAGAATGAGAAGGCGATTGGGAGAGATAGTGGTTAGCGTGTATTTGGGAGCGTGCGTGAGAGCGTGCGCAAGAGCAACGGTCAAATGGCAACCGCGCTTGGCAGTCAGCGTTCAGTTAAACAATAAACGTGGTAAAAGTATGAACGAAGGTGGCAACCGCTACAGGGGCCTCCTCCTAGAAGTCCGACGGAGTTGGGCTTCGATCGTGATGGTAAGCCGGAATTATTGGTTGTCCAGGAACTCCTCATAGCTTCTCCGTTATATTGTTGTTGACGTCGAACGACTGCTGATGAGTTTACCGGTGCCTGCACTCTCGAGGTCCGATGTGCGTGGGTCCAACTGTGTTTTGGCGCCCGCGGGTCTCATACGAATGCAAGCCGGAAAATGCCTCTTCAGGTCCATCCAAAAAGGCGTCCAGCTGCCGTCTCCAGTGCCAGGCTGACCAATCGTCCCGTTGTCCAGTGAGCGGTTGGCTCCTTGAACGTGCACGGGAGTCAGCCAGGCTACGGATGAAGCCAATGTGACTTGTTAGATCCGTCTGAGAGAGGGCAAGGTAAACTGGAACAAAATAGCGCCTGAGGGCGCCGGCGGATGTTGGACCGTAATAACAACACACAAACGATGTTCGGTGTTGTTGTAGTCGCTAGGAGACCAGGAGAAAATGAAACCATAACTACAGATTGTAATTTCACGGGTCTGTTTTTTGGTAAATCCATGGCGAACTTCCCAACTTATTGCTAACAGTCGGTTGTAAAAATCGTCACGAAATCCGCGAAGCGGACGGGATTTCGTAGTTGGCGACCGCGACGGCTACTTTGCGTTGCGGGTACGGTTGGAGAATCTGATGGACTAGCTGCCGAGTCCTCACTAGGCATAATTGGGGGTGGTTCGAGTAGTAACTCGCTCGATGCAGGTGACTGAGCGACTTGAGCGGGTGTAAATTGGCCGAGCGGCTTGCACTCAATGACGGCAGGCTTGAGACGGTCGATAGATACGGTGTCGTGTCGTCCGTTGATGTCTATGACAAATGTTTTGCCCTACGTTTTATCACCCGAAACGGGCCAGTGTATGGCGCTTGTAGTGCTGATCGAACGCCATCGACGCGAAGGAATACATGAGTAGCGGTTCCTAACGCAGTTGGGACATAACTTGTAGACTGTTGTTCACGCGGCGGACTGGCCTTGAGCACTCGCATGTGCTGCGTAAGGCGCTGAGCATAGTCACCGTAGTCGAAAGTCACGGTTGGTGAGGGGGCTACCAACTCCCCAGGCAGACGAAGTGTACAGCCATATGCTAGCACGGTCGGTGTTGTGTGTAACTCCTCCTTAACGGTACTACGCAGGCTTAAGAGTGCTAATGGTAGTGTTTCACTCCAAAGGGGGTTACCGTTTGCTCGAATGGCGGCTTTTATTTGCCGGTGGAAACGCTCAACCATACCATTGGCCTGAGGGTGGTAAGCTGTCGTCTTAACGTGTTGGCAACCGAGCGTAGCGAGTAGGCTGCCGAAAGCGCCGTCAAAATGTGGACCGCGATCGGTGGTCACTATTGCCGGGCAACCGAAATGACTAACCCAACCGGTCAGAAAAGCTTTCGCGGCCTCTTCCAAGGTGGGACGAGGGATAGGGATGGCCTGCGGCCAGCGAGTAAAACGATCCACGCATGTGAGTATGTAAACGTACCCAAGCGAAGGTGGGAGTGGTCCTACGAGGTCGACGTGCACATGATGAAAACGTGTTTCAGGTTCTGGGAACCTGGCTAACGCCGCCTTAGTGTGCCTATGGGTCTTAACGCGTTGACACTGCAGACAAGCACGAGCCCATTGACGGACATCTCGTTTGACATTGTGCCAAACAAAACGCTTAGTTATCAGTTTCACCGAAGCAGTCACACCCGGATGAGCCAGATTATGGAGTGTCATGAACGTAGGATAACGGTGGGCAGCAGGAACTACTGGCCTAGGGCGACCTTGCGACACATCGCACACGATGGTATTCTGGGAAGCTGGGATAGGCACTGTGGTTAAACTCAAAGAACCGTTTTGTCGAAGTTGTTCGATGTCAGGGTCCATAGTTTGAGCCCGTGCCATTGCGTCCAAATTGATGTTAGGCGTTTGTGACAGACTTAATTGATATACGCGCGATAAGGCGTCTGCGACGGGATTAAGTACCCCAGAGACGTGTCGTATGTCCACAGTAAACTGTGAGACAAAGTCTAAGTGGCGAATCTCGCGTGGTGAGTATCGATCGGAAGCTGACTTCAGTGCGTAAACCAAAGGCTTGTGGTCTGTAAACACCGTGAACGAACGGCCTTCGAGTGCATGTCGAAAATGACGGATTCCCAAGTAGATGGCTAATAACTCTCTACCGAACGTGCTGTACCTTGATTCCTCGGGTTGTAGGCGCTTGGAAAAGAATGCTAAAGGTTGCCAAGAGTCATCTACGAACTGTTGCAGTACTGCTCCAACCGCTGTGTCCGAGGCATCCGTCACTACCGAAATAGGAGCCAAAGGGTCGGGGTGTGTAAGGAGTGCTGTGTTGGCGACAGTATCTTTGACCAAGGCGAATGCGGCTTGTGCCGTGTCGGGAAACACGAACTTCCGCTTACCTCCGCGCAACAGGTCGGTGAGGGGTTGCATCTTTCCGCACAGTGAGGAATAAATCGGCGGTAGAAATTCACCAGACCGGCAAACTGACGCAACTGGCGAAAAGATTGGGGTTCAGGGTAGTCGCAAATAGCGGAAACTTTATCTGACAGAGGGCGGATACCCGAGGATGAAATAGAATGTCCTATGAAAGTGATATCAGACCGGCCTAATTCGCATTTCGCGATGTTGATCGTAACGCCGTGCTGGCTAAGGCGTTCGAAAAGTGCTCGTAAGTGTGTAGCGTGCTCTTGCTCTGAAGAACTCGCCACCAAAATATCATCCAGGTATACGTGGACATTTTCGAAACCACGAGTTGCTTCGTGCATGAACCGTTGAAAGGTCTGGGCTGCATTGCTGAGTCCAAACGGCATTCGCAGAAACTCGAACAGCCCGGAAGGAGTAGTGACGGCAGTTTTAGGGATATCGGCCTCTGCTACCGGGATCTGGTTGTACGCACGAACCAAATCGATACGGCTGAAGACGGAGCAACCTGATAAAGACGAAGTAAGATACTGTATATGGGGAATCGGGTATCGGTCCGGGACGGTGACTTTGTTAAGCGCTTTGTAATCACCACAGGGTCGCCAGTCGCCACTAGACTTAGGAACCATATGAAGGGGAGAAGCCCAAGGGCTACTAGAAGGGCGTATTATACCCAGTTCTAGCATATGTTCGAATTCGGCCTGTGCAACACGAAGCTTGTCTGGTGCTAGCCGACGCGATCTACTGAACACTGGGGTTCCGTTAGTATCGATATGGTGAGTGACACTGGTGGTCACTGCTGGGAGAGGCCCGGCCTGCCGAAACATGGCCGGGTAGGCGGCGATGAGTTCGCCATAAGGTTGGTGTGCCGGTGGTTGAACGTAAAAGGGCGTGACGTGATTCAATCGCGAAATATGACCCGCAACAGCGAGAGTGGTCTGACGATCCACCACTCTGCGGCGCCGTGCATCAACTAACAAGTCAAAGTGCTGCAGGATGTCAATGCCCAGAATTGGGTACGGGACGTCGGCGATGATGAATACCCAACGAAAATTACGCTTTAAACCCAAGTTTAAGGTGAGCGACCGCTGGCCAAACGTTGGGATGGCCGTGCCATTGGCAGTGCGTAGTGTTTGGTCCTGCGGTGTGCTATTGTCGTCTTTCGCTCGGGGGAGGACGCCCACTTCGGCACCGGTATCTACAAGGAATAGGTTATTTGAAATAATGTCCCTTACGTTCAAAAGACGACTATTGGTGTGATACCCGGCTTCGTGGGTCGCCACCACGGGCCGGGGGTTTAGTTTCCCTGATGAGCACCGGGAAACGTACACCCTCGTTCGCATCGTTCGGCTCCCTCACCGAAGCGACTGTGGTATTTACAATACCCTTCTTTTGAAGAACCGACGAAACGTCGTCGCAATGCCCGACTACGGTGCCTAGGTGAGCGTGCGCGGTGTCGCTCCTGTGACCCACTTCTAACTGCTAGGCGTCGCAGGCTCGCGTCAATTCTAGACAAAACTGACGCGAGTTCGTTAGATGTTGGCAAGGCAGGCACCGTTGCGACGGAGGGCCTGGTTACTCCAGCTACAGCGGGGTTGTATCGTGACATAATGTCATCAGCTATTGCTGCAGTTTCCTCCAGCGAGCATTTGCGCGTGGCACTTAGTAAAACTGGAATGTTATGCGGCAAACGCTGCAGCCAAAGTTCCCTCAAGAGCGGGTCCTCGCCTACAGTCGGTCCTCTCAAGCACTGCATCTCACGCAGCAGTTCGGAGGGCTTCCTACTTCCAAGCTCAACGTTTTGAAGTTGTTGCATACGTTGGTCTTGCGTTGGGGTCGTGCGGGCAATGACGGCCTCGTTTAAAGCCTCATAGCTTCGGGAAGAGATTATTACGTCCGTTACTTGCATTGTGACCTCCGGCGGGAGGCGGCCTGCTACCCACCTGAAACGGCTGGCGTCACTGGTTATACGGCAGTTTTCGAATTCTAACTCAACCAGCGTGAACCAGAGTTCTGGATCAGCAGGCGTGAATGCCGGTATGTATAGCGTGATCGCCCCAACGGTGGGGTCTGAGCAGGATTTCCGTTCGGCAGACATAGCGATTACTTTATGGAATACAGACGGGAAAAGAAATCAACGACCAATGGGGCACTATAGTCTTCGCGAAAAAAATCACGACGAATTAGACACACAAAATATGCATGGACGAAAAAAAAATAACTTATTTGGTAAACCAACCAAAAAAATCAAGATAGGGAAACAATAAAACACACAGAAACGTACGCAGACGGGACCTTGAACGGTAGAAAACAAGGAAACTCACGTGACCTGGGGATCACGTCGGGCTCGCCAATTGTAAGGTTGATTAGACCTTACTTCGCGGTTTCCTTAGTAAACGCGTGCTTCGGTCCTTCGTACTGCGTGGACTACCTGCACGTTACTCTAATGTGCGGCACTGCACAAATATGTTAACCAGAACAGTATTCTCCACGACCCGTGAGAATGAGAAGGCGATTGGGAGAGATAGTGGTTAGCGTGTATTTGGGAGCGTGCGTGAGAGCGTGCGCAAGAGCAACGGTCAAATGGCAACCGCGCTTGGCAGTCAGCGTTCAGTTAAACAATAAACGTGGTAAAAGTATGAACGAAGATGGCAACCGCTACAGTTCTACTGTCATACCTAGCCTCCCTAGTATAGCGTCTCGCAGTCTATCGTACGGCCTCTCTTCAGGTGGGTTGCATGTCATATCCCTGACTTCTACAGTCAAAGTCGGTGGTTATTACCCACCAGATATGTACGCTTGGTAGATTGGCCGGTTATGTGGACCTTTTGAAACTGTGTTTACATTTGAACCAACCAGAACTCAGGATTCGCGGTTGAGGACTCAGGAATCTTTACTTGTTTTCGGGATATGCCAGACTTTCCGATGCCTGCTATATTTTTATCATGTATTTTGACGTCTTTTGCAAATTAGTCATCTTCAGAAATGAACTAAGCTGAAGTCAGTATAAAAGTTTCTAAGATCTGCCTGATCAATGAGTTTCTGATATGCGTTTACTACACAAAGGTTCAGAAACAAATGGAAATATAAGAGTGCAAGAACTCACGCCAGTGATGAAAAAGTCTACAGAAAAGTTTAGGACGGCGCCTGCGTGCTGAGATCACTTGGGGGCTCATCAATATTGCGCAAGGGGCTAACGAGACCAATGGCATATCAACACGGTAGATGACTACAGTCACGAATTGATAGATGCTTCGCTAGTAGCTGGGAAACCAAAGTCGAGCAACAGAGCAGTTTGTGCGGACCTGCAGTGTACAGAACGTGGAGCGATCAAGGAAGATTCACGAGAGAGTGTGTGTGTTATTTGTGGTTGAACCATAACCAGCTTGGTTCAGAGTGATGAAACACAGTTTATAAATGACGTGGCAATAATTATGATGACTGCGAGAATGAATGCAATGTCATGAGGCTTTGTTAGCGTTATACGTCCATTTATTTAGACAGTCATCCATTCGATCGAACTCCGGCATTCAACAGCACTCGGCACGATTAAGATGACTACTCAGTGCTGTTACAAGTAGACTGCTGTTTGCGTAAGTGTGTCTCAGTGCTCCTAATTCCCACAGAATGACAGCAAGTTGTATAGTAGAGAAATAATGCACCTCAGCGTTGGTCAGATTTCCTCCTGATTGCATTTCAGGCAATTCGTTCATTACAGGGAGATAAGTCAATTTCAAGAAAGACCCCATAGGGCCATTCAATAATACGACCTCCTGTTTTGTATGTGGCTCATATATTTAAAAATTAAAAAAGAACAAAGTAAAATAATTTTTTGACTATCTATCTAAGTGGCTTTAGCAGTATTTTCAGTGGTTACTGTGTGACAAGTTTGTGCAGCACACTTACCTCGAAGGTAACAGAAAAATGATAATTTTTGAAGAAAATTGGGCGCCGTTTTCCATTACTTTTGCAGACTAAGGTCGTTTTCCATTTGAGAATTAGCAACGAATCGTTGCAACGGCAATGAAAGTAACTGAAAATTGCATTCGTATACAATGGAACCACCTTATCAGCAGTGGCAAGGTTAAGTATTGAGACTTGGAAATCAGAAGTCAGCTACTAAAGTGGGTGCTCAATCACGCTGAGGTTGCGGGCATGTGTGGTACTCATACCAAATGATCGAAACCCGTACTGCCCATTAACCTTCGATGCAGACCGTGGTTGAAGGACGCGCATGAACGTACTAACCCATCTACTTAGTTCAAGTAAGACGTGCTGGTCTTCTGTAATGCTGTCCACTGGATGGTTAGAAACATTAATTGTTTTGGCCAATAGTCATCTAAAGTAGCTTAGTGACAAAATGTTTTCTCCTCTGCATGGTCTACGCTTATCACTCTATTCTTCTGGTCTTCTTGTGCTTCATTCCAACCCACTCTCAACTGAATGAAGCTCAGAAGTAGAAAAGGAAAGTGAAGCACAGAAGTCCAAGGTTATGACTTAAAGAGCAAAGTCGAACTGAACCGTCAACACAGCTAGCATGTCAGCGGTAAAACTGAAAATGACGTGTTTTGTCATGTTGGTTGCATGTCAATAGTATTCGTGTGACAGTACTATCAGTAGATGGCCAGCGAATGCCTAGGGTCATTACGAATTGCCTCTCGGGTCAGAGCGGGGAGGAGTCTGGTTAGCAAACAGTTGGGTAACCATTCGAAACAGTTAAAATACACTTTTCATGATATTTTCCAGTAATATTGCAATAGATATGTTTTGGAACAAACGGTATTTTTATCAACTAAGCAACTCTCGCTGCTGTGGGTACGGTTTGACTTCCAAGATTTTCCGCTGATCTTCCGTTGACATTGTAAATAAGACAGTTCTTCTTTTGTATCGATTGCATAATCCCACTCTGATAAATCGGTGGGATTTTTCTACTCTTCACTGATCCCTGGTTCAACCAACGCGGATTTTGTTCGCATTTTTAGACAAGCTTGTTGCACGCAGGAAGATTTGTGCGAAAGACATCCAATATCTACTGGAACGTTATTCTGTGACCGATCAGTGGAGATTTTGTGTTCACACAGTTTAAATAATCTCAGTACACTCTTTCCCATGACATTTTTCGTTTTTAATACAACAAACCTGATGCTGTTCACGAAATAACGTAGTTACCTAGCGTTGCACAACCCTGCCGTCAGAGCCTTATTCAGTCAAGCTACGAGGTATTTCAACTTTTGGAGGCCGTCTGTAGCTAAATTGTCACTGAGTAAGTCGGTTGGCGTTTAAATTTGTCGCGAGCTCTCAGCTTTCAAGAAACTCAGCGAACAAGCTTCTTCCCGAAACCGGATGGAACATTCTACTGGGTGTTCTATATTGTATTATGAGGAGATGATGAAGCAGCTCATAATAAAACAAACCCTTGCAGTTTCTACTGCAATTTTGAAAACAGGGAATACTGAGGAGTATCTTATAAGGGTTATCTTTTATGGAGTAATAACAGTATACTGTTATTGCGTTCAGCAATATGCTTGGAAGAATACTGTACTGGTGGATATCAATTCAGCACTCGAAATATAGACTTAACTTCTGATGGTATCATAATTTTCAGTGGGACGAATAAACTAACACCTCTTTAGCTTTACGCATCAAATAAATGTTCGAAGTCAATCACAAACCCCTTCAGTTTACGTTGGGTGCACATTTGAAAATAACTGCAAACAAAATGAAATAGACATTCTGTAGAGGAAGAAGTGAACTTCACTTGACGAACAGAACTAAGAGACGCTATTTGTGTAGCCTTTAGCGGTTGAGTAGTGTGGACGTTTTGCTGAACCTGGGTGAGGACTTTACGGCCCGGCCATTGTTTACCACAGTGGTGGTGAACAATATTATGCTGTCACCCAGCTAATGCTATGTATGATCTTGGTTAGAAAAGCGTTGAATGGAATTTTAAAATACGATGAACGTAGGTCACCAGACAAGTTTATATGCATCGATTTTATCTTGAACTATTTTCGTTTTTATTGATGACGCCATGAGTCAGACAATGCATCTCATTGTGACCACCAAAGGCGAAGCTAATGTGAATTACTAGACCCAGCATATGCCAGCCGTTTCAGGAACGATGAAAACCTTTGCTACCGAGAAATCTTGACCATTTAGAGAGCTAGTCTAATCTATTATTTGCAAGAAGAGGTGTTATCGCAATGAACAGCTTTTCTTCACATTCCGAACTTTTATTTCAAGGGTAAAGGTAATTACTTACCGGCCAGAGTTAACTCGAACAACAGTTAAGCTGAATGAACATTCCCAGGACTCCAAACCGTCTAGCGCAAAACGACTAGCGTATTGGTCACTAATCGCGTTCTATGTAAAATTAACTCAGTAATACGCAGCCTCTTGCATAATTCATGCCTGATACTTCTCAGAAGACTAAGCTCATTTTCATTTACGTATCTTAACTGGGACACGAAAAACATTCCGATGCCTGATAATATTACTCTTGGGAAAAAGGCTTCGTATTTAGGCTGTAATTTGTTAACACATGGAATAAAGTGCTTGCTGTTAACCCTCCTAACTGAATGTGATTTGCACCAAGTACTCACATCGTTATCAGCAGCCAAAATGGGAATTCGAAAATCTCGGCGTACAACGGGAATTAGTGGACCAACTCTGAAGTTATTTTATTCAATATCTCCTGCTCTTATTGGTGAAAAAATTGGGCCACAGTTATTCTAGTTGGGCAAGACACCATTTTATCCTAGGCACAAGTTTAGAAAACCCACGCTGCCGATCCTACCATTATATGTAGGCAATAGATTTTTCTCCATACTGCTGTCCAACGTTTCAAGTTTCAGACTCAATATTGCTGTGCCTCACTGATGGTATAGTAGAAGCCTGTATCTGTAGGATATTTTGCTCCAGTTCACTCTTCTGATAACAGTGACCGATAAAAATGACCCGGTGAATTCATTAAATTTTGACAGAATGTGTATAACTGAGTTTCCGCTGCTTCATTGTCATATAATGCTACGCCATTCTATGAGCATCAGTTTTCCCGTTGTGAAATCTGTGATGTGCAACTCCTACATCATAAAGGTATTGGTTTGCTTTCTCTTCATGTTCTGTTACTGTAAATATCATATCCTACTGGCCGGTCATACGTATTGAAATAACCTGGACCCGGACTACGCGCACTGGACGAACGACAAGACCAGATGAGAACAGCAAGAATGTATTTTGTTACATTTGTTTGATGCTCACTTGTTTTATACAGAAATAGGTATGTGTTACTGGAATATAACTTCCTGTCCAATCACAAGGCAACTTTGATGTATTTACATGGTATAAAATTTACGGTCTGTCTTAACTCGACTGACTGGATAATGCAAATGAGGCTATGGCGCACTGGACGGCGTGTGGAGACACTAAAATCCCTACAGGCACCTGAAAAGACTGTATCAAACTGAGTGTGCACTCCAGGTTGTCCGGCCAAACGGTAATATTGTGAACACTTTATTATTTCAAAGCAAAACCCCGATGACTCGTGCTACTTTGATTAGGTGTAGTCAAAATCTAGTATTCAGATCAGCTTCAAAGTTGGCTAGTACTTGCCTACAGATAGTCTCATCTAAACACAAGTTTTATTTAAAAACAAAACAATGCCTCCCATGGAGATTCCCTTCTTTCTCGTTCCCAATGTGGATGGTGCCGGGCAATAGCGAATACGGTGAACGTGGTATTTCGTCCGGCACTGATATGTTTTGCGCGTGGCTGCACAAATATGTGTGTATGCTTGCTTGTGCTTAATCCAGTTGTAGCCTAGTCATTCCGAAACGATTCCACTTAAATTCAAATCCATCCTCCCCAGCAAGGAAAACGCACATAAGATAAACAATTGCAGCGCAAATAAAGCAGTATGCTACCAATCGTTTTACGAAAAGAACGATTCTCTGTCGCTCTCTTTGCCTCCCCCTTCCGTGTATATTCGCGCAGACATATCAGAAGAACTGCTTACTAGCTATGCAAATGGTAAATTGGGCCCCTCAAACCCATCTCTTAAAGTTTCAGATGATTATCCGTTCTCCTGACTTTCGATTCATTCCTACTCAGTCTGAAGTCAGTTTCTTATTTCGTGAAAGAGTAAACAGTAATAGAAGACCCACTACCTTCAAGAACTGTTCTTCCTTAGTGGACAGTATAAAGTGTTCAGAAACACAAAGCAACTGTTGTCACACGTGCGCCTTTGCTTTGCTAGTCCTTTCAGATTCGTCAGCTCAGGCATTGTCGCACCAAACAGAGTTACACCACTGAGAAGGGCCAAAAAGTAGAGGAGAATAATCCAAAAAAGGAACACTGCACACTGACTACTGGATGAGCAACCACGAAATAAGGGAGGTCAATCAAAATAAAAAGTGTGACGCCTGTAGCAAACTGCTCATCCGATCACATTTTAATGCGCACTTACACATTCCAAATAATGGGAAAAATATCTCCATACTGAACGTTGTGGCTCCAAGTAAACCAATATTGTTTTTATAGTTCATGAGGAGGAATTGGCCACAGAAGAAACGAACCCCACACACAATATTCCTGTGACACCCACATTATCACTGATCATCTATTACAAACCGAAAAGACTTAATTCGATGGATATTTGAAAAAAAGGTTCACATGGAGCTGCTGTTAAGCTCGGTGGTCAGGTAATTGCATCTTATTCAGACCAAAAACAGATACAACTGATGGGGTGGTGAATTGAGTTGACAGCAATGAGCTCATCGGCCAGTGCGGAAAAAACATCGGCAAGCATCAGTAGATGATATCAGACTACTGTGTCATTTTCATAGACTGCGAGATAGAAACAGGCAGAAGAAAGCATCAGTGTGAGGAAGAGATATCCCGGAAAACCAAATTTAAAAGCTTTCGGAACTTCCACTTCGTTGATCTAACGCGCAAACTGGATCTTTGTAATAGAATCTCTCGTAGGTAAAAAATGAGTTTTTACCAGGCGGAGATAATTAGCTCAACGAAAATTCCAGTAAAACCTCCACTACAATCGGATAAATATGTGCATAGGGTGTGAGATTCGCCTGATTTATTGCTACGAGTGAAGTTTGTGCCTGAAACCACAAAGTTGAGTCCATAGCTTTCCATCATTTGACAGTACAGAGGACGATGAGAAAATTTGCGTTTGGCTGAAACTGTGAACCATGAATGTTGTGCCAACCTCCCCTGGTATAATGACAGTACGCATAATCCACAGTCAGGAATCCGAATTTGCTAGTTATGAAATCCGAACAGGTTCAATCAACAACGCAGACAGTCAGAGTGTGAAATACAAATAGCAGCTAATCATAAATAAAAAATGATTATCCAACACAAAGTAAATGAACTCAGTGATGTGGAATTAACCAAAACATTAAGCAGCAAAATACGATCAAAAGTGTTGTAATCTTTCGGAAATATGACAGCTACGTACCTCAAGAGGACAATAGTAGTACGGAAATTAAATAGGCCCGACTCTATACAATACTGATGCAGGAGCTACTAGTGCACAATAAACTAAGTGGCTACCCACATAGCTGACAGGCTTCTCTTCGGTTACCCTAACTGGAACCTTTGATTAAAAAGCTACAGATTTAAGCTTTGATGCCTGTTCGTCGTGTCTGTATGTACGCCCACTACGGCAGTTCTACTGAGGCCAAAGATATATTATATTGAGATCAGTCCCGGAAGAGATGGGGTTCGTTAGTCGAAAGTCACCATCACTGGTAGCGACTTCATCATCCAGACTAACTGTTCTAAGAGACACCGAAGTGTGAATACGAGGTCCATTTTCTGTAAAAGTCGACCGAATTGGTCACAACTACAACCAATTCTAGCTGTTGTCTAACAATAGAGTGCTTTTGACCAGTATGAATACCTGAAATAATGGTGGCGAGGGCTCAAAAGGCATTCTTCTGCGCCCTCCTAGCTTTGTAATCAAATGGGCCATATTGTCACTGACCACCACTGACGTCGATCAATCCAAAATTATCGCTCATTGCGATCAACTGCTGTGGAGTTATATCACACGTTTGTGTGTGATCGACTATGTTTTGATACCACTCTGCAGCCATAAGTAATACAGTATTCTGTTCTGCATAGTAATTTCAAAATGATAACCAACGATTTGCTTTCCAGGAACAGCTTTTAATGTGGTTATCGATAAAAAGATGTCCCAGGATCACACCTAATACGGATAACAGGTTAAAGAAGCCCACAAGCTGCTGCAAACCTCGAGCGTGACCCCAGTTTAAATAGGCCTCCCAAACGATGGAGAGGTCTGACATCAGTTACTCTGTGAGATGATTGCAGATTTGTCAACTCATATGCCACAATAAATGGGATGCGTGGAGAAGTTGAGCAGATAGTAGGTGCGGTCGGGGTGGTATTGACAGCGTGCTCACGGTACGGCAAATTAGGGATCACAGACATGTACTCTTTAGGCCTATATTATCTGTCTTCTCTAATCTGAATGCACTGCACAATGTTGTGCCTCTGCCTGGAGATACACAAAAGTTCCACTTCATTCTGAAAGACTCAAGTAAGGGAGTTGCAAAGTTTTGATGCGTTCAGCACCTCGGAAGTGTAAAGTGCTGATGCAGCACTGGGCTAGTCATACACTAAACCGTCTCGTAGCAGAGAAAAGGTTGAACGTATTAGATAAGTTTTTCCCGAATTATTTCTACCAGTTTATGGTCGATTATGCGGAAATCGTTTTATTTTTACATTTGTAATCCACGTGATTCGTCCTCGAAAATTTTCTTTCTTTTTCACTGTATGAGTGTATGGTGCAAGTATATTTTCCATCTGATCATACGGTTGGGTTGCTGGGCTGGTATTGGTTGAAGACACACAAAAGCTTTTGGTGTGCGAGCATCGAGTTCGTTCAAGCTTCACGTCAGCATTTAGGGCCCATCGCACTCGTAATACTAATAGTAGTTAGCAAGGTTTAATTTCCCGTAGTCAGTTAACGGAACATGCGCTCTACCCTAGTTGAAAGGGGTTCTTTGGACAGATGGTATGCACGATTGCAGATATAGTTCCTTGGTGAAAATCACTCTCCAAGGCATGTAGATTTTGTATAGCGGGTAGAGAATGTCATGCCATGAGAAGGAGTAAAATCATGCGAACCTCAGCTGGTGCATTTTGTAGATTTGGAAGTGGTACTATTACCAGTTCGTCCATGAGACCCACCCACTTGAAGGCTGGTTAGTTTTTTTAACCTGGATAGTATTCGTGCTAGGAGGCATAGTTGCTTTCAGGTTATTTTCCTGTCTATATGCTTTCTGCTTATAACTACTTTTTAATTTTTCTCTGCTAGTGTCAATACTGGACCTTTATTCCACCTTTGAAAGCACCAAAATGGAGACTGAAATTTCGATCAGAAAGCAGAGCTGCAGCGATGGCCGGTAAAAGATCTAAACTGGAAATGCAAAATTCCAGATTCTGTTGGACGGGTTCAAATGGTAAAGTTATGAAATGGACATGTTTGAGGTAAAGTGGAAATGTGAAAAAATCTCCTAAAAAAAGCCTTCAAATTCCCAGTATCCAGTGTAATCTCTTATTACTAGAAGCTGGCCTTAAAAGGAAGACGGCACCGAATACAACAACGTTTAAACCACCGCTGAAATTCCACAATAATGAATGCATAGTGGGGTAGTCAGATTTTGACGTTTTCTGAGTTCTTGCAAGAAAATTTGCACTTCATTCTCCGCTTGATAAAATGAAGTCAAACACTGGGATTTTTATATCATACATTCAGTGGTGCTATACAACGGCATGGATGAAGGTAACGTCGGACTTTCACGAAATCTGTATAACTGATGAAATTAAGGGGGAACATACGATTACACATCCTGACAAATGAAGCTTTGGTATTAACCACACTTATTCATCATGTTATAATCATTAATTAAGGCTCTCTTCCTGATTTGCAAAACTGATGACCATTTTTGTCTCCTGGTTATGTTGCTGCCGAGAAGTGGCAACCAAATAACCCTAGCAATTTAGGAACCGTCAGTGGTTGTTCCAAATAGACTAGATTCATGGAAGTCTCTCATATTCGGGAGACAAAAATGAATATGCAAGATTAAAGTGCCCACAGATTGGCGAATAACGGTGTGATAGTGGATGAAATACTGTCGATCAATTTGCTACGTGTGTTGCTATCCATCTTGATGTTCTATCCAAGGCTAGTTGACCAACATGATCCGTTTATTCACCAAGAACGAAGGCTCGTTCGTATGTATATCACTCAAAGTCCACTAGATTTTCAAAGTTAGCTGTATCCGATCAACCTGTGAGTAAGAAAACACCACGGAACGTAGAATTTGTAAATTTTCGTGTCCTTTATCGTTTTCTGATGAGGACAATGCAATGCGGTTTTCTAGCGAACATTCATGGAGATCAAGATTTAACTACTGCCACGGTTGTCAGTAGTTGTGTTATACATTCGAAGATTCGCGGGTGTACCCGCGCCAATGGAACACTGCACGCGTCTAGTGTGCAGAGTACTTGCACGCTGTGCTAATATATTGAAATCACTTGAAAAACAATATGCGCGTATGTATGCACACGTGATCTGGTGCGAGTTACGTCCGACCAGAAAAACCAATATAGGAGTAGTCCCGTGTATTTTTCCGCTAACCCTCTCGGAGATCGAATCAAGAATTTGATACTCGAATGAACATTTACCTTGGATTCTCAATCTCTCCGAGTTATTAAAAAGATGCATATTTGAAGCCACTGATCGAGATTTGCAGGCAAAATCATGTAATAATAAATGCCAAATGTTTGATAGCGCTGTTTTATTTGATACCCAACCTTTGTTCCTATTTTTGTCTATCTCGGGATTACGAACCTCTTCTACTCAGTAATACCACGAGGTAATCACTAAAACATAGTTATGAATTCCAAATTCAGCAGTCCATAAAAGGAATTGAAACGTTCACCTAAAGAACTATTTGCTTTCATCAAATGAACCACTGAAATAAAACCGTGGAAATTACCAGAAACAGGTGCTTGTTTGATGGATGAAAATTGCGCCAAAGAAAAGAAGATAGTGAAAACTGAAGAGGAACGTAGTCTTCAAATATGTTCCTTGATGTTGGTGAGCAATGAACAACAAGAACATTTCGACCCAGGACGAATGTGATCAGATGAGTCTGAGTAGTCACTAGCGTAAAGTGAAAGGGACAAAAAGCACACAGGTCGGATACACAAGCTGTCTACTAATCAGTTACCAGTAGCTCAAACCGTTGTGCTGAAAAAGTAAGCTATTTTGAAAATTGTGTCTGCCAAGTACTTCGTACACTGAAGTCTTCACATTGCTGATTCACAAACCATTCTGTTTTGAAAAAAACTGATTTCATTCATCCTCACAGAGAATTAAAATGGATCTTAGATTTAAAAGAACTCTGCGAAGGCAGTAGTACTTGTGTTTAGTCTCCTACTGACCTGACAGTGGGACTAGAAATATGGATCGAATAAGAACTACCAATGGAATGTTTCCCATATTTTGCTTAACCTGCCATATTTTTTTTAAGCCCAGTGTCTTTAACTTTATCCTCATCACCGGGTTGGCATTCCATTTTCCACAGATATAATCAATACACACGAATGCAATTTTTCTGGTCATTTGTTGTTTATCATTGCTCCTTTATTGATAAGTTGACGGCTGGATTGCTTGAGTTTTGGTTTGGAATCAACTTTTCCCTCAAAAAAGCAGTGAATATGAACTCCGTGTTCTTCTTTCTATCATGCCTCTGTTGAAAACTAAACAATGTGTTTTATTGAAAGAGGGTTAAACTTTGCTATTCATTTATCGAACAAACCTATTATTTTGACAACGATTTGAAAAGCAGTGAATGCCAATCAACTATCATACAATTATATATCCGTTATCAGAAGACAGTAGTAATTTGTCTCTTGATAGAAGAACAATGGGTAGTATCGGTGTCCGGTTTTCTAGCGAAGAGACCAGTGTGAACTAAGTGATTGATTTCCCTGATCGGTGCACACAGCAACACCGAAGCTTTGAAGGCCTGGTACCGTCCGTCCCTTTCATCAGAACATAGAAGAGACTTATTTTGCGAAATAAAAGCATTCCTGCTAATGTTATTCTTCATAAATGTATGAACAATAAAGCTTTTACGCGCCACGGTAGGTTAATTATTACAGGTGGTAGCGAGAGACGACTGTTGGTTTAAGACCATGGACATTTTTGTCAGACATTTTAGTTTGCAGATTACTGTCTGATTTCTAATGAATTGTGTCTATAGTACTCCCCTACAGCAGCATCAGTCAAGTGGAAGAAGATGCCGCGGAAACGTAAAAAGATGACGGAAATGCAAGACGTCCGGATTTATCGACCTTCCCGGCAGAATGTAAGGTGGTTCGTGAATGATAATCGAAATAATGAAGTTTGTGGGATGAAAAGGAATAATTACTTAAGCGGCCAGATTGAGAAGGGATTCGAGATAGACGGGGTGAAAACTAGAAAGGTATCTTTGAAATGTTCAATGTTTACCGAATCAAGTCCGCTGGCCTCATAGATAATAAATAATTTATCTTTCTAATAAACGGCATAATGTGACTCTGAAAAATAAGGTTGACATGGGCTCTTACCGGAATCTCAACGAGTGAAAAAACGAGAAAAAACGCCCAATTGTTGCTGATATGTGACTGGGACGAGCGAAGATAAGCCGAGCAATATTACCAGGTCAACAGTAAAGTATTGAATATGTCTACCTGAATTGGGAAAATGCGTAACAGCAGAAGGCATTTGGGATGGATGGCGAAGCAGTAGTTACCATGATATTCGGTTTTGAGTACAAACAAGGACATGTAGGCTGCAATCAGAAAGAGATTTGGAAGAACATATTTTCTGCGTTGAGATTTCTGATGAAAATGATGAGAAATCACAAAGTGCAACATAGAAGGAGGAATTCGTTGGGATATTCCAGTGGAAGAGTCACGCGAAAGCTAGCCATTACGTGGGACAGACGATTAATTCGGTATTCGGGATGATAAATGCTGACAGTAGTTTTTTTCCAGGTCATCTGTTTGAGCTCCTGCTGACAATGAGCACATGGAAGATGAACATGCGATGAACGTTAGGATGAGATTGTGCATCTAACGCCAGGTTTAGTGACTGTTCTGTGTATCAGATATCAGTTGTAAAACGACACGTGATTTAAATGGCGCATTGCTCTGCATGAATTGTGGTCAGGTTTGGCATCCCACAAAAGAGTCAAGGCTTCTTACGTGCAGATGTATTGCCGTTCCCGTGGGTGAACACAATGGAAATTGTCAGAAAGGTGGGAAACATTTGCGACAGGAAGTAATCAAATGCTTTTGTACCTGGTGTAACTTGTTTTAAAAGGAATCCAAATTTTGGAGCACACCATGAACATTCTGGTACAGAACTGAACGGACCGCGGCAGCAGAAGAGTCTTTTGCGAGAGTTAACTCAAAGTTCAATTCCGAATTGTGATACTTCAGCACCACGGCAAAAGAAATTATCTGGCTGACATTGAAAAAAGTTTTTCTGAAACTCATAAGGTTGATGACTTTGGAGTTGGACGGGATGATTTTCTGATTTCTCAAATACAAGACCTACTTTACTTGCTATTAGAGTAATTTATTGTTCTTTGATGAATTAGTCGGAAAGCTGGAAGAGAGCTATACCAAACATGCGGATGTCTTATTAATTTGAGCTCCGTACTGCTGAAAATGTCGTAACAGTTGGCAGAGTTGTGTTACCTGTTCTTCCAATAAATTACCAGTCGATGAAATCTCATCAATATAACTAAAAGTGAAGGCTCTTCACCTCGTCGCCCAATCACCGGAAATATTGTGGTACTTTGATTAACCAGCAAGATATGCGTCTAAATTCAAATAGTTCAAAAGTTTTGAAAAGGCCAGTCTCTGTGCGGTCCTCTTTTACCAATGGGGATTCGGCAATGTGCCTCTACAATGCCAGTCTCCATAAAGATGGTTTTACCAGAAAGACTGTGTGCAACATTTGGTATATATGGATAATCTGATTTCTTTGAGTGTATGATAGATTGCATTGGGTATCCAGCCACTTAGTGACTTCGAAACTATAAGTCGAGGCAAGGCCAGCAGGGTGAATGTTTGGATGATAACCGGGCTCATTTCATGGTGAAACCCAGGTGACTTCTGTCTCATTATGTCGAAGTAAAGACGGTAAGAGTAAAACAACCAAGTTTGGTGTTCACTGATAACGTTGTAATGAATTCAACTTACAATTTTATCGGTGAACCGGTCAGGTTTATTGAGACGTATAAAATCCTCCAAAATATCAGTAAAAGGGCAATCGTAGCGCCCAGATGAAGACTGAATGATTGCACGGTGTCTCGCTACTGTTTCACTTCAAATGATAAAATACGTGACCAGAGAAGGTGCAAATCATTCAGACTTGTACGTCTGCAGAATAGAAAACAAATTGGTTTTGTCGTCAAAGATCCAGATCGCGCGTGATGCAGCATCGATCGAACTTTCTGATCGTTGTGTTGTTTGTCGACTGTAGAGCGAGTGCAACGGTTGAAGAAGGTGGACTGCCCGCGTTTGAACCACACTGACCTCTTATCCTGTGGTAATTGGAAAGCTATTTCAATAGTCATCGACATCACTTGCAACATGAGAGAGATGAGTTAGCTTTGGCTATCAACGAAATTGACTAGCTTACTCATTTGATTGCAATGGCTTATTACACTGCAGTTCCTGGCAGCCGTATATAGGACCCCGAACTAGAATGACTGGAGCTGAGTCTTGAATTGGATTGGAGAAGTGCTGTAGCGGAATACATGATAGCAAAAAGACGGAACAGATTTCTGGATGGTGCCCATATCCGTGTCTCCCGACGATGAGCGAGATAAAGAGACAAGATCAGTGGCTGGTGAACTGCTAGATGTTGGACCAACTGACCGTTTGTTGGAGCTGGAGAATTGAGTATGATAAGTATCAATTGGGCTTTTGTGAGAACTCAGTGTGCAATCTAATGGGTGGGAAGTGACCATATTTGAGGGTATTTTCAGTGAGTTCGACCAACTTCTCCAGCGCTGTTAGGGAAAACAGTATGGAGGGCAATTGTTGTACTGACAGCCTCAATTTGCAAACAAAAGCTTCACAGAGAACTGCGTACTGTGTTTGACAATCTTTCAGTAAGGAGTGCGTGCCTCGTGAGTATTTAGGTGATTTGGTCACCGAGTTTCTCTGTGGTGAATGGTTTTCTGAGCACTGTACCAGAGGATTTGTCAGTAAACAGGGTGATGGCATTCTTATTTTCCGCACAGGAATCTTCCGCTGTCCTTATCTGCCACAACCATACTCGATGGCTGCTCGTACAATTTCAGGGAGTGAATGGTGATCGCGTAGTTATCAAACTATTTATTGCCTTTCTCGCGGAATGACATGATGACTACTTTGCGCACTGGAACACGTATTCGGACGCATCAGTTTGCGGTGGAATAACGTTCACTGTTTGCTTAACTAAGCCGTCAAGGAAACCATGGGTAACACCAAGTTAGTACGCGTCATACATTTTCAAGTTAACACTACTATAAAGTTTATGTAAGTGTATGTGCTTCAGTACATCTGCGACAAAATATTGAATTAAAACCTTTGTGTTTGACGCAAAACACCTAATAGAGAAGAAAAAGAAAGGATTTTTAAGGACAGTTCCAATCAGCAAGTTGTTCAAGTTAACAGGTTTACGTCTACATGATTATGACGGTGATTAGGACACGAAGACGTAAACAAATTGAAGCAGTTCATAAATACTTTGAAGCTATTCCAGCAAAGCAAATCCCTAGCTATTCTGTCTTCTGGATCTGCATAAAGATCTCTGATTCCTGTGTTGGCTGTTTGTTCTATAGATGCTATCAAAGAATCCGAATCTACTGCCTTCCTAAGACGCACACTAGTCTGCACCACACTGTATCTTTGGAAGGGAAGAAAACCACTCTGGTTGTGATTTGAAACACTGATCAAATACACGAAAATGTTGGTGGCGTGAATTGATGAAACGCAATCCCAATCCCATGACCAATCAGATGACTGGCATTTCAACGAAGCCTGCCTTTTTTACGGCAGTCGGTACATATCACAATCATTATGTTTTTACCACACAACAGAGCACCATAATCTTGAAGTCATAGTTTGTATTCGCTTCAGTATTATCAGAATTCAGTTATATGTTGAGCGACCCAAGAAGCAGTGCAAACACTCAAATCACCGAACAATATCCACGTAATCTGCTGAGGTAGACCTCCTGGACAAATCAAGGATATAGAGTGCATGTGTCCTAGAGAGAGAGGGAGAGGTAGAGCAATAAAATTTGGGAAAAATCTCTTGAAATTGATCGGCATCCTGTGATCTGACCAAGTTCGATGCATTTATGTAACCTGATCAATTGAAGCAACCTTATTTGTAGTTTTACAGGAAATAACATGAAAGCATGGTTTCAAACCACCATTAGAACCACACAATTTGCTACTACAATTGGTAATTTGTCCGTACACATACTACTTCTACGTTTGTAGAAAGAAAACGAATCAAATGTGGATCCAGGCTCTCAGTGTTTGTGCGAGTTCACTTGTGTCGCTGAGACAAATTACACAGATCAAAATAAAGTGGAACTATCTGAACGGAAGTGGGGTGCATCTTCATTACAGAAGTCAAGTCAAAAGCCAGGGCAGAGCGAACAACCGACAATCACCAACCTTTCCACTGGGTTTCATTGTATACTCAATGTAAATGGGAATTTTTTTCTATCTAATCTTTGCAAGAGAAGGAATAACGAAGAACAATGAAAGTCAAAGCGGCAATCCCTGAGGTAGCAGTTGCAATGCATTCTTCCTGAAATATCCAACATGGTTATCATACCTATTCGATGGCCTTATTGAATGTTTTGCCAAAAAGCTAACCGTTGTTGATAACAAGCAAATACTGGATCCACTGCAGCATGCTGAGTAGTTGACAGTAGACAACGACCCCATTTCAACCCGTAGTCGTATTGGTGATATCGACTTTACTAAGTAAACATTTACCACTTATCAAAAGCTAAATGGAATTTGGTGAGGTTAGCACCGTTAAGTGAGGAGTCCATAAGATGGATGAAAGCTACCGAAAGCCAGAACATTGCATCTGATTATTTTTCTTGTGTCGGACTTCCATTAGATCCAAAGAGTCGGTGACTATCGGCAGGGACATACGAAAACATATTATGACCAATGCGAATTTCGTATTTAAGCCAAGTTAAGCCATTGAAAGCTCAAAGTAATTTATTAGGTGAGTTCTCCGCATTTACGACATATCTGTGGATGATAAACTACAAACCCGATAGAGAAGTAAAATACTACCGTGATTTGGATCCAGTTAAATGGTTACGTGGGCTTTTGGTGACTTTCACTGGATCGAGGAACATACGAGCATGATAAGACAAAACAGAATTGGGATACGCAGAAATGCAAGAGGATAGAAATTGAACTTTGAGCCCGTACGTCATAACGTCATCATTATTTTCAGTTCTTTTTAAACTTTTCTACTCAAAAGATCACTCTGATTTGTTATTTAGTCTGTTGCTGAGGTGAGGAAGTGAGAGGACCACTACGATCCACGAACCGTCAGTGGTTGTTTCAACTAAACTAGTATCATGGAGGTCTCTTACACTCAGGAAACTGAAATGTGTATACGAGAATGAACTGTAAGCTGGCTAGCGATGGACCTTGCTAACGGATGCGGTGCCACTGCTCAGATGCTAATTAAGTTGCTATTCGACTCGGGCTTTCCGTGTTAGCTGCTGCTAAATTGAAGAACATGATCCGCTTTTTCAACATGAACATGCTCGTGTTGGCTTTTATACTACTAACATTCTATTAGATTTGCTTACGTAGCTTCATTTGACCAAATTGTAAGTTAAACAGGGCTTCTGAAGGCATAGGGTGCACACTTCGGTGTCGTTCACCGTGTGTACAGTGTACAGTGCCACTCAATGTTTCTCACGAGAATAAGATAAATTCAAAATCTAACTACTACTACAGTTTCCAGTAGTAATGTTAGAAATTCGAAGCTCCAAACACAAACATGTGGATGAATAAACAGAGAAAGGGGCTGCAGAATCAGGCACTTTGTCTTTCAACCGCAAAAGCACTGCCCACCAGGATTCGAACAAAACCCGGACTTGTGCTGCGTGAAACGTTTTACTGTAAACACCTGACAATCTTTGCTGTACAATCTCTGCTACTGCATCACCCTTGCGTGGCATATATATATATATATATATATATATATATATATATATATATATATATATATATATATATATATATATATATATATATATATATATATATATATATATATATATGGGCTTTCTTTCCACCCCAAAATTCCTAGCAGTTCCCACTTTAACTCGCATTATCTTCTCAAATGGCCGGTCCTGGTAGCCGTTTTAGATGAACGTTGTTCGCACCTTTTGCAGTTCTTCTTCAAAGGTGTCCTTCGAACATTTTCTTCTTGCACCGCGTGCGAGGCATCGAATTAGGCTTATTTTATCTTTGGAGGCACAAAGATGTGGAAATGAATGTATTACCCATTCCACGTCGCTTTTCTGTGTACTGTCTGGCTGACTGAGCCTTCTTCAAGGCGACTCATCCGGACGTCAAGGAAGGTGATTGTATTGTCTGACTCTGTTTCTATTGTGAAACACAAGTTTGTACGAGCTAAAATTAAGCTGTATAACAGTTGGCTTATGTGGTCTGATGAACAGATAACACAGAAAATGTCATCTATCTAGCGTTTGTACACAAGGCAGTTTCGGATTGTAGATTCAAGTAGGCCATTTTCTAAATTTGCCATAAATACATCGGCAAGTAGTGGTCGGAGTGGGGAGCCCACTGCCAACCCAACCTTTTGGCGATCGATCTGATTGGTAAATTTGAACTGAATGTTGTACGTGCAGAAAACAGTACCCGTTTCCGATCTTCTGAAGGTATGCTGAAGGTATGCTGATGTTTTTTGAAATCATCCGACATGCTTTCACGTTTAGTTCCTTCACGTAGTGTAGGAATTCAAATGTATCTTTGAGGCTGTACTTTGACATTGTCTGTCTTACCGGTTCCAGTAGCCTAGCCAACCATTTAGCCGCAGCATGGTATGGTGAATTGCACATGTCGAGGAAAGGTCTTAACGGGACTCCGCTCTATTGTGTTTTCGGTAATCCGTACAATCTGGAAATGGTCGTTTCCGTAGGGCGTATCCGTTCAAATGTGGCTTAGTCTATCATATCTTTTTGCTTCAAGAGTGGCAGTAAGTTAGACATAGCCTTCCCTACTTGTTGTGTCTTATTTTTTCCAGTGATCTTTTCCGAAAATTTAAATGTGTAATTCAAAATGGTATCATTTTCGCAATATAGTCTGACCTGTTCAGAAGCACTTCACCTGTTCCCTGGTGCGGCTTCGATGTGATGACGTCACTACTCATTCTCAGTTCCCGTAATCGTTGTACATGAGTTGTCTTCAGTAACTCTCTTGATGACTGCTTAGCTGTATGGTATTGAAAACAATTATTCACTAATGTGGATTTAAGGTTACGTAGGCTCAGCTGTGACGATGTGAGTAGACCCGACAAATGAGCATAAATGCTTTCAAATTCTACTTCCAAATCCAGTTGTTTGATCTGGTTGCTTGAAAAACTGAATTTTGGTCCCAAGAATAAAACTTCTAGCGACGTCTTGTCTAGTTGGAGGTCAGATAATTTGTGAACGAAACTTTCAGAGTTTGACGGGAACTCGCTCACTGGTTTTGATCCCTCGATCCGGTTGAACAACTCTGGTCGTCTGAGAACAACTCGATTATTCACAACCCTTTGAAAGTAACTTTCGTAAGATTGCTTTTCATCCACAGACAAGCGATCCAAAACACCAGAAGATATCACAAACTTTCGTTCTGGTAGCACAATATGGTTGCACACGGTGTCAAGCTTATTAGGCAATTGGTGCCTAAATGCCACTCTCGAACCGTATATCCAGGTTCGTTTCCACGCAGTGAAATGCTGTTTCGGAAATACAGATCCCCTGAGACATTCATCCATAAACGGAATATGAGCTCCCGCCAGGGCCAGTTTCGTACAGAAAAATATTGTACTTGCTAAGTTCTTTCGGTACGGCCGGGTCTTTGGCATGTTTCAAATGTCGAAAAATTCCCAATGAACACCTGGAGAACACAGTTTGGTGAACAAACTCGTCTTCAGTCAGGTTTGTTTACGGCCCAGTACAACAGTTCTCCATCTTTTAGATTTCTGGAGTAGGATGGCCAAGATTCAAAGTCGAAAAGCTAATGACATGGAAATTCATATGAAACCCATAAAACTGTTGGCAATATTATTCGGAACCATACCAGTAATGCTAGTGAATAATGACCTGATCAATCTCGGGTGAGAAGCTCAGTCCCCGCCTCTCTTTTCAATTTGGTTTCACACAGCTTTCATCAGTTTTTCAGCCAGTTACGACGTGAGTTTATGTGGGTCTAACAAGAAACGGCTAATTTGGGATTTTTGTTTTAAGATAAAACTTTAAAATTTCCCACGGAGATGTTTTGCTCTCAAAAAGTGCCGATTCTGTTGATCTCTTTCAGTATTCTTCTAATCACATCTGACGAAATAATGAATGTTTTCTTAAGGTTTTCACATTCACCCCCGATTTAAAGTTATTCGTGTTTGTTTAGTATTTTGATGGTCGTAGCAAAAGATTTTTGCTTGGTCGAACCCTAGCGGACACTCAGGTGATGATCGATATCATACAGTAATTCAGAAAGTAGGCCACGACCAGTGACAAGCTGCTGTAGGAGGTGATTTCGGGAACCGAACTCGGAAACGCAAAACCCAAAGTCCGCGATGATGAACATTTGACCAGATGGGCATATGAACAGGTCGAAGATGGCTTCCCAGTTATTCCATGGATATGCTCCTACGCTTGAAAATTTGTGCCACAACATCTTCAGCAATGAGCGGATAAATAACATAACAGGATAGACAAAAAGAAAATTCGTTTTGAAGATGACCATCTATGGTCAGCGTGCCAAGTTCGGTGTAACGTCGTTTCAGCACTTCTGCAGAATTTTGGAATTCCATGTATTTCTTCCAATTCTAACTTATCTTTCGATGTGGTTGGTTCACTTATTTGATCCCCAGTTTCGGATATATTGGATGTGGGGGGGGGGGATGGGAGAACACGCATAGCAAGAACTACAATTCATTACTGTTGAGTGCCTCAGTAGTACCGTTGGCATACAAATCCACCAAAACGCGTGTGGTTCAGAACAAATTTTGCGCTGTTTGTGTCCAACCACTTTGCTTCGCAAAAAACGAGTACAAACGGGAATAAAACTAATGCTTCAAGAGAAACACTTTGGACGGCTTTCGTCCTTTCAGTGCGTAAGTACCCCATATGGATCATCTAGATTTTGTTGTGTTTTGTAACATGAAATGGAGGTACTTTGAAACGAATTGCAATTAGTACTACAGCTGACCTAACGTTCGTTGGCTGGGTGGTGTTTCAGTTATATTCTTATATCGGCCACGGCATGGCTGTTTGGTCTGTCATTGAATCTCTCGCTCGTATCCACTGTTTACCATTTTTGGTTACCTCGTACGTTATGACAGAAGAAAGGTTAGGTAAGCTGAATATACAGTGAAAAATATATGAACAATTAGATAATTTGGGACTGAAAATCACGTTGACGTTATATTTTATCCCACCACAGTGACCACAACTGATACTCTTGGATATTATCCTAATCTTCATTAGGTTCACCATATATACGTGTTACTGTCTCAGTACTTATAGAATGACGACCGCTTCATTTTTGGACCTATCGTTTTATGAGCACCAAATAGACATTTTTTACATAGGAATCTACGTGACCGAAATCACACTTTCTATGAATCGTGGTGGTGCAGAACGGCTTCCTTACCCGGTTCTTCTAACTGGATCTACGATTTTCAAATCTGATTGAGGGATTTCATCGTATTCGGTTAAAACAAGTGTTGGAGGTTGATCGGTTTATTTTATACCTCCAGTCTGACGGCAAATAAGTCCACAATAATTTTCCCCTGCTTCGCCATCTCGTATTTTTGATACAGAATCATTCTAAGTAAAGTGCCTTGATACTGTGTTCATCGAAGACCGAAAACACGTTCTCTGTCATTCCGAAAGATAAATTCAAGTATTTTTATCATATCAAGAAACATAGCAGGAGATACGGTTTTATCCGTTCTCTATATGACTCATCAAGCTGAGTACGAAATCTCAACCTGCAGATGAAGATCATGGGGGGAACTGCTGAAATGTTTTTCATCTGCTTTTTATGAAGAGCCCGCTTTTCAGATCCACCGGGCCCCAAAACAAACCTCTGAGAGCAAGCCACGGATAAACTGTTTGTAACGCGTGTGTGATTTTAAATGGTCTCCAGGTTCGAATTTCAGGTGGAAATAGATGTAAATCCGTTGCAGCTGATTACTCCCATCAACCTCGGTGAAAGACTGCTACCACTTGTGATAACGTAATAAAACTTTAAATTTCAACCATTTGCTTAACTATTCCTCTAGGTCACCAACAATTGGAAAGAAACTGATTTTGACCTTGCATCCTAATCATGGTGTACGTTTCTCGTTGCAGCATCGTTAACGCGTGCCAATCATTTTCATTTAGAACACATTCGGTAGATGAGTCCGTAGGAAAGGCAACTGAGTCCAGTTGTCACATAGACAAATGTATTGACGGTTGGCAGATTTTGATAATGTTTTGAGGTGATCCAAATGTGAAAAGTCTTTGGCCTTGGCGGGATTCGAACACACGCATGGTCACCACCCTCGCTTTAGTACCGCGAGTGCTCTACCAGCTGAGCTACGAGGCCACGCCGGAGAACCTTCGACTGTCTGCATATGGATCACAGTATACCCGCTCAAATTACAGTAGCACATGGCATCCACCACAGTGAACTAGCTTGTAATTTGACTGCCTATAGCAGGATTTCCCTTTGTACTACCCGGACTACACCAGTTAAGTGCATTGTAAACATGCCCAATGCACTTAACTGGTGTAGTCCGGGTAGTACAAAGGGAAATCCTGCTATAGGCAGTCAAATTACAAGCTAGTTCACTGTGGTGGATGCCATGTGCTACTGTAATTTGGGCGGGTATACTGTGATCCATATGCAGACAGTCGAAGGTTCTCCGGCGTGGCCTCGTAGCTCAGCTGGTAGAGCACTCGCGGTACTAAAGCGAGGGTGGTGACCATGCGTGTGTTCGAATCCCGCCAAGGCCAAAGACTTTCCACATTTGGATCACCTCAAAACATAGACAAATGTTATGTGAAACGGCTTTCCTCCTTTCCACCAGATTAAAGTTTCTACCAATCTCCATTCAATTGCCCGTTGTCCAGCGGAAACAATGAAAAGGAATAAAATACAATGTATAGCTGTTTCGAAAGTTCAATAGCTTTTTGAATCCGGATGACAGTATTCCATTTTGTCAGGTGCAATAAAAAAGCGGCTCCAGATCACGGCCTGTTGTTTTACACATCCCCTCTGTCTTTGCTACCCCTGATGGCAATCAACTTTGACTTGCATCCGCCATGAGAATTTTGCCCTTATGTACAATCACACGTGGCCCACGTTTATCTTGTCACGGTATGCTCGAAATTTCTCTCGCTTCTTTTCACACACACATCGACAGGGGCAACTTGTCAGCCTTATGTTGTTCGTTCGCTTAGACAGTGAAATGTGACTAACACACACACACACAGTCAAGTTCTCTATGTATTCACTTTTTTACTTTTCCAGCCGCATCTCATATCTCGATACACGTCATCACACGGTCAAAGCCTTCTGTCTCTGAGGCAAACTCGGCTAGGCAGTATCTATATCACTAGTATGCTTGTGAAAGAATTTTCCCCATACTCATTCTGAAAAATTATTGTTTACCTGTATGCGAACAATGGATCGATAGTCTCGTGATTACGTTTAATAATTAGCCTTCGGATCAGAGGGAAAATGTTTTGTGAAATTTTCAAATACTGCAATCACGATCACATATATTCAATCATTTTTATCCAGAAAAGACAAATACAACAAGTAGACGAATGATCTACCTGGGAGAAACAACTCAATCATCTTGTAGATGCAATCATTTATAATTTCGCTAATAATATTGTTATTATTAAACATACTGATAACAAGGGGTTGTAATCAATGCGAATACCGCAATAATTTGGAATCAACGAAGACAAGATTGTAAACCAGAATGGTGAGGTTTTCCTCCCATAGAGATAACCTTTCAGACCCCAACGATCACCTTGGAGAGTAAATCATTCAGCGAAGAATAAACTGAACATAGCATTCGGGGTTAAACAGTTATGAACAAATAGGGACAAAGATATCCTTTATCAGGTTGATTTTACAAGATGTGAGGTATCGAAAACTAACAGAAAGAGGGAAATTTTATCGAGGATTTCAAAGCAGCAGGAAGCTTCTGCCGCGTGTTACTATATTTTAGTAGGGCATCTAATTTTATTCTGTTCAAACGATACACTTTCGGTCGTTCCGTAAAACAATCACTGTGGCTGGAACAATCTGAATTTTACTCAGCAGCGGTTGTTAGAGCAATATCATGCCTAGCTTTGCGCCCTACTAGAATGATTTTATGAAATTCCTGAAATTCGAAAGTCAAGTCAAACACATGCTTTGATATTTTCCAGAAAATTGGTGCGGACTGTAGTTCAGGTTGTCATCATTCAACAGCTTCTTGTCGCTAAGCAACCTAGCTCAATGACGAGAAGCCGCTGAACAAGTCCTCTGATATCCTGGGGGAAGACATCCTAGAGAGTTCCATCAGGGAACGGTAATTTCTAATGAATCACAGGTGATAGAAGTGCAATGCCTCGTGGTTTTCAGTAGTGAACTGGACGTTGACACTTCCGGGTGAATCATATTATATACAAATTTTATCTCGAAAATGCCGGTATCCATAATAGTCAAGTAAAACTTACGGCGGGTAAGTACAAACGAAGTGAACGATTTCGTGTGCAGACAAGATCACAGGTAATTGGGGTGTCGCGCTGAAACAACAGCGCTTCATACCGACAGGTATGATGAAATTCCTCATTATGAAGGTTACGAGGTCTTCGCCGTTGATCCTCTCGAATTCTGCCCTAAAATTGACGGCAGTGTCATTACCGATATAAATAAAATTACCTCATGATCTTTTCACGCCATACCCCATTGACATCACCGCTTTTGTGCCCAGCTGTGAACGAAAAATCTCGAGTCATTAACGATAAATTGTTGTGGTCAGTATCTAACTTTCTGCAACGTGTTCTGGTTCTGGAATCGACGTAGTCTCCAATCTTCCCATCTGAAATTTGTCAGACCATCCTGATCTATTGAGGTCTGTCTGTGATGGTCCAAGCAGTATTTATGAGCCTTTTTACAGCCTTATGTCGAAAAAATATAACTATTCTCCCCGATATAAATAAGGCTCATCTATCTAAATGTGCTGTAGAGCTCCCTTGCTGACTTGAATTAGACCGCAGCCTGATAAATTTGAAATCGAAAATATCCGGTTTCCAAATTGTGTAAAATAATCTATTTCTTGTGGGAATGATCAAAAACATCTCAATCAGAACCTATAGCAAATTACAAAAATGTATTTTGTACTCAGCTAACCTCTCGAAATTCCCCGAAATGATTCACACTTCTGACTTAAGTATATTTATTCGACCTGGCCTGTCTGCAGTCGGTGATCATTTGACAGAATATCTGAGCTGCAATTCACTGTATTCTGTTCACTTCCGTACAAACAGATTCTTTTAGCCATATATGTCACATTAAGGCTACGTCAAAAGGCGTTGTAACCTACGTTGAGCTGCCGGTTGGTTTTTGTGTACGGCAATCCCATAGAGGACGAACACCGGACTATGCTGAAGAACGGTCCTTTATGCAGATATTCATTGAGTTTTATAAAGCTGCGAGACAAGCCTCAACGATAACCGCTCCGCGAATTGCAGCCGGGCCGAGAGAAATAATATAGGCGGTTGTTCGCAAATCAGGTGAGAAAAACTGACGCAAAAGTCCATGTCAAAACAGGTCGAAGATCATAAGAGATAGGTGCACTAGTCGAAACGTGTATCGTGGCTAATGTCCACTGGGCGGGTTAATCAGCGAAGAAAGTGACGCAAAACTCGTTCACAAAAAAGAGTAGGAGGTGAGGGAGAAGGGAGTCTAGATTTGGTTCACACAGTTTGTAATCGAATCGATCTGTTTGATTCCGCTCCAGTAGCACCAGTTAAAATAACTATATGATTCAGGACCTTGTCGTTTTACAAACACTAAAACGTAATTCAAATATGATGCCAGGTGTTATCAGTCAAATATACTCCTCTAGGTGTATTGGTTCATAAAGTTTCCCTCAACCCGGTTTTTGTGTACTTAACCCGAACCAGCAGAAAACTTAGTCGTTGCAGTACATTTTTTCTTCAAAATATGTATATTTAACCTGAACTTCGCCGATAAGTAGACCGCAAACAAGCCTGGAAGCAGGGAAATGAGTGAAAAAGCAAGTAAAAGGCTAAGCCATATGTGCTTGAGCAAGGAAACAAGGTCAGTTTATACGTTGAAAGGTCGATGAGCCAAAACTTTCCCCACTGAAGTATGACAAGAGATCGGTATCAAATGAGCGTGTCAGCGCAGGAGAGGAATGCTCATTGTCTGTTGGCTTAGTACGCGTGACTTCAGTCAGATGCAACATCGGTCGTCTGACTGATCTTCCTATTTATGTGAGCCATTGGCTGATTCGTTTCCGGTCGGTTTAAGCAATTCCCGACGGCTGATTGGTTGATTAATTACTGTTTGGTGGGAATGGCCGTTGTTGACCTTTCCGTTTTGTCACTGATTAGGCCATTGATCCGTATCACTAGCTTCACCTTTGCCATAGATTTTGGAAGTACTGTGGCTTGTAGTCCGCAATCTGAGCCAGGCTGTCTATTGACGCGTCAGCCTATACCCCCACACACCCCTTGGTTCAATCAAAGTTCAAAAGCACGGAATTTAGCTTCAGTTTCAGTTTATCCAACCATTAACTTCTCATTTCTGTGCTGTGGTTTCGGTTTCTACCTTCTAGCATCATCCAGTAAGCGGCAAAAAGAACAGAAGCATAAAGTGGAAAATATCCAGAAACGGAAACATCAAGTGGAAACCAAGAAGAAAGAGAAAAAGCCCGAGTGCAACTAAGCCGCTGGCCGCAACACCTAGCCATATCTCAATGTCTCCAACCATTTGATAGGTGGGTGGCGCGGACCTTAATCTGGAAGTTTACCACGACCTACCTGGCTGTTGTGCGGCCTTTCGGTGTTCGGATCGAAACTCGAAAGAATTCAGGCCAATTTACAGATAGTTTTTTGGTCCACATCTATCAGCTTCCATAACTAAACGCACGCACATAGCGTGACTGAACCATTTAACAAATCATGTTTCACCACACACGGGACGGTCTTGCTTGGCCCTGCCTACGGCTTACGCGTGCTGTCTTCTGCGCAGATGTGGCACTTGTGTTTCGTGGCCCACAGTTAACCATGGCAGTAATATACCGATTTATTGTGAATTACGTAACTGTATTAGCCAGAGGATGAAGTTACCGAAAACGAACTTGTTCGCTATTGTGCTTTTTTCTATAAATTATGCTCTTTATCAATTTCGGACACAACAGTGGCCAAGTACAACGGTCAAGATGTTCATTCCTTTATGCCATAGCAAGGACTAACCACTTCATCTTACCTTCCAATCACTACGGCCTCAGAGAACAGAGTACAACGAGGAAGCCTATCCGTAGGCATGAGTAAAATATGGCCCTCACCTCAAACTGATTAGATTAGGTACTTGAACCAGAGACTGGCATCTGGTTCACAACACCTTACGCCTAACCTCAGCCTTGCTGGTACAGTGTTCCCGAAATACTCAGGCTATACTAAAAAGGCATCAAAGCCCAAGCACCTACAGGCTTTGCCTGTCTTATACTTTTAATGCCCGTTTCCAAGTCGTATAAAAGAAAGGAACTAACCGCCACATTGTACACTCTACCATTGAAAGACAATCGGATGTCACTCAGGTGCCTCAGATGACGGAAAGTGGCAAAAACCAAGTGCGCCTTTTGTACACGCGGACACTTAATCAGAAATCTGGACTCCTTGGTTGAAGTAAACTCCCAGGTTCACAAGATTTGTTTACTTCAGCTACACCTTCTTCTGTCTAGAAGAGATGTGGTGTTGGGACAACCCAGTCCTGCAGTAGCATTTTACTGTTTGGAGGTGTAAAACGCGTCCCAAACATTCCTACACTGTTGTTACGGTTATCTCACAGAGCCTGTAACTGACCTGGATTCTCATTCAGAAGAATAATAAAGTCCATGTATTTCAAATCAGCGGGTTTACTGCCTGAGAAAAGATTGATGCACTATCCTCACACGAGAACGGGGCTACCACAAGAATCAGTTCAAGTATAAAACTGAGGAGGAAGGGTGAAAGGGAGAAACCCCGACGAATACCATTTTCTGTGGTGAACTCGAGTGAAAGATCCCAGTAAGCATGAGCTCGGCTTTGAGTGCTTGCATGCAAGCATTAAAAAAGATAAACTAATTACTCTGGCACACCCTACATTGGGAGGCAGGGCCAGCGAGCTGCGCGATCAACTGAGTCGAATGCCGTTTACAGATCAAGAAAGACACAGACTGTGGGCCTCAGGAAGATGTGACTGTGCTCTTAGGTTTGCCGATTAGTAAAGATATAGTCGATATAACCACGATTGGGTCTGAAACCGGCTTCATTCTCACGCGTACACGTTTTACGGAAACTGGATAATCGGTGGATAGTAAGACCGGTGAGCAGTATAGAAGGGATACATACAAAGCTAATTCCTCTACAATTTACACATGATGACCCGCTCTCTTTCTTGTAAATCGGCACAAAAGCCGATTCACACCATTCCCTGAGAATCTGTTTGCTATCCCAGAAAATCCGGAGGAGTTTTGGTAACTCCGAAATCGAAGCTCCGCCTCCATCTTTGAAAAGAGGTGGAGACAACCCATCCGGTTCAGAGGCTTTGTACCGTTTCAAGTAATCTATCTCCCGCTTAATTCCACACTCTTATAGAGGAGTGATATCTACCTGCATCGTTCCTCTGGTAGGTGTATTCGAATGGTCCACGGCTCAAGTGTCTCTGCTGAATTTTTCCTCATAGTGCTCCTACCAAGGATCCAAATGACTTCCCTGGGGAGAGATCAAAAAGCCATCGGATTCCTCGATTAACCCTCTTACATTGGGTTTACTTGGACCGGTGTTTCTAGTCAAACGGCAAATGTTGCGAGCAATGCTAATGGAAGCAGATTTTTCTGTTTCCCTACATTCCGCAATCAACCACTGCTCGTCGTCACTTCTCAGCCTGCTAGTCCGTTAGTGTCTCATAGATGTACGCACTTCATTGAAAGTTGCATCCGAAGAAAAGGATCTGCGAGCATCCAGCTGAGCAACTGATGGCAAAGATACCCATCGTTTCTGAGACCGATTTGAACAAGAGTCCTGGGTGGTACCCGAAGTGGCTTAAGGAGCTTCTTAATCGGTTCCCAGAGCTCAACTGGGTCTTACAAATCGAGCTTCACAGATAATCTTGTAGACAGCTCCATCCAGAAACCGTATCGCCGGTTATCGTCCAGAAGCAACAGCGTGGAGCGGGTAGCATTTACTTTGGTGAGATCACGGACAAGACGTAAATGGAAGAGTGCTCGTATCAAGGCGTGATCTGAGTACACAGCCATAAACCAAAATGAAAGACAATCTTCAACTGATCCACGCCAGCGATAACCAACCACAATATGGTCAATCTAAGTCCAACGTTGTGAAGACAAAGAAGATCGCCATGTCAGTTAATGCCGCTCCTTATGGGAGGAATTCGTGCTAGCCAAAAACAATCTGTGATAGAAGCACAGCTGGATGTGACGGTAACCATTGTCAGTGCCATCGGCTGGGATAAAAAACGGACAGCCTGTGTACCTTTTGGAATCTCCGAAACGGCCAACTTGGGTGTAGAAATCCCCAGTATTGACCACCATGTCCGTTGGGCGTGAGATTTGAAGCAGCTGAGGCAAATCCTAGTAGAATTCATCTTGGGTCTCAGAGGAACTGCAGTCCGTCGGGGCATTCACAGACACGACGAACATGCATTGACGCTTCAGTTTGTTGTTGTTTTCACGAGCAGAATCTTCTAACCGAGCTGCACACAAACGACTGCTGACTGGAATCCAGTCTATCAATGCACGCTCGGCTTTCATGCTCAAAGCAATACCAGCGACAGCCTGACCACAAGCTCTAGACACTAAATCACCCGACACCCGAAGAGTGAGGCGAGACAGTTAGTTTGCATCCGGGTTGCGGAAAGTAATCCCAGAAGCGGGGTCTTTTATGCATGTTTCAGAGACGCAGCATGCATATATTTCAAAAGTGTAAATAGTATTAGCAAGGGGAGCCTGTTGTCCTATGTGGCATAGTGTGCAGACGGTAAAAGCAACCAAGTGAAGTGAAGATTTTGGCTTGGGGAGTGCATCCATTTATATCCGACTCCTGAACTACGGCTTTCATCGGAGCTTCAGTAACTCTTGACGTTTTGAATGGGTCTTAAATTAAAAGAAGGAGATGTTTTGAGGCTTTTTACAGAGAAGACATTGCAAGTTTCTGGGTAAATCATACTTCGCGGCTGCCTACACCACAGAAGGGGTTTTATTTGAGAACCTTAACCATAGCCTTCGACTCAAAAGTCCCACCAACAAGGCAGTGGGGCTTAAGCCCATCATGGGAACGTGACCGAAGAACCCGTGAAGAGAATTCTTCCGGTCTGTCACGTGGAACATGGCTGCTGCATACGCTCTGTCTTATCGTCGCTGGTGCTCTATTATCGCAGTGCGGCTGATTCGAGTTCTTGACGATTATCAATTCATATGAAAACCACAAGATGCAGCTGTAAGGTGTTTTCTCATGGACCTTTAATTGTCACTGAACATTATCACTACTAATGATTCGTGCAGTGTAATAATCAATACTTCTTTGTTTTTGTTGCATGTAGCAATAATAAATTCTATCGATAATAATTATTATCCAACATGTAAAATATACATTCTTTTTATGAAATTTACACTAAGCATCTCTCTTTAAATTTGAGAAGTCCGATATTTGAAATTATCCCCCCAGAGTAGACAAAACCCTCTGCACAATATCTGCAAAAATATGTCAGAAAAGAGTAATGTGGTGTTTGAAATTCGTTTGCATTGGATTGACTACTGAAATTGCACTTTAAAGAGACGTTACAGATAAATAAACAGGATGATTTTTAGCAAACTTGTCTGACCTCTAAAAGAGATATCTGCAGAAGGAACGCTGTGGAAGGCATTTAAGAGAATGATGTAGGCAATATCAAATCCAGGCTGAGAAATCAGTAGTGTGGCTGTGATAAGCTTCAGAAATGTGGGAAATTCAGTAGTGTGTTTTGAAGAATAACGTACCGAACAAATAAAATACCCAAGGCATTACCAGATTCCCGCACAAATTCGAACAGTGCGGGGGGTGGTATATTTCCCAATGAGAATGATTCAACACACTACTCACGTGAAAAAATGGTCATGACAGCCTCATCCATACCACCTTTGCTATTACCTTATGGTATTGACAAACTATTTTCAATGAAGTAGCAAGCCCTATGAAGATCATCGTAAGCAGTTCGTGATCAACACGATGTTCTGTAAAAATACCTCTTGGTAATGGTAAGTATGATTCTTCTAGTTCCAGTCTGGATGGATTGTGCTTCTCAATATTTCATCACTGCAAACTGTTGGAGGAAGGAAAGCCAAACAGTTTGTCCCACAGATTCATGAAAACCCACCTATACGGGAGTGAAGCAGGAAGAATATCGACTTCCAAAAAATGTTCAAGTGATTGAGTTTTTCAAGTAGGCCCTCATCGGGTTCCTGTTCAAATCTAGAGTCTAGTAATAATTTCCTCGCATCAAGTAACTAACAAGCAAACATTTTATAACTGGGCATGTGATGCAACACTTCCCCCTCCAGTTTGAATCTGGATGGGCATTTTGTAATTCCGTGAATAAACCAACTCCAAGCAGATGTTGTGAGGCGAGTTACAAGAAGCGTCATCATCATCTAATACATTCCAGTCATGATTTTAAACCGTTCCGGATTACTTTGTGCAATGAAATAGCTTTTACTCAAGTCTACATGCACTCCGAAGTGACAAAAAAAGAATAGAGAGTACGTATTCTTTAACTTTATTTTCTGCTCATTTGTCTGTTTAGTCGTAGGATTTGGTGGAATTAGTGGACGATATTCTCATCAATCCCTAAACATTTGTGATGTACCTAAAGGATCCAAATTTCATTCGCTTGTTAAGTCTGACTAGTAAAGTCTTAGAAAAAAACTTTAGGGCACCGAACGCAGAAGTATCCGCTTCACCGCAATATGCCCTAAATCTGTAATCTGCATATTTACGAAAATGGGATATTTGACACAATCATGTCTTTTTCTGTCAAACCACGAGAAACTGGTGCTGTATGATGAAAAAAACAAGAAGTATCATATCTTTTTTGCTCATAGTCAACCCTAACTTCATTCTTCCTGTTGTTTTTGCGTTTACACGATGCCTAATTGCAAGCAAGTGTGTGAATTAATTTGTGTAAACCGTTGCCTTTCTACACCATCCTTGCTACTTCAAGTTGTTTCGTTAACTGCAATCCATGGACAATCGACACCAGCTCATTTTCTACTTGGGACAAGGAAGACGGTGACAAGTTTTATTCCTTCCCGACTATGCGGTTCGACGTGAGTAGCAAGATCGGAGAACTCTAGACAGCCGTCATTCAAAGAGCAAGAATAAATAGCAGATAAAACCAATAAAGCCTCCAAATAAATAGGTTTCTCAGAAGCAAGTGGGCTGGTTTATTTTATTTTATTTAGTCATTTTATTTTTTTCTGTTTAGGAAATTTTGATGCTGTATTTTGTGGATAGTTTGAAATCAAATTGTGTGCCTTATCTTCCTCGTCAAAGTGAATACACAATAATTGAAAGTTAAGTAGGGACAGCAAAATTCACAAATGACCGGAGATGTTTGATTGAACCAGATAGGCGTCGACCACATTCTTCGACTGAACTTTATTGGTAGCCTTTACAGGGTTTCATCCAAGTATTTGGAGAATTAGAAAGAGACAGCCGAATATAAATTATTCTGCACTTGCCAGTCCTTTTGATTTTTTTTCAGCTGCAGACAAATATGTGGATTTTGCGAATCTTTATTTGTTTGAAGGTCCATCCTTGGTCCTCATCTAACCAAATTCAGCAGTAGTGAAACGACGTTACAATCCGAATCTTCCAATAAAATTAGAAATGTTGATGTTCTTACATTGACGCAGTTTAAGTGTGCCGTACAAATAAGGATCACATTCCTGAGACTCATGAGTTTCACACTATATCGATACATATTTTACCTTTGAAGGGCAATCAACCGTTAAATGAAAATCACAGGCAGCTCAGCCTGATAAACGTCGTAACGACTCCTCATCCAATTTCCGATTTCTAGGTGAGTTGAAGACGATGAGATTAAACAGCCTGTCTGCTTCAACTGATGGATTCCCTGCTGGGCTTGACCAATCTGGCTCTAAAATAACGGCTTACTTTTTCAGGAGGCAAAGCAGTTCACAAATGATACCCCATTTTCTTTTGAATAAGAACTATATTTGCAAACAAGCTGTCAATTATTCACTGACACCTTTTTCCTGACTTAAATGATGATCTATATGATTTAAAAAAACCCGCTTCGATAACGTTCCCTGATCCAGTTTAATCAGTGGTTGTTCGATATCAATATATTTTGATAAATAACGAACACTATTCACAATATAGCGTTGGTTTACTCTGTCACAATTCGAGTAGTGTTTGTCGAGACTAGTCCCACTCTCTGTTTGTGTGCTTCCCTTTACTTACTGTGATTTATCTGATAGATCGGTGGTCTAGAGGGGAGTAGTCGTGATAAGACTTTACCATTATTCTGTATGAGCAACACACAAGCTTAAAAAGCAGCCAAATGTCTCCAGGACAAGTTACAACAAATGCTTTTACTGAGGTCGGTGTGAAGCAGCCCAGTCGGTGGAAAGCAGCCATGCTACCGGCAAGCAGACTGGTGCTTCCCACTGCGAATAGGTGAGCGTTTTGATTGTACATGCAACTGAATCGTTCGTGTATTCACCAGTTATTGTACACTGAAGTCTAGTTGATGTGTACCGTGTTTCTCCGTGTTCGTGCGTTTATAATTTAAGCATCGATAATCTCAGTGAAATTCACGTGACCGTCTGCGTCGCACAACAATGTAGCGTCGAAGGAATTGCGTTGGCATTTGCGCAGAACCGCAAACAATCGATCTTGCGTTGGCTGTCCATCGGGTGAGACGTATGCAGTCAAAAGTTATGACACCGGTGTTTTCACTTATAAAACATTCTTAATATAACATCAACATCGCCCTTATGGAGTCTGAAATCACCAAACAAAACAATGGATGATTGCAAGGGTCAGTCCATCGCTAAAATACTTGACCATAGTAACACCTAGATTTCATCGACTTTTCCTGTGAAGTAACATTCAGGCTTTGCTCGATTTATGCACCACCAGTCATTTAAATACGTACGATTGCAATCAATAAATAATCATTTCAGCATAAGGTTTTCACTTGTGTTACCAAATCAACGCTACACTCATCACGAAAAATACACGAACTCAAATTCTAGATATTTTGCTCGTCAATATAACTGACGGTTTTTCAACAGCTCAGGTCATTCACATTGAAGTCTCGGACCGAAAATTTGAACATCACCACTGCTAGCGAACCATGGTGGCAGACCACAGTCGCCTGTATTCACTCGCATCACAGCCAAAACTGGATCGTCAAAAGTTCTTCTTTTTGTTAAAGATACACGCAAATAGAATTTAAAAATGTGAAGGTCAAACTGAAGCTAGTCAGAATTATTCCTCTGTGGAATTTTCTGTATATCACGGTGAAAAGCATCATGAATTTCAAATTCAGTGCTGTGAGGTACTCGACATATAATTTTCCTTCCAAGGCCTACTAAAAGATAAAAATAATACCAAATAAATGAGCTGCGCGTAAATGAATCTCCCTCTCCTAATGTGAATATGTGTGTGTATATGATGAGACTAACACAAACCTTTTCCATCTACTTGATTCCACTATTTGTAGTTCTCCTCTTATTCCTTTCACGCTATTCTATTCTTCATTATTCCTTTTGAAGGTTACCTCTAGGTGATAGCAAAAGGACCCACCACACCCAGTGCGCGGTTCATGGTTGTCTGAACTGAACTGAACCTAATTGTATTTGAGTGGTTTATCAATCACACGTGTTTCTTGATCATATGATAGCCTTGAAAACTTAGTGTAGCTTATCGAATTTTTTAAGCTACCCTTCGGTTTTACAGCTTTTCTCACTTTGTACGCCCCTTTGCTTTTTATATAATCCAAATTAGGTATGCGATGGAGAGGCAATGTGGTTCACGGTACCTGTTTTCCACGTTTTTATTTCTTAGAAAGGAGAGTGAAATGATAAGCGGTTCGAGTACGTTCAATAGTATAGCAAGAACCGTTTGTGCTGCCCTGTCCGCTGAGGTCTCATTTCCCTTCCATATGTGAGCTGGGTGCGTAAGTGAATTCGAAGTGAGATGGCAAAAAAGGACTCACCGCAAGATGACAGGATTTTGATACCGTGCTGACTGCATGCCGTCTTTTCCTCAGGGATCATACGAAATACGCAGTGGTGAACTTTATTGGGATTGGTAACATTCGTTGACCTCCATTCAAGTCAACCAAATTCACCATTCATTTTAAGAGGCGAACATTTAGTCGTAGCCTAGTAGAACGGCATTGAAAGTGTCAGAGAACCAAAGCTTTCCACTCAGAAACAAATTGAGCATGCTTTTCAGAGGACTTTTGTAAAGTAGAACATAACGCAAAATGTTCGGTAAACTAAATGGAATACAAAATTGTTTGGTAAGTCGGACATGGTAAATTTCCTCCTCTTTCAAGATTTATTTAGGCCATTTCACAAAAACGACGGCCAAATGGCCCACCTAGTAGTATTTCTTGTCAGTTTATACCAAGTGATTTAGCTGCCGTATCACGTAGCATGTATTTTGAATATTCACGAACGTAGTTAGCATATCGTACAACGCATGATCACTCGTCACCTTACAGAAGAGAGGAAAAATATACAGGCTCATTTGGAAGAGTTAGCAGTCAGGTTATCTTTTGAAGACCTGTTACTGTGTCCCATACATTTCGTTTTCAAATAGGAAAAACAACGGTTTTTGAGTAGGGTAAAAAATACTACCCTGTCGCTTACCTAATAGGCAATAAGTCATTAAATGTGGGCATTCTGGATAAGCAGGCAGAAATAGGAAGTGATAAAACATACGACTTTGAAGAAAACCTAACTCTGTAATTGGGAAGTGGGAGGCTTTATCACAGTAGCGAGTACATAGTTGGCGTTTTTCAAAGGCATCGATTAAAGTTGAACCCAACAAGCAGAAAGAAATCGGAATGCGTTTTCCCTCTAGACACAGATGGAATCGTCACTGTAATCCAGCAGGACTACCTGATGACGACAGGATACGATGGAATAAATACACGAAGAAATCCTTGTTGGAGTAGGGAAAAGTGAGCAAACTAAACGAAATAAAGTGGGTTTGGTTTTAATATCATCCTTTGAAATATTAGTTCTTTAAACATTTCTAGAAAGATGGGCACACAAGCTGTTGACGGGTTAATCTGAGTGCTGAAGGCTGATCTGTATCGAAAAAGCAATCAAGCATTGGGTAATTACCTCTCGTGGTCCAGCAAATTTCATCTCCCGGTCATAGATGCTGGTCATTTCAAACAGTGCAATTGTTTATTTGGTTGTATTGCTTGTGCTTTAGTACTGACGAAAATCAAAAGGCGGAACCTACTGCTGTAATTATTTTGTAAGTAAACAATAGTAGTGGAGTGAGCAAGGACTTGCTGATGGATTGCACGTAACCTGATTGGTTGAATGGGCTCTGATGTCAATGCAGGGTATATAAGTTCGAGATCGGAGTTAAGCAGCGCCACACCTGAATACTCATTCCATCGGCAATTTGCACGGGTGAGTAGGACCAACACGGCTTTATTTTGACCGCCAATTGTCAAACCACCTCCAAAGCGATCAGCATAAACAGTACCTAGTAGGCTGTTTTATCTCCAGGAATATCGTATCGTTTACGCAAAACAATTGCAAATTCTTGAATGGTAATTACTAGTGTTATCAATATCGTGATTTTGGTTGTTCTCATCGGTCACTTACGAATGAAATACGAAAGCGCAATAAACACGTTCATCAAAAAGAACTACCAAGATCATTGTATTTTGAACTATCAGATGGCTATTTTGCCATTGTTATAAGGATACAAAATAGATTTTTGACATTCTTTGATCAATACTTTTGTCACGTAAATTCACTCGGATTCTTTATTGGCGTATCAAAGATTTCAAATGTAATTGAAAACTAAAGAAGACGATTGGGCTCTATCATCTTCAGCGAAAGTGAAACCGTTTTTTTGATGAAACTCAGTTTATGAGCAGGTCAAACGATTGCGCTAGAGGAGTTCAGCTCGCTGAGCTCGACAGAAATTTTGCCACTGTACTAGACGCGATCATAGTCGTACAAAAAGATAGGGTGCATGCAAAATTCCATTGTTGAAGAAAGTAATTATTTTATCTGCGTGCCCTCTTGATTCCAGTTCATCATACAACTGAAATGTCCAGTAAAATATCAACTAAACTAAAAAAAACCCTAAATGTGCATATTATTCGGAACGATTACGAGCGCGCTGGCACACGCAAACAAAGAGAAAAATGAACTCCATAGGAGTCATACACTACCTCTTCTCTGTTCCACTTCATGGAAGCAACTGTCTTGGTGAATAAGACGATCAAAGACAACCTGATTGGATGCCAAAGTAACAGAGCTAAAAGGAAAGTTCAATGAACAGTCTTCATGGATCTATCAAGTACAGATCTGGTGGGGAAAAATACTACCCTGCGCAGAAAGAAATCTTTCAGGGAGTTGAAAAACGCCGTCAGCAAGCACTTTAAAACGCGAAGGGATTTTGTTCATTTCACTTGTAAATGGTAACAACAAAGTTTATTTTCCGAAAGTCTGAACAGTAGACTCTTCGACCTAGTGAGCTTTCAAAGATTTGACGGTTTTCACCCCAAGTCAGCCATGTTCCAACACGGCATATATTTTTGGTGATCTGCCTTGAGACACAAACGAAATCGGTAAATTACATTGGAAATGCTGCGTATTTCAAGAATATCTCTGAATGAAGAGAAGGCTATGTCACTGTTAAAAATCTGCAAGATATTTAGAAAGTGAATGTCACAACAATTTGGCAAGTTTAACTTATTGGCAAAAAACCTTTTCTGTGCTCCGGATCAGCTTTATAACCGAGTATTTTATAAATTTTATGGTCATATGGGTATCAAATACAATGGGTTCCATGCTCATAATGACCGTGAATTCCGCTCAAGTAGATCAAGCAGAATGGCACTGTGTTTCTTTAAAACGAGTACGCCCTTACTGCAACATTCAAAAGATTCTTTGTCAAGTCTCAATGGGTTTTGAACAAAGGAACATGAACAGCTTAGTGCGAATATGAACAGATTCGGAGAAATTGAATAATGACATCATCATGCGGTTTCCAAAATGTGCACCAATTACAGGTAAGCCGGAGTCAATCTCAATAAACTAGCACGTGAAATTATATGAATGATCATCAGTGAGGCTTGATTTGAAAGATTTAGGAACCCGCTATATGAGGTCAGTAGTATCTCCCACCAAAACCGTATTGGGATGCAAATGTGCAAAGAACTAAAACGTTGAAAATAGTGTCAGAAACAGATGAGTCTACACTCCCAGTGTTCATTATAAAATTTTGAAGCACTATGATGGCAATGGCAAGACTTAGTTCTGAACAAGATGAGGGACTGATGGTCTGAAAATTGAGAGGAGCTGCTATGAATATGCCTGCTCATACACTCCCATTGGATGTGTTTAGTCTCACAATATTTACGACACTTGATGTTCGGGGGGCTAATTTGGCATATCTGTCGTCAAACAACTTAAAAGTCGCTCACTGAAGTTTGAGAGCTGTGAAGAGAAATGATAACAGATTTCGTCTCTTTATCAATGCACCAAGCTGACTATCTCCTTCTAGTGGGAAATAAATGGAGATTTTCGAGGGTGGAAATCATTTGTGGTTTATTATCGGCGGCGTTGTGCATGCTCTGGCACTTCTTGCAAACTGGCCTGAACAGCCGGGAAGCTGAGTTGTGAAGAAGAATTAGGCACTGTTCTTAATCCGGTCAGTTATTTCCGGCATTTATCCCGTCAAGCAGTGGTATCTGACTTTGGTCAACAAAGCTGTACTTTGCAAGAGGAGAATTAATTTCCATGTAGGTTAGTTTTACCACATGTAGAAGATTGCTTTGAATATGAGACTGGAAGTATTTCAAGCACATTTTATTGAAGGAATTGTAAAACAGTACAAAGCGTTTGAAAAACCAAACTCGTACCAAGGGATAAGCATCTTGCTTAGAACTGCAAAATGTTCAGATATCTCCTCCAGATTCACTACTTTGTTGTCAGTCATTGCATCGTGAATAGTTTCACTTATAATTCTTGAATTCTCGATCAAAAGAACGATTTTTCACATCCTTTTCAAATCCGAAACCTTAATTATGAAACGGACCACGACAACTATTCTCTAGTGGAATAGAATCATGACTATGCGATGCGAAAGATGCATATGATGCCGCTCAAATCCAGAACAGGAACCCGTCTACGAAATGAAAACGAGAATAATTGGGCAGACTGACACGGCACATATCGTTTTTTATTCAAATACGCACAATAATTTCCAGTTTAAATGCAATTGGAACACATTGCTTGCCGATATGTTAGATGATAGTCCATTTTGCCCCTATTGTTACCTAGGATGAGGTTTATCACTCACTAGTTAAAACTCCACTCCTTCAAGGTATTTCCCACAACCTTCAAAATTTTCACACAAAACGTTATTATCATGCACTCCGCATTCCTGACAGCCAAATATTGTGCAATCTACTTACAAGATATGTTGTCTTCTGGAACATATCAATTTTGTAAAAAGGTGAATTTGTTCCAATCTGAAATTGTTACTAGTAGTGTAGGTGAGTATGCTGTCAACCATAAAAAGATCATATAAAACACGGGATCATTTGGAAGGGGAGGTACGCTTGACCTCGGTTTTTGATTTGGCATCCAGAGGCAAAAATGACGTAAACAAAACATTTTTTACAATGAAACAGTTTCTAGTGACAAATGTGTCTTTTATATTCAAATACGTTTCGAGGACTTGAAACCTGGTTTCAGTGCTGATGTGAGCCAAGTTGAATGGAGTTACCTTCCTAGGATCCTGCGATATGACCAGCAGAACTTGATGCTGGTAGATGTCTAGGTATTCGCTTCCATGTAGCTCCCGAAAGTGGTTTTGCTCAGACTTCTACTTTACGAAAAATTGGTGCACCCCGCCAACTCAACCTATTTGGTCAGATTTGATGTCCAGCAGTGAATCCGTATCGTACTCTATGTTACCCTAAGAAAGACAGAGATAAAGCAACACAAAGTTAATTTACCCTTATAGGGTCCGATGAAAAGTGTGCCATAATTCATGTATTTATCGGTGATCGAGTGATGTAAGCGCTTTTGACTTCTGATGTACGTGGATCTGAACCCACGGCCGCTGAACATACACTGGTAGTGAGCAGCAACCGTTTTGAAAACCTCTCTTCAGATAAAAACGAGTTTGTGATTATACTGAGAACGACTACTGTTTTGTCTTCAAAAAGGCTTTCAACTAGTCAATGGAATGATTTTGAGTGAGTTGATACTAACAAAATGTTGGCGTAATTTACCATGCATCAAGTACGTCGTCATTGACCAGCACTCGTAGCTCACAAATTCACATGGGCTATTGGCTGGGAACATCACATGGGTCGATCACATATTTCATACACATAATGAATAAAACAAGCCATTTACTTACGGCAATCGCCATTTCCCCCATCCAGTAGTTGGTACGTAAGTGTGCTATAGGGACCACGGTGGGCATGGTATCCGTGACTCATAAGCCACAGTGTAATAAACTACAAAATTATCGAGCAGCCAGTCAAGTACACTTACACAAACAAACACCACATGGATTTTCACAATACTACATGAAATCATTTTACTGTGATCCGCATGCATGAGTGGGAGATACATGTACGTATTTGAAACGACTCATCGTGACGTACGAACGCTAAGCTTAACTTCTGAATTTTTTGTAATTTTTTTACTACTTGTGTCAATTCAGACCAGAAGCTGGTGAAAACCAATGGTCGAATGTGCACCAGCAAATGATTCAATCATTTGAAATTATTCACACTTGTCAAATAATGGATATGAACAAACAACACGAAGACAAGAATGTACGAGCAACTTCTAAAATTTATGGATTGCAATTGGCCAACTGTAGTCACATCCGAAGGCAACGCTGGTTTTCACTTCTATTCTATTAGTTTTGTTGTACCAAACCGGTTGATGGAGTGGCGCGTGATATTCTGGAACCACACGTAGCTGTAGATGGAAGTTTCTGGCCATTCACGGTTATTTATACATTTCGAATCAAGTTGAGCACAGTTCTAAAGGATAACCACGGTATGTCTGTGGCAAAATGATTGGCGAATTCAAATTCATTGATTGTGTATGCAAAATAAACAACCACATTTTTGGATCTATTTCAATAGTCCCCTTTGAACTCCACAAATTTTGAAACAGGACCAGATACATGCAGACCACTTGCTTTTCCATGAACTTCCACTAGATTTATTTAAATCCTCCAACGTTTATGATACGGATGACCAGCATAATCAGGATGAGTATGATTGTGTATCCCTTCTGTTATTACAGAGGAATTGACTATTGCGAAAGAGCTCAGTACTAAAAGACAGCAGCCAATCGATACGGTTACTCTCGTGCATTTTTGATAACTTTTTTGTCACTAGAGTTCACGTAACGTCTGCAGTGATTCCGGATGTGAATACATTTTTAACTGGTATACAGGATAGCTTTCTGTAAATAAGGTCACGCTGGATGTAGTGTTCCATAGGGAAGAAGCAGCAAAACCCATTATACAATATAATGTCTGGGTTACCAGCTGTAACCCTGCATTATATGTGCCATTTCCCTTGAACGGTCTGGGTGTCCGGTTTGCAGCTCATAGTGCACCAGAACTACACAGTGAAGCAGAAGAAGTTAGCACGCCGGACTTACAAACACAGCTTGAAAGTGTATAGATGATTGGACTAGTTCCTCATGTGCTTCCAGTCCGGTTTTTTTCCTTGGTGGACCGATAAGGTGCCAGCGATTGTGGCTGGTGGGTGTTCCCCGAATTTCAGGAAATGCTTACGTCAGTCCGACCTTGCGTTAGTCTCGAACCAACGGATGATTGGTAGGTGAATGTTTATGGTGTCTTAGTTCATTTCTTAAGCGTAAGAGCTTCTGGACACTGACTTCATCCGAGCCTGTTTTGAGCATATCGATTTTGACGGATAATGTTGTACAGTTCACAGCTACTGGCTTTTGGTAAGATCGTAATGAAGGACGTATGTAGGTCGTACCCATGTTACCCAGTTCTACCAACATCTATGCATTCACTTAAGGTTGGGCAAATACTTAATCACACCCTCATTCTTACTCAAGCTGATTCATTAGAATGCAAGTAGGAAACATCCTTTTCGTTTCGTATCACGGAATACTTCCATTATATATTTCCCTGTAGGTTTGTGACTGAAAAATTCAAAGTTATCCTCATGGTCTTTCACATATAGCTGCTCGCCCCAAGTGAGGGACGAAGCAATTTTTCCGGTGGTGTACGATATGGTACTCTGAAGTAATACAATTGGTCTACAACAAATACGACAGTGCTGGCACACTCAACGTAATGAAGTAATACGGGAATAACATAGGAAGCTTAAAAACGAATTACGGAGATGGGAAACGTGAGATAGCATTCTCTGGCTGAACAAGCACTTGCTGGCCATTGATGGTAAATTCAAACTATGGAAACAAAAGATTATTTGTATTCGATGCATTTGGGTGTGGTCCAGCAACCATAGTCTAAATAAATGGATTATTTACCGATATTATTTCTGGAGTCAGAGTGAACAACTGTCTTACAAACCATCCACTGTGAAGCTAAGTTTGTGATTTACAACAACAATACAGGAGGGGTTAACAAAAAACAGAGGATCCACGTGAAAGTTTGGTTTTCAAGAAGAAAGAGCCGGCTGGACATACAGGACTTGGCATAAAATTGACCCAAACGACTTCACACCAATATGACAATACTGATGAAAAAAAATCTATTAGTAAGTTTTCTGTCTTTATTTACGGGTTGCGAGAAGCCGTGTGTACTGCAGAATCTACGTGTTCACTGCAAAGAACAGCGTTACTGTATACAATAACAATGAATGAAATCATGACCATACTTTATAAATACAGCCACCAAAATTCTCCTACTTCTACTACTACTGATACTACTGATTTCGTCTCTACTGTTCTGCAGGGGGCCTATTAGTTCTTTGGAAGAGCTATATGCCCTTACATTGGCCGCGGAAGGAGCCGGATCCTTACCATTACCATTACTACTGCTACTACTGCTGCGGTGGAGTATGCGTGTTACTCGGTGAACGAGCAAGTACTAATTGCCCAAAGTACAGTAACGTGCCCTTAAAGAGTGGCAATGAAATCCACTACTTCAGACGGACCGGAAGTGATGAAGCAAAGCAGGGCACGTAAAAAACATGATTGTATCCTCCGATGGAATAACGACAATGTGCAAGCTGATTGGACATCACAGTACTTGTCATTGTCTGAAAGCGGTACCGATCGAGCGGGTGATTTCGTTTTTCCCGGCATGCCTTTGGGCTTAACCGTTTGATACCGTCACTGAGATGAAGCTCTCATAGCCACGCATGTTCGATGATGAGAACAAGAGGACTTCCGGGGGGTACTTAGAGGACGCGGAAAAATTGATTGGGATCCGAATGTACCGAAGTAAGTTGTTGGATACGGAAGTACATAATCAAATGTCCGAGGATCGCCTTGTGAACAGCTTGCCAGAACCCAGTAAAGGCCAAATACGCCTCGTGTGTTGGTCACAAGATAGGTGTTTCACCGTTGGCGGAAGCTGGTCCTGAACTGTCCAGTTTCTACTTGACGGTGGCAGATATGGCTGACGTAGAGGACTCCAGACTGGTGATAGAGTGCATTGAGAAAACTTTACAACTGACTGGTAGAAACGGGCAAGGAATGTGGGTGGCTGCGGAAAGGGGATACGAACTGGACACAGACAGAACGACACGAGGATGATTCAAATAGACGATAGAACCTAGATGCACGGAGTCGTGATATTACTGGACACCAACCAGACAACACTGGGTGCCGGGGTTTTGCAGGCACTGAAATCTGTGGTCGATCTTGGAGGATAACAGATGAACTTGAAGTTCGGCTTGGAGCCTATTGGTGGTCAACCATCCAAACAGATGTATGCGCCAAGTGAGTGTGAGGGGTTTAATAAAGTAAACCAGGTATTTCATACCATTATGCAGGAACTTGCTGAGATGTTTACTACGGAAGTGGACCCACACGGTTTTACGACTGGGTGGAGCGCAGAATACCTACAAATCTCGAAGCTTTTCAACCATTTGGACACCGTGGGATTCTTGTTCATCTGAAGGATGAAGTGAAACGGCTACTGGACAAAGTGCAGGAGGGCGTTAACATAGAAGCTCAGGGCCCGAAGAACTTGTCTGTGTCTCCATTTGAGGGAGCCCCATGGAAAACTCTACTGAATGTTGATTTTCGACGTGTAAATGAAGTTATATTTCACAAACCGGTGCCGGAGCCTTTTGTGCAGAGATGTTCGATAAACTGCAAGCAACCGCCACAGTTTCAGGGGCAAAATCCAATGAAGAAGGAGGATAAAGGTAAAACAAAGTTTACTGTGGAAGGCAAGCAATACTGCTTTCTAAAGATGTCATATTTATCATAAAGGGCGCAGTTTCCTTTAGCTTTTAGCGGGACTAACAGACGTTGTGATCTACGGAGACGGAACAGTGATCTATAGTCAAATAAACATGTTGTATATCTGGAGAATTTTCCGTGGTGCATGAAGGATTAGGGACTGCGGACGAAGCCGCCAAATCTCCTAAACGTTCGACCCATAGTGACGCTTTTATGCCACAAAGTCGACAATGAAGAACTGCAACCCCTTCCCCAGAAAGTTCTCATACTGAAAAAATTTCCGATGCCAACTACAAAAAAGATCACTGAACCAGTTCTTGGGTTGTGATGCATGCTACCGTCGATCTGTAGAAAATTTCATGTCTGTTGTGCAGCTTTTGTACATTCTTCGCAGGGATGAGCAAAACTTCGAGTGGAACCGGAGACGCATCGGACATTCTGTCAAACCCAGTGCGCAGCGTCTCACGTTACAGGCGCCTGTCTTTGGTAAGTTGTTCACAGCTAGTACAAATACCAGTGTTGTCGGCATCGAAGCTTTGCTAAAGCAGATAAGTTGCTTGGAGGAATACGCAAGCAGAGTGCTAACTCCAGCCGATAAGAAATGCTGGACAACTGCGACGGAACACTTGGTTACTGTGGGGACGATGGGGGAACTGGCGACCATATCAGCTAGATCAGTGGTTTCATACAGAGGCTGATCAAATCCCTTGGGATTCCCCGGGCAGAATGGCCTCAAGTACATTTCGTCTCTAGTAATTAGATTTTACCGTTTAGCATGTTGCTGGTGCAGCCAATCAGATGGTCGACATTCTGTCCCTTTCAGAAGAAACCGTTTCTCATGCTAGGGCTGTTCCTGGAGTCAAAATGTTGCAACCGGAGCAGGATCGACGACGACTGTTAGATCAGCACCGACAGTATCGTCCGATAAAGTATGTAATGCAAGCACTTGCGAGCGATGGAACACTGTTGACACGCAATGAAGGGCCCCCAAGCCGATCGACCTGCGAGCAGCTTCGCTTAATCACCGCGGGTAAACCCGTGAAGTCACTACCAGCGTTTGAATGGTCAATGCTCGCCGTGCCCATAAACAAGCGCAACTTATTATTCAGAGTGTGTCACCAAATGGAACACACCGGTTGCAGTCGAACACGTGACTTACTTCGGCCTAGAATATATTAGCTATAAAAGCGAAGCAAGGTGATGAACAAGGTCCTGGCCTGAGAACGGAGCCGGTCTACTGGCGGGTCGCTCAGTATCTAATACAATAAGTCCCGGTAACTGGAATAGGTGAATTGTGCTCCATCGACCTGATGGGGCGGTCCGAGTAATCTTCTCGGGGCGATATGCATACAGTGGTCATGACCGAACACTTCTAGCACTGGACTGAAGCAGCCGCTTTCCTCGACAACGAACCAGTGCTGTCAGTGCAGCCGAGATGAAACATATCGTAGCCAGTCTTGAGGTTCCGAAATCATTCATCACCGACCAAGTTTCGCATTTAGACAACGATGACTTTTAGGCACGTTTGGAGAAACTGGGAATTTGAAGGTTGGGCAAAACCCCGTATCACTCCCAAACAATTAGTCTTACAGAACGGAACAACAGTACCATCAAGGAATGGTTGGTGACTAGAGGCGAAGATTGACAGAAGGCACTTCCACATATTTTACTGTCACATTACGCCTCTAGGCAATCCAGCACGAATTATTTGCCTATTTACTGATGTATGGCAGGATGGTCAGATTGCCTGTTGACATTGAAATGGGTCGATAGCAGTCCTTTCACTTGAGACCCAGTGAAGTCCATTACACAAGAAACTACTTACAGCCAAACTTGGCAAGCACCCAGGAACTCGCGATGGAAGCCTCTTGCATATGAATCACAACTTAAACAGAATCATTCGCGGTAAAACACGGTTAAAATAAAAGCAATGCTTTGACGGACTAGGTAGTGGTCTTAGAATTCGAAGGCCGTATTCTGTACTGTAAACCCACCAGTCGGTCCGTGGGATGAATTGCGCTCACGAGGAACGCTATGAGCATCAGTTTGAGCTAGACCCACTGCAATGCACATCGAAAGGAAAGTTTTCAGACTGACGACACTCCAAGAACAGAACCGGAAGGTTTGGAAGCAAAGTAGTGTGGAATTTTGAAGGCAGTCTAGAGAAAATGGTTCAATTTATTTTAGTCAGGGGACAAATGTGGTTGTGAGTATATGTTACTCCCGTGATAGATTATTAGGAGAACACTCAGAAACAGCTGTGGTAAATTGTGGATGGACAACCCAAGCGACTACTTGAAACCGGTAGCAGTAAGGTGGAGCAAGGCATGTAACCCACTTGATTGCATCCTCCAGTTAGATAACGATTGTCTTCAAGTGGGCCGGAGAGCTGTTATGTAAATATGCATTGTGTCCATGCTTGAGTATTACTGGTGACGTCCGAATGAGTAGTTCAGGAAACTCACCTGGTCATGAAACGAGAAGTATTGCCCAAGTCAATGTCTGGGACCAATGGTGCAACCTCGGTTTTCTACATTTGTGAATTACCTATGAAGGCCTCGGTACACGGTATCTACTTTGCAGGGTCGTAGAGCCAAAACCCTCTATTGTAAAGAAGAAGCCGTCAAGGCTTACATACCGACCTTATCCGATGTTTGGACGATTTCCAGAAATCTTTCCCATTGGTACGTGTTCTGAAAACGTAGTTTTTCGTACGTTATATGTTTCTTCTAATAATGACTCCAGTTCAGACAGATACTATTGAAAAGTGCGTGGCATTTAGAACTATTTTACCAAATTCTACAAACATCTTCAAATTTGTAGCACATGCGGCTAGCAGTTTATCATACTACTGCCTTTATTTAGGCTGGTTTATCACATTGTGAAACGATTTTCCCTTAACGTAGTCGAATTCTCCCTTAATCACCGACATTTAAGTATGCAACCTAAAACCTCAAATATGTTCCTGTTGAACAAGTAAGGGTTCACTAGAGCAGAAGACGGCCATCGTTGGTACTTCTTTGCTACGCCTGTAGGGCATGGTTCCACATACTACTCGTGATAAAAGGGGTAACACCGGTGACATGCAAATATTGGTGAGGCTGAAAACAGCTAAATAGAAGAATATGGACAAACAGAATGTGCTATAAAATAAAGCATATCTGACAACCATGCGATATGACAAAGTTGATGCGAACTTTTGTATTTGTCAATGTTCTATCAACTGACAGCAGTGAGTAAGCTAGTGGCCCGACTTCGCCCCATGCCTACTAACAATAGTATCACATCACCACTGCTACTGTTACGACAACTAGTACTAGTAATACTAGTCTTATTTTTACTAATAACAATACTACCAATAGTACCGGTACTATTGCTACTTCAACCAATACTACCACTCTTACCAGTGCCACTGCCTGCTCATTCGCTTGTGTTTACATACAATCGTAATGAGCAGTTTGTTAGCAGTCATATAGATGTTCGATGAACGTAAGTGTAGGATCCTGTTGATGCACTTACAGAGGCCTTAAGCTCATGGAGTTTGCTGTGTATTTGGGTTTTGTAGATGGAACGCTAGCAACCTTAACGAAAGACATTGGCCTGGCATACTACACTACTTATATCACGACTCACATGAAAGCCAACATTGAATTCACAGTCCTTCCGTGTTTACTTTTTCTCGCTTTGCCATCCCGTGACCATTGAATCCAATGGATGAGTCGGATGATGGCTTTAGATGATAAATGCAACCTCGTCCCTACAGCAAAGGCTTTGGAAAAATCTTATCTACTCGTTCATGAAATCGGTCTGCTGTTTGGTGTTACCGAACAGGATCTATTGAACGTAGTCAAAATTGTGAAACATTTTAACGACATAGCCGAAGCATATGAAACATCAACAAGGCTCACAAATTGCCTTATCCAAAGTAAGACACATTGGAAACAAAAGTTGATTCTTTTTAGTATTTTGACTTATTCACATGAGGATTTTAGGAATTTATCATTGATACATCCTGAGAATAAGAAAGGTAAGGTTTGCTAATGAAGTGCTCGGCAAATATCATGTATGATTTGTTCTTGTTTCTTTGCAGTTCCCGCAATCGTACTGAAGTGGTTTAGGCCAAAACCAAGATACGTAAGAAGAGCTGATTTGCCAACCTACGACGTCTACCAGAGTGTTGGACCTTTCCGAGTCGAACATAAACAAACCATTTCTGACCCAGGATTTTCATTCATAATGCATACAGAAGGGGGTTTAACTCCCGTAACTACCGATCATTTTCCGTGGTGGTGGAGAGTTAATCTTTGTTTGACTCGTCGTCCCGTCCCAGCCTTGAGGAAATCACGTGGCTTCCAACTGCAAGCGCCTATCCTCCAGTTCGACAGTTAGAGGCTTATACAACTCAAACACACGTTTTCTGGAGAGAAAATCTTCCGTGAACTCGTGCTGAAATGGATGGCTACTAATTCGCTTGAGTGAATTATACAGTTTTTAGCAGAACATCATCAGTCAGTAATTGGTGTTATTCGGAAGACAGCAGTTGCGTTCGTTATCTCGTTTCCAGTTTTCATTACCTCCCACGGTGAGCTGCGGATCAACTGGATATTAGACTGAATTTTCTTTAAAATACAAAGAATTCAATCGTCGCTTAACTGAGGAAAAGTTCCAAGTTAAACAGCTATTTTACCCCTGCCTTTTGTGGCCCTTAGGAATCAGGGTTCGAATCCTACTCTCTCAAAATGTCTGCTCGACAAACTCTCACCGACCACAAATATCTTTTCTGAAAAGGCGCATAAACTAAGTATGATAGATAAAACTGAATTAGAAAGGCCACTTTGTTCAGCATTTGCCTATATCAAATGAACGTACATAAACGCTAAAAAACACAGTTCGTGGGGTGGGAGAATTCGAGCTTCTCATGGAAACCAATGCACATGTATAAGCAAGCACACACACGCATCTACACAAGACTCTGAGACATCTTCGACCCTGTGGCTAATCGTTTCCTTGCATGCCTGAGTGAGCCCCTGCCCTACTCGCTGTTTGGTCAGTCCATCGATCGCTGTCAGCGTGTTCGCCTCTCTCTTCGTTTCGCCCCTTGAACACGTGTTCTGGCTTTGATTGCCATACTTGTGCCTGTTCGATAGAAGGCTTGTTGACTCGTGTTCGTCGGCCAACTGGCTCTATTATGTCATCTATACTGAACCGTAGGGACCTTGGATGAACGGTAATTCCCCTTAGAACGCCAAGTTTAGGTTTGTACGTTTACCACTTTGATTGCTAATAAACCTCGGTTAGTTGATTTGGTTTCTGAGGGTTGCCCGTCATTCCACGTTGGCCAAGAAAGGGATAGACTTGACATTACTTCAGAGATTAGAAGTATTAGTTCAGCAGTTGGGTATGATTTCTCCCAATCGGATAAACACAACCACAGCTTCGAGTAGCTGCCCGGTATTGCATTCAATACTAGGCTGAATATGAAGAAAACTGGAAGGTAATCCTGCAAGGAATCTACTATTGAGGTCCACATCACATTCATTCTTGCGAATGATGACTCTTGAAAATTATTTGGTTTTCCGCGTTGCCTATGGTACTTTTAGCTCTCGTCAACCAACCATCTTTAGCAGTTAAATGATATTGTAATTCTTCTTTACTCTAGATGTATGAAATTTGAAACCGGCAGCCACTATTTACAATAGATTCGGATAGCATCCAATATGGTCCGATTTGTCGCCACTCTTATCTCATTGAATGATTCTGGAGGTTTCCACTCATACTACTCTGACATTTCTTCTAGTTTCCGCATGAGGTTTCCATCATTTCCCTTTGATTCCCATTGTCAGTAATCCCCCCGGTCCATCTAAAAGAGGGGAAATGGCGTTGAAGAATAATTTATTGAGTAGTAGCGAATGAATAAGAGAAACCATGAGGAATTAAATGACGTCTGTTGGATGATCGTTTGGTGCCATGATGTTGAATGAAATAGCATTCCACTACCAACTTGTTGTAAAATCGTTTCCAATTTGCTCCAAATCACTCATCTGAGTTAATGATAGAGCAAGCTGAGTAGGTTCATCAAGTGGTTGTCCAATCGAGATGTGATCAATAGGTACACAATTCTTGTTAATCCACGGATGCAACCAGATGCTGTGACAGTCTTAGTGCGTTAAAATGAGCGGTCCAGGCATTAGGATGGTCAGATCGTCAAAGATCAATCCAACGATGGTATACGCATGTATTTTAGAAGTTGACGAGCTCTCAATGATGGCACCTTTAATACACCAGCACTGTCCAATCGATGCTCTCTAATGAAGACCAGTAATACGAAGCTGATTGTAATTCACGAAGCTTGGGGTGACATAAAATTTGCTTTTGAAATAAATCTGAAAATATCTACGGCAAGCTTATTGCTAAATCCTCTCATATTACTCAGACAAGCAAAACCAGTTCGAAGGTGATAGAACATGTTCGACTCCATGAGATCGGTTTCCATATTTTGTCAATCTTCTTCGGTTATTCACATACATTTCCTATTTCTACGCTGACTAACTCCCTAGCATACCCAATGGTAATATGTGGTTCCAAAATCAAGAAGTAATTTTAAGATTGATGAAATGGAAACCAGTTCGTTCGTTTACAGTATAATGTTGAAGATTTAGTAGCCATTTCTGCTTCGATGCTGCCAACATCGCACCAGTATATCGTCCTTCGGAAATCCAACCACAGATTTCGAATCAAAAGCGATTAGAACCTCGAAGCCTATTAGTCAAGTGGGTATATCCGTTTACTAACTGCATTTGCTCTGAGGATAAAGATCAATTATACTGAGATTTATCCCAAGTGACTCAGCATTTGTGTTCATCAGACAACGTTAATGTTGCTTGGAATTTCAATGCCTAATAACCGGTGAAGCACATATCAAAATGCACGTTAGAGGCTCAATTCGCCTAATAATAAAATGAATTAATTACGGCGAATAGGTCTCCAGTTTGAGTCTGAAAATATTCTGCCTCCGCTTAGTATGAACCTGTGGAATGAGAGTTTCAGAAAGGCCACGCTGCAATTTGCCACCAATGGCATAGATCAACCAAAGACTGTCGTCCAACGTCTCACAGCTTTGGGGCAAATCACATCTTTGTGCGCATTCAGTTATGTTTGCCTACCACTCTGCAGTCACACCAACTTTAAGTCCACCTGTTCTGTATAGCCAAGTCAAGACGAGAACCGTCGACTTGCTTTCCATGCGGAGCGTTTAGAGTGGTTATCATGAAAAGGTAAGCCATGATCAAACGGAACATTGAAACAGATCAAGGAAACCTTGCACGTTGTTCCTTACTCCACACTAGGCTCCAGTTACCGTAAACCTCACAAAAACGGACATGTTCTGTCCACTGGGATGCTTCATCCAATTTGATGTTCACAAGTCTCAGGTGAGAAACGACTAGGACTTAAGGAAACGGCCATGAAAAGTGGAGGGTTGCGAACAGTAGAACGATGGAAAAGAAAAGACTACTGCTCACAGCTGTGACTTTCATCGCTTGATTGAAATTACCAGTTCACGGAAACCCAGTATGAGTGAGGTAATGTAGAAATCTGGCAGCTCGGTGATTCATCTTGATGCACGTAGTCTGAAAGGTTTGCAGAGCAGGTCAGTAGTTAACTCAGTTGGCAGTTTTCAGAATGGACTTTCTTATGAGAAGGCAGATAGTATTACATTTTTTGTCAAAAATAAACGTTATTCGAGTTAACGGTTGTCAGGAAAGTCCAACGATACTTGGGGGAACAGACTTCCCTCGTATTTTTCTAGGACTTGAAGTACTTTTCAGTAGTGGGTGCAATAAAACCCCGTGCGAGTAATCTGGCTAAGTAAACCGATTGGCAGGAAATTATGTGAACCAATGGTTGAGGTGATTTGCATTAGGAACGTCAGGTTTTCTTGCGGAAAAGGCCGAGAAGTGATGTTATTTTAGGGGAATCTGCTACACTTTTCCAATCGTTGTACGGGAACAACCTGAGGTAGCCTTTCTCTCGACATATAGGGTTAATCCGGGTTGCAACCTTTAGTAATTATCCACAGCTTTATTAATTATATAACTTTTTTGAGAAAACAGCATCTACTCTCGATTGGACAGTTTTCTGGCTGACTGATAATACGCAGACCACATTGTACGCAGTGAAGATTACAGATTTTTCCGGAGGTTCAAAACACGGATATATGAAGTATGGGCTCTATCTACCCTCTCGAAATAAGAAATGCCGTTAGAGGATCAGTTTGGTGGTTCAAAAAACGGTATCCTGGCAGTGGAAACGTTAGAGGAAGTAGACGTTTTTTTTTACCCGGTCAACAGCACCCTAAACATGTGATCGTTGACTCTACCGAAGATGCTATCGGCTTTTGCAAATGCGATTCACCGCCGTCCAGGTGTGACTTTTGACTGCCTGTCGCATTTTGAGTGTACCTTGCCATAGTGTGGCTATTCATGCAAAACATTTTGAATGCAGGAACGTTACGGGTGGAAGATGCGGGGAAACCGTGGGTGTATGACCATCTAATTTGATGAACTATTGCTCCAGGGTGGTGGAAATACCGCGTTTGTGAAGCTGCAGTTATGCGTGGGACATAATGACTCAGAGATCATTCAATGGAATAAGCTCTCAGTAGTTGGGGGCTCCGACGAACTGGACTTGAGTCACACATGAATAAAGATAGACTTCCTCGGTGAATACCGTACTCCGAAACAGGTAGTTTTTGTATGACGGGTCAGGGTAGTCGTGCCGTGGGATGGAGAAAAGACACTGGGAGCCGTAGTCAGTGTATTTTACCGAGCGGTACCGGTTAGACATCCTGATTTCTGTCCATGAGGTCCTGCTACCGAACGATTGTCTATATATGGTGGCCCGCTTAGGTGTCGTGGTGGGTACCGTAATTGCATCCGAATTCTTTCTTCATATGAATGACTTCTATGCACAAATTCCTCATTTATTATTCTATTCTCATTCGTTTTGATTTCATTTGAAAACGTGGCAAATTACAAACAGAAATTACTCCCTAAAGTCGCGTGTGGTGACAACGGCTGAGAAGAGTGCACTGAACTGAAAAGAAAACGCGCTGCCCTTGACACTTACACTCCGTTTCAAATCTGTCTGGCAGATGCAACACTTTCTTTCGGAATTCGGTGGCCAGCATGCCTAGGGTGACGTTGTGAGGTGAAAATTATTTCTCCTCAAAGAACTCTCAAATTACCAGTAGCCACTGTTGGTGTGTGGTATCTTCGAACCTGTTTTGATGGAAGACGATATAGCATGAAATAATGGATAGTCCATCCGTAAGGCAACAGACTTTCGTAGAAAATAGAAATCATTCTGCATTTGGAGATATTTCATTATCCTCATATATATATATATATATATATATATATATAAGGCAGTGGTCAGTGGAGCTTGCCCTACTGTTTAACGCTGTACGATGATGATGATATATATATACAGCGTGCAGATTGGTTGCTTGATATGGTAATCTGTTCAAATCGTGCTCATGTAGGTGCGAGTTTGTACGGACATACATGCGCAAAGTAGGTTCGGGGAGTGAAAGCAGTGTTATAGTAGTCACCTACAACGGTCCACCGAAAGCCACGGAAATTGGGTCGACAGACTGGAATATGTGATAGTGCAGACGAGAAACAGTGGAAATCTCTCCGATATAATATACTATTGTATGTGTGGGGGCATTGATCTCGATCTGCATCCAAAAACTCGAATGGCAAAACATAACAAATTGATAGCTCCAATCCGTTTAAAACTCAATCCTAGCTCTAAACAACTGAGTCCGCACAGTGTACCTGTGAACATCAACTAACGTTTCGATATTCCACGTGGGTCATGTGTACACTAGCTAGTTTCACCAAAAGCAGTAGCGTTAAAATAGAACTTTCACTGAGATAGAATATTACAAGGGAAATGTGGAGGCTGCTGGTGTTTGAGATTCAATGTCTTCTACGGCACGAACCGTTCTTTATCGAGAACAGTACATACAAGATGTCCTAGTTAGGCCATCCAAGATCCACTTGATTACTTGCTGTCGGGGATGAGGAATCATTTCACCCATTCTGCTGGCATGACTTGTGATCAGAAGTTATCTGCTGCTATGGTTTTTCGTAGGTTAAACAGCAATTTGTACTTCCAATGGTGGAACCAGGGGAACCCATGTGAAAATCAGTTGGGTACTCGTGAGTTGAGTGTTTTATTCAGCTCAAGCAGTCCGATGCACAGCAGGCAATCCCGCATGCTGGTTCACACCATTGATTCATACTCCGTACACAAGGACACATCAGCATACACACGCATATGGAGTTGATGCCAGTCATGGTCCATCCCAAACTGAGTTTGACAATCATATGTTGTCACCTGTATTACGACTTTGTATGGCCTGATCCAACTGTAGGCTTCATTTGAGTACTTATTCACTGTTTGGAACTGAACGGTTAATTTTTCTGATAGGGGCATCCAGAACAACTGAAATATTTAAGGTGGTTGTACCTTCTAACTCATACCTCAAACCAAAGGTTAGACTAGTTGCAAACACATCGTATTCCACACGGCATGCCAAGACTAATGTGATACTTGAGAAAAACGAATTAAAAACACTCACAGTTCACTCTATGATGCAGATCGAGGTCTGTTGGATTAGGGTTAAACTAGATTTATCAACCGTATTTGTTCTCACAGTGCTGGCGCTTACATGAATAAGTGTTTTATCGTGATGGACTTTAACCTGTAACACACCCAGTTGTTTATTCGAGGCATCGGTGGGAAAAACCAGGTCAGTGCGCAACGTAAATTTCCAGACTCAGACTATATTTTGGTACACTCGTAAGAAAGTATCGACCAAAAAGTACGAATATGGTGGAGAAAAGCGAAGAAAAGATAGTGGAACGGCAAAAAGTCCCGTGTTATCGTCCTTTTCTTTCGACAATTTAGGTGGTTTAAGGATGAGAATCATGAAATTGAGGATTATCGCATTCAGTACAAATAACTATGGAATGGGTAGTTTTGGCACGGATCCGAGATTGTCGAAGTCTGTAACAAGATGTTTGACCAAAAATCTGTCGATACTGAAGAGATCATGTCCGCTAGTTTTATTGATAATAGTTTATCGTTGTGATGCAATGATGATGACGCGAAATGTCTCTGGACGAGAAAGCTAAATAGTTTGTTTACCAAGACCACATGAAAATGGGGACAAACGATCAATTTCAGGGACTTATGTGTTGAACCAGCATAATTACTTGTGGAAATATTTTGAACGGAAGTCATCTAAGTTAGGAGGAATCAGTACTATCGCTTTTACAGTCAAAAAATCAAAAATTAACTGAGCAGATATTTCAAACTTCTAACCAGCGGGGCAAATCCAGAATCATTCTTATTGGTGGTATGAATGCCCAGCATGGAACAGTTGTTCGTTACAAAATTAAATGCATAACAGGTGTTTAATGGTGGCTACATCTACTGACTAGCTCATCTCTTAGAGGAATGATAGGCATTCGTGAAAAGTTGTTCACCCCTGAAGGAGGATTGAAGAAACATTTAACAGCGTAAACTGGGATTGTGCGTTTAATTCCATTCGGATTGTGGTTGGGAGAGCCGAAGGTTGAAATCTGGTGTCGAAGGAATGTATTCAGAAGACTTCACTAGATTTGTCGACAAGGAAAGTACCATTACCCAACAAAAAATAAACGCGAAGAATTACACTAATTTGCTAATCATTGGGAAGAAGTTAGATGAATCCATATGAACGTGGAAAAATTTGCATCTATCATAGATTTGTGGGAAGGTCAGATAAGCTTGTCCTATGGAACGTTTTTGCTTTGACCGCGCAGGATGTTTTCAGTTCATCAACAGACAAATTGAGAAGGCGATACGTTTTCGTGTTGAGAGTAGGCCAGGTTCAGGTTTAAAATCAATCAAATGAGGAGCCGCTCGGCGTAACAAGGAGGGAACAATCGTCCAGGGGTTTTCCTGGGGACGAGTTACACACAGAAAAGAAACATCACCACTAAGGATAGAATATTCCCTTAGGGCTGGTAAAGAACGAGACTAGATTAGTTACTTGTCATATTTTTTCGGCTTCCTTTATTTATAGTCAAACGAACAGAAATGAGTTTGACTTTCGGTGACCAGAAAGTGCACTTGTGACCAGCTTTACGAATAGTTCACTGTGTTTGACATCAGTTGTAAACTGAGAAATGTAATTCAAATGCTGCACTACTTCGTGTAAATTGTGATCAAGCTAGACAGCCGGCGTATATGTTACCGCTTCGAGGTCGGTGCTCATCCAGACGTATCATCCTTTCTGTGGGTGAAGAAAACGTAGAGTTGTGAAAAGATAATCAGACGTTTGTACCCCCAGTGGTTTAAGCTTACCTTGGAGGAAAACCGAAGGTCGAAGCTCGACATGAACTGCCCCATGGAGACCTGCAGTAGCTGACGCATATCTTGTGAGAATCTACTCAAATTTCGAATCCAGAATTAGGGAGGTTATTATTGCAGCATCGGAGATTACCTGTTTGGTATTATAACAAGCTTTTCCAACCTCAGGGAGTAATGCAACGAGTTTCAAATTTGATTTGGGAAGATCAGTCAAATGTGGAAGAATGGATGATCAGTGGGAAATAAAAAAACGGAGCTTGAAGCCTAAAATACTCAGAAAGCGTGGTTATTGTGTGACTGTGTGTGAGTTGGTAAATACAAGATAAGTTCTACTTTATTTAGGATTGGAGGGAAACTGTTTTTGTTCAAGCGATAAGTGATAAGTTCAAGATGAGCTATAAAAGAAATACTTGGTGTGGATAATTTATTTTGTTGTAACTCAGAAACACGTTAACGACTGTCTTTATTTTTGGGACAATCTTCTGATAAACTACACGTTATTAACAACTTCTACAAGCGGCCGATGCCACCCGTGATGAACGAAGATACACTAATGAGTCACTGTTCGTGGCTGTTGCACCCTGAGTTTTTAGAGCAGCTATCTATTTAATGTGCTTTTGACCATGGGGGAGAGGAACCAGGAACACAGAGGAAAGGCGTATGGAGGGCTTCAGTAGGTGATTTTAACTGGCAACACGTGATGCCCGAGCGGCAGCACCTCAAGATTTGATCAATATGTCCATTTAAACGTCTTTAATGATGTTATGGGACCCAACACGGAGAGTTTTGTGTGCATTTAGATTGGCAGTTCAACAATCGAAACCCTCAGGAAAATATCACTACCCATTACCAACCTCACAGTATGGGATACATGTGTCCCATGAGATGTGATGAGGATTTTTTGCCGGGTTCTACTGGGTTCAGCAGCTTGCGTAACCTTTTGCAGCGGGAGTTGCTTGCACCATGGATAGCTATCTCCTTCTTTTCGTCTTAGGATCTTCCAAGGGACTCAGATAGCGAAGGTATTCTACAGCTATGGGCACATCAAACCGAAGTTGCGGAATCAAATATGACAAATGAGGGCTTTCACTGGTAACTGTGTGAGCACTAGGTACACCTTCAAACTGTCAAAACAGTATTCGAGCTATGCTGTTTTCCAAATGTTATTTGGTGCTCATTACCTATGGACAATTACCAGTGTACTTCGTTTCGGCTAAAATGTGAGTTCATCCATCTGCCTAAGTCGTAAATAAAGCACAACACAAATTTGCGAATTTATTGATAATAGAGAAGGTATCGGAGTAATCATTGTACCCCCATCAACCTACACAATGACTGTGTTCCGTGTGATCTGCGGTGGAGTCACATTCACTTTAGACATAAAACAGCGTATAACGGCGAATTACTAGTCGGCATATATTTTTATTCTTTAGGTGAGATAACTTCTGTGTGGATGCAGGCTGATCGAGAGTCCGGAAAATCTTCAGTCTTGCAAACTTCCAGTCTTTACAATTGATACAAATATGGCCTAGGAAAGTAGGTCACTGAAGGGTTCTCGTGATGGCGTATCGATAACAACAACATTTACTGGGGTCAACTGTCACGAATATTTAAAAAAATGGAAAAACAGGTGTGCCAAGATGCGTATGCCGTCGTGATGGACTACGGAGTTTGTGCATTTTCTCTGTCACTCAATTCGTGGGCTGTGAAAGGCATTGTGCATGGGGGGCAGCTAACGCGTGAAATCAGTTCACCTGAGTCCCACCAACCAATCATCATGTCTGAGAGAGGCAGCCTTGGCTGTTATCTCTCAGCAGCAAACTCTGTCTGAAGTGATAAAAAACAAAAGTAAAAAAACAGAACGATAGTAAGTACAAGAACAGTAATACGTTAGTGGAGAAATTTTGTGAATAGAAGAGAGTCAATAATCGAGGCATTTAGACAAATCCTCTAATGTGTCTAACCACTCAGGAAACGTAGCTCGTCTAACCTGATCAAATCCACTGGTTTTGCATTCCATACCTTTTTTCCACGTTCGAGAATAATGTAATGTATCCTAGTTTATTTTAACCATAAACTGGTAAATACCGATAAATTTGGTACATGCATATTTCGTGACCGTTTTTCAACCTCCAAATTCATACCAACACCACTTTGATAACCAACGCAGCATTTCTTTGGCTCCTCAACGCATCCATCGACATAAATGACGGATAATTCATCGAAAAGCATTTCACACATTAGATCTGTCAGCAACTCGTCCAGGTTCCTAATAAAATCATGCCTTTTCCCGGCTACTGCGCTTCTCTTTTTGCCAAAAGCACAACTTTTCTTATCTGTAGTTATTGTTGCTTTAGCAAAGCAGGATTAAAGCTTAATTTCCTAACATCTTTTCAACCGTTTTCGATGTGAATGAAATTTTTTTGTGATCTGATCGGTAATATCCGGGAAAATATTCGGTGGCTTCGCGTGGAGCTACCCACAACTCACCAGAAAATACAGTGAATAAACTTCAAATCAAAACGATATGGCGACGATTATTCTGGTATGATGTTGTTTTTGTTCTTCAGCCCTAAAAAGAACAGTAAGGAGTTTGCGAACAATCATTCTTACCTAGCACTGATAGGTATAAATGAATCACACCCCGCTTTTCATACGGTAGCTCTCTTCACTGTACGTATTTCGTCCGACCACGTCGCTGGTCTAGTCAAATCATCCTGGTGAGAGGTGTCGTTGTATTATCTGTTTAGTGCTAACAACAACACATGTAAATAAACGATCCATGGGCAGGTGAAACCAGCTGAAACCGGTTTGGCCAGCAACCATCACTAATTAGAGGGTCAGTACCAAACATCATTCCGAGTGAATAGAAGTAAGTACCCGACTGCCAATCCTCTGTGCTTTCGAAATTCAAAAAACGGTTGTCTGAAAAAACCCACGGAATACTTGAGAACAAACAACTTGGTAAACAAGCTCGTTTTCAGTTGTCCGTACTCATACCAATGCATAACAATATATATGACTCACAAAATATGAACGGGAAATGATAATCCAAATATGTCTCTTCAGTTGCGTGTAGGCATATGTGATTGATCACAGCATGACATGTTCCGGTGGTTGCACACGTGTTGGGGATCAAGATGTGGGCCAAGGAAGCCTAAGTGCTTGCGAAAATTGTTTCCGAGCACACAAAGTAGAATTGTAAGGAGGAGTACTCATGGCTTCGGCTGTGGCCAAGATGCAACTTTTGACAAGTCTTGGTTGCTTTCCCTGGACTTTGTAAATGGTGCATAAGGCTTTTTCACCTCCATTGAGTGGTCTGACTCAACAAGGTATGAGCACACAGCACTCGTAATGGTCTTAATTCCGCTTGTGTCCAGCCAGGCAGGGTAGTGTTCACTAACCCGTTCGGACAAATGTGACAAGTGTATCTAGTTCCACAGGAACAGGTAGATGAATACACAAAAAACGAGGTTTTGAAATTCGGCACTATGTCTTTTGATCGGAAACACTACCAGTTTGGAAACGAACAGGATTCGTAACTGTGCACCGTAGAATGTTTTGCTGATTGCTTTTGATAATTTCTGTTGAATGATGTTGGCTTTCATGTCGTCATCGAATGGCAAAGGTCCATAAAGAATTTTTCTAGCGGTTCCCTCGCTTCGTTTTGTCGATAAACCGTTCAGGATAGCCGTTGTTTATTGGAACACTGTGCATAAATAAAAGTTTATTTCTCACTGTGTCTTCAAAGAAAACATTTTCCTTGCTCTATCAGCTAAGCAAAGTATGCGGTTTCTGTTCGTTTTGAGGGGTACAGAGCTGTGAAAATGGATGCATTTTCCGCTTCAAGGGGCTTCTCTGTGCACGGATAACAGGACGGAGAAATCACTCCGACGGCTCATTCATGCGTCTAAATAAGATAGACATTGTTCCGCTACTTTTTCCAAAGTAAAAGGAGACTGTGGATGGGTAGAGATGAAATTATTAGGAAGTAGGTTTGTGTCCAGATTGGTGTCCAACACACATATGGTATCGTCTACGTATCGTTTGTATACAGTTAACCTCGGATTATGGATTCACGTCGATCATTTTCAAGTTTTGCCATGAAAATGTCAGCAAATAGGGGCCCCAAATGTGATCTAATTGCAACTCCTTCTGACGACACATTTTACCAATGAACTAAAGCTGAATATTAAGTGTGCAGACATGTCTTAACTGCTTGAGTTCATCCAACGGGATATCCCAATCGATTCCGTCACTCTTAATGTACTCACACAGATAACTGATTGACCCACTGATCGGGAAATTTGTGAACAGCGAGGTATCATCGAGCGCTATCATTTCAAATTTCGCAAGCACTTAGGCTTCCTTGGCCCACATCTTGATCCCCAACACGTGTGCAACCACCGGAACATGTCATGCTGTGATCAATCACACATGCATACACGCAACTGAAGAGACATATTTGGATTATCATTTCCCGTTCATATTTTGTGAGTCATATATATTGTTATGCATTGGTATGAGTACGGACAACTGAAAACGAGCTTGTTCACCAAGTTGTTCATTCTCAATGAAAGCAAAACTGTCAGTTAATGCCCGACTTGTAAAAGCAGACAATCAGTGCAGGTCAGTGCCTAATATCACTTCTGGGTACTTAGCAGATTCAACTCCGGGTAACTGAAATGTTTTCAAAGTAGATGTACCACTAGGAAAAGCTACAAGGTATAAAATAAATTCAATGTCGGAAAAAGTTGAACAACTGCCGGATAGACCACTCCGTTAAAACGAAAAAAATTAGGTTCAGAATTACAGAAGTTATATGATGGAAGCTCACTTCAGTTAAGTTAATTCAATGTCTGCAACAAAACCATCGTTTATAACAGTTCCAGAGGAGTTTTAGAGGAAATCTCTGACGCATGTAGGAAATGGTTGGAGGAACTACATCTTGGACAAAGCTAATTATTTAGTAGCAGTTTAGACAACTTGCTGATCGATATAGTGCTCTAAATACGACCCGGAAATTAGTCCGTCAATAAACGGGATAAAACTCAAAAGATTGCAGCTTCTGAGGTGATAGTGACCGACAAATGCCGTGGAAAGCAGAATAATGGTCAGTCAGTACGCACTTAACAGATTTATCAATTTTTTCAGCAAATGTGGGTTGTAATTTCATCAAACAACAATGGATATTCTTTTTAATTGTAACGATGGTGGTCAAAATTCTGTAGAAATATAAAGAGAAACGACCAGAGGAATGAAGTATTTCCAATTGATGATATTCATCCTCAGTTTGTAAGATCTTATTATGCCTCACCCCTTGAAAAATTGAATCAATGAATGTAGTACTGGACGGGAAAGAAAATTTTTAGGCTTTTCTCAATCACCAGGCAGAAATGGGACTCAGTTAACAGCTGTTGGGACAAAAATTCTGCGTGTTTACTCTCATTCCTAATGCAGTTCTCAACCATTCAATTATGTTAACGGGAAAATGATTAGCTGCGTAAGTTGCGATGACGACGCGAGAATTTGGCTACACTTGTTGGTCCTTTCAGATCATATTCTTTGCTGTTGAAGCTATTAAACCATACTGTCACTGACCGTCTGATCGATGGTACCTACTACGGAATTTTCCCTTCAAACCATGACTAACGGCTGAATTTTGGTCGCCTTCTTTGTCTGGGTGGGGCGATGGTTGTTTTGGTACTCTTAGTTAGTTATTTGTAAGGGAATCGTGAATGTCAAAACCAGCTAATTTTGTTGTCATCTCTCCTCAGATCATTAATATGCTCTGTTCAAATTCTCCCCTCATTCATGATGAGTATCTGTATTTTGGGTACTGGGAGATGTTCCAGTAGTAAAAACCAGCATTTGATCGGATTTAGGTGTTCCCGGACATTTTGGCTAGAATATGTGTGTGTGTGTCAGGCAGGTTTGGATAGAAGTCTTTGTGTTTGAAACGAAGCTGCTGAGAGATACAGAATGAAAATGGTCTTTTATGATCGTGTCAAACCAGTGCACAGTCAGAGTCGGTAGACTAGAATGTGCGCGGTTGTGACGACCTGGATTCACAAAATGAAAACATGAGTTGGTTATATGTCAAAGAATTAGGCTACTGGAATCATTCGAAAACAATCTTCACAGAAGTAATTATGAGCTTCCTCTCTCTTCTACTGTCCTTTACGAAAGTGAATGAGCAGGGTATTCAAAAACCAGGAAGATGCGAATCAATTTTGCATTTGTTTGATGAAATGACGTCAAAGTGCAGCCGACATTTCCCGATTCTCCTATCACTTTTTCCGAATCCAATATCATCCCAAAAACCGTGACATGGTGGGTCATGTGGTGTTTCTGAAGCCAAATGGTCTACAGAATAGCAGGACTCTGTTGCTCTTGCATTCGGAAACACTGACAAAAATACATCGAAAATTTGGGTGACATCAGTTTATTACATGCAGTTCCAGTCCGATGATCACTCTAGACGGCTGTCAATTTAAATGACACTACCTTTTCTAAAATAGAGAACGAATGTTCTTTCTTTTGATGTGCCCAGTAAATATCATACATACTGTACAGATCTCCCATACACTATCCAGTATTATAAACTTAGACAATCATTCGTACAAAGTGTTGTTTTGATCATTCTGCAGGGAGTGTTCCTCAGATTACTCGACTGCAAAGCGTGCGCACTGGACACCTGTTGTTTGCAAATAGTTCCAACGGGAAAATGGTAATCGCAGTGGTTCCAATGGTAGCTAGAATCATCATAACGACGCAAATGGCAGTGATTATTTTAGTCAATATTATTAGTTTTGTTCACGTGATGACAATTGGATATTTATTTTCTAATAAGCCTGTTTGAATTGACTACAACCGAGTTATTGAACCTGCATCGAATCACACCAAACCGGAAAAACATTACCGGGGTGATTTGGATTACATCGGATTCGACTGAATTCCAGTTGGGTGTCTTCTAAAGAGTCGAAGTTAACCTGTTGATTAGTATTCTGCAGTGATTATTTGTATTCGAATAAAAGATTTCATGCAAGCAGGAATTAGTTTTCAAAAAGAAACGGTAGTGATCCGCCGGTTCTATTGCAGAACCATTGGGACAACAGATTTCAAAAAACGTAAGAAGAAGCTTTTACTGGTGTGCTAAACTGCCGTGGAAAAGTCGATACTTGCCACTGAATATTTCCACCGTAAATTATTAGTTTTTAGGTGATCAATCGTGTAGAACCAATTTCGCTAAAAAGGAGCGAATGAATAACATTAGCTCGATTGATGGCACTGACACCCTTTTCGCAGTTGAGGGTGGCCAAGTTGCAAAACTTATATAAAAATTCTCGCAAATCACAAACGTACTTGGGATCGATTAGAAGTGTTTAAGGTACCATCTGAACACAAGAAATTTTTCATGAGCCAGTGATTTTTCGAGTTTTATGGTTTGTCCTGATCACATAAAACCGTATTGGTTGTACTTACCTGAGTATAATCTTTTTTTACAAGTTTGGCTAGTGGAACAAGTTAATCAGTGAACATTAGTAAGAATACGTACATGAAACTATTTTATCATCCACGAAGAACCTTGGGCGTTCACTTGACACCTCACAAGCCAAAACTACATAAGAGTAACAAAGAAATGCCTCCAACGGAGACACAAACTAAAATGAATTACGTCTTATGTCTCGTGTACTGTTATTATTCATTATGCACCCGGAGTTCGAAATAGCAGCGAGTGACTCCCTTGACCAAAGAGTTACATACTTCTGCAAATAAAAATCATTATTGAGTGTTGATTACCAGAGAATCGGACTTCGCAAGACTATTCCGGATGGTCTGTCCATGATTGTATGAGATTCACTGTGTACTCCGAAACTCACATCCGAGTAAAAGCTCTGTGATAACCTGGAAAGTTGATATTGTTGTTAGCTCGGTCGGTGGTCTATGAGTATATCTGAGTACTGGCCACAACTGCACCGTCTTCAAATACAGTGAAATTATGACGTTCACGCGGAGGTCGTGCATTTTATTTTCACAGAGATTTGACGCGATGATGGCCAGTTTGACCCACTTGTGAAATGTCCCACTTTTTTTGTTTAATTTTACGCTTCAGCTGGCGGTGATATCTTGCAGTTGGCATCCATCCGTGAATACTTATTTCATCAGTGTCAACGAAACCTCATATTTGAGTCAGTTTAGGGATGAGCTTACCTGCCATTCTTATGATCAAAAAATGATTTTTAATATTCACTACTACTTACGAATTGTGTTGCCAGGTCGTTTTACCTTAAAGCATACAAATCTCCGTTTATTTAGTCTTTCCAACTGGTACCAAAAGAACCCATACGAAAAATTACGTGATAAACTGGTATTTATTGCTAAGTTTCCTTACAGTTCCCACCATTTTATATTTTCGTTCAATAGGAAAAACAAATGAGTAAATCCTGTACGTCTAGAGATCAAGCTTGTCTAAGAGAATCACATTCCATTTTACACTCGCTCTTTGTCTGTCGCGTGTGTTTTTGCCGTTGATTGAAGTGCTCACCAAAATGATCAGTCTGTTCACGTGCTGCGGGTGCATTATTTTACAAATCGTTTCTATTCTGGTGTAACGATATCAAGATTTTTACACAATGGTCTTCGAGAAAAATTCTGTTGTGTTGGAATTACGATAACGCACTCAATTAGTCAGCTTATAATTTGGATTTAGTTGCTGCGTAATGGTTTCTGATGTTGAAATCGTAGCTGAATAGAAATGGTTGTATCAGATTTGTATTATTACATCTAAGAAAGCAAATCAAGCAGTTTGTGGGAAAAGGATAGTCAAAGAGACGGTGATAGATCTGAACTATCATGATATTCGTAGCTTACTGATTGTTGAGACTAGCATCAGGCTTGTCTGTATGGGCTGATCCAACGGACCAGTATTTTTAGGCACGACAACATGCACAAAATGGCGTATGATAAACTTGCCACAAAGAACACGATAAAAAGAATCAGCTTGATCTCGGTGCTTTGCAACTGACTGAATACAGACCGATTTCTAACCATCGAAATATCGGTGATTGGAATATAAAGGACTCTTCAAGATACTGGAAATTCAGTAACAGCAACACTGGAAAATGGTCTATTGGATCGATTTCCTGAGTAGATGATCAATTAAACAATTTTGTCAAATGTAACACCTAACCACGGAACAAGAGAATTCACCGGCAAAGTTGGACAATTTGTGAGAAAAAAGATATATGTGATAATCATAATGAAACGGTTTTCTCGCGATGCCGTATCAGGTCGGATAATTTAGTGGCGTATCCAAGTTTTCTTTCCAATACGTTGACAGTAAAGACGTGTTGCTACTGAGTCTATGCACAAAGGGGTTATTTTGAGCTGGAACATTCGTTGTATTGAACAGGGTTATGTTTTGATCTTCGAGACCCAATAAATGTAACTAACAACTATGAGACGCAAAAAGAGTTCATAAAGTGTTATCTTTTAGGGGTTTTGACAATCCACCACAAAATGGAAACTTGTCAGGAGGCAACTTTTCAACTTTTAGCTCAGAACATATGGGTGCTGTAGCTTTCTTCCACTGTTCATTCAGTTGCCTCTACTGAAACATTGATTACTAAAGAATGTAGAAAACTTCCGCTTCTTCCACCAATTAATGCCATACGGCCGGTGTAAAATATTTTTAGAAGTGGGCCAAGATCAATGTTAGACTGTCATATGCGAAAGTGACCATCCTTTAGAGGATTCGGCCTCACGATGATGAATGATTGACCAGTTGGGCATCGTTTGACAAATGGTTCATCCATTGTCGATGCACTGATTGTTTTTTACCTTTCTGCACTGGCCGGATGCACACAAACTCCATACCACGTATCCTGAATGCCTATTACTTCGAACGTCTGATTTGGATCACCGCTTTTGAACTTGTTCTTCGTTGGTAGTCTCTTCTGTGTAGATCTCTGCCATGTACCCTCAGAATGTATATGAGCTTCTATGATACAGTCTTCCTGTTTGTTTATTTTCTTATAAATTCTATCACGAAAGCAACAGATATATGAAGAACCCACAGATACAAGCTTTTCAGTCTTACCAATGTGAATCAAATGTTTCGATAGAAGTGGTGTGAGTACACGAAGTTGTGTGCTGCTCCAGAGATTCATTGTTATTTTGCATCTCCAAAGAGTCCTTTGGATATTTTCTCAGCCGAATAAATCCGGACAAAACAGTGAGAGATAAATGTTGAATCATTAGGGATTATGAACCCTGTCTTCAAAGTTTATTATAAGCTTACCTTTATGTTTGTGAGAAGCATTGAAACCGAGCTTGTTTTTCAGCATTCCAGTGCACCCTTTGATATTATCCCCTCACATGGTTGACTCAACATACCTGGAGCAAGAGAAGACCAAACATCCGATAGAGTGGATGCAAGTGGCTCAAGAACAAGAGTAACAGCATAGCAAGTGTGCTATTTGTTTATTGCGCCACCAAAATGCTTGGGGTCAATAGAAGAACTACATGCGAACTGTGTGCGATGAGATCACTTCTTCGGAACAGAAATGGTCGCGAAACAGTAGATGATTTTATAGTGTAGGATAAATTGTAGTATTTTTCTTTTGGTTAGGTGAAAACGCCCAGTGGTTGATGATGTTTGTGATTTCCAGGTATCTTTCTCATGGGTTTCCTTGAAAACACTGAACTTTAGTCACATCCTGGAATGGAGCCTAATGAGTAGTGATGACTTTGTGTAAGAAAATTAATTTTGGAGCTACATTATCAAAAATCAAAGAGGGCACCGTCCTCTAAGCTACTTCCTAGTATAACGTGTTTCCGGTCTCTTTTGTTTATGCAATCCTTGGCCGCGGAAAATTTCCAGATAGATCCAGTACATATCCTGTAGGTTGGTTCCCGAGAAATCGTGGAGTTAAAAAATACATTGTTAGTGGAACTCACCTAACAGAGAAATCTAAGGAAACTTCCAAAATGGCCGTGAACATTGGATCATTCTCACCAAAAAAATCAATAAAAGGCACAATTGGTAACGTTGAATAAATAAAAATAAATTAAATAACGACTTAGTAGGCTAGAACTTTATTGATCGCTGCGCTATAACGGAAGCTTATATAATTTGGTACATTTGATGTTGAGAACTGTGTGATAGTAAAGGGTTCAACCCATAAACAAAAGGTCAATGTGTACAGACTCCGAGTTTAATCCAAATCATCACTGTGTACAAATTCTGGAGCCTTACTGTTTTTGCTTTCCGTTGATAGCTTATGTATTGTCTATCTTTGTGAACAGCTTGCTCCCATATCAGTGAGCTCCGATCGCGTACTTATGCGTATGCGTGAGCGATATGCGTAAGTGTTTACTCATCCGTATGCTTGAGTGCGGGTGAGTCACGTTTCCTGTGCCCAAATCGATCGTCATATCCATAATGTACTTTTATCCGTGTTGGTTGATTCGACTAACCGATCGGTTCTAGAGGACTCAGACAGAATCATATCTTCGTCATAGATCCACCATTTCGATGCAAGATGTAACGGCGACTCAAAGTATTTTCAGAGGACTCTCCAATGGAAGATTGTTTTAAATAACTTATTTACGCTATTGCTGTATTCTTCCCATCCCAAAGTGTCGCACTTTTCTCTTCAGGTAAGGGTCATGTACATGACAAGGAAAATACGCTGTGTAAAACTGAAGGCATGGTCAGTAAGTTCAAATATATATGACCCGATCGGTGTTGTAGATCCGTAATGGTAGTCAATGCATGAGCGAATGTGGAAATGGTACATAGTTGTGACAATTTTGTCATACTCACTTTGAGTACGAGAAAACGCACCCGGACCAAGCAGTCTTCATTTGTTCAGTGTATACCACAACTGGCGTTCATGCGTTTTCGGATACAGATAGTTACACCGTGTGCATCTGACTCAATATAGTGAAACCCTGATTTTCAATGCCGCGATAATCTTGTCTAAGGCCCATGATAAGATTCCGTATCAAATAAGTCAAGCTAGTGAACCAGTCAATTTAGAGGACAGCTGAAATGTCCTCTGTTCCCATTTTGAGCATTTCGGCAAACAAAAATAGACTACCAAAATCCTCCATGCACAACAAAAAAACTGTTATTTAAAATCGCCACTTTGTTGAAATCGGTCTCACCAGACACTTTACCACTAGAGAGAAGAAGCTGTACTCAGTCATACATTATCAGAGAACAGCTCACCCTTGAAAACTGCAGAAGCATTGTTAAGCTTTTCTTATTAGGTTGCATAAATTCATCTTCAAAACACATCCAAGGAGCCTCCATTTCCAGTCAAAACAGGCCTGACTACATGGTCTGATTCAAATTCACAGTGCTCCATGCAGCTAGATTCGGTCACTGACTAAAAGGATAGAAACACATAAGGGGTAGAGAGATCGACTCTGGTAATAGCCGACGTAAGATTGTTGTTATTAATTAGTTAGGGTGGTTCACCATACCAAGACAAGCATTCTAAACTACAGCGAAGACCTGAACTGTCATCCCGGCTTTCTTCTACTTGTAACTTTTGTGTCCTTTTCGTTTGGCTACCCATAAATCTAGAACGAATTCGAAAATGTTCGCAAACAAATACGTGATGCAGTTCACTTGAGTACCGCTGTGAAAGGGCAACAGGAGTGCGAACCTCAACACTTATAGATCACGGGAGAAATGAAGGCAGTTAAACAAGTCCTCGACAGTCGTGCTCGATCGATATCGTTTTGAATGAAACAAATCTCGAATAGGACATCACTGTGATGAAATAAAACTAGCATTATATGGGAGATTTTCGATAGTGAAGATAGAATCAGGTTGGGTTTTCTTTTTGAAACGATATAACTGAGACAGCTGCAAAACGAATGATACTAAAGCAAACGTGCAGTATATAACACGGTATCAGTGTTCAGTTTTACTGAATGGAGAGACTACTTATCCTTAAATACATCTGGTAAATTTCTATATGACAAGGCCACTTAATTTTACTTTCACACTGGGACATTCTAGCCCAGCTAGGCGGGTCCTCATTCATCCTGAACGGAAAAACCGATCCGGAATAATTTTAGACCCATGAGTCTGATTTTGGATTGAAAACAATATACGATTTCAGAATCATGAATCTAGGCTGGCACAAAATAATTGTAGCTCAATATAAGTTACTTTGAAATAATAACCAGCCATTTCTATGATCTGGCTGGGGTTGCTTAATGGTAGCTTAGTGAAGTAAAAAGCAAAATAACTGAAAGCACACGGAGCGGATGAATACGAAAGATATCATTGGAGGAAAATCGCTTAGGTGAAGATGTAACTCAAATGTCAATAACCAAGGCACCTTACTTGGTCAGGTCCGTTGGCTGAGGTTTTCATGACCACTTCAATCCCACCTTCCAAATAATGGTCCACTCGCAGAACAACAAGTTTCGATGGAGTCTATCGGTAACTGAAACAATTCTAATCCGTACAGCTCCAGTGCTTCCTCATACGACTGATCTCTGGTTCTAACTTCCTTGCGCTCAGGGGCCTATTTTTGAAATGGAGTTTTCTCCATATTGCAAGTACAACGATGATCAAACATCGACAATAGTTGAGTATCACCAGTCTATTGTGAGCATAGTTTGCGACCGTATGAAGGGACGGATTTGGTTAGATCTGCGTAAATTCAACCCTCAACAGACACTCGTATATCACGGCGGCGCAGCAGGTGACTGGGTTTAGCAAAAGCAAGTCTCTTGATCTCTGTGTGCAGAGAAACGTCATCCGATCTCCGAATAACCTGCGAGATGTTGCCGCACTTACCCATCTCAGCCATAGATTACCATGCCAGGACATTGTTTTGTACACATCCAATCTCGTCCGGCAGCAGCCTTCTATAATTCAAATGTAAAAAACACGTCTTACCTCAACATATTGTTGTTTAAACTATCTTATTGTCCTTACACATGACCAAATTGCCGGTCGTAGGTAAAAAATCGTCCATGTATCCTTGCCTGGTCATTATACTGACCGAACACCGACAGATGCTGCAATTATCATACCAGAATGGGGCGTAATCTAACGTCATTTCGGATTCAGAGTTGGAAAAAAAGTGCCATAGAATGCGGCCCTGAGGCACAAAAGGTCATGCATCGGAAGTGAATTCTAGGGATCGATAAATAGACAGGGTACAACGTCGCCTTTGTATCAAATAAAACGGAGGATGACGGCAGATTAAAGGTGCACCTGTACATTAAAATTTGTCATAGGCCAGAACTGTAATCAATTTAACCTCCATTTCGACTCCACGCATACACCTTTCGGTAGTGATTATTACCGAAGAACAGTACGTGGGCAGTATCTACCAAACTAATTCATCCGGGATTTTCGCAAGAAGATTTGTCACTTTTGCCAATTATGTAGACCATCTCCTATCCACATACTTTCCTGAGGGATCATTTCAATTTCCCTGAGCAGACGTTTCTTAACTCCAACATCAAGGCTTTGTCTCTATTATCAAAAAAGGACAATCCAATGAAACAGCTTTGTGCCATTTCTGGTGAATATTCACTAGAATAACACGTTTTCTAAGGGAGTGTTCCTGACCCACTTGGTTTCCTTTTATGTCCTTTCATTGGGTTGTCTACTGTGGAAAAGGAACCGAATAAATTATTGCGAGTGAATCAATTACCTGTTTGATTTTATGACGAACGATTCTACTCCTGACTAGCGTAACTCGGTACTGCTATTCAAACGGTAAAATTTGTAGTAGTTACAAACCTACACTGTCTCCTTCATTTTGCTCTTTTTGGTAAGTTGCCACTGTTCACGGTCATTTTCCAAACTCTTAGTCCGTCGACATCTTAGAGTCTTACATATCTTGGTAACCGATGCTTCCAAAGGGCCTGATCTACGAGATCGAAAATCAGGGGCACTTGAGCATACTTTTTCATTGAATTCATTCGTAGGACAGTGGAATGTTATTTAAAGGACACTCAGAATAAAGAGTCTATCTCGGTAAGTCTTGCACCATGCACCACGCTTCAACCACGGATCTCCTTGTTTATTCGTGACAGCTCTTTTTAATTTGTCAGCACTTCCCGCAAGCTTCTTCCACGTTATCTTGCCAGTCACACCGACCTCAAACTAGATACCTCCGCGGAGTTCAAAGATTCAGTGAACACGTTACTTCTTATACAGTATACTGTAGCTCTTTGTGTGTCTTACGTTGTTTCAGTTTTGATCTGAATCCGTCCTAAAGTTACGCCTTTCCCATAATCGTTGATCTTCAGCTGGGGCATTTCTAGACTGAGTCATTCGATTATCTCCCCTGAAGACATAAAATGACTTTTTCACCATCCCAGGACTGTCCGCTTCGACCGAAGCGGTAGGCTAATAAAATGACCAAAATACACTAGTTCTAATCCCAATGGTGCGGAGGGCGGTCACATCCATTGCTTTGGCTGGTGCATTTCGGGGGTACAGGACGTCTGCATCGATGTGCGGGCCCAGCTAGGATGGTGGATTGCGTCTTCTACTGCTACCACTTGAAGTGCTCTTCATGTTGGGTTTCTAGTGCACGACCAACCCCACCCGGCAGCACTGGTTAGAGTTTCCCAAGTTCCGATTTTCCGGATACCTAGTTCATCAAGCGCACCCCTCGTTACGGCTTAACTTGCTATCATCGAACACTGTGCTCGTAAACAATACATGTGAGTACGGCCTTAACGACTTACTCCTTCTATGACGGGAATTATAAGCTTTAATTGTCGATTGTATCATATGTAACAACTAGCACTTCCATACATCTTTCCTTACCATGTTCAGTGTCCGTATAGTCACATCACCTTTGCTTTGGTTCCGCGTTAAAATCCACTCATAGTGTTCACCAAACATTCTAAGCCTCACAGTTCACTCGCCTCTTCTAGATGCACTTGTTTTCCCACTCCCAAAAACAGAACACGGTACAACCAATATCACAGCTTTCACTACCACTTCTACTGCCGCCATGCGTTGATTCAATACAGACTCTAATTACCGTCACCGTTTGCAAAACCATCTTCATTTTCGTCTAGCTGTCACATGTTTCGATTGGTGAATTCCCCCCCCCCCCCTCCTTAGTTCTACTGGTAATCCGTATTGAAATCTTCCACTGAGTCTTCCTGATCGTCTGAAGCACCATATCCTCTAGGCTCTTGTTCATCTTACGTTAGTTCGTTCAGCAGAGTCTGTTCTCCGTTGGTACCCCATGATCCACCTGAAAACCACAAATGTGGAAAGCATTATTTATCTCCATTTTCTAGGCACCTCTTTATCCACCCCTTTCGATATTCACTGCTGCGATGACTATGTGATTTATCAGTCCTTCATGTATGCACTTCCATTCCCGGAAACAACACTTTACTACCGTACTACAATATTCATTGCCATATTCTACTGTCGCCAGACCTTGCCGCAGTACGATCCACCGTCGACATTCACTGCTCGGAAACCGTCTCTATGTTCTATCCGCCACCAATGACGTAACTGGTAAATCTTCGCTTCCCTCAGCAGAATATATGTTCAATCGCTTTTACATATCCCACTACATCGTCCGCATCACTTGAAGCACCGTTACACTCCATTTTGCCCAACACAACCTAACTCTTTTAGCAAAGTTTTACATTTATATGTCCCCTGATCGTCCTGCAAAGAGGAGGATGGTCAACCCATCTTCAACTGGTATATGTGGGCTCTCCTTCTTCCAGAACATTTTAAACCTTATGAATGTTTTATTTCCACTATTACCCAGCCAAGTCATTTGATTGCACTAGGCCTCATTATCGGCTACTATCTCAAGAACATCCATTGCTCCAACTTTACTGTGCCTTCTGTCCCATTCACTGGTTATGGCTTGTGATTATTTTTAAATATAGTGTGTTTTTCAATGACAGTCTCCCAATCCCTACCAATTAACTGGTCGATCCAGTTTTTTTAATTTTACTACCGATTTGTTGTCCCTCTTCCTCGGTTGATTTCCGGGCACATCCACTGAACAGTCTCATAGTTTTCTTCCAACAGTCTCCATACCAGTAGCTGGCTCTATGAAAATTCTCGCTAAGTCTGTTTCATTTTATAGATTGTATAGACCAAACCTACACTAGTAATCACCAGGCTCGATTTTCTTTCAGGTCAGGACTAATCATTTTTCGGCAGCTGCACTTCATCCAAGGTTATATCTCGGTCCTTTTCATCTCGAACGCCGGTAAGTCCTAGCACTTTGCCTGCTAACCCTTTTTCGGACTGCCTCAACTCACCTCTGGGGAATAAAATGCTCAATTCCTGGTTCAGCTATCGTCTGATCAGTGAATATTGGTCTGTTCGTCGAGTAATATTCTTCACTCCTGGTGGTAGCATTAAGGATCCTTAAATCAAAGAGTAGGCGGAATCGGCGGAGAATCCGACGCATGAACCCTAATGCTGTCCCATTCATACAGTATTATTGGTGATTCAAAAATTTACCAAACGACCATACCTTTAACTGTGAGCCTGAGTCACTATATCGGTTAACTTTGCCAAAAACAGGACGAAGTTCTGAACGGGGAGGGACAATGACCAAAAAGGATAAGCAATAATTATCTGTCCTGTTGTCCAAACCAATAAAATAAATTCTCCGCTCTTAATCAGGTTCAAAGACCAATTCCCTGCGTGCGGCAGCCACAACGCTGTAAAATTAAACGCGAAATTATTAATCAACTACCGTTCCTCGATGTGACTTTCACGAGAGTGAAAGATGGTTGGATCCAGCAAATAGCCACCGGAAACAAACATGGAGGTCCAGTATCCCAATTCCAACAGTTTCGTTAGTGTTCAACAGAAGCGAAACTGAATAAAATATTTGGCCCTCAGTGCGGGAAAAATTTGTTCTGCAGAGAATTTCGATGACGAATGGATGCTTATAAGGAATACCCAATGTGAGAGCAGTTTCCCAAATCGGTATGTCAGAAAAAATCCTATAGAAATAGTGGAAAAAATGCTTTCCCCGGAATAATCTTGAAAAAGAAAAGCCAGAGTTGCAACATAGCATGATTTATGTCCGGGACGCTTTTCCTGCATCTCAACATGGTGCATACTGTATAACGATACTGTTTACATAGGTTCATGTAAAACCATAATGTACGACTAATATAGGAGAAATTAAAGTAGTCAAGTTACATCACCATGGCAAAAACACATTAGGCTCAGCGCCAGACATCTTCCAGAACCGGTGGGGTGGGGATAGATCAAAGTCAGCTGCAACTTCATTGATCAGTCGATTTCCTCATCCGAGCTTGTATCTGAGAAGTGTTTCGGTTTCCTGAAGAAGGCATTTTGTCAACTTCAGAGCGCATTCTTTTTGTTTTACCAAGGCTATCCACTGCCGTTGTTGTGTCGAAAGATGATATTTCTGGTAACTCTTTCAGAGGCTTTTGATAGCAGAGGGCAGCGTCGAATTCATCTGCAGGAAATGGACACTGGGGAGGCACACACCGAACCTTGTGTGCACCTTAACACCGTACACAGCAGTGTTTGATGGTGGTGGCTCGCTCTCAAGAGTGCGTTTCTGGAATTTTCTGTTATAGCAAAAACTCCACCCCACCCCACTACGATTAATCATTCCTTTGCAAGTAACAATGGCGATTGAGTTATTCTCTAAAAACCCAACGACGGCAAACATCTGAAACGTAGAGAACATAAATTACGTTCAGAGATTTTTCCCGAATTCGCTCATGTGTGCAGTATGGGACAAAACACCCCGTTTGTCACGGTTAGCTAGCAACAATCCTTTGCACACGACCTCATCTTGACTATAGCAAAAGGTGCTATTGGACAAAGTGTGATAATGGTGATGCCTAATTGCCCGAAAGGGAACTGGGTAGTGGAATGCATCGCCAGTGTTCAAAGAAGAAACATACAGTAGTGTACCTTCCATTTTTCGGATGAGGGCCGGTCTGAGGTCGATCACTGTAAAATTATTTTGGGGTTCCACTGCTGTAAACGGTTGAATCAATGCAAGTCAGTTTACCATTCAGACCCGTTCGTTCCGCAGACCCGGAGAAAGTGTTGTTCCAGAACTTCACACATGTGTGCAGGGTGGCCTTAGCACATCGCTTCCTAGTGCGACGAAACAATTGTTCAGCCATCAGCTGTCGGCTTGCCACACAGCTGCGAATATTCTAGATGTAGGACTCAGACAGAAAGGCCAGTGGTCCGTGAATCCACACATCAGCACCAATGGGTAGCCAACTCTGCTCGTTGAATACTACCTCTATTTCCCCTACTAACTCACAAAAGTCTGGACGACCGGGGGCCATTGGAGTTCAATGTGGTCAACGTAGTGGGGGACCCACTTGGCGATGTGCAAAATGTAAGCGAATGCAGAAAAACACATGAAGCTCCTGTAGTAGCCAGTCGGTGATACATTCTTGAAAGCCACGGGTCCGAGATATATCAAGCACTGCTTGTACCACGTTGCTTTCCAATATTCGATGACTTCCAGATTTCCGCATTCGCGAGGAAATTCACACATCATGTATTCCCCTACGGCTTCAAGATTCTGACTCATGACACACACTAGTGACACTCAAAATGGATCTACGTCATAAATTAGGCAGACTCCTAGGACCAGTTATTCGTCGCATTATTCCGAGAAGGACACTTTGCATATGGTCACTGGGAGACAGGGCTCTCATATCCAGGATTTAGTTACAATAAAGGGATGCATTGAGATCGTCTACAATAATCCTGCGGACTGCGATCCACCTCTGACGCCCCTCTGGAATAGCCACGCAATGTGGGATGTGTCCGTCTCATCTACAGAGAGTAAACCTTTGAAAGTAAATCGCAAAAATTCACAGAGGGACCGCAAAAGCTGACTAAATGCAGTGCAGTTTCTGACACCGTAGCTGAAAAGGCAAAAACGAAGGACTATCGCCAAAAGTGGCAGCCTAACAAGACTTCAATAAATAAACAGAACGTCTAAATTCATGATACTTAGATAGCTGAACAGTCATTGTCAATATTTTTAATTATTGTGATTTTTGATCGTGGAATATTTGCTTTCAACTTTTTACACATTCACAATTGGCGAGCTTCCCGTATCCTGAGTACGTTGGCGTGAAGCTATTTAAACATTTTGAAAAGTGGCATATACGATATTCTCATGGGAAATGTTTCACTTTTGTGTTAGTTTTTCAGGTGTTTCTGTAAATTTCGATTGTCTCTGGGGTGATGCAGCGATTTTTTATTTGACCACCCTTTAGGGCACGCTCGAGTGACGGTCCAGTGTCTCTCAGTCCAGCCAGAGTGTCCTCAACTACAAAATGTAATCAACCCTTTCTGTTTTCCATTCAGATTCCACTTGACTGGTGGTCATCGTTCCCGTACACTTGATACCAAGCTTTCACTTCATCCTCGATTACTGATGATTGACTGACACACCTCAGCACAACCTATGACCACTTTTTCCATAGCTCCTAAATCATCATGCAAAAATAGTTCCTAATCAACGCCCCGAAGGCCCGAGAAGCTAGATACGAGACCCAAGCCCGCCCGGCCTCGCCCAGGAACTAGTCTATGCTTGATCGCCTTCTTTGACATGGCCAACTGACTATCTGGTAAATCTAATCACCTGGGAAGGGGCGTAGCAAAAATTAACAATGAGCTTCCAAACACCGATGAAATCCTACTAAGAATTCCCTCTGTGTTAACCCTTGTCCCACCCGGGGCAACCGCACACCCTCACAAACTATTGTCAGCAGAAAATTTTATCGAAGAAATCAAAACCGTAATCTACCACAGCACTTCCAACCACAAAAATGTCATGGTGTTTATTGTCTCTGAAAGCCTACCCATATTGCTGACTAAATGATACATACTGATTTTGTGCAATATGGCTCATCACAGACTTCTTCGCTCCAGGTTGCGCAACCATTCCCCTCGTCTTAACTGTCCCTGAATATTTCAGTTTATGAACGACACTACAGCCAGAAAGTTCATTACTAATAAACTGGTAATTGCTGCTTGTTCACCCTGTGAGGACATCAAGATATTTTACCGATAAAATACTTCTTCAAAGGAAAATATCTTGATACCTCGAACGTAACACCGCTTTACGCAAACTGGCCTTCGTGCAAAGCCCGCTCAAGACCTCTTAGGCAAGATGCTACCAACGGATCCAACACCGTCTGCTGTCCGCCCCCAAGCTGTTAACCTTGACTCGACAAAACTCCCCACCGTCGGTCCCACCTCTGCACAAAAGTCCCTATGTAGCATCTCCACCGGTAGCTTTCACCTCCAGCTGTTTCAACCCTAAGACCGCTTACTCTAAACGACACTGCAATTCAGTATCAACCCCTCGCTCCCAGTGCGTAACTCCAAAGCCAAAACTCCGTAATTGCTGAACCCCCAACATCTGCCTCACTAACCCTCACTTGTCCACACAGCCTCTGTTACGTGTTACTAACCGTCCCTCTCACTCTGGGGACTCTGCCTACTGCCTACTGGGTACACAATCTGATCTGCCACGTCCCAGTTCTGCTAGCCAAGCTTCTTCAAAACCTCATGTACGCATGTCAGGAACCCCGCCCAGGTCCACATTCAGCGAACTACCTAATTAACCTGCTCACTTTTGCTCCCCAATAAAACTCGTTGAAATCCCATCTTCCGAGCTTAAAGGAAGTAAACGGCCGCATCATCCTCCAACTCAGTCTGACGCCATCGAACATGATTACCTCAGCAGCCTTCGTAGCTGTTCTTGTGTGACTTACTCCCCCACTTCCCTTTCCCCACACCCGATTATTCTTACCTATTCTGACAACACACAAACGTTTAACAACCCATCTGCCTTTCCAAACATATATCCGTTCTTTCTCACCTGACCACAACCTGGTATTCATTAGTCTCAATAAGCCCTAGCTGGTTTGTCCAACTGTTCTCCGCCGATCTCCGCTTTTTACCGATTTGCCCTTCGAATAACTTATCAATAACTCCAGACTGAACCTGTATCCCGCTTCTTCAGTCTTCTTTTACCTCCAGCTCGCATGAAGGGTCATATAACCCTCATTAGCCTCTGGCCTTTTCCAAATATATCCACCCAGAACCTGGCTCCCAGCTCCCACCATTCTAACTAATCTCGCCTACATCCGTTCCCAGCCATGCCCTCCTACTCCCCATAACACAGGTCCTTCCAAACAAATACACTACCCGCCATCCAACAACCACTTTTTTCCCGACCAATGCCCACACCCCTGGCTTTATCGCTAACCAAACCTTGGACCTTATCAACAGTCTCTTGCATACCCATTTCATTGATCACCCACGCTGACCGTCGGAACCTCATACTATTGCTCTGCCTGTTTATCGTCCCCCTTTAAACGTTGTCTACCCTCTCACTTCTGAAGAGGCTTCGTCCCTAATGAGACCTAATTTCTATTGCCATTGCAATCAAAATGGAAATGCACCTGACATCGGTGCGTTTTACACTCCGACACCGAATTCTTTACTAATAGTTCTTAACTAATTAGAAAAATGTCACTTCTGCCACACCTGGAACTCACCTCAAAAGCTGACATATTGCTGGTAACTGATTTCTGGATCTCCGATGATACCTCGCTCTGACTTGTTTACATAGCTGTGTATAGATGCTTCCCAAAAACTCGCCGGTCCAGGAGAAGTGGTGACTTCTTAGCTTCTATCAAATGCACTATCCAACTCTCTTTTTCCTTGATGAAGACTCTCTATGGCTGTCTACACACGCCTCTGGCCAGAACCTGCTCATCGGTTGCGTCTAGATCACCCCAGGTCTGGAGCTCTCAAAAATAGACTCTGACTTAGATAACTTCATTGGCGCAACTGAATATTCTGCCAGTGGTAAACTAATTACCGGTGACTTTAACCTTCCACCAGCCAGCTGATTCAACTATACTAGTCGTTCCAATCTCTCCACCGCCCTTTGCTGTGTCCTCCTTGTTGGCTGAACCCGACATATCTCCAGTCCTACAAGGGGTAACAAAGTCTTGGACCTAGTTTTCTCCATCGGTATTCCTGGTATCACTACTCACGTCACTGACCACTTTGCGAGTAGTGACCAAAGCATTGTCTAGTGTGAATTCAGTTGCTTCAGCTGTTCTCACCTGAATCAATCCCCTTCTCCTGTTCAAGCTTCCTACTGTTCATGCAACTGTCCTCTAAACGCCCGAATTCCGTGATTCTCTCATTGTAGTCAGCTTTCTCTGCTATCGGTTTTACTCAGCTTAAATGCAGCTAACCCTTGTGTTGATCTACGCCCAAAGTTGTAGGTACCTGTAAATTTCCGAATTTTTCCATGATTCTCAACGTCCCTTGGCGCAACACTCCTTTGTTGTACCGACCTTTTAATGTGAAACACACACACACGCACACCGTTTTGGTCGTCATCACCGCGCAATACAAAAAGGCTGTTAATGAATCTTTCATTCTGGTACGGTCTCATCTTCTGGTTTGGAGTGTCTTGCAATTATATCAGTCGGAACTAACTGTGAGAAACAAGACATTTTAGAAGCTTCCACGGCGTCTCTTGGCACTTATCTCAATACCATCCTGTTCTGTTCAATGAATGGCAATCAGACCGAACTGAACTGAAGATATTGGCGGATATTGGCTCTTTGGCGCTCATTTCCTGATCACAAGAACAGCGAATAACTGTGAGTTTGTGTCACCTTTTGTTTCATTTTAATTCCTAATGTACATACCCTTTTGACATTTTTATCACAGCACGCTCATCCGCCTATCTTAATTTGCTAGTGTCGTCTTAGATATTGCTGACAATAATTTAGTGTACCACATAGAAAAAGTAGTACGCTACAAAGTCCTACAGTCCCTCCCCCAGGCACTTTTAGAGCGTAAGCTGACTAAGCTGCAAATTACATTCTCTAAATCACTGGACTTCACAATTACTCTGAGCACCAACCAGTAGCAAGTGAAGCTAGGTCGTACGACCGAATCGCATCTGAGAAGACAAGAGGTTATGGCTTCAGCGTACACCAGCAAAACTGGCTACCGATCCAGCCTGTCCAGTAAAAGGTCCAAACACTCCACTGTTGCATCTCCAGAATCCCCCATCTACCGTTCATCTGCTTCTCATGCCACAGAGTCTATTTATGAGAGCTTCAGTGATCACTTCTCCTCATCGTTTATCACCTCCTCTGGTGTCCCTTGCTATTCCAGCACATCAGTCATTGATGTCATTGATTTACTTCACCCATCTAGAGATCGACCAATTATTTATCTCCGTCAAACCGTCTCCAAAACCGGGCCCAGATGGACTCCTACCAACTGTTCTCCGTTTTGGTACTCTCGAATTCTCATCGTTTTGACCTTGTGTAGGTCCAACCCCAATGCTTCACAGTTTAGTCCACTGTCAACGGAAGATTTCTGTCCATAACAGGCGTTTGGAAAAAGGCTCAAAACATGATCCGGATAACTATCAGCCCAATTACCACACCCTGTAGTCTGCCTAATTTTGAAAAGAACTATCAAAAACACTTTTGGTGGTGCTTGTCCAACATCCTGCTGAACCCTGGTCAGCGCGATTTTCTGAATTTCTGCCTTTCCTCCTCCAACCATCTTGACTTTGCTAATGTCCTATCATCCACTACTGGTGCCGGAAGCTCTGTATTTGCCCTATACCTTGAAAGGCTCAATGCTTCTTACCGTGTCCCTCATATGAATCTGATAGCCACAATGTGACCTCTTGGTTTAACGGAACCTCTCATTTCCTGGCTATTTTTATGCCTCTCACAGGTCACAAGCTATGTCGGTTGACGGCCGCTTATCTTCCTCCAAATCCATTGCTAGTGGCATCACCCAAGACATTGTCTCAGGCCTACTACTGTTCCTCATTTAAATTACCGACAATTTCACTTCTATTTGCCACGACGCCCCATTTCTCTTTGCTGATGATATGGAAATACCTTACTCCTACCGCTTTAATGATCTATCCACGACCCTATGCAAAATGTTGGGTGACTTATTCCCTCTGCATGCCTGGTGCACCTCCTAGTTCAGGAAAAGCCCTGCACAGAAACGTTCCTCTTACCTTGCAAATGCACTGTTCTGTCCGGTCAGTTCTTTCTGGACGACCTTCTCATCCCCAAGGACTTTTCGGTTATTGACCTTAGGATATACTTCTTCTGTTCGTTAACCTTCTCGAAACAGGCACCATTCCCACTCGCTAAAGTTATGTGAGCCCCAGGCTTGATACATTGTTGGTTTTTACTACCAGCCCACACTCACCAAGGGGCTCTTAGACATATCCGTAGCAATAAAATACCCCCAGCACTACGAGCTTCTACACGCTGAGCCTCCATGAATTCATCGCAAGAGGCTGAACCAAGTCTTTCCTATAAGCCATTACATAAAGAAGTCTACACTTCCTATCATGTATCATTTGCTGTCCAAGCTCCTTTCTCTTTCGCTACCGCGCTTTTTCTCTCCGTGTCTGTCAATCTAACCTCAATATGAGTTCAATATTCTTCCTGTCAGCCCACTTCAAAATCCGGGATAAACTTTCCCACAGTCCTTGCATTGCCTCTTCATTTTACACCTTAAAGAGTATCTTTCTTACCTAACTGAATGTTCCCAGTGCTATGCTACCAGTCAATATGTGCATCTCCACCGAACTGGCGTTTAAAAGAGGTCCCTCTTTGTAACCTTACTATCTACAAGCCACAAACAAATTTCTATGTTCTATGCCCAAACCTGTTCTTCCCCTCACTACCATCAACCCTGACCATTGCCATCCCTGATCCGCTGTGGATTTATCTCCTGCTCCCGGTGGAAGAACCCTACTCCCAACTCACATTTGTTTGTGTATCGTTCCTGATTCCATCTGTCTCTTCCTAACTGGCAACGTTAACCTGATCCTTTCACAGTTGTCTACCACCTACATCCATGTCAGTAAAATACGGTGTATCCATCCACATCTCTTACTATCCACCAACTTATCCAAGGTACGCACTGCATCGGTGTGCTCTTGTTTTGTCTTTTTCACATCGTTCACCTCCATTAGCCGCTGATCCATCTTCTGTAAGCTCTCAGATTTCAGCGATCTCCATCTGGACCAACCTAGATGACAGTGTCTCGTGGCCCAACCATAATGTTTTTCAGAATGACGGTAAACGTGCAAATAAGAGCAAATGGTTTTGATGTGATTGAATGCTATACGCGGAAAACGAGGACGACGTGCTCATTTTCGCGGTGAATTTCGTTTTAGTTTACACGTATTCAGTGCTTAAAAATAATTGCAAAATCGGCTTCCGTTAAGCACCTTGGGTGGTGCCGCACGCGGCATTGCTGTGGCGGGTCGATAGCTCACAGGTACGATGAAGTTGGGGAATTCCGTAACTTTCGGGAATTGTGCTTGAAATGAGTGGAATGGATTGTTCGACGTGAAATAATTATTATTGGACCTGTAGGGATCGGGAAATATGGTCAGAATGACCCCCCCCCAAAGTTTTCGTTAAACTAAGCAATAACTAGGTGGGTAAAGCCTGTGGCCTGTCTCGTCGCGAGAGTGCATTTCTATAATTCTGAGCCAGATTTCAGATGCAGTAATACGATTCATGTAAAAAGGATCCATTGCAAAAGCCAACACCTCCAAGTTTTCTGAGAAAGGAATGTTTTGTAGCATGCATTGGCCATTTCAACCATAGATAACAGATATCATTAGTAACTTGCGAGAAAACGTAATTCGAATTAAATTAGGCCTCAGCCTTAATGTTCATGCATTTGTAACTTAGGCTGCCAAAGCATACATTTATATCCTTTTCATTCACCGGAAATGGTCATGCAATTGTGTCTGCTCATTAGCCGAAAAATGTTTTGAAACTACTGAAGTAATTTAAGGAATGCATATGTGCACGTATAAGAAATAAATAACGCGTGCGTGGAAAAAATGTTCAGTTCCAGAATGATTCAGTGTAAGTTGTATCACAGGGCATTTAGCTGTACGGTTAACCTAAACGTTTATCAGTTATCGCGCACCTTCTTGAACTCACCTCATAATTCTAAATAGCTTTTTGTTAGACAGCAGAAAGTTATTCCAACCAGATTCACCATTTTACCTTGACCTTTAAAGCCATCGAGCATATTTTTGAACCCGTCCTTGGGATCATTTATACTCCTTTGGTTTGAATTAACCCATCATGCATTTGGCTCGCTTCTATGTCACTTCAGCTTACAGATTCCACGTTCGTCACACATTTTTTACCTTGTCACACAGGTCCTCCCATATTATGGCTCGTCAGAATTTCATCCGGTGTGTGGAATGCCCCTAGAATCCCGACATATATTATTAATATGATTAATATTATTACTACCAAAAAAGTTCCTTGGCTTTTCATCTCAACAATACTTGCGAGTAGTTCTTGCGATTCATGACTATCTGTTTGGCTGACTGTCATTATGACTCTACATTTCACTCACAAGTCTCAGGTTATCCGGCCAGAGCTTCACTCGGAAGCACCATACTGGAGTTCCGCTCCTGTAACAGCTTATTGCCGGTGTATAACCGGTAAAAGCAGATTTTGATTTGGAGAACTTTCATTCAATAGGTATGTGTGTGTGTTAGCACTGCGCCATTGCGATCTAGTCCTGGCTCGTCCGAATCATCAAGTGAATTTCTTTCGCATGTGGTCATCTATGACAACCAGAAATGCCCGGTTGTTTCGAATGAAATCAGTGTATCTGTCCCAGTAATTCCAAGTGAATTCTTCCAAACAACTCAGATCTTCTCCACAGGAAACGCAACGCCCATCTGGCCTTCTTTTGAGCCTAGTAACACACGGGGCCCGGATCCTCCGTATCAATGCTAGTCTGATTATTTCTTTTACCAATCCCCGTAATTTATGTTGCCTCTAACCAAAGCTATGTCTCAATATTCCTCCCGCTTGCTGATATCTTATCTATGGCAGGACAAAGTAACTAACTCGAAAGGATTGTATACCTTTCCCTCCACAATTATGGAAAAAACTGATTCAAACACTACCCTTGTCTCTAACTTGGACTTCAGTCCGACTCTCTAACGGTTGGAAGAACGGAACATACTGTAAGGGGGAAAAATCGAGTTTAGGGAGTTTAAGCTGAGAAATTTTTATCTTATTAGCAGCTGGTTCAGACAATCTGTCCCGCTGAAGGTGTCAGACCTAGCAAACTGAGAAACTTCGCCCCGAGGCTCACACCGGCCTTAGAAGTGTTCTTACCCAGGATGGACGGTAGAGTATTGACCTTGCCATCAATTTTTTTAATCCAAATTGTGGCTACGTTATCTCAATCTTACCAGCATGTCACCTTAGCGCCTCGGCTGCTCCTCGTTTGGCTCCAACCGGCCCACGCATAGTCTCAGCGGCTTCCAACTCTAATCGAGCGCTTTCCGATTCCAGTTTCAACTCTTTATGAACGTCTGACAGATCACTCGTAAAAACAGAAGCAGGAGACTCACTGAGGGGTGGAGTATCAGCCATTCCACCTGCCCAATCATGAATAAAAATGATTATCCCCCATATCCAATTCAATCGATGGCAGCAGACGATTGTAGACAAACAAATTACCAACTTAACAAACATGTCAGAGTGGAAGGGGAAGGTGTTCACAGTCGCAGATGCACGAGCACGGGAAGACTGAAACAACTAATTTCGTGTGAAGTCGCGAACAATGCTTAACAAAGAGTTTCTTTGGCGGTTTGCTGTGGCACATCTTTTTTTATACGGCAGACCTTTTTACCGACTTATTGTAGCAGCTCCAACATGCCTGAGGATAGGGTGCAGTTTGACGCAGGTCTCCTATTGTCTTTGGTAAAGTTCAAACCAGTGAATTTTATTCCCAGGATTCCGAAATTTTGTTCGGAGCATAACAGTTGTCATTCGAAGCAGGTAGGATCCTTGGCCAATGCCAAAGTCCTTCTTGATCTTAAAGACCGCCTCTTGTGAATTTATTACATCAGGTGCAGCTGTGGTACCGGAGAAGTGGTCCACTCAATATTTTCTACTTTCCTGTAAGGAAAGCTTGCATCTACCCCGGTCAAGGCACTCTATCGGCCACATGAAACCCAGCCGACACCTTTTCCACCTCCGGTCCTTGGCAGGGCCCAAAGATGAGAATTCAGAGATAAGTGGGAAATTATGGTTGGATTCGGTACTTTCTCCTATCCAGATCACTGTCGCTGCCCTCCTCGACTGTTCGTTCACGGAACAAATTAACCCCGGTGGCTGACAAGAGTGTCACTCGTGTCGGCGATGGGGCCTATCCTCCCAATGCCGTAACTTTGCGAGATCATATCTTGTTGTCCCGAGGGGATGGCCAGAAGGGTCTTAGCACTCGATCCGTCTATCGCCAACCGTCCTCTTGGAACAAAGTGACCGTGTTTTGCCCCTCCTTTTAGCCCACGCGAGCAAGGGTATGGACGGGTGCACTCTACTGAACACAGCCGTTGTGTATCCACCTCACTTGAAACTACCAAACGAGAACATCCTATTAGCGGCCTTTGTTGGTTCCACTGTGTTTTCAAATCAATCACCCGTTGATGCAGACAGCCGTGTTCACTCATAGCTGGAAGGGTCCTAGTCAAAGAATAAAAAAGGTCCTAATCGTCGGCTGTCAGTCTCACTCGAGCCATCTGTTTCATTTGCACAGTTTTGTGCCAGCTCTGGGTCCCTAGTAGATAATTTGGCCTAAGCTTCTGTTTTGTCGATAGGTAAAGGTAAACGACGAACCTCCCTGCTTCGGCCATCTGTGGCGAATGGGTTGTTTATTCCCACCTGCTGCACGAAAGAGTTTTCGGCCAACCTGGGACCAAGACGACGGACTCTGGGGGCGCTCATATTTCCGGAATTCCCCAACAGACGTACCGGGAATTGGCATTTTGTAGCGCTGTGAATGACTCATTGTTCCACTCAGGCTGCAACTTGTTGGTCTTTCGTTGGACAATGAAACTACGGGCCTCCCAGCGCGGATAGACGAACACTGAATCACAGGTTTCCTTTCCAAAATTCCTTTTGATTTCCAGTTTCTCTCTTTCAAATTCCCCATCGTAACTCAACCAACCCAGAAGATTTATACAAAGACCAACAACTAGCACACTACGTTGTAATTGACGGGCCTTAGTTACGGCAGAATCTCACCGGCTGTCACCGGAAAAACTGGCTTTCGTCGAACGGGAGTATGACACTACATTCTAAAGGTGGCACCGAGACTTCTTACAGAAAATGGCCTCTCTTCTGCATATGCTTCTACAAAATAACGTATTTAGCTGGCTATCATTGGGCGACTATCTTGTACTGTTCTCGAGTCCTCTTTGGATAATTGTCACATACCCCATATACACGGCATCAGTTCATGGCACGACTTTATTTTCTGAAATTAACTTGGTACGAGGTTATCATCAGATCTCAGTTGCCGATGAAAATGTCGAGAAAACTGCTGTCACGACTTTTGCGATCTGTTTGAGTTTTCGGAAGCGCCATCTGGTTTTTGAAATGGTGCTTCCTGAGGTTCATCGATAGTATAACCAAAGACTTGGAAATTGTTCACGTCTATATCAATATCTTGTTTATCACATCATCCAACTTAGATGAAAATTTTCAACATTTGTACTATCGTTCCAGAGTTTGTCTCAAATTCTAATGGTCATCCACCCAGATAAATGTGAACTGGGAAACGGAAATCGTGTTCCTCGATCACAAGATCACCCGGAAAATTGTGACAATTTACGAGGAAAAAGTACGCACTATTCTGGGTTTTGCCATCCTCTACTCTATCAAAGGGCTCAAAGGATTTTTCGGATTAGTTACTTTCCACTATCCTTCAATACTCCATTGAGGTGCGTGTTTGTTTCCACTAACCGACACACATTTTGGCGATCCACGTAAGCTGTTGCCTACAGGTACCATACGAGTGGTGTTTTTCGGAGGTTAAAGCGTTCCTGGCACAGAACATGTTTCGGGTGTACTAATTTCCGTCCGTCACGCTTAGCATAGCGGTGGACGAATCTGTATTTCCATCGAAACGGTCTTGTACAAAATTGTTTCTGGGATTTAAAAATCACTCTAATTTTTCTTTTAACACTTTAATCCCACGGAAACGAAATGAAGTTCCTTAGATCGAGAACGTTTGGCCATATATAAAGCCGTCAGACATCTTCACCAAGCAGTCGAGGGTAAGTAGTTTATCCTTTTCACCGAATACAAGCCTCGGATGTAAGCACTGCCTACTTAGTCTGACCGGTACTCCTTACCAGACGTCAGACATTCGGGCTATACTTCTCAGCCCACGACTGAACTACGACACGTTGAAAGTGAGTCAAACTGCGTTGGAAAGGCTTCGTCGCGAAATCCGCGCCCCTCGTTTTAGACCTTCATGCCATGACCGCATCACAAGCATGAGATACGTCATGCTCGCAACATATTCAGTTATCGTCTCTACGGTGTCAGCCTTTGATGATGGCCACTACTGCCGATACCATATTCTGCTCCTTGTTGCCGTGGTTTGACAGACATTGCTCATGATACAGCCACGTATGCAAGTTGAGGAGCCTCAATGAACCAGAATCGCCGAGAACAGGTACGGCAAAAGCTCACTCTGCCCAATCAACTTCTAATCTACCGACTGTCTTTGACTTAACATTTCTACGATTCAGTCGTGCAACACCATCAACGTGCTATTCCGCAGCCTTGGCCTCCTTACGACTTCCGTTTTCGTAGCTCCAAGAGGGGGAGACTTCAATACTTCTTATCAGTTTGGATGTTTTGAATAATACACCGGCCTACCTCGAACAAGTTTGGCTTCTTTTTGCCAGCGTCTCACCTTCGACATTTTAAATGAACTTACGGATCCAGGCGTGACAGCCAAAGTTGGGAGCTGTGCTGCTAGTCCATGTGGTTCCAATCAATTTTCAAGCAAGTGAGCATGCTTAACTGAATTTTGACGGTTGTTGTTCTTAGCATGAAGTTCCATGAATTCATCCTAACACTAAAAACTGGCCGTGAAATGGAATTCCGGAGACCATTTGGAAACCCATTTGCTGAACCCCCTCGTGACAGCAAAAATCATCAGGAACTACACAGAAAGCTTTTGCTGTGGCCACATTTAATGTTAACCGAGACTAGGTCGACTAGCGAGAATTTTGATGACTTGTCCGATAAAAGGGCTTAACACTCCCTAGTACATTACAAACACGTTCGTCCTCGTAAATCGGTGAGTTGAAATCCACCACCTTAACCAAATCCATCCGCCAAGATGACTCTCGAAATCAAACCAGAGCGTATGAACCGGTGCTTCTGGTGCGGTGAATTTTATCTGCATTTCAACTACCGTTTGTTATGCATAAAGTCATGTAAAAGGACGGTTCGTCATTTCTGAAAATGCGATGCGGCCAATGCAACCCTCGAGGATCAGAAAACTTATGACAATCCGGTATACGAGCTGAAGGTTCCGAATCAAAACAACCAATTCCTGTACAAAGCAGTAAATTTTCAATTGTTTTCCTATCCATTTCTCATTTTGTCAAAGCCAAATTGTGACGTTACTTAGGAGTAATTGAATAGTCCGTCGAATATGATGCAAATTTTCCTTTGAGCTGAACAAGAAGGTATGTTATTTGGACTGTGATGTTCGTGAAAAACTTGATGGTTAAACGTGGAGTAATTTATGATTCACTAGAATTACCAACAGTATAACATCAAGATCATCCTTGCACTTTGCTGTGCTTTCATTCCTCTACCTTAAAATTGACAGTGAGGAGCTCTCAAACCATCTGTCCTTGAGCAATGGTAAACAACCCAAAAGGCATTCAATATTGTTGAGATGCACCCAACTTTTTGCACCGTTGCTGCCCTCACTGTGATCCGTTTACTAGAGAAGCCTGCTATCATTAGCGACGTAATGTAGGCAGTCGATACTTAGTGAACAATATATATATATAAGTATATATATATATATATATAATAAATGCGAAACACTTCTGGTTGTGGGCACAATGTCCCATCCTGTGGAAAAGGCCTGATTTGGTGGGAGGCATTCATTTGGAGTCAACGGGAAAGACTCCCTGCCTCAATTTAAAGCTGTCGGGCAATCCTGACTGTTACAGCGGACGACGTCAGAACAAACTTCAGTGGATGTTTCGGATTCGCCTGGACAGGAGTTGAAGAGGCTCGCGTTCAAAACCCGCTTGCCTTGAAAAACATGTACCGCTTATGAGCTCCAATAGGAGTGAAGCTGGAGTCTAGTGCTTTCGAGTGCATTGTTTTTCTGACGACCCGGAGCTTGTGGGTGGAACGGTGAGTTCAAAGGACTGCCAGCCGTCAATGTACGTGAGACTGGTTTGATAAGCTGTCATATAACTTTGTGGAATTATCACAGGAGAGCAGAAGACTCTCAGCTGAATGCCAAACGAAATTGTTGTTATTCCAATTTTTTGATTTACAGTGACATATAGGCACGGACAAAGTGTTCCGCCCTGTTTGGTACTGAAACAAGCAATTTGGGCCCAGAGAACTTGACCCACCCGCACAATAGTTTCATATAGACACCCAAGTATATGGCTCACATATTCCCGAAAGGCACAGGATCAGAGTTGACTGACTTAGGAGAAAGCTGTTCCCACAGAGAGTCAATACATCAATTACCCGCGGAAAGCAGAAACAATAACGAGTCAGACCGTGTAAACAGTGACGATTTGGATTGACACTGGAGTCTGTTCAAATTGATTTCCTGTAAATAGGTTCAATTATTATTCGAGGGTAACACACCAAATTATATGGCCTCTTCAATCACGCAGTAGCCAATAAAACCGCAGTCCTCTTCATCAAAACTTCCATCATTTTATTCACTCTACGGTAACATCTATGACCTTCCATTGACATTTTGCGTAAAGAATAAGCCACTGTCCATGACTCTTTTGGGAATTTGTTTCTCAAACTGCATTGGTATATGAGTTGCACAGATAAAACGCTTTTAAACTCCATGAATTTTGCAGATTTTTCACAAACCAGAATTGTATGAATACATGAATTTGAAATACTTTCGCCTAGGCGGTAGCTTGGAAAGTGGCACTTTCTTCGTCTCCTGCAAATGAAGCCGTAATTTGATTGCAGTACACGAACCCATCGAAGCTCCCAAATATGCCTAAAGGTCGGTGTTTTGAAGTGAGACGGTGGTTGACATACATAGAAGTCAAAAAATTCATCAGCCAGAGGATGTTTTTATCCTACGGAAACCACAAAACCCGAAACCATCTTTCGCACGGAAGCGATCACTACCAATACTACTTCCACTATGACAACTTGTAGTGATAGTGATGGAATCACAAGATTTTAGTTTCCATCTGGCACCCAAAACTTAATTTTGGATCCGTGAACCTACTTTCTGAAGCGGTAGGCATACCTTAACAAATTTTCCCACAACTATGTTAAACCAAAAACAGAGAAGTTGTAGCTGTTAGATTTTGCAAGAAGAAGCATTTTAGGGCAGTTAATTAGAACTTCCGTAGGATACTAGATAATATGTGAATGAAGATCCAATAGCAACGCATATGTGCTTGTTATCGTTCCCCGGTGAATCATGAACACCCGAGGGACGATGCAGTGTATTACTCTAGCCCATAAAACCTTGCAGGGTGACACGTTAGGCTTCGTTATAGAAGTGCCAGAGTAAAAATGAACCCAGTGAAATTGTCTTATCACTTGTTTTACGCTGTGTCAGGGAACGGAATAGTAGAACGGCATGTATCGATTCCTCGAAGTAAGTCATATTCATGGACGTTCATTGCTGACTTGAGTTGACGGTATGTTGGTTTCAAGCAAATTTTTTGACCAAACCTATTATTGCTTTGAATTTTTGTTTGTATTCATTAGTCCGTGAACTGTCAAGAAGCGGTACACGGTGCTCTGTTGTCCAACTGGCAATCCCTCGAACTGTCAAATCACATTGCAGCTAAAGAGAGCAGATAAACTAGAATTGCGAACATGCTGATAAAAAAGACGGTTTGTTGAGAAGATCCCTCTGAAATCCCTTCCAGCCTTGTCGGGTCGTATAACTACTTACGGATATAACCCAGTCTATGTTATCAACTTTGCACTACGCACCAACCAACAGAGTCAAATTAGCTGTATATTGAACCGGGCCAGAATATTCTTTATTGCAGACTCTCTTGAGCATGTCTACCTCTAAAAAAATAGAGCACAGACGAAAATCGAAGAGATGCGCTGTCAGCGGTTCGTTAGAGGCTTCATGCAAATTCAAATAGGCTTCGTCTGGTGAGTGTCCGGGCTAACTGGTGATCCAGTTCGCTTTCGTATACCGAGGTGAACTGCGAGTCTGAAGCTTCGCAACACGAATATTGGAATATGTTTGGGTGGTTTAGCTAGAAAATAATTTCGTTGGTAGTTGGTGAGATAAGGAGTCTTTAGAATGGTACCCTTGGTACTGTAACAAGATTGGGGCTCTTGAATATTTTCAAATGTAAACAACTGATGGCCCACTCGATTCCCTTAGAATAATGGATCAACACAGGGCCAAAATGTTTTACCATTTTGATAAGTTTTCAGTTTTCACAATTTCAAGAACAAAGAACAAGCTCTCTATTATAAAAGTGCAGGGACGGAATTCAGAAACGCATATTGTACTGTTTTCTTGGACAATGCACTGCAACCTGACATGCACTGTCCACTGCAGTAGAAAAGACTGTTCTATGGCAGAAATTAGAAAAATCACCGGCACACACTGACATCCATTGTCGATTGTTATTTTGATAAGCGCAAAACAATTAGATTTGTTCATTGCGATGACAAACATAAGTCAATCACGGACTAGTTTTAACTGGCTCGTAATGGTGCGATGCTTGGCCCATCAACAAAAGACATCAGTGGAGGACTTGACTACCATCTGCTCGGCCAATGCGTTTACGTTGCACTCGCCCTCTGAACTACTACTGATCTGGTAAAGACATACAGCCCAAAATTGTCAGGTACTGAATGCCATTCCAATTGTCATTCTGTCGGTTGATCAATGAAATTCATTTGCATAGCCTTGAAAGTCCTTGATCAGACTTCATATGTAACCTGGTAGTACAAAAGCGAACCAAGACATGTACCTTTGAATTTTCCTGTCCACGTCTGGATTACTTTAGATTGTATCAGTGTATTCTGATATTCTACAATGTGATCCACTGAGGGATTACATTTCAGTTCACGCTTGCGCATGTGCTTTATTTCTTACTTCTGATCTTCGCTGAGCTGTCAACGAACACGTGCCCGCCGTCTTAAACCTCGACGTACGAAAGAACACTATAAGATCTTAAAAGGCCAAGTATAACAATCAGTCATGCGAAAGCGGACAGCTTCTACAAACAGGAAATTGGCAAAAAATGAGTTATTTCTAGAATACACCTACTCCGTTTTATTCGCGCAGAATCACAAGCCCTGGACTTCGGTGTTGGACTTCACTTTTTGAAACAGTATATGGATTATGAGCATCGGATGTAGTGAGATTCGTAAAGCCCATTTTCTAGAGAGAAACCGGTCACTTCCAATCAATTTTTATGTGGTTCAGCTGAACAGTACAAATTTAAAAGTATGCGTGACAAAAAACTGGTCGGTAGTTTCCATGTATGTTATCAGATGAATGGGTCGGGGGTTAGAAAAACGAACATACCTTGAAGTTTTCCCTCTTTATTCTCCACTATCAAGGAAGTGGGGATAACGACTGAGTTGAAAAAAGATGGCTACCTCATTTCACGTTTTGTTACTATCATGGCCTAATCAATTTTTTTTTTAAGTATGAATGCTTCGCATAGGAATGATAATGTTAGTGTAATAGGGTCTGGAACCGGACATACACCTTGTTTAGTCACGCGCGAGGAGCGTCAGACTATTCAGAAAAAATTTTGATAGGCTTGTTATATCATGAACTTAGGCCGATGTGTATCGCCTTTCAACACTAAGGACATACGCATCTCTGTCTCAGAATATATCTATACACGGAGCGACCTGTAATTTGAGTCCGGGAATAGAAGATCACACAACGAGCCTATCGAGCAAGCGTGATAACGATTCAGGCGATAAAAAATGACCGTCTATCATCAAAGTGGCCTATTGTGGAGGGATTTTAATCCCAGACCTCCGTGGAAATAAACGTGTAAACATTTGAACCACCATCATCAGACCAAAGATGATCAAATAAAAACGGAATTGACTTCAATAAAACGCATTGACGGTTATTGCAGGCGAAATATTTGCGGAATACTTACAGAAAAATTGAGCATGAACAATTTGGATTTATAATTGTCTGCTCGTTGCTCCCCTCAATTGATGGAAATCCTTCTCATAGGCACCGCGTAGACTGACGCTTATTTGTCTGGTCTCAGCTCGTTAGATGAAATAGCAAGGTAGATTTTCAAGTGAGTATGTTTATCTCGGCTTTATTACTCATCGGTGCACATCCAACTAGTCTGCCCAGGATGTTGTTGTTCATATCTGTGGTCGCTCCGTGAAACTGGACATGTCTACATAAGCTATAATAAAGTCAAGCCAATATCTTTGAGTTGATTATTTTAGTTGAAATAGGTACTATCTGCACAGGTCCGAACCCATTTCCATTCGGGGTTCTTTTCTCGGCTGACGACCTTGTGACCATTTTCCAGTCTTGCACCAACCTCTTTGGTATAAAATGAGTCTTGAACCCCAGCAATTTAAAGTCAGAACAATGAATACATTGTGAAACAAAGGACATATAACTGGTCAGCAGCTATCACAAATAATGAAGTTCTACATGCAGCTGACTGGAGGCTAAGCGAGTTTGGTGGAACACATCAGAGACACTAGTCAAAAGTCCACTACCAGGCGATATCGTAATCAGACTACAGGAGCCCAGAAGCAATGTGGCGAACAAGAAAGACTGGATATCGTAAAAGGAATGTTGTAAATGTTTAGTAACTTGACCGCCATTTGTAACCATACTTATGATCAAATTCAACTAACTTATTGTGCCTTGAGGTACGTTCAATTCAAGTATGAGGCATTCGCTTCACACCATCCCCATATATGACTATAGTTCAAAGATTCTGAAGTGCAAGTAACACTGATTGCGTCATCAAATCTTTATTTGGCTGTCCGCCCCAATCACATGATCCACTCTGAGCTTCGAAGCCACGCGCAATATTCACACATTATAATTCCTCACTAGTTACCATTGACGCGATGCAGCACATGTCTACCTTGGAGGCGAACACGTTATTTCGATGCTAACTTATCTCACCGGGTCGCATAACTAAGCTGCGTCCGCAACACTTGCCGGATCAGATTCAATAAGATATCAGTCATGCTAGAATGCAGTGTACAAATTAGGCGTGTCAAATCAGTCACACAAGAACACAGCCCAAGTGGAACCAACGGAGGTGTTTCGATATGATTCTACTCACAAATCGAATGCGAGGCATTCTGGAGTTGTTCTACCATGGGAGTTAAGGAGTAACCACATAACCTCAGTGGAAAAAAGCCGAGGATTACAATAATCTGGCAGGCCGGTAAAGATCAACATGAATCACATAAACATTTGGGCATCCGCAGGAGAATTTGCTGAGTATATATCCAAAACAAATTCCTTTTTCTGATTCAAGTGACAAAAAAGCAATCAGTTATTTGAATAATGAGCAAAATGTAAAATAGATACCAAAAACTAAAAAAACGGCAAAGAATTCCTACCTCATAATATGCTGGGAGACATTCAGCATAGGGATCGGTCTTGTTTTTCACTTCTGGTTTAGTTATTTGGCGGCATCGGAAGGTGGATATTAAACACTTATTAACCAAAAATAGATGAGCTGGCAATTGTTTAGCAAAGAATCATCGTAGCAACTAACTTAAACCGACGATCTATATCTTCCATTCGCAGAATGTATTGCACCTTGGGATTGTGTTGAAGTTGAATCTACCCAGGTGTTTACTTTCTTCACCGCGCTATATTTACAAGCGGGATGAGTGTTTAATAATTTTTTACCAGTCAGTTATTCATTATAGATAGTTACTCGGCCCAGTGAGCATTTTGGTTTGAACGTATTCTGACAAGATGAAATTGGTTCGGAGGAAAAAAATCCGTCATAATTTAACGTACTAAAATAATAAGAATAACCGAACGGGACAGTCTGATAATGTACAAATAGTTAGGTCAATGGAACAACTATTGGAGAGAGACAAGTCACTCTCAACTGTTGACCATTTGACCCAAGTGGCTTATTGGATATCGTTGTGAACTGTGGGAGTGGGTCTTAAAACTTCATCAACAGTATATAAATTCATTTTATTTGCACGGAAACATTTCCCCAATGAGGCATCAATGTATCTACGCAATCAGGCTGATAGTGTTTGGTTGTATCAACTCGATTACAGTTTGTACCACAGTATCGGTCATTTTTTTATAGTTATTTCAATATTGTAGATTAATATTGTCTGTGGATTGATTCAACCGGACACATCTTTTTATTTTGCTCAAATGAAATGCAGGAACATGTAATTAATTGGTCAGGAAATTCCGCTCTAATCCAAACCAGAGGCTCCATTTACTGTTGCGCATGGAGGCAAGCACTGCTTGTACGTCGTAATTGAATACAAAACAGTCAGCCTCTCAGAAACTTAGTCTTACCATAGATTAGATGACAAAAGCATTTAAACATAAATTACATGTGAAATGACTCAACCAATTTGATTACCGGTATTATTAGTCGCTAAAGTTGACGATGCTTACATTCTCATAATTGCGATGCAATATTGTGTAAGCTGACAATACAGCATTAGTTGATCGTGACGGGAATACAGTTTGAACAATGTTATTCTCTTGCATGGGGCTTTTGAGGCCTACAGACCAGTCACTGGAACAAGTGCACAATGTGATCAGGTTATTGTGTTTAGAGCATGAAAATCATGACCTGTTGGATGTATCAGGCATTCGGGTTGAAGTGGAAAAGTACACTCAACGGATTGTTGGATATGTCACGGCCAGATTGGAGGTCATCTTTTTACTGTTCGCCAAATATTGGTATCGTGCATATTGATGATCTTACTGAGCCTCGGCAATGGAATTTCCCTCCCTTTTGTACCTTTGCGGAATAAATACGTGCATCTCCTTTCCGGACAGCTTTGTCTTTGCTTGTGGCAGTTATTAATGCGATTTAGCTAGCAGCCACAGGCAGTGGCGTGAATACCTTCGAGTTCATTCATCCACTGCGTGATTTTCTTCTTTGCTTCTGTCGTGATGCTATGATGGCCCTTGGCAACCCACCATGCGCTGACAGTACGTTCTCTACTCATGTGAATAGGCCCCTGTTCTTCTCCCAAAGCTCTATCTGAAACATCCCGTATCAAACATTGTTGGAGAGCCGCAGACATCTCGAAGGACTCTTCTGAAAGATATACATCTGATGGTTCTGTCGAATTAATGAGCTGTGCTTCATACGACTCTAGGAGAAATATCTGATGTGCGAAAGGATGAATCTTCTGAAACGAAATGTCTGTAAAATGGTCCCCAGTGAAAACGTTTCAACGTTGTATAATTCCACATCTAACAAAGCTGCACATCAACCAATATTTTACAGCACTGCTCTGTCAGGAACGCAATAGGATCTACTGAAAATCACCCACACCCTGTTCCCAGTATATCCGACAACACAGTTTCTGACACACCTCACATTCAGAATCTGACTCGAATAATAGGACTTGTGGACCGTCTCCCTTTATTTCACCTATTTCAATAAAGAAGGAAGTTGTTTATTGCCATAAGATCGCTTATACCAAATTTGGAACGGTTTGTCGTCCCTGTCTGTACCCATGTTAATACTCCCCTTGCCAATGTTTTTCCCTAAAAAGAGATGATGTCGTACGCTATTGACTTCCGCTAGTGATTCATTCCAGTCTCGATTGCATCGCACCCACAACTGAGATGCCTGATTGTATCAGGCTTTGTTTTGGTCTTCTGTATCAGTCACAGGCTGCTAGCTCAGTGTGTGAATAGTTTCGATTAACCCCATTTGTCTGACTGATAAATGAGTATGCTTTAGGTTACCTAACGTTGATCCTGTATACAGGTTCTGCCGTGCATGTGTACAGGTTCTTGGGTACACCAGTTCCAGTTTATTTACTTCTTACGCGTTCACTTGTTGTGATTTTGACTCAATGATGCTGAAAGATAGTAGCTCAAACCAATGCATGGAATGGTGAGGTTGATGTTTGGAAAGAGGAAACGGAAGTTATAACGAAATACATTGTAATCGAAACCTTATTCTCCGGAACCAAGGGTTTATAAAGGTGCAATCACACAACTCAGTTAAATTCACCTGTTATATTTCAAATCCCTGGAAACTACCTATCTGCGGAACCATAAAACATGTATAGTTTAGTAGTAAACTACGTGATATCTTCTCCTTTGATTCATTGGAGCTGAGTTCAAGTGAACACTACCTTAGCCACGCGTAAATACAGTCAGCGATAATCGTGCCGACCGTGAGCTGAAAGACAACGAATCGTCTTGTTGCCTTTGGAGTTGACGGTACATGGTTAAACACTCTTCAAATCACGTGATCCCTCTATGTGCGAGATACAAATATATCATAATAAACTGATTACACTTTAAAGAACACAAATGACGGATAGCGGAATGTTTAAGTTCTTATTCATCTAAGCGACAAATGCAGTTACCTTATAGGAAAGAAGCGTGATCAGGATCAGGAGCTCTAGGGTATTCACAACAAACGGAAGGGTCACTTCGGTCCTTCGCAAGTTCGGAAGATCAGAGGTCGCGATTTTCAAATTTTGCGTAGAAGTCAGTTCAGTTACGTGAGTATTCCGAATTTATATGAGATCATATCCAATGCTGTTGGAAGCAAATTCAAACGCGGACAAGGAAGCGAACACACTAAAATTATCGATACGAAAACGTGCGTAAATTTACAGGGCCTGGGAATCTCGAATTGGATGCTTGTCATGTGGGATAAAAACACTGGTAAAAGCGATTCCGTGGAGTTTGTCCGCAATCAAGCTGATTGGTATGTGTGTGTATGATGATGTATCATTGAGCGTTCCAAATCTGAAATCTTAGCGGGTGCGCGCGCCTGTGTGTGATTGCGTACGCTTATGCAGATTCACTCAACTAAAGTAATGGATCCATAACCATGGAATGGAATATGGCGGGTCACAGCAACAACCTTTTGCAGCCTTAATGAGAACATAATAGGGCAGCGAGGCTCGTTAACAAGGGTTGGTGGAAATGTGTGATTTTCTTTGAAATTTACCTCCGTCACCAAGACCGAAGATTTGTGATCGTTACTGCAAATGGAATTTTGTCCGCAGCAGGGCCCAGTTGAGGAGATTTGAACGTAAACTTCTCAGATCTGAATATGGAGTTGGACCATCAAACCAGTTGCTTTGAGGAAATCTTCATTTCGCATTATTGGTGTTATGGTAACATATACCATGGAAACTGACCCTAAGGAGTCAAACTACATTACGTACTACTTTTGAGCATCCGATGTTGAAAGCCAAATCTTCCGAAAGTAAGGCAAAATCCAGCTTGGCAAGATGTACCCGAATGTAAAATCAGAAATAATCATTTGTGTATAACGTTTTTTATTCAATGAAAGATTTTTAGCTCAATTTTCCAAGAGATAACTGTGTCATAGCCAGAGGAGGATAGATGGAGGCTAATGGTTACCCAGGATGATTTGACTAAAGTTGTATCCTCAATGATAATTTGTACTTTTTAATTCCAAGCTAGCAGGTCGAACTCCGTGGTATTTTCGTGAGCTTAGGGGAAAATGACGAATTACCTGGATGCATTCATTTTAAAATGCTGGCTAGAAGGTCATTTGGTGAATTTGGTACCCCTCTGTTGCAGGTGCTACAGGGCACATCTATTTGGATAAAATATACTAGGGTTGCTTTGTCGAAACATCCGACGGACAGACAGTCATCATACACAGGCGTGGAACGGATTAGGCAGAAGAAAGTTTAAAGGTCGTCTTTCTAACAAATCGAAGAGACAAGGAAAACAATTAAAAAACGGTAATCCGAATATATGATTTGACAGTCTGTGGAACAAGACCATCTGTTACCTGGGCTAAACAGCAGAAGGGCATCCGATTTTATATTTTTATTGCAGATGAAGAACATGATAAGTGGTCATCAGGGTTCGGACTTTTTATTACGGGTACGCAGGCGCTACAAATTGTAATCGACCCTTCGCTTTGATTCTATCGGCTGGGCAGTAGTTAGTTTTGTTATCCGCTTCTGCTCCACTAATTGGTGGGGAATTCTTATTGAGCTAACTTCCAAACTTCAAAAGGGTGGAAATGGATGGACTTTACTGCAGAGAACCCATTCTTCCAAGCAAAGAAATTCTTTCAAATGTGACAAAGCCCTAAAGGTGATTTTGTCAAATCTGCTTCGACCTGAAACATTTTACTCGGATTCGGAAATAAGATCAAAATCATTTTATTCTGGATCATGGACGAAAGAGGGAGATCACCGAAGTCAGTGGACGAGATCACGATGGGTAAGACAATTCGCTGCGAGTAGTGGTACCGCTTCGTCCGGCTTTCTAGGAATCATCAGCTTCAGTTGATATACAACTGGAATAAACTGAGAGTGAAACCCAGACAGTATTATTAGAAAACGCACAATATTATCAAGAGGTTTACAAAGGATTTCAATCCTTTGTTTTGCGTAAACACAAGAGGATAAACTGACCCCGCTACTGACAGTAAACGGCAACAACCGGCCGCCTGTCAATCGTACTGCGACCCACTCTTACGACAGATCTCTTCTATTCAGAACGTTGGAAGAAGTGAAGGATTACCTTATAAATCACTGTTTAAGTCATGGTTGATCCTAGGAGGATAACCACTCATGAAGATTCCTATAGAACAGAGTAGAACAAATGTATCTGTTCAGATAATTTCCATTAGTCAATTGGGGGCTGACACTACGAAACAAATAAGCAAATAAACGTGGATCTACTTAACTCAGAATGGCAGAAAGAAAGAAAACTGCAAAGATAATATTATCACTCTGCATCCGACACAGTGAAACCTTGATTTAAATGCCAACATGAGGGTTCCTGTGAAGATAGACAAGTTGATACAAGATTCACATTTTTCACGGATGCTGAACTCGTCCGATATTCACAATTCTCAATTTTATAGAGGTGATAAAAAAATGGCCATTAAAATTACCGAATACAAATAACGTTCAACTGGATCGCTGTCTTGTACGAATTGATAATTATCAAATTCGTCTCGGTCATCAGATAACTGTATAGGTTTAGCATTTCGCACTTTTTGAGATAGATTCTTACACGGGGAGTGCGAATGGAGACACTGAGGTAAAGCGATCACTTGGAAGGTACAAATGACATTTGCTTCATTCCTACGAATTAGTCACAGCTATTGGTAAGTAGATGAATCTGCGGGGGCTCGTGCAAATATCTGAAGGTGAGTATTATAGAAATGTCGGTATCGTATCTAGTGGTGTCAGTCTATTGGACTTCGTTACACAAACACTCTCCCACCTGGTGCCGAGACGCTTCGCTGAATCGAGATACGTGTGTATTTGGCGCAACTAGAGATGCCTAGGTCCAGATAGCAGACGAGTGGATCAAATATACATCCTCCGGAGGACTCTGGAACACTGTTACACATTTCAATGCCGTACCAAAGCACGTTTCATATACTTTCGCGCAGCATTTAACTCGATAAAGTGCAATTTGTTGGAACTGATAATGCTTGCAGCTAGCGGTCCATATAAACTGGTCAGTCTTATAACTCAAGATTATGGTGGGAAAAATCAGGTGTTCGAATTCACTCCTAAGCTTCTTGTCCATTTGAACTGAAGTCAAGAGTACGACAGGGCCTCCCATTATCTCTAGTGCTTTAGAACTTTGCTGTAGATTAGGTAATGCAGTGTGCCGTGGGAGGTTGTCAGAGAAACCAAGTTCAAACACGTTGCCATATTCAGGACCTTGAATTTACAGGTGATATAGTGATGCTCGGAGAGTACCTGGCCGTCTTGAAGGTGGCCCTTGACTGAATTGATGAATACGCTTTGGAGATAGGTCTTGAGACCAATACCACGAAAACAAAGATATTCTCGATGCACATAAGCTATTCAAACTAACGTATAAAACTAATTGGATAACCAATAGGAATTGTTTTATGTCTCTAGTACCCCGCCAAACAGACAAGACGCGGATGATGACAAGTTGAGAACTGATGTGGCCGAATGATTTTTCCGCAGTTCCCGAACACCCCATAGCGATAAAATGAGATTAGTCCTCAGACCAAGCTCAAGGTGCTAAATTCCGCAGTCCGATCGGAGTAACTGGCTGTTAAAAAAATGATGACCTCAGACGACTGGAAACCTTCCACCACTGGTAAATTAGATTTGTTTGAAAATTAGGGCGGATTGACAGAAGGTTGAGTCAAAGCATTTAAAATAGCTGCCGCATCACCCTCTTTTCAACGGGCATACGACTTCGACGGGTGCAACGGTTTTAGCGTTTACCCCGTAAACCTGACCACCAGTCTGACGGCCATTGATTTGGCACTACCTTCACGCCAAAGCTAGCATCTCCGACTAAGAAGACAACTAAAATCTTGGCTGGCTACTCTTTCCGAAGAGGCAAACCAACTTGGTTTTCGTATGGCACTTGGCCGTGAAAATCGAATTACATCGACATCTCTGAGGTTATTGCTGGCAAGCGCTCAGCATGGGCAGCTGCGATCATTACTGAAGTCTGCTTATCCTCTCCAAGGAGCTAACCACTGTAACTCAAGCTAAGTGAAGTGAGATTCGAAGTTTCTTCTACCTCAGGTTTAGATGATCTTCTCTCGACCCCTTCGAAATAAAGAGCTCATCAATAATCCGAATGAATGACGTCTGATGTGAACCACGCAGTCATTATCTGTGACGTCCCTGACCTAGAGCGCACAAGGCAGTGGCCATCACGTAGAACGTCTGCTCGTTCGACTTGAGATCTAGTGGGCTCAAAAGAACTATGTCGGATATCCCACATTCCTATGCTTACTTCTGCATGTCCCTCAGAACCGGCGTTTTTCGTCAAAATAACAATTTCGGATGCCCATTTACCTGCTCGGTTATCTAGTTATTTCACCAGAACGATATAACGCACTGCCTCAATTAAACATCACCCCAAATCCTTGACCAACAACTGACTTCAAGTGGTGTCATTGTAAGTCAATTCTTTTGCATTTCCATTGGTTTTACTGTGGCATTGCCAAGTTCATAAAATATTAAACATTTTTCAATCCAGCCTGTTCTCATTCTGAACCCGTCGACTTTTTTGCAGTGGATCTTCATTGTTCCACGCTTATCTTAACCTCAGGACAAGGTGCGCACTTTCCTTGGTCTCCTTCCCTAGAATAGATTCCTTCAAGTACAAATGGATGGGAATAAATGGCAACCACCTGCAGATTAATTACAGTCATCTGTGTTTGGAAACTGTGAAGTTGAGCTTCCTGTTTTCCGGAGCTCAGGCGATTCCAGGCCCCACAACCGATCCTGTTCGTTTGCATCTTTCACTGTTCTTTCCTGACCTTTACCCCTTATTCACCAGCAATTTTCCTTCGAGTGCCAGAACAAGACCTTGAAATTCTGTTGTTTGGTCTAAATTTGCTTAACCACTGTCAAGGAAATCATCCTTGTCATACACAGTGAATTTAGCATAATGCTTACCCACAAGATAGTTTTTGAAAAATGCGCCTCTACGAGCACGCATATATCTTCCTGTTTCTCTTACCCCGAAGCGCGTTCTACTTGTAGGTACAACTTCTTATGGATTAGAATTTCTAGGAATTCTTCCGCTCCGCGCTAAACTCATTTTGTGACCACCAAATAGATATCGATAAATGTGTTAAGCAATGATCTCGGTGTATATAATGCGGTCGTTTTACTTTTATCTCATATATTCTGTAAAACCCGAATTTAATGATTACACGGGAGCTTATTTTTGACTCAAGTAGAAGAATATCGATTCGCAAAAGTAGCAGAAATAAAAATTATACTTTGAGCGTGCACAAAATTCGGAGCCGGCTTCTGAGAGTGTGGAGTGAAAACCAAGATTGGTGTTGGATAACTTATGACTGCATCGGTCTAAAGTGGCCAAGGGTACCTCTAATGGTGTTTTCACGACCGGGGAGCAACTTCAGTGATTTGGAGATGAAATAATACCTCTCACTTTCAAGCTAGGAAAAAACACGGAAATAGTACAACGAATGGACGAGTATGTAGAAGGTTACAGATTGAAATATAGGACTATTGGGTACTCCATCTTTTCCCAGCAAGAAAAGCAGAAAAGGAACTTTTCTTAGGTAGTGTAGACTGCTCCAACAAAGCTAAATTTAGGACGTTTTTGGTTTAAAGTAATTCATAAGCAATGGCCGTAAGATCCCCTATAGATATGTTGGTCATGAGTGAAAAAATCGCAGTTTTTGATAATAAAAAACCTTTAGGCACACGGCGAAATTTGTTTGTATTGAGAGCAGTACTTCTCAGATAAAATTTGTCAAATACTGTTGTAAATGTTTGCACCACACGTAAATCCATTGAAAAACTAGCAAGGCAATGCTATTACAAATAACGGGTAGGAATTCACCTGCACAAACTGCACTGGGCTTTGTCAATAGCATTACTTCGTCACACAAATTTACCCAACAGGTGATGTGAGCGATGAGGAGCATAGTCAGTCAATGTCGGTACCCAATGTGACAAGATAGCCGGCAAGTAAAAACGATGAGGTAGAAGTGTACAATTTCGGAAAAATGCTCAGGAAGTTCAACGCACAACGGATGTAGAAACATTTATTGCAATCAGTGTTGAAGGGACATAGGAGAAAATTCGTTAGTGAAGTTCGAATGCGACTCACTATGTGCCCTGAAAATACGATTCCAAGTGCCGATAATACACGTTAAGTGGAAATAAGCCTTACCGATACATCCACTGAATCAGCGCGTGGCCCGCACGATTATTTGGTTATCCATCGTGCATCAAAAGAACGCACCTTGAAATACGGTTCAGGCGTAAATGTTCATCGAATCGCCTGCTTTCAGTCCAGTGCTGAATAGTGTATTCAGTATCGCTTGATAGCTAGTACCTGAGTGCCATCGTTCATATTAGGATGGAATAGTAGTACCTCAGCAGTAGGTAAGATAGCATGGCAGTCTTGTCAGGGTCCTGGCTGTAAAGTGTTCATGGAATAAATGCAAAATCAAACGTGTTTATTGTGAGATGATAAAAACCACATACGAGAGTGAGAGATGTGGGATGCTTGAGAATATTACCAACGCCGTTTGTGTGAAGCTCTCGACAAGGGTTTGCTTGACTGCATTTATATCTACCGTGGGACCGATAAAGTTACAAAAAGGGTTCGGAAAATGTTGCCCCGGTAAACATTTTCTGGTCTTAGAATCTGAAGACACGAGACCAGAAATAATGGGTTTTAGCAGACGTATCGGCTGAAGTTTTGGATTATTATACGTTGCTACTGAGTAGACGCTTGGTCAGCATGATCTCGGTGATGACCGAAATGTGATGGTGTTACAAGGGCTAGAAGATACGTACTGGCAAGGACAAGGTGTAATAATATTCTTAACTGTTGAATGGGTATATTTCAAGAAAATTAAGTTCTCTGTGTAACCGCAGTAACTCATTTTTGTTTTGAAACCTTATTCAAATCAACGAACTTTCAAATGATCCGTTTTCCGAATTCATCCGGTTATTGTGGCAAAATTTGTGGTCTTTAGGAACAAACCATTGATGAATTGGTAAGAATTGCTGCTATTAATTAGAATGGTTGTCCCTGGTGCACATGTCACCTTTAGGCAAGTTGATAGTTTCTTGCATACAGGCATTGCCTAATACCTTTGGGACCCTCAGAAATGTGAGAATCTACTACTCGTAAAAACCATCCTGAGCAGTGTAAAAATAATTATCGGAAGCAAGGCAAAACAAAGCGATCCGCAAAGTTTATCGAAAAAGAGCGAGAAATGTGATCAGGGAAATGTAAATTCGTGTGCGCTGATTCGACGAATAGAAAATCGAATGAGAACGGAAAGCACGTCAAAGTCCAAACAGACACTAAGCAAATAAAAGACGTTGCAGGCTTGCGAAAAAAAACGCGGAAATAGTACAAATTTGAGTATTTTTCAAATGGTTCCTTCTAATCCCATCTGCGGATTAGTGGCAGACTGAACATCAACCATACCGTAGTAAGAGAGCATGTCAAGGTTTTGGATCCATTTTCTTCTTCTGAAAGAATGGAGCACACAGTTAATATTCTGCAAACGGGTAACGTAAACGTGTTGGTGTAAATATTATATATACTTAATAAACTTTCTGCTAAATACGCTGCACTTTCGATAAACAATAAGTATTCAAATTCTGTGTCTGCATGATTTTCAAATGTTTTTTATTCATGACTACCTAGGTTTCCAACCAAAGTATTCACCTGACTACTATTTTGTGCAATTCCTACAGCTTCCACTGCGCTGGTTCAGTTGTTAAATCTGAATAGTTTTGCAAGTGAAATTCTCAGGTCCGATTATGAGCAAACACTTCTGTACCAAGTTTTTTTGACTTCATTCGGTGAGATAGTAAACTAATGGTGAGACCGTGAAAAAAGCTTCAATCATGGAAGGTTTCAGATAAAAGCCACGTTGATATTGAGAGAGTTTGAATGCGAAAAAGTCAAGGACTGCTGCATTTGGCCTTATCATCTATCTTCTCTGATTGATGCTTCTCTTTAACTTTAATCGGACTGAACAAAACATCGCACAGTTCAAGTGCAGTTAGTGGGATGTTCATAGTAGTCCACCAGATCAGCGAATAATCATCCCTCATGCCCGATTCCCTAACTCATTCTTATTGGGATGTCTGATCATTTTTGTTAGAAAATTTTACATTTGGATCCAAAATTAAGAAACAGATAAGCACAAAGCCAGAAAATAGTTGCTCGGTAGTATTGCCGGTCAATCGATTGTTGTAGAAAATAAAGTGGCAATGAGTCTCGGTCAAACTTGTTAACACTAGTTTTTGAACGAATCAATGTGCATCCAAGGATTCCACTTTTCGTCTTCAATGACCGACAAACAGAGAAGAAAGTAGTGGTGGATAACTTCACTAAAGCCCACCTCACTAACGCGCTCTACTCTATGAGACCTTTTGTGGTTCTCTGCTCTAGGTCTCGCTGTTCGATTGCTGGTTCTCTCAGAAATTTTGAATTTTGAAAATCACATGGAAATTTATGTTCGTATAACTGCGCTCACCCACTCACAGAATACACATCGAGTTCTCACTGCCCTCACTAACATTTGCGGTTTGAACTGGAATGTTGAATCTGTACACAACTTTATTCATTCATCTTCCCCCGTTGCCTTATATCTAACTGAAATCCAAATGTTTCCTCTTCAGATACCAATCATCGTCAGAATCCTACGGACTTTCTTCCTACCGGCTTTTTCACAGAAGTTGGTGTCTGCTTTCACACCGAACAATCGGCCTCTGCCCCCTGATAATCACACCTTGATTTCTACGACGAGTTCTCTCAACTCATATGGTTGAAAATTTATTTCTTTTCCATTCTAGTGTTCCCCGCCAGCCACTCTCTCAAACAGAAGTAACCTCCTGGTTTTTGAATAACTGTTATCTACTAACACTGGATCACTGATTCAAGAAGACCCCAGATGCCGAATGAACATCATTGGAGATTTCAATATCCAAGGCAAGCACTGACTATTGCATTCGTCCTCCACTCCAGATATGGAAGGATTATGTCAGAATTTCTCATTAGCTAAACACCTTTATTAACTGGTAGATATGCCTACAGGTGATTCCATTGCACTGCAGAGGGTTCACTTATTCTTCATCTTAAAATAATATCCAGCTTCACCCTGACTCAGACATTGATACATTGCATCAACAGAAACCGACAGAAAACTGAATCACCTCATCGACAAAAAAGACTATAGAGCCACAAAATAAAAAAACACAGGCAAGATAATTCTTCGTAAATTTGAAAAAATCAATCAGGACAAATCCAGAAATATACCCAATGACAAGCGAGCTTGAAATCATTTTCCCATAATTAGAGTATTTATCAGTGTACATATCTGGAATTCGTTAGATTCTGTAAATCTCCTTCATTCCTACACTAGACCCTCCTATTCGCTTCAAGATATTGCTGACTGGGGTGATTTCTGCAAATTTCTGATTTGTTTCGCATCACACGACAACTGTTTTGTGTCGGATGTTTCCACTTTTTTTCTACCTTTACCAAAACGGTTTTCCAATGTATGCATCTTCGCATTCCTTAATTGCCTAAACCCGGCAAACCACGGTCCCTGAGGGGTCTACTCGCGCTTGTAATCGTGCTGTTCGTTTGGAAACTCAGCGGACCACCGGTGACGCTGCTCACTCAACCAAACAACTGAACACCGTTTTATGTGAACTAGGAAGAAATGCTAGCTTACCACAAAAAGAGGTGAAGAGCCCTTCTTATGTCAAAATGCTGAACGACTACCGGTAGTCGACCATCCCAGTCCCTTGCAAACGCGGTTTCCATAATTTCCGCCCTTCCAACATTCGTCCCATCCGTAATTCCTCTTGTTCCATGTCCTGCTATCCTCCCGATAGGGATGAGGTTTCGTCCAGGGTATTGCCTTAAAGTCCACTTGATTTGTGAGCCATACTTTTTCTCCTTCATCCGATCACTCTTGATGACACGCATTTTTCCCGCCATAGCTACCAGAAATTTACGTCCAGTTCTGCATAATCTGAATGTTTCCAAACTACCATGTCCAGATGGTATTTTGCCTATCATTCTACAAAGATGTGCTCTAGAGTTGATCCCCATTTTGTCTCCTCTATTCTTCTCTACCCCCAATCAGAAAACTTGTCCCTCCTCCTGACGGGACCCCTGTACTTCTCCTACCATCGAACATGGTAACCGTCCTGACCCCAACAACTATTTTCCGATTGCTCTCACTTATTTATTTTTGAGAAAACCTTGAACTCGTTACCTCCGACCGACTTTGTCCTGCTCTTGAACGTGGAAGTCTGCTGAGTGATCGTCAATATATATTCTGCCACCGTTGTTCTTCGGGCGACCTACTAGCGGTCATCCTACAATCCTGGTTGAACGCACTCGATACCCACTTGGTCTCGCTGGACATCGCAAAACGTTCGGCGATCTTTCTTCAGGTTTCATCCGGCTCTCGTTTCGTGGGTGCAATGCTTTCTCAGCAAGCGAACTATATCCGTTCGAGTCGATGGAGCTCAATCTCAGGTGTTCCTTGTGAATGCTGGTGTTCCCCAAAGCTCTACACTTTTCACGCACCGTCAAACTTCTTTTTAATAATGATCTCCTATCTCCAACCTCCAACCAACTTTTTGGTTTCCCTGAGGATGCCACTCTCCATTGCTTCTTTTCCCACTATCTACACTCCAGGCCACAAACAACATCGATCAGTATTGTCCTGTTCCAAATCCGTTACTGGCAACCGATGTAGAACAAATCTCTGGTTGGGATTCCACCAACGATGCCTGTTTCGAGGCTTCAAAATTTTCTTTCATTCCTGTTTCACCTAAAAACCTTGTTTATTCTCATTACCTGAATTTTGCCTCCAATCTTCCTAGCTCTACGGGATAACTGACTTATTAGATTCATGCATAAATTTATCGCTTTCAAAATCTAGTTTTGAGTATTTGCTTGCCTTTGGCGCTGCTCACAGAGTTGATTTTCTATTCCGCACCAGAAGCATCTCTACAACAGCTCATTTCCCTTCTCTACACAACGCTCAAATCCGTCCGACTCATGAATACTGCAGTTGTGTTAGGAAGGGAGCTTCACCTACTGTTCGGTCACTCTGTGGCGGGATTCAGAATAAGTCTATCCGATTGCTCAATATTCCCTCCCTAACCTCCACCCTGCAGCCACTTGGTCATCGCTGAGAAGTTGCCTCACTATCTCTGTTCTACCTTTACTGTTTTTTTTCTTCTCATCATAAATCACTTCAGCTATTACCCTTTCCATGACTTTCTCTCGCTCATCTCGTATGCAAATGGTAAATCACCCCTAATAGATCTCTGACCCCATAAATTTGAACTTCCAGACTCCTTCTCTCTCGTATTTACCAAGTCTTCTGATTATGCGTGTTTGCCCCTTTCACTGCATATAACTTCATGTGTGCAATAGAACAATAAACTTGGTCATTTCAGACAACTTGAGCACTTACCTGTCGGCTTCACCGATGGAGCTTCTATAAACGTATGACCACAAAGGAATTTAGGCTGTTGAAATGCATGTGATGTGTGAAGTGTGTTGATTAAATTCACCTAACTGGAATAAAACACGGTCATTACTCGCGAACCTCTTACCAGTTAGTCTCATATACGATACATGTATGTGCCTCTGAGCAGTACAACGCATATTGTACAGTAAAGGCGCAAAACACAGTTGTGTGAACTGTCCAGAAAAGCTTGCAGCTTACCTGAGTATTCAGTTTGAAGAACTGTATTGTCCACATATTGAGGGTCTATTGCGTTCCCACTGGGAACAAGCTGAATACCACTGTCCTCTTAAGACCAACGGGCCGCCTCTGGGACCAAATAAGTCAAAACGTTCAAGAGAAGAACAAACAGGGACCAATCCCAAACTACACTGAATCCCGCGTTCAACTCGAATGATAAAGCTCCGTAAGCTTGATCTCACCTTTGGCCATTCATGTACAGGGATTTGGTGATGGAAGTACATTTTCCAGTTACACCCTCCAATAAGAGACAGCTTCTGCAATCTAAGTGGTCCACTTATTCGACCGCTAATTTTATATCGATAGATGGACGAAACTTTGTGCTTAAGGAAAGTGTGCCTATATTTTGAAACTTGCAGTACAGTGAAGATGTGATCAACTCAACCTGGATCATATCGAAAAACAACTTCCCGTAGCAAACATTTATCCCGTTCCTCACAATTTTGTGCACGTTGATTATCAACACATGCGAAGATTCTCTGTGAGGTAACTCCAGAAATTTACCTTATGACAGACAAGTTTGAAATCATTTTCCCAAAATTAGAGTATTTATCAGTGTACATATCTGGAATTTGTTAGATTCTGTTAATCTTTTTCATCTCATCGTGTTTCGAAATCCTTTCCTATGGATAATATCCACACTTTCTTGCCTCACAGAGTGATAACGAACCCAATAAGGAACGTAATTTTATTGGTACAGCTGTAATGTCTGTAGGTGCACACCACGACGTTCGCCAATGTAAAAGTTTGCTGGCATATGTGCTGGAACCTTACTAGATATACTTATCCTTTTTATTAATTATCCATATAATTGCTGATGTTATCATTGGAATTCATAGAAGTATTGTGAAGCCGTAACATTCTTGTTAGGCCACATCAGCTGCCCACATGGTCTAATGCCTCCGCTACATTTTGTAATAGAATTTTGAACTCAGGCCCAAACTGAGAAGTCATCCGTGAAAGGAGCCAATTGCTGTGCGAGAAACGGTCTGCTGAGTTTGGAGCCAGTGACATAATAGTTCCGTACATGCTGTGCACGCGTTTATCTAACCACTGAGAGTCAGCTCGGGTGACCTGATTGTGTTTGGGGGTGTTCTACTCACAATGGAGCACCCGAGTTCGAACCCTGTTGGATGGACACTATGCTGATGATCTCGGGCAAGCTGAATAAAACGATTGTAAACGGGGTTTCCATGGTTTCTGATGGGGAGTTAGTTGATGAATAGCCATCAGAGAAATAAATCTTGAGCAATAATTGTGAGTTTTGTTTTCTCTACTAGTCAATTAAAAGACCAATTGGTGTGGTACGGATTTGTCCTAAATAACAAATGTGAACAAACAGGTGAGGTAATACATAATAACAAAATAAAGTGTGACACAAACAGACTTGTGGGAGCCATGGTGATAACTGGGTGGTAAATACAACCCCCTATTTGTGAGATACTTTTGAAGTTAGCTGACTGTGAAATAAAACGGGTCCGTTCGCGAGGTTGCTACAGACTTTCAGGCTTACTAGGAATGAATATAATTATGGGCATCCTTCTACGAAATATACTGAATTCGGAAAAATCGACGATTTTCTAAAAATCCAGAACGAGATGAATTCGTTTAAGCTAACTTACCGTTGTCACAGTTGGTAAACTTTTTATAAGTGGCTTCTAGGCAAACAACAAAAAAGAAAAAAGGTAGAGAGAGAGATGGAAAGAGGCGACACTATTCATTTAGGTGAACGAAATAGTAGCAGAGATTCTGATTCTCAGTGAAATAGATAATGCTAAATGCACATCCTTCCCTCCGGAAATAAATGACTACGGTGGAAGGTGATTTTGAAGCCAACTGGAATTCATCCCGAAGTGATAGACTATTACGGAGTTTCGCTCAGACAACGTTAAACAAATATGGGCACACCAAAGCCCGCACTCACCCGCACACTGAGAGCATCAAGGCCAGACAAATTACCGAAATGATAATTTTGTTTCAAGCTGATTTGAGCATTGCTCTTTCCCCCATATTCATTTTCCCTTCACCTAAGTAAGCTCTGATTATAAGACTCCACGAAACATGTTCGGAATGTTTCAAACACATCCAACCCAGTTTTACTTCTGCATGAGACCCGTTGCTTTTGCAGTACAGAAAGAGAGATTTTTTACCGTGTTCGGGCATAAACTTATATATATTTGTACTAACGTGTTCGACAGCCCACACGTTTATTTCTCTCTTTCGAATTTACGTGATTCTCACAAAAGAAAAGGTCGTCTGGTAGGCAATCGGATTATGAAAATCAGTGAAGCCACGCTAAGAGATTACCGATTATTCCGGTTTTAAACGCCACAGTGAACGGCTGGACCGATCAGTTCAAAAGTCCAGATGATTATTAGGGAAATTCGGAGGAATGATGCCTGGAATAAGAGGTACATAGGCTCTCAGACGCTTATTTGCGGATATCGATTCTGATTGGTCCTCTGATTCAATTGTTATCGTTGACTTATCACTGAACTCAGCCTCCGTCCACACTGTGTACTGTCAATTCACAAAACATGGATTTTGACCAAGAAGGCGCATTTCTATTCCTTTGTTCGCTGAACTTCAGCGAAAGTCGCTTCTGGAGTGGGCTGTGAGTAGCTGTATTGAGAGGAGCGAATAACGGAAATTGATCATTCGGGCCGATGAATCGGTATTTTCGTTATCCAAAACATGTTCGTGGGAGGTGTATTTTGAAACATATCTCCGGGACTGATAGAAGCGCTAGTATGACTACATCAGTATTCCACAGAGAATTCTCAGTGCATATCTGGGGTGCCTTCTGGAGCTATCGGAGTAAGCTGGTATTTCCAGATGTCTCTGTCAATGGCCTTGTTAGTCCGAAGGTAATTTTACAGTATATCTTGCTACTCATGATCATTTGTGGTTCTACTCGGGTTGGAAAGTGCATCGGAGGTGCCAATACAAATTTCTAGGAGAGTTGAAGATTGCTTTGAAATAAGAATGGGACCGCGTGCCACCATTTGTTATCAGACCATTGATAATGAGCATGACTTGACGGATAAATGCAGTTTCACCATCCAAACGTGGTTCGAATATGTACTACTGGGTAACCATTTCAGAAACACTTCAGCGTGATATTTACAATTACATATATTTTGATTTCAGTAGAGGGTTTCATGCATGTGCAATGTTATTTTTTTATGATAATTTTGGGGGACTCTGGAGAGAGAGACGTTCCTTGGTAAATAGGGTAGGTTAGAAATAAGTGTGATCAAGCGAGCTCGGCAGTCGCTGACGAACACAAGCCTACGGCCCTTGGAGAGCATGGTGCAACACAGTATTTGATTGCAATATAAGATGAAGAGTATATACCTAGATAAAACAAATGACAAATTGTATTGTAAATTGGTTACTCCATTTTTCCGAGTACAGCGCTTGGTAATCCCGACGGTAGTATTACATAAAATCAAAACATTATTGGAAAATTATTCAACCAAGGAATCAAGTTTCAGTAATTTTTTCATCGGCTGGTTGTTTACCAGTTATCGTCAAATTGACAGTGATATGATGTTTTCTATGCTATGGCATGAGCCGAATCTGAGGAACATATTCCGTAGACACAGCAGTGCACTGCTCTGGCCATCACAACCAGAAACGACTTGAAATGAACAACCAACCAGGGTCAGATGTGCTGATCAGCAGGATGAAAATGTACTACTAACTATGCTGGCGGTGCTGACGTGCGAACCTCGTGTCTCGAGGACAATGATGTCTTGAATAACTCGACTGATATCAGTCATTTTAGATGCATATGGTATTTTAATAAAATAACTACTTATTACTCATTCCACATGTTAAGCAAAATCTCCAATTATCATGATACCCCGGGATTTTAGAATTTCTATGTTGGCTGCTTATGAAAGCGGAATTTACTAATATAAAGGGTAAAAATAGTATTTTTCGCCTGTAAAAAGAACTGTAATATGCATCACCAGAGTTATATGATAGGCTACTGAATACTTTTATGGTTCTGATAACCATTCGCCAGTGTATATGACCTTGCTTCAAAGATAAGAATAGTTTTCTTGGTAGCCATGTGATATCACGAAGGTACGAACAGTGTTTCTTCAAAAACCGTTCGACCGTATGGCCGTTATTTATTGATCTTATAACCGGGAGCAAATATATTGCAGTTTGTGCTCTTGGTAAACATTTCCCCTTTTCTGTCCTATTCGGAAGTCAAAAGTTGCTCTTAGGGAAGCACACACTATTCACTCTTTCTAGTAGCCCATCAACAACTCAGGATTACGCTGACAGTTCCTAATACAAGAGATAGCATATCGCGGAGTTAACGCCAAACAAAATTGTCATTGGTGATCAATGTGCCAACCGGTTTGGTACAGCAGCTTTACCAGTCCTTTCAATGTGACATCGGCTGGATTGATGTTCAAGTTATATGTAATCGTAAGTTCTCGGGGCAATCGCCTTTGCCTTCAATCTTAGTTTTCGAAAACCGAACTCTCTTCATCACAAAGAGGTTTGGATTGTTTCACAAACTAGTTCAGACTGGTTCCCTGAAATATCATAATTTTGTGACTGTAAAAGTGTGGTTGTACCTGGTGAATGCTGTTATTTACTTGTTGGCTTATGTGAATTCAGTTTTCAACAGTGCACCTCGAATGAATCAATATTCCACATGATGCACCCTAATTCGGGTACTCCATGTTCGCTGTCTCCAACTCCAGCTGAATGACCAGATAATGTATTTCCAGAAAGCTAGATCCTATAAATCTATCTTTTTCCTTCTTCCACGTTCATCAGTAGCCAAGAGTGAAAATCAAGAAGTCATTGAACTCATTCTACGTACTCAACAAACTCAACTCACAAAACGTTTCGGTGAAAATTCTTCGTATTATTTTCATGCAAATCTACTCAATATCCATTTTAGGGGTGGAAAATTACCGCTCGATTGTAAAAAACAAGCTGATTGTTGCCATGATAAAAGCACTTGAGCCTCCCATGATAGCTTGGGACAGTCAGTCCCAATTCAATACGCGACACTGTTTCTGCATCAAAATACTTTCGTGTATTTGTAGGGTTCTCTCAAATAATCAGGAATATAACAAATACAGACGTGTTTGAGACTCACCGGGAAATGTCGGAACTTTAAAAAGAAAAGTCCGATACACCAAGTTAGTAATCCGCTAGAAATAATTAGTTTATGGAAGGCAAACATCGTTTCAATAAACAGTCCATAGCGTGCTTACTTATCGTGTAAATATCTTACTGGAAGCCAACTGTGATGATCTCTACTACCGACAGACGGAATACCAAACTCAACCAATCGAGTTCATAAATGATTCAACTTACCAGGTCGAACCGTCAGTCCTTCCAGCTTCTAACTCACGTAATTCACACATTCGTGCAAATGCCGGCCTTGGAAAATCCACCTACAAGATGTTATCCCCGGAACCACCTTAAACATTGTGAGTTGCAAGCCTCAGCATACAGATGAAATCTCCTTGGCTCCACTTCACAACATGTCCATTTATTGAACTAGTGAACACCTATTAATTCACACAGGTATCTTGTCGGATTTAGTCACATTGCAAGTAGATTCATTGTGGCGAATGCCATGTGCTAGCTTGATTCGAACGGGTAAACTATATGATCCATATAGTAAAATTATTAGGCCCTTCAGCTTGATAACAGAGCTCAACTGGTAGAAAGCTGGCGATACTGAAGTGTGGCTGGCAAAAATGCGTGTTCGAATTCCACTGGAGTCAAAAAAATATAACCATTCGAACCATTTCCACAAACTATTCCATTTCCACATTATCCGAAGAACACACTTCGGTCTTGCTGCTTAGTTGAAGAAGCTTGCTTGATAATAATCTGTGAAAAGCATTCACCCATTGATCTGCATCCTACAGAGAAATAAATTATTCATTTGTCTTGGGTTCCTCAATTCACTTATAAATTTTCTTCCACCTTTTTGTTGAACGGTACATCGAAATGACCTTGACCAGATAGCACATGAATCATTCCGATATTATGATTTTATTGCAATTTTACTTCATTCTTTATTCATAGAGAATCGGTATTATATCTCAGGAAGAGTTTACACGATTGACTAGAATCCTTTGAGCAAGGAAGTAATTGGTGAAAGAATGATTCGAAGCCAGACCGTGAGAACTACATTCCTCTATCAAGATCATTTACCATCGTTCATCAATGGATGTTCATTGTGCTGTGACCTAGTTCCCAAATTTCAAACATTTAGACGAGTCCAATTATTATCGTTTGTACTCTTTTCTACCACTGTTTTTTCAGTGGAAGAAACAATCTGTATTAATCTACACATTATTTGCCAAACCTTCCCAAGTAGGTAGCCTTTTTTATGTCACACTCCAAATCGGCGTTTTGTTGACTGCTTTAGGTACCAGACTCATAAAAATGTACTATATTTATTGTTGTGCTTCGTAAACGGTGCGCGAAATCCTTCATTATCAAACCAAATCTGTTCTATCCAGGGAAAGTCAGAATAAAAAATGGTGAACATCTTATAAAAATGTATCGAAAAATAAACGACTGGACCGTTTCCAAATGCTTCTTACTCGTTAGTTCGCACTCAGTTAGTTTCACAGGTCCTGGATACCGTTTGGCTTTGTCGGATAGTTCTTCCATGGTTTTGATCATATTCAATTCAGTTTGGTTAGTTACATCAAACAGCAGACCCACGTCCACAGCTGCTGCTGCATCACCGTGAAAGCTGATTCTGAACCCGATCAGTTTGTCCCATTCATCCATGAACTGCATCCAACGCGTTAACTGGATTCAACGAGACGTTGATATGCAGAGCGAAACGGACAAGTACGGGAAAACGGAGAAAGCGGCAGAATTGTTGGAGGTATTGGTGCCAGTGATATAATCATTGGGGTCACAATAATAGTAGCAGCATTAGTGCAGTAATGCTACTAATCTTGAGCAGGGGGAGACATCCCGCTAGCAAAATGACACAGAATTACCAAAACGGTAACTTTGCATCAGCGATGTCATATTTCAATGCTGCAAAACAGAAACATGTTATAACACGTGCTATATCTCCGTACTTTTCCGTTCTATGGTGTTTCAGTATCACCAGTACCGGCGCATCACAGATGCTAATTCCTCTTTTCGCGAGTAGTTTATGGCACAATTAGTCACAGGTTTAGCAGCGGAGTGGAGATAGTATCCGAGCTCACCATTATTGAACTGTAACTCAGTCATCTCTTGAAATGCGATGGGAAACACAGAAGGCTATGAGGTTGCAGACACACGGTTCAATAAAAAATGGGGACTTTCAGTGTGGTGAACAAAAAAATGTTTCGTATATTCAGTCTGATGAGTCAGCCATGATAAAGACTATAATTGGATGAGATGTTATTTAAACAGGATATGGTTCGGGAATGTTTGTGAAATTTGCATTTATATCCCTTCAAACTACAGTCAGCGTCAGAACATTTCGAAAAGATAAATATATCTGGGATTCATGAGAACCCCAGAAATTTCTGGACAGTAAGAGCTGAAGTTTTCCACTTTATTCAATAAGGCTTTCTTAATAGGACGGTGCGAACTAGATGCCGAGTACCGAAGCTCCCCAAGGGAAGTAACAATTAGAGAACATCGGGGTTTCGGTGTTGCTCTTAGATGTCTCTCTCTCGACTGTGTTTGGTTAGGTTTTCAACATTGAGTGCAACAGACGTGAAAGTGTTGGGCGAACTCATTCGCGAACAGTTTAATTCAATCGGTGGCAAGAAATAAATGATATGAGTAGAATACACTCTCAAAGAGCGAAACATTTCCCACAAACTTATAAACATCTGAAACAAAAATATAAGACGACTGACCACTGGCGAAATAACATTCAGTCGAAAATTTTAATAATTTGAAAAGACGGATTTGAATGTAATTACATCATATTTTCTGACTGAGCTCTTTTAATTCATTATGGCTTTGTCAATCTATAGAACCACACTGGTAAATTGTCTGATCAAAGATATTTGAAAAAGGATATATAGGGGTGCTGTAAAGTGCGCTTTGACTCAGGCACTCCATGCTTGCGAAAACGAACTTTATAGGCATGACCGAATTTTCGGAATAAGTGTTACATTGCGTTAGATGGATGAGGGGCCAAAGATTTCCCGAAAGCACACGACCAGTCTTGCATTTGTTGCTGCTCATCGGGTATGCGCATCAGGTACTCTCCCATCCAATCCTTCATGTTCCTGACCACTCCACAATTGATTGGTCGCTGTAACCTCATTTGAATTTTGAGCGGCGTGTATAGACGGATCATCCATTTTTAGAATCACAAGGTGATACATAAAAACATAATTTGTTGGTCATTTGTTCCAGAGAGAATTTTGTCCCGGGCCCAAGTTATAATAACAAACTAATTATTTCGAAAATCGAAATTTCGTACCGTAGGTCTCCGTTCTAAATATAAGCCCTGGCTAACCATCAATATATATTTCGGAAGATCATCTTGTGATTATAAAAATCAACTGTTTGCCTATCAAAGCTCTTTAGTACCGAAACAAGTTCACAGTTACTGTGTAGTTTATTTGCGATAAACGAGCGCCGTTTCACAGACGTTCTAATACCAAAGCCGATGTGATTAGTTAAAAATTTCATTTGATGACTTTTGAATCGTTGTTGTTCCCTGTCATTTCAAGCGAATAAACCAATGTTCCTTTTCCGATCGACGAACTTATCTCAATACCTAACCACCGTAACGCCGGTTAGTGTCCAAAATAGAAACACCGAACTGCTGTGGTTGAACCGGTATCGATGAAAACACCGTTCTATGTGCAACCTAAAAAATCAGGTATGAATTTATGGGAGAGTATTAGAGCTCATAATTCCATATGACTCAGATCAAACAGATGTGTGCGGTTTTGATACTGAATTAGAAGCTGAGCACAATTTACAAATAATTCAGTGACAGAGATGAACCGTGTTCATGACTAATTAAATGGATCATTTTCGCAACGGTGTTGCTAGATCTAATATCTGAAGCCATAGATATTCCGCTAAGCTGTGAGCTGCGAGCACAAGAGGCTGGGCATAAACTATATGTCTGACTTAGAAGTAATCAAAGATATCTCCCCAACCCCACCGAATCCTCTGCAAGACCTTCCGTTTCAGCTTACCCTGGTGTAATTTTTTTCATTTTATACGGTATATAAAAAAACATGAGTCACTTTCACGATCGATAAGATTGGAATAGATACCAACATCTCGGAAAATGACATTTTTGTTCACATCGTGTGGTACTTGTTTTTTCATACAATCATCGGTTGGCCGCAAAGACTACATTCAGCAGTAGAAGCAATTATTGAACCAGATGCAGCACGAAGAATATTTTCAATCAAAGTTGATCGCAAATGGGTAGAATTGCTTAAGTTATTTAGCTTAACATTTATTTGTGCATCAAACTAACTGATTACTTCTTAGCCGGTCAGACTTACAAATACTTTCATATCCATTTTGTCCTCTTCACTCAATAAGTCTGATGACGTGACCAGGCCGGTTGCTTTTTCAACATTTGCCAGTATCCTCATAGCTAAACAAAAAAATGAGCGTATCCGCATTTTTCCAGGACAAATATGTACAAAAGGTTCATTTCATTCAGTGATTCTCTCCACGATCATCAGCGTAGCGTTTAGCGTGTTGACTGAATGATGAACAATATAACAGAATGCGATATATCACTGAATACTCACACTGATCTGTGTGGATCACAAAAAAATCCACTCGTGTGATTTTCTGCTGTGTGGATTTGTTTACGTTATGGTAAGAGCATTATCATACTGTTGTACGAGTCACTTGTACCGTATCACTATCGGGCTGTCATACCACATATTTCAAGTGACGACGATTTACTGATCTAACAATTTGAAGCTATTTCAAATTAATTTCAAGCTCCTAAGCTCCAAAGCCAGCTTGGGCAGCCTAGCGACTTCTGACCATTAGTAAAGCAATTAACCATGTACTACGGTAATGGCGATGTTGTCATCAGTCGGGTTTACCGGAGCAATGACAGCCCTTCGGTGTTCACATTCCTATTCTGACTACGAAGAATAGTATCAGTTGTTACATTCTGATAACCATATTCGTATGATTTCGGTGCTTCAAAAGTCAGCCAAACCGAAGGTTTGCCAGAGACTGAATACTCCCGCCTACCTCATTCAGCGGTTTCTTGTAAGTGTTATCATTTGCCCTCTTCTGTTTGTTCGCTCTTCCACTTAATATTATTAGAATCATGTAAAATTTTTACTACGCTTCCTTTCGGGATGGAATCTCCATAAACTGATGCAGATTTCCTCATTTTGAATTACCCATATTACCTGGTGGATATTCAGAGCGTGCCTATTTTCTCTTGACTTTCCCCTTGCACGTATATTTTCTAGCGAGTCCGCTTCTGTTCTGCTACTTTCGATGTGGAACTGACAGGTTCTATACTCCCAAAGATCCTCCTCGTAATCAAAGATTATCTGCCGTCTGACACCGATTCTTGCAATGGTGAACTATGTAAGGTCCCGGTAAGTCAAGTGCACGATCTAATTATAAGATAACACGTTGCTGCTTACTTCCAGTCCAACCAGCGGTGACGGTGTTCGAACTTTCTTACCTGATGTGTGGAAGCGTCCAAGCTGCAAGGGTTGTACGAATAACCTCTCTCACTTTTAATCGTTGATGCATAAAAGGTCCACTTCCCCGGTCACCAATTTTCTATTCCATTCTACCCATGAGGTTTCCGACATAAAACGAATGATTGTATGGTTGACCTTGGGATCCCATTGCGAATGCTCACTTTAAAATGTGTGGAACTTATTGGACTAATCACATAAAGCAAAAATAACTAGTAGAAACTGCTCACATCAACTTCCTTACCTCAAACCTTCAGTGGAATAAACAAGGACAAGAACCATCTTAAACTGGTTCATACGTGGCTTCTAAAAACTGTATTGACATGCTTTTTCGGGACCGTAACCCAAAAGAAAAAATGATTCGTGTTTTTGGTACTTTTGTTGTGGTTGGCAAAATAATACACGTCACTGTGTTCACACGGCAGTAAAATAGCTGAAGCCGGTGACCAAAAGTTGACATACCTTGCAGATTGACTGAACGAGTGATTGCTGCCAGGGTTGTGCAAAACATGAAAATAACTTGTGTTCGTAAAATGCTCAGGATCTGCTACACGATTGATGGAGAGTGCTCTAAGAAGAATGTTTTTACCGGAAATAAATTTCAAGGAAACAAGAACGTCAGTTATTTGTCCACTGAATCACATTTTGGTTGCCACTTCTCGTTTTTCCCACGTACTTATTTATGTTTGCAATCTAGTTTTTGTAGGGGAGGCTAAGCAGGTCTTACCACCAAATATTTGTCTGATTTCACGGGGGGAAATCATCCAAGTTGATTTAGCCAGCGATCAGTAAAGAATGAACACATAGCTCATCTGGCAGAATAGGATAAACTAATCAGTGAGAGAGAATAACTCCGTCCCATTTATAATATCAAGGGAAGACAAATGAGAAACGGTAAAGGTCAGATCAGTCAACGCCAAGCTGATTTCGTCTCGTCCAGAGAGTACGCTCTCAACTTAACCCCAAGGCATATTAGGCATGATTCCGCAGCATAGCCTGGCCATTTAAAAACCACTCTATCACGTATTACCCAGTCAATTGCGACTTACATGGTTAAGCCTACTGTCTTGCTTTGCCAGATGATATGAAAATAGTTTAAATAGTTAGGTTTATTTCGGTTGTTTCAACCTACTACATTACACTTCTCGGTGTTTATTTTATTCTTTGCCGTGGAGCATCATCCAATAGACAGTGAAATAGAATGAAGCTCGATAAGAACAAAAAAATAAATCTTCATACGAAACTATGAAGATATAAAAAGACTTTAAGTGTAAATACGCTACTTATTACGGCAACTAGTCATGTCAGTTAAAGTATCCAAACATCTCGTGAAGGAGCGCACTTGGGAGGACAACACGTACTACCGGGCCAATTTTATCGAATGTTTTGTATTCATTTTCACCATGTCGTGGACTGTGCAACACGATCCATCGTCCAATCACTGTTTGCCTCAGATGACAAAGGATAACAAACTTTCTCTATCTTCTGATCTGTGTACCATATACGCCAACCACCTCAACCTGATCGAGCACATGCTCCAACGGCTGGCCTGTGGTTCCAACAACCTACGCCTTACCCAACCAGTGCTGGTATTGCGCCCCAAAAGATATACGGGCACGTGATTTTAAATAACTGTCATCCAAACTGCGTCACTGATAAAAGGTGCTTACGAAGTGTACTCCAAGAAAATGTCATTAAACAAAAGTTGCCAAAATTACTAGAAAACAACGGACTAAATTGTCAGTGACGTCTGCTTGGTTTTAATTTTGAATTTTAATATGCACTGAGGAGAACTGAAAAATGTAGAAAACAAATCCGGCTGTTTTCTCGGAATTTCCAGTCCCAGAAACAGGCATTTTGCTTCTCCCTCGTATTATTTCATAAGCGAGAAATTAGGGTCCGAACGGGTCACGAAAACATATTAGAGACCTTGCAAATGGATACTGTGGTCTGCGTCTCACTGTATGAAGTAGTCGATTGTTCAGATGCAGGTTAGAAATCTTTATATGCGAGTAGAACATAACTGACTGGGAACCCAACACTGTCATAGTCACTTACGGAGGAAATGAACGTTGTCCGTGTGGATTTTGAAGTTCTTGCTAATTGCGATTTTCCACTGCGTAAAATAGTTTGTTTTGCAGGGGGTAAAACTTTCCGCCGTCAGATCTGTGGGGGACAAAGCCATGTAGATTGTCATTTGTGTTTTTGTTCCCGTTTCATTACTTCGACATCCAATCAGATTGTTCCGGATCACCTCATTTACCATGGCAGTTGCTTCTATGAACTGGAACAACAAGAGGTTGCCCATGTTTCAAATGAGATTTATTCTGTATGTGAGTTCATTTAGAGGCTTTCCGAGAAAATTTCATCAGGACAAAGAGTTGGTTGAGTTGACACTTTTTTCCACGGTTCAAATACGTGGCATTCGAGGATAATATGCTTAACACAAAAATAACAGCTTTCTAAAAGTTGAAATCAGTACTGAATTGGAGATATTTTTTTCCATATATTATAATTTTATCTTATACATCGATGGAATATTTGTTGACCTGAGTGCACTGAACATCATTGGCAGCGTCAATTTACCTTCCTGCATGTCGGACTCCATGCGGAATAGTGGTTTTCATCCGTTGTCACTTGGAATTCCCAATGATTTTGCTCAATTTCTAATTCAATTTCAAATGCTTTTGTTGTGAGAATGAAAAGGAATCGAGGTGTATTCACATGATCAGCGTGGTTCTTGGACGAGGTTAATCAATTCAAAGCAAACGTACAACGGTCGTCTGTTGTGTCAGAATACAATGCTCATCTTGTTCAACATGTAATCAATTTAATCTCTGATTATTATCGGTGATCATAGTCATAATAATAATGACGTTAAGGAGAACCAGCCTATTTTTTGTATATATAGTAAGTAAGATGATAAAATATTCTTGAATATGAAATACAGGTTGCTGGACGCCTCTTCAGCAAGAACACGTGAGGTATTGGTACAACTCAAGTTTTGGACCTTATTTTGCATTAAATTGACTTGAGCTTTGTTAGCCAAGAGTATCTGAGGCATGGCTCGGTAATACCAGTTAATTATTAATAAAAAGACTGGCTGAAATTGGTGTAGTTTACCCTCGATCTTTGTACGAGAATCGAAGTCTCCAGTGCGGTTTTGCCACAGCCATGTATTGCACTGAGTAACGATATTTGGATAAAATACGAAATGGAATTATCATTAGCGGTGAGATTCCGAAACCCCCATATGCTTATGAGGTGTAGAAGATGAGAATCGTACATTTTGATCCAGCCTGTAGCAATACCGTCCAGCTAACTATAGAAAACCGTAGAACTTGTGACAGCTGTTTAATTCTTGTTGGGAGTCATCAGCAATGCACGGCCACTGAGCATTTACTGGGGCTCGATCTCGAACTGAACAATTGTGTGTCAAACACATCCAATCTCATCTCTCTTTTCCTGATATTCCATGTGGTTATGTATCTCTTCAATGCCACGCCTTGCTGGCCCTTTATCTGCATACACCTGTGTGGAGTCAATTCAGAGATCGGCCCATGTGAGTTCTGATAGTATTTCTTTAGAAGAAGCTAGTTGAGGTCACCGCTGTGCAGCATCTTACACACCAACCCTATGACCAAATCAAGTGCTCCTGCTTGCCACACGTTTTAATGAATCCACTGCGAAGCGGTTGGGGATGGTATTAGGGGCAGCACGCGCGCACCAGAAATGGACATCTGTACCGAGATTAGAGTTCTGCTTGACTTAGTAACATCACCTTTGTGGGTTCCAAACTACGACTTTGTTTTGCACCTACTCAAATATAGCAAGACGCTTTGTATTTTATTTCACGTAGAAAAGCGAAGCACGAGACTCCAAATCTAGCTTGTACTGGTCCTGTGGAAGTGACCGCAAATAAGGAGCATGTGATGATGTGTAGTGGACAAAAATGGGTAGAGAAAAAACTATGGAATTTTGACGATGATACAGACCACATTTCAGCATTTAGATTGATCGGTTTTTGACTTGCACATCGATTACTTTTAAGGTATTTTGAAAAATATAACATTGCAAATGGTGATACAATCGGTAGATGTACTCGGACTAAATCACATTACTTGCAGCTTTTCGTACTCCACTCTGGATGCTCTTGCAGGCTTGATCCAATAAATGTTGTCATCATTAGATACGAAGAGTGAAACCTTCAAATGTGTCTCTGAATAATATGGCACTTCCAATTGTGTCCAAAAGGAAAAACCCCTCCCCATTCTTGCTCCGGAGACTGTTCTTTCTCGGACCAGGGATTTATTGACCATCAACATTACATGAGCTACTGCGGTAGACCTTTGTGTCTCGCTTTCTTAGTGTCCGCTTTTCTACGAAGCACGTTTACTGCTATTTTTCTTATCTAAGCACTAATCCAATAATCACTAACCCACCACCTATTGCATGAACTTATAATGTGTTTTGTTTGGGATATCCTACTCAAATGTTGAATAATTTCCCTATCTTCCTTTGGGTGTAATGCGCTTCAACAATACATGTAAATGGAAAACGGGGAATATGAACTACGTCGGTGAAGTACGCTCAAGCGAGTCTGGCAGAAAAGGTGATATATTCGAACTACGTTGCCGCCGTTTTTGTATAGGGTCGTAAGTTCGCATTTTACGTTCTACGCATTGAACAGCTCTCTACTTTGTGTTGCTCAATTGAACCATTTGTATATGTTTGCTTTCTGTAGCACTAACTTCACGAATTCGTTAACATGCACCCCGGCCTGTTTGTTAATAATTGCAAACCCATTCGCAGATTTTTCCAGGATACTCCCGGATGAAGCCTTACACAGCGAATATCTTTTATCAAATAAAGTATCACAACGAGAAAAAGTATACCACAAACCACAACGAAAGCTATCGGCCGAAAGTTTACATCCCCTTCGCTAGGGACACGTCCATTACATTACCAATTCCTCTGCTATTACCAACTGAAAACAATAGGCAGCTCACATGAAAGCTTGCAATTGTCCTAGATGTACCCGTTTTTTGCGAGATTCCCTGACAAATCGAACCAAAATATACCTTGGTTGAGAAGAATGCGTCCCTTAAATCGCTAATGGCATGCAGCTATGTGACAGCTGATTACTTCCCTCTCATAGTGAATGAAACTGTTGCATGTCTTGATTTAAGGCCCATAGAAAATGCTGACATTGACCACAGTGTAATTCGTAGGATATCTGGCAATCATGGGATGTGGACTGTCCAGCAACCAGTTATGATGCAGCCGCTCAAGTTTCTATTTAACTCGTACTTTTCCATCCATTTTGTATTTCTGTCGGCCGCGCACTTCACCTCGATCAGTTATTCGAAAATTATAAACTTCTTAAAGGACAGTAAACAGGTTTCTTCGAAATATAGTACACTTACCTAAACCAGTCATTGTTTTAACTTCGACTTCTAAGAGATAAAAGCGTGAAAGATCTTAATGAAACTCTTTCACCTCATGTGAATGAATAATAAAAATTTCACGGGGGCATAGGTGTTGGACAACGTTTACCGTACGACGGAGTGGTTACAGTCATATGATAGTCTAAACACATCTCACATGGCCAATGTCTGATCAAAACATACTTGTCTTTGCACGAGATAATCAAACAGATTCAGTTGCTTTCATTGTGTACACACGCAGACAAATGCACTTTAAGAGATGGAAATTCCTTCATGCAAAACCGAGCTGACTGACACTGGTCATAAAGGAAGTATCCATATAATGAAGATTGGTGGGCGAAAGTCAAGAGTCCAGTGGATGTCTGTATTTAGCTAAAAAGGCTTTCAATATCTACGAATGACGTTTTTCAAAGTGATGAGCGAAAGTGTCAGCTGTAAAATATTCTTACCAGCTTTTGGAATATCGGTCTTACACTGCGGGAATAATGAATTTATCCAACCTTGTAGAAGGAAAAATCACAAACATTGCAAAATAAGCAGTTTGTCACTGCAAAGCAGGTGACAGTTATGTGCTTGGAAAATGAATTAACATAGCGGACATACTCAAATTATGATTTTCAGTCCAATAACTGGATCGACTGCCTAATTAGTTTCTATTTCAGTCTTTTTCCAAACAATTTACAACAGAAAATAAGAGTTAGAGGTGGTAGACAATATGTTTTCCGTGCAGATATCATCTACGTGACAGTGTGTAAAAACCCATCATGACCTTAGAGGGAAGGCTCTCTTGAGGTCCAGCCGGGCGTATCAGTTTCATCCCAATGGGTTCAAACATAAAATCACTCTTCATTGGCATGATTGACCATCAGTGGCGTGGTTTGAATGTCTTACCCTAGAATCCATAGACAATAAATAATAATCTGGTCAAACACTATCAGTTATAGTGATAAGAAAGCAACAACAGTGCTTCCATCGATTTCTTTTGATGAGTTCCCGTTCATATTACAATACAAAAGTCATTGATACCTCCTTCTTGTGAGATAAATACTAGTTGTTGTAGTCACATAGATTTCAAGTGCCAAGTAAAATGCAGTCTGGCTAAAGCTAATCCTAAATACTGTCGGTCAAAATTGGTGAAAAGTAGATACTATCCTGAACACGTATATCTGCAGGGGGGCTGACCCTCGTATAAATCCGTCGTCCAGCATTATTCTGGTATTCTTCCTTATGTCTTGTTAGATGAATGTTATGATTCCGTTATTGGTATTGACAGACCAACCAATAATTGATGGACAGAGGTGTTGTGCAATTACCAACAGGGTTCGTTGGATGCCATATATTGACCTAATATTGGATAGTCACGCGGGTTTCACTAAGATAACGATGAAAATTCACGATCCGTGCAATAACACAATTTACAAATTGTTATCCGAACGAGCTGCTTGGCATTTGGGATGAATTAGATTGGAGGAAAAAGTGAAACTCGTTCTATTGTCTACCCAATATAAAGAATTCCAGTTGAAACTCACTTTTTAGCCCCTGTTCTGCAAGATAAATCAATTTGGGAAGAAGAACGCACATGGGGATGACAGTATCAATGAAGACGTCTGAGAATGTAACGGAGTGAACCTGAACGAATGTGTGACTATTGTGCATATTGTTTTGTTAGATGAATGTTATGGTCCCGTTATGTGTATTGACAGACGGTATATTTCTCAGCCAACCAATAACTGATGGACAGAGGTGTTGTGTAATTACCAACGGGGTTCGTTGGATGCCATATTTTGACCTAATATTGGATAGTCACGCGGGTTTCACTAAGATAACGATGAAAATTCACGATCCGTGCAATAACACAATTTACAAATTGTTATCCGAACGAGCTGCTTGGCATTTGGGATGAATTAGATTGGAGGAAAAAGTGAAACTCGTTCTATTGTCTACCCAATATAAAGAATTCCAGTTGAAACTCACTTTTTAGCCCCTGTTCTGCAAGATAAATCAATTTGGGAAGAAGAACGCACATGGGGATGACAGTATCAATGAAGACGTCTGAGAATGTAACGGAGTGAACCTGAACGAATGTGTGACTATTGTGCATAACGTATTCAAAAGATAGTACGATGGAACAGCCAACGAGAAAAGTTGGTTAGACTGCGCTGGAGAAATTTTAACAAAGCTCTTAGCATTGATCGATAACTAATGTTTAACGAATCCCTTTCGTCATGATGACTGACTCACGTTAAATCTGAGTATTGAGGAAATAACCTCAAAGTCATAGAGATCATCCTGCCTGCCGATGCTGGCCAATGAGGATGGTTTGGATGAACCAGAAGAGTTTTGGATGCACATTGCTACTTTACCACACTGACCAAGACAAAGTGCATATGCAACGACGCGATCAACATTTGAGATCAGAGTGTACCGATAAAGGGGATCGGTCAAGTCCATAAAGCGTCAGAGGTTGGTGTTAGTCAACTAAGTAGATAATGTTGAATGTGAATTTTGGATAGATTTTAAGTACTCCGATGGTTCAAGCCTCTAACATGCCATTTCTCCTTCATTATTGAAAACTGAGAAACGCGTATGGAATTCGAGCTGTAGCACTCCCTTACCACCACTTGCCAAGATTCTACGGTCCCACACTGTGTTTCAAATTCATGGTCAGCAATAGAAAAGTATTTGCATTGGTAATTTGTACAGTTTTGTTTCAAATTCCACCCCGAATATTTGATTAAATTTGCAATTACTGTCCACCGATCGTATGAATGACCGAGAAAATCGTAGTATGAATTGAGAAAATAGTCAGCGCACGACCCAGCGTGATAAAAAGTCATCCAGTGAACGAATTCATGTTTCTGCAGTCATCTATCCGTCAGTGTATATCCAAAAAAATACGCGAAACACCACAGTACATGAATGTGGTCCCGTTATTCAGTGACCCTGCAGATAACCGAACTCCGAGTCCTACGGCAGAGAACACAAGTTTTTTGTTCAACGTGTACTATTGGATTGGGTTATCAAACAATAAAAATGACACCTCAGATTGCGAGCAAACCGATCGCCATATCAAAACAGTCGAAAAAGCATCAAAACGCTCAAGCGAAAATAGACTGCAATCCCAGTCAACGGCGATGAAAGAGTTATTCAAATGGTTCACGGTGGGAGTCGTTATTTATGAGAAGCTTTTGACCAATAAACAGTCAGAAGAGAAGTACTCTGTTGATGGAAGATTAGCACGAGCGCGGTGAAGGACGGACGCGGTAACATAGCGCGATCGGATGGGAAGGCTACAGTCAAAGATCAGGCATCAGCCTAAACGATGGGGCCTAGCCAAGTGTGGCAGGAAGTCATGAAAAATTAACATAGCGGATTAAGTACCCACATGTGAATGAAGAGGACTATAGGTGAATGGCAACACTGACGGAGTCGTCGTGGGAAACGATGAGTCAGCCCACGAAGCGATAACATATGTTAGAAACCAGAGCTCACTAATGAGTGACACGATCAGATTAGACCAACAAGCGGACAAAGCACAGATCCAGGTTCCACAGAGAAAGATAACATCAATCAACACTGTCATAGAAAGGAGGGTAAAAACGTTCGACTCAGTAGGAGTCAAAAAACAAATTATCACGCGTTTGTTGACGTAAGATTTTGGTGTTCTACTTTAAAACCCAAGGTCTACACGTGAACGGCACTAAGTAACTGGTTTGATAAAATAAAGATAGAAAATTCTTGCAAATAATCTAGGGTCAGGACTAACGATTGTTCCTAACATGGCGACCTGAATTTGTTTGCTCACTCTCGATGAATCTTTATAATCATTTACCGGGGGGCTATTAGTCATGCGCAAACAATGCAGCAGAAGATACTCCCCAAAATTCCGTTTGATTCAAAAAACTCAAATAATAATCTGGGGCACAGCCCGAGGTCTTCCATTTTGGCTGCCGAAAGCAGTAGCAGTATTTTGTTTTTCAGTTGCTCTAATGACGGCTTAAACAGGTCATCAAATGGAGACCAAAATTATCGTTATGGACAAAACCACTTCAGGCGTTGAACTGCATACCTCAAGTGATTGCGCAAGGGTGTTCAGTTATTTTGGCTCCATCCGGGAGGTTTTATGTTCAAATTGACCATAGTAGTAAGTAGTTGCTAGTCAAACGAATGAACCATTCTCTGGAAACGAAGATCGGCCTCACCGGTCTCCACAGAATATAACCTCAAATGAGAGTTTTCAACCGCGAATAGAGAAAATACAGACACCACCGCATTTCGACGAATTTGAGCTTGCTGATTATGAGATCAGTGGTAATTTAGATCAAGTCTAAGCACGCAGACATTAAGCTCCCGAAATAAATCACACCTGAAAAATACCGAAACTTGCCACCAATCGAATTTATTGAAGTATCCGCTCCACAGATATCATCGATCCTTCCGCGGATTACACCCGAGTATTCGATGGTAATCTCGCCCAGAAAAATGTGACCTGTCTTTTCGGTAAAGGTCAGCTATTGAGTATAAGCATAAAATCCGTTTTTGCACTTCAGTTTAAGTTGTCATATTGGAAGCCGGTTCTGAAGGGCTATTTTTATATGTTCGTGACTCATCCCCCCCCCCCTTCCAACGAATAAAATTCGTTCAAGAAGCATTCTCAATTACTCTAGAGAGGTTTGTACACAACCTCTACTTCCATGTTATTGCATAGATCTCAATGGAATAAGTGAACGTGATAAGTTACTGGCTGGTTCGGGTGAACTACGAAGTGGTCATGATGACTTATTGCCCCTTTTATGCCGCTCATATAATAACCTGATTTGACAATGACATTTATGTTGATTTCTCATGCGCAGTGTCTTAGTTCGATGTCGGAGATCAAACTAAACTAATGACTCATCGGTACCAGAATCAGTCAAAATACGAATAAGCCATTCGCCTGGGATAAGTCACACTCGTTGAAGGTGTATCCCACCACCTACGAATAGTGTCTAACTGTTCAACATAGCTCAACAAATCGGTACGTATAAGGGAGTTTTGCTTTTCAGCCATACGTGACGATAACAAATAAACCTTTTTCGAAGCAACTGTGATCAAAGGTTAGAGTAGGACCAAAAGAATAGGCTTGGAGTCATAAAAATGAACATACCTTCCGCTGTGAATCTTTTGAATATTGCTGTCCCAAAGAATAAGGGCAATAAGATGGTGGTAATGGGGTCTATTGACATGAAGCTTCAACTTCAGGGGTTAATCACTCGCGGAAAATTATGACCACTCTGTGTGATAAGACGCAGCATGAAATGGTTTAAACCTGCAGTGACTTGCAACATGAACAGTTCTTCTCACAAAAAGACAAATGCACCTCTGTTTCCCTTAATATATTATTCTCTATATCTTATCTGGATTTCATTCAATCAGTCGATCTTTGTGTCAATTTATCTGTGTATGTATGTATCCATATATATATATATATATATATATATATATATATATATATCTTTAAATCGATCGGAAGCGGATTTCTTCCTACCGCTTGGGTGACCCTTGGTGACTGGATTTAAACCTAAAACTTCCACGTTGATGAACACTGGTGCCAATTTAGCACAACCAACCAGCCATGACCATACACACAATGTAAGAACAATTATCATTAACTAAAGCTACACAGATAGCTCACATGAAAATTGGACTTGTTCTGGCCGAATCTGGAAATTTGCGCTCACTCCAGCCTTCCAGTCATCAAACGTTTTTTTGTATGCCGCACGTAAACATGGCTCCTGTTTTTCCGGTGTAAGCTTTTCAGGCGGAATAACAAGGTAGATTTTCAACCGAGTATTTTCATCTCCGCCTGGTACACTGTGACAAGTATATAGCGCTTCCTTCAATTGGTTATCCACAGATTTGATGGCACTGACAAACTAAAAATGGCGACATACATTGTAGTATACACAAAAGCATACAGCTTGAATGACACATGAATCCAAGCAGGTTTGACGGGATTTTATGAATGATAAAGTTGCCCATTCCGGATCGAAACTCTGGCTTCGCCACTCGATGCAGCATACAGCAAAGATGATTTCTTGTGTCCGGAAAATTATTTTTGTACTGATACCCTCCACTTGTCTCATCCTCTGAAGCATTTGTATGAAATAGTCGTCGAATCAACCAGAGTTCCTAGTTAGCGTCTTATAATTCACCGGTCGAAGACAATAATATTCAGGGTACTAAGCTTTCCTCACCAGTCGAATGAATATCATCTTTGAGCGACCTTGAGGCCCCGTGGACACTCATTTTCCAAACTGAATACGTGGATGTTTTGTGGGCATTGTTGCTTCCTTAATTATATTGATTTATTGAATTTTCTTCACTCACCAAATTTGAGTACTATGACTACTTGAATCTTCGTCATTTATGTTTCAAAAATGTTTACATGAAGAACTGCGACCCACAGAAGTTCGCTATGAGGAATATTGAAACAACTGCACTCGTACAGCAACGTTTGCATATAAAGGTAGGGAATTTTTCTGAAAGTAATAAACCAAAGAGGTGAGAATACAGAACGGCCGACTAAATCACCAAGGACAATTGTGAAATCCACATTCCCAGCTGCAAAACTGAAACGAATCATCTCTACCTCGTTGATGATCCAAATGCAAGTGGAGGGCCGGTGACCTGAGCTGACTTAGTCCATGATTACCTATTCTTTCAAGCACGTATGTAGCGTATCTAATGTGGATCGCAAGGCTAGGAGTCTATCTTTAGGCATCAAAAAGCGCTACTCAAAGTGACAGAGTCACTGGAAAAAAAGGCGCAATCAACAGTTCTGTTGTTGATCACTTAGTCGATAGCGGCTATAAGATTGGCCCAAATGACTCCTTCAGTGTTTTTACCCTGTCATCCCCCCCCCCGCTTTCCAACCGATCAAAAGCAGTCCGACTGCGGACACTGGCCACGGCTAAAACGGCCGCCATAATTCTATTAATCTCGGATCTATATGCATAAAAGCGATCAGTTCAGACACGTCAATTGCCCTGGCCAAAGACAGAGCTTCCGAAGCGAGAAATGACACCTGAAACCGACTATCAATCATCGATTCAGCATTACCACTGACTAGCAGATCACCACCATACCATTTGACTCAACACCGCACATCTATCGCACGAATGACTTTCAACCTAGCCAAAAGACGATGGAATGCATGATAAGTAAAAGTAAATTGAGCATTCAATGAAATCAAGGTTTTTCTCTAAAATACTTTTGTTTAAAATCATTTATCGACTTCTGTTCGATGGATGAATGTGAGTTCGCTGAATCCATGGCAAAATTAATATTGTTTCGTGATATTGTTTTGTATTTTTGGCTTAGTAAAGTCTTGTTGGCCTACCGTTACTAGGAAAGCGATTCTGGAGTATATGTTATCACAAGCCGTGGTCAGATTGCAACTAGCAAAACCACTGGTTAAATACCCAGCAAACCATGCCACTGACAGATAAAAGTACACTTGTTAAGAAACTGCCTACCTTAAAACATGTTGGATCCCATAGTGAGAAGGGGTCTGAATCCTTCTTTGCTTCTTTAACCCAATCTTTCACTGGTAGTTTCGTTGATATTTGGACTTCAAACACTGGGGAAAAATGTGAAACCAAACAGGAGAGAGGAGACAAATACTGCATCGGTATTATCCCACACACTAAGCTCACTTGAATACAGCACATAAATAGTAATTGATATAAAGTAAATACAGAAGTGGTTATTGGTGTCGAACATAACCGCAGAATAAAATTCTGCACCCTCATTGGCGCTTCAACCCATGGTTGGAAGCCGTTCGAGATTTAGTGGCTCCACCACACAAGGAGCTTCATTAGATGAAAGGTAAGTTAGATGCTATATGCACTTGATATATTTGGGAACTTACTCGACCCAGTGAACGTAGACGCCCGAACACACGCTGAGAACATGAAGACGATTACATGGGAGATTTTGTCAGATTTTCACTTTTCAAAATGATCACAATGTTTATTAGGAAAAAATGAAATATAATATTTAAATTATATCAGCATTGTACCATGCATATGTGTGTATATTATATTGTATTATATAGTATCGCACAAATGAAGTACATGATAGAAATGATGTAGCCTTCAGAGCTATTACTAATGAGATGATCGTCGTTGTGACGGTCTACGGGAACCCTTTACCAAGTTTGATAACCAGTCTTTTATATATGCAAACAACTTGTTAATAATGTCCCTACTCAAGAAAGCTGATCGCATTCAGTTATAATAATAACAATGTAATCAAAATCATATATTATTCGCCTTCTTCGACAATAATAGCAATAGTTTTGCTTAGGAACAATCTTTTGTTGAGTTTGTTTATGGAAGGATGGTCAGCCTGTTATATTCTCTCTTTTGAACAGTAAATTTACCGTTGATAATCGCAAAGTTCGAAGCGTATACTGTTGTTTGTTTGTCACATCTAACAGTAGTTGAGTCAGTGCCTGGTGAGCTCAATCTTTTTTGATGTTAATTCAGCCACAAGTTCAAATCGGTACGACATCCGAACATGCCCACAACATATCAGGAGCTACATCTGATGGTTGGCTTATTCTGCTGCTCAGTGTATTAGGACCTGACGTTATGATAGGATCAGACATTTGTCCTGAAGAACACCCATCTTTTGATCGAGGCAATGTTGACGTAAGGCTAAGGATGCTGGGGATTAGAGACTAGAATCATTGGTGCAAGCGCCTAAGCTGAGCAGGTTACGGCCGCAGGAATATGAAAATCTTCACCAGTGAGCTTGACGTAATAGGATACATTTGGTAAATGGGTTTAGGTCTACAAAATTTACTGGATGGTTCAACATTTACTGGTCAGATTGGAGGTAGCTCTTTCGACTTTGTTTGAATGTAAGTGACGGCGCTTGCTGAAACAGTTGATGGGCCTGGCCTCATTTAGTGTCATTTCTGTTGTCATTTTGCAGACTGAGCGTGTAGAAACACAATTCGCAAACCCATTTTCCAGTCTCGTTACAGAACTGAGTGACACGACCACGTGCTGCAGTCACAGACGTGGTTACATATGCATTTCCACTTCGGCTGTATGATTCTCCGTCCCGGTGCCAGTTCCCAACCTTATCTCTTCACTTAGTTTGATCTCAACTCGATTACGCTGTGAGATAGCACGGTAAACTGAAGCATCCAAATGCAACATTCGTGGTTGCAAAAATAAATAGACTGATGATGATACATGATGCAATCAAAACACGGATCACCGAAATCAGAGGTAATGAAAATGCAGTCACACATAATTCAGTTTCAATTACTCGTTATCTTTCAAACCCGAAAATCTCCTCATCCGCAACAGAGTGGAACATTTTGGGGACAACAATGAGTCTTACGGTGAAATCTCATTGATTAAGTCCCACTGAGGCTTTATCAGCAGGTAGCGCTGATTAAGCCAGGTTGAGTGGTTTTCAAGTACGGAATGACATAGTAGAGTTCGAAAATGAACGTCAGCAGCTTATCAACTAAGTCGAGAGTTGATGCTACGTGGTAAATTATTCTACGAATCACCTAATTATGTTTTGTATGTATATGCGACACTCACTAAATCACAATACGTTGTAAGTAATAAAAATGAAGAGGAATAACAGATACGAGAAAGGTGAGCCTTTGCCAATTCAATTTATAGACAATAGTAAAAATTGACTTACGTGAACTGAGAGTGAACAGGATAAGAACCTGTATAGCTGTTACAAAACATCATGAGATCATTTTAGACCGGTAATCACCGAGACCACCAAAAGTTGCGATTTATCCGGCCTTCCCTGCAAGTTGACTTTGCAGAGTAATTTGGGCTGCGGAGTTCTTTCATATTTATATGAAATCTTGTCCTTTGCTGTTGTCAGGACTAACATAACTACCCGCCCCAACGCACACACATGCAAACATACATTCCTACACGCAACCAACACGCATACCTACAGACAAGCATCAAGATCATTCTCTTGGGTTGTATTTATGCACATGTATGCTTTAGTTGACCTTCTTAGCTCCGGTTTTAACAAGTGCAAGAATGTGTGAGTGTGTTTACGCGTTCGCATGTGGAGTCCTTTGAGTGAGATCAACGTCCGATCCAGACGCATTTAAATCAAATTACGTGTACGTGTGAAGTGCTTGTTCAGCGAAATTTATTTCCAGTGAACTGCTGACAACCTATGAGTTTGTAGGACATCCAACAAGATGGGTGTCATCAGTGGGTTCGTGTGCGTTAGTGCTAGTAAACATGTTCTCAGCAAGACCCAATAGAAGATGTGTATTTATAAATCATCAAGATCTAGTTGACGGGAGTCTTTCTGGTCAACCAACCGCCCAGGCAAAGGTTTAGGCTTACTTCACGTTTCTTGAGTTATATAAACCTGGTGATTTGAACTCAGGTAATCCCATAACAGTAAGAATGCGTTTGGGGATCTGGCGATGAGCTCGAGGCCTTCAGATAGCAAAACAGGGAAATTGATAGGGTGAATGTATAGAGCTAATGTGGTAGGATGCATGCGAATGAGAAAATTCCGTCAAGTAAGGTGGGATAACAAGAACCCCCGACAGAACGGAAAGAGGTAAATGCCTAATTTTCTAAGGTGGCTGAAGTGGCATGGTTTAGCCAGGAGAGATGGCGCTTGATTGTACCCCGAGATATACGGCTCCTTTTACTTTCTAGCTTTCCGTGTGCAAATTTTAATCTAGAACAAATTTGTTGGATTACTTTATAGTACTGCTTACTACATACAACGTATTAATTCAATGAAGAGGAAACGAAATATCGGAGCATTTGATGAGATGAGGTTTCATTTCGTGGATACGACCAGAAGATTACTTCATTGATTCAGTGGCCATCGATCGATGAATGACCAGATATCAGTGTTGCATTAGGGAACTATAAATCATTGCCGTTCCGCGTAAGAAGATATTCATCATGTACAGGCGTGGAATAGAAAAAGGTAGAGGGCAGGAAATGTGATGGTATCGTTTAAGTAGTATTTCATTGAACTGGGCCAATCGGGAAAACATCCAAACAATAGCTACATGGTATATTTGCTGAATTGGCAATCCGCAAGATTCTGGATTCGTTTGGACATGATTACATAGGTAAATAAATAGTTACATTCAAATGACGAAATCTGACGGCCTGGGTTTTGCGATCTGGTGACCAGAATACGATATGAGTGAGAGACGCTGAAGCATACGTCGTCGAGCGAAAGTCATATCATGTAAGTTGGTTCATGTCAAGCATTATGCTCTGGGCAATGTTTGCCTACAGAAACAGAGGAGATAGGTGTTCAAAACCGAAGTTTTGAAGAAAAAAATCGGAAAGCTGAGTGATTCCTAGTTGGGAATTGAAAATGGAATTATTTGTTCCGTCAACTTTCGCATGGGGTTCCGTTGTTTTTCTTGCATTGTCATCAACCGTGGGGCTTCCGATAATCCAAATGCAAGCATTCAAACGAATTTTGGAGGATCCTTCATGGGGCACCAGTGACATCTTCCTACTATTGGAAGTTTACTTCATAGCTCGAGATTTGTTGAATGGTCCATGTTTTGCTAAAGACAAAGGTAATGCAGTATTCATAATTCAACGAGATTGCCAAAAACCAATTATTAAAAAAGAGATCACACATGATTCAATTGCAAAGCAATCACTCAAGCTGCAACGGATATGGTTTGATTCACCGACCACGATCAGTCTCAGGTATAAAACGGCTGCGGTTCATTGTGTATCCTCCGGCGTTCTTCTTCTTTTATTGACACCAACTGCATTAAGTCGTAGACTACCCGGAATTAGACCAAGAAAAACGGATTGTATAAGTAATCACGAAAACCTTTCGGATTTTGGCGTCGTTACTCTAGTAGACCATCAGTAGTCTGAGCCTCGCAAGAATAAGCTTAAATTATTCTTTCAACTCGCATTTCAGTAAGAAAGGAATCTTGCCGCAGCGTTTTGAGGAGTATCAACGGGAAGGTTCATTGTTTGTCACTAGCAGAATCTTCGTAGTAAACCATCACGGCGAGACTGTAAATTGGCTGGGTGTGATTGCTTGCATGCCTCCGTGACCCAAACAGCTACACAGAATGGCTTCCTTTAAAATGAGATGAAATCACGCCTTACAGGCCGATGGGTAGAGGCCAGACGATGTTCAGTCTTTCTGATTTGGTTTACTATCAAAACCTAGTTCTATCCGCTTCCACCACAGAACATTCCAGCAAATAAACCTGGAGAGAGAAACGATGTAGCGGCCAGAAGTCCCTCACCATTTGGACGTACGAGAGTAGTACTTTGGGTTTCTCTCGATAGTAGAAGTCATCGTATTTCATTGGTCCTTTTTCACCCAATGAAGCTGAACAGCCCCCACCCCACGTTTTGATTTATCCACTAGGTGCAATAAGCCTGGGACTGAATCCGAAAGGCGGATCAATAATAAAGCAAAAGCGCACAAAAATGAGGTTTTACACGACAGACCAGAATATGGTTCTTCGTGGATGCTTCAGACACATTCTTGTTCTGGATCAATACCCCACTGTTTTGTCGGTCAGACTCTTTAGTCAAAGGCCCCGGTTAGCGTTTCCAAAGAGAAACCTCAGCTGTGGAATGGACAGCCGTGATGTCCGCGGGAAAGTTTTCCCATATGTTTGCTCTTTATACCGCACATTCATACTGTAAGTGATACGATAGTCCATGATGAGTAGTGACTCAGGACTTGTATCTCTCAATAAGAATAATAACTTGAAGAGAGAAAACAACAGCCAATTTATCTTGAGACCAGATCGTTGCATTTACTTAGATGCTTTCAACACTTGTGCACTCTGGTAAACGGGGAAACTCGCTGCTCTAGTTAGGACTCTCGAAACTCCAAAACTAGATGTTTTTCGGACCCGAAAAGCACGTACAAGACCCGACTTCAGCGATAGCACTTCTCTTACTATCTATAAAACCGACTTCTTGTTTCAATTTTCGCACTGTTCGACTCGATCCCAGTCAGCGGTGGTTTATGTGCGCTTCGGGTGGATTGTTTTGTGCACGTCAAAAGCAGTAGTCTAGGGCTTGTAGTTCTTTCGAATGTATATTTTGACTGACTGTAGCTTTCCTGAGACCAAAGACGAGTACTGCCGTTGTTTGTCTAAGCTGCTCTACGGTGTGCCTCCTACGGACATATTAGTCGTTACTGATGATTTGAATGCTGAAGTTGGAAGTCTGAGTGAAGCAGACAGGTATATAGGAGTCCGATTAGAAATTCTAGCCGGTAGAACTGATGACTGTGACTGATTCATCCAAATAATTTCTGAACGTGGGGAGCCTCTAGCGAGTACATGTCTTTCGCAGAGGGATTTTGAAAATGTCTGAACCATCGCACAGTTGAACGTAGACCGACCACATTGCCATCGGTTACGACTGGGGTGGATCAATACAAGACCCCTAATTAATCTGGTCCATGTCTGTTGGTGTGGATGACGCTATGCCTCGCGCATGTTTCAGTCTATTTCCTGTCAAACACCAAAGACAACTATCCCTCGTAGCTGTTGCTGAACGATAACCATCTATCAGTTTTCCAAACAGAATAATCTACCACTTTTTCAATGCAGTTAACTGCCCATGATCCAGAAGAGCAATGGACAGAAATCCAGGAGGTCCTATTTGAGGCTGTTAATATTGCCGCAGTCCTAGTAACCAGATATATATATAAAAGTGACAGACATCTGCATCCTCAGTTACACTGTTAAATGTTGGCAGAACAGTTACTCAGCATTCAAGATATGATGGTACACGGAGATACTTTAGACGCCTAACGATTCAGATCCTCAGGTAAAATCGTGTATGAAGATAGGATGCGAAGTGTAAACAGATGAAGAAAACTAAGGCGGCTGGCGATGGTTGCACCCCTTTCCAAATAATAGGAACAGATTATATATATATATATATATATATATATATATATATATATATATATATAAAACATTAAACGTGAACGGATCATGTGACCAAACACAGCCAGTTAGTCAAACGACCATCATAGTGGACTGCAAACCTTGTTGTCCCGAGTTTAAATCATATCCATACAGCAGCCCATCACAACCCACTTCCAGAAAAAACTGTACATTTGCGGATAGTGAATCAGGGATGAGTAGACCCGCCTTTGAATTAATATCGTGCATAATGTTACAGAAGGAGAAAGTACTCGAAGGCCGAATGTGTTACTTTAATGACTACGCATGAAATGTGAATTTATTTGCTCAACTGTATTTCCCAGTAATTATACGGTGACCATCCACTGAGCACCATTTAAATTCTGCAACACTTTGTTGGATTTCATTTCCCCGGAGAAGACTATTTTGAAATTCCAGTTTTGGTCGATTGTGCAGCACCGTCAATGTGAACAGCCATTGGGAACGAGTGCTTAAGGATTTCTATGAATTATCAGCCTTAAGTTGCGTAAGACTGGAGAAATTCATTCTGTTTGCATTTCGGTTAGTCACTCATTCTCTCATGCATCAGGTCACATGTTCGTTCTCCTTGTTTTAAGCTAAAGCGCATCAAATACCTGCTCCCATATCATCGAAAGATAAATCATCATTTCTGAAACTAAGGAGCTTTCAAAAGTATGCCAAACTGCATGCTACTAGAATACATAATCTACATGGTCAACTGTGTTGGTTACAAATGATTTGTAAACACTACATATGTAGTCTCACTTGAATCGGACGGGGCATACATGGATGAAGAGTCCATTTTTAGAATCACTCGATGATTATTCCAGAGTTATTTCGTCGGCCGACACGACTAAGTTCCATTTTGGCAACAACCGCAAAACCGATCATATTCTTCCCACAATATTTTGTCCTGTCATCTAGAGACAATACCATGATATTAACTTCAGAGATTTGTAAGCTCTTTCGCTCGAATGTATTCGCACGACAAGTTCATTTATCATCGACTGACCACACTTTGAATTCCACCCCATCATTTTGGTCGATTGTGTGACAATTTTGAAAATATCAATCTATCACTGAAAACGTTTCGTAATTCATATGTACTGACATCGGTATTTTGTCTTGAATTGAAGTCCATCGTAGATAGACCTGTTGTAGGCAGAGGAGATTTGGGGTGGCTCGGGAGAGGTCTTGTGGCATGGCCTACCCGAGGTGTGGGACCTGGGGATTCAGTACTTCTGTGGTGTGTGTTGGAGGAGCGCGGAACACTAATGACAGTGTTCTTTCGTTGAAAGAAAAGTGTACCGGTCAAATTGGAGGTCGCCATCTTGTTGGTGTCTGTTGATACACTTACTTGGACTCGGCTCATGGAGTTTTGTTCTTTACTTGTGCGTTTTCAGATCTCACACTTACTATCCTCACCGGAAGAGCATTCCTCCTGCGTGTTGCACTGCTACCGAGAAGCTTTTCGTAATTCCTACGCACCTCTGTCGGTATTTCGCTTGGCACTGCAGAAGTACATTCTGACAACTAATTTTGTCACAGCTCACGAGAAATGCTCACTAATTCCCGATCTTTTTGTCGAATTGATCAATACGGATCTTCGCCAAACTCTCGATATGACAGCCTAACTGAATCCAGTTATATTCGCTTTTTCATTTGATAGACTCATTGGCACTCGTGTAAATAGGCACGCGGTTGATAGTTTTGTATCACAAGCGTCAATAACGAAAGCTCCATTATACCGGGTGAGAGGTTTCCAATATATATTATGACTTACAGGATATGTTCTTGCAAAAATCACTTATGTTCAGTGTGACATGATGAAAATGAAGAACTGCGCACAATGTTCCCAATTCCATCTTTATTTTCTCTAAGTAATCGGCTCATATATTTGATCCTCATCAACTAAAACACGGGGTAACCAAACACAACATGGAGTGGATATTACCAAGAGGTCTAATGAGTGGCTTACCATCTAAACACTGCTAGGCACTCAAAGAGTGCAAATCGCACATCATGTGACCAAGACACTTGAAGCCAAGAGGGGAACGACGTGTGACCTACTTCACTGTAAGCCTACGTGAAATTTTGCAAGAAAATTCAGTATCAATCGCTTGAGGTCATTATGTGAAGAAAGACAAATATTGGTAAAAACATTCCACTTTGAATCACTAGTTTCAAGTCCTTATTTTTCCCTTTCAAAACAAACATTGTTGATGTGCAAAGGCCATGCATACTTTTGCACCTGAGTTCACGCATCCTGATTATGTGATATACTAGTTGAAAACACTTGTTGTGGCCCATAGTCAAGAAATGTAGCTGCTGCAAACCTGTCCTCCAACCTCTCTTCCACAGTATGGCATGTTTAGTTTCTTGGGGTTTTAGTTGAAGTGAACCAAGTATGTGGGATGACCACACCAGAAAGTAAAAACTGGAATGGAAAAGCACGTGGACGTTTACAGTTTTTAAAAGTCCAGCAGCAAGATGACACTAATCCTGGTTCGCGGACCATAACCGATTCTTTCAACAGTCAGTCCGTTTGTTCATAATCTTCATTTTCTCCTCTATCTCGTTCAACCTATTCTCGCTTTCTTTGTTGATGAATCTGCAGTGAAGATTATCAAAACTGAAAGTAAATCTCAAGTCTCGAAAACAAACCACCACTGCCCCAATGCCAACTTCTTCTCGGACAGTATCACTCAATGTGAGAAGTCTGAGAAGCTGTTTGTTACTCATACATACACCGGATTTGTCAAACTCTCATCGTAAGTGTATTCCAATTTGGCTTCTGTTTCACCTGGTAATTGAATCTCTTTACGAGAGAATCGTGGATGTGTGGTGAGAGTCGAAGGAACAGTGTATTCTCGAAAGGGAGTACTTCCGAAATAGAGATTTATCAGATCCACGGCAAACTTACGACATTCGTCTCCATTCTATCATGTGTAACACAATAAAACTCAAACAGCAGAATATAGGTTACTCTATTGCAGGTAAAAATGATATAATGACAGATGGGATCATTTCAAGCTGATCGGTAGTGATGAAATTCGAGCCCAGTATTCTCATGCGTGGTCTGGCAGGAAACCATTTCCTCGACATTGAATGCCACCTAGCAATCCTACTTGATTGGAGAAGTCTTGATCCGTACGACGCGGGCATTGGTTCACGTCGAAAGAACTTAACAAGTGGATGATCAACTGTGCGCGCAACAGTGTTGTCAGTGAAAAGTAGTCCAGTATGATGCAATCGGTCAGTGGAACGTTTTGTATTGACCTTAGGGAAATATGCACATGTTCTCGAATCTGCATCGGATGGCCAACCCAAACACCATACTGTAAAGTTGACGGAGGAGAGCTTCAAACGATGCGCATTCTTTCAAACCATGGAACATGAAAATCACTTCCACACAGATTACCCTCCTAACCACTAGTATCTTGATCGAATTGAAAGCGTTACTACAGTTCAAGACTGAAAGTTGGTCTTCTTTTCACAGTAGTATTATGCTGGACGTGCAATTTCAGTGACGTCTAAGAAAGGGAATGTATTTCAACCGAAATCAAACAGCCCATTGTAATGTACCCTGTGACATTAATCCCATTCAATTAGTTCACTTCTTACCGACGTCTAATTGCTTGAGGTCGCCAAGTAAGTGTGTGCTGTTTGTGCTCGATTTGTGTCTCCTTTTGTCTATCGTCCAAATTGCCACGGCTCTTCTGAATGACTTATGCTTAATTTCGGCTTTGTGAAATACCTTCAGCTCAAAGTGAACAATTGTGAAACACCGCTCTATGGTAGCTCTCATCTATCCGCAGATAATTATCTTAGTTCTCACTTGATCCCTCCTGAAATTCTAAAGTTTGCTTTGTTGTACAACTTCAGCGATAATAAAATCAATATAAGTCTGCCGTGGACCTGATAGACAACTGTAATACAAAGTTTCCTTTTAAACACAGCTCTTTGAGTCAACTTCTCAGAGAACATTACACTTAATGCTTTCAGTCATTCGGCCATTCGAACATCGAATCACTATGAAATCAACCGGTAGAATCATCGGACAGTATGGTTTATTGACTTCGATTGGTAGATAAATTTAGACTGAGGATCGGCGCACCCCACCAGTAACTTCAAATCAATCTGTGGATTGGAATTTTTTATATGGAATTGAAACATTTTTTATCGTCTTCTCATTTCCGTGCATGTATTTACGCACGTTGAGGTTGATTCAAATGCATCTACAGACGACAGTCACAGCCGTCAAAGGGATTACAGCCACAACTTTACAGTTGCCACACGAGGAGGGATACAAACTCCAACTTCTCAAACAAGTCCAATGGTCTTGTTCTCAGCTCGCCGAAGCCATCGCGAAACAAGATATCCGTGAAGATTCAAGAATAGTTCATTTCACGTATTCCACCAACAGACTATTTCATGACTTCAGAACTGACCATTGTCACACTACCCTGTCCGATTAGGTCCGATGATATTTTGGTCTACACAGTGACTTTGCCCAGTGCTTGTGTTTCGCTGCCCTTCTTTATGGATCGAGACTCCGTTATCATTTATGTAAACGGATAAGATGATAATGTAAAATAGTTGATTTTAGGTCAGCACATGCTGATGCATCTTCGTTCCCTCATTAGATTAGTATCGGAAACCGGAATCGTGTAACTGAAATAGTTAACAGGTTGCTCATACGGGTTTTGACGATGAGAATGTTTGAATCGTTTTTATTGTAACAACGAAACCGACCTTCTAACAAACACAAACGGATTCCGAAATGGTTCCAAGAGGGCCGTAATCCCAATCGTGAAAAGGAATGTGGTCCACCTTCGTAAAAAGTTATTCCGTCGATGATTCCAACAAGTTTCCGAGGAGACGAATGCAGTTGAGCCCTATTCCAGGTCCGCGTTTTTCTCCTGACTGTCAGGCATTGCATTTGCCTCCCGGTTACTCAACCACTCTCTCCTGCGCCAGGTCACATGCTTGTTCTCCTTGTTTTCAGCACAATTGATCCATATTTATGTTCTCCTTTTATCAGAAGGTAAAATATAACTTCAGAACCACACGGAATTTCAACATTATTCCAAACTGCATGCTGCTAGAATACACGATCTACATGATCAACTGTGTTGTTCACAATTGATTTGAAAGCATAACAGAGGTAGTATTTCTTGAATCATAGGGGGTATACATGGATGAAGAGTCCATTTTTGGAATTACCTGATGGTTATTCCAAAGTTATTTCGTCGGTCGACACGACTAAATTCCATTTTGACAACAACGCAAAAGCAACCATGTTCTTCCCGAGATATTTTGTCCTATCATTTGGAGAAAATACCATGATATACCCTTCAGATATTTGTAAGCTCTTTCGTTCAAATGTATACATACGGCAAGTTCATTTATCATCTGTTGAGTACACTTCAAATTCCACCCTGTCATTTTGGTCGATTGTGTGACGCTTTTAAAAATGTCAATCTACCACCGAAAAGCTTTTCGTAATTCCTATGCACCGCCATCGGTATTTCGCTTCGCACTGCAGAAGTCCATTCTGACAACTAATTTTATCACAGTTCAAGAGAATTGATTGCACACTCACCAACGTTTTGTCGCATTAACCAATACGGATCTATGCCACACCCTCGAGAGAACAACCTAACTGAACCCTCCCATAAGGCAAATTCATTGACACTCATGCAAATAAGCATGCGCTTGATAGTTTTGTATCAAAAGCGTCAACAATTAAAAATGCGATATACTGGATGAGAGAGATATCCAATATATTTTATGAATCACAGGATTTCCTTTTGGCGTCTTCAACTAAAACACGAAGCAACCAAAATGTTTAATGGAGTGGATATGAACCGGAGTTCTGATGGGTAGCTCACCAAGCACACACTGGTAGACACTCAAAGAGTGCAACTGGAACAGCACGTGACGAAGACACGTTAAGCCAAGACGGGATCGATACACGATTTTCTTCACAATAAGCCCACATGAAATTTCGCAAAACAAAATCAAAATGTCTGGAATTTGAGGTCATTATGTGACAAAATGACGAAAGTTGATGAAAATGCTCTATTTCAAACTATGAGTTTCATGTCTGAAAACGTTTTTGCTTTCCCGACAATTATTCCTGATGTAAAAAATCCGTGCATAACTTTGCACGTGAGTTCATGCTCCTTGGTTATGTGATGTACTAGTTGCACACTTATGGTGCCCCATAGTCAAGAAATGTAGCTTCTGCAAACCTGTCCTCCAACCTCCCGTCCACAGTATGGCATGTTTAGTTTCTTGGGGTTTTAGTTGAAGTGGACCAAGTATGTGAGATGATCAAAATAGAAAGTAAATGGGAGTTGAAAAACACGTGAACGTTTACAGTTTTTAAAAGTCCAGCATCAAGATGACACTAACCCTGTTCAACATGATCTCACTCTTCTCGTTGATGAATCTGCAGTGAGAATTATAAAACCCAATCACTTGAGATGTAAATATAAACCTGAAGCCTCGAAAACAAACCATCACTGTCTTAATGCCAACCGCTTCTCAGACTGTATTATTCAGAGTGTGAAGTCAGAGAAGCTCTCCGTTACTTATGCATGTATCCAATTTCGCAAACTGTGATCACTGAAAATTTCCGCGGCCTCGAATCGCAATGGTCCTGGTATGTCCGGCTCAGACATTCACACATAATGCGCGGAAAATCGTTCAACACCTCCCTCAAGCAATAATGCACTCTCATTGATGTTCAATCTTGCATTGTTTGTTGACTGACCGATACCGCTATGTATCGACCAGACCTGTTTGACTTGATGCGAATGTTCGCTGGAGCGTGACTGCTTGCTCGCCAGCTACTGTCGGTTTTCTTATTTTTGCTCACAAAAACAAAATAATTTTCACTAAGACGTGTTTCACTGCTTCCTACAATCAAAACACCTCACACCGTCGGAGACCTCCCCATACATCAGACTAACATTTTGGTTGAAACCCAATTCCAAAAATGCTGGTAATGCCCTTCCTCGCTTTGCACGAGCAGCTTATAAATATAGTCAAACAAAACCATTTATCAGTTCATTATTCGCTTCTAGAACTAGGATGCCAAGTTCATACAATAACCTTAGCAGCCCATTTTTAGACGTAATCAAAAGCATGTTGCCTGTTCCCAAGGGAACAGTTAGTGCACCAGCGGCGCACTGGTCATTGGTATCAAAAATGGAACACGCCATAGATCATGATAAATCATTTTAAAATCATTTTCTTCGGCTCTATGAAGAATAAACTCGGATAGGGCCTGGAGGCAGACCCTATAAATATCACAGAGTGTGAACCTTCTCCACCAATTGTCGATCTATATTTGCTTTGGTGGTAGTATAATTTAATTTTTATGGACATCACGAAATATGATTGTGAAGCCCAGAATGTTCAGGTTATATAACAGAAAATGCTACTATGGACTTAGTGATCCAGACGAAACCCAAGCGAATAGTAGGTGGTATTTGAAAGTAATAAGTAAACCGCCGAGTTTTGCTCTTTTTATTTTCAATAACAATATTTCTGTGACATTCCCCCCGGTAATTCACTTTGACTAACCAATAAATTTCAGAACTAGCTATGGTAGAAATGCTCGCCTTTATGTTTTTTTTTGAACATAGGATGAAAATGGAGATCAGGAAAACGTACTTCAGGCTTATAGCCCCTAGCGTTTTCCAATTGGATTTTAGTTTCAGCTCTATACCGTCGTCAAGGCCACCAAATTCCGGACGGGTAGAGTTAGTCTGATGAGCATTATATCCGTCATTTACAGATGACATGCGATGGACTTGGTGTCCCGTGGTTCGGAGTTAGGAAACTGCAAGGGAACAAGGAGGCAGATAAAACTTTGCGTCATTTTTTGAGCCCCAATGGTGATTGCATCTTAGAAACTTGAGACTTGAAGATCAATTACACATTTTGAGTGACAAGTTTGCTGCCCTGGAATTTAATTATCTTCCACTTAAATTAGATTTCTAAAATGCTGTCATAATTTGGCTTACGTAAGGTTTTACTGAATATTAGCTGGAAAAGGATATCCTAAAATCATTTGACTAAGTTTGAGGGTTTCCCGGTTCAAAAGCAAACCCATATTTACCCCTTTAGCTACAGTCTCCCGACTCTTGTTTCTTGTTTCATTGTGGGTCATTCAGTGGTATGGTCAGGTACTACTTGAGGGATACCCCGGGGGTCGCTTTGCGAGACTCTAGTACTGCTTTTGATTGTACGCTCTGGAAAGGGATTTCGTGTTTCGGTTCAATACATTTCAAGGATATACCGTAGGCCTCATAAGTATACTGTGGATTTTAGTCAAACGTCAGGCGTAGCAGCTTCTCAATACGTCATATCGAGCACGGCTGTAAATTTCTTACACTTTGCTTGTAGTTATCCAGTGCCAATCAACTTCCAACTTCTAATTATCACTCCCCAAAACATAGAAGTATGAAAGTCTAGTGAAAACTGTCAAAGCTGTGAAAATGTCAATGATTAGTTTGAATCTGGTTTTCAGAAAAACGGATCTAGACTTTCGTAACAACAATAATCCGTCACACAAATCTGATCAGTTGAAAAATGAACAGTGAAGCAAGACGTCAACGAATGTTTGAGGAACTTGAAGTTAGGAAGCCATAAATAAAGGGCTGTAGGGTTGTTACAAATAACAGTAGTGTATAGTTGTATGCTACTTGTTATTAGACTCTTGATCGACAGGGATTAGGAATGTTGGAGCGAACCGAAACGTGATGAGGTAACACGTGTAAAACACAATGGGCTAAAGAAAACCTAAAGACATTTACAAAGAGTGATAATATTCTGCAACGAAGTAACTAGCGTTTTCAGCTTCAAATTGGTAATTTAATACTATTGCATAGCTTTCTTTCGAACAAACAAAAATTCATCCGGTTCATCAGACGTTGTAGCCGAACTCGTGGGTAACAAGATGCATGCGCTTCTCTTTGGCAGGAGCCGTTAATGATGCTCGCGGGATACACACGAATACGTAAGGTGAAATATTCGATTCGGTACTCAGCGGTAAGACTGAAAAACCAGCAATCAACGAAAACTGGAGATAAAATAGCAATGCCTTTTCAAAGCATACACGTAGCTCTTCTGCTAGATTGTGCAGCAATCATCTCAACTTGGAGTATCTCGAAAGCTTGCTCAATACAATAAGCACATTAAATTAGTCGCAAATAACCTGAGAAATGTTGTAGTATTGTACATGACCAAAATAAGCTCTAGGTTTATCTTGACCGGAAATTATCGACTTCAAATTCGTTCTACCTTCGTGATAATGGTTTTAGAAAGCTAAAGCTTGCCAAAAATATACGGGCTGATTGTGTTCATGAAATTTGCAACTGACTGCATGCAACCTAAAATAGGAAGGCCTGGTACATGATCGAAACTAGGAAACTGACGAAATTACTGGGATGCTGACCAATCACTGCTAATTATTGTCACGTAATTACATTTATGGAGCTCCTTTTTGACCAATCAAAAAGTCACTTATCTAGACGAACACGGATTTACCAATCATTTGAGTGGAGAAGGAAAAAATGTATTGGTAGTCTTTGCTGGTCTCAAAGCAATTCGCTCATTGTAAAGAGCGCAAATTAGGTCAACTTTTATTTGATCGAAGTTCGAAAGTTAGTTTTCCTTGGTGGGATTTTAACTCACGCTTTGGCCCCACCCACAACTCGGTACCGCAAATGACCTAGCGGCTGCAGTTTGGAACCGTTCAAAAGAGTCTTGAGCATTTCTTATTGGGCTCATACTTTGCGTGACATGTAAATGACTGCGTAGACTTTGGTGTCATTACCGCATCCCCAAGTATTCGTACGGCATTCACATGCACGTTACTATTTTACTGATGGCGCTATAGTCCTGACAGAAGCTCCAGGTTCAGTTTCCAGTCCATCAAAAGAACTTGAAAATATTATCAACATTTTACCCTATTGCAACTCTTTCAGATAAACGTGAAGATCATCATGCAACGTGTTTCTCACACAGTTGCCATCAGACCATCCGAAATCGTTTAGAACAGATTACTTTGAGCATATCAAAATGCTTTTCTGCTAAGATTCTTACTGACACAATTGTGACTACGGTGGTTGGGGCATGCGTTACGTATGTCAAACACACGTCCACCGTATCGCGTCCTCTTCTCAGTTCCTCCTTGGGAGTGGAAGAGACCATATGCAGGTGAACAGATGACGTGGCAGCGAGGAATGAGGAAATGTACAGCAGACTTAGGAACAGTAGATGCTTCACGTCTCCGTGGTTGGGGTCCAAAAGATCCGTCTACCAGTTGGCTGGAGACACTGAAGGATATGGCTGCGAATCGCGAACAGTGGCGATCGTGTGGTCACCTTCTATCGAGTCAGAATGACTGATCGATGTGCGTTTGTACAGTTAGACTGTGTATTCCTTGTGTTGGCTACTAGGGAATTCTTTCCATTTTCCCACCCATTTAGGTCCAGTCCCTGTCCATCTTGTTTATTCATACTTTCTAATTCACCGTGCAACATGGTGATAAAGGCAGTGATCAATGGGGCTTGCCCTACTGTTTAACGCTGTACGATGATGATGATGATGATGATGACACAATTGGGATATATTTCACCAAAACTGCTCCACTTCAGTTAGGAAAAATCGGTGTGTAGCCAATAATAGGAGTCAACGATATATTAACACCTGACTGGCTCTAGCAGGTGTTCGAGTTGCAAGTGTTCAGTTACGGTACTTTTATTAGGCCTTGGTGAACAACGTGTGAAGTGAATCCCTAACGGCCAAAATAGAAAACGAAATATGTCTTGTGCTTGTGTATGACTAATGTCTACTGATTATCGTGCCCAAGTTACAATACATGACAAATCTGAAGACATTATTCTTTCTCTACTCGATTGGATACAGTCAGTGGGGCTGTAGGTGGTTCGGGAAAGTCTTGAAATTCAAACATCTCTTGTTTTCTATGGTGAATCCTATTTGTGTGACCTATCATGCGTAAGAGTATGAATCGCGGTCTTGTGAATGAAAGTTATGCAATCTGTTCACAGATCGACAGCTTTCAGTTTTACGCGCACATTTTACGATTGAGAAGTTTGTACGGCTGGTGATCCCTCCAGGGTAAATCACCTGCTTCTTCTTTTCCCTGTGATAAATCATGCCGAATTACCTACTAATGATGATGACAGCAGTTAGACTTCAATTTATAACTCCCGTAACGACGAGGAGGCACCTTGGCGTATCGTGATGGCTTGCATGCATTAATGACCCAAAGAGCTATGCAGGATGGCTTCCCTGAGCTGAAGATGCAGTCATGCCCGACAGGTCAAGGGGTAGAGACTAGACGAAGTCCTGCCTCTGAGCCAGTTGGTGGGCAATATCTGGGTCTAACCACTATGCTCTTGGGGAAGATAATTCAACAAATAAACACGGAGAGGAACAGTTCACCCGTCTAAATACCTCCACTAGATGGGCGTAGGGGTGGAGTATCTGGGGTTCCTCTTGAAGGAGGGAGAAGTCATCGCACTTAGTTGGGCAGCTGTCGCCCACCCAAGATAGGCAGCCACCTGCCCTATGGCTGCCACCCGGTCTACATTCTACTTGCTCCATTGGGTGCATGGGGCCGAAGACTGAGTCCGAAAGGTGGATCGATAACAAAGCACCAGCGAAGACAAGAGAAAACCCATGCAATAATTTGGTCTCACGTGACATACCAGGAGAAGTTCCTTCACGGGTGCTTCGGTCACGTTCCCTTGCTAGGCTACGCACCACTGCCTGGTGGGTGAGACTTTTGATTTTAAGGCTCCGGTAAGGGTTCCCAAAGAAAAACCCCTTCTGCTGTGTGGGCAGCCGCGAAGAATGGTTTGCACAGAAGCCTCCAGTATCTTTCCTGTAAAGGGCCTTACCTATTTTCCCACCCTAATTTAAGGTGCACGCAAAAAGCCACGGGAAATCGTGGCTGTGTTGAAAGCAGTAGTTCAGAAGTTGGGTATAAATCGAATACACTTCTCAAGCATATATGTTCACTTCGCTTGGTAACCTTTACCATCCACGCACGATATCAGATAGGGCAACAGGCTGCCCTCGCCAAAACACTCGACACTTTTAAAATAGACGCACGCTGTGTCTCCCAAACACGCATACAAGACCTTACTTCTGTGATAACTCTTCGTACCCCGGGATACAACCTCAGTTTCTCACTTCACTCTTCGAGTGTCGGGTGATTTCGGTGTTTAGATCTCGTGGACAGGCTGGCACTGGGATTGTTTTGAGCATGGAAGCTGAGTGTGCACTGCTAAACTGAATTCTAACCAGCAGTCGTTTGTGTGCAGTTTGGTTGGACGGCTTTGTTCGTGTCAGGAATAACAAACTGAATCACTAATGCTTGTTGAAGATTTTCGTTCATTTTGACACACGTCTGTGGACCCAGGTCACGCTTCCGTTTACTTCTAGTCGGTGGTTGTACCAAAGTAAATGCCACCTGTCCCACACCTTTGCTCCTGGAAGATAGCCTTCGATACGATTTCCAGACGGAGCTGCCTACACGATTACCCGTGCAACCGGATAAGCACGACTCAGATGAACGCTGGGAACAAATCAGTGAAGCACTTTATGCCGCTTCGGATGCCATCCAGCACTCTGGTTCAAATCGGTCTCACAAACGATGGATATTGTCGACGTCAACCGCTCCAACTGGCTGGGAGCTTGAGAATTGACCGTGAACAGTGATGGATTGCAAAATGTGAGAAAATAGGAAGGGCTGTGTCCACTGGCAGTGGTTGCAATCTTTTCCGTTTGATTAGAGCACCGGTCCACAGAAATTCAGAATAGGTGAGGTAAATAAGGAATCCGGTAGCACATTGATTCGCTCCTAGGGACGTCGCTCCTCCTTCGGAAACGGAGTGAATGCAGGAAATAGGTTACATAAAAAGTTATAATGCCTCTGGACCAGACGCGTTGTCTCCATCTTTTTTCAAGGAAGGAGGCGAAGCTATGGTTTCTGAGCTAACAAAATTCCTACGGATTATTTGGGATAGAAGGCAGATTTCCGGAGAACGGAGTGAATTGTTGATTGTACCAATTTACAAGGAGAAGTGGGTCCTCTTTTGAAAACCACCGAGGAATAGCTTTCTAAGTATTGAGTCTAAATTGTTCACCGGTCGTATTCTCAATCGATTATCTAGTACCCGCGAAATGTGTACTTGTGAGAATCAAGCCTGGAAGTGGTTGTATTGACCACATCTTCACTCCTCGACGAACCTTAGAACACAGACACATCTTCCGTAGGCCTGCAATATGTGTCTTTTTTGATCTGAAAGCTGCGCTCGAATCAGTTGACCACAGAGTTCTGTAGAGCTACCTCTCACTGAAGGGTGTGCTAGAGAATTCTCTTGTCTTTTCAAATGCTTGTTTGCGAACAGCCGAAGCCGAAATCGTGCTCACAGCAATCTTTTCCCCGAGTTCGTCACCGAAAGTTGTGATCGTCAGGGTTGCCCTCATTCACTTTTCCTCTTCAATTTTGTAATTGAAATGATTCTTGAGATTTCCTTATATTCGTGTGCGAATAGCGGCATCGATCTTTGTTCAGGCGATAAACCGTCCGACCTGGAATACACGGACGATATTGTTCTTCTGAGGGAAAATCCAGGTAAATTGCGGACTCTCTTAGATAGCCTAAACTACAGTTTAGGAGTGTTTGGCAAGCATTTTGAACCTTTAAAATGTAAAATGCTTTTGCTCGACTAAGTTAACTCAAAACCAAACTTCACCTTGGCGGGATAAGCTCTAGCTGAGTTTGATAAATTTTGTTACGTGGGCAGTTACATTTAACCAGGTGCACAGGTTTCGAATGAAGTACCATTGGGAGTACATAAGGTGCGTTCGGCTTTTTCCAACCTCCATCATCCGTGGCTCCTGCCTGACATCCGATTGTCTGTTAAGAGTAGAAGGTACGACGCGGCGGTTAGGTCCGTTCCTTTATGCGGTTCAGAAACATGGTATTTGAGGGTAGGAGATAGACGGAGACCGTCGGTGTTCGAGCCCCGGTGTTCTTGTAGCATTCGCCGAGTATGGTGGGAACACCGTATCAGCACTGCTGAGGTTAGGCGTAAGGTTTCGGGAGCCAGATGTTAGTCTCTGGATCAAGTACTAAATCTAAACCGGCTAAGATGGTTCGGTCATGTGTTACTCATGCCCACCAATAGGCTTCCTAGGCGTACGTTGTTCTCTGAGACCGGTAATGATTGAATGGTATGTCGAGGTAGTCAGTCCACTTTATGGGAACGAAATATTAAAACCTTGACCGGTAGACTTGGCACCGTAGGGGGTGTTACACTTTAAGCTCAGGGTCCACGTGATCCGTTTACCAAATTGTTGGAGGCATGAAGTGATATGGCTAGATGTCGTGGTCAGTGGCGTATTGCATTCGGACTCTTTCCTTGTCCTCTCAACTTCCGCTGGCCACTTTGAATTTTTTGGATCTTTATCACTATGCTTTATTCTTCTTGCCCTTTACTGAACCACGCTGGAAGGTAGCAACCTAAATCAGAGCACAGCGGTGCGTGGTTTATGGTTGAATGAACTGGAACTGAAACTGAAATCACTCCGAAGTAACTACTAAGAATGATGACAGTAGTTAGACCTGAATTTATAAATCTCGTGGGATATATTTAAGCACGAGTGAAAGTGCTTGAGTCAACTACCCAAATCTGTAGATTAATAATTCATTTCTTGACTCGTGTTTACAACCCACTTAGTTTCCAATAATGTTTAACCTTTAATTACAGATAATCGTTGGAATATTGACAGGCGTAAATGGAAACTTTGACAGCCAAACTTCGAATAATCCGGAAAAATTTAATTTAGTTTCGTCCGAATTAGATGGCCAGAAGGCTTCCTCAGTGTTTCCATCGGTTTGTCTTGATTTACCTCATAATTACAAATTTTAAAGATGACGATAGTAAAACACTTATCGTAAGTAAATCGCACATCGACCACCATATTAATAATACAATGGTGACTAAGGTAACCTATATGATCGTCAACCATAAAATAATAAACAGCAACATTTACCGTGAAAGGCATGAAATACTTCCAGATATTTACAATGTTATATTTCTCTTCAGCTGTCTGGAGCTTTTGCATTTTTGAGAAGCTTGGAGAGATATGTAAAGCCTCCACTTATTTGCAGGGGTTACAAGGATCTTCATACGTAGCAGCAATACAAATCTCCTCGATGTTCCCCAAATGTATAAACTGAGAACGAATGATAAGCCTTCCATAAATATGTACTTTCGACGAGTCATTTTTGTTCTCGTTAATTCATAATCGGCTGACATTTCCGGAAAAACTGAATAGAAAAACCGTTATTACTTTACTTTTACAAACGAAAAAATGGAGTACAGTGCGTCCATTTGGTATTTCTCACCTTTACTGGACCTATTTCTAAATCATTTCTGCTCAGTAAAACCAATAAAAAGCGTCCCTTTTTCATTGCAGATGCTAATCAGGGACAAAATTTAGAGATAATCTCCGCAGAAGGATCAGGAGTATCGGTTTGCACAAACCGTGAATTGAGACCAAAATGATAGATCCTGAGTAAATATACTATGATGTTGACAAAAACCGACCATCTTCTTAGGATGCATGCTCTACTGCTGTATAAGAAAGGATAATATTGGTTCAGCCGACTGCTATCCGAAAGGACCATCGGATTAGATTTGCAGGACATAAATCTGCGTCGTCCATGGTTGTCGTGTGTTTTGTCCAACGATTTCATATACAAATAAAGTAGTAAAATGAAAAAACCCTTGATGAACATCTGAAAACAAGGCGTAGGCAAACATATGTTTTCGGTGATTTCATTCTCAAGCCAATTACAATCACATTTACATGAAACAAAATAAGGGAAGGAAAAGGACAAATTTAATCAGTTAGTCAATCAGTCAGTCAGTCACTCGACTGGTTAGCCGACTAATCGATAGATGAACAGGGGACATGGTAAAATCACGTGTCGTCGTCAGAGGCTTGGATCGGTATCACATTCGAGCATGGCGTCATTGACCTTCAGCCACGGAAGTTCAAGTGCTTGGACCAGCTTCTTTTGTGGACAAAGGTTGGGCGGCAATAACAGGATGCTGATTGCCTCAGCCGTCGCTAGTGTTCTGTATCTGACTGATTTTGACTCATTCGGTTGAACCCTGTATAGGACACTGAATGATGTAGCCGGATCAACCTTGTGGCCTGTGTCTAACAGATGGGCGAGAATGGAGTTCCATACAGCCCCTCTTCCTCCAAGTTGAAGCCAACGTGATTGATGCTCTTTAATGCGTTTAGGTAAATGCCTTGATGTTCGGTATCCTATATTACTTTCAATGAATCCGTCGGGATAGCCGTTTTCCGAAAGGATCCGACGAATCATTCTTTACTCCGCCTCCTGATGTATCATCCGAGCAAATACGTGCACCTGTGTTGCCACATATTTGGGTCGAACTACAAGGCATTTATCTAAACGCATTAAAGAGCATCAATCACGTTGGCTTCAACTTGGAGGAAGAGGGGCTGTATGGAGCTCCATTCTCGCCCATCTGTTAGACACAGGCCACAAGGTTGATCCGGCTACATCATTCAGTGTCCTATACAGGGTTCAACCGAATGAGTCAAAATCAGTCAGATACAGAACACTAGCGACGGCTGAGGCAATCAGCATCCTGTTATTGCCGCCCAACCTTTGTCCACAAAAGAAGCTGGTCCAAGCACTTGAACTTCCGTGGCTGAAGGTCAATGACGCCATGCTCGAATGTGATACCGATCCAAGCCTCTGACGACGACACGTGATTTTACCATGTCCCCTGTTCATCTATCGATTAGTCGGCTAACCAATCGAGTGACTGACTGACTGATTGACTAACTGATTAAATTTGTCCTTTTCCTTCCCTTATTTTATTTCATGTAAATGTGATTGTAATTGGCTTGAGAATGAAATCACCGAAAACATATGTTCGCCTACGCCTTGTTTTCTGAAATAAAGTAGTGTTCTGTCCTCTGTACTACGCCGTTTTTCTACCATTATTCCAATTTTATCGCCAACCAAACATACCCGTACAGTATCCTTTCCACAGGGAGACATCAAAATTTGACTTATTGATACGAAACCTCTTTAAGTTCTCTCTTGTATGTTCTATTTCAGAAAGAATTTATTTCCACTTATCCACACACATGTGCTCACACAGACTTTCACGCCGTCCACGCCGCACAGTAAGCGCCACACTTTGAATCTATGTTCTCTGGTGTTTCACCACAGAACCTTTGGTCCTTTAGTGTATGTCACAAACTTGTCAGTTCGAACATTCATTTTTCTGCCCAATACCCATTTTGATACCAGTCGGATTACTAGAGAAATTTCAGCTTTATTTTTGAGTAACGCTGAAGTATTCTTCTTTGGAATAAAACTGCATATTATACCCTTCTGATCACAAGAAAACGCTCTCGTTTATTATATTTGATTCAGTCACTCCTGGCTGATCTATCCTTAGATCTGGAGCATCTCAAACCTTATCTCCCAGAAGACTACTGTGTAAAACCTGAGGATGCCGCTCTCCGGAGCACTGATGAGCCCTGCAGTTAAATGTTGGACAAACCGGTACCCTCAGTGGAACCCGGCGATAAAAACACCATGACACGTGCGAAAAAGGCGTTCCTTATTTGCAGGTCGTCTAATAAATGGTGCTATCTCCAACAGGGTCAGTTGAGCTCAGTGACTGCTCTCAATGCAGCAGGTTCTCCTCATACTTGATCCCATGACATCAATGGAGAATTTGGATGGACCCACGGACATCGTCTTGGAATATTACGTGACAATCTAGCGTCGCGTTGCGTTACTCGAAATAGTCCACCATAGCTTCAAGTACGCTATCCGCCTATATGACTGGATCCTCACACTAGTCTGCTGTTGTCCACAAGTAGTCACTAGCTCCAACTTCTTGCGGCCCGGCAAACCCTAATCTTGTTTCCTCGTTTCGTTCAATATCAAATAACATGAATATGAGCACGATTCCACAACATTCACGGCCAACCTAATAAGTCAGCAGTTATCATCAACGACTGCATCTGGTTCTCCAAGCCCATGTCGCCTCTCCTACTCCATCCAATAATCCGGCTGTTAACGTTTTATAATCAACATAGAATCTGATTTCACCATGATTTATTGACCGACAACATACGTCCATCAACCTTTTGCATTTAACTTTACAAGCCAATGAGGATATAACAGTCAAACGTTTTCGTCAATTTCCCATCACTCTGGATTTGGGCTGATGGCGACGAAACTCATGGGTTTTCATATCAGGAGACAATGTAGTTCTAATCATTTGTGCCACTGTTTGTCACGATTCTGTCTGCAACTTGAATTAAAACCTAACTGTGGGACGCCTCGTACAATCCTTTTGTATTTCGCTGGCTATTGCGAACTTACCATTTTCCGCCAATTCAGAGAATTTCGCACTCTTCACTTATCCTTGCCAGTTTAACGGGAAAATTTTCATATTGAATATCAGTGAAGTCTTTCGCCATTGTGACTCGACAAAATGAGACAGACCGGAACTGAGTTTTGTCATGTGCTTGACCTTGGAATAATGCGATCATCATCCAGACCGTGGGCTTAACAGTTGATAATGATTTGAAGTCGTCAGGTGATCGGGAACTTTGTGAGGCTATCAAGCCCTCACGAAAATCAGGTTGCCTGACTGGTATCCCATTCCACATGAGAATGAATTCGCACGGCATTTCTGAAGAATATTTTTATACCCTAAATGATGGTGTAGAGGAACCACCGAGTCCCCGTGACTGAAATGACGTCTGCAACATCCCCATCATCATAGCTTTCACTCTTACAGATTCCACTCGCATTTCCCACGAGTAGCTCAATACGGTAATAAATGTCCTGATTTTCGACTACGAGGTTGAGCGCAGAGCATCGTTTGCTTTTTCCCATTGATGATCGTTTAGTAACAAGCAGTTCAACGGATGTCGATGTGATACAACTCAGTGAACAGTTAACAGATTGTCAGCAGTGTAACACACAAATAATTAGGACCGTTGCACGTTAGATGTGACCCCGTTTGAGTTTCTCAGCTGGCACATCCACGAAGTCAGTGTTACCTCCGGCCCCAAGTAATAATTGAAACTCCTGAGTACTTTAAAACAATAGTGCCATTCCAATCCTCATTGTACTTGCATTAGCTGGCCACTAACTGATAGTTTCAACTCTAACTCCAAAGATTTTCAGTTCATCCCTGAGTTTCACACAGCTTTCTCTGATGCCAAGCTAACAATCTTCGACTTTGTGATGTCAACCTATCTCATTTCCGAACCCAACTTAGACTTTATTCTCACGACAGATCAGTCTACCACAATCGGCCGCGCTGTGCTCCGCCTGAAGGCTCATAAAGTGCTTCAAACTTTGGGACCTCTCTGGTAAGCACCACTCAGATGGCGATGGTTCTTTTTTCGGTGGTACTCTTCTGCTGGAAAGTTGGGACCTCACGTTTCCTCTACATTCTGCTGTGTAATTTCTTGTCATCTTTATTCGGAGAATCACCCCCATCGCATACCCTACACTAAAACGTATTTATGATTGTAATTAGCATGACTAACTCAATGGATACGTCTTCTATACCCTGTCCAAAGGAGCTTTTCTACCGATCCCTACTAATCTCTGATGATATAATTATTTCCCCTATCTCAAGAGACATATATGGTCCTTTACCATTGACTAATTAACTATGCTATCTTTACCCATGTGCTGATCATAAACCAGTTTCACCAAGGACACATTTAGTGCATACATATTATTGCATCACCTTGGGATTTCTTCAAACAATTGTCACTGATAGGGTTGTTCAATGTCAGTCCAATATCTTAAGTGGTTTTGCATTCTTCCCCTGAGGTCAATACTACTTCATGTCTGTCTATTATCATTCATCTTATAAACTGATCGAGATATTGCCATATTGCAGCTTCTCGTACATACACTTCCAAAGCAACCAAGAGGACAAATGTTCTTGAATTATTTGTTGTGTATCTTTGATACCATAAAACTGGGCTTTGGGCTTTTTCCACTGATTTCGTGTGCAACACGTCCCTTTATTTGCCTGATGAGCGTCTAATCCTGCATTCGATCTTCTAGATCCCTCCTCTTCTTCCAGAACCTCCCTTCATCAAGCTCACCTTCATCTCACTCACATATCTTCAACACCGCCAATTGGTTCCCATGTTACTTTTTCTTTTTTAGTTCCCCTAAATGCCTACTCCAATCTTCCTAATCATGGTCATATCTCACCACTTCTCACAATGACAAATTGTTATTGCTGTTAAATTTATTGTACGTAAACCCTTTTGTCTCAAATGCGTAAAAGTAACGCATCTTGATCTTTTATCCACTTCGAAACTCCCGATTCATAACCTCAAAGTTCTGATTGTCATCCACAAATCACCTCCCGTTCCGGTAGAAAGGTCAGTAAACCCATAAGTTTCGAATCTTTACCTAATTTTTCGTTTCATCTAGCATTTACCTTTATTTGCTTGATACACTTACAATGCAGTTCTGTAATGCACTCTAAATCAGGCTCTACACACCGCTTACTGACACGGTGTCCCCTACTGTTGCCTTGGCTAAAAGGTGGGGCTTACAGCAAATACGAATTGGGCACAAATAAATGCACTTTATGCTGAATCACCTAGTGCTCTGCGCACACACATGCGGCTTCAATGCTTTATTTGCCCTGATATAAACCCAAAAATAACTTTCCTATCCCAAGCCAAACTGCACTACCTATCTTATCGCATCATGTCAAAGATGACGCTTTTTTTCACTTGTGATGAACAAGACTCACCAGAAGTATTCCACCTCGCAACAGATATGTTTCTATACTCTTCGAATGTATGCACTGGCAAGGAGAACGAAACATTCAATTCATGTTTACCATTTGAAGAGGAAATATTACACCGAATCTGTTTATGAAAGCCCTATCACAATTCCTCTGTTCCTAAAAGCTTTTTATGCTTTCTGACAAGTGTCCCATAACTGCAGGCCCTGGTCCAGCTATCTGACATAGTTTGCTGCCATTCGTCGGAACAGTGGCAGCTTGGGTTCTTGTTCCGTTATAGACATGGTAAATCCTCACCCATTTCTCGCACACGCATGTTGTCCCATGCTCAGCGACACCATCAAAAAGGGAAGAGCACACAATTCTCACCCACTGTAATGAGCTTTATAAATATGAGTGTTTGATACAAAAGTCAAAAAATCCAGTAGTCAGGTTCTCAAAATATGGAGACTAAAAGTGACCGGAAAATTTACACTCGTACCTACTGATTTGATCAGTAAAAAGTCAGAAGAAAACAAGACGAAATTATCAAAATCTTGAAAGACATTACGTAATAATAACGGATACGGAAGGTTTACAAAATGTGCCCATCAATCTTCCCCAACCCCACCGGTCACATTGTCCGACCGACCCCTACTTGGGTTCCATTGTGTCCATTACTGAGAGTTTGAATATCGGTTCTGACTACAAAATTCACTGTGATCTTTGAACGTGGATGAGGTTAGCATAAATGATCGTGGGTGAGAGGTAGATTTTATCTGTGAAAATGAGTAACATATTCCTAAATAACAGTGAACACTAGGTCAAACTGACCATGGATATTTGACGCGTCGTAGTTAAACCTAACATTTACCATTCAGCGCTGCAGAAAAATAGGAGCATATGAGGGAGAAGACATGGACGTCAAAAGCCGACGACCCTATTTATTTAACATTACGAAATCATTGTGGAAGTGTTCTACCAACTTGGCTGCCATCGGTGAAACCGACTAGCCTAGACATGGTTAATTTTTCTGATCGAAATAATATATGGTGTCTTCGAGCACATCATGTGGCAGTGGTGGGGTAAGGCTGAAACCTTTTCTTATTCAAGTCGGAGCTATCACAATTTTGGCATTAGATCAAACGTGCTTTTTCTTGCACAACCTAATCAAGGGCCCCAAACGAGCACCAGCTTATTGAATTCGAAGAAGTCATAAATCCAACTTGTCCACACTTTCCCAACTTCCATCATGCTGAACCGATTTTAAAGACTTTTGGTCGACAAGAGCACTAGACTATTCACACAATGTTTCATCTGTCCAAAACCTACTTTGCTCCAGATGATGGGAATACAAACATCCACACACATCCACACACACACACACACGCACACACACACACACACACACACATACATACATACATACATACATACATACATACATACATACATACATACATACATACATACATACATACATACATACATACATACATACATACATACACACATGCATACATACTACATACACACATAAACACATACATACACGGTTCGTGTATAGTGGCACCTCACGCAGGTACACAGCACGCTTCAAATGTGCACAGTGAAATGATAGAAAAATATATTTAAATAAAAAATGATTCTCTACTGCACCAAAGTTCGGTTCAAATATATTCATGTGGAGTTTTATGGACAGTTTATCTGCTACCGTTTTCGCTGTTGCCTATTTCAACAACAGTTTGAGGAAATAAGAAACCAACAGTGGATACCGAAAGTTCGAAAACTTTCCGGGGACAGATTAATTTCTTCTTCCAACTTTATCCTCAGAATACCGGCGACCAAATTCGGAGAGCTATCGTGCTGAACCTGTCGAACAAATGCAAAGAGACAAATACTTGTTCATTTGGTGTGCTTAGAAATTTATTTTCGTATGTTCAACATAAACCAATACACCTCTGTGCTTTCGATGTGATTTCGGTTGTTATTTCGCTGTATTGTTTTGTCAAAAATAGATCGAAAGGAACAGAATTCCGGAGTAAAAGAGAACACTCAGAAGGGGAAGTCATGGTTATGAGTCACTCATGCACAGGAACAACAGCAACGCAATTACTCCACTCATCATGGTACCTAGCCGGGTCAAAAAGCAATTATCCACGGTGAACACGAACTAGCAAGCTTTACACCTCCTAAATGTGGAAATCCACCCACTAGTTTTTATATACTCTTCCCCATTTCTGGTATGAACCCATTCCAACCCATTCTGAATAACCTACTTGCTCCGAAAACCGTGTACCCTGAGTACATCTATCCATAATCATAAGTAACACATGCCAAAACCGTGCTGCTCTTCTTGGATCAAGAATTCGTTCCATTGGCTGACATCTTCTATATAATGCGGCACGTTTAACGCCAGTACATTGTATTCCCATCGGACTGAACCGAAACCGAGGCTCACAAACCAAAGAATTTCCTGCTTCTTCTACCCGAAAGACCTTGTATTTAAACCACATGACGTGACAAATTTGACCGCGGCAGCATATACTCACACCCTGACGGAAAATCAGACCTCATACTGCATCAAACCTCGCTCAGATTTTCTGGAGCTAAATAAACCTTCCAAGTAAGCGGGTAAAAATATACACACTTCGTTTGACGTTCCCTTTGCTAGGGCTCGGCGAATCGTTAAACCATGCACACAATAACATTTTACACATCGCAAATACAAAGTGCATCCTAACTACCGCAACATCACCATTAAACCACCTAGAACAAAAGACTGGAACACATACGAATTTTCATTTAGCATCACAAAACTGCCTGCTTACTACAAATGAGACAGTTGACGGCTCGAGCAAAGGCCGATGCCGTTATCCTCCAGAATTATTCCAACAAACAAAAAATTGAAAGGAATTACAATACGGCTCATCCCGGAAAATACCACAGATCGAGTGAAAGATTGTCTCAACCTATTCACTTGCAATGACCGAAAAACAGAAGACTTTCTCCGGCTCGATCTTCTAGAATCAGACACTCCGGCTAGGTTTCCCTTGAAAAATCGTATATGGCTGTAAGCAACCGCAAGGCCTGACTTGACCAGAGTTCTTTCTTTACCCTCGCAAAAAAAATGCATTCTGGATTTCGGAATAGCATACTATCATGGGACACATCTGAGATTTGCTCGGTGAAGAAATATGAAATCTGAGAGGCTTTTCAGTGAATACGGGAGCAGCCACATTATAAAGGCTCGTCCGAATGCATCCCGAGTACAGTGGGCATGTGATCACTTGGAACAAAGTCACGTGTTGATAGGCTCAGAAATATTACGAACACTGGTACGTGCATCTGTATTTACAGGACCAGTGGTGAATCGACGGGGATCAGCTTTACTTACCCACGTTAAGTCACCGATGAATTGCAACTTGCTTTGTATCAAAAGTCTTTGTAAGTGAGCATCAACTGGAGAATGCTGTTGCATCAAACTGTTGTGACCCACGATTTCTTTTCTACAGCCTGTGTGGAGACCTGCAAACAGTATCTCAACATGTGACTTCAATCCCTCCAGCCCGTTATAGAAAACCAGAAGGCACAATTCAGCTCACCAAATCTGTGTGTGTACAGAAATTACTATGTGATATTTGAAGCGTAAATCGAACGTTTCGGAACTCGAGCGTCCTGTTGGGTTCAAACTTCTGAGGCCCATTAGGTTTCTGAAAACTTTTGCCTGGTTGATCAATAATCCGTTGACCAGATTTGCGTCAGAATCTAGATGAATGCTCGATCGGCAAAAGAAGTTCCATCTTGAGTACTCCGATAAATTATAGGTTATTTATTATTCACTCCGGCTTGGCATACTCGAGTTGGTTTGATGACTAGTTTAAAAACGTTTTTTTTGTTTGTTTGTTTTTAACTTTCCAGCAAAAAAGAGGGAGCTTTTCAACTTATAAAATAAATGCGTACACCATGGTCAAAATAAGCTTTGACGACCTGGCCATTCAAATGTCCAGACCGAACCTTTTCTTTCATGAAGGCTATCACAAGAGCTGGTTGCTTCCTTGGATCACCAATAACTTTTATCTTTTTATCACAATTGGATTGGTCAATCACGTGTCGAACTCACTCGGCTTGCTCTATCATAAACTCAGGTGAATGGTTTAGAGCACATCGGAAACGGTATCATAACGAGTGTGTGGTCGAATATTATTTCATGCATCATCTACATACCAAATAATCATCAAGCAGACGTCAGTTAAATCCTCAAGATATTTTTTATTCATTCGCTGCTACTCAATGTATTTTTCTCCAACGCAGTCTCTCCTGTTTTAGGTAAACCGACGAGGTCACCGACAATGGGAATGAGGAGGAACTTATGAAAGAGTCATGTAAAAAATAAGAAGACATTTCAAATTATTATGAGTGAAAACCTTCAAAATAACCCAATAGGTTGAGGGTGTCAACCAATCGAGCTATTTTGGATGCTGTCCGACTCTAGTGTAAACAGCTCTCTTCCAACTTGGCTGCTGGGCCCCATTATGAAATTGGTGTAGTAGGAGTGGATCACACTCATTATCCACCCAAGTGTTATAAGAAAATGACCTTCTGCACAGTAAACCAATACATAGATTATGGCCTGTATTAGTTTTGGTGAAGATTTCAGATTTCATGGTCGAGTTTCCAATGCCCTAGTATATATTTAATGCATACACTAACGTCAGTCGAGGGAAATTTCCAAACTCCCAGTATCTGTAGAGCGCAAAAACGAATGAGATTTAATTGTCTTCCAGTTACAATAAAAAGGGATGGAGAGCTGTCGGCTAATGGGAAAAATTGCTTTAGTTCAATAGTGTAAAGTACGAGGATAAGTGAACAAGGTCATGGGAATACCGCAAAATACGAACGTCGTGGATTAGAGAATGGCTCGAGCACAGACATCCACATTATTCAGAGAACAGGAATAAGGGAACCCCAAGTTGACAATGAACGACATTCAAATAATCTTTTCACTTATCACACCCGAAATTTTCAGCACACATTTCCAGCAAACAAATCGGTGAGAGGACTTTTGGTGATGCAGTATTAGTCAATACAAAACAAATGACAATATGGAAATCAAATATGATTACGATTGGAGATCGTAAAACTGATATATTCACATAAATATCAAAAGTAACTTTGAATAGAAATACATATATTACTGGATACATTTTTTTATAACAACCATCCGGTACTCGTTCATTATGAACTCTGATACCTCTTTTTTTGAAAATTATAGCCAGAATAAAGAACATTATTATCCAGCCCACTTGTTGATTCTTCGCTTATATTACCTGTAATCTGAAGAAAATGTGATACAACTTTCTGGAATCAGGTATGTCCACTCACTTCCTACTGGCTGATGAACCCTAAAGAAAACGCATCTGTGCATTTTTGACAGCAACAAATTAATTCAACCGAAGTGAAGGTGACGTTTGAGTAGACTTGCAATCGAGTCTTTATATTTCTACACTATCTTTAGAGTGGCGATCTGAGCAATAGGGTGTCCCACAAATGGAATGGTATGCTGGTCATATTCATTCTCGTTTTGTCCCGGTCAAATCCAAACGAATGAGTTCCTTCGCTTCACATTATTGACCAGATTTTTTATTACCTGATGATTATGATGGACCCATGAACTATGATTGGCTGAGACGTCGGTTGTACTAATTGCGATCGGTCGACTGGGACATTGAAGAAATCTGAAATCATGACGGGGAATCTGTGCGAATCACCCCGTGATCGGGTGAACTCGATGAACGGTTCGGTGATAGCAATTTTGAATACGTGTGAGCGTTCTTCCCATGAACAAATTATTGAAAATGCTACGACTGATCAGTTAACCCACTGTGGCAGAATCCAAGTGTGAAGGTACAGGTTGACACATCGTCCATGGATGGACAAGTCTCGTTGGCAGACTTCACATCGTCATCTGTCAAAAATAGCCAGCAAGTAAGCCGTCAGCAGAGCAGATCGTTGGTTGAGCAAGCAGACATAAATTGATCGATTGCCTAGAACTGAGGACAAGATTTAAGTCAGCAAAACGGATCGATGGACAAATCAGCGACCATCAGCAGTCTGAACCCACTGCTGCTGAACCAGACGATCCGATTTGTAGCCAGAATGGCCATTTGGAAGAGATGGTCATGAACAACAGTTGGACAAATACTTTTTTTGTCCATACATATTTTGTGTGTCTAGTTGGCCGTGATTTTTTTCGCAAAGACTATAGTGCCCCAGTGGTCGTTGATTTCTTTTCCCGTCTGTATTCTGTAAAGTAATCGCTATGTCTGCTGATCGGAAACTCTGCTCAGACCCCACCGTTGGGGCGATCACGCTGCACAAACCAGCATTCGCCCCAGCTGGTCCAGAACTCCGGTTCAAGCCGGTCGAGTTAGAATTCGAAAACTGCAGTATAACCAGTGACGCCAGCCGTTTCAGGTTGGTAGCAGGCAGCGTCCCGTCGGAGGTCACAATGCAAGTAACGGACGTAATAATCTCTTCCCGAAGCTATGAGGCTTTAAAGGAGGCCGTCATTGCCCGCACGACCCCAAGGCAGGACCAAAGTATGCAACAATTTCGAAACTTTGAGCTTGGAAGTAGGAAGCCCTTCGAACTGCTGCTTGAGATGCAGCGCTTGAGAGGACCCACGGTAGGCGAGGACCCGCTCCTAAGGGAAATTTTGGCTGCAGGGTTTGTCGCACAATATTCCAGTTTCACTAAGTGCCACGCGTAATTGTTCGCTGGAGGAAACTGCAGCGCTAGCTGATGACATTATGTCACGATACAAACCCGCTGTAGCTGGAGTAACCAGGTCCTCCGTCACAACGGTGCCTGCCTTGTCAACATCTAACGACCTTGCGTCAGTTTTGTCTAGAATTGACGCGAGCCTGCAAAGCCGGCACAGCAACCTTATACCGAACTCATCGCCGCCTACCCAGCCATGTTTCGGCAGGCCGGGCCTCTCCCAGCAGTGTCCATCAAAGTCACTCACCATATCAATACTAAGGGACGCCCAGTGTTCAGTAGATCGCGTCGGTTAGCACCAGACAAGCTGAATTCGAATAGATGCTAGAACTGGGTATAATAAGCCCTTCTGGAAGCCCTCCGGCTTCCCCTCTTCATGTGGTCCCTAAGTCTAGTGGCGACTGGCGACCCTGTGGTGATTACAGAGTGTTTAACAAAGTCACCGTCCCTGACAGATACCCGATTCCCCATATACAGGACCTTACTTCGTCTCTATCAGGTTGCTCCGTCTTCAGCCGTATCGATTTAGTTCGTGCGTACAACCAGATCCTGGTAGCAGAGGCCGATATCCCTAAAACTGCCGTCACAACGCCTTTCGGGCTGTTCGAGTTTCTGCGAATGCCGTTTGGATTCAGCAATGCAGCCCAGACCTTTCAACGGTTCATGCACGAGGCAATTAGTGGTTTGGAAAATGTCCACGTATACCTGGATAATACTTTGGTGGCGAGCTCTTCAGAGCAAGAGCACACCGCACACTTACAAACACGTTCGAAAGCCTTAGCCAGCACGGTGTTACGATCAACATCGCGAAATGCGAATTAGGCCGGGCTGATATCACCTTGATAGGACATTCTATTTCATCCTTGGGTATCCGCCCTCTGTCAGTTAAAGTTTCCGCTATTCACAACTACCCTGAACCCCAGTCTTTTCGCCAGTTGCGTCAGTTTGCCGGCCTGGTGAATTTCTACCGCCGATTTATTCCTCACTGTGCGGAAATGATGCAACCCCTCACCGACCTGTTGCGCGGAGGTAAACGGAAGTTCGTTTTTCCCGACACGACACAAGCCGCGTTTGCCTTGGTCAAAGATACTGTCGCAAACACGGCACTCCTGATCCACCCCGACCCTTTGGCTCCTATTTCGGTATTGACGGATGCCTCGGACACAGCGGTTGGAGCAGTACTGCAACAGTTCGTAGACGACTCTTGGCAACCTTTAGCATTCTTCTCCAAGCACCTACAACCCGCGGAATCAAGGTACAGCACATTTGGTAGAGAGTTATTAGCCATCTACTTGGGAATCCGCCATTTTCGACCAGCTCTGGAAAACAGTTCGTTCACGGTGTGTACAGTCCACAAGCCTTTGGTTTACGCACTAAAGTCAGCTTCGGATCAATACTCACCACACGAGATTCGCCACTTAGACTTTGTCTCACAGTTTACTGTGGACATACGACACGTCTCTGGAGTACGTAATCCCGTCGCCGATGCCTTATCACGCGTACATCAACTAAGTCTGTCACTGACGCCTAACATCAACTTGGACGCAATGGCACAGGCCCAAACTATGGACCCTGACATCGCACAACTTCGACACAAAGGTTCTTTGAGCTTAACCAAAGCACCTATCCCAGCTTCCCAGAACACCATCGTGTGCGATGTGTCGCCCTAGGCCGGTGATTCCTACTGCCCACCTTTATCCCACTTTCCTAACACTCCACAGTCTGGGTCACTCGGGTGTGACGGCCTCGGTGAAACTGGTAACTGAGCGCTTTGTGTGGAAAAATGTCAAACGAGATATCCGTCAATGGGCTCGTGCTTGCCTGCAGTGTCAACGTGTTAAGACCCATAGGCACACTAAGGCGGCGTTAGCCAGGTTCCCAGAACCTGGAACACGTTTTCATCATGTGCACGTCGACCTCGTAGGACCACTTCCACCTTCGCTTGGGTACGTTTACATACTCAAATGCGTGGATCGTTTTACTCGCTGGCCGCAAGCCATTCCTATCCCTCGTCCGACGTCTGATGGGGCCGCGAAAGCTTTTCTGACCGGTCAGATTGGTCATTTCGGTTGCCCGGCAATAGTGACCACCGATCGTGGTCCACACTTTGACGGCACTTTCGGCAGCCTACTCGCTACGCTCGGTTGCCAACACGTTAAAACGACAGCTTACCACCCCCAGGCCAATAATATGAGCTTTTCCACCGGCAACTGAAAGCCGTCCTTCGAGCAAACGGTAACCCCCCTTGAAGTGAAACACTACCATTAGCACTCCTAAGCCTGCGTAGTACCGTTAAGGAGGAATTACACACAACACCGTCCGTACTAGTATATGGCTGTACACTCCGTCTGCCTGGAGAGTTGGTAGCCCCCTCACCAACCGTGATTTCTGATTACGGTGGCTATGCTCAGCGCCTTACGCAGCACATGCGAGTGCTCAAGGCCAGTCCGCCGCGCGAACAACAGTCTACAAGTTGTCCCAACTGCGTTACGAACCGCTACTCATGTATTCCTTCGCGTCGGTGGCGTTCGATCGCCACTACAAGCGCCATACACTGGCCCGTTTCGGGTGATAAAGCGTAGGGCAAAAACATTTGTCATAGATATAAGTGGGCGACACGATACCGTATCTATCGACCGTCTCAAGCCTGCCGTCATGAAGTGCAAACCACTCGACCAATTTACACCTACTCAAGCCGCTCAGCCACCCGCATCTAGCGAGTTACCACTCGCACTACCCCCACGTAAGCCTAGTGGGGACTCGGCAGCTTGTCCATCAGTTTCTCTAAGTGCACTCGTAACGCAAAGTAGCCGTCTCGGTCGCAAGCCACGAAATCCCGTCCGCTTCGCTGATTTCGTGACGATTTTTACAACCGACTGTTAGCAATAAGTTGGGAAGTTCACCATGGATTTACCAACCAACAGGCCCGTGAAATTACAATCGGTAATGATTTCATCTTCTTCTGGTCACCTTGTGACCACAACAACACCGAACATCGTTGGCGTGTTGTTATTAAGGTTTAACATCCGCCGGCGCTCTCAGGCGCTTTTTGTTCCAGTTTACCTTGCCCTCTCTCAGACGGATCAACACAGTCACATTGGCTTCATCCGTAGCCCCGCTGACTCCCGTGCACTTTCAAGGAGCCAACCACTCATTGGATAACGGGATGATTCGTCAGCCTGGTACTGGAGCCGACAACTGGACGCCCTTTTGGATGGACCTGAAGGGGCATCTTCAGGCTCACATGCGTATGAGACCGGTGGGCGCTAAAACACAGTTGGATCTACGCACATCGGACCTCGAGAGTGCAGGCACCGTTAAACTCATCAGCAGTCGTCCGACGTCACCAACAATATAACGGGCAAGCTACGAGGAGTTCCTGGACAACCAATATTTCCGGCCTACCATCACGATCGAAGCCCAACTCCGTCGGACTTCTAGGAGGAGGCCCTTGTAGCGGTTGCCATCTTCACTCGTGCTTTTACGACGTTTATTGTTTAACTGAACGCTGACTGCCAAGCTTGGTTGCCATTTGACCGTTGCTCTTGCGCACGCTCTCACACACGCTCCCGAACACACGCCAACCGCTGCCTCTCCCAATTGCCTTCTCGTTCTCACGGGGCGTGGAGAATACCGTTCCGGTCAACATATTCGTACAGTGCCAAGCATTAGAGTAGTCCACGCAGTACAAAGGACCGAAGCACGCGTTTACTAAGGAACCCGCGAAGTAAGGTCTAACCAACCTTGCAAATCTACTGGCAGGCTTCCAGGACAGAATCCGGCCCTCTCCACTTAAGCAGAAGCACTTGAGTTTTAGGGCCACTATTTGCTTTGCCACTGAGCTGCTTCTTAAACCCGTAAACCCACCGCGGATTAGTCTGTTTCAGTTGTAATTTGAATGTGGAAGGCTTACATCGCGAGTTCCTGGGTTCCCACCAAGTTCCACTCCAGGTCTCCTCTTGTGTAATGGACTTCACGGAGTCCCTTTCGAAAGGACTTCCAAAGACCCACTTCCGTGTCAACGCGAAATCTCCTTTTCCTGGAATTATCTCACTGTAACGGGAAATCTTTCGTGCTGGGTTGCTTAGAGGTGCAGTATTACAGTAAAATCAATGGAAGTGTCTTCCTTAAATCTCACCCTTTTGTTGCCAACCATTCCTTGATAGTTCGATTGTTCTTTTCTGTAGGACTATTTGGTTGGGAGTGATACGGGGTTTTCACAACCTTCCGATTCCCAGTTTCTCCCGATATGCTCAAAGTTTATCGCTGTCAAATGCGAACCTTGTTCGGTGATGATCGATTACGGAACCTCATGATTGGCTACGATATATTTCATTACGACAGCACTGACAACTTTGGTTCGTTGATCAGCAAGACCGGCGGCATCGATCTAGTGAGTGAAGTATCCGGTCATGACCACTATAAACTGATCGTCCCGAGCTGATTTCTCGAATAGCCTAATCAGATCAATGAGGCACAAGTCACCTGTTCGAGATACCGGAATGGATTGTATGGGATACTGAGCGACCCGCGAGTTGACCGGCAGTGTTAATACTCCAGAACCTTTTCAATCAAATCCCTCCGTGTTTTTGGCAAACAAATTTTAAGCTGAAGTGGGACATATATTCGATGTTCTGTGTGTGAGGCATCGGGTGCCTGACGGTCGCATACTTTCTGGTCCAGCACCCAATGTGCCTCTGGCACACTGCAGCCGATGAGAAGATTCAATTTGTCATCCGCCCAGTCTACGACGGGTTAAATCCGGCAGGTGGAGCCCTGGTGCTCGCATGGGGAGGTCGGCTAATGTAAAGCCTCCGTTAATTCGCCTTGCTCGTTGGCGTCTAAAAAGACGAGCTGCAATCTCAATCAATCTCTCCATCCGCAGTGCTCACAGCTAACAACGTCTTCCTTTTAGCGAGCATGTATTTCTCGACAAACCGTTCCTCCACCAGGGTGGTTTCTGATCGGCTGTCAACGGAATCCAAAGCTTTGGCCAACCAACTTGGGGTCATCATTCCTGCTGCGGCTACTGATAGACGTATTGGCTGACTGACAGGCCGTTACTTTGAGCAAGTCACACTGGGCATGATATTTGCCTCTGGTGCAGCTTCTTTTACCTGGTGTAACAGTCTGTAGTGTCTGCCAGCACAACATTCGTGATCACGTTTGGTTCTTGTTTGGCAATCCGTCACCCGGCATGTGTTGTTAAGACAGATCAAACAAGCTCCTGTAGTCCTCGCCATTTCTCAACATCCATCTTTCGTGGCTTTGCTGATTTTTGGGAATTCTAATAGCCCATGGCTGGCCTCGCAGGACTCGCAACTTGGATGAGCCATAACCTCGAGTGAAAGGGCGTGTGACTTTATCCAAGTCTGATATTTTGGATGGCCCGGTTTAGTACTTCAAGCCTGGCTGGTGCTAGGTCTGTTTATTTTGTTGCCATTGCGGATGGGTCGACCAAGTATGCTGTAGGCTATCCTGGATTGCCTGTCTAACTATGCGGTCAGATCCTCGAAGTTTGCCCCACTGTCGCTCCTGCCTAGGCGTTCCGCTTCTTCCGCCCACTAACCTTGTGGCTGGTAAGGAAAGCAACGGACTATACCCTCTAATGTATGCATTACATCGAGGTCAGCCCTTTAACTCAAATGGTCGGGGGCTACCGAACAGTTGTACATCTTTAATACCAGGTCCGCCATTGCGTAGACGTGGCCCTTTTCTTCTTTGGGCCTCTATTAGATTACGAGCAACTTTGAACGGCCCACCCACTGGGTCCTTCCAAATTTTCCTTGCCCTTTTGTAGCCTGTTCCCGGGTCTAGTATGGTACAAACATGGATCGCTTCACTTTCTCGGCCTTGACAGTATTGGATCAAACATAGTAGCCTTTGTCCACGGTGGCTTATCTTATTTTCGAAAAGGGTTTTGAATCGTCTAATGAACTTGCAGTTATGCTCAGATCGTCCGTCGAAGACCGTCACTTCTACTCTTGGCAAACCGATAGTAGGTTGTTTTGGTGTCTTATGTTCAAGAGTACGCAAAAAGGTTCCGACTTTCATTTGCCCTGATCTGACGGTAGGATCGTTGCCACTAGTTGTATGCTCACGCTCACCCCGTCTACACTCTTCGTCTGCCTACCGGGCATGCTGCCCAAATGGTGGCGGTTGCTGTCCTAAATCTAATATCTTCGACTCAAATAAATCATTACTGCTGCAATTCGTGGTACCCTCAGTGATACATGGAACAGCGCCGACAGGGCTACATGATCTAACATCAGCTATGGGATCAAAAGTACTCGAACCCTCTCCAGTGATTTACCGCTTTACTTCCTGTTCAGAATCCAAATGCTTCGATCCTCTCCTGGACATGTTGCGTGTTTTCTCGTTCCATGTTGATCATCTGATTATTGCTACACGGTTTTGAGCAGTACGTAGCCAAATTTGAAACCGATCTCGAAATCAAGACGCGTTTATCCGTAAATTCTACGATACTGGACTATTAGGTGAACAACAACACAAAACATATACGAACCTCTATTATGCGGTCACACAGACTCAGAAAACGAGAACCAGATTGCGGTTTGCTAGAAACAAGCATGTGTCTCACGCAGGTCCAACACAGGACAGCACGGCGGGGCTTTCGAAGCGAACAAACAAAGATTCGTTTACAAAAACATAAACTGTAAGAAAGTCACACAAGAAGTGTTGGTGAGCGAGTGACATCAAGGAAACTCGAAATTTTAGTGACTTTGGAGGTTTTCTCATAACTGGTCGTTACGACAATACAATTGGTCTGTACTGTCCTCTACCATGAGTGTTTTGGTGGCTCCAAATTAGCCGTAGTGTGCCACCCGAGGACAAACTTCCGACTCTGTCAGACACTAGTCATCCATTACAAATCCGTTGACTTTTTTCAATCCTTAATGATTTGCGTACTGATATCCTTCTCGATTTTGATTTTTGGAGCCGGCACCAATATATGACTACCGCCATGGACCGTAAGTGACCACCCTCCGTTTTTATGCCTACTGCTGATAAAGCCGGCATTCCATCCCCGTTTGACAAACGGGCTCTGTTATTATCCTGTTACCACTAAATCCCACCTTCGAACTCTTGCAGACTAAAGGTTTGTTCAAGGCATAACTAATCGACTACTAGAAGGTAACATCGCTGGGACCTCGGCGTCTTCCTGGAAGGCCCAATTCTTGGTGACAATGAATGAAAGGCACCGAGGAGGCATGGTGGTTGACTGCAGACAAAAGTTTTATTCGGTTTACTTCCTTTACCTCTACCATTTGCCACGGATGGACAGTTTCATTGAGGTTTTCCAAAGCGCTGTTTCCGGCACACGAAGTCTTCACAGGGCCTATCGTAGAACTCCGCTACGCGGGGATGAAACTCGTGCAATGCTCCTGAAGCCTGTGGGAAGTTATACAATTTCAGTATCCATAGAAAGTACGATTTCCTCTCGAATTGAAGTCAGTCCACCGATTCACTGATCAATCCACCGCCTAAATAACTTCACGCCTTCTTGATACCACCTTGAAACCTCAAAGAAAAGTGTAGCCCAAATCAGCGAGTAACACGAATCAACACAAGACTGCTCCGTAATTTCTAAGGCACTACTGGTGAGTTTAAATGCAGGTATTTATTACTGTTACCTTTGACACCAAGCGTTAGTCATTATTCAGCCTAAAGATAGTCAGAAAAACCGGAGCAAAAATCTGTACAAGGATGAGAGATGAACGGAAAGAACAGATGAAGAAGCCTCTGTCTTGCAGTCCAAACAAATGAAGCAAATTCATTACTCCTAATCAAACCCAGAGTATCGCTCCTTGAGCCAGAAGCCGAAAAGTTTGACGTGAACGAGCTTACCCCCTACTGTTTGTTAGCCTGGGTGAGAAAGCGGAACCGAACCGCAACATACCAAACAGCATTGAGCCGCTGCGACTCAGTACCATACGGAAGGTCCACAAAGTTATCTCACAAAGAATGCTCGGCCAAGAAAGACAAAAGAAGAACGGGTGGCGACCATAAAATGGTAACAGCAAGAGTTTTGTGCGAAAAAGTAGTCTGAGCTCCGTAAAGAAATTATGTAAGGCGAACACAGAAAGAATTTTCAATATTTACTGGTGTTGCAAGCTCTTTCACATTTGGTTTGGCGTAAAGCTTGGGTCAATTTGCTTCCATCGTGCTATTGGAAAAAACACGAAGAAAGCATCTAAAAGGGGAACGAGTTTATGCGTGGACAAGATTGTATTGTGTAGCAACCATTCGGAAGAACATAGGTAATTCTGCGGAACTTTCTCGATGTTAAAAGGTCAAGATATCTCATTTTATACGTGCAGAATAGCGGTCACCACAGCGAACGTCCCACCGCTAAATTACGAAATTTCGCAATGCTCTATTAAAGCGAATAATGATAATAATAATGGATTATTTCTCGGCTGGGATCATTGTGCGTATACTAGGCATGATCATGGTATACTGCGTTATGCAGCTACGTGAAGAGCTTACAGGTTTTAGAGGTCTGATTTGGACATCTTAGTGAGGGTGCAATAGAACTAGACAGAGTTTAGATTGACTAAAAAGAGAAAGGTCAACTCTGGAAATGCAAAGCTGTTTCGGCTTCTAAGGGGAAGGCGTTGCAGAGAGTTTGCCTAAAGCGAAGTTGCTGGATAAGGCGTTATTGAATGTGGGTAAGAATGAGAGTATACGAAAAAGGTTGAGGCAGTGGTTGACCAAGAGACAAAAGAAAAATTTGGACTTGTGGAAGGAAATGCATGGATGCACCGGATGGATATCTAAAGTATTCGTATCTAACTACCGAAAGGAGATTTTTGCTGACAACTGTTTCAACATGGTGAAGAGTAAAAACGACATCAATTTACAATTCAGTGAGTAGGGCTGATTAATCAATGGTTTATGTGCACAGATGTTTTTTGGACGATTTCCTCGGTCGATGGACAGTGGTTTTAAAACCTAAAGAATGAGGGGTCATTTGAGGTCATACGTTGTTATTTTGGTTGTTTTTTCTTGAATATTCTCTTTGCTATTTGAAAAGGATGACATTTCACTTGAAAGTGGGCATGAGGAGGAATACTTCGAGAGGAATGTTTTATCTGTCGAAGCAGCATGAAGGATGGCTGGAAGGTTAGCCGGGGATTTCAGTATGAGATCATTGAGAAAGCAGTCAGCTGGAACTGTGGGATAGAGCAGAAGCTTCAAAGCACAGATGAAGAGATGATGTTCGGTGACAGAATGTGGGTGCGCCAGCCTTATGACAGTGCTTAGCAAGGGACCAGACCCGAGACGACAAAGGATATTATACTGAATGTAAGGATGACCTTTTCTTTTCGCGCAATAAAATAATAAAGGGACAAGTTTCGACCAATAGGGAACGACCGATATTTTACTTCATGATGTTCATGTTTGCCACTGACGATAGGTCACTAACTAAGGTTCGAACATGCGCCGGCTCACCAGAATCGACTGGCTGGTCATGAGGTAAACGATTTGGGTAGCAGGAGCAAAATGGATTCAGATGACTTTGGGTGAAGAAATGGGGAAGATAAGGTGAAAATATCACAGCAATGGAAGGACTTCGGCCATGGTTCCTGTGCTAAACCTCAGTGTGAAAGACCGATTAGAGGGTATACTGTAGGTAATTGTTGGGGTGGTGCATGGTGTCGTTTGGCGTCGGCAATCCTCCTTTCGGTCCGGTGGCTTTTGCCAGGGGTCACGCTGTCGTAGTCGCAGAGGGCGTGCAATTTGGAGCGCTCCATATAGCATTGGTTAGCATGGGTCTAATTTTGAACCATAGCCGTCCAGAGTGGAAAGTAGTTTGGTCGAATCAGTCAGATTTATTCCGTGATTAGCACCTAGTGAATAGAGGAATATTCAAGCAACCGGCATGATCTGGAAAATTACCAGAGCTGTGACAGCCTGAAGGATGTTCCATTTTGGGTTTGTGAACAACATGCCAACAAAAAACGTTACAATTTCAATGGAGGAACCATGGCGTGAATTAGGTTGGGAGATTGGTAATGTGGGAGTGATTCTAGCCTTTGGTTATGATAGCTTATGGAGGCAATATATTTTGAGCAAGGTTTATTCGTATTTTTGACGCGTGGGTGGGGCTTCATTTAGGCGGTAAATGACATATCCATTAGGCCTTGGACAGGACTGTGAAGTCATACTTTGACAGCCTAAGTTCTGAAAGAGAGTATTGACGGGGATAAGCCTAAGTTTTGGTAGCATGCAAACGGTTGCAAGATGATGAAATCAGGGTGTTACGAACGTTTGAGCAATGCGTAGCCAAATTCGCAACGGATCCCGAAATCAGAAGGCGATTATCCGTGATAATTCTACGATACTAGATTATTAAAATAAACAATGACATAAACAATATACAAACCTCAATAATACGATCACAAAGACTCAACAACGAGAAACCGAATAGCAGCGTGTGAGCAGACAGCACGTGCGTCACGCAGGTCCTGAGCAAGGATGTGCCAAAATAGCGCTCTGGGCGCGAACAAACAACAATTGGTCCAGAAAAACAACCAGTTCGTAAAGACAAGTCAATAGTGTATGGAAATGAGTGATGTTGGGAAAAAACACTGAATCGCGAGGGAAAAAAGGGGGATTTTCCACGACCGGCTGTTACACCGCCCACCAAAATCCTCCTGGATCCTTAGCAAAGTCAAAGGTTCGGTATAAAGGTACTGATTCTTCCTACCTGCCTAGGCCCTGCTGTCAGTGCGCGCGTCTAATGCTCGTCGTCGACGTTCTACTACTGGTCGCACCTAACCCATTGGCTACATAGACGTGAGGCTAGTCTACATCTTCCACAGGACCAAATGACCGATGGCGGGCGTGAATGGTCACATAGACGTTGTCCTCGTAAGGGGCCGTCCGGTCCTGGATGTACGCGCTTGAGTGTGTTTGTGTGTGTGTGTGTGCGTGTGTGTGCGTGCGTGTGTGTGTGTGCCGGGGTTACAATGAAATCACAGTTATGACTACACATCAAAGGAGGACTTTCTGCAATGTCAACAAAAGACCGCGTGGCAAGAAAACGAGTAAATGTAGCATGCATGTGTGACCTGAGCTCCACTACTTCCACATGTGCAAGGGGCATTCGGTAGCGTCAACAAAAGGCGAACAAAGAACACTGTCACATGTATGATGGGTTTACGGGATGTAGAGTGCGTCGTGCATGCGCGTATGTATCGGGATGTACAATGGAATCGCACTCATCACCACATATCGGAAAGAACCTTCTGTAATGTCAACGAAGGGACCGCGAGCACCTTAACGTGTTTGACGGAGATTGTGTGGTATATATGGTGTTTCTTTATCCACCTCGATTACTGGTGTGAAAAAGGTTTACTAGGCCACAGGGTTATCAGCTCCTCCGTCTTCGCTCTCGAGTAGGTTAATACTGCGTATGTCACGAATGAGCACTCCGTTAGCTGTCTTCACCTTCACCGTTCTTATCATTTCGTCGGTGCTTTTGATGGTTTCCGTAACTACTCCCAAAGACCAAGCGCTGAAATGTGCGCGTTCGTCGGCGATCATAACCACGTCCCCAACTTTGAATGGTCTTGTTTTGGCCATCCACTTCTGTCGAGTCTGCAAAGCCGGTAGGTACTCCCGTAGCCATCGCCTCCAGAAGACCTTGGCCAGATAGTTCGCTTGCTTCCACCCATGGAGGTAGCTCCCACGAAGGTTTACCGGCCCTTGGAAACCCTCGTTCGACCTTAGCGTCAATAAGTCGTTTGGGGTGAGCGCCAGGTGGGTGGGGTCGCCGTTCAATACTGGAACCAGGGGGCGGTTGTTCAGGATTCGCTCCACCTCAGTCATGACGGTGTTCAGGGTCTCGTCGTCGGGCGGCTGCTGCTCCATGATTGACAGCAATATCCGTCTGGCGGACCGGATCATGCGTTCCCATATGCCGCCTCGGTGACTGGCCTGTGGGGGGTTGAAATGCCAGCGTATGCCGTAGGCCACGGTTCGATTCTGCAGTTCGTCCCTGTTTATGTTCTTGTGCCAACGCTGCAATTCCCGTTGAGCGCCCACAAAGTTCGATCCATTATCTGAGTATATGTCGGCCGGTACGCCTCTTCGGTTGATAAATCTTTGCAAGGCCCGTAGAAACGAATCGGTCGTCATCGAATGTGCGACTTCTAGGTGCACCGCACGTGATTTCATGCACGTCATGATACATCCGTATCGCTTTTCTAATCTTTTCCCGCACTTGATCCACAAGGGCCCGAAATAGTCCAACCCGGTGTCACTGAACGGCCACCAGCCCGTAGTTACCCTGCATTCTGGTAGCGGGGCCATGAGTTGTTTGCCTGCTGTGGCATTGCGTCTCCTGCATTGCACACACCGTCGGATCACGCGTTTTACAGTCTCTCGTCCTCTCAACAACCAAAGGCGCTTTCGGATGACGCTCGTCACGTGACTTTCCCCGGCATGTCCCTCTACGGCGTGGACGTGTTGAATCATTAGCTCTACTACGGGTTGTCTCGCAGGCAGCAGTATAGGATACTTTGTGTCGAAGTTCAGGTGGGCGTTGGTCAGCCTACCATCCACCCGCAGCAGTCCGTTGATGATTTTGGGGTTTAAACGCTTCAGCTCGCCTCTTGGAGATGGCATGTCTTCATTGGTCAGCCCCACTTCTTCCGCCCTCTTGAGTTCTCGGGCGAAAGCCTCGCGTTGTATCATTCTGAAAATATCGTACTCTGCCGCTTGTAGCTCATCGGGACCTATCGGGCCGACCGGTATACGACCTGAGGGCCGTAGCCCTTTCATGACTAGTAAACTTATCTTGAACCTGGTTAACCAAACTAGCGAACGAAGCGTCTTCATCCAGGAAGAAAACCTGACCAGTCGCGATAAAATGGGCGACGCTTCGACGACGTTGGTTGCTATCACTACGCCTTTGATCTCCAGTTCCAATTCCGTAGGGGGTTTTAATTCGAACACGTAGCTTTAGTTTCAGCTTTTTCCTTCCTTCAGACCCAGTTTGTGACATTTTCAACAGTAACGGTTGTTTCTGCTGAAGCATCGGCAGCCAGAATCATTAATAGCGCCACCCAAGGGGGATTGTAAGCTATCACTGCTGGATATCAATTTCTCCTCTAGGACGTCGAGGCTTAAGCCCACCCAGAAATGTCCCTTGCGACTTAATTTTTAAAGCGTCTATTGGTTCTCCGCTGGATCACTGCAGTAAGTAAACTACCACATCACTCCGCCTACCGTGCTTTACAAGACATATTTTACTAAGCTATCTGGGGTAATACTAAACTCCACAACTTCTAGGTGCGTTTTATTACTCATAAAATTTTCTGGAAGATTTTCTAGACAAAACATTTTCACGCAACACAAGTTTAGAAATCCTTGCGAAAGAAATCTTTAAACTGCTTCCAGGCGGTTCATCACACCCAAACAAACTAGAAGCATCTAGCCATCGGCGAAACGAAAAGAGCTGCCACAGTTCTCTATATGATTTTTCCGATTAGGTTTGTCACGATGAATTCATTGCTTCGTAGCTTTGCCCACCGTGATGGGTACGTCATCTTACCTTCTTTACGGTAACCCCGTTGGATGCGTGATTCACGTCCAAAATGGGCAATGTGCCCCCTCACCCGTCGACTGAAAGCGCGTGCCGCAGTTCCACAAACCACGGACTTTGGAAAACATAGAATTTTAAGCCCTCCGTATGAAACACCTCTTCCGAAGTTCTGTTCCATTTCAAAAATACACGATGGCAGTATCATCTCACTTATGGTTTCCATTTGGGCTTTCATTAAGCCCAGATGGGTGTACTTTTCCTTGTCCAACTGCAAAGCCTCACACAGTTTCGGGAATTGACACGGTTTCGTGAATCAGTGATGATGTAAGGCAAGTAACTAGCCAGCACCAGTAATACTCCCAAACGTGGCTTCATCATTAGGCAGTGGCTTACGAAGCGTTCATTCAAATAATACAGTAAAAATCGTTTACCCAGCATCAGAAGGGACGTATCATAAATCGCGGGGTGAGCGCAAGAAATAACGCACTCATTAGGTCCACGCGGGTGGACACGACACTGGACGGTAATGCCGTGAGCATACGAATCTATATTTAGGTCCTGCATGAACTCGCTGTCTTGACTGCTACCTATTCCACTTGCAAAACCATTTGGTTAGCTTGCAAGAGACTTAAAAGCAAAAGCACAAGGGGGTTTATAACGAATAGGGAAAACCACCTACCCTTCGTATCTGAGCATCCGTAAAGATGTTCTTTTAAACCGACAATACCACAAATAGGGCATTCTGCAGCGCTAGGCATCTTCGTTTTCCTTCTTTCCCACACGGACCGTCAATGCTTCCATTTCATCCGAATCCATTGAATTATCTCAAGGTAAATTATTTCATTCTAAAGCACCACTAGCCACTGCAGCCATATGACAGCCAGTTGTAAGAAAAATTTCTCAACCGCGAACTTTGAAAAAGAAAACACAGCAGAGACACTCATGTAAGCATACTCCCGGTGACTAGAATGCCATGATAAAATGGGCCAGGTCCCAATAATACCGTCGCAAACCGTTTGGCTATGAAAGGAAACAGAGAACTATTGGCATCACCTGCATTTTCTATAATTTGATATAAATCCGCTAAATATTCGTCATGTATACATATACGCCCTGCAGTCACCCGCGTACACATCTTTGGGCTACCCCAAAAGAGCACACGTTTCTGGAGACAAACACTCACAGAACTTCGCTTTCTATTACATAAAATGCCAGTACAAGTTGTTTAAGAACTGGTTTCACGAAGCCAGTGGAATAACATGAATGCCCACTAGAACCATGTGACAAGAGGCTGAAGAACTGACGCCACGACTGCGAAGCTATAAGTGCGATGTGGCTGACGAAGATCAACCTAAACAAGGCATGCACGAAAACGTAACGCAATTTGTGGTCGCGTGTGCGTGAAACGTTTATATTTTCACGATTGGGTCGCAGTCGCAGTCTTCGTCTCAAATATTTATAAATTTTCTTCATAGAACAAGCAATGAGCACACTGACCTAAGACTTACCAAACACTGGCGGTATGGACGGACTCGTTGACGCAAGTGCCCCAGGATACGAGCGGAGAGAGAAGTTTGTCTAAAATGAAAATGTTCATTCCACCTTGCGGTACCGTAATTTTAGTCATCCATTCACTTCAACACCATTCCAACAGTTTGTTCCACGTTTAACATAACAATAACAGCAACAGTCCCTTCCGGAACCACCCGGCAATCATCGTTTAGTTTTGAAGTTGCGCTATCAGCAGTTCTACACCATACCGTTTCTCTGATCGAAAAACACAGTCAAACGATTTTTTCTAGGAACCCCGGCTTTTTGGCACGCAAACTACCCCATATATTTGGCATTTAGGGATTTTCGCTCCGATTTCAACTACCATATCCGCTAACCTCTTTTTTCATTCCAAATTCCATTTTATTATCTCGTTTCCGTGTCAGAACACCGGGTTCCGTAGCTCTCTTTACCGCCGTCATGTGCCCCGTTATTCCGAATGTCGACGCTGTCAGTTATCTACTGTCCACTCCATTGCCGCTTTTGCACGCTGCCCGCCTCCGCAGTCGCACGTCCCATGGATTATTACCTCTATCTCATCTCCTTGTTGTTGCTTCGTAACATACCTGCAGTTGTGTAAGTAATCCGTCGCAGCTTCACCGCTCTCTTCTCACCATTTCTTCCATCACAGCTCTTGAAATCGCACCCTCTCTCACTAGGGTCTGTTGTGCACTGTTCCTTGGGACCGCAGCCGTTTTCTTCAAGCTATCACGTTTTCACCGCCATAAGGCCATTTGGATCATTCCAGTTATTCTCTGAAGATCCATCCTTGTACATTTTCCAGTCTTCTGCCTACATAGTTTTTAAACAGTGCCCCATGCAACAATCCCTCGAACCACCTTTGATAAACTCCCCTTTTCGTGAAGGCTTGGCAAGAATCCTTCGATTGCGCCGGAATTCTCAGTGATGGAGTTTACCTCTGGTATTATTTATGTAGGTACCCAATCCTGTCAACCAATTTCAACAGCCGTAGGCCGACTCGATCATCTGACCTTGACCTTCAAATTTGTCTTGCAATATCCTTGCTTTTAGCCCGCGTTACCAATATTCTTTGACCGTCTGTGTACATAAGTTATACCATCTTAAAAACTCCCGTTCTGACATCACCTGTATCATCTGATCATGCCTTAGAGCAAGCTTTTGGCTCATCCTATAAATGACGTCAATATTATTACTATTGATGAGCGAGTTAGATCCGATAGTATGATCCACATTGTACATTCTGCCTGTTCTGAACATTTTCGATGGTCCGTGGGAAAAGCCGGACACTGCCAATTTGCATGTAGCGGACGTTTGAGTGGCAAATAAAGCCCAACGACGAGATTGTCCCGAAGGATATGGGCCACCTCCTTTTCTGGACTGAGGGTTTCTGGGTGTAGTTGGTTGATCGATTCGTACCGTCAACAGTCATGGCTCACGCTTCGGTGGTAGATAATGTCGGGTTCCATCCGGCAGGCCAATTTGAACTTTTCTCGGCTTTTAGGGTGTCGGTTAGCGGGGCGAGGTCAAACTCAATATACCTCTCTCAATTTCACGCACCTAGGAGGGATGTTCAGGTGGGCTTGGAGTCGAAATGATATTGCAACTAAGTTACTCACGATAGACGGAGGAGCGGCATATGGCTCAGGGCGAGCAATCTTTTGCGAAGATGCTTCTGGAGCCAGTTGGCAGTCATCGTTTAATTTGGAGGTTGCGCTATCAGCAGTTTTACAGTATACCACCTTCGTGATCGAAAAACGCGGCCAAGCGATTTTCTTTAGAAAACCCTCGCATTCCGGCATGCTAAACTACTCCATATGTTTGGCTCTTAAGTGCGGACGCTGTCGGTGTTACAATGTCGAAACTATCAACCAAAAATCTACGCATCTATTTATTGGTCAGGTCAACTTTTGACTTAAATCACTGGCTAAGCCAGAAGTTTCGGATTTTTCATTAAATGGGTGTCTAGTCAGCCTGACTGATATTGTTCTTTGGACGAGAAAAATGGCTGAGGCATTTAGAAAAATCTTCCTCATATCAGCAGTCAGTTACAATCAGTTGATAGACCACTGTTCAAGCTTATTCCGCCCAGTCAAATCTCAAGCTCACGGAAAGTTCATTTGTTTGTTCTACAAAGAAAATTTATAAATATTTGAGACGAAGACTGCGACTGCGACCCAATCGTGAAAATATAAACGTTTCACGCACACGCGACCACAAATTGCGTTACGTTTTCGTGCATGCCTTGTTTAGGTTGATCTTCGTCAGCCACATCGCACTTATAGCTTCGCGGCCGTGGCGTCAGTTCTTCAGCCTCTTGTCACATGGTTCTAGTGGGCATTCATGTTATTCCACTGGCTTCGTGAAACCAGTTCTTAAACAACTTGTACTGGCATTTTATGTAATAGAAAGCGAAGTTCTGTGAGTGTTTGTCTCCAGAAACGTGTGCTCTTTTGGGGTAGCCCAAAGATGTGTACGCGGGTGACTGCAGGGCGTATATGTATACATGACGAATATTTAGCGGATTTATATCAAATTATAGAAAATGCAGGTGATGCCAATAGTTCTCTGTTTCCTTTCATAGCCAAACGGTTTGCGACGGTATTATTGGGACCTGGCCCATTTTATCATGGCATTCTAGTCACCGGGAGTATGCTTACATGAGTGTCTCTGCTGTGTTTTCTTTTTCAAAGTTCGCGGTTGAGAAATTTTTCTTACAACTGGCTGTCATATGGCTGCAGTGGCTAGTGGTGCTTTAGAATGAAATAATTTACCTTGAGATAATTCAATGGATTCGGATGAAATGGAAGCATTGACGGTCCGTGTGGGAAAGAAGGAAAACGAAGATGCCTAGCGCTGCAGAATGCCCTATTTGTGGTATTGTCGGTTTAAAAGAACATCTTTACGGATGCTCAGATACGAAGGGTAGGTGGTTTTCCCTATTCGTTATAAACCCCCTTGTGCTTTTGCTTTTAAGTCTCTTGCAAGCTAACCAAATGGTTTTGCAAGTGGAATAGGTAGCAGTCAAGACAGCGAGTTCATGCAGGACCTAAATATAGATTCGTATGCTCACGGCATTACCGTCCAGTGTCGTGTCCACCCGCGTGGACCTAATGAGTGCGTTATTTCTTGCGCTCACCCCGCGATTTATGATACGTCCCTTCTGATGCTGGGTAAACGATTTTTACTGTATTATTTGAATGAACGCTTCGTAAGCCACTGCCTAATGATGAAGCCACGTTTGGGAGTATTACTGGTGCTGGCTGGTTACTTGCCTTACATCATCACTGATTCACGAAACCGTGTCAATTCCCGAAACTGTGTGAGGCTTTGCAGTTGGACAAGGAAAAGTACACCCATCTGGGCTTAATGAAAGCCCAAATGGAAACCATAAGTGAGATGATACTGCCATCGTGTATTTTTGAAATGGAACAGAACTTCGGAAGAGGTGTTTCATACGGAGGGCTTAAAATTCTATGTTTTCCAAAGTCCGTGGTTTGTGGAACTGCGGCACGCGCTTTCAGTCGACGGGTGAGGGGGCACATTGCCCATTTTGGACGTGAATCACGCATCCAACGGGGTTACCGTAAAGAAGGTAAGATGACGTACCCATCACGGTGGGCAAAGCTACGAAGCAATGAATTCATCGTGACAAACCTAATCGGAAAAATCATATAGAGAACTGTGGCAGCTCTTTTCGTTTCGCCGATGGCTAGATGCTTCTAGTTTGTTTGGGTGTGATGAACCGCCTGGAAGCAGTTTAAAGATTTCTTTCGCAAGGATTTCTAAACTTGTGTTGCGTGAAAATGTTTTGTCTAGAAAATCTTCCAGAAAATTTTATGAGTAATAAAACGCACCTAGAAGTTGTGGAGTTTAGTATTACCCCAGATAGCTTAGTAAAATATGTCTTGTAAAGCACGGTAGGCGGAGTGATGTGGTAGTTTACTTACTGCAGTGATCCAGCGGAGAACCAATAGACGCTTTAAAAATTAAGTCGCAAGGGACATTTCTGGGTGGGCTTAAGCCTCGACGTCCTAGAGGAGAAATTGATATCCAGCAGTGATAGCTTACAATCCCCCTTGGGTGGCGCTATTAATGATTCTGGCTGCCGATGCTTCAGCAGAAACAACCGTTACTGTTGAAAATGTCACAAACTGGGTCTGAAGGAAGGAAAAAGCTGAAACTAAAGCTACGTGGTTTTAGCGTCACGGCGGCCTTACCTGTTGCTCTGTTGAGAATAAACATGGCCATGTCACAGAACGGTGAATGAATGCTAGTAACCTCAATCGGTCTGCACCTTCGGTCCCAAAGCTGAATCATGCCACTTATAAGATGAACTGACACTCCGGGAAAATGGTTCGCATTTACTGCATCTATAAACACAGGGTGCGCAGACAGAACGGCATACTCACCGACAGCTACTTTGCAGAAAGTTTGCATCCGTCAATGATTGTCGTCCCTGGATACCACGCCAGTTTGGCCTGTACAAAGAACAACCGGAGATCAGGGCACACATAAGTTGGCGCACATAGTCACCGACTGTCCGTCGTCTCTTGGCGACACGAAAGTGCAACTATCGGTTTCAAGGTTATCAGCTTTTGTCCAAGGGGGTTTTTGTCTTCCAACTACTCATTTAACCGATTGAACTCCCGTGCAACACGCGCAGGATGAGCGCACTGCATCCACTGAACCGATTCATCAGCACTATGTTCAACTTTTTATGATATAATTTCCACGTCTTTGAACGTTATCCGTAGTTCCGTATTCCAAGTTGTGAGATCATTGGTCACTGCCGCAATTACTGAACGTAACATCCGAAGTTGGACAAACACGAAAAAGATTTACCACGAACACACTATTTCGAAATTTGGCCCTTTACATTTTTTATCTTTGTCATTGTTTCCATCTTCCCGAAGGTAAAGTAACGGACGATCCAGGATGGACATGTGCGAACTGTATGAATGGGGTCCCAATACTATTGAGGGTTGACGTAGTTGATATAAAAGAATGCGTTGGGACTTGTGACTTGAACATGTCTTTAAAAAGGTGAATAGGTACGTGCTGCGTGAAACAGGGAGATGAAACGCATCAGTGAGTGTGGGGTTCTATTGGCGTAGTAGGTCGGAGCTATCTATACCATATTCTCGTAGCAATAACTTACAAAATGCCTTTTAGGGTGTTCCCATGACCCCTATCGAATGAGGTTTTTCCCTCAACAACGAAATCTGAGGGGAGCAACGGACTCTCAAGCCAACGTTCATCAGAGTTCGTTGTCATATCGTGACTATATCCACTGCTAGTAGCACTATTCACCGAAGGGCTAACTCCACCCAAGCTGGAAGCACCAAATGCCCCCGACCTCCTACCTCTTTGGTACATTGTCCGGTACCGCTAGTCGCTAAATAAAGTAAAAGATTGCAAATAATTTAGTGCGCTTCAGCAAAATTTTATATCCTCAGAGAGGCAGTCACGCTCAACGGTTGGTGCTCTGACCATTTTGTTGCTAATCGCATGTTTAGTTGATCCAACAGAGCGTTCGAAATTCTCCCATCAGTTAGTGGCTTTCTGTGCTAAACTACGTTTAAAGTTCGACGGGAGATAGAAAAATACTAAAACGCCGTAGTTTTAGGTGTTCAAAACCGTTAGTCCCCTCAGTCGATCAAAAAGCTACTGATATTGGCCTGCAATGCGACAAAGCACGACATCAGAACCGAAGCAAGCCGGGAACCAGTCCAGCCCCTGCAGGGTTTTGGGCGGTTTTGGGAGGAGCTAAGAGCCGGAAAATGGGCCGGAGGCGGGTTTCTACTGAACCCGGGCCGGGTTCGTAACGAAAGCCCAGCCCGTTTCCGGCAGTGTTTCGACCGGCCCAGGAACGGGCCCTAGCCAGATTTGCTTATAGTTCGTCAGGTGTGCTACCATAACCCGCCATATCACGCCGAAGGAATCCCGACTTGACGATTCCTGTTTATTTCCAGTCCCTCGCCATGCTTACGTGTCATTCCATAATGTGAAGATCAAAAGCGGTGAAATATGATGTTTGCCTTATTCAAACAAAATTCAAGTAACACTGGCGGCTTGATATTTGGAATATACTTGCCCATCTTCTGTCACGTTCAACTATTCTTTTTTGGTCTCGTAGGGGAAAAAAGGAAATTCATTTCATCAAAATCTCATTATTGGCTGATTTACAGCCCACTCCGAGCCCAGCCGGAGTCCTGGTCGAACCCAGAGCAAGCACGCTCCGAACCCGCCCGTTCAACATATGCTGCATGATCATAAAACAAAGCCCCATAGTGCACCCAAAGTAACACTTATTATTACACCAGTGGTTAATCTTTCGGAAAATCTGACTCACCGTGAACGGTTATCTAGATAATTTTGGAAATGTCTTGATGGTTTTGCTGTAGATCAGAGCCATTTTATGGAACCCAACGGTCGGTTTAAGTAAATACCTTCAATATTGTAACTCGATGTCTGTCAGACAAATTAATGATTATTCATATTTGGGTTCTTAATAAAGAATTTTGACAATCTGTAGAGTTTTCTGCGGTGAAAGCCGTTGAATAATAAACCCGTATAAAAAACGTTCCTATCCTAGCCCTTTGGAACGGGCTTTCATCTACAAGAGGTATGTTGTTTTCTCTGAGCACAAGTGAAATATGAGCACGAGCCTTGTACGCGGTAGAATCAGAATCCACTTTTTAAGAATATTATTGCAAAGGATGTAAAAATCTATGCCACCCCGCCGTTGAGGTAGGCCGCTGACGACCAGAGAGAAACGAAGCGACCGTCCAGTGCACACATTCAAGGCGGCGGCAAAAAATTAGCTTCAGCCGCGAGTAATTACGATGACTCAGTTCCCTCGTCTAAATGGGTGTCTGGAAAACTCTTTTCGTTTTCTAAAAATAGAGCATTTTGTCACCCTCATTTTGTGCTTCATTTCGTTTACCAACGCTGGCCGTTGCCGTTGTTGCGCCCAAAGTTGGTAGTTCCAACAATTCCTCGAGAAGTTTTCTGACAGTGGAGGGCATTGTCGAATTCGTCTACAAGAAATAGACATTGAAGAGGCACTCACAAAACTACTGTGCACGCTAACTTCACACGATGCTGCGTCTAGTGTTATCAGTTGGCCTTCGCCAATGTGTTTCTCGTCTTTAGTGGCAAGAAGACTGGGCCACCCAATCTTGCTCTGGCCAATAGTCCACCTGTCGTTTAAATTCGCAACGAGGTTTTCCTCCAAGAGCTCAGAGGCGACTCAAACGAAACAGAAGAAATATAAATTTCTTTCAGAGAGTCATCAAACAGTCTTTTACGTGTGTAATGCGGAATAAAATACCCGTTTGCCACCATAAGGCGACAATGAACTCCTGCTCAAGATTTCATTTTGACTAAGCTCTTCCAGAAAAGGTGACAGAGAAGCCTGACTACCGTAAAGGAAATAGGTTTTCGGAAAAATCGTCACAGTTTATGTGAAACGAGCAAGAAACAGTGCGCCTTTCTTCTTTGGATGATGGTCAGTCTGCGGTCAATCAGAGCAACATTACTCGGGGTTTCACTGTTAAGAATATTTGAACCAATGCAGGCTGATTGGCCACATAGACCACGACATCTCTTGGACCCGAAAAAGGTGTTGTTTCAGAACTCTGCATTTGTGAACAGGTTGGCCTCAACACATCGACCCTGGGTGCGACAAAATACTTGTTCAGCAACCTGGTCACATAGCTGCGAATGGTCCCGATGTAGGACTCAAGAGAGAAAGCTGAGAAGTCGTCCATTGGCCGGTGGATTCGTACATCACCAATATTCTGCAGCCCATTTCGCGCGTTGAATACTACCTCTTTTTCTCCGTACAACCCCATCAATTCCTGAACAGCTGCTTGGTGAATGGCGTTTAGCGTAATTCAAGTATTGGAGAGCCCACTCGGCACCACACAAAAACAAGCGAAAATAGAGGAACATGAATCTCATCTAGTGGTCTGCTAAGAATACTTTCTTGGAAACCACGGTACTTAGATATTACAACCACTGCCTGAACTCAGTTGCTTCCCAGTATTCTACGTCCTCAGGTTTTTGACTTACGCGAGGAACTTCATGCTTCCGTTGATCTTCTATGGCTTTCAAGGGTCCTCCTACTAGTCGCAGCTCAGCGACATCCAAAATGGGTCCACTTCCAAAAATAAATCTATCTCAAATACAAGTTATTCGTAGCATCATTCCAAGGCAGAAGCTACGCTTATATCTTTGGGCCACCATATCCATTGTGAGTACTTCTAATGGATGAAAGTCTATATATTGACTGCCCATAAGAACCGTTTCGAAGGTCAACTTCATTGCGTACCTTCCCGGTGGTTGGCGGAAAAATGGGCCGATGTTGGATGTGCTAGCCACGTTGCTAGCATCTGTGACAGTTCTCTGACCCACTTTGGTGCTCAACCTGTTCCAGTGTCGCCCTGGCTGAATTATCTGCCATAGCTCCTTGCTAAATAATTCTGCAGTGAAGACCTCTCCCGCGAAGTATGATGCTGTCAGCTAATAAATAATGTCGATTTCTATATCAGGTCTTCCGAATATTGATGCACATCATTGGGCTCAAACATTCGACAATATGGCCCAACGATCTACATCCCAGATGCGCGGTCCATGTGGTGACGCGGTATTGGTCACAGCTAGTGCAATAAGTCACGAAACAAGCTCACATCGTCAGTGAGCAACTGGATATCAAAGCAGAAGCCGGCTGTGAAAGATTCGCAATTCAGAGCTGGTTTTGAGCATTCAGTTACCGCAGAAGATGCATTCTGGCCGACACCCACATTTTTGTTTTGAATCCTTCTTCGTGTGTATTTGTCATTCCGCTCAGTGTTCCAAGTTTGACTGATGTATCCCTGAAAGGTAGTTATGTTGGATACAGTGGTTACCCTCCCAAAGCTCACCGTTCGTGAAGGCGATCGCACCTGAATGAAATGATGCCGACTCCTCGTTTGTTACGCATGTGTCGTGCCCCTTTATGTTCTCACAACTTTCCGTAGTTAAAAGTTCAGTATGCTCTACTCAGCAGTGACAAAAGTAAAAGCAACTGTGACTTTTTGCCCTGGAAATATTACTGATGATTTTCTCGTTTTTCAGGGCTGCATGTGTTACGAAATACCAATCAATTGTTCAGTGATTCCCAGGTAATCGATAACCCTCTTCAGGTCAGAATACGAGTTATCCAAAGGCTGCTTGTATTATAGGGGCAAAGTCAAACAGGATACTTTTGCGTACCTCACTCGTGAGTGGTCCGGCAACTCCGACCGGAAACGCAAACGCGCAGTTTGCAGTGCCAAAGAAAACGCGGTGAGAGGCACCGTCTGAAAGCGCCACTCAGAGATGAGTGACGGATTAGTAGCTCGAGTGGAAGCAATCAGTGATGAGGTGACGGGACTATTACACAGCAAAGGGCTTGCTACCCTGAGGGAGACTGGCAGGTGGCAGGCACTTACAGAACCAACTGAGGTGGAGGTAAAGTGGCAGATGTCCGGGTCATAGTACCATCGCTCCGGTGTGAATCTGGTTGCCGTTACAAAGGGGGACAGTATGAAATCAGACAAATAAGCACAATGGAAGCAGAGACGGAAGTACCTCAAACCGGCTTGCGCAAGGAGTGTGAGGGTGTGCTCTAATCACGTTCCGTAGAATAACGAAGACCAGAAAAGGGGTAAAGAACGGGCTAGTTGACAGATATCAATATTATGACACTGAGAGGTAGGGAGACAGAGAGGTCACAGAAAAACAATCATGCAGTAAAAAAATGTTCTGTAATCCGGAGCTCGTTTAGGGGTTTCAAATATCGCAAAATAAGCACGGTTTTGTTCGCAAATTATGCATATCATATGAACAGAGTATTCTGTAACTATAAGACTATATTTGATTATGAAGCAGAACCAAGTTCTCACTTCAGCCAGCAGCCTCAAATAAAACGAAAACCAACTGGTAATGTCTCAGACTAGGGGAAGCCTCCGACAAACCTGCAGTCCACATCTGACCACATCCAAGGGCCACCTAGGTCAAGTGGCATTGAGCTCTCGTAAATTGTGCTGCATCCCCATGGGAAACACCGGCCCACAACGTGACCATTGCCTACCGAAATAACACAGGTAACTGGGTTGCCACTTCCAGGTTCTCATATCCTCCATCCCCCATGCCTCTTCATCCTAACCCAAATATATCTCATCTCTTGAAGTTTATTAGTTATTGTGAAGGAATGCACCCAGCTCGCTTAAAATAAACGGCTTGGTTCAAAAAAGCAGACTGCAGGTGATCGGCTGATTCGAATAACCGACAAGATCAGATCTAGTCAGGCGATCAATGGACCATTCAGCGGTTACCATTCGATCATAGTCGAATACACCAACCCGGCTGCAGCCAGAGAAAACCAGCCAGCTAGGTCGTTTGTGTCTGTCAGTAGACCTATAAGCTTTCGTGCACCTTTCTGATCAGGGCTTGCGCATATCTTAAATAGACAAAGTATACCGTACCAATAAAACGATGTGATTCTGAAGCATAACTACATTCTCACTAGAGCTACTTGGGTGGTACAAAACTGTTAGCATACTTGAAACAAGACCGGTGAATTTTCCAATTAGGCACCTACAGCCCACCATTTCTCTTGTTCCGTCTTCCCCCAGCGCTGAGCTTAAATCAGCGATCGCCCAGTGGTATGAACCTTGTAGTTGAGAGGCTGAGGCGGTGTGATTGCGAATGCGTGTACTCAAAATGCCAATGATAAAACCACCGCACATGAGGACCGTACGTGCGTGTGCGTGCTTCGCTAGGGCCAGATGACCGCAGATCGGTAGGCATATGAAGCTAACCAGACTAAACGGTATAGCCGGGCTGAGGAAACAAATCAAATCGACATAAGTCCGGACCGAGGCACAAAAACTAATACAAACCTCACAGCGCTCCACTCCTACAGCATCGAAAGAATATATGAAGATTCTCGCATGAAACATTTGGTAGTTCAAAACGTATAAGCTTGTCAATCTGGCGGCCTGGACGGGTTGTGAGGAAAGGACAAATGTCATTCTTTGGTGGAGTGCTAGAGTGGCTGGAAACATGAGGACTGGTATCACTGAAAGGTAAAGTGGAAGTTTTATGCGGAAGGATGGGGTCAAATATTCCGTATCAAAGTATGCTACGTTGAGGACATCGATACTGACAGCAACCTGCTGACCAGCCTTATCGATAACACCATATTTTTCGGTACGGGAAATGATGTGGAACGGGCCTCAGTATGCTTGATGCAACGGACTTTTGACAGCATCACAACAGAAAAACATGAGAGCACGTAGTTAAATGTTTGGAAATGTAAGTGAGGCGAATGGGGGCTGGGTTGGAAGCGAACGGAGTGATTTCAAATACAACTGCCATTGTTGAACAGAACCTGAAGCGTCCATAAGACCAGGATTGCGTCCAAAGAACCCACTGGGCAATGAAAGTGGTGTGCCGAACACAAAATCAGCTGAACAGTGCCCAAAATCTTCCCTCAGGTTAGTGCGCATGGACAATATGGTTAACGAAAGGGCACCCGTCCACTGAACATATTTAGAGACAGAAGTGAGAGCTTTTGATTGTCTATGAAAGCCTGCCACTTATCCATTGGATGATGGATAATTTGCCGTTGTACGAAAATGTTGGAATCCGAGGGAAGAAGCAAAATCGCGGAAGAGTTGGGACCGAAATTGCGCACCTCTATCGATGGTGATCGTAGATAGAACCTCAAACCTAGAAATCTGATGGTGTAGAAATATTTTGGAAATTGTTTTACTGGAAGTGTCAGGTATGGGGACAGCCATAGGCCAACGCGTTAAATGATCTACACATGTTACGAGGAAACGGTATCCGTCGGCCAGTGGTAATGAACCAACAATATCCAAGTAGAAATGAGAAAAACTTGGATTGTTTGTAGGTATTCGGGCGGGAGAGGAAAGCAAGTGCCGGTGAATTTTGCTCCTTGACAAGATATGCACATCCCAGAACAAACATACCTGTCTTTGTTATTATTTGGTCAAATATAGCAATCGGGAGCAATTACGATGGAGACGCGTATTCCAGGAATGAATATGGAGTGCAAACGCGTAAAATATAAGCGACGAAGTGAGTAGAAAACAAAAGGGTGAGGCTTGCAAGTGGAAACATCAAAAATAATTGTACCGTTTCCGTCGCTTAGAGGTTAGTCTTACAAAATCGTGGAAGACAGCGAGCGGTCGTTCAGTAGTTCTTGGTCGTTTTTTTGAGCCTGAGCTAGCTTGGATCAACTGAATGACTTTGGCTCGACTAGTGGATGGATAACTTGGCGAGAGAAGGCGGCAGCCACAAGACCGCTGGATCCCTGTGTACACCGCATGTCAGAGGTAAATTTGTTAATGTAGTCGAGGTGTCTAACTTTCTTGGAAGAATAACGGTCGCTGCTTGATGCTAGTGCATAAGTCAACGGGTTATGATCGGTGTAGTCAGTAAAGCCTCCACCTTCCAGAATGTGTCGAAAGTCTTTTATCGCAAGATAGATTGCAAGCATATCACGGCCAAAGATGCCGTGGCGAATCTGTGGCTGTTGCAGTTATTGAGAGAAAATTGAAAACGGCTTCACGGCCCCCTGACCAACCGGTAATTCTGCGCCGACGGCTATTCGAGAGGCCTCTGTCCGCCATTCGGGAGTAGCATTATCAACATAGCCTAAGTTTGCAAGCAAGGGAACGTTGTATAATGTCCACTAGCTTCTTGGAAAGCTGATTCAGCTAACAAAGTCATTGCGAACTAGCGCAGCCCTTTTTCAAATGTTCATTGAGTGGCTGCAAGACCTCTGAACGATTTCCTGTAAACCGACAATAGTAGTTGACTGTGCCCGGGAGGAGAAGGAGACGCCTGAAAGCATGGGGTTCCGGTTAGTCCTGGATAACTTTCATTTAGTTTTCGGAGTGGTCAGATACCTTCACTGTCAACATGATTGCCGAAGAGATGAACCGATTTGGCACCGGGAATATATTTAGAGGTTTGATTAGGATGTCAGTTTCACAGAAGCTTTGGAATAGCGGACGAAAAAGTTCGCGATATTGGTGTCAATTCGCGTTAGAAACGAGGACGCCATCAATATAAACGAAAGCAAAATACGGATTACGAAGAACTCGATCCATGAATCCATGGAACGTTTGAGCGGCGTTGCGCAAGCTAAAAGGCGCACGCAAGAATTCACACAGCCCAAACGGTGTCTTGATTGTTGTCTTGAGGACACCTGCAGGAGCTACGGGCATGTACCAATACGCCCTTACCAGACCAAAATTGGTGAAAATGCATTTGCCACACAAATCGTTGGAGAAGTCGTGAACGTATGGAATTGAGTTTTGGTCGGGTACCGTAGCGTTGGTAAGGGCGCGATAATCACTACCAGTCACCGTTGTGCTTTGAGACCAAGTGGAGTGGGGAGGCCCAAGGACTGCTTGATGGTCGGATTATCCCTTAGTTCAGCATATGTTAGAAGTACACATTTGCTACTTATAGGCGCTCAGGGAATACCGACGAAGACGCCTTGAGATTGACGGACCTTTGGTGACAATGTGACGCTGGACGCTATGGGCTGCTTGTGGAAGGGGGATGTTTGTGGTTGGGCGACTGCTGGAAAATCGTTCAAAGATAGGAAATAGAAGAGCTTACTGTCATGGACGTAGGCCGAGGGAGTTGATGGAGGTATTTGTGCCAAATGTTTAAGCAGACGTACTGCTGTCCAACAGAACGCAGTATCTCACATCAACCACAAGAGAAAGACAGAAAGGCAATCAACTCAGAGAAAAGGGTAACTAAAGTCGGCAATCGTAAAAATCCAGGGGAGCTGTCAACGCAAACCCAAGCCAAGTGTCAGTAGCTCTTGACCATATGTCGATTCCCATATGGTGTAGCCAATGAAGTTCCGAAAGAAGGACGGCACAACCCTCTTTATAACTGGTTGTCTCATGAATGAGCTTTGTGACTTCTCTTAAGTTATTGTATCGGTTTGGAGTGCATAAGCAAGTGGGGCACTCAACTGGGGCTTTAGGAGTTTTATATCGTGCAGGATGAAAGATTTGCTTAGAAATCCCGAGGACTATTTTGACTTGGCAGCTTGGAAGGATATTTATTCCGAGAGGTTTGAAATGCACTAGTAAAGCATCCTGGGATCCCGTACTGATTGGTAATGGGTCGTCTAAGGGTACGTATACGGAAGACGTTCGGACAGAGTTTAGATCGTAGGGTAGTGAAATTGCATTTCACAGCATAGAACCCGGTTTTCCAAGAAAAACACCATTGTTTGAGGCTTTCTAGATCGTAATGTTCATCAGATATTGCGTCAATAAGGTTCTGACGTGGGAAATCATTTACAGTTTTTATGTCGTCCACAAATTAGAACGGGTTGCCGTGATGTATTGTGGAGGAGACGTCGGTAATATAAACAAGGAACAGAAATGGCCCCAGCAAGCTTCCCTCGAGGAAGTCAATGGTAACGGGCGAGGAATGTGAGAAATGGTCGCCCACTGAAACAACTTGGCTGCCGTGAGAAAAATAGGAGGAGGCCAGTTGAGAATAGAGAATTCGGGCTTAACAGCTTCGAGTCAAGTCAAGAGCCGCGAGTGAGAGACATTGTCAAGTGCCTCTATCATGTCCAAGAAGTTGACAGTTGGGCATTTTCTTCTGTCTTCAGCTGCAGTAACCATGTTGAAAAAGTCAAACTGGCAGGTGTTATACGACCGAAATTTAAGGATTCCATGTCGGCCTTTAGGTACCAAGTGATTAGACAACAAATGCTCGGAGAGGTGCCTATTGACTAAGCTTTAAAATAGTCGCTAAGCCACGGTTATGTGAATATTCGGTCGGTAATTCAAGGGTCAAACCAAAGACTCTTTTTGTGGCGAGGGGTAATGGCGGATGTTTTCCACTGTGATGGGAAAGTTCCAAATTTCTGCGATGAATCTAAGACATTCAAGGGTAAAAGCACAGTACCAGGCCCGCCAATTCGAAACTGGCGCAAAATGAGGCTTTCATGCTACAGAATAAATTAGTCACTCCAGTGAGCGTAAGTTTTACATCGAGCAAAGTGGATGTGGCAAAAGGTTTTATTGGAGCACGAGCAGTTCCAGAGTCGGTAGTCATAGAAGAAGAGAAGACTGAGTTGAAGGCCTCGGCGATCGCAGAGGGATTGTTGACCTGTGCTCCAATCGGCAATTTTAGAGATGGAAAAACTTGACAAAAGTGTGTGATTCTGCTCTCAATTATATGTGAAACCCGGAGTATCTTATCCGGCCGGCGAAGGGCATAAGTTTCTTTTTTTATGTGGCGTTTTTCAGATGGGGCTGGAATGCTTTTGGGAAGTCTACGCAGAAGGATGAAGAGGGAAAGGCCGCGAGAATTTTCGTACGATGATTGGACCTTTTTGTATTCTATTCGCAAATATGTGAGAGCATTACGCTGGCTGCGAAGGGTTCCATAAGTAGCGATCTGACTCAAACCGTGAATAAATTTGGAGTGTTCGAGATTTTTCTGCCGGTTAAGGCTCATGAGTCAAAACGTAGTCGCCCTACTCTATGGAGCAAATTGATTCGGTTAGTTGCTGCGATTCGTACAAAGGAAACGGAGATTGGAGCTTGCCTTGTACGTTGGTATGAATAATGGCGCCAAAATAACATGAAACCACGCTACGATCATTTACGGGGAACTGGTTAGGTTTCCACGTTGGACAGGTCTAAAATGAAGACTAAATCTGGTATGTTACTCTTCCCGGTCAAGGTGAGAACATAGCGCTTCCAGAGTCCTATTCGAATGCAGGAGAGAAAATCAAACGGGAAGCGCGAAAAGAAGAGCTTTTCTCAGTTGATATCGGGTACATTTAAGTCGCCAACGATCAGATTAACTATGAGAGTATGAAGTGGGAAGCGGCTGTACTACGAGGTACGTGTGCACAGCCATTGAAGAAGCATAGATGAGCAATTTGTACGTAAACCCATAAGGATTCCCGTAAAGCATCCAGGATAGGATGAGCGCAAGAGGTTGCAATGAAGATGCGCCTAGTGTAAATAAACATCCATCACCTTGGAGATGCTTTTACTAAACATCTCATAACCAATCTAAGCGATGTGAGCAGGTGGGGTGGAATCAGTTAACTAAGTTTCAGTGATGAGGACAATATCAGGCTTGTGTAAGAATACGGGGCTTTTTGTGAGTCAAGTTTATTATCAAGGGACCGGCAATTCATGAGAGTTGAAAAATGTTTAGCCTTACTATTCTTAGTCAGTAAGGAAAGTCACTTTGATATATGGGCTTGAGCGTCCAGAGTGGAGCTAGATTTTTAAAATCACTGCTACTTTGGGTGTTGCACGGATCGTAGTAAGTTGATGTGCAGTTAAACAGGAGGCTTGTGAATGTGAATTGCCACTACAGGGTGTCTTGATAGGGGGTTAAAATCACTGTTAATTACGAATCGTAATTTGAGTTTGTCCTTTTGTCTTCTGTTTAGTTACTTATTAGTAGTGAGTACATGCATCGTGAACCCTGGACATTCGTAATGTATTTTCCCTGTTTCTAAGGTATCACATCAGTCTATACTTGAGTTTCATGGTACTTATTACATGAACAGTTCACGTGTTTGTTCATAACCTTGTTTTCCCGAAGGTTTACACTTCTACTGTTATATAATCTTCCTAAGTGTTTCATTTGTACTGCCGAGCGGAGGCTCGAACTCCCAGTCTTATCGTTTCTGTCAGTGCACTCCACTATTGGCCGTCATACGTCAACGGCATTAACAGATCTAGTGCCGGATTCGCCTATTCATGTTGACACGTGCCTTTGTTTAATCCACAGACTTAGCTTATTTGTACTTATTTGTTAATGACACTTTTTACCATTGCAACCACAGTCCAATTCACGCGTTTGAATCCGATTTATGGATCTTTGACGATAAACGCTCTTGATTTATTGACTGTACCGCAGCCGAACTGCGCTACAGTTTCGTTCAGCTGCCTGCTAAGTGGACCGTTTTTATTTTCTGCGCATTCCCGATTTTCGGAAGCTTACTGCCCATTGTTCTTGGTTTCTCACCTGGCTGTAAGTTCTTTATTTGCTGTATATTTATGCTTACTGTAATATTTAGAACCACGAATAATCGATAAACACGGTTATTCGATTGGAATTTGTTCTGCTGTCCGTAATCGTGTTCTGCCCATATCGTGCGTGTAGCTAGTGAAACTAAGTTACTGCTAGATTCACAGCCCTAGACTTCGGGATAGTCGCAACAGTCATACTGCGGGTTATTGAGTCGGGAGCAAGGGGAAGCATGTAGGAAACCCTGATAGGAACATGAAACAAGAAAATCGTAATAGGCGTCAAGGGCGGCGGATGGGACAAGAAAGGGCCATGGTGAAAAGGATAACGTGGGCGAAATTTTCGGATTTGTGGGCGACGGTAGGATAGCAGGTTGTGTGCGCTGTGTAGAAAGAGGCATGAGATGAATGGGATTTCATAAAGAACAACCGGGTGATCTAATTGATGGCGGGTAGGGGGTTCGTGGAATCTGAAAAGTCACACATAGTCAGGAGTCTTGAGAGTCAGTTTGAATGGTAGGGCTGGAAGGGGAGTTATGGAGGAATTGGGGCACGCTGTGTATGCAATTTCCAGTAGACCGAAGTGCATGTAGCGAGGGTTATAGCGTGCAGAGCCTCTTTTGATTTTTACGTCTCTTTCCGAAAGTATGCCGATTTGAATTATTTCCTGAGCCCGGCTATATTATTTAGTCTGGTCAGCTCCATATGCCTACCGATCTGCGGTCATCTGGCCCTAGCGAAGCACGCACACGCACGTACGGTCCTCATGTGCGGTGGTTTTATCATTCGCTTTTTGAATAAACGCATTCGCAGTCACACCGCCTCAGCCTCTTCACTACAGTTTGGTGAGCCTCTGTTTCTGCCTCTGGGTATTGCGCTTCTCACCCATCGTTTACAAATCATACCGCTACATCATGTGCACCATTCTCATCCGACATGATTTCTAATAGACCTGAAGTCAACCACAACACCGTCGAATCTTCAGTCACTGTGAAATCATGTCCATTTTTTTCAAATCCCTGCATATGTTTTGCATAAATGGAGGCAGTTTCCCGCTTCAACCGTGTGAGTTGTCAGTCTACATTGTATTTATGCGTTATTCAAGGCCTTCCAGCAGGAGTTGCAAATGAAATGTGTGATCTCATTTTTGAGACCTCACTTAATAATCCCTGCGACACAAGGAAGCATGCAGTTACTCAGCGGACCGGATTGTCTGATAAACATCGCATCGAAACTTCAATCTCAAAGTCTGCCCTCGGCCGTCGGAAGCCTCCTTATCTTCTACGATACATGCGGCATTTGTTGAGGTCACGTAAAATAGATGGCTCTCTCCTAGGACATCTGCAGTTGGATCAACTTCCTCCGTCGACCAAGGAAACTCTTGCTTCCTTCAGCCCAGAAGTCTCGATTGAGGAACTAGCAGTCACCCCTATGAGTCTATTTAGAGTGAGCCCCACAAACACACTGGCTGCTGCAAAGTAGCAAACACCTGTTTCCGATTTGATCTTCGATCTCCAAGATCAAATTACCAACCCTACCAATCAGATGAAAGCTGTTTCGCAGCATGTCATTTGCCGCCGCTCCTTTACGCGCTTAAAGTGCTGTCGCAACCAACCTGCCCCTTCGTCTTGACTATCATACTGCCGATACCACCGATGTTTTGGGGGACGAGCTCGTCACTACCAGTCGCCATGTGCTTTACAAGCAACATCCTCGGGAAACTAGACAGCCAATCAGTAATTACAATCGCTATCACTGACGTTAACCTGGTCGCTATCTCCGCATTTTCGAAAGGTCTACTGGAATGCGGTTTCTGGTTGATACACGTGCTGAGGCCAGTGTCATGCCCATTCCCTCGGGTGAACACAATCTGCAACCTAATAACCTCAGTATGCAAGCAGCCAACAGCTCTCCACTAACGACATAACTCCAGAAGCCACTCTCTGTTTCCTTTATACGAATCGCAGCAACTAACCGAATCAATTTGCTCCATAGAGTAGGGCGACTACGTTTTGACTCATGAGCCTTAACCGGCAGAAAAATCTCGAACACTCCAAATTTATTCACGGTTTGAGTCAGATCGCTACTTATGGAACCCTTCGCAGCCAGCGTAATGCTCTCACATATTTGCGAATAGAATACAAAAAGGTCCAATCATCGTACGAAAATTCTCGCGGCCTTTCCCTCTTCATCCTTCTGCGTAGACTTCCCAAAAGCATTCCAGCCCCATCTGAAAAACGCCACATAAAAAAAGAAACTTATGCCCTTCGCCGGCCGGATAAGATACTCCGGGTTTCACATATAATTGAGAGCAGAATCACACACTTTTGTCAAATTTTTCCATCTCTAAAATTGCCGATTGGAGCACAGGTCAACAATCCCTCTGCGATCGCCGAGGCCTTCAACTCAGTCTTCTCTTCTTCTATGACTACCGACTCTGGAACTGCTCGTGCTCCAATAAAACCTTTTGCCACATCCACTTTGCTCGATGTAAAACTTACGCTCACTGGAGTGACTAATTTATTCTGTAGCATGAAAGCCTCATTTTGCGCCAGTTTCGAATTGGCGGGCCTGGTACTGTGCTTTTACCCTTGAATGTCTTAGATTCATCGCAGAAATTTGGAACTTTCCCATCACAGTGGAAAACATCCGCCATTACCCCTCGCCACAAAAAGAGTCTTTGGTTTGACCCTTGAATTACCGACCGAATATTCACATAACCGTGGCTTAGCGACTATTTTAAAGCTTAGTCAATAGGCACCTCTCCGAGCATTTGTTGTCTAATCACTTGGTACCTAAAGGCCGACATGGAATCCTTAAATTTCGGTCGTATAACACCTGCCAGTTTGACTTTTTCAACATGGTTACTGCAGCTGAAGACAGAAGAAAATGCCCAACTGTCAACTTCTTGGACATGATAGAGGCACTTGACAATGTCTCTCACTCGCGGCTCTTGACTTGACTCGAAGCTGTTAAGCCCGAATTCTCTATTCTCAACTGGCCTCCTCCTATTTTTCTCACGGCAGCCAAGTTGTTTCAGTGGGCGACCATTTCTCACATTCCTCGCCCGTTACCATTGACTTCCTCGAGGGAAGCTTGCTGGGGCCATTTCTGTTCCTTGTTTATATTACCGACGTCTCCTCCACAATACATCACGGCAACCCGTTCTAATTTGTGGACGACATAAAAACTGTAAATGATTTCCCACGTCAGAACCTTATTGACGCAATATCTGATGAACATTACGATCTAGAAAGCCTCAAACAATGGTGTTTTTCTTGGAAAACCGGGTTCTATGCTGTGAAATGCAATTTCACTACCCTACGATCTAAACTCTGTCCGAACGTCTTCCGTATACGTACCCTTAGACGACCCATTACCAATCAGTACGGGATCCCAGGATGCTTTACTAGTGCATTTCAAACCTCTCGGAATAAATATCCTTCCAAGCTGCCAAGTCAAAATAGTCCTCGGGATTTCTAAGCAAATCTTTCATCCTGCACGATATAAAACTCCTAAAGCCCCAGTTGAGTGCCCCACTTGCTTATGCACTCCAAACCGATACAATAACTTAAGAGAAGTCACAAAGCTCATTCATGAGACAACCAGTTATAAAGAGGGTTGTGCCGTCCTTCTTTCGGAACTTCATTGGCTACACCATATGGGAATCGACATATGGTCAAGAGCTACTGACACTTGGCTTGGGTTTGCGTTGACAGCTCCCCTGGATTTTTACGATTGCCGACTTTAGTTACCCTTTTCTCTGAGTTGATTGCCTTTCTGTCTTTCTCTTGTGGTTGATGTGAGATACTGCGTTCTGTTGGACAGCAGTACGTCTGCTTAAACATTTGGCACAAATACCTCCATCAACTCCCTCGGCCTACGTCCATGACAGTAAGCTCTTCTATTTCCTATCTTTGAACGATTTTCCAGCAGTCGCCCAACCACAAACATCCCCCTTCCACAAGCAGCCCATAGCGTCCAGCGTCACATTGTCACCAAAGGTCCGTCAATCTCAAGGCGTCTTCGTCGGTATTCCCTGAGCGCCTATAAGTAGCAAATGTGTACTTCTAACATATGCTGAACTAAGGGATAATCCGACCATCAAGCAGTCCTTGGGCCTCCCCACTCCACTTGGTCTCAAAGCACAACGGTGACTGGTAGTGATTATCGCGCCCTTACCAACGCTACGGTACCCGACCAAAACTCAATTCCATACGTTCACGACTTCTCCAACGATTTGTGTGGCAAATGCATTTTCACCAATTTTGGTCTGGTAAGGGCGTATTGGTACATGCCCGTAGCTCCTGCAGGTGTCCTCAAGACAACAATCAAGACACCGTTTGGGCTGTGTGAATTCTTGCGTGCGCCTTTTAGCTTGCGCAACGCCGCTCAAACGTTCCATGGATTCATGGATCGAGTTCTTCGTAATCCGTATTTTGCTTTCGTTTATATTGATGACGTCCTCGGTAATAATAGAAATTTGGTCTATCTGTTAAGTATTCATTTAATGTCGGTTATCGCCGAATTATTACAAAAGCATTTACCGACAGAATGTAGGTGCAACGCGTTGTTGGCGATTCAAATAAATGCATCTGTTGTTCGCGACAAGATACCTTGGAAACCTTTTTTAGTTCGCTCTAATTTATTTCTTTGAAACAGCTATTCGAAGACGAATGTCGAGAATCATGAATTAAAATCTTCTTATAAAGAAACGATGCAGGAACACCCCAAAACCAATAGGTTTCTGGCTTCCTTTTGGCCGGTTTTCGACTGCATTTTACTACGACTCCAATCGGTTTCTTTAGCGGCTATTATACACAGATAAACATTAGGTTTATGTAGAATAAATTACTGAGCAAAGAATGCGTAAAGCTTTGTCAGCGTTTTCTTCGAATTTATTTGTTCAGCTCATCCAAGTGCCGTGGAAAAATGGTATGGATGTCTCCATTCTTCTCCCTTCAGATGGATGAAATAAGGGCAATTATTCGGAAAGTCATGATTCGGGTGATAGAAATGAGCATCGTTATACGTAATTTGAGGAACTGAGATAACGTTGACACAACATATCACTCATGTCAGATGACTGGCATAAACCGCTGAAGAACTGTTCAGAAACCATCCAGAAAATCCGTCGAAGACCACTCAGAAACCGCCCGAGATCCAGCAGGCGTAGTGGCAAAATCCGGTAAAACCCCGCAAAAAACCTTTTCGTTCCGGAGAGGTTTTGCCATTCAATTAAACCACGAGGCACGCTTTACTACTTTCTTTCACCAACCCAGCGTTTTTATAACCACGCCTATTTTCATCACCTAAATCGTGATTTTTTCAGTAGTTTTCCTTATTTCGTCCATTTCGAGGGAGTAGAATGAAAAGATTTATACAAATTTTTCCAGCTTATTTTGGTGACCTAAATAGATACACCTAAACTAAAGGCTAACAAATATTGGCGCATTTTTTCGGTCGTAAATTTCCTCCGTAAAAACTCATTGTTGATCCATGTAAGTCGGCCACTCCACAAACCTACCGAAAATCCATCGAAAAGTGATGTTAAGAACGATTTGGTTGCCGAAGTGGAACCTCTTGCAAAAGGTCCCCTCGTAGCACCCTGCCAGTTCTCAACATCCATCCTCGGTCATTCTTCAGCCAGTTCGCTTCAAAACCATGGTTTTTAACTGTCTATGACGTTGGCACGAAAAATCTCTTCAAATACATTCAGCCTAGGTAAGAAACACAAACACTTCCAAAGGAGGTCTCCTGAGATGGTTAAGAACAGTGTTGACTAGGTGCTTCCACCAGATGGAGGAAAGGGTAATAGAGTTTTAGCCAGAGGGAGTAGATAACTTATGGAGGTTACCTCACCAAGAATAAACATATTTGTTAGATGGAGCAGCCAGGGGTGAAATTTGGTAGTTGTGGATTTGAGTTTCTCGGTAAAGCCCAGTCAGCAGAATCGTCCCAATTTGATCCAAAAGTAGTCCTCAATCAGTCATTATTCAGTCCTCAATTCTCTCAATATATTTCCGTTTAAAATACCATGGGGGACGTTTTTGGGACATTTTTTGAAAATATCGAGAAGGCAACGGCCTACGGGCTTAACTTTGGAATTTAGGTGAGCTCTGCTAAGTTTCTTCATCCTAAGGTTCTAGTTATTGGAGTTTCAGCAGTTTCCGTGAGGGAAAATAACACGATCTGTGAATAGACTGGACAAATATTTGGTATTTCCTGGTGCTTAACATCCCAATAAAACAGCACCTTATCAAGAAGTCAAAACACACTTCTATTATATGAACCACAGTTGAAGCAACGGGTGAAGTTCTCCAACTTACATTACAATAATAAAACAGTCCAGAAATAGTCCCCCACGAGACTATTTTAGGAGTGAATAATCTATCTATGTGCTGGCCGGGCTGTTGAACCACGGTGTTTTTCATTGCAGGGCCGTCTTTTGTGCCCTACTTCCTAAACGAACAAAAGAAAGATGAGCACGGAGGACGGTCCTCCAATTTCGACGGCAGAAAATGCTTGTATCAGGCTACGGCCACGGGACCACCAACGCCACTTAACCTGTCAGTTAGCGCTTAGGATGACACAAACAAGTGATAGGAGGTCACACCAACCCAAAAGCAGGTTCCACCACCCCGTGGACAATGCTTTCTTGCTCTTAACATCCCGGAGACCACAACAACGTCTCCCAGGACAGACTGGATCATGATCTAATGCAACTCAGGCTGATCCTAAATAAGCTGTTTACGAAAGATGAGGCAGGACCCGAGACGGCATTCAGACTAAGGAAGCTTCATAAGTCCGGAAGACCGAGGAATCATGAATTTGTCCTTAGTTCTCAAGAGCAGGCGAGCGGGGTTCCAAGACGTTCCTTCTGCCTCAAGTGGGAACCCGGTTGTCCAGACCAAGACCTTCTTCCTGAGGATCGCCAAGGGATGAGTCAAGTTTGTGCGCAGATCAGGGAGGGAAGGAAAAATGGTGAGAGCGACCTGTTCATTCAGGATTCTTGCGTGGTTCGGAGGAGACTGCAGGTGCACTGACCAACACTGCTACCGGTGAGCCTCTTAGTTCGCGGTAGCATACGACCTTTGGGCTAAAATCAACCGAGCGGCATCTGTCAAAATGCTGCCAACCCATGTCCGTGAATTAATAAACAAAGCGGATGAACTGAAAGCACTTGTGCTGACTGAAACCCCGGCCTTCCCCGCACCTACCAAGGCATGGCTAATGGATGATATTTGGGGCTCAGGGGTCTTTCGGATTCGTGCCAGAGATAGAGAACATTTTGCTGTGTATGAGAAAAATTGGGTATCAGTTCACATATTTGATACCTTTGTGGACCAATGTGGGTACGGGAAGGTGCTGTTTTTCGTAGTGAAACATATCAACACCGGCTGTATAGTGCTTGGGATCGTCTATCGAACTCCGGCAGTCGACGTGCAAGGTATGCTGGATTCCATGCACCGATGGGCGATGGACGGCCACCGTCTGATTTTTCGCGGCTATTTTGCTGCTGAAGCTAGCGTTACGTTCAGCAGATGCAACATAGCCGTCTGTATGAGACCTTGTGCGACCTTAACTTGCATCAGCACATGCACGAACCAACCACGGATAAAGCTGACCTGGTACCCATCCTTGACCTAGTTTTCACCCCACGAACACCTGATATGGATGGAATCAATCTTCTGCCACCTTTGGTCTCCAGCGACCACGCGATGCTAGTAATCCTTTAGAGATTCGGCGCGTTCGTCCATCATAATCCACAGTGAGGCAAAAGGTGTGGCGCTGGCCCTTTGCTGAAATGAGCATAGCTGCTGCCAGCTTGCCATGGAACCCGATCGTCATTCGTGAAGTAGATGAAGCTTGGATTTTCTTCAAATTATAAATAACTACACTGGTGGCCTCGTTCGCACCTCCACACAGGCAACGAAGTCATGCTAAAGGACCGCCATAGTTTGTCAAGGAACTGCCCAGTCGATTACGAAAAAAGAGCTCGGTGACATTTTCCATTTTCCGACATCGGAGAAACAGATTCAAAAGCTTTCGAAATCGGTGTTCGACGCTGACGTCTATGAAAAGGCCCGGACATGAATTGCGACTAGTGGCCCATTCCGCCTCAGAACCGACCAGGCGGTTTGCCTGCCTGGGAATGAGGAATAAGGCTCAAATGTTCATCCCAACGGTGCGTCAAATTGGGCTCATCGCGGACTCCGATCGGAAGAAAGCAGAACTATTGGGCGGTCACTACTCCAATTTTTATGCCACTGAGGGACCATCCATGCCCCAGCCTCCATAGATTGCAAACATCGTGGTTTGGCTATGGTTGGTGGTAGTAGAGGCTTCGCAGGCTACGCAGGGGTTAAGTCCGCATACAGCTCCTGATCTGGATGGGATCCATCCACTTGCCCTTCAGGAACTGGCTGAAATTATCGAGCTTCCACTCTCGAGACTGCTTAGTCTTGCGATGGAACAAGGTGAACCACCATCAAAATGGGAAAAAGCGGTTGTTATTCCAAAGTTCCAGGGCAGCAAAACGGCTAAAGCTGCGAAATATTGCCCGGTAGGTCTTACTTTTGTGGCTGGGAAGGTAATACAACTCCTGGTTTTGACGTGACTGCAACAGTTTTTCGGAAGTTATGAGTCTTTAAGCCACCAGCAGCAAGGCTTCTGAGAAGGTCGGTTCTACCCGTTAAATCTGCTGCCAGCATATGAACATTGGGTGCGAGCTAGAGAAAAGGGCCACCTCAAGGAAGTAATCCACGTGGATTTCTGCAGAGTCCCCGCAAAGTGCTTCTCGGTCGCTTGCTCCGTAGATTTAGGTCACTGGAAGTGGCAGAACAATTACTAAACGTGGATCGAAGACCTCATGAAAAAGAAGTCATTCCCTGTGAAAGTGGCTTCATCACGCTCTGAGTGGCATGAGGCCTCCAGCGACGTGCCACGTGGCTCGTAGCTTTCATCAGTGACTTACGACAACAACCGTGTCCCCCCTGTCTGGTATACTCCGACGACCTTTACATCTGGTGGCTGATAAAAATACCGTGGATTACGAGGCACCGCAAGCAGATTTCGAAGCCCTAGCACAGCAGCCCGACTTGTGGCCTCTCCCAGTCGACGTGAAATTGCGTGCCCAGCTGCAACCAGGGAGACCAGGGCCCGAGAAAACCTGCTTTCTTCCAGGGGGCTACTCATCGAGTGTCCACCGCTGGAGGAGACCAAGTGGTGATTGTGTCATCTACACTGAAAACCCCAAATCCCACCGATAAGGTGTGCGCCTCGGCGTGGAGCGTCCATGGTGCAATCCGCCGGACCTTTGGAAAGATATCTTGTGGTGCTTCCAAACTCCCGTACACCTCACAAGTCCTTCCTCGGCTGGAATGCGGCGGAGCGGCTGCTTTTGGCCGCACGGCCTACGAACTTGCTTGGCTGAGACGGGTTCAGATAACCTCCGCCAGCCTCGTCGCTGGAATAAGAGGGGTTAGTTGAGACAGGCGGCTAGAATTAGGCGGTCATTCTCAGGAGGCGTACTGGAGTTTCCGAGGCGACCTCATGTACATCTGGCAAAAACTCCGGGGTGAAATGACCTCGGAGTTGCAGGCCGCATTCCTCGTTCGTGACCATTTGCGCACAAGGGGCACTCGATGACGCTCATGGAGCTGCAGTCGACTGGGCTATCGTTAGTCTTCTGTCTTTCCAGGATGGTACCCGAACTGTGGAACCCAATGCCAGTTGAAGTGGTGGAGCGAGACAACTACATCCTTTGCAAGAGGAAACTGGATGCACATTTGATAGAGCCTTGGCTTGAATCACTGTCGTGCGGCTACAGCTGGGAGTGGATGGTGATAAGGCTCATACGGGAGTTTTCCCGCTGCCTCTGCTCCCGGAAGCATGAAACCTGAAACATGAAAATTATTTTTCTATGTTTTGGACCTGTCCCAATTTACTGACCTGACAAAAATTATTCCCAAACTTATTGTTAGAAAATAGTGTCGCGCGGGACTATTATTTGATTGAATAGAGCACTTCTATGATAACTGAGAGATGGTTGTTGAATCCCCGCGGATTTAAACTAAGGATAACATGTGAAGTGCGACATTTACTTCCACTGATAATTAAGCGCCTCATTGTGAATAACCGACGCTGCCGGATGTGACACAGAACAAAGCGCAAGCGACGGAAGGAGGAAAAAAACGAGACAACCTCATTCAAACCTAAAGTTGAACTTCGCCTCCCACTGCTAAGTACCTCAGGTTAAGTAGTACAGAGGGCCTTAACGGAAAGATAACGTCATTGACGATCCTTCGCCTTCATGCAAAACCTCTTTTTGCTAGTTGCAAAGGACTCACCACCAATTCATACTTTTCCTTCACCCTATGGTTGTCCCCTCCATCGGCTGCTAACACCAGCCCCCATACTTTTCCATGACTGGCGCTATGTATACCAAATGATTACTCTAGTGCTTTGCGTAACCCCTATCCAGACCTGCGCAATGTTTTCCCCCCGGAATTGCCTGATTTTACCACTAGTACCTCTCACCAACTCTGACACGATCTCCTACCACATGCAACTTACAACAGCGGCCCCAACCTTATAATTTCTGCGATAATAAGCACCCTTATATCCCAAATTCAACCCACATTCCCCCTCCAGGTGCCGGTGTACCTGATAATACTATCCTTTTTTCTCTATCCCATTTATCAGCGACTGACCTCTCTCCTCATATAGTTGACTCAGCCATCGGTCTTCACCAGCTACTGGGCTGTAGTTTGTTACATTTCAAGGCTTCGTTCCGCATGAAGTTTAGTTAAAAACCGCTGACTCACCTCCAATATGACGGCCTGGATTGGTGCTAGCCATACCCATCCCAACCTTAAAACCGAGCTGGTTGTCCAGTAAGATACTCCCACTCAGCTTATTCCACCATCCAGGATGTTTCATATTCCTTCATCAGTATTGCCCAATGCTCCGCCTCAGGCAACACTATGAAGTTATCTTCCCCTTTTTCAGCGGAAGTTACGTCAGAATTCTATGAGGCTCTTGAAGTTTTTTCTTGAATTTATTGTACGGCTCTCATTGGTTAGGCTGAATTATCGCTCAATAGAGAAAAAGATAAGAATGCTGCGTATATTGCGGTCATGTCTGATTATGACTTTATTCTGATAACCGGAAACTTGTCCGACAGGTGACACTCTTAACGAGGATGGCGTTATCACCGGATACCAAGCTTTTGGGAAAACAGGCTAGCTCAGCCAGTGGGAGGCTGTCTTCTTGGTGTAGGGCAAACCACACGAGAGAAAATATACCACAACTCTACACTGGATAACTTACCGGATTCACTTTGACCGCAGGTCGCTCTAGGGCGTCCCCTGCAATAATGTTCATAAAGACGTCTTGTCCGTCACGCACATGGTAAGTGTAATTGCAGATACAGCCCGCCCTTAAATAGTGGCTGGTGGCATTAACGCACCAGGCATCCGATGGTCCACTTTGGATGCCCCACAAAGCCTACCCCACTCTTAACTATACTCCTGTTGGGAGGATGAATTTAACGTGTAACGCGCCTAACTAGGTGCCGTACCATTCTGAACCCTATTTTTATCATGGGATTATCTTGTGTTCATACTCTGGCCGAGAAGAGCACTCTGGGTCACGACCTCTTACCGATAAGGTGTGAGTTTTTACTACCAGCACTAACCGTCTACTAACGAACGGCCAAATATCATTTCACCCAGCTAGCGGGGACTGCTTACCCTCACTTACCCCCACCCGGAACTGGGATACTGTCTCTAGAGCTGGAGATTAGCATACTACGGGGATAGGCTTGACCGCATGTTACGTACATGTCATGAGGTGATCACCTCAACCCAACTACCGCCTGGAAGCCCTGTAACGGACATTGATTGCCGAATAAAATGAGGCTTTCTACAATACAACGTGAATTCCCTGAGTCGAGAGATTGCTCGTTCTTCTCACAGAAGAACCATTCATCGCACTCACAACAGCTGACTTAAACATCCCTTAATACAGAATAGGAACTAGGGGTGCTGAGTCACCCTATGAGAGTCGATCCTTTGTCCAGGCTGATGAAACTGGCTAACAGTCATTCTGATTCTCTTATCTTGCCTCTTGCATGTAACAACAATTACAAAAAGAACCTCGAGCGACCTCGGGATCTTTCAGTATCTACTGTGCCTTGTCTTGAAACATTGATAACCCCCCATAGTTACATCACGTTCTCAGCAATTTCAATTCATTCAAAGGATTGAACAGAAAAACTGGATAAAACATAACGGCCTTTCCACCACAGACCAGATGCCGTACCACCGGTTGTTTTCAGTTTGGGCGGAGTTGATATTTCAGTTTAGTTTTGAAAGTTTTCCTATTTATCTTTGAGTGGTTGTACCGTCCCCTACCTTTGAGAATCATCAGTTATTATCCTTTTTTCTAAGACAAGTTGACGACAAGAGCAAGCCAACCAACGGCCAGTAAACCACACTAATATAGCTTCCCAAACTGTGGTAAAACCGACTAAAAATGGGGTGATAGCCCTCCTGCAGAACAATAACCTCATCGACTCTGATCAGCACGGTTTTTTCAAAAAAGGCCGTGTGCTACTTGTATCAGTTACTTAATCAACTTGATGACTATGGCCACCGAAAGCGGCAGGTCAGTGGTCCTTGATATGTCCAAGGTTTCCATCGAGTATGCCGCAATAACTTTGGGGACAAGATGAAAACCTACGGAGTTGATGACCGAATTCCGAGATGTTTTCTGTCATATTTACTATCCCGAAAGCAGGTGACGGGTGTTGACGGCTGCTCATCATCACTTCAACTAGTAACCATCTGAGTTATGCGAGATACTTTACCCGGTCTCGTTTCTTCTAATGAATTTCAATGATATTTTTACGTCACCAAACACTGTGCCATCTGTCTTCTTGCAGACGACATAACAACAGTGCACTCCGTTGAACTTAGCACGTTAGTCTCTACTGTGGCTGGTGTGACAAGCGGTTTGCTTTTGCTGGATTTTGAGCAACCAAAGTTTGATGGAATCCTCCGTTGCCAAAAGTTTTATCCTTGGTCACAGATATCAGGCTTCCGCAAAAGCCTTTAAAATTAATGGAAACTATATCCTTGAAGGTCCCGAATCAAGGTACACCGGATTACAGCTCTCGTGTTCATTTCGTTTTTCCAAACTTTCTGCAGTGCAGGTTGCCAAGTTGAGAGCGTCAATTCGTCAAGTTACTGAAACCTCCGGTCTTCCAGAGGGCAGGCTAGGCATTTCTAGAACTGATGTTAGAAAACTTTTGGAATACGGCGCTGTCATGTGTTCCAACTTGCTGTAGGTTTCTAAATTAGCGACCAAGAATGTACAATGTAGATGAGCCAATTAGACACCAGGATATTCCTCACCTTTGAGTAATATGGAACGGTGTGAAATGTTGCTCCAAGGGCGTCGTCTACAAATGAACTTGTTTTCCTTTTGTATTATTACGAAACACATCTAGCCACTCAGACCTCCGGGAACAAACTCCCTTTAGCTGCTCTCTACGACACAGGGGCTCTGTGGTCTTTAATACCGTGTCCAGGAATGCAAGGCTTTTTACCTTCGTCATCAGTAAATATTCTCCCCCCTGTACCAGGTTCCGTGGGAAACTAAGTTGCTGTCTTCAGTCATTTTACCTTTCAAATGGGAAGTAAGCAAACTTCTGACTACACCAAAATTCATTTATGGGTGAATTTTACGTGTCAATTACTCATGCCTATGGGCCTAGACTGTGACGCTCACGAGTAACCTAAAACCTGCTACTCAGTGGACAGCTTTCATTGACTGCTTCTCAGAATTTTTTCTGTATTGTAGTAAGCAGAAGCAATGCAGCCCGTGGTCTATGATTCTCAACGACATATTTCAAGTGTCTGTCCATCTACTCCTTAATTCCACAGGTGAACAGCACAACCCCTTGCTGGCCACAGTTGCTTTGCTGATTCAAAGATTGTTGCTGTATTTTAGTAGGCAGCGAGACTCCTTTTCATCAGCCAGTACTGAGTATATTATTATTACTAATGCTGGAAAATAAGCAGTGACATGAATACCTTTCATCAGGGTACCGGCCTCTAACGGTTATTCCGACTGTGAGTAACGAGTAGTCAATTCAAATGATCCCCAAAATCAGAACAAATTTGACTCATAGTTTTTACGGTACTGGATTACCACTTTGTTTGCATATAAATGTGTACAAACCTCAACTTTACGGCCACATCGTGTAGCATTGAGGACCAGAGTTCAGCAAAGGTCAATGTCAGGTACCATCATAACGACATTCCAAGTTTGAATCAAAATTATGCCAATTCACGTGAGCAAAATATAAACCACTGTTGGAGTGAAGTGACTGAGACATGCTGTACTTGGTCGAGGGTCAATAAGAGAAAGAGCATAGCCTCAACAATACAAGTATATGACAAAGGCTGGGGAGGATTTCCACGCATGTACTACACATGGCCTTATTCACGCGTTAACTATCCGATCGGTAATTCCCCGTTCCAACATACGAGATAGTGGGATTCTCTGGTGAACAAACCGCCACCTTTCAATTGTTTTTTCTCCTTCTGTCCATCGAAATACGCATACCTAATTACTCCAGATGTTGCTCATGGTAGCCTCCTTTTCTCATTGGTACTTCCCAATGAGCCTGCAGAGAAGACCATTGTACTTTACTTTCCCCATTTGATGTTTTGTTACTGCAAGTTCCTTGGCGTGACGTTCTTCGTTCTTCGTCTTTTCCTAAACATGGTTAGCCGCGCCCCATGACCCTGTGTTATATTTAGTCGTAATAATAATAATAATAATGGTTTATTTCGGAAGCGCCCGAAGCATGCCATGTGCATGATCATGTAGATACAGGTGATGGAATGGACAGATATAATTCATGAAGATATGGAGACTCTCATGAAAATATTGGATAAAAAGGCCCAGAAGGGGGAATGCGGTAGGATGAAAATAGGATAAACGTATGCACACCACAGAGATTGCGTGGAGTTTAAATGAGCTCAAGAGCGAATTTGAATGGACGCCCGGTGAGTTTGAAATTCAAGGTCAGGTGGACTGAATGGCTGGTCCCGGGCAATTACATATGGAGGTAGACTGGTAAACATGAGAAAGGCTGGAAATCGGTATAAAGAACTGCAGTAGCGAGGAACGATGGAGAAAAAGGTGAGGTGCACTGCAGTGGATTAGATGACAATGAAGCATTGGTACTTTGCAGTGAATTGTCGGCGGACAGGACACAAAACTCACCGTAAAACAGGCAGCGAGCAATGCAAGACGTAGAGGGATGATCAGATGACAAAAACAATTTAGAAGGATTGGATACGGTAGATGTGAGGCACAGATGTAGAGTCGATGGATGCCTGTGATAACGGTCGTTGGGATGATAGCAAGATAGATGGCCGGTGAGGAACTGCAAGATGCAGAGCGCGTGCACATATATATATATATATGCGTATGTTTATATATATATATGTACATTTATTATATATATATATATATATATATATATATATATATATATATATATATATATATACGTTTAAGAGAAGCAGGAGCAAAAATAATGGGGTCCTAGAAAGAAATTATCAGTCATTAGGAGGAGTAGGTAATGCTAGATCAATTGGTTGTGGGATCAGCTTTGGAATGTCGTGGTGGATTAACTTCATGACAAGTGCACGTGGCAGCCCAACGGAGAGAAAAATAGAATGCGAAAGCACAGAAGTTATGAAGACTGTTAGGAGCAGTTCATGGAAGAGTGGAGATGAAAGACAGGATCAAGGAAAACAGGTAAGAATGGGTCTAATTATTTGATCAATGCAGGTGCGAGATGTAGTGACGGACCAGAGGAATCGGGTAGTGACAGGTCAAACAATTTGGAACTGTAAAAGAACGTTACGAGGTAAAGTTGTCATTACAATGGTGGAACATGGAAAAGCGGACCACACTGGAAGGTACAGAAAAATGCCTGTAGCGAGCAATAGACGGATCAAGGGATGAAAGCAATGACCGAGGAGACACAGGTAAGAAATCACTAATCAGATCATTTTACTGCAGATGAAACACGAAGGAGGCGGACAAGGAAGCGGGAAGCCCCGAGATAAGTGGACCAGTAATGGAACAAAAAGGCCACAGAAAATGAATGCGCAAAGGAGTTGGGGCAATGGAGCTGGAGAGCTGTGTGCAGGCAGACAATTGAACAGGTGGATACTAATCAGGACACTGGAAAGAACCGCAGAGGAATCGCGGGGCCAAGTGAGGAAGATATGGTGGTGGTGATTAGATAATAAATACGACTGTAAAAGATGCGAAGTTTGGAGCGGCAAGTTCTAATATGCGGATTAGGCATGAGTGCGGTTGCGATTGGAGCATCATGGCATGGGGCACGAGGAGGGATTACCAGGGCGACAGGTTTAAGGAAGCTATCAATGTCCTATTGGAATTATTCCTAAAGTCAACTCCTGTCATTCAGAATTTGCTTCTCCAAGGAATCAATAACTTGGACGAGATACAAAGTGATCCGTTTCACTATTTTCTACTCGTTTTGATGAAAACTGGCAAAGACCGAGTTGGGCTAGAAAACGCAGGTGGGTCGGTTGGCAGACTGCTTCCGGTTGCACATAGCCGGGAAAGATGACAGTTCTAGCATTGGTCAGCAGCGACTTTCTGTTGCCGTTTGGGAAGATAACTTGTCTAACCGAGGTCCTGAACTCTGGGATCGCCACAAACACCCATGTGACCCATCAAAGGGTCTTGGGTAAATGGAAGTATTGATGACGAACTCGCCCTTCTTGAGAAATTTGACTGCTTCTTCCAAGACAGAAATCGGTTTAAGAAGAGGACAGCTGGCAGTGTGATTACTTATGCCAATTCAGAGCTATCTGGCAAGCTCGAAGTTCTTTCCGCTTCCCCTCTTGATGTTTTTGACTGCTTGGTTGGTAAACGTCACCCTACATTTTTGCCCCTTTAAAGTATAGTGAACAGTAATTCATATATAGCTCATTTGTGCTACAAAGGGAACACGGAACTGTTCTTTGACGCTCTCGTGCTCGTCCCGGTTCCATTACTCCCTGACTGTTTATGCTTTGCCGTAGGCTATTTTATTCATTTTACCCCAGTATCCCTTCCTTGGTTCGGGTTCATATGACCTCTGTCTTATTCAAGCTGGAGAGAACCCTGTTTCAAACAGAATTATCACAGACCATCTTGCAGATGAACCTTAACAACAGCCTCAGCAAAAGGGCCAGATCGTTTATCGTTCACAGTTCTCAAATTTAAGCCTAACAGCTATTCACCATGATGACGTCCCTCATCAATAAAATTGCTAGTGCTGGTACTATTCTCGCCCCCTGAAAGCCTGTGACAGTACAGTTTAATCTCGAACACAACAAGACCAACATTTTTTCAAGGCACTTCCGTCCCATTGCCATTACTTCTTGTGCGCTAAAAATGACTGAGCTTGTTGTCCTTGGTCGACTGTGTTCTTCTCTTGCTGTTCAAGATGACCCCCGTCACATTGACTACACACCCACCAGATACACCACGGATGTAGTTGCTCCAGTTTGCCATTTCATTTCAAGCAACTTGAGCCGTTCCATTGAATCCGTTCAATGTATTTTCCTCAACTGTTCTTCTGCGTTCGATTCGGTTCCCTATTCTCCACCTCTTCAAAAATTACAATCTTTTGGCTGTCCTATTTTTTTCATTCTTGTGCTCCAGGAGTTACACTTCCGACAGAACTCGAAGTACTTGATTTGGTACAAGTTTGTCGAGTCGTTTGATTCATAACCCAGGTGTTCTTCAAGATGCCGATTTTTCTCCTTTTGCCTTTGACTTGACCGCTGCACTACCTGAACAAACTTTTAAATACGTTGAGGACGTCATGTCTCACAACTTTTCTATAACCAACAAGATTTCAACTCTTTCTATGAGAGTTTATGTGATATTCAGAATTATTTTCACTTTCTGTCCAGCCATTCGGAAGTTTCGAGTATGCTTTCTTTTTTTCTCCTTCCTCCTATTCCAATGAAAAATCGTTTATCAACGGTGACTCAAATCCCAGAGCAGACTCAGCCAAATACATAGGCATCAGAATCAGCACCCATCCACAATGGTCCTCTCGGATTCTTGATTGTGTTAAAATTTGCGTAGACAGTCTTTTCAAATTTGTGCGGTGAGTCAGCTAGGTGCCACGCAAGCTGTCATTTTTTCTTTTGCCCATCAAAGTGTTCTGCCGTTATCACCCTACTATTTTCGCGTGCTCTCTCCTAGTCTGCTTCTGAGAGGTTTTATCATTCCTCACCTCGGCCTAGTCAGTTTCTGAGGGGCCTTTTGATTTCCATAGGCTGTCTTTTCTCCGAAGTTCTTGATTTTCACCTTGCAGCTTGCGAAAATTTCGAAAAGAAGGTCCTTGCAGACCCCAGCCATCCCCTGTATTGCGATTCATCAGCATGCCTTTTTTCATCCCTCCGCATATTCCGAATTTGGACTTACCAAATTCCGCGTAAATATCTACCGTAACCTTACAGTGCTTCGTCTAGCACGTGTTCAGAATGGAATGATAGAACCACAGAAAACCTCGCACGCACCTCGGTGGCTGAGCCAGTTTTATTTCTAAAGTACCTATCTTATTGCTCACTTCCATGTCGTACTTCAGTTTCCCTCCTTTCAGCTGAAATGTGAGTTTTATTATCTTGTGAGAGCCTGCAGTACAATATAAACCTATAAGAGCTGCCAGAATGTAGCCTTTTTGATTTTACTCCAAAAACCAACCCTCGAAGGACAATTGTCGCCGGCTTCATTCCACGAATAATAACCTGAAATATTTTTCGCTGGATAGAATAACTGAATTTTCCATAAGATTTCAATACTGCCCTTTACGTGATAGCTTCACACAAAATCCTCATCAACCGGCCACCAAAAGTTTGACTACTTGACTTCACTGCATTCACACAACCCAATCCAATCCAGCATATGATCGGTACCAGCAACTATGGTATGTTGCTAAAAACGTCTATTTTTACGCTTTCGCTGATGCCGAAAACACGCTGTCCACTCTATTCCTCTTCAGTTGTCACCTTTTTACCTTCGAGCTCTCCCTTTACATAGACATTAGATGTTACCTCTTTTACGCAGCCTTCGTTACACCGTGTTGTTTTCCCACTGTTGTCTTTATGGTTTTTATTGAGCTATCTAGGATAGTCCTTGAGGCTACGGCTATTAGAAGAGCTTATCAAACCAGCAAAAATGCTGCGATTTTTTCTGACCACTTATTTTATTCGATCCCTCGATAAAAAGTACTCTCAAAAAAGATCTTCAACGTGCTCTCAGGCTGGGAGCGAAACAAAGTATCATTCTCAATCTAGAATTATTAGCCGATGCCGATAAGAGGCTATAGAAGTCGTCTTCTTTCGGTGACTGGAGTCGTCTTCGTCATATTACTTGTCAAGTATTTGGTCCTCTTCCTGGCCTGCAAAATACATTCGGCATAGTTTCTACTAGGCTATCGGGGGACCCCAAGAATTAAATCTTCTGTGGGCTTTTCCTATCTCAGAAGAATCCGGCGACTTCTTCTCTAACACTTACCTTTGAGAAGATACTCTGGTAGAAGCTGCCCGCAAAAGTACCTCAAAAGAGTTTCTCAAGGTAGAAGCAGAACGAAACAATGGTCTATTTCGGACAACATCAGTAAAGTCCATGATGCCGTGTCGGAAATCGTCCTCGTAAAAAACATTTTGTAACAGCCGTCTAGGATGAGGTACATACCGGCTACTCAGCATTCTTCTTCACTGCGTAATACTTTCGTTAAAGCCCAAAAAGCACCATCCGCGGAAAATGCATCCAGTTTCCAGCCTAATACTTAATTCCATGGATATCGACCTCCGATGATCAGAACTGTCTATCGAGCCTTCATTTATTAGCCTTCATCTACTCCTACCCTCCTGCAGCCATATCGTTCATCATATTCTGCATATCGTCACAATATACTTCAATTTGCCAGGCACATCTCCACCACCATAGGTGTGCCCAAATCTCCTGCCAGCGACCACAGTCGCAAGACCACTGATGTCCAGAATGCCTCGGATGACAAATAAGTTCCCCCGGTAGATGTACTCACAGATGCCTACAGGCAGGCTACGAAACTAAGCAAAGGTCTAGGTGGTTTTTACTCTCGAATTAACTCTGCTTGCTTGATTCGGCCGCTCACAATACCCTGACCAACTAACTGCTGGCTACAAAGTTTCTTGACACAATTGCCTCGGGAATCTTTAGACGCTTACAGTAGGCAATCAGTGCGATCCTGTTCAACATTCAGAACAGAATGCCCCTTTCATAACCAAAGATATGACCCTGAGTGCCTGCGACCTTCACTCAGAACCCTGTCACAGTGTAAGACCCCGCAAAACTCCTCAGCGCACCAGCAGTCCACTGTTGTTACTGTTTATAATTGAAGCTGTAGGCAAAGTACTTTATATCCAGGAAAAACTGGCCTCAAGTTTGCCAGGGTATTTCCCAAAAACCCCGCTGCAAAAGGAGGTTCACATTCGCTAGGCCCACAACAACAACTTCAGTATAAAGGTTTTCAGCTGTCCACCCTTAAACACTGAATCACCTACCACTAGCCATCGCTCGAAGTTGCCATTTACTACAAATCGCATAGCAACTGTGGATTTAGACGAAGCGCCGATTTCCTAGCCAATTGAACCACCTGTCTAAAGCCTCAACCTGCGAAATAGTCCCAAAAGGTCCCTAGACTGTAACAAACGCCCCAGAATCCACAAAACTGATAAGGATTCCTCCAAATTATCCACCCGAGAGCTCATGTCCGTCACAAACCTAGATGACTCCACACTCTCTCTTGGCTCCACTTCCGATTATTCAACTTCAGCTTGAACCCTAATGTGGCCCTTCTCACCAGCCAGAGCTGGCCTACGGAAACGGGTTTGATTGCTGGGACCAAGGCACCATATCCCAGAACTTTTAAAACGAATAACGATCTGCTGGTCACCTCGATGTATCATATCTGGGTACTATGACAGCAGCGGGCTCACATATAAACTGAAATTCGTCAGATTTTGTCTAAAGCAAGCTGTCAGCAATGCATTCCCAGAGCGTTAGAATCGTTCCGTGTATCTGTAACCCACATTTGCTCCCTTCCGAAGCGAAGGGCCACGACACCACTCATGGGAAGGCGTTAACAAGCTGTGGTTGTCCTACCATACCGAGGAAAAAAGCCAACTCAAGCCGTCGCGGTCCCCGTGGGTCACGCGTAAAAAGCAGCTGAAGGGAGAGAAATGGGAAGCAAGCTCTTTGAGACAAACAAGCCCAGCCGATCCTCTGAAAAGAAGCACCAGAAACACTTCTGGCTGTGGTGGTATTGGATTCGTGCCCTAAGCCTCTTCAAGAACTGATACGATCCCCATTGCAGCCAAGATTCGACCCTATTTATGGGATGCCTCAACCCAAAACAAATGTACGGATGAGCTTAGCCTCCAGTACCCCAGTCCGACCATGGGTGTGGCAATGGAGGACCGAAAGAACTCTCTAACTAAGAACAGACCCACCTCCCTCAGTTCAAGCCTTTCAGCGTTACTTACTATCTTTGAGACCAGCTCGTTTATGGCAAATTCCGTTGTCCGTGCATGCTTTCCAAAAATTGAACATATGATTTAAACTATGTTTGTCATCCTCCCCGTCGGGGAGTGGGCCGACTTTCACCAGCACTGGTTTACGCTCAAGAATAATACGTAAGCCAACCTAACTATGGTCATTCCTGAATACTCACTCGCGAATTACTTGCTACCCGAAAACAGTAGTGGCCCACCTAGTTTCCCACTCGCCTGCATCGTTTTCTCAGACAGCACGGGACTTACTGAGGTGATGGCGAACTGGATTCTCAATATATAATAATCCGCCTCAGCTCCTAGTTCCAACAGTCCCATGCTCCTCCTTGCATACTTGGCATATATGTTGGCATCAGCTACAAAAACACAGAGGCTCTGAATCTTATCCCAGAGTTCTGGACAACAAGTCACTATATCTGACGATAAACTCGTCTCATCGTGGCACTGTATATACATATGTAAGTAGGAATGCATAAATAAACAAGAATACAAGGACGCGGGGAAAATCCCTGGTATTCTTTGCCCATTTCTATCCATATTTATTCATTCTGATATGGAAGCGCTCTCTCCTATATCCTACTATCCAAGCCTCTCCAGTTTGCGGCCCAACCTAATGGCAACCTTCCGTTTACCAAGATCCAACACGAGCCTTCGGCATCAAACCCATATACACTGCAAGCTAAGTTGCCTCACTTATCCTCCGGACATACCACACAGAGGTGCCGCCTGGGTTCTTGGTGTTTTCCAGCTGCCTCCTTGCGACCTGCAAGTACCACAAGGTAGGGTTTTTCATATATCACTTAGATTTCTACGGCTTTAGTGACCGAGAATGATATGATTTCCCGGTACGCCGACCAATTAAAGATAAAAATAACCAGGCCTAATATAGTTAGCACAAATGGCCCGCACCACAACCACTCACGATACCCGTGACTTCTCATTTTCCCGAGACCATTGCGCCTCACCTTCAGCTTTCGAACTTCTATCTTTTATATTGATCGGCCAAATATATTCTGTCTATCACCTATTTGACTATGCGTTTTGCTCACGTGGAGCCCACAACAGCTACTTGCAACAAGCTTCCTCAGCACACGCCAGCTTCCGGTCTCCACGCTCAGGCCCAATGGGAATACACACGGTTGGCACTCAACGGTCTTCTCTCGTTGAATTCCTCGACGAACGCTATTGTGAAAAGCTGGGGGATTATTGATTTAATAATTGCTGAGCCATTTCCACTTATAATTTTTGAATAATCCCATCTGTGTGACCCAGCCAGGACACTTCATTGGTAGTTCTTCTTTCCTTCCTTCGGCCAAGTATCCGGTTTAGTATTAGTTGGATTTTTATCTCACGTACATATCTCCATTGAGCATTTCCAACTATCCACGTTTATTTTTTGGTTGGCACAACAGTTTCATCCTTCACTTTTTTGATCGTCGGCAATGCTCCCGTCAGTTTCCACTCACATTGATTCCGAAAGATTACATATCAGACGTTGCCAACAAACTTTTCTAATTCCAAGTTAGTTCATTTTCACAGCTTACCTACTTCACAATGAATAGAGAGTCGGAACCCGAATATGAACCGAAGTTTCCGGGAGCCTCGAATATCTAGTCTGCAGTCCGAAGTTAATAAACTGATCTCAGCAATCTCGGCCAGTGTGATCCCACAAATCGGGATGCCATTGGGAACATACAGGATCACAACCCATAAGACATGCTACGGTGAGCCCTGTCTAAGCATGTGGCAGCGTCGGAAGAGTAACGTATCCAAAATATTCCCTCCAAAATCCGGCTGGGCGATATAACCCTTTCTTAGTTGCCACGGAAAATGAGTTCATTAATAAGCATGATGTCCTTGGAAGACTTGGTCCTGGTTTAACTGTGGATGCGGCTACTTCCATCACATACTCATAGAATGGTGGCCGTTCTGATGCAATGTCAGACCCTGGATAAGTGCGCAGAAGCTGCAGACAAAGTCCGTGAGCAGGCAAGTGCTTTTGCCTTACAGCCTTACGCGTCCGCCGACACCAAAGGTACGCCACCTGGTCCCGTTTTTAACCCTGCTTCGGAAACCGGCCAGCCCAGCACACCCGGTAGCAACTCTGACATTAGGATGTTATGCTAGTAGAGCCGCCGTTTAATACACGTGGTCTAAAGGCACGCGACCATCATCAACAACCTGCGTTCACGAAGCCGAAACCGAAGCCGATGCCTTTCTACGGCTGACGCCTCAAGAAGAAAAGCTCAATCTGGCGAGTGCTATTATCACCGCCGTTTCGGATTCCAGGCGTGTAAATGCAAACACCCTTGTACTTACTCCACCTTTCAGGAAAACCGCTAGTCTGAGATGTAGTGGAGACGAGCTCCTTGGGAGCCCTTGTTCCTATTCGCCTCACTTATGTGAAGGACAACACTATCAGTATGAATTTCCTAATGGAATCGGGAGGGCAAGCCAGTATACTACTGGTTTCAAAGCTGTCCAATGTCTCCCCTACAGCCCTCACACTGCAAGCTGCCAACTGCACCCCAATCTCAACTCGCGGCAGCCAACTCCTCACCCTAGACCCCCGCCAGTGTCGTCCCTTCCCGCGAGTTCACGTCGTCGCCCAAGAGCACGGAGCTATTCTGGGCTTAGATTTTTTAGAAAGTCTCGGTCTAGCAGTTGATCCCGGTAAGCTACAGCTAGTGGATCGAGTGACATCAAATTTCGTCGTTGGTTCCTCGACCGAAGCTCAGCCATCAGCCACCCTCAAGCCAAGTGTCACTTCCGGACCAGAGCTTGGTACTTTATTCGCTTGGTAACCAAATCCTGTCCGCTCAAACAATAACCTGCCGCCAACCACAGCTGATGTTGCCCATTACATCGTCATATAGGGGTCCATGGTTTACGCTCTACCCCGTAGGTTGGCTCCAGACAAGCTCCGTCCAGCCCGCTCGGAGTTGCAGCATAACTCAACCTGGGAGCTTCTGGGTCTTCCAACGGCCCGTGGGCATCACGACTACACATGGTCCCGAGGAAGTTGTCTGGCGACTGGAGGCCTTGCGGGGACCAATGCTCACTCAGCCGAGTGACCACTTCCGACCGACATCCTTTTTCGCCCATCGGAAAACTCACGGCTGGTTTGGCAAGTAGGGTAATTTTCGGTCAAAAAGATTTAGTGCGGGTATTGAACTAAGTACCAGAAGCCACGGCCAATCCCTCCAAAACAGCCGTGACTTCTTCCTTCGGTCTTTCCGATGTTCTACTAATGACGTTTGTACTGGGCTGCCTCGCGCAGCCATTCCTGAGTTCCATAGATATGGTATGCAGTGGTTTGTAATTTGTGTTCGTTCATCCGGACGATATCCTGGTTGCCAGCGCGTCAAAGAAAGAACATCTTGCACATCTACGCGTCTTGTGCGACCGCCTACCTGAACACGGGGTCACGGCCGATGCTACTGAGTATAAGGTGTATTAGGTGTCAATGCCATCGGACTCCTTGGCCACAAAATTCGCTTCCTCAGGGATCATACCATTGCATAACAAGAGGCAGGCAATCCCGGACTACGCAAAACCTACGACGTTCGAGAGACCACGGAGTTTCGACGGGTTGGTCAACTTCCGTCGTCGTTTCATCCCACAATGCGCTCACCTGATGCAGCAGGTCACAGGCCTGTTACAAGGCAACACGAAGCAGCTTGTTCTCACAGAAACCCAGCGAGATGCTTCCTTTAAGCTGGACCAGGCTACCAGCAACATAGTTTCGCTATCGCACACGAAATCACCTTTTAAAGTTGCTTTATTTATTGACACATCAGACAAAGCCATGGGAGCGGTACTACAACACTACTTAGACGACACTTGGCAGCCCGTTGCTTTTTATAGCAAAAACCACAACCGGCTGAATTCACGTGCAGCGCTATTGGCCTTGAAATTCTCGCTATCCACCTAGGTATCCTCCACTTCAGTAACGCCTCACAGGAAAGCGAATTCACGGTCTACACCGACCATACACCGATCATCCACGCACTGCGCGCCACCGTAACAGATACTCTACCAGAGAGTCTTGACATCTGGATACCATCACTCAGTACATAAGTGATGTAGGCCAAATATCAGGTGTCGATAGTTCTGTCGCGGACGCACTATCTCACATTTACATCATGAACTTCAGCTCCCTGGCCCAATCAAGCTCGAGGCTATCGCATCCACCCAGGCAGACGATCTAGAGGTAGAACAGCTCAATAGCACCGCATCTCGGCCACTCCATCTGGTTCCAATCCCTTCAGCCGAAGGATGCAAATTGTGTGACATGTTCAGAGGCAAACTGAGGCCGGCAATGCGGCCTGCTTTTAGACTACATGTTGTTGAATCCTTACGCGGTTTGTCCTACCCAGATATAAAGGGCTCTACTGAGCTCGTCGGTGACCGTTATATTCGGCAAAACGTGAACCGTGATGTCACTGCATGGGCCCGTACTTGCATGCAGTGTCAACAACCAAAAATCCTTAGGCACTCAAAAAGCCCATTGTCAAAATTCCCGAGCTGTCGACTCACGTTTTCAACACAAGCATGTTGACCTAGTAGGGCCGTTGCCTCTGCCAAAGAGTAGAATATATCGGCTTATTTGTGTAGGTTGTTTCATTGGATGGTCGTTCGCCATACTTCGGCATAATACAGCTAGCGAGGTAGTCGCTCAAGCTTTCTTAGAATACTGAGTGGCAGTATTTGGTTATCCTGTCGTGGTTACCACAGACCGCGGCTCGCATTTTGAGGGAGCCCCCAGTGATCCTCTACAACGTTTAGGCACTTGTTGAAATTACACCACCGCCTTACTTTCGTCAGCAAAAGGAGTAGTAGAACGTTTTAATTGGCAATTTAGGGCAGCCTCAGCGGCTGAAAAATCCAAACTGGCAGACAGCACTACCATAAATACTAAAGGTTGCCGCAAGGCTGTTTGGGCCGATCCACGAACCACGTCAGCCAAACTCGTTTTCGGTTGAGGGCTTCGACTTCCTTGTGACACGGTTGCCCCAAAGTCCATCGTCACTTTAGAATGCGCTAAATACGCCCCCAGCCTAACGCACCAGATGCGTGAGTTACGCATTCCTGTGGGTTGCGAACGAATCACGATGGTTTACGAACACCTCCACCTCCAACGCTGTAGGCAGTTTTTCCTTGGGACGGAGGCACGTGCTTTCCTACAACCTGCCTACTACGGCCCCACAGAGTCTTACGCCGCCTGGAGGTAACATTCTTCGTCGACTACGGCGCCAGAAAGGATATGGTGACAATCGACAGAATTAAATCAGCTTTTCTGGTTGAGTCTGTTCCGTCCAATGTCATCCCCAAATGATTCTTCAGTACCAGAACGCAATTCTTCGGCGTCTCATAAACCGACCGCACCAAAGCCGGTGACCTAGTTGCCCGGCCGTCCTGATATTGCCCTCAGCACATTGCCTCCGTGTTGTGTCCACAACCGGTAGAAGAACACGTAATGGTGGCGGTGCATTTATTTATGCGATTGTAAGCACAAAACCCGGCCGTATCCGGCGATTAAGCGGCAAACAAGCGAGTGAGATGGCATAAAGAAATAAACTACTTGTGCTGTCACTCGCAGCAGAGGAAGACCAATCAGTACACAGCAAAACCGATAGGTCAATACTGCTGGCGCTAAAGCATGGTTAAAGATCAAGGCAAACTGGGAGTATGTCCATTCATGAGAGGAATATTGATCGGTAGTCCGCGTAGTTTGCGAGACCCTAACCAGACACAACGCCCCGAAATAGACATTTACAATGGCGGACGGGTGGTCAAGAAACCCATTCGCTTCAAAGAAAATAAGTCGGCTCCCAAAAATTAACTATTTGTCACTATTTTTATTATTATTAATTTTATAAAGATTTTTTCTTGTTCGTTCTTATGACAGCCCATTCGGGGTTTGTTTTCCAAAATAAGACCATCCACCATTTCCTTTTCAGTTGCTGAAAAACTTTGTTGATGGTCTGCTTATCCATCATCTCCGGACTCACACCGTTTTTCAAAAACACCCGTTAGTAAGTGACAGGATTCTGACTTCCATCCGGTACGTTTTCGCATTCAATATCCACTGCGCTCGCACAGGAAACCCATACGCAGGATATATATATTTCCGAAACGGCCGACAATACCACCCACTTACCAAAAATACCTCTGCCAGATCATTCGCTGGAATAAGCGGATAGAAAACTCCGCCGACATGTTCGTCGTAAGCGACTGGATAATCTCATCTCTCACACTGGACCTGCGAGGTCTTTCGGGTTGGGTAGCCAGCTCAGGCGGTTGTCCCTAATGTCTCGCTTCGAGTGCCAACCACCACATTCAACCGCATGTAACATTCTGTTCACCTTTTTGGTCTGCCTTTCTCTATTTTCCTTTTTGAACACCTGTGCTATCAATTCATTTTTACTTCAAATATAAAAGCCTCAATCGGTTGTTTATTTTTACTTCCTAAGGTAAATCATTTATTTCGGAATAGCTTTACGCTATTCCCTCCTTGCCACTTTTGTTCTGCCGGTCATTTGACCGGATGTCATACACGGGCAATACCACAGAACGCGAACACTTTAAAGCTTCAACCTGAACCCACGAAAGGTTTTCAAAGAATGTCTAAATCCGTTGATTCCATTGGCGGCATAACATACTACATACGTGTTTGCTTGCCAGACTCCGAATCGAAACTATTCTTGCGGGCGGTCTTCAAGGAGGGGGCCTCTGTAGTGATCAGCCGATTACACCTTGTCTACCACTTACTTAACTGTGCTTTTCGCGCACAGGAAGACTGTGTGCATTACTTGCAACACACTTCCCTGGCACGCGCCAGCGTGCAAACTCTGTACTCCGGCCTTGTGAGAATGCACGCAGTTTGCACTCCAAGGTCTTCTCTCGCTCATTTCTCGGACGAATGCGATCGCAGAACCTGAAGGAGCGGGCCCTTCAATAGTTATTTCGCTCAAGCTTACCCTCAGTTGGATTACTTCCTAGGCTGCAACCCTCCCCTCTTGAATTCCAGAACCACCTGGCTATCGTGTAACATGGCTGTGATATATATCGCTGAGATGTTTTCTCCTTCTCTCCTCGTGTACAACCGCATCCATGGCTGGCTACTGCGAATAAGTTCTGGCTACCAGGTTTCACTCAGAGGAAGTTATGATATTGCTGCATTTGATCCTTGAGGTCCACCGGTTCCTTCCTAATGCCAGACTCCCTCGATGTTGAAGCCACTTAGGCCACTTTGTAAGGGTTCCCAATTCAGTTACGAAAGGTCCAAATTCGGAGGTGTCCTCTTCCTGCCTATGACGAAAAAACGAACACAAACGGTGGCCGACTTTCGCCCAAGAAGCCCAAAACGGACACAAAGAAGCCACAGGGAACGCAAACAAATTATATATTCTGGCAACTTCATCAGAATAACTTAGCCCATTGTGCTGGCCTCTTCTCTTTTTTCTTCCGCTATTCTGCTCCTCGTGGACACTGCATTCCGCCTGCTGATCACGTTTTCCTGAAATTCCAAATTTCTTCCATTAGATGAAAGTTCTCGACATTAGATGGTATATGCTACTTCTTATGAAAATTATTTCACCCTTCTAGGAGGGGCTATTCCTTTTCATATCCGAACATTTATGAAAACTGGTAGTTCTGTGCGTACCTTCACCAACTGTTTACTTGTTCCCTTGGTTCATCACCAGTTACCTCTTTAGGTGAACTTGAGTATGCGCCACTGACCGTTTTGTTACATCGTCTTTGTGAATATCGGATTTTTGCGTTTTGGAACGTCGTTTACCCTGACATTCTCATATCCAGCTGATTCCCTACCATTTCCCACAGTGACTCAAAATGGAAACGTGCCTACCATATATTACTTTTTCCCTTTACTTCAGTTAAACTCTCCTCTTCAGTTGCTGTAATGTGCTACTCCTCCATAATTACCGAAGAATGTTTCGTCCCGTCGACTTAAATCGCAAAACTCTGATTGTGCTTTCATGCATCCCTGTTGACTGCAGCCGAGATACGTATACCATAAATACAAAAATACAAAGATTTACCACTATCCAGATAATCTTACTACCCTTAACCATTATCCATCTTTTCCGTTGCACACAGCAGTTGCTCGTGTTGATAGTCGCCCATCTTGGAATTTGACTCATTGCCTGCCTTCCCTGAGTTGCAGGCCTGTCTACTGTTCTGCCCGTTCCTGATTATCTCCCTCACCCATGCAGCACTCGACAACACTGTTCATTCATTGGCACATTCACTGTCGATGTTCATTCCCTCACCTATCAGCAGACGACATCCTGCGCTGAACTAACTTTTCGTAGTTTCCAGTGGTCAATGAGATGAGTACTGATCGTCTGCACCTTTCATCAGTCCATCCGATGGCCTTCACAGCTTTATTCCACTGACTTTTCCTGCTTTCCCATATCACTACCTTTTTCTATATTTGAAAGTCTCCGAAGTATTTCTTTGCAGCTTTACCGCTCTGTCAACTTCAAAGGTCGAACCCGTAAATAACGTCCATAAAAGTAGTATACTCATGGTTCACCCACCACACCATCATCTTTTTTACATCGTCACTCTGATAGTTCCTCCCCTCTACATGTGTTCTTCCCCTGTTATAATTCCGAAACTGACTCCCCATCCAGCGGGCAAATTCTGCTGCCGTTGTCATTGGTTGATATATGTCATTCTCCAGCGATTGACCTGCAGCGCCTTCCGCGATACACGTTTTGCAGCTTCATTTACAACATTTGTGAACTTTTTACATTGTACAGAGTTCATTTATCGGTTTAAACTAACCTACCATCTGCTTCAGAAAATCCCTCACAATCCAAGAGCCCCCGTAATCGATGTGGCTTAGCAGACCATATTATTTCATCTGCTATTTCCGCTTCGAGATTTTTTGCTTAATCCTATAAGCCTTCCCCATTCTCCTTCGGTCGGTTACTTCCATCACCAATCTGGTAGTCTATCCGTCAAGACGCACCAACTCTCTGCTGTTTATCTAACTCCACCGGTACCCAGCCAGTACTATGTGCAGCCGACTCCGATGAACTGCGGTACACCAGCGGTGCGGTCGTCTCCTTCGGTGAGTGTAGCTGTTTTTGAAATTTTTAGAAACACAGCTAGTCCCATCCCCATTTAAGTTGATCTTTATCTGTACCGACTGGATCCTGAATAATGTCAATGCCCTCCACACTTGGTACAACCATTTGCTCAGACGAGGCTACTTTCCCCATGAAGCAATGTGATTTTCCCTCTGCGGCCAAAGTCTCATTCCTCAATCCGGACAGGACGGTCCTTCATAATGCGCTGGCAACGGATGCACCAAAATGTGCGGTTCAAGTTCAGGCTGCAGATATAGCTGAGCTAAGGGCCACTGTTGGCACCCTTAAAGATGACTTGACCAGCCTGAGGAGCTTCGTTATCAAATCCCTCCCGGTGTCCCAGGCAGCCGATCAGGTTTGTAGAGTTTCTGAGCAGCAAATTCTCGATGCCGACAAGATTTTACAAGACACCGAGAAATGCTCCAAGCGAGTCATCCTTTGGGGTCTCTTCCTCAACTCGTATCACCCTCATGACACCTATGCCCAGGTGTTCAACCGCATTAAGCTCCCCTTCCCACTTAAAAGTCGGTCCACTTGGTTGGTAACCTAACGCACCCACCGGGCACACTGCATTCTCCTTAAAATGGGCTCCACGGAGGCAGTCAAACGAATTGGTTCCTCGGTCACAAAGCTCGAGGAGGAAATTGAAGGGCTCGAGGGAGTATCCATTGACGAGCCACTTCATCAAAGGCTCCGCAGTGAGAAGGTTAGGCCAGCAATTCCACGAAAAGCCGATCCTAAGCTCAGAGTGCTGCCAGTTGTCCAGGTAACTCGCCTTGAGGATCGAGCTGCATGCCCACCATCCGTCGCTTCCCTACTGACACCATTTCTCGTCGCTGAAAGTACTCCCAGTAGTAGGCCTAGTGCCGCTAAACATCTGTCGCCTACGAAAAGTATCACAGGCCCCAACATAGCCAATAAGACTATTTCAACGGACGAGACTCACACATCCTTGAGCCCAGACATGAATCAGCAACCTGTTTCTGCTGAAAGATACAGTGAGGAGGTTAATGCACCAGAAAATATATCTGGTGCCGTCATGAAATACAAGCTCACCAACAAGAAAACTCAAAACAGGGCATCACGCAGTGCGCAGAAGGGCAAACCACAAAAAGCGGCCCATCCTTTTCGGAGACCGAAGGATGTAGACCGTCCGCCTGGTATGATACCCCCCAGGTTACTAGACATCAAAACCTACGGGTCCCCTCAGCAGTCTGCTTACTCTCTAACCCCCCCAAAATCGTCAGCCCTCGACTCCCTCAGGGCCTCCTTTCCATCCCCAAATCCCCCTCTTTCCCACTCTTCAAACCCGAAATCATTTGTCTCTGGCGATTCTGCAACAACTCTTGAGCATGTGCTCAAGTGTTTTTACAGAAGTCGCCTGAGTGTGTTGAATAAGGTCCCGGAGCTTCGGGAGCGGGCAGTGGATAAGGAGCCTCAGATCATAGCTTTCACAGAAACGTGGCTCACTCCTGGTATACTCGATGCCAAAATATCCATTCCGAAATATTTCACCGTAAGGCAGGACTCCAGTAGAGGTCGTGCCGGCGGGGGCATCATACACTACGATAAATCTATCCCTCCTCCCACCATACTGACAACCCCTACCTCTTCATGTAATGATTGTTTTCGGGCTGTGTAGATCCCCTGTAGGACAGAAACACTACTGATTGGTGTTGTCTATCGTCCTCTTGCATGCAATTCAACCGATAGAGTAGATCTCATAGACTTATTAGGCTCCCTGAAAAGCTACACAGACTTCACCCATTTGTTAATCAACGATGACTTCAACTCACCCAGTATCGACTGGCAAAGAGCTGCTGCTTCTGATATCACCTCCGGTTAACCACTCCTAGATCTTGCACTGAAGAACTCTTGGGAGCAGAACGTAAGAGATCCGACCAGATATCGCGCAGGACACGCCCCGTCTCTACTAGACTTGATCATCGCCAACGAATGGTTCCAAATGGATGTGATGCACTACTTGCCGCCTCTCGGCAAAAGTGATCACATTCTCATTGGATTCGATCATATCGTGGATTGGCCTCCTCTCCCCTCAGAAACCAAAATTTTGAGATCCTTCAAAAGGACCAATTTTGACCAAATCTGCGCATTTATTCGCTCCCAGCTAAATTCAACTGACCTAAGCAACTCTGCTGATGAGAAGGCAGAAAATCTCAGAGAGTTGTTCTACTTAGATGATGGGCTATTTGTCCTCAGAATTCGTCTTCCACAGTCCGCTAAGCGACCCCTCCCCCGTCAAATTAGGCGAATTCTTGACGAAAGAGTACGCCTCTTTGCTAGACACAAATCCACAGGCCTTGCCCCTGATGCAAAAGATTTCAGGATCATGCGGAACATATGCAAAGACAAGATCAGGTTCTATCAAGAAGCACACCACTGATCCCTACTTGATCGAGCACAGACCAATAAGGCATTTTGATTGCAGCACAAGCGCCGTCTAAAGGACATCGCTCCGACGCAACCAGCTCTAAAAGATAGTGCCGGATCCTCAATCAGTTCCCCTGACCAAGTAGCCAAGGACTCCAGCTCCTACTTCCGTACAATGTAAGCTCCATACCCATATCATCCCACCCTACCATGCACCCGATATCTCTGGTCACTACTCTTAACAGCGTCACTATTCCCATTGGTGCAGTCGCACAAGGTTTCCGACGGCTCAACCAATATTGCTCCATGGGTCCTGACCTAATTCACCCCCGTATTCTCAAGGAAGCCGTCGACACATTGGCTGCTCCTTACGCCTCGCTTTTTCAGCGATGTGTTGATGATGGAGTCTTCGCCAGTAGCTGTAAAAAGCGGTCATCGCACCCATTTATAAGAAAGGTAGTTGACATCTCGCTTCTAGTTACAGACCCATAAATCTCACTAGAATCACCGGCAAAAGTTTTGAGGGAATTCTTAAGAGTGAGGTTCTTTCCCATCTGCATAGAAATAGGATCCTCTCCCCGTCCCAACGTGAGTTTCTTCCTGGCACATCATGTATCACCAATAGGCTTTCTGTTATGGATACTCTAACGAAAGCCTATGATGATGGCCAGCTCTCACGCGCTGTATCCATCGATTTTGCTAAGGCCTTCGATAAGGTCTCCCATGCCCCTCTTCTTTATAAGCTGCGAACACACGGGATTACACTCTCCATGTTGGCCACCCTACGTAGCTTCCTTACCGACCGCACATTTGTGGCTAAGGTGGGGAATGTCTGTCCAGCCTCTTCTCTCCGTGGTCACAGCAGAGAGGTTTTCAAACCGAGGCCACGCGCTTCACTAAGGATTCACTTTTTTAGCTATAGGGTTAATACTCTGTAGAACGCACCTCCGGAAGATATTTTTCCCTCGCAGAACAAAACTATTTTCAAGAAAAAGCTGGACATCCACCTGGGTCTCTCCGAATAACACCTTTTCAACAAAGCGAAATGGGTGTTTTTAATCGCACACATTTTCATGATTGTAGCACCCCCATTCCGCTGTCCACTGTCCACGGTAAGACACTGCATGATGTTAGGTGTATTTCGATTTGCTGCCCCCTCTCGCCCTCTTGCTTCTTTTTACTCTCGTTTCAGCTCGGTGAATCCGACAGAAGATCAAAGATTTCCTCGAGAACCGGGACAATTTGGCTGAAATCCTCGAACCAGTGTATTACTTCAAGACTTCAAGACTTAACGACTACTCCCATGTTGATACCTCCTGATGCAGCTGTTATTAAGTGAACAAAGTGCTGAACGCCTTTCGCCAGTATGTCGACGAGTATTCTGCCGACATACCTTTCATATTCTGCAGCCTGATAATTTCTCCTTTCTATAAAAGTGAACTACATATCTTTTAAGTATGTTTCAATTTCCAGCAGTTATGATTGTTCCCGGTACCGTCTACGCATGCACTCCAGATTTTCAATCTATATCACTCAGAAATAGCCGGAATCACCACCTAACACTGCGTTTTGAGTTGTCCGGAAGTTATTATTCTTTAAATCCACTTCAAAGTTCTCTAATAATCCTCCCTGTGAACTCAGTTAATTTCATTGTTCAACCTGACTACGTCGTCGCTTGTATCATTTGAACAAGCGTTGCATCCGGCTTCAGGCCCAGCCAAAATACACCGTAGGTACCACTACTGGTAACCCAGACGAATCCTTTGCTTGAATCCCATTTAACTAACTTTTCACCTTGAGTCACTCTGTTGCACCAAATTACCATGATCGGACATCCACTTTACAACCTACTGCAGGTATTTTCCCTGCAACATCTCGCCGAATATCAAGTTTTCATGCTGTTGTTCAGCGGAAATCCTGTTTCACCTGCGAACTTCCTCCTCACTGAGAACACCTCGCAGCTCTTCCAGACCAACCCCTTCGCCTTTTTGGTTCATTGGAGCTATTGGTTCGAACGGGAATCCTTCCCTAACAACTAATCTTATTTTTCGTCAGCGCTTTCCCGAAACTTTCCTGTCAACGCTCTCTTCCTGCGATTTCTTTTACTATGTCCAAATCCCCGGGCCTTTTCCTTCCACTTCTTCTGTACCCGATTATTTATCCTGACCAAAAACTGATTTTACTCGTCATTGAGAAGTGAGACCAAATTACCTGCTAGTTCTGTTTCTTCGGGTCATGTCGAGTCAGGCCACAGTACTTGAACCCAGGGCCTATGGACCAGTCCAAGCTCTTGCACCGACGAACCTCAGTTGATTCTCACCGGGCTACAAGTTCTGTTTCCTTTTTGCTTCTCTTTCTCTTCTTTCTAATTTGAGATCCGAGAAACAAGGTTGGAACTCGGGTCACTCTCATAAAAGCACCCACCCCAGCGTTACGAACTGGGTCCTTGCCCAGGTCTACCTCCCAGCCAAAAGGGTCACACTTTGTGGCGCATGACATGGGAGCTAACATAGAAAGTTCAGGTTTCCTGGAGAGAAACGGAAAGCCTTGGGCTGGAGTGGACTGTAGACGTTGGTGTGCAGTAACTGTGTGGGAGTGGATAGATACAGATATGAGGAAAATGGTAGCTGAAAAGATATGAATGGTGCTGCATTCAAATTTGCTTTGCGTGCCTAGATTAGCTGCCCTCCGGGAATACAGCCAAACAGCAGCGGTTCAGATGGGCTTCAAAGTAAATCACTGCGCACGTGACCGCCGCCTCGGCCGGCGGAAATTCCCAACGGGCTTTTCCTCAAGCGACCACTAAAACCCCTGCCGTCTTTTCCACTACATTCACACATCCGGGTGCCCAAAATTCCCCACTACGTCCTAATTTATACCATATGGTCATGCAGCCGAGCATGCGTCGGAAGTTTCTTAAGTAAACCATTAGCATGACTGGAAGTGTTGAAGTCAGCTTCTAATTGATCAGCGCCAGTATCTTATGCTTTGCCTAACCGTCCCATAAGTTGAATTCCTAATTTTAAAATCACCACAACACTTAGTTCTTCACCGATTCGACGTGCGTTATTTCCTTTGTTCCGGATATTGCCTAACACAGGGAAAGGACACATGGTCGGACGACGAATATTTGGGGGAGATTCCTGTGCACATGAGCGTGATATTTGCGCAACATACAAATACCCTACTTGAAACCTTTATTTTCCTTGAAATCCGGGGATTGATTCCACCGCATATTTAACGCTGAATTTTGGTGAAGTTTATCGCGAATTATTCGGTTTTCGCATTTGCTAAGATTTCCGGCTGTCGCAAACATTATCAGTAGAATATTCAGCAAGCAATCACGCATTCCAAGGCTCAAATCAGTGTAGGAGTTGAAGGAGGTAAGAGGGGTCCTTTTCGACACGTTTCCGTGACGGACGCCAGGGCGTCACCTTAGCGTACCATTGAGTTTCAAATAAAACGCTATGGTGACAGTCAGGGGACACTCAAATAATGTTCAGATGAAGCTTGTGACGGTCTTGCCGAGTAAGCTGCAACTGGGGGCAATTTTTCTGGGGCTACAGCCCCTTTCATCAACAAAATAACTACAACTTCCAACAGAGCGGTGTATAAAAAATGGAAATACCAGCAGCGATTCATCGTTTCAGGACATCATGGTTGGTTTTATCCATGATTCGACCAGTGTTAACCTCTTATGCATCGCTTACCTATCAGATAAGCACAACAGTTTTGTTAAAAAATGAAGCCACCGATTTGGCACCTAGGTTGAACAAAAATCTTTATCATTTCTTCCGTTCCAGAGTCTACGAAAATCATTGCAAGAAAAAACGGGCGAGTGAAATTTGTTCGTTAAAAAATCGCAGTAAATTTGCAAGATATATCTGTGTTACGTAAGCCATGTTTATATGAACTTCTTTTGGTTTCCGTGTAAACCCCGGCCTCCAAATCACTCCATTCCACGACTTCATGCAGAGTTTCTTTTTTTCTGCAGACTGGTTGCTCTAGGGTCTGCTTTAACCTTGTTACCGAGTCTTGAACCTCTCATTTTTCGAAGTTCACCTTTTCTGCTCTTCGTCTTACGTGCCATGGCCTCAGGGGTGTCTTAGTGCGTTTGCTTATCGAGTATCACTGAGGTCAAACATTTTCTATGGTGATTTCTTATCTCTTTGTGTCCCCTGTGGTGAGCCCTGATTTAATTACATTATCTTGAACGCTCTACTCCCTCGAATTCCAGCCGTCCTATCTGCTCCACTGCCACCGCCCAGCCATATCTTTGAGCATGTTCCATCTGATACTTTTATCCTACCTCTTACATAGACAAGGTCTTATCCGTTTGGTCTGAAACCAAAGTTACAAGCCTGCGTGCGGCCCTTGCCCCAATGACTGATCTCACTCTCCAGACAAGTCGGCTTTCTTTCTTAATTCACCTTTTTCTGCAACCAGCCTTCGTGTCTTCTTGCTGACCACATGCTGGCCTTCGCAATGTTCATAGGTTTCTTCCACAAGTCATTTTTTACAAAGTTTAGCGAAGCTTTTGTGAGCTTTACTATGTCCCATTGTTCCCCTCGATCCGCCGCAAAAGGTATGCCGTTTCCGAAAATAAGGGATTGTTAGCTCGGACATGCTTAAACTACCTCTTTCTTCCATTTTTAATCAGGACTCTAAAAAGGCTCGGCCTGAATTTGGAGAGATTTTCGTGGTCCCGATATTGTCTGCTTTCCACTCGATCGATGCACCGGACTGATGAATCGAACAATGTAAAATCGCTCCAGTCCTGACGGTGTGGGGTGCGGTCAGATCCATCGCTTTGTCGGTTGTATTTCCCGGGTACAGGACCTCTGTGAGGGTGTGCAGGTACGAGTAGAATGGTGGGTCACACCTGCATTCAATCTCTGAAGTATTTTTCAGGCTGAATGTCCGGCTCACGGCAAAGCCCACCCACTGGCTTCGTCTGAGAGCTGCAGAGTTTTGATTTTCTGGCTACCAAAATCTTCACGCGCATTCCTTGGTATGTTTTGCCTTGACCTCACCAACTACTGTGCTTGTTTTTGATGCATGTGCTTATCGCCATAATTACTCACTGTTTCTGCTCCCGGTAAAGAATGTTTTTGAAACATTGTTTAGCCTATATACCACGGCCATAATCTCCATATACCTTTCTCTATCAAGGACGATATTCGTCTTCCAACACCTTCCTTGTTTTCGCCTCTCGTTCAACACCCCCGCGCAGGGCTCTCCAAGCCTTCTCAGCCTTACTATTCACTAGCTCCTCTAGATGCATTTACTTTTTCCTTCCAAAAACGGGACAAGTTACCCCTGTCAATACAGCATTCTTTACCACTTCTGCCGCTGCCAACCATTGTTGTAATACAGATCCTGGTTGAGATCACTGTCTCGAAGCTATCTCCAATTTGGTCCGTCTGCCACGTACCTTCGTTGATGAATTTTTCTCTCCCTCTTCAGTTCAACTGATCATTCATAATAAACATTTTCAACACACCTTCCCGATATCGTAAGGCACCATGACCTCTGCACTCTTGCTGGCAATCTGGTAACCCGTTCAGCAGACTCTGTTATCTGCTAGCGGCCCGTGATGAAACTAAAACCAAAAATACTGAGAGCATTACTTGCGTATCGTTTTGGGCACCGTTGTATCCATCTCGGCCAATAGTTACTGCCGCGGTGTCTGTAATTCACCAGCCATTCCAGTACGCACTCCCATCCTCAAAACCAACTTTTTGATACTTTATTACATTAGCTGCAAACGTTTTTCACTGTCGAGGTGCGATACTGTAATATCGACCGCGGTTGTCGTCCGCCACTTGAAGAACATTCCTGTTTTATTCTAGCTGTCAGTGCTCTAACTTGTGAATACTTGCTCCCCTCAGAAGTTTCATCGTGTCACTCCTATCTCATGAGGCACCGTTCCTCAGCATTTTGCTTACCAAGGCTGAACAGTGGCATTAGATTCTTACGCAAGTCCATCCCGTGATTGTTCTACGGAAAAAGAGACAAACGGCCCTCTCTTAACCCGTTTTATGGGCATTCCTCTATACATATCATCTCTGACATGATGGATGTGTCAGTGTCACTATTTACCCGCCAAGCTGTTTGACAAAGACCTTTCTCATTATCTGTTGCTATCTCAGGAATATCCTCTGCTCTCCGTTTCATTTCCTTTCGAAATTTCTCTCGTGACGCGAAGTCATTCCCAAAAAAGTTTATTTTCCACTCCCTGTCTTCTAATCAATAAAATTAACTGGTTGATCTACTTTTGTTATTTCATTGCTGATTCGTTTTCCCGCCTCCTCTTTCGGTCTCTGACCAGACCAATGTCGTCCGATGCAGCCACTTATTGTTTCTTGAAGGTTCCATAACAAACGCTGGCTACACAAAACCTCCACTTCTCCCATTTAACTCCCTACAGGAGTTGTCTTACCGTGTCCCTTTTAAGATGATATTCCGAAGTTCAGCCGTCCTCATCCACTGCAGGCCACTCCACCACCTGACCCTGTAGCACGTGAGACCCGCGTCTTCAGTCTGGTGTGCAAGCTTTCAGCATGCGAAACAAGAGCATAAACCTTATTAGCCGGAGCTTAGTAAGTACATCACACGAACCCACACTTGTTCTGATAGAACACCAAAAGGGCTTCCTCAAATCTGCTGGCTACCATATTGACCTTCAAACTTGCCAGGCAGTATTATCATGCAAGTTCAATGTACGATATCTTCCATTCATGCTACGATCAAACACGTTTACCTTGTTTCCTAAAGTTAAGCTACGACGACCTTGTGTGCATCATTTGATGTTTCCATAAAGCATGCTCCCGGTTTTCCCGAAAAAACGATTATTTTTGCTATTATCTAATTTAAGTCAACGGGCATTTGAGTCCACTTTGGAAACGAAGTTCGCCGAAAGGTGTAATCTGAAATACGGTTAAGATTATTGTCACTCCGGTGGCAAATTTCTATCACACCGAAGAATGATAGGGAGTTGTATACTCGGGTGTACCACGCCAAATTTTTAGTTAAAACTAACTGGGAGTGAGCAGGTCCTTTTTCTTCAGTTCCAGTTGCCGTCATCTTGATGGCGCCCGACCGTCAAAAAGAAACACTCGGGTGACGTTCTGACAACACCATGCTAACGTGCTTGCTGTGTGGGCCTGGACGGCTCCAAGTGGTAGCACAAATCCTACTACGTTCTACTCATAGACAGGCTTTACATATTCTCTTCTCAGTCAGCAACCATTCACGTCTTGGTCTGTCTGTCAGACCAGTTAACAAAGGTGCAGATTCGTACTCACCACCTCGTACCATTCGGCCATCGTCGACGTCCTCCACTGTGGCCTTGGTTCCAAGGTCATTTCTTTTACCTTTTGCTCGCCCTGCCCAGTATTTCTCTCGCGCAGACATCAAGCCTCCAGGTTCAGTCAAAATCCTACCTATGATACCTCGATTTTTAGCAATTCAGCCTATTACCCCTCCGTGTTTTTCATCACGTGCTTTGTGAAGGAGTTCAGGAAACCCCGTTACATGCATAGCATCCATGTTACAAACGACATTTATCATTCGTATGAAATATCTTCGCTTGAATTCCGCTTTTTTGTTCTTTTTCTCTAAATCTTTGTCACAAACCAGACTCCTACCGTTGCCTCGAGCGAGAGTCGCTCAGCTTCAACTTCGCTGTGACTGTATTTGCTGCAGTCGTTGACTTCTTGTCCAATTTGAAGCGAAAGAGCCCAGAAGAAACTCTATTGAGGTTTGATTATTGTAAGTTTAATAATTGATGTATATAGTACCGTAGCTATTTGGAATGGACTTTGTTTTGAATTGTGTCGAAATTGGTCGCTATGCGTCACTCGAACGTTTCGGCGGCTGGACTTTACATTACTCAATACCCTTGGCAATTTCGGAGACATGGAATCACGCGGCAAATCGGCAGACCCTTCCGAATCAAAGGACACTACCCTGCAGGTGAACCAAACCCTTTTGCCGGTAGGTTTTGGTCACGTTTCTTGCTCAGGCTCTAGTAAATCAGGTTGCTCTAGGGTGAGCTTGGTTTCCCATAGTGCTAGAGCTAATTTGTTGTTAGCTGAGTTGAAGGACAAGCAGTTTGTGGAACAATTAAAGTTATATAAGCAACGTAAGCTGCTCCAGGTGCGGAATCAGACGGAAATGGTGAAACTGCTTTTGGTACCCGCTGAGGAGGAAAAAAATCTAGTCAACAGAGATGAAGCCAAGGATGGAGTTATGGTCAGTGAACATCTTTCTCGTTACCTAGGTGATTGCCACGTGCAGAAAGATGCACTACGAACAACGAGCTTAGTTCCAGTGGCAGAACCTGCAGTGGGTTATTGTTTTGACTCACCCAGGGTGGAACTGGAGTCATTTTCGGGCTGCCCGTCAACGTACTGTAGGTTGGTGAAACAGTTCGAATAATACGCCGAAGGTAGAGTTTGAGACAATGGCCAGAGCCCACTTTATTTGATGCATTGCTGCAAGGGACAAGCAAGGGATGCCATTGCCGTATGTGTTATGTTGCCTCCAACACTGGCACACAGTGGAGCTAGGGAACTCTTGAAGGATCTGTATGGACAAGATCATGTAGGGGCTCGTTCACTGATTGACGGCTTACTGCAAGGTTTGAAGCCTCTGGTGGAAGATTCTGATGCCCTCGCCGAATTGTCGTTGACAATGCTGAACTGTAAAGTTGCCCTCACGCAGATGAATTGCATGTCAGACCTCAACTCACTGCAGACTACGGAACATATTGCTCGAGTGCTAGCAAAGCTTCTCCAGGATTTGTGGGCTAGGACCGTCGATAATATTTTGGGAAGAGGAGAGGAACCGAGGTTCCAATAGCGACAGCACTTGGTGTCCCGTGAGGCACGGATTGCTCGAAGTAGGTTTGGCAAACTGGCTGCCAATAGCAAGACTCAGGGGTATTCGCGGTCATCCAGCTGGAGGAATTATTCACAAACCCTGCATCCAGAAGAGACACGGTTCACGCCAAATCAGGGTAGTAATTTGTTGGTCTCAGCTAATAGGTGCTCCGTTTGCAATGGAATACACAAACTTGAGGAATGTCAGCGATTTCTGTTTCGTGATATACCCGGACTTTAGGCATTGATCAAAAAATCAAGGCTTGTTTTTCGTGTCTCAAGTGTGGACATCTGTCTAGCAACTGTTCTGTTTTCAAACCATGTTCAACATCAGGTTGTCCGAAAAGGCACCACCCTCTACTGCATGTTGCACGGAAACAATGTACCAATCGAGTCACGCAGTATACAATACAAGGGCTGCAGCTGGATAAGCTAGGTACGGACAATACAAAAGGGCCTGGGCAATGGACCAATCATTGTGCGGCTACTCTTGGGCCAGAATGTCAGGTCAGTTCAAGTGTGCGACCAGTATGAGTGGATGGACCGGGGAGCTCTGTGGAGACCTATGCTGTTCTGGATGGCGGGTGTGATGTGACTCTAATACAACAAGACATTATGGAGCTGGTGGGCCTGAAGGCATCCAAGACCTCACTTTCGATTTCAACCGTAAATGAGACTACCACTTGGAATTCGGGAATAACGGAGCTGCTACTGGACTCATTGTCAGAGAATGATTTCGTGAATATAGAGAGAGCCTTCTGTGTTGAAAGGCTACCAATCCAAGCAGTCTAGTACTGCACGGATGCGGACATTTTATTCCGGCCTCACCCACATTACCCCCAAAGACAAAATCTGGAAGATTCGAGAGTGCGAATCCTAGTAGGTTCCGACGTCCCAGAAGCACATTAGGCATTAGAGCAAAGATGCGGCGAAAGAGAACAACCCTATGCTCTGCGGACGATTTTGGGATGGATTTTCCTTGGTCCGATAAACCAGGAACTAAGCTTTGTGAGGACGGTAAACCACACTGGGAGGGGAACCGATCCCTGAGCATAACAGATCGATCGACTATACAAAGCCGATTTCTGCGATGGGTGTGCTTCGGAAAACTCTCCTTCATTAGAAGAAAAACAGGCCGTTGATATGGTTTCCAGTGCCATAACCTGGTTAAACGGACACTATGAAGTTGCACTTCCATGGAGGAATCCTGAAGTGAGACTTCCAAATAATTATACCGTGGGCAAAGAGAGATTGAAAGGCCTGAGGAAAAGGTTTGCGTGTGACCCTGAATTCTCTGACAAATACTCTACAATAATAGAGGGATATGTGCGCAAGGGTCACGCCCATTTAGTGCCCGATGTACAGTTAAAGATGGGTTTTGAGCTTAAGTGGTACTTATCACATCACGCAGTTACAAACTCTAAAAGGCCTAGCAAGTTGAAGGTTGTGTTTGACTGTGCTGCTGCATTCCAGGGACTCTCCTTGAATGATTACTTGCTACAGGGACCGGATACGACAGCAAGCTAAGTTGGAGTGTTGCTTCGTTTTCGAAAGAGATCTGTCGCATTGGCTGCGGATATTGAAGAAATGTTCATGCAGGTTCGAGTGCCGACGAGAGACAAAGGAGCACTGATGTTCCTCTGGTGGGAAAATGGTCAGCTGGGTGGCAGTCTTGTTCAATATCAAGTGAATGCTCACCCATTTGGTGCCACTTCCTCCTCACTTTTTGCGAATTTCGCATTACGTCGCACGGTAGACTATTGGGGAGGACAGTAGGAGGATTACGTTTCCAGGGCCGTGTGTAACAACTTCTCTGTAGACGACTGTCTTGTTTCTTTGCCCACACCGGAGAATGCAAAAGTCTTTGCCATCCAGACCAGTGAGGCACTATCACGAGGCGGATTCCGGCTTCGTAAGTGAGTGTGTGTTTGTAAGGAGGTGCTGGACATCTTACCGAAATTTGAGCTGGCCCATCCCACTTTGGAAATAGATGATTGCTTGTCTTTGCCGGAGAGGACGTTTGAATTAGAATGGAACGCAATAGAAGACACGTTCCAGTTTTCATTTGCAATACGAGAAAAACCTCAAACTTGGCCTGGCTTCTTATCTGTAGTTTTATCCGTGTTCGACCCACTAGGGTTGGTTTCACCTTTCATTCTGCCAGACAAGGTGTTATTGCAGTCACTCTGTCTCTTAAAGCTTGGTTGGGACGACCTAATTGGAGAGAAACCCCTACGATGCTGGAATGAGTGGTTAAGAAGTATGGAACAACTTTGCGCATTCAAAGTTCAGCCTTCTCTTATTAGAGTTGACTCACGGAACGAAGGTGTGCAGCTTCATGTATTTTGTGACGCTTTTGAAGTTGGCTGTAGGGTGGTGGCGTATTCCAGAATGTTTTCAAGAGGCGTAGCCCCCCCCCCTACTGTGACCTACTGTTCTTTGAGTCAGGGGTAGTCCCTCTGAAGACCGCAACGATCCCTCGATTGGAGTGAGCCGCAGCAAGACTGGCCGTTAGAGTCTCTCGGATTCTTATGGAAGAAACTGCAATTAAGTTTGGTAAGACATACTACTAGACGGACTTTGCTATAGTTTTGCACTACATAAACAACACTAAAACGGGATTTAGTACGTACTTTGCGAACCGTTTGGCTGAAATCTTTCAGTGGTCGGAACCCTGGCAGTGGCGTCATGTCAGATCGGAGGCTAACCCTGAAGATTTGGCATCAAGAGGTACAACATCACCGAGTGATATCAGTTGCTGGTTCGAAGGTCCTTAATTCTTGATGAACGATGAAACTTCATGGCTGACCATTCCTACGGTTGCTGCAGCACCATCGAATGTGGAGTTGAAGTAGCCTTCGAGTACAGTTCTCACAGTGTTGCAGGATACATGAACGGACGCACTTCTAGCTAGGCACTCCAGTTGGTTTCACTTGCTGGAGTCGGTAGCGGGGTTAACCCGTTTCAAAATGTACTTCGCAGTCATGAGAGGCGGGCTCATAGATCTAGGATTGAGAACTGGGCCGTTGAAGTTACAGTTACGTTTCATGTCGAAGAGAGGGGCACCGTCGGAGATTTTTAGCGAAAACGGTACAAACTTGGTTGGGGCTCAGAGGGAACTGAAGAACCTAATGGGAAACTGGTCTAGTGATAAGACTGCTGGTAGATTGTTACAACGGAGCGTGCAGTTGCACTTCAATCCCTTACATGCCAGTTACCGTGGCGGCATATGGGAGATCATGGTGCGCTCGGTTAGAAGAGTACTTCTTTCAGTTTGTGGCGAACAGCCGATGACTGACGAGATATTGTTGACATCCCTTACGGAAAGTGAGCAGATAGTAGACGGACGACCGCTAGTGCCTTTGACCTCGGACTGTCGTGATCTGCCAGTACTCACTCCCAATGACCTACTTATCCTTAGGGCAAACCCACCAGATATTAGGACGAATTCGTTGCTTGATAGAATGGTTCGTCAGTAGAGGCAGAAAAACTAACTCACAACTGTGTTTTGAAAGGGATGAATCAGGGAACATCTTTCTTTATTACAACAGCTGCAGAAGTGGTGACTCGAGAACGCAAATTTAGATCGGGTTATGTAGTGCTACTAGTTTCGGAGGCTTTGCCGCGTGGCCGGTGGCGGATAGAAGTCATCGAAAGCATCTCAGTTTTGGACGATGACGTGGTACGAACGGCAACAGTGCGAACCGATAAAGGGTTAGTGCTCCGTGACATTAGAAACGTTTGTTTTATTGAAGGCAAACCGGACACTGGTAGTGTAAGTTCAGAAGCCAACTCTCTCAAAGTGGGAGGTGGGTCTTCGGATCTGCCGAACCGGGAAGGACCACTGAGAGTTGATCCACTTGCTTGACTGGGAGCTGCTATTGACCGCGACAAGTTTTAGGTATTGAGGAATCGTAGGGCGAGCCGATGCACGAGGCCGACGACACCAAGTGGTGCACGGGAATAATCCGGGTCGGATTTTGGGGGCCGGTAAAAAGGAGTTCAGGAAACCCCGTTACATGCATAGCATCCATGTTACAAACGACATTTATCATTCGTATGAAATATCTTCGCTTGAATTCCGCTTTTTTGTTCTTTTTCTCTAAATCTTTGTCACAAACCAGACTCCTACCGTTGCCTCGAGCGAGAGTCGCTCAGCTTCAACTTCGCTGTGACTGTATTTGCTGCAGTCGTTGACTTCTTGTCCAATTTGAAGCGAAAGAGCCCAGAAGAAACTCTATTGAGGTTTGATTATTGTAAGTTTAATAATTGATGTATATAGTACCGTAGCTATTTGGAATGGACTTTGTTTTGAATTGTGTCGAAATTGGTCGCTATGCGTCACTCGAACGTTCCGGTGGCTGGACTTTACAGGCTTATTTACGGGATGGCGTCACCCTCACTGGTGCTAGCCTGTCCGCATATGTATAAAAGACCCGAAGACCCGTGTGGCCAGCTGCAGCATGCCACTTCTATCCACTACGACTCGGCCGTCATTCCAGCGTACCCCTTCTCATAAAACACATCTTCCACTAATTTCTCCTTTACCATCTTTAGCTCCACTTAGCGCGGAACACTTAGCACAAGTTACCAGCACATTACTCAACTGGCGCCAAAAGCCCTAAGCGGCATAGTTTGCCTCATATAACAGCTTCCCAAACTCATGCTACTTTGCTCTCTCAGCACTTGACATTACCCTTCTCTACTCTGATCACACATCTACTGACCACACTCCCGGATACAAATTCCCCGCAGGAGATTTCAAGTGCCCACAAGTCTGCTGGCAGTCACACTTCGGCTCTCCTCATTTATCGGACTTCATACCCTTTGTACTCCTAGGTACATGGTGCCCATCTGTCCAATCTCCCAAGAGGGGCTATAACACTCTTGACCCAGTTTCCACCCTTGGCCCCAATGCTAAATCTCAGGTAACATATCCTTTCCCCGGAGATGACCACTGAATAATGCTTTGCAAAATGCTCAGCACTTTCACTGTATAACCAGCACCGGCTCCCACTACATCTTCCCTAATTCCTGCCTTCATTCTCTTTCAAACTGAGATATCTTTTTTCGGCCGTTGATTGTCTGCATACCATTCTTCTCGAATGTTCTTCTAAACTTACCTCTACTGTTGCCGGTAATCCTCGACCGTTGCCTGGAAAATCGAAAGCAGACCTTGAGATCTTAGATACGTAGAGCAGTTATTCGAAGTAAAGGGATTTCTTCATATATTTTCTTCCTAAACAACCCTAAGAGAAGTATGCGCGTCCCAGAGAATGACCGCTTGTCCATCAAGAAATCGGACCTGACTGCTGTCGAGATTGATGCATTCAAGGTCTGGACGTGTCTCATGCAAAAGCAGCAAAGTAAAAACGCACAAAATCCAAACCTACAAAATCGTCTGAAACTCTATCAGGAGCACTAGGTGCCGACTCTCAATATCCTTTACCATATTACTATAGCCTCCCTGTCCCCTTCTTGCTTCTGATAACCAATGCCACTCCGTCTACAAAAGTTACCCAAATTTCCAAGGTAGCTGCCCTGGGCAAACCATCTTGACCAGGCACTAATAGACACCTTCCTGCCTTTTTCCGCTTTGTTGAGGCTCATCTAGCTCAAACCTGTACACTTGGTCCATGGATGAGAGCTTGATGAAAAACAGTGAAAGATGAACAGAGTGGCCTGGAGAAGACCGAGTTAGATTGTGTCAACTCATTGCCAGAATTACTTCGGGCAAACATAATCAGCTGATTCTGAGATCTAGGAAGTTTGTATTTTGTTCCACTCCACAGAAGCTTACGCTGTTTGTCTGATTGCTATAAGGCCAAATGGTTTTTGTCAATTGAAAAAAAGTTTTTGACTGCTGTGCTTGCGGACGGTTGAACCCCCAGTTCCCCCAGCTTTGGTCGCGTCCGGTGCCGCTCTAAAATGTGAAGGTGATAGACGTTGTTTTATACCGAACAACCCTTTACCCATTTCTACAGAATTTTCTCACCTTTTGGCCCGCGTCGGAACTTCTGGTCCCTTGTCGTTTTTTGATGATTCACGGGATCCAGGTAGTGACTGGTATCTGAGCTACTAAATATTTCCCTGTTCACATCACTTTTAAAAAAGGGATTGCTACCTGATGCTGATAATCCCATCAACCGCACTCGAGTTATCCGTAAGATGACGGAACGGACAGGTGAATAGCGAATTCTCGGTTAACCATTAATCTACTTTTTTGCCCCCAACTACATGGCCCCATTGAAGCCAGGTCGAGGACCTTCTACCAATTTCAGTTTTCTATTACCATGGCTACTGCAGTGGACATAAATATAATGGTCATAAGCTCTTTTACCGGATATGACTGAAGCTTATGATGGGGTCTCTTGTAGCTACTGTCTACGCTTTGTCACTCCTCTGTTATTATTGACACTCTGCCTTCTTGGTTCTTTTTTTACGTCTTGTTGCCCCTTACCTGTTTTCATAGACTATGACTTTCCATCATCCAAGTCAATAACGGGCAAAGTAATTCAGTGAAGTGTCCGCCGGCCCTTACTCCTCATGTGCGTAAACGACGTCTTCGCTGCGGTTCACTGTCGTACTCCCCGACTACTTGCCGGCACTGCCGAGATAGTGTATACGTTGGACACATGCTACCTGCCAGCTGCATTAAACGACATCTCCGATGACCCTTCATTTGCATAAACAGTGTCCGCAGCTATATTTCCCTCCCAATGAGTGAAATGAACAGAAACATAGTACTTGGCGGATTTTTGTGGTTTCGTTTGTCACCCTGCAGAGTTGACTGGAGACAAGAGGTTGGACGAGCTGGTGACCAGAGTTGCAGAGTCTGAGTAGGCCTTGACTGGAGAACCCCTTATTTCTAGATGGCCATGGCGCTACCTCCGCTGCACCTGGTGGAATAAACCAGGCTGTCTACACACAACCAGTCTACTGCAAGAAATTAAGCTGACCTAAATTCATGATCTACTGAAGAGGCCGACCAACCGCCGTCGACATAAGTTATGAAGTAAAGCGGGGGTGGAGTAGCAACAGGCAGATTTTTGGATAGTTTCGAGTTAAATTCGCAGAGGTGAGTAAACTGACAAAAATCTTCGAAAAAGCACCGACGAAAAATTGGAAAACCCTTGATGATGGCGGATATACACTCGAACCAATGGCCTAAATGGCCCGGAGACGAGCGAAATTATCACACCGAAAGCGTTGTGGTGTTTCCTGGGGAGGGGGGATTGCACAAATGGAAAAGAATCCGATTTGCCACTGCATTAGTACCTACTATTTATCAAGAGGTTGTTAGGGGCGCACTGGTAACGGGGTTTATGTAGATGTCCAGGCCCGGAAACTTGGTGGGGCAGAGCGACTAGAGTTGACCGATGAGTGAAATGCGATCAGATTAAGGGTTTTTTCGAGGTCAATTATTGGACAAAGGTTGACAACAGGCTGGACAGTGGAGATGGCGCGGACACACCTAGGACACATATATTGCAATGCTCATTAAACATGAGCACCTACCAATCATCCATTCCATCATCTTCTCCGCGAACTATTCATATTTTTAATCGCTGTGTCTTCCCGCACTCTATATTGATTTATCTTTTGTTTTCACATTGTTATTTTTCAACCACACAAACTACGCAAGCGATTCGCGTCTCATCGCCGGCAATCCTCTGGACTTCCCATCAGCAACACTTGTTCGTCCCCCAATCCATCCGGGTTTCCTGTTCGTTTGCTATACAACTGAGTTCGCCGGTATGGAACCTCCAATTTCAACAGCCAGCTCCGCTGACTGTTCTTATCTAACGCCAAATCCTACTTATTGGTCCCGTTTATTTGACGAAACCGCTGATTCCATAGTTATCTCTACTATCATCGTATTCTTCATTATTTTAAACGATCACCCGGACTGTTATCTATTCCCCACTCCATTCCCGCTGCCGCACATTATCCGCCTCTGCAACTGCGCTTCATAACGGTTCACAACCTAATATTCCATCCCCTTGTTGTTGCTTAGTAACAAACCTGAATTAACATGACAACCTGTCCGATGCTTATCTGCTCTCCTCTCCTTATGTCTACCATCACTGCACTTGAAGTCGCACCCGCTCTCATTCCAATCTGTTTTACACTGTCCTTGTGATTGCCTTCACTGGCATCATGCCATCAACGTTTCCGGTTTTTTGTCTGCGCATTTTTCAATAGTTTATTGTCAGCACACTCTCTCAAGACCTTATCGACCATATCTGAATTCCAGGGTTTTCTGCTTACATTACTGCTGCACTCTCTCAACCACGAGGCCGACGTTGCTCATCACTAAGCTTTGCTATCTCTGGAGGTTGTATATAATTTCTACCGCATTCCTTGCTGACTGTTTCATTTTGTTCTGATTCCTATGTCTTTTTCTCGTTTCTTTTTACAACACTCATTGACCCTGGGTCTGTGGCTCTACCACTGCCCTTTGATCTGCCCATCAAAACAGTCATCATGTCACTTATCTACCCTCCACACTGTTATCGCTTCTGCAAGCTATGCTCCCCCGCAATCGCTTCATAAAGCACCTCACGGTGACTTATTTCCGTGCTACCATATCCTGGTTGGTACTTTGTGTCATAACTATATCAATGAAATAAACCACACACATACACACACCAGCTCATCGCTGGATATTCCTTCCATCACTGCTCCTGAAATCCCTCCGTCTATCTATCGGATTTGTAGGTGTTTTTCCTGGTTATTCATCATGTCGTCTTCCCATCATCAAACTCGACCACCACGTTAGCCGGTAATTCATGGCATTCAATATCTGAAGGTTCATTCTTGCACATTTTCGAGTTTTCTATCAATCTATTCTCACTCCCTGCTACTTGCAAACGGCTAGTTGAACTTCCCATGATGAGCTCTTCTTTTTTCTGCTCTTCTTTTTGACAGATATCTTCGATTCAGCTAAAAGTTCTAATTTTGTGATTTTTTCAGGCACTAACATGATCATGCGTTAGCGCGTGCCTCTCGACCATGGCCGAGAAATATACCAATATTATTATTATTATTATTATTATTATTATTATTATTATTATTATATATACTCACCCTTTCTGACCGACTCCAGACACCGGTAGCCGACTTGATTATTTGAACTTCACCTCCGAAGTTGCCAGGAATCGTTGCAGTTTAAGTCCACTTCAACACTCTCTCGATGCACGCATGCTGTACTCTTTTGTAAATTCTGATTGTGACATAACTGGAATCATCTGAATGTGCACTCTAGTGGGCTACGGGGGAATCCGAAATATACCATTACCATTATTATTATTATATATATGCATGTTATTGATAAACTAAACGGAGACCCCCTTGCCACTGAAGTTGCACTTACTTTTCATCATCAGGTGGAAGAGGCAAGCATGAAGGGGTGTATGTAGATGCCCGATCCTGGACGTCTGGTGGAATAGAGAGAAGAAAGCTGACTGGTGAGTGAAATACGACTCGAGTAAAGGATTTGTTCTAGGATAATTAGTAAATGCAAGTTGGCGGCAGGATGGGCGTAGAAGTTGGTATACGATGATCTCACGAGGCAACATAGGGGTGGTTTGTACGTGGAGCTGTCAAAACATGCAGACGATTGCTAAACAGAATGTGCTGTTAAGACTCTGACATGGGACATTTTGGGAACAACCGGAGTATCAATAAGTTGACATATGTATAGTTCGTTTCCAGCAAAGCGTTAAAGAAAACGCCTTCAAAGTGATATTCGGCATAGATGCCAAATCGTGGAAGACTGATTGAGAAAACAGCAAAGGGTGGCAGGCGGGTGAAATGGTGATCAAATATTGGTTTATCGGAGGTGACTGCGTGACTGACCGATGAGGAATACAAATTTACAACGGAGTGGGCCTAATAGTGGCACATATGTTTGATATTTGACGGAAGCAACTAGAAGTAATATAATACTGGAACGAGTCAAAGAGGAGATAATTCTGTGACTGAGTATTTGAGAAAATTCCAGCTTGATACTTTGGGGGGGAAGAACAGATCAAGGGGGCCTTACTTACGGTTAGTTGGTTTCCAGATAAAGATACACAGGAGCCGCTCACCGGATTTTGGCGCGAGTTGCTGACAAAGATACATGGGTGGAACGGCGAAAGAAGCGCACAGGCGACTGATATATGATACAGTTATGGGTTTCTTTGGGTTCATTGGCGAATGGCATGGAAGAATCTGAAGTTGGTAACAGTGTGGATGCAGGAGGTGGACATATAGTGGATTGATGCGGTCGTAAAAACGTAGTTCATTTGAAAAGCTCTCAGGAAGTGCAGGTAATGGCATAGATAGATATGCTGGGGAAAGTCAGACATGGGGCACTGGGACAGGAATTGGACTGGTTATATCCTGGTTTGTTGACAATTCATAACCTGTGCAAGTGTCAGGGGATGCAAATGGGTGAATGACAGTTGACTCGGAGGAAGCATACAGTGGAACAGAGGTTTGGTGTCACACAGATGAAGCCCTAGGAGAAGGACCATTTTGTGTTTTGTTATATTGTTTGAAGGTAAGGGACGAATCTTTAAATGGATAGATGGAGTGTTGACATTCAAGTTGCTCACTGGATAAATGGTCTCTTCAAGAGTACTTCAGGAATTGTGATGTTCACAATAGGTATATCTGGGCAGTGAAGCCATTTCATGTTTCGAGGTACAGAATTCGGTACCTGGACGAAGTAGAAAGACAGTATACATGGGATCGATTGAGGTAGATAGAGGGCAAGTCGACGGAGACAAATGTCAGTAGGGGCGAAATGTAGGGTACAATTCAGAGCCGATGGGATATGAGTGCATGCATCGATTTGGGACTTGCGAGGTAGTTTGGTAGTTTTTGTTCGGGAACGTTGGAGAAGGCGACGGGTGGCAGCGGTACGATGCGGGGTACGCTGGTTTCCAGTCAGCAACCGGTGCTAGTGGGTAAGGCTGGCTGTGCGCCGGACACCCAACCTGGAATTCACTTCTGGTGACATGAGGTGCAATACGCCAGCCTATTTGCGCACACGCATCGTTGCATATGTGCTGCACGCCCGATATGCACCGGCCAAATCGGTGGATCTGACCGCGCTTCTCACCCTTGGAATTGATATGAGTTTTCCTGGTGGGACTTAACAGCCATATTTATCAGGTAGTCCGCGATCAGGGGACCAGGCATCAGAGGATCCCAGAATGTAACCAAAAGATTATCAGTTGGTTAGCTTGCGAAAAACCAACGGGCAGGTTGACACATAGGCCCGGTTAGTGACCGATGTGGTCTTCGGAGTGTTTAAGGTCGTCGAGAGGCAGGTGTGCACGAATGAAGGTATAAAAATAAAGAAAAAACGGAGAAAAGTGGTTTGGGATGGTCCCAGCTGAGGATAAATGGGAATCGATGTAGAGAGGCAACAATAATAGACAGTGCCTCTCTGAGACTAGGTTTGCGATTGCAAAAGGCAGATAAACTTTGACGTTTACTCAATTCCGTCTATCACAGACTGCTGTTGTTTGCACGGTTCAAGAGTCTAGATCTTTCTCATAGGCTTGGTCATCGAGTATGTTTACATTGCGGAGCTCTGAAGTTTAGGTACCAGTGAGGGATTTATCCGAAGCATTTTCAAGCCGATGACTGGAAGTAGAATTGCGTACGTCTAACGGTAATTCATTCCATAAGATGCATTACATTGTGATGGAGAAGTGTTAATGCAAGCTAGTGCTGGTAAAAGGGGTTGAAAGGGAAGAATTCTAGAAAGTATCGGATAGCTAGAAACAAACGCAAAGTCCAATGGATTAGAAGTTTATGTACGTTTTTGTCCGGTTGTTAAGGGTGTCATTCAGAGAGATTAGGATCAGTCTCATAGAGCAAAACTATAAAAGATCTAGTTTAAAAAAACGGGGTCTTGTATAATTGAGGGGTGAGCTCCACTCAATCAACCGCTTAGCAAGACTAAGTTTTATCGAATCGATAACAATTATCTCTGATTTGCGCATACTAAAAAAGATCAACGGGCAGTACTTTAATAGAGGCCCCACATGAGATCTATATAGGAAGGAAACGAAGCAACCCGGGAGCTATTAGACGAGTGGAAATTGATTCAAGATATTAAAGGGTCAGTGAAGCAAAAAGATCGGATTTTGGCCAGAAGATGGGAGTGTGGCAAGCGGTCAAATGCCCTTGACATATCCAAGTAAAGTATTCTGAGAGCCATTCCATTGCCTTCCATCTCAGTGATGAGGTTCAAACATCGATTTGGCATGTTTCGCAGGAACTTGACCGAAGGAAACGGTGTTGTCGAGGATTGTTATTTTCCAACTGAAAAAGTTAATTCACAAAGCGTTCTCTTGAGATTTTTTCCATTGGCCGAGACAGAATAGGTTTATATGTAATGGGACGGTATTCTGTTACCTCATGCAGCGAGCCTTTCTTGTGGAGCGGGACCATGACTAAGCATTTCCAGTTTGTCGGCACCAGACATCAGTTCATTGATGGAAAAAGTGGATTGAGCAGTAAGTGGGAAAATTCCTGGTCGGCATTAACCCATTGCAGCGGGTGGTACACCGTCCGGCCCTGGGTAAGATGACGGCCTAAAAGTGGTCAATAGTTGTAAGATAATTAAAAAGTCAAATTCCACTGTGAATCTGAAGCAGTAACTGGGGGGAAAGCCCGGGGGTCAACATTGACTATAAGGGTCACAGTTGGGGCGAGGAATGAGTTGAGGGCCTCGGCTATAGAAAGGAGAGTATAGGCGGACACATTGTCCATTGAAACCTTGTGCGGAATACCTTTGTGAATATTACAGGTTCTGGCCTTATGCAGTAATGACAATCGGAGAGATCTATTTGGGAGGCGCAGAGCCTTCAGCTACTAATAAGTGAGTGTGGATTTTTGGGCCTTTCAGTAGTAGACTTGGGGCAAAGCAGTTGAATAAGAATTGCAAAGTCGTGTGGAGTTTTATAAATTCATTGAATTTGGCATACTTTGGAGAGAGAAAATTTAGGATTTTCCGGTATTCCGTTGCTGAGGCAGGTAGGAATTCTTCTAAAAAACAACTATAGAACTGTGCATAGGAAATATCGGAAGCCTGTTGTGAATCACGAGATAGAAAAACTTACTCCAATGGGCTTGTGTAATGGTCGTGAAGAGAAGATCCTGTCAGGAAGGAGAGAGGGTTCTATGCAGTTTGGTTTCAGGGTAGGCTGTAGGTGAGTAGAAATGCCATATTCAACCGTACTGTGATCGCCACCTGGAAAACTTCAGGAGGTTGAGACAAATATGTGAGGGACGCCATGGGTGAGAATGTCTCAAATGCTGTTTTCTTCGCAGGTGAGCGGATATGCTGTACCCACCCTGCTGAGTTATAACTTATTACAAATGGTAAAAGGTTAGCTGGTGCAGACAAAGATAGTCAAGCTATCTAAGGCGGGTTAAAGCCACCATCAATAACCTTCACACTCGGACGCAGTAAGACTAGTTATTGGGATGCATCAATTAGATGAGAAAATCCGGAGAAATGTTCGCTTGGTGGAAGGTAAACACATCCATCATGAAGCTGAGGGCAAGGAACTTAGACAATAAGCAAAGCGAGTCGGAAGTAGGGTCCAGTGGATGGAGGTGAAGCTTTGTTGTAATGTCCGCCTGACAAGTGCCAAGCAACTTTCCCCGCTCCAAGTTCTCCTATTTGCTCTGAAGACGTTTTAGTCCACAAGAAAAGTCTGGTCCCTTGGGGTCTAATCAGCTAACCACGCTTCAGTTATCAAGACTAAATCAGAATTAGAACTAGTGGCCCGATATCTCAAGTGCCGAATTTTTCTGATGGAAATGTGCAGAGGTGGGACCGACTGTGGGGAGTTTTGTCGAGTCAAGGTTAACAGCTTGGGGGAGGACAGCAGAGGGTGTTGGATCCGTTGGTAGCATCTTGCCTAAGAGTTCTTGAGCGGGCTTTGCACGAAGGCCAGTTTGCGTAAAGCGGTGTTACATTTGAAGTATCAAGATATTTTTCTTTGAAGAAGTGTTTTATCGATAGAATACCTTGAAGTCCTCATAGGGTGAGCAGACAGCAATTAACAGTTTATTATTAGTGATTTTTCTGGCTGTAGTGTCGTTCATAAACTGAAGTTTTCAGGGACAGTGAAGAAGCCGGGAATGGTGGGGCACCCTGGAGCGAAGACGTCTGTGACGAGCCATATTGCACGCAATCAGTATGTATTATTTCGCCAGCAATATGGGTAGGCTTTCAGAGACAATAAACACCATGGCATTTTTGTGGTTGGAAGTGCGGTGGTAGATTTCGGTTTTAGTAGAGTCGAGAAATTTCCCAGCTGACAATAGTTTGTGGGGGTGTGTGGTTGCTCAAGGTTGGACAATGGTTAACACGGGAAATTCTCAGTAGGATTTCACCGATGTTTTGAAGCGCATTGTTAATTTCTGCTATGCTCCTTCCCAGGTCATCAGATTTACCGGACAGCCAGTTGGTCATGTCGAAGAAGGCGATCAAGCATAGATTAGTTCTTGGGCGAGGCCGGGAGGGCTTGGGCTTTCTATTCAGCATCTCGGGTGCTCCGAGCGTTGATTAAGAACTACGGTAGCACGATGATGTAAGAGCTATGAAAAATGTAGCCAGAGGTTGTAATGAGGTGGGCCAGTCAATCACCAGTAATCGAGAATGAAATGAAAGCGTGGTATCAAGTGTACAAGGAAGATGACCACCAGTCAAGCGGAATCTCAATGGGAAACAGAAAGGGTTGATTACATTTTGTAGCTGAGAGCACCTTGGCAGAACTGAGAGACACTCGACCATCACTCGAGCGTGCCCTAAAGGGTGATCAAATAAAAAATCGCTGCAACACCACAGAGACAATAGAAATCTACTGAAACACCTGAGAACTAACACAAAAGTGAAACTTTTCCCATGAGAATATCGTATATGCCACATTTCGAAATGTTTAGTTAGCTTCACGCCGAAGTACTCAGGATACGGGAATCTTGCTAACCGTGAATGTGTAAAATGTTGGAAGACAATATTCCGTGAATAAAAATCACAATAATGAAAAATATTGACAATAACTGTCCTGTTTTCTAAGTATCATGAATTAAGATGTTCTGTTTACTTTTTGTAGTCTTGTCAGGCTGCCACTTTTGGCGATGGTCCTTCGTTTTCGCCGTTTCAGCTACGTTGTCAGAAACTGAGCTGCGTTTAGCCAGTTTTTTCTGTCCTGCTGTGGATATATGCGATTTACTCTCAAAGGTTTGCTCTCTGTAGATGAGACTGACACTTCTCACATTGCTTGGCTATTCCAGAACGCGCAAGAGGTGGATCGCAGTCCGCAGGACTATCATGGACGATCTAAATGTATCCCTTATATGTAACTGAGTCCTGAATGCGAGAGCCCCGTCTCCCAGTGACTGTATGCAAAGTGTTTTTCTCGGAATAATGCGACGAATAATTGGTCCTAGGAATCGGCCTAATTCATGACGTAGACCTATTCTGAGTGTCACTGGTGGGTGTCATGAGTCAACACTTTGAAGCTGTAGGAGAACACATGATATGTGAATATCCTCGTGAATGCCGTAAGCTGGAGGACATCGAATATTGGAAAGCAACGTGGTACAAGCAATGCTCGATATATCTCGGACCCGTGGCTTTCAAGAATCTATTACCGACCGGCCACTACAGGAGCTTCATGTGTTTCTCTGCACTCGCTTACATTTGGCATATCACCAAGTGGGTTCCCCACTACGTTGACCACATTGAACTCCAGTGGCCCCGGATTGTCCCGACTTTTGTGAGTTAGTAGGGGAAATAGAGGTAGTATTCAACGAGCAGAGTTGGCATCCCATTAATGCCGATATGTGGATTCACGGACCACTGGCCTTTCTGTCTGAGTCCTACATCTAGAATATTCGCAGCTGTGTGGCAAGCCGACAGCTGATGGCTGAGCAATTGTTTCGTCGCACTAGGAAGCAATGTGCTAAGGCCACCCTGCTCACATGTGTGAAGTTCTGGAACAACACTTTCTCCGGGTCTGTGGAACAAACGGGTCTGAATGGTAAACTGACTGGCGTTGATTCAACCGTTTACAGCAGTGGAACCCCAAAATAATTTTACAGTGATTGACCTCAGACCGACCATCATCCGAAGAATGGAAGGCGCACCATTGTTTGTTTATTTTTTGAACACTGGCAATGCATTCTACTACCCAGTTCTCTTTCGGGCAATTAGGCATCATCCTTTATCACACTTTGTCTAATAGCACCGTTTGCTATAGTCAAGATGAGGTCGTGTGCAAAGGATTGTTGCTAGCTAACCGTGACAAATGGGGTGGTTTATCCCATACCACACACATGAGTGAATTCGGGGTAAATCTCTGAGCGTAATTTATGTTCCCTACGTTTCAGATGTTTGCCGTCGCTGTGTTTTTAGAGAATAACTCAATCGCCATTGTAACTGGCAAAGAGATGATTGGTCGTAGTGGGGCGAGGTGGCTTTTTGTTATAACAGAAAATTCAAGAAATGCACTCTTGAGAGCGAGCCACCACCATCAAAAACTACTGTGTGTGGTGTTACCGTGCACAGAAGGCTCGGTAAGTGCTTCCCCAGTGTCCCTTTCCTGCAGATGAATTCGACGCTGCCCTCCGCTGTCAAAGGCCTCTGAAGGAGTTACCAGAAATACCATCTTTCGACACAACAATGGCGGTGAATGGCCGTGGTAAAACAAAAAGAATACGCACTGACGTCCACAAAGTGCCTTCTTCAGGAAACCGAAACACTTCTCAAATACAAGCTCGGATGAGGAAACCGACTGGTCAAAGAACTTGCAGCTGACTTTGATATAGCCCCCCCCCCACCGATTTTGGAAGATGTCTGCCGCTGAGCCTACGAAACGGAGTCGACTGGAAGCAAATGCTGATCTTGGCTATCTGTGGTGTCTAGTGGTTACTACCTATGTATTTATCTATTTTGATAATATTTTCGGTTAAAACACATTCCACGATACCAACTACATCACTCCCTATTAGAGAGACCGACAGACAGTTTATACAGCATAAGGACGTTTATCTTGGGTTGTCAACTTTTCTACCTTTAGGAGCATGGAAATAGTGACCAAGATGAAAAATGTAAGAAAGCCGAGTTTCGGAAAACCTTTGGTGTTTTTTTGTCAACTGCAGCGATGGTCAGTTATTTCACAACTCGGGTTGTATAACTACAGAAATTATAAGAGGAAGTGAAACCTAAATAATGCAAGTTGGAACATAATGCAGATGCATCGGTGAAGTTGATTCAGTGCTCGATCCCCGGGAGAAGTGCGTAGATGTTCAATGGGTTGGAGGAAAAATTTTAAGATGAACCTTTTGGGAATAAACGGTAATTTATATTGTTGCTGACTTTTGGATTGGTGGTTACATTTCTTTGTTTGCCTTGGCAACGCGAACAGTCGGTGATTGAGTGTGTCAAACTAAGCACACACTGATCTACGAATTTGTTTCACGAATTAAATTTGTCTGATGTCTACAGGAGAAAATCATTTGCCAATACCAGAGTTTGTACAATATTCGTCAGTGAGTGTGCTTTTCTGCGTTATCCTGTCATGTATTTGTAGTTTCAGTAACCCAGCACAACTTTTCCGGAACAACAATACATTTCATAAATAAAAAGAATTACCGAGGGATTCAAAGGTGTAGACCATTTTAGATTGTTAGCACTGATTTGCTGTTCCCGGACGTCACCCTGCAAAACGAAAATGTGTATGCCAGATATGATTTGATTATTGGTAATATCTCATGGTTTGCTGAGTAGCATCATAAATGGATCTCTACCGTTCAAATTATAAAGACACTTCGTACCACCCAGATATAACGAGTATCGTATTTCATTTTCTCCAGATAAAGCCGAAAACAGAGAAAAGACGAGTGAACGGAGGACGATTGCCTGTTAAAGGGCCAAATGTGCACAGGTGCACCAGTTCCGCTATACATAATTATCTTTTGCTAAACCTGCCTTTTCTCTGGACTCCGTGGATTATTTCCACTAAATGTTTCGTGCGGATTCTTGGTTAACTTTATTGTAAGATGATCGTGTTTATGCACGTGAGCTGATTTTCTGTTTCTCCGTTTTTTAGCTGAGTATAATTTAACGTGTATTCACGTATTTCGATCTCGAAATTAGTGCGGAAAATTTGGTGGCATCAGAGGAGTCCGTTCTGATAAGCCTCCGTGACCGTCTCCTGTGTGTCACCTGAGCGTCCCCTTATGGTCTTTCGAATATCCTCCGACCGTCAACTGAGTGCCCGTTTTGTTTCACAGGGAACATTCAGGGGAGCTTCGAGGGACACTCAGGTGACTTTCAGGTGATAATCGTGCTGACTGGGTATCCTCTAGTTTGCTTGGTGATAAGAGCTAATAAGTTGACGCATGTCCAGATTTCTCGATGAGAAAATGAAAAAGGTCGCCATGGTGTGAAGCAGCTGATTACACTAGTAGGCCACCCTATCAAGTAATATGAAAACAATAAATACATAAGAAAAATAACATGTCTCGATGATTGAGAAGGAGTTCAAAACGGAGACAAAGTGAATTTGATGCCGAGCTCAAAATGACATTCCAACATTCCTTATGGGTACTTTGGAACATCCTTGAGGGAAGACCTGATTTATTCAGAGGCATTCTCTCGGAGTTTACCGGACAGATACCGCGTCCCCATTTAAAACTTTTGAGCATTTGTAACTTTCATAAGGGATGACATTCAAACAAACTGAACTTCGTGATGTGGATCAACCCGGATGAGAGTGCTTCGGAGTAGTGCCACCAAACACGTCTTGGAGATGAGGAGGTCCGATTTCAAGCCGTGGCTTTATTGCTCATAAAAAAGCGAAAACCGAGTCTGCTGATTCCGAGTGCGAGGTTGGTTGGATGACCTGAGGATTGTGCGCGAAATGTCGAGTAGAAAGAACAGTAAACCAAACAGAGTATCATCAATCGCGCACAAGATTCGCAAGAAAATCTGAGACACACACGTAGGTGAAATACGGAGCAGGTTTATATGTGGGTACGTTGGCCGATCGTGGAGATAAAACCTGATTTGTTCGACATCGTTCTTTCAAGGTCGACGGGACAGAAACCTTTTTCTCATTGAAAGTCGTCGGGCATTTTTGGCTGTCATATGAATGAACTTTCCTTAGTGGCTCTGATCAGGGCAGATAGAGGGTTGGTTACGCAGTTCAAAAACACTCCTTCCAGATGACTGTTAATGTTCAAAACCCGCCAGTTCTGAACTATATGCACCACTTATGAGCTCAGCATGATCGAGGCTGGAGTCTAATGATTACAAGTGTAGGGTTAATCGGCGGCCCTGAGATTCTTGAATGGAATGTCGAATCTTGGGAACAGTCAACCAAATAGAGTATTTTCAATAGCACTGATTATTCGTAAGTGATCCCAAGGCATCTGTGTGTGTATGCTTTTGCAAACAGCGGAACAAATTTCAAAGTTGTGGTAAATCACAATCTTCACAAATTGAGAAACCCGTAACCATTCATATGAATCTCAAAACCAAAACAGGACTGATTCGTAGTTTCTGCCGTAATAAGTTGGAACCCACAAAATGTATAAATATGTTTAGGCCCAAGGCATGCTGCCAAGTAGACATGACGGCAAACGCAAAGGTTAAGAGCATCCTGGTCCCAGCACAAACGGCAGAAATGGTTTAGGGTCAATTTCAGTTGTCCCACACAAACAGGCAAAATGGGCAAAGGTATTGTGTATGGTCGAGCATCTCAACGTGTTGTCAAACAAAGACAATTTGACGAAACATGTGGAACTTTTGGTAGGGTTTTCAATATATAATGTTTACACCGCAGGTCTAAATTCTTCCACAGAAATATCTGCCCAGCGCTCAGAGTGAGTTCATGATTTTCAACTTACCTGTATGCATCTTACTCTCATTACCTGCGGGTGTCATTTTTCTGTGTGGTCTACGCGTAACAGGTTTCCACGGCAGTCACCATTTGTATGATCAGTAAGGAATCAACTCCAAATCACGCTGATCTAGTTGAATATGGCATATTCATCAGAAGAAAGACGCACACAGTTTGACGCCCGATCAAAAAGTAGACGTTCCAGAATTGAATATTTTGCTGCACGAGTTTAAGCTGGTTAAGGTGTATTCGTGTAAAAATATTCGTGGGAAGGTTGCACATTGAGAAAACATTCAAGTGACAATGAGAAATCTCGGAAAATTGAAAGGTCACAAACCAGCTGAAATACATAAAAATAACAAATCACATTTTCTGATAGCAAAAGTAAATCAGTTTCCGATCACAAAAACGTTCAAAACGATTGTATGGCGGATAGCATCAGAACACACACGAACACAGAGGTTGACCAAAGTTTGACAACTTGCAGAACGTTTCAGCTTTTTCTAACAATAGAGTGACAAACGATGCTTCACAAACTTTGGATAAACGTTTTTCTCCATTAGCCAGAGTACATGCTCAAGGTGATTCCAGCCACTAAGCAAAACTTGAGCTGCCAAGTAAAATCAGAATGAGTTCTACATACAAACGGGCAGGATGTACAAAAACCACAAAGTAGTACACTTTATAGCTGTTCAATAGACATAGGTTGGGTCGAAAACGTTTGCAGTGGAAAATGGAACAGAACACAGAATACAGGAGCGGCGGTCTGCAAATAGTTTCGTCTTTTGCACGTGGTTTCAAGTTTCGACCATTGGCGTGTTCATTACCGTTTCCTCCTACTAGTAGATAATACTCTCTGATGTTTCGAACACACCGTCCGTTTCTTCGGTTTCTCGCAAAGTAACATAACTGAACAATCTGGGCAATATACAAAGCTTAGTTCGATGGTGGCAAAGTATTCTTTTACCGTTGCCGCTACCTCAACACCCAATGACAATAGTCATTTTGAGTCCACTTATGGACACTGACTTCAGCTCCGTAGTTGCTGCCTTCGCATAGGGTACTTTGTTTCGCCTTCAGCCATGAAGTTCGTTCCACGCACGGCACGCAAACGCTCGGTCGTCCACTCCCAAGTTGCGTTCTGTAAACAGCTGCTGTTCAAGTTTAAACTGAGCTTCTCCCAAAGGTCTCTTCTCGAGATAAGCCAAACGTTTTCGGGCCATTCATTTACTTCTCGATAGGGAATTTGACGGTAATCGCTTAGGTAGCGCAACTTTGTGTTGTCGGTCGCGATGATTTGTCCTTGGATTCACCATTGAGAACTATGATTGATCTTCTCCTGAGGGGACTTCATTTTTAGTGAGATTTGTGTTTGGATTCCGTATCGGGTAACTGGTTGTTTCCCGCATAAGCACTTCTCTTTCTTTGCGGATTCCAATTCACTGTTACCGATTAGTAAATTTCGTTCATCTATCGCCCAATAGTGACTAGCCAAGTGTTGTTTACGCAGCCAATACTCACCTACCGACTGTCTGTGCTTTGTTGATGCATCCAATGATTTTTTGGCACATGACACCCATTCTTTATATCAACTTGGTGCTAGATACTTCTTCGGACCCTTTGTCTTTGAGATGATACTATCCCCTGGTGATTGCTCTTCAAGAGTCACCTGGTCTCAGTGGTAACCTATCCACTGCAAGGGCTTCCAAAATGCCTCCTGACCCCGAATCAGTTAAAAGTTTTATTCGCTGAGTCAGCCCTATCCAATCGTTAGCATGACGCCATGCATCCTTGCTGATCATAAGGCAGGCAGGCTGGCCAACTAGTTCATATCGTTCTACAAGCTCGCGAGTAACCACATGGGTATCCGACCCCTTGTCCAAAATGCCATGACCCTCCCCAATCCATTAGGTGTCACGATACCGACGGTTGGGATGCCTAATACCACCGTTTTGATATTATGACGCCCCTGTTGAGCAGACAATCCTGGGTTCATACGGATAAGAAGGTCCACTATTTTCAGGGACATGCAGCAACTGGTGATGAATACCAAAGCATACGTCCTGGTCACGTTTCAAACTAAAGTAGCATTTCAGAGGCTCGGTGAAAGGTGTTCAAACACACAAAGCATCAGCCGATCCTTTTTCTTGGGGATCACCGAACGGGTACAGTCATCCTACAAAAGGTCAGACAATGGGGCACCATACTTTCGACTTATCGTGTCCATGGTAGCCAAAGGCTGTCTTCGGTCACAATTGTTCCCTACAATTTGAGCTGATGCTGCCGCTGCTCACGAAGACCAGAAACCCTAGCGTACGGTTTGTTGAAATCAGCTGTTGGCAACACAGTACTGGCGACCTATGAACTTCCTCAAACTGTTGGTTTTAGGTGCTTGCTCGAGCATAAGTTTTTTCTCAGGTTCCCCTGCCCATCGGCTCTGTAGATCAATAGGTAGGCCACTGGAGATGCATTCCTACGTGAGTAACGCAAATCAGACTGTCTTTCTAAAGGCCCAAGTGCCATGCTGCTATTCTGCATTTTGATCACCAAGCTTGAAAATTATTCCGTGTTGTCCTTGGTCTTCTTTATTTCCTATGAAACACCGACAATCAAGCCTCCAGGCAACTTGAAAGGTGGTCCAAACAAATGTTCAGGGATTCTGTGTGTCCTGATGTACCCACATTATAGATCGGGGAAAAGGCAGCCTTAACTAGCGCCTTGGGCCCTCTTACGACAGTGATACATCAAATACAAAAACCGTTTCCCAGGATCGGAAACTCTGCTCTGAACAAACTTTCTAAATCGCTTTTTAGATATACAGTGTTTTTGGGGTTGCCCATCGGAAGGGGCCAGCTCTACTCTAAGCAGTTCGAATGCGGAAACCCCGATAGATTCAAACGGTCTCAACGGTTTTCGATCGGGAATTCAGGAATCCGTGTGGTCCCATTCTGTGTACTCCTTTACTTGTTCCCGCGGGACAGCTTACATTGGCCGCACGACCAGACACATATCCAAGCGCTTCCGTGAACACCACCCAGCTTGGTTAAGCACTGGAGCAATCAAAGTAATTACGACCGCTGTGTGTTCACACCTTATTAAGTCCAACCACTGAGTGAATGTGACCGAAGCGTTCCGGCCAATCTACAAAGTTTGAAGTGGGCAATCAAGACTGGCGAAGTGCCTTGTCCTAGCCACAGCGGAAGCAGTATGCATTCGTCTCTACAATCCCCCGTTGTGCGCCCAAAAATAGTTTGTGCAAGTGCTAAGGTTTCCTTGGCTCACCCCCTATCCAAAATCTAACCACGGATTCGCTGATCTGACTAATAACACAGCAGACACCCATGCACGGTCGAGAGACGGATCGCGGTCACGCATGTGTTATTTGATCCACTCTCCCTCACTTAATTTTGATTCATCGCCTTATTTTGATTTCTGTTCTGTTCACGTAACACTGTTCTTATAAAATGTGATGTAATGGAATGATTACGAATCACTGAAAACGAGCTTGTTCGCCACCTCGTGTTGTCCTCTATGTGCTCTGCGGGATTATTCGGACAAACTCTGTTCTATTCATCAACGTCCATACAACCAACAACAATATTTCGTGTGTATGAACTATCTTTATTTGTTTTATTTTTCTAAATTGCGCGGTGGGTTCGAATTTGGTTTCAATCTTGCACCTCTCTTAAATTAATACCTTAGTTCGTATAACTGAGGTATTTACTGTTTTTGTTCAATAAATTTTGTTGAAGCAATTTACTTACGCATTATTCTTATTTTAGGAGAAATTTTTCAGTGGTTCTGTGTCATCAAGGGACGAGTGTTTTTGCTCGTTTTTGCAGAGCCAATGTTAGGGCACCAATTTTTGTTTATTTTAAAACATTCTGAAAGTGTCTCGCCCTTGCTTCTCTGAAGCCTGTTCAAAGCAAGTGCGAAATGAGATCGCATTTGACGTGTGCTAACGACGGGCACATTCAAAGTGCTCAGGGATCCCAGTGTAGCACTAGTCGACGTGTTGCCAAAACAAGTGGATGGAATGAGCGTGCTTTCATTGCAAGACCGCCGCCAAGCAGGTTATTCAATCCGCTCCAATGCGCGAACTAACTGGAAGTAGAAAATAGAGTCCAAGAACCAAAAGATAATATAGAGTTCTGGAGGAAAAGTAGCTTTTCGAACTATCCTCCGCCAATGTGGTAGGGATGAGTAGTGAGAAGGTGAGAGGTACTCGGGTTGAAAGACTCATAGATGAGCTGAAAGGTGCAAATCCCCTGTTATTTCCACTGAATTCAAAGAGTGCAGCAAAAGCAGCACCAATGAAAAATGAGGTTACAAGTAAACCAAAAGTGGCAAACGCTTTTGAGAGCAGGGCCAGCCCAGTTTTAAAAGGCCTGGAGAGCCGGATAGAGGGATTAGAGAAAGACTTGCCGGAGAAAAGGGCTGAAGGGGAACCCGGCATGGTGACTTGCCGCAACGTTCTCATACAGAACCATGAGGAAGTGATCAATAGGGAATCCGAAACAAGGTAGGATTTGGAGAGTCTGGGATCTCCTGAGACTTGCGGGCACCACAAAAATAGTAGGAATAAGGAGAATTCATAGGATCGGCGTACAGAAGCAACCACGACCAACGAGACAAATCCTGGTTGAGTTCGTAAATCCGAGCATCATGGACTAGCTGCTAGCAAGAGCTGGGGAAGTATTTCACTGAAATATGGGTAGATGTCACATCGCGCCTGATACTCCAAAAATGGATATGAAAGCACGCGGAAATGCCAACTCAAGAGAAAAGAAGGTACAATCATCGCCTCAGTACAAGGGTTCGCTGGTAAAAAGCTCAGTAACACAAAACCAGGACTTCTATCCTGCTCAGCACGCCAGACAAGAACCGTCAAGTTGTGGTTGTAATTTAAGACGCACTTGAAGACGAGGCTTGGGAGATCTCAGTGGAAGACGAAAGTTTTCCCAGGTCGGACCGACAAAAACTGAAGGTGATAACGCAAAGCCCATGGGACTTACACAGGACTCCAATCTGAAGGAACACACAGTCACAGAGGCAAACCAGCAGAATAAGACGTCAAGTCCATTAGAAGCAAAGAACATAGCAGCCATTGGGGTGCCTCGCCCAATTCACGACACAAAATAAAGGAGAAAAATGCTATGTCTACCGACAGAGCCACGGTATTGCCATACACAAATGTCTGCAGCATAGGAAATAAATGGGTGGGACTAGCCGCAAGAGCCACTCATTGTAATGCTGAAAAGGTTGCAGTCTCAGAAACGTGTCTGTCGCAAAACGACCATGTCCCACAGGACGTGCAGGACCGCTATCTCGTTTATCGACAAAAGAAGGGAAATGACACTGTAGGTTACCGAGTAGCCTTCCTGGTCAGAGAGGGTCTAGTGCTCATGGAGCCAGGTGAGTTAGTGCAGAGCAAGCACACAAATTAGTGCTATCATCGTAGGGTTGCGTACCAGAAAGACATCCTTTGTATGCATATACAGAAGCCAAAATTCAACACTAAATGAGGATAGAAAAATGCTGGGTGCACAAAGCAGCTCCAGGCATCAGCAAGCGGATTTCCAGAAGTAGAAGAATTCAACCTGCCTGGAGAGGATTGAACAAGAGGTAACTTTATCTCGGGTGGATCACAGAAATGCCTCGTTGGATAGATGCACAGCAGAGCTCCAGTTTAGAAAATTTGAGAGGAACGCAAGGTACAGATCTGGACGGCAGCTTACGCTCCTTGACGTAGTGATCAGGAGGCATGCAAACGTCATATACGGGTTAAATTTGCTGACGCCCTTAGGCAAATGTGATCATGTGGCCATCAAACTTCCCCTTTGTCTGAAGCAGGCGAAAGCCATAAGAAAATTACTTAGATATTTTGGGAAGATAAACATTAGGGATCTCAGAACTAGGACTGTGGAACAAGACTGGGGATAAAGAGTGAGAAGGCTGGAGTAGATGAAATGTGACAGAGGTTGAGAGGAAATTTTCTGAAGCTGCAGGACAGGTTTGCCTTACTCCAGGAGTGCAAAATAAAGACAAGCCAGCTTGATGGATACGGACGGTACGACAAAAATGCAAAAAGTGAGACGGAAGCTAGCAGATCTTCAGGGCCACTGGTAGCGGAAGAGCCTGGTTACTGTGCAGAGAAAGTAGAATTTCAGTCGTGAAAAACCAACGAGGCTCAAAGAGGACATTGGAACTGACTCTTGCAAGAGAAAGTAAACAGAATCCAAAATGTTACTATTTACATGTTCAGTCAAATGTTTCGCGTAGGAATGGTGTGGGGGCCTCTGGTCTTGAGGGCTGGGGACGAAATATGTAATGGTGATCAGAGAAAAGCAGATACTTTGGGCCTGTACTTTGAGGACGTACACAGACGTGATGGGGGACAACAAACATGGACCGAAAAGCGAGTGGTTTCTCCTATCCTTCCCATCATGTAAACTGCAGAACAAGAGACAGAGAAATTATTGGAAGGATTTAACATACACAAGTCGGCGGGTCCTGATGGTATACACCCAGCTTTCTCACAGCCACTTGCTTTCCATGATCAAAAGACGTATCTTCCTTCTTTTCTGCGCCACACTTGGCCAACGGGTATTACCTCTGGACCAAAGGTTAGCTACAGTTGTGGCTATTCACAAGGGAATGTCACTGTCAAATGAAGAAAATTGCCGTCATGTAAGCCTCACATGCAATCCCGGCAAGTCTTTAGAGCGACTGGTGAGGGAACAACATGTCAACACCTACTGAGCCACACGTTACCCTGTAAAGCAAGGCACGGGTTTTTTGTAGGAAAGATCCTGTCTTTCGAACCTCATGGTTTTCCTAGACGAAGTCACAAATCAGCTTGACGAGAGCAAGACGGTCGAAGTTTTCTACCTGGACTCCACCAAGGTTTTTGATTCAGTCAACCATCGCCTTTTGACGGGACGACTGACGACGTTTTGAATAGAAGGGCAAATACGAAATTGAGTGTGAGCCTTCCTTACAAACAGAATGTTTTGTTTAAGAGTAGGAACTTGCAGGTCAAATACAGTAGAGGTAACCCGCGGAGTACCTCAAGGGTCAGTTTTCAAGTCCTTCATTTTTTCTTCACATACATGATATAGTGGAAGGATTATCACTAACCTGTTCAATTTTTGCATTCGATGTAACATTTTCGGATAAGAATATCGTTATGAACAAGAAAGGGACCTGAGGCATGTAGTTGGCTGGGCAAACAAATGGGATATACCCTTAAATGAAAACAAGATTCATCTGCTAACCGGGGTGTCGGTGGGAATAACGGTCATCAGCGAAAATAGACAGTTCACAGTTGGGGGCACTCAAACACTGAGGGACTTGCGTGTCCAAAAGGCTGCGGACTTCAAGTGGGCCAAAAACTGCAAGCTGGCTGCTCACATGGCAAGACGTGTGTTCTTTCGCCTGCGCTCGTCACTTTCTTGAAGACTGATGGAAAAGTTTATACCTGTGTACAAGGCGGTGGTGAGGCCACTTTCAGAATGTCGTGTACACGCATGAGCACCTTTTTTGAGAATGAATGCAGCCTGCCTTGAAAACATTCAGGAACTAGCCATTCGGATGGTTGAAGTACCACGAGAGAACCTTTTGAACAGGAACCAGAGGATATGGAACTCTTCTCACTTGGAAATAGAAGACTCAGAGGAGATTATTCGAAGTCCAAAAAATCCCGAATGGCTTATCGGGCATAAGAGCAAGGGATTTATTTGAACAGGCCAATGGTTACAGAACGAGAGGAAATAGTATAAAATCGTGGAAGCCAAGCTCTAGGCTAAGTGAGCGAGCGAACTTCTTCAGCATTAGAGTATTTGGAATGTGCAGTGAACCAACGAAAGAAATAGTAAGCGCACAATGTGTAAGATACTTTAAAAGGATGCTGGATGCTAATTGGACGAGTTGTTCACGGGAGTAGAATACGGAGGAGTAGAGAGACATAGTAGTTTTTACTCCAGGCTTTTCAGTGTCCTGTGTCCATGCCTACTATCTGAAGCACTGAGTGTGATGGAACGCTAATGCCACGGATGTCTCTTTCCTGGATGGTGAGAAGAGCGTGTAGTGACCTCGATCGTTTTGAGAAAATGACTATTTTCTGGACACCATTTTGGATCTATTTTCTTCACGATCTTTTCTGACGTTTGACATTGACCTCAGTGTTCCCCGGTTGCCTACGTTTTACTGGACTGACTTTTCCGAGGTTTCCGTCGACCTCGTATCAAATCACTTTCACTTTCGTTCGTTCGCTCGCGGTTCGCTCTCAGCACAGCCGTCGCGTTTCGTTCCGTTTTCCGTTCGGTGTATTTCTCGTATCGGTACTGTTTCGGTGCCACGATATATAGAATACACCTCGCATCTGCAAACCGACTTACGTCTTCTCTATTCGTCCGATAGAGGGGATATCGTTGGTATTCGCTGCTAGACCCGATAGGAGACACGTTCGCCAGCCGCACCCGAACGTCTTCTATATTGGTGAGCCCAAGAACTTCCAGAACCTCCTGGATTATTCGCCCGCCCGGTGAGTCTGTGATTTATCGCTGTTTCACGTCCTTCTTTCGTTGCACGATATATATTTTTTACGATATATTATCGCAACGTAGCCATGTCAGAGGATAAGGCGCAGCTCGACACAGATCTCACTCTGTCTGCGATTGCCTTTAAACCCGTGGCGTTTATCCCTCATGATCCAGAGGTTTGGTTTGCAGCCTTAGAGCTGCAGTTTGAGGCACGTAGGATTGTTGGCCAACGCCAACGATTTTTCTATGCCTTAGAGGCTATTCCAGGTGATGTTGTCGCCTCGGTGAGGGATTTGGTATTAAATCCTCCTCAAGTGCAGCCGTACGATCGGCTTAAGGAGGCTATACTACAACATTTCCTTCCTTCTCGGGAGGAACGGCTACGTCAGCTACTAGCACGGCACCCCATAGGTGATACTAAACCCAGCCGCCACCTAGCTCATCTCCGGTCTTTGGCAGGGCCCGCCGATAAGGATTCGGAGATAGTTAAGGAACTGTGGTTGGACTCTCTACCCTTCCACGTTCAGACCACCGTTACTGCTCTCCTCGAGGACTCGTCCTTGGAACGAGCAGCCGCCGTGGCTGACAAAATTGTCGCACGTGTCGGCAGTGGGGCTAATCCCCTCATTGCCACGACATCGCGCAATCCTAGGGGTGTCGACCTGGATGAATCGCCGGAGAGGCCTCGGCACTCTCGATCCATCCAGCGCCGCCTGTCCTTCAAGGACAGAGTTAAAAAACCTACACCTCGCAGTAGCCCACGTAAACAACGGCACGGACGGGCGCCCTCCACTGCCCACGTCCGCCGTGAATCCGCCTCACCTGCCTCATCCAAACCCGATCATCCTACCAGCGGCTTTTGTTGGTTCCATCGCGTTTTCGGACCAGCCGCCCGTAGGTGCAGACAGCCGTGTTCATACGCGGCGGGAAACGCCACTGCCGGCGAGTAGAAGCGGCCGTACTCGCCGGCAATCAGTCTCAGGTTGGCCGTTCATTTTACGTGCATGATTCGTGCACTAACGCTAGGTTCCTAGTCGACACTGGGGCCCAAGTTTCTGTCTTGCCGGTTGGTAAAGACAAGACACGAGCTTCTCTGCTTCGGCTGTCAGCGGCGAATGGTTCCTCCATTCCTACCTACGGCACGAGACAGCTTGCGGTCAACCTGGGACCACGACGACGGTATCTGTGGACGTTTATTCTTGCGGATGTTCCCACAGGCATACTGGGAATCGATTTTCTGCAGCACTATGAATTACTTGTTGATTCACGTAGGCTGCAGCTTATCGATCCTTCGTCGGACATTAAATTTACGGATACTGCAGCTCGAACAGATGCACACCGAATCACAGGATTGTTTTCTAACATTCCGCACGATTTTCAGTCTTTGTTTATTAAATTCCCCATATTGACTAAACCATTTGAAGAGATAGAGACAGTGACTGATCGTGTGGCACACCACATTGTCACTAACGGACCACCAGTCACGGCACGACCTCGCCGACTGGCACCGGACAAATTGGTTTTCGCCAAACGTGAGTTTGACACTTTACTTTCTAAAGGTATTGTTCGTCCTTCTCACAGTCCATGGGCCTCACCTCTGCACATGGTTCTTAAGAAAGATGGCGTTAGCTGGCGACCATGTGGCGACTATCGCGCACTAAATTCGGTTACCCGTTACGATAGTTATCCGATACCCCACATACACGACATCACGGCATCACTTCACGGCACGACAGTATTTTCCAAGATCGATTTGGTGCGAGCCTATCACCAGATCCCAGTCGCCGCTGAAGATGTCGAGAAAACCGCTGTCACGACTCCTTTTGGTTTGTTTGAGTTCCTACGTATGCCTTTTGGTTTGCGAAATGCTGCCCAGACATTCCAGAAGTTTATCGATAGCATTACACGAGACTTGGAATTTGTTCACGTCTATATCGATGACTTGTTAATCGCATCATCGAGCGTAGATGAACATTTCCAACATTTGACGCTACTATTTCAACGTTTGTTCGAACATCGAATAGTAGTCAATCCTGATAAATGTGAACTTGGCAAGCCGGAACTTGTGTTCCTCGGCCACAAGATCACTCGAGAGGGTATTACGCCTTGCGAGGATAAAGTGCGCGCTATTTTAGATTACGCCGTACCGTCCTCAATCAAGGAGCTCAAGGCATTTTTGGGGTTAGTTAACTTTTATCGTCGTTTCATACCCCATGCCGCTGAACGTTTGCTTCCATTAACTGACCTACTTCGTGGCAATCCACGTAAGTTGTCGCTTACGGATGCCGCACGAGTAGCGTTTTCGGAGATTAAAGCGACATTAGCTCAGACCACGCTCCTCATGCACCCAGTTCCTTCCGCCACGCTAAGCATAGCGGTGGATGCATCCGACTTTGCCATCGGAGCGGTCCTGCAACAGTCTGTTTATGGGATATGGCAGCCATTAGAGTTCTACTCTCGACGCCTCAATCCCACGGAAACCAAATATAGTGCTTTTGGTCGTGAACTGCTGGCTGCATATATTGCCGCTAAGCACTTCCGCCATGCAGTCGAGGGTCGATATTTCATCCTCTTTACAGACCATAAGCCTATGACGTATGCATTGCATACTAAGTCTGATCGTTACTCTCCACGAGAAGTCAGACATTTAGACTATATTTCTCAGTTCACGACTGACCTTCGACACGTTAAAGGTGAGTCGAACTGCGTTGCAGATGCTTTGTCGCGTATTCCGCTTAATGCCGTTAAATCTCCGGTTTTAGACATCCCTGCCATGGCTGCCGCACAGGCACAGGATTCTTCATGTATTGAAGTAGCTCAGTCATCGTCGTTACAGTGTCAGTCCGTACCTCTAGCCACCAGTGCTGGGACGATACTCTGCGACATGTCTACTGGCATACCTAGACCAGTCGTACACTCTGCATATCGACGTCTCGTGTTCGATACCCTTCATGGACTCACACATCCAGGCATCGCAGCCAGTCTCCGATTAGTAGCTGCACGATACGTCTGGCCGTCCATGAATAAAGATGTTCGTATGTGGGCAAAACAGTGTCTACAATGTCAACGATCTAAAGTGCATAGGCACGTAGCTTCGCCTATCGGTACTTTTGCTACGCCTGATGCTCGCTTCGATCATATCCACGTAGACATTGTGGGTCCATTGATCCCATCACACGGGTATACCTATTTACTAACGTGCATCGATAGATTTACGAGGTGGCCCGAGGCTATTCCCATCTCTATCGTCACGGCCGAATCAGTGGCTCGACATCTGATAGAACGATGGATAGCTTCATATGGTTGTCCTTCCACAATCACTACCGATCGAGGACAACAATTTGAGTCCGATCTATTCTCTTCATTAACTCACATGCTGGGTACGGAACGCATTCGCACGACCGCGTACCATCCGGCATCGAATGGTTTAGTCGAACGTTTTCATCGCCAACTCAAAGCGGCTCTTAGAGCACACGAGAGCCCCGACTGGTACGAAACGTTACCGCTAGTTCTGCTTGGTATCAGGACTTGCATAAAGGCAGATATCCAATGTTCCGCCGCAGAACTTGTCTACGGCACGACATTACGACTGCCTGGGGAATTCTTTACGCCACGGAGTACAGATTCACTTGCCGTACAGACTTACGTTCATCGTTTGTCTACGTACATGCAAAATCTCGCTCCGGCGCAGACTCGAATGCAGCGACGACAGGGTTTTGTTCCGACCGAACTCGAAACTTGTTCGCATGTATTCATTCGTGTTGATTCGGTACGGAAACCATTACGACAGCGTTACGAAGGTCCATTTCGCGTGATTTATCGTCACGATAAGACCTTTAAGGTTGATCGACACGGTCGCGTCGATACCGTTAGCATCGATCGTCTCAAAGCCGCGTACGTTGATGATAGCGTGTCGCCCGCTGACATGAGATTCGATGTTAACCCTGCACTGCCTGTTGACGACACTTCCGTGTCACGTCAAGGTCTGCAGTTAGCGTTGCCTGCTACGACTTCGAATGAGGCTATCGTCTCACGTTCAGGACAGCACCCAGTTGGTACTGCTACGACTTCGAATGAGGCTATCGTCTCACGTTCAAGTCAGCAGCCAGTTGGCCCTGCTACGCCCTCGAATGAGAATACTGTCTCACGTTCAAGTCAGCAGAGCACGCTCACGCACCCGTCCGTGAATGAGGCTCCCGTCTCACGTTCCGGTCGGAAGATCGTTTGCCCAGCACGTTTTCGCGACTAGGTCAGACACGATCTTAACCATTGCACTTGGCAGTAATAACTTTCGTGTTTATCGTTTCGACACGATTTAACATACCTCACTAGTTATTACTGTATTCTAGTCAAGTCCATTGCGGTTGCTACACCAGTTTTTCGTTTCTTTTGTTTCATGGAACCTCGCCATATGGTACGCTTCGCTGGTCCCACGAAATCTGGAGAATTTTGGCACCAACGTTTGCATTCTGGATCGGCCTTGTCGTTCTCGTTCCTGCCCATTTACGAACCTATCGATTTGGCTTCCGGATATCATATTGGTTAACGGTTACCCGACACTGGACGTTATTGGTGTGGCACACCTTGATGACGATTTACGCAACCGACGTCATTGGCAACGAATCTGGTTTACGCTCGACCACCATCCTACGGTTCCTGCATACCACGGATTTTGTCCGTCAGCATCCTACAGCACAGCTACATTCACGTATTTTGCACGCATTCGCGCACACGAACACCGTTTGTATGCCATGTCCTCCTTGACATTTTTTTCGAAAGCTTTCCGTGCTTTCTAGCGGGGGGCTGCTGTAGTGACCTCGATCGTTTTGAGAAAATGACTATTTTCTGGACACCATTTTGGATCTATTTTCTTCACGATCTTTTCTGACGTTTGACATTGACCTCAGTGTTCCCCGGTTGCCTACGTTTTACTGGATTGACTTTTCCGAGGTTTCCGTCGACCTCGTATCAAATCACTTTCACTTTCGTTCGTTCGCTCGCGGTTCGCTCTCAGCACAGCCGTCGCGTTTCGTTCCGTTTTCCGTTCGGTGTATTTCTCGTATCGGTACTGTTTCGGTGCCACGATATATAGAATACACCTCGCATCTGCAAACCGACTTACGTCTTCTCTATTCGTCCGATAGAGGGGATATCGTTGGTATTCGCTGCTTTTTTCAACCAACTGAGAAAACAAATCCATTTGTATAACAAAACTGGAAGGAACTACCAAAGTCGCAGTATTGGGGGCCGATCTCTGTGCATACCACTGAAAGAAATTTGGATGCTTGATTGGTCCCGGCTACTGTCATTCCTGTGCAACCTGATCTGACCTGACCTAAATCTTCGTCACAAATTGGACCCCCACCACGGCCTCGAGCGTGAGTCGCCAGCTTGAACTTTATTGGGATCTGTTCCTTTGATCTGATTTACTCTGCAAATATTTTGTGGTAATTCATCCTAAGTTGTTGGTCCGTTGCTCAATTTGGAGCGTAGGGGCTAAGAAAGAATCATCGAGACTTGGTTAATGTAAAATTGCTCTACTAGTTGAATATAGCTGAAAGCTATTTGAAATGAAATTTGTTGAGAATTGTGTCGAAATTGGTTGCCACGCTTCCCCCGAATTTTCCATTGACTAGACTTTACAGTACTGAATATTTTCGGCAACCCTCGAGAAAAGAAATAAAGCTGCAATTTGGCGAACTGTTCAGGACCAAAGGAAATATCCTAAAGGTAGACACTTCCCTTTTGTCCGTACGGGTTGGTCAAGTTTCTTGCTCAGGCTGTAGTATATCGGGTTGTTCTAGGGTTAGTTTGGTTTCCCATAGACCCAGAGCTGTTCTGATTTTGGCTAAGTTGAAGAATAGGCAAGTTGCGCAGCAGTTATGACTAGATAGGCAATGTAAGCTGCTCGAGTTGAGGAATGAGAAGGGAATGACAAACAACGTTGGCATTCGCCGATGAAGAAGAAAAACCTAGGTACCAGAGATAAAGTCGAGGATGAAATAATGGGCAACAAACATTTACGGTTCTACCTGGGTGATTGCCTTGAACAGAACAATGCTTCACGAACAACACCCGCAGTTCCAATGGCGAAACCCACAGTGAATTGCGGCTTGGATTAGCCGAGAGTGGGACTGAAATAATTGTAAGAATGTTCGGCAAAGTGATGGGAGTTTTTGAAACGGTTCGAATAGTATGTCGAGAAAGGTGTGTAAGATGATGGCCAGCGCTAAGTTTATTTGATGCCTGCCTGCGAGGGACAAGCAAGGAATGCTATTCCAGAATTTGCTATGTTGCCTTCAGGACTCGCACACAATAGGGCTAGGGAAATCTTGAAGGATTTACATGGACATGATAACGTAGTGACTCATCGATTGATTGATGGCTCACTTCAAGGTTTGAGGCCTCTGGTGGGAGATTTAGATATCTCGACCAAGTTTTCATTGGAAATGCCCAGCTGTAAAGCTGCATTCACGCAGATGAATTTTACGTCAGACCTCAACTCACAGCAAACTACGGAACGGACTACTCGAGTGCTGTCGAAGCTCCTCTAAGTTTATCTGGCTAGGACCACTGATGATACCTTGGGGAGGGGTGGCCCCGGGTTCCAAGGACTGCAGAATTTAGTGTCCAGTGTAGCACGGATTGCTTGAAGTTGGTTTGGTAAGCTGGCTGCTGATAACAGGGCTCGAGAACTTTCGAGGTCATCCAAATGGAGGAATTATGTACAGAAACCGCACCCGGAAGCGACACTGTTCACCCCAAGACAGAGTAGTTCCTTGTTAGTTGCAGCTAATAGAGGCTTTATATGCAATGGAATAGACGAACTTAAGGAAAGTCAGCCTTCCCTTTCTGGTGACAAACCCGGTCTTTTGACGTCTGTTAGAAAAATGAAGGTTTGTTTTATGTTTCAACTGTGGACATCTGTCTGCCAACTGTCCTATGTTCAAGCCATATCGCTGTCGAAAACGGCACCACCCTATACTGTATGGTGCATCGAAGCACCGAAGTTGCAGCTGGAGAACGGACGATGCAGAAATACCTGGCTAATGGCCCAATAATTGTGCTGCTACCCTTAAGCCAGAATGTTGTGCAAATCTAGGTGTGCTTTCAGTCGGAGTCGCTGAACCTAAGCCCGCCAGCGAGTCTGCTAAGACTTAAGAGTTGGAACGCCTGAGGGCACTCTCTTCCTCACTTTTGATTTCGACCGAAAATGGGACTACCACTTGAAATTTTGGGATAACGGAGCTTTGACGGAACTCACTGGCAGGAAGGGATTTCATGAGTATAGAACGAGCCCTCTGTGTTGATGGGCCACCAAATCAAGCAGCGCAGTACTGTTCAGATGCGGATGTTTTATCCTGGCCTCGCTTACAGAGCATCCAAAGGCAGGGTCGGGAAGATTCGAGGAGAACCCTCAAAGGGGCAGACGTTCCAGAAGCACATTGGGCAAAAAAGCAAACACTCGGAAAGAGAACACTATATACGCCGTGTGGCCGATTTTAGGATGAATTGTTCTTGGTCAGATAACAAAGCAAACACCCTTTGTGAGGACAGTTAACCACATTGAGATGGGAAATGACCCCTCAGCGGAACAGATCGACCGACTTTACAAAGCCAATTTCTGCGATGAGGATGCTTCGAAAAACTCTCTTTGGTTAGAAGACAAACAAGCTGGTGATATGGCTGACAATGTCATAGCCTGATTAGATGGACACTCTGATGTTGCATTTCCACGGAGGAATCCTGTTGTGAGACATAAAAATAATTATAATGTGGCCAAAGTAAGAATAAACGACTTGAGAAAACGTTTGCTCATGACCCCGAATTCTTTGGTGAAATCTCTGAAATATTAGAGAGATGTGCGCAAAAGGTACGCCCAGTAATTGCCTCATATACAGTTAAAAATGAAATTGCAGCCTAGGTTGTACCTACCGAAACACTCGTTACCAAACCCTAAGAATTCTACCAAGTTGGGGGTGATGTTCGACTGGATGACTGCATAATAGTGAAGCTCCTTGAATGATTACTTGCTATAGGGACCGGACTCGGATGAAGCCAAGTCGGAGTACTGATTCGTTTTCGAGAGGAATCTGTTGCATTAGCTGCGGACACTGAAGAAATATAAAAGTATAAATCGTCGAAACAATCGTTTTTCCGTAACTTTTTCTTAGGCCATTTGAAGATTACTTAGTAGACGTTATACAAAGGACCATGAGCATAGACATGGAATAAACATTACCAATGGGCAGAGGTTTGTCAGTCAAATTACCCTCATCATGTGATTGGTTTGTCTACCTAGCACCATCTAGGTAACTGCACGGTAGATTCACGCCTCCTTGGACAATCTTGGGCCATAGAAATTGAACTGCTCGGAACAGTCGATTTTGGGCACACAAGTTAGGTGTCAGCTTCTTTATTCCAATTGCCACTACTATGGCTAGAGTGCTCTACTGAGCACCCTTGAATTTGTTTGGCAAGACACGATAAGGAACTTCAAAAGGGGCGTCCAGATCCATCTGATGTCCAGTGTCAACCAAGTGCGCCAGGAATGCGCTATTATGGATCCAGTTTGTCCTTGATTCAACCAGCGGGGATGATGCTCCCTAATCCGAGTAAATAGCTGTAGCGCCGTTCGACCTACGTAAGATGCGTCACAAAAACACATCTGAATAAGTATACAACCAATGGTGAGGAGAGCTTCGGCAGTCTATTCTTGTTCTGAATCTGGATTGAAGAAGCATATCAAAACAAAAAACTTAGTGCGGCGGAATCAAATGTATTCTGGATTTCTCTCCCCCGTGGTAGGCTCAGGATTTCACAAGAAAGATCTTTAAATAGCAAGCTCTTATAAAATCTTTCTGCCTTAGGGTTTCTACGGGTATTGTCGACACTCTTTCTATAATCTTGAAAAGAAAAGCCATAGTTGCAACATAACACGATTTATCTCCGGGACGATTTTCCTGCATCTCAACATGGTGCATACTGCAGAACGATACAGTTTATATAGGTTCATGTGAAACCATAATGTCCGACAAATATAGGGGAAATTACAGTAGTCAAGTTACGTCACCATGGTAAAGACATTAAAAAAAGCTGTTTCTGCTGACACAATATCGGTTTCCATCAATGTATTGCAACGGCTTCAGCAAACAATGGAAACTAGATATTCTTTGTCACGTAAAAGACACGAAACGCAGTGCTTCGGTCAGCTGGATGCTGCATCATCAGAAGATGACGAGCGACGGCCGACGACGGGATTTTATAGTTTCGAACTTTGTCATTATGCCTTTGATCTGACCCTGATTGCACCACAAAACGTTGTACCCAATTTGGACTATGTTCAATCGCTCGGTTACGTAACTGTCGCTCTGTTCGAACCACGTAGGTGGCTTTGCAACTACAATGAAATTGGTAAAACAGATTCGATTTAGTGTACAGAGATGGACGTTGTTTCACCGAGGGTGTGGGGATCTTATTCGTTAACCTAGATAGTGACCCAGGCTCACATTTAAAGGTATAGTCGTTTGGTAATCTTTTGAATCACCAATAATACTGTATGAATGGGACAGCATTAGTGTTCTTGAGTCGGATTCTCCGCCGATTCCGCCTTCTCATTGATTTAAGGATCCTAAATGCTACCACCAGGAGTGAAGAATATTACTCGACGAACAGACCAATATTCACTGATCAGACGATAGATGAACCAGGAATTGAGCATTTTAGTCCCCAGAGGTGAGTTGAGGCAGTCCGAAAAAGGGTTAGCAGGCAAAGTGCTAAGACTTACCGGCGTTCGAGATGAAAAGGACCGAGATATAACCATGGATGAAATGCAGCTGACGAAAAATGATTAGTCCTGATTTGAAAGAAAATCGAGCCTGGTAATTACTAGTGTAGGTTTGGTCTATACAACCTATAAAATGAAACAGACTTAGCGAGAATTTTCATAGAGCCAGCTACTGGTATGGAGACTGTTGGAAGAAAACTATGAGACTGTTCAGTGGATGTGCCCGGAAATCAACCGAGGAAGAGGGACAACAAATCGGTAGTAAAATTAAAAAAACTGGATCGACCAGTTAATTGGTAGGGATTGGGAGACTGTCATTGAAAAACACACTATATTTAAAAATAATCACAAGCCATAACCAGCAAATGGGACAGAGGATACAGTAAATTTGGAGCAATGGATCTTCTTGAGATAGTAGCGGATAATGAGGCCTAGTACAATCAAATGACTTGGCTGGGTAATAGTGGAAAGGAAACATTCATAACGTTTAAAATGTTCTGGAAGAAGGAGAACCCACATATACGAGTTAAAGATGGGTCGACCATCCTCCTCCTTTTCAGGACGATCAGGGGACATATAAATGTAAAACTTTGCTAAAAGAGTTAGGTTGTGTTGGGCAAAATGGAGTGTAACAGTGCTTCAAGTGATGCGGACGATATAGTGGGATATGTAAAAGCGATTGAACATATATTCTGCTGAGGGAAGCGAAGATTTACCAGTTACGTCATTGGTGGCGGATAGAACATAGAGACGGTTTCCGAGCAGTGAATGTCGACGGTGGTTCGTACTGCGGCAAGGTCTGGCGACAGTAGAATATGGCAATGAATATTGTAGTACGGTAGTAAAGTGATGTTTCCGGGAATGGAAGTGCATACATGAAGGACTGATAAATCACATAGTCATCACAGCAGTGAATATCGAAAGGGGTGGATAAAGAGGTGCCTAGAAAATGGAGATAAATAATGCTTTCCACATTTGTGGTTTTCAGGTGGATCATGGGGTACCAACGGAGAACAGACTCTGCTGAACGAACTAACGTAAGATGAACAAGAGCCTAGAGGATGTGGTGCTTCAGACGATCAGGAAGACTCAATGGAAGATTTCAATACGGATTACCAGTAGAACTAAGGAGGGGGGGGGGGGAATTCACCAATCTAAACATGTGACAGCTAGACGAAAATGAAGATGGTTTTGCAAACGGTGACGGTAATTAGAGTCTGTATTGAATCAACGCATGGCGGCAGTAGAAGTGGTAGTGAAAGCTGTGATATTGGTTGTACCGTGTTCTGTTCTTGGGAGTGGGAAAACAAATGCACATAGAAGAGGCGAATGAATTGTGAGGCCTAGAATGTTTGGTGAACACTATAAGTGGATTTTAACGCGGAACCAAAGCAAAGGTGATGTGACTATACGGACACCGAACATGGTAAGGAAAGATGTATGGAAGTGCTAGTTGTTACATATGATACAATCGACAATTAAAGCTTATAATTCCCGTCATAGAAGGAGTAAGTCGTTAAGGCCGTACTCACATGTATTGTTTACGAGCACAGTGTTCGATGATAGCAAGTTAGGCCGTAACGAGGGGTGCGCTTGGTGAACTAGGTATCCGGAAAATCGGAACTTGGGAAACCCTAACCAGTGCTGGCGGGTGGGGTTGGTCGTGCACTAGAAACCCAACATGAAGAGCACTTCAAGTGGTAGCAGTAGAAGACGCAATCCACCATCCTAGCTGGGCCCGCACATCGTTGCAGACGTCCTGTACCCGCGAAATGCACCAGCCAAAGCGATGGATGTGACCGCCCTCCGCACCATTGGGATTAGAACTAGCGTATTTTGGTCATTTTATTAGCCTACCGCTTCGGTCGAAGCGGACAGTCCTGGGATGGTGAAAAAGTCATTTTATGTATTCAGGGGAGATAATCGAATGACTCAGTCTAGAAATGCCCCAGCTGAAGATCAAAGATTATGGGAAAGGCGTAACTTTAGGACGGATTCAGATCAAAACTGAAACAACGTAAGACACACAAAGAGCTACAGTATACTGTATAAGAAGTAACGTGTTCACTGAATCTTTGAACTCCGCGGAGGTATCTAGTTTGAGGTCGGTGTGACTGGCAAGATAACGTGGAAGAAGCTTGCGGGAAGTGCTGACAAATGAAAAAGAGCTGTCACGAATAAACAAGGAGATCCGTGGTTGAAGCGTGGTGCATGGTGCAAGACTTACCGAGATAGACTCTTTATTCTGAGTGTCCTTTAAATAACCTTCCACTGTCATACGAATGAATTCAATGAAAAAGTATGCTCAAGTGCCCCTGATTTTCGATCTCGTAGATCAGGCCCTTTGGAAGCATCGGTTATCAAGATATGTAAGACTCTAAGATGTCGACGGACTAAGAGTTTGGAAAATGACCGTGAACAGTGGCAACTTACCAAAAAGAGAAAAATGAAGGAGACAGTGTAGGTTTGTAACTACTACAAATTTTACCGTTTGAATAGCAGTACCGAGTTACGCTAGTCAGGAGTAGAATCGTTGGTCATAAAATCAAACAGGTAATTGATTCACTCCTAATAATTTAATCGGTTCCTTTTCCACAGTAGACCACCCAATGAAAGGACATAAAAGGAAACCAAGTGGGTCAGGAACACTCCCTTAGAAAACGTGTTATTCTAGAGAATATTCACCAGAAATGGTACGAAGCTGTTTCATTGGATTGCCCTTTTTTGATAATGGAGACAAAGCCTTGATGAAGGAGTTAAGAAACTTCTGCTCAGGGAAATTGAAATGATCCCTCAGGAAAGTATGTGGATAGGCGATGGTCTACATAATTGGCAAAAGTGACAAATCTTCTTGCGAAAATCCCGGATGAATTAGTTTGGTAGATACTGCCCACGTACTGTTCTTCGGTAATAATCACTACCGAAAGGTGTATGCGTGGAGTCGAAATGGAGGTTAAATTGATTACAGTTCTGGCCTATGACAAATTTTAATGTACAGGTGCACCTTCCATCTGCCGTCATCCTCCGTTTTATTTGATACAAAGGCGACGTTGTATCCTGTCTATTTATCGATCCCTAGAATTCACTTCCGATGCATGACCTTTTGTGCCTCAGGGCCGCATTCTATGGCACTTCTTTTCCAACTCTGAATCCGAAATGACGTTAGATTACGCCCCATTCTGGTATGATAATTGCAGCATCTGTCGGTGTTCGGTCAGTATAATGACCAGGCAAGGATACATGGACGATTTTTTACCTACGACCGGCAATTTGGTCATGTGTAAGGACAATAAGATAGTTTAAACAACAATATGTTGAGGTAAGACGTGTTTTTTACATTTGAATTATAGAAGGCTGCTGCCGGACGAGATTGGATGTGTACAAAACAATGTCCTGGCATGGTAATCTATGGCTGAGATGGGTAAGTGCGGCAACATCTCGCAGGTTATTCGGAGATCGGATGACGTTTCTCTGCACACAGAGATCAAGAGACTTGCTTTTGCTAAACCCAGTCACCTGCTGCGCCGCCGTGATATACGAGTGTCTGTTGAGGGTTGAATTTACGCAGATCTAACCAAATCCGTCCCTTCGTACGGTCGCAAACTATGCTCACAATAGACTGGTGATACTCAACTATTGTCGATGTTTGATCATCGTTGTACTTGCAATATGGAGAAAACTCCATTTCAAAAATGGGCCCCTGAGCGCAAGGAAGTTAGAACCAGAGATCAGTCGTATGAGGAAGCACTGGAGCTGTACGGATTAGAATTGTTTCAGTTACCGATAGACTCAATCGAAACTTGTTGTTCTGCGAGTGGACCATTATTTGGAAGGTGGGATTGAAGTGGTCATGAAAATCTCAGCCAACGGACCTGACCAAGTAAGGTGCCTTGGTTATTGACATTTGAGTTACATCTTCACCCAAGTGATTTTCCTCCAATGATATCTTTGTATTCATCCGCTCCGTGTGCTTTCAGTTATTTTGCTTTTCACTTCACTAAGCTACCAATAAGCAACCCCAGCCAGATCATAGAAATGGCTGGTTATTGTTTCAAAGTAACTTATATTGAGCTACAATTATTTTGTGCCAGCCTAGATTCATGATTCTGAAATCGTATATTGTTTTCAATCCAAAATCAGACTCATGGGTCTAAAATTATTCCGGATCGGTTTTTCCGTTCAGGATGAATGAGGACCCGCCTAGCTGGGCTAGAATGTCCCAGTGTGAAAGTAAAATTAAGTGGCCTTGTCATTTAGAAATTTACCAGATGTATTTAAGGATAAGTAGTCTCTCCATTCAGTGAAACTGAACACTGATACCGTGTTATGTACTGCACGTTTGCTTTATTATCATTCGTCTTGCAGCTGTCTCAGTTATATCGTTTCAAAAAGAAAACCCAACCTGATTCTATCTTCACTATCGAAAATCTCCCATATAATGCTAGTTTTATTTCATCACAGTGATGTCCTTTTCCAGATTTGTTTCATTCAAAACGATATCGATCGAGCACGACTGTCGAGGACTTGTTTAACTGCCTTCATTTCTCCCGTGATCTATAAATGTTGAGGTTCGCACTCCTGTTGTCTTTTCACAGCGGTACTCAAGCGAACTGCATCACGTATTTTTTTGCGAACATTTTCGAATTCGTTCTAGATTTATGGGTAGCCAAACGAAAAGGACACAAAAGTTACAAGTAGAAGAAAGCCGGGATGACAGTTCAGGTCTTCGCTGTAGTTTAGAATGCTTGTCTTGGTATGGTGAACCACCCTAACTAATTAATAACAACAATCTTACGTCGGCTAATACCAGAGTCGATCTCTCTACCCCTTATGTGTTTCTGTCCTTTTAGTCAGTGACCGAATCTAGCTGCATGGAGCACTGTGAATTTGAATCAGACCATGTAGTCAGGCCTGTTGTGACTGGAAATGGAGGCTCCTTGGATGTGTTTTGAAGATGAGTTCATGCAACCTAATAAGAAAAGCTTAACAAAGCTTCTGCAGTTTTCAAGGGTGAGCTGTTCTCTGATAATGTGTGACTGAGTACAGCTTGTTCTCTCGAGTGGTAAAGTGTCTGGTGAGACCGATTTCAACAAAATGGCGATTTAAATAACAGTTTTTTGTTGTGAATGGAAGATTTTGGTAGTCTATTTTTGTTTGCCGAAATGCTCAAAATGGGAACAGCGGACATTTCAGCTGTCCTCTAAATTGACTGGTTCACTAGCTTGACTTATTTGATACGGAACCCTATCATGGGCCTTAGACAAGATTATCGCAGCATTGAAAATAAGGGTTTCACTATATTGAGTCAGATACACACGGTGTAACTATCTGTATCCGGAAACGCATGAACGCCAGTTGTGGTAAACACTGAACAAATAAAGACTGCTTGGTCCTGGTGCGTTTTCTTGTACTCAAAGTGAGTATGACAAAAATTTCACAACTATGTACCATTTCTACATTCGCTCATGCATTGACTACCACTACGGATCTACAACACCGATCGGGTCATATATATTTGAACTTACTGACCATGCCTTCAGTTTTACACAGCGTATTTTCCTTGTCATGTACATGACCCTTAACTGAAGAGAAAAATGCGACACTTTGGGAAGGGAAGAATACAGCAATAGCGTAAATAAGTTATTTAAAACAATCTTCCACTGGAGAGTCCTCTGAAAATACTATGAGTCGCCGTTACATCTTGCATCGAAATGGTGGATCTATGACGAAGATATGATTCTGTCTGAGTCCTCTAGAACCGATCGGTTAGTCGAATCAACCAACACGGATAAAAGTACATTATGGATATGACGATCGATTTGGGCACAGGAAACGTGACTCACCCGCACTCAAGCATACGGATGAGTAAACACTTACGCATATCGCTCACGCATACGCATAAGTACGCGATCGGAGCTCACTGATATGGGAGCAAGCTGTTCACAAAGATAGACAATACATAAGCTATCAACGGAAAGCAAAAACAGTAAGGCTCCAGAATTTGTACACAGTGATGATTTGGATTAAACTCGGAGTCTGTACACATTGACCTTTTGTTTATGGGTTGAACCCTTTACTATCACACAGTTCTCAACATCAAATGTACCAAATTATATAAGCTTCCGTTATAGCGCAGCGAATAATAAAGTTCTAGCCTACTAAGTCGTTATTTAATTTATTTTTATTTATTCAACGTTACCAATTGTGCCTTTTATTGATTTTTTTGGTGAGAATGATCCAATGTTCACGGCCATTTTGCGAGTTTCCTTAGATTTCTCTGTTAGGTGAGTTCCACTAACAATGTATTTTTTAACTCCAAGATTTCTCGGGAACCAACCTACAGGATATGTACCGGATCTATCTGGAAACTTTCCGCGGCCAAGGATTGCATAAACAAAAGAGACCGGAAACCTGTTATACTAGGAAGTAGCTTAGAAGACAGTGCCCTCTTTGATTTTTGATAATGTAGCTCCAACATTCATTTTATTACACAAAGTCATCACTACTCATTAGGCTCCATTCCAGGATGTGACTAAAGTTCAGTGTTTTCAAGGAAACCCATGAGAAAGATACCTGGAAATCACAAACATCATCAACCACTGGGCGTTTTCACCTAACCAACAGAAAAAAACTACAATTTATCCTACACAATAAAATTATCTACTGTTTCGCGACCATTTCTGTTCCGAAGAAGTGATCTCATCGTACACAGTTCGCGTGTAGTTCTTCTATTGACCCCAAGCATTTTGGTGGCGCAATAAACAAATAGCACACTTGCTATGCTGTTACTCTTGTTCTTGAGCCACTTGCATCCACTCTATCGGATGTTTGGTGTTCTCTTGCTCTAGGTATGTTGAGTCAACCATGTGGGGGGATAATATCAAAGGGTGCACTGGAATGCTGAAAAACAATCTCGGTTTCAATGCTTCTCACAAACATAAAGGTAAGCTTATAATAAACTTTGAAGACAAGGTTCATAATCCCTAATGATTCAACATTTATCTCTCACTGTTTTGTCCGGATTTATTCGGCTGAGAAAATATCCACAGGACTCTTTGGAGATGCAAAATAACAATGAATCTCTGGAGCAGCACACCACTTCGTGTACTCACACCACTTCAATCGAAATATTTGATTCACATTGGTAAGACTATAAAGCTTGTATCTGTGGGTTCTTCATATACCTGTTGCTTTCGTGATAGAATTTATAAGAAAATAAACAAGCAGGAAGACTGTATCATAGAAGCTCATATACATTCTGAGGGTACAGGGCAGAGATCTACACAGAAGAGACTACCAACGAAGAACAAGTTCAAAAGCGGTGATCCAAATCAGACGTTCGAAGTAATAGGCATCCAGGATACATGGTATAGAGTTTGTGTGCATCCGGGCAGTGCAGAAAGGTGATAACAATCAGTGCATCGAAATGGATGAATCATTTGTCAAACGATGCCCAACTGGTCAATCATTCATCATCGTGAGGCCGAATCCTCTGAAGGATGGTCACTTTCGCATATGACAGTCTAACATTGATCTTGGCCCACTTCTAAAAATATTTTACACCGGCCGTATGGCATTAATTGGTGGAAGAAGCGGAAGTTTTCTACATTCTTTAGTAATCAATGTTTCAGTAGAGGCAACTGAATGAACAGTGGAAGAAAGCTACAGCACCCATATGTTCTGAGCTAAATTGTTGAAAAGTTGCCTCCTGACAAGTTTCCATTTTGTGGTGGATTGTAAAAACCCCTAAAAGATAACGCTTTATGAACTCTTTTTGCGTCTCATAGTTGTTAGTTACATTTATTGGGTCTCGAAGATCAAAACATAACCCTGTTCAATACAACGAATGTTCCAGCTCAAAATAACCCCTTTGTGCATAGACTCAGTAGCAACACGTCTTTACTGTCAACGTATTGGAAAGGAAACTTGGATACGCCACTAAATTATCCGACCTGATACGGCATCGCGAGAAAACCGTTTCATTATGATTATCACATATATCTTTTTTCTCACAAATTGTCCAACTTTGCCGGTGAATTCTCTTGTTCCGTGGTTAGGTGTTACATTTGACAAAATTGTTTAATTGATCATCTACTCAGGAAATCGATCCAATAGACCATTTTCCAGTGTTGCTGTTACTCAATTTCCAGTATCTTGAAGAGTCCTTTATATTCCAATCACCGATATTCCGATGGTTAGAAATCGGTCTGTATTCAGTCAGTTGCAAAGCACCAAAACCAAGCTGATTCTTTTTATCGTGTTCTTTGTGGCAAGTTTATCATACGCCATTTTGTGCATGTTGTCGTGCCTAAAAATTCCTGGTCCGTTGGATCAGCCCATACAGACAAGCCTGATGCTAGTCTTAACAATCAGTAAGCTACGAATATCATGATAGTTCAGATCTATCACCGTCTCTTTGACTATCCTTTTCCCACAAACTGCTTGATTTGCTTTCTTGGATGTAATAATACAAATCTGATACAACCATTTCTATTCAGCTACGATTTCAACATCAGAAACCATTACGCAGCAACTAAATCCAAATTATAAGCTGACTAATTGAGTGTATTGTCGTAATTCCAACACAGCAGAATTTTTCTCGAAGACCATTGTGTAAAAGTCTTGATATCGTTACACCAGAATAGAAACGATTTGTAAAATAATGCACCCGCAGCACGTGAACAGACTGATCATTTTGGTGAGCACCTCAATCAACGGCAAAAACACACGCGACAGACAAAGAGCGAGTGTAAAATGGAATGTGATTCTCTTAGACAAGCTTGATCACTAGACGTACAGGATTTACTCATTTGTTCTTCCTATTGAACGAAAATATAAAATGGTGGGAACTGTAAGGAAACTTAGCAATAAATACCAGTTTATCACGTGATTATTCGTATGGGTTCTTTTTGTACCAGTTGGAAAGACTAAATAAACGGAGATTTGTATGCTTTAAGGTAAAACGACCTGGCAACACAATTCGTAAGTAGTAGTGAATATTAAAAATCATTTTTTGATCATAAGAATGGCAGGTAAGCTCATCCCTAAACTGACCCAAATATGAGGTTTCGTTGACACTGATGAAATAAGTATTCACGGATGGATGCCAACCACAAGATATCACCGCCAGCTGAAGCGTAAAACTAAACAAAAAAAGTGGGACATTTCACAAGTGGGTCAAACTGGCCATCATCGCGTCAAATTGCTGTGTAAATAAAATGCACGACCTCCGCGTGAACGTCATAATTTCACTGTATTTGAAGACGGTGCAGTTGTGGCCAGTACTCAGATATACTCATAGACTACCGACCGAGTTAAACACAATATCAACTTCCCAGGTTATCACAGAGTTTTTACTCGGATGTGAGTTTCTGAGTACACAGTGAATCTCATACAATCATGGACAGACTATCCGCAATAGTCTTGCGAAGTCCGATTCTCTGGTAAACAACACTCGATAATGATTTTTATTTGCAGAAGTATGTAACTCTTCGGTCAAGGGAGTCACTCGCTGCTATTTCGAACTCCGGGTGCATAATGAATAATAACAGTACACGAGACGTAAGACGTAATTCATTTTAGTTTGTGTCTCCGTTGGAGGCATTTCTTTGTTACTCTTATGTAGTTTTGGCTTGTGAGGTGTCAAGTGAACGCCTAAGGTTCTTCATGGATGATAAAATAGTTTCATGTACGTATTCTTACTAATGTTCACTGGTTACCGTGTCCCACTAACCAAACTTGTAAAAAAAAGATTATACTCAGGTAAGTACAACCAATACGGTTTTATGTGATCAGGACAAACCATAAAACTCGAAAAATCACTGGCTCATGAAAAATTTCTTGTGTTCAGATGGTACCTTAAACACTTCTAATCGATCACAAGAACCGTTGTGATTTGCGAGAATTTTTATATAAGTTGTGCAACTTGGCCACCCTCAACTGTGAAGAGGGTGTCAGTGCCATGAATCAAACTAATGTAATTCATTCGCTCCTTTTTAGCGAAATTGATTCTACACGATTGATCACCTAAAAACTAATAATTTACGGTGGAAGTATTCAGTGGCAAGTATCGACTTTTCCACGGCAGTTTAGCACACCAGTAAAAGCTTCTTCTTACGTTTTTTGAAATCTGTAGTCCCAATGGTTCTGCAATAGAACCGGCGGATCGCTACCGTTTCTTTTCGAAAACTAATTCCTGCTTGCATGAAATCTTGTATTCGAATACAAATAATCACTCCAGAATACTAATCAACAGGCTAACTTCGACTCTTTCAAAGACAACCAACTGGAATTCAGTCGAATCCGATGTAATCCAAATCACCCCGGTAATGTTTTTCCGGTTTGGCGTGATTTGATGCAGGTTCAATAACTAGGTTATAGTCAATTCAAACAGGCTTATTAGAAAATAAATATTCAATTATCATCACGTGAACAAAACTAATAATATTGACTAAAATGATCACTGCCATTTCCGTCGTTATGATAATTCTAGCTACCATTGGAACTACTGCGATTACCATTTTCCCGTTGCAACTATTGACAAACAACAGGTGTCCACTGCGCACGCTTTGCAGTCGATAATTCTGAGGAACACTCCCTGTAGAATGATCAAAACAACACTTTGTACGAATGATTGTCTAAGTTTATAACACTGGATAATCTATGGGAGATCTGTACAGTATGTATGATATTTACTGGGCACATCAAAATAATGAACATTTATTCTCTATTTTAGAAAAGGTAGTGTCATTTAAATTGACAACCGTCTAGAGTGATCATCGGACCGGAACTGCATGTCATAAATTGATGTCACCCAAATTTTCGATGTATTTTTGTCAGTGTTTCCGAATGCAAGAGCAACAGAGTCCTGCTATTCTGTAGACCATTTGGCTTCAGAAACACCACATGATCCACCATATCACGGTTTTTGGGATGATATTGGATTCGGAAAATGTGATAGGAGAATCGGGAAATGTCGGCTGCACTTTGACGTCATTTCATCAAACAAATGGAAAATTGATTCGCATCTTCCTGGTTTTTGAATACCCTGCTCATTCACTTTCGTAAAGGACTATAGAAGAGAGGGGAAGCTCAGAATTACTTCTGTGAAGATTGTTTTCGAACGATTCCAACAGCCTCATCCTTTGACATATAACCAACTCATTTTTTCATTTGCGATTCCGGGTCGTCACAACCGTGCACGTTCTAGTCTACCGACTCTGACTGTGCACTGATTTGACACGATCATAAAAGACCATTTTTATTCTGGATCTCTTAGCAGTTTCGTTTTAAACACAAAGACTTCTATCCAAACCTGCCTAACACACACACATTCTAGCCAAAAAGTTCGGAAATACTTAAATCCGGTCAAATGCTGGTTTTTACTACTGGAACATCTCCCAGTACCCAAAATACAGATAATCATCATGAATGAGGGGAGAATTTGAACAGAGCTTATTAATGATCTGAGGAGAGATGACAACAAAATTAGCTGGTTTTGACATTCACGATTCTCTTACAAATAACTAACTAAGAGTAACGAAACAACCACTGCCCCACCCAGACAAAGAAGGCGACAAAAATTCAGGCGTTAGACATGGTTTGAAGGAAAAATTCCGTAGTAGGTACCATCGATCAGACGGTCAGTGACAGTATGGTTTAATAGCTTCAACAGCAAAGAATATGATCTGGAAGGACCAACAAGTGTAGCCAAATTCTCGCTTCGTCATCGCAACTTACGCAGCTAATCATTTTCCCGTTATCATAATTGAATGTTTGAGAACTGCATTAGGAATGAGAGTATATACGCAGAATGTTTGTCCCAACAGCTGTTAACTGAGTCACATTTCTGCCTGGTGATTGAGAAAAACCTAAAAATTTTCTTTCCCGTCTAGTACTACATTCATTGATTCGATTTTTCAAGGGGTGGGGCATAATAAGATCTTACAAACTGAGGATGAAAATCGTCAATTGGAAATACTTCATTCCTCTGGTCGTTTCTCTTCATATTTCTACAGTAATTTAACCACCATCGTTACAATTAAAAAGAATATCCATTGTTGTTTGATGAAATTACAACCCACATTTGCTGAAAAAATTTGATAAATCTGTTAAGTGCGCACTGACTGACCATTGTTCTGCTTTCCACGGCATTTGTCGGTCACTATCACCTCAGAAGCTGCAATCTTTTGAGTTTTATCCCGTTTATTGACGGACTAATTTCCGGGTCGTATTTAGAGCACTATATCGATCAGCAAGTTGTCTAAACTGCTACTAAATAATTAGCTTTGTCCAAGATGTAGTTCCTCCAACCATTTCCTACATGCGTCAGAGATTTCCTCTAAAACTCCTCTGGAACTGTTATAAACGATGGTTTTGTTGCAGACATTGAATTAACTTGACTGAAGTGAGCTTCCATCATATAACTTCTGTATTTATGAACCTGATTTTTTTCCTTTAAACGGAGTGGTTTATCCGGTAGTTGTTCAACTTTTTCCGATATTGAATTTCTTTTATACCTCGTAGCTTTTCCTAGTGGTACATCTACTCTCAAAACATTTCAGTTACCCGGAGTTGAATCTGCTAAGTACCCAGAAGTGATATTAGACACTGACCTGCACTGATCGTCTGCTTCTACAAGTCGGGCACTAACTGTGACAGTTTTGCTTTCATTGAGAATGAACAACTCGGTGAACAAGCTCGTTTTCAGTTGTCCGTACTCATACCAATGCGTAACAATATATATGACACAAAATATGAACCGGGAGTGATAATCCAAATATGTCTCTTCAGTTGCGTGTATGCATGTGTGATTGATCACAGCATGACATGTTCCGGTGGTTGCACACGTGTTGGGGATCAAGATGTGGGCTAAGGAAACCCAAGTGTTTGCGAAATTTGAAATGATAGCACTTGATGGTACCTCACTGTTCACAAATTTCCCGATCAGTGGGTCAATCAGTTATCTGTGCGAGTACATTCAGAGTGACGGACTCGATTGGGGTATCCCGCTGGATGAACTCAAGCAGTTAATACATGTCTGCACACGTAATATTCAGCTTTAGTTCATTGGTAAAATATGTCGTCAGAAGAAGTTGCAATGAGATCACATTTGGGGCCCTTTTTGCTGACATTTTCCTGGCAAAACTTGAAAATGATCAACTTGAATCCATAATCCGAGGTTAACTGTATACAAACGAAACGTAGACGATACCATATGTGTGTTGGACACCAACCTGGACACAAACCTACTTCCTAATAATTTCATCTCTACCCATCCACAGTCTTTTTTTTACTTTGGAAAAAGTAGCGCAAAAATGTCTATCTTATTTAAACGTATGAATGAGCCGTCGGAGTGATTTCTCCGTCCTGTTATCCGTGCACAGAAAAGCCCCTTGAAGCGGAAAATGCATCCATTTGCACAGCTTTGTACCCCTCAAAACGAACAGAAACCGCATACTTTGCTTAGCTGATAGAGCAAGGAAATGTTTTTCTTTGAAGACACAGTAAGAAATAAACTTTTATTTATACACAGTGTTCCAATAAACAACGGCTATCCTGAACGGTTTATCAACAAAACGAAGCAAGGGAACCGCCAGGAAAATTTATTATGGGCGTTTGCCATTCGATGACGACGTGAAAGCCAACATCATTCAACAGAAATTATCAGAAACAATCAGCAAAACATTCTACGCTGCACAGTTACGAATCCTGTTCGTTTCCAAACTGGTAGTGTGTTTCCGATCAAAAGACATAGTGCCGAATTTCAAAACCTCGTTTTTTGTGTATTCATCTACCTGTTCCTGTGGAACTAGATACACTTGTCACATTTGTCCGAACGGGTTAGTGGACACCACCCTGCCTGGCTGGACACGAGAGGAATTAAGACCATTACGAATGCTGTGTGCTCATACCTTGTTGAGTCAGACCACTCAGTGGAGGTGAAAAAGCCTTATGCACCATTTACGAAGTCCAGGGAAAGCAACCAAGACTTGTCAAGAGTTGCATCTTGGCCACAGCCGAAGCCATGAGTACTCCTCCTTACAATTCTACCTTGTGTGCTCGGAAAGAATTTTCGCAAGCACTTAGGCTTCCTTGGCCCACATCTTGATCCCCAACACGTGTGCAACCACCGGAACATGTCATGCTGTGATCAATCACACATGCATACACGCAACTGAAGAGACATATTTGGATTATCACTCCCGGTTCATATTTTGTGTCATATATATTGTTACGCATTGGTATGAGTACGGACAACTGAAAACGAGCTTGTTCACCGAGTTGTTCATTCACAATGTAGTCCCTGGGTTTTTTCAGACAATCATGTTTTGATCTTCGAAAGCACACAGGATTGGCAGTCGGGTACTTATTTCTATTCACTCAGAATAGTGTATGGTACTGACCCTCTAATTAGTGATGGTTGCTGGCCAAACCGGTTTCAGCTGGATTCATCTGCCCATGGATCGTTTATTTACATGTGTTCTTGTTAGCAGCAAACAGATAATACAACGACACCTCTCACCCAGGATTATTTGACTAGACCAGCGACGTGGTCGGACGAAATGCGTGCTGTGAAGAGAGCTACGGTGCGAAAAGCGGGGTGTGATTCATTCATACCTATCAGTGCTAGGTAAGAATGATTGTTCGCAAACTCCTTACTGTTCTTCTTAGGGCTGAAGAACAAAAACAGCATCATACCCGAATAATCGTCGCCATATCGTTTTGATTTGAAGTTTATTTACTTTATTTTCTGGTGAGTTGTGGGTAGCTCCACGCGAAGCCACCGAATATTTTCCCGGATATTACCGATCAGATCACAAAAAAATTTCATTCACATCGAAAACGGTTGAAAAGATGTTAGGAAATTAAGCTTTAATCCTGCTTTGCTAAAGCAACAATAACTACAGATAAGAAAAGTTGTGCTTTTGGCAAAAAGAGAATCGCAGTAGCCGGGAAAAGGCATGATTTTATTAGGAACCTGGACGAGTTGCTGACAGATCTAGTGTGTGGAATGCTTTTCGATGAATTATCCGTCATTTATGTCGATGGATGCGTTGAAGAGCCAAAGAAATGCTGCTTCGGTTATCAAATTGATGTTCGTATGTATTTGGAGGTTGAAAAAGAGTCACGAAATATGCATGTACCAAATTTATCGGTATTTACTAGTTTATGGTTAAAATAAACTAGGATACATTGCATGATTCTCGAACATGGAAAAAAGGTATGGAATACCAAACCAGTGGATTTGATCAGGTTAGGCGAGCTACGTTTCCTGAGTGGTTAGACACATTAGAGGATTTAAGTTCTGCATTCAGATTTGAGTCTGGGGACGGGCCTTGTGATAACTGACATTCACTGTCGGAATCGTGGCGGGGCTGCATTTGACAGAATTTCCTTCAATTCCGATTCGGGCTGTAAATCAAAGCAGTGATTTGGTTAACTGGCTAACATTTGCGACTATCCCGATGTCTAGGGCTGTGAATCTAGCAGTAACTTAGTTTCACTAGCTACACGCACGATATGGGCAGAACACGATTACGGACAGCAGAACAAATTCCAATCGAATAACCGTGTTTATCGATTATTCGTGGTTCTAAATAATACAATAAGCATAAATATACAGCAAATAAAGGACTTACAGCCAGGTGATAAACCAAGAACAATGGGCAGTAAGCTTCCGAAAATCGGGAATGCGCAGAAAATAAAAACGGTCCACTTAGCAGGCAGCTGAACAAAACTGTAGCGCAGTTCGGCTGCGGTACAGTCAATAAATCAAGAGCGTTTATCGTCAAGGATCCATAAATCGGATTCAAACGCGTGAATTGGACTATGCTTGCAATGGTAAAAAGTGTCATTAACAAATAAGTACAAATAAGCTAAGTCTGTGGAGTAAACAAAGGCACGTGTCAACATGAATAGGCGAATCCGGCACTAGATCTGTTAATGCCGTTGACGTATGACGGCCAATAGTGGAGTGCACTGACAGAAACGATAAGACTGGGAGTTCGAGCCTCCGCTCGGCAGTACAAATGAAACACTTAGGAAGATTATATAACAGTAGAAGTGTAAACCTTCGGGAAAACAAGGTTATGAACAAACACGTGAACTGTTCATGTAATAAGTACCATGAAACTCAAGTATAGACTGATGTGATACCTTAGAAACAGGGAAAATACATTACGAATGTCCAGGGTTCACGATGCATGTACTCACTACTAATAAGTACCTAAACAGAAGACAAAAGGACAAACTCCAATTACGATTCGTAATTACCAGTGATTTTAACCCCCTACCAAGACACCCTGTAGCGGCAATTCACATTCACAAGCCTCCTGTTTAACTGCACATCAACTTACTACGATCCGTGCAACACCCAAAGTAGCAGTAATTTTAAAAAATCTAGCTCCACTCTGGACGCTCAAGCCCATATATCATAGTGACTTTCCTTACTGACTAAGAATAGTAAGGCTAAACATTTTTCAACTCTCATGAATTGCCGGTCCCTTGATAATAAACTTGACTCACAAAAAGCCCCGTATTCTTACACAAGCCTGATATTGTCCTCATCACTGAAACTTAGTTAACTGATTCCACCCCACCTGCTCACATCGCTTAGATTGGTTATGAGATGTTTAGTAAAAGCATCTCCAAGGTGATGGATGTTTATTTACACTAGGCGCATCTTTATTGCAACCTCTTGCACTCATCCTATCCTGGATGCTTTACGGGAATCCTTATGGGTTTACGTACAAATTGCTCATCTACGCTTTTTCAATGGCTGTGTATACGTACCTCGTAGTACAGCCGCTTCCCACTTCATACTCTCATAGTTAAGCTGATCGTTGGCGACTTAAATGTACCCGATATCAACTGAGAAAAGCTCTTCTTTTCGCGCTTCCCGTTTGATTTTCTCTCCTGCATTCGAATAGGACTCTGGAAGCGCTATGTTCTCACCTTGACCGGGAAGAGTAACATACCAGATTTAGTCTTCATTTTAGACCTGTCCAACGTGGAAACCTAACCAGTTCCCCGTAAATGATCGTAGCGTGGTTTCATGTTATTTTGGCGCCATTATTCATACCAACGTACAAGGCAAGCTCCAATCTCCGTTTCCTTTGTACGAATCGCAGCAACTAACCGAATCAATTTGCTCCATAGAGTAGGGCGACTACGTTTTGACTCATGAGCCTTAACCGGCAGAAAAATCTCGAACACTCCAAATTTATTCACGGTTTGAGTCAGATCGCTACTTATGGAACCCTTCGCAGCCAGCGTAATGCTCTCACATATTTGCGAATAGAATACAAAAAGGTCCAATCATCGTACGAAAATTCTCACGGCCTTTCCCTCTTCATCCCCCTGCGTAGACTCCCAAAAAGTATTCCAGCCCCATCTGAAAAACGCCACATAAAAAAGGGAAACTTATGCCCTTCGCCGGCCGGATAAGATACTCCGGGTTCCACATATAATTGAGAGCAGAATCACACACTTTTGTCAAATTTTTCCATCTCTAAAATTGCCGATTGGCGCACAGGTCAACAATCCCTCTGCGATCGCCGAGGCCTTCAACTCAGTCTTCTCTTCTTCTATGACTACCGACTCTGGAACTGCTCGTGCTCCAATAAAACCTTTTGCCACATCCACTTTGCTCGATGCAAAACTTACGCTCACTGGAGTGACTAATTTATTCTGTAGCATGAAAGCCTCATTTTGCCCCAGTTTCGAATTGGCGGGCCTGGTACTGTGATTTTACCCTTGAATGTCTTAGATTCATCGCAGAAATTTGGAACTTTCCCATCACAATGGAAAACATCCGCCATTACCCCTCGCCACAAAAAGAGTCTTTGGTTTGACCCTTGAATTACCGAACGAATATTCACACAACCGTGGCTTATCGACTATTTTAAAGCTTAGTCAATAGGCACCTCTCCGAGCATTTGTTGTCTAATCACTTGGTACTTAAAGGCCGACATGGAATCCTTAAATTTCGGTCTTATAACACCTGCCAGTTTGACTTTTTCAACATGGTTACTGCAGCTGAAGACAGAAGAAAATGCCCAACTGTCAACTTCTTGGACATGATAGAGGCACTTGACAATGTCTCTCACTCGCGGCTCTTGACTTGACTCGAAGCTGTTAAGCCCGAATTCTCTATTCTCAACTGGCCTCCTCCTATTGTTCTCACGGCAGCCTAGTTGTTTCAGTGGGCGACCATTTCTCACATTCCTCGCCCGTTACCATTGACTTCCTCGAGGGAAGCTTGCTGGGGCCATTTCTGTTCCTTGTTTATATTACCGACGTCTCCTCCACAATACATCACGGCAACACGTTCTTATTTGTGGACGACATAAAAACTGTAAATGATTTCCCACCTCAGAACCTTATTGACGCAATATCTGATGAACATTACGATCTAGAAAGCCTCAAACAATGGTGTTTTTCTTGGAAAACCGGGTTCTATGCTGTGAAATGCAATTTCACTACCCTACGATCTAAACTCTGTCCGAACGTCTTCCGTATACACACCCTTAGACGACCCATTACCAATCAGTACGGGATCCCAGGATGCTTTACTAGTGCATTTCAAACCTCTCGGAATAAATATCCTTCCAAGCTGCCAAGTCAAAATAGTCCTCGGGATTTCTAAGCAGATCTTTCATCCTGCACGATATAAAACTCCTAAAGCCCCAGTTGAGTGCCCCACTTGCTTATGCACTCCAAACCGATACAATAACTTAAGAGAGTTCACAAAGCTCATTCATGAGACAGCCGCTGGGTTATTTCACCACAACCAGTTATAAAGAGGGCTGTGCCGTCCTTCTTTCGGAACTTCATTGGCTACACCATATGGGAATCGACATATGGTCAAGAGCTACTGACACTTGGCTTGGGTTTGCGTTGACAGCTCCCCTGGATTTTTACGATTGCCGACTTTAGTTACCCTTTTCTCTGAGTTGATTGCCTTTCTGTCTTTCTCTTGTGGTTGATGTGAGATACTGCGTTCTGTTGGACAGCAGTACGTCTGCTTAAACATTTGGCACAAATACCTCCGTTCTCATGAATTGGATAAAGGGGACCCAATGTTACAAATACCTCCATCAACTCCCTCGGCCTACGTCCATGACAGTAAGCTCTTCTATTTCCTATCTTTGAACGATTTTCCAGCAGTCGCCCAACCACAAACACCCCCCTTCCCCAAGCAGCCCATAGCGTCCACCGTCACATTGTCACCAAAGGTCCGCCAATCTCAAGGCGTCCTCGTCGGTATTCCCTGAGCGCTTATAAGTAGCAAATGTGTACTTCTAACGTATGCTGAACTAAGGGATAATCTGACCATCAAGCAGTCCTTGGACCTCCCTACTCCACTTGGTCTCAAAGCACAACGGTGACTGGTAGTGATTATCGCGCCCTTACCAACGCTATGGTACCCGACCAAAACTCAATTCCATACGTTCACGACTTCTCCAACGATTTGTGTGGCAAATGCATTTTCACCAATTTTGGTCTGGTAAGGGCGTATTGGTACATGCCCGTAGCTCCTGCAGGTGTCCTCAAGACAACAATCAAGACACGGTTTGGGCTGTGTGAATTCTTGCGTGCGCCTTTTAGCTTGAGCAACGCCGCTCAAACGTTCCATGGATTCATGGATCAAGTTCTTCGTAATCCGTATTTTGCTTTCGTTTATATTGATGGCGTCCTCGTTGCTAGCACCAATTGACACCAACATCGCGAACTTTTTCGTCCGCTATTCCAAAGCTTCCGTGAAACTGACATCCTAATCAAACCTCTAAATATATTCCCGGTGCCAAATCGGTTCATCTCTTTGGCAATCATGTTGACAGTGAAGGTATCTGACCACTCCGAAAACTAAATGAATGTTATCCAGGACTAACCGGAACCCCATGCTTTCAGGCGTCTCCTTCTCCTCCCGGGCACAGTCAACTACTATTGTCGGTTTACAGGAAATCGTTCAGAGGTCTTGCAGCCACTCAATGAACATTTGAAAAAGGGCTGCGCTAGTTCGCAATGACTTTGTTAGCTGAATCAGCTTTCCAAGAAGCTAGTGGACATTATACAACGTTCCCTTGCTTGCAAACTTAGGCTATGTTGATAATGCTACTCCCGAATGGCGGACAGAGGCCTCTCGAATAGCCGTCGGCGCAGAATTACCGGTTGGTCAGGGGGCCGTGAAGCCGTTTTCAATTTTCTCTCAATAACTGCAACAGCCACAGATTCGCCACGGCATCTTTGGCCGTGATATGCTTGCAATCTATCTTGCGATAAAAGACTTTCGACACATTCTGGAAGGTGGAGGCTTTACTGACTACACCGATCATAACCCGTTGACTTATGCACTAGCATCAAGCAGCGACCGTTATTCTTCCAAGAAAGTTAGACACCTCGACTACATTTACAAATTTACCTCTGACATGCGGCGTACACAAGGATCCAGCGGTCTTGTGGCTGCCGCCTTCTCTCGCCAAGTTATCCATCCACTAGTCGAGCCAAAGTCATTCAGTTGATCCAAGCTAGCTCAGGCTCAAAAGAACGACCAAGAACTACTGAGCGACCGCTCGCTGTCTTCCACGATTTTGTAAGACTAACCTCTAAGCGACGGAAACGGTACAATTATTTTTGATGTTTCCACTTGCAAGCCTCACCCTTTTGTTTTCTACTCACTTCGTCGCTTATATTTTACGCGTTTGCACTCCATATTCATTCCTGGAATACGCGTCTCCATCGTAATTGCTCCCGATTGCTATATTTGACCAAATAATAACAAAGACAGGTATGTTTGTTCTGGGATGTGCATATCTTGTCAAGGAGCAAAATTCACCGGCACTTGCTTTCCTCTCCCGCCCGAATACCTACAAACAATCCAAGTTTTTCTCATTTCTACTTGGATATTGTTGGTTCATTACCACTGGCCGACGGATGCCGTTTCCTCGTAACATGTGTAGATCATTTAACGCGTTGGCCTATGGCTGTCCCCATACCTGATACTTCCAGTAAAACAATTTCCAAAACATTTCTACACCATCAGATTTCTAGGTTTGAGGTTCTATCTACGATCACCATCGATAGAGGTGCGAAATTTCGGTTCCAACTCTTCCGCGATTTTGCTTCTTCCCTCGGATTCCAACATTTTCGTACAACGGCAAATTATCCATCATCCAATGGATAAGTGGCAGGTTTTCATAGACAATTAAAAGCTCTCACTTCTGTCTCTAAATATGTTCAGTGGACGGGTGCCCTTTCGTTAACCATATTGTCCATGCGCACTAACCTGAGGGAAGATTTTGGGCACTGTTCAGCTGATTTTGTGTTCGGCACACCACTTTCATTGCCCAGTGGGTTCTTTGGACGCAATCCTGGTCTTATGGACGCTTCAGGTTCTGTTCAACAATGGCAGTTGTATTTGAAATCACTCCGTTCGCTTCCAACCCAGCCCCCATTCGCCTCACTTACATTTCCAAACATTTAACTACGTGCTCTCATGTTTTTCTGTTGTGATGCTGTCAAAAGTCCGTTGCATCAAGCATACTCAGGCCCGTTCCACATCATTTCCCGTACCGAAAAATATGTTGTCATCGATAAGGCTGGTCAGCATGTTGCTGTCAGTATCGATGTCCTCAACGTAGCATACTTTGATACGGAATATTTGACCCCATCCTTCCGCATAAAACTTCCACTTTACCTTTCAGTGATACCAGTCCTCATGTTTCCAGCCACTCTAGCACTCCACCAAAGAATGACATTTGTCCTTTTCTCACAACCCGTCCAGGCCGCCAGATTGACAAGCTTATACGTTTTGAACTACCATATTTTTCATGCGAGAATCTTCATATATTCTTTCGATGCTATAGGAGTGGAGCGCTGTAAGGTTTGTATTAGTTTTTGTGCCTCGGTCCGGACTTATGTCGATTTGATTTGTTTCCTCAGCCCGGCTATACCGTTTAGTCTGGTCAGCTTCATATGCCTACCGATCTGCGGTCATCTGGCCCTAGCGAAGCACGCACACGCACGTACGGTCCTCATGTGCGGTGGTTTTATCATTGGCCTTTTGAGTACACGCATTCGCAGTCACACCGCCTCAGCCTCTCAACTACAAGGTTCATACCACTGGGCGATCGCTGATTTAAGCTCAGCGCTGGGGGAAGACGGAACAAGAGAAATGGTGGGCTGTAGGTGCCTAATTGGAAAATTCACCGGTCTTGTTTCAAGTATGCTAACAGTTTTGTACCACCCAAGTAGCTCTAGTGAGAATGTAGTTATGCTTCAGAATCACATCGTTTTATTGGTACGGTATACTTTGTCTATTTAAGATATGCGCAAGCCCTGATCAGAAAGGTGCACGAAAGCTTATAGGTCTACTGACAGACCCAAACGACCTAGCTGGCTGGTTTTCTCTGGCTGCACCCGGATTGGTGTATTCGACTATGGTCGAATGGTAACCGCTGAATGGTCCATTGATCGCCTGACTAGATCTGATCTTGTCGGTTATTCGAATCAGCCGATCACCTGCAGTCTGCTTCTTCGAACCAAGCCGTTTATTTTAAGCGAGCTGGGTGCATTCCTTCACAATAACTAATAAACTTCAAGAGATGAGATATATTTGGGTTAGGATGAAGAGGCATGGGGGATGGAGGATATGAGAACCTGGAAGTGGCAACCCAGTTACCTGTGTTATTTCGGTAGGCAATGGTCACGTTGTGGGCCGGTGTTTCCCATGGGGATGCAGCACAATTTACGAGAGCTCAATGCCACTTGACCTAGGTGGCCCTTGGATGTGGTCAGATGTGGACTGCAGGTTTGTCGGAGGCTTCCCCTAGTCTGAGACATTACCAGTTGGTTTTCGTTTTATTTGAGGCTGCTGGCTGAAGTGAGAACTTGGTTCTGCTTCATAATCAAATATAGTCTTATAGTTACAGAATACTCTGTTTATATGATACGCATAATTTGCGCACAAAACCGTGCTTATTTTGCGATATTTGAAACCCCTAAACGAGCTCCGGATTACAGAACATTTTTTTACTGCATGATTGTTTTTCTGTGACCTCTCTGTCTCCCTACCTCTCAGTGTCATAATATTGATATCTGTCAACTAGCCCGTTCTTTACCCCTTTTCTGGTCTTCGTTATTCTACGGAACGTGATTAGAGCACACCCTCACACTCCTTGCGCAAGCCGGTTTGAGGTACTTCCGTCTCTGCTTCCATTGTGCTTATTTGTCTGATTTCATACTGTCCCCCTTTGTAACGGCAACCAGATTCACACCGGAGCGATGGTATTATGACCCGGACATCTGCCACTTTACCTCCATCTCAGTTGGTTCTGTAAGTGCCTGCCACCTGCCAGTCTCCCTCAGGGTGGCAAGCCCTTTGCTGTGTAATAGTCCCGTCACCTCATCACTGATTACTTCCACTCGAGCTACTAATCCGTCACTCATCTCTGAGTGGCGCTTCCAGACGGTGCCTCTCACCGCGTTTTCTTTGGTACTGCAAACTGCGCGTTTGCGTTTCCGGTCGGAGTTGCCGGACCACTCACGAGTGAGGTACGCAAAAGTGTCCTGTTTGACTTTGCCCCTATAATACAAGCAGCCTTTGGATAACTCGTATTCTGACCTGAAGAGGGTTATCGATTACCTGGGAATCACTGAACAACTGATTGGTATTTCGTAACACATGCAGCCCTGAAAAACGAAGAAATCATCAGTAATATTTCCAGGGCAAAAAGTCACAGTTGCTTTTACTTTAATCACTGCTGAGTAGAGCATACTGAACTTTTAACTACGGAAAGTTGTGAGAACATAAAGGGGCACGACACATGCGTAACAAACGAGGAGTCGGCATCATTTCATTCAAATGCGATCGCCTTCACGAACGGTGAGCTTTGGGAGGGTAACCACTGTATCCAACATAACTACCTTTCAGGGATACATCAGTCAAACTTGGAACACTGAGCGGAATGACAAATACACACCAAGAAGGATTCAAAACAAAAATGTGGGTGTCGGCCAGAATGCATCTTCTGCGGTAACTGAATGCTCAAAACCAGCTCTGAATTGCGAATCTTTCACAGCCGGCTTCTGCTTTGATATCCAGTTGCTCACTGACGATGTGAGCTTGTTTCGTGACTTATTGCACTAGCTGTGACCAATACCGCGTCACCACATGGACCGCGCATCTGGGATGTAGATCGTTGGGCCATATTGTCGAATGTTTGAGCCCAATGACGTGCATCAATATTCGGAAGACCTGATATAGAAATCGACATTACTTATTAGCTGACAGCATCATACTTCGCGGGAGAGGTCTTCACTGCAGAATTGCTTAGCAAGGAGCTATGGCAGATAATTCTGCCAGGGCGACACTGGAACAGGTTGAGCACCAAAGTGGGTCAGAGAACTGTCACAGATGCTAGCAACGTGGCTAGCACATCCAACATCGGCCCATTTTTCCGCCAACCACCGGGAAGGTACGCAATGAAGTTGACCTTCGAAACGGTTCTTATGGGCAGTCAATATATAGACTTTCATCCATTAGAAGTACTCACAATGGATATGGTGGCCCAAAGATATAAGCGTAGCTTCTGCCTTGGAATGATGCTACGAATAACTTGTATTTGAGATAGATTTATTTTTTGAAGTGGACCCATTTTGGATGTCGCTGAGCTGCGACTAGTAGGAGGACCCTTGAAAGCCATAGAAGATCAACGGAAGCATGAAGTTCCTCGCGTAAGTCAAAAACCTGAGGACGTAGAATTCTGGGAAGCAACTGAGTTCAGGCAGTGGTTGTAATATCTAAGTACCGTGGTTTCCAAGAAAGTATTCTTAGCAGACCACTAGATGAGATTCATGTTCCTCTATTTTCGCTTGTTTTTGTGTGGTGCCGAGTGGGCTCTCCAATACTTGGATTACGCTAAACGCCATTCACCACGCAGCTGTTCAGGAATTGATGGGGTTGTACGGAGAAAAAGAGGTAGTATTCAACGCGCAAAATGGGCTGCAGAATATTGGTGATGTACGAATCCACCGGCCAATGGACGACTTCTCAGCTTTCTCTCTTGAGTCCTACATCGGGACCATTCTCAGCTATGTGACCAGGTTGCTGAACAAGTATTTTGTCGCACTCAGGGTCGATGTGTTGAGGCCAACCTGTTCACAAATGCAGAGTTCTGAAACAACACCTTTTCCGGGTCCAAGAGATGTCGTGGTCTATGTGGCCAATCAGCCTGCATTGGTTCAAATATTCCTAACAGTGAAACCCCGAGTAATGTTGCTCTGATTGACCGCAGACTGACCATCATCCAAAGAAGAAAAGCGCACTGTTTCTTGCTCGTTTCACATACACTGTGACGATTTTTCCGAAAACCTATTTCCTTTACGGTAGTCAGGCTTCTCTGTCACCTTTTCTGGAAGAGCTTAGTCAAAATGAAATCTTGAGCAGGAGTTCATTGTCGCCTTATGGTGGCAAACGGGTATTTTATTCCGCATTACACACGTAAAGGACTTTTTGATGACTCTCTGAAAGAAATTTATATTTCTTCTGTTTCATTTGAGTCGCCTCTGAGCTCTTGGAGGAAAACCTCGTTGCGAATTTAAACGACAGGTGGACTATTGGCCAGAGCAAGATTGGGTGGCCCAGTCTTCTTGCCACTAAAGACGAGAAACACATTGGCGAAGGCCAACTGATAACACTAGACGCAGCATCGTGTGAAGTTAGGGTGCACAGTAGTTTTGTGAGTGCCTCTTCAATGTCTATTTCTTGTAGACGGATTCGACAATGCCCTCCACTGTCAGAAAACTTCTCGAGGAATTGTTGGAACTACCAACTTTGGGCGCAACAACGGCAACGGCCAGCGTTGGTAAACGAAATGAAGCACAAAATGAGGGTGACAAAATGCTCTATTTTTAGAAAACGAAAAGAGTTTTCCAGACACCCATTTAGACGAGGGAACTGAGTCATCGTAATTACTCGCGGCTGAAGCTAATTTTTTGCCGCCGCCTTGAATGTGTGCACTGGACGGTCGCTTCGTTTCTCTCTGGTCGTCAGCGGCCTACCTCAACGGCGGGGTGGCATAGATTTTTACATCCTTTGCAATAATATTCTTAAAAAGTGGATTCTGATTCTACCGCGTACAAGGCTCGTGCTCATATTTCACTTGTGCTCAGAGAAAACAACATACCTCTTGTAGATGAAAGCCCGTTCCAAAGGGCTAGGATAGGAACGTTTTTGATACGGGTTTAATATTCAACGGTTTTCACCGCAGAAAACTCTACAGATTGTCAAAATTCTTTATTAAGAACCCAAATATGAATAACCATTAATTTGTCTGACAGACATCGAGTTACAATATTGAAGATATTTGCTTAAACCGACCGTTGGGTTCCATAAAATGGCTCTGATCTACAGCAAAACCATCAAGACATTTCCAAAATTATCTAGATAACCGTTCACGGTGAGTCAGATTTTCCGAAAGATTAACCAGTGGTGTAATAATAAGTGTTATTTTGGGTGCACTATGGGGCTTTGTTTTATGATCATGCAGCATAAGTTGAACGGGCGGGTTCGGCGCGTGCTTGCTCTGGGTTCGACCAGGACTCCGGCTGGGCTCGAAGTGGGCTGTAAATCAGCCGATAATGAGATTTTGATGAAATGAATTTCCTTTTTTCCCCTACGAGACCAAAAAAGAATAGTTGAACGTGACAGAAGATGGGCAAGTATATTCCAAATATCAAGCCGCCAGTGTTACTTGAATTTTGTTTGAATAAGGCAAACATCATATTTCACCGCTTTTGATCTTCACATTATGGAATGACACGTAAGCATGGCGAGGGACTGGAAATAAACGGGAATCGTCAAGTCGGGATTCCTTCGGCGTGATATGGCGGGTTATGGTAGCACACCTGACGAACTATAAGCAAATCTGGCTGGGGCCCGTTCCTGGGCCGGTCGAAACACTGCCGGAAACGGGCTGGGCTTTCGTTACGAACCCGGCCCGGGTTCAGTAGAAACCCGCCTCCGGCCCATTTTCCGGCTCTTAGCTCCTCCCAAAACCGCCCAAAACCCTACAGGGGCTGGACTTGTTCCCGGCTGGCTTCGGTTCTGGTGTCGTGCTTTGTCGCATTGCAGGCCAATATCAGTAGCTTTTCGATCGACTGAGGGGACTAACGGTTTTGAACACCTAAAACTACGGCGTTTTAGTATTTTCTATCTCCCGGTGAACTTTAAACGTAGTTTAGCACAGAAAGCCACTAGCTGATGGGAGAATTTCGAACGCTCTGTTGGATCAACTAAACATGCAATTAGCAACAAAATGGTCAGAGCACCAACCGTTGAGCGTGACTGCCTCTCTGAGGGTAGAAAATTTTGCTGAAGCGCACTAAATTATTTGCAATCTTTTACTTTATTTAGCGACTAGCGGTACTGGACAATGTACCAAAGAGGTAGGAGGTCGGGGGCATTTGGTGCTTCCAGCTTGGGTGAAGTTAGCCCTTCGGTGAATAGTGCTACTAGCAGTGGATATAGTCACGATATGACAACGAACTCTGATGAACGTTGGCTTGAGAGTCCGTTGCTCCCCTCAGATTTCGTTGTTGAGGGAAAACCCTCATTCGATAGGGGTCATGGGAACACCCTAAAAGGCATTTTGTAAGTTATTGCTACGAGAATATGGTATAGATAGCTCCGACCTACTACGCCAATAGAACCCCACACTCACTGATGCGTTTCATCTCCCTGTTTCACGCAGCACGTACCTATTCACCTTTTTAAAGACATGTTCAAGTCACAAGTCCCAACGCGTTCTTTTATATCAACTACGTCAACCCTTAATAGTATTGGGACCCCATTCATACAGCTCGCACATGTCCATCCTGGATCGTCCGTTACTTTACCTTCGGGAAGATGGAAACAATGACAAAGATAAAAAATGTAAAGGGCCAAATTTCGAAATAGTGTGTTCGTGGAAAATCTTTTTCGTGTTTGTCCAACTTCGGATGTTACGTTCAGTAATTGCGGCAGTGACCAATGATCTCACAACTTGGAATACGGAACTACGGAGAACGTTCAAAGACGTGGAAATTATATTATAAAAAGTTAAACATAGTGCTGATGAATCGGTTCAGTGGATGCAGTGCGCTCATCCTGCGCGTATTGCACGGGAGTTCAATCGGTTAAATGAGTAGTTGGAAGACAAAAACCCCCTTGGACAAAAGCTGATAACCTTGAAACCGATAGTTGCACTTTCGTGTTGCCAAGAGACGACGGACAGTCGGTGACTATGTGCGCCAACTTATGTGTGCCCTGATCTCCGGTTGTTCTTTGCACAGGCCAAACTGGCGTGGTGTCCAGGGACGACAATCATTCACGGATGCAAACTTTCTGCAAAGTAGGTGTCGGTGAGTATGCCGTTCTGTCTGCGCACCCTGTGTTTATAGATGCAGTAAATGCGTACCATTTTCCCGGAGTGTCAGTTCATCTTATAAGTGGCATGATTCAGCTTTGGGACCGAAGGTGCAGACCGATTGAGGTTACTAGCATTCATTCACCGTTCTGTGACATGGCCGTGTTTATTCTCAACAGAGCAACAGGTAAGGCCGCCGTGACGCTAAAATCACGTAGTTTTAGTTTCAGCTTTTTCCTCCCTTCAGACCCAGTTTGTGACATTTTCAACAGTAACGGTTGTTTCTGCTGAAGCATCGGCAGCCAGCATCATTAAAAGCGCCACCCAAGGGGGATTGTAAGCTATCACTGCTGGATATCAATATCTCCTCTAGGACGTCGAGGCTTAAGCCCACCCAGAAATGTCCCTTGCGACCCAATTTTTAAAGCGCCTATTGGTTCTCCGCTGGATCACTGCAGTAAGTAAACTACCACATCACTCCGCCTACCGTGCTTTACAAGACATATTTTACTGAGCTATCTGGGGTAATGCTAAACTCCACAACTTCTAGGTGCGTTTTATTACTCATAAAATTTTCTGGAAGATTTTCTAGACAAAAAATTCTCACGCAACACAAGTTTAGAAATCCTTGCGAAAGAAATCTTTAAACTGCTTCCAGGCGGTTCATCACACCCAAACAAACTAGATGCATATAGCCATCGGCGAAACGAAAAGAGCTGCCACAGTTCTCTATACGATTTTTCCGATTAGGTTTGTCACGATGAATTCATTGCTTCGTAGCTTTGCCCACCGTGATGGGTACGTCATCTTACCTTCTTTACGGTAACCCCGTTGGATGCGTGATTCACGTCCAAAATGGGCAATGTGCCCCCTCACCCGTCGACTGAAAGCGCGTGCCGCAGTTCCACAAACAACGGACTTTGGAAAACATAGAATTTTAAGCCCTCCGTATGAAACACCTCTTCCGAAGTTCTGTTCCAATTCAAAAATACACGATGGCAGTATCATCTCACTTATGGTTTCCATTTGGGCTTTCATTAAGCCCAGATGGGTGTACTTTTCCTTGTCCAACTGCAAAGCCTCACACAGTTTCGGGAATTGACACGGTTTCGTGAATCAGTGATGATGTAAGGCAAGTAACTAGCCAGCACCAGTAATACTCCCAAACGTGGCTTCATCATTAGGCAGTGGCTTACGAAGCGTTCATTCAAATAATACAGTAAAAATCGTTTACCCAGCATCAGAAGGGACGTGTCATAAATCGCGGGGTGAGCGCAAGAAATAACGCACTCATTAGGTCCACGCGGGTGGACACGACACTGGACGGTAATGCCGTGAGCATACGAACCTATATTTAGGTCCTGCATGAACTTGCTCTCTTGACTGCTACCTATTCCACTTGCAAAACCATTTGGTTAGCTTGCAAGAGACTTAAAAGCAAAAGCACAAGGGGGTTTATAACGACTAGGGAAAACCACCTACCCTTCGTATCTGAGCATCCGTAAAGATGTTCTTTTAAACCGACAATACCACAAATAGGGCATTCTGCAGCGCTAGGCATCTTCGTTTTCCTTCTTTCCCACACGGACCGTCAATGCTTCCATTTCATCCGAATCCATTGAATTATCTCAAGGTAAATTATTTCATTCTAAAGCACCACTAGCCACTGCAGCCATATGACAGCCAGTTGTAAGAAAAAATTTCTCAACCGCGAACTTTGAAAAATAAAACACAGCAGAGACACTCATGTAAGCATACTCCCGGTGACTAGAATGCCATGATAAAATGGGCCAGGTCCCAATAATACCGTCGCAAACCGTTTGGCTATGGAAGGAAACAGAGAACTAATGGCATCACCTGCATTTTCTATAACTTGATATAAATCCGCTAAATATTCGTCATGTATACATATACGCCTTGCAGTCACCCACGTACACATCTTTGGGCTACCCCAAAAGAGCACACGTTTCTGGAGACAAGCACTCACAGAACTTCGCTTTCTATTACATAAAATGCCAGTACAAGTTGTTTAAGAACTGGTTTCACGAAGCCAGTGGAATAACATGAATGCCCACTAGAACCATGTGCCAAGAGGCTGAAGAACTGACGCCACGGCCGCGAAGCTATAAGTGCGATGTGGCTGACAAAGATCAACCTAAACAAGGCATGCACGAAAACGTAACGCAATTTGTGGTCGCGTGTGCGTGAAACGTTTATATTTTCACGATTGGGTCGCAGTCGCAGTCGCAGTCTTCGTCTCAAATATTTATAAATTTTCTTTGTAGAACAAACAAATGAACTTTCCGTAAGCTTGAGATTTGACTGGGCGGAATAAGCTTGAACAGTGGTCTATCAACTGATTGTAACTGACTGCTGATATGAGGAAGATTTTTCTAAATGCCTCAGCCATTTTCTCGTCCAAAGAACAATATCAGTCAGGCTGACTAGACACCCATTTAATGAAAAATCCGAAACTTCTGACTTAGCCAGTGATTTAAGTCAAAAGTTGACCTGACCAATAAATAGATGCGTAGATTTTTGGTTGATAGTTTCGACATTGTAACACCGACAGCGTCCGCACTTAAGAGCCGAACATATGGAGTAGTTTAGCATGCCGGAATGCGAGGGTTTTCTGAAGAAAATCGGTTGGCCGCGTTTTTCGATCACGAAGGTGGTATACTGTAAAACTGCTGATAGCGCAACCTCCAAATTAAACGATGACTGCCAACTGGTTCCAGAAGCATCTTCGCGAAAGATTGCTCGCCCTGAGCCATATGCCGCTCCTCCGTCTATCGTGAGTAACTTAGTTGCAATATCATTTCGACTCCAAGCTCACCTGAACATCCCTCCTAGGTGCGTGAAATTGAGAGAGGTATATCGAGTTTGACCTCGCCCCGCTAACCGACACCCGAAAAGCCGAGAAAAGTTCAAATTGGCCTGCCGGATGGAACCTGACATTATCTACCACCGAAGCGTGAGCCATGACTGTTGACGGTACGAATCGATCAACCAACTACACCCAGAAACCCTCAGTCCAGAAAAGGAGGTGGCCCATATCCTTCGGGACAATCTCGTCGTTGGGCTTTATTTGCCACTCAAACGTCCGCTACATGCAAATTGGCAGTGTCCGGCTTTTCCCACGGACCATCGAAAATGTTCAGAACAGGCAGAATGTACAATGTGGATCATACTATCGGATCTAACTCGCTCATCAATAGTAATAATATTGACGTCATTTATAGGATGAGCCAAAAGCTTGCTCTAAGGCATGATCAGATGATACAGGTGATGTCAGAACGGGAGTTTTTAAGATGGTATAACTTATGTACACAGACGGTCAAAGAATATTGGTAACGCGGGCTAAAAGCAAGGATATTGCAAGACAAATTTGAAGGTCAAGGTCAGATGGTCGAGTCGGCTTACAGCTGTTGAAATTGGTTGACAGGATTGGGTACCTACATAAATAATACCAGAGGTAAATTCCATCACTGAGAATTCCGGCGCAATCGAAGGATACTTGTCAAGCCTTCACGAAAAGGGGAGTTTATCAAAGGTGGTTCGAGGGATTGTTGCATGGGGCACTGTTTAAAAACTATGTAGGCAGAAGACTGGAAAATGTACAAGGATGGATCTTCAGAGAATAACTGGAATGATCCAAATGGCCTTATGGCGGTGAAAACGTGATAGCTTGGTGAAAACGGCTGCGGTCCCAAGGAACAGTGCACATCAGACCCTAGTGAGAGAGGGTGCGATTTCAAGAGCTGTGATGGAAGAAATGGTGAGAAGAGAGCAGTGAAGCTGCGACGGATTACTTACATAACTGCAGGTATGTTATGAAGCAACAACAAGGAGATGAGATAGAGGTTAATAATCCATGGGACGTGCGACTGCGGAGGCGGGCAGCGTGCAAAAACGGCAATGGAGTGGACAGGAGATAACTGACAGCGTCGACATTCGGAATAACGGGGCACATGACGGCGGTAAAGAGAGCTACGGAACCAGGTGTTCTGACACGGAAACGAGATAATAAAATGGAATTTGGAATGAAAAAAGAGGTTTGCGGATATGGTAGTTGAAATCGGAGCGAAAATCCTTAAGTGCCAAATATATGGGGTAGTTTGCGTGCCAAAAAGCCGGGGTTCCTAGAAAAAATCGTTTGACCGTGTTTTTCGATCAGAGAAGCGGTATAGTGTAGAACTGCTGATAGCGCAACTTCAAAACTAAACGACGATTGCCGGGTGGTTCCGGAAGGGACTGTTGCTGTTATTGTTATGTTAAACGTGGAACAAACTGTTGGAATGGTGTTGAAGTGAATGGATGACTAAAATTACGGTACCGCAAGGTGGAATGAACATTTTCATTTTAGACAAACTTCTCTCTCCGCTCGAATCCTGGGGCACTTGCGTCAACGAGCCCGTCCATACCGCCGGTGTTTGGTAAGTCTTAGGTCAGTGTGCTCATTGCTTGTTCTATAAAGAAAATTTATAAATATTTGAGACGAAGACTGCGACTGCGACTGCGACCCAATCGTGAAAATATAAACGTTTCACGCACACGCGACCACAAATTGCGTTACGTTTTCGTGCATGCCTTGTTTAGGTTGATCTTTGTCAGCCACATCGCACTTATAGCTTCGCGGCCGTGGCGTCAGTTCTTCAGCCTCTTGGCACATGGTTCTAGTGGGCATTCATGTTATTCCACTGGCTTCGTGAAACCAGTTCTTAAACAACTTGTACTGGCATTTTATGTAATAGAAAGCGAAGTTCTGTGAGTGCTTGTCTCCAGAAACGTGTGCTCTTTTGGGGTAGCCCAAAGATGTGTACGTGGGTGACTGCAAGGCGTATATGTATACATGACGAATATTTAGCGGATTTATATCAAATTATAGAAAATGCAGGTGATGCCATTAGTTCTCTGTTTCCTTCCATAGCCAAACGGTTTGCGACGGTATTATTGGGACCTGGCCCATTTTATCATGGCATTCTAGTCACCGGGAGTATGCTTACATGAGTGTCTCTGCTGTGTTTTATTTTTCAAAGTTCGCGGTTGAGAAATTTTTTCTTACAACTGGCTGTCATATGGCTGCAGTGGCTAGTGGTGCTTTAGAATGAAATAATTTACCTTGAGATAATTCAATGGATTCGGATGAAATGGAAGCATTGACGGTCCGTGTGGGAAAGAAGGAAAACGAAGATGCCTAGCGCTGCAGAATGCCCTATTTGTGGTATTGTCGGTTTAAAAGAACATCTTTACGGATGCTCAGATACGAAGGGTAGGTGGTTTTCCCTAGTCGTTATAAACCCCCTTGTGCTTTTGCTTTTAAGTCTCTTGCAAGCTAACCAAATGGTTTTGCAAGTGGAATAGGTAGCAGTCAAGAGAGCAAGTTCATGCAGGACCTAAATATAGGTTCGTATGCTCACGGCATTACCGTCCAGTGTCGTGTCCACCCGCGTGGACCTAATGAGTGCGTTATTTCTTGCGCTCACCCCGCGATTTATGACACGTCCCTTCTGATGCTGGGTAAACGATTTTTACTGTATTATTTGAATGAACGCTTCGTAAGCCACTGCCTAATGATGAAGCCACGTTTGGGAGTATTACTGGTGCTGGCTAGTTACTTGCCTTACATCATCACTGATTCACGAAACCGTGTCAATTCCCGAAACTGTGTGAGGCTTTGCAGTTGGACAAGGAAAAGTACACCCATCTGGGCTTAATGAAAGCCCAAATGGAAACCATAAGTGAGATGATACTGCCATCGTGTATTTTTGAATTGGAACAGAACTTCGGAAGAGGTGTTTCATACGGAGGGCTTAAAATTCTATGTTTTCCAAAGTCCGTTGTTTGTGGAACTGCGGCACGCGCTTTCAGTCGACGGGTGAGGGGGCACATTGCCCATTTTGGACGTGAATCACGCATCCAACGGGGTTACCGTAAAGAAGGTAAGATGACGTACCCATCACGGTGGGCAAAGCTACGAAGCAATGAATTCATCGTGACAAACCTAATCGGAAAAATCGTATAGAGAACTGTGGCAGCTCTTTTCGTTTCGCCGATGGCTATATGCATCTAGTTTGTTTGGGTGTGATGAACCGCCTGGAAGCAGTTTAAAGATTTCTTTCGCAAGGATTTCTAAACTTGTGTTGCGTGAGAATTTTTTGTCTAGAAAATCTTCCAGAAAATTTTATGAGTAATAAAACGCACCTAGAAGTTGTGGAGTTTAGCATTACCCCAGATAGCTCAGTAAAATATGTCTTGTAAAGCACGGTAGGCGGAGTGATGTGGTAGTTTACTTACTGCAGTGATCCAGCGGAGAACCAATAGGCGCTTTAAAAATTGGGTCGCAAGGGACATTTCTGGGTGGGCTTAAGCCTCGACGTCCTAGAGGAGATATTGATATCCAGCAGTGATAGCTTACAATCCCCCTTGGGTGGCGCTTTTAATGATGCTGGCTGCCGATGCTTCAGCAGAAACAACCGTTACTGTTGAAAATGTCACAAACTGGGTCTGAAGGGAGGAAAAAGCTGAAACTAAAACTACGTGATTTTAGCGTCACGGCGGCCTTACCTGTTGCTCTGATGAGAATAAACACGGCCATGTCACAGAACGGTGAATGAATGCTAGTAACCTCAATCGGTCTGCACCTTCGGTCCCAAAGCTGAATCATGCCACTTATAAGATGAACTGACACTCCGGGAAAATGGTACGCATTTACTGCATCTATAAACACAGGGTGCGCAGACAGAACGGCATACTCACCGACACCTACTTTGCAGAAAGTTTGCATCCGTGAATGATTGTCGTCCCTGGACACCACGCCAGTTTGGCCTGTGCAAAGAACAACCGGAGATCAGGGCACACATAAGTTGGCGCACATAGTCACCGACTGTCCGTCGTCTCTTGGCAACACGAAAGTGCAACTATCGGTTTCAAGGTTATCAGCTTTTGTCCAAGGGGGTTTTTGTCTTCCAACTACTCATTTAACCGATTGAACTCCCGTGCAATACGCGCAGGATGAGCGCACTGCATCCACTGAACCGATTCATCAGCACTATGTTTAACTTTTTATAATATAATTTCCACGTCTTTGAACGTTCTCCGTAGTTCCGTATTCCAAGTTGTGAGATCATTGGTCACTGCCGCAATTACTGAACGTAACATCCGAAGTTGGACAAACACGAAAAAGATTTTCCACGAACACACTATTTCGAAATTTGGCCCTTTACATTTTTTATCTTTGTCATTGTTTCCATCTTCCCGAAGGTAAAGTAACGGACGATCCAGGATGGACATGTGCGAGCTGTATGAATGGGGTCCCAATACTATTAAGGGTTGACGTAGTTGATATAAAAGAACGCGTTGGGACTTGTGACTTGAACATGTCTTTAAAAAGGTGAATAGGTACGTGCTGCGTGAAACAGGGAGATGAAACGCATCAGTGAGTGTGGGGTTCTATTGGCGTAGTAGGTCGGAGCTATCTATACCATATTCTCGTAGCAATAACTTACAAAATGCCTTTTAGGGTGTTCCCATGACCCCTATCGAATGAGGGTTTTCCCTCAACAACGAAATCTGAGGGGAGCAACGGACTCTCAAGCCAACGTTCATCAGAGTTCGTTGTCATATCGTGACTATATCCACTGCTAGTAGCACTATTCACCGAAGGGCTAACTTCACCCAAGCTGGAAGCACCAAATGCCCCCGACCTCCTACCTCTTTGGTACATTGTCCAGTACCGCTAGTCGCTAAATAAAGTAAAAGATTGCAAATAATTTAGTGCGCTTCAGCAAAATTTTCTACCCTCAGAGAGGCAGTCACGCTCAACGGTTGGTGCTCTGACCATTTTGTTGCTAATTGCATGTTTAGTTGATCCAACAGAGCGTTCGAAATTCTCCCATCAGCTAGTGGCTTTCTGTGCTAAACTACGTTTAAAGTTCACCGGGAGATAGAAAATACTAAAACGCCGTAGTTTTAGGTGTTCAAAACCGTTAGTCCCCTCAGTCGATCGAAAAGCTACTGATATTGGCCTGCAATGCGACAAAGCACGACACCAGAACCGAAGCCAGCCGGGAACAAGTCCAGCCCCTGCAGGGTTTTGGGCGGTTTTGGGAGGAGCTAAGAGCCGGAAAATGGGCCGGAGGCGGGTTTCTACTGAACCCGGGCCGGGTTCGTAACGAAAGCCCAGCCCGTTTCCGGCAGTGTTTCGACCGGCCCAGGAACGGGCCCCAGCCAGATTTGCTTATAGTTCGTCAGGTGTGCTACCATAACCCGCCATATCACGCCGAAGGAATCCCGACTTGACGATTCCCGTTTATTTCCAGTCCCTCGCCATGCTTACGTGTCATTCCATAATGTGAAGATCAAAAGCGGTGAAATATGATGTTTGCCTTATTCAAACAAAATTCAAGTAACACTGGCGGCTTGATATTTGGAATATACTTGCCCATCTTCTGTCACGTTCAACTATTCTTTTTTGGTCTCGTAGGGGAAAAAAGGAAATTCATTTCATCAAAATCTCATTATCGGCTGATTTACAGCCCACTTCGAGCCCAGCCGGAGTCCTGGTCGAACCCAGAGCAAGCACGCGCCGAACCCGCCCGTTCAACTTATGCTGCATGATCATAAAACAAAGCCCCATAGTGCACCCAAAATAACACTTATTATTACACCACTGGTTAATCTTTCGGAAAATCTGACTCACCGTGAACGGTTATCTAGATAATTTTGGAAATGTCTTGATGGTTTTGCTGTAGATCAGAGCCATTTTATGGAACCCAACGGTCGGTTTAAGCAAATACCTTCAATATTGTAACTCGATGTCTGTCAGACAAATTAATGGTTATTCATATTTGGGTTCTTAATAAAGAATTTTGACAATCTGTAGAGTTTTCTGCGGTGAAAACCGTTGAATATTAAACCCGTATCAAAAACGTTCCTATCCTAGCCCTTTGGAACGGGCTTTCATCTACAAGAGGTATGTTGTTTTCTCTGAGCACAAGTGAAATATGAGCACGAGCCTTGTACGCGGTAGAATCAGAATCCACTTTTTAAGAATATTATTGCAAAGGATGTAAAAATCTATGCCACCCCGCCGTTGAGGTAGGCCGCTGACGACCAGAGAGAAACGAAGCGACCGTCCAGTGCACACATTCAAGGGGGCGTATGAGGCGTTCGAGTGTAGTAGCAGCTCTAAGTTGGTAGACTGTCGTGTCCCTGGAGCGATCCGACATCTTGGTTCCAACCATTCACCAAGCTCTCACCTGTCGCCCCACGTAGCCGGAACATGCTTCGGCGACCACATCACGGCGAACCGCTCGACAAGCGGGCTTAAGCAGGTTGGGGGGTACCGAGGTCCAACTTTTCGGCGAGTCGGCGTCCTGCATGTGGATGTGAATTCTTCTGAATGAGCGGACGAGGTCAAATGATCCCACGGCTACAAAGGAGACCTGTTCTTCGGTCTCTTTCGGCATTTCACAGGAGGCGATTGAACCGTACGGCAGGCCACGGGGTCCTCTGGAAACACCCTGCTGCCCTGCAGTCTGCGTTTGGGTGCGCAAGGGCTGGAGATGCAAACTTGAACAAAAAGTTCAAACGGTGCCGGGGCCACCACTTCGTACCCCATTCCCGCCGCCCTCTTTGACTATTCACTGAAACTCAAGCGCATATCATGCCACGGCGTCCCCAGTAGGTGACCCCATCTTGTACCAGTTTTTGAGGTCATAAGACAACAAGCCGGGATTGTTCGCTGCAGTAAAGGATGACACAGCCTTTCGGAGTATCAGGACGTTTATAGGCGACTATGACGTAGATATTGCTTGCCTCGAAATTCCGCCTGCTCCATGGAGTGGACACATCTTATTGGCTCTACCACAGTGGCTAAAAAAGACAACTCCGGTCTCTACGGCGTCGTGTCTGCTCTGAACAAAGCAGCTAATGATGCGATGATCTCTAAGGAATCAATCTCATCCGGACTGGCCTTGGCACGTTTAAAAGCTCCCCTCGCGACTTGACGGTGTCTGCAATCTATGCTCCAACCAGTCAAGGTGCTGGCGAAACCAGAGACGAATTCCACAGAAACTTCCAGGTTTTCAGGCGGATTCGGAGGCCTAACATACTTTTCATCGCAGGAGATTGGAGTGCTCGCACGGTTGCGGCCGATGAATCCACCCCATATTTTTGGGAAATTTAGTCTCGGTCGGCTCTGGAGAACTGTTGCTTAGCCGACATCAACAGAATGGTTGTCTGCAGTACTTGATTTAAACACCCCTAGGAGCGCCTACACACACGGTACGACAGCGACGGTCACACTGCGCACCAGCTCGATCACACCCGGGTGAAAGCCCGTTTGACTCCTTCTGTCGAGGATTGCCGAGCGTACCGAGGCGCGAAAGCCGTCATTACAAAAGGTGCCGACCAGTTCTTCCTACGCGCGTGTTTCAAAATTCATCTGTTCACACGAGCTAACGTGTCCGAACCCCCCCCCCCCCCCCCCCCGTTCACCCGGACAAACAGAGCCGCCCTAGAGAACCCCGAAAAGCGAGAAGCCTCGTCACGCGCTATCAAAACTCGGCTTGCCAACTCAAAAAGGCACCAGAAGACGAAGTTTCCATGGAAGAGCAGTTCACTCGAATGAAGGAGACAATCAAGTAAGCCACTAGGGCAGTCCTCGGAAGAGCAAAAAGGCGGACAGAAGATTGGATCTCTAAGAGCAAGCTGCAGCTGTCAACCAAAGCAAATAAAGCCCGACTGGCAGGTAGTGACGGACGCCGCAGACTGCATTGAACGGTCACACGCTCCGCGGAGGCTGATCGCAAATGATACTGGATAGAAATAGTTGAAAAAATTAGACCCCGTCCGGATATGGCAACATTGGCAAAATGTTCTACCTTCTTAGTAAAGTCTCTAATATGTTCTGTGAGCAAGATTCCCTGCTTCTTGAGGCGGCTAGAAACCTAATACTCAAGCAGAGTAAGAAAAAAGACTGATAAGAGTGACCTTTTGGACAGTTGGTCAACTTACCTATGGACCATCTGATGGTTCAACATATATCAGACCTCCAGTCCAGCAAAAATCAACTGTTGCCCTCCCAACACTGCAAAAATCATGGAACCGACAAACAAGGTGAAGGACAGAGAGGCTGATAGGGAAGATGGCATCCCCTTAAAAGTGTATCAAGGATGTTCATCGCCATCGTTCGACTGGCTTTATGCATACGTTGGCTTTACTTGGGGAGTGGAAGCAGTTTCATTCGACTGGGGAATGTTCATTCTGCTGCCCATTCCGAAAGAAGGTGATAAATCGCCGTTTGAGAACTGCCGAGGGATCAGCCTGATCGATGTGGCCGTTAAGTTTTCTGGTGCGTTATTACGACCCCTTTTCTCAGAGACCAAAATTTGGTGCACTTGCCCGAACCAAGGAAGTTTCCGCCGTGTTTGAGGCCGCGCGGACCAAATTTTTGCACTGCGTCGAAAACTGGAGCGCAGCTGTATGTTGCAGCAACCGAGGGTAGCTTGTTCCATTGACTTCAAGGCCACCTTTGATTCGGCTAACCGCGAGTACCTCTGGACCATAATCCAATCAGACGGAACGCTCGATAAGATTTTAAGGCTGTTAGCGGGATACTACTCGACAGCTGCTGCTGAAGTTCGTACATACGGTGAAGAGTCCTGGGAGTTTGCAATCACATCCGGAGTTAGGCAGGGCTGCGCCCTTTTACCGTTGCTGTTCACCTACAGCATTGACTGGGCTATTCGACAGGAATTACACGACCACCCTGGCGTTCAGCTTAGCCATGAAATATACATTTGAACCCGAAGTCCGCGGATGATATTATCGTGCTGGGAGGCTCCTCCGCGAGGCCCTGACCAATCTTCGACCGGATCAATTCCTTCACGAGGTACATGGGAGGTGAAGTAAATTCGACCAAAGCAAAAATCTTTCACAACCCCTCTAGCCCCGACAACTCAACAAGTGTCGGCCGGTGACCAACCAGTGGAATACTTCCCTTCATTCAAAAACCTGGACTCAATTCTGCTTTCGAACGGCCATACAAAAAGTGAGGTGGTATTCCGGATCAATAGAGCCAAGAAAGTCTCCCTCCAGCTAAGACGGACACTGTGGACGCGCAGTGCAATCAGCCCGGACGTATCAGGACATGCACGAACCTTGTCTCCAACTGCTTCACGAAGTCAGCTATGTTCCGCAATATTCACAGAGCTAACTCATCCTCTCGCAAGAGGTGGTCGCGTAAAACTATAGTTAAAAGTAAGTAGGCATAAATGGATGCAGGTGCTCCGATAGCCGTAGTACTGAACACATTCCTTTTGGGGCTAAAAGATCGCATAGCGTAACCTTGCTCTTGTCCCCACCAACAATTCATCTATCCCACTGGGAGGGCGGTTGCATAGTGTGCCATCGCCCTATTAACGATTCTCTGAAATGAGGAACTTCGACATAGGGAATTAATCGAAATAACCTTATTGCGTGACGCTCGACATCAAGCGGACGCCCGGAGTTACCAGCCTAATTTTGACCTAACTGTCACATATAAAGAACTGTCTACCCAACTCCCGCCGTAAGAAACCCTGTCACGCATAAAGCGCCCCGCCACACCCTGATTTCATCATCTTGCAACCGTTTGCATGCTACCAAAACTTAGGCTTATCCCCGTCAATACTCTCTTTCAGAACTTAGGCTGTCAAAGTATGACTTCATAGTCCTGTCCAAGGCCTAATGGATATGTCATTTACCGCCTAAATGAAGCCCCACCCACGCGTCAAAAATACGAATAAACCTTGCTCAAAATATATTGCCTCCATAAGCTATCATAACCAAAGGCTAGAATCACTCCCACATTACCAATCTCCCAACCTAATTCACGCCATGGTTCCTCCATTGAAATTGTAACGTTTTTTGTTGGCATTTTGTTCACAAACCCAAAATGGAACATCCTTCAGACTGCCACAGCTCTGGTAATTTTCCAGATCATGCCGGTTGCTTGAATATTCGTCTACTCACTAGGTGCTAATCACGGAATGAATCTGACTGATTCGACCAAACTACTTTCCACTCTGGACGGCTATGGTTCAAAATTAGACCCATGCTAACCAATGCTATATGGAGCGCTCCAAATTGCACGCCCTCTGCGACTACGACAGCGTGACCCCTGGCAAAAGCCACCGGACCGAAAGGAGGATTGCCGACGCCAAACGACACCATGCACCACCCCAACAATTACCTACAGTATACCCTCTAATCGGTCTTTCACACTGAGGTTTAGCACAGGAACCATGGCCGAAGTCCTTCCATTGCTGTGATATTTTCACCTTATCTTCCCCATTTCTTCACCCAAAGCCATCTGAATCCATTTTGCTCCTGCTACCCAAATCGTTTACCTCATGACCAGCCAGTCGATTCTGGTGAGCCGGCGCATGTTCGAACCTTAGTTAGTGACCTATCGTCAGTGGCAAACATGAACTTCATGAAGTAAAATATCGGTCGTTCCCTATTGGTCGAAACTTGTCCCCTTATTATTTTATTGCGCGAAAAGAAAAGGTCATCCTTACATTCAGTATAATATCCTTTGTCGTCTCGGGTCTGGTCCCTTGGTAAGCACTGTCATAAGGCTGGCGCACCCACATTCTGTCACCGAACATCATCTCTTCATCTGTGCTTTGAAGCTTCTGCTCTATCCCACAGTTCCAGCTAACTGCTTCCTCAATGATCTCATACTGAAATCCCCGGCTAACCTTCCAGCCATCCTTCATGCTGCTTCGACAGATAAAACATTCCTCTTGAAGTATTCCTCCTCATGCCCACTTTCAAGTGAAATGTCATCCTTCTTAAATAGCAAAGAGAATATTCAAGAAAAAACAACCAAAATAACAACGTATGACCTCAAATGACCCCTCATTCTTTAGGTTTTAAAACCACTGTCCATCGACCGAGGAAATCGTCCAAAAAACATCTGTGCAAATAAACCATTGATTAATCAGCCCTACTCACTGAATTGTAAATTGATGTCGTCTTTACTCTCCACCATGTTGAAACAGTTGTCAGCAAAAATCTCCTTTCGGTAGTTAGATACGAATACTTTAGATATCCATCCGGTGCATCCATGCATTTCCTTCCACAAGTCCAAATTTTTCTTTTGTCTCTTGGTCAACCACTACCTCAACCTTTTTCGTATACTCTTATTCTTACCCACATTCAATAACGCCTTATCCAGCAACTTCGCTTTAGGCAAACTCTCTGCAACGCCTTCCCCTTAGAAGCCGAAACAGCTTTGCATTTCCAGAGTTGACCTTTCTCTTTTTAGTCAATCGAAACTCTGTCTAGTTCTATTGCACCCTCACTAAGATGTACAAATCAGACCTCTAAAACCTGTAAGCTCTCCACGTAGCTGCATAACGCAGTATACCATGATCATGCCTAGTATACGCACAATGATCCCAGCCGAGAAATAATCCATTATTATTATCATTATTCGCTTTAATAGAGCATTGCGAAATTTCGTAATTTAGCGGTGGGACGTTCGCTGTGGTGACCGCTATTCTGCACGTATAAAATGAGATATCTTGACCTTTTAACATCGAGAAAGTTCCGCAGGATTACCTATGTTCTTCCGAATGGTTGCTACACAATATAACTTTCTCCACGCATAAACTCGTTCCCCTTTTAGATGCTTTCTTCGTGTTTTTTCCAATAGCACGATGGAAGCAAATTGACCCAAGCTTTACGCCAAACCAAATGTGAAAGAGCTTGCAACACCAGTAAATATTGAAAATTCTTTCTGTGTTCGCCTTACATAATTTCTTTACGGAGCTCAGACTACGTTTTCGCACAAAACTCTTGCTGTTACCATTTTATGGTCGCCACCCGTTCTTCTTTTGTCTTTCTTGGCCGAGCATTCTTTGTGAGATAACTTTGTGGACCTTTTGTATGGTACTGAGTCGCAGCAGCTCAATGCTGTTTGGTATGTTGCGGTTCGGTTCCGCTTTCTCACCCAGGCTAACAAACAGTAGGGGGTAAGCTCGTTCACGTCAAACTTTTCGGCTTCTGGCTCAAGGAGCGATACTCTGGGTTTGATTAGGAGTAATGAATTTGCTTCATTTGTTTGGACTGCAAGACAGAGGCTTTTTCATCTGTTCTTTCCGTTCATCTCTCATCCTTGTACAGATTTTTGCTCCGGTTTTTCTGACTATCTTTAGGCTGAATAATGACTAACGCTTGGTGTCAAAGGTAACAGTAATAAATACCTGCATTTAAACTCACCAGTAGTGCCTTAGAAATTACGGAGCAGTCTTGTGTTGATTCGTGTTACTCGCTGATTTGGGCTACACTTTTCTCTGAGGTTTCAAGGTGGTATCAAGAATGCGTGGAGTTATTTAGGCGCTGGATTGATCAGTGAATCGGTGGACTGACTTCAATTCGAGAGGAAATCGTACTTTTTATGGATACTGAAATTGTATAACTTCCCACAGGCTTCGGGAGCATTGCACGAGTTTCATCCCCGCGTAGCGGAGTTCTACGATAGGCCCTGTGAAGACTTCGTGTGCCGAAAACAGCGCTTTGGAAAACCTCAATGATACTGTCCATCCGTGGCAAATGGTAGAGGTAACGGAAGTAAACCGAATAAAACTTTTGTCTGCAGTCAACCACCATGCCTCCTCGGTGCCTTTCATTCATTGTCACCAAGAATTGGGCCTTCCAGGAAGACGCCGAGGTCCCAGCGATGTTACCTTCTAGTAGTCGATTAGTTATGCCTTGAACAAACCTTTAGTCTGCAAGAGTTCGAAGGTGGGATTTAGTGGTAACAGGATAATAACAGAGCCCGTTTGTCAAACGGGGATGGAATGCCGGCTTTATCAGCAGTAGGCATAAAAACGGAGGGTGGTCACTTACGGTCCATGGCGGTAGTCATATATTGGTGCCGGCTCCAAAAATCAAAATCGAGAAGGATATCAGTACGCAAATCATTAAGGATTGAAAAGTCAACGGATTTGTAATGGGTGACTAGTATCTGACAGAGTCGGAAGTTTGTCCTCGGGTGGCACACTACGGCTAATTTGGAGCCACCAAAACACTCATGGTAGAGGACAGTACAGACCAATTGTATTGTCGTAACGACCAATTGTGAGAAAACCTCCAAAGTCACTAAAATTTCGAGTTTCCTTGATGTCACTCGCTCACCTACACTTTTTGTGTGACTTCCTTACAGTTTATGTTTTTGTAAACGAATCTTTGTTTGTTCGCTTCGAAAGCCCCGCCGTGCTGTCCTGTGTTGGACCTGCGTGAGAAACATGCTTGTTTCTAGCAAACCGCAATCTGGTTCTCGTTTTCTGAGTCTGTGTGACCGCATAATAGAGGTTCGTATATGTTTTGTGTTGTTGTTCACCTAATAGTCCAGTATCGTAGAATTTACGGATAAACGCGTTTTGATTTCGAGATCGGTTTCAAATTTGGCTACGTACTGCTCAAAACCGTGTAGCAATAATCAGATGATCAACATGGAACGAGAAAACACGCAACATGTCCAGGAGAGGATCGAAGCATTTGGATTCTGAACAGGAAGTAAAGCGGCAAATCACTGGAGAGGGTTCGAGTACTTTTGATCCCATAGCTGATGTTAGATCACCTAGCCCTGTCGGCGCTGTTCCATGTATCACTGAGGGTACCACGAATTGCAGCAGTAATGATTTATTTGAGTCGAAGATATTAGATTTAGGACAGCAACCGCCACCATTTGGGCAGCATGCCCGGTAGGCAGACGAAGAGTGTAGACGGGGTGAGCGTGAGCATACAACTAGTGGCAACGATCCTACCGTCAGATCAGGGCAAATGAAAGTCGGAACCTTTTTGCCTACTCTTGAACATAAGACACCAAAACAACCTACTATCGGTTTGCCAAGAGTAGAAGTGACGGTCTCCGACGGACGATCTGAGCATAACTGCAAGTTCATTAGACAATTCAAAACCGTTTTCGAAAATAAGATAAGCCACCGTGGACAAAGGCTACTATGTTTGATCCAATACTGTCAAGGCCGAGAAAGTGAAGCGATCCATGTTTGTACCATACTAGACCCGGGAACAGGCTACAAAAGGGCAAGGAAAATTTGGAAGGACCCAGTGGGTGGGCCGTTCAAAGTTGCTCGTAATCTAATAGAGGCCCAAAGAAGAAAAGGGCCACGTCTACGCAATGGCGGACCTAGTATTAAAGATGTACAACTGTTCGGTAGCCCCCGACCATTTGAGTTAAAGGGCTGACCTCGATGTAATGCATACATTAGAGGGTATAGTCCGTTGCTTTTCTTACCAGCCACAAGGTTAGTGGGCGGAAGAAGCGGAACGCCTAGGCAGGAGCGACAGTGGGGCAAACTTCGAGGATCTGACCGCATAGTTAGACAGGCAATCCAGGATAGCCTACAGCAGACTTGGTCGACCCATCCGCAATGGCAACAAAATAAACAGACCTAGCACCAGCCAGGCTTGAAGTACTAAACCGGGCCATCCAAAATATCAGACTTGGATAATGTCACACGCCCTTTCACTCGAGGTTATGGCTCATCCAAGTTGCGGGTCCTGCGAGGCCAGCCATGGGCTATTAGAATTCCCAAAAATCATCAAAGCCACGAAAGATGAATGTTGAGAAATGGCGAGGACTACAGGAGCTTGTTTGATCTGTCTTAACAACACATGCCGGGTGACGGATTGCCAAACAAGAACCAAACGTGATCACGAATGTTGTGCTGGCAGACACTACAGACTGTTACACCAGGTAAAAGAAGCTGCACCAGAGGCAAATATCATGCCCAGTGTGACTTGCTCAAAGTAACGGCCTGTCAGTCAGCCAATACGTCTATCAGTAGCCGCAGCAGGAATGATGACCCCAAGTTGGTTGGCCAAAGCTTTGGATTCCGTTGACAGCCGATCAGAAACCACCCTGGTGGAGGAACGGTTTGTCGAGAAATACATGCTCGCTAAAAGGAAGACGTTGTTAGCTGTGAGCACTGCGGATGGAGAGATTGATTGAGATTGCAGCTCGTCTTTTTAGACGCCAACGAGCAAGGCGAATTAACGGAGGCTTTACATTAGCCGACCTCCCCATGCGAGCACCAGGGCTCCACCTGCCGGATTTAACCCGTCGTAGACTGGGCGGATGACAAATTGAATCTTCTCATCGGCTGCAATGTGCCAGAGGCACATTGGGTGCTGGACCAGAAAGTAGGCGACCGTCAGGCACCCGATGCCTCACACACAACATCGAATATATGTCCCACTTCAGCTTAAAATTTATTTGCCAAAAACACGGAGGGATTTGATTGAAAAGGTTCTGGAGTATTAACACTGCCGGTCAACTCGCGGGTCGCTCAGTATCCCATACAATCCATTCCGGTATCTCGAACAGGTGACTTGTGCCTCATTGATCTGATTAGGCTATTCGAGAAATCAGCTCGGGACGATCAGTTTATAGTGGTCATGACCGGATACTTCACTCACTAGATCGATGCCGCCGGTCTTGCTGATCAACGAACCAAAGTTGTCAGTGCTGTCGTAATGAAATATATCGTAGCCAATCATGAGGTTCCGTAATCGATCATCACCGAACAAGGTTCGCATTTGACAGCGATAAACTTTGAACATATCGGGAGAAACTGGGAATCGGAAGGTTGTGAAAACCCCGTATCACTCCCAACCAAATAGTCCTACAGAAAAGAACAATCGAACTATCAAGGAATGGTTGGCAAAAAAAGGGTGAGATTTAGGGAAGACACTTCCATTGATTTTACTGTAATACTGCACCTCTAAGCAACCCAGCACGAAAGATTTCCCGTTACAGTGAGATAATTCCAGGAAAAGGAGATTTCGCGTTGACACGGAAGTGGGTCTTTGGAAGTCCTTTCGAAAGGGACTCCGTTAAGTCCATTACACAAGAGGAGACCTGGAGTGGAACTTGGTGGGAACCCAGGAACTCGCGATGTAAGCCTTCCACATTCAAATTACAACTGAAACAGACTAATCCGCGGTGGGTTTACGGGTTTAAGAAGCAGCTCAGTGGCAAAGCAAATAGTGGCCCTAAAACTCAAGTGCTTCTGCTTAAGTGGAGAGGGCCGGATTCTGTCCTGGAAGCCTGCCAGTAGATTTGCAAGGTTGGTTAGACCTTACTTCGCGGGTTCCTTAGTAAACGCGTGTTTCGGTCCTTTGTACTGCGTGGACTACTCTAATGCTTGGCACTGTACGAATATGTTAACCGGAACGGTATTCTCCACGCCCCGTGAGAACGAGAAGGCAATTGGGAGAGGCAGCGGTTGGCGTGTGTTCGGGAGCGTGTGTGAGAGCGTGCGCAAGAGCAACGGTCAAATGGCAACCAAGCTTGGCAGTCAGCGTTCAGTTAAACAATAAACGTCGTAAAAGCACGAGTGAAGATGGCAACCGCTACAAGGGCCTCCTCCTAGAAGTCCGACGGAGTTGGGCTTCGATCGTGATGGTAGGCCGGAAATATTGGTTGTCCAGGAACTCCTCGTAGCTTGCCCGTTATATTGTTGGTGACGTCGGACGACTGCTGATGAGTTTAACGGTGCCTGCACTCTCGAGGTCCGATGTGCGTAGATCCAACTGTGTTTTAGCGCCCACCGGTCTCATACGCATGTGAGCCTGAAGATGCCCCTTCAGGTCCATCCAAAATGGCGTCCAGTTGTCGGCTCCAGTACCAGGCTGACGAATCATCCCGTTATCCGATGAGTGGTTGGCTCCTTGAAAGTGCACGGGAGTCAGCGGGGCTACGGATGAAGCCAATGTGACTGTGTTGATCCGTCTGAGAGAGGGCAAGGTAAACTGGAACAAAAAGCGCCTGAGAGCGCCGGCGGATGTTAAACCTTAATAACAACACGCCAACGATGTTCGGTGTTGTTGTGGTCACAAGGTGACCAGAAGAAGATGAAATCATTACCGATTGTAATTTCACGGGCCTGTTGGTTGGTAAATCCATGGTGAACTTCCCAACTTATTGCTAACAGTCGGTTGTAAAAATCGTCACGAAATCAGCGAAGCGGACGGGATTTCGTGGCTTGCGACCGAGACGGCTACTTTGCGTTACGAGTGCACTTGGAGAAACTGATGGACAAGCTGCCGAGTCCCCACTAGGCTTACGTGGGGGTGGTGCGAGTGGTAACTCGCTAGATGCGGGTGGCTGAGCGGCTTGAGTAGGTGTAAATTGGTCGAGTGGTTTGCACTTCATGACGGCAGGCTTGAGACGGTCGATAGATACGGTATCGTGTCGCCCACTTATATCTATGACAAATGTTTTTGCCCTACGCTTTATCACCCGAAACGGGCCAGTGTATGGCGCTTGTAGTGGCGATCGAACGCCATCGACGCGAAGGAATACATGAGTAGCGGTTCGTAACGCAGTTGGGACAACTTGTAGACTGTTGTTCGCGCGGCGGACTGGCCTTGAGCACTCGCATGTGCTGCGTAAGGCGCTGAGCATAGCCACCGTAATCAGAAATCACGGTTGGTGAGGGGGCTACCAACTCTCCAGGCAGACGAAGTGTACAGCCATATACTAGTACGGCCGGTGTTGTGTGTAATTCCTCCTTAATGGTACTACGCAGGCTTAGGAGTGCTAATGGTAGTGTTTCACTTCAAGGGGGGTTACCGTTTGCTCGAAGGACGGCTTTCAGTTGCCGGTGGAAAAGCTCATATTATTGGCCTGGGGGTGGTAAGCTGTCGTCTTAACGTGTTGGCAACCGAGCGTAGCGAGTAGGCTGCCGAAAGTGCCGTCAAAGTGTGGACCGCGATCGGTGGTCACTATTGCCGGGCAACCGAAATGACCAACCTGACCGGTCAGAAAAGCTTTCGCGGCCCCATAAGACGTCGGACGAGGGATAGGAATGGCCTGCGGCCAGCGAGTAAAACGATCCACGCATGTGAGTATGTAAACGTACCCAAGCGAAGGTGGAAGTGGTCCTACGAGGTCGACGTGCACATGATGAAAACGTGTTTCAGGTTCTGGGAACCTGGCTAACGCCGCCTTAGTGTGCCTATGGGTCTTAACACGTTGACACTGCAGGCAAGCACGAGCCCATTGACGGATATCTCGTTTGACATTTTTCCACACAAAGCGCTCAGTTACCAGTTTCACCGAGGCCGTCACACCCGAGTGACCCAGACTGTGGAGTGTTAGGAAAGTGGGATAAAGGTGGGCAGCAGGAATCACCGGCCTAGGGCGACACATCGCACACGATGGTGTTCTGGGAAGCTGGGATAGGTGCTTTGGTTAAGCTCAAAGAACCTTTTTGTCGAAGTTGTTCGATGTCAGGGTCCATAGTTTGGACCTGTGCCATTGCGTCCAAGTTGATGTTAGGCGTCAGTGACAGACTTAGTTGATGTACGCGTGATAAGGCATCGGCGACGGGATTACGTACTCCAGAGACGTGTCGTATGTCCACAGTAAACTGTGAGACAAAGTCTAAGTGGCGAATCTCGTGTGGTGAGTATTGATCCGAAGCTGACTTTAGTGCGTAAACCAAAGGCTTGTGGACTGTACACACCGTGAACGAACTGTTTTCCAGAGCTGGTCGGAAATGACGGATTCCCAAGTAGATGGCTAATAACTCTCTACCGAATGTGCTGTACCTTGATTCCGCGGGTTGTAGGTGCTTGGAGAAGAATGCTAAAGGTTGCCAAGAGTCGTCTACGAACTGTTGCAGTACTGCTCCAACCGCTGTGTCCGAGGCATCCGTCAATACCGAAATAGGAGCCAAAGAGTCGGGGTGGATCAGGATTGCCGTGTTCGCGACAGTATCTTTGACCAAGGCAAACGCGGCTTGTGTCGTGTCGGGAAAAACGAACTTCCGTTTACCTCCGCGCAACAGGTCGGTGAGGGGTTGCATCATTTCCGCACAGTGAGGAATAAATCGGCGGTAGAAATTCACCAGGCCGGCAAACTGACGCAACTGGCGAAAAGACTGGGGTTCAGGGTAGTTGCGAATAGCGGAAACTTTAACTGACAGAGGGCGGATACCCAAGGATGAAATAGAATGTCCTATCAAGGTGATATCAGCCCGGCCTAATTCGCATTTCGCGATGTTGATCGTAACACCGTGCTGGCTAAGGCTTTCGAAAAGTGTTCGTAAGTGTGTGGTGTGCTCTTGCTCTGAAGAGCTCGCCACCAAAGTATTATCCAGGTATACGTGGACATTTTCCAAACCACGAATTGCCTCGTGCATGAACCGTTGAAAGGTCTGGGCTGCATTGCTGAATCCAAACGGCATTCGCAGAAACTCGAACAGCCCGAAAGGCGTAGTGACGGCAGTTTTAGGGATATCGGCCTCTGCTACCAGTATCTGGTTGTACGCACGAACTAAATCGATACGGCTGAAGACGGAGCAACCTGATAGAGACGAAGTAAGGTCCTGTATATGGGGAATCGGGTATCTGTCAGGGACGGTGACTTTGTTAAGCGCTCTGTAATCACCACAGGGTCGCCAGTCGCCATTAGACTTAGGGACCACATGAAGAGGGGAAGCCGGAGGGCTACCAGAAGGGCGTATTATACCCAGTTCTAGCATATGTTCGAATTCAGCCTGTGCAATACGAAGCTTGTCTGGTGCTAACCGACGCGATCTACTGAACACTGGGCGTCCCTTAGTATTGATATGGTGAGTGACTTTGATGGACACTGCTGAGAGGGGCCCGGCCTGCCGAAACATGGCTGGGTAGGCGGCGATGAGTTCGCTATAAGGTTGCTGTGCCGGCGGTTGAACGTAAAAAGGCGTGACGTGATTCACTCGCGAAATAGAACCCGCAACAGCGAGATTGGTCTGACGAACCACCACTCTGCGGCGCCGTGCATCAACTAACAAGTCAAAGTGTTGCAGGAAGTCAATGCCTAGAATTGGGTACGGGACGTCGGCGATGATGAATACCCAACGAAAATTACGCTTTAAACCTAAGTTTGAGGTGAGCGACCGCTGGCCAAACGTTCGGATGGCCGTGCCGTTGGCAGTGCGTAGTGTTTGGGCCTGGGGCGTGCTATTGTCGCCTTTCGCTCGGGGGAGGACGCTCACTTCGGCACCGGTATCTACAAGGAATAGGTTATTTGAAATGATGTTCCTTTACGTTCAAAAGACGACTATTGGTGTGATACCCGGCTTCGTGGGTCGCCACCACGGGCCGGGGGGTTAGTTTCCCTGATGAGTACCGGGAAACGTACAGCTTGGTTCGCATCGTTTGGCTCCCTCACCGAAGCAACTGTGGTACTTAAAATGCCCTTCTTTTGAAGAGCCGAAACGTCATCGCAATGACGGAATATGGAGCCTAGGTAAGCGTGCGCGGTGCCGCTCCTGTGACCCACTTCTTACTGCTAGGCTTTGCAGGCTCGCGTCAATTCTAGACAAAACTGACGCAAGGTCGTTAGATGTTGACAAGGCAGGCACCGTTGTGACGGAGGACCTGGTTACTCCAGCTACAGCGGGTTTGTATCGTGACATAATGTCATCAGCTAGCGCTGCAGTTTCCTCCAGCGAACAGTTACGCGTGGCACTTAGTGAAACTGGAATATTGTGCGACAAACCCTGCAGCCAAAATTTCCCTTAGGAGCGGGTCCTCGCCTACCGTGGGTCCTCTCAAGCGCTGCATCTCAAGCAGCAGTTCGAAGGGCTTCCTACTTCCAAGCTCAAAGTTTCGAAATTGTTGCATACTTTGGTCCTGCCTTGGGGTCGTGCGGGCAATGACGGCCTCCTTTAAAGCCTCATAGCTTCGGGAAGAGATTATTACGTCCGTTACTTGCATTGTGACCTCCGACGGGAGGCTGCCTGCTACCAACCTGAAACGGCTGGCGTCACTGGTTATACTGCAGTTTTCGAATTCTAACTCGACCGGCGTGAACCGGAGTTCTGGACCAGCTGGGGCGAATGCTGGTTTGTGCAGCGTGATCGCCCCAACGGTGGGGTCTGAGCAGAGTTTCCGATCAGCAGACATAGCGATTACTTTAAAGAATACAGACGGGAAAAGAAATCAACGACCACTGGGGCACTATAGTCTTTGCGAAAAAAATCACGGCCAACTAGACACACAAAATATGTATGGACAAAAAAAGTATTTGTCCAACTGTTGTTCATGACCATCTCTTCCAAATGGCCATTCTGGCTACAAATCGGATCGTCTGGTTCAGCAGCAGTGGGTTCAGACTGCTGATGGTCGCTGATTTGTCCATCGATCCGTTTTGCTGACTTAAATCTTGTCCTCAGTTCTAGGCAATCGATCAATTTATGTCTGCTTGCTCAACCAACGATCTGCTCCGCTGACGGCTTACTTGCTGGCTATTTTTGACAGATGAAGATGTGAAGTCTGCCAACGAGACTTGTCCATCCATGGACGATGTGTCAACCTGTACCTTCACACTTGGATTCTGCCACAGTGGGTTAACTGATCAGTCGTAGCATTTTCAATAATTTGTTCATGGGAAGAACGCTCACACGTATTCAAAATTGCTATCACCGAACCGTTCATCGAGTTCACCCGATCACGGGGTGATTCGCACAGATTCCCCGTCATGATTTCAGATTTCTTCAATGTCCCAGTCGACCGATCGCAATTAGTACAACCGACGTCTCAGCCAATCATAGTTCATGGGTCCATCATAATCATCAGGTAATAAAAAATCTGGTCAATAATGTGAAGCGAAGGAACTCATTCGTTTGGATTTGACCGGGACAAAACGAGAATGAATATGACCAGCATACCATTCCATTTGTGGGACACCCTATTGCTCAGATCGCCACTCTAAAGATAGTGTAGAAATATAAAGACTCGATTGCAAGTCTACTCAAACGTCACCTTCACTTCGGTTGAATTAATTTGTTGCTGTCAAAAATGTACAGATGCGTTTTCTTTAGGGTTCATCAGCCAGTAGGAAGTGAGTGGACATACCTGATTCCAGAAAGTTGTATCACATTTTCTTCAGATTACAGGTAATATAAGCGAAGAATCAACAAGTGGGCTGGATAATAATTTTCTTTATGTCTGGCTATAATTTTCAAAAAAGAGGTATCAGAGTTCATAATGAACGAGTACCGGATGGTTGTTATAAAAAAATGTATCCAGTGATATATGTATTTCTACTCAAAGTTACTTTTGATATTTATGTGAATATATCAGTTTTACGATCTCCAATCGTAATCATATTTGATTTCCATATTGTCATTTGTTTTGTATTGACTAATACTGCATCACCAAAAGTCCTCTCACCGATTTGTTTGCTGGAAATGTGTGCTGAAAATTTCGGGTGTGATAAGTGAAAAGATTATTTGAATGTCGTTCATTGTCAACTTGGGGTTCCCTTATTCCTATTCTCTGAATAATGTGGATGTCTGTGCTCGAGCCATTCTCTAATCCACGACGTTCGTATTTTGCGGTATTCCCATGACCTTGTTCACTTATCCTCGTACTTTACACTATTGAACTAAAGCAATTTTTCCCATTAGCCGACAGCTCTCCATCCCTTTTTATTGTAACTGGAAGACAATTAAATCTCATTCGTTTTTGCGCTCTACAGATACTGGGAGTTTGGAAATTTCCCTCGACTGACGTTAGTGTATGCATTAAATATACACTAGGACATTGGAAACTCGACCATGAAATCTGAAATCTTCACCAAAACTAATACAGGCCAGAATCTATGTATTGGTTTACTGTGCAGAAGGTCATTTTCTTATAACACTTGGGTGGATAATGAGTGTGATCCACTCCCACTACACCAATTTCATAATGGGACCCAGCAGCCAAGTTGGAAGAGAGCTGTTTACACTAGAGTCGGACAGCATCCAAAATAGCTCGATTGGTTGACACCCTCAACCTATTGGGTTATTTTGAAGGTTTTCACTCATAATAATTTGAAATGTCTTCTTATTTTTTACATGACTCTTTTAAAAGTTCCTCCTCATTCCCATTGTCGGTGACCTCGTCGGTTTACCTAAAACAGGAGAGACTGCGTTGGAGGAAAATACATTGAGTAGCAGCGAATGAATAAAAAATATATTGAGGATTTAACTGACGTCTGCTTGATGATTATTTGGTATGTAGATGATGAATGAAATAATATTCGACCACACACTCGTTATGATACTGTTTCCGATGTGCTCTAAACCATTCACCTGAGTTTATGATAGAGCAAGCCGAGTGAGTTCGACACGTGATTGACCAATCCAATTGTGATAAAAAGATAAAAGTTATTGGTGATCCAAGGAAGCAACCAGCTCTTGTGATAGCCTTCATGAAAGAAAAGGTTCGGTCTGGACATTTGAATGACCAGGTCGTCAAAGCTTATTTTGACCATGGTGTACGCATTTATTTTATAAGTTGAAAAGCTCCCTCTTTTTTGCTGGAAAGTTAAAAACAAACAAAATAAACATTTTTAAACTAGTCATCAAACCAACTCGAGTATGCCAAGCCGGAGTGAATAATAAATAACCTATAATTTATCGGAGTACTCAAGATGGAACTTCTTTTGCCGATCGAGCATTCATCTAGATTCTGACGCAAATCTGGTCAACGGATTATTGATCAACCAGGCAAACGTTTTCAGCAACCTAATCGGCCTCAGAAGTTTGAACCCAACAGGACGCTCGAGTTCCGAAACGTTCGATTTACGCTTCAAATATCACATAGTAAATTCTGTACACACACAGATTTGGTGAGCTGAATTGTGCCTTCTGGTTTTCTATAACGGGCTGGAGGGATTGAAGTCACATGTTGAGATACTGTTTGCAGGTCTCCACACAGGCTGTAGAAAAGAAATCGTGGGTCACAACAGTTTGATGCAACAGCATTCTCCAGTTGATGCTCACTTACAAAGACTTTTGATACAAAGCAAGTTGCAATTCATCGGTGACTTAACGTGGGTAAGTAAAGCTGATCCCCGTCGATTCATCACTGGTCCTGTAAATACAGATGCACGTACCAGTGTTCGTAATACTTCTGAGCCTATCAACACGTGACTTTGTTCCAAGTGATCACATGCTCACTGTACTCGGGATGCATTCGGACGAGCCTTTATAATGTGGCTGCTCCCGTATTCACTGAAAAGCCTCTCAGATTTCATATTTCTTCACCGAGCAAATCTCAGATGTGTCCTATGATAGAATGCTATTCCGAAATCCAGAATGAATTTTTTTTGCGAGGGTAAGGAAATAACTCTGGTCAAGTCAGGCCTTGCGGTTGCTCACAGCCATATATGATTTTTCAAGGGAAACCTAGCCGGAGTGTCTGATTCTAGAAGATCGAGCCGGAGAAAGTCTTCTGTTTTTCGGTCATTGCAAGTGAATAGGTTGAGACAATCTTTCACTCGATCTGTGGTATTTTCCGGGATGAGCCGTATTGTAATTCCTTTCAATTTTTTGTTTGTTGGAATAATTCTGGAGGATAACGGCATCCGCCTTTGCTCGAGCCGACAACTGTCTCATTTGTAGTAAGCAGGCAGTTTTGTGATGCTAAATGAAAATTCGTATGTGTTCCAGTCTTTTGTTCTAGGTGGTTTAATGGTGATGTTGCGGTAGTTAGGATGCATTTTGTATTTGCGATGTGTAAAATGTTATTGTGTGCAAGGTTTAACGATTCGCCGAGCCCTAGCAAAGGGAACGTCAAACGAAGTGTGTTTATTTTCACCCGCTTACTTGGAAGGTTTATTTAGCTCCAGAAAATCTGAGCGAGGTTTGACGCGGTATGAGGTCTGATTTTCCGTCAGGGTGTGAGTATATGCTGCCGCGGTCAAATTTGTCACGTCATGTGGTTTAAATACAAGGTCTTTCGGGTAGAAGAAACAGGAAATTCTTTGGTTTGTGAGCCTCGGTTTCGGTTCAGTCCGATGGGAATACAATGTACTGGCGTTAAACGTGCAGCATTATAAACGGGATGTCAGCCAATGGAACGAATTCTTGATCCAAGAAGAGCAGCACGGTTTTGGCATGTGGTACTTATGATTATGGATAGATGTACTCAGGGTACACGGTTTTCGGAGCAAGTAGGTTATTCAGAATGGGTTGGAATGGGTTCATACCAGAAATGGGGAAGAGTATATAAAAACTAGTGGGTGGATTTCCACATTTAGGAGGTGTAAAGCTTGCTAGTTCGTGTTCACCGTGGATAATTGCTTTTTGACCCGGCTAGGTACCATGATGAGTGGAGTAATTGCGGTGCTGTTGTTCCTTTGCATGAGTGACTCATAACCTTGACTTCCCCTTCTGAGTGTTCTCTTTTACTCCGGAATTCTGTTCCTTTCGATCTATTTTTGACAAAACAATACAGCGAAATAACAACCGAAATCACATCGAAAGCACAGAGGTGTATTGGTTTATGTTGAACATACGAAAATAAATTTCTAAGCACACCAAATGAACAGGTATTTGTCTCTTTGCATTTGTTCGACAGGTTCAGCACGATAGCTCTCCGAATTTGGTCGCCGGTATTCTGAGGATAAAGTTGGAAGAAGAAATTAATCTGTCCCCGGAAAGTTTTCGAACTTTCGGTATCCACTGTTGGTTTCTTATTTCCTCAAACTGTTGTTGAAATAGGCAACAGCGAAAACGGTAGCAGATAAACTGTCCATAAAACTCCACATGAATATATTTGAACCGAACTTTGGTGCAGTAGAGAATCATTTTTTATTTAAATATATTTTTCTATCATTTCACTGTGCACATTTGAAGCGTGCTGTGTACCTGCGTGAGGTGCCACTATACACGAACCGTGTGTGTATGTGTTTATGTGTGTATGTATGCATGTATGCATGTATGTATGTATGTATGTATGTATGTATGTATGTATGTATGTATGTATGTATGTATGTATGTATGTATGTATGTATGTATGTATGTATGTATGTATGTATGTATGTATGTGTGTGTGTGTGTGTGTGTGTGTGTGTGTGTGGATGTGTGTGGATGTTTGTACTCCCATCATCTGGAGCAAAGTAGGTTTTGGACAGATGAAACACTGTGTGAATAGTCTAGTGCTCTTGTCGACCAAAAGTCTTTAAAATCGGTTCAGCATGATGGAAATTGGGAAAGTGTGGACAAGTTGGATTTATGACCTCTTCGAATTCAATAAGCTGGTGCTCGTTTGGGGCCCTTGATTAGGTTGTGCAGGAAAAAGCACGTTTGATCTAATGCCCAAATTGTGATAGCTCCGACTTGAATAAGAAAAGGTTTCAGCCTTACCCCACCACTGCCATATGATGTGCTCGAAGACACTAGATGTTATTTCGATCAGAAAAATTAACCATGTCTAGGCTAGTCGGTTTTACCGATGGCAGCCAAGTTGGTAGAACACTTCCACAATGATTTCGTAATGTTAAATAAATAGGGTCGTCGGCTTTTGACATCCATATCTTCTCCCTCATATGCTCCTATTTTTCTGCAGCGCTGAATGGTAAATTTTAGGTTTAACTACGACGCGTCAAATATCCATGGTCAGTTTGACCTAGTGTTCACTGTTATTTAGGAATATGTTACTCATTTTCACAGATAAAATCCACCTCTCACTCACGATCTTTTGTGCTAACCTCATCCACGTTCAAAGATCACAGTGAATTTTGTAGTCAAAACCGATATTCAAACTCTCAGTAATGGACACAATGGAACCCAAGTAGGGGTCGGTTGGACAATGTGACCGGTGGGGTTGGGGAAGATTGATGGGCACATTTTGTAAACCTTCCGTATCCGTTATTATTACGTAATGCCTTTCAAGATTTTGATAATTTCGTCTTGTTTTCTTCTGACTTTTTACTGATCAAATCAGTAGGTACGAGTGTAAATTTTCCGGTCACTTTTAGTCTCCCTATTTTGAGAACCTGACTACTGGATTTTTTGATTTTTGTATCAAACACTCATATTTATAAAGCTCATTACAGTGGGTGTGAAATGTGTGCTCTTCCCTTTTTGATGGTGTCGCTGAGCATAGGACAACATGCGTGTGCAAGAAATGGGTGAGGATTTACCATGTCTATAACGGAACAAGAACCCAAGCTGCCACTGTTCCGACGAATGGCAGCAAACTATGTCAGATAGCTGGACCAGGGCCTGCAGTTATGGGACACTTGTCAGAAAGCATAAAAAGCTTTCAGGAACAGAGGAATTGTGATAGGGCTTTCATAAACAGATTCGGTGTAATATTTCCTCTTCAAATGGTAAACATGAATTGAATGTTTCGTTCTCCTTGCCAGTGCATACATTCGAAGAGTATAGAAACATATCTGTTGCGAGGTGGAATACTTCTGGTGAGTCTTGTTCATCACAAGTGAAAAAAGCGTCATCTTTGACATGATGCGATAAGATAGGTAGTGCAGTTTGGCTTGGGATAGGAAAGTTATTTTTGGGTTTATATCAGGGCAAATAAAGCATTGAAGCCGCATGTGTGTGCGCAGAGCACTAGGTGATTCAGCATAAAGTGCATTTATTTGTGCCAACTTCGTATCTGCCGTAAGCCCCACCGTTTAGCCAAGGCAACAGTAGGGGACTCCGTGTCAGTAAGCGGTGTGTAGAGCCTGATTTAGAGTGTATTACAGAACTACATTGTAACAGTATCAAGCAAATGAAGGTAAATGCTAGATGAAACAAAAAAATTAGGTAAAGATGCGAAACATATGGGTTTACTGACCTTTCTACCGGAACGGGAGGTGATTTGTGGATGACAATCAAAACTTTGAGGTTATGATTCGGGAGTTTCGAAGTGGATAAAAGATCAAGATGCGTTACTTTTACGCATTTGAGACAAAAGGGTTTACGTACAATAAATTTAACAGCAATAACAATTTGTCATTGTGAGAAGTGGTGAGATATGACCATGATTAGGAAGATTGGAGTAGGCATTTAGGGGAACTAAAAAAGAAAAAGTAACATGGGAACTAATTGGCGGTGTTTGAAATATGTGAGTGAGATGAAGGTGAGCTTGATGAAGGGAGGTTCTGGAAGAAGAGGAGGGATCTAGAAGATCGAATGCAGGATTAGACGCTCATCAGACAAATAAAGGGACGTGTTGCACACGAAATCAGTGAGAAAAACCCAAGGCCCAGTTTTATGGTATCAAAGATACACAACAAATAATCCAAGAACATTTGTCCTCTTGGTTGCTTTGGAAGTGTATGTACGAGAAGCTGCAATATGACAATATCTCGATCAGTTTATAAGATGAATGATAATAGACAGACATGAAGTAGTATTGACCTCAGGGGAAGAATGCAAACCACTTAAGATATTGGACTGACATTGAACAACCTATCAGTGACAATTGTTTGAAGAAATCCCAAGGTGATGCAATGATATGTATGCACTAAATGTGTCCTTGGTGAAACTGGTCTATGATCAGCACATGGGTAAAGATAGCATAGTTAATTAGTCAATGGTAAAGGACCATATATGTCTCTTGAGATAGGGGGAATAATTATATCATCGAAGATTAGTAGGGATCGGTAGAAAAGCTCCTTTGGACAGGGTATAGAAGACGTATCCATTGAGTTAGTCATGCTAATTACAATCATAAATACGTTTTAGTGTAGGATATGCGATGGGGGTGATTCTCCGAATAAAGGTGACAAAAAATTACACAGCAGAATGTAGAGGAAACGTGAGGTCCCAACTTTCCAGCAGAAGAGTACCACCGAAAAAAGAACCATCGCCATCTGAGTGGTGCTTACCAGAGAGGTCCCAAAGTTTGAAGCACTTTATGAGCCTTCAGGCGGAGCACAGCGCGGCCGATTGTGGTAGACTGATCTGTCGTGAGAATAAAGCCTAAGTTGGGTTCGGAAATGGGATAGGTTGACATCACAAAGTCGAAGATTGTTGGCTTGGTATCAGAGCAAGCTGTGTGAAACTCAGGGATGAACTGAAAATCTTTGGAGTTAGAGTTGAAACTATCAGTCAGTGGCCAGCTAATGCAAGTACAATGAGGATTGGAATGGCACTATTGTTTTAAAGTACTCAGGAGTTTCAATTATTACTTGGGGCCGGAGGTAACACTGACTTCGTGGATGTGCCAGCTGAGAAACTCAAACGGGGTCACATCTAACGTGCAACGGTCCTAATTATTTGTGTGTTACACTGCTGACAATCTGTTAACTGTTCACTGATTTGTATCACATCGACATCCGTTGAACTGCTTGTTACTAAACGATTATCAATGGGAAAAAGCAAACGATGCTCTGCGCTCAACCTCGTAGTCGAAAATCAGGACATTTATTACCGTATTGAGCTACTCGTGGGAAATGCGAGTGGAATCTGTAAGAGTGAAAGCTATGATGATGGGGATGTTGCAGACGTCATTTCAGTCACGGGGACTCGGTGGTTCCTCTACACCATCATTTAGGGTATAAAAATATTCTTCAGAAATGCCGTGCGAATTCATTCTCATGTGGAATGGGATACCAGTCAGGCAACCTAATTTTCGTGAGGGCTTGATAGCCTCACAAAGTTCCCGATCACCTGACGACTTCAAATCATTATCAACTGTTAAGCCCACGGTCTGGATGATGATCGCATTATTCCAAGGTCAAGCACATGACAAAACTCAGTTCCGGTCTGTCTCATTTTGTCGAGTCACAACGGCGAAAGACTTCACTGATATTTAATATGAAAAGTTTCCCGTTAAACTGGCAAGGATAAGTGAAGAGTGCGAAATTATCTGAATTAGCGGAAAATGGTAAGTTCGCAATAGCCAGCGAAATACAAAAGGATTGTACGAGGCGTCCCACAGTTAGGTTTTAATTCAAGTTGCAGACAGAATCGTGACAAACAGTGGCACAAATGATTAGAACTACATTGTCTCCTGATATGAAAACCCATGAGTTTCGTCGCCATCAGCCCAAATCCAGAGTGATGGGGAATTGACGAAAACGTTTGACTGTTATATCCTCATTGGCTTGTAAAGTTACATGCAAAAGGTTGATGGACGTATGTTGTCGGTCAATAAATCATGGTGAAATCAGATTCTATGTTGATTAGAAAACGTTAACCGCCGGATTATTGGATGAAGTAGGAGAGGCGACATGGGCTTGGAGAACCAGATGCAGTCGTTGATGATAACTGCTGACTTATTAGGTTGGCCGTGAATGTTGTGGAATCGTGCTCATATTCATGTTATTTGATACTGAATGAAACGAGGAAACAAGATTAGGGTTTGCCGGGCCGCAAGAAGTTGGAGCTAGTGACTACTTGTGGACAACAGCAGACTAGTGTGAGGATCCAGTCATATAGGCCGATCCCGTACTTGAAGCTATGGTGGACTATTTCGAGTAACGCAACGCGACGTTAGATTGTCACGTAATATTCCAAGACGATGTCCGTGGGTCCATCCAAATCTCCATTGATGTCATGGGATCAAGGATGAGGAGAACCTGCTGCATTGAGAGCAGTCACTGAGCTCAACTAACCCTGTTGAAGATAGCACCGTTTATTAGACGACCTGCAAATAAGGAACGCCTTTTTCGCACGTGTCTTGATGTTTTTATCGCCGGGTTCCACTGAGGGTACCAGTTTGTCCAACATTTAACTGCAGGGCTCATCAGTGCTCCGGAGAGCGGCATCCTCAGGTTTTACACAGTAGTCTTCTGGGAGATAAGGTTTGAGATGCTCCAGATCTAAGGATAGATCATCCAGGAGTGACTGAATCAAATATAATAAACGAGAGCGTTTTCTTGTGATCAGAAGGGTATAATATGCAGTTTTATTCCAAAAAAGAATACTTCAGCGTTACTCAAAAATAAAGCTGAAATTTCTCTAGTAATCCGACTGGTATCAAAATGGGTATTGAGCAGAAAAATGAATGTTCGAACTGACAAGTTTGTGACACACACTAAAGGACCAAAGGTCCTGTGGTGAAACACCAGAGAACATAGATTCAAAGTGTGGCGCTTACTGTGCGGCGTGGACGGCCTGAAAGTCTGTGTGAGCACATGTGTGTGGATAAGTGGAAATAAATTCTTTCTGAAATAGAACATACAAGAGAGAGAACTTGAAGAGGTTTCGTATGAATAAGTCAAATTTTGATGTCTCCTTGTGGAAAGGATACTGTACGGGTATGTTTGGTTGGCGATAAAATTGGAATAATGGTAGAAAAACGGCGTAGTACAGAGGACAGAACACTACTTTATTTCAGAAAACAAGGCGTAGGCAAACATATGTTTTCGGTGATTTCATTCTCAAGCCAATTACAATCACATTTACATGAAACAAAATAAGGGAAGGAGAAGGACAAATTTAATCAGTTAGTCAATCAGTCAGTCAGTCACTCGATTGGTTAGCCGACTAATCGATAGATGAACAGGGGATATGGTAAAATCACGTGTCGTCGTCAGAGGCTTGGATCGGTATCACATTCGAGCATGGCATCATTGACCTTCGGCCACGGAAGTTCAAGTGCTTGGACCAGCTTCTTTTGTGAACAAAGGTTGGGCGGCAATAACAGGATGCTGATTGCCTCAGCCGTCGCTAGTGTTCTGTATCTGACTGATTTTGACTCATTCGGTTGAACCCTGTATAGGACACTGAATGATGTAGCCGGATCAACCTTGTGGCCTGTGTCTAACAGATGGGCGAGAATGGAGCTCCATACAGCCCCTCTTCCTCCAAGTTGAAGCCAACGTGATTGATGCTCTTTAATGCGTTTAGATAAATGCCTTGTAGTTCGACCCACATATGTGGCACCACAGGTGCACGTATTTGCTCGGATGATACATTAGAGGCGGAGTAAAGAATGATTCGTCGGATCCTTTCGGAAAACGGCTATCCCGACGGATTCATTGAAAGTAATATAGGATACCGAACATCAAGGCATTTATCTAAACGCATTAAAGAGCATCAATCACGTTGGCTTCAACTTGGAGGAAGAGGGGCTGTATGGAACTCCATTCTCGCCCATCTGTTAGACACAGGCCACAAGGTTGATCCGGCTACATCATTCAGTGTCCTATACAGGGTTCAACCGAATGAGTCAAAATCAGTCAGATACAGAACACTAGCGACGGCTGAGGCAATCAGCATCCTGTTATTGCCGCCCAACCTTTGTCCACAAAAGAAGCTGGTCCAAGCACTTGAACTTCCGTGGCCGAAGGTCAATGACGCCATGCTCGAATGTGATACCGATCCAAGCCTCTGACGACGACACGTGATTTTACCATATCCCCTGTTCATCTATCGATTAGTCGGCTAACCAATCGAGTGACTGACTGACTGATTGACTAACTGATTAAATTTGTCCTTCTCCTTCCCTTATTTTGTTTCATGTAAATGTGATTGTAATTGGCTTGAGAATGAAATCACCGAAAACATATGTTTGCCTACGCCTTGTTTTCAGATGTTAATCAAGGGTTTTTTCATTTTACTACTTTATTTGTATATGAAATCGTTGGACAAAACACACGACAACCATGGACGACGCAGATTTATGTCCTGCAAATCTAATCCGATGGTCCTTTCGGATAGCAGTCGGCTGAACCAATATTATCCTTTCTTATACAGCAGTAGAGCATGCATCCTAAGAAGATGGTCGGTTTTTGTCAACATCATAGTATATTTACTCAGGATCTATCATTTTGGTCTCAATTCACGGTTTGTGCAAACCGATACTCCTGATCCTTCTGCGGAGATTATTTCTAAATTTTGTCCCTGATTAGCATCTGCAATGAAAAAGGGACGCTTTTTATTGGTTTTACTGAGCAGAAATGATTTAGAAATAGGTCCAGTAAAGGTGAGAAATACCAAATGGACGCACTGTACTCCATTTTTTCGTTTGTAAAAGTAAAGTTTTAACGGTTTTTCTATTCAGTTTTTCCGGAAATGTCAGCCGATTATGAATTACCGAGAACAAAAATGACTCGTCGAAAGTACATATTTATGGAAGGCTTATCATTCGTTCTTAGTTTATACATTTGGGGAACATCAAGGAGATTTGTATTGCTGCTACGTATGGAGATCCTTGTAACCCCTGCAAATAAGTGGAGGCTTTACATATCTCTCCAAGCTTCTCAAAAATGCAAAAGCTCCAGACAGCTGAAGAGAAATATAACACTGTAAAGATCTGGAAGTATTTCATGCCTTTCACGGTAAATGTTGCTGTTTATTATTTTATGGTTGACGATCATATAGGTTACCTTAGTCACCATTGTATTATCATTATGGTGGTCGATGTGCGATTTACTTACAATAAGAGTTTTACCATCGTCATCTTTAAAATTTGTAATTATGAGGTAAATCAAGACAAACCGATGGAAACACTGAGGAAGCCTTCTGGCCATCTAATTCGGACGAAACTAAATTAAAATTTTCCGGATTATTCGAAGTTTGGCTGTCAAAGTTTCCATTTACGCCTGTCAATATTCCAACGATTATCTGTAATTAAAGGTTAAACACTATTGGAAACTAAGTGGGTTGTAAACACGAGTCAAGAAATGAATTAATAATCTACAGATTTGGGTAGTTGACTCAAGCACTTTCACTCGTGCTTAAATATATCCCACGAGATTTATAAATTCAGGCCTAACTACTGTCATCATTCTTAGTAGTTACTTCGGAGTGATTTCAGTTTCAGTTCCAGTTCATTCAACCATAAACCACGCACCGCTGTGCTCTGATTTAGGTTGCTACCTTCCAGCGTGGTTCAGTAAAGGGCAAGAAGAATAAAGCATAGTGATAAAGATCCAAAAAATTCAAAGTGGCCAGTGGAAGTTGAGAGGACAAGGAAAGAGTCCGAATGCAATACGCCACTGACCACGACATCTAGCCATATCACTTCATGCCTCCAACAATTTGGTAAACGGATCACGTGGACCCTGAGCTTAAAGTGTAACACCCCCTACGGTGCCAAGTCTACCGGTCAAGGTTTTAATATTTCGTTCCCATAAAGTGGACTGACTACCTCGACATACCATTCAATCATTACCGGTCTCAGAGAACAACGTACGCCTAGGAAGCCTATTGGTGGGCATGAGTAACACATGACCGAACCATCTTAGCCGGTTTAGATTTAGTACTTGATCCAGAGACTAACATCTGGCTCCCGAAACCTTACGCCTAACCTCAGCAGTGCTGATACGGTGTTCCCACCATACTCGGCGAATGCTACAAGAACACCGGGGCTCGAACACCGACGGTCTCCGTCTATCTCCTACCCTCAAATACCATGTTTCTGAACCGCATAAAGGAACGGACCTAACCGCCGCGTCGTACCTTCTACTCTTAACAGACAATCGGATATCAGGCAGGAGCCACGGATGATGGAGGTTGGAAAAAGCCGAACGCACCTTATGTACTCCCAATGGTACTTCATTCGAAACCTGTGCACCTGGTTAAATGTAACTGCCCACGTAACATAATTTATCAAACTCAGCTAGAGCTTATCCCGCCAAGGTAAAGTTTGGTTTTGAGTTAACTTAGTCGAGCAACAGCATTTTACATTTTAAAGGTTCAAAAAGCTTGCCAAACACTCCTAAACTGTAGTTTAGGCTATCTAAGAGAGTCCGCAATTTACCTGGATTTTCCCTCAGAAGAACAATATCGTCCGTGTATTCCAGGTCGGACGGTTTATCGCCTGAACAAAGATCGATGCCGCTATTCGCACACGAATATAAGGAAATCTCAAGAATCATTTCAATTACAAAATTGAAGAGGAAAAGTGAATGAGGGCAACCCTGACGATCACAACTTTCGGTGACGAACTCGGGGAAAAGATTGCTGTGAGCACGATTTCGGCTTCGGCTGTTCGCAAACAAGCATTTGAAAAGACAAGAGAATTCTCTAGCACACCCTTCAGTGAGAGGTAGCTCTACAGAACTCTGTGGTCAACTGATTCGAGCGCAGCTTTCAGATCAAAAAAAGACACATATTGCAGGCCTACGGAAGATGTGTCTGTGTTCTAAGGTTTGTCGAGGAGTGAAGATGTGGTCAATACAACCACTACCAGGCTTGATTCTCACAAGTACACATTTCGCGGGTACTAGATAATCGATTGAGGATACGACCGGTGAACAATTTAGACTCAATACTTAGAAAGCTATTCCTCGGTGGTTTTCAAAAGAGGACCCACTTCTCCTTGTAAATTGGTACAATCACCATGTCACTCCGTTCTCCGGAAACCTGCCCTCTATCCCAAATAATCCGTAGGAATTTTGTTAGCTCAGAAACCATAGCTTCGCCTCCTTCCTTGAAAAAAGATGGAGACAACGCGTCTGGTCCAGAGGCATTATAACTTTTCATGTAACCTATCTCCTGCATTCACTCCGTTTCCGAAGGAGGAGCGACGTCCCTAGGAGCGAATCAATGTGCTACCGGATTCCTTATTTACCTCACCTATTCTGAATTTCTGTGGACCGGTGCTCTAATCAAACGGAAAAGATTGCAACCACTGCCAGTGGACACAGCCCTTCCTATTTTCTCACATTTTGCAATCCATCACTGTTCACGGTCAATTCTCAAGCTCCCAGCCAGTTGGAGCGGTTGACGTCGACAATATCCATCGTTTGTGAGACCGATTTGAACCAGAGTGCTGGATGGCATCCGAAGCGGCATAAAGTGCTTCACTGATTTGTTCCCAGCGTTCATCTGAGTCGTGCTTATCCGGTTGCACGGGTAATCGTGTAGGCAGCTCCGTCTGGAAATCGTATCGAAGGCTATCTTCCAGGAGCAAAGGTGTGGGACAGGTGGCATTTACTTTGGTACAACCACCGACTAGAAGTAAACGGAAGCGTGACCTGGGTCCACAGACGTGTGTCAAAATGAACGAAAATCTTCAACAGCATCAGTGATTCAGTTTGTTATTCCTGACACGAACAAAGCCGTCCAACCAAACTGCACACAAACGACTGCTGGTTAGAATTCAGTTTAGCAGTGCACACTCAGCTTCCATGCTCAAAACAATCCCAGTGCCAGCCTGTCCACGAGATCTAAACACCGAAATCACCCGACACTCGAAGAGTGAAGTGAGAAACTGAGGTTGTATCCCGGGGTACGAAGAGTTATCACAGAAGTAAGGTCTTGTATGCGTGTTTGGGAGACACAGCGTGCGTCTATTTTAAAAGTGTCGAGTGTTTTGGCGAGGGCAGCCTGTTGCCCTATCTGATATCGTGCGTGGATGGTAAAGGTTACCAAGCGAAGTGAACATATATGCTTGAGAAGTGTATTCGATTTATACCCAACTTCTGAACTACTGCTTTCAACACAGCCACGATTTCCCGTGGCTTTTTGCGTGCACCTTAAATGAGGGTGGGAAAATAGGTAAGGCCCTTTACAGGAAAGATACTGGAGGCTTCTGTGCAAACCATTCTTCGCGGCTGCCCACACAGCAGAAGGGGTTTTTCTTTGGGAACCCTTACCGGAGCCTTAAAATCAAAAGTCTCACCCACCAGGCAGTGGTGCGGTAGCCTAGCAAGGGAACGTGACCGAAGCACCCGTGAAGGAACTTCTCCTGGTATGTCACGTGAGACCAAATTATTGCATGGGTTTTCTCTTGTCTTCGCTGGTGCTTTGTTATCGATCCACCTTTCGGACTCAGTCTTTGGTCCCATGCACCCAATGGAGCAAGCAGAATGTAGACCGGGTGGCAGCCATAGGGCAGGTGACTGCCTATCTTAGGTGGGCGACAGCTGCCCAACTAAGTGCGATGACTTCTCCCTCCTTCAAGAGGAACCCCAGATACTCCACCCCTACGCCCATCTAGTGGAGGTATTTAGACGGGTAAACTGTTCCTCTCCGTGTTTATTTGTTGAATTATCTTCCCCAAGAGCATAGTGGTTAGACCCAGATATTGCCCACCAACTGGCTCAGAGGCAGGACTTCGTCTGGTCCCTACCCCTTGACCTGTCGGGCATGACTGCATCTTCAGCTCAGGGAAGCCATCCTGCATAGCTCTTTGGGTCATTAATGCATGCAAGCCATCACGCTACGCCAAGGTGCCTCCTCGTCGTTACGGGAGTTATAAATTGAAGTCTAACTGCTGTCATCATCATTAGTAGGTAATTCGGCATGATTTATCACAGGGATAAGAAGAAGCAGGTGATTTACCCTGGAGGGATCACCAGCCGTACAAACTTCTCAATCGTAAAATGTGCGCGTAAAACTAAAAGCTGTCGATCTGTGAACAGATTGCATAACTTTCATTCACAAGCCCGCGATTCATACCCTTACGCGTGATAGGTCACACAAATAGGATTCACCATAGAAAACAAGAGATTTTTGAATTTCAAGACTTTCCCGAACCACCTACAGCCCCACTGACTGTATCCAATCGAGTAGAGAAAGAATAATGTCTTCAGATTTGTCATGTATTGTAAATTGGGCACGATAATCAGTAGACACTCATCATACACAAGCACAAGACATATTTCGTTTTCTATTTTGGCCGTTAGGGATTCACTTCACACGTTGTTCACCAAGGCCTAATAAAAGTACCGTAACTGAACACTTGCAACTCGAACACCTGCTAGAGCCAGTCAGGTGTTAATATATCGTTGACTCCTATTATTGGCTACACACCGATTTTTCCTAACTGAAGTGGAGCAGTTTTGGTGAAATATATCCCAATTGTGTCATCATCATCATCATCATCATCGTACAGCGTTAAACAGTAGGGAAAGCCCCATTGATCACTGCCTTTATCACCATGTTGCACGGTGAATTAGAAAGTATGAATAAACAAGATGGACAGGGACTGGACCTAAATGGGTGGGAAAATGGAAAGAATGCCCTAGTAGCCAACACAAGGAATACACAGTCTAACTGTACAAACGCACATCGATCAGTCATTCTGACTCGATAGAAGGTGACCACACGATCGCCACTGTTCGCGATTCGCAGCCATATCCTTCAGTGTCTCCAGCCAACTGGTAGACGGATCTTTTGGACCCCAACCACGGAGACGTGAAGCATCTACTGTTCCTTAGTCTGCTGTACATTTCCTCATTCCTCGCTGCCACGTCATCTGTTCACCTGCATATGGTCTCTTCCACTCCCTAGGAGGAACTGAGAAGAGGACGCGATACGGTGGACGTGTGTTTGACATACGTAACACATGCCCCAACCACCGTAGTCACAATTGTGTCAGTAAGAATCTTAGCAGAAAAGCATTTTGATATGCTCAAAGTAATCTGTTCTAAACGATTTCGGATGGTCTGATGGCAACTGTGTGAGAAACACGTTGCATGATGATCTTCACGTTCATCTGAAAGAGTTGCAATAGGGTAAAATGTTGATAATATTTTCAAGTTCTTTTGATGGACTGAAAACTGAACCTGGAGCTTCTGTCAGGACTATAGCGCCATCAGTAAAATAGTAACGTGCATGTGGATGCCGTACGAATACTTGGGGATGCGGTAATGACACCAAAGTCTACGCAGTCATTTATATGTCACGCAAAGTATGAGCCCAATAAGAAATGCTCAAGACTCTTTTGAACGGTTCCAAACTGCAGCCGCTAGGTCATTTGAAGTACCGAGTTGGGGGTGGCGTCAAACCGTGAGTTAAAATCCCACCAAAGAAAACTAACTTTCGAACTTCGATCAAATAAAAGTTGACCTAATTTGCGCTCTTTACAATGAGTGAATTGCTTTGAGACCAGCAAAGACTACCAATACATTTTTTCCTTCTCCACTCAAATGATTGTTAAATCCGTGTTCGTCTAGATAAGTGACTTTTTGATTGGTCAAAAAGGAGCTCCATAAATGTAATTACGTGACAATATTTAGCAGCGATTGGTCAGCATCCCAGTAATTTCGTCAGTTTCCTAGTTTCGATCATGTACCAGGCCTTCCTATTTTAGGTTGCTTGCAGTCAGTTGCAAATTTCATGAACACAATCAGCCCGTATATTTTTGGCAAGCTTTAGCTTTCTAAAACCATTATCACGAAGGTAGAACGAATTTGAAATCGATAATTTCCGGTCAAGATAAACCTAGAGCTTATTTTGGTCATGTACAATACTACAACATTTGTCAGGTTATTTGCGACTAATTTAATGTGCTTATTGTATTGAGCAAGCTTTCGAGATACTCCAAGTTGAGATGATTGCTGCACAATGTAGCAGAAGAGCTACGTGTATGCTTTGAAAAGGCATTGCGGTTTTATCTCCAGTTTTCGTTGATTGCTGGTTTTTCAGTCTTACCGCTGAGTACCGAATCGAATATTTCACCTTACGCGTTCGTGTGTATCCCGCGAGCATCATTCATGACTCCTGCCAAAGAGAACCGCATGCATCTTGTTACCCACGAGTTCGGCTACAACGTCTGATGAACCGGATGAATTTTTGTTTGTTCGAAAGAAAGCTATGCAATAGTGTTAAATTACCAATATGAAGCTGAAAACGCTAGTTACTTCGTTGCAGAATATTATCACTCTTTGTAAATGTCTGTAGGTTTTCTTTAGCCCATTGTGTTTTACACGTGTTACCTCATCACGTTTCGGTTCGCTCCAATATTCCTAATCCCTGTCGATCAAGAGTCTAATAACAAGTAGCATACAACTATACACTACTGTTATTTGTAACACCCCTACAGCCCTTTATTTATGGCTTCCTAACTTCAAATTCCTCAAATATTCGTTGACGTCTTGCTTCACTGTTCATTTTTCAACTGAGCAGATTTGTGTAACGGATTATTGTTGTTACGAAAGTCTAGATCCGTTTTTCTGAAAACCAGATTCAAACCAATCATTGACATTTTCACAGCTTTGACAGTTTTCACTAGACTTCCATACTTCTATGCTTTGGGGATTGATAATTAGAAGTTGGAAGTTGATTGGCACTGGATAACTACAAGCAGTGTAAGAAATTTACAGCCGTGCTCGATATGACGTATTGAGAAGCTGCTACGCCTGACGTTTGACTAAAATCCACAGTGTACTTATGAGGCCTACGGTATATCCTTGAAATGTATTGAACCAAAACACGAAATACTTTTCCAGAGCGTACAATCAAAAGCAGTACTAGAGTCTCGCAAAGCGACCCCCGGGGTATCCCTCAAGTAGTACCTGACCATACCACTGAATGACCCACAATGAAACAAGAAACAAGAGTCGGGAGACTGTAGCTAAAGGGGTAAATATAGGTTCGCGTTTGAACCGGGAAATCTTCAAACTTAGTCAAATGATTTTAGGATATCCTTTTCCAGCTAATATTCAGTAAAAACTTACGTAAGCCAAATTATGACAGCATTTTAGAAATCTAATTTAAGTGGAATATAATTAAATTCCAGGGCAGCAAACTTGTCACTCAAAATGTGTAATTGATCTTCAAGTCTCAAGTTTCTAAGATGCCATCACCATTGGGGCTCAAAAAAATGACGCAAAGTTTTATCTGCCTCCTTGTTCCATTGCAGTTTCCTAACTCCGAACCACGGGACACCAAGTCCATCGCATGTCATCTGTAAATGACGGATATAATGCTCATCAGACTAACTCTACCCGTCCGGAATTTGGTGGCCTTGACGACGGTATAGAGCTGAAACTAAAATCCAATTGGAAAACGCTAGGGGCTATAAGCCTGGAGTACGTTTTCCTGATCTCCATTTTCATCCTGTGTTCAAAGAAAAACATAAAGGCGAGCATTTCTACCATAGCTAGTTCTGAAATTTATTGGTTAGTCACAGTGAATTACCGGGGGGAATGTCACAGAAATATTGTTATTGAAAATAAAAAGAGCAAAACTCGACGGTTTACTTCTTACTTTCAAATACCACCTACTATTCGCTTGGGTTTTCGTCTGGATCACTAAGTCCATAGTAGCATTTTCTGTTATATAACCTGAACATTCTGGGCTTCACAATCATATTTCGTGATGTCCCTAAAAATTAAATTATATTACCACCAAAGCAAATATAGATCGACAATTGGTGGAGAAGGTTCACCTTCTGTGATATTTATAGGGTCTGCCTCCAGGCCCTATCCGAGTTTATTCTTCATAGAGCCGAAGAAAATGATTTTAAAATGATTTATCATGATCTATGGCGTGTTCCATTTTTGATACCAATGACCAGTGCGCCGCTGGTGCACTAACTGTTCCCTTGGGAACAGGCAACATGCTTTTGATTACGTCTAAAAATGGGCTGCTAAGGTTATTGTATGAACTTGGCATCCTAGTTCTAGAAGCGAATAATGAACTGATAAATGGTTTTGTTTGACTATATTTATAAGCTGCTCGTGCAAAGCGAGGAAGGGCATTACCAGCATTTTTGGAATTGGGTTTCAACCAAAATGTTAGTCTGATGTATGGGGAGGTCTCCGACGGTGTGAGGTGTTTTGATTGTAGGAAGCAGTGAAACACGTCTTAGTGAAAATTATTTTGTTTTTGTGAGCAAAAATAAGAAAACCGACAGTAGCTGGCGAGCAAGCAGTCACGCTCCAGCGAACATTCGCATCAAGTCAAACAGGTCTGGTCGATACCTAGCGGTATCGGTCAGTCAAAAAACAATGCAAGATTGAACATCAATGAGAGTGCATTATTGCTTAAGGGTGGTGTTGAACGATTTTCCGCGCATTATGTGTGAATGTCTGAGCCGGACATACCAGGACCATTTCTATTCGAGGCCGCGGAAATTTTCAGTGATCACAGTTTGCGAAATTGGATATATGCATAAGTAACGGAGAGCTTCTCTGACTTCCCACTCTGAATAATACAGTCTGAGAAGCGGTTGGCATTAAAACAGTGATGGTTTGTTTTCGAGACTTCAGGTTTACATTTACACCTCAAATGATTGGGTTTTATAATTCTCACTGCAGATTCATCAACGAGAAGAGTGAGATCATATTGAACAGGATTAGTGTCATCTTGATGCTGGACTTTTAAAAACTGTAAACTTTCACGTGTTTTTCAACTCCCATTTACTTTCTATTCTGATCATCTCACATACTTGGTCCACTTCAACTAAAACCCCAAGAAACTAAACATGCCATACTGTGGAAGGGAGGTTGGAGGACAGGTTTGCAGCAGCTAAATTTCTTGACTATGGGGCACCATAAGTGTGCAACTAGTACATCACATAACCAAGGAGCATGAACTCACGTGCAAAGTTATGCACGGATTTTTTACATCAGGAATAATTGTCGGGAAAGCAAAAACGTTTTCAGACATGAAAGTCATAGTTTGAAATAGAGCATTTTCATCAACTTTCGTCATTTTGTCACATAATGACCTCAAATTCCAGACATTTTGATTTTGTTTTGCCAAATTTCATGTGGGCTTATTGTGAAGAAAATCGTGTATCTATCCCGTCTTGGCCTAACGTGTCTTCGTCACGTGCTGTTCCAGTTGCACTCTCTGAGTGTCTACCAGTGTTTGCTTGGTGAGCTACCCATCAGAACTCCGGTTCATATCCACTCCATTACACTTTTTGGTTGCTTCGTGTTTTAGTTGAAGACGCCAAAACGTGTGAGCTGATAGTATTTCTTTCAAAAGGAAATCCTGTGATTCATAAAATATATTGGATATCTCTCTCATCCAGTATATTGAATCTTTAATTGTTGACGCTTTTGATACAAAACTATCAAGCGCGTGCTTATTTGCATGAGTGTCAATGAATTTGCCTTATGAGTGGGTTCAGTTAGGTTGTTCTCTCGAGGGTGTGGCATAGATCCGTATTGGTTAATGCGACAAAACGTTGGTGAGTGTGCAATCAATTCTCTTGAACTGTGATAAAATTAGTTGTCAGAATGGACTTCTGCAGTGCGAAGCGAAATACCGATGGCGGTGCATAGGAATTACGAAAAGCTTTTCGGTGGTAGATTGACATTTTTAAAAGCGTCACACAATCGACCAAAATGACAGGGTGGAATTTGAAGTGTACTCAACAGATGGTAAATGAACTTGCCGCATGTATACATTTGAACGAAAGAGCTTACAAATATCTGAAGGGTATATCATGGTATTTTTTCCAGATGATAAGACAAAATATCTCGGGAAGAACATGGTTGTTGACCATGTAGATCGTGTATTCTAGCAGCATGCAGTTTGGAATAATGTTGAAATTCCGTGTGGTTCTGAAATTATATTTTACCTTATGATAAAAGGAGAACATTAATATGGATCAATTGTGCTGAAAACAAGGAGAACAAGCGTGTGACCTGGTGCAGGAGAGAGTGGTTGAGTAACCGGGAGGCAAATGCAATGCCTGACAGTCAGGAGAAAAACGCGGACCTGGAATAGGGCTCAACTGCATTCGTATCCTCGGAAACTTGTTGGAATCATCGACGGAATAACGTTTCACGAAGGTGGACCACATTCCTTTTCACGATTGGGATTACGACCCTCTTGGAACCATTTCGGAATCCGTTTGTGTTTGTTAGAAGGTCGGTTTCGTTGTTACAATAAAAACGATCTAAACATTCTCATCGTCAAAACCCGTATGAGCAACCTGTTAACTATTTCAGTTACACGATTCCGGTTTCCGATACTAATCTAATGAGGGAACGAAGATGCATCAGCATGTGCTGACTTAAAATCAACTATTTTACATTATCATCCTATCCGTTTACATAAATGATAACGGAGTCTCGATCCATAAAGAAGGGCAGCGAAACACAAGCACTGGGCAAAGTCACTGCGTAGACCAAAATGTCATCGGACCTAATCGGACAGGGTAGTGTGACAATGGTCAGTTCTGAAGTCATGAAATAGTCTGTTGGTGGAATACGTGAAATGAACTATTCTTGAATCTTCACGGATATCTTGTTTCGCGATGGCTTCGGCGAGCTGAGAATAAGACCATTGGACTTGTTTGAGAAGTTGGAGTTTGTATCCCTCCTCGTGTGGCAACTGTAAAGTTGTGGCTGTAATCCCTTTGATGGCTGTGACTGTCGTCTGTAGATGCATTTGAATCAACCTCAACGTGCGTAAATACATGCACGGAAATGAGAAGACGATAAAAAGTGTTTCAATTCCATATAAAAAATTCCAATCCACAGATTGATTTGAAGCTACTGGTGGAGTGCGCCGATCCTCAGTCTAAATTTATCTACCAATCGAAGTCAATAAACCATACTGTCCGATGATTCTACCGGTTGATTTCATAGTGATTCGATGTTCGAATGGCCGAATGACTGAAAGCATTAAGTGTAATGCTCTCTGAGAAGTTGACTCAAAGAGCTGTGTTTAAAAGGAAACTTTGTATTACAGTTGTTTATCAGGTCCACGGCAGACTTATATTGATTTTATTATCGCTGAAGTTGTACAACAAAGCACACCTTAGAATTTCAGGAGGGATCAAGTGAGAACTAAGATAATTATCTGCGGATAGATGAGAGCTACCATAGAGTGGTGTTTCACAATTGTTCACTCTGAGCTGAAGGTATTTCACAAAGCCGAAATTAAGCATAAGTCATTCAGAAGAGCCGTGGCAATTTGGACGATAGACAAAAGGAGACACAAATCGAGTACAAACAGCACACACTTACTTGGCGACCTCAAGCAATTATACGTGGGTATGAAGTGAACTAATTGAATGGGATCAATGTCACAGGGTACATTACAATGGGCTGTTTGATTTCGGTTGAATTACATTCCCTTTCTTAGACGTCACTGAAATTGCACGTCCAGCATAATACTACTGTGAAAAGAAGACCAACTTTCAGTCTTGAACTGTAGTAACGCTTTCAATTCGATCAAGATACTAGTGGTTAGGAGGGTAATCTGTGTGGAAGTGATTTTCATGTTCCACGGTTTGAAGGAATGCGCATCGTTTGAAGCTCTCCTCCGTCAACTTTACAGTATGGTGTTTGGGTTGGCCATCCGATGCAGATTCGAGAACATGTGCATATTTCCCTAAGGTCAATACAAAACGTTCCATTGACCGATTGCATCATACTGGACTACTTTTCACTGACAACACTGTTGCGCGCACAGTTGACCATCCACTTGTTAAGTTCTTTCGACGTGAACCAATGCCCGCGTCGTACGGATCAAGACTTCTCCAATCAAGTAGGATTGCTAGGTGGCATTCAATGTCGAGGAAACGGTTTCCCGCCAGACCACGCACGAGAATACTGGGCTCGAATTTCATCACTACCGATCAGCTTGAAATGATCCCATCTGTCATTATATCATTTTTACCTGCAATAGAGTAACCTATATTCTGCTGTTTGAGTTTTATTGTGTTACACATGATAGAATGGAGACGAATGTCGTAAGTTTGCCGTGGATCTGATAAATCTCTATTTCGGAAGTACTCCCTTTCGAGAATACACTGTTCCTTCGACTCTCACCACACATCCACGATTCTCTCGTAAAGAGATTCAATTACCAGGTGAAACAGAAGCCAAATTGGAATACACTTACGATGAGAGTTTGACAAATCCGGTGTGTGTATGAGTAACAAACAGCTTCTCAGACTTCTCACATTGAGTGATACTGTCCGAGAAGAAGTTGGCATTGGGGCAGTGGTGGTTTGTTTTCGAGACTTGAGATTTACTTTCAGTTTTGATAATCTTCACTGCAGATTCATCAACAAAGAAAGCGAGAATATGTTGACCGAGATAGAGGAGAAAATGAAGATTATGAACAAACGGACTGACTGTTGAAAGAATCGGTTATGGTCCGCGAACCAGGATTAGTGTCATCTTGCTGCTGGACTTTTAAAAACTGTAAATATCCACGTGCTTTTCCATTCCAGTTTTACTTTCTGGTGTGGTCATCCCACATACTTGGTTCACTTCAACTAAAACCCCAAGAAACTAAACATGCCATACTGTGGAAGAGAGGTTGGAGGACAGGTTTGCAGCAGCTACATTTCTTGACTATGGGCCACAACAAGTGTTTTCAACTAGTATATCACATAATCAGGATGCGTGAACTCAGGTGCAAAAGTATGCATGGCCTTTGCACATCAACAATGTTTGTTTCGAAAGGAAAAAATAAGGACTTGAAACTAGTGATTCAAAGTGGAATGTTTTTACCAATATTTGTCTTTCTTCACATAATGACCTCAAGCGATTGATACTGAATTTGTCTTGCAAAATTTCACGTAGGCTTACAGTGAAGTAGGTCACACGTCGTTCCCCTCTTGGCTTCACGTGTCTTGGTCACATGATATGCGATTTGCACTCTTTGAGTGCCTAGCAGTGTTTAGGTGGTAAGCCACTCATTATACCTCTTGGTAATATCCACTCCATGTTGTGTTTGGTTACCTCGTGTTTTAGTTAAAGAGGATCAAATATATGAGCCGACTGCTTAGAGAAAAAAAGATAGAATTGGGAACATTGTGCGCAGTTCTTCATTTACATCATGTCACACTGAACATAAGTGATTTTTGCAAGAACAAATCCTGTAAGTCATTATATATATATATATATATATATATATATATATATATATATATATATATATATATATATATATATATATATATATATATTGGACAGCCCTCAACCAGTTTATTGGGGCTTTCATTGTTGACGCTTGTGATACAAAACTATCAACCGCGTGCCTATTTACATGAGTGCCAATGAGTCTATCAAATGAAAAAGCGAATATAACTGGATTCAGTTAGGCTGTCATATCGAGAGTTTGGCGAAGATCCGTATTGATCAATTCGACAAAAAGATCGGGAATTAGTGAGCATTTCTCGTGAGCTGTGACAAAATTAGTTGTCAGAATGTACTTTCGCAGTGCCAAGCGAAATACCGATAGAGGTGCGTAGGAATTACGAAAAGCTTCTCGGTATCAGTGCAACACGCAGGAAGAATGCTCTTCCGGTGAGGATAGTAAGTGTGGGATCTGAAAATGCACAAGTAAAGAACAAAACTCCATGAGCCGAGTCCAAGTAAATGTATCAACAGACACCAACAAGATGGCGACTTCCAATTTGACCGTTACACTTTTCTTTCAACGAAAGAACACTGTCATTAGTGTTCCGCGCTCCTCCAACACACACCACAGAAGTACTGAATCCCCAGGTCCCACACCTCGGGTAGGCCATGTCACAAGACCTCTCCCGAGCCACCCCAAATCTCCTCTGCCCGCAACAGGTTTATCTACGATGGACTTCAATTCAAGACAAAATACCGATGTCAGTACATATGAATTACGAAACGTTTTCAGTGATAGATTGATATTTTCAAAAATGTCACACAATCGACCAAAATGATGGGGTGGAATTCAAAGTGTGGTCAGTCGATGATAAATGAACTTGTCGTGCGAATACATTCGAGCGAAAGAGCTTACAAATCTCTGAAGTTAATATCATGGTATTGTCTCTAGATGACAGGACAAAATATTGTGGGAAGAATATGATCGGTTTTGCGGTTGTTGCCAAAATGGAACTTAGTCGTGTCGGCCGACGAAATAACTCTGGAATAATCATCGAGTGATTCTAAAAATGGACTCTTCATCCATGTATGCCCCGTCCGATTCAAGTGAGACTACATATGTAGTGTTTACAAATCATTTGTAACCAACACAGTTGACCATGTAGATTATGTATTCTAGTAGCATGCAGTTTGGCATACTTTTGAAAGCTCCTTAGTTTCAGAAATGATGATTTATCTTTCGATGATATGGGAGCAGGTATTTGATGCGCTTTAGCTTAAAACAAGGAGAACGAACATGTGACCTGATGCATGAGAGAATGAGTGACTAACCGGAATGCAAACAGAATGAATTTCTCCAGTCTTACTCAACTTAAGGCTGATAATTCATAGAAATCCTAAAGCACTCGTTCCCAATGGCTGTTCACATTGACGGTGCTGCACAATCGACCAAAACTGGAATTTCAAAATAGTCTTCTCCGGGGAAATGAAATCCAACAAAGTGTTGCAGAATTTAAATGGTGCTCAGTGGATGGTCACCGTATAATTACTGGGAAATACAGTTGAGCAAATAAATTCACATTTCATGCGTAGTCATTAAAGTAACACATTCGGCCTTCGAGTACTTTCTCCTTCTGTAACATTATGCACGATATTAATTCAAAGGCGGGTCTACTCATCCCTGATTCACTATCCGCAAATGTACAGTTTTTTCTGGAAGTGGGTTGTGATGGGCTGCTGTATGGATATGATTTAAACTCGGGACAACAAGGTTTGCAGTCCACTATGATGGTCGTTTGACGAACTGGCTGTGTTTGGTCACATGATCCGTTCACGTCCACCCCAGTCGTAACCGATGGCAATGTGGTCGGTCTACGTTCAACTGTGCGATGGTTCAGACATTTTCAGAATCCCTCTGCGAAAGACATGTACTCGCTAGAGGCTCCCCACGTTCAGAAATTATTTGGATGAATCAGTCACAGTCATCAGTTCTACCGGCTAGAATTTCTAATCGGACTCCTATATACCTGTCTGCTTCACTCAGACTTCCAACTTCAGCATTCAAATCATCAGTAACGACTAATATGTCCGTAGGAGGCACACCGTAGAGCAGCTTAGACAAACAACGGCAGTACTCGTCTTTGGTCTCAGGAAAGCTACAGTCAGTCAAAATATACATTCGAAAGAACTACAAGCCCTAGACTACTGCTTTTGACGTGCACAAAACAATCCACCCGAAGCGCACATAAACCACCGCTGACTGGGATCGAGTCGAACAGTGCGAAAATTGAAACAAGAAGTCGGTTTTATAGATAGAAAGAGAAGTGCTATCGCTGAAGTCGGGTCTTGTACGTGCTTTTCGGGTCCGAAAAACATCTAGTTTTGGAGTTTCGAGAGTCCTAACTAGAGCAGCGAGTTTCCCCGTTTACCAGAGTGCACAAGTGTTGAAAGCATCTAAGTAAATGCAACGATCTGGTCTCAAGATAAATTCGCTGTTGTTTTCTCTATTCAAGTTATTATTCCTATTGAGGGATACAAGTCCTGAGCCACTACTCATCACGGACTATCGTATCACTTACAGTATGAATGTGCGGTATAAAGAGCAAACATATGGGAAAACTTTCCCGCGGACATCACGGCTGTCCATTCCACAGCTGAGGTTTCTCTCTGGAAACGCTAACCGGGGCCTTTGACTCAAGAGTCTGACCGACAAAACAGTGGGGTATTGATCCAGAACAAGAATGTGTCTGAAGCATCCACGAAGAACCATATTCTGGTCTGTCGTGTAAAACCTCATTCTTGTGCACTTTTGCTTTATTATTGATCCGCCTTTCGGATTCAGTCCCAGGCTTATTGCACTTAGTGGATCAATCAAAACGTGAGGTGGGGGCTGTTCAGCTTCATTGGGTGAAAACGGACCAATGAAATACGATGACTTCTACTATCGAGAGAAACCCAAAGTACTACTCTCGTACGTCCAAATGGTGAGGGACTTCTGGCCGCTACATTGTTTCTCTCTCCAGGTTTATTTGCTGGAATGTTCTGTGGTGGAAGCGGATAGAACTAGGTTTTGATAGTAAACCGAATCAGAAAGACTGAACATCGTCTGGCCTCTACCCATCGGCCTGTAAGGCGTGATTTCATCTCATTTTAAAGGAAGCCATTCTGTGTAGCTGTTTGGGTCGCGGAGGCATGCAAGCAATCACACCCAGCCAATTTACAGTCTCGCCTTGATGGTTTATTACGAAAATTCTGCTAGTGACAAACAATGAACCTTCCTGTTGATACTCCTCAAAACGCTGCGGCAAGATTCCTTTCTTACTGAAATGCGAGTTGAAAGAATAATTTAAGCTTATTCTTGCAAGGCTCAGACTACTGATGGTCTACTAGAGTAACGACGCCAAAATCCGAAAGATCTTCGTGATTACTTATACAATCCGTTTTTCTTGGTCTAATTCCGGGTAGTCTACGACTTAATGCAGTTGATGTCAATAAAAGAAGAAGAACGCCGGAGGATACACAATGAACCGCAGCCGTTTTATACCTGAGACTGATCGTGGTCGGTGAATCAAACCATATCCATTGCAGCTTGAGTGATTGCTTTGCAATTGAATCATGTGTGATCTCTTTTTTTAATAATTGGTTTTTGGCAATCTCCTTTAATCATGAATGCTGCATTACCTTTGTCTTTAGCAAAACATGGACCATTCAATAAATCTCGAGCTATGCAGAAAACTTCCAATAGTTAGAAGATGTCACTGGTGCCCCATGAAGGATCCTCCAAAATTCGTTCGAATGCTTGCATTTGGATTATCGGAAGCCCCACGGTTGATGACAATGCAAGAAAAACAACGGAACCCCATGCGAAAGTTGACGGAACAAATAATTCCATTTTCAATTCCCAACTAGGAATCACTCATCTTTCCGATTTTTTTCTTCAAAACTTCGGTTTTGAACACCTATCTCCTCTGTTTCTGTAGGCAAACATTGCCCAGAGCAGAATGCTTGACATGAACCAACTTACATGATATGACTTTTGCTCGACGACGGATGCTTCAGCGTCTCTCACTCATATTGTATTCTGGTCACCAGATCGCAAAACCCAGGCCGTCAGATTTCGTCATTTGAATGTAACTATTTATTTAACTATGTAATCATGTCCAAACGAATCCAGAATCTTGCGGATTGCCAATTCAGCAAATATACCATGTAGCTATTGTTTGGATGTTTTCCCGATTGGCCCAGTTCAATGAAATACTACTTAAACGATACCATCACATTTCCTGCCCTCTACCTTTTTCTATTCCACGCCTGTACATGATGAATATCTTCTTACGCGGAACGGCAATGATTTATAGTTCCCTAATGCAACACTGATATCTGGTCATTCATCGATCGATGGCCACTGAATCAATGAAGTAATCTTCTGGTCGTATCCACGAAATGAAACCTCATCTCATCAAATGCTCGGTGATTACCGGTCTAAAATGATCTCATCATGTTTTGTAACAGCTATACAGGTTCTTATCCTGTTCACTCTCAGTTCACGTAAGTCAATTTTTACTATTGTCTATAAATTGAATTGGCAAAGGCTCACCTTTCTCGTATCTGTTATTCCTCTTCATTTTTATTACTTACAACGTATTGTGATTTAGTGAGTGTCGCATATACATACAAAACATAATTAGGTGATTCGTAGAATAATTTACCACGTAGCATCAACTCTCGACTTAGTTGATAAGCTGCTGACGTTCATTTTCGAACTCTACTATGTCATTCCGTACTTGAAAACCACTCAACCTGGCTTAATCAGCGCTACCTGCTGATAAAGCCTCAGTGGGACTTAATCAATGAGATTTCACCGTAAGACTCATTGTTGTCCCCAAAATGTTCCACTCTGTTGCGGATGAGGAGATTTTCGGGTTTGAAAGATAACGAGTAATTGAAACTGAATTATGTGTGACTGCATTTTCATTACCTCTGATTTCGGTGATCCGTGTTTTGATTGCATCATGTATCATCATCAGTCTATTTATTTTTGCAACCACGAATGTTGCATTTGGATGCTTCAGTTTACCGTGCTATCTCACAGCGTAATCGAGTTGAGATCAAACTAAGTGAAGAGATAAGGTTGGGAACTGGCACCGGGACGGAGAATCATACAGCCGAAGTGGAAATGCATATGTAACCACGTCTGTGACTGCAGCACGTGGTCGTGTCACTCAGTTCTGTAACGAGACTGGAAAATGGGTTTGCGAATTGTGTTTCTACACGCTCAGTATGCAAATGACAACAGAAATGACATCAAATGAGGCCAGGCTCAACAACTGTTTCAGCAAGCGGCGACACTTACATTCAAACAAAGCCGAAAGAGCTACCTCCAATCTGACCAGTAAATGTCGAACCATCCAGTAAATTTTGTAGACCTAAACCCATTTACCAAATGTATCCTATTACGTCAAGCTCACTGGTGACGATTTTCATATTCCTGCGGCCGTAACCTGCTTAGCTTAGGCGATTGCACCAATGACTCTAGTCTCTAATCCCCAGCATCCTTAGCCTTACGTCAACATTGCCTCGATCAAAAGATGGGTGTTCTTCAGGACAAATGTCTGATCCTATCATAACGTCAGGTCCTAATATACTGAGCGGCAGAATAAGCAAACCATCAGATGTAGCTCCTGACATGTGGTGGGCTTGTTCGGATGTCGTATCGATTTGAACTTGTGGCTGAATTAACATCAAAAAAGATTGAGCTCACCAGGCACTGACTCAACTACTGTTAGATGTGACAAACAAATAACAGCATACGCTTCAAACTTTGCGATTATCAACGGTAAATTTACTGTTCAAAAGAGAGAATATAACAGGCTGACCATCCTTCCATAAACAAACTCAACAAAAGATTGTTCCTAAGCAAAACTATTGCTATCATTGTCGAAGAAAGCGAATAATATATGATTTTGATTACATTGTTATTATTATTACTGAATGCGATCAGCTTTCTTGAGTAGGGACATTATTAACAAGTTGTTTGCATATATAAAAGACTGGTTATCAAACTTGGTAAAGGGTTCCCGTAGACCGTCACAACGACGATCATCTCATTAGTAATAGCTCTGAAGGCTACATCATTTCTATCATGTACTTCATTTGTGCAATAATATATAATATAATATAATATACACACATATGTATGGTACAATGCTGATATAATTTAAATATTATATTTCATTTTTTCTTTATAAACATTGTGATCATTTTGAAAAGTGAAAATCTGACAAAATCTCCCATGTAATCGTCTTCATGTTCTCAGCGTGTGTTCGGGCGTCTACGTTCACTGGGTCGAGTAAGTTCCCAAATATATCAAGTGCATATAGCATCTAACTGACCTTTCATCTAATGAAGCTCCTTGTGTGGTGGAGCCACTAAATTTCGAACGGCTTCGAACCATAGGTTGAAGCGCCAATGAGGGTGCAGAATTTTATTCTGCGGTTATGTTCGACACCAATAACCACTTCTGTATTTACTTTATTTCAATTACTATTTATATGCTGTATTTAAGTGAGTTTAGTGTGTGCGATAATACCGATGCAGTATTTGTCTCCTCTCTCCTGTTTGGTTTCACATTTTTCCCCAGTGTTTGAAGTCCAAATATCAACGAAACTACCAGTGAAAGATTGGGTTAAAGAAGCAAAGAAGGATTCAGACCCCTTCTCACTATGGGATCCAACATGTTTCAAGGTAGGCAGTTTCTTAACAAGTGTACTTTTATCTGTCAGTGGCATGGTTTGCTTGGTATTTAACCAGTGGTTTTGCTAGTTGCAATCTAACCACGGCTTGTGATAACATATACTCCAGAATCCCTTTCCTAGTAACGGTAGGCCAACTAGACTATACTAAGCCAAAAAACACAAAACAGTATCACGAAACAATATTGATTTTGCCATGGATTCAGCGAACTCACATTCATCCATCGAACAGAAGTCGATAAATGATTTTAAACAAAACAATTTTAGAGAAAAACCTTGATTTCATTGAATGCTCAATTTGCTTTTACTTATCATGCATTCCATCGTCTTTTGGCTAGGTTGAAAGTCATTCGTGCAATAGATGTGCGGTGTGGAGTCAAACGGTATGGTGGTGATCTGTTAGTCAGTGGTAATGCTGAATCGACGATTGATAGTCGGTTTTAGGTGTCATTTCTCGCTTCGGAAGCTCTGTCTTTGGCCAAGGCAATTGAAGTGTCTGAACTGATCGCTTTTATGCATATAGATCCGAGATTAATAGACTTATGGCGGCCGTTTTAGCCGTGGCCAGTGTCCGCAGTCGGACTGCTTTTGATCGGTTGGAAGGAGGGCGGGGATGACAGGGTAAAAACACTGAAGGAGTCATTTGGGCCAATCTTATAGCCGCTATCGACTAGGTGATCAACAACAGAACTGTTGATTGCGCCTTTTTTCCAGTGACTCTGTCACTTTGAGTAGCGCTTTTTGATGCCTAAAGATAGACTCCTCGCCTTGCGATCCACATTAGATACGCTACATACGTGCTTGAAAGAATAGGTAATCATGGACTAAGTCAGCTCAGGTCACCGGCCCTCCACTTGCATTTGGATCATCAACGAGGTAGAGATCATTCGTTTCAGTTTTGCAGCTGGGAATGTGGATTTCACAACTGTCCACGGTGATTTAGTCGGCCGTTCTGTATTCTCACCTCTTTGGCTTATTACTTTCCAAATAAAATCCCTCCCTTTATATGCAAACGTCGCTGTACGAATACAGTTGTTTCAATTTTCCTCAAGGCGAACTTCTGTGGGTCGCAGTTCTTCATGTAAACATTTCTGAAACATAAGTGACGAAGATTCAAGTGGTCATAGTAGTCAAATTTGGTGAGTGAAGAAAATTCAATAAATCAATATAATTAAGGAAGCAACAATGCCCACAAAAAATCCACGTATTCAGTTTGAAAAATGAGTGTCCACGGGGCTTCAAGGTCGCTCAAAGATGATATTCATTCGACTGGTGAGGAAAGCTTAGTACCCTGAATATTATTGTCTTAGACCGGTGAATTATAAGACGCTAACTAGGAACTCTGGTTGATTCGACGACTATTTCATACGAATGCTTCAAAGGATGAGACAAGTGGAGGGTATCAGTACAAAAATAATTTTCCGGACACAAGAAATCATCTTTCCTGTATGCTGCATCGAGTGGCGACGCCAGAAATTCGATCCTGAATGGGCAACTTTATCACTCATAAAATCCCGTCAAACCTGCTTGGATTCATGTGTCATTCAAGCTGTATGCTTTTGGGTATACTACAATGTATGTCGCCATTTTTAGTTTGTCAGTGCCATCAAATCTGTGGATAACCAATTGAAGGAAGCGCTATATACTTGTCACAGTGTACCAGGCGGAGATGAAAATACTCGGTTGAAAATCTACCTTTTTATTCCGCCTGAAAGGCTTGCACCGGAAAAACAGGAGCCATGTTTACGTGCGGCATACAAGAAAGCTTTTGATGACTGGAAGGCTGGAGTGAGCGCAAATTTCCAGATTCGGCCAGAACAAGTCCAATTTTCGTGTGAGCTATCTGTGTAGCTTTAGTTAATGACAATTGTTCTTACATTGTGTGTATGGTCGTGGTTGGTTGATTGTGCTAAATTGGCACCAGTGTTCATCAACGTGGAAGTTCTAGGTTTAAATCCAGCCACCAAGGGTCACCCAAGCCGTAGGAACAAATCCGCTTCCGATCGATTTAAAGATTATATATATATATATATATATATATATATATATATATATATACAGCTAAATTGACACACAGATCGACTGATTGGCTGATATCCAGATAAGATATAGAGAATAATAAATTAAGGGAAACAGAGGTGCATTTGTCTTTTTGTGAGAAGAACTGTTCATGTTGCAAGTCACTGCAGGTTTAAACCATTTCATGCTGCGTCTTATCACCTAGAGTGGTCCTAATTTTCCGCGAGTGATTAACCCCTGAAGTTGAAGCTTCATGTCAATAGACCCCATTACCACCATCCTGTTGCCTTTATTCTTTGTGACAGCAATCTTCAAAAGATTCACAGCAGAAGGTATGTTCATTTTTATGACTCCAAGCCTATTCTTTTGGTCCTACTCTAACCTTTGATCACAGTTGCTTCGAAAAAGGTTTATTTGGTATCGTCACGTATGGCTGAAAAGCAAAACTCCCTTATATGTACCGATTTGCTGAGCTATGTTGAACAGTTAGACACCATTCGTAGGTGGTGGGATACACCTTCAACGAGTGTGACTTATCCCAGGCGAATGGCTTATTCGTATTTTGACTGATTCTGGTACCGATGAGTCTTTGGTTTAGTTTGATCTCCGACATCGAACTAAGACACTACGCATGAGAAATCAACATAAATATCATTGTCAAATCAGGTTATTATATGAGCGGCATAAAAGGGGCAATAAGTAATCATGACCACTTCGTAGTTCACCCGAACTAGCCAGTAACTTATCAGGTTCACTTATTCCATTGAGATCTGTTCAATAACATGGAAGTAGAGTACTTGAGAATGCTTCTTGAACGAATCTTATTTCGTTGGGGGGGGGGAGAGAATGAGTCACGAAAAAATGAGAATAGCCCTTCGGAACCAGCTGCCAATATGGCAACTTAAACTGAAGTGCCAAAATGGATTATATGCTTATACTCAATAGCTGACCTTTACCGAAAAGACAGGTTGCCAGGCACGGGTTCTGATATCGCAGGTCACCTTTTTCTGGGTGATATCACCATCGAATACTCGGGTGTAATCCGCGGAAGGATCGATGATATCTGTGGAGCGGATACTTCAATAAATTCGACTGGTGGCAAGTTTCGGTATTTTTCAGGTGTGATTTATTTCGGGAGCTTTATGTCTGCTTGCTTAGACTTGATCTAAATTACCACTGACCTCACAATAAGCAAGCTCAAATTCGCCGGAATGCGGTGGTGTCTGTATTTTCTCTATTCGCGGTTGAAAACTCTCATTTGAGGTTATATTCTGTGGAGACCGGTGAGGCCGATCTTCGTTTCCAGAGAATGGTTCATTCGTTCGACTAGCAACTACTTACTACCATGGTCAATTTGAACATAAAACCTCCCGGATGGAGCCAAAATAACTGAACACCCTTGCGCAATCACTTGAGGTATGCAGTTCAACGCCTGAAGTGGTTTTGTCCATAACAATAATTTTGGTATCCATTTGACGACCTGTTTAAGCCATCATTAAAGCAACTGAAAAACAAAATACTGCTACTGCTTTCGGCAGCCAAAATGGAAGACCTCGGGCCGTGCCCGAGATTACTGAGCAAACTCTGCACCGACCAAGAGAATAACCCATATCCAAACTCGAAAACAACACCTTGAAATACGAAAGGAATTTACCCACTGTGGAGCAATCAAAACTCACAGGTAGCTAACTCAGCTCTTGGTAAAAGATGACAAAGTGTGAAAATCATGGAATAAATTTTATTGCGACAAAGTTCTCTGAATGCTGCACACCACTTGTTAGTAAAAGTCGGAGTGTAATCATAGAAGTTAGCAGGCTCAGCCGATATGCTCACGCGAATAAAGGCCATACTATCGACAGTTATGATAAACGGAAACGATATGAGATTTATTCTTGAAAAGTCTAGGGGCGCCCAATCCAAATTCAACGTGATAAAGCCAGTGGTCCTGACGGGTGGTCATCAAAAGTGGTGACTGAATAGGCTCTCATTTCATCCGCAGCATTAACACTTTCATTTACTCAGCCTCGTTAAACAATGGGCTACCAAAGACGCAGATTCCACCTACTTGTTATCTTACATGCAGTAGGTTTTAGTCCATAACGCAGCCGTTAATCTACCTATGCTGTGATTCCTGCTCAACCCCTTTACTTGTACTTGATCAGTGAGAGAAAATGGCAAACTATTGACGGAGCCACCAGATCTAGTTATTCTTTTGAAATGCCGAGTAATCACTCACCGATTACTGAAAGAACCAGTATATCGTTCTTTATAGCTGATATGTGTTGTTTTTCGGTACATTTGATGTTCCAATACACCGCTGTTATGCACCATGCCAATCCGTAACCGTAAAATCGTGCGGTCATGAACACCTTCCCGCATCAATTTCGAGAACTCTCTGCAAGCAGACTAGACTAGGGCCTGAATTGCATGCGGAGCCCCCGGCTTGGAATCTTGACAAAAACTATAGAACCAGATTCACAGGAGTGAAATCCGGAGAACTGAGAGGCCATGGTATCAGTTCCTTCGCTCCGGTCCATTTCAAATGGAATCTTTAATCACTCACTTCTTCCGTAGGATGAAGTCTCATTTCCTCAAAGTGGGTAGGTTAATCATATCAGGGACGGGCCAAGCAATAGGAACAACAAGGCTCACGTATGAAAGCTAACCATCACGTCTACCACAGGGTAATATCTCTAACCAGGTTGAGTCAAGCAATCAATGCTTTCTTTCTACTTGAGTAATTATTACCGCTGACCACATAAGCGGCACAATAGGATTGTGAACAAGCTCGTCTTTAATAATTTTATTCATGCTGTTACATCATATTTCGGGCGAGAATATGCCGGTGGGACGGGTTTATTAAATGGAGGCGAGGGGAGACAGAACAAGGTTTTCATGCATGATACAGGCCTATCTTTGAACCGTGAATAAGTGTGATAGACGGAACTATCCTGACTGATGGATTACTGGTGATTGCAAAACCACCTGTTGGACCATGAAAGTCTCACTGCCCACACAAAATGTTTTTGACCACGAATACCTACAGCTTCCACTCTGTCAAGAAGTCCCAATTCACCTGTCCTGGTTGTCTTCTTTGAACCCTGTATATTGGCCCGTGACAGTCCCAGTATTCCCTGCCTAATAAGGATTTTGTACGATGCAGTTTCCACACTATAAAACTAACACGATATTTGGGATAACAAGAGCTAGCTACTCATTACATTATTTGAGTTTTTGAATCAAACGGAATTTTGGGGAGTATCTTCTGCTGCATTGTTTGCGTATGACTAATAGCCCCCCGGTAACTGGTTGTAAAGATTCATCGAGAGTGAACAAACAAATTCAAGTCGCCATGTTAGGAACAATCTTTATACTGGTTTGGTCCTGAACCTATATTATTTGCAAGCATTTTCTATCTTCATTTTATCAAACCAGTTACTTAGTGCCGTTCGCGTGTAGACCTTGGGTTTTAAAGTAGAACACCAAAATCTTGCATCAACAAACGCGTGATAATTTGTTTTTTGACTCCTACTGAGTCGAACTTTTTTACCCTCCTTTCTATGACAGTGTTGATTGATGTTATCTTTCTCTGTGGAACCTGGATCTGTGCTTTGTCCGCTTGTTGGTCTAATCTGATCGTGTCACTCATTAGTGAGCTCTGGTTTCTAACATATGTTATCGCTTCGTGGGCTGACTCGTCGTTTCCCACGACGACTCCGTCAGTGTTGCTATTCACCTATAGTCCTCCTCATTCCCATGTGGGTACTTAATCCGCTCTGTTAATTTTTCATGACTTCCTGCCACACTTGGCTAGGCCCCATCTTTTAGGCTAATGCCTGATCTTTGACTGTACCCTCCCTTTCGATCGCGCCATGTTACCGCGTCCGTCCTTCACCACGCTCGTTGCTAATCTTCCATCATCAGAGTACTTCTCTTCTGACTGTTTATTGGTCAAAAGCTTCTCATAAATAACGACTCCCACCGTGAACCATTTGAATAACTCTTTCATCACCGCAGACTGGGATTGATGTCTATTTTCGCCTGGGCGTTTTGATGCCTTTTTCGACTGTTTTGATACGGCGATCGAAACAGCATGGTGAACAAGCTCGTTTTCAGTTATTCGTACTCATACCCATACATAACATTAAATATGACTCAAACCAACAAAGGGGTGTGATCATCCAAATCTGTCTGTGCACGTGTGTGTGTTTGCATGTGAAATTGATCACAACGAAGAATGTTCGAGTGGTTGCACACGTGTTCGGGAACAAGAAGTGGATGATCATCCCCTTTGTTGGTTTGAGTCATATTTAATGTTATGTATTGGTATGAGTACGAATAACTGAAAACGAGCTTGTTCACCACGCTGTTTTGTTCTCAATGTGTTCTGTGGGATTCTTCGTACATATGGCGATCGGTTTGCCAGCAATCAGAGGTGTCATTTTTATTGTTTGATAACCCAATCCAGTAGTACACGTTGAACAACAAACTTGCGTTCTCTGCCGTAGGACTCACAGTTCGTTTATCTGCGGGTCACTGAATAACGGGACCACATTCATGTACTGTAGTGTTTCGCGTATTGTTCCGGATAAACACTGACAGATAGGTGACTGCAGAAACCTGAATTCGTTCACTGGATGACTTTTTATCACGCTGGGTCGTGCGTTGACTATTTTCTCAATTCATACTACGATTTCCTCGGTCATTCACACGATCGGTGGACAGTAATTGCAAATATAATCAAATAATCGGGGTGGAATTTGAAACTAAACTGCATAAAACTCCATATGCAAATACTTTTCTATTGCTGACCATGAATTTGAAACACAGTGTGGGACCGTAGAATATTGGCAAGTGGTGGTAAGGGAGTGCTACAGCTCGAATTCCATACGCGTTTCTCAGTTTTCAATAATGAAGGAGAAATGGCATTTTAGGGGCTTGAACCATCGGAGTACTTAAAATCTATCCAAAATTCACATTCAACATTATCTACTTAGTTGACTAACACCAACCTCTGACGCTTTATGGACTTGACCGATCCCCTTCATCGGTACAATCTGATCTCAAATGTTGATCGCGTCGTTGCATATGCACTTTGTCTTGGTCAATGTGGTAAAGTAGCAGTGTGCATCCAAAACTCTTCTGGTCCATCCAAACCATCCTCATTGGCCAGCATCGGCAGGCAGGATGATCTCTATGACTTTGAGGTTATTTCCTCAATACTCAGATTAAACGTGAGTCAGTCATCATGACGAAAGGGGTTCGTTAAACATTAGTTATCGATCAATGCTAAGAGCTTTGTTAAAATTTCTCCAGCGCAGTCTAACCAACTTTTCTCGTTGGCTGTTCCATCGTACTATCTTTTGAATACGTTATGCACAATAGTCACACATTCGTTCAGGTTCACTCCGTTACATTCTCAGACGTCTTCATTGATACTGTCATCCCCATGTGCGTTCTTCTTCCCAAATTGATTTGTCTTGCAGAAGAGGAGCTAAGAAGTGAGTTTCAACTGGAATTCTTTATATTGGGTAGACAATAGAACGCGTTTCACTTTTTCCTCCAATCTAGTTCATCCCAAATGCCAAGCAGCTCGTTCGGATAACAATTTGTGAATTGTGGTATTGCACGGATCGTGAATTTTCATCGTTATCTTAGTGAAACCCGCGTGACTGTCCAATATTAGGTCAAAATATGGCATCCAACGAACCCTGTTGGTAATTGCACAACACTGCTGTCCATCAATTATTGGTTGGCTTAGAAATATACCGTCTGTCAATACACATAACGGGACCATAACATTCATCTAACAAAACAATATGCACAATAGTCGCACATTCGTTCAGGTTCACTCCGTTACATTCTCAGACGTCTTCATTGATACTGTCATCCCCATGTGCGTTCTTCTTCCCAAATTGATTTATCTTGCAGAACAGGGGCTAGGAAGTGAGTTTCAACTGGAATTCTTTATACTGGGTAGACAGTAAAACGCGTTTCACTTTTTCCTCCAATCTAGTTCATCCCAAATGCCAAGCAGCTCGTTCGGATAACAATTTGTAAATTGTGGTATTGCACGGATCGTGAATTTTCATCGTTATCTTAGTGAAACCCGCGTGACTGTCCATATTAGATCAAAATATGGCATCTAACGAACTCTGTTGGTAATTGCACAACACTGCTGTCCATCAATTATTGGTTGGCTGAGAAATATACCGTCTGTCAATACACATAACGGGACCATAAAATTCATCTAATAAAACATGAGGAAGAATACCAAAATAATGCTGGACGACGGATTCATACGAGGGTTAGCCCCCCTGAAGATATACGTGATCAGGACAGTATCTACTTTTCACCAATTTTGACCTACAATATTTAGGATTAGCTTTAGCCGGACTGCATTTTACTTGGCACTTGAAATTAATGTGACTACAACAATTAGTATTTATCTCACAAGAAGGAGGTATGAATGACTTTTGTATTGTAACACGAACGCGAACTCATCAAAAGAAATCGATGAACGCACTGTTGTTATGCTTTGTTATCACTGAAACTGATGGTGTTTGACCAGATTATTCTTTTTTTGTCCCTGGATTCAGGGATAAGACGTTCATACCACGCCACTGATGGTCAATCATTTTGGTGAAGAGTGGTTTTTTGTGTTTGAATCCATTGGGATGAAACTGATACGCCCGGCCGAACCTCAAGAGAGTCTTCCCTCTAAGGTCATCATCGGTATTTACACACCGTCATTTAGCTGATATCTGCACGGAAGACATTTTGTCTACCACCTCTAACTCTCTTTTTCTGTTGTAAATTGTTTGGAAAAAGACTGAAATAGAAACTAATTAGGCAGTCGATCCAGTTATTGGACTGAAAATCATAATTTGAGTATGTCCGCTATGTTAATTCATTTTCCAAGCACATAACTGTCACCTGCTTTGCAGTGACAAACTGCTTATTTTGCAATGTTTGTGATTTTTCCTTCTACAAGGTTGGATAAATTCATTATTCCCGCAGTGTAAGACCGATATTCCAAAAGCTGGTAAGAATATTTTACAGCTGACACTTTTGCTCATCACTTTGAAAAACGTCATTCGCAGATATTGAAAGCCTTTTTAGCTAAATACAGACATCCACTGGACTCTTGACTTTCGCCCACCAATCTTCATTATATGGATACTTCCTTTATGACCAGTGTCAGTCAGCTCGGTTTTGCATGAAGGAATTTCCATCTCTTAAAGTGCATTTGTCTGCGTGTGTACACAATGAAAGCAACTGAATCTGTTTGATTATCTCGTGCAAAGACAAGTATGTTTTGATCAGATATTGGCCATGTGAGATGTGTTTAGACTATCATATGACTGTAACCACTCCGTCGTACGGTAAACGTTGTCCAACACCTATGCCCCCGTGAAATTTTTATTATTCATTCACATGAGGTGAAAGAGTTTCATTAAGATCTTTCACGCTTTTATCTCTTAGAAGTCGAAGTTAAAACAATGACTGGTTTAGGTAAGTGTACTATATTTCGAAGAAACCTGTTTACTGTCCTTTAAGAAGTTTATAATTTTCGAATAACTGATCAAGGTGAAGTGCGCGGCCGAGAGAAATACAAAATGGATGGAAAAGTACGAGTTAAATAAAAACTTGAGTGGCTGCATCATAACTGGTTGCTGGACAGTCCACATCCCATGATTGCCAGATATCCTACGAATTACACTGGGGTCAATGTCAGCATTTTTTATGGGCCTTAAATCAAGACATGCAACAGTTTCATTCACTATGAGAGGGAAGTAATCAGCTGTCACATAGTTGCATGCCATTAGCGATTTAAGGGACGCATTCTTCTCAACCAAGGTATATTTTGGTTCGATTTGTCAGGGAATCTTGCAAAAAACGGGTACATCTAGGACAATTGCAAGCTTTCATGTGAGCTACCCATTGTTTTCAGTTGGTAATAGCAGAGGAATTGGTAATGTAATGGACGTGTCCCTAGCGAAGGGGATGTAAACTTTCGGCCGATAGCTTTCGTTGCGGTTTGTGGTATACTTTTTCTCGTTGTGATACTTTATTTGATAAAGGATATTCGCTGTGTAAGGCTTCATCCGGAAGTATCCTGGACAAATCTGCGAATGGGTTTGCAATTATTAACAAACAGGCCGGGATGCGTGTTAACGAATTCGTGAAGTCAGTGCTACAGAAAGCAAACATATACAAATGGTTCAGTTGAGCAACACAAAGTAGAGAGCTGTTCAAGGTGTAGTACGTAAAATGCGAACTTACGACCCTTTACAAAAACGGCGGCAACGTAGTTCGAATATATCACCTTTTCTGCCAGACTTGCCCGAATGTACATCACCGACGTAGTTCTTATTCCCCGCTTTCCTTTTACATGTATGTGGAAGCGCTTTTCACCCAAAAGAAGATAGGGAAATTAATCAACATTCGAGTAGGATATCCCAAACAAAACACATTATAAGTTCATGCAATAGGTGGTGAGTTACTGATTACTGGATTAGTGCGTAGATAAGAAAAATGGCAATAAAAGTGCTTCGTAAAAAAGCGGACACTAAGGAAACGAGGCACAAAGGTCTACCGCAGTAGCTCATGTAATGTTGATGGTCAATAAATCCCTGGTCGGAGATAGAACAGTCTCCGGAGCAAGAATGGGGAGGGGTTTTTCCTTTTGGACACAATTGGAAGCGCCATATTATTCGGAGACACATTTGAAGGTTTCACTCTCCGTATCTAATAATGACAGCATTAAATGGATCAAGCCTGCAAGAGCATCCAGAGTGGAGTACGAAAAGCTGCAAGTAATGTGATTTAGTCCGAGTACATCTACCGATTGTATCACCATTTGCAATATTATATTTTTCAAAATACCTTAAAAGTAATCGATGTGCAAGTCAAAAACCGATCACTGTAAATGCTGAGATGTGGTCTTTATCATCATCAAAATTCCATAGTTTTTTCTCTGCCCATTTTTGTCCACTGTGCATCATCACATGCTCCTTATTTTCGGTCACTTCCAAAGGACTAGTACATGCTAGATTTGGAGACTCGTGCTTCGCTTTTCTACGTGAAATAAAATACAAAGCGTCTTGCTATACTTGAGTGGGTGCAGAACAAAGTCGTACTTTGGAATCCACAAAGGTGATGTTACTAAGTCAAGCAGAACTCTAATCTCGGTACATATGTCCATTTCTGGTGCGCGCGTGCTGCCCCCTAATACCATCCCCAACCGCTTCGCAGTGGATTCATTAAAACGTGTGGCAAGCAGGAGCACTTGATTTGGTCATGGAGTTGGTGTGTAAGATGCTGCACAGCGGTGACCTCAACTAGCTTCTTCTAAAGAAATACTATCAGAACTCACATGGGCCGAGCTCTGAACTGACTCCACACAGGTGTACTCAGATGAAGGGCCAGCAACGTTTGGCACTGAAGAGATACAGAACCACATGTAATATCAGGAAAAGAGTGATGAGATTGAATGTGTTTGACACACAATTGTTCACTTCGAGATCGAGTCCCAGTAAATGCTCAGTGGCCGTGCATTTCTGATGACTCCCAACAAGAATTAAACAGCTGTCACAAGTTCTACGGTTTTCTGTAGTTAGCTGGATGGTATTGCTACAGGCTTGATCAAAATGTACGATTCTCATCTTCTACACCTCATAAGCATACAGGGGTTTTGGAATCTCACCGCTAATGATAATTCTATTTCGTATTTTATCCAAATATCGTTACTCAGTGCAATACATGGCTGTGGAAAAACCGCACTGGAGACTTAGATTCTCGTACAAAGATCGAGGGCAAACTATACCAATTTCAGATGGTCTTTTATTAATAATTAACTGGTATTACCGAGCCAAGCCTCAGATACTCTTGGCTAACAAAGCTCAAGCCAACTTCATGCAAAATAAGGTCCAAAACTTGAGTTGTACCAATACCTCTTGTGTCCTTGCTGAAGAGGCGTCCAGCAACCTGTATTTCATGTTCAAGAACATGTTATCATTTTACTTACTATATGTACAATAACTAGGTTGGTTCTCCCTAACGTCATTATTATTACAACTATGATCACCGATAATAATCAGAGATTAAATTGATTACATGTTGAACAAGATGAGCATTGTATTCTGACATAACAGACGACCGCTGTACGTTTGCTTTGAATTGATTAACTTCGTCCAAGAACCACGCTGATCATGTGAATACACCTCGATTCATTTTCATTCTCACAACAAAAGCATTTGAAATTGAATTAGAAATTGAACAAAATCCTTGGGAATTCCAAGTGACAACGGATGAAAACCACTATTCCGCATGGAGTTCGACATGCAGGAAGGTAAATTGACACCGCCAATGATGTTCAGTGCACTCAGGTCAACAAATATTCCATCGATGTATAAGATAAAATTATAATATTTGAAAACATTTATCTCCAATTCAGTACTGATTTCAGCTTTCAGAAAGCTGTTATTTTTGTGTCAAGCATATTATCTTCGAATGCCACGTATTTGAACCGTTGAAAAAAGTGTCAACTCAACCAACTCTTTGTCCTGATGAAAATTTCTCGGAAAGCCTCTAAATGAACTCACATACAGAATAAATCTCATTTGAAACATGGGAAAGCTCTTGTTGTTCCAGTTCATAGAAGCAACTGCCATGGTAAATGAGGTGATCCGGAACAATCTGATTGGATGTCGAAGTAATGAAACGGGAACAAAAACACAAATGACAATCTACATGGCTTTGTCCCCCACAGATCTGACGGCGGAAAGTTTTACCCCCTGCAAAACGAACTATTTTACGCAGTGGAAAGTCGCAATTAGCAAGAACTTCAAAATCCACACGGACAACGTTCATTTCCTCCGTAAGTGACCATAACAGTGTTGGGTTCCCAGTCAGTTATGTTCTACTCGCATATAAAGATTTCTAACCTGCATCTGAACAATCGACTACTTCATACAGTGAGACGCAGACCACAGTATCCATTTGCAAGGTCTCTAATATGTTTTCGTGACCCGTTCGGATCCTAATTTCTCGTTCATGAAATAATACGAGAGAGAAGCAAAATGCCTGTTTCTGGGACTGGAAATTTCGAGAAAACAGCCGGATTTTTTTCTACATTTTTCAGTTCTCCTCAGTGCATAGTAAAATTCAAAATAAAAACCAAGGAGACGTCACTGACAATTTAGTCCGTTGTTTTCTAGTAATTTTGGCAACTCTTGTGTAATGACATTTTCTTGGAGTACACTTCGTAAGCACCTTTTATCAGTAACGTAGTTTGGATGACAGTTATTTAAAATCACGTGCCCGTATATCGTTTGGGGCACAATACCAGCACTGGTTGGGTAAGGCGTAGGTTGTTGGAACCACAGGCCAGCCGTTGGAGCATGTGCTCGATCAGGTTGAGGTGGTTGGCGTATATGGTACACAGATCAGAAGATAAAAAAAGTTTGTTATCCTTTGTTATCTGAGGCAAACAGTGATTGGACGATGGATCGTGTTGCACAGTCCACGACATGGTGAAAATGAATACAAAACATTCGATAAAATTGGCCCGGTAGTACGTGTTGTCCTTCCAAGTGCGCTCCTTCACGAGATGTTTGGATACTTTAACTGACATGACCAGTTGCCGTAATAAGTAGCGTATTTACACTTAAAGTCTTTTTATATCTTCATAATTTCGTATGAAGATTTATTTTTTTGTTCTTATCGAGCTTCATTCTATTTCACTGTCTATTGGATGATGCTCCACGGCACAAAATAAAATAAACACAGAGAAGTGTAATGTAGTAGGTTGAAACAACCGAAATAAACCTAACTATTTAAACTATTTTCATGTCATCTGGCAAAGCAAGACAGTAGGCTTAACCATGTAAGTCGCAATTGACTGGGTAATACGTGATAGAGTGGTTTTTAAATGGCCAGGCTATGCTGCGGAATCATGCCTAATATGCCTTGGGGTTAAGTTGAGAGCGTACTCTCTGGACGAGACGAAATCAGCTTGGCGTTGACTGATCTGACCTTTACCGTTTCTTATTTGTCTTCCCTTGATATTATAAATGGGACGGAGTTATTCTCTCTCACTGATTAGTTTATCTTATTCTGCCAGATGAGCTATGTGTTCATTCTTTACTGATCGCTGGCTAAATCAACTTGGATGATTTCCCCCCGTGAAATCAGACAAATATTTGGTGGTAAGACCTGCTTAGCCTCCCCTACAAAAACTAGAATGCAAACATAAATAAGTACGTGGGAAAAACGAGAAGTGGCAACCAAAATGTGATTCAGTGGACGAATAACTGAGGTTTTTGTTTCCTTGAAATTTATTTCCGGTAAAAACACTCTTCTTAGAGCACTCTCCATCAATTGTGTAGCAGATCCTGAGCATTTTACGAACACAAGTTATTTTCATGTTTTGCACAACCCTGGCAGCAATCGCTCGTTCAGTCAATCTGCAAGGTATGTCAACTTTTGGTCACCGTCTTCAGCTATTTTACTGCCGTGTGAACACAGTGACGTGTATTTTTTTGCCAACCACAACAAAAGTACCAAAAACACGAATCATTTTTTCTTTTGGGTTATGGTCCCGAAAAAAGCATGTCAATACAGTTTTTAGAAGCTACGTATGAACCAGTTTAAGATGGTGCACATCCTTGTTTATTCCACTGAAGGTTTGAGGTAAGGAAGTTGATGTGAGCAGTTTCTACTAGTTATTTTTGCTTCACGTGATTAGTCCAATAAGTTCCACACATTTTAAAGTGAGCATTCGCAATGAGACCCCAAGGTCAACCATACAATCATTCGTTTTATGTCGGAAACCTCAGGGTAGAATGGAATGGAAAATTGGTGACCGGGGAAGTGGACCTTTTATGCATCAACGATTAAAAGTGGGAGAGGTTATTCGTACAACTCTTGCAGCAAGGACGCTTCCACACCTCAGGTAAGAAAGTTCGAACACCGTCACCGCTGGTTGGACTGGAAGTAAGCAGCAACGTGTTATCTTATAATTAGATCGTGCACTTGACTTACCGGGACCTTACATAGTTCACCATTGCAAGAATCGGTGTCAGACGGCAGATAATCTTTGATTACGCGGAGGATCTTTGGGAGTATAGAACCTGTCAGTTCCACATCGAAAGTAGCAGAACAGAAGCGGACTCGCTAGAGAATATACGTGCAAGTGGAAAGTCAAGAGAAAATAGGCACGTTCTGAATATCCACCAGGTAATATGGGTAATTCAAAATGAGGAAATCTGCATCAGTTTATGGAGACTCCATCCCGAAAGGAAGCGTAGTGAAAATGTTACATGATTCTAATAATATTACGTGGGAGAGCGAACACACAGAAGAGGGCAAATGATAACACTCACAAGAAACCGCTGAATGAGGTAGGCAGGAGTATTCAGTCTCTGGCAAACCTTCGGTTTGGCTGACTTTTGAAGCACCGAAATCATACGAATATGGTTATCAGAATGTAACAACTGATACTATTCTTCGTAGTCAGAATAGGAATGTGAACACCGAAGGGCTGTCATTGCTCCGGTAAACCCGACTGATGAAAGCATCGCCATTAGCGCAGTACATGTTTTATTGCTTTACTGTTGGTCAGAAGTCGCTAGGCTGCCCAAGCTGGCTTTGGAGCTTAGGAGCTTGAAATTAATTTGAAATAGCTTCAGATTGTTAGATCAGTAAATCGTCGTCACTTGAAATATGTGGTATGACAACCCGATAGTGATACGTTACAAGTGACTCGTACAACAGTATGATAATGCTCTTACCATAACGTAAACAAATCCACACAGCAGAAAATCACACGAGTGGATTTTTTTGTGATCCACACAGATCAGTGTGAGTATTCAGTGATATATCGCATTCTGTTATATTGTTCATCATTCAGTCAACACGCTAAACGCTACGCTGATGATCGTGGAGAGAATCACTGAATGAAATGAACCTTTTGTACATATTTGTCCTGGAAAAATGCGGATACGCTCACTTTTTTTGTTCAGCTATGAGGATACTGGCAAATGTTGAAAAAGCAACCGGCCTGGTCACGTCATCAGACTTGTTGAGTGAAGAGGACAAAATGGATATGAAAGTATTTGTAAGTCTGACCGGCTGAGAAGTAATCAGTTAGTTTGATGTACAAATAAATGTTAAGCTAAATAACCTAATGAATTCCACCCATTTGCAACGAACTTTGATTGAAAATATTCTTCGTGCTGCATCTGGTTCAATAATTGCTTCTACTGCTGAATCTAGTCTTCGCGGCCAACCGATGATTGTATGAAAAAACAAGTACCACACGATGTGAACAAAAATGTCATTTTCCGAGATGTTGGTATCTATTCCAATCTTATCGATCGCGAAAGTGACTCATGTTTTTTATATACCGTATAAAATGAAAAAAATTACACCAGGGTAAGCTGAAACGGAAGGTCTTGCAGAGGATTCGGTGAGGTTGGGGGAGATATCTTTGATTACTTCTAAGTCAGACATATAGTTTATGCCCAGCCTCTTGTGCTCGCAGCTCACAGCTTAGCGGAATATCTATGGCTTCAGATATTAGATCTAGCAACACCGTTGCGAAAATGATCCATTCAATTAGTCATGAACACGGCTCACCTCTGTCACTGAACTATTTGTAAATTGTGCTCAGCTCCTAATTCAGTGTCAAAACTGCACACATCTGTTTGATCTGAGTCATATGGAATTATGAGCTCTAATACTCTCCCATAAATTCATACCTGATTTTTCAGGTTGCACATAGAACGGGGTTTTCATCGATACCGGTTCAACCACAGCAGTTCGGTGTTTCTATTTTGGACACTAACCGGCGTTACGGTGGTTAGGTAGTGAGATAAGTTCGTCGATCGGAAAAGGAACATTGGTTTATTCGCTTGAAATGACAGGGAACAACAACGATTCAAAAGTCATTAAATGAAAATTTTAACTAATCACATCGGCTTTGGTATTAGAACGTCTGTGAAACGGCGCTAGTTTATCGCAAATAAACTACACAGTCACTGTGAACTTGTTTCGGTACTAAAGAGCTTTGATAGGCAAACAGTCGATTTTTATAATCACAAGATGATCTTCCGAAATATTTATTGATGGTGAGCCAAGGCTTATATTTAGAACGAAGACCTATGGTACGAAATTTCGATTTTCGAAATAATTAGTTTGTTATTATAACTTGGGCACGGGACAAAATTCACTCTGGAACAAATGACCAACAAAATATGTTTTTAAGTATCACCTTGTGATTCTAAAAATGGATGATCCGTCTATACACGCCGCTCAAAATTCAAATGAGGTTACAGCTACCAATCAATTGTGGAGTGGTCAGGAACACGAAGGATTGGATGGGAGAGTACCTGATGCGCATACCCGATGAGCAGCAACAAATGCAAGACTGGTCGTGTGCTTTAGGGAAATCTTTGGCCCCTCATCCATCTAACGCAATGTAACACTTATTCCGAAAATTCGGTCATGCCTATAAAGTTCGTTGTCGCAAGCATGGAGTGCCTGAGTCAAAGCGCACTTTACAGCACCCGTATACATCCTTTTTCCAATATCTTTGATCAGACAATTTACCAGTGTGGTACTATAGATTGACAAAGCCATAATGAATAAAAAGAGCTCAGTCAGAAAATATGGTGTAATTACATTTAAATCCGTCTTTTCAAATTATTAAAATTTTCGACTGAATGTTATTTCGTCAGTGGTCAGTCGTCTTATATTTTTGTTTCAGATGTTTATAAGTTTGTGGGAAATGTTTCGCTCTTTGCGAGTGTATTCTACTCATATCATTTATTTCTTGCCACCGACTGAATTAAACTGTTCGCGAATGAGTTCGCCCAACACTTTCACGTCTGTTGCACTCAATGTTGAAAACCTAACCAAACACAGTCGAGAGAGAGACATCTGGGAGCAACACCGAAACCCCGATGTTCTCTAGTTGTTACTTCCCTTTGGGTACTCGGCATCTAGTTCGCACCGTCCTATTAAGAAAGCCTCATAGAATAAAGTAGAAAACTTCAGCTCTTACTGTCCAGAAATTTCTGGGGTTTTCATGAATCCCAGATATATTTATCTTTTCGAAATGTTCTGACGCTGACTGTAGTTTGAAGGGATACAAATGCAAAGTTCACAAACATTCCCGAACCATATCCTGTTTAAATAACATCTCATCCAATTATAGTCTTTATTATGGCTGATTCATCAGACTGAATATACGAAATCATTTTTTTGTTCACCACACTGAAAGTCCCCATTTTTTATTGAACCGTGTGTCTGCGACCTCATAGCCTTCTGTGTTTCCCATCGCATTTCAAGAGATGACTGAATTACAGTTCAATAATGGTGAGCTCGGATACTATCTCTACTCCGCTGCTTAACCTGTGACTCATTGTGCCATAAACTACTCGCGAAAAGAGGAATTAGCATCTGTGATGCGCAAGTACTGGTGATACTGAAACACCATAGAACGGAAAAGTACGGAGATATAGCACGTGTTATAACATGTTTCTGCTTTGCAGTATTGAAATATGACATCGCTGATGCAAAGTTACCGTTTTGGTAATTCTGTGTCATTTTGCTAGTGGGATGTCTCCCCCTGCTCAAGATTAGTAGCATTACTGCACTAATGCTGCTACTATTACTGTGACCCCAATGAATATATCACTGGCACCAATACCTCCAACAATTCTGCCGCTTTCTCCGTTTTCCCTTACTTGTCCGTTTCGCTCTGCATATCAACATCTCGTTGAATCCAGTTAACGCGTTGGATGCAGTTCATGGATGAACGGGACAAACTGATCGGGTTCAGAATCAGCTTTCACGGTGATGCAGCAGCAGCTGTGGACGTGGGTCTGCTGTTTGATGTAACTAACCAAACTGAACTGAATATGATCAAAACCGTGAAAGAACTATCCCACAAAGCCAAACGGTATCCAGGACCTGTGAAACTAACTGAGTGCGAACTAACGAGTAAGGAGCATTTGGAAACGGTCTCGTCGTTTATTTTTCGATGTCTTTTTTTAAGACGTTTAACATTTTTTATTCTCACTTTCCCTGGAAAGAACAGACTTTGCTTGGATAAAAGAGGATTTCGCGCACCGTTTACGAAATACAACAATAAGTTTAGTACATTTTTATGAGTCTGGTACCTAAAGCAGCCAACAAAACACCGTTTTGTAGTGTGGCTTAAAAAAAGCTACCTACTTGTAAAGGTTTAGCGAAACATACGTAGACTAATACAGATTGTTTCTTTTACTGAAAAAGTATTGGTAGAAAAAGAGTACAAACGATAATAATTGTACTAAATGTTTGAAATTTGGGAACTAGGTCACAGCACAATGAACATCCATTGATGAACGCTGGTAAATGATCTTGATAGAGGAATATAGTTCTCACGGTCTGGCTTCGAATCATTCTTTCATCAAGCACTTAATTGTTCAAGGGATTCTAGTCAATCGAGTACACTCTTCCTGAGACATAATGACGATTCTCTATGAATAAAGAATGAACTGATATAGCAATAAAATCATAATATCGGAATGCATTGTGGGCTATCTGGTCAAGGTCATTTCGATGTAACATTGAATAAAAACGGAGAAAGAAAATTCGTAGGTGGTTTGAGGAACCCAAAAAAACGACTAATTTATTTCACTGTAGGATGCAGATCAATGCTTGGAAGCATTTCACAGATTAGTATAAAGCACACTTCTTCAACTAAGCAACAAGACCGCAGTGTTTGCTTCGGATAATGTGTAAATAGAATAGTTGGTGGAAATGGTCCAAATTGTTATATTTTTTTGACCCCGGTGGAATTCGAACACACGCATTTTTGCCAGCCACACTTCAGTATCGCCAGCGTTCTACCAGTTGAGCTCTGTTATCAAGCTGAAGGGCCTAATAATTTTACTATATGGATCATATAGTTTACCCGTTCGAATCACGCTAGCACATGGCATTCGCCACAATGAATCTACTTGCAATGTGACTAAATCCGACAAGATACCAGTGTGAATTAACAGGTGTTCAACAGTTCAATAAATGGACATGTTGTGAAGTGGAGCCAAGGAGATTTCAGCTGTATACTGAGGCTTGCAACTCACAATGTTTAAGGTGGTTCCGGGGATAACATCTTGTAGGTGGATTTTCCAAGGCCAGCATTTGCACGAATGTGTGAATTACGTGAGTTAGAAGCTGGAAGGACTGACGGTTCGACCTGGTAAGTTGAATCATTTATGAACTCGATTGGTTGAGTTTGGTATTCCGTCTGTCGGTAGTAGAGATCATCACAGTTGGCTTCCAGTAAGATATTTACACGATAAGTAAGCGCGCTATGGACTGTTTATTGAAACGATGTTTGCCTTCCATAAACTAATTATTTCTAGCGGATTACTAACTTGGTGTATCGGACTTTTGTTTTTAAAGTTCCGAAATTTCCCGGTGAGTCTCAAACACGTCTGTATTTGTTATATTCCTGATTATTTGAGAGAACCCTACAAATACACGAAAGTATTTTGATGCAGAAACAGTGTCGCGTATTGAATTGGGACTGACTGTCCCAAGCCATCATGGAAGGCTCAAGTGCTTTTACCATGGCAACAATCAGCTTGTTTTTTACAATCGAGCGGTTAATTTTCCACCCCTAAAATGGATATTGAGTAGATTTGCATGAAAATAATACGAAGAATTTTTACCGAAACGTTTTGTGAGTTGAGTTTGTTGAGTACGTAGAATGAGTTCAATGACTTCTTGATTTTCACTCTTGGCTACTGATGAACGTGGAAGAAGGAAAAAGATAGATTTATAGGATCTAGCTTTCTGGAAATACATTATCTGGTCATTCAGCTGGAGTTGGAGACAGCGAACATGGAGTACCCGAATTAGGGTGCACCATGTGGAATATTGATTCATTCGAGGTGCACTGTTGAAAACTGAATTCACATAAGCCAACAAGTAAATAACAGCATTCACCAGATACAACCACACTTTTACAGTCACAAAATCATGATATTTCAGGGAACTAGTCTGAACTAGTTTGTCAAACAATCCAAACCTCTTTGTGATGAGGAGAGTTCGGTTTTCGAAAACTAAGATTGAAGGCAAAGGCGATTGCCCCGAGAACTTACGATTACATATAACTTGAACATCAATCCGGCCGATGTCACATTGAAAGGACTGGTAAAGCTGCTGTACCAAACCGGTTGGCACATTGATCACCAATGACAATTTTGTTTGGCGTTAACTCCGCGATATGCTATCTCTTGTATTAGGAACTGTCAGCGTAATCCTGAGTTGTTGATGGGCTACTAGAAAGAGTGAATAGTGTGTGCTTCCCTAAGAGCAACTTTTGACTTCCGAATAGGACAGAAAAGGGGAAATGTTTACCAAGAGCACAAACTGCAATATATTTGCTCCCGGTTATAAGATCAATAAATAACGGCCATACGGTCGAATGGTTTTTGAAGAAACACTGCTCGTACCTTCGTGATATCACATTGCTACCAAGAAAACTATTCTTATCTTTGAAGGAAGGTCATATACACTGGCGAATGGTCATCAGAACCATGAAAGTATTCAGTAGCCTATCATATAACTCTGGTGATGCATATTACAGTTCTTTTTACAGGCGAAAAACAATATTTTTACCCTTTATATTAGTAAATTCCGCTTTCATAAGCAGCCAACATAGAAATTCTAAAATCCCGGGGTATCATGATAATTGGGGATTTTGCTTAACATATGGAATGGTTACTAAGTAGTTATTTTATTAAAATACCATATGCATCTAAAATGACTGATATGAGTCGAGTTATTCAAGACATCATTGTCCTCGAGGCACGAGGTTCGCACGTCAGCACCGCCAGCATAGTTAGTAGTATATTTTCATCCTGCTGATCAGCACATCTGACCCTGGTTGGTTGTTCATTTCAAGTCGTTTCTGGTTGTGATGGCCAGAGCAGTGCACTGCTGTGTCTACGGAATATGTTCCTCAGATTCGGCTCATGCCATAGCATAGAAAACATCATATCACTGTCAATTTGACGATGACTGGTAAACAACCAGCCGATGAAAAAATTACTGAAACTTGATTCCTTGGTTGAATAATTTTCCATTAATGTTTTGATTTTATGTAATACTACCGTCGGGATTACCAAGCGCTGTACTCGGAAACATAGAGTAACCAATTTACAATAAAATTTGTCATTTGTTTTATCTAGGTATATACTCCTCATCTTATATTGCAATCAAATACTGTGTTGCACCATGCTCTCCAAGGGCCGTAGGCTTGTGTTCGTCAGCGACTGCCGAGCTCGCTTGATCACACTTATCTCTAACCTACCCTATTTACCAAGGAACGTCTCTCTCTCCAGAGTCCCCCAAAATTATCATAAAAAAATTAACATTGCACATGCATGAAACCCTCTACTGAAATCGAAATATATGTTATGGTAAATATCACACTGAAGTGTTTCTGAAATGGTTACCCAGTAGTACATATTCGAACCACGTTTGGATGGTGAAACTGCATTTATCCGTCAAGTCATGCTCATTATCAATCGTCTGATAACAAATGGTGGCACGCGGTCCCATTCCTATTTCAAAGCAATCTTCAACTCTCCTAGAAATTTGTATTGGCACCTCCGATGCACTTTCCAACCCGAGTAGAACCACAAATGATCATGAGTAGCAAGATATACTGTAAAATTACCTTCGGACTAACAAGGCCATTGACAGAGACATCTGGAAATACCAGCTTACTCCGATAGCTCCAGAAGGCACCCCAGATATGCACTGAGAATTCTCTGTGCAATACTAATGCAGTCATACTAGCGCTTCTATCAGTCCCGGAGATATGTTTCAAAATACACCTCCCACGAACATGTTTTTGATAACGAAAATACCGATTCATCGGCCCGAATGATCAATTTCCGTTATTCGCTCCTCTCAATACAGCTACTCACAGCCCACTCCAGAAGCGACTTTCGCTGAAGTTCAGCGAACAAAGGAATAGAAATGCACCTTCTTGGTCAAAATCCATGTTTTGTGAATTGACAGTACACAGTGTGGACGGAGGCTGAGTTCAGTGATAAGTCAACGATAACAATTGAATCAGAGGACCAATCAGAATTGATATCCGCAAATAAGCGTCTGAGAGCCTATGTACCTCTTATTCCAGGCATCATTCCTCCGAATTTCCCTAATAATCATCTGGACTTTTGAACTGATCGGTCCATCCGTTCACTGTGGCGTTTAAAACCGGAATAATCGGTAATCTCTTAGCGTGGCTTCACTGATGTTCATAATCCGATTGCCTACCAGACGACCTTTTCTTTTGTGAGAATCACGTAAATTCGAGAGAGAGAAATAAACGTGTGGGCTGTCGAACACGTAAGTACAAATATATATGAGTATATGCCCGAACACGGTAAAAAATCTCTCTTTCTGTACTGCAAAAGCAACGGGTCTCATGCAGAAGTAAAACTGGGTTGGATGTGTTTGAAACATTCCGAACATGTTTCGTGGAGTCTTATAATCATAGCTTACTTAGGTGAGGAAAAATTAATATGGGGGAAAGAGCAATGCTCAAATCAGCTTGAAACAAAATTATCATTTCGGTAATTTGTCTGGCCTTGATGCTCTCAGTGTGCGGGTGAGTGCGGGCTTGGGTGTGCCCATATTTGTCTAACGTAGTCTGAGCGAAACTCCGTAATAGTCTATCACTTCGGGATTAATTCCAGTTGGCTTCAAAATCACCTTCCACCGTAGTCATTTATTTCCGGAAGGAAGGATGTGCATTCAGCATTATCTATTTCACTGAGAATCAGACTCTCTGCTACTATTTCGTTCACCTAAATGAATAGTGTCGCCTCTTTCCATCTCTCTCTCTACCTTTTTTCTTTTTTGTTGTTTACCTAGAAGCCACTTATAAAAAGTTTACCAACTGTGACAACGGTAAGTTAGCTTAACCGAATTCATCTCGTTCTGGATTTTTAGAAAATCGTCGATTTTTCCGAATTCAGTATATTTCGTAGAAGGATGCCGATAATTATATTCATTCCTAGTAAGCCTGAAAGTCTGTAGCAACCTCGCGAACGGACCCATTTTATTTCAGTCAGCTAACTTCAAAAGTATCTCACAAATAGGGGGTTGTATTTACCACCCAGTTATCACCATGGCTCCCACAAGTCTGTTTGTGTCACACTTGATTTTGTTATTATGTATTACCTCACCTGTTTGTTCACATTTGTTATTTAGGACAAATCCGTACCACACCAATTGGTCTTTTAATTGACTAGTAGAGAAAACAAAACTCACAATTATTGCTCAAGATTTATTTCTCTGATGGCTATTCATCAACTAACTCCCCATCAGAAACCATGGAGACCCCGTTTCCAATCGTTTTATTCAGCTTGCCCGAGATCATCAGCATAGTGTCCATCCAACAGGGTTCGAACTCGGGTGCTCCATTGTGAGTAGAACACCCCCAAACACAACCAGGTCACCCGAGCTGACTCTCAGTGGTTAGATAAACGCGTGCACTGCATGTACGGAACTATTATGTCACTGGCTCCAAACTCAGCAGACCGTTTCTCGCACAGCAATTGGCTCCTTTCACGGATGACTTCTCAGTTTGGGCCTGAGTTCAAAATTCTATTACAAAATGCAGCGGAGGCATTAGACCATGTGGGCAGCTGATGTGGCCTAACAAGAATGTTACGGCTTCAAAATACTTCTATGAATTCCAATGATAACATCAGCAATTATATGGATAATTAATAAAAAGGATAAGTATATCTAGTAAGGTTCCAGCACATATGCCAGCAAACTTTTACATTGGCGACCGTCGTGGTATGCACCTACAGACATTACACCTGTACCAATAAAACTACGTTCCTTATTGGGTTCGTTATCACTCTGTGAGGCAAGAAAGTGTGGATATTATCCATAGGAAAGGATTTCGAAACACGATGAGATGAAATAGATTCACGGATACTAACGAATTCCAGATATGTACACTGATAAATACTCTAATTATGGGAAAATTATTTCAAACTTGTCTGTCATTAGGTAAATTTCTGGAGTTACCTCACAGAGAATCTTCGCATGTGTTGATAATCAACGTGCACAAAATTGTGAGGAACGGGATAAATGTTTGCTACGGGAAGTTGTTTTTCGACATGATCCAGGTTGAGTTGATCACATCTTCACTGTACTGCAAGTTTCAAAATATAGGCACACTTTCCTTAAGCACAAAGTTTCGTCCATCTATCGATATGAAATTAGCGGTCGAATAAGTGGACCACTTAGATTGCAGACGCTGTCTCTTATTGGAGGGTGTAACTGGAAAATGTACTTCCATCACCAAATCCCTGTACATGAATGGCCAAAGGTGAGATCAAGCTTACGGAGCTTTATCATTCGAGTTGAACGCCGGATTCAGTGTAGTTTGGGATTGGTCCCTGTTTGTTCTTCTCTTGAACGTTTTGACTTATTTGGTCCCAGAGGCGGCCTGTTGGTCTTAAGAGGACAGTGGTATTCAGCTTGTTCCCAGTGGGAACGCAATAGACCCTCAATATGTGGACAATACAGTTCTTCAAAATGAATACTCAGGTAAGCTGCAAGCTTTTCTGGACAGTTCACAAAACTGTGTTTTGCGCCTTCACTGTACAATATGCGTTGTACTGCTCAGAGGCACATACATGTATCGTATATGAGACTAACTGGTAAGAGGTTCGCGAGTAATAACCGTGTTTTATTCCAGTTAGGTGAATTTAATCAACACACTTCGCACATCACATGCATTTCAACAGCCTAAATCCCTTGTGGTCATACGTTTATAGAAGCTCCATCGGTGAAGCCGACAGGTAAGTGCTCAAGTTGTCTGAAATGACCAAGTTTATTGTTCTATTGCACACATGAAGTTATATGCAGTGAAAGGGGCAAACATCCATAATCAGAAGACTTGGTAAATACGAGAGAGAAGGAGTCTGGAAGTTCAAATTTATGGGGTCAGAGGTCTATTAGGGGTGATTTACCATTTGCATACGAGATGAGCAAGAGAAATTCATGGAAAGGGTAATAGCTGAAGTGATTTATGATGAGATGGAAAAAACAGTAAAGGTAGAACAGAGATAGTGAGGCAACTTCTCAGCGATGACCAAGTGGCTACAGGGTGGAGGTTAGGGAGGGAATATTGAGCAATCGGATAGACTTATTTTGAATCCCGCCACGGAGTGACCGAACAGTAGGTGAAGCTCCCTTCCTAACACAACTGCAGTATTCATGAGTCGGACGGATTTGGGCGTTGTGTAGAGAAGGGAAATGAGCTGTTGTAGAGATGCTTCTGGTGCGGAATAGAGAATCAACTCCGTGAGCAGCGCCAAAGGCAAGCAAATACTCAAAACTAGATTTTGAAAGCGATAAATTTATGCATGAATCTAATGGATCAGTTATCCCGTAGAGCTAGGAAGATTGGAGGCAAAATTCAGGTAATGAGAATAAACAAGGTTTCTGGGTGAAACAGGAATGAAAGAAAATTTTGAAGCCTCGAAACAGGCATCGTTGTTGGAATCCCAACCAGAGATTTGTTCTAGATCGGTAGCCAGTAATGGATTAGGAACAGGAAAATACTGCTCGATGTTGTTTGTGGCCTGGAGTGTAGTAAGTGGGAAAAAGAGCAATGGAGAGTGGTATCCTCAGGGAAACCATAAAGTTAGTTGGAGGTTGGAGATAGGAGATCATTATTAAAAAGAAGTTTGACGGTGCGTGAAAAGTGAAGAGCTTTGGGGAACACCAGCATTCACAGGGAACACCTGAGATTGAGCTCCATCGACTCGAACGGATATAGTTCGCTTGCTGAGAAAGCATTGCACCCACGAAGCGAGAGCCGGATGAAACCTGAAGGAAGATCGCCGAACGTCTTGCGATGTCCAGCGAGACCAAGTGGGTATCGAGTGCGTTCAACCAGGATTGTGGGATGACCGCTAGTAGGTCGCCCGAAGAACAACGGTGGCAGAATATATGTTGACGATCACTCAGCAGACTTCCACGTTCAAGAGCAGGACAAAGTAGGTCGGATGTAACGAGTTCAAGGTTTTCTCGAAAATAAATAAGTGAGAGCAATCGGAAAATAGTTTTTGGGGTCAGGACGGTTACCATGTTCGATGGTAGGAGAAGTACAGGGGTCCCGTCAGGAGGAGGGACAAGTTTTCTGATTGAGGGTAGAGAAGAATAGAGGAGACAGGATGGGGATCAACTCTAGAGCACACCTTTGTAGAATGATAGGCAAAATACCATGTGGACATGGTAGTTTGGAAACATTCAGATTATGCAGAACTGGACGTAAATTTCTGGTAGCTATGGCAGGAAAAACGCGTGTCATCAAAAGTGATCGGATGAAGGAGAAACATTATGGCTCACAAATCAAGTGGACTTTAAAGCAAAACCCTGGACGAAACCTCATTCCTATCGGGAGGATAGCAGGACATGGAACAAGAGGAATTACAGATGGGAGGAATGTTGGAAGGGCGGAAATTATGGAAACCGCGTTTGCAAGGGACTGGGATGGTCGACTATCGGTAGTCGTTCAGCATTTTGACATAGGAAGTGTTCTTCACCTCTTTTTGTGGTAAGCTAGCATTTCTTCCTAGTTCACATAAAACGGTGTTCAGTTGTTTGGTTGAGTGAGCGGCGTCACCGGTGGTCCGCTGAGTTTCCAAACGAACAGCACGATTACAAGCGCGAGTAGACCCCTCAGGGACCGTGGTTTGCCGGGTTTAGGCAACTAAGGAATGCGAAGATGCATACATTGGAAAACCGTTTTGGTAAAGGTAGAAAAAAAGTGGAAACATCCGACACGAAACCGTTGTCGTGTCATGCGAAACAAATCAGAAATTTGCAGAAATCACCCCAGTCAGCAATGTCTTGAAGCGAATAGGAGGGTCTAGTGTAGGAATGAAGGAGATTCACAGCATCTAACGAATTCCAGATATGTACACTGGTAAATTCTCTAACTTTTGGAAAATGATTTCAAGCTCTCTTGGCATTGGGTATATTTCTGGATTTGTCCTGATTGATTTTTCAAATTTACGAAGAATTCTCTCGCCTGTGTTTTTTTATTTTGTGGCTCTTTAAGCTTTTTTGTCGATGAGGTGATTCAGTTTTCTGTCGGTTTCTGTTGATACAATGTATCAATCTCTGAGTTATGGTGAAGCTGGATATTATTTTAAGATGAAGAATAAGTGAACCCTCAGCAGTGCAATGGAATCACCTGTAGGCATATCTACCAGTTAGTAAAGGTTTTTAGCTACTGAGAAATTCTGACATAATCCTTCCATATCTGGAGTGGAGGACGAATGCAATAGTCAGTGCTTGCCTTGGATATTGAAATCTCCAATGATGTTCATTCGGCATCTGGGGTCTTCTTGAATCAGTGATCCAGTGTTAGTAGATAACAGTTATTCAAAAACCAGGAGGTTACTTCTGTTTGAGGGAGTGGCTGGCGGGGAACATTAGAATGGAAAAGAAATAAATTTTCAACCATATGAGTTGAGAGAACTCGTCGTAGAAATCAAGGTCTGATCTTCAGGAGGCAGAGGCCGATTGTTCGGTGTGAAAGCAGACACCAACTTCTGTGAAAAAGCCGGTAGGAAGAAAGTCCGTAGGATTCTGACGATGATTGGTATCTGAAGAGGAAACATTTGGATTTCAGACAGATATAAGGCAATGGGGGAAGGTGAATGAAGAAAGTTGAGTACATATTCAACATTCCAATTCAAACTGCAAATGTTAGTGAGGACAGTGAGAACTCGATGTGTGTTCTGTGAGTGGGTGAGCGCAGTTATAAGAACAAATTTCCAAGTGATTTTCAAAATTCATAATTTCTGAGAGAATTAGCAATCCAACAGCAAGACCTAGAGCAGAGAATCACAAAAGGTCTCATAGAGGAGAGCGCGTTAGTGAGGTGAGCTACAGTGGAGTCATCCACCACTACTTTCTTCTCTGTTTGTCGGTTATTGAAGAAGAAAAGTGGAATCCTTGAATACACACTGATTCGTTCAAAAATTATTGTCAACAAGTTTGACCGAGACTCATTGCCACTTTATTTTCTACAATAAGTGATTGACCGGCATCAATAACGGGCAACTATTTTCTGGATTTGTACTTATCTGTTTCTTAGTTTTAAATCCAAAGGTACAATTTTGTAACAAGAATGATGAGACATCCCAGTAAGAGTGAGTTAGAGCATCCGGCAGGAGGGATGATTATTCGTTGATCTGGTGGACTAACTAACTAACTGGACTTGACCTATGCGATGTTTTGTTCAGACCGACTGAAGTTAAAGAAAAGCGTCAATCAGAGAAGATAGATGATATGGCCAAATGCAGCAGTCTCTGACATTTTCGCATTCAAACTCTCTCAATATCAACGTGGCTTTTATCTGAAACCTTCCATGATTGAAGCTTTTCTCGCGGTCTCACCATTAGTTTACTATCTTACCAAAAGATGTCGAAAAAAATTTGGTACAGAAGTGTATGCTCTTAATCTGCCCAGAGACGTCCACTTGCAAAACTATTCGGATTTACCAATTGAACCAGAGCAGTGGAAGCTGTGTGAATTGCACAAAATAGTAGTCAGGTAAATACTTTGGTAACAAACCCAGGTAGTCTGTCATGAATAAAAAACATCTGAAGATCTTGCGGACACAGAAGTTGAGTACTTATTGTTTGTCGAAAGCGCAGCATATTTAGAAGAACGTTTAATGAGTATAAATAATATTTACACCAAAACGTTTACGTTACCCGTTTGCAGAATATTAACTGTGTGCTCCATTCTTTCAGAAGAAGAAAATGGATCCAAAACCTTGACGTGCTCTCTTACTACGATTTGGCTGATGTTCAGTCTGCCACTAATCCGCAGACTGGATTAGAAGGAACCATTTGAAAAGGACTCACATTGATACTGTTTCCGCGTTTCTTTTGCAAGCCTGCAAGGTCTATTATTTGCCTAGTGTCTTTTTGGACATTGACGTGCTTTCTGTCCTCATTTGATTTTCTATTCGTCGAATCAGCCCACACTAATTTAAATTTCCCCGATCACTGCTTTGCCCTTTTTCGATATATTTTGCGGACCGCTGTGTTTCGCCTTGCTTAAGATACATTTTTTTACACCGTTCAAGATGGTTTGTACGAGTTGTAGACTTTCCGATTTATGAGGGTCTAAAGGGTATTAGGCAATGCCTGTTTGTAAGAAATTATCAACTTGCCTAAAGATGACATATGCGCCAGTGGCAACCTTTCTAATTGATAGCAGAAATTTTTACCAATTCATCAGTGGTTTGTTCCTAAAGACCACAAATTCTGCCACAATAACCGGATGAATTCGAAAAATGGACCATTTGAAAAATCTTTGATTCGAATAAGGGGTCAAAACAAAAATGAATTACTGCGGTTACAGTGAAAACCTAATTTCCGTGAAATATACCCAGTCATCAGTGAAGAATATTATTACACCTTGTCCACGCCAGTAAGTATCTTCTAACCCATGTGACTCCATCACATTTCGGTCATCACCGAGATCCTGCTGTCCAAGCATCTACTCAGGAGCCACGAATTATAATCCAAAAACCAGCTGGTACGTCTGCTACAATCCATTATTTCTTGTTTCGAGTCATCAGATTCTAAGATTAGAGATGTTTACCGGGACAGTATTTTCCAAAAGTTTTTTGTAACTTTATTGGCCCCACGGTAGATATAAATGCAGTCAAGCAAACCCTTGTCAAGAGCTTTACACAAACGGCGTTGGCGATATTCTCAAGCATCCCACATCTCTCTCACCCGTATGAGCTTTATATCATCTCAAAAAATGCACGTTTGTATTTGCACTTATTCCATGAACATTTTACAGCCAGGACCCTCACAAGACTGCCTTGATATCTTACCTACTTCTGAGATACTACTATCCTATCCTATCGTGAAAGATGGTGCTCAGGTGCTAGCTACCAAGCGATACTGAATACACTATTGAACACTGGACTGAAAGCAGACTCTTCGATGAACATTTACGCCTGAACTGTATTTCATGGTGCGTTCTTTTGATGCACGATGGATAACCAAATAATCGCGCTGACCACCCGCTAATTCAGTGGATGTATCGGTTAGACTTATTTCCACCTAACCAATATTATTGGCACTTGGAATCGTATTTTCAGGGCACATAGTGAGTCGCATTCGAACTTCACTACCGAATTTTCTCTTTTGTCTCCTTCAACACTGATTGCAATAAATTTTTCTACATCCGTTGTGCGTCGAGCTTCGTGCGCTTTTTTCCGAAATTGTACACCTCTACCTCATCTTTGCTACTTGCCGGACATCCTGTCACATTGGGTACCGACACTGACTGACTATGCTCCTCATCGCTCACATCACCTGTTGGGTAAATTCGTGTGACGGAATCATGCCATTGACAAAGCCCAGTGCAGTTTGTGCAGGTGAATTCCTACCCGTTATTTGTAATAGCATTGCCTTGCTAGTTTTTCAATGGATTTACGTGTGGTGCAAACATTTGCAACAGTATTTGACAAATTTTATCTGAGAACTACTGCTCTCAATACAAACAAATTTCCCCGTGTGCCTAAAGGTTTTTTATTATCAAAAACTGAGATCTTCTCACTTATGACCAACATATCTAAAGGAGATCTTACGGCCATTGCTTATGAATTACTTTATATCACAAACGTCTTAAAATTAGCCTTGTTGGAGCAGTCTTCACTACTTAAGAAAACTTTCCTTTCTGCCTTTCCTGCTGGGAAAAGATGGAGTACCCAATAGTCCTATGTTTAAATCTGTAACCTCCTACATTTTAGTCCATTCGCCTTACTGTCCCTGTGTATCTTTCCTAGCTTGAAAGTGAGAGGTATGATCTCATCTCCAAATCACTGAATTTGCTCCCCGGTCGTAAAAACAGCGTTAGAGATACTCTTGACTACGTTAGACCGATACAGTCATAAGTTATCCAACACCAATCTTGGTTTTCACTCCACATTCTCAGAAGCCGGCTCCGAATATTGTGCACACTCAAAGTATAATTTCTATTTCTGCAACTTTTGCAAATTGATGTTCTAAATTGGGTCAGAAATAAGCACCCGTGTAATCATTACATTCGGGTTTCACAGAATATATGAGACGAAAGTGAAACGACCGCATTATATACGCCGAGATCATCGCTTAACACAGTTATCGATATCTCTTTGGTGGTCACAAAATGTGTTTAGTGCGGAGCGGAAGAATTTCTAGAAATTCTAATCCATGGGAAGTTGTACTTACAAGTAGAACGCACTCCGGCGTAAGAGAAGCAGAAATAGATACGCGTGCTCGAAGAGGCGCATATTTTCAAAACCTATTTTGTGGACAAGCATTACGCCAAATTCACTGTGTCTGTCAAGAATGATTTCCTTGACAAGGGTTGAGCAAATTTAGACCACGAAACAGAATTTTAAAGTCTTGTTTTAGCACTCGAAGGAAAGTTGCTATTAAATAATGGATAAATGTCAGGAGAGAACACTGAAAGATGCAAACGAACAGGATCGGCTGTGGGGCCTGGAATTGCCTGAGCTTTGAAAAATAGGAAGATCAACTTCACAGTTTCCAAACAGAGCTGAATGTAATTAAACTGCAAGTGGTTGCTGTTTATTTATTTCTATTTGTACTTGATGGATTCTATTCCAGGGAAAGGGACCGATGAAAGTGTTTATCTTGTCCTGAGGTTAAGATAAGTGTGGAACAACGAAGATCCACTGCAAACATGTTTACCGATTCAGAATGAGAACAGGCTGGATTGAAAAATGTTTAATATTTTACGAACTTGTCAATGCTACAGTAAAACCAATGGAAATGCAAATGAATTGACGTACAATGACATCACCTTAGGTCAGTTGTTGGTCTAGGATTCAAGGTGATGTTTAATTGAGGCAGTGCGTTGTATCGTTCTAATGAAGTAACTAGATAACCGAGCAGGTAAATGGGCATCCGAAATTGTTATTTTGATGAAAATAACTGGTTTTGAGGGAAGTGCGGATGTGAGCATATGTATGTGGGATATTCAACACAGTTCTTTTCAGCGCACTAGATTTCGAGTGGAACGAGCAGACGTCCTTCTTGATGGTCACTGCCTCGTGCGCTTTAGGTCAGGGATATCACAGATCATGAGAGCGTGGTTCACAACAGACCTCATCCATTAGGGTAAATGATGTGCTCTTTATTTCGAGAGATTCGAAGGAAGATCACCTAAACCTGGGGTATAAGAAACTTCGATGCTCACTTAACTTAGCTTCAGTTACGGTGGTTAGCTCCTTGGAGAGGATAAGCGGACTTCAGGAATGATCGCAGCTGCCCATGCTGAGCGCTTGCCAGCAATAACCTCGGAGATGTCGATGGAGTTCGACTTTCACTGCCAAGTGCCATACGAAAACCTAGTTAGTTTGCGTCTTCCGAAACAGTGGCCGGCCAAGACTTTAGTTGTCCTCTTAGTCGGAGATGCTAGTTTTGGCGTGAAGATAGTGCCAAATCAATGGCGGTCAGACTGGAGCTCAAGTTTACGGAGTAAACGCTGAAACTATTGCACTCGTCGAAGTTGTATGCCCGTTGAAAAGAGGGTGATGGGGCAGCCATTTTAAATGCTTTGACTCTAAATTCTGTCCACCCGCCCTAATTTAATTTGCCAGTGGTGGAAGATTTCCAGTCGCCTGAGGTCATCATTTACTTAATAGCCAGGTTTCGCAACAATACAGTTACATTGATCGGACTGCGGCATTTAGAACCTTGAGCTTGGTCTGAAGACTAATCTAATTTTATCGCTATGGCGTGTTCGGCAACTGCGAAAAATCATTCGGGCCGCATCAGTTCTCAACTTGTCATCATCCGCGTCTTGTCTGTTTGGCGGGATATAAGAGACACAAAACAATTCCTATTGGTTATCCATTTAGTTTTATACTTTAGTTTGAATAGCTAGCATCGAGAATATCTTTGTTTTCGTGGTATTAGTCTCAATACCTATCTGTAAACCATATTCATCAATTTAGTCAAGGGCCACCTTCAAGACGGCCAGGTACTCTCCGAGCATCACTATATCACCAGTAAATTCAAGGTCCTGAATATGGCAACGTGTTTGAATTTGGTTTCTCTGACAACCTCCCACTGCACACTGCATTACCTAATCTACAACAAAGTTCTATAGCACTGCAGATAGTGGGAGGCCCTGTTATACTCCTGACTTCAGTTCAAATGGACAAGAAGCCTAGGAGTAAGTTCGAACTCCTGCTTTTTTCCACCATAATCTGAAGTCATAAGACTGACCAGTTTAAATGGACCGCTAGCTGCAAGCAGTATCAGTTCCAACGAATTGCAACCTATCTAGTAAAATGCTACGCGAAAGTCTATGAAAAGCGCGTTGGTACGGCATCGAAATGTGTAACAGTGTTCCAGAGTCCTCCAGAGGATGTATATTTGGTCCACGCGTCTGCTGTCTGGACGTAAGCATCTATAGTTGAGTCGGGTACATACGTATCTCGATTCAGCGAAGCGTTTCGGCACCAGGTGGGAAAGTGTTTGTGTAACCAAGTCCAATAGACTGACAACACTAGATACTATACCGACATTTCTATAATACTCACCTTCAGATATTTGCACGAGCCCCCGCAGATTCATCTACTTACCAATAGCTGTGACTAATTCGTAGAAATGAAGCCAATGTCATTTGTACCTTCCAAGTGATCGCTTTACCTCAGTGTCTCTATTCGCACTCCCTGAGTGACAATTTATCTCAAAGTGTGCGAAATGATATACTTATACAGTTATCTGATGACTGAGACGAATTTGATAAGTATCAATCGGTACACAACAGCGATTCAGTTGAAGATTATTTGTATTCGTTAAATTGAATGGCCTTTTTTGTCATCTCAATAAGATTGAGAATTGTGAATATCGGACGAGTTCAGCATCCGTGAAAAACGTGAATCTTGTACCAACATGTCTATCTACACAGGAATCCTCGTGTTGGTATTCAAATCAAGGTTTCAGTGTGTCGGAGGCAATGTGATAATATTATCTTTGCAGTTTCCTTTCCTTTGCGATACAGAGTTATGTAGGTCCACGTTTATTTGCTAATTTGTTTTGTAGTGTCAGCGCCCGATTAACTAATGGAAATCATCGGAACAGATACAGTTGTTCTACTCTGTTCCATAGGAAACTTCATGAGTAGTTATCCTCCCAGGATCAACCATGAGTTAAACAGTGATTTCTAAGGTAATCCTTCACTTCTTCCAACGTTCTGAATAGAAGACTTCTTTCGTAAGTATCGATCGCAATACGATTGACAGGCGGCCGGTTGTTGCCGTTTACTGTCAGTAGCGGAGTCAGTTTATCCTCTTGTGTTTACGCAAAACAAACGATTGAAATCCGTCGTACACCTCCTGATAATATTGTGCTTTTTTAATAATACTGTCTGGGTTTGACTCTCAGTTGATTCCCGTTGTATGTCAACTGAAGCTGATGATTCCTAGAAAGCCGGACAAAGCGGTACCACTATTCGTAGCGAATTTTCTTACCCATCGTGATCTCGTCCACTGACTTCGGTGATCTCCCTCTTTCGTCCATGGTCCAGAGTAAAATGATTTTGATCTTATTTCCGAATCAGAGTAAAATGTTTCAGGTCGAGGCGGATTTGACAAATGCACCTTTAGGGCTTTATCACATTTGCAAGAATTTCTTTGCTTGGAAGAATGGATTCTCTGCAGTTATGTCTATCCATTTCCACCCAGCTCAATCAACTTCCCCCCAATTAGTGAAAGAAAAATGGATAACAAAACTAACCACTGCCAAGCCGATAAAATCAAAGCGAAGGGTCGATTACAATTTGTAGCGCCTGCTTACCCGCAATAAAACTCCGAACCCGGATGACCACCTATCATGTTCTTCATCTGCAATAAAAATATAAGAACGGACGCCCTTCTGCTGTTTAGCCCCGGCAACAGATGGTCTTGTTCCACAGACTGTCAAATCAGTACATTCGGATTACCGCTTTTTAATTGTTTTCCTTGTCTCTTCGATTTGTTAGAAAGACGACCTTTAAACTTTCTTCTCCCTAATCCGTTCCACGCCTGTGTATGATGACTGTCTGTCCGTCGGATGTTTCGACAAAGCAACCCTAGTATATTTTATCCAAATAGATGTGCCCTGTAGCACCTGCAACAGAGGGGTACCGAAGTCACCAAATGACCTTCTAGCCAACATTCCAAAATGAATGCATCCATGTAACTCGTCATTTCCCCTAAGCTCACGAAAATACCACGGAGTTCGACCTGCTTGCTTGGAAATAAAAAGTACAAATTATCATTGAGGATATAACTTTAGTCAAATCATCCTGGGTAACCATTAGCCTCCATCTATCCTCCTCTGGCTATGACACAGTGATCTCTTGGAAAATTGAGCTAAAAATCTTTCATTGAATAAAAAACTTTATACTCAAATGATTATTTCCACTTTTACATTCGGGTACATCTTGCCAAACTGGATTTTGCCTTACTTTCCGAAGATTTTGCTTTCAACATCAGATGTTCAAAAGTAGTACGTAATGTAGTTTGATTCCCTAGGGTCAGTTTCCATGGCATATATTACCATAACACCAATAATGTGAACTGAAGATTTCCTCAAAGCAACTGGTTTGATGGTCCAACTCCTTATTCAGATCTGAAAAGTTTACTTTCAAATCTCCTCAACTGGGCCCTGCTGCGGCCAAAATTCCATTTGCAGTAACGATCACAAATCTTCGGTCGTGGTGATGGAGGTAGATTTCAAAGAAAGTCACACATTTTCACCAACCCACGTAAAAAACTTAGCTGCTTTATTATGTTTTCAATAAGGCTGCAAAAGGTTGTTGCTGTGACCCGCCATATTCCACTCCGTGGTTATGGATCCATTACTTTAGTTGAGTGAATCTGCATAAGCGTACGCAATCACACACAGGCGCGCGCACCCGGTAAGATTCCAGATTTGGAACGCTCAATGATACACCATCACACACACATATATACCAATCAGCTTGATTGCGGACAAACTCCACGGAATCGCTTGTACCAGTATTTTTATCCCACATGACAAGCATCCAATTCGAGATTCCCAAACACCATAAATTTACGCACGTTTTCGTGTCGATAATTTTAATTTGTTTGTTTCCTTGTCCGTGTTGGAATTTGTTTCCAACAGCATTGGATATGATCTATTATAAATTTGGAATACTCAGGCAACTGAACTGACGTCTACGCAAAAGTTGAAAATCCCGACTTTTAATCTTCTTAATTTGAGATGGACGGAAATTACCCTTTAGTTTGTTGTGAATACCATAGAGCTCCTGATACCGATCACGCTAATTTCCTATAAGGTTACTGCATTTGTCGCTTGGATGAATAAGAACTTAAACATTCCGCTATCCTTCATTTGCGTTCTTTAATGCGTCGTCAATTTATTATGATATATTAAGCGTTTGTATCTTGCAAAAAGAGGGATCATGTGATTTGAAGAGTGTTTAATCATGTACCGTCATAGCCAAAGGCAACACGACGATTCGTTGTCTTTCAGCTCAGGGTCGGCACGATTATCGCTGACTGCATTTACGCGTGGCTAAGGTAGTGTTCACTTGAACTCAGCTCCAATGAATCAAAGGAGAAGATATCACGTAGTTTACTACTAAACTATACATGTTTTATGGTTCTGCAGATAGGTAGTTCCCAGGGATTTGAAATATAACAAGTGAATTGAACTGAGTTGTGTGTGATTGCACTATTATGAACCCTTGGTTCCGGAGGATAAGGTTTCGATTACAATGTATTTCGTTATAATTTCGGTTCCTTGTTTCCAACCATCAACTTCACCATTCCGTGCATTGATTTGAGCTACTATCTTTCAGCATCACTGAGTCGAGGTCACAACAAATGAACGCATAAGAAGTAAATAAACGGAAACTGGTGTACCCAAGAACCCGTACATATGCACGGCAGAACTTGAATACAAGATCAACGTAAGGTAAACTAAAGCATATTCATTTATCAGTCAGACAAATAGGGTTAATCGAAGTTATTCACACACGGAGCAAGCAGCGTGTAACTGGTACAGAAGACCAAAACAGAGCCTGATACAATCGAGCATCTCAGGTGTGGGTGCGGAGCGATCAAGACCGGAATTAATCACTAGCGGAAGTCAAGAGAGTACGACTTCATCTCCTGTTTTTAGGAAAAACATGGGGAAGACGTGCGGAGTACGTGAAACAAAGGGAGTATAAACATGGGTACAGACAGGGACGATAAACTGTTGCAGTTATGGTATGAGCGACCTTATGGCCAGGAACAACCTCCTTCTTTATTGAAATAGGTGAAACAAAGGGAAACAATCCACAAGTCATACTACTCGATTCAAATTCTGAATGTGAGATGTGTCAGAAACTGTGGTGTCGGATGTACTGGGAGTAGGGTGTGGGTGATTTTCACTAGATCCTATTGCGTTCCTGACAGAGCAGTGCTGTAAAACATTGGTTGGTGTGCAGCTTTGTTAAGTGAAGAATTATACAACGTTAAAATGTTTTCACTGGGAACCATTTTACAGACATTTCGTTTCAGAATATTCATGCGTTCAAACATTAGGTATTCCTCCTAGAGTCATGTGAGGCATAGTTCAGTAATTCGACAGAACCATCAGATATATATCTTTCAGAAGAATCCTTTGAGATGTCTGCAGCTCTCCAACAATGTTTGACACAAGATGATTCAGATAGAACATTGGAAGAAGAATAGGGGCCTGTTCACATGAGTAGTGAGGGTACGGTCAGCGCATGGTGAGATGCCAAGGGCCATTATAGCATCACGACAGAAACAAAGAGAATCACGCAGACGATGAAAGAACTCGAATGTATTTACGCCACTGCCTGTGGCTGCAAGCTAAATCGCATTAATAACTGCCACAAGCAAAAGCAAAGTTGTCCTGAAAGGAGATGCAAGTATTTATTCCGCAAAGGTACAAAAGGTAGGGAAATTCCATAGCCGAGGCTCAGTAAGATCATCAATTTGCACGATATCAATATTTAGCGAACGGTGAAATGATGGCCTCCACTCTGGCCGTGACATATCCAACAATTCATTGAGTGTATTTTTTCACTTCAACCCGAATGCCTGATACATCCAACAGATCAGGATTTTCAAGCCCTAAACACAATAACCTGATCACGTTGTGCATTCGTTCCAGTGACTGGTCTGTAAGCCCATTGCAAGAGAATAACATTGTCCAAACGGTATTTCCGTCACGATCGACTGATGCTGTAATGTAAGCTTACAAGTTATTGCATCGCAATTATGAGAATGTAAGCGTCGTCAACTTCAGCAAATAATAATTCCGGTAACTGAATTGGTTGTGAGTCATTTCACATGTACTTTATGTTTAAATGCTGTCATCACCTAATCCATGGTAAGACTAAGTTCCTGACAGGCTGACTGTTTTGTATTCAGTTATGACATGGAAGAAGTGCGTGCTTCCATACGCAACAGTAAATGGAGCCTCTGGTTCAGATTAGAGCGGGGATTTTCTGACCACTTGGGACATGTTCCTGCATTTCATTTGAGCAAAATAAAACGATGTATCCGGTTGAATCAATCCACAGACAATATTGTGCTATACAATTGAAATAGCTATAAAAAATGACCGATACTGTGGTACAAACTGTAATCGAGTTGATACAACCAAACATCATCAACCTGATTGCATTGATACATTGATGCCTCAGTAGAGAAATGTTTCCACGCAAATAAAACGAGTTTATATACTGATGATGAAATTTCTAGATTCACTCCCACAGTTCACAACGATATTCAATAAACCACCTGGGTCAAATGGTCAACAGTCGCGAGTGACTTGTCTCTCTCCAATAGTTGTTTCATTGACCTAACTATTTGTACATTATCAGACTGTCCCATTCGGTTATTTTTATTATTTTAGTACGTGAAAATATGACGGATGTTTTCCCTCACCGAACCAACTTCACCTTGTCAGAATACATTCACGCCAAAATGCTCACTGAGCCGAGTAACTATCTATAATGAATGACTGACTGGTGAAAAATTATTAAATACTCTTCCCGCTTGTAAAGATAGCCCGGCGATAAAAAAGTGAACACCTGGGTAGATTCAACTTCAACACAATTCCACGGTGCAATACCTTCTGCGAAAAAAATACAGGTTGTCGGTTTTAGTTACGTGCTACGGTGATTCTTTGCTAAACAATCGCCAGCTCATCTATTTTTGGTTAATAAGTGTTTCTTATCCACCTTCCGATACCGCTAAATAACTAAACCAGAAGTGATAGAAAAGACCCGTCCTTATGCTGAATATCCCCTAGCATATTATGAGGTAGGAATTCTTTGCCGTTTTTTGGTTTTTAGTATCCGTTTTACATTTTGCTTATTATTCAAATAACTGATTGCTTTTATGTCACTTGAATCAGAAAAAGGAATTTATTTTGGATATATACTCCGCGAATTCTCCTGCAGGTGACCAAATGTTTATGTGATTCATGTTGATCTTTTACCGGCCTACCAGATTATTGTAATCCTCGGCCTTTTTTCCACTGAGGTTATGTGGTTATTCCTTAACTTCCTCGGTCAGACAACTTCAGAATACCGCACATTCGATTTGTGAGTAGAATCATATCGAAATACCTCCATTGATTCCACTTGGGTTGTGTTTTTGTGTGACTGATTTGACACGCCTCATTTGTACACTGCATTCTTGCATGACTGATATTTTATTGAATCCTATCCGGCACGTGTTGCGGATGCAGCTTAGTTATGCCACCCGATGAGACAAGTTAGCATCGAGATAACGTGTTCGCCTCTAAGGTAGACATGTGCTGCATCGCGACAATGGTAACTTGTGAGGAATTATGGTGTGTGAAGATTGCGTGTGGCTTCCAAGCTCAGACTGGATCATGTGATTGGGGCGGATAGCCAAATAAAGATTTGATAACGCAATCAGTGTTCCTTGCACTACAGAATCTTTGAGGTATGGTCATGTATGGGGATGGTGTGAGGCGAAGGCCTCATACTTGAATTGAATGTACCTCAAGGCACAATAAGTTAGTTGAATTTGATCATAAGTATGGTTACAAATGGCGGTCAAGTCACTAAACATTTACAATATTCCTTTTACGATATCCGTTCTTCCTTGTTCGCCACATTGCTTCTGTGCTCACGTAGTCTGATTATGATATCGCCTGGTAGTGGACTTTTGACTAGTGTCCCTGATGTGTACCACCAAACTCGCAAAGCCTCCAGTCAGCTGCATGTAGAATTTCATTGGTTGTGATAGCCGCTGACCAGTTATGTCCTTTGTTGCACAATTTATTCATTGTTCTGACTTTCAATTGCTGGGGTTCGAGACTCATTTTATACCAAATTGGTTAATGCAAGACTGAAAAATGGTCACAAGGTCGTCAGCCGAGAAAAGAACCCCGAATGGTAATGGGTTCAGACCTGTGCAGATAGTACCTATTTCAACTAAAATGATCAAGTCAATGATATTGGTTTGACTATATTATAGCTCATGTTGACATGTCCAGTTTCACGGAGCCACCACAGACATGAGCAACAATATCATGAACAGACTAGCGGGATGTGCACCGATAACTAACAAAGCCGAGATAAACATACTCACTTGAAAATCTACCTTGCTATTTTATCTAACGAGCTGAGACCAGACAACTAGGTGTCAATCTACGCGGTGCCTATGAGAAGGATTTCCATGACTTGAAGGGGACAATGAGCAGACATTTCGAAGTCGAAATTGTTCAGGCTCAATTTCTCTGTGGGTTTTCCACAAATAGTTTGCCTGCGATAACCTCCAATGCATTTTATTGAGGTCAATCCCGTTTTTATTTGGTCATCTTCGGTCTGATGACGGTGGTCCAAATGTTTACGCGTTTATTTCCACGGAGGTCTGGGATTAAAATCCCTCCACAATAGGCCACTTTGATGATAGACGATCACTTTTTTTCGCCTGAATTGTTATCACGCTTGCTCGATAGGCTCGGTGTGTGATCTTCTATTCCCATACTCAGACTCAAATTACAGGTCACTCAGTGTATAGATATATTCTAAGACAGAGATGCGTATGTCCTTAGTGTAGAAAGGCGATACACATCGGCCTAAGTTCATGATATATGAAGCCTATCGAAATTTTGTTTGAATAGTCAAACGCTCCTCGTGCGTGACTAAACAAAGTGAATGCCCAGTTCCAGACCCTGTTACACTAACACTTTCATTCCTATGCAAAGCATTCACAATTTTTGAAATTTGATTAGGCCATGATAGTAACAAAACGTGAAATGAGGTAGCCATCTTTTCTCAACTCAGTCGTTATCCCCACTTCCTTGATAGTGGAGAATAAAGAGGGAAAACTTCAAGGTATGTTCATTTTCCTAAACCCCGACCCATCCATCTGATAACATACATGGAAACTACCGACCGATATTTTGTCATGCATATTTTCAAATTTGCATTGTTCAGCTGAACCATATAAAAATTGACTGGAAGTGACCGGTTTCTCCCTAGAAAATGGGCTTTACGAATCTCACTACATCTGACGCTCATAAACCATATACTGTTTCAAAAAGTGAAGTCCAACACCGAAGTCCAGCACTTGTGATTCTGCGCAAGTAAAACGGAGTAGGTGTATTCTAGAAATAATTCATCTTTTGCCAATTTCTTTTATGTAGAAGCTGTCCGCTTTCGCATGGCTGATTGTTATACTTGGCTTTTTAATATCTTTTATTGTTCTTTCGTACGTCGAGGTTTAAGACGGTGGGCACGTGTTCGTTGACAGCTCAGCGAAGATCAGAAGTAACAAATAAAGCACATGCGCAAGCGTGAACTGAAATGTAATCCCTCAGTGGATCACATTGTAGAATATCAGAATACACTGATACAGTCTAAAGTAATCCAGACGTGGACAGGGAAATTCGTAGGTACATGTATTGGTTCGCTTTTGTACTACCAGGTTACATATGAAGTCTGATCAAGGACTTTCAAGGCTATGCAAATGAATTTCATTGATCAACCGACAGAATGACAATTGGAATGGCATTCAGTACCTGACAATTTTGGCCTGTATGTCTTTACCAGATCAGTAGTAGTTCAGAGGACGAGTGCAACGTAAAAGCATTGGCCGAGCAGATGGTAGTCAAGTCCTCCACTGATGTCTTTTGTTGATGGGCCATGCATCGCACCATTACGAACCAGTTAAAACTAGTCCGTGATTGACTTATGTTTGTCATCGCAATGAACAAATCTAATTGTTTTGTGCTTATCCAAATACCAATGGACAATGGATGTCAGTGTGTGCCGGTGATTTTTCTAATTTCTGCCATAGAACAGTCTTTTCTACGGCAGTGGACAGTGCATGTCAGGTTGCAGTGCATTGTCCAAGAAAACATAGTACAATATGCGTTTCTGAATTCCGTCCCTACACTTTTATGATAGAGAGCTCGTTCTTTGTTCTTGAAATTGTGAAAACTGAAAACTTATCAAAATGGTAAAACATTTTGGCCCTGTGTTGATCCATTATTCTAAGGGAATCGAGTGGGCCATCAGTTGTTTACATTTGAAAATATTCAAGAGCCCCAATCTTGTTACAGTACCAAGGGTACCATTCTAAAGACTCCTTATCTCACCAACTACCAACAAAATTATTTTCTAGCTAAACCACCCAAACATATTCCAATATTCGTGTTGCGAAGCTTCAAACTCGCAGTTCACCTAGGTGTACGAAAGCGAACTGGATCACCAGTTAGCCCAGACACTCACCAGACGAAGCCTATTTGGATTTGCATGGAGCATCTAACGAACCGCTGACAGCGCGTGCCTTCGATTTTCGTTTGTGATTCATTTTTTTAGAGGTAGACATGCTCAAGAGAGTCTGCAATAAAGATTCTGGCCTGCTTCAATATACAGTTAATCTGACTCTGTTGATTGGTGCGTAGTGCACAGTTGATAGCAGAGACTGGGTTATACCTGTGAGTAGTTATGCGACCCGACAAGGCTAGAAGCGATTTCAGAGGGATCTTCTTAACAAATCGTCGTTCCATCAGCATGTTCGCAATTCCAGTTTATCTGTTCTCTCTAGCTACAATGTGATTTGACAGTTCGAGGGATTGCCAGTTGGACAACAGAGCACCATGTACCGCTTCTTGACAGTTCACGGACTAATTAATACAAACAAAAACTCAAAGCCTTAGTAGGTTTGGACAAACAATTTGCTTGAAACCAACATACCGTCAACTGAAGTCAGCAGGGAACGTCCACGAATATGACTTACTTCGAGGAATCGATACATGCCGTTATACTATTCCGTTTTCTGATAGAGCGTAAAACAAGTGGTAAGACAACTTAACTGGGTTATTTTTATTCTTCGATTCCCGTCTGGCATTTCTATGAAGAAGTCTAATCTGTCACTCTGCAAGGTTTTATGGGCTAGAGTGATACACTGCATCGTCCCTCGGGTGTTCATTATTCCCGGTGAACGATAACAAAGATATGTGCGTTGCTATTGGATCTTCATTCAGATATTATCTGTTCTAACCATCAGCCCTAAAATACTTTTTCTTGCAAAAATCTTAAAGCTGCGGCCTCTCTGTTCCTGGTTTAACGAAGGTGTGGGAAAATGTTTTGGGGTATACCTACCGCTTCAGAAAGTAGCTTCATGGATCCTCAAGTAAGTTTTGGGTGCCAGATGAAAAATAAATCTTGTGGTACCATCGTTATCACTACTAGTTGTCGTAGTGAAAGTAGTATTATTAGTGATGGTGTCAATGCTAATAGCTATAGTTATCTGTCATTATCACTATCTTTCATAATTATCAACATTAGTTTTACCAGTAGCGGGGTTTTTTGTGGTAGTGCGGTTCTCCTAGGCCGCTGCTAATGTGCGCCGCTGAGTAACAGCTATCGGAAATGTTACTGGGAACAGATTAGTCACTGGGGTCAGTAATAGTGAGGTTAGGCCTCCGGACCTTTCGGTAACAAAAGATAAACAAACGTTCTCTGTCGCTTGGAAACATAGTTCAAAAACAGCCGATTTAGTCACGGATATTGAAAAATCAAGATACAAATGAGGTTTTGCAGGTGAAATAACATATAAATGTTTATTCAAGGACATTCTTGAACCACCGAGTATAATCTATGAAGCAGGTTCGAATCCTTGATGAGGCTGGTTAGGCATGTTGACCGGAATACTCAGACTTGCAGTATTTCAGTAAGCTTTCTGTGAATACATACATCATTTATTAGTCTTTACTCGGCGCAGCTCCTGATAATTTGAAATGTTATTTACTTAGAGACAATACTGAAACTCAAAAACCATCTGGATTCTGTACTTGAAAGTATTCCCAGGGAATTACCCCACATTTTAGAAGATCGGAATTGAAGCCTTTTGAGATTCATCGATTAGTCAAAGAGCTTCCGAGAATGGAATGGCACATTGCGGTTTTCGGTAACTTCATCCTCCTGCCAATACGATTACCAATATACAAGTGTAATGCATACGGAGGGTAGCATAATTTTGACCCATCTACGGTTGAGCAGTTGATTGTCTCATATGAGTGGGAAAAATTGTCATTTTTAGTTCGAGATGAGTTTGAGAACACAGATAAAGTTGAGGATATAAATATCATCCTGTCTACGGTTTTATTCTCATTTGAATCGCACAGAGATTTCACGCAATATGAGCATAGTACTAGGATCGTGTAATGATTTTTAGAAGGTTATTCTGCTGGGTGAAAGGGCTACCCTTCAGAACGAGGACACATGGTCATAAGTAGGGAGTAAGGATATGAGTAGAATTGTGTCGTATTTGGATGGCAGCACACAATTTTCCCGGAAGTACACGACCGATTCTGTGGTTGTTGTTGCTCATCAGATTGGCCTACCGGGACTACTTGGACTTATCGCATACGCACTCTCCATATGATTCAAATGAGACAACAGGTGGGAACCAAATGTGAAATGATCATGCATAATAATGAATTGGCAAAAATGTAGCCGGTACGCATCCTTGTTGGGCGATAATGTACGCAAAACTGTTCATACCTATCCGGGGCAAAATTGTCCTCTTATCCGGATGCAATACCAAACCACTCATATCGCAAATCATCCTGTCTAACTGGAAGGTTGGACTAGAGAGCTATTTTGCCGATGGGAGTGATTTACCAAATCTCTTACGTACACAAAGCGAAAGCATTGCCAGTCCTCCTCTACCCCGCAGGATGGTGCTTTTTGATATATCATAGAAGCTGCTGAGTCGTTTGACGTGTACAGCTGACCGAAGTTGAGAAAACAAATGTTCTCGGTACTGCCGAGGAGGGAAATAGGGGCAGCTGATTTCCAGGACTCACTGAAATTGATTCATAAACTGATTAACTGAGGTGATAGTGTACAGTCGGAAAATTTACCAGTGACTTCCTTTATCAAATAAACGTTGATGAGATCCCTTTTCATAGCTTACGTCATTAAGTTTAATGCCGATAAGTTCTGCGAATCAATTAATCAGCAGGCAGACATTTCGTAAGTGACCATGTAATGCAAAAACGCCAACAATGGTGGTAGCTGTTATTTGAAAAAAATTGCTGAATGATGGAATAAAAACACCGAGTTGATGTAATCAAGTGAGTCACTAAGGGCATTACCATCATTTTAGACCTTTCAATCATCCTGAGATTTCTTTTTGTTGACCCTCAACCTATTTCGTAATAAAAGGTGGTTTCCAGAAGGAACTACGTGCACCAGTAACTTGATAAGCGAGGATACGGAGTTTGCGTTATGCCAGCAAGGCTGGGCTCTACTGGTAGACGACATGTTGACCAATCATAAAGCAATGTGGTCTGATAATCAGGTTCTGGCTACTTTCAACGGATCAGATTATGAGCACAAAGATACGAGGCGCGGTAAACAGAAAGATCCAATTCACCACAGTTCGGCACTAATTTAGACATTCTCAAGAATGAAATGTTTTGATAATACTATCACTTTTCTTTCAGCCTAAAGACGAGTCACTTACATTGTACTTTGGGTTCACACAGACAGCATAATATTTTTTTTATCAACCGCTCGCCCGAGAACCAATTCTCTTTGTTATTCCTTCCAAATTATTTTGGGTTTCCGGGATGTAATTGCACTCCAAACAGACAGAGAAGGTGTACCATTACCAAACATCATACATACATATATATTTGTATACACATGATGTTCAAAACCATACTTTCCCTCACTAGTTACTCAGTGGGATACACTCCATAAACAAGCGATTACAGCTGATTTCGATGACTGTGGAACTGAAGAATACACTGAAGCTGGATTGCAATCGAGATTTATGATTTGACGTGACCGGAAAGGCCGAGGGAGTTCTTTCTGACCTGTTTGCATACAGTATCAAGAAAGTAGCAGATACCTCCCAAGAGACGTTTTGGCTAACCGGATTTTCCCAAAACATTTGGACAATTTTTTGTTTCATACTAAGGTTCTTGATCCTGGTTTTACGACCCTTTCTGGCAGTTGAGTCTCTGGACAAACCGAATTTAAATGATGCCTTATCTTTTCCCTGGAATTTGATTTAAAATGATTGAAAATTCACTGAAGAAAACAAGAAGGGCATCAGCTGTATTTGGATTAGCCACAAAGGTGACGATCACATTTGACGGTTGAACTGTAGTCGGAGACCTCACAGAATTATATCCATGCATTTGAGGAGACTAAGCGATACTTAGGAATTCAGTCGGTTTTGACTACGCATCTTTCGATTCTTTTCAACCAGAGCCGTATTTATGAATTTCGAGCAATATATTTGTCTGGAGATAAGACTTTAATCTTTATTTCCCTATTTACTGCGTCAGCTTTGTTGAGCGAATTTTCCCGTCTCATTCCTTCAATGATGTAGAGACCTCAAACCCCATACAACAACAATGTTCGTGTGTCATCTACCCATGACGACCGTATTTCCGAGACATAGGGGAATTGAACACATTAGGGGTATGTATAACTGACCCTTGAGCGATGAGAAAAAGTCCAATGGATATCATGAATGGCCTAAACAGTAAATATTCAGACAGATTTTCTGTATGCACGAACGAAATCCATCCGATCTCCGATTACCAGGTGAGCTGATGCCAGCGAGGAACAACTCTCTGTCTGTTTCGGTTAGGGGATTTTATTCTAGAATAAGGTTGAACCGATCTGGCAATGACATCCAGCTTTTCAAAGGCGCGAAACAGGTAATCAGTGGTTATTCATTTTCTTCTGAATCCTAGAAAAGTTTTCCAAATGTTTTCTCCCTAATTACCTGTTCCCTTCTGATATATACTCGAGATGGAGTAGTTTTCATTTCGTTATCAGAATATGAACACTGATAGATAGACGGATAATTAACCCTCTTTCTTCATCATCTTTATCGATGTCGTTTATATCACCTTGAATCGAGTAATTACTCATTCTTATCAGGAAGTTAGGATCACTTTTAGGTTAAAATAGGATCTATAAACAGTACTGATAACAGAGTGGAAATAAAACGCGATAAAATACGCAAAGATGTTCTGATGCCCACCTTTCAGCCGCTTCTTTGTGTAAAACCAGAAGCCTACAATAACGGGTTATGATAAGTTGATGTACGAGAGTACATCAACTCAAAATTTCCAACACTTTCCACTCTTAGAAAGAAAGAGAGGGAAGCAGACATGCACCGATTTAAAAACCGTCAGTAAAACTTGTTCTCGTATAACCTTTATGTTTTGGAACATTACTGATCAGTTTTGTTCCAAGACTCATTGGAATATCACATAATGGGAATAGTTCACAGTCAATTCTAGCTGATTTTCCGTGAAATATACTTATTCCACTGCTTGATAGGCCCCAATCAAATGGTCCGTGAACCGGTGTATATTCACGTAGTCTAGGTCAATGTGACCATCTGTAGATCCGTCCGAGGAATTTCAGGTCCAGCGAGACTGTTTTGAATGTTCTTTTTCTGACCCAAATGGCGGTTGCCATCATTTTGTATTTTCGTGATCTCTGAGAGTAGCAGACTCGTGAAACGGTTTGATCCATCAGTGCTAAGTGCTTTGCTTGATTTGTTCTAAATTATTGTAATTTGGTCTATGCAGTGGTTGTTCAACTACATCTTCATTTAATTCAATATGCACTCATAGGGGCGACTATTGCACCATGTGTCTTTACCAATACAGTTCTTCTTATGTGTTTTTGTTCTTCGACTCAATTTATTTCATATTTCCGGATGACATCGATGAGATTCAGTATGACATTGCTTCATGGGACACACTATAGAACAGTTGAGCCATTTTCCTGTTCACACTTTACCCTTACGGCAAAGAACTTCCTATGATCTCAATTTGTGAAATGCAGTATTTCAATAAATGGTAATTGCACTTATTTTCAAGAAAGGTTGCAAAAATCCCCATTTTGTGAGCTCTCAACCATTGACTGGTTACCAAATCATCTCCTTTCATCAAATCAATTCATTGAGTTGTTTTTATTTCAAGAAATCCGTCCAGTTTGTTTCCTGGCCAATAATAGACACATGCCTAATACTCTTTGTTATTTGTTGCATGTTTCAATATCAAATAAGCGTTGCAAACAGCAACGAGAAAAGCAGCCAGGTGCATCTAGAGAAGGTACAACAGAAGCTATAGATGAGCTTGGTGTCAAGCAGCGTGGTCGGGATATGACGTTTGGGTTATTGGTACTCACATCATTCCCGTAATTAGAGAATAAACGAGCAAGTAGATTGTGCGTGCACCTGATTGGCTGGTCTAGTCACGAATAAGATAGCAGACAAGAGTTGTATGTTAAAACATTAACACTCAGCTCCCCATGGTAAACCATGGTAGCATTTCCCTGTCAAGTTAGTTGGTGTTTGAACAACTAAGCTCTCGGAAAATGAAGCTTGGTGTAAGACTTTCAAACTCCACCACTATTGGTCAGGTATGGAAGCAGACATCAGTTACATGCTTTTAGTCGGATTTGAACCCAGGCTGACCAGTCCAGTCGTGACTCATGTAATTCTTCACCCTAAGCCTCATAGGGGAAGTTGTTTCTGTTCTACCGTGAACCTGGCACATACAATTATCGGAGTGTCCCGTTCGATGCATCTAGACATGGGTATGGGCGATCCACTCCCCTACTACTCAATCTCTATCTCTTCGCAGGTTTTCGAAAGAAATCGAATTCATGAGCAGTCGAACTATCAAACAATATACTGGCTATCCTCAAACCGTGGATACAAGATATTCAGTATAGGCGTATGGAAAGTCGGATAAATTTAATGTGCATTAGTCAGTAAACAAATTTCTACGTTACGTGAATTCATCATACAAACGTTTGCTCAATAAACCCACAAACTTATTCAGTTTAGCCGACTGTTTATTTCGTACTCTCTTTTGTAAAAAATCTGGATGAGCAGTTATTTGAGGTGTCCAACGAAGAAAAGGAGCAAGCTAGTTGGAAATATACTTTGTAGTTACCACTTAGGTTTATCACTGTGAAAACATAAATTTAGGACAATAATAAGTGTCTCAGCTAAATGTTCATATCGAAACAAATTTTCCATGTGATTTTCCACGTTAATTCATCAGTTTTCTGCTCTCTAGTGGCAACTTACAAGGCGTGTTTCCGTAGTCCTATTACCAACTAGTCGGACAGTACTACCAAAACATATATATTCTGTGCACCACCGAGACGAAAATCTGTCGTAACTTAGTTACAACAAACACTGATAAGTCAATACGCAAAAACTAGGGCGCATTGCTGTAACCTGGAACTGAACAATTTATTTCAATGACATGAACCCTGAGAACTTTGGTAACGACAATTCGGCGCCACATTCTCGATTTTTTTTCAAAAGGCTATTCTATGATCACTTATATTGGTCAGTTTCGTGGCACACAAAGGAACAGTCATCCTTCATTGTGTACGTGGGTATGCGCTTGATGAGACCGCTCACTCCTACTTGAGTAATACGACTAAGAACAGGCGCTTGCTGACTACATATTAACTTTGAGATGTATGTGTAGCATATCAGAAAATAAATTCATCAAATGCCAAATGTTTTCTAGTTACCAGGCCCTCGTGTTTTGTGCACTCGAATCACAAAAGGCGAAGCTGTTGCGAAGCGAATAAAAGTAACCATTTTTCACGCTACCTATTCCTTAGAAATTGTGCGTATGGGGTAGGGCCCAATTCAAATCTTTGGGTTTTGAATTAGAACCGCCAAGAAATTCAAAATGATAATGGTTGTTTGTGGATGTGTCCGATCGTAGACATTTGGAGTCGGTAGACTGGCGCGAGTAAGGTTGTAACGATCCGGATTCTCAAATGGAAAGATGAGTTGAAAGTATATCAGTCGCTCGAAGACAAAGTTTGGCAAAAGAAATCCTAAGCTATGCTTTCTTCCCATGGTTCTTTATGAAGCTGAAAGCGTCTTGTTTTTGAAATATATGAAGATAGGGACCGTGTTTGCATTCACTTGGGGAAATGAAGCCAAAGTGCAGCCTTTTTCCCGATTCATATAACATATTATCATAAAGCTCTGAATTTATTATCATCCTAACAACTGTATCATGGCGGGTTACGGGGTGCACTAAGAAGCCAAGTGATCATCCGAATGGGAGAAACAATAAAGCACAAGATACTTAGAGGATTGGACCTAATAAATAAGTGGGAAGTGATACAGAATAATGGTATCATTATCACTTTCCATTTGTCTAATCTGTCCGACTTTTTACCATGCTGTAGTATATTGTGATGTAATGGCCTAATTGTGAATCTCTGAAGGCGAGTCTATTATTATCATTCATTCGGAAGTTTTATAGACGAATAGTGAGAAAACACTTCCCGCTGCTGATTCTGAGAATCAAGATTTCTCCTTCTAATCGAAACCGTCCGGGTGGTATACGCCTCCTGTGGATGGGGAAGCTCAACCCAGGAAGGGAAAAATCTATTCGTTTACCTGCGCAGAACTATTGGATATTTCTGTTGGTAAATGAAGAGGATGCTAGCGATGTTGATGATGATCAAACTGTCAGCTAAAATTATCATAACGACCAAAAATAACAGTAGCTAATTTAGTCAGTGCTATGAGCATTCCTTGTATGATGACGACTAAAAGTTTTATTCGCAATGAGCTTTTTCTCACAGGCTACTAACCAATTGGTAAACGTGAGACGAATCAAGCTAGACCGGAAGAAATTACCTTGGTAAACTGAAAGGCATCCCGTTCGATCGAATCCCAGTAGGTTCTCTTCAAAATGGTCGAAGTTTGACGGTCGACTAGTATTCGGTAATAATTATTCGCATGAAAATGAAACATTTCATATATATGGTAAACTATGTTGGAAAACAAATGACGGTTATGTTTCAATTATGGTGCAGAACAGTTTGGACTGCAGGTTTTGAAGACGCAATCGGAAGATTTTATTAGTGCACCCAACACGCCTTGGAAAAGTCGACATGAATTAGTAATTTCGTAAATAAATTATCGTGTAGAACCTCGTGCGTCATGGAAAATCAGTGGAATTACATCAGCCCTTTGAGTTGTACTAGGAAAATTTTCGCAGTTGAGGGCCGCCAGGTTGCAACACAAACAGAAAATTCCCAATCTTCATGATGCTACTTGCGATCGATCTCAAGTGTTCGATTTATCGTCGGAACACAAGACATTTATCATGAACCGGCAATTCTACCGGTTTCATGTTTTGTCAAAATCACTCAAATCAAAGTCTGATCAACAGGTCTTACAAGTCTGCTTAACGGGATACGGTAATCAATGAACAGTAATCAGAAAACATGGTCAAATCACATTTCATTATCCGTGCTGATCCGTAGGTGTTCAATTCACACCTTACACGCCAATGCCGTATAAGAGTTACAACTGAACGTCTCCAACAGAAACACCTACTAACATGAATTACTTGTTATGTCTTGTTGACTGTTGACAATAACTTTATGCACCCAGAATTGAAAATATTACTGGGTCACGGTCAAACAATTAAGTACTTCTGAAAATAAAAACCTTAGTACTGTTTCGTTTATAGACAAGGCGGACTTCTAAGAACTATCCCGGATAGTCTATCCATAATCGTGTGAGATTCACTGTGTATTCTGAAATTTATATCCTACTAAAAGATTCGAGAAAACTTGGAATATTGATATTGTGCTTAGCTCCAGTTAGTGGTTTGTATATGTGTCTGAGCCCCGGCGATAACTGTCTCGGCATCAATTACATTGATGTTATCACATTCACGTGAACCTCGTGTATATATTCGGGGATAAGGACGAGATACAGTAATTTGTGGCGGTAGTGCGCAGTGTTATCCTGTTGCGAATTGTCCCATTCCCATTTTGTACAGTTTCATACTCCAGCTGGCAGTGATAACCTGCAGGTGGTGTCTGTATGGTAATACTGACCCCTTTGGTGTCAACGATGCTGGATCAGTTCAGAAATGAACCCAACTGCCACCTTTACGATAAGAAAATGATTTTTAGTAATCACGACAACTTAAAAATAGTTGTCCGGTCGTTTCAACTTACAGCATATACATTTTCGTTTAGTCTCTCTGATTGGTAACACTAGAGCCTATACACGTAAACACGTGAATAACCATTTTATCTTTCCACTCATGAGACTGAAAAAGTGAGCCAATCCTGTAGGTCTGGTGCTTGAGCTTATCTAAAGAGAGTCAAATTTCAGTGTTCCCTCTCTTGTGTGTTTTGCCGTGGATGGAAATCCCAACTAATATGATCAGTTATTTTGTACTCCGCTAGCGTTATTTTTCAAACCAGTATCACGCTAGTAAAACGATTTCCAGAACTTCACACACTGCTTTTCGAGGAAATTCGGTTATTTTGGAATGAAGTCGATGCACTCAGTCGGTTGGACGGTACCTTGCATTTGGTCATTGTCCGATATCTTAATCGTAGCCGGTTAAAAGTGTTGGCATCAGGCTTGTGTTATTTCGTCCAACACAAAGAATCGGCAGGTCCAGTCAAAGAGACGGTGGTTGATCTAAACTACCATGATATTTGTAGTCTACTGATTCCTTAGACAAGCTTTAAGGTTTACTTTTGATAGATGATCCAAATAACCAGGAAACTCAAGACACGATATCATATACTAAATGACACATGGTAAGCTTGCCACAGAGAACACGCAAGAGAAAATCATCTTTACAAGTGGCTGAGTACATTCCACTTTTCAACTCCCGGAATGACCATCATTGAACTATGAATGATTCCTCATTAATGATACAACTAATAGTAGCAAGTATTATTGCCTAATTATCTCTTGGATAGATTCCTTGGAAGATGGTTAATCAAACAATTTCGGTAAGTGTACCATCTAACCACAGTATGGAAAAGTTCACGGACAAACTTGGTTCATTCGTGAGAAAAAGATGTTTCCTGGAATATTATTGAAACTGTTTAAATGCGATGTCGTATCAGACTGCATTATTCATTTGTCATACGCATGTTTTCTGTTCATTATGCTGACAATATAGAGGTGTTGCTACTAACTCCATGCACAAGGCCTTGTTTTTCGCTCCAACACTTGTTAGGAATACGTTTTCATCTTCGAGACACATGAACTGTATGTAACAACTATGAAGAGACGCACAAAGCCTTTATACACCGTTACCGTTTAAGCATTTTGACAATCCACAACAGCATGAAGAACTTTCAGGAGGTCATTTCGAAATTTTCCGCTCAGAAGGTATGGGTTCTGTAGCTTGTTTGGATATTCTTTCGGTAACATCTACTGAATTATTGATTGTAGATTATTTTGGAAAGCTGTCGCACTTTTGACCGACTGATAATATCAGTTCAGTATCACCATGAAAGCAATGCGACAATTTTGTTCAATGGTCCTCGAAGGACTTTCATGTGACGTTGGAGTATTCAGTTTTTCCGCACACGGGATAATAATGTAATTTTTATTCCATTCAGCACTACATGGCCAGTGAAAAGTATTTTTGCAAGTGAGCCATGACCTGTGAGAAGCTGCCGAATGCGAAAGTTACCATCGGTTGGAGGATTCGGACTCAGGACCGCATGGTCCAAATTTCACGATGATGAAAGTTTGACCAATTTGGTTTTGTTTGACAGAAAATTCACCCGCCTTCGATACATCGATTAGTATTCTTTTCCTGCAATCGGGAACGCCCACAGATTGTGTACCGCATATCCCGGAGGCCTATTACTTTGTATTTCCGCTTTGGATCGTGTCACTTCGACGTTGTTTTCCACTGGTTGTCCCTTGTGTGTAACCTTACTAGTCACATACACCCAGGCTCAAGACTAACTTCTGTGATACAGGCTTTTTGCATGTTTATCGCTAGCATATTTGACTGCACATGCAACAAGTATATGAACAACCCACGGAGAAGAGTTTTTTAGTCTTCTCACTGTGAATTATATCGTTTGTTAGGAGCTGCGTGAATGTACTCAGTGGAGCGCCGTTTTTGAGACTTGATGCTCTGTTTGCATCTTTAAAGAATTCGTTCAATATTTGACTAGCAGAGAGCGGACAAGGAATGAATTCAGACAATAAATAGAGCGAAAGACGTTGAATAATGATGATTTATGACCCCTATCGTCGAAGTTTCTTCATATTCTCCCCGTCCAGTATGTGAGAAACATGGACACCTAGCTTGGTTTTCACCATTCCAATCAACAATTTGTATCGTCGCCTCCCATAGTTGACCCGATAGAACTAGAACACGAGAAGGCTGAACATTCGATGGAGTGGATGCGAGTGGTTCAGGTAAAATGGCCAACAGCGAAGCAAGTATGCTGTTTTCATATCACGCCACCGGAATGCGTTGAGTCAATGGAAGAACCGCGCTTGGTTTGTGTACGATGAGACCACTTCTTCGGAACTGGATTGGTCAAAAAGAAGCGATAGCTTCCGTGCGAAAGATGGTTTGTGGTTTTGTGGTTTTCATGGGGTGAAAACACCATCTGGATGATGTATTTGACTTCTATGTATGTTAACCGTCGGTTTGCTTGAAAACACCGACCTTTATGCACATTGAAAAGCTTCAATGAGCTCATGTATTGCAATCATAAATACGGCTTCATTTTCAAGAGTCGTAAAAGTACCATTTTCAAAACTATCGCCCACTCGAAAATATTTCGAATTCATGTATTCATGCAATCCTCAGTCGTGGAAAAGTTGCAGGTGGATATAACACATATGTTTGTCCGTTCTTCAAAAATCATGCAGTTAAATCATTTTATTAGTGAAACTCAAATATCAATGCAGACTAAGAAGAAAATACCCAAAAGAGCCATGGACAGTGGCTCATTTTTTACTCAGAAAGGCAAAGGAAGTTCATAGATCTTACCGTGGAGCATGTAGAAGTGAGGGAGGTTTTGACGAACAGGATTGCAGTTTTATTGGCTTCTGCGTGATTAAAGAAGCTATATAATTTGGCTTGTTACCCTTAAATATTATTGATATACTAAACAATTCAACCTACTTACAGGAAATAAATTTGATCATACTTCAATGTCAATCCAAATGGTCACTGTTTACACAGTCTGACTCGTTATTGTTTCTGCTTTCCGCGGCTAGTTGATGTATTGACTATCTGTGGGAATAGCTTTCCCCTAAGTCAGTCAACTCTGATCGTGTACCTTTCGGGAATATGTGAGCCCTGTGCGGAGCTGTGTATTTGTGTGCTTGTGTGTCTATATGAAACTTTTGTGCGGGTGGGTCAAATTCCCTGGGCCCGAATGGCTTATTTCGATACCGAACAGGACGGAACACATTGTATGTACCCGCATGTCGCAATGAATCAAAAAATTGTAATAACAACCATTGCGTCTGGCTTTCAGCTGACAGTCTTCTACTTACCTGCGATAATTCCACAAAGTTATATGACAGCTTATCAAATCAACCTCACGTACTTCGATGGCTGGCTGTCCTTTGAACTCCCCGTTTCACCCACAAGCCCCGGGTCGTCAGACAAACAATGCACTCGAAAGTGCTAGACCCCAGCTTCGCTCCTGTTGGAGCTCGTCAGTGGTACATGTTTTTCACGGCAAGCAGGTTTTGAACGCGGGACTCTTTAACCCCTTGTTGGGCGAATCCGAATCATCCCCTGAAGTTTGTTCTGATTTGTCCGCTGGGACAGTCAGGAGTGCCTGACAGCTTTGGATTGAGGCACGGTATCTTTCCCGTTAACTCCAAGTGAGTGCCTCCCATCAAATCAGATTTTTTCACAGGATGGGACATTGCCCTTACAATCAGAAATGTTTCGCATTTGGTATATATATATATATATATATATATATATATATATATATATATATATATATATATATATATATGTTGTTCAATAAGTATCGACTGCCTCCACTGCTTCGCTAATGATAGCAGGTTTCTCTATTAAACGGATCACGGTGAAGGCAGCAAGGGTGCAAAATGTTGGGTGCAACTTAATAAATTTGAATGCTTTTTGGGCTATCTGCCACTGCTCAAGGAACGACGGTTTGAGAGCTCCCTAATGTCCGTCTTAAGGTAGAGAAATGGAGACACAGCAAAGTGCAAGGATGATCTTGATTTTATACCGTTGGCTTTTCTAGTGAAGCATATATAACTCCAAGTAAAAGCACCTAGTTTTTGACAATCATCACGGTCAAAATATCATACCATCTTGTTGAGTTAAAGGGATGATTTGCGATTTATTCGATGGACTATTCAAATACTCCTAAGTAACTTCACAATTTGGCTTTGATAAAATGAGCAATGGAGTGGGAAACAGTGGAATACTTACTGCTTTGTGCAGAAATCGGTTGTTTCCGTTCGGAATCTTCAGCTCGTTTACCTGATTGTCAAAATTTTTTTGGGTCTTCAGGGGCTGCACTGGCCACATTGCATTTTCAGGTTTTCATAAATCGTCCTTCTAAGTGATTTATGCATTACAAAAGCGGTAGTTGGAATGTGAATAAAATTCACCACACCAGAAGCAACGATTCACATGCCCTGGTTTGCTTTCAAGCATCATCTTAGTGGATGGATTCGGTTGGGGTATTTGGATTTCAACTCACCGATTTACGAGGACGAACGTGTTTGTAATGCACTATGGAGTGTTCAGCCCCTGCATCGGATACGTCATCGAAATGATCACGCCTCGACCGGGTATCTAATACCCTTAAATATGGCCACAGCAACAGCTTCCTGTGTAGCTCCGGATGATTTATGCTGGCACGAGGGGGTCCAGCCAATGGGTTTCCAACTGATCTCCGAAATACCATTCTACAGCCTGTGTTAGGATGAATTCACGGAACTTCATGCGAAGACCACCAACCATCAAAATTTAATCAAGCACGCTCAGTTGCTTGAAAACTGATGGGAATCACGTGTACTATCAGCTTAACTGTCAACTTTGGCTGTCACTTCTGGATGTTTAGGTTCGTCTGAAATGTCGAAGGTGAGACGATGACACAAAAAGTCCAAAACTGGTCGAAGTACGCCAGCGTATTAATAAAAACACTGAAACTGATAAGAAGTATTAAAGTCATCCCCATTTGGAGCCACAAAAACCGATGTCGTAAGAAGACCAAGGCTGCTGAATAGCACGTTGATACTGTCACAATACTGAATTGTATAAATGTGTTGGATGAAAGAGAATCGGTAGATTAGAAGTGTGCTAAGCAGAGGGAGCTTTTGCCATACCTTTTCTCGGCGATTCTGGCTCACTGAGGTTTCTCAGATTGATTATCTACGAAGGCGTACGTGGCTGCGTCATGAACAATGCCCGCCGAACCAAAGCAACATGTATCAGAATATGGTATCGGAAGTGGTGGCCAGCGTCACAGACAACACTGTAGAGACGATAACTGGACATGTTGCATGCGTGACTTATCTCGTGTTTATGATGTGGTCATGGCAGGAAGGTCCAAAACGAGAGACGCGTTATCATTGAGCGCAATTCGCGACGAAGCTTTTCTAACACAGTTTGGCTCACCTTCAACCTGTCGTGAGCTGAGAAGTAAAGCCCGAATTTCTGACGTCTTGGGGAGAGTACCGGTCAGACTAAGTATGCAATGCTTACGTGAGAGGCTTGTGTTCGGGGAAAGAGATAAACTGTTTACCCTCGACTGCTTGGCGAAAATGTCTGACGGCTTTATATGTGGCCAAAAGTTCTACATCAAAGGCACTTCATTTTGTTTCCGTAGGACTAAAGCGTCAAAAGAAAAACTGGAGTAATTTTCAAATTCCAGAAACAATTTTGTACAAGACCACTTCAATGGAAATACAGATTCGTCCACCGCTATGCTAAGCTTGGCGGACCGAAAAATTATACCCCCAAACCATGTTCTGTGCTAGGAACGCTTTAATCCCCGAAAAACACCACTCGTGTGGTATATGTAAGCAGCAGCTAACGTGGATCGCCACAAAGTGTGTCGGTTAGTAGAAGCAAAAGCTAAGCACAATAGAGCATCAAAAAACAATAGAAGGTAACTAATCCGAAGCATCCATTGAGCCCTTTGATAGAGTACGGGATAGCGTAACCCAGAATAGCGAGTACTTCCTCCTCGCAAGTTTTCCCAATTTCTTGGGTGGTCTTGTGGTCGAGGAACACGATTTCCGTCTCCCAGTTCACATTTATCTGGGTCGATGATTTTTTGAAGTTGAGACAAACCCTGAAACGGTAGCTCAAACGTTGTTGATATAGACGTTAACGACTTCTAAGTCTCTGGTTTTGATATCGATGAACCTCAGGAAGCACAATTTCAAAAACCAGGTGGCGCATCCAAAAGCTCAAACAAATCGCAAGAAGTGACAGCATTTTTCTCGAAAATTCCATCGGCAAGTGGGATCTGATGATAACCTAGCACCAAATTATTTTCAGAAAATAAAGTCGTGCCGTGAACTGATGCCGTGCATATGGGGTATAGGACCATTATCCCAGAAAGGACCCGAGAGTAATGCAAGATAGTCGCCAATTGATAGCCAGGTAATCCATTATTATCAGAAGCATCAACAGAAGAGAGGCCCATTTGCTGTAAGAAGTCTGAATGGAACCTTTCGAAAGTGGTGTCATACCCCCTTTCGAAGAAAGACAGTTTTTCTCGTGACAGCCGGTGATGTTCTGCCGTGACTGAGGTCTGTCAATTACAGCGTAGTGTGCAAATAGTTGGCCATTGCATAAATCTTCTCGAATAATTGAGTTACGATGTGGAATTTGAAAGACAGAAATTGGAAATCGTAAGGACTGTTGGAAAGCAAACCTGTGATTCAGTATTCGTCTGTCCGAGCTGGAAGGCCCGTAGTTTTACAGTCCAGCGGAAGATCAGCAAGCTGCAGTCTGAGTGCAACTATGAGTCATTCACAGCGCTACAAAACTCCCGTTTCCCGGTACGCTTGTTGGAGAAGTCCGAGAGTATGAGCACCCCCAGATTCCGTCGTCTTGGTCCCAGGTTGACCGCAAGCTCTTTCATGCTGCAGGTGGGAATAAACAACCCATTCGCCGCAGATGGTCGAAGCAGGGGTGTTGGTGGTTTATTATTACCTGTCGACAAAACAGAAGCTTAGGCCACAATATCTACTAGGAACCCAGAGCTGGTACAAAATTGTACAAATAAGACATATGTCTAGACTGAGACTGACAGCCGACGATTAGGAACTTTTTTATTCTTTGACCGGGACCCTTTGAGCTGTGCGTGAACATGGCTGTCTGCATCAGCGGGTGACTGATTTTGAGAAGCCGTGGAACCAACAATGGCCGCGAATAGGATGTTTCCGTTTGACAGATTCAAGTGAGGCAGATCCACAGCAGATGTGTTCAGCAGAGTGCACCCGTCCATACGATTGCTCGCGTGGGCTAAAAAGAGGGAAAAACACAGTCACTTTGTCCCCAGAGGACAGTTGGCGATAGACGGATCAAGTGCTGAGGCCTCTCTGGCTATTCCCTAGGGACAACAAGATATGATCGCTCGAAGTTATGGCAGTGGGAGGATAGGCCCCATCGCCGACACGTGTGACACTCTTGTCAGCCACCGGGGTTATTTCGTTCCGTAGACAAACAGTCGAGGAGGGCAGCGACAGTGATCTGGATAGGAGAATGTAACGAATTCAACCATGATTTCCCACTCATCTCCGAATTCTCATCTTTGGGCCCTGCCAAGGACCAGAGGTGGACAAGGTGTCGGCTGGGTTTCGTGTGGCCGATGGAGTGCCGTGACCTGGGTTGACGCAAGCTTTCCTTACGGGAAAGTGGGAAATTTTGAGTGGACCACTTATCCGGTATCAAAACTGCTCCTGATGTGATAAATTCACAAAAGAAGGTCTTTAAGATCAAGAAGGACTTTGGCATTGGTCGAGAATCCTACCTGCCTCGAATGGTAACTCTTATGCTTCGAACAAGATTTCGGGATCTTGGGAATAAAAGTCACTGGTTTGAACTTTACCATGGACAATTGGAGACCTGCGTCAAACTGCACCCTATCCTCAGGCATGTTGAATTTGTTACAATAAGTCGGTAAAAAGGTCTACAGTATAAAAAAAGGATGTACAACAGCAAACTGCCAACGAAACTCTTTTTAAATCATTGTTTGCGACTTCACACGAAATTAGTTGTTTAATTCCTCCCGTGCTCGTGCGTTTACGACTGTGAACCCCTTCTCCTTCTACTCTTACTTGTTCGTTAAGTTGGTTATTTGTTTGTCTACTGTGTTCTGCTGCCACCGATCGAAGTAGATATGGGGGATAATTTTGTTCATGGTTAGGCAGGTGGAATGGCTAATACTCCACCCGTCAGTGAGTCTCCTGCTTCTGATTTTAGGAGTGATCTGTCAGACCTTCATAAACAGTTGAAACTGGAATCGGAAAGCGCTCAATTAGAGTTGGAAGCCGCTGAGACTGTGTGTGGGCCGATTGGAGCCAAACGAGGAGCAGCCGAAGCGCTAAGGTGATATGCTGGTAAGATTGAGATGCGGTAGCCACAATTTGGAATGAAAAATTGATGGCAACGTCAATACTCTATCGTTCACCCTGGGTAAGAACACTTTTGAGGCTAGAGGGAGCCTCCGTGGTGAAGTTTCTCAGTTTGCTAAGTCTGACACCTTCGGTAGGACAGATTGTCTGAACCGGCTGCTAATGAGATAAAAATTGCTCAGTGTAAACTCCCTAAACTCGATTTTTCCTTTTTACAGTATGTTCCGTTCTTCCGACAGTTAGAGAGTCGGACTGAAGTCCGAGTTAGAGACAAGGGTTAGTGTTTGAATCACTTTCCAGAATTGTGGACGGAAATGCATATAATCCATTCGGGGTAATTAATTTGTCTTGCCATAGATAAGATATCAGCAAGCGGGAGGAATATTGAGACAATGCTTTGGTTAGAGGCAACATAAATTACGGGGATTGGTAAAATAAATAATCAGACCATCATTGATACGGAGAATCCGGGCCCCGTGTTTTACTAGGCTCAAAAGAAGGCCATATGGGCGTTGCATTTCCTGTGGAGAAGATCTGAGTTGTTTGGAAGAATTCACTTGGAGTTACCGGGACAGATACACTGGTTTCATTCGAAACAACCGGGTATTTCTAGCTGTCATAGATGACCACATGCGAAAGAACTTTACTTGATGATTCGGACGAGCCCGGACAAGATCGCGATGGCGCAGTGCTAACACACACACGTGCCTAATAGATGAAAGTTCTCCAAATCGAAATCTGCTTTTACCGGAGGTTATGCACCAGCAATAAGCTGCTACAGGAGCGAAACTCTAGTGTAGTTCTTCCGAATGAAGCGCTGGCCGGATAACTTGAGACTTGTGAGTAAAATGTAAAGTCATAATGACAGTCAGCCAAACTGGTAGTCATGAATCTCAAGCACTACTCGCAAGTATTGTTGAGATGAAATGGCAAAGAACTTTTTTGGTAGTAATAATAATAATCATATTATTAATATATTTCGAGGTTCTAGGGGCATTCAGCACACCGGATTAAATTCTGGCAAGCCATAATATGGGAGGACTTCATTGACAATGTAAAAATGTATGACAAAAGTGGAATCTGTAGACTGAAGTGACATAAAAGCGAGCTAAATGCACGACGGGTTAATTCACACCAAAGGAGTATAAATGATCCCAAGGACGGGTTCAAAAGGATGCTCGGTGGCTTTAAAGGTCAAGTTAAAATGGTGGATCTGGTTGGGATAGCTTTCTGCTGTCTAACAAAACACTATTTATAATTTTGAGGTCAGTTTAAGAAGGTGCGCGATAAATGATAAACGTTTTAGTGAACCGTACAGCTAAATGCCCTGTGATACAACTTACATTGAATCATTCTGGAATTGAACATTTTTCCACGCACGCGTTATTTATTTCTTATAAGTGCACAGATGCATTCTGAAATTACTTTATTAGTTTCAAAACATTTTTCGGCTAATGAGCAGACAAAATTGCATGAGCATTTCCGGTGAATGAAAAGCATACAAATGTATGCTTTGGCAGCTTCAGTTACAAATGTTTGAACATTTAGGCTGAAGCCTAATTTAATTCAAATTACTTTTCTTCGTAAGTTACTAATGATATCTGTTATCTATGGTTCAAATGGCCAGTGCACTCTACAGAACTTCCCTTTCACAGAAAACTTGGAAGTGTTGGCATTTGCAATGGGTTCTTTTTACATGAATCGTATTACTGCATCTGAAATCCTGCTCAGAATTATAGAAATGCACTCCCGCGTTGAGACAGGCCACATGCTTTTAAACACCTAGTTATTGCTCAGTTTAACGAACATTTTGGAGAGGTCATTCTGACCATTTTCCCTGATCCCTACAGGTTCATTATTAATTCTTTCACGTCGAACCATTCTTTCCACTCATTTCAAGCACAATTCCCGAAAGTTACGGAATTCTTCAACTTCATACTACCTGCGAGCTATCGACCCTCCACAGTAATGCCGCGCGCAGGACCAGCCGCGATGCTCAACGGAAGCCGCTTTTGCAATTATTTTAATGCACTGAATACATGTAAACTAAAACGAAATTCACCGCGAAACTGAGAATATCATCCTCGTTTTCAGCGTATAACATTCCATCACGTCAAAACCATTTGCTCTTATTTGCACGTTTACCGTCATTCTGAAGAATAATATGGTTGGGCCACGAGACATTGTCATCTGGTTGGTCCAGAGGGAGATCGCCGAAATCTGAGAGCTTACATAAGATGGATCAACGGCTAATGGAGTTGAACGAAACAAGAGCACATCGATGCAGTGCGTACTTTGGATAAGTTGGTGGATAGTAAGAGACGTGAATGAATACACCGTGTTTTACTGGCATGGATGTAGGTGGTCGACAACTGTGAAAGGGTCAGATAAACATTGCAAGTTAGGAAGAGACAGATGGAATCAGGACAGATACACAGACAAATGTGAGTTGAAAGTGGGGTTATTCCACCGGGAGCAGGAGATAAATCCACGACGGATCAGGGATGGCAATGGTCAGGGTTCATGGTGGTGAGCAGAAGAATAGGTTTGGGCACAGAACATAGAAACTGGTTTGTGGCACGTAGGTAGTAAGGTTACAAAGTGGGGCCCCTTTGAAAAGTCGGTTTGGTGGAGATGCATATATTTACTGGTAGCATAGCACTGGGAACAGTCAGGTAGGTAAGAAAGACAAGCTTTTAAGTGTAAACTGAAGAGGCCATGCAAGTACTGTGGGGAAGTTTATCCCGGATTTTGAAATGGGCTGAGAGGAAGAATATTGAACTCATATTAAGGTTAGATTGACAGAGAGGGAGAGAAAAAGTGCTGTAACGAAGGGGGTAAAAGTTTGGACAGCAAATGTGATATGATAGAAGGTGTATACTTCGGTATGGAATGTTTATAGGAAAGACTTCGTTGAGCCTCATGCGATGAATCCATGGAGGCCCAGCATGTAGAAGCTTGCAGTGGTGGAGGTATTTTATTGCTACGGATATATCTAAGAGCCTTTCGGTGAGCGTGGGTTGGTAGTAAGAACCATCAGTGTGTCACGCCTGGGGCTCATATAGCTTTAGCGAGTGGGAATAATGCCTGTTCCGACAAGGTAAACGAACAGAAGATGTATATCTGAGGTCAATAACCGAGAAGTCTTTGGGGATGAGAAGGTCGTCCAGAACAGAACAACGCATTGGTAAGGTAAGAGGAACCTTTTCTATGCAGGGCTTTTCCTGAACTACGAGGCTCACTCGGCATGAAGAGGGAATAAATCACCTAACATTTTGCATAGGGTCTTGGATAGATCATTAAAGCGGTGGGAGTAAGCTATTTTCATATCATCAGCAAAGAGAAATGGGGCGTCGTGGCAAATATAAGTGAAATTGTCGGTAATTTAAATGAGGAACAGTAGTAGGCCTGAGACAACGCCTTCGGTGATGCCACTAGCAATGGCTTTGGAGGAAGGTAAGCGGCCGTCAACCGACATGGCTTGTGACCTGTGAGAGGTATAAAGATAGCCAGGAAACCAAGATGTCAGATTGTGGCTATCAGATTCATATGAGGGACACGGTAAGAAGCATAGGGCGTTCCAATGTATAGAGCAAATACAGCGCTTCCGGCACCAGTGGCGAATAATAGGACATTAGCAAAGTCAAGATGGTCGGAAGAGGAAAGGCAGAAATTCATAAAATTGTGCTGACCAGGGTTCAGCAGGATGTTAGACAAGCGACACTTAAACAGTTTTTGATAGTTCTTCCCACAATTAGACAGACTACTGGATGTGGTAATTCGGCTGATAGTTATCCGGATCATGTTTTGAGCCTTTTTCAAGCGCCCATCAATAACAGAAATCTTCCGTTGACAGAAGACCAAGCTGTGAAGCATTGAGGTCTGCCATACAAAGGGTCAAAACAAGGAGAGTTCGAGAATGCCAGAACGAAGAAGAGTTGGTAGGAGTCCATCTGGGTCCGGTTTTGGAGAGGGTTTGGTGGAGAAAACTAATTGGTCGATCTCTAGATGGGTGAAGTGAATCAATGAAGGAGGGCTGATGTGCTGGAATAGCTGGGAAGCGGAGGGACACCATAGCAGGTGATAAACGATGGGGAAAAGTGATCACTGAAGCTCTCACAAACAGACGCTGTGGCATTGGAAGCAGATGAACCGCAGATGGGGGATTTTGGAGATGCAACAGTGGAGCGGTTGGACTTTTTACTAGACAGGCTGGGTCGGTAGCCAGTTTTGCTGGTGTGCTCTGAAACAATAACCCCTTGTCTTCTCAGGAGCGATTAGGTCATATGACCTAGCTTCACTTGCTACTGGTTGATGCGCAGTAGAATTGTGAAGTCCAGTGGTTTAGAGAATGTAATTTGCAGCTTAGCCAGCTTACGCTGTAAAGGTGCCTGGGGGGGGGACTGCAGGATTTTGGGCGTGAATCAACACAAGGGTCAGCGGCATTTAGGCTGAGTAAAACTGAGAGCAGAGAAAGCCGACTCCAATGAGAGAATCACGGAATTCGGGCGTCTAGAGGACAGTTGCATGAACAGTAGGAAGCTTGAACAGGAGAAGGGGATTGATTCAGGTGAGAACAGCTGAAGCAACTGAATACACACTAGACAATGCGTTGGTCAGTACTCGGGAAGTGGTCAGTGAACTGAGTAGTGATACCAGAAATACCGATGGAGAAAACTAGGTCCAAGACTTTGTTACCCCTTGTAGGGCTGGAGACATGTCGGGTTTAGCCAACAAGACGGACACAGAAAAGGGCGGTGGAGATATTGGAACGACTAATACAGGTGAAGCAGCTGATTGATGGAAGGTTAAAGTCACCGGTAATTAGTTTACCACTGGCAGAATATTCAGTTGCACCAATGAAGTTATCCAAGTCAGAGTCTGTTTTTGAGAGCTCCAGACCCGGGGGGATGTAGACGCAACCGACGAGCAGGCTCTGACCAGAGGCGTGAATAGACAGCCATACAGAGTTTAAAACAAGGAAAAAAGAGGGTTGGTCAATGATGCCAACTTGGATAGTGCACTTGATAGAGGCTAAGAAGTCACCACCGTGCCTGGACCGGCGAGTTTTGGGGAAGCATCTATACCGCTATGTGAACAAGTCAGAGCGAGATATCATGGGAGAGCCAGAAATCAGTTTCTAGTATTATGTCAGCTTTTGAGGTGAGAGCCAGGTGTGGCAGATGTGACGTTTTTTCTAATTAGTTAAGAACCAGTATTAAAGAATTCGGTGTCGGAGTGCAAAACGCACCGATACCAGGGGCATTTCCATTGTGATTGCAATGGCGATAGAAATTGGGTCCCATTAGGGACGAAGCCTCGACGGAAGTGAGAGGGTGGGCAACTTTTAAAGGGGGGGGCGATAAACAGGCAGAGCAATAGTATGAGTTTCCGCTGATGGGTGTGGGCGATCAATGAAATGGGTATGCAAGAGACTGCTGAAAAGGTCCAAGGTTTGGTTAGCGATAAAGTCAGGGATGTGGTGGGCATTGATCGGGAAAAAAGTGGTTGTTGGATGGCGGGTAGTGTATTTGTTTGGAAGGACCTATGTTATGGGGGATATGAGAGCATGGCTGGGAGGGGATGTAGGCGAGATTAGTTAGAATGGTGGGAGTTGGGAGCCAGGTTCTGGGTGGGTATATTTGAAAAAGACCAGAGGATAATGAGGGTTATATGACCCTTCATGTGATCAGGAGGTAAACGAAGACTGATGAAGCGGGATACAGTTTCTAGCCTGGACTTATCGATGAGTTATTCAAAGGGATAAATCGGTGAAAGGCGGAGATCGACGGAGAACAGTTGGAGAAACCAGATGGGGTTTACTATGACTAATGAATACCGGGTTGTGGTCAGGTGAGAAAGAACGGATATACGTTGGAATAACAGATGGGTGCTTTAAAGTTTGCATGTTTTCAGAATAGGTGAGAATAATCGGGTGTTAGGAAAGGGAAGTGGAGGAGTGAGTCACACAAGAACAGCTAGAATGGCTACTGAGGTAATCATGTTCGATGGCGTCAGACTGAATTGGAGGACAATGCTGCCGTTTACTCTCTTCGAGCTCGGAGAAGGGGATTTCAACGAGCTTTATTGGGGAGCAGAGGCGAGCAGGTTAAGTAAGTAGTTCGCAGAATGTGGACCTAGGCGGGGATCCCGGCATGAGCACATGAGGTTTTGAAGAAGCTTGGCTTGCAGCACTGGGATGTGGCAGATCAGATTGTGTACCCAGTGGGCATTAGGCAGAGTCTTCAGAGTGAGAGGGACTGTCAGTATCACGTAATAGAGGCTGTGTGGACAAGTGAGGATTAGTAAGGCAGATGTTGAGGGTTGAGCAGTTATAGAGTTTTGGCTTTGGAGCTACGCACGGGGAGCGAGGGGTTGATACTGAGTTGAAGTGTCGTTTAGAGCAAGCGGTCTGAGGGATGAAGCAACTAGAGGTGTAAGCTACCGGTGGAAATGCTATTGGTACTAAGTTTTGGAAAATTCGGTTGTTCGAGCAGGATGGGTGATGCGGAATATCTAGTTTCGTGTTCTGAATAGAAGGTCCGTATGCGGTTGGCAAATCAGCGCCGAGGGTTGGAGGGCTTGATCTGTAGGCTGTTTGGTAGTATGGTGCTCTTTGAAAGACAAGAGCTCGTGGCGTTTTGGCGTCATGCGGTGCTAGGGTGCGATGGAGATGAATCTTTTACAATGTGAGGGATGGATAGAACTTCTGGGTGATTGACATTACCATTTGTCCAAGAAGAGCTCATAGTGCGAGATTTCATAGCAATGTGGTCCGTTAACAGCCCCGATTTGGGGTACAGATTCCCACTCGAAGGTACAGGCAATGAATGGGCAACTGGCAACTTTGAGGTGTGGAAGTGCCATAGGTGGGGCGTAAACCGTGGTGGTATTTGCCTGAGGAAACGATGGCCGTTATTCGGCGAGTTATTATCGTAGGTATTTAGAGGGTTTTGTCCATAAAAAAGGGGGTCTAAGGAATGGTGGGCGCAAGTCACAAATTGTCTGGGGTCAATTTGGCGTTGATGGATTCGATAGGGCCTCTAAAGCACAAGGAGGTTTTGGGGCTTATAAGGGTTACAGGCTTGTCAGCCAGAAGGATCTCAGACGAGGTGCCTTTGTTGTGGCTGTGAGTCCCGATGGCAGCCTGCACTCCACGGCTGGCATCTGGATAGGGGACTTTGTGAGGTGGGGTGATGAGTTGGTAGCTGGCTTGAGGGAGGGTCGGGAGCCGCTGATAGCGGCTAGGACGGTTAGTTGGTTGCATGCTGTTTGAACCATGCTGACCGGGCTTGGTCACCTTAGTTCTAGGCATTTGAAGCAGCTGTACTCTAGCAGCCACATCATGAGGCCTTCGGGTGGATTAGCTAAGCCGTAGAAATGAGGTTACCGGTAGATCAGGTGTCTTGGTACTAAAAGGAGAGGGAGAGTCGCTGGAGATTTTTCGGAAGACCCTGAAAATGTGGGATTGCCGGTATGATGAGGTTGATTTGCGCTGTTCATTCAAGCGGGCATAGTATTTGTGGGGGAGGGTGGGGTTCCGAAGTTTTCCTGATGGTTTGGTCGATGGCACGTACGGAGCTATGTTTGGATCTACGGACTCTGCTGGCTTCTTGTGGATCCATGGTTTCTCGGACGCATTTTTTACTACAGAATTACTATCTTGAGTTTTCTCCGTAATTAACATGCGCCCGGTGGGATTAACCGTAATCATTTCATGATGGCCTCTCCGGTTTGTCGGAAGAAGTTTGTATCGCAACCGGGGATAGACGTGCACGGAACTTGTGTGGGCTCCTGAAGGTCTGGTGATGCCGAGGAGCCACGGGGATAGTGAGTATTCTGGCTGGAGTCCTGTTCATGGGGTATGTGGTGATGCATCCACTGATCCCGTTTGATCAGGGCCATTAAGTGGAGCTGATTTGCCTTTCTGCGTGCGAAACATCTCTCTTTGTAGAGAAGATTTATCGGTGTTTAATTTGATATTTCTATATGACGTAGCCACAGCAATCCTTCCACAGTCGCTGATGAACTTAAGGAGTGCTAATTGGTTGGAAAACTGAAAGAGCAAAGGGCAAGGGTTTCGGGGTGACCTTCAGAGCAGCTTAACACAATGGCGCCCGTAATGAGCGATGTGCATGCCTTCGTATAGTGGCTTTAACAGACTATGTTGGTAGTCTCTCCGGAACATTTGATAGGTTAGCATCTCTAGCATTCTTTTTCCTTCTGTAGGCCTTTGAAGTGATCCATATAACGCCCGGCTTTAGATAAGATTTAAGCGTCAGCCTGGTTTGTTGCTTCAGCAGTGATTGTCAGTGGTGAAATCTTTAATGAAGCGCACCCAGTCGATTGCCACATCATAAAAGTCGTTTATTTCCTGTTACAAATCTTCGGTCTTATTTTCGGTCAATTTGTATATATCGACCAGAGGTACAGAACATGTGCTGACTTCTGCCGTCATGTCGGCATTTTGGTTTCTTTTCACTCCGGAGGCCCGAGTGGCGCGTTTTGAGCCAGACGGACGATCACGTTTAAATACGGACTCAGACATTCTTCTGAGTCCAAAACATTGGCGGCCTTGTTTGTAGAGGGCTTGGAGGTTATCTCTGGCTCCAGTGAATGATTATTAGGTTACTGCACCTTAGAAAGGGACGCATGTGAAATGATCTCCAAGTCAATCTGTCATTAGATACGGTTGCTCGCATTGATTGAGGTTGACACGATGGACGTGCAACTGTGCGTAGGGATACTGATCGAGAGCCAGAGGACTCGGACCTCAAAGTTGGCGGAAATATCAATGGTTACTCCAGTAGGTGGCTCGTGGGATTTCAGGGGTCAGAAAACCTTTTTGGATTTTTCTTATTATCTAGGCTGCGCTCTTAAGCAGAAGAGCCAACCCAAGCATTGAATAACCCAAAAGGCCGAGGTGATGTAGACCTTTAACGAGGTACTGGTGAATACGTAAAAGACGTGATCCAGCCGAGAATCAGAATATGATTTATAGGCAGTGTCGCCAAGGGTAAGTTTAGGTAGGTTGGAACCAAAAGTTTTTGGAAGAGGCTCGTGTTGAAATTTCGCGAAAGCAGATTACCAGTTCACGTTGTGGTGGTGCAGCTGACACCTCTGAGATTACAGTGCTTTAGTGTGGATACAAATTGCCGCTAGAAATGACACAAAACCCAGCCTAAATGATGGTGAGAGCAAAAAACGGGACAGCCAATTTTCAAGTCTAGATGACCATGGCCTGGAAGAGTGACTTGAAGGTTCTGGTTATGCAGCTCCATGAAACATTACCTAGAAAGTTCAATGTTCCAGTAAGCTGGGGAAGGCAACTTCAGTGTAAACATGCACCACTGGATCCTGGAAAAATGCCTAGAATTACCGGTGAACCAACCAAAACTCATTATTGAGCGAGCGCTCGGAGCAAACGACTAGGGAATAGATTTTCAGGCAGCTCATTCAGGACCACCTCATATGAGGTACGCAGTATGGGTTGGTGGCTGGAAGATGTCCTCTGACGGATCAGCTGCTGTTCTTCGATGAAGTTATCAGTTGTCCCGACGAAGAACATTTGACGTTAGTTTCAAGGGCCTTAGAAAGTAATTTCAGTCCGTGAACTACAGGTATATGGACGTCAAACTGCACTTTGTCAGACTCCTTGGAAAAATGTGACAAAATATAATGCTTCCCCACATGGCAAATGTTCAGTGAAAAAATGAGCACATGGTTCTCGCAACATGAAGGTATACTTTTGCAGTGCCTCAGGGCTTTGCCCGCCGCATAACCTACAAGAACGAACTCACCAATTCTTCTTTTATCTTCGCCCTTGACGCCAATATTTCTGGGGTAGCTATAGGACAGGACGTGTTGGACGCGCAAAACTGATCGCCTCATAGGGACCTTCCGCCAAACCTCGCTAAAAGCTAATGTATGACCAAATATGCAGTGGCCACTGGATTTGGTTTAGAGTAGCCGTCAAAGGTATCACAAGTCAAAGACACATGTACCATGTCAAAAATTAATTTTAAGCCATCGATAGAGCGCTTCTAAGCGGCTAAAACGGCGGAAATTGAACTCGTTTGAGTGAGATCTATAATGTCATGCAGGGGCCGAAGATCTCTGCTCCGCTATACAAGGCCATAGTTTGGCAGCCTCTTAAATGCCGCGTGCACGGATAGGCACCGAGCTACAAGAAGGATACAGATAGCCTGGAGAAGATACGAAGATTATCCATCAGGATAATGTCTCGGCGATTATAAGCTCACTACTCAGAGCAAGATAGAAAAACACAACCCTCCCCGATAGTGCGGATCACCCAGAAAGTATGTCATTTCATTTCGTACGATCAACGGAATGTGGTCCAAGTCGCATGACTTCCCACAAGCCTCATAGGAGATTCGCGGGCTTCATCCTCGCCTAAAAGAGTTTTATTATAGGCACTGTGAGTACTTAGTAAGCTCATAACACAGAATCAGGAAAAGCCATGATTTCTTCTGTCTGAGGCAAAGAGTAACCCTGAGGAAAGTAAGCTGATCAACGTTTTAGCGGTAGTAAACCACTGTGTTCCTGCCGCCTTTTATTCACGATCATCAAAACTTAAGCCCCCAGGGAGACGCCAAGGTCTCATTGATGTTATTAGCTAGTAGCCGATTACTTTTTGCCTTTAACAAACCTTCAGTCTGAAACAGCATAACGGTGGGATTTTTTGGAATAGGCCTACAATAAAGAGCCAGTTTGACAAACTGGAATGGAATGTCTACTTTATCATTAGTAGGCTTAAAAACGGAGGAAAGCTGTCGGTCACCGCCTATGGGAGTTATCATATTTTGGTGCTGGCCCAAAAAGTCACGACCGACATCAAAGTCTTTACGAAAATGAACTGAGAGAGAAAACTCAAAAGATTTGTAATGGGTGGCTAGTATCTGACAGGGGCACATATTTGTCCTCGAGAAGCACAAAGCAGCTCGTTTAAAGCCACACAACCGTGCTGGTGGAGAACAGTACACAACGATGGCAGTGCTTGGCGGTATTACCCGATAAGTAATTCCCACAACTCACAGTATCGACCAATGCTTTCAAGGACACCCCTTTAGTCGGAGCCTGTGCCAAAGATTCAGCCACACGAGTAAACGATGTAACAGCCGGCAACCTTCATCTCTTTGCCCCAAAATGTGATGCTGAGTGTAAAGAACGAGTCCAAAGCCAATCTCAAATTCTTCGGGCCATCCCACAGTGGATTTAGGTTTGCATGTTGCGATGAACAAGAGGGCTTTGCAGACTGAAGTGGAAAGCACTTCTTCAGGTCACTCATCGTATTGTGCAGCTTCTTTCGCGAATGGAAAATCCTATCCTAGTACCTCTTGCACGTGCCCAATTTCCAGTAAACTACCTTCTCCAATGGATGTCGCTTATTGAGCTACCAACATCATTCATCGCATTTGGAACTGGCTTGTTTGTGTCACCAGTTTTCTTTGATCATAGGCCAATTTAACCCGTAAAGCACATGGTCCCTTTTATTAAATTCATGATTACAGAAATGAGACATTTGTCGAGAGAAGCAAGCATTTCTTTTACTCTTGCCTACCGCGTACGTAAAACTTTTTAGTTTATATGTCATACAGCGAGTAAAATACTGCGGTGGGAAGAGCTTGACTGAAAACTATGTCAATGCGTTCGGTAGGGGAAAGAAGAAGTCTGTTCGGTTATTGGCGAGGCAAACAAACATTTTGTTTCAACCGTTGTCGTGCACAAAGCGCCGGCTGATGCATCATAATAAGCTATGCTCCACTGAATGCTAACAGGTTCAATTTGGGATTGCGCAACAACACTGTGAAGAATTTTGTCAGATCATCTTGGCTTCACAACCCGCTCTTGGTGATAGCTCTCGCCGCAGGACGTTGCTGAGATTCTATTCTCGTTTGGTAACCGTTCTGGCCTCAAAACTGAGACTTTCATGTGTTTTTTACGTTTATAATTTGCTTATCTAGTATTGAAGAATATTCGGATCGATCTCGTGTTGCTATAGGGCCCATTCTTTTGGCCAGGTTTTACTCTTACACGTAAAAATGCCTTGAACTTTTATGACAACCGCAGTTATCCAGGATAATGCAGCATGGCCTTTTTAATGGGCATGGTGGTTTTGTCGTCTGTTATTGAAACCTATGTACAATCCGCCTTATCCCGTAGGCAAAACACCCTAATTGTGGGGCTGTGAACCTTCTCTAGGTCCGCTGCTCCTTGCTTCTTACCAAGCCTTCAAAGGCGGAATAAAGTTGGTTGGAAAGTTACGGGCTTCCTGGACTGGCGGACTTTCATTTGTAGGTGTGAAAAACGATGGTTCACTTAAAGGCCTCCAGGCACAAACTTGGTTCCAGAAAGGAAGTACGTGGTTTTGCGCTGGCTGGAGTAATAATTTCAACAGAACGCCGAGTAACCCTCAGGTCTTCGTTCTGCCTCTTATCGGTAATATTTTCATGGACCGCCGTCTACACCGCCCTCAGGAGCAGTTGTCATTTGGGATATCGACAGAGCTGCCCAGAGCAGCCCGTTGCATAGAAGTAGATAAATCGAAGCACAGCTTGACAGCCGCGCAGCCCCTTTCAGGCTTGCTTGTCACTTGCAAGAAAGCATGGAAGGGTACACCTTGGGTAGGCATATTCAAAACTTTTCCCAGCCATTAGATTTGGTGTGATGCTATTAACACGGACACGCACGACGACAAACCTTGTCATTCCAACTCAAAGTTCTCTCCGGACAAGGGCAACGATTCCAGAAAGTCGCTGGTCAAACACGGGAAGAGACCGAGCACTTTCAACTCGTGGCGGCCACGCGTCACAACCTTGAAGAAAAATTACGAACGATGGTACCGTACAAAATTCAGTTGATGAATAGCCGAATGTTTTAGCGGCGCATCAGATGATGCATTTTGGCAAAAGCTGCCCTGTCTCCCATAGGGCACGATCGGTTCTCCTCTCCAACACCATCATCAGCTGTAGTCATCCTCCCGAGGTACTTAAATATACTGACAGCCTCTGACTGATGAAATCCAATGATAAGTGCAGGAACAGTCTTCTGTTAATCATAAGGAATTACCTTGCAGTTCGAAAGAGCAAAGCACATGCCTTTCGAGACACCTCAGTACGTTTTCAATTGCTTGTTCTGTGGCTCAGGAAGACTATGTAATCAGGGGCCTAAAGGCTCATCTCTGTTACCTAAGAGTAATTCAGTCTCAGCTTTCAAAACATCTAGCAAAACTTTCTGTGGAACATTAACTGCGGCGAGATTAAAAGGGAAAAGGGGACATACTGAAGTCTTGTCGTACTCCACTGGGGGTAGTTAATGGTGGACATAGCTCACCAACAGCCGTAACCCTACCTGAGGCATGATGATAACACTCTTCGATAAGTAATACCTACCCCCGGGGATCACCGTTCCCTACTGAACAAACCCGCAGTACAGAACTGCTGACGGAGTAAGTGACAGTGCGAGTGTCCATGAATGCGGAAACCTCTAGCCTTTTAAAAGCGTGACGTTTCTCAAGAGGTCGGAGGGTGAAGATTTGTTTGATGCACTCAAATTACATAAAACTCGCCCTTTTCCCCACGATTCTGCTCATCACATGAGTTGTACAGCCTGCTTGGAATGACAAACTCTAGGAGCTCGAACGCTTCCGGGTTTAAGCTCAATCTCCTATGAACGGAGTAGTCCTTGCTGGAGCCATTTTGAAGATTGGTCAATAGTTGGTTCCGTCCACATGGACAGAAATTTCTCTGAGTGACAGAAGGTATAGAACAAACTTTGAAGCTACCTTACGAGCTCCATACTACCATCTATTAGTGGGGCTGCTACTGGAGTACACTACTTAACTGCAGACTGATCTTTCCGCCTACACATAATATCTTCCCGCCGGTGACTCGGGTGAAGTGAAACAGCTCGCTGGCATTTCCTGGCGTGTTCAACCTCTGGTTTTTTTAAGAGATATCAGGTTAATCGACCTCCACGTAGACAGGCTTTGAGTTTACCTCCCCCTGATAGTCGTGCCTCATTTTGTACTTCATCAGCCGGGATGAGCTAAATTATAGTAAGTAGTCGTTCAGATTAGTAAGGAATCCAGAGACGCGAGGCACGGCAGATCAGTTTGCAACCCACTCTGCAAGCAGGAACAGAGCATTTCTAATAAACGAGCGGTGCTGGTTGACAATATCTTGTGGCCTTCTTCCCAGCAATTCGGCTGGGTATTCTATAAAGCCAAGAGGCAAGGAGGATCAAACAGCATATTGCGGTCCAACAGCTGACGCATCATACTTTTGGCATATCTATCAAAGCTCAAGCACAGATTATCGTGGGCCTTTACATAGTCGGGTCCGTGGAGTTTGCTCACACCTGACCAACAGTCCTGTACACGGCCTCGTTCGAAGACAGCCGACCTATTCTAGCACTTGTCCTCGGCTAAAACCACGATGTCAACCAGTTTTACTTTAAAAAAGGCCGTGCCTTTTGGCAGAAAATATCCTAGACTGCATATGGGCTGTAATTTCCATGGGCACAGGCCAAGACGACAAGCAAGCTACGTCCACTTGGACAGCGTTTGCTTTCCCGAAGCGGAAATCGGATTCTCACTTGTCAAAAATGATTCTTGACTGGAGCCAGTCAAGTATAGCAGTCTCCGCCCTCTCCCTGGAGGCTACGCCCACCTTGGCAAAGCCAACAGCCGCAGCTTAAGGGTCATTAGGAAAGAGCAAGGTAATCCCTACCAAAGGGTTAAACGGGAACATCAATCGAACAAAAAAGCTAGAGTTTTGGATGCGAGACCACAGAATACGACACAGGTCGACGGGGAGGATACCCAGCCTGATGGTTAAACATACCTGTCGTCCTGTAAGAATCAGCGTCCAAATACCAAAAGTAGTCAACTTTAAAGGACCACGGGATCAAAGAGCATCTGTTCGCAGAAGCAGATTACCGAGATGAAGATGCTAGATGAAGGACGGAGCAAGCAAAAAGGAGCAGCTTCTTCCATCAGAGATTGTGCGCAGCGGTGGGTGTACAACTGTTGTGCATACCATCGAAAGAATCCTGGACACCCGATTAGCCGTGGACATAACCTGCCCTGTGCAAGCTGAACCCCTCTGAAATGAATATCCGTAAGGGTTGTTGACTGCTGTTACCGAACCTAAGAATGTGGGCTTGCTTTGGACTTTTGGGGGAGGAGGTCACACACTCGGGCCTAACTTCCACGTGACCACCCCATCTCTAAAAGACCTGGTGGTCATTTGAACGATAGATTGTTGGATTTTCTGTTGTTTCAGCTCACAGCGCGTTGTGCTTTTGTCGTCCCCGGGGTGAGTGGCCAGCCAAAGTTTGGCTCACCTTCTGCGGTGTCTTCAGATATGGCAGATGTCCCCCTTACTGTTATGATTTGAAGAAAGAAGTCGCGCAGGTGATTGTGGCCGAAAGTGGCCTGGAGCGGTACACCTGGTAAGCATCGGGTCGCTTTAGACAGTGATACGCCATTGAAAACAGCAGTTGAGCCCTACATCTGACCTTACATGGTCCCCCGAAAGAGAGGGCTGGCGCCTCCCCTACACACACGTTATTTCCAGCTCTTTCACTTCCGTTCCCGTAGGAGGAACACAGTTGTTCGCCTAGTACTATGTCCCAGGTCGTACGTGATTGACAAACAGCACCTTAAAAGCTTACAGAGTTGGCAAAGTTGCAGGTAATCGTTCCAGTAACGTTCACGCAGAAGCGCAAACTTTCTATCAGTGCCGTGGGACATGTACCTCGTGAGGATCACTTCCGATTCCATCATATTTTCCCTAATTCACGCCAATGTGAAAGCAACCAGAGGTGGTGTACAGAGAAACACCCAGGCTTGTTCAGTTCATTCAAAAGACCCTTAACAAGAAATTTTGTTCCTGGCTGTCGACCACTTCTGTATTATCCTCTCTTTGGTCTCTTCTACGAGAACTGCCTGGTTGGCGGCGTTGTCGATCCGGTTGGAAGAGTTAAAGACTACTCCACGGTGCCTTGAAATCTCGGACGAATAAACTGATTTCTTCATCGGGCCAGCTTTTGTGTTGATCTACAAGTGCTGGGTAATGTTTTTATTAGTCCCAGGGGTCCCGAACTCGAAGGAGCCTCTCTCTCTTCATTTAGCCTGTATGACCGCTGGAGCGCAAAAAGTGATTCTCTATCCCAGCCGAAAACTACCATGAGTGGCATGGGTGACCTTTCTCACTTATTTTTGCCCAGGTGGAAATCTGCCCTGGCATGCACATGATCCGTTATGTGTTTTTGCTTCTGGGAGGAAATCTTAATATTTAGGTCCTACAGGGGACATAGTTATCCAGCCAATTTTGGGACACTTATTCAAGTGGCTTCGGAGGAACTTCCCACAGAACTTTACTGGGTCTGAGGCGACAGCTTTGTCTGTTGACGCGGGTCTACCGTTTTTCATGCACATATGGTTTTCCGATGCTTCGGACTGCCCAGTCAGCGTGATATTGATCCTATGGGTCTCCGAAAAAAAACGTTTTTACCCTGTTTTACCTTTTCCTGGTATACCCCTGTTATCGGGTAAAATTTTGTTGAAATGATATGGTAATTCTGGTGCACATTGACCTGATGATGATGACCTGATGCTCTACGCATTTGTGTGAAGGATTTTGGTGGTTGTATTTTCGAGCAGACCAATAAAGTACAGCTTCGGTTCAATGACCGCAAACAAAGGAGGCAGTGGGTATCACGAACTTTGTTGAGACGTTAACATATTGGTTAGATTTGAATCAGCAAAATAACCAACTTTCGAAACTTTTGTGGAATCAAAAGCTATCACAAAGTATTTCGATTTTAGCAAATGATTTCTCTCCGCACAGCTGCATGGAGGGGCAAACACTTTAGCCTTCTGAACTTATGATTTATTAGTCACAAGTGATGCACAATTATTACCACGGAATGTAAAAAGAAACAACATGCTTTTGGTAAAGTGACATATCACCTGTGATTATATATATCAGCACTAATCCCATTATGTTGAAGACTAAAACGTCTTCTTTGATGACACTCATAAGCACGTCTTCTGAGGCCGAATCGAAGTATATGAGTTTTACCCATGAAATTGGCGCTCTAAACAAAGCTGGAGCGAATGGGTCCCATTACGGTCTTTGAACTTTTGAAGTGTCCTTTGTCCAGTGATCAGAGGTCTAAGTTGGAATGTAGAGTAAGCTTATCAATCAAGACTTTGGTGAACTGTTCAGTATAGCAGCAAATAATTCAACGGGAACCAACTCCAAGTTCACCTATTATGAAATCTTGTCGAAACTTGTGGAGAGCCGTCATGTGTTTGCAAGCCAACGGTGCAGAAGCATGGGTCACATTTTGAGATGCTAACGGTCGAGAAAAAATCAGCCCTGATCCAAATGATTTGTACAACCCTATAATACCGCCGTATTTTTTTGTCTTTAGGCAGGAGTGTCTCCAAAGAAGATAGTTTGCGCTATGCCAGGTCGTACAACGTGCTTTATTTGAAGTAATTTCCACTCAGATATTTTAGGCAATAGTAACAGCCACAGCTTTTTGGGTCGTCCCAGTAAAGCGAAGAAATTCAAGAAATTTTTTCCTCAGCGGTAAATTCTAACCGGTCTCCGCTAAACTCATCGCTGACCATCAAGTTTGGCACGACGTGAACCGTGATGTCACTGTTAAGGCCCGTGCCTGCATCCACTGTTAACAGTCGAAAGTGCATAAGCACCAAAAACCCCATTGTCAAAATTTCCAGCAGTGGACTTACTTTTGCAGACAGTGGGGATCGACCCAGTAGGGCTGTTGCATCTGTCAAAGGACACAATATATCTGCTCACTTGTGTAGATCGTTCCATCAAGTGGGCATATGCTGCACCTTCAAAGAATGCTGCTAGGGAAGAGGTCTCCCAAGATTTCACAGAGCTCTGAAAGACAGTGTTTCGTTGTCCAATCGTAGTGACGACGGATAGCGGCTAGCAATTTCAAGGAACACTGTGTATTCACCTACAGCTTTCAGGTATCGGTCACTTTGATACAGTAGCGGCTCTAAAGAAGACGAACTCACTAAAATGCAACTGAGAGATAAGAGCACAGGCGCGTCTTGTTCACGAATATTTATTTGCATTCAGGTTAACTTGAGAACAAAAATCGCACCCCAGGAGCGGCCAAATCCGGAACCTGGCCCCTTCTAGCAATAAGCAAGCTTACCTTCCGAATCTTTCTTCTCAGTCACATAGACTGACATATGGTCAGGATAAAAGTCTTTTCAAGTGCTTTCAGTCAAAGAGACCCGATTTAACCAGTGCTTTATCGTAATCTTCTTCGATCGAGCACATTGGCTCATCTTAGAAGTACTGTAGGACACTCTAGTGATTTTCATCAGTCATCCATTAAGGTAGGCAACTGGCCAATCACACGGTAACAAGGCTCTTTTTTAGGTCAGGAGTTTGGCTTGACCTCGATTCCTTTAATCGACTGGTTGTTTGAAGCCTATTTTGTTTAAGTACATCTGATACAAGCCCAGTCAACAGCATCACCATCAAACATCATGCCATTCAGTCAGCAAGGCGCACTCTAGCTCGTCAGCTCTGGCCATCAGTTATTTTAGCCCCTCAATTCCTGTCATTTATACGGGGCAACCAATATGATTACTGAAACTCATTAACTGCTGTCTTTCCTGTCTCCCATTTGCTGGAGGGAATTGAGTGCGCAAACCAAGCTTGCGTCCAAAATACCACTGAATCCACCCGTCGGCAAACGGGATGGTAGAACATTTGCACTGGCAGCTCAACGCAGTCTTGGCAGCTCACAGATATCTAGACTTACAGGAATCATTTTTTCTACTTTTAGTTTGCCTCGACGCTCCTAAGACCGATCTATAAACCACGTCGGCCGAACTTACATCCGGCTGCTCGCTTTGACGTCCTAGCGATATGGTTGACCCGAAGTCCATGGTAAGTTTTGACTGCGCCTATCACGCAGCCAGGTTAACGCACCAGATGTGTAAGTAACACCTTCCCGCGGCTTGCAAACAAATCACGACGGTTTACGCACATCCTCACCTCCAAGGCTGTGGGCATTTTTTCCTTGGGACGATGGAGTGCGCTTTTCTACAACCCGGCAACTCCGGCCCCCACGGAGTCCTACGCCGCCTGGAGGAAACATCTGTCGCCGACTGTGGCGACAGAAAGGATACGGTGACAATCGGCAGACTTAATTCAGCTTTTCTGGCAGGATGTATCCCGTTCGATGTCACTCCATCGAATTCTCCAGGATCGGCACATAAGTCCCCGGAGTTCCATATGCCAACGATGCCAAAGCCTGTACCACAGTTGCCTGATCGCCTTGCCACAGCCTCCTACACACAGCCGCCTCCATTGAATCCCAGTTGCGGACGGGTGATCAAAAAACCCGTTTGTTTCACAGACACGGTACGTTGCATCTCTTAAAACACAAACAACGAAGTAGAAATTTTCTCTTACCCACTGTTGTGGCTGCCCATTCAAGATTTGCTTTCCACAGTGAGGCCATTTACCATTTCCTTTTCTGTCGCTGAACAACTTTGTTCACGTTCTACTCATCCATCCTCTCCGGATAATATCGCTAAAAGGCTGTGGTTTTGGAGCGGCTCACACCGTTTTCCGAAATCACCTGTTGGCAAAATTCAGGATACCGACTGCCGTCCAAGACCCATAGGCAGGATGTATGCATTTCCGAAAAGACCAACCATAACACGGCCCTACCAAAAGGAACCTCTACTAGGTCATTCACAGGAATAAACGGAAGGAAAACTCCGCTGACACGTTCGCCGTAAGCGCCCGGAAAATCTCATCTCTCGCGTTGAACGTACAAGGTCTTCCGGGTTAGGTAGCCAGCTAAGGTGGCTCTCCTCAGTGTCTCGCTTTGAGCGCCACCCGCGGCATTTTACCGAAAATAAGTTTTTGTCCTCCGTTTTGGTTTGCTTGTTTCTATTTTCCCCTTGGGATACCTGTGTTGTCAATTCATTTTTACCTTAAATAACAGGTCTTCAATTGGTTGTTTATTTTTACTTCCCGAAGAAATTCAATCATCTCGGAGTAGTCTTACACGTTTCCTTTGACGTCATGTTTGTTCTGCCGGTCAGGCGACCGGATGTCATACGCGGGCAATACCACCGGACGCGAACACTTTGAAGCTTCGGTCCGAACTCACGAAGGTTTTCAAGGTGCCAAAGAATGGAAAATTCGTTTATTCCACTAGCGGCTAAACATGCAAAATACACGTTTGTTTGCCAGACTCTGAATCAAAACCATTCCTACGGGGGGTCTTCAAAAAGGGAGCCTCTGTAGTGATCAACCGATCACACCTCGTCTACCACTTATTTAACTGTCCTTTTCGCGCACAGAGAGACTGTGGGCACTACTTGCAACGCACGTCCTTGGCACGCGCCATCGTGCAGACCCTGTACTCCGGCCCTGTGAGAATGGAAGTAGTTGGCACTCCACACTCTTTTCTCGTTGACCTATTTGATCGTAGAAGCCGACGGAGCGTGCTCTCCGACAAAATTTGCAAATGACATTTTGTTGGAATCGGTTATTGCTGATAATGGGGAAAATACATACGATCAGTGATGCTGAGTTTGCCGCAAATCAAGCCGCCCGGTCAGCCAACTATGCAGGTGCTCACAGTAAATATGTCTTCAGGAGGACGGCTTTGCACGATTTCATTGTTAGCGTGTCTCCCACATTTTTCAACTTACGTGACAAAAGGCTGCGCCCCCCACCAACAAGCCTCCAGTTGAAAGGAAAATTCCAATGTTCGTCTTACCATTAGAAACTGGCCGCAAAACACCGGATGCAATTTGAATCGACATGGTACGAGAGTACGTCAGTATTACATCATTAATTCACCACCATTTTTTCAAAGGATCACGGCTAAACAAAATGAGACGTTGACTTTGACGTTTAAAAACCTGACTGATCTACATTTTTTTACGATACTGAAGCTTGCAAATTAAACATTCTATTGATTTTCTCACATTGTGGGCCGCGTCGGTGTCGTTGTACTTAGGGCAACGTCGCTGACTGTTAGCAGGAGGGATACTGATAACTAAACTTTAGTGCAATTTCCATTTGTCATTGACTGGCAATTTCAGAATATAATAGCAGTAGCGACGGGGGCAGGAGTTATCAGAAGCGGAGGCGGATAACAGCTATTTTTCTGAGAATTTGTGTTTCTGTTGATCTCGGTCTATTCAGCTACGTGTTTTTGTTCCCGCTTAGACTGATGGCGACATCTGCTCGTATGAAGGGGAATGGTATCCACAGGAGATTCCTCAGTGGTCGGTTGGTGACCATCTTAGAGGTCTAGGGGCAAAAGTTGATCCGCCAAAGGTGAAACCAATTGGCCGTTATAACTTCCGCTTCTCGGAGCTCATTGGCTAAGGGCGGTATAGAAGGTTCACAGTTCCCTACTATGGTTGTTCAAGGTCATTTTGCCCTCATTGCCTCAAACTCATCGGCCCAACATTGGGTATTCAGTGGACAAGTGAACCAAGTTTCGTCGAAAATTTGGTGAGCAGAATTTTCGTTAAATTTTCGATTAGAACCCAACTCGTGCTAGCAGGGCACTCACGTAACTTGCAGGCTATCACCTATTCCTCAAACATGTTCAACACTGCCCCCTTAACCCACCTCCATTCATTGCTCAATTTCGACTGGCCATTATTTCGCAACCGCTCCTAATCACCCTTGTCTGACATCGGCCCGCCAAATTCCACAGGTTTTTCCCTTTGCCCTGACATTTCCTCCTCCGTTGATGCTCAGTTTTTCTACCCCTCAGCAGTCCCTCTCACTGCACCGTTTACTCCAGCTCGGCTTGAAGCCACCCCTGCTGTACCTCCACTAGCATCAACATAAACATATATTCCCCTTTGACCCTGATCTCCACTCCTTCCAATCAGAATAGCTCGTCTTCTTCCAGCTTACACTACCCTCCTGAAGCGCCTACACCGCCTCCAGCAAATGGCATATCTTTAGACTTATTCAACTCTCGCTCTATCCTTGGTGAACTCCTGCACCTGAAAAAACTACAGCTCACTTATAATTATGACGTTATCTTGAAAACAGAATCCTGGCTGTCTGAGGACACTCCCAGTTGTCAAATATCTTTGTTAGGGCACAGACCTCTAAGGACCAACAGGCCGAACCGGTGTGGTGGTGGGTGCGTAGCCTACGTCAAGGAAGTCCGCACCACAAACCCTCTTTTACGTACGGCGATCGATTCTATTCCCGATTCTTTCCGGTTATTTATCAGCCTCCAAGGCACTGTTCTTTACAATGGACGCGTGTATGGCTCGCCAAATTCCCCCAGTTCCTTCTTTTCACTTCTTTAAAGATCTTTCGAACAACAATTTTTCCTTCGTTCTGCAGCCAAGCTTATTGCAGGTGACTTAATTCTTCCTCAAATTTGTTGGCCTAACCTCTCGGTTCCTCCCAATCCTTTGAACTTAATTACTGGTACCCATTTTCGTGGATGGCCGCAACACTTTACCTAGCCTACGAGGAACCGCGACATACTAAATGTGGTATGCTCAAAAACATGCCTCTCATCGACACATCAAAAGCACAAAATTTTTCCGGCAGTGACCACAAAATGACTATCTGGCATTTCCCCTTTAGTGGCCCCCCTAATCACGCACACTTCTTTAATAATACACTCCAATGAAAGAACTGGATTTCATTATTCACAAGCATTCGCCAGAAAGAATGCTGTGATTATTTTCTAACCCATGGCCCTCACATTGTTGCGGATATTTTCTACCCCCCTTTTCCCGACTGTCTGAACAAATTGCCCTATACTTCCGACACTACGCCTCAAAAACCACCTGTATCGCTAATCCAAAAGATGCTTCAAAAATTTATCAATCAACTACATGAATCCGAAGACTTTTCAATCTTCCTTCTTCTCCCGAACCACCTCTCCTGCACTTGTTGGACGACAAGGTAATACGCAACTTCGTGACCAAGAACCTTAGGCAATGAGTCATCGAAACAAGTCGCAACTTCTTTTAACTTTGCTTTAATCTAGAAACTAAGATAATAGGCCGGCTTCCGACTCCTGATTCTGGATAATAACTAAACTATCACCTTCACACCTTGCATAGCCGAAGCCTTCAATGCATTCTTCGCTTCAGCCATGGTTCCAGCCACTGCCATTGCAACTCTCCGTTCTCTACCGATTACCGACTCTGTCCCTTCTACCACGCCCTCCGATTCCAGAAGTATCATCAGTCTATTATCCAAAAGCAACCTTTCCCCTTGATTAGGCCTTGATGGCCTACCACCATCTGCTCCTGTAAATGGCGGACCAGATTTCTTCCTTCCGCTGCCTAACCTCTTCACTCTTTCACCTAATGTCAGCACCGTACTTGCTAGCTGGAAGCACTCGGTAGTCATTCTCATTCATGAAAAGCAACCTCGATGTGTGGTTTTCAGTTATCTTCCTGTAAACCATACCCCGTGTCATCCAGAATAATGGAAAAATAGTTAAAGACCACACTATTACCCTATCATCAAGGCTAAAACTTAATATTGACTATCGACATGAATTTCTCCGCTAACGGTCTTGCATGGCTTGTCAATACGATACCCTGAGTCTCGTCACTGGCTCAGCTAAAAATGGGGGACCTTTTGTTGTTCTTTATCTAGACTTTTTCGAGGCATTCATTCGAATGCACAATCCCCAAAGTTCGACGAGGTTACGATCGTTAGGCGTTGTCGATCCACTACTTCGTGGGTTCTTATCTCACTTGTCTCAACGTCCACAGGTCGTTGGTTAATAGGTACAACTCTAGCCCTGGGCCTGGTATTAGCTGTGTTATTCACGAGGGCATTTTGGGTCCTCTTCCTTTCCTGCCAAACACAAATAATGTTCTTGACGATACCTAATGGTAGGCCTTTCTTGTTCGTAGATAAAGTTAAAACAGTCCACGCATTCTTGCCTGACAAACTCTGTAATGCCATCCCTAAAGTCTCCGCCGACTAAACCGCTCTTGACGAATGGTTCTCAACCCGAGCTATGAAGTTCCCTGCCGATAAGTGTATTTGTATCCTAAATGCCATGATCTTCCAGGCTCCTTATGCATCAGCGACTCACCCATTGACAGCTATCCCTTAGTAAAACCCGGGCTTAAGCCATTCTTGCTCTTTCAACTTCTCCGAACACCTTGTCTTTCAAACGCCGAAGGCTAAGAGTTTCTTGGTCTTCTGTTCGGATCCATTGAGCCTAAAAAGAGCAGTCCTTATGTGCACAAAGTACGTTCCAGACCCCTTCTCGAATATTGTCCCTTATTCTCCTCTAGTATGAGAAAAACCAACAGATGTTTATTGGATGTTTTTAGAAGAGATTCACAAAGCAGCTTATCGGTTGGTCGTCAAACGTAAACTGAAGGGAACGAAGTTTATCTCTCAAAATCATACCATTGTGGCTTCGTCTCATCAAGCTGAATCTGGTATTTCTGCATAAACTATAGACCAAGCAACCTTATCCCTCCAAAGAAATATGGTCCGCCTTGGATACTGGATATTCACTCCGTAAAAGACAGTATATTACCACCAAAACCCTGCCAGACCGGTTCTACTCTCTAAGTTCTTTCTCTTCACGTACTCCAGAATCTGGAACGCTCTTCCTCTGCACATCAGATCTTCTCAGTGTATCCTTTGTGTAAGTTCTTTGGTCCCAAATATTTTGCGCTTATTCGGCAATCACATAACCGAAAGTCAAGCTTACGGGAAAGGCCCCGACTTCTGCGCCTTTACTCTGCTTTCTGAATAACCTTACCTTCCCAGATAACTTGAACGCTTTTGGTTGATAAATGCTCTGTATAACTCTTTTTCCCAACACTTAGCCATCGACTTGTTTAAAACGTGTCTGCTTCCACTAATTGTTTTCCTTTAACAACTCATCGAATCTTGACAAATTAACTTTGAAGTAGGTCCTTCCAGAAAGGACAAGCCGGTTGATAGATGTGACGATGTGTTCTATATATCATGGCACCGAAAGAGTACCGATACGAGAAACACACCGAATGAAATTTAACTCAAAGGCTCAGCAGAAAGCTAACCGCGGGGGCGTGCAATGGGCAAAGAACGGAAAGTCAAAGTGATTCAAAATGAAGTTCGACGGAAATCTCGAAAGAAGCAGTCCAGGCAAACCTATCTAATCATGTGAAACAGTGAGATCGATACGGAATGTTAGAAAAGATCGCAGAGAGATAAGACGCAAAATGGTGTCCAGAAAAAAGGGCATTCCCGCAGAGCAATATAGGTCTCTGAAACTCCATCAGCTCGCTTGCAATATAGAGTGGAGCAATCCACGTGACGTCCGGAGAGACAATCAAGAGTAACCATTTCATCATATGTTTTATTGTGAAGCCAGATTTTTCGCAGGAGTACCGCTCCGATGTGAGAGTATTCCTCTGTCCCGGGTGCAACTGCCCCGAATCTTTGCCCGGTTGGGGTCAAACATTGTGGCTGATGACAACTGGTGGGCGCGTCGCGTGAATAGGTTTTTGTGAAGAGCTCTTTTTCAACCCGCGTGGTGTTTCCCTAGATGAGCTCCACATTTTCTAGTGATCCTTCCCCAACTTATTGCGCAGAAGATAGCCAAAAGAGGCTAATCCCACCGAGGGGCTCTTGCTCTTAAGGTTACTCAGTAAATCACAGGAATATTTTATCGAATTGGGCATTTCTTTGACGGCACTAAAAATTTTATCGTAACCAAGTTGAAAAAAACAAAAAGATTTGGGTATGTTTGTATGGTCATGTGGTGTGTATTCCGATCGGGACTGAACGGAGGTGCGAGATTCGGACGCTCCGCTTTTTCCAAACATAACTCCATTTTGTAGCTCCCCGAACGTGCACTACTATACAGGGCAGAGAACCGTTGAGTTTGAGAACCCGGGGGTCATAAAACAGTTCTAGCGACGGTGTATTTCCTTCCATAATGGCAGTAACTGATCCCGATTTCAATAAAATGTGACAGTTTCAACAAAATCTGATGGGGATGCTGGTTCAAAGACTAATGTACACGGATTCAAATAACATAGTAGGACCGAAAGCGGTGCGCGGTCCAAAAATCTCGCTGTTAAGCTTTCGATGAATTTTTAAAGTCAAAGTAGTTTGTGCTACTCAAGCGAAACGGACTGCGCTATTCCCCCGCCAAGTAAACTGCCTTTCAGCCATCTGGCAACACCAAATGCAAGATACTGTCAATGCGTGTATCTTGAATCCTCCGCCTCTTTCCCTTTGTCTCTTTTCCGGATAACCGCTCTTTGGTTCACCGGTGACGTGCAGATAAATAGATAATCACCAGATCCGGGACTATTTGGGCTTTGGCCTCTTACCCGCGTACTTTTCCAAGACTTCAGAACATGAAGACTACAGAACTGGCTCCAGAAACACTCCTTTAGAAAGAGGTGAATTTAATACAAGACCCAAAGGCAAATAGCACTTTTGGTTCGCGGTTTAAATGATGTGAAACCGTTTGCAGTGAAGGCCTGGCCAACAAAATGAAACTGAGATCCGGCTTCTACTAAGGAAATTGTGACTTACACAAAGGGGCAGCTATACAAGTGTCATTCCTCCGGATGAATGTCGGGCAGCACTTTTGATCAGACCATTCAAACTTTGACCAAAGTACTCGATGGTGCATCCCTATTATTCAGTAATCGGTATCGCTGCCTCACGCTGGCCAAAAGGAACATAGACGTCGTTGTCGTATTGGCATTCAACCTTGGTTATTTTGTTTAACATATCACTGTTTATCTGAACTCGCACCACCAAGTACGGTGGCCACTTAAACGTTGCCCATGCATATTACACGCACACTTTTCCAATACCGCGGACCGCTTTCTCCCTACCTGATGTGTTCTCCTTCTCAAGGGTTCTGGGAAACATCGTCTTGGTGGTGGTAGTGGCATATGGCAGAATATGCTGCTAAGGAAAGTTGGCTCAAGAGTGCTGAAAAGGACTAGCTAGAGTACGTGATAAGAAAACAATATATTAAGGCCTCACCAACCCGAAAATTGGGTTTTAGGACTTCTAGACTTGGCGGTACGTTTGAATATGACCTGCTTTTGCTGTGTTCATCAAATGACTGTGATACCGTTGCTTATTCGTGAGTTGCCTTCTACTTTTTCTCGATTCTCTCGCTCGGTTTAGTGTACTACATCAATACTCCATCTCTGACTCAAAGGTTTGTATCAACCCGTCCTCAAATTTGGACGAGTCTACTCTACTCATGCGTCCACACTCAGAGCCAAGTGGTTCCGACGCTAGCCGGGTTTTGAATCCTTCATTTTCCGACCAACCAGCCACCGGGGTAGGTGAAATGAGGGCTCGGAAGCCCATTCTAGAATCGGAGATTGTATACCTGAAAGCTTGTTTCACCAATTACATTCTGACAGTTGCTGCAGCAACTCAAGCAGTTGAAGTATCCCAGCAGGTAGCTCTGGATACAGCTTTTTTAATCAGCAAAACCTCCAACACAGCATAAAAGGATATAACTTGGTCGTTTTTCGGAAACCTCAAGCCAAGAGGATCAGGCTAAAACTGTGGTTATCGGCCTAACCGTCGAAATAGCCAACCCAACTAGGGCATCTTGGCTGCTCTCAAAGTCTAAGAAAAAGACGTTAGAACCAATCCTTGAATTCAACTATGAGAACGCCGTCCTGGATCTGCCCAGGCAGACAAGCATGGCAAGAAAGACGTTTGAGCAAATCGGATAGGTCTCCCAAGATAAACCTCTTCAGGTCCGCTCAGAAGGAAAGTAGAACTAAATTAACCAGTCTAAAGACGGGAAATCGTCGAGAAAGAAAGGCGACCCTGAGATTTCTCGCTCCCTCGTTTTGTCTATAACAGACTGGAGGGCAAACCGGAGCCGAAGTCCACAGTGAAAATAATAATAATAATGGTTTAGTTTGGATACTCCCGAAGCACGCCTCACGCGTGATCAAATTTTTAGGAGCGACAAAAGGGAAAGGAAAATTCGTGAAGCATTTAGAAATATGCAAGACAATGAAGGGCTAGGCAGAACTGCAGGGGAGATGAGAGAGAGATGAATATGTGCACACCAAGTATTGGTGGGGGTATAGGTGAACCCAGGGATGGATTTTACTATGTGCCGGTGAATTTGAGAGTCACGGTCAAAAGAATTTGCTGGCTGAGCCAAGCGTAAGAGGTCGGGACCTGGAGGCCTTACATGGGGATGACTGTAAATCGCCATAAATCCAAGATTATGAGGAACGGTGAATAAAAAAGAAAAAAGAAGGAAAAAAAGAACAACAAAGCCTGGGTGGCATGGCTGGGTAACAGATGGCCATGGAGTTTGCCTCTTCGCAATAAACGTACGATGTCAACTTGAAAACAGGCACCGATCAGTGCGAGACTTGGAGAATGGGTAAGATGGGAACAATGGTTTGGAAGGATCGGAATACGGTAAATATGAGTCAAAGATATAGACAAAGTGGATGCATACCACGAAGAGCGGCGGCATGGTGGCAAGAGAACTGGCCGGCAAAGAACTGAGGAGGCAGAGGAAACATGGGGATATATGTATACATACATAAGAACAGGAGGAAATAGCAGTGATGTGATAGAACACGGAGGCTGCACTGCTTGGAAGAGACAGATAGGGTTAGTTCAAATGGTACAGAATTAATTCTGATAAATCCTGATAAATTAGTTTATTACAGGTGAACTTAGGAGGGCAACAGAGAAAGAATAACAACCTTGGAAGCATAGAAGTGATGGCTGCTAACAAAAGTTGATAGATGAGGGAATGCGAAGGTAAGAGTCGACGAAAACAGGTGACAGTGAATCTCACAATCTGAATAATGCAAGTGTGCCATGTGATGACGGCGGATAACTGGTGAAGCGGTAATAGGTGGACGTACAATAGGCAGCAGGAAGATATCAATGAAAACGGCTGGAGAAAGCAGAGCGAATGGAACCGCAGAATGATTGGAGGAGTGTAAAAGGTCATTGGAGGAAAGCAACTTGGAGTTTCGATAAACTGTGCTGCAAAGATGCAGCAGTTGTAACAGTGCATGACATAGAAGAGGAAAAGAAAAGTGGGGGATCAGAAGGGTCATGTAATGAAAGATCACACAGTTTGAAACTGTACGCGAAAATAATGACGTACCGATGAATTACATAAGGCGGAACGCGGAGAAGCAGCGCGGCCTAAAAAGCACACTGAGGATGCCTATGGCCAGCAGCATGCGAAGCAGATGAGTGTGCTGATTGAAAAAAAACAGGTAAGAGAACACCAGTCAGATCATTTCAATGCAGATAACACAGGATGGAGACCGAGAAGAAGAAAAAGAATCAAACAGGTAGCTGGACAGGAAAACCTGTGATGGAAAAAAAGACACGAGAAAAACAGGTTTGTCGGAGGTGGGAGAATGGAACTAAAGGGCTGCTTGCTTGCAGGATATAACACAAATGGATTGGGCCAGAAGTTGCTAATCGGGCCGCTGCCTAAGGTGTGCACTGCCTACTAGGAAGATCCAGGAATAATGGCGGAGTCAAGCATGGAAAATATGGTGGTGGTTAAAAGTGGGTAATTAGGTTGCCAAAAATGCCATGGTCGTAAATACAAGTTCTTGTGTGTTGATTAGTCATGGTTACGGATGTGCCTGTCGTCTAGTAATGGGAGGTAAAAGATGAGAGGGAGTAGAAAGATATGGCAGAATTGTAGCCAGTAAGGTATGCGACCGATGATCTTGATGCTTATACGGAGGTACTAAGTGAATAGAGATTAGGAACCGGCAAGTGCGAAGTGGGCGGAAAAGGAAATGTTTCAGGCTCATGCAGTGTACAATGGATATTGTAACGATTGGTTGTAAGAAATCCCCCCATAAACACTGCAATTTCATGCTTTCTTAACATCATCCGCTCATATACACTATTCGCGTGTTTTTATGCACTGTATGTTTTCATAAAGCAACGTTCGTTTGTTCGCGTCGAACGCACTACCCTGTCATATCCTATCTTGGACCCGCGTGACGCATGTGCTCCTTTCTCGTGCGTCGCAATTCAGCTCTCGTTTTCTGAGTCCCTGTGATCTCATAACAAGGGTTTGTGTTTGTTTTATTCCATTGTTCATTTATTAATTTAGTATCGTGGGATTTCACGTATAATCGCTTTGTGATTTCGGGATCCGTTTTGAATTTGACTGCGTATTGCTCAAAGACGTTTTAGAGATAAGGTGAGCGTGACATCACGCAGTGATGGCTGTCATTGTAAAAAACGACACGAACAAATCATAATGGATATTTGTGCATGCTGAGGTAGAACGACACGGAAGGGAAGTTATGATTGTTGACAAGAAGGATAAATGAGCGATCTGTGGTGGAAGAAGAATGGTGGGAACATGCGATTCGCAGCTGACAGTGGCGGATCCGTTAAGGAGATGAGAGTGAGAGCTTGTTATCCGCAACCGGCAACCGGTGCTGGCGGATGGGACTTATCGTGCGCTGAACACTCAGCCAGAAGAACGCTTCGTGAAGCAAACACAGCAGTTGTGATTCACCAACTTATTTGCGCTCACACATCGTTGCAGACGAATCGCGCGCCCGATGTGTGCCGGCCAAAGCGGCGAATCTGACCGTACCCCGCACCGCTGGGATCGGTGTGAGTGATCATTGATGGTTGTATAGAGGTCAGGGCAACCACGACAAGGGCATGTGATCCAGGATCAATTACTCAAGTTGCGAAAAAGCGGACAACGGAGCCAACAGGATCACCACTATCCAAGTGCTCCAGCCAAGAAGATAATCCGTTTAGAGCCTGGAGTGGGTGAACAGCATTGAGGCCCACTGGAAAGGGGAAAGAGGTAAAGAAACTCAGTCTGGTTTTGGACCAGTTGAGAATCAGCGGCTACCGGAAAGAGGAAAGAAAGTGGAGCACGGGATAACCGATGCAGCCTATCCCTACGACAAATTGAGACCGTGGAAGGTGAGAGCTAAAAAGGAAAAGGATAAGTAAAAGATAAAAGATTCAGTAAAGAGGTTATTATTTGGCCTAAAATAGTCATTCAGTAGAGGGAGAAAATGAGTTCTGCATGAACTTATGGAAGAAACAGCGGTAAGATAGTATGGGGGCAGAATAGATGACGTCCTAACGGGATGATGAGTTTAGTAAATGAGCCACTTGAAGTGAGAGAGGTGAGACTGAAACATCGTCCAAAATCGCAGGGGTGGTGATAGAGGTATACTTAGCCGAACCCAATGTGGAAAAGAGATAACGTAAGCAAAAGCACTTTGAGGAGTTTTGGGTTTCCTACCATGTATATACCAACATTTTTAGGACATTGACATATGTAATTATTTATATATAGGTACTTATGTTTATGCCCTTATGTATATATATATATATCTATATATATATTGTGCCAATGTGTAGTTACCGCTGCAGTTCCTTTAGCTTACTTGACGTTGGTTTCTGGCCTGCATACGAGATATTATTGAATAACAGTATTAAATCATGAAGATGATGAGGCATTTTTACAGTCTATGAGCAGCAATACGGTGGCCTTCCTGGAAATTCGAAAGCATCTGGAAGGACCTATTTCAAAGTTAACTTGACAGGATTCGATAATTCGGTATGGACGCATATATACCATAGGTAGACCGATGGCGAAGTCTACCGAGAAGAAGGTCAAACGGAGCGTTTATAATCCAAAAGCCGTCAAATTATCCTGGAAGGTAAGGTAAAGCGAGAAATCAGAGTATTGGTGCAAAAGTTGAGGCCTCTCTCGTAAGCTTGACTTTCGGTTATGTGGTTGCTGAATACGTGCAAAACAGTTGGGACAGAAAGGAATTTTTCAGTGGCATGCACGACAGCATACTTTGATTGAGAAGGTCTGATTAGCAGAGGATACTTATTGCAGACTCTTCAGTATGTAAAGAGAAGGAACTTGGAGCGTAGAGCAGCCTTCCCAGATGGTTTGGTAGCAGTATTGAATTGAATTGAATTGAACTGTAAATTTCTTGACCGTGGGCAATACACATGCACAAGGCAAGATTAAAGAATACAGCGGTACTTGTCAGCGTGAGGTATTCAAAATTTCTAAATTTATGGATCACACTGCAACCGGGATGCACCAGTAAAGTCATACAGTGTTTGAGTGAACTGAAGTGGTAATGGTTGAAACGGGAACTGCAAATCGGTTTTGAATTTGGTGAGGGTGGTGTGGATAGCTGGACAAACGTGGGATTGCTGATGTAAGCGATAATTGGACAGTCACTAACGAGTAACCGGGCGGAAGAGATGCCAAAGAACAAGATTAAAAGTAAAGCGCGCATGGGGCTACCAACGTGCAGTCAGAGATGCGAGCGAAATATAGAACACTGATCTAGCTTTGGGTAACTGTCCAGTATTCAAGAAGAAGCACAGTTGTTTGGAGGAATAAGGTTTCTTAGTCAATAGTTTATACAGAAATGCTAGACTCAGCTTGATGAGGTAAAGCCACAGTGGTATGATTTTGTGAGATAAATATCGTTCGCTGTAGTTCAGGTTTGACGACTTACCGATAAGCTGGCTTCCTACTATAGGTCTACTTGTTCCCCCGTCCTGCGGCTCAGGCACCAACTGAGCCTCTGGCTGTCAGTACTTCAAGAGTAGGCCTCGAACAAACCAACGGAGGACCGCGAACGAAGGTCGTCGACACAACAGCAGTGGCAAGAAAGCTCTAGGAAAACAGGCAGGCAGGAAAGAAAGCGACACTCCTGACCCTGTTATTCCTAACCCCACTATCGGGGTACGTAGGCTTTTGAGATTCAAGCAGATCAAGTTGGGGCTATTGGGTAGTCCACTTGCACCTTCCGGTACCAGTAAATCTTCGGCCCCACTATTCCCTTAACCGACATGGCCTCAGCGGGGACCGCAGGTGCAGGTCTCCCCCCTTTATTCCTCGCAACCATCCAAAATTTCGTTCCCATCTCATATTCTTTTTCGTTCATCCTGAACGCGGACCCGTTCACCAGAAACGGCCGTGAAAAAGTGGCTTCAAGAAGGTGGAGCCTACACAAAGGGCTCCCTGGATAGGTGCGGACAAGGAACAGTGCCTGAAGGATCCTCACTCTTTTCCTCCAGCTGTAGTCAACAACCTTCTGAAATCTCTACTGGGCAAGCTTTGTTATACACCTCTACGAACAGCCTCAGTATTTCTAGTGACGCGTTACAACTGAGGCAGCTGGTGACTGGGAGAATTTCTCAATTTCTTGCAGCCACAGAGAGTTTGCTTACCCCGATTAACCTATTGGTTGAAATTTTATCACTGGATATGCGTGCGCCCATGAGGATTCCTTGAAAGACAAAGCCGATGGTGTGATCCTGCATCTCAGCAACAGTCTTTCCTCCTACTTCATTTACCCTCTTCCCCAACCTTTCCCTATTGGCGCTTTATGGGTGAGGATAAGAACTCTGCCTTCGGAATTTCTATTACTGAGTGTGATTAATGGTCCCCCACACGCTAATCTAGACGGATCTCTTCGTCTCGCATAACAGCTGCAAGGTCTGAAGGCCATCTGTCACCCTGCCTATCTCTCACTATTAAGGGATTTCGATGCCCCAATTGTCATTTAGGAGCGAAAGTCGCCTGGTCGTCCTTTAGGCCGGGCATTAACAGGCCTACTAGCCGAACCAACAAGACCTCGTATGGTGCACGCTCCCGCACTGCGCGATCTGGCGATATCCAAAGAGTGCCAACAAGTAGATACGGTCGAAGTACTCCCTCCTTTAGGCAAGGAAGACCACGCGGTCCTCCGATTTGACTATATGATTCGCCGGCCAGGCAGCGCCTCTCAGTGCATACTCATCCACGTATCCAACAGAATCAACCTCGATGACCTGAGGTCCTTTCTAGCCTAAAAGTTAGAACTTTAGACCATGTAGCCGATGCAAAACCCTCAGCAGCTGCATTGAAGACTGTGTCCGTCACGCCGTCTACCTTTATGTCCCAAGGAAACAAGTCAAGGCCAACAGTGGGCCCCCACCGCCATGATTCAGCAGACTACTTTTGGGTGAACGCTGTAGAAGGTCAGCCAGGATCAAACTCACGGGTTAGGGAAAGGACGCAGTGGAATCTAATAGCATTCTTGATGTTTGAAAGAATAAAATAATGGAGTTCTTTAGCAAACAGCGAAGAGCTATCCTCCAGCGAGCGAACTCAAAGAGATCCGCTCTTTCCAGGTGTAAGCGCATAACCGGGCAGCCAGACGCCACCCCGCCCGCACTCTGCCCCGGAGGTGGCACTCCGGCTACGTTTTCCCAAGTGGCAGAAATTATGAGGTTGCATTTCCAGACTGTCTACACCTAACTACCTATTTCCGTACATCCCCAACTCCTAGGCCTGCCAGTGGAGCAACGTTTAAGCACCACACTCTTTACAAGACAGGAAGTAGTTACCTCAGTCAACTTAGTTTACTCGGTTCCATGGATTCGGACGAGATCCATCCACGAATCCTTGAAGAAACGTTTGTATTATTTGTAGAAACCTACAAGAAGCTCTTTCGGAGATGCTTAGAATCTGGCACGTTCCCAACCTCTTTGAAGAGATCGACAATCAGCCCTATCTTCAGAAAAAGGCCGATCTCCATCAACCAGGGAGCTACAGACCTACTAGCCTAACCAGCATTCCCAGCGAGATCTTCGAAAGCATGCTAAAGCTTGTCATACGGACACACCTATGCAACAGTTGCTTGATCTCCTCTGCCTAACATGGCTTCGTGCCGGGGAGGTAATGCATTACCAATAAGCCCTCTGTTTTGGATAGTCTAACCCGGGCCTATGACGAGGACATGATTCCACACGCAATCTTTGCGGACTTCGCAAAAGAGTTTGACAAGGTACCACATATTCCTCTGTTAAACAAGATGGAATTTTACGGAACCCTCGGCAACATGCTCTCTCTTCTTAGTAGCTTTCTCGCTAATCGGTCATTCAGAGTCAGAGTGAGTCCTTGCCTCTTGGAACCACCTCCAATGCACTCTGGATTCCCCCAAGGATCAGAGATGATTCCCTTGCCGTTTCTCAATTATATAGATGATGTTTAACTTTACATAACGCTGAACATTGCAATGAACGCTGAAAACGTCACGTTCTGGAGAAAAAACGCCGCAGAATCGCAATCGGCCATGGACCACTCCAGGCAATGGTCTGTAGGCGAAGGCCTGTTAATAAACGACGATAAATACGTGAGCACGCCATTTTGGTAGTTCCCCGGCACAGCTGTTCTGGGAGAAAAATGCCACGCTATTTCGGGACGTGGAACAAAATAATATCTTGGCCTCTGGCCAAACAATTCGCTTTCCTTCTCCTATTACCGCCATTTATCCAACAGGTCCCCCTTTCACGTTTCAAATACGGTAACGCAAAACTTTCCTTACGTATCATTTATGGGACTTACACCCGACGTTCTCTACAATACGGCAGTCAAATTGTCTTTTCTATTCTGGTCATGGACCGAGACATCTTAGAATGAGTGAAAGGGAAGCACCAAAATTAGTTAGCGGGTTTTTGCGCGCCATTTATCATCAAAGGATGACCCACCTAAAGCCGTACCATTTGGATGCTCACAGAGTTAGAGGGGATCTCCTCCTCATGTACAATCGTTTCATTCAAGGGAGTGGAGATCGCTTTTTCACGGGCTGGAGCCTGAATACACTCAAAGAGCAAGCTAAAAAAGCGTAAGACGCCTTTGAGCAATACGCAGTCAAATTCAAAACGGATCCCGAAATCACAAAGCGATTATACGTGAAATCCCACGATACTAAATTAATAAATGAACAATGGAATAAAACAAACACAAACCCTTGTTATGAGATCACAGGGACTCAGAAAACGAGAGCTGAATTGCGACGCACGAGAAAGGAGCACGTGCGTCACGCGGGTCCAAGATAGGATATGACAGGGTAGTGCGTTCGACGCGAACAAACGAACGTTGCTTTATGAAAACATACAGTGCATAAAAACACGCGAATAGTGTATATGAGCGGATGATGTTAAGAAAGCATGAAATTGCAGTGTTTCTGGGGGGATTTTCCACAACCGGTCGTTACAGAAATTACTCAGGCCTCATCCGCCTACTAAGGTCCGTGAGAACTTTTCTACCCACCGAGTGCTCACACTTTGGAATAGCTTACTGCAGGTGGTTATCAACGCTCCAAGCAAAGGGACGTTTAGGAAGCGGCTGGTTGAGTTCTTGGGCTAACGTTTTCACTTTGAACCTTTTAGCTATTCAATCTGTGTCTGCTCTCCTTCGAGCTTCCCTCAACCGGCCCTTCTTTCTGTGTTCTGTCTTCCCCTTTCCGCCAAAAAAGTAGGTACATGAACATTGGGGATAATTGTGCAAAATTAAGAAAGCTTTCGTTGCATAGACGTTCGCTTTGATAAATGAATGTTGTGCTTTCTTGGTGCTGTTTTGTTGTAACCGTAAACGTTTTCTTCTCAACCCAATATCCATGTCGCCTTACCGGTCACTCTTGACCTCTACCTTAGCCATTACCTGATGCAGATGCTCCTGGTAGTTGCCCCCTGCTGTCCAGTTTTACAATTTCAGCTGAACGACCACCACAGGAAAGAAGATACCTCAATAATCGGTAACATATGAGCCGCAGCCTTGAACCCGTGTGTAACGAAAGTTTGAGAAATGCGTAGCCAAATTCGCTACGGATACCGAAATCAAAAGACGATTATCCGTCATATTCTACGATACTGGGTTATTACATGAACAATGACATCAAAAAGATACAAACCTCAATGATGCTATCACAAGGACTCAACAACGAGAAACCGAATAGCATCGCGCGAGCAAACAGCACGTGCGTCACGAAGGTCCTGAACAAGGATGTGCCAAAGTGGCGCTCTGGGAGCGAACAAACGACAATTGGTCCATAAAAACAAACAGTTCGTAAAGACAAGTTAACAGTGTAAGCAAGTGAGTGATGTGAAGAAAAACACTGAATCGCAAGGGTTTTGGGGGGATTTTCCACGACCGGTCGTTACACTGTGTACTACTTCGATACCTCAAGACTACTACTGATGAGCCCGGCGTGATGCAATGCTAAGCTATCCAAGACAATACAAAAGGAATGAGGTTCAACCTCTTCCCGGAATATTGCAGAGGAGCTGAGAGCAGGTTGCCGCCGCGAGGTTCGCCAGTAACGTCGTATGCAGAAGCCCTCGGAACACCTGACAGAACGGTCTTCGGGGTAAAAAAAAGGCCGGGCAGGAGGCGGCCCAATTCCTGCTACCTCCACTGCTGTGCGGAATACTGCTACCAATGAGGGAGTTAAGCAGAAGCCCGAGAAGAAGGAACAAGGTAAGAAAAATTACAATATGACAAAGGCGATGGGCTACATCGTGAAGGCAGATGAACCCGGAAATCGTGATTTCGAAATCCAGCTGATTGACCTGCATAGGCGTATCTGGTCGCCGGGATGGACATCAAGCCGTAGGCTACTGATACTGAATCATAAGGAGCCGTTTTTCTGGGAATTGAAGGCAAGGAGGGACATAGACAAGATGCGAGCGTGTGACGTACTGCTACTTGCAGGTGTAACAGTTTCTGTGCCTTTAGGAGGAGTCCAAAGAGTGAGGACGTGGACATCTCCACTAGTGAAAACGGGAGAGAAGGTCACACGAGCAACACTGGTCGAATTTGTGGGAGAACACTGTAGAGGTACGTTGTTGGCCAAGGCGACTCTTATAGGCTGCTTCACCAAGGGCCGCAATATGGTTACATCTGAAGGGCATAGGATATTGCCGGGTGGTTTGCCCGTAGGCAGAAAAGCTGCTGTACCCGTGGTGCAGCAAAAGAAAGGCCCCAAGAACGGCAGAACATCGTCTCCAGCGGTCGGGTTACTTTACCGACAGTTGTAAGTAAGCCATACAAGGTTTGCGATCCAAGCGCCAAGCTCATTGATGATAACATCATGGCAAGCCAAACAAGCCGTCAGGGTTTGTGGTAATTGGAGATGGACTTGAGGATGAAAAGTCGCAGTGCCATCCATTGAAGGAAGACACAACCGACTAACTTGGGCTTCAAGGTAGCGCCCATGGAGATGGTTTGGGAGTGTTTGGTATCCCTTGATGACTCGTGGGCTTCATGCACCCCAGTGGTGGACACCACCACGAAAAATTGCCATCCCCTAGGGTGTTGCGCCCGAGGTCCAGTCAACACTGACGGTTAAAAACTCGTAGGCGTTGAATCAACATGTGGTGGTGCTATACGCCAAAGCACGTAATGTTAGGAAAAAGTGGATGGAACTCTTCAGAGTCGCACAGGAGCAAGATGCTTCCGTCGTAACGTTTACGGAAACACGGCTCCCTAAAGAAAACAACGTACCAGTAATAATAAAAAATGGGTTTGCTATCTGTGGGCAGGACGAGGAGAATGACTGTATAGGGGGAGGGGTGGCCGCCCTCGCTGGGGCAGGTACAAGCTATCTGGGATCACAGACCACGGTTTTTTCTCCAAGTATACAACCGTGCGCGGTTACTCTCACACTCCCGAACAGAAGGGTAAATGTGGCCTGAGTGTATAGGCCCCGGGTACAAACGGAGATAAGGATGCGCAACCTCTCCATGTGCTGCTCGTTAAGGAAGCTAATAAGACCATCATGGTCGAAGACTCCGACGTACCTCACACTGACTGGGTAGTCGAGGCGTATACCCCGGGGAACCCAAGAGGAGGGCTATCTACGATGGCTGCATTCGAATGCTCTGTTCCAACACATGAAGGAAAATACGAGCCAAAGGACTGGAGGTAAGCCGTTCTTGTTGGACCTAGTGATAACGAACCATGGGGACAATATAGCGGAACTCCAGGTTCACTCTCCTTTGGGCAAGATCGACCATTTGAGTGTCAAAACCAATCTTTGTAAGTGTCGGCACAAAGTAGCCTCGAGGTTGATAGGAAGCTCCGCAAATATGGATGTTCCTAGGCTTCGAAATGGAGTGGTCGATCTAATATGGGACAAAGCGGACGACGCTAGCTTAGAAGAATGCTGGCAGGTGAATAAAGGATCTTTAATCACTCCACCAAATGAGTTTGCTCCTTTGGGGCATGGGAGGGATGGGGCAAGCCAATGTGATGGGAGGCTGCAACGAGCAAGTCGACCAAGCGTATAAATCGTAGCTGGGCTCTTTTCAAGTCTTACAGGACTCGTCAGGCTAGGATTTGATACACCAAGTATAGAAATGATACAGTGGATCCCTTGCGATCAGCTAAGTGTATTTATGAAATGAAGTTGGCCCAGTGTGCCAAAATGCATCCGGAGAAGTACTATAGTTAAGTGCAGTCTAAGGGTTCTTTGAGAAATGCAGTAAGTCCCCTGACGACCCACGACCAAGAAGTGGCAATGAACAAAAAAAGCAAAGCAGATGCTCCGCGTGGGTATTTTAGTAGTGTGCGTAGAAGAGATAATGGTGTGCAGATGAGATTTTGGGGGAGGGGCGACTCTTTCAACGGGCAGAACAGAGGAGAATCTTACGGAGGAAATCGTGCACAAGTAATTAGAAGGGTTATGTACCCGTAGGCCTGCCGGGCCAGGCGATACCCACCCTGCTACCATGAGCCATTGGCTGACATCCTATCCGTTCCAGTACTGAGTTATATGTGGCCACCCTGGACCACGGAAGGCTGCCACAGGACCGGAAAAACACAGCAGTGATAGCTGTAAATAGAGGGGCCCCGCTCTGAAGTGCGAAACTCCGGACCTGTAGGCCTGACCTGCATTCTATGCAGAGTGTTAGAGAAGACCATCCGGTTGCACGTCTGCGAGCACCTACTATAAAATTCTGCGCGTTGTCCAGTTCAGCATAGATTTCTGAAAACAGGTCCCGCTTAACCGGTCGCTTGAGCTTCCTAGACGAAGTCACTCAAAAAGTGGATGACGGTAAACAGGTGGAAGTGTCACCCTGACTTTAGCAAGTCATTTGACTCAGTATTCCATGGGCTCTCACTTATCAAGTTGAAGTCACTTGGTATAAATGGGCAGAAACAGAGACTTCCTTGCCGGTAGAACGTTCTGCGTTAGAGTGGACGAAAGCAACTCCAAATTAGAAAACGTCACCAGTGGAGTTCCGTAGGGTTCCTCAGGGTTCCGTAGCAGGCCCAATTTTGTCTTCTGCTTATTATTGCTTGAGCCTCGGTTGTACGGTCACCAAGCTTCTTTGCAAATGACGTGAAGTTGGTGGGAGCTCAGGAGGGAGAGGTGCTAAGCGGAGACATATTTGCCGGTCTTAACTGCACACAAAAGTGGGGCTTACCTCTCAATGCTTGGAAGAGCCATTCGCTATCACTGACAGCGGCAAGCCTGACGGTTGCACGTGACCAAGGCCCATTTTCTATAGAGGCAATGAGCATAGTGGAAGACCGTGGAATTTGGGTGACTTCTAGTCTTGAGTGGTCGGAGCTGTGTGCAGCAGCTGCAAAAAGGCACGTGGTGAGCTCTTCATGTTCCAATCAGCTTTTTCGTGCTGACAGTCAAGGGTTTTCACTCCAGCATACATGTCTATAGTTGAACCTCTCTCAGAAGACTGTGTTCAGGCGTGGTCACCGTTTTACAAAGTAGATGTCACCTGTTTGGAGGACGACGAAGTCTTGCACTGCGCATGACTGAAGGTCAGAGGGGCAAGAGGTATGAGCAGAGACCCCATGACCTCCGACTTCTCTCTACAGAAGGATGGAGACTTCAAGGGGATCCCAAATAGACATTTTAGATAATCGAACACTCTTCCAGGCTGAGATCGGAGGGTGCTACAGACTCCAGGACGAGGGATCACGGGAAGAAGCCGGCGAAAGTTCGATCTAGGCTGGTAACTAGATCCAGGATGGCGGACTACTGGAATAGACCGCCGGGAGAGATAATAGAACTGGGGACCGTCCAGACATACAAGTGTGCCCTACACCAAAAGTTGAATGGAATCATTTCTGACAGTGAATTTTGGGCATGCTTCTAGACAGATGGGTGTGAAGTGTCTAATTATTGAAAGCTTTCTTCTGCGGCGTGATGACTTAGTGAACGCTCATGATGCCTAACGACTTTCGCAGTTGATGTGTGAGGATCTTTTACGTTTCCCTTCCACTTTAAGCCGGGATTCTATGGGACAAAAAGCCCAGCGTTAGGTGCCCACCTAGAGTGCATACCATTGAAGGAATTATGTACCTCCGACCGGCCGTGGCTATTACTGTCATAGCGGCATCAGGGCAACCAATTTTAGATACTTAGAGGAAATAGCAAGCTTCGGCAGCCAGCACCAAACGAGTAGCCATATGGAACTAAGCTCCAAAAAGCATAAATCTAATGCGCTTAGCATTAGATGTAATCAGGACGCCCGAGGAGCAGCCTCCAAGCCGTGGCAAAAGCTCCTGGCTGATCTCCGAGGGGCACAAACAGATATAGGGTTTAACCCCGGAATTTTCTTCGAGAGAAGTGGCAATCAATGTGATCGCGCAAAAAAGCGATGAGTGAGGGGTCCTCTACTTGCGTGCTTGGAGTAACGCTTGACCGCCCATTGCAGGCTCGTCAGGTGACAAAGCTGCGGATTGCTCCGTCCGTACTGGCGGACCCCCAAAATGCAAGGTTCTCCAGTGGTCTGTCTAATTGGACTTGAAACCACTGGACAACTGAACCCAGGGTATCCCGGTGGGTCAGATTTTGCTGCAGATGCTACGGTCTGTACAGCTGTTCCAAACCTCTTCTCAAACCTAACGGCCTCTGGCTCACCCAATACGAATAGCCTTGGGGAAAGTAAGGATGCTCCCGAAGCAACTATCCAAGTCAACCTAAACGTTAAAAAACAGAGGAAGGCCGTGCGGAAAATGCCCCAGAGGAAGCCGCCGTTTCAACCAACTTCTAAAACCGGTCAACCGGAAAGTATCCTTGGGTCACCTCAATCCCATTCTTACAGAACATCTGAAAAAGGAGCCCAACCTAGGGCAGGTAAGAAACAGAAACCGTTTTTTGGAAACTCCTCCGCCTCACGAGACTCACACGGCAATCGACTTTCACTACACAGCCATCTTCGCACAGGAGCATCTCAACCCCGTCCACCAGAGGGCGATTTCTCCTCTCACCTGCTCAAGTGGATATCTCAGACACTCTCGCTTACGCCCTCGCCACCCCTTATGCCGGCGCCAGCACTCTTCGCAGAAGATATAACCTTCCTTTTAGAATTCTTTCTGTTTCTAGTGAGCAGGCAGTGAAAAGCCGGTATACAAATTGCCCCCGTTTACCGAACAGAATGCGGCCGGTGAGACAATGAGCAACAGACACGAAGCCCCACATCCTTGCCGTCACGGAGACCTGGTCCACATGAGACTATCGCGAAGGTGAAGTAGGAATGCCGGGTTACCCGTTCCTCCGTCATGATTCAGGAAGTGGGCGTTTTGGTGGAGCAGCCCTCTGCGTTAGCGACCTCCTGCCTTTGGGCGTCTTCTCTCGATATATCTCATCAGCTATGATGGACTCTTTGTGTGTAATATTTCACTTCTTCCCACCATCACTTTCATTCTGGATGTGATTTACCGCTTCCTTCTACATCACAGGCGGATTCACTCTTGATGGTGGAGTTTCCGAAGACCCTCAAAACATCTCACTCTTTTAGTTGCCTTCTTCTTACAGGGGACTTCAAAGCCCCCGGAAAGGACTAGAAAAGCATTGGCAGTGACAGCCAATATGGTAAAACATCAGTAGATCTGCTGGCTGGGTGATCCTGGACACAGCACCTGGCCTGTCCTACCAGGTTCAGAATGGGTCAAAGCTCATCACTTCTGGATTCGATGGTAACGAATTCCAAACACAGTGCAGATGCTGTCAGTCTTCCACCGCCTCTGGGTAAGAGCGGCCATGTTGTCCCCTCCTTCGGCTAGATACTGAGGTGGCCAGCTATATTTTCCCCATGCAGGTTAGCTCGCTCGTTGAAGAGAACAGATTTTCAAGTGAAGAGGTCCTAAGTCAGAAGAGAACCAAGCGACATATCTGATGACACAGACGTGGAAAAATGCAACAGGCTACTAGAGCAATGTGTTCTGAAGGCAGATATTCAAGCACAAAATAAAACTCTGACACTGGCAGGTACAGCCCTTTAACACAAAAGAACAAAACTCCCAGGCAAGAAAAGATCGCCTCAAAAGAACGCCAAATACTACTCCACAATACCACAAGGAGAATAAAAAAGTATTCTCCCAATGAAAAGCAGCTTAAATGCAATTATGATACTTTCAGCAATGTGAATTAAACTGGGTCGATTCGCAAAGCTATTCAGATACTCAATTTGAAGGCAAGAGCACTACGAATTCCCGAGGGCAAGCCTGTTTTTCCTTCCCCTCAGCCGAGTTGTACTGGATACCCGTAAGTTGCAGCAAGGCGGTAACTCCTTGGGCTAGCAGTGCGGGAAAATGGACGTTCAATAACTGAGGCCGCAAGAACCCCGCCCTCTGGAAGGTCTTTGAGTTGCCATTTGGCTTGAATTTTTGAATAGCTCCCAGTGATAAGCATTTTTGCACTTTCATCTGTGTGCAGTTCATTCCTTTGGGAAGTGGCCGACGAGGTTAGCTCAATGAATAAAACCAGGACAGATGCTGTGTATCACTGGAACAGTGGTTCGCGTCTTATCAATTATTCACCTGCGTCATTCACTCCGGACTGTCTGGACCGTGATAGCTCAGCCTGCAGAGCATCTGCCCGGTATGCGGAGAGTCGCCGGCTCGACTTCGGCTCGCGGCGTCCGACTTTTCCATGTGAATGCAAGTGGATTTTCCATTTCATACGATTCAGGCTCCTCGTACCAACAATAAGTTCTAGGAATACATTTTTGCATTGTTTGGGGAAATAAAATGTTTTTTCCCCCAAACTCATGTATCATATTTAGCATTAGGGTGCGCATAATTTTTGAAGAGTTTATTCTCTTCAACAACTGGTTATACGTTTTGGTATCCTCCTTTGGTGTTGTATTGGAGTCAACACAACTGATACTGGAAAACATCTTTTTATGTCACTTTTCTAGTGCACCGTTATTGTGTCACTTTTTGTTGTGTGCAGTTTTTTCATCACTTGATGTGGTTTACCGTTTGTGTCGGTTTAAAAGGTAGCTATTATCCTAATGGCGTTCGATACGGTGCTTTCAAACAAACTCGATCACCACTGCCGAAGCGAATGGAACAGATGTTGACCCCATCGACCAGGAAGAGAGCTGTGGTAACAAGGAATGCACGGACCTGGTGAAAAGTGAGGGAACTCAGTGCGAATAGTGTTGCCTTCCCCATCACCAAAAGTGCTCGGAGCTGGTAGAGAAAGACTTCGAGCTGAACATGAAATACGCATCGCTCAAAGGGGTGCGCGCCCACTGCTTCGCGTTCGCAAGCGAGTGCTCGCGCGTAGTTCGAGACGAACTAGAAAAAGAGGACAGAAACGTGAAACAGGAACCAAGACAAGAGACAGCAAATTTTATCTATAGCTCAACGGGAAGGAAGAAACCGTGTGTCAAGTCGGAAAACTGGGAAAGACAACCCAAACCCAAAGGTGAAGAAAACCAACGGCAGCAGGTTTCAAAAATGTGGGGAAAAGCCATTCAATGGAAGAAGAGTCCCTGACACCTACGACACCAATAGCCAAGTTCACAGAATAGGACTATGGTGCGGAAAGCAGCCAGCGTCATCGCGACCCCTGGTAGTTGTTTTCTAGAGAGTCTGCTGGAGAGATATGCTGCCGTCCAGGGCGGAAGCAGTTGACGATGGCACGCAGGGAATGGTTAGGGTTACACCCGACAGTCTAAGGTTTGTCAAACAGGGTAATGCCATAGTCTCGTTGAGAACGGGCACACCTGACCTAAAGCGGCCGATGTTACGAACGTTTGAGCAATGCGTAGCCAAATTCGCAACGGATCCCGAAATCAGAAGGCGATTATCCGTGATAATTCTACGATACTAGATTATTAAAATAAACAATGACGTAAACAATATACAAACCTCAATAATACGATCACAAAGTCTCAACAACGAGAAACCGAATAGCAGCGTGTGAGCAGACAGCACGTGCGTCACGCAGGTCCTGAACAAGGATGTGCCAAAATAGCGCTCTGGGCACGAACAAACAACAATTGGTCCAGAAAAACAACCAGTTCGTAAAGACAAGTCAATAGTGTATGGAAATGAGTGATGTTGGGAAAAAACACTGAATCGCGAGGGAAAAAAGGGGGATTTTCCACGACCGGCTGTTACACCGCCCACCAAAATCCTCCTGGATCCTTAGCAGAGTCAAAGGTTCGGTATAAAGGTACTGATTCTTCCTACCTGCCTAGGCCCTGCTGTCAGTGCGCGCGTCTAATGCTCGTCGTCGACGTTCTACTACTGGTCACACCTAACCCATTGGCTACATAGACGCGAGGCTAGTCTACATCTTCCACAAGACCAAATGACCGATGGCGGGCGTGAATGGTCACATAGACGTTGTCCTCGTAAGGGGCCGTCCGGTCCTGGATGTACGCGCTTGTGTGTGTGTGTGTGTGTGTGTGTGTGTGCCGGGGTTACAATGAAATCACAGTTATGACTACACATCAAAGGAGGACTTTCTGCAATGTCAACAAAAGACCGCGTGGCAAGAAAACGAGTAAATGTAGCATGCATGTGTGACCTGAGCTCCACTACTTCCACATGTGCAAGGGGCATTCGGTAGCGTCAACAAAAGGCGAACAAAGAACACTGTCACATGTATGATGGGTTTACGGGATGTAGAGTGCGTCGTGCATGCGCGTATGTATCGGGATGTATAATGGAATCGCACTCATCACCACATATCGGAAAGAACCTTCTGTAATGTCAACGAAGGGACCGCGAGCACCTTAACGTGTTTGACGGAGATTGTGTGGTATATATGGTGTTTCTTTATCCACCTCGATTACTGGCGTGAAAAAAGGTTTACTAGGCCTCAGGGTTATCAGCTTCTCCGTCTTCGCTCTCGAGTAGGTTAATACTGCGTATGTCACGAATGAGCACTCCGTTAGCTGTCTTCACCTTCACCGTTCTTATCATTTCGTCGGTGCTTTTTATGGTTTCCGTAACTACTCCCAAAGACCAAGCGCTGAAATGTGCGCGTTCGTCGGCGATCATAACCACGTCCCCAACTTTGAATGGTCTTGTTTTGGCCATCCACTTCTGTCGAGTCTGCAAAGCCGGTAGGTACTCCCGTAGCCATCGCCTCCAGAAGACCTTGGCCAGATAGTTCGCTTGCTTCCACCCATGGAGGTAGCTCCCACGAAGGTTTACCGGCCCTTGGAAACCCTCGTTCGACCTTAGCGTCAATAAGTCGTTTGGGGTGAGCGCCAGGTGGGTGGGGTCGCCGTTCAATACTGGAACCAGGGGGCGGTTGTTCAGGATTCGCTCCACCTCAGTCATGACGGTGTTCAGGGTCTCGTCGTCGGGCGGCTGCTGCTCCATGATTGACAGCAATATCCGTCTGGCGGACCGGATCATGCGTTCCCATATGCCGCCTCGGTGACTGGCCTGTGGGGGGTTGAAATGCCATCGTATGCCGTAGGCCACGGTTCGATTCTGCAGTTCGTCCCTGTTCATGTTCTTGTGCCAACGCTGCAAATTCCCGGTGAGCGCCCACAAAGTTCGATCCATTATCTGAGTATATGTCGGCCGGTACGCCTCTTCGGTTGATAAATCTTTGCAAGGCCCGTAGAAACGAATCGGTCGTCATCGAATGTGCGACTTCTAGGTGCACCGCACGTGATTTCATGCACGTCATGATACATCCGTATCGCTTTTCTAATCTTTTCCCGCACTTGATCCACAAGGGCCCGAAATAGTCCAACCCGGTGTCACTGAACGGCCACCAGCCCGTAGTTACCCTGCATTCTGGTAGCGGGGCCATGAGTTGTTTGCCTGCTGTGGCATTGCGTCTCCTGCATTGCACACACCGTCGGATCACGCGTTTTACAGTCTCTCGTCCTCTCAACAACCAAAGACGCTTTCGGATGACGCTCGTCACGTGACTTTCCCCGGCATGTCCCTCTACGGCGTGGACGTGTTGAATCATTAGCTCTACTACGGGTTGTCTCGCGGGCAGCAGTATAGGATACTTTGTGTCGAAGTTCAGGTGGGCGTTGGTCAGCCTACCATCCACCCGCAGCAGTCCGTTGATGATTTTGGGGTTTAAACGCTTCAGCTCGCCTCTTGGAGATGGCATGTCTTCATTGGTCAGCCCCACTTCTTCCGCCCTCTTGAGTTCTCGGGCGAAAGCCTCGCGTTGTATCATTCTGAAAATATCGTACTCTGCCGCTTGGAGCTCATCGGGACCTATCGGGCCGACTCGTATCCGGCCTGAGGGCCGTAGCCCTTTCATGACTAGTAAACTTATCTTGAACCTGGTTAACCAAACTAGCAAACGAAGCGTCTTCATCCAGGAAGAAAACCTGACCAGTCGCGATAGAATGGATGTCGCTTCGACGATGTTGGCCGCTATCACCATGCCTTTGATCTCCAGTTCCACTTCCGTAGGGGGTTTTAATTCGAACACGGGCCAGTCCTGTTTGGGCAAGTGCAGGAAGTTTGGCCCTCTCGTCCACGTGTCCAGTTGCTTGAAGTTGTTCGCACCTCGGGAGCACAGGTCGGCCGGATTATCGCCAGACCTGACATGATTCCACTGGTGCCTGGATGATTCATCGTGGATAATCGTGAGCCGGTTAGCAACGAAAGTACTAAACCGGCTCCGGATGTTGTTGATATAGTAAAGTACCATCGTTGAAGCCGTCCAGAAGCTCACTGACCAAATTTAGAGATCGAAACATCTCTTCACAGCTTGCACCACCCTGACTGCCAACACGGCTGCGCTGAGTTCGAGGCGTGGGATTGAGACCGACTTCAGTGGAGCAACGCGGGCTTTGGCGAACAGGATCCTCGTGGTATATTGTCCATCTCCTGCGCACCATCGTCCGTACACCACAGCTCCATAACCGACTTCGGATGCATCGGAAAAGGCATGTAGTTCTCCAGTCCGTATCGTATGGCCAGGGGTCAAACATCGTGGTATTCTTATGTCCCCTAATTTCTTCAAGGTGTTCAAAAATTCCTCCCAGTCCAGCCGGTCCCCTCAGTCCAGTGACTGGTCCCAATCAACTTTCTTACGGCACAGCCGCTGCAGCAAGATCTTTCCGGGTAGCAGCCATGGTGAGACGAAACCGAGCGGGTCGAACAAACTTGAGACGGCAGATAGTATGCCACGACGGGTTATTGGCAGCTCGGGAACGTTCAGTTCGAAAACAAAATCGTCCGTTTCCGCGTCCCATTGTATCCCTAAAGTGCGCTCGATAGGAAGTGGGGAGCCGTCCAAATCTCTTACCCTTTCGGCCTTTTCGTGATACGGGATGACCTTCAGCACTTCCGAAGCGTTCGACATCCATTTAGTTAGATGGAAGCCACCCTCTTCCAGCAATCTCGTCAGACCCCTGAACTGCTCTAGAGCTGATTCCACATCATCGAATGACCCAAGGTAGTCGTCGACGTAGAAGTTCCTGCTGACGCTTTCTACCACCGTCCGATGTACCAGATCGCCATGTTTGTTCGCTGATTCTCGGAGGGCGTAGTTGGCACAAAATGGTGACGATATGGCTCCGAAGGGGTGGACGGTCATTCTATAATTCACCACTGCGTTGTCCCGGTCGCTCCCTTCCCACCACAGGAAACGCAAAGCATCTCGTTCTCCTACCGGAATCTTCACCTGATGGAACATTTCCCTAATGTCGGCAGACAAAGCCACTTTACCCACTCTGAAACGGCACAGAACATCGATCAGTGGTGTGGTCCAGTCAGGCCCCTGTAGTAGGCGATCGTTTAACGACTTGCCCTGGAACTTGGCCGCACAGTCGAAAACCACGCGCAGTTTATTGGGTTTTTTGGGGTTGATAACCGGATGGTGAGGCAGAAACCAGATACCCCTTTTGCTGTCGGTGTTAACAGGCACCTTTTCAACGTAACCGAGGTCCTCGTTTCGCTTCATCAAATCCGCGTATCGTTCCCACAGATTCTGGTCTCGAATGAAGCGTTCTTTTAGTCGTAGTAATCGTTGGAGAACATAATTTCTGTTGTCAGTCCACGGGTCGACCGGTGTGCGCCATGGGAGGGGAACCTGGAACTGTTTTTTGAGGCCTCTAGAGCCTTGCCGCACCGTTTGTAGAGCGAAGTGATCCTCTTGAGACAACGTCAGTTTTTCGTCTCCAATGTCATGAAACTCCTTTTCATACAGCCGTTGCAGATGATAATCTATGCGGTCCGTTTCGGCGGATAAGTAATTCACGGAACCGCGTACCCCTACTGGACCGTATAACATCCATCCCAGAGCCGTGCGTACGGCATAAGGTGCCTGGCGGTCGCCCACTCTTTGGTCAAGCACCCAATGCGCCTCTGGCACGTCGCATCCGATGAGGAGATCCACCTCATCATCTTCCCAGTCTACGACGGTTACATCCTGCAGGTGGGGCCATCGAGTCAAGATTGCGTTCACCGACCTTGGTGCTCGCATGGGAAGATCCGCTAACGTGAATGCCTCCGTTGGTTCAATTTCCTCGTTAGTGTCTAGAGAGATGAGTTGCAGCCTTAATCTACCGGCAGTCATTACCTGTGTTCCGCCCACCGTGCTCACTGCTAACGACGTCGCACCTTTAGCCAGTTGGTGTTTGTCGGCAAACCGCTCTTTCACTAAAGTGGTGTCGGATCCACTATCAACGAAAGCCAACGCCTTGACTATCCCAGTCGGAGTCACTACTCCCACGGCCACTACGCCTAAACGTACCGGTTTACTGGCAGATTGTGAAGTTGAACAGATCACGCTGGGCTTGGCACTCGCCTCGGATATGGTTATTCTCGCCTGATGCAGCAACCGATGGTGTCTGCCCGTGCAGCCCTCGTAACCACATCGATTCCTTGTTCTACAGGCTGCTGCCCGGTGCGTGGTGTTGAGACAGATGAAACATGCTCCTGCCATCCTCGCCATTCCCCACCGTTCGTCTATTGTGGCGTTGCCGAACTTGGGGCATTCTGGTAGGCCATGGCTAGTACCACAGGATCTGCAATTTGGTTTCGCCGTAGCATCTCGTGAAATGACGTGTGTGTTGGTCCAAGGCTGGTACTTTGGATGTTCCCGTACAGGGGTTTGGACTTGGCTAGTACCGGGCTTGTTTGCTCGGTTGCTGTCCCGGATGAGTCGGCCGAATCTGCTGTCAGCTATCTTCGTTTGCCTGTCTAAGTATTCAGTCAGGTCTTCGAAGTTGGCTTCTCTGTCGCCTCGGCTTATCCGTTCAGCTTCTTCCGCCCACCGACCCTGTAGTTCGGGAGAGAGGTGACGGACTATGCCTTCCAAAGTGTGCATAGCGTCTAGGTCAGCTCTGTAACCTAAATGATCGAGGGCTATTGAGCAGTTCTGCATCTTGATCACCAGGTCGGCCATGGTGTAGACGTCGCCCTTGGTTTTCTTTGCCTCTGCCATCACGCCCTCTATTAGGTTACGGGCTACTTTGAAAGGTTGGCCAAACAAGTCCCTCAGAATCTTTCTTGCCCTTGTGTAGCCTTGTTCTGGATCGAGCATGGTGCATCCGTCGATAGCTTCTCGCGCTCGGCCTCGGCAGTAGTGAGTAAGGTAAAGAAGCCTTTGCCCAGGGTCGGTTACCTTGTTTTCAACGAACGTCTCGAACTGTTTGACAAACTTGCAATATTGCTCAGCTCGCCCGTCGAAAACCGTTAACTCCACTCTAGGCAGATCGATCGATGGTGGTTTGTAGTCGGCGACCGGCGTGGGGTTCCCTACCTTATTGCACTCTAACCTATCGGAAGTGTCGAAGTCACTGGTCCTATACTCTCGCTGTTTCTGTGTACACTTCTCTGCTTCATGCGCCTGTAGTCTAGCCGAAAGTAACTGTTGCTCTAGTTCTATTATTCTCAGCTTATATAAATCAACGTCCTTACGATCAATATTGCTTTCAATAACACATGAGCTAGCACTGACAGGACTAGGCGACCTAGCATTAACTAAAGAATCATATGTACCCAAAACCTCCCCAGAGACTTGCCGTATTACTTCCTGTCCGGGTTCGACTGCCTTTGATCCTTTCCTTGGCATTTTGCGTGAATTTTCCTCGTTCCAAATAGATCTATTGAGTATTGTTACGAACGTTTGAGCAATGCGTAGCCAAATTCGCAACGGATCCCGAAATCAGAAGGCGATTATCCGTGATAATTCTACGATACTAGATTATTAAAATAAACAATGGCGTAAACAATATACAAACCTCAATAATACGATCACAAAGTCTCAACAACGAGAAACCGAATAGCAGCGTGTGAGCAGACAGCACGTGCGTCACGCAGGTCCTGAACAAGGATGTGCCAAAATAGCGCTCTGGGCACGAACAAACAACAATTGGTCCAGAAAAACAACCAGTTCGTAAAGACAAGTCAATAGTGTATGGAAATGAGTGATGTTGGGAAAAAACACTGAATCGCGAGGGAAAAAAGGGGGATTTTCCACGACCGGCTGTTACAGCCGATTCTCCACGTAGCAAAATTAAAGATGACCCCTCTAGGGAGGCTAAAATCTAAAGCACAAGGAGTAATTCAGGTCCAAAAAGTGGCTTTAGACGCCGGTATACAAAAGCTAAAGTTCAGGCAGTTCAAAAGATCAAAAAAGAAGGGGACTACCAGGGCATTCCGTCCGTCTGGTATTGAGAGAGTGCAGACAACCAGCTTGATTCTGAAGGAAAAGCCCAAAAATTCAGCTCCGGTGCAACCAGCTAAGATGGAGGTACCAGAGGGAAAAGCCGAGGAAACCGGTTGGGCGAAGGTGGTTGCTAGGCCATTCCGGGCCACCGGTATGGTGACCCAAAAGAAAGAAACGTTGGCTGTGCATAATGAGCCAGACACCAGGTCGACGGGTGGGAGTGTAAAAGCCTAAAATCCCAGAGCTTCATTAGATATTCAGGGTGCTGCACCGCGGGCACCTATAGTGGCAAAAACAGGGCATCACCTCGGAGACTGCGTCCGAGGGTACCCCGCCTGAAATACTCGCAATAATGTCAGTATCGAGGACCAAGGAACCGTCAGTATGGCACACAAGCGCCTGCAGTCTCAGCGGAAGAGGGGGAGTCGACGACTAGGATCGCATAGTCAGACGTCGCTACATTGACGGAACAGCTGGCGACAAGAAGAGGAAGACTTCGAGCTTTTGCAAATTCTGGACGCGGTGCTGGCACACACTGAGGATTTCGTCCTATAAGGGGATCTCAACCTACCGGAAGTTAACTGGGATAGTGTAATCACACCTTGGGGATCATCGGGCGACAAGTTTCTGCAGTGAATCCAGTCACATGCACTTATGTAGCATGTGACGCAGGCTGCTAGACAGAGAAGTAAACAGCAACCGTCTCTCCTTGGTTTATTCATAACGCGGCACCATCAGGACGCTCAAGAAATTAGGTGGGAAAAGCCACGGGGCCAAAGAAATCACATCGTCCTAAGGGTCACACTAAGACTTAGCGAGGAGCCGAAGGAAATCGTGACAAGTCGAAGCTATGGGAGAACCAATAAAAATGAACTAAAGAGGACAGCGGAGGAAGTTCAGTGGACACCGATTCACACAAACGCATCCGTAGAGGAAATTTAGGAGGCCATCAAGATGAGGCTACTCGGACCCACGGAGGAATTTGCACCTCTTATGGTGGTAAGCAGTAGAAATAAACTCCCATGGTGGAAGTCAAACGTCCGCAAGGCTATAGATATTCGTTGGCGACGACGGGCGGCGTACAAGCTGCAGAAAACTCAGGGGGCATGGAGCAGCTATGAGGTGGCTAGGAACAGAGATCAAGTGATCCAAAGAGTAAAGGAAAGTGGCCTTCGAGGGTCTTTTATCTGTGTCGCTCCGCACAAACCCAAAGGGGTTCTACGCTTACTTGCAATCCCCCAAACAGGTGGGAGTAATTGTGGCAACTTTGAAAGGAGCTCAGGGACCACTAGCTCTAAGCAACAAAGACAAGGCCGACATGCCCTTGGCATTCTTCAAGAGCATATATCGACCAGCAAATAATTTAGAGGAAAGAAAGGAGGGACCACGGGCACCTCCAGTACCCGAACCTACTGTTGGAGAGGAGGTTTATGCGGAAGTGCAAAACCTTGAACAGGAATGAGGCCGCAGGACTAGATGCGATTCATCCAACAAACGTTCAACCTCCGGCCGATGTTCTGAAGGCTCCGGTGACAGTGCTGTACGAAACGTCACTTAGAGAATGAATTGTTCCGGGAGACTGGAGGAGGGAATCAGTGGTAGGAATTTACAAGAGCGGACCCCGGCAAAATGCCGAAAATTACCGGCCGGTTAGCTTGATTTCAGTACTGTGTAAGTGCCTGGAGCGAATAGTCAGGAAACAGATCTCTAGGCATTTGGTTCAACACAACCTCATATCAAATGCTCAGCACGGGTTAGTGGCAGGAAGATCTTGTCTGAAGAATCTTCTGCTGTCCCTCGATGAGGTAACCAAGTGCACGGGCGAAGGACAGTCGGCTGCTGCCAGTTACTTGGGCTTCAGCGAGGGCGTTTTATACTTTGAACCACCAACTTTTGGACTTCAAACTTCAGTCTTTGGGGATTGTTGGACAGGTTAGGCAATGCGTAAATAGTTCTTAGCAGGGCGAACTTTAAGTGTGAACGTGGTTAGTCATGTCCCTAACCGGGAATGTGTAACCTGTGGGTGCCGCAGGGCTCGTTGAGCGGCTCTCTGCTCTTCCTCATTTCTATCTGCGACCTAGAAAGTGAGTTTGCAAGCCCCACCTTTATGTTTGCCGATGAATTCAAGACAGCTGAAGTAACTATAGACCTTGACGTTTGCAGTACAAAACTGGTCACGCAAATGGGACCTCCCACCAAACCTCACTAAGCGTCAATGCTCGACCACAAATACAGGAGCTAGTGGGAGTGGTGTGGGTTTGTTACTAGTAGTCTCTCAGGTCAAAGACTTGGGCGTTATAATGGACAACAGCTACAAGCCGTGGAAGCAGTGCATCGCATCAGCCATCATGGCTCGGAGAGAACTCTTCTGAGTTAGATCCACTATGTCATGTAGAGAGCCGGGGATTTTCATTCCGATATACCGAGCCATAGTTAGGCCGCACATGGAACACTGCGTGCAAGTATGGGCCCCTTACTACCAGAAAGGTATAGAAGGTTTGGAGAAAGAACAAGAGTCAGGCACTGGAATGGTGACTGGGCAAGGGGGTTAAGCTACACAGAGCGTCTCCGTGCCCTGGATCTGTTTTCCATGGAAAGGCGGCGGGGATTTCATAGAAACCTTCAAGGTAATGAAGGGACTGTCAGGTATAGACCGAGAAGACCGCACCTCCTCAATCCCAGAGAGGGCACAGGGGGGGCATAGCCTTAGATTACAAAGGAAGCACTTGAGGTTTCTAAAATAGGGTACTACCCCATTGGAATAAGCTCCAGGAGGAGGTAATAAAGACCACAATATTGAAGGATTTTAGGAAGAAAGTAGACCAGTGTTGGGTAGCAGTGTGCCCCGAGTTATGTTAATTAGTTTTGAGGGTCAGATGAAATTTACTCATTTTCTCACTTTTCCCTACCAGGGCTGATATTGCACAAAATATGTGTCTTCCAGGAAAAAAACTCACGTAGTGTTGGGAGCCACGGAAACAAGCCGACAACGCAACTGTCTGGACACGCGATTGACTCTAGCCACACCAAGTACCGTGCAAACTGAACTGAACTGAACTGATCTGAATTCCTTTGACCTGACCTCACCTGAACTGATTGTTTGCGGGCTGTGTTTACCCTCTCTAGGACAGACACCCTATTGCTTCGTGTTCTCCATCGTGTAACGAACGTTTGAGCAATGCGTAGCCAAATTCGCAACGGATCCCGAAATCAAAAGACGATTATCCGCGATATTCTACGATATAGATTATTACATGAACAACGACATAAAAAATATACAAACCTCAATAATACGATCACAGGGACTCAACAACGAGAAATCGAATAGCAGCTTGTGAGCAAGCAGCACGTGCGTCACGCAGGTCCTGAACAAGGATGCGCCAAAGTAGCGCCCTGGGCGGGAACAAACAACAATTGGTCCATGAAAACAAACACTTTGTAAAAAAAAATCACTGGTGTAGGCAAATGAGTGATGCTAGGAAAAAACACGGAATCACGAGGGAAAAAGGGGGATTTTCCACGACCGGCTGTTACACATCGTCCTCCCGCATACAATTCAACCGATAGCCTAGGTATCATAGACTTATTAGGCTCCTTGAAAAGCTATACAGACTTCACCCATCTGTTAGTCACTGGTGACTTCAACTCTCCCAGTACTAACTGGTAAAGAGCTGACGCCCCTGATATCACCTTTGGCGAACCTCTCCTAGATTTCGCACTGAAGAACTCTTGGGAGCAGAACGTAAGAGATTCGACCAGATATCGCACAAGACACGCCCCGTCTCTACTAGACTTGATCATCGCCAATGAATGGTTCCAAATAGATGTGACGCACTACTTGCCGCCCCTCGGCAAAAGAGATCACATTCTCATTGGACTCGATCATATCGCGGAGTGGCCTCCTCTTCCCCCGGAAACCAAAACTTTGAGATCCTTCAAAAGGACCAGTTTTGACCAAATCTGTGCATTTATTCGCCCCCAGCTAAATTTAACTAACCCAGGTAACTCTGCTGATGAAATGGCAGAGAATCTCAGAGAGTTAATCTCCTAAGCTGATAGGCATTTCGTCCCCAGAATTCGTCGCCCACAGACTGAAAAGCGACCCGTCCCTCGCCCCATTAGGCGCATTCTAGACGAACGCGCACGCCTCTTCGCTAGATATAAAGCCACAGGCCTTGCGCGTGATGCAGATTTCAGGATCATACGGAACACATGCAAAGACAACATTAGGTCCTATCAGAATGCAGTCCAGCGATCTGTACTTGATCGAGCACGGGCCAATAAGGCGTTTTTCTTTCAGTACATGCGCCGTCTAAGGGGCACAGCTCCGACGCCATTAGCTCTCAAAGATAGTACCGGATATCCAATCACTCCCCCTAGCCAAGTAGCCGAGACATTCAGCTCCTACTTCCGTACAATTTTTAGCTCCTTTCCCATATCATCCCACCCTACTATGCACCGGTTATCTCTGACCACTACCCTTAACCGCGTAGCTATTCCCATTGGTGCAGTCGCTCAGGGTTTCCGACGGCTCAACCAATATTGCTCTATGGGTCCTGACCTAATCCACCCCCGTATTCTCAAGGAAGCCGCGGATACATTAGCTGCTCCTTATGCCTCGCTTTTTCAGCAATGTGTTGACGATGGAGTTTTCCCCCGTCACTGGAAAAAAGCAGTGATCGCACCCATCCATAAGAAGGGTAGTAGACACCTTGCTTCTAGTTACAGACCCATAAGCCTCACTAGCATCCCTAGAAAAAATTTTGGGGGAATTCTTAAGAGTGAGATTCTTTCCCATCTTCATAGAAATAAGATCTTCTCCCCGTCCCAACATGGGTTTCTTCCTGGCAGGTCATGCATCACCAATATGCTTACTGTTATGGATAGTCTAACGAAAGCCTATGATGATGGCCAGCTCTCACACGTTGTATTCATCGATTTTGCTAAGGCCTTCGATAAGGTCTCCCATGCCCCTCTTCTTTATAAGCTGCGAACACACGGAATTACACTCTCCATGTTGGCCATCCTACGTAGCTTCCTTACCGACCGCACATTTGTGGCTAAGGTGGGGAATGTTTTGCTCAACCCTCCCCAGTAACAACTGGGGTCCCCCGAGGGTCGGTCTTAGGTCCTCTTCTTTTCTTGATCTATATGAACGATCTACCGACAGCCCTTCCTGCGAACATTGCCATGTATGCAGACGATGTAATTCTCTGGAGTTCAAGCGTTGAAGACCTGCAAATTGCAGTTTATGAAACAAAACGCTGGTACGAGGATTGGAACCTCCCAGTTAATGATGACAAATGCGTGAGCATGTCTTCCGGCAGGGAGACTGATCACACGTCTTTCAATAACGGAGCAACCACACTGCCAAGGATTGACCGACACAAGGTGCTCGGTTTCTGGTTAGACTGTAACTTGTCCTTCTCTCATCATCACCAACTTGCGAGCAAGTCCGCCTTTCGGGTCCTAAATATGATTCGAAAGTCCTTCCCGCGCATATCTAGGGATGATTTCCTCATAATTTTCGGCACGTATATCCGACCTCTGCTGGAGTACGGTAGTCAGATAGTGCACTCTGGTCTTGTCCGAGACCGTGAGATCCTAGAAGGAGTTCAGCGGGCCTCCACCAAGGCAGTAAGTGGTCTATCCCATTTACCTTATCCCGTCCGCCTCTCACTCCTCAACCTCTATCCCCTTGACGTAAGACGCGTAAGAGGTGATCTGTTTTTGATGTTTCACCTTTTTGAATCAGGTCAAAGCGAATGCGTTTTCTTCGTCTGTCCAGCCTCCTATCTCCGTGGTCACAGCAGAAAAGTTTTCAAACCGAGGCCACGCACTTCACTAAGGATTAGCTTTTTTAGCTATTGGGGTATTACTATGTGTAATGCACTTCCGGAAGATATTGTTCTCTCGCAGAACAAAACTATCTTCAAGAAAAAGCTAGACCTCTACCTGGGTCTCTCCCAATAACTCCCTTTGTCAAAAACAAACAAACAAAATAGTTGTCTTTTATCGCATATATGTTCATGAATGCCGCACCCGGACTCAGCTTAAGGCAATGTCCACAGTGTGACACTGAATGAGGTTGTATGTATCTTGTTTTCGCTGCCACCCCCGCCCCTCCCCTTCTTTTTGCTCTCGTTTCAGCTCGGTGAATCCGACAGAAGATCAAAGATTTCCTAAAGAACCGGGACAATTGGGCTCAAAGCCTTGAACCCGTGTAGTACTTCAAGACTTCAAGACAACTGAACAACTGAACTGCCAAGGTCGCCCGGGTTTCCCTTTTGTTCGCCTATTGTAGTCCTATTTTTCCGGTATGTTGATTTCTGTAGGATCGTTTTGGTTCATGTAATATTATTTTTTCTCCGAGCATTTAGCAATTTCTTCATTCTTACTCGTTGGATCATTTTTAAACCTCGGCTTCTGGTGGTTTTCTCTTATAATTGCCTACAGTCTGCCCATTTTCGATGCAGCACGCTTGATATGGAGTTAAAACTCATCCAACTAGGCCTCTGTCATTTGCGACACGCACTCAAAGGTGTTCGTTCACGGTGTTCATAGATCATAAGCCTTTGGTACGCACTAAAGTTTGCTTTCGATCGACACACCTCGCGAGACTCGCCTTTTAGACTTCGTCTCAGTTTACTGTGGACATGGGATAAGTTTCTGGGGCATGATATCGTCACCGACGCCTTATTACGAGTACACTACCTAAGTCTGTCACCTTCGTTTGACAACGACTCAGACAAAATGGCACATGTCCAAAGGTCGAGCGTGATATCAATGGACTTCCATTAATTGATTCACGATGCATAACGCCGTGACTAGCACTCATCACCCGCGATTACGCCTAAACAAACCCCTTCTGTCAATATCTATTTATTTACTTTTCTATGCACAGCGACATCACCGAACACCGTTTGTGTCCGTAGTTCTGGTCGAACATCCGCTGGCGCCCCAGGCGCAATTTCCCTCCGTTTTGCCCTCTCTTCAGGTGGGTTCACGGTCACACTGACTACATCCGTTTCCTCACTGACTCCTGATACGTTCAAGAAGATAACCTCCCAATGGATAGCAGGACGATTGATCAGCGTGGCGCTGGAGATGGCAGGTGGACGCATTGTTGGATGATTTCGAAGGTGCAGATGTTAAATCCTCACCATGAATCACCCGATGTCACGCCATGGCTGCAAGGAACGACTTACGTGGAGTTCCTGGGATGTCAACAACTGGCCCACGTCCACAATCGAAGCCTGACTGTCGGATTTCTAGGAGGAGGCCCCTGTTATGGCATTCAACCTTGATTATTTTGTTTAACACATCACTGTTTATCTGAACTCGCGCCACCAAGTGTGGTGGCCACTTGAACGTTGCTCGTTCATGCTACACGCACGCTTTTCCAATATACACTAAACACTCTTTTTACCTATGGTGTTCTCATGGGTTGTGGGGAACATCGTCCTGGTGATCGTGGTGGCATATTGCAGAGTACCACTGTTGGGAAGGACTTGCGAACGTATGTAAAAGGGAAACAACATGGTAAGGTCTGACCAACCTTACAGTGTGACATATGCTGGGATTTTCGATCGTGCCTGTAGCAGTTTTCAATTCCGATCACTGACAGAAGATCAATTTCGATGCCTCGTTTCAAATCCGCCAATCACTCCGACTTACGAACCCGATCTTGAATCAAAATCGACCAGCAGCTCAATACCACACTGGAAGAACTCGTTAGGGAGGGCGAGTGGCTTATTAATTTGAAACGCGATGCCGCAACGATCCAACTTCCAGATCAACCAGTACATGCTGTCAATAAGGTCGCTGTTCCCGAACGACATCTATCAATAAAGAAACCACCTGCATCTAACCATTGTGACCCAGCCAAACCGCCCTTTCCGTGCAGACACCGTGGTGCGTGGCACTTTCATAGATTCTGTCCATTTAAGAACAGTCGATGCTAACTGCCTCTTCAGTTTGGACATCATATTGGTCTATACCAACATGGAGGACTCCAAGGAAAACGGACGTACAACCCGCCAAAACCATGTGCCAATGCTGACCGTTTGTCCGTGCGCTCCTACGGGTTAGTCATAACGTCACGGCTCCAGGTAGCAGAACGTCGGACGTTTGTTAGTGTTTACATCAGTGCCAATTGTGTCCGCCTCCAGCTAGACGCAGCGTCCGACATTTCTGTCATGTCAGAAGACACGTTGGCGAAAATCGGCCGGTCAGAAATCCAGCCTACTTCATTAACCGCAACTATTGCCTGCGGCGGCTCACGAAAACTTACCGGCCAACTTCGGTGTACTGTGACTTTTTGTGACAAGACAGTTTCCGCGACCTGTTTCATCACCAAATCCCACGTTAACCTACTGGGAGCAGACTAGCTTGACAAGCTTGGTCTTAACGATGTTCCGGTCAACAGCTTTTGTGACCAAATCCAAGCAGCACCCGGAGCGCCGTCAACGGGTCAACTGGTCCAACAATTCGCCCCTGTTTTCCAAGACGGTATAGGGCTGTGTACACAATCCCAAGCTATTCCGCAGCTCAAACAGAACAGTCAGCCGGTGTTTCGTCCCAAACACCCGGTTCCATATTCAGCTCAGCCAATAATCGACCAAAAGCGTAAACGTCAAACACCGTGTCCATGGCCAACCCCAGAACACCCGTGGTCAAGACTTCACATTATTTTTGCTTGACCCATTGACAGCACATCCTACCTCATAATTGTCGATGCCCTCTCAAAATGGCCGCGAATAGTAGCGACCAACCCCGCCCCTTCACACGGAACAGTAGCAGCCCTCCGTCGAATGTTTGCACAGCATGCATTACTTGACCAAATAGTGTCCGACAACGCATCTTGATTAACATCGGCACTTTTTCAATAATTTTGCCAGAAACTGAGAGTTAAACACACATTCTCGCCACTGTACTACCCACAATCTGACCGACAGACAGAAAGCTTTGTGGATACATTCAAACGGCACTGCTCAAGTCAAAATGGGAGGGGACCACGGACGAAGTTATTCACCAATTTTTATTCTTGTACCGAACAACAAACGCCAACAGTCCACGAGGTATATCCCCGGCTGAAATATTGATGGGCCGAAAATTGAATAATGTTCACAACGCCCTATTCCCATCAGACAAAAGATAGCTTTCATGTTGACTATTCGGTCTATGCAAAGGACTACAGAGCATCATCATCGTCATCATCGTAGTGTTAAACAGTAGGGCATGCCTCACTGACCACTGCCTTTCTCACCATCTTGTACGTTGAATTAGAAGTATGAATATACTAGATGGACAGGGAGTGAACCTTCAGGGGTTGGAAAAGGAAACAACGTCCTAGTGTCCAACACACGGAATACACAGTCTAACTGTACAAACGCACATCGATCAATCATTCTGATTCGGTAGAAAGTGACAACACGATCGCCACTGTTCGCGGTTCGCAGTCATACCCTTCAGTGTCTCCAGCCAACTGGTAGACGGATCTTTTGGACCCTTAACCACGGAGACGTGTAGCACCTACTTTTCCTGAGTTTGTTGTGGATTTTCTCATTCCCCGCTGCCATGTCATCTGTTGACCTCCACGTGGTTTTTTCCACTCCTGAGGAGGAACGGAGAATAGGACATGGTATGGTAGACGTGTATTTGTTATACGCAACACGTGCCCCAACCAACGAAGTTTACTAAGTTGGATACGCTGTGACAAAACGTTCTCCAAATTAGTACCCAATACTCGCTTTCTGACCTCAGCAGTGCTCACTCGGTCATTTCATCCAATCATCCAATCGGAGGTCAAAAACCTCAAGACGACGAATATCTTCTGCACGCAGACTCCAAGTCTCGCAACCATACAACAAAACTGAACGTACTGCGGCACGCACGACCTTATAATTTCAGTGAAAAATAAGGTCGGCGCCACAAGTGCTTCAGTCCAGCGTACGCCGCTCGAGCCTTGGATATCAACGTGCTCACTTCTACTACTGTGTTCCCACCCGTCGTCACGCTGCTGCCGAGGTAGATTGAGTGGTCGATAATTGCCAGAACCTCCCCATCGATCATCAAGCTCGGAATCGTTGACGTCCAGTCTTGTAACATCAACCTACACTTTGAAGGTGCAAAGTGCATGCCGAATGGAGCTACAGTTCTCCCAAGTCCATCTAGTGCACGTTGAGCATGTTCCGTGGATTCGAACAAGCAGACGACGTCGTCCACGTAATCTAGGTCACATAGCCTTCCACTATTTCCTAGTTCGATGCCTACATTCTGAAGGTTTCGCAACTCACTCTCCATTATTTTGTCCATGACGAAGTTGAACAGGAATGGAGACATGGGACATCCCTGTCGAACATCACTGGTCGTTTCGAACCGACCAGATAGTTCACCGTAAACTCTAACGAGGCAAGAAGTATGAGAATACAATGATCTCAGTAGGTTCGCGAACTTCTGGGGCATGCGTTTTCGATGAAGAGCACTGAGAAGCGCTGTCCGATCAACTGAATCGAAGGCACCTTTCAAGTCTAAGAAAGGCATTATTGTCGGTTGGCGGTGCGTGTGACGCGTTTCAAGTAGTCGGCGAAGAATAAAAATCTGGTCGATGCATCCTCGACCTGGGCGGAATCCTGCCTGCTGTTTGCAGGTGTACCTTTTGCGAGCGGGTGTAAGACGGTTCAGCAAAATCAAAGCTAATACTTTGGTGACTATCAGAATTAATCTAATCCCACGATGGTTACTACATTCATTGCGCATTCCCTTCTTGAAGATGGGAACAACCAATGACTCGCTCCTTGTTGACGGAATACGCTTTTCCTTCTAAATGTCACAGAGCAAAGCGGTAGGTGATTTTATCAAAGCCTTTCCACCCAGTTTAAAAAGAACTAGGGGAAGTTCGTCAGGACCGGCCGCTTTCCCACGCTTCAGTAATCGGATGCTCGACTCCACTCCCACTTCCGGTGGGGGTTCAAGTGATACCACCCAGAGAACCGCAGTTGTTGACACAGGAGTAACTACACTGGCCTTCGGCCACCTAAACTGCTCCTTGAAGTATTCGGCCCAACGGTCCAGCCTTAGCTCTTTAGCATAAATGGGTTCTCCATTTCTATCGCAAATCGTTTCACTGACCTGGGTGCGCCGTCCACCGGTGTCACGAATAATTTTGAACAGTCTTTGACTGTTACCTGAAGCAGTTGTTATTTCCATTTCTTCGGCTACCCTAACCCACCAATTTTCGCGATCATTCTCAAGGCTTTCCGTAACTTGCTTCTGTAGATGTCTATGTATTTTATTAATCTCCCTAAAGTTCGAGAGCTGACGTTTTTGCTCCATTATACTCAGCGACTCTTGCGAGATCCAGTGTCTTTAATGGACATCGGATCTAGGACCACAGGCAAAATCTGCTGCTTCGTGCATCGCCTGTTTGATATGGGCCCAATGCTCCTAGATCATGTACTAACCTCCGCTCATAACGGCTGCGTACTTCTGGATCACACGTTGCACAGCTAACCGGGTTTGCTGTTTGCAACGATGACCATGGAGCTGGAGAGATAATCGCATCAAAACTAATGCATGGTCCGACTCTACTTACGTTGACTCAGAGTACCTGTAGAGTAAGAGTGCCATGTCGCTATGCGACGCGAGCTGTGTCGGAAATTGGTGCTAGACAAGAATAACCGATTGTCTGCATAAAACTGGAGAATCCAGTCCCCGTTCTCTGTACGCTCAGCGGGTAAAGCACAGCGTCCACCTAAACAAGTTTCTGATGTACTTAGTTTGCCAACTGTGCATTGAAGTCACCAGCTAGCACTACACTGTCAGAACCTTTGCTCCTGCGAACGAGGGTAGCAAGTTCATCATAGTACTCATCTTTCTGCGTGTCAGAGCTACAGTCTGTTAGGGCGTACGCCGAGATCACAAACACATTGTGCTTAACACAGCTATCCTTTCGAACACCAACTGACCCTTGGAGTCTCACAGCACATAAACGACTATCAACCGATATTCAGTCTAAAAGGGCAGTTTCAGCCTTGTCATTCAAGACTATTCCTGCACCACGTTGACCCACAGCTCTAGTTGCTTCTTCTCCTGAGGTGCGCAGAAAATTCCTCGATGAGATACCAGGAGTAGTTAGTTGAATCACACTGCTCGAATCCTGAATACGCTTTTCGCTTACGCAGCAAACATCAATCTTCAGAGAATCTAATACAAGGGCTAGGCACGTCCGCTGACCAGCCTGCATGGGAGTACGCACGTTTAAGGATTCCAGATTCAGAGGCTGACGAAGCTTGAGAAAATGCGAGTTATGCGATTTTGGATTATTTACGACACTATTTGACAATGAACCGCTGCGAGTATCGGCCGTGTTTTCAGTGGGAGCATTATGGGTGGATAGGGAGGACAAAGAGATGTGGTTGGGGACAGAAGACGAAGGTTAAATAAAAGAGAAGGAACTCTGAACAGTAGCCCACTTATCACTGCTAACCCCGCTCGATGCACTAGGCAGCACGGTTCTGAATATCCTGCGCGCCGACCGATGCAGTATTGAATTCTCTGTAATCGTGCGGTTCATGGGAGATGTTGAATGGGTACTGCTAGGGTATTCAGCCGCAAAGCAGGAGAACGATTAGGATCCTCATCCAAAGCCTTTAGTTCTAACAAGGATCTATCTGCAAGACAGCGGGATGGCTTAGTAGAAGCCCATTTGCGTGGATCAGTTATACTTCCACTGATTTTACCAACTGAGTTGCCAGCCCAGATCCACCCCAACCTGGAGGACCGGTAGACTACTTCGTGTGGCCTCAACCCATTGAGCTGTCAGGCATAATTGTATCTCCGGCTTAAAGAAGTCATCCTGTATAGCTCTTTGGGTCGCAGAGGCGCGCAAGCCATCACATCGCTTCAAGGTGCAATCTCGTCTTGTTGGGAATTCGCAATAGACCCAAGCTGTAATTATCAATCGGAGGGGCACCAAACTTTACGAAATGGTGACAGATAATGCGTAAGTCAGAAGAAACAATCGGTGGTAGCAACGTTAGAGATGACCTCCAGAAGTGGGTAGAATTGTACATGTGGAAAGCCTAAACAGTAAAGTCAAGCTTAGTTTGGAGTGGGAATTTCAGCCGGAAAAACGGAATCCGATATGGGCAACCTCTGCATTTTTCCTTGTGTTTAAGTGCAAGACGGTGACTCATGACGTGGAACGCCTTCTGGAAGGTCAGACGATTGACCTGTTCACCCCTGTTTTGTCGGGTTATTTCCACCTTAAAAACGGACAGCATGAGTATATAGTGACTGATAGTGTGATAGCAGCGGGCGTAAAAGCTAAATCATGCTCCCTCATAGTAAAAACTGCTGACGCACACAAAAGCCCAGCCTCACTGCACCAGTAATAGTCAAAACTTCTCTGTGCATCATCTGGTCGGTCACCAATAAAATTATGGTCACCGGGGATTTCGAATCACCTAAAACTATCCAGACAAACTTAGGGGAATATTTTTTGAATCTTTCTTCAACTGACTTCTGATCCAATGAAATACTAATTGAAGCCCGGGACAGTCTTAGCTTTCCGGGTAATTCTTCCAATCAAATATTTCAGCGGTGTTTCATTTGTATTGTCGTTAATCCACTGTTCTGTAAACATGCGAGAACCCAACATTCTAGCAGTGACAACACACGTAGTTACCACTCTTGTTGCTTGCGTTCTATGCTGTTTGTATGAAAGCTGTAATGTTACATTATATCCGGAATATTTACAGTGCCCGTAGCTAAACCGTATCACTGTCCTCATATTCAGCCATCATATGTAACATTTTGATTCCATGGACCTTGATTGGAGTTGGACAATGTCAGCCCTCTATCAAATCTATACGGTAATCTACATTTTTGGTGGAGTGGTACCCTATATTCCGCAATACTTGGAGCTAAAGCGTCTGAATAGTATCCGGGGGTTTTCGACATACGTATGTCTCACTCTTCTGGTTGCGAATATTTTGCGCATTTGTTTTTGGTAAGTCAAATCTTGTCCCAGTGTGACGCATTTTATTGTGGTGCATATTATGATGTTTAAAATATTACAAGAACTAAACCACGATGAATCCATGAAAGAGATTTGAGAAAGCAGTCACGGTAGTACCAGCCTATCGATCTGAGTTTTGATAGAAGATATAGTGAAACGAATGCAGAAAACCTTTTATGAAACGGGTAACCTACGCTAGGTGTGAAATAAGGAGAATGGGGTTTCACTGCGCTCATGGTAATGTTCACGTTTAGGATGAAATTCATCTTTATATGGTAAAAGTTGAATCGGAGTAAATAATTATTTAGCACAGAATAAAACGACAGGGAGGGAAAAAGTTTATGGATCGAGTGTTAACTCAATCAAAGTGGTATTTATGCTAGGGATGTCACAATTTAGCGACGTTGTGAAAGCACTGCTCATGCTCGATGTCCAGTGTTACAAAGCATCGAAGTACGTGTAAAATAAAAGACCGTGCCAGACGTGATCAAAGGCTTTCGACTAACCAAGTTTCATCAGGGCTGTAGAAACAACTAAGGAAATCATTGATAGGTCGATGGGAATGTAATTCATCTCGGACATCGCACAAGATTTATTTACGCCTTAATAACGAGTATAGTTGGTCAAGTGTCTTGCCCTGGGTAACTTTCGAAATAAGAGTGTTGCTTAGGCAGTGGCTTCTGAGGGTCCTATCATATCAGCTATTTCCATTGAGGATGACACAGCGCTATCTGTGGTATCTCTGTGGTGATGGACAATATTCGGCGTTAATCCGTATCAGAATCTGATCAGTTGAGTAGTTGGAGATTAGATTTGTATGATATGATTCATCATGCAGCTTGAACGCTTAACTCACCATTGAAAACCATGGAAGCACTGTACAGCTGTTTCATCCTTGTTGGGAATTATCAGCAGTACACATCCACCTAACCCCCACGGGGACCCGAAACCCGGGTGAATGATTGTGAATCGAATACCTTAACCACAAGACTATCCCCCATGGCTCTCAACGGTTTGTTGAACATCTACACTACATTATATAGCACCCTTCCGTCACTGGCTTTGAACGGTAACAACCGGCTTCCCGCACAGCGATCGACTCCTATGATGGATGACTTCGCTGTAAGAATCCGATCAGTTCAGCTATCCAGTGGACACAAACCAGTTGGTCGAACGAAATCCCGCATGATGAATTGACCCAGCCTTACACCGGCAGATCATCGTTATCTGTTATAGACCCGGCTTATTGTTCAGGCAAAGCTATCATTCCATCATAATTTCGGGAGTCGGTTCTTTATCAATTTCACGCTGTATACCAAGAAACGGGCTGTATGGGGGCTCTTGCGCGCAGTATCGCCTATTTGTTATGCACAAATTTAATCATTTAGGACATCGCATCGTTTATCAGAAATCCCGCCGAATTTCATTATCTCCCCCAGACCTTCCCGGAACCGGGTCAAAATCGATCCGAAGGTCGATGACAAACCGGCAAGGCTTTTGAGAGGATACCGTTCGTACACTAGAGTGCGAGTCTGTATGTATAGTGAATAATCCTCGTATTCACTACCGGGGTTAGATGGAGCTACCCTCTGTCACCGGTGCTGTCAAACTACGCCATCAATTGAACAATGAGCCAGGCACTGACCGACTACCCCGGTATTCAGTTGAATCAGAATATGCATATATCAGACCTGTAATTTGCGGCTGACACCGTCGGTCTAGGAAAGTCCCTCGTCACGAGTCATGATGCACTAAGATTGCGTCGAACTACTCTCAATTTGCTTATAAACCTTATAGAATGACGGTCGATGCGGAATCCTATCCACTTCATTTCATCCATAAATTACTTAGGGGCTCTTCCATATCTATTGGGCTCATAGTTCTTGACTATTCCCCTGTCTTTGATTCTATTCCAAGTTCACTCTTTTAGTTGACTACATGGTTTATTGGCATAGCTTACTGTTTATGTTCCGGGAGATATCAAAACACTAGATTTAAGAGAAAGTTGTCCGAATTCCTAATGAATCTGATTTCAAGTGCCGTCCTTTCGCTTTTTATTTTCTACACTCAAGTCAACAACCTCCCCCTTCAGTTCATCCAGGACTGTAATTAAGGACGGTGTTGATGAAGCTATAAACCATGCAGTATTAGCCAAAGGGGACTTTATTAATCAATCTGGCAATCTTCAAATCAGTGTTTTCCTGAACAGAGTAGTCGTCCCTTAGCCCTTCCAAGTGCTCAGCTTTACTGATTGATCGTTCCACCCTTCGTACCATTCAGCTACCCAGAATTGAATCGATCAAGTACATCGGACTGAATAGAGGCTGTTGCGACTATCCCTATGTCTAGGGCTGTGAATCTAGCAGTAACTTAGTCTCACCAGCTACACGCACGATATGGGCAGAACACGATTACGGGCATTAGAACAAATTCCAATCGAATAACCGTGTTTATCGATGATTCGTGATTCTAAGTAATACAATAAACATAAATATACAGCAAGTAAAAGACTTACAGCCAGGTGATAAACAAAGAACAATGGGCAGTAAGCTTCCGAAAATTGGGACAGCGCAGAAAATAAGAACGGTCCACTTAGCAGGCAGCTGGACGAAACTGTAGCGCATTTCGGTTGGGGTACTATCAATAAATTAAAAACCTTTACCGTCACGAATCAATAAATCAATTACAAACGTGAATTGGACTGTGGTTGCAATAGTAGAAAGTGTCATTAACAAATAAGTACAAATAAGCTAAGTCTGTGGAGTAAATAAGAGCACGTGCCAACATGAATGGGCGAATGCAGCACTAGATCTGTTAATGCCGTTGACGTGACGACTAATTGTGGGGTGCACTGACAGAAACGCTAAGACTGGGAGTTCGAGCCTCCGCTCTGCAGCACAAATGAAACACTCAGAAAGATTATATAACAGTAGAAGTGTAGACCTTTGAGGAAACAAGGTTATGAATGAATATTTGAACTGTTCATGTAATAAGCACCATGAAACTCGAGTATAAACTGGTGTGATACCTTGGGAACAGAGAAAATACATCACGAATGTCTGGGGTTCACGATGCTTGTACTCACTACCAATGAGTAAATAAATAGAATGCAGAAGAACAAACTCTACGAACAGTTGTTGACAGAAGCACTGGCCCACAGTAGTTGTTTCATGGCCATCGGCTTCGTGCTCAAACTGTGATTTGTTTCTTTTTCGAGTTCGTAAAGTTATACAATACTGCGGCAAATATACTGTGATATCTTCCTTTGTTTCTCAATGTGTCTTGCCGACCTTATTTTGTTGCTCTTCTCTGGCCTTTCCAGCCTTATTAAGGACGGGTTCAAATGGGTCAGGGCGAATTATTCTTATATCTTTGATTTCTCTGCCATACCACTTGTTGAAATAACCAATGGGCTATGTGGTTCACATGTCGGTGCATGTGAACGATTTGCGTTGAGGATCTTTTAAAATGCGGCTCGGACTCCAGAACTGCCTCTCTGTACCGTTTTATTCCCACCAAGATAGACCTCTGCAGAAATTCTCTCCTGTGGAGTACTTCGGTCGTGTACTGGTGAGTGAAGACCTAAACTGTATATATTTCTCTACTAAGTCATGGTGTGTTGTCCTCAATGTATACGAAACCCTTACTAATCTCCCCGTATCGTAGTCACCGAACGTTTTTATTGCTGAAATGCAAACCTGATACCTCCACAAGCCTGTCAATACAGTACATCAGATACAGCCAGCTAAAGTGTCAATGTATCCCCGCTTATGAGTGGGTGTGTGTAAATAACTTAGGTATCGTATCAAGAAGAAATTCCTTTGCATCATCAGCCACCTTTGAGTTCCTTTTATGCTGACCAATCATGTGTGAAAGATGGCAATAAGCAACAAAATTGATTTGAAGATTACCCTCCCATATGCTGATATGTTGATCATTGTCTTCTCATGCACTCTCCCTGCTGCGCCCGCCGTACGTTTCGCGTGGTCAAGGTGTGTACAACCATTTTCCACTCCACTGCTCGTCCAAAGCGGAATCATGGTGACGGCCATGTTGATTATGATGCATCAAGCTGCTCTAATCCTTCACGATGAAGTTCATCAACGATCTCCGCCTTTGTCGGGTCGGTCCCTAGGAGCATCAAAAGCAGATCGAACAATTCTGAGTAGGTTACGGTGTTCGCCTTTTTGTTTGTATTTCACACCTCCTTGAAACCAAGCAGGGTACCGACGCAACAACGACAATAACGAGAGAAATGAAGCACAACTAAGTGTGAGTGAAAAGTTTATGAAAAGAAAAACATGGTAATTTCTGTTTGTCTGTTTGACAGTTGTGGGCATTTGCGGGGTCCAGGAGTTTAACAGACAGACCGTGCCCCATCCGCACCACTGACTTCGATTATGAGCTATATTCCTGCTGGTTCATGCGCCTCTGAATTACCTTGCTTCGTGTGCAGCGCGACAATGAGCAATGGTTGTATTTAATGGCAAACCACATTCGCCACATCACAGGCTGCCCTCACACACACACACACACACACACACACACATATATATATATATATATATATATATATATATATATATATATATATATATATATACCATTGGTTCAAAGCTCATAGCCTAACCTTAGGTCACCGTAAATGCTCTATTGTTTCTTCTCTTCCCAGAGCCTTCAAGTAAGTGAACATTCTGGAATCCTGTCCAGACGTTCACGTGGGAAACGCTCGCGTTTGTTGTCAACCGTCGGTCAAATACCTTGGTATGCCTCGTAAAGATCTTACAAACTCCATCGTATTCCAACATCCGAAAGAATTCTGAATGACTCACTTCACCCGCTCCATCAGCTCCTCTGCATGCGTGCTTCCTCTTCCACCCGCAATAATTATAAAGCGATTTACACACGCACAACTGCCCACCGGTTCCCGTTGTTCCACACTTTGTTTACTTCTTATGTAGTCCTGCAAATGTCGACGCTGAACTTAGACAACGTTTATTGCCTCAGCCCCTAAATCACCCCTTATCATTGCGTTTTTTGTTGTTTTAAATGCTGCTTTCTTTTTGTACAACTGCTGTGAGTGTAGCTATGCATGGCTGAATATCCATCCACCGGGGTGCATAAGGCGAATACATGGCCTGACTTGAACAGACGGTCCTAGACGAGCAGCGGCAGTGCACGATGTTGTGATGGGTTTCGCGCTGACAAGAGCTACCTTTTAAAATGCTATATATATATATATATATATATATATATATATATATATATATATATATATATAGCGAACCAATGGTTTATATCTGAGAGACCATAGCGGAGTTCAAGTGTAACTAATGCATCCGGCTGGGGTTACCCAACCGCAACATCATCTGCATACTTTACGGCGGAGGAGTAGTCACTGAAAAGCATGAAGGACGTATAGGCGGAGAATAGAAAAAGGGATAGGATTGCGCCCTGTAGTACGCCTTGGTTTGAAATAGAGATGGACGAGGTTCTGCCTCCGTATCTTTTAAACCGCTGACGATTGAAAAGATAATCATATAATGGTCCAGTGAGTGAGGGTTGTATTCCGTTATTTGTCAATATGTCAAAAAGTTTTCGTCTTTCAATACTGGTAAATGCGTCAGTGTAATCTAGGAGGAAGGTACGCACGGCTTTTGATCTCTTGTCTATCGACGACGAAACATTATTAGTCAAGGAGGCATCCAGGATAGAGCAGGAGCGGCCGTAAGCGAACCGGTTTGTCTCGTATTGTCAAATTACTGGACAGTCGTTGGTGTAGAAACTTCTCAAACACGTTTAGTGCCATGGAGGTACAGGAAATCGGACGGAATTTTGCCGTTCCCTTCTAGGATGCGGGTTTGACGGAAGCTGCTTTCCAACAGTCGGGAATCTTTTTGCAATCCAACCATTGATTAAACAATTGTGATGAATGGTGAGAGTATTTGTGCACACTGCTTTAGTGCAACTGGGGAAGACCATCAGGTCCGTGGGATTTGTCGCATTTGGGATTTGACAGCTAGTAAATATCTTGAGGGAATATGTTGTGGAAGATGGATCTGATAGCACATTGGGGAAACAGAAAAACGAAGAACGCGATAGCCGGTTGAAGTCGTGGTTTAGATCTTCGACATCAACGTTTGGGTATGAGTGTCTTGTGGAGATATTAATCAGGTGTTTCATTGACATCCGAAGTTCTCGGCAATGATAGTTGGCCGGAAGCAGACGACTGTATATGCCATCAAGCCTGCGGATTTCCGATTTAATTGACAAAAAAGTATTTTCACTGTGCGATAGTTTTCACTTTTGTAGGCACTTTCCCCCTGTTGCGTAACTTTTTGAGGGACGGAGAGGAAAATCGGCCACTACGAATGTGATTTCCGATGGGCAACACACGTAACGAAAATTCGCGCAACTTGTAGAATGCTCGCAAAACGGTAGGATCTTGATGGTCGGAGATGTCGAAAATAGTCCGCTCGATCACAACTCTGAATCACACTGACGCCTTTTGCGCTTTGGGTCACGACAGCGAGTGAAGATTCTGTGGTTATTCAGTTATATATTATTGAAGAGAGCAGCATTGTGGCGTTATCCAACGTCACCAGAGGAGATCGATGTGAGCCTGAACTCACCTTATTCCCCATCAGCCACCATTCACGGCGCTATTGCACTATCCCTGATCTTGGGACGCGCCGGTGGCCTACAGCTCTTTTCTCCATCAGAGGAAACGGGGATTCCGCGCAGCGGATGCGTGAATCAATATAATATATGAATGTCCGGTGTTCATTTGTTAGTTCACGGTATGCTTAGGAGCCAACCTGCCCGCAAAAAAGATCCCCTTTTGGTTTTTTCTATTTGCGCACTTACGCCTGCTCCAAGATGGTATTTTACTGACGTGAACCGTGGACGCCAAGCCAGAATGTTAAGTTTCAGTCGATAGATTTCATTGGAGCAAAAATACGCACAAAAAAAACCAATCGCCACAAGGGCATCTGATCACCGAACAAATAGCTTGTTCGATTCTTCCTAAAATCATGTTTCAGTCATTTTCTTTGAACACCTTCATACGCACACGAGATTGGGTAAACACTGATGTTATTCCATTCTCGTCTCAACGTGGTCATGATTTTAGTGAATTAATCACAAACCTAAGCGATCAAGTATTACTCAGAGACTGTCGATAAAGTTAAAATCGGGTTTTTTGCCGGTCACCCCGTAACCTTGATTCCACGGAACACAAACTTACTTTTGGTTAGGCGTTTCGTGAGTGGCTGCATTCGGATGCTGGAATATAGCACCATTCCTGATTTTGAGCCATTTAATAAAAAGTGAGTGTTTCAGTTTATTGACATATGCTTCGGAATCTCGAGGACCATGCAATTTTATGAGTTCACCTATGCCAAGAGCGAAACCCAAAGCACTGCTGAGTTCCCTTCGCTAACCGTTTGACTGGAAAACCTCTCAAATTTCTTTAAATATGCATAATTTAGCTGTTCAGATTTCATCGTACAGTGTCACTTAGTCTGTTGTGGCTCCTATCAATTTCGTGCGAACTGCATTTCACTTGATAAAATTCTCTGTGCTTCTCAAAATCAGTTAATCTTTTCAGTGGAACATAAAAGTCTAACTGGCAATGAAATACGAGTTATTCAAGGTCACTGGGAACGGTGTGTTGTGCTTGGTTTCATCAGTCACATGTAATTCTTGGAGCAAGTATTAGTGCCTGAAATGGGGAAAATCGAGAAGGATCGTAAAATTTCGTTTTGAGGTGTGTGCACAACTAAAAATTAGTAATGGTTTTACTCTATTTCGTCACGATTTATCCCTCCCATACTCGTACTGTACTCTGCCTCATCCTTTGTGTGATACAGATGGTCCGATACAGTATTTCTGGCAGTGGACCGCTTTTTCCAGCTATCTGATTTTCACGACCGCGTTCGTGGTCGTATCCACGATAGCCACAAGTCTATTCAGTGCAAACACAGTGTTTGTCCAATTATTGGGATTTGCCGCCTTATTTATCGAGGCATTGCTCGGACTGCCGCAACTAATCAAAAATTATCAGAATGGTTCGACCAAAGGCATGAGGTAAGTGATTTCATCTAACTTTTCACATGTCTGTATGAGTAGTAGGGAATTTGTATCGTTCACGAAATAGTTTATATTGCTGTAGTATCAATGCTCAACTCATCACGGAACACCGTGGGAGCACTGCGTACAGCTTTCTCATCCGGCTTGTAGGGGAATTGTCATCATCAGCTGCTGCAGTGCGCATCCAATCTGAGCCCCAACTGAGGGACTGGAATCCGGCTGGGGTGCATGATTGGGAGTCCCGCACATCTCTTCTGGGCTATCCAGGCTGGCTTTGAACGGTTTGCTTCAGCATAAGCAATAAATGATGTAGAACCTTCTGGTTACTAACTTTGAACGATATCAACTCACTTGGAAATAAATAAAACTAGCTGTCCTAATGGTACCCAGACTCTTGCTAGTGCTTTCGTTTCACTTAGCCCCCAACAGGGAAGACTTTCACTTTAAGAGTCGATCACTGTGTAGGTGACTATTTTTTGCTCTAAAATCTTTTTTTATTACATGCCTACGGATGAGTGTAACTACAAAGGTATACCTCCAGAGCCTCAAAGACCCACTGTGATATTGGGAATAGCCGCCAGTGGAGTGAAGAGCCACACAAGGTCAGGTGTGGTAACAAACCAGACGACAATAAATTACGGTCCTCTACCAAAGTGACCGGTGGTGGCGGGACTCGAACGTCTTACCTCCGAGTCGGTAAGCAAATCTAAACCAATCGACCATCACCGGTAGGGCTCTGTATTATCATGTAGTGTAGAAGCGAAACAAGCTGTTCAAAGCCAGCCCAGATAGCCCAGTAGGAAAGTGTGCGACTCACATATCCATTTGCCAAGATTACGGGTGGTTGGTCAGTTCTTAACAGGAAGTAAAGTTTCAGAAATTCAGAACATTGGATTAAATCATGTAATACGTTGCTTTGGGAATTAACAATCTTCGGAATGCGAATTATTGGTGCCAAGAATCACAAATTTCAGTATTCAAACAGGCCAATGTTCAGGACACAGAACGTAGTTAGAAAGTCATGAGAATCTAGGCAGTAATTATTAAGGCCTGTATGTGAACAAAATCATCCACTTAAAACCCTAACAAAAGTAACCAATCGGGATTTCATGTGATGAAATGGGACGTGTGTGATATCAGTAGGTCAGTGAGCACAGAACAACAACAGTACATCAATGTTTAGGATGGATTTTGCATTTCCCGTTGGGAAGTTAAAAACAAAGAAACTTTTCTTTTAACCGAGCCATTAATCCAGCTCGAGCGTGCCAGGCTGGAGTGAGTAGTCAGTAGTCAATAATTTATCGGATTACTCAAGACGGAACCCCTTTTGCCGATCGAGCAGTCATCCGCAGTCCGACGCAAATCGGGTCAACGGATCAATAATCAATCCGGCAACCAACCTAATCGCCCCAACAAGACTTGGACTTAATTGGACGCCCGAGTCGGGTAATGTTTGATTTTCACCCTAAATACTACATAGTAATTTCTGACAAAAGACGTTCATTTTTGGCGAGCTGATTTGTTGTCTTCTGGTTTTCCATAGCGGGCTGGAGCGATTGAAGTCGCAAGCTGGGATCGTGTGCGTAGGTTCACACTCAAGCCGTAGATAAAAGCCCGTGGGTCACAGCAATTTTCAAAATGTGAAATGCGGCAGCAGGAATGTTGACTCTACACCAGATTTCGTCTTGGCAGGGGAAACTCTCGCTGAAGTAGATAAGTTTTGTTACCTGGGCGTTCACATCTCACCAGTTCGACAGATATCGGATGAAATGTCATCACGCATACAGAGGGCGCGTTTGGCTTCCACTAACTTCAGCCATTTGTGGCGTCGGCATGATATCCGATTGTATGTCAAGGGCCGAGTGTACACTGCGGAGGTTATGTCTGTTCTTCTATGCGACTCAGAAATATGGCTGTTGAGAGTAGAAGATAAGCGGGGCTGTTGGTGTTTGACAATCGATGTGTCCGTAACATTGCTGGAATATGGTGAGAACACCTTATCAGCAACGCTCACATTAGACATTGGGTGCTGGGAACCAGGGGTCATTCATGGGAAAAAGCACTTAACCTAAGCAGATCAAGGTGGCTTGGACATGTGTTGAGCATGTCCACCGATAGACTTCCCCGGCTTACGCTGTTTTCCGAGGCAGGTAATGGTTTGAAGGTAAGTCGAAGTGATCAGTCCATGGCATGGCAGAAAGGTATGACAACCTTGACCAGTGGACTTGGCCACGTAGGACGTGTTCAACCTCCAGGTCGGGGTCCGCGTGATCTTCCTACTAAAAGATTGGAAACGTTGAGCGATATGGCCAGGTGTCGCGGCCAGTGGCGTAGTTGCATTCGAACTCTTTCTTTGTCCTCGTGTTTTCCGCTTATTACTTCGATTTTTGGATCTTTATCACTTTATTCTTCTATTCTTTCTTCCCTTTACTGGACGATGCTGGAAGGTACCATTTGAGAGCAGGGCACTGAAGGGCGAGGCTAATGGTTGAATGAATTGGACGGGACCCCTACCCAATCAGTTGTTAAATACGATGGAGGAAATGGCTGGGTGTTGCGAACAGTTGTGCTCTTATATTTACGAACTTTATTTATCTACTTGTTACTAATTGTAGGTCTTTTCTTACTCTTTTCATACTTTTTATTTGCAATTGAGGTTACTACTGAAGGTAGGCACGCAGATCCACCGCATCCAGTTTTTTTTAACTGGACTGAGCCGCCAGGTTTACCGTGGGGTTTAGCACTGCCTCCGATCGCTTTATCGTCATCGTTATCGTACAGCGTTAAGCAGCAGTGCAGGCCCGACGGACCACTACTTTTCTCATCAATTTGCACGTAGAAATAGAAAGCACGAAGATACAAGATGGACAGGGAGTGGACAGACAGGGGTGGGAAAAGGGAAAGAACGCCCTAGTAGTCAACACACGGAATACACAGTCTAACTGCACAAACGCACAGTGATCGATCGTTCTGATGTGACAGAAAGTGACAACACGATCGCTACTGTTCGCCGTTCGCTGCCATATCCTTCACTGTTTCCAGCCAACTGGTTGATGGATCTTTTGGACCCCAACCACGAAGACGTGAAACACCTCCTTTTCCTAAGTTCGCTGTAGATTTTCTCATTCCCTGTTGTCAAGTCATCTGTCGACCTCCACATGGTTTCTTCCACTCCTGAGGAGGAACGGAAAAACAGTGCGCGGCACAGTAGACGAGTGTTTGCCTTACGTAACACGTGTCCCAACCAACGAAGTCTGCTAAGTTGGATACGCTGTGATAGAACATTATGTGAACCAGTGCCCAACATTCGATTTCTTACCTCAGCGTTGCCTCATCGTTACCTCATCGGGTTACTCCATCCAGTCTTACCGATACTACGCAAACATCGATGGTCGGAAACCTCAACGCGGCGAAAATCTTCTGCATGCAGACTCCATATCTCGCGACCATACAACAAAAATGGGCACACCGCGGCGCAGTACACACGATGTTTCGACTTCAACGGAATATCAGGTCGCCGCCACAAGTGCTTCAGTTCAGCATGCGCCGCTCGAGCCTTGGATGTACGCGTGCCCACCTCTACTTCCGTGCTCCCGTCCGTCGTTAAGCTGCTTCCGAGGTAAGTGAAGCGGTCGACAATTGTTTGCACCTCCCTATCGAGCATCAATTTCGAAACAGTTGACGTCCAGTCTTGCAACATCACTAAATTTTGAAGGTACAAAGCGGGTGCCGAAAGGAGCTATAGCTCTTACGAGTCTATCCAGTGCACATTGAGCATGTTCCGTGCAATCGAACAAGTAGACAAGATCGTCTGCGTAATCTAGGTCACAGCTTTTCATTATTTCCTGGTTCGACGCCCACATCCTATAGATCTCGCAAAGCATTCTCTATTATCTCGTCCATATCGAAGTCGAACAGGAATGGGGAAATGGGACATCCTTGTCGAACACGGCTGGTCGTTTCGAATGGACTGGGTAGTTCACCAGAAGTATGAGAGTAAAATGATCTCAGTAGATTCACGAACTTCTGGGGCATCATTTTTTGGTGAAGCGCACTGAATAGCGCTGTTCGAATCGAAGACGCCTTTCAAGTCGAGGAAAACCGTTTTTGTCGGTTGACGGTATGTGTGACACGTTTCAAGTAATTGGCGCATCCGTGACCTGGGCAAAATCCGGCGTTCCTCTCAGAAGCCGGGGTTAGACGGCGCAGCAAAATCGAAACATACTGTAGTGACTATCGGAATCAAACTGATCCCACGATGATTACTGCAACCAGTACGTATCCCCTTCTTGAAGATGATTGCAATCAATGACTCGTCCCATGACAACGGAATAAGCTCCTTTTTCCGAATGTCGCGGAGTAAGGTGGTAGGTGATTTTATCGAGGCATCACGCCCAGTCTGAGAAGAACTGGGGGAAGTTCGTCGGGGTCGGCCACTTTTCCACGCTTTAGTAGTCGAATGTTTGATCCTACCTACGCTTCCAATGCTGCTCGAATGATATTCCCCAAGGAATTGCAATTGTTGATGCTGGAGTAACTACATTAGCGTACGGCCAGCTAAACTGCTCCTTGAAGTATTCGGCCCAACGGTCAAGCCTTCGCTGTTCGTCATGAATAAACTCTATTTCTATCACATATCGTTTCACTAACTGGTGTTTGCCGTCCACCGATGTCACGAATAAATTTGAACAGTCTTTGACTGTTAGCTGGAGCAGCTACTGCTTCCAGCTCTTCGGCTGCCTTGACCCACCAATTTTCGCGATCATTCTTGAGGCTTTTTGTAACTTGCCTTTGTAGATGTCTTCATGTGTCATTCATTTCCCTACAGTTCAAGAGCTGATGTTTATGGCCCATTAAACTCAACGACTGAAGAGAAATCCGGTGTCTTTGATCCTTGTCTGATCTGGGACCCCAGGTGAAACCTGCTACCATGTGCATCGCCCGTTTGATATGGACCCAGCGCTCGTCTACGTTACTGTTCGTCGTAGTTCGTAGCTCATGTGATAATTTCTGTTCATAAATGGTGCGAACTTTTGGATCAGATAAACGTTGTTCTTAGTACAATATGTATATGGTACAGTAGGGGGGTAAGTGCAACAGTAAAGTAGACACGATCAAAAGTTCTTACAGTACGCACGTTGAGGAGAGTGAAGTCTGTCTTGTTAACGCCAAGGTAAACAAACATTTTGGGTCAATCGTTTTTGCGCACAGAGTGCTGGCTGATGCATTATGATTAGAATAGCTTCACTGAACGCTAATAGTTTCGGTGTTGGATTGCGCAACAATGCTTTGAAACACTGGGTCAGGTCAACTTTGTGACCTGATGCAATCAAGTGTCTTGCAGTCGAAGAAGCTGGCGGTTTCACGTCGTTGTGTGTTGCCCCAGCAGGTTGCGTCATCAAGTTTGACAGCCATTTGGGTAGGTGTTCTGACACTCGTTGAATCAAGCAACGATCCGTCCTGCCAATGTATACGTCACCGCAACTGCAAGTGAACCGATAGACAATATGTGAGACATTGGGATCAGCGAGACCGTTTGAGTGATTTTGAAAACAACCTATTGGTCGCCTGCAGCAAACGCAACTGCGCCGCTGTGTATGTGGCTTGGAGCTGACTTAAGATTACAATTTATTTGATTGAATAAATGATCTCCTTTAAAAGGCAAAGTGATAAAAGCTTGCTTCTTCACGTTCATTGTTTTCTCGCGCACAAGTCTCGGCCTCTGATGTTGTCTGATAAAGTTTTCCGGATAACCGTTGGCCAGCAGCGTTCTTTTTATGAACTTCTCTTCATTTTGTATTTGATCTTCTGTACAGATTTTCTGGGACTCTGTTGAAGAGAGTTCTGACCAATCCACGTTTGTAAGCGACTGGAGCGAAGCTGAAGAATGGTAAACAACGTCCGCTCCACGTTGCTTTTCGGTGGATTCTGCGCTGTAGAGTCCCATCCTGACGCCTGCTTAATAGAATATCTAGAAAGGAAAAACTGTTATCGCGTTCTTCTTCGTGAGATACACTGAGGTTTGGGTGAATAGAGTTAAAAACGTTAACGAAAGGGGTAAAACGTTCCTCAGTCGTAAAAATTAAAAGATCATCCACGTATAGTCTGTAAAATAGAAGTTGGGAAATATTATCACAGAGCCGTTTTTCGATCATACCCAAAAATACATCTGCCAAGGTTGGGCCCAGAGGGCTTCCCATGACCACACCATCAGTTTGTTTGTGAGCTTTAAATTCAAAATTAAACCGAATGTTTTCTGTGCATAAAAGAACGAGTTCTTCAAGGTATTCAACAGGAATAGACAAATGAAAGTTGTGTGAAGAAATAAAACCACAGATAATCTACTGTTTCACGAAGAGATACCTTAGTAAAAAGTGACTCAACACCGACGGAATACATTTTATCCGAACTCACTGCAATACTGTTTAGCAAATTCGCAAGTTCAAGAGTAAACGAAATGCTTGCATCTCGCGACTTATGTCTTCTGTCTGTTCTCGTGAACTGGATAGAGAGGACCCGATGCTTCAAATGTTGTTCTGCTAACCGGGTTTGCGGTTTGCGTCGATGACCGTGGAGCTGGAGCGAAAATCGCTTTACAGCTAATGTACAGTACGACTCTGCGTACGTGGGAAAGTGGGATCTACAGTTCTGAGCAGAACTGTGCCACCAGTAGCTTACTGCGACATCATCAGTCTTGCTTAAAGTACCTGTGGAATTACAGCTCCATGTCGCTGTGCGACGCGAGCTGTGTTGGAAATTTGTACTAGACAAGAATAACCGATTGTCCGCATAAAACTGGAGAAGCCTATCCCCGTTATCTGTACGCTGAGTGTAAAGGTACAGCTCCCACCTAAACAAGCTTCTGACGCAATAAAATCACCTGCCCGCGCTACAGTGTCAGAGCCTTCGCTCGTGCGAACGAGAGTGGTGGGTTCATCATAGAACTCATCTTTCTGCGTGTCAGAGCTGCAGTCTGTTAGGGCGTATGCTGAGATCACAAACAAATTGTGCTTGACACAGCTATCCTTTTGAACACCAACTGACCTCTGGAGTCTCACAGCACATAAACGACTATCAACCGATATTCAGTCTAAAAGGGCAGTTTCAGCCTTGTCATTCAAGACTATTTCTACACCACGTTGACCCACAGCTCTAGTTGCTTCGTCTCCTGAGGTGCGCAGAAAATTCCTCGATGAGATACCAGGAGTAGTTAGTTGAATCACACTGCTCGAATCCTGAATACGCTTTTCGCTTACGCAGCAAACATCAATCTTCAGAGAATCTAATACAAGGGCTAGGCACGTCCGCTGACCAGCCTGCATGGGAGTACGCACGTTTAAGGATTCCAGATTCAGAGGCTGACGAAGCTTGAGAAAATGCGAGTTATGCGATTTTGGATTATTTACGACACTATTTGACAATGAACCGCTGCGAGTATCGGCCGTGTTTTCAGTGGGAGCATTATGGGTGGATAGGGAGGACAAAGAGATGTGGTTGGGGACAGAAGACGAAGGTTAAATAAAAGAGAAGGAACTCTGAACAGTAGCCCACTTATCACTGCTAACCCCGCTCGATGCACTAGGCAGCACGGTTCTGAATATCCTGCGCGCCGACCGATGCAGTATTGAATTCTCTGTAATCGTGCGGTTCATGGGAGATGTTGAATGGGTACTGCTAGGGTATTCAGCCGCAAAGCAGGAGAACGATTAGGATCCTCATCCAAAGCCTTTAGTTCTAACAAGGATCTATCTGCAAGACAGCGGGATGGCTTAGTAGAAGCCCATTTGCTTGGATCAGTTATACTTCCACTGATTTTACCAACTGAGTTGCCAGCTCCGATCAACCTCATCCTGGAAGATCAGGAGACTGCTTCGTCAGTCCTCTATTCACTGAGCTTCCAAGTACGATTATATATATATATATATATATATATATATATATATATATATATATATATATATATATATATATATATATATATATATATATATATATATATATATATGCCGACGCAACAACAGTTGCAAAATAGAAGGGGAGTACAATACAGTAAAACACAATTAAAGATGGGAAGTAAAATGCTAATCTTTTTGCTTTCATGGCACGCCTTTTGTTTTCTATCATTTTGTTCGTCGGAGGTATTTTTGTGTGTATGGGGCACGGGAATTCGACAGACAAACCGCAGAGCATTCGCGCTACTGTCTTCTGTTCTGAGCCATGTCTCTCAGCTTCTCTAACCAGTGACAGTCCTCGTCATTTTGGCCCTAACCCCGGGCGGCCGAAGTGCCAACCAAAGCCAGTGCTGATCCTAGCTTCTTCCAAACTCGTCCATCACGTACGAATAGATCACAGAAAGGTAGACGATGGGCAGGCATTCGTAAATTATGATCGGGCCACCGGCTACTATCCGTTACTAACATAAGATGGTCCACCGCGTCATTACTCACTTGATGTTCCCACCTGACTCGAGCAATTGTTCGGAGACATCGGTCGTCGAATACGGAAAGAAGCCAAGCGTCCTCAATGCGAAGTGACCAAGTCTCGTAACCGTAAAGCGCTACTAACTGCGGCAACGTGCAGTCATCCCTTAAGGGAGAGCCGGATGTCACGCCGACCCTACAGGTGTTTCGGGTTGGCGAAAGCTACTGTTTGAACTGATCTTCCCAACACCCCCTCCCAGCTGTTATCAGGCTCCCATAATGCTTAAAGTTGTCGACTAACTGAAGCTAATCACAAAAGGTGAGTGCAGCCAAAGGCTTATGCCAATCTTGCAAAAGCCTTTTGCACTTGGAAGACGCAAAGGGCATTCAGTATCTGGATACCTCGATCGCAAAACAGTCTGAAGCATGTTGTATTGTCTGTGCATTACCAATCTCTAATTCGATATCATCGGCGTACTCCAAGTCGAAAACCCAGTTCTCTGGGAGGAGTTCAATTCTATTGTTTGGAAGACCAGATATAACATTCGGCAGAACATGCTCCATGGGAAAGTTGAACAGAAATGGGGATGTAGGGCAACCTTGTTGAATTCCACTGGAGACCACAAAAGGGGACAAAAGCTGGCCGAACGCCCTCATCCGACCCGAGGTGTGATGATACAACACTTTGTGGACTGATCCGTACCCCTCAGATACTCCATTTCTGAATAAGCAGTTCCATAGTGCAGTCCTATTGGCGGAGTCGAAGGCCGCACGAATATCCAGGAACATGATGATTATTGGTCCTTGAAAAGTGTGACAGCACTCTGGCAGCTTCGGAGGGTGAGGATTTGATCGATACATCCACGACCAGCCCGAAACCCAGCTTGTTTCTCCCGAGTCTGCTGTTCACGCGTTTGGTACAACCTGCGTATCTTCGGCTTGAGGTAAGCCATCCTGTATAGCTCGTTAGGTCGCTGAGACACTCAAGCCGTCACACCACGTCAGTGTGCAGCCTCGTTACGACGGTCGCACTACGCATGTCTACCCATTCCGTGCGCTGTTTGCACTTCTTTATGTCTCAAAGAAGCAACGTGGTGCTTAGATCATGTTGTGGTGTAAATGTATGAAGTTGACAGCCACACTGCCCTTAGTTAGTGCATTCGGATATTCTGGTTGAGTCTCAAGTGTTGAGAATTATCATTGGTTAGAGACGACGATGTATATCGTTCAGAACCAAAACCAGTGACGCGAGCGTTGTACAGCGTTGTTGGGAACGTCTTTTGTCCCACATACATAGTACAAAACTTTCGAGAAAAATTCCTAGTGCACGCGCTGTGAATTAAGCACAAGACATTTATACCCACGTGTATTCACTTTGTTGTCCTTTTTCCTTTTGTAATGTGTGCATCTGGCCCGGTGTAAATAAGCCGAAAGATCACTCATTCAGATCGATTTCTCATTTCAGTCTAACCAAAATTATGCGCTTCACTGTTTGTATGGTATTTTCTTCCCGAGGCTTAACTGACTTCGTGAAATAACACATAAGTACTAGATGTAAGTGATGGAAAATCCACTGGCATTTTTCGCATCAAGTAGAAAATTTTAGGAAAAGATAATACTCTTGGAGTAGGCTGCTCATATTTGGGAGAAAAACCATTCAATTCAACCAACAGAGAGCATGGTTTTGTGTGCAAACCATTCGTCCAAGCGGAAAATTAACGACAGTTATTACCTCGTACACCATCGAATAATCTATGACACGACACACGTATTAACTCCTGATGGAGCTTGTTTATGAAGTGTGATACTCAGAGTATTTTCACAATAGGGAAAAAAACGTGCACGAAGCAACTCGTTAAATAGGACTTTTAGGCCGTATGACTGCGTATGCCTGCCCCTCATTTACGTTTTCGTGTTCTTTTTGCACGTGCTGGGCGAGGCTGGAAGAAACAACGTGGCGGTCAGGCTATAGCTTGACACAGGGGCATGAAGAAGATAGCTTCAGCTTTGGCTTCGGTTAGCGCTTCCCGCCGACCTGGTTGGGGCACAAGAGATGAGGATTGCCGTCGGTTAGAGTCGCTGAGAGATATGGCTCAGAACCGAATCCAGTGGCGCGAGTGCTGTATGGCCTGTCTGTTGGTTTTCTGTCCCCCATAAACAATTGAAAAACAAAAAAATCTACAAAACGTGTACGGCGAAAGTATCAGAAAAAAATTCTCGCGTTTACTTGTAATCCTCATGCTGATTCCTAATCCCCCGCCCCTCGACTCTGTAATTTTTCTCCGTTGTTGTTGCGTCGGGACCATGTTTGTTCGCAAGCTGGTGTAATATATATATATATATATATATATATATATATATATATATATATATATATATATATATATATATTCGCTTTGCCTGCTGCTGCGTAACTGCTGATTTTATTATTGTCGTTATCGAAAGTGGCACGAAAGCTTTTGTGAATACTCGCAGAGTACTTTTGATCGGTTGCGTTTTTCTTCCATGCCCCGTCTCTTTTTTCTCTCCACTAATCATTCACCTGATTCAGTATCATGATGGTGACTATGTGGATCGTCGGAGACGTGGCAAAGAGTGTTTTCTTCATGCTCGAACAGGCCCCGTTGCAATTTTCACTTTGTGGTTGGCTACAAGTTTCGCTGGATTTGGTCATTTTTGCGCAGCATTTTTACTACACATATCTCAAATAATACAAGTGAACGATTACGTGGCTGACCTCAACCGCCATACTATTGGCGCCCGCGTGCATATCTTTTTTCCAACCATCTTCTGACCATAAAGTGACACGCACCTTCATTCAGTGTCGACCATTGATCACGAGAAGTTCACAGTGGTCTTTATGTATCTTTGTCTCCTGTGCTGTACCCGACAATCGGGCCTGTGTTTTTCTTGCAACCTTTGTACACCAATAGTGCTATCACTTTTTTGTTTTGTTTTGTTTGCTTTGCTTTTGCATTTTACTTCCTCCTGTCTGGGAACTTTTCCGGACAATTATATTATCTCCACCATCGTGACCACCAGCCGACTTTTTTTCTCCATCCCGATTCTCGTCTATTCTGCATGTGTAATTGTCATTGTTTTCGCAATGCATGGGGTTCATTTGTCTTGAACATGCGCTCGGTAGATTTTTTTTTGTCTGGTTTTTATCTTGCTATTTAACGTCACTAAAAAGTGAGATGACCACGTGACGTAAAGGCACTGAACGCTAACCACGGAAGTAAGAAATAGGTGCAGTAATGTAGGTGGTTTTGTATCCCCGCTAGGTATATTCTGTATTTTATGCTTACGTTTGGGTCGGGCTTGACTGCTCGTCGGGTGACAGCGGGACTGTTTGTAGATTTTACTGAAGGAGGGCTATCTTCTGGTGAAGGATAAGTTGATCCGACGGATATTGCGAATCATCGCCGAGCTTGTGTGGCGCTTAAGTGCTAGCTCAATGCAAACGATGACTTTGTTTTGCTTCCAGTAGCGGGGCCATATGCCGACTGTAGGCCCTAGCGCTGCAATTCACCTGCAAGGATGACAATGAACTTTTTTAGTGCAGCGGTGTTTAGCGTACGCTGCCGGGTAAAGTGCTTGTTCAGTCGCTGGAGAATATTGGAATTCTGTATCACAGATTCATCCCCACTATCTAACCCATTTCAGAAGTGTCTTACGTCTTTTAATGAAAGTTCAGAAGGCCTGCTGTTATAACTGTCACTTAGCTGGTTGTTTTCTTCTGGAGAGAAACCAATAAACTTACACGCGTTTGTCCACGAACCGGTTTATTGGACATTCTTTCATTGCGAGAACAATTAGTTCTCTGCGCACAGGCTTCCACATTTATCCGAACGGGTTGTTGATTGAATCAATGAGACACATTTTAATGAGGTATCCAATGATATATGTTTTGTGACAAGGATTGGAATGAGGCATCGTTGTACATCATACGAGTCCCCCTCCATGTCATGCCGATGCATGAGTTCACGGTAGGAGAGAGGGGCGAGAGGTAAGTATGTTTAACAGCCCCACATACTACTTAACAGCGACAGTAGTTGCCATGGTCGGTAATCATTAAGCGGCATCGAATCGACAAACAAGATAGTATGGTTGAATCACCATCAGAAAGATGCACTAGAAGACGCAGTGTAGAAATAGGGAATATAAAATACATTCAGCATTGTAGGACTGTAATGAGGTATGATATAATTGTGATTAGTAGCAGATATTGTTAATGCATAATGATTTATCATTTGTTTCATCTGGTTTACAGTGAATCATCAAAGGTGCGCTTCCCCTGACCCGGAAGGCGTGGAAAAGTCAGTAGCGAAAGGGAGCCATGCCATGTGCTGATGACGTTAAACGAATAATTAAGGTCCGACGCGGGTGGCTGGTCGGTTCGTTACTGGACTCACCGTTTTTCACCGAAGGTTCAAGTCACGGTAGAGTGGGGAGGGGCTTCAATGGGTGTTTTTACTGCCGATGATTCCCAATAAGCCAGATGAAACAGCCATACAGTGTTTTCAATACAGAGTTGAGTGTTGTTATTGTACGACTAGTCATCGGATAATCAATTCAACCCCCCGACTACTAGTGTGGTGGAGTGCATATACTACTCAATAAGTTGATTGCCGAAATGCAACTATGGACAGCTGTGGATTAACAAACGCCGCTATGTCCAAGAACCAAAGGAAATTAGGTAAACGACGGTACGTAAACCACAGGACTGCTCCCCCGTCCGGATGGCGACTGTCTTCAAGTGAACGGGGTGGCTATTTTGCAAATAAACAAGTTTGTAACTTTTGGTTAGTTTTGTTGATGTTCAGACGAGCTGACTCCAGTGATATTTTCTGCCCGTTTTGTGGATTAAAACACCAGTATCAGCTAAAAAGTATTTGTTTATGAAAAACATCCGTAGTGTCAATAAGTAGACCGGTCGTTCACAGTTGTGTATATTACGTAATTTGGGAGAGGAGTGTTTCGCTTTTGTTCATGATTGAAAAATCGACGACGGTCCACGCCCTGAATCGGGTTAAATTCAAAAGCCAGTGCAACCAACGCTATGCTGTCGGTTGAATCGCGTGTACCACGATTTCAAAGACGACGTACTCCAGATTATATTCAGGTACGATCCCTACATAAATATTGCGGGCATACAAGACAAATCTCAACGACGGTCGCTCCACGTGTTAGACCCGACCCAGGCGAAACAATATTCGCAGCTGCTTGCAATTCAAGCCAGTAAAACTGATGTGAACCTCTATGTCGTTAAGGGTAAAATGTCAAAAGACACCGATCAAACCGTCTATTACGTGGTTCAGTCACTGAAGTCATCGGCGCAATGCAAAACGGCGAAACGGTGTCCAGAATTCGTTCACTCAGTTTTCCAGTAAACTGGTCCGCCGCTTACAGCCAATATTAAACTGAGTCTAGGGTAGATGGGGTCACTTGACAGACTGCTAAAAACAAAGTGATTCATCAAACAGACGAACAGCACTTTGGAATCACTTTGTGAATTTCATTGTCCACTTGATGCTCACCATATCTGCTGATCAGCAATTTGGGTGTAGAATGCTCATTGTCCCCTGCTTACCGTTTGCATCTATTTAATCGTGTTCAGCAGACTGCAATTATCAAACCGATTTCTGTGTTGACTTTTCTGTAGCTGGCACTAAGTTAAAAACGATTAAAAAATCGGGACACAACTGTTAAATCTTGCCTGTCATTCACATTGCCCAGACACTGTTAGCAGCATTCGCAACATCCTCAGCTTCACTCTTCGACCGAGCCAAATAAATGGAAACAAGAAGAAAAATGATTGGCGCGATCAACGAACATGTTGCTTTAGTCGCGGTCTTCGTATTGTTCTCAAGTTAGCAGTTTGCTACTCTGCAGTAGTAAAATACGGTAATTCGAAAACGATCAACGAAGTATCATCTCTGCGCACGTAGTTAATTCGATATCAGTGTGAACTGCCCTGGTAACACAAAAGATACTGCAACTCACCCGAATGGTGCGCATTTTAGTTTGCGACGGATTCATGTCACACACAACCCGGACTTCAATCATCTCTGGTATATTCTGATGCATGATTGGTTCGAATGAGAAATACTGGGGACTCAGTGTTATCAGGCTAACACGTGAGCACACTGGAGTACATACCATCCAGTGGCACCAGATCTTAGGTTTGACAACGGAACAGGTTTATCTAATTAGAAATATCGGTGTAGATGCTGCAGTATTACGAGAGGCAATAGGTTATTACTTTTATCGTTGGAAACAGCTAACCGCTAGCGAACTACATGGATGGTAGTGATTGAAGTGCAGAACGCGCACATCTGCCGTATGATCCACCACGATCGTAGTAACTGTTGATGGTATTTACAACACTTGTTCTTGATCTTTCAGGTGAATGTGCTCAGCGTTCTTGCTTGATTGCTTACGCTACTCCGTTTTCATAACGTCCAAAGTGGTGATAAACCCACTCTCTTTCACTGCCGTTCTTTTTGAACCAAACCACCTAAGGCGACCAAATTTGGCTTGCTGGAGAGTCACCTCAGCACTGTATTCAATATGCACATAGATTTTGATCATACCCCAGATAAACTGATTTATCCTAGACGATGTGCTTCGTGAGTTGCCAGGTGTTTGGAACCAACTCCTGGACTATAAGTGGAAGGAGAGAATCGGGTCGCAAATCCAACGACCTTTGCCCACAGTGACTCCTTTTCAACACTCAAGGATGCTTCGTCATGTGTCTTCACGTATTGTTCGTGAACATTCTGTTTTGAAGTCGTGATCCTTCCCTTGGATCCTTTGGGATCCAAGGCCGCTTGTGTTGCAGCAAGTAAAATACCTGCAAAGAAGGATTCGGGATGTGCAGACGCTAGATTTTCAAGAAAACTCCCAAAGGTCAATAGTTATTCATAGACTTTTGAAGGATGCAAATTATTGCACCGAGAAGAATTTCTGAGCAGACTACGAGAAGGTTTGGGCGGTGTTTTGAACAAACTGCTGAGGTGCTTGCAACTGACTGTAAGTCATCGATGGGTACAACAACTACGACTGGCTGCACATCTACAGCACAAAAAGATGAAGTCATTGCCCTGGGTGACCGGTCATTATTTTCAAACTTGAGATGAATGGACCGGAAGTTACATCATTTTTGGGGGACGAAGCGGAAGCGGACAGTGGGTTTTTACATCAGAGTATTGAATGAATTTATCTCAGTCATCCCAGAAAGTCTACTGTGGCCTATGGTATTTAATCATGGTAAAACTCGATACGTACAGCTACGCTCACCAGAATATAGCCAATGTGCCGAAAGATCAAGACCACAGACTGACCCACTCAAAATTCAGACTTCAATACAATCTGAAAATTTCTAGATCCTATTAACGAGGCAAGTCTATGCGGGTGCAACAGTCTTCGGCGTTTTGAGAAAAATGACGTCCGTCATTGTCGTTGATTTGGACAAAACATAACTTTAGATCATGATAAGCACGTCTGAACGTTTTTTCAGTCGATACTAATAAGGGCCACTATTCTTCGTAACCAGCTGTTTGTTTTGCCATTCATCCAAGGACGGCACATTATCTAAGATAAATCGGCCTACCTGGGTCATGTGCATATTGAATATAACAGTGCGCTGACCCATCAAAATTCCAAATTTGGTCGCCCTGTGTGGTTGGGCGCAGAAGAAACGGCAGAAAAACAGAGTGGGTTTGATAGAATTTCGTGCACCGAAATGTCGTAGGATGAAGAAGATGAAGGATACCTGCTAGTTACTAAATTACAAAACGAAAGACAGCTTCCATTCTATGAAAAGTCCCATGGGTATTGAGAAAATGGTTGTTAAGGAAATATCCTATCGTTAGAATAATATTGCTAGAAATAATAGTTTTTTGTCATAAATTTGAAGAGGAATCAGGAACAGCTTTGCACAAAATATCTTGAACCATTTTGCTGCAACTGTAGGCGTGTTTACAGCAGTCAGCTTGATTTTTACGTTGTTCATTGAATAACTGTTGAAATTGAGACAAGATTGAAGTGAATGATAAGCGACAGGCGCGAACAAGCTTAGGAGAGGACTAAATTTTAGGTCCCCAGGAAGGAGCAAGACCCATAAACCATTCACGTTGTTTCCACAGGCCGGATTTCTAATGGACTATTCAATACATTCTCAATTAGAAACCCGATCTGTGGAAATCGCGAGGAAGGGTTATCAGCTCGGTACTACCCTGGTGGCATAACATTTGGTCCGCCTCTCATTCTTGTACTATCCCATTACTTATCGTTCACTACAATCTTGTCTCAGTTTCACTGGAAATTTTTCTAACCATAAAAATCACATGGGCTGCAGAATGCCCGTGTTCAGATGAGGAGAAATAGTTCAGGGGACTCTGTGCAAACCTATGCTTCTAACTTCTGTATCCAAATTCGTGGCTGGAAATCATTTCTTCCAATTCCGTGAAGTCTTTTGAAGGTGACTTCCTACTGGATATGACGGCATTTGTCTTCAACGGGAAACCTCCAGCATGCACCACATCTACGCAGTTCGACCCGGTTTCTATTTCAGTATTTAATTTGAAGCATCGCGTGTCGCGTACAAAGAATGGTTCAACATGCATTAACTCCAATCGTCTGTGTACCCACCAGTGGTTAGACAGTCATCATCGTAAACTGTGGACAATAACTACCCGGATTTGTTCCCGACCATCGCCGGTACCTTCATACCTAGCAGACAACAATCCTCAAGGTGTGGCTTGTTATCTACTTAAAATCTTTAAATTTTGTCGGTAATTTATGCGGGATTTATGAGGACCAACGTAAATCCTAGACAAGCTAACTAGTAACTTAGCCGCCTTTGTACTCGGCTGACTAGGGCAAGAGGAACTATATGATCTTTGCAATATTTTTGTGAGACTTTTTATTCGGGTGGGAAAATTAACTGAAGGAGACCAATTTAATTGTTGAAAGGGTAGTACGTTAGTACAGGAATGATAGTCGGACGGTGTCCCGGTATGTATGGATTTCGATCAGCCATGAGGTTGACGTGATATTTGTCTGTCTATCAAGAACAACGGACTTTTTACAATTAGTGTATAAGATACAGGAAAGTCTGTTTGTTATTTAGGCGACCAAATCTTCGATGGGTTAGCTGGATTACCAAACCGGAGGTTACACGAGGACAGTTACTATATCAGGTACCCAACGGGAACGTAATAGTCTCAGACGAAAATGAATTCTCAGTGCTCGCCGTACCATGGGAACCGTCTGACTGCATCGTATAGTTAGCAGTTCCATCTGTTCTATTGAGTTTCACCAACGGGATCACCTGAGGCTTGAGATAAGACACTATTCCAAATACCTTAAAATATTTAAAGGAAATCTTGATAACCGATTTTATTAGTTGTTAGCTTTTCAGATGCCAACGGTGATGGGATTCATTGACAGTTCTAACCCTTGAACAAGTTCAAGTGGTAAACGCTGTGCTTAACGTTAACCTATGTGATGAAAAGTGTATAGCTCACAGTCTTTGTGACTCGCCGACTACGTGGTCGACAGTTGGGTCAGTCAAGAGATTTACCAATGTTTAAAAAATACCTGCATTTTTTCTATTATTTCGTCAATTGGAAGGCACATTCTACTGAGTCTCATCTTCTGTGTAATGGTTCCTAAAGCTACCTAACACATTGTTTACGACAAAGAGAAGTTATTCAGTAATTATTAGAACGACAGGAGAAAAACACAGACCAAATCAATTCCCTACCTCCACACGCTTACTGCGGAATGAAAACACAATTTTTTAAGATAAATTTTATTGCATGAATGTTGAGGACGGGGCTCAATAGGGTGATCTGCTAAGCTCGCTCCGGGTCATATTTCCTGTTGAATTTGAACAGAACCGCAAAGTTCGTGCGGCGTGTTGGATGTAATGGCTTATCAGGGTTCGTCGGTCAATTCCAGCCCCGCCTTTTCAGAGATGCTATCTGAAACGTATAGTAAAACAAGGGATTAATACTCACCGGATAATATTAGTAATAATGTCAATAGCTCTTAGAAATACATCAGTGGTTGAGGTTGGAGTTGTTTGACAAGTAATAAAAATATAGCAGTATCAAGAAATTTTGTGGAATATCGTGATCTGATTAGGTACGGGACATAAACTACGTACCTATATAACCCCACTGTTTGAAATCCTGGGTATGTTTAGAGGTCCATTTCAATCGGTGTGATGAGTTTTGTGACCTCAAACTCCTTCAGTGTTATTCTCAATAGTCATGCTGATGGTATTATCCAAGTAGGATTTGTTAGTTTTCACTCATCGTGTCCGGTTTTCAGACCTTTTTCCTTATGAATAACCTGGATAATCGCAAGTTTGTCCTTTAAATTTCCAAAGTGGTACCTGTTACAGAAACAGAGACACGGTAGACCCGCGAAAAAATGGCCTCTCTTGGGTTTACCAGAGTAGTGAAATTTTCTGGTCTTTTGTATGCTCTTCTACATCTTCCAAAAAATGAGGTGGATTTTTACAGCACCTCGCTCACACTGTACTGAAAAAAGCAAGACCGGTGAGTAACAGTTGTATTTGAGCAGCTAGACAAGCCAAGTCAGTAAAGCTTACAACCGTATATACAGTTCTTTTTCCAGACGGCGATGTAACAACATCGATCTTCCAACTGTCCCAGTATTTCGGCTGCTTTCTGGTCAGTGCTTGCGGCCTTTAGTTTGATTCATTTGCACACTATCTCCGTTTAGTTGGTCCGATTTTTCCGGTTGACAGCTTGGTCGGTAGCCCCTCACATGGGCTATCTTGCTGGTTGTCTGAAACCTAGCCGAGTCCCATCTACTGGACCATGTCTCATTTTGCCTGCTGCGGGGTGCTTCCAACAGATTCACCGTCTCTTCTTTGGTCTGTGATTCTCAACAGCTACAGCTTTCCTCGTTACAACATGGCCTTGATGTGGTGGTCATACATTCGGAATGAACCGACATTTTTTCTCTCTCAGGTGTAGAAGCAATCGCGAGCTTAGTGTCAAGCCCCGAAATTGAACTGATTTTTTTATGCGAGAAACATACGGTCAATAAATTAGCAAAAGAAGTTTCATCCGACAGGATCACCGTTTATGTAGCAGTAATGAATACCACGTATGATGAATTTTATCTTCATATTTCTGAAAATTAGTCATTTCAGACATTTCATTAAGTTTGTACTGAAGCTTCATGCTATTTTATCGTGTTACCAAAGTTCACTCATTTTTAACTGAACCCAGATTATTAAAAAAACTAACGTCAAATTGTGTAAATGTATATGTTACTATGTACTATGAAGCATTTAGAAAAGACAAGGTCATAGTGAAGAAATAAACTTGCCCATTGAATTTCGACAGCTTCTCTAATTTCGAAATCTTGTTGGTTTGATGGTATTTTTATTGGTATCCGAGTACAAATTTACGATAGCAATCCGCGTTAATCACCACTGAATTTATACGTTAAGGCTGGTTTGGTCTCTTATGATACAAATAGAACTGGCGACAGTTCTTCGGCTTAATACGATCATTGGTTTTAGGATGCATATTGATAAGCATATAATCTAACTGTTTACAGACTACGATTTGCCAGTCATTTAGTCGATCACCGCGTGTGTGCTCGTGCATCTACTTGTATTTTGTTATATCCCAAAATTTAATCTTCTTGCATTGGCTGAGTGAATTAGGTAGATGCTGGGGTTTTTGTTTGCGAGTAAACCACACTCAGAGAATGACTATTTATCAAATGAGTCATCGTGCAACGGAAACTACCGATTCACTATTCGAAACCGTAGAAGCACTCAGTGCATAGAGACCTATATCATATATCAGTGATTTTCGACAAACCATTGAGAATCACGCCGGATAGCTTAGCCGTTAGGTGATGGACTTACAACTGTTTACCCCGGGTTCGAGTTCCCTTTGGGGCTCGGTCGATGAGCACATATGATGATTCCTAACAAGAGCGTACCAGCTGTATGATACCCCCATCGTTTTCAGTGGTGAGTTGAACTTTGAAACTGCTTGATGAATCATATTATACTAATATGGTCTCATACTACTCATGCACACAGTAGCCAGGCTCTACACGTTGTATATAACCGAATATTTTCTTTGTATTTGGAACCTACAGAGAAGTCATTTATCACGGGAGTCAATCGCTGTGCGGGAAACGGGGTTGTTACTTTCACTGTATGTGGAGAAACAGTGCTATATCTTGTGGTGTATATCCACCAAATCGTCGAGAACCAGGCCAAATGGCTTGGCCGCTAGGTGTTCGGCTCATGAATTCTCCCTCGCGGTTCCAGTCCCAGGTGGTGCCTGATCGGTGTGCTCTGTTGACGATACCCAGCAAGCCCGATAAAACAGACGTACTTTGATTCCACAGGTTTGAATGCTGAGCTGAGCGTCGGTACCGTATCAGAGATCGAATGATGGTCAACTTAAAGTTGTTGCTATTCACACCAACCACTATTTCAGTAAGTTGTGGAAGTGTAGTTGAAAACCAATTACGTGAACTTTCAACGCTTGCAACGATCGAAAAAATATTCATTGAGAATATCACAATCAGTCTGCAGCACACTGTTATTGCATCCCAAGAGCGAAGTAGAATGCTCATATGATTCATCTCTAGGGCTGAAAACTGACTTACAGCTTCGAATACTTCCAGCAGCATACAACTCCTGATTATAATACCAATCAAAACGATACAAATTGAATGTGATCAGCGGACAGGCGAATTTAACCTGAGCAACATAAGTTGTCGCGCGTCGAGGCACAAAAGTGGAACCCATTACACGGCTTTTTGTGGCACAGTACCAGAGAACGAGAAATTCGGATGTGAGTTTCCTCGGCGCATTCCAGCCAACTTCGACTCGATCAGATGAGATCCAAGTCAAATCAAGTGGTTGCACTTCAAGGAGAAACATGCGAGAAATTGAGAATGATTGAGATCAGTATTTTCAAACTGCTAAATTTTTAAAAGTAAAGAAATTGTTCCACAGAGTCTAGCTATCTTAATTATTGGAAAACCCAATAGACAAAGTGCATACCTCATAGGCGAACAAGTGTAGCAGTTTATCTTAGACGGGTGATAGTCGACTGGTCCTCGTACCGAACCATATATACACCTTGGGATCCAGTTTGAAAAACGTTTATTCTCTAATTGCTGTATTAGTATAATATTCATAAGAGTAAGATTATTCGAAAACAGTTATAACAGTAACTTTTGAAAAGTTGATAAATTCACGCTTCGTGAAAACCGAACGGCTTGTTTAGTGTCATCGATTCCTAATACCATTTCTGCCTGAGAATAAAGGAAAATTGTACTTTTGCGTAATATCCACAGTCTCAAATACGGCTCCCTCTCTCAACTGGTAATTTCAACTCCCAGTAAATCCATCTAGTTTGAACGTTTGAATCAAGTGAGCAACGATATGAATACTTAGATAACGTTGTTTTCCTTTCGCGAAAAGTAAACCTAACTGACTGACGAATTAATGGAATGTTTCTTCAATATGGAAGAGACCGTTTAGAGGCTCCCGAGAAAAAGGCAAGACCGGTAGACGCAAGACTGGAACCCGTAACTCCAAGATTTGTGCTTTCATGCCATGACCGATGGATCAGGGCCACTCACATGTTTTCATAGCTTAACGGTCTCTTAGAGTATCATGAATAGGAATTCGTTTCAATTGTTAAAGAGCATTTCTGGTTACATCAACTAATTTTTACGGGAAAGGTTCTTTCTCACCTTCTACCAGTTTTATAATTTGATTAGACTGATCACTAAAGCTACATTCAAGTAAAAAATCTTCGGAAAATGTATTATATCTTGCTTATTACATAAACTGTTGAGATGAAATCTCCGTTTCGAATAGTTTTGCAGCAACTTGTATGTCTCCTTTCGTTTTTTTAGCCATCAATCGCTCGTCTGCCGTAAAAACACTCAGGAAAGACAATATCCTCCATTCGGGAATGATGAGATATTCTATCTCTGGTCGGTTCACGTCTTACTAAAAGTGTGAATGTCTCTTGGTATGGTCTTTTGTAACCCTTGACTTCACTGTTACTATTACAGTTACAATTACTAGTAATACTTTGACTATCAACCTTACGAATAATAATAATAGAATTAGAAGTCGCAGCATTGACAGCTCTCACGAATAAAGCAATAAATCCAAAGATTCGTTTGCATAAGCGTTTTTTCAAACCAATAAAACTACCTCTACCGCGTTTCGAGAACCTTATTCAAACCCGAATGAGACCCAGCCTGTGGATTCCCGACCACAAACAGAACTACAGGACTCATCACAGAATGACCCCGTTCTCCGATCCCCTGCAAAACTATAAAAAAACTACCTTTGTCTTCCGAGCTGTTCAACGCCCACAATGATGATCAAACAATGGTAGAATTTTATTGCTCAATAACACAGCGTAGTCGAGATCGTTGGTAGGTTGTCGACGTTTCGGTCACCACAAGAATCCTCCAATGTGGGTTCCGTACGTACACCGAACGTCTCTACGCGGAGGCTCTGGCAATTAACGCCCACCAATCGTGTCTCAATCGCAACGATGGGGCAGAGATTTCAAGTATATGGATGGCACTTACGACGCGGATGGATAAACACCAAAACGGGTCATAGCACCTTGTTGACCTCAAATGACCCCACTAACACGGACACAGTGTGGACGAAGATTCAACCCACCCACCCACCCCTTACACTAAAACAACATCACAAACACACAGACCAACACACGAACACACTGTGACTAACGCCCAATTGCTCTAAGCTATTATTCCAGTTTCATTCGGTTGCAAAACCAGTCTTGAAAAAGGTTACCCGTGGTGACCGAAACGTCGACAACCTACCAACGATCTCGACTACGCTGTGTTATTGAGCAATAAAATTCTACCATAACATTTCACATGGCGCATCGATTTTTCGATACACTCCGAACCGATTTCGGTTCTGACACATTAATGATCAAACAATGTTATTCCGAAAAAGCTAACCTTATTCTCAGTGACCTTGAATACTTGTTCTGTTCTTAGCTTATTCTGGCGGAAAATTTCGTATGCCCTTCGGATAGTTCCAGCTTGGCTTTCAGGTCACAAGCACAAATCAATACCAGCCCAAGTGAAATCAACAGTGAACCTTTATCTACCCACTGATAATGTCAGCCGACCTGCGATGAAAAGTTGATGATCTGAATGCCAGGCTAAGTTATCAGAAGCTGATGAAGATTGAGAGTTATGCGTAAGTGTGTATTTCTACATGTGACATATATGTAATTGTGTTAACCTGAGCAGAAGTTCAGTAAAAGCGAGCTTATTCGTTATCAATTGTGCTCACTATCTACACATCGAAATCACACACGGCTAATCGAAACAGATATGGTTATTTTGGTCTCACCTATATAGGAAAACAAAACAGAGACCAAAATAAAGAAAAACGACAAGCCATCTGAACTTACTTGAAGCTGAAGAGCAGACGGCCAAGAGGAGAATACTAAAAACGATCACTTTCATGGTGAACGGTTGGCAAAAGAGATGTCACATGCACAACTTCGACTGTTTCACAAGGTAATTTATACAGTGCTTTGCACTAGAATGACCAATGAAACTTTCGGATAAACAATGATCCCAAATTTCGTTGGTGAAGGAACTAACCGGTTAGACACAGACGATTAGTTTGTTTTGATGAACTGTAAGCAGTCATTATCGAGGAGTCCCCACCATAGTCTCTTTCCTAGCTCGATATAATCGTTCTGGTTACATCGGTAGGTAAATGTCTAGCTGGAAAGTGAGATTATCGTTTCCGGGGCTGTTGTTCGAGAACAGAATTCTTAAGTTTGCATCGTACTGAGTGAAAAGTATTAGATAGGTTTATCAACAAAAAAACCCAGTATGGAGCGACCTGCCGAGTAGACTTCAAACGGGAAACATTGATGTGTAAACGGTACTAGACCCCAATAAGCCACCGAAAGTGGTGTGAAAACCGACGGTGATGGTCTGTGCATTTGTTCCAGGGATTGCGAAAGTCTTTCAGTACCACGGACTTCCATGCTCACACCAGTCCACCGGATCAGTCAGTCTCCTGAATACATTTCGAATCAAATAAAATGCATGATCAACCATCTGTGGACAGTCCATCAAATCGGAAGACAATCAACCAATCTTATTAGCTGACGCCTCAGCAGTCAAATTAAGGACGGAACACTACTAAAAGCACGCAAGGGCTTCTCTTGATACCTTGATTTCCACGCTAACTACCGTGTTATTTTCTGACAACCAGTACAATTTTCCAAGCTATGTGCTGACACTTTCTAGTTGTATGCTAATGAGCTGGTAGGACAGAAGCTGCAAAGTTGCACTGATGGCGCGGCGCGATCGTTCGTGCGAAATATCAAGTAGAAAGCGGGAACTTCAGTACAACCAAAAGGACCAGTGATATTCTTTAACGAGGCCTATTCATACAGAAGAAAAATTATTTTATGCTACGTTGTTCAAACACATTGAACGAAAGCTCTCCGCGCATTCTGTTGGGGGCATGTCATAGTGGTCTCGATTGCTAAGAGTAAACAAGGTGCTCCCAAATGACATTGTGAATGCACTTTCTCCCCATAATTTGCCTTGACTAACATGTTTTTCCACGTGACTTTCATTTGTTTTGTTCTCTTACTGAACTTTTACTGTACGAAGTTTCTTTGACTTCAGCGTCCACTCGCCTTCGGTTTTTACTTCTCAAGCGCGCTTCACTCTTATCTGTTTGCGTTCGGATTTTGTTTGCCACCTGCGTACTGATCGTAATAATACTGAATCAGTTGCACGATACGCACAATACACATCTGGGATCTGGTATCTAACTTGAGCTTCTCTTTCCAACCAGCTGAGCGAATTTTGTTTATAAATTTCGCCAAGACCAAGCAGAAAAATGTTTGGAGACCAATAATCGATTGCCATTTTCAGCTGCCCAGTAGGCGGATGTCATAGACCCCAACTCGGTCATCTAACACACCTTACGCAGCGATGTAGAGTTTTATGCCTCTTTATTTATGTTATAAATCAACGACCTGGAACCAGTCAACAACCAGTTACTGCCTGATGGGATATTGTAGAATGGGAAGGTACCTTTTTAACCACCCTAACCTGCCCACAGCGAGCAATTGCTACAGAAACTGACAAATGGGTCGCAGCACCTTGTCTAATCTCATCCTTGCTGAAACGGTGTCCCCAAAATATTTGAGCCATGTTGGAAATATATCAATACTCAAACACCCCTGATCTTTGTATGTCTTCTACATGCATGGAATGAAACTAGGAGTCGTAGAAAAAAAGATCTACATGTCACATTGAACGCTCCACCTTTGATGAACAAATGGATATCATGCCACAGCTCGAGCTGGCTGAGACTGGCAAAAGCCTAACTAGTCTCCTTTTGATACCTACCCAGTAGATGAGCTGGGACTAACCGAGTGGAAAAACTTTCACCTTCTTCCTTGAAACTAGAAGGAGAAAACACATCCGGTTCAGCACCTCTAGGTAATTTCAAGTGTCCGTTTTCTGACGGAGTTGTGATATTCAGCCGCATTGTCTAACTTAAATTTATCGTTGGATCATCTAGCATGGAGTTGATTCCACTCGATTATTTCTCAGGCTGTTCCGCCAAACATCCCAGACGGTTTTCTTGGGTGAAGCACTGATCAATCGGATTCCTTGAATTTCTCATTTGTACCTAGTTTCCGCGGACCAATGCTTCTAATAAAACGGTATAGATTTCTCCTACAATGAATCGTCCCTCTCTTCTTACATTTGATAATCCCTCACCGTGGGCGGTACTTTATCAAGGCTCTGACTAGTTGTAGCCTCAGGGACTTGGACGCCTCACTGTACCATCCGGTAAGATGGATAAGTGGGGTAATATACAAATCAACCGACATGGAAGTTTCTCACCTTTACTGAAGCCCACTTTTGGGACGTTCATAGCAGCGCATACAGAATTGTCGTTCTGATGTCAGTTTTTACTTGAGTCCTAAGCCTCTGGTTGCACCCATCACCAAGAAGAATATTCTGTCTTGGGAGTATGTCACTGGGTTATTGTCTAGAAGCACTTGTGTGTTTTTAGTGTTGGTAAGAACAAAGGCGAGAAGTATGCGCAGACTGACTATGATTATACTCTCTGTGTACAAGTGATTCTCCACCTCTAAACGGGACATCAGGATTTTCTCTTGACGAAGTGAGTTACCCTCGCAGTCGCCGTTATAAGTCCTCGACTGAACCAGATCAGATTGTGTTCTCTTAATCAATCGGTTCAAAAGTTTTTGATAGGCTAGATATTAAAGGTACTCTTCGGAGACACAAAAATCAGAATAATTAGTTCATTTCTTCGAGCCATTAAGTTTCGATCGCACGTGAGTTTCAGATGTCCTCCGGGAGTTCACCTAGATTCAGCACCGGGTAATCAGTTACCAGTAGCATTTGCGACCTCGTCACGACCAGGATCACTAGGTTACCTGATTTTAGAAGCGGCTTAGAATCAGGTACAAATCATCGGCCGCACAGATAAATTACAGGCAGTTTCTTCACGTAATGCCGAACTTGCTTGGGCGACTTTCATTAGTCACGCTTTACCACATGTCACGGATCAGTTAAGAATGAGCAATGGCTCCATGCACATCCATAACATTAATTACATTTACCTTAGGCGAGGGACTAACAGTTGGAGTGATGTTTGTTTAAGTGAACCTAAAGTTTTCTGGCTAGGTCTCATGGCCAGATCTCGTTCAGCTCGCTCGGGAATAGTGGCGCATCACCGACTCACTGGCTCAACCCTAGCATTCCCAGATCTGTCAGTTCCACTGAACCCACAGTACACCTGCTCAGACTCTACCGGTCTTGCTTCTTATCGACTGAATTCGTGGGGTCCACCGTTGGGATAGGAAGGCTCAGGAAATCACGAGAATATAACATGTCTCGTAGCACTGAGTGAATTGACAAACAGACAGATAGAAAGAAGCCCAAAGCCTGATTTTTGCTTTGAACAATAAAACCGGTGTTGAAATCAACGGTCGTGTGTAGTTATGCATGACAAATTTGTTTCAGTCTGCTCTGTGAACATATGGTTGTTTAGTGTTGGTGACTGAGTTGCTCAAAATGGAGCCACCAAATACACGAACCGGCAATTGAATGTATAGGGGCTCGTAAGGTAAAAGACACCACGTATGTATTGGCATAGAATGCATAGTGGGACGCACACTCAAGCAGCAGGTTGAGTTTCAAACACCTCGAGTAGCTGACATAGCTGAGCCACATGCTGTTAGAAGGTACAGCGTCAGATCGAATGCTCAACAGCTAGAGACCCATAGCCATACATTAAATTTTGGCGAAACTTGGTCTGGACTGAATCCATGGAGGGATATGAGATGACCACATTCTTTCATCTTCTCCATTGCTACATTGGTGTGCCAGGCATCTGAATGAATTTGGACTTGTTGATCTTCGTAAACGGATAAATTTTTCAGTGTTTACAATTTTCCCATCTTTCTTCCTTGTCGTTCATTCATGTGGTTCACTCATATTCGATTGGTGTGTCTTCTGAATACAGCACCGGAAATTCTACCATCACTTACCCAAGTTTCCGAGTTATGATACCTTTCGCAGATCGAAGTTTCCTAACACCAAAATAGAAAACATCTGTTGAATCCGTAAATTCCAGCCGAGCTCGCAATCTTTGTATCGCAGCTAAAGCAGCCGGAGACTTCATGTACGCAAAAATTGCCTTTTTGATTAATGTGTCAGAACCGAGATCGGTTCGGAGTGCATCGAAAACAATAAACTTTTTGCCTTTTTGACTATTTAGTTTCGTTATCTATTGTCTTTCAGTGACGGAATCTTCAGTTCATTTTTCACGCATGCACACTCGTAAATTGGCGCAGGCAATGTGCTCGATGATAAAGCATTGTTGTAGTTAGATAGTTTGAAATATCCAAAGGCGTGGAGACTGAGAATGAATGAACTCTTCCGGAAAACTGGGGAATTTAAATTTCCCACATCAGCATGAGCCTTCGAATCTTCAGCCTAAAATCATCCAGTATATCAAGCTGGTGACCAGTATTATCACGTATCGCAAGAGTCATCTTCGCTATTCTAACATCAAGGAAAATCCTGACTAAAGTGCACTCTGATAAAGTCGATTCCTCACTTCCCGAGTCACTTATAAACTTGTGTCCCGCGTCACAGAAGAGTACATTAGTGTTTGATAAAATGATGCAAAGGATCAGTTATAGGCTGATCAATTAAATTCTGTCAGATTGCATAGCTCCCCCTGGAAACCTTATTCTTGTGACCAGGCTTCCTGAATGCATGACACTGTTTTATGAAACCGACATATGGAGCGAATGAATAACTCATTACAACGCACGCATTGATTAATGGTCGAGGCAGTCACAGTGGTACTGAACAGTACTGAAAGTTATTGCCCGGTTTTTGTGCAACGATCCGGACGTTCATTATGGGAGCAGAATCGTGGTGTCCGCTTGCGAGTCATCTTTATGCCCCATATCCAACGGGTGTCTGAAAAATTCGATCTTTTGAGCTCCCGTAGTCGTCTTGAGATGCCTTTATTAATCTCAGCGATTGATCGGTCCCGTAGTGGCTCCTCGCTATGATTATCCCTATTTACAACAGTTCGCTTTTATTTTTAGCTGTACAATAAATTGACGATGCGACAAGTTTTCTCCTCTTTGCCAGGAATTTTCCACCCAACACAAAATAAAACCTTAAAGAAGACCGTGTTACTCGCAGACTGCATCACTCACACCAGGCTCCTTGCTGTCCGTAAATCGAATGAGTTTGAAATACTTCTGGACGTCACCGGTGGTAGCAGATTGTCCCACCTCCCATGGCCATTGAAATCATCAGGTTTCACGGTCTCTGCGGAAGTCTTTTGCAAGTTCCCTGCGTGGATGAGTAGGGGCACTGTAATTTTCGTTAACAACGGAGATGTGTCGGCTATTATCTAACGGTTCAAAAGATCGCGGTGATATCCCATGGGTAGCAATTTGGCGTACGATCAATACACAAGATGTGGTACTTGCTCAACTATCAAATATTTCAACTCGGGACCGCAGTGTGTCGTTCTGGGGATTAGTGGCGAATAACCCACAAAGATCTACCCGCGAACCATAGGTGTGATTTCTTAATGCATTATTCAAAGAGGTGCGTCTACTCATCTTCTTGACGCACAAATGAGGTTACCATAAATGAAACACAAGTATCGTAAAAATATGACGATGTTTCAACCGAAGGTCACCGGGTATGCATCCCAACTGAGTGGCGATAACGGCAAAATCGGTCATGCGGTTCTGAGAAATCCTGACCACCCATGAACACATTATCTACTATGAAATGCAGATTATCTTTGGGTAGAACACATTTTCGTACGCCACAGGAAATTCTGACTGTTTCCGATTTTATTGCTCAACCCAGGTCTAGTGCGAAGCGATTCCGATAGCAGACTAAGGTTTTAGCAACACTTAGCTAATATATTAGTAGAAGGTCAGGCAGTGGGCGCCTTTATTCACTCGATGAAGTGTACGCACGAAGGATAGTACAATCCATGAATAAATAATATATAAAGTCTTTTGAATCATCAGTATCGTTTGCGAACTAAGAATCCATCTTAAGTATTACAAGGTGATTCTTGGAAAGCTGTTTCATCAATTGGTCAAGGATAACATTCAGAACAAGGACATATGAACCTAAGTTTCGACTTTTGGTATAAGTGGTGTGGTACTGCTACTGGAGGACGCGACAAAACTTCCCGGAATGCACAAGATAGGTTTCGCCGTCATCGTTGCCCAAGATGTATGCTCAAGTATAGGGATGACCGGGCAAGAATGTACAGGGTACATCTACCTGAGCGGCAACAACTGTGAAACCGGTCGTGGGCTTCCGGGGATATTTCTTCCTTTTATCCAGATACAGTAACATACTGAATATGCTAGTTATCTAAAGCCGACTAAAATATAAAAAAACAGACGGATAAATTAAATATATTGGGGCTAAAGACGAAGACGATCACTAGGATAAATTATTACCTGACTGATATTCACAAGTGGGGAATGTTGCTGTTTTGTTGTGGGAGCGGGGGAGTGAGGATGCTTGTGAGGATTTGATAAACGGGGAAGAAAGAGCTAGGAAAGGAAAGATGTGAAGGCAGCTTTTAAAGTAGGTTGGTAACCTTGTTATTCAATGCAATCAACATCAAAATGTTTGAAAATTAAGAAGCCGGCAAGATATTGTGTGTTAGTTAACACTGAGACCTTTCGTCTCACTGCGCTGCCCGTACGTATGTTCTTATTGGAGCAAACAACTTGTTCTTTGCTTCATTATTCGATTCCTTGTCAGAGAAGCGAATGCCAACAGACGTTATGAACGAGAAGATCACCGGGACTGGAAGCGTTCTGGACTTACTCTGAATGGTGATGGGCTGGAACAATGATACTGGGGAACAACAAGCCAGATTAAAAACATTCAGTTGAACAAAAAATAGCGTTTGCTACGTAGAACGTTCGGAGAGACAGTTTTTCCTCCAGTACCTCATTCTTAAATTTTTTATGTACCCCATGGGGACCATTAAGCAAATGAGCATACAGACTGACACTGGTGAAAATCAATCGTTGGTGGGAAATTTTTCCAAGTCAAAATTTTGTTGTCATATTTAGCTTTCAGAAAGATGAAAATTTGTTCCGTATAAAAGCCGGAGAACAAGATTTTTCTCCCTAGAGATACCCTACCTCTGGAGCTTCTTGGCTCGAATAATCCGAAGAATTTTTATCCAAAGTGCGCGGATTATCTCAGTGTATACCGCAAGGAAAACAAACCGTTTTTTGGCCTGACGTTTTTAGGTGGCACTGTGGTCCTCCTAGAAGGAATGTCTCCTGGATCGACCAGATTTGTTCGCTATTTGGGCGTGTTTGCCCTGTCGAGTGCAGCTCAGAAATTAGAGAAAAACATGGTTGAAACGCGAAGATAATTTGTCGGCACCCATCAGAATTCCCAAAGGGTTCAAGCAAAATTACTTGTGTGTATAGAGTTTGAAATAACAGACGGAACAAACTTCCCGCTTCCATTCTTTTTATCGGAAGGTAATCTATTGGTCCTTGGATTTTGTGCCCGGCATACAGCTAGATTCTCTTCTCTGTTTTCTACTTCAGGCATAAATCCCTCGCACGATTCTAGTACGATTTGTCGTAGTAGTTACATGACTTAAGTGGAACTGCTCACCGAAACCTTTTCGCATTCAACCATCTATTCTTTAACTTCATTTGCTGGGTTATGCCCGAACCCAAAGACTGAAGTTTTCCGTTTTATTTTGGCGGCAAAAATACCAACTCTGTGTTGCTAAGTTGTGAGTGGGGGTGGACTGAGTAGTTATCTAAAAAGGGAAGAATTGACCGTCACTTCAGGAGCATTTCTTTATTCGTTTTGCGATTCGCATTGAAGTAAGTCCCTAATCCGTTAGCGTGATAATCAACTTCCAACGGCGGCAGGCCCATGTGTCCAAAGCATCATGGACTCTTGTGTTAGCCGAAGACGAATGCATTGCCATTTCCTTGCATTTTCAAATGTCGCTGCATGGATCACCTTTATCATCCAAGCTGCCTATTGAAGTGACCCTAAAAATAAGACCAATCTTGTCAAAATGCAAAGTTTTCGTCGATTAATAATCTCTGAGCCATATCAGAAAGCACCACAGTCAATCTGATATGTCTTCCCTTGAAACGTCTAAGGCTTCGTCATCGAATATTCTTGGGCTATTATTATGGCGTTGTAGGAATTTGTACAACCATCCTTTGCGAGTCATCTTTATTGCTTTCTCTGGTAACAACACTCTTGTTACCGGCAGATGACTTCGACGAGCAGTGAGAAACCATTCACACACAGTGCTTCGGAAATCAATGAACCAACGGAGAAGTGAATTCAAGAACTTTTGTTGACTTTAACTTTCTCGTCCCTATCACTAATTCACCAGTATGTGCACTTGCTTTCTCTCTAAACCGAACTGGGATGCAATCCACTTCACGGAAACTCCATTCTTGTACAAATTAATTACCTTTACTTTATCACCAAGTGTCAAGAATGTCTTTCTCGTTGCCCGTACCATCACGACTTATGGGCGCTGGCGAGTTCGATGGCGGGGGTGCGGTAGGCGTAGTGATTATGTTTAGCGAACACAAGATGCTTCCTAACTGAGGTCAAGTCCTAATAGTCCGTTTGCAATGGCGTCAATGGCTATCGCACAGTTCACAGAATCGGTGGAATTCCTGAGTACCCACCGTCACTGTCAGATGATTCCAGTGACTTTCCGTGAACTAATTGAGGGGCCTACGATACCCAAGTTTAACATTTGGCATTTGTCACAACAAAAGCGCATGCGAGTTTTCTTTAGCACAGGATCAAAAGGGGTTTTCTACAGGTGCGCTGGTATGCCACGAGACGGCACTGTTCACTCTTGAGGGACTTCACTAGAAAATCAATCGGGACTGGGACCATATGCCCCCATGACGGGGGTGAATACTTTTTGGAAGAGCTTTCTAAGGTGGAGCACAATGTAGTGAGTGGAATCTCGAACGGACCCTAGGGGATAGGAATTTAATCCCGCCACATCACGTGGTGATTTGAGGTGGTCCCCTGATCCAGATTCCGACCTAGAGTAAACTTCGGATGCAGATCTCATCAATCTCATCCTTCAGATGTGTTTGTGACTCACCATATGTTGGTAGAACGGCACGACAGCTATCCATTTGGATCAAAGAGCATGGCCCAAGCTGGCAAAGCGTAGAACAGACCGGACCGATAAACAATGAAATCCTCGTGCACTTGGTTGACAAAGGGGATCGAGTGAATCCGGATACTGTTTTTCAAATATGTATATGCGGAGGTTTGATTTATAGATAATATGATTCGTTATGCGTCATCAGTGCTAATCTCACCTCTGATAATCACGGAGGATGCGTACAGCTGTTTCATCCTTGGTGGGAATCAGAAGCTGATTTAAGAACAGCAGGTATCAAAAACATGCATGTAATTAGGAGCACCGTCTAAATTTGAGTATTTCACTAACTTTATTTTCTTACAAAACCCAAAAACAATATACAGAGGTTAGTGTCCTGTCGGCCTACAACCGTTTAGTTCCCCACATGGAAGACTGTGGACAGTGCTAGTACAAGTAGGCAGCGGTAGATCAAAAGTAGCTGACTTGATTCAGACAAACTGGGACTGAGATGACCTGAGAATGAGCTGGGTGACAAATGGATTTGGAAAAGGGACCATGATATGGGATATTCAGGAAATTTGTTTTTGTTTATGCCAATTTCCACCCCCAAGTGTCGATGTTTAATGTCTCTCCCATGAGTGACGAATTGAGGCTACCCCCCAGAGAACCGGAAGTATCATTCGCACCAAAGAATTTTCACGGAACTCCCATACCGGTTTTCGTGTGTGCGCTTGTCTGTGTGTCAGTGATCGGTGAAGTGTAAATTCTTATTTACCAACCAGTAGATAGCACTGTTGTCGTTCTTTTGTCTACACCCACTCCACAGTCATTCGAACAACCTGAAACAACGGCTATTGAGGACCGGACAGAAGAGCTTGATTATAAGTGAATCAACCGGTCATAAAACTGAACAAATATCTGCGCGACCCGATCGGAACAGTTTATGATACTTCCGTGAGTAGTCAGACATGTTGACTGGCAAAACAAACATCTCATTGGGTGTACACACAAGTCGCCATAAACGGCGAGAAGCAGCAAGCCTAGTTTTTGATGACAATCATGAAGAATTTTTATCAAAATGTAAACCAAATAAAGATGACTCGTTGTATCGTTTTCGGATCGCTGAGCTTGGCATTTGGGTCACAAGCTTTTCACCGCCAGCCGAGGTGGTATCGTCAGTGCGAAGAGCGCGTGTGCGACCTGAGTACGAAGCACAGCAATCACCAAACGATACTGTTAATTACTATTCGTAATAAGTTTGTCATTCTGCTTTCTATTTGGTTACTTATCGTTAGTGAGTACATGCATCGTGAACCTCAGACATTCGTAATGTATTTTCTCTGTTTCTAAGGCATCACGTTGGTTTATACTCGAGTTTTACGGTGCCTATCGTGTAAAAAGTTCACGTATTGATTATTAACCCTGTTTCTTCAAAGGTCTACACTTCTACTTTTATATATTCTTCCTGAGTGTTTCATTTGTAGTGCCGAGCGGAGGCTCGAACTCAGCCTTAGCGTTTATGTCAGTGCACTCCACCGCTGGCCGCCACACGTCAACGGCATTAACAGATCTAGCGCCGGATGTGTGCATTCACGTTGGCACGTGCTCTCGTTCGCCCCACTGGTTTAACTTATTTGTACTTATTTATTAATAACTCTCTTTAGTGTTGCAACTACAGTCTAATTCACTCCTTTGTCACTGATTTACTGATTCGTGACGGTAAAAGTTTCTTGATTTACTGATTGCACCGCGACCAAACTACGATTCAGTTCCGTTCAGCTGCTAGCTACGTGAACCGTTCTTATTCGCTGCGATGTTCCGATTTTCGGAAAGTTGCTGCTCATTGTTCTTTGATTATCGCCTAAGTGTAAGTCTTCTACTGCTGTATATTTATGCTTATCGTATTATTTGTAACCACGAATTATAGAGAAACACTGTTTTCCGACTGGAATTTGTTCTACTGCCCATAACCGTGTTCCGCCCATGTCGTGCGTGAAGCTAGTGTGACTAAGTGTCCGCTAGATTCACAGCCCCAGACATCGGAATAATCGCAACAGATACAAACCTCCAAACTGAGCTACAAACAAAACCGCAATTTAAAATCATGGGAAATATGACTCGCTGGTGGAGGCCACTACTGGAAAAAGCACTATAGCTACCATAACTACTACTATAGACGTGATAAAGATACAATTAAACATCTCGAACATATTCAGCCAACGATAATTCACTACTTGTGTGAGTTAAGAGTGCACTTACGCGCTTCATCTGCTTGTGTTTCGTGTGTAAGCCTAAATTGTACTGTCCACGTGACATCATCCTACGCTGTCGCCCTATTACCATGATCGCCATCGAGCAGAATGTGGTCTACTCACCCGAATTCCCACTACCTATGCGCAGACCATTTGTGATGATACGAATGCTTTCGCACACGGCCCACTGCGCTACAGCCTCATTTCTAGTATCAAGAAGTCGTGCCTGATAACTGCACGTTTGGTGGCCGCCGAGCATGGTATTTAGGTCGCAAAAAATTTGGAACGCTTCGCAATTTTGCATGTCATGAAACGCTCAATATTTTCCGTTCATTGAGTGGTAGAGTTTTATCCTCCGTTTCATTGTAAATAGCCGTTTTCAGTCAAAAAAGCTTCTTCAAATAGTATTCGGTGTACATCCCTGCCCTCGTTAAAAAAATAGCCACTGTCCTTTAGCACCGCGTTCAATTGATTCTCTATTCGGCGTGGTTTGTTTATGATTTTTGCCTTTTTCCTCATGCCGGTTCGAAGCGGTTTTACCGTCAAACTAACAACTCCTCCAGAGATTGATTACCACATGCTTTACGGTCCAGAATGATCGATTGGTACCGCGTGGGACTACAAAATCGCGCATGATCACTGCATCGGGCTCTGGTCCAGTGGTTGATTGACTCGTAGTAAAGGAACCTCGAATCCTCAGTCAGAGAATGCAAAGTAGGTGAACTACATGGGTTAAGATAGTCGGTTATCCCAATAGTACAATGAACTTGTGAGGTCATGGTGTATGCCCGTTCACCCGCACAAGCATGATAAAAACTAGCACGGTATTCTTCCTCTTCGCGCGTTTATGAATCGGTCGATTAAACCAGTGAAGTGTGAATGTACGTACTCCAACATACTTTACACTACGAATGGTCGAAACTGGGTCCTAGAAGGTTCTCAGTGGATGGGGATTCATATTCGTGATGATGCAATCAAGATATTTTCCAGTTTATATCGTTGTGTCCGATCGTAGGGTTATTTGCACACACCAGCAAATGCTAAACCGACCCATAAGATAGTACAACACTTTCGAACTTCGTGATGAAGCAGTAATATTTTTGTTTTCAAGTTTATGTGGTCTTCGTCAGTTGACACACTGATTGTACCGGACTCTGGTCCACTGGTTGAGTGACTTGTAGTAGACGAACTCCGAACAAGTCAGAGAATGCGGGGTCGGTAAACTACATGTGTTGTGAAAGAATAACAGACAATTGATAATGATTAAATACCTAAATTTATGGGCGATCTGGCCACAGTGGGCAGATCAACTAATGGAGATCAAGCAACCATCAAAGTGGAGTCGCAAGCGCACGCGGATGGGGTTGAGAACAAAATCGAACAATAAACAAGCGGGTGGGCAACTATATCAGACAGGTGAGAAAGAATGATCAATCACAATCAGGGGTCGGCGGCAATGTGGATGGCAGTTCAAGTCATGGGACATAAAGGTTGGGGGGGGGGGTGGGGAAGGAGAAGAACGATGAACTTGACAAACGAATAACAGCGGTTCATTAAACAGAGGGCTGCGCGGAGGAATCATGATTACGAATGCACGAACATTCACCGGTGTGACAAACAGTATAGGTGATAAGCAACACGACAGAGGAATTTGATTGAGCAGGCACGAACTCGGGAAACCCGTTGGTCAGTGAACGGGAAGGCGCAATGACACCAGAGGACGAGCTATGACCGGTCAGGAACCATAGGTTATTAGGAAGTAACGTGAGAGGATGAGACCAACAACGACCCAAACACATTTACGGGTTAAAGATAAGCAAGATCTATGCACATTGTCATAGAAAGACGGTCAGAAAATGTGACGAAGTGGGAGTGGATAAATAAACAAGCACATAGGATCGGGTACAAATGCAGCCCACTTGGTCCAAGTTACTTAGTCAAAAGCAAATAAAATGAATGCTAACACCATTGAAGATGACCTTCAGGAGCCAGTGGAAAATTGGGTGTGGAACAACGGTAGTTGACCGGGATTGAGTCCAACGTAGGAATTTCAACAAGTAGATTGGGAACCACGCGTTGTTCCGTTTCACCACGGTCTAGAATATGGTCACCCACGGTTTCAACCCGAACGGCACATGGCTGCATTTTCTCGTCTGACCAGACGAGAAAGCGCAGCTGCGTCCTCCAGGACAACATTCTGGTCATTTTCCTCGACTTGTGTGCGGAAAAGTCCGCAGTGTAGCAGACCAGTGTAAACTGCACCAGATGAAAGGTATTTATGTCCTGCTGAAGTTTAAATCGTTCGCGTCAAACACGACCTACAGTGAAGGAACTATTTCCTGTGTCAGTAAAGGTTTTCGGTGGGAATTAAAATTTAGGCCTTTTGTAACAGCTGTAGTTCCGTTGATATCAAAGACTTGTCCGATAAGTTTTTCACAAGACTTTCGGGATCAATCACACGTAGTTGCTTCATCTTTGACTTTGGTTCTCTTTCGGTCGTCTCTTGATTCGAAAGTTTGTCAGACTTCCGTACTTGCCGAGATTGGCAAGATTTAAAGGCGTACAATCTTCGCTGTTCGATTACTATCCAAAGTTGGTCCAAAACATTCGGTGGAAGTAGAAGACGGAGAAGAGCATCAATATTTCGTATTCGGTAACACACTGAACTTATGTGTATCGTGATGTCATGAATACATTGCCGTAAGTACGTGCGGGGTGCCGTCAAAGCAGCTTTGTGAGAACGAATAGAATTGTCCGACGCCTTTACACACACATTTAGGGATAATGTTGTTCCGAAGACAGTGTTGGTTGAATGAACCACGGTTGATCCAGTTGACAAGTTTTTTCCCCAGAGTAATCCCATTGTTAATTATAATCAGTATGTCGAGGTCGAACGAGGTTCGGAGTGCATCGAAAAAACGATGCGCCATGAGATGTGTTAAACCAGAAGATATAATGTCAGTAACACGGCGTTGTCCGTGGAAAATTATGGGCCGACGTTTCGGTTACCGTGAGCAACCTTTCACTAGACAGTTTTACAGTCAAATGACCCTGAAGAATCAGTTGCCACTCAACGGAGAGTGTGTGTGTGTGTGTGTTTATATGTTAGATCGTTTGTCGATTATATTGATCGGATTTTAGTCACACCGACTCCTATTATCCAAGCCCGTGGTGATGAGGTCAAGTGTCGATGTGACCTTTGGGCTGCTTGTGTTGGTGATGTCAGTGTGGTCCAAATTCCAAGAATCTCAACCCCGTCATTTCTGTTGACGCATGCATGGTGGATGCTAATTGCCAGAGCTTCGGCATACAAGCGCACAGTGCATGTTTTCAATCTGTGTTGGAGGATTTTGTGTTTTCGCAGTCTATACTGTGATAAGTCACTTTGTAGTGCTACCGATACAACACACGATTAGAAAGACCAACAAATTTGTTTATTTGAACAATTGCCCAATTTGGTGGCACCACTTGCTCCACATGTGTACATCGTCTGCAAGCCGCTGCGTTCTTCCAATACACACTGTAGAAACTATCCCGATTACTTGAACTTTCAATATAACAGAAAACTTAGTCTCACTAGCTTTACGCACGATATGGGCTGTATACGGCTACGGGCAGTAGAACAAATTCCAAATGTATAACCGTGTTTATCGTAATTTCGTGGTTCTAAACAATGCAATACATAAAAATACATAAATGCAATGACTTACAGCCAGGTGAGCAACCAAGGGCAACAGTACAGAAAGTTATCCGAAAAATCGGGACAGCGCGGTCATAAACGGTCCACTCAGCAAGGAGTCATGCGCAACTGTAGCGCAGCACGGTTGCGGTACAGACAGTGGGTCAAGAAGCGTAAGTGAAACGTTCTGCAAAATTTTCTTACAAGGGTAATGTACAATCATAGAACAATCGAGTCGGGAACATAACGTAAAATGTTCACGCACCATACGTCGGAAAGGGGCAAATCTGAACTGTGTCAGTACAGTAAAAACAGAGAATTGGATCATAAGTATTCGAGGTTCATGGGGCGTATACACACTACTCACGAGTAAGACAAGCGAAGATGTCGTCGAAAATACAAATTACAAAATGTAATTTACACTGCCCCCGGGTCAGGGAACCTCACCAGCCATATTCGTAATTGAAACGTCACCTTCCAGCAAGCACAGTTGTCGTAGATCTCGTCGGTGAATGCCGTTAGCAGTGCGTACCATGACTTCTCTTGTTCGGCCGTCGCGTCCAATGGTGGTGCTTTCCACGATGCCCTTCGGCCAGCTTCCTCTTCTAACGTGCGTATCAACTAGGAGTACCAAGTCGCCCACCTGTAGGTTATAACTTGGTTTTGTCCACTTTTGCCTCTCTTGCAAAGTTGGTAGGTAATCCTTCAGCCAACGTGTCCAAAACGTGTCAGCTAAGCACTGCGCCTGACGCCATCGCCTGTTCAGATTGATGGTTGATAATCCTGCAGGAAATGAAGTAGGCGCTCCTCGTAGAAGAATTAGGTGGTTAGGTGTTAGTGCACTGAAGTCTTCTGAATCATCTGATAGTCTTGTGAGTGGTCTGTCGTTAAGTATCTTTTCTACTTCACAGAGCACCGTAAATAACACTTCATCACTCACCAGCTGACCACCTAGCAAAGAAGTCAAATTCCGACGGACTGACCGTATCATTCGCTCCCATGTGCCACCTCGATGACTTGCCTTCAGTGGATTAAAATGCCCTTCACAGCCTTTGTTTGTAAGCGCCTTTGATATCGTATCTTGGTTCCATAATTCCAAGCAAAGCTTCAGGTCTGCTTCGGATCCACGTAAGTTAGTGCCGTTGTCGCTGTAGACGACTCTATGAGCCCCGCGCCTCGCAACAAACCGCGAAGACGCCGAGAGGAACGAATCTGTACTCAAGGTGTGAGCTACTTATAGATGAACGGCCCTCATTGTTAGGCAGGTGAATATACAACCGTAGCGTTTTTCCACCCCTCTCCCACGCTTCACTAGTAGTGGCCCAAAGTAGTCTACGCCGACGGCAGTGAACGGATTATCTCCTAGCAACATTCTGTCCTCAGGGAGAGGTGCCATAATTTGCTGCCCCGGTTTAGCATGCCAACGTTTGCAGTGAAAACACTTTCGCACTATGCTCTTAACTGTGGAGTGCCCGTGAATAATCCAGTAACGCTCTCGCAGTGCAGACAGTACCTGCAACGGACCTGCGTGTCCGTTCGTTTCATGGTAGTACTGTATTAGTAAACTGGTGACGAAATGGGTTCCAGGCAATATAACTGGGTGTTTGATATCAAACGGAAATGGTGCCCATCGTAAGCGTCCTCCAACTCGTAGTAACCCATCCTCTTTGAACGGATGAAGATTTTTTAAACGACCTGGTAGCACGGGTGGACTACTCCGAAACTCTGGCTCTTCAGAAATCATATTTAGCTCCTTATCGAAGGTTTCTCTTTGCACCATACGAACTATATGAGTTTCCGCTGTCTGGAGGTCTGACGGTCCTAAACGTCCAGTGGAATGAAAAACCTCGAAACTAGTTTGCTGTCGAAGCCACAGAATGTATCGATGCAGCCACGCGATTCGTCTGAGCAGAACAGGCCATGATTTGACGTCGCGAAATTTTTGTATCCATCCATCTTGGGCTACCACTTGCGCCGCACTTACGTGCACTTCTTGACCCAATTCGAGTTGAGAGCTTGTGATGCATGTAGGCTGCTTGGGCCATGCCGTGGGGCTTTGCTTTAAAAATTCCGGCCCATGAAACCAAGGAACCTCTAATGGCCGCCTTGGATTTGTACCCCTTGATGCGAGATCCGCTGGATTGTTTTCACTGTCTACATATAACCACTGATCAGGGCGAGCGAATTCACGAATTACGGATAGACGATTGGACACATATGTCTCAAACCGGGTCTTTGTGTTTCTTATCAGCTGAATTACTATCTGTGAATCTGTCCAGAACGTAACTGAGTCGATGGGCAAAGAAAGCTCATCTTTAGCGAAGGCAACCAGTTTTGCTGAGACCACAGCCGCTGCGAGTTCTAACCGAGGGATAGTTATTGACTACAGCGGCGCCACACGTGATTTAGCTAGTACAAGTGCGCATCTAGCCCTCCCATTGTTATTTATGAAACGTAAGTAGACCACTGCTCCGTAGCCCACTTCGGAAGCGTCGCTGAAAGCATGCAGTTCTGTTCTGTGACCCCTTTCACTTCTTTCGGCGAAGATGCACCTCAGAATTCGAATTTTCCTTATAGCTTGCATCTCCTGATAACAAGTCTCCCAACGAAAGGCTTCTTCTTTGGATACCTCCTCGTCCCATTTGGCTCCTCTTCGACATAGGTCCTGAAGAAAAAGTTTGACTGGTAACAAACTAGGGGCTACCAATCCCAGTGGGTCATATAGTGAAGCAACATAGGCCAACACACTCCTTCGAGTTAGCTTTCCCTCCCACGATGCGACGTTAAATATAAAACAGTCAGACTTACACTCCCATTCCACTCCAAGGGTCCGCTTCAAGTCTACCGGTTGTTGATCGAGGTACAGCGTCTTAGTTTCCGCCCTCGGTAGGTCTCCCAGTTCATGGGGTACGTTGCTGAAAAACTTGGTGAGGTTGAATCCACTAGATGACAATATATGGCGAAGGGTTTGACTTATTTTTCTTACTTCTTCGGTAGAGGATACGCTCAACAAGCAATCGTCCACGTAGAATGCCTTCTTTGCCTGTTCAGCCTTGACGGGGTCATGGGCAGCCATACAGCGATCGATGGTGGTTTGCAGGGCCAAGCTACATCATGACGGCGACGAAGTCGCACCAAATGGATGAGAAGTCATGCGATACGCCTTTGGTTTGGTTGTTAGGTTTCCGTCGGGCCACCAGAGAAACCTCAGACAATCGCGGTCATTTGCTGGCACCTTTACTTGATGAAACATGGCTTCAATATCTGCAACCAGGGTGAACCTATACTCCCGGAACCACAGAAGAACTCCACAGAGACTGTTCACGAGGTCGGGACCTGTCAGCAGTTGATTATTCAGGGACGTTTTGTTGCATTCTGCAGCACAATCGAATACAACTCTGACCTTCGTTTGATCTCCGTGCTTGTACACTCCATGGTGTGGTAGATACCATACATGCGGGCCAGTCAAGTTCTGTTCTGAACCGGGTACAACCTCGGCGTAGCCTTTCGTAATGTACTCGTTAACCGTGGTTGCGTATTTTTCTTTAAAGGCGTGGTCTCTTTCGAATCGTTTCTTGAGATACAGCAGTCTCTTCAGTGCAACATCCTTACTATCCGGCAAGCATGGCCCACCGGGCTTCCATGGCAGGGCTATTTCATAGTGGCCGTTGACCCAACGCATTGAGGCGGTCATATGACGTAAAGCCGTTTTATCATCTTCTGACATACTCCGTTTGATGCAAGACGCTTCCACGAACTCAAAGTTGAACATACGCTCCAAGCTCATATCCAATTCAGTGGCCGTGACATGACTAACATTAGCCCTCGCGTTACAAGGAAGTGGGCACGAAGTCGGTCCTAATATCACCCATCCTAGAGGTCCTCTCACGCCATAAGGATCATCTGGACTGCCCTTTCGTTGTTCTAGCACCCAATGTGCCTTTGGAACGTCGGCACCAATGAGAATACGGATGTAGGAGTCATCAATGGCTGGCATCGGGACTTCTTGCAGATGACTCCAAACTTCTAAATCTTGTTTTAGGTTGAGTGGTCTCAGTTTAGGCAAGTTTTCTACTGCCCACGCTCGGCGGACTTGGATGACTTTCTGACCGTCTAGCGAAGTTAATGTAAAGGATACAGTGCGCGCTTTGGTTACACAATTACTATTGATGGTCTTAACCGTCAGAAGCTCGGGCTTCCCATTGAGACCCAATTTTGTCAGGAGCGACTGGTCTACGAAAGTTGTGTCCGATCCACTGTCCAGAAATCCATTCACTGTGACCTCCCCTAAAGGACCTCGGAGGCGGACTGGCAATATAGCAAGGGAAATTCGACGGCCGGCCGTACTTTCGTCTGCTAATACGTGACCAACCGAAGCAGTGTTGTCTGTTGGCAGGTTTTGGTCACGATTAGATTCTGGGGTTTTTGGTCGATGTAGCATCGGGTGGTGTTGGCCTACACAGCCCTTCAGGCCACACGTCTTTCGCGAACGGCAGTCTTTAGTTACATGATTAGGCTTTAAGCATGAAAAACGTAAATTCAGCTTCTTCACGGCATTATACCTGTCTATTACCTTTAAGTCTCGAAATTTGCTACACTGCTCCACGTAGTGGGGATTTTCACATATAGGGCAAACTTTGTTGGGGGTCGGCTTAGGACTGGTGCTAGATGGCTTAGTCTCGGTTGACATGATTGTGGCTACTCGCTCGGTGGAGTATAGACTGCTAGCGGGCTTTCGTGAATCTGGTTGTCTAGAAGCAGAAATGGCCGATCGCGATACGTAAACGAGGCTAACCAAGGCAACATCACCCTGATCGCTGACAAAACTCGTTAGTTCATCGAAAGTGGGCTCCCGTCCCGATCTGAGAATGAAGGATGCCCGGTCAAACCATCTGGACTGAACACTGGTGGGCAGTCGTTGCACAATAGCGCTCAGCGTCCGGAAGGCATTCAGATCGGCCTGGCAGCCGAGGCTCTTTATCGTGGCCGAACACACCTTCATCTGATCCGCCAATTTTACCAGCACCTTGGTATCACTTTGCTTCAGCACGGAGCCGTCAGTTAGCTCATCGATACATTTTCTGGCAATCACGTGAGGCCTGCCGAACTGGCGTTCTAGTATGCGTATGGCTTCGTCGTAGCCTTCCTGCGGCTTAAGGACCGTGCACCATCGAATGGCTTCAGCTGGCTCCCCCTCACAGGCCGAAATCAAGTAATCGAGGAGGTAGGCGGGGTCGTTATTGTACCTGGCGACTGTGGACTGGAAATTTCTCATGAAACCAATGAAATCCATGGGATTTCCATCGAATATGACTGATCGGCGAGCAGGCAGGCTCATACAAGCTTGCAACAACCTGGCGGTCTCGCTGACGTGGTCGAATTCCCTGGATTTAGCGGGCAGAAAACGTATTCCCGGTCCGTTCAGTGTAATTTGGTCTTCCTGCCTCGTTTTCGACCCTGGTAAGGACATGACATAATCGTGAACAATTTTCAGCCTTTCACTGCGAGGTGGCGTAGGTGGCAGTATAGGCTCCGATCCAAAACTGCAGTTATCGTCGGACAATTCTTTGACGATTTCATCCTTGACTTCATTTATCCGTTTGGCAGCCTCGGCCTCCAGCTCTAATTGCTTCATCTTCAACCTGGCCAGTCGCAGTGCACGTTGTAGCTCTGCTCTGGAGGTTGAGCCATTTGCTGACTGAGCCTCTCTGCGGTTTGCTGAATGAGCCTCCATGCGGTTTGCTGAATGAGCCTCCCTGTGATTCGCTGAATGAGCCTCCCAGCGATTTGCTGACTGAGCCTCCCAGCAGTTTTTCCGCAAACCAGGCAATTCATCATTAGAAGACTGGTTACTGGACGCAGTTGACTCCATTCCAGACAAATATTGGCTACTGGCTAACTGTAGAAACTATCCCGATTACTTGAACTTTCAATATAACAGAAAACTTAGTCTCACTAGCTTTACGCACGATATGGGCTGTATACGGCTACGGGCAGTAGAACAAATTCCAAATGTATAACCGTGTTTATCGTAATTTCGTGGTTCTAAACAATGCAATACATAAAAATACATAAATGCAATGACTTACAGCCAGGTGAGCAACCAAGGGCAACAGTACAGAAAGTTATCCGAAAAATCGGGACAGCGCGGTCATAAACGGTCCACTCAGCAAGGAGTCATGCGCAACTGTAGCGCAGCACGGTTGCGGTACAGACAGTGGGTCAAGAAGCGTAAGTGAAACGTTCTGCAAAATTTTCTTACAAGGGTAATGTACAATCATAGAACAATCGAGTCGGGAACATAACGTAAAATGTTCACGCACCATACGTCGGAAAGGGGCAAATCTGAACTGTGTCAGTACAGTAAAAACAGAGAATTGGATCATAAGTATTCGAGGTTCATGAGGCGTATACACACTACTCACGAGTAAGACAAGCGAAGATGTCGTCGAAAATACAAATTACAAAAAGTAATTTACACACACGTTGTCCCGCTCCAGCGTTTTGAATTCTGCTCTTTTGCGCGCTACCCAGTATATTCGCTAACGTGTCACGAACTGAGGACCAGGGGCTATAGACTCTATACGGGAGCAGGTCCTCACTTACCTTGGGAGAATCCTAAAACATTATTGACGCTTCCGAGTGTGTCCGTAATGTACAAAACATTGAACTAACCAGTGATGAAGTTGCAGTGATCTTTGTTGTAATCTCCTTATATACAAATATCCCCATAGACGACAGCCTGGATTATCTATATTTCTTATTGACTTTTGATGCTTACTTAGAAACCCGATGTCCGCTATCGCCCTCCGTAGTTATTACCGGTTTAGAACTCTGTCTTCCGTTTCACTTACTTCACTTTCAACCAAGAACTATGCAGACAAACCGATGGCGTGGCCAGGGATCTTCTGTCTCTCCAATTGTTGTCAATGTTTTTCTACATTCAATTGAATCCAAAGCCCCGGCTGCTTTCAAAACTCCCCCACGTTTACATGTGAGATATGTTGACGATACTTGCGTGGTTATCAATTCCAAAAAACAAGGATGAATTCCTTCAATGCCTTAATGAACAATGCAGCTCCATTAACCCTACGATCGAAACAGAAAATACCGACAGAGTAGTAAGTTTTCCAGACTGCCGTCTGAAGGTGAATGACCCCCAAAAATTTATCACCGGTATTCATCGAGAACCAACACACTGGGATAAATATTTACATTTCGATTCAGCGCATCCTCATTGCGTAAAACGAACGCATAGCTCATCGGTAGCCAACAGAGTTGAAAAACTCTGTAATGATACCACCTGTGAAGAAGAAATGGGACGCTTAAGCCAAGTCCTTCACGACAATCACTACCCGACACATCTAATAAGAAACCAATTGAGGAGAAAAACCAAACCCACGACACAAGCTGCTGGAAGTAAAGACTATTTGGCTTCCATCGGAATTCCATACGGATCGGGCACATCAGAGGCAATCCAAAAAAGTTCGTAGCGATTACAATATCCGCACATTCTTCCGAATTGACAATACTCTGTCTGGCCATCTCACCAAAGCCAAGGATTCAATCAACTTGCAGGACCAAAACAACTGCATTTACAAAATCAATTGCGAGGAATGTCCAGCTCATTATATTGGACAAACATCCAGACAACTTAAGACTAGATTAACGAAACACAAGCCCTCCAACACGGCAGCTTTAGTGGAACTAGGGCGGGATCCAACAATCGCTCTTCACGCATAGCCGAGGGACACAGTATAGTCTACGAAAACACAAAATCCTCCAACACAGATTGAAAACATGCACTGTGCGCTTGTATGCCGAAGCTCTGGCAATTAGCATCCACCATGCATGCGTCAACAGAAATGACGGGGTTGAGATTCTTGGAATTTGGACCACACTGACATCACCAACACAAGCAGCCCAAAGGTCACATCGACACTTGACCTCGTCACCACGGGCTTGGATAATAGGAGTCGGTGTGACTAAAATCCGATCAATATAATCGACAAACGATCTAACATATAAACACACACACACACACACTCTCCGTTGAGTGGCAACTGATTCTTCAGGGTCATTTGACTGTAAAACTATCTAGTGAAAGGTTGCTCACGGTAACCGAAACGTCGGCCCATAATTTTCCACGGACAACGCCGTGTTATTGACGTTATATCTTTCCGCCGAAAATTATTCTCAATTGAGCTATTGGGATGGGGTAAAACAGTTGACAAAATTCAAACGGGCGTTTTGTACGTGCGAAAACATCGTCCGATATCCGAACTCCGACTGAAATGGAGCTACCTAGTTACGTACTGCTGGCACCGTGGAGTAGGGTAATGAACCAGTCCAATTCTGAAGTACAACTTTACACACTGAAAGTGTAAAATACGTTCCCGAAGTTGCTACGAATCTATCAGATCTGATCATCCAATGATAGTGATACCAGTCAAGAACGCATGGCAAAACCGCGAATACTATTTACAGGTTTGTAATTCTTCAAGAACAGAGAAGGGTACCACAGTTAAAAAGCGATTTGTTCGTTCTCTTATGTTACAAAAACTGTCTGGAGCCGTGACCAAAACGGCTGGATAACTGCTTCGAACGCTCGATCAGTGCATGACGAGCGACCGAATCGAGGCGGGCAATTTTTAAATCTTTATCACGATCAAACGGACGTCGTATGGGCTGTGGCGTCGGTGATGACGAGGATGATGATTCCGAGGAGCTGCCATGATGACGCTTCTTCCGGTGTTTTTTCTGAAACAACAAGAACCAAAAACACATTAAATCAAACGCGTTGTCTCGACCGGAATTGAAAAGTAGGTCGGATTACTGATTCATTCATGAGCTTTAGCGAATGTGGGAAAGGTATATGAGACGAACGAATGCGTAGAAACAATGCGAATCATTTCGAAACAAACAAATTCTCTCATTAATCAATTTAATCCATAGCGATCGAATTCACGCGACTAATTTACAGTAGGAATTATAAATCAGTCAGGGTTATGCTTAGTACACTCGGTATCCGACTCCAGTGCGAAGATGGAATCACTGTTCGCCAATGGTCCTTTGGTTCCAGAGAAAACCACCTCGATTTATTAGTGAATAAAAAAATCACTATATGGGATGCTGGATGGCCGTAACCACAGACTACACAAATCTAACTGGCCCGAATGTTTTTGAGGACCATCTCTTCTGAGTGGTTGATGATATGACTAACTATCGCTTGATCGATTTCTACTCTCAGCTGGTCGATCCACTCCGCTGTTCTGCAGTTCGTGATTTTGTTGGTCGCAGCCTTGGCCCGATTCTAGATAACCGATGTATCCATAAGACATGATTCACAGTGATTGCGTTAGTCTGCTAGTAAAGGCAAGCTGCGTGTTGATAACACATCAATAAATGCCCTCACAACCCTAAATCATCAATACCGAAGCACGTAGGTCGAACCCTTCCACGGAATTAGGTGAGCTACCAGCCATGCACGTAGTCTACATCATACTTCGCCTTCAAAAGAGTGTGTTACGGGTTCCTCTGTTGTGGATGGGAATGATGTTTGTTTTCTGGGATATGCTTGTAAATTGAAAAAAAACTTGTCAGAGAAGTTAGTGAGTGCTCGAATGCGTGATATGTCTTCGCGAAAAAGCAACGGAAAACTCATCCGAATCTGATCTCTATGGTGTTTTACGATTGAAGCGATCACCGCATCTGTGGCGACCACAACAGAACCAGTTAACATCTTAACCATTGCTGAAGATCAGTTCAGTTGCTGATTAGATCAGAGAAAGTGGTATTTGTCAAATTTACAGCAAAAATGAAAATTCAAATTCCCTCAATCTTCTTCAGGTTGACGTTTGGTGAAAATGATCCATGTTGTTCTTCAACAAATAGGCTTTCGGCTTGGTAGAAAAACAAATCACTAACTTGGTTACTTCTCAACCTGTGTGCTTCGCTGAGTTCTACAGGACTCAACTGAAAGGCACATCGATCGTAGTCCGTGTTAACGGAGTCTGTATAGGTCCAAAACAACTTAGTGGAAGGTAGACACTGTGCAATCGTGAACTGAAAATTTGCATACAAGTACGTTCATTAATGCGAGGCAAACGGTTGACATTTTCAATGCATCAGACTTAGTCGCCGTTCGGCTTCCAAACATTTGCTTGTCTGGTGTTAGGCAGCCTACTGGAGACTTTTTGGAGGTCAGGCAGATCTGTAGGTGAAAACGGAAAATAGACCACATTTGATGCGAGTCTAAACAAACTGCATAACTTTCTGTTCAATGGTATCTAAAAATAAAATGATAGATGATCAAGTTCTAGCGCACCCCACGTGACCAGGACAACTAAACGCCGACTGCAAAAGTTCTGGATGCAATGCCAGGATGTGCAACGTACCTGTTTTGAGCTGTTCCACTAACTTTAGTGAGAAGCCTTTTATGCCTGCGAATCATCTGTTAGTATTAAATGATGAATATATGGGTTGTTGGGTCATGTACTCAGTCGCTGCACAAAGTATTGCTCCGACTGGTTTGGGCCACCCAGTCTTGAGGCTTAAAAACGCTGATAGGATTCATCCCTCACCTATCGATCCACGCCACGAACAGTCAGACCGTGCCCTCACAGTATGAACCCTAGGATCTCCACAGTGTGCATCACAGTTGCCGGATGACCTATCCGCACACGGTGTACGGACATCAAAAGGTTGCATGCTTGAGCGACATACGGAATCTTATAATTTCATTCAACAAGTCACCAATAGTTAGAAAGAACCTCACCCCCATACTTATTACCATGATCAATGACTACCTGCAGGCCTGGAAAAATGTGCTAGAGCATGAAGAGAGAGAAAAAAGCTGTCTAGCAACCAGCACCTCGGCCAAAATTAATGCATGTGACTAGCAGTGAGAAACCAATCAAAGCTCGAATTCCAAGCCATACACACAGCGACATCAACGAACGAACGACACCACATTTGAGTCCGCTTCGACTGAGCTTTCTATACAACGTGCAATCGATGAAATTTCGTCTGACTGTTACCGCACGGTAAATGCGGCTTTCGAGGGTAACAAATTTATCCAACAATTTCATTTTTCGTCAGTAGAAAGTCTGTGTTACCAGCCAATCGATCAACGCCATTTCAAATCCGTAAACGCAAACAGTCCTGCAATGGCGGTACTTAAGAACTCTCAACCCCTTTTTGGAGGAGGGAGGTATAATTTGGTTTAGCGCTAACGACAGGATAAAATAAATCGCAACCAAGTAAACTTCGACTCACGTGATGTTTATGCTTTTTCTTCGTTTCTTTTTTCTCCTTTTTCTTCGTCTTTTTTTCGATCTTTTTTCGATGCATGTCCAGCAAACTGGTTTGTGCTTTACCAACCTGTTTGGATTCAACAGATGGATAGATGGATGGTAAACAAATTAATGATTTTAACTTCCAAACTTTACAAGCGTGCCCAATTCAGACGTATATGTAACCATGGGGTGGCCACAAGATTTGAGTAGGTTTTCATCAGCCCTTCTTGAATCTCAGTCTGAAAACGCATTGTTTTTATAACCCCATTTGGGCAGAACGCGAGCATGTGAGCGTGAGATGATTGCAAGTCAAGCCCGCGGTCGGAACTAAATCGCAAACGGCTCGGCTTACACGTATATAAACGCAGAGAAAATCTGGCCACACGACTTAGGCCAAAATACTGTTAACAGTGCTCGAGAATGGCTTCTTTAGTGGTAACTGTTTGCGACTGGTCAGATCAATCAATAGCTTCTGGAATACAGAGAACGAGATGATATTAAATCCACGCTATTTTCTGCGATTACTTTTGATCCGAACCACTAAATTTGACGCGTCGGTGTGTCAACCCACTATTATACCAAATATGCACAAGGATATTGAGCATTATGCATGGTAATATATATATATATATATATATATATATATATATATATATATATATATATATATATATATATATATATATATATATATATATATATATATATATATATAGTAATATATAACACTGGACTGGTACAGATGAAGTGCCAGAGACCATGGTACAGTAGAAAAACAATGTACAAAAACGGAGAGGACCTTAGTCGTTAATGATCCATTTTTGATACCCAAAGATGTGTTACTGAACACTGTTCAGGTCACGCGTGACTCATGAACAAAGTACGCTTAAGCTATGCACACTGATTAGAAGCAATGATCTCTCAGTGACGAAAACAGAAGGATGGCATGAAGTTCGAAGATCTCTGAAGAAAAATAAACGCATACAAAGACTCGAGGATAAGCATGCGCCGGATTTCCAAGAAAATTTCCAGACCTATAATAATTATTGGTAACTTTCTGAAGGGTCTTAACCGTTATGTCGATAGCGGAAAACGTGGAATTCGAAGAAGAATCTCCGAGCAGGCCATGAAAAGACTCCTGCACGGTGCTTCGAACCAGCTGACCAGTGCGTCGAAGTTGCAGAAGTGCTTGCAACTAAAGGTATGTGTTCGGCGTTTACAATAACCCTTACATTCCGCACCACAGAAAGATGAAATTATTGCCTTGGATGACAGACCGCCATTTCAGAGATCTAGATGAATGTGTAGGAAATCACGCCAATTGGAGTGCTGAATGAAATAATGTGATAATTACCGATGAGAAGAAGGTCAATTCCGATGGCCCTGATAAAACCATGAACTACTGGCACGACTTCAGGAAAATCAAGCTGAACCTCAGTCATCAAGCCTCCGGTGGAGGCTTCGTGACGGTCTGGGTTTTGGTTTTTAAAAATTAAAAAATCTCAGTTAGTATTCTTGGAAGGGAAGCAGACAGCTGAGTCATACATCAGAACAATGAATGAATTTTTACTCCTGATTATTTCGGAAAATTGAATAAGGACCAGAGAATATCAAAATGACAACACCTCCATACATACAACCAATCTCACCAGAAAATCAAGATCAATCGCTGGCCCGCTCATAGTCCAGACTTGAATTCACTTAGAAATGTCCGGGCTCTGTGAGCACGACGGGTTTATGAGGATGGAGGAGTCCTCAGTACTGGGTACGAGTTGACGTCCGCTATCCCCGATGAATGGCACAGTACAAAAACCTAAGATCATCTGGAATATAGCTGGGAGCGTGCCTAGACGTTGTGTTCCAGTCATCAACAATAAAGTTCATTATTTTTCGTAACCAGATGATTATTTGTGCCGTGTGCCTAAAGCGGGGTTAGTTAGCATTTCGCAACTTATTAGGAACTATTTCCGAAATAAGTCGAATAATAGTGAGCTAACACACCGATGTGCACAATTTAACTATTCTAAGTGGATTGGATCAAAAGTGATCGCAGAAAAACGGGGTAGATTTAATGGCATTGCGTGCACTCTCTGAAGAACCACTTAATCATACACAAGCAATCTATTTTCTCGACACTAATTCACTCACTGAATAACACTTTACGTACGCGACCGATGAGATTATACCAAAGGGATTCCCCTCGCAGTGTCTCTTTTGAATTGCTTATTGAAAAAAACATTACAGTAGTGAGTTTTGACTTTTCATTTTCCTTGGGTGACTGTGAATTTTTCTGATCACATTGTGCATGCAATTGTAACAGAATATCCGAAAGTCAATTTCTCCTTCAATGAGTGGAGAGATATTTGCTTGCCTGTATCTGTTAGTTGGTTCTCGCGCTTTCATTTTTGTATCTTATTGTACATACCTGAACAACCGACGCAAATCGGCAAATGAAACAAAAAGGAAATTGTACCAGTTTACAGGAATCTTGAAGGAATCGATAATCCGTCGGTGTTAAATTGTATGCCACCGAGTACATCCCAGGTCGCGGATGTAGTCAACAAAATTTCCCAGAAGCGTGCGTATCATGATACGGGACATCAGTTCGACTGGAATATGCACCGGAAACCCTATATTCCATTCGAAGTAAATAGGAATCATCACCCGAGTAACCGACCTCTAACGGACACGATCCCCTGGTTCGGCTACATTGACTGCCTTATGGGAAGACCATTGGTTCAAGGCTTTGGAGGAAAGAGGTTCCATGGGAAACTACTCACTTGTGTATGCGAAGCCTGGTACGGTTAAACCAATGTGATTTACAAGAACTTTGCTCAAACTTCACACGAGTGTTCGTATTTCACGAAGTTGGGGGAGAAAAAACTGCATAGAGCTTCTTATCGCTAACAACCAACTTTCTGGGTCGTACAAAGGGATGGATCTATTCACCGTACTTTACACTCAATCTTCAGTCAGAACCGCAGCCGGCTGAGATTCTCGAAAACGAGAAAAGACTTCCATTGAAATGAAAAAATGATGCTGTATGATTTGAACAGTATCACTTGCACGCGAAGCACGATTCTCGTAAAATTATAGCTATACAGCGCTTTCTTTCCAATTTCAGATGGCATTTACAGGCTACTAACCGCTGACCGTTAGTGGTCATATGGTTTGGAGCGTTCACTCATCACCTCGGTCGACAGCGTAATAAACCAAAGCAAAAGAACAGACAGACCAAAAAAATTTTAAATGAATATCATATAGACAAAAAAGAGATGGAATTCAACCACGTTACCGAATTTCGCACATAGCGATTTATTCGACCACCAGCATGCGAACACCGTGGATGAAAAATTGAAATTCGCCTCCAGAAAGATAACAATTAACCGGAGATAGGGAAAAATGTAATTTTTCGCTGAAGATAGTACAATATTCTCGGCCCATCGATATTTCGGTGCACTCCGAATCTCGCTCGGTCCTGATGTACTGGCTAAGGATTTGATTCCAACTTGGACATCACGAATTGAGAATCTGGACTCATTTTCCAGTACCAGAGAACAACGTACACTGAGGAATCTGTGGATGTGTGTAACTGTGGCCTGTTCAGCTTACACGCTTCGTCCTCTGGTTCCGAATACTCTATGCCTAACAATCGCATTGCTGATGCCGTGTTCCCAACTTGTTAGAGTAATGGTACGTGGATGACGATAATGAAACATGGATGATATTCGTGTATAATCTGCTATGAACAGCTGCGTTCCATAACTGTTTCATATATATATATATATATATATATATATATATATATATATATATATATATATATAATCATCTTTTGTCATCTTTTTCTGAGTGGAACTCTTCTGATTATAAGACACGACAATTCAACAACACAATATTCGCGCCACGGATTTCTATTTTCAGCGATGTCCCTCAACCTCTCTGACCATCGACAATCCAGGGAGGTCAGCAGCACCAAATGTCCTAATGCTGATGCCAGCCTCTTCATAGCTCTACGTCTCTACACACTGCTGCTTAATAAGAAGAACCTAACCATCGTATTGTGAACTCGATTCTTCATGAACAGACGGATATCACGTCAACGCTAAAGGTGGCTCACTTTAGTAAAAGTCGACCGGAACTTTTGCGTTGCCGTTCAGATATAAAACGAATCATGACCAGTTGATGTGACATTATCAGTGCGCAGGAAATGGTCCCCGTACTAGTCGTTATTGACAGGAGTCGTTTTCATCGATTTACTCTAGACCTCTCAGATGACCTTTGAAATTTACGGCTCCTTTATAAGCAAAATCCTTTTCAAGTTATAAAGCAGTCGTTCGCACACAAGCTTCGAAATAATTTGTTTTACCATACATTTTTGTCCAATAATAGAACAATCGATCATACGTGTACGTACGTGGCATTTGTCCTTTATTTGAGACATACGAGCATTGTACTCGGCTTCGTTTGACTTCGTATCCGCCGCCAAACGGGCATGCTTCTCCTGATCAACAGAATGGAAACAAAATATTTAAATATACACATTTATTTTGTTGTACGTATATTGTACATCGTCTTGAAATCAAGCTTACCGGTAACGCTGAAAGCCGATGGTAATAAAAAAGAATTGGAAGCAACCGGTTAGAAAAGAGGACAAATGTTACGATTTTTCTTTTATCGCCGGTTATCTCTTCTCCGTTATCTACCGGCGGACCACGAACCATCTGCTCTCTGCCCGGTTCATCTGTGTGCACTCGTCTTCCCTCTTGAGAAATGAGTCAGTGTCACTGCTGCGCTCTTCACGAGCATCACGTATCAAACTTGAACACACATTTGGGATGACTGCCGATGACCAGGTTCGGTGGGACTTTGGACACAGCCGAGCGCAATCTCGAACATCCGTTGATATAGCCACAAGCTAACTTATTTGACGCATTGTAATTGACGGTACCTTTTGCCTTTGCCGAAATACCCTTTGGACACAGCTGCGCGCTGCCTTTCCCCACTCCCATCGGTGCGTTACACAATTCCGTTTATTATTCTTTCGTCGAAAGATGCACCTTCGTTGGGAAAGTGCTTTGAACGATTGCCATTATCGAGATCTCTCACGATTCGAGGTTTATATCGTTTATCCCGTCAATGATTAATTAGTATTTACCAGATCCGTACATCCAGACAGTCTTGGTGTTCATTGCTTTCTACAAGCATCTCAATCATTCGGCTACCAACGGAAGGGCGGTTTCAACATAATTCCATGTGCGCGGTTCACAATGTTGTTCATCGGACGAAATGAATGAGGAAACGCTAAGTCCCTTGTTTGAACATTTACTGCTCAATGAGGAAACCGTTGCAAACTGACCAGTCATGCAGTGTCACTCAAGAGACTATCTCGCTTTCAACAATTTGCTTCCTAACAGCTCTACATGATGATGCACTTTGCATCTTTAACTGAACTTTCACAAATCATCATCTACACAAGGCTTAAGTCCATTTAGGGTATTACCTGGCGGTGGTCAACCAGTGATTATCGTGGAATTACGAACTTCGCGTACAGGGTTCAATTCTGTTTACAGCTGGTCACGTTCCTAAATCACGGCCTTCAGAAAACCGCGGCCCTCATCTAGAAGTATCGTCACCATCATATAGTTAGGAAAGTCATCCGCTAATCATAACTTTATTAATGTTTAAATAACCAACATATTTTGGTTCAGTTCAGTTCAGTCCAGTTCAAACAATCATCAGCCGTGCACTGTATGCGGTGGCTTTGGCTGCTATCTCCTGGCGATAGCCTCAACTGGAAATAATAAGAAAGGACAGGAATACGAAGGGAGCAGCAAAACAACTACATAAATTGGTATTAATTCGATATAGAAAGCTTGTGAATACAAGAGCGCCACTGATTGCGGTATCTGGCCATTTCCCCCAAATACAGCTAACCATAGAGTGGGAGGGTCTCTTGGACTCCACACAGGAAGTCTAACACATCCTACATAACCAAGTTCACTGGTTAGGCTCTCCATACCTTTATTTTATCATGGACTGACCACTTTTAATTACCTTCCAACCATCACCCGCCTCAGCAAGTAAGCACGTCGAGGAATTATGTCAGGGGGAAATGCGTAACACATGTCCCAACCGTCTTGGCCTGACGAGCTCAGCTAATGATCTGATCCGTGAACTTAAGACTCTCCGCCGAAACTCAGAGTTGCTGATACGGTGTTCCCACTAGATTCGAGCAATGCTATGAACACATCGATGCTCAAATACCGATAGTTGTCGTATATCCTCCACCAGTAGTGGCCATGTTTCCAAACCATACAGGAGCACCTGCCAGACGGCTGCAGCGTACACTCAACCCTTGATAGATGAATGTTATGTCCACGCCACAGATGACTAAGACTGGCGAATGCCAAACGAGCCTTCTGTATACGCAAAGACAACTCACCCGATATCCTACCTCCGGGTGAAATGCAGGTGCCCAGACAACAGAACTTAGCTACCACATCTATAGTTTCTCCATATATTGAAAAGTTTGGTGTTGGATCTGCGGCAGCATCTTGCCCTTTGGAGGTGTAAAACGCATACCGAACATTTTGCAACGCAGTCCGTCAAACTGTCTAGAAAAGCTCACAGCTTACCTGGATCTTCACTTAGAAGAACCATACCGTCCGCAAATCCGAGGTCTGACACCTTTCCATCCGGGAAAAGTGCAATGCCTTTATCATTACCTGACGAAAGTGCGGTCACTAGAACTATATCAATCACGAAGTTAGGGAGGAAAGGAGAAATATGGCAACCCTGACGTACATCACATCTCTTGGTGAACTCAAACGAAAGATTGCCATAAGTCCGGACTCGGCTTCGGCTGTTCACGTAAAACGACTTTATAATGGAAATGAATTTCTCTGGTACACCCTTCAACAAGGAGCAGCAACAAAGAACTCTGCGGTCGACTGAGTCAAAGGTCACTTTAAGTTCGTGAAAAACGAGAATAGCGAGCCTACGAAGGGTGTACCTATGTTCTGAAACTTGTTGAAGAGTAAAGATGTGATCAATACAACCTCGATTAGGTCCAAACCCAGCTTGATTCTCGCGTGAGCACTGTTCGCAAGCGGTGGAGAATAATGCCAGCGACCAGCTTGGATGCGATGCTAACCAAACTTGTTCCTTTTTGATTTTGACAGGAGGACCTGTCACCCTTCCTGTAAATCGGTACGGTCACCGATTCACACAGACTCTTTGAAACCTGTTCCCTATTCCATGTCAAACCGAGAAGTTTCGTCAACTACATCAACAATGTTAACCGACCGCCTATGAAGATAAACGGAAGCAACCCATCCGGTCCGGCAGACTTATGTCGTTTAAAGTAGCCTGTCTCATGAAGAGCCTCCGCTTCTGACGAAGGATTGGAATCTACAACCAGAGCTGGAGCTATGGTGCTACCTAGCAAGCCTGTCGTGGATAAACACTAATAAGGCTGCTTTTAGAATAGCTCCGCCCAAAGAACTAGACGACGCTCCTGAGTTTGAATCGGTGAGCCGTTCGCCTCTTTGATCAGTTCACTAACGCCTGGCTTCCGGCGACCGGTATTTCTGATTAGACGGAAAAGGTTGCGGCTGTTGCCAATCGCCGCAGCTTTTTCCCATATCCCTACACTACGCCATTCACCACAAAAGTTCACGGTCGTTTCTCAGGCTCCAAATAAGTTGGCGTTCAAGGAATCTCCGTGCCTCATTATATCTGGAATCCGGAGGAATCGATTTGCGAGCATCTAACAACGCAACGCAGGTTGCAGATACTCATCGTTTCTATGTGTCAGGTTGTTGGACCTTGGGCAGCATTGACAGCTTCAAACACAGCAGGCTGGATCTCTATCCGTCGCCCTTCTGGATCCTGGGCATTAGACAGCATCGATAACCTGGTGGATATTTCCGCTTTGAAAGTAAATCGATGGTTATCAACAAGTAACAGCTGCGGGAGACGGCTGGCTTTGGTGTTACTTCGGCCACTGACGAGGTGTAAGCTGAAATGCGAACTGACAAGAGCATGACCAGTGTCTACAGACGTGGACCAAAATGATCGACAAAGTTGAATTGTACTGCGCCAGCGGTAACCGATAGCAATGTGGCCGATCTGGGTACACTGATGTGAAGAGGCAGGGGACGCCAGGTTAGTCAGTGTCGCATTTTGTACGATAAATTTGTACTTGCTAGGAACAATCCATGATCGGAATATAGTTGGATGAGTCGGTCACCGTTAAGGCACGACTGAATGAAATGCCATTTTCGACCTCCTATATGCCTCTCCGTCTCGTCTATGCTTCCAACTTAAGCAGTAAAATCATCAGCAACAACCCTTACCGGAGCCTTTCACTCAAAAGTCCGACTCAAAAGGCAGCGGGGCACTAACCCAGAACGGAAACATGACCGAGACACCCGTGAAGGAACTTCTGCTGGTCTGTCACGTCAGACCTGATTACTGTATGCGTTTTGTCTTGTCTTCGATGGTGCATTCATATCGATCCACTTTCCGGATTCAGTTCTCAGCCCCATGTACCCAATGGAGCTAGCGGAACGTGGACGGGGCACTATCCTTTGGGCTGGATGCTGCCCAGCTAAGGCGGGCAATAGCCGCCCCATGAAGTGCGATGACTTTTCCCACCGTCGAAAGAAACCCCAGGTACACCACTCCTACTTCCATCTAGTGGGGATTTTTAGACCAGTAAACTGTTTCTCTCGTTGCTTATTCGCTGGAGCATGGTGTTTAAAACCAGATGTTGCCCATCAACGGGTTTAGGGGTTGCACTTCGTCTGGCCTCTACCCGTAGATCTGCCAAGCATGATTGCATCTCCGGTTTAAGGAAGCCATCGTGCATAGCTCTTTGGGTCATGGAGGCGCGCAAGCCATCACACCATGCCAAGGTGAAGTCTCGTCGTGATGGTTTTGGTTACTTGACTAGTGGTGCCAACGCTCAGCTTTGCAAACTCATGTAGGCAATGCATTGGATTTTACTGTTGAAACCATTCATATGTGGCAATCAGCTACCACAACCATTTTCAAAAACCTAAATGGAAATCCGAACAGTCAAAATTGAAGCAAGAGTTATTGAACGGTTTCTTTATTTGACACGTTCGAAACTGTCAGGACTGCTTTGAGTAACCTAACAGTTACCGTATGAGACTTCAGATGCTACAGCCAACCACGGCTAATTTCTGCCTATCATTAGTTTGTATCGGTTGGTGATCGTTGAGCTTGGTGTTTAGGTCGCAAACGTTTCATCACCAGTCGTGGTGACATCATCAGTGGGCCAAACCCCCACAGTTACGGATATAAATCCGCATAATGATCCATTACAATCACATTTTAGACCAAAAATATAAACAAAAGTTCCGTGAAATAGTCGGCTTTGGCAGCCAGTCAGTATTCAGTCCATAGTTGGAGACCGGAGAGGTAACAAACAAAAGTTATCAATCCAAATATGCAGTTATTCAGTCATTCCGATATTTTTATTCAACGATGGTAGATGATGGTGATCATGCTTGAACAAGCGTAGTACTAAAACTTGTAACTATAAGCACTGACACTCGTCAGAACGGGCTGAAAGTGAGAAATTAGGATAAAGACGACAGTTGAAGGATGAATACGAGATCAATGGATGATAGGTAAGTCTCAACGGACCACAGTGAAAACTTACACAGATCACCTCAGCTTCATCGCTCACCACGTTCGAACCGGAACCGGGAATTCTGAACCAAGAACTATCGTATCCGGCCTCGGTGGATCCAGATCCCTGGTGAAATTTTCTCGGTTTTAACGCAACCGCAAGATTCGAGTTGGAGGTGGGTAACAACTGAGTCATCCACGAATCTCGCTTCATTCCTGTAGCCGACAAACTAGTCACGTTCTTCGAACTACCGGTTAAGTCCTTCGTTCGTACATGAGCGTTCGGAGTTGGCAAGTGTTGATCATGAATTGAATAGGCGGTACAATCAAGATGAAGCATAAACACAATGAAATACGACAAAATTAAAGCGCATCAATTGTCTCACCATAGATTAGGCACATTTGCATGAACGGCTTCTGTGAAAAATGTGCCTACATTTAAATCGGAACGCAAATAAATAAACGAGAACACATACATATACCACCAGAAATTTTGGTAAAGACAAACAGGAACTAAGTTGCAATAAGTGTTTAAGGTAGGTGAGAGAGAGAGAGCAAAAAATACCAGCCTAATTTTCGAAAGTAACTTATATTGCTACCTAAATGACAGAAACACACATACACAGTAACAAATTCGCTTAACTGAACGATTACCGAGTTTGGTGGTGTCACTGTGCACGTTCTTAGGTTCCTCCAATATATACATTCAACCCCCTCCAGCGTTTCGAGTTCGTCTCCCTTGTGCGTTGCCCAGTATTATCGTGATCGTACAGGAGCGGGTCCTAATTAAACTTAGTTGAATCCTAAAAACTCAGTGTGCTCAATCTCTCCTCTTCTTTGTCAGGATCCGAGCCAGGAGATTTATACAAATTTATTCGAGAGTTAGCGTAACAGCATAAAAAGGGGGGGATGAATGGGATTCAAAAAAGCATGATTTTACGTAACGGATGGATAGGGTCATGGCGTATCTTGGTAACCAGGGTTAAACAAGATCTGATATGATGACCAAATAGTTCAATCAAAAGAGTGTCATGGCACAGTTCCTTAAAATCCTGTTTTAGAAAGTCGGAAAAAGCTGCAGGTGGACAGTACAGTAAGAGAGGAAGAACAAATTGGAAGATGAACTTAGAACTGACTGATTATGATGTCAGAAACTGTCTCGATTTCTATTTTCAAAAAGACTGACGCCTTAATTTTCCAACGCAATGTTGAATGTAAGGTGTTCATCGTAGATTATTGTCCAGGTTACATACCAGGCACTTGACAGAGTGCACTACAGAAAGGGATTTCGAATTTACGGAAGCAGAATCTGATGGTAAGTGGAAACGGAAAATGCTTGGTGGGGTACAATTTTGAACCTGATTTGGTTGAAAAGTATTCTATCTAGGATTTGTTTCAACTGAATTTAAAATGATTTTTAAATAGACGAATTGACATACTACAGAAGGGATAATCACGCGGTTCTCTTATTCTGGTAAGTCTTCGAAATAACAAGTGTAATCGACGAAACAATCAAACTAGAGGCCCTAATTCAGAATCGATCTGATCCCTGTACCCTCACTCCAAACTTGTTTTCCACTAACGTTTTGCGCTACACCTGCTCATTTGCTGTACCATACACAGGACATTAGCCTTAAGTGACTGCTGACTGGCATTTCGTTGACTTGACTGCTTGGACCTCAAGCGATCCTGAAATTGCTTGCACTTGGCCGACTCTGATTCACGGAGCGGTTAACGTTGAGAACTGTAACGGATTTCTATTGTCGTTGAGATACGCATATTGAAACCCACAATTGGACGCTTGGCGTTTTTTGGATTGTTACGCGTATCTCGACGACCACAGAAGTCAGTTACAACAAGAAACACAAAATTCAGTTATTTCATCACACTCATTTGGAATTCTGAGCGGTCAACAACCAATACGTCATTCATAGAGATTTAAAACAGAAACATGTGAATAATCGTAATATCTAGTTGGCCCTTACTTAACCCCTTCACGTCAATACAATAAGATGGAGTGTAACGAGGAGACAGCCCGTGGGAGAAACAAAGGTATTGATCAATCCAGACAAGACGCGTGTGGTCATTCAATCGATCACAACATTCTCACGAAGAGACGCGACCCATCATCTTTGTTACCCGTTAACTAAGGACAGAAAGGACACAGCTGTAATTTCGAAAACGTCAAGACCATCCATAAGGCCGAAACAAAACGTTACAACGAGTCCCTGCAATCAAAATATCCCTTGAACAGGCTGGCGGACAGACTCACCGACCTAGACTACCTGTAACACATATATACTGATGCGACTGAAAGACTAATCCATCCGGAACAGCAGGAATGGGGGCAACCAATACACAGCCTGTATAAGAAAGAACTAATCATTTGCGTAAGATGTGAAAATAAGACAATCAGGAACTAACAACTATTCACAGCGAGAACACATCTACCACTCACAGCATCCGATCTAAGGTGACGCAACTCATCACCGAATTCTTGACCAGGGATCAGTGGGCCAATTGTGCAGAGATCTACTACTTCATCGTCACCGTTCTCATTCGCAGAGGATGTGACATCTCGCACCAGTTTAGAATGAAACAATTCCACCGGGAGTGCCGGCCCGATTCCACTGGCCGGAGCAACATCATCTGGTCGTAAGGTTGGTCCAATTAGACGGTCTTTTCGAGGAGAAGAGGACATCAAATGAAACTGGAGGCGGAGTCTACGGCAACTGCATTGGACCAAGGTATAAGAAAGGCTGATAATGAAGGTACATAGAACATGAGGATTTAATACGCATCTATACCGTTATTTCCCTCAACTGCAGGTGGTCACTAGGAACTAAGAGGAACGGCTCAGTGCGTCCCGCAAATAACCGGGCACGATGGCGATGAATTCATCCAATTTCAACGTCTGAATATTAGGAAATTTTCAATAAGAAAGACTTGACAGAGCAAACGTTGAACACTGCTGGAACACATTATTATTTTCAGACAAACATGAGTGTGAAGCGGTAACTGCAAGGGTTTGTTACGTTTATTCAAGAGAGCCAGCATCTTGGACGTGCGGTATATATGAGGCTCGAGCGGCGTACGCTGTACTGAAGCACTTGTGGCGTCGATCTGATATTTCACTGAAGTTGAAAGGTCGTGTATACTGTGCTGCAGTGCTTTCAGTTTTGTTGTATGGTTGCGAAACTTGGAGTCTGCGTGCAGAAGATATTCGTCGTCTTGAGGTTTTCGACTGCCGATGTTTAGGTAGTATCGCTAAGATCGAATGGAGTAGCCAAGTGAGCAATGCTGAGGTCGGAAATCGAGTATTGGGTATTAATTCGGAGAACGCTTTGTCACAGCGCATCCCGATTAGTAGATTTCGTTGGTTGGGACACGTGTTGCGTATGGCAAACACACGTCTACCGTACCGTGTCCTATTCTCCGTTCCTCCTCAGGAGTGGAAGAGACCACGTGGAGGTCAACGGATGACGTGGCAGCGAGGAATGAGGAAATATATAGCAAACTTGGGAAAAGTAGGTGCTTCACGTCTTCGTGGTTGGGGTCCAAAAGATCCGTCTACCAGTTGGCTGGAGACACTGAAGGGTATGACTGCGAACCGCGAACAGTGGCGATCATGTTGTCACTTTCTGTCGAATCAGAATGATTGATCGATGTGTGTTTGTACAGTTGGACTGTGTATTCCGTGTGTTGGCTACTAGGGCATTCTTTCCTGTTCCCACCCGTTTAGGTCCAGTCCCTGTCCAACTTGTATATTCATACTTTCTAATTCAGCGTGCAACATGGTGAGAAAGGCAGTGGTCAGTGGGGCCTGCCCTACTGTTTAACGCTGTAGGATGATGATGACGTGCGGTCACAAATCACAGTGCCCCATGCATTATGGTGATAGTTAGGCTCTCTTTTGTTCCAAGTAAGCCGGCAGTGGCGTGCTTGGGTACCACATACTTGGACGGCGATGACAACCGCTCGACTACCGCCATTCAGCGGAAAGATGATGCACGTCCGTGAGACGTCGATTTGTTATTCTTCGTTATATGCTTGCGCGTGAATCCAGTGAAATGCCCACTGCAGTATTGGGGATAACCGGCAACTTGGTCCTCAGATATAGATTGGAGAATGATGTAAGGCTCCAACAGCTCAGGTGTAGTAACCAGATGGGTGACAACGGATTACTGTCTATCAACACGAAAGCGATCGGCAGTGACGGGTTTCAAGCCTCTGACTAACAAAGTGGTGATTAAAAGCTCTAAAACACTCAACCACCACCGAAGAAGAAAAATGCATTTTTCGGTATCCATTTATATCATTTCATTGTGCAGGCGTCAGACGGAATCATGTGCTCATGTGGATACAGCCCATCGACCTGACCCGTTCCCGTAACGTCCAGTGTGTTCACGCTATGGGACAGACCTGCGTGCGCACAAACGAACTATTCTGTGCTGTTTTCTCGTCTGTACCTGTTTCAGATCATGGGCACACGCGTGCGAAATTGATTATATTGCTGATTCAAACATGTACACGAGATAATGTGCTTCCAGGCAATGCACGTGGCATACTGACTGAGGCCTCGCTTGACTTGGACAGTCGCAGATCAGTAACATGCCGATGGAACCCAAGTGATTGTAAAACGAAATCTGTGTTCATTTTTGAAGGCCCCACGGCGGTGGTTTTTGAGGATATTCGTTCAAGAGCGGCCGCCTTTCAGAATCCACTTTATATGAAAGAAGCTGCACTATAACACGATGACTCAACTACAAGGACTGCATCTTGTCTAGTCGTTGTGAAAACTGATTTCAAAACCTTAACTGACAAGTCATCCCAATTTACTCGTTGAAATTAGCAAGCTGAAACAAATCCCTGTTGACTGCCGTTGCATTTCTTCCTAGCCTTGGAGACCACCTCCATCGACGATATTTGCGTTTGAATCAGTAACTTGGATCAAGTGGAACGCACACGTACCCGACTCGCCTACACTCTCATGTGCTTATTTGTTCATCCACTTCAAATGTGTCACGCATTTTTCAACCTTTCTACGACAATGTAAATAGATTTTATCTATCTTAAACCCGTGCATGTGCTCGGCTTGTTGGTCGTAACTTCTCATGTTGCTTCCTAATAACCTACGATTTCTAATCAGTCACTGTTCTAACATTCCTTGGTCCTCTCGTTCGTGTCTGTTGAATCAAACTCTCTTATCGTGTTGCTCACCACCCCTACTGTTTTTCATGCCGTCGTTATTGACGATTATTGTTCATGCATTCGTAAGCAGGATTCCTCCCCGCAGCTCTCTGTTCAATGAACCGTTGTGTTGTTCGTTTCGCTTCGTTTCTTAGCCTCATCCTCCAACCTTTATGTCCCATGACTTGAACTGCCATCCACATTGCCGCCGACCCCTGATTGTGATTGATCATTCTTTCTCACCTGTCTGATATAGTTGCCCACCCGCTTGTTTATTGTTCGATTTTGTTCTCAACCCCATCCGCGTGCGCTTGCGACTCCACTTTGATGGTTGCTTGATCTCCATTAGTTGATCTGCCCACTGTGGCCAGATCGCCCATAAATTTAGGTATTTAATCATTATCAATTGTCTGTTATTCTTTCACAACACATGTAGTTTACCGACTCCGCATTCTCTGACTTGTTCGGAGTTCGTCTACTACAAGTCACTCAACCAGTGGACCAGAGTCCGGTACAATCAGTGTGTCAACTGACGAAGACCACATAAACTTGAAAACAAAAATATTACTGCTTCATCACGAAGTTCGAAAATGTTGTACTATCTTATGGGTCGGTTTAGCATTTGCTGGTGTATGCAAATAACCCTACGATCGGACACATACCGATATGAACTTAACAAACAACACAAGTCAACTGCTAGACAGCTTAAACTTAGCTCATACAATCTTACATTTCACAGTAGAAACAGAGTCAGACTATACAATCGCCTTCCTTGACGTTCGGATGAGTCGCCGTGAAGACGGCTCAATCAGCCGGTCGTTATACATAAAGGCGACGTGGAATGGGCAGTACACTCTCTTCCACAGCTTTGTGGATCTCAAGATTAAAAAGAACCGGATTCGATGCCTCACAAACAGGGCAAGAAGAATATGTTCGGAGGACACCGCTGAAGAACTGCAAACGGTGCGAACAACGTTCATCCAAAACGGCTACCCGGATCGGCTAGTTGAGAAGATAATGCGAGTTAAAGTGGAAACCCTGAGTAAGTTTGGGGTGGAAAGAAAGCCAATATACATCTATCTGCCATTCAAGGGTGATAGGTTGACAGAGATTGTGTATGAAAGATTGTCAGGGGTAATCAGCAAAACGTTCTACGCAGCACAGCTCCGGGTTTTGTTTGAATCCCGGCCGGTAGTGTTTTTGCCGTTGAAAGACGAAGTGCCTAGTTCTGCGGCTACACTTTGTGTTTATTCATTCACTTGTTCCTGTGGAACAACGTATATCGGCCGCACGACCAGGCGTTTGTCTGAACGCACTCGCGAACATCACTCTGCATAGTTCAACATTGGAGCAGTTAAGTCACTCACTAGCGCTGTCGTTTCACACCTTGCCTAGACTAACCACACAGTAACCGTGACTGAGGTCTTCAGTGCGCCGTATAAGGTTCGGAGCCGGCAATCAAAGACGGGCAGTGTCGCATACTAGCCACAACTGCGGCTGTCAGCATCCCCCTCTATGTGCTCAAAAACAACTTGTATGTGGCCTTAGGCTGCCCTGGCCCTCCCTCTACCTTACATCAGGCCATAAACCAAATGAAAACTGACAAAACACGAGAAAAACAATACATATCCGGTTTTGATTTAAGCCCGAATGACAACTGTTTTCTCTCCCACCTCCCCACATACACCTCTTTTCTCATTATTATCTTTTCTCACTTCCCACTTATCTAATTGGTTTAACCCTTTGACTTGTCGTAATATATTGCGATGTAATGGTGTGATTTTGAATCACTGAAAACGAGCTTGTTCGCCAAACTGTGTTCTCTAAAAATAACTTGATTACATCATCACGAAGATGAATCCCCATCCACTGAGGACCTTCTAGGACCCCGTTTCGAGCATTCATAGTGTAAAGTATGGTAAAGTACATGAATTCACACTTCATTGGTTTAATCGACCGATTCATAAACGCGCGAAGAGAAAAAATACCTGGTAAAATTTTATTGTTCAACAACACAGCATAATCGAAGTCGCTGGCAGGTTGTCGACGTTTCGGTCACCACGGGTAAGCTTTTTCAAGACTGGTTTTACAATCGAACACCTTGCTATTTTTTCATGCTTGTGCGGGTAAAAGGGCATACTCTATGACCGCACAGGTTCATTGTACAACTAGGGATAACCGGCTCTTAGAAAAAGAGATAACAACAAATGCGATAGGTGGTGAAACCTAAAACCATTCGACCATCACGGGGTCGACACCTGACGCACAAGCAGAAACAGACGAGATTCGTGGTAAACATGAACATCAAACCGAAGAAAATAACAGAATAGAAGAACGCGATCTGATAACAATGTATTTGAGTAAGGTCCCGAAAAACAAGAGTCTACGGTTCTGATACGAATTTGTGAATTCCATTGCACGTGGTAGTTGGATGGGAACATCCTGAAAATGGAAGCAGTGTTCTATTAAAGAGAGTATCTGGTACTGCTCACAACAACCGAGGGTCTTAAACGTACCCTAACGATTTCATAAAGCCCATGTTTCTGGAAGTCCCATAAAATCACAATGTTTTACCAAGATGCTGCACGTCATAGAAATAACTGACATCTTCGTAGGCACCTTAGGCTTCTGTGCGATAATTACTATCATAGTTTTGTCAACGGAGCTACTCAGTTATCGGGTCCCTGACATGTAATCCAAGTCCAGAGAAGTGCACACCACCCTCGCATATTTTGTAACACTAATTTGCCTACTAAGCGTCTCCACAGTAGTAAGTTTTACATCTCGATTTCTCTGACGTCGTGCAGTACATGCGATCAGCGACGGGAGAACACAGATGCACAAGGCGCAATCGCGTTCAGAAATTCAGACAATCGACTTAAGTAAGTGTGAATGAACGAAAAGCGAGGAAAACGATGGACCGCATAAGACGTCGTGCAAATCCCAGAGCTCAGGGAAACAATACTTGGCTCCTTGTCAAACAGACCTCGATTTTTGCAATCATATGCTATTATTATGAGAAGTTTGCACTATCAACGTGGCAATTAAATGATGATACATAAGGATGCAATAGATCACGACTGGAATGTCGCATCAAATAGAATGTGCTAACAACCAGCAAAGACTAACATCAATGAACAGATTAAAAACTATCCAATCCGGTATTCCGGATAACCACGTGATAAAGACCGGATAACTGTTGGCTTGTGAAATCGTTTATCGCAAGCTAGATGGTTCAACAGAAACGAACTGAGCTGAATTCGTGACGTATCTTATAGGACTGACTGGCTAGTAAACAAATTTCTCACTCCGTTCTGTTTACATAAATGAGTACATATAGATGACGGACTTGCGTCATGGACCGTAGTACATAGTTTACTGGACAAATCAGCGCGCAACCCGTTCGTGGGATCATTGGAGGTATCTGTATGTGCGGGGCGATAGGATTGACTTTACCAGCGACCCAACCTACCCAATGTTGTTGGAAGCACTACCATAATCAGAGTTTGGAAGGAGTGCATGAATAGAAAGTACCAAACGCAGCTTTGCAAGGCGTTGTAGCAGGCGACAGTGGTCAAGCGGTCGTCGCAATGGGCTTTGAACCCTTCAGTTCCGAGTTCGAGTCTGCGCGCCGCCGCCCGTCACTGCCCAATTGGCAGTTTCAAATTGCCTCCCCCCCTCCCCTGAAACATGGTGCTGTTTTCATATGATGAAAAGGAAGTAAATAAGAGGAATTAATTGAAGGTTACAAATAAGTAGATAAAAACGGCAGATCACAGATGGATAGAGAGAATAAAGCGGAGAAGGGCGGACTGTGTGGATAATAAATAAAAACTACGGTTTGTCAAAAGGGCAGCAAAAAATATCTCACGTAGTTAACCATTTGCGCGTAAATTGATACGAGTTTTTGAGTCACTTTAATTTGTACTCCCGAAGTCTCAGTGTGAACTACAACCCATACGGCATCGCACATGACGAAAAAACCGGCGAAGACATGGTCCAAATAAGATCGCAGAAATGCCCAAAAAGTAAACCACAATAATGATAGTTTCCTGCGGGAGGTAGCATTTGTGAACCGCATGCTGAGTCTTTGTAACAGACACCTGTGAAACAAGAAAGAAATGAGTTGTTCGTTTGATACACAAGGGACATTCCTCAGTAGCATGGCAATCATGAATTACAGTAGAACGGATAAATCCCATGACCTACAGAGCTGCGTTTGTGCGCAATGGGGAGGGTGAGTAAAATCACGTAAAAATCACCTTGGTGAACTTGTACTTGAAGTGAAATACAGAGGAGAGGGCGTTCGTTAAACCCACTGTTCACGAAAAGAATGAAGAACAAAAATCAACAGTGCGACAGGATGACTTACTGTCTACACACAGTGCACATGATTGAAAACGAGGGAAATGGAAACCACAGAATCAAGTTTCTGAGAACAGCAAATGAGAACTATCGACAGGTGAACACAAGAACATACTGTACTCTCTCAGTTATTGCGCAGGCATATGTGAGGAGCGTTAACCCAAATTCCGTAAGTTACAATAAAAACGGAAATGAAAACCTCTAAAAGTACAACATGGCCATAAATCGGACGGGAGCGCCATGCGGTGTGAGAATGCCTATAACCACGTGACAACGCAAGGGTGACAGAACGCCTAGCTTATTGCCTATTATAAATGTGACAATTTTACCAAGTCCCAAGTAGGATCAGTCCAGTTGTTCTTTAAACTATTTACCTAATAATCAGCGGTTGCTCTAAAGAATGACTCGTGGTTCCAAACTCCCTGCGCCTAACCATAGCTTTACTGCAATCGTGTTCTTACCAGGGTCGAGCAGTGATGCGTAAGTATCAATGCTCAAACATGGATGACCGTCGTTTGTAATCTATTCTTGCAGGTCACGATTCTGAGTTGTATACACTCGACCTTTGCTGACTCAGACTGACAACAGTCAAGTGGATCTTCTATGTACGCAACAACCCGTCATCCGATATTAGACAGAATAATTGAATATAACTACCCAGGTAACAACACTAATTAAATTCAGATAAGGATTCCCCTGGTGGAACGGTTGGTGCAGGACTAACCCAGTGTTGCAGTAGGGTTTTACATTTTGTCCCGATGAGCGAAGTAGATCTTTTTGTTATTAAGTGCTTGGACATGAGTGTAATAAAAGGGATATACGCCACAGTCACAAAAACCCAGTGAACTATTAGAGATAACCAGCAACCAAAACCTTAGACTTGGAGTGGATGACCACAAAAGATCTCGACAGGTCAGGGGTGGTGCGAGCCGGACGACAGTGGGGTGGTGGCGGGGGTCCGAACTTCTAACCTCCGATTTGGTACGCAAACGATCTACACCACTCGATCACCACCGGTAGGTAGATGGAATGAGATTACAATCATCGAATGACAAGGAGGATAGCAATCAAACGGAGTTCACATGTGACCAACCCAACGAAAATGAGATACGAGGTTAATCCCCCAATACTTTTCCCAATATCAACTATTTACTACTCATCCTCAGTCAGGTTGTCCTGGCAAATAGCATTACTGGGAAATAAAATGAGACTGACAAGCCAAACAAAAAACACCATACACTCCATTCCTGAAAGACTTTACTCAGACGTGGTAAACGAATCGTATGTACAATAAGCAGAACCGATTCTCTACTATCCGATAGTAGACCAATAAATCGGCTTGTGCATGAATGCAGTGCCTCAAGGGCCCAGTGCACCATCAGGGATAACCGACAACCTGACCCTGTGACTTAGAGTAGAGAACCATATTAGATGTCAAAAGGTTAGGCGTGGCGAAGAGCCGGGCGACAATGGACAGCTGCCTAAGAAGATCAAAGTGACCGGCTGTGTCGGAACTCGAACTTCTGACCTATCACGTGATAAACGCTTCAAATCACTGGACCAATATTAGTCCTTGAATGATAACGTCTCAAAGTCATCTAACGTTTGCGGATACGTCCCATAAGTACCGCACCATCGAACAGAAAAAAACAAGCAAACCTAAGCCCAAGCCTTAGGGTTGAGAACATATAAGGCCCTAATGGGTTAGGCGTGGTAACTGTTCGAACAACAGTGAAACGCTGTCTACCAACGAAATTAACCAACGATGGTGACCTCTAAACCACTTGCCTTAGAGTTGACAATCATAAAATTATACCAATCGATAACCTGATCCATCGAGTCAGTTGTTACGATTAAACTGCTCATTAAACGGGCAATAGCACGTATTACAGGGTTCTAGGTCCTGCAAATACAATGAACTCACCATAAGAAAGCTCGGGTTAGGCAAGTTTCGCCAAGAGAAACTGGCCACCGTGTACTCGGGAACAGAGATGTTCGACTCACCGGGGATCGAATGATTACGTAAACATGAGTAGTGAGAATGTCCTGACAAGACCAATCGCGGTCGCAGTTTTCGTAAAAGCTAGTCGGGAAGAATAACGGATCCGTTTCGATTGAATACCATCAATAAACGACCGGTGTAAGAGAACAAACAGTTGGCAGTTTGTAGTAAAAAAGAGCAATACGATGGCGAACAAGCTGTTTTTCCATGAAGAAATCCCCTGACTAGTACAGCCACACACAGATATGGTAGGAATCCGTAGTTGGGAATGCTTACTCTGTCAAAATAATAAAGGTTGGCCAAAAATGTAGGTGCTTTACGAATCGCACAGGAGGAAGTGCTTTCGTATGTGGTTGAATAAGGGGTAACTGATCTATACAAAGCTAAAACAGCAATTGTCTATTTTTCCTCTCTTATGTTAATTTATTTGATTGCAGGCTGTGTGGATAAAACGACAAGGTAGCTCAACTGACCACTGATTCAGCATGTAATATCAACGTTGAACTGATCATCGGAATGAATGGAATCACTGACAATACAGTCCATCCAAAAATTAAGCGATCACCTCAGTTCGATCGAAAGCCTGGAATACGGTCAAATCCTAGTTTATACAACTGATACTACTCTAAGTAGCCAAAAGTATGCAGTGGACACTATTGTTTAGCAATAGCATAGACTGGAATTCGACCGTATATCAGGACATCCATCGAACTGAGGTGATCTCGAAATTTTTGGACAGACCATACAGCTACTTCATTTGCTACAGTGCATATCCGCTGAGACTAGTACCCGTAGTGCACGACCGTGAGTTACACAAAGTTAACTTACTAGGTGTTTATACTGGAGGACAAATTATTTGATGACTAAACTAAACCTCCTGCCGCAATAGCCACCGAAAATGATCAAGAAGCGCGAACCGGCCTTGTAGAATACCGAGACTGGAAGAACCATAAGCGGTGCAATCGCAACGCAACTTGCAGATACATGAAACCAGGTGAACAACGAAGCCTCCAAAGTGATCTACAACGTGTTTGTGAGTTCAGCAAAAGTCGTTCGTTAACCTAATTTGGCAACAGCGGTGACCGTAGCGATGAAGCTCATAAACCTATCGCTTTGTTCACGTAAGCGACTTGCCAAACTATTTCAACTACCCTAGACGAGACATGAAAATGACTTCCGGATCTGATATGCCTTCGACTGTGAACTTTCAGTCGTGAAAGGAACCAGTCAGTCCGTCCCAAGATAACTTTGTTCGCTGATCTTTTTTTAACTACGAACAAAATACTCGCCCGTTTTCGAGCCACACAACACCCACACCATTATTAAACCGATATTATTTTGATATTGTGATCATTGTTCCTTAATATACGGAGACCATTCTGAATTCGGACAGGAACGGCTACGATCCACAACTTCTGAGGTTCCATTTTTCGGACAAGAGCGGACAGGGGATCCGCAAACGCATTTGCTTGGACTACCACCAAGAATTCAATTTTGTAAGCAAATTGGCAGCGTGACAAAGTTAAGAATTCAGACTGATTTGCGGGGTTCAATCTGCCTACTAAAAAGAATACTGATAGCCGGAGGCCTAACATAAATCATTTGTCAAGATGAACCCGTTGAAACCAATCCTCAAAGAAGCGGTCGGGGCTAGATTCTTGTCGTTCGGAAAACGGAAAAGCTTTTGGCTCTGTGCCCTGATCAGTGTTTATTCCCTGTCATTAGGCCGCATGGTGTCTACCCTCTTCCAGTCAGCGATGAACCCTGGTCCACTACATCAAAATAAATCACAAAAAACGGGGTCGCATAAAAGATTGCAAATGGTACTGTAGCACTCCCTTGATTCCAACCACGCACTAGTTTGCACTAACTTGTCCATGTGCTTCGAATGACATTACCGATGCACGCTTCAGCGATGGTTAGGGTTGCTATTAGCTATCTCAACCAGCTTGCCTATATGTATTCCAAAATGTGCCAGCTGAAAAACTAGATGTAACCCTACCTGATAACATCAACCAACAATGGGCGCTTATCAAGAATACCTTGTACTCCGCCAGCCTAGTGATTTGTGGCCTGTGCCGACGCGCCGAGAGACTGAACCTCCAAGTCTTCTTGACGCGTGCCAGTCGATCCTGATTGGAAACGATCATGACGAAAGGCGAACCTAAATCAAGTATATGCAAAGGTCACGAAGTCTGATGATCCCAACGTGCAGCAGAGATGGAGCGTGCCACCGCGATGGATGACTCCCATTGTTCCATCTACTCTTAATAATCGGTAAAAACAACTAGGTGTAAGCGAAACAATCAGCGAAGCTGATAATTTGCAAATTCATGACCCGCCGTGACGTCTTGAACGATGGCCGGAGAACTTTAAGACAGTTTATGTGGCTCCCACTATCAGCCTTTTCAATATCTCTTCTGGCACACGTCCTGTGGTCTGTTTCGACACATCCACCTACTGAGGCGGGGATCCATAGGAAAAATCTAAGCCTGAGGATATCATAAAACCCAGAGTCCGATGGTCCTCAATCGGCCCAGTTGAAATATGGTGGAATATGACTCGTTATAGAACTTCATGTGTCGGTGGCAATGGTTTGGAATTCTGAGCAGGTACCGTGTTTGTGGGAGAATCGATTATTAGAAGGAATCGCGTAGGAAATGCGCTATTCATTGGGATACAAGCTTCATCCCAATAGCGTCGAAGCTGCTTGCGGCTGTTCTACTGTGCAAATTGTGCCAAACACGTGAAGAGCAGACTCTTGAAGAGGAGGCTGAGTTTCACGCCGGATGTGAATGTACTGATCATGTTTTCATCCTACGACAGCTGCAAAAGCACCATTATACCTTCCAAAGATCCGCGATTGTCGTATCCCTAGACATTCGTGCGACCTTTGATTTTGTCGATAGGACTGCACTGTGGCTTTTCTTTGATAAATGGAGTGCCTGAGACATATGTGTCGTTCCTCAAGGACTCCGATCGTCACATTTTAGATCGGGCGGTCAGCTTTCGCCAACCTTTGATATCACCAATGGAGTACGACAAGGCTGTCCCATACCCCCACTTCTTTTTAACTCGGACGACGTAATGCCTGGTCTGCTTGATCAAACGTTTGCAGTTGAACGCGTCCACGGAACAGAGCTTTCGACTTGGAATTGAACGATGATATCGCCTCGCTGAATGACACTGCACGAATAATTCAGTGTGCTTTGAACCGCTTGGTGGTTGAGGTACTGTTCGGGCGACTTTTTTAGAAAAAGGAAACTTTAACCATATATTTGGCTCCACAGATTTCAACCAGAATATCATCCTTTTACAAAATCTTTTAACTATCGAGCAATTCGATTTTGCTATTCCTGTATTACATTTGAATTTTTCATCGCCGTTATTTACCTTTATGTTCTCCTCCAGTGTAGTTTTTCAGTTTTATTTGGTCAATTTACAGGTTCACAAGGCCGTCCGCACAGATTATATAAACGGTAGAGATGACGACCGACTTTGACTTGTGTTGGTTGTTACTAATATATATATATATATATATATATATATATATATATATATATATATATATATATATATATATATATATATTTATAGAGAAGTCAAGGCGTACGCTGAGTTGTAAAACGTTTATTGTGACGTTTCGATCCAAACTAGGACTCGTTGTCAAACGTGAGTATATATATATATATACAAACTGTGGTCATAGTCAACTCGAAAGACAGAAAATAAATCGTTTCTACATAAATTTGACTAACAGCCGACTGGGAAACGAACGAAACTCACCTCACTGGTGGCGCTTTCTGACAGACAATCCCATTTGGGTCGATAAGCAGTCTTACGGTCCTTGTACGGCATTGCATCCCACGCATTATCAGTGGCGCATTCAAATTCATTTTTTCGAAAGAGCGGGAAATGCAGCAACAGAATCGGCCGCGTGTACGCGTTCAATTGTTGCGCTAAAAGCCCATCGACAAGGACAGAAGCACGAGATTGTAAAGAAGCAGATTGATAAATGAAATACGGAAAAATGCGAGTGACCGAGAGATCTCATGGTTAACCGGGAAATCGCAGATTAATTCGGAAACCGTTGCACTAAGGCCATCAGTAAATTCAGCAGTATTCTGATACTGTGAGTTTAACTTTCCGTTGTCATGTTTCGTAACCCAAACAAATCATTCGATAAAAGAGGTGACGGTTTTGAAAGTGACCTTCAATATCTTAACAAGGATAAGAAGGACAAGATAGTAACTAAAAAGCCTGTTTCCGACAAAATTACCCTCTGGTTAGTACAGACATTACGCACGGTGCTTATAAACGCGTACAAATACTATATGTGGGGTTCGTGTGGTCATTTATGTTTTAGTTGAGTGTATGGGAACTGGAAAGGGTCATATTATAAAATCAAAAGATCAAACACAGGAAGGGATTAGTGTAGCGCGGGACTGTTATCCGTTACGTTACCAAACCACGCATTGAATAGCATCGCGTTAAGGTGTCGATATAGATTCAGCATCAAGATAGTTGGAGGTACCTGGAAAACTACTTACGAAAACAAAACGATGGACTGCCAAGCTGAATTGGCACTATTTTAGCAATAACAAAGTACTCGCGATGAATTGTCTTCGATTTGTGTTAAGAGATCATTTAGAACACTTTAAAGGTTTATTCCTTGTCCATACGATGTCCCGAATTTATGAAGCGAACGAGCATCGCACTAGATATGATTTTTGTGACCACAGCATCTAAACACACCGGTTTGTTCTTCTGAATGTTGTCAGAAAACCTATGTAGCGTAACAAAACATCAGGAAACAAGAGATCTTATTGAAACTGTTAGATCCCGTGAACCGGAAAAAGTAATGTAGAAGACAAACGCTACGAGAATTCTTTTCGTCTACTCTTAACGGTGGCACACATGTAACATCAGTGAGTGATTCGTCCTACCACAAATTAACCGGCTGATTGGTAAAAGTTCTTCAACCAGTTCATAAACGTCACAGCTTCCACACGTTACATGACTCATTTCATTTTCACGATACTTTATTCAAAAGTAATCTGTTTGAAAGATTAGTATACTTCTTCGATGTTTCTTCAGAACTCACAAATATCCTCTGAGCGAAAATGGGGATTTTATTTGTGTATTTATCACGCGGGTACATATCAACCTTCGCGTGCCACCAGAGATTCAAAAACCACTGATTTTAGTATGTACAGAGAACGTACGATTCCAGTTTCAGAGAAAAGCCTTCAGACAGATTGATGAAGGTATAATGGGAGTCTGCTGCATCCTATTTTGGCCGATATCTTCATGAGCGCGATTGAAGCACGAGTGGATGTGGCGACTCAAAAGACGATTCTGATCAGAAAATACTTAGTCGACACCGTAATGGCCGAATAGCCCGCTAACCTTTCTCAATGTTGTGCTAACTCGAATGGGGGACGGATCTATTCAGCGACCCATTTTCTGTAAGAAGACTTGGTTCGGACAGTACCTCCGCTTCAATAGCATCCCCCCGATGAAACACAAGTGAGCTCCAATCCCAACCCTATTCTTCAGGACACGAAATATATGTACGGAGTTTGCCCCAATAAATAAGGTTATTATCTGTGCCACATTACGTGATGACGGGAATCCTGGCTCATTTATTCGTTTTCAGTTAGACAAAAAAACAGATCCAGTCACTTGTCTCTTCGATGCACAAAAAAGAAATTTAACTCGGTCATTGTTGGCCACTTGGTCGAAAGTGTTCTCACGGTAGATGCGGCGAACACGTTCTCAGTATTGTTATATCATCGCGACAAACGCCAAGTAAGGGCACTAGAGGCATTATTGATCGCTCACACCAAACCCATCCAATATGTCTAAAAGCGAATAACCTTCACTCTTGACTTACCGTATCTTTAGCCAATCATACACACACACACACACACGCTTTTCTAAGTCCCACAAAACTGCTTCAATTTCTCATTTCGTTTCACATTTTATTTAACCTTTTGCTCGATATCATACGCATTTGACCGATGAGAGAATACGAAAGGGATTCCTTTCTAGTGTTTATTCAAATAGAATATTTTATCATAGATCAAGTTAGGGCAGGCAGTTTAGTTCTGTTCCACAAAGATCGTTGAGTGACTAGCAAATTGAGCGTGCAAACGGGTTAAGTGCATTAATAACCTATTCCGATCGCTATCAGTAGTCGAAAAAAAGAAGTCCGGGACTCCAGGAGTAGAACCAGATTTACTGAACACATTGCTGAAGCTGATTTGAATATCAGTCAATGCCTAATAGGCTCGTTCCTAACGGAACTTGGGATTCAATTAAGAATGTTACGAAAAAATAAGTCGTGAAAACAGGAAACGACATGAAAAGGTCGGATGGAAATTTCGAAAACCCACTGCACATACCAACAAAAACACGTTGGGAAAACCAAAAGGCATTAGAAAAGCACAACTGCAAGTCCGGACAGTATCTGCGCATAAAATACGAAGCAAAATTGTAAAACTCGTTTTCACTGCTGAGAAGACGCAAAGAGGTAGAGACTGTAGTTAGCGGAAGTTCAAGTCCGGCCAGCATCAATAAAAACGCAAATATTTTTGATTTGCATTAGTTATGGGATGTTCCACTGCGCTTCATAAACGTGCATGAGTAAATCGCCCACATCATCATCATCATCGTACAGCGTTAAACATTAGGGCAAGCCCCACTGACCACTGCCTTTCTCACCATGTTGCACTCTGAATTAGAAAGTATGAATGTACAAGATGGACAGGGACTGGACCTACATGGGTGGGAACAGGAAAGAATGCCCTAGTAGCCAACACACGGAATACACAGTCTAACTGTACAAACGCACATCGATCAATCATTCTGATTCGGTAGAAAGTGACAACACGATCGCCACCGTTCGCGGTTCGCAGTTATACCCTTCAGCGTCTCCAGCCAACTGGTGGACGGATCTTTTGGACCCCAACCACGAAGACGTGAAGCACCTACTTTTCCTAAGTTTGCTATATATTTCCTCATTCCTCGCTGCCACGTCATCCGTTGACCTCCACGTGGTCTCTTCCACTCCTGAGGAGGAACGGAGAATAGGACACGGTATGGTAGACGTGTGTTTGCCATACGTAACACGTGCCCCAACCAACGAAATCTACTAATCGGGATACGCTGTGACAAAGCGTTCTCCGAATTAATACCCAATACTCGATTTCCGACCTCAGCATTGCTCACTTGGCTACTCCATTCGATCTTAGCGATACTACCTAAACATCGGTGGTCGAAAACTTCAAGACGACGAATATCTTCTGCACGCAGACTCCAAGTTTTGCAACCATACAACAAAACTGAAAGCACTGCAGCACAGTATACACGACCTTTCAACTTAAGTGAAATATCAGATCGACGCCACAAGTGCTTCAGTCCAGCATACGCCGCTCGAGCCTCATATATACCGCACGTCCAAGATGCTGGCTCTCTTAAATAAACGTAACAAACCCTTGCAGTCACCGCTTCACACTCATGTTTGTCTGAAAATAATAATGTGTTCCAGCAGTGTTCAACGTTTGTTCTGTCAAGTCTTTCTTATTGAAAATTTCCTAATATTCAGACGTTGAAATTGGATGAATTCATCGCCATCGTGCCCGGTTATTTGTGGGACGCACTGAACCGTTCCTCTTAGTTCCTAGTGACCACCTGCAGTTGAGGGAAATAACGGTATACATGCGTATTATATCCTCATGTTCTATGTACCTTCATTATCAGCCTTTCTTATACCTTGGTCCAATGCAGTTGCCGTAGACTCCGCCTCCAGTTTTATTTGATGTCCTCTTCTCCTCGAAAAGACCGTCTAATTGGACCAACCTTACGACCAGATGGTGTTGCTCCGGCCAGTGGAATCGGGCCGGCACTCCCGGTGGAATTGTTTCATTCTAAACTGGTGCGAGATGTCACATCCTTTGCGAATGAGAACGGCGACGATGAAGTAGTAGATCTCTGCACAATTGGCCCACTGATCCCTGGTCAAGAATTCGGTGATGAGTTGCGTCACCTTAGATTGGATGCTGTGAGTGGTAGATGTGTTCTCGCTGTGAATAGTTGTTAGTTCCTGATTGTCTTATTTTCACATCTTACGCAAATGATTAGTTCTTTCTTATACAGGCTGTGTATTGGTTGCCCCCATTCCTGCTGCTCCGGATGGATTAGTCTTTCAGTCGCATCAGTATATATGTGTTACAGGTAGTCTAGGTCGGTGAGTCTGTCCGCCAGCCTGTTCAAGGGATATTTTGAATGCAGGGACACGTTGTAACGTTTTGTTTCGGCCTTATGGATGGTCTTGACGTTTTCGAAATTACAGCTGTGTCCTTTCTGTCCTTAGTTAACGGGTAACAAAGATGATGGGTCGCGTCTCTTCGTGAGAATGTTGTGATCGATTGAATGACCACACGCGTCTTGTCTGGATTGATCAATACCTTTGTTTCTCCCACGGGCTGTCTCCTCGTTACACTCCATCTTATTGTATTGACGTGAAGGGGTTAAGTAAGGGCCAACTAGATATTACGATTATTCACATGTTTCTGTTTTAAATCTCTATGAATGACGTATTGGTTGTTGACCGCTCAGAATTCCAAATGAGTGTGATGAAATAACTGAATTTTGTGTTTCTTGTTGTAACTGACTTCTGTGGTCGTCGAGATACGCGTAACAATCCAAAAAACGCCAAGCGTCCAATTGTGGGTTTCAATATGCGTATCTCAACGACAATAGAAATCCGTTACAGTTCTCAACGTTAACCGCTCCGTGAATCAGAGTCGGCCAAGTGCAAGCAATTTCAGGATCGCTTGAGGTCCAAGCAGTCAAGTCAACGAAATGCCAGTCAGCAGTCACTTAAGGCTAATGTCCTGTGTATGGTACAGCAAATGAGCAGGTGTAGCGCAAAACGTTAATGGAAAACAAGTTTGGAGTGAGGGTACAGAGATCAGATCGATTCTGAATAAGGGCCTCGACCTTGGTTGTTTCGTCGACATAAACGACTGTTAACAGGAATCCAGTCTAAAAGGGCAGCCTCAGCCTTGTCAGTCAAGACAATTCCTACACCATGTTGACCCACAGTTCTAGCTGCTTCGTCTCCTGAGGTGCGCAGAAAATACCTCGATGAGATATCAGGAGCAGTTAGTTGAATTACACTGCTCGAACCCTGGATACGCGTCTCACTTAAGCAGCAGACATCAATCTTCAGAGAATCTAATGTGAGGGCTAGGCACGCCTGCTGACCGACCTGCATGAGTACGCACGTTGAAGGAGCCGAGATTCAGAGGCTGACGAGGCCTGAGGAAATGTGAGTTACCAGACAGAGGATTATTCCCGACACTATTTGACAGTGAATCGTTGCCAGTATCGACCGTGTTATCAATGGGAGCATTATGGGTGGATAGATGGGGCAAAGAGACGTGGTTGAGGACAGAAGACAAAGGTTGAATAAAAGAGAGGGAACTCTGAGCAGTAGCACACTTATCACTACCCACCCCGCTCGATGCAATGGGCAGCGCGGTTCTGATTATCCTGCGCGACGACAGATGCAGTATGGAATTCTTTCTATTTGTGCAGTTCATGGGAGATGTTGGACAGGTACTGCTAGGGTGTCCAGCCACAAAGCAGGAGAACGATTAAGGTACTCATCCAAAGCCTTTAGTTCTAACAAGAATCTATCCGCAAGGCAGCGGGATGGCTTAGTGGAAGCCCATTTGCTTAAATCAATTATTCTTCCACTGATTTTGCCGATTGAGTTGCCAGCTCAAATCAACCCCCAACCTGGAGGACCAGGAGACTGAGCTTTGTCTGACCTCTACCCACTGACCTGTCAGGCATGATTGCATCTCCGGCTTAAAGAAGCCATCCTGTATAGCTCTTTGGGTCATAGAAGCGCGCAAGCCATCACACCACGTCAAGATGCAGTCTCGTCGTGATGGTAATGAAACAATGTCATTCAAGGAGATTGCTATATCTGAGGCATCTGTTTCAACGACCAATGGTACCTCGGAGCCGGCAATGATGACGACGGCACGTTCGAGCTCGTTCTTGAGTGTTTCAAATGACACTGACATCATCTGCTAAGGGAAGTACGTGGTTATGGACCAGTGGATGAATCCTATCTGAGAAGCGGGGTATTCATTAGGAATAGTATGAAAATAAACCTATAGCCCGTTGCTGAGATTTCGTATCTTTTGGAGGAGGGAGTTCCTGAAGGGGTCGTAATCTTTCAGGATCGGGCTTCATCAGACCATATGAAACTTCATAACCCAAAAGTTTAAGCTCTTTCGTACCGATGATACTCTTCTCTTCGTTCAGGGTAAGTCCGTATTTTTCCACAACATTAAGGAAGTTAGTAAGATTCTTATCGTGATCAGCTTTGTTTGTGCTACACACAGTTACATTATCAATGTAGGCGAACGTTCCTTTCAAGTTTTCTACTCGAATAATTTGGTCGATAGCACGCTGAAAACAAGCAACACCATTTGTCACTCCGAACGGTATCCGACAGAATTGATATAAATTCCCACGGACTTCAAAAGCAGTGCACGGCCTATCTTGTTTTTCTATGGAGATTTGGTGATATGCGCTTCACAAGTCCAATGCACTGAAAGTGGAATATCGAGATATTTTGGATACCATGTCATCGATTCTGGGCAGTGGATAAGCGTTCAATAATATGTATCGATTGATAGTTTGACTGTAGTCAATTACCATGGGTCTTTTGTGTCTTTCGTTTGTTGTAACAAGGACTTGAGCGCGCCAGGGTGACGTTGATGTCTCAATGATGCCATTCCTCAGAAGTCGCTGGATTTCCGATCGGATGAATTTCTCATCTTCAGGAGGGTGGAGTCGTGATTTAGTTGCGATAGGCTTGCAATCTGGTAACAAGTTCCCGAAAGAAGAAGGAGGTTCAATACGTGAAGCTGTCACACTGCAAAGAGAGAGAGAGTTGGTTTACTGCCACTGAATGGAATCTCAACTGCTCTGTGGAATTTCAAAAAATCGTGCCCCAGTAATACATCCGCACACAGATGAGGGAGCACAGAGAGTTTGAAGTTGTATGAATTATCCTTGAGACATATGTTAACAAAACAGTGACCCTTCGTTTGACTGATTAATCTTGTGGAAGCCATGGCGATGACGCTGGATGACTGTATGATTTTGAGACGGTGACGCTGTACCACGGATTCGGAGATGTAACTGTCGGAACTCCCCATATCTATCAGAGCTTCCATAGGGATCTTGTTCACAGTAATCATTGTTAGCGCATTTAGAAGGCAATCCGGAGAAGAGGCGGCAATGATGGTAGAGAGTGCAGGTGTTGTGGCGGAGACTATTCGTTTCTCTGGTGGTGATCGGCAGAGACGTTTGAAGTGTCCTTTCTTTCCACAGTTACTGCAAACCGCATCCTTAGCAGGACATTCAAAACGAGGATGTCTGTCGTTTCCACAGAAATAACACTTGGTTTTTAACGCCGCTGACGTTGTTTCCATGAGTAAGTTGCTACCTTCCTTGTGCTCAGAGGGACAATCATCAGTTGATTCAGTGGGTGTTGACGCCGGAGCCGTATACGATATTGATGGTGTCCAGAAGACGCTGGATTGTTGTTGGGCCATTTCAAGCGATCGGGCTAATTCTAGGGCAGTTTGCAAATCTCCGACGCATGAAAGTGAATCAGTAACCGATCTTTATACACTTTTTTAAACCCTAGTGAGGATCCACTCATCAGCTGAGTCTGCTGCCTGCTTTTAGGCGTCCACGACCGGTGAGAGTACACAATGAATTCCTCTTGCCGTGTTTGCCTTCTATATTTCTTGTTTAAAATTATCACAGGATCTGAGTGTTTCATCTTGCATTTACACCTGATGGATATGAAGGATACACATCCAACTGAATGTGTGTGTGCAGTTGGTGAGTCGAGTCTGATAAGGTATGAGCATAAAGTTTGCCACATCAAGAAAGGTGCTCCTCAGTAAAAGAACTGATTAAATTAGGACGAAAGATACTGCTGAATTGCGATATAATTTTGAAAGAACCCCGCAAATTGATAAAAACCTTCATTCAAAGACTGGCAAAAATGACGGAGGAACAATAAATGAGATGCGGAAGGATACTGCGGAACGCTCAAAGATCTCAATCGTTAAACAAGGAATGAAATGAATTGTGGTCATCCATCCTCGACCTGGGTGGAATCCTGCCTGCTGTTTGCGGGTGTTTCTCTCGCGAGCGGGTGTAAGACGGTTCAGCAAAATCAAAGCTAATACTTCGGTGACTGTCAGAATTAATCTAATCCCACGATGGTTACTACATTCGTTGCGCATTCCCTTCTTGAAGATGGGAACAACCAATGACTAGCTCCTTGTTGACGGAATACGCTTTTCCTTCTAAATGTCACAGAGCAAAGCGGTAGGTGATTTTATCAAAGCCTTTCCACCCAGTTTAAAAAGAACTAGGGGAAGTTCGTCAGGACCGGCCGCTTTCCCACGCTTCAGTAATCGGATGCTCGACTCCACTCCCACTTCCGGTGGGGGTTCAAGTGATATCACCCAGAGAACCGCAGTTGTTGACACAGGAGTAACTACACTGGCCTTCGGCCACCTAAACTGCTCCTTGAAGTATTCGGCCCAACGGTCCAGCCTTAGCTCTTTACCATAAATGGGTTCTCCATTTCTATCGCAAATCGTTTCACTGATCTGGGTGCGCCGTCCGCCGGTGTCACGAATAATTTTGAACAGTCTCTGACTGTTACCTGAAGCAGTTGCTATTTCCATTTCTTCGGCTACCCTAACCCACCAATTTTAGCGATCATTCTCAAGGCTTTGCGTAACTTGTCTTTGCAGCTGTCTCCGCATCTTATTCATCTCCTTTCGGGTTCGAAAGCTGACGCTTTTGCTCCATTATACTCAATGACTTGCGAGATCCAGTGTCTTTGATAGACATCGGATCTAGGACCACAGGAAAAACCTGCTGCTTCGTGCATCGCTTGTTTGATATGAGCCCAATGCTCATCTACATTACTGCTCTCCGTGGATCCTAGCTCATGTTCTAACTTCTGCTCATAACGAGTGCAAACGTCTGGATCACACAAACGTTGCACGGCTAATCGAGTTTGCGCCCAGCGTACACCTAAACAAGTTTCTGATGCACTTAGTTTGCCAACTTGTGCATTGAAGTCACCAGCTAGCACTGATTGGAAGAGAGCATACCAGTCCCAACGAAAAGAGCGTCCAAATTCTAACTGCTCCTGACCCACCAGCTAATTTGAGGATACCCGAAACACTTTATTTCAAAAAATTCAACTGTATTTCGTCACCAACACAGTTCACTACCTTCACTCCATAGGAAATGTATAGATGCTACACCTTCTTCTTGCGTACAGTGTAGTGCACATCATACAGGCGATGTACTCCAGATATTTGAGAAAGCAGTAGATCTGACTGGGTTCCAAACAGGCACACAACTTCGATGCTCTACTCAAAGATGATACGTAGTATATTTTTTCATATTCTATCTTTATACACACTTGTAGCGGGAGGGACATACCCATACACACGGGAGTCCATGGCACTGGCGACCATGACCACGAGAATCAAAGTAGATTGCATTTAAAACCCCGGTGGGTCAGGGACTGCTATCTACCACTTAAGCGTTAGCCGGCGATAATGGGAAGGAATCTTTTACTTGAGACTGGAAAGTCACCGAATTAATCAACAGGAATGGAAGATTTGATTTAATTATCGCATGGTTCATCATGCAGTAACCCAGTTTAACGCAACACTGAAAACCACAGAAATACTGCACAGCTAGTTCGTCAAGTTTGTTAGGAATCATCAGCAGTGTACATCTATTTAGCATCCACTGGGATTCGAACTCTAATTGAACGGTTAATTGAACACTAAATGATTCGTATTGCATTGCATATACCAGCATGAGCATAGCTGTTTGTTTTTCAGCCAAAAATACCACCAAAATAAAGTAACAGAGCAAAACAGGATTCCATTTCTTTGTTAATTTGAGTAACTTGAGAAGGTACGTGGTTGATACCTTTTGAAATTCAGACGAGACAGGCAAATGGGAAAACGGGAATGTCACCCGATGGTCGGAGAAACTGGACCTTGAGACGGTTTACATCCACATTTACCTTCGGGGGTTTCCCTGTCTGATCGCAGAGAAGCTTCATCTCACGCCACCTGCGTCTGTTATTCTGAGAGTTTAGGAACTCTCTGGATAAGTTGGCGTCATGGCATCTAATCTCAGACTTTACCAAAAGTGAAAGCTGATCGACCTCAGGTTTGTTTTGCATCTTGCACGCTAACTTCTTCCTCCTGAGTAGATGATTCGGATGTGGAGAAACCACTTTTCCAGATTGGAGGTAAACAGTCTCCATGGGACAGCAAGTATCAAAACTTGCCTAATCACTTCCGTTGTAAAATTTACAGAAAAATGCAGATGTGAGCATTCTTTTACTCATGATGTGGCAACAGACAATAAACGGTTAGGGAGTTATATACTGGCTATGAAAATGGTTCTCTGTTTGAAGAGTATCTGTTTGAAATGGATCATAAATAACCTCAGTGAGAGTATATTTTAGGCCTAAGATGTAATGTGCAGCGGTCACCGGTGCTAATTAGTGCACTTAGCCTGACAGAGGAAAATTCTGAGTGGTTAGCGAGGATGTGGTCTAACTGGAACTCTAACGGGTCCCAGTATGAAAGATACGGAGAAGGTTGGAAGATGGATGGGTAGGTGCTGATGTGCGGTTAAAGTCACCCACAATAATGTAAAGATTCTCACCATAGATAGGGACAACGAAAACAGCAAATGATTCATGGGCTTTTTAAAGGCAACAACTTGTTGACCGAACAGTGCATGACTCCTGTGATGGATGACTTTAGGACACTATACCACATGCCTGTATGAATGCAAGAAAAGGGGTATACTCCACAGTTCTGAAGACCCACTACACTATCAGGGACAACCGGCAACAAAACTCGGAAACTTGGAGTCGTGGAGAATCATATGAGGTTCCAATAAGTTATGACTCGATCAGTAGTGGCATATGAGATGATCGCTTACTTGGAATTTAAAATGTACTTGTTACCTTGGTCAACAGTGCCTGTGGCATAGACACAGAGAAACGCGCAAGAAAAAATCGGAAGGTCCACACTTAACTGTGCCATTAGGAAGAGTTTCAAGAGCATATAATCAGATTTACAAAAACGCCGAAACGCGGATGAACAGAATGATGCAACGTGCAAAAATGAGTACTGTTTGAAATACTGTCAATGAAAATTGAGAAGACAACTCACCAATACGTTAATAGCTGTGGGGTTCTAATTCAAAAGGTTTTATACACAGTTGAAAACTTCCTTAAAATTGTGATGATGAAGGTTCGAACAAGTGATTTTTGGGCTGAGATAACTACCCAGTGAAAAGTCGTCTGCGTAGGACCAATCAACAATAGTATTTCTATCAAATAATTGATGAACATTGTTATAAAATTACCAACACGGAGCTCAATGCTCAGGGAAGATAGTCGCGAGGGTCATGTTGCGACAATGGTAGAGGCGTTATTATTTTGCTAAAGAGCGCGCTAATTAGTTATTGACTTGTGAAACGTAGAAAACTAGCAACACCTGACTCAATCAATCCCACTGCTACAGTTTTGAAACAACTAACGTTTTGCACAGCAACTTGATGGTATTTTAGTGCTTTTATGTATCTATTCTGAAAGCAGAAAATATGTTAACGATGGGGAAATCAGTTTGACAATTTTCTAGACAACACTAAAATTCCAGGGCTTTATGTGTAATTGGATGAGAACACTAAGTACTAAACTACGAACATCGCCAGTATAGGTCAGATCCACGACTGTGGTTCTCTGACAGAGCCCTCGATCTGCATACTTGCGCCCGCCGCCTAGAAGACCCAATGCATTCTTAGGAATAGCTAACAACCTGACCTTGAAATTAGGAACTGGGAACCACATAAGGTCCCAATAGGTCAGGCGTGGTAAAGAGTCGGACGGTAGTGGGTTGCCGTCGACCAACGCCTGCGTAACCGGCAGTGGTGTGATTAAAACTCCTGACTTATGAAGTGGTAGATAAACGCTCTAAACCATTCCATCATCACCGGGCAATTCAGTGAGATTTCAGGTTTAATTCTGGCTGAAATGTAGGCGTCTGATTTATAAAAGACCCTAAATACAAAACAAAAAACCATAGTGTAGTCGCGCGCTAGATTTGATGTGCGAATGTGGACAGAGCTCAAGAGAGACACGAAGGATGCACTAAGCGTTTCTAGTTGAGAGTCAAGTGGTCTCGGTGGCGTCTAGCATATATCCCTTAAAACGAGACGTCAGGTTTTTGACAGTGGTACACAAAAACGACTGACGTATACAATCCTCTCCATTAGCCGATGTCCCTCCCATTCTCACGTGAGCACATAATTGAATACGCTGTTAGTCGTTTTTCTAATAGCCCTCTGACTTGTCAAAGTTCCGTTCGGAAAAGTGTTGCACGCTTTTGAAAAAACCATACCTCAAGGCTGCCTCTGGTTCAAGAGCAGAAATAATGCAGAAAATGTCGATCTGCATTTTGGATTCAGGCCTTAGCTTCATGTACTTAATGGAGTAACCGGAACGACGAAGTAGCATTGTGTAGGCACGAGGGCTTGTCGAATTTGGCAGGCGATGTGTGTCGACTTTGCTCCGGATGCTTTATTCCTAAATCCGTCTAACCGAGGTTTTTGACCGGCGTTTGTTTGCTGAGGCAGTTTCAGTCAGGGAAATCAAAATGTAAATCAAGCTTACGAAAACTGCCAAGTCAATTTCGACACGCATTGTCGCCTTTTTGACACCATTTTTTATTCTGTGCATACATGAGTGCAAAAAAGGGTGTGTATACCCCTATGAGCAAAAGAGATGACTGCACAGTCACGAAGAAAACTTATCGTGGAGAACCGGATGAGGCTATGGTGGGTCAATGGTAGTAACCGTAGATTTAGTGCTAAAGCTGATTGATGGTCGGAGGGGAGAGGGGTTCGAATGTCAGACATAACAGCCGGAAATTGAACTAATTCGACCAACAACGACTAAAATATCTGCAGGCTTCTCACGATCTATAAGACCTAGTGTTTTGGGCTATTTCGGTCTTTAAATTTCATAGTCCCATGGCTAGTTTGGGAGTTCTTCCAAAGGAGGAGGGTTAACTACATCAAGCCCATCTGAGAATGTTGCCACGGTGTTTTTCACCATTAGTTGTTGGTACTTCGTGCAAACATTGTGGGAAAACATTGCGAATGGTGCCAATGAGGTCATAGGTTATGAAAGTGTGATCGAATTTACCATGTGGTATTACTATATATGAGTGATTTGTAACGCTCTATGAAACGATGGTGAAAGACAAACAGGTTATGGGACTCAGCTGCACTTAGAGTGCTGCTCAGAGTAACAAAAACTATTGCTGCTCAGTGGTTTCCTTTTGAGCAGTCCAATGGACAAAACTCATCAGAGGCTTAGCGTATGTTGATACTCAAGACAACGGTAATGCATCGCTGAAGGCCTACCTCGGCCACATTTTCGTTTGGGGCCCGAAAAACCATGTTCCATTTGAAGCTTTTAAAATCGCTCTTTCACTAGTCATAATTGGTTATCAAAACCTTCAACTCTAGATGAGGTTCAAATTGACCCCTTTTCATTCGATAAACTGCTGTTCTATCTCTAGGTTATCCGTTCTTGGTAACTTGGTGGTTTCTGTGCTGTATTCCCGAGTCCGTCTCGGCAGCCGCAATCCAGATAATTTCTTTCTAGCCTCAAACTAATTATTATCCTTATTCTTGTTGTAGACTCTTGTACTACTCGGTCACCAGGTCAGTGTGAGAGGCTGACTATCGGGGCTTCATCTGACCTTTTAATTTGATGACATAGCGTCATACTATACAAAACCAAGTGTAGCCTAAAAATTAACAGCTCCATAGAGGGTCTAAATCTCCAGAACGGGGATTAACTACTAAGAGGTTTGAAGGAAGCGTTCTATTCATGCCTTTTTGATCGTGATGCAGATCCACTCAGCCCACTCCGTCCCAGCTAGATATACCGGTTCTCAGGAGCCTTGTCTCATTGACATTTTCTTATCAAGAATCGCCAAAATGTTAAAAAACAATGTTTTTATCACTCCTCTACGGATAAGCGTTATCCTTGGCAAAAACAAGTAATCAAATGATAATCGAGTGAATTTTTCTGTCCCCAATAAAAACAACCTCTTGGTATTATTTCACAGGATTGTGCGGTTTACTCTTCCACTAAAAATAGTTACAGTACAGTAAACACAACTTCAGTTTAAACTCACTTTCACTGTTCGAATCCAAAAATGATGGCACGCGATTCTCGTTTATCACCAAACGTGCTGGACAAGGGACGGTTGCATTTCGTAATCGTTGTTTTGGAGAGCAAGACAAATGTCGTCCAATATCGAAGACATTTTGTTGCGCTTCCATACAAAGGTGACAGTGATCATCTTCAAAGGCCATACTATTTGCTAACACGAACGGGATGCCAGCGTGGACCCACAGACGGACAGCTGTCGTATTCTCGGACCCCGTTAACTGTTTGCGAAACCGCCAATCCAAATAGGGATGAATTCTAATGAGGGTCAAGACAGGATGGGGAATGAGGAAAAATTTCTTTCTGGGCGAAATTATATATATATATATATATATATATATATATATATATATATATATATATATATATATATATAGTCGTAAACATTTTGTTGTTCCTTTGTGTGAGTGACATTTTTCTGAGTACGGGGCACTAAGTTCAACAAACAGACCGTAGAGCATTCGCGCCACTGACTTCTATTCTGAGCCATATCCCTCAACGTCTCTAACCGGTGACAATCCTCATCTCTTGGGCCCCAACCAGGGAGCTGCGAAGCATCAACCGAAGTCAATGCTGATGCCAGCTTTTTCACACCTCCATGCCAAGTCATGGCCTGGGGGGGGGAATACAATGTGTTCGGCAATTTGATTTTTGACCAATGTTATCAAGTTTGGTGCTAATACTAATATTTATAATGTGATCATGAATATTCACAAGTAATATATTGTGCAAGTAGTGAAATGATTAGATTATCAATGGTTTTGATGTTTGCCATAGTTTTCATATATTCCTAATAACTAAGGTCAGAGTTAGGGTCGTAAGTCTCTGATCGCCATAAACAGTTTACGGAGGAGAATGTTCTTTTTTCTACTAATTACACACCCCTTCATCGAAGGGAACGACGACTGGATCAAGAAGCTACCTAGCTGCCTATTAGCCTACAGTAGTACGGTCCATTCGTCAACTAATCAAACACCAAGTTAGCTAAAAACCGGTCAAGAGATCCGGCTACCCGTCACTATTAACCTTCCCATCTCGATAGTTAAATGTGAGTAAACTGCTCGATTCTATCAAACGCGGAGAAGCTGGCTCGCACACACCTAAAATCGGCTCAGAGGTGTCAGAAGGAGTATTACGACAACAGGGAATTTGGAACACCGCTACAATTAAATGATCTGGTGTGGCTCCCTAGTAATGCCCACGTGTGGCGTACCAGGAAAGCTATCGTGATATTGGGAAGAGCCTTTTGTAGTTGGAAAGATATTGTCAGACTGCACATGCGTAATCAGCAATGCGTCTCACTCTGGTCGTCCATCGTTCGTGGTCAACTTTATTAAACTCAAACCTTACGAAAGTGTATTTCATAGGGATAGTGGTATAGTGCCACCAGTAAAATGAGAATTAGAAGTTCATCCAGAGAGAGGGAGAGCTGTGGCTCCGAGTACGGAGCCAACTGAGGGAGAGTACAGTGTCGTTGCGATCAAGTCGCCTTCATCTTGTTGAGCGTTAAAACCCATAGCGCAGCAAAAAACCAACGTAAATTAGAGGAGACTTTGAATAAATTAGTATCATTACCCGATGGTCTGATATATCCTAATTAAGTCACGAAGTTCGAAATATACAGAGTAATTTTCGAATGCATCACAAGCGACACTACCTGTACTCCTGGAGAACATTCTGAGACATGTAGGGATTCTGTTCGAATTTATCTTTCTACATATCTCATAGTTAATACATACATTAAATTTCTAGCCAGAACACTTCAGTTCATTTATAAAATCGGCGTGCGCATGAATCAAACTCACGCGTAATGAAACCCAATATCGTGATTGCCCACCAGGTTTTTAAGCACAATTCTCGAGCGATCATGCGCAAAAATCCGATGGTAACGCACCAACTGTTTATGAAATTCCACATCATTCGACCAAAGTCCTTCGTCAAAGAGATCGCCCAAAATGAAGACCACCCGAGGAGTATGGATAAATGTGGCTGCTGCAAATGCACGGGTCATCTGCCAATCTCTTCGAAAGATGAGAAGAAAAAAAGGACGGTGTTGTATATTACTTCAGATGATTAAACAGATGCTGGTGAAGTTGAAAATGCTATCCAGTTAGCAGTAATACAACCGAACGAGAGCACCACATAAGCATATGTTCCGGATTCGATGAAATTATTTTAATATGCTATTAGTAGTTCATTATTAATATTATTATCCAGGCTCAATCACAACTGTTAAGTACTTTCCAGCCGACGAAACAACTATTCTACATATCAAAGCCAACTAGCAACTCAAATAAAACTCTGTCATTGATAGTTGAGGCATAGCGAATAAGGGAACTAAATAATTCCTGGCCGACGACAACCCAAAAGAAATTGAAAACTGGAGCGGAACCCTGGATGAGACTGACTACGACAGAAGTCATAATAAGATGGACGTGAAGCTCCAGTGGTGATTATTTACACAAATGCGATGGATTTGATCGCATGACATAAATTTATTGAGGTAGATTAGAAACGAGATTGGTGATGCATAAACCCCCAGAAAAAGTGATGCAGTATTTCTGTTACTAGATGTATTTGCACCTAAAAACACCCAATTCGAAGGTTTTCAGAAACTCTGTCCTTCGGTTGAGCACTTTCAGGAGTTTACCTAAGTTGTCTCAACCATCAACCTGCGTCACCAAATCGGAAGAACAAGGGGAAATAACGGAAAATAATGGCGCGGAATTAAAGCCATGAAGATAACGAAACATTCCGAATGCGAGCACACCAGTGACCGCGGAAATTAGCAATTTTGTTGAATGTCCCCAACCAACCAATACGGTGTTCTAATGAACCCCAGTTTTAGAACGTAATAAATATTTCCATACCTTATACTCCTTCATGGTCTGACAACCTCGACTCACGTTCGAAGACTTAGCTGCCTCGGAAAACAATACATACATGAGTCTGTCTCTGGGCATGCAAAAAACATCAATTAACCAATGTAGCCTGTTTAGATTAGGCGGTTGCTCCAGCAGCTGACAACAGAGTGCTAATACCCTACGCTTAACCTCTACATATTTGTATACCGTTCGCCCGTAGACGCCATTTTTCTGAACCAGACAAAAGAACCGACCTGATTACTGCAGCGTACACTAGACCCACGATAGATGAGCGGATGTCGTGTTGACGCCACAGATGACTCGGGTTGGCAAATGCTAAACAAGCCTTCTGCGGACGCGAAGTCACTTCACCCGATAACCGACCCCTAGTTGAAATACAGCTACATAGATAACAGTACTTGCCTACTTGGTCTATAGTCACCCCAGATACCGAAACGTTTGGTATTATTTTATCTTTACGAGACTATCTCCTGTTACATGACAAACCTGTTCTATGAACATTTTGCTATCAAATGAAAAAACGGAGACGGTGGGCCTACTGAAGGTGTGCCTGTGTTCTGAAATTCGTCGAAGAACGAAGACGTGATCAACACAACCTCGACCAGGTCTAGATCCAGCCTGATTTTCGCGCGAGCATTGATCGCGAGGGTGTGATAAGCGATCGAGAATAATATCAGAGAGCCATTGAGATTCGATGATAACCAGACTTATTATTACCGTTTGGTTAATTCAACGTAAAATTATGCTGTTCCACTTTCCCTCTGAGGCCCATATTTCATCATAGTTGTGGCCCACTAATAGTAGATAAATAAAAGGGTTTTACCTGAATTTTTAGCGCTGCTATTGATGGCATACAAGCGAACTACAAGGGTAATTATCATAAAACGTCACCATTGTTTGCTAGTTATTGTACATATAAAATTATATGGTTTCGCGCTAATGCTGTCGTGTCGTGTACGAGTACAAATTATGCTTATCGGACACCCGTAAGCATCACAATCGACACTACCTTTATATGAAGTTAGAACAGGACTGGCGTGTGATATATTTCTCCCTGTCTCGTCAATTGTGCGTTTAATACGCCTTTTCTGTTCCATAAATTCACCATATGCTCTCAATGAGTTTCAGCTCATATACCGCATATACTTGTCGGATAAAGCCGAAAATCTAGACCTCCTGTCTTCTTACTTCTTCTCTCGGACGCTACGGCTCAACGATGTGTTATAATACGGTGGTGGTCGAGTTGCTTGGAGCATTTAGTCACCACCTCTGGGGTTAGACTTCCAAGTTGGGGTCCACGTGATCCGCCTGCCAAATGGCTAAGTGTCGTGGTCAGTGGCGTAGTTGCATTCGGACTCCTTCCGTGTCCTCTTGATTTATACTTGGTACTTTGACTTTTTTGAGCTTTTATCACTATGTTCTTATTCTTTTCGCCCTTTACTGGACGATACTGGAAAAAAGCAAATGAAACCAGAGCATAGAAGTGCAAAGTAAATGGTTGAATAAAGTGGAATGAACTGAACCTCTGAGGTTCGAATTCCTGCTACCACTAGTCACTTTGGTGGTACACAGTGATCCACTGTCCTCCAGCTCATTGGCCTACCTGACTCATTAGGACCGTATGTGGTTCTCCGTTACTACAAGCCTGAGGGCCGGGCTGCTGGCTGTCCCTAATAGTGAAGCAGGCCTTTATGGCTATAGGGTGTACCTTTTTTACTGCACCCATGCGCAAGCAAATTGTAGGGGAGGATGCTTGGGCAAGAGAACGATGCGAATATTAAAGCGAACAGACGAACCAACCGAGGGCCACAGACAAAAGAACAGACGGCGAATATGTCGGAGGCTTCTCGAAGCAGACAAAGGGAGGTATACTGAATAGCAGAGGGGAAGAAGCGGGACCTCCGGCAACTAGCAAGACAGCCCAGGTGAGGGGTTGCCGATCGAGCCGTCATCTGGGACAATCGGACCAGCCGAATAGAAATGATGCCAAGAGAAGCAAACTATCAGCCACGTGCAGGAGGCCAGAACGCAGCCGAAGCACTCAAACAGCCTCAAGGGTAATGTTGGTGCCGCGCAGTCTGTAAAAGGGCCTATATAAACGATTGTACGTGTTTCAGGAAGTTGACTTGTTTAAACGTAGGAATAAAAGTATCCTAACCCGTCTAGTCGTCCTTGTTACAATATACTAAAAGTGTAATGTTGCATCGTAAGATTTCTCAACGAGCTTCAGTCGACTGTAAACTGGTTTTAGAAAAGGTTTCACGCTGTAACCAAAACTTCGACTGAAAACCATCATTTCCGACGACCGTGTGTCAAACGCTCACGTAGGTACGCATACCTGATGAGCGGCAACAACCGCGAAACCGGTCGTGTGCTTCCGGGAAATTTTGTCTACACGTTAACATATTACTTACTATCAATATATATATATATATATATATATATATATATATATATATCACGGATCTGGTACCGACAACGTGCGCTATAGACCCGCGGTGTGGCACCTGATGCATGCTACAGCTTTGTGGATTTACAGGTGGGAGCTAAATAAATGATGGAGACCAAGGAGATGGAGGATGTCCCAAGAGACAAGACAGTCTACCACCTCAGATGCTGCCCCTCTCAGACACCACAACCCAGTCCTGTATCAGCATCTTGCTTTTTGAAGGTGCAAAACGCATACTGAACAATGCTACGCAGTTATCCAAGCTGTTCAGAAAAGTTCACAACTTACCTGGATCTTCACATAGAACTGTTTCGTCCGGATATCCAAGGTCTGACACTTTCCCATCCGGGAAAAGTTTAATGCCATTGTTCTCACCTGACAAAAGTGCGGTCAGTAGGACCATAGCAGCCACAAAATTAAGCAGAAAAGTGGTGACCCTGACGTACACCACTTTTCGTGGTGAGGTCGGGGAAAAGATCACTGTAAGCCCTAACTCGGCCTCAGCTGTTTATGCACAGGACTTGATGATTGAAGTGAATTTATCTGGTTCACCCTTCAACAAGAAGGAGAGTCAAGGAACTGCGCCGTTAACTGAGTCGAAGGCCGCTATCAAATCAAGAAAAACGGAGACGGTGGGCCTACTGAAGGTGTGCCTGTGTTCTGAAATACGTCGAAGAACGAAGACGTGATCAACACAACCTCGACCAGGTCTAGATCCAGCCTGATTTTCGCGCGAGCACTGATCGCGAGTGTGTGATAAGCGGTCGAGAATAATATCAGAAAACAATTCAGATGCGATGATAACCAGACTTATTATCCTGCCGTTCTCACAAGAAGATCTGTCGCATTTCGTATGAGTTGGTACGACTACCGAATCACACCAACTCTTCGGAACTTGTTCCTCTATCCATATCAAACCCGGGAGTTTTATCAGCGTCGATGACAATGCTGAGTGGCCGTCTTTGAAAATACACGGCGACAATCCATCCGGTCCGGCAGTCTTTTGTCGTTTAAGGTACCTCACCTCAAGCAGAACCTTCCCTTCTGACGGAGGACTAGTATCTACATCCGGAACTCTAACGTTAGTGCGACTCAGTACATCTGTTGTGGGTAAAGACCAGTAAAACTGTTCTACGGAATGTCCCGCCGAGAGATCTAGACTTGCTTTCAATTTCGCACGACTCTCTCCTGCCAGAAGATAAGCCGGCCCCATGGATATCGCAAATCATCACCGACCATGCACGGCGGTTGGATGCGAGCTCAGCTCAGTTTCGCAGACAGACCGTATGTTGTCCGAGAAGCTCCATGTCTTTCTCGACGTCGCTCAACTACGTTTTCAGTTGGAGGCGACAGTGCCATCTTGTACACGGCTCAGGGCAGTGTTTATCTGGACAGTTCTTTGTCGGATCGCTGGAGTATGTGACCGGACCACTGCAAGCAGCGGTGTTGAAAAAGGACGGATAGTTGGTCAATGTTACAGCATCGCCTCCTCGTTTCGTCGTTTGGTAGCATTTCCTGCCCGTTTGTACAAAGAATTCGGCTCAGACACCATTGGTCGAACAGCTCCAGTCTCCTAGTATACTCAGTTCGAAGTGGTCAGGTTTCACACCCGTATGTGAGCACGGGTCGCATAGCAGCACAGTAGACACGAGTCTTCGTTCGAAGGCTTATTTTGTTTGTTGACCACAGCACACGCCAGAGCTGAAGAAACGCTCTCCGGGCATTGACAGTCCTCGATTATACTTCATCCTTCGCCTGATTATTCGGAAGCACACTTGACCCAAGATATATGAACGATGGTACATACTCGATCGCCTGACCACTGATGAACAGTTGCTGAGCTGACGGGCCAGAGTGAGTCGAAAAAGCCTTCGTTTTCACTAAATTGAATTCGAGACCAATAGTCTTTGCGAGGCAATTGTGTCGGATGAGGACTGACTGAATTGTGGTGGATGAATATCCTAGTACGACAATATTGTCCAAAAGCTCCAGTCCGAGATATGCAATGTTGGACTCAACTGGACACCTGGGGGGTAAGCCAAGGCTCTGTTCATCGTCCACTCGGTTGCATAGTTGAGCAACACCGGTGAGAGAGCGTAGCCCTGCATTACTTCGGCACTAATTCTGAACTGAGAATATTCTTCACCTAATATTCGAACACATGCACTAATCTCGGTTCCAAAGAAATCAGGGCGCTTTCGGCCCTTTTTCTCAGGGTGAATGTGACACCATGATGTTCAGCGTTACCTTCAGGCCCACTGTGATAGAGCCAATAAATTGTATGCACCCCTGGAACCTTAACACAGAGTGCCGGAGCAGGACAGTCTAAATTCTGAAAGGAGGTTAATTTCTACGTGGTAAGCGTGTACGTTCGCACTGTAACACTGGCTGCCTAAATCTAGTAGCGTCCTCACATTCCAACAGGCCTTGTCTGTTTTCTACAGTAGAGGGTTCCAGCTGGCTTTCCTGTCACTAAGTACTGCCACTGCTAGTCCACAGTTGCTTATTTAGTGAGCCTTTGCCCACTTTTTACGACTAAGCATCGGTTTGGTGGCCATGCCTCTATCCGTGACCTGAGAACGCGCCCGGTAGCATTCAGCTCTGCTCGAGGTCAGTACAATTCTGACAGCTCTTGAGCCTGAGTCAGTAAGCCGTTCTTCTCTTTGATCTGTTCGATAACACTTGGCTTTTGTGAACCAGAAAAGGCTGAGAATTCTACCGATCACCATAGCCTTTTCCATCTCACAATTCTCAATCTACCACTGCTCGCGGTCGTTTTTCAGGCTCCGAATCCGTTGGCGTTTGAGGTATCTCCGTGCCTCATCAGGAATCGCTTTGCGCGTGTCCAACATTGCAACTGGGGATGCAGATGCACATCGTTCCTGTGTGTGTCTAGTTCTTGGACCTTAGACAGCATTAGCAGCCATAATTGAGACCACTGTGATCTCTGTCCATCGCTCACGTGGATCCTGGGCATTTGACTGCGACGATAATCTGACGGATAATTTTGGAAAACAGATTGATGACTGTCGTGGTAGCAGCTGTGGGAGACGGTTCTTCCCCCACTGACGTAAGCTGAAAGGCGACCCTGATCACTATCTATAGACGTGGATCAAAATGATCAATGGTCTTGAACTGATCCACGCCAACTGTAACCGATAGCAACGTCGTCAACCTAGACCCAACATTATCAAGGCACAGGATGCCAGGTTATTCGGTGTCGTTTTTCGTGTGAGAAAAATGTACTTGCTAGGAATAATCCATGATCGGAACATAGTAGGATGAATCGGTCAACGTTTCAGCACGATTGGCTGGAACGCCAAGTTGGCCTCCTACATGCCTCTCCGTCTCGTCTATGCTTTCAACTTAAGCAGCGAAATCACCAGCAACAACCATTATATTCGTAGAGCGCACGCTGCGGAGAAGTTGAGACTAATCATGATAGAATTCGTCTTTAGCCTCGGGGACACAGAGACGACAAACAACCATCGACGGTACATTCTGTTGTTGTTAGCATGCACAGAACCTTTTAACCGAACTGCACACAGCCGACTGCTGACGGGACCCGTTCGAGCAGTGCAGGTTCACTTTTTATGCTCAGGGATGCCAACGCCAGCCTAGCCACAGGCACTAGACATCGAAAGGCCCGACACACGGGTGAAACGAGAAGCCAAGCTTGAATCTGGGAAGCGAAATTTTATCACTGAAGCTGGGTCGTATGTGTGCGTTTTGAAGACACAACACATTCAACTGGGAGGTTTCGAAAGTCTTAGCTAGGCAAGCCTTTCGCTCCGTTTGACAAGGTTTGTGAACGCTGAAAGCAGCTAAATGAAAAGTATGATAAGGTCTCAGAAATAATTCTATAATTCTTCCATCACCAAGTTGTTATCCTTACCGGAAGTTACGAGTACTCGGTCACGACTCACTGTGGTTCCTCGTATCCAATTAGAATTGATGTACCAGAGGTACAGACAGATACCACATGTTCCCCGTGGGACCGCAGCTGCCCACACCACAGAAAATATTTTCGTTCGGCAACCCAAACTAGAGCCCTTAACTTAAAAGTCCGACCCATAAAGCCGTGGGACATTAACTCAGCACGGGTAACGTGACCGAAGCACTCGTGAAAGAACTTCTTTTGGTCTGTCGCGTGAAAACTGACCACTGTACCTTTCGTGATCGCATTTGTTTTGTTATCGATCCACTTTTCGGATTTAGCCCCTAATTTCATGCAACCAATGGAAAAAGCAGAACGTGGACGGGACAGCGTTTTCTTAGCTGGGGGCTGCCCAGCTCAGGCGGGCGATAGCTACCCAAAGAAGTGCGATGAATTCTTCTACCGTCGAGAGAAACCCCATGCACTACACTCCTACGCCCATCTAGTGGAAGATTTTAGATCGGTAAACTGCTTCTTTCGTTGCATATTTGCTGGAGTGTTCTCTCCAGGAGCACAGTGGTTAGAACCAGATGTTGCCCATCAACTAGTTCAGAGAATGGGCTTTGCCCGGTTTCTACCAGTCAATCTGTCAGGCATGATTGCTCCTTGGGTCACGGAGGCAGGCAAGCCATCACACCACGTTAAGGTGCAGTCTCGTAGTGATGGCCGCCAAAACTTGGCAGCCCTTGGCCCTTAGGATGCAGTTCTGATAACGTTTGGCTTCCTTCGATTGGCGCACAAGGTTAAAGATCGAACTATAAAAACATATTCAAAAACTTCAACTAACTGATACTAAATTGATACGAAACATCAAAGCTTCAAGTGAGAACACAGATGAAGCTTTCATCTATCATGTTCCTGACATTGTTTAAAACTTAAAAGCCATCACTGGTCAACACGATTAGGCTTCTAAAACAGCTGCATTAGCATCGTAATCTTGTCAGCTACCGAAGCCTCTGGTTATCTTGTATCCTAATGAACTCCGAGTACAGCTCCAGTAGGACTCCACGGATGTTAATGTGGTTCAATACTACATCAATTAATTAACGCAGAAACAATGGGTCCCTGTTATCTCAGCTACACTCACTCGTTCCTGCAGATATCGGAAGGAACGGTTTACACATGTTTGCTGAACCAGTAGGTATTGATTGGAATTGGAACAGAGATGGCCAATCCAAAAGACGATCGGAATGAATGGAAAATTCAACCTGTAGACTTGGTCACGCAAGACCTGCAGACACCCCGAATGCGTTTCCCAACTCAGCGGTCAGAAGAATTCGAGGATATGGCCGCACATAGCGACCAAAGATACTCTATTTAGTTCGTAAAATATTCCTATAGCCGGGATTTAGAAAACGTAACGTACTGAACACAAAAGTACCGAAAAGACAGGTCTGTATTTGCGACATTACGTTTTCCAAACTCTATTTACTCGATCTTTTCATTGTACTTGTAGTCCTAGTTCCTGTTTTCACACTGCAGTAGGATATTGCGCCCTAAATAATAACATCACAGACATCCGATGAACTCAAATCAGAAACTGCGGAGATTTATCTTCATTGGTATTCGCACAACAATCGTGTCTTGGGCCAAAATAATCTAATCGGCAACGGATGAGCAATAATTGAAAGTAGACCTTTCACTAGTTTGAGTTAGAACGCGAGCTAATACGCGAACGGGTATGGATTTATTACATCACAAGGCATCCGAAGATGAAGTAGGTCGATCTTGGGGTCAACCGGCAGCACGAAAACCTAACAATCAGGAGAAGCAAGGCATATCTTGTCAATGCCTTGGGTCAAGAGCAATAAGAACTTTGAATCAACGAAAATTGGGTAAATAAAATTAATAGAAAGGTGAGAGATTTGGGGGGGGCAATATTTCTACCGTAATCCGCGCCTTCATTTTGGGGAAATTGAGTTGTCTTCACAATATAGGGTTTAAATAAAAGACGCCAATCAAAACTACCGCATTCTGTGCATGATTATTGACTATCCGAAATTAAATCGAAAATAAAACTAAGGTGTCCGAATAATGGTGCCATGGATACATGAAGAAACTCTACCCATCGTTTTCTAACTAAATGTATCTGAAAGTACATCGATAATTTGTGTGGCAATAACCATACCATATCTTACGAAAATAATGTCTGAATGAAATATACATAACAAAACGGTAAATGAGTGTAGCGGAAGTGGCACGCTCCTCAAAGGCTCACAAAACTGCTAGGGATAATCGGCAAACCGGCCTGAGACTTGCAGTAGTGATGAACCACAAAGCAGAAATAGGCCAGGTATAGCAATGAGTCCGACATGGGATGGAAAACAACACAAGGTATCAAAATTTCAGGCATCTTAGTGCGCCAGTACACAGCGCAGCAGCGCAATATCAAAAGTTGATTGATAGAGGTGAAGCTTGAACCTCGGATTTCAGCTACGTTGGTCGCCCACTGATAAGGCCGCATGAAGGAAAATATTGCGAGCGACTCATGTAGGTCTCCGATAGACCAGAAGCATGATCAGAGGTGAATAACTATGACAAATGTACACTGAAGTTCTAGAAGCTGTGCACCCATCATCATACGGCGCCTCCAAATGCCTCATCATGGTCGGGGGTGGGTGTTTCAGTCTCCGAGATGGCTACTCATCCTGAACACCACTCGAAACGCTCCCAAGTGACCGTGTGTTTAACACAGCTTCTACTGAGGAAGTCCTACTCACTGCCTTCTCATGGTGGAGGTGTTCTAACTAAATTGATAGGACGAAAGTGAATGCCCGGCGCTCTCCACCGGGTTGGCTGACCAATAGTCAGTCTCAGGGAGATGGCTAAACCCTGATTTCAAACCAACCACGGGTGGCGTATGAGACGTACAACGGTATGCTTACCGACATCTATGGCGGAGAGGTGCACTGGGCACCCAGGATGTTTGGCCTCGTCCGAAGGGCGAATGAAAAGAGGAATCAGTCACCGGCCTCTAGTGGGTTACGGACCCCACATTTCGTCCCGCTATCTTGCAGGCTAAGCTTTGGATAGCTGAAGGCTCCGGTTGTGGATCCCTAAGAAAACCGCTTGCTTTGGCTCGGGTAACCTGGCAGTATCGCGCCCACAAACAAATCATGGACTCGGATTATCTATCCCTTCTCCCCCCCCCCTCCCTCCGATTGTACAATGTTTTGTTTGGCAAACAGTCTGAAATCAGACAGTTGTCAGTATATATATATATATATATATATATATATATATATATATATATATATATATATATATATATATATATATATATATATATATATATATAGCCGGCGCCTATTTACAAGTGTCATGCTTACAGATCACATACAAACAATTTTGCAGTAATCCGTATATTTCAGAAATACTAAAACAAATCTGTTTGAAAACTTACCGGCGCATTCTATCAAAATAATGTCCTTTATAAACGCCCACAAGATGAGGATCGGCCAGCACTAGGATTCTTAAAACCTCAGTGTCACTCATCTGAGTACTCAAGACAGGCCAGGAGCATTGCATGATAAAAATGTAGTAAATAGTGTATTCACAGAACAGTGAAAGCAACGCGAATGAGAATATCACAGTAAGGATTCGCCGCATGCAACGCCGAGGGCAGCACTGAGACACGCGCATAGCATGAGAATTCGTGAGGTAATCCAGGGACTTTGAGATTTAGGTGGAGGATTTCTGGGTCTTCAATCGTCTTCTTTTCCGTGAGTGCCACCAAGCCGGAAAAGAAGTCTGTGAATAATGATGGCAGTCAACCAGAACTGCAGAAAATAAAGATTTAATTTCATATCTCGTTTCATGAGAAAATCAAGAATGTAAAGTAAAACATGAAAATAAGCACGCACATATAAGCAAGAGGATCAGATGAAAACTCCTCTTTTTGTTATCAATGACTGCTAGCAATGTCAAGCTGAATCAATCGGAACAGGAAAGAACTATCAGTAATAGCGTCAACTGGAGAGAGAAGGCGCGTGAATACAAGCGTCACTGGTTGCAACACCAAGACACATTTTCCAATACACTGTAACGCTGAGTGGGTGAATCTCCTGGAACAAAAACAGAAAGCTTTAAATGGCAAGTTCACTCCTCAGGCATTTCACACTTTTCCTCCATGTCGTGGTTTGGTTACCTTCTTTCCTCTCCCAATCACCATGAGCCGCTGTGAACAGTGAACGCCAGGGAATTCGGTCATCTGGCATGCGCAAAATACGTTCAAAATAACTCACCCCGAGGAGCCTTACTGTTTCGCATATGTTTGTTCATGTGCCTGATACTATGAATTAAACCTGCGTATTCACCATTGTACAACGCTGAACAGCAGGGCCATTGACCATTACCTTTCTCATCATGTTGCATGTAGTTATGGAAAGAATGAACATACAAGATGAAAAGGGTATGGACCTACAAAGGTGGGAAAATGAAAGAATGCCGCAGTTGACAGAATAAACCCTCTAACGGTACAAACGCACATTGATCAGTCAGTGTGGACTACCTTTCCGTTACTTTATTGCTCGGGACTATACGAACATGATGACCAAAATGGTGTTCCACAAGAATCGTGAGAAAGGAGGCGGTCGGGAGTGGTAACGCTGTTTGTCTTTGAGAGAGCGTGCAACAGTAACGGTTAAACAGCAACCGCGACTGCTCGGTTAAAAAAATCTGTGTTGAATGGATGAACAAAGTTGAGTCACGATACAATGACCTGTCGATAGAAAGCCATCAGAGACGCGCTTTGATTGCGGCTAATATCTAGGTGTTCACAGTCCAGGAATTCCGTGCTAGTCGTTTCTTGTATTGTTTATTTGACATCGAATGACCGATAGTGAGACAGTCGATTTCTATACTTTGCGTTCCACCGTCGGTGCTCCGTGGATAAGACGGGTCGAGTGCCGGATATCAAGCCTGGAAACTGTAACCTTGTTAATTTTTCTGGACATATGAAGTGCTGCCAACCGGTAATATGCTCCCGCACACCGATGCAGACGGCCAAAACGGTGAATCTAACCGCGGGTCTCGTACGCTCATGAACCAGACTGTTTCTGACAAGTACGAACTTCTGCCACAAGAAGCGGCACAGACTCACATGAATTCCTCCTTCGTCTTCACAACGGTGGACTCAGATTGAACACATTGTTACTGATCACTGATGGCGTGGACTAATTGAAGATTGGCGTTCATTTTGGTCTACGCCTGTGGAGTCAGATCACACCTTGGTACGTGCTCGCTTCTGTTTACGTCTCATCCGTAGTCACACGAACGTGAATGCCACTCGTCCGGCGCAGTTGCTTTTGGACGATAACCAGCGATACAATTTCCAGACGGAGCTGTCTACGCAGTTATCGATGCAGCCGGATGTTCAGGAGCCAAATGAACGTTGACAACGGAACAAGGAAGCTTTGTATGCCGTTTCGAATGTCACCCAGAACTCTGGTTCGAGTAGGTCTCACAAACGATGGATATCTTCGACATCAGTTGCTCTGTTGGACGCATGCAGATCCGCCCCTCCGGATGTCAAATTCAATGGAGTGCGTAAATCCCTGAAACGCCAGAGAAATTTCCGTGAGCAGTGGTGGATTTCGAAATGTAAGGAAAAGGAAAAGGTTGCGTCCATTGGCAGTGCTTGCAACCTTTTCCGCTTGATTAGAGGTACCGGTCTACGGATGTCCGGTGTAAGTGAGTTAATTGAAAAATCCAACGGCCCACTAATTCACTTTCAGGGTTGTCATCTGGAACGTTGAACGAGCACTTTAAGGGGCCATTCAGTTGGCTCTTTTCAACGATGGACCTTCCGAATATGCCTGCAAACGAAACGATGCAGGTGGATATCAGTCCACCATCAGAGATGGAGATTATGCGGGAGATAGGTTACTTGAAAACGCATAAATCCGCCGAACCGAATGGGTTGTCTCCATCTTTTTTCGAAGGGTGGAGGCAAGGGTTTGGATTCGGAGTTAACAAAACTCCTCCGCGTTATCTGGGATAGTAAGTAGATTCCCAGGGAATGGTGTGAATCGGTGATTGTGCCGACTTACAAGAAAGCTGACAGGTCATTTTGTGAAAACCACAGAATTAGGTTGGAAAGTATCGCGTCTGAACTGCTCACTGATCTTATTCTCCACCGACTATCCAGTGTCCGCGAAATGTGAACGCGTGAGAATCAAGCCTTTATCAGACCCAATCGGGGTTGTATCGATCAAATCTTCACTCTTCGGCGAACCTCAGAGCACAGACGCATCTTCCGTAGACCCATAATCTGTGTTTTTCTTGATATGAAAGCGGCGTTCGAATCAGTCGATCATACAGTTCTCTGGCACTGCCCATCACCGAAGGATGTACCACAGAAGTTTAATCTTTCTTTGAGGTGCTTGTATACAAACAGCCGAAGCCGAGTTCGTGCTTACGACGATCTTTCCCCCCAGTTTACCACGGAAAGTGGTGTTCGTCATCATCATCATCATCATCGTACAACCTTAAACAGTAGGGCAAGCCCCACTGACCACTGCCTTTCTCACCATGTTGCACGTTGAATTAAAAAGTATGAATATACAAGATGGACAGGGACTGGACCTACATGGGTGGGAACAGGAAAGAATGCCCTAGTAGCCAACACACGGAATACACAGTCTAACTGTACAAACGTACACCGATCAAACATTCTGATTCGATAGAAAGTGACAACACGATCTCCACTGTTCGCGGTTCGCAACCATATCCTTCAGTGTCTCCAGCCAACTGGTAGACGGATCTTTTGGACCCCAACCACGAAGACGTGAAGCACCTACTTTTCCTAAGTCTGCTGTACATTTTCTCATTCCTCGCTGCCACGTCATCTGTTGACCTCCACGTGGTCTCTTCCACTCCTGAGGAGGAACGGAGAATAGGACACGGTACGGTAGACGTGTGCTTGCCATACGTAACACGTGCCCCAACCAACGAAGTCTATTAAGTTGGTTACGCCGTGACAAAACGTTCTCTGAATTAGTACCCAATACTCGCTTTCTTACCTCATCGTTGCTTACTCGGCTATTCCACCCAATCCTAGCGATACTACGTAAACATCGATGGTCGAAAACCTCAAGACGACGAATATCTTCAGCACGCAGATTTCAAGTTTCGCAACCGTACAACAAAACTGAAAGCACTGCAGCACAGTATACACGACCTTTCAACTTCAGTGAAATATCGGATCGGCGCCACAAGTGCTTCAGTCCAGCGTACGCCGCTCGAGCCTTGGATATCCGCGTACTCACCTCTACTACTGTGCTCCCATCCGTCGTCACGCAGCTACCGAGGTAGGCGAAGTGGTCGACAACTGACAGCACCTCCCCATCGAGCATCAAGCTCGGAATCGTTGACGTTCAGTCTTGTAACATCACCTTGCACTTTGAAGGTGCAAAGCGCATGCCGAGTGGAGCTACAGCTCTTGCGAGATTATCTAGTGCACGCTGAGCATGTTCCGTGCATTCGAACAAGCAGACAACGTCGTCTGCGTAATCTAGGTCACATAGCTTTTCACTATCTCCTAGTTCGACGCCTACATCCTGAAGATTTTGCAAAGCACTCTCCATTATTTCGACCATGACGAAGTTAAAAAGGAATGGAGATAAAGGGCATCCCTGTCGAACACCACTGGTCGTTTCGAATTGACCGGATAGTTCACCGTAAACCCTTACGCGGCCAGAAGTATGAGAATACAATGATCTCATTAGGTTCACGAACTTCTGGGGCATACCTTTTCGATGAAGAGTACTGAAAAGCGATGTTCGATCAACTGAATCGAAGGCGCCTTTCAGGTCTAAGAAAAGCATTATTGTTGGTCGGCGGTGCGTGTGACGCGTTTCAAGTAGTCGGCGAAGAGTAAAAATCTGGTCGATGCATCCTCGACCTGGGCGGAATCCAGCCTGCTGTTCGCGGACATTCCTCTTGCGAGCCGGTGTAAGACGGTGCAGCAAAATCGAAGCTAATACTTTGGTGACTATCGGGATTAAGCTAATCCCACGATGATTACCACAGTCATTGCGTATTCCCTTCTTGAAGATGGGAACAATCAATGACTCACTCCACATCAACGGAATACGCTCCACCTTCCAAATGTCACGGAGCAAGGCGGTTAGTGATTTTATCAACGCCTCACCATCCAGTTTGAAAAGAACTGGAGGAAGTTCGTCGGGACCTGCCGCTTTCCCCCGCCTTAATAATCGAATACATGACTCTACTTCTACTTCTGATGGGGGCTCAAGTGATACCACCCAAGGAGTCACAGTTGTTGACACGGGAGTAACTACACTAGCGTGCGGCCAGCTAAACTGTTCCTTGAAGTACTCGGCCCGTCGGTCAAGCCTTTGCTGTTTGCTATGGATGGGTTCTCCAGTCCTATCGCAAATCGTTTCACTGACCTAGATGCGCTGTCCACCGGTGTCACGAATAAGTTTGAACAGTCTTTGACTGTTACCTGAAGCAGTTGCTATTTCCATTTCTTCGGCTACATTGACCCACCAATTTTCGCGATCCTTTGCAGCTTTCTCCGCATCTTATTCATCTTCTTACGGTTCGAGAGCTGACGCTTTTGCTCCATTATACTCAGCGACTCTTGCGAGATCTAGTATCTCTGATGGACAACGGATCGAGGACCACAGGCGAAACCTGCTGCTTCGTGCATCGCTTGTTTGATATGAGCCCAATGCTCATCTACATTACTGTTCTCCGTGGATCCTAGCTCATGTTCTAACTTCTGCTCATAACGAGTGCAAACGTCTGGATCACACAAACGTTGCACGGCTAATCCGGTTTGCGGTTTGCGACGATGGCCATGGAGCTGGAGAGATAATCGCATTAAAACTAATGCATGGTCCGACTCTACGTACGTGGACCAGTAAGATCTACAGTTCTGAACAGAACTGCGCCACCGGTAGCTTACGGCAACATGATCAATTTGACTCAAAGTACCTGTAGAGTTAGAGCGCCATGTCGCTGTGCGACGCGAGCTGTGTCGGAAATTTGTGCTAGACAAGAACAATCGATTGTCTACACAAAAAAGGGGAAGCCTATCCCCGTTATCTGTGCGCTCAGCGGGTAAAGCACAACGCCCATCTAAACAGGCTTCTGACACACTGAGTTTGCCAACTTGTGCATTGAAGTCACCAGCTAGCACTACAATGTCGAAACCTTTACTGCTGCGAACGAGAGTGGCGAGGGCATCATAGAACTCATCTTTCTGCAAGTTTGAGCTGCAGTCCGTTGGGGCGTACGCCGAGATCACAAACAAATTGCGTTTAACACAACTATCCTTTCGAACGCCGACTGACCCTTGGAGTCTCACAGCACATAAACGACTGTTAACAAGGATCCAGTCTAATAGGGCAGCCTCAGCCTTGTCAGTCAAGACAATTCCTACACCATGTTGACCCACAGCTCTAGCTGCTTCGTCTCCTGAGGTGCGCAGAATATACCTCGATGAGATACCAGGAGAAGTTAGCTGAATTACACTGCTCGAATCCTGGATACGCGTTTCGCTTAAGCAGCAAACATCAATCTTCAGAGAGTTCATTGTGAGGGCTAGGCACGCCTGCTGACCGACCTGCATGAGTGTACGCACGTTGAAGGAGCCGATATTCAGAGGCTGACGAGGCCTGAGGAAATGTGAGTTACCAGACAGAGGATTATTCCCGACACTATTTGACAGTGAATCGTTGCCAGTATCGACCGTGTTATCAATGGGAGCATTATGGGTGGATAGATGGGGCAAAGAGACGTGGTTGAGGACAGAAGACAAAGGTTGAATAAAAGAGAGAGAACTCTGAGCAGTAGCACACTTATCACTACCCACCCCGCTCGATGCAATGGGCAGCGCGGTCCTGATTAGCCTGCGCGACGACCGATGCAGTATGGAATTCTTTGTATTCGTGCAGTTCAAGGGAGATGTTGGACGGGTACTGCTAGGGTGTCCAGCCACAAAGCAGGAGAACGATTAGGGTCCTCATCCAAAGCCTTTAGTTCTGACAAGAACCTATCCGCAAGGCAGCGGGATGGCTTAGTGGAAGCCCATTTGCTTGGATCAATTATTCTTCCACTGGTTTTTCCGACTGAGTTGCCAGCTCAAATCAACCCCCAACATGGAGGTTGGGGGTCTCATCCACCTGTGCTCTGACCTCAGATTGTTTCTGGCAAGTTCGAACTTCTGCCATAAGAAGCAGCATAGACTCACATGGCGTCCTCCTACGTCTTTACAACGTTGAACTCATATTGACCATATTGTGATTGGTCACCGCTGGCGCGGATCAGTTGAACATTGTCGTTCATTTAGGTCCACACCTGTAAACTGGGATCACTCCTTGGTACGTGCTCGCATTCACGCGAAAGCTACCCATCCTGCGCAGTTACTTGTAGACAATAACCGACGATCCGCTTTTTACACACAGTTGTCTACACAGTTATCGATGCAGCCAGATGAATGCTGGAAACAGATCAAGGAATCCTTGTGTGTCGCTTCAAATAAATCACAAAACTTCAGTTTAAGTGAGTCTCACAAACGATGGATATGTTCGAAATCAGTTGCTTTGTTGGATGGTTGCGGATCCGTCCCTCCGGATGCCAAATTCAATCAAGCACGCAGATCTCCCAGATGCCAACTGAATAGGAGCTTGAAAAATAATCGTAAACAGTGGTAGATTGCTAAGTGATGGGAAATGGAAAAGGCCGTGTTTATTGGCAACATTCGCAACCGTTACCGTTTGATTAGAGGTTCAGGTCCATAGAAACGTGGTGTACGTGAGTTAATCAAGGAATCCGATGGTTCACTGACTCTCTATCGAAGACGTCATCTGGACCGTTGGGCGGAGTACCTTAAGGAACAGTTCAGTTGGCCCACTGCTACGGTGGACTTTCCGCATATACTTGCTGGAGAAGCGAAGCAGGTAGATATCACTCCTCCATCAGAAAAGTGAGGTTATGCGCGAGATAGGTTAGTTGAAAAGTTAAAAAACTGCTGGGAGAGATGCGTTGTCCGTTTTTTTTCAGGTATGGAGACGAAGCTTTGGTTTCGGAGTTACCAAAACTACTCGTGTTTACGGTGATCCTTCACCCGAGTTGATCACCAAAAGTGATGCTTTATCAGGGTTGCCCTCTTCCTTCCTTCCTTCCTCTTCTGTTTTACCTGAATGCAAGCACTATTGACTCATCCGTTCGTATCTCTCCCGGAGTCCCGGGTGCTGACTTTTAACCCCACGTAACAGTTGTTATTTTGCCAAGAATGACTCATATCAGCTTGTTTCACGTCAACTGGAAATGCAAAGTAAGGGTCTGATGTTGTAAACCAAATTGAACGTTGAATTAGATGAGCTCAACGCAAACGTGATCTATCAGTGCCCCGAAGTACGACAATTCTAACACAAATGTACGTCCATACACTTCTATTAGTCAACGAATAGCACTCAATAAGTCTTTTCGAGCCCGCAACAATGACAAGAAGATAGGATAGAGTAAAGATCTTTTGGGATGAAAGTGTTTACTACATGACGAGCATTCCATAACTGAACTGCAGAATATTTAATTATTCATGGCTTTACAAAAGGAATTTAAATGGGCAGACTATTTTGTCTGAGATTTATGTGGAGCATGGGTAGCCTTGATCAACATTCGGAAAGTAACTTGACGGACAGTTTCATCAATGCTTACTAAAACGCTCAATGAGGAATGTATCGAATATAATGTGCGACAGTCATGGAACTGTTCACACTAATATGTTCTTAGGGAAGTCAACCAGTCGATAGGAAGACACTTCTTTATTCCCTTTTCTTTTATTATATAATGTACAATATTTCTGGAAGCAGGACCGCGACCATTAGAGGCTGCCGAATCAGAGAGTGACCAACAATGGCAGGAATCGCACCCGACGCGTCAAGTTCTGAACTCCACGGAGATGACCGTTTGACCATCACCGGTCAAGAAAGGCTTTTCTCGTTAGCAAAAAGAATATGTAGTATAATATTTCAATTTTCGAGCACAGCTGTGTCAATAAGGGCAACATCTACGTATTGTTGCACACGTGTGTTGTTGTTAAGGTAATGTCCTCACGCGAGTGAATGAATACTAATACCAGTTATATTTGTTACCGTTGATTAAAAATATTAACGGTAAACGGAACACGTACCTCGCTCCACTACACACTTGTGCACCCGCAGATGCCCCGACTGACTGAAACTACGAAGACACACGTCGCATCTATACGGTCTCTTTCCCTCATGAACAGTATTCGTCAGGGTTGCCCTCATTCACCCTTCCTCTTCAATTTTGTGATTGAACTGATTCTTGAGATAGCCCTATTCTTGTGTGAGAATAGCGGCGTCGATTTTTGCTCAGAAAGTAAACTGTCTGACTTGGAATACTCAGACGATATTGTTCTTCTGAGTGAAGATACAGGTCAGTTGCAAGCTTTCTTAGATAGCTAAATGACAATGTAGGAATGTTTGGGATGCGTTTTGCACCTTAAAAGTGCAAAATCCTGTTTCAGGACTGGGTGGGCTCAACATCAAACCTCTTCTTGACAAGGAAAGCTCTAGCTGAAGTGGATAAATTTTGTTAACTGGGCAGTTACATCTTACCAGGTGGACAGATATCGCATGAAGTGTCATCGCGTGTACAGAGGGTGCGTTTTGCTTTTGCCAACTTCCGTCATCTGTGGCACCTGCGTGAAATCCGATGGTTTGTTAAGGGTAAGGTGTACAGTGCGGTGGTCAGGTCCGTTGTTTTAGACGGTTCAGAAACATGGCCGTTGAGGGCAGAAGACAGACGAAGACTATCGGTGTTCGAGCATCGATGTTTTTGTAGCACCGCCCGAGTACGGTGGGAAAATCGTATCAGCAATGCTGAGGTTCGACTCAGGGTGTTGGGAACCAGAGGTCAGTCTTTGGATCAAGTACTAAATCTAAACAGGTTAAGGTGGTTGTGGGTACGTGTTACGCATGCCAACTGACAGACTTCTTCGGCGTACGCTGTTCTCTAAGGCCGGTAAAGACTGTAAGGTAGGTCGAGGTGGTCAGTCCATGGCATGGTAAAAACGTATGAAAACCTTGACCTGTGGACTTGGCCATGTAGGACGTGTTAGACTTCTGGGTCTGGGTCCACGTGATCCACCTACCATATGGCTGAAGACATTAGTTCAGTTTAGTTTATTCAACCATTAACCTCGCATGTTTGTGCTCTGGTTTTGGTTGCTACCTTCCAGCATCGTCCAGTAAAGGGTGAAAAGAATAGAAGCATGGTGATAAGGATCCAAAAAGTCAAAGTGCCAAGGGGAAGACGACAAGGAAAGAGTCTGAATGTAACTACGCCATTGACCGCGACACCTAGCCATATCAGTTAATGTCTCCAACCATTTGGTAGGTGGATCACATGGACCCCAACCCAGAAGTCTAACACGTCCTACGTGGCCAAGTCCACTGGTCAAGGTTTTCATACCTGATTGCCATGTTATGGACTGACCACCTTGACCTACCTTCTAATCACCGCCTGCCTCAGAGACATCAGGTGACATGGCTAGATGTCGCGTCCAGTGGCGTAGTTGCATTCGGACTCTTTCCTTGTTCTGTTGATTCCCGCTTGATACTTTACTTTCTTTGGATCTTTATCACTTGATGGTTCTGTTCTTTCTTCCCTTTACGGGACGATGCTGGAAGGTAGCAACCGAAACCAGAGCACAAACATGCGGGGTTAATGGTTGAATAATCTGAAACTGATGAACCATAAAATGCTGCGTTAGGCCCATCCAAAAACCGTCCATGATGTATAGAAATATATAGCTAATAATAATTTTTCTGCCTTATAATCAGTGATCTTACAGTAACTGCTACAACCTAGCAATTGGTCGCGTAGTTTCCTACGAAATGGGTGAAGTGGACGAGATTTTGTAGTTGTCGGCTGTGGCAGAATCTCAAACAAAAACATTCGAAATCGCTGTCACATCGTCCGTTTTTCAACGCGCATACAACTCCGCCGACTGCAGTGCCGACGTGTTCCGTAAACCTCATCATCTCTATGCCCAGACTGGCGCCGCCGCCGACGATAACTAAACCCTGACTGGATACCGTTTTCGAAGACAAGCCAACTCGGTCTCCGTATGGTGTGCCGCACTTGCCAACGAAAATCGAACTCGGTCGATATCTGCAAGGAACGTACTGCCAAACTTCCAGCATGGACATCCACGATCTGGGACATTCATGAAGCCGGCTTACCCTATCCAAAGAGCCAACCGCAGTAAAGTAACGTAACTAAGCCGCGACACCTACTTTGTGTGGAGATTAAGGTTCCTAACCAGTAGACTAAGTAGCGGTATTTAACTAGGTGTGACTGCGCATTTTAGGACTAGATCTCAGGCGTCCTCGGCGATGTCTACAACGAACGATTTTGGGCTGCGTTTTATCGCAGGAAACCGACTCGTACATGACCGCTGTGATGGTGACTAAATACCACCAACATGGATAAATTCGCTACTTGTTCCTGAAAAACAGTCTTTGAAATTTCGCTCCACAAACCACCTCAGAATTTTAAATAGAAGTTTTGGGACTGAAACAGTTAGTGACGACGAGAAAGTTGACCTTTTTCCGCTACCGAGACACAGCTTGCAGTTGACAGTCTTGACGGTGAAATACCTGTCGGTGGCTATGACGTGTAAATTTTCGAACGTCTACTCGCTTCGTTTTGCAAAACATTTCATAAACGGTTTTCTTTTTATACTTCAGTTGATATACTCCATTTATTAAGCGAGCAAAGCGTTCCCCATTCCGAATCCGACTTTTCAGTCATACTGGTCTTGCCGACTCTGTTGCTAGTTCACGTATCAATTTACTCGGCTAATAGACCATGGACCGCTATCATCACCCTGACAAATGTGACACGGATGTGAACTCCCCAAACGCTTTTAAGCGCTGGACCTAGCGGCTTCGGACATTCAAAATCTTTTTAAAACGCGTGCAATCAGATGACTCAGATAATCTGGACATGCTCACCAACTTCCTTTCACCTTCTGCGCATGAACATGTACATGGTAGGAAATCTTCTGAAAAAGCCGTTTCAATTCTTTTGTTTCTGAGTACCGCAGAAGTGTGGTTTTTGCCCGACACCTCCTCGCTACATGTAAACGGGATAGTGCTCAAAATATAGACCAATTCGGCAGAACATCAGGACATTAGCGAAGGAGCACGATTTTCGTCCAGTGACCGATGAACAGTATCGTGATGACGCTATGTACGATGCCCTAATATCTGAGGTGGAAAACCACATAAGGTCCGACAGAAGCCGCACGGAAACAGTCACAGTCCTATAGATCTCACAGCATTCCGTGCGCTGCGGCATCCGCCGTAACTCTATATGCAAATCCTCCACTGGTCTCGAAATCTGAATCTGAGATAACTACGTCTTCCACGCCGAAAAGAAACGTTATTTCTGTGGCTATTCCAGACAGCCTCGCAAGAAATGCTCGGCTACGGAAGCCACATGTAAAGCTTGTGGGTGGATGAGACATTTCAAACGTGCACGTAGATCTAAACCTGTTGCTTCAACATTCCTTTCTGCTTTCAGTCCCATAATATCGTTGGCTGTTACCACTGCTGCTCCTGTCTGCTTGTCTTGAGTGACCACCAAGATTCTTGTATATGGAGAGGAAATACAAGCTCTGAAAGATACTGGGAGTTAGCCGTTAATACTTAACATTGAACATTTCACTCGCGCGACCCCAAAATCAATAGAGCCTCAACATCATTGACTTGCGATATCACAGGCTGCTGCAATGCATCGATTTTCTGTAGGGACATTTCCTATAACAACACTAAACTCTCGGTGACGAGAAATTCTTGCGGGGATGTCTTTCGTGTGTATCATCATCATTGTCATAGCACAGCGTTGACAGACGGGCAAACCTCACTGACCACTGCCGTTCTCACCATGTTGCCCATAGAATTTGAAATCATAAATATACACGATGGACGGGGAGCGGACTTACACAGGAGGAAAAAAAGAAAGAACGCTTTAATAACCAACACATCGAATACAGTCTAACTGTAAAAACGCACATTATTCAGTCAAACGGATTCGACAGAAAGTGACAACACGATCGCCACTGTTCGTGATTCGCTGTGACATCCTTCAGAGTCTCCAACCAACTGGTAGACGGATCTTTTGGACCCCAACCACGAAGACGTGAAGCACCTACTTTTCCCAAGTCTGCTGTACATTTTCTCATTCCTCGCTGTCACGTCATCTGTTGACCTCCACGTGGTCTCTTCCACTCCTGAGGAGGAACGGAGAATAGGACACGGTACGGTAGACGTGTGCTTGCCATACGTAACACGTACCCCAACCAACGAAATCTACTAATCGGGATACGCTGTGACAGAACCTTCTCCGAATTAATACCCAATACTCGCTTTCTGACCCCATCATTGATCCCTCAGCTATTCCACCCAGTCTTAGTAACACTACGTAAACATTGGAAGTCAAAAACCTCAAGACGACGAATATCCTCCGTACGCAGACTCCAAGTCTCGCAACCATACAACAAAACTGGGTGCAGTGTGGTACAGTACACCGACCTTTCAACTTCAGTGAAATATCAGATCGACGCCACAAGTGCTTCAGTCCAGCGTACGCCGCTCGTGCTTTAGATATACACATACTCACCTCTACTACTGTGTTCCCATCCGTCGTCACGCTGCTCCCGAGTGAGGTGAAGTGGTCGACAACTGCCAGAACTTCCTCATCGAGCATCATGCTCGGAATCATTGACGTCCAGTCTTGTAACATCACCCTACACTTTGAAGGTGCAAAGCGCATGCCGAATGGATCTACAGCTCTCGCAAGTCCATCTAGTGCACGTTGAGCATGTTCCGTGCATTCGAACAAGCAGACAACGTCGTCTGCGTAATCTAAATCACACAGCTTCCCACTGTTTCCTAGTTCGATGCCTACGTCCTGAAGATTTTGCAACGCACTGTCCATTATTTCGTCCATGACGAAGTTGAACAGGAATGGAGACAAAGTACATCCCTATCGAACACCACTGGTCGTTTCGAACAGACCAGATAGTTCACCGTAAACTCTAACGAGACCAGAAGTATGAGAATACAATGATCTCAGCAGGTTCGCGAACCCCTGAGGCATACATTTTCGCTGAATAGCACTGAAAAGTGCTGTTCGATCAACTAAATCGAAGGCGCCTTTCAAGTCTAAGAAAGGCATTATTGTCGGTTGGCGGTGCGTGTGACGCGTTTCAAGTAGTCGACGAAGAGTAAAAATCTGGTCGATGCATCTTCGACCTGGGCGGAATCCAGCCTGCTGTTTGCGGGTGTTCCTCTCGCGAGTGGGTGTAAGACGGTTTAGCAAAACTGAGGCTTGTACTTTTGAGACTATCGGTATTAAGCTAATCCTACGATGGTTACTACAGTCATTGCGTATTTCCTTCTTGAAAATGGGAACAATCAATGACTCGCTCCATATTAACCGAATACGCCCCTCGTTCCGGATGTCACGGAGCAAGGTGGTAAGTGATTTTATTACCGCACCTCACCAACCACATTGAAAAGAATCGGAGGAAGTTCGTCAGGACCAGGAGACGAAGTAGCTAGAGCTGTCGGTCAACGTGGTGTAGGAATAGTCTTGACTGACAAGGTTGAGTTACGCCCACCAAAGCACTTAGACAGCTTGGCGCAGACTAACGCGAGGTCGGAGTCAAGGAGGGTGCTCCAATACGACCAGAAGTCTTGTATGCAACCCCGCTATTTGTAGCTAATTGCGATGTGGTCCACCTGGGTTCATTGCTGACTCGAAGAGGGCGGACGCCACGTGGGACACCCGCAATTAGGACGTCTGAAGTTCGTGCTGGCGAGAAAAAGGCGGCGATCTGAACACAGAGCCAACAACCGCTTCCTGTTCTCTAAACGACAGGAGTCAAGGCCAAAAGAGCTTCCCAAATGCACCTCGTTCGAAGACAGCCAACCGACTTAGGAATCCATGTATCCAGCTAAAATCACGATACCACCCCGTTGTTATTTATGTAATAGGTCGTGTAACGTTTGGCAGAAGACATCTTTTATTGCACCTGGGTTGCAATTTGTAGGGACATAAGCCGAGACGGCAAGCAAATTTCGTCTATGGGGAAGGCGTTTGCTTAATTTGCACAAGCCTCAAAGTCTCATTGCGCACAACCGACTGTCAACTGAGATCTACTCAAGTCAAGCAGCCTCAGCCCCTCACTGAAAGCCACACCTACGCCAACAAGATCAGCAACCGCAGCCTCAGCCTCCCCAGGCAGCTGCCTCTCCACGGAATTCTGAATCTCCATACCTGGCCTTCAGGTCAGATCACATGAGGTCACAAGACTCGCGGTTTTGGCCAGTGTAGGTCCATGTTCTTACACACGAGGACTACAATGCTCCCACGGCACTTCGAGTGCCAGGTAGTCCAAATGTTGTGTTTGTTGTGTGATGGACTGCAAGGACAAGAATGAGAAGCAGGTTCACTCTCGAAGGACCGGCAGTCGCGTTGGATAGATTCACTGTCTCAACTTGCTGCCATGCTTACCTCTGAGAGTCTTCAGTGGGAACTACTGGATAAATAAAAAGGCCGCAGTCTGCTGTATTATAATGTGACGGAGAAACAGATGTGTTGCTTCTTGAGAAAGAAGAAAGGAGTGGAAGAGAGAGGTATAACCTGAGGGTATGCCCGTTCGGCTAGTCACATTCCGGAAAAGCCTCATCCGAGCAAGCCATCCAGCCGTCGTTTAAACATGAAGACGCTATTCGCTGCTACTACATGGGGTGGGAGTTGGTTCCACGGGTTCGTTACGTGGTGAGAATTGTGCTCGAACGCTTTTGAAGGCCCCGGGTCTTATCAGTTTGTTTTCGTGTCCCCTGAGCGTCGGTTTGTTACTTAGAACTAATAACGGCCTGTCGGTTTCGGCCTTGTAGCATACAGCCCGTTCGTAACATTGGTTTTCGGTCGGTTTGTTAATTAGCCAATTTGAACGGATCAAAAGTGAATTGATACAAAGGGAATCAACGACCGGAGCGATGTACACTGTTCAATGGGCATTTTATTTCAATATATTGGTTTAATACATTGAAATGCCCTGGAAATCCAGGTCACGGATCGTTCTATTTCATGCCCTTGAAATGGGCAAAATGAAGACAACTAGTAATAAATTATAATTTAGGAGACAGAAGTGAGCATCGTGAAACGTAATTTTTAGGTAGTGACAGAAGCATATCACGTATCCGAAACGATTGGCACAAACCGCTCGGGAACCGTTCAGAAACCACTCAAAAACCAATCAGCGTATTAATAGAAACCGCTGGATGACCGGCCAAAAACCGATCGGTTTCGGAGCGGTTTTGCTACGGAGCTGATTCATTCTTTATTCCTTATATTAGATACAGCGGAAATCATCCGTATAAGCCTCGTCACAATCCACTTGTTGGCGTGAACTCAAGATTGAGTAGAACGCCATAACTCCAACAGAGACCGGTCAAGTTTCCTTTTTAATGCCTTGTCGTTTACCTTTTCCACCACACCAGCAGGTGAAGAATTCCAAAGGTTTGTGGCCCTCCGAGACAAGTGGTAAACTAACGGCAAACCAGTAGAATGCACCTTCACCGGTGTTATTGAGTACCCGCGCACACGATATGGCCCATAGAGCGGGAAATCCGCTTGCAACTCTGGTCCCAGATCACCACGAATGATACGACGGATGCAGATGAGATCACCACGCATCTGCCAACAGGCTATTGGAAACAAACCAGTTGCTTCAAGACGTCCGTTGTAGTTGACCCCGCGTAGTCCAGAGATGAGGCGGGTAGCAGACCTCTGGATTCTCTCTAACTTAGTGGATTCTGCAGCTGTACATGCATAAGCAGCCACGCCACCATATTCGACTCTAGAGCGTACACGGGAGGTATATAGCATACTGAAAGCATCATACGGTAGGTTCCCAAACGATCGACGAATTGGACCAAGCGGGAGCACACAATCTGTCCGTACGACCTTTGGTTTTCAGCGAGGAAGACACCAAAACTCCGAGATCACACTCGCAATTGTTATCCGCAGCAGGATCCCAGACGGGTGGTAACTCACTGGCAGCTGAGAGCGACCCATACACATATGAACACCCTTCGACAGATTTAGTAACAGCATCCACTTAGAGGACCAGCGCAAAACCGCATTTAGATCTTCCTGTAGAATGAGGTTATCTGCATCCGAACGAAGTGCGCGTCAAAGTTTCAGATTTGCATACAGGACACAAGAGGATGAGTAAACTGAGGGAAGGTCGTTTGTGTAAATGAGAAACAATAACGGTCCGAGAGCAGATCCCTGGGGAACACTGCTGGTCGCTGAGTACCACCTGGAGATGGCTGTTGAGACCCTGACAGGAAACCGCCGTCCTCTCAGGAAATCTTCAATTTATCTTAGCAAGGGAGCAGCTGTTACCATAAATCTGAGTGTCCGAAGGAGAGGGTCATGTGGAACCTTATCAGAGGCTCTGCTGAAGTCCACGAGGATGACCTCCGTGGAATATCCCTCAGCCTTCACTTCAGCCCAGTGCTCACGAGCAAGCGGAAGATTCGACAAGCAAGAACGGGCTTTGCGGAAACCATGTCTCTGAGAACTGAACAGGTGGTGGTTTTTCCCAGTCAGAAAAATAGTCCGAATTTAGTCCCAAATTCGTCACATTTGAAATACCCCAGGAACATTTTGGGACTATTTTTGAACACATCAAGAATGCAGCGGCCTACGTGCTTAACTTTGGAATTTCGGTAAGCTCTACTACATTACTTCATCTGGAGGTACTAGTTATTGAACTTTTATTAACTTCCATTTGGGAAAATAACATGATCTGTGAACACCTTCGAAAATTACTTGGCACGACCCGAGTACTTTCTAGTGTTCAACATCCCTATAAAACGTAACATTTTGCAAACAAGTCAAGGTGTATTCCTATATTATGAACCGCACTTGAATAAACGGGCGAAGTTCTCCAACTTATGCCACATTATAAAAATAGTCTCTTGAGGGACTTTTTGGGAACTAAATGCTCCCTCTGTGCTGACTAGGCTGGTAAACCATTGTTTTTCAATGAAATTATTTTTCCATGTTTTAGACCTGTCCAAATCTAATGGTATGGCAAAAACTTTCCTCAAACTAACTACCTAAAACAAGTCCATCGCGGGACTATTTTGGGACTAAAATGCGCACCCCTGTGCTGACTGGGTCCATGTGTTCCTGAACCTGTTTGGTTATGAGACGTTTCATTATCTCACAGACGATACAGGTTAGACTCACAAGACGGCAATTGACAGTCGCAGTTTTGTCACCACCTTTGAACGGAACAATAATAGCGGCTTTCCAGTCATCCGGTAGTTTCCCTGCTGCCCACAGGGTGTTAAACAACCTGGTGACTGGTGATGCAATGATGTCGGCGAGTTCACTTAATACCAGAAGGTGAATCCCATCAGGGCCGGCTGATTGGTGAGACTTGGGAGGTCGTGAGTGTGCCGTAATTTCGTCCACGTGAAAATAACGAGGCACGTTGAAGGGTTCCGAAAATGGCGAACCAGGCGAAAGGGTTGTTGCGGGGTCCGTTGTATACACTGACGCATAATGCCGTGCCAAGACATCAGCCTCAGCCTGGTTACAATCAGCGGTGATCTCAGCCTGAAGCAAGGTTGGTATGCTCGGTTTCGCTCTCGTGAGGCGTTTAAAATGACCCAAGACCTTTATCCAGTTCAGTTCAGTTCAGTTTCCACAGGACGAAAGTGGCCGAGACCAATCGAGCGTAAAGATTGTTGTGTTGTCGGCAAGTCTCCTTGGCTCCCAACACTGAGCGTGGAATGTTTTGTCTGAAAGGCAGAATATGCGAGGTAATATCACCTTCACAGACAAGTTCATTGACAAAAATGCCAGGGGCTCATTACCTCACCCCTCGTTCACACAGCTAGCTCTGAGAATGCTGTGTTCTAGCGAGAATCTACGTATTGGGTACTGATTCAGAGGACGTTCTGTCACGGCGTAACCAACTTAATAGACTTCGTTGGTTGGGGCACGTGGTACATATGGCAAACACGTCTACCGTACCGTGTCCTGCAGTGTCTCACTGTGGACAGTGCCTTAAGCGGAGTGGAGGTGCGACATTCATGGACATATATGCAATAAAAGACATCTATTTCGCTTTTTTGATGAGGAATTATTAGGAGAGACCCAGGTAGAGACCTAGTTTTTTCTTGTAGATTATTTTGTCCTGCGAGAGAACAGTATCTTCCGGAAGTGCATTCCACAGAGTAATAACCCTATAGCTAAAAAAGTTAATCCTTAGTGAAGTTCGTGGCCTCGGTTTGAAAACCGTTCTGCTGTGACCACGGAGAGAAGAGGCTGGACAGACGGAGAAGAAGCAATCGCTTTGACCTGATTCAAAAAGGTGGGACATCAAAAACAGATCACCTCTTACGCGTCTTACGTCAAGGGGATAGAGGTTGAGGAGTGAGAGGCGGAAGGGATAAGGTAGGTGGGATAGACTCCTTACTGCCTTGGTGGAGGCCGGCTGAACTCTTTCTAGGACCTCACGGTCTCAGACAAGACCAGAGTGCACTATCTGACTACCGTACTCCAGCAGAGGTCGGATATACGTGCCCAAAAATTATGGGGAAATCATCCCTAGATATGTGCGGGAAGGACTTTCGAATCATATTTAGGACTCGAAAGGCAGACTTGCTCGCAAGTTGGTGATGATGAGAGGAGGTCAAGTTACAGTCCAACCAGAAACCGAGTACCTTGTGTCGGTCAACCCTTGGCAGTGTGGTTGCTCCGGTAATGGAAAACGTGTGATCAATCTCTCTGCCGAAAGACATACTCACGCATTTGTCATCACTAACTGGGAGGTTCCAATCCTCGGACCAGCGCTTTGTTTCATCAACTGCAATTTGCAGGTCTTCAACGCTTGAACTCCAGAGAATTACATCGTCTGCGTACATGGCAATGTTCGCAGGAAGGGCTGTCGGAAGATCGTTTATATAGATTAAGAAAAGAAGACGACCTAAGACCAATCATTGGAAGACCCCAGTTGTTACTGGGGAGGGTTGAGACAAAACATTTCCCACCTTAACCACAAATGTGCGGTCGGTAAGGAAGCTGCGTAGGATGGCCAACATGGAGCCTATAATCCCGTATGTTTGCAGCTTATAAAGAAGAGGGGCATGGGGGACCTTATCGAAGGCCTTAGCAAACTCGATGAATACAGCGTGTGAGAGCTGGTCATCATCATAGGCTTTCGTTAGACTATCCATGACAGTGAGCACATTGGTGATGCATGATCTGCCAGGAAGAAACCCATGTTGGGACGGGGAGAGGATCCTATTTCAATGCAGATGAAGAAGAACTGCATTCTTAAGAATTCCCTCAAAAATTTTGCTGGTGATGCTAGTAAGACTTATGGGTCTGTAACTAGAAGCAAGATGTCTACTACCCTTCTTATAGATGGGTGTGATCACTGCTATTTTCCAGCTACTGGGGAAAACTCCATCGTCAACACATCGCTGAAAAAGCGAGGCATGAGGAGCAGCCGGCGTGTCCGCGGCTTCTCTGAGAATACGGGAATGGATAAGGTCAGGACCCATAGAGCAATACTGGTTGAGCCGTCGGAAACCCTGAGCGACTGCACCAATGGGAATAGTGACGCGGTTAAGGGTAGTGGTCAGAGATAACGGGTGCATGGTAGGATGGGATAATACGGGCATGGAGCTGAAAATTATGCAGAAGAAGGAGCTGAATGCCTCGGCTACTTGGCTAAGGGAAGTGATTGGAGATCCGGCACTATCTTTGAGAGCTAGTGGCGTCGGGGCTGTGTATTTTGTTTTTACTCTCGGTTCAGCTCAGTGAATCCGACAAAAGATCAGAGATTTCTTCCAGAACCGGGACAACTGGGCTCAAAGACTCGAACCCGTGTAGTACTTCAAGACTTCAAGACAACTCTACACCAGGAGTCCGAGTGCTACACAAACACGTACACGCACAACGACACACAGACCAGGTCAGTTCAGTTGTCTTGAAGTCTTGAAGTACTACACGGGTTCGAGGCTTTAAGCCCAATTGTCCCGGTTCAGTTCACTTCAGTTTGCACAGGACAGGTAATGGCCACGGCCAATCGAGCGTCCAGAATTCCTTCGATGGTATGCACACTAGTTATGCACCCACCACTGCCGAGTGTATTTGATCGAATCCCCGCTAAAACTGAGAGGGAAACGGAAAACCTCATCGCACATCGACTGCGAGAGACAATATGCATCAGTTCAATTCAGTTCAGTTCAGTTCAGTTCAGTTTTCACAGGACTTGGTGCGGCTAGAGCCAATCGTATGTCCAGATAGTTGTGTTGTCGGCGCGTTTCCGTAGCTCCCAACACTGCGTGATTTTCTTTTTCTGAAAGGCAGAAATTTTGTGCAGTATCAGCCCTGACAGAGTAGGGTGGAAACAATAAGTAAATTGCATCTGACCCTAAAAGCTGCTTAACATAACTCGGGGTATACTTCCACCCAACATAGGTCTTCTTCTTTCTTAAAAGCCTTCACGGTTGTGGTATTTATGACCTCTTCCGGGAGCTTATTCCAATAGGGTACCACTCTATTTGAGAAGTACTTCGCCCTAATTAGGAGCCTCGAATGCTTCCTTTGTAATCTTAGGCTATGCCCCCTTGTACCTCTCTCGGTGATCAGAGAGAAAAGGTCCTCTCGTCTTATTCCTGACAGTCCTTTCATTACCTTGAAGGTTTCTATCAAATCCCCGCGAACGCGCCGTCTTTCCATCGAGAATAGGTCTAGGGCACGGAGACGCTCTGTGTAGTTAAACCCCCTTTGCCCAGCCACCATTTTAGTGGCAAGCCCTTGCACTTTCTCCAGACAGTCGATATCTTTCTGGTAGTACGGTGCCCAGGCCTACACGCGGTGCTCCATATGCGGCCTAACTACGGCCAGTTCAGTTTGCACAGTTTGCACAGGACAGGTAATGGCCACGGCCAGTCGAGCTTCCAGAATTCCTTCGATGGTATTCACACCAGTAATGCATCCACCACTGCCGAGTGTATTTCGTCGGATCCCCGCATGAAGTTCTGAAGTAATTCAATTAAATTCAATCAAAATAAATTCCGTTCGAGGACTTGATGGCGGGATGCCTGACTTTCCAGATTCTTGCACTGGTGAGGTCCTTGGATCCCACAGTGCTTCGGTAATTAATAATAATAATAATAATAATGGTTTATTTCGGAAGCGCCCGAAGCATGCCATGTGCATGATCATGTATGTGGGAGAGACGACTCTTCCGCAATACTTGGCTCCCAAGTAGCACGTTGCCCCAACCTTTGGGGTAGACCTGGGGAATGCCCCAGGCTTACCCCAAGTTTGGGGCTGGCCACAGGTTTGTCCCAAGCTTGCTCCATGGGGCTGCCCTAAGGTCGGGGCTATCTCCAGGTTTGTCCCAAGTTTGCCCCAGGGAGCATGCATGTGGCATCCTTGGGGCTTGCCCCGTGGGGCACACTTGGGGTGCGCTACTTGGGCCATAATCAGGTTGGATCTCCAACCCCGTTTGTCTCCAATAACCCTTCGGATCAGAGCCGTTAGACACACAGCTAACGGTCAACCTCCCCGATCAAAGGGATACTGTAGTCAAGGGTGGTAGGTACTATGTAATGGCTCCTCGAGGGTTGAAGTGGAAGGGACTGGTCATTTGTCTACTAAAATTGGTAGTAGACTCCTGGTCATATATCTCCAAACACATTCATTGTAAAGGAGTTCAGAAAACCCTGTTACATTCATTATCATCCATGTTTCATACGACGCTTTTTATTTCTATGAGCTGTCTTTGCCGGAATTCTGAATGTTTGTTTTATTTCTTTTAATCTTTTTCACGAACTGGACTCCCACCGTTGCCTCGAGCGCTCAGCTCGAACTTCGTTGTGACTGTATTCGGTAATTTTATTTCCTGTGTCTAGCTTTTTGCTGCATTTCAGCTGCAGTTAATCAATTGTTGTTCAATTTGGAGCGTAAGAGCCCAGAGGGAACACTACTGAGGTTTGATTATTGTGAAATTATTAAATTCTTTGTATATAGTACCGCACCTATTCGGAATTGACTTTGTTTTGAATTGTGTCAAAAATGGTTGCTGCGCTTCGCTCGGACGTTTAGATGGCTGGACTTTAAAGTCAGCCGTACCTTATCTCATCTCCTTTCGAACGCAGGCACTGTGCTGGCACTTATCACATCCGATGGCAGCTTATTTCGTTCATTAACGACCCCTACTGCAAAAGACTAACTTTTGATGCAAACCAAAGTCTCTCTTTCCTAATCGTCGGTACATGCTCTCTTAGGCAGCCATTCCCTCACAGTTCATAAAATGCCCCTCTGTGACCTCTTGCTTCTGTGAATACTTTCATTATTTTAAAGGCCACTACGAGGTCATCTCGTCTTGTTCTTATTTCGAGGCTCAAGCCCAGTTGTTCCCGATTCTTGAGGTATCTTCTTGTCTATGGTCGTCGTTCCGTTGAAACCAAGACAGTAGGATAACAGGGACAACTACCAGGGGTATATGCGGCAGGCGGTGGCACAGATAGAGGCCAGGAGTGACCAGTAGGGTGACACGGAAAGTGGGCACAGAAGCAAGCATGAAAGAGTACGATAAAACAGCGCAACGAAGGTGCAGCATCTATACATCAAAGCAGACGCAAATTTAACAGCAAAACTTTCATGTTTCGTCCCTTCTTTAAATCGTTTGTGTAAGCATATACTTAAGGACAGGCAGAGTACAGAAAGACAGGCCGGCTGAAGGAAACTCAAAGAGGACAGGACACCGGTTCAAATGTTGAAAAGGTTCAAGGAGGAACTGTTAGCCCTAAGTAATTGTGCAACCGCTTTTCAAACGTTCCTTTGTTCGGAGCTTCTGTAGCTTCCTGGAGATGACTAAGCTTGAATGTGTAAATCCACAGCTAGAAGCTACTGTAGACAAACAACGAATCAGCACCTAGCTTTGGACAATTTGTACGCTCTTCGATGCCATGGGGTTGTGCGTTGTTTGTCTGCTTTCAGTAGGGACAACTTGAAAACACATTTTTGACTGCTCCGCTTGCGGACGGTTGAACGTTTGGCTCACTTAGCTAGTATCGTGTCCGGTGTAGCTCAAAATCGTTAACGTGAAAACATTGTTTTAATGGAGAACGTCCTTCACCTATCCCATTGAATTTTACCGTTTTTGGCACGCATCGGAACCTTTGGTTTGGTGCCCATTCCATAGGCCGTTCTTGGGAATTAGTGAACGCATGGTATCTGAAGCACTAAAAGTCGGTAACCTCCTGCGGTAAGTTATTCCAAAGAAAGACTATTTTGTGAGCCAAAGAATCCTACAGATGTTTGTGCGGGGATTGGGTTAGAATTCATTCTTAGCGTGACCTCTGAGGGTTTCTGAGAGCGGTCGGCAAGCCGCGAGAACTAAACTTTTGTAGATGCAGAAACAATGCAGGGAAAACTACGAGGGACGTATTGCGCGGAACGCGCGAAAAGCAATCCGAAAGAATATTACAACTACCTTCAGAGTAAGGCAGCATCGGGGAAAGCCGTAGGTGGGGTCAGAAACTCACAGGGAGTGGGAGCAATGAACCGGCAGGAAGCTGCAGAGCCCCTGTTCTAATTCTTTCAAAGGGTACATAGACAGGGCCGGGGTGTTCAGAGGCTACCTCAGACCAAGGGTAGTGAAGCCTCGGAAAAGGAGCGCAACGGTTATTCAGACTGTGAGTAGCGCGTAGACAATTCAAAACGAATCCCAAAACCAGAACGAGATTGATTCGTAATTTCTACGGAAATGGATTATTAAGTCATTTGCACGTAAATATGTACAAACCCAACTGTACGGCCACAACATCTACCAACGAGGACCAGAGTTCAACAAAGGTTAATGCAGGTACCAGTGTCACGGCAGTCCAAGTTCGAATCAAAATTGTGCCACTTCACGTGAGCAAAATATAAACAAATGTTGATGTGTAGTGATTGATGCATGCTGTACTTGTTCGAGGGTCAATGAAATGAAGAGCATAGTCTCAATAATACCAGTACATGACAACGGCTAAGGGGGATTTCTAAGCATGTACGTTACACCGCCCACCGAATCCTCCCATGAAACGATCAACATCCAAGGTGTAAAAAGGGATACTGATTCGCCTTAACCCATCCGGACCCTGAGGTCAGCGCATACGTTGGTCGCTTTGGGCTACATCGTTCTTTGGCCGGTCGTAGATACGCTTGCAGGTTTTCTTGAGGTTATGTTCCATAGCTCGATGTTCTGGAGTTTCGTCTGAGGATGATACGACATTATACGTACACGAAAAAGTCCTTCGATGGAATCGGGATGCGTAAACAGACTACCGAATGTAGAGGAAAAAAGCTTCCTGAGTAAGGGTACAGTATGTGATAAAGTGAATGCTGGGAATTCTCTATGAAGAATCTAGATGGTTGCGGGGTACTCGAAAATCAGGGGCTCGACGTGTGGTGTTATCACACTGGAAGTATGTTTGAATCACAACTTATATCCACTTGAACAGGGGTCGGACAATAATACAAATAGGAGGTCCCGGAAAAAGAGAGGTTCCTAAAAGTGGTCAACAAGTGATTGTTCAAGAGTTTCCGCTACTTCACAAACAGTGTCGTGTCGTGTGATAAATTGGGGTTTCGACTACTAACTCCGCTGTAAATCGTGAACACCGTATGAAATTAGACAAAAATATGCTTCGAAGACTGCGTAAAGGGCTGGGAACTACTGTAGAATGCATGAGGAATAAATGAATAAATTCAGCTTTATTCAGTACCAGCAGGCTTGGTTTTACCATGAGCTGTAGCGCCACCATCGCCCTCACCACTGCCACGTTCAAACAAATATTACGGATATCTCACAATAAGTCCCCTTTGTTCGTCCTCACCACCATCGTGCGCACGAGGTCATCGATTTCTGTACGACAATCCTTGATCACTCCAACCGGCCAATCGTCCTTATGCAGGTGGCTCTCCACGAGGATGACCAAGTCGCCACGTCCGAACAACCTCTGTTTGGAGATTCACTTTTGCCGAAGCTGCAGTGTCGGTAGATACTCCCTCGTCCATCGTTTCCAGAAAGCCTGTGCTAGGTGGTTCACTTGTTTCCATCCAACAACGTACGTTCCAAGCAGGGTTTTCGAGGTGGTTACTCCTGCGTTTGACCGGAGCAATAATAGGTCGTTGGGGGTGACTGCCGGTTTGCCTTCCGGGTCCGGGACGATCGCCACCAGGGGTCTGTTGTTCAATATGCGTTCTATTCCTTTTGGCAAAGTGGTCAGCGTCTCGTCATCGAGGGTTTGTTGTGAGGCCAGGGCTGTGAGTATTCTCCTTGTCGATCGTATCAGCCTTTCCCAAACGCCACCACGATGACCGGCATAAGGTGGGTTGGAGTACCATTCTATCCCCTTGGCTACGGTCTGATTTTGTATTTTGGCGGTGTCCAAGCGGCTCTACCCTTTCTCTAACTCCCTATGACCCCCAAAGAAGTTCGAGCGATTGTCTGAGTAGGCATTCCTGGGGACGCCCCGCCTCGCGACGAACCTTTGAAAGGCCATTAGGAATGAATCGGTTGTCATGTTATGCACTACTTCGAGGTGGACTGCTCTGGATTGTAAACATGTTATCAGGCAGCCGTATCTCTTGTGGGTGCTCCTCTGATGTCGTACGAGTAACGGGCCAAAACAGCCGACGCCGATTTCCACGGACGGGCACCATCCCGGTTGGATTCTTACGGCTGGAAGGGGAGCTATCATTTGTTGGCCTGCTACCGCTCTCCGGCGGCGACAAGTGATGCAGTTGCCTATAACTCGCTTAGCCGTCGCTGGTCCCCTTTGTCACCCATAAACGTTGAAGTATATTGTTCAATAAGTGATTCAGGCCAGCGCGTCCCTCTTCCAGATGTACATGATCTATCAGGCATCTCGTTATATGGTGGTCACCGGGGATTATTATGGGGTGTTTCGTTTCGTACTCTAGGCTTGAATTCGTCAGCTGCCCTCCAACCCTCAGTAGTCCGTTGATTCGCATGGGGTTTAGTACTTGGATGCTACTGTGTAACGGCCTACTTCTTTTGGTGTTATCATCTGTCCTGGCTAGCTCGCGGGCCTCAGGCGGGGAATCGTCTGGTTGAAATAGATGTAGAAGGCCGAGTTCGGCTTGATTCAGCTCGCCCGGTAGTATCGTCCCCACGTTCAATGTGTTTTGTGGTCTTGCGCATTTAATAATCAATAAGAGTGCTTTGTACCGTGTCCACCAGACCGCGGCTCTTAACATTTTTGTCCAGTTGGGAATTGGCACAATTTCCCTATCAGGCTTACGCTTTCCGTGAACTTTATAGGCAGTATAAGTCTTTCAGTCTCGAAATCACCATCATCAGCTTTGGGTGTTAATAGCGTTGGCCACATCTCTTTAGTTGCCGTTAGGAAGTCCGGTCCCATTGTCCACGTCGGCAACCTCTCTAGTGTTTTCAGGCCCCTTGAGCAGAGGTCCGCCGGGTTACTGGCGGATTTCACATAGTGCCATTGATCGGTTTTAGTCGACTCGTGGATTATAGTGAGTCTGTTGGCCACGAAGGTGTCAAAACGAGTGCTAATGGTTTGCGCGGCAGTTTTGAATCAGTTTCAAATCCGGGCTAGGCAGTGGTGCGCGGTGGAGATGTAGAAAAATCGTTAACGCAGTGCTAAAGAGGCATTATGAACAAGAATGATGCAAGCCAAGGAAACCGGAGGCCAACTAAGGTTCTGCAGATGGAGTAAATTTTGAACAAGAAAAGGGGGGGGGAAATCGACGCATGCGAAGAGGATAGCGATCCATGAAGACAATGCAGACACTGAATGACGGATTTACCGGAGTTCGATAAACAGAATGAGTTTTGAAGCAAATGGACATGAGGCCAATTTCGTGAAAGTGAACTGGTGGATGTGGGAGAAACAGCAGTCCACAAAAAGGTGAGTTTAGATTCAAGGCCGATAACATGTACTATTCAGGAATGAGAAGGCGCAACTGGAGGGTCCTCGATAAGTGGAGAGTCAATTTCTAGCCGGCTACGATTCGGAGGAAAGATAACCTGTGGTAACGGATAATAAAGTGGGAAAATCTCCGCATGGACTTCAGCGTTATTATGCTGTTTCACTGACAAATATATATGTATGTATTGACGCATTTGCCTTCAGTGTTATTCAGCGTCATTTCTGGTAACGTACGGCATCGAATGCGTAAGTTTCGTCTGGCAGGGCAAAGTATGTGTCGGTCAATCAGCCGAGTGTGGCTGTATATTAGCGGCATGCGCGTGAACTGGAATTCGTGTTGGTTGCGTTAGAAAACGCTGAACGATCTGATAAGCAATTAGGGGTATCTCCTGTTGTGTGGTTTGATTTCAGTCCCAGTTGCTGTGGTAGGTTCCACTTGAGTCTCTGTCCGTGCGAGTCAAAGCGGCATCCTCGGTTAGCCAATTTGGCGACTGAGATGGTGGGAGACAACGAACCTGAAATTAAGGGGGATTTGCAGTCTGGACTTGGTTCCAGCTGTGGGTTATGGTAATATATGAAGACAATAAACAATGGATTGGTTAGGTCTATGTGAGTGGGGCATGGGTAAAATAGGCTCGCAGTGGATTTGAGCTATACTGCTGCAGGCCGACGAAGTTGCGTACACTGGCTTGGTAACTGTGAATGCATTTCAAAGGATTTATGATTTGCCCGTGAGCATGGAATCGCTGGGATACTAATAAAAGACCTAGGGCTTCACGGTTAAGAGTGGTTAGTTATGATAACCCTCAATGCCGTTTGCTCACGCAGAACGTAGTTTGGCAACGAGGCGATAGGATAGGTTTGAAATAACAGACTGAGCGAGTAGGACTAACATACTGTTTGCGTGGCGCTACGCTGTTACTGTCTCTTTCGGTATAGTGGTTATTCTATACTGAGTAGTTTCTGAGGAGTCAAAGTAGAAGGAACTATTGGGGTGACAGTAGTGATACATTAGAGGTAATTGGTCACTTGCCTTGGAACATTGACGTGAGTTCATCTATGCTCTTCCTCGATAGTGCTATCGTACTGAGATTAAGCTCCAATATGAGCAAGGAAATCTGATGTGGATATGATTGCATGGTTACCGTGGTATCTTTTTCGTTGTCATCGTACTGCAAAGCAGGACTACACCGATGTGAGGACTGGTTTGGAGAACCGTGAGAGATGGGAATGAGATAGGTCCGAATTTTCGTCAGGGAAGCAAACTTTAACGGTCTACATTCGGTGCTCATGGTAGGCGGCACAAGGGCCAGCTTCAGGTAGGGAGGTAGCACGATACACAACTACTGGCATCCAGCACGTGGCGCTCCAAGAATGATCCACACATTTTAGACGTTCTTCTTCTTATTATTTTTTTAATGATTTTATCACAGTCAGGTATCTGTCAGAGAAGGCGGAACTGCTTTTGGAGGGCGACCACAGCTCCCACGCCCCGGCCGAAACATGGACCGCATGTAACAAGCCGCGTTGGGAATAGGTCAACCGCACCAGTCAATCCGTAGCAACACTACAACCCGGAGACATCGGTCACGTGTGACAAGGCTGGTGTGCCTGGAAGACAAAAGAGTGGGGTATTTTTTTCTTTCACGTTTTTGTGCCAATATCTTACTTTTTGGTGTTTATGTCTTATTGGTGGTCAACTCTGTGCAGGGAGACCATCACAGCCAGGAATGTTTGCAGAAGTGCCGCGCTAACACTCGCCTTATCCGTGAAGTCAAAACACCCAGGCCGTTTACATGGGATAAAAATGCAGGGGGATGTAGGGTCAGCCACAGCTTGCGATTATTCGATGGGGTTTATGTTCAACACAACGCCAGTCTGCACAAAGATGGGGTACAACTTGCAGCACTAACAACGTGATTCGCCGGTACGATCCACAGATGTTTAGTAGTTTTGCTTGCTAAGTATCAAATGTTGTATAGGCCGATCGTGGGGGATGCTAGAGTTCTGTGATAGGGACAGAATTTGAGCTGTGAATGTCTAATGGTGACTACTGGATGGAGGTTGAGGAGTGTGACAGGTGCTGCGTCTTGGGTTAGAGACAGAGGCAAAAACCTAATAATAATCAGCACTGGAAATGTTCAAAGTCTATCTTTCATGCTTCCAGTGGTATTTCATATAATCAAATACGACTTCTGAAGCACTGGCCTCAGTCATGAGAGTTATTATGTTTAGGCATTGTAAACTGGTAGGTTTACGCTGAGTGATGGCAACTACGGCGTATGGTGTGGCACATCCTAGATTATCAAGAGTTCGGGTTAGTATCCAACGCTTTCCTCATAAGCTCTGTCAAAAGACATATAAGGATTCGTAAGAGCTATCAGTTTTTGGATGTCCAGAGCTACATGTAGTGTAGACTTTAACATAATTAGGGAATCTACGGAACGTACATCAGCTGGGAGTTTATTCCACAGAGTTACATATTTCAGGAGGAACAAGTTTTGCAATAAGGATTTCCGAGAAGTAGGGATCCTTATACGGTGTTCCCTATTACGCAGCTGATGTGTCGAGTTTATACTGAACTGAACTTGGCTGAAGGATACAGCTTGTTTGAGGAGCAAAGTGAACAAAAATGCGAGGTTGAGTTTTATTCTCCTAAGCCATAGGGGATCAAGCCGCAGGAGTGTACACCGCTGTCTGTAGGTCAGGGTCGTAGAAGGCCCAAACAGTTTTTTGGTAAATCGACGCTGTACATTCTCAATGTCGATGATGTCACGTTCATGCATATTCGAGAACACAAGTGTACAGTACTCTAGGGTTGGGTGAATATGAGTTTTGTATATCTCTAACTTACTGTCCGTGAGAAGAAAATTTCTCTGCAACAAGCCAAGGGACTTATTTGCCCGTGCAGTTATGTGGGAAGTGTGTTCAGAGAAATTGAAAGTGTGAGAATATTGCAGTCCAAGTTCTCTAATTGTTGGGGAATATGGGAGTGAGATACCGCCAATCTTAAGCGTATGATAAGGAATATTGCAGTTTAGCGAGAGATAACTGCTTTTGTTCACTGAAAATTCCATTTTCCAGCGATCACACCAGAAGGATAAGGACTGTACGTCGACCATGATGTTATTCAGTGCCACAGGTAGGTTTCCTCGTTCGAATTCGTAGATTATCTTCATATCATCTGCAAACAAGAAAATTTCGGCATAAGTGATGACATTGCAAATATCGTTTATATATAGTAAGAACAGCAGTGGTCCTAGAACACTATCTTGGATAACCCCGCTGTTTACTGGGTGGGGGTCTGATATCTGACCGTTGATACAGGTAACTTGGTAACGGTCTTGTAGATAGGATTTAAACTAACTGAGTAGGGGGTTTTCAATACCGTATCCCCTAATCTTGTTGAGTAACTGCAGACGTGGCACTCTGTCGAAGGCTTTTGTCATATCAAGATAGATGATGACGAGTGCTCTGTCTTTGTCGGCAGCGGTTGCTACCAAATTCAGAAAGTCAAATTGGCAGGTTGAACACGACCGTGGTTTGAGAAATCCGTGCTGTCTTGGGCTGATGAGCTTATGTGCAGAAAGGTAGTCGGTCAGGTAGTGTTTTACGACTTTTTCTAGCAGCCTCGAGATCATTGGCGTATGAATAATCGGGCGGTGATTGGCAGTGTCATGCACTGCGCCTTTCTTGTGCCTGAAGATAATAATGGATTTCTTCCATTGGATGGGGAAGGTCCCGGTTTGCAGAGATAAATTGTATAGCTTTAGTAGTAGTAGGGGAATATCCGGGCCGTCTAGAGCGAATATTGCTGACGGTAGGCCGTCAGGACCGGGGTAGTAGGTCGGTTTGAAGGTGTGAATGTATCTATTTATATCCGTAGTGGTAACCGTGATAGAACTGAGTGAGGAGTTTGTGACAGACGGGGTGACAAACTGGGTACACGATGGACTGAGAGACACGGTGGTTGTGAAGAAAGTATTAAACGTGTCAGCTATCTTTCGAGGTGAGGTTATGAGGTTATCCAAATGGATGATCTGTTTTATGCATCGAGTTGATTGTGGGGCACGAGCCCTGTGTAGCCGGGCTAGCTCTTGGGCTTTGTTTGGGTGGCGTAACGCTTTGGTTTCTTGCTTTAGTTGTAGGTTACGGGCCTTGCGGTGGATTTCGTGATAGAGGCGTTCCAGTCTGAAGACTGTAGAAAAGTCTCTATTTCGTTGGTACTGCCGTGGAAGCTCGTCGTGTTACTGCTTTAGCCTGGCTATATGGTAACCTGCTGGTCTGGATGGATTGTAGGGGCGTGATGTGTTTTCGATGCATGAGTGTAAACCTGAGTAGAGGAGGTCAGCGGCAAACTGGGGATTTGCTGTTAGGAAGAACTCGTCCCAGTTTCTGGAGCGAATTTGAGAGGGAATATGGTCCCATTTAAAGTGACGGAAGGAGGGACCGTTACATGGTAGGCTAACATTACGTGGCTTGACTTGAAATCTGCAACTAACGATTTTATGGTCGCTGCCTGTGTAGTCGCTTAGTACGGAGGCAGAGACGTTCGTGAGACCCAGGGCAAATATCAGATCAAGGATGTTATTCTTTCTGGTAGGTTGTTTTACATGTTGGGCCCACTGGCCCAGGCGAATGCATGAGGCAAATTGCAAATACTTGTAGGGGGCAGAAAAAGAGGACCAGTTTACGCCCGGGGCATTGAAGTCGCCTGCTATAAATTTACCTCCAAATGGCAGGTCAGCGATGTAATTAAATGCATCAATGATGGGATTAAATGTAGAGGTGTCGTTTCTGGGGGGTCGATATATACAACATACAACTATGTTCATCTGGGATAAAGAAATTGTAAACCATATAGAATCTTCAACATTTGCCAGCACGGTATTTTCCAGTAGGGTGGCAGATAAGCTGCTCTTGACATACCCCATGCAACCTCCACCGCGGCTGTAGATTCGTTGAGTCCTGAAGGTTTGATAACCGACCAGTGATATTTGGTCAGAAGGTGTTCTCGGTGAGCCAAGTCTCAGTAATCAGGATTATGTCGAAGTTGTGGACGACAGCCAGTCTTTTTATGGCGGAAAGCTTGTTCAAGATGGAACGGGAGTTGGATAGTGCTATGGTAAGCATTTCTATAGGAGGCTTTGAAGCGTCAGTGGATTTGGTAGCCAGGGTGTGTGTGGCAAGGCGGTGCTCAATGGGCGGGTCATCCATGCAGGGAGACTGGATGTGAGTTGCTACTTCCTTTTGGACTGCTCTATCCTTATCGCCGCACATTGTACATTGGGCCGAACACTCATGATGTTCAGTAGAGATTAACACTGGATGCTGAGGTGTTATTGTAACGCGGGCTAATAGATCTGGAGGGGGGTATGGTGACTCTAGGTGGGACCTTTGAGGCAAAACAGGTATGAATCGGGGGAGAGTTTGTAAGGATGCCAGAAGGTCAGCAAGGGGGCGTGGAGCAGTAGGGGAGGGGCAGCCATGGTTTTGATGGAGGCCTTTGAGGAGATGGACGAAAGGCAGGGTAAGTGGGAATTTAACGGAACAGGTGTGATGTTTTGGATAGAGTTTGCTGAGGTGGCAGGCATCTCACAAGGCTCCATGGAAAGAGTGTGAGGGGGTGGAGTAGTAGCGAAAGGGCTGCTGATGAAAGGGGCCTTGGTGTGAAGGGTCAGATGGCATAGCGTGCAGTGGTGTCGGAGTAGAATACGGCGATGTTGGGTGGTAAGAGAGCAGAGGATGTTGAAGCTGCGGAAGGTTCAGATGGGGCACACCATGAGGCGGAAAATGGTCGGGCGCGGGTCACAGGTTGTGGTACCGGTTGGCAACGATGTTGGCAACTCGTCCTGCATGGTTCGAGTTTGGCGTCGGTACATCAAGTGGAAAGTTTGTGATATGGTACTGCATCTGTGGGCGTGAAGACGGCGGGGTCTGGGTTTATGGGTGTGGGATGTAGCAGTGGGGTACGCGGATCTCCGGGGAACCAAATAAATGCGCTGGTGGGCTAGCGCTAGGATGAGCGACGAGATTTCGTGTGTATGGCCGAGGTGGGGGTCGTGAATGGGTAGTAGGCCGGTTAGCTGGGGCGCGAGAGGTCCTATGTCGACTGTCGATTAAAGATGGGAGCGTGACAATGTCAGTGCAGACGAGGTTTTGGCCTCCTGGAGCAACAGGTGACGAGGGTGACGTTGTGGCCGAAGCGCTGGGAGACAACGTTGCAGTTGGCTGGTCGGTGCGGGGTGGCGTGTTTGAAGCTGGCGGTTTGTTGGCTCGTTTGGCAGACAGACCAGAGCGTGGATGGCTGCTGGCAGAGAGGGGAGTCGTATTGCTCGGCTGTGGGTAGACAGTGGTGGAGACTGGAGTGCAACATTGAGCTTTTTGGGGGACGTTGATGTGTTGGAGGTGAACGGGACGAATCTAGGTCCACATTTTGCGCTGGTGCACTGATTAGCGGGAGGGGTAACGAGTTGTTTACGGTGGGAAGTTTCTCAGGGGAGCTTTGTGGCACTGGGTCATAGGGTGGTGGGTGTACTTGGTTGCTGGCATTCGATCTAAGGACCCCCCTCTGCAGAGGGGTTTTGTCAGGAGCAATTTTGATATTTTTAAATGAAGTGGACTTTGCGATGGACTCTCTTTTTCTCACGAATTCCACGGCAGTGCTCTCTTCTAGAAACTGAAAAAGTAGTGGGCACATGTTTCGATGTGACCGTTTTCTGAGTCTTTTGCAGTAGCACTCTTGGTGTGACATATCACATGCCATGAGCAATGACTGTTGGACCGAGGAAAGGGGCAAACGATCTGGAACATTGAAAACAACGGCATTTTTAGAACTTTTATCCGTCTATGGACTTCAGATGCAACAGAGTCCAGGAAGTGGCCGGCTGATAGGAGACTTTCAGTGTTTGGATGTTTTAAGGGATCAACAATATATGCTAGTGGCAGAAGCATGGTCAGTGCATCGTCCATGGATCGTAACTGTTTCTCTAAGGACGATAAGTTTTGCTAAAGCGCATTATATTTGTTACTGGCTTCACTGTATATATCGAACAGTCGTACTGAACAAGGCACTGAGGAGGTAGAAAGTCGGGGGCGCTTAGTGCTTGTAAATGGAGTTCGATTTGCCGCTCGGTGAATGGGGCGATTTGAAGTCGATCTAGGCATGCTATTTGAAAGAACTTTGATAGAAGTGGATCCGCAGGTCAGATGCTAACCTCAGATTTTATTGTTCAGAAAAAAACCTGATTTATTTTCGCTAATGGGGATGTCTTGCAAAGCTGTTTGTGAACTATTTCCCTAGATACATCAGTGGAAACTATATCAATAACAGCACGGCTAGTGACGTGGTGTAGCGCAGTTGCTGCACTCCGGGGGTTGAACATCCAACCTTTTGAAGTATATTGCTCAATAAAATGTTCGAGCCTGCGTGTTCTTCTTCTCGATGTACACGGTATATCAGGCATCGCGTTATGAAGTGGTTACTGTAAAAACCGGTCGTGGAAAATCCCCCTTCAACCATAGCGATTCGGTGTTTTTCCTGACATCACTCATTTGCCTACACTATTGACTTGTCTTTACAAGCTGGGTGTTTCTATGGACCAATTTTTGTTTGTTTGCGCCAGAGCGCTACTTTGGCACATCTTTGTTCTGGAGCTGCGCGACTCACGTGCTGCTTGCTCACAAGCTGCTATTCGGTTTCTCGTTTTTGAGTCCTTGTGATCGCATTATTGAGGTTTGTATCTTTTTGATGTCATTGTTTATGCAATAATCTAGTATCGTAGAATATCGCGGATAATCGTCTTTTGATTTCGGGATCAGTTGTGAATTTGGCTACGCATTGCTCAAAATTCGTTACAGTCATCTGAGGCTGTCATGGAGTACTTTGTTCCATATTCCAGATTTGAATTCGTCACTCACCCTCCAACTCTCAGTAGTCCGTTTGCTCGCATAGGGTTTAGTCTTCGAATACTGCCCTACAAAACCTGCTTTCTTTGGTGTTATCGTTCACCCTGACCAGCTCGCGGGTCCCGAAAGAGAGGGCATCTAATTCTAGTAGGCATAGAACGTCGAGTTTGGCTTGGTTCAGCTCACCCGGTAGTATCGTCCCCACATTCAATGTGTTCTATGGTCACGAGCCCTTCAAAATCAATAGAAGTGCTTTGTCTCGCGTCCACCAGACCACGGTTCTTACCATTCTTATCCAGTTGAGGAAATGGTACAGTTTTTCTATTAGGCTTACGCTTCCCGTGAAGTTTGTGGCCAGTATCAGTCTTCTGGTCTGGATATCGCCGTCATCAGGTTTAAGTATTATCAGCGTCGGCCACATCTCCTCAGTTGCCGTTAGGAGGTCCGGTCCCAATGCCTTCATTCGCGACTTTTCTAGTGTTCTTAGGCCTCTTGAGCAGAGGTCGGCCGGGTTACTGGCGGATTTCACATAGTGCCATTGATCGGTTTTAGTCGACTCGTGGATTATAGTGAGTCTGTCGGCCACGAAGGTATCAAAACGAGTGCTAATGTTGTTTATGTAAGGTAGTACCGTGGCTGGGTCCGTTCAGAAGTTTGTTTCCCACTCTATCCGGTCGAAGCATCTCCGAAGCAGCCCCGTGGCTTTTACGGCCAGTACTGCTACCATCAGTTCCAGTCTCGGAGTGGATATCTTCTTCAGTGGAGCCACTCTCGCCCTTGCGAACACCAACTGACAGTGCCGCCCACCATTTTCGTTTACTCAGCAGCAGTGATCCACTACCCCGTGGCCCATTTCTGATGCATCAGAAAACAAGTGAAGTTTGGCACTGTTCGTACATTTGGTTCCTGCCAAGAGTCTTTGTATCTTGATCTCACCAAGTTGATCCGGGCTATGCAGCCAGTCGCGCCATCGCGTGTCGTTGTCATCCTGGAGAGGTTCGTCCCAACCCGTCCATCTCTGGCACAGCGATTGCAGCAAGCACTTTCCCGGTAACACCCATGGCGAAACAAAAGTTAGGGGGTCATAGAGGCTTGAGACTGCTGATAGGATTCCTCGCCGTGTGACTGGTCGTTTTGGTAGGTCTAGAGTGAATATGGATTCGTCGCCTTCGGGTTTCCATTGAACTTTAGACGTGCCCTCCTGTTGTGAAGAGGATCCCAAAAGCTCTTTCGCGCCCTCCATTTCTTCGGACTTCGAGATAACATAGAGCACATCCTGACTGTTTGAGGTCCATTTAGCGAAGTCGAATCCTCCGGCTTTTAGAGTGGCGGTTAGTTTGGTCGCATATAGAAAAGCGGTATTTGGGTCATCAAAGGAACACAGAAAATCGTCTACGTAAAAATGGTCCGCTGCTCTTCCTAACAGATCGCTGGTGCCGCAAAAACGCTTGAGGGTTTCACGGAGGGCAAAATTAGCACAAAAGGGGGATGATACCGTCCCAAAGGGGTGCACGTTCAGCCTGTACTCGTCAGTGCACGATTTGTGTCGTTCTCAGGCCAATAGAGAAGACGGAAGGCGTCCCCATCTTCAACGGGCATCTTTACTTGTAGAAAATTTCACGTATGTCCGCAGAAACGGCCGCCTTTCCTAGCCGAAAACGACGTAAAACCTCGACCAGCGGTGTTGTCCAGTCTGGGCCCTGTAGTATATGGTCGTTCAGTGACACACCCTGACTTTTCGCGGCACAGTCGAAAACCACTCTGACCTTCCCCGGTTTCTTTGGGTTCACGACCGGGTGACGGGGTAGGTACCACCTCAAATTTGCGCTGATTGCCGCCGTATCCGCTCTTTCTATTTAACTCAAGTAAATTGTTTCATGGCTCGGGTGTATTCTATCTTTAATTGTGGTTCTCGAATTAGCCTGGTTTTGAGGAAGCATAATATTTTCAGAGCCATTTCTCGGCCGTTTTGCAGAGGTTTCATGTTGGGTCTTCAAGGGGCAGTAACCTCGAAACGGTCTATGAGGTACTTGGCATTGTCTTGATGTCTTTACGTCTGAAAGTATTAAACGGGTTCGAGGCTTTGAGCCTAATTGTCCCGGTTCTCGAGGAAATCTTTGATCTCCTGCTGGATTCACCGAGTTGAAAAAAGGGGCAAAGGAAGCGGGGGTGGGGGCGGGGTTGGCAGCGAAAACAAGATATACATAAAATCATGCAGTGTCTCACTGTGGACAGTGCCTTAAGCGGAGTGGGGGTGCGACATTCATGTACATGTATGCAATAAAAGACATCTATTTCGCTTTTTTGATGAGGAATTATTGGGAGAGACCCAGGTAGAGACCTAGTTTTTTCTTGTAGATTATTTTGTCCTGCGAGAGGACAGTATCTTCCGGAATTGCATTCCACAGAGTAAAAAACGTTAATCCTTAGTGAAGTTCGTGGCCTCGGTTTGAAAACCGTTCTGCTGTGACCACGGAGAGAAGAGGCTGGACAGACGGAGAAGAAGCAATCGCTTTGACCTGATTCAAAAAGGTGGGACATCAAAAACAGATCACCTCTTACGCGTCTTACGTCAAGGGGATAGAGGTTGAGGAGTGAGAGGCGGAAGGGATAAGGTAGGTGGGATAGACTCCTTACTGCCTTGGTGGAGGCCGGCTGAACTCTTTCTAGGACCTCACGGTCTCAGACAAGACCAGAGTGCACTATCTGACTACCGTACTCCAGCAGAGGTCGGATATACGTGCCCAAAAATTATGGGGAAATCATCCCTAGATATGTGCGGGAAGGACTTTCGAATCATATTTAGGACTCGAAAGGCAGACTTGCTCGCAAGTTGGTGATGATGAGAGGAGGTCAAGTTACAGTCCAACCAGAAACCGAGTACCTTGTGTCGGTCAACCCTTGGCAGTGTGGTTGCTCCGGTAATGGAAAACGTGTGATCAATCTCTCTGCCGAAAGACATACTCACGCATTTGTCATCACTAACTGGGAGGTTCCAATCCTCGGACCAGCGCTTTGTTTCATCAACTGCAATTTGCAGGTCTTCAACGCTTGAACTCCAGAGAATTACATCGTCTGCGTACATGGCAATGTTCGCAGGAAGGGCTGTCGGAAGATCGTTTATATAGATTAAGAAAAGAAGACGACCTAAGACCAATCATTGGAAGACCCCAGTTGTTACTGGGGAGGGTTGAGACAAAACATTTCCCACCTTAACCACAAATGTGCGGTCGGTAAGGAAGCTGCGTAGGATGGCCAACATGGAGCCTATAATCCCGTATGTTTGCAGCTTATAAAGAAGAGGGGCATGGGGGACCTTATCGAAGGCCTTAGCAAACTCGATGAATACAGCGTGTAAGAGCTGGTCATCATCATAGGCTTTCGTTAGACTATCCATGACAGTGAGCACATTGGTGATGCATGATCTGCCAGGAAGAAACCCATGTTGGGACGGGGAGAGGATCCTATTTCAATGCAGATGAAGAAGAACTGCATTCTTAAGAATTCCCTCAAAAATTTTGCTGGTGATGCTAGTAAGACTTATGGGTCTGTAACCAGAAGCAAGATGTCTACTACCCTTCTTATAGATGGGTGTGATCACTGCTATTTTCCAGCTACTGGGGAAAACTCCATCGTCAACACATCGCTGAAAAAGAGAGGCATGAGGAGCAGCAGGTGTGTCCGACCCTTGTTTGAGCATACGTGGGTAGATTAGGTTAGGACCCGTACAGCAATACTGGTTGAGCCAACGGAAACCCTGAGCGACTGCACCAATGGGAATAGTGACGCCGTTAAGGGTAGTGGTCAGAGATAACGGGTGCATGGTAGGATGGGATGATACGGGCATCGAGCTAAAAATTGTACGGAGGTACGAGCTGAATGCCTCGGCTACTTGGCTAGGGGAATCGATTGGAGACCCGGCGCTATCTTTGAGAGTTAGTGGCGTCGGAGCTGTACCCCTTAGACGGCACATGTGCTAAAAAATGCCTTATTGGTCCGTGCTCGATCAAGTACAAATCGTTGGACTGCATTCTGATAGGACCTAATCTTGTCTTTGCATATGTTCCGTATGATCCTGAGGTCTTCTGCATCCCGGGCAAGGCCTGTGGCCTTATATCTAGCAGAGGCGTGCGCGTTCTTCTAGAATGCGCCTAATGGGCGAGGGAGGGGTCACTTAGCAGTCTGTGGTCGACGAATTCTGGGGACAAATAGCCTATCAGCTAAGGAGATTGACTCTCTGAGATTCTCTGCCATTTAATCAGCAGAGCTGTGAGCGACAAAATGCACAGACTTGGTCAAAATTGGTCCTTTTGAAGGATCTCAAAATGTTGGTTTCTGAGGGAAGAGGAGGCCATTTCACAATATGATCGAATCCAGTGAGAATGTGATCACTTTTGCCGTGGGGCGGCAAGTAATGCACCATATCTATTAGGAACCGATCATTGGTGATGACCAGGTCTAGTGGGGACGGGGCGTGGCCTGTGCGATATCTGGTCGAATCTCTTACGTTCTGCACACATGAGTTTTTCAGTGCGAGATCAAGGAGGGGTTCACCAAAAGTGATATCTGGGGCATCAGCTCTTTGCCAGTTAGTACTGGGAGAGTTGAAGTCACCAGTGACTAACAGATGGGTGAAGTCTGTGTAGGTTTTCAGGGAGCCTAATAAGTCTATAAGACCTAGGCTATCAGTTGAATTGCATGCGGGAGGACGATAGACAGCACCAAGCAATAGGGTGTATGTCCTAGAGAGGGTAAACACAGCCCACAAACAATCAATATATGAAAAGGTAGGGGTTGTCTGTATAGTGGGAGGAGGGATCGAATTATCGTAGTATATGATGACCCAGCCGGCACGACCTCTACTGGAGTCCTGCCTTACTGTGAAGTATCCCGGAATGGATATTTCGGCATCAAGTATATCAGGGGTGAGCCAGGTTTCTGTGAGGGCTATGATCTGAAGCTCCTTATCCACTGCAAGCTGCCGAAGCTCCGGGATCTTATTCAGCACACTCAGGCAATTGCTGTAAAAACACTTGAGCACATGCTCAGGAGTTGCTGCAGAATCGCCAGAGACAAATGATTTCGGGTTTGAGGAGTGGGAAAGAGGGGGATTTGGGGATGGAAAGGAGGCCCTGGGGGAGTCGGGGGCTGAAGATATTGGGGGGTTAGACAGTAAGCAGACTGCTGGGGGGACCGGTAGGTTTTGATGTCTAGTAACCTGGGGGGTATCATACCAGGCGGACGGTCTACATCTTTCGGTCTCCGAAAAGGTTGGGCTGCTTTTTGTGGTTTGCCCTTCTGCGCACTGCGTGATGCCCTGTTTTGAGTTTTCTAGTTGGTGAGCTTGTTTTTCATGACAGCACCAGATATATTTTCTGGTGCGTTAACCTCCTCACCGTATCTTTCAGCAGAAACAGGTTGCTGATTCATGTCTGGGCTCAAGAATGGGTGAGTCTCGTCCGTTGAAATAGTCTTATTGGCTATGTTGGGGCCTGTGATACTTTTCGTAGGCGACAGATGTTTAATGGCACCAGGCCTACTACTGGGAGTACTCTCCGCGACGGGAAATGGTGTCAGTGGGGATGCGACTGGTGGTGGGCATGCAGCTCGGTCCCCAAGGCGAGTTACCTGGACAACTGGCAGCACTTTGAGCTTAGGATCGGCTTTTTGTGGAATTTCTGGCTTAGCCTTCTCACTGCGGAGCCTCAGATGAAGTGGCTTATCAATGGATATGCCCTTGAGCCCTTTAATTCCCTCCTTGAGCTTTGCGACCGAGGAAAAATATCGTTTGGCAGCATCTGTGGAGCCAATTTTAAAGAGAATGCCGTGTGCCCGTTTGGTGCAATTGGTTAGCAACCAAGTGGACCGACCTTTAAGTGAGAAAGGGAGCTTAAGGCGGTTAAACACCTGGGCGTAGGTGTCATGAGAGTGATACGAACTGAGGAAGCGACCCCAAAGAATGACTCGCTTGGAGAAATTCTCGATGTCTTGTAAAATCTTGCCGGCGTCAAGAATTTGCTGCTCAGAAACTACACGCCTGATCGGCTGCCTGGGACACCGAGTGGGGTTTGATAACCAAACTCCTCAGGCTGGTCAGCTCATCTTTAAGGGTGTAGACGGTGTCTCTTAGCTCAGCTATCTCTGCAGCCTGACTTTTGGCTGCACATTCTAGTGCATCCGCTGCCAGTGCATTACAAAGGACCGTTTCGTCCGGGTTGAGGAAAGAGACTTTGGCCACAGAGGGGGAGTCACACTGCCTCATGGGGAAAGTAGCTTCATCTGAGCAAGCGGTTATATCGATGGTGAGGGGCATTGACGTTATTCAGGATCCAGTCAGCGCAGATAAAGGTCAACTCAAATGGAGGGAGACGAGCTGTGTGTTCTAAAATTTCAAAAGCAGCTACACTCACCGAGGGAGACGACCGCACCGCTGGTGTGCCGCGTTCTCGGCTACTATTTTCAAAGTCGACCTATCTTCTCGTAGAGGGTCATCTCTACCAATGGCCAGGTCGGCAAATTCGGCTTCATATAGCTGTTGGACTGCCGGTTCAATGTTCGCCGTTTTCACCGAAGTGCAGTTGATTTGGATTAGTTTTGCCGCATCTTCCACCTGTACTGCCATATAATGTCCAGCCAAATATTGTGCATTCTGCGTAGGGTGCTTTGCGGCTTCCTGTTCTTTGATCCAGGACCCAGTGCGCTTCCGGCACATCACAACCTATCGGCAGATCAGTTTCGTTGCTCTGCCACTCCTCGATCGTAACCCCGTCGAGAAGCGGCCCCTGAGTCAGAATCGACTGCACCGACTGAGGTGGTCTCGTCGGCAGACATTTTATGGTGAATGCTTCTAGAGTTTCTGCTCTGTTGTTGCTGATTAAGGAAACGAGTTGTGGGTGCAATTTATTCGACTGGATAACCTGGGTGCCACTCATTGAGCCCACCGCTAATGAAGATTGACGCCCTTTGATCCTATACCTATCTGCAAACTCCTTTCTAACTGGAGTGGTAGCCGAGCCACTAACTACGAAGGCCAACGCTCTTATAACCCCAACTGGGGTTTCTACACCGACTGCTATCACTCTCAGGCGAATGGGCTTGTTGATGGAGCAAAACACTGAGCACACCAAACTTGGCTTCCTGGTTTCTTCGACATTCAATTCCTTGGACTTGTGCAGTAAGTAATGGTGACTCCTATGGCATCCGCCCTGACTACTACCGAGTTCTGTTCAGCAAACCGACGCTCGATTTGAATCGTTGAAACAGAAGAAGCACGCGCCTAGCCCTTCAGCCATTTCCTACCGTTCGTCGACGTCTGCTTTGAGGAAGTGAAGGCAGTCCACTAGGCTATGAGGCTCCCCACAAAACTTACACACCAGCACGTTTTGACCTTCGTGAGATAATTCGTGTGTTTGCTCATGATTGGCTTCTACTTGGTTCCCTGGTCCAGCTTTGCGTCGTCGCAATCCTAGATAACTTGCTGGTCTTGCGCACAAGTTGACCGAAACGACTGTTTGCTATTCAGACATGGCTGCCCATAAGCTGCGTCAGGTCCTCAAACGTAGTTTCTCGCCCAAATCTACTGATCCCTTCGGCTTTCTCAGCCCACCTACTCTGTAGTTCTTTGGGTAAACTGCGCACTATGGTCTCCAACGTGTGCAGTGCGTTCAGGTCCGATCGGTAATCTAGGTGATTCAAGGAGATGCTGCGGTTCTGCTTTTCTAAAACCAGACTGACTAGAGAGCCCAATTCGCCTTTGGAACGTTTTGCCTCCGATAGTACACCATCGATCGAATTCCGGGCGACCTAAAAGGGTTGCCCAAATAGGTCTTTCAGGATTTCACATGCCTCATTGTAACTTTCTTCAGAGTTCAGCATCGAGCACCCGCCGATTGCTTCCCTGGCTCTTCCACGACAGTAATGTAGTAGATACAGTAATCTCTGTCCTGGATCGGATACTCTCCTTTCTACAAAGTTCTCGTATTGTTTACCGAACTTGCAGAACCTTTTTACTCTCCCGTCGAAGGGGGACAGTTCCGTCTTTGGTAAGTCAATGGCGCATGTTACACTGACACAGGTCGGCTTCAATCGTTCCACGGAACTGCTAGGCAGAATAGCCGAATGTTCTGTGGTCTCAAAGGTCACCACCCGCTCCCGACTCCGGAGTTGTTCTTTCCTAGCCGATTTTGCTTCTTTCTTAGCTTGCCCAAGCTGGGTTTCTAATTTCACTATTCTTAATCTATAGAGATCATCACCTTTAGGTTCTTTACCATTGACTGAAGTACACGAAATTGAACTGATGGGACTAGCAGACCTAGCAATATCTGAGGAATCAGTATCACCTCACAATACCCAAGGACTTGTCGGGTTACTTCCTGTCCAGCTTTGGTTTGCCTTTGTCCTCCTCTTGGCACTTCTGATTGATTTCCTCGTGAAGATTCCACATTGAACACTGTGAGTAGCGCGTAGACAATTCAAAACGAATCCCAAAACCAGAACGAGATTGATTCGTAATTTCTACGGAAATGGATTATTAAGTTATTTGCACGTAAATATGTACAAACCCCAACTGTACGGCCACAACATCTACCAACGAGGACCAGAGTTCAACAAAGGTTAATGCAGGTACCAGTGTCACGGCAGTCCAAGTTCGAATCAAAATTATGCCACTTCACGTGAGCAAAATATAAACAAATGTTGAAGTGTAGTGATTGATGCATGCTGTACTTGTTCGAGGGTCGATGAAATAAAGAACATAGTCTCAATAATACCAGTACATGACAGCGGCTAGGGAGGATTTCTGCGCATGTACGTTACAAGAAGGACGGAGAAATTAACGCAGGAGACGTTTTGAGCTGCCTGAAGCAGCCATAATTATCCAGGGCTGCGGGACTGGAGAATATACACCCACCAATACTGAAGCCCCTAGCTTCCATCCTGTTTGAACCACTAGATAAGCTGTTCAAACCATCACTTCACATGAGCGCACTACCCAAAGACTGGCTTATAACTATCATTACACCAATTTATAGCGAGGGAGACAGAGGCACATGCTCCAGTTACAGGCCAAATAATATGAAGTTACTGCTGCTTAAAACTCTCGAGAAAATACTGCGAGGGGAATAGCGGGGCACTTAGTGAGTAATAAGCCGGTGACTACCAACCAGCATGCTTTCTGGTGCAGGTGCTATAACCGGTCGAAAAAATCCCACAAAAACCACTGCAGTTCCATGTTTTTCTTAACGTTACTCTCTTGCCTACGCTATTGACGTGTTTCACGCACTATACGTTTTTATGGACCAGCTCTTGTTTGTTCGCGCCCAGCGCGCTACTTTGTTATATCCTTGTTCTAGACCTGCGCGATGCACGTACTCCTTTCTCGCACGCCGCAATTCGATTCTCGTTTTTTGAGTTCTTGTGATCTCATAATTGAGGTTTGCACCTGTTTCGTGACACCGTTCATTCAATGACTTAGTATCGTAGAATCTCACAGACAATCGCCTTTTGATTTCGGGATCCGTTGCGAATTTGGCTACGCGTTTCTCAAAAGTGTGTTACAGCAGGCACTCTTGTCTGTCCAACCGAATACGTTTCTTGGATAAGGTAACCAGTCGAGCGGAACGAGAAGAATGGGTGGAAGTTTGCCATCTGTATTTACAAAAAGCATTTGATTCATTTACCCACAGACCGCTCGAAGCAAAGGTGGAATCGTTTCATCTGAGTGCGAAAAAGCAGAAGTAGATTGTACAGAGCCTGAAGGAGGGTTTTCCGGGTGAGAGTGGAAGGTTGCTTGGCGGACACTGGGAGACTGCATAGTGGTTGTCCGCAAGTGTCGGTCCTGGGACTGCTGTTGTTCCTGATGTGCATCAGAGATCAGAGAGACGGGCTGGAAAACCCGTGCTTCTGGTTCGCGGATGACTTCAAGGTGAAAGGAGCAAAAGCTGGTATGGCTGTTCAGCGTGATCTGGACAGGGTGTAAAGCCCAGCCATTGGAACGTTCGAGCGACGCGAAGCAACTATTTTTGACGCAATTCAAAACAAAGTCAATTCCGAATAAGTACGGTACTATATACAACAAACTTAATAATTTCACAATAATCAAACCTCAGTAGTGTTCCTTCTGGGCTCTTACACTCCAAATTGAACAACAATTGATTAACTGCAGCTGAAATACAGCAAAAAGGCTAGACACAGAAGATGAGATTACCGAATACAGTCACAACGAATTTCAAGCTGAGCGCCCGAGACAACGGTGGGAGTCCGGTTTGTGACAAAGATTGAGAGAAATAAAGAAAACAGTCAGAATTCCGGCAAAGACAGTTCACACGAATGAAAAGCATCGTTTGTAACATGGGTGCTAATGCATACAAGAGGGTTCCCCGAACCAGTTTACAAAGGTTACTCCAGTGGTCAGTTGCGTGGGATCTTCTCCTCAATCTGGGGGAATTACAACATCTCACCAAGGAGGAAGGACTACGGCCCGCATGAAATATTAGGCCATCAGACAATCGGGAGGCGCTAGCTCAGACCATAGAACCCCGGACCTAGAGTTGTTCGTAAGCGCTGGCCTAAATCCAAGTCGCCAGTAGCGGAAATTAGTGCAGATTGCACGTAGAGCCATGCATCATTTAGGAGGCGGTTTGCTCTAGAAGACCGAGGGCCTTGTTGCCATTGTACGACGCTTTTGTGAGATCTCATCTAGAAAACTGTGTCCAGACGTGGAGGCCACATTTGGTGAGGGACACCAAGGCTGTCGAGCAGCTACCATGGCGATTCACGCGAAGGTTCGGAGAATACAGATATTTGTGCGATGAACAGAGTTTCGAGCTACAAGAGTTATTTCCTCTAAAAGAAAGAAACAGACTAGGTGACCTCGTATTGGCCTTTAAAATACTGAAAGTATTCACAGAAGCAAGAGGTCACAGAGGGGCCTTTTTTGAACCGTGAGGGAATGGCTGTCTAAGAGAGCGCGTACCGACAATTAGAAAGGAGAGAATTTGGCTCACATCAGAAGTCAGTCTTTTGCAGTATGGGTCGTTAATGAATGAAATAAGCTGCCAGAGGATGTGATAAGCACTAACACAGGGTCTGCGTTCAGAGGGAGATTAGTTAAGGTATGGATTACAGTGTTCAGGGAAATATGATCAGGAGTCTACTACCTTTTTCCGCAGACAACCGAGCAGTCCCTTCCCCTTCAGCCCTCGAGGAACCCTTACCTGGTATCTAGCACCCCTGATTATACTACCTCTATTACCGGAGGAACTGACCTTGAGCTAAGCGACCACTGGCTCCGATCCGAAAGGTTATTGAGGAAAAACGGGGTTGGAGATCTAACCTGAATCCTCACTGATTATAGCCAAGTATTGAAGAAGAGTCGCCCCTTCCAATTGTCGAAGCACCGCGGGATCCAAGGAGCTCATCAGTGCAAGAATCTGGACAATCAAGAATCCTGCCTGTAACGGTCGGTCGTGTAAAATCCTCCTTTAACCTTAGCGATTCAGTGTTTTCTTAACGTCACTTACTTACTTACACTATTGACTTGTCTTTACGAACTGGTTGTTTCTATGGACCAATTGTCGTTTGTTCGCGCCAGAGCGCTACTTTGGCACATCCTCGTTCAGGAACTGCGTGACGCATGTGCTGCTTGCTCACAAGCTGCTATTCGGCTTCTCGTTTTTGAGTCCTTGTGATCGCATTATTGAGGTTTGTATCTTTTTGATGTCATTGTTTATGCAATAATCCAGTATCGTAGAATATCACGGATAATCGTCTTTTGATTTCAGGATCCGTTGCGAATTTGGCTACGCATTGCTCAAACGTTCTTTACACTGCCGTCAAGTCCTCGAACCGAATTTAATTACAGCTCTGCAGTGAAGGTGTTGAACATAAGGAATACATCTCCCCTTAATCCGGAGTTTCTACAGCAAACAACTTCAGGCCGGTCAACCTTTGAGAATGAGGAGTGCGCAAAAACCCGCGAAATATTTAGGCGGCCTTCCTGTGAACACGTTGCTATCGGCTAGACTACAGGCACAGGAAGCAGAAAAGAAGTGTAAACAGAAAGAGCGAGAGCATGAGACCAGCGACTACGACACTTCCGATAGATCAGGGTGCAATAAGATAGGGAACCCTACGCCGGTCAACGACTACAAACCACCATCGACCGAGTTGCCTAGAGTGGAACTAACGGTTTTCGACGGGCGAGCTGAACAATACTGCAAGTTTGTCAAGCAGTTCCAGACGCTCGTGGAAAAAAGGGTAACCGACCCTGGGCAAAGACTTCTCTATTTTACTCACTACCGTCGAGGACTGGCAAGAGAAGCTATCGACGGGTGTACCATGCTTGGCCCGGAACGAGGCTACACAAGAGCGAAGGAAGATTCTAAGGGACTCGTTTGGCCAACCGTTCAAACTAGCCCGTAACCTAATAAAGGGCGCGATGGTAGAGGCAAAGAGAACCAAGGGCGACGTCTACACAATGGCCGACCTAGTGATTAAGATGCAAAACTGCTCAATAGCCCTCGACCATTTAGGTTACGGGGCTGACCTAGATGCCATGCACACTTTGGAAAACATAGTCCGTCACCTTTCTCCCGAACTACAGGGTCAGTGGTCGGAAGAAGCAGAACGGATAAGCCGAAGCGACAGGGAAGCTAACTTCAAAGATCTGACCGAACACTTGGACAGACAAACCAAGATAGCTGACAGCAGGTTCGGCCGACTCATCCGGGACAGCAACCGGGCAAGCAAGCCAAGTACTGGCCAAGCTCAAATCCCTGCACGGGAACATCCAAAATACCAGCCTTGGACCAATACACATGCCATTTCACGCGATGCTACGGCGCAGCCAAATTACAGGTTCTGCGATGCTAGCCATGGCCTACCAGAATGCCCCAAGTTCGGCAATGCCACAATAGACGAACGGTGGGGAATGGTGAGGATTGTAGGAGCGTGTTTTGTCTGTCTCAACACCTCGCACCGGGCGGCAGCTTTTAGGACAAGGAACCGATTTGGGTACGAGGGCTGCACGGGCAGACACTATCAATTGCTGCACCAGGCGAGAGTAAGCTTACCCGAGGCGAGTGCCAAGCCCAGTGTTATTTGTTCATTGTCGCGGTCTTCCAGTAAACCGGTACGTTTAGGCATAGTGGCCGTGGGAGTAGTGACCACGACTGGGGTGGTCAAAGCGTTGGCTTTCGTCGATAGTGGATCCAACACTACTCTGGTGAAAGAGCGGTTTGCCGACAAACACCGACTAGCTAAATGTGTGACGTCGTTGGCAGTGAGCACGGTGGGCGGAACACAGGTAATGGTTGCTGGTAAGTTGGGGCTGCAACTCATCTCTCTAGACACTAACGAAGAAATTGAACCAACGGAGGCACTGACGTTGGCGGATCTCCCCATGCGAGTGCCAAGGTCGGTGAACGCCATCTTGACTAGGTGGCCCCACCTGCAGGATGTCACCGTTGTAAACTGGGAAGATGATGAAGTGGATTTCCCTCATCGGCTGCGACGTGCCAGAAGCGCATTGGGGGCTTGACCAGAGAGTGGGCGACTGCCAAGTAATTATGCCATACGCACGGCTCTGGGATAGATTTTATACGGTCCAGGAGGGGGACGTGGTTCCGTGAACTATTTATTCACCAAAGCGTACCGCATAGAGTGCCATCTGCAGCGGCTGTATGAAAAGGAGTTTCGTGACATTGGAGACGAAAGATCATTGTTGTCTCAAGGGGATCACTTCGTTCTACAAGCGGTGCAGCAGGGCACTGGAGGTCTCAAAAAACAGTTTCAGGTTCCCCTCCCATGGCGCACATCTGCCGACCCGTGGATTGACTACAGAAATTATATTCTCCTACGAATACTACGACTGAAAAACGTTTCATTCGAGACAAGAAACTGTGGGAACGATACGCCGATTTAATGAAGCGAAACAAGGCCCTCGGTTACGTTGAAAAGGTGCCTGTTAACACCGACGGCAAAAGGGGTATCTGGTATCTGCCTCACCACCAGTCATCAACCCCAAGAATCCCAATAAACTGCCGGTGGTTTTCGACTGTGCGGCCAAGTTCCAGGGCAAGTCGTTAAACGATCGCCTACTACAAGGGCCTGACCGGACCACACCACTGATCGAGGCTTTGTGCCCTTTCAGAGTGGGAAAAGTGGTCTTGTCTGCCGACATTAGGGAGATGTTTCATCGGGTGAAGATTCCGGTAGGAGAACGAGATGCTTTGCGTTTCCTGTGGTGGGAAGAGAGCGACCGGGACAAAGCAGTGATGAATTATAAGATGACCGCCTACCCATTCAGAGCCATTTCGTCACCATTCTGTGCAAACTACGGCCTCCGAGAACCAGCGAACAAACATGGAGATCTAGTACATCGGACGGCGGTAGATAGCGTCAGCGGGAACTTCTACGTCGACGACTACCTTGGGTCATTCAATGATGTGGAATCAGCTCTAGAGCAGTTCAGGGGTCTGACGAGGTTGCTGGAAGAGGGCGCTTCCATCTAACTAAATGGATGTCGAACGCTTCAGAAGTACTAAAGGTCATTTCGTATCATGAAAAGGCCGAAAGGGTAAGAGATTTGGACGGCTTTCCACTTCCTATCTAACGCACTTTAGGAATACAGTGGAAAGCGGAAACGGACGATTTTGTTTTCGAGCTAAACGCTCCCGAGCTGCCAATAACCCGTCGTGGAATACTATCTGCTGTCTCTAGTTTGTTCGACCCGCTCGGTTTCGTCTCACCATGGCTGCTACCGGAAACATCTTGCTTCAGCTGCTGTGCCGTAAGAAAGTTGATTGGGAAAAGTCACTGGACCGAGAGGACCGGTTGAACTGGGAAGGATTTTTAAACACCATGAAAAAACTATGGGGCAGAAGGATCCCACCATGTTTGACTCCTGGCCATACAACGCGGACTGGAAAACTACATGCCTTTTCCGATACATCCGAAGCCGGTTATATAGCTGTGGTGTACGGACGATGGTGCACCGAAGATGGACAATATACTACGAGGATCCTGTTCGCCAAAGCCCGCGTTGCTCCACTCAAGTCGGCCTCGACACCACGCCTTGAACTCCGTGCAGCCGTGTTGGCAGTCAGGGCGGTGCAAGATGTGAAGGGATGTTTCGACTTCTACTTTTCGTCGGTTAGCATTTGGACGGACTCAACAATAGTACTTTACTATACCAACAACGTCCGGAGCCGGTTTGGTACTTTCGTTGCTAACCGGCTCACGATTATCCACGATGAATCATCCACACACCAATGGAATCATGTCAGGTCTGGCGATAATCCAGCCGACCTGTTCTCCCGAGGTGCGAACAACTTCAGGCAACTGGAAACGTGGACGAGAGGGCCAAACTTCCTGCACTTGCCCAAACAGGACTGGCCCGTGTTCGAATTAAAACCCCTTGGGAAAGCAGAACTTGAGATCAAAGGCGTAGTGATAGCGGCCAACATCGTCGAAGCGACATCCATTCTATCGCGACTGGTCAGGTTTTCTTCCTGGATGAAGACGCTTCATTCGCTAGTTTGGTTAACCAGGTTCAGGAGAAATTTACTAGTTATGAAAGGGCTACGCCCCTCAGGCCGGATATGGGTCGGCCCAAAAAGTCTCGATGAGCAACAAGCGGCAGAATGCGATGTTTTTTCAGAATGATGCAACTCGAGGCTTTCGCCCGAGAACTCGGAAGGGCGGAGGAAGTGGGACCAACCAACAAAGAAGTGTCATCTTCAAGATGCTAACTGAAGCGTTTAAACCCCAAGCTCATTGATGGACTGCTGCGGGTGGATGGTAGGCTGACCAACGCCCACATGAGCTTCGACACAAAGGATCCTATACTGCTGCCTGCGAGACAACCTGTAGCAGAGCTAATGATCCAACAGCTCCATGCCGTGGAGAAACATGTCGGAGAAAGTCACGTTACGAGCGCCATCCGAAAGCGCCTTTGGTTGTTGAGAGGACGAGAAACTGTAAAACGCGTAATCCGACGGTGTGTGCAATGCAGGGGACGCAATGCCACAGCAGGCAAACAAATCATGGCTCCATTACCAGAATGCAGGGTGACTACGGGCTGGTGGCCGTTCAGTGACACCGGGTTGGACTATTTCGGGCCCTTGTCGATCAAGTGCGGGAAAAGATTAGAAAAGCGATACGGATGTATCATGACGTGCATGAAGTCACGTGCGGTACACCTAGAAGTCGCACATTCGATGACGACCGATTCGTTTCTACGGGCCTTGTAAAGATTTATCAACCGACGAGGCGTACCGGCCGATATATACTCAGATAATGGATCGAACTTTGTGGGCGCTCACCGGGAATTGCAGCTTTGGCACAAGAACATAAACGGGGACGAACTGCAGGACCGAACCGTGGCCTACGGCATACGATGGCATTTCAACCCCCCACAGGCCAGCCACCGAGGCGGCATATGGGAACGCATGATCCGGTCTGCCAGACGGATATTGCTGTCAATCATGGAGCAGCAGCCGCCTGACGACGAGACGCTAAACACCGTCATGACTGAGGTGGAGCGAATCCTGAACAACCGCCCCCTGGTTCCAGAAATGAACGGCGACCCCACACACCTGGCGCTCACCCCGAACGACTTATTGACGGTAAGATCGAACGAGGGTTTCCAAGGGCCGGTAAACTTTCGTGGGAGCTACCTCCACAGATGGAAGCAAGCGAACTATCTGGCCAAGGTCTTCTGGAGGCGATGGCTGCGGGAGTACCTACCGGCTCTGCAGACTCGACAGAAGTGGTTGGTGAAAAAAGACCATTCAAGATTGGGGACGTGGTTATGATCGCCGACGAACGCGCACAGTTCAACACCTGTTTCTTGGGAGTAGTTATGGAAACCATCAAAAGCACTGACGGAATGATAAGAACGGTGAAGGTGAAGACATTTAACGGAGTGCTCATTCGGGACATACGTAGTATTAACCTACTCGAGAGCGGAGGCGGAGAATCTGGGAACTCTGAGGCCCAGTAGACTATTTCGCCCTAGTCATCGAGGTGGGTAGAGAAACACCATATATGGAAGCAATCCCAACACACTGACGTATCAAACCATCATACACCCCGACGCACACTCACCTACATTGTACTCGCTCTACCTCATGGTCTCCGTCAAACACGTTACAGTGCTCACGGTCTTTCGTTGACATTGCAGGAGGTTTCTTTGATATGTGGTGATAAATGCGATCCCATTGTACATCCCGACACGTACGCACATGCTTCATGCACTCTACACCCCGTGACCCTTATCAACATGAGACAGTGTTCGTTGTTTGTTTTTTTGTTGACGTTATCGAATGCCTTTTGCATATGTTGAAGTAGCCGAGCTTAGGTCACGTTCACATGCCAACATTTTATCGTTTATGCCGCACAGTTCCCGTCAAACACGTTACAGTGGTAATAGCCTTCCGTTGACGTTGCAGAAAGCCCTCTTTTGATGTGTGGTGATACTTGTGCTTCCACTATATTTCCAGACACATAAGCACATGCACGATGCATGCTATGTCACGCATCCTTTATCAAACCTGTGATGGTGCTCGCAATTTACCTTTGTTGACGTTGCTGAACTGTCTTCTACATACGTGAAAATAGCGGCGATCACACCATACACACACACTCACACAAGCATATACGACCAGGGCATGACGGTCTTTCCAAGGACAGCATCTATGTGGCCCCTTCACGCCCGCCATCGGTCACTTGGTCTGGTGGAAGATGTAGACTAGCCTCACGCCAATGTAGCCAATGGGTTAGGTGCCACCGGTAGTAGAACGTTGACGACGAGCATTAGGCGCCCGCACTGACAGCAGGGCCTAGGCAGGTAGAAAGAATCATTACCTTTATACCGAACCTTCGACTCTGCTAAGGATCCAGGAGTATTTTGGTGGGCGGTGTACAGACCGGTCGTGGAAAATCCTCCTTTAACCTTAGCGATTCAGTGTTTTCTTAACGTCACTTACTTACTTACACTATTGACTTGTCTTTACGAACTGGTTGTTTCTATGGACCAATTGTCGTTTGTTCGCGCCAGAGCGCTACTTTGGCACATCCTCGTTCAGGAACTGCGTGACGCATGTGCTGCTTGCTCACAAGCTGCTATTCGGCTTCTCGTTTTTGAGTCCTTGTGATCGCATTATTGAGGTTTGTATCTTTTTGATGTCATTGTTTATGCAATAATCCAGTATCGTAGAATATCACGGATAATCGTCTTTTGATTTCAGGATCCGTTGCGAATTTGGCTACGCATTGCTCAAACGTTCTTTACACTGCCGTCAAGTCCTCGAACCGAATTTAATTACAGCTCTGCAGTGAAGGTGTTGAACATAAGGAATACATCTCCCCTTAATCCGGAGTTTCTACAGCAAACAACTTCAGGCCGGTCAGCCTTCGAGAATGAGGAGTGCGCGAAAACCCACGAAATATTTAGGTGGCCTCCCTTTGAACACGTTCTTAGATGTCCCGGACCATGACCAGGCAAGGGTGTGCAATTAGACCGCAGTATTATAGAAGAGGTCGGATTTATGTCTCATAGATGTCTGAAAGCCTTCTTCCGCTGTAGAAGCAAAGATTTTTTAACTTTGTTGAGGACGCTAAAGTCAGACTTGTTAGCTAGTTGACAGTGATAGGAGAAACGAAGCGAATGTTTTGTCCAGAGGCCCGAGACCTTATGCTTTTCCATGTCCCGAATTGGTGTGGCATTATTCGCCCAGAAAAGCTGAATCAGGGACTTACTAGATGACATTTGTCGTCATATATTGCTAGACTTCAGTCGACAGACCATTACTTGGCCTTGTGCTTTGCCGACTGAAATTCTGTGGCTTTGTTGCCCCAGATCGTGAAGTCATCAGTGTGTTTTTCAATGTTCACTGCTATGTTGTACAGAAAGTCTTTTATTTGCAAGTGGGTAGTAGGAGATTAGGTTTGTATATAATATGATTCATCATGCAGCTTGAACGCTCAACTCACCATTGAAAACCATGGAAGCACTGTACAGCTGTTTCATCTTTTCTGGGAATCATCAGCAGTGCACATCCACCGAGCCCCCACGGAGACTCGAACCAAGGGTGAACGATTGTGAATCGAGCACCTTAACCACGATACTATCCGGGCTGGCTCTCAATGGTTTGTTGGACATCTACCCAACATCATATAACACCCTTCCGTCACTGGCTTTGTACGGTAACAACTCACTTCCCACACAGCGATCTACTCCCATGATGGATGGCTTCTCTGTAGGGGCCTAAGTACAACGGAGGCATTCCGTTATAAACAACCTACAGAGCTTGGTTACTATTTGCAGTTGAGTAGTGGGAGATTAGATCTGTGTAATATGATTCAACAATATGTTCAACAAACCGTTGAGAGCCAACCCGGATAGCCTGGCGGTTAAGTTGTTCCATTCACAATCGTTCACCCCGGGTTCGAGTCCCCGTGGGGGCTCGGTGGATGTGCAATGCTGATGATTCCCAACAAGGATGAAACAGCTGTACAGTGCTTCCATGGTTTACAATGGTGAGATGAGCATTCAAACTGCACGATGAAAATCATTTATATAAATGAGAGACAGTAAGGTGCCTATCACTGAACTCTGAGGGGATCCTGAGTGTATTGGTGATGATTCTGAGAAGCAAGGACCTGCTCCGACTCTTAATGACCGATTGGTTAGAAAGCTACGAAGAGCAGACAACATTTTTCCGGAGATTTCTTGAGATTCTAGCTTGTTTGCAGGGGAAATATGCGGTACCCTGTCAAACCATTTTGCGAAGTCCATAAAGTTTTCGTGCGGAATCATGCCTTCGTCTTAGGCCCGACTAAGACTTTCCAAAACAGGGGCTTTTTGGTAATGCATGGCCTTCCCGGCAGGAAGCCATGTTGAGCATTGGAGATCAAGACATTCTTGCAAAAGTGTGTCCGTATGACGCACTTAATCCTGATTTCGTAGATCTGGCTGGGAATGCTTTTTAGGCTAGTAGGTCTGTGGCTTCGTGGTTAATTGGGATCGCCATTTTTGAAGGCAGGGCTGATTGTCACTCTGCTCCAAGAAGCTGAGAACTTACCAGGGTCTGTGTGTCGCTGGAGGAGCTCCGCGCAGATTCCTGCCAATATTACAGACTTTTGTTTAGGGCTTCGAGGGTGGATCTCGTCCGGGCCCGTGGATGCAACTGGACCAAGTTGACTGGGGCGACTCTCTTATTCCTGTCTCGTAAAGAGTGTTGTGCTTAAGAGTTGCTCCATTGGCAAGCCTAAAGGTTTGGGATGGACATAGATTGGTAGTGACGCATAGACCGTCTGGAAATGTGACCTCAATGTCTCCGTCACTTGGGAAAATGCTGTGGCCGGAATGCCGTCTCCAAGGCATACACCTAAAAAGAACGGACCCGATTGAGGTCGCTAGCTCAAGGATAGCCCTTCGTTGTTTTATTAAGAATTCCCTTATTGTAACCTTGCGAAAATCACAAATGCGTTTAAATTCCACCACTTTCTTTTCCCATCCCGTGAATTTAATCGTGGTTAACCTTCTTAAGGGTTTGTTCAACTGATGTCTGATTGATCGCGACACTGAGGGCCTACTTTTGTCCGTGACTTGCTTTCTAGGGACATAAAGGAATTCGGCCTGAAGGACACAGTCTTCAATGCAACTGTCGAGAGTTTCTACACAAACTAGTCGTTCTGAAATGCTAATTTTCGAGTCAGAGAGGACCTTAGACCATCAAAGTTGGTTTTATCAAATGCACAGGTGGGCTTACACTGGGAGGTGACGGCTGGCCAGCAAACTATATAGTCAAATTGGAGGACCTTGTGGTTACTGTTGCCTAAAGGAGGCCGTACAATGACTGCATCTATTTTGTAGTTCTCCCTGGAAACCATCAGCGTTTCTCTCCAAACTGGCACTCGCAGCTCCAAAATCCCCCAATTGTAAGAGATGGGTGAAGTGACAACTGGCCTTCTGACCTCGCAGCTGTTCTACGAGATGAAAAGTTCTGTCTAGATAAGTGGGTGGAGGACGATAAATCACACATGATAGGAGAAATCCTCAAGGAAAAGTTATAAGCCTCACCCACAAAGAGCCGATAGGGCGAGTTTGGGGAGGAGGGTAAATGAAGCGGGGGAAGGACTATTGCTGAGATACAGGGCCACCTTATCGGCTCAGGCTTTCAAGGGATCCCTAGGGACTTAGCTATATCCTGTGACAGAAATTTCACCATCTGAGGTATTTGGGGTGAGCCAAGTTTCCGCAACCGCCAGAATAAAAGGTTTTTCTGTCAGCAACCAACTGCCCCAGTTCTGGTATCCTGATAATGATAATGATAATGGTTTATTTCGAATAACCCCGAGGCATGCTGCAAAGCAAGATCAAAGGGTACAGTTGGACGTAGAGTCCGAATTCCAAGAGGATGATTCAGGTATGTGCACTCGACATTGTACAGTAGAAAGTATTTGAGTTACTCTTCAAGGCGGCGCCCGGCAAATTTGAACTGAAGGCCGGGTGGCCAACCCAGCCAAGTCAGATTCGAGCTGGTCGGAGGTAGTAGACTCTCACTGAAATATTACAAAAAGAGGGACTGTGCAGCGACAGAATCAAACAGAATTGACGAAAGTTTTGCTCACCTTGAGGAAAAAGGATTTTCCAAGGGAGACATCAACCAGCTATAGCGCTCCGCGGAGTATGTCACGGCTTTGGATTGGAAATCAGACGATGAAAGGAATGAATTTGCTGACAAAGAGCGAGAAAAATCTTTCAAAGATTACCCTTGTAACGTTCAGCGACCAGATATCGGCTGAGTCAGTTAAATAACCAGTGGAGGACTCATTTGTAGAGAAAGATTGCCTAAGTGAAGTTGCAGGAAGTGGCCGGACGTAAACATGTCATCATTGCGCACCAAAATTGCACCAAAATGGAAATGGAGACCGGGCAACAAATTAATTTCTGATGCGTAGTAATGGTAGTCGTAGATACTCGGTTTGCAAAGATGAGTATTTAAATGACAGGTAAGTATTTGCGTTTGATAATCTTTACCTGAGGGCTGAAAATGATGACCAGAGAGATGCAAGAATCAAAATTGTATGAGAGGATTTATCAAGATAGAATACCGGATATGAAAAAGCATCAGCAACCGATGAATACGTTTGAGAAGTTGGGCGGTATAGTAGTTGACAGGTAAAATACTGTCTGTTGGTATTCTTTGTAAAAGCTGGATCATGTGATGGCGAAAGATCAAAACGCTAAGATACCGATGTCTCTCAGATGTGAATATATGGAAAGGGCATGAATCTTTGCAAGGTGAAAATGTTGCAGTGCTACAGCCGTGTAGGCGAACAGAAGGACTGATAGAGTGAACGAATTACCACAATATCGCCGACTCTTGGCTTGCTCTGGAGACAAATATTCCTCAGCAAAATATACTGTTTGGGCTTTGTGAGACGGAAGTGTATGGCAACGTAAAATGTGACTTTTTGCAAATATATCGGTAACTGTGATAAAAAGGGCAAGTTTTATCTCGGGGATTGGTTAAATTTGCGAATGGGACAAGCGGGTGGTTTGGTACGAATCCTCGGGAAAAGGATCATGAACGGTAAGCCGAGTACGGAAACGGTCTTTTAACCCCGCGATAATTATGTGCCAGGGAAAGAAGATTTTGCCGGGCGTAAGAAGCGGTAAGTTGAGATGTCGAAGATGGAGATAAGAACGATGAAAAATAGGCGATAACTGGGGAAGATAGTTCCATATTTGCAGCATTTCGGGTGTATAAATGTTTTTTTTGCCGCAACCGCTGCTGATGGGTAGGGCCGACCGTGCGCTGAACACCCAACCTGAAAACCATTTTTGGTGACAGTAGGTGCAATCCGCCATCCTAGCTGCGCCCGCAAATCGTTGTTGACGTCCTGCACGCCCGATGTGCGCCGGCCAAAGCGGCGGATCTGACCGCGCTCCGCACCGGCGGGCCTCGCTTGAGTGATGTTGGAGTTCTCACATAGAGATCCAATAGTCCAGGAGCTTGCGACCCGGTTGCAGGGGCTCCTGGAGAGCACGGCCAATGTGGCAGTGACAAAGTGACAGACAGGCATTGGATTTTCAGCGGGAAATGCGGGTTAGGTACTATGCCGAGTCATCGAAGGGAAGGCACACATCAGTGGTTGTCTGGAAAGGTAAAAATAGAATAACGCATTCTGGGGTGCTCCCAGCTGAAGACCAACGGTCAGTGGTAAAGAGAATCCTCTAGTATCTAGAAATTGGAACTTCTTGGTGGATGGTTCGACTTTGCAAAACTCAAGGTTGTACACGAAAGACTAATAAAACTTGAGTGATATTTACGGCAACTTGTGCGGTACGTAGGTTTCGTGGCCCCTGACTCAGACCCACTTGTCAGTAACCCAAACCAACTTCGTACGCTAGCTCCTCCGAAGTGTATGGATCATTGTTTGATACGAGCATAAGGAAATCAAGCCGTTTGTTTAATTCCTCTTTAAATCTCGGCAAGTGGCCTATTGCATGGACATTTGGTGGAAGTTTATTACACATTCGTAAATATTTAACAATAAAGAAATTGGACCATAGGCTGGTTCTCGAGAACGGCACAGTGACCGAATGACTGCTGTGTCGTTACGAATACCTAAAGCCTAATGGGTCTCGTACCATAGAAGAGGCTTTGCGGGGTCTATATTTCAATAGCGAGCGGAAAATGGACAAGTTATTCTTCGTCCGTCGGAGCCAAAGTGGTTCGAGGTGTAGCAGGTTACAACGCTGTTTATAGTTCAGACTAGAAGAATATCCAACTATTTGTTTAGTAAAAGTGCGCTGAACATTTTCGATGGCGATCCCATCAATCTGGCGCATGTTGGAGCTAACTATTGTACTATACTCTAGCAATGGTCTAACGTGTGTTGTATAGACACTGAGTTTACTTTCACGCAAGCGGAATGTTTTGTGGACAAGTCCTAACAACCTGCGGGACCTATCAGTTTGAGTGTCTGTTTGCTCCGAGAAGTTGAACGAACAGGAGTAGTATATGCCCAGGTCGCCTACTGATGATTCGTTGGGGACCAGATGACCACCCATACTAAACGTTTCGGAAGGAACTTGACACTTGTATGTAAGAATGCAGCTTTTGTCCGCCGAGAACTTCATTATCCAATCGGTACATAACGAATTGAGCATCCGTAAGTCCTCCGATATTTTTGCCATATTATTACCCAATGAATTATGGTTGAAGGTGTACAACAACTTTACATCGTCAGCAAATAAAAACGGAGTTCCATGGCGAACCACGGTAAATATATCATTTACTTACATGAGAAACAATAACGGGCCCAGTACACTACCTTGAATCACACCGCTGGTTACAGGGTTGGATGTGGAAATTTTGCCATCAACGTTTACCACTTGACTGCGTGAGGACAAGCATCATCCCAGACAGGCATATAGTGGGTCAAAAAAGCCATATGGCTTAGCCTTTGACAACAAACGAATATGAAACACCCGATCGAAAGCCTTAGACATGTCTAAAAAGACTGAGATCACCGCCTTACCATCATTGGCAGCTATCGTAATAAGGTTTCAAAAGTCAGTCACACAAGTTGCGCAGAGTCCATGTTTTAGGTAACCGTGCTGACCTTCACTTATAAGGTGGTTTTTAAGGAGGTGATCTGTTAGCTTAACTTGTGTTATTCTTCCCATAATCCTCTATACTACTGAGGCATGATTCACAAGCCGGTAGCTGGCCCGGTTCTCCCGTGTTCCCTTCTTATGAATTGGAATAATAACCGAAGTTTTCCATTGTATAGGATACCAACTAAAGCGCACAGGAAAATTGAATAAATTCGATAAAAGAATTGGGGTATCCGGACCGCCCAATTTAAAGATGGCAGATGGTAACAAGTCCCACCCGGGGTGGAAAGATATTTTGATATTTGAAATTAAAGGCTGGATTTCGGAGGGCAGGAATGTTACAGAAGAAAGTGGCTCATATGATGGCACCGGTGGATTGTCGAAAATTGGTGCCGTTTCACTAGTTATGGAAGAAACAAAAAGGGTGTCAAGCGCTTCTGCTATGTCCAGCTTTTTGTTGAGTCACGTGTTATTGAAAGAGATGAACGAGATAGACGAAGTTTTTCGGGTTCCTCGACTTCATCAGTTTTGCAAGAATCTCTACCTTCTTGGAATCGCTTAAGGCCCTGTATTTCTGTTGTATTATTACACTCTCGGAGTACAGTTTTATCGTTTCAGCCCAAAGATCTACCTGTATAAACAGTGAAAAGTCCCTTGTTCTAAGACAAATGCGTTGGGGTCTACTCAACTTCAAGATGAGACGAGACAATTTAATGTCTTCAGGGCGGGTTGACGATCATTGTGACGGGGTTATTCGGTTGAGGTATCATTCAAACGTAGAGTAGTTAATCTGACACCAGCTGGGGATCTGCACTTAAAAAGAAAGTGTCCCAATTTTGGCTGCAAATCTGAGAAGGCACTGTATCCAGTTAGCCTTATGATATGGTTTATGCGGGGGTGTGGGCTGTTTATCCCTTACGGGCACTGTGAAGCAGCAGTGGACAGTTGCGTGATCACTCCCGGGTAGGTTATTCTGCACTTTTGTCATAACCTGGGTTAGTCCTAGTGGCAGGATTAAGTCAAGAATGTGGTCGCGTCTGTTTAGGGACGTGACGTGCTGCTTCCATCCACCTAGGTGAATTGCATCCAAAAACATTAGTAAATGGCGTGGTGCGGCGAGTGATGTCCAGCGTATTTCTGGTGCATTGAGGTCACTAGCTACCAATTTTGGGCCTACTTTAAGATCACTAATTAAGTTGAGTGCCCCGACAATTTGCAGGAAGCCGTCAGAACTAGATCTAGGCGGACGGTATATGCAACCTAGTATCAGTTCTTGACGTTCGACTTCAACGCTGAGCCATAGAGAGTCGACAATGCCATCTAGGATAGAATGCTAAAAGCTTGTCGCTCTGAGAGTTTCTTTCATATGCACTAGACAGCCTCCACCACGTCGATTTATTCTGCCTTTGCTGAAGGATTTGTAGCCGAGTACCTCAATGTCCTCTACCAGATAGGGGTCCAATAACCAAGATTCCGTCACTTAAATAAATTTATAGTCGTTTTTTAGTGCAGCTGATAGTATGTATTGGATTTTGTTCCTGATGGAGCGTGCATTGACCAAAAGCAATATGAAAATTCCAATGCTTCTGACGTCATCATTGATATTAGTACTTACCGTTCACTGACCGCTGCAATGAACCTGAAAAGAATCATCAGAGCAGGATGCAAAACCGCTTAAGTTGTCAGGACTTGGGTCTGCATGTGGAATAATAAATGACATTGTATTAGGTATTACACTAGCATACGGCTGATAAGAACGGTTCATATGAGGCATATCTAGGTTATGGGGTTATGTTGTGCCCACGGTACGTATGGAAGATAATAGGCACTCTGGCTAGATATGGGGTACCCGCTGGTAGATGGTGGAATATGCGATGCGCTTGGATCGTTTAACGGAGGTAGAAGTAGGAAAGATGGAAATAATGGGAGATTAGGCTGATGGGAAGGTTCCATTAGTCCGGAGTTAAGCATGAAAGCAGTTCGTTCATCAAACCATCTATTTTTATTATGGGTATGGTCCCATTGTTGTTGCATCATCATCTTGGAAGCGCTATTTTGTTTCATATGTTGAGAGATGCTAGGGTATCTTGAATGAGGGAAGTCGGTCGGTGCCGAATTTGGTCTAGAGAAAGAACGATCAATGTCATCGATCATGCATCCCCGTATCGTTTGCCCGCACTGAGACTAACTAACCTCTCGCGGACCTCCTCTTCTGGACTGTTATTTATTGTCAGCGATATACGTGGCATACGAGTGGCACGCATGGGCCTTTCATCAATTTTTAAACGGGGGCCTATGGGACAGATATTAGTGCTGTAGGTTTTATTTCACTGAGAACTTGAACTCTCGTGAAAGGGTCATCCGGAGCTGGGAGCATAATGTGAGGACCCTCCTGAGATGAACTCGCAGGTGTTGTCGATATAATTTGTCGTTTCGGCTGGGGTAGCTGTGGGGAGGTATGGAAAGATTCGTCTAGATCAACTAACCCTGTGAATCTTCTAGGGGTAGAACAGTGAGGGGTTTTGTTGATCCTTGGTAAAGTGCTTGGGGAAAAGGGCGACTTCTGGAGCTTAACGTCAATGTGATTGGAATTTATAGCTGCACATCTTATCACTTCTCTTTGCAGTGGCATTCTGTCAGCTTGTATCTTGACTGATTTAAGCTGTGAAGCAGTTGCGACTGTACGCTGTTTAATGGTGAATTCCCTAGCGATTTTTCCATCAGGAAATTGGAATAGAAGGGGACAAGAGTGCTTCTGTGACCTTTTTCTTAGTCTTCTGCGGTGACATGGAAAGTAGGCCGTGCCCGCGGTTTGAAGGACAGTAGATTTAACCACTATGATGTCTGGCCGATCAGGGATGTTTTTGCATTCTGCAGCCGTCGCAGGACCTCGGATGCCACTGAGCCGAGAAACTGACTGGCTGCTATCAGGTTCTGGGGACCAGAAAATGCCGAGGGCCCAAGAAGTTAGGCTAGTGGTGTTAGTTTTGATAATATATTATCAATCGACGCGATCTGGGTAGACCTACTTGCCAAGTTACTTTCAATGGCACTGGCCCTCTACTGGCTTCTCAAATATTTCTACCATATTGGGGTTTCTCTGTGCTCCGGTCGTTCGGGTTTCTGATTTGCTGTAGAGCGAAAAGCCATTGGTTGAGGCCGCTTGCTCGTTGACCTTGCCGTTTCGTATTACAGAATATTGGTGGTAGGCGATATGATCTATGGTGTTGACCAGCGGATAGACAACCCAAGGGCGGGTAAGTATAGCTACTGCTGTTTTTGTAGCTAAATCTGGGTCGCTCACACGAGTTATGAGAGACTAGTAGTTTGGGTAAGGGGTGGATTTCCTAAATATGCCAATGGTGAAAATTTGTTAGATGTTACTGGTAAAATATTCCAAGAATAACTAATATGAAACATTTGCGAAATCTACGAAAACCTCGCCGTGGTGTAGCGCAGTCAGACAGTCAAGATCTTATTGGGGACGCTGGGGCGGTTCGTAGAAAGGCATCTCAAGGCATGCCCAGTGGGGATTTCAGGAGGCCGAGAACTACGGTTGGGGGGGGGAGAGCGTGAGGATCTTTCAGGTGCTGCTTCTTGTTGGCACTCGTCCGCGGAGCCTTTTGAGGAGGCTTCCCCTTATTTTGAGGCCCGTTGTTTTGAGGTCTTTTCCGGAAGTAGAGAGTCTGCGTTGAGAATGGGCGGAAAGGAGTTGGAGATGAGAACCAAGCCTGGGGTGTTTGTAAAGAACAAAAGGGTAGACCTGCACCTGTGGTCCCCGCTGGGGCCACGTCGGTTCAGGGAATAGTGAGGCCGAGGAGTTGCTGGTACCAGGTGATAGCTTACCTAAAACTGCTACCTCGTTCTGCTTAAATCTCAAAAGCCTACCTTTCCTGACCAGATCAGATCAGGTCACAGAATATGGAGGCTTGAGCCGAATTTGCATTCAGTTTCTTGCATCCGATGTTTCAAAGATCGTCAAGAGCTGCTACAAAGGGGCCAAATTGCGGCATTAGTCCCAGTGGTCACGGGAATGCAGCTGGTTTCTAGTTGTCTGACCACCCTCTCTCTCTTCTCAAAAACTAGAGAACCCCGGCAGAAATACGAGCGACCTCAGACCCCACTGAACTATGGGACATTGTGGCGCTGAAGGTAGTCCCCGTCAAAAGTGAGGCCTCGTCGCCCACTTTTTTTGGTTTTCCCTACTGACTGCCGTCGTGGTGCTCGCGTTGAAGTTGCTGAAAGCTTTTTAGCTTTCTACTGCATTCACAAGCGCGACTTGGGTCGAAGCAATGAGTATGGAAGACAGGAAAGAGAGAAGAGGGAGAGAAGAAGGGAAAAAATACAATTAATAATGGAAAAGTAAAGGATCAAACGTTTAAAAAATAGAAGTACGAGGACGAGAAGTTCAGCTTGTTGGAAAACGGTTAGAAGTAGTACCGGCGCTCGCTTCAGTGAGAGTAGATATTAGCTAACTTTAGACGTTAGATGTAGGTCACTTCAACACACTGGGACCCTAGCTGCAAAGCAAAAAAGCCACTCTCTGCCACATATTTAGTTTGATTCCAAAACAGGCTGAGGACCGGTTGAACTTTGGGCGACCGCGGGTTGTATTTTGCGTCGCGTTTTGAGAGCCTTTGCCCAAAAGCTCGCCTCACATTTTTCCGAATTCTGATTTTAGGTGTTTAGGCTTCATCAATATCCTCCAAGACTCTTTAAAATCCTCAGTCGTTTTGGCAATTAGTTCAGTTTTTAACGGGGAGGGTGATTGTCGCGGCCAATCTAGCGCATTTAATTCTTTCGATGGCATGCACACCAGCTGTGCACTCACTACTGCAAATTGTATCCCGTTGGATCCCCGCTAGAATGAGAGGGAAACGGAAAACTGCATTTACATCAACTGTGAGGGAAGTTATGCATCCTAAGCCTTCACTTCGACAGCATGCAATAAACGAAAACGTAAAAATGGATACACTCCAGACGGATCGCAGTGATACCCGCCATCCACCTAGTAAACATACTCAACGGTCACTACAAGGAAATACCTCGTACCACTTGCGGTCTGGGTCACCTTTAAAGAACTGGACTGTCCGCAGGTCTATTATTCCACCAGGAAGACTGTTCCAACTGCTCACTATCCTGCGGCTGAGAAACTTCTATCTAGTCGTCAATCCAGCTCGGAATTTTGACAACTTCTTTTCGTGTTCCCTTTTTCTGGAATCTAAAGTCACTTGGAATAGAATGAAGCTTAAGGCCAGAAAGGTCCCCGTTATCTTGAATGTTTTTACAGGATTAGATGAGATCAGAGCACAGGACTGGCTGCCAATACCAATAATGGCCCAGTTTCTTACACCTGCAGCCCCCGAGCCTCACCGTGCTTCAACTTTCTGGGATCCCCTGACTTCCAGGAACTTGAAGCAAGGCATATGTAGGAATCGCCGCCAGAGAGACTAGAGAAGAGCAACATTGCAATAATCTTGAAGTCTTGAGGCAGTCTGCCAGTGCCAGGCTTGAGCTCAAATGTTCCCAGTTCTTGTATGTTTCTTCTATTCTTCAGTGCCCCCAACTTGGAGTGGCAAAAATCGAGAAAAATGGGACAACCGTCGTCGCAAATTCAATTCTTATTCATTCTTCATAATAGAGGCAGTGGGCGTCTCTTCTATGTGAGCTTCCCCACCACAGGGCAGTGATGAAGAATCAGGCGTGAGTCTCTCACCACCACCTCTTTAAAGAAAGTCCAGAAGCAGCTTGAATAATGTGTCGTTAGGCTATTCCAAAACTTCAGCTGGCAGTGAGTTCCATAGATTGGTCACCCTCCGAGATAGGCCGTACATTGTTGGGAAGCCTACCGACTGCAGCTTCCCCGGAGTTGGTGGTAGTCCCCTTATACGGTCATTCCCCCGAAGAGGGGGTTCCGCACATGGTTCTGGGCCAAATTCTTCTCTGACGATGCCCTTGGTGAAGAGTAAGCTTCTTCAGACTCTCCGATGAGGCCATTAGAGAAACACTGTAAGCTTTAGCCGTCCTTAGTAGCTGACCCGGAGTAGCCGTCCGGCAAGGAGGCCTCCGCCTCCCCGCACTCTTTCCAACTCAGCTACCTTTGTCACCGTACAAGGGAAACCGCTAGCCCCGTACTCCAGCCTGGAACGTATGTGTTGCGTACAGTACCTTGAAAGCGATGAGTGAGAGATGGCCGAATTATCGGCTAATCGGCCCGAGGATACTCAAAGCTGATGCACAAACTCTCTCAGTGTTATTCTCCGTCTTTAGTGACAAGGCCGTCATCCCTTCCAGGTAGATTTTGCGGGCCGAACGACGAAGGAGTGCCTCATGTTTATAGTACATCCCGCTAGTTGATGCCCCTACTCGCCTACGAGCACACCTGTCGGTTTGCAAAGGCAGTGACCGCAGATCTGACCGTCTCTGGCGAGCTTTGATGTCCACCTAAAGAACAAGTCCCGCTGCATCTGATGTGATCGTAAGTAAGATCCTGAGGTTGAAAAATTGGTGGTAGGTCGTTGACACAGGCCAGGAAGAGGAACAGACCCAGAACCGATCCCTGTTTACCACCAATATGTGCAAGAAGACTATGCTTCGGTTCAGGGGCGTAGACCGACAAGTGGTGCTTCTTCAGTATCTCATTCCTGTGTTTATCTGAAAATCCCAGGGGTTGCCCGTCCTGTAGCACTGGGAATGCAGTTGTTTCCCGTGTCATCCGTCGCACGCATGCTCTTAGGTGCACGAATCGAGTCCACTGCTAACGCCCTATGTCGTACGCCAGTCAGTGTTTCCCAAATGTCTGCTTCTGGGGGCCGATAAATGACTCTGACTGACTCATATAAACTGGGTGTTAGCCTCATGCGACACCAAGGAATTTCTTTCAAGCCCTTCGGGTCTATCTGGCGATCGAACGGTGGCGAAGAGACGTCGGCCGGGATGTATATCGCCAAGCCTCCCCCTATCCCAGCTTGGCCTCCGTCAGCAAGGTAGAGTGTGTATCCTGGGCTAGCCACTTCCGGATTCATTATCTCACGGGTAAGCCACTTCTCCTTCAAGGCGACCAATTTCGGCTTTAGTCGGAACATCCATGCCTCGAGCCCATCCCGCTTGTTCAACAGACTTCTGACATTAGACATCATGATGAGTGCTTGTCTTCTTTCGTCTCCCCTATCCGTGCGGACCTTCATTGCCTCTGCGCAGCCGGAACCGCTTGGTTGGTGGTGCTGTTGAGCGTGAACGGTTTCCATCTCAGGTGAAGAAGCTCCATCCAAACGCGATGATCCCGGATAAAAAGGCTCGTTTCCCCTTTTGCCTGGGGTTCGCTGGGCTCTCTCGACGCCAACCGGAACCTCTACCTGTCCTCGGGGTCGAGATCACGAAGTAGTCAATCTTTTTTTCTTTCAATTCTATAGAACACCTGTTGTACTGAGCGACATTCCTCATCGAAACACAAGACTACCTCCACAGGACGAGGGTTGGTATTCACATTTGTTTTCCCCAGACAAAAAGAGGCTCTAACCTCCACAGTATTTGACAGGATTTTCTCGTAACTGCAAAATATCTTGGCGAATAAGTCTCGCAAAAGGGACGCTGCGAGATGCAATATGCTTTGTGACTCGGCTCAGTTGATTTCGGCAGGTTCGCGACTAGGAAGCATTGCATCGTTGGTGGCGGCGCCGTGCTTTGAAGTGGCTCTGCAATTTTCCACTGACCCATGGTTTCCGCCTGCCCTGAGAAGAGGACTGTTTCTCCACTGGCCGCACTCAACACCTACGAAAGAGGAGTATTGCTTCCCGAACTTATGGCTACTGTGGGCCTGTTGATAACCGCGGATCTCTCTCTACGCCGTTTCTTCAAAGCAGTCGATGGACTGTTTGTAATGACTGAAGAGACTTCGGCGTGGGATATGTGGCTCGTTGCACAAAGTCCGCGGGTTCCTAGCTAGCCACTGCCTCATATTTAACTGCTTTTTCTTTTATTTACCGCGGTGCCATCTGTGGGCACTATTTTCAGGAATAGACAGCTGCCAGAACCCGGCCACTCATACTTACCCTTATCGATTTTTGTACAGTCTGAGTGAACTGACCCCTCACAATGACCACACAACAGGGCTTTTACCCGGGAGCTGATATTTTTCTTGCATACAGAAAGCGCGCATTTATTTTCAGAGGTAAAAGAACCCATATATATTTATAAATCTGCTGAGGCACCACAGATATCAAGAAACGGTGCATTCACGAAGGGTGGACCGATTTCGAATGCTGCGGTGCTGCAGCTGTCATAGTGCCTTGTGTTTTGCGGAATCGATATAGGTGAATGCCAGTTTTCTTGGTCAGCCGCATCACCGGTATGTGTTTTATGTTGCGTAAAGGTTCTATGTCACGTTACTTAAGGCGGAACCACGGGGCGTCACTGATTTGTATGCACAACTTTTCGTTTTATATTCTTAATAAATATCAACAAGAAAGTCAGTATTCTTTGATTCTGGTTTGAACTCGGGAAAGCTGTCGCTGTTATCATGGAAGTTGGTGCCGTCGAGCGGCCCTCCCTCAGAAGTCTGATTTGGTTGGTCATTGAACATAAAAAACCCTGCCTGCGAAGCCGATCGGGTCGAGAGCCTGCTTGTTAAGCCTGACAGGGACGAGATAGCTCGTGGTGATTAGGTATGTGTTCTTCGTACCCTTTCACGGCAGCCAGGAAGGAATTCAGTACCTCTCATGTAGCGCTTTATTGTGGAAGACATGAAATGTGGTTGTAACGGGTTCCATTGCGTGCAACGGCCGGACTGACTGAATATATGTCGGTGGGTGCTTCTTCTTGTGCTTGCTAAGTCACTTTGAGAATATCAGACATTCCTAATAGCCATAGAGAATGTGGATACAAGGGCTATTTTTAGCAGGAGAGAAACTTGGTAACGTTATAAGCCCAGTTGGGCTGATGTTGTTTGCGTAGAAGCTTACTGCTAGGCAACTCCACAACTAATCGCTTAGATACGGAGAGCAGACGTATATAAAAGGTATATAATATGATTCATCATGCAGCTTGAACGCTCAACTCACCATTGGAATCCATGGAAGCACTGTACAGCTGTTTCATCCTTGTTGGGAATCATCAGCAGTGCACATCCACCGAGCCCCCACGGGGACTCGAACCCGGGGTGAACGATTGTGAATCGAACACCTTAACCACAAGGCTATCCGGGCTGGCTCTCAACGGCTTGTAGAACATCTACACTACATGATATAGCACCCTTCCGTCACTGGCTTTGAACGGTAACAACCCGCCTCCCACACAGCGATCGACTCCTATGATGGATGACTTCTCTGTAGGGGCCTAAGTACAACGAAGGCATTCCGTTATGAACAACCTACAGAGCTTGGTTACTATTTGCAATTGAGTAGTAGGAGATTAGGTTTGTATATAATATGATTCATCATGCAGCTTGAACGCTCAACTCACCATTGAAAAGCATGGGAGCACTGTACAGCTGTTTCATCCTTGTTGGGAATCATCAGCAGTGCACATCCACCGAGCCCCCACGGGGACTCGAACTCGGGGTGAACGATTGTGAATCGAACACCTTAACCACAAGGCTATCCGGGCTGGCTCTCAACGGCTTGTTGAATATCTACACTACATGATATAGCACCCTTCCGTCACTGGCTTTGAACGGTATCAACCCGCCTCCCACACAGCGATCGACTCCTATGATGGATGACTTCTCTGTAGGGGCCTAAGTACAACGAAGGCATTCCGTTATGAACAACCTACAGAGCTTGGTTACTATTTGCAATTGAGTAGTAGGAGATTAGGTTTGTATATAATATGATTCATCATGCAGCTTGAACGCTCAACTCACCATTGAAAACCATGGAAGCACTGTACAGCTGTTTCATCCTTGTTGGGAATCATCAGCAGTGCACATCCACCGAGCCCCCACGGGGACTCGAACTCGGGGTGAACGATTGTGAATCGAACACCTTAACCACAAGGCTATCCGGGCTGGCTCTCAACGGTTTGTTGAACATCTACACTACATGATATAGCACCCTTCCGTCACTGGCTTTGAACGGTAACAACCCGCCTCCCACACAGCGATCGACTCCTATGATGGATGACTTCTCTGTAGGGGCCTAAGTACAACGAAGGCATTCCGTTATGAACAACCTACAGAGCTTGGTTACTATTTGAAATTGAGTAGTAGGAGAAGTCATCCATCATAGGAGTCGATCGCTGTGTGGGAGGCGGGTTGTTACCGTTCAAAGCCAGTGACGGAAGGGTGCTATATCATGTAGTGTAGATGTTCAACAAACCGTTGAGAGCCAGCCCGGATAGCCTTGTGGTTAAGGTGTTCGATTCACAATCGTTCACCCCGAGTTCGAGTCCCCGTGGGGGCTCGGTGGATGTGCACTGCTGATGATTCCCAACAAGGATGAAACAGCTGTACAGTGCTCCCATGCTTTTCAATGGTGAGTTGAGCGTTCAAGCTGCATGATGAATCATATTATATACAAACCTAATCTCCTACTACTCAATTGCAAATAGTATATAAAAGGTTTTTGTCTCCCCATTCAGCTGTCCATAGTTTGCCTAAAAAAGCCGCAAAACATATGAGATCGTCGTCAATCTTGTGTTCTCAGAATCCGTAGGGACAAAGTGTTATCCGTTGATTGCCCTAACCTTTTGCAGTAGGCGGAACCGCGATTGTCATCTTACCCTCGTACTGCCCCCGCCCAAAATATCCACAGCGGAACCTTTGTTTCTCGTCGGGTTTTTCAGAGGCTCTGGAAGGTTACCTACAAGGGTGGATACGCAGCACATTTTGAAGTATTGGGATGTGTCACTTGTGGCTGTTCTTCCTTTACTTTAGAGGGATCTGCCTCGCAAGAAATTCCTACTAGCCCTATAGAAAATAAATCTACATGTTTGTGCTTTGCTTCTGAAGCTAATAAATGCTTTACTGTCTACTCAATTTGGAGTCGCTTGGGATCCAAGAAACTAAAAAGCTACCTCAACGAGTTGCGGAACTAAAAATGATAAAATGGCATTGCATGAATGGACAACACAAATTCATTTTATATCGTAAAGGAAGGTAAAAGCATTGATGAATGTAAACGAAATAGAGTTAGCAAAATCCACAAGCTCGTATTGTTGGTTAGAAATGTACTGACAATACCAACCAAAAGAAGTTAATGAAAAGATTTCCTACAGTCCTTATTGCAGTACACATGTAGTAAAATGTTAGGCATGACTGACTATCAATGGAATAAAATGATTAATTTACAGTCAAAATCAGCTTTAGTTTCGATAATGGGGAACTGTAGGGGCCCTTGTGGCACCCATCCCATGAACTATGGCATACGCTATAGTTCATAGAAATGACTACGTATTGGCAGCAGCTAACACACACAGCGTGTTATACCGCGCTATGCATTCTTAGAGGACACGTATCGGTGCATACATATACATATACTTACATAAAAATAAATGTGCACGTCAATACGTTAAAAATGTTGCCCAGTGCAATAAACTGGTGAAGTTTGTTAAATAAAAAGGGAAATCCTGGTGTGGGCAGCCAAGTTACAAGCTAGTTCACTGTGGTGGATGCCATGTGCCGCTGTAATTTTGGCTGGTATACTGTGTCATCCATATAAAAAATATCGAAGGTCCCTCGGCGGAGCCTCGTAGATCAGCTGGTAGGGCACTCGCAGTACTAAAGCGAGGGTGTTAACCATGCATGGGTTCGAATTCCACCGGAGTTAAGGTCTTTCAACATTTGGATCACCTATGTAACATTCTAAAAATCTGCCAAACATCAATACATATGCACCCGTCTGTGCACGTTCACTCTCAAAAATGCTGTCATTCATTTTCTCAAACAAACCCTCAAATTTTCGTAGATCCACAAGGATGTCACGAATTTTCTTCATGTTCTGTAGGTGGATTAGATGTGGTTCATTCAGAGCACTCAGTCATATCTAGCTACTGAGGTCCATCTCAGTGGCAAATCCCGACTGGGTCTCCATTTGGGTTTGATTGGGATTAGGCTGGGGCACTTTGTGTTTTGATTGCGACGAACTAGCCTTAATACTGGGCTTTGACTGGGACTTGCCGCTCATCTTGACCGTGCCCCAACTGGTCTCCCATCTGGAGCATCTTTGGGATAATCCACAATTTCAGAAAGGAATAACAGTCTCCCCTAATTTTCCGCAGTATTTCCGGGCTACTTTTAGCGAACCACGAGCTCGACCTCTGCCTCCCGGTTTCCTTCACTTGCCGATTGGCACAGAGGAAACATCTTAGTGAGTGGCTCAAATAGAATAGTATTATTGAAAACCGCATCGAAACATATTTCCGGCGAAGGTGGAACAATTATTGGCATCGTAAATTCTCACTTGGGGTCAGTTTTATAATCCGTGTCTTTTGATTTACTGGTGAACGTGACAGGCCGCCTGGAAAGAGTAAATCAACCCTACTGATTCCATTTCTTCAGGTGGTCTATCTTGAACTAAACTTGGTCAAAGGCACGATCACTTCGGACTGTTCCGACGATGATTCTCGTAGGTAGTTAGATTACCATTCGAGAATCTAATGGCAACTTACTGTGAACAACGAACCAACTAGCAAATCGATTAAATGCTTTTCGCTGACTAAGTATACTTCCCAGAAGCACAACCGACCGTTTACGGAGACATCATTTGAAAAGGAAGTAGCGCATTTGATGCCATTGAAGGCCCATCGACTGCCAGTGAAGAGTTACTCCTTAATCATAGAAGCAGAAATGACTGTTGGCGTATGCGTGTACCAACAAATACCGTTAGGTGCATACATATATGTACATATGTGTGTGCACACACATATACACGTGTATTATATGACACGCAGCGTAAATGCATCTCCAGTTATGCGGATATATCTATGTGCGCGATGAAAAATACGTAACAGTGCTTGCCAGTAAATGCTGTACTGCATATATATATATATATATGTATATATGTGTAATATCATATTATAACCGTAAACAAATAAACTGGTACAATGTAGCAAACTATCATAGAATAATGATATATTACATATATTTATAAATATCCGCAATTTTGTATATAGTAACATATATCGGTTGAGATCTCAAAACTAATTACCTAAGTTCAACTCATTACCAAAATTACTCACATGTAGAACAAGCCACCAAAATTGGAATTCCACAGACTCAGCGCGAGACTAACGAACGTCTATCCAGGATTTAAAAACCCCACCAACTCAGCATTTGCTGCCCTACTTTGCAGCAATGAGCATTTAAATGTGTTTTCAAGATCCATTCACCTGTACCTCCACGAAGCACAAGGTAAGACACCCAGTGCAGCGCGGCCCACAATGGCGACATCAGTATAAAAGTAAATTTCTTTAGCTCATGTCCTTCGGACTCCAGCTTTCACGCACAAACCCCAGGCTACCCGAGCGGCCTGCACTCGGAAGCGCCCGACTTGAGCTTCGCTCTTGTTAGAGCTCATCAGTGATGCATATCCTCTGCCACACCCAGGGTTTGAACCTGGGGCTCTTTCACCTCAAAGGAGTGTGTGTTACCACTGCTCCACCCCGCTCCCGTCCAGATTAGTCCGAATCGCCAGGGTAAGCTTGTTCAGGTGTCGACCTCTAAGACAGCCGGAGATGCCCGACGGCCACGAATGGAGACACGGTACCAGCTCCGGTAACTCTAAGCGAATGCCTCCAAAGGTGGAGTCCGAAGGACAGTCAGCTAAACAAATATTCATCGATCCCACACACTGGTCGCAAGTAATTGTGAGATTATATAAAACTAAATGTTTCCCATGTAGCACATGAGTCGGACAATATGAACGTGGATACACCAATAGATTAATACTGGTTTTATTACTTTGAAATTCCCACTGAAGGACAAGAAAGGGAGGAATGGGTATACTTGTAGCTGCTGGCATGTACAAATACATGGGAGCGAAGAAGAGAAGCGAAAATATGGGAGAGGATAATGTACGCGGAAGCGTTCAGCAAATTGGCTAGGCCTGGCTTTAGTCCTTACCAGTTGTCTAGTCTGGCTTAAATACCTCTATTGGGGAGGCATTCACCACCACCTGAGGAAGAGTACTCCACAGGGATATTATCTGAAACGATTAATGTTCTCTCATGAAGGTACGTGGAAGTGAGCTGAAAAGTTACTTTGTTTGTCCCAGCTGTGTCTTCAAGATTTGACGAGTGAAAAACTGATCTAATAAGCCCTTTGAGAATAGATCGAGCACAACGAAGAGGTTCCTGTGACTCGGCCGTTATGAGAAAACGACTGTCTTTCGGACAACTTTGGATTCCTTTTCTCTACAATCTCCGCTGACGTATGACATCAGCCTCATTGCTTTGTTCTGTTGCGTACGTTTAACCGGACTGACTTTTCTGAGGTTTACGTCAATCTCGCTTTTGAATCACTTTGGTTTTCGGTTCCTCGCCGATATTATGCGCCCGTGGTTTGCTCTCTGCTCAGCAGTTGCGTTCATTTTTGTTCGGTATATTTCTCGCATCGGTGTTGATTCAGTTCCACAATACATGGGAAGAACCCTTACATCTGTCAACCAAATAGCGCCTTCTCTGTTGGTCCGGTAATTAGCCGCACTCGAAAGTCTTCTATGTTGGTAAGCCCTTATCCCTTAGAAAATTTATTGGCTATTCGCCCCCGAGTTGGGTCTGTGACCTTTCGCCGTTTCACGTCTACCCTTCGTTGCTCGGCGTATATTTTCTACGATGTACTGTCGAGACGTAGGCTTTTCAGAGAATAAGATGCAGCTTGACACAGACCTTAATTTGTCTGCAGTAGCTTTCAAACAGCTTACGGTTTCCCTAAGTGTTTTGGATACGTTTTTGATCCACCACATCAATGGCGTTTCCTCATTGGTCAGAAAGTGAATTTTGTCTGGCAATTTAAAATCGAGCAATCTGTTTGCAGCTAGAGGCTTTGTAAACCACTGAATAATAAGCATTGACCGAAATTTCCCTGTTGCACTTGGTGTCAATATACTGATTATATCCCCCGAAGAACTGAATCTTGACATAGTGGCAGCGGAAACTGGTGTGAAAATGTCAATATCGGGGACTCAAAAGCACAATCGCCCGCCGACTCACTTCCGGCGCACTCTGTGATGGAGGACATGGGTCGATTTTATCACGATTGGGGCTGCGTCGAAGCGGTATGTAGGCTTTCGGACTTTGTTGGCGATAAGGTACTGATCAAAGACGTTGCAGCTTGTGGCGATGCTCCAAAACATGGGCTCTTCGTATTCCTTTGATAAGGATAGTGTTGACTGAATGTCGATACAGCTCAAACTCGAGCGAGATCGTCTTGATGGATGCAGCGAAAGATATAAGCGTTTGGTTTTTAACCAAAGAATAAAGAAGCCCAATAAATCGTTTGACTCTTTTTCGGCGTCAGTAGTAACACCGGTACAATCATGAAATTTTTGCGCCTGCCTGGAAGAGAGCCTAGTTTGAGATTGAATGGTGTAGGATTACGCGAGCCACAATGATTGAAAGATAGTAGAAGGTTCCTAAATTATCACCTGAGCAGTGCTCTGACATCTATCGAGTTGAGGAAGCTGCCAAACAACTCATGGAGACGACGAATACGTCAGACTCGAATGGTCTACACAAAACAACATCAAAGACATGCATGGTGCCAAGGAGGGGAAGCCAGTTTTGTGGCAGGATACATTTATTGGGGAGAGACAACTGTCCGAAGTGGGAAGAACGTGTGATGGAGCAACTACTACTCATCAAAATGTTCCCACAAGATAACAGTGAACATAAAACAAAACTATCATTCCGCAGATTGTGTGAGTGGGGTGCAAATTCTAGCAAACCGAAGAGGGGGGGCCTTCGCCGAGATGGTGGTGAACGGAGAAGAGGTGGATTTCCAGTTGGACAGGGGAGTATTGATGAACACCATGTCTATGAGAGCTCCTTCTAACATTCACCAGCACCGAAGCAAGAGGGACTCATTAGGTGGAACTTTGACAAGGTTCAACTTAAAGGCAAGGCAGTGCTAAAGGTTGTCAGTCGCAAGAAAGGATAGTTATCACTCATAAACTTTGTTATAGTCAACCAAGTTTATGTTCCTGTCTTCGGATGCAGATCTATCGAAAATTTGGGTTTGGTGTCATTCCATTTTGACTCATTTATTCACCATGTATATGAAAAAGTCGAATAGTGCCTGGGAAGACGTGCCTCTGTTTTCGATGAAAAATCGGGAAAGCTTCCAAGAGTGGCGGCGGTAAAAGCATATCAATCGGCAGAACCTGTGGAACGGCCAACAAAGCGTAGTCCATGTAAGCCACAACAACTGCGAACCGAATAAAGCTTAGCCTATTTAAACTAATCCCAAAACCATAACTAGATTGATCCGTAGATTCTACTGTCCCATATTGAAGTTTACAAAAAGCGGAAATATAAGCAAACCTAAAGCATACAGCCAAAAAGACTCAAAAGTAAAACCCATAGGTTCATAGCACAGTGGCTGAAGCACGATAGTCAGAGACGGTTCAAGGCAGGACTCAGGGGTCTGACAGGAATACACAAACATGCAATGTGTGGTGAAAGAACCGGCTCATGAAAGTAATAGTAAATACAGTCTCATTTACAAAGCATATAGAACATTTGGAAGGATATTTAGTATTTTTTCTTTACATTTCATGTGCATTAAGAAAAAGATTTGAGCTCCAGATGGACATTCTTATATCGAAAGACATTCTGGGTAAAGTTAAAAAACCGACAGACTGGGTGAGTCAAATCGTGCTAGCAACGAAAGCATCCAAGGAACTTTGCATTTGCACTGATCTTGAACGACTCAACAAAGCAGTCAGGCACAACACATTTTTGTTATCTGTTTTGACAGTAGTCTCTTAAGTTATCAAAAGCGCGTTCTTTCACGAAAGTTGATCTGGCTTCAGATTTTTGGCTTGTAGAGTAAAGTGAAACCTCGGGTTATTTGATCTGTTTGACACACCTTATGGCCGGTTCCGGTAGAAGCAGCTAACTTTCGGCCTCAAGGTTTGGAGTGATATATTCCAGGGAAAAGTCCTCCAAACAGTAGACGACTCACTTGCAGTACTCTCAGCAGCAGGAGATATTCCAATTTTCGGCAAAAATATCGAGGAGCAAAACAGATAGTTCGATTTTTTCTGCAATGATGTATCCACGATGGAATCGATCTAAAACAAAACAGTTTGACATTTTGTCAGACAGCAGTCAAGTTTCACGGCCACAGTACCATCAGCTCCGGTTCTCGCCAGATCCGGAAATGGCTAGCGTGATCGTAGACAGTCCGCCGCCAACCGATGGGGAATGCGTTTCGCTTTTTAAAGGGATAATCAACTATCTGAGCGTATTCTCAGCAAAGTTTGCTGAACCGATGGGACCGATCCGCCGGTTAACAAAAACGGTGGGACACGGATTCGGTCAGCTGAACAGGAATCAGTACCATATCGCATCTACCGGCTTATCATGAAGGTCCCAGTCCTAGCATAATATGATCACACCCCATCTCTAAGCATACAGTTTGATGGTAGTCAAAATAGCTTGGGAGCGGTTCTGTTACAGAATGGGCGTCGGCCTGATTACCTTGCTAGGGCTTTAGCCAGTTGCAAACAGAAATATGCTCAAGTTTAAAAACAACTGGAAATCTTGTACATTCTGGAGAAGTTCATTGGTCACCCGTTCAGGTGACTTACTAACACATATCCATATCGCAAGCCATTTGTCACGATTGTAGATAAGCCGCTGCATCGAACGCCAAGTAGACTTCAATTAGTCTATTAAACGCCCAATGGTATCTCTACGAGTTTCGTTATCAGCAAGGAAAGCAGGTGCTTGTGGCTGATTCACCCTCATGTGCACAATGACGAATAAGGAAGGCGAAGGGAGAAATGAAACAATTAACATCGCATTGGCGGTCGTGAAAGCTGAATTATCTCAGGTCAAGAGCTCCACGATGGAAGATCCTTGTCTAAAATCTCTAGGGAAGCTATGTTCAAGTTTGGCCGGAAGATATAAGAACTCTATTGAGAGGAGTGTTAACTTATTTCAAACTTCGCGATAAGCGAACAACAGAGGATGAACTGGTTTTCCGAGGTGAGCTTTTGGTGGTTCCGCAAGCCTTTTGAAAAGACGCTCCGACTCGGCTGCACTGTTCACATGCAGGTGTCAAAGGATTCATCACCCGAGCCGGAGACTCACACTACTGGCCTGATGTGGCAGAATAGATTAGTAGGGTGTTGGCAAAATATGAACCACGCAGAAAGTTTGACCGGCAACAAGTGAAAGAACCGATGGAATAGCGCCAGGTAGATGACCGGCCTTGGAAAATTGTGGCGTCGGGTATCTTTGACCGTGGGGAGGACAGTAGCCTGGCGACTGCTGAATACTACAGAGATTTCTTCGAAGTCGACCTTCTGAAAACAGAAGCAACTGCAGAAAGCGTTTATAGACAGCGGGCCAATTTTTAAAGATATGGAATCCTGTTGGGAGTGGTTTCTCATGGTGGTCCTCAATTTCTCAACACGGAATCCCAGCAGAGGGAGAGGCACTATCTCGCCTGACAAAGAAATCCTACATAATACGCTCTGGAGATCGTCGGATAAGAAAAGATAGAGTTCATCCGGGAAAATCGGAAGAAGGCAATGGTGAGGAAGAGAAAACCAATGGAGGTAATTACAAAAAAGGCAATAAAACCAAAAGGATGATGAAGAGACTGAGTTAGATAAAGTTATACATCCACCAGCCGGATGGGAGAGTTTTGCCGTCTGGAACTCAGAGCGGACAAGGTTACCATGCGGTGGGCAAGTAGAAGCATCCGTAAAGAAGAAGGACCTGTTGGATATTTTTCTTTTACCACATCAATGGCTTTTCCTGATTGGTCAGAGAGTGACTTTTGTTCAGAAGTTTTAAATCGAGCAAATGTGATTGGCGCAAGAGGCTCTGTAAACCACCGATTAATATACAGTGATCGAGATTTCCCTGTTTCACTCTGTATCCATGTACCGAATGCTTCACCCGTGGAGCTGAATTCTGACAAATTGGGACTCTGTGGCTTGGATGGCGGCACCAGATCTGCCACTTAAGGCACGCAGGATTATTGGCCAATGCCAAAGAACTTACGTTAACTTGGAGGCAGTCCCTGGGGACGTCATCGCTTCAGTTAGGGACTTAGTTCAAGATCCTCCCCAAGAGCAGCCACACGATTGGTTGGAGGAGGCGATGTTCCAGCAGTTCCTACCCCCTCGGAAGAAAGCTTACGCCAGCTGCTCGTTCGGCACTCCATAGGCGACAGTAAGCCCGGCGCCATCTGGATCATCTACGATCCCCGGAAGGAGAGCCAATAGGGATTCGGAGATGGTAAAGGGACTGTGGCTGGATTCTCTACCTTTAATGAGCAGGCCATTGTTACTGCTCTCCTCGAGGACTCGTCCTTGGAACGAGCAACTGCTGTGGCTGACAACCGCAATGCCCGCATCTGCAGCGGGACCAACCCCCTCACTGCCACGAGATCGCTCAATCGTCCGGGTGTTGATCTGGAGGAATCGCCAGAGATACCCCGGCAACGTCAATGTATCCAGCCTTGACTGTCTTTTAAAGATAGAGTTAAGGTATCCACCCCTCGCACTAGCCTACATAAGCAACAGCAGGAACGGAAGCTCTCCATAGCCCAGGTCCGCGGTGAATCCGCCTCACCTGCCTTCCTCAAAGCAGACCATCTTACCGGCAATTCTGGTGGCTGCACCTCGTTTTCGAGCCAGGTGCTAGCAGGTTCAGGCAGCCATGTCAGTACGAGGCGGAAAATGCTCCTACCAGCGAGCAAAAGTGGCCATACTCGCCGGCAATCAACTCTAGGTTGGCCGTTCAATTAACGTGCATGATTTGTGCACTAGAGCTAGGGTCCTAGCTGGTGGTGCTGCCCAAGCTTCCGTCTTGCATTTTGGTAAAGACAAGCCACGAGCGTCTTTGCTCTGGTTGTCCAAGGCAAATGGTTCTTCAATTCCTACTTACTGCACGAGACAGCTTGCGGTCAGCCTGGGACCACGATGACGGTATCCGCGGTTGTTCATGTTTGCAGAAATTCCCACAGGCATATTGGGAATTGATCTTCTGCAGCACTATGCGTTACTTCTTGATTCACGTACGCTGTAGCTTAGCGATACTTCATCGGATACTAAATTTACGGGTATCATAGCTGAAAAGGATGCACACCGAACCACAGGTTCGTTTTTCAACATTCTACATGATTTTCAGTCTTCGTTTATCAAATTCATTGATTTGACCAAACCATTTCAAGGGACAAATAAAGCGACTGATCAAGTGGCCCACCAAATTGCCACTTACGGGCCACCGGTAACGGCTCGACCTTGCCGACTGGCGCCGGAATAAATGGCTTTTGCCAAATGGGAGTGTGACACTACTTTCTGAGGATGTCGTTTGTCTTTCTCACAGTTCATGGGCTTCACCCCTGCCCATGGTCTTCTGAAAAAATGGCATTAGTTGGTGACCGTGCGGCGGCTATCGCGCACTGAACTCGGTTACCAGTTATGATAGTTACCCTGTACCTCACGTACACGACATCACCTCATAGCTTCACGGCGTGATTGCATTCTCTAAGATCGATTTAATATGAGTGTATCACCAGATCCCGGTGGCCGCCGAAGGTGTTGAGAAAACCGCTGTCACGACTACTTTTGGTTTGTTTCAGTTTCTACGCATGCACTTTCGCTTACAAAATACTGTTCATATATTCCAGAGGTATATCGAAAGCACTACACGAGATGTAGAATTTGTTCACGTCTACATCGATGACCTGCAAGGCGCATTTTCTAGCATGCATGCAAATTCCCAACATTCGATGCTACTTTTCCAACATTTGTTTGAACAACGAATGGTAGTCAATTCCGATAAATATGAATTTGGCAAACCGGAACTTGTGTTTCTCGGTCACTAGATGGCTCGAGATTCTATTTGGCCTTGTGAGGATATAGTAAGCGCTATTCTAGATTAGGCCTTACTGTCCGCACTCAAGGACCTCAAGGCATCTCCGGAGCTAGTTATCTTTACCGCCGTTCCATACCCCATGCAGCTGAAGGTTTGCTTCTATTGACCGACCCACTTCGTGGCAGTCCACTTAGGTTGTCGCCCACAGATGCCACTTGGGTAGCTTTTTCGGAGATTAAAGCGACGTTATCTCAGACCACGCTTCTTATGCACCCACTTCCGTCCACCACCCTAAGCACAGCAGTGGATACACCCGACTTTGCCATCGGAGCTGTCCTGCAGCATTCCGTTTCTTGGACTTGAAAATCGTTTTTGTTTTACTCTCGACACCTTAGTCCCATGGAAACGGAATGTAGTGCTTTCCGTCGCGAACTGCTAGCTGCATACAAAGCCGTCCATCATTTCCGCCATACAGTCCAGAGTAGATATTTCACCCCGTATTTCCTCCATAAGGCTTTGACGTGTGCTTTGCTCACTAATTCTGACGGTTACTCTCCGCAAGGTTTGAGATATTTGGGCTACATTTCTCGGCTTAATACCGACCTTCGTGAACGAGCCGATCCACCAAGGCGCAGCTGGCGAGGCGCAAATCGCGGCATCGTCGTCATTCAGCAGGTGGACTCGAGAGTTTGCTTCAACATATGAGAGCTCAAGATCATGCCACAAAGACGAGGCGGGAAAGTCAGGAAAGATATGAAGCGGCCCTATCTCGAAGAGTAAAGTCAAGTCCTAAGGTTTACTACAATTACATCCGATCTAGAGCTAAGTAAGAGCCACAGTAGGATGCTTGGTCAGCGAAAATGGAGTGCAGTAAACGAGAGCTTACATAAAATGCGGACTCTGAAGAATGTCTTCGAACTTGCGCATAGACGAGACACCGGTAGACAGCACGAGACCACTGTAACCCAGCAGACGATCATCAGGAATGTATTAGTCATTAGTAGTGGTTTAACTGAATCAGAGCCAAGCGGCCTGAAAAGAAATAAGTATTCTGGGTCGGACGGCGTCCATCCAGCCATTTTGAAAGCCCCAGCAGGTGTGCTGGCTGAACCGCTGGCACAGCCACTAAAAGTACATCTGGACACTGTAGAGCTACCGGAAAACTGAGAATTGACGCAAGTTGTCCCCGTTCACAAAGGTGGCAAGGAGGTGTTGACTTCTAACACCTCTTCGTAAGCGTACTTCCAGTCGCCCTCAAAGTACAGGAAGTACGGGCCAGAGCGCGACTAAAGGGGCACCTACGAAATCACTAACAGACTGCTCACTAGCGAAACTGGTCTGGTAAAGAAAGATCCTGCCTCACTAAATCGCTAGAGTTTTTCGACGAGGTAATTCACAGATAAGACCAAACAGAACGAGTGGCAGTTCTACTTCGAGTTCAAAAATCCTTTGATTCGGTACACGCAGTATTCTTGGGCAAACTGGAACAACTTTGAATAGTCCAACAGATTGTGAGGTGGATCGAGGGTTACCCGGGTAGCAGAACTTTCTTGATACAGGTCAAGGACCCAAGGTTTACACTGGCTCAGGCATGCAGCGGGGCGACTCGAGGTTCTGTGCTTGGACCACTGTTTTTCCCGGAAAATGTAAATCGTCTGGTAACCACCATAGACTGCACATGCTTCCTGTTCGCAGACGATATCAAGAGAGTAAGTGAACCAGCATCAGGACAACTGCAAACCGGCGTGAACGGGATTAGTGCTTGGGCTGAAAATTGGGGGTTGCCACTGAACGCAGCTAAATGCAAACACTTGCTGGCAGGCGGGGGGAGCAACGGAGACGTGTACGTAGGGCCTTCCGCCCCGGGCAGAAATGAGTCCGCTACTGTGCTGAGAGATTTAGGTGTGATTGTGCACCAGAGCTTCAAACCCGCCGCGCAATATATGTCAGCAGCAGTCAGGGCAAACAAGGCCGCCTTCAACTTGCTAACTCTGGTGTCTGGAAAACCAGTATTTCCTTTATAGAAGAAGTTTGCAAGCCTTAACTTAGAGACTTTTGTTAGGCACAGAGGCCGAGCCTGGTAGGAGAAAAAAAGTATTGGAGAACTTTCATCGGAGATTTACTCAAATGATAAATGGCATGCAAGGGAGGTCGTACCTGGGAAGACAGAAGGCCTTAAATCCCTCCACCCCCGATCGTCGTAGGCCAATGGGACATCTGACAGAATGCTACAAGTTATATTAGGAAATCACGACGGCCGACAGACCACTACTGAATAATAATAATAATAATAATAATAATAATAATAATAATGGTATATTTCTGGACCGTGGTCGAGAGGCACGCATTTAAGCATGATCAGAGTTTACAACATCACTGAATACGATGGACAATCCACAAAGTCCAAAGAGAGATTCGCACATAATAGCAATAACAGAATAAAAAGCTGAGGAGAGTTTAAAATAATCGAAGTGACAAGAGAATGCAAGGCAAGTACGAATTGATTTCGAGTCAACTGCGGCAGTATTAATGGATCGGCCGGATGTAGAAACGTTCAGATGGATGTCGGCTAAGAACGCAGGAAATACAATGTTCACAAGAATGATGCAAGAAAATGGTTGGTGATGCATAAACATGTTCGACTGAATAGGTTATTGGCGTTGAGACTAAGGAGACAGGGAAGATTTTCATGAAGGTTCGCAGAGGAATTCTTATTTTCATAGATTTGTGGACATGAAGAGAAATAGTTCCCCTCGAAAAGGTGAGACAATTTCCATGAAAAGTAGTGTGTGTCATCTGGTGTCGGCAGTTTGCCGCTGGTGGAAGATGGATGAAGTTCCAGGAAGGAATAATCAGCAGTCAGAATTCCGTGTTCATGCGGAACAAAATGACGTAAGGCAAGAGTGAAAACCTTTGCAATAGGTCAGGTTATGCTGGTAAATGAGCGAATATATCATTCTGTTGAGTTTCTTGTGGCTTTTCCACGTCCATGTTGGGCTTTTTGGGCAAGGATTAGCTGCGGTTTCCGTCCTCTGTTTCATCATAGGAAGGAGGCAAACATCGCCGAATCTGGACCGATTATAATATAATTAGGAGCCCTCGCACGGTGGCGTCGACATCGAGAGGGTCAGGACTTCTTGCGAGTGAAACCCGGTGGCTAGATCGTATTCGCGGTAGCCGGCCTTTGGTGCGGTATAGACGGGCAGAAAAAAAGATAAGCTGTCTGCACGATATATTACAGCCAGGCAACGTGATGGCCAGGTGGTTCTGAAATTGAAAAAGGGAGGATCGCAGTCTGGGAGATGTTCCAGCTGAGGGTTAGCAAGAGCAAAATAACAGATAGAGTACGGAGGAGGCACAATGGTCTTAGTGAAATGAGGAGTCGTTGGTGTTGTGATTCAGGTTTCGTGAGGGCTAACTGGGCTGACACTACTAGGCAAAGTTATTGAACACCGATTCGGTCGTTCACCCAGGAGTCTTATCTTTAGGGGTTAATAAAGCCGTGGAGGTGCATTTGGACTAGGGTCTGAGGGCTACGTGAGGAAGCGGCTGGGCAACACAAAGAACCTTGAATGGCAAGTTTGCATACTAGGTCTAGGAGGTATATGACAAATCCCACGGTGGTGTTTTACAGGCCACAGGGAAGCAGCCGGGACACACTAAGAATCCAAATGACAAGTTTATATGATAGGTCCAGAGGAAGTATGACAATTCCTATCGTGGGATATCTACAGGTCTAGTGCTGCAGATTGCCGTTAGGTAAGGCTGTAAACTGGAGAGTAGGCTAAATTCTAGGACAAGAAGAACGCCGCTTTCTTACGAATAGGGGGAAAAACAGATACGTGGGCGAAAAATACGGGTGCTTTTCTCTGCGTTCTTACATGTATGTTTATATATACGCTAACATCTACGGAAATAAAATAAGCTCCTTGATGAAACGTGCCTGTCGTCTGATGTAGCGACTTGCTATCCAGAGCCACAGTCGTTTTGTAGCTGACGTCAACAAAAATGCCAGGCGTGCATGGGAGGGTACACCGTGGTTGAAAATTAGAGCGGGAGGTGGGTAAGCATATGTGGAGAGACCAGTTCGCTATCACTCCCGAGTCAGTCTCGTGCTTAGGAACCAAAAGCATGCCAAGCGGACAAGGGCGGAGTGGGGTTTTCTCTTTCGCAGCGTCAGGTCTGAGCTAATGGGAGACACCCATGATTTGAGGTTTCCCATTTCCTTCCCAGCCCAATATTAATGATATAAATAGATCAAATCTATCCCACTAGGTCTTTTTTGTTCTCCACCTTTTTTCTAACAGAGGGTGGTTGAGCCTACATAGGAACATTCCATAGCCCCCCCGCTCGACCGTAAATTTCCGCATATGTCAATTTTTTGCAACGGCTGTGGGTGGTCTGTTTATCCCACATCCGGACGCAGCTATGGTGAATGTGCCGTTGACATCGGGGGTTTCGCTTGCATGGGTTGAGAAAATACGGAGTGGAGCCGAGCGAACACATGGAGTAGGAAGACGAGTGTTGTAATGTATGCGCCTGCATATATGTTTCAATCAGGTACAGCGCAAGACCGTGCTTAAAACTGCCAGAGGCCGTTCTGGTGTGTTTGAATTAGGCTGCGCCAGTAGAAGTTATTGCACAAAGGGAGAGAGGATAGCAGTCTAAGTTGGATGATGAATTCATAAGTCTTGGCGACACGGACTAGCGTTCATGTCGGGAAATATAAAAGGAGGAAATTGAGGCCAATAGGTAGCTATCGGAGGGCGGATGTATAGGATGAAGGATTTTCAACCGGGATTATTAAGGAAAGCGAATTACGGCCGGGCAAGGAAGCGGAGAGGAGCAAATGCCAGGATAAGTAGAAGAGTCGAGGGATCAAGAAGTGAAGCAGTGGGTGGTGGGACTTAATGTCTTAGGATCCGGAACCACCAAAACATGTGGTGCTAGGGGAAGACATCAATGGCTAAAAACCCTCAGCTAGAGGAAAGTTACTTCACGTGGATGCCCTAGTACTATATAGCAAGGAGGGCAGTAATTGTTTAGAGAGTTGTTGTAACGAACGTTTGAGCAATGCGTAGCCAAATTTGCAACGGATCCCGAAATCAAAAGACGATTATCCGTGATATTCTACGATACTAGATTATTACATGAAAAATGACATAAAAAATATACAAACCTCAATAATACGATCACAAGGACTCAACAACGAGAAACCGAATAGCAGCGTGTGAGCAAACAGCACGTGCGTCACGCAGGTCCTGAACAAGGATGTGCCAAAGTAGCGCTTTGGGAGCGAACAAACAACAATTGGTCCGGAAAAACAACCAGTTCGTAAGGACAAGTCAACAGTGTAGGCAAATGAGTGATGTTGGGGAAAACACTGAATCGCGAGGGAAATAGGTGATTTTCCACGACCGGCTTTTAAACCGCCCACCAAAATCCTCCTGAATCCTTAACAGAGTCAAAGGTTTGGTATATAGGTACTGATTCTTTCTACCTACCTAGGCCCTGCTGTTAGTGCGCGCCTAATGCTCGTCGTCAACGTTCTACTACTGTCGCACCTAACCCATTGGCTACATAGACGTGAGGCTAGTCTATATCTTCCACAAGACCAAATGACCGATGGCGGGCGTGAAGGATCACATACATGTTGTCCTCCTAAAGGGCCGTCCGGTCCTGGATGTATGTGCTTGAGTGTGTGTGTGAGTGTGTGTGCCGAGGTGTACAATTAAATCACAGGCATGACTACACATCAAAGGAGGACTTTCTGCAATGTCAACAAAAGACAGTGTGGCAAGAAAACGAGTAAAATGTAGCATGTATGTGTGACCTGGGCTCCGCTACTTCCACATATGCAAGGGGCATTCGGTAACGTCAACAAAAAGCAAAACAACGAACACTGTCACATGTTTGATGGGTTTACGGGATGTAGAGTGCGCCGTAGGTGCGTGTATGTATCGGGATCTACAACGGGATTGCATTCATCACCACATATCAAAGAAACCTCCTGCAATGTCAACGAAAGACCGTGAGCACTGTAACGTGTTTGACGGAGATCGTGTGGTATATATGGTGTTTCTTTATCCACCTCGATTACTGGTGTGAAAAGGGTTTACTAGGCCTCAGGGTTATCAGCTCCTCCGTCTTCGCTCTCGAATAGGTTAATACTGCGTATGTCACGAATGAGCACTCCGTTAAATGTCTTCACCTTCACCGTTCTTATCATTCCGTCAGTGCTTTTGATGGTTTCCATAACTACTCCCAAGAACCAGGTGTTGAACTGTGCGCGTTCGTCGGCGATCATAACCACGTCCCCAATCTTGAATGGTCTTTTTTCACCAACCACTTCTGTCGAGTCTGCAGAGCCGGTAGGTACTCCCGCAGCCATCGCCTCCAGAAGACCTTGGCCAGATAGTTCGCTTGCTTCCATCTGTGGAGGTAGCTCCCACGAAAGTTTACCGGCCCTTGGAAACCCTCGTTCGATCTTACCGTCAATAAGTCGTTCGGGGTGAGCGCCAGGTGTGTGGGGTCGCCGTTCATTTCTGGAACCAGGGGGCGGTTGTTCAGGATTCGCTCCACCTCAGTCATGACGGTGTTTAGCGTCTCGTCGTCAGGCGGCTGCTGCTCCATGATTGACAGCAATATCCGTCTGGCAGACCGGATCATGCGTTCCCATATGCCGCCTCGGTGGCTGGCCTGTGGGGGGTTGAAATGCCATCGTATGCCGTAGGCCACGGTTCGGTCCTGCAGTTCGTCCCCGTTTATGTTCTTGTGCCAAAGCTGCAATTCCCGGTGAGCGCCCACAAAGTTCGATCCATTATCTGAGTATATATCGGCCGGTACGCCTCGTCGGTTGATAAATCTTTGCAAGGCCCGTAGAAACGAATCGGTCGTCATCGAATGTGCGACTTCTAGGTGTACCGCACGTGACTTCATGCACGTCATGATACATCCGTATCGCTTTTCTAATCTTTTCCCGCACTTGATCGACAAGGGCCCGAAATAGTCCAACCCGGTGTCACTGAACGGCCACCAGCCCGTAGTCACCCTGCATTCTGGTAATGGAGCCATGATTTGTTTGCCTGCTGTGGCATTGCGTCCCCTGCATTGCACACACCGTCGGATTACGCGTTTTACAGTTTCTCGTCCTCTCAACAACCAAAGGCGCTTTCGGATGGCGCTCGTAACGTGACTTTCTCCGACATGTTTCTCCACGGCATGGAGCTGTTGGATCATTAGCTCTGCTACAGGTTGTCTCGCAGGCAGCAGTATAGGATCCTTTGTGTCGAAGCTCATGTGGGCGTTGGTCAGCCTACCATCCACCCGCAGCAGTCCATCAATGAGCTTGGGGTTTAAACGCTTCAATTAGCATCTTGGAGATGACACTTCTTTGTTGGTTGGTCCCACTTCCTCCGCCCTTCCGAGTTCTCGGGCGAAAGCCTCGAGTTGCATCATTCTGAAAAAACATCGCATTCTGCCGCTTGTAGCTCATCGGGACCTATCGGGCCGACCCATATCCGGCCTGAGGGGCGTAGCCCTTTCATAACTAGTAAATTTCTCCTGAACCTGGTTAACCAAACTAGCGAATGAAGCGTCTTCATCCAGGAAGAAAACCTGACCAGTCGCGATAGAATGGATGTCGCTTCGAGGATGTTGGCCGCTATCACTACGCCTTTGATCTCAAGTTCTGCTTCCCCAAAGGGTTTTGATTCGAACACGGGCCAGTCCTGTTTGGGCAGGTGCAGGAAGTTTGGCCCGCTTGTCCACGTGTCCAGTTGCCTGAAGTTGTTCGCACCTCGGGAGCACAGGTCGGCTGGATTATCGCCAGACCTGACATGATTCCATTGGTGTGTGGATGATTCATCGTGGATAATCGTGAGCCGGTTAGCAACGAAAGTACCAAACCGGCTCCGGACGTTGTTGGTATAGTAAAGTACTATTGTTGAGTCCGTCCAAATGCTAACCGACGAAAAGTAGAAGTCGAAACATCTCTTCACATCTTGCACCGCCTTAACTGCCAACACGGCTGCGCTGAGTTCAAGGCGTGGTGTCGAGACCGACTTGAGTGGAGCAACGCGGGCCTTGGCGAACAAGATCCTCGTGGTATATTGTCCATCTCCTGCGCACCATCGTCCATACACCACAGTTCTATAACCGGCTTCGGATGCATCGGAAAAGGCATGCAGTTTTCCAGTCCGCGTTGTATGGCCAGGAGTCAAACATGGTGGGATCCTTCTGCCCCATAGTTTTTTCATGGTGTTTAAAAATCCTTCCCAGTTCAACCGGTCCTCTCGGTCCAGTGACTTTTCCCAATCAACTTTCTTACGGCACAGCAGCTGAAGCAAGATGTTTCCGGTAGCAGCCATGGTGAGACAAAACCGAGCGGGTCGAACAAACTAGAGACAGCAGATAGTATTCCACGACGGGTTATTGGCAGCTCGGGAGCGTTTAGCTCGAAAACAAAATCGTCCGTTTCCGCTTTCCACTGTATTCCTAAAGTGCGTTAGATAGGAAGTGGAAAGCCGTCCAAATCTCTTACCCTTTCGGCCTTTTCATGATACGAAATGACCTTTAGTACTTCTGAAGCGTTCGACATCCATTTAGTTAGATGGAAGCGCCCTCTTCCAGCAACCTCGTCAGACCCCTGAACTGCTCTAGAGCTGATTCCACATCATTGAATGACCCAAGGTAGTCGTCGACGTAGAAGTTCCCGCTGACGCTATCTACCGCCATCCGATGTACTAGATCTCCATGTTTGTTCGCTGATTCTCGGAGGGCGTAGTTCGCACAAAATCTTGACGATATGGCTCCGAAGGGGTGGAAGGTCATCCTATAATTCACCACTGCGTTGTCCCGGTCGCTCCCTTCCCACCACAGGAAACGCAAAGCATCTCGTTCTCCTACCGGAAACTTCACCCGATGAAACATCTAGTATAGTATATAGTATAGTATATTTCTTGACCGTGGTCAATACGCATGCACAAGGCAAGATCAGAGTATACAGCAGTACATGTCAATGTGAGGTATTCACAGATTATAAATTTATAAATCACACAGCAACCGAAATACACCAGTAAAGTCATGTAGTGTTTGAGTGAACAAAAGTGGTTATGGTTGACGCGGGAATTCCGAATCGGTTTCGAATTCGCTAGAGGGCGGTGTGGATAGCTGAACAGTCGTGGGATTGCTGATATAAGCGACAAATGGACGGTCACTAACGAGTAACCGGACGGAAGAGATGCCAAAGAACATTGTTAGAAGTAAAGCAAGCGTGGGGCTTTCAAAGTGCAGTCAGAGATACCAGCGGAATATTGGACACTGATCCAGCATTGGGTAACTAATTGTGGAGGAAGCATGTGAAATAAAGACAAGTGAGTCAAAGGTGATAATAAAACGGACCTTTTGTGCAGGTGATTACAGTGTCATATGGAAATTCAAATGAAGGCGAAAAGCTTCGCAGGGACTTCAGTGAACTTTTGAAGAGCATGAATGGTGTATGGACATATAACGGACTTTTAAAGAGAAGAAAAGCCGTCAATGAAACGGATTAGTGGAGACAAAACGTCAATGGTTCGGCTAGGCAAAAGTTGGAAGAGTGTAAAATGTTTTTTTTGTATTTGATAGAAAATTGTTAACCAAATAATGGTTGGCTGCAGATGGCTGGTATTCTGTTTCATAAAGACCTTGGTTGCAGGTAGTGGCAGGTAGGATGTTGAGGGAAGCAGGTAAAAAAGGTCTGGTTTGACGAAGTTGACAGCTGCGAAGGCTGGGTTACGGCCATTGGTTTCGTACTGCAACACGGGAAGAACTGAACTGTTGGGTTGGATTATATGGTAATAGACGTTGAGCGGATGTGTTAATGGTTGGTGTCATGATTCACCTCTGCGATCCGGTGAGACTTTCATGAGGTTTTGTTAATCCGTGTACGGTGCCCCATGTAACGTCAGCGGGCGAGAGTATAGGTTTAAACCATTGATCAAATCGTCCAGTCCTTACGGTAATCCGGAATAAACGTCGATTCGGCCGATGGCTACCCAAGTAACCAATGCAATCTGGAAGAGATCAGGAGTGCGGCAGTCTGGAGAGTGTTCCAGCTGTGGGTTATGATTATCGTTTATATGGAAGCAAGAAAATGAACATTTTGTTATCCGAACAGTTATTTATCGTTTGGCTAGTGGACAGGTCTATTAGGGGTCCCTAGACGGAGACTGGTAGCTTTCTAGGGTGGTTGGGTGATAGTAGAGATTTGGGGCGATATCAGGTAGGCGGTGGATGAGGAGAGGGTGTCCGTTAGGGAACCAGGAATAAAACAATAGTAGGTGGTCTGGTCTGGAAGAAGAATGAGAAAATAGGAAGAAAACAGTCTGGTCAGTTCACCAGCTGTGGTCGAGGACGGCAAACAGTAAAAAAGAAGAAAAACACTGAGTGTAAAAATGAGGATTTTTCATGTGGGGGCAAACGTGCTGGTATTCGGCAGGGGCATACGGATTCCGGTTGGAATGGGGTCTCAACTTACCATGAGCATATGCGTAGAGAAGTGAAGCCTAGTTACTAAGGAATGGTAATCCGTGTGGCAAGGCTTCAGTGTACGAGAAAGGCGCAAAAAAGCAGGATGGGACGGCTGAGTTCTAGCCTGAGCCAGGAATTAAGTGAGAGCGAGCACCCATCGCTAAAGGACGGAGCGGTTTTATTTATACATATGCAAATTGTGTTGTAAAATGGCACAATCTAGTTAGGAAGGGGGACAAGTGAGTGGAACATACCCAAGGTATATATATATATATATATATATATATATATATATATATATATTGATGTATGGGTGGGTGCGATCATCGGACGGGTCATGCGAAAGCGGTCGGACGCAAAAGACTATGGCAAGAAAAGTGAGATAGAGTGACGCAGCTGAGGATCAACGGTTAACGGAAAGAAGAACAAAAGTTAAGCACGGGCTCATCGGTGCGGCGGATCCCAAAGGCACATTGAGGCCATGAAACGTGAGACTAAAAGGGAAACGCCTAAGTGTGGCTAGAACTTTCAGTGGGAAAGTTAGTATTTCGCCTATAGTGGTCATTGAGGAGGAGTAAAGACCAAGTTTTGCATGAAATTACAGAAGAACCTTAGCTGGTGGATAGGGTGGGAGCAGAAAAGGTAACGTCATAACTGGGTTTTGAGTTCAGTTAGTGAGTCACGCTAAGTGGGATGAATCAGACTGGATTTTCCAGTTCGAAATCGCAGAGGTGGTGAGGGAAGTATATGTGGTGGGACCTGGTGCGGAAGAGAGGCATTGTAAGCTAAGAGATATCGAGGAGCTTTGAGTTACTCACCGTGCTTGTGTTCATAATTATGGGACAGTAGTGAGTATATAGATATATATATGTAGTATATAAAAATGTTATATATTTACACATATGTATATATATATGAATAGGTATATATATATATATCTATATAGGCATATATATGTGAACAGGTGTATATACATATGCATATAAATGTATAAAGCTGAGAGGAGCGGAAGCCAGGATAAATAAGAGGATCAAGGAGTGAATTAGTGGGTGGTGGGACTTAATGTCTTAGGATCCAGCACCACTGGGTAATTTGGTGCAGGGGGAAAACATCATTGGCTAAAACCTTCAGCTAGAGAAGAGTTGTTTTACATGGCTGCCCTAGTACTATATGGCGAGGGAGGCAGTAATTGTTTAGACATGGTTGTGGAAACCGACTAGTGGATAAGATGAGGCAGGGATGTATAGAGGTTAGGTGATGGTAGGTGAACGTGGGTGAGTAGCGAGAACCGGCAGGCATCTATTTATAGTTGTAAACGACAAAAACTATCCTTCTGCAATGTGGGTTATACGTAAAAAATAATAAATGGTAAGCCTATCGTCTGTCGTTAGGCAGAAAATGGTAGGTTTGGAATATGATGCCGTGATCCTAGTAGTTGAACCCGTTTTTGAGGGCCAGCTCGACGGATAGCAGGGAGCGGGAGGAGAGACTGAATCTAGGGTTCTAAAGTTCGATGCCTTTTTCATAGGCTCGATCCTCAGATATGCTGGCGTTAGCCAAAGATAAAAGATGACAAGAGGCAAGTTGTGATTTAAAGGCATGGCTGAACTGGGTTATTGACGCACATTTGCGAATGGTTTGGGGTGGCTTATTCCAAAGCTTTGAGTACTTGATAAGGAAGAAGTTGGATCTTATTGGCAGCCTCCACTGTGGGATGGTCAGTCTGAAGTCTCTGTGGCGCAGAGGGTGAGATGAGTTTGGGGAAAACTGTATGGAGTTGGTAGAAGTGAACGCAGAGCAATGAATAAGTCTGTATAGAAAACACAAGTTAAGCCTGACATGTCTAAGCCATACGGGGTCAAGTTTTAATAGAATGCATCGCTCTTTATAGCTCAGTGGAGAGGAATATCCCATTAGCTTCTTGGTGAAGGTGCGCTGGACTTTCTCCAGGCGTATTCTGTCAGATTTAGACATTCCAGAGAAGATTATAGGGCAGTATTCGAGGTGGGGTCTAGCATGGGATTGGTGTGTAAGGAGGATACTATGTTTCATTTTAAATGATCTGAGAACTAGGCCTATTATCTGTCTGGCCCTGGCCGTCTGAAATGAGACATGTTCCGAGAATTGTAGATTGTTAGTGTATTGAAGCCCAAGATCCTTCACTGATGAGCTTGGGGCGATGGGTACTTGGTTCAGTGACAGAGTTCCGAGGGGGACTTGACATCTGTAGGTTGTGTAGAAGCTTTTAGATGTCGAGAAGCACATTTGCCATGAAGTGCACCATTGATCAATTTTCTCAAGATCACTACCTATTTCAGACAGTGCTGTGCTCAAATCTTGATGGCGGAAATCATACATGATTTTGATGTCGTCGGCTAAGAGGAAAGGTGTGCCATGTCGCACAATCGAAAAAATGTCGTTAATATAAAGTAAGAAAAATAGCGGACCAAGTACACTTCCTTGTATGACTCCACTAGTGACAGGCGCCGGTTGCGATAGATGACCATTAGCATAAACAACCTGGGTTTGATCCGACAGGTAAGAAGTGATCCATGATAAAAGCGGGTCATGGATACCATAAGCCCGGAGTTTTGTTAACAATCGGGAGTGAGGAACTCGGTCAAACGCCTTGGTCATATCGAGGTAGATGAAAATCATAGATTTTCCGTCGTCAGCTGCCGTGGTCACTAAGTTGAAGAAATCAAACTGGCCTGTGGTACAAGAACGTGACTTTAGGAAGCCAAGTTGACCGCTGTGAATGAGGTTATGGAAAATGAGGTAATCGGACATCCGCTGTTTAATCAAACGCTCCATCATTTTGGCAGCTGAGGAGGTATGGTTAACAGGACGATAGTTTGAAGGGTCATGCACGGAACCATTTTTATGGATAGGAATAATGGTTGAAATTTTCCACTGAGATAGAGAAGTTCCATTCTTAAGGGATAGGTCATATTCATGAAGATAGCGGCGACGTCAGTTCCACCAAGATGAAAGAGCGCTGGGGGGATGCCGTCATAGCCAGGGCGGGAGGAGGGTCTAACACGCAGCAGCAGGTGGGTCACATCGTTCAAACTGAATTCAATGTCAGAGAGAACTTGCTCGGTGATGAGGGGTACGGGTGGCGGGTTTACAGTGGCGTCAGTGGTCATGGATTCTGAAAAGAAGGTATTGAGCGCCTCAGCGATTTCAGCTGCGGATTTAATATGCGTGCTGTTTCCCAAAATTAGATATGGTATTCCTGTAGGCTCTCTCTGATTTCTGCTCTTCAGCAGTCGGGACAATCGGTACGATCTGTCGAAGGAATTCAAGGCCGAAAGCTCTTGCTTCCTCAGCAGTTCATTAGTCCGAAGACTGATGGTGACAGAGAGAGAGTGAAGTTGCAATAGTATGGAGAAGTCCTTGGTTTTATTGTAGATCTTCCGCAGTTTTGCATGTTTATTTTGCAGCCTTGTTTGGTAGGAGCCGCGGGCTTGAGAACGGTTAGTCCCTATGTTTGTGACTGCTGACAAGCAGCTATGTAGCTTATGGTAGAGTACGTCACTGGCGAGCTGAGTGTTGTGCTGTAGGAAGTAGTCATCCCAATTGAGGGATCGAAGCATAGGCTTCAGGTTCATCCAGTTGATCGTGTGCAGGGGCTGTTGAGATGAGCTACATATGGGGTCTATTGGTCCGGCTGTGAATTTGCAAGATACCATTCTATGGTCACTGCCTGGGAAAGGGTTGAGGGCGGTAGTCATCACGTCCGATAGGCCAATGGTAAATATCAGGTCTAGTATGCTGTTACCTCTGGTTGGTGTCATTACGTGCTGGACCCAGCGCCCTGCGCGTATGGTCGAAACGAAGCTCGTGAAGTATTGGGGTGATGACATGGTGTCCCAGCAGATATTGGGTGCATTGAAATCGCCAGCAATGATTTTTGACGAGGAGGGTAATAGTGCAAAGTGGTCAAAGGCTTTGACTACGTGGGCGAGGTCCGTGGTGTTTGAATTGGGTGGTCGATAAACGCAGCCGATATGGAGTGGAGAGTTGGCCAGAAGAACCGCTACCCATATTGAGTCCAGTATTGGATCAGAGAGAGGAATTGTAGGCAAGCTGTTTTTAACGTGGATTAGACAGCCTCCTCCACGACGACGACGATTTTTCATGAAGGTTTGATAACCAGCAATAGAAATTTGGTCCAATGGGACAGAATCATATAGCCAGGTTTCGGTTATGACAATGATGTCGAAGTCGGAAGACAGTACTATATTACGGAGAGTATGGGTTTTATTCAGTAATGAGCGAGCGTTAATGAGAAGCAAGTTAAGTGCAACTGTACTGTCATGGTGTGGAGTGGGAACAACCATCTGCGGGTGTTGATGTCTAACACTACCGAGGTGGTAAACGTTATTAAGTGGACTCATAACGACAGGGTTGTCACGTATAGAAGTGAAGGAGTCTAAACAGGGGTTAGAAGTGGGGAGCCGGCATTGTGAAGAAGGGGTGAAGCTGGGTTGGGGGGGTGCCGTCAAGAAAAAATTGGTCGTTTGGGGAGGTGGGATTTCCGGGGTGGTTGAAGTAGCCAGGTGGGGGGTTGGATGCTGAGGTAATGGGTAACGGCAAGTGAGATGGCAGAAAGTAGTGGTGACTGGGTTCAACGGGGTACGCAGGGGTCGGGTAGTTGCCGCTTGACCAGGACCGACGAAATAACTGTAGTTGGTTGGGCTGACCCATCCTGTGTTCAGGAAAGGGCGCGGAGCTAGACAATTAAGGCCATTGGTTATGATTCGACTGGGGGTTACTTATTTGTATCATTGGAGGAGAGAGAAATTGGTTACGGAGGTTCGACGGGAGATGCTGGCGCTCAGCCAGATGATTGGAAAACTGTTTCGGGAAACTTGGAGAATATGGTGTGTTTGATCCCGATGCATGATGATGCGCTACTCGGCGGCCGTTTTCGCCTGTATTGTAGAGTGGAGTTGGGAGGACCTTGTCGATTAGCCGAGGTACCAAGCTAATACAACGAGGTGGGGTTGGCTGCTTTAGGGTGATGCAGGGTTGCGTCCTGCTTGCCAACAAGTGTGATTTATTTGGGGTGCACTTGGAGTGCTTGGTGGGGGTTCTAAATGGGATTCTGAGAAGACTTACGGGGGGGGGGGAATACGGGAGTGGCCGGAGTAGCTAAAAGCTGTGGGGGGTCACAGAGTCCTGTCTGCCGATGGGACGATTAGCCACATTGTAGATCATGCCTTTTATGAACGATCTGTGTTCGCAAGACGGTTGGACATGAGTTAGAGCAGGACGGGCTGTTGGCAACAGACTTCCCCGGAGTCTTTTTCGGTGGTGAGACGGTGGGCAGTAGGCTGGCATTAGCAGCGGCAGGCTTGGATGCACGGGACTTTGGTGGCCCTGGGCTAATAGTGGGTTTGGCATGGATATCGTTGCCGTTTGAAGAAGCGGAGTTTGATGGTAGAAGGCAGGGCCGTTTACTAGGGGGATGTGCTGGAGATGGGGTGGTGGTCAGGCCTAGGTCAACCAGAGTAGTGCAGGCGACTGAGGGCTTCTGTGTTACGGTGTGGCTCGACAGGCAGCGAGAGGACGCGGCGACTGGTATTCCAGCCACAGCTTGCGTTTGTGAGGCTAAGGTACTTTTTAGTGATCGAAAAACCTCTCTTTGGAGGGGTGTTTTATCCGGTAATATTCTGATTCTTTTGAATGAATTGGCATTAGCAATGATTTGCCAACTAGTTATGAATTCTCTAGCTGTTACTTCGTCAGCGAATGGGAACTTTAAAGGACAGTCAGTGCGTTGTGATTTTTTGCGCAGTCGAGTGCAATAGCACCTGTGGTGTGCCATGTTGCAAGCATTCAGGATGGCGAGTTTGGTTGACGGCAGGGGTAGTCGATCAGGGATGTTGAAAACTATCGCGTTTTGGGAGTTGGCTATACGCTTATGAACTTCCGTCGCAACTGAGTCTAAGAAACGGCCCGCCATGACTAGGCTCTGGCGATTAGCAATAGGCGTGGGCTCCATTATGCTAGATAAAGGGGATATCTTTAATATAATATCATCGATGGCCTGGATCTGGTTATGCAGGTCCGCCACTCTTTGATCTACTTCGTTAATCTTCTTGTTGACTACGTCATAAACATCAACGAGAGGTACTGAGCATGGACTGAGTGCAGACTGAGGTTGAGTGTTCCTGGTTTTTTTGAGCCTAACGGTACGAATAGCCTGACTTGCACCCGGGAACTTGGCACGTTTACGCAGGCCCTTTGGAGCTTCCAAAGGTAGTTCGGAAGATGATGTGAAGAAGAGGGAAAGATTATGGGTCAGCAAGTTGAACTTTTCGAGAGTGTAAAGCTACGTAGAAAATTTTGGGTATTTTTCTTACGCTTTTCTAGCTAAATGACAGACGGTTATAAGCTTCATAAACATAAAAACCAAACATAACCTAGGGAAAATAGAGGCCCGGTGTAGCGCAGCGGTAGGGGACATGTCAGCAGACAAAGCCACTTTACCCACTCTGAAACGGCACAGAACATCGATCAGTGGTGTGGTCCAGTCAGGCCCCTGTAGTAGGCGATCGTTTAACGACTTGCCCTGGAACTTGGCTGCACAGTCGAAAACCACGCGCAGTTTATTGGGTTTCTTGGGGTTGATAACCGGGTGGTGAGGCAGATACCAGATACCCCTTTTGCTGTCGGTGTTAACAGGCACCTTTTCAACGTAACCGAGGGCCTCGTTTCGCTTCATCAAATCAGCGTATCGTTCCCACAGATTCTGGTCTCGAATGAAGCGTTCTTTTAGTCGTAGTAATCGTTGGAGAACATAATTTCTGTTGTCAGTCCACGGGTCGACCGATGTGTGCCATGGGAGGGGAACCTAGAACTGATTTTGAGGCCTCTAGTGCCTTGCCGCACCGTTTATAGAGCGAAGTGATCCTCTCGAGACAACGTCGGGCTTTCGTCTCCAATGTAATGGAACTCCTTTTCATACAGCCGTTGCAGATGGTACTCTATGCGGCCCGTTTCGGCGGATAAGTAATTCACGGAACCGCGTACCCCTACTGGACCGTGTAACATCCATCCCAGAGCCGTGCGTACGGCATCAGGTGCCTGGCGGTCTCCCACTCTCTGGTCAAGCACCCAATGCGCCTCTGGCACGTCGCAGCCGATGAGGAGATCCACTTCATCATCTTCCCAGTTTACAACGGTTACATCCTGCAGGTAAGGCCACCTTGTCAAGATTGAGTTCACCAACCTTGGTGCTCGCATGGGTGATCCGCTAACGTGAATGCCTCCGTTGGTTCAATTTCCTCGTTAGTGTCTAGAGAGATGAGTTGCAGCCTTAATCTACCGGCAGTCATTACCTGTGTTCCGCCCACCGTGCTCACTGCCAACGACGTCGCACCTTTAGCCAGTTGGTGTTTGTCGGCAAACCGCTCTTTCACTAAAGTGGTGTCGGATCCACTATCAACGAAAGCCAACGCCTTGGCTATCCCAGTCGATAATTCGATCCCTCCTCCCACCTTACTGACAACACCAACCTTTTCATGTATTGATTGTCTGTGGGTTGTGTTTAACCTCTCTAGGACAGATACCCTATTGCTCGGTGTTGTCTACCGTCCTCCCGCATGCAATTCAACTGACAGCATAGGTCTCATAGACTTATTAGGCTCCCTGAAAAGCTATACAGACTTCACCCATCTGTTAGTCACTGGTGACTTCAACTCTCCCAGTACAAACTGGCAAAGAGCTGATGCCCCGGATATCACTTTCGGTAAACCCCTCCTTGATCTCGTACTGAAAAACTCATGGGTGCAGAACGTAAGAGATCCGACTAGATATCGCACAGGCCACGCCCCGTCCCTACTAGACCTGGTCATCACCAATGATCGGTTCCTAATAGATGTGGTGCATTACTTGCCGCCCCTCGGCAAAAGTGATCACATTCTCATTGGATTCGATTATATCGTGAAATGGCCTCCTCTTCCGTCAGAAACTAAGATTTTGAGATCCTTCAAAAGGACCAACTTTGACCAAGTCTGTGCATTTCTTCGCTCCCAGCTAAATTTAACTAACCCAGGTAACTCTGCGGATGAAATGGCAGAGAATCTCAGAGAGTTAATCTCCTTAGCTGATATGCTTTTTGTCCCCAGAATTCGTCGCCCACAGACCGCTAAGCGACCACTCCCTCGCCCCATTAGGCGCATTCTAGACGAACGCGCACGCCTCTTTGCTAGATATAAAGCCACAGGCCTTGCCCGTGATGCAGAAAACTTCAGGATCATAAGGAACATATGCAAAGACAAGATTAGGTCCTATCAGAATGCAGTCCAGCGATCTGTACTTGATCGAGCACGGACCAATAAGGCATTTTTCTTTCAGTACATGCGCCGTCTAAGGGGCACAGCTCCGACGCCATTAGCTCTCAAAGATAGTGCCGGATCTCCAATCACTTCCCCTAGCCAAGTAGCCGAGGCATTCAGCTCCTACTTCCGTACAATTTTTAGCTCCTTTCCCATATCATCCCACCCTACTATGCACCCGTTATCTCTGACCACTACCCTTAACCGCGTAACTATTCCCATTGGTGCAGTCGCAAAAGGTTTCCGACGGCTCAACCAATATTGCTCCATGGGTCCTGACCTAATCCATCCCCGTATTCTCAAGGAAGCCGCGGATACATTAGCTGCTCCTTATGCCTCGCTTTTTCAGCGATGTGTTGACGATGGAGTTTTCCCCCGTAACTGGAAAAAAGCAGTGATCGCACCCATCTATAAGAAGGGTAGTAGACACCTTGCTTCTAGTTACAGACCCATAAGCCTCACTAGCATCCCTAGCAAAATTTTTGAGGGAATTCTTAAGAGTGAGATTCTTTCCCATCTGCACAGAAATAAGATCCTCTCCCCGTCCCAACATGGGTTTCTTCCTGGCAGGTCATGCATCACCAATATGCTTACTGTCATGGATAGTCTAACGAAAGCCTATGATGATGGCCAGCTCTCACACGCTGTATTCATCGATTTTGCTAAGGCCTTCGATAAGGTCCCACATGCCCCTCTTCTTTATAAGCTGCAGACGTACGGGATCACAGGCTCCATGTTGGGCATCCTACGTAGCTTCCTTACCGACCGCACCTTTGTGGTTAAAGTCGGGAATGTTTTGTCTCAACCCTCCCCAGTAACAACTGGGGTCCCCCAAGGGTCGGTCTTAGGTCCTCTTCTTTTCCTGATCTATATAAACGATCTACCGACAGCCCTTCCTGCGAACATTGCCATGTACGCAGATGATGTAACCCTCTGGAGTTCAAGCGTTGAAGACCTGCAAATTGCAGTTTATGAAACAAAACGCTGGTCCGAGGATTGGAACCTCCCAGTTAATGATGACAAATGCGTGAGCATGTCTTTCGGCAGAGAGACTGGTCACACGTTTTCCATTAATGGAGCAGCCACTCTGCCAAGGGTTGACCGACACAAGGTGCTCGGTTTCTGGTTAGATTGTAACTTATCCTTCTCTCATCATCACGAACTTGCGAGCAAGTCTGCCTTTCGAGTTCTAAACATGATTCGAAGGTCCTTCCCGCGCATATTTAAGGATGATTTCCCCATAATTTTCGGCACTTATATCCGACCTCTGCTGGAGTACGGTAGTCAGATAGTGCACTCTGGTCTTGTCCGAGACCGTGAGATCCTAGAAAGGGTTCAGCGGGCCTCCACCAAGGCAGTAAGTGGTCTATCCCATCTACCTTATCCCGTCCGCCTCTCACTCCTCAACCTCTATCCCCTTGACGTAAGACGCGTAAGAGGTGATCTGTTTTTGATGTTTCACCTTTTTGAAACAGGTCAAAGCGATTACTTCTTCTCCGTCTGTCCAGCCTCCTCTCTCCGTGGTCACAGCAGGAAAGTTTTCAAACCGAGGCCACGCACTTCACTAAGGATTAACTTTTTTAGCTATAGGGTTATTACCATGTGGAATGCACTTCCGGAAGATATTGTTCTGTCGCAGGACAAAACTATCTTCAAGAAAAAGCTAGACATCTACCTGGGTCTCTCCCAATAATTCCCTTTGTCAAAAAAAAACAAACAAAATAGTTGTCTTTTATCGCATATATGTTCATGAATGCCGCACCCCCACTCAGCTCAAGGCACTGTCCACAGTGTGACACTGAATGAGGTTATATGTATCTTGTTTTCGCTGCCACCCCCGCCCCCCCCGCTTCTTTTTACTCTCGTTTCAGCTCGGTGAATCCGACAGAAGATCAAAGATTTCCTAAAGAACCGGGACAATTGGGCTTAAAGCCTCGAACCCGTGTAGTACTTCAAGACAAGACTTCAAGACTACTCCCACGGCCACTACGCCTAAACGTACCAGTTTACTGACAGATTGTGAAGTTGAACAAATCACGCTGGGCTTGGCACTCGCCTCGGATATGGTTACTCTCGCCTGATGCAGCAGCCGATGGTGTCTGCCAGTGCAGCCCTCGTAACCACATCGATTCCTTGTCCTACAGGCTGCAGTCAGGTGCGTCATGTTGAGACAGATAAAACATGCCCCTGCCATCCTCGCCATTCCCCACCGTTCGTCTATCGTGGCGTTGCCGAACTTGGGGCATTCTGGAAGGCCATGGCTGGTACCACAGGATCTGCAATTGGGTTGCGCCGTAGCATCGCGTGAAATGACGTGTGTATTGGTCCAAGGCTGGTACTTTGAATGTTCCCGTACAGGGTTTTGGACTTGGCTAGTACCGGGCTTGTTCGCTCGGTTGCTGTCCCGGATGAGTTGGCCGAATCTGCTGTCAGCTATCTTCGTTTGCCTGTCTAAGTATTCAGTCAGGTCTTCGAAGTTGGCTCCTCTGTCGCTTCGGCTTATCCGTTCTGCTTCTTCCGACCACCGACCCTGTAGTTCGGGAGAGAGGTGACGGACTATGCCTTCCAAAGTGTGCATGGCATTTAGGTCAGCCCCGTAACCTAAATGGTCGAGGGCTATTGAGCAGTTCTGCATCTTAATCACCAGGTCGGCCATGGTGTAGACGTCGCCCTTGGTTCTCTTTGCCTCTACCATCACGCCCTCTATTAGGTTACGGGCTACTTTGAAAGGTTGGCCAAACAAGTCCCTTAGGATCTTCCTTGCCCTTGTGTAGCCTTGTTCTGGGTGGAGCATGGTGCACACGTCCATAGCTTCTCTTGCTCGGCCTCGGCAGTAGTGAGTAAGGTCGAGAAGCCTTTGCCCAGGGTCGGTTACCTTATTTTCAACGAACGTCTCGAACTGCTTGACAAACTTGCAGTATTGCTCAGCTCGTCCGTCGAAAACCGTTAGTTCCATTCTAGGCAGATCGATCGATGGTGGTTTGTAGTCGGCGACCGGCGTGGGGTTCCCTACCTTATTGCACCCTTATCTATCAGAAGTGTCGAAGTCACTGGTCTCATGCTCTCGCCCTTTCTGTGTACACTTCTTCGCTGCTTCCTGCGCCTGTAGTCTAGCCGATAGTAACTGTTGCTCCAGGTCTAGTATTCCTAGCTTATATAAATCGACATCCTTACGATCAATATTGCTCTCATTAACACATGAACCAGCACTGACAGAACTAGGCGATCTAGCATTAACTAAAGAATAATATGTACACAAAACCTCCCCAGAGACTTGCCGTATTACTTCCTGTCCGGATTCGACTGCTTTTGATCCTTTTCTTGGCATTTTGCGTGTTTTTCCTCGTTCCAAATTGATCTATTGAGTATTGTAACGAACGTTCGAGCAATGCGTAGCCAAATTTGCAACGGATCCCGAAATCAAAAGACGATTATCCGTGATATTCTACGATACTAGATTATTACATGAAAAATGACATAAAAAATATACAAACCTCAATAATACGATCACAAGGACTCAACAACGAGAAACCGAATAGCAGCGTGTGAGCAAACAGCACGTGCGTCACGCAGGTCCTGAACAAGGATGTGCCAAAGTAGCGCTCTGGGAGCGAACAAACAACAATTGGTCCGGAAAAACAACCAGTTCGTAAGGACAAGTCAACAGTGTAGGCAAATGAGTGATGTTGGGGAAAACACTGAATCGCGAGGGAAATAGGTGATTTTCCACGACCGGCTGTTACAGTTGTGAAGACTAACTAGCGAATTAGATGAGGCGGGGTTGTATAGGGTTTAGGTAATAGCAGGTGAACGTGAGTTAGTAGCCAGAACCGGCAGGCATCTAACTAGTTACAGTTGCAAACGACAAAATCTATCCTTCTGCAATGCGTGTTATACGTAAAATGTGATAATAAATGGTAGGCCTAGCGTCTGTCGTAAGGCAGAAAATGGTAGGTTTGGGATATGGTGCCATAATCCTAGTAGTGGAACCCGTTTTTGAAGGCCAGCTCGACGGATAGCAGGGAGCGGGAGGAGAGACTGAATCTAGGGTTCTAAAGTTCAATGCCTTTTTCATAGGCTCGATCCTCAGATATGCTGGCGTTAGCCAAAGATAAAAGATGACAAGAGGCAAGTTGTGATTTAAAGGCATGGCTGAACTGGGTTATTGACGCACATTTGCGAATGGTCCGGGGTGGCTTATTCCAAAGCTTTGAGTACTTGATAAGGAAGAAGTTGGATCTTATTGGCAGCCTCCACTGTGGGATGGTCAGTCTGAAGTCTCTGTGGCGCAGAGGGTGAGATGAGTTTGGGGAAAACTGTATGGAGTTGGTAGAAGTGAACGCAGAGCGATGAATAAGTCTATATAGAAAACACAAGTTGAGCCTGACATGTCTAAGCCATACGGGGTCAAGTTTTAGTAGAGTGCGTCGCTCTTTATGGCTCTGTGGAGAATATCCTATTAGCTTCTTGGTGAAGGTGCGCTGAACTTTCTCCAAGCGTATTCTATCAGATTTAGACATTCCAGAGAAGTGACAGAGTTACAAGGGGGACTTTACACCTGTAGGTTATGTAAAAGCCTTTAGATGTCGAGGAGCTTATCTGCCATGAAGTGCACCATTGATCAAAATTCTCAAGATCATCATCTATCTTAGACAGCGCTGTGCTCAAATCTTGATGTCGGAAATCATACATGATTTTGATGTCGCCGGCGAACAGGAAAGGTGCGTCGTGTTGCAAAATCGCAAAAATGTCGGTAATATAGAGTAAGAAAAATAGCGGACCAAGTACACTTCCTTGCATGACTCCACTAGTGACAGGCGCCGGTTGCGATAGATGACCATTAGCATAAACAACCTGGGTTCGATCCGACAGGTAGGAAGTTGTCCATGATAAATGCGGGTTATGGATACCGTAGGCCCGGAGGTTTGTTAACAATCGGGAGCGAGGAACTCGGTCAAACGCCTTGGTCATATCGAGGTAGATGAAAATCATAGATTTTCCGTCGTCAGCTGCCGTGGTCACTAGGTTGAAGAAATCAAACTGGCATGTGGTACAAGAACGTGACTTTAGGAAGCCAAGTTGACCGCTGTGAATGAGGTTATGGAAAATGAGGTAATCGGACATCCGCTGTTTAATCAAACGCTCCATCATTTTGGCAGCTGAGGAGGTATGGTTAACAGGACGATAACTTGAAGGGTCATGCACAGAACCATTTTTATGGATAGGAATAATGGTTGAAATTTTCCACTGAGATAGAGAAGTTCCATTCTTAAGGGATAGGTCATATTCATGAAGATAGCGGCGACGTCAGTTCCACCAAGATGAAAGAGCGCTGGGGGGATGCCGTCATAGCCAGGGCGGGAGGAGGGTCTAACACGCAGCAGCAGGTGGGTCACATCGTTCAAACTGAATTCAATGTCAGAGAGAACTTGCTCGGTGATGAGGGGTACGGGTAGCGGATTTAAAGTGGCGTCAGAGGTCATGGATTCTGAAAAGAAGGTAATAAGCGCCCCAGCAATTTCGACTGCAGATTTAATCTGCGTGTTGTTTCCCAAAATAAATAGGGTATCCCTGAAGGCTGTCTCTGATTTCTGCTCTCCAACAGTCGGGACAATCGGTACGATCTGTCGAAGGAATTCAAGGCCGAAAGCTCCCGCTTTCTCAGCAGTTCATTAGTCCGAAGACTGATGGTGACAGAGAGAGAGTGGAGTTGCAATAGTATGGAGAAGTCCTTTGTTTTATTGAAGATCTTCTGCAGTTTAGCATGTTTGTTTTGCAGCCTTGTTTGGTAGGAGCTGCTGGCTTGAGAGCGGTTAGTCCCTATGTTTGTGACTGCTGACAAGCAGCTATGTAGCTTATGGTAGAGTACGTCACTGGCGAGCTGAGTGTTGTGCTGCAGGAAGTAGTCGTCCTTGTTGAGGAATCGAAGCATGGGCTCGAGTTTTATCCAGTCGATTGTTTGTAGGGGGGCTGTTGAGATGGGCTACATATGGAGTCTATGGGTCCGGCTGTGAATCTGCAAGATACCATTCTATAGTCACTGCCTAGGAAGAGATTGAGGGAAGTAGTTGTCGCATTCGATAGGCCAGTGGTAAGTACCAGGCAAAGTATGTTGTTTCCTCTGGTTGGTGTCATTACGTGCTGGACCCAGCGCCCTGCGCGTATGGTCGAAACGAAGCTCGTGAAGTATTGGGGTGATGACATGGTGTCCCAGCAGATATTGGGTGCATTGAAATCACCAGCGATGAGTTTTGACGAAGGGAGTAGTAGTGAAGAATGGTCAAAAGCGTTGACTACGTGGGCGAGGTCCGTGATGTTCGTATTGGGTGGTCGATAAAAGCAGCCGATTTGGAGTGGGGAAATGGCCAGAAGAACCGTCACCCATATTGAGTCCTGAATTGAGTCAGGTATTGGATCAGAGAGAGGAATTGTAGGCAAGCTGTTTTTAAAGTGGATTAGACAGCCTTCTCCACGACGACGACGATTTTTCATGAAGGTTAGATAACCAGCAATAGAAGTTTGGTCTGATGGGGCAGAGTTACTTAGCCAGATTTCAGTTATGGCAATGATGTCGAAGTCTGACGATAGTATTATATTATGAAGAGTATGGGTTTTATTCAGCGATGAGCAAGGGTTATTGAGGGGCAAGGCAAGTGCAACCGTATCGTCATGGTGTGGAGTGGGAACAACCATCTGCGGGTGTTGATGGCTAACACTACCGAGGTGGTAAACATCATTAAATGGACTCAACGTCAGGATTGTCATGTATAGAAGCGAAGGAGTCTAAACAGGGGTAAAGGTTGGGAGTCGGCAGTGTGAGGAAAGGGTGAGGCTGGGTTGCGCGGGTGCTGTCAAGAAAAAATTGGTCGTTCGCGGAGGTGGGATTTTCGGGGTGGATGAAGCAGCCAGGTAGGGGGTTGGATGCTGAGGTAATGGGTAATGGCAAGCGAGATGGTAGAAGGTAGTGGTGACTGGGTTCAACGGGATACGCTGGGGGCGGGTAGCTGTCGCTCGACCAGGACCGACGGAACAACTGAAGTTGGTTGGGCTGGCCCATCCTGTGTCCAGGAAAGGGTGCGGAGCTAGACAATCGAGGCCGTTGGTTATAATTCAACTGGGGGTTACTTAGTTTTACCATTAGAGGAGACAGAAATTGGTTACATATGTTCGACGGGAGGTGCTGGCGCCCAGCCAGATGATTGGAAAACTGCTTCGGGATACTTGGAGTTTATGGTATGTTTGGTCCTGATGCATGATGATGGGGTACTCGGTGGCCGTTTTCGCCTGTATTGTAAAGTGGAGTTGGGAGGACCTTGTCGATTAGCCGAGGTACCACGCTAATACAGCGAGGTGGGGTTGGCTGCTTCAGGGTGATGCAGGGTTGCGTCCTGCTCGCCAACAAGTATGGATTATTTGGGGTGTGCTCAGGGTGCTTGGTGGGGGTTCTAAATGGGGCTCTGAAAAGACTTATGGGGGGGGACTACGGGGGTAGCCGAAGTAGCTAAAAGCTTTGGGGGGACACAGAATTCCGTCTGCCGATGGGACGATTGGCTATTGAGTAGGTCATGGCTTCTATGAACGATTTGTGTCCGCAAGACGGTGGGACATGATTTAGGGCAGGACTGGCTGTCGGCAACAGACTTCCCCGGAGTCTATTTCGGTGGTGAGACGGTGGGCAGTAAGTTGACATTAGCAGCGGAAGGCCTGGATGCACGGGACTTTGGTGGCCCTGGGCTAATAATGGGTTTGGCATGGATATCGTTGCCGTTTTTAGGAGCGGGGTTGATGGTAAAAGGCAGGGCCGTTTACTAGGGGGATGTGCTGGAGATGGGGTGGTGGTCAGGCCTAGGTCAACCAGAGTAGTGCAGGCGACTGAGGGCTTCTGTGTTACGGTGTGGCTCGACAGGCAGCGAGAGGACGCGGCGACTGGTATTCCAGCCACAGCTTGCGTTTGTGAGGCTAAGGTACTTTTTAGTGATCGAAAAACCTCTCTTTATAGGGGCGTTTTATCCGGTAATATTCTGATTCTTTTGAATGAATTGGCATTAGCAATGATTTGCCAACTAGTTATGAATTCTCTAGCTGGGACTTCGTCAGCGAATTGGAAATTTAAAGGAAAGTCGGTACTCCGTGACGTTTTGCGCAGCCGAGTGTAATAGCACCTGTGGTGTGCTATGTTGCAAGCATTCAGTATGGCGAGTTTGGTTGGCGGCAGGGATAGTCGATCAGGGATGTCGGAAACTATCGCGTTTTGGGAGTTGGCTATACTCTTATGAACTTCGGTCGCAACTGAGTCCAAGAAACGGCCCGCCATGACTAGGCTCTGGCGATTAGCCGTAGGCATGGGTTCCATTATGCTAGACATAGGGGATATCCTTGTTAGCATTTCATCGATGGCCTGGATCTGGTTATGCAGGTCCGCCACTCTTTGATCTACTTCGTTAATCTTCTTGTTGACTAAGTCATAAACATCAACGAGAGGTGCTGAGCTTGGACTGAGTGCAGACTGAAGATGAGTGTCCCCGGATGTTTTGAGCCTGACAGTGCGAATTGCCTGATTTGCACCCGGGACCTTGGCACGTTTACGGGGGACCTTTGGAGCTTCCACAAGTAGTTCAGGAGATAATGTTAAGAAGGCGGAAAGATTTTGGGTCAGTAAGTTGAACTTTTCGAGAGTGTAAAGCTAAGTAGAAAATTTTGGGTATTTTTCTCGAGCCTTTTCAGCTAAATGACAGACGGTTATAAGCTTTATAAACATAAAAACTAAACACAGCCTAGGGAAAGTAGAGGCCCGGTGTGGCGCAGCGCACAAACTTGCACCCAGGGAGCACGAGCATAAATTGGACAAACCGAGAGCCCAATGGCATTTTTCTTTTCCCAACGTGTCATAAGCAAGTGGAACAAGTTGTCTCCACGGGTAGTGACATCAACCTCGGTCGTTGCATTTAGGCAGAACCTGGATGATTGCTCGGCAGAGGTACGCCCAAACCATTACTAACCATTCTATAAGGCTTTATCTTATTTTCCGCCTATTTCTCCGCTTCCGACTAACGCATACTGCACCTCACCACTCTGGCTTCTCTTCACTGTACCTATCTCTATCACGGCCTTCATATTATCTTACCGATGATCATTTTATATTAACACGTTTAGTTTATTCGACGACTTGGGGAGTGTCTCATATGGGGCAGCAGTGGGTTGTGGCGCCGAATCTATATTATTGAGGTTGCTGTTCACAAGGGCAAGCCTGTTTCTTTTCCTTTCCCCTCGGCGTTTACAAATATCAAATAATATTGGACCCCTTGAAGTTTCAGCATGGCGGGAAATCCTTGGGCTCGCAGTGAAGGAAAATAGACGCCTTTTGGCTAAAGTCGCAAGACCCGTTGCCTAAACTGACCTGATCTACAAGGAGGCCTGTTACTGTCGTTACTGCCGAATTGGAAGCCCGACATCTGGAAGAACGATGGATAGCTTTATTTTGTTGGCCTCCTACAACCATGACCAATCTAGGACAACAACGTGGGTCCGATTTGTTCTCTACAATAGCTAATATGCTGAGTAGGGAACGCATTCGCATGACCGCGTACCATTCGGCATCAAATGTTTCGGTCGAACGTTTTCATCGCCAACTCAAAGCGGCTCTCAAAGCGCACGAGAGCTCTGACTGGTACAAAATTTCACGGGCACTTTTGCCTGGTATCAGGAATAGCTTAAATGCAGATGCCCAATGTTCCGCTGAAGAACTTGTCCACGGCATGACACTAAGACTGCCTGAAGAATTCTTTACGCCATGTAGTGCAGATTCACTTGCCATACAGACTTAGGTCCACAGCCTCTCCGCTCGCATGCAAAACCTCGCTTCGGCGCAGACTCATACGCAGTAACACCAGGTTTTCGTTCCGTTTGAGCTCGAAACCTTTCTGCATGTGTACATGCATGTTGATTCGGTACGAAAACCAATACAAAAGTCTGACGAAGGTTCGTTTCGCGTAATTTATCGTCACGGAAGGACCTTTAGGTTTGATAGACATGATTGCGTCGATTCCTTTATCACTGATGGTCTCAGAGCCGCGAACGCTGATGGTAGCTAGTCGCCCGCTTACATGAGGTTCGATGTTTAAGCTGCACCACATGTAAAAGGCACTTCTTAGTCACTTCAGCGTCCGAAGATAGCAATGCTTGCAACGACTCCGAATGAGGCTGTTTTCTCACGTTCGGGGCAGCAGCCCACTTGCTCTGCCAAGTCCACTATTGCGAATACTCTTTTATGTTCAATTCAACAGCGCATACTTACAAACCTTTCAGCGAAAGGGGCTTCGGCGTCAAGCTCCGGTTGGAGGGTCATTTGCTCGGCACGTTTTGGTGACCACGTCAAACACTATATTAATCATTTCACTTTGCAGTGATAACTTCCGTGTTTTTCGTTTCCCACGATTTACATGCATCATCAGTTATTATTGTATGTTAGTCACCTCCATTGTGGCTGCTACATCAGTTTTTCTTCGCTTTTCGTCTAATAGAACCTCGCCACATGGTATGCTTTGCAGGTTCTCCAAAATGCGGGAGGTTTTGGCACCAAGCTCTGCATCCTGAGTCAGCCCTATCGTTAATGTTCCTCGCCACTAAAGAGCCTACTTATGTGGCTCCAGGATATCATATTGGTTAAAGGTAACCCAACGCTGGGCGTTATTGGTTCGACATGCCTGGATGACAGTTCATGCAACCGATGCCATTGGTAACGAATCTGGTTCACGCTCAACCATCATTCTACAGTTCCTGTACTTCATGGGTTCTGCCAGTCAGCATCTCACAGCACAGCTAAGTTCACGTATTTTGCACGCATTCATGCGCACATATATCGATTCTGTTCAGTCCATTTGAGTTGGCACAGAACAGATTATGGCCACGGCCAATTGAGCGTCTAGAATTCTTTCGATGGTTTGCACACATATAACGCAATCGTCGCTGCACTGTTCATTTCGTCTCGTTCCCGTTAGAATGAGAGGGAAACGGAAAATTTCCTTTCACATCAACTGTGAAAGACCTTCACTTCTCGGACACCTTTGAAAGCATTCCACGATTTCTGGCGGGAGTTTGCTGTAGTGACCCCGATCATTATGGTAAGATGACAGTTTTCCTGACAACATTTTGGATTCTTTTTCTCCACGATCTTCGCTGACGTATGACGTCGACCTCATTGCTTTGTTCGGTTGCGTACGTTTAACCGGACTGACTTTTCTGAGGTTTACGTCAATCTCGCTTTGAATCACTTTGGTTTTCGGTTCCTCGCCGATATTATGCGCCTGTGGTTTGCTCTCTGCTCAGCAGTTGCGTTCATTTTTGTTCGGTATATTTCTTGCATCGGTATTGTTTCAGTTTCACGATACATGGAAAGAACTCTTACATCTGTCAGCCAAACAGAGCCTTCTTTGTTTGTCCGATAGATGGTATTGCCTTGATAGTTCACTGTGAGACCGAGTAGAAATTACGTTCATTGACCGCAATCGGACGTCGTCTTCAAAACAGTTCCTAATACCATTTGTCCCAGGTGGATAGTGGTTAAGCGGTATTAGACGAACAGTGTAGAGAGTGAATCGTAAACCAAGTACCATTTTGGTTCCTTCCTGGAGAATCCGCTCAAGAGTTTTCCGATCTCTGAAGATGCCGACGCGCACTATCTGGCTGCTGCACTCTAAAAGAGGTCGAATATACGTTCCTTCAAGAAGACAGAAGTCCTCTTTGGAGACCCTAGGGATAGTTCCTCTAGTTAGGTTTGCAACACGGACAACAGTTTTGATGGCTTTCTCCTGGTGGTAAAGGAACTGGGGGTTACTGCGCAGCCGAACGCCAAAGATCTTGTGCTGAACAACCGTTCGGATTTGTGTTATTCCAATTATTTTGAAGAGGTGAGCTGGGGCTTTGCCATACATCACGTTTTCTTGTTTGTCATCATCTGTTGGGAGGCTCTGACCAGCAGACCACCACTTAACCTAGTCGCTGGCTGACTGCGCAGCATTTACCTCTGTATCCCAGATTGTGACTTCATAGGTGTACACCGCTCTGCTTACCAAAAACTACACCATGAAGACCGCTGACATGAATGAGGAATAGCAGGGCACCTAGGACAGAGCCCTGGGGGACACCTATATCAACAAGTGCAGGTCGAGATGGGAAGATTCACACACAAAAACCAAGAAGGTTCGGTTCTTCAAAGAGCTCTCAGTCAGAAACAGTGAGAAGTCGGAGCTGCAGTGCATTCTTAGTTTGTAGAGAAGCGCAGTCTGCTAGCAATTTTGAAGTCTTTGGCAAAATCAACTAATGTGGTATGAGATATCCTGTTATCTTCGTGAGCCTGCATCAGGCTATGCATGACGGTCAGGATATTGGTGACGCATGATCTGCCAGGAAGGAGGCCGTGCTGCGTTGGATACAGTAAGCTGCTGTCTTGCAGGTGCTTCAAGATTTCGCGTTTTACGATAGGCCTAAAGACTTTGCTAGAGACCCTAATGATGCTTATTAGCCTATAGCTTCCAGGAAATTATCGAGCTCCTTTCTTATAAATTGGCAAATTTAAGGCGAACTTTGACGAACTCGGAAATCTCCCGTTTTCCATGCGCTGGTAAAAGAAAGTATATTATGATGCTTCAAGGATGGAGACGGGTTACTTAAGAGTGCGAGAACAAAATTTTTCCGGTCACATCAAGCTGAAAGGCCTAAGTTGTTAGGCCCCTCTTCTGCTTCTACGTCGAACACCGTAAAGTGCTCCAAAGGGTCGACTAGCCGTTTCGGCTGAAGAGATGGGTGTCTACACACAAGCATTATTGTTGTGCTGAAAACTGACGTGAAACGAGATTTGAAAGCTCATGCAACCTCAGAAGGAGAGATGGCAGGAGAGCGATTAGGGGGCAACAGCCCGGGAGATGAAGACCCGGAATCACGATTGAGGGACAGGAGCTTATAAAGGAACGAAAGGTTCGTGCGTTCCCAGCCTTGTACTCCCTTCTGTAGTTGCCTGAAGTTTTCCCTAATTTTGGATTGGTAAAGATTCCGGATGCATCGGAAAGCTTCCGCATACACGGCAGGGGAGGTAGCTCGGTACTGGCGGATGGCTGAGGGGATAGGCCCTAGCAGCCAAAAGGTTCCTTTTTCATGCAAGCGACAGGACCTCCAGCGACCAGCTCTCGTGTATGAGCTAAGAAAAAAACGATCCAGGGGAATCATTAGGAATTAAGGAGGTACTTGGATTCATTGAAGACGGAGGAGGAGCAGAAAGCAAAGGAATGCTGAGGCGGACTTAAGCAGTATAGCTTGGCTCAAGTTGCTAACCCTCGGGCAGTCGGGGGAGGCATGCCTTCAAGCAAAACCCAGCTTCCTTTTGGACACTGCAATAGTGTTGGCCTCTACCATCTCCTCGAGAAATTCACTTCAATCAGTAATTACCGTGCAAGCAAACGACTGGGCTCTGGTGGCTTTGTTCGCCTTTGACTTGATTAGTTCTTTCTTCTGTCCAAGAAGAGCAGAGCTTCCGTCGCAGACAAACAAGGGCTTTTTCGTGGGAGGCAAACCTTTTATCTGTTACTTTGTTCCGATTGGTTCCCCCTCTCCTGCGCTTCAGCGAGAACAACCCTAGCTTTGCTGGCTTGTCCCCCTATTGAAATTGTCATTGCTCCAGTATCGTTCTCGTGAACCTTTTCTGAACCTTCTCCAGAGAGGGGATGTCCCTCACAAACCGCAGAGCCAAGGTTTAGACTGTACACCCTAAAGGTGGTGGCTCAAGGGTCGTATATAGCAGCCGCTGCACCCTAGTGTCTCCCGATGTAGGCCTTCCGCGCAGCTGGTGTACGGTTCTATTTGCCTTGCTATCACCCTGCAGAAATTGTGCCGAGGGTGAGGAGCCACTTGAAACAATCATGCCCTAGTCCCTGACCGGCAACTTCTGGGCCAGTTGTTCCTGGTTGTCCCGGTTTACATACCTCATTTCATTGTTTCCCTCGGCAAACAGAAGTGAGGGTTTTGTCAGATTCAAAGGCGCGTCTCACGCTACAGATCAAGGGTAGGGACCATCTTGTCCCGCCCGAACCTGGATAGCCTCTGGCAGCCAAAAGCCTTATTGCCCTCGATAAGTCATCTACGTAAACTAGGAAAATTACGGAGCCCAAATACCAATCCCTGAAGCCCCCCCCCCACCCGAAGTGTTATCGCCATCGAGTACTATGTGCCCTCAACCTTGGAGCAGAATCAGCTGTGAGCTAGGTAATTTTTCAACCATTCTATCAACTCTGCAGCCACGCCCATCCCCCTTGGCTTACGCAGAAACGTCCTGTGGTACACACAGCCAAACACTCTGGGGAAGTCCGGATAGCACGCACTCGCCCCCTCTCACTGGTCCATCTTCTTCGATATGCCACCGAAAAAGCTTTGCAAGTTACTTAGGCTGGAGCTGCCCTTTGTAAATTCGTGCTGTCCATCAGCAATCAGGGTTGTTCCCCTCTACGTGACTCAGTGATGATAACGGTATATTTATCTACCGGGGCCAAGACACGTGCACTAGGCATGATCACGGAGCATAGCTTATCAAAGCAGTACGAAATATCCAGAGATTTCAAAGGCTGGGCCTGTAAATCTCGGTATCAGTACGGTAGGATTAGAAAGTGTTTAAATTAAGTAAGGTGGGAGCGGTTACCGCGGGAAGTGAAAAGTGATTTCGGTTTCGAGAACAGGGTTTGCTCAGAAGCAAGGCCGCCGGTTTGAGGGTTATTAAAGTGTGGGGAAGATGTGGCATACACAAGAATGGTTCGAACAATTGTTCATCGGAAGATCAAAGATAAACTGGGAAGTATAGAAAGAAATACATGGATGCACCGGCTGGTTGCTAGAAGGATCGATGTCGAAAGACCGGAGAGAGATATCCGTTAATTATTACCCGGACACGGTGGAGAGTGAGAGCAACGTCAAATCGCCGGTTAGAAAGGCCAGCGACCTATGGAATGGTTTTTCGCTAATGTCATTTGGAAAATTCCTCAGACTGACACGCGGCGATACGGAAACCTAAAGAAGGAGTGGGCCTGTGAGTTCAGATAAGTTTATTTTAGTTGCCCCTTTTTAGGTAATTCCGTTGTAATATCGAGTGAACGACGTTACACTTGAAAGTGGGCATGGAGAGAAATACTTCACAAGGAATGGAACGTGCTGTCGAAGCGGCGTGGATGATGGCTGGGCACTTGGCTGGGGATTTCAAATGGAGTTCGTTGAAGAGGCAGACAGCTGGAACGAGAAGGTAAAACAGATGCTTCAAAGCAAAATGGGGAGATAAGATGCTGGTACGCAGGTCCTTTGGCAGTGATTCTCAGCGGACCAGACTCGAGGCGACGATAGATATCGTTGGATGTAAGGAAAATCGGTTCTGGTTACTCGACGATAGAATATAGAGAAGTTTTGGCCAACAATGAGTGACTGACATTTCGTTTCATAGAGACCATGTTTGTCACTGGCGGCGGGTCACAGACTAAGGCACGAGCATGGGTGGGCTCACCAGGGGCGACTGGCTCTCCAAAGGGGGAAATGCTTGGATAGCAGGCAAAAATGGCTCAGTTTTCCGTCGGTGGACGAGATAGTCAGGGTGGGTTGAAAATGCAACGGCGATGGTAGAACTTCGGTCATGATTTGGGAACCACAACAACAGATCAGAGAATATACTAGAAGTAATTGTAGGGTTAGTGCGAGACGTCTTTTCGTGCCGGGTAGTCGCCTTTGAGGCCTGACGAAACTGTTATGGTCGCTTGTAACCTGGGCAGCACTATTGTGACTGCAGTGTCTTGGGATGTGAGAGGCCTCCTATGGCATCGACCAGGGTGAGTTTTAGTTTAAGACATGGCGATCCAGCGCGATAATTAGTCCGGTCCGATCAGCCTGATTCATTTATTTCGTGGGGTAATCCCCGAGTAGAGCCTGGTGGACCGATAGCCACCCAAGTAGCCTGCATGATCTAAAAAGAGACCGGAGATGTTGCAGTCTAGAGGATGATCCAGCTGAGTGTTATGAATGACGTACGAGTAGAAGTGGAACGATTACACTTTGTAGGGGGTACTCAGGGCCTTAAATAAATAGAGAGATCGGCAATTTGGAAGAAGTCCCAGCTGTGGGTTGTGGTGGTAAAGTGAAAGCAATAAATGATGGGCTGGTTGCAATAATACGGAACGGTTAGGGCTTCAATTCAGCGCTCCGTGGAACCTGCTTCACGCCGTGGAGAGGGCTTTGAAGTCGCATGCTGATAGAAAAAGCTAAGAGGAAGTGTGTAGAGGAAGACAAGTCATAGCTCCGACAGTATATAAACAGCCGCAAGCCAATAAACTCACGGTGCGGCGGGGGCCCAATACTCGACAGGATTTGTTTCGACGGGAGGTGAGTGAACGAATTTTTAATGTGATATTGGGGTGATGTGGAAATGAATGGGTTTTACCTAGACCACGGCGAAAATTCTGTCGTAAGTTAACGGCGGATACAAGCATGTGCTTGATGACGAGCATCACGTTTTAGGGTAATTTCGATTTGTACCCTTTATTGAGGTTTATTATTGCAGAGAAGTGTTATTTAGGCCGTGGCAGGTCATGCATCCACACACCTCACGGAGTAGATAGTGTTAGAACGGATGACTGCTAGGCTTATATATGTAATTATATAGCCTTAGGATGGATGTGTTGGATACTGCAGGTATCGGGACACGTGCTTTCCTTTATGTGTAGGCGGTGGATGATCGTTTGGTTTGGCTTCGCTCTTCAGCGGCTGGAGTCAACGGTTGGGTAGTTTATGTTCATGGTGCATGAGGTTGAAATGGTTTACACCTTGTGGAATTATGTTTGAAGGGTGGAGCCTGGAGTTATTGCTTAGGAAGCTCGTGTTCGCACTTTATTTGGGTTATTAAAAGAATATAGGCACATGGAAACCTAGGTAGGCCGCAAACAATTTATGAGTAATTATCAGGGATTGACCTTGGAGAGATTCGGCTTCCGTACTATTCTTGAGCGTTAACAGGTGCCGACTTTAATCGGTCCGTGTATCAAGGAGAAAGATTTTGAACACAGCGGACTTCACGTGGGTTAATTTGTAAATCGTGTGCAAACAACGGAGTCGGAACAAGGAACTCAAAAGCTTTTAAACTGGGAGAGGTGAGGTCGGGTTACGTGTGGATAGCTCATCTGGCGCGCCTGCCACTCCTCCCAGAATCAGGCCGAAGTACTGAGTGCTTAGCTCGTAAGCTCATTGTTATTCGGAACATCCCATACGCAGGGTCTGATTGTGGCTGTAAAGAGGATTTCATCCGTTATTAAAGGGGCGTACATAAATCGAATACCTTCGCAGCCAGAGGTACTTTTGGTACATTGATTTTATTCAGAGGAGAGAGGGTGCACGCCTTCCCAGTGAGGAGTACTTCCCATTACTCTTTCGCCCCCCATTCTTTATGCGTGACACTTGACGCCCGCCACTGCTAGGGTTGGCTGTTTTCCCGTTCGTTATAATACAACCACAGACTGATTGCCTCTTACCTATCGGTGATGTCAAGGCTTCGAGCTACGGAGGAGAGAAAAGGCGAGAAACTGACACACGAAACGCTTCCAACACTCGTAGAATGCATACCTGAGAGCTTGATTCTCACAAGTCCTCAGCCCGACGAATTTCAGTTAATATGTGGGCCGGCCGTCGTTAGCACAAACTGTGGTGATGCATCAAGACGACTCATAGATTCTTTTGGGTTTTTGGACCGAATATCAAATGAATATAGGCCAATAATGGGAGGATGCTAGAGTTGTGTGCTAGAGAGGGGAGTTGAGCTATGAGTGTCCAATGATTCGATTTACGGTGACCTTTGAATGGGCGTTGAGAAGTCTGTCAGGTGCTGCGTCTTGAATTTGAGACAGAAGACTTAATAAAAATTAGCGCTAAGAATTTTTAAATACTACCTTTCATGCAAGCAGCGGTACTTCATATATTCAAATACGATTTCACAGGCACTGGCCTCAGTCGTGAAGGTAACTATGTTTAGGCATTCTAACCTGGTGGGTTTATGCTAAGGTGATGACAATGACGGTGACTGGTGTGGCACATCCTCAAGATTATCAAAGGTTCTGATCAGTATCCAACCCTTCCATCGTAAGCTCTATCAACAGTCATATACGGATTTATAAGAGCGGTCAGGTTTTGGATATCCAGCTCTACGTGTTGCTTAGAATTTAGTATGATCTGGGAATCTATGGGACGGATATTAGCTGAGAGATTGTCCCACAAAGTTGCATATTAAAGGACGAAGACGCTTAGCCCCAAAGATTTCCGAGAAGTAGGGATTCTTATACGGTGTTCCCTATTGCGCAGCTGATGTGTCGAGTTCATACTGAACTGAACTTGGCTAGAGGATACAGCTTGTTTGTGGAGCAAATTTAACAAAAGTGCGGGGTTGAGTTTTATTCTGTTGAGCCACGGAAGGTCAAGCCGAGGGAGCGTACACCTTTGTCTGTAGCTTAGGTTCGTAGAGGGCCCAAATAGTTTTTTGGTTTATCGGCGCTGTGCATTTTCAATGTCGATAATGTCACATTTGTGCATATTTAAGAACACAAGCTTACGGCACTCTAGGTTTGGGCAAATGATTTTTGCATACATCTCGATTACTGTTCGTGAGAAGAAAAGTCTTCTGTACCAAGCCAGCGGACTTCATTGCTCGCGCAGTTATGTGGGAAGCGTGCCCAAGGAAATTAAAAGCCTAAGAGTATTGTTGTCCTAGGTCTCGTATTGTTGGGAAATATGGGGGTGGGAGACCAGCAATCTCAACTGCATCATGATGGACATTTCACTTTAGTATAATGCGCCACTATGCAGCTTGAACGCTCAACTCACCATTGGAATCCATGGAAGCACTGCACAGCTGTTTCATCTCTGTTGGAAATCATCGGCTGTGCACATCCACCGAGCCCCCACGGGGACTCGAACCCGGGGTGAACGACTGTGAATCGAACACCTTAACCACAAGACTATCGGGGATGGTTCTCAACGGTTTGTTGAACATTGACACTAAATGATATGGCACCCTTCCGTCACTGGCTTTAAAAAGTAACAACCAGCTTCTCGCACAGCGATTGACTCCTATGATGGATGACTTGCGTGAGATAACTGATTTTGGTCACCAAAAATTTCGTTTTCCAGCAATCACGTCAAGGGGATAAGGACTCTATGTCAACCGTGATGTTTTCAGGTGCTACAGGTGGGTTTTCTCGTTTGAATTCGTGGGATATCTTCTTATCATCCGCGAATAGGAAAATTTCGCCATAAGTGACAACATTGCAAAAGTCATTCATATATAGTGAGGACAACAGTGGTCCTGGAATACTTCCTTGGATAACCCAGCTGTTTACCTGGTTGGGTCCTAAATACGGCTATAGGCGCAGGTAACTTGGTGACGGTCTTGTGGGCGGGGTTAACACAAACTGAGTGGTAGGTTTTCAGCTTCGTAACCTCTATTTCTGTTGAGCATCTTTAGGTGCGGGACTCTGTCGAAGGCTTTTGTCATATGAAGGTAGATGGTGAAGAGTGCTCCGTCTTTGTCGGCAGCTGTTGTCACCAAGTCCGGAAAGTCGAATCCACAGGTTGAAGACGGGCATGATCTGAAAAATCCGTGCTGTATGAGGCCGATGAGTTTGTGTACAGAAAGATAGTCGGTCAGGCAGTGTTTCAGGATCTTTTCCAGTGGCCTTGCAATCACTTGCATAAGATTGTTTGGGCGGTAATTGGTAATGTCATGCACTGCGCCCTTAAGATTGGGCATGCTAATGGATATCTTCCACAGGCTGGGTAAAGCCCCTTTCTGGGGGGATAGATTTTATAGGTTTAGTAGCAGGAGGGGAATATTTGGACTATCAAGAGCGAACATTGTTGATAATAATAATAATAATGTTACTGGTATATTTCTGGGCTGTTGTTGGGACACTTGCAAGTGCATGATCGTGGTGTACAGCGTTACTCAGTAAGATGAAATATTCACAAACGGTAGGTATAAAAGTCAAAATCGTCAGCGATAGAAAGCATAGCCAGCAATAGTTTATATGAATAACTTTTATAATGGTTTTTCGGCAAATGTGAACCGGTTTCGATTTCGGGCTGGGAGTTAGCGCACCGTGCGGACACTGAAAAGGTCGTTGATACATAATGCTTAAGACGCATTATAAAAGACATTGATGCAAGACATGGAAAATGGCGACTTACTGGGGTTCCGCGAACAGCGAAAGTTCCTAGTAGGAAGAAAAAGAAATTGTTTGAAAGCACACTCGGGAAAGTCGATGCCTGCGAAGAGAATAGCAAGCCATGAGGCTGATGCACACCCTGAATGACAGGTCTACCGGGGTGTAATGAAAGGAATGAGCTATGAAACAAGGAGACAAAACATATTTTATGAATGTGCATTTTGGAACTATGGTGAGTGTGGAAGGAACAGCAGTCCATGTGAGGGTGAGTTTAATTTCAGGATCAGTAACCTGTACCATTCAGAAATAAGAAAGCACAACTGGAGTTTCCTGGAGAAGTGAAGGATCGATTTCCAGCCGGCCAAGGTTCGATGGGAAAATGGACCGTTTCAACGGATACTCAAGTGGGAAAACTCAGCATAGACGTGAGCAGTATTGTGCTGTTTCGCATGACAAATATATATATATATATATATATATATATATATATATATACATTCGCTCATTGAGCCCCAGTGTTGCTCAGCGTCATTACTGGTAATGTACAACATCTTATGGGTACGGTTCGTCTGGCGGGGTGAAGGGTATGAGTCGGTCAGTCAGAAGAGTGTGGCAAGATATGACGGAGTAAACTGATGTCCGGTATGTTAGCAAGTTCCCCAGTGGCGAACCGCTTCCGGACCGGATCCGGACAGGTTCCGGTAGCTTGCCGGCAACTTGCCGGTATTGTTACCGGTGGGGTGCCGGCACCGGAAGGGCATGCCGGAATCAAGCCGAAATCGGAGTACGATTTCAAAGCATTTTTAAATTTAGACCCGATTTTCGAAATCGCCCACGCACCTCCAACGATCGTGCAATTCTAGCTTGTCCGAAATTTACGCAAGTAGTCAACTGATCTATCAAGTTACCTATGTGAACAGTTTTATCCCCACATACTTTGCAAACTCAATTTTATAATGTCCTGCTACTGCATTCTGAAAGCTTGTTCACGATCCCCTCTTCTAAAGCGATGCTTACCCAAGGACAGCATGATCTATCGTCTTACCACGGCCATCGCAGCCAAAATGAGACTTATTCCAAAATGCTGAACCTTAGACATTTCAAAACGAACAAATTGTACGAAGTAAACATTTTATATATTGGGCATATTCACAATCTGACTTCACGGAACAAACTTCTTCCCATCAAATTGTTTCGCGCCGAGATCTGCAAAGGATAACGAAAGTGTGAATCAGAAATAAGATGAATTGTGGAACGAAAAAAATATATGTACGGATATGAATAATTATATGCATACAAATATAATACTGTAGTTATATGTATACTACCGACTCCGAAACGGTATTTAGTTAACTGGGGTGAATCATGACATTCGTTATCGTCGTTTGTGTAAATGAAAAAGACTTACCATGGGACAACGAATGAGTGATCAGTGAACGTACCTGGCGGTTTTGCGTCCTGAGTCGCGATCTCTTGCGTCGGTAAACCATCGTTCCATGATACGCTCGATCTCCAGCGTGGAAGACTCCCGGAAATGATTGGTAGATTTTAAGGCCTCTGTAAATAAACAGTAATTACATTACATCAGACTGACCTATGACAAGATTAGAAAACTTGAAACTTCCCACTGCAATTTTCCCAGCTGTTCCGGTCCAGTTGCGCGTGAGTGCCAAATTCTCCTCGATCAAAGGTGCAGGCATTCGGCGGATACTTTATCGAAGATCAGTGCACAAACGACGCTTGAGATCGCTGACCTTATAACATGATGTGGAATTATTCTATCACTTACAGTGCCCGTAAAGTTATCCAGTACTGCAAGATCTTCTTCCAGTTTCAGAAGATCGGTGATATCGTTTACCTGTAAAGGCTCGTAGGCCGTCGTATTTGTCGCATCCAGAAGACAAATAATGCTTTCCAGCTGGGCGATCATCAAAGCTATGTCGTTGCAAAGGCCACTTAGGTTTGACAGCATACGTTTGAAGTAGTTTGGTAATCGCAGTAGTTGATAATGAGAAAGTTACCTTGCCACTTTTTGGCGTAAGCGAGCATATACCGTGGAGATAAGGGCATTGTTACAAGTTGTGTTGTGCTAATTGAAATATAAGAGTGTTGGCAAATTTTACGCAGCATACCTGGGACCGGCCACGTTTGACAACGTGGCATCTTCCGTGGGTATCCTCTGAGACTTCAATATTGGTAGACTATAAGTAATATGAAATAGGAAGTTCGCACTGTACTTACCTCGGTGATGAATGGCCAGGAGCCATGATATCACCAAGGGTGAGTCGGGTGACTGTATCGGAGACTCCCTTCAAATCCTCTGCGACGGAGTTATCCCGACAGAACTGTCATCCGATGACAATGTTACCGGTATTCTAAAAGGAATGTGATAGCGTATAACAATGTACCTGAGGCGAACCGTGTACCGCTGTGAAAATGGTGTCATGGGCAACGTACCACCCGTTTAAGCCGACATATCAGATTCGGAAAGAACAATCCTTTCGAATTTAATTGCATCCCGGAGATTGTCTGAGAAAAATGCACATGACTGAGAATGTTACTTGTGTGATGAATCTCATGAAAATCGTATGCTGGCACCCTTTCTGGCAAACATCCACCGTCTAACAACATGCTTTGGTAAGCCGGAAATGTGGATGACTTCGGCAAACGCACCCGGTTCCCATCAGTGAGCCAATTGCTGTGAACAAAGGCTACCGAAACATCGGCATCAAACATGACGACTAAGTACATCTAAAAAGGTTAGTTCATTAGGTCGCATGTTAAAGTGACGACAGAAACTTAAGACATCTGCTTTAAAAGAGAAGTTTCACTTAATGAAGGTATGCAATATGGTTATCAACACATTATTATTATTAGTGAAACAGATACAAAAACATTTACACAAAATGGTATTTACAGAAACTTCGACAACATTGTCATCCAGTCCGTCAACAGAAAAAATGTACAAGTGACTGGATCTCATATGCGTGAGAAAAAAATCGCGTGCGTTTAGGAAATGACGAATTACTATGGAATCCCCGGAAATGCTCTTCTTAACTGCTGGTTTCCCACCTGCAACGACAATGTTGTTTGGTGGTAAGCATGACGGAACCATTCTCCTCACTACCATCGCTGTCTTGCATACCCGGAAACGGGTAGCCGCATTCCCAACATCATCATGGATGGCCTCAGATGAATCGTTGTTATCGGGAAGTGTTCTCTCAGCAAACGCCGATACAGCTGATGAGCAGGATTCCTGGGACCTCGAATGGAGAATGTAAGTGTCCGTAAGAAGGACTCGAAGGGGAAACAGGAGAAAGAGTCTAAAGTACCATGATAAAGAACGTCTACTGCTTAATGAATAACAGCGTGAACATTGTACACGATGTTAGAAATACCATAAAGAGAACTCATTTTTGAACAAATATACGCAGGATGGTTTCTGCGAACGCGTTAAAAGTTTTGTACAAAAATGGGGGGCACAGTACGTAAATGGCAACAAACAATAACATGAAGTGATCGTACGCATCATCCGGCAACAATCCTTTCAGACCAACCGGCCCTAAATACAAAAGAAACATGCGGAATTCGGTGGCCCTCCATCGTTCAACATTATGTATGTGTTGACAGAGTCGCTGAAAATCACACGGAGTATCTGGGTGTGACAGAAGTATACGGCTTCCCAGTTCTGTAGTAGCAGCTTTGTCCAAGCGGCCGAATGAGTCACGCGGCCCAAACAACCACAAATGAATCAACCTCTTCATCACATCCAAGCAAACAAGGTGCATGTAATGCAGTGGAAAATGTTTAACCATGTCAATAGGGAGGGAAAGAAAAGGACTCACGCCAATATGGTGTTTGTGGTGTTGACGTGATCGCAAAGCCTCGTTGTCACTTAACTTGCATTTGACAATGGAGAATAGCATACTTCTTTCACAGTGAAATCCAAGCTGGATGCATTTATCACAGCCAAAGCAGCCAGTAGGACCTTCCACCTGTCTAATAAAGGCCCGTGCCGAGGTATCACAGATTAAGGATGACAGGTGACACTCCACAGGCCTCTCAACAAGCCTGAGGCCTTCTATCAACAAATGGTTCAGCTCTCTGACAGTTTCACTTACATAAGATGACACTTCTGATGATTTCCCACGACCACAATAAAAACCGACGGTAAGTACGGGCAAGCAATGAGGCTTAACCACCCTGGCAAGGACGGGCCATAGCTGCAGGTCCGACGAACGAAACACAGAAGTGCCGTCACAGCTTAACTGGAGGAAGACTTCGTCGGGTACAGCGGTGATGTTACTCAACTGCATCTGCAAGCCTTAGGTTAAAACCATGTGTACATATTCACCATTTTCCAATGTTGTGGTTGGACAATCCCGTGGCGTGTGCAACAATGTCCTTGGGTCCCGACGTATGTTCGGTATATGTTTGCCTATAGCCTCCAATATACCTCTTTGTTGCACCAGCATCAGTCGATATCGAATGAAAGCCTTCGATAGTGAGTTAAGCAGCGAACCGCTTTCCTCTTCAAACTGTGATGCACATCGTAGGCTGGCCAAAGAAGTAACTAATAGAAAAATCAGCATAGAAACAGGGTTTACCTGACGCTATCGGCCTTTCTTTGGGTGTAATTTCGGGTTCACAAACTGTATGAGCCGCCGAAACTGTTTCATTTGGTATAGCATGATTCAACGGAGTAGTTTACCCATCATTTTTGGTTGTGATGTGGAAGCACACCGCAGACCTCGTTCACCTCTGGCAATATCACATCGCTCTTCCTCACGGTACACGTCTTCGGAAACCACAGCGCTGCATTCACCTGCAACTCCTAAAGGTGTTGAGTTTGAACAAAAAATAAAATTGCCAATGAATAACCTCACCTGGCAAATCCCACTTAGAGCAACCACGCCAATGTTCCCATAGGGTGGCTTCATCACAAACAGCACACATCAGTGAGCTAAGTTCTTTCTTTTTCAGATAATATCTCTTTTGTTTCGTCACATTGGCCACTGACCGTCAATAAAACGTAATATGGCCCTAAAATACACTTATTTGTTAACCATAAAAGTAATGGAACGGCAGCATGGCATAACTGAAAAACATACTGCGGATGTCATACGATATCAGAGCATTCAATACGAACACATCGAAGCTTCATGGATTTAACAAAGCTACCTGAGTATCACCAAGATTGACGTGCAAAATGCTTCATCTAGAAAATACACCTCATCATGTTATAAGTAAAGTTATAGCACAATACAGCAGTTTCTACTATTCAGCTTATTATTTAATAATTGGTAAATGATAACTCGATGTCAATGACACCTTACAGCCAGCACGGATCATCAGCACCTGAAGCAAAAGGCGCACAGCGCTCACCTTAGCGAACAAAGCACGATCAGCCAGTTAAAACAAATGGCACTGCATTTGTAACGCAATCAAAGGAAACAAATGACCATGAAAATAGGACATTGATAATCTATACAGCGAATTAGAACGAACCACGTCATTCTTTTCTTGAAATTTCAGTGATTTCTCTGTCAATCGGTTACCGGCAAGTTACCTGAATTCGGCGGTGGGCAATGTGCCACTAGGGTTGCGAGTGAACTGTTACTTTTTTAGCTGCAGTGGTGATATCGTTAGGAGAGGTTCTGCTTTAGAAAACTTTAATCGATCTGACAGGCGGTTGGGGGTATTTTCTGCCGCGTGGCTTGATTGCAGTCCCAGATGCTACGGAAGGTTCCTCTTGGGTTCCTGTCTGTACGAGTCAAAGTGACATCCTTGGTTTTCCAGTTCGGTGACCGAGATAGGGATAGACAACGAACCTGAAATAAATGAGGACTGCAGTCTGGACATGGTTCCAGCTGTGGATTATGGTAATATATGACAACTTTAATAATGAGCTGGTTATTTTTATGTGGATGCGTCAGGGATAAAGTTTCATTTAGGCGGTCAGTGGCACTTAATACACGTTCTGGGTAACGTAGGCTAGCAGGGGACTGAGCTATAATGCTGCAGGCTAGCAGAGTTGAGTCCACCGGTTGGGCCATTTTGTATGCATTCTGAAGGATTATTGGTTCGCCAGTTGGTGTGGCAGTGTTGGGATACTAAGAAAAACTTAGAGCTTCACGGTTAAGAGTATCTAGAAATGGTAACCCTCGAAACAGTTTGCTTAGGCAGACTGCCGTTCAGCACCGAGGCAGTTAGGTGGGTTTGAAAGAACAGAACTTGAGTTGATGGGACTGGCACCCTGCAAGCTTAGCACTGTATTTTTTACGGCCTCTTCCGGTATAGTGGTTACTCTATACTGAATAGTTCCTGAGGGGCCCTAAAGTGGAAGAAACTTTGATAATTTCGGTGATGTCGCACTAAAGAAAAGTGGTCTCGTGCCGAGAAATGTAGCCGTTAGTTCTCTTATGCTCCTACTCGATGGTGCTAGCGTGCTGTGATTATACTTGGTTATGAGCAAGGATATTCGATATAGTGGTGATTGCATGGTTACCGTGGTATTTTGTCGTCGGTAGCATATTGCAACGCAGGACAACACCCACTTGAGGACCGGTTTGAAAAAACTTGAGGTGAGAACAGGATGAAGCCAGATTTTCGTCACGGAAGCGAACTTTACCTGTCCACATTTAGTGTTCATGCTAGGTGGCATTAGAGCCTGCCCCAGTTAGGGAGGTAGTGAGATACACATCCATTAGCATCTAGCTCGTGCTGCTTTAAGAGTGATCTAAACTTTTATAGACGTTTTTATTATTTTAAGTGTTATCCCAGTCAGATATCTGGCTGATAGTGAAGGCGGAGCCGCTAATGGAGGGCGACCACAGCTCCCACGCCTCGACCGAAACACAGACCGCATGTAAAAAACCGCGATGGGGATAGGTCAACCACACCAGTCGGTCCATAGCAACACTGCAGCCCGAAGGCATGGGTCAAATGTGACAAAGCTGGTATGCCTCGAAGACAAAACAGTGGGATATGTTTTCTCTCTTTTTTATGCCAGTCTCTTACTTTTTGAAGTTCGTGTCGTCCCACTGGTGGTCAGCCCTGTGCAGGGAGATAAGCAAGGCCAGGAGTGTTCACAGATGTGCCCCGCTAACATTCGCCATATCCGTGAAGTCAGACCCTCAAGGCGGTTTGCACGGGACAGAAAATGCAGGGAGAGGTGGAGTCAATCATAGCCTGCGATTACTTGATGAGGATTATGCTCGCCGAAAAACCAGTTTGCTCAAAGATGGGGCACTACTTGCAGCCCTAAAATTGTGATGCTCTTATACTTTAGTATGCCAAGGGCCGCTATGTCGGTTTGCCTAGAAAAATATATTTATTGGTAAAAATTGAGATTATTTTGCCGCCCCAGGTGGTGGGGATGAACCACCAAGTTCCTTAATTGCTGTCGGGAGGAGGCCAACCCTGTGCGTGTCTAATCGAGACTGGGTTGTTCAAAGCGGTTATTTGATTTATTATTACCCTATCTCATCTTAAAGGCCTGAGACCTTTCAACATAAGGACTGTACATCCTGGTCATCGTGTTCACTGTCAGGGTTACGCATATTTCTTGTTTGAAAGCCACTGATTTTGGTGATAATGCCTGAAATGCTTGTGAAAGCTTGTCTCACAATGAAGCGTACTTGTTAAGAAAGACGTATGATCTAAGTGCACGATTGAGCAGGTTGACGGAAACAAAGAACTCATTGTTACATTAGGAACAATTAGAAAGGGTTTTCAGTCACAAAGCTGAACTACATGATCTATTCTTTAAGCTATTGGTAAAGAATAGAAGTTTGTTCCTTGGGCGGCGCAGCCGTAAGGGACCCATTTGGAACAGATAATAACATTACATCTAATTTGGGAGCGAAGAAAAACCCAGGAACTGTTTCGTGAAAGCCAACTGTACACTATCAGACGCTATTCGGTCTCTGTGTCTCATGTTGGAACAAATGATTGAGCCGCATTTCAAAAGAGGTCTGACACGGGACTTAGAAATGTTTAGTTTTCCCTCCTTCAAAATAAATTACCCATTTATGAGCTCGATCGTGCGGCGTGCTTTAACCACCTGGATGGCTGCTTGTTACGAAAAGGCAAACGTACATGAATAGTGTGGACCCAGGTCACGTACCTGGGAGTTATTGTGTATAAACTTGCCGGTTATACTAAATTTTTCAAAAGGAGCGTGAGATACGTAATAATACTTTCTTAGGCGGGGAAACTTATTCTCCAATCATCACTCTAGGAGTTAAGAGCGAGCCTTTACCTTGTTACTTCATCTACGGTAGAGGGTAAAGACGCGGGTTCGAAAGTGAACATGACTTCGATATCATCTGCGGACAGGAATGGAACTCCCTTGTTGGAAAATGCTAAATGTATCGTTTGCGTGCATCGAGAAAGGTAATGGGCCGAGTACACTACCTAGTATCACATCACTAGTTACGGGACGGTGTGTGGACGAATTTCCGCCTTTACTGGTCTCGGGCTGATAAATAGGATAAAAACCAAGCGAGCATCGAGTCCAAGACTTCAAATATTTAGATCTGTGGAAAAGTGACGCGTGATACTCGGTCGAACGCTTAGGTTTAGTCCAAAAAGATCAGGATTGCCGATTCACCACTATTGACAGCCTCGGTGACTAGGTTGAGAAAATCTGTCACGCGTGTCGCACATGATCTGTTTTTCAGAAAACCATTCCGACCAGCGTCGATTAGATTGTGGTTAAGAAGGTGAACTGTCAGCCTTTCCTTGTTCACTTTCTCCATAATTCTAGACACGATCAGTGTTTAGTTCACCGACCGACAGTTAACTGGACCCAGAAGAGACCCTCTTTTGTGCACAGCATGGTAGTGGAAGGCTTCCAATGGGGAGGGAAAACACTGCAACTTGGTGACGAATTGGATATTTGTCCGCAACACTGAAACGTCTTCGCCACCTCGACTGAAAATGGCCGGTAATGCGTCCGGACCTGGTGTGTAGGATGGCCTTGTTTCTGCGACATAGGCTTAAACCTCATCGAAGTAGAACACTACCGTTGGGAACGTTAGTGGTGTTGCCGGATTTAGAAAGGGGGTGAATGTGGCGTCATTCTTCGGTAAGGAGGAGGCAAAGTAGGTGCTGAAAACCTCCGCAATCAATAGAGGGTCATCCAGGCAATCATTGTATTAGCTCAAATGTAGAATGGCTTTATTGGCCTGCTTTTTTATGACCTTCATTAGCCTGACCAGAGCTTCTACCTTGTTTGGTTGGCTTAAGTCATCTAGTTCCTGTTTTTTCTCAGAAGGATCCAAAAGCAATGTAACCGTAAGGGATATACGTGTTATTTAGAGGTAAGACGAGAAGTCCCTCGTTTAAGTGAGCCTTCGTTGGAGTTTGGCTAAGTTACCGTTAGGACGATCTAGAGAGGTCGGCTGTTTGCGCATTATGGGTCCTGGGGCTGGGGTGGTGTTGTCGAGGCAGCAATGAATATTAGATTACAGTTGGGTAACCGCTATCTCTAAGTCATTAGATAAAAAGAATTCATCCCAGTTTAAGGAACGGATAAATGAGGGTAGACCATTCCAGCAAGCTCTATGGTAATGCTTATTGGTGATCGGAAGGTGTATTTCTGCTGACTCATCGGTGTGAGGCCAGGGTGCAGTGAAAACACAGGATACCATCTTACGGTAACTACTGGCGAAGCGACTTAAGATTTGGGTATCTAAATTCTTGACAACGATAGTGAAGATAAGGTCTAATGTATTTCGTCCTCCATTGGAGGCTGAAACATGCTGTAACCAGATATCAACATGGATGGTAGCCCGTCAAGTCTAGGTTGGTAGGTTGGTTTGAAAAGGTGGGCGTTTAGTTTCATGTCCGTAGTAGTGGGCGCGATAGAACTGAGTGCTGAATTTGTGACAGACGGGAAGCAAGCGGGGTACATGCTGGACTGAGACAAGGTGGTTTTGAAGAATGTGATGAAAGTGTCAGCTATCCTTTAAGATGAGGTTGTGAAATTATCCAAATGGATGATCTGTTTTGTGCACTGAATTGATTGTGGGTCCCGAGCCACGTGCAGCCGGGCCAGCTCTCGAGCTTTGTTTGAGTGGCCTATTGCTTCGGTTCCTTGTTCGACTGCAGATCCCAGGCCATGAGATAAATTTCGCGGGATAGGCTTTCTAGTAGTCAGGCCGTGGAAGAGTCCCTTTCTCTTTGATACTGCAGTCTTAGCTTGTCGTATTTCTCCTTCAGCCTGTTTATACGGTAACTTGCTAGTTCGGATAGATTATTATTTTCATTACCTAGGTATTATTGATAGCAGGCTAACAGGCAGGTAGCCGGTCACCTGGTCTCTGAAACATCCTTTGTGAGTAGCCACAACTTCCTCAGTTTGTCTTTCACTCGGTGGCTCGGCTCCCCCCCCTGAGAGATTGTTGAACAGTGTGGTTAAGTGCTCCGCAGATGTCCGGGCCAGTGGCCTGATGAAGGCTGAATGGGTTTCAGCTGGTCACGGAGCTTGCCTCTTTTAGAGGACGCCTTATATCAATCGTGCTTCGTCAGATGTTATTTCTGTTTCTTCCGTTGCAGCAGTCATGGGCTACCCGTGGGTCAGTGGCTGTCTTCCATCATCAATCCTTAGGGCCCCTCAAAAGGACCCTCGAGGACTTCCGCTTTCTCCTTATTGTGCTTTGCCTGGTTTTCTTTGCCATTTCTCAAACCTTCAAGGTCTGCTTGCATATCCGTTCTGGCCTGGAAGTAGTTAAGGAGCACGTATGGGGGCTTCTTGATCACTCCAGCCAAAGCTGATTTCGCATGTAAACTTACCTCTCCTCCGTAATCCACCAAACAATCCGTTCACTTCCTGGTACTGCTGCAACCTTTTGTGCCGATTTTTCTGATACCTCCTCCGTGCTTGCTGCTTTCCCTCGAAGTGTCTGCATTGTACTGCTTTTTCACGAAGATGGCGGGCCTAGTCTACGGACTATGAATATAGGGACTACTTCCTCGGTCATCCAAAGAAGATTTTCTCATGCCTAGTCGTTCTTCGTTCACTGCATCTCGGTGGTCCCAGGCTGAAGATGATTTCATTGACAATTATTTATCCCTTTTCAGTCCCTTGAAGCCTCCCCGCCAATCATGTGATGGTTTCACCCTCTCACCCAGGAAGTCGAACCTTATGATCCCGTGGTCACGGTTACCGAGAGCAGCATTTATTCTCACCTCGTTCCTCTCCGTGGTGAACTTATTGATAGTGCGGTTCAGTAGCCTGGAGTTCTGCCCTATCTCCATATAGAGGCCCGACAAATGTGCCACGCCAGGGCCACACCGTCTACCTAGTCTAGCAGGTATTGAGCAAACGATTCCACAGGCGCTGCGGCTGAGCTTCGGTCAACCCCAGGGGCACTCAAGTCCCGGATATCAGGCCTCTCTGTATTTCTGGTTGGCGTCACTGGACAACCCAGCAGGTCTTTGCCTTCCCGGAAATCAATAAGGGACTCCTGTAGACGTACACCGATGTCACACACTCTGTGCAGTTCAGTTCAGTTCACTTTTCACAGGACCGGTTCAGACCGAGACTAGTCGAGAGTCCAGATTTATTGCGGCTTTATGTACTTGGATTGGTACCCACCAATGCGAGTTTGTTAAGCTCTTTCTTTATGTTCAGTTTTTTGGAATTTACCACTGATTCAGTTGTCCTAAAAAAGTGAGGAAGGGAATACCTCACTCTCCGGGAGAGAGACAACCATTGTATGAGCTTTCCCTCTTGAACAGCACATCTTGATTTGGTCTAAAGGGCGCATGTCACAGTTTCATTCCGTGTTCCCCTTCGGCTTCAAAACTCTTCCTCCGGGAACATTTCCTCTCACTTACTTCTGATAGAATTTATTGAAGCGTTCTTTATCTTTCAAGCTTATCAGCTTTTCGGTCAGCCGGTTCCACCGTGCAACTGCCCTAGTGCTACTGAAGTTTGCCCACACAATTAGTCTTGAAAGCCCCTACCCCTAGTTGTTTACGGTTTCTCTTTGTCCGTCCGGTGAGAACCATCACAAACATACCCTCGGCTGTAAACCCCAATAGACCTTTCAGAATTTTATTGGTCTCGAAAGAGTGCCCTCTTGGTCTTCTTCTTTCTAAGGAAAAGAAGCCCCATGTTCTGCAGCCTTTGGCTGAAGGGCTCTCCACGCAGGTCCTCCACCCTTTTTGGCGGCCCACCGCTGGACGTTTCAGAACGGGCCTAATCCTGTTCCAAGATGGACGCCAAAGCCTGTAGGCAGTATACGAGGTAAGGCATCATTATTGCTCTGTATAGGTATTAGAATACCCGATTGCTCGCAGGACATATTTGACCTCAGTCCGAAGGGATTCTTTTTGGGTCCATGGGAAGTCAGCTTTTTCTGCCTTGTCCATTTGAGATCCTCAAACATAACAACCCATGAATTTTTAATCTGTCGTATCGCGTTGATCCTGGAGGGTCCATTTTCCCCTTTTACCGTTACACCCACTAAAGCTCCGGTCAGTGGATGACTTTTATTCTTGTTCAGCGGCACATCTCTTGTTTGTATCCATTTGAGCACCTCCTCAATATATCTAGCCAGTAACTCCCGCTGCTTCATTTCAACAGCCTTTACATAATATGCAAGTATGAAACATGGGAGCTTCAAAAATTTAGCCAGGTCATTCAAGCAGATAACGAATAGGATTGGTCCCAGGACTGGTCCCTGAGAGACGCCGCATGTCAAACATACTGGTTCAGCGTTTGCGTCTACAACTCTTAAGCGGAAAGTTCTGTTAGTCAGGAAGTGAGCGATCCAACTACGTAGCTGTCTCTTTATTCCACAGGTCTCAGGTTCATCCGACCACATCAGGTGGTTTTCTCAGACAAAGGCCTTGCTGAAGTTTGGATAGAAAACTTCCACTATTTCTCCTTTGTCCAGTTGTTTCGTGGCTTCGTCCAAAAACCTGAGAAGGTTCCAGAGCCATGATCCCCCCTTTACGTAAATAAATATGCCGTGCTTCAATCAGCAGCTTATTTTCTGCCAGGTGCTTGCAGACATGTTTTTTAAAAGTTTTTCAAGCACTTACTATGGATACAAGTAAGGCTTACAGGCCCTACAGGTCCACCTTTAAAGACAGCCCTCACGGCCGCTGTCTCCCAGCCAGTAGGCAGAATAACAGTTTCACAAAAGGGCCAACAGACTTGTCCACTAACTTCTGTAGCCTGTGGTTTTATGACGGCTGGGCTTGGGCCCTATGGCCCTGCTGACTTCATTATATTCAGCTTCCCTAGTGTTGTCCTTGTCTCCCCCATCGTAGTAAATATATACGGCATGTCAGGTTCCTCTAATGAATCTCCTGGAGTCCACCGATGCCCCTCATCCGTCGTTTCGAAGTATTTAGTAGGGGCCTCTGCCTTGCCCTTTTCCTCGCTGACTCCTCCTCCTCGATGCTTAATACTAATGCTCCGACTCCCTTTCTAAGGGCACCATTCGGTTGGGCATGCCAAAACCGTCTTTTGAGGTTTTGCTCAAATGTCTTTGTCAGCGTAGTCTGGTAGATTCCTTAAAGCTTTTTTTCTTTTGACAGCTGTGGAGCGGTGTTCGGTGCACTGTATCCATGCTCTCTCGCTTCCGACTGCTTTAAAATTCTGCCAACTTTCATGGCAGTTCCGATAGATTTTCTATCTGCTGCCGTCCGCCACTCCGGCTTGTTCTCGTGCTCCATTTCCTGCAGTGGTGGGAAGCTGTGCTGCATCTCCAGCAGGTTTGGTCTACTTATCTACCACTTTTCTTCTACCGTAGCACTTTAATCGCCTACAACCCAGTCAAGTCAAGCTGATTCTGTAACTGATTCGGCAGCATTAGGCTCTCCAAAGTTTTTGCGCCGTTTCTCCGTAACCACTCGGTACACCCAAGGCGGGGTTTCAACCTGATCACCAAGTAATCACTTTTGCCACAATGATGGATGAATGCCAAGCCCCTCAATAATGTCTTCATATTTCATGACCGCCAGGTCTAGGAGGCACGGGTGATTCCACGTTCTTTACCTGGAGTTTTCCCTTATGTGCTGAATTTTGGCTTGCCTCTGGAGCCGCTTGATAGGATACTCCATCAATTTACCGCAAATACTGATTTCATTGTCCCATTTCAATCCAAGCAGGCTTAAAACAGCAACAACAGTAATGAAGTTGCTCCTGCTTCTAACTGTTCAAGTGCTTATGTGATTTCTGTGTTTTCTTCGGTTTCCAAGTTTGGACTCCTGCTCGAACACAAAACGGCATTTTATCATGGAAGGTTTGGAAATGACAGCATAGCCGTGTGTTTACTGTACCTAGCCTGACTTACGGTTCCACGTGGAACAACCCCCCCCTCCACGATGAGACAGCTGAACCAACCGTATCGTTACATCTACCTGGTTGATAGTTCAAGTAGTGGCCTCCGAGGTCCCGTGGGTTATGGGGTTTTTCAGATAACTAAGTCTTGGATAATGCGACTACTTCGGCACCACAGCTTTCAGCCCTTTTTGTCAATTCCTCCCATTTGCTTCTAGTGCTACAAGCAGTAGTATATAGCACTGCAGGGGCCTTCCGTGGCGGAAAGTCCCTGCTCCCTGACCAAACTTTCATTCACACTGAGACCGCCTGTGTACTGAAAGTGGAATACTGATGCCTTCCTTCTGAATTACGTGCTCTGCTACTAGCACTAGAGCCTGTTCTATTCTTTCACACCATCTATCCGCTCTCCGCACACAAAAACCTCCCGGGCAGGCCGGGTTAGCCCTTTCCCCTTACCTTAGCCACGACTCTGTGATGACTATACAGTCCATACCCCTTGATTCCGCTCCTAGCTCCGACATTGTATTCTGATGCTGCTCGCATTAAACTGCATCACGGATATGACCCGTTGGCTGGTTACCTACCCTACTGCGTTGTGATGCTCCAGATTCTCACTGAAGTTTCACGCCCGAGTGCTTCCTCCGTTGTTCGCCGTATCCTGGATTCTCAGTAGTGCTACGGTTATGGCCATGCTCGCCACTTTGTCTCATCGGGTTTTCGAAGTCGTTGGGCTCTTGTGGTTCCGCTGTTAAAGTCAAACGCAATACCGAAGATGGTAGGCCTCCCACCGACGCAGGACCACCTTGGCCGTGTGCGATCTTATGCACAACCAACGGGGTCAAGCGCAACAAGGGGGGAAGCTTCAAATGCTGGGGTCGTCGATTCCGCCGGAGAGGACTGTTTGGGCATTCTAGTATCTCACCATGCAAAGTGGGCCCTCCATTATAACCAGTTATCTGGTTCAGCGGTTATGCCTCCTTTGAAGTTCCTATTGACCTGCCCCGCAGCCGCAAAAACTGCTTCCCGATACCTAGGCTTGCCACATTCGACACGGGTCGGCCCTCCAAGCGCTAGCCCCTCACTTTTAGGTCCCCGTGATGCCCTCCAAATAGAGGTGCGATTTGGCACTCAAGTTGCTTTAGAATGTCCATTGATCGTCGTCTTGAGTTCTGATTCCATTGTCCTGCCTCTCTGCCGAAGGGCTCGGCCAAATTTTGTCACAAAGTTCCTGCCCCACCTTAGCTGTATCTCAGCTTGGGTCTCGGCTCCTTTGATGGCATTTGCCAGGATACAGTTTGAACCACGGTTTGCGCCTCCAGGTGGTAGACAGGGTCACCCAACCGAAGTATATCCCTTTCGATCCCAATTATGAAGGTTCTACACTTCACACTTTGCCCTTTCCGCCTAACGATCAGCGTGGGACCGCTTGCTCGCCGGTGTCAGGGAGGAAGCATTGATAGTGCTGTTGCAGAATAGGCAAGGGATATCAGTGACCTCGCCGATCTCCTCGCACAAGCAGTGGCTTAACTGTGTTCCCATGTTTATCTTATCATGCTGAGTGGATAGTTCTCGGGACATTATGCTCTCAAGTGCGGTGCACCGTGAGAATACCCATGTTTAATCGTCATCGTCCTAGCAGGTCAACAAAGCCTCTTTTTTATCTTGCTGCATGCTTAAGGAAACCAGATGGGGATGATATTGAGGCATATACCCTCTATGATATCCGAAGAACAAATAAGGTTCCCGCACGAAAACTGCATCCCATTCTGGGGCCTTCCAAGGGTCCCCGGTGTGGTATGGGGATGTAAATCTTTGAACAAACGAGTAATCATGGTTTTAACGGTTCAGCAAGGGCAACATTTATTGAATATCGCCCTCGATTGTCTGACGGGAAATGGGCGAAAAAGCAAGTGGAAACCGCCGTGATGAACTTCATTGCTAAATGGCTATGAAGCAAGGGTGGCCGTGGTAAAATAGGGAGCATTCGCCCGTAAATTCTGCATTCTCACTGATGCAAAGAAGACATCACGCTGGCTTACTTTTTTCTAGCTTGTCACTTTTTGCTTGTCACCTCGTTCGGAGACTCTTCAGTATACTTCCGTTCTCCTAGTCCAATTAGAATTGGCCAGTTTTTTAAATGGTCGCCATCTTCATTTTTCTGAGTTGACTTTAGTGTTCCTAACTGTATCTTCTTTCCTCCGCTAGGCTGAACATTGGTTGTTGGTTATGCAACCGTACTGAAATTGCGGTCCTCTACTACCTTCCGTTCTCAAGCAGGATACCGTCAAGTTTCAATTCAGTTCAGCTTGAAATAGACGGAAGTGGTCGAGGCCAAACGTACGTCCAGCTAATTGTGTAGTTGGCGAGTCTTATGGCTTCAGGGACTAAGCTTTGAACGTTTGGTCTGAGAAGCAGAATTCAAGTGACAATATCATCTTCACGCATGGCTGCACTGAAAAAATATCAAAAGTTCAATAACTCAGAGGACGTGTACTGCTGCGCTCCAAAACTGTCTAGTTTTTTGTGGTATTAACGCCTGGTATCTCCCTGTGCCATGACAAGCTAAAGAGCTAGGCCTTCTTTATCCTGACGGTAGGTGGAAAAAGAAAAGGGAAGACCCCGGTGGCCGTGCAACTGTCAGAATAATCAGATCAATTCAGATCAAATAATGTCACAGGACTGGCAGCTCCGGCCACTGCACTTCCAGGTTTTCGCTATTGGATAGTAGCTCAGAAATACTCATGGCACCGAAGGGTATCGTAGAAATAACAGAGTCGGTAAGTGATGAAGATGAGGGCGGGGCAATGACAGTAGCTTGAGCCATGGCTGAAGCAAAAAATGCATTGAAGGCTTTGAAAAGATAAATGTCGGGGAACTGAGAACTGGGGTCGCAGAAACGGACCAGCAGATAGGGTGTAAAGTACATTTGTGAAAATCGTTCCCAGTCATTATCACATACTTGCGGTGTTGGAACTAAGCTATTTATTTTATTGACCATCAAATAGGCACAACACACATCGACCACTACATTTTAAAACGTGTTTATATTTCGGTCATATGTCGTGTCATCCCTCTGCTTTGAACTCTGAATGCCATGACAGTCGCATCTGACAGTGATTTCTGCCGAACTCTGGTTCTCGTTGTTGAACGTTTTGTAGCACAGATGAGGCTTGTATATAATTTACATTGTATGGTTTGCTAATTCAGATATGGTCAGGACTATAAACTCCGTCATTGCAGCTTTATATACTTCAGCCCGTGGTGTAGAATATAAACTTGATGAGATTCACAGGTTGAGAACGGTAGCAATATAAAACGAGCTAAAAATAGTTAAGCAAAAAGCCGAGCCATCCAAAAAAGAGTGACCTCATAGAAAAGAAAGAGAGGAAATCCCAAAAACCATGGACTTTAAGACCTTTTAGCCCAGCTAGTCTGTAAGGAATTTGGGTTAGGTTTGTACCAGCGTAGCGCAATCAGTAGACGTACCCAAAGTGAAATTTTCCATTCGACGGAGGCGCTTAACAGTGCCTCAAGTCCATCAAACAATGTGGGGACAGCATAAAGAAGAGCATCTGATCCAGGGCCGAGGTTTTCGTATCTTTCGCATTACTGTCAAAGAAGAGCCACGGAAGCAAGCTGGACGCAGGTTACACCAGATGACATGGGGACTTGAAAGACTTGTATGAACAAACGTTCAGGGTGGCTTGGAATTTGATGGAAGGAGTACTATCTGAGGCTAGACGTGCCAAAAACGAGTTTTGTTCTCCGTCCACTTTGTTGACAAAAAACAGAACTGCTGCATTGCATTCAGTACTTAGAATATCGATCGGATCAGTAAGCACACATCGGAAGCCATATTATGCTGTTTACCCACGGAACCACGGAGCAGGTGGGCCATGAAGCCGAGAAGATTATTAAGTCTGGGCGGAAAACCACTTACGAGGATCTATCGCAGTTCATAGAAGGTCATGCCTGAATAGCAAATAGTTGTTTCGTTTACTTACGCATGAAACAAAAGAGCTGCCGAGGACTGCGACAAGGACAAAATAATGGACCAGGGATCCTCATGGAGGTCATACAAGAGCAAACACATACGCATTTTCCCGCGAAAGTGAAAAGTTACTGGTGTGTGGTGGGCTACCTCGCCCAGCAGAGTGTCCTTTTCTCCGTAACGTAGACGTTGACGAACGAAGAAAAACAGGCAAGAGACTAAGCGCGAGCTTTGTTCGTCTCACAAATTTGCTTCGAGCCGCGATACATCAAGTAGAAGCAACTTGTAGTCAAAGTTAACGCCACGAGAAATGCCGTTGCCTGCTACGAAAAGCGAGTAGATTGAGCTCCGAGGAATCTCCAGAGGTGAGCGCACTCAGCTCAAGGTCTCTGGCTTATAATAAGCCCATTCATCCGGGAGAAATCGCAGTCCACACAGAAACCCTGCAGGAGTGGTAAGAGAGCTAGCCTTTGTAGATAATGGTTCGGATACCACTTTGTTGAGGGAGGAAGTCGCAGGGAGATGTGAAAGCAGGAGAGATCAATTCTTAATACCAGTGAGCACAGTAGGTGATACTCGGGCCACCCAGTCATTCGAAATGCACCTTGGTCAACAACAAAAGGCAGGCAGTGAGGGACATTCAACTTTAAAGGTCTGCAGATGAGAGCACCAAGTTCAAAGCAGTAGATTTTGAGTCAGGGGACCGCGTCTCGAAGGGGTCACGACGAGTGAGTGGCAGAATAATGAAAAGAAACTGTTGACCGGTTTTGATGTTTCAGAAAAACACTGGGTCCTGGATCATACAAGTGAAGGCCACAAGGCACAGTATGCAGTAAGCACAATGTTTGGTTGGACTTCACACGGTATTAGAAACCGAAGACGCGATGAGCAGATCCAAATCAACTGCACTTCGGTGGAAGAGGCAAACACTGAACAGGCATTCCGACAGCGGTATAGCGCCGAATTTGCTGACTTGGGCAATGATAGAGATGCCTGAACGCAAGAAGACAGGTCTGCTCTGGAAATGATAGTCATGAAAGCCAAGCATGCAATAAATCTTTCGGTAGTGCCTGTGTCGCGGAGATGACACTTATGCCGAGAAGCCAAGAGACGACCGAGAAAAGGCTATCGTTCTTCAAAAATCGGCCAATCAGAGAAGTGCAATCAGGGACAGAATATATGCGAGCCATATGAAGTAACACGGGCGTGGGTAATGTAGTAGTAGTAGTAGCAGTAGTCAATGCAAATTTGAGGTGGTCCCTCCCCCACCACCGAGTCATGAACCCAAAGAGAGCAAAGGGGGCCAAAGCGGTCTTCGACTGCGCCACGAAATGTCATGATGGTCTCTCAACGACCATATTCTGTAGAGTCCAGACTGAAATACACCTCTGGTAGAGGCTTTATACCCTTCTTGGCTGAGGAAAGTGTTCGTTTCTGTAGATATCCGTGGGGAGTCCTTCCAATTAGAGTCCCAAAGTAAAGGCACGGACGCAGTCTGTCTTCTCCGTCCGCCCGAAGGAGGATATAGGCTGGCGGTTTATCCATTTGGAACAGTGCCATCCTCCTTCTGGGCTAGGTTCACCTTCCAGGACACCTTCAATCTTTTCAGCTGCACCAGCAATTTGTTAAAAAGAGCAGCGAACCACCTCTACGTGGGTGACTTTTTAGTTCCTCTTGACAACCCAAATACTGCTATTCTGTGTACGGCCGAAATGACAATCGTTCTGAAGGCAGGACGATTCAGCCCTACGAAATGGGCTTCGAACTGCCGTGAGGTTCTCACTTTTACTCCGGAGTCAGAGAAAATTGAATGTGAGGAGGGCTTTCGGGACCCTGCTTACAAATGTAGCGCACTCTGGGGTTTCACGGTTTCCTTAAGATGACAGATCCGCATTCATTCCGGACCTACCAAAACGACCAGCCCCACGGAGGGAATTCTACCATCGGCCTCATGCCTCCAGAATTATTTAGGCTTTGTTTCACCATGGCAGCCACCTGGGAGGTGCCTAACGCAATCTCTATGCAAAAGACGGTCGGATTCGGATGGACCTCTCAGTGACGAGAAAGAAAGTCTATGGTTTGAATGATTACACAGCCCAGATCCATTTGACGACATCAAGATGCTCGGGTGCTTTACAGGAGTCGAGTGCTCACGTGAAGCCCAAATATACTTGTTGCTTGGATGCATCATAATTAGGCTGCGATGCAATGGCTTTCGGCTGCTGGGTAGCTGGTGGTGGTGGGAGGCACAATCTGACAGTATTCATCTGTTTGGGAGTAATTCCATTGAAGCGTGTACCAACTCTGACACAAGAATTAACCGCAACAACACTGGCGGTAAGAGCCGTGATGTTGACTAGGAAGGTTTTTGATCAGATGAACCGATACTCGAACTTCTGAGGGGATTCAGATGCCATAATGCGTTAGATAAACAACGCTGAAACTCGTTTTAAAGCCCTTGTGGCAAACGGACCCCCTGTGATCCATGAGTCGATCAAGGCAGATCAGTGACCCCGTGTACCATCCGCAGTTAGTCGGGCAGACTTCCGCTCGAGGGGCCTGAGAACACTATAAAGACGGCGGACGCAAACGGTGAGACCGGAATTCCTAGTTGCACCTAAAGAGATGTGGCCATCATTACTAACACCCAAGCCTGAGAATGGAGATATGGAAAGGAAACGACTGATGCTTGCTACAAACTTCACGGGAAGCGTAAGCCTAATGAAAAGACTGTGCCATTTCCCCGACCGGAATAATATACTGGGAGCCGTGGCCCGGAGGGCTGGGCACAAGATGCAGTTTAGGATTATGAAGGCCTATAGGACCACAAAACAGGTTGAATTTTGGAATGGTACCACCAGACGAGTTGAATCAAGCCGGTGTCAATGTTCTGTTCCTAATGCAAATAAACGTCTTCCCGTTTGCGACCAGTGAGCCGCTTAGGATGGAAAATAACACCAAAGAAAGCAGGCAGTTTTACAGTAGCATCCAAAGATTGAACTTTGTGAGCCAAAGCGCTGCTGAGAGTCGGAAGACGGTTGACGAACCCAAACTTGGAGCACGGAACAAAAACATCCCATAATAGATCCTGGTGATCACCATATAGCGTAAGGTGTGATAGATGGTGTATACCGAGAGAGACGGCATGCAAGTTCGACAATTTTGGGTGCCCAAGGTACCAGCGACGGTCAAGCGAGCCATCGGTATTCGGATCACTTGTCTTCTCCGAAATTCCGTAGCAGGCCATCTTATTATGGCCCCCTTTCAGTTGTGTAAGTTCAACCTGGATGGTACCCTTTTGCGAAAATCAACTCCGATTAGCGTGAACCTTTACTCGTACGAAAAAAATAGAAGCACACAGAAGAGATCCGGCTACATGATAACTCGTTTTCTACCGGAGCAGTTCATCTCGAAGGTTTACATTACTTCGCCACAGATTCATTCATATTGACCTTCCAAAGGTTTGCATGAAGCGAGGCCTCCCCGAAAAGGATACTCAGTCAATGAGTGAGATTTCGTTGGGGAACTTAGGAAGTTAAACATATAGTGGAGCTACTCTGCACCACTCCAAGATAAGAGACAAAACCTTAGCAAAACAAATGGAATGGTACTTTATTCCACCCTATGCCAGTATTGGTGGTGGTGTTTGAGAAAAACTGATACGATGGACCAGAAAAATGCTCATGGCTTCAGACTCATAGCAAAATCTTCATGATGAGATGCCGTTTACCCTAGTAACCGGAGTGAAATTTTTGTTGGATAATGGAATTTTGGTACCGGTTCTCCAGGACCCGGAAGGCGAGCCGTCTGTCACTCCTAATGATCTGTTATTATTGATGCCAAATGTTCAGTAGTCACTCTAAAAACTCAAAGTGGGAAGAATCCCACCGGATGGAATCAAGCGAACCATCTGGCACGGAAGTTCTGAGAACGTTTGATGAGAAGGTGTTTACCAAATCCACCACCTCGACAGCACTGGATCTCCAAAGAAAGTTCGTTAAGCCGTGGCGATGTCGTCATCCTTGTGGAAAGCCACTCGCATAAAGGCGAATGGCTTATTTGAGTGATCCAGAACTATCGTGCGGAAATCGTTGGTTTTGTACGCACGGTGGCGATGAAGACAAAATAGAAGCGTGCTGCGAGATATCCTTCAAAATGATTTTCCCTAAGGGGGAAAGTGAACAGGGCGGCTTCGAAGCGACAGACTAAGCTTCGAGTAAGGTCACTAATATAAGTCCTCAAACCTCTGCTGCGGACTGACGTTGAATTTTATCTATCTATTGCTCTTGTATTCTTCCACAGTCCCAACCCTTCGCACAGTCCTGATAAAACATAAGCATCCGATTAGGTCCAGTATTCACGATTTACAATGGGGTAATTTTGTGGCAGCTCAATTGGCACATAACATGAAATCGTTTGTAAAATAGCGGAAACTTTGAAACACTTTGTTGAATTTTGTGGAAAAGATGTCCATTTCCGAAACTTCCCATCGGTACCACTGTCTAACTTTTGTCCAAGTTTATACAAGTTTTTGGCCAGTCGGCTCCGAAAAAGACTACGTCGCGTGCTGGCTTTTCCAATGTATCAAGCAACTTGTAACTATCACGATTCTTCGTCTAGAATTCTCGGCATTTGTTTGGCTCTGTAATTTACCCCTAGTCTGGAATCCCTTTGTCCCCTGCTTTCCCTGAACTGTCCACGCATCCCAATTTCGCCGGGGGAGCCCTCACTATAAACCGATTGAGAACTACAACCTTCAAGAGAAACTTTCAGACCTGGATCTTAAGAGCATACTCTGAGGAAGCTTCCAAAGAAAGTCCGAGACGAACCGGCAATGGATTCAACGTACGGCTACTGACGTACGAACCGAGGTTAGGGTCTAGGTAGGTTGCGGTGAATCCGCACTTTTATATATTTCTTGGATATTTACATTTCCATGGGAGAATTTGGTGGGCTTTGTAGTGTATACTTGTGAAAATCGTTCCCAGTCATTATCACATACTTGCGGTGTTGGAACTAAGCTATTTATTTTATTGACCATTAAATAGGCACAACACACATCGACCACTACATTTTAAAACGTGTTTATATTTCGGTCATATGTCGTGTCATCCCTCTGCTTTGAACTCTGAATGCCATGACAGTCGCATCTGACAGTGATTTCTGCCGAACTCTGGTTCTCGTTGTTGAACGTTGTGTAACGCAGAAGGGCTTGCATGTAATTTACATTGTATAGTTTGTGAATGCAGTGCCAAAGGATGAGCGAATCAATCCTGTTCTGACTTTGGGATTCGTTGATTGGGCTATGCTTTGCTCTCCATCGGAATAACCTTTACATAACTGATTAGGGACCTGAAGCGGGCAACGTGTGACAGAATATCACGGAAAACATCTTGGGCTGCAGGACAGTTTGCTTCACTTCGACAGTGCTATAATAAACGCAGGCCAGGCTGCTGGACGTCAAAGGCTAGAAGAGAAGGCAGAAAAGGATGAAATGCCGATTGGTCTTCAAGGCCACCGGTAACGGTAAAGCCTGGCTCCGGTTCATATCGATAAGAAATTTAGTCAAAAAGGTCCACCGAGAAGCAAAGGAAAAATTTGAATTGACATTGGCCAAAAAGTTAAAGAAAACCCGGAAAGCTTCTTTAGGTATTTTCAGACAAAAGCTTAGCTCAGAAATGGGGCGAGACTTCTGTTCTCCGAAGATAGGGGTGAAATACTTGAATACGATTAGAACAAAGCCTATGCCTTAGACCTGCTCCTCGAGGGTGTGGACAGACTTGATAGAAAACAACAAACATCGACTAAAAGACAAATGGTTGCTCCTATCCTTTTCAACCTGTAAACCGGGGAACGTGAGACAGGGGGCTATTGGATGGACTAAACACACAAGTCGTCGAGGCCCAAACTTCGTATAGCCATTGGCTGTCATCATCGATGAGCATGTTTGCCCTTCTTACCGAGCCACAACTAACCAAGTGGATTAGCTCTGGACCCGAAGTTAGCTACAGCTAAGATATACCCAAAGAAATTGTCACGGTCAGAAAAATAACTGCAGTCCCGTAAGGCTTACGTGCATTCTCTGCAGGTGAATAGAGCGGTTGGTGGGCGAGCAACTCTAAACTGCTACTGAGCCACAAGTTGCTGTGTGAAGTAGCACATATTCTTCACAGGTAAACCTCGTCTCTCGAATTTTATATTATTCATAGGCTAAACCAAAACCCAGCCTGATTGAGGCAAGGCAGTTGAAGATTTTACCTAGACTTTACTAAGACTTCTGGCTTAGTCGTCATAACATACTGTTTGGGAAAAGAAAGACGTTTTAGACAGAAGGGCGAAAGCGCAAGTGGATGTCAGCCCTCCTGATCGGAACAACGCTTTATGCTACGGTAGGAACCTGAGGATCAAAAGCTGCGGCCGAGTACCTCAAGGGTCAGTTTGGGTCCATTGTTTTTTCCTCTCTACAAGATTGATTTCAAGAAAGATTGGTCAGAAACGTGTTGCATTTTTGCAGAAAACATCAGAGTTGTAAGATCAAGAGATCGTGATGAACTAGCAAGGGACCTTACGCAGGTAGTTAGCTAGGCTAAGAGATGAGACATGCCTTAGACGAAAGCAAGATTCACCTAATAACCAGAGCTTCAGTGATATTGGCGGTAGGGGGCCATAATGGGGCCATTCACAGTTGAGCTGACACGGCCAGCAAGGGATTTTGTTGTCATTATGACCGCAGAGTTTGAGTGCGCTGAACATTGCAGACTGGCTGCTCATTAGACACCAGATGAGCTCTTTCGGCTGCGCTCAGTACACTCTTGCAGGTCCGTGCAAGTGTTCATACTTACGTTAAGCGCGGAAATGAAGCCAATTTTGGAGCCTCGGATACAGGCCCGGGCAATTCTTTTGAAAAAGAGTCCAACCCGCCCACAATAGGCCCAGCGAACATCTACTCGGATAGATGAAAATCAACACGGGACGTCATGTCACGACGGCAGAATACGGGAATCTTCCCACTCGGGAAAAGAAGACCCATAGGGAGCCCTATTGAAGCTTCTGAAATACTGAGGGGTTTATCGGACAATGCAGCGGACAAGATTGAACAGGCCACTGATCACGGAAAGAGAAAAATAAGCATGGCTGGGATGAAATTTGAATAGACTCAAGCGCACGAGGGGGAGTCCATTTCTAGAAACACGCTGTGATTCTTCCAAAGTTATTTCGTCGGTTACCTCTGTTAACTTTCAGAGAAAGTTCCCAAGATTCCAAGTATTATTAGATGATAGGATTAGTACGGGATTGTATTTGGATGACGGGGCGAAATTTCTTCAGAAGCACACTGCTGGCTTCACGGTTACTGCCGCCTATCAGGTATGTGTACCCGGTACACTCCCGCCCAACCATCTACATTTGGGCACTCCAAATTTGGAGGAGTTTCGTTCCGTCATCCAGATACACTTCTGTACAACCCATACCAAGAATCCGCACTTGGGACTTTGTGCCCTCGTCCTGGAGTTTAACCATGGTAACCGATGAATTAACTTTGGAAGTATCTCTGCGTGATTCGGAAAATGGACTTCCCTTCCATGCACGCTCCATTCGATTCAAATGTGATTACGGCTGTAGACCTACTTTAAAATGCCCAGTTAGAGGGGTGATTGAGCGGATCGGCTTAACGAGCGCATAACTGAGGAGCTACAGTAACCGCTGAGCAGGTCGTGTGCTTCCGCAGAAATTTTGTCCTGTAATCCAGACAAAAACCCATGGTACTCATACGGAAACAGCATAGCATTGGTGAAGCCCTGTTCTGTGCCAGATGTGCAAGATATGCACAGAGTGGTGGGGGTGTGGAACTTACCAACTGAGAAAATAGTTGTTGTAGAGGAAGAAAGGCACTTTATAGAGACGCTGGACGCCAAGCGGAGCGAGTTATTCACAAGAATACAGTACTGGTGATTGGAGACGAATTGTAACTTACCACGGGGTTCATCAGCTGCCATGTCCATGATGCGCTGAAGATTCCGTCCTCAACCCGAAGATCAAACGTTCCACCGGTTGCGTATGCCGTAGTCCGGTTCAGAGCCATCCGTGCAACCCTTGTAAATCAACGCTCGCAAATCGAGCAACGCCTAACCTATTCAAATGAATCCCAAAACCAGAACGAGATTGATTCGTAGTTTCTACGGTACTAAATTGCAATTCACAAAAGGTACAAATGCATACTAACCTCAAGTATGCAGCCAAATAGACTTCACAGTAAAACCCAAAGGTTTAAAGCCCCGTAGCTCAAGAACGCCATTCAAAAACGATTCAAGGCCAAATTCAAATGCCTGACATGAATAAACGAAGCGAGCGAAAGTGGGATGCATGGAGGGGCTTTTGAGGTTAATGTCAAATTTAGTCAGATTCACAGAGCGCGAATGTTATTTGGAAGAATTCTTAATAGTTGCGGTATGCAATCTTTATGCCCAGTGTTTCGTGCAAGAACAGCCTATGATTTAAGCGGTTCAGGGTACACTGGAAATCCAGATAACACGCCTCACATGGTTTGCCTTTTTCCTCTTTGCATGTCACTCCTTCCGGTAGACATAAGAAGTCCATCAGACATGGCCTCCTCTCCAGAAGTTCGTGCCGCCCCACAGTGATTACCATGTGGTGTCCAACAAGCCTTGCGATCCTGTTCCTGGCAATCTTTCTGGATACACTTATTACCATCAATGCTGACTATTGGGCCTGCAGTTGGACTTTATCTTCCTTTGTACTCCTACATGGATGGGCATCACTCCGGCATTTTGCCGGCCAGAATGCAGCCTAGCTAAGGCTAGTGGCCTGCTAAACAAATGCGCAAGCGCTGCAGACAATGTGGTTGACAGCGGACCTAGGACGGCGGCGTGAATCTCGTCCGTGCCGGCCGCCTTGTTTTGTTGTGACCGATTACCAGCTAATTCCACCTTCTTGGGATCTGCTGAGGACATTAGTCAAAAGTCCTCTTAAATGTTAAACGAAACTTATGAACTTGGTTGTCTGAAAATACTTCGCTAACCTTGTTCATAAGCATCACTTTGGCAGGTTTGTCTGTTTGTGTGAGACATTCAAATTTGGTCTCTAACTGCTTCTGACTATCTCGCTTGGACTACTGGATTTTGAACCTCTAGACTCTACCATTTAACCTATTTGACCGCATATTTGAGGCTTTTATACATTTGTACTTTTTCTGACTTCCAGTTTAGTGCCATGTAACTTGCAAGGCAATCCTGTTTGCACTTTGTAGTTTGTCGTTTTGGTCACGCCGTTCTCACAATCGGATAAACAGATACAGTACCCAAATGAAACTTTGAGAAGAAAATTGACTGGAAATGCCAAACTGAGAAAAACAAGGGCCCAAATACTACAGAATTTAAATGTTTGAACATCGGGACTGATTAGGCTGTTACTGATTCTCTGGTTATTGCTAAGTCAGATAGTTCTGTCAGTGCCAAATCAAATATTTCTAATCACGATGAGGTTGCAAAAATTACTATTTTCAGAATGAGACCTTATAAGTTGGAGAATTAGTTGGGGTTGGATAGAGAGGAACCAAGAAACACGGAACTTAACCCAGTTAGGCAGCAGAAAAACCATGTAGTTTAGGATAACAACATTTGAATGACGACCTATTTAACGAACATGCACCCTTTAGACGGCCTGGAACTACCGAGGATTCAGCAGCCGACATGCCAAGATAAGAACTGGCCCAATTTGATGGGAACCCCGAGAAATACTCTAAATTCACGAAGCAATTCGAAATATTTTCCAGTGCGAAGTTCCCGATGCTGAGCAGAATATTTTGTATTATTTGCATTATTGTCTTGGAGGGGAGCAAAGGTGCTATCGAAGGCTGTGCGATGCTAGATCCACCAAAAGGTACTTTAGGGTCAGCAGAAACCCAGAAGATTTATCTGGACAGCCTATCAAGTTGGCCAGAAGCTTCATTGATGTATTTTTATCGGAGGCAAAAGGAATAAGCGCAAAGCTGAGTTATTGCCGAACTTAGCGGTAATTATACAGGATAGAGGTGCATAAATTGGAACGTTTGAGGTACCAGTCTGATATGAATGCGTCCCAAGCCCAGAAATGCTTTGTACGGTGTCTGTTCACTGATTTACAGAGCTGGTGGGCGGAGTAAGCTGAGAAGATCGGTACGCTAGGGAGAAAGCCTACATTCGGTTAATTGGCGCAGTTCATAATCGTCAATCCCGCATTGCCAGCCATCGATTTGGAAACGCCGTACTCGGGGGGATTATTCGGTGTCGCTTTCATCCACATTTCTTAGTTCGGCTATCTATCCAAAAAAAGTTTCTCCCCAATTCGAAACTGATTTACAATCGCCGCGTTAGTCGCCCTCTCTTCAGTTCACTCATACACTTCCCAGCTCTATTGTTTCATTATTGCAATTGTGGATCCTAAATTTCAAACTGTGAAAACCTCAAATTGCTGTGTACTGCTCTATTATCCGACCATGGCTTGCTCATGTATCTTGGCCGAGGTCAAGAAATATACCGTTTCTGTTATTATTATTATTATAATTTTTGTTATCTGTTCAACAGGACACGATGGTTTCAAACCGGTGAGATTAGGCACCCTATCTGTCAGCATCGCGACACCCAAAGGATTGAGGTGATTCATGGCATTTTCGGACGCGGGGTCTGATACTTCTCTGTTTATGCGCGATACTATAAAACAGTGCGAACCAGTCGGCCAGCCTGTCTCTCCCTTAGTCAGAAAGGTAGCAGAGAGTCATGTTAGCCACTCGATGAGGTTGGCCCCACAGTTACCATCATCAACCAATAAAGAGACCGTAGACCTTCTCATGGTCTTCGTAGTAGACAGCTTCCAAATAAGACCAGTCTACTTTGAGATCGATCGCCAAGAGTTGGTGGTATCACAATGACGACTTTTAAATGGATACCTAGCCGCCAAGTCAGTGCACTAACAAGGTAAAATGTGTCAGGCTCATTGAGTGTTTAAACAGGTATAGTTATTCAAATGGAACTATTCGTAAAGCGAATGATACCTGGCCGGACACCTCTTGGAACTCTGAAGAATGTGGTTCAACAGTTGACATCAGAAAACTAATAAACGGTTGCTGGTAGAAGTGCTTACTTAGAAAACTGACGACTTTTCCATGTTCAGTCTAACGTTCTTTCTCAGGAAAGCAAAGTTCACTCAAGAGATCAATTGGCCTCTTCTATGGGAATTCGGAGACAGAAATCCATAATGGGCGACTAGAATTTGCACTTCCTATGCGACCAGGCTCTAACCACCCGCCAAGAAACGGAGGCGTTTGACATATCCCTAAATGGACCCCTTTTGGGAGGCTCAGTTGAAGGTTGAACACCAGAAGGTCACGCAGAGCAGCTTGGAATTTGCCGACCTAATGGCAGTGTACGGTACCAAGACGGAACTGCGTGGCCGGCGGCGAAACAAAGTACCCCTGGCCAAAGTGAAAATTTTTGAGCTGAAGTCAGTATCCATAAGCGAACTCGAAATGACTACATCGTTGTTGAGTTGTAAGGTGGCAACAGATCTCACAGCCGCGTTACTCTACTGGCAACGGAGGAAATGAAAAGCATGTTCGAAATGCCAGAGGTAACTCACCCGTAGCAGGAAAAAGCAATTGAAAGGCTGACTTTGGTTGCAGACCACCTCGCGTCGAGTTATTTATCGCTTCTTTCCATTTCACGCCCTAAAACTATTCAACTAGACCCATTTTTCCCTTAACAGTTGCAAGTGCACTGAGTTCCTGTTTTCTGTGAAAAGTGTACAGAGGTGAGAAAAAAATCCCCAAGATTTACCTTGGGCACTTCAGGTGAGGCCTATTAAATGGAATCCTGCAGTGAAGTTATTCTGGTCTTCGAAGAAGAACATTTATCCGCGTTTCATAGAACATTGTTTTCACATATTTTGTATATAGAAAAACTGTGAAATAATCCTAGAGTTGCCAGTATTCGACCGATTTCCGTGTTCATGTGTTTTTCAGTAAAGCCCCTCATGCACTTCTTTTCAAAGCTGACTTGTGGTCAGAAACCGGTTTCCACCGGCCTCAGAAAATTTCATTCATTAGTTTTACGTAATTCCATCTTTTCCTAACCTTACAATTTTGTGTAATGTCTAATTGTTACTTGAACGTTGAATCTACATTCAATCTCCTGGCGCTATTTTTGTAAACAAGCTTAGTTTAACCAGTTGCTGCAATAGTTTACTGCTTGATATTCGTAGACTAAGCCCCTGCAGAAAAATGTTTTACTCTGGAAAGTCTTCATTTTGATCGTGAGTCTAACTGTGTGCGTCAGTCTTCTGATGAACGTGTTAATCTCAAGCCGTACAACGGGGTTTGAAATTGATTCTTTATGGAATGTGTAAACGACGGCTACGACGGAAACCTTTTTACCGCGCAGACAACACTGGGAGTTGGTAATGGCAGGCACCGAAAATAAGTTATGGGTAGGTGGGATGAGAATCATGACACCTTCCTGAGTCTCAGGCAAATATTTTTGAGAAAAGATCTTGGCCGGCTGTGTAAAGAACGAGTACTGAAAATTCGCCCTAATGTTATTCCTGCTTTGTAAAGCTGATTTAATTTGACATTAACCTCAAAAGCCCCTCCATGCATCCACTTTCGCTCGCTTCGTTTATTCATGTCAGGCATTTGAATTTGGCCTTGAATCGTTTTTGAATGGCGTTCTTGAGCTTCGGGGCTTTAAACCTTTGGGTTTTACTGTGAAGTCTATTTGGCTGCATACTTGAGGTTAGTATGCATTTGTACCTTTTGTGAATTGCAATTTAGTACCGTAGAAACTACGAATCAATCTCGTTCTGGTTTTGGGATTCATTTGAATAGGTTAGGCGTTGCTCGATTTGCGAGAGCTGACTCACACTCCACCCTCATCTAGAGGGCCAGTTCGGCCGAGTCCTGACATGGTACAATACTGAAGGCTCCGTAAACCTTGGGGGAAATGAATGAGCTCGTCCGCGTCTATAGAACTAAATATGGCGTGCCTTCTCCGGCTTCCTGGACGTTGCCTACGATGCCTTGAGGGCCTCATTCGGCTGTTCGCAAATGAGGTACGACTGGAGTCTATGCTCGAGTGAATCGTCTGCTTTTCTTCACCGTTCTCTCCAGCAGGTATCTGCATGGCTGCAAACCGAGCCCTTGTTGCTTTTCACGCTACAAAGTACAGATGTCTATCTGCATCCCCACTTTGAACCCAGGCCTACTTTTCACCTGGAGTGCCCTGTTAGCTAGACTGGCTCACTGCAACTAAGGTCCTCCCCCACACCCTCCTGAGTTGGGCAACCTGGCCCTCCAAACGGTCCAAACCTCCCGAAAGTGAGATCACTGTCTTCCTACGTGGTTGCCCTCAATCTTTTCACCAGTATACCCCTTCTTTAATCTCTCGGATAAATCGCGGGCTAACTTGGCGGTAGCAGCGCCTGGGCATTTTTGGAGCACAGGGCCTTTGTAATTTCACCGAGTACCTTAGAAATTCGTATTCAGTCTTTTCTAGCTGGTCGTTTACGGGTGATTGGCATTATCCCCTTGGTATATATTAACTGCCAAACCCACCGTAAAGGCACTCTCTTCTTGTTTCCGTCCTATTTCTCACCTGAAGTAATGCGTCAAAACCTCCTTATTCAGTAAGTCCACAAGGATGAGCAAAACTTCGTCTCCAGCACTAGTTTTTCGATCTGCTGCAAAGTGTGCACTTCGCATGTCCAACCATCTCCTTCCAACTGTGTGGCACATAACATTTTATGGTTTTGCCAAATAAGGATATATTTTCGGCGCACCCCTAATCTACTGCAACTTGGCAGCCAGCTCTTTAGAAAACCGGGTTCAACTTAGGAGCTCTAAACGCCCCCGCATTCCTACCTCCCCTGTACCTTGTTTAGAACCACTAGTCTATGCTTACAGTGGAGCCAGTAACAAATATAATGCTCTTCAGCGAAACTTGTTGTTCTTAGAAAGACAGTTACGATCTATGGATGATGCACCAATCACGTTGTTGCCACTTGCATATTCCGTCAATGCCTCGAAGCATCCGAAAATTGAAAGTCTCCTATCAGCTATCTGTCCCAAAGACTCAGTTGCGCCCGAAGTCCATAGAAGGATAAAACATTCCAAAAGTGCCGTAGTCTTTACTTTCTCATATCGTGTGCCTCTTTCCTTGATCAAATAGTCATTGCTCATGGCCTTTGGTACGCCACACCAGGAGTGCTACTGCAAAAGACTCAGAAAAGAGTACATCGAAACATATGCCCGCTACTGTTTCAGTTTCTTAAAAGAGAGCGCTGCCATGGAACTCGTTAGGAGATAGACCATAACAAAGTCCATTTTATTAGGAAGTAAAGAAAAAATTACTCTTGACAAGACCCCGCAGCAGAGAGCGGTCCATAGACCGATAGCAGGCAACCAAGTACTCCCACCACCTCCTGATCCAATGCCCCCCGCTCCTCCGAACAATTTCCAACCATCAATAACTCGTTACCACTCCTGCCGTCCAGTGCACCAGCGCAAAATGTGGACCTAGATTTGTCCCGTTCCCATCGAACACCACAAGGTCCCTACAAAAGGCTTCACGTTGCACCCCCGCCTCCACCACTACTTACCCACAGGCGAGCAACACAGCCCCCCTTTCGGCTAGCAGCCATTCACACCCTGGTTTACCTGACGAACGAGCCGACAAATCGCCAGATTCCAACGCGACGCCCCGCACCGACCAGCTAGTTGCAACGTTTTCTCTTAGTGCTTCGGTCACGACTTTACCCCCGTCACCTGTTGCTCGTAATGTCCAAGACCCCCCGTGCACTGACTTCATCACGCCCCCATCTCCAATCGGCAGTGGACCTTTGACCCTTAGCGCTACGGCTACCCGGCCTATTACCCATCGGCTTTGCACTCCACCGCGGTACCTACGAAACCGCATCTCTAACCCTGGCGCTAGCCCATTACAGCATCCGTTTGGTCCCATGGAGACCCGCGTGTAAAGAGCGAATAGTGAAAATCCCTCCAAATGTTCAACATGCTTTGCGAATTTGACTATGTTTAACATTACCTTGAAAAACTCGCTCATACACCACACCTTTTCACGTTTGTTTATGCATGTGAGACATTTGAATTTGGCCTTGAACCGTTTCTGACTGTCGTGCTTGAGCCACGAAGCTTTAAACCTTGGTGTTTACTGTGAAGTCTATTTGGCTGCATACTTGAGGTTTGTATATATTTGCATCCCTTGTGAATTTCAATTTAGTACCGTAGAAACAACGAATCAATCTTGTTCTGGTTTTGGGATTCGTTTGAATAGGTTAGGCGTTGCTCGATTTGTGAGATTTGAATCACCGAACTCAGGCGGAACCTGGACAAGAGAACTCATTGGAAATGCCCAGACGAGGAAGCGAGGACCGTTTGGGATAACAGGAATTAACTCGGCAAGTCTCAGGGGACGGTTTGGGTGTCAATGATTCTCCAGATAATGCCGAGATTATTAGTTCTGTCAGCGCTAGGTCATATATCAGTAACCGCGATGAGGGTAACGATATTTTACTCACAGAATGGGAGTGTTGTGCTGAAATGGTCAAGGGTCATTCGGATTGGACGTAGTTTGTGGGGGGACGGGTTGGGGTTAGATCGACGTGTCGATCTGCACTACTAGGTCGTGACGGTCACATGGTTCGGAGCTGGGTGACTGGGGTTGGGGTGGTCCACTTGCGGCCAGGGTAATTGGAGGGCTTGGACGAACTTCTTCTGTGTACACAGAGCAGGTGCGAAAAGACGGATGCTAATCGCCTCTGCGGTGGCCAGTGTGTGTAAGTGGATGTGTTTGTGGGGATTGGGGGGCACTGGATAGACGATTTCAAATGCGGAATCCGTGCTTATTTTGTGACCTGAATCTACCAGATATCCGAGAATGGCACTCCCTATGGTTCCTGTACCTCCATGTTGTAGCCATCGTGGACAGTGTTCCTTAATTCTTTGGGACAGTTGCCTTGCCGTTCGGACAATGTAGGTTGCATTACATTTGCACTTGAACAAATAGATTACCATTGAGTTGGCCAGCATTGGCAACACATCCTTATTGGAATTTCGGATAATGGGAGAGCTTGCAAATACACAGGCAACACGAGCTGAGTTGAATGTCCCACTCACCGCACGCGTTAAACGTCTGTTGACATGGTCCGATATGGCGTTTCCTTTGCATTGCATGCAGATAAACTGTTTCTTCTTAGGAACGTCATAACTTGGAGCACATTTGGGTCTATTATTCAGATTTTGTTCTATAAAGCGCTCAGGGTAACCGTTTTCCTTGAGAGTGTCTCTAACTCAATGCAGTTCTTCTTCTACGGTTTCCTGCGAGCATAACTTCCTTACTCTCGAGGCTAAGCATTGGAATAGGTTTCTTTTCTGTCGTATGGGTACAAAACTGAGAAAGTTGGTGTACCGTCCAGTCCATGTTTGCTTTCTATGTATCCTTCTTTCGACTGTTCCATTGGTGTTCCTGTGTATGGAGACATACGGAAAGGCCAACGTGTCGTTCTTTTCGGTCTCCACCGTGAACTGAATGGCTTTATGAGCATTGTTGAACATCTGTTTCGTCTCTTCTACATCGGTTTCTTTAGTTCTCAGGCAGGAAATATCATCAATGTACCGCCGATATAAGTTCATTTCTTGTATCTCCTGTTTCAATGTAGTGCTCTCTAGTTTTGCCATGAATGTCTGCTAGGACTGGGCCTAATGGTGATCCCATGGCTACACCATCACATTGACGATACAGCTTTCCGTTAAATAGAAGTTGGACGTCAAAAGTACACCTTAGAAGGAGTTCTTTCAGTTCCTTCCGTGGTATGTTTATTGGCACTTGATTGGTTTCAATGTAGTCACAAACGAAATCAATAGTCTCTGAGATGGGTACGTTGGTGAAAAGCGAGGTCACATCCAGAGAAAACATTTGATCATTTTTTATGTTTAGGTGTTTGATGCTTTCCACAAATTCAAATGAATCTTTGAGACAGTATTTGGCGAGACTCCTGCGTGTGGGTTCCAGTTTAGCTGCCAGCCATTTGGTTGTTTTATGGTAAGGCGAGTTAATGATAGAGAGAATTGGTCTTAAAGGTGTGCCTGTTTTATGAATCTTGGGTAATCCATATAACCGTGGAATGGTGGACCCGCATGGTTTGATTGTTTCGAAAGTGAGTTGGTCTAAATAGCCTTGATCTTTCATAGACTTCAGTACTCTTACAATCTGTTTCTCAGCATAGGTCGTCTTTTCTCGTTCTCCTGGCGACTGTGTGAATTTTGTTTTGTCCGCGAGTAGATGAGACATTTTTCTGATATAGTCGATTCTATTCATGATCACCACCCCGGAACCCTTGTCGGGTCTGCTTATTATGATGTTGTTTCGTCGTTGTATGTTCTTTAGTTCTTCTAAATGCCTTTGAGTCATTGGCCCTTGGTTGCGCGGGGTATATTTGCGATACTGGTAGCAACAGTCAACAAGTGGGGCTTTGAATCGTTCGATTTCGTCTGACGATCTGGTTACTAGATTGCGAGTTTGCAATAAAAGGTTTTCGAACTGAATTTCTGTTTCTAACTGACTTATTTTACGACGTGAGCAGCAAAAACTCACACCGAGCGATAACGCTTCGGTGAGGATGGGACTCACTTCCAATTTCGATAAATTGTGCACATAACGTTCAGGTTGTGTGGGAAAATTTGATTGTGGTTTAATTGCCGTTAAGCTGTGCTGAAGCTTCTTCAATGTTTTTTGACACCTGGTGTCTGTTACTGAGCGCACATAGTCCAATAATTCTTCGAGTTCCCATTGAGGCAAGTTATCCACGGCAGCTTGCCGCTGAAATAGATTTCTTTCATATTCTGATAGTTTGGAACGCAATGTGTCGCTTCGGTTCAGCGCATGTCTATGAAGCGTTTTGGAGTTGGGATAAATTTGGTTACGACGTAAAACTTTCCAATATTGTTTTGGGAATACATTACTTTCTACACAACTGTCGATGAACTGAATGGATACATTTTCCTCGGCAAGGCGCGTGGAGAAATTGAGGAACTTGTTCAGATCCTTCACCACGCATGCCTCCTTGTTATGCTTTAGATTCCGGAATATGCACATTGTGACATCAGAACACGTTTTCAGAGACAAACAATTGTTTTCGATGATTCATTCTCAAGTCTTTATAAATCATATAGGAGATGGTTGTGCTGAAATGGTCAAGGGTCATTCGGATTGGACGTAGTTTGTGGGGGGACGGGTTGGGGTTAGATCGACGTGTCGATCTGCACTACTAGGTCGTGACGGTCACATGGTTCGGAGCTGGGTGACTGGGGTTGGGGTGGTCCACTTGCGGCCAGGGTAATTGGAGGGCTTGGACGAACTTCTTCTGTGTACACAGAGCAGGTGCGAAAAGACGGATGCTAATCGCCTCTGCGGTGGCCAGTGTGTGTAAGTGGATGTGTTTGTGGGGATTGGGGGGCACTGGATAGACGATTTCAAATGCGGAATCCGTGCTTATTTTGTGACCTGAATCTACCAGATATCCGAGAATGGCACTCCCTATGGTTCCTGTACCTCCATGTTGTAGCCATCGTGGACAGTAGTCCTTAATTCTTTGGGACAGTTGCCTTGCCGTTCGGACAATGTAGGTTGCATTACATTTGCACTTGAACAAATAGATTACCATTGAGTCGGCCAGCATTGGCAACACATCCTTATTGGAATTTCGGATAATGGGAGAGCTTGCAAATACACAGGCAACACGAGCTGAGTTGAATGTCCCACTCACCGCACGCGTTAAACGTCTGTTGACATGGTCCGATATGGCGTTTCCTTTGCATTGCATGCAGATAAACTGTTTCTTCTTAGGAACGTCATAACTTGGAGCACATTTGGGTCTATTATTCAGATTTTGTTCTATAAAGCGCTCAGGGTAACCGTTTTCCTTGAGAGTGTCTCTAACTCAATGCAGTTCTTCTTCTACGGTTTCCTGCGAGCATAACTTCCTTACTCTCGAGGCTAAGCATTGGAATAGGTTTCTTTTCTGTCGTATGGGTACAAAACTGAGAAAGTTGGTGTACCGTCCAGTCCATGTTTGCTTTCTATGTATCCTTCTTTCGACTGTTCCATTGGTGTTCCTGTGTATGGAGACATACAGAAAGGCCAACGTGTCGTTCTTTTCGGTCTCCACCGTGAACTGAATGGCTTTATGAGCATTGTTGAACATCTGTTTCGTCTCTTCTACATCGGTTTCTTTAGTTCTCAGGCAGGAAATATCATCAATGTACCGCCGATATAAGTTCATTTCTTGTATCTCCTGTTTCAATGTAGTGCTCTCTAGTTTTGCCATGAATGTCTGCTAGGACTGGGCCTAATGGTGATCCCATGGCTACACCATCACATTGACGATACAGCTTTCCGTTAAATAGAAGTTGGACGTCAAAAGTACACCTTAGAAGGAGTTCTTTCAGTTCCTTCCGTGGTATGTTTATTGGCACTTGATTGGTTTCAATGTAGTCACAAACGAAATCAATAGTCTCTGAGATGGGTACGTTGGTGAAAAGCGAGGTCACATCCAGAGAAAACATTTGATCATTTTTTATGTTTAGGTGTTTGATGCTTTCCACAAATTCAAATGAATCTTTGAGACAGTATTTGGCGAGACTCCTGCGTGTGGGTTCCAGTTTAGCTGCCAGCCATTTGGTTGTTTTATGGTAAGGCGAGTTAATGATAGAGAGAATTGGTCTTAAAGGTGTGCCTGTTTTATGAATCTTGGGTAATCCATATAACCGTGGAATGGTGGACCCGCATGGTTTGATTGTTTCGAAAGTGAGTTGGTCTAAATAGCCTTGATCTTTCATAGACTTCAGTACTCTTACAATCTGTTTCTCAGCATAGGTCGTCTTTTCTCGTTCTCCTGGCGACTGTGTGAATTTTGTTTTGTCCGCGAGTAGATGAGACATTTTTCTGATATAGTCGATTCTATTCATGATCACCACCCCGGAACCCTTGTCGGGTCTGCTTATTATGATGTTGTTTCGTCGTTGTATGTTCTTTAGTTCTTCTAAATGCCTTTGAGTCATTGGCCCTTGGTTGCGCGGGGTATATTTGCGATACTGGTAGCAACAGTCAACAAGTGGGGCTTTGAATCGTTCGATTTCGTCTGACGATCTGGTTACTAGATTGCGAGTTTGCAATAAAAGGTTTTCGAACTGAATTTCTGTTTCTAACTGACTTATTTTACGACGTGAGCAGCAAAAACTCACACCGAGCGATAACGCTTCGGTGAGGATGGGACTCACTTCCAATTTCGATAAATTGTGCACATAACGTTCAGGTTGTGTGGGAAAATTTGATTGTGGTTTAATTGCCGTTAAGCTGTGCTGAAGCTTCTTCAATGTTTTTTGACACCTGGTGTCTGTTACTGAGCGCACATAGTCCAATAATTCTTCGAGTTCCCATTGAGGCAAGTTATCCACGGCAGCTTGCCGCTGAAATAGATTTCTTTCATATTCTGATAGTTTGGAACGCAATGTGTCGCTTCGGTTCAGCGCATGTCTATGAAGCGTTTTGGAGTTGGGATAAATTTGGTTACGACGTAAAACTTTCCAATATTGTTTTGGGAATACATTACTTTCTACACAACTGTCGATGAACTGAATGGATACATTTTCCTCGGCAAGGCGCGTGGAGAAATTGAGGAACTTGTTCAGATCCTTCACCACGCATGCCTCCTTGTTATGCTTTAGATTCCGGAATATGCACATTGTGACATCAGAACACGTTTTCAGAGACAAACAATTGTTTTCGATGATTCATTCTCAAGTCTTTATAAATCATATAGGAGATGGTTGTGCTGAAATGGTCAAGGGTCATTCGGATTGGACGTAGTTTGTGGGGGGACGGGTTGGGGTTAGATCGACGTGTCGATCTGCACTACTAGGTCGTGACGGTCACATGGTTCGGAGCTGGGTGACTGGGGTTGGGGTGGTCCACTTGCGGCCAGGGTAATTGGAGGGCTTGGACGAACTTCTTCTGTGTACACAGAGCAGGTGCGAAAAGACGGATGCTAATCGCCTCTGCGGTGGCCAGTGTGTGTAAGCGGATGTGTTTGTGGGGATTGGGGGGCACTGGATAGACGATTTCAAATGCGGAATCCGTGCTTATTTTGTGACCTGAATCTACCAGATATCCGAGAATGGCACTCCCTATGGTTCCTGTACCTCCATGTTGTAGCCATCGTGGACAGTGTTCCTTAATTCTTTGGGACAGTTGCCTTGCCGTTCGGACAATGTAGGTTGCATTACATTTGCACTTGAACAAATAGATTACCATTGAGTTGGCCAGCATTGGCAACACATCCTTATTGGAATTTCGGATAATGGGAGAGCTTGCAAATACACAGGCAACACGAGCTGAGTTGAATGTCCCACTCACCGCACGCGTTAAACGTCTGTTGACATGGTCCGATATGGCGTCTCCTTTGCATTGCATGCAGATAAACTGTTTCTTCTTAGGAACGTCATAACTTAGAGCACATTTGGGTCTATTATTCAGATTTTGTTCTATAAAGCGCTCAGGGTAACCGTTTTCCTTGAGAGTGTCTCTAACTCAATGCAGTTCTTCTTCTACGGTTTCCTGCGAGCATAACTTCCTTACTCTCGAGGCTAAGCATTGGAATAGGTTTCTTTTCTGTCGTATGGGTACAAAACTGAGAAAGTTGGTGTACCGTCCAGTCCATGTTTGCTTTCTATGTATCCTTCTTTCGACTGTTCCATTGGTGTTCCTGTGTATGGAGACATACAGAAAGGCCAACGTGTCGTTCTTTTCGGTCTCCACCGTGAACTGAATGGCTTTATGAGCATTGTTGAACATCTGTTTCGTCTCTTCTACATCGGTTTCTTTAGTTCTCAGGCAGGAAATATCATCAATGTACCGCCGATATAAGTTCATTTCTTGTATCTCCTGTTTCAATGTAGTGCTCTCTAGTTTTGCCATGAATGTCTGCTAGGACTGGGCCTAATGGTGATCCCATGGCTACACCATCACATTGACGATACAGCTTTCCGTTAAATAGAAGTTGGACGTCAAAAGTACACCTTAGAAGGAGTTCTTTCAGTTCCTTCCGTGGTATGTTTATTGGCACTTGATTGGTTTCAATGTAGTCACAAACGAAATCAATAGTCTCTGAGATGGGTACGTTGGTGAAAAGCGAGGTCACATCCAGAGAAAACATTTGATCATTTTTTATGTTTAGGTGTTTGATGCTTTCCACAAATTCAAATGAATCTTTGAGACAGTATTTGGCGAGACTCCTGCGTGTGGGTTCCAGTTTAGCTGCCAGCCATTTGGTTGTTTCATGGTAAGGCGAGTTAATGATAGAGAGAATTGGTCTTAAAGGTGTGCCTGTTTTATGAATCTTGGGTAATCCATATAACCGTGGAATGGTGGACCCGCATGGTTTGATTGTTTCGAAAGTGAGTTGGTCTAAATAGCCTTGATCTTTCATAGACTTCAGTACTCTTACAATCTGTTTCTCAGCATAGGTCGTCTTTTCTCGTTCTCCTGGCGACTGTGTGAATTTTGTTTTGTCCGCGAGTAGATGAGACATTTTTCTGATATAGTCGATTCTATTCATGATCACCACCCCGGAACCCTTGTCGGGTCTGCTTATTATGATGTTGTTTCGTCGTTGTATGTTCTTTAGTTCTTCTAAATGCCTTTGAGTCATTGGCCCTTGGTTGCGCGGGGTATATTTGCGATACTGGTAGCAACAGTCAACAAGTGGGGCTTTGAATCGTTCGATTTCGTCTGACGATCTGGTTACTAGATTGCGAGTTTGCAATAAAAGGTTTTCGAACTGAATTTCTGTTTCTAACTGACTTATTTTACGACGTGAGCAGCAAAAACTCACACCGAGCGATAACGCTTCGGTGAGGATGGGACTCACTTCCAATTTCGATAAATTGTGCACATAACGTTCAGGTTGTGTGGGAAAATTTGATTGTGGTTTAATTGCCGTTAAGCTGTGCTGAAGCTTCTTCAATGTTTTTTGACACCTGGTGTCTGTTACTGAGCGCACATAGTCCAATAATTCTTCGAGTTCCCATTGAGGCAAGTTATCCACGGCAGCTTGCCGCTGAAATAGATTTCTTTCATATTCTGATAGTTTGGAACGCAATGTGTCGCTTCGGTTCAGCGCATGTCTATGAAGCGTTTTGGAGTTGGGATAAATTTGGTTACGACGTAAAACTTTCCAATATTGTTTTGGGAATACATTACTTTCTACACAACTGTCGATGAACTGAATGGATACATTTTCCTCGGCAAGGCGCGTGGAGAAATTGAGGAACTTGTTCAGATCCTTCACCACGCATGCCTCCTTGTTATGCTTTAGATTCCGGAATATGCACATTGTGACATCAGAACACGTTTTCAGAGACAAACAATTGTTTTCGATGATTCATTCTCAAGTCTTTATAAATCATATAGGAGATGGTTGTGCTGAAATGGTCAAGGGTCATTCGGATTGGACGTAGTTTGTGGGGGGACGGGTTGGGGTTAGATCGACGTGTCGATCTGCACTACTAGGTCGTGACGGTCACATGGTTCGGAGCTGGGTGACTGGGGTTGGGGTGGTCCACTTGCGGCCAGGGTAATTGGAGGGCTTGGACGAACTTCTTCTGTGTACACAGAGCAGGTGCGAAAAGACGGATGCTAATCGCCTCTGCGGTGGCCAGTGTGTGTAAGCGGATGTGTTTGTGGGGATTGGGGGCACTCGATAGACGAATGACCCTTGACCATTTCAGCACAACCATTTCCTATATGATTTGTAAATACTTGAGAATGAATCATTGAGAACAATTGTTTGTCTCTGAAAACGTGTTCTGATGTCAGAATGAGAGTGATAGAATCAGAGCGAGCGGCGGTTAACCAGAAAGTGAGCAGAGCCTCTTAAACAAGGAACTGGTCTCAGAGTGCCGGCAAAGAGTCCATGTAGTTCACGATGTCAACATCGAAACGGCACTGTGATCGACGAATATAAACATTTGAGACAGCCTGAAACTACCGAGGTTTTGGCATTCGACCTGCTGAGTGTGGAGTTGCCTACTTCGATGGGCAACCCTAGCAATACTTCAATTCATGAAACGATTCTAAAATATTGTTGAGTGCAAATTTGCAGATCCTTGTCGAAGGTTTTTGTATTTATTACATTATTGTCGTGGGACAGCAAAAAGTGCTATCGAAGGCTGCTCGGTGCTTGATCCACCAATGGGGTACATAAGGGCACGCAGAATCCTGAAAGATTTGTTTGGACAACCATTCAAGTTGGCTAGAAGCCTGATTGATGGTGTTTTATTGGAGGCAAAAAGGACTGAAGGCAAGGATAAATTACTGTCAAACTTGGTGATAAAAATGCAGAATTGCAGTATAGCTCTGGAGCACTTAGAATACCACTCAGATCTGAATGCATTGCACACACAGGAATGCATTTTCCGACGTCTACCTATCGATTTGCAGAGCCGATGGGCGGAGAAAGCTGAGAAAATAAATAGCTTCGGCGGGAATCTACGTTCAACGACTTGACGGAGTTCGTAGGTCGTCAATCCCGTATCGCCAACAGCAGATTTGGACAAGTCGTACGCGAAAGTTGCAGGCCGGCGAGAACGAAACCAACGTCTGTTCAAATGTAGGGAAGGACTGTAACCGAATCCACTCATTGGCTAACATGCTCATGACAAGTCGAGAGCCCGAGAGGTCAACTGAAAGCAAGCTATGCAACTCCCCTCATCGGTTACCAGATTGTCCGACCTTTCATGAGATGAGTGTACCCGATTGGTGGTGCGCAGCAAAAACGGTTGGCTCATGCTTTATGTGTTTGAACAACTCTCATCGGGCCTCTGAATGCAGATTAAGAGTGAAATGTAACCAGGACAGAGGCTTGGGTAATCATCACTCGTTACCACATGGCCCTCTCAACAATAGGCCTATTCATCCGGATGAGCCCAGAATTGTCTGTTCAACGGGACATGATGACTTCAAACCGGCGAGATTAGGCATCTTACCTGTCAGCATCGTGACACTTAGAGAATCGAGGAGGGTCAATGCATTTTTGGACACGGAGTCGGATACCCCGCTGATTACTTGCGAGCTTGTAGAAAGCTGTGAACTAGTCGGCGAGCCTACCTCGCTCATTATCAGCACGATTGCAGGGGGTCGTGTTAACAATTCTAAGAGGCTGACTATGCAGTTACCGTCTTTATCTGATGAGGGGACCGTAGAAATTCCGAAATCTTTTGCAATAGACAGCTTGCCAATGAGACCAGCCGATTCTATTAGATCGATTGCCAAGACATGGTCACATCTCAGAGACGTAGCGTTCGAAGAAGTGTCTAGCGTCCACGTCGACATACTAATTGGATGCAGTGTACCAGAGGCTCATTGGGTGCTTGAACAGAGCATAAGCAATCAAAAAGAACCTTTCTCTACGCAAACGATACTAGGCTGGACACTTCTCGGACCCCTGACGAACAAACTTTACCAATCTACACCAATAAATTGCTTAGCTGTTGCTGATAGAAGTGCCTCTGTAGAACACAATTAACTTCTCGATATTGAATCCAACGGTCCATCTCAGGAAAGCAAAGTTCACTCAAAAGATCAGTCGGTGCTTTCAATGGCGAATTCAAGGACGGGACGTCACAATGGGCAACACGAAGTTGCTATACTCAAGAGACCACCGTCAAGTCACTTATCAAGAAATGGAGAAGTTGCCCGGAGGCTTTTGAAATATCTCAAAATAGGACATATTCGAGAAGCCCCGCTAAAAGTTGCACACCAGCAGGTCACGCAAAGCAGCTTAGAATTTGCAAACCCAGTAACAGTGTACGGTACCTGGGTGGAACTGCAGGGCCGGAGGCGAAACAAAGTACCCTTTGCCAAAACAGAAATTGCTGGGCTGAAGTCAGTATCCCTAAACCAACTCAAAATGACTGCGCTGGTATTGGATTTTAAGGTAGCACCAATGCTAACAGAGAACTGTACCACCATCGAACTGAGCCTTGCATATTGGGCAGATCCTACAGTTGCGTTACATTACGGGAAACGGAAGAAACGAAGAGCGTGTTTGAAACATCAGCGAGTTAATCCACTCGTAGCAGGAAACAGCGAGGAAAATGTTGATGATTGGAGCTCGACACCGCATACAAAGGACAAAGTAGCTTGCAGATCTCCTGGCTCCGAGATACTCAGCATTTTATTCCATTTCATGCTCTACAACTATTCAACTGGACCCATTTTTCCTGAAAAGTTGAAAAGTGTACTTAGTTCCAGTTTCCGTCCAGCGTGCACATAGGCGAAAAAGGAGAAATTCATTAGTATTTCACTTGAACAGTCCAAGTGAGGCTTATTACCTGTGAGCATACTGTGAAACTATTCTTGTCTCTAAAGAAGAACATCTATCTACATTTTGTACAATATTGTTTGTCACTGATTTTATGCGCATAAAACTTCGAAATACTCCGACAGATGCCAGTATTCGATCAATTTCCGTGTTCATATGTACTTTGATACTGTCCGCCGTATACTTGTTTTCGAAACTTGTTCATAATCAGAAACCGGTTGTCATTTCTTTCGGAAAATTTGGTGCGGTAATTTTTTGTAATTCCACTGGTTCTTTACCCTTCAGTTTTACGCTCTTTCTCATAAGGCGTTGCAACTACGTTCAACTTCTACGCTCATGCTTGTGAACAAAATTGGTCTAACCAGTTGCTGCAACAAATTACTGCTTGTGATGCGTAGACTTAGCCTGTGCGGCGAAACGTTTTACTCTGCAAAGCCTTCATCTTCATCGTGCGTCTGACTGTGTGCGTCGGTCTCCTGATGAATATGTCAGTCTCAAGTTGTGCAGCTGGGCTTGGAATTGATGCCTTATGGATTGTGCGATTATGACTACGGCGGAAACCTGTTTCACCCGCAGCTAACACAGGGATCCAGTAACCACAGGCACTGACAATAAGTTGTAGGTAGGTAAGGTGAGAATCATGACCCCTTCCTGAACCTTAGGCAACCAGTTTTGCGGAAGACTTTTGGCCTGCGGTGTAGGGAAAAAATAGTGAAAATACTTCCAAATGTTCAACATGCTTTGCGAATTTGACTATATTTAACATTACCTTGAAAAACTCGCTCATACACCACACCTTTTCACGTTTGTTTATGCATGTGAGACATTTGAATTTGGCCTTGAACCGTTTCTGACTGTCGTGCTTGAGCCACGAAGCTTTAAACCTTGGTGTTTACTGTGAAGTCTATTTGGCTGCATACTTGAGGTTTGTATATATTTGCATCCCTTGTGAATTTCAATTTAGTACCGTAGAAACTACGAATCAATCTTGTTCTGGTTTTGGGATTCGTTTGAATAGGTTAGGCGTTGCTCGACTTGCGAGATTTGAATTACACCGCGTGACCTACTGCTGCCTACCACGCCCTTCAACTCAGACGCCACCGCCATCACGTCCGAGTCGCAGTACCACATAACAAACGTTCCACTGGGTGTACCGCCTCCATTGTTAACTCTACGAAACCCCAATCACGCAAGACCGGTTGCCAGCATCGATGCCAATTAGTACCATAACCTGGGGCCAGCGCCTGACCATTTTCTGCCCCATCGTATGCCCCATTTTACCCCTCCGCAACATCAACATCCTCTGCCTCCCACCACCCAACATTGCCGTATCCTACCCTGACCCCGCTGCACACTAGGCCAACCAGCCCCACTTACCAAAGCCTCCTTCATCAGCAGCCCTTTCGCTACTACTTCACCCTCTCACACTCATTCCGTGGAGCCCTGTGAGATGCCTGCCGCTTCAGCCAACTCTAACCATAACGTTGTTCCCATCTCACTCCAATTCCACTTTCCCTGTCATTGGCCACCCTCCCCGCTAGGCAGCTATCCTAACCATGGTTGCCCATCCACCTCTGGCCCCAAACCCTATACTGACCTCCCTGCACACCTATTAACTCTCTCCCGATTTATACATGATTTGCCCCGGAGGTCCCACCTAGGGTCGCCATGTCCTCCTCCAGGTCTATTATCTCGCATTACCAAATCGCCTCACCATCCAGTAATAACCTCTACTGGACTTCATGAGTGTGCATCAGTCACCGACGGTATCCCTAATGGAACTCTTTGCCCTCATTACGACCCGCTATCGCCCCTAATAACACCCTCAAATTTTATCCTAGTTTTCCTCCAAAAGCTCCATCAGACACCGTTTTTGTATCTCTTGATTGCTTACCCGGAGCTACTCACAAGCCGCTGCTTCCAATGCTGCTCCCCATTAGCCTTCCAGAGCGTCTCACCCATCTGGCATCCTGAAGCAGCCACCCTTCCGATGTCTCCATAGACATGCTACCCTTCAATCAGGCGTCCTATATAGGCGACCACACCGTACTCTACAAACCAGTACCATGAAACCCACCTGCTTACCTCCTCAGTGCAGTAACTGCTCCCCCTGGTTGATGGCCCGGCTGCCGGAAGCTCACTCTGCCCCAATAGTCATCCGCTGCCTTCAGGTGGAGCCCCAGCGCCTCGTAACCTCAAAGATGCGGGCAGAACTTCAATCCTACTGCTGAATTCCCTTTCGCCGTCGAACAAAATTAACGACTTGAGGAAACGTGTACTTGCTCCCAGTTTTGACATTGTTCCGATTACAGAAACAAGGTTAGACGATCGCGTCCCAACTGACGTTGTCTCAATGATAGGCAAAAATTCCTTTCGCGCGATCACAGTGAACCATCGAGGCGGTGGTTGTCTTGCATACATTAAACATAAATTTACTTCTATCTTCCTCCACCACCCACTGCTTGACTGTATTTTCGACTCTCTCCGGCTCTCCGTCTTTATTCCCGGAACGTGTTGCATATTGAGTGCATCTGCCGAGCACCTACTCCTAGATACTCTAAATTTCAGCATATCATTAGGGCTTTCGAGTGCATCTCTACTCTATCTTCAGGCTCAAAGATCATAGGAGGAAACTTTCACACTCAGGATATTCGTTGGAATACAACGACTGCCCCTCTCATTTATCCGATTTCCTTCTGGACACCTACACTGCAGGATGGACACAGCATGTCTCCACTCCAAAAAGGCATAACAATATCCTCGACTTGGTGTTCACTCATGGCCTCCATGACGTGAACGTCTCCGTCACACAGGACCTTCTCGGTAGAGACCACAAAGCCTTCATGTCACCTCACGGTTACACAAGAATCATGTCTACATGAAGTTGTCGAAATCAAAAACCAAAACACCTACAGACAGACTAACTGGACCCAGTTGCCTACCTCCCTCCGGGGTATTGACGGGTCTGACTTCTTCCTCACGTCCGATCCGCAAAAAGCAGCTGATGTTTTCTATGTCAATTTGCTTTCCCCCATAAATTGCCGTGCCTCAATCGTTAGACATTAGAGCCAAGACTACCATAATGGACGGACTTCGACAAAATATTTGTAAGCCCCAGAACTCATTCCTCAGGAATCGAGATTTCTCTCTGACACTCAAGATAAGCCGACTCTGCCGTGATCTCGATGCAGCAACCGAGAGTAAGCTCAAAAAGCAAGAATGGACTGCACTACAACAGCCTCATCCTGTGAAGCTTATTTCAAGACTGCTAAAATCTCGCAATCCGCGCGGCAATGAAAACAATAACTCCTTCTTTATCCCAAAAGGCACCCATCTTGACTCGTCAGAAGATATGGCTGAGGCCTTCAACTGCTATTTCGCCTTACCTTTTATTACGGACACTAACACACAATGCTCACATGGAAAGCGATATCAACCACAAAATGTACCACGGCCAACTTCGGGAATTTCCTAGCCAACACCAAACTCTTCTATTGTCCAGGGACCAACGACCTCCCACCAGTCCTACTTCGGTTTGGAGTACCCGACCTATTACTCCTATTGCCGAACCTCTTTGCATCATCCACGTCGTGCGGAGTCTATCCGGCTTAGTGTAAAGCGTCCTGTATAACTCCACACTATAGAGGTGGGCTTTTGCATGATCTAGGTAACTATCGCCCCATAAACCACACTTTCATTTTTTCCAGGGGAATGGATAAGATATTAAAGTTCCGACTTGCAAATTTCCTGACTTCTCGAAACATTATCGACCCAGATCAGCATGGGCTTGTTATGTTTTGTTTGTGCTTTTTTTGCCAGATCGACTTCCTCAATGTCTTTACTTCCAAAGCCGGGGGCAGCAAGTCAATCATCCTCACCTTTCTCGACATGACTTAGGCGTTCGACCGCGTATCTCACGCTCGCGTACTGCCAAAAATAAATCCTACGGAGTCGCTGACCTCCTTCTGCCTTGGCTATTACCTTACTTCTTCAAACGTTCTCAAACCGTCATCGTCAATAGGACATCCCCTCGGCCCAAACAAATTACTAGCAGGGTCGTACAGGGTAGCTTTCTAGGTCCTCTCTTATTTCTTATTTACATGAATGACGTCTTCCTAGTAGTGCTTCATGGCATGTCATTCCTCTTTGCTGACGAAATAAAACCAGCCAATCATTTTGGGGCGAAAACCATGAACTCAACAATCAGTGATAATCTGTCAGACTTAAAGTACATTGACGAATGGTGTACTCAGTGGTTGATGCAGCTTCCGACAGCTCAGAGCTCTCTTTTGTCTCACATATGCCACGTTCCATCTGCCTCGCTCACAATAAATGGTCTGCCAATTCCCACTACCCAAACGATAGGAGACCTGAGCCGGCATTATTCATGTTCTTCTAACTTCCATGAACAAGCGTCGACCTAAACTGGCAAGGCAAGAAGGGTGGTTGCACTTATCTTCAGATCATTACGTGCTCAGGAGAACAAGTTCCTGGTATTCAAGACACACACCAGGTCGCCGTTGGAATACTGCACCCTGTTCTTTACCTTGATGGAAAAAGCAGGCCGGGTCAATATAGAGAAAGTGCGACTCTCCTTCGCCAAAACGTTACTTGGCCTCTCTTCCAACCTTAAATACAGAGCTAGGTGCGAACTACTCCCGCCTAAACCTCTATGGTACCGTCGTATCAAGCTCAGCCTTATACTTCCCTTCAACCTCCTGCACTCAAACGTCCACTCATCTGATAACCCACTTGGTTTCTCTAGTGAGACTTCTCACTCCCTCCGCCACAGACAATTTACCATTACAACCTTCCCCTCCACAAATCTAGGCTTTCGGTCAGATCTAGATATTCCTCGGTTACCTAACCTTGACTCTGGTATAAGCTTCCTGACTCGCAGCGATCGTGTCGCACTCCAAAACAACTTGAACCAGCAAGAAGGGGAATCCTTGACGCATCTGCTGCAACTAACATGACCAGCTATAGCGTAAACGTAGATGAGGCATATGAGTACTGCATCGATTATTAGGCTGCAGTGAGTCTCAGTCTTTTGCGTCGGACAATCGTCTCATGACCGGTGTGACAATAGAGCCTATGTACATATATATATATATATATATATATATATATATATAATTTATTGTGTATGCTACACTTACTTTTTTTCTTTCTCTCATCAGACCGTGTAATCTTACACTCTCATTTGCATACATTTACTTAGCCCAAAATTGGAAACCAGTTTAAAGCTTCCTTGGCTAACCATTGTGCCTGATGCTCGTGGGTTTGGAATAGTTCTTCACCATCAATTTGCCCTCCATACAGCTTTTCATTCCTCTACACAACACACCCGCAGCTGATCAATTTGCGTCATCGTAACCTGTACACAAATTTCCTCCGAACCAATCGTATCCCCTCTTTACCAATTATCGGTTATCTGAATCCTAGATCCTTACGACTATTCAATTCTAATCTTCAGTGCTACTTTCGGCTGAAGCTCACTGATTTATCTGTGCCACTCACCCAGTGCTTCAGCGATAGCTAATGGTCAACCTCTGCGAAGCAAATGGTGATATTTTTCACCGAAGTCGTCATGGTCATGAAGTTACCCGGCATATCATAATCGGCTGTGCAGTCACCAGAAGGCTCGCGTATATACCTGAACCAGTCCGACTCTGTTATTGGCAGAATCAAGTGGTCAATCGATAGCTCTACGAATTTTTCCACTATCTGAGTGTGTGTTCCATCATCCATCTCTTCCTGTTGCAGCTAGCGGCAGCAACACCGCCGAAGGTTTTGGCATCTAGTCTGTGGTGATCTCACAATAAGGGGAAACAGCCGTCCCAATCAGTCTTGGACCCAATGCGCCAAGTGTTCAAAAGGCCGATCAGGGAGAAATGGGGAAGATCACCCTACGGTGTGTGTTTGCTCCACCACTCGTCTGAAAAGAACAAAAAATCGAAAATAAGGTGCAGTCCTGCCTGGGAAGGTCTTGGCCTAATGCTCTCTGCCCCCTTCTGATAACGGCCGAAACCCGGTGCTGCATATGAAAAGCCCCACACTTCCAAAGTAGTCTTAAATGTTTCTGTCTAAACAAGTGCGGGGTGATAGTATGCCGTCCGAGCTCTCTGCATATGCTCACAGACGATTTTCACGGTTTCAACCTTTTTGAGTTCCCTGCCAAACCCAAACCAGCTTACTGAAGTCCAATGCAGTAGTAAATACTCGGTTGGAATAGTTATAACATGCAGCCTCTGCTCTGATGACATCCTGATATAGATACGCCTACGATCCACAGCTACGGGCTAAACCTTGCTCGTATTTGTTGTCGGAATAAGGAATGTAATCATCGCCTTTTTGTAGTTTACTATCCACAACTTCGATTTTTCTATGTTCTCCTCAAGCGCAAGCAATACCAGTGATGTCCAAAGTCGAAGGTGATTCGTCTGATACGTTATTGACTCGTTTGACTATTTACCTTTAATGATGGGTGCTCACCTCCACCTAGTTCTCCCGTCTCAGACTGGAACTCAGCTGCCTCGTAGTGCTTTTTTTTGCACTTTTCTCGTATACCCGAGTCTTATAAAGCAGATTAGTATTCTTCAACAACCAAGAGTCACTGATCTGCACATATGCTTGTGGTACATTAGGACCCCGTTTCACCCGGAATCCGAATACTGCTGATTTTTCATGACCCACGTTAGCATTTGCTTAAAAAAGTCCTACCTTAACTCCGAGTGTTTTCTCTCCCTTTCACTATGTTTGCCGTCCTCGCCCACAGCTGGCTCAACGGCCAGACTGCTGTCCTTCTTACCTTCCATTCCGCTTCCTCATTCCAATCTTTTCTTTTGGTTCTCTAAAGCGGCCTCTTTCCCTCATCCGTCACTTACCAACTAAATTATTTTGCTCTCCGGCTGGGCCTGCGCTTGATATCTCCTCATACCTCTACTATCATCCAACTAGCCCAGGAATCTATCAGTCCCCGTCAGTTGATCCCCCATAAATCGGCCAACTGGCCATCAGATAACAAAATGTCCACTGCCCAGTTTCTATTGAAACGATAACCGTAGCACGAAGATGGAACATCCCTAAGATCGTCGCACTACTGATCTCTTTTAGATCTTTCTGATCACCTGGGTAGCCAGCAATTAACTCGACTGTACCCCCAGATTACCGTACTAACTGAACGATTTTAATAATTGGCTTGTCCATTATTTATCCCTATACTCACGCCTGCTGACGCGATATGACGCACCTCACATGGCTGACCGGTGGTCATTATCCTATAAACAGAGTTTTAACCCATTGCAGTGGTCTTTCTGGACCGCAGAGTGGATTCCTGACAACACTCACCCCAAGCCCCCCTAAGGTCTATTTCCAGTACTTCGTACAAACAGTTCAGTTCATTCCGCTGTACAATACCGACATAAATAATTTAAATCTGACCCTCGCCGTTGCCTCGCAAACCTACTCTCCCTATTTCGTCAACGGAGCCCCTTTTGGCCTGCCACCCTCACTATCCGCTACCTGTCATCAGCTGCAACCAAGGTCTTTACCATCCACCTGTGGACAACCAGAATTTGGTTAATAATTTTTCATCACGCATGCAGAAAATTTTATCATTTCACTCTGCAAACTTCTGCTTGGCAGCATCAATAGCGTCTGTCTCCAATGTTCCTTTTCTTCGACGGCTTCCTTTGAAAGTCCGCTCCTCGTCCATATGCCATTCATGCTTATCGAAAGTTCACTGCAGTCCTCGTGGAGGTTTTTGCTCTCAAGCGAATTTCCACGTGACACCGAAGTCACCTATACGAAAAGGTTTGTCTTATCACCACATATGGCTCACTTGCATTTGTTTCAATGATTGTCCCCATTATTAGTTACTCAGTGTTGAACTAATCTTCTATATACCCCTGGTATCTCTGACTGTGAATTTATAACCTCATATGGACTTCATTTTTAACCGCGTCCTTTGATGACATTCATACCCGGCTACCCGTTAGTGATCGTCTGAAAATCTTTTCTTTTCTGGATGCCTTGGACCGTCGCAGTCAGTTTTCGGCACCCATGAGGCACACTATGTATGATTTCTGCCCAAGCCGTTGTTCGTGTTGTGCTGTCCAAAGCCTGTTGCTTTACTGGTCCTTGCAATCACTGCACTTTTTTTACATTCCCCAGTATCGTTCATATCAGCATTTCCTTGGTCGTCCAGCTTCCCACTACGCCCTCCTCGAAGTTGACACTGGTTAATAGTTCCCACATTACCCACCACCACTCTGGTTCACTCAAACACTGCTCAGGTTTATCGTTTTACTTCCGCTACCAAGCGATTCTTTAATTTCGAAAATGCAAATACCCCACATCGTTATCTACTGCTGTTTTCTGTGATCATGCATAGTGCATGTGTCTTAGTCACGTTCAAGGCATATACCATCATATTTCCTAATATTATTTGAATCTTTTTGAGGTACCTAGGTCTGACGAAAAGCTGCGGCAAACTGAAATTGAGCAGCGGTTTTTGTGGCTGGTTTGAATCCAATCTGCCAAACATTTTAAACAAACTTCGAGTCGCCTTTTTCTACTTCGTTCGTGCCGTGGTTCTGTAGGCCAGCGCTCGATGACACACTTCATTTTTGTCTCCTATGGTTATCGAGCCGCTGCCGACCCAGTCCTTCCGATATTTGAGGCCTGAGGCCCAACTTCATCGGGTTTTGCCTACAACGAAATAGCTCTGCATCCTTCATATCGCCAGAAGAGGAGTTGCGCCGATCGAAGTCACTCGTTAGGTTTACTCGGCTGAGATTGACGCCAATCGCTAAGGTTTGTTCTTTGCGTAGGCTGTATCGGATCCGCTTGCTTTGGGCCTACTTCTCTGCTTTGAGCAGTAGCAAGACTCTACGGAGAGCTTCCTGAATTTTCATCTCCCCCAGAAAAATGTTAGATGGGTAAGCTCCGGATACCTTCGTCTTGTCTCAACCAAGCCTCCGTAATTTTATTCACTTCCGCTTCTCGTGTATGGACCACCAGTTTCGCCCGCATTTTTCCCACGCTGGCTACGCGTGTAAACAGACCAAGTAGCTACAGCGATCCCAGGGGGATTCTCAGTTAACCAGGGGGTCCAGCCACTTCGAAACTTAATTCCGAGCCACTTTTCAGTTTTGGGGTTTGAGTGGGGGTTGTTTGTAGGCCCTTTGCTGAAGGTTATCTCGGCCGCGCTTACTTGCTGCCGCTGGATATATGCCTAGACTGGGGTGCTTGAATTAGTTAACACTCTGGTCTTGGTGAATTGCAGTTTCCCATGAAAGCTTTCTGCCCTCGGGATCTGGGGTGGGGAGTCCAGACGAGGCACTCTCCGTCGGCGACTCCTATCTGGCTGTGTTCAGAAGTGGCGATCTTTGAGTATTTAGGGCTTTGGCTGCGGAGCTAGACATGACTTGCACGTCTGTCTTGAGAATCACTGTTCCTTTTATGGCGGTTCTGACACGATCGGCTGACATCAGAAAGATATCAATATGCCTGAGGTTAGCAAACTGCGGACCGCAAGATCTAACCAACAATGCAAGCAGAATAGTCGGAGCCAGACCAACCGCAAGCATGGGCGAAGAAGCAGGTTACTGCGCCGATTGCAGAAGGTAACTGATTGATAACGGTATAATTAGACTGGGAACAAGACACAAGCGAAAGACATGATCACGGAGTACATCCTACCACAGCTTTAGGAAATGTTCACAGATTTCAAATATAAAGTTGGTACATCCCAGTAACAACGCACTAAAACCAGCCAGCCCTTAAATAAAATAAAATGGGAAAGGTTACCACGGGGAGTGAAAAGTGGTTTCGGTTTCGAGAACAGGGTTTTGTGGAGAGTTTGCCCAGAAGCAAGGCCGCCGGTTAGAGGGTTATTAAAGTGTGGGGAAGATGTGGCATACACAAGAATGGTTTGAACAATGGTTCATTGGAAGATCAAAGATAAACTGGGAAGTATGGAAAGAAATACATGGATGCACCGGTTGGTTGCCAGAAGGATCGATGTCGAAAGACCGGAGAGAGATATCCGTTAATTATTGCCCGGACACGGTGGAGAGTGAGAGCAACGTCAAATCGCAAGTTAGAAAGGTCAGCGACGAATGGAATGGTTTTTCGCCGATGTCATTTGGAAAATTCCTCAGACTGGTACGCGGCGATACGGAAACCTAAAGAAGGAGTGGGCCTGTGAGTTCATATAGTTTTATTTTAGTTGTCCCTTTTTAGGTAATTCCATTGCAATATCGAGTGAACGACGTTACACTTGAAAGTGGGCATGGAGAGAAATACTTCACAAGGAATGGAACGTGCTGTCGAAGCGGTGTGGATGATGGTTGGGCACTTGGCTAGGGATTTCAAATGGAGTTCGTTGAAGAGGCAGACAGCTGGAACGAGAAGGTAAAACAGATGCTTCAAAGCTAAATGGGGAGATAAGATGCTGGTACGCAGGTCCTATGGCAGTGGTTCTCAGAGGACCAGACTCGAGGCGACGATAGATATCGTTGGATGTAAGGAAAATCGGTTCTGGTTACTGAACGATAGAATATAGAGACGTTTTGGCCTACAATGAGTGAGTGGTATTTGGTTTCTGGGATATCTGGATGAGCTCTTAGGTTTTGTGTTTCGGGGGAACTTTGCTATGCAGCTTGTATGAGTTCTGTTGTAATATACAATGACTAGTTTTTCCCCTGGGGGGATTGCGTGTATTCTACCTTCAAAGCACGGAGAGGGAGAACAATGAGCAAACGGGTCAGGTAATTGCCTCACAGGATTCTACACCCACGATTTAGAGCACAAATACGGCCACCAACAGACTGCTCACTACTCTGCTCCTCTCAGAGGAAGAACGCTGTCCGCAACGTTGTATATTCCGTTATCACTTACAAATCAAGATTGTTCATTTCGGCAGTACTCGTCATCAAGCAAGAAAACTCAAAAAGTCGCTACCCATCAGCAGGGTCTTCATGTAGTAGTTCGCTTGGATCAGCCTTCCTCTGAAGAGAGTTGCTTGTTTCCGCTCTGCCACAACTCTCCAACCACCCCGTACTTTTATTCGCTCTGCGTTCTTCAGCCATTTTAAGGGCCATCTGTTGCTGCATTATGTACCCCCTTTATTGACGCTACACCAATGTTTGACCGACACCACATGTCACCCCTGCAATAATCACACAGTTAGGTCCAATCTTACCTGTTTTCGTCGATCCTTTCCTTCATATTCCCTCGTTCAACAACTTTTGCTAACAGCCATCACTTCTGTGCTTTCAAAGTTGGTCCCCTTTTGCTGTTGTTCCCCTATGTTCACCTGTCATAAAAAAATTCATCAGGGTTTATCCAAGTTCATTCCGCATCATTGCCCCAGCCCTGTCTGTCTCGTCCAACCACTGCTACTTCCGTATTCCATCTCTTTACTGCTATTCGCTCCTGCCGATATATAAACATGCATGTATATTTTTGTATCCACCTATTTTCTCTGCCTCATTTGGGTGTTTTTTCCCACAAAGCCACCGCCGCCCATGATGTGCGTTCATTGTGTCCACAACTGAGCCTCACATTACCCGTGTCTTGATCCTACTCACATTTCACGTGTGGTATTGCTAGCTTCCTGTGTTCGAATTGACACCATCCGTTTATTTCAATAACGCATAGTTCATGGCTACCTAGTCTTCAGCTATACAACTCAATATTTTGTTCTTCTTTTCTTCTATTCTTTTTCCCCTTTTTCTTCATCGTTTCTCGTAAAGGCAGTTTCTCATGCCGATTTTCAGTCCCCCTCATGTAAAACCCTCAGGTCCTGTTCTCCCGCACTTGGCCCGGCCAGCGGCTCCATCTGACCTCGACCACCAAATTTAACTGGCCCATATTTGAATCCAACTCCGGGTTCACTTAAACTCCCACATTACTCCCCAGTGTGCATACATTTATCTCCCTCTCATATCTCCCCCATTTCCTCCTACCCCCCTTTGTATTACGCATTTCCAAATATTCCACGAATTTTGTCTGTCATTTTTGTCGCTTGTTGAATTTTGATCATGCGTAAGGCATGCTTCGGGAGTCTGCGAAATAAATTATTATTATTATTATTATTATTAATAAAATACGGGTAAGTGGAACTGCATGTGCACAGGCTCACTAAGTGCATCAACAGTAACCTACACTCACAAAAAACGAACGTCAATACAGCCGTTGACACCTTGCTCACCTTTTAGCACTCCGCATGTAAGGTACCAACGTAGTCCAGAGAGTAACCTGAGAGAGAGCAAAAAGTCAAAAGTGCCAGTGGTTGTCGAAAGATGGTTAAAGTCGGTAGAATATGTGAGCGACGGTTTATGTTGAAACAACTTCCATCACGACCCAGTAGTGCGACACCCGACACGATAGGATCCGGGGGAGCTAAAAGTTCGACGCTCCGCAGGAAAAGCGGCCAAAAATGTGATTTTCAATTGGCAGAATCCAGTTTTATCTAAGGCGAGAGACAAACGATAAACATCCCCGTGGCACCGAACAACATACAAACAGCCTACAGCTAATTGCCAACCAGTTGTGTTCGTCTACAGCAATTTTTGGCCACGAATCTAAGCATTCAAACTCAGTCAACTCCGGGCCGCTACAACTAATCTCCAAGATAGAGCCTAGCCGATGGGCACCAAATGCAACTAATCAGTAGGAGGGAAGCAGCACGGATGTTACGAGTATATTTTGGCCAAGAGAGGTATAATCCGAGATGGCAGGCAAATAAGTGATTGGAGTTGAGCGAAAAGTATAACATCTGCTGGAAACTATCGTTTCCATAACCTACTTCATAATACTCGGGAAACTGCACTTTTCCTGAAAGTCTCCTTATATGCAGGATACCTGTATCTACAGTAGCGTGTTTTCGGCCCTTTATCCATGGCATCAAAACACTGATCTGGTAAATACTCGACGTTGGATTTAGCCGTTCCACTTTCCACTGCCAGGATATTGGAGGTGTCTGGAAACACATTCAGTGAAAAAAAGGTGCTCCTGTTTAGACGATGGTAATTTACGACTTTGTCCCCGTAACCGCTTCTTGTCTCGAACCCAGCCGTAATTTTGGCTTTTGTTTCATATAATACTCCGTTTACTGGTGGCTCATTTACCTTCTTCTTCCCGTTACGAAACATAGCCGAATAATCTGTTATGCAGAAATCTGAGCCCCGATCAAATGAACCGATGCCAAGCTTTTAGTTTTCCGACATAGAGCCTCATCAGACTGATGCCTCATTTGACCGACTCTGTGAAGCCTTTGCCCCGTGAGGGCCTCTGTTGGTGGTTTATAGTCGAGTGCTCAAATGTTAAGGGCAGCGCGGTACATAACCGAAACTTCCCAAAGATCTCACTGGTTCGACGCTCTTGGGGCTTGTGGAAAACTCTCTCAACCTCGCCGAAAAACCATTCCTCCTAACCATCGGATTGTGGGTGATGCAGTGGAGAACAAGGGAGTTGAATTCAGTCATCAAGGCAAAAGAAGCTAAAGGATGCTGCTGTAAATTGCAGGCCTGTTTTCGGATACAGTGATGTGTGGTAACTCGTGTTATGCAAAACCGTCGTTTGCGATGGCGTAAAGTAAGCCCAAGACCACTCCAAATAAGCATCTACCAATAATGCCTAAAAGAAAAAAGCCGGGGTTGTAAATCTGTCTGAGAACCTCAGGCGGGGATCGACAAATAGCTATTGCTGGTATCGGCAGAAAAACCGGTTAGGTTAACTTTCGGGGGCTCTCCTCGGATGCTTAGTGCTAACTCAGTATTTCGCTTTACAGGCCAATCGGCCATCGTCGGATTCATGCCAAATGTAGGAATATCCTTATACTCCAGACTTTTCGAGTTTACTGTGATCTGCCAGGGTAGCTCTGAGTTATACTGATGTTTAAATGCAAACATTCATACACACGTTCCAAAAGTGGACACAAGTGATCACGATATGTGACAACTTTATTCTTGAAATAACAATTTTCTCCGGTACAACGATGCCTTCTGACTTTGACACGTTCTGGAACTTATTTACCTGAAGATCTGAATACGTTCAATGGACGGTGGTGATTTTTTTCCACGCCACCCGAATTTTTCCCTTTTTCAATGAGTATATTTCCGTTCAGTTATCAAGACGCACTCTCCCGCTAATTCTTCCCTCGTCCTAGTTAGTTTAGATACTGACTTAGTGTGCCGTATAGACTGATTAGTACACTACAAAATTGGTGAGCCAAAAGTGGTTTGAACAAGCGGCCTTGTTTTTAAGACACTAGCCTTTATCTTTCTGGTCCAGATAGTGTACACTGGGCAATGTCTGGCGGCGAATCCACAGATATTTAATCGGTTTCCTTTAAGCCGCCCTCATTTGCCGTGTCCAGTCCTCGAGTGTGGCTTGGATAGTATTTACTACTTGACCCGTGACCCGCGAGTGTGCTCAATTTTCCACTTTGTCTAAATGCTCCTTTCAGGTGTCACCGCTGAAGTATAGCATCCTCTGAACCCCATTCCATCAGAAACCGTCTACAACTTGCTCAAGGGGGCGGTGATTGATCTAACCAAGAGATCGGTTAGAAAATGCTTTGTGAGCTGTTCACTCCGGTCGAACTCGGAAACGAAGCGCCAGCTCAGCTAGCGCGAATTCTGTCCCTGTTTGCTAGATGTTGAAAGGACAAAGCCATTTTCCGGGAGATATATAGTCGACCATTTACCTCGTCCGATTAAACAGGTATTGCCAAAAATGGAGCTAAATAACCCTCTTGACAAAAGGGGCTGAATATGCAGATAGAGTAATGAAATGCCTTTCCGCTGGTAGGCCTGTTCACAAGACGCAGCCCCCCTCAAAAATTATTGTGACGTCCGCCGAAACCAATGCAATGCGTAATTCCACCGTAGAATCAGACAAACCGTCCTGGACAAAATCGGAAGATTTTGCCTAATTCTGGAGCCACATGTCTTCAGTGGTGCCTTTACAATGGTACTGTGAATATGAAAAAGGTGGTAATAAGAGCAATAAATAATTTCGCGGAAAGCCCGAAGCATACTTGATAGCAAGATTAGATTGTAAACACGAGATCATTATGGTTTACCTGCAGGATAAAAGGTAGATTTGTAAAACCGCGACTAAAATGGGAGATATACTTCCACGAAATGGAATGATAATTTCGCCCGAAAGAATTGAAGATCAAGGCCAGGTAGTACAGCAGCCAGGAGAGAGCGAAGGTGGCTAAAACTTGCGAGCATAAACAGGGAGAAGACAAAATTAGACTGCACCAGTTGAGAGCGAAATAGTAAAAAGGGCAATTTCTCAGAGCCGGCCATTGTTGCGGAGGACGGTAAAGAACGATAAGAAGCTGCCAAAATGGATACGGCTGGGCATCCACCGAGAAACAGGGAGGACAAACAGCGGTGAAATAATGAACGTTGATCAACAGGATCATTGGTGGCTTCTCTGGGAGAGCGATTGAATATCAAACTTTATTCGAAAACGATTACAGATCAAAAGGCAGTGTAAAATATGATAATAATATTATTTCCGGCTCATTTCTGAGGGGTCCGAAGCAAGCCAGGTGCATGACCGAATTCTCATAGAAGATTACATGAACAGTTATCTTGTGATTACGTAGAAAAAAGTATGAATAACGTGGGATAAATAAACTCAATATAGATACATGTGAGACGATGTATGCAAAACAGGAACTAGTGGAGGGGGCTTTAGATAATCCAATTAATAAGTCGGAATTTGTGCACGGCGAATCCAAAAGCCAGGGTAAATTGGTAGAGTCTGCCTGGTCAAGGTGTAGGAAGCTGAAAGTTGGAAGTTGGTAAACAGGAACCCCGAGGTAACGAACTATGGTTAGAACAGCCGTGTTAGCAAGAGACGGTAAAAAAACAAATTTACACGAGTTAAAATAAATGGATAGAAATGGTGCAGTTCTACGCTCTATAGAAGGCCGCTAACCGTTGTAGAACACAGAGTTCAACGCGAAGCAAGTAAAACAGGCCACGCAAACTGGGGCAGAAAAAAAGTGTTTCAGAAAAATTGATATTCGCAGGCTACGACGTACAGATGTTTTCAGAATAGACGCGTATCGAGAGAGACAGTGGGGCGATGCAATGGTGATGACAGTCGAAAAACTGAAGGAAGTGGAGTAAAAAATTTCCTAGCGTCAACAATGAAATGTGGAATATCAGCTAAAAAGTCATGGTGTGTTAGTTTTGTGGAAGTGGAACTTGATGGATATGAAGAGAGAAAAACCAGCCCCGGGGGCACGTAGTTTGTCAGTTGTGGTAGAAAGTTTGTGAAGGATTTAAGACAAGAAAATTTATCGAACGGAGGAAGTAGGAGCAAATCGATCAAATTGTGCTCAGTAAAATCATCGAAAGATGACGGTCACAATTGGGAGAAGCAGAAGAAATTGGGAATTCATTTGTAAGCAGTGATATGATGACGATGGAGAGGGCTAAGAAAGCGGAGAAGACGTGGTTACTGGGTGGTCATAGTAGTGAGCGCTTACAGCGGAAAGAGACTTCTGCATAACTGATGGAAAGTGGAGAAACACAGCTATCCGAAAAACTCAGAAAATCCTCTGTGGCGGAAAAATGTAATACAGGAGAGAGAGCTGGCCGAGGTGGCACAGGTAAGTGAAGGTTAGTTGGATATTGTGTCAAAGGTGAAACACCGCATAGGCCGAAGGAAAAGGAGGCCTCAGGGCGAGAAAACCTGAGGTGGAACAGCATTCAGGAGGACAATATGCGTAGCGGAAGTGGGAAGACGGGGATGTAAAGCAGCATGACTTCCGGCGATTGCACAGGAGGAAAGAACCGAAGCTGCCAATCAAAGCTTTTGGCTGATGGAAAGACCAAGTGTCATTCACAGAGCCAAGCACAAAATATACAGTGGTAACGAATCGATAATAAATTTGACCATAAGAGATTCAAAAGTTGGACGGCAAGCTTTGAAAACGGGGCATGGCCGTTAACAAGGATGGGGTAAGGGATGATAAGGGATAAAAGAACGAACACAACGGATAAAAGATCAAACCATGTTAGAACGGTGACGGTAGTAATAAGGACAGATATGGCTAGGTGTCCATAGGAGAAGGATAAATACGGAGTGGTTAGAGCATTGAAAACATCGGAAAATGAACCTATCATGGTTAAACGGAGCCGACGGAGGCAAACGATCAGCGACCGGTCATACTGAAAGCCGTGGGGCTGGGACTGCCCAAGCGCGAACTCTACGATGGTTGCTAGTGGAAGGGGCTAACTGTGAGCTGGACACCCAATTAGAAATCATCTCATGAACTGAACACAGGAAGTGTGGTCCACCAAACCAGCTGCGCCTGCACATCGTTGTGAACGGCCTGCACGCCTGATGTGCGCCGGCCAAGGCGGTTAATTGGACAGCGCCCTGCACCTTTAGGATTGGAGCCAATGTTCACTGATGATTTTGCGTGTGAGGTTTCGATCAGCAATGAAGGCATAAGATCCGCGATCAAATGGCCAGGTTGCGAGGGTTTCAGAGAGCAAAACTAGTGTTGCCGGAAGCTTATAAACGGCCATAAAGCGGCCCAATCCAGGATCTTTTGTTGGGTGCGATTATCGTGGTGCCAAGGCAGTTAGTCAACTTTAAGGGTGAAGTGCCCATTTGCGGATAACTGGAAAGAGAAAATAGATGGAGAAAGACAGTCGGGGTGTGCCCATGCTGCGAATTACCGGTTAAGGAGGACAGAGAGATACCAATAAGGGCAAAGCACAAGGTGTCTGAGGCTACGGGAGACAGGGGAATTGGGGTGTAGGGAAGTTAGGCCATTTTAACCCCGTTTACCCAGTACGGGAAGTTTCACGGCTAGTCAAGCGGTGAGAATTCAGTCAGATGGACGGGACTGTTCATCGTTTATTTTGTCCTGAGTTGGTGAAGTCGAGGCCAACCGTACGCTGGATTTTTAGGTATGAAGACATTAAGCAGCCTTAGTTCACAGGTGAAACTTAGATTCGGAAAGTGTTCCGACTGAAATTGGGACTTCGTAGGAGAAGCTCGAATCGTTATGGGCAAAACATTTCAGAACATGGAGTCGACAAAATGGAAAACAAGCGACCTCATGGACGATTCATCTATGGCAGTAGGCACAGTTAGGAGCCTATGCCGAAGTGAGTATGAGGTTCCACATGAGAGGCCTAATGGGTCGGGGAAAAAAGCTTATGCAAGAAGATGAAGTTTGGTTTCAAGTTGAAAAGACTGGGTGGGTCGAGATCCAGATGGTATCATTGTTCTCTATGGCTAAACGATGTGAGCCAACCAAATACTAGTTTTTTCAAAAGCCTCGGCGTGCCTCCAAGCGCAACTCTGTCAAATTTTGAAAATACGGGAAAAGTTGCTGGGCAGCATTCAAACAAATCCCTGATGTGGGGGTTGCAGGTGCTGAGGTTACTATACTGGGGGCGAAGTGAGCGGAAAAGCAGGGCCATTCCTCTTCTAGCCTTAGCCCCTCGAATAGCGGCAAGCTCAGAGGAGTTGAAGAGTGACAACAGCCGCCAATGGCAGAAATCTCCGTAGAAATGTTGCAGAGATTGAGGGTTGCATCATTAGAATTGAAATAGTGGACAATTTCCGTATCGTCTGGAAATAAGAATGGTGTGCCATGGTGTACTGGAACCAGTGAGTCAATAATATACACTAGAAATAGAAGGGGACCCATTACACCACCCTGTTCGGCGCCACTCGTAACAAGTCTCAAGTTAGATGTGTGTCCGTTGGTGAGGGCCACTTGAGAACGATAAGTGAGATAGGATTGCAACGAAAGAAGCAGTGGATCAGTAGTACCAAATAAACTCAAATAAGCCATGCAACTGCAGGTGTGGAACATGATCGAAATCCTCCCAGAGATCTAGGTAGACAAGGACTAGTGCCTGCCCATCATCAATAGCTTCAATGACTAGGTTAAGGAAGTCGAACAGACATGTGGTGCAGAATCGCGATTTGTGAAGCCCATGCTGCCTACTGCTAAGAAGGTTTGAAGCGAGGATATGGACTGTGATGCCGTCTTTAACAATGGTCCCCAATATTCTGGAATTGGCAGGATTATGGCTATTGGGTCGGTAATAAGCGAGTTTGTGGAAGGGCCACTTTTTCGTGTCGTGGAACAATGACTGAAAGCTTTCAATTCAACTGGACCATGCTGGACTAGGATGACAAACTGAGTGGGTTTAGCAATAAAAATGGAAGGTTCAATCCACCGGTAACGATTGTGGCTGAGGATTACCCACCTGGTCTGGGACGCGCAGGTTCCTCGTAGCATGGAACCAGTCTGAAAATAATGCCTGCATTAAGTTTTAGGGTAGACAGAGAAGAGCTGGTGATAGCAAGAGGGTTTAAGGAAGTTATATGTGAGGTGAAGGCTAAAAATCAGCAAAACCAGGGTTAAGTGCCTCAGCGATATCGGAAGGAGAAGTGGCCCAAGTTTTACTTGGTAACACGGAGTATAGAATATTACTTTCCGCTTTTGAATGCTTAGGTTTGTGTGGTAGTGAGAGTTTCCACCCTTCATAGAGGTGTCTCAGGGCTTTGATTTCTTGACCACGAGGCGGGATTTCCTTCAAATCGTGGAGAGTATCAGGAATATGTGAGAGAAGTTATAAGTCGAGGTTTTGAAGGTATGGCCTTTGCTTCCCAAGATACGCTTGGTGGAAGGAGGCTAGTTCGGATTTCCAAAGAGGAGAGTTCTGGATGGTGGGACGGAGCTTCGAGGGGCAGTTTTCCATGCAAAGGTAAAAGTGATCAGCCACCGGTAGGCGGTCATCCGGTAAAATGGCTGCTCTGAACTTGGTTACGGATGAGAAAGGGGAGAGGGGTTCAATTCAAGAGGAGAGAAGTGTTAACTGGAGTCAGACTTCTAGATGGATGAGGATGGAATGGAATATGACCCACTGTTATCTTGTGGTAAATGCCCGGAAATTTACGCACAGAATCGAAAATATGGAAATGCTGTGAGTGATTACAAGATCTAGAATGTCAACGTTTCTGGCGGGGGTCTTACCGTATCGCAACAAACCCCGAATATGAGAGATGGAGACGAATTCTATTAGGTTTGGAGGTGCTGTAAGTTTCGTTTAGGCTATTTTAGGCCGATTTAAGTCACCGGCTGGGATTTTCCCTGACGAGGGTAGCAGTAAAAGGTAATCACAGGCTTCGAATAAAGGGGATTAGCACATACTAGCAGAGCGGGGCGGGAGACAGACACTACCAACTTGCATGACTATAAATGAAAGTTGAATTGTGGGACGCATAGAATGCGGAGTCAATTCGAGTACAGTGCGTCTAATGGGAGGTGCCTGACGAGGCCGAGCTGCACGTAGACCAGGCACCCACCTCCGAGTCTGTCAATCTCAATAGCTCCAGAAACTTGTAACTCTCAAGTAGAATTTCGCTCACAGACGTGTGTTTCGTGATCCAGGTCTCAGAAATAAACATGATATCAGGACTGAATATCACTAAATATTGGTTTATGCAGGGAAGTTTGTTTAAGGTGGACCGGGAAATAAATAACAACACCCCACACTGAGAACTGTTTCGATAATTTTGCCGTTCAACAATCGGAACTTCAATACTCTCCTATTTGACTGTTCCGGGCCTTGATTTTCTGAATCGACAGGATAAATCTTCAAAATAAGATCCCCTGATAGAAGCCTAGCTGATCATATGCAATCCACAGTACGCCCATGAGGCACTTACAGATGGCGAAGAAGAAACAGTGTCCGTCCGTTGGCTATCACTTGGAAGGACGGAACCAACGGCGGAAGCCCGACCGGAAATCCACAAGATCTATCACCCTCCACAGCTCACCAAGCTGTCTTAGGGGACAGCTAGCGAAAGGAATGAATTCGTGAATGGACTCTATACCACTGTCGAGGAACCAATTCAAATAGCTTCCGATCATTCTGGCCGGCTAGGGCAACAACAAAGAGTAAACCCCCTAACTTGCGAAACAGAAAGACTTAGTTATATGCAGAATCTGGTACACCGAACAAAACCACTATCATTTTCAGAACTCTGAAATAATCACCTTTGATTACCGACGGGATTATTGTTGTGACCCATCACTGAGTGCCTCAATTGATATTTCAGCCACCGTGCGCTTCTTATTAGTCAAACAAAGCTCTCAGTATTACCCTCTTATGCTGCTATTTAGAACTCCTAATCAGCCGCTATCATATTCATAACACATTTGTCTTGGTGCACGGGTATTTGAGCAATTCAAAAGTCCAGACCCTTCTGATGGCTTAGCCACTGGTTACTTTTGCACTAAGGAGCAGTAAGTTTCGGTTAATCGTGAGGAATTTATCCGATGCTCTTCTAAACCAGCGGTTGGATGTGAAACTGTGTAGGTCCAACGGTAGTTTATTTCATAAAAAAAAATACACTCCGATAATCTAGAGTAGACTAAGGCCAGCGTTGGTAACAAACTTCGTGGGTACAAGAACCCCATAAAGTAGTGGATATCCAGAGGCGGACGAAAAGTGTAATGGATTAGAATTTTATGGCCAGCCTAGGAGGATGTTATACAGAAAGTTAAGATTTAAGTCAATACGGAGAAGCCAAAAAGAGTCCAATTCAAAAGTAAGCACCGTTCGTTTTAACCGAGGGTTGTGCTCCATCCACAACATCGCCCGGTGGATCTCCGTTGAACGGATCCCATGCCAAGTCTGTCTGAATTGCGTACACTAGAAACAGGCAATATTCTGGTAAAGGTCTGGGATGAGATCCACAGAGGGGACGGATGCAGTCTCTTTGTTGGAAGGAAGAATATTTTAGGTCCAGGCGCTTTATGGTTTTGGTGATTTGGAGGGCAAAATAGTTGATAACAGCTTAAGCCGAAGTCTCGGACAATTTTTGCTAACAACGGATGACCTACAGGTGGCTTGAGACCCGGAAGGCCGGTTGCCTTTATTTAAAAGTACCTCAAAGTCGTCAGCAGACGAATTCATCTGCCAAGTTTGGCATCATCCATCGAACGTAGATAAGTCTTCAGAAATGTTAACGATGGCGGGGGCTGAGAGGTCCATTTGAAGTGAATGTGAGGACTTGATTTCGTAACCAAAAAGAAGTGCGATACCATAACCCATTGAGACAAATAAGCCGCTTATATCCATGGGGAACCGCAGAGAACCACAAAAGCTACCCTGTATAACACTTTTTGTAACAGGTTAGGGATAGGAAAAGATTCCTTCCATTGATATAATCTGAAGGCGAATAAACAGCCAAAAAGTGATTCGAGGTACTGGAGGTACGGTGAAGGCGGGGAGTCGGGTTATAGCCAAAACGTGAGGATGCGGCAAGTGGTCAAATGAATTTGACGTATTGGAGTAAAATGCTTTGAAAGCCATTTCTTTCTACGCCGTCCCGATGAGGCGATTGGATAAATTTGTTTGGCACGTGGAGCAAGATCTTGACCGGAGGAAACCGTGTATTCAGGGGCAATAAGGTCAAATTTGAGAAGGTATTTCTCAATGTGTTCCTTGAGGTTTTTCCACTGACCGACAGAGATTAGTTCCATGGGTTATGGGACGGTAGTTTGCCAAGGCATGCAGTGGGCCTTTCCCAATGACACAACGTTTTCACTCTGTTAGCTCCAGACTGGAATTTATCTTTAGGGTCAACAAATTGTGTATTAGGTAAGCTAAGTCAGTAATCGGTCATCCTTCAGGTTGTGAATAGGATGACGGCCAGAAAGTGTTCAATAATTTTTGATAATTGAAGCGTTAGATTCTGCTACGAAAATCGTTCAAGCAGGAGCTGGAGAAAGATGGGGGACAACATCAGCGTTGGAGGTCAAAACAGAGATAACGAGTGACTGGAATACCTTGGCAATGGAAACGGGATTAAAGAAGAATAAGTAGCCGGTTGCTACTATGATCGGAAAATCTCTATGGGTATAAGACTTTCCGGCTTCGTGCAGCAATGACAGCCGATAAGAACTTTTCGGGTGTGGAAGAGCCTTTCGTTCCAGGTTGGGCAATTCGGTTCCTTCAAGCTTTTGTATGGTAGAAGTGATGTGAATTACCTGAACAGAAAATGCAATTGGTAGTGTTATGAGTATTCTGGAGTTTGTCATACTTCCCTCGCAGGAGGATGATGCAGGATCTCCTCTTCCCCAGTTGCTGGAGGAGGAGGCGGGCAATTCTCTAAAGACGCCCGGAGAACTGTGCACGGAATCATCGGCGGCGCTTCGCGGGTCGCCAGAGAGGACAAACTCACTACAGTCGGCTTGTCGAACGGTTGTAAGGAGAAGCTTCTAACAACAGAGATGACTGGGTTTGATGCAGCCTGCTCTCAGGTTAAGCTCCGGGTGGGCGGAAATGCGACAGATCACCTTTTTGTGATAGCTACTCGGAAAATTTCGAGAGAGTGAGCTGAGTATGTGAGGGATGCCACGGATGGAAGTCGGACTTCAAGTGCTGTGTTTCTCATAGGAGAGAGGCACGTTGAACAAACCTCCCACCGTTTTACTTGACGCAAGTAGTTTAAGGTAGCTAGTGCAGATGAAGATGGTCAAGCTATCTTAGGTAGGCTAAAGCCATTAGCAATAACCTTTTAAACCTGAGGGCTCCAGTGAGGGGTATTCAAAAGCATCGATTAGATAGAGGCATTCAGAGACGGTTTTACTTGATGGAGGTTAAACACATCCAATAATAAATTGTGAGCTGGGAATGTAGAGGACAAGCCAAATCAACTCGAGACTAATGTCAGGCAGGTGGTGCTGAAGGGTTGTTGCCGCAAAGGTCTGCTTGGCAAATGCCAAACAACCTTCACCAGTCCGGGTTTTCCTATTTGCTCTGGAGATATTGCATCTTACAAAATACGTAGCTCCCACTGGAGCTTGTTCAGTTACCCACAATTCAGTAATCCAGATGATATCGTATTCGGAATTTGTGGCCACATGTTGTTGGCAACGAATTTTGTTTTGTGATTGATAGACTCTAAAGGAACGAACAAGATACTGTTAATAACAATATTATTAACGTCATATTTCTTTACAGTGCTCAAAATACACTCCAGGGGCAATTGAGACTCAGATTGGTCAAGTCGGTTATGTGACGCAAAAATGCTTAGATCTGTGGCCTTAGTTCAAGACTCATGAGAGGGCGGCTAATCAGGATCAAGTATTGGAGGGTTTCATCCACAGGCTCTTTGGTAGCCTAGTGCGATGGGGCATGGGGGAGGGCTGGCGACGCTACGGTGCTGGCCTGTGCTGAAATGCGATGTGGGAGTATCCTCTGCGATGTGGAGGGGTGACTAGAATGTCTCTAGTACTTCTGATGCCAACTCGGCGTGAAAGGGCACGGGAAAGGGTGCCAAGTGGGCCAGGGGCCTCACCTGCATCAGACACTTGGTAGGTTGAGGCCAACCGGGAGGATGTGAAAAGGAGATGGAATAGGGGGGCGCGATATGGCAAGACGAAATATTGGGAATGGCAGTCGCAATGGAGTGGTCAGGAGGGGTAACAGGGCGTGGCGGTCAGGGTAGTCGAAGTTTCTGAAGGACCAAAGAGTTCAGGCCTTAAGGAAAAGGTGATGTTGGCGGCAGATACGTGGGGAGTAAGTGGGTTTTGTGTGATTTAGGATTCTCCTAAGTTAAGTCGGGACCTGCTCCAGCATAGATTTCATAACTCCTGGTCCTCGGTTTGTGACACGAGTACCACTACACTCGACAGCGCGCAAAACAGCAGAACTCAAACCATTGGAGTGGGATAAATTGTTTACTGAAGGAAAGAAACGGCATGCAGACGATGTGCACGGGCCCATCAAGTGGAGCCACCGAATTTGGTAATTGCTCGGACAAGCACTTTTGTTGGTCTTCGTAATCGTGTGTCGTACAGGTATCTCTACATATGCCTCCTAGAAGGCGGACGCATGTGGGCCTCGACCGGTAATGGGTGTGTCAGCTTCGGTAACGGGGACGATTTTCATGCCCTAGCTGCGGTAGAACACTATAATGGGGGCCGAAAAAGCCGCACTCCATGACACACCAAAGGCAGTGCGTCGATGGCAAAATTACGTCCTCCTTAGCATTGGATCCTGTTTGCGACCTGGGAGTGGTGGCTATGTTGTTGTGTTTGTCGTTGTTGGCACATCCCAAAGTTTCCTTCGTTTGTGGCTTCCGCCTTTGTAAACAAGCCAGTTCTCAGAGTCAAGTGAGTCCAGTCGCTGTCCAACTAGCGGTATGTTTCAGCCATGCGAGATCTTGGAATTCTAAGCGGTTATATTCGACAAAACGAGCTGGAAGGCAAGAAACTCAAGGGAGCTGCTCCTCGGAGAGCTGACGGATATTCGACTTAGGGTGACATGCTGGCGTGATGCAGGCTGCAGCCACATCCGTCGTGAGGAATTACGTGGTCCCGAAGTCAGACGTAACTATTTTATGTGCAAGTGAAGTGCGGGCAGTAAGCTTAAATATGTACAACTGTGACAAATTCAGAAAATCTCGTAGGGTGACATAGCTCTCAGCAGCGTCGTTTCTCCTGTTGACGAGTGCAGCCCTATCTTCCCGGAAGTTTGGTATTGCAACCGGCTGGGGTGTAACGGGTCCCAACTCAGGACGGCTAACCGAGGCTTGTGGGCAGGTGGAGTCTTTAAGCAGATCGTTCAAGTGGGTTCCACCGAAAAAAGGCTAGTTTAAGGTAGTCCACACTGATGGCATTTTGCCTGCCTGCGACTTACGCCACGTATTTCTTTTCCCTTTGCTGGAGGACGCGGAACGGGCCAGAGTAAGCCGCTTGTGGTGGTAATTACTCTGCATCCATCCGCATAAACACGTGGCCCGTGGCCATTAGGGTGTTAGGTAAGTAGGAGTTTATAGTATGTTTACCTGGCGGGGTGAGCTTCAGCATCCGCATTTGGTTTGGCAACCCTTCTCTGAAAGCCCCGTATTCAAAACTCACAGGTGGTGATGGAGAAACCATCTCAGCTGGAAATCGTAATTTGAACCGTAAACCAGTTCGGCCGAAGCAACATCCACGTCGAATTTACCGGTGTTACGCAGTCCTTAGAGAACCGTCGGTAAAACTTTGCACCATAAAAGGCTATCACAAGCACGAAAGGCAACCCTCAGTGGGTGATGGAATCGCTCCACCATGCCTTCGGCCTGAAGATTAGGAATTGCAGTCGGTAGTCCTAATAGCAGTACAACCTGACTGACCTACTCTACCGGTTAGAACCGCTTTTGTGGCTTCCTTCGAGGTAGAACGGGGATCAAGTGTGGCCCGCAGCCAGCGATTAAAAAGATCCTCGCATGTCGGAGTGTAGACACAGCTTTTGGATGGTGTAAGGGACCCCACGAGACACATATGCACGTGACGAAAACGCGCGTTAGGCCCACAAAATGTGATTAACATGGATTTAGTGTGGAAGTGTATTTCAAAGCATTGGCACTGAAGGCTGGGTGGGGCCCAAAGAAATGCGTCATCTTTCACGCAAGGATAAACGAATCACTTGCTGGTTAGTTTCCCTGAGGCAGATACACCAGAATGCGATAAGTCATGGAGGCCTCCAAAAACTGTCCAGCAAGAACCGGCGGGAACTATTGGCCTAGATCGACCCTGCGACACGCCGCAAATTATAATAACTTCCGTTGTTGGAGGGCCACCGGTATTAGGTGCGGGAAGCTGCTGCTTCTGAGGAGCTCGACCTCAAGTTCTTTTGTTGGGCTGCAGCGGGCGCTTCTAGGTATTCGCTCATGGATATTCGGTCGCCCATTCTGTGGACACGTTGGAGGGCATCTGCTACGGGATAATGTGCCTCAGAGAAAATTCGAATGTCCTAAGTAAACTTCGGAAAGTAGTCTAAGTAGCGGATCTCGCGTGGTGGTTATCGATCAGAAACCGACCGCAGAGCAGAGGCTAGTGGTTTACCATCTATGAACACGGTAGAATTTTGACATTCCGTTTATGTCGGAAGTATCGGGTACCCAAAGAGATAGCCAGTGGTCCTCTAACGGAAGCAGTAATCAGGATTCCGCAAGTTGGAGAGGCTTGAAAAAGAAAGCAATTGGCTGCCAGGAACTGTTCACGAACTATTGCAACACTGTTCTAACAGCAGTGTCCGAAGCTTCATTCCCCTGCGCCCGGGGGGGGGGGGGCAGAAGGGTCGGGATGTGAAAGGAGTGCTGTGTTGGCGATTACCTCCCTGATCGAAGTAAATGCTGCCTGTGTCACGTCGGCAAAAACGAATTTCCGCATACCTGCACATAAAGCATCCGTTAAAGGCAGCATTATCTCGGCGCAGAGGGGGATAAACCAGCGATAAAAGTTAACCAAGCCGGAAAGTTGGAGAAATTGCCAGTAATATTGGGACTCGGGATAATCGGCAATGGCAGCCACCTTGTCAGGCAGGGGCTGTATCTTAAAGGCTAAGATTTCGTAGCCCGGGGATTTGATAGCTCTCCTACCCAAATAGCATTTGATAGGATTGTTGGTTACTTCGTTTTAGCTGAGGAGTTCAAAAAGGCCTGCAGGTGTGTGATATGTTCTTCTTCTGAATAACTTGCCACTAAAATATTGTCCAAGTACAAGTACACATTTTTCGACCCGCTTGTTGATTCGTGCACAAATATTTGAGAGGATTTGGCTGCATTGCTGAGCCCAACCGACACGCGCAAAAACTCGAGTGCCTGGAAGGAGTCTTGACAGTGGTTCTAGGGACGTCAGCCTCTGCTACATGGACTTGGTATTTGGACCTACCGAGTTTAGAGTCAGTGAAAACAGAGCAACAAGACAAAGAGCAGGTTGGATCTTGAATAGGTGGAACGGGGTGCCTGTGTGAGACGGTAATTTATCTGAGGTCCCTCTAGTCTCCGCAGGGGAGTCAGTCACCATTAAGTTCAGGAATTTTGTGAGGGGGCGAGGCACAAAGACTACCGGACGTGTGTTCCACACGTAAGTCAAGCTTGCAGCCAAACTCAGCATGAGCCACGTGCAGCTTGTCCAGTGCTAGGCGATAAGGCTGGCTCAATGCTGGGGTTCATTCAGTGACTAAATAGCGGGTGAAATTCGTGGTCACCACCGGGCAGGGTCCGGATTTTTTAGTATTGCCGGGTAAGCTGGACGGAGGTCGGCATAGGGTTGCTCGGCCTGAGGTTCGATAAACAAGGGCGTGATGTGAATCACTGAGGAAAACGAACCGGTTACGGAAGAAGTCTCTCCGACGACAACTCTCCGGAATCATCATCAACCAGGAGGTCAGCTTGGCCACGGAAGTCGATACCCAGTACGGGATAGGGAACGACTGCTGCTATAAGCACCCAGCGGAAGTTACGACGTAGGCATAAGTTGAGAATGATGGACTGATGACTGGAAGTGGCAGAAAGTGCCGTTGGCAGCTCAAAGTATTTCTACTGATTGAAAACATTGGGGCACCTGCTTCCTTTGGAATGACTCTAACTTACACTGGAGCAAACTGAGGGGTGGTGGTAGAAACTAAGACCGGGACATGCCAAGGATCGCTGCTATTATGGCTGACCACTGCGTTAGACCTCAGAATGCGTGGGGTTTTCTGGTTTCCCTGTTTGGCATCGGTAAGGCGTGTGGCGTACTACTTTTTCTACGTAGTACACTAAATTATTGTCAACAATATCTAAGACGACACTTGCAAACTAAGATGGGCGGAGGAGCACGTCGTGATAAAAAGGCCAAAAGGGCGTGTACATTAGGAATTAAAATAAAACAAAAAGAAATGACACAAACTCACAGTTGTTCGCTGTTCTTGTGATTAGGAAATGAGCGTTGAAGAGCCAATATCCGCCAATATCTTCAGTTCAGTTCAGTCTGACAGCCATTCGTTGAACAGAACAGGATGGTATTGAGCAAAGTGCCAAGGGACTCAGTAGAAGCTTCCAAAGTGTTTTGTTTTTCACAGTTAGTTCCGGCCGGTATAATTCTCAGACACGCCAAATCAGAAGATGAGACCGTGCCAAAATGAAAGATTTATTGACAGCCTTTTTGTATTGCGCGGTGATGGTGATCAAAAAGGTGTGTGTATTTAACAATAAACGTCGGTGTTACAAGGGAGTGTTGTAGAAAGGACTTTGGAAATCATGGAAAAACTGGGAAAAGCACAGGAACCTACGGGTTCAACCGGCAGTCCCGGGCATTCTGTAACGAACGGTTGTATGAAATCGCCCGAATACACTGCAGTTTCATTTTTCCTCAATATCACTCACTCACTTTGTTCTTATGTACAAACCTTTGATTGTTCGCGTCCAACGCGCTACTCTGTCATATCCTATTTTGGACCCGCGTGACGCACGTGCTTGTTTCCCGCACGCCGCAACTCGGTTTTCGTTTCCTGAATCCGTGTGATCGCATAATTTAGGTTCGTATGCGCTTCATGTTACCCCTCATTTATTGTTCTACCATCGTAGATTTATCGGATCAGCCGCGTAGTGATTTCGGGATCCATTTTGAATTTGACTACGTATTGCTTGGAAGCATGTATAACATTCTCCCCAAACCATTTGTAACATCGATTTTGCTTTAGGCCGAGATAGATTGATGAGGCGGTAAACAGAAGTCTTCTGAAACATCCTTGTCGGCCGTTTTTGTATCAAGTTTATGGTCTCTGCACGAAGAACAACTAGGAGCGGAAAAACGTCTGAAAGCTTGCTTTGAAGCAGCATTCAGAATGTCCTCGAAGCGTGTCTTTAAGGTGGAAGCGGACATCTGGGAGTAAATCGAGTTTGTTACGACAGTAATTAGCGGATGGTTTCGTTCCACAATATAGTCCGCCAGTTTTGCCGCTTTTGTGAGTTCGTAGTGACTAGAAACCTCTCCCAGTGCTTCAACGTTTTTTGTTAATCGCTGTACCCGGAATCTTTTAAAGACTTTTTTCTTCAAAAGTTGCTCTGTCAGCCGTTGCTTTTTGCTCAGTAATGCGTGAGGCCCCTTACTATCTAATTTTATTCCTTGAATCGGCTGCTTTAGTCTAGAATATTTTAATGGCAAAAGGCGAGAAGTTAACATATCTTTCACGACTATGTAGGAAAGAATATTCAATAAAACGCTGTGTTTGTGTGCAGCAACGTCATGGAGGACAAAACTAATAGTCCACTAGTAACCCGTATACTTGATTTTATTCAAACTCTGCCTTCAGCAAAAGAAATCAGGGTTGAGGGCAACCAATAGAAACTCGGAGACCTTTAGGGAGGCTTTCGAACCGGAAGGTTCCGGAGCAGACTCATGGTAGTATCTAGCCATTTGTGCAATGATATGCAAGAAGTGAAAGAATATATAAAGATCCGTTGAGCAACCGCAGAACGACACTGATAGTATTGACATGGGAAAAATTCGAAACCTTTCTTATGGGAAAAATCGGGATTTACCTATTATGTAGGAAAAATATTTACAAACGAATGTATGTACTTGGATGATTCACAAGGGTCCATAGTGGGATGAACTTGTTGTTCAGGTTCACCATTTCAGGATTCTCCTAAGTTAAGTCGGGACCTGCTCCAGCATAGATTTCATAACTCCTGGTCCTCGGTTTGTGACACGATTACCACCATACTCGGCGGAGCCCAAAAGAGCAGAACTCAAACCTCTGAAGTGGGATGAATTGTGTATTGGAGGAAAGCAGCGGCATGCAGACGATGTGCACGGGCCCATCAAGTGGAGCCATCGAATTCGGTAATTGCTCGGACAAGCACGTTTGTTGGTCTTCGTAATCGTGTTTTGTACCGGTAATATGACTATGGCTCGCAGAAATCAAGGGGGACATAACGACCCGTCAAAAGACGGAAATTTGAAAATGAAGGTAGTGTCCAGCGGTGCAGCAATGGGTAAATGGTTGAGCACATGGGTTTGATTTACACTGGGTCATAGGAGGTTTTGTGGTGTTCATAAGGGGCCTCTTAATGAATGCGGGATTTTGAACCAAGGTCTGATGGTTGGTCGTTAGATGTCCGCTTAGATATTCAGGAGGAGGGCATGACTGGTTGAAGATGCGTGATCTCAGTGTACCGCAGATGCAGAGGGCAGCAGTTTTAGAAGAAGGTAGGGGTCGGTTGACCTCGCGACTAGGAGGTGGGTGGGGAAGAGCTGATCTTCGGGGGGGGGGGTTCAAGAAAAGGCTTGGAGAGCCCAGAGGTGTCTTGATCAGCTAGCGAGTTAGTCGGACGTGAAGATGGATTTTTGGAGTACTTTGCGTAAGGTGGCATGGCCAAGCCAACTGAATTTGGGAGGCCGGCCGATTTTGTTATTGTCGATGAAATCTATGTGCGTAAATTCCGCCTCGGAATAATTTTTCCTAGATGGATGAAGGATGAAACAAGCTCTGGGCGTTTTGGCGCAGGTTGCTCAGTGAAGGTGTTAGGCTTACGGGCAGGGTCCTCATCTTGGAGCGCGTCTACATCAATCGGCTGGGGCGAACGGGCATTGTGGTCTTCAGAGCAGCTGCAGGGTAATACTCCGGACTTTACTGAAGACAAACTATGGGTCATGTCTGCCGCCGGTGTAGAATTGTTTGGTTTCTCCACAAGACTGCGGACTGTGCGGTGTACCTCTACCGAAGAGGAGTTTTACCAGCCAAAAGCCTAATACTTCTAAATAAAGTGGCTGCGGCCTTACACCTTCTTAAACCACGTGACAAGGAAGTTGGTAGGAAGCCGCATTAGGATTGGACAACTGTTGCACGCGGAAACAGTAAAGGGCTTCGTTATTCAAAAAGAGATATGCGTAGTATCAAAAGCACCAGGTCGGGTCCTCTTGACTGGTTCCGTTGGAACCCCATCGGGGATGTTGAATGCCATAGCATAACGGGGGCTTTGCATTCTGCTTATCAACTCCAATGCGATGGAATCGATGTTTCGCCCAGCAGAAATTAGGCTTTCAGGTTCTGATAATTCGTCAGATAAAAGATGCACGGGGGAAGAGAGAGCTCGGGGACGGAATCCTCAAGTGTGGAAACCCAGTTCAAAGCCGTTGAAATCATTAGCCCCGGAAGACTGGCCCTTCGGCAAGCTTCGTCAACGGTATCTTGGAGCAAGACGTGAAAGTTTTAAAATTTGTTAGTCTAGTACCGCAAAAGCTGGGAACGGCTCTTCTTCTGCTTCTAGGATTCGGTAGTTTGGCCGCACGTCATTCGCAGAGGCAGCTACGCTCTAAATTATGTTACCGCCCTCTAGGGGCACCAGATCCCGTTAGTACTTTACTTTGCATGGAATCTCTCCGGAAAGACAACCTTTTTCAAGATCCACCTTGTAAAGGCATATCGCGATATCTCCATGGCCGAAGAGGATATCCTCAACACTGCCACCGTCAAGCCTTCTGGCCAGTTTGCATTTAAAAGCATGCCTTCGAGCCACTCAAAGCCGCTAAGAAATTTCAGCTCCTTATCAATGAAGTGCTTTGAGATATACCCTCCGAGCGTGGCCTTTTTTACTACACCTTAACTGACAGCACCTCTCCGTCGAAGCATGTTGCCCGTCTCTGTCAGCTCTCTCAGCTTTTCAGCAATAGGGACATCAACTGAACCCAAGGTTTCCGTGAAGCCAAGTCAGGTTTTCCCAGCTAATTTGCGTTTTTAAGGTTTGGACCAAGTGTTTATTTATTTATAGGGTTTAGTATTGTCCGATCTGACTTGCTGATGTGATGGTGACAACAACTTAAGCACTTTAGTCCTTGTTGCAAATTAGCACCCATTTTGGATTACGGAACCTCGTCGTCTCGTTCTTACTGCTGCGGCAAACATGCCACCTTTTCTGTCATCTCCAACGACTGTCTTCCATCAAACATGCTCTCAATATTGCATTGCAACTAAGTTATTCAAGCCCGGCAAACGTATCACCCCAGTCGTGTTCTTAATAGCGTGTGGCGTTCATTCCCACCCACCAACCCTCTCCCCTCCCCTTGGCAACACATAATCACCTATAAAATAGCCATGGATTTTGGCAAGCACCTCCAGGCCTACATTCTTTGTATCTGAGGGACGTTTGCTTTTCCGTCCCTCCCATAAACTTGCCGGCTTACCATGTCAGAACTCGCGGCTACATTCCACTTGATAACACCTTCACTGTCATGGTTCATTTCCTCACCTGAATTCGACAGACAAAATACTACGCAGAAATATATTTCGTAGTGCTCTAGAAGTCAAACTTGTGACTAGTGTTCATTTGCCTCTTCCATCAGTCCAAATGCTCTTTTTTACAGTGCCAGTCGATCTGCGTATACTAATCTCTGTGTGCCGCATGACTCCTATGCACCTGTACGATTTGGATATATTATCCATGCAGCTTTGTCCGTACATTCAGTTTCAACACGCCTAAGATTTCTGAATTGCCCAATCACAAACTTCATGTTGATAAATCATCAATCACCTGTTGACTGCTCACCTATCCTTCGTCGGCCTTTCTTCCATCACGTAGACATTCCCTCTCCCACAGGATTTGCCACCGGTTCGATTTCTGTGAATCAATTTTCCTGATGTGAAATATATATATATATATATATATACAGTTTCTTGAGTGACCAGCATACATACTCTCTGTCGTTAAATCCCAGCCCACTCAGTAACATGCCATGCAGCCTCAGCTACACGTCATTCTGACAGGACTCGACTATCACAATTTTTATTGAAATTAAGTATCTACCTTTCATTCTTCCCATCATCTCGGCGAACCATATATTTGTAATCGCTGTACCTTTCCGCACTTTGTGTTGATTTACCTTTTATTTCCACATTGTTATTTCTCGATCACACAACCTTCGCGAAATGTTTGCTTCCCATCATCTGTAATCCTCTGGCCTTTCCATCAACAACACTCGTTTGTCCCCTCATCCCTCCGAAGTTCTTGCTCGTTCGCTATACAACTAATTTCACCGGTATGGAATCTCCAGTTCCAACTGCCACCTGGGATGACTGTTCCTATTTTGATTCAAATCCCATGTTTCAATCTCGTTTTTCCTGCTGAAACCACTAGTTCCATATTTCTCTTCGATATTGTCGAATTCTCTATTATCTATAACGGTCATATAAACAGTTATCTACCCCCTACCCCATTCCAATTTCTGCATGCTATCTACCTCTGCTATCGAGCTTCACATCGGTCCACAACCATTATTTCATCTTCCTACTTTTACTTCGGACCACACCTGCATTAACATGGATAATCTCCCCGACGCCAACCTGCTCTCTTCTCGCTATTCCTACCATCATCGCACAAGAAATCGCACCCGCCTCCATTCCAATCTTTCGTACATTGTCCTCACAGTTGCCTCCGCTGGCATCATGCTATCAAAGTTTCCGAATTTTTATCTATGCATCTTTCCACGGTTTTCGTCAGTGTAGTCTTCTTGCGACTTCGTCGATCATGCCTTCCCGGGCATTTTTCTTCCGTTCCTGCCGCTCTCAACTAGGTATCTCAACTACAAAGCCGCCTCTGCTCGCCACTGAGCTAGGCGACCCCCTGGCCCCCAAACTTGATTTACACTGTCCCCTCTGCCGACTGTTTCATTTTGTTCTGGATCCCAGGTCCCGTTCTCGCTCCCCGTACTAGACTTATTAGTCCCACAGCTGTTGCCCTAACTTGGCCATGTGATCTGCCTATCAAAATACTCATCAGGTCACTTATCTACCTTGTACTCCATTACCGCTTCCGCACGATATTCTCCCCAACAATTGCTACATAACGCACTTCGTTTTTGTTTGCTTCCATAATTCCATATCCTTATTGTTACTTCGTGACACACCTACATCAAGGAAAATAAACCACTGAAAGCGTGCCGGCTCGCTGCTGGCAATTTCTCCCACCACCGCTCTTGAACTCTTTCCCCCTATCCAGCAGACTTGTTGGTCTCTTTCCTAGTGATTCACTATGTCAGCATCTCACCAGCGAATTCTACCACAACACTGGCCGTTGATTCATGGCATTTCATATCTAAGGATCCATTTTGGGTAATCCTCTAGTTTCCTATCCATATATTTCCGCACCGTGCCACGTGCTAACGACTCCGCGAATTTCCTTTGTGAACCTCTGATTTGTCTTATTTCTTCTTCGTTTTATTGCAGATATCCTAGATTCAGCTGGAATTTTGACCGTTGTGATCGCTTTTGGTGTTGTTCGTGCATATACTCCCATTTTTCACGGACTTCAAAAGCCGCTAGTCGAATCGATCAGTTGATCTTGATCTCCAAGCTTGCCGGGCATCAGTCCACGTGACCACTCTCTTCAATACTCCGCGCGCACATTACATTAGTGCAGAAAGTCGTTTCAGGGATTCGTGATCTCTAGCGAGCCCATTTCGCAGCATTGAAAAATAACCTAATACTTCTTTTTTGCCCTGCTTTTCCATGCGCGCTTACCTGCCCTTCCTTTCGTCATTTTTCCGGTTCCAACAGTTTGCCATCCGTCCGTCATTCCATTAGCTGTCACCCCACAGTTTCCCTTTTACGCTGTTCTGCATTGTGCCCGATTATCTTTCCATCATTTTCACAATACGGCTATGCGTATCACCTTCACCCACCAACCCAAAACCACAGTCTTGAAGTGGCACTTTGTCCGGTGTTGTTGTGCCTTGTCCAATGAAGCTTTTGTTTGACGTGCAGTGCCGATACTTTTAAGAATAAATGGCAAGTCCTTCTAAGTTATCGGGAGCAATTTACATACCAATGCCGTTCAAGCTGCAGCTTAAACGACAGTTTGTCACCTTGATGACAAAAATTTGTGTGAAATTTACACATTTTCTGTTTCGCGGCCTGCCCCTGCTACTTGGCGAGCTATATTGGTTCTCCTTGTTGTTTGCTGTCAGGTAAGCTTTTTTGGCTTTTCGTAGCTACACCCAATATTTTGGGTGTATAAATGTCACAAACAAGTGACTTTCAGACTATTTTTCTTTTTTCGAAATTTATATGTTTGTAACGCCGGCAGTATTGGCTTTAGGCACTTCCCTTATCACATATAATTCAAAAGCTTTCCCACAGGTGACAGGAGAAAAACAAGCAGTCTTTTTTGGAAACAGATAACATTAATAAAATGGTTATTGTTCTTTCTTATAGTACACATCCTGTTATGCCAAAATAGAGCAAGTGATAGAAGTATAGAAGGGAAAAGAGGGAGCTCATCAATCTATATTGTTTTAATTGTCACCAAGAGTATGTGGGGGCTTGGAACTTCGTGTCCCAAAGGGAGAACCCGGAGTATGCTATTATAATGGATTTATATATTCTAGTTCATTGAGCTGCAGTAGAAGCTTGCAAGTCTGGATTACCTAATAAAGCTGAGCCAAAAAACCCAGAGGAAAAAATAGAATGAGGTTTTTGGGCCTGAAACGTAGGGATACACATTCCATTGCTTGCTTCTCTCCGTTCCTAGCTCTAAACATCAGTATCGGTAACAAACAACGTTGGATTTCGTTTATTCATTGTGCAAATTGGTGAAGTGTAGCTGCCCATCCGCCTGGCTGCGAGGCAGTTTTTCAGTCGGTTGCAATTTAAGTCTCTAAGGTGCGAGGGAACCTGGAAACCAAATTCCAGGGCCTCATGATGCTCCTGCTTGAGACTTCTAAACCAAATACCGCCATGTGCGTGATTTACAACTCTGGAGAGTAGAGGAATTTTGCCAAATCTTCTTTTATCTTGATCCTATTTGTTTACTGAATAATTACTTCTGATTCATGTGACAAATTTTTACTTTCATTTTATCCGTATATATCTCTTTGCATGTTTGTTCACCCGATTTTGCAAACCGCGTTTTCCTTGTTTTGTGAGACAGATGATGGAATTATGCTGCCCCAGTCGGCTGCCTACATTGTTCATTTTCCGATTCATCTAGCAAATGACGTAAAAAGACAAAAACCATCGGTCAGCTTTTCAAGGTTTCCTCGTATACCTCATTTGAGCAGGCTATAACCATTATTTAAGGGCCCCGCTAGACCAGCGGAACAGCTTTAAATGTTCTTGCATAAAGTGAAAAGTGTTTAATCTCATTTCGAAAGAACACTGGTTTTAGACGAGCGTTCACGCATGCACATCGTTTACGAAAGAACTCCCTGTTAGCTTACCGTCAGCGGAGTATTTTTTACGTACACCCGAGCAATATCATTGTGCTAAACAGTAAGCCGGCCATTGTTGTAAATATTTCACCAATGAAATTCCTTTCGAGTAGTGATCATCTCCTGCCACCCCAAAATCCCCTACCTTCGAAACACTCCTATTACTTATAGTGTATCCGTCATATATGTGCAGCGGTATGCTATCAGAGCTGCTGCCGAGAGAGGCAAAAACATGAATAGCCTAGACATCTGGCTTCGGATCTGGCTATCAGCCATTTAAGGCCGTCAGCTTTTCTTCCTGACCCACCTGTGCACCACACTCGGATTAACTTAACCCTGGCCACGAAGCCCATCGATACCTTTGCCCCTGAAATACTCAGAAGCACCAAAAATGCCAACAATGTAATGGTATTCAACGTTCCAGACAGGTTATCTCTCTTGATAGCCAGAAATTCAGTCTTCGAGGCTTACAGTCCGAATTGCAACAGTGCTACTTTGGCAGATTTTGAAAAGTTTCTCAGTAGAACACTTGTCCGCTCCTGCTTCAGTTAAATACTGAAGTTGCTGTCAGGGGACTTGTTAATAGACAATCTTTTATAGTTTCTAATACGGGATTCAAGGAAGCAAATATGCTCCCCGCTGAAACCCCAATACAGACACAGATCTTCAAAAGCCATTCCGAAATTCATAACCCTGATAAGCATTCAACCTGTAGTCCCTCCCAAATAGCTTATTTACCAAAAGCTGGCCGTCATATGAAGATCTCATCTGCGACTGCTCACAAAATACTCGTTGATCTAAGTGGTCCATCAATCTTTTCTCCTTCTGGGCCTTGTGGCAAAGGACGAAACTTACGGAATAGCCTCAAAGGGGCAGTTCACTGTAAAAAGCTTCTTCAAGTCCGAAAAACTATTAGTGTCTCAGACTCTCGGACTCATAATAAATTCTCACAGGAAAACTTGAAAAGCATAGTTCCCTCTACTAGTCCAAAGAAGGTCTGGTCAAATTTACTAGCAGTCCGGGAAACAACATTGATTTGGGAAAACAACTTAATGCCTGATCCGAATTCACCAAAATGTGATCGTCGATAGGAAAACCGGCCATTTTTTGCGTACCCCGGTAAAGCATGAGGCTAGATGTGCTTAGGCCGGTAGCCGTAGTGGGCTCCAAAAAAATAAAATAGAGCCGTCAGACAAACCTGTTATTTCACCCTAGAGACCCGGGCTTTGCTTACAGGTCCCGATCTCTCCTTCGCCTTCAAGTACAGTAAAGAGTAATAACACTTCGGCCATCAACGAAAGAGTAAATCTTGGGGAAGCTATTCGGGGGTTTTGTCAATATCTCATCCAAATGCGGTTGAGCTACAGTAATTGTGACCAACACAAGCGCACCATGCATCCTGCTTCCTACATCGAAAAGGTCGAGTTTCTTTCTGGCTCAGTGCAGCCCCTTCCGAACTCCTCTGTTTTTCTAGTTTCCTGTGAATGTTTTGCTCCCTATGCCACGTCTCTCCCTTAACACCCTTAGCTCCCCAGTTTTTTTAATATCTCCAAACCTGGAAGCCAGGGCAAGTGATCAAACATTCAACATACACCGTAGCAATCAAATGGAGCCTTTGCAGTGACAGTGTTTGGTGGTCACTCTTCTGTGAGAAAACATATCCGCCTGCGTTTTTGCACCACAATAGCACCAAGATCTGATTCAAAGAACCGAAATTTGGCCTACCAGTAGAACTGCTCCGTCGCACATTTCCTTACCAAGTCCTAGTATATTCGTTGCCAATAATAATACTGAAAATAGTAAAATTAATAAAAAAACGGTCTATTTCGAGAGCGCCTGAAGCATGCCAGGTGCAATATCAAATTTTTACAAGTGATAAAATGGCCCGACAAAACTCTTACAAAGGTACAAATATGCATGTCAGAAGTAGAATAGGTCGATTCAGAAGGGAGATTAAAAGGGGATAAAGGTATGATAAAGGCATGCACACCAAAGATAAATGTAAGGGGATTAAATGGACCCAAGGGCGGATTCAGATGGATGCCCGGTAAATTTCAACGTCATCGTCAGACGCAAAATCTGATTGGCCCAGGTGGAGATATCTGAAAGTCGACAGATATTTACGAAAGGGGGACGAAATCGGGATAGGAAACTGTGGTAGTAGAGGACGACGGAGGAGAGTGAGATGCTGTGCAAATGATTAGAAAGCAATGAACATTCGTCCTGTGAAATAGATGGTCGGCGATCAGGGCACAAAACTCACTGCCAAACAGGAAGCGAGCAGCGCAAGATGAAGAGGTTCGATCAGATAACGAAATATGATTTGGAAACATTGAATACGGTGGATGGTTGGCACAGATGGAAAACGAACGGGCGCACATCGCGGCCGTCAGCGGGATGATAGCACGGGAAGTAGCCGGTGGGGAGTTGCAGGATGCAGAGTGAATGCATATATATATTTTCATATACATATGTATATAAGAGAGGCAGAGGGCATAAACGTGGAGCCCTAGAAAGAAATCAGTGACTGGAAGAAGCAGATAAGGTTAGATCCGGTGGTATAGAATCAACTTAAGAATATCGTCGGGAGTTTTTCATGACAGGTAAATATGGCCTACCAACGAATGGAGAGAGAAAAGAAGGACTTTGGAATCGCAAAAATGATGACGGCCGTGAAGCGCAGTTCACAAAAGGAGGGAGATGAAGGGAGGAGTCGAAGAGAACGGAAAAGGTGGATCTTGTGATGCAAGTAATATAGGTGAGGCATGTGGTGACGGTCGAGAGTTAGAGAAGTTTTAGTAACAGGGCTTACATTATTCAGCAGGAAGACGATGGCGATGGAAATGGATAAGCAGCGCAGAGGAAGTGCAGACACAAAGTAAACAAAGTTACCTGTGAGCTGAGACACTCTGTCGTGCAAGGATGTAGCAGCTGTGACGGCAAACAGTGTGGAGAAGTGAGCAAAGGGGTACCAGAGGCATCGGGTGAAGGCAAATCAAACGGACTGAAACTGTGATTAACGACCATGAAGAAACAAAGCTTTTACATTAGGTGGCAAGTGAAAGAGCATAACAGTCTAAAAGACACACAGAGAATGCCCGTGGCAGTCAATATACGAAACGGCAGGTGGCAGCACGGGCCGAAAAGACAGGTGAGACAACCAGTAAAACGGTCTCACTACAGGTGAAACACGAAAAGGGCTGAGAAGGAAGAAACTCCGGGAAGGATGAACTAGTGGAAGAACATAGCTCACCGCCAATGGACGCGAGTCGAGGTCGGGGAAAAAGAATTTGGGAGCAGCGTGCCTGCAGGCAATTGTACAAGTGGATGCAACTGAACGATACTAATCGGAGCACTGCCAATTGGAAAGATCCACAGAGGAATCTCGGAGTCCAGCAAAGAAAATATAATGGTGGTGGTCGAATGGTAAGTGTGACTGTAAGAGATGCAGAGTTTGGAAGGGCGCGTTCTAGTATGGGAACTAGCCGTGGGTGCGTGTGGAACCGGTGAGTAATATTATTAGGCATGAGAAGGTAGAAAGAGGGAGGGTCCGACAGAACGGTAGGCAATGAGGCGTAAGAATGCCATCAATGAGCTTTATGATTATAAGGTGACACCAAGTGAATAGATACCACAAGGCGGCATTGATGACGTGGGTGTAGAAAGGAATAATGGCGGCCGTCGGCAGAGTGAAGTGGGTGGGACGACAGTGACGTGCAATGAGAGGTGGAACTGTGAGAGTCGGTAGCAGCAAGGATAGAACGGGTAGGTGTGCACACCATGGAAGAACAAAAATGGAAGTGATGAGAGCGATGACAAGAGTGATGGGTGGGCTTACCGTGGCGAACAAGGATAATTGGAGCGCGCAATCTGCAACTGACAGCACTGATGAATGCCGTCCGCAACCGGTGATTCTGGGCGGGAATGGCCGTGCCAAGGACATCCAACCCGAAAAATAATTCGAAGTGAACACAGAAGGTGTGTTTCACCAGCCTGATAGCGCCCGCACATCGTTGCAGACGGCCTGCATGCCTGATATGCGCCGGCCGAAGCGGTGGATCTGATCACACCCTGCACCGACGGGGAATGGCACTCATGTTAATGATGGTTATGCATGTGGGGCATAGTTCAACTATGTAAGGTTAATAGAAAAGATCCGCGATTAGATGGCCAGGTTGCGAGGGATCTCAGAGGGAGGAGCTATTGTTTAGTAAGCAACCGTGCAGCAGCGTTATCCAGGCACGTATACCAACGTTGAGGGTGAAATGCACATGAGAGGAGAACTTGAAATTAGAACAGACAAAAAAGGCAGTCAGAGTGTGCCCTGCTGTGGATTACCTGTTAACGGGGGCGGAGAAAAACCAATAAAAGGTAAAGCCTAAAGATGACTGAGACTACGGAAGAGGGGAGAAGCATGGTGTAGGAAAATAATGGAGTTTCAATTCAGTTTACTTGTAACGGAAATGGCAAGAGCTAGTTAAATGTTGAGAATTCAGTCAGATGAATGAAACCGTCTATTGTTGATTGTCTCCCCAATTGGAAGGAGCAGCTTCTGCGAAGCAGTTGGCCCTAGGAGTCGAGGCCCTCTAGTATGTAGTACTCTCAGCTATGCACATATTAGATAACTCGAGTGCACGTGTAACACTGAGATATGGAATGAGCATCGGTAGAAATTGAGACTTGGTTTGAGAAGCTAGAATGCTGATGGGCGACATGTTCCAGAACTCGGAGTAGACAAGAAGGCAGAAATGCTACCGTAGGGCCAACTTAGCTTTATTATAAATGATAGCTGAAGGCCTGTGCCGAAGCGCATATGGCGTTCCACACGAGAGGCTTACCGGTTTAAAGGAAGAAGACGGGTTATGAAGCGGGCTATGAAGGAAGACTAAGTTGAATCTCAAGCGAATCCGAGAGAAACGGTGATGGGTGGCTTGTTTATAGTAAGAACAGCCCCGGGGCACATTTACTCCAACATTTTATCCTTGATAAGATCAATGGCTCTGTTTTGATCTTTCTACCACAGTTACAGGAACAGCTGGTCAAAGGTTGTGTGCACAGTCCTCCGGGAAGCAGCCTGGTTTTATATAAGTACAGTCATCCTCCACGTGGCTGAAATCCTACACGCTGCCAAAATCATGAATGGCCCGTGGCTTATGGTGCATCCGCCTATGTGCGGGCCTAAGTTCGTGACCTGCCTCCTGTAGCAAACATGCACTTTATGAAATTAAATACTATTCACTAGCTCTTGGTTAAAGCTTGTCCCTAATTATTTTATTGATTATACAGAAAACGTCATCCTTACTTCCGACAATATATTCATTGTCGTCTCGGGTCTGGCTCTCTGCGAACCACTGTCATAAGATTTGCGTACCCGCATTTCACCTCTCCATTTTTTCTTTTACGCTCCTGGTTCACCTAGACCTTCAAGCCTACTGCTCCCCCAATGACCCCGTGTTGAAGTCCTTAGCTAAGCGCCCAAACATCATTCATGCTGCTTCGACAGCACATCACATTTCTTCCCACTTTCAACTGGAACGTAACTCAGCCCATATCGCAATGGAATTACCTAGAAAAGCACAACCAAAATAAACTTGATTGGCCTCACAAGCTTCCTACATCTTGAGGTTTTTGAAACCATTACTCACCGGCCTAGGGATTTGTCCAAGTGACATCAGTGTGAACAGATCACTCAGTATGCGGCTGACATCGCTGACCGATAACGTGAAGTTGGTTTTACCTTCCACCGTGTCTGGGTGTTCGTTGGCGTCGTTCTCCCTCCATCTTTCTATGTGGCTCCCCGAGACACCCATTTGGTGCTTTCATAAGCTTCTTTCTATATGTCCCAATTTTTCTTCAAACTCTCAGTGAACCATTGATGAAACCATTTTTGTATACACTTCATTTTATCCCAATTTTATAAATCTTCAATCAGCAGTTTGCTTCAGACAAGCTCTCCGCTATGCCTTGCTCTCGAGGACGAAGCCGCTTAGCACTGTCCGCAATAGCCGTTCTCACTTAAGTTGACTTAAACACTGTCTGGTCCTATGGTTACCTTATTGAAATGTCCAAATTCGACCTATGGAATCTGTGGACAGTTTATCCCGCTGTGTAAAGCTGTACTTCTTGATCATGCCTCGTTCACATTTCTTGGTCCCGGTAGTGAAACTCACCATTATTATCAATATTATCCTGATCCTTGTTCTTCCCTCCCGCATTCATTCCAACGCGTGTGTGGTTTGTTTAAATAAATCGCTACAAAACCCATAATTTGCTGGATCACTGAAGTCAACAAATGGCTTCAAATTGTTTCTGCAGAACAGGACTCCATTAGTAGGAAAACTGAAGGCAGGGTGTCCACATATGCCAGCTCCATCTGACGCGGTAAGTTTGAAATTGTTTATTCATGCCCAATAACCGTTACTGATTGCGCACTTATGCATGACTATCCCAAGTTTTCTCTCTAAGGGAGCGTCGTCATAACAGGCTTAAAAGTGACTCCGTTTTCCACATAGAACTCTACCTCATCTGTCCATGGCTATTTTTCTGTTTCCTTGTTTTCCTGTTAAATGACAATCTGCACATCACAGTGGGCGATTCTTACCATCCCCACATTGAATAACTCTGCGTCTGACTTACCCGATCTTTGTGTTTAGCCAGCCGGATGCACTGATGTTTTGTCATCGATTATCCTGAATTATCCGCCCTAAAGTTTGTGCTCCCTTCTGAACCAGTGGCCAAAGTTCGCTTTCCAATCCTTAAGGAGACCCGGCCAAATCAAAATCATTTTCCGAAATTTTTCATCCGACAAATTCTTCTCACACAGAAGTCCTTTATTCATGCGTCTTCCGGGTTTTCCTTCAAATGGACACTGAGTAGCAATATCAAAGGCTCTCTAAAGATGGGTAATTCGGTTTTGACATGGGTCGCCCCCTAGAACCTCCCCCTTTCTCAGTACTAGCCAAACCAATCATCCGACTTTGAAATCCCTAAGAAGAAGGTAGGAATATTTCAAAGGAGCTTCAGACAACTCTTATGTAAGATACACCTATTTTTTGATAAAACATTTTAAACGCAATACATGCCATCTGCCAGTCAACCCCCATGCATCCATGACAGCAACCGACTAGGGCAAGACATTCGACAGCCGTGTGAAAAAGAAGCAGAGTAAGTGAAGTTTGCTGTAGATGTTCATCGGTTACAGAGCTTTCATCCACCTATCAAACGACTCTCGGATTTGGTTTTTCCAGAATATGGCGCTCACATGACCTCCTTCACTACAGAAAAGCACCCAAGCTTCGTAATTTTAAAATAACCTCAAGTATTTGTCCTGATGACCTTTCGTCATCATTTATGATAAGTAATGCTGTTGCCCAGACCGATATGCTTACTTTTCACCCGGAAAAAATCCCTATATTGCCTTTTATTACAGACCGTCGGAGACCAATTACCATCGTGACAATAACAAAACATAGTAATTCTGGTGCCACATCTTTACTAGGTTGGTTGCTTGCTTGTTTTACCAACAAAACTCAGTACAGACAACTAATTTCCAAAACATCCAAGTCCTTAGTGAGCATTTCAGGAGTGGTTTAAATAACTGTTCTTCCTTTAATTATTTTACACCTATGTCAGGGACCCTTCATCAGATTCTCCGGGGCATTCATTTGAGTAAGCTGTTGATGTGGCCCTCTGTCCATCTGTTTCTCCATGCCAGGATCTTAGTGATTTGCGGTAGTCTGCTCATATTTCTGATTTATCTGTCCAATCCGGTTCACCATGGAGTTTGTCCAAAAGCTTTCAAAGAATGTTAGCACTTTCTCCACTGGCTTGTCCTTGTGATCCATTAGTGATCTCCAAGGAACCGTTATATATCGTGGGTTCCATTGAATACTTTGAAGTCACTATGGATGCAAATTCAGACCGGTCACTTGACATTACAAACTGTGTAAAGAAACTTCGCGGGCTATCGTTCTGAATCCAAAATCTTGGGCTTTTATTGGTGAACAGCGTTACTTTTCATTGTTTTAAAAATATGTTTCTTATAATCTGCTTTATTGTTCCCCAGTTATTTTTGCTGGCTCACTGAAGAGTGATTTCAGGCCACTTTTTCCAGGTTTACCTATTTTCGTCCAAATATCTTCATACGTTAAGCGTACTATCTGGTTATTTGTGATAACTACACCTCACCGCTCGCAAAATCTTTGCAGTAAGCTCTCACTCTTTGTACAGTGATCCATCTTAATGTAACCCTCTTCTATGCATCCCGAAATTCAACCCATACTTTGTCATATCAACGTTTACGTAATTGCCACTGTTCATTATCTGGCCAAAATTCTCATAAACCAGGAATTAACACCGGCAGAATTTATTGCCACTTTCGACCTGCCATTGTCTTTTCATTCCGTCCGTTCAGTAAGATTCCAAGTGTAAAGTTTTGATTGGACTACGGACGACTGCCTACGCAAAATTGTTACCAAATACAAATAAAATCCGAGCGTCTTGAAAAACGTTTCTAAAACCATAAACGTTTTGACAGCCTAGCATCGCACCTCACATTTCATAGACTTCCGCTGTTAGAGTTCGATGGTTTACTTCATCACGTCACCTTCTGAAAGAAACTAGCTGAGACGGGAGTCAACCGAACAGAACGGTACGTCAGCATTGTTGGCTTTGTAGGAACACACATCTAGGCCGAGTATCACTTCGGAAATAAGGAATACTTTGGTTGAGGGCCACAGGAGTGGTGCCCAGATGTTTTCGTTTCCACTTATGTATATTTCTTCTCGTGCAGCCGTGCCTCTCACAGCGCAGAGAGTGTACTGTGTGCGTGGCCATGGGCCTTTCAGTCCGCAGTGACGTCGTGCAAAAGCTTGGAAAACGGGCGTGACGATAGGTTTACTCAATCTTGCCTGGCTAGCCTATGAAACCGGGCCCCAAGTTATCTTTAAAGGTCAGCCAGAAAAGTTGCATTTCAGCATAAACCACGCGCAAGCCCCATTGTACGACCCAGGTCCTTTGTGTCCTGGTGAAAACCCTTCCTAATGTAGTTTCCAGCATCACGTGCCCTGTTACTCAGGGGGTCATGAGGTAGTATTCCATTCTTCACTAGGTTCCCAAACAGGCTGTCCGAAGGAGCGTTAGACTTTCTCCGGAAACCAACGTTAGACCGGGCCCCAAACGCCGAGGATGGAAGTTTATTCCGCCAATGCAATACTCGTCAGGAGAAGAAACCTACCCCGACAACTGTGTTGCAACGGCATTCCACAAGCTTCAACTCATGTCGTCTGGCCCTTTCGTTTGTGTTTATTGTGAGAATCTGAAGGCTCTCCAAATCCGAGAAGCCCTTCATAATCCTGAACGCCTCAATGAGATCCCCCCTTACTCTCCTTCGTTTCAGAGAGTACATCTCCAGTTTTCTTAGCCTCTCCTTATGGGGCCTGCTTCGGAGTTTGACAAGCATTCGTGTGAATCTCTTTTGCAAACGTTCAAGCAGTTGCCTGTTCCGAGAAAAAGATTTGGATGCCAAACTTGAACGGCATACTGCAAAAGCGGCCTTAAGTGGGTGGCGTAGAACGGCAACAGCACCCACGGCCTCCGCGAGGCAACCGTTCTCACTAACTGTGAGAAGGCATTATTAGCCCTCTTTGCTGCTTCTAGGCATTGCCTCTAGGTTTTAAAATCAGCAGTCGTTAATAACCCATAATATGACCGTATCAGTCCTTTGAAAGCCGCTGTGGTATCTCCGTCCCCAAGTTCCCTCGGGCTGACCTGAGGATGTCCTGGGTGGGTTGCCTACGTTTGCAGGTTCTGAGTGGGAGCTCCCACTCCGTGCACCGTCGATACACCTTATGGGGGCTGCCCTTCAGGGCACTTCCCCAAAAACCTCCCACCATAATAACGTGGTCGGCCAACGTGAAGTGTGGACAATCCAGCACATGATGCAAGTCGTCCGTATGTACCAGGAACGGCAGTGGCCAAATCACCAACCCTCGTAAGACTCCGCTGGCTCACCCTTTTCCTAAACCTGCACCGGGCTTTAACGGACTCAGCCGATATTTGGTCGCTGAAAGTTACAAGGAAAATCTTCGAAACATTTTGATTGTTCTTTATCTGCAGATTCATTCCTTTTATCGTCTGATTCCAATCCAAAACCGTTCCATACTCTTCGGAGCGCTGTAGCTGGTTCATGTCTCACTTGGATACTTCTTTTTCCTCAGGGTGAACAAAACTCTCGTCAATTCTGTTTGATTCTGTCGTTGCATAGCCTTCCTTTTGTACTATTTCATGAAGAGTCTACTACCTCCGACCAGCTCCACCCTGACTTTGCCGAGCTGGCCACCGGACCTTGAGTTCAAATTTGCCGGGCGCCGCTTTGAAGAGTAACTTAAATACTTTCTTCTGTACAACATCGGGTGCATGTACCTGAATCACCCTCTTGGAATTCGAACTCTACGTCCAATTGTACCGTTTGATCTTGCGTTACAGCATGCCTCCGGTTATCCAAAATAAACCATTATTATTATTATCATTATTATTATTATTATTATTATTATTATTATTATAAAGAAGGTGCATCCTTTAAACTTCTACGATTCTGCTCCTCGAGGAAGTCAACGGGGAAAGATCGTGAAGTGCTAACCGCGTGTATTCTCCCAGGGACTGAGTATAGAGACCGCACGCTGGTGTGTGCCAATGGGGTTTGTGTGAATTAGCGCTTGTGGTTGCCGCGTGCGCAAAACGTACAGTGGAAAAAAGCGATAGACAGGGTGTGATCGGCTGGTCACTAAGGAGGCTCTCTTCTAGATGATCGATCAAAAGAAGGGCTTCGATTCAGGAGCCTGGAAAACAAACGAGTGCGTTGTCCGTAATAATGCTGGTAAAGGGAATGAATATTGGACTTTCCTGTGACTTTGGAACTATTCTTGTGTTCGGATCGCAGCTCCAAAGTCCTCGAATCCGGCGGTATTGCCTGCGGATGACTTCCGGTCTCTTGAGGGGCTGAAAACATGGCTATGAAATAGACTTGTGAGGTTGCCCCAAAATGAATGAATTATTTTGAGAGTAAAGCTAAACAACCGATTGAAACCCTTTTATTTAAGTCAAAAATGAATTGATAACGTGGATCCCGCATGGGGAAAAATATAAAAGTGTGAAAAATAAAACAGAAAGTTGCATGCGGTAGAATGTGACGGTTGGCACTCGAAGCGAGACACTAAGTAGGGTCGCCGTAGCCGGGTTCTCAACCCGGAAATCTTCGTGGGTCTAAAAACGGAAGGTATGGTTGTACGGTGCTTACGGCGAGGGTATCAGTCCAGTTTTCTCTCTGCTCATCCCAGTGAATAACCCTGTACAGGTTTGATCTGGTACATGGGTGTTGTGGTCGATCTCCCCGGTCTGCATTTGTCCTGCTTATGGGTACTCGGGCGCCGCCGAATTCCTGTCGTTGGCGAACGGGTACTGTGAGGGCGGTGCAAGTTCCATCCCAAACTGCGGGTTTTCAGTAATGGTTTTCGTAAGCAATGAATGAGCAGGACGTCAACAAAGAAGCTTAGCGGAGGAAAAAAACGGTAAATGTAACCTCAGTGTGGAAACAAACCTTGAATGTTCAGTTACGACAGTGATTTAGAAATCTCCCTTTCTGTTGTAGTTTTTTGTTTTTACTCACGGGATCTGACATACCGTAACTATGAAACGAGCGACTTTCTTGGTCGTCCGTCCGCGGTTGAAAGTCAGTAAAAGCGGCTCGGCTTTGGGGAATGCGTCAGAACGGCCAGGTAATTAGGTCTCCGGACTTGTTAAAGTCGGCTTACGAGACACAGAAAAAGTGGGTGTTGGTCCTGAAGAATTCGATAGGGTGACTTTGGACGGAAGAAATTCAGCCAAAAAAGCTGAATTGAGTCCGTCGGTGGTGTCCGTGTCCCTTCTTCCGTTACAGTCGATTACGAACGCTTTTTTTGAGCTGCGTAGTACTCTGTGGCACCCGGGGTAGGCAGGTTGTAGTGGAGCGCCTGCCCCCGTCCTGAGAAAAATGTGCCTGACGTCTTGCAGGTGTGGGTGTACCAAACCGTCGAGTTTTTTTCGCGAGCTGCCGGAAGGCGTAGCTTACGCTTCTGGTGCTTTAACCTGGCTGCCTTGTCACAGTAGTTCGGAGTGCTGATGGAATTTGGGGCAACCGTTTCACCAGGAAGTCCAAGCCTGCGACCGAATGTGAGTTCTGCTGACGTAGTTTGTAGCTCGGCCCTAAGAGCACTGCTGCAATTTAAAGGCACTAGGGGTGGTGATCCCGCCAATCTGGATTTTTGCGAGCTTCCAGGGCTGTCTTGAGTTGGTGACGAAAACTTTCTACCATTCAATTTGTTGGCAGGCGGTAGGCAGCGGTAGGAATGCGGCGGTTGCCTGAACATCGTAGAAGGCTAATGAAGGCTTCATCGAAGTGCAAGCCGTGATCTGTGGCAACCACGGCTGGACAACCAAATGCCGCCACCCAGTATTCTGGGCAAGCATGAACGACTGATTGGCCAACTGCATTATGCAAAGGTACAGCCAGCTGCCATCTGGTGAAATGATTTGCACAAACAGATATATGCTACCCTTTGACTGAGGCAACGGCCCTACTTGCTAGACAAGCACTTGTTGAAAACTTGGGTCGGGAGCTGGAAATTTTGATAATGGGCTTTTTATGTGCCAACGCACTTTGACTGTTGATTCTGGATGCAGGTACTGGCCCATGAGGCTACATCACGGTTCACGCTGTGCCGGAGATAACGGTTACCGACGAGTTCGGTAGAGGCCTTTATATCTGGGTGGGACAAACCGTGCAAGGGTTTGAAAATCTGTCGCGTAAAAGCTGACAGTACTACCGGCCTCGTGTGGCCTTTTTGAGTGTCACACAACATGTACCCTTCTGCTGAAGGAATGGAAACCGACTGGGGCAGCAGCGATAGGGTGCTACAAAGCTGTCTTACCTTAGGTTCGCCTGCTAGAGCGAAAGATATTGTTCCGAGATTGATCAGGCCAAGGGCGTAGAAGTCCAGTTTTTAAATGCAAGATAGCTCGTATGCGACAGGATTATGGACACCTGAGGTCAGGCGTACACCACTTGCGTGAGGAATGATATAATCCAGATGTCTAGACACTGTGGGAGTACCTGTCCTTGCTGATTGTGCGCAATTTGTGGATGATGAGTTTATGGTCGGTGTATTCCGTAGATTCGCGTCCTTCTAAGACGTTCCGAAGGTGCCAGATGCCTAGGCAGATAGCGAGAATTCCGCTTCCAGTGGTGCTATTTTTGGATTCACCCGGTTGTAGATTTCGTAAACAACGCAACGGGTTGCTAAGTTTTGCCTGAGTATTGTTGCAACGCCGCATCCACGGCTTTGTCCGGTACATCTGTGACTAACGCAATTGAGGAAGTTGATTTCAGGTGTGACAGCCAGGTTATGTTGCTGATGGCCTGTTTTAGCATGGCAAACGCATCTCGCTCGGTTTCTGTGAAAGCCGGCTGCCTTGTTTTGCCCTTCAGTAAGTATGTGAGAGGCTGCGTTTCCTGAGCGCATTGTAGGGTGAAAAGACGGTAGAAGTTGACCAACCCGTGGAAACGCTGGGTTCTTTTGAAAGAAACAGGTTCCGGGTAGTCCACGATTTCCTGCACTTTGTTCTGCAGGGGAATGATTCATGAGTAAGTGAATTTTGTGGCCTGGAGGTTCGATGGCGTCGAAGCCCATTACACACTTATTAGCGTTGAAAGTGATCTCGTGTTTAGATAAGTGGCCACGAAGGATGCTTAGATGTGCTCGATTTTATGTCTTAGACGAGCTGGTCATCAGGATATCGTCCAGATAAGCGAAGGCAAAATCCAAACCACTGCTTGCCATATTGGCGAAAAGCTGGAAAGTTTTCTCGGCTTTGCTGAGTCCACACGGCACTCGTAGAAACTGGAAAAGACAGGAAGGAGTCATTACGGCTGCTCTGGGGATATCGGTCTCAGCTACTAGTATTTGGTTTTATGCCAGCACTAAGTCTATTCGACCGAATACTATCTTACCAGCCACACCAGCTGTTATGTCCGTGATGTGCGGGATAAGATATCGGTCGGGCGTAGTCACCCGGTTGAGAGAGTGATAGTCCCCGCACGGTCTGTTGCCGTCAGGAGACGTCTTTGAGACTACGTGTAGTGGTGATTCGGATGGACTTTTTTGAGGCCGGATAAGTCCCAAGCTGAGCATGTTACGAACGTTTGAGCAATGCGTAGCCAAATTCGCAACGGATCCCGAAATCAGAAGGCGATTATCCGTGATAATTCTACGATACTAGATTATTAAAATAAACAATGACATAAACAATATACAAACCTCAATAATACGATCACAAAGACTCAACAACGAGAAACCGAATAGCGGCGTGTGAGCAGACAGCACGTGCGTCACGCAGGTCCTGAGCAAGGATGTGCCAAAATAGCGCTCTGGGCGCGAACAAACAACAATTGGTCCAGAAAAACAACCAGTTCGTAAAGACAAGTCAATAGTGTATGGAAATGAGTGATGTTGGGAAAAAACACTGAATCGCGAGGGAAAAAGGGGGATTTTCCACGACCGGCTGTTACACCGCCCACCAAAATCCTCCTGGATCCTTAGCAAAGTCAAAGGTTCGGTATAAAGGTACTGATTCTTCCTACCTGCCTAGGCCCTGCTGTCAGTGCGCGCGTCTAATGCTCGTCGTCGACGTTCTACTACTGGTCGCACCTAACCCATTGGCTACATAGACGTGAGGCTAGTCTATATCTTCCACAGGACCAAATGACCGATGGCGGGCGTGAATGGTCACATAGACGTTGTCCTCGTAAGGGGCCGTCCGGTCCTGGATGTACGCGCTTGAGTGTGTGTGTGTGTGTGTGCGTGCGTGTGTGTGCGTGCGTGTGCGTGTGTGCCGGGGTTACAATGAAATCACAGTTATGACTACACATCAAAGGAGGACTTTCTGCAATGTCAACAAAAGACCGCGTGGCAAGAAAACGAGTAAAATGTAGCATGCATGTGTGACCTGAGCTCCACTACTTCCACATGTGCAAGGGGCATTCGGTAGCGTCAACAAAAGGCGAACAAAGAACACTGTCACATGTATGATGGGTTTACGGGATGTAGAGTGCGTCGTGCATGCGCGTATGTATCGGGATGTATAATGGAATCGCACTCATCACCACATATCGGAAAGAACCTTCTGTAATGTCAACGAAGGGACCGCGAGCACCTTAACGTGTTTGACGGAGATTGTGTGGTATATATGGTGTTTCTTTATCCACCTCGATTACTGGTGTGAAAAAGATTTACTAGGCCACAGGGTTATCAGCTCCTCCGTCTTCGCTCTCGAGTAGGTTAATACTGCGTATGTCACGAATGAGCACTCCGTTAGCTGTCTTCACCTTCACCGTTCTTATCATTTCGTCGGTGCTTTTGATGGTTTCCGTAACTACTCCCAAAGACCAAGCGCTGGAATGTGCGCGTTCGTCGGCGATCATAACCACGTCCCCAACTTTGAATGGTCTTGTTTTGGCCATCCACTTCTGTCGAGTCTGCAAAGCCGGTAGGTACTCCCGTAGCCATCGCCTCCAGAAGACCTTGGCCAGATAGTTCGCTTGCTTCCATCTGTGGAGGTAGCTCCCACGAAGGTTTACCGGCCCTTGGAAACCCTCGTTCGACCTTAGCGTCAATAAGTCGTTTGGGGTGAGCGCCAGGTGGGTGGGGTCACCGTTCAATACTGGAACCAGGGGGCGGTTGTTCAGGATTCGCTCCACCTCAGTCATGACGGTGTTCAGGGTCTCGTCGTCGGGCGGCTGCTGCTCCATGATTGACAGCAATATCCGTCTGGCGGACCGGATCATGCGTTCCCATATGCCGCCTCGGTGACTGGCCTGTGGGGGGTTGAAATGCCAGCGTATGCCGTAGGCCACGGTTCGATTCTGCAGTTCGTCCCTGTTTATGTTCTTGTGCCAACGCTGCAATTCCCGTTGAGCGCCCACAAAGTTCGATCCATTATCTGAGTATATGTCGGCCGGTACGCCTCTTCGGTTGATAAATCTTTGCAAGGCCCGTAGAAACGAATCGGTCGTCATCGAATGTGCGACTTCTAGGTGCACCGCACGTGATTTCATGCACGTCATGATACATCCGTATCGCTTTTCTAATCTTTTCCCGCACTTGATCCACAAGGGCCCGAAATAGTCCAACCCGGTGTCACTGAACGGCCACCAGCCCGTAGTTACCCTGCATTCTGGTAGCGGGGCCATGAGTTGTTTGCCTGCTGTGGCATTGCGTCTCCTGCATTGCACACACCGTCGGATCACGCGTTTTACAGTCTCTCGTCCTCTCAACAACCAAAGACGCTTTCGGATGACGCTCGTCACGTGACTTTCCCCGGCATGTCCCTCTACGGCGTGGACGTGTTGAATCATTAGCTCTACTACGGGTTGTCTCGCAGGCAGCAGTATAGGATACTTTGTGTCGAAGTTCAGGTGGGGGTTGGTCAGCCTACCATCCACCCGCAGCAGTCCGTTGATGATTTTGGGGTTTAAACGCTTCAGCTCGCCTCTTGGAGATGGCATGTCTTCATTGGTCAGCCCCACTTCTTCCGCCCTCTTGAGTTCTCGGGCGAAAGCCTCGCGTTGTATCATTCTGAAAATATCGTACTCTGCCGCTTGTAGCTCATCGGGACCTATCGGGCAGACCGGTATCCGACCTGAGGGCCGTAGCCCTTTCATGACTAGTAAACTTATCTTGAACCTGGTTAACCAAACTAGCGAACGAAGCGTCTTCATCCAGGAAGAAAACCTGACCAGTCGCGGTAAAATGGGCGACGCTTCGACGACGTTGGTTGCTATCACTACGCCTTTGATCTCCAGTTCCAATTCCGTAGGGGGTTTTAATTCGAACACGGGCCAGTCCTGTTTGGGCAATTGCAGGAAGTTCGGCCCTCTCGTCCACGTGTCCAGTTGCCTGAAGTTGTTCGCACCTCGAGAGCACAGGTCGGCCGGATTATCGCCAGACCTGACATGACTCCACTGGTGCGTGGCCGATTCATCGTGGATAATCGTGAGCCGGTTAGCAACGAAAGTACTAAACCGGCTCCGTACGTTGTTAATGTAGTAAAGTACTATCGTTGAATCCGTCCAGAAGCTCACCGACCAAATGTAGAGATCGAAACATCTCTTCACAGCTTGCACCACCCTGACTGCCAACACGGCTGCGCTGAGTTCGAGGCGTGGGATTGAGACCGACTTCAGTGGGGCAACGCGGGCTTTGGCGAACAGGATCCTCGTGGTATATTGTCCATCTCCTGCGCACCATCGTCCGTACACCACAGCTCCATAACCGACTTCGGATGCATCGGAAAAGGCATGTAGTTCTCCAGTCCGTGTCGTATGGCCAGGGGTCAAACATCGTGGTATTCTTATGTCCCCTAATTTCTTCAAGGTGTTCAAAAATTCCTCCCAGTCCAGCCGGTCCCCTCGGTCCAGTGACTGGTCCCAATCAACTTTCTTACGGCACAGCCGCTGCAGCAAGATCTTTCCGGGTAGCAGCCATGGTGAGACGAAACCGAGCGGGTCGAACAAACTTGAGACGGCAGATAGTATGCCACGACGGGTTATTGGCAGCTCGGGAACGTTCAGTTCGAAAACAAAATCGTCCGTTTCCGCGTCCCATTGTATCCCTAAAGTGCGCTCGATAGGAAGTGGGGAGCCGTCCAAATCTCTTACCCTTTCGACCTTTTCGTGATACGGGATGACCTTCAGCACTTCCGAAGCGTTCGACATCCATTTAGTTAGATGGAAGCCACCCTCTTCCAGCAATCTCGTCAGACCCCTGAACTGCTCTAGAGCTGATTCCACATCATCGAATGACCCAAGGTAGTCGTCGACGTAGAAGTTCCTGCTGACGCTTTCTACCACCGTCCGATGTACCAGATCGCCATGTTTGTTCGCTGATTCTCGGAGGGCGTAGTTGGCACAAAATGGTGACGATATGGCTCCGAAGGGGTGGACGGTCATTCTATAATTCACCACTGCGTTGTCCCGGTCGCTCCCTTCCCACCACAGGAAACGCAAAGCATCTCGTTCTCCTACCGGAATCTTCACCTGATGGAACATTTCCCTAATGTCGGCAGACAAAGCCACTTTACCCACTCTGAAACGGCACAGAACATCGATCAGTGGTGTGGTCCAGTCAGGCCCCTGTAGTAGGCGATCGTTTAACGACTTGCCCTGGAACTTGGCTGCACAGTCGAAAACCACGCGCAGTTTATTGGGTTTTTTGGGGTTGATAACCGGATGGTGAGGCAGATACCAGATACCCCCTTTGCTGTCGGTGTTAACAGGCACCCTTTCAACGTAACCGAGGTCCTCGTTTCGCTTCATCAAATCCGCGTATCGTTCCCACAGATTCTGGTCTCGAATGAAGCGTTCTTTTAGTCGTAGTAATCGTTGGAGAACATAATTTCTGTTGTCAGTCCACGGGTCGACCGGTGTGCGCCATGGGAGGGGAACCTCGAGCTTTTTTTTGAGGCCTCTAGAGCCTTGCCGCACCGTTTGTAGAGCGAAGTGATCCTCTTGAGACAACGTCGGTCTTTCGTCCCCAATGTCATGAAACTCCTTTTCATAAAGCCGTTGCAGATGATACTCTATGCGGTCCGTTTCGGCGGATAAGTAATTCACGGAACCGCGTACCCCTACTGGACCGTATAACATCCATCCCAGAGCCGTGCGTACGGCATAAGGTGCCTGGCGGTCGCCCACTCTTTGGTCAAGCACCCAATGCGCCTCTGGCACGTCGCATCCGATGAGGAGATCCACCTCATCATCTTCCCAGTCTACGACGGTTACATCCTGCAGGTGGGGCCATCGAGTCAAGATTGCGTTCACCGACCTTGGTGCTCGCATGGGAAGATCCGCTAACGTGAATGCCTCCGTTGGTTCAATTTCCTCGTTAGTGTCTAGAGAGATGAGTTGCAGCCTTAATCTACCGGCAGTCATTACCTGTGTTCCGCCCACCGTGCTCACTGCTAACGACGTCGCACCTTTAGCCAGTCGGTGTTTGTCGGCAAACCGCTCTTTCACTAAAGTGGTGTCGGATCCACTATCAACGAAAGCCAACGCCTTGACTATCCCAGTCGGAGTCACTACTCCCACGGCCACTACGCCTAAACGTACCGGTTTACTGGCAGATTGTGAAGTTGAACAGATCACGCTGGGCTTGGCAATCGCCTCGGATATGGTTATTCTCGCCTGATGCAGCAGCCGATGGTGTCTGCCCGTGCAGCCCTCGTAACCACATCGATTCCTTGTTCTACAGGCTGCTGCCCGGTGCGTGGTGTTGAGACAGATGAAACATGCTCCTGCCATCCTCGCCATTCCCCACCGTTCGTCTATTGTGGCATTGCCGAACTTGGGGCATTCTGGTAGGCCATGGCTAGTACCACAGGATCTGCAATTTGGTTTCGCCGTAGCATCTCGTGAAATGACGTGTGTGTTGGTCCAAGGCTGGTACTTTGGATGTTCCCGTACAGGGGTTTGGACTTGGCTAGTACCGGGCTTGTTTGCTCGGTTGCTGTCCCGGATGAGTCGGCCGAATCTGCTGTCAGCTATCTTCGTTTGCCTGTGTAAGTATTCAGTCAGGTCTTCGAAGTTGGCTTCTCTGTCGCCTCGGCTTATCCGTTCAGCTTCTTCCGCCCACCGACCCTGTAGTTCGGGAGAGAGGTGACGGACTATGCCTTCCAAAGTGTGCATGGCGTCTAGATCAGCCCTGTAACCTAAATGGTCGAGGGCTATTGAACAGTTCTGCATCTTGATCACCAGGTCGGCCATGGTGTAGACGTCGCCCTTGGTTCTCTTTGCCTCTGCCATCACGCCCTCTATTAGGTTACGGGCTACTTTGAAAGGTTGGCCAAACAAGTCCCTCAGAATCTTTCTTGCCCTTGTGTAGCCTTGTTCTGGATCGAGCATGGTGCATCCGTCGATAGCTTCTCGCGCTCGGCCTCGGCAGTAGTGAGTAAGGTAAAGAAGCCTTTGCCCAGGGTCGGTCACCTTGTTTTCAACGAACGTCTCGAACTGTTTGACAAACTTGCAATATTGCTCAGCTCGCCCGTCGAAAACCGTTAACTCCACTCTAGGCAGATCGATCGATGGTGGTTTGTAGTCGGCGACCTGCGTGGGGTTCCCTACCTTATTGCACTCTAACCTATCGGAAGTGTCGAAGTCACTGGTCCTATACTCTCGCTGTTTCTGTGTACACTTCTCTGCTTCATGCGCCTGTAGTCTAGCCGAAAGTAACTGTTGCTCTAGTTCTAGTATTCTCAGCTTATATAAATCAACGCCCTTACGATCAATATTGCTTTTAATAACACATGAGCTAGCACTGACAGGACTAGGCGATCTAGCGTTAACTAAAGAATCATAAGTACCCAAAACCTCCCCAGAGACTTGCCGTATTACTTCCTGTCCGGGTTCGACTGCCTTTGATCCTTTCCTTGGCATTTTGCGTGAATTTTCCTCGTTCCAAATAGATCTATTGAGTATTGTTACGAACGTTTGAGCAATGCGTAGCCAAATTCGCAACGGATCCCGAAATCAGAAGGCGATTATCCGTGATAATTCTACGATACTAGATTATTAAAATAAACAATGACATAAACAATATACAAACCTCAATAATACGATCACAAAGACTCAACAACGAGAAACCGAATAGCGGCGTGTGAGCAGACAGCACGTGCGTCACGCAGGTCCTGAGCAAGGATGTGCCAAAATAGCGCTCTGGGCGCGAACAAACAACAATTGGTCCAGAAAAACAACCAGTTCGTAAAGACAAGTCAATAGTGTATGGAAATGAGTGATGTTGGGAAAAAACACTGAATCGCGAGGGAAAAAGGGGGATTTTCCACGACCGGCTGTTACAGAGCATATGTTGAAGCTTAGGGTGGGCTACACGGACCTTGTCTGAAGCCAACCTGCGGGGTCGAGCATAGACCAGGGGCCCCTGTGTGACGATGTAATGGGACACGTCCGTGGTGATTAGAGGCAGGTTGTTGTTTGGGCGGACAAGATTAGTGCACCCGCAGAACAAACTACCGAATTCTGGTTCAAATGTGGGAATTGGCGTGAGAATCGCTAGTGACTGAGCTTGGGTTAGGACACCAACAACATAATTTGATGCGACTTGATCCACTAGTCGCCGTTTACCGGGGTCGGCTACCGGACCGTGACTTTCTGAAATGTCTGGGCCCAGAATAGCCTAGTGCATTTGGAGGACTACAAAACCTCACCGGAAAGGACGAAGCAGGCCAAGACCTAGGGGGAGAAGTTGACTGCCATATGTTGGGACTGAAGTGCTGTTGGCGGCTTGCAGTGTCAGGACCGTGGGAGAGAGAGTGGACCGTTCTGAAACCGGCAATATACCAACAACCTGCGCTCTCGTGTCAATTAGGAAGGGCATACCGTCTGTGTTGCCTTTCACGTAAGCGGGGCGACTAGGAACAAAGGCATCGGTACAGCTTGTCGTTATCACCTGTTTAGAGTGAAAATTGCAGGGCTTTTCGCGTTTACAAGCTTGAGGTTCGAGACGGTGGTTGGAGTAACACTTACCGCACTGATAATTTCGCTTGGGGGCACAAGATACGAAACGACGGCCGGTTGGGTTTTGTTTACGAGGACGGTTGAGAGTACTTTCTTGTTGCTCAACCACCCGCGTCAAAAAGAGAAACTCCTGACAGAACATTTGAAAGTCAGAGTTACCGTTGGGTGCACTATGGTAGGTTGTTTTCTGCGTAGGCTTAACGACCGCTGACAGCGAAGCAGTGATGGCTGTGCTGAACACGTGGGGCTGTGAGAAATGGGCTTGCGCTCTCAAGGACATTGTCTGCAGTCTCTGCACACTTATCTAAATTTTCGATCTGCATCAATACAACTACTGTGCTTTGGGAAAAAGGTGGGAGTCCTTGCATCGGTAGTTGACGCGGGACTGCATTGTACATAAACGTCATGCCTAGTACTGAAGGCATTTTCCGTAGTAGCTGCCATGGCATCATCACTCTCGGCTGGAGTTCAGAGAGAATGTTTTGAATGTATTTCTCTTCCGAAGCTGGCACACGCCTAATCAGCGCTTCCCGGAGTGTGTCGTACGAATTGTGATCCGGGGTTTATAATAATATACCGGATTTTTTGGATCGTGCTGGCAATGATTGCTGGGAGCGATTCCCTATATTCGGACTGCTGACTAGATATGCGAACCTCCTGGACACAATACCCGGGGATGGCGATTAGAATCTCCGGATCTTCCGGCATGATACCCGGTATTTTCATGTGCTCTACACGGCACTCCGGTTCATACGCGGGCTTAAGCTATCCAGCCATTGCCCATCAGATGCACTATGGAAAGGAACTAGAATGAAATTCCGAAAATCTGTTGGCAACTTCTGATTGGAAAACTCTCTGAGGTGATGGAAATGGAAAGTGACGGATACAATAACGACGATCAGGATAAAGGAATAAAGGGCTGTGCCTCCCCAACAAAGGTGTACGTAGCTTAAAATGTCTAATGGGATATATACATACGCGACGGAAAACATGCTTCCCATTAGACTGTACGTATATGAATGACAAACGGAAGGAAAAATTACGGTAGGCTTGACCTGGCAAAGTCACTTTGGCTGAAGTAATCAGAAATTATTAATAAAACGGCTCACCGAATATAGGAGGGTATACCCCTCAGCTGATACGATCCCGCTCTTCGAGGAAGTCGGTGAAAAAAGGTCGTGAGGCGCTAACCGCGTGTATTCTCCCAGGGACTGAGTATAGAGACCGCACGCTGGTGTGTGCCTAGGAGGTGTGTGTGAATTAGCACTCGTGGTTGCCGCGTGCGCGAAACGTGCAGTGAAAAAAAGCGATAGACAGGGTGTGATCGGCTGGTCACCATTTTTTGTATTATCAAGCATGTGTATTTTGCGCCCAAGACTTCTACCATGGCAGCATGCCATTCCGCTTAATCCACACTGAGGTTGCAACAGCATTCAGAAACGGTTGATGTTTCCTTCTGTGTGGTCCCACTGCTCTTCCAGGTTGCCATGAGTGATCCCCCAAGTAAGTTCGGCCTCCTCTCCCACCAGCGCCGATTTCCTCATTCCGTCGGGCTTGTGGTGGTATTTGTCCGGCCGTGCTCCTTTCCGTTCCACCATTTTGATGTTTATCACTCCGTATTTGATCTTTCTCAATGGTGCTATGATGACCAAGGGACCGTTACTGAACTTTATTCGCTATTATTGGCCATTTCTATAGGTTTCGGGGAATTTGGTTGGATACTTTGTGGGAAATCTCCCCAAAATGTTACACAAATTCCAAAGATTTCTTCCCAATACGGTTTTCTTGTGTGTTACTCAAAGTCCTCGACCTAAGATTAGGTTTAGGAAACGGCTAACACAGCTGAAACAATGTCCCAAACCATCGGCGGACACCGACGAGGATACTAACTTTGATGCTTGTATTTTTTAGGATGCTAGGGACATACCAATAAGGCTCACCATCCTCTTTGATCATATCACCAACCTCGCTTCGTGACCGTGCCCGACAGACCACAAGGGAAGCCATACGCGGCAGCAGCTTTATTCTGCTGCCGACTTTCATGAATCTGTTTCTGCCGAGGTCTTCAAGCGCATCCCAAATAGCGAAAACCTTTTAGCCATCCATCTCTCGAACAGGGCCTCAATGTCACAACTGAAGCCCACCCTGCTCAGGGCAGCCGGTATGGGGCAGCATTCGTGAACATGCACAAGGCTACTTGAGCCTCCACCACGCCAAATATGTTCTATCGTTTTCCAATTCCCTCCCGATCAAATAGCTGGAGAACTTATGAAGTAGCAATCTTTGCTCTCCCTTAACACTGTGAATAAATGGGTTAAGGGGAGGCGTCACGGGCTGCCATCCAAACGGTACCTCCTACTAGTACCCCACAAACCGGCTCTCGGCAGAGGCCTTCCTCAGCCATGCAACCACCATCCCTGAACACGGCAAGCTCCACAATAATTCATATACCCCTCAACCTCGACAGTTCAACCCTGTCGGACGACCAGGCAACATACAGTGGGCGACAGGTACCATTAAATGCAGCTTCCGCCCTCTCATGAGGCTTGTTAACCCTCTTCGCTCCCGGCAACGACACAGTGGATCGGGCACTAGGAACCTCTCCATAACACAACATACCTCCACTAAATAAGCGGTTTTGTAGGATGCAGGCCTCCTCGTATTCCATCTACGCCATCCGGCGGGGTCCATTAGCATGTCTCCTGCCATTACTAGATCTCCGAATTCATCCTCGAAACTTGTCGAGCCAACAAAACGTGTAGACGAGAGACCCGCTGCGGTCCGCCATCGTATACTAACAGGCAGGTTGAGGCATCACTTCAGAGCCCCCTTAGCAATGCGATGGGCGGCAATACAGAAAAGCAATAGGAGAACACCTGGGGGTTTCCGGAAGCAACCTCACCGACGCACTTGCAAACCCTCACCCAATCCTGCAGGCTCCAGGCCTACAGAAGGTACTAGCTGAATGACACGAGCGCCCAGCCTAGCCGGGCTGCGCTTGAATAGTTAACAAGCCCACAATGAGCCCCGACCCACAACCAACCCCCTCAACATCCAGCCTCCGTAGAGACCCAGTGAAGGGCTCTTGACTCTTGTTCTGCACTACCCCGTTTGCCTCCGAGGATATCACAGGTTGCCGGAACACCAAGTAAGGTGCCTGACGGACCTTTCTTTTCCCCTGTGACCCAACATACTCCCGCTTCCGTGCTCTTTACCTCTTCAAAAGGGAAACTTGATTTGACCTTTCCTGTGGTCCTCCAGGCTCCTCATCCCCACCTTGTTACACCATTTCCAGCTTATATTCCTGGCCTCACATTTCCTCCCTCCGTGGACCACTTCAGCGCAGTCCGCAGTCTTCGCACAAGCCTGAACTTCCACTCCGCTCCTAGACCGCTCCCGTGTTTTCGCCCATATCCCTCACTCAACCACAATCCGTACTTCACAGTAAGCTCCTTAAAAGCGCACCGACCGTACTGAAGTCATCACCACCACTAATTCCAAGCAGCTCCATCCGCCCCTCACCAACCCCTTTCAGTTTTCGGCCGTTTCGAGTAGAACCCTCGAACCGTTCCTCAGATCATGCCCATCTTGAATGCTCAGCGGCTCATCTGGTCATGGGCAAAAATTCTTCATCAGAAGCACCGTTAAAATGGACAGGGTTTCGACGGCCCATCGTAAGCCACCCTGCATCCGACGATCCTTTATCACCCAATCACAATGAAACCACTGCTTTTTCTGCTGAGAACCTAAACAAAAACGACTTCTTGCTTTTGCTACTGAACATCTACTCTGCTCCCAAGACTATCCTTCCTGTGCTTGCTGGCATTGGACCCACACCCGGATATCTTACTAGTTACCGGAAGGTAGGTGGCTGATCAAACCCAAATAAATCACTTTTCCATATCCCGTCACCAGGCCATCGCCAACAGGAGGTGGCTGCATTATTTTTACCAGACGTATATTCACGGTTAAAAGGCCTCATCATCCTATTCAGGACAACATTCGGGACTTGGTCCGTCTCAGTATAAAAGATCGACAAATACTTCTTATGAGATACCTCTACGTTCCTCCAAACCAGGTTATACGCGAGGTGACAGCAATGAAGGACGCATTCATCTATGTCACTAAGCTTCCTTTAGTCAGCAAAATTCTAGCCAATGATGTCAGCGAATCTGAAAACTGCGGACAATCCCTGAACCCTCTCTCTCTCTCGAAAATCTAGGATTTTCCTTCGTTTATCCGTGTTGGCAACTGGGCACAACATGTTTTATCCCCACTCAGGGAAAAAATAAATTAGACCTCATCTTCACTATTGTTGTCAAGAACATATGTACCCAAATCTTAAGTCTCTTCACCGGTAGTGACCATAAGATGGCATCTTTTGTTTTTGCAGCAGTTCGGCTTCACACAGGAACACACATTCTGACCACCGATACGCAATACCACAGAGCTTGCTAGAATAGTCTACCATATTTTATGAGATTCCAAAACTAGAACGAACTCTTTCCACCTAATGACCTCTAGGTAGCTCTTGCTGAATCATATTCTGATCGTAATTGCTGCCCCGGCAAAATCACTCCAGCTTCAAGACCCACAATATGCAACCAGCCGAACTCTGTTAATAGTTTTAACGGTAACCCAGCCGAACCCCAACAAAGTCTCACTATAACGGGGACTTCTCGTTGCTTCCACAAAAATACGTATATCCCATGCGATAAAGTCGTGTTTGGATTCTTCCAAGAAAAAAACAGGAACTAGATGCTTTAAGCCAATCAAACAAGGTAGAAGCATTGCCAGGCTAATGAAGGTCATGAACAAGCAACCCAATCATGCTGTTCTATATTTGAACTATTACAATGATTACTTGGATGACCCCTTACTGATTGCGGGGGCTTACAGCACCTTCTTTGCCTCCTCTTTACCGGCGGATGACGCCTAATCCGTCAACTTTCTAAATGCGGTGACATCAGTAACTTTCTTGATGGTGGTGTCCTTATTCGATGAGGTTCCAGCCTATGCAGCAAAAACAGGACCATCATACAGGCCCGGCCCGGACGCATCACCCGCCATTTTCAGTCGAGGTGGCGAAGATTTTCTAATTTCGCTGACAAACATGTTCAGTTTTCTCCCTGAAGTGGAAGCCCTCCGCTACTATTCCTTTCCACAAAGAAAGTTCAATTCTTGATCTAATTAAGCATCGACCAGTGAGCCAAGCCCCAGTCGTGTCGGGGAACACAGAGAACGTGAGTAAGGAAAGGCTGATGCGTCATCCTCTTAACGCTAATCTAGTCAAAGCTCGTCAGCCCCGTTTTCTGAAAGACAGATCATGTGCAACACGCGTCACAGCTTTCTTCAACCTGGTCACAGAGGCTGTCAGTGATGGTAAATCGGCGATCGTGATCGTTTTGAACATGACCAAAGCATTTGACCGAGTATCTCATGTCAGGTTACTACAGAAGATCAAATCATATGGAATCTTGGACCCGATGTTCGCTTGGTTTTCATCTTATTTATCAACTTCAGATCGGGTAGTGAATAAAGGCGAAACTTCGTCCAAACCTCGGCCCGTAACTAGTGATATGATATCAGGTAGTGTACTCGGCCCACTACTTTTTGTTTAGCATTTTCTAACAGGGAGTTCCCCTCCCTTCTGCAGATGACATCAAATTCGTGGATACTTTTGAGCCCGAGGCGCTAGCCTCTACCACAGATAATAATACAAGGGAATTGCTTTTTCTGTTCCTATAACGATGATTGAGAGATGACATTCTCCGCCGAAAAAGTAGTATTCCTACTTATAGGTGTCACTTTCCGATACAAGCATGCAGAATAAACTACTAATTTAAACATGACTTGGGTCTAAACTGTTCGTGTAATTTTGACCTTTCGGACCAAAAACCATCCAATTGGCCAAAGCATGCCTTATGATAGGGCTCATACACCGAACCTCCATTTTTCCGGAAAGCAAACCAAACACTTTTAAGTCCCATGTCAGACCTCCTCTGGAATACCGCCCAATCATTTGTTGGAACATGTGACAGAAAGACCAAATAGGATTCGAGAATGTACAACGGGCATAAGATGCAAGAAACTTGTGTCGATGGACTCATAACTGAAGTAGGAAGTACTTTCCTGGCGTGAAAAGCCACCTAATCGACGAACACACATCCTTGAGACAGCCTGAAGACACCGGAGCCCCGGCTTTTGAACTGCCATGAGTAGGGCTGGCCCATTTTGACGGGCACCTCGAGCAGTACTGTACATTCATGAAGCAATTCGAAAGTTTATTCAGAGTTCGAACTCTCCGATCTTGGTCAAACGTTTCGTACTTAGTGCGATACTGTCGCGGGGAGGGTCATCGGTGGTATCGGAGTCTGTGCGATGCTTGAAACACCAATGAGGTAGATCGGGACTGGCAGGATCCTCAAACGTTTGTCTGGACAATCATTTGGTTTAGCCGGAAGCTCGGTTGATGGGGCATTAGAAGGGGCAAAGGGACCAAGGTCAACGCTGAATTATTGCCGAACTTGGTGATGAAACTGCAGAATAGCGGTGAAGCACCGGAGTATTTAGAAAGCAATACTGATTTAAAGGCTTTGCGCACACATAAATGCATTTTTCGGTGTCTACCAATTGATTTGCGGAGCCTATGGGCGGAGGAAGCTGAATAAATCACTTTGCTTGGGCGAGAATCTACGTTGACGATTTGAAGGAGTTCATAGGTCGTATATCCCGCACTGCCAACAGCCGAGTTGGTCAAATCGTACTCCAGAGTTGCACGTTGGCGTGTGCAGTATCCTCATCGGCTCAGATCGTAGGGAAGGACTCTAATTGAATCCAGATTTTGGCTAGCATGCACACGACGAGAAGAGAGCTCGGGAGGTCCTTTCGTTGCCAGCTGTGCTACTCACTGCATATGTTACCTAATTGTCGGGTCTTTCATAGGATGAGTGTACGCTGTCGGCGGTTCACAGCAAAAAGGACAGGCTCACACTTTGCCTGCTTGAACAACTCTCATCGGGCCTGCAAGTGCCTCTTCGGAGTAAAATGTGACCAGGGCTGATGCGTGGCTAATCACCGTCCGTTACTGAAAGTTCCTCAAAACACTGGGCCCACTCATTCGGATGGACACAGGACCCTACATTTGTTGGCTTTGACCCTCTTGGGTTCTCTGCTAAACCATCAACCAGCATGCGCATGTCTAATGCAGTAGTCAGTACACGGTTTGAATGGATATCATGCGGCCACTGCTCTGACTACAGCTTGATTTTGATACGCCTACGGTTTTCAGCTACGAGCTAAACCTGGCTCGTATCGGTTGTCGGAATCGGGGGAGTACTCACTGCACTCCTATAATTTACCATATGCAATTCCACTTTCACTATCTTATTCTCGAGCCCACGCACCAATATTGTTGTCCCAAGCCAGCGATTGTTTGTCTGCTACGGTGTCGACTCAATTACACAAACAAAACGCCTACTGAAGCTAGCTTCCCTAAGAAAATGTTTTTTCCTTCAATACTATATGCTTGCCTTCACCTTATTCTCATGTCTCATGGTATAAATCAACGGACCCATCCTTAGTTTCCTTGCTTTCTTCTGTAATTTCGAGTCACACCAGGCACCTCAATAACCAATACCTACTGATCTGCGCACATGCTAGCGGCATACACGGCCCCATTCCAACTGGCTTCCGTTTGACCCTGATTTATTCTGCCTCCACGGAAAACAAGCAAGTTTGCATTCAGATGACAAAGGCATCACCTTAACTCCGGGTATTCTGTTTCCTTTTCTCTACTTTTGCCGTTCTCTTCCTCAGTTGGCGCAACGACCGGGCTGCTGACTTCCTTTTTCTCGCTCCTCTTTCTGAGCCAACCTCCCTCTGGTTTTTTATTCTTGGTTCTCAGGTGGGCCCCTTCTCTCTTCTATCACCTACCAACTTAAATATTTTCGCTTTGGCTAAGCCTGCGCTTATTACCTCCCTAAGTGTTCATCATCACCCTATGCCGCTACAAAATTTTCACGGTCTCCATCCGTTAATCCCCCACAGATGGGCTTATTGGTTTTCAGGTTACAAAATTATCATTGCCTGCTTTTTAATCAAACGTTTATCATAGCCTCAGCTCAAAGTTCCCTCAGGCTGCATCACCCCTGATATATTTCAGATCAAACTGGTTACCCGGGTAGCCCCTAGCCAACTAGATGCTACTCCCGGATCAAAGCACGGACTGAACGACTTGATCGATCGGACCGGCCACGGCTTAAACTTATACTCACTCCTGCTGACGCTATATGGGTACCTGATTCGGCTGGTCAGTGACCTCAATCCTATAACCAGGGTTACTTTCGATAATGACAGCCCCATCGGACCGCAAGGTGGATCCCTGGCACTAATCTTCACCCCGCACCCCTTTGAAATCTACTTCCCGCCCTCCATACGAGCAGTTCAGTTCATTCTGCGTCGAAGTACCGATAACAGTGACCGAAATCTTGTTTTCTCCAATGCGCTTCCAACCCACTACTTCCATTCAGTTAATTCATACCCTTTTTGTCTCCTTTACTCATCGACCACTACCTACCATCAACTGCAACAATTTCTTCAAAAACTGGATACCAGAAGCTTTTAGCGAACCTGAACTTGATTATCCATTCTTTTATGAAGTATACAGAAAACCCCACGCCTACGCTCCTCTAACATTCGCCGTTCATTCGGATCTAGCCTACTCTCAGTCACCTCTGTTTTTTTCCTTCATCTTCGCTCCTGCATATAGGCTTGGTCGCATCAGTATCTTTTATCTCCAGTTGACTGTTTCTTTGATGGCTCCTCCTTGTACTTCTAAGTTTTGCGTCTATTCGCCGTCCATGCTTCTCAGAAACACACTGTATTCCCGGTGAAGTTTTTGCCATCATGTGAACTTCGATATGGCACTGAAAGTAACTATACAAAGAAACCAATCCTTTTATCATATCCGGGTCACTCGCATTCATATTGTGGGCTCCTTCCAAATTTAACTACTGAATGTGGGATTAGTATTCCCTATACAAAGCTGACATCCCCGACTGCACTTCGATAACCCCTTGTGGACGCTTTTTTACCGCGTTTTTTGTAGCCCTCTCACTAGGTTCCTCAATATGGATCCTTCAATCGTACCGTTGATGTACTTTTGCATCTCATTCTACATGTCCCAACTCTTCTTTAAATCTCTTTTTCACTCTCTCACTCTCTCTCTGTTTTCTCACTAGCCGACGGCACATTATTGTCCGTAGATTGATGTGGCTTGTTCTCGACTACCGGACCCGTTGCAGCCAGTTTTCGGCACCCACATCGCACATTGTGCATTATTCCTGCCTCAAATACCCTTCATGTTGTGATGTCCGACACCTAATGCTCTACTCGTTCTTAAAAACACTGCACTTTTAGCGTTATTCAGTATCCCTCTTATCCACACTTCCACATTCAGCTACCTATCCAGAAAGTCCTTCTCCCCAGTTTGAAACTGATTTACAATTGCAGCGTTTGTCATCCTCACTGTGGTTCACTCAAAACCTTCCCAGCTCTATTGTTTTTTCATTGAAATTGTGTGGATCTCAGATGTCAAAAGTGCGACCACCCCATTCCGCCGTGTGCTGCCGTATTCTCCGACCGCGCCTTGCGCATGTGCTTGACCACGGTCAGGAAATATACCCGTGCTACCATTAGAGATATTATTGCTATTATTATCATCAATATTATTATCTGTTCAACAGGAAATAATGATTGAAAACCGGTGAAATTAGGCATCGTACCGGTCGGGTTCGTGACACCGGAAGGATTGAGAAGGCTTATAGAACTTTCGGACACGGGGTCGGATACTTCGCTGTTTACTCGCGAGCCTGAGGCATCTTGTGAACAAGTCACTCAGCTTGCCTCTGTTGCGTTTGACACGATGGCAAGGAGTTATGCAGACGATCCGATGGGGCTGACCTGGCAGTGAACTTCCCTAACTGACCGGGACTGTAGATATTCCGGAGTATTTGCAGTATACAACCGGCCAAGGAGACCAATCGACCCTGTTAGATTAATCGCCAAGGGACGGTCTCATCTCAAAGACAATGTTCAAAGAAGTATCAAGCCCATATGCTGGTATGTTCATTCGGAGCAATGTACCAGAGGCTTGTTGCATGTTTGAGCAGGGCACAAGTGATCGAGAGGAACCACTCGATACGAGAACAATACTTGACTGGACACTTACCGGACCACTGATGAACGAAGTTCAGCAATCGGCAACTGTAAATTGCCTAAAAGCCGCTGAAAGAAGAGCTTCTGTAGAAAACAACCGGCTTCTGTTATTCAATCTAACAGTCTGTCTTAGAAAAGTAAAAATGGCTAAAATGAAGACCGATGGGCGCTATCAGTTACGAATTCGAAGCCGATCCAAACCTGGCCTGACTGTGCTAAGCTGTGACTATGGGCTGCATGGAAGGCAGAGAGCGAGAATGGCATACTAAATCTGGAAACACTTAGAAGAACTGTAAGGCACAAAAAAGTAACATCAATTTTGCGACGAAGGGAATAAGCACCGTGAAATGACGCTGCATGGAGAACTCATCTATGGAAGAAGAAAAATCGGGGGAAGGGACAATAGAGAATGCCCGGACAACCTCGGAACAGCTTTGGGCTGAACGTCTCAGTCGGATCAAGGGAATAGTGGAAATCAGCGTGACGTGAAATTCAGGTTGCCCCGATCACTTTTGCGTTTTTCGTTGTATGGGTTATTTCTCCGTTTTCCTGTAACCGTTTAGCCTTGGGAATATTCATTTTTATTCCTTGCCAGATTTACATGTCTCTATGGAAGTGTATATAACGTTTTACAACCCATGGTGAACGCGGAGCTGCCTATCACCATAACTTGAAATGGCGCCTGCTGTCACGAAGACGGCTAGGAAGGACAAGATGGTCAGACAGAAAGTCAGGCTTCGAGCAGAAACAAGAACTGTGAGGAGCATGCAGAGGACCGAGGGAAATGTTGCAAAGCCTACAAAAGGTGGTACCATAAAACTGGCAGTATCCTGCCGCGAGAGCATGGGACTTGTGTGAAACGTACGTACCTAAATTGGTTCTACGTGGATTGTCAACGGGATAAGTAAAATTGGTTTTGGGGTATTGAGAGTGGTCCGAGGTAGAAAAACTAGCAGCAAATACTCACAAACGCATCCCGAAAACTAGTGCGCAATTCCGATGCCAAAAGCTGATAAGGAAGACCATCGAATAAGGGATGAGGCAGTGGACGAACAAAGTGAAGACAGAGTGGACAAAGGAGGGAACCTAAGAGGACCAGAAAGCTAAAATGAGACAAGCACCGGTTCATAGTGCAGGACAAAGAGTGAAATAAATCGGCGAGTACAGGGGAGCTGCTTCCAAAAAGCGCCATAAAACTGGATACTGGTAGGCAGAGCTGAACCTTCTTCCACAAAGCTTGTGAAATGTCTCGAGAAAAATGATGTCGATGAAAAGAAAAAACAGGGTCAGTTCTCATGTTAAAGGTTTGGGATCTCAGAAAATCCCTGTATATGCCCTGAGAAAAAAGAATGCTAGCTTTGGGTGCTTACCAATTATAAACACGAATGCCTGCAGCATTCAAAAAAGTGGGATGAACTAGCAGCCATAGTGGGCGTCTCACATATCGTTGAGCTCACCGAGACGTAGCTGACCCCGCAAGATGTCGTCGCTCATGCCTGCGTGGATGAGAGGGGTTGTGCAGCTCAGGAAGGATAGGGAAAATGGCAGCTCAGGAGGGGGAGTGCTGTTGCTGGTTGCCAAGCCTTTGCGCAAGCGAGAGGGACTAAAAATGGGACTAGAAGTGTACTGCGTAAGCTGCGTAATTAGGGCGCAAGGATGCCCTGTGACTCGGCTTTGCGTTTACAGAAGCCCACCCCTTACCAGACTGGAGGGTACTAAACTTCTAGCGGCAGGTAACACGGGCGGCAAAGGTGAACCAGTGTCTATCATACGAGACTTCAACATCCCGGAATTCGATTGGGAACTGGAAGATGCACCACCATGGTCTTTCAAAGATGCTATTCTGAAAGTCCTACAAGAAGGAGCGCTCATTCAATAAGTTTAGCGGGAAAATCATTGGCGATTCAACCAAGGCTCTGTTATGCTTGATTTAGCACTGACGATATATGAAGGGGGTTTGGGTCGAGCGGTCATCACAGCACCATTGAGGAAGAGCAATTACGGAGTGATAAACATCAAAATGGTGGAACGGAAAGGAGCACGGCCGGACAAATACCACCACAAGCCCGACGGAATGAAGAAATCGGCGCTGGTGGGAGAGGAGGCCGAACTTACTTGGGGGATCACTCATGGCAACCTGGAAGAGCAGTGGGACCACACAGAAGGAAACATCAACCGTTTCTGAATGCTGTTGCAACCTCAGTGTGGATTAAGCGGAATGGCATGCTGCCATGGTAGGAGTCTTGGGCGCAAAATGCACAGGCTTGAGAATTCAGGGCCTAATGCAGGTTTAGTAAGAAAAGGAGCCATTGAAAACTGCTGTAATATATGTTGACTGATGGAGAGGCTTGAGGAACCCAACTGGTGTGCAGACGCCACTACGAGGAGAAGCTGGCTCGAGGGGCGAAAAGTAACTTAAAGGGGTATATTATCCATTTCCAGTCAGATTAAGTCCTACGTGTTGCATTTGACAATGTAAAGGGCTCAAGGAGGGAAAACACTGAAACGAGTGAAGGTAATGGCTGGATATTGCTCCACCACTTCTAGGAAGTGCGTAGCAAGGATAGTGGTGGGGACACGCCTAGTTTGTCTGTAATCGACGGGACAAGAATGCCATCTTTCCAAACTGATGAGGGAGAACTCATACAAGGCCTGCAGGACTAGAGCTACGCAAGGAAGCGGGCCCAGAGGAAATGTGTCCATCCATGGTGTACCCAGTGGCCAACCTGCTAGCCGAGCCTCTCTCACAGCCGCTCAGCCAGATTCTGGGGAACTGCCAACGGTCAAGTGACTGGAAGGTGGTCCCAGTGGTGCCAATACTCAGAGGTGTGAGAAGGGAGGAGGCGTCGAACTGCACACCGGTAGGCCCGACGTTTGTGGTAGTGGAGGTCGTGAAAGGGACCCTACGAAACCAAAAGTTGCCTTCCTATCCGGAAGTGGACCGATTAGTTTAAATAACTAGAGACATGTGAAAAGATCATACACGGCAAATTCTCTGTGCTTTCTAGACCACTTTACGAGGAGAATTGACGATGCCGAAAAGATGGCGGTCTGTAATTTGGGCTTGAGGAAGTTCTCCGACTCAGAAAATCGTAGGCTGCCAGTACAGAAGCTTCCAACCTGTGGAATCGGTCCGTCTTTGGGTGGCTGGTCCGCCGGGATTCTCAGAGAAAGGGGATTCTACGTATTTCAAGGAGGCCACAGGTTCAGTGTGGGCAACGTTGCCAGCGGAGTCCCACAGGGTTTTGTGCTTTGGCCACTGCCGCTTCTTGTGTATACGGACGACTTGGATCATGTGCTGGATTGTCCACACTTCACGTTGGCCGACCACGTTATTATGGTGGGAGGTTTTTGGGGAAGTGCCCTGAAGGGCAGCCCCCATAAGGTGTATCGACAGTGCACGGAGTGGGAGCTCCCACTCAGAACCTGCAAACGTAGGCAACCCACCCAGGACATCCTCAGGTCAGCCCGAGGGAACTTGGGGACGGAGATACCACAGCGGCTTTCAAAGGACTGATACGGTCATATTATGGGTTATTAACGACTGCTGATTTTAAAACCTAGAGGCAATGCCTAGAAGCAGCAAAGAGGGCTAATAATGCCTTCTCACAGTTAGTGAGAACGGTTGCCTCGCGGAGGCCGTGGGTGCTGTTGCCGTTCTACGCCACCCACTTAAGGCCGCTTTTGCAGTATGCCGTTCAAGTTTGGCATCCAAATCTTTTTCTCGGAACAGGCAACTGCTTGAACGTTTGCAAAAGAGATTCACACGAATGCTTGTCAAACTCCGAAGCAGGCCCCATAAGGAGAGGCTAAGAAAACTGGAGATGTACTCTCTGAAACGAAGGAGAGTAAGGGGGGATCTCATTGAGGCGTTCAGGATTATGAAGGGCTTCTCGGATTTGGAGAGCCTTCAGATTCTCACAATAAACACAAACGAAAGGGCCAGACGACATGAGTTGAAGCTTGTGAAACGCCGTTGCAACACAGTTGTCGGGGTGGGTTTCTTCTCCTGACGAGTATTGCATTGGCGGAATAAATTTCCATCCTCAGCGTTTGGGGCCCGGTCTAACGTTGGTTTCCGGAGAAAGTCTAACGCTCCTTCGGACAGCCTGTTTGGGAACCTAGTGAAGAATGGAATACTACCTCATGACCCCCTGAGTAACAGGGCACGTGATGCTGGAAACTACATTAGGAAGGGTTTTCACCAGGACACAAAGGACCTGGGTCGTACAATGGGGCTTGCGCGTGGTTTATGCTGAAATGCAACTTTTCTGGCTGACCTTTAAAGATAACTTGGGGCCCGGTTTCATAGGCTAGCCAGGCAAGATTGAGTAAACCTATCGTCACGCCCGTTTTCCAAGCTTTTGCACGACGTCACTGCGGACTGAAAAGCCCATGGCCACGCACACAGTACACCCGCTGCGCTGTGGAAGGCGCGACTGCTTGGAAAGAGACGGATATATTTAGGAAGAAAAAACATTTAAACACCGCTTCTGTTACCCCCCTCAAAAATGTCACCATAATGAAGGGGTGATGCTGGGTCTGGCGGATTTCTCCTATAAAATCAAGTGACCAAGTCATAAACGAAGGCTGATGTGTCGTACTCTCTGGCTGATCGTATGGTAGCAAATTTTGGTCAGAATATGACTTGATAAAGGGAGCCACTGGGCCGAAGTTGCAGAAGCCCACAAAAAACTGAGGCACGGCACTGGATTGCCAAAAAATATTTATGGTTGTAAAAGAGTCCCGTAAAACTTTGAGTAAGGTGTTACACCTTAAATGGAGAGGTAAAAGAGGAAGAAAATTAGCTATGTGAGCTGCTGGGCAAAATGACGCTGAATGTGTCTCCTTGCCATCACAACACAAGAAGCAACATGTGGCCCGCGGCCACCCAATGTACAAAGAGTCGCCAACCTTTTCTGGAATAAAACTCTACGCATGGCAGAGGTTGGTTTGTGTCGCGTTGAAGGTGGAGTCCTAGTACCGTGGAGTGTTCTATATCGACATTCTTATTCAGCACGATTTCACTCTCACAGTATTCAGCATCGCTGCTACTTCTAACTAATTTTCAGATCCTTGAACTTCTTCTCTTTGTGCTCCTCTTTTTTAAAAGTGTTTTTATTTTTTCTGTTTATTATTAATAATTTTCCTTTTTTCTTCTTTTTTTCGTTTTTCTGGTCATCCAACTTCGCTTCCTCAGCCTCAGTCGTGCTTGTGAAAGCAGTATAAATATAGAAATCTTTCAGTTATCCGAGCAAACACCACCAAGATGCTTCAGAGAGAAAACCAAAAAATGCAGCTTGGAAGTCCCATTTTCGAAGAAGACTGCCTTCAGCGCCGCCACGTCTCATAGTTTAGTGGGGCCCGAGGTCGCTTTTACTTCTACCAGGATTCTCTTGTCTTTGGGAAGAGGGAGTTAATGATCAGACAACCATAAACCTGCCGCACTGTGGTGACCACTTCAACGAATGCTGCGTTTTCATTTTCTGTCGCAGCTCGTGGGGTCTCCAGAACCTCAAGAGCAAAAACCTGGATGCGAAATCGGCCCAATCCCCCATATCCTGTGATCTGTCCTGACCCGACCTGATCTGACATTATCACGAAGGGCAACACGGAGTTGCTCTACCCAAGCGTCCATTGTTAGATGACATATCGGGAAATCAAGAAACTGATCAAAAGCTTTTCAAATATGCCAAAGACAGATCGGTTTGAGAAACCCAATCGAAACATGAATTCAGCAGGTCACACTGCAATTTAGACTTGACCACCCGAGATGAAAGGTAAAGTATCTGAATGAAACTGCACGGCGGGCGAAGCAATAACTTACCCTTGTCTAGAGCAAAAATTACCGAGCTGAAGCCGGTGTCCATATTTAGACTGAAAATGATTATTGGTATTGGGTCTCAAGGTGTAGACAATGGTAAAAGGTTTCTTTGACACCATTGAACTGAGCTTTACACATTAGGAAGATCCTACGCTTGTGTTATACTGCAGCAAACGGAGATAACGGGGAACGAACTCGAGACATCAGAGAGTATTATCTACTCGTGGAAGGAAACTCTACTGACAGTGTTGGTGATTCAACCTCAAAACCACATGCCAACTACGAGACTGTTTGCAAACCGCTTCGCGCCGAGTGGTTCAGTGCTTTATTCCATTTTATTTCCCACCAGTCTCCAGCCCGACCTATTTTTCCTATACAGTTGCAAAAATGTGCTGAGTTCCAGCCTTTTGTACAACGTGCGCAGAGTTGAAAAAGAAGATATTCGCCAAGATTTTACCTGGACAGTTCAAGTGAGGCGTATTGGCTGAAATCACAGCTAATAGAATATTGTTTTCACATTTTTTGTGCAAAAACATTTGAAGTATACTGGTAGCTGTTAGAGCTTGATCATGTTCCTTGTTCACGTGTGTTTGAATGCTCTCCGTCATACCCTTGTTTTCGAAGCTAAATTATAATCGTGAACCGCTTGACTTTTGTTTTAGAAAACTTGGTGTGCCAGTTTTACGTAACTCTATTGTTTTGGCCTTTCGACTCCGAGTGATATTTTGTTGTCATTTGGACTTTGCATCTGCGTTAAACTTATCCGCTCAACTTGTGAAAAAGTGAGTTTAACAAGTTGCCGCAGTAGTTTGCTGCTTTGGATCGGTAGCCTGAGCCCTTGCAGCAAAGTGTTACATTCTGGAATATCTACATTCTGATAGTGCTTCTAGCCGCGTGCATTGCTCTTCTGACGAATATGTCAACCTCAAATAGTGTAGAGGAGTTTGGAGTTGATTCCCCACGGATTGTGCCAATGAAGACTACAACGAAAGCCGGTTGTACACGCAGCCAACATGGCAAGTTGGTGACCACACAAACCGATATTAGGCCGGAGGTAGGTGGGGTGACACTCGTGACCTCGCCCTGAACCTCTGAAAGCGATATTTGTGGGAGGATTTTGGCCGAAGGTGTAAAGAAAATATACTGAAAATCTTCCAAGTGTTCTGCGTGCTTTTAAAATGCGAATGTATCTGACACTGCCCCCCTAAGCTCGTTCAAGCACAACACCTTGGTAGGTTAGTTTGAGCCGTTCCTGACCGCCGCGCTTGAACCAGAGGACTTTGAACCTTTGGGATTTACTGAAGAGTTTGTTTGGCCATATAGCTGAGGTGTGTATGTATTTGTACCTTTCGTGAATTTCAATTTAGTACCGTAGAAACTACCAGTTAATCTCGTTCTGGTGTCGAGATTCGTGTGGCCTGGCTGCGCTCCGCTCGATTCGCCGTTGTTCATTTACGAAAGCTGCTAGTCGGGCAATGGTAGATGGCATAAGGTCTCCTGAAGGAGTCGGACCTAGGACCCTTGTTGTTCATGCTGAACTTTATCGGCATTGCTGGCGGGTTGGAATAAAGGTGCTTATCATTCGCGGATGACCTCCAGGCGGTGGTAGTACCGGATGTTGCGATCGTTCCTAAAGATCAGGATAATGATCACCAGTGGCAAGTGGCGTGGGATATGTTCGTCAGTTCAGGCAGGTGTCAGCATCTCTACACAGAGAAATGGTTACAGCTCATCCGATACATAGATCCACTAGACTACCGGGAGGAGCTAGCTCTAACCATGGAAGCCCGGCACCTAGAATCGATGGCAAGCACTGACTTTTAGCTAGGTTTCTAGTGTCAAAAATTATTACGGGGGCATGCAGGTCCGTGCACCCACTAATCCCGTGGCTAAACCGGTGGGTCTGGATTTGTCCCATTCACCTCCAACACCACAAAGCCTTTCTAAAAGGTTCCGTGTCGCACCCCAGTCTCCACCATTGTCTACTCACACCTGTTCTCGCAGCCATTCACGCCCTGGTCTATCTGCCAAAATAGCCAACAAATAGCCAGGTTCCAACGCGCCAGCCCGCAAGGACCAGCCAGCTGCAACGTTGTCTGCTAGTACTTCGGTCACAAAGCCACCCTCACCACCTGTTGCTCTTAATGGCCGAAACCTCCCCTGCATTGGTATTTTCGCGCTCCCAGCTTAAATAGACAGTCGGTCTATGACCTCTCGCGCTCAAGATAACTGGCCTATTACCCATCCGCCTCCTCCACCACGGCCGTCTTTGCAAAGTTGCGTCACTTAGCCCAGCGCTAGTCCTCCAGCACATCTATTTGCCCCCGTAGATCCGCGTATCCAACTGCTACATACCACGTCCTTCAACTCAGACGCCACCGCCATCACGTCCAAGACGCCGTTCCACATCACAAATTTTCCACTAGGTGTGCCGCCTCCATTGGTAAATCTACCAAACCCGAATCACGCAAAACGAGCTACCAGCATGGTAGCCAACAAGTATTACAACGTGGCCCGCGCCCGACTCTTTTCGCCCTATTGTGCGCCCCGTTGTACCCCTCCGCTACATTGACATCCCCTGCCTTCTCACCATCGAACAGCATCGTATTCTACTCTGACGCTACTGCACACTATACAAACTGACCCTTCATGACAAAGCTTCTCACATCAGCAGCCATTGCTCTACCATTTCAACCCCCCACACTCTTCCCGTGGAGCCCTGTGAGATGCCTGCCGCTTCAACAAACTATATCCATAATATCATGCCCGTCTCACTCCAATCCCACTTACCCTGCCATTCTTCATTCTCCTCACGATGCTGTTATCAAAACCATAGCTGCTCCTCCTCTGCCGCCCTCCACCCCATACTAACTCCCTAGCATCCCTACTAACTCCCCCGCGATCTCTAAGTGATTTGCCCCAAAAGTCTCACCAATGGTCACCATGCCGTCCTCCAAATCTATCATCCCGCATAACCAAATCATCTCAGCAACCAGTGTTATTATCTGCTGGACTTCATGAATGTTTAGCCCAATAAACAATCTGCGGCGATAAGAATACGGCAGTCCAAATGGAAACAGCACCTCACATCCAGTCTTCATGTGTGGGTGACCCACCTATTGATCACCGCTCCCCTGCGCACATTTTGGTTGCCAAATCCACTGATGACTCGCAGCCTTCCACGGAAATGCTTTTCATAACACTACTCAAATTCCGTTCCATCTTGAACAACCTTTTCCCTATAAAAAAGGCTAACTGTCGTCCACAACTCCGACGTTATCCTGGTCACTGAGACTAGGCCCACCGAACACATACTTTCTGACCAGATATCACCTAGCAGTTATCAAACATACGGGACTCAACGAACCTACCACAGCGGTGGACGGTGCATGGGTCATGCCAAGTGCAGCCTATCTGCCACCCCACGGGAAAATACGTGCTGACAAATGGTGAAGACTCTATATGGTTTTACTTTTTCTTTACCTCAGATGACCATAGTTTTAGGTTGTATGTATCTAACCCCAGCAATGACACTTCCACATTTAACTCCGTAATTATTGCATTTGATTACAACACTGACCTGCCATTTGGAGGCAAATTTAAAGCAGGCGTTTTTAATGCCCTAGGCATAAACTTGTCTTTCCTCGCTGCCCCCTACAAATATTTGCAATTCGCCTCATACGTTCGCCTGGGCCAATAGGCCCCGAAAGAATAACATTCCTGATCTGATGTTTACCTTGGGTCTGAAAAAAGTTTCTGCCTCCGTACTAAACGACTACACAGGTAGCAGCCATAAAATTGTCTTTCGAAGACTTCATGGCAAGCCACCCACTGATGGCTAACCATGTAGTGGTCCCTAACTCCGTCACTTTAAATGGGACCATATCCACTAGCTCCAGAAACTGGGACGAGTTCTTCTTGACAGCAAATCCCCAGTATGCCGCTGATCTCATCTACTCAGGTTTACACGCATGCATCGTGACATATACCGCCCTTGCTAGCCATCCAAACCAGCAAGTTACCATATAACCAGGCTTAAGCAGAAACACGACAAGCTTCGACGGAAGTACCAACGAAATAGAGACTTTTTCCGGTATTATGCTGGAATGCCTCTCCTGCCAAATACACCGCAAGGCCCGTGACCTACAACTTAGGCAAGAGACCAAAGCATTACGCCACCCAAACAAAGCTCAAGGGCTAGCCCGGCTGCACAGGGCTTGTGTCCCAAAATCAACTAAATGTATAAAACAGTTCATCTATTTAGATAATCTAATAATCTCACACCGAAAGATAGCTGACACATTTAAACTATAAAGTCCGCCTCTGCGAACCGAAATCTTGCCCAGCCAACGGAAGAAATCCACTATCACCAAGTATAAGAAAGGAACAGTGCATAACACCACCAGTTACAGCCCGACCAACCATAGACCAATGATCTCAAAGCCGTTAGAAAAAGTCGTGGAGCACTGCTTGACCGGCTACCTCTCGGCACATAGACTCATCAGCCTAAGACAGCACGGATTTCTCAGATCACGCTCATGTTCAACCTGCCAATTCGACTTTCTGAACCTGGTGACAACAGCTGCCGACAAAGACAGGGCACTCGTCATCATCTATATTAATATGGCAAAGGCCTTGGACGGAATCCCGCCTCTTAAGTTGCTGGATACGGGATTGAAAACTCCCTACCCAGTTGGTTTAAATCCTATTTACAAGACCGTTACCAAGCTACACTCATCACCGGCCAAATGTCAGACCCCCACCCGGTAAACGGCGGGGTTGTCCAAGGAAGTGTGTTAGGACCATTGCCGATTTTACTTTATATATTTGACATTTGGAATGTCGTCATTTACGGCGAAATTTTCTTATTTGCCGATGATATGAAGATAGTGTACAAATTCAAAAGAAAAAACCTACCTGTAGCATTATATAGCATCACGGTCTACGCAGAGTCCCTATCTTCCCGGTGTGATTGCTGGAAAATGGAATTTCTAGTGAACAAAAGCAGCTTTCTCAGGCTAAACTGCAATATTCCCCATGATACTCTTAAGATTAACGACGTCACACTCCAATATTCCCCAACAATACGAGACTTTGGAATACAGTACTCTTACTTTTTCAGTTTTCTGACGACACCTTCTACATAACTGCACGGGCAAAGAAGTCCCTTACCTTGTTGCAGAGAAATTTCCTTCTCACGAACAGTGATTTAAGGATATATAAAACCCTTATTTTCCGGACCCTAGAGAACTGTACACTCGTGTCCACAAACATATACAAACGTGACATTATCGAAATTGAAAATGCACAGCACCGATTTACCAAAAATCTATTCGGGCCTCTTACGAACCTAAGCTACAGTTACCGGTGTACGCTCCCTCGGCTCGACCTTCTGTGGCCTAGGAGAATAAAACTCAACCCCGCACTTTTGTTAAATTTGCTCCACAAACAAGCTGTGTCCTCTAGCCAAGTTCAGTTCAGTATGAACTCGACACATCGGCTGAGCAATAGGGAACACCGTATAAGGATCCCTACTTCTCGGAAATCCTTGGGGCTAAGTGTCTTTGTCCTTTAATATGCAACTTTGTGGAACAAGCTCTCAGCTGATACCCGTCCCATAGATTCCCAGATCATATTAAATTCTAAGCAACACGTAGAGCTGGATATCCAAAAACTGACCGCTCTTATAAATCCATATATGACTGTTGATAGAGCTTACGAGGGAAGCGTTGGATACTGATCTGAACCCTTGATAATCTCAAGGATGTGCCACACCATTCACCGTCGTTGTCATCACCTTAGCATAAACCTACCAGGTTAGAATGCCTAAACATGGTTACCTTCACGACTGAGGCCAGTGCCTGTGAAATCGTATTTGAATATATGAAGTACCACTGGTTGCATGAAAAGTAGTATTTAAACATTCTTAGCGCTAATTTTTATTCACTCTTCTCCTCTGTCCCCAACCCAGGACGCAACACCTGACAGACTCCTCGAAGTCCATCCAGCAGTCACTGTAAATCGAGTCATGAAACACTCATAGCTCAACTTCCCTCCCTAGCACCCAACTCTAGCATCCTTCCATGTTTGACTTATATAACATTTGATACTTAATCAAGAACTCCAAAACATCTGTGGATCGCCTCGATGCATAACGCTGTTAGTGCTGCCAGCAGTACCCCATCTTTGTGCATACTGGTGATTTGGTGAACATGAACCCTATCGGATAATCACAGGCTGTTATTGACTCTACCACCCCCTGCATTTTCTGTCCCTAGTAAACCGCCTTGACGTTCTGGCTTCACGGATAAGGCGAGTGTTACCGCAGCACATCTGTAAACATTTCTGGCTGTGATGTTCTCCCTGCACAGAGCTGATCACCAGTAAGATGACATGCACATCAAAAGGTAAGAGATTGGCATTAAAAAACAGAGAAAAAATACCCTACTGTTTTTTTTCCGGGCACACCAGCCTTTTCACATGTGACCCATGTCTCCAAGCTGCAGTGTTGCTACGGATTAGCTGGGGTGGTTGACCTGTTCCCAAAGCGGCTTTTTACATGCGGTCCGTGTTTCGGCCAGGGCTTGGGAGCTGTGGTCACCCAGCAAAAGCAGCCCCGCCTTCTCTGACAGCCACATATCTGGCTGCGATAAAACTACGAAAAATAATAAAAACGTCTAATAAATTGTGAATCACTCTTGTAGCGCCACGAGTTGGACGCCAGTGGTTGTATATCGTGCTGCCTCCCTACCTAAAACAGGCCCTTGTGCCGCCTACCGTCAGCACTGAATGTAGACCGTCAGATTTAATTTCTTTGACGAAAATTCGGACCCATCTCATTCCCATTCCTCATGGTTCTCCGAACCAGTCCCCAAATCGGTTTTGTCGTGCTTTGCTATATGATAACGGCAAATATGATACCACGATGACCTTGCAACATCCACTACATCAGATTTCCTCGCTCACGCTCGAGTATAATCTCAATAGGCTAGCACCATCGAGTAGGAGCATAGACGAACTTACTTCTACGTTTCTCGGCACGCGACCAATCTCTCCTAATGCATCACCACCGACACCGTAGTATTTTCCCCTACTTTAAGGCCCCTCAAAAGTTTCCAGTACATAATGACCACTATACCAGAAGAGACTTTAACAAATATAGTACTATGCTAGCAGGGTGCCAGTCCCATTTACTCATATGCTGTTCTTTCAAACCTACCTATCCGTTTGGATGCCGAACTGCGTTCCGCGTAAGCAAACGGCACTGAGGTTTACTATTTCTAATTCCTCTTAACCCTAAGGTCTTAGGTTTTTATTAGAATCCGAGCGCTGCCACTCCAACGTGCGAACCATAAACCATTTGTACTGCACGGACAGTTACCTAACCAGTGTGCGCAAATTTGCCAGCCTGTAGCAATAAAGAGTAATCCACTGCGAGCCTACTTTCTCCAGAAGGTGGAGTGGGTACCACTGACTGCTTCAACGAGAGTTCATCCCTGCCGAATTTACATAAATCTGACCGGTGGATTATTATCGTCATGATATATTACCAAAACTCACAGCTGGAACCACGTCCAGGCCGCAATTCCCATTTATTTCAGATTCGTTGTCACCCACTATATCAGCAGCCAAACTGGATAACCAAGGATGCCACTTTGACTCGTGCCGACAGAGACCCGAGTGGAACCTTTCATAGCAACTATGACTGCAAGCAAGCCACCAGACAGAAAATGCTCTCAACTGCAAATCACATCGCTCAGCGTTTTCTAAAGCATAGCCTGCCGATATTCTCATCACACTCGGTTGACTGACCGACACATCTTTTATCCCGCCAGATGAACCATACCCATAGGATATTGTTCATTACCCGCAACGACGCTAGATAACACTGAGGCCAAATGCGTCAATATACATATATATATATATATATATATATGTATATATTTGTAGGTGAAACAGAGTATTACCGCTCACGTCCATGCGGACAGTTTCCACTTTAGTATGCGTTGCCACAGTTTATTTTTCCCTCGAACCGGAACCAGCTGGAAATTGGCTTTCCACTTCTTCAGGACCCTCCAGTTGCGCTTTTTCATTGCTCAATGGTACATGTCACTGATCCTGAAATTGAACTTACCCTTTTATGGAATGTCGTTCCTTCCACATCCATCAGTGTTCCCAAGTGCACGTTCATAAAGTTGATTTCATGTCTCCCTGTTTCAAAACTCGTCAAGTTTATCAAACCCCGATAAATCCGCCATCCATGGTTTGCATCCTCTTCGTGGACTGCTATTCTCTTCGCCTGCATCGATTTTCCCGAGTACACTTTCCTAATATTTTTCTTCTTTTTCTTCTCGTTAAGAAATAACCCTTTTCACAGAACCTCAATAGGTCTCCGTTGTCCTTGGATTACATCATTCTCGTTTATAAAGCCTCTTTAGCACTGTGTTACCGATCTTTTTCGGCATCCCCACGGCTCACCACCATCCAGCTCGAACTCGCAGCTGGTTTGAAGTTGCCACGCAAGCCATCTTTACAGTGATCCACTCAAACTATTGTTGGTTATTTTTTCTATCACTGATACTTTTGGTTTTGTTTCTTAAAAGTTGTGAATATTTCGTCGTATTGAGTAACGTGTTGCACCATTATCATGCGCTTGCTTGTGCGCCTCGTCCATGGCCGAGAAATATACCAATGATACTATTATCAATATTGTCAACTACCGAATACCCCTCACAGTTTTGGTTACTGCCGAGGATAGCCTTGAGGATTGGGTGACCCGCGGCAGTGACTCGACAAGTTGTTCAAGAAAATGAGGAGCGGGGGTCGAACCTGAAACTTCCTTAGTTATAGACAAACAGTGGAGAAAACCGGCCTATTTCAATTGTCAAAGCATCAAAGATCTCAGAAACTCACCAGTGCATCAATTCGAACATCTCGGCACCCCTTCGGCAAGTCCTGGAACAGAACTGAATTGAACTGAATTTACTCGGCGTAGGGATCTCTTCTATCTTTATTCCACCTGTCTGTGAGATCCATATGACTCTACTCTCTCGGCCTCAGAGTAATCTGGCGGTTCGTCCGAAAGTGGTTTGAGCCTTGCCACTCAGTACCTGGAGGATAACATTTTGGTACTTTCGCGATATTTGTGAGTTCTGTTCACTCAACCTGCCCACCCCTTCCAAAAACTACCAGCCTATTGATATTGTGTCAGTTCCATCAGCCTTAGCTTTCAAGCCTTTCCGGAGCAATTTTGTCTCCTTTCCCAAAAAAATACCAACTTCAGATTTCTTCCGAATTATTAGACAAATGAATAATCTACATGAAACAAAGTGGGGAGGCCTCGGTGGACATAGAACTGTGGTAAAACGATTCCATTCCGCTCCCGGATCGCCTACTTGAAACAGTGAAGAATCATAAAATGGAGATTGCAGTCCTAAAACACTTCTAGAACCTCGGAGGCTGAGACACAGCAGGTAGATGCGACAGTGCCTCCGCTTTGCCGGAGCAAGCAAATGCTAGAAAGTGCTCCAAGATCTGCGAAAGTCGAAGTGATGTTGTGGTTGAGAAGCTGCGAGACTCGTATATCTGTTCCAAAAGCCTTTTTATTTGGGGCTATTCAGATAAGCCGCTGCTTCTACGGAGACAGAAAAACAAACACTTTCGCTCTCCTTTATCGCCCAAGATTCCAAGCCCAGCAGAGTGATCCTGGCTTATCTAGAAAACTAACAGACTGACTCTGGGGTTACTCGTTAGTTTTAACTCATCGCGGAGGGTGTGTGATTGCTTCACACAGGCCACTCAGGTAGGAGAGGTTAATGGGACGGTCCGAAAAGTCCCCGCGGATGGGCCTTACACGTAAGATATCCAGCTAGAAAATCAGTAGTTTGTATCCGACTTTATATATGACCCACAGCTTAGGCTAACCACAGCAGTACGGCTAGCACCAGTTAACTTTGAAGATAAGCCTGAACCTAAGACAGTTAAGGATCGCACCATGGATGTTGCACCTAAAGTAGAAAATCCACCACCTAGACCCTGTGTCCCTCTGAATGACAGCTCTGCTAGTACAGCCAGTGAACTCTGAGAGCCCACGACCGGCGGCAGTGCAAGCCACAAGAAGAAACCAAAGCATCCTAAGCCGAGGCCAACAAAGCCTTCCCCCACCCAGGTGATTCAAAGAGTAGAGATAGATTTGCTGGGTGACTTCTCTCTCGAACCCCCAGAGTAAAGTGGCGCCAAAAGCAGGAGGTTACCTGCTCGGCGATGGGCATCTCCAGGCCAGCATGCTTATAGACTTATAGAAGCGACCCACACCTAAAGTACCTCAATTTTCCCGCCACATGGTCTCGAAACCCCCAGACAGTTCGCAGCTGGGCAATAAGAGCGGGGTGTCGCATTAACACGCGTCCTATGCACGACCCCTCTATGAATTCAGTCTCAACTCTGTAGCTTCCGCATCGATTTATCCGTTCCCAATACCTCCAACCTCCCCGCCTTGCGCAGTTTTTCAAAATTCCCATCTCCACCAGCTCCTGATTACAATATTTCTTCAGTCTCCCACGAAAGGTCGGTAAAGCCTCTCTCCAACAACTGTCCCGGCATTGAAAGAAAGGTTTTAGAAGTTAGACAGCTGAAGATCGATGAGAAACGTCACACTCTTGTAGCCATTAAACCATGGTTCGAGATGGACCAACATGACGGCAAAATATCTGTCAGTGGCCACAGATTGGACTGTGAGGACTAAGTGAGGGGTCGGACAGCAGGTGTAGTCCTTTTTCTTAGTTTTCCGTTGCCCATCCTTGGTCTTCCACTTAGATCCCATTCCTTTTATGGACTGATTTTGGGCCACAGTTACCATGTCTCCTAGTGAAGTCCTTTTAGTAGGAGTCATCTACAGGGCTTCAGCTTGCCCCTCCGGATCCAGCAATACGCTCATAAAACAGATGGGTGAAATCGGGGCCCAAAACTCGTCCAGACTTCTTTTATTACCAGGTGACGTAACGCCCCTGGGGTGAACCAGGTTAGACTTCAATCTCCCGACAGCCACTCAAGGAATCTCTAGTCAGACTGATACTAGAATGTCATTGGACCAAGCACATCCTGTTTAACACCATATACAGACTAGGACAAGGCTCACCTCTCTTAGATTTCCTCATCGCCAACGGGAGCTAATTCGTGGACGTTATCCTCCCTCTCCCTGCACCAGGAGAGAGTGACCACATAGTAATGAAACCTGAACTCGTGGCTAGATGACTCAAGTGTAGCTTCTTGAACCTGGGGGTTAGATCTTTCAAGCGGACTAATTTTCAGCAGATCAAGTATAGCCTACAGCTCCAGTCCGAGGGCGCCACCTTGGATCTAGAGGCCGACGAAGTCAATAGGCTAACCGAGCAGTACCTTGATGCTGCTGACCATCTGTTGGCGCCAACAGCTTGCAAAACCGACGAAACGAAAGGCCCTCTTCTCAAAAGTACACGTCAACTATTGGACGAAAGTGCACGGTTGCCCGTGGTTTATTCATCCCCAGCTCTAACAACTGATGCAGATAACGTCATGGCAACCAAAAATCTGTGAAATATAGGATCAGGCAATACTTTCAAAGCCACCAAAGAGATTTCTTCGCTTGAGCTCAAAGCAGTAAGCACTTTCTCTGCTCACACCTTACGTGTTCGGCAGGCCTTATCCTCTATCCTTGCCTTACGGATGCCGGAAGACTCTCCAACCTCTTCTCCAGAGCTGGTGGCGGAAGCCTAAAGGTCTTACTTTATCTCCATCTTCAATGTCTCTTCCGCGACTTTGAACCCAGTGACTCGAAACCCTCATCATTTACCTTCTTAAGTGGTCTTCATTATGCATCACTGACCAGTTTCTCGCATCATCTTTGTGAATATTGTATTTCTGCGCCGTAAGACAAGGTCTGTCGCAACATTCCCATATCTGGCTGATTCCTTACTATTGCCCCCTCTGATCTGAAATTGAATCGTGCTTACCACTTATCCAGTAGTCACTTTACCTTATTTGAGGTCCCCCCAGCCTTATTCCTCTAGTAATATAAAGTGCCATCCCCTCTTTAGAACTTGTGAATTTTTCATCTTATTGAGTGGCGTTGTAACCTTTGATCGTGCTTCCATCTTGCCTCTCGACCACGGCCGAGAAGTATACCATTATTAATAATACTAGCTACTTGAGTCCAGAAGTGATCCAGCCCCAAACTCTCGAGGAATTGGCCGAGGTAATGTCTGTTCATTATACCCTGCTTTTCCGTAAAGTTCTGGACACTGATGTTTTCTCCATTTGTTGGAAGAAGGAAGTAGTAGAGCCTATTTTTGAGAAAAGGACGAGTCACCTTCCGGATAGTTAGAGACCAATTAGTCCCACTAGCATACTCTGTAAGGTCTTTGAATGCATTCTGAAAGCTGCCCTCTCCAAACGTCGTACAGGGGATGGACTGACTGCCTCTCTCCAGCACGGTTTCTATCCCACGGATCACGCATTAGCAATATGCTGATGGCGATGGACTGCACAGCTCAGGCATTTGATGATGAACGGATATCTCACACCATCATCATTGAATATTCCAAAGCCTCCGGTGGAAATCCCTATGATCTCCTCTGGGTAAAAATATAATGTATGGCATTTCCGGTCGGCTTCACTCGGTTATCTGCAGCCTCCTTGCAGATTGATCCTTCCCGGTTGGAAAAGAACTGTCTTTATCATCTTTATCCCCGGTCTCCATCAGGGTGCCTCAGGTACCAGTACTTGGCACTCTTCTTTTTCTTATTGATAGCAGTGACTTAACTGACGTTAGCTCCGTCAATATTATAGCTGCGCTACACCAGGCCCCTATTTTATCTTGGTTTTGTTTGGTTTTTAAGTTTATAAAGCCTATAACCGTCTATGATATAACTAGAAAGGCCCAGAAAAAATACCCAAAATTTTTCACATGGATTTACACTCTTGAAAAGCTCAACTTGCTGATCCATAATCTTTCCGCCTTCTTCACATTATTCCTTGAACTATTTATGGAAGCTTCAAAGGTTCACCGTAAACAGGCTCAGGTCCCGGGTTCAAACCAGGCAATTCGTACTGTCAGGCTTAGAAAACCAGGAACAATCAAGGCCATTCTGCACTCATCTCATGCCCGGTGGCTCTTGTTGATGTTTATGACGTAGTCAACAGGAAGAATGATGAAGTAGATCAAAGAGTGGCGGACCTGCATAACCAGATCTGGTCCACCAATGAAATTCTATTAAACATATCCCCTATGTCTAGCATAATGGAATCCGCCCCCACAGCTGATCGCTAAAGCCTAGCCACGGCAGGCCGTTCTTTGGACTCAGTTGCGACCGAATTTCATAGGCGTATAGCCAACTCCAGAAACGCGACAGTTTTCAACCTCTTTGACCGACTCCCCTGCATTTACTCAAACCCGCCGTACTGAACGCTTGCAACAAGGCACAACACAGGTGCTACTGCACTCGGCTGCGCAAAAAATCACAATGCACCAACTGTTCTTTGAAATTCCAATTCGCTGGCGAAAAAACGGCTAGGGAATTCATAACCAATTTGTTAATCATTGCAAACTCCACTTCATTCAAAAGAATCGGAATATTACCGGATAAAAGGCTCCTTAAAAGAGAGGTTTTTCTGTCACCAAAAAGTACATCAGCTCCACCAACGCAAGCTGTGGCTGGAATGCCGGTCGCAGCATCCTCTAGCCGCCTGTCGAGCCTCTGCGCAACACAAACGTCCTCAGTTGCCTACACTACTCTAGTTGACCTAAACCTGGCCACCGCCCCATCTACAGCATATCCTCCTGGTAAACGGCCCTGCCCTCTACCTTCAACCTCCGCTTCCATAAGTGGTAACGATATCCATTCCAAACCCACTACTAGCCCAGGGCCACCAAAGTTCCGTGCATTCAGGCCTCCTGCTGCTTATTTCAACTTACTGTCCACTGCCCCAACACCGAACAAGGCTCCGGGGAAGTCTGTTGCCAACAGCCCGTCCTGCCCTAACTCATGTTCCACCGTCTTGCGGATACAAATTGTCCATAAAAGCCGTGATCAACTATGTAGCCAAATGGCCCATCAGCCGACAGAATTCTGTCCATCCACAGCTTCGGTCTACTCCAGCTACCTCCGTAGTCCCCCCCCCCTCATAAGTCTTTTCAGAGCCCCATTTAGAACCTACACCAAGCGCTCCAAGCATACCCCAAATAATCCATACTTGTTAGCGAGCAGGACGCAACCCTGCGCCACCCTAAAGCAGCCAACCCCACCTCGCTGTATTAGCGTGGTACCCCGACTAATCGACAGGGTCTTCTCAACTCCACTTTACGATACATGCGAAACCGGCCACCAAGTAAAGCATCACCATGCATCGGGACCAAACGTGCCATATTCTTCAAGTATGCCGAAACGGTTTTCCAGTCGTCTGGCTGAGTGCCAGCACCTCCCGCCGAACCTCTGTAACCAACTTCCCTCTCCTCCAATGATACAAATAAATAACCCCCAAATAAATTATAATCAACGACCTCGATTGTCAAGCTCCGCGCTTGTTTCCGAACACAGGACGGGCCAGATCAACTAACCACAGTTATTTCGTCGGTCCTGGCTGAGCGATAACTACCCGCCCCGTTGAGTATCCCGTTGAGCCCAGTCACCACTACTTTTTAATATCTCGCTTGCTATTACCCGTTACATCGGCATCCAACCTCCCACGTGGTTACTCCAACCACTCCGGAAATCTCACCTCCTCAAAGGACCAATTTTTTCTTGACGGAACCCCCCTCCCAACCCAGCCTCACCTGCTTACCAACAACCCCTCTTCACACTGCCGGCTCCCCACTTCTAACCCCTGTTTCGACTCCATCGCTCCTAGGCATGACAACCCTGATGCTGTGTCAACATAACGATGTTTACCATCTCAGTAGTGTTAGCCAACAACACCTGCCGATGGTTGTTCTTAAACCACACCGTGACGATGCAGTTGCACTTGCTTTGCTCCTCAATAACCCTCGCTCATCGCTGAATAAAACCCATACTCTTCATAATATAATAATATCGTCAGACTTTGACATCACTGCCATAACCGAAATCTGGCTAAGTAACTCTGCTCCATCAGACCAAATTTCTATTGCTGGTTATCAAACCTTCATGAAAAATCGTCTTTTTCGTGGAGGAGGCCGTCTAATCCACTTTGAAAACAGCTTGCCTACCATTCCTCTCTCTGATCCAACACTGGGCGCAATTCAGGACTCACTATGGGTGACGGTTCTTCTGGCCAACTGTCCACTCCATATCGGCTGCGTTTATCGACCACCCAATTCAAACATCACAGACCTCGCCCACGTAGTCAACGCTTTTGACCACTCTTCACTACTACTCCCTTCGTCAAAATTCATCGCTGGCGATTTCAATGCACCTAGTATCTGCTGGGACACCAAGTCATCACCCCAATGCTTTACGAGTTTCGTTTCGACCATACGCGCAGGGCGCTGGGTCCAGCACGTAATGACACCAACCAGAGGAAACAACATACTTTGCCTGGTACTTACCACTGGCCTATCGAATGCGACAACTACTTTCCCCAATCTCTTCCTAGGCAGTGACTATAGAATGGTGTCTTGAGATTCACAGCCGGACCCATAGACTCCATTTGTAGCCCACCTCAACAGCCCCTCTACAAACAATCGACTAGATTAAACTCGAGCCCATGCTTCGATTCCTCAATAAGGACGACTACTTCCTGCAGTACGACCCTCAGCTCTCCAGTGAAGTACTCTACGATAAGCTTCATAGTTGTTTGTCAGCAGTCACCACCATCGGGACCAACAGCACTCAAGCCCGCAGCTCTTACCAAACAAGGCTGCAAAATAAGCATGAAAAATTTCAGACGATCTATAATTAAACCAGGGAATTCTCATATTATTGCAACTCCACTTCCTCTCTGTAACAAACAGTCTTCGGACTAATGAACTGTTGAGAAAGCAGGAGCTTTCGGCCTTGAAATTCTTCGACAGACCTTACCGATTTTCCCGACAGTTGGAGAGAAGAAATCAGGGTAAGCCTTAAGGGATTCCCAGTTTTGTTTTTGGAAACAACATGCAAATCCAATCTGTAGCCCAAATCGCCGAGGAGCTCAATACCTTCTTTTCAGAATCTATGGCTACCGACGCCACTTCAAATCCGTCACCCGTACCCCTCATAACCGAGTTCTCTCTGACACCGAATTCAGCTTGAACGACGTGGCCCACCTATTGCAGCGCGCAAGACCCTCCTCCCGCCCTGGCTATGGCGGCATCCCCCCAGCACTCTTTCATCTTGATGGAACTAACGTCGCTGCTATCTTCATGAATCTGCATAACTTATTCCCAAAACATGGCTTTTTTCCATCCCAGTGGAAAACTTTAACCATTATTCCTATCAACAAAAATGTTCCAGGGAATGATCCCTCAAACTGTCATCCTATTTACTACACCTCTCTTGCTGTCAGAATAATGGAGAGTTTGATTAAACAACGGACGTCCGAATTCCTACTCTCCCATAACCCCTTTCACAACGGTCAAAATGGCTTGCTAAAATCACGTTATTGCACCATGTGCCAGTTTGATTTCTTCAACTTACTGACCACAGCAGCTGACGACGGCAAATCCATGATTATTATCTACCTCAGTATGACCGAGGCATTTGACAAACTTCCTCACTCCCGGTTGTTAAAATACCCCGAGCCTACGGTATTCGTGACCAGCTTATATCATGGGTCACTTCTTACCTGTCGGACCAAACCCAGGTTGTATACGCTAATGGTCATCTATCGCAACCGGTGCCTGTCACTAGTGGAGTTATACAAGGAAGTATACTTGGTCCCCTATTTTTCTTGCTCTATATTGACGACATTTTTTTCCGTTGTGCAGCACGGCACTTCTTTCATCTTCGCCGAAGAGATCAAAATCCTTTAGGAGTTCCGCTATCAAGATTTTAGCACAGCGCTGTCCGACATGGATAATGACCTTGAGAAACTTGATCAATGGTGCACTTCATGGCAGGTGTGCTTCTCCACATCTAAAAGCTTCTACACAACCTATAAATGCCAAGTCCCTCCCAGAACCTTGTCAATGAACTAAGTGCCTATTGCCCCAAGCTCATCGGTAACGGACCTTGGGCTTCGATACACCAATATTCTGCAATTCTCGGATCATGTCCCATTCCAGACGGCCAGGGCCAGACAGACAATAGGCCCAGTTTCCAGGTCATTTAAGATGAAACAGCATTCTCCTTGCACACCAATTCCATGCTAAACCCCACCTCGAATACTGCCCTATAATCTTCTCCGGAATGTCAAAACCGGATAGAATAAGCCTTCAGGAAATGCGGCGTACGTTTACGAAGAAGCTAATAGGATACTCCTCTCCACTGAGCTGTGAAGAGCTATGCACTCTACTAAAACTTGACCCTGTTTGGCTTAGACATGTTAGGTTTAACTTGTGTTTTCTATATAATAATAATATTGGTATATTTCTCGGCAGTAGTCGAGACGCACGCGCTAACGCATGATCATGGTGTAACACGTTACTCAATAAGATGAAATATTCACAAATTCTAAGTATGAAAGTCGAGAGTATCAGAGATGGGAAAACAAAGACAGCAACGGTTTGAATGGATCATTCTGATAACGGTTTGCGCGGCAGTTTTGAACCGGCTTCGAATCCGGGCTAGGCAGTGGTGCGCGGTGGAGATATCGAAAAAATCGTTAACGCAGTGCTAGAGAGGCACTATGAACAAGAATGATGCAAGCCAAGGAAACCGGAAGCCAACTAAGGTTCTGCAGATGGAGTAAATTTTGAGCAAGAAGAAAAGGGGGGAAATCGGTGCATGCGAAGAGGATAGCAATCCATGAAGACAATGCAGACACTGAATGACGGATTTACCGGAGTTCGATAAACGGAATGCGTTTTGAAGCAAAGGGACATGAGGCCAATTTCGTGAAAGTGAACTGGTGGATGTGGGAGAAACAGCAGTCCACAAGAAGGTGAGTTTAGATTCAAGGCCAATAACATGTACTATTCAGAAATAAGAAGGCGCAACTGGAGGGTCCTCGAGAAGTGGAGTCAATTTCCAGCCGGCTACGGTTCGGAGGAAAGATAACCTGTGGTAACGGACAATAAAGTGGGAAAATCTCCGCATGGACTTCAGTGTTATTATGCTGTTTCACTGACAAATATATATGTATGTACTGACGCATTTGCCTTCAGTGTTATTCAGCGTCATTTCTGGTAACGTACGGCATCGAATGCGTAAGTTTCGTCTGGCAGGGCAAAGTATGTGTCGGTCAATCAGCCGAGTGTGGCTGTACATTAGCGGCATGCACGTGAACTGGAATTCGTGTTGGTTGCGTTAGAAAACGGTGAACGATCTGATAAGCAATTAGAAGTATCTCCTGTTGTGTGGTTTGATTTCAGTCCCAGTTGCTGTGGTAGGTACCACTTGAGTCTCTGTCCGTGCGGGTCAAAGCGGCATCCTCGGTTAGCGAATTTGGCGACTGAGATGGTGGGAGACAACGAACCCGAAATTAAGGGGGATTTGCAGTCTGGACGTGGTTCCAGCTGTGGGTTATGATAATATATGAAGACAATAAACAATGGATTGGTTAGGTCTATGTTAGAGGGCATGGGTAAAATAGGCTCGCAGTGGATTTCAGCTATACTGCTGCAGGCCGACGAAGTTGCGTACACCGGCTTGGTAACTGTGAATGCATTTCAAAGGATTTATAATTTGCCCTTGAGCATGGCATCGCTGGGATACTAATAAAAGACCTAGGGCTTCACGGTTAAGAGTGGTTAGTAATGATAACCCTCAATACCTTTTGCTTACGCAGAACGTAGTTTGGCAACGAGGCGATAGGATAGGTTTGAAATAACAGACTGAGCGAGTAGGACTAACATACTGTTTGCGTGGCGCTACGCTGTTACTGTCTTTTTCGGTACAGTGGTTATTCTATACTGAGTAGTTTCTGAGGAGTCAAAGTAGAAGGAACTATTGGGGTGACAGTAGTGATACATTAGAGGTAATTGGTCACTTGCCTTGGAACATTGACGTGAGTTCATCTATGCTCTTCCTCGATAGTGCTATCGTACTGAGATTAAGCTCCAATATGAGCAAGGAAATCTGATGTGGATATGATTGCATGGTTACCGTGGTATCTTTTTCGTTGTTATCGTACTGCAAAGCAGGACTACACCGATGTGAGGACTGGTTTGGGGAACCGTGAGAGATGGGAATGAGATAGGTCCGAATTTTCGTCAGGGAAGCAAACTTTAACGGTCTACATTCGGTGCTCATGGTAGGCGGCACAAGGGCCAGCTTCAGGTAGGGAGGTAGCACGATACACAACTACTGGCATCCAGCACGTGGCGCTCCAAGAATGATGCACACATTTTAGACGTTCTTCTTATTATTTTTTTTTTAATGATTTTATCACAGTCAGGTATCTGGCTTTCAGAGAAGGTGGAGCTGCTTTTGGTGGGTGACCACAGCTCCCACGCCCCGGCCGAAACATGGACCGCATGTAACAAGCCGCGTTGGGAATAGGTCAACCGCACCAGTCAATCCGTAGCAAAACTACAACCCGGAGACATGGGTCACATGTGACAAGGCTGGTGTGCCTGGAAGACAAAATAGTGGGGTATTTTTTTCTCTCACCAATTTGTGCCAATCTCTTACTTTTTGGTGTTCATGTCTTATTGGTGGTCAACTCTGTGCAGGGAGACTTTCACAGCCAGGAATGTTTGCAGAAGTGCCGCGCTAACACTCGCCTTATCCGTGAAGTCAAAACACCCAGGCCGTTTACATGGGATAAAAATGCAGGGGGGTGTAGGGTCAGCCACAGCTTGCGATTATTCGATGGAAATATGTTCAACACAACGCCAGTCTGCACAAAGATGGGGTACAACTTGCAGCACTAACAACGTGATTCGCCGGTACGATCCACAGATGGTTAGTATTTTTGCTGGTTAAGTATCAAATGTTGTAAAGGCCAATCGTGGAGGATGCTAGAGTTCTGTGATAGGGACAGAATTTGAGCTGTGAATGTCTAATGGTGACTACTGGATGGAGGTTGAGGAGTGTGACAGGTGCTGCGTCTTGGGTTAGAGACAGAGGAAAAAACCTAATAATAATCAGCACTGGAAATGTTCAAAGTCTATCTTTCATGCTTCCAGTGGTATTTCATATAATCAAATACGACTTCTGGAGCACTTGCCTCAGTCATGAGAGTCATTATGTTTAGGCAGTGTAAACTGGTAGGTTTACGCTTAGGTGATGGCTACTACGGCGCATGGTGTGGCACATTATAGATTATCAAGGGTTCGGGTTAGTATCCAACGCTTTCCTCATAAGCTCTGTCAAAAGACATATAAGGATTCGTAAGAGCGATCCGTTTTTGGATGTCCAGAGCTACGTGTAGTGTAGACTTAAACATAATTAGGGAATCTACGGAACGTACATCAGCTGGGAGTTTATTCCACAGAGTTGCATATTTCAGGAGGAAGAAGTTTTGCCTTAGGGATTTCCGAGAAGTAGGGATCCTTATACGGTGTTCCTTATTACGCAGCTGATGTTTCGAGTTTATACTGAACTGAACTTGGCTGGAGGATACAGCTTGTTTGTGGAGCAAAGTAAACAAAAATGCGAGGTTGAGTTTTATTCTCCTGAGCCATAGGGGATCAAGCCGCAGGAGTGTACACCGCTGTCTGTAGGTCAGGGTCGTAGAAGGCCCAAACAGTTTTTTGGTAAATCGACGCTGTACATTCTCAATGTCGATGATGTCACGTTTATGCATATTCGAGAACACAAGTGTACAGTACTCTAGGGTTGGGCGAATATGAGTTTTGTATATCTCTAACTTACTGTTCGTGAGAAGAAAATTTCTCTGCAACAAGCCAAGGGACTTATTTGCCCGTGCAGTTATGTGGGAAGTGTGTTCAGAGAAATAGGAAGTGTAAGAATATTGCAGTCCAAGTTCTCTAATTGTTGGGGAATATGGGAGTGAGATACCGCCAATCTTAAGCGTATGATAAGGAATATTGCAGTTTAGCGAGAGATAACTGCTTTTGCTCACTGAAAATTCCATTTTCCAGCGATCACACCAGAAGGATAAGGACTGTACGTCGACCATGATGTTATTCAGTGCCACAGGTAGGTTTCCTCGTTCGAATTCGTAGATTATCTTCATATCATCTGCAAACAAGAAAATTTCGGCATAAGTGATGACATTGCAAATATCGTTTATATATAGTAAGAACAGCAGTGGTCCTAGAACACTATCTTGGATAACTCCGCTGTTTACTGGGTGGGGCTCTGATATCTGACCGTTGATGCAGGTAACTTGGTAACGGTTTTGTAGATACGATTTAAACTAACTGAGTAGGGGGTTTTCAATACCGTATCCCCTAATTGTGTTGAGTAACTGCAGATGTGGCATTCTGTCGAAGGCTTTTGTCATATCAAGATAGATGATGACGAGTGCTCTGTCTTTGTCGGCAGCGGTTGCTACCAAATTCAGAAAGTCAAATTGGCAGGTTGAACACGACCGTGGTTTGAGAAATCCGTGCTGTCTTGGGCTGATGAGCTTATGTGCAGAAAGGTAGTCGGTCAGGTAGTGTTTTACGACTTTTTCTAGCAGCCTCGAGATCATTGTCGTATGATTATTCGGGCGGTAATTGGCAATGTCATGCACTGCGCCTTTCTTGTGCCTGGGGATAATAATGGATTTCTTCCATTGGCTAGGGAAGGTCTCGGTTTGCAGAGATAAATTGTATAGCTTTAGTAGTAGTAGGGGAATATACGGGCCGTCTAGAGCGAATATTGCTGACGGTAGGCCGTCAGGACCGGGGTAGTAGGTCGGTTTGAAGGTGTGAATGTATCTATTTATATCCGTAGTGGTAACCGTGATAGAACTGAGTAAGGAGTTTGTGACAGACGAAGTGACAAACTGGGTACACGATGGACTGAGAGACACGGTGGTTGTGAAGAAAGTATTAAACGTGTCAGCTATCTTTCGAGGTGAGGTTATGAGGTTATCCGAATGGATGATCTGTTTTATGCATCGAGTTGATTGTGGGGCACGAGCCCTGTGCAGCCGGGCTAGCTCTTGGGCTTTGTTTGGGTGGCGTAACGCTTTGGTTTCTTGCTTTAGTTGTAGGTTACGGGCCTTGCGGTGGATTTCGTGATAGAGGCGTTCCAGTCTGAAGACTGTAGAAAAGTCTCTTTTTCGTTGGTACTGCCGTGGAAGCTCGTCGTGTTTCTGCTTTAGCCTGGCTATATGGTAACCTGCTGGTCTGGATGGATTGTAGGGGCGTGATGTGTTTTCGATGCATGAGTGTAAACCTGAGTAGAGGAGGTCAGCGGCAAACTGGGGATTTGCTGTTAGGAAGAACTCGTCCCAGTTTCTGGAGCGAATTTGAGAGGGAATATGGTCCCATTTAAAGTGACGGAAGGAGGGACCGTTACATGGTAGGCTAACATTACGTGGCTTGACTTGAAATCTGCAACTAACGATTTTATGGTCGCTGCCTGTGTAGTCGCTTAGTACGGAGGCAGAGACGTTCGTGAGACCCAGGGCAAATATCAGATCAAGGATGTTATTCTTTCTGGTAGGTTGTTTTACATGTTGGGCCCACTGGCCCAGGCGAATGCATGAGGCAAATTGCAAATACTTGTAGGGGGCAGAAAAAGAGGACCAGTTTACGCCCGGGGCATTGAAGTCGCCTGCTATAAATTTACCTCCAAATGGCAGGTCAGCGATGTAATTAAATGCATCAATGATGGGATTAAATGTAGAGGTGTCGTTTCTGGGGGGTCGATATATACAACATACAACTATGTTCATCTGGGATAAAGAAATTGTAAACCATATAGAATCTTCAACATTTGCCAGCACGGTATTTTCCAGTAGGGTGGCAGATAAGCTGCTCTTGACATACCCCATGCAACCTCCACCGCGGCGGTAGATTCGTTGAGTCCTGAAGGTTTGATAACCGACCAGTGATATTTGGTCAGAAGGTGTTCTCGGTGAGCCAAGTCTCAGTAATCAGGATTATGTCGAAGTTGTGGACGACAGCCAGTCTTTTTATGGCGGAAAACTTGTTCAAGATGGAACGGGAGTTGGATAGTGCTATGGTAAGCATTTCTATAGGAGGCTTTGAAGCGTCAGTGGATTTGGTAGCCAGGGTGTGTGTGGCAAGGCGGTGCTCAATGGGCGGGTCATCCATGCAGGGAGACTGGATGTGAGTTGCTACTTCCTTTTGGACTGCTCTATCCTTATCGCCGCACATTGTACATTGGGCCGAACACTCATGATGTTCAGTAGAGATTAACACTGGATGCTGAGGTGTTATTGTAACGCGGGCTAATAGATCTGGAGGGGGGTATGGTGACTCTAGGTGGGACCTTTGAGGCAAAACAGGTATGAATCGGGGGAGAGTTAGTAAGGATGCCAGGGGGTCAACAAGGGAGCGGGGAGCAGTAAGGAAGGGGCAGCCATGGTTTTGATGGAGGCCTTGTGAGGAAAAGGACGAAAGGCAGGGTAAGTGGGATTTTAACGGAGCAGGTATGATGTTTTGGATAGAGTATGTTAAGGTGGCAGGCATCTCACAAGGCTCCATGGAAAGAGTGTGAGGGAGTGGAGTAGTAGCGAAAGGGCTGCTGATGAAAGGGGCCTTGGTGTGAAGGGTCAGTTGTCATAGCGTGCAGTGGTGTCGGAGTAGAATACGGCGATGTTGGGTGGTAAGAGAGCAGAGGATGTTGAAGCTGCGGAGGGTTCAGATGGGGCACACCATGAGGCGGAAAATGGTCGGGCGCGGGTCACAGGTTGTGGTACCGGTTGGCAACGATGCTGGTAACTCGTCCTGCATGGTTCGAGTTTGGCGTCGGTACATCAAGTGGAAAGTTTGTGATATGGTACTGCATCTGTGGACGTGAAGACGGCGGGGTCTGGGTTTGTGGGTGTGAGATGTAGCAATGGGGTACGCGGATCTCCGTGGGACCAAATAGATGCGCTGGTGGGATAGCGCTAGGGTGAGCGACGAGATTTCGTGTTTATGGCCGAGGTGGGGGGTCGTGAATGGGTAGTAGGCCGGTTAGCTGGAGCGCGAGAGGTCCTATGTCGACTGTCGATTAAAGATGGGCGCGTGACAATGTCAGTGCAGACGAGGTTTTGGCCACTGGGAGCAACAGGTGACAAGGGTATAGGAGACGTTCGGGAGCTGCTAGCGAACGTGTCTCCTATCGGGTCTAGCAGCGAATACCAACGATATCCCCTCTATCGGACGAATAGAGAAGACGTAAGTCGGTTTACAGATGCGAGGTGTATTCTATATATCGTGGCACCGGAACAGTACCGATACGAGAAATACACCGAACGGAAAACGGAACGAAACACGACGGCTGTGCTGAGAGCGAACCGCGAGCGAACGACCGAAAAGTGAAAGTGATTTGAAACGAGGTCGACGGACACCTCGGAAAAGTCAGTCCAGTAAAACGTAGGCAACCGGAGAACACTGAGGTCAATGTCAAACGTCAGAAAAGATCGTGGAAAAAATAGATCCAAAATGGTGTCCAGAAAATAGTCATTTTCTCAAAACGATCGAGGTCACTACAGCAGCCCCCCGCTAGAAAGCACGGAAAGCTTTCGAAAAAGTGTCAAGGAGGAAAAGGCATACAAACGGTATTCGTGTGCGCGAATGCGTTCAAAATACGTGCATGTAGCTGTGCTGTAGGATGCTGACGGGCAAAATCCGTGGTATGCAGGAACCGTCGGATTATGGTCGAGCGTAAACCAAATTCGTTGCCAATGACGTCGGTTGCGTAAATCGTCATCAAGGTGTGCCACACCAAAAACGTCCTGCGTCGGGTAACCGTTAACCAATACGATATCCGAAAGCCAAATCGATAGGTTCGTAAATGGCCAGGAACGAGAACGACAAGGCCGATCCAGAATGCAAACGTTGGCGACAAAATTCTCCAGATTTCATGGGACCAGCGAAGCGTACCATATGGCGAGGTTCCATGAAACGAAAAACTGGTGTAGCAACCGCAATGGACTTGACTAGAATACAGTAATAACTAATGAGGTATGTTAAATCGTGTCGAAGCGAAAAACACGAAAGTTATTACTGCGAAGTTCAATGGTTAAGATCGTGTTTGACCTAGTCGCGAAAACGTGCTGGGCAAACGATCTTCCGACCGGAACGTGAGACGGGAGCCTCATTCGAAGTCGTAGCAGGCAACGCTAACTGCAGACCTTGACGTGACACGGAAGTGTCGTCAACAGGCAGTGCAGGGTTAACATCGAATCTCATGTCAGCGGGCGACACGCTACCATCAACGTACGCGGCTTTGAGACGATCGATGCTAACGGTATCGACGCGACCGTGTCGATCAACCTTAAAGGTCCTATTGTGACGAGAAATCACGCGAAATGGACCTTCGTAAGGCTGTTGTAATGGTTTCCGTACCGAATCAACACGAATGAATACATGCGAACAAGTTTCGAGTTCGGTCGGAACAAAAACCTGTCGTTGCTGTATTCGAGTCTGCGCCGGAGCGAGATTTTGCATGTACGTAGACAAACGGTGAACGTAAGTCTGTACGGCAAGCGAATCTGTACTCCGTGGAGTAAAGAATTTCCCAGGCAGTCGTAATGACGTGCCGTAGACAAGTTCTGCGGCGGAACATTGGATATCTGCCTTTATGCAAGTCCTGATACCAAGCAGAACTGGCGGGAACGTTTCGTACCAGTCGAGGCTCTCGTGTGCTCCATGAGCCGCTTTGAGTTGGCGATGAAAACGTTGGACTAAACCATTCGATGCCGGATGTTACGCGGTCGTGCGAATGCGTTCCGTACCCAGCATGTGAGTTAATGAAAAGAATAGATCGGACTCAAATTGTTGCCCTCGATCGGTAGTGATTGTGGAAGGACAACCATATGAAGCTATCCATCGTTCTATCAGATGTCTAGCCACTGATTCGGCCGTGACAACAGCGATGGGAATAGCCTGGGGCCACCTCGTAAATCTATCGATGCACGTTAGTAAATAGGTATACCCGTGTGATGGTGTCAATGGACCCACAATGTCTACGTGGATATGATCGAAGCGAGCACCAGGCGTAGCAAAAGTACCGATAGGCGAAGCTACGTGCCTATGCACTTTAGATCGTTGACATTGTAGACACTGTTTTGCCCACATACAAACATCTTTATTCATGGACGGCCAGACGTATCGTGCAGCTACTAATCGGAGACTGGCTGCGATGCCTGGATGTGAGAGTCCATGAAGGGTATCGAACACGAGACGTCGATATGTAAAGAGTACGACTGGTCGAGGTATGCCAGTAGACATGTCGCAGAGTATAGTCCCAGCACTGGTGGCTAGAGGTACGGACTGACACTGTAGCGACGATGGCTGAGCTGCTTCCATACATGAAGAATCCTGTGCTTGTGCGGCAGCCATGGCAGGGATGTCTAAAACCGGAGATTTAATAGCATTAAGCGGAATACGCGACAAAGCATCTGCAACGCGGTTCGACTCACCTTTAACGTGTCGTAGGTCAGTCGTGAACTGAGAAATATAGTCTAAATGTCTGACTTCTCGTGGAGAGTAACGATCAGACTTAGTATGCAATGCACACGTCAGAGGCTTATGGTCTGTAAAGAGGATGAAATATCGACCCTCGACTGCATGGCGGAAGTGCTTAACAGCATTATATGCAGCCAACAGTTCGCGACCAAAAGCACTATATTTGGTTTCCGTGGGATTGAGGCGTCGAGAGTAGAACTTTAATGGCTGCCATATCCCAGAAACAGACTGTTGCAGGACCGCTCCGATGGCAAAGTCGGATGCATCCACCGCTATGCTTAGCGTGGCGGACGGAACTGGGCGCATTAGGAGCATGGTCTGAGCTAATGTCGCTTTAATCCCCGGGAACGCTACTCGTGCGGCATCCCTAAGCGACAACTTACGTGGATTGCCACGAAGTAGGTCAGTTAATGGAAGCAAACATTCAGCGGCATGGGGTGTGAAACGACGATAAAAGTTAACTAACCCCAAAAATGCCTTGAGCTCCTTGATTGAGGACGGTACGGCGTAATCTAAAGTAGCGCGCACTTTATCCTCGCAAGGCTTAATACCCTGTCGAGTGATCTTGTGGCCGAGGAACACGAGTTCCGGTTTGCCAAGTTCACATTTATCAGGATTGACTACTATTCGATGTTCGGACAAACGTTGAAATAGTAGCGTCAAATGTTGGAAATGTTCATCTACGCTCGACGAAGCGATTAGCAAGTCATCGATATAGACGTGAACAAATTCCAAGTCTCGTGTAATGCTATCGATAAACCTCTGGAATGTCTGAGCAGCATTTCGCAAACCAAGAGGCATTCGTAGGAACTCAAACAAACCAAAAGGAGTCGTGACAGCGGTTTTCTCGACATCTTCAGCGGCGACTGGGATCTGGTGATAGGCTCGCACCAAATCGATCTTGGAAAATACAGTCGTGCCGTGAAGTGATGCCGTGATGTCGTGTATGTGGGGTATCGGATAACTATCGTAACGGGTAACCGAATTTAGTGCGCGATAGTCGCCACATGGTCGCCAGGTAACGCCATCTTTCTTAAGAACCATGTGCAGAGGTGAGGCCCATGGACTGTGAGAAGGACGAACAATATCTTAAGAAAGTAAAGTGTCAAACTCACGTTTGGCGAAAACCAATTTGTCCGGTGCCAGTTGGCGAGGTAGTGCCGTGACTGGTGGTCCGTTAGTGACTATGTGGTGTGCCACAGTATCGGTCACTGCGTCTATCTCTTCAAATGGTTTAGTCAGTATGGGGAATTTAATAAACAAGGACTGAAAACCGTGCGGAATGTTAGAAAACAATTCTGTGTTTCGGTGTGCATCTGTTCGAGCTGCAATACTCGTAAATTTAATGTCCGACGAAGGATCGATAAGCTGCAGCCTACGTGAATCAACAAGTAATTCATAGTGCCGCAGAAAATCGATTCCCAGTATGCCTGTGGGAACGTCCGCAAGAATGAACGTCCACAGATACCGTCGTCGTGGTCCCAGGTTGACCGCAAGATGTCTCGTGCCGTAGGTAGGAATGAAGGAACCATTCGCCGCTGACAGCCGAAGCAAAGAAGCTCGTGGCTTGTCTTTACCAACCGGCAAGACAGACACTTGGCCCCCAGTATCGACCAGGAACCTAGCGTTAGTGCACGAATCATGCACGTAAAGTAAACGGCCAACCTGAGACTGATTGCCGGCGAGTACGGCCGCTTCTACTCGCCGGCCGTGGCGTTTCCCGCCGCGTATGAACACGGCTGTCTGCACCTACGGGCGGCTGGTCCGAAAACGCGATGGAACCAACAAAAGCCGCTGGTAGGATGATCTGGTTTGGATGAGGCAGGTGAGGCGGATTCACGGCGGACGTGGGCAGTGGAGGGCGCCCGTCCGTGCCGTTGTTTACGTGGGCTACTGCGAGGAGTAGGTATTTTAACTCTGTCCTTGAAGGACAGGCGGCGCGGGATGGATCGAGAGTGCCGAGGCCTCTCCGGCGATTCATCCAGGTCGACATCCGTAGGTTTGCGCGATGTCGTGGCAATTAGGGGATTAGCCCCACAGCCGACACGTGCGACAATTTTTTCAGCCACGGCGGCTGCTCGTTCCAAGGACGAGTCCTGTATGAGAGCAGTAACGGTGGTCTGAACATGGAAGGGTAGAGAGTCCAACCACAGTTCCTTAACTATCTCCGAATCCTTATCGGCGGGCCCTGCCAAAGACCTGAGATGAGCTAGGTGGCGGCTGGGTTTAGTATCCCCTATGGGGTGCTGTGCTAGTAGCTGACGTAACCGTTCCTCCCGAGAAGGAAGGAAATGTTGCAGTATAGCCTCCTTAAGCCGATCGTACGGCTGCACTTGAGGAGGATTTAATACCAAATCCCCCACCGAGGCGAGAACATCGCCTGGAATTGCCTCTAAGGCATAGGAAAATCGTTGACGTTGGCCAACAATCCTACGTGCCTCAAATTGCAGTTCTAAGGCTGCAAACCAAACCTCTTGATCATGGGGGATAAACGCCACTGGTTTAAAGGCAACCGCAGACAGAGTGAGATCTGTGTCGAGCTGCTTGTTACGAACGTTTGAGCAATGCGTAGCCAAATTCGCAACGGATCCCGAAATCAGAAGACGATTATCCGTGATATTCTACGATACTAGATCATTACAATAAACAATGACATAAACAATATACAAACCTCAATAATACGATCACAAGGACTCAACAACGAGAAACCGAATGGCAGCGTGTGAGCAGACAGCACGTGCGTCACGCAGGTCCTGAACAAGGATGTGCCAAAGTAGCGCTCTGGGCGCGAACAAACGACAATAGGTCCATAGAAACAACCAGTTCGTAAAGACAAGTCAATAGTGTATGGAAATGAGTGGTGTTGGGAAAAACACTGAATCGCGAGGGGAAAAGGGGGATTTTCCACGATCGGCTGGTACACCGCCCACCAAAATCCTCCTGGATCCTTAGCAGAGTCAAAGGTTCGGTATAAAGGTACTGATTCTTCCTACCTGCCCAGGCCCTGCTGTCAGTGCGCGCGTCTAATGCTCGTCGTCAACGTTCTACTGCTGGTCGCACCTAAGCCATTGGCCACATAGATGTGAGGCTGGTCTACATCTTCCACAAGACCAAATGACCGATGGCGGGCGTGAATGGTCACATAGACGTTGTCCTCGTGAGGGGCCGTCCGGTCCTGGATGTACGTGCTTGAGTGTGTGTGTAAGTGCGTGTTTGTGTGTGCTGGGGTTACGATGAAATCACAGGTATGACTACACACCAAAGGGACTTTCTGCAATGTCAACAAAAGACTGCGTGGCAGGAAAACGAGTAAAATGTAGCATGTATGTGTGACCTGAGCTCCGCTACTTCCACATATGCAAGGGGCATTCGGTTGCGTCAACAAAAAGCAAAACAACGAACACTGTCACATGTTTTATGGGTTTACGGGATGTAAAGTGCGTCGTGCATTCGTGTACGTATCGGGCTGTATAATGGAATCGCATTCATCACCATGTATCGGAAAGAACCTTCTGTAATGTCAACGAAAAGACCGCGAGCACTTTAACGTGTTTGACGGAGACCGTGTGGTATATATGGTGTTTTTTTATCCACCTCGATTGCTGGTGTAAGAAAGGTTTACTAGGCCTCAGGGTTATCAGCTCCTCCGTCTTCGCTCTCGAGTAGGTTAATACTGCGTATGTCACGGATGAGCACTCTGTTGGCTGTCTTCACCTTCACCGTTCTTATCATTCCGTCAGTGCTTTTGATGGTTTCCGTGACTACTCCCAAAGACCAAGCGCTGAAATGTGCGCGTTCGTCGGCGATCATAACCACGTCCCCAACTTTGAATGGTCTTGTTTTGGCTAGCCACTTCTGTCGAGTCTGCAAAGCCGGTAGGTACTCCCGTAGCCATCGCCTCCAGAAGACCTTGGCCAGATAGTTCGCCTGCTTCCACCGGTGGATGTAGCTCCCACGAAGGTTTACCGGCCCTTGGAAACCCTCGTTCGACCTTAGCGTCAATAAGTCGTTTGGGGTGAGCGCCAGGTGTGTGGGGTCGCCGTTCAATGCTGGAACCAGGGGGCGGCTGTTCAGGATTCGCTCCACCTCAGTCATGACGGTGTTCAGCGTCTCGTCGTCGGGCGGCTGCTGCTCCATGATTGACAGCAATATCCGTCTGGCGGACCGGATCATGCGTTCCCATATGCCGCCTCGGTGACTGGCCTGTGGGGGGTTGAAATACCATTGTATGCCGTAGGCCACGGTTCGATTCTGCAGTTCGTCCCTGTTTATGTTCTTGTGCCAAAGCTGCAATTCCCGGTGAGCGCCCACAAATTCGATCCATTATCTGAGTATATATCAGCCGGTACGCCTCTTCGATTGGTGAATCTTTGCAAGGCCCGTAGAAACGAATCGGTCGTCATCGAAAGTGCAACTTCTAGGTGTACCGCACGTGATTTCATGCACGTCATGATACATCCGTATCGCTTTTCTAATCTATTTCCGCACTTGATCCACAAGGGCCCGAAATAGTCCAGCCCGGTGTCACTGAACGGCCACCAGCCCGTAGTCACCCTGCATTCTGGTAGTGAGGCCATGAGCTGTTTGCCTGCTGTGGCATTGCGTCTCCTGCATTGCACACACCGTCGGATTACGCGTTTTACAGTCTCTCGTCCTCTCAACAACCAAAGACGCTTTCGGATGACGCTCGTCACGTGACTTTCCCCGGCATGTCCCTCCTCGGCGTGGACGTGTTGAATCATTAGCTCTACTACAGGTTGTCTCGCAGGCAGCAGTATAGGATACTTTGTGTCGAAGTTCAGGTGGGGGTTGGTCAGCCTACCATCCACCCGCAGCAGTCCGTTGATGAGTTTGGGGTTTAAACGCTTCAGCTCTCCTCTTGGAGATAGCATGTCTTTATTGGTCGGCCTTACTTCTTCCTCCCTCTTGAGTTCTCTGGCGAAAGCCTCGCGTTGTATCATTCTGAAAATATCGTACTCTGCCGCTTGTAGCTCATCGGGACCTATCGGGCCGACCCGTATCCGACCTGAGGGCCGTAGCCCTTTCATGACTAGTAAATTTCTCTTGAACCTGGTTAACCAAACTAGCGAACGAAGCGTCTTCATCCAGGAAGAAAACCTGACCAGTCGCGATAGAATGGACGACGCTTCGACGACGTTGGTTGCTATCACTACGCCTTTGATCTCCAGTTCCCATTCCGTAGGGGGTTTTAATTCGAACACGGGCCAGTCCTGTTTGGGCAATTGCAGGAAGTTTGGCCCTCTCGTCCACGTGTCCAGTTGCTTGAAGTTGTTCGCACCTCGGGAGCACAGGTCGGCCGGATTATCGCCAGACCTGACATGACTCCACTGGTGCGTGGCTGATTCATCGTGGATAATCGTGAGCCGGTTAGCAACGAAAGTACTAAACCGGCTCCGGACGTTGTTAATGTAGTAAAGTACTATCGTTGAATCCGTCCAGAAGCTCACCGACCAAATGTAGAGATCGAAACATCCCTTCACAGCTTGCACCACCCTGACTGCCAACACGGCTGCGCTGAGTTCAAGGCGTGGGATTGAGACCGACTTTAGTGGAGCAACGCGGGCTTTGGCGAACAGTATCCTCGTGGTATATTGTCCATCTCCTGCGCACCATCGTCCGTACACCACAGCTCCATAACCGACTTCGGATGCATCGGAAAAGGCATGTAGTTCTGCAGTCCGTGTCGTATGGCCAGGAGTCAAACATCGTGGGATTCTTATGTCCCCTAATTTCTTCAAGGTGTTCAAAAATTCTTCCCAGTCCAGCCGGTCCCCTCGGTCCAGTGACTTTTCCCAATCAACTTTCTTACGGCACAGCCGCTGCAGCAAGATCTTTCCGGGTAGCAGCCATGGTGAGACGAAACCGAGCGGGTCGAACAAACTTGAGACGGCAGATAGTATGCCACAACGGGTTATTGGCAGCTCGGGAACGTTCAGTTCGAAAACAAAATCGTCCGTTTCCGCGTCCCATTGTATCCCTAAAGTGCGCTCGATAGGAAGTGGAGAGCCGTCCAAATCTCTTACCCTTTCGGCCTTTTCGTGATACGGGATGACCTTCAGCACTTCTGAAGCGTTTGACATCCATTTAGTTAGATGGAAGCCGCCCTCTTCCAGCAATCTCGTCAGACCCGTGAACTGCTCTAGAGCTGATTCCACAGCATCGAATGACCCAAGGTAGTCGTTGACGTAGAAGTTCCTGCTGACGCTTTCTATCACCGTCCGATGTACTAGAACGCCATGTTTGTTCGCTGATTCTCGGAGGGCGTAGTTGGCACAAAATGGTGACGATATGGCTCCGAAGGGGTGGACGGTCATCCTATAATTCACCACTGCGTTGTCCCGGTCGCTCCCTTCCCACCACAGGAAACGCAAAGAATCTCGTTCTCCTACCGGAATCTTCACCTGATGGAACACTTCCCTAATGTCAGCAGACAAAGCCATTTTACCCACTCTGAAACGGCACAAAACATCGATCAGTGGAGTGGTCCAGTCAGGCCCCTGTAGTAGGCGATCGTTTAACGACTTGCCCTGGAACTTGGCCGCACAGTCGAAAACCACCCGCAGTTTATTGGGTTTCTTAGGGTTGATAACCGGATGGTGAGGCAGATACCAGATACTCCTTTTGCTGTCGGTGTTGACAGGCACCTTTTCAACGTAACCCAGGGCCTTGTTTCGCTTCATCAAATCAGCGTATCGTTCCCACAGATTCTGGTCTCGAATGAAGCGTTCTTTTAGTCGTAGTAATCGTTGGAGAACATAATTTCTGTTGTCAGTCCACGGGTCGTCCGGTGTGTGCCATGGGAGGGGAACCTCGAGCTGTTTTTTGAGGCCTCTAGAGCCTTGCCGCACCGTTTGTAGAGCGAAGTGATCCTCTTGAGACAACGTCGGTCTTTTGGTCTCCAACGTCATGAAACTCCTTTTCATACAGCCGTTGCAGGTGATACTCTATGCGGTCCGTTTCGGCGGATAAGTAATTCACGGAACCGCGTACCCCTACTGGACCGTATAACATCCATCCCAGAACCGTGCGTACGGCATCAGGTGCCTGGCGGTCGCCCACTCTCTGGTCAAGCACCCAATGCGCCTCTGGCACGTCGCAGCCGATGGGGAGATCCACCTCATCATCTTCCCAGTCTACAACGGTTACATCCTGCAGGTGGGGCCACCGAGTCAAGATTGCGTTCACCGACCTTGGTGCTCGCATGGGGAGATCCGCTAACGTGAATGCCTCCGTTGGTTCAATTTCCTCGTTAGTGTTTAGAGAGATGAGTTGCAGCCTTAATCTACCGGCAGTCATTACCTGTGTTCCGCCCACCGTGTTCACCGCTAACGACGTCGCACCTTTAGCCAGTTGGTGTTTGTCGGCAAACCGCTCTTTCACTAAAGTGGTGTCGGATCCACTATCAACGAAAGCCAACGCCTTGACTATCCCAGTCGGAGTCACTACTCCCACGGCCACTACGCCTCAACGTACCGGTTTACTGGCAGATTGTGAAGTTGAACAAATCACGCTGGGCTTGGCACTCGCCTCGGATATGGTTACTCTCGCCTGATGCAGCAGCCGATGGTGTCTGCCCGTGCAGCCCTCGTAACCACATCGATTCCTTGTTCTACAGGCTGCTGCCCGGTGCGTGGTGTTGAGACAGATAAAACATGCTCCTGCCATCCTCGCCATTCCCCACCGTTCGTCTATTGTGGCTTGCCGAACTTGGGGAATTCTTGCAGGCCATGGCTAGTACCACAGGATCTGCAATTTGGTTTCGCCGTAGCATCTCGTGAAATGACGTGTGTATTGGTCCAAGGCTGGTATTTTGGATGTTCCCGTACAGGGGTTTGGACTTGGCTAGTACCGGGTTTGTTTGCTCGGTTGCTGTCCCGGATGAGTTGGCCGAATCTGCTGTCAGCTATCTTCGTTTGCCTGTGTAAGTATTCAGTCAGGTCTTCGAAGTTGGCTTCTCTGTCGCTTCGGCTTATCCGTTCTGCTTCTTCCGCCCACCGACCCTGTAGTTCGGGGGAGAGGTGACGGACTATGCCTTCCAACGTGTGCATGGCGTCCAGGTCAGCCCTGTAACCTAAATGGTCGAGGGCTATTGAGCAGTTTTGCATCTTGATCACCAGGTCGGCCATGGTGTAGACGTCGCCCTTGGTTCTCTTTGCCTCTGCCATCACGCCCTCTATTAGGTTACGGGCTACTTTGAAAGGTTGGCCAAACAAGTCCCTTAGAATCCTTCTTGCCCTTGTGTAGCCTTGTTCTGGGTCGAGCATGGTGCACACGTCGATAGCTTCTCTTGCTCGGCCTCGGCAGTAGTGAGTAAGGTAAAGGAGCCTTTGCCCAGGGTCGGTTACCTTATTTTCAACGAACGTCTCGAACTGCTTGACAAACTTGCAGTATTGTTCAGCTCGCCCGTCGAAAACCGTTAACTCCACTCTAGGCAGATCGATCGGTGGTGGTTTGTAGTCGTCGACCGGCGTGTGGTTCCCTATCTTATTGCACCCTGATCTATCGGAAGTGTCGAAGTCGCTGGCCTCGTGCTCTCGCTCTTTCTGTGTACACTTCTTCTCTGCTTCCTGTGCCTGTGATCTAGCGGATAGTATCTGTTGTTCTAGGCCTGGTATTCTCAGCCCATACAAATCAACATCCATACGATCCATATTGCTCTCACTAACACATGAACTAGCACTGACAGGACTGGGCGATCTAATATTAACTAAAGAATCAAATGCACCTAAAATCTCCCCAGAGACATTCCGTGTTAATTCCTATCGGGATTCCAATGTTTTCGATCCTTTTCTTGGTACTTGCGTGTTTTTTCTCCTTCTAAACTGATTTGTTGAGTATTGTGACGAACGTTTGAGCAATGCGTAGCCAAATTCGCAACGGATCCCGAAATCAGAAGACGATTATCCGTGATATTCTACGATACTAGATCATTACAATAAACAATGACATAAACAATATACAAACCTCAATAATACGATCACAAGGACTCAACAACGAGAAACCGAATGGCAGCGTGTGAGCAGACAGCACGTGCGTCACGCAGGTCCTGAACAAGGATGTGCCAAAGTAGCGCTCTGGGCGCGAACAAACGACAATAGGTCCATAGAAACAACCAGTTCGTAAAGACAAGTCAATAGTGTATGGAAATGAGTGGTGTTAGGAAAAACACTGAATCGCGAGGGAAAAAGGGGGATTTTCCACGACCGGCTGTTACACTGCGCTTTATCCTCTGACATGGCTACGTTGCGATAATATTTCGTAAAAAATATATATCGTGCAACGAAATGAGGACGTGAAACAGCGATAAATCACAGACTCGCCGGGCGGGCGAATAATCCGGGAGGTTCTGAAAGTTCTTGGGCTCACCAATATAGGAGACGTTCGGGAGCTGCTAGCGAACGTGTCTCCTATCGGGTCTAGCAGCGAATATCAACGATATCCCCTCTATCGGACGAATAGAGAAGACGTAAGTCGGTTTACAGATGCGAGGTGTATTCTATATATCGTGGCACCGGAACAGTACCGATACGAGAAATACACCGAACGGAAAACGGAACGAAACACGACGGCTGTGCTGAGAGCGAACCGCGAGCGAACGACCGAAAAGTGAAAGTGATTTGAAACGAGGTCGACGGACACCTCGGAAAAGTCAGTCCAGTAAAACGTAGGCAACCGGAGAACACTGAGGTCAATGTCAAACGTCAGAAAAGATCGTGGAAAAAATAGATCCAAAATGGTGTCCAGAAAATAGTCATTTTCTCAAAACGATCGAGGTCACTACAAGGGTGACGTTGTGGCCGAAGCGCTGGGAGACAACGTTGCAGTTGGCTGGTCGGTGCAGGGTGGCGTGTTTGAAGCTGGCGGTTTGTTGGCTCGTTTGGCAGACAGACCAGAGCGTGGACGGCTGCTGGCAGAGAGGGGAGTTGTATTGCTCGGCTGTGGGTAGACAGTGGTGGAGACTGGAGTGCAACATTGAGCTTTTTGGGGGACGTTGATGTGTTGGAGGTGAACGGGACGAATCTAGGTCCACATTTTGCGCTGGTGCACTGATTAGCGGGAGGGGTAACGAGTTGTTTACGGTGGGAAATTTCTCAGGGGAGCTTTGTGGCACTGGGTCATAGGGTGGTGGGTGTACTTGGTTGCTGGCATTCGATCTAAGGACCCCCCTCTGCAGAGGGGTTTTGTCAGGAGCAATTTTGATATTTTTAAATGAAGTGGACTTTGCGATGGACTCTCTTTTTCTCACGAATTCCACGGCAGTGCTCTCTTCTAGAAATTGAAAAAGTAGCGGGCACATGTTTTGATCTGACCGTTTTCTGAGTCTTTTGCAGTAGCACTCGTGGTGTGACATATCACATGCCATGAGCAATGACTGTTTGACCGAGGAGAGGGGCAAACGATCTGGAACATTAAAAACAACGGCATTTTTAGAATTTTTTATCCATCTATGGACTTCAGATGCAATAGAGTCCAGGAAGTGGCCGGCTGATAGAAGACTTTCAGTGTTTGGACGTTTTAAGGGATCAAAAATATATACTAGTGGCAGCAGCATGGTCAGTGCATCGTCCATGAATCGTAACTGTTTTTCTGAGGACGATAAATTTTGCTTAAGCGCATTATATTTGTTACTGGCTTCACTGTATATATCGACCAGTGGTACTGAACAAGGCACTGAGGAGGTAGAAAGTCGGGGGCGCTTAGTGCTTGTAAATGGAGTTCCATTTGCCGCTCGGTGAATGGGGCGATTTGAAGTCGATCTAGGCATGATATTTGAAAGAACTTTGATAGAAGTGGATCCGCAGGTCAGATGCTAACCTCAGGTTTCATTGTTCAGAAGAAAAAAACCTGATTTATTTCCGCTAATGGGGATGTCTTTCAAAGCTGTTTGTGAACTATTTCCCTAGATACATCAGTGGAAACTATACCAATAACAGCACGGCTAGTGACGTGGTGTAGCGCAGGCCGTTACGAACAATAGGCTCATTCATCGCTCTGCGTTCACTTCTACCAACTCCATACAGTTTTCCCTACACTCATCTCACCCTCTGCGCCACAGAGACTTCAGCCTGACCATCCCACAGTCGAGGCTGGCAATAAGATCCAACTTCTTCCTTATCAAGTACTCAAAGCTTTGGAATAAGCCACCCCGAACCATTCGCAAATGTGCGTCAATAACCCAGTTCAGCCATGCCTTTAAATCACATCTTGCCGTTAGTCATCTTTTATCTTTGGCTAACGCCAGCATATCTGAGGATCGAGCCTATGAAAAAGGCATCGAACTTTAGAACCCTAGCTTCAGTCTCTCCTCTCGCTCTCTGCTATCCGTCGAGCTGGCCTTCAAAAACGGGTTCCACTACTAGGATCATGGCACCATATCCCAAACCTACCATTTTCTGCCTAACGACAGACGCTAAGCTAACCGTTTATTATCACATTTCACGCATAACCTACATTGCAGTAGGATACGGTTTTTGCCGTTTGCAACTAGAACTAGGTAGATGCCTGCCTGTTCCCGCTACTCACCCGCGTTCACCTACTCTCACCTAACCCCTGTACGACCCTGTCTTATCTAATTCACCAGTCTGTCTTCACAACTGTCTAGACAATTATGGCCCTCTTGGTATATAGTACTGGGGCAGCCGTATGAAACAACCTTCCTCCAGCTCAGGGCTTTTGGCCATTGACATCTCCTAGCATCAAAATGTTCAGTGGTGCTGGATCCTAGGACAATAAGCTCCATCGCCCACCACTTTACTTCTTGTTTCTTCGACTCTTCTCTTATTTATTCTGGCTTCCGCTCCCCTCGGCTTCCTTGCCCGGCCGTAGTTTGCTTTCCTTAATTATCCCGGTCGAAAATCTTTTATCCCATACGTCCACCTTCCAATAGCTACCTGTTGGCCTCCACTTCCTCCTCTTATATTTCCCGACATGAACGCTAGTCGGTGTCGCCAAGATTTCTGAATCCGTCACGCAACTTAGATTTCCATCCTATCTCCGTATGTGCAATAACGTCTCCCATTGGCGCAACCTACACCAACCATATCAGAGTGGCCTCTGGCAGTCATAGGCATGGTCTGGCGCTGAACGAGGCTGATACATATATGCAGGCACGTGCATTACAACACTCGTTTTTCTACCTCGTGTGTTTGCTCAGCCCCACTCTCTATTTCCCCATCCCATGTAAGCAAAACCCCTGATGTCAGCGGCACCTTCGCCATAGCTGCATCCGGGCTTGGGGAAAACAGAACACCCCCAGCAGTTGAGAAAAATGACATGTACGCGGAAAATTACGGCCGGGCGGAGGGGCTATGGAAAGTTCCTGTATGAGCTCAACCACCGCTCTGTTAGAAAAAAGCTAGAACAGAAAAGTGGAAAGCAATAAAAGCCTGACGGGATCGATTTGACTTCTGAATACCATTAATGTCGGACTGTGAAGGAAGTGGGCAACCTTCAATCATGGTGTCTCCCATCAGCTCAGACCTGACCCTGTGAAAGGTGAAACCCCACACCGCCCTAGTCCTCTTAGCATGCTTTTAGTTCATATGCACGAGACTGACTGGGGATATAACGAACTGGTCTCTCCACATATGCTTGCCCACCTCCCGCTCTAATTTCCGACCACCTCGTATCCCTCCATGCAAGCCTGACATGCTTGTTGACGTCAGCTACGAAACCACCGTGGCTCTGGACAACGAGTTGATAAATCAGACGAGAAACAAGTCTCATCGGAGCACTAAATATCTGCATGTAGATAATGTATATATAAACCTACAAACAAGAAAGTAGAGAGAAGCGCCCTTATTTTTCGCCCAGTTATCCATTTTTCCTCCTTTTCATAATAACCAACCCACTTTCCAGTTTGCAGCCCTACCTAATAGCAACCTGCAGCATTGGACCTGTGGATACCCCACGATAGGGCTTGTCATATATCCTCTGGATCTACCATACAAACTTGCCATTAGGGTTCTTCGTGTTGCCCAGCTGCTTCCTCGCGTAGCCCTCAGAACCTTTAGTCCAAGTGCACCTCCACAGCTTTATTAACTCTGAAAGATAAGGCTTCCCGGTGAACGGCCGAATTGGTAATCAGTAACTTTGTATAATGGGCAAGCGCAGTTCGCCCTCACGAACACCGACTTACTATACCAAAGACTCTTCAATTCAGCCTCTCTAACCCCTCAGCAGGACCATCTCCCAGACTGCAGTCGCATGTGATCTCTTTTTCAATTTCAGAACCACCCGTTTATCACTTTGCTTGGCCGTAATATATCGCTCAGACAGCTCATCTTTTCTTCCGCCCGTCTACAACCGCGCCAACAGCCGGCTACCGTGAATGCGATCTGGCTACCGGGTTCCACCGATAAGAGGTCCTGGTATTGCTGCATGTGCCCCTCCGAGGCTTACTGGGAAATACTCACCACAAGTCCCTTCCGGTGTCGAAGCCACTTTAACCACCTTGCGAGGACTCCTAATCAAATAGTGATCGGCCCAGATTTGGTGATGCCCTCCTCCTTCCCAGGATAAAACAGGGAACACTAACCGCAGCCAACCCTTGCCCAAAAAGCCCAACACAGACACAAAAAAGCCACGGGAAACTCAACAGTATAATGTATTCATCAATTTAGTAGCTCAACCAGGCTTATTGCAAAGGTTTTCACCTTTGCCTTGCCTTGCCTTATTTTGTTTCTCGTGGACACGGAATTCCGATTGCTGATTATTCTTTCCTGGAACTTCATCCATCTTCCACCAGCTGCGAATTGCCGACATTAGGTGACACACACTACTGCTCACGGAAATTGTCTCACCTTTCCAGGGGGTACCACTCTTTTTCATACCCACAAATCTATGGAAATTAGTATTCCTCTGCGAAATTTCAAGAAATTCCTCCCTGCCTCCTTTGCCTGAACACCAGAACATTTTTAGGTGAACATGAGTATGCATTACTGACCACCTTCTTGCATCATTCTTGTGAATATTGTATTTTCTGCCTCCTAAGCCAATGTCCGTCTGAACATTCCCAAATCCGGCAGATTCATTACCATTGCCGCAGTTAACTCGAAATTGATTCGTACTCGCCGTGCATTCCCTTGTCGATTTGCTTCATTTAAACTCTCTTCAACTTAATTCCATTGTTGCTGTGGTGTGCGAATCCTTCTTTGAAATTTTTGAATTTTCTCTCTCGTTCATGCTTACATTCGTGCCTCTTGGTCCAGAAATATACCATTATTCTTCTTCTTCCTCTTATTATTATTATTATTATTATTATTATTATTATTATTATAAGGAATGTGTGCGGACAATGTAACGGTAGGGCGATCTGATCCAAGAGCCATCGGCCATGGTAGTGGCAAAACGCCGGTGTTCCTAATGAAGCCTGCCAACCAACGATGATGGGTGTGTCTCAGCGCCACTTGGCAGAACTTCCGGCCGTTCTTTCTGGATCAGTAATAGTACTCAATTCCGAAATGTGGACCAGCAAAAACTACCAGGACTCTGACTATTTAAAAACCTTTCTTTTCTTTTCACCAAAGGAGTTAGAAAATCTGGTTTCCGAATCCTCTATGTGATGAAGCTTTTCCTCCCACGTACATCAAAACAAGACTTCCATCTCTTTCGTAGAATTTACGTCCATCCCGTTCTAGGTTAACGCAGTCAAATGGTACACAGCGGTCTTATCGAGGATCGAGAACTGTTGGAACCTGTCCAGAGAGAGGCAAAAAAGGTGGAGCATGGCACGCAACTTACCTCCCACCCAGCTGGTTTGACTGATATGAATCTTAATCCTTTAGACGTAAGGCGCATACGGGAGGATTTTCCCCCTTTGTAGAACTTTTTCTCTGCAGATTTAGTGGAACAATTTTTCACACTTCCAAACCTAGAAACTTCGCGTGAGCACAGTAAGAAACCGTTTAAGTTTCGTCCCCGCACATCGGTAAGCCAAAACTTCTTCACCTGCAGGACTATATCTCTGTGGAATAATCAGCCACAAGAAATAATAGAGGCTTCACCCAGAGCAAACTTTGGGGCTCTTTTGGATCGCCACTTGGGGTCAGGTCCTGGTCTACTCCCAGACCAACGTACCCCTCTAATCATTTATGTTTTCGGAGTGTTTTGTTTTCTCTTCTTTTCTTTCTACCATTCCCGAAAAAAAATAATTTAAAAAAACAAATAAAAACTAAAAACCTAAACAAAGAACTTATTCAGTAAATTAATATGCTAAACAAAATAAGTAAATCAGTAATAGAAAATAATAAAAAAGAGACCACAATACACTCCGTTCTTCTTTTTGAACTGTTGTGCGCAAGCCCGTTTTCCATTTTTTTTCCTTCATTCCGTCCCATGGTAATTAGAATAAAAAACTAATTTATACGCTTACACAAGTAAATCTTCCATGAACAAATGCTTAGTTATTTGTTTTTCCATCTTCTTACCAATGGCTTCTCGATCTTGTACTTGATTGCAACCCCCTGTGGTCCAATTTCTTTTAGTTCTATATCCCAAAGAAAGGAAGATAAATAGGAAGTCAGGGAATATTTGGGTTCAGGCCTAGTACCCGCGAATTACTTCACTACATCATGACTTCAAGATCCAGTTTGCAATATAGCCTCAATTTTCTCTGCTTAGTCAAGCTTTTTTTCTATCACGCAATCCTCCTTCTAACATGCTGTCACAACGGAATGTGTAATAAACGCTCAGTATCACTTACTGCCACCAACCTCGCGCAACGGTCTTTGAGCGCACCCGAAGTTTGTGTTCCACCTGCCTTTAACCCACCTTGACTCATTGGCAGTTGATCTACTCACCTCAGCACCTATCTTCTACCTTTGCCGTACCTCTAGCCCCATCATGCCACCCTGGTCTCTGACCAGCTATCTGGACCTCTGGACCCCTAGAGTTGGAAAAGCAAAGCAAGCCCAACCCCAACGAACTGATTTCTGCCAGGTGGCATTCTCAGATATGGGCAATTTAACAATGATAGTAAATATAATTTATTTGGGGGAAATCCCGAGGCAAGCTGCATAGGAAGATCGAATGGCATTCACAAGGTCAGTATGGCTTAACTGTACGAAAATAGACAGAAGTGTAAAATGATCGCTTCAGTGAAAGATACGGAACATTGAACTGAATGATAGTTTGGCCCCGAAAAGATAAAAGTCCATATTCGGTGGCAGATTCGTCTGGGGTAGCATTCAGTTAATCCGGAGGGAAAATTTGCGCTAGGACCGTTTCTCCGGTGGTTTCAACGCACATAGTCGGCGATCGATTTGGATAATGAATCCAGTAATATGAAACTAATCCAACTGGAACTTACGGGTTATAAAAGTTGAGTTTTAGGTAATGATGTTGTTATTTTTCGTGTATCTCTGTTTTTTACTGCTAGGTAAGTGTGGTTTACAAACTCTTGTAGTGCTTTGACTTGTAGTTGAAGAGACGGAAGTAAACATCCACAAAATGTTGTTTTTGTTCATAGTGAGTAGGCTGTTGGCAGCTACAGTGATGTTGGACCAGTTTAAGTTATCTTCGATACACCTACTTGTCCTTTGTGCTCATGGATTTTCCTGGTTCTATGGCAGAACTTTATTGTTCAATAACAGCGTAGTCGAAATAGTTGGTTGGTTTTCGACTTTCCGGTCACCACCGGTAAGCTGGTTTTATTTTGCATTTTGCAGATCCAACACGAGCAACCCCCACGGAAGACATTGCTCACTGGTGGCAAGGCAGCATGTGGCCCGCACGGTTCAAAATTCTCGCTACTCGATGTTCGATAGATGTTTCATGACAGAATCTTTCGAGCTGCTCAAGCTGAACGGATGGCAGCAAAGCTGACCCTTCACCCACTGTTCACAGATCGGTAGTGACCTGGAGGTGAGTGAGTTTGAATGTGTAAATTCATGACCATAAATTACCTGAGACAAACACAACCAGTTAGCACAAAGCTCCAAGCAGTTTGTAAGTTGTTCGATGCAAAAGGGCCGTGCTTCGTATCTCCGCTTGCTGTGATGGGAGTTGGTTTCCGAAAATTGAAAAAATACATTTTTGGCCGCTCTGCTTGTCGACATTTGAACATTTAGCTCCTTTAGCTAGTATCGCGTCCAATGTCTTGAAGCGGTGGTCATCTTCGTTCACACTTTTACCACGTTCATTGTTTAACCAAACGCTGACTGCCAAGGGCGGTTGCCATTTGACCGTTGCAATTGTGCAAGCTCTCACGCTCGCTCCCAAATACATGCTAACCACTATCTCTCCCAATCGTCTTCTCGTTCCCACGGGTCGTGGAGAATGTAACGTCCGGTCGTTAGAAATCCCATTAAAACCCTCGCCATTCAGTGTTTTTCCTAACACCACTCATTTCCATACACTATTGACTTGTCTTTACGAACTGGTTGTTTCTATGAACCTATTGTCGTTTGTTCGCGCCCAGAGCGCTACTTTGGCACATCCTTGTTCAGGACCTGCGTGACGAACGTGCTGTCTGCTCACACGCTGCTATTCGGTTTCTCGTTGTTGAGTCCTTGTGATCATATTATTGAGGTTTGTATGATTTTGATGTCATTGTTCATGTAATGATCTAGTATCGTAGAATATCACGGATAATCGTCTTCTGATTTCGGGATCCGTTGCGAATTTGGCTACGCATTGCTCAAACGTTCGTCACAATACTCAACAAATCAGTTTAGAAGGAGAAAAAACACGCAAGTACCAAGAAAAGGATCGAAAACATTGGAATCCCGATAGGAATTAACACGGAATGTCTCTGGGGAGATTTTAGGTGCATTTGATTCTTTAGTTAATATTAGATCGCCCAGTCCTGTCAGTGCTAGTTCATGTGTTAGTGAGAGCAATATGGATCGTATGGATGTTGATTTGTATGGGCTGAGAATACCAGGCCTAGAACAACAGATACTATCCGCTAGATCACAGGCACAGGAAGCAGAGAAGAAGTGTACACAGAAAGAGCGAGAGCACGAGGCCAGCGACTTCGACACTTCCGATAGATCAGGGTGCAATAAGATAGGGAACCACACGCCGGTCGACGACTACAAACCACCACCGATCGATCTGCCTAGAGTGGAGTTAACGGTTTTCGACGGGCGAGCTGAACAATACTGCAAGTTTGTCAAGCAGTTCGAGACCTTCAGCGAAAATAAGGTAACTGACCCTGGGCAAAGGCTCCTCTACCTAACTCACTACCATCGAGGACTGGCAAGAGAAGCTATCGACGGGTGTACCATGCTTGGCCCGGAACAAAGCTACACAAGAGCGAAGGAAGATTCTAAGGGACTTGTTTGGCCAACCTTTCAAAGTAGCCCGTAACCTAATAGAGGGCGTGATGGCAGAGGCAAAGAGAACCAAGGGCAACGTCTACACAATGGCCGACCTAGTGATTAAGATGCAAAACTGCTCAATAGCCCTCGACCGTTTAGGTTACAGGGCTGGCCTAGATGCCATGCACACTTTGGAAAACATAGTTCGTCACCTCTCTCCCGAACTACAGGGTCGGTGGGCGGAAGAAGCAGAACGGATAAGCCGAAGCGACAGAGAAACCAACTTCGAAGACCTGACCGAACACTTGGACCGACAAACCTAGATAGCTGACAGCAGGTTCGGCCGACTCATCCGGGACAGCAACCGGGCAAGCAAGCCAAGTACTGGCCAAGCTCAAATCCCTGCACGGGAACATCCAAAATACCAGCTTTGGACCAATACACACGTCATTTCACGAGATGCTACGGCGAAACCAAATTGCAGATCCTGTGGTACTAGCCGTAGCCTACCAGAATTCCCCAAGTTCGGCAACGCCACAATGGACGAACGGTGGGGAATGGCGAGGATGGCAGGAGCGTGTTTTATTTGTCTCAACACCACACACCAGGCGGCAGCCCGTAGGACAATGAACCGATGCGGTGACGAGGGCTGCACGGGCAGACACCATCGGCTGCTGCATCAGGCGAGAGTAACCTCACCCGAGACGAGTACTAAATCCAGCGCTATTTGTTCAACGTCACGATCTGCCAAAAACCAGTACGTTTAGGCGTATTCACCGTGGGAATAGTGGGCCCAACAGGAGTGACCAATGGGTTGGCCTTTATAGATGGTGGCTCGGATACCACGCTAGTAAGGAGGGAGTTCGCAGAGAGATATGGGATTAGAGGGAATCAATATCCATTAGCAGTAAACACAGTGAGTGGCACCGAAGTCATCCAGTCGACCAAACGGCATCTACAACTCGTTTCCTTGTTCAGCAACGATAGTGCAGTAACTCTAGAAGCATACACCATGGAGGATCTGCCGATGAGAGCCCCTCAGTCAGTGCAATCGATTCTGACTCAGTGGCCGCATCTCGACGGGATTACGATCTAGGAGTGGCAGAAAAACGAAATTGATCTGCTGATCGGCTGCGATAAACCGGGAGCGCATTTGGTCCTGGATCAAAGAATAGGGAGCCGTAAAGCACCCTATGCAGTACGCACCATATTCGGTTGGACTTTATATGGTAGTACAGACGGCAGATGCGTCAAACAAATCAACTGCATTTCGGTGGAAACGACGAACATCGAACAGGCATTCCAATAGTTGTATAACACCGAATTTGCCGACCTGGCTATGGACAGAGATGCCCCATCACGAGAAGATAGGTTGGCTCTGGAAATGGTGGCCGAGAACGTCAAGTACGCAAAAGGTCGTTTCTAGGTTCCTATCCCATAGAGATCCAACATGAAACCCATGCCAAACAGCCGAGAAATGGATCTGTAAAGATTAGGCTTCCTCAAAACCAGGCTGCTCCGAGAACCACAATTGAAGACAGAATACACGCGAGCCACGCAACATAACATCGAATTGGGTTACATGGAAAGAGTAGATGCAGCTGTTACCAGCGCAAATTTCAGGTGGTACCTATCCCATCACCCGGTCGTGAACCCAAAGAAACCGGGAAAGTTCAGAGTGATTTTCGACTGTGCCGCGAAAAGTCAGGGTGTGTCACTGAACGACCATATACTACAGGGCCCAGACTGGACAACACCGCTGGTCGAGGTTTTATGTCGTTTTCGGCTAGGAAAATTAGCGGTCTCTGCGGGCATACGCGAAATTTTTCTACAAGTGAAGATGCCCGTTAAAGATAGGGACGCCTTCCGTCTCCTCTGGTGGCCTGAGAACGACACAAATATCGCACCTGAGCAGTACAGGCTAACCATGCCCCTTCTTTGGGACGGTTTCATCCCCCTTTTGTGCTAACTTTGCCCTCCGTGAAACCCTTAAGCGTTTCGACGGCACCAGCAGCTTGTTGGGAAGAGCAATAGACCACTTCTACGTGGACGATTTTCTGTGCTCCTTTGACGACCCAAATTCTGCCATTCTTTATATGACCGAACTGATCGCCACTCTAAATGCTGGAGGATTCAACCTCACTAAATGGACTTCGAACAACCAAGAGGTGCTCAATATTTTACCGAAGGCCAAGGAAATGGAGTGTAAGAAAGAGCTTTTGGGACCCTCTTCACAAACGCAGCGCACGCTTGGGCTTCAGTGGAAACCCGGAGGTGACGAATTCGTATTCACTCTAGACCTACCCAAACGACCAGTCACACGTCAAGGAATCCTATCAGTAATCTCAAGCCTCTATGACCCCCTAGGTTTGGTTTCGCCATGGTTGTTACCGGGGAAGCGCTTACTGCAATCGCTGTACAAGAGGGACGTGTTGGGACAAACCTCTCCAGGATGATGACGATAAGCGGTGGCACGACTGGCTGCAAAGCCTGGAGCAACTTGGGGAGGTAAAAATACAAAGACGCTTAACAGGTATCAAGTGCACAAACGATGCGCGACTCCACATATTCTCCGCTGCATTGGAAATAGGCTACGGGATAGTTGCTTACGGCTGCTGGGTTGACACAAATGGTGGACAGCACAGCCAGATACTATTCGCAAAGGTCAGAGTGGCTCCACTGAAAACGGTGTCCATTCCAAGGCTGGAACTGACGGCAGCAGTACTGGCCGTGAAAGCCGCGGGGCTGCTTCAGAGAAGCTTCGACCGGATAGAGTGGGAAACAAACTTCTGGACGGATTCAGCCACGGTACTTCATTACATAAACAACAACACCACTCGTTTCGACACCTTCGTGGCCAACAGGCTCGCTATAACCCACGAGTCGACTAAAACCGATCAATGGCACTATGTAAAATCCGCCAGTAACCCGGCCGACTTCTGCTCAAGGGGCCTGAAAACACTAGAGAGGTTGCCGACGTGGACAATGGGACCGGACTTCCTAACGGCAACCAAAGAGATGTGGCCAACGCTATTAACATCCAAAGCTGATGATGGTGATATCGAGACTAAAAGACTGATACTGCCTATAAAGTTCACGGGAAGCGTAAGCCTGATAGGGAAATTGTGCCAATTCCCAACTGGACAAAAATGTTAAGAGCCGCGGTCTGGTGGACACGGTACAAAGCACTCTTATTGATTATTAAATGCGCAAGACCACAAAACACATTGAACGTGGGGACGATACTACCGGGCGAGCTGAATCAAGCCGAACTCGGCGTTCTACACCTTTTTCAACTAGACGCTTTCCCGTCCGAGGCCCGCGAGCTTGCCAAGACAGATGATAACACCAAGGGAAGCAGGCTGTTACACAGTAGTATCCGAGCGCTAAACCCCATGTGAATCAACGGACTACTGAGGGTTGGAGGGCAGCTGACGAATTCAAGCCTAGAGTACGAAACGAAACACCCCATAATAATCCCCGGTAACCACCATATAACGAGATGCCTGATAGATCATGTACACCTGGAAGAGGGACACGCAGGCCTGAATCACTTATTGAACAATATACGCCGACGATTTTGGGTGGCAAAGTGACCAGCCACGGTCAAGCGAGTCATAGGCAACTGCATCACTTGTCGCTGCCGGAGAGCGGTAGCAGGCCAACAAATGATAGCTCCCCTTCCAGCCGTAAGAATCCAACCGGGATGGTGCCCGTCCGTGGAAATCGGCGTCGGCTGTTTTGGCCCGTTACTCGTGCGACATCAGAGGAGCACCCAAAAGAGATACAGCTGCCTGATAACCTGCCTACAATCCAGAGTAGTCCACCTCGAAGTGGTGCGTAACATGACAACCGATTCATTCCTAATGGTCCTTCAAAGGTTCATCGCGAGGCGCGGCATCCCCAAGAATATATACTCAGACAATGGCTCGAACTTCGTTGGGGCTCCTAAGGAGTTAGAGAAATGGTGGAGCCGCTTGGACACCATCAAAATACAAAACCAGACCGTAGCGAAGGGAATAGAACGGCACTTCAATCCACCTTGTGCCAGTCATCGTGGTGGCGTTTGGGAAAGGCTGATATGATCAACTAGGAAAATACTCACAGCCCTGGCCTCACAACAAACCCTCGATGACGAGACGCTGACCACTTTGCCAAAAGGAATAGAACGCATATTGAACAACAGACCCCTGGTGGCGATCGTCCCGGACCCGGAAGGCAAACCGGCAGTCACCCCCAACGACCTATTATTGCTCCGGTCAAACGCAGGAGTAACCACCTCGAAAACCCTGCTTGGAACGTACGTTGTTGGATGGAAACAAAAGAACCACCTAGCACAGGCTTTCTGGAAACGATGGACGAGGGAGTATCTACCGACACTGCAGTTTCGGCAAAAGTGGATCTCCAAACAGAGGTTGTTCAGACGTGGCGACTTGGTCATCCTCGTGGAGAGCCACCTACATAGAGACGATTGACCGGTTGGAGTGATCAAGGATCGTCGTACAGAAATCGATGGTCTCGTGCGCACGCTGTTGGTGAGGACGAACAAAGGAGAAGTATTGCGAGATACACGTAAAATATGTCTGCTTGAAGGTGACACTGACGCGGGCGAGGCCAACGCTACCGATCAAGCTATACCCATGTCTGCTGATGCCAGATGAAGCCGAACTCATTTATTTATCCCTCATGTATTCCCCTGTAGGACCCAACCCCCACAACACCTTTGAAGTATATTTGTGTTTAATTTTGTACAGCATTTACGATGTACTATGGAGCTAATTGTCCAAACCTTAGATCACCACACGACACTACACTGCATGCAGAAGTAACGGGGCTTAGGTCACGTACACATGCCTGCGTTTTACTCGTTTCTGCCACACAGCCTTTTGTTGACATTGCAGAAAGTCCTCCCATGATGTACAGTCATACTTGTGATTCCATTGTACACCCCGGCACATCACATACACACACACACTCAATGAAGCTCATTCATCCGAGAAAGGACGACTTTTTACAAGCACAGCATCTATGTGCGCCCTTCACACCCGCCATCGGTCATTTGGTCTTGTGGAAGATGTAGACTAGCCTCACGTCTATGTGGCCAATGGGTTAAGTGCGACCAGCAGTAGAACGTTGACGACGAGCATTAGACGCGCGCACTGACAGCAGGGCCTAGCTAGGTAGAAAGAATTAGTACCTTTATACCGAACCTTTGACTCCGCTAAGGATCCAGGAGGATTTTAGTGGGCAGTGTAACAACCGGTCGTGGGAAATCCCATTAAAACCCTCACCATTCAGTGTTTTTCCTAACACCACTCATTTGCCTACACTACTGACTTGTCTTTACGAACTGGTTGTTTCTATGGACCTATTGTCGTTTGTTCGTGCCCAGAGCGTTACTTTGGCACATCCTTGTTCAGGACCTGCGTGACGAACGTGCTGTTTGCTCACACGCTGCTATTCGGTTTCTCGTTGTTGAGTCCTTGTGATCATATTATTGAGGTTTGTATGATTTTGATGTCATTGTTTATTGTAATAATCTAGTATCGTAGAATATCGCGGATAATCGTCTTCTGATTTCGGGATCCGTTGCGAATTTGGCTACGCATTGCTCAAACGTTCGTTACAGAGAATAACGTTCTGGTTAACATATTTGTACGGTGCCGAGCACTAGAGCAACGTTCAGGTGTCCCCTCAGTACAGAGGACCGAAGCACGCGTTTTCTAAGGAAACCGCCAAGTTATGTCTAGCCAAACTTACAACTGTTGAGCCCGAGGTGATCCCCAGGTCCCTTGAGTTTCCTAGTTTTCTACCGTTCAACATCCCGTCTGCGTCCGTTTTTGAGTGTTTTATTATGGCTCTATCTGTAGACGTTTTTGGTCTGTTTACCAAATAATTTTTTTGTCCATACATATTTTTGGTGTCTAGCTCGTCGTAATTTTTTCTTCCGAAAATTATATTGCCCCCATGATCATGGATTTCTTTTCATTTCTGTATTCGATAAAGTAATCGCTATGTCTGCCGAAAGGAAACCCTGCTCGGACCCTACGTTTGAGGCGAGCACGTTGCACGTGCCGGCATCCACGCCTGCTTATCCAGAACTCTGGTTCACGCTGGCCGAGTTAGAATTCGAAACCTGCCTTACAACGAGTGACTTCAGCCGTTTCAGGTGGGTAGCAGGCCGCCTCCCGCCGGAGGTTACAATGCAAGTAAGGGAAGTAATAATCTCTTCCCGAAGCTACGAGGCTTTGGAGGAGGCCGTCATTGCCCGCACGACCCCAGCGCAGGACCAACGTTTGCAACAACTTCAAAACGTTGGGCTTGGAAGTAGGAAGCCCTTTGAACTGATGCGTGAGATACAGCTCTTGAGAGGACCGACGGTAGGCAAGGATCCGCTCTTAAAGGAACTTTGGCTGCGGCGTTTGTCGCACAATATTCCTGTTTCACTGAGTGTCACGCGCAAGTGCTCCCTGGGGGAAACTGCGGCGATAGCTGATGACATTACGTCACAATACAACCCGGCTCTAGCTGGAGTAACCAGGCTCACCATCACAACGGTGCCTGCCTTGACAACATCCAACGACCTCGCGTCAGTTTTGTCTAGAATTGACGCGAGCCTGCAGAGCCTAGCAGTGAGAAGAAGTGGGTCACAGGAGCGGCACCACGCACGCTCACCTAGGCTCCAAAGTCCATCACTGCAACGACGTTTTGGCTCTTTAAAAGAAGGGTATTGTAAATACCACAGTAGCTTCAGCAAGGAAGCCAAACGATGCGAACCAAGGAGTACTTTCCCGGTGTTCATCAGGGAAACTAAACCCCCGGCCGTGGTAGCGACCAGACCAACAGTCGCCTTTTTAATGCAAGGGTCATCACCTCAACTAACCTATTCCTTGTAGATACCGGTGCCTGAATAAGCGTCCTCCCCAGACCGAAAGATGACAGTAGCACACCGCAGGCCCAAACTCTGCGCGCTGCCAACGTTACGGCCATCCCAAAGTTTGGCCAGCGGTCGCTCACCTTAGACTTAGGTTTAAAGCGTAATTTCCGTTGAGTATTCATCATCGCCGATGTCCCACACTCAATTCTAGGCACTGACTTCCTGCAACACTTTGACCCGCCAGTTGATGCACGGCGCCGCAGAGTGGTGGATCGTCAGATCACTCTCGCCGTGGCAGGTTATAATTCGCCAGCGAATCACGTCACGCCTTTTCACGTTCAACCACCGGCACATCAACCTTAAGGCAAACTCATCGCCACTTACCCAGCCATGGTTCGGCAGGCCGAGGCTCTTCCAGCAGTGTCCATCAAAGTCACTCACCATATTGATACTATTAGACCCCCAGTGTTCAGTAGACCGCGTCGGTTAGCACCAGACGAGCTTCGTGTTGCCCAGACTGAATTCAAACACACGCTAGAACTGGGTATAATACACCCCTCTAGTAGCCCTTGGGCTTCCCCTCTCCATGTGATTTCTAAGTCTGGTGACGACTGGCGGCCCTATGTTGACTACAGAGCGCTTAGCAAAGTCGCCGACCCTGACCGATGCCCGACTCCCCATATACAGGACCTTACATCGTCTTTATCAGGTTGCTCCGCCTTCAGCCGTATCGATTTAGTTCGTGCGTACAACCAAATCCCGGTAGCAGAGGCCGATATCCCTAAAACTGCCATCACTACGCCTTTCGGACTGTTCGAGGTTCTGCGAATGCTGTTTGGACTCAGCAATGCAGCCCAGACCTTTCAACGGTTTATGCACGAGGCAAATGGTGGTTTGGAAATGTCTACGTTTACCTGGATGATATTTTTGTGACTAGTTATTCAGAGCAAGAGCACGCCGCACACTTACGAGCAATTTTCGAACGCCTCAGCCAGCACGGCGAAATGCGAATTAGGCCGGGCTGATATCACCTTCATAGGACATTCTATTTCATCCTCGGTTATCCGCCTTCTGCCAGATCAATTTTCCGCTATTCGCGACTACCCTGAACCCCACTCTTTTCGCCAGTTGCGTCAGTTTGCCAGCCTGGTGAATTTCTACCGCCAATTTATTCCTCACTGTGCGGCAATGACCCAACCCCTCACCGACCTGTTGCGCGGAGATAAGCGGAAGTTCGTTTTTCCCGACACGGCATAGGTCGCATTTGCCTTGGTCAAAGATGCTGCCACCAACACAGCACCACTTACACATCCCGACCCTTTGGCTCCTATTTCGGTAGTGACGGATGCTTCGGACAGCGGTTGCAGCAGTACTGCAACAGTTCGTAGACGATTCTCGGCGACTTTTAGCTTTCTTCTCCAAGCGCCTACAACCCGCGGAATCAAGGTACAGCACATCTGGTAAAGAGTTATTAGCCATCTACTTGGGAATCCGCCATTTTCGACGTGCACTCAAAGGCCATTCGTTCACGGTGTTTACAAACCAGAAGCCTTTGGTTTACGCCCCAAAGTCAGCTTCCGATCGATACTCACCACGCAAGATTCGCCACTTAGACTTTGTCTCACAGTTTACTGTGGACATACAACACGTCTCTGGGGTACTTAATCCCGTTGCCGACGCCTTATTACGCGTGCAACAACTAACTCTGGCACCGACGCCTAACACAACTTGGATGCAATGGCACATGCCCAAACTATGGACCCTGACACCGAGCAACTTCGACAAAACGGTTCTTTGAGCTTAACCAAAGTACCGAACATCGTTCGTGTGTTGTTATTACGGTCCAACATCCGCCGGCGCCCTCAGGCGCTGTTTTGTTCCAGTTTACCTTGCCCTCTCTCAGACGGATCTACACAGTCACATTGGCTTCATCCGTAGCCTTGCTGACTCCCGTGCACGTTCAAGGAGCCAGCCGCTCACTGTACAACGGGACGATTGGTCAGCCTGGCACTGGAGACGGCAACTGGACGCCCTTTTGGATGGACCTGACGAGGCATTTTCCGGCTAGCATTCGTATGAGACCCGCGGGCACCAAAACACAGTTGGACCTACGCACATCGGACCTCGAGAGTGCAGGCACAGGTAAACTCATCAGCAGTCGTTCGACGTCAACAACAATATAACGGACAAGCTATGAGGAGTTCCTGGACAACCAATAATTCCGGCTTACCATCACGATCGAAGCCCAACTCCGTCGGACTTCTAGGAGGAGGCCCCTGTAGCGGTGGTCATCTTCGTTTATACTTTTACCACGTTTATTGTTTAATCGAACGCTGACTGCCAAGCTTGGTTGCCATTTGACCGTTGCTCTTGCGCACGCTCTCACGCACGCTCCCAAATACACGCTAACCACTATCTCTCCCAATGGCCTCGTTCTCACGGGTCGTGGAGAATACTGTTCTGGTTAACATATTTGTGCAGTGCCGATCACTAGAGCAACGTGCAGGTGGTCCCCTCAGTACAAAGGACCGAAGCACGCGTTTACTAAGGAAACCGCGAAGTAAGGTCTAACCCACCTTACAGTCTTTCCCACTCGTAAACGTGGACGACGTTGTTTCAATACAAACCGTCCTTCAACTATTCCATCAACTTTTACCGTCTTTTTCCACACGTCGGACCTTTTGGCTTGTTGCCCGTTCCATAGGCCATTCTCGGGATCTAGTTAATACCTGGTATCCGGAGTACTAAAGATTTGTCTTCTAGATCAATGGTATTACTAGACGCAAGATGCAGTGAAGACTAGTGTCTTGAACACTTTCGCACTGTCTAGGGGTCTATCTTCCAGTTCACCGACAATACCAGATGCAGAACACTATCAAGATTTGTATTTTGAACCCTTTGCTTATTTCTCGCGGTCTCATTATCAAGTGAACTATCTTCCAGCTCGCTAGTGACATTCAGATAACAAGAAGATCACAAGAACCGAGAACATTTGAACTTTAGTCTCGTACCCGTGTAGAGAACTGGTTTGTTAACAAAATACCTGGAATAAAACTATCACAGTAGTGAAGAACACCAAGAATAGAAAGTAATTCATGAGTTTTACAGGGTAAGATACGTCAATGTGCGGGACTAAACTTGATTGGTTCGGTGAGAAAGCTTTGGGATTTATAACCTGACCAAGACAAGAAAACTCAGAGACACCGACAGTACACTTGTCTGAGCTAACCGAAACGTTGAACCTAAAGAACGGCTTTATCAGACAACAGAGATGATAATCATGTACGGCCCGAGTATAACCATGGACAACGATGTCATCTACGTATGAATCAACACCCACACCACCTTGAAAATTATGGCTAAGAGACTGGTGAAAGATAGCGGGCAAGACAGAGACCAAAAGACAAAATGTTGTATCGGAGAAAACCAAAAGTAATGTTAATGGTCGTTACCGCTCTGAATTCCTTATCCAGAGGTATTTGTGGGTATGCATCTTTTAAGTCAATCTCTGAAAATACACCAGACTCCGCAAGTCGGTATAGCACGTCTTCGGTTTCTTCAGTTGTGCACGTACTCTGCAATAAGCACTTAGTCAATGTCAATCGGTAGTCACCGCAAGCCCGAAGTGCCTTTCTATCAGCCTATAAAATACTTTCGAGCACAGCTAATGAACGTGTCCTCTATTCGGCTTCACAGCGAAATACCAACGCAATCGTCCTATCGGACAAATAAAAAAGATCCAAGTCGGTTAACTGGTGCGAAAGTGTATTCTATATATCATGGCACCAAAACAGTGCCAATAAGGGAAATCCTTCGAATGAAAATGAACACAGCGGATGAGCAGAGAGTGGACAGCGTGCGCGTACAATCGGCGAAGAATGGGAGATCATAGTGATTCAAAGCGAGGTCCACGGAAACCTCGGAAAAATCAGCCCAGTTAAACGTAGGCAATCGAACAAACAGTGAGGTCGATGTCAAACATCAGGAAAACTCGTAGAGAAAAAAGATCCGAAATGGTCTTCAGAAAGCATTCCTTTTCTAGTAAGGATCTAGGTCACTACAAACCTTTGACGGAGTGACAATCGGAGTGGCCCAGTTAGACAACTTCACAAGGCTGATAATTCCGTGCTCACACATAGACTTTAGTGCTTGATGGGCAGGTTTTCTCAAAAAAAGGAATTATTCTGCGCTTTAGAAAAACTGGATCACCATATATTTCTAACCTTACTCCAGGAAAGTGCACTCCGTCGGAAGCTTTAGGACATTTTAAAACAAGTTTTTGCAAATCTAATGAATCAGGTGTAGAAGTTAGAAAAGTTACGTCAATGTGCAATTTACGAAGAACTTTCAAACCAAGAAGGGTCTTGAACCAGAAACCGAAAGCTCGTTGATTCTGCAGGCACGTTCCTGGGATGCGGCCTTGCCACAATGCTTATTGGCCTACCGTAGCAGCCTCCAAAGGTCGACTGCACACACTCGCCATTTTATGGTTATGAAAGGTGAAACGCGCGTCCCAACATTAATGAGTCTAATCTCTGTTTCCGGTGGTTTGTTGACAAAGAATTAAGTCATATGACAGGATGTAAAACTGGCTAAAGCATTTCGCGTGGCAAGATTCTATCTGAAGACGACACGACGATGTCGTATGGAATATTATGAAAGTAAAATGGTTGTAACGCCTGTTAAGCTCGGAGAACGTCTCTGGCTGCACATGAAAGCACCACAAAGCGGGATGCCCAAGAAATGTTTCTGCGAGTGGAACGGTCCGTACATTGTCCACGAAATACTGTCGGATTGCACATGTCATTTCGGATCTCAAGCAAATTCGATGAAACCCCCACCAGTGGTACCCATCAACTGCCTAAAACTCGACACGATCGGCACAGCCGATAAATTTCCAGAACGGATTGTGAGTTATGAATGCGAATTCCCCGCTGGAAAAGGACCTGCTGTTGCGCGGGGGACAGTGCATTCTTGAGAGGGGGAAAATATGGAAGAGACCAGGGTGCTGCTATGTCCACAAAATGAATAATGAATACCCTATCATCTTCTTCTTTTCAGACCTACAACTGGATGACGCAAACATGAGGACACCAAATCAGCCTGACCAGTGACTACCCCATTTCAAGGACCATGGACATCTTACTGCGTTTCGATTGGTTGCTTGTGATGTTTTGCAACTGTATATGACTTTAAACAAAAAAGAAGTTATACTGGGTCTGCACGAATAAACGTTGTTGCTTCTCGTGACAGTGTTCTGAGTTTGTGTGTGAGTACTGGCTGCGCTCGTGGACACTGAATGTTGAACTCAGAGTTTCCTACATTTACAGGGCCTCGCATAATACAAGGCAACGTCCAAGCGACAACAAGATATCGAGCAAAATTGAAAGGTCGAAAAACAGTGGAATCCCAAAATTATCCCATCAAATTTTCTGAGGGAAACGGAAATCTCTTTTCTGATTATTAGTTAGCTTCAAAAACTAGTGCACGACAGAAAGCACAAATGAACACAGGAATTGATCGAACCCTAACGCCTGTCAAGGTAACTCAGAGTTTTTTCTGTGTAAAAGATGTGTGACAAACAGTACTCTGTAAACTGTAAATAAGTGCTTTTCTCCAAAAGCCCGACTAATTTCACAATGTGATTTCAGTCAATATGCCTCCCCTGAACTGTCTAAGTAAAATCTTGGAGCTTTTTTTCTTTTTCACCTCTGTGCAATTTGTAGAGAATGTTGAAACTCAGGATATTTATGCGATTATTCGAGGAAAATTGGTCGAATTGAATATTTGTAGGGAATAAAATAGAATGAGAAATTGAATCACCCCGGTCAGCACAGTGATGCGGATTTTAGTACCAAAATTGTCCTGCGAGGGACTATCTTTTAGTAATAAGTATGGGAAGAGTTTCCGTCACATTATCCAATCTGGACAGGTTTAAAATGTTGAAACAATTTCACATCGTTCAAAAATTTTATAGTGCTAACCTGTAAACCATTTCAGTGACTTACCTTTGACGACAACTATGAGCCTGTTTTTTAAAGGCTTTTCGTTGCCCAATTCCAAACCAGAAGCTGATTAATGCCACTCCGGGCGCAGTGGGCGCTGTCCGTAGTCACACTCAAAGACATATAAGTGATCTAGAAAAGTGAAGGAGAAAAATCTAAGTTTATGTGAAAGTAGACAAAGTTTAAACAACGGCTTCATAGAAACTATTGGAAAACAATAAGCACTTACAGGTGATTGCATGAATGAGTGCAGTGAGTGTGTCAACAGTGCGTTGTCCACGAACATGGGATTTGATGGCAAACCGTGTGAAAAAAATTGTCCAAAACATGAAACCGTTAACAATATACTTCATGGGTCAAATTGCATTTTGCACTGAGGACCTTCTTACGCTCCCAATAAATCTTCCACTTCGTCTCTTTAGGCATAATAATGTATTGCGATTCCCATAATCGAAAGATGAAGTTAAATGGTGATTAGTACTCAATATCGCATGAATTTCACGGAAAAAAATAACACCAAAAAACGGATGCCATTTACATGCCTATACGTGGATGGAATTATATATATGCGCAGATAGAAATATCCCAGATTTAAATAAACTGTAAAAATGAGCAGTAGTTATCTCTACAAGTGATGGAACATTCTTCCGCACAGAAAAATCAAAAAGCGGATGCTGTCAGCAGAGAATAGAAAAACTAGTACTCGATCACTTAGTCACAAGAGCTTTCGGTAAACCAAAAAAATGCTCTTTTTTAACTCAGATATATACTAGTAAATATTGGGGCACTATTATTATTATATTCCTTGCGGCATTTCACGAAACTCTGTGCAAGCTTTCAAGCCACAAGTCAGGATTCATTTTGGCCCAGCTTTAGCCCAACGTTCCCACAACCGCGTTGGGTATTGTGCTGCTTGGGCACATTCTCACTCACGGAACTCACTTTTTTGCTGCCTCTTATCGACACATTCTTGGTTACTCGCATACAGAAAGTCCTAAGCAAATGTTTTACATATATTGACATTCTCCAAGAACATGGATTTTGTGTTTTATTTTGAAAATTTCACAAGACATATCAACCAACACATATGAATATTTCTGTTTATATCTTGCTTATTTAACCGTAGGGCGATGTTTTACTTGATATGTGGCTTTACGATGCTGATCACGTTTGATTGTGAACAGTAGCTCACTTCGTTTACCGCTTGCTAATCGTTTTAGCCACATAGCACTTTGGTAATCCATTACGGCAGACTATTCGGAATCTTCTATTTTGATTAGAGATCCGTTCACTTGGCTACGCTTTACTCCATTTCGGAAAAGCGACTTATCCCATCTCCGAGTTACCACTCATCTTCCTTCTCGTCACAGATGCCCCAAGTTGATGCTCTTCTATTCGACTTCCGAGCTCATAGACTTCGATTTTTTATGTATCAAAGTTCCTGTGAATTAATACATTAGCTTATATGCTCATTTCTTCTCTTCCATGTACACTAACCTGTGACTGCTCTTAGGATTACGTATATTCTTGTATTACATTGACCATCTGCCCACATCGGCGACGTCCCTTCCCCCATAAACAATAACTTCTGCACTGTTTTTCCCTTCAGATCATGGGTAATGCAGGTCGTAGTTAGATCCACCGATTTGACTGGAGCACAAAGATCAATATATGGGTATATAACCTCATAGATAGTATCTCCTGCTCCCACCTCGAAACGCGATTGTTATCAAGTTGAGTTTGTGGCCCACTGTCCTCCTCTTCCCTAACCACACACTAAATTCCGGCATCTGGTCACAGCTAATGACCCACTACTGCTTAGTGTTTGTCCCGATTCCACAGAATCAGGGCCAATTAGTCCCTCAGGGAATGCTCGCATGCTCTTTTCTTACAATTTCTGAAACGATCCCACTCAGCTTTAATTTATTCAACCAATAATCTCCTTTGCTTTACCTCATGCGTACTAATTTGTCAGACTTATTTTCGTCACAAACCCTACACACGTACACAATCATTAAACCGATTGTCTACGTGGTCAATCCCGCTCATATTCATTTACGTCGTACTTGCTCATATACATTCGCCTCATACTATTTTTTGCTCACAATGTATGAAACGCTTTCCACCGCATTCTACACAATTTCTGCTTACCTACACTCATCGTCCTTGTCTAAGGCGATGGTAACTCTCGATGCCCCCAACAGTCTGCAGACTTTTTGTGTTTATATCTTAGATGAAATAACGATACAACAATATCAAAAGCCCAATAACACCCTTACATAAACGCTTGTAACACGGAGGCTTTTCTTCCAGGTAAATGGTAGTGCAACAAATCCGGTAAACTGATCACCTGCCGCAACTTACTGAACACCTTTTATAGTGTAAACGACAGTAAGTGGGAGATTTATGACAAAAAGGCATGAAGAAAACAAGTGTGGAAAACGAACGTGTGAAAAATGAGTGCTCTGGGGAGAGTTTGCAATCGAGAAATAAAGGTGGATCACTTGTTACGGTCAAGGTAACAGAAACTGTTGCAAGAGATTTTCGCTGATTGCATGGTTTTGACATCAACAGTGAAGGTTTTATGTAATCTGACGCTGTGAGCAACCATCTACGTAATCCTAAGGTGTGAACTTTGAAAGCTACCAGGACTGGTTTGGAGGCTGTCCACTGGGTCGATCTGATGTCTACTATCAACCAGATGTAATAGGATTGCGCTGTTCATAGTCCGCACTCTTCCTTGATGTAAAGAAAGCAAGTTGCGCTCTTCAGCATGCATCTCGTAGTGTGTCCAATATACAGTGTACTTAAAGAGCACGTGAACTGATATAGAATAAAACAGTGTTTTCAATATTTTGAAAATTGGAGTTCATTATAACTCAGGTTTGTGTTGTTCATTGACTTCTGAAAGCTGAGCTTGGCGTTTAGGTCGCAGGTTGATGATATCACCTTGACCGGTGCTGAAATGTTTGCTACCTTAATGCCAAGCTCAGCGATCAGAAGTCACTGAATAGAAGATTGTGTTGAGATCCCTTGGTTTGGAATGTTGTGAAGTCAACTTTGAATCGAAAGTTGAGTGCCGTAACAAAACATCCCTTTGCTCTTTCACGAGTTACCGCGATGTGCTATACTTGACATCGTAAACAAAGCGCACAACATTTAACTGCCTTTTACCAACGTGTTTCGCTTTTGTTGTGCACACCTTTGGTTTTGGACACTGTTGTCGTTTGGGCTAACTTTCAAGGTTTGTGTTCATACATCTATTACTGATGGGTTTTGAGAGCACCGTACAGTTATTACTACTCCAACATTCCAACTTCTGTTCTCTTTTACGAGACTCAGTTGCTATTCGAATACTGATCTGATAAACAACGATCGCGTTTATTAGCATCTGGGTGAATTAGTTGACGAGGCAGAATAAACGTTGGATACACTGAGCTGCGTGTATAACTCGAACCCGGACTGTTCAGAATAAACAAATTATGAACGCAATATGTGGATGGATTGCTGAACAACAAACATTGTTTTGTTCAATAATAATAATAATATTATTGCCTCAGTCATCTATCGACGTCTCTTTTCCCAAGATTTCCTTGACGGCCTCCAGTGGACTGTCCATCAGATATCCCTTTTCCAGCTCTAACAGCTATGATTGCTTCAGTCGACCGGTGTTTGATCTGGAATAGCTCCTGCTCTTTTCTCACTATGGAGACCAGTTGATCAATCCATTTGCACTACTTGATCTATAGTTATTCATCAATTTTACCTCGGACATCTATAGCCACTTCATATGCTCACACTCTCCCTAAAGCACAATTGTCCGTTTGAGCCTTCATATTCAAAATCCCGAAAAATCAAGTCATAGGAAATCTATTTTAACCTGCTGTACAGATCACTTGGATTGCATTATATGGTGCCTTTCTGCTCCGTTATTAGATTTTGTACAGACTTTTGCTTATCTTTGATTGATAATGACTATATTTTATGGCGCATAAGGTGGTTCTGTGTGGATTGGCGATCTAACGGTTTGTGTGAAATGGATATGAGGTACTCAGGATGAGTACATGACGCGCAGTCACTGAGCAGACTTCCAAAAAGCCGCTTACTCCACCTCTACTCACACCAAGAAGACAAACTGCGGATGGAAACGTGTAATCGGCAGAAGCGAGACCGACTTCTGGGCTCAGGGAGTCCCATGGGCCAGTATTCAACGGACTGGAGAAGAGATTTCGATTATGGATGTGAGAATACGGACTGTCGAACGGTCGATGGACTGCCAAGTCACATTAGAAATCAGCACTTGTAAGGTACCGAGTCAAAGCCTTGTGACAATGAAAACCCAAGTTGCAGGATGGCCGATCGATGGTGTGAATCGGTGGAATGAGAGCTGAATCTTGTAGGTGGTGTTTAAACCTCGGAACTTGGTGGCGCACGCCAGTCGGATCAAGGCGTTGTGTGAAACGTAAGGGCAAATGGACCAGCATCACATAGATTCTTCGTGTTTAGTACTAATGAAAGAAATAATTTGAGGACGGGAAAGACTTCTCCCTAGGGCTATTGAGACAAAAAAACCAATAGAATGTTATCCTTGGTCGGTGCTCCATTATGTTTGTCACTGGTCGTATTGCCTGTACAGAAACTATCCCGATTCCTTCAGTTGCCGATCTAGTATAGATCCTATCCTCCAGGAGGCATTTTTTATGCATGGATGAAATGCTTAGCCAATTTTTCTTACGGAAATGTACATTCCAGCAAAGTCATGAACGTAAACAGAATTTTTATGCAGCATGTACTGTTAAACGTAAACGTGAACTATGTCGACCTACTATAAACAGATAAAATGGATTGCAAACTCTAGAATTCCATGATATCTTCAAGCACTACTAATGAGTAGACTACATGGGAAAGTTACCAGAACACGAATTACAGAATGTAATTTACATTGTACATATGAAATGTAACAAAGAGAAAGGAGCTGTTACCATACGGATAGTATCACATGATACATCGCTTCCAGTCCAAGATAAACTTTTGCCATTACAATAAATTACGCCGCATTTTCTGAGAATCTCGACTAAGAATTTACGGTCGGTGGTCAAGATTCAGTTGAATTTTTAGACTACATGATTTATGAATGTCTCATTCGGTTCTTAGAATAAGAGATATTTAACGAGCAGAACGAACCAGACGAATGGAGTACGGGCTGGCTGAATACTACGGAGATGAATCGAAAGTAGCTTCGCTGAAAGTCAGAAAATCAAAGTAGACAGCCACAAAGATATCTGTGCGAACATGCAGAGCAAGGAGTGCAGAGAGAGAGTTACGATCGAGGAGAACTCGCAAGGAGCTTTGTCATTCTGGTGGTCAAACCAGGAACAGCTTGGTTCGGAATGTTAAAACAAAGTGTATACATGGGTTGGCAATAAAGATGATGATTGTCAGAAATGAATGTATTGTCACTACACAACCTCTCCCTGAAAGACTGAAGAATATATCTTCGAAATGTCAAGTTTTCATAATAACTGTTAATCACGAAGAACGTGTCACAGTTGTAAAGGCAAAAAAAGTGACGGTAACAAAAAATGGGACGAGGGACAGCCACTGGGTTATCGTGTGTTGAAGACGGAGGGAAAAGATTAGTGATCATACACGTGTTGGTCTGCAGGATTACTTTATGGCTCGACAGTTGCCCCTATTTTCATCATAGATAATAACACCCGGCTTCAAATCGAATTTGCAGAGAGGTCGCAGTGAAAATCTGGTCGAGTTTTCCCGAAACTTTACTAGCTTGTAAAACCTTCATATGCATTCAGACGTTGTATAAGAGTGCCCTCTCTTCTCCTCACACCACTCCTGGTTGCCTCCTTGTCGCAGACAGACGGATCGTCGACAGAAGAATCAGTGCCTGAAGAGGAAACCCAGGAGACGAGGCAAAGCGGAAAATAGTCCACGAGTGACTGTTCTAAGCCGTCCGATATGTACTGGAAACTACCGAAAACTGCAGAAATGTTCCATTTTGTTTTATTGTTTTGAGAAAGAACAGTAAGACAATCGTATTCTCTATTAGGTACAAACGAAGGGGTGTCCACGAAGCATGCGGGTTTGAGCATGGCCCGACCGCGAGAGTCAATCTGTACCAGGGGAGCGGGCTTTGTTGAAACCACTCAGTTGATACAGTAGACCCGGGTGCGGGTAAGACAGAGGGTGCTCAGCACGATTGGGGTGGATCATGTGGGGTCTCGACCTGCATACAAGCTGTTCTTAGACTATCTACGAAACTCTTTTTAGTTTTCCGTAAAGTTTAACAGCGCAACAATTTTTTTCTGTTCTAGAGCTCCTAGGCCATGATAGGGATTCACTACAGTCTGTTCAATGACTCCGGAGATAACTCAAATCGGTCGAATTCCTGTTTTTACTACTGGAAGAATTGTCAGTAGCCAGAAATCAAATAACAGCCATTTTTTCAAATTTGACTCGATGTTTTTATTCAAACCGACCTTATGGTCACCTCTTCATATTTCGACGTAAGACCAATTCTACCGGTGTACAATTGGAAAAATCTGACCGAGATGTTTCAAAATGGATGGGCCTTAGCGAGGATGAAAAAATCATGCACTATCCCTCGTGATACCGATAGTATCTTGACTATGTGGAAACTTCTGTGGACGCTAGGATTAAAATTTTCGTGTTCTTGCATTTATTATCATAATTTCAATACATATAAAGTGTGCTGCTTTTAGCCAGTTGTAAAGCACTGAAAAAAATCTTGTTCTCGACTAAGTGTACGTGAGAAAAAGTATATACACGTGGACGGTTCTAAGGTATATACACTTGAATTCTCTGTTTTCTACTTTAGGAGAGATTTGAGGTACTATCAAACTAATTTGGGAAAATGTCAATTACATTTGATAAATCACCACGTTGATTTAGAAAACGATTAGTTTCATCTGAGAACCGAAAGCAGTGGTTGGTTTTCGCATCCGGATAGAGTATCTCGCTGTTCAACTCGCCCCAGACCTACACGGCCGACCAATACTTGTTGTGACCTTCGGTATTCCCACGATCTTTCCGCGCAGATATACTATAGACCCCAGTCGTGCGTCACGTCACGCTCGGTGACGGATGCCCATCCGATGGATCAGTGTAGTCGTGTGAAGTCGGCGAGACAATTAAGCTATCATCAGTCACTCAGCGTGAATGACGGTGTATCACGTTTCGTGGCTTTGGGCTAGCGAATGAATTTCAATTATGTGATTGACGGAATTGTTATATTGGTCTCTGAGTAACAACATCATTAGTTTTCCAAAAATGATGTGGAAGTGGAAATATATAAACTACTTTAACTTGGGAAATAGCTTGTTACCCCGTAGTGTTGGAAAACCGTTAGAGTCTCGGTTATATTTCTAATTTTCCAAACCAGCATACCTGAAAAGCGATTTCTCACGAAACGTGTTTGTTATAAGTATGTACATACAAACACGTACAATATGCTTGAATACATGTTACCACTAAAATACAGTAACTGTGCTTTCCACGTACATTTATCCGGTGAATAAGCCAGCCAATGACAAACTACGGAATATCATGTTTAAACCTGAAGAATTTTGTACAATCTCATATGAAGACGATTCAGCGAGAAAATATAAGGGTAATATCGCGGCTATGTCAGTAGAAAAATTACGAATGGCTAACATTTTGGTTACCATGGGTCCCCATTCTGAGGACAGTTTTGATTGAAAAACTTCCTTGAGAATGCGTACCCACGGTAACCGAAATGTCGGTTATTCATAGTGTTTCCGTTGACAACGCCATGTTATTGACATTTCATTTCCTCGTTTAACACACCATATAGCTCATCGTTTTTTGGCTCACTGCAAACACCGACTGGTCCTGATATACTAAAGACGTTTGTGCTTTATTCTTCGCCACAGCAATTTATTAGATTATCATAAGAACTACAAAAAATAGCATTAGAAATCAGTCAGTACCGATGGAATTTTCGGGGAAAATCGTCTAGCCCTCTGATCACCCATGCAGAAATACGTGACAGGATGCCATTTCCTCTTTCAGTGAGTAAAATAGAGATTGTTGCGATTGTTGACAGTCCAGTCAGTTAGACGAGCCGAAATCATCGCGAAGCATCCAGCTGATGCGGTTTCTTAGTGGATTGGCACCGAGTTCGGAAACATTATGTACCTAACTAAATACGGAAGACAGTTTTCGTATTTCATCCATTGAACTCAGAGTCCTTCCGAGCGTTACGGAAAACTCAACGAAATAAAAGATATGCCGTAGATTTATTTCAAGTATAAACTTACAATTCTATGCTATGATTTCTGTATCTACGTCGCCTTTTTCTCTATTCGATACCAAATTACTGTACAACTTTAGGGGTACACTTTGTAAATCGAACCGGTTTGTACGGCCGTTTGCTATAGACTCATTTATACTGGGAGTATAATTGCGAGATTAATGGTTGAAAGAATGGTGCTACCATAGAGCGATTCCGACTATTAGTGTTCTAATGTAACGTGATTCTTACCTTGGTATATATAAGTTAAAACTCCGAATCAGACTTGAAGAACACATAGCTTATATTGTAGACATCAAGTCCAAACTGCTTCACAACGATAAGGCAACAAATATTTTTTTGTTATCGCATAGGACTACTACCAAGTTGCTTTCATCTCTTTTCAAAACACACCAGCGGTGTTCGTCCAGTGTTCATCCGATGGGACTTAGTGCATCCTCCCTCCCTAATTATTATTGGAGTCGTGGAACTAGAAGTATGGAAATCCCGTCCAAATCATATAATTAACGTTTCTTTCTGATCAACATCCGTTTTAATAATGTAAACCACGATTCACTGTGATAATCAGAAAATCTATTAGTAGCTTGTAGACCTGATTGAATGCACAGTCCCTTGAAACACTGAAGAATGCTGGAGTTGTTTGCCAATCACACTAATAAGGTCAGTATTGTTTACGGAATAGAAACCATATATCTCATAAGTGACGCTCGAAAGGATACCGCTCACAGGCAGTAAGTACGTCAGGTAAAGTCCATAGGGAGACGGAAACAAACGGCAGGCCGCGTGTTCACAAGTCATCCGTATCGAAGTTCAATTCAACTGTGACCTGAAAGTCTGGCGGCCACAAAGTCCACGGAACAGACAACTATAGATTGAAATCTGAGTGACTAAGTGAGTTTGCTTGTGTGCATACGAATGAGCTGGGATCAGAAGCGAAATGTAACGAGGTTGATTATCGATCGTGATGGTGTTGTCCGTTGCCAAAAAAGTCGGTATGACAACGAAAACCAGTCGTTCTCGATAGCAGTGACGCTAAGCAGGGCTGAAAGAATTTCGTTGGTCTGTCTCTTTAATAAGAATATATGGAATTATTTTCAACTGAAATTATCCTGATACGTCAAACATATCTGGTAACGTGCATTAATTGACCAACAAAAGGAGTAATAACTCAACGATGCACCAATCTCGGTGAGTGAACGTGAGTTCTTTTGACGATATTTTATGTACAACATGAAATCCAAGCGGGATGCTTTCTCGAGCGAATAGTCCATAACCGAAAGGTATGCACTCGAAATTACTGAATTTTAGCCCAGGACTTTCCAGTGAATCATTTTGAATCCTACGTCGTGAGCATCGCTAACCACTGTTTCCCGATAACGCTCACACTGTCAATACTGCTTACTGAACGGATACAGTCAGACAGTTCTCAGATCAACTCCACATTGTACTTTCACCAGTGAACATCGAGTGAAAAATAATCACAGTTCGCATAAAGAGCAATCAACCAGAAAATCCGTTTTAACTAAAAGGTTCTGATTACAACTGTACCACTGACTGCTAAAAATGGCGCTATCACCTACTGTATCCAACCATTTGGTAGGCCGATTGCTGAAGGCGAACAGAGTCTGCTCGGCCTAGTTCACGGATGTTCATGCTGGAATTGAGCCATCACCCGTTCGCTCTACCTGTAGGTAGGTGGGTTGAGTTCTCTTTTAAACTATACTGTACAGATACACGTTCCCGTGTGAATACTTCCTAATGTAATCTTTCTATCTACGGCTCACGGTCCTTCTTGTTTTGGGGTATAATAGCGTTCACAATGTCAGACATGGTGAAAAGTCGCACCCTTAGGCAGGATAGAAAAGTTTAACCTTTTAAAAATTATGTGTTGGAATAGGGGTTGTATAAACGAAAGAAGCCACATTGACAATACCCGCATCCATTCTGAGTGCAAAATGATATGCACAACCATACGGGTGGACTTAAAGGCTTCCATATTTAAAGCGCCAAATGAAATTAGAAACAAATGTAGAAATGAAGGATGAATATAAGATTACCTTATTAACTCTCGGGGTTGTTGACAGTTTGTAGTGAAAACATGCTCACAGAAGGAATGGCACTCTCATTCCATTGCTTCACTTACGTTATTGGCCATATATTGCCAGCTTAGTTGGTGGATTAACTGTCCGGCAAACGAAAGATTGCCACTTTTATTCTGGTTCACGTTGTTAGAACTTTGAATGCGAATAATACAAGTGGATTCTCCGCTGTCCATTCAACTGAGATTGGTCATTCACTACGAGGGCTGATATCATGAGTGGGAAAACCGTGGGAAAGGTCTGATCAAAAGTATTCTTCATGCCATTCCAGCATGGAATACACGTGCCAAGGCTGCTTTCAATCATTTTATTTGTGCCTGATCTATCATCAGAATTTTATTGCCAAGAACTCGTTTACTGGACAGCTGAGATGAACAAAACCAGTATGAACTGATAAAAGCAAATTTATCCGGAGGAACTGAGATCTCGTTTTTGGAAATGCATACACATTTTTGGACAACAATTATTATTTTTGGCATCGTTTTTAGCACCAGATTTTTCGATTTATTTCCCGTGTGAAAGGCGTGGAAACGTTGAGCTTTCCCTCACGGTGGTCAAACGGTTATTATTGTGGAATTGAGACCCCTCGACCCAACAACTAATCCTTTATTCTCCATTCATCTGTCCCATCAGCTTCTTAACAGTTCCACACTCGAACTTCTATGTCACTGCTGGGAAATAAACATACCAAGTAAGATATTGTTTATTTCTGTAAATCTGCGACTCGGATCTAGCTTGCTTTCTGAAATACAAACATGCTGTGGAAATCACCAGCATATAACATATTTCAGTGAAAAAAGAATGCTAATGTTATTATTCAAGTAAATTAGAGACAAGAATTGGTACAAAATTGATTGTGATCATAAATTTCGTAGACTTCGAATCAGCTGTCAAAGCACAATTGACTTTGTGGTTCTTGTTAATCAGTGAACAGTTCGAGTGCACGAAACCTGTATGAGATATGGAATCTTGGAGTGCCGTAGGAGAGAAACGAATAGTGTGACAGTGATTTGTGTTGGTTGTGTGCGTTCTAGGGTGGAACTGATGTTTGTAGCGATGCCATTCATGGCATTTCGTGGATTGAGTGGAACGGTATTTCGGATTTATCATATTACCATATGTTTCTTTACCAGCTCCTTTTGTATCTATTTGGACTAGGCGGATGTTAACAGCATTGGAAAATCCTAACAATCTTGGGTTTGCAGAACTCATACCGAAACGAACTATCCCGACATGAGGAATGCAGTAAAAACAGATGGAGTGTAAAAGAGGCAGAACCTTCAAATTCGGTAGTGCCGTTCAGTTCGTCCACATAATGATGTCACACAAATCATGTTCACAACCTATTTCGATTGTATACCTCAATGGAATTCCACCTTGTGTGGTCGTCATAGCAATGGTTGAGTAAATAACGTCATCATGCCCAATTTAGCTAAATACTCTATCGAAATTTGGAAATCTTCCAAGCACCCCATGGGAAACCTCAGAGTAGCTCCCTATGAAACAGCCTTACAGAATAAACCGTACGGGATTGATCGGAAAATTATTGGCAATACAAAGAAACATCCTGAGCGATGGAGAGTGGCCTCAAGAAAACATTCTTTGGCGTGCATATGTGTATCAACTCTAATCAGCAGCAATATTCGTTCCCTTGTAGGGCTTATACGAGAGTTAAATGGACTTTTGCACCACCAGGAGTAATCACTCTTAGGAGCCCGTTTCTTTTCAATAAACTTAGCTCCACGATTATATTGACAGCGATATTTTTGAACAAAGAGGCTTGGTCAGTTATCGCTTCGATTGTCGTGTTCCGTATGGCAAGTGAGGTGGTGACGCACCACGTTCATCAATGAAGTTTGGTGCAAACGAGTGCGAGAATTATTTGTACACTCTATCAGTAATATAATCACATCTATGCATTCACACAAGCAAAAACTTTTGGTTAACCGTAAGTCTGTCACTCTTACAGACATTAATATTTCTCCCGCAAGTACCGTTAGTGGGTTCGAGCACTTTTGTGACAAATTCGTCACGAGTCTAATAGAGTATAATGATGACTCAGTGTGCATTTGTGTGTGTGTGTGTGTGTGTGGTGATTTCAACAGGTTCACTGATAGCATTTTAACCAAGTTGTGCCTAATGAACGCTGAATTTCCTTACCAGAGTGGAAGCAAAATAGGATCTATTAATTGGGATTGAAAAAGCCTCTCTCGTGTAAAGAGTCGGTCGCCTATTGAAACTTATGATCATGCAACTGTTCAAGTTAATCTGGCGATCTGTAGTAAAACCAATCGTGAACATTTTACACAAAGCCGTGATGGTAAACATGGGAGACGAAGATGGGACTCTGATTCTCTCACAGGACTCCGATAAATGATTGCACAGTCTAATTTTAATATATCCTCACCCTTGTATACGTCAACGTATTGTGATCACCTGAATAGCTATTTGCAATTTTGCAACGATGAATGCTGTCCACCGGGGACTGTTTACATTTGAACCTATCAGTATTTATTTCCCAAGCCTCAAGCAGATAGGCCTAATGAAGGAACAGACCTGCAGGCCCAAGAACAACTTATCCATGAAAGCCCTTTCTATACAAATTAGAGCAGAATTAAATAGACTCAATGCGATTCTGGACAACAAAATCTATCATGGAATGTGATCCAAGTTAAAGCCCGATTCGGAACCTTATCTGCCAGTAGAATGCTGATAATATATGTTGAAGTGCTCAGTCAGAGTTCCAGTACGGCAACATGTTTAATATTTAAGTAAGCTCGGAAAAGATGCTCCTATAGGATGTGGTAACGTACTTTGAACTGTACGAAAGCTTGCAAAATGGTAATCCAGACGAACTCGGAGGCACCTAGTGAACCGGATGGGATACCTTTGGTATTACCGAAAGAAACTGCACCAACTTTATCTCCAGTCTTTTCCGGGTTATTTGATTAATGTACGCCAAAAAGGCATCCTCAACTGTTGCCGAGTGGACTCAATCAAAGAGCACCTCCAATTTCCGGCCAATAGCTTACACATTTGTAGTTCTAAAGATATTCAAAAAATTACTATTGTAAATTATGACACTGTAACTTAACGTTTTTGGTCCCAACCGATTTTCCACCGCCCTTCTCATCATACGGTGGATTCCCTAGCCTATCTATCCAGTTACATTCTACCATCACTAGGCAAGAAGAGCAAAGACGTCAGATTCCTGTTTTTAGATTTCAACAACGCCTTCAATTACATGGAGAGATCAAAGTTACTCCGCGTCTTTCCTGCTGGGTGGCTTTCAAACATCTACTACCGCTTCACTATCTGATGACCTTCCTAAACGTCTACAATTTACTCGTTCCGGGGCTGACCTTCCGCTCTCGAACCTTTAGTGTCGGATGTTCTACGATGTACCATTTATTCTCCATTTCACTTCTCTACTTACCGAACTGCCATACCTATTTTTGACTACACAAAGGCCATTACGTATGCTGAAAATGTACTATGTGGTGTACCTCGGCAAATGAGTATTCTGCAGCAAGGAGAAAGCCGACTTATCATCTAATCGAAACTCGGCTGCTAACCGTTCTGAAAGTACGGGTTTACCTTTCCCTCTTTTAACAGGTAACAGGTACACAAAAACTGTGGATTCTACTTCATCTCTTCGTATAAACGCAAATGGCATTTTCCGAGCTACGTCAGTAAAATGTCCTAGCATAATACCTGAGCAAAATCTGATATGGTTTGACCGCATATTAGCCGTTTCCGTAAAAATAGGAATGTAACCTCTCGTGAGTTACGTCTCAACTAGTTCTCTTTATCATTTTGTTTAATCAAGCATTGTGCGTACACTTGTTTCCAGCCAAACTAGTCTTACAAATCTGCTGTAGTCTCTTCCGGACCGACTGTAAAGGAAATCCCACTTATTTCCATTCATTCAAGCTTATTTTCAGATGTTTCCGCACATTATTCATGCACCCTTCAGGGTATTTGTTTCACATTATTCCAAAATTTCTTCAAAACAATCAAATTTGTGTATCAGGTACGTGAATGGAAGCTAATTTCCTGAAAGTCACCCGAAGAACCACAACGTGGTTTGCTGGTAGTTTTATGTGGGTGAGACGCAACTGACCTTGCCGTCGTTCTTGAGGTCAGCTGTGTATAACCCACATGGGAATATCGGCGATTCTAGTGAACTCTCTGAGACGTAGTTCCCACTCATACTCCTGACACGCGAATTAGACTGTTCTAAAAAAACACCTACCGAGTGTATGAGTATCAAAACAGGCGGATGGACAGAGGAGTATCGGATACGCAAATCTGACGAGCGGCAATAACGGCAAAACCGGTCGAGTGCTTCTGAGAAACTCTGTCCACCCATCTGTAGATACTACTTCCATCAGAAATTCCTACATTTGCCACAAATTGCCTGAAGAAGTATTAGCTCCATTGCACATCCACTTCGTTGCTTTATTGTCAAATGCGTTTCTAATTCTTTTAATCGGCTAAGTTACAAAACCTTATTTGCCCGCACAAAGCTTGCGAAGGTTGTCCCCCATCTTGAACGAATCCTTAGCAAGCCTGGTCAAACTATTTTTCACTTGAAGACTATGCTCCAATTTTTTCATGTTTATTGCCTCATTCAAAGAGTGCTGTGATTACGTGGTAGTCGACTTGTCGCCTCTCAGGCGCATGAAGCGTTTACTTGATTAGACTTGAACACATAACCAAAGACCTTTAAAAACGAGGTTTCCTCTCATTCAGATAGTTGCCGAATGCCCTGTTTTTCACACCTACGGTGCTCTGAATGTACACAAAAAGTAGATAAATTCTGGGTCAGGTAAATATTAGGCTTGTGTGGATTTGATCGTCGAATTAATCAGTACGCAGTAGGAAGGAATAAAACTTGCTCTGCCCGGTACGTTATTTTATTCGAAACCTGTAATCACTTGCATTTTGACTGACTACTAGGGGTGTGTGGAATCGACAGTCAAATCAATTATTTACATGTTCTCGTTCCCATTCCGGTCGAATGGATAAAGGCGACTGTATATTTCTGAATATCTTCACCGCTGCCTTGTTCCTTCTCAAGCAAGCAAAGAAGTACAACTGACTGAAGGATGTTGCAATGGGGTTTAAACACGAGAAGGCCGTGGTATAAGGTTCGCCATAATGACTGTTTAACTACTGCCATTCCTCATGAGACTGGCTTACTGTGTTGCACCGACAGACAGTGTAATCAATGTTCAGCTTCATGTGCAGACAAACACTGAGAATCCAGCCAGCGGCTTAAGGAAGATCCTTGAAACTCACCGTGCATTTTGTGTGATCATAGCCACAAAGATAAGAATAATGGAGGTTGGTGTGGGGGTTCGTTAAAAGGGAAGATTTATCCGTCTGTTCAGTAAACATCTAATTTTACCGTTGGTTTTGGTGTTTATAATATGATATAACGTGTCTGATAGCAGAGTTTTGCCTCGTGAAAAGAAAGGCTTCCGAAGACAGAATCCATACACCGCTGTCACTCAAAACACGAAATTGCAGCCGTGCTAGGTGTCCAGTTTGGATCACGTATATCTAATACTATCTATATTGTTAATAGTGGTAAATAATCATAACAAATGTTCTTAAAAATTCATAATCATGCCGTTCTTATCTACGTTACATAGTTATCCAGAGACAGTGGTTGGGTCCAATAACTAACCCTCAAACGCTATGACGTAACAATTTTCTTCACCTTCTAGAAATCGATACGGGCTTGGAGAAACGGCCTGAAGCGGGCATTGTGTACTGTATTTATAGAAAAAAGGCACGATAGCGAACAAGCTCGTTTTCGGTAACTTCATCCTCTGGCTAATACAGTTACATATATATACGATAGGAATGCATATTTTCGGAACAAAATAGAGGGTATTTACAGTATCAAATTAAGATTGGTTAATCAATATTGTAGGTGTTTTGCGGTTCGGAAAAGGGGTGGGAAGTTGGTTGTTCGTGGTTGGGAAAACTCGGTGTAGAAAGTACATCTGGGGTGGGTTGGCTGCTGTATATATTTAAGAAAACGTGTGTGCCTGTAGACGGTTTCTTAGTTATGTGCTGGGGTGGTTTGTTTTCTAGTCGACGCTGCGAGTAGATCATACATACACTGAGTTGGGCGCTGGGTATAGGCAAAATAGATAAAAGGCTGTGGGGGTTGATGTTCGGTCAAGTTCCTCTGTAAATGAAGGGCACACCCAAACAGTAGCTCCGTCGGTGTTGAATGCAGATCAGTCCTCATTGAATTCCGAATGCCTAATAAGAAAACAACAAAAGTGCCTCCAAATTTTCCGGGTTTGAATGAGCTCTTAAAGCCGCTCTGAGTTGTCGATGAAAACTCTCGAACAAGCCTTTAATTGCTGGACAGCACGATATAGTCCTAACTTGTTTGCATCTCAATACACCTATCAGGGAAGTAAATGAACCTTGGAAATGGGCTCCTCGATGGGTGGTCACAACAACAGAGCATCGAAAAGGGGCTACCTGTCATTTTAGAAAAGCATGTGCTGTCGCTTCTGATAGGCCATCGCTTGAAGGAATTGTCCCAATTCACCTGGAAAAATGGTCGATACAAATTATTAAATAAGCGAATGCCTTGGATGGAGGCAGAACTTTCCTGATAGTAGGTCACATGATGCAAACGTGCGTCTGGTTAAGCAAACCTGCCGAGGGGCTTTTCGTTGGTCGATTTACCTTAGCTCGTTGTCGTTCCAAACAAATAGGTACCTATCCAATTTTATCCGTTTATTTTTGGTTATGCGCAGCTTTCAGTTACGAGCTTTACCAAGACTAGAGTGTGATAGTCCGTGTACTGACCTAAAAATGCTTTTCCTGATTTCAAGTGGTACCAACGGACGGGGAGTATTTCGTGACACATAGAAAAAGATTTTGCCGTTTGAAGAACTAAGTGATGCTGATTTTGAGCTGGAAAGAGCCGGTGTGACAAAGTTGGACTATATCTGAATCGTGTGCTTGAGCTGCGGCAACAGCTGCCTAGTCTATGAAGCTGGTTGGCGCAAGGGGATGGATGCAAGAAAGTGCAACTGCCACAGTGTCAAGTTAATTTGAGGTGTTTCTTTCATCCTCAGTGAACTGAGTGATATAACCTAGATAGCAGGATTTTCTGGGTAAGTACCGGTTCCTGTTTAACTGCGCAGTGAAGATAAATGACTAGTGATCCGCGGACATGGTGAATCGCGTGCCTTGTAGCATGTATCGGAAATGTAGGACAACAAAGCAGACTGCTAGAAGTTCCCACCGAATGTACTATACTTGGATTCAGCCGGCTGTAGACAGTTTGACAAAAATAGTAAGGGCTTCCAGGTAACTTGTATTTGCTATGGTAGGATAGCACCAACAGTTAAATGTGAAACATCGGGCGCATTTGGAAGGGGATGTGCAACAGCGGCCTGTATCAGTTCGAAAAAAGCGGGACGAGCATTCTCGTGGAACTCGGATGTTTTGGGTTTTACCACAAAGTAAATCTGTGAGGGACTGTAATAACTAGGCACATTGTTGAAGCAAACGACGGTAAAAGTTGAATAAACCACCGAAATGCCGGGGAGTTTTGCATGAAGACCGTGCGGGATATTGAAGATCCACCTAAATATTTTCTTTTTTTAGTGAAATGCTTGCAGCTGATGGACACGGAAAGTAATGCTTCCTTGACCAGACGAACATTTCAGGGCGTTGACAGTTGCCCCATGGTTAAAAAAATGCTTAAGTAGCTTTAGTAGAAGCACAATGTGGTTGTCAGTTGCGGCTCTATCTTACAAGTAGATGTAAATCCCATGGAATCATTAGCAGATCTTATCTTTTAAACGTCGGAATGTCTGTGCTGCTTTGAGAAGACCGAAAGGCATTTAGAGGAACTCAAGAAAACCAAACAGTATGATTATGCCCTTCTTTTAAACGTCCCTAGGACCAACGCAAACCTGGTGGTATGCGCGAAAGAAATCTATGAGACCGAAAATCGTGCAACCACTTAAAACTGTTATGAGTTCTTGGATGTGTGGAATATGGTAGAGATCAGGCGTGGTGCTGTTGTTTGGTACTCCGTAAAGGCCACAAGTCCACCAATCAGCAACCAAATTTTTCGGATCATAAGCAATGGAGAATTCCACGACTTGTAGATTGTGTAATGATACCGAGACCCAGTAAGCGCTGAAACTCAGCTATTTGGAGTCTGTTAGGTGCTGAGCCCCTGGCGCGGCAATGAACTGATGGACATAGTGTGACTATGTGTTATAGTAAGTCGGTCGACACCTGTAGTAACGCGAGGGTGCGTCGAAATAGTTTAGGAAACTCGTGTGTTCTTCTGGTAACTGTCTGTAGCAATAGGAGTGATGAGGAATGGCAAGAGCGGTGGATCACTAGACGGTGTGCCGCTAGTTGAGGCTTTAATAATCTTATCCAAGATGAGAGCGGGACGGATCATTCATGAGGTTGAAATGTCAAAGAACGCCGATGTCAGTGATCGAAGGAAGAACTTCAGCAATCGTAATTACCCACTGTAAATTACGAATTAAACCGAGTTTCACAGCAAGTGAAAGCTTACGGTAAGTCATTTTAGACGTCGCTTTAGCTGAGACCAACTCGAAGTATGACTGGTTGAGGACGTCCGTGGAGTGAAGTTGATTATTGCTTACTTGTGCGCAGGTGTTTACTAAGAGACGTGCTCCGGATATTTTGTCCGTTATAAAATATAGGAAAAGCCTGACACGGTTATTGCCTGTACAGATGGGCTTAAGCGTTTCCCTGGTACGCAGAGTGATCCGTGCAATACTTGGGGCATCTCTGTGGTTTCCGTGGTGCCCACAAACGCCGGGGTTTGTAGGGTTACGTTGAGTTTGAGGCTGCTTGGTCCGCGGGACCTGTAATTTGATCGCGAAGAGTGCATCACTGCGAGGACAGTAACTCCATCTGCTTAGTTAAAAATTGTATGGTATTACTGCAGTCATTGTCGGGGTTCTTAGCTATCTGATGGACGGAGGGTAAGGCATGTGCTCATACCCGTTTAGTGGCTTTCACTAATTCATTTAGATTTGACATATTTTCAAATACGGCTAATATAGTTTGACTTTGTTGAGAAGGATGATCAGGGAGGACCAACTAGGGCTCGTATCACATGGGCCGTCGAACCAGGAACAGCTTGGTTCGGAGTAATAAAACAATTCATATATGGGTTGGCAATAACATTGATGAATACCAAAAATGACTGCAGAATCTTTACAGCTAATTACAGTTAGCAACTCTCGGTTACATGATTCAATGGCTACCTTTCGTCGTTTCAAGGATGTGGTAAGTTATCGTCGTCGTCTCATTCCAAACTGCACTCACCCGACACAGCTTTTGACAGACTTACTTAGAGGTACTGAGAAAAGTCCTGCAGAGTTACCCTGGGAGGCTGAAACCGCCTTCAATGCAGATAAATTCGAACTGGTTTCTGCTACCTTACTTGTTTATTCAGCGCCGAAGCTCAGCTGAGTATATCTACCGACGCCTCTAACAAGGCAATAAGTAGCTTGATCTAGCTGAGGTCAACATGACAAAGGAAATCACTAGTTCTATTTTCTCGTCGTGCTCTACCAGCCTAAACTAGATATTCTACATTTTTGGGAACTATTTGCTGTCTACAGTACTGTTAAGCACTACCGACACATCCTCGAAGGTAGGTTATTTATCGTCTTCACCGATCACAAACAGTTAACGTATGTTTTTTCAGAGCTGAACAAATAATCATTCATCACGTGGGTTATGTAACGCAGATCAAGTGGCGCAGTTCTCTAGTGATGTGTGTCAATTTTCTGAGACAGAAAAGGTTGCGATTGATGCTCTTTCCCGAGTAGATGCTATTTCCACTCAGTCACGAGTCATACATTTCGAAGGTTTGGCTGCAGCCCGACTTACAAAATTGGTTTTCGCAGGTCAAAGTCAAATCGCATCACTTAAATAGTCGAAGTTTCTACCGGCCACTTCATCAGGTTGGCTATTTTGTGACATGGATCCAACACACCTGAACTTCATAGTACTCTCTTCATGGCACTTTATGGTGTTTAAAGTTTCATATACTTGAGCCCATTCTGGCATTCACCAGCAAGCCAGATGCAGATAGGTATGTAGCAAGACTCAACTTCGTTTATTCTTATAGCCCGTATTATTGTTTAACTGAACGTTGATCGCCGGGCGCGGCTGTCCTTTGACAGTTGCTCTTGCACGCCCCCCTCTCAAGCTCTCGCAAATGCACTCTAACCAACTTCTCGCCTGATCGCCTACTGCTTCTCACGAGTCGTGAGAATATCGTTCTGTTCAAAGTACTGGCACAGTGCACATCGTTTGAATGACGGACAGGTGGTCCAAACGTGGGATAAAGGATTTACAAAGACCTTTAATAAAGAAAGAACATGGTACGGTTTGTCGACCTTACGAATACGTTTGGCACGGCGTGAAGAAGGGAATACGTAGTTAGACCCGTTCATGGGTACGTTGTTAACGTTTTTGTTTGGTTGACTGTCCTTTTCGACTCCACGTTTCACAAGCAAACCTCAGGTCATCCGACCAACATGCACTCAGAAGCACCAGACTCGAGTTTCGCTCTTTTTAGAGCTCATCAGTGGTGCGTTGTTAACGATTCAAAGTAGGTAGACGTATATTGGTTCCATTAGGACACTTTTCAGATGTAGCCTCAAGGGTTTCTCATGTATACATTGGTATCATAAGTACCCACAGTTCCCGAAAAGACATTTGCTAATTCCCTAATTTGGTCAACGGACTCATTCTTCAGCCAGTGATTGTTCTCATTTCCAATGAGAAACCAGAAACAGTGACAACAATTTCTATAGAGTGTAGCGGAGTCTTGATGGGCGCACTAACAGCGACCAACCAATTTTCACACCTTACGTACTCCTCCATCAGCTTTCCAACGTTGGGCCAGTAGGCATAAGTCCAATCCAGAGCTTCAATACGCGTGATGCCCGTGTAAAGATTTACCAAAATTGGACGTGGAAAGTCAGTTAGTTATATCAAGAAAATTCTTTAGATTTTATTAGTCCAGATCCCACGCTATCCATCACTATTTTGTCTTGTATTCCACCAAATAGTTCCCTTGTAGTCCATGCGCTTAGACCACTAGTTTTCACTCCGACCACCACCCCCTCGAGTCCACGCCCGAGTGATGACTTGTTTGTTAAATCCCATTACGTCACGCAATTTTAGCCTTGGTTCTATAACAGGTGTTCATCGAGCCTAATGTTCATTCGCCTAATAGTTGGTCTTATCTCTTCGTACTGAACTCTGATTCTTGACAGATTATAATGTTTACGTAACCCTTCTTCCCTGTTTTGGAACCTACGTGCAGTGACCCACCAGTATCAGCGACACGTTCTGTTACTACCTCATAATTGCCTAAGTTACTTGACAAGACCCAAACTTTTGAAGGTAATTATCTCTCTATCTCTATCTGCCTTATCTGTGTGAATGACAGAACTTGGTCATTCTTCCATGCCCGTGCACATTCTCACAGCCATGCTGTTCCGTTTGTCCATCATTCTTGTGCGTGTGTTCCCTCAGGCAATTACTTCTCTTGTGACCGTTGATTGGTCAAAATGCATTCCATAAACACGGACTTTCTTTGTAAACCTCTTGACTCGCCCCTGCACTGTCGTCTCTAGCGGTTCCCGTCCATTGTTGCCTAGGCGTTTTGAAGCCTTTTTTGATTGTTCTGACTACGTGGTCGGTTTGCCCAGAGCTTGAGATACGCTACCGCTACTGTTTGATGATTTGTCTCACGGTACTCAAAGTAAAGCGAGCTTGTGTTCTATCCTTTAGGACTCGGGTTTGGCTTATTTGCGAGTTCTTTTTTATTACTGAACGACAATCCTGTACACCCGAATGACCATCATGAAATTGCTCCAGCATTTTATCTCAAAATAAAAATTTAAAAAACTTTTTACTTCCTTTTTTATTTTTTTTATACAACACTATACAACAATGCGGGAAGGGAACCAGGGCCCACGAACGGTTACCAAATAGGAAAAAGGCCCGCGTTGTTATAGATCGTGGTCTAACCTAATTCCGCTTTGCATCATACTGTACGTGACAGGCAGACTACGAATGAACTCACTAAAAACGTCTAACTTCAGAATCAATTTTACTTAGGGTGTCATCAAGGTTGACTAGCTGAATTCCATTGTATTAGGCGGATAATGTCGCAGCATGTCCAAAGCTGTTTGTATGGATGTACTTAATCGCAAAGTCATAACCAGGCAGTACCGTTGCCAATTGTTGCGGTCGGTCCGGGTTGTGAAGGGGATTGCCTTTTTCGTACTGAAGATGACTAACCATGGTGTGTGACCAGTACGTAAGGTAAAACTCTTACCATGAGGAAATTTTAAGGAATCAGTGAATGGTGAATACCAATGCTAGGCCTTGCTTCTCTGTTTGTCTGTAGTTTCTTTCGAAGTTTGTGAGCCAGCGACAGGAGTGCGATACTGCTTTCTTTGAGTCATCTGGGAACTCATGGAGGAGCACGGCTTCAGTGCAGTATTCGGAGGCGTCTGCGGCTATGATTATGGGTAAACAGGAATCACAGCCGGTCAGGGTGTATGTCAGCTACCACTTTAATTCGTCAATGGATGATTGACAGTTTTTGACCATTGCGATCCGGAATCCCGTTTCATAAGGCATTTGATGGGGCCCTAATGTTGTGCATGCTTAGAATGAATTCTTTGTAACAGTTCTTCAGAACAAGGAAGGACTACAGCTCTATATTGTTTTTGAGTGCGGACATTATGCTAGTGAGCTCCACCTTAGAGAGACATGAGCGTCCTGTTTTTGTCAATGATACAGAGTGTGTCCCGCAGGTCCCAGCTTCTAAGTAAGCAAAAGCGCTTTCAATTGGTCATCCAAGGATGCACCATCAACCAAAAAACATCTTCGTATCGTCTGCGCCACGAACCGAAGGCGGCACCGTTTTCCACACCGTAAACAAATTATTGAGTGCCGGCCGAGAGTGATTCTTCCCGTCTGTGGTCAAACTGTTATCATCAACGTCTTTGTAAAATAACGAACTGGGTTCGATTATCACTACCGCTGGTCACTTCCCCATTTGGAAGCCTTTCACTGGCCTCAGCCTCCTTCCTGAAATATACTTTACTTTGTCGTATGATGAGTGAGGTGAAGAAAAAACAAAAAAAAATACAATACTGTTAGACAAGAAAGATCACTGTTTGTGAAATTACCAGAAGCGAAGTTTGATGCTAATATTTCTATGTTTGTTGTCTGTTTCCGTTGCTGTTCTAAAATGGACGTTTTCGTTGTTGTAAAATTGTGATAAGTTCTCACTGGTCAGATCTCCATTACCAGCATCTGTTATGACCCAACCTTTAGGGGGTACAGAACAATCGATTAATGGGTGTGTCTTTGGGTGAATGAACACGAACGCGACTTACAGGCACGTATAAAAGATTTGATCGATAAAAGGAAGTCGATAACAAAATGAGCGATTGCGAGTTGGCAAATATTCGGACAATACTAACATTGTGCCACGTGTGCGTGTGGGTAGGGTGTGCACATGCGTACAGTATCAATAAGGAAAGCGTGCCGTAACTTAAACGTGTGCTCGAAAACGGTTCCGATATGAGCTTGCTCTACTCGGTCCAAGAGTTCAAGACAGGGAATAGTTTTTTTTTGGTGTTCACAACAAATCAACTGTGATTGTCTAGTCTGGTGAGAGTATTACATGGGCAGCGAAACAAAGCTTTGCTCGACTTGGCATTTTCACTACACCAATATGATCACCTCATTCTCGTTTTTCGCATCCTTCGACTGGAAGCGTTACGTTTTTCTTCTGCAATCACTCCGGAATTCATCGTTTTGCTCGCTGAAATAATCGTGCCCACTCGTCATTTATATTCGCCGCTGGAAATGTTACATCTAAAAAGTCTTTCTTTGCGTGTGCCGTGTGAATCCCTAGTGCTTATAGCTGATACTAATCGAATTTGGGAAAAATTACGCAAACGAACTGGATCGCAAGCTGCTCTTACCTGCGTCCCTTCAGCTAAGACGGCTGTGCACTTAGTGTTCAGTGTGAACGTCCGATCACTCTTTAGAAATGTCGGATTTGATACATACCCTGAATACACCAATTCATGTTCATAAATGTATAGTTTATGTTCAAGAATCCCGTCTGAACGTGAATGTTGGCAATTGTTTGGTAAGCATAGATGAACTTCAGTGCTACCCTAAAGATAGATTGTTAAACAAGGATAAATATGGAGGTGGAATGGCAGACTACATAAACTCTTCCAGGATCGGCAACCCTACAGTTACATTTAAATAATATTCAAACAGCACAGACAGTGTTTTCCCACATTTGCTTGTTTTGAAAGTACGATTATAGCCTGCGTAAACGTCACCCGCATCTGCCCATAGTCATACATAAATTCCTGCTAAGATGCGCTTATATCACAGCTAATTCCCCATCATGGATGAACATTTACTTTATTGTTGGGGACTTTAATCATACTAGCACATACCCACTGCCTTCTTCCGGTTTACCGGATATCAGTAACTCCCCATGACAGCAGATTTTGTGCCGGATAAAGTAATCACCTAGCATTCTCAGTTATTTTTTCTTAGACTGAAAGCACCTATTCCTATAAGCGATCACATCCCACTTCATTTGAGACCGAAAATTTATTCACACACTGCTCATAGATTGTTCACAGAAACGAAACTTTTCGCCAGTAACATCTCCACCGAATGCAGCCCTCGGTAGTGCATTTTATCGATTTTCCTCCTATTCACTCGTCTCCGAGTTGATGAACACTTTACAAATACTCCGTGTACTACCTTCAACTTTTGTTGCCCAATCGAAACTCAGTTTGCACGGTAGGGTGATCTCTCTGTTACTAAAGTTTCTCCGAGGTCAAAAGAAACAAGCCTTTCAAGTCTTGCCGAGGTTTGGTGGTTAAACACCATTCGTACCTAATCAAAACAGACAGAACGATTGGGTATGTGTCGTTTGCCATACAATTCCTGAGAACCAACAATCGCACTTTTCTACTGCTCAGTATAAAGCTACTTTAAGACCAGAAAACGAAAAGCTGCAAGGATGGCACTGGTGTGGACCACCTCTTTGCTACTTCTATACATCCTTCCAGGGACTGTCCTCCTATGTGTTCCCCACATGTGTGTGCAGACTTTAAACTTCTCTCTGCTTCCGATTTATTTGAAATTCTTCTCAAGTCTAAGGCTTTATCTCCTACAAATCCAGATGGCCTCTCCCCGGAATTTTCAGGCTTGGTGCAACCCCACTTGCGGAACTCATGGCAATTTGTCGAAGGAATCCCTAACAATTTTTTTTCAGTTTCTGACTTATGACAATCTTGTCACCATTATCCCAATTTCAAGGACTTCAGCAAAAATGACGCAGGAAAGCATTTTTGCCCGATAGCCCTTAAGTCAGCAGCACTAAAAATTACTAAGAAGGCCACACTTGATAGTCTTTAAACCCACCCGAATTTGCCTCGGGACCATTGTCAACTCGCCTACAAACCAAAAAGACCAACCCTCGATGCCGTGGCTTCTTTATTCCACTTCATCACCAAATTCCTAGACAAATTCGCCCGATTTATCCGCTGTGTTCCTCGAATCTTTCTGAGCGTTTAATTCTGTATCTCGTTCTCTCTTTCTTCAAAATCTTGAAGCTTTCATTTTTCCCTCCCAAATTCTTGCTTGGCTCTCTAACTACTTTCATAATAGAATTCAGGAAACCAAGGTAGGATACAAATGTTCCAAACCAGTGGTAAACAATAAGGGCGCACCCCGAGCTGATGCGTCTTCTTACTTCCTATATTCCACGCATATCAGTCAGCTACCAGTTTCTCCCATGTGTCAGGTATTTAAACATCCTGACGAAGTTGTTTCTATCAGATTATTTTCACCCAGTTCGACTTAGGAATCTTCAGTAAAAATCTATCACAAGTAAAACATTTTCCTACCAGAAGTGGCGTATAATGGAGCCCTTAGACGTGTTTTCAGCCATTTACGCTCCCCTCTCCCTACAGGTTCTGTTTTGTTCTCAATACCAAATCCTTATCCAAAATGAATTGTGTCAAGTATCTGAGTGTTAGCACAATTACCAATCCATGATTAACATCCCTCTTTCAGCATTGTGTTCGTAAACCGGGACACCCACCATTTTAAATAGGGAAACTCAGTCAGTTTCGAACATTGCTGACAATTGTTTACAAATTTACTTCTCAATGGGTTTTTCCGGTGTTATTTTGCTACTCACTCGTAAATTTTCCAGGCCTTTCAAAACAGACGTCAAAGCTCTTTGCCAAGGATTGTTTATTACTGGACGCATATAATCCTTCCTTCCGGATTTTCTTTTTGACTGAACTTGTAAACCCGTAGACTGAACCTTGCGTAACCCTACCCCACAGGATATTGCAGGATCCAAAGCATTCATCACACTACGATTTATCTCTTTGTTTTTCTATCTCATCCACCAAGCCTGAACCTTGGCACATTCTTCCCAGAATTAACGTATACAAAAATTCTCTCGTGCCCTATCTGGCGCGGGTACGGATCAACAAAAAGAAGAGTAGAACAGAATGACTTTCTAAATTTAGTTGGCGTTTTTCCCCCTCTGCTTCTCGCTTGTATACCTTTTGAGCCCGTTGTTGTACATTTAGTTTATTTTGCCCCAGTTCTGTCAAACCTTTTTGACTAAAATGCATTGTATTGTATTGTATTGCATTGAAGACTTTAGCAAGTTACCAAAAATCACATTTCAGTCAAAGGGAGGAAAATTGATCGATGACACTTTGAAATTCGCAATAAAATAGGTTCTTTAGAAATAAGATTAGTTCAGCCGCCAACGTTAGTGCGAAGTTCCTCTGTAACTTTTGTTTTATCAACCAGAACACGTGTTAAGCAAGGCACTGTAGAGTAAAGATAGACATTTATGTGGGACGGGATAAGTCTAAATTCGGAACGTGTGGAGGGATGAGAATGGCATGCAGATAGGTCACGGTACAGGAGACAGGTGGGGTCCACAAGAATCTTCTTGGCGAATTTTTCACTGGCCGTAGTAAGAAAATCACAAACTTTGAAGATAAGACAGCCCAATGGATATCAAAAAGACGAGACTGGTAGTGGCTAGGCCGCGGCGATGAATGACTAAATCTTTCTCAAGTAGACCAGGAAAGATTACGGGGTAGCAGTAAAGTGAGATTGGTAGAACACATTGATGGACAAAAGAAAAAATGATAGCTTGTGTGGCACCAAACTGCCTTAGCCTACGAATTGAAAAGACAGTCTACACAGTTTTTTTCACACAATCAAAAATCTGAGAAGACCATTGTAAACTGGCACTGATTGTGTAGCCTAAGTATTTGACAGAGTCAGCTCTGGAAATCGGGAAACCGTTGATGATTGGTTGCTCATTGGGATAAGAGGAACGAGAAGGGGAGAAAGTACTGTCGAAAATTATGTAAGTCCAGACAGAGGAAGAAAAACTCCGAATGGGATAAAAGTTCTTGGAAAAAGAGTTAAAGTCTTGTTGATTGGAGTTACCTTGGCAGAGCACGACGTCATCAGCTTACTTAAGAAGTTGTGTAGGTGGAGCAGTGGTCAAATCGCTACTATATGTGGTGAAGAGTTGAATTGCCTGTAAAACTCTGACTTTCAAACATAAATAGGACCGCAAAATAATCGGATCAATCGTGATGAATAAAAACAACATGGCACGTGCATAATCTGCTAGATTTTACGTGCTACCTTTCCCCGGTTCCGTGGTGGTACAGTTGACTCGAGATCTTTCTACAGCTGAGAATTGCTGACGTAGAAATCAAATGCTGCTAAATCTGGAGTAAAATTATCTGAGTGGATTCTTACTGAAAACAGATGTTTGCATATTTTGGGCCGGCAAAGTGTCTTCTGTCAGACATTCTCGTAGAGCTTTGATTCTTCTTCACAATTATCTTCGAACAATTAACATTTTTTCTCGGAAAGCAGACAGGAGTCGCACCTCGAACTTGAAGGTTTGTTTAATCTTAATACGGGGTATCACCTCAGTCGGTGATATTCCACTGACACTCAGCTCTGATCAGCGGTTCGAAAATGCTGTTTCTTCGGGTGATTGGTGGTACCTCATACAAAGGCTTCATACTCGAGTTTAAATTGACTAAGATTAGCTGTGATAGTGCTTCTCAAACACACGAGTTCAGCTTCCGTAGAAGGATGATTCACGGACCATAAAATTAATACTGTCCTTGAAGCTATGATAACAAAAGCTTTCTTCTAAGCCTGAAAAGCTTCCCTTCACCCTATGGAACCTTGTGTGAAACTAAGACCAACCCGCAATATAGTATGCATTGATATAACTTGTAGTTGGGACTAAGCATAACGAGAAATTACAAGACCAAAAGAGAAAATACGCATTCTGTCTATTTTTGTTTGAAGCACATGCATTTATACGTGTAGCAGAGCTTGAAGACTTCGGTAGGTGACGTATTGACAAGCCTTGAGGAGATCTGGCTTTGCCTACACGGCCTGATTGGGTGAACCCCCGAAGCAAAGTTATAGGGCACCTTGCCACTCGTAGAAGCGTCCTAATTATCACACTTTGCTGCCCCGTAGGTTACACTTGTTCGTCTTACGGCTAAAAATTCACTATTGAGCAAAGAGAGCGATTAAGCTGCTATCATGACTGAATGACCAATTATCAAACAGACCATGGCAACCAGAACGATGTTCCGCTGAATAGAATACTATTTTTCATTGGTTTTGTTCTTGGTATTATACCTCCAATGAGACTGTTGTTAAATGCTCAGATATTTTTTTCATCATCCACGCTATAATATATATATATATATATATATATATATATATATCACTTGAAGAGCTGTGTGCGCACCCTATTCCACCGGACTGACACACTGCAGCACACCCGAATTCCGATAAAAGGAAGTGATCAGGCTTTTCAAGTTGTTCATGACAAACGGCTACCCAAAAAGCTTCACAAACTCTTGCATCCGAAATAACAAAAAAAAACAAAAGAAAAGTAGTGCACAAAGTATGGTCATGCTACCATACATACGAGGAGCATCTGAGCCAGAAGATCGTATGCTAAAACCGTTGGGCATCTAAGTTGCCCACAAACCCGTCAGCACCCTGCGGACTGCCCTATTCAACGGAAAAGACCGTGTGGACCAGCAGAATCAATCGGGAGTGGTCTACGCTATCCCATGACTGGGATGTGATAAGGAATACACAGGCGAGACAGGTAAACAACTACGTACTCGCCTACACGAACACAAACTAGCATTACGACGAGCCGACCCACACTCACAGATTTTTAACCACGGCGCAGAGACAGGTCACGAGGTCAAAATCGATAGCGCAAGGATAGTCGCCCGAGCAAAGAAGAAGGGGGAGAGCCTGATCCTCGAAGCCCTCCATTCGATCAATTCGTTCAACCGGCACATCGAGGTTGATAAGCATTACGTCACCCTGGCAAAACCGATGGCGAAAAATCGAGAAAAGGAAAAACAAACAACACACCAAAACGTGCGGAACAAGCCGTCCCATTCACGCACTCATTCACTAACCTTTGACAACGAGTCCTAATTTGGATCGAAACTTTACAATAAATGTTTTACAACTCAGTGTACGCCTTGACTTCTCTATAATATATATATATATATATATATATATATATATATATATATATATATATATATCCCACGGTGGAAAGACTATCAGGCGTGCAGTAGAGACGAATTCAAAGTAAACTTGTGAAAACTAGGACCGTTCATAAAAGATCCTTTTAAAAATGGCAGTGAACGTCCATTTTTTCACCTTTACAACTCCCGAAAAGTCCTTGATGCCCACGGTAATGAGTCGAGTGACAGCTGATTACTGCCTACCAACAAGCTGGTTGGCAGCAGCTCGACTCGAACTTACAACCTTCTGGGCGGTAAGGAAGTGTTCTAAGCCAAAACCCGTCGGTGAATTGCCTTATTCTACAAGTATTGTCAAGGCCTGACAAAACTGTAGATGAATCCGTCACCAACGTTCAAGGGTATCTATCATCACGTTGAAGCAATTTGAGTTCAAACAGGAGTATGAAAAAACCTATGATCTTGTTGTGATAATTTTGAAGTGTTCTTTGGGTGAAGAATACTTAATTATTAGACGAATATTGGAATGAGTGATCTCGGTAAACCCCTATTCCTTTCAATCTGACAGTGAGGGTCAACTAGGAGTTTTCAGAAGCCGGAGGTTTGTGCTAAGTACAGTCATGAGATGCTAGGAAATGCTTCAAAAATATACCCTTATAAAATTTATATAGATTCATGATCCTTAGACGGAATGGTAGGGATCTAGAATGACTTTCGATACCACAAAGGGAACAGCCAGCCGTCTGTCACTCCGTCTGTTCTCTGCGAGACACACCAACATCAAAGAACACGGCATCAAATCCATGATGGGAAAGTTGAACTAGGTTGCAGTGACTTATTCACACTGAACGTCACATGTACCTGGACACATTTTAGTCGATGAAACAACTTTAAGGAAATATTTGATGTCCCTCTTTCTAAGTGGTAGATCACTAGTGTCAAGATGGTCAGTTATCCGGTTTTTGTTTCGCAGCGGCAGACATGTCATCTCAGACTACGCATTTCCTTCTAGTGACATGTATAACAGCGAAAATTATTCGACGGCATTCGGGAAAAACTGTTTTCCATCTAAAAGTATTCCATTTTAGAAGTGTTCGTTTTTGTTCTCCCTACCCCCGTAAGTAAAAGGTCTGTTGACCCGTAATGATCCACTCCCTTGACGCCTTCTTTTGTGTTCCTCAATGACGTTCGCTCTTCGCCTTTTATGCCAGTGAATCATATATTAGATATTGACCTTGTGGAGAAGATGACCGGCAATGTTTCATATTCAGACGTGAACCTTGCCCCGACTGCCTGTAACCATCTACCTTAGACTAGGTAGTGCCTTGACTAGATATTGTTTGGGTTGAATTTCAACAAAGAGGTGGAAAAAATAAACTTTTACCGTTTTCAACCGTCACTTGTGATGGTTCTAAAAGTGAGGCATGTTGATACAAACAATCGGGTTTTGGGCATTTTCTCAGGTTGTGATACGTATATAGGAATTGATTGACTGGGGTTCGGTAAAGTGCAGAATTACTCGATCATGGATGGGTGCACCAAAAAGCACATTGTGAAAAGAGGTCTTCTGTGTCAGCAACACAGTTAACATTTCAAGTGAATCGTAACATTCAATTCCTGATCGACCAAAGACTGACAATATTCAAATTTTATAGTGCCTCTTGAGTAGGATCAGATTGGTTCGGCTAAGCATAATGTTTTGCCATATGAATAACTTAAAGATGGCAGCCTCTTTCACAGTGAAAAAACCGAGTATAACTGGCCATTGGACGGAAGGCTCTTGCGGCATATAATAAATGTACGTACTGTGGCTTTTTCGCGGTACTGAAAACCACCGACCTGTCATCATCATCATCATTGTTCATTGCAATGGATTTACAGAAAAGACTAGAATTTGTCGATCATCATCGATTATGCCGTTTATGCCTGAAGCCGAACCACGTAGCAGACAGTTGCAGATCACGTGGGTCATGTGGCGTTTCAAGGTGCTCTTTGCGCCACCAACCCTTGCTTCGTTCGAATATCGCAGATAATGGCCCCGAATCCGGAACCAATAAGGAGATCACCCGCTGTCTTTCAACGTCCACAAAAGAGTCAGTTACTTCGTTAGGTGGATTACCAGTCAGAGTATTCGGACCTCTCGGATCAGTCAACACCCACGCATTCCTCGACAACTGTTCGGACTTCACCCTAATGGATCAAGATTTGGTCAAGCAGTTAGGCCTAACAGCTGAATCATCAAACTTATCGGTATCTACTGTTGTTCAAACTGCGGAGAAGAATTCAGAGGTGGTTAGTTTTGAGTTGAGTGGATTGGAGGAGAAAGAACGTCTTGAAGTCAAAAGATCCTGGTCTGTATCTAGCCTATCCCAAGTCACGGGAATTGCACTGGCAGCAAACCCATCTGCGAGTTGGAAGCACTTACAGGACGTTAAAATTCCTGCCCTCAAAGGAGCAAAAGTGTCTGTGCTGATTGGAATGTACGTTCCGGCGGCACACTGGGTACCGGAACATTGATACGGCGGGCGAGAGGATCCTCACGCTATACGTACGCCTCTCGGTTGGGTTCTCATGGGACCGATACCTTTTGAAGAACAAGGAACAGCTGTACCTCGCCGTCTACGTTCTTGTCCCAGATTCTTGTGGTGGACGGAGGGATTTCCAGACCGAGTAATATGAATAACCAATGGCGCACTCGCAGCAACTTACCGACCTGCTAAATACATTCGCAAACGCTTGGGGGGAGTGTACATTCCGTAATTATCTGCTATCAACAATGCGAATAGAACAACTTCCCCGGTCCAGCTTCTCCACATGGTTCAGCCACAATTCGTGTCGGACGCAAGCGCATTACACATACAGACGCCGCTGGATCATTTCTTAACGGTTCATACACTCACGCACATTCATGCACGGCACAGCTCCCATCATGTGTTGTCTTCACACGTCATCACGCGCACCGCACGATTATCGATTCCTGCTCCGTGTTCGTTGACACGAGCACGCTCATGTGACCACGTGTTTGTTGCCTCGGTATGGAGTCATGTGGTGACATGCACACACACTCATGACCGCTATCTGTATGAGACACACGGACTGACGTTCATTCATCACGGTTTCCCCCATATCATGATGATCCAGATTACCACACTTGAACTGGCACTAGTGGTCACTGCCCACACGGGACCACTGGAAAAGGAACACCACACACACACACACTAAACCGTTGGCCCTATGACCATTCCACCGCACGCACACACGTGACACACCCAATCAGCTCCAAACGTGTTACGGGTCGATTCCCTCAACCGGGACTACTCGACATTCGATCGTACTGTTTGACACGAGTCGCACTGACAGTTTCCACCGTACGTTTGGAGATGTTCAGTTGTTAGTCCATTTGCCTTTATTTACTAATGTTCATCAATTATAGAACCGTGTTCCCTACAACCAACGTCTATTGACTGTGAGTCTATTAGGTGGTTGGGACGCGAAGTAGACTGACCCAAACGGAAGTATCCTAGAAAGGCTTTAACGCGGCTAGGAATAACGAAACAAAAAAAGAAGGGAGAAACCGGAAATGCTTTAAGGAAGGCGGTCGGATAATTCCTTTACAATCATCATCATCATCATTCAATCAGATATCATCCCAATCGTTATTATTCGAACAGTAGGAGTACAAACCATCAACACCATTCAATTCTTCACCATGGGTCAATCGCATCATCACAAATCAATAATAACACATATAGTCACATCATCTTTATCACTGTGCTAATCCTTTCTAAAATACAGATAGGAAAACATCCTAAACACTAAGCGGATTGAACTATTTGTCCGAACATTCGTGTGTGCGTGTGTGTGTGTGTGTGTGTGTGGTGTGTGTATTGAACTATTTATTTGTAGTTCTACACTTACATAAAGTAAAGCCGTGATTTATTAGATAATGACAGTTAAAGCACCATTTTGTGAGATTCATGCCATATGTCTGGGTATAGTTAATAACCAACGGCACCACCCTTTTACATGGTTAGATAGGCACGTTATCTGCAGTTTCTTTTCACTAAATGTCTGACTTTATAATTGATAAACAGTCGAATAACTGAAAACTGAGAAACTTAAAAACGTTCACTTCAAGGAGGAATGGGTGAATTAAACGTGAAAATAAACACCTTATTTCATACCTCATCTATCATTGCAAACTAATTTCATCCTTGTTGGAACACGAGCACAAATGTCACGGCGAGGTTTTTATCTTTGCAATACAGATAGGGATATTTTTATCCTCAAAACTGTCGAACAGAAGAAACATGGACTTATTGGGGACGAATGATTTGCGGCCCCCCGACTGTGTTTCTTATTCGGTCTCGAAGCGAATCCACCCTTCATCCCTCAGTCGAATTAACAGAGAAGTCTGGAGTGATAAACAGATACGAAAGATGTACTAGATATATCGCGGTATCGAAATAACACCCAGACGAGCAACACGTGAATGCAAACGGACGCGATGGTGAGGCAGGATTGAACCATGTGCGTAAAAGCAGCGAAAATTGAAAATTGGCATATGCAAACAAGACTGAAACTCTGTTTTTTAATTTCATTAAGATGCGTACAACGAAATAAATGTGACTGTGAGTATGTGGAAGAAACCTTTGATTAACATCAAAAATGTTAGTGTCAGAGTCACTAGTCAGATTGAATCGTAGTGAAGGGAAACCCCAAAAGGATGTTAGGAGAATGTCCATTTAATCGGAAAAATGGAGGTCATCACAGACTGTTTTGTTGTTCGTTTTTATAGTTCAAGACCTTGTGCAAACTTCTGTAGAATCATGTCACGATGGATCAGTTTGTGTACACGACCTAAGTGGCTTATGCAACCCAAGTGAAGTATTTTGAATAGACGCAATTTCCGAATCAATTACCAATCAGTCTTCTTCCTCAAAGGCACAGGCCAAAATAGTTAATACCAGACAAAGGAAGATACCTGAATTTTTCAGGAAGTGAAGCATTCCTGGTTAGCGTGGAAAATTATCTTTCTGAATGTGATGACATTCCATCGTAGTAATTTTCTAGACTTCGTAAGATCACTGACATTTAGTTGGACGAAATCTACCAACCCGAGTTCAGATATATCACGGCGTTCTTTAGTAAAAAGATAGTTTCAAAACAACGGAATCGAGCTAATCTATGCGTGGGTTTTTTCTCATCTTTTGTTTTGTATACAATTTCAATGTAGGATGAGTTAAACTGACTGTGAAATGATTCTCATTCAGCGGTGTGTTACGCATTACTGATCATTTTCAACAAGCCAGATGAACAACTCGGCGTAGCTGACGAGTGCGTCCAAGTGTTTTCAATGGGGCGTTGTACGTCTTATTTAATCATATTGTTAGTAACACTGAAAATTATCATGTTTTATTGAATAATTCTTTTATTTGCACATAAATACTGCTCGACATAAGAAACGTACTGAAGTCTCATACCCTGTTCGACGGCTCAGTTATTCGCAGGCAAAGCAGCTGTGGGACTGATTGCAGTTTACGAGTCTAGACTATATTGTCTTGATGAACAATACGCTAAGCATGAGTACAAAAGAATGGATAATAGAGCTTCCGGTTGTCACAAATGAATTTATCGTGCCAGTAGGCTTACAGGTGTGTTGAGATTGACACACTAGTGGGGAATGTGCAGGCGGAACAGCATGCAAAAGAGGGCAAGCCGCGGAGCTTTGAAAAGGGACAGAAGCACATGAACCAACTCACCATAAGCGCTGTTGTTGTTATCATCGTAGAAGTTGGTAATTACATGGAAATCTTCCACGCAACTGAATCCTCCACCAATCTTACGTTCCTTATGTCTTCCTCAAACTGGCTAATGCGATTGAGTCAATGACTGTCGTGCCTAACAGTATGGCGAAATTTTTGTTGAAAAACTGCAATCACACGGCAAGGGCAATTATGTATGTATTTCCTTGACAGAAGTGAATAGGCCGAAGAAACTTTTCATGTAATAATTTCTTTGATGGAATCACATCAATCTGAAAGCTTATTTAGGCTGATATGCTTTCACATCGAACCTAACATACTAAACATTCAAAGTTGGTTTACATTCAACATAAACTACTTCAATCCGCAGGACAGAGGAATATCTAATTAATTGCTTTACCTCACTCGTCCCGGACTGTAGTCAGAAGACAGTAAATAAATATTACAATGACAAGTGAAGTCTACGCACAGTCACATCCTATCAGATCGATGCTCAAGATAGTCATACTGTGCGAAATTGGAGCGGCTAGCAGAAGACTCGTATCTTTTGCGGATAGTTCTCACCCACTGTTCAATTGATATTCCACCTTACCTTAAACAAAAAAGGGTGAATAAATGAAGCGATCAACTCATCATATCACTCAATCCAAGCATTAGGCATCCAATCAATAAATCGATAAACCTATACACGATCCAATTCGTCGGTCAGAATTCCGCGTACAGTGATGAGCTGTTGGCATTAAACTGCATTATCCTGTACGTGCCAAATATTTCTGTATTCATTAGCAGCATTTATCATATCCCATTTAAACCAAGCAGAAAACAAAAGTTATCTGGTCACGAAAGACGTGATCACAGCAAATGATCGGGAGTTGACACAATGCAGAACCAAGCTGGAAAATGGGATTCCTGCTCGCGACAGCAAGCCAAAATTGTTGCTATCAAACAAGAGATATATGATCTTTCAGTGTATGGAAAACTTACAACCAACAGAGAGAACCGTCTACCTGAATGTCGTAACATCCAGTCCTCACAGTTGTCTAACGTATGGCGGATTACTCTTGCGTTTTATTTGACCAAATAGACCCAAACTCTGTTCAAATCATTCAAACCTCCACTTGATTGGGGACAGCAATAAAGCTCAGCGGGACAGATCAAATGCGTGTGCATAATTATCGTTCAGCTTGACCATGTTGATCTCAAGCTGTTAATTTTTAAAAGGTTTACTTGATCAAGTGGTCTTCTGAAAGCGAAACACTTTAATTTCCTTCCGATTTCACTCTTCAATCTATAATTTAGGCCTCCAAATAAGTACGGGTGTTTTTGTATTATCCTACCACTGATCAAAATACTGACTGTGTCTTGATCATATCGACAAGTTTATTGATCAGGGAGTCGATATCGACTACTATGAAACACAAGCGAGCACGTACGCACGTCACTTTGACTGCTCCCATACCATGAACAGTGTGCCCCCAACTTATCAGACTTCCGCAATCATGTGATACTTGCTTGTTGATTCGTTGCCACTTAGTGGCTCAGCTTGATCGCACAGGATCGCATGCACTGGTTAATCTTGTCTGTAGACGATTCATCCCGTTAAATTTCGCATTTTCCTGCATATCTTGTACTACCATAACTTGTGTATCCCGCAGGTATTGTAAAAATTCAAGGCCAGTAGCGCGTTTGTGGTATCCGTCTATTCCACTCATGTGGCGTTGAGCCCTGGCCTTCAACGGCCAACGCACAGAAAGTGAACTGAATTTCTTTTGCAATGCTGAGAATAAACTACCGAGCACAGTCAAATCTCAGCTGTCAGAAAGGAATTCCAAAAACTGATCTAATAACCTAGCCATGATTTCGCTTGCCTGCGTGTACGTAACAAATGAATAGATTTATGTCCAAAGTCATGAAGTACCCGACTTTTTGGCACAAGAATTTGCTGATTACGCTGAAGAGATTTCTCATCCGGTGGGATGGAAAAGTTTGTTTTTTCAACCCGATCAATTCTACATTTTTCAGGGTCTAGTGAAAAGCAGTATGCTGGTACGTTCGCATCTAAATTATTGCAACCGAAATTATTCTGCGTAATAGCGTTTGCCGTCTCAAGGCCATCGGAATGGGCTTTTTTGGGGTTGTTTAATCTTGAAAAACATTTATGAGGGTCACACAAGTCCTATCACTGATCATACAAAGCGAATCAATGGGCAAAATGAATTGCGGTTGCAACCAGTGAGCATGCTTTCCGTGCGCATAATACAACCTTTTGGTCGGTCCATAGCTGATGGGGCCTAATTTTCTTCACTTCCGTCCCGGTTAGCTAATCAGAATCGGTTAGGAAACCTGCCTGTGTACATCCCTTGCTCTTTAGACATTTTTGATCAGTGCAGACAGTATCATGATTCAAGTTATCCCATTGGTTTAGGCCCACCGCTTCGTGTTCTGACATCACGTTTTACGTAAACATTCCCAAAAACCTGCTGCCGTTCACGGAAAGATTTAGAACAATCTCGATTACGGAATCCCGCGCCCTACACGCATGCAGAATGGTAACCCTCTCCTTGCTAAGTTGGTTCAGTTTTACGGATTTTAACACGTCTTTTATGAATGTGGTGAAAATTCGATGCTTAATGGTCTCCGGCTCAAGTGACCCTGAGGTGAAGTTTTGGCATTCGAAGTTACCGTCTTACTTTCTGGTCAAAGTGACGACAACTGTGAGTTTGCTGCTCTGACACGAGGTTCTGTAACATTCAAATGTGATTTTGTTGTTTCCAATTGTTTCTGTGATGCTGATCTAAGACGCAATCTTCAGCAGAATAAAATACTTGTGCGAATCGAAAGCTGGTAGCTTACTGATACAAACCGATGATGGTGCATTTCAAACAGACAGTTGTAGAAAGCAGCCTTGAAAATAGGTTTTTTTCCTAATAATAAGGTGTATCTGTGCTTCATACCAGACAATTTGACTTGAGTTGTGGGTGTTGGTTTTTCACAAGCGAAGATTAATTTATTTGCTGATTGAAATTATCGGAAATTATTGGCTAATACTAATTCTGTTCTTATTCCACTGAAAGGGGTTATGGGGAAATGGTGTTCCGCGTGAACCAAGTCATAAAAGTCTTGATGTTATAATTGTGGCGACGTTTAGGTAGACAGATATTTTTTCCTCTAATCCCCTTGAAAAAGTGCTGGTATTTGCATTTTTCTATAACAGAATAAATCCAAGGAAGTGGATTCGGGTATGTTCTTACTGAATGAGTACCCCAGCAATGAAACGCTTTGATAATCGGATATTATACCATTCTAGTAGTAATGACCATTGATGTAAGCGGAATCCAATGCCAAACCTACTTATTTCTCATGAATTTCGTCTCGCAGAACACCAGGTCCAGTGGATATATATATATATATATATATATATATATATATATATATATATATATATATAGTACGAGGTTTAACTTGTCCAACTACCGAGGCTAATGGCCTATAGCCGTGGCTGATGAAAGTAATCACAAATCAAAATAGTTGACATTACAAATTTGACGCTCTGTGTCTCTCTTTGCAACTCATGAGGATAAGAGAACAATATTTTGAGTATATCCAAACGTTAAAAGTTGTCGGCCGTGGGGACGGGATTACAAGTCACGCATGGATACCTTTTACACTTTAGTGGCGTGTGGGTTCTGCCACCTGAGCCTCGAGACCAAGCCAAGGGCTTCGGACTGTTCAAAAATGAATGGAAATGATACACAGCACAGTGTCCAATCTCTTCATCTATCCCTATTGATGACAAACGTGGAATATTTCAATTTCAGTATGATATATAGAGTACTACTTAACACTACTATTGCTGGAAAGAAGGCTGTTACAGTAGGCTCGGTCAGGGACAGGATGGCTTGCTTTGGTTGGTGCTATGATAAACTTTTTGTGTCGAAGTTTTCAGTGCGTGTAACACGCTAGTTAATGCAAGTGGATCAGCATCTTTTTGTCGATCACGAAAGTCTTAATGCTACCTTGCTCAGTCGTGCGTTTTACAACTGAGTCAGGCGAAATTTTAGCGTTATAGCATATGGCATAAATATCATGTTAATTCGCCTATCCGAACCGGGGCGGGTGCGGTGTGTATCGAAAAATCGATGCGCCACATGAAATGTTATAGGCAAATTAAATTTTTCAATACTGGAGTAGAAAAAATCGTTGATAGATTGTCAGCCTTTCGGTTACCACAGGTAATCTTGTAAAATCATTTTTGAGAATGGTTGCCCAGGGTGACCGGAACGTCTACTACCTACCAACCATTTGGGCTACGTTGTGTTATCGAACAATAAAAGTTTAATGTATTGATTCTGTTAAGGCATCCAAACAGAATGATTTTGATTTCGACCTTGATTTCTTCTGTTACCTGACTGGTGCAAACAGACCACACTTTCTGATGCGCAGGCAATCCACAACGCCATTGTTTACAGAATCTTCGAAAACTGGACTTTTTATCTGACCCGGAAAACCGTTGTCTGTTGGCTGACTTACCAGGTACCCTTTGACAAATACACACACGCATGTGCACGGTTTTAGCATAACGAGAGATAGAGTCACAGCCCGTAATCGGTTCCCCTGGTGTGCTTACCTTCTGTTCTGCTTGATTGTTTGCTTCTTTCGGTCAATGAACCAGCCCCTTGTTGCCTACTGACAGCCTGTCATTATGCAACCACATCCCATCTGACTGTCCTCCGTTGAACACATCCGACTGTTGTGTCACTATCCCCTGATATGTTTGAATTCCGATTTTATTTTCTATACACCAAAGACTTATTTCTTCGGAGTGCATTTAGATAACATTTGGCGGACTAAACACCTCACAATTCAAGGTAAGTATAATTTGTCGGATTAACCATCCACTATTGATCAATAGTACGGTATAACAAAGTGGCATCGATTTTCATCGATTTAGTATCGCGACTCTGGGTATCACTCAATTGTCCGTTTTCGATCGGGGATAACAACCATTAGTCTGGATTCCGCATGCAACACGGATTTGAAAAATGTATTCAAAATTATATTCCCCAAAACTTGTTGAGGCAAGCAGACATCCTTCCTGCCAACGCACAAATCACCGCAGGTGTTGTGGAACTGAAACCTTAGAATACGTAGATTTGGGAAACTTAGCTCTTTATTCGTAAGAAGCAGAAGCAAGTAGGTTACTGTTTTGGCATGCCTAGCCAAATGGCTACTTTTAGAAAGGGGAGCGACAGAAATCTGTTTACAGTGTTGTTTTTATCAAGTTTCACGGGTAACCTTTAGCCTTCCGAGTTGTGTTCCTTTTCACCCACTCTTCTCTATGAAATTCGGGAAAATACTAACTAGATGTTGCTTTTCAATCAAATGCGAGGAATTACTGCTCGGGAGCAGATCTGGGAGAATAAAAATGGCTATGCTTTCAACTTTTAGATTTTTTTTCGTTCAAAATGAAAAAGTAGACTTTTCCGCACAATATGTGCGGCCCTTGATATACTCAAGCCTCAGCTCATCTACCCAACTCTGAAATGAAAAAAAAATGACAGGCTATTTCATTTACAAATGGATAACGTTTCACCGCCTGATTTTTTTTGAACTCACCGGATATTTTCTCTATCGGTTGCTTTTCGCCGAGTTCAAAAAATATCCGTGCTTGTATCTCACCTCTCTTAGATTACGTGCTTGTCAACATGATACTGCCCTATGACTTGCCCCACCCTAACACGGCGCAGTTGCCAAAAAACCTCACCTACTCTAAAGACAAATACAGATTACAGTTACGTTGATCATATTCAACCTGATAAGCAATTGGTTGCGCAATGAAACATATACGCAGGCCACTTCGATATGGATACAAAGAGCTAGGAAAACCTTCTAACGTTCAATTGCTGAAAACGTGCACGATAATGGGGAGAATTAGTATCGAGAATTATGCTAACGGTAAGATATTCTGGAAGTTTCACTCTTTTCGGCCGTAGAATCTAACCGTGTTTCCAGTCAAAGGGAATTCATGCGGTGCAACAACGTCTGGCTAAAAAATGGAAAAGCTGGAAGAAACGACCGGTGTTGACTGAATGGTTTAGAGCGTTTACCTATCGTCTCGAAGATCAAAGGTTCAAATTCCGCTACGGCCGGACAATAATCGACCGTCACCCTACTCGCTACTGTGCCTGAACTATTACGAAATACAGTTTTGGGCTTCAACTTTCCGAGTCAGGCTGCCGTTTGTCTCTCATACAGTCGATCTCTGAAGCTAGGCCACGTGTACCAATGAGCAAGCGTGCCATAAAAACGGCAACCACGTTTATATTAGTCTGGTCAAGAATTTTTTATATGATTTTCAGTCTGAATGGCTGATGACATACCAGAAGTTTTAACAGAAATATTTTTCACATATTTTCAAGAGGTGGTTGATTAATGAACAGTTTAAGCTAAAATGACTCACTGCCCATAAGAGCAGTGAGAATAAACCGTGGTAATAAAGCGGACGAACTGCTCCATGTTAGATTTTCGTGTAATCTTTCATAAAGCTCTATTGTTTCCATTTTCACAAAGATAAAATATGAACAAAAAGTGATCCTACTTCAGCGACAAGCATAACTCAAAAGATGCCAAGTTTCCATACGAACAGAGCTGCTGACGCGTGCAAGTAAGACGTCTTTTCGAAAAAAATCTTCCCCTCCAGTCGGCTGAAATGCGTGGATCCGAACTGAACGTTTCCTGTCGTAAATGCTCTCCGCCATAATGGGATATTGATTGAACACCCCTGCAAGTGAAAGGCGGATTCTTTGAGTACTCAACACGCAACCTATTCTAAGAGGGGTTTGTTGAACTGACAGTGTGCTTGACCAAAGATGAACCAAAATTGGCAAATGACAAACGGATGTCGAGAGCGATTCAGTGGCCAAGTCACGCCAACGTGTGATCGAGCCTTGGTCTGACAAATAGTCGATTTCGGCCACACTTTTATCGTTGGTAGAAAACCACAAAACAAACATATTTTTCAATCTCTGATTCTGATGTGCTTTCCAGAATACAAAAACATGGGTCGAATGAGCTAGATAAGAACTGATAGGAGTTATAACCATCATTGTCGTCTAAATAAGATTACAGTTTTTAATGAAGTGTTACACGGGAAGAGATTTATTTGGCAACAGTAACCTTCCCTGAAGATCCTCATTTTTCTGTAGGAAGTGTATTAATACACGGATAATGACAATTTATTTCGTTCAATCGGATTTGTGGCTAACGTATTTGCAATGGTCATTACTACACATAAACTGACCGATTTTGCCACGAATACGAATTCGATGTTAAAACCAACAGCAGCAAAACAAGCAATAAAAAAGCCGAAAGCGAAGTTGCCACCTTCATATTTAATAATGGTCAAGTTAACATCAACAATAATGAAAGCATACCACGCCACTGGTGGTGAAACCGGCATGGTGTCCAACCCCAAAACCCACCGGACAATTCCCTATTCGGGAGCCTCGCATTCATCTCGGCTCTTTTACGGAAATAATGCACTGTTACCGTGTCACGATTACGACAACAAAACAAATATTATCAAAACAACATCTGAACTAACAACAGAACCAAATCAGTTACAGGAAACAAAGTGACTTGATTTCTTGACGGTAGAGAAACACAAGGAAGCTGGGGTGTGAAAAATATCACGTTCGTCTACGGTGCATTCGATCGATTTAAGGACACCAGTTGAGGCAAAATTCTGATTTCGGTTCATTTTATTTTCCTTTCGTATTCTTCTTGTTACAGACCAAAATTGCTCCATTTTTCCGAGGTTTGTTAACTCAACTTTGGTCATTTGAGTATAGCGAACTGATTGTGTGTGTCATAAGTTCTGCGAAGGTGTTTTTGATCTGTTCTTGATGACAGCTCGATGCTCTCATCCGAATCCCGACAGGCTTTCTTTCCCATCTTGTTGTTGCCTTACATTTCCTTGAGTCTTTGGACCATTTAATCCTTGCCTGTGAGACGTTTAAAAATGTGCAACCCAGTATCGGCTTATCTTGGTTTCGATTTTCGTCCAAGGAGTAGGAAGCCCCTGACGGAGCTTATTACGGTCTGCGCGAGGTAAATTTCACTGTTGTAGCTGCTCCCTACAAACATCTTTCTGATAGCAGCCGGGAGTACAGTGGTTCTGCTATCCCTTTTCTAGAAAAATACTTGCACAACCTAATTTCTGTAATATCAAACCACACAATACTTGGAATAACTCAGCTGTATACTGTTCATTGCCCGTGGACACTGATGTATTGTATTGTTTGCATTTTTTGACAACAATACCTTATTTATGTGAAGGGTGTATCCTCACTCCTCAAGGTGCATACAGCATCTGGTTGAATTTACTCGACGGTCATTAATTTTTTCAGTTTTGTTATTCCGTATTCTTAATCCTAAAGAAACGTTTATTGTTTCTACCCTCGTCACGGTAGGCCAGCACCGGACGAGCATTCTTACAATGAATGTAAATGCGAAGTGAACGGAGACGGAGTTTTGGAGTAGAAATCGTCCTGTTGTAGCTGAGACTATTGTGTCCAAGCGTAATGAGCCAGCTTTGGAGCCGGTAGTAACAATTCACTACAAGCCACACGCAGGAGAAAACAGTCCGCTACCGACAAAGATTAACACAACCGACGGAAAGCTATCTTTGATAGAGTGCTTTCAATCGTTATGCTAATCGAGACCATCAGGATAACACAACAATTTTGGCGTGAATAAAATAAACTGTGTCCAAAGACGCACAACTGAAAAGCTGCGGAAAGATTGCTGTCACGAGAGTGTCTCTTGTCTGATGCCTGAAGACCGTTATATCTTTCCCACCTGACTAAGCCCGGTCCTACAAAAGTATCTAATTACTAGATTAGTAGTTAGCTAGCAGACGTTTCATCATCAATAGCGACGATATCGTCAGCCTGCAGGTGGTGAAAAGTTTGTGCCCCTGAACACTGGACTTATCTATCAGAAACTGCTGAGAATATCCAGCGGGAACTCTGATCAACACAGGATTTTAGAATTATTGAAATAGTCCAGTCAAGAAACTCGCCCATAGAGCTGACTGTTAGAATAGGAAATGAAGTAGCAATTCTATCCACGGTTATCAGAGTAGCAAATTATCGGGACTAAATCCAAGCAATAAACAAGGTACAGTAATATGCCTCGCACCGAAAAAACTTAGATATGGGGGATTACCTTATCAGAAATTCTGGGGTGCAGGCGTGAGATGTTAGGAACCGGATGTCAGTTTCTATGCGATTCACTTCACATAAAACGGTTGTGGTGACGTTGCAAAGATGTCTGTCGTACATGGCCAGGCATATCCGGCCAGTGTTCAGTATTTCCCGAGGGAGGTAAAGGCTGAAGGATAGGTTGACGTAGTCAGTTAGGAAAGCTACGTAAAATTGTAACTGTTTGGTTCGGCCCGGTAGGACGTGTCGCGCTTCCAGTCTAGTGTTCGTGAGTTCCGTTCGTCACAGGGTTAGTAACAATAAGCGTTTATAATGATGTCTTGCTTGGTTCATCTCCGATCGAAAGATATTGTTGGACCAGCTCAAAACGAAGCACAGACTTTCTCGCGGGTAAAACTGAATGAAGAACCGGAGAACACCTCGAAACAAGAAAGATTGGGCTGGCTAGTGTGTACAGCTGTGCTTCCCAAAGCAAAGTAACAACTAAATAGACAAGGCAAGTAGTACTCTAGCCTTGGTGCGTATAAGTTTACAATTATCACCTTCATTTTGGAAAGTATTTCATGTACTATGGATGCATGCACAAACACAACTCTTGTAGGAAAACAGGTATCAGGCTGTTACGTCATTCAACATTGAAACACGAGGCATAATATCAACAAAAGAAAAAACAAAGTTTCGTCAACCAGCAGCCCCAACAAGCAAACAGCAAACCTAATGACATGCGATGGTCAAACGGTCATCAACAAAGACTTAAGGCACCTCTGTTCCGAGCTGTCCCAAATGACAGTCTCTAATTATATAAAAGTGCATTTAGGCGAAACAATTCTTTTTCAGTAATTCACTATCAAACCATTTACAGATTACGTAGTAGACATTAGATAGAAGATCGTAAAAGTAGACAAGAAATAAACACCAATCATGGGCAGGGGTTTTCAGTGAAACTATCCTTATCGTGTGATGGGTTTATCTAACTGACACCCTCTAGGCAACTGTACAGTAGATTCATACGGCCTGGGTTAATCATGGGTCATGGGAGTTGGAGTGCCCGAACCAAAAGCTTTTGGGAGCACAGGTCGGGGGTCAACTTCCTTATTCCAATTGCCTCAGCAATAGGTAGATTGCGCAACTGAACACCTTCGCATTTCTTTTGGGGGACACGATAAATTACTTTGAAAGCAGAGTCTGGATTCACCTGATATTCAAAGTCAACCAAATGCCCTAAGATTGCGCTATTTATCGATCCTGTTTGTCCTTGACTCAACCGGCGCGGATTATGCTCTTTAATCCGAGTTAATAGCTGTCGTGCCGGTCGACCTTCATAAGATGCGCAACAAAGCTTATGCCAGGGATCATAAAACAATCGTGGATAGCGCTGGTGCGCCAGAAGCGCTTCGTGCACTATACAGTACTCTTTGTTTGTTGAGTTTGAACGGTGAAAATCTGTAACATGCAAAGCGATCAACTAACAAAGTGGATTTCTTTTACTTTGGGTAAGAAAGATGAGTTCATTAGTCGGTATCATTTCCACGGAGGTTACGGTCCTATGAAGGAAAGCCAGAGTAGCAACATAGCATGATTTATGTCCGGGACAATTTTGATACATCGTTGCTGTCCTTTGTCAGTCATCAGAGCAGCGACTGCCCATCGTTTGTTAAAAGCATTATGGTCGTTTTAGTAGTGTCAGACCTTAGATGAGTATGCTGAGTCTGCAGATAAAGTCCTTGAGCAGACCCCTGCATTCGCGTTCCAACCCCAAAAGTTCGCTAATGCCAGCTTTGTTGTGCCGGATGCCATCGTAAAGCCTTCATAGGAAGCCGCCCAGCACAAAGCCCACAGTAACAATTACAACATCCGGACGTTAGGAGTTTCGCCATTTAAGGGAAGTTGTCGAACAGCACGACAGCACAAGCAATAGTCTACTCCGAAGAAGCTCAAGCCACCGCTGTATTACACCTGGATGCCGAAATCATGCTCTCAGTCCTGTGAGTGTTATCATAACAGCCGTTTTGGATCCCGGGCTGACAAATGCGAGGAGCCCTGCAATTTTTACTCCCGCCAGGCAAACTATTTGGCCACGAGGTGATGGCAGTATCGTCCACTGACATCTCACCTCCTAGGTGCTTCGTATACGTAAAGGTTAAGACAGCTAGTATGCGTTTCTTAGCCGATGCGGGAGGGCACATTGGCATAAATCCTGTTTCAAAAAGTTGCACCGTCTCTCCAACAGCAGTGACATTGCAAACATCCAACGGCATCCCTATCCCAAATTAAGATAGTCATTTTACAACCTCAGACGTAGACCTTCGCCGCCCAAATACACCAGGCTACTTTAGGTTAAGATGTTTTGAAAAACTACAGCTTAGTCTTAGATACCGATAAAAAACAGATCGTGCATCGGGTTATATCGAACTTTGTTGTTGGCCCCCTGGTGCATACCCGCTCACCAAAAACCCTCCTGCCCATCAGCATATCTGAACCGGAATAGGACAGCCTCTTTGGTGTGTAATTTAACCTCATCCGTCCAAACAATAACAAGCCACTAATAACCGCCGGCGAGGCCCACCAGAGCGTCACACTAGGACTTCCGATCTGGGCAGGTTGACCCCTGACTAGCTCCGTGTTTCTCGGGCTGAGTTCCGACATACGCCGAGCCGCGGAATTATCCTGTCTTGCAAAAGTCCATGGGGATCATCCTTACACATAGCTTCGAAGAAGTCACTCAACAACAGAAGATTATCACTCATTCAAACGAGTGACTACTCCGGACCGGCTTCCTATCCCGAACGTCAAAGACGTCACAACCGGGTTAACTGTTAAAGTATTTTCCGTCACCCCGACCTAGTGGGGGCAGGCATCCTAACAACCGCCCTAACAAATCCTTTCGATCTTTTGAAGTTTATACGAAGGCCGTTTGGACCACGAAAAGCTGAGCGGACTTCCCGGCTTCTCATCGGTATGGTGTGCAACGGCTTAGATTTTACTTTGTCATACCTCTACGACATCCTGATCACCAGTTCGTCTGACAAGGAACATCTGGGACGTCTTTGTACACTTTATGACTGCCTGTCTCAGTATGATGTCACGGTCAAAACAAAGTGTGTAACTGACGCCGGCTCCGTAGGATTTATAGACCATTGGGTTACTTTCATAGGGATTACACCATAGCAAGAGAAAGTACAGGTTATCCTACACTGTCCAAAACCTAAGTCGTTCAAACAACTACGGCCTTTCGATGGACTGGTCAATTTCTACGGGCGTTTTATTCCACCCTGTACTCATTTATTTCAATTACAATGGTTTGTTAAAGCAAGAAGAAAAGTGACTAGCATTCACAGATGCTGCATGAAGAGGTTTCACCACGTTGAAGCAAGCTATCAGCAAAGAAGTCCAATTATCCCACCTCAAACCAACGGCTCAGGGCGTCTTGGTTACAGACACGTTTGACAAAGCCGTAGGTACCGCAGAGCAAAAACGTTTGGCTGAAACTTGGCAACCCATTGCTTTTCGCTCCACAAAGCTACAACCGTTCGAATACAGGTACAACATCTTCGATCGCAGAATTCTGGCTATTTACCTAGGCATCCATCACTTTGGACACTTCCTAGAGGGGCCCAAATTCACGACTAGATCCGGCTATGTACTAATAATGCAAGCACTGCGCGACTACCACCACTACCATCTGTATTATATCACACATTTCACGGGCGAAGTATGTCATGTCTCTGGTGTCGATAGTCCTGTCGCAGACGCGCTATCTCGTATTCACAATATGGCTCTCCAGACTCCCCGGACAGACCAACCTTAAGGATATTGAGTCCGGGAAAGTAGACGAGCCCGAGCTAGAGCAGCTCCGTAGCAACTCACGGCTGCGGCTCCGGTCTGTTCCTATTTTCTCAGCCAAAGATCATACAATACGGAGTATGTCCAAAGGCCACCCAAGACCAGTAGTATTATCGGCTCTAGGAGACTCATTTTCAAAACCTTACAATTTTTTCTCACCCAGGGATAAGTGCTTTCAACAAGCTCATTGGTGACTGATACGTTTGGCACAGCGTGAAAAGAAACTTTACTGCATGGGCCCAAACCTGTATTCGAAGCCAGTAATCAAAAGTGTACAGACAAAATTTCCACCATCCAAAGTCTAGTCAGTAGATGGTCTTCACAACATTTACATGTTAACCAGGTAGGGCCTTTGCCTGTTGCCAGAAAAGAAAAGCAGTGCTACTGGCACAACAGACATGCAAGGATCAGTGTTCCTTCGCGAGGAGTTGCTAGTGTTCGATCTGGAACAGCAAAAAAGAAAAGTCTATGAGCGCAAAGGCCCAGTAGGTGCATCACAGGGATCCTACACTCAAATTAGTCCAACTCCAATGCGGGTGCTAACAGCCAGCTCACTGCAACACGCACAAATTTGTTTCACTGATCAGTGGCCAAATTTGGTAGTGCCATGTGCTTAGCCGTTGATTGCTGTCCTCGTGCTCTTGTAATCCTTGGATTTACACACTATTCCGCTCCAGTATTTCTAATTTTTTTTGCACTCTGCCAAGCACTGTTATCTTCGTTTTACCAATCGAGATTCGAGAGTAGCGGACAATACAGGAAATTGATAAAGAAATCGAAGCCATCCAAAAATTCAGCCATTGCCACTCAGGTAGTTTCCAAGCATGTTCATCCATCCGATGAAAAATCACCCGATTTTTCTCTCACCAGCGTGAGCTCAGAGCTCAGCGACACCTAAAAACCATTATTGTCATAATTAATTTATAACCTTGGAATATGAGGTTTACATGAGAAACATATGAGGAAGAAGCCGATGGAGTCAAAAATGGTGATTATTCTTTTATTATAAAGTATACAGATGACGTTGCGGCTGGATTGCCCTAATACTGGTGCACCAGCTACGTATGTGCTCTAGTCTGATCCCCACGGTCCAAAGTTCACAGCTTAACCGTGAATCCCCAAAAATGCTTAGATCTTGTCTTCTGTTTTCTGAAAATATGTAAACTGTTCGTAATCCTGTCCAGACATTCAAGCAGAAAATACTCCCAGTATTCCTCAACTGTGTGTCAAATACCTTGGGATGACGATCGATCATAGTCGTTCTGGAACTGAACGTATTGCCTGTTTTCCGCGAAAGTGAGATAACACAACCTACTATGTTCTGTGGTTGAAAGAAATATCAGTTCCCCGTTTGCCGCATTCAAGGTTTTGTCCTTCCAAGCATATTAACTCCCCGGTCATATTCCTCACCCGTATTCTTCTTTAGACTAAAAGCCAAAAATTTAACTATAAAAAAAGTTTCTCATAAAACTAAACAAACGGCATATCTAGTACATATCTCGTAAACTTCATCATATCTCTTTATCGAAAAATGAACAAGAGATTGTTCGAGAGAATTACGAATGATTTACATCACCGGCTTCACAGAGACCTCAGCGTGTGAGCTAACTCTTCTTCCAACCGTAACAATTACAAAAAAGGTTGACGCTCAGACAACAGCATACGGGACCTCGGTTTTCCCCCGAACAAGCTCACTACTAATGCATCTATGCAAACATCAATTTTGGACTTAGACGACTTTCAGTATCATAGTTTATTAATCGCCTATCATCATGGTACCTCTGTTGTGGTTTATTGTCGTTGTTAATGTTGTTGTCGTCGTTATTGCTGTTGTTGTTGCTGTTGCTGGTGTAAAAGCTGCGCTTTTTTACTTTGTGTCAGCATAGCTACGCACTACTGAGAGTTCACTCGTCGGGAAACACTAGGCAAATACTTGAATTAACTTATGTATACCAGGGTGTATAGACTCAACTAGATAATGGAAATCCATTGAAAAGCCATTCTGAGCACCATTTAACTTCCTGGCTGTTGGGGCAGGGTCTCTACTTGCTCACATCACAAAACTTTTAGTCGCGTAATGGAAGTTTCCATCAAACTACTTGGAATAATTCCCGACCTATGCACTTGAGGCGAACTGATCTTCGTCGAGTAGACTCTACCGTCGAATTAATCTGAAGCAAGTCACGTGCACAAAAATGTTGAAATGAACAGAAGGTTTCATATTGAAATAGATATGGAAACCCCCAGCAGTGGGCTTGTCCGAATAGGACGTGCTATGCCTCTTAGTTTCAATTCATGAGATCTCCATTTTGAAAGATTCATTACTTTAGGCCACATGGCCAGATGATACGATCAGTGGCGTTGTTAAGTTTGAACTCTTTCCATCCTCTCTTTGTGTTTCCAGTATTGAGACTTTCACTACGATGGTGCTGCGAGGTAGTAGCCTAAACCAGAGCAAAATAATTCTAGGTTAGTGGTCAAAAGAATCAGAATAAACTGAGTTGCAAACGTCGTTCCATCCACGCATTGCTTAACCTTATTTTTGGACGATCCAATGAATCTGACTGATGGGTTTTTCTCGTTACTGCTGAACACGTATTTTCCTCCGCTCTCAATCACCCTTTCTGAAAAAGAACCATTCGGTTGGCCTTCGTAACCATCACCAGGCCTGATTGGCAATGTTCACCGACAGAACCTTTCGTCGCAAGTGAAATCTATCGGATTCCCAGGAATGGGATATACGCCCGGGTTCAAAGTAACCTTGTTTTTCTACTTCTTTTATGGCCCGTTTTAACCGGGTAAGTTGGGTGATTCGGTGAAGTGCCACTTGCGAGATTTTTGTGCAGCCATGTTAAATATACGAGTTATCAGTTGCTCTTTGAGTAACTATGTCGCGCCGACATCTGGTTAAAAGTACGAGAGCAAAGGCGATACGGGATAGTTACTGTGTTTGCGGTCGGTTTGTTGGTTGACCTGCTTTTGATTGGTCCGTGGATCGTATCGGTGCACGTACACGGTCTAGGGCAATATGTCTGTTTATCGATCTGTACAAAAAGTGCCGCGATTTGTATGCTTTTGATGTTAAACGTTGTGAACCGATAGTAGGGAAAGTGGGAAGAACTTTTTTCTGGACAACTGGTACCTATTGACCCATGCAGAATGGTTTCAACCAATTTTTCTTTTCACGGTACCTACACTCAGTGTGAAACTGCTCATTGATTCGATTCTTGACGTCTATCCATGCCTTGTATTTCGACAAAATATTGAGGTCTATCGGACTGTGAGCTATCTCTCTGCAACATCCTCAGCATTCCCGTTATTAATTCAGCAAACTTCTTGTTGCCCTGTAGACTTGTTCTCATCTCAGACTATTCGTTAACCGTTAAATTTGTAGTCAGCGTGCAGAAAGAGGTGGAACAGGTACATCTTCCTCTCAGTTTTCGCTATTTGAAGACGCAGTGTGATTTGGCTCCGTGGAAATGTGCTTTAGTCTGTCTTATCTTGTGACAATTCGTGAGAGGTTGCTGTGACCGAATTCCAAAATTGCGAGAAATTGTTGCAGCTTCAGGATCAACAAGTCTGACGCAACAGAGATCGAGTCATTAAAACACACATCAGCTCAGTAAGAGCCTAGTACGAACACAATGGCCATCCATTAGGATTGTTTTTATCTCTCTCTCCTTCGTTTTATTCTACAAATCCTCTCACCTGACACAAGCACAGAACAACCCCTTATAGGCTGGCGAAGGACATGCACACCATCTTCAAGCGGCTGACTTCACAAAGTCTGTAACGGGAAAGTTTTAAATCCAGTTAGCCTTATATCCATGCTGTCTGAGAACGGCTATTTGGCAAATATCAGAATCATATTGAAAACAAATGAGATTCGAAGGGTTTTGCAGGTTACTGGTTTGAACCGTCTCCTAGTAAGGAAATGCAGCGTGACTGATTGCACCCAACAAGGCTCCTTCATTTCAGAAGGCCCTCACCAATTGTGTAAATACACGGCAACCTACAATCGGCAGGGTTATTCAGAGGAGAAAGGGAAATGGGACGGTTGGACGGGGGTTCATATAACCCCTTTTTTGTGTTGACATCGCCGTCACGGCTGCTAGATCTTAATATTTTCAACCTCTTCCACCTAGTGCCCAAGAAAAATTAATGCACGAATAGCTGAAGGCAGCATCTTCGCAATTGGAATGACTCACTTCTCCCGTGATGTGCTCCCGAAGAAAGCTTAGATTCATGGATGGGTGATAAGGGCCAGAAGAAGTCCAAATTTTGATGATGTGTCTAAAAGTGACCCCATTCTCCCTCTCTAAAAGGAAGGGCTGCTCATATAGGCCACCCCAAATACCTCAATGGTTTATTGAATGAGCAAATGTTTTGAATGCTCTGTTTACCAAGGAAGGGGTGTAGACATCAAACAAATTAAATACTGATTGAATAAGCCCTCATAGCTAATCAATGTGAACCTGGTTCTTCTTTTACTGAGAATAGCCTATTTTGTTCAGCCAAAATGCCACCCTTCTTCAAAGATAATTTCGTTTTACATAAAAAATAACAGTGTTTCGTCTCACTTCACGTGATTTCCATTAAAGGATTAGTTACGTCAGTATTACACATTATGGCACGAAACCCAGTCAAACCCTTGATAAAGGTCTCTTCAAAGATGAACGGTCAGTCAGTAAGTCATCTGGCTTTCTCGTTGATTTAATTGGTCTTATCGTGTATCTATATGTGAAAACGATCTGTAAATAGAAGACACAACGTTCCGGCTATCTTGTTTGGTCTTTGTTCTGTCTACTGTTCTACGGAGGTACTTTGTGTCGAAACACGCCGACCGATAATACTATGAACAAGCAAAACCTGAATTCATTAAGACAAGTGCTATGAAAACAGCGGTTGACTCATAGCGCACAGTTTTTTTTCACAATAAGCCATAAACTACCTGAAGATCATTATTTTCAGATCACTTTCACAAAAGAAAAGCTTCTTACCCTGCCTGATGTTGTTTCGAAATGCTACTGAGTACCCAGCATGGTATTTAGAGTTGTACTACCAAACAATTATTCGAGCTGGGATCAAAGATGCTCAGAAACAACGAATTCTAAAAAAGTGTTCACAACCGAACACAAAAGTTGAGCAGTCAGGTTCTCATGAAATCTGAGGTACAAACACCACGTGCATTCACATCCAACTTACTTTGTGGAAACTCCTTAGCCGGACCAAGTTTGGTTCCACTGCCCATGTTAGCCACGTATTTTTCAACTAACGCTGGGAGACCCTATCCAATTATTTACAACCACCGATGTGATTTTTGTCCTCGACCAAATCTATCGGGGATCAAATAAACTGAAACGGTATTCACTGTGTCTCCACTTCCGTGTCTATGTTCTGGTTTTCTCGTATACTCCCACAGTGTCACTCACTTGCTGACAGGCTTCCTTACCAGTCTAATCGATGCCGTTATCTACGTAGCTCTTTAATATTGACTGTGACCAGTTCGTCTGTGGGTCTTATCGTATCGCCCAATACTAACCCCGTGCATTCAAACTGACGTCATCGGCTATACAACCTTCATTTTCCTCGTGTTGCTCCGCTCGCGAATCCAAACGTGTCATTGTTTACGCGCTGGTAATTATGCTTTATTCTGTTGTGTCCTTCATATGCTGATCTTTTGTTATTCTTTTCGGTCTTTCTCGCTTCCTCCCCACCCCGTGCTTGTGTCCCGTGACTTGAACTACCCGTTTCGCACTGTCACATAGACCAACCTTAAACACCAATCGAGATTAGTCATCATTCACCGCCTGTCTCATTCAGTCGCCTATCTAGCTGTTCATTGATTGCTTTTATGGATCCCGCCAGGGTTTTCTTTCTTCCCAGGTGATGAGTGATTCTAAACACTTTGATGGATCAGTAAATTGTGGTTAAATTGACCACAGTTTGAGGTATGCTTTCATCTGTGATTGACCTATTCCCTGAAAGTACATTCAGATTACCGAATTTTCGTCCTCTCTCTAGGAATTCGTGGTTTGTCTTTACTCAACCACTGAACAATTTGTTCAACGGTCTTATCTCTAATTATGATTGACTGGCCTATCCATTTTACACAACGCCAAACGGCACTATCATGGTGATTTGGAACTGTGATACTACAAATTAGAATGGAATGCCGAACAAGGTTCAGTTCGGATCGATAACGGAATTCACTTAGTCTAACTTTTTCATTGTCCTAATGAATCATGCTTATTGCTCGCTACAGTCACACGCGCACCCACCTTGCATGTGACAGTATTATTTTATCCGATCACGTTTCATTACGCATCGCACAACCGTGTTTACACTGGTCCGGTCGCATTGATAGTACACGACAAGCTATTAAAGACAATCTGTTTTCCAGTGTTTCTCCCTAAAACCAAACCACCTAGGGCATACTGATGTGTCAACCCGTTATCGCATCAAATACGCGCACGAATGTACAGCATAACTCAAATGAATCGATTTATCTCAGAAACTTTGCCACAAAGAGTGTGAAATGCTAATGAACTCACCCACCTGGATGAATGACAAAACAGCTAAATTGGTTGCAAACGCAAAGACCATTGTGCTTATTGGATCATTTTCAGTATTCATGCAGGTTTAGTCAAGTGTTGTTGAATAATGTTCATGAACGAGGTTCATTCAGGTTGTAGATTGTGATCAGTAGTAGCGACATTCCATTTATCAAGATATAAGAACCAAGACCATCTTAGCGGAAATAGAGAAAAATACTCGCATAAGAAGACTCGGGAATGAGCGTACGCCCGCTTTTCAAGAAAATAATCAAATCGATTACAGTTGTACGTAGTTTTTTTTTTTTGAAAGATGCCATTCATTTTGTCACAAAGAGAAATGTTTGCTAGGAAGTTCACTGCTTTTGCAACTAGCTCAGGAGTGGGTTCATTACCACATCACATCCTCTGACGCAAACTAACGTGGGATTAGTCGATTCATCCATGTACACGTTTAATGTAGTAGTGGGTTCATACATCAACGTACCAAAAATTAGTCATCCTGAGTAGTTTAGGTATAAAAAATTGCAGAAAAATAGAGTGGCTTTTGATAACTTTAGTGGTATATAAGACGGATTTATTCGGTCCCGTATACCTCCAACAACTGAGTATACAACAAGTTCCATAAATTGAATCTAATGACTGTTCGGGCCACAACGGAATGCTGTGTACAGTGAGGATAACCAACACAATCCTTCCTTCTTTAAACCTGATAGTTTCGAACAACTTCCCCAAAAGCCTTCTGTATGGTGATTTATCATGGTCTTGAAACTCACCGGTACTTTGAAATCTACCAAAACCCATTGATCTGAATAACATTTTGGTCGATCAACTGCTTGGTTCACAGAAAGCTTAAAGTTAGACCCCAGAAAGCATACAACAAGGCAGAATGGAAAAGCTATTTTTTGACCTGCAACCCAAAATATCTTGCTGCTAAATTTCACTTTCGGTTAAAATATTTATCGAACAACGTTGGTTGAACTAACATTCATATTCTTTCGAAGAATCCCTCTGTGATTCTAAATAGGGGCTTTTCATCCGTGCACGATCCTCACTATTCAAATGAGATTGAGGTAAAGGACCCATCGTGGTGTGTCCATGAACGGGCATGACTGAGCTGCAGTACCGGCTACGCATACCTAATGAGCGGCATCAACCATGAAGCTGGTCGTGTGCTTCCAAAGAAGTATTTTCCTGGCATCCAGATAAAATAACATACCACCTACATTAAAAATTAGTGTTCTTTATCTATTCCACAACCAAACAAATTATTTTTGCATATCCACAGAGCAATTACCAAAAGTGTGCTGTACGCACTATCGGCATCTACAATACTATTGCCGTTATATTTGGTATCAGTATTACCGTCATAAGAAGACAGTTGGTGATAAATAATGTTGGCTTTTTCTTGACTGAACAAACTATTTGCCCAATGAGGGTGGCATGCTGCTGAGAAAATAAATCAATACTGTTGTACAATTTTCTTCAGCAAATCATTGTCAATCTCAAAATTAGGTGTCACATTAGAATTACTGAATGTCGTACTACATGCAAAGGCGGAATTATGAATATCCACTCAAAATTGCGTTTACTCATTTCATAGGTCGAATAAAATTCGGTCAAGTTGTACCGGCTGGGGATGATCTAATTGTTGATGTGGTTTCTCGGTTGGTTATTAAAAGACTGAATTCATTTGGAAGATATGAACTCGATTGATCCATCAAATTATTATTCTCTGTGGGTGTAGAATTGAGCTTTACTTCGTTTATCACTTGTGTATTACACGAAACTAGAGGGTCGATGATGTTCGAGGAAGCGTTCACCTCGTTCAATGAGCTGTTGGATTCCAAAATTGGTTCGATGACATCTGATGGTCGATTTGTAGCTAGATTGGTTTTTGTGAGCATGTGGATATCCGGTGGGGAAGCACGAGAACTTGAAAGATCCATGTCTTCTGGCCGGATTAGTGGATCGGTTTGTTCAACATCTTTGGTATCTGGAGAGCGGGACTTTCTTGGGTTCTGTGCCGTTCGGACTGTACTGTCTCCTAATTGTAATATTTCAGTCGCCTGCTGATGTTTCAACACCTTATCACGACGCATCTGATCCTGATAGAATGCGGTAAAATTATTCACAATTATGGGAATCGGTAAACCAACCACCAGAACTCCGCATATACATGAAAATGAACCAATGACTTTGCCGAGCACTGTTTTCGGTGTCATGTCTCCGTAGCCAACTGTAGTCATGGTGATTATAGCCCACCAAAATGTGGCTGGGATACTGGTGAACATCTCTGCATTCTCATCTTTTTCGGCAAAATATGCTAAACTGGAGAACAATAACACAACCAAGATAACAAACATCATGAGTAAGCCAAGTTCTTTGTAGGACTGAGTAAGTGTATAGCCGAGAGCTTGTAGTCCTTGAGAATGGCGGGCCAATTTGAATACACGCAAAATACGCAATATACGAAACATCTGGACCACTTTACGCACCGAGACCAAAGATTCCACGGTAGAATTGAGCCAGAATTCGAAGATTTTAGAAAAATAAAATGGCAAGATAGCGATCACATCGATCAGATTCATGGGACTTTTGGCAAATGCACATTTGTTTGGGGCCACAGAGAAACGGACAACAAATTCAAAGGTGAACCATATTGTGCAGACTAGTTCCAACGTCTCCAGCCTTGGATCGATCACCAAATGACTGTCTTCGTGTATCACGGATGGTGTGGTGTCGTTCACATAAGTCGAATTTAATCGTAAACTGGGCATTGTGCTCAAATTCAGCCCGATTATGGACAGGAGAATGAAAGTAATGGAGATGACAGCGAATACCTGGACGGGGTCGACCGAGTTTACGACAAAAAGGGAAGGGGTGAGAAAACGATTGGTCATTATCAAATCAGATGTCATATGGAATAATTCCTCACGCGGTAGAAAATGATTCAAATTCAGTTAGAAGTAAGAGAAATGTTTTACACAGTGAAAAATCTTTCAAGTCAAAATTAAATTATTATGAAAGGGGGTCTATAGACCGGACTGTCAGAGAAACCCCAGACTGAGTAGTTTTAAAGAAGCAAAAATAGTTATTTTTCAGATAATTCGATCCGTCATCAGGTTTTCTGCAAGATCCATGGGGACTGTTTTGTCTTGAATCTCGGTTCCTCGGAGTGCAGTCTTCCTCCATTATTCTTCTTGCTCCTTACTTGACTACGTATGAGATACCATGTATCTTGTACCTATTTTAATTCAATAGGGTCACGTCATGTAAGTACTAAATAACTTGTATTCGTAGGTTACGCTTCGAAGATGGACTATGTGTATCCCCATCGAGCATAATTCTCATCAGGACCAGGCCAGTGGCATTTTGATCTGTCGTGCATGAAATGTTATTAAACCAATCTTGTATATCTGTCCCACCTTTTGAACCAAATCACTGGGTGTGACCACATTTGTCATGCCGATATTCCAGCCCACTATCGTACGAAATACGTACCCTTATTTTATGCCTGAAAAAAGATAGATTGATTTACCCCGGTAGACGTGTCTTTTACGGTGCATAATGCTATATACTCAAGCCTGGACGAATAGAAAAAAGACTGTTAATAAAAATAACGACCGTTGTTATTGCTGGCTGAAATGTAATGTCCAAGCATCCTGTCAGTTACGCTCCGGATCGTTTCAAGTTCTATATTATCCCATTACTTGGAGGTGACAGATCTGAACTCTTGCAGAGTAACGAAGACTCTTCCACTGGCATAGACTCACCTTGCAATCGGACCCCGGGCATTTTGAATCCAGTTCCGTTGTGGTCCGCGAGAGGACCGATTCAGAGTCTTGACTTTCCGGTACAGCAACCACATTCTTGTGAGGTTGGTTGCATGTATGGTGGTGCCGTCATGTTGAATATTCATAGTCTATAGTTGATCTTCCGGAATCTACGAGAATAAAAACCCATTCGTAGTTCTAATGTATGATCCGAAGGTCCATTTTCCTTCGAAATATGTAAATGACTTTCTATCTTGAAAAACCACAATCCAGGTTTTTACAGAGCCACTACCGACGGCTCGACTACTGGGTCCAGCTTGCCTTTCTTGAAGTTGTGTTAATATTATACCTTTCCATCAGTTTTCACTTCTCTATCAGAGAAAAATAAACTTACCGCATTCACACTATTCTATTCAGCATTCTAAGTGGTGTAATTTCTTGCACTTTCAGCTCAACCCTGAAAATGATAATTAGTCTTCCATTACAATAACTTCGTCTTCCTGTGCTGCGGATGCGATGAAGACCTTAGGAGTTGCCGTGGATGCCGAAAGCCTACTTTCTGTTTCAGGGGTATCTTCAGTTTCGAGGCTCCCGTAAGATGGTTCCAGGAAAGGTACAAGAGTTTCCTCCTGTCCTGATCGAAGAACTTTATTCAACTTCCACGTTTTATCTTACCCAAAAAATGCTCGGGATCCCTCGAAGTGCCATGAATAACTCGTACCGATCAGAAAATTTTGCTGACAATCTGGCGCATGCTTATCTTCGAGTATTTCTCCCAGTTGCACCTCAGACAGCCTTGAACCTCGCAACATGGCAATTTTTTGATAAACGAAAGTTCGCTACTGCATACCACGATCAAACTTCTTTCACGAATCACGTGACGTGAACAGTGTTCAGCTTCATGAGTGTCGAGTATGAGGCAATAGCGAACAAGGTCATTGCGTTTACAAACCAGATTGATGGTTTTACTATTCGGCCATGGGGGGGGGGTATTATCGTTTCCCACCATTTCCAGGCTGAACTGATTCATTTGTTCCACGCATGAAATCCGTACGTAGTGTAGTATATTATAGCAAAGCAGTAGTATAGTAGTTACAGTAGTATAGTGCAGTAGTGGGTTGACGGCTCGTCATTGTGACTGGTTTAGTCCAAACTATGAGGCTGAAATCCAGAGTGGGTTTGAAAACATATCGAGCACTATATTTCGGTTTGCGCATCTATTTTGTGGTGTCGGATTTGTTTAATTTGACTGAAAGTTATTAACCTGATGTAATACAGTAAAGGAAATATTCTCACCACTTGTCGTGTGTTGGTAAATTTTACCCAGTACACCAAATACAGAAAACTCGCCAGTACGAGAGAGTCACGTGACTCGACCCAACCTGACCGTAGTTGACTGGGATATTGGCTACATCGATCCGAAAGCAGACAAACCCTTCAATAAATATTCTAGTTTTACCACGTTGAATACGAAATCAAGTGCCCACACAAGAACATATATCAGTGTATCATATGCTTGTAGTCGAAGAATTCCGACACCTGACATCCAGTTCTACAAAAATTCTGTTCTCTTCAGTAGGTCTCCTATAAGGCAGTTTTTCTTTGACTTTCACGAATGAAATTATTTCGTCATCAGACTAGGGTGTTCGCACGTGAGTATAAATTTATCTTGCCGTACGCGCAGCTTACTGTTGAGGTATGGATAGCAACATCTGCCCCCATTTTGTCAAAGCTTTTGCGGTGCTCTTGTTGCTTGCTTCAAAGTTTGTTTAAAGGTTCCTTTTTGTTTTTTTTTAATTTCTATCGTTACGGCGAAAATCTTCAAGCAGTACGCCTACATTTCAGTGAAAAAACGAGTATATGAGGTCACTCAAATTGGAGGCTAGTTTCCACCACTAAGGTAGTAAAAAGATGAACAAAAAGGCACCATTTTGAAAGTTACTCTGCTCTCAGTCAGACCCGAGTGAAATACAAAATTGGGAAGCTTCCTTAAAAATTCATGCAAGATGTGAAGTACCGGAATGAAGAACGGAGGGATAAATGAGAAAAAAAGGTGAACCTTGGTGTGAGGCTTGGGTCGAGTCCTGGGATATTTGTTGGGCTAGGGTTAAACAAGACTGGATATGCTGATCAACAAATCCAATCAAAAGAGTTCTAGGGATAAGCAGAATACGGCCAACGAGTGCCAAGTCACTGCACGGTGATTGAATCTCCTGTTTCAGGAGGCCGGGATAATTTAAGAGGGAACAGTGGGACAGGATAGGAAGTACACATTTTAGGAAGAATTTGGAAATAACGGTCTTTAGTGACTGCAACTACCAAAATTTCCGTATTCGGAAAGATAAAAAATGGGATTTTCCGAGAAAGTACAGAAATTGAACTACACCTCGTAGAACATCATCTACCAGGTACCTGACAGAAATCTCTTTAGATAAGGATCCGGAATTAGCTAAATCGGATTTCGTTTGTAAAATGAACCGGAACGGCTGAAAGCGCATTCAAGGTACTTGTAAGGATTCGGTATCAAATCAGAAGGGGCGGGAAAACCTTCGATTATAGATACGTTTTCACCAGAGGTCATAAAATTGGAGAAGTAAGAAGTACCTCCAGGAATTTGTGTATACTTAAGTACCTCGCACAGGGAAGATACCGGCAGGCCACTAAAATAAGCGTGAGTTGAAAAGAGGCATAGCGAAATTCCATGCTGTAATGAAGAGTTGTCTATCGGGTAGTTCGAATATTTTGCTTCATCCTGGTTTTCTTTACTCGCTAGTGGAAATAATTAAATAGCCGGTCAGAAATCGAAAAAAATAAAGGCTTCAAGCCTTTGATGAGGGCAGAGATTGAAATGCAGCATGAAAGACTTATGAATGGTAAAGAAATACGCAATGAACAGATCGCACAGATCTGTTCATGGATTCGGTAATAAAGAGAATTATTGAAGTAACAGTATCGATGGCGGAACTTTTGGGCCCACATGCAAATTGACCAGGATAGAAAAAAGTATTCACATAGGTTTGAAGACCAATATTAACAGCTTTTCAAGTAAAATTTAGTACAGCTAATTTCACAACTATCAAAAGAGAATTTATATTTTCTGTACCAGATGGCATGAGACTCTTATGCTTTTTAATACCGACTACCATAAAAGGGAATCGAACATTTATTGATGTGTTCATCAAAGTTGTCACTAGCTGAGCAGCCCCATGCCTTAGCAATGAAGAGTGATCGTCATGACTTGGGGCAGATGATACATTATCTTTAAGAAGAATTAAAAAAAACATATCATTCACAGAGGAAGATTTGAAATTTACACTGGCAAGCAGAGAGTATGAAAAAGGACAACCACTGGAAGATGCACGAGGGTAATGTTGAGCTGACCGTATTCACTAACGTTGTTGGACGACTTAGTTCTCCGAGCAGACAGAAGCTTTTAGTTTTGCTCCTGGGAACTTAGGATTCTTAGTTGCGCGGTAAACGGTGAGTACAAATGTTTGGCATCCGTCTTGATTAAAAGCGAGTATAGTTGCACCTCTAAAAGTCGTTGAAACCGCTTACGCCAGTTCCTATGGCCTTCTGAGGAACGTTTGTATTAGAGGAGCTAAAGTGGACCCGGACACAGATAATGTTTCCAATGGACAAGGGAAGTTAAATACACTTCTTACACTATGGATGAACAGTTCAAAAAACTGGAACCTCTGGAAGAGGAATCACCGGGGAAGGGCAGCACCGAAGGCTACTTTAGGAAGAGATTTTATCGAGTGATAAATCACGAGGATGAAACTTTACCCTGCTGAGAGTAGTGCTGAAGTATAACTTCATTTACAGTAGAAGCATTCAAAAAAGGGGGCCTCCTTATTTGAGAAAGAATATTCGAGAAAGACTGGCCACTTTTGCCAACACAGAGATCGCTGTCCTGCCGCAACCATTGGTACATGTTAAACCGAAGGAAGAGAGCCGGTATGTTCTAGCATGAATAAAAACACCAAAAGCTACATGCCCATGTTTCTTTAAGGAGAATAGTAGAAATGGTACTCAAAATCCGTACAGTGAAATGGTTAGCAACCGTGAACATATGAGGCCAATGTACTCATTTGTTATCATTGTAATTCTAGACCAAGCAAACATGGGAAAAGACAGTTGTTACTGTTTGAAGAGTACTTCAATACAGCAGCAGAGTTAAAGCCCCAATGTGAATTGGCTAAAGTCACCACGTTGGTTTCACATTTCTTTTCCACGTTTTTCGCCATAGTATAATTAAAATCGTATTAAAATTCCACTTTGCTTACCAGAGATTCGTCAATATTCTTATTCGGTCAGGATTAATGGGCACATCTAGCACACCAGTGGGCTTCAGTTCGTGTACTTGGGACGCATGTCAGATTTGACATTTCTGATGTGAGTAGGCAGACATTTCGCACTCATCATGGAGAGCATAATCATCTTGGTGGGAGGCGTGCAGTTCGGATACTCTCGCGAGCCAGCAAATTTAAAATTGTGTTTGATTCAAGTTTAGTTTTAGATGCAAAACTTCCAGTTGAGAATATGAATCATTTGTGAAAAAGTTCTTTTATGGACGGAAAGAGTTATTTTCAGTAAGTACCGGTGGAGGTTGAGTAGTTTAGAGCATTTTCTTACCACCTCCTAGGTCAGAGATCCTTAGAACCGTCACTACCGGTTACTCTGATAGTATACAGTAACCCACAGTGGCCCGGATAGTTACCGCACCTGATCTATCAAGAACTTCTGTGGTTCTCCACTAAGATTATCAGAGTTTGTTTGCAGATTATTCGAAACTGCAGTCGGACTTCCTGACTATGGGATATACACCTTCCATTGTACTTATAAGCAAGCATGTAATAAAAACTCACAGGGGCCATATCACAAGTTGGTCATGTTAGGAAATCGAACTGATTTCTATCACGCACGGCAGAGCAATCGGTGGATCACTTCGAACAGTTTAGTCTGGGCCAGTCACAAAGCCACCATCAGTAAGGTGACCTAAGATGAAGTTGTTTTTTACCTGTCTTAAGTGATGCTTTTGATGTAACACAACGGATACTGTTATGAATTAAGGTATTGCAATATTGTGCCGTGTTATATAAAAGTGACGGAAAACCACTTTTACATGAGTGCTTAATTTTTCTTGGTTGTTCTACTGCCTGGAAAACTTTGAAAAACTATCTGTCTACTTTCATTTCTAATGTGTACAGCAACACTGAGTTACGCGAGTGATTCAAGTTCAAGTGTTTTTGTGTTGGATCGCTGTCAAACGTTTGTAGTCAATCAAATAAACATGGTAGATTATCCCGTAACAAAGTTAACTCAATAGAAAAAACTAGAGGTGAAGTATCTTCATCGGTCCTATACTAAAATATCTTTATTTCTGATGATTTTTGAACCTGAAAGTGGATACACGTTACCGTTAGTTTCCTTTGAGTTCGGTTCCGTTTGTTTTTTGCTTAGATCATGTCCTCCTACGTGAGTACGTCATCGTTCACCTGTCTACACGTGCTAAGGTCTCTGCAACCGCGCGGAAAAACATCCCCCCCCCCTAGAAAATCCAGAGATGCGAGAAGCTCTGTCACGAACAATCACTATTCGACCGATCGCCGCCACCAACACACGTAGTTTCAACGGAGGGGGGGGGGCGGCAGTGGACTCACACAAAAACGACAATCAGGGAGGCTAGTTGGACAATACTCGGCAGAATAAAAAGGCGGACAAAAGATTGGATCTCCGAGATCACACTGCAGTGGTCATCCAAAACACTTTAGGTCCCACACGAATATAGTGCTGAAAGCCGTAGACTATAAAGAGAGGCCACTATCTCCGCCAAGGAAGCTTGCAAAAGACAGTGTGGAAAAATAACCGGAAGACTGGAGACTACAGCAGGAACTGGTGTCTTTGGTAAACCGTTTCTCTTCATTGGCAAAACCCTCAATAGGTACAGCAAACAAGATTCACTTCTTTGTGAAGTCGCAGAAAACCTAATACCCAAAAGAGTAACAAAATGGACCGATGGGTATAACACTTTTGCCAAATGCTCAACCCGTCCGCAAACCACTCGACGGACCAACCAATGTCAACTCCTCCAGTCCAGTAGAAAGTAACTGAGACCCGCTCAATACCACGGAAATCACAGAACTGATTAAAAATTGAAGGACAGAAAGGCCTCCGGAGAAGATAACATCCTTCCAGAAGTACACGAAGTCTACTTATGGCCACCGATTGACAAACTGCGTACACGTTCCGGCTCCTTTCGGTGAAAGGAAGCATTTCCATCTGACTGGGGCATGCCCATTCTGCTGTCCATTCCGAAGTAAGGTGATAAATAGGCTTATGAAAACTACGGAGGGATTAGCTTGATTCAAGTAGCCGCAAAGACTTTTGGTGCTTTGCCACTGAACTGTTTCTCGGAGACAACGGGCCGAGGCACCTGCCCAAACCAAGGGGTTTTCGCCTTGGCAGAGGCTGTGTGAATCAAATCTTCACACTGCGCAGAATACTGGATCGCCGCTAATAAGTTCTAACAGCCAATGTTAGCTTGATTCGTCCACCTCCGGGCCGTCTTCGATTCCGTTGACCATGAGTCTCTTTGGACCATTGTCCAATCCGATGGGATGCTCGATAAGCTCTTAAGGCTGGTTAGGGGTACTATTTGACAACTGGTGCTAAGGTTCGTATTTATGGCGAATAATCCTGTGAGTTTGCACTCGCTACCGGGCTCAGACAGGGCTCTCCCCTCTCACCGGTACTAAGTAACTAAGCAATTGATTGGACAGTGCGTCAGCAATACACGGCTTTCCTGGAGTTCAGCTTAGTCGAGAAATTTACATTCCGAAACCTGGAGTTTTGCGGAGGATACTGTCAAACTAGGGGACTCACCCACTATGCTCCAACTATTCCTCGGGAAAATCGATTTTTCCGCGATGTCCAAGGGGCTAGAAGTAAATTCAACCAAAAAAGGAGTTCACAACCCGTCTAGGCCTGGCTATTGAACAACTATCCATCACTAACCCACCGGTCACACACGTTTCTTCATCAAAATACCCAAGCTAAACTCTGCTTCCAAACGACCAAACAAGTGATGAAGTGGTATTACGGATCGGCAGGGCCGGGAGAGCCTTCCTCGGCCAAGACGAAGTCAGTGGGCTCGCAGTGCAATCAGCTTCAGGACCGAAGTTCGTGTTCACCGTGCCGCCATCCGGCTGCAAAACCTGGCCACTACGAGCTGAGGATACCAGGAGGCTGGAGGTTCCCAACCACTGGTGCACGTGGCAAAGCCTCAAAGTCAGCTGGTGATACAGGCTGCCCCACAAAAAGATAGGGAGGCGATGCTCAGATGTTGATGCGCTCTCTCTCCTCCTCCAACGGCGACGACTGCAGTGGCTCGGCCGTACCCCTCAGCAGCCTGTGTCAGAGATAATCAAACAAAAACCCTGCTCTGCTCCTTGCCCTGGTTGGTGAAGTCGCCTTGGTAGGAAGCTCAAAACCAGGACCAGTTCGATAGAAAAAGACGAAGAGCTTCCAGGTCTTTGGTCGGTTTACGGTACCCAGCGATGGAAAGAGTGCTGGACCACGATCCGCACAGAGCTTGCCTCCAACCGCCGAGCGTGGTTAGCAGTGTTCAGTGATATCTATGGATCCGAATAATCCCCTCGCAGAAGATCGCCGATTATGAGTAAATTAAATACTGTAGCCTAGTTCGATTTAATTCACTTCAGTTCAGTGAATTTCCCATTATTCTTACACGGTCATAGCTGGTTTTTCGTTGCTACAGTATATTTACTCAAGCTGGGAATAGCAAGCGGACAACAAAAGCGTGATATTCATGTAGATAAGGATAGAGTCCGACCGTAAATTATCAAATGATTGCAGCAAGTATCCGTATTGCCAAAGTCTTCAAAGTTCCCGTAGCCAGATATCGTAAACCCCAATCCAGAAGTCCAAAAGTTTTTACGCACAGAATTACACCGGTGAAGGTTACGTAAGTTTTTGCCATGTGATAAACCCCAATAGTCTATTCTTCCCAGAAAATAATCTACATCAGGGGAGGCTGCACGGTTCAGGCCCAACGGACCTCCGTTGCCCAGGACCATACATATGACCTTAGAATTTATGATGGCGTTTTTCATTCATATTTATACAATACGGGGAGTATATCCAAGTACAAACTCCTTTAGGTTATTTGTATATTCCATCCATAAAGGAGGCTTTGGTGAGCGGCATGAAGGATTTGATTTGTACTCTAGACCATTTGTGGACTCGACGAGTTGTGGTGAATTCCAGACCAGCTTTCTGGATAGGTGACCACAGTTCATTCAGTAACCGACCACCTTGTGTTTCGTAGCTGCACCTGGTCCAATGACCTCCCCACTTGGACTAAGGCCTACGCATTTCTAGTTAACATTTTCCAAATACGTTTGCACATTTAATTTAACGATACAGCCAACAGATGTAGCACTCAGAAGAGGTTACTCATTCATCTAACGAAATCATGACGGCGAATTTCCCTCTTCTGCATCAATATGATTTCGGTCACGGTCCCGTGGAATAACCGACAAAAAACTCGAAACACCTTTCCCATTCAATATTCTCCGATTTTCGTCGAATTATTTTCACATCAGACTATCCACAAACTTCCGGTTGACTGACAATTCGCTTGGTCTGTTCTGATGACTAATATCAGTCAACGGAAGCAGTGGAGCCCGGATCAATACCTACAATTCTCGCTGAATAGAGCGTAAACAAATGAACAGATGGACTGGGACGTGTGAATCGATTGATACGGTCACATGTCTGTCACCGTGATTCTGCGGACTGAGAAGTCAAACAAAAGACTACTTGATGAATGGTATCTGATAGACAGACGGTATTCTTCAACCAGAAAAAAACTAGACTAGATTCTGCGGCGCCTATGTGAAACAAAAATACTGCTTCAGTCAATACAAAGAAAAACCTTTCCAATGGTCATTATTTCTAGATAAGGTCCTTTTTCCATGCGATATGAAAATTTGAACAGATTTCCAGACATAGTAGATGTCCAAGAGGAAGGGTGAAGCTAACAACTGATTTTTCTGTTTGTGACAAGAAAATGAGCTATCAAGTGCGAATTTGAGAAATATATCGACGACGGAAGACGTATTTTAGCACCTTAGTGGGTGCCGAAAGCATTTTTCACTCCAGCATTCATTTTCGTGTAACAGTCACCACCATTTCTTACAACTGCATGAATTTCGGAACATCGCAAGACCCATTTTCAACTAGCTCGCGTCTCCTTCTATGTACATAGCGTTTCACACCAGTGTAGTGGTTGTGGTCAATGAGAGGAAAAACGTCCGCATGATTTAGATCACGAAGTCTTACAAGTTCATGTAGGAGGACTGCTTTCCTAAGTCGCCTCTTTATCTAGTGTGCAAAAAATGGCCAGCATTCATAGTGTCTTCCTCTGCTGACTGTCTTCATCATTCGGACTGATGATGAAATTTGTTCAATCCCATTTTAGTCTTCCTGATTACCAAGGAAGCGGGATTTTGCTCAGTATTTTTTTTGCTACGGCTCTATTTGCATTTGAGAAGAGTTACTGACGATCCAGGGAGTCACGTCAAGTTCCCTCTTGGGGATTTGAGTAAGGTGACTGATCGCAGAGAGCCAGATTTTGGCCCAACGAGACTAAACTTCTGACCTCAACCCAAAGACCTGCTAAGTATTTCTTCATTCGTGGCTGCAGGCAGCCGTTGTATTTTGCTTGGTGGACTGTGGAGGCATGCAAGCCGTTAAAACTCGTCTGGGTGCAGTCTCACCGTGATGGGTTATGGATTTTCGGACTCATTAGGGCGTACTGCCGAAGACAGAATTTCAGTTAGGACAAGTCACCGACAACTACAAAAGACCCCGGTTATTAGCATGTTTTGTTTTAAGAAAGGTCAAAAATTAGACCACAGCTATTCTATATCTTGATCACCAACTCTGACCAGTGTATCAAAAGTTATCAAAACAAACGTGGACCAAATTCGACAACACAACCAAATACTTCACTTTTGATCTACGAGAGGTTTATTCCACATGTCTAAATGAACAGTCAGGATACTTGGATGTTTTAGAAAAGTTGATGAAATCAAACTATTGGATTAAGAGATTCATCGATTACCGGTTGAAATAAAGTTTGATTAGTTCACGAATATTAACAAAAACATACCATCTTGCGCGAAGCAGTGACACTTCCGGACCTAATGGATGGTATAACGCTAGGACAGAAGGTATGTAAACATAAGAAGACCTATCCAAAACCAGATGATTAATTAGCATTTTCGAAGACAACTGATGATTAGTTCAGCTCTAGTAGTAATACACGGTCTATGATGCAACATCCAGCAGTGAGTTGGTCTCTGATACCAATGGAAGAATAGTCAATTCGTGATGATAAATTGCGATTTGCCAAACTTATCAAAATTTGTTTATCTAACTAAGTACTATTCTCTGACTTTCTGCGGATGTTGTTACCTTGGTGGTGAATATTGCGCATATTTAACTTGCCAAGTATCAGAACATAACTTTATGTGGTTGAGAATATTTTACGATACGTCCAATCATAGTCATTATTCTTATAGATCCTCAAGCCGTATTTTTATCCTCGTATCGATGCTACACGATGCACTTCGAATCATGGAACAGCAACAGCACAGAGATTATCACCAAAGTGAAAATCACCGTGTATCTCTAGAATGTGTTCGCCTAAGTCATTTGTATTTTCACTGTTGTTGTTTTTTAAGGCTCCCAGTGGACAAAAATATGAGTTGCTCTGTCCAAATACTGCAAAAGTTGCACATTTCAGGAAAGACTGGTTGATGTGGTAGGCATCGTTTTGCTAATGGAGGAATCTGCGAGAGAAAAAAACGCGGTTCTGTCCACTAGTTACCGTGTTACTCCAGTTTTTCGGTTCCCAGGCAGAAAATAATTGGACATCAAGATCCCAACCAAATTCGTCCAACAGTCGGTGCTTCGGTTGCACTTCATGGATTAGCCCATGACACTGGCAGTACAAAAGTGGTATGCACCTTGTTTTCCACACCAATTAATTTGCAAATTTATGGGAAACACGAAGTCTGGATGTATTTTCTCTTCTCCTTGTTCACCTCTCCGCCGGTCCGTGTGCACCGATGCGAAGCAGAAATTGACTAAAATGTCAGGCCGCCTACTGTTCGCAAAGCAGAATTAAATTGAAGCTATTCCAAGTGGTAAAAGTCTGAACAGTCCCACGGTATGTTATGTGTAGTACCAGCCGCAGGTCTCTTCGGAGCCGGGAAGCAGCGAGAGATCCGGCCGTCGGTCCACACAACGGGATATCATGGCAGCGGTATGGGTATCACAGTCGTGGCCAACATCTTTTCCTGGCCTGTTTAATACAACCGAAAGGCCGTGTTAGTTTGTGTGTGATCAGTTTGTAAAATTTTTTCCGACGAAATAAGGAGAACAGAACTGGTGTATTCCCGAACTGGATTGTTAATAATTGCAGCTTCTCACATGTGAGTATATAACCGATAGGCACATTCATGAATTAATTTAAACTCCATGACCCATGATAAAGAGAGGGAAAAATCTGACCAATTGATATAGAAGGTGATTGGGGGGGGGGGTGGATCTTCGGTCATCTCTGACAAAGTACGGCAATAGATTCACCGCACAAAAAGAAGCACTACTTAGTAAATATCAAAGTTTATTTGAGCGGAGCACGACAAACTCAGAAATTTGATCGGTTGATCAGTCAACGAATATCGCAGTAAGTGGGCGTGTGATTCATCCAGTCAACCAACCAATCAGTCAGTCATTCGGTCGATAAAACAACACGACGACATAGCCCATCGCATGCCCTTATCCGAAGGAGGTTTAGTCGAAATGAATTTCACAAACGTTTACCACGGATCCTCTTTATTCTCTCGGAAACAATAAAACGGAGATTGAGACAAAAGTGTGTCTGTGACCTGACGGGAAATCAAATCAGTAGGACACACCATGCACTGTAGTCTAAAGGAAGTTCGCTTCAGTTCAGAGTATTTGCTGTTTGTGCGCATTCAAGGGAACTATCATTTTTCGCTTGGAGTTACTGTAACGTGACTGTCATACTCCTATTGACTGTCATGTGCAAATAAGATGAGCTTTGTATAATTTCTATTTCATCCCAAACATTTCCTAGACATTAGCCCATATTCCAACAAGGTCTCTAGTAAGCTGAGGGTCACACATGATCTACACACGGACTTCTGAAGGCACTGTCACCGACATTTACGCCTATCACCAATAATACCCCCCCCCCTTATCAAAACTGTTGGGAGTTTTCGTTCTTCATAAAAAGGATAATTGGGAAGCGGAGTTGTCAATCATTCAGTGGCATCCACATTCAGAACCAACTGGCCCGACTTTTTATCTACCAGTTGTGCCAATTTGGTTCACTCTGGTGAAACAATCACCCAGTCTCGATAGCGGTGATCCCCACTAGAAAACTTAATCAAAATCAAACATATGACAAGTGGAAAAATTAAGAAAAAGATCGGAATAATTAGTTTCACGTACGTAAAGAAAGTCTTTAAGCACAAAAGTGTCATCGGATTATCAACCCGGTGCGGTTAAATAGCCCCATGTTTTGATAGCTGCTGAGATTAGTGTTTACATCGTGCCATAATCACCTTTAATTTGGTTTTCTTGTGTTTGCGCCGAATTCGTTTTTTTCTTGACTGGCCTCACTTTGGCTCTGTGCTCGACAAAGCTAGCTCAAAAAGGAGGCTACGTACTCATATCGAGCACTGTATTTAACCACTAATTGCAAAATTTTGTTATGAAAATATGGAGCCTAACACGTCCTGCATGCTCAAATTCCATGATCAAATATGTTATCCGTTTCTGTCACCTCATGGACCGGTCATCGTTATACATCTTCCAACTACAACCCACCAAACAGAATAGCACACGAAAGGAGTCTATCCGGGAATAAGCGCAGCACATTCCAAATTGAGTCAAGCCAGAGGAATTCTGGAGTTCGAACTAGCCAGTCTTTTGGTGTACCTAAAATTCCTCTCTGTCGAAACGCAAAGATACTTGACAGCAGTTTTAATTAAAACTAGCGAATGAGATGATTAGGAATTATAGAATTCTTCATGTTTGATTTTCAAATACTTATTTTTCCTGTGTTTGATGTCAGTGAGCAACCACACGGCCTACCTGAACAAGGAAAAAATAACCCAGGAGATCAGTCGAATGACTCAAGACGGATAAACAAACCGGCACACCTCCACTCATGCAAGTGGCTCAAGGAACAGGGTGATTATGGAAAAAATACCCTGTGAACTAGTCAGAGAAAAAACTCAATCAGTCAGACCAGAAAAAGTAGCAGTCCTACTGAACGTGGAGGGTTGGAACTAATCTATTTTCACTCCAAATACTGTCTCGTTTTTTCACACTAGTACAGTCTCCTTCGATCTGCTGTTCTGCCACTCTTCTCACTCAAGTTTGCGGGATCGTACGAAAGAAGTTGCAACGGAAATCGATTGCACAGTCTGTCCGTAGAAATATCGCAGGATGAAAATGCGAGGGATGAACAACAATTTGACGCCGGGTTTAACAAGAGTGGACGCATATTTTTCGAAACCCGTCAGGTCAGTTTCAATATAGCAACTACTGTCAATCATACAAAAATAAGACGGACAGTTTCGTGCATCTGACATATGAATGTGCGCCGTAGTGTTGAAAAAATGTACTTCTGAAAGGTGGAAACAAGCATGCAATCCATACGTCATGTGGACTTTTATCTACAAACTCTCAGTCATCCCAACTGCACCTGTCCCTCGATTCTGTATTTTTACTGAAATTTGCTAATTTGAATCAGTTTCAGGTAATAATGGTTAGAATTTTTATCCTTATGATGCAGTCGTTTTTATCATCACTCACAGTCACCTTTTCCTACTAGATAGTCAACACATTGTGAACTTTTTCTCCACAATCTATACTACCAAAGCTACTGAAATATTTTTCGACCTTTAAGTTGCAACACTGAAATATTCCTGTCCCGAAAAGCATGTGAATAATGAAAGCTTACGTATGGTGTTTTCTGTAGACAGTGATCTCTGTTATATGTAAACAGGTATGGTTCTTATAGATTTTTGGTCTTCCAGTGATACTCGCGCAATGGACGGGTATGTTCCGCTGCCCCAAAAGTTCATTGTACTATACGGGAAGGAAAACCTCAACCCCAGCCTGCGATTTAGAGTAAAAAACCACATAAGGACCCAATAGTTCACGACGCCAACTTACTGTACACCATCAAACTGACGGATGATACCGTGATCGAACCTCTTAAATATGAGCCGATATGTAAACTCTATAAACCATGCGATCATCAGCGGTAGGTTTTCATTAAAAACTTTTGATTGAAATCTTTGAGTGGGACAAGTATGTAGGAATAGAAATCCCCCATGTCATTCATATATGCACAACAGTTGGAAATGTGTGCTAAATTTAAACGATAAATCAGCAGCTAGCTTATTTTTGTCCACTACGGGACATGGAAATTCACTAATTATGGATTAGGGAAGCGAATAAATATGAAACAGTCAACCAGCAGAACGTCGAACGTTTGTCTAAATATTCGAGCAACTCTATAGAAAATCGATGAGAATAAATGCCAGTAACCTAGTGAAAAGTTTGGCTAGGCAGGATTTTGTGTGGATTCTAGCACTTTCTCAGATTAGGAATGTGAAGGGTAAAACGATGCGGTTTCTCAGGCTAGGTCTGTCTGCGGGAAGGCTATTGGGAATAGTGAATAATAAGGACTTACAAGTATCTAAAGAATTCTACTCTCGAAAGGAACAGGGCGTTTGCAATAATGGACCGATCGCTTCTGGGTAGAAGCCTTTGTCGGCTAGGTACAGAAGCATTGGAAACATTTTTATCAGTTTAAAGCCATGATACATGGAGAACGGAAACGGGTTCAGTATTTGACCATCTCCTATGGGTTATTTTGAGCCTGAAACGATTGAAGATCGTTTGATGAAAAATGGCATTCTTATTGTTTCGCGATGAAAACGGAACGCAACTGGCATTCGCGTAATACGTTTAGGCACACAACGACTTGATGCTCCAAATTTCGCAAATTTGTTGGTAGTCAAAAGCGACATTTCCGGGAACTTTCGGTGTAGACAGTCCACTAATGGCCCGAAATGTAAAGCAATATTAAAGATTAAAAGTTAACGGTATTCTGGGCCGTAGACTGAGTCACTCATCAAATTGTGCGCTTCACAAAATCTGATTGATCGAGTCTTTGTTTTCCTAAATAAATTATTCTCTCTCGCTTCTGCACAGAACTAATTGTAAAAGAAGATAGGTGAAATTCTTGGTTCCTTTTCGATCCTCCTTAATCGAATGGAACAGAATCACTGCAAAGCTGTTATTGTCAATTGTTTCGAATCATGGACTGCAGTAAAGATTCATCAAATATCATCTCATCAATTGGTTGCCATCAGAGGTAAGTACCCATGGATATGATTTTCTGTGCACGATCGGAACAATGCTTGTGGAAACGATTGCTGCAATAACATCGAAAATCATGTCGTTCTCAAGAGCACTTAATTTATAGCTGCAAAGTGTTTCTCAAGAATTTTCAACAGTGATATGCTTTCGAATCTAAAAACGAAGAATCAATAATGCAACCAAATGCTCAAGCTTTCTGATTTGACTTTCAGTGGTCTGCTTTTATTTGTATTGCACACTTGCACACAAGAGCAATGTAAGTAGAATACCCAATAGCCACAAAGGCCCACTGTACTGTAGTCGTAACTGACAACCAAAAACCGTAGGGCTTGCTTTGGAGGAACACCTACATTCTCAAAAGGTCAAGCATGATAACGGGTGTCAAATGGTTTACTTTCATCAAATTCTTGTCATCTATACTTTGAGGGAAATCTGTGCACAAGTCGTAGGATTTTGGATAAGAATATTTTGTTGGTAGTTTACTCGGAATGACCAGATCGTCACACTTATATGCAGTGAACGAAAGGAACGACTACAAACCCAGGTCCATTATTCCGCGATTTCGGAGAACAGTCATTATTTGAAAAACGTGATAGCTTTATCTCAGTTTGCACTGATGCATACCATTCAGCATATTGTCTTAGGAAAGATGTAAAACTTGTCAACTTTTCTACAAACTGAGTTAGAAAATAAATAGTAAAAATGTTTCTTATTTGCCAAACGCTATTGTGTTAACACTGGTTAGTCACGAAAAACTAGGCGTGAGGTATATTTACTCAATAAAACAAGTCCTCTGATATGATATATTTCTGCAAATAATTGTGAACGAGAGGGAAAATTTGTTTCAAGATTGACTGAAGCTGAGAATAAAGAACAGCAAAAATCAGGGAAGATTTTGCAACATGGAGATTTGATATTTACTTGTGTACATCGTGGAATTACCTTCCAGTAGTGTGTAGATTTGGTGATATTTTGCTTAGCTGACTGCCCTATAGGTTCCACCTCACATACACAAACCTCAGGTTATTCGATCAAATCTGCACTCAGAAGCATCAAACTTAAGTTTCACTCGTGTTAGAGCTAACCATTATGGCATATCCTCCACCACACTCAATGTTTGAACCTGGACCTCTTCTCTTTGAAGGCATTGCCACTACCTCTTCAGGGAGAAAAAGCCCGGGTTCAAACCCCAAGTGTGGAGGGGGATACCCCACTGGTGAGCTCTAATACGAGTGAAACACCAGTTTAGTGATTCCAAGTGCACCGTTGATCGGATCACCTAAGCTTTGTGCGCGAAAGCTGGAATCCAAAAGATTAGTCAACCAGGCTAAGAATATCTATTTATTCCATCCTCTATAAAACTGTTTAAGATCTAGGATTATTTTGTTTAAGGAAATCCTAGGTTTACAAATAATATTTACAGATAACACGAGCAACAGGCCAACTCCACCCAGTGGAACTTTTGATTTTCAATTTCAAACTGGTTGCTTATTGCTCTTGCATGCAATTGTACACATCGAAGTAAGCGACAGATTTTATTTGTTCACTGAAAAGATTCGTCTTGTTACACCAGCCCTTAACTCACATTGAACATTTGACAACTTTATCTTTCATCATTGACTACGGAGTGCGTATCCATCGAACTCTACTTGAGATTCGAACAGGAGACGCATGATTATTATTCGTAATCATTAGAACTAGAATAGCCAATTACATCATTTTCAAAGTCTCATAGTCATACAAAAGAAGTGGATATGTGGCCCCACATACTGAATGCAATGGACACAGTAGGTAAGTGTTTATTGTTCGCTAACACAGCGTTATCGAAAAAGATGGTATCCAGTTGACTTTTCGGCTACCGCGGGTAACCTTTCTCTAGTCCATTTCGCAATCGAATGGACACAGCTTCGGTATTTAATGGTAGGGAGGGGAATTAAACGCACGAATGGTGATCCTACTGCATTGTGTGAACTGAAGGTTTTCTCTCGTAGGAGTAGTGTGGCATTGTATCTGGATGACGGGAAAAAATATCCCCGGAAGCACACTACAGGTTTCACGGTTATTGCCGCTCATTAGGTATGTGTACCCGGTACTCTTCCACCCAATCATCCCTATAATTGAGCAATCCATAGTTGGTTTCCAACTGTGATCTTGTTTGACTCGAATGGAGCGTGCATGGATGGGGAGTCCATTTTTAGAATCACACGGTGATTATTGGATGTGTTATATACTGCTCTACTAACTCTAGTAAGAAAAGCTTTCCATCTTCGGATCTTCTCATTTTACTGCAAAAAAACAAACAGTTTATATGGGACATTAGGTGACCACAGTCCAAACTATGGAATGCAGAGCATTGGTCCAGAAGGCTTCTCATGATTGGATTTTCTGACCGGCTCTTTTGGTTACGTTCCCGATTGGCTGATTTCCTCCGGGTCAGTTCAAACAACTGCTAATCGCTAATTGACTGATTTTGTCGAGTCCGGTTATTAAAACGATTGGCCTCTGATTGGTTGATCCCGTTCTGTTTGGTGGCAGCGACTAATGCCGGCTGATTGGATGAGTTCGTTTCGTTTCGTCACACACTGATTGGGCAATCGAGCCACTCAGCTGACCTTAGCTTTGAGGCTGACAATGACTTACCGTCTGCCAGCCAATACCCTCACATAATTCATGCCAGCCGCCAATGTGTATGGTAATATTTTGGTATAAAAGTGACCACATCACAATGACGTGCTTTTAAACGTAAATATGTGAAAGAGCAATCAGAGACGAGCTGCTGCCCTTCAAGAGTGGTTATATGGGTTTCAATGACAACTTCTATTTTCAAAGAGACTAGTCGAAATCACCGTGGAAGCAATGCTTCTCTTAGTGCTTCTCTTAGAGCATGAAAGCTGTGGATGGGGCATGACCCATTGCACTTTTAGGAATAACCGAAAACCTGTATCATCCATGGAATTTTCAGTGGGGAAATAAGTAATTCCCAAACAGGTCAAAGGTTGCAACAGGCCGGATGACGGTGGATTATTGTCAACCACCGAAGTGATCAGCAGTGGCCAAATGAGGACCCCCAACTTCCGAAGAGGTGAGAAAATATCCTATTATATTTGACGACAACAACTCGGCCGGGGGGCATACGCGCAGTCATAGAAATAAAAAAGCAAAATCACGTGACAACCATTGCAAACGAAATATGAGTGAGAATATTGTAACCTTTTAACTCTACAAAGAACTTAGTGGACTCGAATAAAATAGGATATATTGTGAGGTGATGAGAATTCGAAGCATTTTGATGTTCACGACACTGGTGTATGGATGAGCTGGAACAGTGTGTCTATATGCGTACGCAGGTATGTATGTATGTGCGTAGTATGTATGCACGTGTGTATGTAGTGTTTTTTGTTTATTTGTTTTGTGAGTGTGTATGTGGTTTACTATCACATTTTCAAGTCAAATCAAGTAATTACTTTATGCACTCCGAGGGATGAACATCCAACCATCACATAACACTGCAAGAGGCCTCAAAAAATAAAAATCATTTAGTGCGAAATAAAACTGAACACCGGGTAATAGGAAGTGAGCCTCAGTGTTATTCCTAATGATGTTTTGGTGCTGATGTGACAGAAGCTCGATTATGCAAACACCTTGACACTTAGGGAATACTAGAATTGTTGTGCACCCTAGTACGTGTATAAAGATGTTTGTATTGAAAACGAGTGAAAGAAGTGTATGAGCATTTCATTTGGTCTTAGTGAAGAGGATGGGCATTGCCAGTGAGAATATTTGTAAACAGCGTTTTCCAACCCTTTCTATGTGTTGATGTGAGAAAGTGAGTGAAATGCCGTCGGGATATGTCACTAGCAGATGATTAAATCTTAGGGGATATAGCAATGAACTTGTAGTTTTTTGACAACAGGCCAGCAATGATGACAGGTGAAGTTTATATATACCCAGTGAGGTAGGACACACGAGAATCCAAAGTCTTTGATATGATAAGTGGATGCGGAGTGGAATATGATGCGTGGAAGATAGAAAGACAAGCGTCTAATTTTCACAAAAATGGAACCAACATGATTGGATCAAGTGAAGTTACGGTCGAGCAGCACCCCGAGTTACTTCACCGAATCAATGTGATTCAGCCGTTACTCATTTTTTGTAATGGGAGTGCAGTCCTTCTGAAAATTAGACTGTTTGCTACCGTCCAAATGGGAAAATACAGTGACACCACAATTGACTAGGTTAAGGCCTAAATTGTGAGCATGGGACCAATCTGAAATGTGAGTGATGCCACTTTTGAGGGTAGGAAGTGTAGAATAAAAAGCATACGGCCTACCGAACATGACACAATCCGCATATTTGATGAGAAGCATGTTTCCGTGTACAGAAATAATATAAATGTTCAAAGAAAATAAGAATGGGGACAATTTGGCCCCTTCGAACATGCCACGGGTAGCGGTAATAAGAAGAGGTTTTGCTCATAATACGAGAGAGTTGCTAGCGATTAAGAGAGTAATCTGCCCCAAAAGGAAATAAGTGAAGGCTCAACATTAAAGAGGTCGATAAAGGAAAGCAGCTTGTTCTTGTCGACGTGGTTGAATGCATCAACGCAGTCTATGAAGCATTTTCTTGCCGCTTTTCTCTTCCTGTCAAGTTTGCACAGAATGTGAAGTATCAAGATGACGAGAGCATCGAGCGTGGAGCGTGATTGTCGGTAACCAATCTAATTAGGATCGAAAAAAGTGAAGATTTTGTTCAATTTTTTGAGAATCAACTTTTCGAACACTTGAAGAGAAGGAAGTGCAAGCAATGGAACAGAATTTCGAGGAACCATTTTTAAAGATCAGAAGCATGGATATTTCCTCCAACAGTCTGGGATATATTCCTTTTCAAAAGTCTTTGGCTGGAAAGATCAGAAAAAACACGGCTGAAGATAACTGCATACCCCTTGAGCTTTCGGAGTGAATCTGTTTTCTATTGGCAGCAAGAGAGATCGTTTGAAGGTGAAAACGAGGTGCCAATTAGTGGTGCTGATTATTCCTTGCCCTATTCTGGATCCACTTGTTATAGATTTGGCTGATAGATCTCCTTGAAATGAAACCGACGAGAAATTGGGCTTCATTTTTATTATTGAATAAACCTGGAAAGATACTTGTCTGTTTTGAACGTCTCTGACTTTGTCTGGCTTACGCCTGATTGCGAATATATACTCCGATTTTGCCTAAGTTTGCATCGGGTAACAGCCTTCTTCCACTCCACTGGGACCAAGCTATGACGCACTGTCCTACCCGTGTTGTTCTTCTGCCAATACCAAGTCAGATCGATCTATCGAAACAACGAGAGAAAAATCAGGCTGTCAAATTGCTGGATTTGTTACAAAAATGCTCGTCCAATGCTGTCTAGAGCTGCTATACACTGATTTATCCAATACGACCTAAGTAAACGCTTGAAATGAGTTATCAAAACGAAATGTTTTCATGTTATAAGCTGTTTCATGAACTGAAGACTTCATGTGCCGATTCAATTTTGAGAGTTTTTCAATAAAAGTATAGGCGACCAAAATTTGCAATGATTTTATGGGGGTTTGTAAGCCGGTTGAAATGAAAACTCATTTGCATTCTTTGTTATGTGTTGGGCAACGACCTAACAATAACTCCTGCTAGCTGGTTTGAAGCACCACTGTACATTCGCTATAAAAATTGTATGACATAATGCGCAGTGATCATGAGGGCGCGAAATATCGCTGCTAAAATTTCTTACCAGGTCTCCCAATTCTGTCATATTGATTAGGCAAATGGTATTTGGACTTTAGAACTTTCGGGGAGAATGGTTGACAAGACATCCAGGTCTGGTCATAATACCGGAAAGGTTCAGTCCGTTGTGCGATTAAAGACCCCCTATTTTGGTCTTCGTCAACTGGTATATTATAAAACAGGTTGCACGCAGCTGATCACTTAGCTACAATGGGTCGTCAGTTCCATTGGAAAATTGGAAATAATGCAACTGACTTTTTTTATTCCGACCGTGCTTCGCGAACAGTGTCGTTTTTGACGCAACCGGGTTATTGTCGCTCCTAACCACGTGAGTTTGAACAACTTTGTAAGTCATTTACATAATAACGGACCGAAATCTTTTAAAACTTCTGATATGTTACCGGTCAGGCTGCGCATATTGTGAATGCTTATAATAAAGGCACGGTTAAGCTCAAATGGCTAGAGGCAGGACACAGATGAACTTTCAAAAAAGGCACGGTACCACAACTTAGCCTTTGAGTAAGTCTTATCGGAAGATAGTCAGGCAATCTTTGATCTTCACCGGGAAAATCTGAGGACCTTTCAGCACTTACCAGGATCGAGGAGTAAAAGCTTTTTGCGTTTGCGGCATGACAGAACTCGGTGGTCCGGTCGTAGTGGCTTCATTTACAAAAGCATAGATCTACTGCTCGTATTAGTTGTTCAGCTTAACTGAGAATAACTGAAGTTTCATGGATCTGCATACAGCCAAATACAATGGATGGAATAAGAAATCCGGTTCAGATGGCAAATTTCCATGGCAAAATAAGCTTCTTTACAGATGTTCAGGCACTGGAAAGGTTCCTCGGATCCGTAGGTCAATGGAGGTATCCCGTAACCGACTTGTGGCACTTAAATTTTGAAGCTCCAGAAATCCAAACGAAGCCGGTAAAACACTTCTCTACAGTGTACGCCGTAGCGGAAAAAGTTGGAGCATACTTAGCACCCCCCCCCCTCCAGGCACCGGCTCCAGGTCAAGAATATGAAACCGTTGTATCTACTGGTAACCTTGACTGTATGATTTCTGTAACAGTTGTTGGCTCACACGTCTGTAGGCTGATTTGCGATTACTTGGTAATCCGTCATATGTTCCATGTACCATAGGTAAAATCATTTCACCTCTTTCTTTCAATATTAGCGCTTCCCTATAGAGTTCAATATTCTCCCATACTTTTCTTATTCACGTCAAAATATTCCTTCATTGGAATTAAACATACCAACAACACAACAATTGGGCATAAACGCCTATTCCAAAACGACCAACAAGAAATCGTAAACAGTTATTTTTCCCCACCCAAAATAGTGAATACTTTCAAGTATCTTAACTAATCATGTTCAACACTGCGGGGCCTTTGAATCTGGCCGAGCTGTTCCATCTCGATCGGAAAGTGTATCACATGACCACACACGCTTTATCTGGTTTCCTGCCTTCTTCACTTTGATTACCACAACACATGTTATGTCAGTAAAGTAATGCCTAATTCACTTGAAAACTCCCTTGGCCCATTGAAAAACTTCAAGAAAATGAACCCATGTCGGAACTGATCTTTTCTGGGCATATGGTACGCAATAAAAGGAAAATAATTTTATAAAACTCAAAGCTTCCCCAAGGAAACACTGTGTGGGCTGGAAAGTAGCTCTTAGCAAAGAATATATTCGTACCTTGTGTCCACTTCTTGTAATCAGACCGAATGTCCGATCTGTACTGAGCAATTTCTCGAAGCTGTCGAGCTTTGTTGGGACAAGGGAATACTCTCACTCCGGAGTTATCCTTCTGGAAGTAACGTGACTTCACATTGATATTCACAATGAAATATATGGACTTGATTATTTCACTAGATGTCACAAAGATCACTCTGGTACATATCGCAAACATGATGGCATAGTTATCGCATTCGTAAACAACTGTTGGTGTAAACAAGCCAGGACTCCTTTATCTATTCTACAGTTTTCGGTAACTGCCCCATACACGAAAGCAAACCCAAGTTTTTAGGCCATTATCACTCGCTGCTGCCATTAATGTGTATATATTTCGCATAAATGTTTCACGACATACTACCTATAATTCGTTGACTCAATTTCACAAAATTTTGGTAAACATTGCGGACGCTTCATTGTGTATATTTTCTGCCAATCTCAGTCGTTTTGATGTGATCTTTCCTTATCCGTCTGGTTTGACAAAAAATGTTACTCTCCCAACAGGATTGGAAGCTTTTCTGGACTTTCTTTTAGTTAACTGCCCATGTCTTCCTTCCACCTCCAGTCGCTAGCCACTGGGTTCCTCTGACCACGCAATAGTCAGAACTTCACCGAAGATCTATAGCCATACCAACCACACATACTTCACACAAGACCGTGAGCGACCAATTCTCAATAGGCAGATCTGTCCTGAAAACACTTTAAAGCTATGGGAAATGGCTGCTCATACAGATTTCTCTTTATTCTCAGACGTGGGTTTTCGGTCTGCTAGGGCCGTCCCATAGGCTGTTCGCGTTCCCGCTTCAATCTTTACTGCCCAGCAGAAAATCCGTATTTTTACTCTGATATTCTGTCATCTTCCCACCTATAGCAGGTTCGTCGCAAGAAGGAAACAGCCTCAAGCACCGCAATCTCTTAGCCTTGAAGGTGGTAGCAAATTTATTCGAGATTAGGCTATACCACCTCAGTTACTTCTACGAGCTGGCTTCTGTCACGCCTCAAACGCAAAAAGCTTTTACTCCTCGATCCTGGTAAGTGCTGAAAGGTCCTCAGATTTTCCCGGTGAAGATCAAAGATTGCCTGACTATCTTCCGATAAGACTTACTCAAAGGCTAAGTTGTGGTACCGTGCCTTTTTTGAAAGTTCATCTGTGTCCTGCCTCTAGCCATTTGAGCTTAACCGTGCCTTTATTATAAGCATTCACAATATGCGCAGCCTGACCGGTAACATATCAGAAGTTTTAAAAGATTTCGGTCCGTTATTATGTAAATGACTTACAAAGTTGTTCAAACTCACGTGGTTAGGAGCGACAATAACCCGGTTGCGTCAAAAACGGCACTGTTCGCGAAGCACGGTCGGAATAAAAAAAGTCAGTTGCATTATTTCCAATTTTCCAATGGAACTGACGACCCATTGTAGCTAAGTGATCAGCTGCGTGCAACCTGTTTTATAATATACCAGTTGACGAAGACCAAAATAGGGGGTCTTTAATCGCACAACGGACTGAACCTTTCCGGTATTATGACCAGACCTGGATGTCTTGTCAACCATTCTCCCCGAAAGTTCTAAAGTCCAAATACCATTTGCCTAATCAATATGACAGAATTGGGAGACCTGGTAAGAAATTTTAGCAGCGATATTTCGCGCCCTCATGATCACTGCGCATTATGTCATACAATTTTTATAGCGAATGTACAGTGGTGCTTCAAACCAGCTAGCAGGAGTTATTGTTAGGTCGTTGCCCAACACATAACAAAGAATGCAAATGAGTTTTCATTTCAACCGGCTTACAAACCCCCATAAAATCATTGCAAATTTTGGTCGCCTATACTTTTATTGAAAAACTCTCAAAATTGAATCGGCACATGAAGTCTTCATAGAATGTACCCATCAGTTCATGAAACAGCTTATAACATGAAAACATTTCGTTTTGATAACTCATTTCAAGCGTTTACTTAGGTCGTATTGGATAAATCAGTGTATAGCAGCTCTAGACAGCATTGGACGAGCATTTTTGTAACAAATCCAGCAATTTGACAGCCTGATTTTTCTCTCGTTGTTTCGATAGATCGATCTGACTTGGTATTGGCAGAAGAACAACACGGGTAGGACAGTGCGTCATAGCTTGGTCCCAGTGGAGTGGAAGAAGGCTGTTACCCGATGCAAACTTAGGCAAAATCGGAGTATATATTCGCAATCAGGCGTAAGCCAGACAAAGTCAGAGACGTTCAAAACAGACAAGTATCTTTCCAGGTTTATTCAATAATAAAAATGAAGCCCAATTTCTCGTCGGTTTCATTTCAAGGAGATCTATCAGCCAAATCTATAACAAGTGGATCCAGAATAGGGCAAGGAATAATCAGCACCACTAATTGGCACCTCGTTTTCACCTTCAAACGATCTCTCTTGCTGCCAATAGAAAACAGATTCACTCCGAAAGCTCAAGGGGTATGCAGTTATCTTCAGCCGTGTTTTTTCTGATCTTTCCAGCCAAAGACTTTTGAAAAGGAATATATCCCAGACTGTTGGAGGAAATATCCATGCTTCTGATCTTTAAAAATGGTTCCTCGAAATTCTGTTCCATTGCTTGCACTTCCTTCTCTTCAAGTGTTCGAAAAGTTGATTCTCAAAAAATTGAACAAAATCTTCACTTTTTTCGATCCTAATTAGATTGGTTACCGACAATCACGCTCCACGCTCGATGCTCTCGTCATCTTGATACTTCACATTCTGTGCAAACTTGACAGGAAGAGAAAAGCGGCAAGAAAATGCTTCATAGACTGCGTTGATGCATTCAACCACGTCGACAAGAACAAGCTGCTTTCCTTTATCGACCTCTTTAATGTTGAGCCTTCACTTATTTCCTTTTGGGGCAGATTACTCTCTTAATCGCTAGCAACTCTCTCGTATTATGAGCAAAACCTCTTCTTATTACCGCTACCCGTGGCATGTTCGAAGGGGCCAAATTGTCCCCATTCTTATTTTCTTTGAACATTTATATTATTTCTGTACACGGAAACATGCTTCTCATCAAATATGCGGATTGTGTCATGTTCGGTAGGCCGTATGCTTTTTATTCTACACTTCCTACCCTCAAAAGTGGCATCACTCACATTTCAGATTGGTCCCATGCTCACAATTTAGGCCTTAACCTAGTCAATTGTGGTGTCACTGTATTTTCCCATTTGGACGGTAGCAAACAGTCTAATTTTCAGAAGGACTGCACTCCCATTACAAAAAATGAGTAACGGCTGAATCACATTGATTCGGTGAAGTAACTCGGGGTGCTGCTCGACCGTAACTTCACTTGATCCAATCATGTTGGTTCCATTTTTGTGAAAATTAGACGCTTGTCTTTCTATCTTCCACGCATCATATTCCACTCCGCATCCACTTATCATATCAAAGACTTTGGATTCTCGTGTGTCCTACCTCACTGGGTATATATAAACTTCACCTGTCATCATTGCTGGCCTGTTGTCAAAAAACTACAAGTTCATTGCTATATCCCCTAAGATTTAATCATCTGCTAGTGACATATCCCGACGGCATTTCACTCACTTTCTCACATCAACACATAGAAAGGGTTGGAAAACGCTGTTTACAAATATTCTCACTGGCAATGCCCATCCTCTTCACTAAGACCAAATGAAATGCTCATACACTTCTTTCACTCGTTTTCAATACAAACATCTTTATACACGTACTAGGGTGCACAACAATTCTAGTATTCCCTAAGTGTCAAGGTGTTTGCATAATCGAGCTTCTGTCACATCAGCACCAAAACATCATTAGGAATAACACTGAGGCTCACTTCCTATTACCCGGTGTTCAGTTTTATTTCGCACTAAATGATTTTTATTTTTTGAGGCCTCTTGCAGTGTTATGTGATGGTTGGATGTTCATCCCTCGGAGTGCATAAAGTAATTACTTGATTTGACTTGAAAATGTGATAGTAAACCACATACACACTCACAAAACAAATAAACAAAAAACACTACATACACACGTGCATACATACTACGCACATACATACATACCTGCGTACGCATATAGACACACTGTTCCAGCTCATCCATACACCAGTGTCGTGAACATCAAAATGCTTCGAATTCTCATCACCTCACAATATATCCTATTTTATTCGAGTCCACTAAGTTCTTTGTAGAGTTAAAAGGTTACAATATTCTCACTCATATTTCGTTTGCAATGGTTGTCACGTGATTTTGCTTTTTTATTTCTATGACTGCGCGTATGCCCCCCGGCCGAGTTGTTGTCGTCAAATATAATAGGATATTTTCTCACCTCTTCGGAAGTTGGGGGTCCTCATTTGGCCACTGCTGATCACTTCGGTGGTTGACAATAATCCACCGTCATCCGGCCTGTTGCAACCTTTGACCTGTTTGGGAATTACTTATTTCCCCACTGAAAATTCCATGGATGATACAGGTTTTCGGTTATTCCTAAAAGTGCAATGGGTCATGCCCCATCCACAGCTTTCATGCTCTAAGAGAAGCACTAAGAGAAGCATTGCTTCCACGGTGATTTCGACTAGTCTCTTTGAAAATAGAAGTTGTCATTGAAACCCATATAACCACTCTTGAAGGGCAGCAGCTCGTCTCTGATTGCTCTTTCACATATTTACGTTTAAAAGCACGTCATTGTGATGTGGTCACTTTTATACCAAAATATTACCATACACATTGGCGGCTGGCATGAATTATGTGAGGGTATTGGCTGGCAGACGGTAAGTCATTGTCAGCCTCAAAGCTAAGGTCAGCTGAGTGGCTCGATTGCCCAATCAGTGTGTGACGAAACGAAACGAACTCATCCAATCAGCCGGCATTAGTCGCTGCCACCAAACAGAACGGGATCAACCAATCAGAGGCCAATCGTTTTAATAACCGGACTCGACAAAATCAGTCAATTAGCGATTAGCAGTTGTTTGAACTGACCCGGAGGAAATCAGCCAATCGGGAACGTAACCAAAAGAGCCGGTCAGAAAATCCAATCATGAGAAGCCTTCTGGACCAATGCTCTGCATTCCATAGTTTGGACTGTGGTCACCTAATGTCCCATATAAACTGTTTGTTTTTTTGCAGTAAAATGAGAAGATCCGAAGATGGAAAGCTTTTCTTACTAGAGTTAGTAGAGCAGTATATAACACATCCAATAATCACCGTGTGATTCTAAAAATGGACTCCCCATCCATGCACGCTCCATTCGAGTCAAACAAGATCACAGTTGGAAACCAACTATGGATTGCTCAATTATAGGGATGATTGGGTGGAAGAGTACCGGGTACACATACCTAATGAGCGGCAATAACCGTGAAACCTGTAGTGTGCTTCCGGGGATATTTTTTCCCGTCATCCAGATACAATGCCACACTACTCCTACGAGAGAAAACCTTCAGTTCACACAATGCAGTAGGATCACCATTCGTGCGTTTAATTCCCCTCCCTACCATTAAATACCGAAGCTGTGTCCATTCGATTGCGAAATGGACTAGAGAAAGGTTACCCGCGGTAGCCGAAAAGTCAACTGGATACCATCTTTTTCGATAACGCTGTGTTAGCGAACAATAAACACTTACCTACTGTGTCCATTGCATTCAGTATGTGGGGCCACATATCCACTTCTTTTGTATGACTATGAGACTTTGAAAATGATGTAATTGGCTATTCTAGTTCTAATGATTACGAATAATAATCATGCGTCTCCTGTTCGAATCTCAAGTAGAGTTCGATGGATACGCACTCCGTAGTCAATGATGAAAGATAAAGTTGTCAAATGTTCAATGTGAGTTAAGGGCTGGTGTAACAAGACGAATCTTTTCAGTGAACAAATAAAATCTGTCGCTTACTTCGATGTGTACAATTGCATGCAAGAGCAATAAGCAACCAGTTTGAAATTGAAAATCAAAAGTTCCACTGGGTGGAGTTGGCCTGTTGCTCGTGTTATCTGTAAATATTATTTGTAAACCTAGGATTTCCTTAAACAAAATAATCCTAGATCTTAAACAGTTTTATAGAGGATGGAATAAATAGATATTCTTAGCCTGGTTGACTAATCTTTTGGATTCCAGCTTTCGCGCACAAAGCTTAGGTGATCCGATCAACGGTGCACTTGGAATCACTAAACTGGTGTTTCACTCGTATTAGAGCTCACCAGTGGGGTATCCCCCTCCACACTTGGGGTTTGAACCCGGGCTTTTTCTCCCTGAAGAGGTAGTGGCAATGCCTTCAAAGAGAAGAGGTCCAGGTTCAAACATTGAGTGTGGTGGAGGATATGCCATAATGGTTAGCTCTAACACGAGTGAAACTTAAGTTTGATGCTTCTGAGTGCAGATTTGATCGAATAACCTGAGGTTTGTGTATGTGAGGTGGAACCTATAGGGCAGTCAGCTAAGCAAAATATCACCAAATCTACACACTACTGGAAGGTAATTCCACGATGTACACAAATAAATATCAAATCTCCATGTTGCAAAATCTTCCCTGATTTTTGCTGTTCTTTATTCTCAGCTTCAGTCAATCTTGAAACAAATTTTCTCTCCCATTCACATTAATTTGCAGAAATATGTCCTATCAGAGGACTTGTTTTATTGAGTAAACATGTCTTACGTCTAGTTTTTCGTGATTGGCCAGTGTTAACACAATAGCGTTTGGCAAATAAGAAACATTTTTACTATTTATTTTCTAACTCAGTTTGTAGAAAAGTTGACGAGTTGTACATCGTTCCTAAGACAGCATGCTGAATGGTTTGTATCATTTAAAACTGAATTCTTTGGGACCACCCGAATTGAAATGGTTGGGATGGAAAATGTCCGCGTACCGTTGATTATCCATCATCGAGACTACTGTGAATTAGGTGTGGTACCAAGTAGAGGTTTAGAAAAACGCAAACATTCTGGTGGAACTGAACTAGTGTGATACTCCCTCATGGACATCCCACATGCATCCTTTCTCAATGGACGTCTAAATTCATCATCTCTTGTCATTTGTAACGAATAATAGGTGATACACAATGGTCGAGTGTTATCTAGCCACTGGCTCCATTGGCACGCTTTTTCTGAGCAAGAACCGGTCAACCAACCTACGTATTCGATTTTCCAAAGCTAAAACCAACATGAGTCTTTTCACGCAACAACCTAGATACATCACGACGTGGTTGAAATATTTAATTTCATTTTTTTCAGCAAGACTTGAAATCAAAATGATTAACTCCACGCGGATAGGATGACCCATTTTTATCCACCGCGATTTCGATTTCGCAGCTGAAGTCTTTGAAATGTTTCAAAACATGGTCTGCTCGAAATTCGGTTTCTTGCGGTGCATAGCGTCGATCTGGTGTTCTCCAAACCGTGATCCGTGAAATCTCACTGTGGTGGCTCATCACTCGTAAATATCTTCGGTAAAATTTACTAGTACAGTGACTATGTACAGTGACGAAGACGCCTTTTTTAATGCACTCTTGCGCCAGCAACATTTTGAATAACATCATCTAATACGAAATCGGAAATGGCTTCTTTATCAACAGATTCCTTTTGCCCAGCAAGAAATATTTCTTTGTAGATTGCAAAACATCTCAGAATAGTAAAGCGTATAAAGATACATCAGTCTGGGTTGAAAAATTCCTAAAGTTTCATTTCACAAACAAGATAAGATACCGGTTTCTCGGATCTGCTGCATGTAGGGAATTATACATTCAACACGAGGGGACGCAATTGTGCACTCTGATCTTGTTATCAAGTATGCCGGTCAAAAAAGGGTCATCTCGGTGGGAAACAAATAAGTCGGGAAGTGTTGTCAAATTCATGCCAGCATGTGATAGCCTATTTCTCATTCAAACAAATAATCGGCTTGCACGCTACTCTCAAGAAACTCAGCTGTTTTCCCAGCAACCAGGCAAAATGTTTCGTTGTTAACATAAACCAAACAATAAATTTGGTTCCCAAATTTAGTAACATATCCATGAAAACTGATTTTTCTTGTGTTCGACGTACTGTTTTAAATAACGTTCCATAGGATTTGACTGATCTTTAAATTGCATATATATATATATATATATATATTATATATAACCAGTCGGCAACTCCCTACAGGTAGCAACAATTTTTCTGCAATATTGTGTGAGATATACACGGCTGAATACTTATCACCCAATCCCGAGTGATACATTCCTTAACCTTGTACATAACATCTAGTTTAGGAGACAAAGCGTAAGAATGCACAGCTATTTCTGCCCAGTATAAGTTACAAATAAACAAAAGACAAACACAGTTCTCGAGTGGTCTTTGTTCGATTTCAGTAGAACAACAAAATAACTTCTGATCAATAACTAGAGGTGAATTGGAATAAGAGAGAAGCAATATTCGCTTCCATCGCAAAAGTTAATAAAGGGCTGGAATTAACGAATGAACAAGAATCATTTTCTCCAGTTCTTTTGTTCAATATCTGTTCACTCCCTTTCGATTGTTTTGTACTACGGGTGTTGCGGGGAGCTGAGGAAAGAGGACAACCTGCGAAGTTCATGGTTAAAAATTGACCGACATTACAAGCCTACACACAGTTTCCAAATGGGACGCGTTTGTCTTCGTATGTGACATTCTTACAGTGCCCGATTAGTTTTAGGTAAAGCTTTGTTCATGAAACCATTTGAAAAGCACACTGACTATAAGGATGGATTTATTACCTGTCAATGATTTTGTTGTTTCACCTATTCTCTCTTTTGATAACGATGACAGTCCACATCATCCAGTCTGGGAATAGGGATTTCTAGTTCTTATTTTGCATCCTGGGACGGGTGAATTTAGCGGAGTTGTACCAGCATTACGGTTTAATTAAAGAAACAGCAAGGAATCCATTCACAGAAAAAATTATTATTTCTTGGAAATCTTCTAGCATATTCTTCAAATAATTCGCGTTGAAATTCACGCAAATATCAAAATACTGGAAGTACAGTCGTGGGGACGAAACAGAGTTTACATTTGGCAAATGCCCAATCAATACGGTTTTCCTCCCATTCCCCAGGATGGCCCAGTCCAGTGGACTCTTTAATACTGCACCGTCGAACTGCACAGCCCGAACAGCCTGGTAGTTAGGTGTTCAAATCGCAATCGTTCACCCCGGGTCCAAGTTAAGGCTTGGTGGACGTGCACTGTTGAGGAATTCTGACAAACCGGTTGGAATAGCTGTTGGTTACATTTCGGGTTTTCAATGGTGAGTTGATGCTGCATGATGAATGATTTCATAAAAACCGATCTTATTCGGCCTGATTAGGGAACCAGATAGAGCCCAAGCAGTTCACCTGTGACAATGATCCGGAGAAAGGTGGTGGTGCATACGAACTAAGTTAAAATCAGGCTTGATGATATAGTTAACACCAAATTAATGCCGGAAGTTCGGTCGATCAGTTTCAACGGTGGCTAAACAGACTAGAAAACAAACCGATCCGGACAAAATACACGATAAGGGATACACAAATTAATTTACTATCTATTACAGCGTTTTCAAGGGGATTTGTCCAATCATATTTTGCTTGATGAGCTATCCGAGTTTGAAGATAATATCGACTGAACTTTAGTTTAGGTATCCAACTGCTAAGAATCGTGAAATAAGCATGAAAGCGCCAGTTGAAAATCGGAACATGAAGTGAGTGGTGAATAAAATACTTACAAAAGGTTGTGAAAATCCCTAACTGAGCAAGAAACAGACTATGAATGCAAATCATCACCAGACCACAACACAAGATCGTGTCTCCTAGTGTATTAAATCAACTGGTGGGCGGGTTCTGACCTCAACCTGAGAGCTTAAGTCAACCTAAAATGGCCAGTTACACCGTATAGGCTTTTTCCAGCAGTTTGCCGAGTTCAACCAACAGCCCCCATCCATAGGCCGAACTCTATTTTCTTCATCAAAAACAGTCCACCGGCTGACTGTATCTACGTGTATACGTAAGACAAGTTCAAATTAAATCAATCTGTTAGGATCCAAAACCTGCCACAGTAAACGACTCACGTTTCCCAACGCCATGAACTAATCTGGTTATCTGTTGGACAGTTTAATCCACTTAATTAGAAAAAATATCGGGTATCTTCCTGTATATTCTGCCCCTCCTGACCAATTTTCTGAGGAGTAAAAAGAATTGATCTACTCGTGGAGGCATACATTGAAGCTCTCCGTGGACAAAAGGATATCACGTGGAAGCAAAAAGTGGTTCGATTTACAAAAGAGAATCAAAACCTCAGTATACGCGACGACGCTTCCCCCAAAGATAAGAAAAATCAACTGAAATAAAGTGTCATATTTCACATTTTCGAAGTGGTCAGTGCAATTCAGATATCACTAAATTTTTATGTAGGTTGTTTATGATAAACGGTAGCTTGCATGGATCCTCATTCGGAAGCACTGCCTTATCCGCGTAACCTAAGTCATTCGCTTCTGCTTAAGCACGAAGATAGATCCTGCTATTACTAACCCGAAACAATTCTACTTTTAGGGCGATTTTAGGTATCCAATTGAATTTGAATGTTACAGGAGGGAAATATTAAAGGAAATCAATTTCTGTTGATGAACTCTGATGAAACATCTTCACACTAACGCAGTGGCCTCAGATCTGATGGCACTCCTTAAGTGACGAGGACGATCAGAAAACTGTATATTTGACTTTATCGCCGATCATTTGTATTTCAATGATGTTGGCAGTACATCAGGCTTGTAATATTTTATAAAATGTGTCATCGAGTAAATATATGATTTATACAAAACCCTACCAGGTCTGAAATCTGTTTGATTTGCAGCCCTCTAACGTTTGCGTGCGCTGGATCCTCAATTACAAGAAATCAGCACAAGCGACCGTCTGGGTGTGATTGTAGTTAGCTTACTTTATTGGTCGTATACATCATACACTCTGTTTGGTTACTGCACAAACCCCAGATCCATTCGTTCAACCAACCGGACCCTCAGGTTCAGTTGTCTAAGTTCTATCGATAACAAAAGTTCTACGTAGTACTTCTCACTTCTCTGAATGGGCATATATATATATATATATATATATATATATATATTATTCGGCATTGTCTTCTAGAAATAAATCTCGGCTTTCCATGCTGCCTGACAGTATGGCTCACCGACGGTAATGTCCGAGGTTCAGCGGAGCACACTCGGATTGTTTGATGCAGCCTCACAGATAAGGTAAACCATAACTAAGTTTTTTCTCCGCACTTTCCCTCGCTGAGTAGATCCACTTCTCTAGTGAGGTCTCCGTATAACACCGAGAAATTTCAATATCTGTTCACCTTGAGAGCTTGAAATAAAACCGAAGGAGTCCGTGGCAGCCCCGTGTGATTTCGTGTATCAGTTCACAAAATGTTGACCACAAGTCCTATTATAACACTTGATCAGAAAAGAGTGAAAATTTATTGAGATTATACCAAATTATTCACTTCTGTCAATAACATTTGCATAGCTGCTTATACTAAATTATATTGGCAAGGCAGAAAATAAACACTGAGTTCCACAAAGCGCTGCAACTTTAGTGAACGCTACGGTAATTGAAACGATCACAGCACAAGTTTCCAGGCCGATACAATTAAAATGCCTAATGCAGTCCTGCTGACTTTATTGAAAGGTTACGATTTCACCATACAAATACGTGCCCTCGATTCTACTTTCATTTTTGGTTTTTTTTGAATCCTCAAGCCCGAACCTGCTCGTTCACGGAAGTGCAGTTCAAATCACTATCTAATATATATACAGCCCTCTCATTCGATTGAACAAAATGTGCATTCTTCTGGTCTATGGGCTTTTACTGGTGGTAGACAGTAATCCACAGTCGTCCGGCTCGGTACCACACTTGAAATGGGACTTTGTGTCCCTCCACTCAAAGTGTTCTTGTGGGTTGCCGATAATGGCTAATTGGGCTGTCGGTCTTTGTCGCTAAGAGGTTCACTCTTCCATTAAACTTGTTCGCAAGTGTGTTTCAAAAGAAAACGGATGGAAGGTGAGAAAATAACCCGAACTAATTATTGTGCAACTCTAACATTTAACAATCTCTTCATGAAGTAATTAGGACTGGTATGGAACTTTGAAAAAACAGCTTGTTTTTGACATCGTTCTTTGATATTTCCTCTAGAGAAAATGGGCTCATCGTATGGTCATTCCCCCTTGTGGGTTTTAACTGAATCTGTCAATAAAGGTGCTCGAAACGAACCTCAGTAGGAAATACAGTCCGATATCGAATGGCCCCTTTGCGAACAGTCGTTTTATTACCGGTATTCTGCAATCCGTGATAATCTGGCTACTATTTGAATCATGTCTCACATTCGTTCACATCAAAGTATTCAGCAGCTTCACATTGGCAAAATTGAAAGGAATCTATCAAAAATCCCTCGGATCATGAATCTTACACTCTTTTTCGAGAAGATACTGCTACATAGAGAAGTTACTTTAATTCGTAATTCAGGAACAGATACCGGATTTCTTCCTCAGAAGTGATTTCGCGATTTCATTTTGTGAGTTTTTTTATCTGAATCAGGATGAGAGAAAAGGATACACTTTTTTCCTCAAGTAGAACAGTCGACATATAGTCGTAGTTACGGAGTCGTGTGAATATGGACCCGTGTTGTAAATCATCTTGGTGTTAAACAGTCCCAGAGATTTTCGATTCGCATGAAAAAGAACGAATGGGGTGCAACTATGGTGCCAGTTATCGCTCGTTTCTTCCTGTTTTTGCATTTCCCGCACTCACAATTTAACTTCATGTTCTTCCACCCGTAGTCATTCTTCCAATTTTTTTCCTTGATTACGGGGTTGAACTAATTACTCTGTTACACGGATTTTCTAATAGTGAAAGCTGTAATATTTTTAGGTAACATGCGTCTGATCATATCGCATTCGGCATAGAACAAAAGCAAAATCGAATCGATGGATAGTTTCTCTGATTTAAAGTACGGTCACTAATTCTCCCAATAGTGAAGTACTTTTTGTTCATTTCACGCGCTTTTCTCTCCTGACTGGGAAGAAGCAATCCAAAGATGACCGGGGAGGAATTCCCCGCAGGATTCGACTTACTTTAATTGGTCCGCGCGAAACGGAATGATTACTCTAAATATTATATAATAGGATATTTATTCCGAGATTTCAGTGACTGTCAGATAAGGTACACTGCAGTTTATCATAAAGTAAATTTAGCTGAAATTACGCTCGCAATTAAAATTAACTTTATAATTCAGCTTAATAACAGTCTGTGCTCCAGTGGTAGAACGTGCCTCCTTTATTTTCCGGGCCAACACCATCTTTGGCCTAATGAGATCTGATGCCGTCGTTCGGCCCGGAACTCTGGGCTCTACCGACCAACGAAACGGTAATACTTCGGGTGGCTACGGATTACACCTAACCCACTGCTCTTATGTGCACGCATCGAATTTGAAAGGATGGGCTGGCCACTAAGAGCGCCTTTTTATGTAATATGATCCATCATGCAGCTTCAACACTCAACTCACCACTGAGGAATTATCAGCAGAAGACGTTGGTTGGGCAGATAGCTTCGGCGGTTTCTGGATACCACAAGATCATATCAAATAAGTGAATAAACACTACATATTTATTTGAATATGACGTATCGAATGCATTCAATCCTAACATTTTCTTCAGAAAAGGTGATCTGTGGTAACCAACTCGTTATAAGAAAGTAATCACCCTGAATAACACAGTCCTAGAGTGACGGAAATGGAAGATTTTCTGTGCTTTCATCAGAATAGATAGAATTCTACAAAAAAGAGCTCGTAGCTTTTTCACCTATATGGATTTTAAGTGGTATAGCAAGTCCGGTGCCATTTTTCCTACTAATCTCCTGGGATAGCCAGTGTTTCTTTCTCATGTTGTGGTACTTTTTCCAGTTTTGACCACTTCATTATAACGATTATTTATAATGAACCATAAGACTCACAAAGGTTAAGTAACTACTTGGATGACTCAATCCTAACTTTCCTTGTATAGTTGATTGATGATAATCTTCGTATTACAGTAGAAGACTTTAACTATTCTTCTGCTCATCCTGTCTCATCTTTTAATTTCAACCTGTGGTGGTTCATTGTTTCGTTCTATGCTAACAAATCATCTTAAACTCTTTTCCCTCAGAATTTGTGCACATTTGGCACCAGTGATCATATTTTACCGAGCCTTTGTCAAAAATATACTCGAAACATGGTCACTTATCCTACACGCAGACTAAACGGATCCGTTTTCATTATCAATACTTAACAAGGAAAACCTTTGGCTGTTTGGACGTTTTTATGTTTAACGATATCTCCGGGTTACTACGTAGCTCCAACCGTCCTATTTCGGTGCATTTTACGGTTGAAATTATGAACCTCACCTAGAACATTCGCTGTCCCACAGAAACAGTTTACTCTTATCTAGGAATAGTGGCCTCACCGGTTTTGAAGCGGGATCGCAATAAGAGGGAGTTAGCTTACAAAACGCACAACTTACTTGAGATCAATGGACTGCCAAGCTTGGTCAAAAAGAAATCTGAGGTCTGGGTGTTACATTTGCTCCAGAAACATGAAAGATAAACGGCAGGGGATCAGCCTACTCTGTGTTTGGAAGAAAAGTCTCCTCTCCGACGAAATGAATGTTGACCATCTGAATCCTCATTTCATCCCTTACTTGAAGAAACTTCTTTCAGTTTAGCAACAGACTAACAATTCAAAAACTGAAAAATTACCCATGAGGGAAGTTACAATGCTCCTTCAGTCCACCAAGTTAATCGAAGCTTTTGGATCGGACGGTCTACCCTTGACAATGCTCATAGACGAGGCTAGACCTCGTTCTGAGTTGATGATTACTGTTAATAATCGTTCATTTGAATCGTTCTTCATTCCTGTCTACTGGTGTCCTGTCACAACCATTCTCATACCGAAAGGGTCGAGTAGCCCGATGGAAATCTGTAAATTAGGCCCAACTTCTGGGGTGGTGATTATGAATTGAATCGACTATATCAGAAAAATGTCTTGCCTACTCGCGGACAAAACAAAATCCACAAAGTCGCCAGGAGAACGAGAAAAGACGAACTATACTGAAAAACAGATTATAAGACTACTGAAGTCTATAAAAGATCGAAGCTATTTAGACTAACTCGCTTTCGAAAACAATCAAACCTTGCGGGTCCACCATTCCACGGTTATATGGATTACCCAAGATTCATAAAACAGGCACACTTTTAAGACCAATTCTCCCCATGATTAACTCGCCTCATCATAACACAGCCAAATCGCTGTTAAAAGCAAATCACGGTCGAAAATCCTACTGACGAATAACAGTTTGCATACGAACCCCGGAGTATTCCATTTCGGTGCTAAAATCCCGAGATATGATTCATGCAAATCAGTTAGATGTGCTCTTCTCGGTTGCATATCAGCGTTCGACAGTGTGACAAGATCCTTGCTTCTTAAAAAAATAGGGGTATCTGAGTTGCCCCACATGCTTAGTTAACTGGCTGGAAGATTACTGGGAAACACCACTCGTACCGATTTTGGAAGAAATGTTTCCAGATATCCCTGAAGTAATACTGGAGTTCTTCAAGGGGTTGCTCTTTACGCACACTTACCCACTAATTACATTAGTGAAGTAACTGTACCCCACCCAGCTCGTCTGGTCATGTACGCCAATGACGTCACTTTAGCTCGGTCTTTCTAGCAGCAGTTCGATTTAAACGAGTTTCGTGAAGTTATTGCACATATCCAGAACTTTTCTGAGCCGTCTTGTTTTCTGTTAAATAATATCAAACGTCAGGAGTGCATTTTCCCACTTTGCGGTAGTATTTTATAGAAGATTGCACCACTATCAGATCTACTGTTCTATTCTGTGTGAAACAGGTGAAAGTACTCGATGTAACTTTGCAAGCAAAATTGTTTTGGTCTTTATATATAGAAATAGCTGTCAGAAAATTGTGTAAAATTTCCTTCTGGAATTCGTAAACTTTGACTGATCAATGCTTCACAATCTGTCAGTTCTTCCTTCGTACACCAGTGCGCACATTTAACAACTCCATATGGTTCCCTCATAATTTTTCCTGGTCTGTTGAAAAGGACTATATCATTCTTCCTAGTGATCTGTTATTCGTCAGTCTTTTTTTGACATAGCCTTAAAAGACCTCATACGGGACTTATCTGATGAGTACATAACACCGTCTACTGGTTTTGTCGAACAGATCTTTGCTGACTAGTGCGTTGCGAACTTCTCTGAGCCTATCAGCTGAGTCCACCCGGTCCATGTTTCGATTAGTTCCTTCAAAATTACGGCAGAACAGAATTTCTGTAGTTCCGTTTCTCGCTCGTGTTTTGACAATCAAGGATGAGATGTTATCTGGACAGTTAACCCGTTTTAAAGTGTGAATCATTTTTTGTTATTTTCTCAACAGCTGAAAGGCAACGTATGAATAATCTTAATAAATAAAATGTTACATTTAAGCGAACTATGAGAGTATTATTCCTCTTACTTGCTTGTTCAAATTCATCACAGTATCTAAGTATTTTCGTTTCGGATTTAAAAATATTCCATTCAGGTTTTATGGATCTGTCCGTCAAGTACAAGGAGGTAAGCATTCAGATTAAAAAAAAGTGCTTTCCGATTTTGTGCCAAACAGAAAAGCGATGGATTTGATTAATAGATCGATCGATTTTCTGACCATTTCGCAACGACTGGCAGAAAAAGTCTCGGTTTACGGTCGATTGTACAGGTGAATAAACAAAGGTCCGGAAAAATAATTACCCGAGCCATTGAAACGATTTTTACTGGACTGATGTAAAAAACCTTCATTCACGGGATTAATTATTACCAGATAACACGGTAATTTTTGGTCCGTTATTTATTGCTGTTTGAGGCCCGATCACAAGAGAATCCCATAAATGCCAACAACCAAATTATATTGACTTTCTAGTAAAGCTTCACACTTACAAGATGTTTCTGCATTTGTACGATAAGTATCTCGTAAAAATGCCAATAGTCAAACCACGGGGAGCAATTCGAATTCGGATTTGAGTAGAACTACGGCAACTCTGATGCTCAGGATGCAGATTCGAGTTGTGTTTTTTCAAGAACTCAAGGTATCGGTTTTTTGTTTGGTTTCATAAACCTTGCTCACTGAAGGACCATGAAAGTCCACTGCTTAGATCTGGTAGTCTCGATAAATTTTTCTACTGACAATCAACTGAAAAGCCTGTTGGTGTTCCGTGTGTGGTTTTTGTGACCGCAGCGCTTAGTTTGGTGAGTGTTTCCGTCTTGTAAGCTTTGCTATACAGGCATTTGTGGCCACATGGCAGCAGGACGTCAATCCGGCACCGGAAAGCGTCCATAACACCCGCGAAGGGACTTCCTTTGTTCTGCCGCGTATGATCTGTTTTATTTGTTCTTCTTGCGTTGTTGCAACGTATATCGATCAGCTTTTGCTTTCACTCCTTCACTCTCTGCGGACTGTTGAGAAAATGGAACGCAGACAGACAGGGCCTTGAAGGCTGTAGGATGCCCTGTTTTGGCAGGGGGTATCTGTCTAATGTGTTGCCATCAACTCCCAAAACCGAAAGACGAACTAGGTAAGCCAAGCCTGCATCCATTTGGTGTAGTTTTTCTAACCGGTAACCTGCTTACCTTCGTGTTCACTCGCTGGAATGTCCTCTTCAGGTGCGTAACAGCTGGTCGTACATAAACAGTTTCTTGGCATTGAACGGCTTAGTGTAATGGGATTCATTTCGAATTTTACCCACTGATTTTTCGAGTATGATTTCGTATCCAGCATAATGAATTCATTCCTGAGTAACTCTTTGGTTCGTTGAAGCATATATGCCATCACAGTAAGTCAAGGCGCAGTCTGGTCGTGAAGGAATAAGACACGTAAGCTATCCTGCAAATAGATGTGCCGCAGACAAATGAAATTGCTTGAAAGCACTTCAAAAGCGCTTATCCAACCAGTCCCAAATGTGGCTCGTACCCAACACAGCCACAGTGTTCGATTGGTCTAGAAGGTTAACGTACCACCTTGGGAGTAAGTGGCTGAAATTCTGCCACTGTCAGCCACTTTGGTGGTAAATAGTATTCCGCGGTTGTCTTGCTTGCTACCACGTCTGATCAGCTGGTAACTCATGCAGTACAGTACTTCAAATCCCAAGGTCACCTTTCCACGGCATTCCAGTGAAAGTGTATAACAAAACACACCGCAGTATTACGAGTAATACACATTAAACCTTAGGTCATCCGACAAATGTCTCAGCCACTAGTTTTATCTAAATGCTATGTGATGTGACTCCCAACAATAACTGATCAAGTGACCGGTCACCCACTCACACAAACAGCAAACCTCTCATCTGACGTTTGAAGAAAAATTGGACATAAGAGTTCACTGAAATATTCTCCGTGCTTCCGAATGTTCTAGCAACAAAACCGGAAACGGTCTTTTCATGGAAAGCTGGACTTCATCTTTGGGAGGCGTCCGCAAAAGCCTTACAATTGAGACGAAAGACTAGCAAGATGATTTTTTATTGTTTTGGGAAAATTCGTTGCTATAGTTATTGCAAAACTATAAACAATCATCAGCCTCGGTCCTCACTAGTTCTCAACCAAATGGCTATACTGAAGTATTGTTTGATGGACAACAGATTGTGAACGTCGTACACAAAACTAGACGTTTCTCGGCATCTTTTAGATGTCAAGCCAGAAAACAACCGGTTCCGTATTCTTTGGTATTCTAACCAGTACTTTGTTTTTCCCGATCTAACGGACAGATAGAATTACATTCTTCCAAAGACTGGCTCATCTCACATACAATGGTGATTTTTCTTGGTGGAATCAGGGTAGACTTAGGGATGATACTGACAATCAACAGGGTTGCAAACAGAGCCAAACCAGTGTACAAATTATTGGCAAAAAACTGAAAACAAAAAGTTCCGAAAAACAGAAGATTTCCGATCTCTTGGCCTCCAAAATCTACTAAATTTACATAGGCAAAAGTATATTCTTGTGATTAAGTGAATACAAAGCAATTCGGTAGAAAGTGCTACTTTACTGGCAAAATCGGCCAATACAAGATCTGAAACATTTCAGTTACACTTTCCAGTAGCTCATAATTCATGTCTGTCCTGGCGGTCACAGGACAGTTTCGAACATTAGAACCAGCACTGTCTTCTCACTGATCGGTTGTGATCGAGCGGTATAAGCCTTGTCCAATTTGGGGGTACACGGTTCCAAACTGCAGGCTGTGCCCGGTTCTTTATCAGGCGCACCTTTTGAGATCTTATTCGGTTTCCCGCACTAAATCCGTGTCGGTTATGCTTAACCATTCCGTGAGTGTTCTGAAGCTAACAGTGTACACCCCAATCGTTGAAATCCGTCACCAACAGGGAGAGATTTATTTAACCCCGAAACAGCTAGTGAAATTTGAATTGGGAACCAGCTTTTTATACGCAACAAAAAACCAATTGGGCATAAAATTATTTCAAATCCTCGTAAGAACCCGATGCAATGCTTGATACGTGTGCATCCTAGATTTCGTTGAAACCACTGTAATTTATACAAACAGAGTTCGGTTCAGAGTGTGTCACAATCTCGATACGCCTTGTGGTTTCATACGTAAGCCTTTTATACTCGGTAGCGCAGAGTTGTCGGAAATGACGTTAGTGAGTTTACATTTTGGCTGCCGCGGAAAACCGTTTTCAACAACGGTTTCCAGTACGAGTGAAATTCGATCATTTCCCACAAAACAGTGTGACCCAATATCCAACGCTTACATGAACCTAGTGGGATTCCACCTTTTTGTAAATGAAGACGCGGGGAGCATGTCCATCACCTTTTGCGATCCGAGTGTGTGAGCCAAAATACTGTCTGAGTCAAACTTCAGTAAGCAGTTTCACATAAATGACAGTTAGCATTTCTGGTTACTGACTTTTGAAAGACATTTTCAAAACACAATGCTCCTTATTTGGAGTTCGTCTTTTTAACTAAATAGCGTTTGTTGTACTATGACTTTCCTACTGAGACACACACACGCACGCACACGCTGATCTTGATGAGTACATTCTACTTCTGATATTCAACCCCTGCTGATAATTCCTGACAAGGATGTATTAGCTGTACAGTGCTTCCACGGTTTTCAATGGTGAGCTGAGCGTTGAAACTGCACGATGAATCATATTACGTACAAATCTAGTCTCCTACTTTTTGGTTTCCTTGTTGGGGTCTACTGGACGACTGGCGACGGTGAGCAACCTAGCTGTATGTTTTGGCCAGTAATGTCCGTTCCCCTTGTCTGTGCTCTTTAGGCTTCGGTTTTATTTTTTTTCAAATGAATAATATCACTTCCAGATAGTACGCCAGATTTAAACACAGAAATGCGACGTTACTGGCCGAAAGAACCAAGCCGGGCCGCCACCGAATGTATAACAATCAGAGACCAATTACTCAAGAAGAGAAGAAATCACCACGTGGATGGTTGTTACTGAAACAATGAAACATTTTGGGATAATCGTTTTGTTCTCAGCTCGTCAATATCAAAGCAACTGTGCGCGGCCAAAAGGCTTTCTTATTCGTCCTGATATCTCCAGTTCCCGGTGCGGTGGATGTTTCGGTTAAAATGATCCCCAACGAGCATTAACAGGCGAATCATTCAAAATGTGTCCTTATGGCATGTATCCAACTTTCAATCTTGGGTAATGAAAGCCTTAGGTTCGGAGAAAATACTGGGGAACATTCTAAAGAGCCAAATTTTTCCGAAACCTTAGTATGATTACCTTTATAAATAAACCGATTGAGATTTTCAAAGAAATTCACATATATATCTGAATTTCCTCCAAGGCAATATTTCGAAATAATATACTGCTTGCTCCCTCTGAAACCTGAGTTTAGTTATCTAAACAGGCGATTCCAGGTTTTACCAAAGTTTTGCGGATTTTTTTGTTGTTGTGAAATTGAACTATCCCCATAAGGAGGTATAATTTGACGTTTAAAACATTAGTTTCCGATTGATTATAAACAGTCCCGCATAGGGAATCGTCTCAGCTTTTCAGGCATTGAGCCTATCAACGTGGCTCCAAGTATATCGTTAAGCCCGTGTTGCATTACGTCACGGCTCCTCGAAGGGTTAACGTGAAAGGTGTTACAACGAACTGTTCCTCATACTCTACAAAATAGCCAAATTAGGTCAAGTTGTAAAAATGGAACCTGGAACGTTTTGACGGATTCTCTAATGAAAAAACGCTTTTCAAGTTACTAGATAGGTTCACAGCCATATGATCTCAAAAGTTATGTGGCGCATGCGGAAGCATTACACTGCGGCGCAGCACTCTTCCACGAAGAAACTGTGGTCCGAAGAACATTTGTGCCCTGAGCCCGGCTAATTCTGGCTTGTTTAAAGTATAGCTGATAATACTCCCAAGACAATGTTGAGGATAATCGAACTAAGCCTATACCAGCCGACGTATTGATTTTTCCGACCTCATAGTCGTCAAAATGAGCTTATTTCTGAATATTTTATCTTGATACGTCAGTAGACGTACAAAGTAAATAGGTAAACAGCACTAGTTGCAAAGCAATCTTTGCGACTGCAACACGTGATCCCTTTTACTGGGCATTAGATACCGAATTTAGGTCGGTCAAAGGCTGACGTAGCTTACTCCAATATTCTCCACAATGGCATTTATGAATCTACCAGAAAATCTTTCTTGATGAGGTTACTGCTTTTCAAAATCTTCTTATCTCAGGGCAGATAACATCCTTATCAAATACGGATGTGTTGGTTACTTGCCCATCGCACCTCGTTGTGATACCATGATTCCTACGAATGATGTCAACGAACATGTTATCATCTGTGCTGTCTGTCAGAATAAAGCATTCCCAAAAGAATATCGGAAATTGAAGTTGTTTCTATTCACTAGGGCAATGAAAATTTTCAAGTTTCGAATGAACCTTAGCCCTATCGTTGCTAAAACAAAATGGCCATTCAACGAATCACGGTCGTACGCTTTTGATATGAAGGTCATGAATTCCAAGTCAGCTAAAAGTGTGCTCTAATTTATGACTGTCAATAACTATGAGTTCGCCGTTGGGTCGCGAGAGAATACGGTATTGAGCAAATGCATTTCGTCAGTGAAGAAAACATACGGTGGGCATTCCAACAAGGCGAGTTTATTTTAGTGAAATGCGTTTTTATTCAATAGCGGTACAAACCACCTCCGTTAAACTTAATCTCCAAAGTTTTTATCATCTGTGTGGCAGGTTTCACGAATTGTGGGTTGATAATCTTCAGACTTTTTTCATCGTGGCCATCAAAGTCGTATGATTTCGGCTGGCTCAAGATTATCACTCAAATAAGGTTAGGAATATTATTTTTAAATAAAATTTCATGCTCCAGATGTTTGACTTTGATAGTGAGGGAAATAATGTGTCCTGTGAACTCAGATAACACCGGCAAAACTCTGATCTCTATATCACGCAGAAGCCACTGGATAGTCCGTGAGTAGTCAGGTTAAAATGGGAAGAAGGGGCCATTGAATGCTTCACGACTTAAGTGATAAAAAATGCTTGTGAAAAACGGCAAAATTATCCCACTCTATTTTTCCTGTCCGACGAGGAAGGAAAGTACCAGAACCCATCTCATTTTCTCACTAGGGTCAATGAAATTTGTCACAATTTCCAATTTGGTTTTTATAAAATTGTTTTGGCAGGACTGGTTCATAATCTGTTGTTATTCTAATTAAAAGGCTGTTTACCGACGTGACTCAGTCTTCGATATGAGAAATCTATCAGAAATGCCCTCCCATATGTCTTTGTTTGCTGGACACAATGGCACTTTCAGATTTCACCAAGAAAGTGATCCAGCCTTCAGACCAACATGTAATAGTCTTTAAAATTAATCGATAACACCGACTGACCTGTTTCTGTCTACAGAAAGCCGTATTTTCGATGAAGTTTGGTGAAAATCAGTCGGCAACATCCAAGTTCTTTGGTGATGTTGACGGCCTTTTCGTAGTGTTGATGAAACACACAATATCAAAATATTTTTCGCTGGGTTGCTATAAACTCTGTAAGTACAAAACGATTCGATATAAACAGTTATTGCGCTTAGATTTGAAGTGGGTAATATATTTCAAATTAACTGTTAAAGATTAGGGATTTGTCTGATGATACTTGGAAAGTGTTCATCCCAAATTGTAGAAAGTCGCACGGATTGACCGTACTAGTCAAACCGAGGTTAGCCAGCAATTTCAATTTGCTGAGTTTTGCAAGCGGTAGCTGGTAAGGCTGAGAGGACAACACCTCCCCATAATTTCGGTTACTAACATTTACTGTATCACAAATCTTTTCAGAATCCGTGTGATATGTTTCGCCTGAAACAACTTTCCTGTGAAACAAAGACCAAAAAAAAGGAAACTTTTGTTGCATCACTGGTTATTGACTTAAATCGAATGCAAGAAGCAGCCCGCGTTTCACGGTTCTAAGGCCTCAGATGGTCTGAATTATCTTCGAAGCCTTGTTGAATACCGGCGGAATTATTGTATGCTTATTGTGGAATCCAAGCCTACGGTTTTCGTCACACAGTTCAAGTCGCGGACGGGGATATGATGTGACTATGGGCTTTTTTCACCGACTGAAAACAAGTGCCGAGTATGTCGCCGGATGAAGTCCTTTTGTTGTGTGGTATTTCGAAGTTATTTGTGGCCGAGTCAAAGTGGTAGCTTTCTTTTTTCCGAAGCAAGTGTACTGAATTGAAAATGCGATCCGCCTTCCTTAGACCTAGTACATTCGCTTATGATCTGACTGTTGGTCTATCTGGAAGTGGCGATACCAACCAACTATTTAAAAAGCACCAAAGCACTCGGTAAGAGATGAGCTTGTTTTTGGATCTCACATCTCATTTAAAACTGCACTTTTTATGGTTATTGAATTTGAGCTAATAAAAAACAAGAGCCAGCTAATCGATAATGATGAAAATGACGACTGACAAGTATGCGTACACATAGCTACGGCTTTGACCGTGTCACACCAGATAACTGTCATTGATGTTGCACGGGGCTGGTGATTACTTTGCGGTAGCCTGCATCAAAGGCCAACGTAGATTTGGAGATGCCAAAGTTCACAGAATTGGGGTTTATTATGCGGATCGAAACTAAAATTTGACAGTCGAGGCTTCTTATTTATTAAGGACGAAGAGAGAATATGTATTGCGAAATGCAAACATTTCGTTCACTCCTGTCGATTGAGCATGTGAAACATCAGTTTGTATAATGATAAGTTACATGGGATACACAGTGTGAAAATGTGACAAAATGGTCACCACAAAGTTATTACGACTATCGAATCGAAATGCAAAACTGCTTGCGTTTAGCGAAGCTACGCTGATCAAGACGGAACCCCCTCCCTTCCTTTTGCACAGAATGAGTCATTGCAAACAATCTGCCTTCCATGGCACTGGCCACAAATCCAAAACGAATTGAGGTGTTCTTTGTGATAAACATTTTTTTTCTCGTTTTTCCTCTGTGTATGTGTATGCTCCGTCGATAAGAGTGAACGAAATGCTTACATCTCGCGATACACGTTTTCTTTCAGCTGTTAATAATTGAATAAAGGGAACACAGTGTTTCCCGTTCCTTATTTGTCGTCCTTCGACGGTGATGGTAAGCCAAAAAATCCTAACTAGCATTGAACAAATGAGCCGATTTGATCAAATGTTTGATTTTATTTTTATTTGTCAACTGTTCACTAGTGTTTTATTCTAGCAACGCGACCAATGCTTCCTCGTGCTTTCGGATAGTGTTGTGGTTGTACCTACGTGACTTGCCTCACAAGTGCAAGTGACCGGTAAGAAACTTATCGGCACGTATTATCTCCTGTAGCGCCTATAACGGTGCAAGTCTATGGGCACGCTTTATATAAGTAGGAAGCTCTCGAATTAAATTAATAAATGCGCTTTTAAGGCAGTCCATAATGTCATTGTCTATATAACCCCACTTTCACCAACACTTGTTGAAAGAACCGCGGACAACTTACGTCAAATCAAGCTTTGTCAATCAGCTCATCTGTGGATACTCAGCTGAACGGAACAGAACAGAACAGAAAGGCAGTTGCGACACCTAGTGGTTGAACGTATTCTCTTGCGGGCTCACAAAAGAGGAATGATCAGTTCACAATGAGAAGGTTATCGGTTAATGCTAAGCCTATCAGGTCATGGTTTCGGAGCAAACATGGTGCAAATATGAGCAATGACTTCTCAGGAGTGCTGAGGCTTTGATCATTTTGGATTTCAAACTTGAACCGTGAGGCCAGTACAAATGACTCATCGGTTTTGATTTGCTTTGCTAACCAAACATTTTTTTCCAAATTTCATGCGTGTTCACTTCTATCGTTTGACTTGTCATTTACTTCAATCTTGCCTCAATTTCCAGTGACTAATTTACAGACTGTATGAACAATCACACGGATTACAGCCTGCATTTGTACATATGGAGTAAAATGGCTTGGATATTTTGTAAAAATGTATGATTCTAAACATCCTATCACCTAAATTAAAATCTGGTATAAAGGTAATCAGCGGCAACTTGTCTAACTTACCACTTGCTAATCTGTTTCAGATTTATCACGCCCCACGTCATCAGCAACTTTATGCCAATGTGTAGGTACAAGACCTGCAGATCGGGCATTCTGAAGGCTCACGAAATACACTGATCCTCAATAAGACTATATATTTTAAACGGGATTTGGCCTGCAGAGAAACTGAACACACCGTACGGTGGCTCTTGGGGCTACCCTGGCCCCATCACCACTAAAGCCCATCCAGCAGGTCACATTTGCGGAAAATATTACATATCATTCATAATAAATATATATTAACAACAATTTTTCCAATACAATAATGTGTAGGCAGGGAAAAGATTTCGACTCAATAGAGTGATTGAAATCACTTTTCATACGACTACCTTATAGACTGTGCACTTGACTCGTCGTTGTCTCAGCCACGGTAAATCAGAATGGTCGGAAGTTTGTATCATGGCCAACTCTATTTTCCGATTCCATTGTATCTGTGAGGTAACGTACATCGGAATTACGGAATGCAGTCCGTCTACCATAATTTGAGAGAAATCTCGAAAAACCTGAATATTCGTGACAGAAAGCAACTATCCGGCGCATTATCACGCCACTAATTGTTTTTAGATCAAGAAGCTGATATAAATGCTGCATTCCGGATCATCAGAAGGCGGATAAATTAAAATTCGCTGAAATTCATGAATGAAGCGTGAACCCTGCATTCATCAGGTTTTTCTTACGTAAACTATGTTGCCATGACGGTGATTTGTGGTCTTTTTTACCACCGTCCCACCAGCTCCATTTTTGATCTTAATTGGTTTGCAAAAGTTGGTTGTGAATAGTTCTTTCTTTTCTTTCATCTGTGTCCAGGTAATGAGTTTTTAATCTCACTGGTTCAATCTGTCCTGGTTCTTACACTGAGTTTGATGTTAATCACCTTGACAGTAACTCCTCGATATTGTGTGGCCCTTATATGATGTCTTACTGTGTGCTCTGATAGCACGCTGAATTGATAACGAATGTCAGTTCCGTCTACATTTTCCTCCTTGTTCTGTTGAAGCGGGTCATAGGCAAGTTATAGTTCACTTTATATATATATATATATATATATATATATATATATATATATATATGAGGAATCTTCATAGTGAGTGCTAAGAGCTGAAACATCTGGGAAATGTCAAACAGAAACGGATTCCCTCTTACAACTGGATCTCCTTCAGTCATGTACTGTTCGTCCTGTCCTGAACTGATTGGCAAAGCTGATCCAGTCATTAAAACCAGAATATTTATTTTGCGTGACTGAAGTAGTCTTCGCACTGCCCTGGATATTCAGCCACGTTATTCACATTCGCGTAACCTCCCTGTGAAAGGAAGGTTATGAGTTCGACTACGAATTGTGTCGTGGATTTCATGATGCAAAAAATATTGAATACACGTTGTTCTAATACAGATCAGTCTAAGAAAATGAGCATTTCTCTGCCAAGTGATCTTGGCTGCATGGTAGACAAACCATTTTTAGGCCAATCTTATTGCAAACACATTTGCATCTTGGGATTTCGTCAACCGAGTGAGCTCATAAGTCTTAGTGAGAAAAAGAACACCGGTAAATGTACGGTAGTACTACCATAAAAATTATTATTTGGCCCTAACGTCTTTCAATAAAAAACACCGTACTGGTCATGGTTTCAACCTGACACGCAAGTTGACCTAATCTCTGACCGAAGTGATGTTTCACTGATGCAGAAAATGAATGTAGCGTGATACTTTGCAGTAAGGTCATGTCCATTCAGTTATCCGAACAAGCAGCATGAGCACAATACCCAAGCATCGTTCTCTGACCTATATTGATGACTGCGTGCACAACCTTGCCTACGTGTTTGTAAATCATGTGAACTAAACTGACTACAGCATTCCACCCCAGGAAAATCGATATCTTTCTCCTAATTCTACTCTTAACTTCATGCAATGAATTCATGATATCGCACATACCAATGGCGGTCCGGAAATTCCAGTCGTTTACCTACCACCTCGGAGGTCCCGAGGTGCAAATTATGCCGCCACCAATCACTCTGATGATAGACAGATAAATGAACTTATTGATGGATCGGAGTTTATTACCCTATCTCAACCTGAAAGATCAACTACTGGATGAATAACAGTGCTTTAAAGTCCCACCATATCCGCCGTCGCTTATTATTACCAGGGCGAAGTGAATTTGTCTGCTTGACAGTTGTACTTGGAACACCCCCCCCCTCCCACTGTAAACATTTGACGTGGAATATCATAGTCAATCACTGACTGTACTGTCATACATAGCTGCATTTCCAAATGAAACTACCATAACACTACGGACCAGCATATATCTGTCTCAAACTTTAGAGTAAGCTATCTTAACCAGTTATCTTGCTAAGGTAGAGTTTCACCTACGAACCAGTAAAATCTACGCTTCTCTTTCGCATTCTTGATTTGACTAGGTGGCAAGAGAAAATTCAGGCTGTACAGTAGAATTCTTTGGTAAACTTACGACTGAGTTTATTGAAAGTTAGCATGCAGAAGTATTTGATAAACCGTTAGTTTTCCGAAGACAGTAATCATTTTTGTTTTCTTCACTGGGTTTTGATCGATCGTTTGTTCAACGAAAGTTTATCTCCAACCTCCAACTGATGTGAGCATTGACGGGATTGATCCAAAATTACGACTTTTTCACCCGTAGAACGTTTGACGTCTAGACACACTTCCCCGTTTATCGATTAACAATTAACCACACTACACGACTTGTCAGGTTGGCGCACCAGAACATGGCTTTTGATGAGTTTTTTCGAAGTCGGTTAAAGCAAATGCTTCGATGCGGTCCCATCAGGACGTGCAGCTTATTAAAACGTGGAGTAGTCTTTCAGAAATTTTAACTTTCTAACAGCTTATCCTGGAAGTGTAAAATTGAACCCCATCACGAAGATCATACCACAACTATGCAGCCGTGTTACTGAGAAATTTTCGGCACTTCTAAATTTAGGCATAAAAGACCGATACACGTTTCAGCTATCGGATCCAGGTAGATAAATGTTTATTTGAAAAAAATCTGCACATTCAGCACTAATTTACCAGTACGGGTTGATAATTTCAGCCTGGAACTCAGAAATGGAACGTATGGCCTTCAATCTGGCGACTGCTAGCTTGATCACGAACAACTGACGGTAAACTGTATTGATACGAACAAAAAACATACAATGATAATAAACTGGCACCGCAATATAATACTTTTACCCCATTGGGAAAAACCATTATGTTTACGAAAACGAGCTTGATATGTTCAAATAATCTGGCAATACCATCGACCTAAAACAGGAAAATAAATAAAAAACCAGTTGCCTTACTGCCCCGATGCAAAATCCCTTGTGAACTGTTCATAATTAAGTCATCGAATATGATGAGTGATTTATGTCCCAAAAAATTAATGGTGAAATCGCTACCATTCCGCTTGCGGTGTACGTTTAAACTGATGGAGTAGCCCACTGGGTATTTCCACTCCACTAAAAGTTGTTGTATAAAGATGATATTTTGTCCAATCTTATGTCAAAATTCTGATGACGATAACTTTTTGAACATCAAAAGTCACATTGCTAAATCTCTCTGTTGCATGCTATGAACTCCAAATTAGTTCGGAATACGTCTTGAAACAGCGTTTTTGAAAAAATGGATAAAAGCCAGTATCCGCGTATCAGTACTAAATATATGTAGGCAAATTCATACCGAGGATGGAAACCACCACGTGTTTAATAAAAAGGGGTGCCTGTTAGTGGCTATTAACATATAACGATACTACATGTATACTTTACTCTTCAAATAACTATCGCATTACGTTCAGGAATCTTGATGTCGGGGTGTAACTGCATATGCCCGTGCTAAAACCCTGGGAGCACACGTTTTGCTCAACTTCGATAAGACTTTGCATCTTCGAGACTTATTGAGACGCTTTCCATTATGTTTCGATGGCATCGTGGTTCACGAGATACAAGCTTATTAGGAATGGCGGCTGGACAGGTTCAAGTTGCGCTTTGGAGTGACTAACCTGAGTCACTCACCTACTGGCTAAGTACGCACAGTTAAGTGTAGCAATTAGGAAAGAGACTTCTGTATTGCAAAACCATAAATATGTTACCCGAATCCCAAGTATCAGTTCGGTACTTCAGCAAACGAATTGATGTTGCAAAGCATGAAATTTAAGATACTGTCAACTGGTCACATGATCACGTGACCATGAAAAGTCTCGACTAGAAAGAGTTGAGGAGGCGGATTACTACCACTCAGATTAACGATGGAGAAGGAAAAAGGCGCGAATAAGCGATCCGAACAAGAGCTTTTAGCAAAGAAAAAAAAATCGGAACCAACGGTTTAATTTATTGGAATCTTTCGTATCGTACTATTTGTGCTGGCTTGAGCGTGGACACGGTTTCACTACAGTGAAACGAAAACAAGAGGAAATGTAAGCACTGCATGCGAATGAATGTGGTGGTAAGCACACTCTGTGTTTGTCGTTTTTTGCTCTAGAGTATTTATGGGAATAATCACTCGTGGTGTTTTGTAGATATGCTACACCTAATTTTGGACATTCCCTTCGACAAAGCCATGTTCTCGGGTACTGCTTTCTCTCGTCCTTTAGGCCCCAGATTTTGGGTGCTCCAGCTGAAGTAACTGCAGAATACACAAGCTCATTCGATAGTCAAAGATTTTGAAAAACATCATACTATTCGGCCATTGGTAGAGCTCTTGTTTGTATACCACATGCGTCTGTCTGATGCTATAATTTTGTTTTAAATCTTTGCGATTTCTGTCCCCTTAAGCTTTTGGTTTATGGGCGAGGATGCTGCTTTGCCATGACAAGCAGAACCGCCGCACTCTGAGGATAACTGGTGGATATCCGAACTAAAAGTAACTGAATTTCTGAAAGCCAAACAATGGTGAACTACTCAAGTAAAACAATGGTCCTTTTTCATGCACTCGATAATTCAATGAGGATATTGGCAACAAAGCCAGAAATCTAAGTTGGTGATAGTATTTCTTTTGACGGTAACATCAACTCTGGGTCACGTTTTGTTTTCTTAAGTAATTTTTCGCCAGTTTCCATCCGTTGTCATATTTCTAAAATTTATGAACGCGTCTAAAAGAGAATCTCGTAGTTCTTCCCACTGGGGGGGGTGGTGCTTCATCAATCTATGCCAACCTTTTACTTCACGCCGGGTCAAAAGTATATCCCGACTCGAAATGGTTCAGTTGCCCCTGGTGCAAGGCTCCCCTATTTCCCTTGGGTTCAGCTTCAAGTCATTCACCTTATTCCTAAATCATCTACTAATTCAAATCGACAGCCCGTCACCGTCTACTGGTTGATTGTTACCTTTTCTCTCTTCGGTCGGGGCTACAACGAACAACGCTCTTCTCGACCGATTCATCTTGTATGTTCCCTAAAAACTACTATATGCTTATCCTGATCCCAGTAAAAGACACCGTTATTTACATCAACGAGGCTCACAATAAATTATATTTTCGCCCTTCTAAAACCCTTCTCTCTTGCCGCACAAAATCCATAAGGTGTTTCTAATGTGGACTGTCGCCTTTCACCCTAAGGGTAATGAGTCCATCCGACAAATAAGCTCACCTATTCTATCGCACATCATGCTCAATCATATTTTATGATAAATGTGAACACGCACTGAAAGCAACGTGCTGACTCACATAACGACCAAAACACCTTATGTACGCCCACTGGACGGGGAGGGTAGGACCAGGAGGCTTCATATCACTGGAAATATTTTAAAAGTGGTAAGACCTCGCAAAACCAGTTGTCAGAATTCAGGGACTGTTTTGAACAAAGTAAACATAACTAATTAAAACTCGAAATATTCTGAAGTGGCTAAATTTTGGGGTATTTCTCTTCGTCAATTTGTCCGTGTATAATGTATTCTCTAGCAGACATATAGTCCAAGCAACTCACCCTTGCTGCCATCGATGTTTGCGGTTTCTCCACCAAATCCCAGATTTTCCTTCGGAGATTTGCACATTCTCCTCTCCCGAACTGCTCTTCCTGGGCTTGTTGAGTGCAGATCTCATTGGTTTTTCGTATCTCCTCTTCCATTTGTTCCTTTCGTTGATAGTACCGATGGAGACAGCAAGCGTCCATCAGGTGCTCGCTCACACCCCAATAGGTCAAATCATCTTTGAGCGCGATTACACACACATCATCCACAATATGCAAATGCCCCGTACGATACAAACCCAACACGGCGCTAAACGATCTAGAAGGACGATCAAAATAAAATTCGTTTTTTTCCGGCACATATTCATCGCATAAACAGAATATTTCCAAAGGATTGGTCGACTGACTCAAACGACCCAAACGTGAGTTAGGAATACGAGCCAGAGTTTCCCACAACACCTCGTGGTGTTCACCACCAACATTTAGTAGGACACGACGAGAACGAGATCGGTAACGTTTAATATCTTCACTGGTCAGCTGTATCGCGAATTCGGGCATCAGGCGTCGTTCTCCGTACAAATCGTTTGGATCATTTCGGTTATGCCCTTTCGAACTAGCATTTGTTCGCCCCATTATATGCTGGATAAACCAGCGTGCCGCCCGGTATCGACGTAAAGGACGGGACAGGCGAGTTGCCGTGTGTAGATCGTCACAACTCTTCGTTTGTTTCGCATCAATATCTGTGTACGATTTTGTTTCAGTCTGATATGTGTTCTGAGATGATGAATTGTTGACACTGTGTTTTCTTCCACTATGATAATTGGGTTGATGAGGATGGCGATGATGGCGTTGCCTGGAGTAGTGGGGAGTTTGGTCTCCCGCTGATTTGATACCGGATAGTTCGAACGGGATAAACTCCATCTCTGAACTGATTACATTCCTTCGTAAATGTATATTATTTCCATATGGACCTGGAATAAATTTGGAGCAACCGGATTTTGAAAATGCCTCAAGCGTCGAGACATTTCTGCTGGGTTATTGCTTATTTTCCCGCCGAAGTTCATGTCAAAACGAAGGCATGCATAACTAATCGGTGCCTCAAATACTGGTAGAATGAAGTGATTGGTGGTCACCTAAAGAGTGTGTAGATGTGGACCAACTATATCCAACCTGAAAACGTATTCCACGTCATCTGAATCTTCGGCGATACGGGCTATACGGGGGTAAACACTTGTCGTACACTTTGGGGTTTGTTATGTACTACACAGTCGCCTGATTGGTTTCTGGTTTTGAACCAATCACGTCACAGTTGACGTAACACAAACTGGACGGACAGACCACCCGATAGACTAGGACAGGAAAGTGACCACTTAGTTTGCAGTTGATACTCCGCAAGCTTTCGAATTACTGTTTGCCCGGAAGATAGTCAGACTACCAAAACGCAACCCAAACAAGAGTGGTTCTCTAGTGAAAATGACATTCATTAATAAATACGAAATATGGATAAAGTTGCACTCCAGTAGTAGCATATATCATTGTCTATACCATGAGTTATCATTTCAGCAACAATAACCATAGAAGAACTGTACAGCCACTACGATGATGAGTAATTGCCGTTCAGAACCAGTGACGGAAGGACGCGATATCATAAGGTGTTGCCGCGAAACTATCCGGCGAGACTCATTCTGGACAGCCCACTGGTGATAAGGCGTATGTGTCTTACTAGCATGCATTCCGAATTTGAGTCAGCTGGTGATTCCTAACAAGGCAAAAGAACCAGCATTTGGGCAGTGCTTCCACGGTTCATACAGTATGATGTGTCACTTCGTGAGTATATAGTTTTCAGGTAATGAAACATTTGTTTGAATACGTGTGCGGTACATATACGTTGTATCCGAAAGCAGTCACCGCTAATTACGATAGCAGTAAAAATTGTGAAAACAGCGATTTTAGATAAAAATTTGCTCATGAGTCCGAACAGTTTATTGTAGTGTTGTAAAGAGTGTGTTATTGTATATGGATATCAGGACGAAATTCCCCCGCGAGCACACGACCGGTTTCCCGATTTTGGCCCATCATCAGCTATGCGTACCCGGTACTCTTTTACGCCCAATCATCCCTACGATGAAAAATGGACTCTCCTGCTATGCATGGTCCTCACGATTCACAAGAGGCTAATTCAATGTGAATTGCTCAAGTACGATGATGACGGAGCACGGGAGTATCGGGTACACATACCCGATGGGCGGCAACAAATGCGAAACCGGTCGTGTGTCCCCCCGGGAGGGGATTTTGTTATGTTATCCAGATACAATAACGCACTACTTAAACCAAAAGTCGAAACTCGGGACACAGTTTCGTCCTTCTGATTGTTGTCCCTGACTAACTGGCGAAATGGCTTTCGGAAAATCACTCTGTGATTCTAAAAACGAACCCTTTTTCTAGACAAGCTTCTGGCAATCCAGATGAAATTTAGGGGGGGGGGAGTTTAGAGTTTCATTAAAATTATGACCAGTTTTGTGAAAATGGGAGATGAAAAAAGAAAATTAGAAAAAGCATGAGGTGAACAGGGAAAGCTTAACCCGAGTGGACATAATTGTCTGAGTATAACGTAGCAGACGTTTTTGCTACTGAAGCCAGGTTCCATGATTTCAAATATTAGCTGCTTCGTTGGTCGTGTAGACACGCAGTTTTTCTGTATCTTCTTTCTTGCGGACTCTCGAATACTTCCCCAGAAAATCAGTAAAGCTGATAAAACCGACGGAACACTGGCTCGTGCGCAGCCGGGCTTATCAGGGCAACCAAAATTGGGTGAAACTCCATTTTCAGCCAAGCTCCCGTTACGTAATCTCCATCCAAAGCTACTAGTTCCCAATGAAGTAGTACAGATCATAATTCGTAACCAGGTTTTGTACTCACAAAAGATACTGATGCAATCAAGCTGGTTGTCATGGGTCCGAATACATTTCCCGGATTGTGTGGAATTTTCCGGAGCAGTGCATATTTACTAGACCATTGAGGGCATACCATCGGCGAGGGCAAATAAAACAGAAATTTTCGGCGCCATTTATCTCCTTTCCACAAAGGCCAACCGGATAAAGAGCATGTGGTGTTTCAACTGTCGCACAATCTTGTAGTTGTCCGCGTATGTCCGTCATCACTCCGGATACTCCAGCAGACGAGCTCCATTATCCTGGAGATAAGCAGGTCAAAAAATCGTACAACGGGCGATCTCATCATTCAGAGAACCTTGCATCATCACAAAGACACGCAAACACGTTCACTCAGACACACAATCGACCTTGGAAGTAAGTCAAATCCAAATAGTGCGAACTCATCTCAAATACGGTGACTCAACCAATGTGAATAACCCTCTTCCTGTTGTATGATTTTCGCACCGAGCCGATTAAATTCAGGGAATTCATTTCCTTCTATTATACCCGTCGGTAACAACGAAGATACGTGCTGTCGGGAGTCATGTTACTCGCAGTTGCCTTTTAAGTTCGTTTAGCTTGGTGACTGAGCCCCAAATATAGTAGAGAGATAGCATTTGTATGAAAGTTATCGATGGTTTCTTGCACCACAATGTTGTTCATAGTGAAAAATTCAGTTTACGATTTCACCATTCTCATTCTCTCTGTTTCGTGCGTAAGACAATTCGGAAGTGTAGATGCAATCCAAGGACACCAGCTTATGCAAGGTAGATTTTGATAATTATCGATCAGTGATTTATTGCACAAGAACTGAGCTTACTGGCCGTGCTGGAGGCTTTCAGTCAGTCTAAGTATTTACAAGAAAAAGTAAATCAGAAAACTAAGCAGCTCTGATCTTGATATCAATAAAACCAATATCACATCAATCTAAAAATAATAACAGAATGAATAACCTAATTAGTGACAAGAAATGACAGGTTTATGATAAGATAATTTGTATCTTTGGAACCATTTTCACTTTATAGTTCGTTTAGTAGAAAGTAACTCGGCGAAAGCACATCTATGTTTCACTCAAAATTATGACCCAGTGATTTTGAGCAAAAATAAAACCTTGCATGTGTACTGCACTGTCTCGAAGTGAATAGCCGAAAAGGCAGATCTGGGTTTCCCATTTACAAGTCCGTTCACTGACGTTCGTTTCCGCCAGCTGATTGTGATACTTTTGTTAGTGACGTTTTCCTAATATGTCCATTTAATAACACGCAGAAACGTTTGTAGATGTCCCTGGAATGAAGTTGCAGAATACAATTTGTAAACACAGAAGATGAATTTTTTGGTTGATTTTTTATGCCACAGATGACACCATTCATGTCTGGACCCCTACGAACTTTCATAGTACTTGCTGTGATTCATCAGACAGTGTGAACACACAATTCACCGTTGAAATCCATGAAGCTCTGTACAGCTGCTTCATCACAGTTTGCTGAATAAACCGTTGAGAGTCAGCCCGGATAGCCTTGTGGATAAGCTGTTCGGCCCACAATCAGTCACTCAGGATTTGCGTCTCAATTAGGGCACGATAAATGTGCACTACTAATGATTCTCAACAAAGATGGTACAATTATACAGTCTGTCCGAAAAGTTCGGGAGAACCTCGATTCGACAGAAACCCTGAAATACAGCCAAATTCCAGTTCACACTGCCTATACCACTCTCTCTTTCTCTCTCGCCAAAAAAGTAGAGCCGATTGCATGTGTTTGGTTACTGAGAGTAGTATCAAGTGTATATACTGGAATTCACAGTGTCACAATTTCGACCGAACTGAGACGATCCGGATGTTTTCGGACAGATTGTACAGTGTTTCCAAGGGTCTCAATGGTGAGTTGGGCGTTCGCACTGCACGAGGAATCATATTACTTAAGACCGAATCTCCAACAACTAACTTTCCGTTTCCAGGTGCTGGAAGCATAAATAATCTGAACTCCTCACCGAAAAGTGTTGGTGAAAGCATCGTATAAACGTGAATTATTAATGGCCTGCAATACTGAATAATTACTGATATTTTTCCGTAAGGAGATTGTTTGTGACGGTAATTAGGCGAACATAAAACGACATTTAGTGGTTCAAAGAGCAGTGATTGGAAAGAAACAACGCAATTTTTCCACCCCGAGCTATTTTCTCCATTGGATGAATAAAGCTGGTGTTTGTACTTGGTCGCTGAGCAGAGTGTTTAGTTTACAATGGTGGAGGTCACATTAGAGATCACGATTCTCATAGAACAGAAATGAGTACAAGTGTCGGTGCTAGTCTCTACTGGTCACGTCGCAACTGCCAACTGAAGTATTCGTGATCTCGACGTCAACGGCACCGATCAAAAATTGATGGATTAAGGTTGTTCGCTGTCCCAAATTTATAACTGAACACGCACTCCGAACCTCGTTCGGTCCTGACATACTGAGTTATTTTTAAGCATTTTAACTAAAAACATTTAGGCAGCACCATCCACAACCATGTTCTATTCGTCTAAGAATAATAAAATCTTTGAATGAACGATTTTTTTACTAGATAGCGCTGCTCCATTGTCTTTACCAAATAGCTTGATTGATTATTGTCATTCTCATAATTATAGTTTCACATGTTAGTGCTGATCGATATTTCTTTTGTCAAAGCAACCAGCAGTCAAATTTCGATTTGCTCAGCCTCCTCCACTCCGCTCATCTGGGCCATACTTTTGCAAATTTTAATCTATCCCTCTTGATTATTTTAAGATTCAGTCACTTTACCTTTTACTCCATGCAACAATATACTCGGCAAATGATATTATGCTTGTTAGAATGTTTGGAGACTTATCGTAGAAACAATGGCTTGATAATATACGTATTACAATTAGTACGACCGATAACAGACATGCATTCAGTGTTGTCTACCTAGACCGTCCGCACTAGTCCACACGTAGGCGGGTCTAAGCAAAAGGACCCTATGGTTAACCTTACCGAGACTTCACGAGACGAGGGAAATAGGTAACCTCCAAAAAGTCCAATTTTTACTATTACTGGATTTGCTTTTGAATGGATAGCTTTTGTGTTTACTTGCAAAAGTGTCACGTATTTATCACACTTGGAGCTATTACGAAGGCAGCTCGCAATGAGACCTATCTCGTACAAACACGAAGTGTTCCGAACACAAGCATCATTCAATTATAAAGTTACTCTTAGTTTTGTTCCCGACATCACCGTTGGCTTTCCATAATTTTGTTTTAATCGTTATGGTAGTTTAGCTTCTGTCGTGATCTGATCATAAAGTCATTTGTATCACACAGAGGTTCGTTGTCTTCAGTAAGATCTCTTTTCAGTTGCAGCACTTGTTCTCGGTCATTATGTTTGGGAGATAAGTTGCCGTCCTAAAAACCAATGATGGATAAGTGTCATATCATGTATTACAGATGTAAAGCCCAACTCAGCTTATGGATGAATAAGTCCATTTTGACAAAAACAAAGGGAATCACATCCGCCAATTACCGGCATAGTTTTAAAGATGAATGCACGTTGTGAGTTGTGCAAGATACAAAGCAAGTCCCTAAGTTCATTACAGCCGTACATTGCTTTCCACAAACTTGATCAATATGGAATGATTGTTCACCCATTTTGTTGTGTTTCAGAAACTGCCGTGGACGTAAACTCTCGATATACTTGGACTCAAATCAAGTGAGCACGTTGATGAGAAAGATAAATACATATACACATGTTACAACAAGGTCAACCGGGTAGGTTCTAAACTGCATACGTGGCACTTGAGCTGAGTGACCATGAGCCTTTTCTTCACAATCATATACTCCGCGTTGGATTCTGGGTTGCAGCTCAGTGGATGAACATTACATCTGTTGATTCTTCGGGAGAAAAGCAGAAAGTAAGTTACGGGGAATGTGCCCACGTCCTGGACAGAGAGATGACTGCCATTCTGGCGGTTAATCTCGAAAAGATGGGGGCTGAGCTCACTGGATAAAAAATCGTGGGCGATCTCGGGCAGGACTCAATTATATGGTCAGTTGAAGCTTTCTCTTACGCAAAACCCCACAAAGATTCGTGGATGAAAATGAGAAGCATCAGGTGTAGCATGCCACTATGTAAGATCAGTGTCCTGGTTTCATGTGTCTGACATTTTTCCAAGTCAACGACCAAAGGCTCATCAGGGACATAACAGGTACATTAGACACCCTGGATCCTATCTGATAGGCATGTGAACTACGACTCTGGTCGCCGGCTCCCAAAGGAGGCGATGTGTTAATTTCGTGCCTCCGCTTTGCCAAAGGACGCTCGGTCAAATGCTCGGTAACAAGCAGCCAGGAAGCTTCCAGCCCACAAGACTTCCGCGAACTTTAGTCTCAATTCACACATGTTTCATGTTCTGCTAGATACAAAGCATTTTACTCTGTATCAGGTCCGCGATCAACAAACATATTAAATATTCTGACGAAGATGAAACAGTTATTCATAGAATTCAGTGGTGATTTTAGATCTAACAATGCAAGACGAACTTTAATGATATTGACTAAATGTTCTGGTGATTCAAACACCTTCACACGCGGTCCAGTGCGCTGGAGCATCATTTCTGGTATTCAGCTAATCAGGTTAAGCCGGACATAGACCGGTAGATCGCGTAGATACAATGGAATCGTTTTTTGATTGGTCAAGACTGTATGTGCTAATATGTGCGTACCTCCTTTTGTAAAAACGTTAGTACGAACCCATCGCGAAAGAATACATTCTTCTTGTTCTTGTCTGGTCTTATCTTTTTCCCAGTGCACGCAGTTCGGGTGCGACTTTTTTATCCCGTAAGATTGGCCAATTAGATACAATTTTCACAAATGTGCAGTGACACTAAGTCCTTTTCTGGCAATTATTCCTATTGCCACCCTGCGAGTAAATTTTATTTTATTGCTCCGAATCAAGCTGTTTCTAATTCGGCCACCAATATGACACGTGCTCTTGGGGGCCATTTCTGACTGTTTCTTACTATGTATTCTTTTTTGTGCCGGATTTCACAAAGCCTCCGTGGCACGTAACTTTGTTCTTCTTCGGATTACTACCGAAGCATCATTCGATTTGTGATTGTAGATTTCCACCGTGTCCGTGAGTCATCCGTCTAGTTAGCCCTGCACGACAAGCTGGTAAGCTCGAAGTGATTCCAGCATGCAGGCGCAATTTTCGAATTTCTACCGGGTCTGTTTCGTCATTTCTCTCAGTTCTTATTTGAAAGCATTGCCGTAAGAGCTTGGATATTTTCTTGATAGACCCGCACAGTCTTTTTACATTCGTACATTTGACTTTGGGTTTTATTGATTGCGCCGAGCCTAATTTGTAATAAAGACCACGTGGAATTTGTCTCCCTCGGACCGTGATAAGTTCGTCCTGGATCTTGTTATCTACTGGGAATTCGAACCAATTAATAGGAAGAATAGGGAATAAAACTAAAATAAATAAACATAACTCACAAAAATGAACTAATTCGTGTTTCTGAATCAATCGAAAGTATGTTGTTCGGATGTCAACTTATCATATCCCCTCCGTTCTCGAGAGAGTGGATGTCAGCTGGAAGGTGTGCGGTCTGTCGTAGATATTCAAGAGCCGTGAACTAATTTGCTTTGTCACAATTCCAGTGGACAATCGACAAACCAAGGCATATTAACTGCCTAGATTTCACCTTTTGAAAAGAATTAGTTGATTATTTTCGTCTGTAACTTGCACTGCATTCGGACAGTGTAATACGAAATTGTCAACAAATATGACGAGATCATCAAACGACTTTGGTCAGGCAAAACTCACTGCAGTTTTCAATGTTCGGATAAGATTATCCGTCACTCCTTTTGAACATTGGTATCGAAGATGCGTTCTTACTGGGTGACATCGAATTCCTTTTAACCAAGATTAGAGTTCTTCCAAACAAAACTGAATCCCATTGTTGTTTACGAAAGCTTTTGGTATTCCCTCCAGACTGAAACGTTTACTCAAGGGTATTTTAAGAATCCTCTTGTGGTATTTTCTGTAAGGAAAACTTCATACTATTGGGAATATGAGTCAGTTAGTATGAGAAAGCAGCACTTTTCAAGGGAACAGCCACAAAATTTAGCATGTACTCTTTACCAAAGTAGTTAAATTTCTGGCTACGGAGTTAAGTTTCTTCGCTGAAGGTCTTCTTTGAGCACACACATCTGGCATTTTAATACTAGTGATCGTATACCCCCATCGATTCCTGGTCACCAAAGCATGCTTCGAGTCGGTGGTTCCGTGTTATCAGTATGCAAATATCCTTTGTGTAGGGCTTGTAAAACATTTTGCCTCAGAGTTGGTGGTATGACTCAGGGATAATTCTGACCGGTTACTCTATGGAGTGATAGACAAATCGCCCTTGCGTCTAAAGATTATCAAAAACTGATTTTCGGTTTCCTTATCCCATCCTCTCTTAAAATTGTGGAATATCTTGTGGTAATATTTTCTGGTTTCTCGGCCAGGGTCATTTCTAACCATTGAAATGGGTTCATCTATTAAATATTCCTTCGGTTCTGAACCAGAAAGTATTACCGGGAATATCCGGACACACACACGCACTATGCTTATTGAGATATGAATATATTCCATTACGTTTGTGACGAATATCTCACATCAGTGATCGAACTAACTAAAGATGTATAAAGGAGAAATATTGTTTGTAAGAGCAACAGACGCATGGTTAACCAAAGCCCTTTGTTCGTGTGGATTCATAGATGTGCTTAAATTGCTCGTAGAGTGTACAAGTAGTTCTCGCGTCCATTAGCACCGAACTTCATTATTTTACGTAGTGACACCACGCCTTGTTTGCCATGCGAAACACGACGACCGACAAGGAAAGTGGCAAAGCCTCTTAGTTCAACAATACTACCGTCAGTAGGATCTAATCTGAATCGTCTGGAGTGTGAATGGATACTCTTCATTGAAGAGCCCACAAATGAATCACAACTGTGATTTCTCATAGTTATTCGTGTCTGGGTCACTGCTAACCCAACGAACAACGAGGCTGCATGTGCAAGCGCTCATATTGATAGTAAGTAGTATGCAAAGGTGAAGACAAAAATATATCCTAGTGAACATATAACATCGGAGTGTACAAGTATGAGGACAAGTGGGCAGTGGAGTACCGGGTTCGCATACCTGATGAGAGCCAACAACCGCGAAACGAGTCTTGCGCTTCCTGGGAAATTTCGTCCCCAGGTTTACATACTACTTACTATTGCAGTCAATACTATAGTAGAACCAGATTTATTGCAAGAAAAGGGATCCTAAGAGTGCTTATTCCTGGTGGTGCAGCAGTCCATTTAACCCTCGTATAAGCTTTACGGGGGAAAGAATATTGCTGCTGAGTAGAGTTGATATACACATGCACGCCAAAGAATGTTTTCTTGAGGCCACTCTCCATCGCTCAGGATGTTTCTTTGTATTGCCAATAATTTTCCGAGCAATCTCGTACGGTTTATTCTGTAAGGCTGTTTCATAGGGAGCTACTCTCAGGTTTTCCATGGAGTGCTTGGAAGATTTCCAAATTTCCATAGAGTATTTAGCTAAATTGGGCATGATGACGTTATTTACTCAACCATTGCTATGACGACCACACAAGGTGAAATTCCATTGAGGTATAAAATCGAAATAGGTTGTGAACATGAGTTGCGTGACATCATTATGTGGACGAACTGAACGGCACTACCGAATTTGAAGGTTCTGCCTCTTTTACACTCCATCTGTTTTTACTGCATTCATCATGTCGGGATAGTTCGTTTCGGTATGAGTTCTGCAAACCCAAGATTGTTAGGATTTTCCAATGCTGTTAACATCCGCCTAGTCCAAATAGATACAAAAGGAGCTGGTAAAGAAACATATGGTAATATGATAAATCCGAAATACCGTTCCACATAATCTACGAAATGCCTTGAATGGCATCGCTACAAGCATCAGTTTCACCCTAGAACGCACACAACTAACACAAATTACTGTCACACTATTCGTTTCTCTCCTACGGCACCCCAAGATTCCATATCTCATACAGGTTTTGTGCACTCGAACTGTTCACTGATTAACAAGAACCTCAAAGCCAATTGTGCGTTGACAGCTGATTCGAAGTCCACGAAATTCATGATCACAATCAATTTTGTACCAATTCTTGTCTCTAATTTATTTGAATAATAACATTAGCATTCGTTTTTCACTGAAATATGTTATATGCTGGTGATTTCCACAGCATGTTTGTATTTCAGAAAGCAAGCTAGATCCGAGTCGCAGATTTACAGAAATAAACAAGATCTTACTTGGTATGTTTATTTCGCAGCAGTGACATAGAAGTTCGAGTGTGGAACTGTTGAGAAGCTGATGAATGGGACAGATGATCGGCGAATGAAGGATTAGTTGTTGGGTCGAGGGGTCTCAATTCCACAATAATAACCGTTTGACCACCGTGAGGGAAAGCTCAACGTTTCCACGCCTTTCACACGGGAAATAAGTCGAAAAATCTGGTGCTAAAAACGATGCCAACAGTAATAATTGTTGTCCAAAAATGTGCATGCATTTCCAAAATTGAGATCTCAGTTCCTCCGGATAAATTTGCTTTTATCAGTTCATACTGGTTTTGTTCATCTCAGCTGTCCAGTAAACGGGGTTCTGGCATTAAAAATACTGATGATAGATCAGGCACAAATGAAATGATTGAAAGCAGCCTTGGCACGTGTATTCCATGCTGGAATGGCATGAAGAATACTTTTGATCAGACCTTTACCACGGTTTTCCCACTCATGATATCAGCCCTCGTAGTGAATGACCAATCTCAGTTGAATGGACAGCGGAGAATCCACTTGTATTATTGGCATTCAAAGTTCTAACAACGTGAACCAGAATAAAAGTGGCAATCTTTCGTTTGCTGGGCAGTTAATCCACCAACTAAGCTAGCATTGTATGGCCAATAATGTAAGTGAAGCAATGGAATGAGAGTGCCATTCCTTCTGTGAGGATGTTTTCACTACAAACTGTCAACAACCCCGAGAGTTATTAAGGTAATCTTACATTCATCTTTCATTTCTACATTTGTTTCTAATTTCATTTGGCGCTATAAATACGGAAGCCTTTAAGTCCACCCGTATGGTTGTGCATATCACTTTGCACTCAGAATGGATGCGGGTATTGTCAATGTGGCTTCTTTCGTTTATACGACCCCCATTCCAACACATAATTTTTAAAAGGTGAAACTTTTCTATCCTGCCTAAGGGTGCGACTTTTCACCATGTCTGACATTGTGAACGCTATTATACCCCAAAACAAGAAGGACCGTGAGCCGTAGATAGAAAGATTACATTAGGAAGTATTCACACGGGAACGTGTATCTGTACAGTATAGTTTAAAAGAGAACTCAACCCACCTACCTACAGGTAGAGCGAACGGGTGATGGCCCAATTCCAGCATGAACATCCTTGAACTAGGCCGAGCAGACTGTGTTCGCCTTCAGCAATCGGCCTACCAAATGGTTGGATACAGTAGCCGATGTCACCATCAGGGACATAGTTGCAATCAGAATTTTTCACCAAAAACGTATTTTCTGGTAGATTCTTCTTTATGATCTTAATCGTTTCAACTTCGATTCGCGTGTACAATTAGGTGATTACTATTCTGGGCACAGAAATTCAAGTATATTCGGTGAAGCTACGAAACTGATTTGTACATCTATTGCAATGCATTGCGCAACTGCACCTAACAACCTTGATAGCAGCTCTGAATGTATAACTATTCGATTACCAAAACTCTCATTGGTATTCTAATTTTGTATTAAAACGAACTGGAAGTGCAAAAGATGATTTACCGTTCCGAACTTCCATATGACTTCTGTCAGGACTTATTTTGACTGGAAGAAATACCCGCGTGGCGATTCGATGAGCGGATAGTCTCAGACACGTGCTTCATCAACCAAATTCCCCACACTTTCTGATGCAGACTAAGTCTGATCCATTCCCTACATGTTTATACACACTCACTCAGATGGTCCGGTATTTACACTTCCTAAGCTCGCGCATCCCCACCCACCTCTGTCTTGACCGAATAGAGGACCCCCGTGACATCCAAACATTCCTGATTTCAGAAGGTAAACACCGGATAGCTTAGTTCTGTAGTTTTCACCCTGTTTTCAGCGAATCAAATCGTTCCCGCCAATTGCAGATTGTAGTCTACCACACTGACTCCCGTGAATTATTGATCACTTTCCGTATTCTGGCCGTAGAACTGCTCCGCTTTTGGTACTTCTTATTTAGACTACAATCAACTCCGTGAACGGCTGCTGCCTTGATAAAATATTTTCTCCCTCGGGGTAGATCTAAATAATCTGAATAGTCCCGTTTTCGTGGCCATGGTCACATTAGGAACAACAGGCTAGAGAGCAAACGTTTGTATTTGATGAATATGATGCGTGCTCCATAAGTTCTAACAGTTTGGATGACAATGGGATGTGTTGGCTATTGGCGAGGTTCAAGGTCATTTCCGTCGTTTTGCGAAATGGGTAGAGGCGTGGGGAGGAATGGATTGTTTTGCATGCGGTTGCCAGTGCTAAGCCGTTTTTTCACCCATATGAACTGTAGGAACAGGTAGAGGACTCATCAAAAACATTTGTTTGTTCTCCGGCAAGTTCTCCGCAGTTATTGCTCATGTTGATTTTGGAAAGTAAAGCCCTTATCACAACATTGTTTATTGTTTACTTTCTGCATCAAAATGTAGCACTTTTTGCGGAATAACTCGTGGTAGAAGATAACAACTGCAAGTAGTCGGAATAAATATTTGAAAGCATCAATCATATCAGCATGAGAAAAAAATCTTGATAAATGGATAACCCAACTAGGGACTCTACTAATTTATGGCAACTGAGTCGGCAAACTTCAATATTCAGATTGTTTCGGCAAAGATAATTCGAAACACGGTGTTTTGGTTAACCTGATGTTTCCTTTTAGAGAGACACCGACCAAAGGCGGATTTGGGTGTCCTAGGGACTTTGCATGTTTTCACAGAACGTACTGTTAGCACGAAGAGCCTGAATCTCATGTATTGGAAAAGTATGGCACCGGTTCGATTCCGGCTCGAGGCGTCAGGCTTTTCGATTTGAAAAAAGCAAGTGGATTTTCCGATGCTTTGAATGTTATTCTGGTGTGCGTGATACTGCGTCCGATTTAACCCTCAAGCATCTCGCCATTTTGTTGAATTATCTTTGCCCGTTGACTTTGTTTCAAGCGCTAGACAGCTGCTAATTTACGTATACGCGGAATGAAAACACTCGTGAGCTGTGGAATTCTGTCATGATATGTGGGAACCTCGTGACAAGGGCTTCCAAAAATCTTTAATTAACCCGATCCAGTAATGCAATAATAAATAATGAAGATTGGTTGTGATGAAGTAGCAAAAAATAACGATTACAACAACACTGAAGCACGCATGGCAGGAACATACTGACTTTCTTTTGATATTCAGTACGGAAATCTCTGACTGTCAACGGAGTGATAAAGCTAGGAGAAGAATCTATCGCATGAAGATTCACACGAGATCGGCCAGGTCTGGCATATAATAAGCATCCTTCGCGACTGTGTCTGGAGATTTACAATTAATAATTAATTGTCCTTCAACCACGCTTTGTTCTTGTGTTCGGGAGTGCGACGCAGATTCGAAGTCCTGTTTTTTTTACCAATTTAGCTATAAGCAACAACTCTCTGTGGAGAGAATCATCTCTGTTCAAACAAATTTCACGTAAATACTACACTGAACTGAAAGAGGCTCGTCAGAAAACTACTAACATTTGAAATTACAAGTGTGAACAACTTACTTCGAAGTCCGCTGTATCTCGGCAACGTTGAAAAACACTTTCTACGAATAACTAATTAGTTGATGAAGCTCTATTGGAAAATCAGAATTTGAAGACTTGAGTAAACTGTGCGAAGCAACATGTGATTTAAAATGTCGTAGTTTCAAATGCGGCTAGCCTAATGGCATAGAGACAAATGAAAGCAATACAGGATGATGTTTGCCAAACTAATCTTCAGTTAACTAATGGCTTTACTTTGCCAGAGTTTCTTACGGATAACTCTAATTATGTATGACGTTGTTAGGGTTAGACTCTCCGTTGCGTTATCCATCTTCAGACATTTACAAATCTTGTGGTTCACAAACACAGAGTTATACGTGAAACTTCACTGATAGTGTGTATTTCAAAAAAAATTCAGTTTTACGAAGTAATAAAACCTTGTCGGATAAATTGAATAGGTCAAGCAACGCGGATACACGATGATTACCTGTGTGAAAAAGGATGTGTGTGACAAGAAGAAGGGTGCTGTCCAATGGAATGGAGTGAGGGCGATCCTCTTGTGCGGTCATCGAGAAATTACCGGTAGAATAACGTTACATGGCCTGCATAGCTCGGGCCTCCGGATTTCTCTAGCCATGATGAGACGTTTCTTGCGTAATCATCTGAAAATAAACCTAGGTACTGTTATCGGTGTGTTGAACATGGTTGTGAGATCTATATCATGTTCGCTGCCAACCGAATGTTGTGAAATCAAGCCAAAGACGTTTTTCGCTGTTCGACAGGATATTGATTTTCGCTATTCTAAATCATCGAGCAATAAATAAACTCAACATTTTCACTAAATATCTCAAATGATCCAGATCAAGATTCTTCGAAATGCAGTACTGTCGAAAGCACTCGAAATAGGTCGCTCTTTTGCTTCTCTGGAGGTGGTACGTCAAATTAACCATTGGAGAAATAAAACAGTTGCCTGTTAGAAATAAACATAAACATTCTTGAGGATATGTTTCAAGAGTAATTTATGACCCCAACACTTTTCCAGTCGATACGGACGTTTTTCATCTGGTGTCAGCTTACCTCAACGTTTAAACAAAAAGCGGCTGTCAGTCAAAGTATGCAACCTTAAACATCTACACGTCTGCCTTTATAACACGTTTATGACAACCGCTGCGGCGCGCTGAAAGCAAGAGCGATCAGCTCGCAAACTTCACTTCCCAGATTATTTTGTTGGGATAATTCAAATATGCGGTCAGTAGCAAGTCCAGTGAATAGTTTGAGTGGCTGACCGGGACAGCAATTCTACTTCTGTTCATTGAGCATTGGATTAGTTGGCCTCTTTTCATCATCACGTGATCCCCCGGTATTCTGTTCGACGCTTCGCAACAAAAACACGACTGAACAGATCACGAGAATTTAACTGAAGAAGGGGGTGCTTTATGTGGATTTTCAAACAATCAATGAGCGATTTTGAAATCTAATTCCATTTTAAGGGACGTTTCCGAGATCTGTCTTTGTTCTACCCGTGTGCTAGTCTTTTGAGGCAGCCATAAGTTGTTCCCGCATCACACTTGGTACTATGTCCTAGAATTTATACGATAAGATTAAGAAACAACACTCCCCGATAATAACTAATTTCACACATAAACTATTGTTTCACACGATTATGGTTTACAAATAGCTGAAATACACTGTGCTATTCATACATATTTTAGGATGGAGTTATTTTCATTACAGCCACGCAGTCAGCATTATTCTCAATGGTTCTCGGTGGTAGACGATAATCATTTCCAGAGTTTAATTCTTTTTGTCCTGAGTCTGAATCCGGTCGTACCCCGTTAAATGACTTCTCATTGGTCGCAGGCCCTCCCTGGACTATGGCACCATTTTTGTAATAATAAATGAAAATGAAGCAAAATATTGTCAACATTATCAATTTATATTTCACAGCAATCCAGTAACAACGGTGAAACAACTTGCCCAAATCTTTCTTCCAGCTCGGCGGCAAGGTTTAACACTGGCACAGTTATGCCGAATTCGGTACAGTAGGAGTGTTTACCGAACGACCTGTATTTGTTTGTAAGTTGTACTGCATAAAGACGACTAAGTTTCAGAATTTAACCAGAAATGACATGATGGTTACAATATCTGAAGTAAGCTACTGGCTGGAGCCAATTCCAGCCCTAGAAACGAGATTCCAATTGCTTGATGAATAATAATATAAAACTAATATGCTACTAACTTCCCTTTTTAATTTCTTATACAACAAAGTTCAACAACGGAAGAAGTGGACGCGGTCTTTCAAGAGGTGCAAACTGGAGAAGTGACAGGGTTGTCCAAAGACCACGATGATAATTGTTTGAACCCCGCCGGTCAAGAAACGGTCGCGACACTCGGAATTCCCAACTGGTCACCCATACAAGTACTGTCCGGGCCCGACGGTACTTTACCTCGGTATTTCTCTTCCAGGTGTCGCTTGCGATCTTGATAGGCATGATAATGAGTAACTGAGTAAACCGGCAGCTACAAATAACAGTGTATGAATAAATGTGCCACAAACCCGGTGATTTGACAAAATGCGGGGGCCTAATTATCGCTGTAACACCTGTGTTACCGAAATGGAAAGAAACGTTTGAAATTAATGAAAGAGGTTAGTGAAAGCTACTTCATTACGACCACGATAACCACAATCTTTGCACGTAGTTAGGTAGTTTGAACAATTTCACTTTCAACGTAGGAAATGTTGTAACTTTGGCAATGTTCCAACAACACGATTGCAACCGTTGTAGTTACCGTGGCTGTTTTATGTTATCCTTTCTTAATTCCCATGTACCGACTCCTTAACCAGCCTGTTTTTCCGCTCTCTATTGTCGAGCGTAGGACCAAAACCGGTATTGAAGAAATTCTAGTAAAACGGTAATAGTGAGAACTATTTTATCTCCTACAATAAAAGTCGCACCCTGGCACAGCCTTTTCAGGGTAACAAGGCTTACAACATCGTAGCCAGTAAATACAAAGGCATTCCGAATTACTTTCCCTTACTGCGATCAATAAAGGACGATAAATTCACAAGGTTCATTGTTTCGTAAGTGACACTGACCGGCAAACATATGAATGACCGGCGGTGGTCAAGCGGTTATCTTCGGGGACTTCGGAGAAAAAGGGCCCGGGTTCGATTCTCGCCGCGGCCGGTCACTTCTCCACTTGCCAGCTCCTCGTTGACCGCAGCTCTCTTCCTGAATTGTTGTGCTTCGTTATTCGATAAATAAAAAAGAAGTAAATAAGAGTTTCTCAAACTGCAACCTTGTAACTAAATATCCTATTCGTATATTGACATCTTGTCTATAATGCTTCATGGCCTCCTTTATTAGTGACTTGCTTCATATTTTTGGGCAAATATTCCAGCTACTTTGGAACAAAAATAACTGCTCACCCTTTATTTGCATTATCATTACGGCTTTAAAAAACTAATGTTATTATTGTTTTCCAAAAATCTAGAAACGAATCCTCCGTCATAATGAAATTAAATCTGTTTCAGGGCGTGTGAGACACAGACTGATAAAGTGTCCTTGGTCTCACTGCTACAAAAACAACAGATAAATAGGTATGTCCACGTCTAGAAGACGAACACTCTCCTGTGATAATATAACCTCGCGCATCCTTCAGCAGTGAATTAGTTTTCCCAGAATAACTCCCGATAGGGCAGACAGACAGACAGACAGACAAACTTTAGTTTTCCGGGCCCAGTGAATTCTGCATTGTTTATGATGTAATTAACAATAGTAACAGAAATAGTTAGAAAATGATTCATTGCAGTCTACATGGACCGGCTTGCTAACAATTACAATCTGGAAGACAGTGAAGTGTGTTTCTCTTTGAATCTCACTTCCAGAGTCGGATTCTTGTGAGTCCTCAAGGTCTTACAATAAAAGCAGAAATATTAACGATGCAGCATGAATATCTCCACGACTGAAACACGTAACCACCACCATAGGACCCGTAATTCTGAATTTGAATGGACCAAAATATGAAACAGCGTAAAGTGCCCTTGTCTACTACGCCAGGAAGCATAAAAATCTATTGAGAAAGCCTAACTTTATCATCGCGAGAACAGAAGGGAAGTTTAACAGATGACACTCCTCTGACCTTGATTTTTAGACCATGGATTTCAAATTAATTAATGGTGCCTTTTCCGTGATTCTACTGTCAATCGCGAAACTCTTATTCAGCTGTTAAGTAATGTTATTTTCTAAGGAGGTTCTGTTCGTCTTTGCTTCTTTCTATTAGAAACATATACGGTCAGCGCTTTTACAAACAGAACCCATCCCGGCAGCTTATACACATGTTTATCCTTCATGGAAAAGATCTTCCTGTGAATCTGATCTTGGTATTTTCGAAGTTTATAATATGATATTGCTTTTGGATGAGAGGACGAAATTTCTGCGGAAGCACACGACCGGTTTCACTGTTGTTTCCGTTCATCAGATATGAGTACCCGGTACTATTCTGCCCAGTCATCCCCATATTTGAGCATTCCACAGTTGATGCACAGCTGTAGTCTCACTTGAACTGCATGGATCATGCATGAACAAAATTACATACTTCAAACTATTCGCCCTCAGTCTGAAGGTCAGCCGTGTTAACCGACTCGTCAATCCACGCACATTCCACACGATTCAAATGAGATTACTGTTGATCTTGGTAGTTCTTGTTTATAATCGATGGTTTACCACATTCGGAATTTCTGGCATCATGGCAACCAAGACCACACATATTCAACTGCCCAGAGAACGACAGAGTTAAAAGACAAAAGCAGGATATACAGCATCTTATATTTTCAACCACTTTTGGTATAATATAAACAAACTGGGAACGAAAACTTCTTTCCGAAGAAAGTGTTTGGCGGTGAAACTTCGACAACACCAGTAAATTGCAGTTTTCTTCCCACAATACCGGATTTAATGACCCTTAGTAGCCCATTACTACCATTTTATCATCTTCTGTACATAACAGAGTAGTTCATTTGCAAAAAGTGACATCTAACGAAATCGAAACGTATTCCAGAAGCATGCAATTATTTACAGCAACGCAATCTCTAGCCTGTACAAATCATGAGACATTAGAAACAAATATCTGCCATCGAAAACGTGTTCTGATGTCGTAATGTGCACACGCCGGAATCCAAATAAAGAATTGAAAACAATCTGGTAACTTAGTGGTCTGCCAATAACACGGAATTGTTGTTTTCATGCGAAGGACACTTTACATTTCGAGCTAACTATACTGTAATACTGAAAATTATTTGAACTCTTAGAATCGATCAGAAAGCCATTGTTACCACATAGCCTACACGCCATGTTCCAATTTGTCGATTTGACCGGGAGAGTGGACGATAAACCACAGAAAAAGCTTCTTTGCAAAGTCTCTCCATTGATCACAAAAAAGAACCACTGGCCAAAACAAGGGCTTCCTTTGTATATAGTGATCCGCAGAAGACAGTTCCATAGACATATGCATATAAACCGGGTTGATATTCAGCTTGGTGCCAACGCAAAGGCTACAACAAAAAGGAGAGCAAAAAAACGAGGGGAGCACAACAGAGTGGGTTAAATGATTTGCCGGAAGATAAGACGCGGTATTTTCGGTCTTTCGCCGTACTCTTTGCAATATCTTTTCGTCGTTTTTTAGTCTGCTTGAGAGTTTTATGCATTTATAGGACACTAGAGTTTAACGGAAGTGTACTACAGCATTCGTGCCACTGACATCCTTTCTGGGCCATGTTTCTCACTATTCCTAACCACGGACAATCCTCATCCACTGGATCCCAGCGAGGACGGCCGGAATGTCCAACCGAGTCCAGTGTGCATGCTAGTTTCCCCATGCCGCCACGCCAAATCATGGCTTCAACGACGTGTCGCATCTATCATTCCTAACCCAGCATGTTCGAAGGGAGTTTGGAAACGTAGACGACGAGCAGGGATGCTCAGAGCATGTTCAAACCATTTGGGGCGTTGTAAATCGATTATCTCTACCAGAGGGAGGCTATCTGTACTCAGTGCACAACGACAAATCTTGCTCAATGCATCCATCAGTTGATAAATGCAAAGAGCTCCAAAATTATGTACTAAAAATGTACAATTTCAGTGCTAAATATACCTTTATAGACAGATAAACAACATGCCAACGGTGCCCTTCTTTTATCACCTGCGCGAGGAGGCACTTATGTTCCAAAACGAAACTCTGAAGGCTTTCTCCATTCGAAATTTGCAACTATTGGGATGGTACTGAACCAGGGACTGGAACGTTCAAGATAAGGCTTGACATTCACTCTCCAAATAAAAATTCACTGAATTTTCCTAATTTATCAATAGTTAATTTACGCCCCTAATAGACTAAACTTCAGTTGGTGATACGACTGCTTGATTGAACTCGAATCAGAAGAAATGCGTTCCTCAGTCGAAGATCATTAATTTAATAGGTGAACGAAGCCTAAAGCTTGAAAAAAACAATAACCATGTAGCCTTTTCAAACCACAGATAGCGTATTTGGTCAAATGTAAACATTTAGGATGTGACGAGTTATACAGTGCATGTACACCGCTTATTTCCACTGGAGAAGAAAGGATTTTAACATGTGATCCCGATCAGCAAATAAACCTTCAACCAAACCTACTCTTGTGTCATATTTTTATCTTAGCTTATTTATGCAAGCCAACTTAGCTTTCGGCTACTTTAATGAGCAGTGGGATGGGTGTGATATCAGCCCATCACTTTCTCTAGACCAGGAATACAAGCAAACTGCAGACGTCTTTTGGTGTATGCTTTCCAAATGTTCAAACAAATCAAACATTCCCAGAATAGCCTAACCACCAATGAACAGCGCAGGCTGACCCATGTACAGGAAATTTACAAGCACGGATGCTAAATTTTGTTTGACAACTGAAAGTTCGTTCTCACACTCAAACTACACCACCATGTTTCATTCACAAGTGCATCCCGTATACAGTGGCAACATGGGTAGGTGCATCTCTTAAATGTCTGCCAGAAAATTACAACCGTTATTCGTTGGCAGTTTTTTGGGGTTCGTAGCAGATAACCTCCAGGACGGTGACAATGCGCTCACTGGCTGAGACGTTAGTTGTATACAGTTGGATGGACAGAGTTTCTGTGAGTAGCTTTTATCCACACTTCTGACGGACAAATAGGAAAATCTCGAGTGAAGCGCCAACGGCGTGGACAACTATCGTGAAGAGTTAATGGAAGGGTACAGCGGATGCGTAGCTGAAAAGCTGGATTAGCCACGAAACCCGTAGTATCCTCCCGAAAATCTTCGCTCATCCATCTGTATACTACTACCTTCCAACCTACCATTACGAGGTAGACAGGACCACCGTATTCCTCAAACTGCTACCACACCGACCCCTTTGAGAGATAAAGTGTGATTCACCAGTCGCGCATCACACGTTGGGTTACTGATGTTCTCTTATGGTTATGTGAACTCTAACAGTTATGGGTCTCAGCTTGGACTCTCGACAAAGTCGAGGCAAACAAACGGTTAGAACCTCAATGGTGTAATTGGTGAGAGCTGCACGGTCCTTTGGAGGTTCACAAAGCATAAATCTAATCTCCCACTGTTCACACTCACATATTAGACAAGTTCGGCAGCTTCTACGAAGAAGTCTTCCACTATTGGAGTAGCTCGCAGTGCTGAAAATTCATCCCTTGGGATGAATAAAGCTACATTTTGAATTGACTTAATTTGATTTGACGCAGTCGGAATGGCCTTCTATCATGTTGTGTATAAGTCCAATAAGCCGTTGGGAGCTAGTCTTTGAGACTTGGTGGATTTTCACTACTTGTGATTTTTAACAAGGACGAAACAGCTCTACAGAGCTTCCAATATTTTCCGTGGTGGGTTGGATTTTGTCACTGCATGACAGCCACCTGAATTTGCATGGGGCATTTTCAAGTCCATAGCAAGTACTGAAATGAAACACGTCTCTTAATTTATAATGAAATCAGTTGGTGCGTGGATACCTCTATATGTTTCGTATGGAGTAATAAAACTTTAAGGAGGTTTCATATCTTCACTGAGAGTGTGATGCAAGATTCTGCGCAGTGTTTTCAGGGCTACTGGTCACGTTTGATTGCTTTCTCTTAGTATGCATGACAAAACATCTTTTTTAGTCTATAGCTGCTCTGAAAGCAACCAAAATCATCTTCATAAACTGCATGTGAGATCCAATGATGGTCGAAATGTTTCAGCAGTTTTACCCTGAAATGTTTGCATTCTTTTATTTTCATTATCAATAAGCAAGTAATCGATGTTGGTGATCACGTTCGTTCTCCTGTCCGCGAAAACCCCGAGAAACATCTTGGGATGATGTGAAAATGAAGTGTCTGGCTTGTAAATCGATCTTGCGTGAGAGATGGATGTGAGAAGTCAAATATGTTTTGCAGATTGTAAAACGAAATTGGTGATATTTTTCAATGTAAGTGGACGCTAAGATGAATGGCAACTAAGTGAGGCACAATTTCGTTTTCAATTGCATCTCTTTAGATGAAGTGTATGTAGATAAACATAATAAATCGTGACTAGGAGGAAAGTTCGTGCACTTGAAATGTTTTCTGTCAATGAACAAAAAGCCGGCTCAACAAACCTCCTCTTAACTGTCAGTTGTTCTGCCCGCTAAACTTTTGATGTATGACTATTTCAGAGCAAACAATGCACGTGGATAACCAATGATACAGGTCTGACTGGCTATACCACATCAACTCAGCTGGTAGAGCGGGCGCATCGCAAACGGATTGTCGCCCGAGCAATTCCATCTTGGATTCGGCTCCTCCTGCTGTTATTAAATTCTACTTTTTAACCATAATTCTGCCCCACGGAAGATCATTGGCCCTTTTATACAGCAGTTCCCCCTAACCAAAGGATATAACAAGTCAGAGAACACAATCCAACCGATGGTTAACATGGTCGCACATCAAAAGTATTTCCGAACTGACCACGAGGCTCTTCCGGAACACAAGGCATCATCGTTGCGCACAGACCAAACAAAGTCCTGAAAAGAAGAATACCAGGACCAAATAATACGCTTGAAATCGATGAAAGAAGAAACGTTGTATACAAGGTGAAATGCAAGGACCGAAACAAATATTACCTCGGTCAGACTGGGAGAAGAGTTGTCACACGAATGCGTGAATGTAAACCAGTTACGAAAAGACACAATCCACTTGGCCCAGTATCCGCCCACGAGGACCAGTTAAGACACATATTCAATTCGAAATACACAAGGGAGTTTTTGGAAGTTGGGCATCCTTCACCAAATTCAACCTGTAAATACACTGAATAGTATTTGGAAATCTCCCAAAAATGCATCAAATTCATCTAGCTCAAGAAAATGAAACTCAATTTATTGGATCTTAGTCCCCCTGACCCATGGCCATGAAACCCTATTGTTCGCGTCATCCGATCAACTAAACTAACGCCCTGAGACTCCGCAGGCTGGAGATCTAGGGATGCACCATAAAGAATACGCAGAATTATAAAGAGGATGTTGAAACACTGAAACGACACCATGAATTTCAGGAGATCGGGTTTCCCAATATGGAAGGTATTACAAAAGGTCGAAGGTCAAGTTATTTAGCTTAAAAGTTAGCCCTAGAGGTCGAATTTCAAGTTTCAATAATTAGTGTAGTATGAAAGACTCAGTGTTTCTCCGTGAGAGGGTTGCTCGTGTTGGACCTGAAACAATATGAACGCAAAAACTCCATAAGCCTAAAGCGCAGTGAGTATCTCGACTGGTTCTCACACTTGTATTAAATGAACACCAATACGGCTGCTAACCACCTAACTACTACGCTATAATTAGTAACTTTCTAGAATCAAGGTCATCGGATCGGTGAAGGTAAAATCAAGGAGGAGCCCTATGTGCGAGGCCCTCATCTGCTCACTGACGACGTCACCTTGTCTAGTAACGAAGTGTTTGTGACCCAAACGCCCAGCTCAGTGATCGGAAAAGTTTGCAAACCACAAACCTGAGCTGCAGTCAACATCAATTTTCAAAAGCACTGACAACATAGGTCTCCATTGCAGACAAATAATTGCTGACCCTACTTGCACATTGATCTTATCCTCATTGTGATACACGAAGAGTGTCCATCTACTATTGCACAGATCCAATGAAATTTTCAAGTAAGTACCTGCACGATATTATGAGGAACGTTGTAGAAACGTAGGTTGTGCCACATTTTGGTCGATCTCAAGCCAGCTTTATGCGCACAGTAAGGGCGATTGCAAGTTGCAGTCGTGAAAGGAATGCAAACGCTTTGCATTAGTATGACCCACAGTTAGAATTAGAGAGCTAGAAAATAACTGAGTCGTGATAAGAATTGACGAAAGAAGCGTGGTCCATTAACTTTGAGGTCAAAATATTCAACAAGATGGTTGATGTGGGCTGTAATGAATCATGGTCACCACTGTTTGGGGGGAAGGGCCCGTTATCCTGTGGAGACTAATTTGCTGCAGTGTATTGCACCACTTCCTGTGCCACAGAAAGACGATACCTTATAGCCGTGAACATAGTTGTTCATCCTTTATAAGTCTTGCCTGAGTGAAATCAGGGACTACATATATGTTCAGTTCTTAGGACAGTATTCAAATATCTCCGATCTGCTCGCGACTGATAAGTTATTCTTCTATGTTTAAGAGATAGATTATTGCATTTTCTTCATGCTGAAATTTGTTGGACTAAGTCGTTCACCTTATGGAGCACGGGGTGATTAGCGGTGTCATAGTCAGCTTGTTCGACGCTATGCACCACCGAGAATTGAGGCAGCTTCATTTATTATTAACCAAAGGATAATACATACTTGAAAATTATTGTATACGGGTGTATTAACCAAGTGCATCACATTTTTTTGCCTGTGGCTCGCTTTTTTCACGTTACTGGGTCGATGATGTATGGATAAAAACGGATATAATACATTCGCCGTGTTAGGATTTTCACTGAGATGGAAGGTAATCCGGAATACCTTCGTAATCACTAACCACAAAGAGAATAGTACTAGGCAAGATAAAAAATGCTTCAGGATGCAACGATATCTGTTGGGAAGACAGCAATCACAAAATTCATTACTTCAGACAAATCCGGGCAATACCCTTTATTGATCGAACTAGTACACACCTGAATCAGTCGTTAACAATGCTAGATTTCCTCAATAACATACTGCTTCGTAAGGATTGAAGTTGAAAAATAAATTATACAAGTGTCTACCTTTTTGAAGTACGGTGTCCAAAGGCTGCTTCAGTTGATCACGGTGGTGGTATGCCTTAATTTGAGAAACTAAATGTCTTTAACAATAACGAGTGGAATACACAGGAAAATATTGGCCGATGGGTCTGCGGTTTCAGCTAATATATCTTCCAAGACAGTTGGTGCCATGTGTTGAGATGCTGAATTACAACTTTCTGAATAGGACCTTGACGCAACACGTCACTATATCTTGGAAGATGCCAATGCGATAAGTGGATCAATTTTTAAAATCCGCTACAATTTCACTGAAAAGACTAAAAAGGAATTCAAAGCCAGTGCGAAAAAATGCGAAATGTTTTAAAACGCTTATTAGGACAAAGAAGAACAGAGATTCTTCCAATAGGAAATGCAATAAATGTAACCCTGTTAACGACAATGACGCTAGACTATATCATATATCACATTTTACATGCATCAAAATACTTCTGCTGTTTGGCCGAGGCCCTCTATTTTGGTACACCCGATATAGATTCTGAAATATCGGTGTGCTTGTGACCTTTTGAAATATTTGACAACTGAGTTAGGATTTGGAAGCCAGTCAGCTATTTCTGAATTACCTTTCTAGAGAATCGCCATCCCGGATTCTTTGGGGTGAGATATGCCAAACTTTAAATCAACAGACAAGGTCCTAAATAATAAATCGTTGTAAGGCTTTACGTAGAAAATAAAAATGAGGTAAAGCGTTGACTTGCGGTATGATCAACGGTGGATGTAAAGAAGAAAAATACCTAACACGATCAGGCGGAGAATCTTAACATTTTATCAAGTAATCAGTCAAAAACCGAACGATAGAGGTTGGACACCAATTGGCAAAAATACGGAGTTCCGCACTATTAGTACACCAAAACAATTGCCTCTATGACCGAAATAGATTTTGCTGACCACAATAATTGTCTTATTCAAATCCCAACTGAATTTCGTAGATTAAACCATGGCGGCGACCAGGGTATAAAGTGGGTTCCTTGTGATAGTACCATTCTGCGAAGTAACGCAAACTTGTGATTTGTGTGAATCTATCGATCTATTCAAACTGCCCTGGTCAAAGATAGATTTCGTAAAACGTGTACGTGTCAACCTGCCAACAGTGGTCAAATCAGAAGGGAACTAAGCCTTTATTGTCCCACACGGATAGTGGAACCCTAATACGCACCGTCTCCGCCTTTATATTTATAGAATAAGAACGCCCACGGAAATTTCTGAGGCATCTATTTTCACGTGTCTACGTCATGGCAGTAAGCTGGTGCATACAAAAGGATCCGATGCAACATTTACGTTATGCGGCCATACGAGAAAAAACATCAGTATGATGACAGAACCGTTTTTCTTTTGGGACAACAGTCGTTTTACGGATCAATTGTAATTAGTTATACAGGTCCAATCAATTGCACGTAATCCGCCCTGTCGATCTGCGACGGCAGGCTGTGGGCTGCTGTACTGGTTTCTGGTCCGGTGCCAAAAACACACGACAGGGTTCTCATTTGGGTGTGTGGTTGCGCTGCCTGAATTCAGTCAGGTAGCGCTCGCAATATCCAAATCATCGTCGACTGATGCGCTGTATATTTAATACCCACAGCGAGACTGAGTAGAATGTGAGGTCTGACCTGTGTGGACCGTTGTGCGGTCCATTCGAGGACCCGCAAAACAACCTTCACGATAGGTGCTCCCAATAATTTGAGTGTTCTTGGTGTGTGTGGTTTGGAGTACGAAACACTGTGGGCAGCTGTTGTGTCCGGTTCGTACGGTCATGTGCTCACACACACGCGCATGATCTACGCCCCGTGCAATCATGGATGCGCGCCTGCAATCGTACACACACGTACACAGTTAACGTTTGTCGTGCTTCGTCCAGGACAGCACTGGCCAATCAGACCGTATCACGTGTGTGCGAGCCTGCACGACTCAATCCGATTGTACGGTTATCTTACGCTTCGGATTACATACATCTCTGACTCACGCACTTGCATACCTGTTTGCGTTTTCACCTGCTGGCTTGTACTGGCACTTACCGTACGTTGCTACGGTATACACGTTTACCCTCACAAGTCCACGTTGCTTCTGCTTACTGAATTACGGGACACAACAGTAGCTGCTTTTATTTGGATAGTGCACCGCGAAAGTAGACTGCAGGCTGTTATATTGGCTTTTGGCCGGTGTAAGTGAGGACTCAGTTGATGCAGTTAGCGGGCTTTGACTCATGAACTTTTCCTGCTTGCTGTGATTTTAAAGACTGTATACGTAGTATCCTGTTGCGCGTAGCACTGCTCGCTTGCGCAAAACTGATCATACCCAAAGCGCTGTTCCACCCAGCTTTCTGTTGCGTTATGTTTGGTCAACTAAGTGCTGGCATCAATCAGGGGTTTTGAGATTTTACGCTCAACTCAGTTTGGGGCCTTTTCGGATTTCCGGTTATGTAACGGCTGCTCTGTTCAGTCATAAAAGGATGGGGAGGGGGTTTGCGGCTAGAGCGAAACTGGTAGATCATTTACCATATCAGTGAACAGCACAACATTTCAAATGCCAAATCATCGGAATACCACTCACTAGTGTGCGGAGCACTAGTTTCGAAAGTTCACGACAAAATTCAACAGGCTCATCGATTTGAAAGGAAATTTGAAAAGCGTTTTTAGTTGATTACACCAAAGTAGTTAACAATTTGTAATCAAACTATATTATTAGCACCCGACTTGACCAAGTAGACCTAGACTGCCACTGTGAATTACGATGTTTTTTTTCCAATTTCGGCTGAAGTATGTCTACAAACAACTGTCCATCAGGCTGGCTCAGTAATATCATTTAGAAGCGACCGACGAATTGTCGGGTTTAGTTTTTGCACTTTCTGACGACGCAACACATGCAACACGAAACTGGCTTTGGTTGACAGAGGCACTAGTATTTTCCTGAAAAAATCTATCTTCCAAAGAAAACAGATGACATTGTATGTGAAACCATTTGACTATCATTTTGGTTCAGGCACCATCATTTTCGAGGATAGTCATGCGAATATAATTAGTTTTTATTATGCAGCACCCATGCTCAACACACCACTTTTTTATCAAATGCTTGCACACGAGTGCAGCTGAAGGGATTTACACCCCATAGCCACAAAGGTCCACTGCACTAATCGGGACAACCGGCAAACAGACCCTGAGACTTGGAGTGGGTAGAGAACAACATAAGGTTCCAGGAGGTCAGGTGCGGTGACGATCCGCACTACAGTGGATAGCTGTCTACCATCAGAGTAATTGGTGATGGCGAGGTTTCGATCCTCGGACCTCTGAGAAGGTTATCAAACGCTCTCAACCACTCGATTGCCACCAGTCTTTGAAGGTCATGGAAGCATCACTGTGTAGCTGCTTCATTTGACTTGTTAGGAATCATCCGGGCTCTACGGAGACTCGAAACCGTGTTAATGTTACATAATAAGTCATACTACAGAAATCCAGACTCGTACTACTCAGATTGATAATAACAGTAACAACAGTGATCAATTTCCTTCTTATTTGCGAAACAGAAATGGTCCAATATTCCAGAGAGGCGATAGTGACCATGCACACATGACTGAAGTGATGTGTATCCGGGTGAATTTCCTAGAAGTAAGTCTGACAGATATCCCATACATTTCTGTCTAAGATTATGCCCGAAATATTAATTTCTGCACAGAAAACTTCGAGTCAAATAATCGCTGGAAGCTAATACCAAACAACTATCATCATCCCAGATCATGTTACCAGCAAATTGGTCAATGTTAATCAAACTGAATATGATGTGTCGAGTCAAACCAAAACATCTGAGATCGACCATAGCCCGTAGAAAAGGAAAGCGCTACGTACGAAACTTGATCCGATCCAGTCGTGCATTATCATCCAACCCGTTATCCATGTAGAAGAATGTGTCATCCGTGGACGACGGTTCAGCTGAAGCTCATGATCGTCCCTGTCAGCCTAGTTTACCAAACCACAACAAAATCTGTCCAAATTTGACAACCGGGCACATATCACAATTTCACCAAAGCCGGAATGAAATTCAAATGTTCACAAGAAACGAAAAACATAGATAAAACAACACTCACTGAAAATATAATTTGGTTGAACAACAATTTTGTGTTGTGTTCTTTTGAGCACAGAACTCTTTTTCCTACAAATTTAACGTGTTTCCCATGAATGAATTGCGTTTAATGGAAAACTCTTGTTCAACATGACAGTTCTTGCAAAATTGAAAGCGGAAATCCCTATCAGTGCGTTTTTAATGGCTTCTTGTGCAAGGGATTCGTTTTCAAACCTGGGGAGACAATCGAGATAACGTGTTCACGGTGAATTTGATGCACGGAAGAGTAAAACAGTGTACCTTAACATGTAGAGGCTGGTTTATCATCATGTGTTTCGTCTGGTTCGTGATTGGTCTCCGTGGAAAGTATACGTTGGTTATGTAACCACTATGTTCAGTAACATTGACAGTAGATCTCGTGTAAAAAGAGAGGCCAGAATCACAATATTGAAAGATTTGTCTAGGGCTATTTGTCTATATCTCTATACAGCGCATGGTATAGAAAAGAATTCGTCGATGAGTCTAGCCACGCCCTTTATTGTACTTTTCACGAATCTTCCACCGATGTGAGTTGTTTGGCTATGGACAGGCCTATTCACAAATGTTTGTACTCCACGCTGTTACTTCCGTACGGCTTGACCATTTTGAGATGGTTATAACTATTGCATTCTCTTCCCATTAACATGTGTAATGGTGTCCCGTAGGTTTGTGGCCATTCCAAAATATCTATGGGTGACTATCAAGATAGCTATATTATGCTCATCCTTGTATGTTTTTTTGGTTTTGCACAGAAGAGCTTGGACTTCTCGGGTTTGATCGGTTCATCTCTTGAGTGAAAGCTTGACACTCAGAACGCGATTTTGCATCGTGTAGAGCAACTTCCGCAACATCTAATGAGCTTTGTTTATCAAATTCAAAATTCTTCAGTCAGTAGGATGCACTCTGACTTTCAAGCTTTGTACCTCTGAACACTTTCTCGCGGGAAATCCAAAAGCTGTATCGGTCTTCCTAATGGCCGACCCAAAGCTGCTCCCGCGGCGTTCTTACTCTGTAAGCACCGTGAAATTTTCTACCTTACATCGTGTCCACTCAGTATTCTAGTGTTCTGATTATCTATCACAACAATCATGTGTATCTGGAGCGTCTTTGTCTACTCGGATTCTGGATGTATGCCAAATATCCCAATTATACGCAATGTTAGTGGTTCTGCTATTTTGTACGCATACGCTATCAGTGAACTTTGCTTCTAACTTTGATAACTGAGCATGACCACCATGATCACTCTAGATCAGTTACAGGCACAAGATATCTGGGAAACAGATTTTTATGAATTTTATTCGTCAACACTAAGTGACAGTGGCACAGGGAGACTGACCGAAAAAAACCATGTCACCAGATCGCGTCAATCCCCCACTGGCAGAGAGCGTTTATTAATTTATATTCAATAACTGTTATGCTATTCACCGATTTACCTGAACGAGGATCCGCATAAAGGATGCGCTAGTTTCAGTCACGCTACAAGAAACCTAGCCTCGGGCAATTTCCTCTTCCGTACAAACAGCTAAAATGGAAGCTTTCTATCATTCAGTGTGCATACGTTTCATGCAATAACCGTGCACAAGTATAAATTACAGCACGGAAAAGGTTTTCAAGATTTTAGTGCCCCACCAAACTCGCTATTGAGATCATCATTGTTTCATTTGACCTATGATAGGTTGAGGTAGTCTATCATCCTTTGAGATTCAGGGGGCTTACTGGCCCACCAAAAACGAGTATTGTAGGATTCCACCAAGTTTCTCCTCTGTGTGTTGTTCGAGGATATTGTCTCAACCAGGTTTCTGAATAATGAAAATAGAGTTTAAAAACAAGGATTGAGTTGCTTGTAGTCACACCTGTTTCATTTTCAAGGCCAGTGTTCAATAATTTACCCACGACAACGCATTCGAGAAAAGCAGTTATAGGTAGCGTATCAGATGAAAGTTCGCAAAAGCCACTCAAAATTCAAACAAATGGGACAAAGTTAACGGTATCGTTGATCTAATGAGAGAAGTATCAATCATGGCAGGTCACTAAGGGGTTTTTATAAACTCTGAATCTATCAGACAAACCAACTGCGAACTGTGTTAGTTGGTACAACAGATATAAAATTACTAAACATTTGATTTTTGCGTCTGTTTTTCGGTAGAAATGGGTGGACAGCATTCAGACTTGTGGTGGAATTTTTATTCCGTATGTACCAAACGGCTGGAGCTGAAAGAACGACATCGCGCTGAATCAGTTTTTGGGTGATGTGCATTAACCGGGCCAGTCAACAGTCAAGTCGGTACAGCGCAAGCGTGCCGGCAAAAACGTAAACACGTAAGCAGACACGTGAGTCAGAGTCACGTGTTGGTGAAAACGTGATCGAAGCTTACAATCGGAGCTGGCCACACAATGCCAATGTTTGATTGGCCAGTGGAGTCGGGAGAGGACCACAACTGGAGCCAACTTTGCGCGTTTGCGAGTGCGACACATGTGCAGAGTGCGGATCCATTGTCCGCTATGTTTGTTTGTGTGAGTGCAACGGTTCGACTGCTCACGTGATTGTTTGAGCCTAGCATCGTTGTAGGGAAAACATACGTGACCGGGTGGGTACGCGAGATCGATTGAGAGTCTGCGTATGAATAGCCTGACGGTGATCGGGAATCGTAGACGGAAAAATCGATTGAAAAAAGGTCCCCACAAGATGGGCCATTGTACATATATTTGAACCTGTTTCGCGTTTTCTTTGGTATTTTTATGTCTCACAAAAATTTGCGAGTAGTTTGGTCTGCAACTAAATAAACGTACACTCCACAGACCAACTCCAAATCCAGATATGATGATGTCAGTTTCGTTGAATAAGTTGCCTCGAACTGAGGACGGTACTTCCCAATGTTGTGTTTTGTAGAGAATGCATAACCTAATGGAGCTGACTATTCATTAAAATCGCTTTTCTGTCCTTTCTGCCCGGAAAGCACACGCAAGTTCGTTCACTCTGTGCTTAGTAGACAGGAGGACATTCAACGGGAACAAAAAATATCTGATACAATTCCATTATTATTGCTGGGACAGCAAAAAGCGAAACATACAGAATAACGTACTACTACAGTTCGCGAACACTGAAGGAAATACCCATTTAAACGAGTATCCAAAATCATCCTATCACACTTTTGTCATCGAAGATCAGTTCACATTGAATCACACAATAGTGCGGGTGTCTGCCGCAATCGACCAAACCAAGAGATTTTCGCGGTGGTAGAAGCTGTACGTATCAAATTTTTACAACGCTACAAGTTCCGGCAGTCGATCTCCATACAGCCTTCCGTCTTTGTGGTATGCTTGCCGAATTCGCAATGATCCTAGGGCGTACCACACATCCACTCGCACAGGGATTCCAATTTATGATAGAGAATCTTCTTATCTCTCAGTTTATTTAGGAGTGAGAAAGAATTGCCGTCTTGCATCTGAGCTGATCAACTGTGCCACTGACTGTACAATGAACTGTCTGATTACTCTGGTTTTCAAATAATTCCTACCGTGCATACCTCGTATCCGAAGTTTACGGACTATTTTACCTTGTCCGGATATCCTCCACCACACGACAACCCACTCTCGACCGACTCAATTTCCTCGCGAAGACCACTGTCTTTGAATTCACCTTAGGGTAAAAAGAAAGATTGTTTGACTCGCCCAGGGCATTCAGCTCAGCCGCTGCCCATCAGTGGTCACACAATGGAATATGTACCATCTTCGAAATATCTAGAGCTTCCGAATGACCGTGCAGGGGATGAGTTGCTAGCTGGGATTGATATTGCACGAATAACGTTTCACAGGCTCCGACGGGCAGGCTGATACAGCAAACGCGACCGCTGAAACTATATTCGAGTATTCTGCACAGTTATATCAGTTTTGCCCACATTCTGGTGTGGAACCTAGCCATTTCAAGCCGAGGATATCAGGTGGCTGGAGATATTCAGCTTACTGTATTTCCGGCAAATTCTTTTTCCAAACCGTCATGAGTGATCATTAAACAACGAAACAAGGAGGTGATACTCCGATATTGGCCAACTCCTGTCCTTCTTCAACTCCGTCACATCCAGGGGTTCAGTCACGTACTCCGAGAATCAGTATAGGCGTATACAAACACTGCCTTGTACAGTGGGAGAGTTGGTGCTGTCAACTTGGAGGCAAATTAAAAAGGTAGATAAACATCATCGAGAAGAAACTGTATTGTTAGTTTATTGTTCTCGTTAGTGGAAGGAAAACTCCGTCACAGCGTTCACTGAACTTGCATCCAACCGCCACGCATGAATAATGGGGATCAGCGATAACCGCGAAGTCGACTTATCCTGTACCAGGTGGAAGTAACTATGTAAAGTTAAAAGCAAACGAAGATGAAAAGGGAAAAAGAGAACTACAGAATAAAGAACAATTCAACGAATAATTTTTGAATTAAAGAGTCTGGCTGGTTGCTTCACTTAGAGGTACTGTGCGATAGCCTTTGCTTATCCTCTGCTTGTGGGGACCAAACTTCTTAAATGTACAGAAGAAGGAGTGTAAATGCTTTGTTATATGCTCAGTCATTGACCAACAAACCAATATCACTTCGGCTCCACGGATAATTGAGGTTGAAAAAATTCAAACCAGGGGCCTTTTTATGCGCGGAGCTACTTTACCCGATATACGACATCCGGGTGAAATGTAAGTGCTCCTGTAACAGACCCTATGTGTTTCATTTATTGTTCATCAAAAGTCCTTGCGATTCGGTTCATTTTATTCAAAATACTTAGTAGTCGACACGTTAAGTTCCATACCCTCTATGGAACTTCTTTATTAATATGTCATCCAAATGTGAGGAATCAATTTGCAAATGGTAATACAACTGATGGAATTATTCGAAGAAGAGGAAGTGCGACTGAATGAAGGCTGTCAAACAGAGAAGATAAATCTTACTGGAATGGAAAACGTTGGAACTCGGGATCCTCTGGTTCTTCTTCAGTTGTTCTGACTGGTTGTCTGGAGCAGTTTTTCATAGTTTTCATAAGGAATGAGATCAAGTTCCTTGTCCTGCGGCCACTGAAGATCCTGTCCAGACACCAGATTTCCAACTACAAATGAACAAAGAGGTGTGAAATTTCCGCGTTCCTAAAATAGCAAAACATACAGTTTGGAAAATCTTAGAGTACGTAGTTTTGTCAGAATGTATTCCATTATCCAAGAACTCCGTTAGAATCCCCCGAATTTCTGGACAGTACAAGACCACAGAGTAGCGTTTCTGTGAACTGAGGAAGAAATTTGATGTGAACGGGCTTTCATGTTCTGAAGCAAACATTCGTTGATTTCTTAAAATGATTCGAATATTTCATGACAATGACCCCGTCAGTAGTGGAACCCATTCACGACTCGCACCCACACGTTGATACCATGTCTGCTCTGCCAACTGAGCTAGGTGGCTACGCTGAAAATCCTCGGACTTCCCCTGCCCACATCATAACTAAACATACCCGTGTTTTCAACTGGTGAAGGCTGGTTGATTTTCAGGTAGATTCCACTCCGAGCAGTGGAATTACGCGTTAGTTCACTGTGGTGAATGCACGAATTGCGTCAGACTTTGAGCCTGAAACTATTCCTTCGATATTACCAATTCATTTCCATCTTTGTTCAGGTTTGTCAGATTAAAACCCGTCTAGACAATCTGAATGATATGTTACAAAGGAAGTTTGTTCTGTTCCCAGTTACTGACCCTTCAGAATTATTCTCAAAATAATTGGAGTTACCTCGAGTTTGCTGCTCCGAGGAAATCTTCAGCTGAATCGGAGATACGTCTTTTTCCCTTTCATCATCCGCAAGTCGAATTCATGCAAAGCTGGCCGAAATGGTGCTGAACAAAGAAAAGAAAGGGTGCCGGTTGGCAGACTGCCCTTGATATCACACCATCGAAGATGTTGACTGTTCGCACATAGGTCACTAGCAACTTTTGGCCCCCGTTCGTAACCACTGATCTGGACTTACGAAACCGCAAGAGTACCTGTCTAGTTTGTATCCAAAAGCCCGAATAAAATGATAGTATTGAAGACGAGCTCAGTCTCTGCGGGAACTTCGAGTGTGTTTGTCAAGACAGGAAACGGTGCACGAAGAGAAAGTGTGGTGGTGTGGTTACCCACATCAATTCCAAATGGTCTTGCATATCCAAAGTCAACGTTTCTTCCTCCTGCATTGTTGTCGCTCGCGTCATTGTTAATAGTAATGCGAAATTTTGCCGTATTTGAGAAACCTTGAACAGTAACCCGCATATGGTTCTCTTTTGTTCCCAGAGAGACCTCAAAATGTTTTCTGACGCTTTTGTACCCGTTTTAGTTACATTATTATCTGACAGTTTATGCTTTGTTGTGGAAGGCTTCAATCAGGTACCCACACATTCCCTACTCGCTTTTGGTTTGAGTGAACTTGTCTTATACCAGCCACGACAACCGCTGTTTTAGACAGGATAATCAAAAATCATCCCGAACAATGGAAAGCTCCTGTTTTGACGAGTTATCAGACTCTTATTATCGTCAAATCCATGCTTAAACCATCTTCTGCTTACTCTTCATTTGTCAAAACAGAATAAACGACGATAATTACCAGAAATTTTCCACCTTTCAGCAGTGCTCTTCTTAGCAGCCACTTTTTTGCTGTGTCTCCGCGGTTTGCATATGAAGCTCCCTTTATACCCTAGAGTTATTTACACTGACACTGAATGCAACAAGTTGGCAACCATGTCGATGCCATTCATTTGTTTCATCCATGGTTAGAAATCATCAACAGAGCATATACATCATGGTTTTCAACTACGATTTGAGCGATAACAATCGATGATAAATCATATTCCTTAAACACATAAATCCTTACTACCTACATTATTATGAGTTGTTCTCGTTTTTAATGACTGAATAACTGAGAAAATGTTGAGATCGGTTCTCTTTGCAGTGATCCATACCTTGACTTATACATAGGGCAACCGACAAACGTTTCAAATGTAAAATTTGATAGCCACTTGTAGCTGAAGCAGTGTTTATGAGCAAGGCATGAGGGGGTGAGGCGGCCGGGGGGGAATCCAAGTTCAGTGTAGTTGTCTAACACCATACTCAAAAGTGAACAGGGGTGAAGTGCACTTCATCTTTATGCAGAGAGACTAATTCGAAATACATCAGCCTTGTCAGCAATCGTTTTGTTCAAAATCTCTGAAAACCCTAATATTGTCACATTTACGGTACATTCGATATATTTCATCATATGTTTTTTGCATCAGTAGCGTAACAACCTCCGGAACTAGCGAGGGGTTGTGTGAAATTTGACAAAAATGATTGTTGAATACGCGGACTACTGAACACACAATTCCGTTACTCTGAGTCTGTTGTTAGGTTCTTTATTGGCAAAAATGTATTAGATTTTATCTTCTCAATGTTTTTTTAGGCTGTGTAGGTTGAAATTCAATGAAAAGCAAGAGCAGAACATTTATTCGTATCTGTTTGTCGATTTAAAAATATCCAAATCGGTTTTAAGGCACTAGACCTTCGTTTTGGACGCGAAAAAATTCGGTGTGCTTTTGTTTTCAGTCTGATGCTTGACGGTTGGGTACATTTCCGAACTGCAACTGATTCGTGATATGTCGACGAGACTGTCCATCACGACCAGATTGCATCTTGACGTGGTGTGATGGCTTACACGCCCCTATGACCCAGAGAGCTATACAGGATGGCTTATTTAAGCCGGAGATGCAATCATACCTGACAGGTCAATGGGTAAAGGTCAGACAAAGTTCAATCTCCTGGTCCTCCAGGTTGGGGGTTGATTTGAGCTGGCAACTCAATCGGCAAAATCAGTGAAAGAATAATTGATCCAAGCAAATGGGCTTCCACTAAGCCATCCCGCTGCCTTGCGGATAGGTTCTTGTTAGAACTAAAGGCTTTGGATGAGGACCCTAATCGTTCTCCTGCTTTGTGGCTGGACACCCTAGCAGTACCCGTCCAACATCTCCAATGAACTGTACGAATATAAAAAACTCCATGCTGCGTCGGTCGTCGCGCAGGATAATCAGGACCGCACTGCCCATTGCATCGAGCATCAACCTTTGTCTTCTGTCCCTAACCACCTATCTTTGCCCCATCTATCCACCCATAATGCTCCCACTGATAACACGGTCGATACTCGCAACGATTCACTGTCAAACAGTGTCGGGAATAATCCTCTGTCTTGTAACTCACATTTTCTCAAGCCTCATCAGCCTCTGAATCTCGGCTCCTTCAACGTGCGTACACTCATGCAGACCGGTCAGCAGACCTGCCTAGCCCTCACAATGGCCTCATTGAAGATTGATGTCTGCTGTGTAGTTGAAACGCGTATCCAGTATTCGAGCAGTGTAATTCAACTAACTGTTCCTGGTATCTCATCGAGGAATTTTCTGCGCACTTCAGGAGACGAAGCAGCTTGAGCTGTGGGTCAACGTGGGGTAGGAATAGTCTTGACTGACAAGGCTGTGGTTGTCCTTTTAGACTGGATCCCTGTTAACAGTCGTTTATGTGCTGTGAGACTCCAGGGATCAGTTGGCGTTCGAAAGGATAATTGTGTTAAGCGCAATTTGTTTGTGATCTTCGCGTACGCCCCAACGGACTGCAGCTCACACTTGCAGAAAGATGAGTTCTATAATGAACTCACCACCCTCGTTCGCAGCAGTAAAGGTTCTGACATTGTAGTGCTAGCTGGTGACTTCAATGCACAAGTTGGCAAACTCAGTGTGTCAGAAGCCTGTTTAGGTGACCGTTGTGCTTTACCCGCTGAGCGTACAGATAACGGGGATAGACTTCTCCAGTTTTGTGCAGACAATCGATTGTTCTTGTCTAGCACCAATTTCCGACACAGCTCGCGTCGCACAGCGACATGGTGCTCTAACTCTACAGGTACTTTGAGTCAAACTGATCATGTCGCCGTAAGCTACCGGTGGCGCAGTTCTGTTCAGAACTGTAGATCTTACTGGTCCACGTATGTAGAGTCGGACCATGCATTAGTTTTAATGCGATTATCTCTCCAGCTCCATGGTCATCGTCGCAAACCGCAAACCCGTTTAGCTGTGCAACGTATGTGTGATCCAGAAGTACGCACCCGTTACGAGCAGAAGTTAGCACATGAGCTAGGATCTACGACGAACGGTAATGTAGATGAGCATTGGGCTCATATCAAACAGGCGATGCACGTTGCAGCAGGTTTTGCCTGTGGTCCTAGATCCGTTGTCCATCAAAGACACTGGATCTCGCAAGAGTCATTGAGTATAATGGATCAAAAGCGTCAGCTCTCGAATAAGATGCGGAGAAATCTGCAAAGACAAGTTACGAAAAGTCTTAAGAAGGATCGCGAAAATTGGTGGGTCAAGGCAGCCGAAGAAATGGAAATAGCAACTGCTTCAGGTAACAGTCAAAGACTGTTCAAACTTATTCGTGACACCGGTGGACGGCGCATCCAGGTCAGTGAAGCGATTTGGGATAGAAATGGAGAACCCATACATAGCAAATAGTAAGGGCTTGACCGTTGAGCCGAGTACTTCAAGGAACAGTCTAACTGGCCGCACGCTGGTGCAGTTACTCCCGTGTCAATAACTGCGACTCCTTGGGTGGTATCACTTGAGACCCCATCGGAAGTAGAAGTAGAGTCATGCATTCGATCACCAAAGCGAGGGAAAGCGGCAGGTCCCCACGAACTTCCCCCAGTTTTTTTCAAACTGGGTGGAAATGTTTTGATAAAATTACTTACCGTCTTGCTCCGTGACATTTGGAACGCGGAACGTATTCCGTTAATATGGAGTGAATCGTTCATTGTTCCCATCTTCAAGAAGGGAATACGCAATGACTGTAGTGATCATCGTGGGACTAGCTTAATACCGATAGTCACCAAAGTATTAGCCTCAATTCTGCTGCACCGTCTTACACCGGCTCGCGAGAGGAATGCTCGCGAACAGCAGGCTGGATTCCGCCCAGGTCGAGGATGCATCGACCAGATTTTTCCTCTTCGCCGACTACTTGAAACGCGTCACACGCACCGTCGACCGACAATGATGGTTTTCTTAGACTTGAAAGGCGTCTTCGATTCAACTGATCGAACAGAGCCTTTCAGTGTTCTTCAGCGAAAAGGTATGCCCCAGAAGTTCGTGAACCTAATGAGATCATTGTATTCTCATACTTCTGGCCGCGTTAGGGTTTACGGTGAACTATCCGGTCGGTTCGAAACGACCAGTGGTGTTCGACAGGGATGTCCCATGTCTCCATTCCTGTTCAACTTCATCATGGACGAAATAATGGAGAGTGAGTTGCGAAATCTTCAGGATGTAGGCATCGAACTAGGAAACAGTGGAAAGCTATGTGGCCTAGATTACGCAGACGACGTTGTCTGCTTCTTCAAATGCACGGAACATGCTCAACGTGCACTAGATGGACTTGCGAGAGCTGTAGCTCCATTCGGCATACGCTTTGCACCTTCAAAGTGTAAGGTGATATTACAAGACTGGACATCAACAATTCCGAGCTTGATGCTCGATGGGGAGGTTCTGGCAATGATCGACCACTTCACCTACCTCGGTAGCAGCGTGACGACGGATGGGAGCACAGCAGTAGAAGTGAGTACGCGTCTATCGAAGGATCGAGCGGCATACGCTGGAAAGAAGCACTTGTGACGACGACCTGATATTTCACTGAAGTTGAAAGGTCGTGTATACTGTGCCGCAGTGCTTTCAGTTTTGTAGTATGGTTGCGAAACTTGGAGTCTGCGTGCTGAAGATATTCGTCGTCTTGAGGTTTTCGACCTTCGATGGTTACGTAGTATCGCTAAGATCGGGTGGAATAGCCGAGTAAGCAATGGTGAGGTCAGAAATCGAGTATTGGGTACTAATTCGGAGAAGGTTCTCTCACAGCGTATCCAACTTAGTAGACTTCGTTGGTTGGGGCACGTGTTACGTATGACAAACACACATCTGCCATACCGTGTCTGATTCTCCGTCCCTCCTAGGGAGTGGAAGAGACCACGTGGAGGTCAACGGATGACTTGGCAGCGAGGAATGGGAAAATGTACAGCAAGTTTAGGAAAAGTAGGTGCTTCACGTCTTCGTGGTTGGGGTACAAAAGATCCGTCTACCAGTTGGCTGGAGATACTGAAGGATATGGCTGCGAACCGTGAACAGTGGCGATCGTGTTGTCTCTTCCTGACGAATAAGAATGACTGATCGATGTGCGTTTGTACAGTTAGACTGTGTATTCAGTGTGTTGGCTACTAGGGCATTCTTTCCTTTTTCCACCCGTGTAGGTCCGCTCCCTGTCCATCTTGTGCATTCATACTTTCTAATTCAGCGTGCAACATGGTGAGAAAGGCAGTGGTCAGTGGGGCTTGCCCTACTGTTTAACGCTGTACGATGATGATGATGTTGATGAGACAGGGAGTGGACAATAAGCATCAGGTCATATCCTCCATAATCTAGTTCACTCCTAAGTTTGTGCAGCGATAAGATTGGCCAACGTCTTGAGTGATGCCCCTGTGGTTTGAACTTTGGAACAGAAGTGAGAAGAATAGTGAAACTAAATTTCTAGGAAATAAATCGAGTGTTGTCCGCAAGTAGTTTAATCAATAAACAATACAGATCACATTTTTCTGCAGTGCGACAAAACGCATGCACATCTTCTAAACGGTCGACGAGAAACGGTGAATTCGGTGACTCTGTTTAGGCCTCTAACAATAATTTCGTACTTTTTGTTTTGGTTGACCTTCCTTCGGACTCCACGTTTCAAGCGCAAACCTTAGGTCATCTGACTGATCTGCACTCGGAAGCACCAGACTCGAGTTTCCCTCTCGTTAGAGCTCCTCCGCGGTGCATATCGTCTGCCAGACCCAGGGTTTGAGTTCGGACCCTTTCACCTCGAAGGCGCGTGTGTCACCACTGCGCCACCCCGATCAGGTATCTTCACACCTGTCCATGGTGCGTGTGGGCTGTGTTTTGGTGTTGGCCATCTCTTACGCCGTTGTTTATATGACCTTTCCGTCAATGTACTTCCTATCTGACTAGAAATACCATCATCAGTTGGCTGATTAGCCCGACACGCTTTGACAACACTGACACGCCACACGCGCGCACACATACACACACATACACACACACACAGAGGAAGAAAACTAGCCGGGCGGATCGCGTACCCTCTCTCACGTGTCACTTTCACCTCTGCGCTTTTCACGCGCTTCGGTTGTGTTCACCATGAACACTCATTTAGTTTGACTGCCAGTGCGTTGGTTTATTGGCATTATGGACAGCCGAGCGCTATCATGTACGCTTCTTGATGCAGCCACGAGTTGTTTGATTTGATTCACAGTAACTGACAGAGCTTTTTGCCTTTGATGACAAACCCATTGGACACAGCTGCGAGCTGTCTTATTCCCCCGTGCTATGTTGTAAAATTCCATGCATTATTCTTTCGCTGAGAGACACTTATTCGTTCGGAGAGCACCTTGAACGTTGGCCTTATGGAGATACCTCACGATTCGAGGTTTGCATCATTTACTCGGTAATGATTGATGATGGTTTAATGGAACCTATATCCAGAAAGTCTCCGAGTTCATCGCGTTTGATCCGGGGGCTTTACACCCATTTCAATCGTCCGGTTATCGGCGGAAGGGTAGTCTCAGCCAATTCCGTGCACGAAGTTTGTGAAATTTGTCCGGGATGGGAACCGTACGACGAACGCTGTTGTTAAGTCACATACAACATATGACAATAAATTGTTCTTGAATTTCAATTAACTAAGACTGAAACAATGCAAATACAACATTTATCATTTTGGCCGTGATAAAGTTTGGCATAGGATTTAGGAGGACAAATGCTGCTTTTATGGGCTTTCACTTGTGTGTTGACTTCAATGTAGCCCTACAGGATTATAATGAAAAGTAGATATGCATCACTTTTCTTTTTAGATGATCTGGTCAATCTTTGGTAGATTGGTCCAGCCTGAACACGTATATTCCGTGAACAAACAGCCGCAGGATGTGCGCAGGTTTTAGATGCTCCGGTAACTGAAACCAAAAAAAAAATAGAAGCCGTCAACCGTTAGTTTCGAATCAAGCCCCTATAATGGATATTTGTCTGTACGGTAATTATGGTGAAAAAACGCATTGTACGAAAGCCTGAAGTTATTTCAAAATCATTCATTTGTTCACACCGGAAGTTTAATCACAGTACATACCAAATTTATAACCATAATCGGTCACCATCACTGCACTTTTGACAGAAAATACCTCACAAAAGCTTTTTACGAAAGATGAATGCTATGTAGTGGTGCAACGTTTCATGTACACACTAAATTCAGTGCCGCTCAGAGTATCCGTTTTCCTGCGTACGTAATCGGGCCTTACGTACAATGAATCCATTGCGGTTGATCCCCAACTGAAGCATTACGCCTGACGGTATGAGTATCAGCCTTGTCAATAAAGTGGGTTACATTTACTCATTTCAGTTTCATCTTATTGGAACTGGCCGTACTACCTTTTAAGAATTTATACGCTATAAATAGTTATCAACCTCAATGGCCCCTAATACGATATATTAGTTAGCTTGAGTGGTTGGCTTACGAAGGGACTCTAACCAGTTGTGTCCATCTCCTTCCATTGTCATCCTCTGCAAAAACACGCTCGCCTGAGTTTTCTTTCTCTGTACTCTTTACTCGGCAGGTTCTCATTTGTGTTGGTGCATCTTTTGACTCTGGTTCATAGAATACTAAGATACCATCGGTTTTTGATTGTAGTAGTTGTGTTTGGCCCGAACAGGCGTGCTTAGACAGACAATCTCGCCCGCAAACACCCGCACGTACACAGCTGACGTTTACCGTGCTTCGTCTAGGACAGCATTGACCAATCAGATCGTATCATTTGTCGCACGACCTTGGGCGACTTAATCTGATTGTACCGTTATCTTACATTTCCGATCACATGCCCGACTGACTCACGCACTTGCGTACTCGTTTGTGTTTTCACGTGCTCGCCCGTACTGGCGCTTACCGTACGTTGCTACGGAAATATACGTTTATCCATGCACGAATTGTGAACGCAACAGTAGTCATCATGACCAGGTCAGTGAACCGCTCGTCTCTGAGCCGAATAGAGGAAACTGGTCACTGTGGTGTCAAACGTGACTTTCGTCGGTTCTCGCAAACGCGGATTACCGTGTCTCTTTCGAGGTCATCGACGCACCACGAGACATCGTTGAACGATAGCCCCAATAGGAGGAGTCATACACCATTGATCAGAGTTTCACTAGAGTACGGTTCAGGAACCTGTAGGTGACCGGTGTCATGTAAACGAAAATTAGAGCTTCATTGAAGCGGAAATTAGGCCCATTCCAATAGTTCATTCTGTTTTTGGCGAAATCATACCATATACTCTATTAGAAAGGATCACAGTATAAGTGTATAAAATCCCAAAGCATTGAAAACAAAGCACCACATGTTATAGGTGCTACTGAATGAAGCTCATTCATGTCTCGGGACAGAGCCCATAACTATCCCTGCACTGAGAATCGACTAATGCCCCTTGACAATCACACTCTTCAGTGTGATACAGCTAGTTAGTGTGTGAGAATGATCGAGGAAAAAAAGCCGTCCTTCTTGAGAACCCCGTTAGTCCTATCCATCCGTCCATCTCTATGAACTTCATCGACAAGAGTTGTTGACAAAACCGTGCACCGTATCTCAATCAAGTCTCTCTTATTTGCTCATGAAATAGTGGATTCTGTTGAAAGTCAGGAGAGAAAAGTTCAACCCTCAAAGGAATTATTCAACTAAATGTAAAAGAGGGAGACTTCGCGGCCCGTCAGTTCTTTTACTTCATTTTTTATTGCATAATGATAGTAGAATATTTCAGGATTGAGGTAGCGGTCAATTCATGGCTGCCAACTGGGAACAGACTTGGGGTGGTGGGTTGGTTCGAACCCGGGACTGAATGGTCTAAGCCCCTCGGCGATTACCATTTGACCACGGCCGGTGGAACCAACTTACGGAGAACTAATTTCTTACTAACATGTAATTGTTTAGGGCCTAAAATATATGACGAAATTCCGTTCTCATCTCAAACACTGAAAAGATTAATTGGGCTTAACATTTGAAATGGAATCAGGAAGCAAACTGCAAAAGTTAATGGTGCATCTGGCGAAGGACATGGGGCTGGAGCACTTGCGGCCGAACCGGGCGCTGAGAAACGACTACCAATTCAAAATGAGTTAATACGTGAGTCAACTAGACGATTACTCCAATCAACAAACGTGTTTCTTATTTTCTTACATGTAGTTTCGTGTTGCTCTCTGGGATTTATTGAATCGGTTCAGATGTTTGGGATGCTGTCTCAATTTACTAACTGAAAAACAGGTTGTTCTTAAAATGATAACTAACAATTAAGCACGAATTAAGACGGTGAGGAAGTATTTCTTACACATTACGAAGTGTTTCTCTTTTCTTATTTTTGAATAATGCATTATTTTAGTATGTTTATTAACAGTGTTTTCAGCTGTAGATTCCACAAATGTACACTATTGTTCAGTTTGCATTCTCCTGCTTTTCTATACCGTTAGAAATGAATCGAAGGCAACGGGTATGCAATACTTTTACGAATGGACAATGCTCTTGCTACAAAATTCGAAAACAGCTTCTCAGGCCCAGAGCAAAGGTAGGATTTTCAATTGCTTTGTGCGAATACGAAGGAATAGATCGAGTAAGTACATTCATTAGTTATCCATTAACTCGTTCAACACCCCACAACCAATCCGGGATACTTACATCAATAATTCACAGAATGTATTTTTGGCACGAAGAGCCTGAGTCTCGTGTAACTGAAAATCCACTCGCATTTTTTCACATCGAAAAGTCGGACTCTGCGAGGCGGAATCTAACCGGTTAGATTCCGGCTCGCAGAGTCCAACTTTTCGATGTGAACGAATGCAAAAGGATTTTCCATTATTTCAATAAGTTTGTTATTCATATCTTAGTTGTCCTTCTGTAACATTTCCTGAAAACAAGAAACAAGAATTCAATGTTTTCTTGCAGTCAGATGATAATCAGCCCTGTTTCTTTAATTTCGGCAGAATAATGGATTTTAGACCTATCAACAAACCGATTAGAACGTGTACAAAGTTTGTCCAGAGGACAACAGAAATAACAGGCACCCGTTGTACACCCATTTGTCTCATTAATTATCTCACCCGAAAACACGTTACAACTTCATTATATCATCTTGGGAGTTAATATTTATGTAAATTTTCCTGTTCTTTAACTGTTCCAGAGGTTGGTGAACCACAAAGGGGTATTAACTGGATTGTGCACTGATGTCGATGAATAAACTTCGGTTTGTTTTTCAAAAAACCTCGTATTCCTTGAAATCCGAATCTGACATTTTGTGCCAATACGGAATGTGAAGTATGGTTTAATGGGAACATTTTAGTGAAATAAATGCCATTTTTCAAGTTAAAAACATATGGAATCGTCCGTTTTCGGGCAATTGGCATTACATCCATGTCCTACTGTTTGTTGGTCACTGTATGCTACAACGTGGGAAAGTTATGATTTGCAAATTCTATCTTTGTCGAAACAACTTTTTGCGATTATTACTTCAGTGTGGTGCTTGTACAGCCAAAGCGTTTAAAAAATTTAATGCGCGCTTTATTATTTGCATAAACACCGTGGGCTCAAGCAGTATTACGTCGCCTGCATTGTTCTCGTGGTGTCATATACCTTCAGAAAACAAGCAGCCTTATGCGTGCCATAACATGATTTTTTACTAACAAAAGTTTACTTAATAGATTAGTCAATAGCTATATGGGTACCCGTTGAATCAATACGACATTTAATTAATGATAAAACCCCATCTTTTTTGTTTCGCATCCATTTTTCTCCAGAGCACCCATTGGGAAGTGTGTTTGTCAACACCTTTAGTAACCACTTAGCACCTGCACGACATTTTGCGTACATCAGTGACGTGGTGCGTCCTCGATCCATTTGAAAATAACTACGTTTAACCACATTTTGAGAACTTTCGCATGAGTCAGAACTTCTTCCCCCAAGCAGGCCTAGATAAAAACGAAAGCCAACGTGTACCTTCTCTTATAGTCGTTCCTCTTAAACAAAATAACCACCGATCACCAATTCTATTTTCTTTTAGGGACCCAACCGGGTGGAATCCTTAGGTGGTACGATCAGCCCCAATTGCTGTTGGTCTTCCCCAATTCCTGACTGTTTAAAAACACTGACCTATAGGGTCTTTCTGAATTCTCAAGCTAACTGGACTGAGGCCAAGAGAGCTGTCACTTTTTCACGGGCCTGTCAATCGTATTAATCCGCTCTCACGTAACCCCTGGTTTTCTTAAGACAAATTGTATCACATGACACTGAGGATGTGCACACCTGTGCTGTTGTACCGCTGTACACGTGATCGTTTTAGACTTACACTCTCCCACATAAGTTTGTGGAGCTATTCTACATAGTGATATTTAGCATCTATGGTGGTTGACAAGGCGAAGTTCAAAGAGACTTTTCTCATTAACCTTGGTGGATTAACCACACATTTAAATGCTTTCTTTGAACTAAATTCGAAATAAGAGTAATGCGATTACAACCCTCCTTTTTGAGGGGACGTTTGTCCATTTACTAAAGTGTTGAAAATGAAGCAGTTCAGTTCACTAGTCGGCAGGTAAGAGTATATTGTCCAACTGTACAATGCACTCAACTCAAGGTTTTTCAGAAAAAGTCTTCATACACACGTTTTTAAAGCTTCATGCTATAATGGTTGAAACTGACGGGGGGGGGGGGGGGGAGAGAATAATCGAACTTCAGTTTGCCTGATTGTCTTTCGATTTATGAACATGGAATGGAGACAAATGTTCACGAATGATGATCCATTCACAACTAGCATTTCATTGGCTGACTAATGTCCAGCAGTGTGGTGCGTTGCAACAGTCAGCTCGTCACAGGTATCAATTGCGCAAACATAACCACTGGTCTTAGTCGCTATCAATATCTCGTGTTTCCTCTCACTTCCTTGACAACCAACGACTTGTACAGGTCATTGTTTGTCTAACAACGACAGTGATAACAGTGGATACATTCTCAAACAATCACTGATGGAATGTAAAAGAGTGGGTCGAAAGGGACCAAACCATAGTGGTACGGTTCCCGCTATCTCCGATGAGTGAAATCGATGACCCCTGTTGGGCTGGCTGGGTAATCACTGGTCTATTGTTCAGTGTTACCATTATTTTCCATCATTTTGCTAGACTGTTGGCTCACTCAGTCTTCCGAGAGTTGGTCAGATTGAAATGATCACGTGAAGAATTGGGTTCCATGAGGATCAAGAAATACACATGGTCAATCCGGATGAAGTTCACATTCTCGACCAAGCAACCACGAGATATGCAAGGTAATCCCTTGGTGGAATGACACTCTTCAACGGATTCGGTCAAAAATCACATTGAATTTGATCACATATACAATCGTGATATGCAAGAATTTCAACTAAATCAAGAAATGCAAAACGAATAAACTGGACCTTAATCCCACTGACCCACAGCCATGAAACCCAATTCTTCGAGTGAGCATATTAACCTAACTAACTCCTGAACGACTCAGTAAGCAGAGAGTCTGAGAAAACAATGACAAACGATTGAAAAACAATGGCAAAACTACTGAAAAATCAAACGATTGCAAAATTATCAAAGGCTTGAACAAATATCAGCATATATTTCTGGAGTTCAAGTTTCCGAAAGCAGAAGGCATTTAAAATGGTCAAGAACGAAGTAACCAAATTCGAAAGTTTTCGTCGAGAGATCGATAGGTGAAATTTTTATATTATTGGTAGTCTGCTACAATCAAGGTCATCTGAGATGTCAGAGTCAAATTAAGGAGAAAGCTCTGTGTTTAAGCAGACGAGTATGCGGATGGTCATCTGCTCGGTGAATTCTGGATGCTCGATTGGCCCCAGCCACTATCAGCCCTCTGCAATTTGGCCTGACCTGACCTCACCTGACGTGACAGGGCCTGAATGGTGATGTCACGTTTACCTCCTAAACGCAGAGATTAGCGATCAGAACACATTGGAAATCCCAACCTGAACTGCCAATAAATATATTTCAAATTGTTTTCATCGTCATCGTGAAGACAATCAATCTACTTTTCGGTCACCACAAATAGCCTTCCACAAGACTACTTTACAATTGATTGTAAACTGGTCTTGAGGAAGGTTACTTGCAGTGAACGAAACGTCGACTGACTACCATCTTTTCCAATAACACTCTGTTACTGAAAAATAAACACTCATCTAAAACATGTCACAAGGCACATCATTTAATCAATACACTCCAAACGGATCTGGGATCTGATACATTTACACAATCAATCTGTTTATACGTTCCAGATAACTGAACGTATCGTTTTAATTCCAACAATTTCATCACTAAACAAAGTGACATAATTCTTTCTAGGAAGACGGTGGTAATGAAATGTTTTCATCATAATGCTAAGTTCAGTTCCCGAGGACCTATGCAAAAATCAATGACAGCTCCGAACCATGTATTCTGATCCATCTCAGTAGTTCTAGTGAGAAGAATTCTCGGCTTCCGGACCATTTGAATTTATTAGTACAAAACAACAGGTTATACATTATGCATGGTGGCGATCCTAGACAAACCCTGCCCCACAATCTCATTGGTCCACCTGATTCTCCCAATCAGCTCTTCTATATGATTAGTCTCGTTATAAACCCCATTGGTTGATTCGGATCAGAAGTCAGTTCACATTTGACTGGCTCTTCGGCCCGTTTCTTTCGCTCTTATCTTGTATTCCATTCAGGAAAGGCGAACATGTGCCCACTGCTCGTCAACCCCGTCGTGGTGTCTACTAATCGAACCAGACCATTTACTAACAATATACTAGCAATAAGAGACCCAACAAAATAGGATGTATTCAATAGGCTCATAAAATGTCCAATTTAAGAAGCAATCACCGACAGGTATTCCAAATAAATTTATGAAAGTCCCTTCATCTATTCAGATTAACTTCCATCGGCCTAACGAAACCCACAATTTATCCCATGGATTACAATCTTACTGATTAGAATGCACTCTCACCACCCATTCCCGTATCAAACAAACCTTCAGTTGACAATGGAAAATACATTCACACTGCTGAAAATGAACTGTACACTTGACGATATCTTTCGACACGAATCCGCACCACAGGTAACGAATATCCTGTGTGTTAAATTCCACCATCCGAGAGAGATCTGCACATTCATTCACTGATTACACATTATTCCAAGTGACTCGAATTTACCCAAAAGACGATAGTTGCTTCGTGGATAGAACAGAGTATTGGGTAGTAATCAGACGTGAGTCGATCGAAAACGATTTTTATCTATACCAGGATAATAAATGTGAAATCACGTTTTACACTCAACATACAGAGATATGTGGCTTCCATAATATGCAGGTTTGACAGGCAGACAGCAAACAGAATGCAGACAGAGATTGTCTGAGTTACTCAAGTTTGATGGCAGCTAGAATGAGCAGGTGAATTCGGAAAATTGCACCACAGAACAACGAGCAGTCAATCTCTCTGCCTGACAGTGTAACAGTGTGCAATGTGATGAACACAGCTGAACAGAGTTGGTGCTGAATTAGTGTCTCGAGAAATTCTGTTGTTTCTCATCTAACTCAGATCCTCATAAACCAGGCACGAGTCTCAGTGGAATTTCTGAGCATATTTTGAAGACTGCCAGCGCAAAAGTGTGATTAAAGAAGAACACAAAATATGAGTTCTTCATTGGGTTGAATGCATTTGGATAATGTTAAGTTATTACTTACTCTATGTCCGCTTATTTTGCACACAGATTTATTTTTATACAAAAAGTATACTCAATCAATATTTTCGAAGCAAGTAGTATGGTGATGTATCTGGATAACACACGAAACATTTCCCCGAAGACAGTCGACCGCTTTCGCGGTTGTTAAGCCTGAACAGGTATGTACACCCGGTACACTTCTGCCCAACCAGACCCATACTTGAGCACTACTCATTTGGTTGATCGATATTATCTCATTTGAGTCGTATGGAGCGTGCATGGACGGGAGTCCATTTTTAGAATCACACGGTGATTCTTCCGAACAACTCCAGTGAAATTACAACTGTCAATCAATATGTGTACCATGAGAATTCTTTCACATACATTTTGATTCATCACACAAAGCAAGTGATTAATCTCATCAGGCAGCTTCGTTTTCCCAAGCTTCCTAAGCAGAAGATGCTCATGACAGAAATCGATCGCCAAGTGGTGACAGGCTGTTGTGGTTAAAGTATTCGGATAAACCACCTATAATCCAACAAGTCTCCTGATTTAATATTACATGCACTCGAACCACTCAACCACAAATTTATGCTCAAGCCGTTTGCAAGTTGCCGAAATGATTATTTTGTTTATGTACATTAAGAGCAAAATGTTGACTACATTTCGTCCACTTCCGGTTTCATCGCTCTTTTGATTCACGGGAAAATGCCGACAAACGGTCTTCCTAACCTGCATCGACAAATTTTGCTGCGTAGTCTACAAATAAATGAATAATGCGTTGTTTGATTCGTGATATTTCGAGTTGTGATGCTTCCCGTGGATGACAGATATCCCAGTCGTGTGTAGATAAGTAAATTGTAACTCTCTCTTCATTTGACATCGTCGAACCCATTCACGTTATATGATCTTTCAACATTCAGAGTGTTAGAACCAAATGGAATTTTGTGTGCATCGAGAAATCGATCCGCGATGTAGTGTTGAACCAGAAATATGCATTTTCAGTAACAAACAGTCCAATCAACGGAAGATTTACCGCCGATTGGCACATGTCGTGGGACGTCCGCTCACGTCTAACTGATTCCTCAGTGCTATTTGATTGCAAATTTATCTGAAGAATGGTTAAACACGGTAACTGAGAGGTCGACTATTCATGACATTTGAACATGCTGGTAAGAAGATACATGAGAGTCATCTTAACATCTCGTTGCTGTCTGCTAATAGCAAGATAACTGTTATTCACGCTCGTCACTAAGCTTAGGAATAAAATATCAAGTTTTAGGTGCAAAATTTGAAATTCAATCAGATTTGGCAATCACTGATATAACTCGCAACTACCAAGGAAAATGAACTACATCGAAAGTTGAGCAGACCATGGTCTCTCAGCGGTTGATACGATCGAGTTAGTCAGTGCACTCCGAGATGGAGCGTGCATATGTGTACTACTCTAGACACGTGTGCATGTGTGTGAAGGATTTGAATCGAATATTCCCGGTGTGTGTGTGTGTGTGTGTGCATTCGAAAATGTCTGCCTGTGCACATGAATGACAAGACGAACAGAACACAACCAGCAGCTGACTCGGATTTATGGTGAAATGAAAGGTAATAATAATAGTAATAATAGTAATGATGATAATAATGATATTATTATTATTATTATAATTACAATAACAATGATAATAATAGTAATAATAGCAGTTCTGTCAAAAATAGTGGTTCTTGCATCACTGGGTGTTCGCTTGCGTTATTCACAAATGACCAGCCTTACCACAATAGCTCAGCTGGTAGGGCATCCTTCTGGTAAACGGAATGTCGCTGGTTCGATTCTGGATCGCTATCACACGATTTTGGAAGCAAAACACGAATACTTTTTCACCACACATATAAAATATATAACATTCACTAAATTTCACCTTTCTCATTACGTGTAAAACATTTCAGTAGGGGACGAGGGTAAAATGGAATATTCCGATCGGAAGTCAATCAACGGCAGCAGGAATCTAACACAGAACCTGCCAGTCCTTATAAATACATATAAAAATATATACCTATATATATAAATGTTTATTATCGCCTTGCCTCTGAGAAAGGTACCAAAACGACAACATCAAATGCAACTTAGGCGATAAAGTACAAGTAGGGGAATGAGAGTGATTAGTAAGAAAGGAACAAACGCATTATTTTCCTTATGCTTTTCCCTCTAGACCTGATATTCTACAGAAATGGAAGTGAATATTGTCAGTGCATATGAGTATGAGGGGTTTCAACATGCCTCGTGATATAACCAGTAGATGTTCTTCTCAATAATCCAAAAAATGAAATCGACTATTTAACACAGAGAGATATTTGCATCAAAATAGTACAGCAATGTGTCGTATATCTTCGTATTGTTTAAACTTTCACAGTATCCGACCAAGTTGCACAAAGACGGGGCTTTGGGACATTTGTGGACATTTTGGAGCATTTACACGAGCCAGTGGACCATTCTGTGATACGGAGAATCATACACAGACAATATATTGGCATAATTGAATACCGCACTTGTGATTCTTTGGCAAGTCATATAAATATTTGTAAGACAATCTACTGGTCTCAGCTTTTCTGACTGGATTTCGGTAGCGAATCCGAGTAACACAAGAATTTGTAACTCGCGTGCTATCTATTCACCAACTAATTTGGCATTATTTGGTGCTGCATTACGCTTGAATTCAAATTGTCTATCTAAAATAGTCGTCATCGTATTGACCCAATTCATCATATTCACTACGACTTCACCTCGATCTCTGTCACATTTTAGAACCAACAACTGCAGCGCATATGGTATTCGCCTCATTACATTGTACTGTTCACACTTTGGGGGGAATTTTCTGTTAGATGTTTGCCGTTAAGGAAGCCATGTGTAATGTCTACCAGTTTGGCTTTGAATCAGCTTCGACTAACCACAGTGGACGGGACCAGTTGGTCCGTTGTTCGTGGGACTCTGAAACAGTGTGTCCCTCTTTATCTAGTCTTGAAGAACGGAAAGAGTGTATTAGTTGTGAAATGCAAGCATCCCGTTTTATCGTATCGATCGTGTGCGTAAAACATATCCATTTGTGGATGACACGGTAAGTGGAATTCCAAGTGGGGAACTTGAGGGAGCTGTTTACCACAAATAAGTCAAAAGGCCTGTGAGTTTGCGTGTCCAATGTCAAGAACAGGAGACAGTTTGAAATGATTGTTTCTGTTCAAAAGTAAGAGGGTGTTGACATCCCTAACACAGCTTCACTGGACGCTGCCAGTTTCGCATTTCGGTTGCGCAATCGTCCTTTGAAAGACCGGATCAGGTCAAACCGATAAATAAATGAACGCAGTTGCTTCACGATAGATTACCTAGGATTTGTTGTCGTGATTTATCTTGTACAGTTTAACAAACATGGGTTTAGAGGATCATACACACACACCTGTATCAACCAGTGCCACGGTATGAAATAATTCATCGCATATCTTCTGTGAAACGTCATACGTTTACTATCGATGAGAGTACAAGAAATTATTTCTCCTTTCATCTTTTTCCTTCTCTCTTCATTGTCCAAGCATTATGACTGGCTATTTATTTGAAATTTGAAAGGATGACTTAGCTTGGTACCATGACACATTTGCGAGCATTCTAACGGATTGTGAATCTGACGATGCAAAGTTCAGATCAGTTTCTTTTAACGGCTCAGCATCGTGGCGAGGGCAATTACAAAACACACACAGACCATCGATATCCAGTATAGATACATTCACACAATGGTGAGTAATGTTCAGACCATTCTATCAGCAACTCTGAGGTTAGAAGCACGGTGCTAAGATTCTCGGTCAGTCTCCAGATCAAGAGCTGAATTCAGGCAAGTCATAAAAGCAGAAATATATGTTATAGGCAACTACAGATTGAACTCCTTGTTGTGCAATAATTCACGGAACACAACAGTTAGAGGATGGATTGAGGTAATTATCCACAGTTTTATGAGATAATAAGGCACCTCCGTTACTGTGTTTTCCACGTTGTCATCCCCTTGTTTGCACAACACTTTACTACGTTGGTAAATGACTTCACCTTGGTGTGTAATACTTCGATTTATTGCATTTGGGATTTGAATGATTTTCGAGGTAGTGACCGAAACCACGGCACACAATTGTGAAGATGGTGTTTGAAAGATCGTATTCGATCTCAACTAAACCGACCGAACCACGTTCAAATTAGACCTAGACAAACGAAAAATAGGAATGGACGTTGAAATATCAACAGAAATTTAACGAAACAATGGAAACGGGATGAATAATCAATTTGTGCTGTCTCACGGTCGATAGTGTTTCGACCTGCTTCTATGTATCCACTACCATAACCGGATAGGGGATTCAATCTGCCCAGATCAGGGAGTTATTCACCAGAAGGCCCAAAATGTTTCACCATGCACGATCCACATCTGGAAAAACAGGTTTGCACCAAACGTCCCTCTGTTTCGCACATGATCAATCAACGACCACGTGATCTTCGCCCATCCACAAGGTAGATCACCGTGTTTTGGAGACTGAAAACTAACGGGAATAGAATAGCAGATCGGGTTACCAGTTGTCCAATAATGGATAGGCAAAACCGGGGAAAACTAGCCCTACCTCACGTAATCCGTGACACAATAACTCGAGGGTTCTAACAGAATTAGATGAATGCGAACGAAATCCCACACTTTGTGAGGCGGATATCTGAGGCATCAAATGACAAGTAAAACCACTCAACGGTATTCATCCAAGACCTGCGTAGCGAATATGACAAGCATTTCATAGCCTAAAGTTAACAGCTTCCATACTAATATCATTATGATTACGACATCTGCTCAAATTGATGGTAAATCCACTGAACCTGCACAGTGGTTCAGATCATCCTGTACAATGTCCACTGTGCGAATGTGTTTAATGTGGGGAATGTATAACACACTACTAGTAAGTATGTGTACCGTTATACAGAGTCAATATTCGCATTCGTTAATCAAGATTTTATGGCGCGATTTGTTCTATTTCAGTTCATGCTTGTATATGTGAATGTTTGTGGCGTTTTTTATCAGTTAGAGTAAATTGGACGAACTTCAATTTCACAGGAATCGACCGTGTAATCAGTGCAAGCAAAGCATTCATTGCAAGAGCAATCTATTGTTCCACTACTTAAAAGGAAGATAGGTTATAAAATGCTTTTCAGGATCCTGTGATTCTTTGGAAGAATGTGAAAGTGGGAATTTCCGTTCGACCAGTTGTTAGTGTAACGATCTGAGTGAGTACGTGCCCAACCAGGTGATCAATGCGGAATAATTGTGAAGGAGGAGATAATATTGTTATCCTATGATGAGCCTAATCATATTGTGATGAATCCCTGATAGTCCCTCTATGGAAGCACTGATACACGCCTCATATTCGTTTATGGACTCCATATTGATTCTCTTGAGCAAACAATAGTTCATATTTTTGATATTAATCAGACAGTAAAATGAATACCGACATAGAATACAGCCGTTCAAAACGAAACCAATTTCGGTGCAAATACGGAAAACAGAAAGAAAATTCTTTTATGACATATCCTCCCGAACATATACATATGTAGTACTGGGTAACCAAGATTAGATACATAGATTTAAATGGCACTGATTCAGTGTGCGACAATTTCAGTGTCATGAAAACGAGCTAAAATTATTAGTCCTGTTTAACATTCTTGTGACTATAGATAAGGGAAAGACAGGTACTGAAGCCAAAGGTATGAAAGAATTGAGAGGCTGGACAATTTACACATGGGGATTATACAAAGGAAGAATTGTCACAGTAATTCGAAGTTTGAAGCTGGAACTGTACAGGCAACCCAACCTCGTTCAGTGGTTGTTCTTGCTTTGGCCATGGTGAGATTGTTCCTTCTCTTAGGCGAACTCCGATGTTACACACTTCGTGTATAACTTTTTACACACTAGTACCACCAGGATCATTATCTCAAGCTTGTTTTCAGGACACCGAATTCGTTGTACCTTTACTCATCCTGAGCCCATATATATATATTACGTCGGTTGCCCAGTATTATATATGTAGATGTTTGAGATGATATATAGAAAATTATTTTCCTCATTGTAGTGGTAGTTTTATGAGTCGATGGGCATATGCATTACATCGGGAATATACATCTGCGCATTTTTATTTCCTGCGAATCACATCTGTTTTATGGTGAATTCTTTCTCGTCTGCAATGCGATAATTTTATTGAACATCTAAACACTGAACTAACGGACAACAGTAGGAAGAATGAACCATTTTCCATCTCCAATGATATCCTAAAATCCCTTCAGCCTTTGTTCCTCCATGGAAGAATAGAAAAAACGGTGGAACAAGAGCATTTGTGCTTCCGGCGAGAAAATGAAAACGTGATGAATTATATCGTGCCCATAGAAACGCATTCATCATTCACGGGGTTGCAGTCTCTTCGTCGGTGACTTTTATTACTTTATCTACGCACTCTCTGGGTTTCAATTCCAACCAGAAAATTATACAAATTGAACAGATCCACTTGCTTGTTTATAAACTCTGGTTTCATTGCTCATTGGAAGCAAAGATACCGCGATCCCAGTCCTTGTGCAAACCGCAACTGGAAAAGAGACAAAAGTGGTCAAAAAATGATTGCGGGATTTGAACAAACACTTGGGTCTGTCTCCGACGGCACCAAATATTTGACTACGCGACATTTTGTAAAATCCCTTGGTATAGGAAACTAATAATCATTAAGCACTGTTTGAGAAATTGCGGAGAAGCGGAAAGCGGTGAGTTTCAGCACAACTTTGCAGTGTCAACACCGGAGACGTGGAGAAACTATCCCCATCATCGTTCATGGTTCATGATTTGTAGTGGTAATAATCATAATAATAATAATAAATTAATGACAATGGGTTTAGATAGAAAGTGCTACATCAAAAACTATTGAAATCGGTGTTCATTGGATGTGAATGAAAACCCATAGCCTGCCTTGCGAAGTAGCCAATGCATATATTCTCTAGCTGAATAAACTCCTAGGGTAATCATAGTTAAGCCATTATTCTCCGATGCACTCAAATAATCATTGGTGGAATTTCTACAAGTGAAAATCTGCAATTTTTCCGGAAATGCGTGCTCTAAAGGAACATTTTGTAATTTTCCTCATATCAAACTTTTTCGCCTCAGTTGTATTGAAAACCTCCTTGAACTGTTTGCCACTAATTAACAAACGAATTTTGTACGCGATCTTTGCTTTGTAATTACAGATAAGCTGGTTCTATATTTACACATCAGGTTATGTGAGCATAACATGTGAACGTATTTTGATGTTTGGAAGACAAAATAGTGCATTAGCAAACGGAACGAGCTAGCTCACAAATGTCCCACGGAGTTCCCATTCGGACTTCTACTGTTTCCGGTCTGGTCTAATAGGTAGATCGCAAGCTAACTTTGCTGTGGACTGCTCACGCGTGAAATGTGAAGTACAGGGCTGAGTCAATATACAAGGTGGAAATGGGTCGGTTTGGCTACTCGATGTAACATATTCACGCCGTCCTATGACTTCTTTGTTTCAAGGAGATTTTGGTGAGCCATGTCAGGATCCACAGTGTTACTTTCATGTCAGAATCCTACAGACTGTGATCACTATTATCCGTGAATTACTCATCACGGACCCTAATAACATCCTTCTCTGATGGCCTTTACCCGTGAACTACTGTGGTCGTTAAAAGAACCTTTCAAAGATCGGAAACATGAATGGTGTTATCAGTTATAGAACACAGACGAAACTGGATGCAAGAAAAAAGTTAGTTTTCGATTTACTAATTCACATTTCTTACTATTAATCCTAAGCGTAGCTGCCACAAACAACGAGTGAGACGGAGTGTGAAAATCTTAGTGTCTGGAAGACAAACAAGACGATGGAGGCCATTTACGCAGACTTCCAACAGGATTGAGCACTCGATGAGAGGTCAATTGAGTAGGGGTACGTTTGTATGGAACAGTTATTGTGAACACGACCCGCGGATGAGGTACACTCAGTTTCTCACTAGGCTAGTTTAAAGGAGTTATCAACTCACTTTTTCCGAAAAAAGGAAGGATAGTGAATTCTGGTTTACAACACTTTATTCGTCTTAAGTTGACTTGACCACTGTGTTGCTAATGTGGTCGGCCGGGTCTTGTGAATCTCCTCGAGAATACCTGTTTCTTTCATGATATGCCCCGCATCACAGGGTTGGAAAACGTCCTTGAATATGGCTCATTTTGCTTCCGATTCCAACCAAGCCAGACTTTACCTTCGATTCGTTTGAAAAACGATAAGACTGTTTTATTCAAATGGCTTCCGAATCAGGAGGGAACAAGAGAATTTGTAACCATAGACGTGGCCAATTATCTCTACGGATTGCTCAAAAATTTCATTGTTTCTATGACATTTCATTGTATGCTATAGTTAGTTTCACTGGTTTGGTCAAACTCTGCCTTACTGGCTATTCATACGCGATCTCTACTGTGCAAATTATTTCACATCATCTCTCCGGTTTAAAACGGAAAAATGTTAGCAGACATGAAAAGGGGAAATATATACTCTGATGATTGAATAACAAAGTATGTTGGAGTAGAAATATCCGGAAACAAACATTCTTACATTCTCTCGGATGACGTGATTAGCAGGCTGATTCGAAAGATATAGTGTAACTAAGTGGATTTATGGGTTTTCCCTCCATCTTATGTGTTATTCACACGTGGTTCATCGTCCAATAGACACCAGCCCATATGTGGTACGGAGGATACCGATTTGACGACCAGTTAAGGCAGGTTCGTCATCGACTGAGGTTTTTCGTTTCATGGCGGTTTTCGCAATACCTTGACAACTGTGTGGATATCCGCCACTCTGAGGTTTACCAGCATACAGTTTTGTCAAGAATATCAACGTGGCTCCAATGGCTTGTCTCCTTGTACAACAACCATTCTTCGATTGCAACCACATAGAGTTACACCCTACAGAACAACTATCTTCCAATTTCCCTTCATTCTGTAACAACCGGGATGGATTTGCCTGGGGTTGCCTTTATCGAACGTATCCAAACTTATCAGCCTCAATATTATGCCAACAATGAAGAAGTGTGAAATGTACGTGGCCCCCATTCCGCATTATGTTTTGGAATCTTTGAATGGGCGTCTCGAACCACTGCAGTAAACCTGAGCATATCTGCCTTACCAAAAGTAAATCATGGTGCAAAACCCAGGATATAAAGTTCAATCGACATCATATTATTTTGAAAGTTATGCAACCATTTTCATATGGTGGCTCTGATCACCACAGGTAATGGTTGCTTCTCTTAGCGACATCTTGAAGAATTACATAGTCAAGGATCTTCCAGATACCTGTTTTCAAACGTGGCCCAAAGCCGAATTCGATAAACGTGCTACTGTCTGGACTTTAAATGATTTCCCCCATTTTCGAGCTTTCCATCTCATCATTTTCTCTTTTACACAAAACGTTCCGTAAAAACCAATTAGGATGACACTTCTTCCTATTGGATGACACCTTTATCTTCGTGCAGGTTATGCATATAGGAATTTCAGCTTCAGACTTGTCACCAAATGTAATTATCAAATCGATTTCCGCAGCCTAGACCATTTCCCCCAAAAGTATGTTTGCCATCAACTTATTTCGTTAACCCTTCATTGCAGTACTTACAGGGTGTTATTTTTGAAACTATTTTACTAAAATGCCCACGTTTTCAAGATTTTTCTAAGCACTTTAAGCTGTTTCTGTAATTTAACTCACAACAAATGTATCTTACATTAAGCCAAGCCCAAATGAGCTCCACCCACGAATACAGTAGTCACCATGGCAGTGATGCTCCCCATTCTCATGTCTGCTAAAGAATTTCACCTACCTCGGGGCCTTTCGCCTAGTAACTAATACGGCCTCCAAATTCGAGTATGTAAAATCATTCCAAAAGCTTTCTCTCTTCTAGGATTGGGTGCCACTTCCCTCCTCCTTAAACAAGAACAAACTTGAAGTCATTCTGTCATTGTACTGCCGCTTATCACAACCCTACCTGTATCCTATTTACTGTCAGACTATGCCCTTCGTATTGCTTTTATGCAGCTTTACCGACCAGAAATGAGACTCATCACAAGCCGTACGTCCCTTGTGTTGTATACGTTACCGAATGCGCGGGCAAGCTGCAAGTAGAACGACGGCATGGTAAGCATCAGTCTGTATGTGACTAGGATGGATACAAATCGGTGACAGTCAATGGAAAACAATGTCAAAAGTGACGTGATGTAAGTGGGACGTGAGAACCAATGAGCGTCAAGGTCACACGGTATACAGTGTGCAGGCGTTCAGCAATGCAGAGAAAGATTGGTAATCAATAGATCGATTGCGAATGGATCAGGTGTTCAAGACCATGAGTTTATGATGACTTTGTTTCTGATACGACACTTAAGTCATCCTTTAGTGTCTTCTGATTATATGCACTTGAACTGGTAGTTCAACCTCGCATCTGATGGGACATCTCCACATGTGGCATTCACTTATTTTCATCTTTTTCTTTAAACTCACCAGTTTCCATGTTCAGTAGACAAAGTTGTGATCTCCTTGGTCAGGTTTTTCAGCTTTCGTTGTCCGTTGCTTAGCATGTTGCTTCTATCCTAATTGTGTTGCCGTCATTTAGTTTATCGATCTAGTTCCATTCCGAGTATCAGTAAACCCCATTGAGTAAGCCACAAACTGACATTTGCAATGTGTTAATAATTGTAAGATCACTGTCATTAGATCACCAGATCCAGGACTTGGAATGAGCTTGACTTCGTGTTTCGCGGTTGTACGGTGCTCTACTTTGGACGTGAGATGTTTCGGTACTTTCTAAATCTCCTCAACTCAAAAGATTTCTCAAACTTTTCTCTAATTTATATATTGCAGAAAATAGTTGAGAAAACAAGCTTCGAAATCAAAACTTTTCTTCCTGTTCTGCAGATTATTCTCATGTGTCTGAAATTTTTGAACAAACCATACAAAAATCGTTTCGTGAATATATTAAGGCGCACGTGAGAATCTGACTTTTATTCACTGACTGCTTTGTGAATTGAGTCTGTATTTACGTGTATTGGCCTGTTTAGAAGAGAACCGTGAACAAGTATGAGTCGCTTTTTGCCTTTTGGTTAGGAAACCCGTTATGACAGTTGCGTACTGGCTAGTAATCTGTTTCTGATGACATACTGAAGCACGCGAGGAGATTTCGTCTGTGTGAGATGCATTATTCGAGGCTATCTAGCATCAGAGTTACTGTATGACTTTCCTGTTCAGGGGATAGAGGGGGGAGGTGTTGTTGGGGATCGGAAGCGAGCGAGGACATACTTGGATCCTTGTGAATATGCAGTCCATCGAATAACTGTTAGGAACGTGGGAGGTAAAATAAACTTTCGAGGGGAGCTTAGGCTTCTGGTCCCTGAAATTGGGCATCTGTCCACTGATGACTTCACCTCTGCTGGCAATGAAATGCTAGCAACCTAAACTTGAAGCCCACCAATAAGGTACACAATAAAAAGTACGGCGAACACCAGCTTTGTTCCACTGAAGTTCTGGTACCAGTGACCTATATGGATGCCGGGGAATAGGGAATAAGTTCACTGAAGTAGGAAGATTTCCGTTTCTGTCGAGAAACTTAGAGGTTCACTTCCAAACAAGAATACCAATTAACAATCAATAACTTCTAACTGCAGAAAAATCACGACCAGCTATTATAGGCAACGTGGGGACCTTGTATTTGATATTTCAATTCCAACTGAAATCCCGTGACTGACATAACCGTTCATAGTTTGATCTGATATAGATGAGGCTCACCACCATTGGGATTGCCCAGTTTTCTAAACGATTTCGAAGAAAGGGAATACAATTGCTCTTCATCGGGCAAACCTGAGTTCACAAGAAATTGATGGAGACCACTACACGTCATGTGATCACTTGTGTTTTATGATTTCTGAAAAGTGTAGTAAGAAACTCCACTTCAAAGTGGCAGAGGTACCCAAGACAAAAGCACACCAGTTTATCTAGCCTCCAACATCTTGGTGTCTGCATCAGAATTGAATGATCTACTTGGGTTTGACTGGTTAAATCAACAATACCCACAAAAGCTGTCATCTGAATCGTGAAATAAAGGCAAAAGAATTATAAGGAAAGTGGTCCTCACTTCTTTGCCCTCGGATAACTTTTCACCTTGGTTAGAAACCAATGGGCTTCGGTTATATCTAATAAGCTATGTTCATGTTTGTGGTGTATGAATCACATGCTTGGAACTATTCACCATATGATTTAAAGTGAAACGAACGAATGTGCGACAGTATGTGGTGCGCAATAACTTACCCTACGGAGCATAACCATACTGAGATTTAGTTATACCCGGAGAGCGAACCAACAGTGTCCCAAATGATAAACTCCTATAGCCGAATATGAAAAACTATTTTCAAGATGACCCAAAAGTCAGAGCAGTACTCAGCGAAGTGTGTGCAAAAGGGTGGAAAATAAGTGCACCTGCACATTCACGTTTTAGTGCATAAGCACACGCGCATTTGCACACGGTTGCTTTATGTGTGCAGAGCTACTTCTCTAAAAATTGATGAGCCAATGGGAGCGTGGAAGTGGTCGTGACTTGACCGGCGGTGGTCCAAAGGTTATCGTTGTGGTCTTTGGACAGTAAAGACCTGGGTTCGATTCCCGCCACCTCTATACGAGCACTAGAGCTCCTAGAGAGTCCAAGGGGACACGGGATAGTATTAAAAATCGAAAAACTTGGTTTTCTTAACAATTTGTTGAAGTTTCGTGACTTTTACTAATGATAAGTTTCACGCATTTCCCTAAATTTTCGTTGAAGTTTGTTAATCAGTTGACACTCTAGGAAGAATCAAATCGCTTTCCAGGACACAAAGACGAGGAGTTCACTGGGATATCCGTCTTCACACAGGCTGACTTTTAAATCTGAAGCTTTTTACGTCACTTGATTGTACCGATTAAACTTGTAACCTCATCACTTTGGTGTAAAATGTTGGTAGATGAAAATCTTGACGAAAAATGCCAAAGCATCTCGTCTTAAGCAATAGTGCGATGGATTTCAAGTGGTGTTTCAAAGTTGCGTTCCGCAAACATGGAGCTACAAAAGGTGCATCCATATGTTTGCTATAACCGCCTTAGTTAGTTGTCCAAAACATGGAGAGAAAAGTCATGGTAAATAAATTAACTTTTAGTTGTCATGATATGTACTCGTTTATGTCATCCCGTAATTGCATCCATCCAAAGTAGATAAATATGTGCTGGGTAAAGCACCATCCTCAGCCAGATATGATCTAATCATACCATCAGCACGAATGCTCAACACTGATAATTCAGTCCATCTCGCCAGGACCATCACTTTCTCATGACAATTGGTGTCGATACTTCTCGAAAACGATGAAAGTCCAACAAACTACCATCATTTTCGCTCTCCTTAACCTTCACTTTTTCACGGCAGTATGCCGTGTGTTCATTCGGCTGACCTAATGGGACCATTATGTCGTTCTGTAACTGTCACTCAAACTAATAATGGTAGATGTTCTAAGACCCCTCCAGCATTGGCGATTCGCACACCCACAACACACTTCTCCTGTCAACGACCCTGTCAATCAATGTCGGGTAACAGCACCACTCCTCTCCTAAGCGGCGAATTGTTTTTCTGGTCATGCACACTCGCGCTGTCCAGTACATTATATCCTTCCAATGACTGGTTTCATCCTACCCTCCATTAGATTATCTCGCCACTGAATGCGTGCTGTAGTTAACGAACACATGCACACGCATATCGGTAGTTTTCAAAAACGACACAGACACGTTAGTTTTATTTTTCTCAACCTTCAGCCAAGGAGTTTATTGAGTGTTAGTCAAAATGAACAGCAGTTTTCATAGTGCATCCAAACCACCTTTCCACTCTACTGGCCCTAACGATCTGTCTAAACACAGCAAGCACGCCATTCAGACGGAATTGATATTGATAACCACGGGCTTCATAAACAGCTGCCGTGACGGATAAACTGAGGGTTGTCCGTTTGCACCTCTAAGGCACAACATGGGAACTGAGTTGACTGCGTAACTGAGGAAGGGAAAACTAGAGCCGGATAGAGACTGTCAGTAAGGAGGAAAGGTTACTTGGAAGCATTTAGACAACCGCTGCTCGTTGTGATTAACTCTAAATAAACTCCTTGACTGATCGTTGAGAAAAATAAAACTAACTTGTCTGTCGGGGATTCGTAGTTTTTGAAACCTTACAATATGCGTGTGCATGTGTACGCGAACTACAAAACGCAGTCAGTGGCGAGATAATCTAATGGAGGGTAGGATGAAACCAGTCATTGGAAGGATATAATGTACTGGACAGCGCGAGTGTGCATGACCGGAGAAACCATTCGCCGCTTAAGAGAGAAGTGGTGGTGTGACCCGACATTGATTGACAGGGTCGTTGACAGGAGAAGTGTGTTGTGGGTGTGCGAATCGCCAACACTGGAGGGGTCTACATCTACCATTAATGGTTTGAGTGACAGACAGGCTGCAAAGTGTAATTTCGGTAAGCAATTTGTGACCCAATTGCGTGACCACCTCTTTGCAGGTATAAACCATCAGGAGCTTCAAAAGAAGTTATTGCTGAAGCCTGACAGTAAGCTCCCTGAGGCCCAGTCAACGTGAGGAAAATTCGATTACGCACCCGATACGACGGCTGAACATCCTGTGGTGCACTATCAACATGTTTGTCCCCGAAAGCCAGCCCATTCAAGTCAAACCCCTTAACCGAAGCCGACCAGTAAAATGACTCCTGAACGCAACTGAATCTTTGCTTCCCGTGCGGTGAATCTCACTTTCGTTCCACGTGCCGCTTTCGTGATGCTGTATGCCATTCGTGTGGAAAGATTGGTCATAATTGCAAGATGTGCCACCAATCCAAGTGCAGTGTGACAAGTTCAACCCCTGAGGTTCCGAAATCTGATGACTATCCAGTAAACACACTAAAGATTTCGATTGAATCCAACCAATTTCCGTGCAAATCAGTCCAACTCAAATGTGGCTTGTGGATACCGGGAGCTGCTAGTCCATCATTCCGAAATCAAATGTTCGACCTGATTCAGCTCAGTGTACGAATACAACCCACTGCTGTGTGCATTCATTGTGATACTAGTCATCGACTTCAGCTGCTGGGCGAAACTATACTAATGGTTCAATTGGAGAGCGACTATATCCCGGTACGATTCCAGATTTCCGTAGACAGTTCATCGATTCTGGGCTTGAAGACCCTGCGGGCCTTGAATCTGTCGGTAACCTTCAAAACGACAACCCGGGGATTTACCTTGTTTTTCAGCAGTTAATCGTACCGTGCTCCAATAACAAAGGTGGCACGGCGGTTGAGCCCACAAAGTTGGAAGTGGGTGGATTGAACGAGGTTGGGTTGCCTGTACGGTTCCAGCTTCAAACTTCGAACTACCGTGGCAATTCTTCCTTTGTTTAATTCCCATGTGTAAATTGTCCAGCCTCCCAATTTTTTCACACCTTTGGCTTTAGTACCTGTCTTTCCCTTATCTATAGTCACAAGAATGTTAAACAGGACCAATAATTTTAGCTCGTTTTCATGACACTGAAATTGTCGCACACTGAATCAGTGCCATTTAAATCTACGTATCTAATCTTGGTTACCCAGTACTACATATGTATATGTTCGGGAGGATATGTCAAAAAAGCATTTTCTTTCTGCTATCCGTATTTGCACCGAAATTGGTTTCGTTTTGAACGGCTGTATTCTATGTCGGTATTCATTTTATTGTCTGATTAATATCAAAAATATGAACTATTGTTTGCTCAAGAGAATCACTATGGAATCCATAAACGAATATGAGGCGTGTATCAGCGCTTCCATCGAAGGACTATTAGGGATTCATCACAATATGATTAGGCTCATCACAGGATAACAATATTATCTCCTCCTTCACAATTATTCCGCATTGATCACCTGGTTGAGCAAGTACTCACTCAGATCGTTACACTAACAACTGGTCGAACGGAAATTCCCACTTTCACATTCTTCCAAAGAATCATAGAATCCTGAAAAGCATTTTATAACCTATCTTCCTTTTAAGTAGTGGAACAATAGATTGCTCTTGCAATGAATGCTTTGCTTGCACTGATTACACGGTCGATTCCTGTGAAATTGAGGTTCGTCCAATTTACTCTAACTGATACAAAACGCCACAAACATTCACATATACAAGCATGAAATAAAATAGAACAAATCGCGCCATAAAATCTTGATTAACGAATGCGAATATTGACTCTGTGTGACGGTACACATACTTACTAGTAGTGTGTCGTACGCTTCCCGGATTAAACACACTCGCACAGTGGACATTGTACAGGATGATCTGAACCACTGTGCAGGTTCAGTGGATTTACCATCAATTTGAGCAGATGTCGTAATCATAATGATATTAGTATGGAAGCTGTTAACTTTAGGCTATGAAATGCTTGTCATATTCGCTACGCAGGTCTTGGATGAATACCGTTGAGTGGTTTTACTTGTCATTTGATGCCTCAGATATCCGCCTCACAAAGTGTGGGATTTCGTTCGCATTCATCTAATTCTGTTAGAACCCCCGAGTTATTGTGTCACGGATTACGTGAGGTAGGGCTAGTTTTCCCCGGTTTTCGCTTATCCATTATTGGACAACTGGTTACCCGATCTGCTGTTCTATTCCCGTTAGCTTTCAGTCTCCAAAACACGGTGATCTACCTTGTGGATGGGCGGAGATCACGTGGTCGTTGATTGATCATGCGCGAAACAGAGGGACGTTCGGTGCAAACCTGTTTTTCCAGATGTGGATCGTGCATGGTGAAACATTTTGGGCCTTCTGGTGAATAACTCCCTGATCTGGGCAAATTGAATCCCCTATCCGGTTATGGTAGTGGATACATAGAAGCAGGTCGAAACACTATCGACCGTGAGACAGCACAAATTGATTATTCATCCCGTTTCCATTGTTCTATCAAATTTCTGTTGATATTTCAACGTCCATTCCTATTTTTCGTTTGTCTAGGTCTAATTTGAACGTGGTTCGGTCGGTTTAGTTGAGATCGAATGCGATCTTTCAAACACCATCCTCACAATTGTGTGCCGTGGTTTCGGTCACTACCTCGAAAATCATTCAAATCCCAAATGCAATAAATCGAAGTATTACACACCAAGGTGAAGTCATTTACCAACGTAGTAAAGTGTTGTGCAAACAAGGGGATGACAACGTGGAAAACACAGTAACGGAGGTGCCTTATTATCTCATAAAACTGTGGATAATTACCTCAATCGATCATCTAACTGTTGTGTCCCGTAAATTATTGCACAACAAGGAGTTCAATCTGTAGTTGCCTATAACATATATTTCCCCTTTTATGACTTGCCTGAATTCAGCCCTTGATCTGGAGACTGACCGAGAATCTGAGCACCGTGCTTCTAACCTCAGAGTTGCTGATAGAATGGTCTGAACATTACTCACCATTGTGTGAATGTATCTATACTGGATATCGATGGTCTGTGTGTGTTTTGTAATTGCCCTCGCCACGATGCTGAGCCGGTAAAAGAAACTGATCTGAACTTTGCATCGTCAGATTCACAATCCGTTAGAATGCTCGAAAATGTGTCATGGTACCAAGCTAAGTCATCCTTTCAAATTTCAAATAAATAGCCGGTCATAATGCTTGGACAATGAAGAGAGAAGGAAAAAGATGAAAGGAGGAAGTAATTTCTTGTACTCTCATCGATCGTAAACGTATGACGTTGCACAGAAGATATGCGATGAATTATTTCATACTGTGGCACTGGTTGATACAGGTGTGTGTGTTGTGGGGGGGGGGATTTTCTCATGTATGATCCTCTAAACCCATGGTTGTTAGACTGTACAAGATAAATTACGACAACAAATCCTGGGTAATCTATCGTGAAGCATCTGCGTTCATTTATTTATCGGTTTGACCTGATCCGGTCTTTCAAAGGACGATTGCGCAACCGGAATGCGAAACTGGTAGCGTCTAGTGAAGCTGTGTTAGGGATGTCAACACCCTCTTACTTTTGAACAGAAACAATCATTTCAAACTGTCTCCTGTTCTTGGTATTGGACACGCGAACTCACAGGCCTGTTGACTTATTTGTGGTAAACAGCTCCCTCAAGTTCCCCACTTGGAATTCCATTTACCGTGTCATCCACAAATGGATATGTTTTACACACACGATCGATACGATGAAACGGGATGCTTGCATTTCACAACTAATACACTCTTTCCGTTCTTCAAGACTAGATAAAGAGGGACATACTGTTTCAGAGTCCCACGAACAACGGACCAACTGGTCCCGTCCACTGTGGTTAGTCGAAGCTGATTCAAAGCCAAACTGGTAGACATTACACACGGCTTCCTTAACGGCAAACATCTAACAGAAAATTCCCCCCAAAGTGTGAACAGTACAATGTAATGAGGCGAATACCATATGATCAGTAGTTGTTGGTTCTAAAATGTGACAGAGATCGAGGTGAAGTCGTAGTGAATATGATGGATTGCGTCAATACGATGACGACTATTTTAGATGGACAGATTGAGTTCAAGTGTAATGCAGCACCAAATAATGCCCAATTAGTTGGTGAATAAATAGCACGCGAGTTACAAATTCTTGTGTTACTGGGATTCGCTACCGAAATCCAGTCAGAAAAGCTGAGACCAGTAGGTTATCTTACACATATTTATATGACTTGCGAAAGAATCACAATTGCGGTAATCAATTATGCCAATATATTGTCTGTGTACGATTCTCCGTATCACAGAATGGTCCACTGATACGTGTATATGCTCCAAAATGTCCGCAAATGTCCCAAAGCCCCGTCTTTGTGCAACTTAGTCGGATACTGAGAAATTTCAAACAATACGAACATATACGACGCATTGCCGTACTATTTTGGTGCAAATATCTCTCTGTGTTAAATAGTCGATTTCATTTTTTTGGATTATTGAGAAGAACATCTACTGGTTATACCACGAGGCATGTTGAAACTCCTCATACTCATACGTACTGACAATATTCACTTCCAGTTCTGTAGAATATCAGGTCTAGAGGGAAAAGCATAAGGAAAATAATGCGTTTGTTCCTTACTTACTAATCACTCTCATTCCCCTACTTGTACTTTATCGCCTAAGTTGCATTTGATGTTGTCGTTTTGGTACCTTTCTCAGAGGCAAGGCGATAATAAACATTTATATATATAGGTATATATTTTTATATGTATTTATAAGGACTGGCAGGTTCTGTGTTAGATTCCTGCTGCCGTTGATTGACTTCCGATCGGAATATTCCATTTTACCCTCGTCCCCTACTGAAATGTTTTACACGTAATGAGAAAGGTGAAATTTAGTGAATGTTATATATTTTATATGTGTGGTGAAAAAGTATTCGTGTTTTGCTTCCAAAATCGTGTGATAGCGATCCAGAATCGAACCAGCGACATTCCGTTTACCAGAAGGATGCCCTACCAGCTGAGCTATTGTGGTAAGGCTGGTCATTTGTGAATAACGCAAGCGAACACCCAGTGATGCAAGAACCACTATTTTTGACAGAACTGCTATTATTACTATTAGTATTATTGTTATTGTAATAATAATATTATTATTATTACTGATATTATTATTACCATTCATTTCACCATAAATCCGAGTCAGCTGCTGGTTGTGTTCTGTTCTTTTTGTCATTCATGTGCACAGGCAGACATTTTCGAATGCACACACACACACACACACACACCGGGAACATTTGATTCAAATCCTTCACACACATGCACACGTGTCTAGAGTAGTACACATATGCACGCTTCATCTCGGAGTGCACTGAATAACTCGATCGTATCAACCGCTGGGCGACCATGCTCTGCTTACACTTTCGTTTGTACACAGATGGGACTCACGTACTTGGTCGCGTGTTTGCATTTTTCCCTGGTGTGCTTGTACTTGCGATCTATCGGATTCGAGACACAACGAGTCACGCATACGATGTAGTTCATTTTCCTTGGTAGTTGCAAGTTATATCAGTGATTGCCAAATCTGATTGAATTTCAAATTTTGCACCTAAAACTTGATATTTTATTCCTAAGCTTAGTTACGAGCGTGAATAACAGTTATCTTGCTATTAGCAGACAGCAACGAGATGTTAAGATGACTCTCATGTATCTTCTTACCAGCATGTTCAAATGTCATGAATAGTCAACCTCTCAGTTACCATGTTTAACCATTCTTCAGATAAATTTGCAATCAAATAGCACTGAGGAATCAGTTAGACGTGAGCGGACGTCCCACGACATGTGCCAATCTGCGGTAAATCTTCCGTTGATTGGACTGTTTGTTACTGAAAATGCATATTTCTGGTTCAACACTTTACATCGCTGATCGATTTCTCGATGCACACAAAATTCCATTTGGTTCTAACATTCTGAATGTTGACAGATCGTATAACTTGAATGGGTTCGACGATGTCAAAAGAAGAGAGAGTTACAATTTACTTATCTACACACAACTGGGATATCCGTCACCCACGGGAAGCATCACAACTCAAAATATCACGAATCAAACAACGCATTATTCATTTATTTGTAGACCACGCAGCAAAATTTGTCGATGCAGGTTGGGAAAACCGTTTGTCGGCATTTTCCCGTGAATCAAAAGAGCGATGAAACCGGAAGTGGACGAAATGTAGTCAACATTTTGCTCCTAATGTACATAAACAAAATAATCATTTCGACAACTTGCAAACGGCTTGAGCATAAATTTGTGGTTGAGTGGTTCGAGTGCATGTAATATTAAATCGGGAGACTTGTTGGATTATAGGTGGTTTATCCGAATACCTTAACCACAACAGCCTGTCACCGGCATGGCGATCGATTTCTGTCATGAGCATCTTCTGCTTAGGAAGCTTGGGAAAACGAAGCTGCCTGATGAGTATAATCACTTGCTTTGTGTGATGAATCAAATTGCATGTGAAAGAAATCTCATGGTACACATATTGATTGACAGTTGTAATTTCACTGGAGTTGTTCGGAAGAATCACCGTGTGATTCTAAAAATGGACTCCCGTCCATGCACGCTCCATACGACTCAAATGAGATAATATCGATCAACCAAATGAGTAGTGCTCAAGTATGGGTCTGGTTGGGCAGAAGTGTACCGGGTGTACATACCTGTTCAGGCTTAACACCCGCGAAAGCGGTCGACTGTCTTCGGGGAAATTTTTCGTACGTTATCCAGATACAACACCATACTACTTGTTTCGAAAATACTGATTGAGTCTTCTTTTTTGCACACAAATAGATCTGTGTGCAAAATAAACGAACATTGAGTAAGTAATAACCTAACATTACCCAAATGCATTCAACCCAATGAAGAACGCATATTTTGTGTTCTTCTTTAATCACACTTTTGCGCTGGCAGTCTTCAAAATATGCTCAGAAATTCCACTGAGACTCGTGCCTGGTTTATGAGGATCTGAGTTAGATGAGAAACAACAGAATTTCTCGAGACACTAATTCAGCACCAACTCTGTTCAGCTGTGTTCATCACATTGCACACTGTTACACTGTCAGACAGAGAGATTGACTGCTCGTTGTTCTGTGGTGCAATTTTCCGAATTCACCTGCTCATTCTAGCTGCCATCAAACTTGAGTAACTCAGACAATCTCTGTCTGCATTCTGTTTGCTGTCTGCCTGTCAAAGCTGAATATTATGGAAGCCACATATCTCTGTATGTTAAGTGTAAAACGTGATTTCACATTTAATATCCTGGTATAGATAAAAATCGTTTTCGATCGACTCACGTCTGATTACTACCCAATACTCTGTTTTATCCACGAAGCAACTATCGTCTTTTGGGTAAATTCGAGTCACTTGGAATAATGTGTAATCAGTGAATGAATGTGCAGATCTCTGTTGGATGGTGGAATTTAACACACAGGATATTCGTTACCTGTAGTGCGGATTCGTGTCGAAAGATATCGTCAAGTGTACAGTTCATTTTCAGCAGTGTGAATGCGTTTTCCATTGTCAACTGAAGGTTTGTTTGATACGGGAAAAGGTGGTGAGAGTGCATTCTAATCAGTAAGATTGTAATCCATGGGATAAATTGTGGGTTTCGTTAGGCCGATGGAAGTTAATCTGAATAGATGAAGGGACTTTCATAAATTTATTTGGAATACCTGTCGGTGATTGCTTCTTAAATTGGACATTTTATGAGCCTATTGAATACATCCTATTTTGTTGGGTCTCTTATTGCTAGTATATTGTTCGTAAATGGTCTGGTTCGATTAGTAGACACCACGACGGGGTTGACGAGCAGTGGGCACATGTTCGCCTTTCCTGAATGGAATACAAGATAAGAGCGAAAGAAACGGGCCGAAGAGCCAGTCAAAGGTGAACTGACTTCTGATCCGAATCAACCAATGGGGTTTATAACGAGACTAATCATATAGAAGAGCTGATTGGGAGAATCAGGTGGACCAATGAGATTGTGGGGCAGGATTTTTCTAGGACCACCACCATGCATAATGTATAACCTGTAATTTTGTACTAATAAATTCAAATGGTCCGGAAGCCGAGAATTCTTCTCACTAGAACTACTGAGATGGATAAGAATAAACAGTTCAGAGCTGTCATTGATTTTTGCATAGGTCCTCGGGAACTGAACTTAGCATTATGATGAAAACATTTCATTACCACCGTCTTCCTAGAAAGAATTATGTCACTTTGTTTAGTGATGAAAACGTTGGAATTAAAACGATACGTTCAGTTATCTGGAACGTATAAAAAGATTGATTGTGTAAGTGTATCAGATCCCAGATCCGTTTGGAGTGTATCGAATAAATGATGTGCCATGTGACGTGTTTTAGATGAGTGTTTATTTTTCAGTAACAGAGTGTTATTGGAAAAGATGGTAGTCAGTCGACGTTTCGTTCACTGCAAGTAACCTTCCTCAAGACCAGTTTACAATCAATTGTAAAGTAGTCTTGTGGAAGGCTATTTGTGGTGACCGAAAAGTAGATTGATTGTCTTCACGATGACGATGAAAACAATTTGAAATATATTTATTGGCAGTTCAGGTTGGGATTTCCAATGGGTTCTGATCGCTAATCTCTGCGTTTAGGAGGTAAACGTGACATCACCATTCAGGCCCTGTCACGTCAGGTGAGGTCAGGTCAGGCCAAATTGCAGAGGGCTGATAGTGGCTGGGGCCAATCGAGCATCCAGAATTCGCCGAGCCGATGGCGATCCCCATACTCGTCTGCTTATACACAGAGCTTCCTCCTTAATTTGACTCTGACATCTCAGATGACCTTGATTGTAGCAAACTACCAATAATATAAAAATTTCACCTATCGATCTCTCGACGAAAACTTTCGAATTTGGTTACTTCGTTCTTGACCATTTCAAAGGCATTTTGTCTTCGGATACTTGAACTCCAGAAATATATGCTGATATTTGTGTAAGCCTTCGATAATTTTACAATCGTTTGATTTTTCAGTGGTTTTGCCATTGTTTTTCAATCGTTTGTCATTGTTTTCTCAGACTCTCTGCTCACTGAATCCTTCAGGATTTAGTTAGGTTAATATGCTCACTCGAAGAATTGGGTTTCATGGCTGTGGGTCAGTGGGATTAAGGACCAGTTTATTCGTTTTGCATTTCTTGATTTAGTTGAAATTCTTGCATATCACGATTGTATATGTGATCAATTTCAATGTGATTTTTGACCGAATCCGTTGCAGAGCGTCATTCCTCCAAGGAATTACTTTGCATATCTCGTGGTTGCTTGGTCCAGAATGTGAACTTCATCCGGATTGACCATATGTATTTCTTGATCCTCATGGAACCCAATTCTTCGCGTGATCATTTCAATCCGACCAACTCTCGGAAGACTGAGTGAGCCAACAGTCTAGCAAAATGATGGAAAATGATGGTAACACTGAACAATGGACCAGTGATTACCCAGCCAGCCCAACAGGGGTCATCGATTTCACTCATCGGAGATAGCGGGAACCATACCACAGTCGGTTGGCCCTTTTCGACCCACTCTTTTGCCTTCCATCAGAGGTTCTTTGAAAATGTATCCACTGTTATCACTGTCGTTGTTAGACAAACAATGACCTGTACAAGTCGTTGGTTGTCAAGGAAGTGAGAGAAAACACGAGATATTGATGGCGACTAAGACCAGTGGTTATGTTTGGGCAGTTGATACTTGTGACGAGCTGACTGTTGCAACGCACCACACTGCTGGACATTAGTCAGCCAGTGAAATGCTAGTTGTGAATGGATCATCATTCGTGAACATTTGTCTCCATTCCATGTTCATAAATCGAAAGACAATCAGGCAAACTGAAGTTCGATTATTCTTTCCCCCCCCCCCTCCCCAATTTCAACCATTATAGCATGAAGCTTTAAAAACGTGTGTATGAAGACTTTTTCTGAAAAACCTTGAGTTGAGTGCATTGTACAGTTGGACAATATACTCTTACCTGCCGACTAGTGAACTGAACTGCTTCATTTTCAACACTTTAGTAAATGGACAAACGTCCCCTCAAAAAGGAGGGTTGTAATCGCATTACTCTTATTTCGAATTTAGTTCAAAGAAAGCATTTAAATGTGTGGTTAATCCACCAAGGTTAATGAGAAAAGTCTCTTTGAACTTCGCCTTGTCAACCACCATAGATGCTAAATATCACTATGTAGAATAGCTCCACAAACTTATGTGGGAGAGTGTAAGTCTAAAACGATCACGTGTACAGTGGTACAACAGCACAGGTGTGCACATCCTCAGTGTCATGTGATACAATTTGTCTAAAGAAAACCAGGGGTTACGTGAGAGCGGATTAATACGATTGACAGGCCCGTGAAAAAGTGACAGCTCTCTTGGCCTCAGTCCAGTTAGCTTGAGAATTCAGAAAGACCCTATAGGTCAGTTCGAATTTAGTTCAAAGAAAGCGTTTAAATATGTGGTTAATCTACCAAGGTTAACGAGAAGTGTCTCTTTGAATTGCGCCTTGCCAATCACCATAGATGCTAAATATCACTATGTAGAATAGCCCCAGAAATTTATGTGGGAGGGTATAAGTCTAAGTCTACAGCGGCGGACAGCAAAGCTTACTAGTCTTCGGTTTCATTTGATACTATCTATCTCAAACGTGAAAACAGTTGGATAGCTATCGATTACCTAGTCCACAAGGGCACAAACACCGATAAAGGCGTAATGAAGTGTGGATTTTCGGTATCAGTATTGTGGCACTGTATCTCCCAGAAGCATGCGACCGGCTTCGGGGTAGCTGCCGCTCATCGTGTGATTCTAAAATGGACTCCCCGTCCATGCTTGCTCCATTCGATTCAAATGAGATTACAGCGTAGTGAGATAGTTCGAAAAACTATCAATTATCTGTGCGATGTCATCAGCTTGAGTATTCGATGTAACAGTTTGTCAAACGAAGTCAAGAAGTAACGAATAACAGCCAAGAAGGATGGCAATCAATGCGTAGTCCACCCGAACTAATTCTTAGCTTATCGGTTTCAACTGGAAAAATTCAAAACATATGCGTGTATTCCTTCTACATATATGACAAACAAACAAAGAGGACCTTCAGTTAGATTTAGATTTTTGGTACACAACAAAACCCAACGCCGTCCCACGTGCTTGCAATCAAGTGGAGTTTTAATTGGCGACAAAATAGCTGGTTTATTTTCAAGTAGACAGGTTTTCTCGGGTGAACGGACCTAATCACGGTAAGCCAACACATTCGTAGGAACGTCTGCAACAGTACCATCTGAATGAACCAGCTTGCCCGTGTTATCACTTTGGGTTATCATTTTCCTACATGGAGTACCAATTCTTAAATATAAATTTCCTTACTCGTGATTTCGAGTCGATACTTTAACGGCATTCATGAGCTAAGGCAGGAAAATCGAGAAAACTAGTTACTGCCAATGTTATCAGTAGCCGAAATAGAAATAACAAACTTCTTGAAAAGCCCCGTTTTCCTTGAGCATACCGTAGAGTAATCAACTGACTGAAAGCCCTGAGGAAGTCGAAATTCTCAGCCTGCTTCTGAAATGCTTGTTCGTAAGCAAGATGAAGTAAAAACCACAAAGTTAGCATCGAAATGAGGTGGAAATGTGTTTCCGAAAATTAGATAACTGATGCGAATTAGTGGAACTGACTGATATTCAACCCGGACCAAGGGTTCTATGCGAAAACTGTATAAGTACATATACCTGTAAGCTACTTATTCCTGTGAGGCATACAGGGAGCTAATCTAGGTTTTATTTGGTAAAGCCAGTGGTTCAGAAGGGGTTACCACCGAGAATGCTTACTGAATTTGATCTCAATTCATCCTCAACAAAACGAGTTGGGTAGCCAAATTTCGCTCCTTAAAATTATCCCGGATCATGCGTGTATGGCATACATGATGCTAGAGCCAAACAAAAGAATAGCCGAATTACAAAGCACGTGGTGTATGTGAATTTCCTGGCAGGAAATTAGAAAATCTCTAGATCTGATTACCTTGACTATTGCATGCACTAGTCCTTGAACTCGAGTACATAAAATGCATTCTGTTCCGTAAAGAGGAAAATGTTGCCACAAAAAGTAGGTGCAGATGGTCGCCTGCTAGAAATCGGGTGCCTAGGTTTGCTAGCATTGAAGTGTAAATTATGTTTTCAGACTTGAAGAACAGAAAATTCCATTGTAGCTTCCAACGTGCTGCTTATAAATGGATTCGTATTATGTGGGATCTGTTCACTAGTACTCGAATAAGACAGTGACCGGTTGAGCATATTATTCAAACCACAAGTCAATTTTTTTCTCCGCTTGAGGTCAAATTTTTGCAAGACAGTTGAATTCAAAAGCCAAATTACCCCCTTTCTATTTGTTAGCTGCTGTCAGTGGCGAATCATTTTCGATGCACTTTGAAGTACCCTGTGGATTGCACCGAATGTGTCTCCTTCAAATGTCTGATAACCTGGAAGGGCTACTTGCACCAGAATGATACTGGATATGGCCGTCGTAGTTCTCATGCCCATCTGTGCTGTCTTGCGTCCCGTGGTTTCTTGATTTATATTGCTGAAATAGATGAATCAGTTTCAGTCCTGCTCTACGATCAATTGTTCTGCTCTCTAAAACGAGATTATTTTCCCTATTCCTAAAGTTATCACTAAAGGACTATTTTTGCAATAACCTTTCACTTATCAACATTCATAAGTATTTTAGTCATATATGACCTTGTTGGCCAGAAGGCGAGTTCGTCAGGAATGGAAACGTTCAGTTTTTTGTTCTCAACCCGCCTTCTTTGAAATTTGTTGGTTCTTAAATTCTCCCCCACACTTCACAGGCTTCTAAATCCGGGGTGCAATTTTCAGGAACTTGAAGGAGTTTCGGCAAGTTACAAAGCTCGACAATTGTTGACCATGGAATCAGTCAAAGGCCCCGGGCTCATTGTAAGATTTTACCGAATACGGAAATATGAACGGATTAGGTAAATCGAAAGGATGACGTGGCACTGCTGCAAACTTTTCAAGCGCGCTCGTGATAGCGGAGGAGATTCAGACAGGCAAGAGAACTACCGATTGGATGAACATGAGAGAAACGATCGAGATAAAGACTAAACCTTCATTCCCGCGTCTGATGGACGCAGAAGTGCCGGCTATGTGAACTGAAATGTTAATCTGGAACTTAGCAATTCCAAAAGTGAATAGCCAGTTATTGAAAATTTCCACAACTGAATTAATTGGACATGCTATATCACCAACTCACTGTTGATAACAAAGCAAGCTTTCAGCGAACTGATTCATTCTCTCATGTACAATTTGATAGGATTTTTTTGTCAAAAATCAGAATGTATCTGTTTTTTCAATCATCCAAAGGAGAGAAAACGCTGTTTCGTGGTAGACGTTTTATGTGTATTGTCCGAATTGTATAGCACATCTTCTACCAGAAATTAGGTCCGGTCACTCCTATCTCTGTGTTATTGTATTTCTGTTTTTGTAAGTGTTCATTATCACTCTTATTTAGTGTTTCAGTTCTTTGTTTAATGTCTGCCGAGAAATGTCCAAAATCACAGATCGTTACAAAGTTCCGTTGTCAATACGTCACTCAAAAACCAAATAAGTCCTAGGGAGGGACTCATATATTTACTGAATATTTTGAGCGGTGGATTTCCATTTTCATGAAGTGAAATAGTGAAATTATACTCTAATTTAATTAAATTCTCTCACTAATCACACTTTTGATAATGTCCGTGTCTCACGTCGGACCTGGTGGTGATTTAAGTTTGTGACGCAGGCCACAGAATATATGGCCACCATTGTAGACCAGTCCAATGCGGACAATTTTCTTCAGTGCTTTGGTATTTGGTTACCGTGCGGTCTTCGTCGACTGTGAACATCCACGACTTTCACTGGGTAACACCACGGATACTTGTGAGACCAAAGTGTTTTACGCGGAGGACATCGAATGAACAAATAGTTTTGACACGGTGATACAGAGTTCTCGCTAGTCCAAATTCGTAGGTCATGGGTGAAAAGCCTGCATCTGAGAAATGCCTCAACCTCAATGGAACCATACACTGTTAGAATTGAGCAACTGTCATCAAAACGGTCGCTTGTGTCTGAATTGATTATTTTGTTCTAGTTAAATTCACAGGAAAAATGACGTGTCTAACTTCAGAAACGAATCTTCATTTGAATTTAAAAGACTACCGCTGATTTGTAAAACGTCAAAGGTAACCTCTCAGTTAATAAAATGGCTTCAGAGTGATACTGCCACTTAGGTTACAATCCATCATTGACACTGTCCCTATGAATACTGTATATTGAGTGAGAAAACTTATATTGGATAGTTACAGGCCGAAATATGTCAAACCTTATTTAAAGAGACGACATATTGCTCCTTATTACACAGTCACGCAAGACGCATGCTTTTCTGAACAGGATGAATGCCTCAATGGTTGTTCAAACTGGTTTCGTTCGCAGATCAGCTTGATAGATTTTATGGACTCTTGGTCGCTGAGTTTGGTGTTAAGTGTTGTCAGCTTTCAACCAACAGTCACGATTAGATCATTACTGTGCACTGATGTTATCATCTTGGCTCATGATGAAAAGGTTTTGATCTATAAGCCAGGTTCGACAATCATATATTGATAGAACTGATGAATGCTTACACAAGGATGTTTCATGCGTGCTTTGTATGCCCAGAAGACAGAATACTGTTCCAATATCGAAAACAATGAAGTTCGTGTGAAACGGGTAAACTTCGTAGAACTTTCTAAAATAGACCACAATCGATCTCTAATGCCAGCTCGACATATCTGAAAGGACACAACTGTCGGATGGGGAAAATGAGAATTCTAAGCTTTACCTGCCATGCAATGGTTAGAACCTGAAACTCCTTGGAACTCATAGTGAGACAGAAAACACTGTACTTTCTTTCACAACAGATTACCACTTTTCCAGATAGACAGAAGTGGAGAAACTTACTTTCATCAAATCAAGGCCCGTAATTTTTCATTCAAATGGAAAATTGATTCACATCTCAAGTTTACGAAGGTCCAAAAATTTTAAAGTCCTCTGCTTAAGTCGAAACAAAATCACTATAAGGATTCACTGGTCAGTGGTCACATTTCATTTCTCCCTCTCTCTCTCCCTCTCGCTTTCTCTTGGAAAAACCTATCATTATCCAGCGTTGTACTCATTCTATCCACTTTTTAATTCTTACAAAACCACCAACGAACAGAATGCATATAAAAAACAATACTGAGGTAAACTCGACTTTCTAGGAATTCCCCATTGGGTTTGGCCTGACATTCTCAGAAGTTTGAGTAGATTTAATCTAATTGGAATAATTAGCATAGTAGACCATCTTATTTCCGTATTTGTGAAAAGCAGTAAACCTTTAAAAACCGTTTACCTGGATAGAAGGGAAAACTTTTCCCATGAATAGCATTTGGTCTATTGTAGCGGACAAAAGTGAATGAATTCCTTTTCTGACAGTGTACAAACATTTGCATTTAGTTATATGTGGTGGAAACGATCACCAACACGGCCGGATGATTGTGACAGTGGTCAGCTAGTCTAACAGTTTTATTTCACGCTTACGAATCAGTGCTATAGGAAGGGTATACACCGTTGGTAGTAAACTCCCTCGGCATTATTGGGGGAAGCCGGCAACCTGACCCTGAGACTTGGAGTGGAGGACCACATACGGTCCCAAATAATCGGGTCTGCTAACGAGCCGGACGACAGTGGATTACTCTGTCTAGCACCACAGTAACGGGTGATAAATGGATTTCAAACCTCGGATCTTCGAGGTGATAGGCGTATACCCCAAACCAGTCGATCACCGCCGGCGTACATGAAAAAAAATGGTTAAGCAGATAAGGGTGGCAGTAAGCACTGTTTCAAAGTTATTTATTTCGTTTCAATGCGGCGAATCCTAATCTTCGACCGTCTGACCTTGGACATTCACTAAAAATCAGCCAGTTAGGCATTTACAAAATACAGTTTGCTTATTTTCTGTTCTCGGGAGCACCGGTTTATGACCATTTATGGATACAATCCAAAGCTTCCAAAGCTGGTAAAGCGAAATCAGTTCAGCACTCCGAATTAAAGTGCCGACATTTCTACGATGGTTTCTAAAGCCTGCCATCTGCGGGTGACTTGGTTCGTGGAAATAATCCAGTACCTCGGAGCCAATTCGGCTTTGGTTTTATCGGTAAGAAAAGTAAGCCGCCACTTATTGGTTATAGTATTATATCATCCATGTGTAGCTAACTTCGAAGGTACTACTGAAACACAATATCCGAAGCCCTGTATTAGTTTGCCGTCCAGTTTTAGGCAATAGTGATTGATGAAACGAAATATTTTCATCGTTCGGAGATGCGGTATAAGTGGTATATTAAGTTGTACCGATTGTGGTCGTTGTTCATTAGGTATCTACTTTTTATAGTTTTTTCCCTCAGTGAACTGTGATTTTCATTGCCTAATATTTGCGAAATGTATTGCACATTTTATGCGGAATTTCTCCGCAATATCCGTCGAAAAGTTCCCAACTTCTGTTGTACTGATTCCAAAATGCAGTAATTGGTTTGTTGTTCACATTTTCCCATCCATACGACCTGCTACATCCTACGGTCACTGATGGGTCACTCGTGAAAACCGTGGAAGCAAAGTGCATCTATTTATCCCTGTTGAAAATCAGCAGCAGCACATTGATCGTCAAAATAAATCATATAAGTGAATTGAAATTATTAAACCGCGGAATATATCGTCGTCAAAGGATGGTCATCCTTTGGCTGCTGGTTGGGACAGAATAACGAACGAGTAAAATCGAACAGATTATACGGAAATGGACCATCTTCGGGAGACTATTTTTCGTTTACCTCACCACGAAGTCAGAGTGAAATGTTCCCCAATTAATTATTCACCACGATTAAGAACAGTGGTCGTAACGTTATAATGCGAATATTTGAAAACAAATATGCCATGCAAAAATTATTAGTTACGGTCCATTTTACGGTTAAAAACTTGTCGTGGGACCGAGTATTGGAATGAAAATGAGAATTTCAAGGTAATCTGATGGAGATATTGATTGATCCTCTGAACTTATAGTTAGCAAAAGCAGTGACGGAGATAATATCAGAATCTATTCGACTTTTTCCCTTTTAGGTTGGTATATATATATATATATATATATATATATATATATATATATATATATATGTCTGCCTTCTAAATAGGATACTTCAGTGAGCATTGCACATCGTCCTCTATCCCAATTACACAACCGAACATGTTACGTGATGGAGCCCTAAATGTTTTTTCCGCTGAAACCAGTTTTACGCTCACGACATCAGGGGTAAAATGATCGATTCTACTGCTTCTTTCTGTGTATACGTATTCATTGATTTCTGTAAATTTGCTTCATACTGGCCTTCATTATCAGGTATACGTGAACATTTTGACGAGCCCTTTTCATCAAAAAACCCTACACGTGCATCGAAATGTCAACTGGACTTCACTCAGTCATGTACCTTTCGTCCAACCGGAAATTGGCAGTCACTGTTCATGGTTGGAATGTTGGCTTCATATCAATAGGTATTTTTACTTGTATTATTCCAGTCCGATTTGCCCTAATGTCGTAGCCCATGCACTGGAACAATTGTCCGGTAAGTAGAACTTTGACGGTTTGTTTCCAGCTCGCTGTTTCTGGACTTCTGCACGTGAGGAAGGCAAGAGAATTTTGATTACATAAATCTTACTAAATATTGTATTTAAAAAGCAAAACATTGCTTCAGGTGGCAAAGCTCGAAGATTTTTTCCCATTTCATTTGAAGATTCAGAAAAAGATGATCTAACTATGACATTTATCACAAAAGAAACTATTGCATAAAAGCAGTAATCAGGTGTGCTCAATAAATTCACTGTGGACATTCAAACTGAACAAAATGCTTGACTTCAGTTTCATGAACTATTTTGATTCCGAATCTTTAGACCGAACTGGATCGACACCGATTTGAAGTGTGACTGCCATCGAAAGAGCATAAAACCGTGTTGCTGATTGGTTGTATCAAATGATTCAAATTGATGACTGGAGTTTCTGAAAATACGTGGAACCCCGGGTGATGGAATAAAGGCCAACATTTTATATGCTTTTCTTCTTCATCAGTTATGAAAGCGGTTCAACTAAGGCGAGTTGCTATTTTTTGCTTATACCCGAAACGTTATCTTGATCAAGATTGTCCAGGCAGAGGACGAGTAATTTAGAGTGTTTATCTGTCCCTCGAAAGGTCAGACGTTCAAATCTCGTCACCGCCCGTCACTTTGATGCTAGACGGTAATCCCTCCTTCGCCTGGCTTGTTACTACACCTGACTTGCTGAGACTGTGTGTCTCTTTTATGTACGCAAAATCTCCAGGTCTTTCGGTCGGTTATCTCTGCTAGAGCAATGGGCTTTCACGACTATGGAGTATACGCCTGCCAATGCGAAAGTAAACAATAAAACAAATCTCAAACTATTTTTCAGCCTGTATTTTTGCCCAGGTATAACACATATCCCAACTATTTCTATCATAAAAACCATTCACAGCAAAATGTCCTTGCTGACCAAATCACGGTGATTGGATGTTTACCATATTCCAGCATCGTTGACAGTTGGGTGCACTGTCATTCTGTTTATCTGAAGTTATCCACAAATGTTTGCCACCAGAAATTTTCCCGGCTGCATTCAAATCCGAGTCAGGAATCGGTACATATGAATTGTTTCTGATGATTCCGTTGACAATAACGGATTAGATTTACGACAGCTGTATGACATTTGTGGTTTTTAATTCTGTAATTTATACTGTATATTGAACAGGAACAGGAAGTTATTTAGGGAAACTACAAACAAGCGTTTGGAGTTGAGACAAAGCAAACTGATGAATCAGTTCGGATCACGTGTGAAATACGCTTGAATTCCCATATCAATTCCCATGCAGCAAGGCACGTTAGTACGTATACATGAATGCACCAAAGATTTCCTCAGAGAGCATCAGAGTGATTTCAAAAAGTGTCGTCTCTTCTTGATTAAGAGATGGCATAAGGATCGAGTGAATAGAAATGTCCTCTTCAAATTATTTTGTCTCTCGCGCTATGATAAAATGGTAAAGAATATACTGGTTTGATTTTAATCATGGATCTATCTGTAGCTCCAGAGATGTTACTTCACCAGTGTTCATGACATTCAACTTTAATTCAGTATACAAATGTGCCGATTTCTTTCAATCTATTTTATTAGCACGTCAAGACTAGAACAGCCATTTGAAACACAGCTCACAGTTAGGTATTGGCCACTGTTAAAAGGCTTTGAGAATTTTTACAAAGGTAAACCGGCCAAATACGTCATTGGGTCAGTATTCGCTTTTGCCTAGAATGTAATATTTTGGGCTAGTTAAAACCACTTTCCTCGACAGAAAACGACCAGTTTCCAACTGTGAGGAGCAATCAAAGAGTGGGCACAGTTTGCTTTAGCTCTTGTAGGTCTCCATTTCGAAAGCTTCCTACAGCAGACCACCTGCCAATTCACCGCTGATTACAGTGATTCAAAGTGACGAGTTTGAGAAGGAAAATCAGAAAAATAGTTTGCACGAAGGAGATGAATCTCTTGTTCATTTGGCCCCACGCTGCTGATCAAACTTTTGTCCCCACCCCCGGGATTTCCGGACTACATGAGAAGCACATTGGCTGCATCCGTAGAGCGAGACAGGTTACTTTCTGTATCACTCGACTGTACAGGACACTCATCCGACTTAATATGTCTTTGATTTTCATGAGATAATCCAATAAGAAAGACAATTTGATTTTCCAGTTCACATTACTGTAGGGTAAGGCATTCAGGAACGACAACTGATCGTGAGAGACATAATCTTGAAGGATTACCCGCTGCATGACAACGGTGCGGGGATAAAAATCTATTAAGTTTTCACGGAAAGATTTATCAATTCGCTCGAGTCTTTTGTCAGTGAGTTTTTCTGGGGCTCTGAATGTCTTCTATGCAAATATAACTCCAAGCTTTAGCGCACAGTAACAAATGCCTTCCTAGCAAAATGATGGAATTACTGAGCTTCTGTTTTGAAATGTCTGATTTGGGTAGATGATAAATCAGGCCCGGAGAAAACATGCTCACATCACCACAGATACGACGGCTTTTTCTCAAGGATAAACAGAGTCTCACATTCGTAAACGATATAATTCAGACTGCTCAAAAGAATGATCCATTTCAGAAATATCAAAGACTCCGGTGTGACCTCTTGGTACTGTTTATAGAACGTAGGTGCTACTAAAGTTTGGACTAAGTCTGCCTGTGGTTACGGATCCTTCCGGAACCAACACATTCTTGCAACTTGTTCATTTCAATATCTGTTGATTTTGACGAGCACCTTTTCAAAAACAATATTCAAACCTCCAAATCTATTGTTCATAGTGGACCTGGACCGAAGATATGCTGAAATATATCAACTACAACTGCACAACTCATGAATCACCTTATGAAAACTTTTGCAGCATCTCTGCATATTTCCTCTGATCAACTCTCCACTGTTTAAATGTATAGGGTTATGGAAAAATAAATAAAATAATAAATGAATACAGTATTTCATTGTATCTGGATGAAAATCTTCCTGATAATTTCAGTGTAAAACGAATGCCCTCCTGATCGCTCATCAGTCGGTGTATTCCAATAATTGATTGCCGTCGCATCTGAATACCTTAGTAGTGCAGTGTTATTTGCACTAAAGAACGTGTTGTTCAAATTGGAGTACCATCGCGTTTTCGAATAAACCTCTGCCGTACGCACAAAGTCGCAACCTGACACAACTTTTTCGTATGACACTGTCATTTTTTGACAAAAAAATACAGAGATGCTCCATGGTAACTTTCTTTTCAGTTTTGGCGGTTCGATAAGAATGGAAGACGAAAAATGAAGTATGATAACAAGTGCTGTAAATTACTTTTTGTAATTTGTATTTTTGACGACATCTTCGCTTGTCTCACTCGTGAGTAGCGTGTATATGCGTCATGAACCTCGAATACTTGTGATCCAATTCTCTGTTTTTACTGTACTGACACAGTTCAGATTTACTCCTTTCCGACGTATGGTGCGTGAACATTTTACGTTATGTTCCCGACTCGATTGTTCTATGATTGTACATTCCCCTTGTAAGAAAATTTTGCAGAACGTTTCACTTACGCTTCTTGACCCACTGTCTGTACCGCAACCGTGCTGCGCTACAGTTTCGCATGACTCCTTGCTGAGTGGACCGTTTATGACCGCGCTGTCCCGATTTATCGGATAACTTTCTGTACTGTTGCCCTTGGTTGCTCACCTGGCTGTAAGTCATTGCATTTATGTATTTTTATGTATTGCATTGTTTAGAACCACGAAATTACGATAAACACGGTTATACAATTGGAATTTGTTCTGCTGCCCGTAGCCGTGTACAGCCCATATCGTGCGTAAAGCTAGTGAGACCACGTTTTCTGCTATATTGAAAGTTCAAGTAATCGGGATAGTTTCTACAGTTAGCCAGTAACCAATATTTGTCTGAAATGGAGTCAATTACGTCCAGTATACAGTCTTCTAATGATGAATTGCCTGGTTTTCGGAAAAACTGCTGGGAGGCTCAGTCAGCAAATCGCATGGAGGCTCATCCATTAAATCGCATGGAGGCTCATTCAGCAAACCGCAAGGAGGCTCATTCAGTTAACCGCTTGGAGGCTCATTCAGCAAAGCGCATGGAGGCTCATTCAGCAAACCGCATGGTGCTTCATTCAGTAAACCGCATGGAGGCTCATCCAGCAAACCGCATGGAGGCTCATTCAGCAAACCGCATGGAGGCTCATTCAGTTAACCGCATGGAGGCTCATTCAGCAAACCACATGGAGGCTCATTCAGTTAACCGCAAGGAGGCTCATCCAGCAAACCGCATGGAGGCTTAATCAGCAAACTGCAGAGAGGCTCAGTCAGCAAATGGCTCAACCTCCAGAGCAAAGCTACAACGTGAACTGCGACTGGCTAGGTTGAAGCTCAAGCAATTAGAGCTGGAGGCCGAGGCTGCCAAACGCATAAGTGAAATCAAGGATGAAATCGTCAAAGAGTTATCCGACTATAATTGCAGTTTTGGATCTGAGCCTTTACTGCCACCTACGCCACCTCCCGGTGAAAGGCTGAAAATTGTTCACGATTATGTCATGTCCTTACCAGGGTCGAAGACGAGGCAGGAAGACCAAATTACACTGAATGGACCGTGAATACGTGTTCTGCCCGCTAAATCCAGGGAATTCGACCGCGTCAGCGAGACCGCCGGGTTGTTTCAAGCTTGTATGAGCCTGCCTGCTCGCCGATCAGTCACATTCGATGGAAATCCCATGGATTTCATTGGTTTCATGAGAAATTTCCAGTCTACAGTCGCCAGGTTCAATAACGACCCCGCCTACCTCCTCGATTACTTGATTTCGGCTTGCTAGGGGGAACCAGCTGAAGCCATACGGTGGTGCACGGTCCTTAAGCCGCAGGAAGGTTACGACGAAGCCATACGCATACTAGAACGCCGGTTCGGCAGGCCTCACGTGATTGCCAGAAAATGTATCGATGATCTGAGTGACGGCTCCGTGCTGGAGCAAACTGTAACCAAGGCGCGCACTGTATCCCTTGCATTAACTTCGCTAGAAGGTCAGGAAGTCATCTAAGTCCGCCAAGCACGGGCGGTAGAAAACTTGCCTAAACTGAGACCACTCAACCTAAAGCAAGATTCAGAAGGTTGGGGTCATCTTCAAGAAGTCCCGATGCCAGCCATTGATGACTACGACATCCGTATTCTCATTGGTGCCGACGTTCCAAAGGCACATTGGGTGCTACAACAACGAACGGGCAGTCCGAATGATCCTTATGGCATGAGAGGACCTCTAGGATGGGCAATATTAGTACCAACTTCGTGCCAACGTCCTAGTAACGCGAGGGCTAATATTAGTCATGTCGTGACCACTGAAATGGACATGAGCTTGGAGCGTGTGTTCAACTTTGAGTTCGTGGAGGCGGATTGCATCAAACGGAGTAGGTCAGAAGAAGATAAAACAGCTTTACGTAATATGACCGCCTCAATGCGTTGGGTCAACGGCCACTATGAAATGGCCCTACCATGGGAGCCTGGTGGGCCATGCTTGCCGGATAATAAGGATGTTGCACCGAAGAGACCGCTGTTTCTCAAGAAGCGATTCGAAAGTGACCATGACCTTAAAGAAAAATCCGCAGCCACGGCCAACGAGTACATTACGAAAGGCTACGCTGAGATTGTATCCGGCTCAGAACAGAACTTGACTGGCCCGCATGTATTGTATCTTGCGCACCATGGGGTGTACAAGCACGGAGATCAAGCGAAGGTTAGAGTTGTATTCGATTGTGCTGCAGAATGCAACAAAACGTCCCTGAATAAGCAACTACTGACGGGACCAGACCTCGTCAAAGGTCTACGTGGGGTTCTTCCGAGGTTCCGGGAGTATCGGTACACTCTGGTTGCAGACACTGAAGCCATGTTTCACCAAGTAAAGGTATCGTGGAAAGCACCACCATTGGACGCGACGGTCGAACAAGAGAAATCATGGTACGCACTGCTAACGGCATTCACTGACGAGATCTACGACAACCGTGCTTGCTGGAAGGTGACGCTTCAATTACGAATATGGCTGGTGAGGTTCCCTGACCTGGGGGCAGTGTAAATTACTTTTTGTAATTTGTATTTTTGACGACATCTTCGCTTGTCTCACTCGTGAGTAGCGTGTATATGCGTCATGAACCTCGAATACTTGTGATCCAATTCTCTGTTTTTACTGTACTGACACAGTTCAGATTTACTCCTTTCCGACGTATGGTGCGTGAACATTTTACGTTATGTTCCCGACTCGATTGTTCTATGATTGTACATTCCCCTTGTAAGAAAATTTTGCAGAACGTTTCACTTACGCTTCTTGACCCACTGTCTGTACCGCAACCGTGCTGCGCTACAGTTTCGCATGACTCCTTGCTGAGTGGACCGTTTATGACCGCGCTGTCCCGATTTATCGGATAACTTTCTGTACTGTTGCCCTTGGTTGCTCACCTGGCTGTAAGTCATTGCATTTATGTATTTTTATGTATTGCATTGTTTAGAACCACGAAATTACGATAAACACGGTTATACAATTGGAATTTGTTCTGCTGCCCGTAGCCGTGTACAGCCCATATCGTGCGTAAAGCTAGTGAGACCACGTTTTCTGCTATATTGAAAGTTCAAGTAATCGGGATAGTTTCTACAAGTGCTGATACACAAAAATGCTGTATAATGCGAATAGCATAAACTGACTAACGGTTTGTCAGCAATTCCAGGAAACTGATACCGAAATGTTCACATACACAGTTAGTTCTCCGAAATAATTCAATGTAGCTGCTTACCACCAACTGTCACACGGCCACCCTGTCAATGTAGGTGCGATAATAAATGGCATTTAGAATTATTTGAGTTTGTTTTTATTATCACAAATCTCAGAATACTCACAGAAAAAGCTGGGAGAAAGATTTGCTGTTACTACTTGCGCGTGCTTAAAAAATGTGTCTATTATTTTGATAACCGAACAAAAGGTTATGCACAATGTGATCAATAGAATATGTAAGAAAAGTGATCTGCACAAGTTGCCACAGAACTTCCTCTCCGGAATGTTGGGACTAAAATAGATAGAAAAGCTCGACATGAATATGATTGTCATTGGTGGTCTTGGAAGTGACATGGAACCTTCATAGTTCTTCCAAAACTGGTCCTGTGGTGTAGGGTTTGAACTTCTCGAGGGTTCTGTGGGCTTGACGATTTTAATTGTGACAGTGGTGGTTGCTGTAGAGTTGAATACATCGCTACAGTCCGGACTACAAATACTAGCTGCTCTGCATAGAGTGAAAAACAAAATAAAGTATGACATACTTACATTAAATAGGATACTCAGGTGACGGTAGTCAAGTTGAGTGGACCAGTTTTTCATATCTCAGAGGACTTTCGGCCGAATCGAAGTAAGTAAGAAAACGTGAAACGTACAAGGTATCAATAAATTTACCAGGTTTGCCTTTTTTCTTGCATCAGTGATCCTCAAAGACGTGGGAATGTGAACAAAATAAGTAGTAGTCGTTCACGTGGAAGCTTCTGCTGCAGTGTTCATGGAGTATAACAGTATTCGGTTAATAAACCAGTGATTAGACTCTATTCTCAGTGAATTATTTCAGGTCTTTCTCAGAGAACTCACCAACCTAGCTCAAACACGATTAGCTATCTTGTGCTGTTTTGGGAGTCTTTCTAGTCTGCAAAGGCCAACGTAGATATATTTTATTCTCGTATTTCTGTCACGCTAGAAATAAATTATCCATCACTATAGAACTACTAAAGAGCCATTGCTGAAACTGATTCCGCTAGTGCAAACGTGTATACTCATTGGTTAGTTAAGTTCATGGCTATTATATGAGTTTTCTCATGTAAGTCATAACCTAGTGCATCATCCAGCAGCAAAGAAATCTTCCCGGAAAAGTCTGACCAGACCGTTTGGAAAAATCTTTCCTTTTCCGCAGGTAAATTCTACAATGTTTACTGTGTATTAGATAAAGATCCATTAAAAAGGTGGATCACGATTTAATCCAGCTCCTTTTTAACAGCACAGTAACTTTTTCAACCTCGTAGTCATTGGAAAGGTCGTCCTTTGACATTTCTTATCATGAGTCTCTTCCTTCTAGACGCATTGGGGCTCACCACAGGTATAACAGTAAATGAAAATCCTATACAATTATCAACTCAATCTGAACTTATTCGTTCTAACCGCACCTTTCAATATTTGTTTGGTATATAGTATGTCTCTAGATCGGCCAGGAATGACAGCTTAATTCTCTTCACCGTTCATTGCAACGGCTTACAGAACTCTATAGAGAAACTTTTCTATGGATATATCCATTGCATCAAGAAACAGAAAATACCGATATCCAGTATGTATGTTTTCGTGTCCATAAAACTACATTTTTTATATCATCAGGTGTAAGGTGAGTACTCCAAACACAACGTATTATTTGCGGAAAGATTGCCATCGATATCGACTTGTAAAACACGTACCCTTTGCGTTATCAGAACTTCACCTCTCTACTATTTCTGCCCCGAGTGCAACCAGCTCCGATCATAACAGAAACAAAAATTGGAGGTTGGACGGATGACGTCAAAATGACCTCTAGATGAGCGTTATGCGTTCTAAATATCCCGACAGTTTTCCCATGAAACTAAAGCAAACCACGAAATTACTGTTCAAGCACGAGTTAAGGTAGTATTGTTTTGAATAGCTTTTACTGTTCTTGTTTATTTTGCTATGCGGATACGAGCGATGCTCCAGCAAAAAGAACTGGACCTGACACAACCAGCACTTATCCATCAATGAGGAAAACCACCTGTGGTAAATTTTACACTATTGTTTGAAAAAGTCCTGATACGGGGCTATGTACTAAAAGTTGACTCTCAAGTTAAATACCTTTGATCGTCACAACCAAGGTAGACTAATTTCAGAATACCGAGCAAAAAATAGCAGGGCAAACGTAATCAATATCGCCTGATACGGAACATCATATTTCCAACAAAATCAGCCACGGAAAACTAACTGCGGAGAAAACAGGATTCCATTGGAATCTCGACGACACCTGCAGATCAGATGAAAGCCCTAATCCCAGTCAACGTGACCTTGCTTTATGATCGAATGGTTGCCAGTAGAGGCTAGTCCCGCTGATTTCCGGCAGTCGAGTATCGTTTAAATAACCAACTTTGTAGATACAGCATTGGGAGTTTCCTTTTTCGTTTAGTTCATGACAATTGGCAGTGCCTAACTGCACAACGGAAACTTTGTTCGGCCGGCATGAGTGGCTCCGAATCTTAAACCCATTACTGAGATTTCACAACGAAATTAACAATCCAGAGGGGAGGGGAAATGCTGCCGTCCGGTTTCCAAGTTTCGCAGTTGCTCCGTAAGGAGCAGAAGAATTAGGACGAATAAGTCTCTCTTGTGCAGAGGCTTCTTGCTCGGCCAAAACGAATAAATCTGTTCGACATTGTGATTGAGAATTCAGCAACCTGTAATTTGGTCTTATATTTGTCGTCAGGTCTGCCACAAGTTGGAAGTGGATTGTTAGACAATGTAACTTAGTCTGTTCGGCCTCCTGAAATTGCATGGTTTAGTCATTTTTTCTTGATAGTGCTATCAGTTGAACAAATGCTTTGGATGAGCACTGGTAGGTAAACAAAGCTTATGGTAGTGTTACCTCCAGGAATGCCGAAGTACCTTGCTAATTCTATTTAGGCCCCTAACAGAACAATTTTTGATTTCCTTCCCAAATGCTTTTCACCGGTCTCTGGTGCACGTGGGTCTTGCGTTCCAGCTTGTTGGTGATCCTTTTCGAGGTAGTTAATTTGACCTCTCCGGCCATGTACTTTCGGTCCAATCCGGAATGCAGTTATCACTTGGCTGACCTACTTGTTAAGCGTTGATAACATAGACACCATATACAAACACACACACACACACCGGTGGTGATCGAGTAGCTTATGGAATTGGCTTACCACCGCGGAGATCAGAGGTTCGAAGGCCTGAATTGCCGGTTATTTTTGTGGTAGAGAGTCCGGAAAGTTACCACACCTGACATTCTGGGTGCTTTTGCCGCTCTCCACTCTAACTCTCAGAATCTGGTTGCTGGTTATCTCAACTAGTACAGAGTTCCTTTAAGCCTTTGGGTATACCCCTTCCATTGCCCTCATGCGCATGTATATAATGAAAAAACACCAATAACTCTCCTGGCGGAACACGAACCCTCTGTTCTCTGCAAGTTTATTTTGAGTGCACCCGACTTCCCTCATTTGAATAGTTTCCTTTTTGAGTAACGTGAAGCTGTCACGTCTGCACTCTCACTCGCATTAGTTGTCAGCCCTGTACACGCATTCTGATCAACTGGCAGCACACCTCTTCACTGGCAAGCTGGAAAGTCGAGCGCTGTTTTATGCGTTAGAGGACACAGTCGCAGGCTGTTTATATTTGTCGCTCCAAAATTGTTGATGCTTTTTGTCATTGTTGACACACACTTTGGACACAACTGCTTGCTATCCAACTCCCCCGTGGTACTTCCATTAGGTACGTTCATAAGTGGCCGTCAGAATATGAGCACCGTTACCCATGTAGACCACAGTCGAGAAAAACTAATGTGTTCCCCTCAAAACCGCCGAGTGGACAGGCCTCAACTGACCTGAGGGAGTGAGCAAGTCTCATTAGCCATACTTACGATATTACTCATTTTCGTAAATAAATGTGGTTAACAGCACGGGATGGCTAGCACACTGGTGCGCCCGAGCCCTTTAACACTTGCGTGAGAATCGGCTAGAAAACTGCTTCAGCCGGTAAATATCAAACCACAATCACTTTTTTAAGACAGAATATCAACAACACTAAGCGTAGAGAGATGTTCGGTCGACCACAAGGGTTAGCAACAAATTTGCTTCACATCGAGTGTTCGAAAGTATTTGAATTTACTCATGACACTTTGGTTTATTTTATTTCATTTTGAATTCTGTGCAAACTTTAGGTTCACATTGCAACAGTTAAAATGATAGAGTGATGATGATTAAGTGCATAAAATAAGGGTGATACATGGGAATACGACTTGATTTAGAGAGGTTCTATAAGCAATTCGGTGGTAACCACATACTTGTTCAAACTGTTGTCCAGCATCCTGCCTACACAGAAGCACCTGCTTCAGACACGATTCATGTACTTTGATCAAAGTACTTCGTGGTATGTTGCGATATTCTTGCACAGTAGCCACTGCAAATTACTGTATTGATTGTGGCTGCCCACCAGATATCACCCCGCTGGGTTTTGTTTATGGGGCACTTGAGACACAAAGTGTTCTAGATAAACATATATTAAGCAGTCCCTTCAATTAAGTAGCTGAGGCCGAGTTCAGGTTTACAGTAATAGCTCGCCTGATTTCATTGTGAGATTTGGTGTGTGTCAGGATTTCTCCTGTATGTTGCAACGATCTATGACCATGGTCTTCAAGAATGCCTTATCATCATGTCAGAACATGTATACCGATTTTTTCTCAGATAGAAAGTACGTTACTAGCCTTTCCGAACGGTGTAAATGGTTTCGCTGAGGTGCTGGATATATATTTTCAACTTCGAAGTAGAAAATATCACTAGCAGAATGAGATGGTTCAACCCAACTCTAAGGTATCATGGGGAAAAATGAAAGAGGCGGATTAGTTCTGTTATCTAGGCGGCCGCTTTTCGTCCGTTCGGATAAAGTTTACCCAGTCGTGCAGAAAGTGTATTTGATTATTGCCTGTCTCCGTGATCCACGTGGCATCCGATTGTCCATCAAAGTCCAGGAGTGTACCGCGGCAGTTAGGTCATTTCTTCCACAAAGCTGAGAAACTTGATGATTGTTGTCATAAGACCCAATTAAAGTTTCGGGGTAAAACGCCCAGTATTTAATTAGATGAGTACTCTAAACCAGAAATACTGACTTTAGGTTCAGGCGGTTGGATCAACCGCGTAATTTCAGCGTAGCTATGGGACGCATGTTGTGCCTGTGAACAGGTATATTTATAAGCAGTTCAGAAGACAAACATTTCGAGGGGAATTCCTTTCGCGTAAACACATCGGTCGCGTAAGTATAGAACCAACAAGAAAAATAAATGCACATGTGCATATTTGTTTTGTTTACACTACTCTTCGAGGAGAGTAGGGCTCGATAAATGTATTTAGACGATCAGCCAGGTACACGGCCGGGTGAAGCGTATAAGACTTCTAAGATTTAGTTCACAAAATTCTTTTACCAAGAGGTTGGGACGGACAAGACAAATTATTATTCGTTAGATGAACAGCGAACTGCTTCATCTTCCGTAAAAATGTGCCAAGCACCACCGGGTGGTCCTCACTAACTGCTACTGATTATTGTTACTCCAGACGTATTAAAAAACTTACGGCCTCTGAATTAAACTGAGTTGAGTATCTCCTTCTATTTAACCATGTGCACTTTATTCAGGTAACAATTGGTGACCACAAGCAAAAGAACAAAGAAATTCAATTATCCGGTATTTTCGAAATATAGCTAGCGATATTCCGATGGCATTAGGGCCACAGAATTGATTGGTTGGTAGAACAGGCGACTCTCGAGTTGTCGCATTTTCGCTTTTCAGAACGACACTCGGAAAATGTGTACTTCGTCTTACCCATGTGCAAATAGTTTAGAGGTTCGGCTATAAAAAGCAAACCAAAACATTTTGCACGAAGATCAGAGCAAGGTTTAGTCATCTCTATCTCCGTGACGGTCACGGTGTGAACCAATTGCAATGTTGCACTTCGTAAGTACACGTCCAATCGACGAGCTTCCAGCTGTCTCTTGCCAAAAACATCACTCAACTACCTACACATTGCTGACCTCGTTTCGAACTGGCTGTACCCTATTCAGGTCTTCGTTCAACTTGTTTCTTATTGGTCATTATCCGTTATCATGGCTGTTATTCAGGATCAGAATACGGTTTTCCGCTTGTCACGCAGTCACTCTTTGTGTTGATCTTGCATAGGTTTGCTTACACTGGGACAAAGAGGTGGTTATCACGTGGGGACAGCGTGAAAGACAGACTAGTAAAGGATGGTTGTTGCCTGCGAGGACCCTTTGGGGGAATTTTCTGCAAAATCGAATGCTCTCATTACCAAACTCACTGACAATTTTCCTACCAAATATTAGATCAACACGAATAACTGTAAAATGTCAGAGAGGTATACGGTCAATCTTAGACTCCAAATATTGGAGGCTATGTGTAGTGCATTACCAGCCTGACGCATTACTTTTTGCTAACATCTGTTGAACGAATGACTCTGTGTGCGTTCACCTTTGGTTTTTGAGTGCATGTAATTCGCTCTTCAAAAGCGATCACCATGACTGCAGTATTCTCTAGTAAAGATGCACCGAATCGCTACGGAATATTTCCTCGTAACCTAATGCAGTTGGCTGCTTTCGAATTTTTCTCGGGAAAAACGTTTTCAAATAACTACTATCAACCGTATTCTTTGTAAAACGATTTTATCAAATAGTTAGGATTATCCGCAAATAGCCCCCTTTGATGGCATTCAGTGGCATTGAAAATGGTCGACGAGTGATTTCCCCATTTTCTTGGCTCAGACTGTTCCAGGCCCCAGAACAAATCCCATCTGCTTGCTTCTATCAGTGTTTTCTCCCAGTTTCAATATACCTTCCTCAGAAGTCCGAAACAAGGTCTCAAAATTCTACGGCAAAGTCCAGCAATAACCAATCTTGTTTCCTTAATCAGCGTTTAGGCTCACTGAGAGACACGTCAAATTGGGCAAGGAGAATACATTTTAGACAGTACGCAACCGTTGCATACCAATATGTTTTCGTGTCATTCCTACTTAAAACGTTTTCGAGTTTTTCTATGTCTATCTTTTTGCAGTACTACTTATAAGAGTTCTGGGGTGCTACGCTTACAAGGAACAAAGAAGGAGTATCAATTAAATTTGGCGCTAATCTCAGTGCATAAACCTTAGTATTTGTGAAGGAATTATCCGGCTGCCTTCCTTAAGGCCTTTCCGATTTCTCTCTTCTTTTTTTGTTTTGTTATTCCTAGCCGCGTTAAAGCCTTTCTAGGATACTTCCGTTTGGGTCAGTCTACTTCGCGTCCCAACCACCTAATAGACGCACAGTCAATAGACGTTGGTTGTAGGGAACACGGTTCTATAATTGATGAACATTAGTAAATAAAGGCAAATAGACGTTCAACTGAACATCTCCAAATGTACGGTAAAAACTGTCAGTGCGACTCGTGTCAAACAGTACGATCGAATGTCGAGTAGTCCCGGTTGAGGGAATCGACCCGTAACACGTTTGGAGCTGATTGGGTGTATCAGGTGTGTGCGTGCGGTGGAATGGTCATAGGGCCAACGGTTTAGTGTGTGTGTATGTGTGTGTGTGTGTGTGTGTGTGTGTGTGTATGTGTGTGTGTGTGTGTGTGTGTGTGTGTTCCTTTTCAGTGGTCTCGTGTGGACAGTGATCACTAGAGCGATTTCAAGTTTGGTACTCTGGGTCATCGAGATGTGGGGGAAACCGTGATGAATGAACGTCAGAGAGCGGTCATGAGTGTATGCGCATGTCACCCCATGACTCCATACCGAGACAACAAACATGAGCGTGCTTGTTTCAGCGATCACGGAGCAGAAATCGATAATCGTGCGGTGCGCGTGATGGCGTGTGAGGACAAAACATGACGGGAGCAGTACCGTTCGTGAATGTGCGTGAGTGTTTGAACCGTTAAGAAATGATCCAGCGACGTCTGTTCGTGTAATGCGCTTGCGTCCGACACGAATTGTGGCTAAACCATGTGGAGAAGCTGGACCGGGGAAGTTGTTCTATTCGCATTGTTGATAGCAGGTAATTGCGGAAAGTACGGTATTTATTTAATCTTTTTCAATGAATTTCGTTGTCTATGAACAGATTTTATTCTCCGGTAACCTTCTTCCATCGGCTTTCCGACCAATGTCCGGTCTCCGAAAATCACACTTTCAAAGCTGTTCGTTGTCAGCTCCTCATACTGGCAAAGTTAAAATGACCAGATATTAACTAAAATAGGACAGTTTTGGAGAACGAACAAGGAGGCTTATAGACAAGTCAGCCATCGATAACGACTTCAGAAACTGACCTACGATCAGGTAGCTCTGAACCCACTGTCTCAAACAGCTGCTGCCTTAATTGTTCTTCATCGCACTTGACGATTGATAATTACTGTTTCTAAGTTCCAAAATTTCGGATCAAGGAACTTGATTTGTACTAACTCAGTGCTGTCCTGTTTTATACTTTCTTGGTTTCCCAAGTAGTATTCGGGCGGGGGATATATCAGTGAGTTACTACAAAGCAAACCTCTATGCTGAGCTGGCAATCGCAATCTGTAAAGATTCAGAAGCAACAACCCGTAAAACACAAACTTTCACATTGTTCGTCACGTGGACAGTAAAAGCCTCCGTTACTTATAAGCTGAACCTGATTTGTGAGGAAGTGATTCTGGCTTGGATTGTAGGAATCCCACCTACATACTGGTTGGATACATTGGACACTTAATGCTAAATTCAATACCTAGAAAACCAGAACCACAAAGGTGATGGGCAACGTTTTATCTGAAAAACAAAAACAAACCTGTCAACTAACCCAAACGAACTCAGTACAATACATGAAAGAATGCGATTACCAAATTGAATACCAATCGCAACTCTATCGATTAGATGTCAGCTGGTTGAGTCACAGCAAACCGGGTATTCCGGAAGCAGTGTTTGATAACCGGTTATGTCAATGCCTAGATAGTATTCAGCTAGTTGATATGGTCGGTGGTTACACGGAATGAAAACTTTTCTTTATCAGTAAAAACCCAGAATAATCGGGGATTTTATGCCTGTTTTATAAATCTTTTTTCGGAATAACTAGTTATGCATACATATCAAGCCCGAAATGAAATTCTGTAACCAAAGTTGCATGGTTGAAAGTCACATATGTTACCACTCAACCCAACCCAACGGATCTCCAGAGTATGTTTCTCTGCAACACTTAGAGTTCATGTGATTTTCAATCCGAAGTTTATTTCCCGTTCATATTCTCGGCCATCTTTAGTTATTCTAAAGTCCAACTAGAATAATTGGCGAGATAGCAACCTAGACAGAAGCAGTCAACGTTTTGTGGTGTGTAAGCAGGGGATTAAAACATTATCGTGTAGTTTGCATCTCAGTAACGGGAACAAAGTCTGGCCCAAGGTACGAATGTACACAACGGAATTTTGTACGTCCTCAAGTGTGACTAGCTCACTTCTGTCAGTGACTGAGGAGGCTCCTCAAGGCATCACTCAACTGCCGTCGTCATTTTTTTGACTGAAAAGTTTTTACTATTTCACGATATCATGCTAGTATTAGTTCCAAGCATGTTTCTAACACTAATTAAACTCCTTTACATCACTGAAGTAGATATATTCTAATTTGTTTGTCCACGCTTCGTGTGTTTCAGCCCATTATAAGTGTTGTTCTTTATACAGCGTTATGACTTCAGTTTATCTTTGCTGTTTTCCCCACAGTTCATCCAGGGCTTAACTATCAGCTTCCTGTATGACGTTAGTTCTGGAACACTGACTCCGATCAAACCTTTCATCATTCATATGGTTACGATCTTTCGATGTGTTGGAAATTCGCTTCCACTGACCAGCCCTGAACATTTGTCCAACTAGTTGGTGTACATGAACTCCGGCTGTTCGATAATATCATATAAGTATTTGTATATAATATGATTGATCATGCAGCTTGAACGCTCAAATCAGCATTGAAAACCATGGAAGCACTGTACAGCTGTTTCATCCTTGTTGGGAACCATCAGCCTTGCACATCCACCGAGCCCCCACGGTGGTATTGACTGGCTAAATAAGCCTCAGTTATGAAATGTACCTTTCCGTTCCATTTGTGACTCAAATAACCCAACTTCACTGTCATGCTCATACTCATCAGACGTATACCACATTGCAAACATTACCAACACTCCAAAAGTTGAAGATATCCGGAAGAAGCATGCCGATCCTTTATCTAAAACCCGGGTCTAAACCAGTCTTTCGTCCAAAAAGCCCTGTTTCACATGCCGCGTTGAAATCAATAGATCAGGGACTCGAAAGATAGCATAAGGCAGGAGTAATTACACAAGTTAATTAATCCGCTTGGGCTGCACCAATTGTTGTGGTTAAGAAGGCAGATGGTTCAGTTCGCGTATGCGCCGATTTCTCTACCGGACTAAATGATTGCCTAGAAACACATCAGTATCCGCTACCGACTCCGGAAGATTTGTTTTCTCTACTTAACGGAGGTAAAATACTCTCAAAAATCGATTTATCTGATGCCTGCCTTCAGGTTGAAGTGGATAGTACATACAAAGAGTTGCTGACTATCAATACCCACTGCGGTTGGTATAAATACAATAGATTGCCATTCAGAGTAAAGTGCTCTCCGGATATATTCCAGCAGATCATTGACAATGTTGACTGATCTTCCATTCGCACTGGCCTTCATGGATGATATTGTCATTTTTAGTGAGTCTAGAGCTGAACATATGCAACATTTGAACGAAGTACTACATAAGATCCGACTTTTCGGATCCAAGTTAATTACCGCGAAATGCTCATTTTTTCTCCCAAGCGTACAATTTTTCGATTTTATCATTGATAAAAACGGACTGGTCCCAGACCCCTCCAATGAGGCACCTATTAGCCAAATACCTGCATCCAAAAACAAAATGAAATTGCAATTCTTCCTTGGCCTTGTAAACTATTACAATAACTTCATTCCAAACATGCACAGTATTAGAGCCCCATTGAACAGCCTACGGAAACAGGATTCCAAACGGCCATGGTCAAAATATTGTCAGTGCATCCTTTGATGAACTGAAGCGCCATTGACATCCACCCTAATTCTGACTCACTATGACCCCCATTTACCCACAATCATCACTACAGACGCCCGCGAATACGGCATTGGAGACGAGCTCCTACATAAATTTCTAGATGGCTCACAGAAGGCGGTGTCCCATGCCTCTCGGGCGCTCACCAAAGCCGAAAGAAATTACACTCAGATAAAGAAAGAGGACATGGCGTTGGTATTAGCAGTTCAAAACTCTCATAAATTTCTTTACGGTAGACTTTCTCTCTTGTGTACTGATCACAAACCACTATCAGCCATCTCTGGTACAAAAAAGGCATTCGTTTTTATACCGCAAATCGACTACAACGATGGGCAACGGTAATACTTGGTTACGACTTTGTGATTAAGTACATCCGCACAGACAGCTTCGGAAGTGCTGACGCACTATCTCGCCTAATACAAAGGAATTCAGCTAGTCGTCCTGATGAAGACTTGGTAATATCCTCAATTGAAGCTGATTCTGAAGTCAAGAATGTGCTTCGCGAGTCAATCCGCAACCTGCCTGTCACGTTCACTATGATACAAAGGGAAACTAAATCAGACCTTCATCTTCAGCGAATAATTCATTTTCTGCAAACTGACTGGCCTCAGAATATCGCCGATCATTAAATCTTGCAATTTTATTGTCGGAAAGATGCACTCACGATAGTAGACGGATATCTAATGTTGTATGAAAGCATAGTGATTCCTAAGACACTAAAAACCAGACTGCTGAGGCAATTGCATAGTGGTCATCCGGGTGTCACAAGTATGAAAGCACTAGCTCGAAGTTACACTTACTGGCCCAACATTGACAAACAGACTGAAGAGTACGTTAGACGTTGTGAAGAACGTTCAGTTGCTGCTGAGGCTTTCATCAAGGTTCGAAAACGCTCTTGGCCATTACCAGTAAGATCCTGGAAACGGGTTCACGTGGACTTTGAAGGTCCAATGAATCAACAATATTTCATTGTAACAGTTGATGCTTACTCAAAATGGCCAGAAACATTCCCCACGGAAACTATCTCTTCTTCAAGCACCATTGTCGTCTTGAGACGCCTTTTCACTCAGTTTGGGATCCCCAAAACCCTAGTTACGGATAACGGAGCCCAATTTACCTCTATTGAGTTCATTTACTACTGTCAGTCCGTGGCAACTGAGCACGAACGGAGTCCAGTCTACCACCCTGAATCAAACGGTCAAGCGGAATGCTTTGTAGACACACTGAAACGGGCTTTCAGAAAGTTGCAAGGAGAAAGAAGCATACAAAAGATACTCGACAACTTTCTGATGACGTACCGCTAAACTCCTGGCGCATCAGTCACAAACAATGCCTCACCAGCAGATGTCTTCCTTGTCAGATGCATGCGAATACAGTTAGATGCCATGTAACCTACGGTCACACCAAGTTTTCGAAACGACCACATGGAAAGGCACTTCAGTAGATATCACGGTGCAAGGCCACGCAGCTTCAGCAAAGGGGATCGTGTTTATGTTCTCGATTTTCGTCACCCTTCAAGACAATCCATACCAAGAGTAATTGTTAGCCTATTGGGTAATGTGATATATGGCGTTCGATTAGACAATGGCATAGTCAAACGACACGTCAATCACACCAGGAAAAGGTACAATGCCGCAGCTGTACACGAGAAGAACAAGGATACCTTGGATACCTTTGTATTACCGGTGACAGAGAAGAAAACGGCATCATCTGGGCCACCACGTTCTCACTGTTTTAACGAGCGGAGATACTCAGTGTGGTCCTAGTCCCGTATTAAAAGACCTTCCATTGATTCCTATAAAAAGTCATACGAGTGGAGAGGTGAACGGACGGTCAGCTGACTCAATGCGCATGCATACACATCTACACACAGCCACACAAGCCCGCGTAAGCGTACGCGTACGCTCACACGAAACAGCGTTTGTACTGTCCGGTTCTTCACCAAACCGCAATCGCCCATTCTGTATGGGTTTCCTTTTATCGATCCATTTTGTTAGACGTGCCTGTACTTCAAGCTTATGCTCATTCATGAAAAGACCTTCTCAGTGATCGGTTGTTCTGTGTCTCTTAAAAGTTGAGTTATTACACTGATATCATCTTGTCAAGAGAAACATCTCTTTTCTAGATTCATTTTCCAGTTTGTCAGTTATTAATTGTGCAAACATCTACGTGGTACACGCATATTCTCCGTGATCAAAATCACAGGATTTCTACGGAAATCCACCTTTGTAACATTTTACCCCGTTAAAACAGAGTTGCTACTGCCACCTGGACTCGAACCAAAAAACCTTGCTTTAATTTGTCAACCGTTACTTCCTAAATCTGATGTATATCAGGTTCATGTTTTCGCACTTTGGTTCGGTGAATTATGACACCGAACCAGACAACTTTTTGGCACAGTTTCGGTAAAAAGAATATTTTCAAGAATAAGCAGCAACACTTGTGCTGCCATGGCCGCATTTCGAGTCCCACTTTTATTTCCATCCGTTTGAATCTTCGAAGACCGTGGTGATATGCCATCCGCTTATCCTGTCTTATCCTCTCGGAGCGTAAGAACAGAGTGGGAGGCCTGTCTCACTTCTCCAGTTGGATTGTCACTTTGGTTCAGTTTTTTCACCCATTAATTTCGATCTTCCGAGCTCCGGTTTGGATGGCTACCTCATAGCTACACCCAGTCGGAATTGGACCGAACAGAATCAAAACTACAACTGAGCAGAAAGGTAGTTCCATGGTGAAAATCACATAGACGAAGTTCGAAGCCGAATACAACCACGCCACTCATTGCGTCACCTAGCCACACCAAAGAATGCCTCCAGCGTTTCGGTAGGCAATTCTTCTGGCACTCATACCTCCCCTCTAGAAACCATCACGTGTCTAAGTTCAGTGTGAAACGTCTCTAGGTCCTTTCAGCATGTCTCAGACTTCCGTCGCCAGCAACGGGAGAAGATTCTAAAACTAGGCAGTCACTCTGTTTGCTGAGGTAACGCAGGTCAAAATAGCATAAACTATTTTGTTACACTCTTGATTCGGAAACTGGATTCTGGTTTCCAACAGCCAAGGAGATGCAGAATTCGCAAAACATTCGAACAGAAATATACTCAAACTCTGAGAACCATTGGACGTGCTATTAATCTGATGCAGCCAAAGTTTCTGCGCTGCATAAAAAAGATAACCTAAATCCTGAATCGATGGATGAGTAAATATCACCTGGAAGCCCTAGGAGATTCATAATTGTAAAATCCAGACAAAACTTTGTTACATGCGACGACGATTCACCATGTATGCTTCTGCCAGATAATGTATCTACTCAGGTAAAACAGTCATCCATTTTACCAAGGCCACTCCAAGTGGAGAAATAAATCACACTCCTGATTCCCATATCAGACTGTTGTGAACAATTGTACCATTTGTCAAAATAAGGTTCAAAGCCAGTGATGAAAGGGTGCTATATCATGTAGTGTAGATGTTCAACAAACCGTTGAGAGCCAGCCCGGATAGCCTTGTGGTTAAAGTGTTCGATTCACAGTCGTTCACCCCGGGTTCGAGTCCCCGTGAGGGCTCGGTGGATGTGCACTGCTGATGAGTCCCAACAAGGATGAAATGGCCGTACAGCGCTTTCATGGTTTTCAGTGGTGAGTTGAGCATTGAAGGTGCATGATGAATCATATTATACACAATAAGATTTGACGTGAGGCCAATACTTGGGAAGAAAAATCACTCCTACCATTGTTACATTTCTAACGTATTTATCTTAATATCTAGAAGACGTCACCAACTTCGATTTTTACTTAGAAGTGGAACTTTGCTCGCATTTTCAAAGTTGAGCAGTATGCCGCTTGGAAAAGAACAATTCCACTGATCATGTGAAGCACTCATTATTTCTAGAATTAGTTTGCAGGTATTTAAGGATGCCCCCAACCTCTTTCACAACTTGATAAGAGCCACATACTTCATCGTGTATCCGCACGACGTAGACAGACGGATGACGTGCTAACAAATCTGAATGTCATCTTAATCAACCTATCAAATTGCACATTTCAATAACAATGACGTATTTCCGGGATCTGATGAAAAGTGCGTGTCATAGCAAAGAGTCGGTATTCTTTCTTGTCTTTCCCGTACAGAGTACCCTGTCTGAAACACAGTGTGTAAAAAAGAAGCCCGTTTCACGTTCAGATGCTTACATCTATCTTATTGAAGAATTTCCGAAAATTCTCGAAAGAATTTGTTGTTGGCAAAAATCTACCAGTGTTTTGCGATGCGTTCGACGGAAAATCAACGAGTACAGATTAGCCAAGATCGGATATAAGGTGGCCAAATGTACGCACCATTGATAAGTCGGATGAGAAGGCAATGAATGTTCGCCCCAACGTAGATGGGCAATCAAACGCGCACAGTATGCCGGACCGGTGCACACAAAGAACAATTTCAAATCACAATTGGCAGTTTTTTGTAATTCACGAAATGCTTGAACCCGGACCGTATCACGAACTTCTTTGGCTGAGTGAAATACTTCCTCGTACATCAGATAGGAGATTGATACAGGAAGGAGAAAGTGGTAAACAAACGATACCAAGTAAGCTAGTCGTACAAATCCCGGAAATTCCACCTGACACGAATATAGTTCATAGCATTGATCCTCACGACGATTGGCTGAACTTTCACAAATCTGGGCTATAAGAGTTAGAACAAATGTGCCGATGAACCACAGTGTGGTCAATACTGCGCTCAACCAAAATCCCAAACTTCTCTTGACAAAAGGATAGAGTAGTTTCATGTAGTTACTCTCAGCTATATACAGATTCAGATGACTGCGAAACGTGGTAAATAACCAAAATGTGCCATGCATTTGAACCAATGAGCAGAATAGATGAACTTTTCTTCGCGGCTGAATGAACGGGAAGATCACGTTTGTGAAACATGCACAAAGATCACAAAGAGCTTGTAAAAACAAGCACAGGGTGCTTTTCGTCACACGACGACCTTCTACGATTGTCATTCGTAGAAAAAGGCAAAAGCTTATGGAGATTACCATCAAACCGTTCGCCTGAACAATCCACAATGCTTCGCCCGGTTTCGCAAGCATGTTCTGAAGACCATGTAGTCGATAGATATTCTGAACAAGGTCCGCTTTGGATTGAATAGGTAGAATCAGGTAAGCTATTCTTTCGATCCTTGAGGATTTATAATGCACGTGATTTACAAACCAATCAAACGGTAGGACATGTCTGTCACGTGACGCGGACAAGACTGCACAGGAAGATATTAAATTTGTATGCTGTTTTTGTAATTTCATCCCAAAATCTGAGAGTTTTGCAGTTACTCGTTGTGCTTCTAAGTGGCTTCCTAAGTGCGATGGAAGCCGCTACAGCCGGTGATCCAGTTAGGGAAATGTGTACGAGTGTTGGAAGCAGAAAACTGAATGGGAAGTTTCGATCTGCGTCAACCTCTTTCTTGCTCTTCACGCATAATAATTTTTAAAATTCAGAGGAACCACGCAAATGAATTACCACTGCCCATCCCAATTTTCCATCACGTGTAATTTTGCTCCGATTTTCTCCCGATGTTTCTTTCCAACAGCTTGTGGTCGCTGAAAATGACCTTAAGTTTGCAAAAGTTTCATCATCAGTCCAGGTGACATCACCAGTGCACAGGTGAGAGTCCCTGTACTCATTTGTTTGTGTGGAATTAGTGCTCTCAGGTATGACCTCTGCATCTGAGGTGACCTTGACATTAGGAGGTAGTTAAATACGGTAACCCGGGCTTCGCCCTCTTGGGACATACTTCCAAACTAAGTCACTTTACTATTGACTTTTGCAAAACCTTCCCAATTCGGAATCTTGACCTTTCGGAGTTTATACTATCGCGGCTATTTTTCGGAGTATGGGTTCACTAAATCTTTAGGGAGTAGGACTGGTTGATATATTTGCTCGACGGATTAGGTTTTTGGCTATGGGTCGATGGTTTTTCTTGCATTACTACTGCCCTAAAGCAGTTTGTTCAGAGAATTGTTGGGTACATTTTCACCTAGAAGAATTATATTACACCCGTAGTACCCCGTAAGTGAAACTGTTTGTTCTCCTAAGCCAAGGCATGGTCTGATGGTCACCTTGCTTCTTTTGGTCACACGGTAAAAGTGAAAATATTGCACATTAGGGCAAGTAATGTGCAAGCGTGCGAAAAACAAGCCCAAATCCTCGAGGGCCGTGTGGAGTGATTACACGGGTCACATGGCTGCCATCCACATCCAACACGAGATGACAAACCTCCTCGTTGCTCATTGGGTGTTCGCATTGAAAGGGGCAGTGTTTCGGAGAAATCGGTTGTCAACGGCCAATATTTACCAAGTGTTCTCAGCAAAACGAACGGCAAATCACCGTACACTTGTCACCGCAAGTAGTGACGAATGTCGTGGCAGTACCACAGTTACGACCAACAGATTTAGCAGACCGCTCAGGGACACAAATATTCAGTAGAAAGTAATCCCATTGTAAACAAGGTTTTATTGAGTAACGGACTCGAGTAAATCACAAAGACAATTAAAGTTCAAATCTTTTCGAATTATTTTGTCATTTAACAAGGTAAATTTGGAAGTTATAGTATCAGTCAAAATTTCACTAGGGAATAATCCATTTTGGTGAGTAATCGGTAGAATATGGTGATAAGCTGGAAACGACTCAGGCGAAATTCTGCCTCAAAAGCTGAAAATAAAGATAAGATGAGCGACAAAACACTTCGCACACGTTTGCATCACAAAGGTAATTTAATCGTGGAACAATCAACCGAATTAATTAAATACAATACTTTTTCAAACTTTCGAGATTTGTGACGAATTTTCCTGAATAATATGGTTGATAATAAGGTGAGAGTTTGCCCACTTGTACAAAACAATTAGTCGCATGACTGAGGAATCGTTTATCTACTATGACTAATAACTTTTGGGAACATCGATTGAAGAACAAGCTCGTTTTCAACGATTCCTGATCATCCCAATACATTACACAATATGTCACAGTATATTAGAAAACCAAGTAGCAACTACTGGGATTAATTATCTCAAACAAAGTGTGGTTCGGACTGAACTCGAGGACGGAAGTAGGTTATCTTGCATGTTTCTAAGTTTTCGTCTGATTTGGAGCCTGTGGACAGAGGTGGAGAACACACAAATTGCTTTTGAGCACTGGATGGGCGGGGATTGTGCAAACGGATTCCAACAGCCTCTGCTATGTTCAACATGCGATATTTTGGTGATTTTGATTGTCGATCTCGAGTCTTAGGCTAGGTACGGAAAACCAAAACCACTTTTATGGTGAGATGTGAAACCACCGTACCAGTGAGTGAATTTATTGCTCCAATGGGTGATGGTGGTGGGTGCTTTCAGACAAATGCCTGGTCGAGGGGCCGATATATATATCTTCCCATGGAACCAGTAAATGAATATGTACAAAATGAAAAGGCACTTTGTCTTCGAACCGAAAATCGCTACTGGTCTGAATTCGAACAGAACCCGGAGCTTGGCAGTATAGAATGTTTTCGTGATGACTCCCGACTATGTCTATGCACAATCTGTGACATATTGTCACATCTGAATGGCAATGCGTGCTGGCTTTTCCCCTCAGATTTCCGTGAAATTTCCCTTCTTTCGCATCACCTAAGTTAACCGATACTGGTAGCCTTTTTGGACGAATATCCTTCGCACCATTTGACGTTCTTTATCAGCATAGTCCTCCAAACACAATTTCTACTCTGTGTGCGAGGCATCAAATTAAGTTCCTTTTAATCTTTGGAGGTACAAAGTTATGGAAGTGAATGTAATACCCGTTGAAATTTGCCTTTCTGTGTGCTACCTGCTCGACTGGACCGTCTTCACGACGACATATGTGAACGTCTAGGGAAGCGGCCGTATTGCTTAGCTCTCAAGAGCATGGCAAACAAGCTCATTCCCACTTACTGGTGCTCATACCAATATGTAACTTTACATATGAACTATGGACCAAGAAGAGGAAATGATGATCCAAATCTGTCTGTGTACTCGCCAGCGTGCGTGTGAAACTGATCACAGTGTCGAATACCCTAGTAGTTGTTCGGGGGAAAATGTGAATCGAGGGGTTTTGGTACTTGCGTAAACTATTTCTGAGAATGCAGTGGAGGATCATAGAGCTGAATACTCATGACACCGACTGTGGCCAAGATGCGACACTTTACAAAACTTATCTGACCGCCCCGGATTTTGTAAATAGTGCAGACAGTGTTTATCACCTTTACTGAGTTGCTAGACTTAAAGTCATAATTACTCCCGTGTCCAACCGAGCTGGGAAGTGTTCATAAGTGCGTCCGGATAAGCTCTCCGCCATGCAGCCAATACAAATAATTCCACAGGATTGGGTGAATGAATACCCCCAGGAAAAGAGTAGAGGATTTGGCATTTTATTTCAAAGGAGGGCATTGTCCTCAGTGTGTTCTTCCACATTTTTAAGGCATTTCTTTAATTTTTGGTAATTCGCTTCAGGCCGATACAGTATACTTAAAGGGTTTTGTAAAATCAGTAAATTTTTGGTGAATAGTCCAGTGTATTCACAGGAATTCACAAGAGCTATTACGAATTTTTGTGAACACTGAAATATTTATCAGCTTTACTAATTTTACAAACCCATTACGTGAACCGTATTGGCCTGATTTGAAGTGACGAAAAGACAGATTTGCAGCCTCATTCTGTGTGCACTCATTCATTTGTTCCTGTGGAACAATGTACCTCAGTCGCACGACCAGACGTTTATCTGGAAGCATCTGCGACCACCACCCTGCAAGTTTGGACACTGGAACAGATAAGTCACTCACTAGCGCTTTCGTTTCACACCTAGCTCAGTCCAGTCACACAGTAGACATATCCGAGGAGTTTTCTGCCCTGTATAAGATCCGGGGTAGACAATCAAGACAAGCAAAGCATCGCATCCTGGCCACAGCTGAGGCTGTCGGCGTCGGCCTACACAACCCCCTTCTGTGTGCTCTTAGGCTGCCCTGGCCCTCCGTCCACCCTACAACAGGCCATGGATCAGACAAGTACTGACATAATACGTGAGAAATAATCCACATCCGGTCTTGATTAAAGCCTGGATTACAATTGTTTTATCCTTGTTGGGAATCATCAGCAGTGCACATCCACCGAGCCCCCACGGGGACTCGGTGGATGTGCACTGCTGATGATTCCCAACAAGGATGAAACAGCTGTACAGTGCTTCCATGGTTTTCAATGGTGAGTTGAGCGTTCAAGCTGCATGATGAATCATATTATATACAAATCGAATCTCCTACTACTCAAATGCAAATATTAACCAAGCTCTGTAGGTTGTTCATAACGGAATGCCTTCGTTGTACTTAGGCCCCTACAGAGAAGTCATCCATCATAGGAGTCGATCGCTGTGTGGGAGGCGGGTTGTTACCGTTCGAAGCCAGTGACGGAAGGGTGCTATATCATGTAGTGTAGATGTTCAACAAACCGTTGAGAGCCAGCCCGGATAGCCTTGTGGTTAAGGTGTTCGATTCACAATCGTTCACCCCGGGTTCGAGTCCCCGTGGGGGCTCGGTGGATGTGCACTGCTGATGATTCCCAACAAGGATGAAACAGCTGTACAGTGCTTCCATGGTTTTCAATGGTGAGTTGAGCGTTCAAGCTGCATGATGAATCATATTATATACAAATCGAATCTCCTACTACTCAAATGCAAATATTAACCAAGCTCTGTAGGTTGTTCATAACGGAATGCCTTCGTTGTACTTAGGCCCCTACAGAGAAGTCATCCATCATAGGAGTCGATCGCTGTGTGGGAGGCGGGTTGTTACCGTTCGAAGCCAGTGACGGAAGGGTGCTATATCATGTAGTGTAGATGTTCAACAAACCGTTGAGAGCCAGCCCGGATAGCCTTGTGGTTAAGGTGTTCGATTCACAATCGTTCACCCCGGGTTCGAGTCCCCGTGGGGGCTCGGTGGATGTGCACTGCTGATGATTCCCAACAAGGATGAAACAGCTGTACAGTGCTTCCATGGTTTTCAATGGTGAGTTGAGCGTTCAAGCTGCATGATGAATCATATTATATACAAATCGAATCTCCTACTACTCAAATACAATTGTTTTATTTGCCTTATTATACCACCAGTAATCTCTACCACTCCCTATTAGTCTAACTGCTCCATTTCCTCAACTTGTCGTACTATATTGTGAAGTGCTGGCATGAGTACGAATCACCGAAAACGAGCTTGTTCGACAGTTTGTGTTCTTATATGCTTCGATGCTTTTCCATAAAATTTGGCCATGGCGATATTTCGCTTTTTTAATTATGAAGTGGTTTGGCAGATTTGACAACTGTGAACAACGCGTAATGTTTGGATCATTTAAGATTCTCTACCTACAAAAAAAATGAGTAACTGATTGGTTGACTGTTTCAACGACCGATTGTTCAATTGACAAGTGCAGTATAGTATGTCAGCTCCACCATGGAGGGAAACAGTAGACATTTGCCTGTGGTTGATCGCACATCTTTGTTTCACTCCAAATAAACGATATGTGAAATTTTGGAGTGTAATCACGAGTGCCCCGAAGTCTTCTGATACACATTCGAATTTACATACTGTCCCAAAAGTGGCACCGTAGAGTTTCTTCACGCTTGGATATTATGGTTCAGAGTGAATAAGATAGGAAAACCTTACCTAAGTTCGTTTATAAATTTCTTCTTTGGTTCAGTGAACTGATTGACTGACAAATTAAATGACAGGCAGTTCGAATGACAGAACGACAGACGGAATCAGTCTCTCAAACAACAAATAAACAAATGGCTAAATGAACAAAATATTAAAAATGAAGATGCCCTATGCCTCCGTTTCGGTCATTCCATCGGCAGGATCGAGACTGTCAAATCGCGTGTAAGAATAATTACCAACACGTGCCATGCTCTGGTTCATTTCCGGTGGACCACATGACTGAAGTTTGCGGAGAGATGCGACCAAAACTGTGATTAGAGCATTCTTTCATCAAATCACTCATTGCTATTTTTCTCCTTCCCAATAAACTGCCTGGTGACTAATCTTTTCCCTTGCGAGGACGTATGGCTAACTCCATACGATTTTCCGTGATTTCACTCGCGCTCTCTCTCTCACACACACACTCTTGTACCATTCAAGCAGAAACTGTGAACTTTGCATTGTCTTTAAGAACCCAAAGAGCATGTCATTCAGTTTAAATTATTCTCTCAAAAACTCACCGGTCCGTATTTTACGTAACGATGAATTCGAACGATACCTCGCCTGAAAAAAGTATATCACATAGAGAGCTAAATTACACAATGACCGTGGAAATATATCTCGGAAATTGGTGTACTTTGTTCAGAAACAAATTTGGTATACTGCCCTCAGAAACCATTTACAAGAGTGCTGAAGCTGAGGGCCGCAATTTTACTTCGAGAGGTCAACAGCGCATTACGTTTTAAAAGTAGTCAAATCGCATGGATGGTAACTGATAAATGATAGTATTCATCAGAAAGAGGTAGGAAAGACAAAATTTTGGAAAGGGATTTGATCAGTTTTAGGAATCTAACATCCGAAATTGAAACATTTAGCTAAGAAATAAATTTGGCTAACAAAGACAGCAACAATCAGTCCTGTTTGTATAGTCCGATCCATCACTTAACCAGGACATCAGTCGAGTGAGTGAAACAGCTGAATCAACAAAGAATGAAATATATACTGAGCCTAGATTTTCCGTGTGCCTATTTCCTTTAACCTCAATTCACCGCATGTATGCACTGCCAGAGCCACAGTAAATCGCAATAGGTCAGCTGTGGTACGGTACCAGGTGACGGGAAATACCGTTCTATTGTCACCGTGAGCAGTGGTGAAGGAATTCCAAACACGATGCTTTTTCTCGGTATCTGCAACTTGTCTTCGAAGCCTTGAACGATCGCCTTACGATCAAACCGGTTTACACGAAACGCAAGCCACTCACTCTGTCTTTGTAAATCCACTAAGATTCTAGACAGGCGAACCGTGGATAATATGGAGTTTCAAAATTCCTTGCAGATGCACACTTGGATGTGGAGAACGAATTGAAGATTGGTTTTTGTTGTCAGACCTGATCTAAATTAATTGGTCTAGGTCATTCATCCTCGCGTTTGATCTGATTGATCCTAACGCAGCTTCGACAGGACAAGTGGTGCACTCCAAGTGTCAATCGGTACGTTACACCTAACGTCAGGGAGAACTTCGTGCGAAAACAAAGATTTCTGGTTCTAGGAAGTTTCATTAGGCTTGGTGCCCATTTATTCTCTGGTTAAATATTGGAAAGCACGGCCTGTGTGTGGATACTTTCAAATCACTCCCAATGTCATGACTAATACCAGTCAGCCTCACTCCCGTAATGAATGACCACGGTATTCTACTGTAAGCTGTTCTTTTCCACAGTCTTTTTACTAAGTAAATTAACGGCTTACTCACTGCATCACTGGCAAGATTTCTAAGTAGACCAATCTCCAACCAACCTGACTTCCTCTCACTTTTTTGAAAATTAGTGTACTATTCAGAATTTTCCATCCCATCTTGACCTACATCGCAACAGTTCCAAATGTCGTGAGTGTACTTTTCCCTCTTCTCTTCCAGCCTACGCGTATGGGCAGACTGGTCATCAAAATTGTTCCCTGTTTTCAGAGCTTGCTCGGTTAAACACCTAGGTGTTAGAATCAGTCCCAGTTTGCCGTGGTTTTCTCATTTCCTAAAGCGCGTAAAACCCAAATCAGTTATCATTTCCAATCCACATATTAAGGCAGTTTGGTAAATTCCTTCACACGTTCCGAAATTAGACTGATCTCTTTTCGTACAAATATCCATAGAATCAATGCAGAGCCCCGTTTAGTTCAGATTGTGGTCACCGGATAGGAACATCGTCGTGGGAAATCGCATGAACCTCAGTAGATGAACCAATTTTTCCGGACTATTTTGAAAATTTTTCCAGTGATAGTTACTGATTTGCATTCTTGTTTGAATTAAATGTAAGTTTGTCAAGTTGCAACGCTAACGAAATGAGGTGGTGAAAGATCCGACTGAACTCACCATCTTTGCTGGTCAATTGACAATGATTTTTCACGAGAAGATTTTTGATATATTCTTTCATTTTGTCGTTCACTTCAGATTGAATGAAAAAAGGAGACGGTATGTCAGGAAAAGGTTCGTCAAAAAGCAAACCAATAACCTAGTGATATTTAAAAATTAAATAATAATTGTCCACAGTAAAATTCTCATAAAAACTCGAATCATATCCCCAACCGAGATTAGTAATTTATGAGTTCAATCCCATCATTCACTCCAATGTACGTCTTTCGAGGCTTCAACATGACCCCCAAAATGAATCAGATTCACCCAGAAAAATGGCTTGCTCTTGGCGAAAATAGAAAGCAAAACATTGCGGTAGCGTATCCAACAAACGAGCCTATAATTACGTTATATAGAAGATACATTCTGCCTAACTAATGGAAGCCAACGCGGAAAAAACAGAGCAAACTCGCAACCAGACGGATAAAGCCATTCAATAAACATTAGAGACCAGGATAGAAAAGTTCAGTGGCCTTCTTGAAAGTTGTGGTAGACAGGCGGGTCGACGGAACATTCGAACGGAAGGTACATAGAAGGCAAAAGTAGAGTAGACAGTACACTAGATTTCACATTTTTGAGTCTGTAGGATAGAAAAAACCTTCTTCAGTTAGTGACCTAGCTAGTAAGAAAGATATGCTCGTAAAGCTTATGGCGGGAGAACTGAGCTTAGTTGAATACACTCGAGGAAATCGGTTTCACAGAGCGTAATCTAAAATATAGACCATTGCGGACCGAGTCAAGAAGTGGCTAAGAAGGACCTGTTCATCCGTTCGTCATTGAATGGAGATGCCTTATTGAACCCCGTCAGTAGACATTCGGTACGTGTGGTCAGTGAAACACTCGACTTGACTTGTGTGTTCTGTTTATTTGCAAGCTCCTTTACTATCCGAAATAGTAATCAAAAGGTGTTGCCAAAGCTGGCCGTCTCAATGGTAATCTTTTATTTTCTCTGTGCGTGTAAGGCACTCGAAATTGGAGTGAACGACAGGGGAACCTTCCCAAAGGGCGTTGCCCACAGAGGCACCAGTACGGACGAACAGTGCCAATAGGAGGTGCTATTCTCGGGCAGCTGTTTGTCGCAAGAGGTCTGCATCAGTCCTGCCGCACCTGCTCTGCTCACACGTGAACTATTGGTCCACGCCCTCCAAATACTCTGGACCCAAGTTGAAGAGACCAACTCGGTGACTCAGATCCGAACCACATGACCGTCAGGAACTGTTCGTGCAGACCAGCAAGCTAGTCTAATCCCGTCCTTCTGTAAAATCATTGCGACAGTCCGAATGACACCTGAACTTTCAAAGCAACCATTTTCAATATGATTTGTGAAGGATATAGGATGAATTATTGAAGATAGTTGTCTGCGCCCGAAAATATGTGCTGAGAAAACGATTCATCTGGAAGGAAGAATATATTTCGGAATCTGTATTCTAATCTTGTACTAAACAATTCTTCTTCACAGACAAGTTTTCTCAAACACATTCAGGTCGTAACTGTTGAACTGACAATGAGAACTGCATTTTTGAATGGACTATAAATCCATGAGTCTACAAACAAAAAATCCCAGCTTTTAAAACGACTTCATATGACAAGTGTCAGCTTCGGATACACAGACCACACTTTGGCTATGCTTTGAGTTTTCCAACCAGAAAAAGAATAAAGTATTACGCCTATGAAACTCACGTTTGTCTGACACTGGTTTGATAAGGAATCCTAAAGAAGCTAGAATTGAATGCATATAGGGAAAATGAAGCTTTTCGAGGTTCGAACAATTAGCCCGAATCAAGAACTGATAGGCTGCATATATGCGATATGATCTGGTGTCATAACCTCACTACAGCCAACAAAATGTGGTGGTGGGAAACTTTTCCCTGCTACGGACCAATTTATATGGATATTTTATACTTTAGTAGTAAAGTCTAAGTGGCCGATACTTCCCTATATACTAAAGGCCACTTGTGTAGCTGGCGGAGATCGGCAGCTGATTTGAACTCGCCTAAACACTGAGAGAGAGAGTCCCGTAATCGACCGCTCAGATATGGCCAGATCCTCGTAGTTAAGTCATCCAGATACAACTAGGTCGGCCCATGGTCTCCCAACTCGCTGCATCATACATGTTTAAAGAAATGTGTTGCACATAAAATCAACGGTATACCTACCAGTAATTTTGATCTAGTCGACACTCGATGCAGGTAGTTCTGGACACGAGCTATTTAACTATATACGATATTCGAAGTTAGTCAAAGCACTACAAAATTTTGCTCTTTTTGATCTGGGAAGCTATATCTGCAAAAGAATCCAACACCAATTGGTTATTACTAGAAGTTGACAGGAAAAAGGGAGTTGATTTGTCTCTAGTTTATTTCAGAACAGTTTTTTAACTAATAACATTTCACCTATTTTCTCTAGTTTTGGTTGCTATCCTTCAGCTTCTCTGGATCGGGAGTGTAACGAATTGAATCACCAAGAGCTAATAAATAGCTAGAGAATGTCTAAAAGAAAAACTTCTAGATGCTCTACGAGTTCAAAGGCAAGTTTACTACTGGTCGTGGAAATCCTCTATCTAATATTTTGTCTATCATCGCCGAATCAGCAAACCTCGAGGAACTCAACCCCCAAGTTCAAAAAGTCCTACACGGACAATCCCATAGACTAAGATCTTCGTGTGTTTCTAATGCGTCAAGTGTCGAGCCCCCCAACTCTCCTCAATTATAAAGTAGTTTACTTGTATGAATAAGCACTCGTTTTTTGAGTACTTCATCTTCTAGTGAGAAATATAAAGATAGTTCATCAATCAGTTGATCAGTGACATTATGTTACTGTTTCAATTTCGGTGAAACAGTACTGTCTGAAATGTGTGTTAGCACTCGACGTTTCGGTTACCGCTGATTGCTTTGTGAATGTACCAGCCCATCGACCAGGGATTGTATGACTCGTGGAAAACTTACCGCGAAAGCTTAATCAGGTTCAGTTCACCTGATTTGGGCCATTGGACCTACTGCAAAGTTTAAGTTAGTGATACTAACGATATGAATGTGTTCTCCTAGATCGGCGATGAAGTAAGGGACGGTAAAGGAATATCATTCCGATGGCTTTGGAAATTTCAACACATGTGAAAAGTTCTCAATTTTACCTGTGGACAAAGTATAAAACACTCTTGCTTCCATGCTGATGGTGGCCAATTTTCGCAGCATCCATTCGGTAATCAGCCGATCTATTCATCCTGCGAAATTATACTGGTAGAGCCGCATTACATTGACGATATATATTCAATCTCATGAGCACTACCACAGTATCCTCTGCCTCAGGTCCAGGGAGTCTTCCTCCCGATCTCCTCGAATGTGTAATCGGTCTTTGAGCTGACTCCAGTTGTGAACCAACACAACCCTACTCACGGAGCCTGTCATCACTGCCTTGTTCCAAAGACCACCAAAGCTACAGCCATCATAAAATACTTTCGCCCAATAGACAGCATCAACTGCACTAAAAATGACCATCTAGGCTATCACCACATGCATGCTATCACACATGAGCTTTCCCAGTGAACCTTTTTCATTTGCACATCAACCAAATGGATTCACTTTAGACGCTGTAGAAACATTCGTTCACTCAATCAGCAAATCCCTAAATAGCAAATTAGAGTCATTCCGGTATGTTTTTCCTCAATACTCTTGAGTCTTTGACCTTACTGCTCGTGTAATCGATACAACAACCAAACTCGAGGCTTTAACTCAGGATCGATCTGACCCCTAACCTCACTCCAAATTTGTTTTCCATTAACATTTTGCGCCACACCTGCTCACTCGTTGAACCAAATATCTGACACTGGCCTTATTGACCACTTACTGAATTTGCTTGCATTTGGTCGACTCTGATTCACGAAGTGGCTACCGTTAAGGTTTGTACAGTTTCGTTAAAATATTTATCACTGTCTCACAAAGAACCGTATTGAATCCCACAATTGGGTGCTTGACATTTTTTGGATTGTGTTACACGTATCTCAACTACTATTAGAAGTCCGCTACTGCTCGGTTACGGCTGTTTCCTAAAATAGGATTTTCTGGACGCCCCAAATAATTGCTGCCTGCATCCTACATTATAAAAATGAGATGCTTCAAGTTGGGCAAACACTAGTCCAAAAGGCTAGTTGACAATTCGGAAATACCCACTGTTCCGTTCTTTCACCGTACTTATTTTCCACTTGAATCACTGATAAGCTTCACATTCCTTCTCGTAATGTTTCAAAGTGCGCACGCGATGTCGTGTTATGTCAGCTTATGTGAAATTCTCCGGATTTCAATGTATTCTGGGTACTTTTGCCAAATAGTGAACAGGTTTCCGTCCAGTCGGGTGTCAAACCGAACCCATTAGAACTGTTACGATCGTCCTTGTTCTATTTCGTGCATATTTCCCCGAAAACAATGTGGTCATTGACAACAGATCCAGTCACATCGGGTAAATGGGAATAACAATAAACAGAAACTTCCGGTGGTCTGTGTATTCGATTATGTGCTGGACTACAGCGAAATTTGTCTTCTTACATTCGTAAACTTAGAAAATTCGAGACCCCGTAGTGAAACCTGTCCATTTAAGCATATCTGTGTTTTCTCCTTAGCTTGGTCTTTTTTCGTCCTGTAATATTCCTGAACTTCGTAGACAACGGTCCAAAGTACTGTTACGCTTTCTAGTGAAACCCGATCGTGCTTAGTTAGTTAGTCCGTGCTAATAAATTTATCCTTAGACTTATAGATAGAGACAATGAATTTTGCACAAAGTTAGCCCGTGACTTGGTTTTAGACAATTCTCATCTATTGCACACTGATTCATCTTCCGAGTAATTTCGTCCGAAAATATATTCAGATTCCTATGACCTATTTAGCACTGATTCCCGTTCTTGGCTAGTATGTTGAAGACGAGTGGCCTGCAGTGGTCCACCGGTCAACTGAACCTTCCATCCGGGGTTGGAACCTTCGAGCCACCGTGAGTCACTTCCTTGAGCATCAGCTCTTAAGAGGCTGCCACCCTCTTCCTGAATATTGTACTACTATTATATTACAAAGGGGAATCAAATTAAACAATAATAAAACAATGAATCAACAAAAAGAACGGTAACTGAATTGTTATCTAGTTTTTGTGCATGTATTTCAGTTTCTAATTTGATATGAAACTACTTATGCCATCTAGACGTGATTGTGTTTCGAATGAATATTTCTGACTAAAAAGCAAGCACATGGGCTTGTAACGTCATACGAACAAAGACTTGAACAAATGACCTGGAGACGAATGAAGCAAACCTGCGTTGGGGAACTCTAACCGGGGTTAACGAGGAGACGGCCGGTTTGGAACTTTTCCGACGAATCTTTACCAGAATGTGAGACTGACGATAACTTACATCGTACTTGCTCTATGGGTATCGCTGCTGTAGAATGCAACGTAGAAAACAAAAAATGTACAATGCAGGTAATTTGTTAGTGTTTTCTATACTCCTAATTTCAATCAGAATAGTGTAATCATAGAAATACAAAGTCTAACCAAGCTCAAAAACGTGTAACGTATAAAGCTTCACGTCAGTAATTAGCCGTATCAAACGGGGTCCTTCGAGGACTTCCTATTAGTACTTTTTGATGACAAGTTGGATTTTGATTTATTAGGGATTATAAAACTTGTCGTTTGTCTCGCATGATTTTTGTTCTCCATTGGGCAGCAGATGGAAATAGCCCACCACAGAGGTATTTAAGCTTACGGGCGCTGATATCTGAGAAGGGATTTAACCGTGCACTGCTGGTCTCCAATCTGCATAGCTTACGATTCTGAGACAAAGCCTAACAAATGTTTGAGGCAGTTTCATTTGAAACCTAAGTTCATCGATCGATTATTACCTTACTTTTACAGCCAGTATTCGGACTCATCACCCAGGTCCTGAGGGTGTCTCGGATTATCATATCATAGATACACGGTCTGAAGCTCCTCAGTTTATACAACTGATTATCGACTGGGGTTTTAACGGTGGCTAGTTGTTCTTCTTGTTCATTTATTGTTGGTGAAGGTGTTGAAACCAGTTGTGATACTGTCTAAGGTTTGACCTAGCGGAGATTTCATTCACTGCAACTGCATACTATAGGTCTTACCGAATCCCCCATTACAAACTTCAAAGTTATAATTTTCGGTACCCTTCTACACTACAAATGGAGTTTCATCAATATGGGTTATTACTTCCACTACTCTCACGTATTAGTGAATACCTAAAACAGAAAGCCAGTGTAAAATTATGTTGCCTGCAATGAGGAACTTGATTTATTTCAGTCTTACATGATCCAGTGCAATCTAGCTAATGTCTATCGCAGTTTGTTTCGTCAACTAATCTGTCAAAACACTTCATATGTTAAAAGTCAAATGCATCGGGTAATAAATGGGGGAGAAAAACGCACCAGGTGACGAAAAATTGAAACGCGCCGTAAAGGTATATCCTGTGAAATAGAGACATATAAATCAAATTTAGGTATCTAACCAAAACGCTCACCAGTAGAAGTCAACCTGTCACCAGAGCCAACACGGACTAATTGAAACTCGCCAAGTGCTTGGTAAATTCACGAAACACTGGTCACCATCTCTCGTTAGATCGCGAAAAACGGCATACATAAATCCAATTAATCAGAAAAAGTAGTTTTTATCAAGCAATCAACAAAACAAAGTAGGAATATCATCAAAACGAGATCCGTATTTGTCCAAGGCACAGACGTTTTGCAAAAGAAACCCTAACATTTGACAATATAACTCCACTGGTCGAAAAAGGCGTACAAAAGTGAAAACAAAAATCGCATCTGAGAAATTATTCCTTCTGTTGGAGTGTCAATTAGAAATCTAATGGAGAACTTTTAAAGTGTGTGTGGGGGGGGAAGTACGATATTACAGCAATCCCGTTTTTTAAGAAATATATCTAAAAGCGCATTGTTCTGTGCTCATCTTCTTCAGCATTGGAGGTGATATATTCGTGTCCGTAGAAGTGCGTTGATCTATCACATCAAGCCGGTAAACGAAGAACCCAATGGAGCAATTACCAGTTGCTTGCTTCGAACCTCAAATTTCGTAGTCTACGGATAACATCACTCAAACTCCGACAACGCCATAGTGGACAATACTCTTATCCATTGTTTAACCGTGAAACCAATATAGTTCAGTTGAAGCCATTGGAGCTGGTAAGTTGGCTGTGTCTGTATGCAAAACACAATTCTTATCTTGTTAATCCAGTCCGTTTCGCGACCGTGAAATGCGTCTCTAAGGTGATGAACCGTTAATGCATGTGTCACTCAAGGTGCATCTCATCACCATCCAAATAAATCTTATGACTGATCTGACGCCACTTCGTGCACTTTAGTGCCCAACGAGTGCCTAAATTCAGGCTGAATTTTTATCCACACTTCTGATTAAATAGTCCTTTTCGAAGGTGGCTTGTGTTTTGCCATCATTTTAACTGGATATCCTTCTCCGGCTCGCAGGTTTTGTCATGCGGCTGAAATTTCCGTTTAACTGTTCGGTCGTTTTACCCGTGATGGCCTTTGGCCATTTTTCTATTATACAGGAGATATACAGTGCCCAGTGAACATCTTCTTTGGTGCCACAGATGAAGATTTATTTGTTTCTGCCTCGTAATTGTCTTAAACCGAAAATGAATCTTCCACTGCGTTTGCCTTTGTGTCGTGACGTACGGAGTGACGTTACGATCACCGAGACATCGAATGTGCCTTACAAGCTTTTCCTAAAAGACCAGCGAATGACTTACCACTGAATAGTAGCTTCAGACCGACTGGATTAGAAATCGGGGGTGTGATCAAAGTACAAAATGAGATATTTCCAGTTGTATTGACACCATTATTGTGTTTCCACACAGAACAATTGTGATTTATAAATAGGAGGAACTTTGTGAACATAATCTAGCATAAAATACAGGCTATGAAACAACTCAAACGTAGTAGTGGAAAATTATTCTACAAGAGCGGAAAGAGGTTCACTTAGATATACAACAACCCATGATACACAAAGATTCGTGTGACGTCATCATTTGACTGTGTAGCACTTGCGACTCCAAATAGCGTTTGATTGCTCCAATCAAATTTAAACGCACTCTCATTTTAAAATCCAGCTTGCCCCTTTCAATAATTAGTGAAATAATTGCAGACTAGGAAAGAAGTGATTCGATATCCAAGAACTTTCGAATTTGTTTTTTATCTACTGCGATTATTGCTAGTAGACAATGGCTGGATAGGAATTATGTAAGGTGAATTACAGGAACACCGGTGTCCACCAATCCCTCCACGGAAAAATGCTATTTTTAACCCCGCAAGTGATGCATGAATATTTCGGTATATTGGCTAGACCACCGAAATGCTTATAAGACGATCAAGAAATCGTTAATTTGATCACATGGTGTAGACCACAACGGACGTTATACAACACTTGTGAATCTTCTTCGCGAAACGACATTCGAGGTGGTTTCCCTCCATTTGATCTCAGTTTTACCAAAAAACCGTACCATAGGTGCCTCAATTTCCAAGGTGGCTACTAGTCTATCACTCTCGTGAAGTGTTGAATCCATCAATTTTTAAAACTTGGAACTAGAATCACGGTGTTTCAATGACAGCCTAATTTTTACTCACCAATGAGCTTGAAAACTCCGAACTTCGTGCACTTTTTGTGCGAAAACCAAAAACCCTTTGGCATCACTTGTTTGTTCGCGGCTTTACTTACGTGTTCATCGTCTTATTTAGTTCATCAAAGACATGAAGAGCCGAAGTGATGTGGTTAAGGAAAATATACTTGCATTTCCTGCTGGTGTCGTGAAGTCTTGGATGCCAAGAATGCAGGCAGATTTTCCATTATCTACTTTTATTTCGTTTAAACAGAGAAATTAGAAACACAGGATGGTCTAGTGTATCTAGAACCATTTCGCTGCATACTGCATATTGCCAGCAAAATAACCACCAGAAAGGAAGATAAGATTCAAGAAAATGACAGGTTATAAGAGCAAATTAGAATAGGAGAACTGAATGTTTGGTGACCGCAATAGAGCTAAACCGCTAAATCACACTGACTGCAGCATGATTATGGTCATTATGTAGTGAAATGGTCCAGAATGCTTTATTCAAATCTATTTTCATCGATAGTGGCTGCTAATCTCATTCTCAATAACAAGGGTGTTCTTAGAATCCGATATTCTTAGCAACCCTTTCGCCAAACCTTGATATCTTCGGTTCATTGTCAAAGCTGGCCACTTCAACATTTAACTTTCCAATCAACCTTTCCACGCCAGTGAACAAACATAGTTAAAGTTAGTGGGATAGGTGAAAAATGGAGAAGGAGAGACCAAGTTTAACAGACGTGAGCCAGATCCATCTCTGAACCATGAGTGGGTGTCGCTGGTCTGAACAACGGATCTCTGCTGAGTTTGGAGGTTGGTCAACAGCCAAGGAAGCTTGAGTGTTTACACAAATATTTTTGGGCAAATAACAGTAAATAGTGGAGACAAACGCCTACTGATTCCGGCGTGGTCGGGAAGCAGCACTTTTTATGGAATGTCGTTTGATGACATGATTATGAACCACTGGAAACAAGCTCGCTTGCCGTCTTGTGTTGTTCTTCACGTGCACTGTTGGGTTATGTTGACAGATAAACAAACTGGATAGTGTCCTAATGAAGACAGCTGATTGGGATCATAAAGTACAAGCATTGCGTGGTTGATCTCATGGATATGAATCAGAACAAAGAAACCGAGATCGACTTTGTTAGACCATAGCGTTATTTTTATTGGACCGGCCTTGTAAGTCACTTTTATCTCCTACCTTTTCCAAAAGATACTTTGAGCGTAGAGAAGTTATTCTTAAGTAGTACGTGAAAACAACGGCACTGTGGCGTGAAAAGTAGATTTTATAGACAGTGCAGGTGCATCGTCGGATTTTTTTAACTAGAATGTAGAGGACGAACGAAGATGAGTCAGTCTGTGCCTACCGCTTCAAGATAGCTACGCTATCTGCTGAAAGGAGTCTTACATTAAAACCTCTCTTGCTTAGATTGGGGAAAAATAATGTGCCAGACGATAACACTTTTCGCACGCACGTGGAATTTTGTCCGTCAAAACTATCCGAGCATGGACAAGATACGCAGTTCACAACTTGAGACTCTAGTGCGACGGGGGAACGTCCCTGTTTTAGACATCCATAAGCAAAGCTGTCTGTGAGAACGAGATCCCCTGTGGTATTGAATATTTTCTACCACATATTTGTAATGAAAACCAGGTGAAACTAACCGACCAGATTTACTAGTTCAGTGGTACTGAGGAACTGGACCACTTAAAATGACAACAGCTGGATAGACGGATGAGGAAGCAGTAAAGTTACGTGTCTGAGCTTGCTTGGAGTGCTTTCTCACTGGGCATCGAGAGACTGAGTTCAGACAAAGATCTCAGACACATCTATCCTGCTTTGATCCTCACTGTTAGCCAACCCGGCGTAAAATGAGGAAACATCCTGTTAGTGGTATCGCGAACTTGGTAACAGGCTACGGGAAGTAGAAAATAGAAAAGTTATAAACCAGTGGAGATTCTCGAAAGTACTAAGCAACATGAGCACTAGAATATAGTATCCAAAACTCCAATAATCACAGGTCTGTGATCACAGGTTTCGGCACCAACTCGAGTGCCTTTGACAAGTCAGTAACTGGTTCACTCAACCAGGACTTGCAGTTGATTGGTTGAACTTGGTAGTGTATGTCCGGTCAGTGGGTGCGACTTATGGTAAATTTAATTCCCAAAGTAATAAGTTTGATATTCATCAGCCGGTGTCTTACAAACTGTGTCCACTACGGACGTTTTCGTTGAGTGTCTTGGGGCATTTACTGGTGCTTTATTTTTGAGATAAATGCAGAACTGTTCTGGTCATGTTAATATCTAGCGGCAAATTGCAAACTGCTCTAGTTGATATGAGCAATGACCTGAATAATTTATTGTACTCACCAACTCAGCTAATGCAAAGCTAAAACACGGAGCCCAAGTATCTCAACCCCCTTGATCGTTGCTATAATCTGATAATAATAGTTTACCCATTCTGCAGGGTTGCTAACTTAGAATCCTAAGGAAGCTCAGGATCAAATTAAAAGAAAGGCTGTAGTTTTCATTTGTAGAGACAAGTGTACAGAGAGGAAGGTGAAACACGTAAATAGTCGTGACGCAATAATGTTCGTTCATTGCACAATGAGCAGTAAAACACCCACACAGACAGAGTCCAGGTACAGTTGACCGATAAGAACGATAAAAGTATGTAGCTCAACAATCTGGCTAATTGGGAAACTTTGAGGTAACATTCCAAGATATAACCAGGAATCACTTACAGTGAAGCGCTTGATTTCTTAATGTCTTTGTACACTAAGTAGATTCTTAATTAGCTTCCAGTCTTTTTTGTTCTGTTTTTTTTGTGACAGAGGTGCTTTTTACAAAGTTTGAGGATAAAGGCCACCATCTGGCACTCTCCGCCGGGTTCGCCGACTGATAGTCAGTTTACGGAGATGGCTGAACCCTGATTCCAAGCCAACCATGGACGACCTACAAAGCTTACAGCATCATGCTCACCTGCATCTGTGTGGAAAATTGTACTGGGCACCCAGGATATCTGGCCTCACACGAAGGGTGTATAACCTGAGAAACCAATCACCAAAACCTAGTGGGTAACGAACCCCACTCTTTGTGTCCGCTGTCTTGCAGGTTAAGCTTTGGATAGCTAAAGGCTCTCGTTGTGGACCCCTAAGAAAGCCACCTGATATGGCCAGGGCGAACTGGCAGTATTGAACTCTCACACAGAACAAATCATGAAATCACACTCCATATGCCTCTCCTCTCCCGTTGTACCATGTTCTGTTTCCCACACAGTCCAAAGTCAGAAGGGTGTGGAATACGACAATAATAATAGCGCAATTTAAACACTTTTCGTTGACATCTTTCAGGGAGATGTTGAGAAACCCAGTGGTTATTTCAGCAGTTGGGTACATCTTCGTGGTTCTTGAAGGCCTGGTTTTGTTAACACAGCCTTGCTCTTCGCTCTGTATTTTATTGTTATAAGTTTTGAGAATGAAAATGATTGATAGATGGATATATAGTACAGAGATCCGAATATCTGAAACATCTTGAGCCCGAATGCTCTGACATGATACTGAGACCTACAGACAACAGCATACCAGTCGTTGGGATTGTAGCTCGTCTATTCCTGAGTAATCATTATTTAACCTACAATTTACTTCCCATGTAGAAGTGTGGTGAAGAATCTCAGAACACTGAGAGGCGAGGTTGATTTTATCACTGAGTCAGAATAAAATGCAGTGTGTTACATCGATTCAAATATTTCGATGAAAACCTGTTTCAAAAATGCGGAACAACCGCATGCCCGTTGATCACTGTGACTACCAACCTCCGGGGACAAAATACCACATGTGCAAAGATGTGCCCAAAATAGCCAAGTGATGTGAAAACAGGTGAAACAAATTTTAAGATGTTCATCAATTCAGGGTCCATTTTTGCTCTCACTTTTCCCGTTACACTCCATGAATGAATTTACTTTATGCAGGTAAGAAGCTAAAAAATCAAAACATCGTTGCTAACTGCTGACAAACGTCCAGGTAGTCAGAGGCCAGATTAGTCCATGCTTTCCGTGGCCGTCGAAGAAGTTCCAGCAACCAAGTCATATAAATGAAATAAACAATACGCAGATCTATCGATAATAACCTTCCGAGACCAATGGTAGAGGGCTTCGGTTTCTCCTACGTAACTCAATAACACCGTTATCATCAGTCAAGTCCATCTGTCCACCGTATGCCGATGAACCTAAAAAATAAAACTCAAAAGTTGAGCACAAAACAATTAAGGTTAAGTAGTGTTATAATAAAATCATTTGAATGTCGGGTTCCACTTCATTGTAAGGCCGCAAAAATCCAAATCAACTCTGTCATTTAATTTGCAAGCAAAACCACACATCACAGTGCTTTTCATTGCTTCGTACGGAGCAGGCATCTACCATATGATTCAATCGCTTTGCGAATGATTCTTTCGTATAATGTCAACGATAAAGGAATAACTGCGAGCGTACCCGAAAAGTCTGGCAGTTAGGTGTTGAATTCATGATCAGATTGTGTCGACTCCCAGGTGTCGCCCAGTAACATGGGTTCATGGTCGCCTTTTGCTGTAATTTTCAGTATATTTCGTAGTAAATATTGTATGCTTTACTCAACCATCCAAATATGAAGGCTAAAGTATCTGCTTCAGGTCGGAGAGGATTCAATATCCATAATTTTAGTGAATACTTTAGTGATTCAAAAACGGAAGATGCAAATGGATAAATCCAGTCTGAAAAAAGAACTGCCTCATTCAATCATTGGAAATATCCATACACTGGTACAACGAAAACTAAATATCTGAGTCCTGAAAAAGTGCCTTTGATTTCTCCTTCAAAAAGACTCACCACAGCCTGAATGACGAAGATGCATGGCATCTACTTCAATAAAAGTCAGCCTTCCATCTAGCATAGGAACCCCGACCATAGCGTAGTTTAAAAAACTCTTCTTTCCAGAATACGTAATTGGATTCAGTCTGGTTTTAGTGCTCCTTCTAATAAAAAAGCTCTTTGTATAACGATCGAGTATCTCACATCCTAGCCCACAAGTTAGCTAACCAGGATGGACTTGGCGTTTCCCGAAGGTAAAACTCTGACTTAGCAGTGAATGGCAATCCAATTCCTATTAAATGTTGTAATGTTGTCTTAAAACTAGAGAACAACGGCTAAACGATAAGTCGACCTGTCAAAGCATTGAAGAGACGGAATATCCAGTGGGCACGCGTGTACGTCAAAGAGAAACACTATTATTTGAGTCGTGAGAAGCTGTAGTTTATTTACACTCCCTATGGCACCAGTATTTACCTTCGTTTTCTTTTCCTACGGAGTTCTGCGAGTAGCTCATACTACCACTCGAATGAAATGAACCTGGAAAGGTAAAAGTACCGATATTCAATGTTCCAATTTGTTCTCCACATTACCACAGAACTTCTAATGAGATAGATAATTCATAGTACACTAAATGTTTTGTCTGAGTGTTTCTTAGTCTGATCCTTTTGAGTGATAACCATAGCATTTGTTACAGTTGCAGTTTTTGGCCCTGCAACCAACCATAACGCAAAAGGGTTTAGGGCAGTGAAAACGGTCACATTAATTGAATCAGATTAGATCATATATTGTCGATTTAATATTATCTGAACTTGCGATTAAACTGGGACTGACTCACCCGTTGCCCAATTTACGTGTCCCTTTCCGGCGTTCACTTATGATCTCACATTCAATTTATTACTTTGGCTCATTTTCGGCCATATATATATGTATATATATATATATATATATATATATATATATGCCATAGTGTGGCTTGATGGCTTACATGTCTCTATGGCCCAAGAAGCTATGAAGGATAGCTTTTAAGCCGAAGATGTAGTCCCATCTGACAGATCATTCGGTAGAGGCCAAAGTCCAGTCTCTGAACCAGTTGAAGTGCAACATCTGGTTCTAACTCCGATGCCCCTGGGGTAGACACTCTAGCGAATAAACAAGGTGAGAGGCATTTTATCGGTTAAGATCCTCCACTCGATGGACGTGCGAGTGGAGTATTTTGGGTTTCTCTCGGCCGTGGGAGAAGTTATCGCGCTTCATTTGGCAACTTTCGCCCGCCTAAGCTGTACTGCTCCCGACCCAAAGGATGCTTCCCCGTCCACGTTCCGCTTGCTTCATTGGGGAAGGGGGAGTGGCTATGGACTGAATCCGAAAACTGGACTGATAGGGAAGCCCCAGCGAAGGAAATACGGAATGCATGCAACAATCAGGTATCAATTAACAGACCGGGAGAAGTTCCTTCACGAGTTATGCCGTCAAGTACCGGTGCTCGGTTAAAATTCCACCGCCTTGTGGATCACACTTTTCAGTCAAATGTTCCAGTTGGGGTTCCCAAATAAAAACCCCCTTCTGCAATGTCGGCAGCCGTGTTGAAAGCTTTGCCCAGAAATCTCCAGCATCCTTCTTGTAAGAGGCCTTACAAACTCCTCATCTTTTTTTTCTTAATTCTAGGATATACATAACACGATACGGGTTACTGTGACCATGAAGAAACAGTAGTTCAGGAATAGGACATTTATCAAACACACTTCTTAAGCCAGATTGTTTAATTAAGTCCAACGTCCTCTCACTATGCGGATCGCACAACAGACTGCGTCAGTTATAACACTCGAACTCTTGCAAAATAGATGTATGCTGTGTCTCCGAAAGACTCCACTTCGGTGATCACTCGTCACACTCGAGATATAACCTTAGCCTCTCCATTTACTCTTCAAGCATCTGGTAGTCAGGTATCTAGCGCACGCGGTCAGGCTGGCTTCAGGATCGTTTTAAACACGAGAGCTGAGAGTGTGCTGCCAGAAGGGATTGCAATCAGCAGTCAAATGTGTGCATTTTGGTCTGACTGTTTTGTAGGTTCCAACAGTGACAGACTGAAGAGTCAGTGCTTGATCACCTTGTCTGTGTATGTTCCCACTGATCGCAGTTCCTCCGAGACCAAGGATGAATTCTATCGGGATTTGTCTCAGCTGCTTCTAACCTTAAGTTCAGCGGACGTGGCGGTTATTGCTGGGGATTTCAACACCAAAGTTGACTGTTGGGCGGATTTCGAAAGACGCGTAGGAGGTACGTTTCCCATCAAGGCCCATAGTACTGACAAAGGCAAATGTCCCATCAAGCTGTGTTCTGATCACATACTGTTTCCGGTGAACTAGACTTCTGCCATGAGAAGCGGCATAGACTCACGTGGCGTACTCTTAAGTCTTTACGTTAAGAGAAGAGGTGGTGTGGTAAATATTATTTTAAAATGTATGAAACTGCTGGACCAAGTGGGTTGTATTTGCTCATTTCAGGGATGGAGGATAAGTCTGGGTTTCAGGTTTACCAAAAAGCTTTCGAGTACACTGTGATCGAGAGCAGATTCCTAGGAAATGCCACAATTTGTTGATTAAACCGATTTAAAAGAAAGGCGACAGGTTCTGTTGCAAAATCCACGAACGAATCAGCCTCAGAAGTGTCGCGTGAAAACTGCCAGCCGGGCTTCTTCTTCATCAATTATCCAACCCTCGTGAAAATTGTACACTCGAGAATCAAGCTAGTCTCGGACACCTTCGGGGTTGTATCGACAACACTCTACTCTTCAACAGGTCCTAGAGCCCAGGTATACCTTCGGTAGGCCGACAGTCTATGCCTGATTTCACCTGAAGGAGGCATTTGTTTCAGTCGACCGCGCAGTTCGCTGGAGCTGGTTCCCATTGAAGGGTGTGCCAGAGAAATTCATATCTCTTCCCCAACGGTTGTATGCACAAAAGTGAAGTCATGTTCGTGCTTATGGCAATCTTTTCCCCGATATCACCACGAGAAGTGGTGTTCGTCAGAGTTACCCTTTTTGCTCTTCCTCTTCAACTTCGTCGTTGAACTGATTCCTGAGATGGCCCTATCTTCGAGTGAGAATAGCTGCGTCGATCTTTGCTCAGGCGGTAAACTGTGCTTCTAAAGTACAAAATCCTGCTGCATAACCGTGTTCGCTCTACACCAGGCGTTGTCCTTTCAGGGGTGGCCTTAGCTGAAGTAGATAGGTTTTGCTGCCTAAGCAGCTAAATCTCACCCGGTGGTCAGATAATGGACGAAGTGTTATCGCGTACGCTGAAGGTATGATTGACTTTTACTAACTTCAGGCATCTGTGACGTCGGCCTGATATCCAGTTGTCTGCCAAGGGTCGAATTTACTCTGCAATGGTTTGAACCATCCTGTTATACGCCTCAGATACATCGTCGGTAGGGGCCGGAGATGGGCGAAGGCTGTCGAGGTCTCCGTAGTATCTCTCGAATACGATGAGTAAACCCTATCATAAAGACTGGGGTTAGGAAAATAGTGTTTGGAACCAATAGTCAGACACTGGAACAAGTACTGAATCTAAAACAGATCAAGGTGAGTACTTCAGTTGTTACGCATGCCCACCAATAGACTCCCATGACGTACAATTTTCTTCGGCGCATGTAGTAGCTGGGAGGTAGGCCGAGGTTGTTGGTTCATGCTATAGCAGAAAGGTATGCTATCCTTACTAGTGGATTTGATTAGGTGCGATGCGTTAGACTTCGGGGTTAATATCCACAAAACCCTCCTACCAGAGGGTCGGAAACAAATGGTGATGAAAGTGGGTGCGATGACCAAAGGCGTAGCTGCACCTGGGTACCCTATTTGTCGACTTGATTTCCTTTTAATAGTTTGTCTGAGGCCTTTTCACTTTACGCCTCCATTCCTCTTTGACCTTGATTCAATGACGCTGCGAGATAACAACCAAATTCATGGCACAAAATTGCGAGGTTAGTAACTGAATGAACTACACTGTATTTACATACAAACTTCCTGTCACGAATGAGCATTTCTCCATCATCGCAAGAACAAACCAGATGTTTAACGGATCATGCTAATCCAACTCTAACTTCAAGGTACTTTCCAGAATGTAAAAAGCTTCGTCCTCGGGAGCCCACTATTAATTGAGAAATTGCCAAAAAATCATTAAATAACGCCGTTCTTTTCAAATGTGTGTTGCATAGCTTTATTTCTTTCTGCTAAGCGGAAATGTATTTAGCACTTCCACAAAAGGAGTTGCTCGTGGAAGAATTAGAGTTAAGGCCATCTTAGCGAAAACCACGTGAGATGGATTTTACTTTCATGACTTCAAAATTTATTCATACAATAGTAGTAGACAATTTACACTTGGTAAAAGCAAGAGGTTCGCAAATCTACTGTTGCAAGAAAACTTCCGGCACTCAGAGTCAAAGCTCAGCTGGATTTCAGTGGGGATGTTCCAATGGTCTACACGAAGGTGGAAAGATGGTACTAGTGTGTTTGACTTACGTGGAGTATATCAGAAGCAATGTGTCAACCATAAAAATAATTCAGGATGTGGACAGTAGATATTACTTGGAAAGAATTCCATATCCGTGTGGTTATTTGCATGAATGTGCGAAAGATGCAGATGCATTCACAATTTACCCCCACTTCCACTACTACTTCCCGAACGGTGTACGGAAACACGACCTCCACTAGAGTCACCTGAACCTGAAAATCAAGAATTTCGTGTTATCTGTAGTACTCTGAAAACCAACAGTATTCGAAATCAACTTGAGCATTTATTCGTTTCTGTTTTAATTAATGACTTAAAGGTGAATAATCAAGTTAGCGGTACAAAATTATATTAGGCACAAACAACAACAGTTACTGGAACAAATGCATCGAAAACGTAGGCCATTACCTTAACTTTCCTGATTCACAGAAACTATTTTTGCTTTTCAACAAGTGAGAAATTTGCTGTCACCTTTGATTGTTTCGACACCTATTTCGCTCCACATTCACGTGCAGGAAGCCGAGCAGTCATGATTACCTATCTGGATTATTTCTCGGATTACAGGTTAGTCATATTCATTTGAATATTCCCGTGAAATTGTGGGTTTCGTTAGGCCGATGGAAGTTAATCTGAATGGATTAGGGGACTTTCAATAATTCATTTGGAATACCTGTCAGTAATTGCTTCGTAAATTGGACATTTTATGAGCCTATTGAATACTTCCTATTTTGTTGGGTCTCTTATTGCTAGTATATTGTTAGTAAATGGTCTGGTTCGATTAGTAGACACCACGACGGGGTTGACGAGCAGTGGGCACATGTTCGCCTTTCCTGAATTGAATACAAGATAAGAGCGAAAGAAACGGGCCGAAGAGCCAGTTAAATGTGAACTGGCTTCTGATCCGAATCAAACAATGGGGTTTATAACCAGGCTAACCACATAGAAGAGCTGGTTGGGAGAATCAGGTGGACCAATGAGATTGTGGGCAGGATTTGGCTAGGATCGCCACCATGCATAATGTATAACCTGTTGTTTTGTACTAATAAATTCAAATGGTCCGGAAGCCGAGAATTCTTCTCACTAGAACTACTGAGATGGATCAGAATATATGGTTCGGAGCTGTCATTGATTTTTGCATAGGTCCTCGGGAACTGAACTTAGCATTATGATGAAAACATTTCATTACCACCGTCTTCTTAGAAAGAATTGTCACTTTGTTTAGTGATGAAAATGATGGAATTAAAACGATACGTTCAGTTATCTGGAACGTATAAACAGATTGATTGTGCAAATGTATCAGATCCCAGATCCGTTTGGAGTGTATCGATTAAATGATGTGCCATGTGACGTGTTTTAGGTGAGTGTTTATTTTTCACTAACAGAGTGTTGTTGGAAAAGATGGTAGTCAGTCGACGTTTCGTTCACTGCAAGTAACCTTCCTCAAGACCAGTTTACAATCAATTGTAAAGTAGTCTTGTGAAAGGCTATTTGTGGTGACCGAAACGTAGATTGATTGTCTTCACGATGATGATGAAAACAATTTGAAATATATTTATTGGCAGTTCAGGTTGGGATTTCCGTTGTGTTCTGATCGCTAATCTCTGCGTTTAGGAGGTAAACGTGACATCACCAGTCAGGCCATGTCACGTCAGGTGAGGTCAGGTCAGGACAAATTGCAGAGGGCTGATAGTGGCTGGGGCCAATCGAGCATCCAGAATTTACCGAGCAGATGACCATCCGCATTCTCGTCTGCTTATACACAGAGCTTTCTCCTTAATTTGACTCTGACATCTCAGATGACCTTGATTGTAGCAAACTACCAATAATATAAAAATTTCACCTATCGATCTCTCGACGAAAACTTGCGAATTTGGTTACTTCGTTCTTGACCATTTTAAATGCCTTCTGCTTTCGGAAACTTGAACTCCAGAAATATATGCTGATATTTGTGCAAGCCTTTGATAATTTTACAATCTTTTGATTTTTCAGTAGTTTTGCCATTGTTTTTCAATCGTTTGTCATTGTTTTCTCAGACTCTCTGCTTACTGAATCCTTCAGGAGTTAGTTAGATTATTATGTTCACGCGAAGAATTGGGTTTCATGGCTGTGGGTCAGTGGGATTAGGGTCCAGTTTATTCGTTTTGCATTTCTTGATTTAGTTGAAATTCTTGCATATCACGATTGTATATGTGATCAATTTCAATGTGATTTTTGACCGAATCCGTTGCAGAGCGTCATTCCTCCAAGGAATTACTTTGCGTATCTCGTGGTTGCTTGGCCCGGAATGTGAACTTCATCCGGATTGACCATATGTATTTCTTGATCCTCATGGAACCCAATTCTTCGCGTGATCATTTCAATCTGACCAACTCTCGGAAGACTGAGTGAGCCTACAGTCTAGCAAAATGATGGAAAATAATGGTAACACTGAACAACAGACCAGTGATTACCCAGCCAGCCCAACAGGGGTCATCGATTTCACTCATCGGAGATAGCGGGAACCGTACCGCTATGGTTTGGCCCCTTTCGACACATTCTTTTGCATTCTATCAGAGGTTCTTTGAGAATGTATCCACTGTTATCACTGTCATAATTAAACAGTCCACTTTTACCCGTCGACTAATGAACTATCCATTTTCTATTGTTCCCTTCTCTGCACTTCAGTAAGTGGACAAACATTCCCTCAAAAACGAGGGTTGTAATCCCACTACTCTCATTTCGAATTTAGCTCAAAGAAAGCGTTTAAATATGTGATTAATCTACCAAGGTTAACGAGAAGTGTCTCTTTGAATCGCGCCTTGCCAACCTCCATAGATGCTAAATATCACTATGTAGAATAGCCCCAGAAATTTATGTGGGAGGGTATAAGTCTAAGTCTACAGTGGTAGACAGCAAAGCTTACAAGTCTTCGGTTTCATTTGATACTGTGTATCTCAAACGTGAAAACAGTTGGATAGCTATCGATTACCTAGTCCACAAGGGCACAAACATCGATAAAGGCGTAATAAAGTGTGGATTTTCGGTATCAGTATTATGGTATTGTATCCGGATGACAAGGCAAGATTCTCCCAGAAGCATGCGACCGGCTTCGGGGTAGCTGCCGCTCATCGTGTGATTCTAAAATGGACTCCCCGTCCACGCTTGCTCCATTCGATTCAAGTGAGATTACAGCGTAGTGAGGTAGTTCGAAGAACTATCAGTTATCTGTGCAATGTCATCAACTTAAGTATTAGATGTAACAGTTTGTCAACCGAAGTCAAGAAGTAACGAATAACAGCCAAGAAAGATGGCAATCAATGCGTAGTCCACCCGAACTAATTCTTAGCTTATCGGTTTCAACTGAAAAAATTCAAAACATATGCGTGTATTCGTTCCACATATATGACAAACAAACAAACAAAGAGGACCTTCAGTTAGATTTAGATTTTTGGTACACAACAAAACCCAACGCCGTCGCACGTGCTTGCAATCAAGTGGTGTTTTAATTGGCAAGAAAAAAGCTGGTTTATTTTCAAATTGACAGGTTTACTCGAGTGAACGGGCCTAATCACGGTAAGCCAACACATTCGTAGGAACGTCTGCAACAGTGCCATCTGAATGAACCAGCTTGCCCGTGTTATCACTCTGGGTTATCATTTTTCTACATGAAGTACCAGTTCTTAAATATAAATTTCCTTACTCGTGATTTCGTGTCGGTATTCTAACGGCATTCATGAGCTAGGGCAGGAAAATCGAGAAAAGTAGTTACTGCCAATGTTATCAGTAGCCGAAATAGAAATAACAAACTTCTTGAAAAGCCCCGTTTTCCTTGAGCATACCGTAGAGTAATCAACTGACTGAAAGCCCTGAGGAGGTCAAAATTCTCAGCCTGCCTCTGAAATGCTTGCTCGTAAGCAAGATAAAGTAAGAACCACAAAGTTAGCATCGAAATGAGGTGGAAATGTGTTTCCGAAAATTAGATAGCAGTGACGCGAATTAGTGGAACTGACTGATATTCAACCCGGACCAAGGGTTCTATGCGATACGGTATAGTTAAACGAAAACTGTAGGAGTACATATACCTGTAAGCTACTTATTCCTGTGAGGTATACAGGGAGCTAATCGAGGTTTTATTTGGTAAAGCCAGTGGTTCAGAAGGGGTTACCACCGAGAATGCTTACTGAATTTGATGTCAATTCATCCTCAACAAAACGAGCTGGGTTAGCCAAATTTCGCTCCTTAAAATTATCCCGGATTATGCGTGTATGGCATACATGATGCTAGAGCCAAACAAAAGAATAGCCGAAATACAAAGCATGTGGTGTATGTACATTTCCCGGCAGGAAATTAGAAAATCTCTAGAGCTGATTACCTTGACTATTGCATGCACTAGTACTTGAACTCGAGTACATAAAATGCATTCTGTTTCGTAAAGAGGAAAATGTTGCCACAAAATGTAGGTGCAGATGGTAGTCTGCTAGCAATCGGGTGCCTAGGTTTGCTAGCATTGAAGTGTAAATTATGTTTTCAGACTTGAAGAATAGAAAATTCCATTGTAGCTTCCAACGTGCTGCTTATAAATGGATTCGTATTATGTGGGATCTGTTCACTAGTACTCGAATAAGACAGTGACCGGTTGAGCATATTATTCAAACCATAAGTCGATTTTTTTCGCGCTTTGAGGTCAAATTTATGCAAGGCAGTTGAATTCAAAAGTCAAATTACCCCCTTTCTATTTGTTAGCTGCTGTCAGTGGCGAATCATTGTCGATGCACTTTGAAGTACCCTGTGGATTGCACCGAATGTGTCTCCTTCAAATGTCCGATAACCTGGAAGGGCTAACTGCACGAGAATGATACTGGATATGACGGTTGTAGTTCTCATACCGATCTATGCTGTCTTGCGTCCCGTGGTTCCTTGATTTATATTGCTGAAATAGATGAATCAGTTTCAGTCTTGCTCTACGATCAATTGTTCTGCTCTCGAAAGCTATTAGTCAAGTCACCGAAGTTACCATAGTCTAGAATGGAAGTCAATACTTAACCAGGATAAAACCAACTGCTTTCTTCAGGACCGTCACCTGCAAGGGTAGAATCTGGGCACAAGAGATCAGTACCTAAATTGCAGGTATACCCCTCAGACATGTTGAATTCACGTCTCTAAAACGAGATTTTTTTCCCTATTCCTGAAGTTATCACTAAAAAGATTCCCCGTAACCAGTTTCAATACTATTTTTGCAATAACCTTTCACTTATCAACATTCATAAGTATTTTAGTCATATATGACCTTGTTGGCCAGAAGGCGAGTTCGTCAGGAATGGAAACGTTCAGTTTTTTGTTCTCAACCCGCCCTCTTTGAAATTTGTTGGTACTTAAATTCTCCCCCACACTTCACAGGCTTCTAAATCCGCGGCGCAATTTTCAGGAACTTGAAGGAGTTTCGGCAAGTTACAAAGCCCGACAATTGTTGACCATGAAATCAGTCAAAGGCCCCGGGCTCATTGTAAGATTTTACCGAATACGGAAATATGAACGGATTAGGTAAATCGAAAGGATGACGTGGCACTGCTGCAAACTTTTCAAGCGCGCTCGTGATAGCGGAGGAGATTCAGACAGGCAAGAGAACTACCGATTGGATGAACATGAGGAAAACGATCGAGATAAAGACTGGACCTTCATTCACGCGTCTGATGGACGCAGAAGTGCCGGCTATGTGAACTGAAATGTTAATCTGGAACTTAGCAATTCCAAAAGTGAATAGCCAGTTATTGAAAATTTCCACAACTGAATTAATTGGACATGCTATATCACCAACTGACTGTTGATAACAAAGCAAGCTTTCTGCGAACTGATTCACTCTCTTATGTACAATTTGATAGGATTTTTTGTCAAAAATCAAAATGTATCTGTTTTTCCAGTCATCCAAAGGACAGAAAACGCTGTTTCGTGATAGACGTTTTATGTGTATTGTCCGAATTGTATAGCACATCTTCTACCAGAAATTGGGTCCGGTCACTCCTATCTCTGTGTTGTTGTATTTCTGTTTTTGTAAGTGTTCATTATCACTCTTATTTAGTGTTTCAGTTCTTTGTTTAATGTCTGCCTAAAAATGTCCAAAATCACAGATCGTTACAAAGTTCCGTTGTCAATACGTCACTCAAAACAAAACAAGTCCTAGGGAGGGACTAATATATTTACTGATTATTTTGAGCGGTGGATTTCCATTTTTATGAAGTGAAATAGTGAAATTATACTCTAATTTAATTAAATTCTTCCACTAATCACACTTTTGATAATGTCCGTGTCTCACGTCGGACCCGGCGGTGAATTAAGTTTGTGACGCAGGCCACAGAATATATGGCCACCATTGTAGACCAGTCCAATGCGGACAATTTTCTTCAGTACTTTGGTATTTGGTTACCGTGCGGTCTTCGTCGACTGTGAACATCCACGACTTTCACTGGGTAACACCACGGAGGCTTGTGAGACCAAAGTGTTCTACGCGGAGGACATCGAATGAACAAATAGTTTTGACACGGTGATACAGAGTTCTCACTAGTCCAAATTCGTAGGTCATGGGTGAAAAGCCTGCATCTGAGAAATGCCTCAACCTCAATGGAACCATACACTATTAGAATTGAGCAACTGTCATCAGAACGGTCGCTTGTGTCTGAATTGATTATTTTGTTCTAGTTAAATTCACAGGAAAAATGACGTGTCTAACTTCAGAAACGAATCTTCATTTGAATTTTAAAGAAGACTACCGCTGATTTGTAAAACGTCAAAGGTAACCTCTCAGTTAATAAACTGGCTTCAGAGTGATACTGCCACTTAGGTTACAATCCGTCATTGACACTGTCCCTATGAATACTGTATATTGAGTGAGAAAACCTATATTGGATAATTATCAGTCCAAAATTTGTCAAAACTTATTTAAAGAGACGACATATTGCTCCTTATTACACAGTCATGCAAGACGCATGCTTTTCTGAACAGGATGAATGCCTCAATGGTTGTTCAAACTGGTTTCGTTCGCAGCTCAGCTTGATAGATTTTATGGACTCTTGGTCGCTGAGTTTGGTGTTAAGGGTTGTAAGCGTTCAACCAACAGTCACGATTAGATCATTACTGTGCACTGATGTTATCATCTTGGCTCATGATGAAAAGGTTTCGATCTATAAGCCAGGTTCGACAAACATATAGTGATAGAACTGATGAATGCTTACACAAGGATGTTTCATGCGTGCTTTGTATGCCCAGAAGACAGAATACTGTTCCAATATCTAAAACAATGAAGTTCGTGTGAAACGGGTAAACTTCGTGGAACTTTCTAAAATAGGCCACAATCGATCTCTAATGCCAGTTCGACATATCTGACAGGACACAACTGTCGGATGGGGAAAATGAGAATTCTAAGCTTTACCTACCATGCAATGGGTAGAACCTGAAACTCCTTGGAACTCATAGTGCGACAGAAAGCGTTATTCTTTCTTTCACAACAGATTACCACTTTTCCAGATAGACAGAAGTGGAGATACTTACTTTCATCAAATCAAGGCCCGTAATTTTTCATTCAAATGAAAAATCGATTCACATCTGAAGTTTACGAGGGTCCAAAAAATTTAAAGTCCTCTGCTTAAGTCGAAACAAAATCAATATAATGATTCACTGGTCAGTGGTCACATTTCATCTCTACCTCTTTCTCTCCCTCTCGCTTTCTCTTGGAAAAACCTATCATTATCCAGCGTTGTACTCATTCTATCCACTTTTTAATTCTTACAAATCCATCAACGAACAGAATGTATATAAAAAGCACTACTGAGGTAAGCTCGACTTTCTAGGAATTCCCCATTGGGTTTGGCCTGAAATTCTCAGAAGTTTGAGTAGATTTAATCTAATTGGAATAATTAGCATAGTAGACCATCCTATTTCCGTATTTGTGAAAAACAGTAAACCTTTAAGAACTGTTTACACGGATAGAAGGGAAAACTTTTCCCATGAATAGCATTTGGTCTATTATAGTGGACAAAAGTGAATGAATTCCTTTTCTGACAGTGTACAAACATTTGCATTTAGTTATGTGTGGTGGAAACGACCACCAACACGGCCGGATGATCGTGACAGTGGTCAGCTAGTCTAACAGTTTTATTTCACGCTTACGAATCAGTGCTATGGAAGGGGTATACACCGTTGGTAGTAAACGCCCTCCGCATTATTGGGGAAAGCCGGCAACCTGACCCTGAGACTTGGAGTGGAGGACCACATACGGTCCCAAATAATCGGGTCTGCTAACGAGCCGGACGACAGTGGATTACTCTATCTAGCACCACAGTAACGGGTGATAGATGGATTTCAAACCTCGGATCTTCGAGGTGGTAAACGTACACCCTAAACCAGTCGATCACCACCGGCGTACATGAAAAAAATGGTTAAGCAGATAAGGGTGGCAGTAAGCAGTGTTTCAAAGTTATTTATTTCGTTTCAATGCGGAGAATCCTAATCTTCGATCGTCTGACCTTGGACATTCACCAAAAATCAGCCGGTTAGGCATTTACAAAATACAGTTTGCTTATTTTCTGTTCTCGGGGGCACCTGTTTATGACCATTTATGGATACATTCTATTGTTATTAATAATGGCGCGAGTTTAAACGTGAGATTCGTCCAACGCTGGTAAAGCTAAATCAGTCCAGCACTCCGAATTAAAGTGCCGACATTTCTACGATGGTTTCTAAAGCCTGCCATCTGCGAGTGACTTGATTCGTGGAAATAACCCAGTACCTCGGGGTCAATTCGGCTTTGGTTTTATCGGTAAGAAAAGTAAGCCGCCACTTATTGGTTATGGTTTTATATCATCCATGTGTAGTTAACTTCGAAGGTACTACTGAAACACAATATCCGAAGCTCTGTATTAGTTTGCCGTCCAGTTTTAGGCAATAGTGATTGATGATACGAAATATTTTCATCGTTCTGTGATGCGGTATAAGTGGTATATTAAGTTGTACCGATTGTGGTCGTTGTTCATTAGGTATCTATTTTTTATAGTTCTTTCCCTCAGTGAACTGTGATTTTCATTGCCCAATATTTGCGAAAGGTATTGCACATTTTATGCGGAATTTCTCCGCAATATCCGTCGGAAAGTTCCCAACTTCTGTTGTACTGATTCCAAAATGCAGTAATTGGTTTGTTGTTCACATTTTCCCATCCATACGACCTGCTACATCCTACGGTCACTGATGGGTCACCCATGAAAACCGTGGAAGCAAAGTGCATCTATTTATTCCTGTTGAAAATCAGCAGCAACACATTGATCGTCAAAATGAATCATATAAGTTAATTGAAATGATTAAATCGCGGAATATATCGTCGTCAAAGGATTGTCATCCTTTAGCTGCTGGTTGGGACAGAATGACAAACGAGTAAAATCGAACAGATTATACGGAAATGGACAGTCTTCGGGAGACTATTTTTGTTTACCTCACCACGAAGTCAGAGTGAAATTTTCCTCAATTAATTATTCACCACGATTAAGAACAGTAGTCGTAACGTTATAATGCGAATAGTTGAAAATAAATATGCCATGCAAAAATTATTAGTTATGGTCCTTTTTACGGTTAAGAACTTGTCGTGGGACCGAGTATTGGAATGAAAATGAGAATTTAAAGGTAATCTGATGGAGATATTGATTGATCCTCTGAACTTATAGTTAGCAAAAGCAGTGACGGAGATAATTTCAGAATCTACTTGACTTTTTCCCCTTTAGGTCAAAATATATATGTCTGCCTTCTAAAGGGGATACTTCAGTGGACATTGCACATCGTCCTCTATCCCAGTTACACAACCGAACATGTTACGTGATGGAGCCCTAAATGTTTTTTCCGCTGAAACCAGTTTTACGCTCACGACATCAGGGATAAAATGATAGGTTCTACAGCTTCTTTCTGTGTATACGTATTCATTGATTTCTGTAAATTTGCTTCATACTGGCCTTCATTATCAGGTATACGTGAACCTTTTGGCGAGCACTTTTCATCACAAAACCCTACACGTGCATCGAAATGTCAACTGGACCTCACTCAGTCATGTACCTTTCGTCCAACCAGAAATTGGCAGTCACTGTTCATGGTTGGAATGTTGGCTTCATATCAATAGGTATTTTTACTTGTATTATTCCAGTCCGATTTGCCCTAATGTCGTAGCCCATGCACTGGAACAACTGTCCCGTAAGTAGAACTTGGACGGTTTGTTTCCAGCTCGCTTTTTCTGGACTTCTGCACGTGAGGAAGGCAAGAGAATTTTCCATTACATAAATCATATTAAATATTGTATTTAAAAAGCAAAACATTGCTTCAGGTGGCAAAGCTTGAAGATTTTTTCCCATTTCATTTGAAGATTCAGTAAAAGATGATCTAACTATGACATTTATCACAAAAGGAACTGTTGTATAAAAGCAGTAATCAGGTGTGCTCAATAAATTCACTGTGGACATTCAAACTGAACAAAATGCTTGATTTCAGTTTCATGAACGATTCTGATTCCGAATCTTTAGACCGAACTGGATCGACACCGATTTGAAGTGTGACTGCCATCGAATGAGCATAAAACCGTGTTGCTGATTGGTTGTATCAAATGATTCAAATTGATGACTGGAGTTTCTGAAAATACGTGGAACCCCGGGTGATCGAATAAAGGCCAACTTTTTATATGATTTTCTTCTTCATCAGTTATGAAAGCGGTTCAACTAAGGCGAGTTGCTATTTTTTGCTTATACCCAGAACTTTATCTTGATCAAGATCGTCCAGGCAGAGAACGAGTAATTTAGAGTGTTTATCTGTCCCTCGAAAGGTCAGACGTTCAAATGTCGTCACCGCCCGTCACTTTGGTGCTAGACGGTATTCCCTCTTTCGCCTGGCTTGTTACTACACCTGACTTGCTGAGACTGTGTGTCTCTTTTATGTACGCAAAATCTCCAGGTCTTTCGGTCAGTTATCTCAGCTAGTGCAATGGGCTTTCACGACTATGGAGTATACGCCTGTCAATGCGAAAGTAAACAATAAAACAAATCTCAAACTATTTTCAGCCTGTATTTTTGCCCAGGTATAACACATATCCCAACTATTTCTATCATATAAACCATTCACAGCAAAAATGTCCTTGCTGGCCAAATTACGGTGATTGGATATTTACCATATTCCAGCATCGTTGACAGTTGGGTGCACTGTCATTCTGTTTACCTGAAGTTATCCACAAATGTTTGCCACCAGAAATTTTCCCGGCTGCATTCAAATCCGAGTCAGGAATCGGTACATATGAATTGCTTCTGATGATTCCGTTGACAATAACGGATTAGATTTACGACAGCTGTATGGCATTTGTGATTTTCATTTCTGTAATCTATACTGTATATTGAACAGGAACAGGAAGTTATTTAGGGAAACTACAAACAAGTGTTTGGAGTTGAGACAAAGCAAACTGATGAAGCAGTTCGGATCACGTGTGAAATACGCTTGAATTCCCATATCAATTCCCATGCAGCAAGGCACGTTAGTACGTATACATGAATGCACGAAAGATTTCCTCAGAGAGCATCAGAGTGATTTCAAAAAGTGTCGTCTCTTCTTGATTAAGAGATGACATGAAGATCGAGTGAATAGAAATGTCCTCTTCAATTTACTTTGTCTCTCGCGCTATGATAAAACGGTGAAGAATATACTGGTTTGATTTTAATTATGGATCCAATTCCAGCCCCAGAGGTGTTACTTCACCAGTGTTCATGACATTCAAATTTAATTCAGTGTACAGATGTGCTGATTTCCTTCAATCTATTTTATAATCACGTCAAGACTAAAACAGCCATTTGAAACACAGCTCACAGTTAGGTATTGGCCACTGTTAAAAGGCTTTGGAAATTTTTACAAAGGTAAACCGGCCAAATACGTCATTGGGTCAGTATTCGCTTTTGCCTAGAATGTGATATTTTGGGCTAGTTAAAACCACTCTTCTCGTCAGAAAACGACCAGTTTCCGACTGTAGGGAGCAGCCAAAGAGTGGACACAGTTTGCTTTAGCTCTTATAGGTCTCCATTTCGAAAGCTTCCTACAGCAGACCACCTGCCAATTCACCGCTGATTACAGTGATTCAAAGTGATGAGTTTGAGAAGGAAAATCAGAAAAATAGTTTGCACGAAGGAGGTGAATCTCTTGTTCATTTGGCCCCACGCTGCTGATCAAACTTTTGTCCCCACCCCCGGGATTTCCGGACTACATGAGAAGCACATTGGCTGCATCCGTAGAGCGAGACAGGTTACTTTCTGTATCACTCGACTGTACAGGACACTCATCCGACTTAATATGTCTTTGATTTTCATGAGATAATCCAATAAGAAAGACAATTTGATTTTCCAGTTCACATTACTGTAGGATAAGGCTTTCAGGAACTACAATTGATCGTGAGAGACATAACCTTGAAGGGTTACCCGCTGCATGACAACGGTGCGGGGATAAAATTCTATTAAGTTTTCACGGAAAGATTTATCAATTCGCTCGAGTCTTTTGTCAGTGAGTTTTTCTGTGGCTCTGAGTGTCTTCTATGCAAATATAACTCCAAGCTTTAGCGCACAGTTACAAATACCTTCCTAGCAAAATGATGGAATTACTGAGCTTCTGTTTTGAAATGTCTGATTTGGGTAGATGATAAATCAGGCCCGGAGAAAACATGCTCACATCACCACAGATACGACGGTTTTTTCTCAAGGATAAACACAGCCTCACATTCGTAAACGATATAATTCAGACTGCTCAACAGAATGATCCATTTCAGAAATACCAAACACTCCGGTGTGACCTCTTGGTACTGTTTATATAGAACGTAGGTGGTACTGAAGTTTGGACTAAGTCTGCTTGTGGTTACGGATCCTTCCGGAACCAACACATTCTTGCAACTTCTTCATTTCAATATCTGTTGATTTTGACGAGCACCTTTTCAAAAACAATATTCAAACCTCCAAATCTATTGTTCATAGTGGACCTGGACCGAAGATATGCTGAAATATATCAACTACAACTGCACAACTCATGAATCACCTTATGAAAACTTTTGCAGCATCTCTGCATATTTCCTCTGATCAACTCTCCACTGTTTAAATATATAGGGTTATGGAAAAATAAATAAAATAATAAATGAATACAGTATTTCATTTTATCTGGATGAAAATCTTCCTGATAATTTCAGTGTAAAACGAATGCCCTCCTGATCGCTCATCAGTCGGTGTATTCCAATAATTGATTGCCGTCGCATCTGAATACCTTAGTAGTGCAGTGTTATTTGCACTAGAGAAGGTGTTGTTCAAATTGGAGTACCATCGCGTTTTCGAATAAACCTCTGCCGTACGCACAAAGTCGCAACCTGACACAAATTTTTCGTATGACACTGTCATTTTTTGACAAAAAAATACAGAGATGCTCCATGGTAACTTTCTTTTCAGTTTTGGCGGTTCGATAAGAATGGAAGACGAAAAATGAAGAATGATAACAAGTGCTGTAAATTACTTTTTGTAATTTGTATTTTTGACGACATCTTCGCTTGTCTCACTCGTGAGTAGCGTGTATATGCGTCATGAACCTCGAATACTTGTGATCCAATTCTCTGTTTTTACTGTACTGACACAGTTCAGATTTACCCCTTTCCGACGTATGGTGCGTGAACATTTACGTTATGTTCCCGACTCGATTGTTCTATGATTGTACATTCCCCTTGTAAGAAAATTTTGCAGAACGTTTCACTTACGCTTCTTGACCCACTGTCTGTACCGCAACCGTGCTGCGCTACAGTTTCGCATGACTCCTTGCTGAGTGGACCGTTTATGACCGCGCTGTCCCGATTTATCGGATAACTTTCTGTACTGTTGCCCTTGGTTGCTCACCTGGCTGTAAGTCATTGCATTTATGTATTTTTATGTATTGCATTGTTTAGAACCACGAAATTACGATAAACACGGTTATACAATTGGAATTTGTTCTGCTGCCCGTAGCCGTGTACAGCCCATATCGTGCGTAAAGCTAGTGAGACCACGTTTTCTGCTATATTGAAAGTTCAAGTAATCGGGATAGTTTCTACAGTTAGCCAGTAACCAATATTTGTCTGAAATGGAGTCAATTACGTCCATTATACAGTCTTCTAATGATGAATTGCCTGGTTTTCGGAAAAACTGCTGGGAGGCTCAGTCAGCAAATCGCATGGAGGCTCATCCATTAAATCGCATGGAGGCTTATTCAGTTAACCGCATGGAGGCTTATTCAGCAAACCGCATGGAGGCTCATCCAGCAAAACGCATGGAGGCTTATTCAGCAAACCGCATGGAGGCTCATTCAGCAAACCGCAGGGAGGCTCAGTCAGCAAACCGCAGAGAGGCTCGTTCAGCAAACTGCAGAGAGGCTCAGTCAGCAAATGGCTCAACCTCCAGAGCAAAGCTACAACGTGAACTGCGACTGGCTAGGTTGAAGCTCAAGCAATTAGAGCTGGAGGCCGAGGCTGCCAAACGCATAAGTGAAATCAAGGATGAAATCGTCAAAGAGTTATCCGACTATAATTGCAGTTTTGGATCTGAGCCTTTACTGCCACCTACGCCACCTCCCGGTGAAAGGCTGAAAATTGTTCACGATTATGTCATGTCCTTACCAGGGTCGAAGACGAGGCAGGAAGACCAAATTACACTGAATGGACCGTGAATACGTGTTCTGCCCGCTAAATCCAGGGAATTCGACCGCGTCAGCGAGACCGCCGGGTTGTTTCAAGCTTGTATGAGCCTGCCTGCTCGCCGATCAGTCACATTCGATGGAAATCCCATGGATTTCATTGGTTTCATGAGAAATTTCCAGTCTACGGTCGCCAGGTTCAATAACGGCCCCGCCTACCTCCTCGATTACTTGATTTCGGCTTGCGAGGGGGAACCAGCTGAAGCCATACGGTGGTGCACGGTCCTTAAGCCGCAGGAAGGTTACGACGAAGCCATACGCATACTAGAACGCCGGTTCGGCAGGCCTCACGTGATTGCCAGAAAATGTATCGATGATCTGAGTGACGGCTCCGTGCTGGAGCAAACTGTAACCAAGGCGCGCACTGTATCCCTTGCATTAACTTCGCTAGAAGGTCAGGAAGTCATCTAAGTCCGCCAAGCACGGGCGGTAGAAAACTTGCCTAAACTGAGACCACTCAACCTAAAGCAAGATTCAGAAGGTTGGGGTCATCTTCAAGAAGTCCCGATGCCAGCCATTGATGACTACGACATCCGTATTCTCATTGGTGCCGACGTTCCAAAGGCACATTGGGTGCTACAACAACGAACGGGCAGTCCGAATGATCCTTATGGCATGAGAGGACCTCTAGGATGGGCAATATTAGTACCAACTTCGTGCCAACGTCCTAGTAACGCGAGGGCTAATATTAGTCATGTCGTGACCACTGAAATGGACATGAGCTTGGAGCGTGTGTTCAACTTTGAGTTCGTGGAGGCGGATTGCATCAAACAGAGTAGGTCAGAAGAAGATAAAACAGCTTTACGTAATATGACCGCCTCAATGCGTTGGGTCAACGGCCACTATGAAATGGCCCTACCATGGGAGCCTGGTGGGCCATGCTTGCCGGATAATAAGGATGTTGCACCGAAGAGACCGCTGTTTCTCAAGAAGCGATTCGAAAGTGACCATGACCTTAAAGAAAAATCCGCAGCCACGGCCAACGAGTACATTACGAAAGGCTACGCTGAGATTGTATCCGGCTCAGAACAGAACTTGACTGGCCCGCATGTATTGTATCTTGCGCACCATGGAGTGTACAAGCACGGAGATCAAGCGAAGGTTAGAGTTGTATTCGATTGTGCTGCAGAATGCAACAAAACGTCCCTGAATAAGCAACTACTGACGGGACCAGACCTCGTCAAAGGTCTATGTGGGGTTCTTCCGAGGTTCCGGGAGTATCGGTACACTCTGGTTGCAGATACTGAAGCCATGTTTCACCAAGTAAAGGTATCGTGGAAAGCACCACCATTGGACGCGACGGTCGAACAAGAGAAATCATGGTACGCACTGCTAACGGCATTCACTGACGAGATCTACGACAACCGTGCTTGCTGGAAGGTGACGCTTCAATTACGAATATGGCTGGTGAGGTTCCCTGACCTGGGGGCAGTGTAAATTACTTTTTGTAATTTGTATTTTTGACGACATCTTCGCTTGTCTCACTCGTGAGTAGCGTGTATATGCGTCATGAACCTCGAATACTTGTGATCCAATTCTCTGTTTTTACTGTACTGACACAGTTCAGATTTACCCCTTTCCGACGTATGGTGCGTGAACATTTACGTTATGTTCCCGACTCGATTGTTCTATGATTGTACATTCCCCTTGTAAGAAAATTTTGCAGAACGTTTCACTTACGCTTCTTGACCCACTGTCTGTACCGCAACCGTGCTGCGCTACAGTTTCGCATGACTCCTTGCTGAGTGGACCGTTTATGACCGCGCTGTCCCGATTTATCGGATAACTTTCTGTACTGTTGCCCTTGGTTGCTCACCTGGCTGTAAGTCATTGCATTTATGTATTTTTATGTATTGCATTGTTTAGAACCACGAAATTACGATAAACACGGTTATACAATTGGAATTTGTTCTGCTGCCCGTAGCCGTGTACAGCCCATATCGTGCGTAAAGCTAGTGAGACCACGTTTTCTGCTATATTGAAAGTTCAAGTAATCGGGATAGTTTCTACAGTTAGCCAGTAACCAATATTTGTCTGAAATGGAGTCAATTACGTCCATTATACAGTCTTCTAATGATGAATTGCCTGGTTTTCGGAAAAACTGCTGGGAGGCTCAGTCAGCAAATCGCATGGAGGCTCATCCATTAAATCGCATGGAGGCTTATTCAGTTAACCGCATGGAGGCTCATTCAGTTAACCGCATGGAGGCTCATTCAGCAAACCGCATGGTGCTTCATTCAGTAAACCGCATGGAGGCTCATCCAGCAAACCACATGGAGGCTCATTCAGTTAACCGCATGGAGGCTCATTCAGCAAAGCGCATGGAGGCTCATTCAGTAAACCGCAAGGAGGCTCATCCAGCAAACCGCATGGAGGCTTATTCAGCAAACCGCATGGAGGCTCATCCAGCAAAACGCATGGAGGCTTATTCAGCAAACCGCATGGAGGCTCATTCAGCAAACCGCAGGGAGGCTCAGTCAGCAAACCGCAGAGAGGCTCGTTCAGCAAACTGCAGAGAGGCTCAGTCAGCAAATGGCTCAACCTCCAGAGCAAAGCTACAACGTGAACTGCGACTGGCTAGGTTGAAGCTCAAGCAATTAGAGCTGGAGGCCGAGGCTGCCAAACGCATAAGTGAAATCAAGGATGAAATCGTCAAAGAGTTATCCGACTATAATTGCAGTTTTGGATCTGAGCCTTTACTGCCACCTACGCCACCTCCCGGTGAAAGGCTGAAAATTGTTCACGATTATGTCATGTCCTTACCAGGGTCGAAGACGAGGCAGGAAGACCAAATTACACTGAATGGACCGTGAATACGTGTTCTGCCCGCTAAATCCAGGGAATTCGACCGCGTCAGCGAGACCGCCGGGTTGTTTCAAGCTTGTATGAGCCTGCCTGCTCGCCGATCAGTCACATTCGATGGAAATCCCATGGATTTCATTGGTTTCATGAGAAATTTCCAGTCTACGGTCGCCAGGTTCAATAACGGCCCCGCCTACCTCCTCGATTACTTGATTTCGGCTTGCGAGGGGGAACCAGCTGAAGCCATACGGTGGTGCACGGTCCTTAAGCCGCAGGAAGGTTACGACGAAGCCATACGCATACTAGAACGCCGGTTCGGCAGGCCTCACGTGATTGCCAGAAAATGTATCGATGATCTGAGTGACGGCTCCGTGCTGGAGCAAACTGTAACCAAGGCGCGCACTGTATCCCTTGCATTAACTTCGCTAGAAGGTCAGGAAGTCATCTAAGTCCGCCAAGCACGGGCGGTAGAAAACTTGCCTAAACTGAGACCACTCAACCTAAAGCAAGATTCAGAAGGTTGGGGTCATCTTCAAGAAGTTCCGATGCCAGCCATTGATGACTACGACATCCGTATTCTCATTGGTGCCGACGTTCCAAAGGCACATTGGGTGCTACAACAACGAACGGGCAGTCCGAATGATCCTTATGGCATGAGAGGACCTCTAGGATGGGCAATATTAGTACCAACTTCGTGCCAACGTCCTAGTAACGCGAGGGCTAATATTAGTCATGTCGTGACCACTGAAATGGACATGAGCTTGGAGCGTGTGTTCAACTTTGAGTTCGTGGAGGCGGATTGCATCAAACAGAGTAGGTCAGAAGAAGATAAAACAGCTTTACGTAATATGACCGCCTCAATGCGTTGGGTCAACGGCCACTATGAAATGGCCCTACCATGGGAGCCTGGTGGGCCATGCTTGCCGGATAATAAGGATGTTGCACCGAAGAGACCGCTGTTTCTCAAGAAGCGATTCGAAAGTGACCATGACCTTAAAGAAAAATCCGCAGCCACGGCCAACGAGTACATTACGAAAGGCTACGCTGAGATTGTATCCGGCTCAGAACAGAACTTGACTGGCCCGCATGTATTGTATCTTGCGCACCATGGAGTGTACAAGCACGGAGATCAAGCGAAGGTTAGAGTTGTATTCGATTGTGCTGCAGAATGCAACAAAACGTCCCTGAATAAGCAACTACTGACGGGACCAGACCTCGTCAAAGGTCTATGTGGGGTTCTTCCGAGGTTCCGGGAGTATCGGTACACTCTGGTTGCAGATACTGAAGCCATGTTTCACCAAGTAAAGGTATCGTGGAAAGCACCACCATTGGACGCGACGGTCGAACAAGAGAAATCATGGTACGCACTGCTAACGGCATTCACTGACGAGATCTACGACAACCGTGCTTGCTGGAAGGTGACGCTTCAATTACGAATATGGCTGGTGAGGTTCCCTGACCTGGGGGCAGTGTAAATTACTTTTTGTAATTTGTATTTTTGACGACATCTTCGCTTGTCTCACTCGTGAGTAGCGTGTATATGCGTCATGAACCTCGAATACTTGTGATCCAATTCTCTGTTTTTACTGTACTGACACAGTTCAGATTTACCCCTTTCCGACGTATGGTGCGTGAACATTTACGTTATGTTCCCGACTCGATTGTTCTATGATTGTACATTCCCCTTGTAAGAAAATTTTGCAGAACGTTTCACTTACGCTTCTTGACCCACTGTCTGTACCGCAACCGTGCTGCGCTACAGTTTCGCATGACTCCTTGCTGAGTGGACCGTTTATGACCGCGCTGTCCCGATTTATCGGATAACTTTCTGTACTGTTGCCCTTGGTTGCTCACCTGGCTGTAAGTCATTGCATTTATGTATTTTTATGTATTGCATTGTTTAGAACCACGAAATTACGATAAACACGGTTATACAATTGGAATTTGTTCTGCTGCCCGTAGCCGTGTACAGCCCATATCGTGCGTAAAGCTAGTGAGACCACGTTTTCTGCTATATTGAAAGTTCAAGTAATCGGGATAGTTTCTACAGTTAGCCAGTAACCAATATTTGTCTGAAATGGAGTCAATTACGTCCATTATACAGTCTTCTAATGATGAATTGCCTGGTTTTCGGAAAAACTGCTGGGAGGCTCAGTCAGCAAATCGCATGGAGGCTCATCCATTAAATCGCATGGAGGCTTATTCAGTTAACCGCATGGAGGCTCATTCAGTTAACCGCATGGAGGCTCATTCAGCAAACCGCATGGTGCTTCATTCAGTAAACCGCATGGAGGCTCATCCAGCAAACCACATGGAGGCTCATTCAGTTAACCGCATGGAGGCTCATTCAGCAAAGCGCATGGAGGCTCATTCAGTAAACCGCAAGGAGGCTCATCCAGCAAACCGCATGGAGGCTTATTCAGCAAACCGCATGGAGGCTCATCCAGCAAAACGCATGGAGGCTTATTCAGCAAACCGCATGGAGGCTCATTCAGCAAACCGCAGGGAGGCTCAGTCAGCAAACCGCAGAGAGGCTCGTTCAGCAAACTGCAGAGAGGCTCAGTCAGCAAATGGCTCAACCTCCAGAGCAAAGCTACAACGTGAACTGCGACTGGCTAGGTTGAAGCTCAAGCAATTAGAGCTGGAGGCCGAGGCTGCCAAACGCATAAGTGAAATCAAGGATGAAATCGTCAAAGAGTTATCCGACTATAATTGCAGTTTTGGATCTGAGCCTTTACTGCCACCTACGCCACCTCCCGGTGAAAGGCTGAAAATTGTTCACGATTATGTCATGTCCTTACCAGGGTCGAAGACGAGGCAGGAAGACCAAATTACACTGAATGGACCGTGAATACGTGTTCTGCCCGCTAAATCCAGGGAATTCGACCGCGTCAGCGAGACCGCCGGGTTGTTTCAAGCTTGTATGAGCCTGCCTGCTCGCCGATCAGTCACATTCGATGGAAATCCCATGGATTTCATTGGTTTCATGAGAAATTTCCAGTCTACGGTCGCCAGGTTCAATAACGGCCCCGCCTACCTCCTCGATTACTTGATTTCGGCTTGCGAGGGGGAACCAGCTGAAGCCATACGGTGGTGCACGGTCCTTAAGCCGCAGGAAGGTTACGACGAAGCCATACGCATACTAGAACGCCGGTTCGGCAGGCCTCACGTGATTGCCAGAAAATGTATCGATGATCTGAGTGACGGCTCCGTGCTGGAGCAAACTGTAACCAAGGCGCGCACTGTATCCCTTGCATTAACTTCGCTAGAAGGTCAGGAAGTCATCTAAGTCCGCCAAGCACGGGCGGTAGAAAACTTGCCTAAACTGAGACCACTCAACCTAAAGCAAGATTCAGAAGGTTGGGGTCATCTTCAAGAAGTCCCGATGCCAGCCATTGATGACTACGACATCCGTATTCTCATTGGTGCCGACGTTCCAAAGGCACATTGGGTGCTACAACAACGAACGGGCAGTCCGAATGATCCTTATGGCATGAGAGGACCTCTAGGATGGGCAATATTAGTACCAACTTCGTGCCAACGTCCTAGTAACGCGAGGGCTAATATTAGTCATGTCGTGACCACTGAAATGGACATGAGCTTGGAGCGTGTGTTCAACTTTGAGTTCGTGGAGGCGGATTGCATCAAACAGAGTAGGTCAGAAGAAGATAAAACAGCTTTACGTAATATGACCGCCTCAATGCGTTGGGTCAACGGCCACTATGAAATGGCCCTACCATGGGAGCCTGGTGGGCCATGCTTGCCGGATAATAAGGATGTTGCACCGAAGAGACCGCTGTTTCTCAAGAAGCGATTCGAAAGTGACCATGACCTTAAAGAAAAATCCGCAGCCACGGCCAACGAGTACATTACGAAAGGCTACGCTGAGATTGTATCCGGCTCAGAACAGAACTTGACTGGCCCGCATGTATTGTATCTTGCGCACCATGGAGTGTACAAGCACGGAGATCAAGCGAAGGTTAGAGTTGTATTCGATTGTGCTGCAGAATGCAACAAAACGTCCCTGAATAAGCAACTACTGACGGGACCAGACCTCGTCAAAGGTCTATGTGGGGTTCTTCCGAGGTTCCGGGAGTATCGGTACACTCTGGTTGCAGATACTGAAGCCATGTTTCACCAAGTAAAGGTATCGTGGAAAGCACCACCATTGGACGCGACGGTCGAACAAGAGAAATCATGGTACGCACTGCTAACGGCATTCACTGACGAGATCTACGACAACCGTGCTTGCTGGAAGGTGACGCTTCAATTACGAATATGGCTGGTGAGGTTCCCTGACCTGGGGGCAGTGTAAATTACTTTTTGTAATTTGTATTTTTGACGACATCTTCGCTTGTCTCACTCGTGAGTAGCGTGTATATGCGTCATGAACCTCGAATACTTGTGATCCAATTCTCTGTTTTTACTGTACTGACACAGTTCAGATTTACCCCTTTCCGACGTATGGTGCGTGAACATTTACGTTATGTTCCCGACTCGATTGTTCTATGATTGTACATTCCCCTTGTAAGAAAATTTTGCAGAACGTTTCACTTACGCTTCTTGACCCACTGTCTGTACCGCAACCGTGCTGCGCTACAGTTTCGCATGACTCCTTGCTGAGTGGACCGTTTATGACCGCGCTGTCCCGATTTATCGGATAACTTTCTGTACTGTTGCCCTTGGTTGCTCACCTGGCTGTAAGTCATTGCATTTATGTATTTTTATGTATTGCATTGTTTAGAACCACGAAATTACGATAAACACGGTTATACAATTGGAATTTGTTCTGCTGCCCGTAGCCGTGTACAGCCCATATCGTGCGTAAAGCTAGTGAGACCACGTTTTCTGCTATATTGAAAGTTCAAGTAATCGGGATAGTTTCTACAAGTGCTGATACACAAAAATGCTGTATAATGCGAATAGCATAAACTGACTAACGGTTTGTCAGCAATTCCAGGAAACTGATACCGAAATGTTCACATACACAGTTAGTTCTCCGAAATAATTCAATGTAGCTGCATACCACCAACGGTCACACGGCCACCCTGTCAATGTATGTGCGATAATAAATGGCATTTAAAATTATTTGAGTTTGTTTTTATTATCACAAATCTCAGAATACTCACAGAAAAAGCTGGGAGAAAGATTTGCTGTTACTACTTGCGCGTGCTTAAAAAATGTGTCTATTATTTTGATAACCGAACAAAAGGTTATGCACAATGTGATCAATAGAATATGTAAGAAAAGTGATCTGCACAAGTTGCCACAGAACTTCCTCTCCGGAATGTTGGGACTAAAATGGACAGAAAAGCTCGACATGAATGTGATTGTCATTGGTTGTCTTTGAAGTGACATGGAACCTTCATAGTTCTTCCAAAACTGGTCCTGTGGTGTAGGGTTTGAACTTCTCGAGGGTTCTGTGGGCTTGACGATTTTAATTGTGACAGTGGTGGTTGCTGTAGAGTTGAATACATCGCTACAGTCCGGACTACAAATACTAGCTGCTCTGCGTAGAGTGAAAAACAAAATAAAGTATGACATACTTACATTAAATAGGATACTCAGGTGACGGTAGTCAAGTTGAGTGGACCAGTTTTTCATATCTCAGAGGACTTTCGGCCGAATCGAAGTAAGTAAGAAAACGTGAAACGTACAAGGTATCAATAAATTTACCAGGTTTGCCTTTTTTCTTGCATCAGTGATCCTCAAAGACGTGGGAATGTGAACAAAATAAGTAGTAGTCGTTCACGTGGAAGCTTCTGCTGCAGTGTTCATGGAGTATAACAGTATTCGGTTAATAAACCAGTGATTAGACTCTATTCTCAGTGAATTATTTCAGGTCTTTCTCAGAGAACTCACCAACCTAGCTCAAACACGATTAGCTATCTTGTGCTGTTTTGGGAGTTTTTCTAGTCTCCAAAGGCGAACGTAGATGAAAGTCATTCAAGTACTTCTGTCACGCTAGAAATAAATTATCCATCAATATTGAACTACTAAAGAGCCATTGCTGAAACTGATTCCGCTATTGCAAACGTGTATACCCATTGGTTAGTTAAGTTCATGGCTATTATATGAGTTTTCTCATGTAAGTCATAACCTAGTGCATCATCCAGCAGCAAAGAAATCTTCCAGGAAAAAGTCTGACCAGACCGTTTGGAAAAATCTTTCCTTTTCGCCGGTAAATTCTACAATGTTTATTGTGTATTAGATAAAGATCCACTAACAAGGTGGATCACGATTTAATCCAGCTCCTTTTTAACGGCACAGTAACTTTTCCAACCTCGTAGTCATTTGAAAGGGCGTTCTTTGACATTTCTTATCATGAGTCTCTTCCTTCTAGACGCACTGGGGCTCACCACAGGTATAACAGTAAATAAAATTCCTATACAATTATCAACTCATTCTGAACTTATTCGTTCTAACCGCACCTTTCAATATTTGTTTGGTATATAGTATGTCTCTAGATCGGCCACGGAGGACACAGCTTAATTCTCTTCACCGTTCATTGCAACGGCTTACAGAACTCTATAGAGAAACTTTTCTATGGATATATCCATTGCATCAAGAAACAGAAAATACCGATATCCAGTATGTATGTTTTCGTGTCCATAAAACTACATTTTTTATATCATCAGGTGTAAGGTGAGTACTCCAAACACAACGTATTATTTGCGGAAAGATTGCCATCGATATCGACTTGTAAAACACGTACCCTTTGCGTTATCAGAACTTCACCTCTCTACTATTTCTGCCCCGAGTGCAACCAGCTCCGATCATAACAGAAACAAAAATTGGAGGTTGGACGGATGACGTCAAAATGACCTCTAGATGAGCGTTATGCGTTCTAAATATCCCGACAGTTTTCCCATGAAACTAAAGCAAACCACGAAATTACTGTTCAAGCACGAGTTAAGGTAGTATTGTTTTGAATAGCTTTTACTGTTCTTGTTTATTTTGCTATGCGGATACGAGCGATGCTCCAGCAAAAAGAACTGGACCTGACACAACCAGCACTTATCCATCAATGAGGAAAACCACCTGTGGTAAATTTTACACTATTGTTTGAAAAAGTCCTGATACGGGGCTATGTACTAAAAGTTGACTCTCAAGTTAAATACCTTTGATCGTCACAACCAAGGTAGACTAATTTCAGAATACCGAGCAAAAAATAGCAGGGCAAACGTAATCAATATAGCCTGATACGGAACATCATATTTCCAACAAAATCAGCCACGGAAAACTAATTGCGAAGAAAACAGGATTCCATTGGAATCTCGACGACACCTGCCGATCAGATGAAAGCTCTAATCCCAGTCAACGTGACCTTGCTTTATGATCGAATGGTTGCCAGTAGAGGCTAGTCCCGCTGATTTCCGGCAGTCGAGTATCGTTTAAATAACCAACTTGGTAGATACCGCATTGGGAGTTTCCTATTTCGTTTAGTTCATGACAATTGGCAGTGCCTAACTGCACAACGGAAACTTTGTTCGGCCGGCATGAGTGGCTCCGAATCTAAAACCCAATACAGAGATTTCACAACGAAATTAACAATCCAGAGAGGAGGGGAAATGCTGCCGTCCGGTTTCCAAGTTTCGGAGTTGCTCCGTAAAGAGGAGAAGAATTAGGGCGAAGAATTCTTTATTGTGCAGAGGCTTCTTGCTTGGCTGAAACGAATAAATCTGTTCGACATTTTGATAGAGAAATTAGCAACCTGTAATTTGGTCTTATATTTGTCGTCAGGTCTGCAACAAGTTGGAAGAGAACTGTTAGACAATGTAATTTAGTCTGTTCGGCCTCCTGAAGTTGCACGGTTTAGTCATATTTTCTTGATAGTGCTATCAGTTGAACAAATGCTTTGGATGAGCACGGGTAAGTAAGCAAAGCTTATGGCAGTGTTACCTCGAGGAATGCATATGTACCTTGCTAATTCTATTTAGGCCCCTAACATAACAATTTTTGATTTCCTTTCCAAATGCTTTTCACCGGTCTCTGGTGCACATGGGTCATGCTTTCCAGCATGTTGATGATCCTTTTCGAGGTAGTTAATTTGACCTCTCCGGCAATGTACTTTCGGTCTAATTCGGAATGCGGTCATCACTTGGCTGACCTACTTGTTAAGCGTTGATAACATAGACACTATACACAAACACACACATACACCGGTGGTGATCGAGTAGCTTATAGAACTGGCTTACCACCGCGGAGATCAGAGGTTCGAGGGCTGAATTACCGGTTATTTTGGTGGTAGAGAGTCCGGATCGTTACCACACCTGACATTCTGGGTGCTTTTGCCGCTCTCCACTCTAACTCTCAGAATCTGGTTGCTGGTTATCTCAACTAGTACAGAGTTCCTTTAAGCCTTTGGGTACACCCCTTCCATTGCACTCATGCGCATGTATATAATGAAAAAACACCAATAACTCTCCTGGCGGAACACGAACCCTCTGTTCTCTGCAAGTTTATGTTGAGTGCACCCGACTTCCCTCATTTGAATAGTTTTCTTTTTGAGTAACGTGAAGCTGTCACGTCTGCACTCTCACTCGCATCAGTCGGTAGCCAGGCACACGCATTCTGGTCAACTGGCAGCACACCTCTTCACTGGCAAGCTGGAAAGTCGAGCGCTGTTTTATGCGTTAGAGGACACAGTCGCAGGCTGTTTATATTTGTCGCACCACAATTGTTGATACTTTTTGTCATTGTTGGCACATACTTTGGACACAACTGCTTGCTATCCAACTCCTCCGTGGTACTTCCATTAGGTGCGTTCATAATTGGCCGTCAGAATATGAGCACCGTTACCCATATAGACCGCAGTCGAGAAAAACAAATGTGTTCCCCTCAGAACCGCCTAGTGGACAAGCCTCAATTGACCTGAGGGAGTGAGCAAGTCTCATTAGCCATACTTACGATATTACTCATTTTTGTAAGTATATCTGGTTAGCCGCACGGGATGGCTAGCACAATAGTGCGCCCGAGCCCTTTAACACTTGCGTGAGAATCGGCTAGAAAACTGCTTCAGCCGGTAAATATCAAACCACAATCACTTTTTTAAGACAGAATATCAACAACACTAAGCGTAGAGAGATGTTCGGTCGACCACAAGGGTTAGCAACAAATTTGCTTCACATCGAGTGTTCGAAAGTATTTGAATTTACTCATGACACTTTGGTTTATTTTATTTCATTTTGAATTCTGTGCAAACTTTAGGTTCACATTGCAACAGTTAAAATGATAGAGTGATGATGATTAAGTGCATAAAATAAGGGTGATACATGGGAATACGACTTGATTTAGCGGGGTTCTATATGCATTTCAGTGGTAACCACATACTTGTTCAAAATTTTGTCCAGCATCCTGCCCACACAGAAGCACCTGCTTCAGACACGATTCACGTACTTTGATCAAAGTACTTTGTAATGTGTTGCGATATTCTTCCACAGTAGCCACTGCAAATTACTGTATTTATTGTGGCTGCCCACCAGATATCACCCCGCTGGGTTTTGTTTATGGGGGCACTTGAGACACGAAGTTTATTCTAAGCGGCCGCGTTCATAGTCTGACGGCCGCTTGTGAAACTACTTTAACGTCCTGTAGAATTTCCGGTGACTTGGTTTCTATCGAATTCCAGTGTTTGCTACTGGAACAATTGTCAGTAGCCAAAATCCCTCATTATCCAATGAGTAGGAGAAAATCTGGTGGAGTGGTCGTGAAAGAAGGATGAATGATATCACTTCTCACGAGTTTATGGCTGTCACACACCTCTATCAAGTGGATAAACGAGAGTGCCGAGATTCCCATAAGGTCACGTTGGCCCATAGTTCTTTGTGCTTTTATGTTCTACTTTAATGCTGCGAACAGCATTTGACACGGCAGTCATCTGACAGGTCAAGTGGCAATGTAATATTTCATCTGCAACCAATCGATTTCCATTTCCGCCTACTGCTGTGATAAAATCTGACTTTATTGATTTCATTCAATAACCCCCTATTTTATTTGGTATTTCCTCTCTGATTCCATACTTCCGCTCTACGAAACATGTTTACGTTGAGTGATGAGGAATGAGTAACAGATTATGTCATTTCGGATTGAATCGCACCAGAAAAGCAAATCAGAACTGTAGCATCTTACTGAAATTATCAAGCTGACGATCTATGTGAACCACCATTCTAACCAGCCTTAATACCGATTCTGCAATTTTTTGATGTTAAACCGATTCTTTCGTGGTATCTTTCATGACCGAGACATTTCAATATGGAAGCTCCAGACCATCGACATTTTCCTTTGAATTAAAAAATAACACATTTGTACGCCACTGGAGCACTACATATAATGATGAATGATACAAGGTATCCTGTTCAGTTCACGGCAACTATAAATTGCTAAATTACTGTATAATCCCATTTCCCAAGTTCAAGCCACAGTGCCCAAGCCTTGCCAACCCCCCTCACTGATTGTTTTTAAAACTCAATCTCCCTCAAACACACACACTTACACACAAACGTTATATTTCAACACCGATATGTTTGGTGGTCTACTTTGTCCATGTTTATCTGCTCAGAAGTACGAACTATTTTACAGCAGCTTCTGGGCTGCTTTCTGGTAGATAAGCACCGGGCTATCTGACTGGTTTGACCGAATATTAACATCAAGAGCCTAGCTAATTTGCATGGTACCAACTCGATCTGCGAAATTTGCATTGCCATTTAGAAGGCACACCTTCCGCGTCCGCGTTTTTTAACTGTCTGTACAGATGAAGAGTGTTCTAGATAAACATATATTAAGCAGTCCCTTCAATTAAGTAGCTGAGGCCGAGTTCAGTTTTACAGTAATAGCTCGCCTGATTTCATTGTGAGATTTGGTGTGCCTCAGGATTTCTCCTGCATGTTGCAACGATCTATGACCACGGTCTTCAACAATGCCTTATCATCATGTCAGAACATGTATACTGATTTGTTCTCAGATAGAAAGTATGTTACAAGCCTTTCCGAACGGTGTGAATGGTTTCGCTGAGGTGCTGGATATATATGTTCAACTTCGTAGTAGAAAATACCACTACCAGAATGAGATGGTTCAACCCAACCCTAAGGTAGCATGGGGAAAAATGAAAGAGGCTGATTAGTTCTGTTATCTAGGCGGCCGCTTTTCGTCCGTTCGGATAAAGTTTACCCAGTCGTGCAGAAAGTGTGTTTGATCATTGCCTGTCTCAGTGATCCACGTGGCATCCGATTGTCCATCAAAGTCCAGGAGTGTACCGCGGCAGTTAGGTCATTTCTTCCACAAAGCTGAGAAACTTGATGATTGTTGTCACAAGACCCAAACAAAGTGACGGGGTAAAACGCCCAGTATTTAATTAGATGAGTACTCTAAACCAGAAATACTGACTTTAGGTTCAGGCGGTTGGATCAACCGCGTAATTTCAGCGTAGCTATGGGAAGCATGTTGTGGCTGTGAACAGGTATATTTATAAGCAGTTCAGAAGACAAACATTGCGACGGGAATTCCTTTCGCGTAGGCTCATCGGTCGCGTAAGTATAGAACCAACAAGAGAAATAAATGCACATGTGCATATTTGTTTTGTTTACACCACTCTTCGAGGAGAGTAGGGCTCGATAAATGTATTTAGACGATCAGCCAGGTACACGGCCGGGTGAAGCGTATAAGACTTCTAAGATTTAGTTCACAAAATCCTTTTACCAAGAGGTTGGGATGGACAAGACAAATTATTATTCGTTAGATAAACAGCGAACTGCTTCGTCTTCCGTAAAACTGTGCCAAGCACCACCGGGTGGTCCTCACTAACTGCTACTGATTATTGTTACTCCAGACGTATTAAAAAACTTACGGCCTCTGAATTAAACTGAGTTGAGTATCTCCTTCTATTTAGCCAGGTGCACCTTATTCAGGTAACAATTGGTGACCACAAGCAAAAGAACAAATGAATTCATTTATCCGGTATTTTCGAAATATAGCTAGCAATATTCCGATGGCATTAGGGCCACAGAATTGATCGGTTTGTAGAACAGGCGACTCACGAACTGTCGCATTTTCGCTTTTCAGAACGACATTCGGAAAATGTGTACATCGTCTTACCCATGTGCAAATAGTTTAGAGGTTCGGCTATAAAAAGCAAACCAAAACATTTTGCTCGAAGATCAGAGCATGGTTTAGTCATCTCTATCTCCGTGGCGGTCACGGTGTGAACTAATTGCAATGTTGCACTTCGTACGTACACGTCCAATCAACACGCTTCCAGCTGTCTCTTGTCTAAAACATCACTCTACTACCTACACATTGCTGACCTCGTTTCGAATTGGCTGTTCCCTATTCAGATCTTCGTTCAACTTGTTTCTTATTGGTCATTATCCATGATCTTCGCAGTTATTCAGGATCAGAATACGGTTTTCCGCTTGTCACGCAGTCATTCTTCGTGTTGATCTTGCATAGGTTCGCTTACACTGGGACAAAGAGGTGGTTATCACGTGGGGACAGCGTGAAAGACAGACTAGTGAAAGATGGTTGTTGCCTGCGAGGACCCTTTGGGGGATTTTCTGCAAAATCGAATGCCTGCATTACCAAACTCTCTGACAATTTTCCTACCAAATATTAGATCAACACGAATAACTGTAAAAATTCAGCGTGGTACACAGTCAATCTTAGACTCCAAATATTGGAGGCTATGTGTAGTGCATTACCAGCCTGACGCATTACTTTTTGCTAACATCTGTTGAACGAATGACTCTGTGTGCATTCACCTTTGGTTTTTGAGTGCATGTAATTCGTTCTTCAAAAGCGATCACCATGACTGCAGCAATCTCTAGTAAAGATGCACCGAATCGCTACGGAATATTTCCTTGTAACCTAATGTAGTTGGCTGCTTTCGAATTTTTCTCGGGAAAAAAGTTTTCAAATAACTACTACCAACCGTATTCTCTGTAAAACGATGTTATCAAATAGTTAGGATTATCCGCAAATAGCCACCTTTGATGGCATTCAGTGGCATTGAAAATGGTCGACGAGTGATTTCCACATTTTTCGGCTCAGACTGTTTCAGGCCCCAGAACAAATCCCATCTGCTTGCTTCTATCAGTGTTTTCTCCCAGTTTCAATATACCTTCCTCAAGAGTCCGAAACAAGGACTCAAAATTCTACGGCACGGTCCAGTGATAAGCAATCTCGTTTTCCTAATCCCCGTTTAGGATCACTGAGAGACACATCAAATTGGGCAAGGAGAATACATTTTGGACAGTACGCAACCGTTGCATACCAATATGTTTTCGTGTCATTCCTACTTAAAACGTTTTCGAGTTTTTCTATGTCTATCTTTTTGCAGTACTACTTATAAGAGTTCTGGGGTGCTACGCTTACAAGGAACAAAGAAGGAGTACCAATTAAATTTGGCGCTAATCTCAGTGCATAAACCTTAGTATTTGTGAAGGAATTATCCGGCCGCCTTGCTTAAAGCCTTTCCGGTTTCTCCCTTCTTTTTTTGTTTTGTTATTCCTAGCTGCGTTAAAGCCTTTCTAGGATACTTCCGTTTGGGTCAGTCTACTTCGCGTCCCAACCACCTAATAGACGCACAGTCAATAGACGTTGGTTGTAGGGAACACGGTTCTATAATTGATGAACATTAGTAAATAAAGGCAAATGGACGTACAACTGAACATCTCCAAACGTACGGTGAAAACTGTCAGTGCGACTCGTGTCAAACAGTACGATCGAATGTCGAGTAGTCCCGGTTGAGGGAATCGACCCGTAACACGTTCGGAGCTGATTGGGTGTGTCAGGTGTGTGCGTGTGGTGGAATGGTCATAGGGCCAACGGTTTAGTGTGTGTGTGTGTGTGTGTGTGTGTGTGTGTGTTCCTTTTCAGTGGTCCCGTGTGAACAGTGATCACTAGTGCGAGTTCAAGTGTGGTACTCTGGGTCATCATGATATGGGGGAAACCGTGATGAATGAACGTCAGAGAGCGGTCATGAGTGTGTGCGCCTGTCACCCCATGACTCCATACCGAGACAACAAACATGAGCGTGCTTGTTTCAGCGATCACGGAGCAGAAATCGATAATCGTGCGGTGCGCGTAATGGCGTGTGAGGACAACGCATGACGGGAGCAGTGCCGTTCGTGAATGTGCGTGAGTGTATGAACCGTTAAGAAATGATCCAGCGACGTCTGTACGTGTAATGCGCTTGCGTCCGACACGAATTGTGGCTGAACCATGTGGAGAAGCTGGACCAGGGAAGTTGTTCTATTCGCATTGTTGATAGCAGGTAATTGCGGAAAGTACGGTATTTATTTAATCTTTTTCAATGAATTTCGTTGTCTATGAACAGATTTTATTCTCCGGTAACCTTCTTCCATCGGCTTTCCGACCAATGTCCGGTCTCCGAAAATCACACTTTCAGAGCTTTTCGTTGTCAGCTCTTCATACTGGCAAAGTTAAAATGACCAGATATTAACTAAAATAGGACAGTTTTGGAGAACGAATAAGGAGGCTTATAGACAAGTCAGCCATCGATAACGACTTCAGAAACTGACCTACGATCAGGTAGCTCTGAACCCACTGTTTCAAACAGCTGCTGCCTTGATTGTTCTTCATCGCACTTGACGATTGATAATTACTGTTTCTAAGTTCCAAAAATTCGGATCAAGGACCTTGATTTGTAATAACTCAGTGCTGCCCTGTTTTATACTTTCTTGGTTTCCCAAGTAGTATTCGGGCGGGGGATATATCGGTGAGTTACTACAAAGCAAACCTCTATGCTGAGCTGGCAATCGCAATCTGTAAAGATTCAGAAGCAACAACCCGTAAAACACAAACTTTTACATTGTTCGTCACGTGGACAGTAAAAGCCTCCGTTACTTATAAGTTGAACCTGATTTGTGAGGAAGTGATTCTGGTTTGGATTGTAGGAATCCCACCTACATACTGGTTCGATACATTGGACACTTAATGCTAAATTCAATACCTAGAAAACCAGAACCACAAAGGTGATGGGCAACGTTTTATCTGAAAAACAAAAACAAACCTGTCAACTAACCCAAACGACCTCAGTACAAATCATGAAAGAACGCGATTACCAAATTGAATACCAATCACAACTCTATCGATTAGATGTCAGCTGGTTGAGTCACAGCAAACCGGGTATTCCGGAAGCAGTGTTTGATAACCGGTTATGTCAATGCCTAGATAGTATTCAGCTAGTTGATATGGAAGGTGGTTACACGGAATGGAAACTTTTCTTTATCAGTAAAAACCCAGAATAATCGGGGATTTTATGCCTGTTTTATAAATCTTTTTTCGGAATAACTAGTTATGCATACATATCAAGCCCGAAATGAAATTCTGTAATTAAAGTTGCATGGTTGAAAGTCACATATGTTACCACTCAACCCACCCCAACGGATCTCCAGAGTATGTTTCTCCGCAACACTTAGAGTTCATGTGATTTTCAATCCGAAGTTTATTTCCCGTTCATATTCTCTGCCATCTTTAGTTATTCTAAAGTCCAACTAGAATAATCGGCGAGATAGCAACCTAGACAGAAGCAGTCAACGTTTTGTGGTGTGTAAGCAGGGGAGTAAAACATTATCGTGTAGTTTGCATCTCAGTGACCCAAAGTACGAATGTACACAACGGAACTTTGTACCTCCTCAAGTGTGACTAGCTCACTTCTGTCAGTGACTGAGGAGGCTCCTCAAGGCATCACTCAACTGCCGTCGTCATTTTTTTGACTGAAAAGTATTTATTATTTCACGGTATCATGCTAGTATTAGTTCCAAGCATGTTTATAACACTAATTAAACTCCTTTACATCACTGGAGTAGATATATTCTAATTTGTTTGTCCAAGCTTCGTGTGTTTCAGCTCATGATAAGTGTTGTTCTTTATACAGCGTTATGACTTCAGTTTATCTTTGTTTTTTTCCCCACAGTTCATCCAGGGCTTAACTATCAGCTTCCTGTATGACGTTAGTTCCGGAACACTGACTCCGATCAAACCTTTCATCATTCACATGGTTACAATCTTTCGATGTGTTGGAAATTCGCTTCCACTGACCAGCCCTGAGCATTTGTCCTACTCGTTGGTCCACATGAACTCCCGCTGTCCGATAGTATCTTATAAGTATTTGTATATAAGATGATTCATCATGCAGCTTGAAAGCTCAACTCACCATTGAAAACCATGGAAGCACTGTACAGCTGTTTCATCCTTGTCGGGAATCATCAGCAGTACACATCCACCGAGCCCCCACGGTGGTATTGACTGGCTAAAGAAGCCTCTGTTACAAAATGTACCTTTCTGTTCCATTTGTGAGTCAAATAACCCAACTTCACTGTCATGCTCATACTCATCAGACGTATACGACATTGCAAACATTACCGACACTCCAAAAGTTGAAGATATCCGGAAGAAGCATGCCGATCCTTTATCTAAAACCCGGGTCTAAACCAGTCTTTCGTCCAAAAAGCCCTGTTTCACATGCCGCGTTGAAATCAATAGATCAGGGACTCGAAAGATAGCATAAGGCAGGAGTAATAACACAAGTTAATTATTCCGCTTGGACCGCACCAATTGTCGTGGTTAAGAAGGCAGATGGTTCAGTTAGCGTATGTGCCGATTTCTCTACTGGACTAAATGATTGCCTAGAAACACATCAGTATCCGCTACCGACTCCGAAAGATTTGTTTTCTCCACTTAACGGAGGTGAAATATTCTCAAAGATCGATTTATCTTATGCCTGCCTTCAGGTTGAAGTGGATAGTACATACAAAGAGTTGCTGACTATCAACGCCCACTGCGGTTTGTATCAATACAATAGATTGCCATTCAGAGTAAAGTGCTCTCCGGATATATTCCAGCAGATCATTGACAATGTTGACTGATCTTCCATTCGCACTGGCCTTCATGGATGATATTTTCATTGTTAGTGAGTCTAGAGCTGAACATATGCAACATTTGAACAAAGTACTACATATGATCCGACTTTTCGGATCCAAGTTAATTACCGCGAAATGCTCATTTTTTCTCCCAAGCGTACAATTTTTCGGTTTTATCATTGATAAAAACGGACTAGGCCCAGACCCCTCCAACGTGGCACCTATTGGCCAAATACCTGCATCCAAAAACAAAATGAAATTGCAATTCTTCCTTGGCCTTGTAAACTATTACAATAACTTCATCCCAAACATGCACAGTATTAGAGCCCCATTGAACACCTTACTGAAGCGGGATTCCAAACGGCCATGGTCAAAATATTGTCAATCATCCTTTGATGAACTGAAGCGCCATTGACATCCACCCTAATTCTGACTCACTATGACCCCCATTTACCCACAATCATCACTACAGACGACTCTGAATACGGCATTGGATATGAGCTCCTACATAAATTTCTAGATGGCTCACAGAAGGCGATGTCCCATGCCTCTCGGGCGCTCACCAAAGCCGAAAGAAATTACACTCAGATACAGAAAGAGGGCATGGCGCTGGTATTAGCAGTTCAAAACTCTCATAAATTTCCTTATGGCAGACTTTCTATCTTGTGTACTGATCACAAACCACTACCAGCCATCTCTGGTACAAAAAAGGCATTCGTTTTTATACCGCAAATCGACTACAACGATGGGCAACGGTAATACTTGGTTACGACTTTGTGATTAAGTACATCCGCACAGACAGCTTCGGAAGTGCTGACGCACTATCTCGCCTAATACAAAGGAATTCAACTAGTCATCCTGATGAAGACTTGGTAATATCCTCAATTGAAGCTGATTCTGAAGTCAAGAAGGTGCTTCGCGAGTCAATCCGCAACCTGCCTGTCACGTTCACTATGATACAAAGGGAAACTAAATCAGACCTTCATCTTCACCAAATAATTCATTTTCTGCAAACTGACTGGCCTCAGAATATCGCCGATCATTAAATCTTGCAATTTTATTGTCGGAAAGATGCACTCACGATAGTAGACTGATGCCTAATGTTGTATGAAAGCATAGTGATTCCTAAGACACTAAAAACCAGAGTGCTGAGGCAATTGCATAGTGGTCATCCGGGTGTCACAAGTATGAAAGCACTAGCTCGAAGTTACACTTACTGGCCCAACATTGACAAACAGACTGAAGAGTACGTTAGATGTTGTGAAGAATGTTCAGTTGCTGCTAAAGCTTTCATCAAGGTTCGAAAACGCTCTTGGCCATTACCCGTAGGATCCTGGAAACGGGTTCACGTGGATTTTGAAGGTCCAATGAATCAACAATATTTCATTGTAATAGTTGATGCTTACTCAAAATGGCCAGAAACATTCCCCACGGAAACTATCTCTTCTTCAAGCACCATTGTCGTCTTGAGACGCCTTTTCGCTCAGTTTGGGATCCCCGAGACCCTAGTTACGGATAACGGAGCCCAATTTACCTCTATTGAGTTCATTTACTTCTGTCAGTCCGTGGCAACTGAGCACGAACGGAGTCCAGTCTACCACCCTGAATCAAACGGTCAAGCGGAATGCTTTGTAGACACACTGAAACGGGCTTTCAGAAAGTTGCAAGGAGAAAGAAGCATACAAAAGATACTCGACAACTTTCTGATGACGTACCGCTAAACTCCTGGCGCATCAGTCACAAACAATGCCTCACCAGCAGAAGCCTTCCTTGTCAGATGCATGCGAATACAGTTAGATGCCATGTAACCTACGGTCAAACCAAGTTTTTGAAACGACCACATGGAAAGGCGCTTCAACAGATATCACAGTGCAAGGCCACGCAGCTTCAGCAAAGGGGATCGTGTTCGTGTTCTCGATTTTCGTCACCCTTCAAGACGATCCATACCAGGAGTAATTGTTAGCCTATTGAGTAATGTGATATATGGCGTTCGATTAGACAATGGCATAGCCAAACGACACGTCAACCACACCAGGAAAAGTTACAATGCCGCAGCTGTAGACGAGAAGAACAAGGATACCTTGGATACCTTTGTATTACCGGTGACAGAGAAGAAAACGGCATCATCTGGGCCACCACGTTCTCACTGTTTTAACGAGCGGAGATACTCAATGTGGTCCCAGTCCCGTATTAAAATACCTTCCATTGATTCCTATAAAAAGTCATACGAGTGGGGAGGTGAACGGACGGTCAGCTGACTCAATGCGCGTGCATATACATCTACACACCGCCACACAATCCCGCGTAAGCGTACGCGTACGCTCACACGAAACAGCGTTTGTACTGTGCGGTTCTTCGCCAAATCGCAATCACCCATTCTGTATGGGTTTCCTTTTATCGATCCATTTTGTTAGACGTGCCTGTACGTCAAGCTTATGCTCATTCATGAAGAGACCTTCTTAGTGATCGGTTGTTCTGTGTCTCCTAAAAGTTGAGTTATTACACTGATATAATCTTGTCAAGATAAACATCTCTTTTCTAGATTCATTTTCCAGTTTGTCAGTTAATAATTGTGTAAACATCTACGTGGTACACGCATATTCTCCGTGATCAAAATCACAGGATTTCTAGGGAAATCCACCTTTGTAACATTTTACCCCGTTAAAACAGAGTTGCTACCGACACCTGGACTGGAACCAAAATACATTGCTTTCATTTGTCAACCGTTACTTCCTAAATCTGATGTATATCAGGTCCATGTTTTCGCACTTTGGTTCGGTGAATTATGTCACCAAACCAGACAACTTTTTGGCACAGTTTCGGTAAAACGAATATTTTCAAGAATAATCAACAACATTTGTATTGCCATGGCCGCATTTCGAGTCCCACTTTCATTTCCATCCGTTTGAATCTTCGAAGACCGTGGTGATATGCCATCCGCTTATCCTCTCTCTCCTGTCTTATCCTCTCGGAGCGTGAGAGCTGAGTGGGAGGCCTGTCTCACTTCTCCAGTTGGATTGTCACTTCAGTTCAGTTTTTTCACCCATTAATTTCGATCTTCCGAGCTCCGGTTTTGATGGCTACCTCATAGCTACACCCAGTCGGAATTGGACCGAACAGAATCAAAACTACAACTGAGCAGAAAGGTAGTTCCATGGTGAAAATCACATAGACGAAGACCGAGGCCCAATACAACCACGCCACTCATTGCGTCACCTAGCCACACCAAAGAATGCCTCCAGCGTTTCGGTAGGCAATTCTTCTGACACTCATACCTCCCCTCTAGAAACCATCACGTGTCTAAGTTCAGTGTGAAACTTTTCTAGGTCCTTTCAGCATGTCTCAGACTTCCACAGTCAGCAACGGGAGAAGATTCTAAAACTCACTCTGTTTGCTGGGGTAACACAGGTCAAAATAGCATAAACTATTCGTGTTACACTCTTGATTCGGAAACTGGATTCTGGTTTCCAACAGCCAAGGGGATGCAGAATTCGCAAAACATTCGAACAGAAATATACTCAAACTCTGAGAACCATTGGACATGGTATTTACCTGAGGCAGCCAAAGTTTCTGCGCTGCATAAAAAAGATAACCTAAATCCTGAGTCGATGGATGAGTAAATGTCACCTGGAAGCCCTAGGAGATTCATAATTGTAAAATCCAGACAAAACTTTGTTACATGCGACGACGATTCACCATGTATGCTTCTGCCAGATAATATGTATCTACTTAGGTAAAACAGTCATCCATTTTACCAAGGCCACTCCAAGTGGAGAAATAAATCACACTCCTGATTCCCATATCAGACTGTTGTGAACAATTGTACCATTTGTCAAAATAAGGTTCAAAGCCAGTGACGAAAGGGTGCTATATCATGTAGTGTAGATGTTCAACAAACCGTTGAGAGCCAGCCCGGATAGCCTTGTGGTTAAAGTGTTCGATTCACAGTCGTTCACCCCGGGTTCGAGTCCCCGTGGGGGCTCGGTGGATGTGCACTGCTGATGAGTCCCAACAAGGATGAAATGGCCGTACAGTGCTTCCATGGTTTTCAGTGGTGAGTTGAGCATTGAAGGTGCATGATGAATCATATTATGCAAAATAAGATTTGACGTGAGGCCAATACTTGGAAAGAAAAATCACTCCTACCATTGTTACATTTCTAACGTATTTATCTTAATATCTAGAAGACGTCACCAACTTCGATTTTTACTTAGAAGTGGAACTTTGCTCGCATTTTCAAAGTTGAGCAGTCTGCCGCTTGGGAAAGAACAATTCCGCTGCTCATGTGAAGCACTCATTATTTCTAGAATTAGTTTACAGGTATTTACGGATGGCCCAACCTCTTTCACAACTAGATAAGAGCCACATACTTCATCGTGTATCCGCACGACGTAGACAGACGGATAACGTGCTATCAAATCTGAATGTCATCTTAATCAACCTATCAAATTGCACATTTTAATAACAATGACGTATTTCCGGAATCTAATGAAAAGTGTGTGTCATATCAAAGAGTCGGTATTCTTTCTTGTCTTTCCCGTACAGAGTACCCTGTCTGAAACGCAGTGTGTAAAAAAGAAGCCCGTTTCATGTTCAGATGCTTACGTCTATCTTATTGAAGAATTTCCGAAAATTCTCGAAAGAATTTGTTGTTGGCAAAAATCTACCAGTGTTTTGCGATGCGTTCGACGGAAAATCAACGAGTACAGATTAGCCAAGATGGGATATACGGTGGCCAAATGTACGCACCATTGATAAGTCGGATGAGAAGGCAATGAATGTTCGCCCCAACGTAGATGAGCAATCAAACGCGCACAGTATGCCGGACCGGTGCACACAAAGAACAATTTCAAATCACAATTGGCAGTTTTTTGTAATTCACGAAATGCTTGAACCCGGACCGTATCACGAACTTCTTTGGCTGAGTGAAATACTTCCTCGTACATCAGATAGGAGATTGATACAGGAAGGAGAAAGTGGTAAACAAACGATACCAAGTAAGCTAGTCGTACAAATCCCGGAAATTCCACTTGACACGAATATAGTTCATAGCATTGATCCTCACGACGATTGGCTGAACTTTCACAAATCTGGGCTATAAGAGTTAGAACAAATGTGCCGATGAACCACAGTGTGGTCAATACTGCGCTCAACCAAAATCCCAAACTTCTCTTGACAAAAGGATAGAGTAGTTTCATGTAGTTACTCTCAGCTATATACAGATTCAGATGACTGCGAAACGTGGTAAATAACCAAAATGTGCCATGCATTTGAACCATTGAGCAGAATAGATGAACTTTTCGTCGCGGCTGAATAAACGGGAAGATCACGTTTGTGAAACATGCACAAAGATCACAAAGAGCTTGTAAAAACAAGCACAGGGTGCTTTTCGTCACACGACGACCTTCTACGATTGTCATTCGTAGAAAAAGGCAAAAGCTTATGGAGACTACCATCAAACCGTTCGCCTGAACAATCCACAATGCTTCGCCCGGTTTCGCAAGCATGTTCTGAAGACCATGTAGTCGATAGATATTCTGAACAAGGTCCGCTTTGGATTAAATAGGTAGAATCAGGTAAGCTATTCTTTCGATCCTTGAGGATTTATAATGCACGTGATTTACAAACCAATCAAACGGTAGGACATGTCTGTCACGTGACGCGGACAAGACTGCACAGGAAGATATTAAATCTGTATGCTGTTTTTGTAATTTCATCCCAAAATCTGAGAGTTTTGCAGTTACTCGTTGTGCTTCTAAGTGGCTTCCTAAGTGCGATGGAAGCCCCTACAGCCGGTGATCCAGTTAGGGAAATGTGTACGAGTGTTGGAAGCAGAAAACTGAATGGGAAGTTTCGATCTGCGTCAACCTCTTTCTTGCTCTTCACGCACAATAATTTTTAAAATTCAGAGGAACCAAGCAAATGAATTACCACTGCCCATCCCAATTTTCCATCACGTGTAATTTTGCTCCGATTTTCTCCCGATGTTTCTTTCCAACAGCTTGTGGTCGCTGAAAATGACCTTAAGTTTGCAAAAGTTTCATCATCAGTCCAGGTGACATCACCAGTGCACAGGTGAGAGTCCCTGTACTCATTTGTTTGTGTGGAATTAGTGCTCTCAGGTATGACCTCTGCATCTGAGGTGACCTTGACATTAGGAGGTAGTTAAATACGGTAACCCGGGCTTCGCCCTCTTGGGACATACTTCCAAACTAAGTCACTTTACTATTGACTTTTGCAAAACCTTCCCAATTCGCAATCTTGACCTTTCGGAGTTTATACTATCGCGGCTATTTTTCGGAGTATGGGTTCACTAAATCTTTAGGGAGTAGGACTGGTTGATATATTTGCTCGACGGATTAGGTTTTTGGCTATGGGTCGATGGTTTTTCTTGCATTACTACTGCCCTAAAGCAGTTTGTTCAGAGAATTGTTGGGTACATTTTCACCTAGAAGAATTATATTACACCCGTAGTACCCCGTAAGTGAAACTGTTTGTTCTCCTAATCCAAGGCATGGTCTGATGGTCACCTTGCTTCTTTTGGTCACACGGTAAAAGTGCAAATATTGCACATTAGGGCAAGTAATGTGCAAGCGTGCGAAAAACAAGCCCAAATCCTCGAGGGCCGTGTGGAGTGATTATACGGGTCACATGGCTGCCATCCACATCCACATCCAACACGAGATGACAAACCTCCTCGTTGCTCATTGGGTGTTCGCATTGAAAGGGGCAGTGTTTCGGAGAAATCGGTTGTCAACGGCCAATATTTACCAAGTGTTCTCAGCAAAACGAACGGCAAATCACCGTACACTTGTCACCGCAAGTAGTGACGAATGTCGTGGCAGTACCACAGTTACGACCAACAGATTTAGCAGACCGCTCAGGGACACAAATATTCAGTAGAAAGTAATCTCATTGTAAACAAGGTTTTATTGAGTAACGGACTCGAGTAAATCACAAAGACAATTAAAGATCAAATCTTTTCGAATTATTTTGTCATTTAACAAGGTAAATTTGGAAGTTATAGTATCAGTCAAAATTTCACTAGGGAATAATCCATTTTGGTGAGTATTCGGTAGAATATGGTGATAAGCTGGAAACGACTCAGGCGAAATTCTGCCTCAAAAGCTGAAAATAAAGATAAGATGAGCGACAAAACACTTCGCACACGTTTGCATCACAAAGGTAATTTAATCGTGGAACAATCAATCGAATTAATTATATACAATACTTTTTCAAAGTTTCGAAATTTGTGACAAATTTTCCTGAAGAATATGGTTGATAATAAGGTGAGAGTTTGCCCACTTGTACAAAACAATTAGTCGCATGACTGAGGAATCGTTTATCTACTATGAATAATAACTTTTGGGAACATCGATTGAAGAACAAGCTCGTTTTCAGCGATTCCTGATCATCCCAATACATTACACAATATGTCACAGTTTATTAGATAACCAAGCAGCAATGATCAGGATTAATTATCTCAAACAAAGTGTGGGTCGGACTGAACTCGAGGACGGAAGTAGGTTATCTTGCATGTTTCTAAGTTTTCGTCTGATTTGGAGCCTGTGGACAGAGGTGGAGAACACACAAATTGCTTTTGAGCACTGGATGGGCGGGGATTGTGCAAACGGATTCCAACAGCGTCTGCTATGTTCAATATGCGATATTTTGGTGATTTTGATTGCCGATCTCGAGTCTTAGGCTAGGTACGGAAAACCAAAACCACTTTTACGGTGAGATGTGAAACCACCGTACCAGTGAGTGAATTTATTGCTCCAATGGGTGATGGTGGTGAATGCTTTCAGACAAATGCCTGGTCGAGGGGCCGATATATATATCTTCCCACGGAACCAGTAAATGAATATGTACAAAATGAAAAGGTACTTTGTCTTCGAACCGAAAATCGCTACTGGTCTGGATTCGAACAGAACCCGGAGCTTGGCAGCATAGAATGTTTTATTGATGACTCCCGACTATGTCTATGCACAATCTGTGACATGTTGTCACATCTGAATGGCAATGCATGCTGGCTTTTTCCCCTTACACTTCCGTGAAATTTCCCTTCTTTCGCATCATCTAAGTCAACCGATACTGGTAGCCTTTTTGGACGAATATCCTCCGCACCATTTGACGTTCTTTCTCAGCAGAGTCCTTCAAACACAATTTGTACTCCGTGGTAAAAGCACCAAATTAAGTTCCTTTTAATCTCTGGAGGCACAAAGTTATGGAAGTGAATGTATTGCCCGTTGAAATTTGCCTTTCTGTGTGCTACCTGCTCGACTGGACCGTCTTCACGACGACATACGTGAACGTCTAGGGAAGCGGCCGTATTGCTTAGCTCTAAAGAGATTGGCGAACAAGCTCATTCCCACTTACTGGTGCTCATACCAATATGTAACTTTACATATGAACTATGGACCAAGAAGAGGAAATGATGATCCAAATCTGTCTGTGTACTCGCAAGCGTGCGTGTGAAACTGATCACAGTGTCGAATACCCTAGTGGTTGTTCGGGGAAAAATGTGAATCGAGGGGTTTAAGTATTTGCACAAACTATTTCTGAGAATGCAGTGGAGGATCATAGAGCTGAATACTCATGACTCCGGCTGTGGCTAAGATGCGACACTTTACAAAACTTCTCTGACCGCCCCGGATTTTGTAAATAGTGCAGAAAGTGTTTATCACCCATACTGAGTGGCTAGACTCAATGTCATAATTACTCCCGTGTCCAACGGAGCTGGGAAGTGTTCATAAATGCGTCCGGATAAGCTCTCTGCCATGCAGCCAATACAAATAATTCCACAGGATTGGGTGAATGTATACTCCCAGAAAAAGGGTAGACAATTTGGCATTTCATTTTTAGGGAGAGCATTGTCCTCAGTGTGTTCTTCCACATTTTTAAGGCATTTCTTTAATTTTTGGTAATTCGCTTCAGGCCGATACAGTATACTTAAAGGGTTTTGTAAAATCAGTAAATTTTTGGTGAATAATCCAATGTATTCACAGGAATTCACAAGAGCTATTACGAATTTATGTGAACACTGAACTATTTATCAGCTTTACTAATTTTACAAACCCATTACGTGAACCGTATTGGCCTGATTTGAAGTGACGCAAAGACAGATTTGCAGCCTCATTCTGTGTGCACTCATTCTCTTGTTAGTGTGGGACAATGTACCTCAGTCGCACGACCAGACGTTTATCTAGAAGCATTTGCGACCACCACCCTGCAAGTTTGGACACTGGAACAGATAAGTCACTCACTAGCGCTTTCGTTTCACACCTAGCTCAGTCCAGTCACACAGTAGACATATTCGAAGAATTTCCTGTCCTGTATAAGATCCGGGGTAGACAATCAAGACAAGCAAAGCATCGCATCCTGGCCACAGCTGAGGCTGTCGGCATCCGCCTACACAACCCCCTTCTGTGTGCTCTTAGGCTGTCCTGGCCCTCCCTCCACCCTACAACAGGCCATGGATCAGATGAGTACTGACATAATACGTGAGAAATAATCCACATCCGGTCTTGATTAAAGCCTGGATTACAATTGTTCTCTTTGCCTTATTATACCACCAGTTATCTCTATCACTCCCTATTAGTCTAACTGCTCCGTTTCCTCAACTTGTCGTACTATATTGTGAAGTACTGGCATGAGTACGTATCACCGAAAACGAGCTTGTTCAACAGTTTGTGTTCTTAAAAAGATCTGTGTTTATTATATGCTTTTCCGTAAAATGTGGCCATGGCGATATTTCGCCTTTTTAATTATGAAGTGGTTTGGCAGATTTGACAACTGTGAACAACGCGTACCTTTTGGATCATTTAAGATTCTCTACCTACCAAAAAATGAGTAACTGATTGGTTGACTGTTTCAACGACTGATTGTTCAATTGACAAGTGCAGTATAGTATGTCAGCTCCACCATGGAGGGAAACAGTAGACATTTGCCTGTGGTTGATCGCACATCTTTGTTTCACTCCAAATAAACGATATGTGAAATTTTGGAGTGTAATCACGAGTGTCCTGAAGTCTTCTGATACACATTCGAATTTACATACTGTCCCAAAAGTGGCACCATAGAGTTCATCATGCTTGGATATTATGGTTCAGAGTGAATAAGATATGAAAACCTTACCTAAGTTCGTTTATAAATTTATTCTTTAGTTCAGTGAACTGATTGATTGACAAACTAAATGACAGGCAGTTCGAATGACAGAACGACAGACTGAATCAGTCTCTCAAACAACAAATAAACAAATGGCTAAATGAACAAAATATTAAAAGTGAAGATGCCCTATGCCTCCGTTTCGGTCATTCCACCGGCAGAATCGAGACTGTCAAATCGCGTGTAAGAATAATTACCAACACGTGCCATGCTCTGGTTCATTTCCGGTGGACCACATGACTGAAGTTTGCGGAGAGATGCGACCAAAACTGTGATTAGAGCATTCTTTCATCAAATCACTCATTGCTATTTTTCTCCTTCCCATTAAACTGCCTGGTGGCTATTTTTTTCCCGTGCAAGGATGTATGGCTAACTCCATACGATTTTCCGTGGTTTCACTCTCTCTCTCTCTCTCTCTCTCTCTCTTTCTCTCTCTCTCTCTCTCTCTCTCTCTCTCTCTCACACACACACACACACACACTCTGGTAACATTCAAACAGAAGTTTGTGAAATTTGCATTGACTTTAAGAACCCAATTGCATGTTATTCAGTTTAAATTATTCTCTCAAAAACTCACCGGTCCGTATTTTACGTAACGATAAATTCGAACGATACCTCGCCTGAAAAAAGTATATCACATAGAGAGCTAAATTACACAATGACCGTGGAAATATATCTCAGAAATTGGTGTAATTGGTTCACAAACAAATTTGGTATACTGCCCTCAGAAATCATTTACAAAACTGCTGAAGCTGAGGGCCGCAATTTTATTCCGAGAGGTCAACAGCACATTACGTTTTAAAAGTAGTCAAATGGCATAGATGTTAAATGAGAATGATAATATTCATCAGAAAAAGGTAGAAAAGACAAAATTTCCGAAAGGGATTTGACCAGATTTAGGAATCTAACATCCGAAATTGAAACATTTAGCTAAGAAATAAATTTGGCTAACAAAAACAGCAACAATCAGTCCTGTTTGTATAGTTCGATCCATCACTTAACCAGGACATCAGTCCAGTGAGTGAAACAATTGAATCAACAAAGAATGAAATATATATTGAGCCTAGATTTTCCGTGTGCCTATTTCCTTTAACCTCAATTCACCGCATGTATGCACTGCCAGAGCCACGGTAAATCGCGATAGGTCAGCTGTGGTACGGTACCAGGTGACGGGAAATACCGTTCTACTGTCACCGTGAGCAGTGGTGAAGGAATTCCAAACACGATGCTTTTTCTCGGTATCTGCAACTTGTCTTCGAAGCCTAGAACGATCGCCTTACGATCAAACCGGTTTACACGAAACGCAAGCCACTCACTCTGTCTTTGTAAATCCACTAAGATTCTAGACAGGCGAACCGTGGATAATATGGAGTTTCAAAATTTCTTACTAATGCACACTTGGATGTGAAGAATGAATTTAAGATTGGTTTTTGTTGTCAGACCTGATCTAAATTAATTGGTCTAGGTCATTCATCCTCGCGTTTGATCTGATTGATCCTAACGCAGCTTCGACAGGACAAGTGGTGCACTCCAAGTGTCAATCGATACGTTACACCTAACGTCAGGGAGAACTTCGTGCGAAACCAAAGATTTCTAGTTCTAGGAAGTTTCATTAGGCTTGGTGCCCATTTATTCTCTGGTTAAATATTGGAAAGCACGGCCTGTGTGTGGATACTTTCAAATCACTCCCAATGTCATGACTAATACCAGTCAGCCTCACTCCCGTAAAGAATGACCACGGTATTCTACTGTGTGCTGTTCTTTTCCAGTCTTTTTATTAGGTAAATTAACGGCCTACTCACTGCATCACTGGCAAGATTTCTAAGTAGACCAATCTCCAACCAACCTGACTTCATCTCACATTTTGAGAATCAGTGTACTATTCAGAATTTTCCATCCCATCTTGACCTACATCGCAACAATTCCAAATGTCGTGAGTGTACTTTTCCCCCTTCTCTTCCAGCCTACGCATATGGACAGACTGGTCATCAAAACTGTCCCCGTTTCCGGAACTTGCTCGGTTAAACACCTAGGTGTTAGAATCAGTCCCAGTTTGCCGTGGCTTTCTCATTTCCTAAAGCGCGTAAAACTCAAATCAGTTATCATTTCTAATCCACATACTAAGGCAGTTTGGTAAATTCCTTCACACGTTCCGAAATTAGACTGATCTCTTTTCGTACAAATATCCATAGAATCAATGCAGAGCCCCGTTTAGTTCAGATTGTGGTTACCGGGTAGGAAAGTCGTCGTGGGAAATCGCATGAACCTCAGTAGATGAACCAATTTTTCCGGACTATTTTGAAAAAGTTTTCCAGTGACAGGTACTGATTTGCATTCTTGTTTGAATTAAATGTAAGTTTGTCAAGTTGCAACGCTAACGAAATGAGGTGGTGAAAGATCCGACTGAACTCACCATCTTTGCTGGTCAATTGACAATGATTTTTCACGAGGAGGTTCTTGATATATTCTTTCATTTTGTCGTTCACTTCCGATTGAATGAAAAAGGGGACGGTATGTCAGGAAAAGTTTCGTCAAAAAGCAAACCAATAACCTAGTGATATTTAAAAATTAAATAATAATTGTGCACAGTAAAATTCTCATCAAAACTCAAATCATATCCCCAACCGAGATTAGTAATTTATGAGTTCAATCTCATCATTCACTCCAATGTACGTCTCTCGAGGCTTCAACATGACCCCCAAAATGAATCAGATTCACGCCGAAAAAATGACTTGCTCTTGGCAAAAATAGAAAGCAAAACATTGCGGTAGCGTATCCAACAAACGAGCCTATAATTACGTTATATAGAAGATACATTCTGCCTAACTAATGGAAGCCCACACGGAAAAAACAGAGCAAACTCGCAACCAGACGGATAAAGCCATTCAATAAACATTAGAGACCAAGATAGAAAAGTGCAATGGCCTTCTTGAAAGTTGCGGTAGACAGGCGGGTCGACGGAACATTCGAACGGAAGGTACACAGAAGGCAAACGTAGAGTGGACAGTACACTAGATTTCACATTTTTGAGTCTGTAGGATAGAAAAAACCTTCTTCAGTTAGTGACCTAGCTAGTAAGAAAGATATGCTCGTAAAGCTAATGGCGGGCGAACTGAGCTTAGTTGAATACACTCGAGGAAATCGGTTTCACAGAGCGTAATCTAAAATATAGACCATTGCGGACCGAGTCAAGAAGTGGCTAAGAAGGACCTGTTCATCCGTTCGTCATTGAATGGAGATGCCTTATTGAACCCCGTCAGTAGACATTAGGTACGTGTGATCAGTGAAACACTCGACTTGGCTTGTGTGTTCCGTGTATCTGCAAGCTCATTTACTATACGAAATAGTGGTAAAATGGTGTTGCCAAAGCTGGCCGTCTCAATGGTAATCTTTTATTTTCACTGTGCGTGTAAGGCACTCGAAGTTGGAGTGAACGACAGGGGAACCTTCCCAAAGGACGTTGCCCACAGAGGCACCAGTACGGACGAACAGTGCCAATAGGAGGTGCTATTCTCGGGCAGCTGTTTGTCGCAAGAGGTCTGCATCAGTCCTTCTGCACCTGCTCTGCTCACACGTGAACTATTGGTCCACGCCCTTCAAATACTCTGGACCCAAGTTGAAGAGACCAACTCGGTGACTCAGATCCGAACCACATGACCGTCAGAAACTGTTCGTGCAGACCAGCAAGCTAGTCTAATCCCGTCCTTCTGTAAAATCTTTGCGACAGTCCGAATGACACCTGAACTTTCAAAGCAACCATTTTCAATATGATTTGTGAAGGATATAAGATGAATTATTGAAGATAGTTGTCTGCGCCCGAAAATATGTGCTGAGAAAACGATTCATCTGGAAGGAAGAATATATTTTGGAATCTGTATTCTAATCTTGTACTAAACAATTCTTCTTCACAGACAAGTTTTCTCAAACACATTCAGGTCGTAACTGTTGAACTGACAATGAAAACTGCATTTTTGAGTGGACTATAAATCCGTGAGTCTACAAACAAAAAATCCCAGCTTTTAAAACGACTTCATATGACAAGTGTCAGCTTCGGATACACAGACCACACTTTGGCTATGCTTTGAGTTTTCCAACCAGAAAAAGAATAAAGTATTACGCCTATGAAACTCACGTTTGTCTGACACTGGTTTGATAAGGAATCCTAAAGAAGCTAGAATTGAATGCGTATAAGGAAAATGAAGCTTTTCATGGTTCGAACAATTAGCCCGAAATCAAGAACTGATAGGCTGCATATATGTGATATGATCTGGTGTCATAACCTCACTACAGCCAACAAAATGTGGTGGGGGAAATCTTTTCCCTGCTACGGACCAATTTATATGGATATTTTATACTTTAGTAGTAAAGTCTAAGTGGCCGATACTTCCCTATATACTAAAGGCCACTTGTGTAGCTGGCGGAGATCGGCAGCTGATTTGAACTCGCCTAAACACTGAGAGAGAGTCCCGTAATCGACCGCTCAGATATGACCAGATCCTCGTAGTTAAGGCATCCAGATACAACTAGGTCGGCCCATGGTCTCCCAACTCGCTGCATCATACATGTTTAAAGAAATGTGTTGCACATAAAATCAACGGTATACCTACCAGTAATTTTGATCTAGTCAACACTCGATGCAGGTAGTTCTGAACACGAGCTATTTAACTATATACGATATTTGAAGTTAGTCAAAGCACTACAAAATTTTGCTCTCTTTGATCTGGGAAGCTATATCTGCGAAAGAATCCAACACCAATTGGTTATTACTAGAAGTTGACAGGAAAAAGGGAGTTGATTTGTCTCTAGTTTATTTCAGAACAGTTTTTTAACTAATAACATTTCACCTATTTTCTCTAGTTTTGGTTGCTATCCTTCAGCTTATCTGGATCGCAAATGTAACGAATTGAATCACCAAGAGCCAATAAATAGCTAGAGAATGTCTAAAAGAAAAATTTCTAGATGCTTTACGAGTTCTAAGGCAAGTTTACTACTGATAGTAGAAATCCTCTATCTAATATTTTGTCTATCATCGCCGAATCAGCAAACCTCAAGGAACTCAACCCCCAAGTTCAAAAAGTCCTACACGGACAATCCCATAGACTAAGGTCTTCATGTGTTTCTAATGCGTCACGTGTCGAGCCCCCCATCTCTCCTCAATTATAAAGTAGTTTGCTTGTATGAATAAACACTCGTTTTTTGAGTACTTCATCTTCTAGTGAGAAATATAAAGATAGTTCATCAATCAGTTGATCAGTGACATTATGTTACTGTTTCAATTTCGGTGAAACAGTACTGTCTGAAATGTGTGTTAGCACTCGACGTTTCGGTTACCGCTGATTGCTTTGTGAATGTACCAGCCCATCGACCAGGGATTGTATGACTTGTGGAAAACTAACCGCGAAAGCTTAATCAGGTTCAGTTCACCTGATTTGGGCCATTGGACCTACTGCAAAGTTTAAGTTAGTGATACTAACGAACTGAATGTGTTCTCCTAGATCGGCGGTGAAGTAAGGGACGGTAAAGGAATCTCATTCCGATGGCTCTGAAAATTTCAACACATGTGAAAAGTTTTCAAATTTACCTGTGGACAAAGTATAAAACACTCTTGCTTCCATGCTGATGGTGGCCAATTTTCGCAGCATCCATTCGGTAATCAGCCGATCTATTCATCCTGCGAAATTATACTGGTAGACCCGCATTACATTGACGATATATATTCAATCTCATGAGCACTACCACAGTATCTTCTGCCTCAGGTCCAGGGAGTCTTCCTCCCGATCTCCTCGAATGTGTAATCGGTCTTTGAGCTGACTCCAGTCGTGAACCAACACAACCCTACTCACGGAGCCTGTCATCACTGCCTTGTTCCAAAGACCACCAAAGCTACAGCCATCATAAAATACTTTCGCCCAATAGACAGCATCAACTGCACTAAAAATGACCATCTAGGCTATCACCACGTGCATGCTATCACACATGAGCTTTCCCAGTGAACCTTTTTCATTTGCACATCAACCAAATAAATTCACTTTAGACGCTGTAGAAACATTCGTTCACTCAATCAGCAAATCCCTAAATAGCAAATTAGAGTCATTCCGGTATGTTTTTCCTCAATACTCTTGAGTCTTCGACCTTACTGCTCGTGTAATCGATACAACAACCAAACTCGAGGCTTTAACTCAGGATCGATCTGACCCCTAACCTCACTCCAAATTTGTTTTCCATTAACATTTTGCGCCACACCTGCTCACTCGTTGAACCAAATATCTGACACTGGCCTTATTGACCACTTACTGATATTTCGTCGACTTGACCGCTTGAACCTCAAGCGATCCTGAATTTGCTTGCATTTGGTCGACTCTGATTCTCGAAAAGGCTACCGTTAAGGTTTGTACAGTTTCGTTAAAATATTTATCATTGTCTCACAAAGAACCGTATTGAATCCCACAATTGGGTGCTTGTCATTTTTGGGATTGTGTTACACGTATCTCAACTACTACTAGAAGTCCGCTACTGCTCGGTTACGGCTGTTTCCTAAAATAGGATCTTCTGGACGCCCTAAATAATTGCTCCCTGCATCCTACATTATAAAAATGAGATGCTTCAAGTTGGGCAAACACTAGTCCAAAAGGCTAGTTGACAATTCGGAAATACCCACTGTTTCGTTCTTCCACCGTACTTATTTTCCACTTGAATCAGTGATAAGATTCACATTCTTTCTCGTAATGTTTCAAAGGGCGCACGCGATGTCGTGTTATGTCAGCCTATGTGAAATTCTCCGTGTTTCAAAGTATTCTGGGTACTTTTGCCAAATAGTGAACAGGTTTCCGTCCAGTCGGGTGTCAAACCGAACCCATTAGAACTGTTACGATCGTCCTTGTTCTATTTCGTGCATATTTCCCCGAAAACAATGTGGTCATTGACAACAGATCCAGTCATATCGGGTAAATGGGAATAACAATAAACAGAAACTTCCGGTGGTCTGTGTATTCGATTATGTGCTGGACTACAGCGAAATTTGTCTTCTTACATTCGTAAACTTAGAAAATTCGAGACCCCGTAGTGAAACCTGTCCATTTAAGCATATCTATGTTTTCTCCTTAGCTTGGTCTTTTTTCGTCCTGTAATATTCCTGAACTTCGTAGACAACTGTCCAAAGTACTGTTACGCTTTCTAGTGATACCCGATCGTGCTTAGTTAGTTAGTCCGTGCTAATAAATTTATCCTTAGACTTATAGATAGAGACAATGAATTTTGCACAAAGTTAGCCCATGACTTGGTTTTAGACAATTCTCATCTATTGCACACTGATTCATCTTTCGAGTAATTTCGTCCGAAAATATATTCAGATTCCTATGACGTTTATAGCACTGATTCCCGTTCTTGGCTAGTATGTTGAAGACGAGTGGCCTGCAGTGGTCCACCGGTCAACTGAACCTTCCATTCGGGGTTGGAACCTTCGAGCCACCGTGAGTCACTTCCTTGATCATCAGCTCTTAAGGGGCTGCTACCCTCTTCCTGAATATTGTACTACTATTATATTACAAAGGGGAATCAAATTAAACAATAATAAAACAATGAATCAACAAAAAGAACGGTAACTGAATTGTTATCTAGATTTTGTGCATGTATTTCAGTTTCTAATTTGATATGAAACTACTTATGCCATCTAGACGTGATTGTATTTCGAATGAATATTTCTGACTAAAAAGCAAGCACATGAGCTTGTAACGTCATACGAACAAAGACTTGAACAAATGACCTAGAGACGAATGAAGCAAATCTGCGTTGGGGAACTCTAACCGGGGTTAACGAGGAGACGGCCGATTCGAAACTTTTCTGACGAATCTTTACCAGAAAGTGAGACTGACGATAACTTACATCGTACTTGCTCTATGGGTATCGCTGCTGTAGAATGCAAAGTAGAAAGCAAAAAATGTACAATGCAGGTAATTTGTTAGTGTTTTCTATACTCCTAATTTCAATCAGAATAGTGTAATCATAGAAATACAAAGTCTAATCAAGCTCAAAAACGTATAACGTATAAAACTTCATGTCATTAATTAGCCGTATCAAACGGGGTCCTTCGAAGACTTCCTATTAGTACTTTTTGATGACAAGTTGGATTTTGATTTATTAGGGATTATAAAACTTGTCGTTTGTCTCGCATGATTTTTGTTCTCCATTGGGGAGCAGACGGAAATGGCCCACCACAGAGGTATTTAAGCTTACGGGCGCTGATATCTGAGAAGGGATTTAACCGTGCACTGCTAGTCTCCAATCTGCATAGCTTACGATTCTGAGACAAAGCCTAACAAATGTTTGAGGCAGTTTCATTTGAAACCTAAGTTCATCCATCGATTATTACCTTACTTTTACAGCCAGTATTCGGACTCATCACCCAGGTCCTGAGGGTGTCTCGGATTATCATATCATAGACACACGGTCTGAAGCTCCTCAGTTTATACAACTGATTATCGACTGGGGTTTTAACGGTGGCTAGTTGTTCTTCTTGTTCATTTATTGTTGGTGAAGGTTTTGAAACCAGTTGTGATACTGTCTAAGGTTTGACCTGGCGGAGATTTCATTCACTGCAACTGCATACTATAGGTCTTACCGAATCCCCCATTACAAACCTCAAAGTTATAATTTCCGGTACCCTTCTACACTACAAATGGAGTTTCATCAACATGGGTTATTACTTCCACTTCTCTCACGTATTAGTGAATACCTAAAACAGAAAGCCAGTGTAAAATTATGTTGCCTGCAATGAGGAACTTGATTTATTTCAGTCTTACATGATCCAGTGCAATCTAGCTAATGTCTATCGCAGTTTGTTTCGTCAACTAATCTGTCCAAACACTTCACATGTTAAAAGTCAAATGCACCGGATAATAAATGGGGGAGAAAAACGCACCAGGTGACGAGAAATTGAAACGCGCCGTAAAGGTATATCCTGTGAAATAGAGACATATAAATCAAATTTAGGTATCTAACCAAAACGCTCACCAGTAGAAGTCAACCTGTCACCAGAGCAAACACGGACTAATTGAAACTCGCCAAGTGCTTGGTAAATTCACGAAACACTGGTCACCATCTGTCGTTAGATTGCGAAAAACGGCATACATAAATCCAATTAATCAGAAAAAGTAGTTTTTATCAAGCAATCAACAAAACAAAGTAGGAATATCATCAAAACGAGATCCGTATTTGTCCAAGGCACAGAAGTTTTGCAAAAGAAACCCTAACATTTGACAATATAACTCCACTGGTCGAAAAAGGCGTACAAAAGGGAAGACAAAAATCGCATCTGAGAAAAGATTCCTTCTATTGGAGTGTCAGTTAGAAATCTAATGGAGAACTTTTAAAGTGTGTGTGTGGGGGGGAAGTACGATATTCCAACAATACCGTTTTTTAAGAAATATATCTAAAAGCGCATTGTTTTGTGCTCACCTTCTTCAGCATTGGAGGTGATATATTCGTGTCCGTAGAAGTGCTTTGCTCTATCACATCAAGCCGGTAAACGAAGAACCCAATGAAGCAATTACCAGTTGCTTGCTTCGAACCTCAAATTTCATAGTCTACGGATAACATCACTCAAACTCCGACAAGGCCATAGTGGACAATACTCTTATCCATTGTTTAACCGTGAAACCAATAGAGTTCAGTCGAAGCCTTTGGAGCGGTTAAGTTGGCTGTGTCTGTATGCAAAACACAATTCTTATCTTGTTAATCCAGTCCGTTTGGCGACCGTGAAATGCGTTTCTAAGGTGATGAACCGGTAATGCATGTGTCACTCACGGTGCATCTCATCACCATCCAAATAAACCTTATGACTGATCTGACGCAATTTCGTGCATTTTAGTGCCCAACGAGTGCCTAAATTCAGACTGAATTTTTATCCACACTTCTGATTAAATAGTCCTTTTCGAAGGTGGCTTGTGTTTTGCCATCATTTTAACTGGATATCCTTCTCCGGCTCGCAGGTTTTGTCATACAGCCAAAATTTCTGTTTCACTGTTCGGTCGTTTTACCCGTGACGGCCTTTGGCCATTTTTCTATTATACAGGAGATATACAGTGCCCAGTGAACATCTTTTTATGGTGCCACAGATGAAGATTTATTTGTTTCTGCCTCGTAATTGTCTTTAACCGAAATCGAATCTTCCACTGCGTTTGCCTTCGTGTCGTGACGTACGGAGTGACGTTGCGGTCACCGGGACATCGAATGTGCCTTACAAGCTTTTCCTAAAAGACCAGCGAATGACTTACCACTGAATAGTAGCTTCAGACCGACTGGATTAGAAATCGGGGGTGTGATCAAAGTACAAAATGAGATATTTCCAGTTGTATTGACACCATTATTGTGTTTCCACACAGAACAATTGTGATTTATAAATAGGAGGAACTTTGTGAACATAATCTAGCATAAAATACAGGCTATGAAACAACTCAAACGTAGTAGTGGAAAATTATTCTACAAGAGCGGAAAGAGGTTCACTTAGATATACAACAACCCATGATACACAAAGATTCGTGTGACGTCATCATTTGACTGTGTAGCACTTGCGACTCCAAATAGCGTTTGATTGCTCCAATCAAATTTAAACGCACTCTCATTTTAAAATCCAGCTTGCCCCTTTCAATAATTAGTGAAATAATTGCAGACTAGGAAAGAAGTGATTCGATATCCAAGAACTTTCGAATTTGTTTTTTATCTACTGCGATTATTGCTAGTAGACAATGGCTGGATAGGAATTATGTAAGGTGAATTACAGGAACACCGGTGTCCACCAATCACTCCACGGAAAAATGCTATTTTTAACCCGGCAAGTGATGCATGAATATTTCGGTATATTGGCTAGACCACCGAAATGCTTGTAAGACGATCAAGAAATCGTTGATTTGATCACATGGTGTAGACCACAACGGACGTTATACAACACTTGTGAATCTTCTTCGCGAAACGACATTCGAGGTGGTTTCCCTCCATTTGATCTCAGTTTTACCAAAAAACCGTACCATAGGTGCCTCAATTTCCAAGGTGGCTACTAGTCTATCACTCTCGTAAAGTGTTGAATCCATCAATTTTTGAAACTTGGAACTAGAATCACGGTGTTTCAATGACAGCCTAATTTTTACTCACCAATGAGCTTGAAAACTCCGAACTTCGTGCACTTTTTGTGCGAAAACCAAAAACCCTTTGGCATCACTTGTTTGTTCGCGGCTTTACTTACGTGTTCATCGTCTTATTTAGTTCATCAAAGACATGAAGAGCCGAAGTGATGTGGTTGAAGAAAATACACTTGCATTTCCTGCTGGTGTCGTGAAGTCTTGGATGCCAAGAATGTAGGCAGATTTTCCATTATCTACTTTTATTTTGTTTAAATAGAAAAATTAGAAACACAGGATGGTCTAGTGTATCTAGGACCATTTCGCTGCATACTGCATATTGCCAGCAAAATAACCACCAGAAAGGAAGATAAGATTCGAGAAAATGACAGGTTATAAGAGCAAATCAGAATAGGAGAACTGAATGTTTGGTGACCGCAATAGAGCTAAACCGCTAAATCACACTGACTGCAGCATGCTTATGGTCATTGTGTAGTGAAATGGTCCAGAATGCTTTATGCAAATCTATTTTCATCGATAGTGGCTGCTAATCTCATTCTCAATAACAAGGGTGTTCTTAGAATCCGATATTCTTAGCAACCCTTTCGCCAAACCTTGATATCTTCGGTTCATTGTCAAACCTGGCTACTTCAACATTTAACTTTCCAATCAACCTTTCCACGCCAGTGAACAAACATAGTTAAAGTTAGTGGGATAGGTGAAAAATGGAGAAGGAGAGACCAAGTTTAACAGACGTGAGCCAGATCCATCTCTGAACCATGAGTGGATGTCGTTGGTCTGAACAACGGATCTCTGCTGAGTTTGGAGGTAGGTCAACAGCCAAGGAAGCTTGAGTGTTTCCACAAATATTTTTGGGCAAATAACAGTAAATAGTGGAGACAAACGCCTACTGATCCCGGCGTGGTCGGGAAGCAGCACTTCTTATGGAATGTCGTTTGATGACATGATTATGAACCACTGGAAACAAGCTCGCTTGCCGTCTTGTGTTGTTCTTCACGTGCACTGTTGGGTTATGTTGACAGATAAACAAACTGGATAGTGTCCTAATGAAGACAGCTGATTGGAATCATAAAGTACAAGCATTGCGTGGTTGATCTCATGGATATGAATCAGAACAAAGAAACCGAGACCGACTTTGTTAGACCATAGCGTTATTTTTATTGGACCGGCCTTGTAAGTCACTTTTATCTCCTACTTTTTCCAAAATATACTTTAGGCGTAGAGAAGTTATTCTTAAGTAGTGCGTGAAAACAACGGCACTGTGGCGTGAAAAGTAGATTTTATAGACAGTGCAGGTGCATCATCGGATGTTTTTAACTAGAATGTAGAGGACGAACGAAGATGAGTCAGTCTGTGCCGACCTCTTTAAGAAAGCTACGCTATCTGCTGAAAGGAGTCTTACATTAAAACCTTTCTTGCTTAGATTAGGGAAAAAGAATGTGCCAGACGATAACACTTTTCGCACGCACGTGGAATTTTGTCCGTCAAAACTATCCGTGCATGGACAAGATACGTAGTTCACAATTTGAGACTCTAGTGCGACGGGGGAACGTCCCTGTTTTAGACATCCATAAGCAAAGCAGTCTGTGAGAACGAGATCCCCTGTGGTATTGAATATTTTCTACCACATATTTGTAATGAAAACCAGGTGAAACTAACTGACCAGATTTACTAGTTCAGTAGTAATGAGGAACTAGACCACTTAAAATGACAACAGTTGGATAGACGGATGAGAAAGCAGTAAAGTTACGTGTCTGAGCTTGCTTGGCGTGCTTTCTCACTGGGCATCGAGAGACTGAGTTCAGACAAAGATCTCAGACACATCTATCCTGCTTTGATCCTCACTGTTAGCCAACCCGGCGTAAAATGAGGAGACATCCTGTTCGTGGTATCGCGAACCTGGTAACAGGCTACGGGAAGTAGAAAATAGAAAAGTTATAAACCAGTGGAGATTCTCGAAAGTACTAAGCAACATGAGCACTAGCATGTAGTATCCAAAACTCCAATAATCACAGGTCTGTGATCACAGGTTTCGGCACCAACTCGAGTGCCTTTGACAAGTCAGTAACTGGTTCACTCAACCAGGACTTGCAGTTGATTGGTTGAACTTGGTAGTGTATGTCCGGTCAGTGGGTGCGACTTACGGTAAATTTAATTCCTAAAGTAATAAGTTTGATATTCATCAGCCGGTGTCTTACAAACTGTGTCCACTACGGACGTTTTCGTTGAGTGTCTTGGGGCATATACTGGTGCTTTATTCTTGAGATAAATGCAGAACAGTTCTGGTCATGTTAATATCTAGCGGCAAATTGCAAACTGCTCTAGTTGATATGAGCAATGACCTGATTACTTTATTGTACTCACCAACTCAGCTAATGCAAAGCTAAAACACGGAGCCCAAGTATCTCAACCCCCTTGATCGTTGCAATAATCTGATAATAATAGTTTGCCCATTCTGCAGGGTTGTATAACTTAGAATCCTAAGGAAGCTCAGGATCAAATTAAAAGAAAGGCTGTAGTTTTCATCCGTAGAGACAAGTATACAGAGAGGAAGGTGAAACACGTAAATAGTTGTGACGCACTAATTTTCGTTCATTGCACAATGAGCAGTAAAAACACCCACACATACAGAGTCCAGGTACAGTTGACCGATAAGAACGATAAAAGTATGTAGCTCAACAATCTGGCTAATTAAGAAACTTTGAGGTAACATTCCAAGATATAACCAGTGAAGCTCTTGATTTCTTAATGTCTTTGTACACTAAGTAGATTCTTAATTAGCTTCCAGTCATTTTGTTCTGTTTCTTTTGTGACAGAGGAGTTTTTTACAAAGTTTGAGGATAAAGGCCACCATCTGGCACTCTCCGCCGGGTTCGCCGACTGATAATCAGTTTAGGGAGATGGCTGAACCCTGATTCCAAGCCAACCATGGACGACCTACAAAGCTTACAGCACCATGCTCACCTGCATCTGTGTGGAAAATTGTACTGGGCACCCAGGATATCTGGCCTCACACGAAGGGTGTATAACCTGAGAAACCAATCACCAAAACCTAGTGGGTAACGAACCCCACACTTTGTGTCCGCTGCCTTGCAGGTTAAGCTTTGGATAGCTAAAGGCTCTCGTTGTGGACCCCTAAGAAAGCCACCTGATATGGCCAGGGCGAACTGGCAGTATTGAACTCTCACACAGAACAAATCATGAAATCACACTCCATATGCCTCTCCTCTCCCGTTGTACCATGTTTTGTTTCCCACACAGTCCAAAGTCAAAACAGCGTGGAATACGACAATAATAATAGCGCAATTTAAACACTTTTCGTTGACATCTTTCAGGGAGATGTTGAGAAACCCAGTGGTTATTTCAGCAGTTGGGTACGTCTTCGTGGTTCTTGAAGGCCTGGTTTTGTTAACACAGCCTTGCTCTTCGCTCTGTATTTTATTGTTATAAGTTTTGAGAATGAAAAAGATTGATAGATGGATATATAGTACAGAGATCCGAATATCTGAAACATCTTGAGCCCGAATACTCCGACATGATACTGAGACCCACAGACAACAGCATACCAGTCGTTGGGATTGTAGCTCGTCTATTCCTGAGTAATCATTATTTAACCTACAATTTACTTCCCATGTAGAAGTGTGGTGAAGAATCTCAGAACACTGAGAGGCGAGGTTGATTTTATCACTGAGTCAGAATAAAATGCTGTGTGTTACATCGATTCAAATATTTCGATGAAAACCTGTTTCAAAAATGCGGAACAACCGCATGCCCGTGGATCACTCTGATTACCAATCTCCGGGGACAAAATACCACATGTGCAAAGATGTGCCCAAAATAGCCAAGTGATGTGAAAACAGGTGAAACAAATTTTAAGATGTTCATCAATTCAGGGTCCATTTTTGCTCTCACTTTTCCCATTACACTCCATGAATGAATTTACTTTATGCAAGTAAGAAGCTAAAAAATCAAAACATCGTTGCTAACTACTGACAAACGTCCAGGTAGTCAGAGGCCAGATTAGTTCATGCTTTCCGTGGCCGTGGAAGAAGCTCCAGTAACCAAGCCTTGCAAATGAAATAAACAATACGCAGATCTATCGATAATAACCTTCCGAGACCAAACGTAGAGGGCTTCAGTTTCTCATAAGTAACTCAATAACACCGTTATCATCAGTCAAGTCCATCTGTCCACCGTATGCCGATGAACCTAAAAAATGAAACTCAAAAATTGAGCACAAAACAATTAAGGTTAAGTAGTGTTATAATAAAATCATTTGAACGTCGGGTTCCACTTCATTGTAAAGCCGCAAAAATCCAAATCAACTTTGTCATTTAATTTGCAAGCAAAACCACACATCACAGTGCTTTTCATTGCTTCGTACGGAGCAGGCATCTACCATATGATTCAATCGCTTTGCGAATGATTCTTTCGTATAATGTCAACGATAAAGGAATAACTGCGAGCGTACCCGAAAAGTCTGGCAGTTAGGTGTTGAATTCATGATCAGATTGTGTCGACTCCCAGGTGTCGCCCAGTAACATGGGTTCATGGTCGCCTTTTGCTGTAATTTTCAGTATATTTCGTAGTAAATATTGTATGCTTTACCCAACCATCCAAATTTGAAGGCTAAAGTATCTGCTTCAGGTCGGAGAGGAATGAATATCCATATTTTTAGTGAATACTTTAGTGATTCAAAAACGGAAGATGCAAATGGATAGATCCAATCTGAAAAAAGAACTGCCTCATTCAATCATTGGAAATATCCATACAATGGTACAACGAGAACTAAATATCTGAGTCCTGAAAAAGTGCCTTTGATTTCTCCTTCAAAAAGACTCACCACAGCCTGAATGGCGAAGATGCTTCGCATCTACTTCAATAAAAGTCAGCTTTCCATCTAGCGTGGGAACCCCGACCATAGTGTAGTTTGAAAAACTCTTCTTTCCAGAATACGTAATTGGATTCAGTCTGGTTTTAGTGCTCCTTCTAATAAAAAAGCTCTTTGTATAACGATCGAGTATCTCACATCCTAGCCCACAAGTTAGCTAACCAGGATGGACTTGGCGTTTCCCGAAGGTAAAACTCTGACTTAGCAGTGAATGGCAATCCAATTCCTATTAAATGTTGTAATGTTGTCTTAAAACTAGAGAACAACGGCTAAACGATAAGTCGTCCTGTCAAAGCATTGAAGAGACGGAATATCCCGTGGGCACGCGTGTACGTCAAAGAGAAACACTATTATTTGAGTCGTGAGAAGCTGTAGTTTATTTACACTCCCTATGGCACCAGTATTTACCTTCGTTTTCTTTTCCTACGGAGTTCTGAGAGTAGCGTATACTACCACTCGAATGAAATGAACCTGGAAAGGTAAAAGTACCGATATTTAATGTTCCAATTTGTTCTCCACATTACAACAGAACTTCTAATGAGATAGATAATTCATAGTACACTAAATGTTTAATCTGAGTGCTTATTAGTCTGATCCTTTTGAGTGATAACCATAGCATTTGTTACAGTTGCAGTTTTTGGCCCTGCAACCAACCATAACGCAAAAGGGTTTAGGGCAGTGAAAACGGTCACATTAATTGAATCAGATTAAATCATATATTGTCAATTTATGATTATCTGAACTTGCGATTAAACTGGGACTGATTCACCCGTTGCCCAATTTACGTGTCCCTTTCCGGCGTTCACTTATGATCTCACATTCAATTTATTACTTCGGCTCACTTTCGGCCATATATATATATATATATATATATATATATATATATATATATATATATATATATGCCATAGTGTGGCTTGATGGCTTGCATATCTCTATGGCCCAGGAAGCTATGAAGGATAGCTTTTAAGCCGAAGATGTAGTCCCATCTGACAAATCAGTCGGTAGAGGCCAAAGTCCAGTCTCTGAACCAGTTGAAGTGCAACATCTGGTTCTAACTCCGATGCCCCTGGGGTAGACACTCTAGCGAATAAACAAGGTGAGAGGCATTTTATCGGTTAAGATCCTCCACTCGATGGACGTACGAGTGGAGTATTTTGGGTTTCTCTCGGCCGTGGGAGAAGTCATCGCGCTTCATTTGACAACTTTCGCCCGCCTAAGCTGTACGGCTCCCGACCCAAAGGATGCTTCCCCGTCCACGTTCCGCTTGCTTCATTGGGGAAGGGGGAGTGGCTGTGGACTGAATCCGAAAACTGGACTGATAGGGTAGCCCCAGCGAAGGAAATACGGAATGCATGCAAAAATCAGGTATCAATTAACAGACCGGGAGAAGTTCCTTCACGAGTTATGCGGTCAAGTACCGGTGATCGGTTAAAATCCCACCGCCTTGTGGATCAGACTTTTCAGTCAAATGTTCCAGTTGGGGTTCCCAAATAAAAACCCCCTTCTGCAATGTCGGCGGCCGTGTTGAAAGCTTTGCCCAGAAATCTCCAGCATCCTTCTTGTAAGAGGCCTTACAAACTCCTCCTCTCTCTTTTTTCTCAATTCTAGGATATACATAACACGATACGGGTTACTGTGACCATGAAGAAACAGTAGTTCAGGAATAGGACATTTATCAAACACACTTCCTAAGCCAGATTGTTTAATCAAGTCCAACGTCCTCTCACTATGCGGATCGCACAACAGACTGCGTCAGTTATAACACTCGAACTCTTGCAAAATAGATGTATGCTGTCTCCGAAAGACTCCACTTCGGTGATCACTCGTCACACTCGAGATATAACCTTAGCCTCTCCATTTACTCTTCAAGCGTCTGGTAGTCAGGTATCTAGCGCACGCGGTCAGGCTGGCTTCAGGATCGTTTTAAACACGAGAGCTGAGAGTGTGCTGCCAGAAGGGATTGCAATCAGCAGTCAAATGTGTGCATTTTGGTCTGACTGTTTTGTAGGTTCCAACAGTGACAGACTGAAGAGTCAGTGCTTGATCACCTTGTCTGTGTATGCTCCCACTGATCGCAGTTCCTCCGAGACCAAGGATGAATTCTATCGGGATTTGTCTCAGCTGCTTCTAACCTTAAGTTCAGCGGACGTGGCGGTTATTGCTGGGGATTTCAACACAAAAGTTGACTGTTAGGCGGATTTCGAAAGGTACGTAGGGGGTCCGTTTCCAATCCCGGCCCATAGCACTGACAACAGCAAATGTCCCATCAAGCTGTCTGACCACATACTGTTTCCGGTGAACTGGGCTTCTGCCACGAGAAGCGGCATAGACTCACGTGGCGTACTCTTAAGTCTTTACGTTAAAAGAAGAGGTGGTGGGGAAATATTATTTTAAAATGTATGAAACTGCTGGACCAAGTGGATTGTAATCGCTTATTTCAGGGATGGAGGATAAGTCTGGGTTTCAGGTTTACCAAAAAGCTTCCGAGTACACTGTGATCGAGAGCAGATTCCTAGGAAATGCCACAGTTCGTTGATCATACCGATTTAAAAGAAAGGCGACAGGTTCTGTTGCAAAATCCACGAACGAATCAGCTTCAGAAGTGTCGCGTGCAAACTGCCAGCCGGGCTTCTTCTTCATCAATTATCCAACCCTCGTGAAAATTGTACACTCGAGAATCAAGCTAGTCTCGGACACCTTCGGGGTTGTATCGACAACACTCTACTCTTCAACAGGTCCTGGAGCCCAGGTATACCTTCGGTAGGCCGACAGTCTATGCCTGATTTCACCTGAAGGAGGCATCTGTTTCAGTCGACCGCGCAGTTCGCTGGAGCTGGTTCCCATTGAAGGGTGTAGCAGAGAAATTCATATCTCTTCCCCAACGCTTGTATGCACACAAGTGAAGTCATGTTCGTGCTTATGGCAATCTTTTCCCCGATATCACCACGAGAAGTGGTATTCGTCAGAGTTACCCTTTTTGCCCTTCCTCTTCAATTTCGTCGTTGAACTGATTCCTGAGATGGCCCTATCTTCGAGTGAGAATAGCTGCGTCGATCTTTGCTCAGGCGGCAAACTGTGCTTCTAAAGTACAAAATCCTGCTGCATAACCGTGTTCGCTCTACACCAGGCGTCGTCCTTTCAGGGGAGGCCTTAGCTGAAGTAGATAGGTTTTGCTGCCTAAGCAGCTAAATCTCACCCGGTGGTCAGATAATGGACGAAGTGTTATCGCGTACGCTGAAGGTATGATTGACTTCTAATGACTTCAGGCATCTGTGACGTCGGCCTGATATCCAGTTGTCTGTCAAGGGTCGAATTTACTCTGCAATGGTTTGACCCATCCTGTTATACGCCTCAGATACATCGTCGGTAGGGGCCGGAGATAGGCGAAGGCTGTCGAGGTCTCCGTAGTATCTCTCGAATACGATGAGTAAACCCTATCATAAAGGCTGGGGTTAGGAAAATAGTGTTTGGAACCAGTAGTCAGACACTGGAACAAGTACTGAATCTAAAACAGATCAAGATGAGTACTTCAGTTGTTACGCATGCCCACCAATAGGCTCCCATGACGTACACTTTTCTTCGGCGCATGTAGTAGCTGGGAGGTAGGCAGAGGTTGTTGGTTCATGCTATAGCAGAAAGGTATGCTATCCTTACTAGTGGATTTGATTAGGTGCGACGCGTTAGACTTCGGGGTTAATGTCCACAAAACCCTCCTACCAGAGGGTCGGAAACAAATGGTGATGAAAGTGGGTGCGATGACCAAAGGCGTAGCTGCACCTGGGTACCCTATTTGTCGACTTGATTTCCTTTTAATAGTTTGTCTGAGGCCTTTTCACTTTACGCCTCTATTCCTCTTTGACCTTGATTCAATGACACTGCGAGATAACAACCAAATTCAGGGCACAAAATTGCGAGGTTAGTAACTGAATGAACTACACTGTATTTACATACAAACTTCCTGTCACGAATGAGCATTTCTCCATCATCGCAAGAACAAACCAGATGTTTAACGGATCATGCTAATTCAACTCTAACTTCAAGGTACTTTCCAGAATGTTAAAAGCTTCGTTCTCGGGAGCCCACTATTAATTGAGAAATTGCTAATAAATCATCAAATAACGCCGTTCATTTCAAATATGTGTTGCATAGCTTTATTTCTTTCTGCTAAGCGGAAATGTATTTAGCACTTCCACAAAAGGAGTTGCTCGTGGAAGAATTAGAGTTAAGGCCATCTTAGCGAAAACCACATGAGATGGATTTTACTTTCATGACTTCAAAATTTATTCATACAATAGTAGTAGACAATTTACACTTGGTAAAAGCAAGAGGTTCGCAAATCTACTGTTGCAAGAAAACTTCCGGCACTCAGAGTCAAAGCTCGGCTGGATTTCAGTGGGGATGTTCCAATGGTCTACACGAAGGTGGAAAGATGGTACTAGTGTGTTTGACTTACGTGGAATATATCAGAAGCAATGTGTCAACCATAAAAATAATTCAGGATGTGGACAGTAGATATTACTTGGAAAGAATTCCATATCCGTGTGGTTATTTGCATAAATGTGCGAAAGATGCAGATGCATTCACAATTTACCTCCACTTCCACTACTACTTCCCGAACGGTGTACGGAAACACGACCTCCACTAGAGTCACCTGAACCTGAAAATCAAGAATTTCGTGTTATCTGTAGTACTCTGAAAAACCAACAGTATTCGAAATCAACTTGAACATTTATTCGTTTCTGTTTTAATTAATGACATAAACGTGAATAACCAAGTTAGCGGTGCAAAATTATATTAGGCACAAACAACAACAGTTACTGGAACAAATGCATCGAAAACGTAGGCCATTACCTTAACTTTCCTGATTCACAGAAATTATTTTTTGCTTTTCAACAAGTGAGAAATTTGTTGTCACCTTTGATTGTTTCAACACCTATTTCGCTCCACATTCACGTGCAGGAAGCCGAGCAATTATGATTACCTATCTGGATTATTTCTCAGCTTACAGGTTAGTCATATTCATTTGAATATCCCCGTGAAATATTTGAAATACTCACTGGTTACGTGTTACTGGGGGTAGTTAATGTTTGGCGTAGGATACACGGATGAGGCTGTGTTTCCCATTAAAAATATAGGTTCGTTTCACGTCCTTTCTTTGGAATATCGCGGTTAAAGAAAAACAATACTTCGATTCTCTGTTTGGTGGATGCCAACAAGGTTCCTATAGGATGAGTTTAGCCGAGCACCAATCCCTTTCCCGGCAGAGGAAGCCTGAGCCAAATTTCATAAGTTCGTTAACTGAACGGTTACACCTCTTTCTGTTTAACAATTCTGAGAGACCCGTGGTGGCGACGTGATAAGTTTGTGTATCAAACGTAACTGTACACTTCTCCTACAAGGGCAGTCATTATGCGTAGTAAGTATAATGCAGATAGGTGAAACGAGGTTCCCCGGTAACACACAACCGGTTTAAAATTTGTCTCTGCTCAACAAGTAGATGTAACCGGTTTACCCAGAGAAAATGGACAAAAGATTGGATAGGTATATGGATGGGAAAATGAATATACAAAAGAATGATTAGTCACGTGCTCTCTAGGTTTAATACAGTTTGTTACACCAAAATTATACATGTCTCACACATTGTGATAATCTGAAAACTCATAGTAACCAACAGTCTTGTATATTTTATAACAACAAATAATGTGTGCATTCCGCGTGCGAGGATTCTCCCCTGATATTACAGTACCGATCACGATAACAATCGATTTCAGTCAATTGAAAGACAACTCCTGCAAAACAAACCATTGTCTTTTGATTGCCCGCCATTTTCCGATAGAGAACTAAACAAATTAATGAGTGTGAAGTTAGTAGACATTTGTACACTCACTCGCTACTTTAGCTTTGCATCGAACACAAGCACAGGGAAAACAGTATTTCACATACCAACTTGGTGAACATATACGCCTGTCCACTTAAATCCGTCAGGTCCGTATTAGACCCATTAATCCCTTTTGACCAGATACAATAGAAGACCTATCTACTAATTTACTTCACTCCTTCCCCGGACTTGGTTGGTTATAATTCTATTCTACTGGATCAAAAAAAGTGATTCAGTAGCATGCTGGGTGAACTGATCGTTTAGCGTGCGAAAATTGTTATAACCTCCAAGGAGTCACTCAAGTCAAGTCAAAAAATATCATGGAAATATTAGACAGAACAGGAACGCGCGGTCAAAGAGGTAAAACAGAACCACATGAAACTTACCAAATAAAATGGGATCCACAGATTTCCGGTAGGTATGCCCAACTGACGTATCTAGTGAGTCGGTTAAACACGAGACCAATTATGGAAGTACAAAAGAACGTAACGTGTGGAATAAATGTGAATAAAGAATGAAGTAGTAATTAGTCCAAATGACTTCACACACGTGCATAGAACTAATGAACATTATCTTAAATGCAAGGAGCGAAAGATTTCAGAGACATAGAAATGTTCTACTGGTATGAAAGATTGACTGCGTTATCACGGTTGCTAGATAATCAGCACTACACGATTCAAAGGAAGGACCACGATATGCTCAAAAAGACCAGTAATGGAAACGACCCGAACGCACTGAACTCATTATTCAAAGCAATACGAATGCTCACACAGAGGGATGTTTATGAAAATCCAGTTGGGAAGATCCGAAAAATGGTGAAACGATCTAAATAATATGATTCACATATCATTGTAAGAGTGGTAAATCCACTCAGAAATTGGAAATAGATCCCCATCAAATTGGATAAAATAGGTGCAACTGATAATCTCTGGAGGTCAATGTTACTTGGCTGTTCAGAGGTGATTAAAGAGAAGCAAACTCCACGCCGTCGGTGGTAGTCAAACGTTTATCCTGGTGGGCGCCAGGCCCTCCTATCTTGGGTTCGATTCCTCACCCACCAAGGCCGCCAAGACTGGTCACCTCCCTATTTGACAGTCATTATTTGGCCTCGAATCTCTTCCCCAAATATTGCACGATTTCTATTTAATAAATAGGAGGCAAATACAAATATTAATCAAATCTAATTGGACCATAACACGCAAAAACGAAAAGTCATGTTTACCGTATTGCACACGTTCAGCACTGCTACTACCACCTCCAGTGTGTTGGGTTTGTTGCTGGTTGCCATAGGATGAACTGTCACTTCCTGTCCCGTACGATGATCGGCCGTCTACTGTGCGCTCTGATACGATAATATGGAAAGTCAAAACCCAGTACTCAAATAAATGCATCGATGAAGCAATTTATCAAGAATACCAAGCCTTTCAAAATACCTTGTCACAACAATTTGAATCACTGTCAAAATAATATGAATAAACTAGTCTTCCTGGGATCCAAGGAAATCGCGTTATGTGTGACTGCACAGTTTTGTTCGTTCACGGTATTGAAATAGAATGATAAACGAGCTTTACAATTGAGTCTTTTTGACAAACAGATGGTGGTTAAAAAAACAGCTTTACTTTTTCGTTTATTGGAAAAACAAAACAAGGAATGATTGATGCCCATACAAATGATTTCAATGTTTGATATGATTTTGCCTACTAAAAGACTGATGTTTTCATACCCGGGTAATTCTTAGCTCACAGTGCTCAAACGATTTTAGCTTGAAAACCAAGATCACACATAATCAACTGCCCATAGATCAGTGTGGAATCAGTCTATGTGAAGGAAAACTGCTAACAAAATTTCCGACATTCCCATATATCTCAGTGGCTTAGCTCAAGGTACACAAAGCTGTATTAGGTAAAAAGTGTGCGCAGTTATTTGCCTATTTAGCTTAAATATCCAAATCATCCGTAGCCAGCAGATATCCAACCAACCTTGTCATGTTTTATATTCGGGTTCTAATGAAGTTTTCCAAAATCAATGTCAAAACTTTATTCATGCTACGACATACAAGTGGAGTATCCGCGGCTGATTGGAGCGCCCTGCGACCATTATACATGGGTTGGTACCTTGAGGTGCATTCTATTTATCGGCAAGCACGAGTACGACCTATCAGAAGCAGTTTAGGCTATATTACACCCTTAATATACTGAAATGCCTCATTTGTTTTAGAATTTCAAACTGCTGCCGTGTTACCCTAATCCAATAACTGATTTTTCTTAGAGAGCATGAAGTTTTACTTTCGTCGTTTTGTGTACAAGGCACTCTTTCTTTGAAGTCCATGGGTACGATGCTTTCTCGGTCACATTTTGCGTCATTGCTTGTCATTCAATTCACAATTCATCATTTTAATTCTAAGATCTCAAGTGAAGGGAATTGGTCGGCCTGAGTTATATTCCATCGAAAGATTCAAGATCAACGGAAACAAAATTCAACCACCCCTATTATTTGGTTAAAAGAACAGAGAGAATAAAACTGGTCTTTATAAATCCAGAAAATATGAATGTAACTGATCATTGGACAGACCAATATGCACTCAGTTGGATGTAAGTCTGAGGGAAATTGCACCCCCAAACAAATCTAATCGATTCAAATTGTAGATTCACATGAGCACAAACAAAAATTCACCTGACTGGATAGTTCCAGTGCTGCTGCCACTGTCAGTTCCTTGTTCACGCCGTATTTGTTTATATCCACCGGATGCGACAATCTCATTTTGCGGTGAATACCCCCCTCCCCAGGTGTTGTGTGACCCTGCAATGGAAAACCCGACAAAAAAGTAGATCAACATTAAGAAACAACTCGAACTACGTGATTGGCCAATTAGAGTAGAACATTTGGCTCGGGTTGTGTCCACCATAGTTTGGATTTATTTTCTCAATCCATGTGTACATCACTTTATTCTCTTAACGGCAATCTACTACTGTATAATTTTGTCTTTATTGTTCAATAAATACAATCACATGGAAGTCACAGAATTTGAGAATGAAATATTTCGGAAGTAGTTTCATCTGCTGATCTGATTGTTAGTACTACAATGTACGTACGGAAAAATTGAGCTTTTATAATCTCCTAAATGCTGACGATTTTTTTCACCACCATGGCTAGTCGTATTATGCTTATCTTCAATTAGTTGGTACAATTCCTGATAAAACAAAAAATGCTTTCTGTCCCGTTAAACAGCTTCATTTTTATCATTAAGAGATTAAAGATTTCTACCTGTCCACTGTCTGGCACGCCACTGATCACTCATGAAGGTTGAGAACCAAACATGAGCTGTCGTTTTGTCCCACTCATTATCCACACTGTTCTATGGCTTCTGGGTCATATTTCTGTCGGATTGGTGCATCTAGACTTAACTAGTAAATACGCTGATACGGCTTACCTATGAAGATCATCTAGCCAAATCTGGCATAAGCTAAACCTGTCCGGTGCGATCATTCTTCGGTTCAACTGATGGTCACATCTTTTGTTTGGAGATAAGGTCACCCCAAAGGAACGCTTTGTCAATCATAAAACCTTCTCATTGTAGTTGTAGGAGGCTTCGGAATTCGGGAAGCTATTATCCATACTGTGTGAACTCCTAGCGAACCAATAAAAAGCCACGGAAGCTATTGCGATGTTTTGGCTCACCGAAGTCGTTAACCATCAGCAAAATCTTTGGAACCGATTCTGCCTTTTGCCGTACATGATATTGAATTCGAGAAGCTAACTGATTTAATCCAATTTGACGATATTGGTGTGAGAAAATGTGTTAACCCACCGTTGGTGGACAGCTAAGTCGCGTCGGCAGTCAGCACTGGTGCGGCACTAAGCCCAAGGCTTGGGACAACGGAACCTCAAGTGACAAGACAGCCGACGGCTGGAGTGGATCGATAAATGAGAGACGAGTCTTGTCATCGTTGTTCAAGCCTCAAGGAGTGATGGCTCACATCAGTTGTGTGCAACGAGTAGGCGAACGTGAGAGCAACCTAAATATTCTCTGTTTTGTGCTAATAAACGAACATGATCCTGAGGCAGAGCTGAGTTCTCACCAGAGTTAGCGGGACAAAACAAAACAGATGGTCCATGTCATTTCTCATTATCTACGACGTTTGAAAGTTGCCTATGTGTATATGTATGAAGTACCGGTTAGTTTCTCTACTGATTTACGGATTGACTGCTAGACCGAACAATTCAAAATTTGATCATTTATTGCTTTCTCTAATGGCTTAGTTATTCTCACGGTCCTTCGTTCATTTTTTTTGGTTTGCTTGGTTGAATCGTTGACACTGTTGTTGGCTGAAGGTTTACCAAAAGATACCATATTTATATTCGGAAAAACCGGTGTTACCAAACACTCTTATCTGCACAAAATAATATACCGCCCATCCGCATGCAGGATACCATTAGTTGTGAAAGGCAAGATTCGACGAGAGCAAACAGCCAGATACAGCTGTCAGAATCCACGTACCAAATACCGTTGTTTCGGTCTACCCTGACGGTCTTCCCCTTACTACGAGGTAACAAGATGAGGCCGTACAAAACAAACAGACGTCAATTCAGATAAGTTAAAAAAGTTCAAGTTGTAAAAACTTGAATTGATCAGTCTACAAGAAGCCTAACAGGAATTACAGATTTGCCCTCAATGAACAACAACCCAATCATTTGTAATTTTGATACTTTGCATAGATCTCTTCCAAGTGGTGTACAAAAGCACGAAACAGAGAGTGATAAGTTGAAACTGGCGTGAAGGTGAAGTGCAAAGTTTCAAGAAGTTGTCTAGGTGTACTCTGACCGTATGACTTACAATCGACTCATCTATTTACATCGCAAAACTTAGTTTCTAACACTACTACATGCCCTAAAAGAGAGCCTTGTTGTGAAGAATTTGAACGGTTTTATTGTCAATGAGTTACAAAATTGTCACGAAAAAAATCCAAGTTCCAAACAAACTGTACTTGGGATTAGTCATATACCAAAGACTGACTCAATTTTGTCACATAGCTAGTAAATCGTTGGTGGTCAACAGATAATGGATTAGCACTGTGGCTCACAGTTACAGAGTAACAAGCAAATTTCCCTCGTTAACAGTGCATCAGCTAGTATTCTCGAGGATTTCAAGTTAATTCATCACGCAACTACTTGCTAGTAGTGTGTGGGAAAGATGAACGGTTGTTTAGCTGACTGTCCTTTGGACTCCACCTTTCACGCACAAATCTCAGGTCATCTGACCAACCTGCACTCGGAAGCACCAGACTCGAGTTTCGCTCTTGCTAGAGCTCATCAGGGGTGCATATCCCCTGCCACACCTAGGGTATGAACCCGGGGTCTCTCACCTCGAAGGAGTGTGGGCTATAACACGAGTGAAACTCGAGTCTGGTGCTTCCGAGTGCACGTTGGTCGGATGACCTGAGGATGGTACGTGAAGGTGGAGTCCAAAGACAGTCAGCTAAACTAATTTCAGATTGAGCTTTGAGCATCCTTATATCTGATCATCATTTTACGATTTTCAACCGAGCTATCCAAATGTTCTGGATCTACAAGCAAATGGGTGGGAACAGTTAGCTGAATAGAGGCAACCTAATCGATGGCGCCTTCATCTAGAATCACTGTACCATATGGGTTGAAATGTGGTTCTCTATCAAACTATGGTGATTTTTGTACAAAAACAAGCAGCAAGAAAGAGTTCAAATCCCCATTGCTTTATATTTCCCTCATTTGTTGACTAACCTATCAAAGTGCACATTTCCATTTACTTTTAATTACATTCAATTCAACTGACAAAACACAGCTTCCTGTGTAATTTTGCCCGTGAGAACATCCTTTCACTGATACACTCCTATCTGGCATTCTTGCCCCATTGCTTGATGTTACTAAAGTAAACTCGACTGTTTCCGGTGGAATGTTTAGACCTAGAGAAAAGTAGTTCAAAATCTTCAGTGTTATGTTGTTAAAAAGCACCACAATTTATGCGAATAAACAGAAATCAAGCAGCGTGTGTTTATTCGGCCACCACTTGTATTCATGGCGAATTTTTCAAGCTCATATGACTAAATCTCATTTGGAAGCCCATTACTTTAGGACCGGACTAGATGAAAAGGTGTACAATCTTAGGCAAGCTTTCTCCAAATCTATAGAAATCAAACAGGTTTCAGATAGATTGATGCAGACTGGCGCGTTACACAAACAGAACAAGATAGTTACTGATCCGGATCAAATATGTACACTTGATCATTTCTCGGTCGTCGTGAATCAACCAAAGCATACCCAATTTATAAGGAAACACGGCGTCGTTCATCTTGCATTTCTCATCGACCAAATGCATACAAGGACTAACTTATAGACTAACTGAATAACTGGCTACATGACTGATTGACTGAATAATTATAAAAGAAAAAAGAATTAATGAATGAATGAATGATTTCTTGGACTGAATGAACGAATTACCTCACCAATATATGGAGAGAAAAACGAGTGAACGAATGAATGGTTCGTCACATATTTTCTTGTCTGGAAAAAATTTATTCGAACAGCGCATTACTGAGTCAAAGATGGAGTCAATGTAGAATTATGAAGCCACCCTCTAGTAAGATTTGCAGAAATCCCGAAAGAAGCGTACACAATACTTCATACGCAGTGCTAATGTAGGATCACTGAGATCCATTGCTTATGTCAGTCTTCAGCAAAGCAATCACTCAAGGACAAATTCAACGGAATGCGAATCACTGCACTAGTATAGGTGATCGATAATCAGCACTACGCGATTTCAAGTGAAGAACTGAGAAAATAATATAATTCATATATCTTTGTAAGATTCAAACAAGCATAGATCCCATACACACGGTTGTATCACGTGTCCTATTAATGGAGCTATGAGAGTATACAGGATCTGATCGTGGTAAATCAACTCAAAAATTGGAAATAGATCCCCATCAAATTGGATAAAATAGGTGCAACTGATAATCTCTGGAGGTCAATGTTACTTGGCTGTTCAGAGGTGATTAAAGAGAAGCAAACTCCACGCCGTCGGTGGTAGTCAAACGTTTATCCTGGTGGGCGTCTGGCCCTCCTATCTTAGGTTCGATTCCTCACCCACCAAGGCCGCCAAGACTGGTCACCTCCCTATTTGACAGTCATTATTTGGCCTCGAGTCTCTTCCCCAAATATTGCACGATTTCTATTTAATAAATAGGAGGCAAATACAAATAATAATCAAATCTAATTGGACCATAACACGCAAAAACGAAAAGTCATGTTTACCGTATTGCACACGTTCAGCACTGCTACTACCACCTCCAGTGTGTTGGGTTTGTTGCTGGTTGCCATAGGATGAACTGTCACTTCCTGTCCCGTACGATGATCGGCCGTCTACTGTGCGCTCTGATACGATAATATGGAAAGTCAAAACCCAGTACTCAAATAAATGCATCGATGAAGCAATTTATCAAGAATACCAAGCCTTCAATAATAGATATATTTCGTGGTACCTTATCGTCAACACTTTAGTCATTGGTAAAATAATATAGAGAAATCAGTTCCAATTAAAAAAGTGGGAAACCAAGTTTAATTTGGCTGGAAAGTCCGAATCGTTCAAATAATCAAAACGGAACGGTACGTGGGCAATAGAAACGAATCTTTCTGACGGACAACGATTGACTTTCGGTCAATGTAGGCGGAATCTCTCAAACGGTAACTTTATATCAGAAGGGAATGTTGCACCGATTATTTCATTTTTCATTTACGTATAAACCGCTCCACTCACCATTATCCATACTGCTTTTTAGTTGCAGTGGAGGGCGAGTCAGTTTGTTCCTTCGATGCACGTCTACTGGTACATACACACGAGAGCGTGGATCCCAAAAGCAAGCTCCGTTCTTGAACAAAGCCTATGAATTTTCTTTATGTAACCATTATAAATTACGAATTTAACCGAACGAAACCGACTGCCGCCATTGGGAAATAATTATATAGTCACCTTTGGTAGTACAACGAATATTTGTGAAGTTAAGCTACTGCTAATTTTGTTAGTGTGTGGTCTTAGGATTTCCGAGTGCTTTCTTCAATCACGACCTCGTAGAGCACAGATATTTACTTTGACCAAAAGCTGTGTTCGGTAACCTTACCGAGGTTCAAAAGTGAACTGTTCCCCCAACCACTCACAACTTCATATATTTACACACACCTGCGTTTGCACCAACGCTGCCGTTCTACCCACTGCCCATGACGCTATCTGACCGGAAATGAGTCAACCGCGTTTGCATGTAATCGTAGCAAGAATGCCCAATCACTCTTGGCGCTGTGTGACGCCTGCTTGGCTAGAAACCTTGAAATCCACAGCAAGCTTGGTTGAAAACCTTGTCAGACATGGCTCACAGTCGTGGTCAGTGGCTGCTACATCGCGAAATCCTGTGTTCCAACTTCTGTGAAGTTCCTTTCTTCCATACTTTGTACAATCCTTACTTGATTCATGTTCTGCATGGCATCGAGCCTTTGTACAATATAATGAAATATTGATGAATGTTATACATTTATACAATGTGGATTGGATATCTATATAAACATATACTATATACACACATAGAGTGTGTGTGTGTAAAAGGATAATCAAACACTTGAGGAACCATTCCGTAAGACTACACACCACTTGAGTTCAATATATGCACTTCTACTAACAAAACTGCTTTGTTTTCCAATCATCGGTAGAACCTCTGACTGCACTCCCTTAATACTGAATTACATATTGATCTGTTAGTCGATTCTAACCGCTAAACGACACACATACATGCACGGACGCACATCAACTTGACTTGGACCATAACACGAATGATTAATTCCAACTAATCAAAACTCTTCCTCCAGTCACACTGGCCTGTTGATTCGCTGCTCACCGAGTAGCTTTGCTTGGCCATTCGCAATGGCATGTATCGTCTACGTCTGGAGATTTGTGAGGTCACTATAATGATTATTTGCTAGTAGTATCCTTTTACACTTCCTATATTCTTTCTTCCATTTCGGCAGCATTGCTCACATACTATTCAATCTGAGAAAAAACTGTGTTCACTGAACTCGGAAGTAATTTATACCCGATCACTCACAGTCTCATAAACTTACACACACTTACCAGATCGTTGATCATACCCGGGTGCATCTACTGCTTGCATTCGTTATAGACGATTTACTTCCTCATCATCAGAGTTATTTCATTCGTCGTGTTTGCTTGTGTCGTGAATGAAACAGCTGGCTCACAGATTTATGAAGATGGTTCAACTGTATACATATAAAATATAGTCTATTCGGTAGATAAATCATGAACTGCAAATCCAAATCCAAAACGACGAGATTCTGGCATCCCTCACTTCTCTGATAATGAATGGGAAACGTGACAGTTGGTGAAAACTCACGGTGTGACATTTCAGATGAATGTTTTGCTGAGCTTTGAGAATGAGTCTGGCTTGAACCTGAAACCGGAATCAACAAATTCACTTACTTGTGTTAGTACCCACAGATGAGTACACAGTAAGAATAATGTCAGATTTTTTGATAAATAATAGATGTGCTTATTCACAGCAAAATTATTAGTAGTGAAGGGGAATAATAATAAATATTTTACCACTTTAGTCTATCGTTTGGAATAACTGGCTCTAAAACTTGGCTGTTGCATCGACAAGCCGTAAAGTTCGGTTTTCGATTTTCCAAGTAGAGCTGAAAAAACTAATTTGGTGTGAGCCTTATAGTAAGCAACTTGTTAGCTTGAACTTGAGTGAATACCACACCAATTCTCCAAGACAACAACACGCTTTCTCTTCTTAAAATTCATGACGTTCTTATTGAAGAAATGAAAATAATATCCTCATTCCCGAAGCTTACCGAACGGGCTCATAGTTTATACCACGCTTCCCATTGACAAATAGTCAAACAATAACAGTCAATTTGTTTTCCAATTCACTTTCTTTCTGTTCCTCATTACATCGTGTGATACTGAGTCCACGAGAAGTTCAGGCACTAGATTGCAAAATACGCTCCATTATTCTTGCCTGTGATGTGACTTGTTCAGCAAACTTCCACAACCATGCTTAATGGAACCGGTCCATGTTATGCAAATTTTAATGGGAGAAGAAGGTGTGGCTTGGGTTTTTCAACTGATTATCGAAAGCATCTGGCGATATCCTTGAAAAATTTATCTTTGAATATCCATGTAGTTATTAGGCAATTTCGCTCCCGTTTTTTTATTGATGGACTGTACAGTATGTGTGCAAATAATTCAGCTATTAGAAGCCAAATAAAGGACGCAAAAAAGTAAGTGATTATGAAAGTGACAAAACATTCCGTCAACTCCCCAAAGAGAGGTTTCAGTTGGAGTGTGTTTGAAAGAGAGAGAAAGAGAGAGAGAGAGAGAGAGAGAGAGAGAGAGAGAGAGAGTAGAGGAAAACCAAGTTAGTTTTTAGGTTTCTTAAGTAACTCGACTTTTGTCTTGTCCCCTCCGGTCAAAACGCTAGCACGATACTGTACGGGAGACTTATTTTACAGATTCATTCTCGGGGAAATGTGAAAGAATGCAGGACGTGGGTGGGGGTGGGGGTGAAAGAAGCAGCAAGAAGACACGTCCGTGTGTGACGGACGAGTATCTTGTGGGCTAGGTACAAATTAAATTCAATGTGATGGTCATCGAGTTAAGTCAAGAGAGTATCAATGGAAATAGGTGAAACGCGACTTATAATTACCAAGCCACGGAGCAAAGCTAAAAGATCCTGTTTTGGAAGGCCAGAAAATGTTGCAGAGGAGCCATAAAGCATGACAAGAAGAACATATTGGGACACAAAATCGGAAATGATCGATTGCAGTGTCTGAAACTGTCTGAGTTTCCGTGCTTGAAAAGAGTTCTGAATGTGAAAAATCCATCGCAAAAGGCTGTCAACGTTTACTTCCAGGTAGTTGACAAAGCTCACTCGGGACAGGGATTCGGAAGAAAGAAAACCAGAATTCGTAGGGACAGGAGGACAGAAATTGCTGGAAACCCGTTCAAGGCACTTGGATAGGTTTAGTTATGAGTTACAGCTCGTGGGAAAATGTTCTATTTGCGGTACATTTCCATTGAGGATTCTAAATTCGAAAGAGTCGGAGATAACCTGGCACGGAACAATATCCTCAGAGTATTTAAATAGCTCAGACGAGGAAAAAACTGGTAGGTCGCTGATATAAATGGAAATTATGTAGAAAGATAACACGGCAGCCCAAAACGCTCTAGAATAGTTGGCAAGTTGTTTGAAACATTTGTACCCTACCTTGCTTTTCAGCATTCTATTGTAAAACTAGTTAGACAGTCAGGCAGGAATTTGTGAGGGAAATCTGAAAACTCTGAGCTTTTGAAGAACAGAACTGGATAATTAATAAAAAAACTGAGGAGTAATGAGGAAACACACAGCGAACAGATTGGTCGAGTCTGTTTAGGGATTTCAATAATGGAATAGACTAAGGAAAGAACTATATCAAGGGTGGAGCTTCCGGATTTGAGGACAAAATGGCAGAGGTCCAGAAGTATAGTCAGATGGATTTGAAGACGACGAAGCCTGCTCGACAACTTTTGAGTGCAGCCCATGTGAGGAACATTGTAAAAAATGATTTCTATGACATTCGTTTTGGAGTCCTTGGGAAACGGAACGATGGTGGCTGGTCACCAAAATCCAGGAATTGAACAATTTGTTATAGAGTCGTCCAACATAGTTGCCGTGGGTTCTGAAATCTGGACAGCACTATGCCTGCAAATTGCAGGAGGGACAACATCCACACCCGCAGAAACAAAAGCTTTAGAAGAATTCCAGATGAGTCCAAAATAGAGAAATGTTCAAAGTCTGCACTAACAAATGGAGAATCCGAAGTAGGGGAACCAATGTAACGATGAACAATGGTAGCACTAAAATTGTCTACACCAATTTCACCGTAACAGGGTTTAGTTTTCTGACCACGGCGTAGTTTTATACCGCTCCGCAGAAATTCCAGATTCATGGTTTTCAGGAATGGTGCAGCAAAGAGTATATCCAATCGTTTTATTTTTACCTTGACAAGGTACCAGTGTTGTGTGTGTATATACTACTTATTAAGTAGTTGATTGCTGAAGACAGAACTATGGACAATTGTGGATTAACGAACACAGCTAAGTTCAGCAATCCAGGCGCAATAAGGTGAGCGACGATCTGCAAACCACCTGACCGCTCCTCCGTTGGACGATGACTGTTTTCAAGTGAACAGGACAGCCACTTGGCAAATGAGGATGTTTGTAACGTATGTGTTGTTTTGTCAATGTCCGAACACGTTGATGTCAGTAAACAACCTATTGACCAAGGCCCGCCTTCTGGATTATTACGCTAGTAGTGTTTGAATCCTAAAACTTGGCCGGACTTCTGGGCTCGTTCCATATACCTTCTGATGAATTCTAGTAACGGGGAAGCCACTTTACAGAACTTCCAGTACTGTATGAAGAGTACTTAAAAACAACTGGAGACTTCCCACTCCAGGATGAGACGAAGTAGACTGTAGTCCCGCATTCATATGCTCCTTGGTCAGTTACCTTCCTTTAAGGTAGCACTTAAGTCCATCCATGCGTACGAAACAGTCGTCAACATTAGCGTTTAGCAGGGACTCTCGAACACAAACTACACGTTTATGAACATAAATTCGTGTATTCGAAGTATTTATTAGTTCTCACATCTTTGAGAAGAGAGAACAAGCTTTCAGACTGATCATGGAGGGTACGGTCATCTTGGCCGGAAGAGTGCAAGTAAGAGCGGCTTGCCACCCAGCTCATTTTGCGAAATTTTGTCCAAATTCTAGTAGTTTAAATAGCAAGCACTTGAAAGTCACACGGCACACGCGAAGCACAACTTTCTAAGTGTGACATTTCCAGTGAAGAATATGAACGACGAGCGAGCATGATTACTTCAACGAGATTAAAGATAAATTCTAAAGTAAAAACAGCAGCACAAATGCAGCCCAGCCAATAGAAAAGTGCGGAAGATCATTTTGGGATTAAAATAACTCTAGTTAAGCTAGAGCTGACCAATAATGGCTTCATCGGTCAACTTTTAATGGGGACAATCCCAGATATTTCTACTCAATTTACATCAGATACGGTCGAATAGTACCCACTGCTATCATAACCAGTACCCAGGCGAGCACTCGAACTTCTGGGGATGGAAGTTGGACTTCTAAACTCACTGTATAGTTGTAAGTCAAAATGTACTGCGTAGTAATTAAACTAGAACTATAGTACTGGGACTAGTATTGTTCCAAATAACGAACTACAATAACTGACACTTCTACGCTCAAACCACGGGAACTAGTCGAGAGTAACGGAAGACAGATGGTACTCGGAGAAGTGGGCATTGGCAATAGAATGCACGTATTTACAAGACACGCATAATAAGAATAACCAGTGATGGACTAGTAGAGAGGAATGGACCATATTTGCATTTGACACGTGTTGTGTGCTTGGATAACAATCTATCAGAACAACAAAGAAAAATTTATCATGAAAGGAGAACGACCGGCTGCTGCTTGTAAATTTGAGCCGTGGCACACTCGGAAGGGACTGATGAAACATGCGGAAAGCCGTACCAGTGAACCTGACTAAAATGCAAGAAATCCTATCTTGAATTCATTGGGACACACTGGCAACGTTTCTTTCACGAGAAAATTTACGGCTAGTATAATCAATTCGTTGAACTCAAACTTTACCGAGGAGATTTCCATGACGGCTTTTGATCCTTCTGTGAATGATCAGTCATGGACGCTCAAAAACAGCGCCGAATGAGTGAGCTCGACAGACAGTTCTACTGGACAGACTGACAATTGCTTTCAACCAGTTCCTATTTGCCACAATTTGCAAATATACTGCTGACGAGTCCCAACTACCGAGGGTGCAATATACACACAGCGCTTTCATCATTTCATAGGTGAGTTCAACTTCCATAATTATGAAAATATTAATCCAGAAATAAACGGACATAAGGATCTCATTCTGGAATGGCTGTTTTATGAACAGCTTTTTCAATACTCACTAGAATAAAGTCCTGAATGTCCAGCTGAAAATGAGGAATATGAAAAGGAATACTTGTACTCGACGGCAAAAGTGTGATGGTCGTACATACTTTCTCAAGAAATACTATTATAACATCCAATTCGCTACTGTGTCCATTCCTAGAACGACTGGTATGAGTAACTGTAAATTACTTTTATTAATTTGTATTTTGATGACATCCTCTCTTGTCCTACTCATGAGTAGAGTGTAGATGCACCATGAACCTCGAATAGTTATGGTCCATTTCTCCGTTTCTACTGTACTGACACAGTTCAGATTTACGTTCTTATGACGTATAGTGCGTGAACATTTTACGTTTATGTTCCCGACTCTGTTGTTCTATGACTGCACTTTTCCTGGTAAGAAAATTTTGCCGAACGTTTCACTCACGCCTAACAATTGCCCGCTGGAGGTTCAATCGCCCGACCCCCACCCCGCTGTTTACGTCCCAAACAGTTAGACCACAGAACACATAATTGGCACAAACAAGTCTTTTGCCAGGTCCATCCGTCCACTTCGACGCATATCACTTCTGTAATTTTCAACTGCTACTGCTTGTACTTTCACATCGGTGACACCTTAGAGTATACAAATTTGTATATTATAATTATAGATTATTTTCTTATCCTGTGACTAAAGCTCAATTTCATGTTAGCCCGAAAGCTTCTTGATATATTATCTGTATCGCAACCGTGCTGCGCTACAGTTTTGCTTGACTCCTTGCTGAGTGGGCCGTTTATGACCGCACTGTCCCAATTTATCGGATGACTTTCTGTACGGTGGTTCTTGGTTGCTCACCTGGCTGTAATTCAGTTGCATCTACGTATTTCTATGTACTGCATTATTTAGAACCACGAATTTATGATGAACACGGTTATACGTTTGGAATTTGTTCTGCTGCCCGTAGCCGTGTACAGCCCATATCGTGCGTAAAGCTAGTGAGACTAAGTTTTCTGCTATACTGACAGTCCAAGTAATCGGGATAGTTTCTACAATAGCAATATAAATGTAAGCACGACTGTAAATTTCTATTTGTAATTTGCGTTCTGGTGGCATTCTCACTTGTCCTACTCGTGAGTAGAGAACTCAGGTCTCGGGGACTTGGAACACCGATGACCTGATTTCTTCGTTTTTAACGCACTGGCACAGTTCATATTTACGTTTTACGATGTATATTGCATGGACATTCAGCGTTTATATTCCTGACTCTGTTTTCCTACGACCGTACATTTCAATTGCAAGAAAAGTTTGCTGAACTTTCCAGCCATGCTTAAAAACTGCCCGCAGCAGACCCGATCTCCTGACCGCAGACCCGCAGCCGCCGTACGACACCGTTAGCCCACGAAGCACATCTGCGGCACAGACAGACCTATTGCCAGGTTTATCTGTTCTCTTCGACACATATCACTTCTGTTGTTTTACAGCTGCTACTATTTGCACTTCGGCATTGGTAACTCCTTAGAATGTATTAATTTGTACATTCTAACTATAGATTATTTTTTATTCTGTGCCTGAAGCTATCATTTCATGTTAGCTAGAAAGCTTCTTGATTTACTGTCTTACCGTGACCGTGCTGCGCTACTGTTTCGTTTGACTCCCTGCTGAATGGACCGTTTATGACCGCGCTGTCCCGATTAACCGGACAACCTTCTGTACTGTTACTCTTGGTTGCTCACCAGGCTGTAAGTAATTGGCTTTTATGTATTTATATGTATTTCATTAAACAGAACCAACAGATTACGATAAACACAGTAATCCAAATGAGATTTGTTCTGTTGCATATAGCCGTGTACAGAATATACCGAAAGTAAAGCAAGTGTGCTGGATTAACAGCTCAAGTAATCTGGATAATTGCTGCAACTATCAACCCCTTCCCACAACCACCCCCTCCCCCACCGGCTGGTCCAGTAGATCAGAACTAAATCGAGTATTCCATCACGTTAGTACAGCTTGTCCGTTTGTAGCTTGATAACGAATATTCGTGTAAGCTGATATACGAACTCGAAGCATTGGCTCATGCCTCGATCTGCAATATTCTATGGTACACCAACCACAAATGTTCGTCAAGAGGCGATTTTCGTACCAATAAGTCGTCCCACCCTATTATTTGTTCATCTAATCCTATAGTATTACTTAATCAAGAGTTCACTTGGCTTTCGCTTGAGATGTGATAATATTTGGTCGATGTATGTCGTATGTAGTGTTTCTACTGTGACCAGTCACTAATGAATCGCTCCGACTTGTTTATCAGTGCTAACAATTGCCACCAGTTTCATTCATTTGTGTGAACAATTTAATTGTCCCAAGACCCGTGTATATCGCAGGATTCGTTAGCGAATTTCATTGCTGGAAGTTTTCATTCTGTTCACTCAAATTCGTTCTGTAGATTTAAGTAGACAGAATCAATCTATTCTCTCACAAATTCTTCAGAAAACATCTCCCTTTTGTCGTATTCTTTCTACGAATGACAAATTCATCCATCTATTGAACATTTGTGTTACGTTGAAGAAGACGTAGCAAACAAGACGAGCTCGATTCTGAGGGATTTTTGTCACATTCTTGTATGTTATTTATTGTGACACGGACAGTCGAACACCTGAACTAATTGAAACATGTTTTTTCCAAAATAATCTTGAAAAGAAAAGCCAGAATTGCAGTATAGCACGATTCACGTCGGGGACGATTTCGCTGCATCTCAACATGATGCATACTGCAGAACCATACTGTTTATATAAATTCATGCGCTTGAATCGGTTCGCCGAAAGATTGCTCGCTACAGCTTAAAAGACACCCTTCAATTCATAGAACTGATCAGCGAGCGGCATGCTGAAGATCTAACGATGGCCTCTTTGGATGTGGCATCTTTGTTTACCAACGTGCCCCTTCTAGAAACGATCAATTATTTGTGCGATTTCATCGTAGAAAACGATTTCAATATCGGTATTCCAGCAATCAATCTGAAGGAACTTCTGTTACGATGTACTTTCAATGTCCAGTTGACCTTCAATGGAGAAATATACCGTCAGACCGATGGAGTAGCTATGGGGTCACCTCTAGGCCCCTTACTTGCTGATATATTCATGGCTAGGCTGGAAAACGGGAAACTTAGCGATACGATAGAAAGTCTGCCCATCTACTGTCTATACGTAGATGATATTTTTATCCTAACGGACAGTCATACACGGCTGGAGTCATTGGTGGAGGAGTTCAACCAGGCTCACAGTGCGGTTGACTTTACGTCTGAAGTAGAAGAAAGGATGTGCTTCTTTTAAGAGGTGGCGATGGCAAACTGCTCCGTCAAGTATATCGCAAACCAACGTGGACAGGCCAGTACACCAATTTCGCCAGCTTTGTACCTATCAGAAGTAAAGGTAACCTTATTCGCTCACTCGCAGCCCGTGTGCGAATGATTTGCCCCAATGAGACGGTGAGTGAAGAATTAGACATTTTGAAGCAAGCGCTATTGGATAACGGATATCCCGAGCGCTTCATTCAAAAGAACATAGCAGAAAGGGAAACGAGACAGGCGTTAGTGACCGTGAAGAAGAAATATTTATACATTCATCTCCCTTTCAAAGGAGATGACAAAAGCGAGTTACTAATAAGAGGCTTAGAAAAGGCAATCGCTCGCACCTTTCCTGCTGCCACACTGCTTGCCCACTTCACCGATCGACCAGTGATCTCGACGAACCTAAAAGACAAGTTACCTGTCCTCACCTCATCCATGCTAACCTATTCGTTTGTTTGCTCATGTTCGGCAAGCTATATAGGTAGAACGACACGGCGACTTTCACAAAGGATCAAAGAGCACAAACCAACTTGGCTGTCGACGGGAGACAGAAAATCCATCACCAGCGCGATTGTGGTACACCTTGTGGACACTGGACATCACGTAAACGACGACGCGTTCAAAATAGTCTACAGAGTCCCTACGAACGCGCCGAAGGCCGCTCGAAAACAACATCTAGCAACGGCAGAAACGGTGGCGATCAGATTATTCAATCCATCGCTTTGTTCTTAGAAACGTTTCGTTAAGGCACTCAAACTATCCTGGCCGCGATCCGAGACCGACCCTGGAGCTCAGTGTGACCCATACGTTAACCCTTTGGTTGAAACCGGAAATGGATAATCCCTGAAACCCTTGTTTATTGTTTCACGGGCCCCTTTCCCAACCACTAAACAACAACATTTCCCCTCCTATCTTTCCTAACTACGCAACACCAACTTTGATGACCATCCAATCACACTTTAGCACACAGACGTTGTTCATAATTTATGTATTCCTAACCTATAAAAGTAACTGTATTAGCCACGAGGATGATGTTACCGAAAACGAGCTTGTTCGTTATTCGTGTTTTCTATATATAATGAAATGGGATTATTCAGTGAAAAACAGTGACGTTTGGCAAGTATAGGGGAAGATTTAGGTCCGGAACGACTACTGATTACCTGTGCGTGCCAAGCCTATTTCATCACCTCATCGTCTCATCAGGTTAAATCTCTTATATTTAGACTGGTATGACGATAAAACTTGACAAATGCAATTATTCAGTTGTTCGAGAACATTCGCGTTCGTTCGCACCTGCAGCTTTATTGAGCTCTCAGTTGACGTCATGTTGATATTGACCCAAACTCCTGTGAAAACATTTGGTCTCATGCTTACGTCGAAATATCGCAAGCTACACTAGCTAGATAATGTGGGTGTCAGTTGTTCTTCAGTCGATGGAGATGAGTGGCTCCTGAGCTGTGGCACTAATTTCACGAAATTCGGAATGCACCGTGGTTGGTAGTGCCGAGATGTACTGGCTAACGGATAGGGCGTTATAGCTCATCACACCTAACCCACTGATGTTGAGATCCATAAAACCTTATTTTGGGATTAAACCGTGTTCAGAGTAGTTTTCATTTGTCTTTTCGTGTTTTTCCGCTAGTTTTAATTTCACCTTCTACGAGCCGCTCACAGACAAAATTAGGAAAAACTAGCTCGGGTGGATTCCAGGTGGTTCTTTGGATATTCGTCTGTTTCAATGAGCCCCGGCAGCTGACAAATGAACGAGTACCACGCCGGCTGATATTGCAGAAAAAAGTATCAATAATGGTCCCCATTCGTCGTACACTTTCAGCTCTTCAGAAAACCAAAAATTATCCCTATCAAGTAACGTGAGATATGCACTGTGATCTTTTATTTTCGAACTGGGGCCACTATACTGAAAGGTCCGCATGCGAAATGCCCCGTAGCTCATCTGATAGAGAACTCACGACACCGAAGCCTGGGTGGCGTTCAAGTGTGCTTTTGAATCCTGACGGCGTCAATGAATTTAAAAATTCGGATCCATCTAACGTATTGAATAGATGAGATTAAAGAAATTTTCTCGAAATCTTTTGAACCTCAGTAATACTAGCTGTGTATGATAATTCCCAGCCACTAAAGGAGTTCAGCCTAAAATCTACAGAATTGATTCCTTAAACTTGACTCAATGAGAGGAAAGTAGCGGGTTACTCACTGTTTTTTCATATGGTTACCGGGTGAACAAATATAACTCTCGACGCGTCTCTCTTCTGAGGTCAGTTCTGAGAGTACGGTCAATTTCAAACTGAATTTAGCTATTAGCTATAAATCATCACCCGTGGCTGAGAAATGATGCGACAGGGCTCTTTAACGGTGGTACCAGAAGGAGTAGCGGCAGGAAAACAAGCTGTCCACGATAGTCCAGGTTGCCCAAAGCTCCCCTTCTTAGAGTACATTCTCAAATAATGCGCAAATAGCAAACCATCAGGGCAAAATTCGCTTTCAAAATATCACCAGATTTCGAGAGGCAGGTTGTAACATGCTCCAGATCTATTAGTAATCCCTGTTTCATTTCGTCTAGTTTGTTCAATACAACCAGGTTACATAGCGTATCACTCCGGGGTCATCCGGCCGTTATCTATCACACAGACTGCTAAAGGTTTACTGAGTAATATGGGGCTATATTCAGTTCATCAGATTATTTAGCTTGAACGACGACAACTTACCTGTGTGCTATTTGCTTAATGCTTTTTTCAGACTCCCGTCAAAAACCAATTCACGTGACATATTTGGATCTGACTCACCCGAATTCCACCCTGTAGCATCTAGAAGAAAATCAAGTTGTGCACTGAATCATTTATATATATATATATATATATATATATATATATATATATATATATATATATATATATATATATATAGAAGCAAGTCTGAGGTTGACAAACATGGATTGGCTGGCCCTTTGGGGGTCAATCAGTAGTCTGTGTTTTTGGTAAAATTCATTGATGACTAACATCAATTGATTGGTTGGGCAATATCTTTTTCAATTTCTAATTTGAAGAAAGAAGCCTTGAGGCAACTCCGGCTTATGCGTCTGCGTGAGTACCCACAGATTAATGAACAGTTAAAAATAATATAAGATATAATGATAGGTAATATAAACGTTAAGTAATCATAATTTCAATAGAAAAATTCTATGCTGCCATTTGAAAGAAGTGGTTCAATTTCTTTGCCAGTCTGACATAGTCATAAATTAGCAACCACATCATCTTGATTCCAGCCTGAAGACTTCACAATTAGCCAGTACACTGTCTCCCAACGGTGCCACGTATTGCTCTATATAAAAACCAATTTTTAATAAAGCACACAGTAATTCCGTTCTGGCCACTCCAGTCTTCTCATTCATGAGCGTGCGTGGACACGAACCAGAGCTACGTCATCTCATACGATATTCCGAGTCCGTCTACGCACAACACCTAAGCGATACTTAGATAAGCACACGCTTAAAAGTATTGATTTTTGTCCCTATATGCCATTTGGAAGCTGAAGCCGTCAACTGATCTGTGTTTGATTTTACCGAAACAAGTGCATTGTGTTACTCATTTCGGTATTGATTTTCATCGGCAAACAATTGCACCCATAATTGCTTTCGTTCGCACCCTCTCACCGCAGTTTGATTGAATTCCAATGGGAAAAAAGGTTTTCATTACCGAGGACAAACTATACTTTATGTTTCTGTAACTGTCATCTTGGCTTTGGCGAAGCCAATTTGAACAGTTATGCATCCATTTTTCATTTTAGTGGAACAAAGTGTGCTTCTGTTTTATGTCACAGTGGTAAATAACTCATTGCCACGTGCTTGCCCATGACTGCAGTGAAACGGGTCTCCCCATAAATTTTAGGATCAAATGCCCCAGAAAATATACAATGTACACAAGGACCGGGGACTAGGAGTGTAGGTACACATAAGGGACACACGGCAAGGATGTTTAATTTGGAACGTTCAAAACTTCACTTCACAATGACATTTTCGAATTGAATGCCCTCTGGGTCCAGGTTGCTATGAGAACAAATTCTTCTTTGATTGCAACTCTTCCGACTTAATGATTTATTCACCTATTGGTACATATATTCATGTCTAAAAGTCAGCTGAAATTCGGGCCTGCTGAAAGAGTTAACAGTGACACTGCACTGCTTTTGCAAACTGGCTACGGAGTGGACATAAAGAAGCGCTTTGTTTCTCGTATTTGACTTAAAGCTTTCTGAGTGGAATAAACAACAAGCACCTTCTAGTTACCATAGAAAACGTATCAGTTTATATGTTTGGCAGACTCCAATGCGCATGGAAATATCGTCCAATAGTTATCACCCTCCCGTGAACGTCCTCAAATTAGAGGGAGTGGAAGAAGTTAAAACTCAGAAAATGTCCACACCTGAACAAAAGCCGATCTTCAGAAAAGTATCTATGATACACGACTGACTTGAGCTCTGCGTGGTTTAAAGCAGTAGCACCAAAGAACCCTGTTTGACGGGACAATCTTCCAAGGCTAATAACTTATATTCGTCGATTAAACTCCTTTTAGCACGCAGAGATTCGCTTCGATTGAATGACTATCGATCCAAATGTTAACCGAGCTTTGGAGCCGATCAGTCAATAAGTTGGCCAAACGGTGGGTTGTCTATCGGCTCGCGAACAGATGAAGCTAACCAGGTGAATAATTCCATCGTCATTATTGTCCCTAAGCCAGGTTTTTTGAGGTAGTGTGAGTGTACGATGAACACAAATGAAGCAGAATATCATTCCATATTTAACCGAGACCTCAATTGAATAGGTTCACATTAAACTGTATGAAACGAGTATAAATGTTTGATATATTTTCTGAGTATACTTTGATCTTTTGCCTAGCTGATGGTCTGGTTTACAAAACACTAAAAAGGACAGTATTTGTGATGCTGTCGGCCGATAATATCAACGTTGACAGATAGTTTTGTCCACATGAAAACGGTCGAATGTGACAGACTTATGTGCAGGGATATTTACATTACCTGAAGGATACAGGTATTTGTAAGACAGAAATCGAAAAGTGTGAACAGTCAATGATATTCAGCCATCAAAATCAGAGTGCCGAACACTATTGTTCGGGGTGACCACTTGAATCTTCCTCTTCTTGAAAAATTGGAACATTATCCCGTGCAAAGCCAACAGAAACAAGTTTGAGCAATGATGAATATATCTGTGGTACATCTTTATTGATTCCGGTTGATCTTCAAAGAAACCGGTAGAAATTGCGCAACTAATCCATAACAATCAAACAATTTATAATCGATATTTTGGCAGAAAAGGAAAGAATTTTTTTGCACTGGCTAAAGTTCATCAGCCACCCCTTCATTCATTTCTTTAAAATTTTCGGTACCACCAGTATTCGAAGGATAAATTGCTGTTTCTCGTGGCTAAGTTTGCAGGCAGCTATCAAAATACGATCATTAGCTACGTCTCGTTTTTGTCTCATCCGAATTTTTTGTTCCGAGCAGTTCATCGACTGATGTCTACATCAAACTAACCATTGCAAACATGGGAATCAATAGGAGCGGCAGCATTAACAACAACAACTACTACTACAACAACAACAAATGTCTGACAGATTTCTAACTGAGTCTCGAAACAGAGACGCCCGTCATCATTTTTTGCCACTCATTCTTACCCGCAACTTCTAGTTGGCCTAACACCCAACTGGATATCTTCTGCTTTGCGGTGAAAGTGCCAGTCATAATGCCCGGAGACCAGTGGATCTGGACAGATGTTCTCATTACATAAGGAAAAGAACCTGACAGTGTTAAGGACTTTCAATGACCTACATTTAATTTTGAATTAAACTTACATGACGTAAAATTGCAGAAATAACCCAAAAGTAATACTCGGAGGTGGAGTTTTATAATACTTGGTAACGGTTATTACTGCCACGTGGTCCAAATTCCGATGACAAGACGGTAGATAGAAGGGACATCATATTCAAGGCTGACTGACATTGAAAAATACATGAGCATCTTATCGCATATTATTTTCACATGGATTTGGGAAATATCAGGTGCACTATCCACATAAATGCACGCGAAATACGCAAAAGTGAGCTGTACGCTAGTGAACGCGTCCCCAGGTCGTGGGTAGGACAGTGACCGAGCTTGCGGTTAATCATGAATAAGATAAACTCGCCAAATAGGCTGCCTTGTACATTCAGAGGCGGTGCCTGAGGAGGTGGTTGGTTTTCTGCCTGGCACATCTCCTACACAAAAATCCACGTAAACCCGCGGGCGACAGCGCGACGTGACTGGTGTCGCTCGCCATTGAACAAGGCTACAGCACTATATGTTATACCATGCATCTCGCAGAGTTTATCAACAGAGGCTTATAAACCATGCTACCCGCCACTGGCTTTGCTGCAATATACGGATTCGCATTAAACTGCGGATTTACTATGAACGGCCCATGAAACATCTCTGTGGCCACCGGCTTCTAATGGACTCCATCTGCCTATTTCGACCCGCTGACTTGTAAGAACATCCCCGGTAAAGTCTTCGAAGATGGAGCCTCCAAAAATAACTCCTTACTTCAGTTTTGCCATCGGGATAGCACCCAGCCTACAAGTTTTGCATCCATATCGCACAAATTACACATATAAACACTCGTTTTCACTCTGCACAAGCTGTGACCAAGGTCCTACCGATCGGGCGGACTCTTTCTCCGTTTACCACATCAACACATTTTTATAAACCACTTCTGTGCACAAATGTTGACAGTACATTCTTCTGAGCTTCCAAGGCAGCCTCTGACGAGATCAGTGGCCATGGAAGTGGAGTACAATTCTCTAGTGCATTCGGCTCGGTGAACCAAATATTATGAAGGCTGATGTCGCTGAAGCCTGCAGTAATCAACGCACGTACTTTAATTCAAATAGGCCAACAAGCAGCTCTTGTGCGCACTCTCGAGATTAGTTGCTAATATATGTTTCTTGGACAAGACATGCACCTAGGATTGGATGAGTATAATTTGACTTGATTCGCCTCCGTATTATGCAGTCACTCTGCGCTTATCCGGATATACTGCAGTTTCCGCTTTCGGTTAAGTGTATGCGGGGATCGCTGTGAGATCATGAGCAGTCTGCTTTGCATGAATGTATTGCAACTAACAGTAGACTATGTGCAACTGGTTCCGAAGGTTCTCTTAGGTTAAAAGGAAGAAGTGGTAGCAACCGGTGACCGTATGTTACTGGAGCTTACGCGTTCCTCTTGCTGCAGTTTGGGTACTGTAGTCGCTTTATCCTACCAAAAACTACACGACATTCTACAACAAGCATCATACATAAATATACTCATATTAGCTAAGGACCTCAATGACCAGGTTGGTCACCTAGATCCTGACTAGTGAGGGCTTGGAGACAGAGTTGTCGTTGGCTCTCGAAGTACGAATAGGAGTGATCGTCTGTTAAATATCAGTGCGGTCCAACGTTTGTTTTTAAGCACGAACTTCCGGCGTAGCCATCGGCCCACAGTGAATTGGCATCCATTTTATGTTATCAAGTCTTTGATGCAACTAAACTACAGGACCATAGGTTACGGTTGGAGTGGCTCAGTTAGTTCTTGCAAGCCATATTGGAGTATATTAGCATATTTTGATCATGCCCTTGTTTGCGCTGGGCTCATAGTGTGTTTTTCACCAACAGCGTAGGTCGATTGTCATCTGATATATCTTGAAACTTGGGCCCCCTTGATCCAGTTCATCAAAACAGATAGAAGACATAAATTGCGAGATGCAAGCATTTCTTCTAATCTTCTCAATCGCGTACGTGAAACATGCGAATTCGTGTTCGAATGGGGCACAGAGCAAAACAATGGAATAGACAGTGTCGAGAGAAATTGGGAAACGATCCGGTAAACCAGATTGGTTACAGTCACGGGGAGAATACATTGTGGATAAAAATTTTCTGTGGTGGCCCAAGTCTACTTATCAACACAGCCCTGCAAAAAGCTATGCTATGCCTATATACCCTATATCTTGATAAGTTCATTGGAATCCACAAAAGAGAAAGGCCTAAGACTGTACAACTCCACATGGTGGAGAAAGAACTACCATTCAAAGAGGATCACTTATTTAGTCGGATTAGTCAAAATTTGAATTGTGCCCTAAAGCGCATGTACTTAGCAGTTGAATCGTAGATTCCGCAAATCACCAAGGTACTAAACTCCCAAGCCTATTCAAGCAGTGTCACGAACCTTAATGCCTCTAGCGTCATTTATCAGTTCACCTGCAGCTGCGGTGACACCTACTTAGGCAGAACAGATCGATGTCTCAGTCAAAGAATGGGAGAGCATGTACCGAAGTGGTTAGTGCAAGGGATGAGTCATTCTCCTCCCGGACCACAGACAACCACAAGAAACCCGGCTTCATTGGTCGCGAAACACCTTATGACCTTTCGTCGTCGGGTTGATCCCGATTAAGCCTTCTGAGTGATTGTATGAAATCCAAACCCAAAGCTTCTAGCTTTTTGCAGGGCTGTGTTGATAAGTAGACTTGGGCCACCACAGAAAATTTTTATCCACAATGTGTTCTCCCCGTGACTGTAACCAATCTGGTTTACCGGATCGTTTCCCAATTTCTCTCGACACTGTCTATTCCATTGTTTTGCTCTGTGCCCCATTCGAACACGAATTCGCATGTTTCACGTACGCGATTGAGAAGATTAGAAGAAATGCTTGCATCTCGCAATTTATGTCTTCTATCTGTTCCGATTATGTATTTTGACCAACTCTAGTGAACTCAAACTCGAGTGAATATCAGAATAAGCTGAATTTGTGGCTAAACAGCCTCACACAAGTCGGTGTGATAGATGCTATGAAATTGGAGCGTACCAAATCTTGTGGATTAGCCGTACGCCAAACTGCTACCCATTGGAACTCACGGCGATCTCTTGAGTCGGTGATGAGCGCCCTGGTAGCAAAACCACGGAATCACTACTCATTTACAGACTTTACTGGCAACAGGTCTACGTAGAGACTGCCAGGTTGGGTGGTCCGAAATCTCAGGAGAGATAAAACAGGATGCTTCCATTAGAAACGTCCAAACGGGTTCCCAACTCATGCGGTTTATGGGCAACAAAAAGCCCGATCTGAATGAGATCATTTGCGAGAAAAACAGCCAGCCAACATTACAGCTTTTACGTCATGTTGATCGATATGCGGAGCATTTTCAGCGAGCACTTAACTAACTCTTAACCTCAGTTTTGTTACCCAGTAGCTTCTATGACCGCGCTTACGCTCCATAGACTGTGTGTTTTATCCCACCCATCAAAGAACAGACCACCCATGCCCTCCAGCATTTTCAGCTCCATAATGCCTTCGACCAACATAATTTCTCACAGACCATCTTCAAGGAGGTCGGTGTGTTGCTCAGCCGAAAGCTCATTAGTTTCTTCCAAGATCTAAGTTCATTAAAGCCTTCCGACAGAGCTGGAATGTCCATCTATCACCTTAATCTACAAGAAAGGGGCTAGCAATGTTGGCACCCACAAAGGTTGGGTAAGTCTGATATCCGTCACGTCAAAGCTGTTAGTCTTCATAATCCTCCATCGACTGAACCCGGAACGCGTACAACAGATCAGCAAAGAACAGTCAGGTTTTTCGTCCCGGTGGCTGGTGAGTTGATCAAGCTCTCACGAACCGTCAGAGCTCCGCCACACATATGGCACATTAATGATAGTTATAACCTCCGATAGCTGAGCAGCCTTTGACTCTGTTTACAGGACGGCCCTTTAGGATCGTCTCCATAGGCAAGGTGTGCCTGGTAAGTATGCCAAGATCCTTTGAAAGCTATACCATCGGCCATCAGGTTGAGTGCTAGCATAAAGCTCATCGTCGGCCTCCTTAATAGTTGGGAAAGGGGTGTGCCAAGGTGTGTCCACTCTCAATTTTGTAGCTCAATTCCACAAATGACAACATCCGAAGAGAGGCACAAAAGAATCAAAGGAATAAAGATTTCGTACTCCTACCTGGTGAAAAACCAGTAGAATTTGACTATGTCAGCTACATTGCACTGGTTTGCGATGACTTTACTGCTGCACAGATCATTCCAAACAGTCTCGTCTTGTCCGCCTCACGGTACGGAATGTATTTTTATCTCCAGAGTATAATTTACTACCATAATATGGGCAGGGGTTCATTCACGTATCCGACCTTAGTGGAGGTAGGTTAAAAAATGTTTTCAGAAGTTTTTCTACGGAGGAAGTTGTGGAGGTGGAAATGGGAAGGTGGCAGATGTCACCATTAGCCAAACAGCACAGGATCAAGAAGTTTTCCGCAATCTTCGTCACCTATGGAGAAGACTGAAAGCTTCCGCCGTTGCGTAACGTAGCTTATAATGTAGCTATACGCAATGTGCTTCTGCATGGCTGCAAGACATGGTCTGCGTGAGTAGCCGACGTCTACCGACTATCTGCCTTCAATCACTATTCTAAGTAGCATTTCGTGAGATTTTATTGACAACACGAAACCAGTCACTCTATAGTTTCTGCATTTTGGGAAATGGATTTTCCCAGTACTCAGGTATTATGCTAATATAGATCACTAGTTTTTGTTAAGGGTACGAACAGCTTAATGGCTCCCTCGTCATGCTTTGCTTACAGAGTATGTAGTTGAATGGAAAAAGCAGTGTGGAGGTCAGGCTATGTCTTTGAACTAATCGGTCAAAACTTTGACCACGAGGTTTGCCTACGTTGATCTCTCACGCCTGCTTGGCTAGAAACCTTGAAACCCAAAGTAAGTTTGGTTGAAAACCTTGTCAGACATGGCTCACAGTCGTGGTCAGTGGCTGCTACATCGCGAAAGCCTGTGTTCCAACTTCTGTGAAGTTCCTTTCTTCCATACTTTGTACAATCCTTACTTGATTCATGTTCTGCATGGCATCGAGCCTTTGTACAATATAATGGGATAGTGATGAATGTTATACATTTATACAATGTGGATTGGATATCTATATAAACATATACTATATACACATATAGAGTGTGTGTGTGTGTAAAAGGATAATCAAACACTTGAGGAACCATTCCGTGAGACTACACACCACTTGAGTTCAATATATGCACTTCTACTAACAAAACTGCTTTGTTTTCCAATCATCGGTCGAACCTCTGACTGCACTCCCTTAATACTGAATTACATATTGATCTGTTAGTCGATTCCAACCGCTAAACGACACACATACATGCACGGACGCACATCAACTTGACTTGGACCATAACACGAATGATTAATTCCAACTAATCAAAACTCTTCCTCCAGTCACACTGGCCTGTTGATTCGCTGCTCACCGAGTAGCTTTGCTTGACCATTCGCAATGGCATGTATCGTCTACGTCTGGAGATTTATGAGGTCACTATAATGATTATTTGTTAGTAGTATCGTTTTACACTTCCTATATTATTTCTTCCATTTCGGTAGCATTGCTCACATACTATTCAATCTGAGAAAAAACTGTGTTCACTGAACTCGGAAGTGATTTGTACCCGATCACTCACAGTCTCATAAACTTACACACACTTACCAGATCGTTGATCATACCCGGTTGCATCTACTACTTGCATTCGTTATGGACGATTTACTTCCTCATCATCAGAGTTATTTCATTCGTCTTGTTTGCTTGTGTCGTGAATGAAACAGCTGTCTCGCAGATTTATGAAGATGGTTCAACTGTATACATATAAAATATAGTCTATTCAGTAGGTAAATCATGAACTGCAAATCCAACTACAAAACGATGAGATTATGGCATCAATCACTTCCCTGATAATGAATGGGAAACGTGACACTTGGTGAAAACTCACGGTGTGACATTTCAGACGAATGTTTTGCTGAGCTTTGAGAATGAGTCTGGCTTGAACCTGAAACCGGAATCAACAAATTCACTTGCATGTGTTAGTACCCACAGATGAATACACGGTAAGAATAATATCAGATTTAGTGATATTTAATAGAGGTTTTAGTTTACAATGATAATAATATTAATATTATTAATAATTGCCGGGTCAATAAAATTGATATCGTTGCTTTTATGATAAAAGATTTTATTATAATCATTTTTTACTGTCATTTAAAGGGAGTAGTTCTATTGTTTTACCACTGCATCAGCCAGCCTAAATTTCCAGTTTTCGATTTTCAAAGCAGAGACTAAAGGAATAATCCGGTATGAGCTTCATTAGGAGCAGCTTGTTAGCTTGAACTCAAGTGTGAATACCACACCACCACTCTATTAAAACGTTACACAATTTCTTCGTCCAATTCGTCTCGTTGATACTGGATAGAACGCATTGATATATCTATTTGAATACTTGCAGAGTCGGATCGGCGCTAGTATCGCACATTGCATCGATTCCTCATTGAACACTGATCACCGATTTGTTTGAAAAGGAAAAGTTTTGCTATATCCAAATGCATTTTGGGATACGAAAATCAGTGAGAGGTTTGTACTTAGGCTTGCATGTTTAATACTCGCTCACGGCTAACAGTATACTGTCATGCAAAACTGCGATGTTTCAGCAGCTGTCACGCGTGATACAACCAGGTACAGCTTCGTAGCCACTCACGTGGATGAGACTCAACCAATCAGCATCGCAGCGGACAAGTCCGACAGAAGATCCCTGTGATTGGACATCTTCGAGTCTACCGATTATCTTCCCTGATTTAACGTATTTATACAAACCAGTTCTGCAATACAGCTAACGTGCTATTTCGCAGCCTTGGTCTTCTTTCTTTTTTCGTTCGCGTAGTTCTGGGTGAGGGCAATTTCAGTACGCCCTGTCAGTTCAGTTCATTGCCATTATTACAAGAACTCATTATGAGGAGAGTGTGCGCTTGTTTCGGTGCTGTAAACAGCCTTTTTACATTTGTACAGAACAAATGAATCGGGATATCAAATACTCCCGGTTAATGATAACGACGGAGTAAATGTTATTCTCACCGACCGGCAGTGGCCAAACTGTGATCATCGCAGAACTCAAACTCTGACTTCCCGTGCTCGATTACGTCCTCCGCTGGCCAAGTCTTCTTTCAGCTGTCTTTGATTGACCATGATCACCTCCCAGAAACTCTTTACATTGTATTCACCATCGCATTATAAGTAACAGGATTTGGATTTTTTATTAGATGTTAGTAGAAAAGAGATTTATTTTGGTAGAATATGATTTATGCAGCAGTTTCAACGCTGAACCCACAATTGAAAGTCACGTAAGTACCTTCTCATTCCTGCTAGGAATTATCAGCTTGGCATATCCACCAAGCTCCAAATGAGACACGAACATGAAGTGACCGATTACGAAACAACAACATAACCAGGAGATTTACCGGGATGGCTCTCATCGTTTTCGTTGAACAAATACACTACGTGATGTAGCTCTCTTCAGTCACTAGATCTGAACGGTAAAACCCCTTTGAACGAAACTTAAACTACCAAGTAAGTTCTATCAGTAACGAGCGGATTAGATGTGGATTAGAAGTACGTGACCCCTATGAAAGATCACTGGACTCACATACCTCACAAATTACTCCCACCTCAACCGCAGAGATAGTTTCGAACTGAACACCCTCCAAACCCTGTTAGCTTTGAAAACTAATGTTTCTACGATTAAAACCTTTCCAGAGTAGTAACTTACCCACTGATTAGCACGTAGCTAATTTTCTGGTTTGCTTAAAGTTTCACCAGAACATCAAACTCACTGCCTTTGAAAACTGAGCACTGAGTGAACATCGGCAAACCTTCTTTTCTCTCGTACCTGCCAAGATTCTTGTAGCCTTATGAGTGCACAATGAACACAAGTGACAGAAAATAGATTTCTTCACTTAACAAAGACCTTCTCTGAACGGCCTCAAATGTTACCTGAGTAAAATGTTTACACATTCCTAGTGTTCTCTGCCGTCGACGAACTTTTTTTATCCAACACGATGCTTCCTCGATATATCACGAACTTCTACACTACCCTCCGTATCTTTTTACTGACTACGTTGGTTAATATCGAGAAACTGGTGAGTTTTTAGTTCTTCAGAAGGCTGTCGAATTTCCCACTGAGATGTTCATCACTGTGCAAACAAATACACAAAATCTCTATGTTGTTTTGACATCAGCTATGAGGCAACAATTGGAGTAATGGTGACTGGGCGAAGGATGACCAGTTTTAAGGGCCCAGCTGTTATCGAGCATTGTTTACGAGTGTGGATTCATCCGTCATGACATAATAATGATTAGTTTACAAACCTTCTTGATTGTCTTGCAGATTCTTCTGCACACTTTACTTATGATAATTGTGGAAGTGTAAATAGAATCACACTTGGCACTCATTCGTTTTGTGGTTTTTCACACTATTTCATCTACCATCAAGTTTCAAATTGGAGCTTTGGAATGCCATTTCCCTGGGTTGTTTGACTGTCTATCTAATAAACCATTTCTCCTTTTGAAATTGCGCCACTGGTAAAGGTAATTAAACAAACTATCTGGAAAATCGAAATTTTTTATAGGACTCATATTGTGGTAACTACGATCAGCTCCCCCGTGGAAACACATACACACAGTAGGTGAGATCCTCTTCAATCTGCTTATTGCCAACAAGGCTGCCGGATTACGTCGCTAAATTTAAGCGCTGACTTTACGGCTAAAAGTGGCTTCATTGAAGCTATAATAGAATATTTTCCTTTCGAAGACAATTCAAAGTAATTCTTCTCAATTGGCGTCCAAGGCAGTCAAACTGTACCTACTGAAGTCGCGATTAGTAGCCAGAGTGGTTAATCTAAAGTCCAGGGAAAGTAGCAGAAATCGGAACGCCGTGCCCTTGTAAGCAAAACGATGATAGTTATTGTAGTAGACTTATTAGACTCAGACTTTTATCCAGCAAACTTCCGTGGCCGCAGCTGATCACTATGAGAATGATCGGTTATGGACATTAAAAAACTACGGCAATTGAGTGCTCTCGGTGGACTGCTCAAAAGGACTGACTGACGATCACGTCCCACCTGGTCCTATTCGCTACACCATGCATATCTACTGCTGACGATTACCCAACTACCCAAGAAGCAATGTCCACACTGCGCTTCCATCATTTCATAGGTAATTTCAGCTTCAGTAATTATGAAATCATTACTCCATAAATAAACGAGTACGAAGTTCTATTTGGAATCACTGTTATGTGAACAACGTTTTCGAAACTCACTAGAATATTGTTTATATGGTTCGGCTGAACGTAAGGAGTATAAAAATAATTATTTGTGGACAAAGGTCGAAGCTTACTAATCATAAGTACTATCTCAGAAAATACTACTATAAAATCCATTTCACGATCGTGGCCATTCCTAGAATGATAGGTATGAGTAGCAATGGGAACGCAACAAAGAACAATTACCGCAACCGATCCAGTAGATCAGAACTAAATCGAGTATTCCATCACGTTAGTACAGCTTGTCCGTTTGTAGCTTGATCACGAATATTCGTGTAAGCTGATATACGAACTCGAAGCATTGGCTCATGCCTCGATCTGCAATATTCTATGGTACACCAACCACAAATGTTCGTCAAGAGGCGATTTTCGTACCAATAAGTCGTCCCACCCTATTATTTGTTCATCTAATCCTATAGTATTACTTAATCAAGAGTTCACTTGGCTTTCGCTTGAGATGTGATAATATTTGGTCGATGTATGTCGTATGTAGTGTTTCTACTGTGACCAGTCACTAATGAATCGCTCCGACTTGTTTATCAGTGCTAACAATGGCCACCAGTTTCATTCATTTGTGTGAACAATTTAATTGTCCCAAGACCCGTGTATATCGCATGATTCGTTAGCGAATTTCATTGCTGGAAGTTTTCATTCTGTTCACTCAAATTCGTTCTGTAGATTTAAGTAGACAGAATCAATCTGTTCTCTCACAAATTCTTCAGAAAACATCTTCCTTTTGTCGTATTCTTTCTACGAATGACAAATTCATCCATCTATTGAACATTTGTGTTACGTTGAAGAAGACGTAGCAAACAAGACGAGCTCGATTCTGAGGGATTTTTGTCACATTCTTGTATGTTATTTATTGTGACACGGACAGTCTAACTCGTGAACTGATTACCTGTACGTGCCAAGCCTATTTCATCACCCCATCGTCTCATCAGATTAGATCTCTTATATTTAGACTGGTATGACGATAAAACTTGACAAATGCGATTAATGAGTTGTTCGAGAACATTCGCGTTCGTTCGCACCTGCAGCTTTATTGAGCTCTCAGTTGACGTCATGCTGATATTGACCCAAACTCCTGTGAAAACATTTGGTCTCATGCTCACGTCGAAATATCGCAAGCTACACTAGCTAGATAATGTGGGTGTCAGTTGTTCCTCAGTCGATGGAATTGGGTGGCTCCTGAGCCGTGGCACTAATTTCTCGAAATTCGGAAAGCACTGTGGTTGGTCGTGCCAAGATGTAATGGCTGACGAACTTGGTGCTCAGTTATTACGTCGGGCTTGAATTTCTGGATCCAGTCAGCATGACGACTGCCGAAAGTGAGGCTCTAGACGGACACACGGTTGAATCACTAGTCAGGAAACGTGCATCATGCATTTGCGCACCTGAGTGGAGATTGTAATAAGTAGCAAGCTTTGCTAGTTATTAGGACCGACAGTTTTGTTATAATTGTAATATCCTAAAAATCTAAGTTCACTCCACTTCGATCTACCATCGGCCTCACATCCTTGTCCTCTGTTCCTGGTTACCACCTCACAGGATCTTCAGGTTCAGAGTGAAAACAATAGAGCCATGAGGCGAAAACAGCCAAGAATTAAAAATAAACGCAAATTATGGAGACGACAAAATAGCCCGGAAGCAATCATGCCAATTAACACAGTGCCCAGCTATTTTATTTGATATTTGACAACTTCGGTAATCGCAACTGCCTGGGAAACAAAATTCATTCTATTTAGCTAGAACTTTCCCTATAAAAAAATGAATAAACGCAGAGCTAACTCAGACATACTGTGGCCTTTTACACTTCAAAGTTTCTAAATGCATCCGAAGCGTGGTTAGTTTATATCTGAACTATCTTTGAAAGCTTGCAACTTACTTGGTTCTTCACCAAGAACAACAATATTGTCCGACTATTCCGAGTCCGACAGTTGACTACCAAAGCAATGATTGATATTATCATTCTTACTCGAAGAAAGGGCTATTCCAAGGACTATTTCAACTATAAAAATGAAGAAGTAGGGCAAACCTGACTACCACCGCTTCTCGTGGTGAAACTGGGTAGAACATTGTAGGGAGCACAAACTCGACTCCGGTTGTTCGCAAAAATGCACTGGGAAAGAGAAATAAATTTCTTCGGCCAAAGCTTCAGTGGGAGGCAGCTCCAGCGAACTGTGTGGTAGGCTGAATTGAATGCCACTTTCAGAACAAGACAGGCAGAGATCGTAGGCTTATGAAAGATGTAGTCTTGTTCTAAAATTTGGCGAACAGTAAGGTATAATAGACACAACCTCAAAGGTCCTGAAACATGCTAGATTCTCAAGTGTACAGTTCTTACGAGGGTTCCGTAATCGGTGGGAAACACGCTCGACTAGTAGCCTTATTGTGATACTTATCTAGCTTATTCCTCTGTGATGTGTACAAAAGGACCTGTCACTTTTCTTGTTATTCGGCACAGTAAGAAATTCAAACCATTCTTGCAAGTTTCGGTAACTCCGAAACCTAAGTGTGCCATCCATGTGTGTCAACGAATTTTAACCTTTGCGTCTACCCGACATAGTGAGTATACAACTTTGAAGAAAACATTCTAAAATCTAGTGAACCGCAACAACCAAGGGTTTTTCCGTTTTCACTCATCAGAGCATTCAAATTGAGGGGGAACAACAAAGGTGAGCTATTTACTTTCCGTTTTTGTTTCGAGACTCACGTCAAAAAAGGGAACAAGTGATACAATTACAACCGACTCACCCGGGTTCCACCCCATAACACCTAGAAGAATGTCAAGTTGTGCAGTGAACCACCGGTTTTACATAAATATATGTATCTATACAGAAGCAAATTCAAAGTTGGTGGACATGGACTGGCTGGCTCTTTTGGGGCAGAATCAGCAACCTCTTATTTGGTAAAATTCATTAACAACTTAAGTCAGTTGGCTGACGGAGATGATCGTTTTATAGTTTTAGTTTGAAGAACGATGCACTGCGGAGATTCCTTTTGTTATCTCTCAGTGGTAACCTCAGTGAGAAACGAAAACAAACAGCGGTATGAAAAAAGTTGGAACAGAACTACTTTCAGTACCATCAAATTGAATACAAGAGTGCCATTTTTCACGACCCTTAGCCAAAAACCTATTATATACCTAACTACTGAGTAGGTGGATCTCTCGGACCCATCTGGAAAGCTTAGTCTGCCTTAATTGTCCGAGTTCACTTTTCACGGTTTTCACAGGTTTTTTCCATGTTTTGGACTAACTTCCTGTATACGTCAAATTAGCTGTTAGCGATCTAAGGTGATTTCGGCTCTGTTTGAGGAAACTGATCGGAATTAAAAGTCAGAAGGCAGCTGAAATTTTCGCCATAAATGTGATTATGTAATAGTGGAACAGAAGTTGTTGAAATACGCCGTAGTCATGGAGAAAAATGGGCAACAACAGTCAGAACTACCTTCGGAGTGAATAAGAGCAGTTCTAGGCCTGAACCAATGTCAGTTGGTGGTCCGAATGAAAAAGTGGTCGAATTCAAAATGGCCGACCAGCGAGAGCAGAGAATGGAGAAAATGACCTATGGTATTACAGAATGCTAAATAGTTCGATATGGAATTTGAACACCGAGTAACAATCGGTTGCAGAACATCGTAAGCAGAATGAGATGACCGATTCTTCACATTCCCCATGCTCACTCCTAGCCACCACTCTCACCTCAGTATACAAAGAGTTCCTTCTGGGTAGATGCGTAACAATGTGCCCCAAGCATTCCACTCTGATGAGCTTCAGTTTTTTTGACTAAATGGTAACCGATACCAAGTCAAATATTTGCACCCTTCGCAACAACATGACGGGAGCGGAAGGTAATAATACTATTAGTAGTACGATACACTGTAACGTTATTCTTATCCAGAACACCTTGTGAAACTCAGTACATACGAAGGGTAAGAGTGGACCAACCAAGGTTGAAATATGAGCACAAATAACACTGAATGTATATTTATTACTAGCGGCACACCCGAAGACAAATCTGAAAATAAAGCCTTTTGAGAGGTTTCTAGCTCTCTCTCTGATGTAAACACTCGAGGACTATTAAATAAGTTACAAGAAAACTTCTGTTTCATCATAAATATTGAATACTGGAGAATGAGAGATTGAGTGAGTGGGTGAGTGAGTGAGTGAGTGAGTGAGTGAGTGAGTGAGTGAGTGAGTGAGTGGGTGAGAAGGAGAAAGCAGAAGGACAGAAAGTGAATAACCTGTATTTTCACATCACTCTAGGACCATCAGCACTTCAGTAGAGCTGAGAAGATGGGTACTGCAAGAGGACATGAACAGTTGTGTAATTCTTGGTCCCGTAAATTTTGTGCCTGAGCTGTATATCTTCCACTTGCGCGCTACCATATTTCTGACACTCATATCACGTGATTCACAGACAAAACATGCATGTATTCAAAAAGTGTGTTGGATGTTTGTGCACTGTTAAGCTGGGCAAACTTTTAAAGTACGAACTGCAATTAGAACGAATAAAAACACAATCCACCTTGAACTAATTCGTGCTGGTCACGTGTACAGTGGTTCACCATCACATGAACATCTCATTCAGGCAGTTCTATAGAATTTCGTCTAGTTAGGACTGTTCTGTTCCTATGTAAGAGCCATGCATTATCCTCGTCGATTGGGTTTACTATTGTCCCAAACTGATAAACCAGTGAGCTGCACGCAATACGTTGACTAGCATTCGGAAAGAATAGGCTGTGTGGGTGAATATCACCACTAAGGCGCTTTGGGATCTAACAGAGCTGTAAAGTAAAAGGAGTAACAAGGCACATCATACAAGTTTATAGAAATTTTTCACTCCTAATATTATATGGTGTTTGTTTTTGTTAATCCTACGATACATTACCGTGCGACAGATGCTTTCTAGATCTGCGTATACTGTTCCATCCTTAATACTAACAGCAACTGAGACCTCATTGCAAGTAGAACAGTTGTTGTAACTATGACTGATTGCGATGAGTAAAGATAAAGAAGAGCAAGGTCAGTGTCAATCGGAACAGACAATAATCAATAAGAGATAAGGTCAGAGTACACACCGTGTCCGGACCACTGATGTTCTGGATAGGTAGCAGTGTAAAACGAATCCACTGCAAATTCATGTGACATCCAACAGATATCCTTCTTGTGGCTTTCTTCATCTTAGATTGCTTTAAAAATTTAGTGAAAGTTGTTTCAAAAGATGGCAAAGATGAAACCGTGAGTAAAGCAAAACATTTTTCCGTAAGGATGTATTGACTTCAAGAATCCCAACGTCAAGCCATTTGTTGCCTAGCAGCATCTGCATCAGCTTATTGCTATAGGTTCAATTACGCATTCATAAAACCCTCTAAAGGCCTTTAGATTCCAAGACAAATGATACAAGTCACGTATGCGTCGATTTCACAAACAGATAGTCTTAACTAATTGAACTAGGTCCTTACTCCATGGAAATTTTATATATACTTCATGTATTTCAGTAACTGAAGTACTTTCAGCAAGCTTTACATCAAAGATATGGATGATTTTTCTTGAGGCACGGTATATGTAAACGTATCTGCTGATTCGAGGTCAACACGTAGTGTCTTTTGTATCAAACCGGAGCTATCACGTAGAATCACGTGAGGAGCTAGCATAGGATATCCGATGTCGAGGTTGAGGCCTGAGTGAATGGAACCACTAGCGACAGGACAGAGGGTCGATGAGGCAGAAAGAAAAAATGGGAAAGGAACCTCATTAACCTGTGATAGGCTGTATCACCAAAAACTCAGAAAAGACTACCAACTACCAGTTTGGCCAATTAGAATTTCGGTGCAACGAGAGGTCATAATGACTCAGAGTTCTATATAAACAACATTTTCAGTAATGATAAGCCAGGAATTTTTCGAAAGCAAAGAAGCTTTCTTCCTGCTACAGTAGGGCGGTGCAAAGCAGTTCATGCCCGTCATATTAATACGTATACATTCGACGGGATCAAGAAGGACACTTTTGATCTGAATGAAGTTCTTATTACGGATGGACCAACCACCATCCTCTTACTTTCTACAGCAAACGAACAATAAGTCGGTCTTTTTTCGAGGATCTCCAATTTTTAAGCCTCTATCAAAAGTCGGAAGCTTTTGTGATTAGCGCCCATCATACACGTCTCAACTGAAACCTCACCACTATTCCGCTTCCCTTTTCAGGTCTTCTCAGTATGATATCTTTGTTATTCGTTAGTTTTTTCTTTCCTTTCTGACTGGTCTTCGAAGTCTGGGTTTAATTTTTCGGTATACCGAAAACAAACGTGGAGCGGTCAATATATCAGTTTTAACAGTTTCGTTAGTATCCAACGGAAGCGAAACTTGGTGAATTGGTTGGTCTTCAGAGCGAGAAAAAATTGCTTTGAGGAAAACATCGGGAAGGAGCTGATGCACTTAAGAAACATTCTACGTGAGAATAGTTATGAAGATAGGTTTGTTGAGAGAAACATCATTCAAAGAATGCCCTAACCCACCGAAGAAACCGTAAAGAAGAAAGACCTATTTATTAGTTTACCATTTAAAGGTGATACGATGAGTAAAATCTTAAACCGACTACTGAAGACAGAAATTCAAAACACGTCCAATGCTGTCACTGTACGTTGTGTGTTTCGAGGTGCTCCCCTGATTCACGTTCAGAACAAGGATAAACTGCCTGTGCTGACCTCATCAATGGTTGTGTACTCTTTCAGATGTGTTTGTGACGCATCGTATGTAGGTCGAACGGCACGACAGCTATCCACTCGGATCAAAGAGCATCACCCACGTTGGTTAAGCCGAAGCCAGACTGGGTCGATAAACAGCGCAATCTTAGCACACCTAGTTGACACTGGACATTAAGCGAATCCAAACAAGGCTTTCAAAGTTGTGCATCGAGTCCCCCCAAACAAATACAAGGGTGTGCAGTTGCGCACTCTAGCGATAGCCGAGGCAATCGAAATCAGGAAGCTGACCCCCGACCTTTGCGCCCAAAAGCGTTTGGCCCAGGCACTTCAACTTCTATGGCCTAGGATCGATCGAGGCCGAATAAATCTGTCGTCCTGTCACTCACAAGGAGTAAGTTAGATGAACTAATCAAATGACAAGAACAAAATGACTGTTGACAAACCCCTACCCATGACTGGCGTTTATTCCATGTCTATCCGCATGATTCTTGCTTAATGTCTCCCACGTAATTTGTAAACGGCTTGAGAATGAATTACTGAAAAACGATTGTTTCGCCAAATTTGACTTCTATAAGATACAGTGGGTATTTTCCAGATAATAATGACCAGCTTTGGGTTATTTACTCTGTAGGATAAACTACCCAGTGAAATGGATGAATTAGAGTTCCTCTCAGTGAGAAATTAATTGATAAAGCCATCACGTTGTACTCCATGTTTAGGAGCTAGTTAGGACTGGGTGGATGAGTACGCACCACAATGTACGTTTTATAGAAAGCCAAGCAAAATAATTAGGCATCACTTTTATCGTTTTCGACAGTGAGTTGCATAATTTATTGTACAAGTTGAATCTATTCGTAAAACAGTTGACACGTTCTACCGCTACTACATAGAATTACATATTGATATTCTTGGATGTTTTCATGTAATAAAGGTTGAGGATATTCCCAAAAGCTTTCGAGGGTAATGAATCCCTCCATTATTCTCCATAAATTCAAATTACCACTTAATAAAAGTCAGTTCTTCGAAGAATAGCAGATCTATAAGCATACTTGGCATCTAGTTGGATAGCCCATTTTCTCAGTGGTCTTACATACTTATGATGGTTGATGATTTTCATGACGGCCATCGACTGAATTTGCGCTGAGATTTCATACGATTAGTTGCTGATAGATGTGACGTTACTGCTCACAGATAATCTCACCTCGTCTGTCGATGAAACTGTCCCAAGTTATCCAAAAGGCACTCCAATCCGGAGCTGATAGTAACCCCGTTTTATGTGAGGTTGAGTAATGTTCATTTCTGATTATGTGGTGAAGCTATACGAGACCAATCAGCACATAGCTTTTAGCTCACTGTCACGGAAATATCACACAGATATTGCACAACCCCATATCGTTTTTTGAATATATTGGAGTGGGAACCTGGTAGCCCAATGGATTCAAAAGACTTAGTGTTACCACTGCTTATCTCTGCTAGAAACTCCGCTTATTTCATTTAGTCTAGTTGTATCACGAGAACATGGATTCTCACAGTGCAGATAAACAATAAAATCTCTGAAAATTAGAAGTATTAACAACTTTCAATTTACGAATGTCATTTCTGTTGAAATTATTTGCAATCATGTCAGCCAGCACGATAAAAGTATGTTCATTGACTCACTCTGCGTGCAAACGATCGTGCACATAATTATAGCTGATGCACGCTTCAACATGGTGATCCGGTCACAATGTAGTTCTATTTCATCTTGATACCCTATTTATATATATATATATATATAGCTTCACGATTAGTCCTGAGGCTGACCAATCACAGCGAAACCTTGATGAATACTGCGCTTCCGCCTGCTGTAAATACACACTAAAAATTCATTTATGGTGACAAACAACCACATGAAATCCTATCAGACTAGGCATGATCATAAGCTGGATCATAGTGAAATACGACCTACCACTGAAGTAATCTGCGATGGCTGGACTAGAACAGCTTCTGGCACCGGGTGAGAAACTTTAAAACCACTTTTATAATACAGGTTGTAATACAAATTCCGTATCATAATTGAAACAATTAGCTTGTCACAAGCTGATTTATCTCGAACTATCGGTACAATTCAATGAGAGCTCTAATCAATGGTTTCACCGGAGGTGTTAGTAATCACTGTCGGTGTAATTCTTCGGAGAGACTAAAAATAAGTTGTCATAAAGGGTCACCAAGTACACGTGCCACGTTTTAGGTTATCATATTGGCCCAGGCTGGTTTGATTTACGTCTATATTATTTGATATTACGCTTGACCGTTATTAGTTTATGACGCCTACGACTGGTCAATCACAAGGCAGTCGTCCCTTATCATGGACTTCTTCACCACAGATACCTCAAATGAGTCATTTGGCAACGGGATAACTTGATCAACTAAAGAGCCATTTCGGATGGCTCAACGGGTAAGATGCGGAACTTCGAAAACCACAAAAATGTTCGAAAACCAGTTACGGCTTGATAAGTAGGATAGATGTAACCGATACTTTAAGTCTTCAAAGACCAATTGGAACCTAATTATACACGATGAATCATTTTGATATTTGATCTCTAGTTCGTTTCTTTGTAGTACATGAACCAATTTGACACGCTCTATAAGAGTAGATCGTAGTTTCCTGTGGACTTACAGTAGAGGTTTGTGAAGAGGCCACTTAGGTTGAAAACAGTTTACTTATGTAGTATTTGAACCATGAAAAATTAAACGGTAGAATGCTCCAAAATCGAGTGGATCTGGAAAAGCAAGCTGATTTGAATAGTACCGTCATACAGGTTTTAGAAATACCCTATAATAACAATGATTCCAAGACTGTGAATGGGACTCGCGAGAATAAACGGTAGGACAAAGAATCAAGCGAAGTTAGTTCAAAAGAACGAAATTCATTGTATTACAGATAGAAAAGAGATTTAGAGTTATGGACATATTGGGAACAAGGTGAACTGCTTCATTTTATATCCGATCCAGCAGGTAAAGGGGGAAAGTGTGAACTCTTCTACTAATGTGCCTGGAGTATTCTAGTGTTGGGCTGACTTGGATCCAGTACTGCTTGGGAAGTTAGGACAGAGTGAAAATGCTTCTCACGTGGAATAAGAATGCAAGGGGTCAATAAGTACCTTGTCATGGGAGTAGTTAGTTAAAACAAGTACCTTATCACGAAAAACTGAATAACTAAATGGTACATCCTATAATTGAAAGTTTTAGATATATTTGCAAGGATTCGAAAGCAGATTCAAACCTCAGTGTAACCTGTTATTTTTCTTTGTGTAACCTGCCAAATATTTGATAAAAATTTGAATAGGGGTATAAATGAATCTATTGGATGAAATAAAGTTTGAAACTTCTTGCTTAAAGTGAGTAACATGTTGCTTCTAGTTCCAACATTTTTTCACGAAAGCCAGTCTCAAGAGGACTACCTGAGAAGTTCATATTGCGTTTTGTTCACCGAATAAAACATTGGTTTTCAGAAGTACCCTGAAAATGTGTTACTTAAGTTGCAAAAGATATCACTGACCGGAAAACTAGAATCAATCGGGAAAATCTCATATATTCTGCCAAGAATAGAACGATGTGATAGACTACCCGTACAAGTGGCGAGTCCGCACTTTCGAATTATTTGCCTGACATGTTGGTGCTTTGCAGTGCAATGTACGTTTCTTGCACCCACTCTCAGCCGTCCTATCAGCTCAGAACAAAATCTGCGAAACCACTGTTTTATCAACAGGAAGACATCTGATAAAACCGGACTCAGAATCCATGGAAGTAAATTATCCGGCATATTTTAGAACAAAATAACTTCCCGCTTGGCAAAGCTTGGTGTTATGGCAACTCACTTGATACCAGCGAAAAGATCTCAATTTTGGCGAATAAGACTATACGGTAAGTGTTGTTTGCTATCTGCAAATTCAGTACAAGCAAAATATTTTAATTTCAATCGAAATAATATCAACATTATTCACATAATTTGTCTATTCCAACGGGAAACTCACATCTCAATCTATTCACCGACAAATTACAAGAAAGTGTTTAAACGATTGAATATAATTTGTCATAAGGCTTGAAAACTTGTATTCCGCACGGGGAAGTGAATGGAATGGAACAGATACGATCGGAAAGTCTCTGTCTTATGCCGGAAGCTCTCTGAGCAATACTTCTCTGAGTAGTATTTTTCGCCAGCTTTTGAATCATTCTTCAAACACGGTTAACGTTCTGTTATTGTTTACGAATCCCTGAAATTTTTCCGCAGTAGAAACAATTTTTTCGTAATTATGAATGACCAAGTAAGTTATCATTGGTAACCGTTAGTAGATTATAGATCAGTACGGAAATAAGGTCAATCATGGGATTCACAAATGATTTTCGGCTTCAGTTCTCGTCCAAAGCTCCTAAATAACTGGCTTTATTACAGCCCTTCCAGGGAAAAAATTTACGTTTCTACGTCTCGATTTAGATTTGTCTGCTACCTAGCATCACCATTTATTAAAAGTGGAGATAAATCAAAGCATAATATAAAGAATACTCGAAAAGTAGAAACAAAAGGAAGTTCATAGACACTAAGAAAAAATCTGAATTCAAATGGGCCTCTGAATTCAACACTAAGCAATGTTTCCCAAAGTTTGTAAGTATCGGATGAGTAGATCCAGTGTATCCCGATTCGGAAGCTTAATAAGACACACCCAGTCAAGTTCACTTGATACAGCTTTCATATCTCTGTCCGTGTCCTGCAGTAGTCATCTCTTTCTAAAGTCCAACCCGTACTCTCTTTAAAGCACAATTTATGCCAAATAAGTCTATATACCAACCACTGTGATCCGTATAGACTGAGGGCCTGGTCAAGAACCCGACTTTTGATTTCCAAAATCTTGTCCCATATTCTTAGTTTCTATCTCGTAGCCTCGTCCAGTTGAGGACAGAAAAAAAGAAGCATAAAGTGGGAAAGAGCCGAGAACAAAGTAAAGCGCCAGTCGTGATCGTACTTGTATTTGTATGACAGACTTTTGCAAGCGATGTGCTTGCGTTTCAGTCAAAGCAGCTCTGACAAAACTCGGATGAAATAGATAAGACATACAAAGATGGGTTTTGAAGGCATACGAAACTGAAAAAGAAAGACAAGATATCAACTAAATTCAGGAAGTTATTCCATTTTCGTTCATTTCCTATTTTGTCAGTACGCTCACCAGACAGGGCACAGCAGAGACTTCTGGAAGAAAGTTGTCAGAATTCAGATACTGTAGATGAGTGAGAACAACAGAGAGATATGTCGGGGTGTAGTGGATGCTATGGATCCTGTAACGTCCTGTGGACCAGGGCTACAGAAGAGCTTTGAATTCTCGTTTTTAAAAGTCGGAAAAAAATATGATTCAGCAATAAAATAAGACCGGAAGAACACTGAAGAATAAATTTGAGAACAGTTGTTGTTCACGTTCGAAACTGTCTGAGTTTGCTTATTTGAAAAACGAGGCTCGCATACTACCAACAAAGTGCTGAATGTGAGATGTCCACCTTAGACTTATGTCCAGACTTACACCCAGATATTTGACAGAGCACGTTCTGCGTGAGGACTTGGAATAAGGACAAACAGAACCTGTAGCAGGAAGAAAATGCCAATTACTAAAGACACATTCAAGGCACTTGGAGGGGTTCAGTCTAAAATCAGATCACGTGGGAAAATGTTTCATTTGTGATAGATTTTCACTGAGGACTTTGAAGTCGGAGGGATCGTGAATAACCTCACGAAGAACAACATCGTCAGAGTATTTAACTACCTTAGACGGGGAAGAAACTGATAGGTAGCCGGTATATGCAAAAAATAAGAGGGAAGGCAATATGGCACCTTGGAATACAGCAGAATGGTTGACAAGGAATTTTAAACATTTGCTCCTTAATGTCGTGATTCGGTGATTAATTCAGCCTAAAAACCTGAGTCCAAGACAAAATTTCATTTAATCCAACAAGTGATCGGTAACACAAAGGTAACTTTTACACAACCAACGTTACGTAAACATGGTTCATTCCGATTCAGACTCTGATTACATAATATGTTCGTCGATTATGAAAGTCCACGTATTCGATCGTGCTCTGTCGTCTAACAACATTCGAGTAACTGACGTTGACTACTCGGGAACTTGCTATCCGACCGCTGCTTGTCTATGCTTTTCTATATACTTGTATTACCTATAAAAAAGCCATGATTAGGAAGCCTAATGAACAATAAATTTCGGTGCCAGTTGGTGTGGTTTCTGACTTCATTTAGGGCAACTCGGTTTTCACACTTACCACAGATTTCTGCTTTCTGTCGTGAAAATAGTTAAGACGTCAGGCAAGAACTTGTATGGGGCAAAAGAAATCCCCAAGCTTCTAAAGAAGAAGAAGAGAATGGGATACTGAATCAAAAGCTGAGTTCTAACCGAAAACCAAAGTGGACAGATCAGACGGATCTGATTGGAGATTAAGTAACAAAGTCAACTAAAGAAGGGAGAGCATCAAGATTGGATCGTCTGGGTTTGTAGGCTACTGGACAAGGATCCAGAGCTGAATTCATGTGGGTCTGGAGAAGACCAGCAATTTTTAGTGCTGCTGATGTAAGATCTGTCGGACTAAAGAGCTTTTCTCAACTGTTTTTTCTCGGGGCTCTTAGGAATCGGGGGTTATGACGACTGCTCACTAAAAATCAGGGATTAAACAATTTGATATGGAGTTATTCAAAAGGGTTGCCGGGGTTCCGCGGGCTGGGCAGTACCATGCCTGAAAACTGCGGGGACGGACCATTCGGACCTTCATAAAACAAAGCTTTAGATTTGAGAAGAATTTCGAATTTGTCGGAAATAGAGGAAAATCTAAAGAACTCGAAGGAGGACAGTCTCCTGAAGGATGTATAAAAGTAGCATTGATATGGTTGGCATCAACGTCATCCTTGCAAGGTTTAGTTTTCTGACCGCAAAGTTGTTTTTTACCGTGTCACAGAAACTTGGGATTTTTGGCCCTCAGGAACAGCGTGGCAAGCAACACATTCACTGTTTTTACCCCTGTCTTGATTAGGTACGAGTACTGTTTGAGTTCCAAACCTAGGGCTGTTTATATTGCCCTCTAAGAAAATTTGGCAGTGGACTGGTCAACTCAACACCGGACGCCAACGGTTTCAATTTGGCCACAGAGGATGAAGACAGTGCAAAGAGTGTCGGTGAAATGTTCAAAGGCTCGGAAGAATGAATAGAAGGGAAATCATGAAAAGGAAGAACTAATGACTGCTTTCAGCAGAGAGGTGTTACTAGAAGAAAAGTTTCAAAGGTGACATTTTACCGGATTCATTTCTGTGAAGAATTTATGAAAAGTGTGTCAATAAATTTCCGTCCTCAGAAGAGGTAGGCTTTAATAAGTTTTAGAAATAGAAGCTTTCATTCTAAGGGAGAATAACAGACGATGACTGGTGATCACTTTGTGCAACACTTAAGTCGCTCTAGTATGGGAGTTTCTGATATCCTTTAAACCGAAAGTAGCGGGTACATGCTGGCATGACTAACAATAACATGCAACCTTTCATTCAAAAAAAGGAATTAGTCATAATATCAGCGCTTCGTAGAAGAGATCGATGTCTAACCGTGGGCAAAAGGAGAATACATACAAGTTGATTATAACTGTACTTCGAAAACGAGCAAATCTCGGAAAATACTCAATAGTCAAAAAGTCTATTCCCTTTGCAGAGTTTTTACGTATACGGTTAACTTGCCACTCCAGGATGATTTCACGTAGGTTTCCACACCACCTCCACACGTTTCCTTCGTCAGCCACGTACCTTGACGGTAACACTTGAGACCTACCTATGCGTACGAAAGAGTCGTCAGTTTTCACCTTCAGCCAGGATTCTGAAACACGGACTGCTCATTTATGAACATAAATTTGTGTATTCAGAGAATGTATTAGATCCCACATTTTTGAGAAGAGTCAGCAAACGTTCACAATGATCACGGAGGCCACAGTCATTTTTCCCGGAATAGTACAGGTAAGAGTGGCTTGCCATCCAGCTCAGTTGCGTAATTATGTGCAAATTCAATTAGCCTCAGTCACAAGCATTTGAGGGTCACACGACACACGCGAAACATGATTTTTTTAAATTTAACATTTCCGGTAGAGAATAAGAACGACAAGCGAGAATGATTATTTCAAAGAGGATTACAATAAATTCTAGTGACAACAGGGAAGCAAATGTAGCGCAGACAATCGAAGAAGGAGCCTGTGAAGTATCCTTACCACTCGACGACCATATTTTTGACCGGTGGTGGTTGAGTGGTTGAGAGCGTCTGATTACCACCTCAGAGGACAGAGGCTTGAATTCCCGCCATCACCGGTTACTTTTGGTAGTGGACAGTAATCCACGGCCGCTCTGCTCATTATCACACCTAATCTACGGAGACTTTGCGTGGTTCTTCACTGAAAGTCTCAGGGTCTGGTTGCTGGTTATGGCTAACAATGTACAAGGTGTTGGTGACTATGGGGTATAAACCCCTTCCATGGTGCTCATGCGCAAACCTGTAATAAAATATTTGATGTAGCCGTGATAGTGGATACTTGGCCCTTGATAATAATTGGGTTACGTTAAAGTAAGACAATCAGATGCAAATCATTCTGGCATTTCAATGGTTATTTTACTGGTTGTTGCGATCTAGCATACTGCAACCTCTTTCTTACCAGGTTTATAAAGGAAAATTCCGAAACTATTTTTCTAAAGTCGTTCCTAATTTTTTTCATACTGCTCCTCCTAAATACTTTTCAATAAGTACTAGTTTGTGAAATTATATCTGAATTTGGATGTGACGTGGCGAAAGCAAACCAATCTTTTCGGTACTTCTCTTCAAGCCAGCACAGTATGCGTGCAGAATTTCAGCTTTGGGTAAAAATACGATGCAGAGTATTAACGTAAAAGCACAAATGCTGAGTCTCAATCCGTTTCCATTGCTTTTATGGGTAGATTGAGAATCAGGTTCATCAGTCCCATGAGTCTGTCCGACCACCACGTTAACTTTAGTCCATGGAAGCTGTAGAGTTTTGATGAACTGTTTGTGCAAGCAAACGGTAGGTTTGTGTAACCTGATTGGGATGGCCTCGAATGTAGAAAGGATTCAGTGTTTGACTCTTTTGAAGGAACTTACCAGCACATGATAGATGACGCTAAAAGGCCCATCCTACGACAGTGTCATCCATACCGACCGCATGGGCCATATTAGGATGGTTACCGTCTCATTGATCCCTTTGGCTGACCATGTAGGGCTGTGTCCTTGAACTCGATTGGGTAGGTGCTTATTTAACTCTACGGGAGCAAGAGTAGGAATAAGCACAACAAGAGGTCGAATAGTCAGGAGGCTAATCTTTGAGTTAACGGTTGTAAACACGGTTTAGTGTTGAAAGCAGTTTGCAGTTCGACTGTGTTGAAAGTGTTGGTTACGGCGTTGGATAACCGGTGGGTCAGTATTTCTGTTGCCATATCCGTTTCGAATTCTGCACAAGCAAAGAAGGTCTTTTTGGGGACCTTGTGATATCTTGGTGTAGGTTTTGCATTCATGTGTTGTCTGAGGTTGCTATCTGAGCACCTATTTTCTCCGCGCAAGTTACTAATAGACTCCATTATTCTTGGCAATCGATCCTTGGAACATATTCGGCCCGCTTCGCAGGTCGGGTAACACACTAAACTTCGTTTTTACTGCAAGGAAACAAGGCTTTCAAAATAAGTGTATCGCTCTAGCCACGTTGATTTATGATAAATGCTGTGTTCCATAGATTTATTTGCTGTTCGTCAAAAGAGGACATCCACGAATGGAGGTGAGCCATCCTGTTCCATCTCTACGGTAAGCAGTAAAACCGGATGCACTTCACTGAATTTCCGCAGTATATCTTGAGCTTTATAGTTCGAGGCACTAGAAAGATGTCGTCCACATAACTCTTATAAACCAATAAGCTGGTGATAACTTTACTCAGCGTGTGATTATCTATCCTTGACACGAATATGTCTGCAAGCGGAAGATCAAGTATGGTACCAATTTCTATCACATTTTTCTGCCTAAATGTGCTTCAGTCAACCTAAAGTTGTACATTTAAAGCTCGCAATTTCAGATGCTTCTTTTATGCATCGACCGGTGTGCCCACGTTGATATCTTCTGGCAACAAGTAATCACAAACAACGTCTGTTGCTACGGTAAGAGGTAAACCAGGTAACTTTAAATCTCTCTTTTAACTAACTTGTGAAGGAAATCGACCAGTTTCGTTGTTATCCTTACTAGTGAAATATCTTTTAACCACGTTACTTTTGTTCGTCCTGTAAAACTGAACCTTTAACGATTTCAATAAAAATCGTAGCTTCGGAATTGTCTGACAATTAGACTTGTTAGAACTGTTATTTACTTTTATTCTCATTAGTGCAGGTGAATACAGAAAAGTACAATCGATGCGCTGAGATCCGTACTGAGCATAATCATCCGCCGTAACAAGGGTCAGTGGTTATGAGTACTTTTTCAGTAGTCATCAGCTGAAGAAGATTGCTGTAATGTGCTTCTGAATCCAAATGTGAGAAGATGGTTAGTCTTATGAGCTAAATTATCCAAAAGATCCATAATTTGGCCAAAAGGGACAAGTCTCAGGAAAATTTCCCAGGTAAAACCACCCTTCAGTCTCTATTGCAGAAATAGCAGTGCGCTTCAGAATTGCATTTACCCTCCACACTGAGTCCATGATCAAGGGATCTCACGTGTAAAATCACGTGACGTGTAATGATTAAGAATGTTTTCTGGGTCTAGTTTCAGACTTTTCGGAATAAAATGAGTACTTCTAATTTTCGTGCCACCAACGTGGTAGTGTACAATACAAATTTCTCTGCTCACATTACGGCACAATTTTGTCAGTTCGGTACATCAGAGAGAGAACAAACTCTTATTTAGGAAAATATTGTCCATGTTCTCTACTCACACGAACTCATAGTGTAGCACGCAGGGGCAATGCACTTCCGACGAGGGTAGCACTTGTATGATCTGCAAGAGCACAAAAGGAAAAAACTCCATGAGCCGAGGCCCAGTGAGTGTATCAAAGGCATCAACACGTACAATAAACGAACAACAAGATGGCAGCCTCCAATCTGGCCGTTACACTAGGTCACTGAAATAAGGTATAAATCATCACATCACCGTTTTGTTTTTTCTGCCGTAACTTCTGTATTAAGTGTACACGACATAAACACAAAACAAGAAACAAGGAGATCGCTACGGTAAAAGTCAGTTCTCTCAAACAAACGTCAAGCACAGTTGTGATGTAAAACCATCGCGGTAGAGTTAATTCACCAAGACAAATGTGACGGACTTGCCTTCACCACTCCGATTACAGAAGACAGGACTGTACATGTTGTCTGATGATATAACAGAACGTGAATATGTTTTAATATGTTTTAATGCGGGGACGACGAAATATAGGAGTATAAAGCGTGTACGGAGTATTCAAAAAACTTACTTGATAGGTACTAAAAGTTCTGCGCTCTCCCACTAGCCCTAGTGAGAAGACTGTTCTGCCTTTGAACCATCTCAGTTTGTTGGTACGAAATATATCGTTTATATAAGCTATGTGCTGAGCATAACGAAAACCTTGCATGAAAGCTTATTGATCTACTGATATACGTAAACGGCCCGTCTGGTGGATTTGTATGGTTGCGCCCGGATTGGTTTATTCGGCTTTGGTCGGTTCAAACAGATGTTAGCCACCGACTGGTCTGCCGATAGCTGGACTGGCTCCTTCCCTGTTGGCTATTCTGGCCAGCTGATCACTTTCTGCCTGCTTCCCTACCTCCGACCATGTGTTTGATTCTGGATGGGCGACGTCATTTGCTGACCACCGAACCAGGCCGTCTATTTACAATGAGCTGGTCCCATCAACTCACCCCAAAAGCGTTAGTGTACTGATAATAAGCAGGGGTCAGACCATAGTAAGGAGCTCGATTACATGGCCTGGTAGATCCTGTGCCCCTGAAACCATCAAAATAGTATTTTCAAGATGCAGATACACAATTTAGGAAGCCTAGGGTCAACAATATCAATCGCACTCCAGAAACACAAATTTATACTTCGTAAATGCTTCAGAAACGGGAAAGCACTTCATAAAGTGGAACTTAATGTTAACACTAGGAACCCGGGTTTTAGATAATGGAGAATTCACTAGTATTTTTGTATGACTGCTACGGGGCTGTACACTGCCCATCAGTGGGCTGGTTAAGGAAGGAAATAAAACGTTAATCAAGAGTAGTTGTTGGCAGCTTCCTGAGTATTTTGATGCTAAGTATACAAAACAGTAATCATAGCCACACTTAGATTTCAACCCATCCGGCCAAAAACAGCGACCGCTGATCAAAACCATCTAGGCTGACGATATCAGACCACAAAGGAGGCTAAAAACTAATTTCAGATTAGTTTTAGCAGTACCGCTTGTTACACTTCACGCAGCATGAATTACGGGCCGGTGATTGTCAGTGAAAAAAGTGAAATCATTCATCAAGCAGTATTACCACTCTACCAGCTATCGGAAACCATGGATGAGTTGCAAAGCTTAGTCATCTACTTTGCTAGGACTCATCATCAGTGTTTACCTTTGTGATCCAACCTGAGTGGACTAGCAGTAACACGGGTGAGTTACAGTTAAGCACCTTGGGTTCGAATGCCAAAGGTATACGCACTGATGAAGATGATTCTCAAAATGTAGGGTAGAATAGCTGTACAAAGCTACCATATGGTTTACAAGACGCTGGTCGGGTTTGACGAAATCGACTGATAATACCGTTTCGTGATGAGGAACTGACGGGGTTAGGGCAGATGATTTAGTCGAGTATCGTGAATTGGACTGGTTCATGTTGTCAGTTATGTACCTCGAATAGTGTTTAGCCATTTTCGTTCTGTTCTACTGTTATACGTTAAAATTGCGAACTCAGATTTCATGCAAGTGTGACATCTTTCCATAGGGGCTTTATGAGGTGCCTAATGGACCTGCGTAGACGTAGCACCTGAACGCAATCGACGCTTTTGTAGAGAAATTTCCATTCGCTGAAGAATATACTGAATTATTTTCTCTTGCTCCCCGTTGAATGGATGAGATAGATGGATGTTCCTTGAGGATATCTACAGAATAGGTGGTGACTCTCCGACTGCGAAACGAGAAAAGGAGTTCAGATAAGCGTTACCTGCTACAATAACGCATTATTCGCACACTTTGTTCCACGTCCTAACTAATGTTGTTTATGAAACCAAAGAATGTATACACGATGTTTTCTGTATCATGTCTTTTTAAAAGGCATATTGAGTGAAATAAATCAAAAAAACAGATTTATACAGTGTATTCCGATGATTTTGACACTTCTATTACTCCCCTCCAGTGTGTGATTAAACACGTCAAATCTGAAAATGAGTAGTCTCAGGAACTTCAAAAATGAAACTGTGAATGTTTATCCCCACTGTTTTCATGATTCCATTTCTTGTATATGTCATTCAGCATGATGATACGTCGTACGGTCCAGCCATAATGCTATCCACTTGTATTGGGATGGTCTCATTGCCTGGGAGAAACTGGATCATACATATGTTTGGACAAAAGGCTCAATTCAGTTTAATCCATTGGTTCACCGATCTTACACATCTGTGATCAGGTTTTGATTGCCACCGAGCCGAGTCGTCTTGTTGAGAGTAAAATGAACGAAAGCATAAATAAAAAAGGACCGAGAGCAAAGTAATAAACTGAAATCACGAAGACAACTAAATAGTCCAGAAGAAACTACGCCACAGGCCACCACACCTCGCCATGTTACCTGATATTCCCTGCCACATGTTAGGCGAGTCTCATGAACACCACCCCAGAAGTCTGACACCTCCTGCCTGACCAAGTTTACCAGTGAGGGTTTTCATGCCTTTTTGCCAAGTGGTGGACTGACCACCTTAAACTACCCTCCTGTGACTATCTGCCTTAGAGAAGTCTATTGGTGTTCATACGCAACACGTGTCACTGCAAGTTTAGATTCAGTACTTGTTTCAGTGACTGACATCCGGTTTCCAAAACTCTACACCCAACCTCAGCATTGCTGATACGGTGCTCCAACGTAATCGATATGTCAGTGCTCAGCTATCAACAGTCTGTTTCTCTTCTACCCCTAACGACCGTGTTTCTGAGGCAAACGAAAGAACGGATCTAAGCGCCGACTGCTGACAGACAATCGGATATCCCCCTGGCCCCAACGATGGCTGAGGTTGCCAAATGACAACGACGACCCTACATCGGTCATCTGACCACCTGCTTAGATGTAACGGCGGAGGTAAAAAAAACTTTTATACTTTAGCCAGAGCTTCACCTGCCAAATCAAGTTTGGTGTATTGCTAACCTAGTCATGCGGCAGCATTTTACACTTCGAAGGTGCTAAATGCATCACAGGTATCAGTATTTTGTTTGGGCTATCTATGAAAATTTTTATTTTACCTGGATCTTCCCTCAGCAGAAAGATATTGTCACCGAACTTCAAGTCAGACAGTTTTCTGCCTGATCATAGACGGACGCCGCTATGCTCACACAAGGGTAGGACTGTTCGAATAACCGCTTCAATTTCAATGCTAAGGACAAAAGGATGATAGAAGGTCATTCTAACAAGCACTAAGTCTCGTGTTGAACTTCAGTGAAAGATCTTCGTATATACTTGGGACCATGTGTCCTCGTTCTGAAGGTTAGCCGTTTTAACCGACGAATTAACTCTGGAACAGTCATCGTGTGATTCTAAAGAATGGACTTCCATCCATGCACGCTCTATTCGATTCAAATGAGATAACAGCAGGAGATGACATGTCTACAATATCTGTTGCTATAATTCGCAAGCGAATCATCAATACTGTGATGAAACCCCAATTTCTGGTTCGTTCGTCGGGTAATAAAAGCTCGTCAGGACAACATATTGGTGCTTTTCATTTCTCTTACAATATTTGAAACAACTGTGACAAAAGTACAAGCATCAAAAAGGGAAAACTAAGACAAAATAAAATCAAAATCAAAACTCTGAGCAAGAGAACAGTCAAGAATGAATAAACTTCAGGCTAGATTTAGTCAGATCGTTCGTTGCGGACAGGTGAATCGGTTGGTTTTACAACAAGGCACAATAGAAACGATGTTCACTCTCAGTTATTTTCACCGGAGGAAGGCCATTAACGCAGTTGCGTAAGCAATCGACTAGCTGCAAAAGAAAATGGAGTGAACATCGCGAAGAAAGTTTTTTGAATTATTTGGTAATTGTTATGTATATCATAGGAGGAGTGATAAAGTTCTACATGCACCCCCGAATTCATACTGTTATTCTTTACCCTGTTTTCTGTGTTGAATCATTGCTAAGTATTATTATGCAAAAGTAAGTCCTTGAACTGTACTCTTGAGCTCTCTGCAAATACCACCCCCCCCCCCCCCCCCTAAATAAACTTGACACCTTAATAAAGCAAGTCTCAACAGTCAGTGGAAAGAATCAGACAAGCCCTAAATGACTCGGTTAATCGAGCACTGTCCTTAAAACTGTATAGCAAGTAAAAATGTTGATGAATAATACACGAAGACCTCGGAGCCATCCTAGCAAAAGTGTACGCTCACCTTTTGACTGGCTGAGGTACTTTTGTCCTGGTGTCATTCTGCAACTTACTATCTACTCCCCCCCACCTGGAAGTAACCCTCCTTAGTCACCGTTCCTATTCTATACTGGTAAATTTACATCTAAGAAATTATGCTTCGTGCATATCTTATCTCATGTGATTGCACTTGATAAAAATCGAATTTGCGCCAAAATTCGTAAACGTGCTTGGTGCCAAGCTGTTCTTAGCGGTATTTTTCCGGCTAAAATAACTGTGCCCTCCGTGATCATTGCGAAATTCTGCTCACTCTCGTTACAAATATCGTACCCAACGCGCATCATGAATACAAAAACTAATGAGCAATAAATTTACAGTACGTATTCAAGAATCCTGGTTCACTGAGAATTTTGACGACTCTCTGGCACGCATAGAAGAGGTTCCAGTCCTACCCTCAAGCAAGGTTGTTGGAAAAGAAGGCATGATGGCTATTTACATCAGCTCGTCCTGGGGTGGCAATTCTACTGTTGTCTTTAAGTATAATTCAGAACGGTATCGACTGTTTGGTTATTCAAATTCTTTCGAGATTCGTCTTGTTTAGAAGTACGAAAATAGGAAAACGCTCATATCACCCAATTATGTTTCCAACTGACCACCATTACTCTCTAAGATATACGTATACCATACCTGGTTCCCTTGTTGGATAAAAATTTACATTATTGTTAGTGATTTCATTCATGCTAGCGTATACTCATTACTTTTCTACGTGCTACCGGACTTTAGTAACTCCCTCAAACGAGGAAACCCTCTGCTGGAAAAAGTAATATAAATAATCTTCATCTATTCTTCTTTAGATTAAAAGCACCTATTTCTACAAGTGGTCATAGCTTACTTCTCCTGAGACCCGAAATTTATCCGCACACCATTTATAGTTTTTCAACAGAAATCAACCAGGTAAAATACCACCTTCGCAACTTACTACTAGATAATATTTCCCCCAGTTAACGCAGACATCGACGATGCTTTCCCATATTTTTCTTCTGCTTACTCTTTTGATATGCTGAACCTTTAACTGCTGTCCTAACTGGTATTTTCAATCTTTATTGTCCTATTGAAACTCTTGCGTTCAGTAGGAGGTAGCCTCTCTAGTACCAAAGTTATTCAGAAGGTAAGAGGTGCACGTGTGAAACTCTTGCTGAGAAAAAGAATTTAAAAAGTACTCCCTCTCAATAAAGATAGATAAAAACGACTGGATGTGTCGTTTACAGCACTATCCTTAAGAACTAAGAATCCCGAGTTTCTATGGCACGGCCTAAAGCTTCCCTATGAAGAGAATAATTAAACCTATAACAGCGGTATGGATGTAGACCAAACCAGTGCTACTTTTACGCACGCTAAAGTGAATGTCCTCCGTCACTTTCCTTTGTATTGCCATAGACTTTGAACCTTTCCTACTTCTTACATACATAAAATTGAAATGTTAAGATACCGTGACGTATTTGAGTGGGCAATTCAGAAGGCAAACGTTGCAAGAGGAATTCCTTCCATTTACTCCCGTCAGTCACTCACGTATATCATCCAGCAACAAAAATAAATACAGTATGAAATCAAATGATTGATTAAAACAATTTTGTGGGACTTGAAGCCGTGTGTCCGTGTGCGCTTTCGTGTGCGTGTGACAGCACGTGATTGGCTAAAGCCACGATAGGTTAATGGTGAAGGTCATACGCATGCAGGTGTGAGCGACCGGTAAAGACCTTGGTATCCTTAACCGGTGTTTGTTGTGACGATGTACCAAAACCGAAAACGCGTTCACGTCAGGCCTATGTGCGCGAAGCGATATGGTGAACCGATGACTCAGCCGTGCCTAGAACAGTCGACTGCATCACGTGGGCCAACCTCAGCCGTGGCTCGCCACTTGGTCGAAGGTGGTCATCCGGTAGATCCGGCCATCACCGTCTAGCATTAATTCTCAGTCATACACGATTTTAGCAACTAAACTACACCAAAATTCAACAGTTAAAACTCAGCTACTTGAGCTCTCATAAACATGAATCTCGCAGTTACGTGCTCGGGTTTTCGTTGATACTCTAAATTATCAGTTTTCCATGGCTTAAGTACGCACATATGTGCGCGCACACCACATAGGGAAAGTATATATCACAATACAAGTCAGTTAGTCGAAGGTTTTCATCAGAGTTCTTTTTTGCGTATTAGTGTATTCAAAAACATGGTTGGACTCTAGAAGTTTTGATATTATCCTCCTCTACCGAAACGATTCCCAGTAGTCAGTCTCATGAAAGATAAAACATACAGTGAACTGCATCAGGTCAGAAAACCCAACAAGGAGCATTGACCACTGATGATTTTAAAACCATAGTCTTGGTCTAAAATGGGTTGATTGAATACAGATGCACTTCAGCATTCGTGGTAATGTGCTTCAGTGTTGAAATTGTTCTCAATGAGCAATGCGTTGTTATATGGGGTGTTTCTTGAGAGCATTGAATAATGTCCCATTTCACACATGATTTTATCTCACCACCCCCGTTTGGCAAAAGTTGAATCATTTCGTTTGGAGGAATTCTTGCTCAAAAACAACAATTTTTCCTCGCGAAAACGTTCGGCCTGATATAACCTATCTTAGAGCAGATGAAACAATTCCTTAGTGGTGCATAAATATCCACTGACTCTTTTAAAAGGCCTCTTCCGTTTCTGTTAGCCGAAATCTGTGACAGCCTTCCACTTCCCTAAAACTGAGTCAGGAAGTAAAATGAACGTAGCATATCAAAAACGTTTCTTTTATACCTATACTATAAACTTTCCCGGGGAAATTGAAAGTGATTTGCAATATATTCAAGTGAAATAACTCACTCGATCCATATTTGGGAAGCCACCAAGTTCGAGCTTTGAAAATAGTAAATATCCGTTATATTTGACCTCAAATGAATCTGAGGCAAAACAACTGTGGTTCAAGAAAAATTGGACCATCTACCTCTGACGGAAATTCGCGTAGTTACCTGTGCTTCCGGTATCTCGTGTTCTAAGCGTTGCAGCAAAGGACGCAGAAGTACCTCATACCCGCAGGCTCGACTAAAAATGAGAGTCAAAACGTGGCCTTGAAAATTAACTGACTCATTCCACAACTTGAATATAAAGCTTTTTCACACCCTAGTGCAGTGGTGAGGATACACACGACCATAAATCAAAAAAGAAAGGCATGTTGTGACTGACGAAATGTCTGTGTTGACTCTTACGTTTAACAACATGTTTGCGGAGTTGTTCATTCTGTAAGTCAATACACCTGGATCATAATACGTAGGCATTATATCAACTGGCGGCTTAGCTTGTTTTAGTGATAGGAAAGATTTTACTCACTCTAGAACAATATGAAGAAATGCGTTTACATTAGATTCTACAAACCCAGCATGATTTCGGGTAAATGGGCATTTTTGCCAGGTATTTGATGGTTAAATGTTTTTGTAAATGTACACATCGGGGAATATATTTGCCCAGACGGAACTAGTATTATTAATATGCTTTTTAGTGGTGCTTCCTATGGATTTCATAAAATTTCCGGAAAATCATGATTACAAACTGCCGAAACCGCCGCCACTGGTCACTGAATCATAATTATTTCTGAAACCAAATATCCAATCAGCGTTAGGTCACGACAAATCTGATCCCGTCGTTGCTTTTACCTGTGTATGCTTTCTTTGTCAGAATACATTAGCACTCACGGTTGCTGAATTATGCAGTGCACCAAACGTATTGTCGTGACAATTATTTTCTTCGCATTAGGCCTTCCAGGAATATCCCCGAGTGGCCACAACTTTATTAAATAACATTCCGCTGGACTGGATTGTAATTATTAATTTTTTCGTCACCTATTATTCTGTACCCTGAACATCAAGTGACACCCAGTTTCTCGTGATACCCAATGTAGACGCCAAATCACTTTTTCGCGATCTACATTAGCTTCTCACCCGAACAGATGCACCCGAGGTCGATACAATGTCAGAAGACAGACAAATATTCGCAAATAATGTGTGTGGTTCTGTAATGATGAAATAATTACATGGATGATAAATGGTGCCACAAACAAGAAAAAAATTATAACAAGACCGAAACCAACATTCGAGAGGAAGTATCAACGGTCCCAAGCATGATCCAAACGTAAAAATGGCCAAACTCAGGATGGCCAACCAATCAGAACAAAGATCAGGCGAACTGATCAATGGAGATGAAGAAAAAGTGTGTTCCAGTCACAGAGCTTGACTACTGCAATTGTAGCCGGTAGTGAAACACGGGAAACGCAATAAAACGAACAGAGTCACAACCAGAGTGACATATTTTTAATTTCCAAGTTTCCCGTTGATCCATAGATTGGCTTAAACTTTCCCAATTTATTGTTTTCTGTCTACTCAGATCATTTTCGACCCTTAGCCCTGGAAGGAGTTTGAATCTAGCTCTTTAGATTATTCGGAATAGAGTAGCAATATACTCAGTGTAAAGAATGATGTAAAAGTTCCTACAACAATTGTCGTTGTTCACGCGGCTTGTTAACTTCAATGAGTTCTGCCAACCCTTAAGGCCTCTAGCTTTTTACCAGTTGCATAGATCAATAGTGGTATCCAATTAGCATCCAATAGCTTAAGTTACTGGAGAAAACCATCAATAAACATTCTCATTATCAGGAATAATTATCAACAACTTTACCTTTTGGTGAACCTGTGGGTAGCCTCCGAAACAATTATTCTAAGATCAGATGACAGCCTGGTAAGTGGACGTCAGACTTTGGCATTTAACCTCGTAGTTACGCAGCATAATGCAACCGTTCGCAGTACAAAAACATGGAGTATCTTAAAAAAAGTAATGATAAATTAAACGGCCTCACATTTACGAAGCAATACCTGTTCACTATCCTGGAAAACAAATGATACTTACACTATTTGCGATAATGTGCCTAAGATTCAATCAGAAATGAATGGGAAATTCCATTACGCTTGAAGGTTTTTTACACTTTACTTACAATTCACACCCTGTATTTCAATTTGTGAATATAATAATACTACTTTATCATACCTAATTACTCTGCGGTTATTTTTCAGAGCACACAAATGTACTACTGCAAAGTAAAATCCATAACCCACTACATTCAGATGCAGTTATATATAAACAAGCCAAACAAGAAGTACCCATTAGAAACTCAACTATGTTCTACGGCACTTTGGCCCACATTTTGGTTTTACGTTCTATAGCTATAAGCAATAGCTGAAACTACTTCATAGGTGTAGGGCAAAGTCAAAGGTTTCATAGGTATTGCTGTGTTCAGAATTTGGAGAACACAGTGCACCACAGACCCGTTTAATAGCACATTAGTGAACACGTACGTAAGCGGGCAAGCAAGCGAACAAGTGCACCATCTATCGGCAAGCGTGAGCTTGATAATGTATCATGCGGGCGAGAACAAAAGAATCAATATCAGTCTCATGCGCACATAACCGCAAGTGATTGGTTAAGTGGAACGGAGCAGAGCGTGGGATAGAAAGGCATAGTGCAAGAGAGTAAACAGCCAACGGGACCGGAATGAATCAAGTGCGAACGGCAATGACATATGGATTGACCACACAACAGGTACCAAATACTGTTTTCTTTTTTAAGTATCTACAAACTGGAAGAATATATAGCACAGTCAGATTACTTTAGTTCAGTTACAAACGTTATCCAGCCTCTCTTCCTATTAGTTTCAAAGATTTCAGGGCGGTGTGTAAAGTAAAGAATAAGAATCTTCTCCACACTGCTGAATGAAGACAAAGGAAGCTTACTTGAGAACTCCAGCCCTTCTGTTCGTAATGGTACTGGCTGACGCACTGAAAGATGCCTGGCTTCATTAACAAACAGCACATCATTGTCTGTCCAAAACTGATGACAAAGCTCAGGCTATAACGAAAGAGAGAATGGCCCAGTCACTCCGTGATAAAACGGAGCGAAATCACCTATCAGCCACCAACAATCGCTCTCACCAAACGAAGTACGATCAACCAATCAGAAACCAAGCGCTGTTCTTTTTAAACGCAGAGGAACCAACCAATAAACGGCCATGATTTGTTTCAGCCTAACAAAATGAAGCAAACAACCGAACCACCAACAGTTGTTTCAACCGACTGGGCAGTCGGGCACGTAACCAAATGACTCCGTCAGAAGACCCAGTTATGGAAAACTTTGTAGATTGATGTGCTCCATACACTGGTTTTCACTGCGGTACCTAATAACATATACAAACTGCATGTTTTGTATAATAAAACTAGGTGGTTTGAAGGCGGAAAAATCTTTTAACTAACGATACTGGGACCATTCGGAACACAATGGCATATGTTGGACTCTAACCCAAGGCCACAACTCTGGACTTTGTCTTACAACGTATGCATACGGCAGGAAGATGGTCGTTCAAACAGATAACAAGCCTTTTATAATCATAAATACAAAACTGCTTAGCGGTGTTCCAAAGGTTTTTCAAAGTATGATGACTAGGCTTGAGGCCTAAAACTAATAATTTTTCTATCTTGCGGGGAGTCACACGCTCAACGTAGACACCTTACCTCGCGTATGCGTCTTGGGTAATGAGGATGTGCCATGGGAGTTCTAACAAATTTCATTGAAGGATCAGAGTTCAGATGGCATCGTCAAACTTTTTTAAGATTAATATTCAAAGAGAATCGATTGGTATTCCCAGAAATTATTCGAGGCGAGCTGATAAAGTGATTCCATTTGTCGCATCCCGGAAGGAATGACGCCATTTGTCGAGCAACAAGGTTGCTTTACTGTCCAGACATGACCAGATAGACAAAAGACTACACTGCCGTATGAAAGCCATGTCGTACCCATGATAAAAAAAGAAAAAACACCGTTGATACAAAAATTGTTTATTCACCGCAAACTTTGGCCGCAGAAACATTCGAGCATGCGGACAAAAATTAATTGGTTCTTTCTAATTATCGCAGTGATTATTTGAGATTGGCCTCCTGCGTACTACTACAACAAGAAAAAGTTATGAAAATATTACATTCAAATAAGAATACTCATTTAGCATGGTAGCTTCAAAAAAAGCCCCAAATCAGACCCATTCAAAGGCCTAGAGAAATTTTAGGGCTTTTTTTGAATATATCTAAAATGCAGCGGCTTGTATCCACTACTCTTCATTGTTGGCGAAATATATCACACTGGTATGATAAAAATAGTTTTATTACATAGCAGTATGCATTTATTAAGGAAGGGGGCCCCGGTAAATGAAATAAGGCTAAATTGGGGAGTGGCCGGAAGTGACAAGAAACGAACCCGGGTCTTTTTTGTTCGAAATCTATGATGATAACCGTTTGATCACCGCTTATAAAGTATACGAGGTAATCGTTCTATCTAAGGATATCAGTTTATTAGCTATTATCATCTTCCGTTCGAGAAAGAGCAAAACCTGTAAACATCCTAAAAACTGCACGATATGGTTGTTATGCTTTCCGGTGTCTAATATCCTTTTAAACTATAGTATTTTACAAAAGAATAAAATTACTTTTCCACTTGTCAGATTATAGTTTCAGTAACTGGCAAAATTCTTCGAACTACACCATGTTAAAAAATTGTTTTAAGGCATTCTTTTGGGACTAAAAGTTCTTTCTTTGGGCTCACCTGGCAGATAGCTCTGCTAGCAAAATTAGTGTAAACACTTTATCGGAGACTTATGCATTTACGTACCTTTTTTCAGTTCCCTAATCTGCAATACGATTTTGATGTTGTTTTGCGCAAAATACTAACCTACTGTCTCGTTTTTGCTCCGTCCGCCAGTGGTGATAAAGAGCGATGGGATCACGTGTTTACTTCCTAATTCTCAGTTTTGAGCTTAATGAACACCAACAAATACATGATTTGCTTTTGTCAGCCACATATTCGCACCCAACTAACATATATGCTATTGTCCCCGGACAACCACATTCCACTGGATTTGTTCAACACTATTTTCCTGAGAGTCTGCATTTGGATTTTCTTGTCAATTCCCAAAGGAGAGGGCAAATTATTAATGATTTCAGGAAATGACTCTGGCACTTCTCCTTAGATAAGAAGAATGTATAATTAACAAAATGCTAAAGCTGCAATAAAATAAGTGATTGGAGTATAATTTTCTCGACGAAAACCCTCGCTCTTCTGAGAGATTTGGAAAATAAGCCGAGCACGTGGATTTTACCATAACTCTTAGTCCCGTGGCTATCTTTCAGTCCAACATTATCCCAATCGGAAAGTACAGATAGAGCCCACTTAGACCCCAGACTGGCAAACTCTTGGTATAAAGTAGGCACTCTTACTGAAAACGATAGGTACCGCTACAGAGGCCTCAATAGACTCCGGATGGGCTCAGCTTGTCGCCCGATTTCTTCCACAAACGGATGTCTCTTTCTACATTTCTCTTCCCCGAGTTTCGTTCCATATTTATTCTACTTTATTTTATTACAACTTCTCTTATTTAAACTTTTGTAATAGTTTGTTATTGATCAACGTAGAGAGAGTTTGCAGATGAAGATATATATGATGGACCTATTAGGAACACTGACACATTAGCAATTCCGATTTAACGTATATTAGTAGAAAACGAATACACTAGTAATAATAATAAAATTCCTTGAAATTCCTTGTAGGTTCCTCTAATAAATATAAAAAGGTTCTGTTTAGCGCTAGCCCATTTTACCCAACTTTACCTCAGTGGAGATCCGAGTAATAGGCTATTTGAGGTAATTGATGCGAACGCATGAATATTTCCATGGACCAACAATGAAAGTATATTGTGCAAAATAATTCTATCGTAGAGTAGATGTGAAATTTCGTTGACGAACTAACAATGTTGGTTGGAAAATTTCTGAATCCATATCTTAAGATTATTTTTGAGGATGAAGGCGCCTTCATCATTAGGAAAGATGGGGAGCTGCTTTTTTAGGTATGTATATGACTCGTTTACTTACAGAAAGTCCTAAATTAACTACCATATTTATATTTTGGACACCCTCAGTTATTTTGCGTGTATCTTTTATCGATCACTTTACCGTGTATTTTTCATCAGCAGCTAGCTAGAATTTCTTCCAATCAAGTAGAATTAGTCTATATTTCAAACCTTCACGAATACAACCAAATGACAAAAAGTTTTCTCAAGCTACAAATAGGAAAGCCTCTGTCAGGACATTTAGGATTGAAAGATTTACCTTGGTGCCCGAACAGCACCAATATTTCCTTGATCATCACCTAACAGTTCCCTGAGTGTCTTCTGGGGGATAGGTCCTCAGGAAACTGCCAGCAGATAACCGGAGAAACGCACCCAGGCAACAAAATAAACGGGACTTTACAGAACTTTTGGCTGGTTTAGACTTGAATCCCTTAGATTTTATAATTATTGTTCTTCCTGACAGTGGCTTAAGTTTTTCAATGGGAACACTCTGCGAAATGTCACCTCGGGTCACAAGTTCTTTTGTGGTGTCTGCGAGTTACTGACCAGCGTCAACATAATTTTTGAAATGAATACCAATAACGAATAAGTTAACCAGAACGATATTCACCGCGACCCGTGGGAACGAGAAAGCGATCGGAAGAGAGAGTGATTAGCATGTATTTTAGAGCGTGCATCGGAGCCTGCGCAAGCGCAACGGCCAAATGGCGATCGAAGCTTGTCAGTCAGTATTCGGCTGGACAATAAACGTGTTGAAAGCATGGAAGAAGCTGGCTGTAGCTGCTTGCTCATCAAACAGTATGCAGTCCTTCTATCGTCGGTTTCTTTCGTAGTGACTCACTTTCGACCTGTGGAAGAATGGCTTCTAAACGAACCAATCAGAAACCGTTCGGAAACCGGCTTTTGAACGGTTTTCAAACGGCTTGTTTGGTAGTGATTTTACAGGGATCATAAATGAATTGACACAAAAAAATAGACCATCGGAGTAATGCACAATTCTTGGTTGGCATTTTAATTCAAATATCGGCTTAATTCATTGGAATGCCCTAAAACACCTCGGTATGAATCGCCCTATTTCATGCCTTCGAAATCAGTAAACTAAGAACAATTATTCAGAAAATTATAAATTGGGAAATAGAAGTGCGTACCGTTAACCTTAATTTGGGAAAAGTGGCACAACTTGACAAGCCATATCACATACTTCAAACAATTGGCACAAACTGCTTGAAAACTGGTCAAAAATCATTCAGAAACCGCTCAAAAACCGGCCAAAGACCAACCGGTTTTGGAGCGGTTTTGCACCGTTTTTGCTACAAGGGAAGTTATAGCTTCCTATGCGTCCGACGGGTAACATCATAGAAACGGAATACATTTTATGTACCATAGAAGCAATTTCGACTTCATCTTAGGAAAATGGAGTTCAGTCATTTCTTTGGTGTCGCTCAAAGGACGGCCGATTGCCTCCAGTGCTACCATGACTACATGCTCCTGGTATGCTTGGGTGTAATGAAGAAGTCGTTTCAGTCTTGGCCTAATGATTCCAGGGATAGGTTTGCCGATATTAGTCTATCTGTCGCCGAGGAACTAGGTAATCGCATTCCACAATCACATGTTGGTATTACATGTGATTTTTCGCAAAGATGTCGACATATCGGCGACATGAAACGCTAGGAAGCTAGCGAAAACCAACAGTTCTTACTGTACCTGGGGCCCGTATGTTTGATACATTTACTACCGGAAGATGCGTACCACCATTTTTTGGCACTCTCAATGGCAGTGTACATTCTCTGTCATCCCCGGTTGTATGTTCGTCACCACCAGTTCGCAGCTGATCTTTTCTCCATGTTTGTCCAACAATTTGAACTTTTTTACGGTTCAAAATTGAATGATGATGTACTTCTCCACGGAACGTTGGACTACTTTTCCGCCTTTCCGTTCGAATCCTATCTTGGTTATTTGAAATGTCTTATCAAAGGACCCAGAAACTCTGGCCAACAATTGTACAAGAGACTGATTGAGGGCCGATCTCTTCCTCTTCCATTACAGCGGAATTCCCATGTGGATGACACTGGTTCACCACTAATCCGAACACCGATATGTGATAACTTTTTCTTTCTTAGGAATGCCTTTTTCACTGATCGATCTCCGGACAACGTAGTCATTGAACACGGGTTTCCTGGTGTCATTGTCAACATTTTGGATAACATCATTCTTTTCAAACGATTTGTTAATTCACAAACATTTTTCACAAAGTATTCGTCATCTACTTATTTGTACGTTTTCTCCGTCGATAAGTTGGGTGTGGATTTTTTCTCTGCTACAACTGTCGATACTGAGTGTAAATGTTTGTTATTGCCATGCCTAAAGTACTTTGTAGTTATCTCTGTCTTGCATACTTTTTCAAGAATTAAATACTATTATTGATACCAATGAACTTCCTTTTCAGATGTTTCGGCTCATACGCTTCCCGAAGGACGGTGCAGTTGGAATTATACATCGCAGCTGGCTGGTGGATTCCAAACACACAAGATGGCCAAGCGTGAAACGTGCCTCGGAATATCGAAGCATGTTAATTTTAGGTAAACAGTTGCCCGATGACATTCCCGTTTATGAATGCCGTGAACTGTTTAGTCCAGGTTCGAGTACATTTAAAAACTTAGACTATTGCACCAGAGAGTTTCCACGAGATTCAGGAGTGTCAGCCGCAATATCTGCGGGATGTCACTTCAGAGGCCTTTGATGCGACAGTACCAATGACACTGTTTAAAGCGAGGTATACAACACGTAAAAGATATTCCATTGGCATTTTCTTACTCCTGCAGACGACCCATCACTTTTAGCAGTGACTTAGAGGATACCGATTGCAAATGCAAAAAACGATCCCTAGAGCCGGTAGTTGTTCTAAGTCTATCGGAACAATGTCTTACTGCTAGTCAGACAGCTGGGTATGTTAAGCAACCTAACTAAATACTTCTTATCATCCAGACCGTCCTCTACGCTACAATCAGTATCCCGTTTACTGGAAACCGGCAACTGAATTCCGATTTTGTTTCCTATATCGTAAGTCAACTAGTTTTTACTATATTCATTTACACCACCATGTAGTTTTGGAAATGCCAGTTCCACTAGTTTCAACGAGAAGTCCGTTGAAACGACACATACCACCTTGGAACAGTTAGAAAAAAAGGTGGACAAGTTGCGGGCTTCAGTGGCCACCATGGTGGGGGATATGAATATAGCACTGCTGAACTCCAGGTTTCGAGGCGTTAAAGAGCCAAATAAACGACTTATCCAGCTCAAGACCAACACCCGGGATGCAATCATACTACAAACCGACAAGAGCCACCACACTGAAAGACTTAAAACCATGGACGGTGATTTGGATGTTCTGTCGAACTACGAGCACCTGGTAAAATAACAATATTGCTCATTACTGTTCCAGGTTTCCATGCTTGTTAGGACTGTAACAAATGACCTCCGGGAATAGGTCAGAAAAATGTTGTCCCTGATGATCAGCGATGAGCTTGAAAAGCAGTGTTGCTGGTCAGGCAGTGTTACGAAGACCGCCGTTTCACAGCTACGACTAATGAACATAATTAAAGGCGGGTTTTTTTTTCTTATCACACAATTCATACGACTTTAGACGCCAATAACAACAGTGAGCGGCTGAACGATATCTCCGAAGGGAATATCGAGAAGCATGTACAACACTGGTTTAACACCACCAGGGACCGCGGATCGTCGGGCAGGAAACCCAGGAGAAATATTGCATACGCACGCGTTTTGAAATTCAGTGAACCACTGCTTTACGTGTAATTCTATTCGACATTTATCAATATAGAATTTCGATACATTTTTACGGATTTCCATTGATAACCCACTTTTCATCAATATCACTATACATGGGTGCACGTGGTTAACAATTTTTCCGGCACTTTACCGTACTATTTCAGAGGTCAGTCAAACTTTCTTGGAAAAAACAACAAAGGAAGAATTACCTGAATTTATCTGTACATTGTTTGATAACTTTGGTACAATACAATTCCACGTATGCCTTCCGCTACAGTGGTATACGAGTGAAAATGCATGAACTGGGAACCGTAGGTTGCTTACCGAGATTCAGTTAACTGGGTTGGGAAAATGGGTAAATGTAGGAAAGCATTTCAAGGCTACCAGGAAGTTGGGCTACCCCCATCGGGAACCCACTGGGGCCCAATCGGGATGCGTTTCCTATCCCAACCAAGTCTCAAACTTTAGACTAGGGTGCTCCAATCAAAACCCAATACATCCCAACCGAATCCCAATCAAATCCCAATGGGGGCCCCATCGGAATCTGGTTGGGATTGCTACGTGGGACACTACCTGGGTGCTCACTGAGTCAATATAGGTGGTCAGCGACATGATGTTCACTGTGAAGCTCCCCCTCAAAAAATGAAAGTTTTCGAAGAAAATTTAAAAGACACCTTATGACTAGAAACTGACCAGTAGTCAATTGATATTTGGTGCTTCGAACGTTCCGTAGCCATCGCGAAAACAGAGCACTCCGTCCGAACAACCACCTAAAAGATCACACAGGAAACCATTAAAACAAATCAGGTCAAATGAGAGAAGGGAGCTAGCGGCCGACACCAATAATGGTCCCTTGTTTTCCATCGGCGAGCCTCTACCCATCGCTGCACTCCAATCAAGTTCAATCCAGGTCGGCTTTCTATGTTAGGGTTGGAGACGCAATCTGTGAGCCAGTATAAGTGGCAAGAGGTATCCCTCGAGGACCAGCCCTGGGACCACTTCTATTCCCTCTCCAAATAAATTACTTGGCCAAAGCTCTGAAGCCCCCGTGTTTCATACTTACGGAAGATGTGAAGTCTTTGAAACAGGTCAGACGGAGTTACTAGCTAGAGAGGGAGGTCCTCAAGCAGACAAACACTTGGGATATGCCATTAATCGAGAATAAAGAACATATACTAACCACAGCATCATTGAGTTTAACCGTAACCGGGGAAAATGGACCTTTCACGGCAAACGCGGTGCAACAGATGAAGGACTTGGGTGGTGGTACGAACTTGGACTTCAAATGGGCGGAGCGGAGCAAGCTGGCAGCCCATGGGGCAGGTAGGAAGCCCTTTGGACTTAAGTCAATAACTTCCTGCAAACAAGCTGATGTGTTCTTGCCCCCGTACAAAGCAACGGTAAGGGATCACTTCGAATTCAGTGTACGCGCTAGGGCATCTTTCCTCAAAAGGGATAAAGCCTGTCTGGAAAAATTCCGGCAGCTGGGCACTAGAATGGCGGAAGGTCAGCTGGTTAGTTTGAAAGGTGCTGAACCAAAAAATGCAAGACAGTAAGTGGGAGAATATACCCCCGGAGGAAGAGTTTTAATGCGGAAGGGGAATGCCGGGGGTGAAGTTAAGGCAGGCACCCTGCAGACCAAAGCTAGATGGACTGTTTTTGAGGGCACGCTCACGTAACGGTTGTTCATCGTCTGGAAGGTGAGAGGTTTCCATTCCTTTCCTTTCTAGCACAACAGAGTAGGTGGAGGAGTCTACCAGCTGAACTGACATTAAGAAGTTACCAAACTCTGAGTGGTAGATGCTGACCCAAGTGCACACCGCCGGAAGAAATCCGGATGCCCGATTGGCCCCGGCCGCTACCGGTCCTACGTAAAATCAACTGAGCTGAACCGCCTCCAGGACTTAATAACAGTTTGCCAGATCACCCGGTTTCTCGCGCCAGTGAGCTTTTCCATCTCCCGCTGCCTTAAAGTTATGAAGAATCGCCCGTCCTGCAAGGGCACGTCTGAGAGTAGTGGACCGGGAGACCTTGGACTAGACCTGCCACAGTGCTCTATTCCGGTTTGAATCTAGGATCGGGCTAGTAGCCATCAACTGTGATGATCAATCACCTCATGAAAATTAGACTGAAGGTAGATAAAGGAAGGATGACGTGGGTGGTCCTTATCGCTGCTCTCACAAAATAATCTCTCTCAAGCCTTATGAGGTCCATGTACAGAAGACTTTCGAGAGCTGCCGTTGAACGTGTCTCCTATTGGATCTAACAGCGAAATACCAAAGTTATCCCCTCTATCGGAAGGATGGAGAAAACGCAAGTTGGTTTACAGATGCAGGGTGTATTCTACATATCGTGGCACCGAAACAGTACCGATAAGAGAGATACACCGAACGGAAAACGAAAAGCAATGGCTGTGCAGAGAGCAAACCGCGAGCGCGTACAATCGGCGAACGACCGAAAGTGAAAGTGATTTAAAACGAGGTCGACGGAAACCTCGGAAAAGTCAGTCCAGTAAAAAGTAAGCATCCGGACAACACTATGAGGTCGATGTCAAAAGTCGGAAAAGATCGTAGAGAAAACAGATCCAAAATGGTGTCCAGAAAACAGTCATTTTCTCAGAACGATCGAGGTCACAACACATGTTTTAGGACATCCGCCGGGATCGCCTTATTTGTGTCCACCGTCAGCTTTCCTCACCAGGTGAAAGATCACACAGCGAAAGACTGGCTTCCAATCCCTGTTCTTACATGGTCTTTCGCAAGCTGAAACATGTGCCCCCGTATTATGCCATAGCCCAAAGCCCAAAGGAAGACTCCTTAGGTCCACCCGAAGGGTCGATCCCCCCAACAGTTCTGAGCCTTTCTATTAAGCCCCCTCTTATTCGCCTCCTTTCCAGATAAAACAGATTCAGCTCCTTCAAATGTGCTTACAGCCTAATCTCTGGCAGTATTCAAAACACCCAGTTAATCGCAGCTGTACTCCATAAGGTCGATTAAACCTTGTCATACGGCTTTTTTACGACACATGCTCGTCAGTCCTCCATTCTACACGCCGACCGCCCGTCCGCCACTGCAATGTCTCTCATACACCCGGCAAGAAGACCACAGCGAATCTTTCCGCGACCTTTGAGATGAAGAATGCGATTAATAGAGGGGAAACGAATAACATTTATTGCGGGTGTACGTGTGTGGCGTGCACGTGCAACGGTCTAATTGCAACTGCGCATGGCGGCGAGGATTCAGACGAAAATAGGCCTTCAACAAACGAGTAAAGTTGAATTTCGTCGCAATTTGCTCGAGAATCCTTCATCCAGCACAGGGGGCGTGCTCCAGGCCTAGGTGCAATGTTCATTATGGGGTATCACTACGGCCCCGTGCATAGGCAGAGCGAAATTTGTTGTCCTCGAAATGACAACGCGCTTCCGCTAGAAGAGTGCAAATGGGACTCTATTCGCGGCACTCACATTGCCAGACAGGTTTAAAGTCCGCGTTGACTAAGTCTCCCAAATTTCCAATCTCACTGTCTGAGCAAGCTGTGTCCGGTCGCCCCGTGGTATTTCATAGAGATTATGCTATGGTTCTCCTTCATCAATGAGGTGTTTACACTTGTTTACGTCGAGAGAAGATCCTATGCCTCCAATGGCATGTACACTCTATCCGGATCCCCGGGGACGGTGCCATCTGCAAGCTTTTCAAGTCGTTTGGTGTAATAATAATGAATATAATAATAATATTAATAATAATAATAACGGTTTATTTCGGGGACACCCGAAGCATGCTCGATTGCGTGATCATATGATACAAGTGAGGTCGCAAAATGGTTCCTTGGATATTCATTTGGGTAAATGTGGCACAAAAGTGTATAGCCTCTGGTGGTCGCATAAATGGATGCCCGGCAAATTTGAGTTTGAAGGTCAGGTGGACTCACCGCTCAGTAGCGAGTGAGATGGGCTCCGCAGTCGAGATACCTGATGAAGAAAAGCGGGCGCGATGAAAAAACGAGCAGTATTTCGGGTAGCATCGACATAGGGTCGCAGAGGTGAGTAAACTGACAAAGAATTCCTTCGAAAAAGCACCGATGAAAAACTGAGGAATTGTTGGTGGTGGCGGACATGCACTTCAAACAATAGCCCAAATGACCAGAAAAATAGCCGAAATATAATGCCGAAGGATTTGTGGCGTCTCTTGAGGAGGGGAGTTGCGTAAATGAAACAGAGTCCGTTATACCACTGAATTAGTACTTGGGTACAGATGAATAGTAAGCACCATTCATCAAGAGGTTGTGGAGGAAGCCCTCTTAAAGAGGTTTATGTAGATGCCGGAGCCTGGAAAATTTGGTGGAGCAGAGTGACGAAAGTTGACAGGTGAGTGAAACGCGATTCAAATGAAGGGTTTGTTTCGGTTTAATCAGTGAACACAAGTTGGCAACAGGGTGGACAGAGGAGTTGGTAAGCAATGATCTCATGAGGTCGTATAGGGGTGGTGCATAAATAATACTGTCAAAACATGTAGACGATCGTTTAACGGGATATGCTGGTAATGATCTGGCATGGGGCACTTGGAAAACAACCGGAAGATCGGTAACTTGGCGTACGTTTAGTTCAATTCCAGCAAATGTCTGGAGAGACTGCATTCGCAGTGGTCTTTGGCATAGATGCCCAATCGTGGAGGACTGATGGAAAAATGGCAATAGGTAACAGGTGGGTGAAATGACGTTCAACAGATGGGGAATACAAATTTACAACGGAGTGGGCATAATTGTGGTACTTATGTTTGATATCTGACGGAATCAACTGGAAGTGGTACATCAGTGGAATCTTCAAAAGGCGCAGATAGATGTGTGACTGGGTATCTTGGGGAAAGTCCAACCTGAGACTGTGGGGGGATAAACAAACTAACCCAAGTCTAAGTTAAAGGTAGTTGATTTTCAGCTGAAGATGTAGAAAAAGCACTCTATGGATTGTGGTGCAGGTGGCCGACCATGATAACTTGGTTGAACAGCAGCAGTGGTTCGTAGATGAGTGAAAAATGATACAATTATGGATTTTTCTGGGTTCGTTGGTGAGAGGCATGGGAGCATCTAAAGTTGGTGACAAAGTGGATGCTGGAGGTGGACGTATAGTGGACTGATACAGTCGTATAAAAAAGGTTCATATCAACAGCTCTCAGGAAGTGCAGTTGATTGCTTAGCTGGATATGCTGAAGTCTGACTTGGAAAGCTGCAGAGTCAGTCGAACTGTTTATGCCCTGGATTGTGGATACTTCATAGCCAATGCAACTTCCATATAATGCAAATGGCTGAATAGGAGGAGATGTGACGAAAGGATACAGTGAACACAGAGCTGGTGTCAGGCAGGTGAGGCGCTGGAAGGAGGACCATTTCGTGTTTTGTGGAATTGTTGGCAGGTGAGAAACGAATCTTTAAATGACGGTTTTGGTTTAGGTATATTTAGTGGTGACATACAAATTATCAAGTGGATAAACGGACTCTTCAAGTGTACATCAGGAATTGTGGTGTTCATAATAAAGATCAGAATAATACAACAATTTCATGTTTCTGGGTACAGAATCCGGTAACCGTACGTAATAGGACGAGGGTAAACACGGGATCGGTTCAGACAGATAAAAGACAAGTCGACGGATATAAATGTTAGAAGCCGCAAATAGTAGGGTACTTTTCTGAGCCGAGAGAGTATGTGTGCCTATGTTGATTAGGAACTTGACCGGGTCTGTGATGAACTTTCTTCAGGAACGTTGGAGGAGGCAGTGGGTGACATCAATAAGGTGCAAGGAACGTCGTTTTTCAATCCTCAACTGGAGCTAGTGGGTGAGGCTGGCCGTGCGCTGGACACCTAACCTGAAGAACACTTCTAGTGACAGGAGGAGTGATCCGACAGCCTAGTTGCGCCCGCACATTGTTGCAGACGGCCTGCACGTCTGGTTTGCGCCGGCAAAAGCGGTAGATCTGACCGCGCCTTGCACCGTTTGGTTTCACATGAACTTTCTTGGTGGGGCCAAACGGCCGTAGATATCAGGTAGTCCGCTATCAGGCTGCCAATCATCAAGGGATCCCGGAACGTAAACAAGGGAGTATCGGTCGGGTAGCCGACGGTCAGGTAGATGCATAGGACAAGTTAGTGACCGGTGTGATCTCCAGAGTGTCAAGAGTCTTCGATAGAAACGTACGCACGAATGAATGTCTGGAGACAGAGAAAAAGTAGAGAAGCGCAGTCTGGGATGCTCCCTGCTGAGGATAAGTGGGAATCGATACAAAGAGGCACCATTAGTGAACAGTGACTCTCTGAGACTAGCTTTTCGATTGTAGAAGGCAGAAAAATCTAAGAATTTTTACTCAGTTTTATTTGTCACAGACCGCTGGTGTTTGCACTATTCAAAAGTCTAGACCTTTCTCATAGGCTTGGCCATCGGGTATGTCTATATTTGGGGGCTGTAAGTTTTTGGTAACCGTGAGTAACTTATCCAACCCACTTCTAAACCGACTGCTGGAAGTAGAACTGCGTATTTCTAACGGTAATTTATTCCGTAGGTAAGAGTACACTGTGATGAAGAAGTCTGAACGTATGCTGGTGTTGATAATAGGGGTTGAAATGGTAAGAATTCTCAAACGTAGTGGGTAGCTAGAAACAGGCTCAAAGTATATTGGATTAGAAGTATGTGTCCGGCTGTGAAGAATACTATGCAAGAAGAAAAGGTTCGGTTCCATACGGCGAGGCCAAGGAGGGTCTTATTTAATAAATAATAAGCAGCATTCTTATAAGTGAGGGCTGGGCTCCATCCAATCAGTCGCTTATTAAACCTTTTTTGAACTGATTCGACACCAATTCTGTCTGATTTCGGCATGCTAGAAAAGATCAGTGGGCAGTATTCTAATAAAGGCCTGGCATGAGATTCATAAAGGAAGAGAATGCAGTCTTGAAGTCGGAAAGAGCGAAATATTAGCCCTTGGCTCTTTCTGGCCTTAGAGACTTGGAGCGCCGAATATCCCGAGAAATTAGGTGTGCAGGAATAGCTTAAGCCAATGTCCCGAACGATTAGCTTGCTAGCAATGGTTGAATCACAAACGGCTAAAGATCCCGGAGGTAGCTTGAATTCATAAGTAAGAAACTCACATTTGTCAGCGAAAAAAATCATCTGCCAAGTTGAGCACCATCTATAGAGTGCAGATGTCTTTAGAGATTTTTAAAATAGCCGAGGCGATGCATTCAGGCTTGAATGAGTAGACAACTTTGATGTCATGAGCAAAAAGAAATGGGGTGCCATGGCTCACTGAGAGGAATATGTCGCTTATATACAGGATGAACAAAAGAGGGTCAGGGACATTACCCTGTACAACTCGGCTTGTAACGGGTTTAGATCTGGAACAGTGCCTATTTATATAACTCGACCATTACATCAATTCGTTTATCGATTTAAATCGGTAAAGTTTGTGCTTAGCTATCTAGAGTAATACTAAAAAATTACGGCTTTTTAGTGTGGTCCCATAACTCCAAAAACTTTCCAGGGATTTCCTCCGGACGCGAAATCTTGACCGAAACAGCTAACTTAATAATTCCTGCAAAGGAAGTCTTTGAACCGCTTCCCAGGATATGAACTGAGGGAAACTCCTGTTTAAAATAAGAAACCGTTGGCACCATCGTGTGCGATTGTGTGGCAGTTTACCACCCAGTTCAACATATTCCCTGAAAAAATTCCTCGTTTCGTTTCAAAGTCTCATTATCAGCAGTTCTATAGTTTCAAGTTTCTTTGATCCAGAACCACAGAGTTACGCGTTTTTATCTAATGACCTAGAGATAGCAGCTGCCCAACTGTATACTAATCTTCACTACTGCCTCGACAAAATCAATCCAGCCTCGGGGCCCATCATACGCAAACAGCGGAACTCTCTAGATCGTCTTAACGGTAACCTAGCCAAACTCCAACGAAGATTCACTAAGACGAGGGACTTCTCGTCGTATCTTCAAATAATACGTATATCCCGTACGATTAAACTGCGCTTGGATTCTTCTAAGAAGAAACAGGAACGAGATGCCTTAAGCCACCCAAACAAGGTGGAAGCACTGGCCAGGCTAATGAAGGTCAGAAACAAGCAACCTAACCAAGACATCCCATATTTGAACTATAATAATAAATGCCTGCGTGACCCTCTTTTGATTACGGAGGCTTTCAGCACCTATTTTGCCTCCTCTTTAACGACGGATGACGCCACATCCTTCCCCGTTCTAGATCCGGTGACATCAGTAACTTTCTCGACGGTAGTGTTCTACCCTGAGGAGGTTTCAGTCCATGTTGCAAGAACAAGACCGTCCTGCAGGCCAGGTCCAGATGCATTACCACCGGCCATTTTTAGTCGAGGTGGCGAAGATGTTCCAATGTTGCTGACAAACATATTCAATTTGTCACTCAGGTGCAGTGTTTTCCCTTCCCAATGGAAAACTTCAACTATCATACCGATGCACAAAAAAGGATCACGTCCAGATCCAGTTAACTATCAGCCGGTGAACCACACCCCGGTCGTGTCCAGGATCATGGAGAGAATGATCAAGGAAAGGCTGACACGTCACCTTCTTAACAATAATCTAATCAACGCTGGTCAGCATGGTTTTCTGAAAAACAGATCATGTGCGACATGCATGACCGATTTCCTCAATCTGGTCACAGAGGCTGTCAATATTGGTAAATCGGCAATCGTGATCTTTTTGGACATGACCAAGGCGTTTGACCGGGTATCCCACGTCCGGTTACTACAGAAGATTAAAACTTATGGAATCGTGGACCCAATGCTCGCTTGGTTTGCGTCCTATTTAACATCCCGAGACCAGGTTGTAATTATAGGTGGAAATTTGTCCGAACCCCGTCCCGTAACTAGTGGGGTGATACAAGGTAGTGTACTGGGCCCATTACTGTTCCTAATGTACGTTAACGATATATTTACCATTTTCCAACGGGGAGTTCCCTTCCTGTTTACAGATGATATCAAAATCGTGTACACTTTTGATCCCGTGGCGTTAGCCTCTACCGTAGATGACATTACAAGGGAACTGCTCGCTCTCAGCTCCTGGAGTAATGATTGGAAAATGAGTTTTTCCGCCGAAAAAAGTAATATTATTACATATAAATGTCACGTCCCCACTGGAAGATTTAGTATAAACGGCAAATTCATCCCCAATAACTCTCAGGTACGTGACTTGGGTCTACACTACTCATGTACGTTTGACTTTTCGGAACACGCAGCCATCCAGGTGGCTAAAGCACGCCGTACGATCGGGCTAATACAGCAAACATTTATTTTGCCAGAAAGTAAACTCAACATTTTTAAGTCCCATGTTAGACCTCTTCTGGAATACGGCTCAATCATTTGTTCCAACATGCGACAAAGAGACCGCATAGCGTTTGAGAATGTACAACGGGCATTCACGAAACAGCTCATAGGTTTGTCTACGCCCTCTAATTACATGGAACGTTGTGAGCGGCTGAAAATCGATCCCTTATGGCTACGCCGCGTAAGAAATAACCTGCTATTCTTTCACAATATCTTGAAGAATAGATCATGTAGTTCAGCACCGCAGGTAAGAACCCTTTCTACGTATCCCTTACGTAACAATGAGTTCTTGGTGTCTGTCCCTTTGCCGAAGCTTGCTCTTCGGTCAAACTTCTTCATTAACAAGTACGCTTCATTGTGGAATAAGCTACCACAACGAATTCGGGCGTTATCACCGACATCGGTGGCTTTCAAACAGGAAATAAGCATAGCCCTAACGGTGGATACGCTGACTATGTTATACAATCCGTATATTTCAAGGGCTCAGGCCTTTGAGGTAGGTATAGGGTACTAATAAGTCGAATAACCGCTCTGAGCAACCTAGGCTCAATTAGACCCGCATAGGGTTGGCCCCACCGCTGCAGCAATTACGAAACTCAGCGGTTCGTCCATACGATCTAGGACAGCAAAAAAGTCCCAACTTTTACCATCAACTTCTTCCTCCTGAAATATGCAACCCTGTGGAATAAACTCCCAGCTGAAGTCCGTTCCGTAGATTCCCTGATTATGTTTAAGCCTGGACTACACGTAGCTCTGGACATCCAAAAACTGATCGCTCTTACGAATCCTTATATGTCTTTTGATAGAGCTTATGAGGAAAACGCTGGATACTAACCTGAACCCTTGAGAATCTAGGATGTGCCACACCATACGCCGCAGTTGCCATCACCTAAGCGTAAACCTAACAGTTTACAATGCCTAAACAGAATAATTACCTCTAATCTATAACCACTGTCACCCCAATAGTTCCTTCTACTTGGACTCCTCAGTATAGAACAACCACTGTACCGAAAGAGACAGTAACAGCGTAGCGCCACGCAAACAGTATGATAGTCCTACTCGCTCTGTCTGTTATTTCAAACCTATCTTATAGCCTCGTGCCAAACTGCGTTCTGCGTAAGCAAACGGTATTGAAGGTTATCATTACTAACCACGGGCAAATCATAAATCCTTTGAAATGCATACAGCTACCAAGCCTGTGTACGCAACTTCATCAGCCTGCAGCAGTATAGCTCAAATCCACTGCGAGCCTATTTTACCCATGCCCCACTCACATAAACCTAACCAATCCATTGTTTATTGTCTTCACATATTATCATAACCCACAGCTGGAACCACGTCCAGACTGCAATCTCCCTTTATTTCAGGTCGTTGTCTCCCACTATCTCAGTCGCCAAATTGGCTAACCAAGGAGGCCGCTTTGACTCGTACGGACAGAGACTCAAGTGGAACCTACCATGGCAACTGGGACAGAAATCCAACCACACAACAGGAGATACCCTCAATTGCTTATCACATCGTTCAGCATTTTCTAACGCAACCAACACGAATTCCAGCTCACGCGCATGCCGCTAACATACAGCCACACTCGGCTGATTGACTGACACATACTTTGCCCTGCCAGATGAAACTTACGCATTCGATGTAGTACGTTACCAGAATAACACTGAAGGCAAATGCGTCATCACATACATATATATTTGTCATTGAAGCAGCATAACGCTGAAGTCCATGCGAAGATTTTCCCACTTTATTATCCGTTAACACAGGTTATCTTTTCTCCGAACCGTAGCCGGCTGGAATTTGACTCTCCATTTCTCGAAGACCCTCCAGTTGTGCCTTCTCATTTCTGAATAGTACATGTTACTGGCCCTGAATCTAAACTCACCTTTTTATGGATTGCTGTTTCTCCCACATCCTCCGGTGTTCACTTTCACGAAACTGGCCTCAGGTCCCCCTGCTTCAAATCTCATTCCGTTTACAGAATTCCGGTAAATCCGTCATTCAGGGTCTGCATTGTCTTCATGGATCGCTATCCTCTTCGCATGCGTCGATTTTCCACCCTTTTTTTCTTGTTCAAAATTTATTCCATCTGCAGAACCTCAGTTGGCCTCTGGTTTCCTGGGCTTGCATCATTCTTGTTAATAATGCCTCCTTAGCACTGCGCTAACGATTTTCTCAATATCTCCACCGCGCACCACTGCCTGACCCGGATTCGAAACCGGTTTAAAACTGCCGCGCAAACCATTATCAGAATGGTCCATTCAAACTTTTCCTGTCATTGTTTTTTCATCTTTAATACTCTCGACTTTCATACTTAGAATATGTGAAAATTTCATCTTATTGAGTAACGTGTACACCATGATCATGCTTTAACGCGTGCGTCTCGACCATGGCCGAGAAATATACCAATATTAACTGTTAAGCCAATGTCCCGAACGATTAGCTTGCTAGCAATGGTTGAATCACAAACGGCTAAAGATCCCGGAGGTAGCTTGAATTCATAAGTAAGAAACTCACATTTGTCAGCGAAAAAAATCATCTGCCAAGTTGAGCACCATCTATAGAGTGCAGATGTCTTTAGAGATTTTTAAAATAGCCGAGGCGATGCATTCAGGCTTGAATGAGTAGACAACTTTGATGTCATGAGCAAAAAGAAATGGGGTGCCATGGCTCACTGAGAGGAATATGTCGCTTATATACAGGATGAACAAAAGAGGGTCAGGGACATTACCCTGTACAACTCGGCTTGTAACGGGTTTAGATCTGGAACAGTGCCTATTTATATAACTCGACCATTACATCAATTCGTTTATCGATTTAAATCGGTAAAGTTTGTGCTTAGCTATCTAGAGTAATACTAAAAAATTACGGCTTTTTAGTGTGGTCCCATAACTCCAAAAACTTTCCAGGGATTTCCTCCGGACGCGAAATCTTGACCGAAACAGCTAACTTAATAATTCCTGCAAAGGAAGTCTTTGAACCGCTTCCCAGGATATGAACTGAGGGAAACTCCTGTTTAAAATAAGAAACCGTTGGCACCATCGTGTGCGATTGTGTGGCAGTTTACCACCCAGTTCAACATATTCCCTGAAAAAATTCCTCGTTTCGTTTCAAAGTCTCATTATCAGCAGTTCTATAGTTTCAAGTTTCTTTGATCCAGAACCACAGAGTTACGCGTTTTTATTTCAGTAAGCCTGTACATTGGGGAAAGTAAGACTACTCTTTGTATTTAGCCCTCTAGTGCAATCTCTGTCAGTGTTGCCATGCCGAAACTGCCAGCCAAACCAAATGCGTCCTCACCGGTTGGTCGTGCCAAAATCCGACCAACAGTACTCGCCAAGTCAAAAGTCGCAAAACTCTCACTGAATCCTTGTTCCGTTAGCCTGACCGATGTTTCTGGCTGGGAAAATAAAATGGCGGAGACCATAAAACACAATCTCCTTAATCTCAACAGCCACATTTCTTCGATTGGTACGACCCTGTCCAAGGTAATTCCGCTCACGCACATCTCTGACCCTCCAACAAATCCGCCAACCCAGACCTAGTCACGGCTGGGCGCTTCATAGACGCCATCGCCTAGAAAATAGTCCGAAGAATCAGAAACTCAAAAAAGCTGTTGTATTCAATAGTCCTGACAGAATCTTTGTTGAAACAGTAAAATATAACCTTTGAAGTACTATTAATATGACATACCACCTTTGCCAGTGCCTTCGGCTACAAAAGAAAATTCAACGCAAAACTTGCCCATTGTTGTTCAAATTTCTTGACGAGAAACCTGCTAAACAATTCATTAGGAACCGATCCACCGTCGCTTCGATATCCCTGTTCAAGAACATTAAGATTGCTGCCGACAAAACCCCACTACAAGGGGAATTCGCCAGGTCCGCCAGCACGCATTCAGCCTCGTCAAAAATTGTCCGCCCTCTACTATCCGCTTCTTCATCATCTGACGACGCGCAAAGTACATGCAATATCAATTCGACCTCATTTTCACCAGAACATCGATCCCATATGTTTGACGTCGACTTAGATATATCCATTTCAACGTCATCTCATCAGCCAATTCTTAAGAAACCAAGAAGCATAGAGTTTACCCCTGGCAAGCTGTCCCCTCTTGGGCTGGCCAACTCGATTCCACCATTACCTATCACCGAAACATCGGCCGCGACCGATGTTGATGTAACTCGCCCAACCGGCTTAACAGCCATACCAAGAAATCCTCAACCCGTCAAAGGAGACACCCAAAATTCTTCTATGCCATCTCTTCACTCGGCTGCAATAGCCACTCGGCAGTCTGAGGTGCCTAGGCCATCACCCAAACCAGCGAAAACGTCATTACTAGGGGGAATGCATATTATTGACACTACGGTCAATCCTAACTCACTCACCAAGCCACACTTCCAACTGCTAAGGACCCCAAGAGAAGCAACACAGAGTGCAACAATGGACGAGGGAATGTCATTCAAGACCTATCTCCCCAATCTAAACCACCAACCACTAGTTGCACCGTACATTCCACCCGGTATCGCGTTTTCTACACCTGGTTATCATCCCCACCAGGCTGGTACAACTAACCTCCGGGCCTCTTAAACAACGCCACCATTCATACCAAACGATTACTTTAGTGTTCTACATAACCTCCATTGTAACCCAAGTAGTATTTTCTCACATGAATCTCTTTCCTTTTATCATTCACACATCTCGCCCACCCTGAATCCCTTTTCTACCGCAGGCCGCTTACAACAGTACCCACGACCCCCCGGTCTCTGTGTCAACCAACACCCCTATAACCCACTTCCACTTCACATTCTCCCTCCAGGTTACAGCCCATCAAATTACTGATGTAAAGAGGGCACCCGTGTTACCGCCCGTATTAAGGCAGGTGCCAAGATACTTTAGGCTACTACACTTCCTTTTTCTTTCCCACTTAACAGCTACTTAACCCTCCCTCCTCATATTTCTACATCCCAGCCACCAGTATCTACCAGTAGTAAAACACTCGATAGTGATCTTTCACGGTGTTGTTCCGCACTAAGTAGACTTACCAACCGCAGACATCCTTCCAATCTAACGAATCTAATCAGTACTAGCCTTACCCAGCCTGGCTTAATAACCAAGCTGACTGCCTCGTCAGGTGTTTCTACTCAGCTTATTTTACCACCCACATTACCGACTACTCCATCTCAAGGAATACTGATTGCGTCATCCGATCCGCCTTCGGCAAACTTAATGCCGGAATCCTATAAAAATCTTAAAGTTAATCTCGACTCCACTAAAAGGTTTTCATTGTTTATGCTGAATGCATGCTCAATGGTGAATAAGATGCGAATGCTGCGTATATTACTGGTTACGTCTGATTGCGACCTTATTTTATTTACCGAAACCTGGCTAACGGACAACACTCCAAACGAGGATATCGCTATCACCGGGTACCAAGCTTTCAGGAAAGATAGACTCACTCAGCAAGGGGGAGGCTGTCTCATATATGTAGGGCAAAACATGCGAGCGAAAATATTTCAGCACCCCATACTCGATAACTTGCCGGATTCAGTTTGGCTACAGGTCACTACAGGATGTTCTGACTTTGTTGTTAGTTGCATCTACCGACCCCCGAATATTAGTCAAAACGACTGCCTGCCTATCATAGAGGCGTTAAACGTTGTTGCGGACATACCCGGCCCAAAACTGGTGGCCAGCAACTTTAATGCACCAGGCATCCGTTGGTCCACTTTGGAAGCCCCACATCACCTACTACACTTCTTGACCAGCATTCGTTTAGGAGGATGGACTCAACATGTGATGTGCCCAACTGGAGTCAGTAGCATTCTCGATCTCATTTATACGGTAGGATTATTTCGTGCACACACATCTATCGTGAACAGCATCCCAGGTTGTGACCACTTGCCGGTAAAATGTGAGTTTTCAGTGCCAACACGAACCGTCCACAAACCAACCGTTAAAAGACCGTTCCACCAAGCTAGCCGGAATCAATTATCCTCACTTATTCACTCGCCGAACTGGGATACTTTCTTTTTATCTGATGACTTGCATACCGTGGTGGATCATCTTTACTCCACACTAAATGCTTGTTATCACGTAATCACCCCAACCCAAGGTCTACCTGGACGAGGTAAACCAAACAGTTTTTGTCGATTAAAGCAGAAGCTTTCTATGCTAAAACGCAAATTCCTTAGGTCGAGGGACTTTTCGTTGTTTTAACAAATAAACCGTTTATCCCATTCAATAAAAGAGATTGAAACGTCCCTCAATATAAAACAGAAATTAAGGGCGCTGAGTCAACCCAAGAGGGCCAAAGCTTTATCTTAGCTGATGAAGTTGAGAAACGGTCAGCGCAGTTCACCTATCTCATCCATTATACATAACGACAATTATATATCGAACTCCCAAGCGATCTCCGAGGCCTTCAGTGTCTATTTTGCTTCGACTCTAACGAACGATGACTCCCCATGCCTACATCACATCGAGCCGCTGGAATCTGCACAAATCTCAACAATTACGTACCACCCAAACGACTTAATAGTACAGCTAACTAAAATTAGGCGGCCATACCACCCCGGGCCAGATGCCGTACCGCCGGCTACTTTTAGTCTAGGTGGAACTGTCATCCCATTCTTTTTGTCAAAGGTTTTTAATTTATTTATGAGCAGTAGCTTTTTCCCCTCCCATTGGAAAACATCAGTTATTATCCCAATTCCTAAGAAAGGTTCACAGCAGGACCTAACCAACTATCGACCAGTAAACCACACCACTATAGTTTCCCGAACTATGGAAAGACTGATAAAAATAAGCTGACAACTCATCTACTGAACAATAACCTCATGAACACTGGACAGCACGGTTTTCTTCAAAAAAGATCGTGTGCCACCTGTATGAGTGACTTCCTTAACCTAATAACTACGGCCACTAACAGTGGTAAATCAGTGATCGTAATCCTCCTTGACATGACTAAAGCTTTCGATCGAGTATCCCACGATAGGCTCATGGCGAAGATGAAAACCTACGGAATTGTTGACCCGATTCTGAGTTGGCTTTCATCATATCTAACATCCCGAGAGAAAGTGGTGGAAGTTGATGGCAGTTTATCATCACCTCGACCAGTTACTAGTGGAGTTATTCAGGGTAGTGTACTAGGCCCCTTACTCTTTCTTATATATTTTAACGTCATCACACACGAGGCTGCGTTTCTTTTTGCAGACGACATAAAAATTATGTAATCCTTTGAACCTGACGCCTTAGCTTCTATCACTGCTAGCATAACGAGCGATTTACTATCGCTAGACTCATGGAGCAACCAATGGTTGATGAAATTCTCCGCTGTCAAAAGTTGTATCCTCATGTATAAGTGTCAGGTTCCCGCAGAAATGTTTAAAATTATTGATCAGTTCATCCCCAACAGTCCGGAAGCAAGAGACTTGGGACTACAATATTCTTGTACATTTAATTTCTCCGAACATTCGGCCGTGCAGGTTGCTAAAGCTAGACGGCTAATTGGCCTGATTAATAGAACCTTCGGTCTTCTGGAGAGCAAGCTAAGCATTTTTAAAACTCATGTCAGACCACTTCTGGGATATTGCACTGTCGTCTTCTCTAACATGCGGCAAATTGACAGATTTGCAATTAAGAATGTACAACGTAGATTTACCAAACAACTACTAGGATATTCCTCGCCTTTAAATTATATGGAAAGGTGCGAAATATTGCACCCAGAGCCCCTATGGCTGCGCCGTTTACGAATGAACCTGTCTTTCTTTTGCAATATTGTAAAACGTACGTCTCGCAATTCAGCCCTCAAGTAAAAACTCCCTCCAACTATTCTTTACGATATTGGGACCCTATGGTCTTGATTCCAGTATCCAGGATTGCGATGCGGTCTAACTTCTTTACTGTTAAATATCTTCCCTCTGGAACAAACTCCCACGTCAACTTAGGTCAATGCCTTCGGCCTCTTTATTATTCAAAAAATAAATAAATAAACATCTAACTGTCCAAAAACTCATCCGAATGCATGATCCCTACATGTCTATTATCCGAGCCTACAAACTGGGCCTGGGATACTAACCAAAAGCTTAACAACTTTGTTCAGTAGACAGTTATTACCGACGGAAGGTAAGGATCATTCTGTATTATAGTTAGCAAATAAAAGCAGTCCAGCCCATACTACATGACTGCCAACAACACACTCCACGTGTTTGTTTAGCCACTTCCTATTTCCAACGCTCCTGACCGCGACCCCCTACTGGCCGCCTTTACTCTGTTGATTCTTTTTTCATGCTGTCGGATTTTACCATAGTCGGCAAGGTCCTTTTCTATCAGCTGCCGCCGTGTATAAGAGCATCGCTCACGCTAGAAAATACATAGTAGCATATATAATATTGTCCCCAAGGTACCAGTCTCATTAACGCTTCAACTACTTACTCATTGTTACCCCACTTCAGCACGCGAGATTCCAGGCCTCGTTCTGATGAACGAACCGCCACAATCGATGTTGTCTTCCATAAACCATTTATCGAACTGCAAATAAGTATACGCTCCAGGTGTCGCCCATTCTCGCCTCCTTGCTTTGTTGGTAATTCTCACCAAGCCTCACGATAATTAGTCGCTAGTACTGGTCTTCTTCGCTTTCCGTATGTTGTTTAATCCAAAAAACAAGACCTGAACGTCGCGACCACCCATTTCTGTTACTGGCATGATTTTGGTGTTCTGTCTTTCCCCCCTAACCCACAGCTGGTGGAATTGCCAGACTACAGCCTTCTCCGTTTTGTTTTCAGAACCTGCACCCTAACGACGATTGTCGCCTTCTTCATCCCAGAAATAAATTGGAACCTCTCTAGCTGGACAGAACAAACGAGATTTACACACGACTCAATTTCCGCCCGTCTCACGATCGCTTTCCCTAAGATTCCCACCATCAGACTTCTTGAACCTGGACTACTTGATCTCACTGCATTCATACAACTCATTTTAATCACATATGTCATCATGCCCGTTCTGTGTTAGAACCCTCTAATACTGTTTAAACACTGGCACCTTTGTTGTCACTGTTCATTGCTTCATCGGTCACCAAAAAATGTCCGGCGCTGACATATCTTTCGGTGGTCCTCCAGTGGGCAGCGAAGCTATTAGTAACTACCTGCACTCTTCATTGGTCCATCCGATCGCATCCGCAATGCTGTTTCATCGAGTATTCGGGCTCTGTAGATCACTGCGTTCCCCCCACGATTGAGCGTCTCCGATACACTTCCCATGCAGCATCGCCGCTCCGTTCCCATCATTTGTTACACCTGTCAAATTGGTCATTAAACATGTGACACTCACCGTCTACTTACTGTACCACCACCGTTATTGCTACCATTGATCTTCCAGATGTTGCATTCGTGTTATATTACCAAAACTGACCCCGTATCCAGCCTCTAAATCCCACCACTATCTACACCGGTTGATACGTTTTATTTCTATATTGGTTGATCCACTGCCGATTTCCGCGATATGCTCGGGCAGCTTTATCGATTTGTCATTTTTGCATGGTACACACCACACAGCTTTCATCCATTGACGTACACTTACCTGTGAATTACTCTACCATCCCTCTTGCGGAACTGAACACCTGTATAATGGATGTAACCACACAGTCAATATTGATTTTTCTTCCACTTCCGCTTTGACATTTCATACCAACCCTACATAAAGTTAACAATTTGCCGCACGCTCACCAGTTTTCCCCCGGTCGTTTCCTACCACCAGCACTCTCGTAGTCTCTTTCCCACGAAATACGCAATTGTTTGCCACATAAATGATTCCTCTAGTATACAACCACCACTTTACATACTACCACCTTTGCAGACCGATATGTTTCCATGGTAATACTTATTGACATACCAGTCGTAAAGTGAATAATTCACCGAGCGTTTCGACGAGATTTCTATCCACATGCCTCTCATATTCTGTAGCTCACCAAAAACACATCCTTTAATATGTTCGAATTTCTACTAGTGGTAATTATTTCATATACCGCTTATGCATGTACTCCAGACCTTCAACTGACACCATTCAACCCTGATCTTCGAATTTGACGGGCATTACCACAGTTCTAGTTCGCCGTAACACTCTCTTTGATACTCTGCATGCACGTGTCGTACCCTTTTGTAAATTCTCATTCCAGCATCACTATAATCATCTGATCATGCATTCTAGCATGCTTCGGGCGCATCCGAAATATACAATTATTATTACTATCATACCACCTGAGAGAGATTAGACGGGTAAGAATTGATCCAAGATAGTAAAGAGTCAGTGACGACAAGGGATCGGATTTTGGTCCAGAAGATTTGGGTGTGGCACGCAGTCAAATGCCTTTGACATATCCAAATGAAGTACTATAAGGGCCATTCCATTCTCTGCCATTTCATAAAAGAGATTCCAAAAGTCAAATTTGCAGGTTGCGCAGGATCTTGACCGAAGGAATCCATGTTGTCGAGGATTGTTATTGTCCAATTGGAAGAGGTGCTTCCCAAAGTGTTCTTTTGCCACCTTCTCCATTAGCTGAGAGAGAACAGGTGTATGGTTAATGGGAGGTAGTTTGTTACCTCGTGCAGTGGACCTTTCTTGTGGTGCGGGATTATGATAGAGCACTTCCAGTTTGTAGGCACCAAATTGTAGTTCATTGATAGGGTAAACATATTCAGTAGTAGGTAAGGTGAGTCAGGTCCACAATCAACTGTTGCAGTGGGAGGTAAGCCATCAGGTCCTGGGTAAGATAATGGTTTGGAAGTGGTCAATAATTGGGAGGTACTTGAGGCGTCAAATTCCCCTGTGGACAGAGTTGAAGTGGTGACTGGTGGAAGAGGTGGGGGGGGGGGCAGCAATATTAATAGGGGCCATGGTTGAGGCGAAGAATGAGTCGAAGGCCTCCGCGATAGAAATGAGAGTAGAGGCGGATACATTGTCCACTGGAACAGTGTGCGGGATATCTCCATGAGTGTTAAAGGTTCTGGCCCCGTACAACAATGACAGTCAAATAGGTCTATTTGGGTGTCGCAGAGCCTTCACTTCCTGGTTTTTCTGTGTAGTTTCTTCAAACCTTTGAGTAGTAGAGGTTAGGCGGAAAAGTTGACTAAGACTTGCACAGTAATGTGTATTTTACTGAATTTTTTGAAGTATGGCAAACTTCTTTTGCAGAGAGATGATATGGGATACCCTGCTATTCCGTTTCTGGGTTTGGTGGGTAATCCTTTCAAGACATCTGGATAGCCGTACATAGAAAATATCAGTGGCGTGTTGTGGATCACGAGAGAGAAAGAACTCACACCAGTCAGCTTGTCGAATGGTGGTATGGAGAACCTTCCAGGCAGGGAGAGGCGAGGGTTTGATGCATTTTTATTTCAGAGTAGGCCGTGGCGGGTGGGAATACGGCAGTTAACCAGATTGTGATCGCTACCCGGAAAACTTGGGAGACTGAGGCAAATATATGAGGGACGCCATGAGTGGGAGTGAGATCTGAAATGCGGTTTCTTCTCGTAATAATACTTGTAATACTTGTCACAAACGGTAAAAGGTTAGCGGGTGCAGATAAAGATGGCTGAGCTATCTAAGGCGGGTTAAAGTCACCAGCAATAACCTTTACGCTTGAGGGCAGTAGGGATGGGTGTTTAAATGCACCGATTAGGTATGGAAGTCCAGAGAAATTTTCGCTTGGTGGACGGTAAACACATCCAACATGAAGCCGAGAGCCAGCAGTGTGGACAGTAAGCCAAAGTGAATCGGGAATAGCGTGAAGTAGAAGGTGATGAAGTGTTGGTATACTAAAGGTCTGCTTGACAAATGCCAAGAAACCTCCACCGCGTCCAGTTTTCCTATTTACTCTGAAGGCATTGCGGCCTACAAGAGAAATCTGGTTCTTTGGAGTGTAATCGGTTGACCAAGTTTCAGTAATCAAGATTAGGTCACAACTGGAACTGGTGGCCAGATATCGAAAGTGCCGAATTTTGTATATGATGGATCGTCTATTAAAAAGAACCAAAGAGGTGCCGTTAGTGATATTTAGTTTTGGGGAATTTGGTTGGTCAAGTCGGTTGTGTAGTGCGGAATAGTCTAGATTCGTGGTCTGACTAGAAGGTCCATATGCGGGTGGTAAATCAGCGCCGCAAGTTAGGGGATTTGGTCTGTAAGCTGTTTCGCAGTATTGTGCGCTATTGGAAAAAGAACAGCTGATAACGGGTACCAGAGTAAGTTCCAACCTGGAGATATATGAATTGGCTCGCAATCCTGAAATCCTGGGGAGTGAATTTCGAAAATCGTGAAATTGATCTGCCAAGGTTATTTTGAAATGCAAGTTACTTGCTGAGTTCTAAGTGACTTACCTGTTATATTTATAATGGGAATTAACTGGAAAAAGTTTCTTGTTGAAAATATTCTGGTCAATCAAATTGTACTCACTTATGTATACGGGACTGTAAAATTGCACTGCGGTGGCAGTTCTTATCTGTTAATGGCGGAAAATGTGTGAAATGTTTTGAGGACTTTAGACTGTTTCTTAATTATTATTTGGAAAGACGGCCCCTACTCCCTATTGCCCCGGAGTCCCAACTTTTGCGTGAAAAACATGCCGCTGGTGGTGGTGCGCTTTGAGGAGGACAACTGGGCGACATAAGCCTAGAGACAAGGATTTTACTGTGGCTTGACTCAGACGCAACAAAGCAGCCCATCTCATCTAGTGAAGTTCAGTGTAAACATTTACAGCTAGTACACAGTAAAGTCTTGTGTTCTGCCGGTACACAGTTATCAGTGAAAGTGTAGCAGGTCCCTACAAGTTGTCATAGAACAAAGTCTATTTAAATGACCAACCTCCTTGGGTTTTGCGTTCACATAAATACACATATATATTTTTATTTATTTATATATATACACATACTATACTTGACCGTAGTTCCCACGGCTTTGCGGCTATAGCCCAACTATAGTAGACTGACTTTCAGCCGATGCAGGTTGCGACACGTTTTCTATTATAACACCTTCCGCAACTTTTCCAGAAACCCTCACAATAACAGTGAATGCCTGGACTTCGCTATGATGAGAGCTATAGCTCTTATCGAAAGGTTACTGAACTAACCAGTTGATCCCCTTTTCTGTAACTTACAATAAATGGCCAACGGATGGAAAGTATGGCAATTTTCTCTTCATCTTGTGAAGCTGCCGAACTTCACTAGGTGTTCAGCAAGTCACAAAGTTTTCTTCGCACCATACCCAACCGATTCATTTCACGTGAAAAATATTCACGCATATGATCGCCCCTACAATAAGCTGGCACACCTTCCGTGGTGCACGTGAAATAAGAGGCAATAAAGCAACAAAAAATGGCTTCACGGAAGCAACAAGGTAATCAAAATGTGGTTGCCCCGCGAGGACCATGTTATTAGTCACCCAGTCCTCCACGTTCGTCATCGAGCCAGACAGTGTAAGCATTCCTTCTGAATCGGTGAGGCCGCTGGATACACAAGTGGACGTTAGCTTTCCGTTCTGGTTGGTGCCATTCCCCTTGCTCTCCAGTCGTATACGTAAAAACTGGTTGGTTGGAATTTCCGAAAATCGAACGTAAATTTGAGAACGGGGCTGAATCACCAGCGAAGCTCCACTGCACATGGACCAACCAGCTGCTGCGCCTCAGCGAACGGCAAGTGATAACCGAGCCTCGTGCAACAGGTTATATATGACCACCAACCCAATCAACGATCAGCAACGGCTAAACCAATGACTGGAGGGCTAATTACCGAGACTTGAACGAGAAAAACAAGATTCACCAAAAATAGATAATATAACTCTATAAACGTCACTCTCACTACGCACACTTTTAAGACATTTGTGTTCCATTTTATTTCAGAAGATTTCCTGTCCGCTGTCTGAAATCTGAGTTACACCAAGCCGGGTCGGAACTTACTCCACTCTCGCTGGTGACGCTATGGTGTCAGAAGCTGCTAGGATCCAATATACATGAACCTCTTAAGAAGTGCTGGATAACTGGAGTGTTTGGGTTACTGACATTTCCATTTGTCCAAAAAGGGTTAAAGAAGCAAGGCTGCATAAAAATGTAGTCCGTTAAAGGCCACCGCGTGAAATAGAGATTTTCACACGAAGGTAGGGGTAGTGAATGGGCAACCGGCAACTTTGACGTTTGTCTTTGTCAAAGGTAGGGCATAGACGGTGGTGAAATGCGCCTAAGGAAACAATGACCATTATTTGGCGCCCTATTGTCATAGGGATTTAGAGAATCTGTTCGTTGGAGGGGGTCTAAGGAACGTTAGAAGCACGCCACACATTGTCTGGGGATGGTTTGGCGTTAGTGAATTCGATAGGGCCTCCAACAAGGAAGGGGTTTGTAGACCCATAAGGGTTACAGGTTTGTCAGTCAGGAGGAGCTGTGGCGAGGTGCCTGTGTCGTGGCTGTAGGGCCCGATGCCCACCTGAACTCCACAGCTGGAACCTAAATATGGAGGATTGTGAAGTGAGGTGACGATCTGGTACCTGACTTGAGGGAGAGGTGGTGGCTGTTGACAGCGGCTAGGGCCGTTAGTTGGTTGCATGCTTGTTGACCTGTGCTCATGTGCTTGGTTACTAAAGTTCCAGGTATATGCTGCGGCAGTATTGTCGCAGTGATAGCATGAGGCTTCCAGGTGGACGTACTAGGCTGTAGAGGTGATGTCACTGGTAGATCAGTTGTCTTGTGACTAATGGGAATGGAGAACTTCCGGGTGGGTTTGCGGAAGACCCTGAAAATAAGGGATTGCAGGTTTGATGAGTTTGTTTTTCCTATCTATTCTAGCAGAGGCAGTACTTGGCAGTTACCAGGATCTGACAGGAAGCCAGGTCAAAACGACAGACATGGAGGCTTCGGCCGAATTTCTATCCAGCTTGTCGAATCCCGAGCTCCAGGGATCCCCATATGCTGAAATAGATGGGGAACACTGCATTCTTTCCGGATGCCACGGCACTTTGCTTCGGTTCGGTTTTCACAGGATTGGTAGTGGTGGAGGCCTATCGGGCTTTAAGATTTCCTTCGGCTTTGTGCAATGGTCTCACACTATCAGTGCAAAAGTCGAAAATTCCTTCTGTCTTTTCAACTTGGTATCGTCTCCCACCGACCCACTTTCGCTGCCTAGGAAAAGAATGTTAAACGTTTAGTCTTTCAGGCGGGATATTACTGTGATATGGGTTTTATCTCACAAACAGCAGGCCTTGATTTTGGTCTAAAGGAGCTCGGCAATTTTAACCCCCTGTGTTCCGCGTTGAATTTGAAAATCTGCCCCCCAGAAATACCACCTCCCATTTGTTGCTCATGATTTTATCGAAAGATCCTGCATGTTCCAAGCCTATTGGCCCTTCAGTCGATCGGTTCCGCAGTCCAACTTCCCTACCACAGAAGAAGTTTCCCGGCGCATTCAACCCTGAAAGCGCCTTTCAGGGTCCATTCCGTTTCCTCTTGTCTATTCGTGCGGAGTCATCTATAACTTATATTTAGCTGTTATTCCAGCTGAACCTTTCAGAACTTCGAAGGCGTATTCTCCTCCTGTCGTCGGTGAACGCAAACATGACCCCCTTTTGCCTGCTTTCCTAATCAAATGCCACCCGACATCAATGATGATCAATATAATTATGAAATAAAATGTCAAACCTCGTAGCCAAAAAAACTTGGTCGTTTATCCTTTTGTTGAGTATGTAAGCAAGCTTACTCCTAAACCCGTCCAATTTCCGTAGTCAACTCGGTGCTAGTCCTTTCCAACTCACCGCTGCTTTCTTACCTCATTATCTATACGCATTTGCTTGGTCGCTTTTGCAGCACCTTCCGTCTCCAATAGAATGTTTTTCCAGTGACCCTTCTTAATTTCTCACTGAGCATCCATTTACCATTCATGCCATTCAACAACACACTGCATCCCTTGCAAAGTCCGTACCTTCATGCCCACCATGTGATTCTCCAAATCGCTAAATGGATTACCCGTACAAGACAGGTCAACCGTATTAACATATCTGACTCACTTTTCTTCAATTTACAGGCTTCATCCACAATTAAATATTCAATGTCGAAATTAATGTTCACTGCCTGCCTCCGGTACCACTGATCGCACCCCAATGACCCCGTACCGGTTTTACTTTCAGCCCTGTCTTTTGGCAACACTCTCCCCCTATTTCTCGATATTTACCTTCCACAGGTTCAGTCGGTGTGCCCTTGCGTCTCTTCCTATAGGTCTCGGCCCTTTTCTGAATCTCTGTTTCACTCTACCACTCATTTCGTTTTCATTCTAATGGCCCACACACCAAGTTCTGTCGTTCAACCTTTTTCCTCCCCTACCATTTAATCCATCGCAGCAAACTTATGGCACCCCATAAGGCACATTATGAATTATTCTCACCACTCCTTTCCGTCCATGCTGTGAAGTCCGCCAGCAGTTGAATCACGGCCTCCTGTGTACTCCGCACATTCAGCGTTACCTGACATCGCTTTTATCAGCAATTCCAAGTTTTGCTATTTCCCCGTAACTTTCTTCTCCTGGAACCGAAACTGAGCATTCAACAGTCGATGATTTAGTGATTGTTTTCTCCCTCTATCAACTCCATCGATGGCCCACGGAGAGCTCAGCATTGCAACATCGCAATTTTGCAAAGCATCACGCTTCCCCAACTTATGCACATTTATGGGGATTTTGTACCGCAGAGTTTTCATTTGTGGCCATCATGTGACTCACTCTTTAAAAAAACATCAATGGATAGTTCTATACCTGTCATTCACCCCACCAGCTATTTTGTGAACTGCCTGCCTCTGCTACTGTCGTAGCTAAGCACCAGACATCAACCTATCATCTCGTTCCCGTTTTCAAGTTAAAGCATCGGATTACACCAATCTGAAAGCGAAAAACTTGCTCGACGCTAACTTGCTTCCATCCGGCCACTTCTTCCAACGTCATTCTGGCAACCTCTCTCAGATGTGTCGTTCACGTGGCATGTACACGACCCAGCCAATATCTTGCCCTTGAGCATTGCAGCTGTAATCATCCACCGATTTTTGTTCCATATACCTCAACCCTACCCCTTTTTACATGTTGCAAAGGGCCATTCGTTCTTTACTTCCCCTTTGGAAGTTAGTCTTTTCGGGGTAAGCAAATGCCAGTCGATTCACTTTGACTTTCCAGTTGCACAGCCTTCCTTTTGTAAGACTTGCGCGTATTTTTACTGTATAAGCACAGCCTCATCGGAATTCGATCGAATAGATCGACTGACTTTGAGTCTGAATTTGCCGGGCGATACCATAAACTTTCTCTTATACTTTTTGGAGTGCTTGCGCCTGTACATTCCTCTTAAAACGCAGATTCCGTTTTCCTTTAAAAACTTTTGATAACGCAATACACCGTGCTTCGGGATTATCCGAAGTAACCTATCGTTATTGTTATTTTAGCCAGTATTTCAGGATGCCAGTGGAGGCTGGTCCACGACGGTAAAATCAAACGAAGCCTAGTGTTGCTGTAGTTGCTAGGATCCCGGAAAGGATGAAATTATGATCACGGATTTTATTTCTTCCAGTTTTCTTATTGGTATCCCTTCAGTGAATTTCACTTGAATGCCAGCAGTCAGCAACAAAATTATCACAAAAGCGACGAGATAGACGGGCCTTCGAGTTTGGCAGGCAAGATGGCTACTTTTGCTTTTGGGGTGCGGTTGGAATACTGATGGACCGTGTTATCTTGGCAGTTCACCGTAGATCACGTAATTGTGGGCTCCATCTACTTGTACATGCGCAAACTCAGAACCTGGCCGCAGCTGGCAGGCCGCAAGCAGGCAACGCGGTAAAAAGAGCTAAACTACATGCTCCCTCACGCGCAGAGTTAGGCCAATCATTGTATAGCAGAGTCGATCAGTCAACATCGCTGGTGCTGAAGCACGAATAAGGATCGTGGCAAAGCGGGCTTATTTCCATTCAGGAGAGTAACATTGAGTAGCTGTCCCCGTAGAGTGCCCGACTTCAACCAGGCACGAAAAACTGATCTACCTGTTATGACATGGAGTAATTATAAGTGACCTGAGTGGTAGATTGAGCGGAGCGAGCAGCTAAGTGGCTTGCGCAAGTGTAAGTCGGCTGGGTGGATGGCATTCTATTGCCATGGGCTTGAGGCGGTCAGTAAGTGCTGCGTTGCCTCGCCCGGTGAGGTCTGTGACAAACATTTTGCTCTCCGTTCTGTCACAAAGAAAGGACCATTATATGAGGGTTTGTTGGGTTAGGCAAACACTGCCAAAGAGGAAGGAAACGTTTAAAGCAGCTTCTAATGCAGCGAGAAAGTAGCTTGTAGACCTCCATTTACGCGACGGGCTGGTCTTGCGAACTTGCGTGCATTGCTCCAGGAGTTCATCGTAGTAGCACCGGTCGAAGTTCACGGGCAGTGAGGGAGCTGCCAGCTCTGCCGACAGATGGAGTAAACAGCCGTATACCAGTACTGCCGGTTTTGTGTTCATTTCGTCCTTGAGGCACTACGACAAACTACGTTTGCTAACCGTAGTGCTCCACTCTAAAGCGGGCTTCCGTTCGCATGAGGTGCAGATGTTGGCTGCCAATAGAAACGATTACCCGTATCACTGGCCCAGGGGCGGTGGATTTTCTTCTTGGTGCTTTGGAAACCGAGTACGACCAGTAGGTCACAGAAAGCCCCGCCAGGTAGTCAACCGAGATTGTATGCTACTATGGCCGGGAAGCCGAACTGACCATATTTATAGATCACAATAAGCTGTACCGACAGGCAGTACTCAAACTGCCCCCACCCTGAACTACGCGAAAGAAAGTGGCAAAAAGACCAAGGCTTCGAATTAGTACGTTAGTTGTATTTCAGAACTGGTTTGAATAAATATCTTAGGTCGGAAAAGAGGAGTGATAGACTGGATGACCCATCACAGGAAGCCTTCGTCAAACTTGTCCGCGGCGATCCTAATTGTCTGAGACTCATCCGCGTGCGCAGCTACGGAGCTTTATTTGGACGTATCAAGTGTGGCATCAGCTCAATCCCCACACCAATTCGACAGGTCATAAAGATTTTCATAGCTTCTTCCGACATGGAGCGGCGGGTAAGAATAGCTCGCGGCCAAAGAGTAAAAAGGTCTACACATGTTAGTATGCAAGGTACCCAAGTGACGGTGACATAAGCTTCAAGGGGTCAACATTTACATGATCGAAACGTTGTTCGTCTTCGGGAAGTTAGTAAACGCCGGTTAAGGATGCCTATTGTTCTTGAAAAGTTGACGTTGAAGACATTCACGAGCCACGGGTGAGTGTCTCGTTAGACACCATGCCAAACAAACTGCTCCGGTACTGGTTTAACTTAGGCTGTCAAACAGGGTTGAGCCAGAGTATGGACTGCCCGGAAAATGTCACAACGCTAGGCGGCAGGAATGTGGTGGTTCGACTGTCTCCACACGCGGTCCAGTGAGCTTTATCTTCACTTCCAGCATCCCCTAATTAGGCGAAGGTGAACCGTAACTGTTAGATCGCGTAGATACGGTATAGCCTCGTCCTGATTAGCCAGCACCTTATCTACCGGTAATTGCATGCCTGTTTTTGTATTTGAACGAGTTGGTATCAACCAAATGCGACAGAATACATTCTTACTGTTCTTTTCTGGTCTCTTCTTCCTCCCAATGAGCATAGTCCGCTTCCAAGTTATTTCGTTACGCATAGTTGGCTAGCCAGATGAGATCTCCACGTATGAGCAATTGAACGTGCGCAGTAATCAATCCCCAGCATGGGAATGGGTCGGACGATTCGAGCTATGGTACCTCATTCGTAGAGGAGTTAGACAGAATCGATCGGCTTTACCCCTCAGTGGGGGAGGCCACGAATTTGTCCTTTGTTGAAGAACTTGTCATGCCCTGATACCTCCACAAAACTATTGAGTGAGAAAATGAAGGAACCTCTGCTAAACCATGGTATGTCAGTCAGTTTCAGGGCCACCGTTAGCAAAAAAACAACTCACTAGTGCCAGGACTAAGAGTCTAGGCGCGAATTCATACTATAACTGAATCATCAAGCTGCCTGCTGCGGATATGAAGAAAGATTGGGGGAATGCTTTGTCATGGGCTAACTTCCGAAATCAACAACACCAAGCTACAGCGGCGCTTGCTGAAAAGAGGAGCTTGAAACTTTCACAGGCTCGCAGAATTTGTGGGCAATGCGATCACGTGCTATCCGCCAACACACGGGAGACCACAATTTGGTTAAAACAAAAGGCCTCCAAGCCAATGCACCCGAGCCATAACCACCAACCACACGCCAGCCTGTCACGCCATTCCAGTGCTGCCGCGCCTCACTAACAGGTGAACAGATTTATGTCATGCGAGGATCTCTCCTTGCATTCAATGCGCCCATCTCGTCAAGCCGTATGCCATGAATGCGGCAAAAGCTGACCACATACGAAAGGTATGCCGGAGAACCAAGTGCTACATGATAGATTTGACCGGAACGAACAAAACCAAAGATACCAAACCCATCTACACATAAAGACCACCGGTCAGAAAGATCAATTCCTGTGCACACTTGCATCATTTGAGGGCGGATTTCAACACGAGCCCATTGAAAATACGGAAAGTTGAGTCTATCATTCCTGAGACGGTGCTGAATGTAGTTTCTCCCCGGAAAACCATAAAACCTGTTGATATACGCATTAGGGGTGTAACCGGCCACCATCTCAGGCAGTTGGATGAAACGAACCTAGTGGTGAAATCCTATTATTTTCTTAATAATAATGGTAAAAGTTTATTACGGAGATGACCGGAGCATGCCAGAAGCATGACCAAATATTTACAAGTGACAAAGTGGACAGAGGAATTTCGTGAAAAATTTGGAAATATGCACGGCAAAAGTAGGCTAGTTTGACTTGGAAGTGAGATGAAAAGGAGCTAGATTTATGCACACCAAGGAATTACGGAGGGAGTTTAAGTAAGCCCAGGGATGGAATCAAATATGTGTCCGGCATATATGACAGCCAAGGGCAAGTGAAGGGGCTGACTGAGCCAAGCGGAGGAAGTGGAGGCCTGGGAGTTCTACATAAGGAGGACTGAAAACCAGCATGAGAAACTACGGTAGCCAGGAACGAAGAAGAAAGAAGAAGACAAGGAAGAAAAGGAGAACAAAATAGCCATAAAGTATGATACATTGTAATAAAAGGACGGCGCATATTTGTAAACAGGGAGCGAGCAATGCGAGATGTAAAGAGAGGGGCAGACGGCGGCAATAGTTTGGAAGGATTGAGGCACGGTAAACGTGGGGCTTAAATATAGACGAAATGGAAGCATGTCATGGGGATCAGTGGGGCAGTGGAAAGAGAAATGGCAGGCAAAGAACATGAGGACGCAGAGGAAACATATGAATACATATTCACGTACATAAGAGGAGCAGGAGCAAGGAGCAGTGAGGTGATAGAACACGAAGATGGCCGTGCTCGGAAGAGACAGGTAAGGTTGGATCAAACGGTAATGAGTTCGCTTAGATACGTAATAATAATATTAATAATAATAATAATAATAGTTGTATATTTCGGATGCGCCCGAAGCATGCTAGAACGCATGATCAGATGATTATAGTGATGCTGGAATGAGAATTTACAAAACTGTACAACATGTGTATGCAGGGCATCAAAGAGAGTGTTGCAGTGGACCTAAAAGGTAGTAATGCCCGGCAAATTTGAAGGTCAGGGTCGAATTGTTGACCCGGCTAGTTATGTTTGGAATCGGTTAAAAAGGGGTAGTAAGTGCATGAATATAACGGGAAATAACCACAACATCAGAAATTTCAGCTGAACCAAAGAATATTTGGTGTAAAATCTAAGAAATAAGAAAAAAGTCCATAGAGGGGAATTAAAAGACTCGTTTGCACTTAGCAGAGTGTGGAGAGTATATGGATGGAAAACTCATGTACAAGAATGGATCTTCGGATATAAAAGTCCATGAGTCAACCGCTAGTGTGATGGTTGAGTCTAAATTTGAGATACTGACGTCGTTTATCACGAGGAGAGAGACCAACGAACCCCACTGATAGAGGAAGCGATTTTGAGAGCTCTGATGCGAGAAGTAGCCAGCGGTTAGGCTGTAAGTGTTCAGCGGTTTATTTTCATTGATAAATGCATGTCACGAATTAACGGCCAGGATATGGAGTTATGGCGGTGAGTCAACGTGAATTGTGTCCTGTGGTGATTTCAGGGGCGGATAGCGTGCAGGAGCGATAATGTAATAGAGGGTAGATAAATGACCTGATGACCGTTTTGATGGGCAGATCTCGCGGTAACTGTGGATCAACAGCTGCAGAAACAATGAGTTTGGTACGAGAAACGAGAGCGGGACACCGGATTCAGAACAAAGTGAGACATTCGGCAGAGAGGGCAGTATAAATAAAATTTGAACGTCAGGTGGTCGCATAGCTCAGTGGCGGACAAAGTCGGCTTCGTAGTTGCGATACGTAATCAGGTACAGCAGAAGAACGCACAGATGAAAAGTCAGAGTATACAATAGGATAAAATAAGTGCAAACAGGAGACTATAGGAGAACATGGAAACGGACTGTAATGATAATAAAGCCCGACAAATAGGAGACTCATTGTCGAGTAATCAGTTCACCTTTTTTGAGTGATGTCGGCTGAAGGTCTGGAGTACATGCATAAGTGGTAAAGGAAATAAAACCACTGGTGGAAATTCGAACATATTCAAAGGATACGCTACTGTTCTTTACAAAGAGAGGAGTTTATCGAGCGGAGTAGAGAGTTACTTGCGGGCTGCAGATTATGAGAGGCATGTGGATAGAAATCTCTCGTCGAAGCGTTCGGTGAATTATTCACTTTACGACAGGTATGTCAAGAAGTATTACCATGGAAACATATCGGTCTGCAAAGGTGGTAGTATGTAAAGTGGTGGCTGTATACTAGAGGAATCATTTATGTGGCAAACAATTGCGTATTTCGTGGGAAAGAGACTACGAGAGTGCTGGTGGTAGGAAACGACCGGGGGAAAACTGGTGAGCGTGCGGCAAATTGTTAACTTTATGTAGGGTTGATATGAAATGTCAAAGCGGAAGTGGAAGAAAAATTAATATTGACTGTGTGGTTACATCCATTATACAGGTGTTCAGTTCCGCAAGAGGGATGGTAGAGTAATTCACAGGTAAGTGTACGTCAATGGATGAAAGCTGTGTGGTGTGTACCATGCAAAAATGACAAATCGATAAAGCTGCCCGAGCATATCGCGGAAATCGGCAGTGGATCAACCAATATAGAAATAAAATGTATCAGCCGGTGTAGATAGTGGTGGGATTTAGAGGCTGGATACGGGGTCAGTTTTGGTAATATAACACGAATGCAACATCTGGAAGATCAATGGTAGCAATAACGGTGGTGGTACAGTAAGTAGACGGTGAGTGTCACATGTTTAATGACCAATTTGACAGGTGTAACAAATGATGGGAACGGAGCGGCGATGCTGCATGGGAAGTGTATCGGAGACGCTCAATCGTGGGGGGAACGCAATGATCTACAGAGCCCGAATACTCGATGAAACAGCATTGCGGATGCGATCGGATGGACCAATGAAGGGTGCAGGTAGTTACTAATAGCTTCGCTGCCCACTGGAGGACCACCGAAAGATATGTCAGCGCCGGACATTTTTTGGTGACCGATGAAGCAATGAACAGTGACAACAAAGGTGCCAGTGTTTGAACAGTATTAGAGGGTTCTAACACAGAACGGGCATGATGACATATGTGATTAAAATGAGTTGTATGAATGCAGTGAGATCAAGTAGTCCAGGTTCAAGAAGTCTGATGGTGGGAATCTTAGGGAAAGCGATCGTGAGACGGGCGGAAATTGAGTCGTGTGTAAATCTCGTTTGTTCTGTCCAGCTAGAGAGGTTCCAATTTATTTCTGGGATGAAGAAGGCGACAATCGTCGTTAGGGTGCAGGTTCTGAAAACAAAACGGAGAAGGCTGTAGTCTGGCAATTCCACCAGCTGTGGGTTAGGGGGGAAAGACAGAACACCAAAATCATGCCAGTAACAGAAATGGGTGGTCGCGACGTTCAGGTCTTGTTTTTTGGATTAAACAACATACGGAAAGCGAAGAAGACCAGTACTAGCGACTAATTATCGTGAGGCTTGGTGAGAATTACCAACAAAGCAAGGAGGCGAGAATGGGCGACACCTGGAGCGTATACTTATTTGCAGTTCGATAAATGGTTTATGGAAGACAACATCGATTGTGGCGGTTCGTTCATCAGAACGAGGCCTGGAATCTCGCGTGCTGAAGTGGGGTAACAATGAGTAAGTAGTTGAAGCGTTAATGAGACTGGTACCTTGGGGACAATATTATATATGCTACTATGTATTTTCTAGCGTGAGCGATGCTCTTATACACGGCGGCAGCTGATAGAAAAGGACCTTGCCGACTATGGTAAAATCCGACAGCATGAAAAAAGAATCAACAGAGTAAAGGCGGCCAGTAGGGGGTCGCGGTCAGGAGCGTTGGAAATAGGAAGTGGCTAAACAAACACGTGGAGTGTGTTGTTGGCAGTCATGGAGTATGGGCTGGACTGCTTTTATTTGCTAACTATAATACAGAATGATCCTTACCTTCCGTCGGTAATAACTGTCTACTGAACAAAGTTGTAAAGCTTTTGGTTAGTATCCCAGGCCCAGTTTGTAGGCTCGGATAATAGACATGTAGGGATCATGCATTCGGATGAGTTTTTGGACAGTTAGATGTTTATTTATTTATTTTTTGAATAATAAAGAGGCCGAAGGCATTGACCTAAGTTGACGTGGGAGTTTGTTCCAGAGGGAAGATATTTAACAGTAAAGAAGTTAGACCGCATCGCAATCCTGGATACTGGAATCAAGACCATAGGGTCCCAATATCGTAAAGAATAGTTGGAGGGAGTTTTTACTTGAGGGCTGAATTGCGAGACGTACGTTTTACAATATTGCAAAAGAAAGACAGGTTCATTCGTAAACGGCGCAGCCATAGGGGCTCTGGGTGCAATATTTCGCACCTTTCCATATAATTTAAAGGCGAGGAATATCCTAGTAGTTGTTTGGTAAATCTACGTTGTACATTCTTAATTGCAAATCTGTCAATTTGCCGCATGTTAGAGAAGACGACAGTGCAATATCCCAGAAGTGGTCTGACATGAGTTTTAAAAATGCTTAGCTTGCTCTCCAGAAGACCGAAGGTTCTATTAATCAGGCCAATTAGCCGTCTAGCTTTAGCAACCTGCACGGCCGAATGTTCGGAGAAATTAAATGTACAAGAATATTGTAGTCCCAAGTCTCTTGCTTCCGGACTGTTGGGGATGAACTGATCAATAATTTTAAACATTTCTGCGGGAACCTGACACTTATACATGAGGATACAACTTTTGACAGCGGAGAATTTCATCAACCATTGGTTGCTCCATGAGTCTAGCGATAGTAAATCGCTCGTTATGCTAGCAGTGGTAGAAGCTAAGGCGTCAGGTTCAAAGGATTACATAATTTTTATGTCGTCTGCAAAAAGAAACGCAGCCTCGTGTGTGATGACGTTAAAATATATAAGAAAGAGTAAGGGGCCTGGTACACTACCCTGAATAACTCCACTAGTAACTGGTCGAGGTGATGATAAACTGCCATCAACTTCCACCACTTTCTCTCGGGATGTTAGATATGATGAAAGCCAACTCAGAATCGGGTCAACAATTCCGTAGGTTTTCATCTTCGCCATGAGCCTATTGTGGGATACTCGATCGAAAGCTTTAGTCATGTCAAGGAGGATTACGATCACTGATTTACCACTGTTAGTGGCCGTAGTTATTAGGTTAAGGAAGTCACTCATACAGGTGGCACACGATCTTTTTTGAAGAAAACCGTGCTGTCCAGTGTTCATGAGGTTATTGTTCAGTAGATGAGTTGTCAGCTTATTTTTATCAGTCTTTCCATAGTTCGGGAAACTATAGTGGTGTGGTTTACTGGTCGATAGTTGGTTAGGTCCTGCTGTGAACCTTTCTTAGGAATTGGGATAATAACTGATGTTTTCCAATGGGAGGGGAAAAAGCTACTGCTCATAAATAAATTAAAAACCTTTGACAAAAAGAATGGGATGACAGTTCCACCTAGACTAAAAGTAGCCGGCGGTACGGCATCTGGCCCGGGGTGGTATGGCCGCCTAATTTTAGTTAGCTGTACTATTAAGTCGTTTGGGTGGTACGTAATTGTTGAGATTTGTGCAGATTCCAGCGGCTCGATGTGATGTAGGCATGGGGAGTCATCGTTCGTTAGAGTCGAAGCAAAATAGACACTGAAGGCCTCGGAGATCGCTTGGGAGTTCGATATATAATTGTCGTTATGTATAATGGATGAGATAGGTGAACTGCGCTGACCGTTTCTCAACTTCATCAGCTAAGATAAAGCTTTGGCCCTCTTGGGTTGACTCAGCGCCCTTAATTTCTGTTTTATATTGAGGGACATTTCAATCTCTTTTATTGAATGGGATAAACGGTTTATTTGTTAAAACAACGAAAAGTCCCTCGACCTAAGGAATTTGCGTTTTAGCATAGAAAGCTTCTGCTTTAATCGACAAAAACTGTTTGGTTTACCTCGTCCAGGTAGACCTTGGGTTGGGGTGATTACGTGATAACAAGCATTTAGTGTGGAGTAAAGATGATCCACCACGGTATGCAAGTCATCAGATAAAAAGAAAGTATCCCAGTTCGGCGAGTGAATAAGTGAGGATAATTGATTCCGGCTAGCTTGGTGGAACGGTCTTTTAACGGTTGGTTTGTGGACGGTTCGTGTTGGCACTGAAAACTCACATTTTACCGGCAAGTGGTCACAACCTGGGATGCTGTTCACGATAGATGTGTGTGCACGAAATAATCCTACCGTATAAATGAGATCGAGAATGCTACTGACTCCAGTTGGGCACATCACATGTTGAGTCCATCCTCCTAAACGAATGCTGGTCAAGAAGTGTAGTAGGTGATGTGGGGCTTCCAAAGTGGACCAACGGATGCCTGGTGCATTAAAGTTGCTGGCCACCAGTTTTGGGCCGGGTATGTCCGCAACAACGTTTAACGCCTCTATGATAGGCAGGCAGTCGTTTTGACTAATATTCGGGGGTCGGTAGATGCAACTAACAACAAAGTCAGAACATCCTGTAGTGACCTGTAGCCAAACTGAATCCGGCAAGTTATCGAGTATGGGGTGCTGAAATATTTTCGCTCGCATGTTTTGCCCTACATATATGAGACAGCCTCCCCCTTGCTGAGTGAGTCTATCTTTCCTGAAAGCTTGGTACCCGGTGATAGCGATATCCTCGTTTGGAGTGTTGTCCGTTAGCCAGGTTTCGGTAAATAAAATAAGGTCGCAATCAGACGTAACCAGTAATATACGCAGCATTCGCATCTTATTCACCATTGAGCATGCATTCAGCATAAACAATGAAAACCTTTTAGTGGAGTCGAGATTAACTTTAAGATTTTTATAGGATTCCGGCATTAAGTTTGCCGAAGGCGGATCGGATGACGCAATCAGTATTCCTTGAGATGGAGTAGTCGGTAATGTGGGTGGTAAAATAAGCTGAGTAGAAACACCTGACGAGGCAGTCAGCTTGGTTATTAAGCCAGGCTGGGTAAGGCTAGTACTGATTAGATTCGTTAGATTGGAAGGATGTCTGCGGTTGGTAAGTCTACTTAGTGCGGAACAACACCGTGAAAGATCACTATCGAGTGTTTTACTACTGGTAGATACTGGTGGCTGGGATGTAGAAATATGAGGAGGGAGGGTTAAGTAGCTGTTAAGTGGGAAAGAAAAAGGAAGTGTAGTAGCCTAAAGTATCTTGGCACCTGCCTTAATACGGGCGGTAACACGGGTGCCCTCTTTACATCAGTAATTTGATGGGCTGTAACCTGGAGGGAGAATGTGAAGTGGAAGTGGGTTATAGGGGTGTTGGTTGACACAGAGACCGGGGGGTCGTGGGTACTGTTGTAAGCGGCCTGCGGTAGAAAAGGGATTCAGGGTGGGCGAGATGTGTGAATGATAAAAGGAAAGAGATTCATGTGAGAAAATACTACTTGGGTTACAATGGAGGTTATGTAGAACACTAAAGTAATCGTTTGGTATGAATGGTGGCGTTGTTTAAGAGGCCCGGAGGTTAGTTGTACCAGCCTGGTGGGGATGATAACCAGGTGTAGAAAACGCGATACCGGGTGGAATGTACGGTGCAACTAGTGGTTGGTGGTTTAGATTGGGGAGATAGGTCTTGAATGACATTCCCTCGTCCATTGTTGCACTCTGTGTTGCTTCTCTTGGGGTCCTTAGCAGTTGGAAGTGTGGCTTGGTGAGTGAGTTAGGATTGACCGTAGTGTCAATAATATGCATTCCCCCTAGTAATGACGTTTTCGCTGGTTTGGGTGATGGCCTAGGCACCTCAGACTGCCGAGTGGCTATTGCAGCCGAGTGAAGAGATGGCATAGAAGAATTTTGGGTGTCTCCTTTGACGGGTTGAGGATTTCTTGGTATGGCTGTTAAGCCGGTTGGGCGAGTTACATCAACATCGGTCGCGGCCGATGTTTCGGTGATAGGTAATGGTGGAATCGAGTTGGCCAGCCCAAGAGGGGACAGCTTGCCAGGGGTAAACTCTATGCTTCTTGGTTTCTTAAGAATTGGCTGATGAGATGACGTTGAAATGGATATATCTAAGTCGACGTCAAACATATGGGATCGATGTTCTGGTGAAAATGAGGTCGAATTGATATTGCATGTACTTTGCGCGTCGTCAGATGATGAAGAAGCGGATAGTAGAGGGCGGACAATTTTTGACGAGGCTGAATGCGTGCTGGCGGACCTGGCGAATTCCCCTTGTAGTGGGGTTTTGTCGGCAGCAATCTTAATGTTCTTGAACAGGGATATCGAAGCGACGGTGGATCGGTTCCTAATGAATTGTTTAGCAGGTTTCTCGTCAAGAAATTTGAACAACAATGGGCAAGTTTTGCGTTGAATTTTCTTTTGTAGCCGAAGGCACTGGCAAAGGTGGTATGTCATATTAATAGTACTTCAAAGGTTATATTTTACTGTTTCAACAAAGATTCTGTCAGGACTATTGAATACAACAGCTTTTTTGAGTTTCTGATTCTTCGGACTATTTTCTAGGCGATGGCGTCTATGAAGCGCCCAGCCGTGACTAGGTCTGGGTTGGTGGATTTGTTGGAGGGTCAGAGATGTGCGTGAGCGGAATTACCTTGGACAGGGTCGTATCAATCGAAGAAATGTGGCTGTTGAGATTAAGGAGATTGTGTTTTATGGTCTCCGCCATTTTATTTTCCCAGCCAGAAACATCGGTCAGGCTAACGGAACAAGGATTCAGTGAGAGTTTTGCGACTTTTGACTTGGCGAGTACTGTTGGTCGGATTTTGGCACGACCAACCGGTGAGGACGCATTTGGTTTGGCTGGCAGTTTCGGCATGGCAACACTGACAGAGATTGCACTAGAGGGCTAAATACAAAGAGTAGTCTTACTTTCCCCAATGTACAGGCTTACTGAAATAAAAACGCGTAACTCTGTGGTTCTGGATCAAAGAAACTTGAAACTATAGAACTGCTGATAATGAGACTTTGAAACGAAACGAGGAATTTTTTCAGGGAATATGTTGAACTGGGTGGTAAACTGCCACACAATCGCACACGATGGTGCCAACGGTTTCTTATTTTAAACAGGAGTTTCCCTCAGTTCATATCCTGGGAAGCGGTTCAAAGACTTCCTTTGCAGGAATTATTAAGTTAGCTGTTTCGGTCAAGATTTCGCGTCCGGAGGAAATCCCTGGAAAGTTTTTGGAGTTATGGGACCACACTAAAAAGCCGTAATTTTTTAGTATTACTCTAGATAGCTAAGCACAAACTTTACCGATTTAAATCGATAAACGACTTGATGTGATAGTTCAGTTAATCCCGTGGACTGTTCAAGAATCGGTAATGGTTTCATAAATAGGGTCGCAAGCGATATTTTTAGTTACGCTTTATCCCTAAGATCCTAGAAAGGTCTTGTGCTGATATTTCACAACCTTCCTCTGAGGCCTCTCCAAGGAACAGACGATCACCAAGAGTTGAGCAAGCTAACAAGTCCTAGGTATTTTACGGTTGGGCTCGCAAAGGGCTATTTTTAGTAGATATAGATCTAGATTTTCTTGTAAAGGGTGTTGTAGATTTCTGGCGGTATTAAATTACGGACGCGCAGTGGTGTGACACAGCTATTGTCACGGGCAATATTAAGCTTTAGTGTGAATAAGTGTTGCTACTAGATGTGACACAAAACTAAGCCTAAACGACGGAAAAAGGACAAATTCGAGACAACCTGATTCATGCTCCAAGTTGACCTGGAGTATCCTGATGAATTTCTTTATGACGGGTGAACATGGGGAATCAACAGAAACGGGAAAACAATTTTGAAGTCACAGGTGGCGGCTGTGAACTGAAGTTGATAAACCAGGTAGTATGAAGAGAAGGATCGAAGAAAAAGGGGAATAATGAACCTAAAAACCTGAGTCATGCAGGCTGGGCATTCAGTAATGGTCGTAAATGAGTGGGGCGGTAGTAAAGGGATGTAAGTTGCTTAGAAAGTGGGCGGACGGAGAAAGCACAGCGAAGGAGAATACAGAGCCGTCGGAGTAGTGTGAAATGTAGGTCGAGAACTGGAACTTGGAAGTAAGACAAACTGTGGTGCAAAGAAGCAACAGTAGTAACAGCGAATAACGTAGCAGCGAAATAAAGGAGTGGAGGATCAGAAAGGAAAGGTAATGGCAGATCACTGGGTATGAAACTGTAGGTGAATATGATAGCGTAACGGTAACTTCACTTTGGGTGGGAGGCGGAAAAGCAGCCTAGCGTGAAGGGAACACTGAAGATGCCTGTGGCGAGCAACGTACGAAGCAGACGGGGGTACAGACCAAACAGAAGCAGGTGAGAGACGACGGATCGGATCGTTTCACTGCAGATAAGACAGGATGAAGACCTGGAGGAAAAAGAAATATCCAGAAATTCAAACCTGTGATGAAAAGGAAGGCACGGGAAGCATGTGCGCGCCGGAGTTGGGAGGATGGAACTGGAGGGCTACATGCCTGCAGGCGATTGCACAAAAGGATCGACCCGAAGCTTGCCAGTCCGGGCAATGCCTAAGTGGAAGGTCCACAGAAAAACTGCGGAGTCAAGCAAGAGAAATATGGTGGTGGTGGAAAAATAATAAAAGTGGCTGTAAAAAATGCAAAGGTTGGAACAACGAGTTCTTATTTGATGATTGGTCATGAGTTTTTGTGGGTCGGGTGTATAATGACGGGAGGTATAAGAAGGAAGGACGAAAAAGGATATGACGGGATGGTACCTCGTGAGCTACCAGGTGAATAGAGATCAGGAGCCGGCCAGGGCGTCACAGGTGGAGAACGAGGTATTGCAGTCTTAGGCAGAGCAAAATGGGGAGGGCGAGACTGACATCATGCAGTGGGGGCTGTTATGATGAGGAACTATAGGAACAAGGACAGAATGGGTGGGTATGCAGGCAGAGGTAAGAAGACATGAAAGGGAAGTTAGAATAGTGCCGAAAGGGACGATAGGCAAGCGAACCGCGGCAGAAGAAGGATGGCAGAAGCATGCGATCTGCAACCAACAGGACACGACAAGCAGAGTTTGAGCACGCCCTCAGCAACCGGTACTGATTGGTGGGGTTGACTATGTGCTGAACAGTCAACCTGAGATACACTTCGTGGAGTTCACACAGGAAGTGTAATCCACCGGTATGCTTGCGCTCGCACATCGTTGCAGACGGCCCGTAATCCCGATATGCGCCGGCCAAAGAGGGGCATCTGACCGCGCCCCGCACCGATGAGATTGGCGTGAGTGATCATCGACGATTTAACAAGCGGCAGAGCAACCATGATAAGAGTATACAGTCGGGGATCAATTAGTCAGGTTGTAAGAGCTTGGACAACAGAGCCAACGGAAACAGTGATCGACTGACGGCCATGCGGAATTATTATTCAGGTGCACCAGCCAATGTAATGATCATTATAGTTCCTGAGGTGGTTGGCCGGCACTGAGGATCACTGGAAGGGGAAATGTGATGAGAGAATGCAGACTGGGTATGCCCCATCTGAGGATCAACGGTTGCCGGAAGAAGGAGCGAAATTAGTGCACTGGTCCATCAATGCAGCTAGTCCCTAAGAAAAAATGAAGCCACTGAAGGTAAGGTTGAGGAAGGAAGCGTCTAAGTAAAAGCTATACTATTCGACACTGGGGATAGGATTCGATCTGGGGCAATCAATCAGTAGAAGAGAGTAATGAATTATGCATGAAATTATGGAAGAAACTGAGCTTGAGGGATAGGTGGGTACAGAATGGGCGGCATCACGACTGAATGTTGACTCCTGTTAATGAGCTACATCATGTGAGAGGAATGAGACTGAATTTTTCAGTCCACAATCACCTAGTGAGTGATGGAAGTGTGTGCCGTGGGACCTGATGTGGAAAAGGAACAACGTAAGCAAAAGGATACCAGGGAGCTTTGGGTTACTTACCGTGCTTGACTACCAATTTCGGGACAGCAACGTATATATATATATACAGTGGACCAACGTGCGGTTGCTGATGCAGTTCCCATAGATTCGTTGAGGATGGTTTCAGGGCCGCTGTCGGGATACGACTAAATAACGGTGATAAATCGTGAAGTGGATGAGGCTTATTCGGAGTGGACGTGAAATATGACCGATAACTTCCTAAAACTTTGGACACCTCTGGAATGGCTTATTTTAAAAAAATTGGCAGAATTCGATAAGTTGGTACGGAAGAGCTGTTAGTGGACGAGGTCGTGTTTTAAAAAGGTCGAAGGTAAAGTCTAAAGCAACCCAATCAAGCAGAGCAGCAAAAGTAGGATCCAGCCCGCTTCTTCATTACCGTTGATAGTCCGTCTATTCTGATACTGAACGCATATGTTCGGACTTCTTCAGACCGCAAGAGGAAAAAGCTTTTAGGCCCAGAGTCCGCCCGGCATGCAAGATAAAGATCGTGGAGCAATTGCAAAGGTAATTTATAAGATGGTTCGGCTGCTATCGGGGCCTACCCTAAAAACGAAGGTCAGACTAGAACAAACTGTTGTCCTTGGAAAGACGGAGACCACGATGGGGCGTAATAGAAATGTTCAAAAATGTCAAGGGAATGGATGTACCGGCTGAACCTGTAACGGGTGTTCCGGATAACGAATCCAAAATTCAGAACAAGATTGATTCGCCGATTCCACATTACTGGATTGCCAAATTATACACACACGAATATGTACAAACCTCAACTGTGCGGCCACAGCGTTTAGCAACGAGGACCAGAGTTCAGCAAAGGTCACTGTCAGGTACCACCGTCATGGCAGTCCAAGTTCGAATCAAAGATTATGCCACTCACGTGAGCAAAATAAAAACAAATGTTCCAGTGTAGTGGTTGATGCGCGCTGTACTTGTTCGAGGGTCATTGAGATAAAGAGCATAATCTGAAGAATACAAGCATATGACAACGGTCAGGGAGGATTTCCACCTGTGTACTTTGCACCACCCACCAGACCCTCTCATGGAGGGGGTCGACATCCAAGGAGTAAATAGGGGTACTGATCCGCCCTAACCTACCTGGCCCTTATGGTCAGTGCATACGTCGGTCGCTATGGACTTCATCTATTGTTGGCTAGTCGCAGACACGCTTGCAGACTTTCTTGAGGTTGTGCTCCATTCACCCATGTCTCAGAGATTCGTCTGAGGATGATACGACATTATTTGTGTACGAAAAAGGGCTTCGATGTGATCCGGATGCGTAGACGGATTACGAAAGGTAGAGAGACAAGGCTTTCCGAATAAAAGTAAAGTACGTGGCAGGATGAAGACTGAGAATTCTCGGTGAAGAATCGAGATGGCTGCATGGTACTCGAACATCAGACGCTCAGCGCGTGGTGCTATCACATGAGAAGTATGTTTGAGTCACAATCTATATCCACTTGAATACAGGTTGAATAACAATACAAGTAGGAGGTCCCTGAATAAGAGATGTTTCCACAAACGGTCAACAAGTGTTTGTTCAAGAGTTCTCGCTACTTCACAAACAATGTCTTTTCGTGTGATAAGTAAGGGTTGACAACTAACTCCATAGTGAATCGTGAACACCGTGCAAAATTAGACACAAGTATACTTCAAAGACTGTGTAAAGGGTTGGGACCTACAGGAGATTCACGAGAGAATAAAAGATAAATTCAGCTTCAATTGGTGTCGGTAGACCTGGTAACACCTTGGTCTGTAGCGTCAAATCCGCTCCCGCCATTGTCACTCTCGGGTTTTCATCGAACTCCAAGCGTAAGCTTCACCTGTAAAGAGGATCCTAGAAGCTCTCTCGCACACTCCCTTTTCTCGGACTTCGGGATAACATTGAGCACCTCCTGGTTGTTTGAGGTCCACTTGGTGAGGTTAAATCCTCCGGCCTTTAGAGTGGCAGTCAGCTCGGTCATATACAGAATAACAGTATTTGGGTCGTCAAAGGAACACGAAAAATCTTCCACATAGAAGTGGTCCATTGCTCTTTCTAACAGATTGCTGGTGCCACCGAAACGCTTGAGGGTCTCCCGGAGGGCAAAGTTATCACACAAGGGGGGTGATACCGTCCTAAAGAGATGCACGGTCAACCTGTACTCGTCTGGTGTACGATCTGCGTCGCCTTCAGGCCACCAGATGGGGCGAAATGCGGCCCCATCTTCGACGGGCATCTTCACTTGTGGAAGTATTTCACGTATGTCCGCAGAGACGGCCACATTTTCTAGGCGAAAACGACATAAAACCTCGACTAGTTGTGTTGTCCGATCTGGGCCTTGTAGTATATGGTCGTTGAGTGACACACCCTGACATTTTACGGCACAGTCAAAAACCACCCTGACCTTCCCCGGTTTCTTTGGGTTCGCAACCGGGTGATGAGGTAGGTACCACCTCAAATTTGCGCTGATTACCGCTGAATTCACTCTTTCTGTATAGCTCAAATCTATGTTATGTTGCATGGCGAGCGCATATTCTCTCCCTAATTGTGGTTCTCGAATTAGCCTAGTTTTGCGGCAGAGTATTATTTTCACAGCCGTTTCTCGACTGTTTGGCATAGATTTCATGTTGGGTCTCCACGGGACAGGAACCTCGAAACGACCTATTACATACTTGGTGTTCTCGGCTGCCATTTTCAAAGCCAATTTATCTTCTCGTGATGGAGCATCTCTACCAATGGCCACCCCGACAAATTTGGCGTTATACAGCTGTTGGAATGCCTGTTCAACGTTCACCGTTTCCACCGAATTGCAGTTGACTTCGATTTGTTTGCCGCATCTTCCATCTGTACCACCATACAAAGTCCAACCGAATATAGTGCGTGCTGCATAGGGTGCTTTGCTACTACCCATTCTTTGATCCAGGACCCAGTGCACCTCCGGTACATCACAGCCGATCGACAGATCAATTTCGTTATTCTGCCACTTCTCGATCGATACCCCGTCAAGATGCGGCCACTGAGTCAGAATCGATTGCACTGACTGAAGTGCTCTCATCAGCAGATCTCATACGGTGAATGCTTCAACGTTTTCTGCTCTGATGTTGTTGCCCAAAGAAACAAGTTGTAGGTGCAGTTTGGTCGATTGGATGATCTGGGTGCCACTCACTGTGCTCTCTGCCAACGAAGATTGATTCCCTCTGGCCCCACAACTCTCTGCGAACTCCTTCCTTATCAGAGTGGTATCCGAGCCACTTTCTGCGAAGACCAAGTCTCTGGTCACCCCGGCTGGGTTTCTACGCTGACTGCTTTTACTCCCAGGCGAATGGACTTGTTAGTAGAGCGAGACACTGAGCAGACCGCATTTGGCTTCGGGATTCCTACGGCATTTAATTTCTTGGGTTTGTGCAGCGGGTAATGGTGTTTCCCATGGCATCCATCCTGACTACAATTGGTTTTCATTCAGCACGCTGCTGCTCGATGTGAACCGTTGAGACAAACGAAACGCGCGCCCAGCCTCTTAGCCATTTCCCGTCGTTCGTCGACGTCTACGTTGCGGAAGCGAGGGCATTCCACTAGGCGATGAGGCGCCCCACAAACCTTACACACCGGCATGTTTTCACCTTCGCGGGATAGTGTGTGCGTGTTTGCCCATGGTTGGCCTCCACTTGAGTCCCTGGTCCAGCTTTGCGTCGTCGCAATCCTAGGTAACTTGCTCGTCTCGCGCACAAGTTGACCGAAACGACTGTTTGCTATTCGGACATGACAGTCTATAAACTGTATCAGGTCCTCAAACGTAGTTTCTCGCCCAAATCTACGGATACCCCAAGCCCCCTCAGCCCATCTACTCTGTAGTTCTGTGGGTAAACTGCGCACTATGGTCTCCAATGTGTGAAGTGCGTTCAGGTCCGATCGATAATCCAGGTGATTCAATGCGATAATGTGGTTCTGCATTTTTATCACCAGACTGATTAGAGAGATCGAGTCGCCTTTGGAACATCTTGCTTCCGATAGTGCATCATGGATTCAGTTCCGGGTGACCTTCAATGGTTGCCCAAACAGGTATTCCAAGATTTCACATTCTCGGGTGTATCCCTCTTCGGGAACCAGCATCGAGCACACGTCGGTCGCTTCCCTGGCTCCACCGCGACAGTATTGTAGCAGATACAGGAATCTCCGTCCTGGATCAGATACTCTCCTTTCTACAAAGTTCTCGTATTGTTTAAAAACCTTGCAGCACTGTTCTGCGCTCCCGTCAAAGGGGGACCATTCCACTTTGGTAAGTCCATAACGTGTGCTACACTGGCACAAGTCGGCTTCAATCGTTCCACGGGATTGCTAGGGCCGAATGGCCGCACGTTCCGTGGTCTCCAAGACCACTTATCGCTCCCGCCTTCAGAGTTGTTCTTTCTTAGCCGATTCGGCTTTTTCCCTACCCGGCCTGAACTGGGTTTTTAATTCTCCTATTCTTGGTCTATAAATATCATCAAGAATAAATTCTATATCATTGGCTGAAATATGTGAAGTTGCACTGAAAGTGCTATCAGACCTAACAATATCAATATCGCCCGAAAATACCCCATTGACTTGACGAGTTACTCCCTGTCAAACTTCGGTCTGCTTTTGTTCTCCTTTTAATCTTTCTGTTTGATTTTCTAGCCAAGATTCCAGCTGGGTACTGTGACGAATATTCCGACTGTGAGTAACACGTAGCCTAATTAACAAATCCCAAAGCCAGAACAAGATTGATTCGCCGATTCCACATTACTGGATTGCCAAATTATACACACACGAATATGTACAAACCTCAACTGTGCGGCCACAGCGTTTAGCAACGAGGACCAGAGTTCAGCAAAGGTCACTGTCAGGTACCACCGTCATGGCAGTCCAAGTTCGAATCAAAGATTATGCCACTCACGTGAGCAAAATAAAAACAAATGTTCCAGTGTAGTGGTTGATGCGCGCTGTACTTGTTCGAGGGTCATTGAGATAAAGAGCATAATCTGAAGAATACAAGCATATGACAACGGTCAGGGAGGATTTTCACCTGTGTACTTTACGGGACCTAGGGAGTCCCTCCTCAGGACTCGTGGAGATGACGGGCTGCTGAGGCAAAGCCTAAGCTCGCGAATGACTGTATGAGGGCAGGGATTAGAATTTGGTCATTCGTCTTCAGGTCTATTAACGAATGGAACAAATTAACGCCAGATGACAGAAGCAACTTAGGTAAGGGTGCAGCGACCTTGATCGTGCTGACAAAACGGCCGTTTCCTGGACACCGCTCCGGATCTCTCTTCCCTATTATATGTTCCGGTGCTCGGTTCTGGCCTCATCGCCTCGTCCGCCTGCTTACGTTTAACTAAGCTGACCTCTACAAACTTCCCTCTGCTCTCGTTCTTGAGTCACTTTTACTTTCGAGTTCTCACCGACTGTACAACCTCTTTGTTTTCTTTCGGCTTCGCTGTGGCTTTCCTTGTATTTAGAGCATTTCTTTTACCCGTACCGAGACATGTTATACAACTCCGCATTTTTCGACAATTTTTATCTTCTCTGTTTGTTCGCGGGAGATGATTGCGTCGGCATATTGCCGTGCAGCTTCATACAGTACAGGCCCGAGGGCAGTACTCGGAAGTCTTCTATTGTGGTGATTGAATTTCTGTCCCGATACTTCGCCAATCAGGTGTGTCTGTGTCCTTGCTGCGTCTTACATCTTCCTATTGTTGCACCGACCATACTTTCGTGATATACTATCACAGCGTAACCAAGGATAAGGCTCAGCTCGACACAGAACTCAAGTTATCCGTCATCACCTCCAAACCCGTGCCGTCTATCCCAGGTCATTCTAAGGTATGGTTCGCAGCATCAGAACAGTAATTAGAGGCTCGTACTATCTCCGACCGAGACCTAATGTTTCTCTGAACCTAAGTGGCGGTCTCCAGAGAAGTGATTGCTGCAGTCTAAAATCCTATCTAGCAGCAGCCGTGCGATCGACTCAAGGAGGTCATTCTCAGGCATTTTTCACCCTCCCGAGAGGAACGATCGCTTCAGTCACGCGTGCAACATCCCATGGTGGACAGAAGACCCAGCCTTCACCTAGATCATCTCCGATCCCCGGTAGGGCCCGGAGATAGGGATTCGGATATAGTTAGTGGACCGTAGTTTGATTCGTTGCCTTTTCACGTTCAAGCCGCCTTTACTGTGCTCCTCGGGGATTCGTCCTTTCGGAAAGGGCAGCCTCCGTAGCTGACAAGTGTGTCGCTGTTGTCGGCAGTGGGGCTGACCCTCGCATTGCCGAGGTGTTGTGCACCCCCTGGGTCTTCACCTGGAGGATTTATCAGTGGTGCCTGTATATCTCTGATCCGTCCGTCACCAACTGGCTTTTAAAGATAGAGTGGAGGTACCCACCCCACGTAGTAGCTAACGCAAGCTGAGGCACAAACAGGCGACCTCTGCTGCCGAAGTCCACCGTGAATCAGCGGCACTTGGGTCTATCAAACCTAAAAATCCTGCTTTTGTTGGTGCCATGGCGTTTTCGGACAATCCGCGCGTGGGTGCTTGCAGCTGTGTCCACAGGCGTCGGAAACTCCGCAGCCAGCGAGAGAAGGCGGCCGTGCTCGCCAGTAACCAGCCTCAGGTTGGTCGTTTGTTTCACTTACATGATTCATGCACAAAAGCTAGGTTTCTAGTTGACACTGGGGCCCAACTTTCTGTCTTGCCGGTTGTCGAAGACGAGCAAAGGACTTAACTGCCTCGGCTGTCTGCTCCGAAGGGTTCCTCCATTCATGCCTACGGCTAGGCACAGCTTGCGGCCAACCTGGGACCACGACGACCGTATCAGTGGACGTTCATCCTTGCAAACTTTCTACGGGCGGACTGGAAATCGATTTCCTACAGCACTTGAATCACTTGTTTTGATCATGTAGGCTGCAGCTTATCGGTCTTTCTTTGGACACCGAGTTTATGGTACTCGTGGCTGAAGCAGAGAAAAACCAAGTGGCAGGTTTGTTTTCCTTCATCCTCCATGACTTTCATTCGTTACTGATCGAATTTTCCACTTATACCAAACCAGTCTGGGGGTAGATGCATTCACCGATAGTATGGCCCATCACACTTCCAATGACGGACCACCAGTCACGGCGCAATCTAGCCTGCTGGCATCGGACAAACTGGTTCTCTCCAAAATTCATAGGCTTTACCTCAATACATGACTATCAAAGTATGGCGTTGGCTGGAGACATGTGGCGACTATCAGGCACCAAGCCCGGTTCCCCTTTATGGTGGCCATCCGATACCCCGCCTACGTGACATCACGAAACCACTTCAATGCTCGACTCTGTTTTCTAAAATAGATTTGGTACGAGCCTCTCATCAGATCCCAGTCGCCGATGAAGATGTTCAGAAGACGGCCGTCATGACTCCTTTTGGTTTGTTTCAGTTCTTACCTAAGCCCTTTGGTTTGCGAAAGGCTGCTCAGGCTTTACAGAGGTTTATCGGCAGCATTACACGGGGCTTGGAATTTGTTCACGCTTATATCGACGAGCTGCTAACCGCATCGTCGAGCGTAGATAAGCAATTCCAAAATTTGATGCCACTATTTTAACGTTTGTTGGAATGTTGAACAGTAGTCAGTCTCGATAAGTGTGAACATGCAAACCAGGACTTGCGCTCTTCGGTCACAAAATCACTCGAAAGGATAGGGAGCCTTGCAAGGATAACGTGCGCGACATTCTAGATTGGACTGTACCGTTTTAAATCAAGGAGCTTAGGGCATATTTGCGGTTGGTTAGCTTTTATCGTCGTTTCGTACCCCGCGCTGCTGAAAGTTTGCTTTCATTAAGCGACCTGCTTCGCTGCCATCCACGTAAGTTGTCGTCCGCGGGTGCCGCACGAATAGCTTTCTCCGAGATTAGAGCGACGTTAGCTCAGACCACGCTCCTAAACCATCCATTTCTGTCAGCCACGCTAAGCACAGCGGTGGATGCTTCCAACTATGCCATCGGAACGGTCCCGCAACAGTCAGTCTCTAGGATTTGGCAACCACTGGATTTTTTCTATCAACGCTCTAGTCCCGCGGAAACGAAATATAGAGCCTTGGGCCGTGAACTGCTGGTTGCATATAACGCGGTTGAACACCTCTGACATACAGTCAGGGGTCAATACTTCGTCCCCTATACAGACCACAAGCCTTAGACGTGTGCATTTCATACTGAGTCCGACCTTTACTCCCCACCAGAAGTCAGATACCTGGGCCATATTTCTCATTTCACGACTGACCTACGACACATTAAAGGTGAGTCGAACTGCACCGCAGAGGCTTTTTCGAGTATTTTGCTTAAAGCTGGTAAATCTCCGGATTTAGGCATCCCTGCCATGGCCACAGCACAGGCACAGGATACGTCATCCATGGAAGCTGCTCAGTCATGGTCGCTACGGTGTCCGCCTGTACCCCTGGCCGCCAGTGCTAGTACTACACTCTACGACATGTCTACTGACCCACCTTGACCAGTTGTACTCTCAGCATAACGGCTTCTCGTGCTCCACTCCCCACAGGGGCTTTCACATCCTGGGGTTGGACTCGGTCTCCGACTAGTCGCTGCATGATAAGCCCGGCCGGACATGGATGAAGGTGTTCGTATGCGGGCAAGACACTGTTACAAATTCAACGATCTAGAGTGCACAGGCAAGTAGCTTCGCCGATTAGTAAGTTAGCTACGCCTGATGCTTGCCCCGATCATATCCCCTCAGACATTGTGATTCCATTGACCCCATTACACGGGTACACGTACTCATCAACATGCATCCATAGCTTACGAGATGGCTGGGATTATTTCCATCTTCTCAGCTGCGGCCGATCCAGTGGCTTAAAGTCTGAAAGAAAGATGGAATGCTTTATATGGTTGTCTTTCTGCAATCGATATCGATCGAGGGCAACAACTCGAGTCTGACTTATTCTCTTCGTAAACTCACTTGCTGGGTACCGGAGGCATTTGCATGACCACGCACCATCCGGCGTCGAATGCTCCAGTAAAACGTTTTCGTCACCAAATTAAAGCGCTGAGGAGGCACATAGAGGCCCCGACTGGTACGGAACTTCACCTTTAGTTCTGCCTGGTATCAGAAGTTGCTTGAGGCAGATATCTGGTGGTCCGCTGCAGAAGTGGTCTGCAGCATGACATTGCTGTTTCCAGGGGAATGCTTTGTGCCGCTGAGTACAGATTCACCTGCCACACAGATTTACTCTCGTCTTTTGTCATCGTACATGCAAGGTCTCACTCTGGCACGGGCTCGAATGCAGCAACAAGAGGTATTTGTTCAGAATGAACTCAAAACTTGTTGACTTATATTTGTTCGTGGGGGCTCGGTACGCAAGCCATTACAATAAATTTACGGAGGTCTACTTGCTGTGAGTTCTCGTCAACCAAGACCTTTGAGGGTCAGCTTAAAAGGTCGTGTTGAGGGCAGCTCCATCGATCCCTCCTCAACCTTATAACAAATATGGTATTCATGCATCCACCACGTCATGAGATTTTCCTTCTCACTTTTAAGTTTAATCTCAGTAGGTTGGCACTACCGAGTAGGAGCACAGATGAACTCACGTCCACTTTTCTCTGCATGGTAACAACTTTCCCTAACACATTACCACCGATGCCCTAGTGGTTCTTCCCGAAGTCTTACTTAATGCTCTTCACAACCTCTAATTGCGTGCAAGCCATTTACCCTTTGAAATGCAGACGCAGCAGCCCATCCGCTTCAACCTATCTTGCTAGCCTGTAGTAGTACTTATTAACCCCCTGCAACCCGACGTTACTTTAGCTCTCGAACTAAAACCCAGATCGGAGTATAAAATGTGCCACTCAGGGCTCACATAAAGCCAACCAGCTCATTACTAACTGTCGCTATTTATAATAATAACTTACAGCTGGAACCACGTCCAGACTGCTAACATCATTTATTTCAGATTTGACGTCGCCCACTTCCGGGCTCCACTTTCGGTGACCAATGCCCACACTTTGACCTGTACCGACAGAAGCCTGAATGGCACCTTTTATACGGAACGGGATTGCAGTCGAGCCACACGACCTGACCACTCCCAACTGCTTACCAGTAGATTGATAGGCGTCTTCTGGCGCAACACCTCCACTACTGATGTCACTGCTGGAGTCTTCACAAATAACTGTTCACAGGCCTACTCCTACTGATTGATTGACACGTCCCTTACCCCGCCTGATGAACCATACCCACGGGATGCTACACGTCACCTTGGTATCACGTGAAACAATCCAATAACAGGGCCAGAATAAGCAACACTGGAACCCTTTATTCATTAAAATTCGATACGCCATCCAAACGCGAGTCCACTTATCCCCCATCCGTGGTTCCCAATTATGACACCGATATCACTGAGAATCAATAAGACAATATATTTTTGGTCAGCGTAACAGAACAATGAGGCGCGAGCCTGCGCGGAGGTTTTACACTAAGTTTTCACTTGCGAAATTCCATTTTACTTTCGATTGGCATCCCGCTTAAAATTGACTCCTCACCAATTCAAGGCCTTCAGGTTGCACTCCCTTTTTTCTGAATGATACGGGTTATTGGTCCTGATCCTAAACTCACCTTTTATATGGATTGCTGTTTCCTCCCCAATCATCGTTTCCTAGGCCACTCCCACAAAGTTTGCTCATGCCTCCCCGTTTCATGACGCACTCCGTTTCTTATAACCGGGAATATCCACCATTGTCTTCATACAGAGCCGTTCTCTTCATACTCAACAAAGTTCACGAGTATACTCCTATTTCTTTCATCTCTCCATGTTCATAACTTATTCCGTGCACAGAACCCCAATAGGCCTCCGTTATTTACAGCTTGCACTACTGTGGTTTATAATGCATCCTTAGCGATATATTTCCACGACATATTTTGTATTTCCACGGGCCACCACCAACTGACTCGAATTCGAAACTAAACCGTATTTGCCGCGCAAACCATTATCACCTCGGTCGATTCAAACTATCTGTAGCTATATTGTTTTGTTTCTCACGTTTTCGACTCGCCTTCTTGAAATAACTGTATAGTTCATTGTTCTGAGTAACGTTGTACACCATGATAATGCCCTTGCGCGTGTGTCTCGACCACGATCGAGAAATATACCATCATATCATATCATCTCAGCCACAGCTGAAACCCATTTTACATAAAATCTCACAAGAGATAGTGAAAGCTCCAACAAAAAAGGGTTCTAAACAAAATCTGGACATACAAGTGGGAATTTCACTGGCTCCATCGGCAAAATCTTAAACAAAATGCTGCTATAAACTTCACTAAGATGACTTGTGTCGTAATCAGTCCAACTTGATTTTGTGCGATCTGCTCCACCCAACGCACTCAAGCCATAAAGAGTCTGGTACGCCTACGCAGTCCAACAATCTTTCTTTCAGAACAAAAGAAAGTGCACAAGATCAGGTGTACGTTGGGCCTGATCTTCGAAGCCCTGCAAACTGAGCTGAAATGAACTCTACCACGGAGGTCATGCTTGTCCAGCTCGAGACATGTTGCTTAGACGAAGCGACTGGGGAACCGGACAACGGAGAGTGTTGAAGTCTTCTATTTAGATTTCCAGAAGCCGTTTTACTCCGTAAACCATGGGCCTTGGGCTAGTAAGCTGGAAGAATTCGGGTTGAGTCCGCTGGCGGAAAGACGGACCATCAAGAGACCGACTTGAGGGCAGTTTTAGGTGAGGGTAGATAGAGTCTCTTTCTGCATGAGAAGATTACAAAGTTGTGTACACCAGGGGTCCGTCTCGGGCCCTCTGCCGTCCGCCTTGTTCATCAGCGACCTAGCGGACGAACTGGAGTGTAATTTCCGCCGTGAGGGGAAAGCTGGGGCAAGGAAACGACGAGAACATCAAGGCTGACGGACGAACCAAGCGAAGAGCCACAGACAAAAGAACAGACAGCGAATATGTTGGAGGCTTCCCAGGGCAGACAAAGGGGGCAAACGGACTAGCAGAAAGGAAGAAGCGGGATGCCCGACAACCAGCACCATAGCCCGGGTTGGGGGCTGCCGATAGAGCCGTTACCTGAGACAATCGGACCAACTGAATAGAAATGATGCCGGAGAGAAGCAAACTATTGGCTACAGGCAACTGGCCTGAAAGTAGCCGAAGCACACAAGCATCCGCAAGAGTAGTATTGGTGCCACACTGTCTGGAAAAGAGCCTATATAAACGATTGTATGTTTATTGACTTGATTTGTTTGGCCTTTGGAATACAAGCAGCCTACCCGTCTTGCTGTCCTTATTATACTACGAGTTTGAGTATGGTGTTTAACTGCTAAGGGAGGATGCAGGTTGCACTTTGCGGAGAGATCTTGATAGCATGTATGCGCGGTTAGTGACATGGGATCTCCCTATCAGAGTAAATAAACTTGAACACTCCGTTGATGAGAGGTAACCGCTGTTAAACCTTTTTACGGGCCCATCAGGCAACCAGATAGCGTTTTCTCAAACAGCGGAGGTCATGAATTTGGGAGCAGTAACAACGGCGGAATTAAAACCAATTAAGCAATGCAAGAGTGTCGCTAAAAGCCTCGGATGCACTCTACCAACTGAAGCACGCAGTAAGCCTGAGGAGACCAGAAGTCTTGTTGCCAATATAAGGGGTGGTACTGGGATTCCGAACGGAAGCCAGCTTCCAGGCCCACAGTCCTGCTCTCGAGTGGGATAACAAATCCTCCAGCAAGTACGACGGCGGTTCATTGGGTGGTTCCGATAATGTCGGGGTCCAGGCTGCGAGCCGTTGTCAGACAAAATGAACCTACTCTCGTTAGAAGGACGGAGACTAAGTGGAAAATTAATGGGAGTTCAAAAACGTTGAAGAAACTGGCACGTCAAATGAACCTGGCAAGTCTCCCTTTAGAACTCAAGGGATGACAGGCTGCAGGGGCACAGTCTACAGCTAGCGAAAGATCGCGTATGAACAAACCCTAGGAGCCGGTCGTTTGCCATGTGATCTGTAGGCCAGCGAAATAATTCAACGGGGGAGACCATTGAGACAAATTCTGGGGACTTCTATTGGATAAGGCCTGGGAGGGATCGTTTGGTGATACTGGCGATCAAAACCCTCCATGTCACCCGTTTGTCCCTCGCCCTTTGTCTTTCTTCAGTCTTCTCTCCCATGAGGCAATTCATCAAGCAGACTTGATGACTAACAGTCCGGGCACAGTGAAGTTGAGGCAAAGCATTTTGGCGGGCCCAATCCGAAATCTTCTGTCCCACTGTTCCTAGATGCGTATACGAAGAAGAGACGACTCTCCATAGAATCTAAGCACATGGAAATCAAACAGCTTACTGGCGCAAGAAACCGAACGATCCGAAATACTGCCTCCAAGTCTTGAAAGCTGACCTGAACAGGGCCGAAGAACATTAGGAGTTGAAACATGGCTTCCCATAGAAGATCATGTTCCGGCATTAATAGATGACGACTTCACGATAGGTAGACAAGATAAAGAATGCCATTGCTTTGGAGGAGGGATAGCCATCCTTGTTAGGTCAGGTACAAACCATCTTGGGTCTCAGACCAAGATAATCACTTGTAAAGTCCAGCTGTTTGCTCTCACAATCTTCCCTCTAGGCCGAAAGGTTGGCTTAGCTTGTGGCTGCAGGGCACCGAGTACAAACCCCGACGAAGACCTTTGCCCACTGCGGACACCAGCTGAGCTCGTTAAGGATGCGCACAGAACCCTCATAATGGGAGACTTTAACCTTCCGCACATTGACTGAATGGCTGAATTCTGCACGCCGGGATGGCAGGAGAAGAGCTTCTTAGATTAGCTATGTGCAAAAGCGCTGTACGAACATACCAAAGTACCAGATACAGGGCTGGATGAGCATAGTCCTTACTTGGTCTCTCAGTGATGAATCTAACGAAAGATGTGTCTCAAGTGCAACGCTGTGCACGGCTCAGCAAGATCGACACGTGTGTCAAAGTCACCATTTGCATGTGGCAGTCCAAGGTACCTCCAAGGGTGGTTATAAATTTCGGAGGTATGAACGTAGATAGGCTTCCAAATAGAGCAGTGGGGCCAACGTGTGACACGGTTTCTCCGCCCACTCCCCCCCCCCCTTCGCTTTTTTACTCTCGTTCCAGCCCGGTGAATCCGACAGAAGATCGAAGATTCTCTCGAGTACCGGGACAATTGGGCTCAAAGCCTCGAACCCATGCGGTACTTTAAGACTTCGAGGGGAGCTAGCAGGTCACAAAGGGATCCCTGAGTGCCGTCCATGGAGAGTATGCACCCCTGAACAAGGGAATAAGGAGGGCCAACCTATGTGGTGGAAGGCTGCAGTTGCCAGGGCCATCAAAAGTGGAAACAGCAACCGAAACCTTTACGAAGCTTTCGGCTGTCGGCTAGCCCGGAACCGATACCTAAAGCTTTTAAACGAGACTGTGAGCTCTCTGCGAACTTCTTAGTGAAAATCTGAGCTCAGATTGGCTCAGTGTCCAGGACAACAGTCGAGGAAACTCTATAGCTACCCTCAGTCAAAAAGCCCAAAAAGGACGCCGTAGGTCCTCTATTCACTAAGGGCCACGATGCTGCCGCTGATGACCAGGGCAAAGAAGACGCCCTGAGGGAATACTTTGGTTGCTTACGTAGGATAAATAGTGGGGTGCAATTCGATTAGGCCCTAGTACACCCCCTCCTCTGTCGGCAGTCTGGAATATTCGTACCTATTTACATGGCTACAGTAAGACCTCGCTCAGAAGTTAGCTTTCAGGCTTGGTCACACTTCCACAAAAACAGCGTCGCCTGCTTACAGAAAGTTCAGATTCTTGCTACGTGAACTGTTGAAGGGCAGATGGGTAAGACGTGCGAGCAGAGACTCTATGACCTCAATCTTTTCTCCTTGGGAAAAAAGGGACTTCCAAGGGATCTCATGGGAACGTTCAAGCTAATGGAGACCCTTTCTGGCCTTAGACTGGATAGCTTTTTTCAAGTAGCTTTAGATTCCAGAACAATGAGCCACGAAAAGAAGCTGCCAAAATTCCGAGTGAGGTTGGTGACTAGATGGCAGTTCTTTAGCAAAGGAGTAGCGAACAGCTAGGATAGTCTGACCGGTGGAATGCCAGACCTGCAGACTGTCCAGTCTTTTAAAGGCGCCCTAGTTCGTAAGTGGCGCGAAATACTTCCCTGTGGTGAGCTCTGTGTGTTCACTAGAAGGATGAAGGTTAGAGATGTGGTCCGTCTGAGGTGTGTTGTAAATGACGTCTTCGTATGTTGCCTACTGTCTTGGGGAAAGCATTTGATGCACAACACCTCTCGCAGTTAATGTGGCGGTTATTCCAACCGTAAGTAACGCGTAGCTGATTTAAAAAGTATCCCGAAACCAGAACAAGATTGATTCGCCGATTCCACATTACTGGATTGCCAAATTATACACACACGAATATGTACAAACCTCAACTGTGCGGCCACAGCGTTTAGCAACGAGGACCAGAGTTCAGCAAGGGTCACTGTCAGGTACCACCGTCATGGCAGTCCAAGTTCGAATCAAAAATTATGCCACTCACGTGAGCAAAATAAAAACAAATGTTCCAATGTAGTGGTTGATGCGCGCTGTACTTGTTCGAAGGTCATTGAGATAAAGAGCATAATCTGAAGAATACAAGCATATGACAACGGTCAGGGAGGATTTCCACCTGTGTACTTTGCACCACCCACCAGACCCTCTCATGGAGGGGGTCGACATCCAAGGAGTAAATAGGGGTACTGATCCGCCCTAACCTACCTGGCCCTTATGGTCAGTGCATACGTCGGTCGCTATGGACTTCATCTATTGTTGGCTAGTCGCAGACACGCTTGCAGACTTTCTTGAGGTTGTGCTTCATACACCCATGTCTCAGAGATTCGTCTGAGGATGATACGACATTATTTGTGTACGAAAAAGGGCTTCGATGTGATCCGGATGCGTAGACGGATTACGAAAGGTAGAGAGACAAGGCTTTCCGAATAAAAGTAAAGTACGTGGCAGGATGAAGACTGAGAATTCTCGGTGAAGAATCGAGATGGCTGCATGGTACTCGAACATCAGACGCTCAGCGCGTGGTGCTATCACATGAGAAGTATGTTTGAGTCACAATCTATATCCACTTGAATACAGGTTGAATAACAATACAAGTAGGAGGTCCCTGAATAAGAGATGTTTCCACAAACGGTCAACAAGTGTTTGTTCAAGAGTTCTCGCTACTTCACAAACAATGTCTTTTCGTGTGATAAGTAAGGGTTGACAACTAACTCCATAGTGAATCGTGAACACCGTGCAAAATTAGACACAAGTATACTTCAAAGACTGTGTAAAGGGTTGGGACCTACAGGAGAACACATGAGGGATAAAGGAATAAATTCGGCTTCAGTATACTAAACGTTTTCAAGTCCCATGTCAGACCACTTCTGGAACACGGCTCATTCATTTGTTCCAACAGGCGACAGAGAGGCTGAATGGCAGTTGAGAACGTACAACGGGCATTCAGGAAACAGCTCCTAGGTTTTTCTTCGCCCTCAAATTACATGGAAGGTTTTGACCTGCTGAAAATCGATCCCTTGAGGCTACGCCTCATAAGAAAAAACCTTCTATTCTTTTGCACTATTTAGAGAATAGATCATGTATTTCAGCTCCGCGGGTGAGAACCCTTTCTTATTATCCCGCACGTAACGATGAATCCTTAGTTTCTGTCTCTCTGCCGAAGCTTGCATTTTGGTCAAACTTCTCCACCAACAAGTACGCTTTATCGTGGAACAAGCTACCACAACGAATTCGGGCATTATCACCAACATCGGTGACTTTCAAACAGGAAATATGCATGGCCCAAACGGTGAACACGCTGACCAGGAAGTACGCTTCCTATATTTCAAGGGCTTAGGCCTTTAGAGTGGGCGTAGGGTACTAATAAATCAGATGACCGCTTAAACAACCTAGTCTCAATCAGACCCGCATAAGGTTGGCCTCCTCGCGGCAGCAATTATGGAACTCAGCCGTTCATTCACACTATCTAGGGCGGCAAAACAATCTTAATTTTCTACCGTCAAGTACCTTTTCTGCGGCAAGCCAACATAGCTGCCTATGGCATGCTCAGGTATAAGAGCATCACGTTGTTAGGGCTGCAAGTAGTGTCCCACCTTTGTGCAAACTAGTGTTTCAGTGAGCATGAACCCCATCGAATAGTGGCAGGCTGTGCTTGACTCTACCGTCCCCCGCATTTTCTGTCCCATGTAAACCGCCTTGGGGTTCTGACTTCACGGACATGGCGAGTGTTACCGCGGCACATCTGTGAGCATCCCTGGCAGTGATTGTCCCCTTGCACAGAGCAGACCACCGATGAGACGACATAAACCTCATAAAGTAAGAGATTGGCATAAAAAAGAAAGAAAAAATACCCCACTGCCTTGTCTTCCAAACATACCAGCCTTGTCACTTGTGATCCATGTCTCCAGGCTGCCGTGTTGCTACGGATTGACTGGCGTGGTTGACCTACTTCCGACGCCGCTTGTTACATGCGGTCCATGTTTCGGCCGGGGCGAGGGAGCCGATGTCACCCACCAAAAGCAGCTCCGCCCCCTCTGACAGCCAGATATCTGACTGTGATAAAACTAAAAAAGTGTGGATCACTCTTGGAGCAGCACGAGCTGGATGCTAAAGGATGTGTATTTTGCTACCTTCCTAACTGAAGCAGGCTCTAGTGCCGCCCACCATGAGCACTAAATGTGGGCCGTTAGAGTTGGCTTCCCTGATGAAAGTTTGGCCCCATCCCGTTCCCACCTCTCACGGCTCTTCAAACCAGTCCTCACATGAGTGTTCCCCTGCATTCCAATATGCTAACGACGAGAAAGATATCACGGTAACCATGAAACCACCACTAAATCGGATATCCTTTCTCTTAACCAATTATAATCTCAGCATACTAGCACCGTCGAGTATGAGCATAGAGGAACTTACGTCTATGTTTCTCGGCACGAGACCAATTTTCTTTAGTGCGCTATCACCAACACCATCATAGTTTCTTCCACTTTAGAGCCCCTCAGGAACCATTCAATATAGAGTAACCACTATACCGGAAGAGACCGTAACAAATATGCTAGCAGGGTACCAGTCCTATCAGCTCTCATTGTTTCTTCAAACCCACCTTACCGCCTCGGTGCCGAACTGCAGTCTACCCAAGCAAACTGTACCGAAGGTTACCATTTCTAGATGCTCTTAAAGGTAAAGCACTAGGTTTTTCTTACTATCTCAACAGTGACACACCAACTTGCGAACCATCAATCCTTTAGAATGCATACAAAATGGCACAACCGGTGGACGCAACTCTGCTGGCATGCAGCATTATAGATCTGTCCTCGGCGAGACTACTTAGCCCGGAAAGTGGGGCAGGTGCCACCGACCTCCAAAATGGAAGTTTATCCTTGCTCATTCACAGAAACCTATCTAAATCATTACTGTATGAAACATCCCGCAGAGCACATTGAAAATAAACAACGTGGCGAACAAGCTCGTTTTCAGTTATTCGTACTCATACCAACACATAATAATATATATGACTCACAAAATAAGAACGGAGAATGGCAATCCAAATCTGTCTCTGCACGTGCGTGTGTGCATGTGAAATTGATCACAGTGTGGAATGTTCAAGCGGTTGCACGTGTGTTCGGGACCATGACGTGGGCCACCGAAGCTTAAGTGCTTGCACAAATTGTTTCTGAGCGCACAGGGGAGGATTGTAGAGACGAATGCTCACGGCTTCGGCTGTGGCTAAGATGCGACACTTGACAAGTCTTGATTGCTTTCCTCGGACTTTGTAAATGGTGCGAAAAGCGTTTATCACCTCGACTGAGTGGTTTGACTCAACAAGGTGTGAGCACACCGCACTCGTAATTGTCTTAATTGCTCCCGTGTTCAGCCAGGCCGGGTGGTGTTTGCGAACGCGTTCGGATAAGCGCCGAGTCGTGCGACCAATGTACCTGGTTCCACAGGAACAGGTGAAGAAATACACATAAAACGAGGTTGCAGAATTCGGCACTATGTCCTCCAATCGAAAATACACAATCGGTTTGGAAACGAACAGGATTTGCAACTGTGCAGCGTAGAATGTTTTGTTGATTACTCCCGATAATCTTCGTTGAATAATTTCGGCTTCCGTGTCGCCTTTGAACGGTAAACGCACATATAGTATCTTCTTGGTGGCTCCTATCTCCTTTGGTTTCCCTTCATTTTCTTGCATCGTCTTGTCGATAAACCGTTCAGGATAGCCGTTATTTAAGAAAACACTCCGCAGGAAAACGAGTTCATTTCTTATTGTGTCTTCGGAGCAGATCTTTCTTGCTCTGTAAACTAAGCGACGTATTTGATTCCTCTTCATTTTGAGGGGCACAAAGCTGTGAAAATGGATGTATTGTCCGTTCCATGTAGCTTTTCCGTGCACTGATAACTGGACGGAAAAATCATTCCGACGGCTTATGCAAACGTCTAAATACGATAGACTACTGTCCTTTTCTTCTTCCAAAGTAAATTGAACATTAGGATGGGCAGCATTAAAATTGTTAAGAAGCATATTTGTGTCCAGATTGGTATCTAGCACACATATGACGTCGTCTACGTATCGTTTGTACAAGGTAAAATCTCGGATTATGGGTTCAAGTTGATTGTTTTCAAGTTTTGCCATGAAAATATCGGCAAATAGGGGTCCCAAAGGTGATCCCGTTGCAACTCCGTCCTTCTGACGATAGATTTCACCATTGAACCACCACTTTGTTGCTGCGTGATATGGAGAGTTACACATATCCAGAATCGGTCTCAATGGGACGCCTTCTTTGTGTACCTTAGGTAGACCGTACAATCTGGAAATTACCGTTCCTGTCGGTCGTAACCTCTCAAGGGTCATCGCGTCGATTATTCCTTTCTGCTTCAAGGATCTTATTCTCGTTGAAATTGATTTTTCTATCTGAGATGTCTTATCCTTCTCAGATGGGGTCTTCGTGAACTTGGAGCCATCACTCACTATCACCTTCATCTTCTCTATATAATCCGATTTATTGAGAATTACGATACCCGCACCTTTATCTGGTTTTGACAACATTATTCTCTATTGGCCTGCAATTCTTTGAGGCTCTTCAGGTGTTCCGACGTCAATAATCCTTTTGCCAACGGGCTATTCTCGCGATATTGATAACATGGGTTCACGACCGTGGACTTCAGTTTCTCTAACTCCTGCGACGAGGACGGAACAAGACCTGATAGCTGATCAAACAGGCTCTGAAACCCAACTTCCATATTTAATTGTTTAGTCTTATTGGTTGGACAACAAATCTTTGGCCCTAGGGATAACACCTAAAGTGATGTCTTATTCAGGCTTATGGATGACAAATTATGGACGAATTTCTTCGGATCAGTAGGGAACTCACCAACCGGTTTGCTCGGGTTGATACGTTTTCGAAGTTATCAAATGTCCGTTCCACTTGTTTGTCAACAACTGATTGAATATAGACAACGAACATTTCCTTTTCTTCTAGAGTCAACTCATCAAGTACCCGAGATGATTTCACAAAATTACGCTCCATTTCAGGCACTCGACTTGACACAGTATCTCTCTCATTGAGCGCTTGACGACTTAAAGCTACTGTAGTGATGTTAATTCGATTCCTCTTCAGAACGGCGTGATCTCGTTTGGGATATTCTGAATTGGATATGCACTCATCCAGAAACTGAACACGAGCCTTTACCAGAGCCAATTTCGTACGGAACTTCACGTAACTGTTAAGTTCACGGAGTACGGCTGGGTCTTTGGCCTGCTTAAATTATCTGAAAAATCCCACAGAACACATTGAGAATAAACAACTTGGCATGGTGTAACTCTGCATATCACTGAGCAGCAAAGTGGTTGACGGGCTTATTGTAACCAGTGAGAGTGGCGATTTCTAGGCACAGTCTACAAGACACCTACCATCTTGTAGAAACTGTGAAGAACCTGGATCTAGAAGGAAAGCGGATGATATCACTGGATGTTACTTCACAGTTCACAAATTTCCCGATCAGTGAAACAATCAACTATCTGTGCGATCACATTCAGAGCAACGGAATCGATTTGGGTATCCCGTTGGATGAACTGAAAAAGTTACTCTATGTCTGCACACATAATATCCAGTTTAAGTTCAATGGTGGAATCTATCGTCAGAAGGACGGAGTTGCAACGGGATCACCTTTGGGACCCCTATTTGCCGATATTTTCATGGCAAAACTTGAAAACAATCAACTTGAACCCATAATCCGAGATTTTACCTTGTACAAACGATACGTAGACGACGTCATATGTGTGCTAGATACCAATCTGGACACAAATATGCTTCTTAACAATTTTAATGCTGCCCATCCTAATGTTCAATTTACTTTGGAAGAAGAAAAGGACAGTAGTCTATCGTATTTAGACGTTTGCATAAGCCGTCGGAATGATTTTTCCGTCCAGTTATCAGTGCACGGAAAAGCTACATGGAACGGACAATACATCCATTTTCACAGCTTTGTGCCCCTCAAAATGAAGAGGAATCAAATACGTCGCTTAGTTTACAGAGCAAGAAAGATCTGCTCCGAAGACACAATAAGAAATGAACTCGTTTTCCTGCGGAGTGTTTTCTTAAATAACGGCTATCCTGAACGGTTTATCGACAAGACGATGCAAGAAAATGAAGGGAAACCAAAGGAGATAGGAGCCACCAAGAAGATACTATATGTGCGTTTACCGTTCAAAGGCGACACGGAAGCCGAAATTATTCAACGAAGATTATCGGGAGTAATCAACAAAACATTCTACGCTGCACAGTTGCAAATCCTGTTCGTTTCCAAACCGATTGTGTATTTTCGATTGGAGGACATAGTGCCGAATTCTGCAACCTCGTTTTATGTGTATTTCTTCACCTGTTCCTGTGGAACCAGGTACATTGGTCGCACGACTCGGCGCTTATCCGAACGCGTTCGCAAACACCACCCGGCCTGGCCTAACACGGGAGCAATTAAGACAATTACGAGTGCGGTGTGCTCACACCTTGTTGAGTCAAACCACTCAGTCGAGGTGATAAACGCTTTTCGCACCATTTACAAAGTCCGAGGAAAGCAATCAAGACTTGTCAAGTGTCGCATCTTAGCCACAGCCGAAGCCGTGAGCATTCGTCTCTACAATCCTCCCCTGTGCGCTCAGAAACAATTTGTGCAAGCACTTAAGCTTCGGTGGCCCACGTCATGGTCCCGAACACACGTGCAACCGCTTGAACATTCCACACTGTGATCAATTTCACATGCACACACGCACGTGCAGAGACAGATTTGGATTGCCATTCTCCGTTCTTATTTTGTGAGTCATATATATTATTATGTGTTGGTATGAGTACGAATAACTGAAAACGAGCTTGTTCGCCACGTTGTTCTTCCTAATTCCTTACTATTTTCCTCATTTATTACCCTAACTCACAGCTGGACCCATGTCCAGACGGAAGTCCCTACTTAATTCAGGTTTGTCACCTTCTTCTGTCTCAGTTGCCATACTGGATGATCAAAGATACCGTTTTGTCTAGTACCAACAGGAACCCAAGTGAAACCTTTTATACCTTCTGGGACTGCAATCAAGCCACGCGGCAGAAAATACCCCCAACTTCTTATTATATTAAATAGGGTTTTCTAAAGCAAAACCTCTCCTACGGATATCAACATTACTGCCAACACAAATAACAGTTCACGCGCAGCCTGCTTATATGCCAGTCGTCATTTAAATCCGTCATATCTGGCCGCACTCGGCTGATTGACCGACACATATCCTTTACCCATCCAGACAAACCATGCCCATAGAATGTTGTATATTTCCAGTAATGGCGCTAAATAACACCGAGGCCCAATTCGTCAATGTACATATGTATATATATATATATATTTGTCAGTGAAACAGCATAATAATTCTCAAGTCAATGCGGAGATTTTCTACTTTAGTATCTGTTGCAACAGTCCACTTTCCCCTCGGTCCGTGTCCGACTGGAAATTAATCCTCCACTTTTTCAGGACCCTCCATTTGTACTTTCGCATTTTTGAATGGCACAGGTTACTGATCCTGAAATTAAACTCACCTTCACAAGGACTTCTGTTCCTTCCACACCCACCAAAGTTCCCAAATGTACATTCATAAAATTGGTTTCATGTCTCCTTGTTTCATAACTCATTCCTTTTATTGAACCCCGGTAGAACCGACTTTCAGGATTTGCATCAGCTTCACGGTTTGCCACTCTCTTCGCATGCATCAATTTCCCCGGTTGTACTTCCATACAATCTCTTTTTCTTCCTATTTAAAACTTAGCCTTTCGCAGATCCCTGGTGAACCACCGTTTTTCATGGTTTGCATCATTCTCTTTGATAATGCACCTCTAGCGTTATGAATGAACGACCTACTCGATATCCCTGCGGTGCGACATGGCAAAGCGCGTAATCGAAACTGGTTTAAGGTTGCCGCGCAAACCATTATTAGAGTGATCCATATAAACTACCGCTAGCTGTTTTTCTACCGCTGGCACTTTTGACTTGTATACCTGAAGTTTGTGAATATTTCATCTTACTGAGTAACGCTGCACACCGTGATCATGCGTCTGCGCGTGAGTCTAGACCATAGCCGGGAAATATACCATTATTATTAGTTGGTATCAGTATACTTGGTTTTAGCCTGAACTGTGACGTCGACGTCACCCTCACCATTGTCACCTTCAGGCAAACATATCTTACGGATATCTCGAAAAACATCTCCTTTGCTCGTTCTCACCACCACAGTGCGCACGAGGCCGTCGATTTCTGCACTGCAGCCCTTGGTCACCCCAGTTGGCCATTCATCTTTACGTAAGTGGCTCTCCACGAGGAAGACGACATCGCCACGTCTGAACGATCTCTCTTTGGAGCCGCTATTTTGCCGCAACTGCTGGGTCAGTAGGTACTCCTTCGTCTAACGCTTTCAGAAAGCCTGTACCAGGTGGTCCATTTGTTTCCATCCTATGATGTACGTTCCACGTAGTTTTCGGACTGATTGCTCCTACTTTTGACCGCAATAATAACAGGTCGTTGGGATTGCAAGCCGGTTTGCCTTCCAGGTCTGTGACGATCGGCACCAGGGGTCTGTTGTTCAATATGCGTTCTACTTCTGTTAGTAGAGTAGTCAGCGTCTCATCATCGCGGGTCCGCTGTGAGGTCAGGGCCGTGAGTATACTCCTAGTTGAGCGTATCAGCCTTTCCCAAAACGCCACCACGATGACTGGCACACGGTGGGTTGAAGTGCCATTCTATCCCCTTTGTTGCGGTCTTGTTTCGTATTTTGGCGTGGTCCAGGTGGTTTTATCATTTTTCTAACTCCTTATGAGATCCAACGAAGTTCGAGCCATTGTTTGAGTTTACATTCTTGGGAACAGCCCACCCCGCGATGAGCCTTTGAAAGGCCGTTAGAAAGGAAACGGTGGTCATATTATGCACTAATTCGAGATGGACTGCTTTGAATCGTAAACGTTACCAGGCAGCCATACCTCTTTTGGGTGCTCCTTTGCCGTAGCATAAGTAACGAGCCAAAGTAGTCGACGCCAACTTCCACGAAATGGCACCATCTCGGTTAATCTCTCACGGCTGGAAGGGGGGCTGTCATCTGTTGGCCTGCCACCGCCCTTCGGCGACGACAAGTGGCGCAGTTGACCGTGACTCGCTTGATCGTCGCTAGTCCCTTTGCCACCCGAAATCGTCGACGTATGTTGTTCAATACGTGGTTCACACCTGCGTGTCCCGCCTCTCGATGTACGTAGTCTATCAGACATCTTGTTATGTGGTGGGCACCAGGAACTATTATGGGGCATTTTGTTTCGTACTCTAGATTTAAATTCGTGAGCCGCCCTCAAAATCTCAGTCGTCCCTTGACTCGCATGAGATTTAGTCTCAGGACACTGTTGTACAACAGCCTGCTTCCTTTGGTGCTATCATCTGTCATGGCTAGCTCGCGGGTCCTGAAGGGGAAGGAGCCTAGTAATAGTAGGCGTAGAACGTCCAGTTCGGCTTGGTTCCGCTAGCCCGGTAGTATCGTCCCCAAATTTAATGTGTTCTGTGGTCTTGCGCCTTTCATAATCAATAGGCGTACTATGTATCGCGTCCACCAGACCACGGTTCTCAACAATTATATCCAGTAGGTGAAGTGGCACAGTTTTCCCATTAGGCTTAAGCCTCCCGTGGAGCTTGCATCCAGTATCAGTCTTTTTGTCTCGATATCGCCACCATCAGGTTTAGGTATTAGTAGCGTTGGCCACATCTCTTTAGATGCAGTTAGGAAGTCCGGTCCCATTGTTCACATTCGCAGTCTTTCTATTGTATTTAGGCCCCCTGAGCAGAAGTCGGCCTGGATACTGGTGAACTGCATATAGTGACTCTGATCGACCTTAATCGACTCATGAATCATAGTGAGACTGTTGGCCACAGAGGTGTTAAAGCGAATGGTAATCTTATTTATGTAATGTAGTACCGTGACTGAGTTCATCCAAATGTTTGATTCCCAGTTTATCAGATCAAAGCATCGTCTTATCAGCGTCGAGGCTCCCACGGCCAGTACTGCTGACGTCAGTTCCGGCCTTGGAATGGACACCGTTTTCAGTGGAGCCATTCTCGCATTTGCGAATAGTATCTGGCTGTGCCGCCCGCCATTTGCGTCCACCCAGCAGCCGTAAGCCAACATCCCGTAGCCTGTCTCTGATGCATCAGAAAATAAGTGGAGTTGGGCGTCGTTTATGCACTTGATTTCTAACAAGAATCTTTGTATTTTGACTCCACGAAGTTGCTTCAGGCTGTGCAGCCAGTCGCGCCATCGCTTATCGCCGTCATCCTGAAGAGGTTCGCCCCAACCCGTCCATCTCTGGCACGGCGATTGCAGTAAGCACTTTCCCGGTAATGACCATGGCGAAACAAAACCTAGGGGATCCTAGAGGCTTGGGACTGACGATAGGATTCCTCTCTGTGTGACTGGTCGTTTCGGTAGGTGCAGAGTGAATAAGAATTCGTCGCCTTCGGGTCTCTGTTGAACTCCAAGCGTAAGCTCCACTTGTAAAGAGGATCCTAGAAGCTCTCTCGCACACTCCCTTTTTTCGGACTTCGGGATAACATTGAGCACCTCCTGGTTGTTTGAGGTCCACTTGGTGAGGTTAAATCCTCCGGCCTTTAGAGTGGCAGTCAGCTCGGTCATATACAGAATAACAGTATTTGGGTCGTCAAAGGAACACGAAAAATCTTCCACATAGAAGTGGTCCATTGCTCTTTCTAACAGATTGCTGGTGCCACCGAAACGCTTGAGGGTCTCCCGGAGGGCAAAGTTATCACACAAGGGGGGTGATACCGTCCTAAAGAGATGCACGGTCAACCTGTACTCGTCTGGTGTACGATCTGCGTCGCCTTCAGGCCACCAGATGGGGCGAAATGCGGCCCCATCTTCGACGGGCATCTTCACTTGTGGAAGTATTTCACGTATGTCCGCAGAGACGGCCACATTTTCTAGGCGAAAACGACATAAAACCTCGACTAGTTGTGTTGTCCGATCTGGGCCTTGTAGTATATGGTCGTTGAGTGACACACCCTGACATTTTACGGCACAGTCAAAAACCACCCTGACCTTCCCCGGTTTCTTTGGGTTCGCAACCGGGTGATGAGGTAGGTACCACCTCAAATTTGCGCTGATTACCGCTGAATTCACTCTTTCTGTATAGCTCAAATCTATGTTATGTTGCATGGCGAGCGCATATTCTCTCCCTAATTGTGGTTCTCGAATTAGCCTAGTTTTGCGGCAGAGTATTATTTTCACAGCCGTTTCTCGACTGTTTGGCATAGATTTCATGTTGGGTCTCCACGGGACAGGAACCTCGAAACGACCTATTACATACTTGGTGTTCTCGGCTGCCATTTTCAAAGCCAATTTATCTTCTCTTGATGAAGCATCTCTACCAATGGCCACCCCGACAAATTTGGCGTTATACAGCTGCTGGAATTCCTGTTCAACGTTCACCGTTTCCACCGAATTGCAGTTGACTTCGATTTGTTTGCCGCATCTTCCATCTGTACCACCATACAAAGTCCAACCGAATATAGTGCGTGCTGCATAGGGTGCTTTGCTACTACCCATTCTTTGATCCAGGACCCAGTGCACCTCCGGTACATCACAGCCGATCGACAGATCAATTTCGTTATTCTGCCACTTCTCGATCGATACCCCGTCAAGATGCGGCCACTGAGTCAGAATCGATTGCACTGACTGAAGTGCTCTCATCAGCAGATCTCATACGGTGAATGCTTCAACGTTTTCTGCTCTGATGTTGTTGCCCAAAGAAACGAGTTGTAGGTGCAGTTTGGTCGATTGGATGATCTGGGTGCCACTCACTGTGCTCTCTGCCAACGAAGATTGATTCCCTCTGGCCCCACAACTCTCTGCGAACTCCTTCCTTATCAGAGTGGTATCCGAGCCACTTTCTGCGAAGACCAAGTCTCTGGTCACCCCGGCTGGGTTTCTACGCTGACTGCTTTTACTCCCAGGCGAATGGACTTGTTAGTAGAGCGAGACACTGAGCAGACCGCATTTGGCTTCGGGATTCCTACGGCATTTAATTTCTTGGGTTTGTGCAGCGGGTAATGGTGTTTCCCATGGCATCCATCCTGACTACAATTGGTTTTCATTCAGCACGCTGCTGCTCGATGTGAACCGTTGAGACAAACGAAACGCGCGCCCAGCCTCTTAGCCATTTCCCGTCGTTCGTCGACGTCTACGTTGCGGAAGCGAGGGCATTCCACTAGGCGATGAGGCGCCCCACAAACCTTACACACCGGCATGTTTTCACCTTCGCGGGATAGTGTGTGCGTGTTTGCCCATGGTTGGCCTCCACTTGAGTCCCTGGTCCAGCTTTGCGTCGTCGCAATCCTAGGTAACTTGCTCGTCTCGCGCACAAGTTGACCGAAACGACTGTTTGCTATTCGGACATGACAGTCTATAAACTGTATCAGGTCCTCAAACGTAGTTTCTCGCCCAAATCTACGGATACCCCAAGCCCCCTCAGCCCATCTACTCTGTAGTTCTGTGGGTAAACTGCGCACTATGGTCTCCAATGTGTGAAGTGCGTTCAGGTCCGATCGATAATCCAGGTGATTCAATGCGATAATGTGGTTCTGCATTTTTATCACCAGACTGATTAGAGAGATCGAGTCGCCTTTGGAACATCTTGCTTCCGATAGTGCATCATGGATTCAGTTCCGGGTGACCTTCAATGGTTGCCCAAACAGGTATTCCAAGATTTCACATTCTCGGGTGTATCCCTCTTCGGGAACCAGCATCGAGCACACGTCGGTCGCTTCCCTGGCTCCACCGCGACAGTATTGTAGCAGATACAGGAATCTCCGTCCTGGATCAGATACTCTCCTTTCTACAAAGTTCTCGTATTGTTTAAAAACCTTGCAGCACTGTTCTGCGCTCCCGTCAAAGGGGGACCATTCCACTTTGGTAAGTCCATAACGTGTGCTACACTGGCACAAGTCGGCTTCAATCGTTCCACGGGATTGCTAGGGCCGAATGGCCGCACGTTCCGTGGTCTCCAAGACCACTTATCGCTCCCGCCTTCAGAGTTGTTCTTTCTTAGCCGATTCGGCTTTTTCCCTACCCGGCCTAAACTGGGTTTTTAATTCTCCTATTCTTGGTCTATAGATTCCATCAATTTTTAATTCTATATCATTGACTGAAGTACATATAATCGCACTGAGTGGACTAGCAGACCTAGCAATATCTAAGTAATCGGTATCACCCAAAAATACCCCAAGCACTTGCCGGGTTATTCCCTGTCCAGATTCCGTTTGTTTTTGTCCTCTTCTTGGCATTTCTGATTGATTTCCTCGTGGAGATTCCAAGTTGAGTGCTTTTACGGTCACAACGTCCAGCAACGAGGAACAGAGTTCATCAAAGTTCACTGTCAGGTACCACCGTCACGGCAGTCCAAGTTCGAATCAAAAGCAAGCCACTTGATGTGAGCAAAATATAAATAAGTGTTGAAGCGTAGTGATTGGTGCATGCAACACTTGTTCGAGGGTCCATTGGATAAAGAGCATATTCTGAACAACACAAGCGTGTGACAACGGCTAGAAAGGATTTCTACACGTGTACGTCACAGAAACATGTCAAGCCTTGTGATAACCCAGCCGATCTGTGCTCCCGAGGTACAACCAACTACCGACGACTGGATACGTGGACGGGGGGAGCCGAAAAGTTTGCAAGTTCCTCAACAGGACTGGCCCGTGTACGAACTAAAACCTCCTCTGGAAATGGAACTGGAGACCGAAGGCACGGTGATGACGGCGTCAGCCGCCGAATCGACTTTCGTTTTGTCACGGTCGGCCAGGTTTTCCTCCTGGATGAAGACGTCGTGGTCATTAGTTTGTTTGGCCATGTTCAAGGGACATTTGCTAGTCACGAAAGGGATCCTTCCCTCCAACCGTGTACGAGTGGATCCGACAAGCCTAGATGGAATACAAGCCACAGAATACGAAATATCCTAGGTGATACAATGGGGGGGCTTTCATCTAAGAACTCGAGAGGGCGGAAGAAGCGGGACCAATCGACCAAAGAATATTATCTCCGAAAGGCAACTTAAAGTATTTAAACCCCAACTGAATATCTGATTACTACGGTTAGATAGTAGGCTGAACAACTCCCATCTGAGTTATGAGACGAAATATCCCATACTGCTACCGGCTCGACAATCAGTGATGGAAGTAATGATCAAAAGCATTCACGCCGTGGAGCGACATACCGAGGAAAGTCGCGTGACGAACGTCATCCGAAGGTGCCTCTGGTTACTGATAGAAAGAGCGACAGTGAAACGCGTAATCCAACTTTGTGCACATTGTAGGAGACGCAAAGCCACCGCAAGCAAACCATACATGGTTCCGCTTCCAGATTATAGAATGACTGCAGGTTGGAGGCTGTTCAGTGGCACCGGGCTGAAATATTTCGGGCCTTTATGGATCAGGTGTGGGAAGAGGTTAGAAAAATGATACGGATTTATCATGAAGTGCATGAAGTCAATTGCGGTACACTTAGAAGTTACGCATTCGATGAAACCGACTCCTTCCTCCGGACCTTCCAAAGCTTTATCAACCGAAGAGTCATACCAGTGAATATATACCCCGACAATGGGTCAAACCTCGTAAGCGCTCATTGGGAACTGCAGCTTTGGCACCAAAACATGAACAGGGACGAGCTGAAGAATCGAACAGTGGCTTATGGCATACGATGGCACCTAAATGCCTCACAGATTAGTCATCGCGGCGGCGTATGGTAGCATCTGTTCCGGTCTACCAGGCGGATATTGCTGTTGATCACTGAGCAACAGCAGCCCGACTACGAAACGTTCAGCGCCGTCAAGACCGAGGTCGAAAGAATTCTGAACAACCGCCCACTGGTTCCAGTAACCAATCGCGACCCCACCAACCTGGTGCTCACCCCGAACGACCTACTGAAGCTACGGTCGAAATTGGGTTTCCGATGACCGACCAACCTTCGTGGAAGCTAACTTCATGGATGGAAGCAGGCAAGTTATCCTGCCAGGGTTTTCTGGAGGAGATGGCCTCGGGAGTACATACTGGCTCTACAAGCTCCACAGAGGTGGCCGACAAAAGCCAGACCATTCAAGGTTGGGGGTGTAGTGATGATCGCAGACGGACACGCTCATTTCAGAGCCTGATCTTCGGGAGTTGTCATGGAAACTTCCAAAAGCTCTGACCAACTGATAAGAACTGTCAAGTTGAAGACCGCCAACAGAACGCTAATCCGTAAAGCACGCAGCATCAGCCTCCCCGACAGCGAGGAAGGAGAAGCCGATAACACGGAAACCCAGTAGACTATTCCTTACTCGTCCTTGAAGTAGTTAAGGGAACCTCCCGTGTGTGGGTGCATTTACGACATACCGAGGTACCGATTAATCATTCACCCTGACACATACACACTTACACGACACACGTTTATACTTCATGACCTCCATCAAACACGTTGCAGTGCTCACCGCTTTTCTTTGACATTACAGAACGTCTTTCACATACGTGTTAGCAGCTGTGATTCTATCGTGCACCCAGACACACACCAATCACACTTACATAGCACACGTCTATACTTCATGAACTCCATCAAAATACTCCGCAGGGCTGATTGTTCCTCGTTTATCACTGACATTATGGAAGATATCTCCCGTAAGTGACGGTTGTCACTATTTGCCACATACCGGGGTGCGAACTCATCCATGACACCCACGCGCACACACTCACACAGGCACACGCAGCAGAGGGCCAACGGCTCACCCGGGGACAGAGTCTACGTTTCTCGTTCATGCCCGCCATCGATTAGCAGTTTTCATGGACAATGCAGAGTAACATCGCGTCGGTGTGACCACCGGATCAAGTGCGATCTTCAGTAGAATGTTGACTACAAGGTAATGGGTACGCACACTGACAGCATGGTCTAGGTAGGTAGGAAGAATCAGTACCCTTATTCCGAACCTTGGACTCTGCTAAGATTCGGGAGGATTTTTGTCTGCGGTATAACTACCGGCCTTGGAAAATCCCCCCAGAAAGGCTGCAGCTCCAAGTTCCCCTCACACTACCCATTCGTATACACTACTTGCACGTTCTTATGCACCGTATGTTTCCATGAAAGAACGTTTTTTGTTCGCACCTAGCGTGCTGCTCTTTCATATCTTATTTTGGACCAGCGTGAAGCAAGTGCTCCTTCCTCGCAGGCCGCTATCCGGTTCTCGTTTTCTGAGTCCCAGCAATCGTCTAATTGGGGTTCGTATCTGTTTTATGTCATTGTTCATTTGATAATCTGTATAGTAGAATTTCGCGGATAATCGCTTTCTGATTTCGGGATCCGTTTGGAGTTGGGCTACGTATTGCCCAAAGGCGTCCCACAGTAGGCGCGCTACTGCAACAATACTAATCCGACACTTAGCGAACCGGCCCATTCTTCTCTGAAAACTATGACGGGTTGAACTCAAGTATGGCCCTTTGGCCACGAAATCCTCGCTATCTATCTGGTCATCCGTCACCACAGACACATCTTGGAGGGACGCGAAATCACGGACTGCACCAACAGGAAGCCGATCGTTCAAGCATTTCGTGCCACCGAGATACTCTCCCAGAGAGTCTAGACACCTGTATTACATCACCCAGTACATCAGCGATGCGCGTCACATCCCAAGTTCCGATGATCCTATCTCGGAAGCGCCATCTCGCATCCACAATCTGGACCTTAGCACACCCGGCCCGATCAAACTGGAGGATATCGCATCCGCTCAAGCAGACGGACCCGAGGTACAGCAGCTCCGTGGCAGCTCATCGCTAAGCCTCCAGTCCGTTCCCATTCCTTCACCTGAAGGTTACGTATTGTGTGGAACGTCCAAGGGCCACACGGGGGCAGCAGAATCGTCAGCTTTTGGGTGGCAGGTGTTCGAAACCCTACACTGTTTGTCCCACCCGGGTACGAAGGCTTCCACCAAACTTGACGGCGACCGTTGTGTTTGGCATAACATGAACAGTGATGCCACTGCATGGGCCCGTGCCTGTATTCAGTGTCGACATATGAAAGTGCATGAGCACACAAAAGTCAATTATCACAATTTCCAGCAGTCGACTTGAGTTTCCAACACGTGCGCGTTGACCTAGCAGGGCCGTAGCTTCCTTCGATGGTCAGCATACATTTCTTGTGTAGACGGCTTCACCAGATGACCGTTAGCTGTATCTTTTTACGATGCAGCCAGCGAAGCAGTCACCCAGGCTTTCTTAGAATAATGGGTGGCAGCATTTGGTTGTGCGGTCGTGGTTACCACAGACGAGCATTTCGAGGGAGCCTTCAGTAGTCATCTACAGTGTCTAGGCACCCGTCGCATTCATACCAGTGCCTACTACCCGCAGGCATACAAAATGGTGGAAAGCCTCATCGGCAACTCAAGGCAGCCTTAGCACCTCACGAAAACTCAGGCTGGCGGTAATCATTAAGGCTAGTACCTTTAGGTAGCCGCAATGCTCTTAAGGCCGATCTACAAACAGCAATGACCAAACTCATACCTGATTTGCACGCTTCGACTTCCTGGTGAAATGGTAGCCCCAAGGTACGTCGTCACTTCTTACTAGGCCGGATTATGCCGCCGGGTTAACCCGCCAGATGCGCAAACTACTCTCTCCCGCGGCTCGCGAACAAAACACGACGGTTTATGTGCACCCATGCCACCAAGACTGTAAGCACACTTTCCTTCGGACAGAGGCACGCCATCCCCTACAAACTGACTACTCCGGCCCTCACGAGCTCAAAAGCTCCCTATAGAAAACATTAGTCATCAACCACAAGAGCAGAAATGATAAGGCTACCATGGATCGAATTAAACCAGCTTTTCTGGCCTAATCCACTCCGTCAGATTTCACCCCGTCGAATACCTCTGGACCAGCTCCCACTTCTTCGGCGTCCCATACGCCGGCTGTATCAACGCCGGTGACCCAGTTGCCTGGCCGTCCAGACACTGACCTCAACACACAGCCACCTCCATTGACTTCCAGTCGCGGGCGGGTGGTCAAGAAACCGGTTGATCTCGCGGATACGGTATACTGGATCCCAAGAGTTAAAAAATATCTGAAAAAAAGGGAAAATAAAGTAAAGATTTTTACCCATTGTTGTGGCCATCCTTTTGAGGTCTGAACCCGTAAACGGTTTCAAAGTCTCGAAGAACGGCAACATTTTTTTATTCCACTGTCATTACCACAAGCGACACGCTCGGTCGCCCGCTCGACTCCTAAATCGAGGCCATTCTTGCGGGCGGTCTTCTAGGTGAGGGCCTTCATAGTGATCAGCCGATCACACCCTGCCTATCACCTGGTTGACTGTATATTTCGCACAAGCGGCATCCACATGCGCTACTTCCGACACGCTCCCTCGGTACGCGCCAGCGTGCGGTCTCTGCCCCCAGGCCCCGTGAGAATAAGTGCGGTTGACACTTCACGGTCTTTTCTCGTTGACTTCCTCGACAAACGTGATCGAAGAAGCTGAGACAGTGTGCCCTCCAGTAATGGCAGTTCTTTGGGAACAAAGCAGCGTGGTGAAAAAGCTCGTTTTCAGTTATTCGTACTCAGATCAATAGGTAACATTATATGTCTCAAAACAAGGAAGGGAAATGATCATCCGGGGTAAGCAATCAAGACTTGTCAGGTGTCGCACCTTAGCCACAACCGAAGCCGTAAGAATTTGACTCTACAATCCTCCCTTTTTTGCTTAGGAACACTCACTCAAACTTCCACGGCCTACTTCTTGTTCACGAACAAGTTTGCCACCACTAGGATATTCTTCACTGTGGTCATTTTCACATGCACACACACGAGCACAGACAGATTTGGATGATCAGTCCCTTTTTTGTTTTGAGTCATTTTTAATGTTATATATTGAAATGAGTAAGAATAAGTGAAAACGAGCTTTTTCACCGCGCTGTTTCATTCTCAATGTGTTCCGCGGGATTTTTTGTGCATTTGAGATGGCAGTTCTATTCCGAAATTTCTAGCCTAACCTTTCACAGAAGCTCCCAAGAAGAAGAGACGATTCTTCATACTATCGAAGCACCTGGAGACGAGATGGCTGACTAGTGCAAGAAAATGGACCATCTGGAAGACTTCTGCCAAGCGCTGGAAGCTGAACTAAAGGAGCTGACCAGCTAATGGACGTTTTCGCAGTCAGCTGCTATAGTCCTGGAATAGTCCTCAAAAGGCACCCGGAAGATTGATCCTCACTGGTAAAAATACAAAGAACTGTACGTTCACTAACTCCTAAAGCAAACCCTGATCCTTCAGGTTATCTAATGGTGGTGAATTTGTTTTATCTTCTCAAAGTGGCAAATTCAGTCGTGAATGACAACACCAGATTTTTGAAAGAATTTAGGTCGATTTATATGTATTAATAATGCCTTCTCGAAAACGAAAGGCTAGTTCCACCAATGGACCAGAAGAGGTAGCGTTAGAAAATAATTATTTAAATAATTTTAAAACAGCCACAGGAGTACTTCGAACGTCTGTGGCCACTGAAAAGATACGACGACATTATTAAGGTATGTAACCTTTCGTCATGCTAATGGTTTTTCAGAGGCTCCCAACACCCACATTCAGTTGTAGTTCAACGAAAACTCTACCAGCACTGCCACCAGTAGTAAAACCAGAGGCGCCTTCATCTCTCTATGTGGTCCGTGTTCTTTATCTACATGTGAACTTTCATTAACATTTACTTAGATGGTATCAAGGAATGCAAAGCATCCGCCGCTCATGAATCCGTTCACGCTAACAAAAGCCTCTCCTTTCAAAGAGCAAAAGCATTGGCGGCCGCCTAGTCAATCTATTGGAAACAACTTTTCACCAGCGGCAGTGGACATTCAACTGGATATGTTAGCCCGTTTTAACAATATCGGACAGACTCCAAGAGGTAAAGAGATTTGTAAAGACGAGCCAGGCGAAGGGTAAGTTCGATTTTTCTCATTGAAAATTGGACAAAAAGGATTCCAAGAACTACATAATTCGTTACTCTTTTGGCAACGTTAACTGCTATTATACACCGAATTTGGGACCAGCAATAGTGTCAACACCATAGAAACAAAGAGGATACTGTAGCTCATGGTTCCTTTGTCTCCTGCTCTGGACTCGGTAGTACACAGTTTTTGACTAATAAGGTGACCTGGTTGTCTACCAGCGAAGACCCAACACATACCCTCACAAGACCAGACAGGCATTTACGGCTGCTTCGACGAAGGCAACCTTAAAAATTTCGGAAGATTTTTCGGTATCTCCGGGGTTGAAGATTTCTCTATGTGCATTGTACAACATTTGTGTCATTGGTTCCGGCTCTAGGCCGTAAGCATTTTTGTTTCTAATCAAAGACAATCCTTATCCTTCGCGCCTTTAACTCGAAATTGCTGCAATGTAGCAACCAAAATCACAGCACTTTGATGTTAAGAGCTAAATGAACCGAACTAAACTGGAACTTACTGCGTGAGTCTGGAGGCACCAACTAGTTCCAGTGCGGATGGAGTATCTGATTTGAAACTGTTTAAAATTCACTTCACTCCTATCAATTTCTGGTCATTCAGTGGTCCGTTGGTACTTCCTTGGATCCTTTCTGTACCGAATTAGACGAGCAAATAAGAAGCACATGTCAGTTCACACTTGGCACTCATACTTTTGTCTTTACTCTTTCATTATCTACAATTACTTATTTTTAGATTTGCCTGCCGGCCCACTTCTTTGGCTATTTATTATTTTCCGGCTCATGAAGTTATACCTTGGTAGTACTAATGTGTAAAAGTAGTCAGTAGTATGATATCTACTTTTTTGCAGAAATTCGTTATTTCGTGGAATAACCACACGAAAACTTGAGTCCACCATTGAGGGATCGGCTGGGTCACATCTCAGGTTATCTTTAGGACACCTACTACCAAGGAAAAAACGAATTCCCACAAACATATATCCTTAGAGCCCCTTAAAGCAGTAAACTGAGAATGACCAGTTAGCATATACGCTGAGGTTATGTGTACCACTTATTAAAGAAGGTAGACCCTGGGCTTTAAGTATGGGTAATGCGCTCAAAATATAACAGAAAAGGGCCAGCCCCTCTCTTGTTTTATGATTCAGCTCTTTTACTTTTGTCCTTTCGTCGATCCTTACTGCCCGAAAATACAGTGGCCATGAAGAGCTGGTCAGTTAAAGCAAGAAGAATGATTGTTTTGTCAAATAAATAATTTGATGTAAAAACACCATAAAAGGAAGCCACTTGCCCAGATGGGTTGCATAAATTTGCACTGATGATTATTTCTAACGCAGATATTTCTGTTTGGTCTGTCCTACGTTTGTCTAAAGGTTGCTTTGGTTAGCTTTTCAACCAAGCAAGTCAGATTTATTACTTGACAACTTATAAGAGGTCTGAAGTCTTGTTTTAGTTGCCTGACCCTTGAGAAACACTTCAGGCTTACCTAAAGACTGCAAACATGGAAACAGTAGTTGATTGCACGCAGTCAACATATTTTTGGCATTCGTAAGCCTTTCTGTTTACACTGATGGCTCTTATATCTTAACCGTTCACAGCGTTTGTCCTTGATTTTCTGACGTATTTCCTTTTAGGCTGCATATTTTTGTAGGATATTAAATAGAATTAAAGAACTTTCGTAGCACATTACTGATGGGAGGGGTCCAACCTAATCAGAGCTTACACGCACAGATAGAAAAAGATAGCTCAACTCAATAATATTTCTCTTAGTAACAGCATTTTTCCATGAAGATCTGATGATAGACATTTTACACAGAACACCATGAAATTGCTATCCCTGGCAGTATTTGGGTTTTTTATCCTTTAATTATTTAAGTGGGTAAAAAATTTAAAACCATGCATAAGTTGATTACGAAAAGCGGTTAAAAGTAAAAATGCTCTCCACACTGTTCATCAGGCATATAAGCCGACCAATGTCGCCGGAACAACAGCTAGTCGAAATGAAAGCACTCGAAGCAGAACGTCAGGCTACAAGGGGCAGACCTTCTGAAAGGGACCTCGAAGTGAGTTTAAATCCGCATTTTTCGCAGCAAAGGCGCCAAATGGTTGTATATATATATATATATATATATATATATATATATATATATATATATATATATATATATATATATATATTTGCCACTGTAAAATGTGCAACGGTAGTCCAATCAGAAATACTGTTTCTTAGACTCCAAGAATTACTGTTTTTAATTCATTTTTTGCCCCAGTGGAAAACCTACACATCTATTTATTGATTTTTTCTTGAACCTCTTGGCATCTTAACTTGATAAACCTTAAATTCGAAAGAAATATTACCCTCCTAAAAATTTCTAGAGTACTTAACGGCGTTTCTAAAACTATTTTCGTTGCAGGATACAGATTCTCCCGGCAATTAGAACAACCAAATTCTAGTGAAGTTTACAAGAATGTAAAATTACAAAATCTGGTTAACTATATTACAGTTTCTTTCAAAGAGTTTAGATTTGGATGGATGTAAATAGGATATACTCAGCTTCCTATTCTAGGTATACAAGGTCCACGGAATAAACACATGGCCACTTGATATTCTAGCTATCGGCTGAAAATGACCCACTGCCATGTTACTGGTCAGCTCTTCATGAAGTTTTTGTCCGTACATAGATTATGACACAGCATTTCATTGATTTGCTTTCTCATTGAAAATAACAAGAAACTGTTGCAGTTGACACAAAGCAAGTGGTAGTTTGGATCATTTTAAATATCATACAAGCCGTTGGAGCGGCAGTGACAGGCCCCAGCATTTCGCATGGAAGGATGGACATTTTTGGAAAACTGAGGTAAAGGACAGCAGATCAATAGGTTATAAGTGAGGGGGTATAAAGTTTCATCAGCCCAATAAAATGCTAACTTCTCACTCCAGTGTCGAAGTAGGAAATTACTTTACGATTTCAAAAAGATTTTTCAAAGCGCTAATAGATGGTAACCTTGCCGAATTTCCCTAAAGAACCTCCTGTTAATCTTGTAAATATGGTGGTTAGATATTTCTATAAGTTCACTGAGTTTTTGGCTACGGGGCATGCTGCTTTATTGAGTTGTTGCTTGAATGTAGATCAAAACGCATAAATTTGACTCTTGTTGTATCTTAGTAACTAAGTTTATCGGGCAAAACTAGCAAATGATGAGGAAGTCTTCTTACAACGGTATGCTCATCTTCTGTAATCTGACCAGTGAGGGAATTTAGGAGACTAGACAGTGACAGTCAGACCTGCTTAGCGGCTTTCTACCAAGATCGCGAGAGCTGGGTTCAGGCTTACGGCAATGTTTTACTTCTGTTTGCCACGAAAAGTGGTGTTCATTGGAGTTGTCCCTTCTGTCCCATTCTGTTCAACTTTGTGACTGGTGTGACTCTAGAGACCGAGGCATTTTCTTATAGATAAGTTATTACAGTTATCCTTCTGGGTGTAAATGTCAGAACCTAAATATTCAAGTAAAGTAGTTCGTCTAAGGGAAGGTCCGGGCAAGTTGCAAGCTTTCCTAATCAGCCTGACTGACTGCGTAGCGATATCTAGTACGCGTTTTGCTCCCTTAGAGCGAAAGATTCTATTGCAAGGTTGAGTTAGTTTAACATAAAACCTTCTGGTACATATGAGTAGGCCATGGACCAAGTAGATGAGTGCTGTTTTCTAGGCAGCTGCTCTTCACATAGAGGTCGGATACCGGATAAAGAGCTTTGCTTATAAAGAAGACACTTCAAAGTTTACGAAATATCAGCGTAATATCTGCTCATATATTATGAACCGAGTGTCTCCTGCAGCAGTGAGTTTGTTTATTCCCCGTGATTCAAAGCCTTGGCTACTGTGAATGAGAATATTAGAAGGTTACTGTTATTTGGAAACAGATATCTCTGTGTCTTTTTGAAGCCGACGAAAACATCACACGGCAAATTCTGGGGTTTTTCTGAGAGTCTTAGTTACCAGAATCAAATCATCGAATAATACACTCGTGCCCACCCGGCTAAGTTGTTTAGAGCAAACTTCGTTCAGGCCCTTGGATGGGATTCCTCGGCCAGTAATTGCTGAGATAAAAAAGGGCGGCCACTGCATGAAATGAATGAAGAATGTGAAAAACATGACCAGTGGACCTGGTCATATAGGGGGTATTAGTCCTCTCGGGTCGGGAAAAAGTAACCCTCCCAATTAATGGTTAGATAAGTTGGAGTGTATTGCTCGAGGATCCAATCAGTGGCGCTTTTCTATCCACGAACCTCCTCCATTTATTTTATAATAATATTTTTAGTTCACCTACAGATCTTTATGTGCCCTTGTTTCTTCTTCTCTTGTTTTGTTTGAAGTCGTTCCTGAGAGATAATAACCAAGACTATCAAACCCCTGTACGGTTTACAGTTATCCATAATTAACTGAACGGATTTATCTCGTTTTTGGCAAATAAACACAATTCGGTGATGTTCAATCCAAATCTTCTGCTGCTTTATCCTAAAATTGTCCTTACATCAAGCTAGGTTATGCTATCTGTTCAGAGTGAGATACCTGATTCCATCAACCTGAAGCACGTTAACTGTTTGTATGATTGCCTTACAAAATTGTTTTGTTATTCTTTCTTTAAGGTCCGATTTACTTCACTTGTAACTTGAAAGTGCTATAATTTTTCCGTCCGCACTGGTGCTGGGCTATTAGTCAAACGAACAGAAGCTTAGTGAATCTGATTTGAAGTAAAATTACACGATGGACTTTTTCTGTTGTCTACTATATTGTTCGTTCTAAGAGAGAATGGTTAATGGGAGGCTGGTTCGTTTTTCTTAGTAGTATGTAACATTAGCATTGCGCAATAAAGAGCTGCCGCTTATATGTGAGAAGAAAACGTTATATCAATACATGTCTTCATGGCTTTCTTCCCTTTTAGAGGTATTATTATTATATTGACAAGGGTATCTCGGATGACATGATAGCTCCACCGCCAGACCAACTATGGAAAAAACTGGAAGAATATACACCAAAGAAGTTAGTCGTAGCTTGGCCGTATCTTGCCGAAGAGTTGCGTGAGGAGATAAGGCATGATTTTGATCATGCCTTAAGGAAATCTATTGGTGAGTCTATGTGTTTTTATATTGAATGGTAATCCGATTTGACTTAGATTGTGTAAAACCCGGAAAGGAAGAGTTACAGTTCTTCACCGAATCTAGTTACAATAAAATATAATGAAAATAAAAATAGAAATAGAAAATCCTAAGAGACTATGTGCAGGAACACTAAACTTAAAGGATATCATGAATGAGCTTGAAAAACAAATACTCTGACCAAATTATAATTGATACATTCTGTAACGTTAAGTATACTTTTACTTGCAGAATACAAGCTAGCTCATCTAACTAGCCAAAAAATTAAGTTTCTGAAGTACAATTGCAAGCTCTTATCGGCAGTGGTTTTGTGCTAACATATGACTTGATGGTCAATAGAAAGACATAAGGGAAACTGTTTTTGTTTTTTTCTAAGGACGTGACCAAATAAAAGAGCATCAATGCTTTTGGGGCTACCTGCTTTTGTTATGGGCCAAAGAGCCGACATCCGGATCGCACTGAGGGTGACTTCCGGGGCAAATGGTTTTCGGAGTAGCTGAAGGGTCATAGTCGGTCGCTTCTGAGAACAAAGCGATTTGGCACTCTTTTCATTACGGCATAGGCTTTGGCTAACAGGTGTATGTGAGCCACCTTTGGTACGCCCATGGGTACATTGTGGACTATTTTTATTGAATTTTCATCGTCATGGTTCATTATGTCCGTAAGATGCGTCACAAATGCACTGGTATTGGCCTTTCTTATTCCCACACTCAGCAAGGCCAATTTGTAGTCACTGACTTCCTGCAAAGTTTCCCATATGGTTCTACTCAGACAGATTGACGATAACAAGAAAACAAACGAATAGGTCGGCAAAGCTGAGAAAAGGACAGATAACTTGTCCCTGAGATGCCCGCGAAATACTGAATGACTGGTCACGTAGGCACGTAGTAGGTAGGCAGGAAAATGCAAGCATTCATCATTTCTATCCGTTTTTCTGGAGGGAAGTTGAGTTTATAAATCTTTCCCTTTGCTGACTCATAAATGTAATCTTCTAGGTCTCGTTGATGTGTTTTTCTAAGTGAAGTTTTCATAATATTGGCTATTTGAATGGATTTATTTCAGATATTTCAATTTTTCGGTTACTGTCTGAACCCCTCATACGACTGGCGCCCTATCTTTGAAAGGGACAAACTAAGTTTCATATTCGTTCACGAGGCATGAAGGCGGCGAAATTGGTATGCTGGTCTACTCATTTTAAATTTCAATACGGGTATAGAATTGACTGGCCATAATAGCTGTCTTTCTTGAGAAGTCCATCACTAAAGTGAACAATGTTCCCTGCTCTCAATTTAACTATTGTCGAAGGCAAGCTTGCTTGCTATTTTTTGTCTTTTTATGCAAAGTACAGTAAAATTAACCAATGGATACATTTTTTAGTTCCGATCGTTTATCCCAAAGTAATTCGTTCGGTACACCACGCAGGGACTCGGGCATGATGCAAACATCCCAAAAGCGGAAAGAAGCTTTGTGGGGCGAAATGTGAACAATGATCACAAAAGAACTGGAATCCGCATTTCACTACTTCGTCTTCCGGTTTAGAATATAAAAGTGACTGATTTAACCCCGTTTGGCCCATTTTGCCTGAGGATACACTTCTCGCCTTAGCACAGCGGAAACAGATCTGTACGGCACTTGGGCTCTAATAGACTAAATATGACTCTGAGAGGACTGGTTGCGCAGCGCTATCTGTTATCATAACGGATCAAAGGCTTAGGTTTTCCACACTTGGAAATTAAGTTCAGAATACTGGTTAAGGAAGTGGCCTTTAGAAGTAATTAGAGAAATTTGGGACATTATCCACCCCCACCCTTCCTCATGGAGTATACAAGTCAACGCTACCGGTTGGTTCGAGACGCTGAAATAAGTCATCAATCCACGAATTTTACCAACATTATTGTCTTTATCAATGGAGTAAGGGTTCTAAGAGTACATGCGCGAATATTCAATCAAAAGGCTTATTCCTTGTGGTGTCAACACTGGCATCTCCTAATAGTCTCTGTGGGTGAACATCTTTTTTGTCCACACCGCCCTTGGTCGATTGTCGTCCACCTTTCTAATTACTGCTGAAAAAGGCAGTGTTTAACGGAGCACGATCTAGTACGTTTTGATGTACGGTCTCGTTGTTTTTTTGTTGGTGATGATGACGATGGTGTTGGTGTTGATGATAAGAATAATAATAGTGGTAGTAATAATAATGTCAAACTAGCACTTTGTTCCCATTCTTTGTATTCTTGTTTCCATCTCAAAGTTGATGGAAGCTTCTGAGTACACCATTATCTACGGTAGACAAACACTGCTGTGGGTGAGCACGAATACTACTACTGTCAGAAATATCATTAGAAGCATAAAAGAAGTACTCTGTAACAGACAAATATTGGCTTATTCTAGGATCGATTATTATATTCACCGCTGCAAGGGTTGTTACGGCTATCTGAATTTTCCCTGAAACTCGAAAAATTGCAAAGGTGAACCGCAAAACTACTTTTTTGTTTTCCTCATAGGGGTTTGGACTATATGGCAGCTGACTTATTGAAGACATAGAAATAAGCATCAGCTAATTGTGAATAGTAGCTTTCTTGTTAACAATCTCTGTAAAGCTAAATAGCAGAGAAATCTGTACGTAAATTGAGCCAGACTGGTTAGCCGTAGTATTTTTAATGTTATTATTAATAGTCCAGTCACTACTACTTCCATTATTATTCTAATTTAAACGACAATCTCACTCACCGTTGTCATAATGATCACGACCAGCACCAGAAGGTGAGAGTCAGTTTGAAACATGCTGTCACTCAGTCGTACTCCATATCAATAATCATGACCTACACGTTGCTTTTCAGTGGACTACATTTTGCTGGATCCCGAAGAACGAAAACGTCTGTTCATCGAATGGACGCCGGTGCCACATCCAAGTTACGTGGTTAGGGCTCCGGTCCCGTGGAATGCGAAACGCCGCAAAGCTTTTGAATTTTGTCAACAAAGTCTCTTTGCTCCATGCGCTCTCACGTTGGCCATTCAGCATATTTGGTGCACAGAGTAAGATGCCTTATTATGATTTTTTTCTGATGAGCGTCCTTTTCAAGCACTTGGTCTGCCCGAAATTACATATGGCATGTGTGATTAGTAGCACTTTAAAGGTCATATCAGAAAATGAAACATACATTTTCGTGTGTATTAACTAGCATTGCATTTTACGGTTTCGTGAAAGGGTTCTTTGCAACACAACTCCAAGTTTAAAACAATACCAACATAAATTTGATTTTGGTGGAGTAAAAATCAGGATTAAAATTCATGGGTCCGTTTCAAAGAGCCTACGCAGTTCTACCGGTTCTTTTGGACACGGCAATGGCTGTAGGCTTCTTCGAAGTGACACTGGCCTGGTCACAACACAGTTGGATCACCGATTAAAGGTCTATCGTTTCCTCGTAGGACATTCCCCTAGTCTTTGGCCTTTAGTTGACGCCCAAATGTTACTTTTGACCTCGAGTAGCTGCTTATTAGAGTAATGACTATACTTTGATGAGCCGCACTACCTGCAGGTGGAAGCAGGTAGACAGCAGCAGAAGGTTTCAAGTCTCAGGAAGACAATGGTATCCAGTACAAGATTTCAGTTACAATAAAAGAGAAGGAAGGCATTCATGTCATCATGTCATCATCCAAAGACCATAATCGTGATACAGTCAACGAGTCACGGAGGAAATTAACCTCTATCGGATGAAAACTACCTGATTACGTAGAATACCAGCGTTAAGATCACCGTTAAAAAGGAACATCGAGAGAGTCAAATCAGTCTATTATGGCTACACTACTACTACTACTACTACTATTACTACTACTATTACTATTACTGTTAATGTTACGACGACGACTACCGGTTCTACCGCAGTGTAATAGACAAATAAAGAATACCGAAGCTAACAGCATCCAAGATGGGGATTCTTACAGGCTTCATCTGTAGCCCTCATTTTACTTTGTCGAATTGATTCTTGTTTTAAGACTAATGTTTAATTATATAATATAATGAAACACTACATTTCTAAGTGCAAGGTGATCGCGAACTTTATTGAGGCAGAAAAAAATAAATCTGGCAATCAAGGTATTTTAAAACTTCTCATTCTTGTGTGGTGCCCAAATATCGGCTTGATACGCCAGCGGTCCCATTCTGCGACGAAACCAGATCCACGACTAACGAAATCGGATAAGTAGCATGTTTGTTAGTGTTATCAAAGGAGCCATTCTAGTTTTAGAAGGCGCCTCCTAGAGATTGGCACGTCGAGGAATCAATCGCTCTTTGAAAAGTTGAGACAACCATATCAGGCACAGTACTGCGTTGACTGACGTTGAATCAATAAAGGGAATCTCTCAAAGCTCAGTGACACAGTCACGGTCTTACACGTCCAACTGAGGCTCAACTTACACGCCTGTGATTAAATCACGTCTCTATGGACTGAAAATAAGCAATAGCTCACTCTGTGTTTTGAGAATTTTTGTTCGTTTCTCCACATAAATTCAAAAGCGTCATTGGTTCCGACACGGCAGCTAAACGTTTTCCCTTGGAAGTAAACAGAGACCTCCAGTATGGACGAGGTACGGTGTTTCAGTGAAGATTATATCTTTCCAGAGTAATCCTAGTACCCATTTGTTCAACAGCCTCAGCTGTACTGCGCCAAAATACAATACAACACCACTTTTATAAGAACGAGTTACAGAAGTGTTGGATTCAATGCTTGTTTTGCATATACCTGGTCTTCTAATAGTGGTATTCATTGTTAGATAGTTTAAGTGGAATCTGTTACCACTGATTGTGATCCTTGTAATTTCTTATTCTTTTCCTTCATATCACTGACAGACCATTATTAATCCAAGGTTTGAACTCCTCATTCTCACTTGTATCCGGGTTAGTGGGTTAAACCTATAGGAAATAGATGCAACCGTTTAAATATCATTGCACACAAGCACACACAGTTAGAGTCATTGGTAGAGGAGTTCAACCAAGCCTACAATACTGCTGATTTCACATCGGAAGTATCCGGACCAAGCATTTTCCAATTTCTAGATATGTGTCTCATAAGAGTGTCTCATAGCAAAATACTGCATCGTATATATTTCAAACCAAATGGACAAACCGATGCACTAACCCTGCTAGCGTTGTACCTCTGGTACGTAGACGAAACCTGATTTTCTCCCTCGCGGCCCTCGTATGAATTAGTTGCTCGGTAGGGACGGTGAATGGAGAATTAGATAAGTCGAAGCGGACACTTCTGCAAAACAAATATTCCGAATGCTTCACTCAGGAACAGATATCGGAGGTACTAGCGAGACAGGCATTAATTGACATTAGGAAGAAAGAACTGTGCACTCAGTTCCCTTTCAAAGGAGATGGGAAAAGCAAGTTGCTGGTGAGACTCCTGAAAAAGGCAATCGTTAGCACAAGTCCCGTTGACACATTACATTTCCGGCTCACCAGTCAGTTGCTGGCCTCAATGAATCCTAAAGACAAGTTACCTCTCCTTACATATTCCATGCTAACCTATTCATTTGTTTTGCTCATTTTCGAAGAGCTATGCAGGTAGGACAACGAGAGAAATATCACAAAATATCAAAAGACCTAAATTGGTTTCGCTGATGATACAAAACAAAAAGCCATTTGCAGAGGCAAGAAGTCACGTAATTTTGAGTGCACACAAAACATTCCACAGAATCCTTACGAAAGTAACGAAAGCCGCAAGAAAACAACATTTATCAATGGCAGGGTTTGTAGAAATCAGGTTATTCAATCCGTCATTCCATTTTCAAAAGCTTTTGGTGAAACACTCCAGCAGCCCTGGCTCCGATCCGAAACCGGCCTTGGAGCTCTTTATGACCTTTTAGTGATAACCAGAAATGGACGACCCCCGAAACTCGTCCTTTTTCGTTGGCCTTCTCCTAACCACGACACAACAACAACTGCCCTCCTGTCTTTTTATCTGGCTAAACATTACCAATTTTCTTGACTACCCAGTCACGATTCACACAAAAACGCTATTCGTAATTTATGCGTTTCTAACCGCCAAGTGTAGCTGTATTTGTCTCCGGGATGCTGTTACCGGAGATGGGCTTGTTCGCTGTTCGTGTTTCCTCTATGTGATCCAATAGGCAAGTAAGGAAGAAGAGTGAAGATTCTTTGCATTACAAAAACACTCAATATGGCCATTGAGAGATGCCCAAATCGATAACTGCTAACTGTTAAAGTCAGCAATAAAGGAAGACAGACTTGAGATAAAATGAGTTTTCTGGTTGTTGGACTATCTTTGGATCTTCGGAAGTAGCTACATCGTCCTTGAAATCGTACTCCCGTGGCGGCAAATTACCGCGACCAGGTGGAACAGGAAAAGTTTTATGTGATTAAGCGCACTAGTAGTGACTGTTAACGGTTTTTTTGTTACCACTATGGTTCTGTTAAAAAAAACAATCTAAATATCTCTATCGACTCTTTTTATGGATGGAAAAGACAACGGGCCCTGCCATTTTTGCTTTAAAGCAACCTAACACTATGATTATAACTTGAATTCTTGAGTGTTTGTCCTTTAAGGCGATCGCAAATGCTTCGCAATCGGCATCAACTTCTGCCTACTAGGAAGCACATTTTTTGCGTCTGCGACTGATGTTAAGTTGGGATTGAAAGCCCAGCAGCCACGATTCTACCACAATCCATACAACGTATGTATTAAGATGACCTCAAAGAAGAAATCCTACCTTTTAATCAGGACACTGAGAGTGAGCTTTATAATAATAATTTTTTTATTTCTGGAGAAATAACCATGTTAGGTTATTTCTTTGGAACTACAAAGATCATCTCTCCATGTTCTGATAATCTGGCTGAGAAGAGCTTGGGATTTCACCCCACCAAATTTCTCGTGAGATAATGCGAACTAATACGCGTTTTGTTACCCGCAGTTAATTATTTTTTAAATGTTCTCAGGATTGACAGACATTTAATTTAGTGAGAGGTTTATCCAGTTTTATGACGGTTTAAAAGAATCCACCAACACTGTGAATCCCAGCACCAGGTACGATTCCAACTCGGCCCTCTAGTCACGGTGATTTCGCTTATTTTTGTTTCAAGAAGAAATAAGAAAAACTTATTCCTTCTAGGAGTATAATTTACTTACAAAATGAACAATGAGACCTGCATTCATACTGAGATAAATCAGTAAGGAAAAATCATAAGGAATTTATTAGTTTATCTATCTATCTATCTATCTACCTATCTATCCGTGATCTATCTATCTATCCATCCATCTATCTTTCTATCTACCTATCAGTCTATCTGTCTATGTCCATGTATATCTATCTATATATTCACTCATCCTCCTATTTTTCAATGCCATAATAACGTTACATCCACCGAGCATAAAGTTTTCTGCCATGTTATTCCCTCCATTTCCCACTCCTCATCCTGCCGATTAGATTTTCACAGCTGCGTTTTGTGCAAGTAGAAAAACTGCGAGAACTGTCCGAACCAGTTGAACCATCCGCGTTTGAGAATTTGATCACTACTCAGTGTAGTCAAACAAGGGAATTACTTCGCACCAAGTAAGCCGACAACTAAACTGACTTTATTTTCCTAAAGGATGAATAAATATCCAATAATGTTGCTCACCGTATCAGTTGAAATCCGTGAATGTTTTGTACGTCTATTTTCTCATCGTCACCGAAATCGACTCCCGAGGCAGAAATATTTCCTTTGGAGGGAGCCTACCATAGAGGTTAATCGCCTTACAGACGACCAGTTATTGACGTACAAACCCGGTACCTGACTAACAGTATAACACGTAGTGTTGATTTAAATCAGACCGCTGAGATTCATACCGGAAACCACAATGGATGACATGACTGACGCAGACTCCCGTAACATCTGAGTCCGAGTTCGGGCGCCAGTGGAAACTCGTCGGATAAGCACTGGGACTGACAGGATTCCTCGTGTATGAGAATGAAATGTCTGATAAATTTCCGACAATAATTTAAGTCTTGTCACCGCAAGGAGAATCATTGTACCACCAACTTAAATCTGTGATCTATGCTACCGGTTTTGGTTCTTCGTATCAAGGTGATAAGTGTACTGTATTATCAACCAGTAATATTTATATCTGTACAGTGCCCTTAATAATAGTGGCAGTAGTTACTCACATCAGCCTTAGCCTTGTTCCTACCTGGTATAACAGTTCAAGTCCACTCAAAGAGACGCATAAAAGGTGGGTCCATAACAAAATATACTTACTGTAGTTACTGTTATTATTATTACCGCAGCCAAAATATCCATTTCATTCAAGGAGATTTTCACCTACTCTTCGTTTTATTATCCAACCAGGCTACCCACTCATCAGTCCATTTTTGTTGACTCATTAAAAATGAATACTTATCCAGTGACCACCTCTCTTTGGACACTCTCCTTGCACTTTGAAGCGTTTACGGATAACCGAAAAATATATGGAAATGCCTACCAAGAAGGCTTGACAGAAAATCGAATGAAAATCACATCCTTTTATATTTATTTAAGTCCTGATTGTCACATTTGTATTCAAAGGAAATGTTTTTTTATTTGTTTAAGCTTTCTGTAGACAGTTATCATTTCTGGTTGGAACATCTCTTACGCAAAGATCATGTAGGGAGCAGAGTCTCAAGTGTGCAAGATAAATTCTTAGATTAAACATTAATTCTCACTAGACTAAGGTGGTTGGAGCATTTTTCTCGAGTGTCCCCGGACAGACCTCCTCGGCTTTCTGTGTTCACTGAGACTGGTATTGATTGGAAGCTGACAGGGAGGAAATACTTGAAGAACCCGTTCATCGAAGTTCAACATTTAGGACATTTTAGGCTTCCTGAGTGAGGTTCATGCGGTCCACCCAATCTGTGCTTGAAGACATTGGAGGTTACGGCTAGTTGTTTCAACCAGAGGGGCTTGTTTATTCGCCTTCTAACCAACTCTACTTAGTTTCCGCATACTCTTGATTGTTTCACTTTTCGAGCTAGGTTGCTGCTAAGTAATAGCATCAAGAACAGCCATATTGGATGCTTGATTGTTGGTTGTTCGAAATAAACCGAACAGTAGCTACGGGACCAAGGCTCATCTCTTCATTACCTCTATCGTGAACCATGGTGCATAAAAGAAACATTACTTTTCGATATAAAGGTTATAATAAGGCGATTTTTACATGCTTCCTTAGTTGGATTCGAATTTCCCGATGAATCGAATGAGATGTTAGTCACAATTCCAAAGTGGAATTCTGGCAAAATTCGGTTCTCCTTAGTGAAACAAATATTGTTTTTTGCATTTTGAGTTTGACTACTCACAGGTGATATCATCTATACACTGCTTTTCTGACGTATTTGTAGCTGGATTCCAAAATGTGCACGAGCGTTTATTGACCTGCGACATACTTGGACACATCTCCTTCCACAAAAGTCATCTGACAGTATCGAAGCGGTTCGTGCATTTTTCGCATGCATAGCTGCATTGATGTCGAAACAGTTAAGGAGTATAGTAGACCAGTCATTGAAAGATCTGCTGGAATTACTGCAGGAACATAATGTAAGTGAGTCCTTGTAAACAGAAGTTCCTCCGGTATCAGTCACCCGATGATGACACGTAAAATGCTGCCATCCATTATTTCTATTATTTCACAATATTTATAGGTGCATGGTCACTAACTGCTGAAAGGTGTCTGGAACATGCACACGACTTGAGCTAAGTTAAAAAGAAAACCTTGATGATACCTTTGCTATCACCAATGTCTAAAAACCTAAGATTCTCTTATATCATTGCTCTCTACGTTATCGATGAAATGTCGTTCAGTTGTCCACTGAAGCTGCACTATCCACCGACACTTCTTCAGCCAGTTAGCGTGAAGCTACTTTAACCGATGGACGTAGCGGACCGAGCGCACTTTCTACCCTCTTAGTCAATGAACAACAAGAAATGGATGTGACGGCGACCAACTGGCATTCCCTCTCGCTGGTAAACGTACCCCCCACGACCTCTATGATGGTTGCCCAACTATTAGCATGGACCAAACAAGAGTTTACTGCGGATACTGTTTTCTTACCCCTGCGAACAGAATTTACCACAATTCTAAACTGAAATGAACCCACGTAATTGAATGAAAAGGGAACAAAAGTAGAGGGAATTTAATGATAGTTAATTGCACTAAAAACTTTCATTTGTAGGGAGGTCAGTACGCATCAGTATCCACGATGAAATCTGGTTCATCCTCAACCTATCAATGAAAAGTGTTTGTAACTAACACAACATAGGCGACTTACGTTATTTGAATAACGTGTGAGGCTAGGGCTGGGAGATATGTTTTCCCTTCATGTCATGTTTGTATGCAAACAGCTGAAGCCATGTTCGAGCTTACGGCGATCGTTCCCTCGAGTACACCACGGAGAGTGGTATTCGTTAGGGTTGCCTTCTTTCATCCTCCTTTTTCAGTTTTGTAGTTGAATAGATTCTTGAGATAGCCCTATCCACGTGTGAGAATAGTGGCGTCGATCCTTGCTCAGACAGTAAACTGTCGGACTTGGAATATGCGGCTGACATTGTTCTTCTGAGCGATGACCCAGGTAAGTTGCAAGCTCTTTCAGATAGCCTAAGCAACAGTGTAGCAATGTTTGGGATGTGTTTTGCACCTTCGAAGTGTAAAATGCTGCTGCAGGACTGGGTTGGATCAACATTAAAACTCTCCTTGGCAGGGGAAACCCTAGCTGAAGTAGATAAATTTTGTTACCTGGGCAGTTACATCTCACCAGATGAAGAGAAATCGGATAAAGTGTCATCGCATATACGGAGGGTTTGGCTTTTGCCAATCTCCATCATCTGTGACTTCGGCTTGACATCCGGTTGTCTGTTAAGGGTAGAGCGTACACTGCGGTGATTAGGTCGGTTCTTTCATATGGTTCGGAAACATGGCCGTTAAGGGTAGAAGATAGGCGAATAAAATCGCTTTTCGAGCATCGATGCCTCCGTAACTTTGCCCAAGTATGGTGGGAACACCGTATCAGCAATGCTGAGGTTAGGCGTAAGGTGTTAGGAACCACAGATCAGTCTCTGGACCAAGTACTGAATCTCAATAGGTTAAGGTGATTGGGACATGTGTTACGCATGCCCACCGATTGACTTCCTCAAAGTACGCTGTTCTCTGAGATAGGTGGTGAATGGAAGGTAGGTCGAGGTGGTCAGTCCAGGACATGACAAAAAGGTAAGAAAACCTTGACCAGTGGACTCGGCCACGTAGGACGTGTTAGACTTCCAGGTTGGGGTCCATGTGATCTGCCCACTAAATGGTTGAATACATTAAGTGATATGGCTAGGTGTCGCAGTCAGTGGCGTAGTTGCATTCGGACTCTTTCCTTGTAGTCTTGATTTCCTTTTGGTACTTCGACTTTTCGGATCTTTATCACTACGCTTCTATTCTTTTTGCCCTTTACTGGACGATGCCGGAAGGTAGCAACCGAAACTAGAGCACAGAATTGCGAGGTTATTGGTTGAATGAACTGAACTGAACTGAACCCTAGGATGCTGAAACTGCCTTCAATACAGATAAATTCGAAACGGTTTCTGCTACCTTACTTGTTTATTCAGCGCTGAAGCTCAGCTGAGTACAGCTACCCACGCCCCTAACAAAGCAATGAGTGGCTTGATGTAACCGTAGTCCATATGACTATGAAAGTCACTAGTCCTATTTCCTCGTCGTGCTCTTCCAGCCGAAACTAGATATTCTACATCTTTGGAAACTATTTGCTGTCTACAGTACTGTTAAGCACTACCGACACATCCTCGAAGGTAGGCTATTTATCGTCTTCACCGATCACAAACAATTAACGTATGTTTCTTCACAGCTGAACAAATAATCATTCACCACGTGGGTTATGTAACACAGATCACATGGTGCAGTTCTCTAGTGATGTTCGTCGAGTTTCTGAGACAGAAAAGGTTGCAATCGATGCCCTTTCCCGAGTGGACGTTATTTCCACTCAGTCACGAGTCATACATCTCAAAGGTTTGGCTGCAGCCCGACTTACAAAATTGGTTTTCGCAGGTCAAAGTCAAATCGCATCACTTAAATAGTCGAAGTTTCTACCGGCTACTTCATCAGGTTGGCTATTTTGTGACATGAATTCAACACACCCGAACTTCATAGTACTCTCTTCATGGCACTTTATTGTGTTTAAAGTTTCATATACTTGAGCCCATTCCGGCATGCACCAGCAAGCCAGATGCAGATAGGTATGTAGTGAGATTCAACTTCGTTTATTCTTACAACCAGTATTATTGTTTAACTGAACGTTGATCGCCGGGCGCGGTTGTCCTTTGACCGTTGCTCTTGCACGCCCCCCTCTCAAGCTCTCGCAAATGCACTCTAAACAATTTCTTGCCTGATCGCCTTCTGCTTCTCACGAGTCGTAAGAATATCGTTCTGGTCAAAGTACTGGCACAGTGCACATCGTTCGAATGACGGACAGGTGGTCCACACGTGGGATAAAGGATTTACAAAGACCTTTAATAAAGAAAGAACATGGTACGGTTTGTCGACCTTACGGATACGTTTGGCACGGCATAAAGAAGGGAATACGTAGTTAGACCCGTTCATGGGTGCACTGTTAACGATCCAGAGTAGGTAGACACGTACGTGACAAGTACGTGACAATGGAGTTGACGGTCGTACTTTGAACATCATTCCTGATTACTTTTTTATTCGTAAGCAGTTTATTCCTTTTGGTTGTGGTAACCGACACTCGTACTCTCTTCAAGTTAACCTTGGTGGTTTACGGGTAGCCTCTCTGTAATCATTTCTTTTCTCCTCTTATAATAGTAAACTCCCCATTGCACCTAATCTTACTGGCTGAAAATACGTCGATGATGTAATAACTGGATTTCCCTGACGGGAATGACAGCTTGGATTTTCTTCAAAATAGCCTGAATGAACTTTGCCGCTGGTCTACTTCCCATTTTCTTCCATTAACGTCCCAAAAGGCGTTGACCTGCCCTCCAATCTTCATTGTGGATTACGTTACCAAACTCTGTGAAAACATCCCATATCTCCCCATTATTAACCAACTTCTCCCTAAAGCTTCTTACATCCGTTACCTAGGCGTTACTCTAACTCACAACCTTTGCTGGACTAGTCACGTTCAAACAGTGTTCACTAAAATTAGAAAGCTTCCATTTTTGTAAATCAGACTACGAAAACTTAGAGTACCTTACAATCTTGTACTTCAATTGGTAACCTCTTGCATTCTCCGTCTTTGGCTTTACTGCTATCCTGTAACTTTTCCTGGTTTAAAAGGAAAAGATTGTCATCTTATCACCAAATCTCTAAAACTGCTCCTCCATTGTACCAACAATAATAGAGATCCTTTTCCGAACGTGATCTTAATCAAGCATTTTTATGCTTGTGGAAAATTCACAAATCGGATACTTTCTGGCACAACTCATTGTCTTCACTGCACACTGTCTAAACCCGTCTCTTTCTCTTCCGCTCACTCGGAATTCAAAATACTTTACTCACGCTCGTCTACATATAGAAATATCCTCATCCCTTACTCCTCAGCCCTTCGCCTACTTGTTGACCGAAACCAAGTGATCAACAGGGTTGTCGTCCCGTAACTGAGTGACTTGCAGATAAGAGAAACACAAGTTCCAAGGCAGAGAACGCAGACTCGCTCTACTACATGTACTAGAGGATAAATTATCAAACAATAGCAATAGCATACCTCAAATCGTGAGCAAACCGATCAAAGAATCAGAACAGTCAACAAAGCCTTCAAAACGCCCAGGCAATAACAGACAAGAAACACTCGAGACGACAATGCAGGAGTGAGTCAAGTGGTTTACAGAGAAGGTTCTTATTTATGGGGGGGGGGCATTTTGGCCAATCTACGGTCAGAAGAAAATTAATGGATCGAGGGAACACACAAACGTGGTGAACAACACACGGAATAGCATGCCATGAAAAAGCGCACGATCATAGAGAGATTGCCAAGTTCAGTCACTCTCACGGATAAGGCAGATGGAGAGAGAAACTGAATTACGTCCAAACGTCTGGGTCTTGTCAAGTAACCCAGGCAATTATGACGTAAATACAAAACGGGTCATGGATACCAGTGGGTCATTCCTAAATTGGGAAGAAAGGTTACGTAAGCGATAACGTCGGACAAATAAGATCAACAATTAAGGTCAGTTCTACCTGTCATAGAAACAAGGTTAAAATTGTGTGAAGCAAAGGGACTGAACAAACAAATTATCGCGCGGGTGAGGAAGTAAGAAGATGGTGGTCGGAGTCGAAACCGGTGGTCGAAATGCATGGGAAGCAAATAAACTGTTTGGTAAATGCAAGAAAACATTATGATAGAAGGCATGGGATCTGGACTAAACCAGATTTACGATGTTTCTCGGTAAGGCAAGCTGAATTTCCATGTGCGATTTTAATAAATCTTTACAACCATCGCTATTAATCAATGTGTTTGTACTGCTTCATTGTACCTCCACGGATTCCTCAGCACCTTCCGATAGTCCTTTGCACTCTTCTATTGGATTCCTCTGCAAGTCACGTGTGTGCTTAAAATCCACCTTACATCGGGTGCATGAAAGCATTTATTGACTTGACTTAACTCGGCTTGAATCCACTATCGTCCGGTTCGTTACCACACCTAACCTATAGGGATCCTGTATGGATTGCCACTCCAAGTCCAGGGGTCCGGTTGCCGGTTATCTCTAGTAATGTAGTGGACCTTTGTGACTATGGGGTTAAACCCTTCGACTGCGCTCATGTGAAGGCCTATAACAAAATAAAAGTTCACAGATCTGATGGTGCTTTCCTCTAGTTTACATACACCGAGATGGTGTCACATTGCTAGTTACTCCTTACTCGAAGATGCGATAACCGTTTTTTATGACGACTGCGAAGCTTTCAAAACAAATTTATCTCGTTCGTAATTGTAATAATACGGCATCTGATTTCGTTATTCATCACACAACGGTGATCTTGGCTAGCTGGAGGTTGCTGAAAAACAGGTCAGTTGCCATCGACGAGACTTTAGCAAGTAACCTCAAGGTCTGTGATTGTAAATGACTAACGTTTGGCCATTACCTACCACCTGATGACAGATGAGCCATTCAGATATGATTCTTCGTCCGAACTCATTTCAGGATGGTAACGCTTTCGAGGACGTATATGATGAGTTAAAATTTCTTCGTCGTCCTCTACTCTTGATTCGGTTACGTGTCTCCGATCCGAAAATCGTATTTACGCCCACATTTCGTGATACACGGGACTGTATCCTGCGCTGCTTTCAGGCTATCACGGATGCTGCTGATGGTCTGCCACGGGTGAGTTGACTGCTCGTTTTCCGACTGGTCTATTCACATACCTGTAAAAAGCATAGTTTTAGCAGTACAAATGAGAAATATAAGAGGTGTAGGAATCTCTTCTTCATTTATAGTAGAAAGAATAAAAGGGGCAAGAAATTCTCATGCGCGTTGTGCAGTACCCATACAGATTTTGTAAGCTCTCTCATTATTTCTAACCAACATCTATCTTGACAGTTTGCCACCCCAGCAGATGCGGCTCCAAATGATATAAAGTAAAACGTTCAGATTATTGTTTTCATTTTATATTAAACTAGTTTTCAGGTGTCTAACTGTATATTGCAAACTCTCGGAATAATTCCATCGGAATGACGACAGACTATACTCAGATTAGTAGATTCATAAAGAGGGACAAACACATTGAATGACTCACCCACCCATGTAATGACTGGCAAACTGATTGATTGAATACTTTCACTGGTCGTCCGTGTGTGAGAGGATTCACAGACTTAAGCAAAATTAGGCTTTGTTTTGGCAATCTAAGTGACGGACATTTCATTGGTATTTTCAGAACCATTCAGAGTCAATAAGAACATGTTCACTGTCGGTACTTTTCACGTAATCTTATTCCTTCTTTCCAGGTCGAGGTTGATGTTTTCCCGGAATTACGTAATCAAGCGTTGTTTCTTCGTTCAGTGTCGTTTCGGGAACAGTTGGTCATCGAATATACGGATAAAGCAATGACTGTATTTCGAGCCAATTCTATTGGACCAAAGCAGTATTTGGAAATTTACAAACCGTATGGAAACTTACTGAACAACAAAGCCGAACTGGAACTAAGAACTTTTCTGAAAGATCGACACACATTACTCGCTGTGAAAAAGGTACATGCCCAGTTGGGATATTTGTGCAGCTCTTGGCCCTGATTGATACACTACTTGAGATTTGCCTCCAGGCTTTGGCTACTCATGAGTAGACAAACATTGTTTGAATTCAGCCTATGGAATGTACCTCCGTTTCCTTCTTTCACACAGCGCAAAGGCAAAGCTTGGGTCACTGACCAAAATCTGGTTGAACAGCTCACCAGCAGTCTGAATACTGTACAGCAGGTCACTCAACAAGATAATTTCATTTGGCTTTTCAGTGATTCTCGTTATCCGGCCTGTTTCGTTTTGGGGCCCGAGATTTCTATTTGGTTTCATTCTATTCATTTCATTCCAGTTCACATTGAGCTTCGTTGTAGTTTGGTTTAATTTAGACGAAGCCAAACCCATCCCTATACTCTTATTCGTTTCGATAAACCCAGTTCAGTGAGCTCATGCATGCATTCGTTTGTTTATTCGTTCTTCTTTCTTTCATTCGTTCATATTTGTGACCATGCCAATCAATCACCCAAGCATCCATGTATCCATTCACTCACTCGCTTACTCTTCAAGCGAACTGAATCACCCATCAGCCAGGAGGTGTTATTCACTCACTCAGCCAGTCAGCCACTCACGTGCAGTCATTTACTCACCTCATATGTCAAACAACCACAAAATCACTCATATGAGCAAAGAAGTAACGAGGATATTTCTTTGCATATACTTAGCCATCACCCACTAGGATCCACTCCAGAAAACACGTTCAAGCACTCATGCATTCATTAGTAACTGAATCAAAGGTATTGTTTTTCTGCATTGATTCCATATTCAGAAAATTGAGGGTTTTCAAGATTTACGGGGGGAGATTACCATGCTACGACTCAATGTCCCGCTCAGCTTGTTCAGTGTGGATTGTCAAAGTGTGAATGAGGAATTAGCCAACCGAGTGTGGAAACTCCGCGATATATTGATCTCATTCGAACTTGATGAGAATCGGGAAGTTAACCGCAGGTCAGCTTTCTTATGTTTGCGTAAAATTGTTTTTAAAAGTTTTTGATATTATACTGTTCACCATACAGTTATAACTGCTGGCATTATTAAGAAATTGAATATGAATGACACCATATCAACCTTAACTTTCATTACTTCAAAATTCTGCAAAGGTAGATAAGTTGACCTTTTAAGTAACACTGCTAAAAACAATCATCCCCAACTATATTACAACTCTTTTGGCTAGTTTTTCGTCTAGCACAAACCATTTATTTAACTGAACAGAATTTTTAATTCCGCTGTCTCCATGGTGAACAGTCACGCGATTTTCACGATTTCATCCCGGTTGGCCCTCAGGCTTAACCATGTCTTGTTTTCCTAATCCCGTGACATATCAACCAAAGACAACTCAAGTGCATCCCAGTGCTTACACATTGATCCACAATGAACTGCTCCTGATCAACAGGTAATAAATGTCACACGATTTGATCGACAAATCAGCAACTAATCAACGCGGATATGAGTGAAACTCACTCTGAAAGCCGTGGAAATTGATAGGTTAACTACAGTGCACTCCACGTTCCGATCGTCTATCAAAACAAATTGTATGATCAAACTGGCATGCGCATCAGTTAAACTCAACCGTTTATTGATTCATTTGTCCTTCAGGGCATACCAGGCTTGGTCAGTGAGATAACCGCAACACAGAGTAACAAAAGTGTATTCACGTACTAACATTCAAATGAGTCTGCGATCGACGCGTAGTCAGTAAGCACACAGAAGGAAGAATGACGAATGTCAAGCCGACCTTGGCCTAGCTAGATAGACAGACAGATACGACCTTCATGGTCTACCGGTCAAGGTAAATAAGTAAAACTCTTGTTAGGTCAGTCAAAAGTTATAGCAAATCTAGAAACAATCTTCGTGGTCAACCAATCAAATAGATAGGCGGAAACTCATATCCGGTTAGCCAACAGTCGCAACAGCGAGTTTATTCACAAAATTTATGCAGTACATGGCCTAGCAACGCAAACGACGGTCCTGTTATCTCCCAAATCTTTGTAAACTATCATGATCATACTGTTGCCGGAAAACTAGGCAAAGGAAACAAGTCTGCCTGGTGTGACTAGTAAAAAACAAACTACTGTTGTTGCATGATCATTTGTTTGAGTCAATGGTCGAAACAAATCTTTAGTTTAAACGAGCCTTGTGTGTGATAACACCAGCTGTTATGTTTCTATTCCAGCCAAGTCATCTTTGATGGTCAGGTGCGACTAAAGCTGTCTATCAAATGGCTTGCTCTTATTTTTTGATCTAACCAATCTAGCGTGATTCAAAAGACACGATTTGCCGGCAGTTTGGATAACATCCCCGGGTTCTTCAGACAAAATAAACTCCCGTTAGTGTGAGTGATGCAAAAACAGTATTTTGATGAAATACTGACAATAATCCAATATGATGATGAGAAGGAAAAACTGTAGAGCATTAACTCAAGGGAGTGCAGTTGGAAACAATCACCAGACTACGGGCATGAGTTGCACGAGTCCCTGGACAGACCCCTCGGTGTGCATTGTTGGCCGAGGGGGAAGTGGTTTACGGGTGACCCGGGGAGGCCCGTCCAGAATGTTTAAGAAAGGTATAAGAAAATCAGCCAGTGGATGTTATCATATGGGGGGTGTTAAGCTTTTCATGTGGGACTCCATAAATCCATGAACTCGATGGTTGGTGAAGTCAGAAGATAAGATTAGGTATCACGACTAGTTGCGTTCTTGCAATCACACAGTTTCGTCATCTGTCTGACACTTGAGTCTGCAGGTCCGTTCGAACCTTCCCCATGCTCTCGATTGTTCTGGTTTCTGAGTAAGGGTCCTGTTGACGGACAGTAACCAGGACCGCCTCGCTCAGCGCGTTGTCAATGATTGTCCAAACTGAAGCATACTAAAGCATCACTAAAAGGATCTCATTGTCCTTTGTTTTTCCATTGTCCTCCTGATCATTTTAACCACTATTTCTTCCGTTCTACATTGTTTGTCAACAACACGTGTTAACTATCTTAAATCAGTAACCCGTTTCACGCACAGTGACCATGTTATTTCTCCTCTTTTTTGCACCTTTGTCCTCACAGCATTTGCCGACGCTACGATGAAATTATGAATCGTCTTAGTGAAACCCCACCGGATACAGAAAAATTAGTTCAATTACAAGCCTATATGCGCGACGTGTCTAACACGTTGGTATTCAAGCTAAAAGAAGAGGTCGCGGAGGCGGCTGATCGATTGAATTTCCTCTTGGACTACGCTTTTCTATCAGGTATCTAACTACTTAAGTCTATATAACTGAAAATTTTTAAAATAATGATCTATGAGTATAGTTCAAGTAAAATTTACTATTTGTTTGCGATCGTGACTTGGAAGCATAAATTAGACTATTGTCCACAAACACTAACGGAGTGTACAGGATTCCTAATACTTGCGGTTCCATGAAAACGGTTCACCTCCATTCTGGAAGAGTGGTTTATCCACACCTAAAGCAGCTACTCAAGAGAAAAGAATTAGCCTACAAGATGCAAAACAAACCTGAGATCCGTCGACTGTCACCTTTGGTAAAATCCGAGGTTACTCGTCTTGATACCAATTTTCCCCGACAGTTCATAAACTTCCGAAATATCGAACACAGGTTGCGTGAAATCAAGCTTTTCTGTGGTCAGACCGGAAGGCCGCCGAAGGCAAAAGCAGATGTAAACCGTCTGAATGCCCAATTCCTTTGACAGTCAGACAACCCACCTCCATTTTCATGTTATCTGTCACGTCTGAATTTCAAAAGATTTCAATCACGGAGGCTCTTAATTTACTCAAATCAACAAAGATAAGCAGGTGAACTCGTCCAGATGGTCTTCCAACAGAGTTGCCTAGATACGGAGCTGATTCTCTATATCATCTGATGACTTCGGTAACTAACTATTCACTGGAATCACATTCCACTCCCGATTTTTGGCGTCCTGTTACAATCATTCTTATACCAAAACAATCCCATAGCCAGACAGAATCCAAAAAGTATTGACCAACAGCTCTATCTTCGTCAGCACTGAAACTTGCAGAACGCGTTGTGCTGCGTCGTCTTCGAACCACGGTGAGAAGCCCAGCCGACGAGTTACTACTTGCGTACAAATCCAAGCGCTCTGCAGTTGATGCAGTGGCATCCGTTGTACACCATATTGCCAAATCCCTCAATGATTCCAGCAAGTCAGTTAGATGTGCTTTTCCCGAAAACACGTCAGCCTTTGGCAGTGTACCACACTTGCCCCTTCTTGAAAAACTAGAATCTTTTGACTGCCCGGCATATTTACTTAATTGGCTGGAAGAACACAAATCCCCAATGTAGGCAAAAAAGTCTCCGAACCTCTCTCAAATGTGCTATCATTTCTCTGTATTTGTTTTAAACATTCAATAGGGATTTACTTGTCTACCACCCAGCCGGCATCTTTGGGTAACCTGATAAAGTTGACTCGGCTAGGTCTGTCTCAAATAGGTCAGACTTCGACGAATTTATAGCGAATCTTTCCCGCATTCAGAACTGTTCTAATCACTCTGGTCTTCTGCTGAACAGTAATAAATGTCAAGAATATATTTTTTCCATTACACTTTCCTGGTTCATTGAAGACCATCAGTTCTACCCTCCAATCCCAAGGATGGATATTCACCAATCACGAAGTGGTATGATTGACCAGGGCTATTCCCACCCTCGGATTTGAATCAGTCGAAAACCCGGATCTGGTACCATTTTATTGACTCATCATATATCTGGTGATGTCGAACATTACTTGAAAAAATATGCCTAAGTTTTTAATGAGAAATTGGGAGAGCTTCTGGGAATGGTGTCATCACACGTGAAGGAATTCGCGAAACCTGTGGTGCTACCGTGAAGGCGCTGTTTGAGAACTATTCAAACGCGAGTTGAAGATGCTTGTCTCGAAAGACTCCTTTTTGAAGTCGGGGAACCGACAGACTGGGTAAATCAAATAATCATTGTGAAGAAAGTATCCGGGGAACTTCGTATTTGCATTGATCTCAATAACATTGAAAAAGCACTTTGAGTTACCCGCTTACAAAGTTATTCCGACTGAGTTACCAGATGTGCGGGCTTTACGAAAGCTAATCTAGCTTCAGCGTTTCAGCATTCAAAACTGAAGGAAGCCTCGAATTATCTGACCTCGTGTGGTCCACCAAGTGGACAATACCGCTGGTGCCAATTGTTGTTTGGCTTGAAGGCTTCTACGCAAAATATTTCAGAGGAGGATTTCCGAAGCAGTAGATTTACCCGGCATATTCTACGCAGTTTGATGAAAGCAACAAAATATTTGATTGTTTTCCATAATGCTGTGTCACAGGTGGAATTAAGCTTAAATGAGACAAGTTGAAATTTTGTGAAACAACAGTCAATTTGCGCCACTGCATTCTCACAAACAAAGGTATCGAAGAGGATCCGGAAAAGGTAGGCGCGATTGAAGGTATGCCCGCGCCAACCGATACAAAAGGTGTTTCGCGTTTTAACGGAAAGATCAACCGCGTGAGCAGATTCCAACCGGAGTTAGAGGAATTTATGTCACTGATCAGCCGATTAGCATCTGAGGGGGAAATGTGGATATGGGCAGATGAATAGCAGTTGTCATTTGATCGCACAGAGCAATGTCCTGAAGGCTCCAGTCCTAGCATATTATGATCCCGTCTTACCTCCACGCATACATTATAAAGGTAGTAAACATGGTTTAAGAGGCTTCTTTTTACAAAGTGGGCGCCGCCCTATTATCGCGGAAGAATAATAACAATTTTGAACGGAAAAATGTGCAAACTGAGAAACAACTAATGGCAATTTCGTGCGCTCTGGAGAAGTTCAACTATGTCATCTTCGGCTGACTTACGCACACGCACTCATGTCTTAAGCCATAGATCTTGATCTTGGATAAGCCGTCACACTGAACAGCAAGGAGACTACAACCGATGTTATCACATCTCCAAAAGTATATCTACGAAATACATTATCAACAAGGTAGACATTTGTTTGTAGTCGACACTCTTATGATCCACAGTACCGTATGGTAAAGACGAACGTAGAAATGAAATGGCGAATATTTCATTGGCGGTAACGGAATCTGACTTATCTCAAATCCAGAATGCCAAGATGCCAGGTCCGTGTCTACTGTCCCTGATGGATGTTATTGTCCAAAGTTTGCCGGAAGATAAAAGAAATCTATGAATAGAGCTATTACCTTATTTCAAATTTCGTGATTGGCTAACAACAGAGAACTAACAAGTTTTTCGAGGTAAACGTTTAGTGGTTCCGCAAGCCTTTCGAAAAGACGTTCTGCCTTTGTGGCACCGTTCACACCAATCCTTACCACAGTCAGTTCAGCAGTAAAGCTGAGAGCGCTATCAAACAGGCGAAAAAGATACTCAAGAAGCGCAAGGCCGAGGGCAGTGGTCACTCTTCTTGAGCTTCAAAATATGCCTTCTGGAACGATGAGAACAAGCCGGGCGAAGCGCTCATTTGGAAGACGGAAGGGCATGACCCTACCCGTTTTGCGTTGGGTTACTGGATTCAGATGTCGTAGCACCTTTCATAATCGAAATGAAACTGGAGAAGCGAGTGGAAGTGCAAAAAAGACTTGACAATCGGGGTGGAAAACAACCATATCCACTCAAGCCAGATGACACACTCTGGATTCAACTGACAGAAAGTCCTGGACGAAACGAGAGATGCTAACGCGTGTAACAAAAAAATCGTACCTAATCCGCTCTAGGGGTCATCGGATAAGGAAGAGTAGCGTTCGTATATGAAAATCAGAGAGAGAGAGACGACGACGACGAAGGAAATGGAAACAACTAAAAATGTAAAAGAGGAAATAGAGAAGAATGGACAGGAGAACGAGGCAGATGGCATTACACAGTCATTTGTCTGTGAGGAGTAGTAATTGTATTGAATACGGAGCAGGTATAGTTATCAGTCAACCTCCAAGGGGAAGATTTTTAAAACAGGAAGGATGTGTTGGATGTTTTTTACCACATCAACGCTGTCTCCTGATTGGTCAGCAGGTTACTTTGTTCGACTCATTCTAAGTCCATCGACCTGATTGATGTAAAAGGAAATATAAATCGCTGAGGAATTAGCAAACATTGGGATTTTCATGTAGCACGCTGTAAAAATACACTGATCGCTTTTCCTGAAGAACTAACTTCCGAGATTAGTCATATCACTTAATTTATGCGGTGGGTAGACATAATGGACCCTAGACCGGAAGCATAACACGCTTGACACGGCCAAGTCCACTGATTAGGATTCTCATGCTTTCCATGTCATGAACGGAACATCTCGACCTACCCTGCAACCATCTGCCTCGGAAAACAACGAACACCGAGTTAGTCTATCCGGTGTGTCTACGTAGAAAATGTCCCAATCACCCTAACCTATTTAGTTCCTGTGCTTGCTCCACTGACATACCAGTGGATCGTTGCACCCTACGCCTAACCTCAGCATTGCGGATACGGTGTTCCCGCCATAACCTAGCAGTAATACGAAGACAGCGATGAGTATCTTCTATCGGCAGAGCCCGTGTTTCTGAATTGTGTGAGAAGACGGGCCTAACTTTGACAGACGATCGGATCTCACACCACCGCCACAGGTGGTTTAAAGTGGAAAACGCCAAAACCGACTTTTGCGTACACCAAGAATCTTCATCGGCTATCTGACCACCAGATAATGTTTAACCGTTCAGTTGGCAAAACTTTCTACTTCAGCTGAGTATCCACCTGTCAGGCCAAGGTTGTGTAGGGCCAACCTATTGAAGCATTAGTATTTGACACTTTGAAGGCGCAAAACTCATCCCAAACACTGTTACACTGCTGCGTATATTATCTAGAAAAGCTGGCACCAAAAGTAATCAAGTCAGTGGTAACGGCTGTAGGTAATCAGATCAAGAGTTTTCACACACTTGTGATCATTGAGCTTGGTGTTTAAGTAGTAAAATTTTCATTACCAGCAGAAGTGGCATCATCCGTGTTGGTGACGCACAGTTTGCGATCAAAGTGCTAGGCTCGGTGGCAACAGGTTTAGGAAAACCATCGTTTATTTTCAAGGGTCAGCTATCGTGGGTCACGGTAAAATGTGCACCATTAACCGTCCAGGGAGTCTTAGGTTGGGACGGTCCTAGTCTAGTGGTTCTATCGATGACACATTCACTGGCTCGTTGGCTCGACCAGATGGACAACGCAAGCTGAATGACTTTTGGCCAATGATCATCCATTTTCCAAAGTGCATTCGTCTTAACCTACAGCAAACGACAAATCCCCCTCATTCCCCTATCCTCAAATTCACGGATGTTTGAATTCAAAGTGAGCATTCTGTCTTTTCCTTGTTATAAACATATCTCGGTCGGTTCTCGTTGTCACCATGCCTGAAGGCAGTTCTACAAGAAAGGCAAGCCGCGCACTATAAAAATTCATATTACAAGAATCTCTTTCGACGCAATACATTTTCTGACAGAAAAGACTATTGTGCTGATTGGGTGGCTTGAGTTTGGTGTTCGGACTACCAGAAGATCATAAAGCCTTTAAACAAAGGGGTCATGAACCAAAACTTAACACGATGATAGTGTTTAAATCATTACTTAGCTACACCGTGTTCTCAGCTAAATTATATTTTCAGCTCTAAATTTATTGAAACGAACTCCGGTAATTGACCTCATAGGGGTAATGCGTCGGAAGCCATACATTTCAACAGGGCCGTAATCAGAAAACGGAATCACTCTTCAGTGGTATTCCGACGCGTTCCTTTCATGAGGCAGATTCCAAGCTGAGTGTGCATATTAACTGAGAATAGAGATAATGCTGAGAAGCAGTGCCCAAATGCTGAGTAACAGTGAGAAAAACGTACCACTACAGCTACTGCTACTTTGGTGAAGTGCATACGCTACTTACTGAATAAGTGAGTAGCCGATTTCTAAGAAAGCAATTATAAACAGTTGTGAATTGATACGAACAAACGCGCCAATTTCAAAGAAATGAAACGTAATAAAGTAGACGACGACACGCAAGCCACAGAATTGTATCCTCTTTCTAGATAATGACTACCTTCAAGTGGGCCGAACAGCTTTTTTCCAAAAGAGTATTATTGTAACAGTTGGTTAGTTTTGCTAATCTGCCAACGAGCCACTTACGTGAAGTCGTATTGGATTACGACAGTAGTGGCAGCGGTATTAGTAGTAGCACTGGCAATTCAACTTAAGTAGGAAAAAAGAATAGTAGGATGAGGGATTCGGAGACACGAAGTCTCTCATGTATCTTCCACGTATCTTTATTGCGAATATCTCGCGTTGAACTCAGTTCCTCGTTCCGTTTATCCGTGAGATTATCAACTCGCCCAATTCGCTTTTTTCCTCCATCCACATTAAAAGGAGATGATATAAAACTGAATTCTACTCTGTTTTACTGGCCGGAACATATTCTGAGTGTGTTGGATGTGACTTCGACTCGAGTGAACATGTTGCGAGAGGCGGCTGAGGAAGATTTGAAAAATCGCACATCCACACTGGAAGCGAAAATTTTGACCTGTTGGGATCGTATCGCATTGATGCGGCGACGGGAAGTGGTTTCCCAGGACGAGATGGTAAAATCCAAACAAATTTTGGACGAATTCCAAACGGATGTGGACACTTTATCGTTAGAAGCTGAAAAAGTGAACAGGTTAGTTGGTTTTTGTTTAATGAACAATATTTAAAGGTATTCTATTGAGACGAACGGTGGTTGCTGAATGATGTAGGTTTCTATTCCCTCTAAGGCAAGAAGTCCAAAATCCATCACAACCGACCAAGTTATAATTAGACAGTGATTCACTATTGCTAGCCTCCTTAACATGCCTGAAACCTTGTGTGGTTCTCAATTCCGATTCTCAAGATCAAGTTGCCGCTTATCCCCGATGACATTCAAAAGAATCAGAAAGATGCGTGTGGGCAAACAATCAAAATGATACCTGTTTACATTCATATTCACCTCCAGGTTACTCCTTCTCTTTAGCTGTGATGTTGTTGACATACCTGACTGCGGGTGTAATACAGTGCGCAATGAAAGTATAGAACTCTCTCAGTTTTTCCTCATATTTTCTCTTTGGTGTTATCTAGCCAAACCACATCTGATCAGAACGACTAAAGGCACAGTACGATACGGCCTACCGGATTTAAGAATGAAACCATGTGCTACTTAGAAATGTAAGCAGAAAACGCTAAAAACGAGGGTGACGCAAGCACAGAACGTCCCTCAACTCTGCTTCTAAAGTTATTACATAACAACTTATGGAGACGCCATTCTGCTCGAGGACCTCGATACATCCTCTCGGTAAACCTATCACAAGATCTGTGGTTGTCCCTTGGTCAAAATTCACTTATTCTTGAGTAAAATTGGTTATTCATTCACCCTTTCACTGATAAGCTGCGGAATCCTTGTGCACCTGGTGAACAAGTATGCCCCAAAGTTTCTCAATCGAGTTTACATCTGGGCTAAAAACCGGCCACTGCATGATCTTGATCCCACTGAACAACACTCAACAAGTTCTAGTGTATGAGCAATGGACAGAAGTTATTTTATGTTGGAATATGGTGTCTTCTTGCAACCTGCTGTACAGCGGGGGAGTAAAAACTGTTCCAGCCCACCAGTATACCCCAACTGAATCTTGTACGCCTTCAAATTTAACTAGCTCGCTTTGGCCGTTGGCTAAGAAGGCGTCCCAAACCATTACTGAGCTTTTGTGATCGTTTTCTGACTGAAAATTCTTTCTTCTTTTCCATTATCATTCCGGTAACAGCTTCAAGCATCTAGTCTATCCAGATTAATTATTTCTACCACCAGAGTAGGCATTTTCCCACTTGTTTCTCCTTTGCTACGTGTGCTTCAACGAGTGATAAGGGTGGCTCTCTGTGCAGTTGCCATGAACGTGCTACTTGCTCAGTCAAACAGGTATTCTATTTACTTTCTGTTATTTCGGAGAGTAAACACCAACTAGGTATTCACGCTTCCTACGCTTGTGAATTCAGATACCGTTCGTGCTTATTATAAATGATACACTCAACTGGCCTTAGAGGGTATCGAGTGACTGAAAACCTTACACATTCCATTTCATTGCACTAAATTCTGATCGGATGTTTTTGTCCTAGTTATCTTCTTACGTGAAGCGACCTGACATTATTGCTACCGTCCGATTGTTGGAGTTTGTGATCGATAGTTCCCATTCATGGTACAATTAATTCACAGTGCACGCACACACTCTACTCGATGGGATACTGGGTGCCACTGAGTTGAAGGTCTTTGAAATAGCTTGATTTCTACATTACCAGCTATAATAACCCGTTTATCACCTCAAATCAAAACAGACAAATGACACTGGATCGGATCATGTGTTCAGCTAGATATTATTGTAAACATTATGAAACCAATGAAAGATGAATCATCAGTTCACTTCAGTTCAGATAACCATTAGCCATGCACCGGGTGCGGTAGCTTTGATTGCTATCTCCTGAGGACAACCTCGATGGGAGATAATAAGAAAGAACAAGAAGATGAGAGGAGCAATAAGGGAATTGCAGAACATTAATATCAACTTAAAAAAGGAAGAATGTGGATACAGGAGCGCCACTGCTCGTGACACCTAGCCTTTTCCTCTAACGTATCTAACCACTCAGTAGGAGGGTCTCTTGGACTCCACCCAGGAGGTCTAACACGCCCAACATGACCAAGTTCACTGGTTAGATTTTTCATACCTTACTTCCATGTCATGGACTGACCCCCCTCACTCACTTTCTAACCGTTACCCATCTCACGAACATTGGGCGTCCAGGAATTCTGTCAGAGGACATGCACGACCCATTTCCCAACCATCTTGGTCTAGTGACCCTGAACTGATGCATAACAATAGTAGTGATAATAATGGTATAATATTAATAGCAACCTAATAATCGCCCTACTTCCTTCATTTACCATCTATTAGTGATTTCTTTTTTCTAGAAGGGCAGGCTGTTGAAAGGGAAGTTGAGCTGATACGAGATTCAAAACCGTGACTCCGAGGTCTTTAAGAAGCTGTTGTGACCGTATTATCTCCATCGGTTGACTGATGCAATTGCACACCACATTGCGGATTGTAATAAAGGAGCGAACGGATAGTCTCCACTGCTTCTGAATGAGTAAACTTAAAAGAGGTTTTTAATATTTCAACTACTTGCAATTAAAAATAATCTTAGTTAAGGGAGCATTCTAGAGTAAAGGCAGAACTCATTTATCTCAATTATCAAGCTCGGCCATGTTTCTTGCTTGTATTCCCACCTTCTCAATTCGGTTATTTCAACCGCTAGCGTGGCCCTTCTGTGCTCCAGTTTTCGCTACTACCCCATAGAGCCACCGAGTTGGAAGTTCCACTGGCTGAAATCTAGAGAGCAAATAAATTGAAAACAAAACTTTAATTGAAAATCATGTTGAGAACAAGACAGTCTGAACATGAATATAACACTGATAGTGGTATTGAAACTTGTGACTTAGTATTTGCCAGTATCTGGTAGTCAGAAGTTTAAGATTTCCTACTCGGTTTAGACCACTAATGAAGATTTTCATGGCTTTTTGCCATGTCTTGGGCAGACCGCCTCAGTCTCTCTCTTGGTCCCAACCCACTTCAGACAACAACGAAACCCATGAACGGATAACCTCAAACTGTTGATTGTGCTTGGTCTAAAAACTTAACTGTTTCCTGAAACCTTATACCTAACCTCAACAAAACTCATACGGTGTTCTGACCATGTTCGAATAATGCTGCAAATATAATAATGTTCAAATAACAATAGACTTGCCACATCTTTAACTGTAACAGACACGTTTCTGAGCAATACGAGAGGACCGGTCTGAAAGCTGTGGTCAAGACCGACCCTTTGAGTGTATACAGATTCAACTTGGAAACCGTAGTTAGTTCAGGCAGCAGTTAGGTCATCATGGTAGACTATAGACTCTTGTCTTGAGTGGAAATCCTGTCGCCGGTACCCCTTCACGAAATATCCTACCATCTGTAGGAATATTTGCTGACGCACCGATAGACGGCCTAGTTTCTTTAACAGACAGCACGTCTTCGTCTGCCGAAAATCGATGACAAAGCTCAGGCCAGCAAAGCATGTCGATGATTCAGTCAGTTCGTGACGAAAAAGAACGAAACCATCCAAACAGCCGTGAACAGTAGCGCTTACCGAACCGATCGGAGTCAAGCGGTCAGCTACCGAGCGTTGTTTTAACTAAAAGTAACGGACTCAACTAATCGGCGGTCAAGAGTTGTTTTAAGAGAACCGAACATAAATTAACCAGTCAGCAGCTAACAGTTGTTTTAGCCAACCGTGAAGGAATCAGCCAGTCCGTGACTTGAGCTACATAGCCACTCAGAGGACCCAATTACGGAAAGAGTTCTGAACCAATGAGCCTCGTACCATGAGTTTGATTTCGGCCACCTGGTGATCTATATAAATTGATTTTGTTTGCAAAATAAACGAGGTTATTGTAGGCAGACGAGTTCTCTCACTAGGGCTAGGGGGACGAAACAAACCACCATCATTAAACAATAAAAAAGTAAATGAAGCAATGAAAGCCTAAAGCTTCCCTGCGTAAGTAACAACAAATCATCTGATATTCAGCCTATTTTGAGTGGCAAATGCCCGAGTGGTATAACCTATCTACTTTGGAAACGGCTTTTCCTGCTATAAAGAATCTTGGTTTGGGGACGACACAATCTTGCAGCTGAATTTTACACTCTGTAGACGCAAAACGCATCCGAAGGGGAACGTGTACAATCTTACGGCCTACTTGGATCATCATTCAGAAACAAAAATTTACCCATTTATTTTGTATCTTGGTCCATGCTTTTTGCCAAATCTGTGCATGGTCAGAAGAAATGAAATGGGGATCGGTCTATGATTTTGAGTGGAAATAGTGTAAAATTGGCATCAAAAGTGGCTTCTTTTGGTGTGCCCAACTTTAACTCTAGAGCCCTACAAATGAGGACTGAGTTTAGTTCGGTTAAAACAACCTTTAACTATACACTGGGTCTGGCGGCTTTAGTTGCTATCTGTCATCGGGAATCTTTTTCAGAAATCTAAAATCAAGAGTCCGAAAAGAGTAAGAGGAAAACTATAGATAACAGTATCAAGAAGGTGTGAATACAAGAGCATCAGTGGTCACAGCACCTAGCCATATCATCCAATGTAACAAACCTCTGGATCTCTTGAATCCCATCAGGGAAGCCTAACGCATCCGACGTGGCCACGTCCACCGGGTTAGGTCTTTATTACCTTTCTTCCCTGTCAAGGACCAGCTACTCATGCTCATCTCCCAAATACTACCGGCCGCAAGGGATATTTCACGTGGAGGATTCCTACATGCACAATACAGGTTCCATAATGATCATCGCTAACCAGACGTACCCGAATCAAAATCAGTGAGGTGAACGCTAAGCAGTGTGTTTAGTAAACTCCCACAAACGCTGATTACTTTAAAAACAAATGTTTTAGTAGTCCAAGTACATCAAAAGTATGTGGTGAAAATAAAAACTACCAAAATATTTTCGTACTTTCATTCATCTCTATTCTGTCATTCTTAATGTCTTCAGTTTTTCGTTTTGTTCTGTTGTTGGCACCATCCATGCCATCAGCTGGCTATATATAACTGTACACGTGACTTAAAAATTTTCTGGAAAATTTGTTTTGGAACCCTAATGTAAATCAGAAATTGGAAATATCTCATTAATCTTATTTTGCTTCCAGGGAAGAGGCGCTTGTCCAATGGGAACAGACACAATTTCCTCAGTTGGCAGAGCTCCGAAAACAAATGGACCCATTCGATCGTCTATGGCGTACTGCGCTCGATTTTGACACACTGAACAGGCAATGGCTTCAGGCACCCTACCATACGCTGAATCCGTTTGACATAGAACAACAAGTGTCTGACATGTATAAGACAGCGCACAAATTGACCAAAACGTTGGCTGAGTTAGCTGGACCGGCAAAAGTTGCTCAAAAATTAAAAGTAAAAATTCTTCCAATAACGTTTCGGATATTGGATTACTGGTTTGATTTTTGTGTAAATCCAACCCGTTTAATAAGCATCCAACATTCCAAATGAAAGTATTCCTTCATACGATTTGATCTCAATGGGGTTAGTAAGTTACTGCCCCGGAAAAATCAATGACCAAAGTGTTCGCTATATGGTGTGGTGTCGATGTTCAACAAACTGTCGAGACCCAGTCAGGTTAGCCTGGGCGTCAGATGTTTGACTCACAATCGTTCACCCTGTGCTTTAGTATTTGTGTTGGGCTCGGTTCATGCGCAATACTGTTGGGGATTCCTAACAGGCCATTTGCAGCAGCTCAAAAATGCCTCCATAATTTGCAATGATGATTTGAACGCTGCTACTGCGTGAAGAATCATGTGAATATACTACTATTTATATCAAGCAGGTTGCTGGGTTTTTTTTCACTCCATCTATCGCGTTCAGTTTGACTTCACTGCAGTGGAAAATATCGAGTACAAATTTGAAATAAATCCACTGGCTGGGGTTTTCTGAATGCTGATTCCCATCAAAGAAATAATTAATTAGATTGATAATTAGGTTCACAATAGAAGGGACAAACGTCTCATGTTCAGCAACACACAATTCGAGGATAATCCACGATCACTGCGAACCCGACGGTTGACTAGCGGTGCAGGTTCAAATCCTGATACTACCGGTCACATTTCTGATAGATCGTTATTGAATGCCCCTTCGGCTCGTTACCGTAGACTTGATTCTTTCGGCCGTAAGTGGGTCTTCGCTCCAAAACTTCGGATTTCTTTTACGTGTCTTTATTGATGAGGTAATGATCTTTTGAATTTATGGAGTAAACTTCCCTTCCGTTGCGCTCAAGTGAATATATTGGAATTAAAATAAAACTGTTTGCCAATTTCTTTACACACAGCACGAAAACACGCACTGCGACCAACTCCAGTTTTGTAGCTTTTTGCTCAGTAATGAGGCTAACATGAAGAATCAAATCCTGTCCACGACACCAGGAGCCAAATTCGAATCGAGCCTGATGTACTAAACTTAGCCGAGCTTAGTTACTCTCAAAATGTTTATCAAAGAGAACACACTAGAGAGTTGAAATTCGCTGATCCAGGCGGAACTTGAAACCACCCCTGGATATGTATTTCAGGTCTCGTATGTATCGAACTTCTAATCAGCTGCGCCAGGAAATAGTAACATGTTTATGTGAAATATTGTTTTCAGTTGACAACTTTCCAAATCAGTTTTAACTTACTGATATCCTAGTAGTAGCCAACTGTGAAATGCGAAAGCTTGCAGCGATGAAAAAGTACTGTGAACGACACCAGTTTTTGACGGCTATGAGCTCAATTTTCGTGAGTGGCTTGATTTTGATGATTACCTTGAAGGTTATGTTCATGGAACACCCTAGTCAAAGCTCAGTTCATTAGGCAACCTTATAAATATTCTCTATGGCGAGGCTTTTTAATGCCATGACATTCGGAGAACACTGTTTGGCGAACAAGCTCGTTTTCAGTGATTCAAAGTCATGCCATTACATCACAATATATTACGATAAGTTAGAGTGTGGAACCAGTTAAACAAGTAAGAAGTGATAAAAAGCTAATGGTGACAAAGAAAAGGGAGGGAGAAACCAATTGTAGTCCGGGCTTAAATCAAAACTGGATGTGTATTGTTTTTCTCGTGTGTTTTCAGTTTTCATCTGGTCTATGGCCTGTTGAAGGGTGGAGGGAGGGCCAGGGAAGCCGAAGGGCACATACAAATTATTTTTGAGCACACAGAGGGGGGTTGTGAAGGCGGATGCTGACAGCCTCAGCTGTGGCTAGCATACGACACTTTTCCGGTCTTGTTTGCCGACCCCGAACCTTATACAGTGCACGGAAGGCCTCAGCCACGTTTACTGTGTGATTACTCTGAGCAAGGTGTGAAACAATTGTGCTAGTGAGTGATTTAACTTCTCCAGTGTTTAACCATGCAGGGCGGGGTTCACGGATGCGTTCAGACAAACACCTGGTCATGCGAACGATATACATTGTACCACAGGAACAAGTGAATGAATAAACACAGAATGAGACTGCAGAATCAGGCACTGTGTCTTTCAGTCGCAAAAGCACTCCCAGCCGGGATTCGAACAAAACACGGAGCTTAGCTGCATGGAACGTTTTGCTGAATATCCTTGACAATCCTCTATGCACAATCTCTGCCAACGTATCACCCTTGAATGGCAAACAGATGTATATTGGTTTTCTTTCCACCCCAAACTTCCTTGGGGTTTCCACTTTAATTCATTTCATCCTCTCAACTAGCCGATCCAGGTAGCCGTTTTGGATGAAGGTTGTTCGCACCGTTTGCAGTTCATCTTCACCGGTGTCCACCGAGCATATTCTTCTTGCTCTGTTAGTAAGTCATCGAATTAGGTTCTTTTTAATCTTTAGAGCCACAAAGCTGTGGAAGTAAATGTACTGCCCATTCCACGTTGCCTTTCTGTGTACCGACCGGCTGATTGAGCCACAGACCAGATGAAAACTGAAAACCCACGAGAAAAACAATACACATCCGGTTTTCATTTAAGCCCGGATTACAATTGCTTCCTTCCCCCCCCCCCCCTCACTCCCTTTCATTCTTAATTTTTATCATTTCTCACTTATCTAACTGGTTCAACCCTTTGACTTGTCGTAATATATTGTGATGTTATGGCATGATTATGAATCACTGAAAACGAGCTTGTTCGCCAAACTGTGTTCTCCAAATGTGTTCATTGGGAATTTTCCGGCATTTGAAACAGCCATGACATTCGTTAGCACGTTCGAGGTTTTGATCCACTTAAGTTATATTATCTTGGTTCATTCAACTCTCTCAGTAAGTTGTTCGTCAGTCTTCACGACACTGATGAAGAAACATTATCAGCAGTGTGGAGGTTTTGCGCAAAACGTCTTTTTGTAGGTAGACGCAAGAAATCCTCACATCAGACAATACAGCTCACCAGGCTAAGGTGATTGGGGCGTTGGTTGTATGCGGCTGGATATCTACCAGTGGCATCCTTCTTTAAGTACCCTGATGTTATCACGTGTAGCTTTCTCGTTACCATTTTCATAATTTTTCTGTTCTGGTATCTGACTAAGCTTCCTGTCTAGAGATAGCAACCGCAACCTTTGCGACCGGTTTCACAGCTAATGGTTGTTTTCTAATAAATATGAATGGATGCGTCAGAACCGAGATCCGTATCGAAAAATCGGTGCGTCTGTAAAGTCAGTGTGGAAAAATGCTTCCCGTGGTGACCGAGACGTCAACAACCTACCAATGATTTCGGGTACCGAACAAAATTTGGAGTGTATCGAAGAGATCAGAAAAGATCTTGGAGATTGTCGTACCTGTAAATTGTTTCCCACTAATAATATCATAAAACGCAGCCTCGAGAAAACTAAGGATCCAATCCACCCATAAGACCGGAACTACGATATTTACGAATTCAGCTGTGAAGAATGTCTGGCTAAATATATTGGGTAAACTAGCAGACTGCTGAGGACCAGAATCTCAACACAAAAAGGAAAGAAAAAGCTAGACCAACCAACTAAGCGGCCTTGGCAAAACTTTACGGGTCGCACTTCACGCCATGACCGAAGGAGTCCAAATAGAATATGACAACACCAAAGTTCTCCAACCCGGACTTCGAAAGCTCATAGAGCGATTTTATGCCATGGCTTTGGCACTCAACACACACTCTATGTGCAATCATCGGAAAGACGAGGCAGGGATACCAACCACATGGACAGCTTTAAGGCTATTGAAAAACTAGAAGCCAAATGGTCGCATTTTCGATTTGACCTCAAATGACCCCGCCATAAGTGACATTGATATTGGGTTAAGGTGCAAATTATGCCCAATCTTTTCAACTACAACACAACTGAAAAATGCACAAACACGCACAAACACACACTGGAGCATCAGCTGGCTGGTGACGACTTCCTTGGAATTAATTGACTGTAACACTTGCTTTGCAAAAGGTTATCCGCGTTAACCGAAACATCGGTTAATTATGTTTATCATGAACGCTGTTTTTGACAGCAAAACATTTAGAAAAAGGAAATTTTTAGTAGAAATTATTATTGGTCCGAAAATGTAAAAAAGTGCAAGTGAATTTTCCACTAAATTGGATCGCTGCTGCTCGTACCAATAATACATTCTATGAATATATGACAACGCCCATTGGATCACCTTCAGCCGTTTGCTGTCCGTCCGACCGGTGAGGCTAGACCAGTGATTAAAATCAGAACAGTTGTTGCAAATCATAAGAATAGTGGTTTGCTCATCATCGGATGTTCGCTTGGGACATTCACACCCGTCCCGGCAGCGCCGCGACAGCTCAGCTCGCGGAGCATCTGCTCGGCAAGCCGAATGTCGCTGATTCAATCCCGGCTCACGGCGTCAGACTTTTGGATGTGAAAAATCCAAGTACATTTTCCTTTGATAACACGGTTATAGCATAAAAAAGTCATCGAACATAATTCGACTTGACCCAAAAGCAGACAAAGAATTGAAGTGTAATACCAAATAGAATTCAATAAACTAAATAACTTTATGATCTTGTGCCGAGTACATAAAATATTTTTTCTAGATTATTCAATTTTGAAAATTATTGCATGAATTGTATTTTAATTGTACACCAAACTGCACCGTTTGAAGTTAGACGTTCTAACGATTAGGACGCGCTTGAGTGTTTGGTTACCAGAATGGGATCAGACAAATTATTGATCTCATACTGACAAGTGGCACTCCTGTTCCATATGATTGACTCGTGAAAAACGCAGAAATCAATATATTGCACTTCATAGTCTAGTTTATTATTGGACGTAGTAGTGGTGGCATTACCATTATTGGTAGTAGTAGTAGTAGTAGCATTAAAATTAGTATTTTTTAGTCATGATGACTCTGGCTCATCGGTTTTTCTTACATTCACCAACTTAATCGAATTGTTCAGCCCGTAAGTCTCTCTCCCCGTTCACATAATCACTCACTTTTCTTTACCAATCCCAATCTGTTTCGATCATGCACAGTCGAGGCTGGTGAAATTCCAACAGTTTCTTCCCATTATTCATGTGGTATGCAATCCTGGTATACAACCGAGACATTGGGATCAAATGAGCGATATTGTCGGATTTGATATCAAACCGAGTCCGGATACCCAACTGATCACATTTCTCGAGTACGGCTTGAAAAATGTTTTGGAACAATTAGAAGAAGTCGGTGCCGCCGCGGCGAAAGAACATCAGCTGGAAACAACCATGGCAAAGATGAAGGAGGAATGGCGACAAATGCGTTTCGAACTGCTCCCTTATCGAGACACTGTAAGTGATTCAGACCAGTGCGTGATGTGGGTGACCGACACTTCAGTATTATGTTTTATAACGTGCATGAATATGGTTTACAATGCAAGAGGTACACCCAGAGGTCCGATGGACTTACTGTTCACTATCGATAACAGAACCATTCACTTTGAATCTGTTATTAGTCCGCTGCTCAAAGAGAAAGAACGGAAATAAGAAGGTTGTTGCATTCTAAATTGAAGACAAACACGGTACAAAACAAATCTGTTCGCTAGCGCATGGGTAAGCGAATAATTAAGTGCGTAAGCACATGAATCATCTACAGACAAGTGTAAGTAGTGCACGCGATCAAGTGCGGCCAAACAGCGCTATTCAGCAGCAACGAATCAACAAGTAAGCATGGCTGAATTCTGAAGTCTGTTTGGTTGGATCAAACTGTCCGTCTTACGGGCGAAATCACAGTGATGTGTGTACATACGTGCGTGCGTGTATGCCATCGACTCACCGATCAATAAGTTTATCGGCACGGTCAATGAATTTTAGGGCCTCACTACAAGGGTGGGAAAACAAGTCCAAATTTCTACCATCCTCGGAACGAGTGGTGATTTTAAAAACGTCACGTGACTCCTTGCCTGTGAACAGGATTCACTGGGATAAAGCGTTAAAGGAGGGACAAGGGAAGTCAATTAAGAAGGATAAAACCTTTCAGAGTGGAAGAAGAAAGCAGACGTTAGACGACGGTCGACTTGTTGTAAAGTTGAAGTGATAAACAGATCAGCTATAAGGCACTGACTAGAAAAACACTGTACAACTAGGCTCAAGCTGGTGTACGCAAACAATACAATATGGATTTACGCTGAACCCAATACAAAAATGCAAGGGAGAAAAGGGGAGCTCCACCCCAAATGTGACTGTTGTATTCATGATTGAAAGTATTTCGAACAGGTATAGTGTGATGGTTTGGGTTGGAGGGGGCAAATGTTAGACAGAAATAACGGGAGACCTAGAAGTTGAAGCACTGACTAGTTCATGTCCAATTGGTCGGTGCAAAGGAAAAATATTACAGGGCATTGACATTTCGCTTCCTCCTTTGCTCTAAGTAGAACAACCAAATATTTATAAAAATAAAAACATATCAGAAACTGCAATGAATAGAGATCGAGCATTAACTCTATTCAATATAGGAAAACAGTTGTCTTCGTGGCAAGCAGGTTGGCTGGGACAGTAAATTCTGCACGCAAAGATCAGGGCTACGTAATCTGCTTAGCATAGCTTTTTTCAATGTCAGCAACTCCAAATTGCGACTATAAAAGACAAAACTGAATTAACTTCACTTCCGCTTGACATCTGATGCTTCGCCATAAATGATCGCGGATTTCTGTCAGAATTACTACCGGATGTGTTATGCGTCATCGATTTTACCAGCCACTTGGGGATATGTTCTGAAATCCGTTGTAATAGTAGACGGTTTGTTCTGTCCGATGTAAGTATCACCGCAACTGCAGGTGAGCAGATTTACTATACTATACCATACCTTATGTGAATCAGGAATAAACAGTTGACTGCGTTCACTTTTCTCCAGAAGAATCCAATATCTAGTCAGATGCACAGTTGTGTGGTCGAGAATGTGTCTCTTGACTGAAATGAGTTCTTGACGCATATACCTGAGTACATGGTCACCTGTGAAAGCCGGTCTAACGTACGCAACTAGTCATTTTCCCAACAAGTTTTAGCCTAAACCCGCAACTCTTTAGCCACGACCCACCATTCTTTAGCCGCGACCGATCATTCTTTAGCCTTGACGCACAACCTTTAGCCATGCCGCTGCAAGCCAGTCAGGTCAAAAGTATCGGGATATAATGACATCCAGAGATATTGGAACAATTCGTTTTTTTTTACAAAGATTGGTATTGCAAAGCTAACGAAACAAATGAGAAAGTGTGACGACTACATGCTGCACAGTTGACCGTGTTGACGGTATCAAATGCTGCACCGCAGATTGATTGGAGAAGGTTTAAACGATGTGCCCGTATCGTCGAACCATGTGGCACGGCCCTTATTACTGTTGTATTTTCAGTGAACCAGTCCTAATGTACTAAAAACTATAAACAAAAATAAAATGGCAAACATTTTACCTATTTGAATTCACTGAAGGCCTCTTCAAGCGGATTGAAAAATGGACCACACGGCGGGAGAAAACGTATTTAATGACTGGTATGTAATTGTGCGTCCAAAGCCCTCCGATGAACGGGCGCATTGTCATAGATAAATACTACTAGGACATCAGGTTGCTCAGTAGCACTAGACGCTGGGCAGCATGAGAGGAACTCCCTAAAATATGCCATGTAATCTTCGTACGATATTCCCACTTCAAGATACCGGCGATAGATGAACAAGCTAATAAGTTCAAATTCGGTCCTTTACTTGATGGTAGAATTCGGGTGGCTTTACTGCCTAACTTTGAGCGTCCATAGCTACGACCACACCATATGTTTTAGTTTATCTCATCAATATGCAACCTCAAAGTTGCAGTACCTGATCGTTGCAGCCAATCGGCATATTCTACTCGTTTGGATTTGATTCCATCTGAGTTTCGTCCCACTGGTTGAATAGTCAGCTTCTTAATTGAATAGTGATGACCATCCAGAAATCGATCAATGGATGACTTGCCGACTGTTGCGCTTGGGAAATCCTTCTGCATCCTTTCCTTCAACTGCCTCAGTGTGCTTGGGCGGTTTCCGTCCGCCATTTCACACAAATGCCTGACAAACTCGCCGTTGAACTTCATCTTGTAGCACTTAGGTGTAAATGCCGTTTCCCTGTCTGTAGCTGCAATAGCATGGCATGTTTTGATCTTGATGTTGAAGTGTTTGGCAAAGTTCTTTAAATCATCTCCCCTTCGTGTGCATTCTATTATCCTTCGTCGATCTTCAGCGCCGGTGAAACGGTACGACCTTTTCTTCTCACCCATATTAACGCCCTTCATATTGTGAAAAGGTGATATGTACGGTGCCAGGTAAAGTACGGCGAATATTATCACAAACAGCCGCGATGTGATTACATCGCCCGAAGTAAATATCAACCAATCGACAATGAGTCTCCCCATGCAAGAGTAAAATGTCACAAACAAATAGTCCTGTAAGTAAAATCCTTAATGTAACAAACGGCAATTTGTTTTGCATTTAGAGTCACAGACAAATATCAGAACTGCATATGATGAAACATAATGAAGGTTTGGTTCCTTAAACGTCTAGATAAGTGGATACATTGAAAGTCCGAGAGCAACACACACAGGTATCGTAAGTATATGCCCCCAATAACGACACCAATTTGTATACGCTGCAACATTTGACACCATTACTATCACCGAAATTGCAACAGTAATAAGGGCCGTGCCACATGGTTCGACGATACGGGCACATCGTTTAAACCTTCTCCAATCAATCTGCGGTGCAGCATTTGATACCGTCAACACGGTCAACTGTGCAGCATGTAGTCGTCACACTTTCTCATTTGTTTCGTTAGCTTTGCAATACCAATCTTTGTAAAAAAAAAACGAATTGTTCCAATATCTCTGGATGTCATTATATCCCGATACTTTTGACCTGACTGGCTTGCAGCGGCATGGCTAAAGGTTGTGCGTCAAGGCTAAAGAATGATCGGTCGCGGCTAAAGAATGGTGGGTCGTGGCTAAAGAGTTGCGGGTTTAGGCTAAAGCTTGGTGGAAAAAGGTGCTTTGTGGATTTTGCCACACCTGGGTATTCGTGGACTGTGAACATCCATGAATTCCCCTGAGTGATCATTTAGTATGTGTTCTGTGAAGAAAGCGTTCTTCTTGGAGGACATCGGCTGAACCTAGTTGTAACTCAGATCAGGGGAACAAGGCGAGTTTCCATCAGCTCTTAGATCAGAGAAAAAGACGCACGCTTACAGAGAGCAAACATATAGACTAATTTATGACCGATCAAAGTCATTTGGATTGAGCTCCCAGACAACAATGGTATTCAAATCTGAGAGAATGGAAATACCGTTTATGGTGACTGTGAGACACGGAGGCCGAGCAAGGGCGAGACGAGTATGTAATTGGGTGAATGGAAACAGGTGCCATCCGCTGATGCATAAATGGCGTTGTTTGTGCTTGTTGTGTTCACAATCCGGTTAAAGAAGAAAGGCGCACATGTATGGATAAACGTATATTCCCGCAGCAACGTACAGTAAGCGCCAGTACAAGCAAGCAAGTGAAAACGCAAACGCGTATGCAAGTGCGTGAGTCAGTCGTGTATGTAATCGGAAATGTAAGACAACGGTACAATCGGACCACGTCGTGCAAGGTCGCGCAACGCGTGATACAATCTGATTGGTCAATGCCGTCCGGGACGAAGCACGGCAAACGTCAGCTGTGTACGTGCGTGTGTGTGCATGCAAGATTGTCTGTCTGAGCACGTCTGTTCAGGCCAAACACAACACCACCTCCCCTTATCTATTTAAGCTAAACGTAGCGCTCAACTGGAAATCGTTCGCGACTGGATCTTCGAAACCCCGCGTTGTTTGCTGCAGATATACGTGGAAAGGGTGTAGTACTTGACGAAAGTGGCTTTGGTGGTCATCTCCCACAAAGTGTTAATATAAAGTCGACGAGCATTTATCTTAGTGCCGTCCTCCAGCAAGTATGTACCAGGAGATTGAACGCTTTTAACTTTTATTGGGGAAGATAGCATGTTCTCCCCTTTGCGAACTTGAGGTTTGCGAAATCTGATATAACAGCAGGAACTAAACTTTCCGGTATTACAGGACGATTACCTCTCATGACAGTTATTAACTACTGAAAACTTATCTTTGACAGCGTAAAATGGTAGCAGTGCCGGTTGCAGTTGTTGTCTTCTTGGTCATTCGGTGGAAATGTAATCATAGACGGATTTTAGAACCGGATCACCTTGTGTATGTCTCGTAACCTCACCAAGCGTAATCGTTTTGGGGTTCGAATCATTAAGAAACGCAATCATTTTGACCTCCTCCAGATCGTCGCTCTCACCTGCATTATCCAAAGGAAAACGAGAAAGCGCGTCAGCTACTTGGTTGTATTGTCCACCAACACAGACGATATCAAAATCATAATTCAATAGTCGTGCGTACCAGCGGCTGAGGCGTAGAGGGCGTTGACCTTTGCTACCGCGACAAAGTAGGGTTGTCAAAGAGGCGTGATCAGTGCGTAAAACAAAACGCCGTCCAAAAAGGTAGAGGTGCCACTTTTCGCATGCCCAGACACATGCCAGGGCCTCCTTCTCGCCGGTAGAGTAATTTCGCTCCGTGGCAGATAGAGACCGTGAAGCATAAGCAACTACCTTCTCCATACCATTTCGTAACTGCGATAACACAGCTCCAATCCCAACGTCGGAAGCGTCTGTAGATACGTACGTAGGGCAGCTCTCGTCAAAAATTGCAACGGTGGGAGTTGAAGCAGCCAGTTGACGAATGGAATTGTAAGCACACTCTTGTTCAGTATTCCAAACAAATTCTTGCCCATTTCGTGTCAGTTTACGTAATGGTTCCGAAATGGTTGCAAAATTTTTAAAATGCCGTAGGTAGTAAGTACACATACCTAAAACGTGTTTTACTTGTTCAACTGTTTCTGGCTTTCGGCATTCCAGGATAGCACGTGTGTTCTCCTCATTCGGTTTCACTCCAGCAGATGAAATGATATGACCAAGAAACTCGATTTCTAACACAGAGAATTGACACTTTCGTAAATTTAAACGCAAATTTAGTTCATTCGACCGAAACAATACTGTATTTCGGTTAGACGCCTGCTCTTCGGGAGATTTGCCAAACACGCAAATATCATCCATGTAAACTACGCAACCTTTCAGATCTGCAAAAGAAAGTGTCATAAACTTTTGTCAGGCTGCCGGTGCACTAGCCAGCCCCATAAGAAGTACTTTGTATTGAAAGAGTCCATCCTGCGTTAGGAAGGCTGTTAAAGGTCGTGATTCAGTTGTGAGTGGCATGTGAAAATAGGCGCTTCTCACATCCAACTTCGAAAATACCTTAGCACCGACTAACTTTACGATTAGCTCGTCCGCAGTTGGCAACGGAAATTTGTCTACTATGATATACTGGTTTAGCATGCGTAAATCAGCGCAGACTCGTACAGATCCATCTTTCTTGAGAACCGCAACCAAAGGGTGTACCCATTCAGAGCACTGCATCGGTTCAATTAAATCGTTCTCGAGCATTTCCCGAAGTGCCGTAGTAACCGCCTCCCTTTTTGCAAGTGGTATTGGTCGAGGTTGGTGGATGTTGAATGGGGTTGCATTCGAAAGCTGCCGTATTCTGTGTTGTCCAGTTGGAATTCGCCCGATATCGTTCTTAAACAAATTGGGATATTTCGTCTGGAAACCGTAAGCTTCTAAGTTTGCGATAAGCATTCTGTCAACGCATGGAGCAACTCGCAGCGATACCATGGCATTTCGGCCCAAGAGCGGTTTACTGTTATTGTTGGACACGTACACAGCAATCCGGCACTTACAACTTTCGTTCAAGAATAACGTTACATGTACAAAACCAAGAATGGGCACTGTATTGTTTGAATAACTGTCAAAAGTGTACGATGACGGGTGTATCGGTAGAGCCGTAAAATGATTGCGGTAAAAGTCGTAAGGTATTACAGTTACAGGTGAAGCTGAATCTAGTTCCATTTTTAGAGAATGCACATTATTATCATGTTCAAAATAGACCGTACGAATATCAGGTAAAGGCAATTTAGGTTCAAAATTATGCAATGCTGTACGAGGTGAACGAGTATTCAAGGCGTAAATGTTATCAGAAGGCTGATTTGTGGAACACAGATCACTAGAATTCATGTCACATACGTGAGAAACAGTACGTTTATGACAAACACGAGCAAAGTGGCCATACTTACCGCAAATGCGGCACTAGACATTTACTGCGGGGCAGAGTTTATAGTCAGCTTTGTGTTGGGTACTTCCGTATCTAAAGCAATAAACACGTTGTTTGGAGACACGATCCGTATTCGGTGCGACAGCTCTGATGCGAGTAATATCCGTACTAACTGCATCGGAGTAGAATAGTTTCACCTGCTCATTAACATCACTTTTCGTACGTGCAATGTCACATGCACTATCCCAATTGAGTTTGAGGGAATTTTCTGCAAGTATAGCTTCACGAATTCTTTGATCACAAAAGCCCGAAACAAGTTGCTGAATAAGAAGCACCTCTTCAAATTTCTTTGCTGGCACGGAGTTGTAGTCGCAGCGGCGTACCGCACACAGAAGCCGAGATATGAAACCACCAATTTTCTCTCCGGGCTGCTGCTTCATGAGTGAAAATTTGTAACGTGCCACATAGGCATTTATACGGGGTCCCCAATGTTTGTCTAATGTTTCCAGTGCATCCTTCAACGATGTTTTCATGCACAAACTCAATGCGTCAAAAAGCCTTCGTCCTTCATCTCCCAGATGTAGTCGAAGAAGTTTCAGCTTATGTTCTTCTGAAAGCTTGATGCCAGTATTAAAGACGGACAAAATCTCCACATAATGAATGAAAGTAGTCTTCCACGAATTCCACGACTCTGAGGATGGTTTAACAGCAGCATCGATCCAAAATTGGTCTGGAGCACGCATTGTAGCTGTCATTCCGCAGGTTTGAAGCCGCGACGCCAAATGTTGTGTTCACAATCCGGTTAAAGAAGAAAGGCGCACATGTATGGATAAACGTATATTCCCGCAGCAACGTACAGTAAGCGCCAGTACAAGCAAGCAAGTGAAAACGCAAACGCGTATGCAAGTGCGTGAGTCAGTCGTGTATGTAATCGGAAATGTAAGACAACGGTACAATCGGACCACGTCGTGCAAGGTCGCGCAACGCGTGATACAATCTGATTGGTCAATGCCGTCCGGGACGAAGCACGGCAAACGTCAGCTGTGTACGTGCGTGTGTGTGCATGCAAGATTGTCTGTCTGAGCACGTCTGTTCAGGCCAAACACAACAGGGCTGAATTAAAGATCGTTAGCGAAAATGAGAAAGCGGCTGTGAACATGGATGGAATATTTGGGAACTCAGTAGGTCAGAGTATAATGCACTGAAAAGGTCAGCGAAATGGAGCCGCCTTGGAAGAAACTTCAGATCCTTATTTCTTGAAACATTCCCGTGGCCCTAATTTATGGGTATAAAATAACTGTACATGTGAAAAGACTTAACGGTTGCCAGAAATAACGTTCACAATGTTAACAGAGAGATATGAAGTCGGATATGAGGCCCGCTGCAATGGATTTGTGTATACTGGGTAAACACCATGTTCGCTGCATATCACGCACCTATTAGGATTTTTTAGGATTCTCCTCGGTTAAGTCAGGACCCGCTCCCGTATAGAGTCTATAGCCCCTTATCCTCGGTTTGTGATACGATAGCGAATATACTCGGCTGCGCGCAAAGCAGAACTCAAAACGCTGGAGCGGGACAACGTGTGTATTGGAGGAGCGCAACGGCGTGCAGACGACGTACACAGGCGGAGCAAGTGGCTCCACCAAAAACGGTAATTGTTCAAATAAACAAATTTGTTAGTCTTTGTCATCGAGTGCTGTATTGGTAGCACAACAGGGGTCTCCCCCTAGAAGGCCGACGCAGTTGGGCTTCGACCTGTGATGGGTACGTCGGCTTCGGTGGCGAGAGACGTTTTCCATGCCTCCCGCCGCGGTCGAACACAACAGCGAAGCCAGCACAAGCCGTTCTCCATGACTCACACTGGTCACTGTGCGTCGATCGCAAAATTGCGTCCTCCTTAACATTTTATCCGACTGGAGTAGATCCTGCTTGTGACCTGGCAGTGGTGATTGTGTTGTAGGGTTTATCGTTGTCGGTATATCCCAAATTTCCGTTTTCCTGTGGTTGTTATTGCCTTCGTAAACGAACCAGCGTCCGGCGTCAAATGAGTCCAGCCGCGATCCAATGAGCGTTGTGTTGGAGCCATGCGAGATCCTGGAATTCCATGTGGTTCTGTCCGACGGGACGAGCTGGAAGGCAAGAAACACAAGGAAGCTGCGCCTCGAGGCGCGATCGGATATTCGACTGAGAGGGACATACCGGCGCAATACAGGCTGCCGCCACCCTTGTCGTGATAACCACGTGGTCGTGCATTCATGCATAATAGGACTATGCACAAGTTGAATATGAAGAGTAAACTTAAATATATACAACTGTCGCAGCCCGCGGCCGCGTCGATCTCTCCTGTTGACGGGTGCAGCTGTGTCTTCCGTGGAGTTTGGTGTTGCAACAGGTAACGAGGGGTCGTTGGTGGGAGTAACAGGGGCCGACTCGGGACGACTAACCGAAGGTTGTGAGCAGGTGGGGACACTGGGAGGGTTGTTCGGGGTGGGTTCTACCTCGATGAAGGCTGGTTTGAGGCGGTCTATGCTGACGGTCTCTTTCCTGCCCTCGACGTCCACCACGTATTTCTTTTCCTTTCGCTGGACGACGCGGAACGGAGCATAGTAAGCCGCTTGTAGTGGTGATCGCACTGCATCTACTCGAATAAACACATGGCTGGCGGTCGCTAGAGTGGTAGGTATGTAGTTGCTGAGGGTTTGTTCTCGTGGTGGGGTGGGCCTTATCGCCCGCATTTGGTGTGACAACCGTTTTGCGTAATCCCCGTAATTAAAACTCACAGGTGGTAATGGAGAAACCAACTCACCTGGAAGTCGTAGCATGCAACCGTAAACCAGTTCAGCCGCCGTAACACCCATATCAACTTTAACGGTGTTACGCAGTCCTAAGAGAACGATCGGCAAAACTTCACTCCATAATGGGTTATCACGAGCACGAAGGGCAGCTTTCAGCTGGCGATGGAATCGCTCCACCATGCCATTACCTGAGGATGATAGGCCGTCGTCTTGTTGTGTCTGCAACCGAATGTGTTCAGTAGCTCGTGGAAGGCGCCGTCAAAATGAGAACTGCGGTCAGTGGTCACGATAGCAGGGCAACCGAATTGACTCACCCAACCAGTTAGAAATGCTTTTGCAGCTTCCTCTGAGGTTGGGCGCGGAATAGGTATGGCCCGTGGCCAGCGAGTGAAACGATCTACGCAAGTGAGGATGTAGACGCAGCCATTGGATGGCGGAAGTGGCCCCACGAGATCCACATGCACATGATGAAAGCGTGTGTCCGGCTCACAGAATGTGCCTAACGTAGATTTAGTGTGACGATGTATTTTAACGCGTTGACATTGAAGACAAGCGCGAGCCCAAAGACGTACGTCACGTTTGACGCAAGGCCAGACGAATCGCTCGGTGACTAGTTTCACTGAGGCGGTTACAACAGGGTGCGATAAGTTGTGGAGGCTGATGAAAACTTGTCGGCGAAAACTGGCAGGAACTAGTGGTCGGGGTCGACCCTGTGACACATCGCAAGTGATAGTTACGTCCGAAGTTGGAAGGGCCACTGGCACTAGGGAGGGAGCTACTGTTTCTGAGTTGCTCTACCTCAGGATCTGTTGTTTTGGCTGCGGCGATTGCTTCTAGGTCTATGCCCATGGGTAGTGGGTCGTCGATATTGTCGACGCGTGAGAGTGCGTCTGCTGCATGATTGTGTGCCCCAGAGACGTGTCGAATGTCCGTAGTAAACTGCGAAACATAGTCTAAGTGGCGAATCTCGCGTGGCGAATATCAGTCAGAAGCTGACTGGAGGGCGCAAACTAGTGGCTTATGATCTGTGAACACTGTGAACGTTTGTCCCCCGAGTGTGTGCCGGAAGTATCGGATACCCAAATAGATTGCCAGTAGTTCTCTGCTAAACGTACTATATCGGGATTCCGCAGGCTGGAGACGCTTGGAGAAGAAAGCTATTGGTTGCCATGAGTTGTTGACGAATTGGTGCAACACTGCTCCAACAGCCGTGTCCGAAGCATCTGTTCCTAATGCCAGGGGAGCAGAAGGATCGGGATGTGAAAGGAGTGCTATGTTGGCGATAGCTTCCTTGATCAAAGTAAACGCTGCCTGCGCCGTGTCGGGAAAAATGAATTCCCACTTACCTCCACATAAAAGGTCTGTTAGAAGCTGCATTATTTCGGCGTAGTGTGGGATAAAGCGGCAATAAAAGTTAACCAAGCCAGAAAATTGGCGCAATTGTCGGTAAGAGTGAGGCTCATGATAGTCGCGAATTGCAGCCATCTTGTCAGGCAGGAGCTGTATGCCCGAGGCTGAGATTTCGTGACCTAGGAACGTGATGGTCGTTCTACCTAATTCGTACTTGGTAGGGTTAATAGTTACACCGTGTTGGCTAAGGCGCTCAAAAAGAGCACGCAGGTGTGCCATATGCTCTTCTTTTGAAGAACTTGCCACCAAAATATCGTCTAAGTACACGTAGACATTCTTCAAACCACGTGTTGCTTCATGCATAAACCTTTGAAAGGTTTGGGCTGCATTGCTGAGCCCAAAAGGCATGTGCGAAAACTCGAATAGTCCGAATGGAGTTGTGACAGCGGTTTTAGGGATGTCAGCATCTACTACTGGGATTTGGTGGTAGGCTCTAACGAGGTCGATTCGGCTGAAAACAGAACAACCAGACAGGGTAGAAGTAAGATCTTGAATATGTGGAATGGGGTACCTGTCTGGGATAGTAGCCTGGTTGAAGGCCTTATAGTCACCGCAGGGGCGCCAGTCGCCATTAGGTTTAGGAACCATGTGAAGGGGCGAGGCCCAAGGGCTACTGGACGGGCGTATTATGCCTAATTCTAGCATGTGTTCAAACTCAGCCTGTGCTACGCGGAGCTTGTCTAAGGCCAAGCGACGTGGTCGGCTAAATGCTGGGGGTCCTTTAGTGACAATATGGTGGGTAACGTTAGTGGTCACCGCGGGAAGGGGGCCAGATTGTCTTAGCATTGCCGGGTAAGCTGAAAGTAGGTCTGCGTACTGGTGTTCGGCCTGCGGTTCGATGTATAGGGGCGTGATGTGATTCACGGAGGAATACGAACCGGTTACGGAAAGAGAAGTCTGCCGGTCGACAACTCTCCGGCCTCGTGCATCGATCAGGAGATCGAAATGGTCAAGAAATTCGATGCCTAGTATGAAATAAGGGACGTCTGCTACTATGAACATCCAGCGGAAGGTGCGACGTAGTCCTAAGTTGAGTGTGAGTGACTTACGGCCGTAAATAGCAGTAGGGGTGCCATTGGCAGCACGGATTTGTTGGACTGAAGGGTTCGTTGCATCACCTGCTTCCTTTGGAATGACACTAACTGCTGCATCGGTGTCAATTAGGGAAAGGTAATTGGAAACTAAATCTCGAACATGCAACAGACGACTGCTATTATGGCTACCGACCGCGTTAGTCGTCGGAACGCGTCGGGATGTTAGTTTCCCTGTTTGGCACCTGGGAAGGTGCAACCGGCTTCGCAGCGCCGGGCCTTCTCCCCAAACCGTTTGTGGTATCGACAGTACGTTGATCGAGATGGGTTAACCAGGCGGTCAGGGGAAGGGCTTCTGAGACGTTCACGTCGGTCAGAGTTGTGATAAGATATATGGTTTCTACAGTGAGAACAACCAGGAGAGGAAAAACGTCCGAAAGCCCGCTCGAAAGCAGCTATCAGAGTGTCCTCGTAGTGTGTTCCTACGGTGGGAGCTGTGGTCTGGGGGCTGCTCGAGTTTGTTACGGCAGTAATTTGTGGATGGTACCGTTCCATAATACCGTCCGCTAGTTTAGCCGCTTCTGTGAGCTTAAGGTGGCTAGAAACCTCGAGCAGTGCTTGAATATTGGGTGGTAGTCGCTGTACCCACAACTCTTTAGGGACGTTTTCCTCTGAAAGTTGCCCCGCCAGCTACTGCATTTCTCTCAGTAATGCAGAGGGCTTCTTGCTACCTAACTCTGTCCCTTGGGTCAGCCGTTTCAGTCTGGACGATTCTGACGGCAAAAGACAAGAGATTACCACGTCTTTCACGGCTGTGTAAGAACTGTTATTGAATATTACGTCGCGTATCTGAGTAGCAACGTCACGGGGAAGGCGACCGATAGTCCACAAGTAACGGGTTCGTTCGCTTGTGATTCTGTGTGATTCAAACTCTGCCTCTAACATATGAAACCAAAGTTGAGGGTCATCAATAAAAAAAACTGAGGGACGGCTAGGGAGACTGTCGAAACGGACGGTTCTGGATCAGGTTTGCAGTCGTTGCTAGCCATGGTTGCAATGGTATATCAAATGTAAAACGATATATAAAGGTCAATTCAGCAACCGTGAAACACTTATAATATCGATATGAGCAAAAATATAAAAGGGATATGGTAGCAGAAATCAGGAATTTACCGTTTATATGTCGGAAAAAGTGTATATGTAAACGAATAAATGTGACTGAGTGACTTACGAGTGTCCTTCGAGGATTGAATTTGTTGTTCGGGCTCACCAGTTTAGGATTCTCCTCAGTTAAGTCAGGACCCGCTCCCGTATAGAGTCTATAGCCCCTTGTCCTCGGTTTGTGATACGATAGCGAATATACTCGGCAGCGCGCAAAGCAGAACTCAAAACGCTGGAGCGGGACAACGTGTGTATTGGAGGAGCGCAACGGCGTGCAGACGACGTACACAGGCGGAGCAAGTGGCTCCACCAAAAACGGTAATTGTTCAGATAGACAAATTTGTTAGTCTTTGTCATCGAGTGCTGTATTGGTAGCACTACAATTTTATCAAAAGTTCGAACAGTTGGCTACTGGCTGCTGTCAAAGATAGACCAAGCTATCCCCCCAAGTTGATTGATCCTTGCGAACTCATTTCAGTTCTTCTTCCTCTGACAGTGAAGTAGGGAAGCCAGGAATAGAAAACTGTATGTTTCATGCGACGAAGAAAAGTCAGCCCGTGTGGTCGTCCAATTGGTACGACTTCCTTTTGAAGCATCATTACAATTTGTTCAATTTTTTATTGTTGTTGAATCGTTCGCATGAATTAATCATCCATTCCCTAAGGGGACATCATTTAGGTCTTTGGATTTCAAAGCACAAGATGTAGTAGTCAAATTAACCTCATCTGAACTTGAAGTTCGTGGTTCGCGCTAAAACTAGCCCAAAATAGTTTCTATAATTCGTATCTACTTTTCATGCTGTGGTTTTATAGTGATTTGAATTTGTCTGAATGTTAGAAGCCCTTCAAGCTCACTGTCTGAAATCGCTAAGCCAACCTACGAGGTCATATTGGGGTGTTTCGGATAGTTTGCCAGTGGATCATACTATAGACCCAAACAAATTACATTAGAACACGGTGCACACCAGAGTCACCTGCCCAAAATAATGATTTTTTCGCGAGTTGTTGTGTTCACAAATTCGGCAACAGAAGGAAGGTGCACTTGTACCAGTGAACGTGTATTCTGTACAAACGTACGGCAGGCCCAAGTACAAGCAAGCACGTGAAAAGCCAACACCTCCGTAAGCGCGTGAGTCAAGGCTATGTACAATTGAAAGGGCGAGACAACTGTGCAATCGGGTTAAGTTGCACAAGGTCGTGCCACATGTGACAACCTGATTAGTCAATGCTGTCCGGGACGAAGCCCGGAAAACGTCAGCTGTGTACGTGCGTGTATGTACGTGTGAGATTGTTTGTCTAAGCATATGTCTGTTCAGGTCGAACACAACATGAGCCAATCGATGTTTGCGGCACGATAATTCTGCAAGAAATTTACCTCTGTGTGCGCAATTAATTTCAGTAAGTAGTATGTGACAGCTCCCCTTAATTTGCACGTAATTAAATAAGTCCGGAGATTCAACGAGTGCAGACTGTATATGCAATCGGCACGGTAAATCAAATGCAGTCCGGTGCGATAAACTGGTCCTGTCGGATGAAAGTTACATGCACACATGCGAACGTGACAGCCAATAGGCGTGGATCAGTAGGGTGATCAGATAGATTAGATTAATTCTATCACCGGTCCGAACGCCGATATAGTCACATAACGGGTGCCAAACCTCAAGCGCTGCAATCTGCGTTTGACATGCATCCATCACATCACTACAGGGTTTACTAAGCTTATGATATTTGACATTTTATCATCTCTGGCACAAAACTTGGTGACATTTTTGCAAAATTTTTTGTGCCAATCCTAGCCCCGGTTTACCTAGAAAATGAATCATCCTGACCGATGGACAAACGCCACTGGTAGGGACCATGTATCCAAGATCAACTTTAGTCAGTGATGCGGAAGCACCGATCAACTACTTCACATGACTTGCTAGGAATTACCAGCAATGCATTTCAACTGAAACTGACCAAATCGTTTTTAGTGCCTCTATTTCAGTTGAGTCTCTATGGAGAAGATGCTCATCAAAAAAGTCGATCTCTTTGTGAATAACGAGTTGCCAGAGTCAAATTCCGGCAATAAACGGGTGTTATATCATGCAGTATTGATTACTATTCTGGATAACCCAGTTATAGCACGTGTGAGTCACAATGGTGGGTTCAGCACTCATAATACATGACGAATCATTCCGTAAAATAAAATGATTCACCTAGATACTTGCTCTATTATCTGACTGGCTGGAAAAATGGACCCACACAGCCGCATGAGATATAGTGGACTAACTTACAACACAACCGCCAAACAGTCGATATTCACATGTGATTGGTTCGTCAGCTTCTATCGAAAATATGAAGAACCTTGGTCTGTGAACTGAAAGACGGTCGGTTAAACAACCATTCAACTCATACAACTTTCCGAAACAACCATATAAATTAAAAACTACTCAGAGAGACTGGTCTTTGTGTTATTAAGGTTTCTAACCTGGTGAGCAATTTGTAGCAATCAAACATCCTCAATATTGTCCCCTTTCACCACTCTTTATTTAATTTAACCTATCACAGGGTATTTCCATACTCTCAGCGATTGACGATATCCAAGTTTTACTGGATGATCACATTATCAAAGCTCAAACAATGCGTAATTCACCATATATCAAACCGTTCGAGGCAGAAATGACAACTTGGGAGAGTAAATTGATCTCGATGAATGATATTCTGGATGTGTGGCTCAAAGTAAGTATTTCGTAGTGTTATGTTACATGATCATGCATGATTCCATGACCCAGTTTCTAAGTGGGATCACTAGTCGACCAAACAGCACTGGCTAAAACGGTGAAAACCCGAGATTTTTATCTCATGTTTGCGCATGATACTGGTGACGGGGTTCGAACTTCTGAACTCAGACAGAGTAGAGGATTTCATTTGTCGAACATCACGGGGGAAGACCTTAGGGCGAGCTTCAAACCGGACAACCGAGGCCAATTGAAACGAGCGTCAATTTTGCAGGAAGTAGAGACACTGTCACCATTATACAATGTCTTCATGAAACCTCATCGGAAATACCGCATTCAAGCCCGGAGACTATCTGTGTCATTGGGCATCGAACCCCTCGAAGAAGTGCTTCGGTGATTTACTATTTGGTTTGCTCACTGCAGAGGTTTTGCCATTGAGTAATGAGTAAAAACTTTGGTAACATTCTCCTAGAAAAAGAGAGAACGTAAGCGAAATTCTGAAGATTTTCACATCATCCAAGGGTTCAATTTGAATAACGGGAGTGAAACTTCCGGTGGAGGGCGATAGATTACAAGGACTACTACCCAAAATCAAAAAGGACTGCGTGAAAACGGAGCCCGAAGGCCAGTGTTTGGCATTACAGTAGTCAAAGATTGAATCAACTAAAGTAATGTCTGTGGTTGAATTCAAACGCTGATTGGATGCTGATTGGCAGAGTCAGTTTTGCCCATGGTGAATAGATTCCTCCTTGTTCTATCCTCCTGTTGCATGTGGTTCTTTTAAAGCTGCTGCTTTAGATCGGTTCTTTAATACGGCTCAGAAACATTGCCGTTTAGGGTAGAAGATGGGCGAAGACAATCGGTGTTCGAGCATTGACGCCTCCCTCAGTATTGCTCAAATTAGGTGGGAGCATCGTATCAGCAATGCTGAGGTTATGCGTAGGTTGTTTCGGGACCAGTGGTCAATCAGTGGAACAAATGCTGAATCTAGACGGATTAAGGTGGTTGGAACATGATTTACGCACGCCCATCAACAGACTTCCTTGGCGTATTGTGCTCTCTGTGGCTGGTAGTGGTTGGAAGGTAGGTCGAGGTGATCGGTCGATGACACGGCAAAAAGGCATGAAAATCTCAACTAGTGGACCTGGCCGAGTGGGACATGTTAGACTTCCTGGTTGGGGCCCGCGGAACGCGCCTACCAGATGGTTGGAGGCATTAAGTGACATGGCAGGGTGTCGTGGTCAGTGGTGTAGTCGCATTCGGGTTTTTTTTTCTTTGTCTTCATGATCTGCGTCTAGTACTTTGTTTTCAGCTTTATGCTTCTGTTAGTTTTGCCTTTGACACGACGATGCTACGGGGTAGCAATCAAAACCAGAGCACAAAAGTGCGAGGTTGATGGTTGAAAGAACCGAACCGTTGATAAGTTGGAAAGGAAGCGGAAGTTTATTACTATTATGGTCTATTTATTCATCCTTGTACGTTCCGTAATTATCTGCTATCAACAATGCGAATAGAACAACTTCCCCGGTCCAGCTTCTCCACAAGGTTCAGCCACAATTCGTGTCGGACGCAAGCGCATTACACGTACATACGTCGCTGGATCATTTCTTAACGGTTCATACACTCACGCACATTCACGAAAGGCACTGCTCCCGTCATGTGTTGTCCTCACACGCCATCACGCGCACCGCACGATTATCGATTTCTGCTCCGTGATCGCTGAAACAAGCACGCTCATGTTTGTTATCTCGGTATGGAGTCATGGGGTGACAGGCGCACACACTCATGACCGATCTCTGACGTTCATTCATCACGGTTTCCCCCATATCATGATGATCCAGAGTACCACACTTGAACTCGCACTAGTGATCACTGTCCACACGAGACCACTGAAAAGGAACACACACACATACACCCACACACACACACACACACACACACACACACACACACTAAACCGTTGGCCCTATGACCATTCCACCGCACGCACACACGTGACACACCCAATCAGCTCCCAACGTGTTACGGGTCGATTCCCTCAACCGGGACTACTCGACATTCGATCGTACTGTTTGACACGAGTCGCACTGACAGTTTTCACCGTACGTTTGGAGATGTTCAGTTGTACGTCCATTTGCCTTTATTTACTAATGTTCATCAATTATAGAACCGTGTTCCCTACAACCAACGTCTATTGACTGTGCGTCTATTAGGTGGTTGGGACACGAAGTAGACTGACCCAAACGGAAGTATCCCAGAAAGGCTTTAACGCGGCTAGGAATAACGAAACAAAAATAAAAGAAGGGAGAAACCGGAAATGCTTTAGGGAAGGCGGTCGGATAATTCCTTTACAATTCCTATGTCAATTCATTTGTCTAATTGTCTGTTTAACCCTATGTGTTTGTTTATCACTGCTGGCAGGTTCAAGCCACATGGTTATATCTGGAACCGATATTCTCCTCTGAAGATATTCTGGCCCAGATGCCCGAAGAAGGTCGTAAATTCGGTGTAGTCGATGTACTCTGGCGTGAAGTAATGACCGAGGCGGCTGTGAATCCCAGCTGTCTGGTTGCAACTGATCAGCGAGATATGCTAAGACGACTGACAGATGCAAACATTCTATTGGAGGAAATTCAGAAAGGTCTAAACGATTATTTGGAAAAGAAACGTTTGTACTTTCCCCGGTAGGTGACAAAGGTATCCACTTCCCAGTCATATTTTTTGAGTCTGAGGTATTGACTTCAGAATAAACGCGGTTTCATCTATTCTAGACGCTGAATTCTCTTGCCGTATTCATGTTCTTATTTTTGCATTTACTAAAGTAATCTTTCCGGATCATCCCAAATTTTAGGAGGGACGATGAGTGGGTCCGTAAACGGTAGAGGATACACAAAAATTATTGGCATTCGAATACCGATATCTTCATAGAAATGCCCAAATCATTAGATAAAACTCCAAATTTCAATAAACGTTGGTGCATGGTCAATGATTATTTGAGACGAACTGAATTAAACCTACATCTCCCACAAACTGTTGCACTGTATTAGAAAGAGTCTTGACCAGATAATGTTTTCTACTTTTCAGAAAGGAATCGTCGAAAGTTCATTCACTAGTTCTTGATAGACTGGCTGAATGACTTCATTGATGCTGAAAGATTTCACTGGGCTATGGGATGCTGTAAATAGCAGGATGCATTTCAATGAGGTCATCCATAATATACTCTAATTTCTGTAAGCAAAATAATACTGAGAACTAATTGTATTCCGAGTACAAACTACCGTTGCCCAAAATGACAAATTGCAGTAACTGGACAGCACTGCACGCGCACGACGGAACGCATTCAAGACGACACGGAATTCGGGGTAGTACTCCGTAATTTCTGTATCTCAACAGTGGTATTCCGTTACGTACGAGGCAAGCGTGGTAGAAACAACCAATCATAACGAACGCACAGAGCAGTCGGTCGGCAAAAAGGCGCACAGGAGGTCAGAGCATGGGACGTGAACAATGACACAGCCGGCTGAGAGAGCAAAAATGTGTGGAATCGTGCGCCAGAACTTCTGATTCAGTGTGGACTAGATCATGACTAACGATTCCAGGTACGAACCTAAAAACACCCGGCCTCACTGATAATAAGTCTGGTCACACCTTCCTCTCTCTCTCTCTCTCTCTGAGCCAGTCTTTCTGAGCGTCCTGGTATTTATCTAAGTCTTCTGACTAGACTGTCAGGATCTTTCCAAATTTATGGTGGCACATCATGTTTTCGCTCATCAAATTCAATTGAATCTGGCCGGTATGCCGATGGTGTATAGACCCGTTCGAAACACACGATGAATCTAGACACTGAAGAGAGGCTCGTGAATGAAAAGGCCTGAACAGCATAATTCTGACGAATTTAACCATTAGTGCTCATACATCAGGCTGCGTTTATTGAATTCGGTAATGAGGGGACTAACTGACATGGATATCTGGACACAGAACAACCTCAGTGCCTGAAGTTGAAGAAATGGGTGGTCTTAAATCCGAAATCAATAGTTTAACGATCGCAGACTTCAATCCATCGTGAACCCTCAAAGGTTACTGGTCCACAAGTAGTAGTCCATACTCCGTAACACCATGAAATTTGGTGCTTGTGTAGGAACAATTCTCTGAAAACTTCGAAAGAAGTAGTTGACTCACGAGAACGGAACTTTAGTATTGTCGTGATGAAACTTGCACAAGTTCCTCGCAAATTTGAATTGTGTGTGGAGAGAGGATAATCGCATTGTCGTTTTGGTTCTTGGACTAAATGACATAGAAATCTTCTTCTTGTGTCCAAGTTTACCACAAGCGTGACACAGCATTCTGAAAGCGACAAATGGATCGCAAGTGGAACTTACGTCAGGACAAACATCAATTCAAGTTCTGTAGTTGGCAGTTAGATTGGAGGGGAACATCTGCCTTCGATTGGAATTTGATACTTTGAAGACTGAGGTCAATATTTCTATAATTTTAAAAGTGCACAACAAAATGATCAGCAATGGTGGCATCTGAATCACTGAATTGCTCACAAATACTTCAAACTTCGGCAAATGTGAGATTCTATTTCAACACCAGCTCGTTTCACATCGCCGAGTAATTTACACTACCAATAAGACGATCTTTTAGTTGCTTACAACTGTTTTCCGGAATCATATCTGGCTGCCTGAGTCTATAGCACGACCACGAAATCGCGGTAGTTGTCATTAGGAACGCAAGCTATAGCTTTTTGACTTCAAGTGAAACCGTTGTAACTCCAAGTGAATCCTACCTGACTTCAAGTGACGCCCCGATTGCATCGCTCTCCAAACACAGACAAGTGATTGGCTTGGCAGTGGTCACTAGTCCCCTACCCATGAAATCCCTCCGCTCCGTGACCACTCGCATCGCGTTCACAACTTCCACCACCGGTGAACTGAACTCGCGCTGATACGTGCAACTGACTGAGTGAGAGCCTACGGGAGGGGAGCGGGGGGAAGAGGTGTGATCATTGAGTCGACTGCGTGACTGGAAGACAAAAGACCAGGGACAGATTCGGTCGACCAGCAAAGTGACAGGGTTAGTCGAACTTGTGTGTGTGTGCGCACGCGCGCGCGCGTGCGTGCACATGTTAACCCAGTCATTCCATTCCTGACTGCTGCGTTCTGTATGGAACCTAGTCGCTCGTCAAACTGCCAATTAATTGACGAAGATGAGTTTTTTTAGCGAGATATTTCATATACCTGAAGCTGGGGACGACTGATATTTAGTAACTGAGGTGCTCGGCGTCAAGAGTAAAATTGCGATGACCCGGAATACGAAATAATCCAGCGCTTTCTAAGTTAACTCACGATGGGAGATGTTTCAAACGTTTGTCTGATCATGAAGTGGATGAGTTAATTTTCTGGACTGAATCGAAGCCCACGCTAACGCTTTCAGCGCTACCATGACAACAGATAAACACACGGTGCGTCGCCTGTTATCGGAGCGCAGACCGCTGACCCAGTTCGATTGTGCACGCACTAACTGCTCTCCTTTCGTCAGGCCAACACACACACATACATACACAGCTCCTTGTTTGACTCATGTCACTTCGTGTCCATCCTGATTTCCTTCACCGATTGGTTCTACTCTTTTGGTCCACTTGCTACACACATGCACTCACGCACGTATGCATTAATCCTAGTCAGACGAGAGTCAGGCCCAGCATGTATACTGCTTCGTCACGTGTGCGCACCCTACTCGTCCTCAGATTGGTTGCTTACCATGGGTATGACTACAACGCATTGGCAATCACCGCGGGAATCCCAGTCACTGAACCTGGCATTATAAAGCGCTCAAAGCTTCTTCAATGAAATCTTCGAAATACTGCCTCGAAAAGTGATGTAACCATATTTCATATCCTTTTCATCTAAACAATATTCCCCCCCTGGATGTTCTATAAATGATAACACTGCTTTCCAAAGTCAAATCAATTCAATCGCGGTATGATTAAGTTAACTGAACCTTAGATGTCATTGACGTTGCCATTGTCATTTTACTTCTTGAATGTTGGCACACCTAATATTTTTTCTCTCACCAATTCAGCTTCTTCTTTCTGTCCAACGATGAACTGTTAGAAATTCTGTCCGAGACCAAAGATCCACAGCGTGTCCAACCACATCTGAAGAAATGCTTTGAAGGTTAGTCCGAAATATCTTAGACTGTTTAAATGTCCATGAGTGATTGAAGAATATTTCTTTATAAAATGATTCAACAATAAGTGTCAACGCTCAACTAACCAGAGCTGTATACCATAGCCGCAAAAGTCCGCAGCACTTGAGATAAGGAACCTCATAAGGCCCTAATGTGTCAGCAGGGGTAACGAGCCGAGTGACAATGGACTGCCGTCTATCATCAGTGGCCGGCGGTGGCGGGATTCAAACCGAGGTGGTGGCAAATGATCCAAACCATTCGACCACCGCCGGTCGTAATGTGAATCATACTCGTTCAGGGGGCGGTTCAGTTGGTTCACTTCAACAGTGGACCTTCTACATATACCGGCATGAGGAACAATGCAAGTAGATACCACTCCTCCATCGGAAATGCAGGTTCTGCGGGAATTAGGTTATCCGAAAAGATACGAAGCTGTTGGACCGGATGTATCGTCTCCGTTCCTCTTAAGGATAGAGGTGAAACTTTGGTTTCGGCGTAAACAAGACTCCACCGGATAATTTGGGGTAGGGAGCAGATTGCCATGGAATGATATGAATCAGTGATTGTGCCGATTTACAAGAAAGATGTCAAATGCTGTTGTGAAAACCACAGAGGAATTAGCTTGATAAGCATCGCATCCAAACTGCTCGCCGAAATTATTCTCCACCGATTATCCAGTGCCCGCGAAATGTGTACGCGTGAGAATCAAGCTGGTTTCAGACCCGGTCGGGGTCGTATCGACCACATCCTTATTCTCCGACAAACCTCACAGCACAGGCACATTCCCCGTGGGTCCACAATCTCTATCTTCCTTGATTTGAAAGCGGAGTTCGATCCAGTCGATGGCACAGTTATCTGGCACTGCCTTTCATTGAAGGATGTGCCAGAGAAATTTGCTTCTCTTTCGCAATGTTTCCATGTAAACAGCAGAAGCCGAGTTTGTGCTTGCAGCGATCTTTCACTTGAGTTCACCACGAAAAGTGGTGTTCGTCAGGGTTGCCCTCTTTCACTCTTTCTCTTCAGTTTTGTGATTGAATTGATTCTTCAGATAGCCTTATCCTCGAGTGAGAATAGTGGCATTGATCTGCGCTCAGGCAGTAGCTATTTGACTTGGAATACGCGGACGATTTTGCTGTTCTGAGTGAAGATTCAGGTAAGTTGCAAGTTCTCTTATACAGCCTAAATAACAGCGTAGCAATGTTTGGGACGCGCTTTGCACCTTCAAATTGTTAAATGCTGTTGCGGGACTGAAGTGGCTCTACACCAAACCCTGTCTTGGCAGGGGAAGCTCTGCTGTAGTGGATAAGTTTTGTTTTCTGGGTAGTTACATCTAAACGGGCGTAAGTTGTTTTGGGACCAATGGTCAATCAGTGGAACAAGTACTGAATCTAAACAGGTTAACATGGCTGGGAAATATGTTATATATGCCCACTGATAGACTTCCTCGGCCTAATGTGTTCTCCGAGGCAGGCAGTGACTGCAAGGTTCAGTTCAGTTCATTCAATCAATAACCTCTCAGTTCTGCACTCTGGTTTCGGTTGCTACCTTCCAGTATCGTCGAGTCAAGAGCAAAAAGAAAAGAAGCATGAAGTGAAAAGGAGCCGGAAGTAAGATAAGGATCGGAAATCACGAACACATAAAACGAGTTCGAATGCGACTACGCTACCGACCGCGACACCTAGCCATATCACTTAACCTAGGCTTGCTCTCTGTGGCTTGCGCTTTCAGCGTCGATACTGTATGATAAATCATTTCATACACATTCTGACTCTCCCACAGTTGCATTAACTTTTCCCACACATTTCTTCGCCCACTTTCAATCCATCTCCGAATTTATCACAGGAATCAGTCGACTTTCATTTACGGAGCAGCAAGAAATCGTTGGAATGACTTCTGCCGAAGGTGAAACAGTTCCCTTCGTTACGAAGATCTATCCTGCCAAAGCCAAGGTGAGTTGCACCGAACCCGTATTTCTAAGGAAACGTATTTTGGTGTACCATCCCGCCCCTGTCCGGTCTGATTCGAATCACCAAGCTAAGGACGTTCAGATGTCCTTTATGACAATCAGAAATACCCACAGCTTCGAATGGAGACACCGTATCTGTCCCTTTAACTCCAAGCGAATGCCTCCCACCAAATCAGGTCCTCTCCACGGGCCAACGTACCCACATTTAAACATACTTCGCATTTGAAATTATATATATATATATATATATATATATATATATATATATATATATATATATATACCACGCAATTATTTGCGAGTAGCGTGTTGGATTGATGAATCTTTGTTTGGATGATTGTCCTTTGGACTCCACCTTTTACGCCCAAACCCCAGGTTATCCGATCAACCCTGTACTCGGAATCAAGGTGGCGCACTAGTAACGTGCACGTGTTCCAGGCAAAATGGCCCGGGTTCAAACCCTGGTTGCAGAGGAGGACATGCACCACTGCCGAGGGCGAAACACGAGTCTGGTGCTTCCGAGTGCGGGGTGGTCGGATGACCTGAGATTTGTGCGTGGAAGGATGAGTCCAAGGGACAGCAATCCAGACAATGAAAGGAACTTTGATTTGAGAAAAGAGCTTCGCATTACTTTTTCATGATCAGATATGATATGGTATGATCTGACGCTTCAATTAAAACGAATTTCGCCAATGAATCCATTTCCCGCAGTAAAGAATGATATTCGAAGTCGTGCCCCAAATTCGGTAGACAGAACGTAATAACGTGTGTACTGACGAAGTGTATTCAACACGAACGTACAGCAGGCGCAAGAACAAGCGTGTAAGCAGAAACTCACGCAGTTAACTGTGTCCGCGAGTCACATTCACATGCCACTCAAGCGAACAATCGGATCAGGTCACTCAAGGGCGTATGATACGTGACAATATTTGATTGGTCGCGGCAATCCGGAATGGAGCAGGGATAGCAACGACCCCGTATGTGTGTGTACGTGCACGTAACCATATATGTGAGGGATACGGGCGAATGTTCACAGTGTGCGTATGAACCTGAGACTGTCTGACTGAGCACGTGATTGCTTGAACTGAGCATGGCGCGGGGATTGTCAGCTCTCTAGGCGCCGACGGTTGGAAGCGATAGGGTAGTGATTTCTAAATTTATATCTCGCAATTGCTCGCAAGTAACGTGTAGGATTGATGAATATTTGTCTGGTTGACTGTCCCTTGGACTCCACCTTTTACGCACAAACCTCAGGTCATCCGATCGGGATCGGGGTGGCCCAGTAGTAACACACATGCCTTCGAGGTGAAAAGGTCCAGGTTTCAAACCCTGGGGGCAGCAAAGGATATGCATTTATAAATTTATTCCAGTAAAGGTGTTGCGCAGGAGCACTTTAGAGTACACTGGGCTCTCTTGCTTTTTGTCAGTCTGTCTTGCGGACGGTTAAAGTGAAAGCTTCCGATGAACTTCTGGAGATCGTATGGGACTGAGGTGATTCAGTCACCCTGGCCTCGGGATCAAAATCGTGGAGACTCCACAGGAAGTCGAATCGCTATGACATTGCCTTGCGAACAGGTCTTGTTCCATAGTTAATCTGAAGCTCATACGTGGCCAGGATTTCAGCTGACATATGCATGTTATCACGGAATACCTTTTCAACTGAGAGCTATTTTAGTCGGTGAGGGACAGAACCACATTGATTGACATTTCTCCTCAGCTTTGCCGTAGAGGATGTTCCACGGAATACCTTCTATAGTCTTCCAAACGGCGCAGTTTTCTACTTCGAATACTGAAGTGACATGGCCTTGCTCAGTGACAATGCGCAGGTAATGCAACACGTTTTGGACTGCTTAGCGATCAAGGTGTCCAGATACATTATGCACTTTGCGTCTTCAAAGTGCGAAGTGTAATCGTAAAACTGGCAGAACCCTGTTCCCGCGCTCACCTTTTGTGGTGCTCAGCTGGAGTTAGTGCCTCAGGAGCTTTATTACAGCTGGAGATGTTGTTGGAGAGAAGATCAGTTCCCAAATAGCGAAATCTATAGTAGCTTTCGCCAACCTGCGGCAGATCTAGCCGAGACATCCGGTTTGCCCTAAAGCGACAAGTGTATAGCGCCGTGGCTAGTAGTATTTTACTCTACGGTTTTAAGACCTGACCAGTTCGCGTTGTAGATGCTCGGCGTCTTTCTGTGTTCGACAACCGATGTGTCCGAAGCGTTGCTGGCGTCTGGTGTAAACATTGAGTGAGCAATGACGAAGTTCGTCATAGTGTTGGGTACGAATAGCCGCCTCTATACCGAAGTGATCGCTCTGCACCGTCTGTGATGGCTCGGACATGTTTAGTAAATGGCTGCCGATTATCTTCCATTCCGTGTTCTATTCGCACCTGTTGGGCAAGGCTGGTAGAAGCGACGTGGCGGTCGGACCATGACTAGGCTTAGGGTTTTGAAGAAGTTGACTTCTGCGCTGGCCTCAGTCGGTGCGTCCCGACTCCCTGGTTGGGATGAGGGATGAGGATTGTCGCTGAGTTGAGACATTCAAGGATTTTGCTCAAAATATAACTCAGTGGCGCATATACTGTGCGGCGTGTTTAGGAATATCTCGTAACCCTTTAATACTGGACAGAGCTTCAAATAATCAAGAAAAATTATGCAGCGAAACAGCCAAAATACTGTTTGTCCTCATCCACTTTCCCCTCTTTGTTACCCTTTCCTATTTTTTGGCGTTGGCATCATGCATGAATCCAGAATTGATGTTATTAGAATTTATAATAATAACATTGTTCGTGGTAAAAATACAGCTGCTGCATTCGATGTCCCAAAAGTACCTGATTAAACTTTACACTAAGTGATATTTTCTCGAATTGTCCAAAGGGATTAACATTCTGTATGTGTTGCACAGGTATGATCTTATTCATAAATATACACCGACCTGAGTTAAAACACGATAACGACACTAAGAGAAGAAAAGAGTGGTAAAACATTTAAAAGAGCTAAGCTGTTCAAAAAAATTATCGCTCTTTCCTATTACTCAACTTTAAAGTTTTTCTTTGTTTTACTGTTGCTTATTTGTGATTAAGGGACACGCTCGTTTACCAAGCACACCGCAAACCATTCATGATATGAGCTTTGAATTTGAGCTATACCTCTTTATGTTCACTGACCATTACAACCTTTATCTTTCGGGTTCCAGTCGGGTTTGCCTAGCTGCACCAATGAAGAATAATTTCAACACTAACCATTTCTTAGACCGGGTACTACATCATTCCTTTACATGATCAGACTTCGCAAGTAGCGCGTGGTGTCCAGGTATAAAAAGCATATCCGAGCCAGCGAAGTTGCGCTAATGTAAAGAAAGATTACCGAACTACTCTTCAGTATAGTACAATTATCCCTAACTGATACTAGATATAAGTGAAATTACTTGAAAAAAACTAAACTCATTATATTTTAACATCGCTCTTCTAGAATCGATTGAAACTGTCCGATTTTCGTGTTGGAATGTCCAAAGGGTCACGCAATTATTGTAATAACCGTACTTCTTGCAAAATGCGCAATAACGTAGATGAGAAAAGTGCGGATTCCGTAACATTCCTATCTCCGGTTTATGTATTGTTATTTGTCTGTACTGTATACACAAAACGTGAAAGCACACAGTACGTAAGAAGTCCGTTTTATTGGCACGCATGCAGGTGACGAAAACGTTCAACTGCAGGCTACACATGCAGTCAGTACGACCAAGTAAGTCCGTCCGGTGCGTCGCGAAATGTGATTGCATGAAGTGGTTCTGTCAGATGCATGGTGCGTGCGTGGATCAATAGGGCAATCAGAAAGCCACACTAGGTGATTCTGTTATCTAACCGTATACTGTTTTGTTTTCAGTATCTCTAAGGTATGCACTTCCTCATCCCTTGGGCCCAAGCGATGAAATCGGAAGCACCAACCGAAGCCAGTGCTGATGCTAGCTTCTCATTACGCCTACATCAAATCGCATCCTGGCCACCGCATCGCTTCTTCCAGCTCTGCCCAGCACGTGTAAATAGAGCACAAAAAAACAGGCGATGAACAGACATATACAAATCATTGCCGAACCATCACAGGCGGTGCAGAGCGCGGCTATCCACACTCGACCCACGTCGGCGAACCTAACTACTGCGAAACCGATGTGCCAGCCAAATGTTAGTAATCCTTCGGAGACATCGGTTGTCAAACACATAAATCCACCTAGCATTCTCATCGAATGTCTTGCAAATATAAGGTAAAATGCAACCCATGGTGACGTTGTATATCCGTCCCTTAAGCGAGGTCCGGATATTATGCCGGCTCCACAGGTATCGTGATGTGGTCTCCTCCTCAATAGCACGTCCATCTGTAATCAAGCTACCGAGGTATTTAAGCTAACACCTACTTTTGGATGATCACCACATAGAGTGATTGTGGGTACAGGCTTCTGCTAGCCTTTTATAAATATTTTTACTTGAAAGGCAAATTTAATGTCATATCTGGATACCTCGATCACTAAGCGGTTCAACGCGTGATGAATGACCCGTGCATTGTGAACCGTTCTTGAGACGGGTTACTTGCGGCAATCAAAACGTCGATTGACTGCCATCGTTTCCGAACATGGTGTGTCATCGAACATTAAACGCTTGTATAAGAAGTATCACATGGTGCATCATTTCTATGATGCACTCTGGACTGAATTTGGCTCCGATAGATTCAATTTGAGCTGAGTTTCCTTACCGTTGATTACTATACTGTATCATACAAACTAGAATGTTTTCTTTGTGTGCTCATTCTCGTCTATCCTGATTTCAGGGAATGGTTGAGAAATGGTTACTTCAAGTGGAAGATGTCATGTTGAGCAGTTTACGTAAAGTGATTTCGGATAGTGTTTATGCTTATTCCGAAACTGTCAGGGAGAAGTGGGTCCTGGATTGGCCCGGACAAGTAAGTCGTACAATAAAATTTCACACTTTAAATACAAATTTCAGTTTCCATAGTAAAAAGGGATTTGGTTGTTCGTTTCACTATTCCTTATTGCTCCTTAAAAATCGGGAAATAATTGTTGGCGATTTTCAGAGTATTGGCTGACTGACGATCAAAACGCAGTTTATATTTCCTAGCAGATCAGAGCCGTTACGATGAGTCTTGCGATGCACAACCAGTACCGAGGCCAAGACTTGAACCAACGGAATTATGAATGATATGACAGCGGATCGATGGTATGGATCGATAGGATGATAAAAGAGTCCCGTCAGATGGTGGTTGGCCGTATCATCAACTAATCAGAAAAGATGGTACCAGATACCAGTTGAACCAATTAGTTTCTGATGCAACGACTGGTTATCATTACTCAAAATCCTGCGTAAACGATATTTTCTGAACTGAGGAACCGAGATTGTTCGAAGGCAAAGAAGCTTTCTTCCTAGCCGTAGTAAGACATTAAAAAGCAATGTTTACTACAAAGAATTGAAAATCAAGGGGGACCTGGTTTGCTCCCAATCTTTTCCATCAACTTCTCCTTTCGGCAGTGTCTTATTTGCCAGCTTACCCATGTATTAGAAACAAACACGGGTAAAGACGAAATCACTGGTTCCATATATTACACAAATAGGCTTTAAATGATATATTAACTATACCAAAAATTTTGATTAGTTGAGAATCAAAATACTGAAAACAACAATTCTATTGCGCCCCATCGAATGGACAACACAGCTGAACAACACCACGACTTTTTATGTCTGTCGGCGCTCTCACCATATTAGAGCAGTGCTTCGAGGCAAACAATGCTCGAGCACCGATGATTATTGTCTCGTCAACTGTGGACGGTGCCGGGTCTGTGAGTTCTTGATGAACAAGTGGGTATCACGTCCAAGCAGCAAACAATTTGAATTAGCGAAAATAAAACGCATTACCTGTAAGCGCGAAAACGCTTCATTCCACACCCGCCTACCTGGTAAAGTGTCACTGTCATGATTGCGAAATCTTTGTCGAAAGACAATTTAGGAATTTATGGAAATCTGGTCCAACCTGTACACGAATCAATTATGAATAAAAACACGCAGTCAGTGTCAAGTGAATCGCGCCCTCAAACGGCAAACAATCGGTCACTAAGTCAAGCAGCATAACAGTGTCTCGTTTAGATCAACGGTGAAGGTCAGCGAAAAAGGAGAAACGTGGCAGGCGTAGATACATGGACCAATCGAAGATCGAGCGATACAGTCCGAGGGGTGCACCTGTCCAGTTCATGGTCAGACCGTCACGCGTTTACGTGACATTTTGCCACACCATAGCTTTACTCACTTGGGCTGTCACAGCCGGTTGACAGGCCCGCTTCTACTATGGATCGCTATGTGGATATTCGCCAGGCCCTTTGCCAGGCCCCTGTAATGGAGATATACGTGCAGTGCGGCTGTTCACACAAAGTGGAATTGGAAATGTTGATTGAAACTCTGACTACGTCCGACCCAGGTCGATAAACTGATTGCTCTGCCAGTCGGTACCGAGCGCTATCACACACGCGCACACAAGCCCATATCACGGACGATTTGCTCCAACCAATCATACTTCGGCTTTGAGCCATACGTGGGTGTCGTTTCGCTGTATGCTGAGCAACCCTGATTGATCGCACGCGATTGTACGCACTGCTTGCGCTTGCAATAGATGATTCACCTGTCCACTTGCTTACTTGCACTCTCACGTGCAAATGAATGGATTCACCGCGTATCTTGAGCTGCTGGTAACTGGCTACATAGTGGGGAGTTCTACGCTCTGGATTCCAGGTAAATCAGTGGTACTTCAGGCAATCAATCAGATGAAAACTTCTAGAGCGTTTGATATATTTCCGAAATAAACGAAGAACGATATAGCGGATTTAACGATCAAGCACAATGAGGTAACGAAATGATCGTTCATTTCAGTTAGGTTTGAAAAAAAAATTGACCATGCACCGGGTGTGGCGGTTTTCGTTTCTAACGTTCAACAGTAGCCTCACTAGGAAACCAGAACAGTCAAGGGTATGGGAAAATAATAATAGAACTAAGATTAGGATGACCAGTGAATTTGACTTTAGTGTTAGTTGACAACGAAAGCCTTGGAAAGCTGGATAATGATGGATTGATCTAAAAGGGTCGTGAGGGTACTGGCTAGCGCCGCCAGTAGACGGCCAGTGAACATGGTGTTAGTGAAACCTGAATAACCGCGCGGCTGTTTGACGATGGATATGTCAAAAAAGTGCGCTTTAGCACTTCCGGCACCGCTGAACATGACCAGTGGAAATCTTTTTGCAGGAGAATGGCGTATATGAAGGCAGGAATTTCAGGATTTTGCCGTCCCCACGCGGCTATTTTGGGAATCTAAAGATCGTCAGGTAGCTATGTTTCAGCATTATCTTGGGGTGTTACGTATCTCGGCTATGCATCGTACAATTGAAAACACGCAATTCCCTCAATCTCACTTTACGAGTGGTAAACTCGACCTCGGATAACCCCGTGCACGCAAAGAAGAACACGGAAGACAAGACCTTCACTTCAGCCGTGTATTTCGTGCTTGACCAAAGACGAATGTACAGGGATGCTCTTCTGCCTATATATAACTTACGTGACCTTACGAATCAAAACAGCGAGGCGCGCTCCGCTGAAGCAGAACTGTACAGTTCTTCTGTAACGTTCAACAGTGCGCAATTCGGATTCAAAGCGGATCTCGAATATCTCCAAAGGTAGGCAAGATAGATAAAATCCGACCACGGAATTGAATTCCTCGGTATCGATTAGTATGGGAGAAATGTGATCTGTCGACTCTCGCTTTCAGTGATAGTGAAGACCGAGAAGACCCTGTGGCAATGCTGCAGAAAATGGACAAATACTGTTTAAGTCAATCGAATGAAACGAACAACGCGATCGGTAAGAATACTGATGGCGCACACCGAAAGATCGACATGGCAAATGCCATCGTGGAAATTGACGTTAACGACAGGGACTCAGAGAATTGTGAGCCTGTTGAGAAGTAATCGAACAGTTAGATCCCTAAGCGATGAAGTCATCCGTAAAACCCGCTGTGATGTTATGCACGAATGAAGTACGGGACCCACCAGCACTGAAAGAAGGAGAATAAAAATGGGTTCCAGGTGTTCCAGAAAGATCTTATCGGTGAGGAAAACGAAACACCCTACGATTTTTATTAAACCGTACGAGATTCAGCTGGATCAAACATTTAAAAACCAGAAGGCACATACCGAAGCAAAACGCCAGTGTCACGATGAATGATGAAATTCCACATGAACCCGGAAGAACCGGAAGTGGCTGTCTTTTCCAAAGGAGCGAGGATGTGAGGGTATGAGCTGATAGACGGCTCAGTTCCGGTGGCGGAAAGCCCGTCATCGCCTGACCAAAAACGATGGCAAAGGCGGAGCCGGCAAAGCAGATCGATGACCCAATCAGTTCGTAGTGAAACGGGACGAAGTCAACCAATCCGCTATCAACGGTTATTCCGGCTGAACGGGAAGAAATTAGCCAATCGGGTTGTGGAAAGTGTTTTCGACCAGTGAGCTTCGCAAATTGTTTTTGACTGTGATCAATTGTTTTGTGTTAGTAAAACTAGATGGTTGGGAAGCAGATAAGTCTTGAGTGTATCAGGACCGAACGAGGTTCAAACGACATCGTAGAATCAATACGCCGTGTGATTTGTTTTTTAAAATGTTAATGTCAACAATTCAGTGTTGTGGGTAGAGATTATAATTGGTCGACGTTTTGGTTACCACGGGTAATCTGTTGTGTTCTTGACGGAGAAGTGTTCTTCCCTAGAATCAGTGGACGGCGTCAGAACAACGGTCGACAAATGCGAGCTGGTTTCCATGGCCGAGTAACACAACACCGTTGGTTGATTCTGAATGGGGTAAATTAAGGACAAGTTTCCCGCGGTTTTGTGGGATCACATCAACCAAGGAATCCTGACCACTCAGTTTAGACAGCCGCAGTAAGGAATGGGTCGTTGGTGATGTTAGTTGTCCAGACCAGACGATCGACGATTTACCACACGCACACGGGTCAACCGAAGATGCACTCCAACAAGGCGAACGATAGTGTGCACATGCGCATGTGTCCATGACCTGGGGGGGGGGGAAATTACTGTTTGAGAACCAAGATGAGAATTGTTGTGCACATGTCTGTGTGAGTCTGATAAAAGACGTGATGAAGTGAATCACTTCGCGCAACGATGTGTGAACGTGTCTGATCGGTAGGTGACCGGAGTTTATGAACTGTCACAAGCCTGAGTGCACCGCCGAGAAGCGCATGCGAAAAAATAAGCTGCTTGAATGTCAAAGGCGCTATAATTCGGACTTGTGTAAGAATCAATGTTTTCTCCACAGTCTTTCAAAAGTGACATACTCCCTTAGTCATTTTTAATCAAAATCAGGTTGACGGATTGGGCGCACACCAACCGAATTTGTTCAGCAGTGTAAATGATACGGGTTTTCATTTCTATAGACATTTTTCATGAATTTCTCACTTAACTTGAGTAGCAGGGTAATTGAATTATCTTACGCATCGACGATTCGTATCAGTCCAGCCCCGACCGGGACTCGAACCCAGAGAGAAGGATTATGAGTCCAACATAATATTTGTAGAATCCCGGGATTCTATAGAACAGGCGCTCCTTGATAACACGCGATCCTAAATGACTCAAGGCAGTCCAGAAACAACAGAACGGTACTGGGTAGGAACGTTTATTGAATAATAGATTAATAAACCGGAAAAACAGCGCACAGTCAACAATTAGCAACGCGAGTGATCAAACATTGGCTCCAGCGGTAAGTTAGTGGAACAAAAAGAGCAGGCAGCAGACTAAGTAAACAAAGATTAGATGAATTAAACAAGAAAATCATACCAAAACGCAAGCAGATATCGTCCGAGTTACTTACAAAGAGCACAGCCGGCAAAAACCTCCAGTTAATCTTTAGGTAAGCAGTTCGCAAAAGTGTGGACCAAACGCACCGTTGACATCAGAAAAGTGCACCTAAAAACACCCGCTGATCGAATGATCAGTGTGACAGTGCAACAATGTGAGAAATGATGAACCCGCATAACTGGAATCAATAACGCATTCTCACAGGCAATGAACGTACACTATTCGCCAAAAAAGCCGCTTCCCTCCGAAATAATCAAAACATTGTGTATTCTTGAAATTCTCTATGGAAATCAGAATTTTTTTTGTTGCTAATAGATTAGTGTGATCGTTCCTAAACGGCCACTCGTTAGTATACGGTCAATCCACCTTGGGATGATAGCGTTTGCCCGTCTAGTCATGGAGCTATCAACCGGCTGATAGTATTATTTCGCATTCAATTCCACTGCTCCTTCAAGGCAACCTTCAAATCCCCTTGAGATATGTACTCCCGCCCTCGATCTACCTTCATCCCAGGCTGGTACCGCAAACGTTGAATTTGTTTGAAAGCGGGTGATCAAATTGGCCACGAGAGTGTCTTCGTATCGAGTTACACATGAAACTTGCTATCGGCAAGGGAATGATGTCTAGGCACATTGTCGTCATGGAACATCGCCCTAGTAATCGTGCTCAGTAGTGCTAAGATGTGTTTAATCGGGACTTCTGGGTAGACGCGATTATCGACGATACAATCCAGAGATACCGGCTCGCTCCGACCTTCCTACCAAAGGACTTCCAAATATCCACTGAATCTCTATTGTACTTCATTGTTGTTGTCATATTACCACTTTTAATATATTCATAGATGTGTTTTCAAACACGGCTTTGAGAATCATGTTTGAATGAGGAAAACACTGATTCGTCGGACCAAATGGTCGATTTCAGTTGTCAGTCCCTCCAAACTCACCTCCTCACTACCCACTGCAAACAAAACTTTCGATGACATTCAATCAATAGAGGGACCGGAATGTGTCTCCGTTATCGAAATCCATGTTCGTTGAGTCGAAGATACCCACTGCGGATGGAGGCTGGATAGCGTGGTTAGTTGCCGATCGCACCTGTTGAACTAGACCGATTAGACATGGGATATCTGAATAAGCCTCTGAATGCCCTAGCATCACCTCGTGGTCTCTCGCTCCTCGAGCATCGTCGATAATCACCTGCACTCTTGAACCGACCAATCCATTTGCTCAATGTCCATCTTGAAAGACGAAAACGATTCGTAGTCTCGTGGTGTGACTATCTTGTTTACCATATTCCGATTGCACGCCAGACAACCTTCTCTTTTGCGGGCATCACGTGAACTCAAAAGAACAGATAAACATGTGGATTGTCAAACTAGAAAGTACAAATTTATTAGTGTGTCTGACCTTCACAACAAACTTCATGAATTCCGCTCACACAATGGTAAATTTCCAGTGTTGGGCTTGTTTGCAGTATTCCGAACTGATGGTGTGGAACCCCAAGACCTTAGTTTATTTAGAGGGGGGGGGGGGGCGCTTTCGGCGAACAGTGTAGTCGGGGCAAAATGGAGCAAATCGCAAAAGGCGGAAACCAGTAATACTCAAGGTCGATCAGGTAAACTTAAGCAACGATAACTTAGGTTGACGAACAAAAGGCGAATAGCGCAGTTAAATATGAATGAGAACGGACACAAGACCGGACGAGTGTCGTCACTGATGGACCGATAGAACAAACGGGCGGGAAAGGCAGAAATAACGATAGTGCAGGGCCACAGGTGTATGCGCGCGGGTGTATGTATGTGTGTGTATGCACATGTACACGGCAGTTAGTGAACGGGATAATTATGCGCCGTTGATCTCCAGGACTAGAAGTCAACCGTATTTGTTAGATCATCGGGGAAGATAGTTAATGTACTGCTTCATGTCAACACCAAATCATCAAGCAACCATTTGTCCCTGGCTTCAAAACTTACCAACTTGTGGCCCACGTAGTGAGCAACTATCGTGTTAGACGTTTTCATCTGAATAAGACCTACCCCAGAATAGGACACAGAAATAATACGAAAGAAGTACAGTACTTCCATAACATATTTATTTATTGCAATACAATAGTCAGTTTCTTTTTCTAATAGAAAGAAGATGACGAACTTTGCAGTTGTTTCGTATTTAGCTGTTTCACAAAAGCCAATGGGTCCAGAATACGCTGATTAAACAGGACGAATTACGAAATAATCCAACTTTAAAGTGAGAATTGTTCTTTCTGCATTAGGAGGGAGCTTATTATGCTATTACCGGAATATATTTCCTCTCTTGCCTACCGTTCCTTGTCCCGCCGTACGCTCAAATAGGTGGTACTATGTGTGTCCTGTATCTACTGGACGGAAGAAGTTCAAGACTCGATGGGCAAAGACAAACTGGCTGAATATCGTGTCAAATGTGATAAACAGATCGACGAGATTGTTCGCCTCGTGCGAGGACCATTGACCAGTGGTGAACGAATTACTTTGGGCGCCCTAATTGTTGTGGATGTGCACGGTCAGTTCTCGTCGGTGCTGTGGTCTTAACGTAATGCCATTTTTTCCTTACCTGACCAGAGTACCCAACTTTAAAACTGGATGTAACGCTGTGTGTTAGTGTAATATTCGCAATACCCGAACTGATAGGACGTAGTGAAACCGCTCCCACCAAGAACTACGCGAACAAAAGTAGCAAGAGCCTCAAAGCCGCGGAACAGACCGATAATTGTATTGTAAAACTGGTTCGTATAAATATGTTAAACCAAAGAAAATAATTGGTAGATTAGAAGTTGACCAATCACAGAGAGCTTTTGCCGTACCTGTCCTCGACGATCCTGATTGGTTGAGGGTCATCCGCATGCGTAGCTACGAAGCCGGACCTGGCCGTATCTCGTGTGACGGCGTTTGAATCACCACAGATGGTCAGAGTTTATCCAGGTGATAGACTATAAGGATGTTTATTTTGTTTTGTGTATTCGATGACTTCAGTTTCGCCTACTGGATTTGTTAGCATGGACTAGTTTTTTTAGTGTGCGTGCAAAAAGTTCACCCGAACAAAACTAATTCGGTAAACGCACTTAACACTTTAGCCTTTTTTAAATTATGTAATGGAAAACTCAAGTGGATTTTCCATGACATAAGATTCAGGCTTCTCGTGTCAACAATACATTCTTTGAATATATTAAAGTACTTCTGAATGACGCAAGAAAAGCATCCAGTTCCCAGTGGCTAGATTATTATATAATATCAGTTTAGTTCCTGCGTTTATCTGTAAACACTGAGTAGTTGGGAAGTTGTTTATCCAGTTACCATGCTCATCTTTATAAATCTAAAAGAGAATTAGCTGCAATAAATAGAAGTTGAAAGTTGACTGACGGCATGTAGTTAATAATGATCTCCGGATAAGGCGATAGAGATCCGCGAATATTAGTTTGAAAGAAAACACAGCAGTATGTTATTTCAGGATTGATATGGCTGAAGTTCAAATAACAAACTATACTCACTAGCATTTCGGAGAGATTTAATTCAATCGACAATGTGTTCGTGTTTGATTCCGACTCCTCAGAAGCTTCATTCGCGGCTAACGAGTTTAAAGTAGCCAGCGTTTGAGTTTGTATTCGTATACAATATTACAATGGAATTAGGTAGTCACCAATACGCGTCATCTCATGCTGTGCTGCACTTCCATCAGTTTACATTGGGGAATTGAGTGTTGAGAATACATGATGAACGATTACTTAAAAAAAGAGATACGGGGACAAATCAGACACAAATGCCACTGTTTGTGCCGAACTTTACTGTGAAAATAATTGTGCTTCAAAAGTGCATTACCGATACCATCCTTATGGTCCAGCAGAACACCTGAAGAACACTCCGAAGTCCCAAACCCGGTTGTTTTAGTGGTTCCTAGCGTGCCTACACACCGCTTTATATATATGAATTTTTAAATCAGATTTCAAAAGCGGATAGTGTGATTGGGCAGATAGATACACCTCATCAAGAACACCTGTAACTGAATTGTATCGTGATTCGCACTCGACGCACGGTCAAGATAACGCAGAAGCTGTGACACATCAGACAATATAATTTTGCTAACGGCTGACATGATAGCAACCACTAGTTGGGATTTGGGCCTGTGAAACGAAATATGAGTAGGAACAAAGCATTGCTGTTGTCTGTAATGAGGGGCACGTCGTGTGCGCGGACGGCCTGTTCACAGGTGTTGAAACACTGTTTGTCGGAAAATTCCATATTCTATGCAAGTATGCTTATCGTGAATGGAATCGGCCACTGTTGCTTTCTTCAATAAGAGATCGCACGGTGGCTTCGGCAACCCCATGCGGTTCCACCTTATCGCCACAGATCCCCGCTGGTTGGTATTCGTGATACCGCATAGATCAAGCAACATGCGTGAAAAGCATGTCCACAAGAAAAAGGCCGAGCTTTTTGCGTGTTGTGAGTGTATCGACCAAATCTTTACCGTCCGATATGATTACCTGAACACCGTTGCGCTTTCCAAAGACCCATCACCTTTTTTCCTCACGTGGTTTTACGCCCCCTTCGACTGGACTAGACCGCTCAAATATTTATTGAGGAATACAGTGTCTGACAAATGTTTCTTTCCGCAAAGTGTAACACCGTCATACTTCAATTTGATTTGGGGCACATGGTCCACTTTCACCACCTTAACTTCTCACACATCTACTGAAGTAGATAAATTCAACTACCCAGGCAGTTACATCTCACCGTTTCTTGATGCACACTTAAATAGACGACCTGATGGCTCGATCCGGAGGAAGATGTATCGGAAAGCGACCTGGAATGGCCAGTACACAAACTTTCACAGTTTTGTGCCACTTGGTTGCAAACGTAACCTGATACGCTTTATTCTACACAGGACGAAACATATCTACACTGCAGATACTCTAGAGGTCGAGCTATCACACATAAGGAAGGCGTTACTTCGCAACGGTTATCCTGAGAAATATATCCGAAGAAACTGGACCGAACGGATAAAGCCAGTGAGAATCACACAAGCAGAAAAGAAAGTATTATTCATCCGACTCCCCTTCAGGAGAGGTGTCGCAGCCGATAGAGTCTGTAGAGTTTTGAGTGCCACGGTTAAGTCCACCTTCAAAGCTGCCAAGATCAGATGCGTCTTTTTCACGTCACCAGTAATCCGATGTGAAAATAAAGATAAGCTACCCTTGTTGACCTCATCCATGATCATCTATCAATTCAGGTGCACCTGTAGTGCTACTTACATAGGTCGAACGGCAAGACAACTAAAAAAAACGCATTAAGGAGCATCACCCACGATGGCTTAGACACGGAGGCAATGGTGTAGTATCAAGTTCAATCGTCGCGCACGTGTTAGAAACTGAACATTCATTCGACATTCAGTCCGCCTTCAAAGTCGTCTACCGGGTCCCACTACACGTGTCAAGAGCAATTAGGCTCCGGATACTAGCAACTGCCGAGGCAATTATCATCCGCCTCTCGAAGCCTGAGCTTTGCGCGCAGCGAAAATTAGTCCAGGCACTCCAACTCCCATGGCCAACAGTCAATTGTGTTACACAGCCGGGTGCGGCGGTGATGTAAGCTACTTAGCCCTGGTTACATAATCTGGTCATTCACACAGGTTTCCGTTCCTCCTCACCCCTCGTTCTCTGTACTGAATTAGTGAGACTTCTTCCAACTCTTCTCATTAATTCGTTTTCTTATAAATGTTTTTGTATTGGCTTGAGAATGAAACCACCGAAAACATATGTTCGCCCAAAACTCGTCTTCGAAGATTACTTATCCTGTTAATCGCCGAATTCAACCTTGAGGAGACCATCGGCGGCTGTTTTTCCAGTGCTTGTCTCGTGACACTTTTGGTCGTTCTTAAAAGCATACAAAATGCTCGATGCCCCAGGTTAGGAAACCATCACTCTCAGTTAGCATTTTTTCGGTAACCCAGAATTAGCAGTCTGTTCTTCTTCTGAAATTATTATAACTACAATACGGTAAATGAGATAAGCTAATTTTATTCTTTTCCATTTCAGCACGTGATGTGGTCGCAAATATGGTCACTCATGGTCTGCGTTCTATTCAGTCATTCGAGTGGCTCAGTCAGTTGCGCTATTATTTCGATTCTGACGAGGCAACCAAGGTTTCTGTGTGTCAAATCACCACAAATCTGGATTACGGGTACGTGGTTTGTCTGGCTGTCTGTCTGCCTGTCTGATTGCAATCAGTTATACTGAGTTTGTCCGATATTCTGAACTTGCGGACGAAGGGTTTTTAGGTGTATCACAACCCGTACAACGTTCATGGATTGGTGCTATTTGGAGCATCCATGAAGCTGACTGATCCTATCGCGGGAACTAGCCGCTCAAAAGTAGTAGTAGTAAGTAAGTTGGCCAGAGCTGCATTTCTTTGTTGTATTTACTCCATCCATAAGTTCATGCCTTCTGCACCTGAAGGAAATTCATTTAAATCAACGCTTCCCTGTCTCTTGCATTGCGATGATAATAATGATTCTTCTTCTTCTTATTGTAATTATTAGAGCAATAATAATGATAGTACCCATGAATCTGTCTGCAATTGACCAATAAGGAAAACGGTCAAAATTTACGGAACACTTTGTTTTACTTTCATCCGACGGTCTGCTGTCACTGAATGAGTCCGTTTTTGTTGGTTTTACAAATTACGGATAGTTACTTGAGATAGATGGCAAAATCAATGGCACCGTTAGTAGCTAGAGGTGGCTGAGTCGTATTAACCCCTGAGAAACACTGGAATACATAAGTAGTGCACGCATTCACGCGACCAATTGATCAGCGTCCAGCTGGACTTGCTTTGTGATGAAAATGACTGCCACGTGTTTTATCAATTACCTACGTGTCCGTTATGAAATCGCATCAACTACGCTCTCCAAAGCAGTCTAGACAGCTACAGCAAATAGCGGATCGTACGTGACGTTAGCTGTCCAGATCAGACGTGCGGTGAGGTGTCATCACTATAGCGAGGAATGCTGGGGGAACAGGACGACACGAATATCAAACCGATCGGACCAACCGACCGAGAGCCACAGACCAAAGAACAGACGTCGAATATGTCGGAAGCCTCCTTAAGAAGAAGGCAAAAAGATGCATAGGGACTAGCAGGTAGGAAGTAGCCGGATCTCAGGCAACCATCAAGATAGCCCGTGTGGGGGGCTATTGGTCAAGCCGTCAAACGAAACAACCGGACCAACTGAACAGAAATGGTGCACAAGAGAATCAAGCAATCGGCCACAGGCAACTGGCCAGAACGCAGCCGAAATACTCAAGCAGCCGCAAGATCAGTGGTGCTGCAGCCCAGTCTGGAAAAAGGTCTATATAAATGACTACGTGTTTCATGAACTTAACTTATTTGGCTATCCAAAGACAGGTGATCTCACCCGTCTTACCGTCTTTGTTACAATGCGTACACGAGTTTGCCGTATTTGAATCATGCGAGCCCGCGTGTGTACATGCATGTGTCCATGATCTGGGGAAATACAATTACTGTTGGTGAACCAAGATAGGAAGAGTTGTGCATGTTTCTCGGTGTGTGTGTGTACCTACCTACTAAAAGACATGTACAAGTGAGTCACCGCGCGTAAGGATGTGTGGTTGGTTTTGTGGGTCCATCAGCTGAACGCGGGTGCATCGCCCGAGAAGTAGATGCGGACAACCGTTCTGGTGTGATGTTAAATGCGAAATAGTTCTGACCTGCGTAGAAATCAATATCTGCTCTAAAAGTCAGCCTTATGCGAATCGGTTAGCATCCTGGAGCAGCTACTACAAACTGGCTGCTCTAGCAACCTAATCATCAAACTTTTACACGATCAAGTACAACCTGCGACACCGCCGAATTCCATGACATTTACTGAGAACTGCGACACCAGATTTATTTTGCTGTAGATGCACTTGAAATTACAACGGCTTCACTCTAAGCTAAAAAAGCATAGTTCTTAAAATTGACTGTTCATAGTCTAAGAACACCACGTCGTCAAAAAATTGTGCTTGGTCATGATGGACCGTTTGTCAAGGAGTTTAACCAGTTATTGCCGATACAATCAACGATCGACCTCCCGGATAGGTGGATGGTAACTGATTGACATTGGCGAACAAATAATCCTGTCAATCGTTCCGCATCAAACTATTCTAATCAGAAAACAGTTTGGCTAATAATTTCATTTCAGTAATAGGATATTTAAACGTGTATGAAATGACTAGTCATCCACTATCCGCGCTCAATTCACCACTGCAAACCGAGTCAAAGTTGGGGGCTTGGTGGATGGATGTGCATTGCTAGTGATGATCCCCAACATGGTGGATGAAACAGTTGTAGAAGGAGTGTTGTTGATACTGGTAGATGTATTACTGTGTAATTAGGGCAATTCACAGTTTAACCTCATTCCTCCTGACTCCGACAACCAACCAGAGGGAAAATTATCCATTTAAACTTTAAGTTAATTCGTTGTAACTTTAATTGTAGCCCAAGTAATTTCGAATGAGGCTACTGGCCGCACCGTTGTCCAAGCCAAGATATGTGATTGGTTTGGCAGTGGTCAATAACGTCACCTGCCCATGAAATCTCCGTGCCAAGTCAAGACCCACGTTCGCAATATGGGCTTCCATCACGGACGAGCTGACTTCACGTTGATAAGTGTGCCGGTCTGTACGAGGGCTTTCGGGAAGGGGATTGATCGTGTCGACTGTCTGTCTTTGTTCAGGGTGGTTATTGTGACACCCTGACACACACAGCCACTAAAACTGACGTCAGGCGATGATGTACGAATACCATCCATTGGAACAGTGAATGTTTAGCGCACATGCACCGAGTGCTACGGTTTTTGTTTGTTCGTTTAAAATCGTTGGCAGCTAAGTACCTCAGACTAGAAAAACAACGAAGAGGAAATACGAAAAACGCAGATCCAGAATAAAGTGAATAGATAAGGCTCCATTGATTAGGGTCTCAAAGCCTTCTTTGACATGGATTTGTCGTATTTATCTATCTTTTAACCACTTCTGGTTTCGGCGATTATTGTATGCTATTCGTGAACTGATCTCCTGCCCAACACCATCTCCGACTGCTATCAAGCTGTCGAAGTACTTAAAGATATCAACTAACGGGGAAAAGATATTCGTAGGAGAATCAAGGAATTCCTTTGGGAGAAAACCGCTTCCACAGGTGAACTACCCGAACTCAGCTGGGATACGCTGGTTAGGATGTGTGATATGCGTGTATCCAGTTAGAATTCGTTGGCATACAATAATCGCCGAAACCAGAAGTGGTTAAAAGATAGATAAATTCGACAAATCCACTTCTGTGCATCGATTTCTCCGCAGTATTGCTCGAATACTGTGGGAACACCATATGAGCAATGCTGATGTTAAGTGTAAGGTGTCGGGAACGAAAAGTCGGTCAGTGAAACTAGAACTGAATTGAAATAGGCCAAGGTAGAACAGGTATTACGCATGTCTACCGATAGAAAATAAGTGTAAGGTTGATGATTGGTTGAAATGAGCTGAAATGAACTGAACTGGATACAGTGAAAGGTTTAAACACACGTCATTTATGGTCCTGTTTTTCCTATGACGTTAGGTCGAACATTCTGCTCCCTTCTCCGAAACCCGTAACCTAATCTGTTTCCCTCTCAGATTTGGCGAAAATGCACTATTCTAAAACCACTGGCAACCAGCATTAATTGTCTTTTGATTGATGTGTCTATGGCTCACAATCATGCACCCCATGTTCGATTCCCATCTGGGACGGGGTGAATGTTTACTGCTGATGATCCATAGCAGGCCAGACAGAAGAGCCGTACATTATTTCCACGGTTTTCAATTATGAGCTGAATGCTGATATTGTATGTTGAGTCATTTCAAAAAACAAATGAATCTCTCACAACGGAAACAATTCCATTTACGTTGACGCACCACTTTTTTTCAATACACATCACTAACTTCTTGCTCGCTATCTCGACTGAGTGGTAAGCACTGCCACAGTTCATACGATTCCGAAATACGTGGGCCCGGCTACTTTGGAAATTATCATAAAGGTAACAGAGAGGAATTCATTACCTAATAGTTCGATCAATTTTTGTTCTACATAGTGCGTTTCCAGTCCAATGCCGAATACCCACCTTCACTTAAAATAATCACCGTTATGATAGAAATACTACTATTATTGTGCTGACTGTTGTCACCTCCTGAAAAATTCCCTCAATTTTACTGACAGATATGAATACTTGGGCAATACCCCACGTTTGGTGATCACGCCATTGACTGATCGATGCTATCGCACCCTGATGGGTGCGCTCAAACTGAATTTGGGCGGCGCTCCGGAAGGTCCAGCCGGTACGGGCAAAACAGAGACGTGCAAAGTGAGTGAGCTGGCGCGAAATGGAATCTCCTCTGACAAATAGAGAAAGATGCACACATGCAGTGATATTTCACTGATCACGCCTAACTTGCCCTGTCATTTTGGACACACCTACCTTTGTCCAGTCACGCGTTCGGTTCATCCAATGTGTCTATGAATTTTCTGACAAATAGCACAAATTCATTGGCCGTGCCGACATTGAGATTCGGGATTAGCCAATAGGTAAACCCAAAGTTTAGTTAACCATGTCTCACTTAATGGCCACCATTCGTCATATGGAAAATAAGTTCATCGGGTACACCCATACCGTGTTAGTGTTTGGGCATGTGGGAGTAACGTGAACCACTGATCATCCAGACAGTGAATTTCCTTCAGCTGTGGAATACGGATTGTACAACAGCATCTGCGTTTCTGTACTCAGTTGGAAGAAGAATTCAGAAAAGTTGTCCACAGTTTATTAATTTGAATATCAACCACTAAAAAGTTGCTGGTCCGAATGCGGTTCAGTAAGAACCAGTCAGGGCGAAGTGGAGGGAGGGAATGATTGCACATAAAGTGGGTGAAATTCACTTATAAATCTGCACCAACGTTTCAAACCTATATCGTCTAATGGTTCGACCCTCTAACAAACTTTAGATTCGCTCATCATACTCCTGCCAAAGTGTTTTAGTCTTGCCTTTAGACGGCTCTTCTGTCTGGTTGAATATTGTGCTACATAGGGAAGGAAATAGCAAACAGTATGCTTGGTTGGAAACACAACGTTGAAATTTGGCGCATAGTATCAGACAGACGGTAAAATCACTTCTCAGATGAAACACTAAATTCCATCGTACTAAGACGGCTGGGACTTGGTTTCCGTCTATCCCCGGATAGAATTCCTCGGCGTTTTCTATTCGTTGTGGCGTTGTATATGTAGTCGAAATCTTTCTTTGCATGATTTTCATAACTTTCTGCATTGTGAGCTTACTTCTTGTGCTTCTATTCATTTTGTTCTTGCAAGGAAGATGCTGTGCGGTAGCAACGAAAATCGAAGCACAGGACCGTGAAGTTACTAGGTTGAATGGGTGAACTGAACTGAGGCGGTTGTGATTGGAAAGTGGGTAAAAATGGTGAGATTATGATATGGGAAAAGGTGCTTGTAACATGACGTGTAGGCTTGACCATGTAGGGTGTGCCAGGTTTACTGGTTAGGATTTTAACTGAATTGATCGTGAACACGAGCGTCCTAATGCCGTCGCAACTGTCCTAGTTGCTACGCTGACTATACTCAAGAGATGCGAGGGCATCTGTGACTCCTTGTACTGAGATTCGCGATTCAACCGTTAAAGTAAAAACGTGAGCATAAAGGGTACAGCGCAAAGCGTGAGTTCGGGTCTCTTTGCGGCCCGAATCAACGCGAAGCGTGAGGCACACGAGGTGTCCGTGTCCATGTCCGCGCATGTGTGTGTGTGTGTGTGTGTGTGTGTGTGACTGTGCGGAAAGAACATGACATGGCAAAGGTGAATCATGTGTGATTAGCCTCAGAGGTCGCAAACATAAGGGCAGGTGCGGAATACGGTAGATTGTCAAGGTAGGTGTGGTATCGGTACGGATTCAAGCGATCCACTGACTCATCGATTTTTGATATGAGTGATGTATGGCCAGCTACTGGGACCGGCAACGCTCTCTTATTCTCACATTTTCTCCGCCAATCTGATGTCACTACGTACAGTTCTCTTCTCATTTTCCCATTAATTTCATCCTCCTGTCGGCGAACGAATTTTGGCTATATTTCCTTCATTGTGCTCGCCGTCTCACTCAAAGTGAACACAGAATTATCACCTACGAATGATCACTCATACAGAGTTCATTTAAAACTTTCGTCTAACCAATCCTCCTTTTCAACCTGAACCTTTTGTCCTTATGTGTGACGACTCCACGTTTTCCGATATTAATTCTAGATTGATGAAGAAGGACTTTTCTGATCCCCTAAAAAATTTGATTTTGATTTTGATCAATGAAACTCTGCGTTTCACAATGTCACTCCGACACCCTTCTTCCATTTAGATCGATTAGTTCAGTTTTATTCCCAGTGTATCCCGCAAACTCTGGCTATTCTTTATTCAGTTTCGCTTTATTGTGCAATAATGGTTCAGTATCTCAGGAACGGGGTCACTGTTAACTGGAGGCTGCCAACTGGCGATGGCGGAAATAGGATTCGAACCCCGGGATGGAATGGTCAAATGTCCACCAAAATGACCGTTTGACCATCGCCGGTCAATGTATATACTCGACTGAGAATGAAAATAACGGTACACATTCGTCGTTTGGGCAGTGCGTAGCTGTTTAGGTGACTCAGACATGGGAACTGAACCGAGTAACCGTACAGAAAAACGTTGAATTGACTTGGTGTTGTGCCGTACGTGCCTTCCTCATAGGCTTGGCGCAGTGGTGGCTACTGAACGATCAGCACAGGTTACTGAACAACAAGAAAAAATATGTAATCGCCTGCTCATCTATTGTTCTTCTTTATCACAAACGGAACGAGAAGGTAAAGCCGAGAAAGCAGCCGTGTTGTCCGTGACAGCCGATTTGAAATGATGAAGCACATACGACCGCCTTATGAAGCAGTTTGCATACCTGCGATACACCAAGATCGATTCTCCCACTACGTGCGCATTTCGATTTTGTTCCGAGCTGGCCCGGTTTGAGCAGTCACACCTAATGCGCGGACATTTGGTCAACATGCTTCTGATGCATGGGCATACGCCTGTTGATTTTTATTAATGCTTCAGTCCCTGCACTGTTTGTTGACTGATCGATCCCGCTACTTACCGATTGATTTTTCTTGGCTTTGAGGCGAATGTACGCTAGCGTGCGCATGTAACCTTACTTACGCACTTCCCTGCTTGCTGACTGGCTACGGCCGGGTTCTGTGTTTATGCCCGTAGAAATAACTGGAGTGCAATTATTACCTGTTCTACTACTAACTACGAACACAACTACTATTACGATAACTACTGATACCACGACTGCTGCTAATACTACTGCTACGATTACTACGGTGATTACTACTGCTGCGGATACTGTTACTACTAACACCACTACGATTTCAACAAATACTGTGACTACTGCTACTACTACTGATGATGCTGACACTACTACCGTTGTTGTTGTTGTTACTATGATAACCATCACTACTAGGTCACCCATTGTGTACCCCATTGAGTCTAGGACGGTTTCTCTAGTTCCAAGCCCTAATGGTCTATCAGTGCATCGCAAATTGTTAATACAGGATGTGGAGTAATTGAAGCCTAATTTGTCGCAGAAAATAATCAGTCCGACGGATTTTGTGGACTATCTCTTCTGATAAATTGGCGATAGGACCAATCACCACCTAACAGGGTTCTCTTTCTTAACTTATTGGTCCATGCAGTCGATCCTGTCCCATCACTTGTACTTTCGTTGTCTCCGTTCTTGACCTCAATTCTGGACAGGCAATGCTTGCGCAACACGTATTTCTGGTTTACTCGTAAAAGTAGGCTGCGTGTTGGCAACTCAATAATCAAAATCCGGTCTTGTGAATGCAGATGTTGGGCTTGTTCATCCGTGCCCCCTTCTTGTACTGTTAGCCCGACTGCACCCACAAACATTTAGATCTGAAGCTCTCAATCGGAGTCATCCTTCCACCCACCGGGATTCGTCTGCGAGATGCATCTGATTCCTAGTTGAATGACGCAACGGGCGTCATAGTTGCCTCTTTCCGTTACCACGACAGTCTCCCATTACGCAATTATTTAGTCGTATGCATCCATGCTAGCCCACTTCCCATTGTTGTTTTCCTCATGAATGTTACACAAGGGTTTCAATTTAGGAAACAGTTCGGCGACCAAGCTCGTTTTCAGTGATTCAAAGTCATGCCATTACATCACAATATATTACGATAAGTTAGGTGATGGAACCAACTAGACAAGTAAGAAGTGATAAAAAAATTAATGGTGACAAAGAAAAGGGAGGGAGAAGCCAATTGTAGTCCGGGCTTAAATCAAAACTGGATGTGTATTGTTTTTTTCGTGTGTTTTCAGTTTTCATCTGGTCTATGGCCTGTTGAAGGGTGGAGGGAGGGCCAGGGAAGCCCAAGGGCACATACAAATTATTTTTGAGCACACAGAGGGGGGTTGTGAAGGCGGATGCTGACAGCCTCAGCTGTGGCTAGCATACGACACTTTTCCGGTCTTGTTTGCCGACCCCGAACCTTATACAGTGCACGGAAGGCCTCAGCCACGTTTACTGTGTGATTACTCTGAACAAGGTGTGAAAAGACAGCGCTAGTGAGTGACTTAACTTCTCCAGTGTTTAACCATGCAGGGCGGGGTTCGCGGATGCTTTCAGACAGACGCCTGGTCGTGCGGCCGATATATGTTGTTCCACAGGAACAAGTGAATGAATAAACACAGAATGAGGCTACAGAATCAGGCACTTTGCCTTTCAATCGCAAAAGCACTACCAGCCGGGATTCGAACAAAACACGGAGCTTAGCTGCATGGAACGTTTTGCTGAATATCCTTGACAATCCTCTATGCACAATCTCTGCCAACGTATCACCCTTGAATGGCAAACAGATGTATATTGGTTTTCTTTCCACTCCAAACTTCCTTGGAGTTTCCACTTTAATTCATTTCATCCTCTCAACTAGCCAATCCAGGTAGCCGTTTTGGATGAAGGTTGTTCGCACCGTTTGCAGTTCATCTTCACCGGTGTCCTCCAAGCATATTCTTCTTGCTCTGTTTGTGAGACATCGAACTAGGTTCTTTTAAATCTCTCGAGACAAAGCTGTGGAAATTAATGTATTGCTCATTCCACGTTGCCTTTCCGTGTAATGACTGGATGATTGAGTCGTCTTCACGGCGACTCATCCGAACGTCAAGGAAGGCGATTGTATCGTCTGACTCTGTTTCTATTGTAAAATGTAAGTTTGTATGAGCTGAGTTAAAGCTGTCTAGCAGTTGGCTTATGTGGTCTGATGAATTGATAACACAGAAAATGTCATCTATGTAGCGTTTGTATACAACACAGTTTCGGATTGTAGATTCAAATGGGCCATTTTCTAACTTTGCCATAAAGACATCGGCAAGTAGTGGTCCTAGAGGGGAGCCCATTGCTACCCTATCCTTTTGGCGATAGATCTGGTTGTTAAATTTGAACTAAACGTTGAACGTGCAGGAAAAACAGCAACTGTTTCAGATCTTCTAGCGGTACACCTGTATCGATTGTGTTCCTTTCAATATAGTCACATATGTAATCAATGGTTTCACCTAATAGGACGCTGGTAAAATGTGAACTGACATCTAATGAAAGTATCCAACATTCTTTCACGTTTAGGCCTTTCACGCAGTTTATGAATTCAAATGTGTCTTTGAGGCTGTGCTTTGACATTCCAGCAACCTTGACAACCATTTGGCCACCGCATGGTATGGTGAATTACGCATGTCCAGAATAAGGGGATTCCACTCTTACATGTTTTCGGTTATCCGTACAATCTGGGAATGGTTGTTCCCGTAGGGCGTATCCGTTCAAATGCGTCCGGGTCTATCATATCTTTTTGCTTCAAACAAGGCAGCAAGTTTGATAGAGACTTCTTTACTTGTTTTGTCTTATCTTTTTCTATGGCAGTTTTCGCGAATTTAGATGAGTCATTCAAAATGGTATCCATTTTCTCAATATATTCTGACCTGTTGAGAAGCGCTATACCTGTTCCCCTGTCCGGCTTCAATATGATGACGTCACTATTCTTTTTCAGTTCCCGTAATCGTTGTACATCAGTTGTCTTCAGTAACCCTTTTGATGACGGCTTAGCTGTATGGTTTTGATAACATGTATTCACTAATGTGGGTTTAAGGTTCTGTAGCTCCAGCTGTGACGATGGGAGTAGACCCGACAGTTGAGCACAAATGTTCTCAAATTCCACTTCCTGGTCTACTTGTTTGCTCTGAGTGCTTGGACAGCAAACAGCTTGTTCGCCATACTGCGTTCTCCAAGTGTGTGCATTGGGAATTTCCCGATATTCGTTTTCAATTTAGCCGTGTATTCCGAATAACAAGCAGAAGTTTGCGAACGTGTTTCATATATTAAAGTTTGATTCAATCACTTGTATTTCATTAAATTTTTCAATTTTAGTGAATATCTCACGGCAAGACTCAATACGAAATTTTAAAAAATATTACAATGTGCAATTAAAAATGTCAAATAGCAGTGGCAAGCAAGAACATCAAGGCGTTGTCTACGACTTAATACGTGAGCTACACGATGAAAACCCACGTAATGATTGACCCATCTACCTTATTCTTCTTTCTATCTCATGAATCGATGAACGTTACCCACTTTCTACGATTGACTGAAGACGGCGAAAACTTGAAAGAGTCTTCAGTTTTTTTTTCGCATTTTATTTCACCTGACATCTAATCGACCGAAAACGAATATACTTATGCACGGAACTGAACTTGAGTTTGTCAGATAAGAAACTGACTGTTTGTCTGTCAATCGATCTATTTCTTTGCCTCTTTTCATACACACGCGCAAATAATCGCAGGACCTGGCTAAAGCCGTGGCCAAACAATGTGTGGTTTTTAACTGCTCCGATGGATTGGATTATCGCGCAATGAGCAAATTTTTCAAAGGATTAGCACAATCCGGAGCATGGGCATGCTTTGATGAATTTAATCGAATCGAACTGGAAGTGCTGTCTGTGGTTGCGCAACAGATATTCTGCATTCAGTCTGCGATCAGTTCCGGTTTGAAAAGATTCTTGTTTGAGGGGACTGAACTGAGCTTGAATCCGACGTGTACAATGTTCATCACCATGAATCCGGGCTACGCTGGACGACAAGAATTACCGGATAATTTGAAGGTAGGTCACCCAGGTCGCGAAACAAAATCATAATGCATGCAACAAATTAGAACATCCGTTGGCTTGTGACGACTATCTTAGAATCATTTGATTGTAAAACCTACTTTGAAGAAGTTTGGCCGCGGTAACCGAAACGTCGGCTAACTGGTCGGCCCCGACAACGTTGTGTTTTTCGCCTAAAATCATAGTGTACCCCTTCAAACTATTTTGACACGTCTGTACTTACTATTCATAAGTAGCGCGTAACTAAAAGGCTGTCAAATGAAAGCCACTGATTGAAATGGCACCTGATGCAAATTTGCCTCACACGGCATTATGCTTTATCCAAGTAAACACATATTTTGATAATCCGTGTGCATGTTTGAAAGTTGTAAAATCAGTATGACAGTTTTCGTGTGTGTGTGTGTGTGTGTGTGTGTGTGTGTGTGTGTGTGTGTGTGTGTGTGTGTGTGTGTACGTGGGCGAGGACTCAGTGAAACAAATTGTGCAGTGTCCCTTACGTGAATGGTGCACGACGTGCTGGAATAACAATATTCGACTGTAGACTGGTCTTGAGAAAAATTACCCGCGGTAACCGAAACGTCGAATGACTACCATTCTTTCCGATAACGCCCTTATCGAACAATAAACACTTACTCATACCATATCACATGGCGCATCGTCTTTTCGATACACTCCGAACGGATCTGGGGTCTGATACATCAATCGCATCCCACAGTTTAGAATTGAAACCAATATCGGTAACTAATACATTGATATATTTCTTCGGAAGTAGACAAGAATGTCACGTAAGAGGTTCATTTCGGCGAAACAATTGTTTTTCAAGCCGCCAATCCTGGGCCATGAATGTTGAAGTGTCTGAATCAAACGATTTTTTGTGCTAAGGTCAGGGGTCAACTTCTTTGTTCCAATTGGATCGGCTCTCGTTAGACTGTGCAACTGAAAACTCATGCTTTGGTTCTGGGGGACACGATAAATCACTTTTAAAACAGCGCCCGCATTCACCAGATTTCCGGCGTTAACCAGGTGCGCTAAGATTAAGCTGTTATTTGCTATCAGTCCATGCCTGTCTACATGAAAGAGAACCAGTTAGTGAACCGAATGATTGTGGTTGTACTCCGTAGCACTAGCAAATGTAAATGGGAATAACACAAAGAATAAAATTAATAGAAATTAACTATCTGGAAAGGTAGACGGACATTTAAATCACTTAATAAAACCGATTTTTTGCCATTTTGGCCAGATCATTTCACTGAAAACTTTTGTTTTATTCTACTTTGTTCGCTGGACATGCCTTCCCTCATGAAAAACAGGTGTTATTCCGTTCGGTGGCAATGATGGTACCTGATTACGCGTTAATCGGAGAAATCTCACTATATTCTATGGGATTCATTGATGCCCGATCGTAAGTCGCCAGAGTTCACATGTTGAAATCAATTTATTCGTCTTTATTTGTACTCAACTAAGTCTTTTAATGAATGCAGTTAAAGGGCGCAGGTGTCCGGCTCATCAAATGCATTCTGTACAAAATCCAAAACAGATAAGATGACGTGGAAGCATTAGTACTAGAGAGACAATACAACTGATATTCCACGTGTGTCCGAACAATTTGTCATGCAGTCGTATCACAGCAAGTGGACCACTGACTGTCCGTCAAGGGTCGAGTGTACACTTCCGCAGTTAGGTCAGGACTCAGAAATATAACCGTAACGAGTAGAAGATAGGCAAAGGTTGTCGATGTTGGAGCATTGATACCTCCGTACTTTTGTTCGAATATGATGAGAACAACGTATCTGCAATGCTGAGGTTGACCGCAGGGTGTTCAGAATCAGAGGTCAATCGTTGGAACAAGTTCTGGATTCAAGCAGATTAAGGCAGCTGGGGCATGTGTTACGCGTACCCACCGATAGACTTCCTCGGTGAACATTTTTCTTTGGCGCAGTTAGAAACTGGAGGGTAGGTTTAGGCGGCCAGTCCATAACATGGCCCATCTCTCAAGATTTCACCGAGGTTGAGGTCGTTTCGGTCAACCCTATAGAGAACGAGAGATGATCCTATGAAAAGAACATTTTAATAATTTGTTTTGAGATTCCTCAGTAGGTTTTGATTCAGTTAGGAAAACATTCTCCTCCTCTGCAATATGATGTAATTTCACGAGAATACTAATTCTAGGAGATTAGAATACCTTTCACCTATTCGCTGGTGACGTTTTTCAGTAGTCTTCACTTGAAATTGTTGGAATTAGTCACCTTGCTGCCTTTCATGGTACATTCCGCTCGGTCCGGTTCACTTCACGTTTCGAAAGAAATTCAGGAATCATGACTCCGTACACATAATATGTCAAGTTACGGATCCATTGTAATACAACGTCGAGGTTATATAAAACATAAAAAGTATAGCCAAAAGCTTTCGTCTGAACGGAGTGTAAGGGTTTTGTCAAAATTCCCTAGACATTAGAGTTTTTCGAACCGCTAATCTTCAACGTACAAGGTTGCATCCTCGAAAACGTTTCTAAATTACATGGGAAACATGCGATAACTTCTTCCTAACACACAAGGAATCAATTCCTAATCTTCACCAAATCATGAATTTAAACAGGGAATCGCGAAAATCGAATCGTTGAATCATCGAGTTGTCTTGCCACTGTAGGATTTTGTAACAAGTGGATAAAGTTGTCCAAATTCATATGATGTACAGCCTCGTATGAAACATGACCTGGCGCATCATTCTACAATGAAGCAGAGAAATTTCATCTTTTGAGCCCAGTGAATTTCACATTGTTCTTTGTATCTTTTATAAGGTCCCATCAACAAGGTTGCTCGATATATTTTACAGCCCCCGTCAATTAGCGTAGTGTTTTGAGACCACAAAGTCACTAAAATGAGTTTTTCCAGAAATTTCTTTTTACTACAGACCTGTTCTTACCGCGGTTCATTCAAAGTAAATCGACGGTCAAAACAATTTAACCTGCAAATCAGATATTTTCGTGGTTGTAACACTTAGCCACCTTTGTTGTTCGTGTAATATTGACTTTCGATCGACTAAAGTCTAAAACAATTAACTTTTTCCCCCTCTTGTTTGCGAAGGGGCATGGAAATATTTATCAAATTTCCACCCAAAACAAATATCCACTAATCCCTGGCTGTTATTTTTATTCAAATGCAGCTAGCATCATTATCCAAGTCCGATATGTCCGTTTTCTGCAAACCAAATCTTATTATGAGTAACGAGAAGTACGCTGTCATTCACGAGAAGAAAAAGAAAAGTGTTTGTCACGGGAACAAGTGTTTGATAGGCTCACACAATATCATTCCAGTCTAATAAGGTAGCAGAATGTTTTCGGTTTTTAGTGAATAATTCTCCAACATAGCGAGAATAAAACGGATATTTAACGGACCTCGTTCGTATGACCTTGAAACTCAGGTCGCGCACTCGAAGTAGACCGGGCGTTTTATCAGGTGAAGTTATCACTCGCCGTGAGTTCGCTGTGGTACTGTTAGACTACATAATATTCTCCATATATGTTCGCTTAATGTTTGTCTCGTTTTTTGGGCAGAAACGGGGTAGACAATTCAATAAAAAGAAACGTTCCTAGTAGGATCACCATTTACTTCTCAGAAACAAAAACTACCTTTGGTGAATTTGATTTTCATCGGTTTGACAGTAAGCCATATTTAGTATTTAAATAATTTCGGATTTCTGAACTTCAGACTAGTTTATCAAGGTGACCAAAGCAACACGATTTCAATCGTCAACCAATCGCAGCAGAACTAAAGTGATTGAGATCAATTTCTACGGAGTATTACTGTCCGACCTTGTGTTGTGATTTATTACCAAAAGCTCAAAAAAGAGAAATTAATTACGAGGAATAATGTTCTTCAGCAATTTTTGACTACACATGTAGCACAGAACTCTCAGATCGTTTTTAAAACATGCTGTAGAGTCACTCTTCGATTTAAACAAACGCCAACCAGTGTGAAATATGGAAAACACTCATTGTTTAAACCTATGTGTTTAAAGATAGTAAATATACAAATAACAGCAAAGGACCAGTTTCATGTCTGAAGGCTGAAGGACACAAACGGATTACATACATTATGTACCATGCAGAGTTAGACCACAAGTAACTAATCAGTATTCAGTGTAGAAATGGTTAATATGAACAAAACGTCATATGTTCACTGATGCATGTCACAGTTGATAGGTCATTCAGACAATTTGATTGTACTCCGATCTGTATGGTCTTTCTATCTTATTCAATCCAATTAAATCACAGCTTGGCTAGCAAAATTGTGGCCACCTATCGACTCTGTTCCGAACAGCTCTCATCTCAGCATCATTACGATTATGGAATGCGTGCGGTCAAGTCTGTTCTGACTGCAGCTGGCAATTTGCGTCAAAAATATCTGGAAGAAGATGAAGCTGTACTGCTACTCAAAGCCATTAATGATGTTAATCTACCGAAATTTCTATCACAAGATATTCCACTATTTGAGGGCATCATTTCTGATTTATTCCCCGGAGTCGACTTACCCAAGGGGGATTACGGACAATTTATGAGTATGATGAGTCAGCGTTTGAAAGCCCGACAACTACAAGATGTACCGTGGTACACGGATAAAATTATGCAAATCTACGAGATGATTCTGGTCCGACACGGGTTGATGATTGTCGGTGATCCGTTAAGCGGGAAAACACAAGCATATCAAACATTGGCCGATACATTGACCGCCTTGGTTGAGATGGGTTCAATTGCGAATGAGTATGCGGTGATATATGGTATAATTAATCCAAAAGCGATAACTATGGGTCAGCTATATGGGCAATTCGATTTGGTTTCACACGAATGGTCCGATGGAATTTTGGCTGTAATGTTTCGGGAATTCGCTGTCGCGCAAGATGCGAAACGACGATGGATTCTTTTCGACGGCCCGGTGGATGCGGTATGGATTGAGAATATGAACACCGTGCTGGATGATAACAAAAAACTCTGTCTCATGTCTGGAGAAATTATCCAAATGTCCTCATTGATGAACCTGATTTTCGAACCGGCTGATTTGGAACAGGCAAGCCCGGCCACAGTATCTCGTTGTGGAATGATCTATATGGAACCGGCACAATTAGGTTGGCGACCAATGGTCAAGTCCTATATTCAGCACAAGCTTCCACTCGGTCTGGGCGAAGAATTATTGGAATTAGTGAGTGATCTATTCGAATGGTTGGTTGATCCGTGTCTGAATCACATTCGATCCGAGTGTCGCCAACTATTTCCCGTTTCCGACCTGCATGCAGTCAAACAATTGATCACACTGTTTCATTGCCTGACCGATGAGATTCGTGCATGGGGACTGGAGGATCATTGTGAGTTTATTCTGATACTTTTTCTTTACCTCGTGGATTATGTCGACCTTGGCTCTAGCCGACGATGTACTAAGATATCCCATAGACTTTTCAAAAACCCAAACAAGGTACTTACATCTTTCGTGTTATTCGATAGACAAACGGCTGTTTTTAAACCAGAAAGCCCGTGGGTAAACATTTGACCAGTGGATACAGATGTCGGCGAATTGAACCTTTCTTAGCCAGATTTTGACCGGTTACATTACAGGAATACGATATATATTAGTCTACCAAACAGATCTTCAAAGCTTTGGTCACGTTGTATCAATTGGTCAACTTATACGTACACGTCGATGTATTTTTTTATGGTAAAGAGTCATCGAGTTGATCACCTTAATACAGAGGTTCCCGAAGTATCTTTAGAGGATCATCATGTAGATGTACAGTGTTGCTATCACGATATCACAGAACATGACTCGTTCACAGGGCTGCAGTAGAAACCCATTATCATATGTTTCACACGCACGTGTGCTGGCGCGAATGTCGACGCGGATCGAATCATCTCGTTGCAAAGCAATAAACTTTGAGATTAAAATTGAACTAATTGGTAAATTCTCACTGTCTGAATGAATGAAAATCTGAATGAACATTCGAATGACGACCAAAGAGACAGGATATCCTGTCAATTTCATCCGACTGCTCGACCGTAGCCTAGTTTTTACCACTATGTTTATCTCGCGTCGTTCATACCCAATCGTTTACTGAGTCTTACAGATAAGACTTCTTTGGATGTATTTGTTTACCAAAGTTATTAGTAGGCAAAAAGTCAGTAAACCTTAATTGTCAAAATGGTACTTTGTATTCGATAAAAAATGTACAGTTAAATGTCACCAAGCATATCAGCAAGAAGAACGGTTGACGTGATCAAGAGCCCAGCGCAAGATTTGAACAGGTGCACGATAAACCGATTAAGGAGTACACACTTTAATGAAAGAAGCAGCTGGGTATGTAGCACAATAAATCCGTGACGATAACTACGAATCGTCCGACCAATGCCGCAAAGCGCCTATTGTCTGTCGTCCATCAGAAAGCAATAACACTCAAACACAGTGTCACACTACTTTGTACGTTGCCAGTAGTTTCGAATCAGACTCATAAAAAAGCACGATGAATATTGACACCTCTTAGCTGGAATTGATTGCTACGGGGAATAGCCAATCTCTAGCCACTATTTTTTTGTGATTTCTTCCCAATTTATCTATCTCTGACTAGCCACTGAATTCTCTTAGTTCTAAGCGTTTTTAGTTGTGATTAACCGAATTCTCCTGGCAACCAGAAGATTGAAGCATCGTCAACAGAAGTTGCCGATCGAAACAGGCCGACCAGTGACAGAGGCAACAAACGAAATACAGTAAGATATCACTAGCCCTCATGAACCTGCTAGGTGGAAGTATGGGCGACGACTGACCAACATTTTTATAGACAAATTAACAAACACAAGGGTCAATCTTTTCTCAAATTTGTGGGATTATTCCTCGGCTCATGATTCTTACTTTGGTCAAACTCACCTTGCTCTGGCCCCCTTTGTCACACTGCGATTTCGGTGCGTTTGAAAGTTACAAAGTCTTGATATGTCTGTCGTAAATTTAATATAGCATCTACGTTTGTACGCTTTTGTATGCTTTCACCCTAGGCACGAAGGTTGATTTTTAACAGAAAGGGAAAAACTTCAATACGTGAGTGTGCATTAAATTACAGCCGGTTAGTTAGATGATCAACTCAATATAGCGTTCGAATACGGTGTTTTAGATCGATAACATTCTGCTCATGCTTTACTGGGTTCGATTTCGACGGATACTTCCGGTCTGAAACCATTTTTGATCACTCAGAGTTTCTCGCTGTGACTGCATTTAATTACCTACACTTTTTAGTATTTACAAAGAGCAGAAATCTCCAACATTTTCTTGAATAAATCACATACTAAATGATTACTTAACTGAACCACAACGACACTGATTGAGCTGTTTTGGAATTCTGTTCTAGGTTAATTATGAGTCAGCAACACAGTATATTATGGAAAATGGCATTGGTTCCCTAATAAAAGGTCTATTCTTCTATTGCGTATAGCCCAAGCTGCTGAGGGAACGGCAACCCAATCAATGAGCAGTCAGACTGTTTATCTTCAACTACAGGCTTTGTTTCTATTCGCGGTTGTGTGGAGTTTGGGATCTGCACTGCCAACCGAGTCCAGGGCAAAATTCGACTCATTTTTCCGTGACCTCGTATCTGGAGTGAACGCTGAACACCCGAAACCAAAGACAATCAAACTGACCAAAAATAACTCATTCCCGGAACGAATGACTATCTATGATTTTTGGTTTGATAAACGATCGGCTGGTTCATGGCACGAATGGAGTCAGTATGTGGCGGTGACAATCGATGCTGTAACGAAACCGGAAACCGGTGCAGCTGGTGGTGTCGAGGGGGAGAATGCCGATGGTACAGTTCCACCACCGGAGATCAGTGTGCCACGGATGTCGATGTCCGCGGCTCCACAAGTGCACGAGGCCGGTGGTGATTTGATTGTGGCAACCGTAGAGACTGCACGAATGAACTTCTTTTTAAATTTGTACACCATTAATCACGTGCCGCTGCTGTTGGTTGGACCAACTGGTAAGGGTCGTTTAGAAATAGGTTTTACATTGTCTGATGAAAATCATGAAAAAACAATAGATCTATTCCATCTGACTTGTTAGGAATTATCAATGGTGGACGCTCACCGTGGCCCTACAAAGAACTGAACGCAGGATGAGCGACTGCTAGTCGAACACCTAACCACCAGGCTATTCGGGCCGGTTCTGTCCCAGTGGGAGCTCGGTGGATGTGCCCCGTTGATGATTCCCTGCTAAGGACGAAATAGCTGTTCAAGGTTCCTATGGCCTTCGATGTTGAGTTGAGCATTGTGGCTGCAGGGTGAATCATGTGCTAATCAATTTAAACCTCTTACTTATCCGAACATTTTTAAAGGATAAACTTTACTATTAGAGTTTATGTATGCAACAACTTTCAGTTTGTGCAATGCAAACTGTAACCCAAAAACCCAACAAGTGAATTTTGGCCAAGCTCACTCGTGGTCCTTGTTTAGCTGCCTTCCTCAGCAGAGTATGCATCAGAAGTATTCAAATCTGCTAAAGACACTCTACTCGCACAAAACTAGTTCAGTAAGTGTATGCTTTGAACTAATAATTTCAATCAAAATGTCGTTAGTTTTCGTTCCTGTTCAACATTGTTGACAAAGAAATATAGAAAAAGGCCTTGAAAAGCTTCAAGAAGTCGGTGTTGAACTGACACACACTAATGCAATCGGCGCATGTTAGAATAGGTCATCTTTTATGTTCCCATCGAAACAGAAACCGAATCAGATAACGAATTCATCGAGAGAAGCAGCGTGGATATCAGTTCAATCAGTCAGAATTACGTGCATACTGAGGCGTAAGGCACGCACACTTTCAGCTCAGACCAGACAGGGCTGATCGGCCTAGTCACCACAGTCCGGGCTGGAGCTTGACCAAAATCATGGTGGCGTGTGTGTGTGTGTGTGTGTGTATGTGTGTGTGTGTGTGTGTGTGTGTGTACTATCTGGCGCATGTCTGTGTATTGAAAAGGATCGTACAGTCATCTCGCGGCGTGAACGCGTGCGTGCACGTAACTGGTCAAAACGGACAGAACACGGAAAAAGTACTGAGTTCAAACAAATTGAATCGAGCTGAATTGGTGGGAGCATCTGCTGAATCACGCCTGATTAAAATCTATTTCGCTTACTTACAAGCAACGGAGTAGCAAAAGGAAAACTTGGACTTCCTCAGAGTGCCTACCATTTTTTTGAGCGTGCTGTACAGTGCTTCATATTTCGCGGCTGCCCAAGCCGGAGCCTTTGATTCAACGGTCTAACCCAAAAAGCAGTGAAGCGCTAGCTCAGAACGGGAATCTGACCAAAGCACCTGATAAGGTTCGTCATGTGAAACCTGGTTGTTTTCTTTCGTTGATGCCTCAATTATCAATCTGGTTAGGTCCTTAACGGTATGTACCCAATGGAGGAAGCGGAACGTAGACGTGGCAGCAGCTAGGGAATGCCCAGATTTAGCCGGCGAAAGCTGCCCACTGAAGTGTGGTGACTTCTCCCATCGTCGAGAGCAACCCCAGGTACTCGACTTTTAAGTCCACCTGGTGAAGGTATTTTGACCAATAAACGACATCTCTCTCTGTGTCTGTTCACTGGATTATTCCCTCCAGAGACATATTAACTGAAACCGTATATTGCCCTTCAGCTCGTTTCGAGAGACTGAACTTTGACCGGCCAGGCATGGTCACATCTCCGGCTTAAGGAAATCATCCTACATAGATCTGTGGGTCGAAGAGACAAGCGAGCTATTGCATGGCGTCAAGGCCAAGTCTCGTCATGAAGGGATTGTTGCAGACGCGTGTGAGAAAAGATTTTTGATTACATTGACCCCATTATCTAGCTCTATTTTTAGTTGTTAACTCACTGTATTACCCAGTTGAATTGATATAAACCGAGACACAAAGGGTAAATACACACAACAAGGAAAGACACTGGTAAAAACACTTAGGGGGAGAAAAAGTTCGAATGCAACTAAGCCACTAACAGCTTCGCTCAAACTCACAATCTGATTTCTCCGGCTGTCCACTAAGCATGTCTAGTGGACACTGGCACGTGTTATACAACCAAACCAGCTAGCTGTGTGACACATGACTTGCCGTACCTTGAGGAAATCAGTTCATTCAAAGCCATATTAAGGTATTTCTGTTCATATCCAACAATCTCCATGGTCGTAGATAACACTGTAAGTGTAACGGATATTCAGACTGGTTTGATTTTAAAAAGAAAATGTAGGTGGTTCTCGATAACTGTAGAAAATAGTATTCAAAGTGAAATGTAACAGAACGATTCCTCAGCAATCACTTTCACTAGTTGACAATAATTTAAATTATCGTTTTCAAAAAAGCAGAGGAAGATATGTTCTCGCAAAAGATAGCAATTCGATTTCTCGTCTCCTCCCTTGAATCTTAGGGGTCAGTAGAATAGCTTCAAATGTATAGCTATCGACTGGAAAACATAATCGCTTCCACGATTTAGCAATCTTGTTTGATTAGACTGAAACAAAACTTAAGAACCATGGCTGAAGTTATACTATTATTATTCGAACCAAAATGAACTGAAATAAGTCGTTACTCTTTAGGGATTGGGGAATGGACACTGATTGTGGAGCATCCATAGACTTGGCCGTGTAGAGCAAGTAAGGCTTCCTTGATGGGGTCAAAGAGATCCACTGAATTAATGGCTAAAGACAATGGAGGATATTGGCTAGTTGCCGTGAGCAGTGGTTCTCTAGTATTCACAAAATTACTTCATCAGTAATTCCGTACTTATTTCTTACACACACTTGATTGTTTTGTTTCCTCAACGTTGGTTTGTTGAGACATAACAGACAAGACCGGCACACACACTGAACGGACCGGACCGGACCGGAACTGAACTGAACTGAACATTTTTAGTTTTCGCATATGAAAAAAGCAAGCCACAGTTTGCTAAACATGCTTCATTCATGCAATTTTCATTGCAACTGGTCTTGCAAAACAATGCCTCAGTATTCTACTTTGTGAGTTCGTGTGTCTAGACTCTTTGATTCGAATAGGCTACTCACTTTTCTTGGTCGCATCCATCATTTTGTTTGCTTACATAGGTCGCTATTTTTGTGTTATCATTCCTCAGCTATTGATGCTTTTGATTGGCTGTTGCCTAGCCTTTTTTTCCCAGGGAAGACTTTTAAAATCTCGACTTAGTTTCAGGACAGGCAATGCTCGTGTAGCACGTGATTCATTTTGGGCGCTGTACCAAGACTGATCACGTGCCATATGAAAATGGTAGCAGTGACAGTCATGATAATAATAATACTGCCCATAATAATAAGTCAGGTCAAGTCAAGAGAAGACCAAATAGAGCTGTCAGTTACATACTCTGGCAGTGTTAATAAAATATGATAGAGAAAAAAAGGTGATGACTGAACCAGTAGGGCATGTTCGTCAGTGAAGTAACAAATGGGAAATGGCCGCTCGTGATTAGGTGTGATTTTTTGCGCATTTTGCTCACAAGATGTTCTTTCTAAACAGGCAGCCTAGCAAAATATGAAATAGCTGAGTTATAAAACGATACAATGCGGGAATATAACAGTTTAAATTTACTACGTGTAGTCGTGTGGGAAATACCGCAAGAGAGATGAGTTTTCCGGCTATGTCGTCAGAAAGTGCTATTTCTAACAATAAAAACAATAATAATAATAATAACCCCGATGTGGATAACTGTTGAATCTGGAAGAATGAGAAATGGTTAATAGTTATTCCGTTTACAATTCAATTTTTACAGGTACGGGAAAATCTGTCATAGCAAATGGTTATTTGCTTGACCTGCCCAAAGAGCAGTATATTCCAAATACGTTGAATTTCTCCGCACGAACTAGCGCCAATCAGACACAGGATATTATCATGTCCAGATTAGATCGACGCCGTAAAGGAGTGTTTGGACCACCACCCGGTAAACAGTGCATTGTATTTGTGGACGATTTGAATATGCCATTGAAAGAAAAATATGGGGCACAGCCACCGATTGAATTGTTACGCATGTGGCTTGATCATGGACATTGGTACGATCGAAAGGATAATACGAAACAAATTCTGGCTGATGTGGTAGGTTGAACTTAAGTTTTCATCTCTCCCCGTTTTGCGGTTTCTTCTCCACGGATCTTTCACCCACTATTGTGAACTTAATTGCCTTGGGGACTGTATGATGTTGTAACTTGTATTCCATTATATGGCATCGTATTTTGCATTGTATTGTATTGCACTCAACTGCACTACTTTGTGTTGTGTCTTATTACAGCGTACTGCACTGTATTGCATTGAGTTGTATTGTGCTCACCTTTATAAGCCAAAACACAAATGTGTCAATCAAAATTCAGTTCAGTTTATTTTGATTAGTCGCTGAGAATCAAATGCGGTGTTTCTGGTTACCATTGGTATAACTCCCAGTAGGAAGTCAGATGTCTGATGGTATAAAAAGTGTAAGGATCGAATTACAAATGACCGTATTTAGTAAATGAAGAAATAGCTCGGATAAAGAAACATCTCACTCCAGTTAGAGCACCAGTGGATAGGGGGCAGAAAATGAAATCAAATTCTCTCGTGACAAGTCGGAAGCAGTTCCTACACGTTCATTTCCGGATCGGTACTCCATGCCCACGGCTGTCAGACTGAGACACGTGACCAGTTTATTCACAGCGAGCCAGCTCACACTCGTAGAAGTACCACAAAAAGGGCCGCCAAAGTGCAATGGTATCTTTGGATAATCACATTGAGGTTAACAATTGTACTTTTGAAGTTATAACTTGAAATACAAATGGGGCTTCGTTATCATAGTTAACAAGAATTCTACGGTTAATCCCGAAACCTGAACAGACTCCTAAGAAATGGTGGGAATTGGTGATTGTGCCGATTTACAAGAAACGCAACAGGTCCCATTGTGAAAATCACAGAGAAATTAGCTTGGTACATGTCGCATTTAAACTGCTCGCCGGGATTGGCAAAAGCCAGTAAAAGGTGCACGCGTGAGAACCAAACAGGTTTCAGACCTGAAGGAGGTTGTATCGATCATATCTCAAACCTACGACACATTTTAGAACATAGGCATGCCTTACATAGGCTCACAATCTCTGTTTGCCTTGGTGCACAGCGTGCGATGAATTCGGCGTCATAGACGAGTCAAATTCCCGGACAGGTACAACGCCACAGAGGTATGCTATGGATCAGGGCGGGGTTGAAGGGCAACGTTTGGAAAGTAGGCAGGGCATTACAATGCGTATGAAATGTTTTCTTCATATATATATATATATATATATATATATATATATATATATATATATATATATATATATATATATATATATATATATATATATATATATATATATATATATATATATATATATATATATATATATATATAAAACCCTATAGTCTTACGGACATCTAGTTATCCTTGATATTTACTGCTTTCTTCCAAAGTTCCAATTTTAACTAATATTTAAATGCACGTTGTTATTGATGACAATTTGTAGCTCAACTTTCGAATGCTTATTTTTTGAACATTGTTTCCTAGCGGTTTATGGCTGCTATGGGACCTCCAGGTGGTGGACGAAATGATATTACAACTCGTTTGACACGTCACATGAATGTGCTCGGTGTGAACGAGTTTGATGATAATACAATGTCGCGAATCTTTTCCGCCATTGTGGATGCACATTTTTCCAAAGGATTCGAACCACAATTCCAGCGTTTGGGCAAGGTGAGTAAAATAACAGGAGTTCGTGCGTCAATGATTCAATTAGTCAAAAGCATCGGAACAATGAGACATGTAGTTAAAATCAGGTGTCAGGTTAAACTGTGGGAACTGTTTGTTTTCTCTGATTAATCGATGGTACCATTGATCTATTCTAGTGATTCTAAAGTATGAGAAATAAGTGAGTCGTCTTTGGTGAACTTATTATTGCGTGAAGATCTTGGAACTTGTCCAGTGAAGTGACATAACTGAGATTGGACAAATTTAGCGGATCACAGTAGACTAGCATGTTATTGTTAGGTAAAAATCTGTGTACAAAAAATGTATCAAAATAAATCTTCTCTGAAAATGAAACAACATTTCACAACATAATCGTTAATGGCTGCCACTCGGAATCATTTTCCACGAGGTTTTTTGTCACCCTTTCAGTTGAACTAGCAAAAATAGGTGACAATGATGGGTACCAGCATTGATTTTGATCACCCGGTGGGTTGCCGTACACTGACTTCCATCCGACTACCTCTAACCCAGCATCATATGAACTGTATCATGTAGTGTGATTTGAATTCCTTACGTACATTAGTCCTCCCTATCGGAGTGGATCACTTTTCTAATTCTCTAATGCAGGACTAAAGTGCCGATTGTTAGTATCACCACAGTGCTACAGCACGGCAGGCCAAGCCGAAATTGTGACCAATTACGAAAAACCAGGTCGATGTTCTGACCCAGGGAGCACGCTGTCGACTGTAAAAATGAAAACCAAGCTGGTTGATCAAGATTTTGGTAATCAAAGCGTGGCATTTTCGACTGAAAAATATGTACTCTGTTACTACAACAGGACAAAGAAGCATCAGGCCAATGTGCGGAGAAATTGTCATAGACAAGGGAGTCGAAGTAGTAGTACAATTTTACTGACTGATTTCCAAATCACATTTACGAACTGAGGAGTATCTACTCCAAATCTGTCACGGACACCGATAAGTATTCTGTGGACATTGGTTAGCCTATCAGAATCTGCCGCGCGAAAAGCTCAGCTCTTCTAAGAGTTATAAAGAAATATGTGTACAGCATAACTGATTCGCAAAATTTTACCCGTATGAATTTTATCCACAAGATCGAAATTCATTATTGACCCACTCTCCCTATCTCCAAGATCATGGTTCAAGCCACACTTCAGGTTTACAAAACAGCTATTCGAAACTTCCTACCCACACCGGCCAAATCACATTACGTTTTCAATTTGCGTGACTTTTCACGTGTAATCAAAGGTGTGCGTTTGGTTCCTGCAGCCAAGATGACCGAATCGGAGAAACTGATGCGTCTGTGGGTGCACGAGGTAAGTGATGATCAGATCCAACAGTTCATCGATCGTCCATGTGTAGATGTTCCTGCGCCACTCACATTTCGCTTGAGCACTCAGCGTTTGTCTTTATCACGAGTCTGCCCTACTCGATCAATCAAATGTGGCCGCACTACGTTGAGGGTTATTAATTTGCTGCCTGGTCACTTCTTACTAAGTGAACTATCAAGGTCTTCGCTTCTAGTTGGTTTATGTCGCAACATCGATTTCAAGATCAGAGTGAGATTCGATTCAGCTTAATCTAGACAGCCGTGACACGAAAAACGTGACGGTTGCAACTTTTGTATTTGATAAAGCACAACCGAAATTACAATAAAGACACACCCAGAGGTTTATATCAGTGATTTAAGAAACGACTAAGGATTCTGTGTAAGAAAATATTGCAGATTGCGATTTTTAGTTGTCACTCGATATCTCGGACTATTGGACGGATCCCACAAACGTTAATCGAACGAGTCCTACACAGCCAATAGGAAGACTGACAACTTGTGCACAGTTTTCATAGATAGTCCGTCCTAGGAAACAATAAGGTTATTCATGGAAATGCAAAAGAAGATAGGTAATCCTATCGGCCTAATCTATCTTAACTCTTGTGCTAGTGGTTCTTCTACTTTGTGGTTACATATAATGGATTCATAGCTATCTTCAATGTAAAATGATTATTTCTCACACTGGAATACACTTTTGGTGACCTAATACGTGACGCAAATAATAAAAAGCAAAAAGAAAACATTCGTGGAAATCACCCTCGACGAGTTAACGAAACCAAAGTTTACTTATTTTCATATTCAAAAATATAATAACTAACTATAGAGTAATTGAAGATACTACCGTATCATACCTATCAAAACCATGCTTTTATAGACGGATATACTCACTCTGGCAATTTTGTTTAAGCTGATCGTCATATGCATAGAGGACGGTCGGAGAATTCCGTATATTTGTTGAGTGATAGTCCACATTAAATTTACTTACTTCTATCAGATGTTTTATCTCATTGTAGCACATCTCGTTCTGCATGCGAAACCTCTGTTCCCTAACAGTAGCAGTATATTATCATCAGTAAAATAAAGGGCGTGCCTTAAAGAAGTTGCAAACGCGGAGTTTATCTACGAAGAATAAATAAACACTCAACAATTTCATCAATGAACTTGACCGTTTATTATTATTTTATATTACTTTCCATTCAACATGGACAGATTAAACACAAACATTGCGACTGATTTACTCTAACCTGTCAATTTTCAACTAGGTTTATCGAGTCTTCTACGATAGGCTGATTTCTACGGAGGACGAAAATAGATTTTTCGAAATTGTTCGCCAAACCTGCTCGGACGTTTTTCGAACGAACATAGACAAAGTTCTCGGTCATTTGAGTCTCAGTGGACGTGTGTCAGATGAAGATGTTCGTGGCCTATTGTTCGGTAATTACATGCAAGAAGATAATATCTACAATGAGGTCACCGATGCTAAGTTGCTCACTTCACGTATGGAGAACTATCTGGAAGATTATAATTCCTTGTCGAAGACACCGATGAATTTGGTTATGTTTAAATTTGCTATCGAGCATATAAGTCGAGTCAGTAGAGTGTTGTTGCAAGAAAATGGACATGCTCTGCTCGTTGGTAAGTCTGTCGTAATGTTTCATTTCAGTGCATGCACGTGCTTGCGTGTGAGGCCCCGCGATTTTTTTGAATGCAATTATCATGTTGACTACTCGTGAGTAGCTGAGTTTCCCCAAAACTAGCGTCTTGTCTTCACCCAGTGATTGCACCATTTGACTTTTAATTCTGAATCCATCTAAGATTGGGTGATACTACTGGCGTTCCAAATACTTTGGCTACAACATCGACCGGATTTACGAGGGTTATGCACCACGTGCTTATGAGACTATGAACAAGAAATCACTTATTTTTTGGCAATCCGTCAGCTTATCCTGACTAACTCCAGGCAATTCAGTTAGCAGAAGATATTAGTGTCATGACGACCAACCCAAAATCCAAGACTTGGAAACCGATGTGCCGCACATATTTAAACGGCCAGCAGATGTATCTTGCGGACTACCATAGTCAAAAAAGTGCTGTCAACACGTCCAGCTAATAAGCGAGAGCTCATCACTGCTCTGGCGGAATCCGGAAACTAGATAGACTTCAAAAGTAGTGGATTCACCACTCATCCAGAGACCGTCAACTAAACTATAAATTACATCCCACCCATCCAGCCTTACGATAAAACTAGTTATTTCTGATCGTAGAAGATACTTCTGGTTCAGCTTGTGGGCGTGTTCTGTGTCTATCTCTCTGGGAACACTGCGATAGGATTCTGGTGATAGGATACTGTGTTCAGGTCCTACGTTACAGTAAATTGGCGACGGGGTTTGGAAAATCGGAGAAGACATTGGTTCAAAATAAGTTAGAATATGAACTCCAGTCTAACTATAAAAACATTAAAATTGCAAAACCTAAAGTGATCTGGAGACAATTTTCTTACGCTTTTAGTTAGTTCATTACATAGTAATTTTATTCACTACCGAAATCCATAACAGTCTTTTCACTTCCCTCATCTGTTATACGACAAAGTATAGTATTTCAATATTTGCTATACAATTTACTCTGACTATTTTGCTTTATTTGGAGTTACGTATCTCTACCTGTTATGAGTAGTATGGTTCGTAGGGTCGGTAATTTCCTAGGTGGGAGCGTCTGAAGCTGACCAACTCCAGCAACTGAACTGCTTCTTTTTTGTTATAGCCATACTTAAGTAATTAAACTCAATCTGCTACTGTAGAAAATAATTCATTCGTCTCAGCCATTCTCTATGACACCCGTAACCGTCGTCATTTGTTCATAGGTGTGGGTGGAAGTGGACGACAAAGTGCAACTCGGTTGGCCACCCATATCGCGGACGCGGAATTGTTTCAAATCGAGATCACACGAACTTACGGAGTAAATGACTGGCGAGATGATTTAAAAAAACTTTTGCTCAAAACCGGAGTTGATGGCCGACCTACTGTGTTCTTGTTCAGTGACAGCCAGTTGAAACACGAATCATTTATGGAGGACATATCGATGCTGTTGAATTCCGGTGATGTTCCGAACCTGTTCCCGGCAGACGAGAAAGCAGATATAGTCGATAAAATGCAAACTCATGCCAGAAATGAGGTAAAAAACTTTCGGCGTTTTCCCCAGTTTAAGTGGTTGGACATTGAGTCATACATGTGGCAAAACTGGGTAATTAGTAGTATGTTTGCTAGGAAAGGATCAGCAATTTTGGTTTCTTAGCTCGTGAACTTCCCAAAGATCAATGTCCTCAGATCTATGTTGTCAAATTATCTCCCGGTCTGTTCCCAGAAGCAGGGGATTCCATTTATGAATTGGGAAGAATAGAGTCACACATTGCAATAAAAAATCTCCAAATGCTGGTACATCTGAATTTATGAATCTGTAGATACTCTCACGCGAATCGAAATAGGAGCTTAACATTTGTAATGTCATGCAGTAGTGCAGGAAAACAGTGTACCCCGAGGTTAGGAGTCGCATGGAATTTCGTCGCACATACAAGAAGGCCTGTTTGGCATTTTTCAGTCCCACCCAGTTGCAGCGTTTAGGTGACATACGATCATACAGTGTTTTCTTTGGCGGTCCACCCACAGCAGGAAGTGTCTTTGATCGACTTTTCAGGGGGGGGGGGGGCAGTTAAGCGCATTTTTTCTCGGTAGAATGCAGTCGTCATCCGTAGCAAAAACAGAAATTAGAACTTCCTGGGATTGGTTGCACTGTCTATGAACAGACCATACACTTTAACAGTTCGGTCAGTTCTAGTAACTGTCTCGGAGATCTTGGTATAAGAGGTGAAAGAGTCATTTAGACTATCGATCTTTGCTGATGGTTGTCGTCACTGGATCCGGTGTAAACACTGTGCCAATAATGCAGAGGTCAGTTAATTGTAACGACGACGGGACATTCAGAGGTCAAGTTCATGCTTTAGCAGTTACGCCAGTTTTCCTGCAAGGCTCTGAAACGTGACCACTGAGAGAGTGTATGATACAGAGATTATATTTATTCAAACACCAGTGTCTTCCTGTTATTGCCAGTGAGAACACCGGCTCACCAATACTGAGTTTAGGTGCAAAGAATTGAGTATACAACGCAAATCACTAGATGAAACACTAAAGCTTATCAAGCTAAATTGGTCAGGGTACTTGTTGTGTATATCCCCGGACGGTCTTCCTCGTCAAGGTGTGTTCGCTGAGATAGGTAGTGAGTTCAAAGGTGACATGTCCTTCACATTCAAGAGTGTGAAAAGCGTAGTCAGAGGATTTGGCCATTTAAGAATTCTCAGTCGGGGTTCAAACGATCCTTTTATTTGACGGCCAGAAGCATTGATCTTCAAGTTTTACATTGAAAATTAGTTTTGAGGAGAAAACGGCACCTGATCGAATAAATGAATGAGACTGAATTCATGTGAAGTTTTAAGTGACCGTCAAAAGTCAACTCTTCAGAAAAAATAATCAGTATAATGTTGAAGCGTGCAACAAAGAAATCACAATCACTGTTCGACCGCGTCTTCTGCTCTATCGTTAGACTGGCTGTGGTAAGAACAGGTGATGTGATGGCCGAAATGCCACATTTCTGAGAATTGCTGGAATTCCATGCCGCGAAACTGAGACTGCCGTCGGAAACCACGCAGATCGGGATCCCATGTCGTGGAAAGTTGGCTCGCAGTTTGTTGATAATTTCCGCAGTTTCTGCTCTCAAACGGTAGACACTAAAGAAATCACGACAGTAATCAACGGTCAGTAGGTAACAGTTCTTCACGTTGTAAAGAATATCTAACACCACAATTTACCAAGGCCGGCCAAGTATTGAGCCCATCTCCACTAATTCTCTCGTTTGTCGTGAATCGAATTGTCCACGTGGTTCGTAATTTACCACCATCTGTTTAACCTGTTCTATCATATCCGGCCAGAAGTACGTTTCGCTGACCCGGCTGATACACCCATTGATACCTTTGTGTGAACGGCGTAACGGGAGCAAAGCTCCTTTTCGAAAAGCTTGCAGAACCACAAAATGTTCATCTTGAAAAATCAGTTCATCCTCCGTTTTTAGCTAATCATGAAGTTTGAGGTAAGGTTATACTTTTCTAATAGAGCTCTCTTATCTTCCGACCAGCTTTGGACAAAACCTACCTTCAGAGAGTGTAGACAGGGATATGGCATCTTGGCGTTCTGGATTTGGGATTATTCAGAGTTCGTTACCGCCAATGCACTATTCACCATTTTATTTCTACGTTCGCCTTCCGTATTTGGTAGCCTATCTTGTAGGGGTGTGTCGGCTATGAACATCTATTTGCCTTGTTGATAGTACAGTTCGTAGTTATACTCCTTGAGACATTAGTATCGATCGGTCGAATTTGGTGGGAACACTGTATCTGCAATACTGAGGTTAGGCATAGGGTGTTGCGAACCAGCGGTCAGATGCTGGAACCAGTGCTGAATCTAAACGGGTTAAGATGGCTGGGACTTGTGTTACGCACGCCCACCGATAGATTTCCTCGGCGTACAGCGTTCTTTGAGGCAGATATTGGTTGGAAAATGGGTCATTGTGGTCAGTCCAAGATAAGGCAAAAAGGTACGAAGACCTTGACCGGTGGGCTTGGTCAGGTAAGACGGGTGAGTCTTCCGGGTTGGGACCCACGATAACCGCCTAACAAATGGTTGGAGACAGTAAATGACATGATTGGGTGTCGCAGCCATTGGCGTAGTGTCTTCGTGATTTCTGCTTATCACTTGATTTTCGACCGTTTCCCACTTTATGCTTTTATTCATTCTGCCATCGACTGGGCGATGCTGCGAGTTATCAGCCAAAACCAGTGCACAGATGTACGAGGTTAATGGTTAAACGAACTGAATTAAATTGAACTGGCAGCTGGCCTCATATGCCAGAAAACACGACAACAACTACTATTTGTTGTGAGTAATAAGTCAGTAGTCCCCGTAAATGAAGAGAGGAAGAGTCAAAGAAAACGCGGGTTTTTTGATGAATCACGATACTACGGAAATTTCCGATATGAATTGAAGTGTGAATGTGCCAGTATCCAGTGAAATGAGAGGATTTCTGGGGTAGGTCATTCGCACTTTTGCTACTGTTATTAAGTGGGTAGTTATTAACACGAACTCCCTGATTCATATAATCACAACCAAATATTCATCAATTATTTCGCGCCTGAAATACTACCAGAATACAACTAGTGTGCCGAATACATACTTTGTTTGAGGAGCATAGCTATTAGTGGCCTCGCTTGATATTAGTGTTAGAATTTCTGTCTGTCTTCTAAGCTACTCAGGATTATAGTTCTCTGAGTTGTTTGCTACTTTCATTGAATACCCGCACATTCTTTCGTCAATCTCTGTCAGACCAAACGATCAGTAAGTTAATCGCGTGTAACCCAGAGGTAGTTGTATTTGTATGACCTGTGAGCGGATTTTATCCTTTTCGAATGCACTATCTAAGTTTTACACACGGTTTTTCGCACCATTTTAGTTTCTATTACAAGCACATTTACTATAAATTCATGATTTTCCGCTATCCACACTAGTAAAATGCCACATACGACTCGTAGACACACTCCAAGAAAATCGGGATGCGAATTTCGCTACTGTAATTGAAAATAGTAGGCAAATTAGGAATATCAAAGTGGGCAATCAAGAGCACGTGACTATCGCTGGGCCTTGAACTCGGATCAGAATATGGTAAAAGTCCAACGGTCACTCAGCCAAACTAGTCATGAGCATTGCACTCTGTGTATTGGCATACGCCAACTGAAATAATGCGATCTGTGTTTCCATCTTCTCGGATGTACATGGATGTAGCAACGAATGAACAACAATACTCTGGATTTGAAATTATTTGCGTGGGGTACATCTTTCGGTTCAGCGACCCATACTTTGAATCGTGGGTCAAAGGCTTCAAAAGGACTAAAAGGATCGAGTAAGACCTGTCACTCGGGTCTCAGAACATCAAGGACAACATACAGTTTTGAGACTGCCTCCATCATCCACACCATATCACAAAAATGGATATTTGCCTAGGCGAATCTTCACAAATTGTGAAGTTATTAGGTAGTTCAATGGCTCTTAAGATGTGGATATAGCCACATTCAGCACAATCAAGAACGGATCCACTGTGGTCAAGAGAGGACTATGGCCAATTTCAGTAAAGAAAAGAATTAATGATAAGAGTTTAAAGAACTCCACAGTTGTTTGTTTGGTTTTTCCACATCCTGATTGCATAAATTAGACATTACTGATTGCGGCTTGCCAGAAATCTGTACAGATAACTACAGAACTCTGACTTGAGACGTAAAATTGGTCTTGGAATGGAGTTGAATGTAAAGGAATAGTTAGGACAAATAACCTTGAAGGATGTATCACCCTTATCGAATTTATGTGATCAGTTTAGGTGGACGGAGATTGAAGACATCATGAAATGTCAACACTCAACATGCCGCTGTGAATCCATGGGATAACCGCATAGCTTTTTTCTCTGCTTGTCATGAATAACCAGGTGCATTACATACTTACGGGGTTTCGATATAAACATCACAATATCCCAGGAAGTAGTCAGCGACCGGTTTGAGTTCGCTGAATAGGAAACTGACCGGTCGGGGAGGGATTTGAACCCAGTAGATCCAGGCCTGAGATGAGACACGAGGACTGTTTCAGCACCGCCGGTCACACGAGACTGTATTTTCCACACGTTACTCGTCGGGCTGTGTGGACCGGACCACAACGACGTGATAGTGATAGTGTCCACCCATCAGTGACCTTAAGTGTTCATAACTCGTCACACAGATCAGTTGACTCTCATGATAAGCGTGTTCTCGTTAGGGGCTCACAAATGAAGTGAAAGTATTGCAAATGGGAAACGCAGGTTTGCCATAACTTTGATCGGGTAATAAATAGATCAAAATACCAAATACCGTGGAAATTTATTCATTGAACCTACATGTTGATATTGTGCGTTTGAATCATGGTAGTTTTACCCCTATTCGTGACTGTCATTTGGAGAAGTCAAGTCAATCAATCAGTCTGTTGTTGTTTATGTTAGAACAAACACCCCCATGTGATGTGATCCGTCTTCGCTTGTGAACTCAGTTCTCTCAAAGGATAAGTTGGTACACATTGAAACAACCAACCGTTTTATCCAAGTGGCCTAGTTACATACATTTCTTCAATATATCGACAGCGACCGTGTTCTGAAAGACTTTACTTCCGAGGTACAAAGAATAAATTTCAGACACCGGCGACGAGGATAATATTTCACTTCAGCCGTTTTAATAGATGTTATGGCAAGATTGGAGGCATGTTTCTGTCATTTTCAGTTTGAAAAATAGAGAAAACGGAAGTTGGGGGAAAAATCTTCAGCATTTCAGTGGCCATAATTGATAAAAATATTATTCGTTCTGGTTACTCAGTGTCGTCAGCACACTTTATTTTTAGTATCCTCGTGAGTTTCGCACGCTTATGTAAACACGGATTGATAGGAGATTGGCAGTCTATGATAATTTGAATTCTCCTCATCTCAACGTTCGTTTTTTCCATACAGGGTCGGAAAATCGATGCTACTCCTTTGGCTATGTACAGCTATTTTATTGATCGCGTCCGAACCAATTTACACATTGTTTTGGCCATGAGCCCTATTGGCGATTCATTCCGTTCCCGATTGCGAATGTTCCCGTCGTTGATCAACTGTTGCACAATTGACTGGTTCCATGTGAGTTGTTTAATATTTAATTATTTATTTCTCTCTCAGAGAATGTGGTCCAGTTTTCCCATTTGAAACGGTAAGTCGATGGCTTGTTGTTCATAAATATCCAGAGGACATTTAGAAAGGCATCGATTGGTGTGACCAAATTTGTTTTCAGACTTCATTCAGTGTCAATACCCGTGATCAGAAGCTTGCAGTGTACCCACCAGCCCATATGGTACACTGAGTCAATGTCAAAATTATCTGCGATGACACTAGCACACTTAATAGACGAATAAAAGCGTGGTCAACCGAAAAGTCACAAGAGTATGCACAATAGAAGCAAAATGAACCAAAGTGTACAAAACGAACTCGGTTGTTCAGAGTTCTTTCTGCAGATATCTGGATCCCAAACGTCCAACGTCAACCGACGTTTTCAGTGTACCTCAGTCCAGCTGCCGGGACTTAATGACAGATGGTTGAATTCATCGAGTTGGTCTAGGGACGAGTGAAAAAAAGTCACCGTGAAAGTCTCTAAAATGTTTATTGATTTCAGTTAGGACACTGATTGAATTAATTCCAAAACACTTCATAGCCGGAAGTAAAGCTCTGCCAGGACAAGCGATTTATTGGAAGCTGTTTGTGTCACACAGTATTGCGTGAGTGTGTTGATTGGATACAATAAAAAGTCGGCAAAACAAAGGAGTGCTGCACCAAGGGACATTGGAAATCATGGGAAAGGTCGGAAATGTACGGAAAACTGCATGCTTGTCTTCATGCATTTGTGTGGACCACTATGTGTGACTGAGTATTGGACCAATTATGTTATTAACGTGCACCGCACATTACCATTTACCTCTTTGATTAAATGTATGCTCATGGGTGTAGTGGAAGAAGAAGCCCCCCCCCACTATACTACTAGGAAAACTGAAAATGGTATATGCTGTGACTTGGAGTGGAGAACCACTTAGAGTCCCAATAGGTCAGGCGTCAGTGAATTACTGTCTACCAACAATGTAACCGGCGACGGCCGTTGCCTACTATGAGGTTAGTGATTGATTCGAGGCAAACACACAGCCTGTCCTTCTTGGTAGGCAAACGGTATCGCAGTGAGTTATGGGATGGGCAACCAGAGCCGGACAGTATCAAGATCCAGGCTTGAGCTAACGGAACCACGAGTGATAGGACAACCGATCGATGATGTGGATCGACACAATGAGAGATGAATCCTGCCAAGAAGTGTTTAGCCTCAACACCAACCAATAAGGCATGACAAAGACGTTTTATGTGAGATCAGCTAATGTTTTTCCTGAAAATTTGTGGCACATGTTGGAATTTTTTGATACTCAGTACTGAGAAAGGTGCACGCTCAATATGCCGTTGCATTTAGAAATATGTTTGAATGACTTGGAGATAATTATGAAGTTCGTTGCAGTCAGTCCGGAAAAGATTACAGGGTGTCTGTAGAACCACCGTGACAGAAAATAGGCGTACAGAAAGTACTTAATTAAACAAAGTGATACATAGAAATTTTGAAGACTTAACTCATGAAATGTTAGGTTCCTGACAAAAACGGCGGAAATACGGACGGGCCATATCAGGTTTCTTGTTAGGACTACGCCAGGGCACTTTATTGACGTCGATCGGACAATGTTACTTCCGTTAATTTATACAGATGGATTAGGTTTTAAAATTTGCATACTTACCAATTTTTACACGAGTGGAAAGTAAATCTGCATAGTTGCATGGGTTAAGAGCAGTACGTTTACCTTACTTTAACTTTACCCCGCATGTCTATTGAAGTTATCAAAACTCCTGGGCTTGATATGGGAGGAGGAACAAGCCCCACAGTGTTGGTGCGACTCCGTGGTTGTTCCAATTAACACAAAAGGAGATAGATCCTCCTGTGAAAAACGCGGGTGAATAAGTCTGGTTAGCATCGTATCCAAACTGCAGGCTGGTATTATTCTTCACAGCGAACAGTGCTCCCACGATAATCAAGCTGGGTTTAGACCTGACCGAGGTTGTACTGGTCGCATTTTAACTTTTTGACAATTGTTAGAACATAGGCGCATTTTGCATAGGACCACTATCCCCGTTTTTCTTGATTTAAGAGCGATATTTGACTCAGTCGACCTCACAGTTCTCTGGTCTTGCCTATTGTTGAAGGGTGTACCAGAGAAATTCATTTCCATCATAAAGCCCCTGTATATGAATAGCCGAAGCCGAGTTCGGGCTTACGGTGGTCTTTCACCAGAGTTCACCACGAGAAGTGGTGCACGTCAGGGTTGCCCCCTCTCTCCTCTTCTCTTTAACTTTGTGGTTGATATGGCCCTAGAGACCGCGCTTTGATGAGGTAAAGATAGTGACACTGAAATTCTCCCGGGTGGAAAATTGCCAGACCTTGAATATATTCGGATGACATTGTTCCTCTAAGTGGAGATCCAGATAAGTTGCAAGCTTTTCTAGACAGCATTATGGATTGCGTAGCAGTGTTCGGTATAAATTTTTCACCTTTAAAGAGCGAGATACTGTTGCAGTACTGAGTTGGCCCAACGCCAAACCTTTCAGTATCTGGAGAACCTATAGACCTGGTAGATGAGTTCTGTTATCTGGCCAGCTTCATTTCACCCGGAGGTCAAATATCGGATGAGGTGTCTTTGTGCGTACAGAAGGCTCGTTTGTTATTTGCCAACCTGAGTCATCTGTGATTTCGACGTGACATCCGTTTATCTATCAAGGATCAAGTGTACGCTTCAGCAGTTAGGCCCGTGTTTCTGTATGGTTTAGGAACATGGTCACTACCAGTGGACGATATAAAAAGATTGTCCGTATTTGAGGACTGATTCCTTCGTAGAATTGCTCGATTATGGTGGGAACATCGTATAAGCAATGCTCAGTCTCGGTGGAGAGTCTTAGGTTCACGAGCCATATTATTAGATGGAACACTTATGTTCACCAAGCTAAGATGATTGGGACGTCAGTTGTACATGTCTCCTGACAGGATTCCTCGGCACGCTATGTTTGCTGAGGCGGGTAACGGTTGGTGGGTGAGCAACGACGGGTAGTCCATGATATGGAAGACAGGTGTGAAAAACCTAACCAGTGGACTTAATCATTTGGGGTGTGTTAGATTTCCTGGGTTGGGTCAAAGGGACCCTCGCTCTCAGTGGTTAAATACACTGGATGAAAGGGCGCTCTTGTATCTACAAATGTTCTTCATCCACTGGATGTCGATATTTGTAGTTCTCCGCTCACTCCTTTCATACTTTTTTATTTCTCATTATTTCCTTTTGAGATGGCCGCTAGGAGATAGCAACCGAATCCACCGCACCCAGTGCATGGTTGGTGGTTGTCTTAACTGAACTGTAAGGATTAACAACCAGGTTGTGATTCGAAGACCAATCGGCTGTGCTCGAGACACCTTACTGCAGAATAGGAAAAGCGGAGTCATTGAGGTAAGGTACATCAGATACTACAACGTCAGCGATAGTAAATGATCGATAAGTCATCGAAGGTGGGCACGCTATATAGATAGGTACGCAGAAGAGAAAAATAATGGCAGTATTGCAGATCATAGATGTATTGCGAGTTTATTGTACTAGGAAGACGAACTAACAATACTCCGACTCACGAAATCTGCGTTCACACCACGGAACGCAATCAAGAGGACGCGGAAATCATGTGGTACTCAGCGAAGCGTGTGCAACAGACATAGCATTCACGTATTTAGAAGGCAAGCATGATGGGAACAACCAATGAGAATCTCATGGAGTGGAGTGCATCGTATTTGCGTGTGTGTGTGCGTGTGTTTATGCCATTCTGTTTGTAAACCCAAAGAGAATAGAATTAACATGGTAACACGACTGGCGGGGCATGAGAATTGTGAGTCGCAGCTTACCTGAACGGAATCGTTCAGACGTGGAAATTTGTGCCAGGGTACCTGGTTCAGTATGTGCAAAATCACGGGAACCATGATTCGAATTCAAACCTGCAATCATTTGGCCGAACTGGTAGTTTTTTTCGTCTCAGTAGAACCCCCAACTTTGGAAGTGCGAGGACGGAAGCGCGGACACAGTAGCGTGTAAATTGTTGGCATTTGGCGAAGCAATCAGACAGTAAGGTGACGGTCGAAGTTAGAACGCCACCCGCAGGAAAAATACAGTCTCACTTTCATCTTTCACTATAGGTGGGAGCGTCATTGTATTCTACAAGGAGGACTCTGATGACTCAGCTTTTTGTGTCTAGTAGTGACAGGATGCTATGGGGTGAACAGACAGGGGCATCCACGATGGATTGTGAATAGTAGTATGAAAACTGGTTGGGATTAAGTGCGTTCGATCGTGGGGTCATCCTATGCAACAGAAGCGTGTCGAGTATTTTTGGGACAACGGATGTACGATCTTGTGTTCAGAATTCATAGAACACAGTACGTAATAGATCCGCTTCATACTACATCAGCAGGCGCGCACGTAAGTAGACAAGCGGGCAAACAAGTGAATCATCCACTGGCAAGCACAGCCATAATAATGTGTCAAAGGGACAGGAACAACGAATCAATGTCAGCCACACGTGCACCTAGCCGCATTTGATTGGTAAAGTGGAACAAGGCTGAGCGTGGGATAGACAGGCATCGCACACGCGAGTGCAAGGCCAACGGGATCAGAATGAATGACGTGCGAGTGCCAATGACACATGGGTTGGCGACACAACAAATCTGAAGGCCCGAACTTGGAAGTTCCCTACTTTGGTGTGGGTGTAATCGAAGTCAATCCCCAACAGTCAGGTTTTTGTTCCGTGTTGCGACGAGTGAATTTCTTCTAGGCACACCCAACATCCAACGATCTGATAGCATCACCAAAATTTATCTCTACATCTTCACACTCTGGATTGTTTTGATTTAATAATGAGCTTCGGGCTGAGAGATAAAACCCAGATTTCCTGTACGCAGTGTACGGTTATTGGCTGTTAAACTAAACGATGAACAGTTTCTTCATTTCCCATCTTTGTTACTGTGGTCATATTCACTGAATTGTCATATTCACATTTCATCAGAAGTCAAATGCAGGGCAACTAACCAATCGGATGCAACTTCCCTCATCATGTAATTCTACAGGTCTGGCCAGAAGACGCGCTAGAAATGGTTGCCAACACATATTTCGAAGACATCGAATTCTCCGAAAATACCAGAGAATCATCTGTCATCATCTGTAAATACTTTCATGAAAGTGTTCGCAAACTCTCTACCAGGTGAGTTATTCAGTATCGTTTCCTAAATTCGAGTACGTGAATGCACAGCACGTTTTAAAACTCAAAATCTAAATGTGACTACTATCAAGGGACTCATTGGGCAATTCAGTACGACCAACCACAAAAAAGGAATGCACATGTTGATGTGTTCGATGAGCAAATAATAATTTGATCATTTTCGTACAGGAAAGTCTCAACCAGTTGCACTACAGGAATGGTATAAGTGTTCATTTAAAGAAATCATGGGCACTCCGTGCGGTGCCCTGATATGAGTCGTATGGTAGCGGCAAATGTTGGAGCAACAGAATAAACGCGAATGTCGAACCGATCGGGCCAATCAGTCGAGAGCCGCAGACCAAACAACAGACGATGAATTTGTCGGAAGTATCCCGCAATAGAAAAAAAAGAAGTATTCGGACTAGCAGAGAGGAAACAGCTGGATCTTCGGCAACCAAGAAGATAGCTCATGTGAGGTGCTACCGCTCGGGTCGTCAATTGGAGCAATCTGAGCAGTCCAACGGAAATAATGCACAAAAGAATCAAGCTAATGACCACGGGAAACTGGCCAGAACGCGGAAAAATGCTCAAGCAGCCAGAGGATCAATGTTGCTGCAGCGCGGTTTGGAAAACAGATTATATTAACGATTGTACGTGTACCACGGACTTGGTTTGTTTGACCGCCCAAAAACAGGTGTCATCACCCATCTTGCCTTTTTGCCACAATATGACGTAATTCTACATGGATCTGCATCCACGCCAGTGCACTGATGCACCTCAACAGTTAGACAAGAGGAGACAGGTACCGTGTCACCCACACACGCCATGGAAAAGTCCTTAGAGGACTCACTCTGCAACTCTGCTCTTACATTTGCAGAGTAAGAATGTTCATGTGGATAGGCGAAGCGCATCAAAGAATCCACATTAGACAAACGTTCAATATTTTTTCCACTATATATTTTTTGATGTTGTTGTCGTTTTGGTCCTCGGTACTGACTTTGAATCAAGAATTTGAACATATAATCCAATAAGGCAGCATGAAAACTAGTGCGGTCAGTTGTTTATTGTCATAGGCATTTTTATGCTCCCATCAAAATCCGGCTCTAAGACTGATGATCGTGTTTCCACCGTGTTACAGATTCCTGGAAGTGCTTCGACGTCACAGCTACGTTACACCGACCTCGTATTTGGAAATGATTTTGACGTTCAAAAAGTTGCTGTCTAAGAAACGAACCGAACTGACCACAATGCGTAATCGTTATTTGACCGGGCTACAAAAACTAGAATTTGCTGCCGGTGAGGTGGGCAAAATGCAGATCGAGTTACGAAATTTGCAACCCCTTCTGATGGAGACCAGTGCCGAGACTGATGTATTGCTGAAGAAGATTGCCCAGGACTCAGTCGAAGTGGAGGCGCAACGTGAGATTGTGGCCGCGGATCAGCTGATAGCGAACCAAGCAGCCGCAGCCTCAAAAGCAATTAAGGATGAGTGTGAGGCTGACTTAGCGGAAGCGATGCCCATTTTGAAAGATGCTTTGGCTTCGTTAGATACATTAAAACAAAGCGTAAGTGACCATTACCTTTTGAATGAAGTCCCTTATGATGTTTCTTGCCAGAATAGTGTTTGACTGAATAATCGTACGGTGTAAAAAGTTCAGATGAACATATAAAACCCATCGTAACATTCCAAAGGTTCGTCATCCCTATTAGGATCATCAACGGGGAGGGAGAGAAGGGGATTCAGAACCGATACTCGAGCCGGGGTTACGGGACGGTGGAATCCTACCAGTTAAATGTCACGTCGTCCAGGCTGGTTCTAAACGATATGCTTCATGTCAACTCGCCACCCATTCAGAGTTCATTCCTCATGATGAAATGTTCAACAAGTGCCCTGAATGCAACTTCCAAAGCCAATGATGACTGAGTATTGTATTGTATAGTACAGACGTGAAGTGAATTGCTGTGAGTCGGTTTGGATAGCCCAATATTTAGTGTGCGGAACACTGTCCTAAGCTTCCAATTCGACTTCTGATTTTACCTGAGTGGATGTGTGCTTTTGATGATTCCTAAAAATTAGCGTAACGAACACCAAGTGGCCATTTTGGATACATGATCGTTTTTCACACCGTTGTTGAAGGACACGGTGTTGACTATGAAAACATCAAAATCCTCCAACTCAGATTTCGAATATGCGCTGGGCGTTTGTGCGCTGAAGCTTTAGCAGTTAGCAGCCACCCTTTATGCGCCAATCGAAATTGCGGGGCAGATGTTCCTGGAATTTGAACTGCACTGACACCAATACAGAAGCACTCCAGAGTTTATATTGCTGGTTGACCATGACTCCGGTAATGAGAACAGATGTGACTGAGAACCGGTCAACCCCACCACCGCATGATTTAGCACACAAACATAGGAAATCTGACATCCATTATCATGTATCTAATTCCTCCGAGTCATTTGATTGCGAATAATCCTTGATAAAGGTTACTCTCGTTACCCGAATGGTCGGCTAATTCTAATTTTCCACCGAGAACGTCATGTTATTGACATAGGAAATTTCCCCCTTTAAAGCACCACATGGTATATCGATTTTCCGGTACACTCTGATTTTCTTTCGGTCCTGACAAACAGCAGAAGATCTGGTTTATAAATAACATGAATTATCACACAGTACCAATGTTCCACTCTCAACTTCAGCATTCTGCTATTAATTCCTTCTCATCCCCTACATCACAGGATATCACATTAGTAAAATCGATGAAAAACCCGCCAAGTGTGGTCAAACTAGTCATGGAAGCTGTGTGTATTATGCTCGGGGAGAAACCAGATCGTCGCCCCGATGGTACCGGTCGGATCACGGAAGACTTTTGGGGTCCATCACTCAAACTGTTAGGTGATCTGAAGTTTCTTGATCGATTGCGTAATTACAATATCGATCATATTCCACCGGCCACAATGAAAAAAATTCGAGATAATTATATTCCCAACACGGATTTTGATCCGAAAATTGTCCGAAATGCGAGCACAGCTTGTGAAGGTTTGTGCAAATGGATAATTGCTCTGGACAAGTATGACAAAGTGGCCAAAATTGTTGCTCCAAAAAAAGAGAAGTTGGCCATTGCGGAAGCGGAACTTGAAGTCCAGGTGAGTAAACACACGAGATAAAACCATTTCGGTCGGAAGTGGTCGAAAATATTATTATTATTATTGCTGTTATCATTATTAGTAACACTATCACTATAATTAGACTATTCACTCATGCACTTGCTGAAGTAGCCCTAAGAACAACTGGGTGCGATTCATGAACAAGAGGCCCCATGTCGCAATGCGTCACCTCAAACTTCATCAAACTGATACAAAAGCGGGTTACTGTTCACCTAATCGGTGTTTGAGTCACATTGAGAAGTGAACGATGTCGACGTCCTGGCATGAGACGGAAACGTTCCCATCCCCAAGTAGTCTTTAACAGTATTCCTGAAAAACCCAAATAAGACTCAGTCGGTATGGTTAGTACTCACCAAACCCAGTAGCCTACAGTGATTTCGACTTATTTTACTACATGACTTCTCATAGCCCCAGGAGCCCAATGTACGTTTAGGAACTACCGATAGCCCAACCTTGAAATTTGGAATGGAGAATCACATGAGGTCCCTGTTGTGTCCCAAACTCAGCAAGTAGAAGGAGGGCAGGTTTGTGCGGGTGGACGTGTATCCAGTACGAGCGAATGACAAGCGCAACTGCAGACAGGTAACTGGAAACGCAAACATGTGCAAGTGCGTGAGTCAACGACGTACGCAATCGATCGGGTTAAACGGCTCAAGGTCGTGCAATAAGTGCTACAATCTGATTCGTCATTACTGTCCGGGATAAAGCACGACAAACGCCAACTGCATACGTGTAGGTACAACTTCAGGTGTGTCCATGATTGCTCAGGATTCAGATCACGCGTGCATGTGTGTGCGTACGTATGGGTATTCGAGATGAGCAGGACAGCCCCAATAAGTGGGATGTGGAATGGGGCATAGCACCAACGCAACAACCAGTGTAAAAAATGAGGGAGAGGAAGTGCAGCAGGGAATAAGGAGATAGTCGGTAAAGGGGCATGGTATGGTTTGACTTTTTCTGCTTTTTTGCCATGCAATTTTTGATGCTTGGTTCCTAATCCTCCATAGAAAACTTCACGCCATGCCCAAGAAAGGTTTTTGTTCGATTCTGAAAGGTTTATTGCATGGTGTGAGGTTTTCTATGGAGGGAATTTTCTTCCACGGCAAAGCTGTTTCTTGTAGAGTGGATATTGAAATTAAGAGGGTTTTATTCTGGGAGGTATTACTGTACTTCTATTACCGGCGTACATCTGATGAAGGTGTAAGAATACAAGAACATCGCTGCTTGGTTACTCATGCTGTCCAGAAAAGTTTGCATTCTAGCTGGATCTGCATTGAGAAGCATTGTGTCGTCTGAGCTTTCAAGAACCGACGGTTTTTCACCTAAAAAAAGACGTATCATAGTATGCATTAGGGACTCTCCCCTGATTCCTACACAATCTCTATGCTCAGTCGCTCGGACAGTAACTCCTTTGTATTGTCCGTACTTTATGTAATCGGATAAAATATAAGTTGACAGCTGATTGAGAGCACGATATATTAATGTTTTATCCCACCAACATTGTTACTCTTCCTCTGTCAAAAGCAGTTGTGACTTGTTCAAAACCAATGCCCACTCTAGATGTCAAGCTATATAGTCCCCGAGATGAAAAGTAGAAGCTCTAGAGTTGACAACATAACGGGCGCATATGTAAGCACTTGAACTTTGTGACCACTCAGGCCATTACTTTGCATAGTTGAAGACATGGAGTCCTCAAGAGAGACTGGTAAAAGTATAGACTCAACGTTACGCACGTCATTTCGATTCATGTGCTCGGCACTCACGACGCCATTTTCCATGCCCTTGTCAAGTCAGTTGAACGACTGTTCTCAGACTTTCCCATGGGGATAACACAGATGCGTAAATATCAGTCCCAGAAAAAATTACACCAGTACCAGTATTCACTTGAAAAAGTCGTCAAAAGAGATTTTATAACATAAAACCGGCTAAATCTGTTGTGATCTTCAGCAACCAGGGACTCAATCACAAATTCATTATTGAAATTAGAATATATTTACACTATTGGGATCATATATCACGCAATTACTTGCGAGTAGTGTGGGATTGTTTAATTTTCGTTTGATTGACTGTCCTTTTGGACTCCGTGTTTCACGCGCAAACCTCAGGTCATCCGACCAACCTGCACTCGGAAGCACCAGACTCGAGTTTCGCTCTTGTTGGAGCTCATCAGTGGTGCATATCCTCCGCCACACCCAGGGTTTGAACCCGGGCCCTCCCATCTCGAAGGCGTGTGTGTTACCACTGCGCCACCCCGCTCCCATTCGAGCTGATCCGAATCACCAAGTTAAGCTTGTACAGATGTCGACCTCTATGACAGCCAGAAATGCCCGACAACTTTCAAATGGAGACACAGTTCCGGACCTAGTTAACTCCAAGCGAATGCCTCCCACCAATCAGGTCTTCTCCACAGGATGAGGCCAACGGACCCACATTTTTAAACCTGCTTCGCGTTTTTGGTACATATATGTCATAGAGGTCGACATCTGTACAAGCTTAACTTGGTGATTCGGATCAGCTCGAATGGGAGCGGGGTGGCGCAGTGGTAACACACACGCCTTCGAGATGGGAGGGCCCGGGTTCAAACCCTGGGTGTGGCGGAGGATATGCACCACTGATGAGCTCCAACAAGAGCGAAACTCGAGTCTGGTGCTTCCGAGTGCAGGTTGGTCGGATGACCTGAGGTTTGCGCGTGAAACACGGAGTCCAAAAGGACAGTCAATCAAACGAAAACTATTGGGATCGCACAACAAGATTAGAAAACTGGGTAACTGTCACGCACTACCCCGCGAACTTGTACCCAAAGCGCAGAAATCCATTAAGTGCACACATGGTTCAATTCCACAAGTTTTTGGTTATGTACAAACCGGAATCGGCCACAAATACCGCTGTTACGAGATCAGTAGCTAAGGATTTTTGTTGATACGCATCTAGTAACAAGTTCCTGCATCTACAAGCTTATACATTTTGATATCTGAAGTGTTGCCTAGCCTACCCCTAAAGACGAAACCGAATTTCAGTCTACCATTCGTGTGGCCCAATGAATTTTTAACCCAGAACAGCAATTGATTGAAAGTCGGATATATTCACACTGTTGTGACCGTAATGCAGTTCCGAGTTTCTGGCTCAGATCACACAACCCCACCGATCCACCGGATCGACGTCCGTACCTGAGCGCGACAAATCGCACGACTGGTACCTGTGCAAATTTTGCACGGGAAGAGCGTGGTAAGACAGGCGGTCATAACGGCCAGTGGTCGGCCAGAAAGGCTTGTGGCCAGTTGGCCAATGAAGTGCACTTTACCGATACGAAACCCAACTATTGTGTTTGGTTCTCAAATTAAATTTACGGTTTTTGAAAACTATGTGGAGCTTCCGCAAATGATTGTGGTAGTTTCTCAAGTCGTTGGCGTCGGTGTACCTGAGATGCATAACACATCGACTTGCTTCAGAATGTGATCCACCGTTGTCCCATGCGCTGCGTCAGCCCGCTCCAAGTGGGAGAAATGAGGAACATACAGTTCGCCGAACTTGTAGAATGAAACGAATTGCGATCAATTTCTTTGGTAATTCTGACTTGGAGTGCTTACGGCTTTTGTCTCTATTTCTCGGTGGGAATGTTCGACAGACGATTTCGATCAGATACGTGCGATATCGTATCGGGAAATGCTGTAGAATTAGAACGAGGCGATTATCAAACCGATCGGTCCGACCAATTGAGAGCCACATACCAAAGAAGAGACAGTGAACATGTCAGAACCACCCCGCAACAGACAAAAAGAGGCATACGCACTAGCGGATGGTAGGCAGCGGGATCTCAGGCAACCAGTAGGATAGCCCATGTTAGGGACTCTTGATTAAGCCTTCAGCGGAAATGGTGAACAAATGAATCAAGCTTATGGCGACGGGCACCTTGCCAGAATGGAGTCGGACTTCTCAGGCAGCCGGAAGATCGATGCCGCTACACCGCGGTGAGGAAGAAGAACTATATAATCGGTCGTACATGTTTTACTGACTGGACTGGTTTGTTAGGCAGGTACTGGCATGCTTAATCCATCCTACTTTCTTTGTTACGATATGACCAAATTGACGCCGGGTTTACGACACCCCAGCAGCCTAACTGATAACGCAGCAATTCTTTAATTCCTTTGTGCGTCTAGTGTCCGAAGTTTGACTGATTCTGGTCAAGAAGCAGAACGGTAAATCTGTACATGGAAAGCACCACCGCTCCCTGCAATATTTGCTACTAATATTTACGGAGTCGGTAACAATGCCATGAAAGTGGAGTGAGGCAAAGTAATGAGTTTGTGCCAGCAGAGTTCAGTACACTGAAATACAAGGAGGGGGTATATCGGGTGCTCGATGACATTTTCCAAGATAGTGGAATGCTTTGAAATCTTACCGTACATACAGAAAAGTACATACAAGCGTCGATTGGGTCACAATTCATCTGACTGTTTGATATTGGATAGGCAAAATGCAGTCACATGATGAGAAGTCTTCAACCCTTTCAATGGTCACCAAGCGATTTCTGTGATTATAATGTGATTATAATGAACAACCTACAGAGCTTGGTTACTATTTGCAAATTGAGTGGTAGGAGATTAGATTTGTATATAGTATGTGGTTAAGGTGTTCGATTCATAATTGTTCATCCCGGGTTCGAGTCCCCGTGGGGGCTCGGCGGATGTGCACTGCTGATGATTCCCAACAAGGATGAAACAGCTGTACAGTGCTTCCATGGTTTTCAATGGTGAGTTGAGCGTTCAAGCTGCATGATAAATCATACTATATATTTCCTAGTTAATATCACACACTTAAAGCTCATTCTATGCATAGTGACTCCTAGTTTAAATTCCGCGAATATTTTATCGAAACGTTTTCGCACCATCGCCATCATTTCCTCTGCGCTCAATTTGAGCGAACGCACTGTTCTCGGCCTTTTGCGTTTCTCTTTTGTTTCTCGCAATGACTCCTAATGATTTGTATAACAAACAACAGGTGCAGTCTGAACTCAACCGCTCTAGCTTGCCATGCTATTTGGAACGCTTGAATATTTCCGTGAAATCAGCGAGCTGCCTGGACTTCTCTTCTTTTGATTTGAATATTTTTTCTCTCCTTCTCCAAAGCTGGAATTATTTGGCTTCCACACTTCTCTACTTTGTTAGTTTAAAGGCTACTTCTCCAACAGAACTAAACGTACAGACATTGGTGACATTTTGTACAGTCACTTGATGAACAACTCCAGTGTTCCTCGGAGTTCTGCTCTTTCGCCCTATATTCCACTACGTGCATAGGCAAGTTATTCACTGCTCCAACTGCACGACTCTTTACGTATACTTATGACGTGATTTTCTATCAGTCTATCTCCAATCATCCGGAGTCAACCCCTTTAGCTGACAAACCGGATATGACTTTTCGTCCTATTCTGGGCCGCTTATCAGCACTAGAAAAAGCTTTGCTTGTACATTCACTCCTAGGTGTTAGGGTAAGCAACAAGTTAAGGAGGTTAGCCGTATTCTGGGAGACGCAAAAAACCAAATCGACTTTCCTTTAACTTTGCATACTTAGACAGTTCGGTGCCAGGTAATCTGTTACTATTTCATTTTTCACCAGTGTTCTCCTAATCTTACTTTACGCCTCTCCCTTAATATTTATTGGTTTACTTAAGAAAGAAATTCCGCCCACTGCACCGCAGCTTGGCCATTATCAGCGCTTCCTTGATTCCAATAGGCTCCCTTATCACCAACGAATGTGATCTACACATTGTTGCTTGTGCAAAACTCGTCATGAAGATTCTTACGAAACCCACCCAGCATCTGTACCATGACCGAACCGAAAGCTGTTCACGTCCTTCTACACTTTCCGAATTTAGACCGGTCCCCTTTCGAATAAATATCTATCGCAACTCCACAGCGTTCGATTTAGCTTTGATTAACAAGATTAAAGCCACAAAGGAACTTCACATGAACTTCGGCGGATGAACCAGCTTTTCTCTGCATATGTCTTTTTCTGAACTCACTTCGAAATGACAAAAACCGTTTTTGCTACTTCTTTCGGCTAAAGTGTGAGTTCATTATTGTATGGGAATCCCCAATAAAATAAAGTACAACGAAATAGAGTTCCTCGAATTATTCTCATATACTCTGTAGAAGGTAACTGCTACGTGTTACAAACTGTCGTACTTTTCGTAATCGCCATTATCATTAATAATATATTCTACGATTTCCCTGTACTCTTTTCAGATGAGTAAATTGGCAGAGAAGAAAGCAGCCCTGGATGAGGTTCAGGCCAAATTTCAAGCGTTGCAGGACCAACTAGATGAAATGCAAACAAAGAAGCAAGATTTAGAGGACAACATTGAATTGTGCAGCAAGAAATTGGATCGTGCAGAAAAACTGATTAGTGGTTTGGGTGGTGAAAAGACCCGATGGACCGAAGCAGCAGCTTCCCTCAAAGTGAGTTACTGCCTATTTACATCAACACTTCTTCCCCACGAGAAATAAAAGAATTTCAGCAGAACGTCACTTAGACCAGTTCTTCCAACCACCAACCTTGCACTTACGTACTCCGGTTTTGGCTGCTACCTTGCAGCATCGTCGACTCAAGAGCAAAACAAATAAAAGCATAAGGTGAAAACGATCCAAAAATCAAAGTAATAAGCGGGAATTTTTGGGGACAAAGAACGATCTCGAATGCAGCTACGCCACTGTTCACGACACCGAGCCATACCACTGAATATATACCTAACTATTTCGTAGGCGGGTTTCATGAATCTCAACCCGAACTTGGTCAAGTCCACCGGTTAAGGTTTTCATGCCTCTCTGCCTTGTCACGGACCGATCACATTGACCTACCGTTAAGCCACTATCTGTATTAGAGAACGTAGTACGCCGAGGAAATCTCTCGGTGGGCATGTATAACACAAGTTCCAGGTACCTTAACCTGTTTAGACTCAGTACTTGTTCCATGGTCTGATCACTGGTTCGCAACATGCTACGCCTAACCTCAGCATTGCAGATACGGTGTTCCCAAAATATTCTAGCAATACCACGGAGAAATATATGCTCAAACACTGATGGTCTTCCCGTGTCTTCTATCCGTAACGGTCATGTTTCTGAGCAGTATGAAAGAACTTATGTAACCACCGCAGTGTACACTGGACATTTGAGGGAAAATCGGATGTCACAGATAACTCAGGTTGTCTAAAGCCAAACGTGCCTTCTGCAGGCGCGACGACACTCCATCTGATATCCGATCATCTGATGAGATGTAACTGCTTAGGTAACAAAACTGATCCAGTTCAGCTAGAGCTTCCCCTACGAAGACAAGGTTTGGTGTTGAGCCAATCCAGTCCTGCAGCACTTCGAAAGTGCAAACGCATCCCACGCGTAACTACGCTCTTGTCTATGCTATCTGGAAAAACTCGCAACCCACTCGGATTTTTACTGAGAAGAACAAACTCGTCAGAGTATTCCAAGCCAGACAGTTTATTGCCTCAACAAAGGTCGATGTTTTGATTCTCACACGAGGATATGACAACCTCGAGAACCATTTCAAATACAAATTGAAGAGGAAGGGTGATAGAGAGCAGCCCTGTTGAACACCACTTTCCGTGGTGAACTCGGGTGAAAGATCGCCGTTAGCACGAAGCCGACTTCGGCTGTTTGCATGCGAGCATCGGAAAAGAGAAATAAATTCCTTTGGCACAGTCTTCAATGAGAGGCAGCGCCAGATAACTGTGTGGTTGACTGAATTGAATCCCGCTTTTTGATCGAGGTCGTGTTGAAGTTAAACAAAACTTCTAAAGACAAATCCATTTATTTCGAACTTCGAAATCCAATACCCCGTGTTGATGTTCCTGTAGATTATATTAAAGATTTCACTTTTTTTACTCCGTCGGCTGATTGTCTCAATTTCTCCAGTCTATTCTACGCCCCCTAAACGGACGGTGCTCGTAGTGCATTCACTGGTGCCTCAAGACATCCATAGATGTGTGAATTTTTCTTTTTGTTGTTGCTGAGACTGATAGAAATAGTTCGACTTTGATTTTACTTGATGCCAACGAGTGCGCCCATGTATTTTCTGCTTTTCACAGAATCGCTACCACAATATCATTGGCGATGTGTTACTAAGTGCAGGAGTGGTCGCCTATCTGGGACCGTTCACTGTCGATTTTCGGACTGGGATACAACAAGAATGGCATCAGTTATGCGTGAAACTGGAGGTACCCTGCTCCGAGGTATTCCGCATCGCGGACACTTTAGGAGAACCCGTGAAAATCCGATCTTGGAATATTGCCGGTCTGCCGGTGGACAGTTTCTCCATCGATAATGGTATTATTGTGACAAATTCGGATCGATGGTCATTGTGTATTGATCCACAAGGTAATACTGCACATTTTTTTCGGTTGATCAGATGCATTATAGTAAAACAGTTTATCACAGAAAAAACGATAAAATTTTATTAGATTGTACTGGTTCAGATAGACTGAAGATTATCAGGTGTGAATGTGAGACTTCATGCACCTGAAATCAATGAATTAGCGCTAGAACAACGGGAGAAAAACCTTGACAGAACAACGAGGTGTCCATAACACAGGAAATAAATGTCCAAGCAAACCAGTCCGACTGGATCCAAAAGCTAGTATTGTAGATCTTCTCAAATATACCAAAGGTGATATGAGAAAATGGAGCAGAACCGTGAGACGCCACTTTGAATCCATCGCACTGTTGCTTGAGATGAGATACTTTAGCGCTTTGCTTAAATATTTGTTATCTATCAAAATTTTGGTAATGAAATACTTCTATCTGCTTTTACTTTTTTGTGGCTAGCTCCTACGAGAGGATGAGCCGGCTTCATGAATGTCCCGAATGGGCACCCGATCATGAGCGGTGTGTGTAGAGGGACTGTTCATGAGGAATCTTGTGAATTAGTAACAAAATGGTGTCCACAGTGTCACTCGGCTTTTTCTTCGAGGTAGCAAATCTAGCCCGTGCACAACCAAGTGCTGCCTGTCAGGCTACGAGAAGTTTGTGTGTAGGAAGCCGGTGACTGAACGAGCGGTTCATACACTTTTTGGATGGTGGTCAACTAGTCCAGAATGCCCAACGCATCCTGCTGAATCTTACCCCCCACAGGATAGCTGAGTAAGAGGCAAGAGGCAATGGCCTCGTTTAGTGGCGGGCCACATTCACGCACGCATCACGGTGCTGTCGATAGGCTTCTGTGGCTTTTTATAGGGTTCACTGCTAGGTGAAAACCCACCACATCCTCTAATAACACCGATTGCTTTTGTCTGGCTACTCGCCCTCGGCTTGACCGGTATGGGTGACCCCGAATGAGTGTTTTGCATACCAGCGGACAAAGCCCTTGAGGTCATTGTAGCACGCAACCCCGATCGCAACGATGAGGTGGCAAAATTGATCAGCCATATTTTACATTCGTTTATCCATGTAATGGGGTTACCCTAGGATTCCAGTTCAAATCCTCAGTTTTCCAACCTCGGTGGCGCTAGCCGCATAGGCTCCTGTTGAGCCACATTTCACCTCGGCAGCATGGACGGAATGAATCCAGCCGAATACACCTGGGATTAGTCATCAGCAAATGCAACGCGACTGCCATGGCTTAATTAGTATACATTTCACACGTTCAAAATGATAGGTCATCGTTACGTCGCGATGGTAAGTAAGAACTTCTAACGTCGTACCGGTGGTAAGCTCAGTTGCCATACTGGAAACGTAATTTGGTCGAAAGTTCAGTCGGTACAATCGGATGACCTAAAAAGATTGAGATTTGGTTGTCAGCCCGTATGAGGACGGATCAGATAACACAAACTGCCATCAGTGTCCAGAAGAATACATCTTTTTGTCCTTAAAGGCGATTTCCGGTGTTCCTAGAGTGTGAGCCGATGGATGGATTCCAGCGAAATTTGGAGGAAGCTTGCATCAGGAAAATTCAAGAACATTCGGCGAATTGCTATGATGAACAAAAAATGTCCAATTTTTACCACAAGTCAGAGAATGAATAAGAAATAAAAACAGAAAAAAATAGATCATTTCCGTTTGAGAAACCATAAGCCATGTATCGGTTGTTGCGCTTCCAGTCGTTAGCTCTCGGCCCAAACCTCAGGCGGAAATCAAAGCAATATGGAGTGTGGAAAATTAAGAGGGGAGCTAGAAAATATGAAGTATATGAAAAAAGTGTACGCATTTGAAAGCTTTCAAAGTAGCGAGATGTCAACATATCGTTCGATAACTGTAACCACTCGGTAAGCGGATATTTTATACCTCACCCAGGAAGCATTGCACCCCCTACGTGTCGAAATCAACTGATCAATCTTCGCTTACTTTCATTGAATCTCGTGAACTGGCCATTATGGCTCATCTTCCAATTGCTAACAACCTCAACGAATATAATACACCGAGGAATTCAATGCGGGAGCTTACCTGACACATGCCCCAATCATCTTACGCTGGTGAGCCTTATTGTTTCAGATAATGATTTGTTTCGTGCCTCTGATGCCCTAAGCCTAACCTCAGCATTGATAATATGGCGTTCTGATTGTGAGCGTACGGTCTGACAAATCGTTGGATAAATGGCTTGGTATCACTGGCAAAGAGTGCGTCAGCCCCAGCCAAGTACCAAGCCCGCAAAATCACGAGCGACAGGATAACCGATCGATGGAGTGGGCTGATAGACGGAGAGGTGAGTCGTGACAGTGGTATTTGGGCCTCAAGGCTTGGTGGTTCACACCAGTCGGACCAAAACGTTGCGTGCAATGTGTGGGCACTTGGATCAGCATCCCATATACTCATTGTTTTACACGAATAAAACGAGATGGTTCAAAGGTAGAAAACTCCTCTAACTGGGACGGATCAGAACACCCACCAGTTTCCATCAATGTTACGAAAACACTGGTGTTCTTGAGCCGTCCACTCACAGTGGTTTTGCTTCGGAACCATAACGAGGCCCTAGCATGACATCCGGCCCTACGGATTTCTCGTCGACGCCACAGATGGTCACGATTGATAGTAGTCAGCCGAGCCTCTTTGACACCATCTCGTCTCCGAATTTCCGTTAAAGTGCAGTAACTGGGATAACAGAACTTACCACAATGAACAGATGCGACCACGGTTATCCTTTTGTAAAAGTGAATGAAAATTGGAATTCAGTTTGGGGTGAGCGAATGAGCATGAAGTATGAAGGTACGAGAACCGTGAACTAATGAGACTTGACTGAGTGTGAATGCCAGGTTCGTCAGCCGGGCTGCTGATCACACAAAGCTGAATGGCCAAGTGGTGAATTTTTACCCTGAAATCTTATACGTCTACTAAATTTCACATATATATTTTATTTCACTTTGATCACTTAGCCCTTAGGCTTCAGTTTCTCTTTCAAAAGTGGGCCAATAAGATGAATAGTAACCAAACTGAGCCACTTTCAGTATAGGATTGATGACGGACAAAAACAAACTGAGGATGTATTGTTTCATTTACACAAGTCCTCCTCCTCCGCTTGATACTTTGATCTTTATCACTATGCTTCTATACTTTTCGCCCTTTACTGAACGATGCCGGAAGGTAGCAACCAAAACAAGAGAACAGTAGTGCGAGGTTAATGGTTGAATAAACTAAACCAAACTAGTTCTCCCAACGGTATGTCATGAAATATCACAAACTTGTAAAAGACCTTCGACTAGCGACTTAGGAACGGGTCTCCTATCCGATCTCGAAGCGAACTACGAACGAAGTTCCATTCAATCGAATGAATGGAGAACACTCGTGTCCGTATACCGATGCGATAGCGTATTCTATATATCGTGGCACTGAAATGATGCCGATACGAGAAACACAGGGAAATCAATCGGGCGCAACGGCGGAGCGAAAAACAAACCGAGCGCGTACAGCCGGTGAAAGCTGAAGGTGCATCAAAGGCGAGGTTGACGGAAATCTCGCGAAGGTCGGTTCAGTAAAATCGTGGAGAAATAAAGCCAAATTGTTTGGCAAATGATTATTTTCTCAGAACGATCGAAGTCACTACAAACCTATGACCATGCAAAGTATTCTAATAAGATTCAAGAAACGCTTTGAGGAAATCTGTGTTCAAATGCCGAATAAAGGAGATTTTCGTTTGAGGATTTTGAAACATTGAGTTTACTTGATTCAGTCTGTTGATTGGAGCAGACAGAAGACTTAAATCACGAGATCGTACACGTGAAAAAAGTTAATCCTTGTTAAAATGGGTCACGGAGCAACACGGCGAGGACGGACAATGTAGAACAAATTCAGAAATGATTCGGCAAATCTGATTGACTTAGACCAAGGTAGATACGTTGTGGGTCAACAGTTTCTGCGCGATTAGTTTCGGTCGAGGTCTGTGTACCATTTGTAGTACTTAGACCGAGAGAACGTTTTCGTTTTGGTCCACTGGCTCTATTCTTGTCTTCGATTCCGGATATCGGATGCCGTGCTGTCTGTTTTACTGACTCCAAAGTTGCCTTTTATTATGAACGGTTGATGGCGTGCTGCCTGCTCACCGAACCAGGGCGTCCATTAGACGACGTGTTTGCCGCTGCGCTCACGGTATTGAAATCGTTCCAGTTCGGAACTACACACACCGAAATAGCGGGAAGGCTGAGGCTTCGGAAATGTACATTAATTTTACTGCAGAACTGATTTGTACAAATATGAGACACCGACGGAAATAGTTGGTAAGACGCAGGCTAACCAATCATAGCAGGCTTTTTTTTACCCTTTCACCATGATTCTGATTGGTTAGATCTTTTCCGAGTGCGGCCGCAAAACTGTACCGTTCTTTCTCGTGATAAGCATGCCTGATCACCACAGTCTAGTTACCAATGCAACCTCATAAAAGGCTAAGATATTGGGGTTCCGGTTCCGTGCAAACTCTCGGAACGCGTCATTCAGACCAAGCTGATGAGGAAAATTCACAGGTTATTTCACAATCAACGAGGCCAGGTTTCTTATGGTTGTTTGCCGTCCGGGCGATGGATGAATCATGTGTTGCACTAGTCACTGCCGTACAAGCTCCCACATTCTATGACCTAGGCAATGATCCGTTCTGGCCACATGTGTCCCTACAGCCGCATATGAACTGATAAATGACGTGAGAGACATTCGAATCTGAGAAACACTTTAATTGAGCTTGGAGGTTTATTCATTTCGTCGTGCGAGAAACCTGCAATTCATCTGCCGAATAGAAGTGCCCCATCGCAGACTTCAGATTTCGGCTAATTCGGTTGAACAGATGATCATCTTCAGGCGGTAGCATTATCGTAATTAATTTTCCATCGATTTTGTATGGTCACGGATCCTTCACTAATGCAAATTTCAATGAATTCTTAGGGATAACCATTTGCACTAACAGTCTGTTTTGCGAAATATTCCTCCTTATGTAGAAAAGCGTTTTGATTAAGCCCCGTTGCTAGGTCGCCGATGCCGAACTAGAAAACGGAGAGTATTGTTCGCTGCACTCGGTCTTGTGATGATTGGTTTTTTGTACTGTTCCATCAACACACTGAATCATCCGATTTCGTCGAACCGAATCCGAATTTGCTGGACTCTGCCTGTTCCCACTGTGTTGTGTATGCCTCATTTCAACGCGAACTAGCACAGGTAGCATGTACGATTGAAAATCTTATTGCCTGTATATCACAGCTTATGTATTTATTTGTTATTACTACACCGGCTTGAGCATGTTTTTACGATGCATTCAGCTGTCGAGGATAGGAAGTGAAAAAAAGTTTTACACGTCAAAACGGGTTATCACTTCAAATAACATTCCATCCTTGTTTGCTAAGATACGAGTGTTGGACGGAATTGCATAAATTCTGTACTGCGTTAAGAGTAAAGCAAGGTTTCTAGTAAAGTTACACCGAGGTATTTCACATGGCTCACAAGTGCAATTAGAGCAGAGTTAATCGTGGTTCTGCCTTCTATTAAACGCAACCGAAAAGTTGGAAAAATAAACCCTTGATACTTGGCATTCTTTAACAGAAGACCAGACTACTCAGAAAAGTTTTGGATTTGTGCAATATCTCCATGCAACTCATCGAATTCGGACAGCTGAGAGACACACCGCGACAAAATAACGTTATCGGCACACCTGACTAGATGAATTGAGTGGGTTACAGTTAAGTCGCTAATGTGAGTAGCGAATAAGTATGGAGAAAACACAACTGTTTGAAGAACACTAGCACTGATTATGAGATGTCTGAAAACTCTTCTTCCAAATTTGCTACATTGTGTTCTTCTCGAGAAGTAGTCTTTCAGCCAGTTAGATAAGTATGTGGGACAACTAAAAGATTCCAATTTTTTAGAAGCAAGGATCGTGGTACACTGTCAAACGCTAATGTGTAATCAAGAAAGGCACACCTAACTGATTTGCACGAATCATTGAGGGATTTCGCCATGCAATGGACTACGCCCACTGGTGCATGAGTCGTGGAACACCGGGGTTCATAGGCAAAGTTCTGTTTGTCAGTGGGACTTCTGACCCTGTTTTGCAGGGGCTGAAGTATCGCACGTTCCACTAATTTCAACCCTGATAAGGAAAGTGCAAATGGGCGGAATTTCTTATTTCCCATTAGGCTACTCGGTCCTTTTGGTATGGGAATGATTGTGACAGGATGCCAACAGTCAGGAATGGAGAACAATTCAAATGAATGATCGATAACAGTAGTCATCAGCTCAGAGAGAGGTTCAGCCTCTTGCTTGAGTACTGCCAAAGGTAGGCTGTCCGGTCCAGAAGCTATGATCAACTTGGTGGACTTGGAGAGCCTGAAAACGTCCCCGTTGGAGAATGTGTCTATTTCTGGGTTGTTGGCCCGATAAAAACTGGGAGTGGGTCATTCGAATAACGAATGGGCTGAGAATTCAGATGGTCAACATTCATGTCATCAGGAGATTTTTCTGCTGGCCACAAAGTGTTTGGCCCGCTGTCTTTGATGTTACTGGAGGGCATAAGCTGTTGAGGCGATATCAAGTTCAGGCGTTTGATTTTGTTTCTCATCAAGCTTGGTTGTATCTTCTCTGATCGGAATTTTCGACGTTTTCAAACACGGTACAGTTGGAGGATTCTTCAAATTTGGTAGGATCGCGGGATCTTGGCTCAGAGGAGCTTAGGCGTAGAGTACTGAAGTATGGAATATTAATCATCAAAGCTCATATCATGGTTGAGATGTGTTCTTCATACCTCCATCCATTCGACATTAGAATTTCCGCTTCTGTACTTACTGTTTTGGTACAAAATCTTTTGGTTCTCAGTCGAGGTTTACGCTGAAAGATAGTGACCGAAACTACCGCATTCATATCATGGTTACTAGCTACCATAATGAAATGAAAAGTCATCTGGAACTGGATCAATGTGCACATCCAAGAAAAATGATATTTCCAGTTTACTGATGCTTGCAATAAGTGACATATAAACAGAAGTTGCTGTCCAATCAAAATATGACCCGGTTATATCCCGATTCTCTGACTGAAGTAAACACGACGTAGACAAAGTCTCAGCTGAAAAACCAGTACACCAATGTTGATTCACATGATTCACGAGAGCTCTCTGTTTCAAGATCAGGCCAAGGTTTACGTCATCTACATCAGTAGCTCTATGAGCTAATCCAAATTTGGTCGATGACTTTCAAAACTTGAAAAAACCGAGATCACTGCAGTAAAATGACCGCCAGTTTAGTCACATGAGAAGGCAAATGCGTCTAAACAATGTGGGGATTAATTTAGAACAAGATGTCGAATTGATAGTTTGGGTTGAATTAGGCAATTGTACACTGTGAACGAACTGAACCAATTACAATTTGATTCATGAAATGTGCTGGATCTGTACGGTGTTCTGTGTCAACACTTTGATTTGTACCAGCAAATCGAGAAAGTTGGATAGCAGAGGCGTGTACTTATTGAAACTTACGGAGGAGATCGGAATATTCACGATCGTGGTTGTTCCGTTCACCAACTGTGCGTTTCCACATGTTTCCAATAATCTTGAGACAAAAAACGATAGAAACTGGATATACCTAATTGTACATTATGAGCAGTATTGATTTGGCCCTGAGAGATACCATACCTAACTCGGTGTTGAGGTGTGTGTGTGTGTACGTGAAATTGGTGAACTCTACTGATCTCTGCTGTCTATAATTGTGCTTGTTCGTTATAAAATACTCTGAAATCTCCCATCGGTTGAAATTACCATTATTTTGCCCTGAATGAACTTTATCCAATCAAATAGGTCAAGCAAATAAATGGATCAAAAATATGGAAAAAGATAACAAATTGGGTGTTGTGAAATTGAGTGACGCGAATTATCTACGTGTTCTGGAAAATGCTATCCAATTCGGTTTCCCCGTTTTGATGGAAAATGTTGGCGAAGAATTGGACCCGGTTTTGGAGCCGATTTTGCAACGTCTAATTTTCAAATCTCAAGGTTCCTATTGTATACGCCTTGGGGACAATGTGATCGAATATAATCCCGGTTTTCGCTTCTATATCACCACACGGTTGCGTAATCCACACTATCTACCGGAGGTGTCGGTGAAAGTGTGTTTGCTCAATTTTATGATCACTCCACTCGGGTTGGAAGATCAGTTGTTAGGCATAGTCACTGCGGAAGAGAAACCGGAATTGGAAGCAATCAAGAACGAGTTGATAGTAACTTCGGCCGACAATAAGCGTCAATTGAAAGAGCTAGAAGATAAAATTCTGGAGGTACTTAGTGCATCTCAGGGCAATATTTTGGAAAATGAGACCGCGATCAATGTGCTCAGTTCATCGAAGAAATTGAGTGAGGAGATTACGGAAAAACAAGTGATTGCCGAATCAACTCAGTTGGAAATTGATGCCGCACGAAATGCGTATCGTCCAGTGGCTAAACACGGTTCCCTGCTGTTCTTCTGCATCTCGGACTTGTCCAATATAGATCCAATGTATCAATACTCGCTGACTTGGTTTATCAATCTATTTCTGTCGGTAAGTTTTTCAGTGGTTGTCTGATTTGCATTTGAAGTATAAATTCAATTGTACAATGGAAAACTCACTTACACTTTTCCCGTCCAAAAGTTCAACACCGCTAGTCGGATGTGAAAAATGCTAGTGGATTTTCCATTATATAAGATTCAGGCTTCTCGTGCCAATAATACATTCTATGAACAAATTCAACTGTGTCGTTTACAAACTTTAGTTTTGTTGCCTCGGTTTATTTACTTCGGTGGCTGTAGTAATTGGTCCCACACATCGGTCTATACTTGTTTTCGGCGACATATTCTGGTTCTCACTTGTTTCACTGAGTCTGTATTATGTTGTGATTGGTCAAAGAATAGAGTCAAGACAGTATTGATCTGATTGCTTTATCGAGTCCAAGGGGTCAGTGGGTGTTTGTTGTCCAACGAGGATTTTTCTGAAGAACCAACTCCTGGTCGTTGTATCAACAACCGTAATCGGACGTGGTAGATGGTGATAAGAATAGCGAAGCGGTAGGATCGTGGAGAAATATCACTGTAAAGTTATCTGAATAATTCATTATCCTCATGTCATCTAATACGTGCATTCTCGGCCCCTTGAAGCACAGCGTATCCGTTGGCAATCCATCCAACATTAGTCATTCTGTATACAGACGCAATTTCGCATATTCGTACATATAATTGAGCACGTACGCCTGCGCCCGTGCGTTCCAATCTATGACATGAACAATGACGCTGAGATGCATTTTAACCTGTCGTGTAACTGTGACTATGCGATACTTATGCTTTCCGTGACCGAGTACCGATGCTTGTACCGATATACATCCACCAAATAATCTCAACCCTTTGGAATTATTTCGAACACAACACCCTTACTTTTATTCTGTTAGATTATATAAGAAAAACACAGGCAATGGATACCACTATGTCTCGATACATCGGTTCGCCTATGTTGAAAATTTGGCGCGGATCTCAATGGTAACCTTCGCCCTTCTGACTACAACTATCCGTGCGACCCATAGAGAGTAGTTGCTAGAGCTAACTGCTCCTCATTGATCCATCCAACTCACGGTCATCAAGCTCTACTTATGCGTAAAGTACAGGCCTTCCGAGACTTAATGCAGATCTAGTGCCGGGACTTACATGCAAAAATGTTTTGCCTTACAGCATTAACCAAGACCGCAAGCAAAAACGTCAGGATAATCTGTTTTAAATCGTGGAGGTTCAGAACGCCAGTCTTTAGAATTCACTGAGCTAACGTCCATCAAATGGTTTTATTGTAAAGCGGATAAACTTAGAAGAATCACAAATATCATTGAAAGGAAACCGCCAATCGATACCAAGTAGATTAAAGTGATTAAGCAGCAAGTACAGTTCGAACTACAGTCACGAGCAGAAAATTCACAAAGGAATTCATCAACAACTGGCGATCGCTCATCTGATGCCATCAGGGAAATATGGGGAGATTACTGTTAAGCTGACCTACCTAGTAAATTCCACGTGGCTTCAGAAATGATAGTCACATCAGATGCTGTTTTTGTAATTTCACTCACAGGTTGTTAATCCAAATAGGAATATACTTCCGATGGGGCTTGAAGACGATCGCATTCATGGATAAAATGGGACTTAAGGCACGATGACGTCTGGTTGAGAAACCGTCGTATGTGTGGCTTAGGATGGCCGTGACAAAGCTTTCTTTATGACCGATTCCACCACAAATTTCACATTCGTGTGACCTGTACGCACAAAAATCAGCGAAATACCACAATCCACAGTACCAACATGCGATGCGCGGTCTATTTAGGAAGTTTGGTCGAGAACGTCGTGGTTGTCCGGACCTAATTATAGCGTTGATTACGGAAACCGACTGCCCATCTGCTTGTTGGATCATTTTAGCATCAGGTTTTGAATCAATCAGACGCTGACACTTTTCGATCATCTGTTGTAATGTGATTTCGGGGTCCGTTTCAAGCTTAGGTAAAAGCCGACTGGGAATGTCATTGTCAGCAGCTGAGTGGAGACCACAGACAAAAAAGTCTTGAACTGATCACTCGTGACACTTTGGAGTTTGAAGCGTTCACATTTACGATTAACGCGACCTGCTTAGGAGACGAAGTTATCGTCAGCACTTTGAAAGTCCTAAACATTGGTAACGCATATTAGGAAAAGAGGAGCGTTCATCAAAAGGGGTCCTGAGGTGTTTTACTGTTTGTGAAAAATTAATATCCCCAGGATGTTTGGGGAATGAAATTCTAGTAATCGTTGCATTCAGCGGTACCCAGTTTACGCCACAAAAGTCGTACTCGAGTGGCCTCATCAAGAGTAGCCCCGTGAACTTTCAGACCGTCTTCTTATTTGCGATGCCACGAGTCATACTGTAACGAAGACGACAAGACGGGTTAGGACACTTGTATTTCGACGGCCAAACAAGTTAAGTTCATGAAACTTATGCAATCGTTTATACGGTCCCTTTTCCTGACCGCACTGCACCAACATTGCTCTTACGGCTGCATTAGTGTTTCGCTTGCGTTTTAGTCGGTTGTCTGTGGCCATTAGCTTGCTTCTCCTGGGCACCATTTCTGTTGGGCTGGTTCGATTGTCCCGGTTGACAGCTTGATCAGTAGCTTCTCATCTGAGCTATCTTGCTGGATGTTGGAGATCCCACTGCTTTCCATCTGCAAGTCCGTACGCCTCCTTCTGTCTTCCTCGCGATGTCCTCCACATATTCACCATCTGTCCTTTTTTCTGTGGCTCTCGATCGGTTGGCCCGATCCGTCTGATATCCGTGTCGTCTTGTTGCTGCAGCATTCCTCGCTACAATATCATATACGATCGTCAGGATCATAATGAAGTCCACTCATGCTTTGGAACAGCATCGCGACAGTTGACATCTTTTGGCAGTTCATTTTTTGCTGCACTGAAAGCTTCTGGATTAAAACCTCAACCCGATCTTGTTGTTGATTGAGTAGCCACTGCATAAATTCTACAGGAATTGTCACTATCCAGCGTCGCTGGAAATTGTTGTAACGGACAGCCCTGGCCTGATTACCTCAGTCAGATAGAGAACACGAGTCACTAGACCAGGACGGTCTAGTGAGAATTTCATTGAGGGACGCTTTTACAAGACATGGCGATGTGAATAAAACTGGATAAAAACATCTGATTAGATGGTGCGTACGAAGGGAACAGAAAAGCTGGCCGGTCACGTGCGCTCCGATGAGCGTGGATGGACATCACCCGTGGCGTGAAGCGGACTGATTTGCGATCTCACACCATGTGCCAACTAATCAGATGAAGAAATAGAATGAATGTGAGGTCCCCAATAACCACGGAACTATCGTCATGTCTCAATTTATTTGCGTACTGAACGGTTGGGTGTCCTGAGCCTCAGTCTAGTGGTGTAAGACAGCCATGCCAATGTCGTGAACGGAGCACCCACGATCTTCTTTTATCACCCACCGCAGCAAATCTGGGACACCAAGGAAGTGCATCCGAGGTCACTCGAAAAAAGCTCTTCAGACCACTGCAGTGAAACTAGAAGGGGATTCCAGATGAGTGTTCTTAGCACGTCCTTACTTTACATCGAAGACTAATTTTTTCCGGTCTAACTCACTAGTTACAGGCAAAACACTTCTCTGTTTATGAACAATCCTGATTCCCTAGTGGAGAACAAAACGTTTATCTAAGGTGTTCGCCATTGGAATCGATCACTTCACAAAACTAACTGGTTCACTCGTTTCTGGGGTCCGCTTCTTCTGATTGGCCAACTACTACTAGATAAGATCCCTTTCTCAATTTCTCGACCAGTGCAATCGACGCACCATCCTATCGCTCGTTATTTTGTTGACTCCAGCCGTGACCTAGATTCTGGACAGGCTACGCTGGCACATCACATGACTCATCATAGTGACTCCGGTCTGCTAGCCAGGGCAGGTTGCATGTTGGCAACGCATCGACCATTATCTTCACACTACTGGATACCCTTAAGGTGAAATTGTTGAGAGCTAGGCTCCGTTTGAATCTCGCCAGAAAATCCCTGTCTGTTTTGTGGACTGTTGTGAAGATCCAAATGTTCGAAAGTCTTGTGATCGACTTAGAAGTATACCTTTGATTTTTTCTGAATAATGTTTAGACTTAAGACACGAGCCTTTCATATTACTTTTTCCTGTGCTATACAACACGGAATGGAATAATGAGTGCGTAAGCTTACAAAACAAATAGATTCAGAGAAATCCGGAATTAATCCCTCGCGACGATCAACCAAATGAAATGTAGAAGATAAACTTTAATTTATTCCGTAAGCAGTCTTTTGCAGAATTAGCCCTGTCAACGTCAGTTGGGAAATAAACCAATTGATCATTTAAAAAACTGCTTTTCACATTCCATTTTAACTCAGTCGATTGCCAACAGCGAACAGTCCCAGGTTTTGGAAGAACGAATTTCACTGCTTAACAGCTATTTCACAAGCAGTGTTTATCGGAATATTTGCCGATCGTTATTCGAGAACCACAAACTGCTATTTTCCATGTTAATGTGCTATGCACTACTGAAGCACGAGTAAGTAGTGTGGGTTTTTCGTTTCATTTCATAAAACTGTATTATTCGAAAAATGTAGTCCTATAAAAGTTGTGGAATGTCGCTTCAATGCTCCAGTTCATGGACTAGAACGCTCATTTTCCCATGCTTGCGATAATCATATAGGTTGGATTCTCATCGGTAATAATTTATCGATACAAATCAGAATATTCTTTCGGAACAGCCGGTGGGCTCAGTCCGTTTCATGATTTATATTTGTCTTCAATAAAAATAAACTCTGTTGGGCTGTCGTAAGACCTTCCATTTGAATGCGCTACTCATACTGTTAAAACGCGCTGTTTTTAAGACTACATTGGTCGTTTTTTTATTGCAGCGACCCTAGTTTTCACGTTGTCAACTTTATCCGTCAGCTTTTAACTTATCCGTGGTGCTCGTAGTGACTTAGTTCGTGATGGGCTAGGCTCGCATATCATCCAAAGCATCCTCATTGTGCCGGTTTTTGTGGGCGAGGTATGACGCATGCGAGCATTGTTCCAGCCCACACTCCAACAATATGTAGCACCCGCATATATTTCTTAAGCCGACAGATTCCGACGCCAATACAAAGTCCCTTCCACATCTATTGGAATGTTTTATTCGCTTCGCTGTTTCGCTGAATTCACGCCTACTTTTGTCTTTCTTTTTGACGTTTTTTGTTTGCGGTAACAGAATTAAGATTTTTTGGCGGTTTGTAGATGTGTACTTTTTATTTACCGTTGAAGTGAGACACCTAAGGGAAAAGTAACGGTGCCAGGAGGATCGAATCTCGTATGCGCGCGTCTAACCAGCTGATCTATAACCTAGTACCATGATGTAGCGTATATTTTACCAATGAATCATATCAACTCAACTTATATCGGAGTCCATTGTATCAAGTCAGTACTTTGAGTGCATCGAAACGTTAAAAATCGGTGGAATTCGAACTCTTGCACAAAATAAATCCATGTCTTATTCGTACCACCGGCGATCTGCCAGCTGAGCGACGGGCCGTACCAGGTGCTTCGGCAATACCACAAATAGATGACAAACGTTAACTGCTTAAATTAAATTAGCACATGGCGTCCGTTCCAGTGGAATTTTTATTTGACTATCCACAACAGAACTTCCTCCATATGTATCAATCCAAGCCCCCTAGCAATGGCTTCATAGCCTAACTAGCAAGGCGCACATGGTACTGCAGTTTGGGTGGCGTCTATGCGTGGGTTTTTGTTTTGAAGTGTCCTACTAACTTTAGTAAGAAGACTTTTCTGCCTTTGAATCATCTCGATTTTCGGTACAAAATAAGTCATTTATATAAGATGTGCGATAACCATAACCAAATCCTATCCTGCAAACTTATTGGCTCAATTGTTGTTGTTGAACGACTCTTTTGGCTGGCTGGTCTGGTTGCAACCCGACTGGCCAAAACGGCTCCGGTCGGTTCAGACAACTGTTGGCCACTAGTTAATTCATCACTCGGCTTCGCTGGCCCCAATCTTGTCCCCGATTCTGAACAAGCGATGAGATGCTCTTCGTCAGCCAAATCATCGATCTGCTTCGCTAAGTCCAACCTTGACTTTGATTCTGGAGGGGCGAACGCGTGCTGTCTGACCACCGAACCAGGGCTTCTTTGTTCCTGTCTGTTACTTCCCTCCCACACTTCCTTCTGTGGTAGAGGCGGTCGCTTCTGGCTCTCCTTGGTTCGTGTGAATTTCTACCATTCTGTGTGACATTGGTATTTCGCTCGTGTATGCGTCTTCTGCGTTCTTGATTAACGACCTCATCCCGATGGACCTCGAACGACTGATTTACCAAAATCCATAGAGGACTTCGTTCTGTCCGTCGTTTGAATTTTTCTGGAACGTCATTAACCAATATTTCTTCCTCTTCTTTCTGTTCTGATAGGTCCAGCGCTCTTTTCATGAACCACATCACGATGGGTTTTGCGGATGATCTCATCGCCTCGTATTTTTCTGGGATTTCATTGTTCGATTATTCTTCAACAGGCTCAGCATTCTCTGCGTCTGTGTCGTTACTGCCATTTTTCACGAGGACATCTACCATCATCATTCTCAGCGCTCGGGATGTTCCTTTCTTTGGGTTTACCCGAACAACATCCGTACATCTTCTTTAGCACTGTTGTAGGGTCCTCCGGGTCTTCATTCACAGCGAAAGATATTAGTGAACAAAACATGTCTAGTTTTATCCCCAAGACAATGTCGCAGCGTAGCAGCTTGATACTCTTTGTGTTCCGAAAATAACCGCAAGACGGTAGCAAAATATTGGAAATTAGGTTTCCACATCTTCTATTCAACCGCCAACAGATTCTGATTTCTCATATTCGGGGGTTCCGTGTGTGATATGGCAAACCTTGACATGTCCATCGAAAGGCAGACATCAGGTTCTTTTGATTTCTCTGGCATCATGGTTTGAAGTGTCCCATTGATTCTGGTGAGGAGATTTTTCTACCTTCAAGTCATCTTGGTTTATTGGCACAAAATAGATCATTTATATCAGATATGCAGTGACCATAACCAAATCCTTGCCTACAACAAGTGACTATCCAATGATGTGCAACTACCAGTGCTTAAAACCAGAAATATTGCAGTGCATCGTTGGAATAGTGATTGCATATGATTAGGTATTCATTTGCCGCTATTCGCGTCCGATTGGTCGTACTTCGGTCGATCAGCTGTTACAAAAATTGCTCGGTAAGTGGGAGATTGTCGTTTCAACCCCGGCCTGCAATGTGAAATTTTGAATGGAAAAATTGCAGGTGAGTTTTCCATCATCTGCATCATTCTGACTGCTCGTCCCATCGATGAATTCTACAGATATATACGTCAGAATACCTTTTGGAACGCGTTCAGCCGTGTGCTATTCTTCTCATTGAGAAGTGACTGACGAGGTTATTCCGGAGATTAAAACCAGAATAGTTGCTGTGATTTATTGGAGCAGTGGTTCCGCACCATTGAATATGCGAATTTGCGGTATCATTGAGTCAAACATGAGGGAGACAAATAAAAGTGCAAACCATCATAGTTGTTGATCACTGGGTCAAACAGAGACCACCAGGTCGATTGTCCGACAATCGTTCAAGCTCAGCGGGCTCGAGACTGCAATGATATTCCGTGGGGTGTCGCATATGTTCGAATTTTAAACTACAAAAATACAGGGAATCTCATGAGCCCAGCTCGATTAGCGTCTCATCGGGCTTCCACACTTGAATTCAACGGCCACCAATATGGCGGCCTATGGCCTGACTCTTACAGCATCGACATTAAACGGGGTAAGTTATAAAGGTGAGGTCACATTGACGTGACAAGACAAACGGACGCTGTGTCCGACAGTGAACAGGACAGAAAAAGGGTGAGTTTTGTGTCGGACAACTTTAACGAAGGGATTAATAAGAAGGAACAATAATATCAAGGGACGTATATTTCATCACATTCCCAGTTTACGCGACGGTATGCCAGGGGCCATAGAAGACATTTCCCCATTCTTGCGAACTACTGGTTTAATTTCGAACATGGATGGCGATTTGCCGTTCATCTGTTTTGATTGCTATCTTTCACAGAGGAGGCCAATCGTAGAACAAATGAAAAAATACGGAGCTCGCAATGAAGTATTTATTACAACGCACAATGGCAGGTAAATAAAGGAGTCGACGGTTCCGTGTTGAACGCTTTTAGGAACTTATGCGTAACTACATGTCTTCATGGATGCGCGAAAGTCCACTGGAAAACTCGTTATTTTTCACGCAATCACAAAGATTCTTTTGAATATCCCCTAACGTTAAGGGCTTTTACAGTTTCAGTTTACCAGTGGGGATTCCGTACTGCTTATGGAGTATCAACACGGAACTCAGAACTGGAAACCGTGAAAGTAACTGTACTGATAATAAGTTGTTCTCAAGATACGAATTCTCAGTGCACTGCATCACAAACTGCGATAGTGGGACAGCATTACGCTGAAGCGGGCGCGGAAGTCAGGGCAGTGCGTGACAAACTACACCTTTTCCCACCAAGCTTTAGCTAAAACCCGCAATACTTTAGCCACGACCACAACCTTTCGGCCACGACCCACTATTTTCCAGCCACGACCGATCATTCTTTAGCTTTGAGGCACAACCTTTTGCCATGCCGCTGCAAGCCAGTCAGGTCAAAAGTATCGGAATATAATGACACCAAGAGATATTGGAACAATTCGTTTTTTTTTCACAAAGATTGGTGTTGCAATGCCAACGGAACAAATGTGAAAGTGTGACGATCATAGGCTGCGCAGTTGACCGTGTTAATGGTATCAAACGCTGCACCGTAAATTGATTGGAGAAGGTTTAAACGATGTGCCCGTATTGTCGAACCATGTGGCATGGCCCTTATCACTGTTGTATTTTCAGTGAACCAGTTCTTAATGTACTAAAAACTATAAACAAATTAAAGTAGAAAACATTCTACCTGTTTGCATTCACTGAAGGCCTCTTTCAGTGGGTTGAAAAATAGATCATACAGTGGGAGAAAACGTATTTAATGACTGATATGTAATTGTGCGTCCAAAGCCCTCCGATGAACGGGCGCATTGTCACAGATAAATACTACTGGGACATCAGGTTGCTCAGTAGCAATAGACGCTGGGCAGTATGAGAGGAACTCCTTAAAATATGCCATGTAATCTTCGTATGACATTCATACTTCAAGATACCGACGGTAGACGTACAAGTTAATATATTCAAGTTAGGTCCTTTACTTGACGGTAGAATTCGGATGACTTTACTGCCTACTTTTAAGCGTCCATAGCTACGACCACACCATATGTTGTAGTTGGTATCATCAATATACAACCTCAAAGTTGCAGTACCTGATCGTTGCAGCCAATCGGCATATTCTACTCGTTTGGATTTGATTCCATCTGAGTTTCGTCCCACTGGTTGAATAGTCAGCTTCTCAACTGAATAGTGATGGCCATCCAGCAATCGATCAATGGATGACTTGCCGACTGTTGTGCTTGGGAAATCCTTCTGCATCCTTTCCTTCAACTGCCTCAATGTGCTTGGGCGGTTTCCGTCCACCATTTCACACAAATGCCTGACAAACTCGCCGTTGAACTTCATCTTGTAGAACTTAGGTGTAAATGCCGTTTCCCTGTCTGTAGCTGCAATAGCATGGCATGTTTTGATCTTGATGTTGAAGTGTTTGGCAAAGTTCTTTACATCATTTCCCCTTTCGTGCGCATTCGATAATCTTCCGTTGATCTTCAGGGCAGGTGAAACGGTACGAACTTTTCTTCTCCCCCATATTATTGCACTCCATATTGTCAAGAGGTGATGCGTTTGGTGCCAGGTGAAGTATGGCGAGTACCATAACAAACGGCTGCGGTGTGATTATACCACCAGACTGCCTCCGAACGAGATATCAACCAATCGATAACGAGTCTCCCCATGCAAGGGTAAAATGTCATAAACAAGCAGTCCTGTAAGTAAAATATGTGATGTAACAAGCGGTACTCTGTTTTGCATTTCAAGTCATAGACGAATATCAGGAGTGAATATGATGAGACAAAATAAAGGTTTGGTTCATTAAGCTTTTAAATAAGTGGATCCATTGAAAGTCCGAGAGCAATACACACAGTTGTCGTAAGTACACCCCCATCAATGTCATCAACCTATCTATGCTGCAACATTTGACATCATTACTATCACCGAAATTGCAACAGTAATAAGGGCCGTGCCACATGGTTCGACGATACGGGCACATCGTTTAAACCTTCTCCAATCAATTTGCGGTGCAGTGTTTGATACCATTAACACGGTCAACTGCGCAGCCTATGATCGTCACACTTTCACATTTGTTCCGTTGGCATTGCAACACCAATCTTTGTGAAAAAAAAACGAATTGTTCCAATATCTCTTGGTGTCATTATATTCCGATACTTTTGACCTGACTGGCTTGCAGCGGCATGGCTAAAGGTTGTGCGTCAAGGATAAAGAATTGCGGGTTTTAGCTAAAGCTTGATGGAAAAAGGTGTATTCGTTCCTGCATTTCCATCCGCTCTGGGTCAATGTGAACGTGTGCGGTGCGCAGCGCATCGGAAGCCGATCCTTTGAAATGGAATGCATGTGGATGTCAGTCTCATTTGATGAACAGTTAGCACAGTACAGCAATGTGGCATAACTGGTTGCGGTGTCCGATATCTTAGTGGTGGCACTCCCGGGTGGGTTTGAACTATCATGTGGGATGCACGCACTACGTCAGCTTGCTCAGTGCCTATGGGAGCGCTGAAAACGTGATTTAAGAATATGGGCCTGCGTTCATCCGGCTTCAGCTGCTGATCCCAGTACTGCACAGTGATCTTATTTGAATTTTCAGGACACATTGCACTGCTTGGTCCCGCAATCCAAACTGGGAGTCGAATCCAGTTGCCATTTTTGATTGTGTGCCAGCACGGTAACTGTTAAGCTACAAGAACGGGTTGGTAACGTATCGCCTTACCTCATTACATGATATAGCACCCGACCATCCCTAACTCTGAACGGTGAAACATTCATGGCCCACGAAGCAATCAGATCTTTCAGCCGTGTTCGCCCCGAACTATCACGCGTACAGACACACACACACACACACACACACACACACACACACACACACACACACACACAGACTCACACGAACGCCGACACGTCGCGGACACTTCGCTTTCCGTTAAGGCCTGCCTGTTTTGTGGGCTTTGAGACCGTCAAGCCTTTTTGCGTCAAGTGAACTGGATTCATACAGTGAAGGTAACTGAACACAATGACTTTAGGTAGCTCGAGTCGCCTGACATGCTGACAACCTGTGAGCGGCAAACCCTCCGGTGTGGTTCTGTTGCTTTGCATTCACGTGCTCATAAACAAGCCAGGTACAAACCTTGCTTGTAGGACGTCTCAACGGAACCATAATGTTCTCTTAGTGGCCCAAGCGAAACGAAGTCGTTACAAATAACTTACAGAGCTTTGATACTTAAGCCGTTTCAGCAGTAGATTTTCTGTTCGAGTTCATTCATCACCCAGTATGACCAAACAACTCCAAGCTGAAGCTGAGTGCGGCACTGCCTGTGGGGCTGTATGGCTTTTGTTAGGAATTACCATGTGACCTTGATAATTTTGATGCGCTCATATATTTTTCAATCACGTGTACCCCAGGAACAAAGTTGATGAAAACGTGTGGCGTTTCTTGCTGACTGGCGGGGTCGCGTTGGACAATCCACATGCAAACCCGTGTCCAAACTGGTTATCTGAAAAGAGTTGGGGTGAAATCGTGCGTGCCTCGGATTTGCCCGGTCTTGAAGGTCTTATGGACGGTAAGTTTGACTGACGTCAACGGTATGTTTTCGATATTTTACATCATCATTATCATCATCGTACAGCGTTAAACAGTAGGGCAAGCCCCACTGACCACTGCCTTTCTCATAATGTAGCACGTTGAATAAGAAAGTAAGAATATACACGATGGATAGGGACTGGACCTACACGGGTGGGAAAAAGAAAGAATGCCCTAGTAGTCTAACTGTACAAACGCACATCGATCAGTCATTCTGATTCGATAGAAAGTGAATCACGATCTCCACTGTTCGCGGTTCGCTGCCATATCCTTCAGTGTCTCCAGCCAATTGATTGATGGATCTTTCGAACCCCAAACACGAGGACGTGAAGCACCTACGTTTCCTAAATTTGCTGTACATTTTCTCATTCCTCGCTGCCAAGTCATCTGTTGACCTCCACGAGGTTTTTTCCACGGAAAACAGGACACGGTACGATAGACGTGTGTTTGCCATACGTAACACGTGCCTCAACCAACGAAGTCTACTAAGCTGGATATGCTGTGACAGAACGTTCTCTCAATTATTACCCAATACTCGCTTTCTGACCTCAGCATTGCTCACTTGGCTATTCCACCCAATCTTAGGGATACTACGTAAACATCGGAGGTCAAAAACATCAAGACGACGAATATCTTCAGCACGCAGACTCCAAGTCTCGCAACCATACAAAAAAACTGAACACACTTCGGCACAGTATACACAACCTTTCAACTTCAGTGAAATATCAGGTCATCGCCACAAGTGCGTCAGTCCAGCGTACGCCTCTCGTGCTTTGGATATCCGCGTACTCACCTCTAATACTGTGGCCTCAACCGTCGTCACGCTGCTGCCGAGGTAGGTGAAGTGGTCGACAACTGCCAGCACCTCCCCATCGAGCATCAAGCTCGGAATCGTTAACTTCCAGTCTTATAACATCACCTTACACTTTGAAGGTGTAAAGCGCATGCCGAATGGAGCTACAGCTCTCGCAAGTCCATCTAGTGCACGTTGAGCATGTTCTGTGGATTCGAACAAGCAGACAATGTCGTCCGCGTAATCTATGTCACATAGCTTTCCACTATTTCCTAGTTCGACACCTACATCCTGAAGATTTTGGAACTCACTCTCCGTCATTTCGTCCATGACGAGGTTGAACGGAAATGGAGACATGGGACATCCCTGTTGAACACCACTGGTCGTTTCGAACCGACCGGATAGTTCTTCGTAAACTCTAACGCGGCCAGAAGTATGAGAATACAGTGATCTCAGTAGGTTCACGAACTTCTGGGGCATACCTTTTCGATGAAGAACATGTAAAAGCGATGTTTGATCAACTGAATCGAAGGCGCCTTTCAGGTCTAAGAAGAGCATTTTTGTCGGTCGGCGGTGCGTGTGACGCGTTTCAAGTAGTCGGCGAAGAGTAAATATCTGGTCGATGCATCTTCGACCTGGGCGGAATCCAGCCTGCTGTTCGCGGGTGTACCTCTCGCGAGCGGGTGTAAGACGGTTTAGCAAAATCGAGACTAATACTTTGGTGACTATCGGAATTAAGCTAATCCCACGATGAATACCACAGTCATTGCGTATGCCCTTCTTGAAGATGGGAACAATCACAGACTCATTCCGTATTACCGGAATACGTTCCGCGTTCCAAATGTCACGGAGCAAAACGGTAAGTGATTTTATCAAAGCATCTCCACCAAGTTTGAAAAGAACTGGGGGATGTTCGACGGGACCTACCGCTCTCCCTCGCTTTAGTAGTCGAATACATGACTCCACTTCTACTTCCGAAGGGGTCTCAAGTGATACCATCCAAGGAGTTGCAGTTGCTGACACAGGAGTAACTACACTGGCCTTCGGTAACCTAAACTGCTTCCAGAAGTATTCGGCTCAACGGTAGAGCCTTTGCTGTTTGCCATGGATGGGTTCTACATTTCTATCGCCTATCGTATCACTGACCTGAGTGCACCGTTCACTGGTGTCACGAATAAGTTTGAACAGTCCGTGACTGTTACCTGAAGCAGCTGCTACTTCCATTTCTTCGGTTACCCTAACCCACCAATTTTCGCGATCATTCTTAAGGCTTTTTGTAACTTGCCTTTGTAGCTTTCTCTGCATCCCTTTCATCTCCTTACAGTTCGAGAGCTGACGCTTTTGCTCCATTATACTCAGCGACTCCTGCAAGATCCAGTGTTTTTGATGGACAACGGATTTAGGACCACAGGCAAAACCTACTGCAACGTGCATCGCCTATTTGATATGAGCCCAATGCTCATCTCCATTACTGTTCGTCGTAGATCCTAGCTCTTATGCTATCTCCTGCTCATACCGGGTGCGTACTCCTGGATCACACATACGTTGCACGGCTAACCGGGTTTGCGGTTTGCGACGATCACCATGGAGCTGGAGAGATAATCGCATTAAAACTAATGCATGGTCCGACTCTACGTACGTGGACCAGTAAGATCTGCAGTTCTGAACAGAACTGCGTCACCGGTAGCTTACGGCGATATGATCAATCGGGCTCAGGGTACCTGTAGAGTTAGAGCGCCATGTCGCTGTGCGACGCGAGCTGTGTCGGAAATTGGTACTAGACAAGAACAATCGATTGTCTGCACAAAACTGGAGAAGTCTATCCCCGTTATCTGTACGCTGAGCGGGTGAAGCACAACGGCCACCTAAACAAGCTTCTGACACACTGTTTGTCAACTTGTGCATTGAAGTCACCAGTTAGCACTACAATGTCAGAACGTTTATTGCTGCAAACGAGGGTGGTAAGTTCATCATAGAACTCATCTTTCTGCGCGTCTGAGGTGCAGTCCGTTGAGGCGTACGCGAAGATCACAAACAAATTGCGCTTAACACAATTATCCTTTCGAACGCCAACTGATCCCTGGAGTCTCACAGCACATAAACGACTGTTGAATGGGATCCAGTCTAAAAGGGCAGCCTCAGCCTTGTCAGTCAAGACTATTCCTACACCACGTTGACCCACAGCTCAAGCTGCTTCGTCTCCTGATGTGCGCAGAAAATACCTCGATGAGATACCAGGAACAGTTAGTTGAATTACACTGCTCGAATCCTGGATACGCGTTTCACCTACACAGCAGACATCAATCTTCAATGAGGTCATTGTGAGGGCTAGGCAGGTCTGCTGACAGGCCTGCATGAGTGTACGCACGTTGAAGGAGCCGAGATTTAGAGGCTGTCGAGGCTTGAGAAATTGTGAGTTACAAGACAGAGGATTATTCCCGACACTATTTGACAGTGAACCGTTGCGAGTATCGGGCGTGTTATCAGTGGGAGCATTATGGGTGGAGAGATGGGGCAAAGAGAGGTGGTTAGGGACCGAAGACAAAGGTTGAAAAAAAGAGAGGGAACTCTGAGCAGTAGCTCACTTATCACTACCCACCCCGCTCGATGTAATGGGTAGTGTGGTTCTGATTATTTTGCGCGACGACCGATGCAGTATGGAATTCTTTCTATTTGTGCAGTTCATGGGAGATGTTTGACGGGTACTGCTAGGGTATCCAGCCACAAAGCAGGAGAACGATTAGGGTCCTCATCCGATGCCTTTAGTTCTAACAAGAACCTATCCGCAATGCAGCGGGATGGCTTAGTGGGAGCCCATTTGCTTGGATCAATTATTCTTCCACTGGTTTTACCGACTGAGTTGCCAACTCAAATCAACCCCCAACCTGGAGGACCAGGAGACTGGACTTTGTCTGACCTTTACCCATTGACCTGTCAGGTATGGTTGCATCTCCGGCTTAAAGAAGCCATCCTGTATAGCTCTTTGGGCCATAGAGGCGCGCAAGTCATCACACCACGTCAAGGTGCAGTCTCGTCGTGATGGCCTTGATATATTACGTGCTAGCACATCTTCGTTGCTGCGGTCTAATTGGAACTGAAGTACGAACGGTTGCTGAATAATATTCCCGCTATTGCGTTATACCCAATGACTTGTAACCATGTTCATCCTTTGGAACTAAACGATTTTAGTAGTTCGCTATGGAATAACTGATTAGAACAATCTATCTACCCACAAGAGGTCTGTCTCTGAAACAAACTTCTAATCTGACAAAGGTTACGGCGGTTGAGACATGTGGCCCGCATGACCACCCCCAGTGTACATCATTCTCTGAGGTAGGCTGAGGGATGTGTCGAATAGGTTACTTCGAAACATGGCAAAAACGTCTGTAATTCCTAACCGGTGGGCAGGGCCAAGTGGATCATGTAAGTCATTTATGTTTCAGTCCACGTGAGTTCTCTACAGTTCTTTTTTGTTCATTCGTTCTTTATGCTTCGAATTATTGAGTTTTTAACTTCCCGGTTCTGTGAGGTAGTAACCAAAATACCAAAGCATGGAACTACGAGGCTGATGATTGAAAACATTGAACTGAGAGAGTAAAAAATTCGCTCATCTTTCAGCGATCAATGGGATTGTTTGTTTATGCTTTAAGATATAAAAGTGCTTCAGGTTATCATCGAGCGTTTCGGCCAATTAAAGGGCGTCCAATGTGCTGCTTGGAAGCACGCCGCTCGCACATCGCAAACATGTCACGTGAGGTGCATGGGATCGTAGTAGGCTAGGTCAAACTAAGATCAGTGTTCTGCTGCGTTGGAATCGAAATTCAGCTCACATACCGCCTAAAGGCCTGACGGCCTCCTTCATTGAAAGCAGAGTGGACTGAATGAGTGCATCTGAGTGCGTGCTCAAGTGTGAACGCGGAACAGCAGCGAATTTCATTGCCGTTTATTACCTATCGCAACGGGGTCGTTGATCGCGGGCATTTCGGTGGTACAAAGAAAATCAGCCGTTGTCGATCGCAGCGAGGCTCAGTGATAATGGGAGGGTTCAGTTTGTGTCCGTTTGCGGGGTGTAAGCAGAATGCGGAGTAAGGTGAAAATATATTTCATCGAAAAAATCCGGATGAAGGGTAACATTTCGTTTATTCTTCTTAATTGCCTAGATAAAACAATGTAGAATTCATACAAATGTCGTTTGCATTAACCAGCACGGAGTACGAACTGTATACAAAAATGGTTTTACATCACATTCGTAAAATTCATTTGAATTTGATGGTATACCGCACAACATTATATGGTGTTTTATGAATTTTGCACGCTTGTGTGCTTATATTTTCGCAAAAAACGACATCCACTCAAAAAACCATCATATTCGGATTTCACAGGATATACAGGGTAGAACCAGAAGAATTGGAACACGTGCACACTTTCAGTTGCTATCGCCTCTTTGTCTGTCAAAATGCCAGCCAAGTATGGAACAAGAGAATTTTTTATAAATGTTAATGAGAGAGAGAGGGGACACATCAAAAATGAGAACGTGTTTCGGGTGGACGTAGCAACATTTGTCATGTCCAAATGTATCGTGGGTGTACAATTTATGCGCGATTCCATGTGTCTCAACAATGAATAACAAAACACAAGTTCGGGTCATCCAACCGTTACCATGTACTCCGTGCGGTGGCTTTGGTTGATATCTCCTAGCGATAGCCTCAATCGGAAACAATGAGAAACGATGCGAATATTAAAAAAGCAATTAAAAACTACAAACAATAATATCAAGTTGATAAACTGAGCTTGTAAAAATAAGAACGCCACTGATCACGACAACCGGTCATTTCTGCTTACGTTTAAAACCACTGAGTGGGAGGGTTTCTTGGACCCAACCCAGGAAATCTAACACGACTTGCATGGCCAAATTCACAGGTTAGACTTTTCATTGCTTTCTTCCAAGTCATGAACTGACCACCCTCACTCATCTTCCAACCGTTGCACACGTCAACAAACATGGCGTGCCGAGGAATCCTATTAGAAGACATGCGCAACCCATGTCCCAAACATCTTAGCTTGGTGAACTTAAGTGTTCCATCTGAGACTCTCCACCGAACCTGAGCATTGCTTATACGATTTTCCCACCATAGTCGAGCAATGCTACAAAGATATGGGTGCTCAAATACCGACAATCTTTTTATATCGTCCACTCGTAGTGGCCATGTTTCTGAACCATACGGAAGCACGGGCCTGACTGCTGAAGCATACACTTGATCCTTGATAGATAAACGGATATCCTGTTGACGCCGCATATGAGAACACTGATTATCAGCGGACCATATGATATCACTTTGAAGTGCTCTTTCAGAAGATCACGGTGTATTATAGAAGAACAATGGGGTAAGATTGGGATAGCACACTGATAGACGTAATTCAACGGGATTTGTTTTGCGGTCTCGAATTTTATCAGCTTACAGATCTAGAAAGACAAACGTTGCAGTTTTGAAACATACAGTTGAATGTGTTTAGATCATCGGTGGTTGGTGTTTATCGTTATTCGTAGGTACTTGATAGAGCCGACTCTAGAAAAACAATCGTTAATAACCGTCCCATTGTCTGTAGGGAAGATTAAACGTGAATGAACAAAGACACACTGCGAAAATTTCGACGGTCCCAGTGTGAGACCATACTGGATGGAAGAGTGTCCATTATTTGATAAACTTACCCTAAGTGAGTTTAAATTAGGAAAATTGTAGATGTTTTGGTATAGAACGACATCCAGTGTGTGCTTCAAAAGATTAGCAGGAGAGTTGAGGTGCATATCACTGATGAAAGCAGAAAATAGGAATGTGGAAAGAACGACTATTTGATGCAATCCGGAATTGTCCATAGATGGTCTGGAAAAATGTCTCCTCATTTCTTGCACAGCGTCCTTCCGGAAAAGTGATAAGATAGCCAGGCAAGCAACTGTTGTTGAAGTCCAGAAGATTTAAATTTGGTGAGGAGCCATGATCAAGAAGTAGAGCGTAGCGCGGAAAAGTAAACGAGGAGAACAAACCCGACTGACTTCGCCTTTTCGTTCAAACACTTTCGCAAAAGGTGAACGAGGGAGGCTGGAGCGTCCGGATACATTGTTGATTGGTTTTTAATGCGAAACAGAAAGGGTCATGAGAGAACGTTTAGTTAGTTTCAACGCAGAATATTTTAAGACAGCTGGACGAAATCGTCTCATGATAACTGTTGACGTGGCGTCTTTTGGAATGAGTTAGGGATGACACAGCTAATCAGAGACTGATTCACAGTGGACGCCATCTCTTCAGTGCAGTGGCGGGCTTTATATTGAAGGAGAGCGGAAGGGAAACCACCCGGGCCTGAGGCAGAGGGTACTTTGGGACCTGTTCGCAAACCTTTTTTCTTCGGATTATTTTGATTGAAAATGTTCGCAACTTCCTCTGCATTCCCCGTGTTTTACATCAAGAAACAAACCAGCTGAACCTTCTCATTACCACTTGGTATCGCTGCGATCCAGAACTGCGGATTTTTACTGATCGGCACAGATGCACGTAATCAACAAGCCCATTACGATCGATAATCAGTTGCGCAGTTTTCCATTGTTGTTCCTATCGCGTGCAGGCTTCCGTACGCACACGGATGCAGTCATTCAGTCATTCTGCTTTCAATTAAGACATCTCCGTTCCGTGGTTATTGTCTGTCAAACCTTTAAGCCATAGGGGAACTGAATTTCGATACCGAACGCAGCAGAACACGTCAAATGATTTGTCTCCATCATCCACGGTCCTATGCACCCCATCTGACATGTTCGCAATGCGTGAGCGGCGTGATTTCGAGCGTCACGTATGGGACGTACTGTGGACCAAAACCAAGTGGTTGCTAGTTCTGTGGAGTATCTGGTTTTCGCGTGTGACGGAACTCCAGTCAACGCGTTCATTGTCCAGAAGTTCAGTGTTTATTTCCTCTCTAAATTTGCCCATGCGAATTCAGATCTCAAACAGCAACCGCAAATGTGGAAACAAATGTACGACAGTACCGAACCGCATCAATTTGTCCCAAATGGAAAGTTTCATGGTATTTCAGGTTTGGAAAAGTTGGTGATTCTTCGGTGCATTCGACCGGATAAAGTTATACCAGGAATTCAAGTAAGTGATTTCCACCTGAATTAGTATTATTTATACTGATGAATAATGAGACTTTAGTAGAAAATTTTGTCTCTCCGTTTTCAAATTTGCACTTAAGATAAGCTGTCATAAAATTTCCGGGGGACTGTTTTGTCCATTTTGACTGTGTTTTTGAAGAATGAATTCATCCACGAAACAGTACTGAATGAGTGGAGCACATCAACCGTTCTGGAATGCTTCAATACGCTTTTTTCCCCTCATATTTAATACTTTACTGATGTCTGTCATTTATCCTGATTATACCTTAAAGTGTGCAGACTGTCTTTCTGTTTCACGCCTAATAATCCTCATCATTGTCATTGCTTTTATTTGCGTGTATTCGTGCGTCGGCACAGAATTTTATCGTGGACCATATGGGAAGTTCCTTTATCGAGCCTCCGACATTCGATTTGTCCGGCTCGTTTGCCGATTCCAACTGCTGTTCACCACTGATTTTTGTCCTCTCACCCGGTGCGGATCCAATGAACGCACTGATCCGGTTTGGCGCGGACATGGGCTATGTGGGTGAACGAATTCAAACAATCTCACTCGGTCAAGGTCAAGGTCCAATCGCGGCTAATATGATTACTAGCGCTATCAAAGATGGCAGTTGGATTGTACTGCAAAATTGTCATTTGGCTGTCAGTTGGATGCCAGCATTGGAAAAGATCTGTGAGGAAGTAATTGTCCCGCAAAATACGCATACGGATTTTCGTCTGTGGTTGACGAGCTATCCATCACAAGATTTCCCGGTCACAATTTTGGAAAACGGTAAGTGACAATTCTGGTAAAAATTTCGGTCCGATAATGCTTCGCAGTGAAACTAAGTTATTCAGGGAAAATTCAAGCATGCTGAATGAATCCCATGGTGAAATTCATGCAGTTTAGTTTGTTCGCAACAGAATTCATCGTCTTTGGAATTCGTAGTATCTTTATCGTCAGCCAGTTTTAATAAAAATATCTGTTTGTAGTCTGAACGCACCTCTCCTTTTTCCGAATTCCGAGATCTGTTTCGGTGATCGTTGGTTTGAGCGGGATTCACCATTATTGTTCATCAATCTATTCCTGTGACATCACTCACCAGAAGTCTCGTCCCAACCATATGTGTGCAATCGTCTCTATCCAGATTTAACCTATGACCTTTGGATTCGCATATAGAGAGATAAATTCCAGATCAAAACGCCATTATTTCTTGCTCGAATGCCTAGGCATCGTATGAAACGCAAGGGACCGTTTTTAAGCACAGCTGAGTTGCATTCTGTCAACTGTTCTTCTTCTAAGGAGTAGGGTTTTACGCATGCGCTTAATTCTAAACAGAATGTGTGTGCATGGATGCTTGCCGTGGACCCGTCAACTATTCTCCAAGCACAAGAGATGGACGTTCTGATTGTTATCTCTCAGCAGAAACCTGATTTGGGAACTGAAAACCCCAAGAGCACAAAAAAGCAAGATGAAAACTCGAAATCATATAAGATTGCGCTTTTTTGGCCTTTGGCGTTTTGCACCTCGAAAATCTAAAATACTCCTGCAGGACTGAGTTAGCCCAACGCCATACCTTTCAGTATTTGGAGAAACTTTAGACCTGGTAGATGAGTTCTGTTATCTGGGCAGCTGCACGTCATCTGGAGGTCGAATATCGGATGAGGTGTCTTTGTGCGTACAGAAGGATCGTTTGGTATTTGCCAACCTGAGTCATCTGTGATTTCGACGTGACATCCGTTTATCTATCAAGGATCAAGTGTACGCTTCAGCAGTTAGGCCCGTGCTTCTGTATGGTTCAGAAACATAGCCACTACGAGTGGACCATATACGAAGATTGTCGGTATTTGGGCACCCATATCTTCGTAGCATTGCTCGACTATGGTGGAAACATCGTACAAGCAATGATCAGGTTCAGTGGAGAGTCTTAGGTTCACGAGCCATATTATGAAATGGAATACTTAAGTTCACCAAGCTAAGATGGTTGGGACATGGGTTGCGCATGTCTTCTAATAGGATTCCTCGGCACGCCATGTTTGTTGACGTGTGCAACGGTTGGAAGATGAGTGAGGGTGGTCAGTTCATGACTTGGAAGAAAGCAATGAAAAGTCTAACCTGTGAATTTGGCCATGCAAGTCGTGTTAGATTTCCTGGGTTGGGTCCAAGAAACCCTCCCACTCAGTGGTTTTAAACGTAAGCAGAAATGACCGGTTGTCGTGATCAGTGGCGTTCTTATTTTTACAAGCTCAGTTTATCAACTTGATATTATTGTTTGTAGTTTTTAATTGCTTTTTTAATATTCGCATCGTTTCTCATTGTTTCCGATTGAGGCTATCGCTAGGAGATATCAACCAAAGCCACCGCACGGAGTACATGGTAATGGTTGTCTGAACTAAACTGAACCGACTTGATTTGGCTTTTCTGTATACGAGTTCTTGTGTCCGATACCTGTGGCTGCGGGCGGTCGGATCTGCGCTTAGTAATATCGTGTTTGACCGTGCCTATGGTGCGGTGTCACGGGGATTTTAATTTCCGTGAGAACTCCATTGGTCTCCCCTTGAAGTGGGGATGGAGGCTTCTGGAAGCCTTTATTTTTCGAAGAAAATGAACGGAGAACTGCGCTGACGATATTGACCGATAAGACTGAGAGCGATGAAACGAATGGCATGTTTTCTGTTCACCTAGCCAGTCCAGCTTCAGCATATCTAACTCAGCTATCTCAGAATCGGAGACGGAAAGGATAAAATTAACCATCTTTGTAGGCAACAGACTATCTAAAAGTATCGATAAACTCATCTACAACACTGTTGGGTGAATCTTCACATGATTTACGTGGCAGGGTTCGCACACAACTTCGACGGCACTCGCGCACTTGGTTGTACTAATAATCTGACGAAGTACTCACCTCTCAGCTGTGCTGCCAAACACAATTTCCGCACGATTCCACTGCTATATAAACTAAGCGGAACAACTATGATCCTCTTTAGGACTTTTTTTACTGTCGTGCTGAGTTGCTACCACGACCGTCTAAAATATTTTTTTAATACACGCACACTGTGGAACTGATTACGTAGTGCACCCTGAGGTGGTCAAGTTCCGCAACGGACTACTCAAACGCTCGTTAGTTGGCACAGTAATGTGAATACCGCAAAATAAGGAAGTCGGAGAGAAAAGTCGATCGTGAAAATTAGCTGATATTGAGGGAAATTACGGACTTGGCAGATATTTACTGTATATCAAAGGCTCAAGGATCTACACTAACCTCAAAAGAAGGATGCGTAGTTGATGTATTTCTTATAAGCATATGGAGAGCTAACAAAGACGATGTGTGTGTGGTTCCATCGGGTTGCCGCCAAGGCTGCAAACTGAATGTGCTCTCATTTCATCCTCAGCGGTAATCCGACTTTATTCTGTGAATAAGTCACGCATTATGCCAGGGTCGTACCCATTATGCGATTGCACGTTAACTGCAAAGTGGATCAGAAATAATCGAACGACCGCCATTAGGCTTGCTGACGGTGAACAAAAACAGCTTTTTGAACGCGTTCCACAAGTGCAACATACGAGCTGAGACGTTTACCAAAACTTTCCGTCTGGAAGGCATTTGTCTGGTAGTGTGTGCAGTTCAGATATCTTGACAGCTACGAAATTCGAAAGTTGTCATGTAACGGCGTGGAGCTTTTGAGCTTGCCTTTCCGCTGGGAATGACACGAAATTCGTACTTCAGAGAAATTCATGTTAGTCGTTTTAAATCCACAACTTTCCTGAAAGATCAGTACAGTTTGGAACTCTATCTAGGACGCCTACAACATTTCGCCCCACTTCGTTCCTGTCATACGATTGGATAGACCAAATTCAGCCGTTTCCCAGGCGCTTGATTCTTTTCCGTTTATTCACGATGAATGGAGAATTCAGCTGAACGCTTTCAATTTTGCTTTCTGTAGCCGCAATCAATAAGGGAATGGCAATCCACGGTCCATCAGGCTGATTTTCTTTCATACCGACATGCCTGCAACCAACGAAGCCATAATGATTGATAATCGCTGTCAGTGAATTGCACCCACAGATGCACTTACGCAGCTTTCCATCAGTGTGTGTGGTACCAGGAGTGCGTTTTTGTCCGTTTCATCAATCGCGTGATTGCTTATTTGTCCCTACTGAGTTCTCGTAATCCAGTTGAGCGGACGTCTTTGGGGTGGGCGTTTCATACCACAGTGGTAACAGATTTAACCATTACTACCGGCTAGTTAAGAAACGGTCGTTCTATTACTTCGGGATCGCTCTGTATATTTCGACCATCATATAGTTGTGTCGTCATATGTCAAGTGACAGTCTGTGAAGCCATTTCCATTGCCTTCCACATCGGTCGCATTCCAGTTTTCACTACTGAAATAATTGTCAGTAGCCAAAAGTCGCGTAGCCACCGTGGATAAACGGACATACTGTGCGGATAGTCAACGAGACCATTCCGTACTACGTTTTTCTGCCAAGAAAGTGTTACAAGCGTGTGGAACATATGCCGAGATTTCCATACCGTCGTGGGGCTTATGGTTTTTATGAATTTGCTCACCAGTTTAATCCAGTGCATTGTACACGGGAGCTAACCGACGCGTCAGATGACAACTTAATACCTCATCCACAAGTAATTGAGTCCCACTTTCGCTGATTGCTGAATCAGACACTGATGTTGTTGTCCTCGTCTCCTAACCTCTAATTTAATTTGTTATTTCCTCTTCGGTTCCATGGTTCTACTCTATGAGATGTACGAATTTTAGTCACTTAGATAACATTGCGTGGTTGAATGATGTAAAATGAGTAACAAAATACATCATTTCGGTTTGCACTGTGACAGAAAAGTAAGCCAGAATAGTAGCATTTCAGAGGAGTTATTACTTTTCCGTTCTATGTGAACCCTTTTTCCTAATCAACCTAATTATGACTTTCTCAGATTATGACATTAAAACGGTTCTTCCGAGGCATCCTCCACATCAGCCGATCGAGGTATTTTTAAATGGAAGTGTCCGAGCATCGGTGTTTTCCTTTGAATAAAAAAGTAACGCATACACCGTCTGTCTCCTCCGGAACCGTAGTTAACTATGCTTATGCCATAAATATTTGTCATACTGTGTCAACCGAAAAGGAATTTATTACCCTATCTGACAAACCTCAAAATATTGCGAGCTATTCGGTGATCTTCCCCCTAAACCCTTCCAAGTCTTCTTAATGTATCTTCACTCCATTTCGAGCATCTTCCCCAAGTAACCAATATACTCCGCGCACTATTTGATAACACTGTGTTGAATTTATTACGTACCTCGGAGTGACGTTGAGTACTGACATTCTCATGTTTTTCACTTGTGTGCGCGAATTGCGCTGACTTATCTTTCAAATTCGATAGCTCAGGTAATTCCGCATGACAGTTATCAACAGACACTATCTCCCGTGACACCATTAGTACTGTAACTATGTGAACACTAATTTTTCACCATAATTATTAATTTTCTTTTCCTTTCTTCCATTGTCCTAACTTTATGCCTATAAAATATGCCATATTTAGCCAATTGTGAAACACCAAAAACAATCCCACTCTCTACTGAACGTTCTGATGTCTCAACCGGGTATTTTAAATTATTTACATCTACATTCCCCTTTCCCCTTGTTTCTCAATGCATTCTACAAATCTTACTCAATTTCTTCCTCATATTAACCGACTGAACCTAGGTGACATGTTACCACAGCACGAGGAAGTATCATTAGAAGACGTGTGGAATAGTTCAGTGTCGATTGCCTCGACCCCATGGCTGGTGCTAACGCGGTTGTCGGTTGAACGGTGCACGGTGAAGATAGGAACGTGGAGAAATTTGTGGTGTAACTTGTTAATACTAGAAGTGTCTTGAGTCATCCAACTTTGCTGGATGAAGATGACGATTTTAGAGCAGTTTATTCTTCCTCATAGACCAGAGGAATCAAAACACAATATCATGACAAGATAAACCTAACTATACCAGTTTAACTTGAAGTTAAGATGTTCTCACTTCGATTGTATCGTACGGAACTTCACTTTGAACCCCCAAGTTTTTTAGAGACATTAGCGTATAAATCAAACATCTTGTTAGAGTTCACAAATGGTTTGGAAGACATGCGACTGACTACATGAATACCTCGAATCCTGCGTCGATAACATGAAAGATAATCTTAGTCGTTATTCGGTGCAACATTTCACGTAAGACGAACAAATTCTGAGGGTAGGCATGCCAAAGAGCTTACTTTTCAGTTTCATTTGCAAGTGAATGATATTTGAATTGTGTCATCAAGATAGTTGGGAATCACTACATCCCTGTTAATTATTCACCAAATTCCAAGTAAGGTTCGAACTTACGGCTATCACCTGTGCGTGTTTGTTGGTAATTTACCTTCGTGGGTGTCTCTTACCATGTCCACTAGTGTATTGTGATTAGTGAAAAATTCAGTGCATACGTAAGTGTTGCGTTCAGCTTGAACGGGCATGTGCTTAGACAGAGAAAGTCGCACGTACACACACATGAGTACACAGTTGACGTTTGTCGGGTCTTTTCCAGGGCAGCATTGACCAATCAGATTTTACCACGTGTTGTATGACCTTGAACAGTATAATCTGAATGTACAGCCGTTTTACGTTTTCGATTGCGCACATCGTTGATTCACGCACTTGCATGCGTGTTTGTGTTTTCGCTTGCTTGCCTGTACTTGTGCCTACCGTACGTTTGTACTGAATACAAGTTCACCCGTACAGGTGTGCCTTCCTTCTGCTACCAAATTCATGAATATAACGATAGGCACATGTTGTGCCCGTGACGGACACCTAAACCGACTGCTTAATGCGGTGGACAACTACGTTCATTAAATAATTGGTGAAAAGGCTTTGATTTCGCGTTCGAATGTAGATTTAGGCTACTGAGAACTACACTAGTAGGTAGTTTAGGAATCTGAATGATATCAACTGGAAAAGTCCTTCGGATTGGACCCAGAAAACATGTTCAACGACACTAGTGTTTACCATGTATTGCTTCATAAAATACTAAATTTACCACTGAAATGAAGACTCCGAGTTATTAACGTAGTCCAGCAGCACAGTTTTTGGTTCGCCGATGAATACGAGCTCACATTTTATCAATAGTTTGGGTACATTGTTAAAGATGACGGCAACCTGTATACAGTGATCTAGTCAAATCGCACTTCCTACCTGTTTCTTATTTCCCTACGGCCAAAAACAGTGAAGCATTTGCCAATTGCTACGTCATTTATCAGCACAGTTTTTATCACCGGTCTGCAATCGCTCTTTCAAACCAATAAATAAGGGTAGATTATAAGCACAATCTCTGTAATTTGGTGTAGTTTGGAGTGTATCGAAAAAACGATGCCCCACGTGTTGTGTCAAACGGGAAAACATGATATCCATGCTTTTGATTGCAAAATTTCCCTGAGAGAGATTACACACGGTAACTGAAACGTCGGCTAACCATAATTTTTCCACCGACAACGCCGTGTTATTGATATCGCATATTTTCTCGTTTTATCTTAGATTTTTGAAATTTTCTCGTGCACTTATACCCACTTGATAAGTTAGAAAATATCAAGGTGATACATAGCTTCCCAGGTGTTGTCTGACCGATGTAAAACTTCGTTTTTATTCCAACGCAAAGCGGTGTGTATGACGAGTTGGCGGGTTGTTTGTAAAGGGGGATGTGACGGAGGTCATTAGTAACACCTATCCACCAACCAATGGTAGTATAAAATCGACCAGAGATCAAGCTATTTGAACAGTGGAGTGGCCACGAAATACGATCGATAGACAAGGGGTGAAATAATTTGCCAGCAATTCTATTCAACCAGTGCTTGATTGCAGACATCCAGCTTCGTCTAAGTAGCCACTATAAATTCAAGCTGTTTTCGACACCGCTGTCCTCACTTCAGCTCAGTTCAGCTCAAACAAACAACAGCCTTGCACTGGGTGCAGTGGTCCTGGTTGCTATCTCTCAGTGGCGACCTCAGCCGGAAATGATGAGAAAAATAAATGTATGAAAAGAGCGAGGAGAAAGCTACAAGTAGAAATATCAAGTCTATAAAGAAAGTATGTTTGTGTTATGCAATTACACTATTTGGCAGGTTCCCCATTCTTGCTACATTAGCTAAAATAAAATAAACATTTCCTGATAGTAATGTCAGAATTCGATTCCGTAGAGATGACCATGATTTCGGTCCTGATGTTTCTTTCCTCATAGGAGTAAAAATGACCAATGAACCACCAAAAGGTTTGCGTTCAAATTTGCTTCGATCGTATCTGAACGATCCCATTTCTGATCCGGCTTTCTTCGACGGGTGTTCCAAAGTAAGACGGTTGGTTGTCGGGCTTGTTTTTTTTTTTTATTTCATTCATATCCACATCTTCGTGTCAAAATAATTCGTAATGAATTGTTGAAGCCTGCGCATTTTTCATTTCCTCCGAATTATCGAATATATATCATTACGTAAAAACAAAATCTAATACAAGTGAGTAGTTGAAACTGATTCTGTTAACCCAGTTGGATTAATGTAGATTCGAAATTTCCCTATTCTCACTTGAAGTATACCAGTTGTGATGAGGTTAATATACCTATTCGGTACGGCCAAGGCAAAAATGTCATTCGTTTGAATAAATGTAACTTTCCTGGTTTAACCGATCGATGTTCGAATTCCCACCGTGTAACTTTACTAGAAACCTTGCTTTACTCTTAACGCAGTACGTCATAATTGCCTGGGTTACCTGACAAGGCCCAGACGTTTGAACCTAACTGGATTTGAAATTGAGTAGTAGGAGATTAGATTTGTATATAATTAGATTGATCATGCAGCTTGAACGCTCAACTGACCATTGAAAAGCATGGAAGCACTGTACAGCTGTTCCATCCTAGTTGGGAATGATCAGCATTGCACATCCACCGAGCCCCAAACACGAAGGGACTCGAACAAGGGTTGGGGTGAACGATTGTGAATCGAACACCTTCACCGCAAGGCTATCCGCCATGGCTCTCAACGGTTTGTTCAACATCTACACTACATGATATAGCACCGTTCCCAAACTGGCCTCATTTGAACGGTAACAACCAGCACAACCCACACACCGATCCACTCCTATGATGGATGACTTCTATATGGGGGCCTAAGTACAACGAAGGCATTCCGTTATGAACAACCTACAGAGCTTGGTTACTATTTGCAAATTGAGTTGTAGGAGATTAGATTTGTATATAGTATGTGGTTAAGGTGTTCGATTCATTCACTTGCAAATAGTAACCAAGCTCTGTAGGTTGTTCATAACGGAATGCCTTCGTTGTACTTAGGCCCCTACAGAGAAGTCATCCATCATAGGAGTCGATCGCTGTGTGGGAAGCGGGTTGTTACCGTTCAAAAGCCAGTGACGGAAGGGTGCTATATCATGTAGTGTAGATGTTCAACAAACCGTTGAGAGCCAGCCCGGATAGCCTTGCGGTTAAGGTGTTCGATTCATAATCGTTCACCCCGGGTTCGAGTCCCCGTGGGGGCTCGGTGGATGTGCACTGCTGATGATTCCCAACAAGGATGAAACAGCTGTACAGTGCTTCCATGGTTTTCAATGGTGAGTTGAGCGTTCAAGCTGCATGATGAATCATATTGTATACAAATCTAATCTCCTACTACTCACTTGCAAATGTAACTTTCCTGGTTTCACCGATCAATGTTCGAATTCCCACCGTAGCTACTGATAACGAATAGTAGTTGGCTGTGTGTAACTAACTCGATAGGATGTTAGCCGAAAAAATTTACTGGATTGTCTGTTTGAAATGCTGATCAGCAACAACGATGGCTTGAGATTCGCAACATCTAACCACAAGACGGTTATACAGAGTTATTCATTCGACCCTGTTAGTGCCATATCAACGAACTACTGTGAATAACTTGGTCAGTTTTCCTTACAGTTTTCCCGTCGTCATTTACAAGTACGTGGTAATTATCTGGTGGAGAGTAGTGTCCACAAACGGCTAAAGTGCAGTACTCTTCAGGTTCATTTCAAAAATTTTTTACAGGAGAACGTAACGGCTCTTTTACAGATAATCCATATCATTTCGGGGAATATTGACCACTCTGACTGAGGAGAAAAATAGCATCTGTCTATTTGCGGCAGCGTCTTCCGTGGTTTAGGAGCCTTGTGTCACAGTTTGAGGGTCATTCATCACAAATGATTGAATTCCACGAGAAATTGAACCGTTTATTTTACCGAAGAAGCGAAACTGCAAGTCCGAAAGAGACTTCGATGATTGTATCAGGGTGAAATTATATCTATCATGAGAAGAACATGTAGTTGTTTTGATATCGTGAATGGATTTATGGCAAAACACTTGTAATAAATGAAATATATGCATCCACTCGCCCACCGTTTTACTCCGACGAGATTGTCTCTGTTCTGGTCCGATAAAATGTTTACCAAACGTTTACAGCAGTTGACTGCCACCTCGATATGGTTGCAAAATGGACTGTGAGGAAGAAAACAGGATTTCTGTTGAGATAAACGAACTTCGGATGCCCGGTCTCTAGGTTTAAACTTATTAGCTCTATTTATTATGTCACTTATTCAGCGGACATCTTTGTTTCCATTGTTCGTTCGATGAAAAACAGTCACCTACCCTTGCACCATCAGTTTAGGGTAAAGATGACCGGATGATCAAGAGTTAACGGTCGGTTGTCACGCCCTCATGCGCTACTCGTTGTGATTTCGACATCAGTTCACCTGATTTTATCCCTTTGTGTACATCAAGCACACTTGACCATTTTGTCTCCTAAGCAAATACACAACGCATCTAGGCTTGCACGATGTCTAACAGTGGCAACCACATACCACAGCATTTAACTGTTTTTACACGCACTTGCGGCACCTTTGGGTTCTCAGTCATGTTAAACCTGTCGTGATGGTGTTGGCCCGGAAAGCCTGTTTACACCACCCGCTGGAATTCAAATCCATGCTTAAAAAAATCTAGTTACGTATGTGAGTCAAGATAACCGACCCTCCACCGCTGATCCACGATGCGAATGGTCAGCCCATTGATGGTGATTGATGGCTCTTAAACTGCAACTCAAGGCTCTTAAACGGTGGCGTTGGGCTCCCGAACTACGGATAGTTCAACTATTTTATTCTCCTCAACCGTTATCTGTCTCATAATTCCATCTGAAATTGATGAAAATAGATTTCACCACTCAAAATCCGAGGGTTAGCTATTGATCTACATAGGTGCTCCTTGCTAGAACACCGAAATACTGTGTCCCAGCAGACCCTGCGAGCATAAATTCACTTTTTTGGTTTTCAGTTCATTCAGTCAATAACCTCGCTCTTCTGTGCTCTGGTTTCGGTTGCTAACTTCCAGCATCGTCTAGTCAAGGCCAAAAAGTAAAAGTATAAAGTAAAAAGATCCAAAATTCACATTATTAGGCGGAAATCAAGGAGACACAGACAAAACTCGGATGCGGCTACGCCACTGGCAGCGATACCTAACCACATCACATAACGTTAACAACCACCTGGTAAGCGGATCAAGTGGAACCTATCCCGAAAAACGAACAAGTCCTACTTCGCCAGATCTACTGATCAATTATTTCATGCCTTTATGCCATATGGTGGAAAAACCACATCGCTCATTGTTGCGACTATCCCGATGTCTAGGGCTGTGAATCTAGCAGTAACTTAGTTTCTCTAGCTACACGCACGATATGGCAGAACACGATTACGGGCAGCAGAACAAATTCCAATCGAATAACCGTGTTTATCGATGATTCGTGGTTCTAAATAATACAATAAACATAGATATACAGCAAATAAAGGACTTACAGCCAGGTGAGAAACCAAGAACAATGGGCAGTAAGCCTCCGAAAATCGGGACAGCGCAGAAAATAAAAACGGTCCACTTAGCAGGCAGCTGAACGAAACTGTAGCGCAGTTCGGTTGCGGTACAGTCAATAAATCAAGAGCGTTTATCGTCAAAGATCAATAAATCGATTACAAACGCGTGAATTGGACTGTGGTTGCAATGGTAAAAAGTGTCATTAACAAATAAGTACAAATGAGCTAAGTCTGTGGAGTAAACAAAGGCACGTGTCAACATGAATGGGCGAATCCGGCACTAGATCTGTTAATGCCGTTGACGTATGACGGCCAATAGTGGAGTGCACTGAGAGAAACGATAAGACTGGGAGTTCGAGCCTCCGCTCGGCAGTACAAATGAAACACTCAGAAAGATTATATAACAGTAAAAGTGTAGACTTTCGGGAAAACAAGGTTACGAACAAATACGTGAACTGTTCATGTAATAAGTACCATGAAACTCAAGTATAAACTGATGTGATACCTTAGAAACAGGGAAAATACATTACGAATGTCCGGGGTTCACGATGCATGTACTCACTACTAATAAGTAACTAAACAGAAGACAAAAGGACAAACTCTAATTACGATTCGTAATTAACACTGCCCCCGGGGTGGGGGAATGTCACGAACCACACTCATGAGCATAAGTCCGACTCTAGAAGACACAGCTGTCGTATGTCTCTCCGGTGAACACCGTTGGCTGTGCGTACTGCAACTTCTCTGATTCGTCCATCGCTTCCCATAACCGTTTCCTCAATTATCCCTTTGGGCCACGCCCCTCTCCGTGCGTGCGTGTCAGCTAGGAGAACCAAGTCGCCTACGTTCAGCTTTCGGCTAGGCTTATTCCACTTTGATCTTGTCTGTAGTGTTGGCAAGTATTCCTTCAACCAGCGAGCCCAGAAGGCATCTGCCAGCTTTTGCGCCTGTCGCCATCTTCGGTTCAACCGGTTGTTTGGTAGCTCGGAAGGAAATGTCGCTGGTATACCTCGTAGGAGAAGAAGGTGATTGGGTGTTATCGCGTTGAAATCATCGGGATCATTCGATATTCTGGTTAGAGGACGATCATTAAGTATTCTTTCTACCTCACAGAACATCGTTACTAACGCCTCATCTACGACCAACTGATCAGCTAGAAGTGAAAGCAGAATTCGGCGGACAGATCGTATGATACGTTCCCATACACCTCCGCGATGACTTGCCTTCGGTGGAGAGAAGCGCCATTCACAGTCTCTATTCCCAAGTGTCTTTAGAATCTTGTCTTGGTTCCAAGCCTTCAGGCATCGCCTCAAGTCTGCTTCAGCGCCTCGGAAATTCGTTCCATTGTCACTGTAGACAACACTGGGACATCCTCGTCTTGCCACAAACCGAGAAAACGCAGAAAGAAAGGAATCGGTGTCTAGGGTGTAGGCGACCTCTAGGTGTACGGCTCTCATGGACAGGCAAGTAAATATACACCCGTAACGTTTCTCAGTGGCTCTACCGTGCTTCACCAAGAAGGGACCGAAGTAGTCTACTCCGACAGCAGTAAACGGATTCTCGCCGAATAACATTCTGTCCTCAGGAAGTGGTGCCATGACTTGACTTTGTGCCTGGGAATGCCAACGTTTACAATGAAAATATTCCCGTAGTATATTTCTAACTGTACAGTAGCCGTGTGTAATCCAATAACGTTCCCTTAATAGTGACAATACATGTGCTGCACCAGCGTGGCCATTCACTTCGTGATAATGTTGCACTAAAAGTTTGATGATGAAGTGATCCTTCGGTAGAATTACAGGATGTTTTGACTCGAAAGGTAGGAGTGCCCATCGTAGGCCACCTCCCACTCGTAGTAAACCACAGTGTTTAAACGGATGGAGTTTCTGCAATCGTCCTGAGACTGGCCGGGACATGCTCGGGACCTCTGATCCTTCGGAGATTGTTCTTAGCTCCTTACTAAAGCAGTCCTTTTGCACCAAACGAAGTGAGGCTAGTTCTGATGACTGTAATTCTGATGGTTTCAACTGCTTGGCGATGTTCAGCTGACTAACACCCGTTTCATGTCGTTGTCGAATCCAAAAACAAAACCGCCTTAACCAAGCAGTCTGTCGCAGCAAGCCTAACCAAGATTTGGCATTGCGGAATCTTTGTATCCAGCCGACTGTATCTGATGTTTGCACTGCATTCACGCGAACCCTTTTGACCAATTCGAAATGAATGGATACTGTGGGACTAGGCTGTGCAGACCACGAAGACACATTCTGCAAGAGAAATCGTGGGCCATTAAACCAAAGTGCATCTAGCGGCCTTCTCGGGCTGGTACCTCTCGAAGCCATATCAGCTGGATTGTCCTTGCTGTTCAAGTGGACCCACTGTTCAGGTTCCGAAAGTTCACGGATCACCGCCAGACGATTGGCCACAAAGGTTTCGAAACGAGACTTGGTATTTCGTATCGCCTGCAAAACAATTAGCGAGTCTGTCCAGAACGTAGTCGAGCAGATGGGTGCGGAAAGTTCTTCGTTGGCAAAGGCAACTAATCTTACTGAGACAACAGCAGCCGCAAGCTCCAAGCGCGGGATGGTCACGGATTTCAAGGGAGCTACACGAGACTTCCCCAATATTAGAGAACAGTTTATCATTTCATCTTCGGTAACAGATCGTAAATAGAGTGCTGCTCCATAACCCAGTCCTGAAGCGTCACTAAATGCATGTAGTTCCAGTCTTGGATCTTTTTTCTCATCCATCGGACGTATACAACGGTCAATTCGTAGATTAGATACTGCTTGAATTTCACTGAGGCACACAATCCATCGGTCGATTTCTTCCTGGGTTATTTCCTCGTCCCATTTGGCCTGTCTTCGACATAGGTCCTGGAAAAGCAATTTAGAAGGCAACGGACTTGAAGATACCACCCCCATGGGGTCATAAATTGAAGCGATGTAGGTAAGTAAACCTCGCCGGGTATATTTTTCCTCCCAAGGTGGATCCCATATTACTCCCAGAGTTCGCTTTACTTCAGCTGGCTGTCGATCAAGGAAAATGGGTTTGGTATCTGCTTTCGGCAGTTCTCCCAAAGCATGTGGCACATTACTGAAGAATTTAGTCAAGTTGAAACCGCCTTTCAGTAGAGCGTGCCGCAACGTTCTTCCCATTCTTCCAACGTCCTCCATTTTAGGTAAACTCATCAAACAATCATCTACGTAGAAGCTTTTCTGTGCTTGATTGATCACTGCATTGCCGTAAATTGCCATATTACAGTCGATAGTGTTCTGCAAAGCTAAGCTGCAGCATGACGGCGACGAGGTGGCCTCGAATGGATGAGACGTCATACGATATGCTTCTGGTTTGTTGGTCACGTTACCGTTAGGCCACCAGAGAAGCTTCAGACAATCGCGGTCGCTTGGTGGGACCTTCACCTGGTGAAACATAGCTTCAATATCGGCTGCCAAAGTGTACCTGTACTCATGAAACCTCAGCAGCACCTGGCACAAACTATTGACAAGGTCTGGTCCCGTTAGTAGTTGTTCGTTCAGTGATATTTGATGGACCTCCACAGCGCAGTCGAATACCGCTCTAATCCTGGATTGGTCTCCGTGTTTATATACGCCGTGGTGCGGAAGATACCATACTTGGGGGCCAGTTAGGTTTTGCTCAGTCCCAGGTACCATCTCAGCGTAACCATTTGATATATATTCGTTAATCGTTGCGCAGTACTTTTCCTTCAATAACTGATCGTTTTCAGAGACCTTGTTTGGCACTGGTTGTTTCTGAGTCAAAACACGAATTCCAGGTTCCTTGACGGATATCTGGTCGACAGGTTGATCATTCGAAGTTGGGAGAGACTGTACATAGTTTTCGACTCGTTCGGGCTTCTCAAATGGCTGCGGAGTAGGTGGTCGAGAAGTCTGGGCCGACAGTATTGACCGTTTTTCCGCTTCCAGCTCACTCATGTTCTCTGCGAGCCTCATTCTGATATCACTGATATGTCTTTCGGTTTCCAGCTCAAGCTCCAACCTTTTTATCTTTAATTTTGCCAATTTCAGCTCTCGATTCAGCTTCCAGTCGGGGGATGGGCCTTGTGATAACTGACGTTTACTGGCGGAATCTTGACGGGACTGCATTTGACAGAATTTCCTTCAATTCCGATTCGGGCAGGATATCAAAGCAGCGGTTTGGTTACCTGGCTAACTGTTGCGACTATCCCGATGTCTAGGGCTGTGAATCTAGCAGTAACTTAGTTTCTCTAGCTACACGCACGATATGGCAGAACACGATTACGGGCAGCAGAACAAATTCCAATCGAATAACCGTGTTTATCGATGATTCGTGGTTCTAAATAATACAATAAACATAGATATACAGCAAATAAAGGACTTACAGCCAGGTGAGAAACCAAGAACAATGGGCAGTAAGCTTCCGAAAATCGGGACAGCGCAGAAAATAAAAACGGTCCACTTAGCAGGCAGCTGAACGAAACTGTAGCGCAGTTCGGTTGCGGTACAGTCAATAAATCAAGAGCGTTTATCGTCAAAGATCAATAAATCGATTACAAACGCGTGAATTGGACTGTGGTTGCAATGGTAAAAAGTGTCATTAACAAATAAGTACAAATGAGCTAAGTCTGTGGAGTAAACAAAGGCACGTGTCAACATGAATGGGCGAATCCGGCACTAGATCTGTTAATGCCGTTGACGTATGACGGCCAATAGTGGAGTGCACTGAGAGAAACGATAAGACTGGGAGTTCGAGCCTCCGCTCGGCAGTACAAATGAAACACTCAGAAAGATTATATAACAGTAAAAGTGTAGACTTTCGGGAAAACAAGGTTACGAACAAATACGTGAACTGTTCATGTAATAAGTACCATGAAACTCAAGTATAAACTGATGTGATACCTTAGAAACAGGGAAAATACATTACGAATGTCCGGGGTTCACGATGCATGTACTCACTACTAATAAGTAACTAAACAGAAGACAAAAGGACAAACTCTAATTACGATTCGTAATTAACACTCATCTTCCAAAAACACCTGCATCGCAGAACACCGTACGCCGAGGATTTCTATCAGTGGGCATGCGTAACACGTCCCAACCACCCTAACCTGTTTAGATTCAGTACTTGCTCCAGTTTCTAACCAAATCTTACGCCTAATCTCACACATTCGAGGAATGCTACGGAGATATTGATGCTCAAACACCGACAGTCTTCGCCTATCTTCTACCCTCAGCGCCCATGTTTCTGAGTAGTGTAAAAGAACTTGTGTAACCGCCACAGTGTACACTCGACCCTTGACGGACAACCGGATGTCACGCTGGCGCCACAAATGGCTGAGATTAGCAATGGTGAAACGCGCCTTCTGCAAACGCGATGACACTTTACCCGATATCTGTCAACCTAGTGCAAAACACATACCAGACCTGGCTACGTTGTTGTTTATACTATCTAGGAAACTTGCAACTCACCTGGATGTTCACTGAGAAGAACAAAATCGTTCGCGTATTCCAAGTCAAACAGTTTACTGCCTGAGTAAAGATCGATGGTACTATTCTCACACGAGGATAGGGCTATCTCAAGAACCACTCCAATTCCAAAGTTTTAAAGGAAGAACGATAAAAGGCAATCCTTTCGCACACCACTTCCCTTGGTCAGCTGGGGGAAGAGACCGCCGTAAACACGAACTCGGCTGTGGCTGTTACCATGCACAAATATTCCTCTAATAACTAACGCATTTTCTTCATCCCAAAACTTTGCTTGCAATTGATTGGTCCATCTGTTATCCGGATAACTGGATGGTCCCAGTAAGACCAATGTTTGGGGGCATGGGGCTGACGAGTGAATCCCAAAAGTGGATCGATAACAAAGCACTAGCGAAGAGAAGAAAAAATGCATGCAACAATCTGGTTTCACGTGACAGACCACAAGAAGTTCCTTCACGGGTGCTTTTATAATGTTCCCGTGTTGGGTAAACGCCTCACTGCCTTGTGGGTTAGACTTTTGAGTCAAAGGCTCCGATTAGGGTTCCCAGAGAAAAACCCCCTGTGTAGTGTGGGGAGCTGCGACGTAGGTTTTCCCAGAAACCTCCAGTATCTTTTCTGTGAAGAGTCTTGCCAATTTTTCCTCCCTTTATTTAAGCTGCATGCAAAACCCCACGGGTAATTGTGGCTCTGAAAAAGGCATAAGTTAAACAACCGGGCATAAACCGGATGTATTCCCTAAGCCTAAATGTTCACTTCACTTGACTGCCTTCAACATCCACACACTATGTTAGACAGGACAACAGACTGTCCTCTCTAGAACTGTTGACACTCTCAGAAGAGGTGTATGCTGTCTCCAAAACACGCATACAAGACCCCACTTAGTGATCACTCTTCGCACCTCAGTCTCTCGCTTCACTCTTCTCGTGTCGCCTGATACGGTTTCTAGCGTTCGCGGTTAGGCCGCCGTTGGGATTGCTTTGAGCATGAGACCTGAGCGTGCACTTCCAGATCGGATTCCAGTCAGTAGTCGATTGTGCGCACTTCGGTTGGATGGTTCTGTACGTTTCAACAGCAACAAACTGAGACGTCGATGCTTGTTCGTCGTGTCTGTGTATGTGCCCACTGACTGCAATACCTCTGAGACCAAGGACGAATTCTACCACGATTTGTCTCAACAGATTTTGAGTGTGCGTCCAACGGAAGTGGTGGTCATTGTTGGGGATTTCAACGCCCAAGTTAGTCGTTTGGGAGATTCCAGAAGGCATATTAGGGGTCTGTTTGTTATCCCATCCGATCGTACCGATAACGACGATCGTCTCTGATCACAGACTGTTTCTGGCGAGTACAAACTTCTGCCATAAAAAGCGACATAGACTCACATGGTGTCCTCCTAAGTCTTCGCAGTTCTAGACTCACATTGACCATATTGTCACTGGTCAATGCAGACGTGGATCAACTGAAGGTTGTCGTTCATTTTGGTTTACGCCTGTGGACTCAGATCACGCCTTGGCAGGTACTCCCTTCTGTTTACGTCTCGTCCGTGGTTGCACAACCCGTCCTGCGCAGCTGCTTCTAGTCGTTACCAGACGATCTGCTTTTCAGACAAAGCTGCTTCCACGACTGTCGGTGCAGCCGGATGTCCAAGACCCAGATGAACACTAGCAACAGATCGAGGAAGCCTTGTACATCGATTTCAATGTCACACAAGTCTCTAGTTCAAGTAGGTCTCACAAAAAATGGATATCTTTGACATCAGTTGCGCTGTTGGTTTTTGCAGGTCCGCTCTCCGGATGCCACATTCGATGATGTGCGTAAACCCCTGAGATACCAACTAACTAGCAGGCTGAACATGACCGTGAACGGCGGTGGACTGAAAAATGTAGGGAAATGGAGGAAACTGTGTCTATTGACGATACTCGCAACCGCAGTCGTTGGATTAGAGGTACCGATCCACGGGAGTTCAGTGTAGGAGAGTAGGTCAAAGAATCTGAGGGTTTCTGATTCACTATCAGGGACGTCATCTGGACAGTTGGGTGGAGCACTATAAAGAACAGTTCAATTGGCCCACTTCAGCAGTGGGCCTTCCGAATATACCTGCCAGAGAAACGATGCAGGTAGATATCAGTCCTCCATCAGAAATGGAGGTCAAGCGACAGACGGGTTACTTCAAAGGGTACAAACCCGCTGAACGCGATGGGTTGACTTTATCATTTTTCAAGGATAAAGGCGAAACTGTGGTTTCAGAGGTTACAAAACCCCTCCGGGTAATCTGGGATAGTGAACAGATTCACCGGGAACGGCATGAGTCGATGATTGCGCCGATTTACAAGAAAGGTGACAGATACTCTTGTGAAAACCACAGAGGAATTAGCTTGGTAAGTATCACATCCAAAAACCTCGCCGGGATTATTGTCCACCGATTATTCAGCACCCGCTAAATCCTCACGCGGAAGAACCAAGCCGGTTTTAGGCTCGGTCCGGGTTGTATCGACCACAGATTTACTCTTCGACAAATCTTAAAGCACAGACATCTTCCATAGGCTGGCAATCTCTCTCTCTCTTTAATGATCTATTGCCCTTCTTTTAAAACTTTGGAATTGGAGTGGTTCTTGAGATAGCCCTATCCTCGTGTGAGAATAGTACCATCGATCTTTACTCAGGCAGTAAACTGTTTGACTTGGAATACGCGGACGATTTTGTTCTTCTCAGTGAACATCCAGGTGAGTTGCAAGTTTCCTAGATAGTATAAACAACAAGGTAGCCAGGTTTGGTATGTGTTTTGCACTAGGTTGACAGATATCGGGTAAAGTGTCATCGCGTTTGCAGAAGGCGCGTTTCACCATTGCTAATCTCAGCCATTTGTGGCGCCAGCGTGACATCCGGTTGTCCGTCAAGGGTCGAGTGTACACTGTGGCGGTTACACAAGTTCTTTTACACTACTCAGAAACATGGGCGCTGAGGGTAGAAGATAGGCGAAGACTGTCGGTGTTTGAGCATCAATATCTCCGTAGCATTCCTCGAATGTGTGAGATTAGGCGTAAGATTTGGTTAGAAACTGGAGCAAGTACTGAATCTAAACAGGTTAGGGTGGTTGGGACGTGTTACGCATGCCCACTGATAGAGATCCTCAAGGAACACCGTTTTTCGAGACATTTTATATTGGTGATGAAGACGAATGTGGTCATTCCATGACATGGCAGATAGGTATGAAAACCTTGACCAATGGACCTGGCGAATTAGGGTATGTGAAGCTTTCATACCTGGTTTCGCGAGAACCGCGTTGTTACCTTCATGTTGTTTCTTTTTCTTTGGTTTATTGCTTTGTTTTCGGCTTTTATTCACTTTATGCTTTCATCATCTGTGTCATCAGCTGGATGATATTGGATAGTAGCAACCGAAAACAGCACACATGTGACGGGTAACTGTTTAATAAACTGAATTGATTAAACTGATGAGAGATTCTAAGTAGCTAAATTTGAAAATCGAAATTTTCAGAGTAAAGTTAATCCTCTCCGAGTCATTGACCTAAGTGTTGATTTCAACGTGTGTCGTTTTTGATGGTTTGATTTTCTGTCGAGGTGGGCTACCCACGGTAAATTCTGCCCTGACTAGTATATCGAATAAACGTTGTTCACTCTGTAGTCAATATAGGTTTGTCCTGAATTAAAGGTGAGCACGAGATTGCCGAAGAATATACAGCGCCTATTGTGTCGGTCAGTGAAGTGAAATTCGCGCCTATCTGATTGACTTGTACGTCATTTCAGTAGTTGGGAGAGTGCAAAGTAATCAGTCTGTAAAATGAATCATGTATGATGAATTCCATGGAACAGAATCGTACTCACTTTTCTCTGGGTTGTCAGGACAGGCGGCGAGACAAAGTACGAATTAGGGTGAGACAAAAACCGAAACTGTCAGCAAATCGCAGTTGTTATTATCCTCTATTTATTTTTCCCGTACCAATCCAATCTAGGGTCCAATTTGGCACAAAATGCTGTTCGGTTTGTGCTTCTTCCATGCACTGGTTCAAGAACGTCGCAAATTCGGTCCACTTGGCTGGAATGTGCCATACGAATTCAACGAATCGGATCTGCGTATCAGCATACGGCAAATGCAGGCCAGTTGATAGACTTTCTTCGCTGTTGACCCCGCTTCCCCCTGATCTCAATTTGGCAAAGTGATAAGACATTCTTTGGCAAATTAGATCTACTACTGAACTGAACTAAGTAGTTACAACTCTGGTCTGTTTTCGTTGGAATTATTTTGTTAACACAGTACTTTACCGCGGTGTTGTCCTCGCGAAAATAATCAACGCAACTTGTTATCAATAAAAGACTTGCGTAGACATGCCTCGGGTCACTTACTATCAAATAACGACAATGTGAATCAAAGCCATCATGTGGGAAAATGCAAAAGAGCCGGATGCCAGATAGGCCTTAGTCGCTCACCAGCGGATATGTAGCAGCTCCGAGCATGTTGTATAACAACGTGCGCTCTCTGTTCAACATGCCACCAGACCTAACTTACCAGTTTATGGTTCATGCCTTTCAAAGTACGTGTGTGGTGTGCCTTCAGGAAACCTGGCTGAATGCTGACGTGGATGATTCTGTGGTCGAAATGGAAAATTATTCATGCATCCGTCAGGATAGGCAGTATTCCACGAAGAAAAGAGGTGGTGGCATTGCCACATATATCAGTTGCGCGTGGTGTGGCAAGTCGAGTGTCATTTTTCCCCACTCCTCTATTGGGATTGACTGTGTATCTATCTCACGTCGTCGTAAATCTTCTCGTTTTGACCATATTATCACAAATGCTTACATGGCATCACGAAGCTCACAAGGTCTAGTTAAGTCCTGTGATTCATTTTTACCCATCCTAGTACCGTTGATAGATGATAATCTTCAGGTCATTTCACGGAACTTTAATCATTCATCTACGTACCCACTCTAATCTTTTGATCTCCATGAAATCTGTCTTGGGCCGACACGTTGTGACTCACAGTTGGATTGTATCCTAACTAATCATCCAGAACTCTTTTCCGTCAGACTTAGTGCGCTCCTTAGTACCAGTGATCATAGCATATTACATTTTCACTCAAAAATATACTCGAAACATGATCACTTATCCTACACACGGGGTAAACAGATCCTTTTATCTCACCGGAACTTATCCAAAGAAAACCTTTCACTGTTCCACCGTTCTTTGTTTCTCGCCACTTCCTGGCCACAACGCAGCTTCAGCCACTCTCTTTCGGTATATTTTATGACCGAAATTACAAACCACATCTTTAACATTTGCTGTCCCACCGAAGTCGTTTACTTCTACCTAGGAGGAGTGATCTCACTGCATTTCAAACGGTCATGTGGGAAGAAAGAGTTAGCCTACAAAAAGCGCAACCCACCTGAGGTCAGTAGACTATCAAGCTTGGTCATAAATTTATATTCTCTCAATAGTTTCTGTACTCCAGTAACATCAAATATAGATGGCAGGGGATCAACCTGCTCCGTAATCGGAAGGAAAGTCTACCTTCTGACTACATGTATGTTGAACATCTGAATTCTCAGTTCATTCGTGCTTGAAGGACCCACTCCCAGTTTTTATCGGGCCAACAACCCAGAAATAGACAAATTCCCCAACGCGGAAGTTTTCAGGCTCGCCAAGTCCACCAAATTGATCATAGCTTCTGGACCGGACAGCCTACCTTTGGCAGTATTCAAGCAAGAGGCTTAACCTCTCTCTGAGCTGATGACTACCGTTATCGATCATTCATTTGAATTGTTCTCCATTCCTGACTGTTGGCATCCTGTCACAATCATTCCCATACCAAAAGGACCGAGTAGCCTAATGGGAAACAAGAAATTCCGCCCATTTGCACTTCCCTTATCAGGGTTGAAATTAGTGGAACGTGCGATACTTCAGCCCCTGCAAAACAGGGTCAGAAGTCCCACAGACAAACAGAACTTTGCCTATGAACCCCGGTGTTCCACGACTCATGCACCAGTGGGCGTAGTACATTGCATTGCAAAATCCCTCAATGATTCGTGCAAATTAATTAGGTGTGCCTTTCTTGATTACACATAAGCGTTTGACAGTGTACCACGATCCTTGCTTCTGAAAAACTGGAATCTTTTAGTTGTCCCACATACTTACCTAACTGGCTGAAAGACTACTTCTTGAGAAGAACTCAATGTAGCTAATTTGGAAGAAGAGTTTTCAGACATCTCATAATCAGTGCCAGTGTTCTTCAAACAGTTGTGTTTTCTCCATACGTATTCGCTACTCACATTAGCGACTTAACTGTAACCCACTCAATTCATCTAGTCAGGTATGCCGATAACGTTATTTTGTCGCGGTCTGTCTCTCAGCTGTCCGAATTCGATGAGTTGCATGAAGATATTGCACAAATCCAAAACTTTTCTGAGTAGTCTGGTCTTCTGTTAAAGAATGCCAAATATCAAGGGTTTATTTTTCCCACTTTTCGGTTGCGTTTAATAGAAGGCAGAACCACGATTAACTCTGCTCTACCTGCACTTGTGAGCCTTGTGAAATACCTCGGTGTAACTTTACTAGAAACCTTGCTTTACTCTTAACGCAGTACGTCATAATTGCCTGGGTTACCTGACAAGGCCCAGACGTTTGAACCTAACTCGATTTGAAATTGAGTAGTAGGAGATTAGATTCGTATAATATGATTCATCATGCAGCTTGAACGCTCAACTGACCATTGAAAAGCATGGAAGCACTGTACAGCTGTTTCATCCTTGTTGGGAATCATCAGCAGTGCACATGTTCAACAAACCGTTGAGAGCCATCCCGGATAGCCTTGTGGTTAAGGTGTTCGATTCACAATCGTTCGCCCCGGGTTCGAGTCCTCGTGGGGGCTCGGTGGATGTGCACTGCTGATGATTCCCAACAAGGATGAAACAGCTGTACAGTGCTTCCATGGTTTTCAATGGTGAGTTGAGCGTTCAAGCTGCATGACGAATCATATTATATACAAAAATCTAATCTCCTACAACTCAATTGCAAACAGTAACCAAGCTCTGTAGGTTGTTCATAACGGAATGCCTTCGTTGTACTTAGGCCCCTACAGAGAAGTCATCCATCATAGGAGTCGATCGCTGTGTGGGAAGCGGGTTGTTACCGTTCAAAGCCAGTGACGGAAGGGTGCTATATCATGTAGTGTAGATGTTCAACAAACCGTTGAGAGCCAGCCCGGATAGCCTTGTGGTTAAGGTGTTCGATTCACAATCGTTCACCCCGGGTTCGAGTCCCCGTGGGGGCTCGGTGGATGTGCACTGCTGATGTTCATTCATCACGGTTTCTTCCATACCACAGACACACACACATACACACACTTGAACTCGCACCGGTGGCCCCTGTCTACCCGGGCTCACTGAAACAGGCACACAAATCACATCTGAACTGTCTACCTTATGACCATTCCATGGCACGCACACACCTGACACATCGAATCAGCAGTTCCCAGCCTGTTACGGGTCGATCCCTTCAACCCGAACTACTCGGCATTCTGTCGCACTGGCAGTTTTTGTCGAACGTTTGGAGATGTTCAGTTGTCCATTTACCTTTATTTGCCAATGCTTATGAATCATAGAACCGTGTTCCCTACGATCAGCGTCTATTGACTGTGCCGTCTACTGGGCGGTTGGGACGCGGAGAAGACTGACCCAAACGAAAAGATCCTAGAAAGGCTAAGCGGCTAGGATCATAACAACAAAGTGGGTGAGAATCGAAAAGGCTTCACAATAGCGGTGGAATTCCTTCTACAAGATATACCCGTTCCACCAAATTCATGCGCAAGCATGTAAGAAAACAATTGGTAGAATACAAACCAACCAGTCGTAGCCAATTTTTGAAGTACCTGGTCACAGTGATTCTCATTGGTTGAGGATTCTCACTGAGAACTGTATCGTACGGTATCCAGTGTACTGCATGCCAGATCACCACAAGGAGGCACGACGAACTAAACATAGTCACCTATTGATAGATGAAAAAAATAATTTGGAGAACAATGATGTCAAAATGCATGTGCATGTTTGTGTGTATGTGCAAGCGCTCGCAAGTAGTGGACAAACGATGCACCACTGATTCATGGGCGAAAGGAATGAGCGAATTTAGCGTGTTTGAAATCGTTGCTGGATATCAATCAGTGACTCATTATGTACAACATCGGTACACGTCTTAGTCTGGTGACGGATTGACAAACGGTTGACCAGATTCCTGTTAGATAAGAAGGATTTAGAGAAGATAACAAGACTTGTACCTATTCTTAAAGAATACATAACCTCACCGGGAAAGGTACTGTACATTAGGTCTCATATCACATAGAGCTTATCCCATGCTTAACGACTTTAAATCACAGACATTGTGAACTGTTTTCTGAGACCATGAAATGTAATATGATGCATTCATCATGAAAATCCTTTCTGCGGTCCTGTACTCTTTTCACTGCAAACTCTTAGATTGAAAGCCATTTTTCTCAGTTATCGTGAATTTCGCATTGAATAATAATCCCGGTTTTCTATTCATCATTTGGTTATCTCCCCATGTGCAGATGTTCCTCGATCAGTATGACGAATTACCATTGGAAGCGCTCACGTATTTGACCGGGGAATGCAATTACGGTGGTCGTGTAACCGATGACAAAGATAGAAGACTTTTGATCTCCTTGTTGGGTATATTCTACAACAAGAATCTTGTTGAAGAGTCCCAATACAAGTATGTTTGGAGCATCGTTCAGTTTCGTCGTTTTGGTCCTCCTCACTTTTCTAATAACTCACGCGACTCGCCGACGTACTCACACATACCCACTTGAAGAGTTGTTGCGGTCCCGAAGAAGCAGAGCGCGAACAGATACAGTAGACGAAATGCTATGAAATCGTCCTGTTTTTCTGCGATTTCTATTGAACCAAACCACTTGGAGCCACGAAATGTGCCATGCTAATATGACAATCCACTAGTAGATTGAGTACGCCCACCAATTTTAAACATGACCCGTATAAATCGATCTTTTCTGGATACCGTGCCTCAGGGAGTGCGAAATGCCAATAAACCTACTCCTGGACGAATGCTAAAGACAGCGAACTTGGTCGCTAAAGCAATGAATTTTATCATTAGTCGCTCCTTTTAATTACTCAGGGATGCTTAGGCAGTTTTTGTGCAGTCTACACGTAGCACATGGTTTATCGACGAAGATAAACCGGGCTACACACACTCCAGTTAGAAATAGCGACTTCTCATTTATTAAAACAGATCATCGCGAAGTCCAATGCTATTAATACTACCAGCCTCATCAGGATGTGGCTACCGGAAGATCAAGGAGATGGACCGGTCCACTGATCCGACTGAAAATGTCTGATTTATATTCGACAGACGAATCTATGCGGATGGGAGAGTCTTCGACACTTTGCACGACCTGGCTCTCACCCTCCTCGATGAATGTGACCACATATATCTTCAGCCCACCCGGAGCATCATTAAGAGCATGAGTGAACATTGTATTTCAGTCATTAATGGTCAGGATCATTGTGTTTCGTAACCAGCTGGTTCCAGAGATACGTGTAAAATCGGTTGGTATCTTTAGTATATTGGTGGACTGACCCATCAACATGCCCAATTTGGTTACCCCGAGTGGTTTAGTCCAACAGGAGTCACAGAAATCAGGGTGGGTATAATGGTATTCTACGTACCGTAGTATAATTGACCCTTTGCTGGATGATGCTGGAAGGTAACAAACGAAACCAGAGCACAGAAATACGAATTTAGTGAATGTATAAACTGAACTGAACTGAACTGAACTGAATTGCCATTTGGTCGTCGCGTGACATATAGCCTGGTTACCAGAGAATTTATCGGCGTGAAATTTGGGGGGGGGGGTGTCGTTCCTCTCGCCTGGAGTAATCTTGGAACGCCTAACTATAACATTTTAGGATCGAATAGGGAACCAATCAAATAGGATTGAGAAACTATCACATGAATTCGGAAGGCTACCGGTTTATTTCTGAGAACGAAACACAATAGGGGGTTGCCGTTTCCGCATAGCGCAGCTCATTGACCAAGTGGCCGCACACTTCTGCAGCCGACGTTTGGCCGTTGATACCACCAATTTTCCCACGCTCTTTCTGTGGAAAAATGGCGCAGACCTCAGTCGTGCCTTATGTCGAGCTCGCGGACGGACATCGATCTGGTGGATCGGTGGGGTCGTGTGATCTGGACGGGACAGTCAAACTGCTTCCCCTTTCAGTGTAAATGACGGTACATTGAGTTAAGTGCCTTTGGATAAGCGAATGCACTTCGATCATCCAGTGGACGGAGTTGTGACACTGGTCTGTGATAACGTTGGCAATCGAAGCATAGGCATGATACTTGATGAATTAGACTGTAATCTCTGCATGCTTGGCACTCAGCCGTGTTGTATGACAACTGATGTGTCCGTTACATCTTTGAATTCTTGAACCAGTATATAACATGGGTTTTTTTAAAATCACGAAACGTGTGCATTATGGTTCTGTTTATCTTACCACAGGTATATGATCATGCCCACGAGTGATGTGAAGCCACGTAGCCTCTGCCTCTCATGCACGACCCGCCCTGGCAATCAACACCATAACCAATATGGGATCCTGATTCAAAATCTTAAGATGTTTGTACGATCTCACTTCTATAACGTTTATTTTTGTGGGACTTATTGGACTAAACAAATGCCTCTGATATTCATTTGTCTGGATAATCAGCAAAAAACGGTGTACACAATCAATGAAGAGCTGTAGAATATTCTGTGGGAAAATGTTGAGGTTACTGGTCTTCTTCACCTGATTGTATGACAAGGTATCGATTCAGTTGCAACGTACTGCAACCATAACTGTTGAGATTGATAGCAATCAAGTCAACTGCTGAAGCTGAAATCGGTGCGTAGCATGCAACTGATACAGATTCCTGGTGGATTAGCTCAGAGTTCGGAAACATTACGCAGAATATAGCATATTGTTTTGGTGTTTGAAGCACTGATTACCGGTAATTTAATTGGCCGGTGAAGAATGGAGACAATTGTTCCCACGCAAAACAACATGAAATTTATACAGAGTGGTAGTGGCAGTTACGATGGACGGACATGAAGCAATAACTTTCTGCAATAAAGGATTACAGTTATTCCCATAGTATGCCAGTGGACTGTGTCAGTAGCTTCTGTGCGCAAAGGGCAGCGGTTCGAAAGCAGAAATCGGGTCAACTTTTTTCTTGGCTCGAATCCGATGCTTCGCTATGAAAGACCCTAGATTTCGGTTAGAATGACTTTGGAATACGAAAAATACAGGTGAACTTTCCATTTTCATTAGGATTTAGGCTCGTCGAACCAATAATGAATTCTACGAATATATCTCAATGTCCATTGAATAGCGTTAGGCCGTGGGCTGTTTGACCCATCTGGAAGAGACTGACGGAGCTAGCCCGGGGATTAAAGCCAGAATGGTTGATGTGTTGTATCAGTGGAATAGTGGTTGTGCATCATCTGATATTCACTGGCATTATTTGCACCCGATTGGTGGTACCGCGATAGCTCATAGTGGAGCCCCTGCACTGTAAGCGGCAGTTCCCCAGTTCGATTCGGGCTCACTTCGCTGAATCCATTGGATGCTAAAATACAAGTGAGTTTTGTGTTATCCTTATGCGCACCTGCGTATTTTAGAGAAGCAAACAAACAATTTACGAAACAGCGCCCAAATTCATCTAATGCCCGTCGTATCCCAAGATCGCTAAGATTACGCTGTTTATCGATGAATCTATTCTTGTCCCAGACAACATGGGTGATGCTCATTACTCCGAGTGGATAGCTGTGGTGCCGTCCAGCCCATACAAGATGCGCCACAGACGCATCTGAATGAACACTATTCTGTCCGACGAGCCATCTCTAGTTAGAAGACTCTTCTGACTTCGAACAATCTTATTTTATTAGCAAAAAATAAGCAGTTTATACGGAATGCAAAAGTCATTGTCACCAATCGCACCACAAACTAATTGGTCCAAGCTGGCATCGGGTGCTATCTCTTCTGATTGGTCAATTAGTGATATGTCCAGTCACCACCTGACGAGAAATGCTTTCTTGTGTTATCGATCAGTTTTTCCGCCGTTCGTGATCCCGTTCGCTCAAACCTTGGTTTGGATTTTGGGCAGACGCTGAAGGGCTGAGTTTTTTTATTACATGCTCACGCATGAGTGCATTAGAAGGGGCATTTACCCCATAGCCACGAAGGCCCACTACACTATCAAGGATAACCGGCAGCCAGACCCTGAGACTTGGCGTGACGAAGAACCACGAAAGGTCCCAATAGGTCAGGTTTGGTAACGATCCGGACGACAGTGAATAACTGTCTACCATCAAAGTAACCGGTGATGGCGGTGATTGCTATCGAGACTTGGATGTCCACCGAAACTGAGTCAGCCCCTACTCTTGCATACTCAACCATTGATGATGTCAGCTTCGCCAGTTTGCCGTTATTCTGAATATGATCACCTGGAATCACAACGTACAGTAGTGGCACTGAACGTGTTTTGAATTCTTCTTCACATGCTTGAATAGGGAGGTTAACCCTTGACCGCTGCGCCCAAAATGGTCTGGTTCACACATTCCAAATTCCAAAGCCCAGTGTTGGACGTGATCGAATGGATCTATTATCCTGCCACCTAGAGGATGGAAGCAAGATAAACCTGTCATATGATAAACAGTTTGACCGTGAAGAACTCTACCCATGATACGTGTTTATCCATGCCTATCCACATGCCAGATCAGATCAGATCACAGGATATGGAGGCTTGAAACAAATTTGCATCTAGTTTCTTGCACTCGAGGCTCCAGAAATCCTCACGTGCTGCAACAGAAAAACGAAACAGCATTCGTTCCAGTGGTCACGACAATGTGGCAGGTTTCTAGTTGTCTGACCATCCATTTCCTCTTCCAAAAAACAAGTGAACCCCGCTAGAATTACAAGCGACCTCGGACCCCACTGAACTATGAGACATGGTAACACGACAAGCAGTCTTCGTCGAAGGTCAGACCTTTACGCTCACATTCCTTGGTTCTCTCTCTAGACTGCCGTGGCGGTGCTTGCGTGGATGATACTGAAGGCTCCCAATCTTTCTACTGCGTCTACAAACACGACTGTGGGTGTGGTATTGAAGTTGGAAGACCGGAAAAAAGAGAAAGAAAAGCAAAAGACAAACAGAAAATTACTAATGATAATGAAGAATAAAATGATGACACGTGGAAAAATAGGAATACGAGGAAGAGGAGTTCAACGATTTGGGAATTAGTTAGAAGTAGCAGCGATGCTGACCTCAGGGAGAGTGAAAATGTGCTAACTGAAAATGTCAGATATAGGACACTTCATCGTACTAGGACTCTACCTGCAACGCGACACAAGCCAATCTCTGCCATATATTCAGTTTGATTCCAAAACTGGTTGAGGACCAGTTGTGCGTTGGGTGATGCGTGATGTGTTGCGTCTTGTTTTGTGATAGCAGGGAGGCAGATCCCTGCTACCCTTTGCCCCTATAATTGGTAAACGGCTTGAAAACCAATTGCTGGAGGGCAGTTGTTTCACCGAAGTGGACATCTTAAATGCGACGATCGGCATTTGTCAAACTTTGAAACCATCAGTTATACAAGTGTTTCGCTCGGTTTATTGGAAATTATCAGCAGCAGGTATCTACTTAGCTGCTACTTGGACTCTAACCCGCGGTGTATGATTGCCAGTCACCAGGATAAAACAACTTAACTGTACCTCTGCAGTTTTCGGTGGGGAGTTAAGCGCTGGTAATGCGTGGTGAATCACCCTACAATGATAATTTTTAAAAATGAAAGAACTTCAAGCACAGCTAATGAGGAGATAGATGCGAGTGCGATGGATGTGAAGAGTGACCGATGACGCAACATGGCAAAGATAAACTTCACATAAGATTTGTCAATCTTTAAACTAATGGTGTTCAAACAATGACGCAGGGTGATGTAGTCCCACATTTTGGCAAAACTTCACAAATTATGGAAAAAACAGTGTAAAGCTCAAAGGAAGAAAAGCCCGGTCGTGAAGCACTCAATGGTCGGACGGGTCCTATATCAAGAACTGTCTTCCTAGAATATTAAGTTGATCGTGTGGGGGCAGCTTGGTTATCTCACCCAAATCACATGGCCCCACCGATACGCCGGATCGAAGTCGATCCGCCAGCGCGACACGACGCACGATTGACGTCCGTACCAGCTCTGTCAAGAAAGAGCATGGAAAGACTAACGGTAGCAATATGGTATAACTTCAAACAATATGCATGTCATCGGTCACGCTCAACCGACGATGCCCTATTCTCTCTTACTCCATCGTTTTATCATCCGTTGATAGAAAAAGTCAGATAGTAAGGGCTCGTTCCTTTGATTATTTAGCCGACACAAAAGTTTAATCCACGTTTTTTCACTCTGGCGTCCGTACATCATACAATAATTTTTTGCCCAATTACTTTTCCGGTTGAAAACGATTCATACGTTACTGTGACAGAATTCTTTTCAAACATCTCTTTACAATAGGTGACTTCCATGGGTCTATGCTTCCCCCGTCATATTCCCCGAATTACTTTCAAGATTTTAAAATTTCCATCAGGTCCCTTCACTATTTGTCTCTATATAGTGGACCCACTTGTGACTCAATAATAATTCGCCTTATGGCAACCTAACATCCCAAGCCATGTTTGCTATTCTTTTTTAGGATTTTGGCTGAAAAACTGCCCTTCATCAAGATTTTAGCGAATGTTTTGTTGCCCGAATTACCGTGTGCTAACTACACCTTTTTCCATGTAGCTTTAGCCAAACCCTGAGATTCTCTAGCCGCGCAGCACAATCTTTCAGCCTTGAAGGACAACCTTTAGCCAGGCCACTTCAAGCCAGTCAAATCAAAAGTATCGGAATATTATGACATCATGAAATTTTGGAACAATGTTTTTGCAAAGACTGGTGTTACAAAGATAGGTGAAAAAATGAGGAAGTGTGTCGATCGTATTCTGCACAGTTGGCCGTTCTAATTGTATAAAATATTGGACCGCGAATTGATTGGAGAAGGTTTAAACGATACACCGTACTGCTGAGCCATGTGGCACAGCCCGTATGAACGTTGCATTTCCAGCGATGTCGATGGTGTTGAACGTTGCAACACTAATAAATTGACGACAATGATGGTGGTATACATTGGACAACCGTGTGTATTATTCTCGGACTGTCAATGTATCCACTTATCTAAACGTATAAGGAGTCAATCCTTCATTTTTTCATTATATCGAGTCTTGATCTTTGTCAGCGACTTTAAATGCATAGCAGAGTACCGCTTGTTACATGACGGATTTTCACCTATAGAACTTCTTGTTTGTGAAATTCTAAACTTGCATAAGGAGACTCGTTGTCGATTGGTTGATATTTCGTTCGGAGGTAGTCAAGCAATTCAACAGCACCGCGACCGTTGGCGGTAATATTCACCATACTCTGCCTGGCACTGTACGCATTTCCTGACAATATGAAGAGCGTTGATAGAAAATCCTATCGTTTCACCAGCGCGGAAGATCGACGAAAAATAATCATACATATACGAAGAGGAGATGGTTGGGAGGACGTTGCCAGAAATTCCGGCATTAGCATAAAAACACGTGCTATTGGACCTACGGATTGGCAAACAGCATTCACATCTGAATCCTGCAACACGAAGTTCAACGAAAGTTTGTCAGGCATTTGTGTGACGTGGTGGACGAAAACCCAACAAGCCCGTTGAGACGGTTGAAGGAGAGCATGGAGAGAGATTTTCACTACTTTTATTCGTTTGAATTCTGTGGTGTATTAAAGACTGGTTCACTGAAAATACAACATTCATACGGGCTGTGTCACATGGCTCAGCAGTGCGGTGTATCGGTAAACCTTCTCCAATCAATTCGCGGTCCAATATTTTATACAATTAGAACGGTCAACTGTGCAGAATACGATCGACACACTTCCTCATTGATACAACCAGCTTTGAAACACCAATCTTTGTAAGAACATTGTTCCAAAATTTCATGATGTCATAATATTCCGATACTTTTGATTTGACTGGCTTGAAGTGGCCTGGCTAAAGGTTGTGCTTCAAGGCTAAAAGACTGTGAGTCGTTGCTTAATAATGGTGGCTATTGGCTAAAGGATTGTGCATCGCGGCTAGAGAATCTCAGGGTTTGGCTAAAGCTAGATGGAAAAGGGTGCAGATTCCGAGAATGGTCTACGGAACGGCCGACAGGCCAAATGTTGCAGCGGTTGCCAAGGTTGGTGAGATGTTAGTAGGTCGTGTGAACGAACATGTTTATGTCAGTATCACAATCGTCTACCTAAAGCCAAACCACTAATTGAATGAAAGTGCCAATCCCGGTCAACGAATCCATATACCTCAACTCGTGCATGTGGTTCAATCAGCCGTGTGAACATTGAGAAAACCAGTCCGACCTTAAGTAGAGAAAAAACTCAATCCACTAGGCCCCACGAGGCAGCAGTCCTACTGGAGGGTCAAGTTCGAGACTATTCTATCTTCGTTCTAAACGATGTCTTCGTTTTGTTTCAACGCACTGTCACCTGACGTGTTGTGCGCTTGCCCTTTGATTTATGCTAGCGGTCTGGTGCCCTAGGAGTTGCAAGCGTGCATCGATTGCCCGGGCCTTCCGTAGAACAATCGCAGATTAGAAGCGCGAGGGACCACAAACGGTTTATTCGAACAGTGCAGCTTGTCGGCCACGTCCTAAGGTCAAAGTGGCACCGGACACAGAGTAGGCTAAGAGGTATAAGGTTCAGCCGTCCGCAAGCAGAGCGGTCAAAGTGTTGTTCGAGTGACGAAACTGATTATCGTTACTGCAACCGGACAAACAACAAACCACCCTATGGTATCAAACAACATACGAACTGCTTGGAGCTAAGGTAAAATTAGTCGTTTATCAAGTTTAATTTTAATTAGTGAATTTACAAAGACAAACAAACTCAGTTATCTCCAGGTCGCGGCAGATGCATATCAACATCAGCCTCTGCATCTCAAAACGATCGTTTGTTTGTGCGTAGTGAATCTTAGAAATCCGCTGAAGTTCAATATCTCGCTCGGATTCTTACCAGTCCACATACTATCAACCCTGAACTTCTTTACCTGCTTCGTTGAACGCTTGCTTCTTTTGAATTTATTCCCATTATTGTGCTTATCTGATTGCTGAATGTTCACCGTCTAATACGTCAAGCATTTACTCGACTTGACTTGCTACTGTCACCATGCTCAAACGCAGCAATCCATTGAGGGCCAACGCGTTTATCCTGGTAGTGGAAACGCGCGTGTGTGCATATATATATATATATATATATATATATATATATATATATATATATATATATATATATATATATATATATAATGTGTGTGGATATGTGTCTGACTCGCAATCGTGCACCCCGAGTTCAAATCCCCTAGGAGACTCGATAGTTTTCGAGAGGTTTAAGCATTTATCACCTCGGGGGTAAGAGGTTCCGATCCCGTCACCGCCGGTCACGTTGCTGGTAGACGGCAGTCGATCGTCGTCCGGCTCGTTACCACACCTGGCTTATTGGGTCCTCTTGCGGCTCTTTATTCCAGGTATCAGAGTTTGGTTATCCTTAATAGTGCGGTGGGCTTTTGATCCAGTGCTACTTCACTCATGCGCAAATTAACACTAAAAAAATAACCTACTGATTTATATTAATAAGGATGATACAAGTGTACAGTATTTCCATGATTTGCAATAATGAGTTCAACGTTGATGAAACGTGAATCATATCGTAGTATAATGTGCACATGGCTCCACTGAAGAACAAATTCATTTTATAATTCTGGCAGTGGTGATCACAACAACTTTCAAGGTTTCCAGTTGTAAATAGAATGTTGATACTGCATAGGGATTGTAGTGCCTGCTGTTCTTCAAAAAAGCATTTAGATGTCCCAAGATTTGTGTAAATCAGTTCTATACCTATTTGCTTGAAAAATGCTTTGTCCAGACTTTCCGACTCGGGTGTTTACTATTGTCCGGATGATGGACCGCATCAACAATTTGTGGACTACATTCGTTCTTTGCCGATCAATCCCACTCCGGAAGTTTACGGTCTACACGACAATGCTGATATTACAAAGGATAATCAAGAAACATTGCAGGTAATTTTAAACTATTCTGTTAACCGAACTCCATCGTCACTGTTGATAGGAATTAAATAATGAAGTGAAATGAGGGTGTGAAGTGGAGTAAGTTTGTCGCCTCAACTGTGTTGTTTTGATCACATGGACCTTTGTTGCATCGTCAGATTCAGCCACCGTCTGTCAGGTAGGACTTGTCAGGCTCTCCGGTTAGGGGCCAAGAGATCCACCTACTCAGTGGTTAAGACATTCGGGAGTGTGGCTAGATGTCGCTACCAGTTTTCGTCTTATATTGATATACCCACATCCCCAATTCTGACTGTTCTTACTTTTTGTCGCACTCTTAAATATTCCGGTCTAAGAGCGGGATTTGTGCTGCGAGACAGGACCAAAAACCGCCGCACATGGTTTGTGATTACTGGTCAAACTGAAATGAACTGCTTTGTCATTCAACAAGACACGTCAGCAATAGCAAGGCTGGCTGCATTGGACTTTTGGATCCAGTCTCATCGTGCCGCTAAATGCATTCTGTGAGTATATATATATATATATATATATATATATATATATATATATATATATATATATATATATATATATATATATATATATATATATATATAGTATGTAAATGGGTGGACGAAATTCACCCGGAACCACAATGCCAGTTTCGTGGTTATTGCCGCTCATCAGGTATGCGTACCCACTAATCATCTGTCAACACATGTGCATACAGTGCGGTCTGGAAAAATAACTACATAAACGATTGTACATGTCTTACCAAGTTGATTTGTGTGGCTGGCCAAACACACTGCTTTACTTGTCTCGCTTTCGTTATTACAATGTGGTCGCGCTGTGCACACCATGAGGTGAATAAAATGCCATTTATTTAATATTCCTCTATGTTAAAAGCAACTCGCTCTGTGCAGTTAAATGTTCAATGAAGAGTGCCTCAATATTTTTAGCCACTCGATGATGGAATGTTCAGTATGAATAACCACCGGAAGAGTTCATTTCAATATCTCAGTGTTTATTGCGATAAACCCGCTAGTATGCCAGCTAGTTGTCGGTATAAGAGTACAATAGCAAGTACTCCCACCTATCCTTAGAAAAACCAGGTTCAAGTTCCCGGCCGCGAATCGTACTTGACCAATGCTGGTCAATCGGTCAACATGGTGAACTCAGGACTAAGTCCGGATTTGAATCTATTCACTGACGGGCACTTTGTAGTGTGCTCATCGATTTTTGTGCGAATCACACTTGTCGTACTTTTGTCTTTTCATCACCTTTCCGTTCGTAAATCCCGATCGATAAAATCATGCTCGCGTCAGCCTATTGACTCAAACTGTCTGTCGATGGAATGGGTTCGAATACAAAACTACTCCGATTTTGGCTTCAGAAGCTCGCTCGTTCACGCTCTCAATTGTTGTGTTTGCACATTTATGCATTCAAATAGCCACTTTTACTGATATCTGAGTCGAACAATGCGCGTAATGTACTGACTCCCTGTTCTATGCAGTTATGTCGGCTAAACGGTTGAGTATATAGTATATATTATTCCCGCACAACTTCTCCACTCTTCAAGATTGAATGCAGCCGATCCTGGAAAAATTGTATTACTACTGTGCATGGCAAAACCTGAGTAAGAGATTATTATTAATATTATTGTTAGCGGACAGAATCTATCAATTCTTCAACCTGACACTTCAACCAGCCCGCCTACAGTTTGCGGTCGAACCTTCACAAAACAGGATAAAAAATATAGCATCAGTCAACATGCTCCAATTAAGTCATTTAATTTGTAATGTATTACAAAGTTTTCACAGTATTGCAACAGTTCATTTCTCGAGCACATCACGCGATATGACATTTACGCATCGTTATCATTGGCATCTGCCTTCATTGTTTCTGACAATGAAAATATCTCCCGGAAAATTTCATGATATCAAGTCATACTGATGTGTAGAACAGATCATCCATAAACGGTTTCCTATCTAATCGTTTTAGTTATTCTCTGGAATCTTGTTGACGCTACCCAGACAACAGGGTGGTACTGGAAAATCCCCGGAAGTTATCGTCCAGGAGTTGGCCGTCGACATTTTGTCTAAATTACCACCGGATTTCAAAATGAAAGAGGTAAATTGGATTCATACACGTGAATGATAATATTCGTTTTTGAACGGCTGCTGGCAGTAAGGTGAACTTATTTGCCGATCTGTAGGACAGCTGTTGTAATACAGAGTCGCGATATGGTTATCATCAATATTAATGAACTGATTCCATAAACTGTGTGTCAACTCTAAACTCGTCATTGAAAACAATGAGAACACTACAGTTATTTCATCCTACTTGCTAGAAATCACCTGCAATGCATAGTATGACTGGGACGAAGGACTATGAATCTAACACGTTAACCGTTAGGCTATTTGACCTAACTGGCAGCAGCTTACTTCAAGACAACATCGTATGATTTGGCGTCTAACCATCCCTGGTTTGCGACATCAAGGCTTGGGGGAGACTGTTTAGGCAAAAAAATGAACTGTCTAAACGGCTGCACGTGTTTTGCTATCCTTAGTTGTCTGACCGGTGAAACGCAGTTTTCTGCCCAGGATTCAACGAATCAGATGCAGCCAGAACCTGGTTACCATATCATCCTAATACAACCTGATCGCTTTATGATTTGTAAGTACATTGTTCATCAGTGGTGCCATGCTTTGTCTTATATACCAACAAATATGTCAATAGAATACATACTGCCTTTTGTCGACTTGGAGCTCGTAGTTTTCAGAGTGAGCTATTTCAATACGTACGGTTGTCCGGGTATATTCAAATTCCACAATCAGATCGATAAAGAACCAGACACTGGCAACAGACGCATATTCGGATGCATTTATCGACGAACATGTCAAATAGACGTTAAAATTAAGGTTGCGTCAGCACCAAAATTGTGTTTCTCCCTCTTCTCAAGTCAGTAGTGGTGATGTTGTCTTAAATTAGGATCTTGGTTAGCTATAATCAGGACCCGTTATGCGGCCGATACCACCACATTTTATCGAACGAATAGAATTCCCATCCTCACAATCGAAGAACATCGTCATCCATCCAGGTTGGGTCTCACGTCAAGCACCTTTCTTTTGCGAATCATTCTTCTTAGATTACTCCGAATGGCCCAATTGAACGCTCTTTATTTGAATCACCTTCTGTCGGTCAGGCGTTTCTGTTGTAATTCACCTTGTGCTGTTCATGATACACGATCGATTATGCGCTAGTTTTTTTTTCGGTTACTGCCGAAACGAGAGCTAAACTGTGTCGATCTGGTTCGCTGAACAGTGTACTAATTTTTTAAACAACTACGCAAGTTTTAGACGTTATTTTGACTTCCGCGGAAGCAGTTTTAGAGCTGATTCTGAGTCACCGCTCTTCGTATGTTTCTCATATTCTTTTGGATTTTGAACAAGCTAGCGGTCGCAACAATTGATTGAGAAATCATTACTGTGTTGGACATACCACTGACTTCGGTTTTACGTGGTCCGATGCGGGCGCATGTGATGAGAAAAAACGTGAATGATAACTTGTTGCTATGTTCACTTTGAAGTCACTACGGTGCTTCTTCTGCTCAAATAAAGGAACTAACAGTAGTGCCCGGTAAGGCACAGGGACCAAGAATTCAGAAAGAACATGCTCCTTCGACTGGAGATGAATAAAATTCCCTTTAATAATTTTGGGACCTGTAGCGATGCACACGGAACGTTGAAACGCATGGGTTCCCTTTATCCAGTGTATAAGAACAAAAAGAAAAATATTTTGATTTGCTACGGCGCGTGCAAGAATGGCTGGCAAAATCACCGACGCAATTTATTGTGACCACGCAAAGGAATTCGTGATCCTCGAATACAAAACGCTAAATTGCAACGAGTCACGTAGCTGTCCCAATCGATTCAATTGATGTTGATTAACCCGATAACCAAGATGAAGACGTTAACGGGATGATAGTTGTTGTGTCAGCGTGCAAACCTCAGGATTATCCCCGGTCAATGATTCGTCGGTCGTCCAATCCCAACGGAAAGTAACCACTAACAAAATGCGGAAACTATATTTAATTGTAACCAAAAATGAATACGTTATATAGCATAAGCCAAGGAATGCTTGGACACATGGCGTTGTTATTGACTGCCCCGCGTGGTGCGCAGATGTGGTTGGCTAAGTCGGATCACAGTACGCCAGAAGTCTGATTGGCTGGCTGGTCGATGTGAAGGGTAGGCAGTAGGTTGTCTGTCAGTGGCCGATGGGAACAGTGACGTGTAATAGACTGATTGGTTTATGGGCACACACGTCACGACTGCACTTCTATGTGGGATTTGCGGGCCTTGTCATTGGTTAGTATTCACAAAGCACTCTGTTCGTGGGTTGGAAGAGTGCGGACTGCAGCTTCGCTGGTAACATGTTTTCAGGGAGATTTCCGACTTCCTTACGACAGTCAGCATATTGCATCCATCAGCTCTTTGTCCGACGGCTGAACTTTCAGATTACAACAATAGTATTTTCTTTTCTCCTACCTGTTATGCAGCTATGGTACATTATGTCAGGCAGCGGAAAGTGAGGGGGTTTCGAAAGGAAAATGACCGGCCGCGGTTAGATCCGAACCCGGGACAACGAGGCTCAAAACCCACCTTGGTGACCGTTTAGCCACTGCCAGTTGTAGTTCAGCTGTTTCAGTGTTATTTTTTCAAAAACTGTACTAACTATACCATTGTTTCCCATTCGTGATCAAGAAGAGCAAACGAAAGATTTAGAATACTTATTTTGCGAATATTCTCTCTCAGGAACGGTAATGACGCAACCAAGTGAGGATTTGTATTTGTCATGAAATGAACCTTTGAAATGTCCCATTCTAACACAGCCCTCTTGAATATCCATTTCTTCCTCGCACCTCGTCATAATTCAGGCGATGCAACGATATCCAGTTATCTATCGGGAATCGATGAATACAGTGCTGCGACAAGAACTGATTCGATTCAATCGTCTCACAGCTGTGGTTCGGTCCACTTTACAAAATTTACAGAAAGCCATCAAAGGTTTGGTCGTGATGTCCGCCGATTTGGAAGATGTATTCAATTCAATGCTTGTGGGTAAACTGCCAAGCGTATGGGCCGCAAAATCGTTCCCGTCACTCAAACCATTAGGAAGTTACGTGCAAGATCTTATTCTCAGGTCAGTTGAGTCGGTGCTTTTTGTTACTAATGCTAGACTTTTTTTCATTAAATTGCTGGTACAATTCACCTCAGATTATGCCGAATCTCTGTTGTGCAAATTTTCATCCATCCCAAGCAGTACATCACAACAGAGGAAGCCTTAGTCGATGTAGCCAGACATTTTTCAACTGCAGCAGTTACACTTCACCTTGTAGTCGGATATCAATTAAAGTGATGTCACGCAAACAGAACGTAAACGTTTGGCTCCTACCATCTTCAGTCATTTGTTGCGTCCAAGAGGCATTAGTTTGTCCATCAAGGGTCGAGTTTACACGTACGTCTCGGTAACGTGACCACTAAGTGTAGAGGATGTACAAAAATTGCTTGTTGTCTAACCATATTGTCCTCAGGACACTGCTCGAATCGGGTGGGAATATCACATAAGCAATGCAGGGGTAAGGCGTAGGGTGTTGGGAAGCAGAGGTTAGTTATTAGGTCAGATGCTTAATCTGAACAAATTGCCATGTTTGGGTCATGAGTTACGTACACCCACAGGTAGGTTCCCCTAACGTGTCTTGTTTTGCGCTTCAAGTAGGAGTTAGTGGGTTGGTCTATGTCCTTAATGAGTGGGTTTTACTGCGTGGGACGTAGTAAACCATTTGATCGGTATCCAGGGAATCCTTTTATCGGTTGCTCGGAAAAAACTATGGACGGCATGATGAAAGTGCCGTTGTCAGTGGTGTAGTTGCATTTGAACCAATTGCTTGGGCTCCTGGACTTTTCGTCGCCGAACATATGGTCACGGGACACCTCGATGATTGAATTACACTATGTTCACTCAAGTCTATCAAATGTCGCATCCTCAGAAATTAGCAAAAGTCCAATCCCAAATGTACAGGATTGTAGTCACGTGATTGAGTGACTCGTAGATAAACTTACCCTAAGTCCCAAGGCAGAGAACATAGGCTCGCTTTACTACGTTTACCATAGGAAAAAATATCAAACATTAGTAGTAACATACCTCAAATTGTGGGCAAGCCGACCACAGAAAAAGAACAGTCAACAAAGGCTTCAAAACACCCAGGCAACAGTAGATGGGAAACGCTCGAGACGACAATGCATGAGTGAGTCAAGTGGTTTACAAACGAGGTCCTTATTTATGGGGGGAGCAGTTTGACCAATCAACGGTCAGAAGAAAAGTAATGGGCCGAGGGAACACACACAAACGTGGTGTAGAGCACACTGAATAGCGTGGCCATGAGAAAGTGCCTTCGTTGTACTTAGGCCCCTACAGAGAAGTCATCCATCATGGGAGTCGATCGCTGTGCGGGAAGCCGGTTGTCACCGTTCGAAGCCAGTGACGGACGGGTGCTATATCATGTAGTGTAGATGTTCAACAAACCGTTGAGAGCCACCCCGGATAGCCTTGTGGTTAAGGTGTTCGATTCGCAATCGTACATCCCAGGTTCGAGTCCTCATGGGTGCTCGGTGGATGTGCACTGCTGTTGATTCCCAACAAGGATGAAACAGCTGTACAGTGCTTCCATGGTTTTCAATGGTGAGTTGAGCGTTGAAGCTGCATGTTGAATCATATTATACGAATCTAATCTCCTACTACTCAATTTCAAATTGAGTTAGGTCCAAACGTCTGGGCCTTGTCAAGTAACCCAGGCAATTATGACGTACTGACAAAACGGGTCATGGATACCAATGGGTCATTCCAAAACCGGGGAAAAAAGGTTACGTTAGCGATAACGTCGGACAGATAAGATCAGCAATCAAGGTCAATCTATACCTGTGAAGCAAAGAAATTGAAAAAACAAATTATCGCGCGGGTAGGGAAGTGAGAAGGTGGTGGCGGGAGTCAAAACTAGTGGTCGAAGTGCATAGGAAGCAAATAAATTGTTTGGAAAATACAAGACAAAATTATGATGAGGCATGGGATCTGGAGTGAACCAGATTTACGGTGCTTCTCGATATGGCGAGCTGAATTTCCATGTGCAATTTTAATAAATCTTCACATCAAACCTTTTTTTACCGTTGGTTTTCAACCTTGGAATGTAGCACCCTCAAAATGTCACAATCTGTATAACGTTCCCATTATCGTCCAAACCAACCTCAGTCTGTCTAAAGTAGCCCCCGATTGGCGAGGGTTGTTCTCACACGTGACGAGCCACCTATTCGGCTGATCGTTTCAGAGTCAACCACTTATGTATCAGAATCATCCAGCTTCATTCTGCGAGTACTCTTCGTCGCCCAAAGCACAGGTTTATTCGTAAATAAGATGAAATAAATCTTTTAAAAAATAGAATAGAGGACTACGATTAGGCTCTGCTAAGCTCAACGAGGACATGAAATAAAAAGAGAAATCATAATACTACATGCAAATGCGTATGTAAGTATCATGCGTTGTCATAGATGGGAACATTTCCTCAATTAGATGCTTGCGGACGAATATTATGTAAAGGAAATAAGAAATAAAAAACAAGGTCATTATGTTACATTATTATTGCTGGGCCCTTTTTTATTTCGTGCAACAGTTTTATAGAATGAAAAACTCAACTGAGGCAACCATATTCCCATTTATGGCGAACTATATGACAATATTCGTTCCAAAACAGCTCTGATTATTTCTGGATTAAAGAGAAACGAAACTGTTGTTGTTCACCTTCTTGCGTTCGGTTTCTTGGGCGTAGCGGCGTTGGTAATCCACGAATGACGATAGTTCCGCTTTCAGCAATCAACTACTTACCAAGTAGTATATACACTCACCACACTTGTAGTTCCATAACTAAATATCTATGTAATATTATCCGGATTTTAACCAAACATCCTCTGGAATGGCATCAATAATAATTGATAGATCAAACACTCATTGTATGTTCTGTAGATATGAAGATCGGTGTCATTCAAAATGCCCCATACGTATACACTGAATCTCAGCTAAAAGGCAAACGTCTGATCAATCCGAGTAGCTTTCGAGTACACATTCCTCTGAATGAACCTTTCAGAATATCTACCTACTTCAATGTTGGGAAATAGTGAAGAATTTTCTTCCTGTCCGATCAACTTTGAACGCCTGAAAACGCAGTTGATTTTCTTCAGTGATCATGAGTTTTGGTCCATATTCACTGTTCTACCCCGACATCGATCTAAGCTGTCTTACCAATTTCATCGTCGCAAAATTGCCTTTCCAATATATATACCAACGAACTGAAGTCTGTTACTACTTGTGGAGTAGAGTTCCTTTATTACCATCTCAGGCGATATTCGGCGTTTTGACTTTTTACATTTTTCTGATTACTTGTGTGACAATTACCGTGCAGTAACTTTCCTGGACCTTCTTTAGAAGGAGTTGCTCGTACTTTACCGCTGATTGGCTGTTATCAATCGACAAAGTGGATTTTCGCTAGTATAACGTCTATTGGGACCTTATGCGGCTCTGCACTTCAAGTCTCAGGGTCTGGTTGGCAGTCATCCCAATGGTGCCCCACTGGTGCAATAGGCCTTTGTGCCTATGAGGTTTATACTCCTTCCGCTGAACTCATGGGCACGCATGTAATAAATAAACGTGAAACAATGCATGGTGCATCGACCCGCTGATCCACTCATAACGCCGATCAGCCGAAATAATGCTAGCCTTATTACCACTGGCCAATGGAAACATCATAAATAACCCCTCATGGCATATCGCATGTAAGCTTGGATAGCATTGGAAAAGAAATACATGAACAATGGTCTTTATAGGTTATTGGCAATTGCACGCAAAGAATTCACATGGCTGTGCTCGGCATACTGCTCAGCTAAACTGAGCATGCGTTCATTGATAGGCAAATACTTGCTTTTCGACGGTGTCATAAGTGAGCCGGATGATAGTTGCTCCACTTTCAGTTCCCATTCTGCTTGTTCTTTCCTGAGTTTTTCTGCAAGGTTGCACAGTGTGGGATGTTTCATGGGCATTCTTTTTTCAAAGTCCGTATACCAACCCTCAGTCGAGTTTACTGTTCGTGGGAAGCTATATAACAAGCGCTTACGCACATTCCGTGACCTCGGCTCGTATTTTGGCCTTCGTCTATTTCCCCCGTCGATTTTTCCAATCTAAGTGCTTTCAAATTAGAGAAGGAAAATGTAGAAATCGTATCTAACCGGCCAATCGGGCGTAATGAAATAACTTTGACCCGGACTACGCGCACTAGGAGAACGACAAGACCAGACAAGAACAGCAGGAATGTACTCTGTTGATTTGGTTGGTGCTAATTCGTTTGTATACAAAAATAGGCTTGCACTTATGGGCAGATAACGTACTGACTAATCGCAAGGTGACTTCGTTGTATCTACACTATCTAACAGTTACGGTCCAGTTTCACGTGATTGGTTGAATACTGGAAATGAAGCTATAGCGCACCGGACCGCTTGTGGAGACAGTCGAATCACCACAGAAACCCGAAATCACGTTCCGGGTTTCTCGCTTGAGGTTTGATAATAAATCACTAAAACAGACAGACACTTCGTCTACTGGAACAAATGCCAAGACCTGAAATGATTTCACGATGATAACATTGGTTTCGCCATTGTACCAACTTTGCAATCCCAACGACTGTATTGCCCGCTAAATGCACTGTCCGAAATGAAAGAAACATCCGTACATGCTAGTGCTTGGAAAGTTTTCGTCAATGATGTTCATCGCAGCTTCCTCATGATCAGTTGTTGCGGAAGTAGGACTGAGTTCTGGTTATTTTTGTTTGAGCGCCTCAAAAATAACATCATACGTAGCTTGCGTTCTGCTACTGCCGATACAATAAAGCAGCGAAACTGTATCGTTACCATTCAATACGGCGTGGATTGTGTACAGCTGGTAGTTCAGTGGTACCGTGTCAAATGTTCCGTCGCACTGCCAGTGGTCAATTTTTAGCAGCTGTAAATTGCGGCTTATAGCTGAACAAGTTAAATCAGAACTATTGTGATGAACGAAATTTTCTCCACTAATAGTTTTTATTAGAGATTCTGATAATGAATCAGCCTCCGGAACCGTGCGTTTCCCTCTGACCATTCGAGACAGCGTTTCTTTCTTTGGCAAAGCGCCCGCGGCGTCAAGTGGAAAACCACAAACACAATTCTAAATAAAACACAAAGTCGCTTCCTCTGACGACGATGCCACATGTTTATTGTGCTGCATCGCCTACTGTGATATGTTCCGTGCAGCATCAGGAGGATGTGAGTGGTTGACACTATGTAGAACCGTGTGGTTATGGGTTTTGAGCCTTCCATCACTTCGACCACGTTGTTCACGTTTCCAGTAGGTAATGTCGCAGTTCATTTTGTCCACCATGAAGGAGTACCCTTGGTAGAGTAGCTTCTGTCCACCTTTGATAGAAACGGCAAAGTTCATCATCTGCAACGTATGATATACGAACTCTTAGATTTACCTAAAGAGAATGACCAAACGCTGCGATCACCTGATGTTGAGTGTGTCAGTGACCATGATTCGCGCATCGGTCGATAACGCAGCCTATATGCTATTCGGGCGAACAAGACGATTGCTTACCTGCCAATGGCTGTATTCATTATCCATCACTCAGCCGATAGATGTTTTCCAGCATCATATCGGAAGTTATCCAGCCCTAAGCTTGCGAATTAGGGCAACTGGAATGTTCATTGAAGGCAGTCGGTGGTTAAGACAAGGCCAGTGACGAATCTTGTTTTGTCTGCCGCATGTAACCATAAAGGTGAGTCATTTTGCTCACATACTGAGGTAGTCAAGTGGATTAAGTGTCCATCACTTGGACACCGGATCAAACAGCAAAGCATAATAAAAAGCACTAGCCTTTTTGCTTACCGATTCGTGGTCAATGTATACCTTTAGAACTCCGGATTACCAGGTTTTAACCACAAGTCTCGAGTATGACCAAGGGAACGGACTACGTCTAATCCACTTTCTGAGGGTGCGACATTTGACAGACCTGAATGAATATAGTGTAATTCAGTCATCGAAACTTCTGGCGACCAAATTCCCGTTCGACGAAATGTCCATCCGACCAAATGTGCGTACACGACTTTTTGACTGCATGATTTGCACTTACATCATTCTTCGCTGTTTACTTGAGCTTCATTCTTTGAGCTGTCGTTTCCCTCGACTTCCATTCTGCAATTTCCATGACCACTTGACCTCCGCTTGCAACTCCCATCGCGCTGGCCAGTAAATTAAAATCCAAGGTGCGTCAGCACCACTTTACAAATGGCAGTCTTATTTACAAGAATGAGCAACACGATATTTAAAGCAAAACAGAACAATCCAGAACTCGGAAGTCCAACCAGATTCGTGCCTTATTGGCCGGTTAGGGTGCCAAGATGTCGGTCAGTCTGATTGATCCATTGGCTTCAGTTATGTCGGACTGCTCCCAAATGTTCCATCAGCTGAGAAGTTAGGCCCCGTGAGGTGGAGAGGTTTACTGGTTATTGCTTGATCGGCCCAGTTTCGTACGCCCCAAACTAATTGGGAACTTTGCTTCATGGAGGTTTTCGCGATAACCTGATACAAAATGTTTCACTTTTGACTGGATAATGCCACGAGGTGGCAACCAAAACTAGGACACAGAAGTGTGATTAGTGGCGCCCGTGATTCACACATTTGTTCTTTATAACCGAATTGATAATAGCTGGCTTCCTGCATTTTTTATCCTCTTGAAAATTTCATTTCTGATTGGGTTTCATGCTGAGAGGTAGCAACCACAATCGCCGTACCCACTGCATAGTTAATGGATGTCCAAACTAGACAGAACCTACTCCAAGGCTTTCTCACGGTAACATTTGTGATAGATCCGTTAAAATGGAAATATCACTCTACTATTTTCCAGTTTATTTCGTAATCACGTTCATTGTATTCGTAAGTAAGTCTTAAGTATTTGGATACGCCAACTCATTGACTGTTTAAGATATTCTGGTTGATTTGAAGCCTCACGCGTCAACAACCTTCACCCCTTTCGCAACGGTGGCCGCACCACACACTCGTCGTCTGCACATCACTCCATTATGTGCGGACACAATCACGCACGTGGACTCGATCTTGTCGTGACCGGAGCTAAGATCTTCGTTCCGTTCAATGGTTCGTGATTCACCAAGGAGTCCTTTTTCTGATCCCTAAGTTGAACCGATTTTCAAGGCCAAATGTTTTCTTACGACGGTCACTTTTTGAATTCCCTATGGGTCGTCGCGCTTGGTAACGAGTTTCAAGCATTTTCGAACGCAGTCAGTAATCGTGTAAAAAGTCTGTTTCGGAAGGTACATGGGCACTCAAAAAAACATCATGCTGGTTGGAGAGCTGCTGTAAGCCATCATACTGTTTCTAAAATACCGATACCGTCAATATTATCTTCAAATGTTCGTCCCCTTGTGGGGAAACTTGATGAAGTATCACATATCACCTTCGAAAATGAATCAAAACACGTCGCTGCAATAATCCTCCAGGAAAGTTGGTTGTACAAAGAAACTGATGGTGAGTTCGTCCATGGTGATGGGTCTGAAGATTTCAGGGGAAGTCGGCCTACGAACCCAAAAAACCGAGGAGGTGGGTTGATCACGTTTATCCGTCGCAAGTAGTGCAATTCTTCTCCCCTCTGATTTTGGTTCAACACGATGAAGATCAGTCGTACTGCAGTTCGTTGTAAACCATCTTTTCTGTGTTCCGCACCAGATGCTTCACTGATGATATCACTCAGTTAATTGACAGCTTTTCCGACTATTTCATTGCAAGTCTTGATCAGTCCTTGTGGATAATTGAATGAACCCAACCCCGTTACAACTGGGTCTGTCCTCCGAGTTCTACAAGTCGAGTGCTATAAGTCTGGTGGCCCCGATTTGCTATGACCAGTGTTAAAAAAAGCTTGCTTTTTCGAAATCACATCCCCTTTGACTAATCTGTTTAATCGTTATATCGATAATGAAGTGACTCCCGATTGTTGTAGCTCTAAACACATCACACAAGCACTCAAGAAAGGATCTAACAAATATCGTTCGACAGACTGCATATCTGCTTTGCTGAAACCATTTGAGGGTGTACATCATCACCATCACCATCGTACAGCGGTAAACACTGGAGCAAACCCCACTGACCACTGCCTTTCTCACCATCTTGCACGTTGCATTAGAAAGTATGAATATACAAGATGGATAGGGACTGGACCTACACGGGTGGGAAAAAGAAAGATTGCTCTAGTAGCCAACATACGGAATACACAGTCTAACTGTACAAACGCACATCGATCAGTCATTCTGATTCGATAGAAAGTGAATCACGATCTCCACTGTTGGCGGTTCGCTGCCATATCCTTCAGTGTCTCCAGCCAGTTGATTGATGGATCTTTCGAACCCCAAACACGAGGACGTGAAGCACCTACTTTTCCTAAGTTTGATGTACATTTTCTCATTCCTCGCTGCCAAGTCATCTGTTGACCTCCACGAGGTTTTTTCCACGGAAAACAGGACACGGTACGATAGACGTGTTTGCCATACGTAACACGTGCCTCAACCAACGAAGTCTACTAAGCTGGATATGCTGTGACAGAACGTTCTCTCAATTATTACCCAATACTCGCTTTCTGACCTCAGCATTGCTCACTTGGCTATTCCACCCAATCTTAGGGATACTACGTAAACATCGGAGGTCAAAAACCTCAAGACGACGAATATCTTCAGCACGCAGACTCCAAGTCTCGCAACCATACAAAAAAACCTGAACACACTGCGGCACAGTATACACAACCTTTCAACTTCAATGAAATATCAGGTCGTCGCCACAAGTGCGTCAGTCCAGCGTACGCCGCTCGAGCCTTGGATATCCGCGTGATCACCTCTACTGTTGTGCTCTCGTCCGTCGTCACGCTGCTGCTGAGGTAGGTGAAGTGGTCGACAACTGCTAGCACCTCCCCATCGAGCATCAAGCTCGGAATCGTTAACTTCCAGTCTTATAACATCACCTTACACTTTGAAGGTGTAAAGCGCATGCCGAATGGAGCTACAGCTCTCGCGAGATTATCTAGTGCACGTTGAGCATGTTCCGTGGATTCGAACAAGTAGACAATGTCGCCCGCGTAATCTACGTCACATAGCTTTCCACTATTTCCTAGTTCAACGCCTACATCCTGAAGATTTTAAAACTCACTCTCCATTTTTCGTCCATGACGAAGTTGAACAGGAATGGAGACATGGGACATCCCTGTCGAACACCACTGGTCGTTTTGAACCGACCGGATAGTTCACCGTAAACTCTAACGCGGCCAGAAGTATGAGAATACAATGATCTCAGTAGGTTCACGAACTTCTGGGGCATACCTTTTCGATGAAGAACATGTAAAAACGATGTTTGATCAACTGAATCGAAGGCGCCTTTCAGGTCTAAGAAGAGCATTATTGTCGGTCGGCGGTGCGTGTGACGCGTTTCAAGTAGTCGGCGAAGAGTAAATATCTGGTCGATGCATCTTCGACCTGGGCGGAATCCAGCCTGCTGTTCGCGGGTGTACCTCTCGCGAGCGGGTGTAAGACGGTTTAGCAAAATTGAGGCTAGTACTTTTGTGACTATCGGTATTAAGCTAATCCTACGATGGTTACTACAGTCATTGCGTATTTCCTTCTTGAAAACGGAAACAATCAATGACTCGTTCCGTATTAACGGAATACGCTCCTCGTTCCAAATGTCACGGAGCAAAACGGTAAGTGATTTTATCAACGCCTCATCACCCAGTTTGAAAAGAACTGGGGGAAGTTCGTCGGGACCTACCGCTCTCCTTCGCTTTAGTAATCGAATGCATGACTCCACTTCTACTTCCGATGGGGGCTCAAGTGATACCACTCAAGTAGTTGCAGTTGCTGACACAGGAGTAACTACACTGGCCTTCGGCAACCTAAACTGCTTCTAGAAGTATTCGGCCCAACGGTCAAGCCCTTGCTGTTTGCTATGGAGGAGGTCTCCATTTCTATCGCCTATCGTTTCACTGACCTGGGTGCACCGTTCACCGGTTTCACGAATACGTTTGAACAGTCTCTGACTGTTACCTGAAGTAGCTGCTACTTCCATTTCTTCGGCTACCTTCACCCACCAGTTTTCGCGATCATTCTTAAGGCTTTTTGTAACTTGCCTTTGTAGCTTTCTCTGCATCACACTTACCTCCTTACAGTTCGAGAGCTGACGCTTTTGCTCCATTATACTCAGCGACTCCTGCAAGATCCAGTGTTTTTGATGGACAACGGATCTAGGACCACAGGCAAAACCTGCTGCAACGTGCATCGCCTGTTTGATATGAGCCCAATGCTCATCTACATTACTGTTCGTCTTAGATCTTAGCTCATGTGTTAACTTCTGCTTAATCCGGGTGCGTACTCCCGGATCACACATACGTTGCACGGCTAACCGGGTTTGCGGTTTGCGACGATCACCATGGAGCTGGAGAGATAATCGCATTAAAACTAATGCATGGTCCGACTCTACGTACGTGGACCAGTAAGATCTGCAGTTCTGAACAGAACTGCCTCACCGGTAGCTTACGGCGATATGATCAATCGGGCTCAGGGTACCTGTAGAGTTAGAGCGCCATGTTTCTGTGCGACGCGAGCTGTGTCGGAAATTGGTGCTAGACAAGAACAATCGATTGTCTGCACAAAACTGGAGAAGTCTATCCCCGTTATCTGTACGCTGAGCGGGTGAAGCACAACGGCCACCTAAACAAGCTTCTGACACACTAAGTTTGTCAACTTGTGCATTGAAGTCACCAGTTAGCACTACAATGTCAGAACCTTTACTGATGCGAACGAGGGTGGTGAGTTCATTATAGAACTCATCTTTCTGTGCGTCTGAGCTGCAGTCGGTTGGGGCGTACGCCAAGATCACAAACAAATTGCGCTTAATACAATTATCCTTTCGAACGCCAACTGATCCCTGGAGTCTCACAGCACATAAACGACTGTTGAATGGGATCCAGTCTAAAAGGGCAGCCTCAGCCTTGTCAGTCAAGACTATTCCTACCCCACGTTGACCCACAGCTCAAGCTGCTTCGTCTCGTGAAGTGCGCAGAAAATACCTCGATGAGATACCAGGAGCAGTTAGTTGAATTACACTGCTCGAATCCTGGATACGCGTTTCAACTACACAGCAGACATCAATCTTCAATGAGGTCATTGTGAGGGCTAGGCAGGCCTGCATGAGTGTACGCACGTTGAAGGAGCCGAGATTCAGAGGCTGTCGAGGCTTGAAGAAATGTGAGTTACCAGACCGAGGATTATTCCCGACACTATTTGACAATGAGTCGTTGCGAGTATCGGGCGTGTTATCAGTGGGGGTGTTATGAGTGGATAGATGGGGAAAAGAGAGGTGGTTGGGGACAGAAGACAAAGATTGAATAAAAGAGAGGGAACTCTGAGCAGTAGCCCACTAATCACTACTCACCCCGCTCGATGTACTGGGCAGTGCGGTCCTGATTATTTTGCGCGACGACCGATGCAGTATGGAATTCTTTCTATTCGTGGATTTCATGGGAGATGTTTGACGGGTACTGCTAGGATGTCCAGCCAGAAAGCAGGAGAACGATTAGGGTCCTTATCCAAAGCCTTTAGTTCTAACAAGAACCTATCCGCAAGGCAACGGGATGGCTTGGTGGGAGCCCATTTGCTTGGATCAATTATTTTTCCACTGATTTTACCGATTGAGTTGCCAGCTCAAATCGACCCCCAACCTGGGGGACTAAGAGACTGGACTTTGTCTGGCCTCTACCCATTGACCTGTCAGGTATGATTGCATCTACGGCTTGAAGAAGCCATCCTGTAAAGCTCTTTGGGTCATAGAGGCGCGCAAGCCATCACACCACGTCAAGGTGCGGTCTCGTCGTGATGGTGTACTACTCCACCACATAAATCCTCAAGTTCATTTTTCTAACCCAGCAAAATTACCCCACAAATTCTCTCTGACAGTCCTTGATGCCGTTGGCTACATTGTAAATTCTGTTGCTTCTGCTGAATTTTTTACTACATGCGTGCCCATGAGTTCAGCGGAAGGAGTATAAACCTCATAGGCACAAAGGCCTATTGCACCAGTGGGGCACCATTGGGATAACTGCCAACCAGACCCTGAGACTTGAAGTGCAGAGCCGCATAAGGTCCCAATAGACGTTATACTAGCGAAAATCCACTTTGTCGATTGATAACAGCCAATCAGCGGTAAAGTACGAGCAACTCCTTCTAAAGAAGGTCCAGGAAAGTTACTGCACGGTAATTGTCACACAAGTAATCAGAAAAATGTAAAAAGTCAAAACGCCGAATATCGCCTGAGATGGTAATAAAGGGACTCTACTCCACAAGTAGTAACAGACTTCAGTTCGTTGGTATATATATTGGAAAGGCAATTTTGCGACGATGAAATTGGTAAGACAGCTTAGATCGATGTCGGGGTAGAACAGTGAATATGGACCAAACCTCATGATCATTGAAGAAAATCAACTGCGTTTTCAGGCGTTCAAAGTTGATCGGACAGGAAGAAAATTCTTCACTATTTCTCAACATTGAAGTAGGTAGATATTCTGAAAGGTTCATTCAGAGGAATGTGTACTCGAAAGCTACTCGGATTGATCAGACGTTTGCCTTTTAGCTGAGATTCAGTGTATACGTATGGGGCATTTTGAATGACACCGATCTTCATATCTACAGAACATACCATGAGTGTTTGATCTATCAATTATTATTGATGCCATTCCAGAGGATGTTTGGTTAAAATCCGGATAATATTACATAGATATTTAGTTATGGAACTACAAGTGTGGTGAGTGTATATACTACTTGGTAAGTAGTTGATTGCTGAAAGCGGGACTATCGTCATTCGTGGATTACCAACGCCGCTACGCCCAAGAAACCGAACGCAAGAAGGTGAACAACAACAGGCGAACCACACAGCTGTCTTCAAGTGAAGGGAACAGTGACTTTTCAAACAAGCATTTTTGTAACGTTTGTTTTGTTTTGTCGATGTCCGAACGAGCTGTTGGCAATAAACAACCTATTATCCAGGCATGCCTTGTGGGTTATAACACAAGTATTGGTGTTCTTGCTATTCAGGTCGCTCAAACTATATGCTGAAATGCAGAGGGAAGATAATTGAGCAGTTTGTCACGTGTACTGAAATTGAAACTGTGTGCCGGCTTGAAGAAAAAGCGCTGGAGAATGTCTAATACTAGCTATTCACCGGGAAGAAATTCAAATCTCAACTGGTTCAAACCCAAATATGTTACAAAACAACCGTCTGCTCTCAGTTTCGTTTCTCTTTAATCCAGAAATGATCAGCGCTGCTTTGGAACGAATATTGTCATATAGTTTTTATTCTGTAAACCTGTTGTACGAGACAATAAAAAGTTTTCATTCTCAGTTTATTCAACTAATAACCTCGCACTTCGGTGCCCTGGTTTCGGTTACTACCTTCCAGGATGGCCGAGTAAAGGGCGAAAAGAATAGAAGCATATTGATAAAGATCCAAAAGGTCATAGTATCAAGCGGAAATCGAGAGGATATGGAAGTAGTCCAAACGCAACTGCGCCATTGGCCGCGACACCCAGCCATATCGCCTAATGTCTCCAACCATTTGGTAGATGGGTCGTGTAGACCCCAACCTGGAAGTCTTACACGTCCTACTTGTCCAAGTCCACTGGTCGGGGATTTTCAAACCTTTTTGTCATGTCATGGACTGACGACCTTTATCTACCTTCCAGTCACCACCTACCTCATAGAACAGCGTACGTTGAGGAAGTCTATCGGTGGGCATGCGTATCACATGTCCCAACCACCTTAACCTATTTAGGTTCAGTGCTTTATCCAGAGACTAACCTCTGGTTCTCAACACTTTACGCCTAACCTCAACATTGCTGATACGGTATTCCCGCCATACTCGGTCAGTGTTACGGAGACATCGATGCTCGAACACCGACAGTCTCCACCTATCTTCTACCTTTAACGGCCATGTTTCTGAACCATATGAAGGAGCCGACCTAACCGCCGCACTGTACACTCTACCCTTAACAGACAACCGGATGTCACGCCGAAGCCACAGATGATGGAGGTTGGCAAAAGCCAAATGCGCCCTCTGTATACGTGATGAAACTTCATCCCATATCTGTCCACCTGGTGAAATGTAACAGCCCAGGTAACAAAACTTATCCACTTCAGCTAGGGTTTCCCCTGCCAAGAATAGGTTTGATGTTGATCCAACCCAGTCCTGCAGCAGCATTTTACACTTTGAAGGTGCAAAACACATCCCAAACATTGCTACACTGTTGTTAAGGCTATCTAAGAGAGCTTGGCATTTACCTGGATGTTCACTCGGAAGAGCAAAATTGTCCGTGTATTCCAAGTCATACAGTTCACTGCCTGAGCGAAGATCAATAGTACTATTCTCACACGAGGATAGGGCTATCTCAAGAATCGATTCCAACACGAAATTGAAGAGGAAGGCTGGAAGAGGGCGACCCTGACGAACACCATTTTCCGTGGCCAACTCGGGGGTAAGATCGCCGTAAGCGAGAGCTCGGCTTTGGTTGTGCGCATCTGAAAAGAGTAATAAACTTCCCTGGCACACCCTTCAATGAGAAGTAGCCCCAGCGAACTGTGCGGTCGACTGAGTCGAACGCCACTTTCAAATTAAGGAGGACAGAGATTGTGAGCCTAAAGAAGATGTGTCTGTGCTCTTAGTTTTGCCGAAGAGTGAAGATGTGGTCAATACAACCCCGACCGGGTCTGAAACCGGCTTGATTCTCACGCGTACACGTTTCGCGGGCACTGGATAGTTGGTGGAGAATAAGACCGATGAGCAGTTTAGACGCGATAATTACCAAGCTAATTCCTCTGTAGTTTTCAAAAGAGGAGCTGTCACGTTTCTGGTAAATCGGCACAATCACCAATGCACACGATTCCCTGGGAATCTGCTCACTATCTCAAATAATACGGAGGAGTTTTGTTAGCTCTGAAACCACAGCTTCGGCTCTATCCTTGAAAAAAGATGGAAACAACCCATCTGGTTCACCGGATTTGTACCTTTTCAAGTAACTTATCTCCCGCAAAATCTCCATCTCTGATGGAGGAGCGATATCCACCTGGATAGTTTCTCTGGCACATATATTTAGAAGGTCCACCGTTGAAGTGGCTTAACTGATTTGTCCCCTAAAGTGCTCCGCCCATCGCTCCGGACGACGTCCCTGAGAGTGAATCCGTGAGTCGTCGTTTCCTTATTTAACTCACTTACACCGGGTTTCCGTGGACCAGTGCCTCTAATCAGACGGAAGAGGTTGCGAGTATTGCCAACGGACTCAGCCTTTTTCCATTTCCCTACATTTCGCAACCCACCACTGCTCATGGTCATTTTTCAACCTTATAGTTAGTTGGCATCTCAGGGGTTTACACAATTCATTGAATGTGGCATCCGGAGCGACGGATTTGCGAACATCCAGCAGAGCAACTGATGTCGAAGATATCCATCATTTGTGAGACCGACTTGAACCAGAGTCCTGGGTGACATTCGAAGTGGCACACAAGGCTTCCCTGATCTGTTACCGGTGTTCATTTGGGTCCTGAACATAGATAACAGCGTAGACAGCTCCATCTGAAAATGGTATCGCTGGCTATCATCCATAACCCCAATGAATCTGGTGTGGCAAGTATTCGGACGAGGGCGGATTACTATCTACCACCACGGTAACCGCTGTTGACGGGGGTTCGAACTTCGGACCCTCGAGTTGGTAGTCGAACGATCTAAACCACTCGACCAACACGATGGTCGTACTCTAGGGCTAATTATTCCTGACTGTGGGAATGTACTTGGTTCTCTTGATCGTGGTGTTCTTTTGAATATTCTACATGATGATGGGGTTGACGGCCAAACTTTGGACACCCTTCCTAATTATCTTTCTAATCACACGGTTTACTTCTTGTGGTGACGGACAATTTTCTTCTCTTCCAGTTAACCGAGGTGTTACTGAGGGTGCCATTCGGTCCCCATTCCTTTTCTACATTTACATTAGTAAACTCCCCATTTCAGCTAGTTTCATTGGCTGAAAATATGCCGATGATGATGTACTTGGGTGTCCCTATAACGGAAATCAAGGTTTTGAATTTTCTTCCAAACACTTTGAATGAACTTTGCTACTAGTCTACTCCCCATTCTTTTTCTCTTAACATTAGATAGCGCAATCGTGACTGGCGGTTCATCCAGAGAGCATTGGATATTTCACGCATGGATTCGATCGCCAAGTCTTATACATGAGAATAAATCAGTAAGGTTTTGGTGAAAATTTAAATTACTCACGTTACTGCAGATAAACTGAGGCTGTAATCTCAAACAACGAAGTTCGTGTGACCTATGCCCACCTGAAATACGTGTGAGACGTTGATGAGCACAGTGGAGACGGTAAAAAGCAAAAAAGAGCATTTTTTTATCACTAATTGTCTATTTTACTATATTGTACTCTCTTTCTCTATTTTGTAATTGTCGTTGTTGCTTTGGAACCTTGTTTGATCTCACATTGATAGTAGGTAGCCTGTAAACGTGTGGACAAAACTTCCCCGGAAGCGCACGGCCGGTTTCGCGGTTCTTGCCGCTCATCAGGTATGCGTACTCGATACTCCTCTGCCCACTCGTTTTCATACTTGTACACTCCGATGTTATGTGTCCACTAGGATCTAACTTGAATCGCCTGGAGTGTGAATGGATGATCTTACTGTATATATATATATATATATATATATATATATATATATATATATATATATATATATATATATATATATATATATATAAGCAAGGTGCCAATGCAACAACAGCCACTACAAAGGTGGTGGGAGTACAACAGAGTATGAGGGGCAATTGTGAATGGCTACAGAATGGAAATCCATTCTCTCTTTAACAATAAAATCCTGGTTCGTTCATCTGCAATGATACGAAAGTGTTCTTTTTTAGCATACAGAACATATGCTTTTTATCATTTCCCCGCTACAGATTGAAATTCTTTGCTGACTGGCTTACTTACGATGCTCCGCCTGTGTTCTGGCTTTCCGGATTTTATTTCACTCAATCATTCCTCACGGGAGTATTACAAAACTATGCGCGCAAGTACACAATCCCAATCGACACGCTGGGATTCACTTTCACTGTTACTAATCAGTATTTCAACCATCCCAGTATGCTGGAGAACGCACCGGCTGTGCCTGAGTATCCGGCTGTTTCACTCGCTGCTCGGCGAGCCTCAGTCACCTCGGCCGGTGTGATGCAACAGATCAAACCACGACCGGAGGAACAGTTTCAAGATTTTACTAAACCGGACGATGGAGCTTACGTATCTGGACTGTTTTTGGAAGGTGCAAGATGGGATCCGGTTGAAGATCGATTGGCCGAGTCGAAACCGAAAATCCTGTTCGATACGATCCCCGTGGTACGTGATCTACTTTCCTGGCAGGTTCCTCACTATTGGCGTGTCTTGTTAAGGAATAAAATGAGTCATGCAGAATGATACACAAACCTCCAATTATGTGGGGTTCGTTTATTCGACTATCTGGCTCTGCGTCTCATTGTAGCCACGATAGACGGAAAAAGGTTTTTCGTGGGTGCTTCGGTCTCGTTCCCGGACCGGGTTAATGGTCCACTGCTTTGTGAGTCACACTGGATGCATTGCAGCAGTTAAGTCAGTCCTCCGATATGACACGGAAATATGGCTGTTGCGAGCAAAAGACACGCGAAGATTGTCAGTGTTTGAGCATCAGTGTCTTCGCAGTACTGCTCGAATATGGTGGGAACACTGTGTCAGCAATGCTGCTTAGGGCATTGAGAACCACGGGTCATTCACTGGAACAAACACCGAATATAAACAGGTTAAGATGACTGAGACGTGTGTGAAACATGCCCCACATAATATACTCCATTCTCCAAGAAGGTTAAATTTCGAGGTGACCAGTCTGTGATATAGAGAAAAGGTATGAAAAACATGATCAGTGGACCTATCCGAGTCGGTCGAGTTAGGATTCCTGGTTGAGGTCAACGAGATTCGCCGGAATGGTTGGAGGCATTAAGTAACATGGTTATGTGCCGCGTTTGGTGGCATAGTTAAGCTCGAAACTTTATCTGTCCATATTATTTTCAGCTTTGTTTCGTTTCCGTTTGCTCGGTCTTCATGCTTCTATACGTTTTACTCTCGAATAATCGACGCCTTGAGGTGCGTGGTTGAAAGAAATTAACTAAAAATTGTTAGTGAACATGGTTTTACTGTGTTGTCAGTATCAATCTTTGAAGTATATATGTTACATCGGCTTGAACTGAAGCATGGCGCCAAACAGGAACAGCAATTAAAAAATAGGAGAAGGGGAGTACAGCACAATAAATAAAACAGTAAAAAAATAAAGTTCTGCATTTTTTCTTTTTACTAGCCATACTCTATTTGATGTTTTTCGGTCATTTGGTTTGTCGGGACGACAGTTTTTGTGATTTCGGGACACGTCCAAATACCACCGGGAATACTACTACGGATAATGTTATGAACAATGTCGGGCTCTTTTACAAATGACAGAAACATTATTCATTTCGAATAATAACATGCGTTTTTGCTGTCATACTACTTTTTTATCTAGTAGCTAGTTTGCGATCGCAAAATTAAATCCAAGCAGTAATAAATAGTTTACCAACTTCGAGTACCTTTTTCTGATGCTCGGGGCTTAGGTTGCAGAACTTCACGAATAGTTCGTAATGGGGTATGGTATCATCAGTTAGCCAAGGGTTAAGGACACTAGCAGTGGTAGCACCGTTCACTATTTACGTCTTGTGATTAGCCAATAATCTCGTTGCAAGACAAATTCTCGACCAAAACCCTCGATCCGTAAGCACACTGTCTCTGTACAATCAGAAAATTCATTAGCGTAAGTTAAAGGGCTACATCCGAGACGAACGCATGCGTTTCCTAAATTAGTGAATTGTGCCGTTGCAACTCGCGCATCACTGCGATAACGATCGTTGATACCCTTAGTTCGATACCGCTTATACAAGTAAAACGTCTTTGCTTGATCAAAGTTGCTCAGTTTGGGTGCGAGCTCAAAATAAAGAGTATTCGTGAACATATCTTTCACGCAGATAAACTTAAGCCACACATAATGCGACCGCAATCTTCTGCACAATCGATGAAACCGCCGTCTAGCTCTGCGTCGTCCGTACACTCTCCTTCGGCGACCCAATGAGAACCCTCTCACATAACCTCGTATACTCCTCAGAGCCATGTCTTCTTGTATACTCTATCCAATCTATCAATTGAAAACAAGACTGTACTTCAAATGGCCTTCCTTTATTCAATGAAACACTCATATAATGCCTTTCCCAACGGCCTGGAGCCTTGTCTACTAAATGGGAGAGATCGCCTAGCACGCCAACCACGTTGCAACTCAACTGAACCAAAAAAAGCCCAACCTTATATACAAGCATAGGTGCCCAAGCCACAGGCAATTTCTGCAATACTATGTGAAATTATCGTGGCTAGGTTTAGGGTTAGAATTAGGAAGACCCTTAACCTAAAACCAAACTATAACCCAATCCCTTCTGGTCCTAACAATGTTTTCGCTACGTTAGTCCCGTAGAACAAAGGCAACTCTGTATCAAAAGTCAAATGAAATTGACACACGTGCAAAGCAAACCACGCAAGTGTGGATACACGAGCCACTTCAAATTCAAAATTCAATAAAAATAAAGACGTGCCGTATAATAAAAGCTCGTGCATCGCAAAACGTCAAATGGGTCGTTACGCTCCGAGAGCACGCAACTTCATTGTCACTGTGACCAACACCATTCAGACACCGGATAAACTGGTACGGGTTTTCGATGATGTCAACTTACAGTATACATTTCAACGAGAACAAGGAGAATCCGTCAGTGAACAATGCCAAATCTTCATTCATTGTCGAAAAGCAGAAAGATCGCTAACATCAGTACCATCCCACCAGGAAGATATATCGAATTTTCAAGAAGTCCAGCAGTAGCCAGACGATATTGCGAGCAAAGTGATACAAGAATTGAAGGCCCGTGGACTAATCTCACAGAAGAAAAGAAAAAGACAAGGATGCAGGAGGTCCTTGAAAAGTACAAGTGAAGCGTGCCGCTGGACAAACTCGCAGAGCAATATGTGGCACTGTTCGCGGAAACTCCTGTAGTATACTGTGGACCATCGACCTGTGCTGCCACATGAGGCTTTTGGAACTGAAGCTTTTCATGCCTCCGTTGTACTGTAGCAACAGTAAGCAACTGTAAGAGAAAATCAATCAACCATTTGCCTGCTTAGTCATCCACGATTACGGTTTCTTGTTGCTGGTATATGTCCCACCATTCAGTGGAGTTTTTCTAGTAGAGAGACTCAGATTTCGCCTTGTTTTTGGTTGTGGTGCGTTTTCCCACATTGGTTGGTCTCCATATCCGCCAAACCTCCGTTGAAGTTTGAATTTGAAGTGGCCCGTGTACCCACACGTGCGTGGTTTACTTTGCACGTGTGTCAATTTCATTTGACTTTTGATACAGAGTTGCCTTTGTTCTACGGGACTAACGTAGCGAAAACATTGTTAGGACCAGAAGGGATTGGGTTATAGTTTCATTTTGAGTTTAAGATAAAAAGAATAGGGGCAAAAGGTGAGAAAGAACCTAAACCAAAGTAATAAACAGGAACCATGAAAAAGGGAAATAGACCGAATGCAACTACGCCGCTGGCCGCGACACCTAGCCATTCCACTCTGTTTCAAACCCCCTGGCAGGCGGGTCTCATGAACCCCAACCTGGAAGTCTAACTCATTCTACTTGGCCATGTTCACCGGTCAAGGTTTTCATACCTTCCTGTCATGTCATTGACTGACCACCTCGACCTACCTTCCAACCACTACTTACTTCGGGAAACGGTGTTCGCCCAGGATGCCTATTGGTGGGCATGCATAACATATGTCCCAACCACCTTGACTTATTTAGATTCAGTACTTGATCCGGAGACTGACCGCTGGTTCCGAGAACCCCACTTATAAATTACTACAACAATCGTTATGAGCTCTCAGATATTCCTAAGTTCACTGTACTTAGAATCTGCGTGTATTTTTCTATGGAATAAATCGCACAATAAAATAATTTTCTCTTTCTTTTCCAGATATGGTTGAAACCACATAAATTAACAGAAATCGATATAACCGGGACCTATACATGCCCGGTGTACAAGACATCCGCAAGGCGTGGTGTACTGTCCACAACTGGACATTCCACAAATTTTGTTCAGTACATCCAGTTGAAAACTGCACAACCAGAACAGCATTGGATCAACCGTGGTGTGGCTGCGTTGTGCCAACTAGATGACTAGTTCACTGAAAGAGATGCGCACAGACTGCGGAAGCATGTGGGCACGGGATCGATGCATACTTCAAGGTCACAGAAAACATTTTATTGATTGGCTCAACCAAGCTTCCTATCGGTTATTCAGATTGGATTGCTTTGAGCGTAGTCGCTCTCATTTCGGTCAACGCGATTCTCAGTCAACTCTTATTCCCTCTGATATAGAGTTCGGGTACAACCAATTCTGTACCGGATCCCTTTCCTACCAATTGCTTTTGGCGAGAGTATTGTACCTATTTAACTATGACAAAGTAAGAACAAGATCCAGCTGAATACATGATTTTAAAATGAAGCGTAACCGTGGTTACAAGGGGACTTGTGAGTTTTAGAAAGACATTTTAGAAACCAACCGAGAGTTTAAAAAACGCAGAACAATTCGTGGCATTTACAAACGTTACATTCCCCTCTTGTTTGCAATGAACTAAGCAGCTCAGTTCATGCTACGATTAACCTCGTTTTCACGGCTCTAGTTTTGGTTACTATTCGGAATATCTTTGAATCGGAATTGAAATAAATCGAAGAAAAAAAGTATACCAATAATTGAAATTTATCTTGTCGAAGAGGGAATTAAAATGCGAATATGCCACTGAATGAGACATTTAGCTTTACAACGTAGTGTCTCCTTTCGTTCCGTTGGTTGAGGGGGAATCTGTCTGCAAGGCTGCTCCTTATGTGTCCCAGCCACTTGGTCGTATTTAAACTCTACGCTTGGTCTAGAAACTGACTTCTGGTCCGTAATGCCCTGGGGTTAAACTAGCCCTTTGTGAAATGGTTTTCTCGCCGTATAAGCGTTTTTTATGACATGTATATGTAGCCGTACGACGGACTTAGAGTGGGCGTACGTCTTACGTACGAAGGTCCGCTGCACAATCAGGGATAGACGAAAACCATAGTATTACGATATGGGGTAGAGATCCACAGAAGGTTCGAGTAGTTCAGGTGTGGCAACTAGTCAGGAAAAATCCACAGGTGGCTGAAATCGGTAAAAATCAAAAACGCTTTCTTTTTCGCTTGCTGGCACTGGAGATTCGGTCTGAGGTTAGCGCTTACGGTCGCGCCTTTAGCTTATCACCTACACCGGCAGTAAGACGACAAAGCAAGACAGTCATCAAGGGCCGAACGGACGCATTACTTAAATAATGAAAATCCCCAGGTAGAAGTAAAAAAGAACAAATTATTGACAGTTACATGCGCGGCCAGTGAATTCCAAGTGAACATGAAAAGCTTCGAATAGTGCTACACCATTCCTTACAGGATAGCTCCTTCTGGGTATAGCAGATAGTTTGTCTCCTGTTCCGTCCTTAGTCAGCTGTGTGCTTAGAAACCTTGCTTGAATTAACCAACCAGTTTGTTTAAGGAGATTTAATCATGAGAAAATCAATTCAGATGCGAGCGTGCGTGAGTGAGCGAGCCCCTCTGGGCGTACGTTGACGTGGCATCGCGGATGAGCGTTCGTTAAACAGAGGATTATGGGTACAGAAACGGGCCTGATGAGATGTCACACCTCAAAGAGTGATAATCAGTCAAGGACACCCGTATGGGTAAGCATTTTGCTCTGGATCAGCAGCTAAGTCGAAAGATCGTCGTGATGACCGTTTGATCAACGCTGACCGTTCATGAGTTGCGCATTGAATCATGATAACCGTGATTCAGTTCGTGCTCATTTATCCTACTGTTGTGACACTAATTCATGTGGCATTGACTTTCGTTCGTGATTTATTCCAAACACATTCGCCTTGCGCTCGCACACACAATGTCTGTCTGTATCACGCTCTGCTTTGTTCTTCTCTACCAGCTACACGAAGTTAGCTCCATGTGTGACTAATATCGATTAATTGCTTTTGTCCGATTGACATGCTTACGCTTGCGCTTGCAGAACGTTGAGCCTGAATACAAGTTGTTCCGTGCATATGTACATTCGTTCTGTTTACTGAATTTTGGACACAACATTTGGCGTCGCGGTTAAGAACCTGCTAAATGTCGGATCTTCTGCATTCACTTACTCCGTTCTGGAACGATGCTGCTAAAAAGCCATCTGCAGAACTGTGGAACTAATGGAAAAGAACATTTTTGGACTCCATTTCTGTCCTTCCGGTATTGAACCCCAATGTCAAAATGACTGACGACGTCAATGTAAAACTACTACGTTTGCACGTTGGCACTGAAGGCCAGCGCCTATTCGATGCACTGAACCTTAAAAACAAAACTCTTGACGATGCTCTTGGTGCCCTGGATAAATATTTCGATTTCCGTATGAACACATACGTGGCCCGCTACAAATTTTCACAACTACACCAGGCATCAGGAGAGTCCGCCGAGGATTTTATTACACGGATTACATGTGCCGTGCGTCCTTGTGCCTACAATACCATTCCCAGCAAGAAATTGGAGGAAGTATTGCAAATCCAGCAACTGATTGCTGGTACATCGGAATCTCGCGTTCGTGAGGCCTTGCTGGTGGAAGATGCCAGCACATTAACTTGGACCCGTGCGTGTGACATTGTTAAAGCAAAAATCGCATTTGCGGCAAGTTGGGTCATTTTGCTAAGGTCTGTAGTTCAGGCATTGTTTCCGAGGTTGATGACTCATCGAATAATTCAGAGGATGTCATTCCCAGCGATGACTGCATATGCACGGTTAGTTCACATTCGTTTATACATTTTTCTTCCTCTGCCGAGCCTTGATTTCCTTCTGCAGATATTCACACAGTGTATTTTGTTGTGTCGCATAGAATCATTCCTTTGCTCATGGAATTTGATTCTGCCTCACCCAACATTATTATCCCTCATGCTTTCTACACGAAACACTTCAAACATTTACCACTTCAACAGTCATCATACAGACTTGGCAGTTATTCTAGTAATCCCGTTCCCATCCCAGGATTCGTTTTCCTTCGTCTCTTTTTAAAAGACACTACAAGGGTATGTTGCGGTGTACGTTTATATTATCAATAACAAACCCTTTTCTGGTAGAAACGCTATGGTAGACCTGAAAGTATCTCCGTGCATAGATGGGATGAGCATTTCTGCCATACAAACCGAGGACTTGCGGTCTTTATTTCCGAAATTATTCCAAGAGAATATCGGTAAGATTCCTAGAGTGAAACACCGCATTGTCTTGCAACACGGAGCTGTTCCTTTCGTTATTTCTCAGCTGCGGCCAGTTCCCCTTGCCAAACGGGAAGCCGTTTCCAAGGCCCTTCTTAATATGGTGCATGATGGTTTGGTTGAACCCTGTGTATGTTCTGAATGGGTACATCCTCTTGTTGCTGTGTTGAAGAAGGATGATGACATCAGAGTATGCACTGATCTTAGGATGCTGAACAAGCAGATCATTATTGAAAAGTTTCCTGTTCCCACTGCTGAAGAATTACTAGTTAAACTTTCTGGCGCTAAAGTGTTTTTGAAGCTGGACTTGCGTAGTGTATATTTTTACATGGCCCTCACCGATGATTCCAAGCCACTGGCAGCCTTTCTAACACAGGACCGCCTGTACCAATACAGTGCTTTCATTGGGTCCAAGCAGCGTCCCTGCTGCCTGGAAAAAGTTTATCACATAAGCTTTAGCTGACTAGCGAGATGCATTGCCTACATAGACGATATTTGCGTTCTTGGCTCCTCATCCGGGGATCACCATGACAATTCGTCTGCTCTACTTAGGCGACTGAATGATTTAGATTTAAGTTTGTAAGCGGCAAAGCGTTTATCTGCGGTACCTGAAATCGAGTTCCTGAGTTATGTAATATCACTCAATGTGGTCCGCCCGAAAGCTGACAACGTTCAAGCGATATTGAACTGTCCAATACCACAAACATTTTCTGGGTTTATGTTCCTACTATCTTCGTCATCTTAAGAATTTCTCAACAATTTCGGAACTCCTCAGGAGGCTTACGAAATTAAATGAAGAGTTTTTAGGGAGTCCGGAGCAACTAGATGCCAACGATAACGCTTTTCGAAGAGCACCTGGAAACAGTTGTATCAACTGACGCTTCAGACGTCAGATTGGGGGTTGTATTACCCCAGATTTACAATGGTCACGAGAGGGTAGTTGCGTTTGCGTCATGATCTTTGTCCGCAACTGAAAGGAAGTATTCCAAAGGCGAGAAAGAAGCTCTAGCTTGTGTGTGGGCTGTCGAAAAATGGCATTTGTACTTGTTTGGGCGCTCATTTACGTTGCGCATGGATCATTCAGCGCTCACTAGTCTCCTGAGTCGTGGCTACAAAGGTCACAGGCCACTTCAAACTAGTCGTTGGTGCACTTGCCTTCTCAACTATGACTTCGAAATACAGTTCACTCCGGGGTCCCGAAATCAAATGGCTGGTGCACTCTCACGACTTCCATTGAGCGCGTCCAATGAAAATGAGGATATCGAAGAGACCAACATTATATCCGCTTTAGAAAGCCGCCTATGTAGTACAATGAACAGAAGCTTATTGAAAGAAACATTCGGAAACAGATCCAACACTGACTCAAATAATCCGATTCTTAGGGTCTTCATGGCCAGAAAGACGATCAATTTTCCCAAACTTTCTTCCTTATTTCACTCTCCGCGATGAACTGTCCATCGTTGACAACTGTGTGCTACGCGGAGACCGATACGTTGTTCCTCACAGTTTGATCTCAACCGTCATCCGGTGCACCCGTGAGGGGCATCCGGGGATTGTCCGTACCAAAGCGCGAGTTCGAGAGTTTTATTGATGGCCTGAACTAAACACCTCGATTGCATCTGCCGTTAGAGATTGTTCGGCATGTCAGCATTCCGATAAAACTGCCAAACCGATTTCTGTATCAGTACAGCCGATTGTATATCCCATGCGTCCATGGGCCAACGTGGCTATTGACATCATGAGTCCGTTCCAGAAAGCTCCATTGGGTAAACAAAATATTCTCGTTGCCACTTGTTTCTACAGTAAGTGGCCCGAAGCTCTACACTGTGGGGAGGTGACGTCTACCGTCGTCAGAGGAAATTGCTACAGATAACGGTCATCAATTTTGAAGCAAGGAATTTGACGAATTCCTTCGTATGAATGACATCAAACATTCAAGGACAGTTCTATATAACCCAGCAGCGAATGACATGGTCGAGCGCTTGAACTGAACACTGAAGGAGACTATACAAACTGTGCAAAAGGAGGGTACCTCGTGGGACGACGCACTACTCATTGCCTTAAGCACCTACCGAACTGTTCCTCATTGAACAACGCAAAATCTCCAGCGGAGCTGATGCTAGGTGGACAGATCCGCACAAAACTGAATGCGGTGATTCCAACTGCGAATACAAATAAATCAGATGAGATTCAAAGAAGGTCAAATTATCAGGCTTCATAGTACAGAACCGTGAAACTCCTTAAGGTTGGCCAATATGTAAGAGTTTTCCGACAGTTTAGAGGGAAGGGTGAGCGCCGACTAACAGCTCCCACGAAGATCGAGGGTGCATACACACCAGGAACTTACAAATTGTCAGATGGATCAGTGGTAAATGCGAGACGACTCTATAAGTCCCTAACGAAAGATCGGCCTCCAAAATCTCTCCCGTCTCGAGACAGAGAGGGCAACACCGACGTGAACTTTTCGGGAAGCGCAGTTAGATCAGGAAGAGTGCGGTTTCCAGTCGATAGGTACTAGTCTGGTGTTTAGAATTACAAGAAATAACCCACATCCTGCACATATTACATTTTTTACAGACCTCACATTCATAACTTGAACCGAATTTATGACCTGTCGTCTGTTTTCATTTGTTCCACCTCTTTTTAGAAAAAGGGGGCTTTGTTTCTCATCATACAATCACTCATTCCGTAACTGCAATTGTTTATCATTCCTGTCTAAGCCTGTGTTTGCACGTTCTCTCGTTTCACATATTGTGTACACGTGCTGAATGTTTTTCTTTGGAAAGGCGGGACGATGTTATGACGCTAATTCATTTGGCATTGACTTTCGTTCGTGATTTATTCCAAACACATTCGCCTTGCACTCGCACACACAATGCCTGTCTGTATCACGCTCTGCTTCGTTCTTCTCTACCAGTTACACGAAGTTAGCTCCATGTGTGACTAATATCGATTAACTGCTTTTGTCCGATTGACATGCTCACGGTTGCGCTTGCAGAACGTTGAGCCTGAATACAAGTTGTTCCGTGCATATGTACATTCGTTCTGTTTACTGAATTTTGGAAACAACACCTACCAGCACCGTTGAAATGTTTTCGTAATCAAACAGGTGCAAACATATTACTAAAGCTGACTGTTTGTATCGGCAAACGTCTCTTCCAAAGTAGAAAGCCAGATCTAAGTAGATGGAAGTAGTGAAGGTGGTGATATTCAAGCCCACTCTGTACGCTACTAGTTCTGTATTTTTCCACAGTTTACTGTGCGATAATGACAATGAACTCGTGTACCAGTTTGATTCAGTGAACGTAAATTGCACGGATGCTAATTATGTCAATTCAGTCGGACATGATTGCTTTGTAGTCAACGTGATCAGTGCTTTTAACATCCTAGAACAGGACCATGATTATATTTGTACTACAGAGGCATTCGCATAACCAGTAATCAAACGTTGCTTTCGTATTACCCTGTTTATCATGACGCTTTTGTTCAGCTAACATTTAATCAATAATTCAATATCGCCAAGCTTGTTGTGTTTTAATTGGTTCTCAACTGGCCAATCACGTTCGTTTATGTATCGTACTAGAGTCACGTGTCAGGCGACATGGCAGCGTGTTCACTCTTCCGTTGTTGTTCTCACTTGCGAGTTATCGGCTTTGACGGTTTAGTGACGAAGATGGTGGAACAGAACAGTCTGATCCAGTTAATTCAGCAGCAACAGGAGCAACTCCATCTACAGTAGCAGGCAATACTAGAACAGGAACAGAAACAAACAAAGCTGTTTCAGTTGATGATTGAAAAAATCATGTCACTGTCGTTGAGCGGTTCCCAGACCAAAGCGAAACCAGAACAGGGATTCGAGAAATCATTGGCCACTTCAATCCAGGAATTCAGTTATGGTGCAAACCATGGGATAACATTTGCATCCTGGTAAAAAAGATGAGAGCATCTATTTCTTGTGAATGGTGCAACTCTGGACGAAGCAGCCAAAGTCCGTCTTCTGATGCCGAAATTGGGCACACCGGAACACACCCAGTATCGCAACTACATTTTACCGAAACACTCACGAGATCTCACTGTAAACGGGAGTTTCACATCTCACAACTATCTTCGGCGAGCAAACATCATTATCAGAAAAACTGATGAGGATATCGTTACATATGCAGGCAGAGTAAATCGCGAGTGCGAGAGATTTCAGTTGAAACAGTTGATTGATGATCGATTTAAATCACTGATATTTGTCTGAGGCCTAACGTCTCAATGACAGTGACATCAGAATCCGTTTGCTTGCTCGATTGGACTCAGTGGACTCGTTTACCTTGCAAGATTTCACCGATGAATATCTCAGACTATTAAACCTAAAGACTCACAAATGCTCCAAGCATCAGTGGCTAATGCAGACATTTTGAATGCGGATAAAATTTCCAAATCAAACTTTTCACCTCGAAAAGTCAAATAAAGCCAGAATTTCAACGGCCACCTTCCTCTTGCTGGTTCTGTGGTGTGTGGCATTATGAACGGTTTTGTCAGTTCCGGTGCCAAAAGTGCGAACTTTGGAGCAATCTAACCTTGTGTTTACTACGTTCGACAAATCAATACGTCAGTGGAGAAAATACATCCCCCTTTGGGTAAATGCTTCCTCTGTGACCCTGCAGATCGACACCGTCTCGGACATTACCATCATTTCGAAACCTACCTGGCGAAGTATTGGCAGCTCTACACTTGAACCCACGACTAGTGTAGCTCGCAATGCCTCAGGACAATCCATTTAATTTTATGGTGAACTTTTATGTAAGTTTTCATTTCATGATTTCCATGGCACTGGTATTTGTTACGTTGAGTCTTAAAATGACCTGAACCTATTAGGAATTGACTGGATAGAACAACTGCATCTTTAGGATATCCCTATTAGTTCAGCTTGTAATTCAGCTATCCTATCTTTACCGCATTTTCACCCACCGTTGATGTCGCAACCGTCGGTTTCAACTCACAGAAAGATATTGTGTCAGTATTGGAAACAGAGTACTCAGACATTTTCGAATCCGGTTTAGGCCATTGCACAAAAGCAAAAGCAAGTTTGTTCATCCTTCCAGGGAGCACACCCATTTCTCGTCCCAAAAGACCTGTCCTCTATGCAGCCATCCCACAAATCGACGCCGAGTTAGATCATTTGGGACAGTTAAATGTAATGAGGAAAGTCACCTATTCGTCTCGGACGGCCCAAATAGTAGCCGTTAGGAAGGCCAGTGGCGCTGTGCGGATTTGTGGCGATTTCTCAACCGGTTTAAACAACGCCTTCCAGATGCATCAGTACCCACTCTCGGTCCCCGAAGGTCTTTTTGCCAAACTAAATGGAGGACGTGTTTTCCAAACTAGACGTCTCAGATACTTACCTACAAGTAGAAGTGGAAGACTCCTGCAAAGAACTATTGACAATTTACACTCACAGAGGGTTGTGCCAGTATAATCGCCTTCCTTTTGGGGTTAAATGCGCACCAGCAATTTTCCAACAAATAATGGACACAACGCCGAGTGGTCTGTCCTACGCCATGGCGATATGATTGTTGTGAGTACTTTCGTAGACGAACATAGAGTACATTTGGACGAGGTTTTCGGACGCATTCAACCATACGGTTTTAGTCTCCAAATGCAAAAATGTGTTTCCGCCACCGCGTATCGGTTACTTTGGGGCTACAATAGATGAGAACGGTCGGCGTCCGGATCAAACGAAGATAGCAGCGATTCAAGATTTGCCTGCTCCCACGAACAAGACAAGGCTTCGGTCTTTCTTAGGCAATGGTAAATTATTACAATAATTTCATACGGAACATGCAGCCGTTACGTGCACCTTTAAATGATCTTTTAAAGAAGGACACCAAGTGGTTTTGGTCATCACGCTGCCAAGACGCGTTTGAGAAGATCAAGAAAATGATTGCATCCGATCTTGTGTTAACCCACTACAATCCAAAGCTCCCCATCATTGTTACCGCGGATGCTGGTAACTACGACATAGGTACAGTTTTATTACACAAATTCCCCAGATGGTGGTCAGAAAGCAGCATGTCACGTGTCTCATGTATTGACCACAGCTGCAAAGAAATACAATATCGATATACACCCGGAACTAACCTTCACTCTGACCATCAAGAACTGTCACTTGATGTATTGTTAGACACATTTGCACTTCCACAACAGCACAGTGAAAATCCTGAAATCAATACTGAGCCACTTGTAGAGCGCAGGCATTCGACACGAACACGTGCACCGATTCAAAGGTTGAACATTTAGCCACAGAAAAAGACTTTTGTGTAACTCCTTACTTTCGGAGGGAGGTATTACAGAGGCATTCGCATAACCAGTAATCAAACATTGCTTTCGTATTACCCTGTTTATCATGACGCTTTTGTTCAGCTAACATTTAATCAATAATTCAATATCGCCAAGCTTGTTGTGTTTTAATTGGTTCTCAACTGGCCAATTACGTTCGTTTATGTGTCGTACTAGAGTCACATGTCAGGCGACATGGCAGTGTGTTCACTCTTCCGATAAAGCGTTGCTCGGCACCGTTGTTGTTCTCACTTGCGAGTTATCGGCTTCAGCAATGTGAAATAGGGATTTTTCAAGAAGTTTTGTACAGTTCATTTTTCAGCAACGCACGGGGTGCGGCAATTCTGAATTCTGTAAGCAGGAACCCATCTCTAGAATTAAAAGAAGAGAATGAAAACTGCAACACAAGGGGTAATGGTAACACTGTCAAATTGATGAAAACAATGCGCCAATGCAAGAGCAACACCGCTATTCGTATTATCCAATGTCTTTCACCGCTAAGCAGATGAATCTTTTGGATACTATCCAAAAATCCTAAATTGCCGTACATGACTAAGTTCACTGGTAAGGTTTTTCTACCTTTCACGTCATGGGCTGACCATACTTACTGGTCTTTCAATCCTCATTCACTGAGGCGAACATAGATCTATCAGTGAACATACGCAACATAAGCGACAACCACCAACGTTTTTGTGATTTCTTTCCAGCATAGAATACTGTACAGCCAACCTTAGATTGGCGGCTGGGATGTTCCCATCGGATTCAAGTAATGCTAGGAAGACAACGGCGTTCATATACCGACAATCCGCAGGGACCGTCTCTGAACTGTACAGAAGAACCGGCCCAACTTCTGCAACGTACTCTTTATCCTAGATGGATAAACAAATGTCACATTGGCGTCATAGATGACCGTAGCTGGCCAAAGCCGAACGTGCCATACGCGAAAACTCTTCATCCGATACCAGACCTCCGAGTGAAATGAAGCGATCTTGACAACAGCGAAGAAATGCATACGTGAAAATTGTCGACAGAGAAAGAATGCAAACGCAAACAGACTACTGACCGTGACCAACGTATATTTCCAACCATCCAGTGGGCGGATTTCGGGGACAATATCAGTGTAGTTCGTTGATCAATCTTCCACAGTCGTGGGAACAGAACAATGCAACATCCCTCCTTAGAGACTGCATTCGCAAACGCGATACATGCCATTGTGCATATTGGTTTCTTACTTGTGGAAAACTTACCACCGGCATGAGGCGGTACCATGTAATGGAAAATCCACGTGCATCTTTCGCATCCACAAATTTACACTGTCATGGCATTTCGGATGCGAAAGATGCATGTGGATTTGCCGTTACCTATGTGATTCCGGCTCTTTGTTCTATTAAATATTTCCACATATGTATCAGAATGTCCCTTCGATCTCGTTCATCTATGCGTAGAATACTTCACAAAAGTTGTGGGATTAGACATCAGTACGTCAAAGACGAAGATCTTTTCTACCTGCGCTTCACAGTCTACACAGCCGATATTCGTCACAACGCGAACAACTCGAGCATATTCCAGCATTTGGGCTTCACGATCCTCACAAACAGTCAAGCCAAAAACGATGTCACGTTGTGCACTGACACCAGGGTGGCATTTCTCCAGCTTCGCTATGCACTCTGGGCGCGCAACGAAATCAGCCTTCGGATTAAAGTTCACGTCTTTCAGGCCGCTAATCGCCCAATAGTGACCTACGGCCGTGAGACTTGCCTGCTGCACGTCGAGGACATCATGAAGCTGGAAGTGTTTGACCATGGGTGTCTGCGACGGATGCTCCAAGTGGCTTGGCACGATATGCTTTCAAACGACGCAATAGAAAGACGCTGCCTCAATATCGAAAAGTTGTCAGCGTCCCTTCAAAGCCAAAGACTGCAGGGATTTAGACCTGCCCTACGGCGTCCAGACACGGAGATCTCAAAATAGAGCCGCTTTCCTGTTCTATGCCCAGCATAGCGCCGTGGCCTTCGGGGACAGCTGAGAGCATGAATCAGTACTGTCAAATCGGACTTTCAGCGATTAGGACTACAGTCTGTCTATGGTGTTCGAAATTGGATTTCCCTGTGCTCAGGTCTCGCCCCAGATCGTCGTTCACAGGCAGGTGCAATTCGGAATATCCATGAAGTCCGGCCATCCATTCGCAGGAGCTAGCCGCATAAAAGTTTCCTCAGCCAGGCTATTCGTTCTTCTGAGAAGATAGCGCACCCTTCGACTGACTGCGCTACGCTTCTGATCCCGCCGTCTCTCTAAAATTTATCGTTATATTCTTTGAACTAATCATGCTTACTCGTCGTTTATGTTCTCCACTAAAAACGTTATTTAAAAAAAACATGCTTCGTGTGTGCCGTGTGACTGATACTAATTGAATTTAGACAAAAATCGTAAACAAGGTGCTTCTACTTGTACCCCTTCGTGATCAGTGTGAACGTTCGCTCACTCTTCTCAAATATGTCGGATCTGTTACATACCCCGAATACACGAATTCATGTTCATACATGTGTAGTTTGTGTTCAAGAATCCTGTCTGAACATGAATGTCGATGACTCTTTGGTACGCATAGGTGGATTTTAGTGTTATCGTCAAGTTGGGTTGCTGAGCAAGAAGGAGTATGGAGACGGGGCGAAAATCTACGTAAACCCATCCTAGAGCGGCAAGTTTATCGTTATATTTAAGTACTTTCCGAACAGTATTGGCCATTTCTCAGTTCCTCTTTTGGATGAAAATTCACGTTATTGTTGGTAACTTTAGCCATGCCAGGGCATACCCACTGCTTTCGATTTAACGAATATCAGTAACTCCCCTAAGAGAACAAATTCTGTGTTGGATCAAGTAATAACCAATCATCCTCATTTGTTATCCCCTAGACTGAAAGCTCGTTTATCTACAAGCGATCTGAGTTCACTTCGTCAGAGACTGAAAATTTATCACACACTGCTCATAGGTTCTTCAGAAAAACAAACCAGGTAAAACTTCGCCTTCGAAACATTTCGCCCAGTAATATCTCTCTACTAAACACAGCCCTCAGCTCTGCCTTTCCATGATTTTCCTCCTGTTCACTCTTCCGATTTGTTTACTTCTTTACTGATACTCTTAGTTTTATCTTCAATCTCTGTTGCTCACTTGAAACTCTACGTCCAGCACTACGATAAGCTCATCACTGAAGTTTCGCAGATTGACGACTTAATCGGCAACCCCTCACATAGGCTACCTTGCCGGTTGCCTGAGATCTCGCTGAGTTCTGTCTGCAAGCCCGGATGCCTCTTTTTGTCTGCAGCGGGATGCCTCCGACATACTCACCGTCTCTTCTTTGAGCTGTGGCTCTCGATTGATTGGGCTCATCGGTTTCAAACTCGGCTCGTTCTGTTATTACAGCATTTCCCGCTGCAATATGACTTCTATCTGTTTTGATGAATCGGATAAAGGGGACCCTGTGCTTTTGTTTTTGTCTCTTATCTCGTGAGACCCATCTGCCTGGGTGCACTGGGTTGCATGGGCAATCCTTTTTGCCATGTTTCAGTTAGTCTTTCGGTTTGTGTTGGATCGTCGTCATTACCTGGCTGATTCTAGCCAAACACACAGTGTTTGATAAAACAGGCCAACTCACAGGAATCGCATCTTTTGTATGCGTACCAAATGCTCTTCTCTGAATGGTTGTCCTCCTGACCAATCAACTGCTGTCCTGGTACTGACGTATGGCTTGAATGTTTGCATGCGAAACTAGATTTCATTCGTTCGTTCTCAACGGTCCGTACTCCATTTGATTATTGCCGCTAGGCTGAGACGTGCGATGTTTTTCATCTTGGATAAAACTCTATTTAGAGAGGTATCGATAGTTTACACGAACCCGATGAATAACGCCGCATTGTCTTATAATTTATTGGTTTGTTATGATTTTCCGGCTATTCTCTCCTATACCTGGAAGTTGCATCATCGTTTGAGAGTACTTTGTGTCGTTTTTCCGAATGAAACACCTCACGACCCAAGGTTTATATAATTTACCGAAGAAACTATCTATATTGATTAAATAGTACCGTATCACCAGACGGTTTCGACTGTTGTTTTGGAAGCAGAAATTCACGCGTCTCTTAATCGTCTGATTAAGATTAGGGATTACGACCTTTCTAGATTTTTTGAGCAGAAGTCACAATTACAGAATTACAATTTAAGGGCCTCTCCGCTCTTTTGAAATGTAATGGAATTCAAGTGACGAACTAGTGTGACCATCATTACGCCACTATTATTAGCACTAAGCTCAAAAATGCAGAAGCAGTGAGATGTACGTGTGAATTTTTGTGAAACAAAGTTGAGAAAAGTACACGAAAGTGAGTCAAGAGGATATAATGTTGGGATTAGGCAGGCTGATACTGTCTAGTTATCCGGTGGTGTTGGTGAATGAGGTCGAACGGCAGATGAGTAAGGATGCGCACCTCGTAATCCCACCGTGTTAGTACGATGTACGGACGGTGATGGACAAGAGGGTTGCAGATCAGCACCATAGGCGGGACCAAGGTGTGAGGACAAAGTGAAATTACTCAGTCCACTTGTAGAAGTAGTTACTGCCGATGAAGACGGCAGAAATTCTCGAGGTGGTGTAGACGGACGTCTTGGTGTGGGTGGGATCATCCCGATCAAATTTGATAGGTTTGGCGTAGCCCCGCCCAGACCAACTTGTCCTGGATTGGTTAGTGGTGTGCCCATTGGCAAGGGGGCATTCAGGACCGGCGACGGATTATACGCTGATGATGAAGAGGATGTTCCACCACCTCGTGAGTCCAGACGCGATGCAGACGAATAGGAAGCTGATCCCGTACTTAACGACCGGGTGTATCGACCTGAGGTAGGGCTGCGCGGAGTCGCACCAGCCCATGTATCCGGTTGACTAGGCATTTGCAATGATCCGAATCGACTGGGATTGGTTGTGCCACCAGCCATGGATAGGAACGGAGTTTGTGGACCGTAGTTACCATAAAGTCCAGTCTTAGTTCCAGAACCAAAACTTCCACCAATCATGGACGCAGGAGTGGAGCTCTACAACAAAAGAAAAAAATCCCCATGAAGTAGGGTAATATCATATATATATATATATATATATATATATATATATATATATATATATATATATATATATATATATATATATATATATATATATATATATATATATATGGATAAAAAAGGCATTCCGTTGAGCAAGGATGAAACAGCTGTACAATCTGTCCAAAACTTCGGGATCACCTACCTCAGTTCGATCGAAATCCTGACGTACGGTTTAATCCCAGTTCGTACTACTGATATTACTCTCTCTCGCTAAACAATGGTGTCTACTGTATAGTTTTGGCCAATGACAGTAGTATCAGTCGTATAAACTGGAATTCGACTGAAATAAGGGGATTCCGAATTTTTTGGACAGACTGTGCAGTGCTTCTACGGTTTTCAATGGCGACTGGAGCATTCACACGGCATGACGAATCACATAAGGCAATGCATGAGTGCAGTGGAGAGGGCCAACCCCATAAAAACACAAGAGAGAACTGGTGACCATCAACGTAGAAGTTAGAGTAGAGAGGCACATACGATTTCAATAGATGGGGCGCCGCGGTGAACCAGTGGCGCTGTGAATCATGAACATTAGAATTCATTTTGGTGGCGTTCAAACTTTGTACTACAGAATTCAATAGTCCGTCTGACCACCACCGCCGCGGTCTCGCGTTTACGAATTCGGCTTTGGCTAATCACAATATACGAAAATTGTAAACGAAATAATTTTTTCCGTTACTTTTTCTATGAGGTGAACAAGTGGCGCTCAAATGTGCCGTCCTAGGTAATTTGATGTTATCTAATTTATCAGAAATTGTCTGATAAATCTCGTGCAGCACATTCGGAAAACACACACTGGCGAAAAAGCTCGGTTTCAGTAATTTTCAATCAACAGAAGTTGGTAAATAAAAGGGAAAAGCCAACTTTGAAGTGAAAAAACCAATGGGATGGCGTTGCTTACGGCACACTTTTCCACATCTTTGCGTAACAGTTCCAATGCACTGAGCACACGAGAATTAGACGATTTGTACACTGCGGTGCCAACAGTCCCTGAACCGATCGGAGCCCAATTCGAACCCGTAACCTGAATTGTTGTTGGCGGAATGGACTCAACAGGCTCGGCCGCAGTGGCGGTCCCCGTTCCCGTTCCGCTGCTGGGACCAGCCCCAGTTGAAGCGCAATGTCGAGCCAACACATTAATCAGTCGTTCCCGATCACTAAGCTGCAAACCAGGTGAGAGTGGATCTCCAACAGGTGCATCAGGCGTTACCGGAGTTGTGACTGTCGACGACATACCAGACCCGGTACTGCACCCGACCGTGCTACTGGTTGGTGTTCCAGGTTGTGGTCCGGGAACCAGGAAAGCGATTTGTGCCAGAGCTAGCAGGCTTAAATCGTTCACCAAAGTCAAACTGGCTCTCAAAAGCATGGCCAGCTCGGCACGAGTGATTGTGGGCATAACAGCGATCAGGCGGCTTTCGGATAACGGACCAGTGTGATGATGATGACCCGCGGTAGAACTGGATTTTCCAGCTCCACTAGATATTGTGACCCCCTGATGCTCTCCGGTGATTGGTCCTGTCGCTGGATTGTGTTCCGTGGACGCATTCTCTGTGCTGTTTGCAACGACATCGATCTGAGATCTGTTATCACTGAGGGATGACGAATCCTGACCGGAAGCACGGTGGCTAGCTCGACTGGCGTCGACAAATGCAGGTGAAGAGCTGGGCAGACGTGATATACCTAAAACGAGGGCCTAATTAGTGTGACAACAAACAGAAATAAAAATAAGATGACATTGATTCGGATTTGGTTTGAAGACAGCTGACATCGATACAAGTAGTCAATTCAACAGTAGTGCACGGTGCGATGGATTTCCACAGAACATGCGTTTCACATACAACTAGACTGCAGCAAAAAAGGCGAACCCGCACTAAATTTAACGAAAACAATGGAAAATACTGCATGGAAACTTGCATTCACTTATCTGACTATGGTCATTTCACAAAGCGACTCAACAACTTCGCTGCCAGGTGAACAGTCCCTATTCACTTTACAGTGTGTTTGTGTGTGATTGAGCGACAGAATAAATGTACATACACCGCTAGTCTTGAATTTACGTGGATTTATTTGTTCCAAGATGATCCTGTCGTTTGACAGGCAGTTACCCAGGTAGGTTAGGCGATTCACATCACACATTTTATCACCACTGAGCACTAACTTAGGCCAACTCATTAGTAAAGCAGGCGATTCTTGCCCTCTTAGAATTATTTTATCCAGTTCATAAAACATCCCTGCAATTAAAACGTAGCGTTGATCACACAGTTTTTATTTTGAGTGATGAGCAGGAATAGTGAATGAACTGATTCATTACGGTCAAGTTCACCATTGAGAACTAACTGTATGAGTATTTCATCTAACTTGTTAGGAATTATCAAGACCAGCACATCCACCGAGTCCTCACACTAGGACTCCAGCCCCTGGGTGATCGACTGTGAGTCCAAACACCTCCTAACCACCAGGTCATCGGTATTTGAACGGTAACGACCCTTCACCTACAAAGTGACAGACGTTTTCTCTGTAGGAAGCATAACTGACAGCAGAAGCGTGACGATACAAACAACGAAGCTCCACTACTTGGTCAATTTTATCAGTAGGATATTTGTTCATGAGATGATAAAGCACGCAGAGTCGACGCTCGACTAACCACTAAAAACGACAGAGGAACTATACAGTTGTCTTCCCAGGATTAATAGGAGTCCTCATCAGCAATGCACACCCATCGGGCACAAACTGGGACTCGAACCCGAGGTACATCATTACCTATTCGGGCCGGCTCTCAACGAGACAGCTGTACCATGCTCCTATATTCAAATGGTGGGTTGAGCGTTCATACTGTAATATGAATCATGTCATACCAATTTGTTCTTTTTACAGACATGTCATCAAAAACTGATTAAAAGCCGCATATTATTGACTAAAATTATTTTTTGAACTGCTACTGAATTTCAGAGTTGCGAAGTTCTCCAACATGTGCCTGGAAATGATACCCATCACGTAGCTTCGCAAGGATGACGTCACCAATGAATGGTGAAGCGTTTGCAATCAAACCAACACCAGCCTGACGAACCTGAGCTACGAGCAAGGATATTATTGTAGAACGCGAAATCACATCCTCATCGCCTGCTGGAATGTGAGAACGCTCCTGGACATCGGAAGCCAAACCATCACTGCACGAACGCTACATTACTACCGCATTGAAATCGCATGTCTCTCCGAAGTTCGGCTGCCGAATTATGGCACCCGGTGTATAAAGGTTCCCGGAGTAGACGATAGTTACCACCTCTATCATAGTAGACCCACGGACAGCCCTGGTCTCCATGGCGTCGCGATAGCTGTCAGTAACAAGGCCAACGAAACACGGCTTTTATGGAACCCTATATTCCCTCGGATCTCCTTAGCTCGTTTTCACACCTCACCCTTGAACGTATCGGTTGTTGCGGTCTATGTCCCGACAGTTGCAGCCGAAGAAGCGGCAAAGTACGAGTTCTACGATAGGCTACAAGAGGTAATAGACAGCATTCCGAAACGCGATATTCTCCTGGTTGCGGGAGACTGGAACGCCCGCACTGGTCCCACCACCCAAGCAACTAGACAGATTTAGGGGAAATATGGTCTCGAACAGCAGTGCAGCAATGGTGAACGCCTCGTCAACTTTGCAGACTTTAACAACCTAACCGTCACCAATACCCGCCTCCAACATCCTGAGAAGCACTTGCTAACGTGGTACTGCAACGACGGCCACACAGAGCATCAGATCGACTACATTCTCGTACGATCACGCTAGTCATCTTCGACTGAAGATTGTCGGTCCTACCGAGGCGCGGGGACGGGCAACAAGAATGGCACCGACCACACCCTCGTCCGTGCACGCTTCAAGACTCACCTAGCCAATCGACGCAAAAACTGTGCCCCGAAGCGGATTACTACAGCAGCGTTAGGATCGCCGAGAAAGCGCCAAGTGGCCTCAGACGCTGTTGCCTCCCACCTAGCCACCACGTTCATAGGTGGAGAGGAAGTACACTTGGGAGATCAGTGGACATCACTAAAGGCATCGATCCAACAATCCGCCTTAGACGAACTGGGATTTACGCGACGACGACAGAAAGACTGGAGGCCAGGGATGTCCATCTAAATCATCACCCAAACTTCCGTGATATCCGACGAAAAGCCACTCGCTCGGCCAGAAGCGACCGCAACAACTACTGGACCGAAAGCACGGAAACCATGGAGACTGCCTCCAAGTGCGGGGACTTCTCAAAGCTCTTCCGTCTAATCCGCACTGCATCAGGTAAGCGACAGTCGACAGAGCACCTCCTTCGCGATGCTGCCGGGCTGCTCATTGCTGAACAGGCCAAAAAGATGCAGAGATGGACCGAACACTTCGAATGTCTACTGGACCGTCCCACAGAAAGCTCTGCTTACCAAATCCCAGTAATCCAGAGCGAGAGCTATGACGTTATTAGCAACCCACCGAGCTGAGACGAAATCACTGATGTAGTACTCAAGCTGAAGAACCGGAAATCCCCTGAAAAAGATGGCATCGCACCGAAGATATATAAATCATGTCTTTCGACAGTACTCGAGCCACTGCACACCCTGTTTTGTTCAATCTGGGAAAAAGAACAATTCCCAGCGGACTGGGGGACCTCAGTTCTACTTCCTCTTTCAAAGAAAGGCGATAGGACCGTGTGCGAAAGCTACCGTGGCATCAGTTTAATCGACGTGGCCGCCAAAATATTCTCCATGCTTTTGTTAAACCGCTTCGCAGCGGTGCGGGACGCGCGCACACGCCTCAATCAAGGAGGCTTCCTACGTGGTAGAGGGTGCGTGGACCAAATATTCACCCTCCGCCGAGTACTGGAACATCGGTACAAGTTTCAGAAACCGACTGCAGCTTGTTTTATTGATTTTCGGGCTGCCTTTGACTCAGTTGACAGAGAATCGTTATGGACTACACTACACTACACTACGCTTCTCAGTCTCATGAGGTCGTACTACACAAATACCCGCGCGAGAATACTCATCTACGGAGAGGAGCCCAGCGAGTTCTCCCTCAATTCCGGTGTTAGACAAGGCTGTCCGCTGTCACCAGTGCTGTTCAACTACGCCATCGACTGGATAGTGCGTCAGGCGCTCACCGACTACCCTGGTATTCAGCTGGACACCAATGTTTTCCTCGCCTATCTAGAATTCGCAGACGACCTCGTCATCCTTGGAAATAGCCCAGATGCCTTACAGCTGGTTCTCAGTCGCGTAATCCACGGAACTAGAAATCAATACGTCGAAGACCAAGATCCTTCCAACATACACTGCACAGTCCATTCTCCCGATATACTTGGACGGCGAACAAATTGAACACGCCCCGGCGTTCAAATATCTGAGCTCTACGATTCTCCCAAACGGCCAGGCCAAAATGAAATTAAGTTGCGCATTGACAAGGCCAGGTCTGCGTTTCTTCAGCTTCGCAACGTAGGCTGGGCGCGAAACGAAATCAGCCTCTAAACCAAAATCTGCGTCTTTCGGGTGGCTATCCGCCAAATACTGACCTACGGCTGCGGGACGTGGCCACTACGCGTGGAGGACATCAGAACGCTGGAAGTGTTCGACCACTGGTGTCTGCGACGGATACTGAAAGTGGTGCGGCACGAAAAGCTTTCAAATGAGACAATAAGACAACGGTGCTTTGACATCGAAAAGCTGTCAGTGTTCCTCCAACGCTGACGATTGCAGTGGTTTGGACATGTCCTACGACGTCCGGAGACAGAGATCTCAAGACAGTGTCTCGTTCCTGTTCCATGTTCAGGATGGTGCTGTCGCCTAGGAGGACAGCTGAAAACATGGGTCAGTACCATCAAATCGGATGTTGAGGGATTAGGACTCCAGGCTGTCTACGGCGCTCGCAACTGGAAGCAGAACTGGATTTCTTTGTGTTCAGGTCTCGCATTCGATCGCCGCTCATGGGCTGGTGCCACTCGGGACATGCATAAAGCCGGCTCATCCTCTCACAGGAGCTAGCCGCATAAAAGTAAGTACAATGGAAAACTGTAGTCTGGATCGTGTCATTGGTGCATCTTGCTTTCAAATTAGGATTGCCAATCTGATCAGACGTAGTCCAACGGCCCACACTACTGATAAATGAGAAAAACAACGAGAATTCAAAACCTTATACCATCCATCAGATTTGACGGCCTACAACTTGGAAATCTACTAATGTGATAATAATTTTCAGTAGGCAATTCGCCGATAGAAAAACAGCTTGCACTCGTTTCGATAAAACAAGAATTTCTCGAGTTGCGGATAGTTTAACCATCATGTGTTCCGTGGAATCATGGATTGAGAAATTCTGACATTGCACATACCTGTAACACTTCGGGACGCCAACGGAAACACACTGAGGATGAGGCTGCTGATGCTGAGAACGACGACAACTGTGTGGTAGTCGAAGACGGCGGTGGTGAAGATGCGGTCTTGCTTGGAGTCAGTTTACTGACCGAGCGACTTGCACGTGATTGATGCTGCACGGCTGCCGCTGCCGTTTTTAGTAAAACGCGTAGAACGGTCAATTCATTTCGCTCCAGAGCGAACAAGGCATGATATTGTAGAATCAAATAACCAATAGGGTGAGCCAGATAGCCAGCAGGTAGTGTGACGCATGTCGATTGAGCTGCATCTGTGGAGTGGACAGAAACACATTGATGAGTAAACCGCAAGTAGAGTTGGTAGCAGAACAACAGAAAGGTTCCCATGAGGTTGTAGGTGGCATATCGTGCGAACTGATCAAAAGTGGATCAAATAAACTTGTTAGCACCGGGGACAAAATGTCGAGCACATTCCTTTAGCACGCTTGGTGGCATACCATTTGAACTACCGGCTTTATAAAGCATACGTTAGACTAGCTCCATATACACTTCAACCAGCCAGTAGCATACCAGGCTGTCCTCAGTGTCACGGCTCGCTCCCGTCAGTCCCTCATGTCCTCATGGCCGACAGCCTCAAGATTCGTAGCACGTTTCGTCGAGAACCCTGTTAAATACGGCTAAAATTGGTAGTTAGGTAGCACGAATTTATGCTGAAACTTCCGAGGAACTTAATTTTCATATTAGGTACAGTTTGAAAACTTACACGCTCAAACCTACTCCTTGACAGCGACATCACAGCAAGCGACCGATGATTTAAAAACTACCCTAGTTGACTGCTCGCATCAATATCGTCGAACCCAAAGGAACAGTAGAAGTATTCTTAATAATCAACACAGAGGCACTGAGAAAGTTGAGGAATAACAATGACATCGTCGTCTCGAAACCAGACAAAGGATCCGGGGTCGTCCTTATGGACCGTAGAGATTATATCGCTAAGATGAATGATATACTAAAGGATCCGAGGAAGTTCAAGAAACCAGAAGGGGAAAAGGACAAAACCAGAATAGTAGAGGAGCAACTAACCAAAGCTCTTAAGTCACTAATAGAGCTCAATGTTATCTCCCGTACAACACTAGAACAGCTAAGACCAACTGGTACCACTATTCCTCGACTTTACGGGTTACCAAAGGTTCACAAATAAGGAATACCATGGAGACCGGTACTCGACATGAGTGCCCGATGGCTTGTAGATGCACTTGAACCGGTTCGCCGAAAAATTGCCCGCTACAGCCTAAAAGACACCTTTCAATTCATAGAACTGATCAGCGAGCGACATGTTGAAGAACTAACGATGGCCTCTTTGGATGTGACATCTTTGTTTACCAACGTGCCGCTTCTGGAAACGATCATTTATTTGTGCGATTTCATCGTAGAAAACGATCTCAATATCGGTATTCCAGTAATCACTCTGAAGGAACTACTTTTACGATGCACTTTCAATATCCAGTTTACCTTCAACGGGGAATTATACCGCCAGACCGATGGAGTAGCTATGGGGTCACCTCTAGGCCCCTTACTTGCTGATATATTCATGGCTAAGCTAGAAAACGGGAAACTTAGCGATACGATAGAAAGTCTACCCTTCTACTGTCGATACGTGGATGATATTTTTGTCCTAACTGACAGTCATACACGGCTGGAGTCATTGGTGGAGAAGTTCAACCAGGCACATGAGGCGGTTGATTTTACGTCGGAAGCAGAAGAAAGGAACACTTTCCACTTTCTAGATGTGCTTCTTTTAAGAGGTGGCGATGGAAAACTGCTCCGTCGCGTATATCGCAAACCAACGTGGACAAGCCAGTACACCAATTTCGCCAGCTTTGTACCCATCGGACGTAAACGTAACCTTATTTGCTCACTCGCAGCCCGTGTGCGAATGATTTGCTCCAATGAGACGGTGAGTGAGGAATTACACATTTTGAAGCAGACGCTATTGGATAACGGATATCCCGAGCGCTTCATTCAGAAGAATATAGCTGAAAGGGCGATGAGACAAGCGTTAGTGACCGTGAAGAAGAAAGATTTATACATTCATCTCCCTTTCAAAGGAGATGACAAAAGCGAGTTACTAATAAGACGCTTGGAAAAGGCAATCGCTCGCACCTTTCCCGCTGCTACACTGCGTGTCCACTTCACCAGTAGACCAGTGATCTTGACGAACCTAAAAGACAAGTTACCTGTTCTCACCTCTTCCATGCCAACCTATTTGTTTGTTTGCTCATGTTCGGCAAGCTATATAGGTAGAACGACACGGCAACTATCACAAAGGATCAAAGAGCACAAACCAACTTGGCTGTCGACGGGAAACAGAAAATCCATCACCAGCGCGATTGTGGCGCACCTCGCAGACACTGGACATCACGTAAACGACGACGCGTTCAAAATAGTCTACAGAGTCCCTACGAATGCGCCGAAAGCCGCTCGAAAACAACATCTAGCAACGGCAGAGGCTGTGGCGATCAGATTATTCAATCCATCGCTTTGTTCTCAGAAACGTTTCGTTAAAGCACTCAAACTACCCTGGCCGCGATCCGAGACCGACCCTGTAGCTCAGTGTGACCCATACGTTGACCCTTTGGTTCAAACCAGAAATGGATAATCCCCGAAACCCTTGTTCATTGTTTCACGGGCCCCTTTCCCAACCACGAAACAACAACATTTCCCCTCCTATCCTTCCTAACTACGCAACACCAACTTTGATGACCATCCAATCAATCTTTAGCACACAGACCTTGTTCATAATTTATGCATTTCTAACCTATAAATGTAACTGTATTAGCCACGAGGATGATGTTACCGAAAACGAGCTTGTTCGCTATTCGTGTTTTCTATATATAATTTTCATATTATTCAGATTTATAATTCGGTTCACGATTTGCATAGCCCCGCGCCCGTGTCCTGCGCCAGGTATCGGCGAATAAAAACACCTGCCCTTGAGCAGTCAGGTTGAGCGTAATTACCGAGTATACTGCGATAGGTTCGTTAAAATCCAATTTATTCTCTTAAACATTTGCGACAAAGTTTTTGTCAGCTTTTACTGACCAGAAGTGTGAGCCTACACAGAATCAAACCTACGTATTTCACCTGTTCGTCCGTAAAATTTGTAGCTTCTATATTAGATTGCTCACTGGCATGTATTACACAAGCGAGTCTCAAACCTTAACTTTCTCAGAACATCTACGGACTCACTGAACACACTAAAAAGGACCCGTTGAAGTGGTGGTCCAGTAGTTCAAGACGCTGATCAACAGACATATGGTGTTGATTTTAGAAGCACAACCATCTGGTGATAGAAAATGCTCGCTGTTCCCCTATGGTCTACGACGTCAACATGATAAGACTGTACATGGGGTGGTGTGATGGTTTGCATGCCTCCACGACCCAAAGAGCTATGCAGCATGGCTTCCTTAAGCTGGAGATACAATCATGCTTGACAGGTCGATGGGTAGAGGCCAGGAGTTCAGTCTATAAACCAGTTGACGGGCAACATCCAGTTCTAACCACTATGCCCCTGGAGAGGACGCTCCAGCGAATAAACACGGAGAGAAACAGTTTACCGGTCAAAAAACGCCTTCACTAAATGGACGTAGGAGTGGAGTACCTAAGGTTTCTTTCGACGGTGGGAAAAGTCATCGCATTTCATTGGGAAGCTATCGCCCGCCTAAGCTGTACAGCCCCCGGCTCAAAAGATGCTGCCCCGTCCACGTTCCACTTGGTACCTCGGATGCACGGGGCTGACGACTGAATCTCAAAAGCGGATCGATGAAAAAGCACCAACGAAGCCGACAAAATGCATGCAACAATCAGGTCTCACATGACAGACCACAAGAAGTTCCATCACGACTGCTTTGGTAATGTTCTCGTGTTGGGTAAGCGCCACACTGCCTTGTGGGTTAGACTTTTGAGTCAAACGCTCCGGTTAGAGTTCCCAAAGAAAAAATCCTTGTGCGGCGTGGGGAGTTGTGAAGTATGGGTTGCCCAGAAACCTCCAGCATCTTTTCCGTAAAGCGCCTCGCAAATTTCTCCTCCCTTCATTTAAGCTCGATGCAAAACCCCACGAGTAATTGTGGCTCTAAAGTAAGCAGTAGTTCAGGAGTTGGACATAAACCGAATGCACTCCTGGAGCATAAATGTTCACTTCACTTGACTGCCTTGAACATCCACCACCATGTCAGGTAGGGCAGCAAGCTGTCCTCACTGGAACTCTTGACACTCTCAAAATGGATGTATGCTGTGTCTTCAAAATACGCATACGAGACCCCACTTCGTGATCACTCTTCGCACCTTAGATACAACCTCAGTCTCATTTCACTCTTCGCGTGTCGCCTGATACGGTTTCTAGCGTTCGCGGTTAGGCCGCCGTTAGGATTGCTTTGAGCACGAGACCTGAGCGTGCACTCCCAGATCGGATTCCAGTCAGTAGTCGATTGTGTGCACTTCCGTTGGATGGTTCTGTACGTTTCAACAGCAACAAACTGAAACGTCAATACTTGTTAGTCTTGTCTGTGTATGTGCCCACTGACTGCAACACCTCTGAGACCAAGGACGAATTCTACCACGACTTGCCTCAACAGGTTTCAAGCGTGTATTCAACGGAATGGGTGGTCATTGTTGGGGACTACAACGCCCGAGTCGGTCGTTTGGGTGATTCCAAAAGGCACGTTGGAAGCCCGTTTGATATCCCAGCCGATGGGACCGATAACGGCGATCGTCTAATTCAGCTGTACTCTGACCACAGATTGTTTCTGGCGAGTACGAACTTCTCCCATAAGATGCGACATAGACTGACATGTCCTCTTACGTAATCTCTTACGTCTTCACAGTTCTGAACTCAAACTGACCGTATTGCCATTCGTCAACGCGGGCGTGGATCAATTCAAAACTGTCGTTCAGTTTGGTTTACGACCGCGGACCCAGATCAAGCCTTGGTGTTTTGTTCCGTCCCACTAACTCGAGTGGGGAGTCCACTCCGCCCATCTTATTAGCAAGAAATATATCGTTCATAAAGGATGAAAAAATCACTGACGCCAATCGTTGCAACGCTGACCAGCTGGTTCATACTGGCATCAAGCAGCCTGTCTCCTGATTGGTTGATAAGTCTAAAGACCAGTTACCAGTTCACGGGACTCCGTTCGCGTCTCATCGATCCGCTACTTTGTCACGTGCGCATCAGCTGGCACAAGCACTGACCTGGATTCCGGACAGGCGCTGACATGCCGATCACTGACGGGATCTGGCTGGCCATCGACCATGAATCAGCACATACCGTCACACTTGGTACGTGCTCGCTTCCGTGGTTGCACCAACATATAAGCCACCCGTCCTGCGCAGCTGCTTTTAGACGACAGCCGACAATCTGATTTTCAGGCAAAGCTGCCTACACGATTATCGCTGCAGCCGGACGGCCAAAACCCAGATGAATAATGGCAACAGATCAAAGAAGCCTTGCATGCCACTTCTAATGCCACACAGAAATCTGGTTCAAGTGGGCCTCACAAACGATGGATATCTTCGACATCAGTTGCTCTTTTGGATGCTCGCATATCCGTCCCTCCGAAAGCCACATTCAATGAAGTGCGTAACTCCCTGAGACGCCATGTAACTAGGAACCTGAAAATGACCGTGAACAGTAGTGGATTGCAAAACGTAGGGAAAGGGAGAAGGCGGTGTCTATTGGCAATACTCGTAACTTTAACCGTCCGATCAGAGATACCGGTCCACGAAAGCCCGCTGTGAGTTAATCAAGGAATTCAACGGACCACTGATTCATTCTCAGAGATGTCACCTGGACAGTTAGGCGGAGCATTTTAAGAAGCAATTCAGTTGGTCCACTTCAACAGTGGATCTTCCAACTACACCTTCCGGAAAAATTATTGCAGATAGATATCACTCCTCCATCGGAAATGGAGGTCGCGCAGCAGATAGGTTACTTGAACGGGTACAAAGCCAGCCACAGGATCGGATGGGTTGTCTTCATCACTTTTTAAGTACAGAGGTTAAGCTGTGGTTTAGGAGTTGACGAAACTCCTCCAGGTAATCTAAGTTAGTGAAGTGATTCCCAAGGAATGGTATGAGTCGATAATTGTGCCGATTTACAAGAAAGGAGACAGATACTCTTGTGAAAACCATAGAGGAATTAGCTTGGCAAGTATCGCATCCAAACTCCTCGCCAGGATTATCATTCGCCCATTATCCAGCAACCGTGAAAGGTGTACGCGTAAGAATCAAGTCGGTTTCAGCCCCGGTTGAGGGTTGTGTCGACCATATGTTTACTCTTCGACAAATCTTAAAGCACGGACACATCTTTCGCAGATGCACAATCTTTATCTTACTATATCTGAAAACTGCGTTCGATTCAGTCGACCACACAGTTATCTGGCGCTGCCTTTCATTGAAGGGTGTGTCACAGGAATTCATTTCTTCTTATCAATGCTTGCATGCAAACAGCCCAAACCGAGTTCATGCTCACGGCAATCTTTCACCCTAGCTGACCACGAGAAGTGATGTGCGCAGGGACTGCCCTCTATAGCCCTTCTTTTGAAATTTTGCAATTGAAGTGGTTCTTGAGATAGTCCTATCTTCGTGTGAGAAAAGTGGCATCAATCTTTTGCTCAGGCAGTAAAGTGGAATACGCGGACAATATTGTTCTTCTGAGTGAAAATCCGGATAAGTTGCAACAACAGTGCAGCAATGTTTGGGATGCGCTTTGCACCTTCGGAACGTAAAATGCTGCCCCATGACTGGGTTGGTGCTACACCGAACCTTGTCTTGGCAGGGGAAGCTCTAGCTGAAGTAGATTAGTTTTGTTACCTGGGCACTTACATCTCACCTGGTGGACATATATCAGATGAAGTGCCATCGCGTATACCGAAGGCGCGTTTGGCTTTGGCCAACCTCGGCCATTTGTGGCGTTGGCGTGACATCCGATTGTCTGTCAAGAGTCGGGTGTACACTGCGGTGGTTAGATCTGTTCTTTTAGTACGGCTCAAAACATGTTCGATAAGGACAGAAAGTGGGCGAAGACTGTCGGTGTTCGAAAATCGATATCTCCATAGTATTCTTCGAATATGGTGGGAACGGTTTCAGCAATGCTGAGTTCAGACGTGTAAGAAAACAATTGAACATATGCAGATCGACAACCAAGACCAGGAAAGAAAGAGATAGTGGCTTCAATTGGGATTCCATACAGATAAGGCACTCCCGAGGCAATCAGAAAGATTCTCGCAGACTTCAAAATTCAGACATTCTTCCGCGTGGATAATACTTTAAAACGCCACTTCACAAAGGCTAATGACTCGGTCAGTCTGCAAGACCAAAACAACTGCATTTACAAAATCAGTTGTAAGAAATGCCCGACTGAGTATATCGGACAAACCAGTAGACAACTGAAGATCAGAATAGCCGAACATAAAAGAAAAGAAAAATGCAGACCTTCTGACAAGACAGCCTTGGCAAAACTGGAACGAGACTCAGCCATCGTTCTTCACGCCATAACAGAGGGTCACAGCAAAAATTACGAAAACACCAGAATACTCTAACTCGGATTCAGAATATGAACTGAGCGGAAGTATGCTGAAGCTTTGTCAATAAACGCCAACTCGGCATGTGTCAACCGCAATGACGGGGCAGATTTCCGAGATTTGGAGAACCCTAACCTCATCGACGAATAAGCATCCCAAAGGTCACAACGCTAACTGACCTCGCCACCATCGATGCGTACGATTTGAAAGACAGCAAATCACTCACCCACCGCACAAATGAACGTGCACACGCTCATTCATGCGCACAGCCAAAACTCCGTTGACATGCGAACGTTCCCACAGTTACTTGATTGTAAAATTGCCTTGAGAAAGGTTATCCACGGTAACCTAAACGTTGGCGTATTTCATCTACCAACAACGCTGGGTTATTACCATTATAACTTTCATAGTAGGGTGTTGGTAACCGGAGATTGGTCTGTGGATCAAGTACTGAATCTAAACAAGTTAAAGTGGTTGGGACATGTGGTACGCATGCCCTCCGATAGGCTTCCTCGGCGTAAGCCGTTCTCCGAGGCAGGTATTGGCGAGTAGGTCGAGATGGTCATTCCATGACATGGCAAAAAGGTATAAAAACCTTGACCAGTGGACGTGTTACATTTCCAGCTTGGGGTCCACGTGACACGCCTACCAAACGGTTGGAGATAGGTGATATGGCTAGGTGTCGCAGCTAGTGGCGTAGATGCCTTTAAACTCTGTCTTTGTCTTCGTGATATCCGCTTGTTACCTTGCTTTCGGCTCTTTTTCACTTCATGCCTCTATCCTTTTTGCCTTTGAGTTGACGATGCTGGAAGGTCGGAACCGAAACCAGGGTAGAAAAAGTGGGGTTAATGGTTAAATAAACTAAAACTGACTGAACGGCTTACGACAAAATCTGATGTACCGCGTAAGAATTCGTGTTATTTACGGTCGTTTTATGATTCCAGTTGTCGGTTCTGCCACAAAACAAAAAATCCAGTCAATTAAATACCTTATGCACCCCTAGGGGTGGATATTCAGTGCGAGACTATTTCGCGCCATTCCATGTCTATGTGTAGTCGGTGTAAATGACGGCGAGTTTCGTATAATCTTAAACGAAGCCATCAATCGCACCGCTATCCAAAGAGATTCGGGTCCCACGAGGTCTCCCTAATCCATTATGACTCGCTCATGACGACTGAACTGAATTCCACCTGATAAGTGCCACAGTTTTTGCAAGGTCCTGCGGGGGAAAGATTCGTATTGAACGGCATAGTGGCTGAGACATTTGGTAGGCACTACCGATGAGCTAGTTAATCGATTCATCGATCGACTGCTTCTCGTAAGCACAACTTGGTAGACGAGATCACTGCATCGCCGAAGATTAGGGAACCGGGGACAGAAAAAACTTGGAACGATGACAACATTCTTGGATAGGATTTCTAGTCCCAGTTTACATGTCCTAGATATGGACAGATGAAGATATCCGGTAAAGATAAAACCGAAGCTAAACAGTTTCCCCCTAATTTTTTAATGGTGAGTGAAGGATTATTTTAATTTGTCTCACATCTGCAGTTGGTGACCGACCTGTGATTTAGAAAAGCGATCGATCGATCAATTAATCCGTCGGTCATACTTTCCATGTGTGTCACGGTCACCGCAGTGATCATTGCGAAATGTCCAAACGAACATTCGCCCTTGCAGGTTCCTGCACTCCACGGGAATTCAGTTCAACCGTGATAGAAATGAACGTGGTGGTGGGTCGTAACGGGATAGAGAGAATCCGTGAGGCAATTGACACAAATGACCGCTGACTCATATTATAGCGGAGAATGCTGGGGCAAGAGAACGACGTGAAAATCAAGGCGAACAGACGAACCAACCGAGGGCCACAGACAAAAGAACAGACGGCGAATATGTTGGAGGCTTCTCGAACGCAGTCGAAACCCTCAAGCAGTCGCAAGAGCAATGTTGGTGCCGTGCGGTCTGGAAAAGGGACTATATAAACGATTGTATGTATTTCATAAACTTGACTTGGTTGACCGTTGAAATACAAGTATCCTAGCCAGTCTTGTCGTCCTTGTTACAGTATGAAACAGATAATCCGAATAAACGTCTTTTAACGATTTTGAGGACAGATGGGATGTGGAATTGATAGTACCGAACTTGTAAACGGTCTGCTTGGTCCACTAATCTTCATCATTGTCAGACGTTGGATTTCAAACCTCTATCAGTTTGCTGCGGTGATTCAAGTTTATCACGGAGTCCAAATGGAAAAATAGAACAATCTACGCCATGACAATTATGAGGAACCTGAAGGTTCAGGGCAAATGCAGCTTTGGACTCAGTGGTTAGGTGCACTAGACATCATATGTTGTAACTAATATCACTTTCATACTAAGTTGTTCTCCGTAGCTCTCTCTTGTTGTACGCCCCGTAATCAGACTGCTATTCTTGCAGACCACACTAGGCGCAGTCTTTGTCCTCACAACCGCTATCGCATGGACTATCTAGTGTGAAATCAGAACGTGACGGCCACAGTAAAGAACAAAAAAGATTAAAGACTGGACAGCATGGTATTACAAAAAATAGATTAGATTTCCTATTGGGCTGCGGCATTAATGAGCTAATGGGGCTGCTTAGATATCAGCTCACCTGACTGATTAGACTTCGCTCAATTTTGTGAACTGCTTACGCGTGCGTTGGATCTGGGCCAACGTAGGCGGATCGATCAGCTAGCTTGCCCTGACAGGTGAAAGACGAGGGAACTGTCACATGCGTCTCTCGATTTGCCGCCCCCAATGATCGCGCATTTCAACGTTGTCTAGTTAACATGTCAAGTCACATCCGCAGGTTAGCGTGTCCTAGCAACCGATTTACTGTTTGCTTCAGCATTAAATATGTTCAAGCCAATGGGAAGAAAATGTGTGAGCTTCATTCTGCCCAGAGTATACTCCAAGAGATTTGTGTCTGATAGATTCCTAACTTCGCGTAGGAGGTACGCGCTACTGACTGGAGGAAATGAAACTGACGTTGGGACCGCCGAATTGATAGTCTAAACAACAAATGATCGGATGCGCATATATCTGATTGGAAGGTTGAATCTTGTCTCTACAGTCTTGGGTGGAAGGGAGAGGGATGTCTATGGGATCAATCACTCGGCGAGAATGATTCAAGGGAGCATCCAGTTGATTCATATTTTTGCGTACAGCTACACATGGCCCCACAATAGCTCACTGGAATCGAAATAGCAACCAGTAAAATAGTCCCGAGTCCGATTACTTGACCAACTGGAAATGACTAGAAACGAATTCATTAAAAAAGGCAGACGCACCTGTGATTTGTTTTTGCATTGTGCTTGGAGGTTGCGCACACTCACGTAAATCCGACGTGTTGGATACGCTAGATCGGCGTGGAGTAGCTCCAGCACTGGGACCACTGCCATCACCAGCTGCGGTGGTCGCGGGAGTGATCGAACTGCCGATGGTAGGCCACAAATGATGACTTGTAGCCAGAATCTCCTCCGCTAGCTGAGCACGCCAAGTGAGTACTTGTAGCTGGGCGACTGCGGGGAGGACGTGCCCGATTAATGCTTTCATTGGGCATTTTGGATAAACAACTTCCTCCTCGGACATAGGGGAACTACCACGTTTGGAGCTGCCCGAACGATCTCTGGTCAAGATGGCTGGAGTTGGGATCGGGTTGATATCGTCACCGAGACCAAAGAGGAGAAACTGGACCAACAAGCTAACCTCTGGCATGTCCTATACGAGACGAATGAAAGTGTGACGCGACTTAGTGGATGGATGAGAACATAAACAAGAAAGCTAATTATGTAAAGAATGCCTATTTACATGATGTGGGTTAATCGGTTTTTTCATTGACCGGGCAGCTAGGTTGAAAGTGATTCACTATTGACCGTGGGACGATATCACTAGTGTTTGCTTGAAGGTCTCACATGTATTGGTTCAATTAGACTTTTTTGTGTGTGACATTTTTGACCAGAGAATAGCATTATGATTGCACCTTTGCGATAAAGAAGTTCATACATCCGGACGGTAAATCTAGCCGAGGGAGCTACGACTCCATCCAGGATGTATCTGTTAGCGGGTTGTGCGAACTAATCTAAATGATAGAGCCTTGACCTCGGGTGTATCCTACGTCGTGTCACTGGCAACAGACGTGATCAGTAACAATCCGCAGCTGGTGGAGGCACCATGCAGATCGGAGCTTACTGTAGCACCATATGCATCCCAGATGGTGCAACAATTGATTGCTAACAAACTTCTTCGGACTTGGCGTGCAGTCCAGTCCTGTCCCTGATTCGGTCAAGGGCACCTAACCACGTTGCTCAATTAGGGAAAATTCATTTATAGGCTTGTACGACACAGAAACCTAACAATTACGTGTCACAGAATTTGAATTCTTTTATGTGCGCATTTGGTTTTGCAACTATTTTAGGTACTAAGGTGCTGTCGTGTTGATATTATCCTGTGCAACCTGTCTGCAGAATTCAGATCCTCACATACGAACTTTGGACCAGGATATCGCCCACTGCATAGGCCGAAAAGTGTGGCTAACAGTTAGCCCAATGGATGATTATGTGTGGTTATTTGATTACGGGTCAAGGCTTTTCGAATTACGGTGTTCGGCTGTTAAACTACGTAGTTAAGGTCAATACAGCTTATACCGGCAAATATCCGAAGAACCAAAAAAGTGTATCGGGAAATGCATAAACTGTGCATTAATCAAACACATTCGAATTCTGTGCTTGTACTGTTGTCTACAGGGTCCTCTTTAACAGCTGACGTGCAGCTTAACAATCGCCGAGACGACAAGTATCCATTAGATGTACGTAACGGGAATTCGTACAAGCGATGCAGCTACAGTGATTGGAGACCGATAATATCAAATGAGAGTAGTGAAGTTAGCGAGTAAACAATGAATAATTGTATTGAGAACAATAAATGACTGATTCAGGCTCGTCTATCTCCATGTTCCCTTCCTGCATCTGTCCTACTGAACACGAATGACATTTGGTTTGCTATACAAATGCCTTGCATATTATTACCTATCGATATGATCGAACAAGTTGGAAGAGATGTGTTGTGACACAACATATTTTACCGTTCCAAGATCATTATCTCTTAATAAATGGTCGTTCTATGAAAGGTAGTGAAATTCAATCTGCACAAAGAAGAAAACTTTGAGGAAACCACACAAAAGTCTCAAGCAGACGGTACGAATTTGTTTACTAATATAGACAACCGGAACAGAAATAATTCACAGTTAGCGAAGTAGGTTTACCGATGGATGGGGACATTATCAGATTTTTACTTATCCTTTGTTCTTTTGCAGAAACACAACGAAATGACAAGAAGACTGGCGTACAACAGAATCGGAGAACGCGGTCATCAAAAAAAAATAAACAAATTCTTTGGGTTTTCCCCATACGTTTTGGTGCTGTTGTGTTTTTCGTTAACGGAAATGCAACAGATCTAGGGTAACAGCATCCGCGCCACGGAGTTTTATTCTGAGCCGTGTCGCTCAACGTCTCTAAATAACGGCAAACCACAGCACCCTGGGCCTCAACCAGGAAGGTGGGAAGCACGAACCAAAGCTAGCGTTGATATTACTTTCCTCATATCCTCATGCCAAGTCACAGCCCGACCGCTGCGTCGCTTCTTCCAGCTTTACCCAGCAAGTGCGAATAGAGCACAAAAAGATAAACGATGGGCCAGGAATGACCGAGCCACCTAAAGCGGTATAGGGGGATCATTTCCATCACGAGGCGTCTGTCGTGTCTAATATACGACGACGAACCTCGTCATTGTTCAAATGATGTTCCTGATAGACACCAGAAACACTCAGGATACATCGGTGGTCAAACACGGAAAGTCGCCGAGCATCCTCAACGAAAAGTGGTCAGGTCTCGCTACCGTAGAGTCAAAACGCTACGAACAGCGGCGCGATATACCTGTCCCTTAAGGGACAGCTGGACTTTACGGCGACGCCACAGTTCAGACAACTAGTAACGACGCACTGGGTGCGGTGGCGGTGGTCGCTATTTCTTAGCGACAACCTCAAACGGAAATAATGAAAAGAAACAACAATATGAAAGTAGTAATAAAAGAACTATAAATATTGGTATCAAGTCGATGGGGAGAATTTGTGAATACAACAGCACCGTTGATCGCGACACATAACCATATCCTCCAAAGTATTTATTCATAGAGTGGGAGGGTCTCTTGGACCTCACCCAACAAGTTTAACACGCCCTACATGGCCAAGCCCACTGGTTAGGTTTTTCATACCTGTTATCAAACTCCCCACGTACTTAAGGTTGTCAGCAAAAAAGCTGATCGCCACAAAGGGTGAGCGCAGGCACAGACTCTTGCCAATCTTGCAGAAGTACTTTGCACTTGGAAGTGCACACTATATCTGAATACCTTAATCACCAAACGGTTCAGAGCGTATCGGGTTGCTCATGCATTAACACTCAGCAACGCGATGTCATCGGCATATTCCAAGTCAAAAAAGCAGCCACCTGGGAGGAGTTTGGAAGACCAGACAAGGTAAAGACGAAGAGGAAAGGGGATATAGAACAACCTTGTCGTACACTATTGGAGACAAAGAAAGGGAGCGTAAGCTGACCGTAGGTGCTAACCTGACATGTGTGAAGATACAATTATTTGAGGAGAGACATAATTTTCCGGTACTTCATTTCTCAACAAACAGTTCCATAGTGCAGTCTCATCGACAAAGTCGAAGGTTGCGCGAATGTCCACGAACACGATGATTATTGGTGTTTGGAAGGTGTGGCGGTGCTCTTGCAGCTGAAGGAGGGTGAATATTTGGTCGATACATCCACAACCGGCACGAAACCTAGCTTGTTCCTCGCCAGTCTGCGCATCACGCGTTCGTTACAACCTGAGAAGTGTGAGAGACGCAAGCAGCGTCGACGCTATTGGGATAACGCTTACACCCCATGGTCAGAGCAATCACTGCGCGAGCCCTTGTTACATGGGTGGACAACAATCGATTCTCCCCACAAGGAGGGAAGCTGGTCAGAATTCCAATCTCTTGAGCACAAAACGTGAAGTTCCTTAACCAGCTGCACTCCACCATCTTTAAAAAGAACCGGGGGAAGGCCATTGGAGTCCGGCGCTTTATGTCGTCCTAGGGTCTAGATTTCCTTCCCGGTTTCCGCCTCCCTAGGTGGATCTGTCGAAATGCACCACTGGACGTGTGCCGGAAGAGCTATTAGAGAGACTGACGCTGAAGGCTAGCTAAACCGTGCCCAGAAGTACTCTGCCCAGCATTCGAGAAGCCGCTGTTGACAGTGAACTGGCGAACTATTAGCTTCACAGATTGTTTCACCCACACCTGGTGACTTCCTAACGGTGACTCGAATGAGACAGAACAGCTTGGGGGGACTTCCCGCGGCGGCGGGACGAGCTAAACCTGCGAGTTGCCCTATACGCAATAGGTTCGTGCGATAAAAGTGGCTAGTTTGAAAAAGCATCGGCCGGTGAGGTGGTAGTGGATTCAGTGGGACTTGGAAGTTAGTCAAGGAAGGATGAGAGGGTATGCAGCCAGGATTTCCACCAGAGACACTACAACTGGTATGATCGACCGAAGTTCCCACTAGAAGTGATAAAATGCCAGAAGAAAGGAGAGTTTGAGTGTAAAATTTGTTGTGTACGGTTTAAACGAGCTTGCGTTCGTGTGAGAATTGTTAGTGCGTAGGAAAGAACAGTCAGGCATAGTAATGTCACCGGTCGCCCGGTCTAGAACAAGCTATTTTGTTCGAGGATGTTCCGCTAACTATTGCGCAGCTTAGCGTGTCCTGAACGGCAGCAGTGTTGATCCGGATGAACCCGTGATCGGCTGAATGAGTCATTCGCCTCTTCCGGGAAATTTTGTCCGGCAAGTGGAACACGACAATGAGCTATGGTTTTATTTAGTGGCGGGCCACACTTGCCGTGTCACAGTGTCGTCAGTAGATTTGTGGCGTTTTAGAATGGAGGACGCCAACCAAGTAAAATCCCACCATTATATATATATATATATATATATATATATATATATATATATATATATATATATATAAATTCCATTTCCGGCAACGATGTAACCAAACATCGAACGCTTACGTATAACGGGAATTTAACCCGGAAGAATCTTCCATATATGTACTGATCCATAACATCCGACCTTCTCCAGCATTCGTATATTCTACCAAACCCACGATATCAGCCCCGATTCGCTTTATGTAGCGGGTTATGTGGTTCTAGATAAAAGCTTTCTTTCATTGCACCTGAACTACGGTAGGTGGGTGCATACTCCGAGGCGACAAATAAATTGCGTTCCTCCAGTCGGTGACTGCTAACTTTGCAATAAACTTTGAATCTCACTGCTTATAATCCACTGTATACTGGGATCCAGTCTAACAGCCTGGTATCAGCCGTCCCGTCTACGACCACGCCAATGCCAACAATATCAGAAGCCGCAGTCTCAGAGTGCCCAAGAAGGTTCAAGTGAAACTTCACAGAGAAATTGGATGGTACCGTCAGTCGAATAACGGAACTGGAGTCTTGAATGAAATATATATCGGTGACTAATCTCAATCGTGGTTAGTTTGAATGGACATCGACGACGAAAGAGAGCATCAGCCGGCGGTAGCGTGTCTAGCGAGATTCGGATGTGAACTCGGACAGGATCTCTGTCGGAGGTACTACTATTAGTAAGGAAGAATAAATGTTCCGATGGATACGGAGAAGTGTAAGAACAGAGAGTGCGGGAGAGATTGGACGAACAAATAACTGTGCACAGTGTAAGTGCGTTTGATCGTGTGGGAATCGCTAGTGCGCATGAAAGTAATCACCACTGAGTGCCCGGTCCAAAGTAGGAGGTAGACTAACGGGTTCTCTTCGGGCCTTTTTATTCGATGCATTTCGAGCCTTTGCACAACCGAGCGTGCCCTGCAGCATAGCAGCGTTGGTTCAGACGAGCTGGTGATCGATTGTACGGTTCATTTGCTCCCTCTGGAAAACTTTGTGAAGTAAGTAAGATTTGACAAGAGGTTACCGATCAATGGCTAATTATTTTGTGAGCGAGGTCCCCGTTCAAAAGCGAACCGATCTAGAACTAATGAGATACCGTGTAAACGAACATGAGAGATAAAAGCAATCCAAACAGTCTGTGAAGCACATCAAAATGATCACACACCCGAGGCAACTTGTCTTCATATAGTCCGTTCAGCGTGTACCGGATTAGTGATGTGCAAATGGTGTAAATCACCCAAGGATCACGGCAGGCCATATGCACATCTCTGAATAAAGTCAAACAGAGAATTTGCAAAAATAGAAAATGTCAATTACCAGCCAACGGGATCGAGTATCGAATACAATGAAAAAAAAAGTTATTCCAAACGAAACGACATTCAATATATATGAAAATATTCGGTAACAAATTTCCACATTGACTGCCGTTATGAGCCGTCTTGACCTTTTCGTGAGCATGAGTAGAGTAAAGGGGGAGTTCCAGAACCAAAAGGATAAACAAGACGATATTGGCAGTACCAACATTAAAGGAGTTGCAGCTTCATCACTGATTTAATTTACCAACCTACTGCGTGGGATCTGATGACCATCAAAGACACCGGATCTCGCAAGAGTCGCTGAGTATAATGGAGCAAAAGCGTCAGCTTTCGAACTGTAAGGAGATGAATAAGATGCGGAGAAACCTGCAAAGGCAAGTTACAAAAAGCCTTAAGAATGATCGCGAAAATTGGTGGGTGAAGGTAGCCGAAGAAATGGAAGTAGAAGCTGCTTCAGGTAACAGTCAGAGACTGTTCAAACTTATTCATGACACCGGTGAACGGTGCACTCAGGTCAGTGAAACGATTAGCGACAGAAATGGAGAACCCATCCATAGCAAACAGCAAGGGCTTGACCGATGGGCCGAATACTTCTAGGAGCAGTTTAGCTGGCCGCATGCTAGTGCAGTTACTCCCGTGTCAACAAGTGCTACTCCTGGGGTGATATCACTTGAGCCCCCATCGGAAGTAGAAGGAGTCATGCATTCGATTACTAAAGCGAAGGAGAGCGGTAGGTCCCGACGAACTTCCCCCAGTTCTTTTCAAACTGGGTGATGAGGCGTTGATAAAATCACTTACCGTTTTGCTCCGTGGCATTTGGAACGAGGAGCGTATTCCGTTAATACGGAACGAGTCATTGATTGTTTCCGTTTTCAAGAAGGAAATACGCAATGACTGTAGTAACCATCGTAGGATTAGCTTAATACCGATAGTCACAAAAGTACTAGCCTCAATTTTGCTAAACCGTCTTACACCCGCTCGCGAGAGGTACACCCGCGAACAGCAGGCTGGATTCCGCCCAGGTCGAAGATGCATCGACCAGATATTTACTCTTCGCCGACTACTTGAAACGCGTCACACGCACCGCCGATCGACAATAATGCTCTTCTTAGACCTCAAAGGCGCCTTCGATTCAGTTGATCAAACATCGTTTTTACATGTTCTTCATCGAAAAGGTATGCCCCAGAAGTTCGTGAACCTACTGAGATCATTGTATTCTCATACTTCTGGCCTCGTTAGAGTTTACGGTGAACTATCCGGTCGGTTCAAAACGACCAATAGTGTTCGACAGGGATGTCCCATGTCTCCATTCTTGTTCAACTTCGTCATGGACGAAATGATGGAGAGTGAGTTTCAAGATTTCCAGGATGTAGGCGTCGAACTAGGAAATAGTGGAAAGCTATGTGACATAGATTACGCGGACGACATTGTCTACTTGTTCGAATCCACGGAACATGCTCAGCGTGCACTGGATAATCTCGCAAGAGTTGTAGCTCTATTCGGCATGCACTTCGCACCTTCGAAGTGCAAGGTGATGTTATAAGACTGGAAGTCAACGATTTCGACCTTGATGCCCGATGGGGAGGTGCTGTCAGTTGTCGACCACTTCATCTACCTCGGGCAGCAGCGTGACGACGGATGAGGCCACAGTATTAGAGGTGAGTACGCGGATATCCAAAGCACGAGTGGCGTACGCTGGACTGACGCACTTGTGGCGATGACCTGATATTTCATTGAATTTGAAAGGTCGTGTATACTGTTCTGCAGTGCGTTCAGTTTTGTTGTATGGTTGTGAGACTTGGAGTCTGCGTGCTGAAGATATTCGTCGTCTTGAGGTTTTCGACCACCGATGTTTACGTATTATGGCTAAGATTGGGTAGAATAGCCGAGTGAGTAATGATGAGGTTAGAAAGCCAGTATCGGGTATTAATTCAGAGAACGTTCTGTCACAGCATATCCAGCTTAGTAGACTTCGTTGGTTGGGGCACGTGTTACGTATGGCAAACACACGTCTACCGTACCGTGTCCTATTCTCCGTTCCCCCTCAGGAGTGGAAAAAACCACGTGGAGGCCAACAGATGATGTGGCAGCGAGGAATGAAAAGGTGTACAGCGAACTTAGGGAAAGTAGGCACCTCACTCCTTCGTGGTTGGGGTACAAAAGATCTGTCTACCAGTTGGCTGGGGGCACTGTAGGATATGGCAGCGAACTGTGAACAGTGGCGATCGCGTTGTCTCTTCCTGACGAATTAGAATGACTGGTCGATGTGCGTTTGTACAGTTAGATTGTGTATTCCGTGTGTTGGCTACTAGGGTATTCTTTCCTTTTCCCACCCCCGTAGGTCCACTCCCTGTCCATCTTGTATACTCATACTTTCTAATTCTGCGTGCAACATGGTGAGAAAGGCAGAGGTCAGTGGGGATTGCCCTACTGTTTAACGCTGTACGATGATGATGATGGTGTGGGCTTCATACTTAAAAGTAGTACAAAATGAACCAGCACGCGCATTTTAATACTGGCATCTTCCCGCCGGAACCATACAACATTCCATTCATGGTCTCCATATTTTTCTGCCAGGAAAGAGAAAAATAAAATAAGAAGCACCAAAAAACTGGGAATGATGCTTCTCCGTCCTTCGACTCGGGGAACGTCCCATCATCCAAAAAACGTGGCGATGTAGTCCATATCGTTTAACGAAACTGAATAGTGAATAACGCTAGTATCATCATGGGACTTGTGGTGCACTCCTTCGGCCTACGTAGAAACCTCTGATAGGATGAGTCTGATTTGACGTTGCACGCAAAATGAGTTTTCAAAGCGTAACAGGGGTGAAAGGTTGGCTTCACGGTGCTTGTAAAGAGGCTGATACAGCTACAGAATGACTAACAAATGGAGGAGGACCATGGGACAACAGTCCTGAGATATCTATCAAGCAAAAGAATACTCTTGGGTGGGAAATTATTCTGTTTTAGCTCTACCTATATTTCATGGTAGCAGACAATGATCGCTGGTGGAAATAGAACACAGTATATCGTGGAGTGGGCGATCAGGTTGTGGAGTTATTTAAAACTCAGATATTATCCTCTGATCCAGATCTACGCCATCTTTTCCATTGCAACGGGCGGTCATTTTTAAACCACCGTCTTGCACCGTGCACTTAATGCACGCATGAAATCTCCATAGTGGTGAATTGATCCCCCAGTTTGCAAAAGACATTGTAATATTTTTTCTCATTGTGCGACCTACACATTGCGTACTTCAAGATATACCAAAGTTATCACCACCGTATACGCTGAAGCAATTACCGCCATAAACATAGGCGGGCATAACACAGCTGAACGAACGCACTCTATTAGGTGTCCCAAACTACCTTTGTGTACCGTGTCACGCCCCCCCCCCGCCCTCCGCCGAACACACACACACGCACACGAAGCCTCTATCTCGGTTAAACAAATTAACTCCTCGATATGAGTAGTATGGTACTGCATCTGGATGGGAGGACGAAATTTCCCCGGAAGCACACGACTGGTTTTGCGGTCGTTGGGGCTGATCAGGTATGCGTGCCCGGTACTCTTCTGCCCGATCATTCCTATACTTGAGCACCACACAGTTGGTTGACGGATGTAATCTCATTTGAATTGTATGGAGCGCGTATGGACGGAAAGTCCATTTTTAAAATCACACGGTGATTCTTCCGAAGTTAATTCGTCGTGTGACTCTAAAAATGGACCCTCATTTTGCGTGCAATGTTAATTTAGACTCATCCTATTAGATGCCCTTACGTAGGCTGACGCAGTACACCACAAGCCCCATGGTGATACTACCGTCATCTTCCAACCCTCATCTTGTGGACGTCGAGTCGTCTCAGTAACCGAACCACCTGCGTTCGAGTCAGTGGGGTACAATCATAGCCTTTTCGCGTGACTGCTGGTGTTCTCAAAGGTTCTGTACTTTCACACATCCTCTTTCTGCTTTTCATTAACAATCTCCTATCCATCACTTCCGACCCCATCCACGCACTTGCCGAAGATACCACCCTTCACCACTTCCTTTCGTATCATACCTCTCGCCACGCTAACGCTAACACTGACCGGGATCGTTGTGCTCTTAGAACATCACTCATTTCAAACCTTGGCTAGATCTCCTCTTGGGGTTATCAAAATCTTATTCGCAATTGAGTAGTAGGAGATTCGATTTATATATAATATGATTGATCATGCAGCTTGAACGCTCAACTCAGCATTGAAAACCATGGAAGCACTGTACAGCTGTTTCATCCTTGTTGGGAATCATCAGCAGTGCACATCCACCGAGCCCCCACGGGGACTCGAACCCGGGGTGAACGATTGTGAATCGAACACCTTAACCACAAGGCTATCCGGGCTGGCTCTCAACGGTTTGTTGAACATCTACACTACATGATATAGCACCCTTCCGTCACTGGCTTCGAGGAGGCGGGTTGTTACCGTTCGAAGCCAGTGACGGAAGGGTGCTATATCATGTAGTGTAGATGTTCAACAAACCGTTGAGAGCCAGCCCGGATAGCCTTGTGGTTAAGGTGTTCGATTTACAATCGTTCACCCCGGGTTCGAGTCCCCGTGGGGGCTCGGTGGATGTGCACTGCTGATGATTCCCAACAAGGATGAAACAGCTGTACAGTGCTTCCATGGTTTTCAATGCTGAGTTGAGCGTTCAAGCTGCATGATCAATCATATTATATATAAATCGAATCTCCTACTACTCAATTGCAAATATTAACCAAGCTCTGTAGGTTGTTCATAACGGAATGCCTTCGTTGTACTTAGGCCCCTACAGAGAAGTCATCCATCATAGGAGTCGATCGCTGTGTGGGAGGCGGGTTGTTACCGTTCGAAGCCAGTGACGGAAGGGTGCTATATCATGTAGTGTAGATGTTCAACAAACCGTTGAGAGCCAGCCCGGATAGCCTTGTGGTTAAGGTGTTCGATTCACAATCGTTCACCCCGGGTTCGAGTCCCCGTGGGGGCTCGGTGGATGTGCACTGCTGATGATTCCCAACAAGGATGAAACAGCTGTACAGTGCTTCCCTGGTTTTCAATGCTGAGTTGAGCGTTCAAGCTGCATGATCAATCATATTATATAAAAATCTTATTCCCTTCAATGTCTCTAAAACAGCTCTTCTCTCAAACACCATCCCTTTTCTCCCCACTTGAATTTCGACTCAGTTGCCCTTCGTACCCCCAACTCGATGTTTTTCCTGGGTCTTTCGATAGTCTCCTCTCTATCCTGGTTTTCATACATATGTCCGCTTTTGTTTCGTGCCGCGAGCAATATTGGTTTACTATTCTGCGCCAGAGGTTTCTTCAAACCGTCCCACCTCCTCTAACTGTACATAGCTTATTCGTTCCACACTTGAATACTGGTGTCACGTGCGGAGGTGAAGCTTCGTTTTCTGTATCCCTTCTCGACTGGATTCAACGTAAAGCCATTCGTCTGGTGGATGATCCCAGTTTTAACATCCGATCTGCAATGGCTTGTCCATCGCCAAGCAGTTGCTTGGGTTTTGTTCCTCCGAGTTGGCCTCGGCTGTTCCTATTCCCATTACTTTTCAACACCAATCTCGAGGACAGGCAGCTAGTCATCCTTACCAGGTTTATGTCGCCCGATCTCGAACCGCGACCTTTAAACCGTTTTTCCCCGGACGGTTAAGCAATTGAACATATTTCCCCTTTCCATCTTACCACCCACTTAAAGCCTTTCTCTGAAGATGCGGAATCAACAAACTGATTTTAAGGAGAATGATCCCCACAAACATCTCTCAAAATATTTTTTCGAATTATAGGGTAGACCAGTTTTACTGCACCTCACTTTGTGTGAAATAAAAAAAGAATCTATTATCCAGTATTCTTAAACGACGTGGACCACTTAGTCAAGTATTTTGGTGATGACAGCAAGTGCCCTGAGTCAAACGACGTAAGAGAATAATGCAATGCGTAAATGCTTCGACCGTGTCAATTTTCAGTTCGGTTCCAGTTTATTCAACCACTAACCTCGCACTTCTGTGCTTTGGTTCCGGTTGCTACCTTCCAGCATTTTCAAGTCAAGGCCAAAATAGTAGAAGCACAAAGTGAAAAAGATCCCGAAAAACCACATTATTAGGCGAAAATCCCGAAAACAAATACAGAGTTCGAAAGCAATAATCGTACTGTTAGATTTCACAGGGCAGGTCTAATATCTTCGTACATACACGTGAAAGATTCGAGACGCAACAACAGTATTTCGTTATCACATATCTAAGTGTGAATGTGATGAAAAGGATATACTTCATAGCCGTTCGTACCTCAGATATGACAGACAGTCCGGTGGTGGTTGAGTGGTTTAAAGTGTTCACTTACCACCTCGAAAGTCATAAATTCGAACCCCGCTTTCAACGGTCACTTCGGTGGAAGACAATACTCAACTGCCGCTCAGCTCGGTAGTACGCCTGGCCCATTGAGGCCTTATGTGGTTTTCCACTAGACGTCTCAGGACCAGGTTGCCGGTTATCCCTGATAGTTCAGTGAACCTTCACGGCTATGGGGTACACTCCTTCCAGTGCACTCATTTATGAGCACCAGTATCACTGAGCCACCTGCACATGCCAGCAACAGAACATCAACAGATTTTGCAAAGCATTCTGAGTGAGTGATTTAATCGTCAATCTTGGAAAGATACTGGTTTGTTCAACGGCTTCTGATCGCTGAGCTTGGCGTTAAGGTTGCAAACGTTTCATCACCAGTCGAGATGACATCGTCAGTGTGTACGTGGCGATGCAACCTCGACTGGTGATGAAAAGTTCGCGACCCAAACGTCAAGCTCAACGATCAGAAGCCGTTGAACAACACAAACCTGAGCTACAGTCAACACCAATTTCCAAAAGTACAGAGAATTACCGCTCCATTTACTCCATGAAAGTCAAATCTGAATCATAATGTGACTTACTTTTCCAGCAATTCTCGTTCCGTCTCCTTTTTTGTTGAAGTTGCGTCTTCTGCAACCGTGTCCGTTTCACCCCTTTTATGCACAGACAAGGACCATTTAGCATTAGAAGAAGCGCCTGTTTTTCCCAATTTGCCTCGTGCAGACCCCGGGGCAGATTGAGCCGAACGTCGTGAATCTGTGCGGCCGATATCATTGTCATCATCATCATCCGCAGCCTGATCTTCGATATTCAGTAAGGCCTCATCGCTGGCCCTTTTGGCTCGTTGACGTTGAATTGTTAGATGATAAGCCAATCCACTAGCATGCCGGGGATCAATACGCCGGTTTCGCACACATGCATCCAAACCCCAGACCAGCCGATGAATTCGATCTGGCACGCACAATCGATCTACTTTGGCCTCATTTAAGCTCATAAGTATATCAAATCGAAGCGTGCACAGAGTGGCTGAGATCAGGGCTGGCTGACAAGGTAAGAAAGCCAGTGGAATGAATGCCTGAGGACCAGGAGTCGACTGAGACTCGCTGGTAGTTCGGTCTCTACCAGAACTAGTGCTACCTGTAGAATCCAAACGTCGTCGACGTTTGGATGGCGGCGACGGTGGACTGCTAGGTTCCTTGAGAGTCACGGCAGCAGCGACGGCCGCTGATGCTTGTTGATGAGCAGTACGTTCAGCAAGCATGCACTCGTCACGAAGAATGTTGACAATCTTTAATCGGACAAATTCGAACAAACGTCGGGGGTAAAAGAAACAACACACGCATATTGTGCTCTAGTCAATTCTTTTGCATGCATCATCTACAGTGAGTAATGGACTACTATGAACAATTTCAGTAGCCAAAAGTGGTATCGTATAGTTTTGAAGTGGAACCAGAAGTATCAGACATGTAAGCTTGATACTTGACCACAAAATTTGGTCAGTTTCGTGAAATCATCGAAAGTCAGTAAGTAACAGATTTCACTTACCTTCTGTCGGCAGCAGCTATTTCACGACCACATGATGAAACAGACTTCCCGTCACAGTGTACATTGACACCCTTCGCAGGGCGATCAAATGCTATGTAAACCGCATGAACAGTGGGAATTGACAAAAACGAAACTCCCCTTCTGTACATGACGTGACCCTATATGCTACGTCTGATCACCGCCTGAGATGCAGGCAACGAGTAGCAGAATTCATCTGTTCCAGTATATGCCTCTTGTGCAATTAGGTATGTAATAACATTTTCATACAAATCACATCAGGACATTGTCAAGCTATGATTCAAACGGCAAAGGAAGAAAATTCAATCTCGGTTACCAATCCGGAGCACATCATCCGTGTTCGGACAAAAAGTGGTGCTAATATCGTCACTTGAAGACACAAAAACTACCAGAATTATCTCGATTTTGCCTATATAATGAAAAACGCCGATTTCCCTAGTGAATTAGCGGGAAAATTAGCTTGAGCAGTATATCTACATACGTACATATACCGACTTGAGATCAAGCATGATGCCGAGGCAGCAACAACAATTACAATGCTGTGATCCTTTTGCTTCCAACGGTACATCCTCTGATGTTATTTTGTCATTTTGTTTGTCGGGATGACATTTTTTGCGATTACGGGGTACGAACGCCCAGGAGAAAAACCACATAGCATTCGAACCATGTCCCACAACGTCCCTAACCAACAACAATTCTCGTCCTTTGGGCCCCAGCCAGGTAGGCGGTAGGTACCAACCGAACCCAATGATAATGCTAGCTTTTTCATAGCTTGACACCAAGTCATGGCCTGGCCGCGTGTCGCTTCCTCCGGCTTTGTCTAGCAAGTGCGAACAGAGCAGGTGGACGATGGACAAGCCTTCGCAAAACATGACCGAGATAATGGAAACGGTGTAGCGCGATCACTTCGTTAGAAGAGCGGCTATCCGTGCGACCCACACGACGGCAACCCACATCGGGTGCCAGCCTATAAATGCCTCAGTATGGTCGGGGATGGGTATCTCAGGTTACGAGGTGGCTACTCGACCTGAACGCCTCTCGAAATGCTCCCAAGTGGCCATGCTTTAACATAGCCTCTACTGAGGAAGTCCTACACACTGCCTTTTCGTGGCGGAGACGTTCCCAATAAAGCGAGAGAACGAAAGCGAATGCCCGATGCCCTCTGCCGGGTTGGCCGACCAATAGTCAGCCTAAGGGAGATGGCTAAACCCTGATTCCAAACCAACCATGGACGGCGTATGAGGCGTACAACGGTATGCTCACCGGCATCTGTGGCGGAGAGGTGCACTGGGCAACCAAGATGTTTGGTCTCATCCGAAGGGCGAATAAAATGAGGAATCAGTCACCAGCCCCTAGTGGGTTACAGACCCCACGTTTCGTCCCGTTGCCTCGCGGGTTAAGCTTTGGATAGCTGAAAGCTCCGGTTGTGGATCGCTAAGAAAACCACCTGTTTTGGCTTGAGAAACCTGACAGTATTGCGCCCACAAACAACTCATGGACTCGGACTATCTACCCTTCCTCCTGGATCGTACCGTGTTTTGTTTGGCACGCACTCTGAAATCAAGACGGTATGAGAAAGTACATAATGAAGCACGATGTTTCCGTCAGACGAGAGCAATAATTCGGAGACATCGACCATCTAACACGGAAAGACACCTAGTATTCTCAACGCAAAGTGGCTAGGCCTCGCATCTGTAGAGTAAAACACTAAGGGCCGCAGCGACGTAGATCCGTCCCTAAAAAGAGAGCCGCTTATCATGGCGATGCTACATGTATCGCAAGTTTCCGAAAGCTATTCTGGATCTGGTTGTTTGTGAACCGATTTCCTCTCCAACACCCCCTCCGGCTGCTATCAAACTCCCCACATACTTAAAGTTGTCAAAAAACTAGGTGATCACCACAAAGGATGAGTGCAGGCACAGGCTCTTGCCAAATTTACGAGTGTGAAGGAGTGTCCATACTACTTGCTGAATAAGTAAGCAGTTGGTTGAGCAAAACACAATTATGGAAAATTTTGGACTGACAACGAACGCGACTACGTCGGACGGACTGAATGCAATAAGGTAAAGGAGAGCATGTGGACCACGTGTTTGCATCTTCCGACTGAACAGAGACTCTTTTCAAGTGGACCGGACAGCTATGATGCAAATAAGCATTATTGTACCAGTTCATTGATTTTTTCGACGTCCGAACGAGCGATTCCCAACTGACAACCTTTCTGCCCGACACGTCTCGTGGATTATGACAACTGGTGCCTTGACGAGGATGAAGATCTCGTGCCCACGGCCCTTCGAGGACGGAGGTGTATGGAGCTTCCTGGAGGACTTCGAGGATGAGGCGGAGCAGATGCGGATTCGGTCGGACCGGGGTAAGTCGATGGCACTTCCAGCGTTTCTCAAGAGCAGAGCACGCGTGGTGTGCTGGACGCGGCACGAAGAAGCCCGGTGGAGATGGAGTGGGTCGCCGCTAAGGACTCTATGATGGCGGGATTCAACATCCCGGCCGGCCGTCAGGAGGCGGCCCAGATGGGAGTTGGTGCGGACCCGTTAGTGCATTCTGTCGCCCTCCGTTCTTTATTGGACTAGGCGCTGGCCTCACTGGACAGAGGCAAGCACTCAGCTGTTGGCGGACTGTTTTGTGGACAGCTTGCCGGAACCCACGCAAGGCTGAATACGAATCCGGGACGGTAGGAAGCACGAACCGAAGCTATCGTTGATAATACTTTCCTCATATCCTCATGCAAATTCACAGCCTGACCGCTGCGTCGCTTCCTCCGGCTCTACCCAGCAAGTGAGAGCAGAGCACGAAAGGATAAACGATGGGCCAGGAATAACCGAACCACCTAAAGCGGTGTACGGGGATCATTTCCATCACGAGGCGGCTATCGTGTCTAATATACGACGACGAACCTCGTCATCATCGTCACCGTAGTGTTAAACAGTAGGGCAATCCCCACTGACCTCTGCCTTTCTCACCATGTTGCACGCTGAATTAGAAAGTATGAGTATACAAGATGGACAGGGAGTGGACCTACGGGGGTGGGAAAAGGAAAGAATGCCCTAGTAGCCAACACACGGAATACACAATCTAACTGTACAAACGCACATCGACCAGTCATTCTAATTCGTCAGGAAGAGACAACGCGATCGCCACTGTTCACAGTTCGCTGCCATATCCTACAGTGCCCCCAGCCAACTGGTAGACAGATCTTTTGTACCCCAACCACGAAGGAGTGAGGTGCCTACTTTCCCTAAGTTCGCTGTACACCTTTTCATTCCTCGCTGCCACATCATCTGTTGGCCTCAACGTGGTTTTTTCCACTCCTGAGGGGGAACGGAGAATAGGACACGGTACGGTAGACGTGTGTTTGCCATACGTAACACGTGCCCCAACCAACGAAGTCTACTAAGCTGGATATGCTGTGACAGAACGTTCTCTGAATTAATACCCGATACTGGCTTTCTAACCTCATCATTACTCACTCGGCTATTCTACCCAATCTTAGCCATAATACGTAAACATCGGTGGTCGAAAACCTCAAGACGACGAATATCTTCAGCACGCAGACTCCAAGTCTCACAACCATACAACAAAACTGAACGCACTGCAGAACAGTATACACGACCTTTCAAATTCAATGAAATATCAGGTCATCGCCACAAGTGCGTCAGTCCAGCGTACGCCACTCGTGCTTTGGATATCCGCGTACTCACCTCTAATACTGTGGCCTCATCCGTCGTCACGCTGCTGCCCGAGGTAGATGAAGTGGTCGACAACTGACAGCACCTCCCCATCGGGCATCAAGGTCGAAATCGTTGACTTCCAGTCTTATAACATCACCTTGCACTTCGAAGGTGCGAAGTGCATGCCGAATAGAGCTACAACTCTTGCGAGATTATCCAGTGCACGCTGAGCATGTTCCGTGGATTCGAACAAGTAGACAATGTCGTCCGCGTAATCTATGTCACATAGCTTTCCACTATTTCCTAGTTCGACGCCTACATCCTGGAAATCTTGAAACTCACTCTCCATCATTTCGTCCATGACGAAGTTGAACAAGAATGGAGACATGGGACATCCCTGTCGAACACTATTGGTCGTTTTGAACCGACCGGATAGTTCACCGTAAACTCTAACGAGGCCAGAAGTATGAGAATACAATGATCTCAGTAGGTTCACGAACTTCTGGGGCATACCTTTTCGATGAAGAACATGTAAAAACGATGTTTGATCAACTGAATCGAAGGCGCCTTTGAGGTCTAAGAAGAGCATTATTGTCGATCGGCGGTGCGTGTGACGCGTTTCAAGTAGTCGGCGAAGAGTAAATATCTGGTCGATGCATCTTCGACCTGGGCGGAATCCAGCCTGCTGTTCGCGGGTGTACCTCTCGCGAGCGGGTGTAAGACGGTTTAGCAAAATTGAGGCTAGTACTTTTGTGACTATCGGTATTAAGCTAATCCTACGATGGTTACTACAGTCATTGCGTATTTCCTTCTTGAAAACGGAAACAATCAATGACTCGTTCCGTATTAACGGAATACGCTCCTCGTTCCAAATGTCACGGAGCAAAACGGTAAGTGATTTTATCAACGCCTCATCACCCAGTTTGAAAAGAACTGGGGGAAGTTCGTCGGGACCTACCGCTCTCCTTCGCTTTAGTAATCGAATGCATGACTCCTTCTACTTCCGATAGGGGCTCAAGTGATACCACCTAAGTAGCTGCAGTTGCTGACACAGGAGTAACTACACTGGCCTTCGGCAACCTAAACTGCTCCTAGAAGTATTCGGCCCAACGGTCAAGCCCTTGCTGTTTGCTATGGAGGAGTTCTCCATTTCTGTCGCAAATCGTTTCACTGACCTGAGTGCACCGTTCACCGGTGTCATGAATAAGTTTGAACAGTCTCTGACTGTTACCTGAAGCAGCTTCTACTTCCATTTCTTCGGCTACCTTCACCCACCAATTTTCGCGATCATTCTTAAGGCTTTTTGTAACTTGCCTTTGTAGCTTTCTCTGCATCCCATTCGAGAGCTGACGCTTTTGCTCCATTATAATCAGCGACTCCTGCAAGATCAAGTGTTTTTGATGGACAACGGATCTAGGACCACAGGCAAAACCTGTTGCAACGTGCATCGCCTGTTTGATATGAGCCCAATGCTCATCTACATTACTGTTCGTCGTAGATCTTAGCTCATGTGCTAACTTCTGCTTATACCGGGTGCGTACTCCTGGATCACACATACGTTGCACGGCTAACCGGGTTTGCGGTTTGCGACGACGACCATGGAGCTGGAGAGATAATCGCATTAAAACTAATGCATGGTCCGACTCTACGTACGTGGACCAATAAGATCTGCAGTTCTGAACAGAACTGCGTCACCGGTAGCTCACGGTGATATGATCAATCTGGCTCAGGGTACCTGTAGAGTTAGAGCGCTATGTCGCTGTGCGACGCGAGCTGTGTCGGAAATTGGTGCTGGACAAGAACAATCGATTGTCTGCACAAAACTGGAGAAGTCTATCCCCGTTATCTGTACGCTCAGCGGGTAAAGCACAACGGCCACCTAAACAAGCTTCTGACACACTAAGTTTGTCAACTTGTGCATTGAAGTCACCAGCTAGCACTACAATGTCAGAACCTTTACTGATGCGAACGAGGGTGGGAGTTCATTATAGAACTCATCTTTCTGCGCGTCTGAGCTGCAGTCCGTTGGGACGTACACCAAGATCACAAACAAATTGCGCTTAACACAATTATCCTTTCGAACGCCAACTGATCCCTGGAGTTTCACAGCACATAAACGACTGTTAACAGGAATCCAGTCTAAAAGGGCAGCCTCAGCCTTGTCAGTCAAGACTATTCCTACACCACGTTGACCCACAGCTCAAGCTGCTTCGTCTCGTGAAGTGCGCAGAAAATACCTCGATGAGATACCAGGAACAGTTAGTTGAATTACACTGCTCGAATACTGGATACGCGTTTCAACTACACAGCAGACATCAATCTTCAATGAGGTCATTGTGAGGGCTAGGCAGGCCTGCTGACCGACCTGCATGAGTGTACGCAGGAGAACGATTGGGGTCCGCGTCCAAAGCCTTTAGTTCTAACAAGAACCTATCCGCAAGGCAACGGGATGGCTTAGTGGGAGCCCATTTGCTTGGATCAATTATTCCTCCACTGATTTTACCGATTGAGTTGAGAGCTCAAATCGACCCCCAACCTGGGGGACTAAGAGACTGGACTTTGTCTGGCCTCTACCCATTGACCTGTCAGGTATGATTGCATCTACGGCTTAAAGAAGCCATCCTGTATAGCTCTTTGGGTCATAGAGGCGCGCAAGCCATCACACCACGTCAAGGTGCAGTCTCATCGTGACGAACCTCGTCATTGTTCAAATGATGTTCCTGATAGACACCAGAAACACTCAGGATACATCGGTGGTCAAACACGGAAAGTCGCCGAGCATCCTCAACGAAAAGTGGTCAGGTCTCGCTACCGTAGAGTCAAAACGCTACGAACAGCGGCGCGATATACCTGTCCCTTAAGGGACAGCTGGACTTTACGGCGACGCCACAGTTCAGACAACTAGTAACGACGCACTGGGTGCGGTGGCGGTGGTCGCTATTTCTTAGCGACAACCTCAAACGGAAATAATGAAAAGAAACAACAATATGAAAGTAGTAATAAAAGAACTATAAATATTGGTATCAAATCGATGGGGAGAATTTGTGAATACAACAGCACCGTTGATCGCGACACATAACCATATCCTCCAAAGTATTTATTCATAGAGTGGGAGGGTCTCTTGGACCTCACCCAACAAGTTTAACACGCCCTACATGGCCAAGCCCACTGGTTAGGTTTTTCATACCTGTTATCAAACTCCCCACGTACTTAAGGTTGTCAGCAAAAAAGCTGATCACCACAAAGGGTGAGCGCAGGCACAGACTCTTGCCAATCTTGCAGAAGTACTTTGCACTTGGAAGTGCACACTATATCTGAATACCTTAATCACCAAACGGTTCAGAGCGTATCGGGTTGCTCATGCATTAACACTCAGCAACGCGATGTCATCGGCATATTCGAAGTAAAAAAACAGCCACAATTCAACCAGCGGAGTGCAAAGCAATTTTTCTTAAGCGACCAGTGCCCGTTTGTGTTCTCGGGTAGAGCTACAGGTAGGTTATCAGCTAGCTCGTTTTAGAAGACGGATACGCGAGACGGATCGGAAAGCTTGGTAAGCATGAACTTAGCTACGAAGTGCATGCACAAAGAGACAGGGACGAAGTTTTGTCAATGAGAGCCAGCGTCAAAGAACCGTAAGGTCAACTGAATCAAAAGACAATTTCAGATTCAGAGAAGTTGAGTTAGCATCTGATACATTATTTGCGCCCATTCAAAGGGAGTGGCAGAGCCGGTTTGATAATGAACCGATTCACTATACGGAAATTCAAAGTAGTGAAAGTATCACACAGCTGTTTCAGTTTCGTCAGCGATTCTCCGCTGTACAAATCGAGTAGAACATAGCATGGGATCGAAATCCAGGGTGTTGTTATATCGGTCTTACGCGCTACAAAAGGGTTAGCTGGATTGAATCTGGACGCCCTATTTCAAGTCGACATTAACATGATTCAGCACCAATACGTCACCGTCGATTCAACACAGCAGCTGTCATAAACGGTGACTTACTTTTATTCCCCAAGTAATTCAAGTGACATCTCTGATGGATCATCAATCATCACTAATGAATAGTAGGAGACATATCCTAGAAACTCGTCCAACTAGTAGTCCAGGTTTGCTCCCGGGAGCTACTGAAGAAGTCAACAGATAATTAAGGCACTGGAAACCATACTGACTCGCCTTTTCATATAGCACCTGACCGTCGCCGATCATTTCGACGATGCGAACCACAGCTGAATCACGTCTACGTCTCCGTGGGGGCCAATAGAGCAACGGGACCAGATCGGCTGTGGATGAGGCGGTGGAAGATATTGCCATGGAAAGTGCATCCAATAGTGCATCACACCAATTGTTCTGAAATCGAGTGATCACTCTTTGCAATTCCTCCTGAAATCTACCACACAACGGAACAGGAGAACAGATGAGATAAGCGAGATAATTCATCAATTAAACAAAAGCTTAGACCGTGTTGCCGGAAAGAACATTAACATATACTGGGATTGCATATTTTGTTTTATTCTGACGAATTTCTGGCAGTGCTCCAAATTTGGTTGCAACCTCGTAATAACAACTAGTCTGGGAAAGTACAAAGCGGGAGAAAATAATTGAAAAAGACGGATGAAAAGTACGCTGACGGCAACAACTGACCGTGTCACCTGATTTTTCTAATCATTTAGTGGGTAGATTTCTTGGATTCTATTGTAAATTGATCCTGAGCCAGGTTATCCGCAGTAGCTAGAACGTCGACTGACTACCATTATCTTCCACAACGCTGTCACCGAACAATAAACAAGCACGCATAACGTACCACATGGTGCATCGTTTTTTCGATACACCTCGGTACGATAGATCACTTCGACTTGATCCGACCAATCGCACTGGCCAGAGCTTAAAAACAACCCCGACCTTTTCGGATCAATTGCTTGGTTCACAGACCGGTTCCTAATGCAACGCGCCTAATTTTAGCATTGCTGATACGGTGTTCGAGCAAAACTGCGAAGAGAGCGATGTCTTATACCAGAAACAATCAAGTTTCTGATACGCATGACAAAACTGACATAACTGCAACAGCGAACATTGGTTATTTGACGGGCTGAAAAATGTCAGTAACAGTAATGTAGGTATTGTTTGATAAAACACCTTTCTCAGGTACTGTTTTACCTGGTAGAATAATGCTTGTTGTTGGACTACACCATTCTTGCAACAATATTTTGCATTTTACCGATGCAAAAAGCATTTCCAAAATTGTGTTATTCGAACTGTCTAGGAAAGCTTGCAATGTGTTTAAATTATTACTCGAAAGCGAAACATGGACCGCGAATAAGTCAGGGAATTTCCTGTCCAAACAATGATCCACTCCAACATTTTCACAAAAAGTATATACCACCTTTGGAATATCTTCGATTATAAGCGGAGGGGCACTCAACGGAAACCACTTCATGTGATGAACTTAGATAAAAGATTGCATAAAAAGTCACTTCGACAGCCACTAATTGCGAACAGAACATCGAAAAAGTAGGAAAATAATTAACTCAAATTGTATTTGGATGACAGGACGTGTTAACCGGAGAATTACCTTTGGAAGAATCACCGTGGGATTCTAAAAATGGACTCCACGTCCATGCATGCTCCATTCGATTCAAATGAGATTACAGCTGTTAACTCAACTAAACTGTGAGGAGCATGTTTTCCTGTCCAGAGCTTAGATTACTTCTAAATCAAAGTTTGAAAACGACTCCTGAAAAACGATGGACAAAACTCATCGACTGTGGGACTAATTATAACAATTCAAGATGAAAAGATTCTATGATTGGTGCATCACCGAATTCCAAGCTAAGACGTTCATCATATTTGATAAACTTTTACCAAGTAGGTGTCATCATTCGGAATAATACGATGTTGAACTTTACTGAGATCAAGAAACGCCGAAAATTTCGCTGGAAGTTTGGAAACCATCAACATCAGTTGCTCCGTTGGATGCTTGCAAATCCGTCCCTCCGAAAGCCACATTCAATAAAGTGCGTAACTCCCTGAGACGCCAACTAACTGGGAGCCTGAAAATCACCGTAAAACAGTAGTGCATTGTAAAATGTAGGGAAAGGAAGCAGGCTGCGTCTATTGAAAATACTCACAATCTTCGCCGTTTGATTGGAAGTACCCGTCCACAGAAAATGAAGGTTGTCCGGAAGGCAGTTTATTTGAAAAGATTCAAACCTTATAGAATGGATGGGCTGCCTCCGTAATTTTTCAAAAAAAGAAAGCGAAGTCTCGAAATCGAATGTAACCGAATTCCGCTGAGGAATTTCAGACAGTAAACAGATTCGTAGGGAACAGCGTGAATCAGTGATTGTACCGATTTACAAGAAAGGTGACAGATACTCTTGTGAACACCACAGGGGAATTAGCCTGGTAAGTATCGCATCCAAACTCCTCGCCAGGACTATCATTCGCCCATTATCCAGCAACCGTGAAAGGTGTACTCGTAAGAATCAAGTCGGTTTCAGCCCCGGTTGAGGGTTGTGTCGACCATATGTTTACTCTTCGACAAATCTTAAAGCACGGACACATATTTCGCAGATGCACAATCTCTATCTTTCTTGATCTGAAAACGGCGTTCGGTTCAGTCGACCACACAGTTATCTGGCGCTGCCTTTCATTGAAGGGTGTGCCAGAAAAGTTTATTTCTCCATTCCAATACTCGTATGCAAACAGCCGAATTCCACTTAGGGCTTACAGCGTTCTTTCACTCCAGTTCACCACGAGAAGTGGTGTTCGTCAGGGTTGCCCCCTTTCACCATTTCTCTTCAATTTTATAATTGAATTGATCCTTGAGATAGCCCTGTCTTCGTGTGAGAAAAGCGGCATCAATCTTTTGCTCAGGCAGCAAACTGTGTGACTTGGAATACGCGGACAATATTGTTCTTCTGAGTGAAAATCTGGATAAGCTGCAAACTCTCTTAGATAGCTTAAACAACAGTGCAGCAATGTTTGGGATGTGCTTTGCACCTTCGGAATGTAAAATGCTGCCCCATGACTACTGGGTTGGTGCTACACCGAACCTTGTCTTGGCAGGGGAAGCTCTAGCTGAAGTAGATTAGTTTTGTTACCTGGGCACTTACATCTCACCTGGTGGACATATATCAGATGAAGTGCCATCGCGTATACCGAAGGCGCGTTTGGCTTTGGCCAACCTCGGCCATTTGTGGCGTTGGCGTGACATCCGATTGTCTGTCAAGAGTCGGGTGTACACTGCGGTGGTTAGGTCTGTTCTTTTAGTAAGGCTCAAAAACATGTTCGATAAGGACAGAAAGTGGGCGAAGACTGTCGGTGTTCGAGAATCGATATCTCCATAGTATTCTTCGAATATGGTGGAAGCGGTTTCAGCAGTGCTAAGGTTAAACGTAAGGTGTTGGGAACCAGTGATCGGCTACTGGAACAAGTACCGACTACAAACATAATAAGGTGGCTGTGACATGCGTTATGCGGATTGGGACGAGTTAGCCGAAGTTCTAGACGACATCAGTAACGAAAATCGACATTTTTTCAGCATGGACATTGCTGCATTGGTCACTAAAGCGCCACTGCGCGAAACATTTGATTTTATTGGCGACTGCGTTCGTAAAGAAAATATCAATGTTAGAATCCCAGTGACGCATTTAAAACGCCCAATATTGTGATGCATTGAAAACACTCAAGTGTCAGAACCGAGATTGGTTAGGAGTGTATCGAAAAATCAATGCGCCGTGTGGAATTTTGGGATGAACTTTTTATTGTTTAATAGCACAGCGTAGTCGAAATCGTTAGTAGGTTGTCGACGTTTCGGTCACCACGGATAATCCTTTTCAAGACTGGTTTTTCAAGTGAATGTAACTGGAATGCACTGAAAACACGTTTACATTTTCGGGACGATTATTTTTGCCAAGTTAGTGGCGTTGCACTGGTGGGCGTACGAGGCTTCATCCAGGCCGATATATTCACGGCGAATCTTGACAATAGACTAAACGACGCCATCGGTGATGCAGAACTCTACAGAAGATATGCTGATGATATATTTGTCATTAGCAACTCAGAGCAGGATTTCATAAACCTATTCTGTAGACTCAATACGGTTCAGCCGAACACACGGCTTTCCATGGAACGAGTATGATAACCAATGCGCATTTTTCGACACTATGATAACCAGGCGTCTAGACCATAGTGTCAATAGGTCCGTATACCAAAAGCACACAAGGTTAGGACAGTATATACACTTTGCGTACCTTGTATCCCTGAGTTATGAATTTGGGTTGATTAGAGCCGCATATGACAGAGCCCGAAAACTCTATGCTCTAGACATGCTTAACTTTGAAAAGGAACTGCTATATAACGTTCCAGTTAGATGGCTACGGGAAAAATTTTTGTCAAAGGCGTTGTACAGCACGCACTCAAAGTGAACGACCATCGTCCGGTCCTGAATGAAAGGTTATCTGACAACTGTCATTTAATCGAGATGACAATCGAATTTTTTGCACGCCGCCTCAAATTAGTCACACAGTGCCGAAGATCCTGTTTTACTCTGCACATGCAGAGAGATATCTGTCACCGAAGTCAAACAGACGTCGTCAGACCGTGCAAAATCACACCTATCCATTTTTTTATCATGTTTGCGCAACAGCCTCAAAGGCCTACTGAACCATCAGGGCCAATCGGCAACCAGATCCTGAGACTTGGTGTGGAGAAACATTAGGTCAAAATAGGTCAGACGTGGTAACGATCCAAACGATAGCGGATTACTGTCTACCACCAAAGTGACCGGGGGTGGTGGGATTCCAACCTATCTAAGCCGAATTGAACGGTAAGTGATCGGACATGTTTCACGGTTGGTCAACCGGTGGGAATTGAATTATCTGTAGTAAGCACCTGATGAGATACAGCGAAACCTATCGTGATACAAATCGCATAACGTCAGTCTGGTATGCTTCCTATTGCAATAAGACGCGTCAGACTTTCGTGTTGGGGTCCATTAGACGCACCTACCAAATGGTTAGAGACATCAAGTGACACGGCTAGGTGTCGCAACCAGTGGCGTGGTTGCACTCAGGCACTTTCATTGTCTGCGTGATTTTCGCTTATTGCTCAGTTTTGGCTATTTTTCACTTTATGGTTCTATATATTTTGACTTCAACTCAACGACGCTGCTAAGTAGCAACCAAAACCAGAGCACATGAATGTGAGGTTGATGGTTGAAAGTGAACACACACATCTGTAGACTAATGACCGAGTTAAAGACAACCCGAAGTAATAAAACTTAGCGTCCTACACAAATGATGGGAACAGTCAAAAGTAGTCATATATGAGACATGTAGAGGGAATTAGGTCACAAATATCTTGGCTTTTACGAAAAAGATAGTCTCTTCCATCACCGTAATGCATGAATAAGATTTCGGTGTACATTAGTCTACCAACCGTCTCTAACTAATCACAGAAGGATCTTGACAGTTTTAGCAAAGAACTTCAAACTTCAATGTGACAGAACACCTTTTGATTACATGCTTGCACATGAGTGCAATGGAAAGAGTACACCCCATAACACCGAAGGCTCACTGCACTGTCAGGGATAATCAGTAACTAAACCCTGAGACCTGAAGTGAAGAACCACATTGGGTCCTAACAGGTCAGGTGTAGTAACGATCCGGACGACGGTGGATTACTGTCTACCACCAAAGTGATCGACGATGGCGGGGGTTTGGACCTCTGACCTCGGAGATGGTAAACAAACGCTTTAAGCCACTCGAACACCACCCGTCTGAAACAAAGTGCTGGACAAACAACTACATGTTGCATAACTCAGGAGAGCCGAGAATTATTGAGAATGCTTGAGACTAGGGAGGCAAATCAAATAATTATGAGACAGGATAAGGACTTACTTGTGCGGGTGGGCCACCCAAATATGACGAAGAACTGGCAGAGGAGCATCACCATACAGATACGGGTTATCCACAATCAAATTTACGTGTCTTTCTTTGATTGAATTCGTCTTGCCTAGAACCTGTAAAAAGTGAACTTCGATAAGGAATCAAAAGTCAAGTATCTACCTGCATGATAAGGGGACGCATATAGGGATGATGTATGTAAACCATTCCTGTTTTGATCAACTTCTGCCACAACTTTTGACATTTTCGTTGGTCGGGATCTTCGGCTTTCGCGTCTACATTGACTTTTATGGCATCCAACAACCGATCATTGATACTCTGCTCGATAATTTTCTTCAAAAAAGTGTCTATGCTTACCCAGAGAATACTATGGCGAGACACGCCGTGAATGTCCAGAAGCTTTAGTGCTTGACTGAAATTAGGCACTAACTGCTCCCAATAACGATCCTGAAATGATTCAATATCCTCCTTCGTGATACACGGTTTGGTAAACAGACTTTCAATAGCCTTCTTCATCACTGGAAACACAAATGGCTTGGGATTCTAGTGAGCGGAGATGATGAAGGGTATGATTTATGGAAACTAAGAAAACTCACTGAATCTTTGGAATCCATTTTACTTTAGCTAGTTATTGAGTCCTCTGAATTTGGTTCAATATGAAAATAACTGAAACAAAGAGAATGGAATAAGGTTCATGGATTCGTTTGTAATGGACAAGAAATTCTATAAGACGGGTTTTTTTACGATAACTTCCAAACCGTTGTTGGATTTTCCATCATAAAGCATTCATAGCCTTTCTCAACCTCATTCTTTCGCTATATATATATATATATATATATATATATATATATATATATATATATATATATATATATATATATATATATATATATATATATATATATATATATATATATATATATATATATATATATATATATATATATATATATATATATATATATATATATATATATATATATATATATATATATATATATATATATATATATATATATATATATATATATATATATATATATATATATATATATATATATATATATATATATATATATATATATATATATATATATATATAACCTTGATTTAGTGTAGACAATCTGACGGTTTTTCCGGCTGAGGCAGGAAAATCCCGAAACCTAGCTACTGCTAATGTTATCAGTAGTCAAAATGAAAATACGAAACTCCCGGAGGTGGCCGTTATTCTTGAACGCACTGCACATAATGAATAAAAGTGGAGAGGTGGATTCACCTTGTTCAACGCGACGTTACGGTCTCACGGGCTACCGTGAAGAAAAACGGAGGCCATGGCGTATCAGCGCAAGTAATCGAGAAGTGACGGGGGGCTCTAAAAGTGGAGGCAGAGCGGATAGTAGGATCGCGGGTGCCGAACCAATGGGCACAAAACGAGGTTCTTGTGAGGGGTGTGGGCAAAACGTAAGGTGGAATGCAAAAGGGGCGATAGCCTCGAAAGTCCCATGTCTCTTAAAGAAATCAACCTACGAAACTCGATGGGGAAACAAAGTGAGCCAACGAAATCCGAGAATTGTATGACAGGCACGAAGATAGGACGAACGTCAGGCGTCAAATTGAAAAAAAGTAACAGGAGCAGTATTAAGCCTAAAGGAATATAGCAGACGAGAAGAACGTTCAAACATGCGAAGATTCCAATAAGATCTCGGGGGTGACACAACCTACTCTCGCAGCACAGCTTCATATATCCAACAATGCGAGGTGTAGTTCACCAACAGTTATTGGTTGGAAGTCCAACTGCACCAGAGTGGATGAGGCTCGGAGACCGGAAATCTGCGTACTGACGTGAGGATAGTTAATCCAACGAAAACTGCGAAAAATCCGAGTACCAGAGACAGTCATAATGATAAGAACCTCTCCTACGACCAGAGAACTTCCCTGGCTGCGTACTTCTTTATGTGTGCGAAAAGGCATTGTATGTGGGTGTACTATGCACCTTTCGCGAAATTTAGGTTTCGGGGGATGGTAGCGTTTAGAGAACCACGAGGGGGAGCAGTACGATGGAATTGTGTTCGATTAAGACGCACGTGCGTTTGATGTAGGAAACAGAGTGCTGTTCTAAACGGGGACGTAGTTACGTCGGGGAAATGGAGTTGGACAAAACCAAATCGGCCATATCGAGTAGGTCGTTGGGGTGGAAGAATGGGCTGGCGTGTAGAAGCAAGCGACAGGGAAATTCCACAAGTCTAGATAGTTTAGACAAAAATGAGGTAATAGGAGGACCACCCAGGGGTTTACAGGAAGAAGCAGATTACTTGGTGAAGTAAAGTGAACTACACGTGAGGAAATCAAGGAAGGGGTCGAGGCGGTAGACGGCTGGGAATTATCAGGTGCCGGTTTCCAACGTAAAAGTTGTAATCGCCTCAACGGAACGTTGAGTGAGAGGTAAGGCGATGAATTCATACAGATTCTTACGTTCGACAATACGGGAGGAGAGAGCGCTGGCAACGAACAAAGGTGAATCTTCCTCAGAGGGAGTCCAGTTGTGGGCTCGCTTAACCATTTGAAGCATAGAAACATCCCTTTTGGTTGAGTAGTGCAACCATAAATGCTGCGATAGGCCATACTGGGAATTAAAAAATGGGGCAGTGATTACATGCAAGGGCATTGGGAACAGATGCAGATGGGGTTGGAAGAGGTAGCGAAGCGGAGGGATATACATTGACCTGTAGGGTGAGACCTGTTTTGCTCTTACATGGCTTACCATAGAAACTGTACCGAAATACCGTCGCGCGAGGGGGGCTGGCAAGATCATTTGAGGCTGCACTCGAGGCAGTTTGGGACGTTGCTAGCAATGGTTATAAACAGGTTAGATGGCTGTCGGCACGGTAGGTGACCAGCCATCAAAGACATATGGCTTCTATATATATATACATATATATATATATATATATATATATATATATATATATATATATATATATATATATATATGTACATATATATATATATATATATATATATATATATATATATATATATTGCACACCTGTCTGGTTTCAGACTGTGCCAAACAAAACATGGTACAATCCAAGAGGAAGGGTAGATAGTCCGAGTCCATGAGTTGTTTGTGGGCGCAATACTGTCAGGTTTCTCAAGCCAAAACAGGTGGTTTTCTTAGCGATCCACAACCGGAGCTTTCAGCTATCCAAAGCTTAACCCGCGAGGCAACGGGACGAAACGTGGGGTCTGTAACCCACTAGGGGCTGGTGACTGATTCCTCATTTTATTCGCCCTTCGGATGAGACCAAACATCTTGGTTGCCCAGTGCACCTCTCCGCCACAGATGCCGGTGAGCATACCGTTGTACGCCTCATACGCCGTCCATGGTTGGTTTGGAATCAGGGTTTAGCCATCTCCCTTAGGCTGACTATTGGTCGGCCAACCCGGCAGAGGGCATCGGGCATTCGCTTTCGTTCTCTCGCTTTATTGGGAACGTCTCCGCCACGAAAAGACAGTGAGTAGGACTTCCTCAGCAGAGGCTGTGTTAAAGCATGGCCACTTGGGAGCATTTCGAGAGGCGTTCAGGTCGAGTAGCCACCTCGTAACCTGAGATACCCATCCCCGACCATACTGAGGCATTTGGAGGCTTCTACTCTTTGACGGAGATCAATCCGAAGCGCACCACCCGACAAGCGCATGCAGCACAAGGGATATGGGAAGATAGGGACAGTAGAAAATAAACACCGAATGTACAGGCAAGTTGTAGAGGGGAAGATTAGAAAGCAAATTGCTGCAGGGAAGCGGGGATGGAAAGTCAGATGGGATGAAAATGAGGTGGGGGGGGGGGGCAAGAACCGTTAGGAGTTAACCTAGATGTTCAGTACCAAACGACAGAGGAGAGATATTTGAGCCAACGTTAGAAACGTATAACCGGAAACGGAGAAATAAGCAGTAAGGTTTTGGAAATAGAGAGCTGACAGAGAATGGAACAGAAATAAGAACAGCTAGTAGTTATAACCAGTAAAGCTGGTATCAAAAGATGGAGAAGCGTACGAGCAAGATGATGTGACTAACAGATTAAGAGTTGAAAGTCATCCGACAGATAAACTGAAGGAAGAATGTGGTGGTCAGTCGTAAATGGCTCGGGTGACTCTGAATTAAGTCAACAGAGCGTAATACCAACTACTTTTATGCGACTAGCTCCTGGGAGAGGATGAACCGGATTTATTATTGTCCCGAATAACACCTGCCCATGAACGAAGATTTACATCTTGTGTTCCGATCTCACTTACTAACTCTCAGAAACAGAAATAATGAAACTTAACAAGTGGAACTGGGACAAAAATGATAGACGAACGCACGATGTAGATGACCGGAATAACAGATTAACAGCTGGAAGCAATTCGACCGATAAACTGAAGAACTCGTGGTGAACAGCAGTCAGAGGGTTAAACGAATCAGTAAAATGAGGGCAGTTCAGGTTTTATTCCACAAACAAATGACACATGAGAACTGAAGATAGAACATACAGAATGACAGTTAGGGGGAATACAGGTGTTGCTTAATAGTATACTCTCCTCCGCTCAGTTTGACTGAATACGGAAGATAAGAATGAGATGACGCTTCTCTGCTACAAAGATTGTATGGTCAAAAATGAATTTTATGTTGGCGACTACCTAGCATTAGCGGCCGAAGCCCAAAATATGTTGGAAGGTTTATATCGTTTGATGAATCTTGCCGGCTCAGCAATACTCGAGTTGTTTTAAATGTTATCGCGTTTGAGTAAATGAATACTTATTTTTATTGTGAAAGTTATAATGTTAATAATACAGCGTTATTGGTAGATGTATTTCGCTTACGTTTCGGTTGCCGTGAGTGACTTTTCTCAAGGCAACTTTAATGTGGCTAGCTCCCTGAAGAAGATAAGCCGACTTCAGGAAGATATGATTATGAAATTTCATGAGTATTTGGTACGAGACGTCCCCGGCATCATTCAGCTTTTTATGGGGGTGCACTTCTGGCTTTTGCACAGCCAAGTGGGTAGTGCAAGGCAGCAGAGTTTTGATGCATGGCCGCAGGCGGCTCTCTAGGAGCCATTCGATTGTATTGAATCTAACCCAGGGGTCTATGCAGCCCTGTTAAATCAACAGATATCCTTCAAAGCCGTTGGATTATACGGTTAATCTCGTCCGCCTTTTCATGGGTAACTGTCTTCGCATGCCGAGCACCATCTCACCGAGGTGGTCGGACCTCGGTTAGCCCTAACCTAGTTTGACCCGCTTGTCGAGAGGTCCGTTAGGGTGTAGTCACTGATGCATACCTCACGTTGGTGGAGCCATAAGTGAGAGATGGGTATCTGATGGAGACCACAGAGATGACGATACCCCAGGGGTATGGCATTCTTTTTTTATTACATGCTTGCGCATGAGTGCAGTGGAAGGGTATATACCCCATAGCTACGAGGGCCCACTGCACTATTGGGGATAACCGGTAATCGAACTCTGAGACTTGGAGTGGTGAAGAACCACATAAGGTCCCGATAGGTCAGGTGTGGTAACGATCCGGACGATAGTGGATTACTGTCTACCACCAAAGCAACCAGTGATGGCGGGGATTCGAACCTTGGACCTCTGAGGTGGTAAGCAAACGCTCTAAACCACTAGACCAACTTAGAGGTGCTACTCCTAACAGACACTCCGACAAGGAACACTGCCAAAGAAGATTATTATTTCGGCCGGCTTCCAGCCGTGCGGACTTTGGCAAGCTGTCATGTAATTTTACTTGCTTTTTTTTTTACTCTGTTTTGACTACACATCTCACGTTGCAATAGTTTCTATTCCAGATCAAGTACCACCGTTATTAATCGAGTAGAGCATGACCTTCCTCCTGCTAATTTTCACTGATAAATTTATCCGCCTGTTGTAAAGCATACGTATCAATGTACTCGACAAACAAAACCATAAATCGTTATCTCCGACCAGACAGATCTGACACTGATATCAACGCTCCAGACGCTTCTAAACGGTAAATTAGCTGGTTTCATACTTTCAATGCTTTTCTGAAACGAGTGCAGCCAGATGATTCTGACAACCTGAATACGCTCATCTACTTTCTCAGTCTACGAGCATATTTCGGAGTGCGAAACCTCTGAAAGTGCCATTTCGGTCTTTCAGTCCTTGTACATACGCCACGAAAGTGTCGTCTTCGCTCGGTATTTACTCGCTACATGTAAACAACACTGCGGACAAAACATTGATCAGTACGTCCAAGTTAGGGTCGATCTAAGCTGGAAACTCAGTCGGCAAAATCAGTGGAAGAGTAACTGATCCAAGCATATGGGCTTCCACTCAGTCACTCCACTGCCTTGTGGACTGGTTCTTGTTAGAACTAAAGGCTTTGGTTGAGAACCCTAATCGTCCTCCTGCTTTGTGGCTGGACACCCTAGCAATACCCGTCAAACATCTCCCATGAATGCCACGAATAGAGAGAATTCCATACTGCATCGGTCGTCGCGCAGGATAATCAGGACCGCACTGCCCAGTACATCGAGCGAGGTGGGTAGTGATAAGTGGGCTACTGCTCAGAGTTCCCTCTCTTTTCTTCAACCTTTGTCTCCTGTCCCTGACTACCTCTCTTTGCCCCCTCTATTCACCCATAATGCTCCCAATGATAACACGCCCGATACCCGCAGCGATTCACTCTCAAACAGTGTCGAGAATAATCCTGTCTGCTAACTCACACTCTGTTAAGCCTCGTCGGCCTTTGACTCTCGGCTCCTTCAACGTGTGTAAACTCATGCAGGCCAATCAGTAGGTGCTCCTAGAGCTCACAACAGATTGTTTGAAGATTGATATATATATATATATATATATATATATATATATATATATATATATATATATATATATATATATATATATATATATATATATATTGATATCCGCTGCACAAGTGAAATGTGTACCTAAGATATGAGCAGTGGGGTTAAACTAACTGCTCCTGGTATCTCATCTAGGTACTTCCTACCCACTTCAGGAGACAAAGCAACTAGAGCTGCGCGTCAACGTGGTGTAGGAATACTCTTAACTGACAGGGCTGAGGTTGGTCTCTTTGACTGGATCCCGATTATTAGTCATTTATGTGCTGTAAGATTCTAGAGGTCAGTTGGCGTTCGAAAGGATAGTTGTGTTAAGTGCAGTATGCTTGCGCTCTCGGCATACGCCGCAAAAGACTGCAGCTCAGACGCGCAGAAAGATGAGTTCTACGACGAACTCACTACACCCGTTCGCAGCACCAAAAGCTCTGATGTTTTAGTCATCATTATCATCATCGTACAACATTAAACAGCAGGGCAAGCCCCATCGATCACTGCCTTTTTCACCACGTCGCACGTTGAATTAGAAAGTATGAATATCAAAGATGGACAGGGGGTGAACCTACACGGGTGGGAAAAGGAAAGAATGCCCTAGTAGCCAACACACGGAATACACAGTCTAACTGTACAAACGCACATTGATCAATCATTCTGATTCGACAGAAAGTGACAACACGATCGCCGCTGTTCACGGTTCGCTGCCATATCCCTCAGTGTATCCAGCTGACTGGTAGACGGATTTTTTGGATCCCAACCACGAAGACGTGAGACACCTACTTTTTCTAAGTTGGCTGTACATTTTCTCATTCCCCGTTGCCACGTCATCCGTTGACCTCCACGTGGTTTCTTCCACTTCCTAGGAGGACCGGAAAATAAGGCACGGTACGGTAGGTGTGTTTGCCATACGTAACACGTGCCCCAACCAACGAAGTCTACTAAGCCGTATACGCTGTGGCAAAATATCCTCCGAATTAATACCCCAATACTCGCTTTCTGACCTCAACAGTGCTCACTCGGCTATTCCATCCAATCTTAGCCATACTACGCAAACATCGGTGGTCGAAAACCTCAAGGCGACGAATATCTCCAGCACATAGACCCCAAGTCTCGTAACTATACAACAAAACGGAACGTACTGCGGCACAGTACACATGACCTTTCAATCTCAGTGAAATATCACAAGTGCTTCAGTCCAGCGTACGCCGCTCGAGCTTTGGATATACGCTTGTTCACCTCTACAACCGTGCTTCCATCTGACGTCAAGGTGCTGCCTAGGTACCTGAAGCGGTCGCCAATTTCTAGCACCTCTCCATCGGGCATCAAGGTCGGAACCGTTGATGTCCAGTTTTGCAACATCACTTTACACTTTGAAGGTGCAAAGCGCATGCCGAATGGAACCACAGCTCTTGTGAGTTTATCTAGTGCATGTTGAGCAGGTTCCGTGGATTCAAACAAGCAGACAGCATTGTAGTGCTAGCAGGTAGTTTTATTGCACAAGTTGACAAACTTAGTGCATTAGAAGCTTGTTTACGTGAGCGTTGTGCCTTGACCGCTCAGCGCACGGATAACGGGGATAGGCTTCTCCAGTTTTATGTAGACGATCGGTTATTCCCGTCTAGTGCTAATTTCCGACACAGCTCACGTCGCACAGCGACATGGTGCTCTAACGCTACAGGTAATCTGAGCCAGATTGATCATATCACAGTAAGCCACCGGGACTGCCGTTCTGTTCAAAAACTGTAAATCCTACTGGTCCACGTAGCGTCGGACCGTGCATTAATTTTAATGCGATTATCTCTCCGGCCCCATGGTCATCCACGCAAACCCGCTTAGCCGTACAGCGTTTATCTGATCAAGAAGTTCGCACCAGTTATGAACAGAAATTAGCACATGAGCAAGGATCTACGACGAACAGTAATGTGGATGAGTATTGGGCTCATATCAAACAGGCCGTGCACGTTGCAGCAAGTTTTGCCCGTGGTTCTAGATCCGTTGTCCATCAAAAACACTGGATTTCTCAAGCGTCGCCGAGTCTAATTGAACAAACACATCAGCTTTCGAACTGTAAGGAAATGAATAAGATACGGAGAAGTCTACAAAGCAAGTTAAGAAAAACCTTGAGAAGGATCGCGAAAATTGGTGGATGAAGGTAGCCGAAGAAATGGAAATAGCAGCTGCTTCAGGTAACAGTCAGAGACTGTTCAAACTTATTCAGGTCAGAAAGCGAGTTTTGGGGTATTAATTCGGAGGATATTTTGCCACAGCATATACGGCTTAGTAGACTTCGTTGGTTGGGGCACGTGTTACGTATGGCAAACACACCCACCGTACCGTGTCCTATTCTCCGTTCCTTGGGAAAAGTAGGTGTCTCACGTCTTCGTGGTTGGGATCCAAAAAATCCGTCTACCAGTCAGCTGGAGACACTGAGGGATATGGCAGCGAACCGTGAACAGCGGCGATCGTGTTGTCACTTTCTGTCGAATCAGAATGATTGATCAATGTGCGTTTGTACAGTTAGACTGTGTATTCCGTGTGTCGGCTACTAGGGCATTCTTTCCTTTTCCCACCCGTGTAGGTTCACCCCCTGTCCATCTTTGATATTCATACTTTCTAATTCAACGTGCGACGTGGTGAAAAAGGCAGTGATCGATGGGGCTTGCCCTGCTGTTTAATGTTGTACGATGATGATGATGACACTGCTGTTTCTATGGTTTATATATATATATATATATATATATATATATATATATATATATATATATATATATATATAATGCATAAACACCCATTTGAGCATAATGCGAACGCAACAAAAACAGAGAATTACAAAGTGGAGGGGCGGGGGATTAGGAGGCAGTATAAAGGTTACAATGAGTAAAAGCAATTGTTCTTAATATTTTCACCGTACACGTTTTGTGGATTTTCTGTTTTTGATTGGTCATGGAAACGCGAAGCCAAAAGACGGGCCATACAGCATTCGCGCCGCTGGATTCGGTTTTGGGTCATATCTCTCAGCATTTCTAACAAGCAGCAATCCTTATCTCTTGGGCCTCAAGGAAGAGGGCGGGAAGCACAAACCGAAGCCAAAGCCGAAGCTGGCTTCTTCATGCTCCTTCGCCAAGTCATTTCTGAAGTTACCCCAGGCATCCCCGTACGCAATGTCCCGCCTGAGGAACAGTTTTCAAGACTTGTGGAAATGCAGGACATTTTAAACGTGTATTTAAATTAAAACCAGTCATTCCATCAATTACATCTGCCCTTACCCTCCTGCTATTTACTGTCGTGACAGCTACGAAGCCTGTTTGTTTGCCCAGAGCAACAACCAAATTCCACGCGAAAGATGTCAAACTCCAAGTTCTGATTGATACGGCTAGCTCCGACAGTTAAATATCTCAAAAATCCGTCGTTTCATTTGGTTGGCCCGTTTGACTCAAAAATGGCCATGGCGACAACGTCATTATGCAGTCATCTCTGCCTGCTGCTGTGTATTAATCTGTTATTAAGATGTCGCCTATGAAAACGTCAAACTAGCAGTCATGCAAAACCTATGTGCTGACGTTGTACTTGGTCATGATTTCCTCCGATTACGCGAAAAGGTAGAAATACCATTTGGGGAACACGTGGCACTTTCTTACTGTGCGAGTTATCTGCCGTTAAAACTAAGTCTCCACTCATGTTCACTTATGTCTCCCAACCGTGATCCTATTGCCACTAAATCCAGTGTCATGTTTATTTACTATTTTCTATCTACCTTAGATTTTTTACTATTGTTCTACGACATTTCTGTTTTATTGTTCTCAGATCGCACCGTTCAGTTGTATGTCAAATAAAGCCTAAACTCTAGGTCTCTGTCTTCTGTCTGCCTCAACCATTCGGATTTCGTAACCATACACGTATCATCCAGTAGGCACTCTTTTGAAGACGAACATTTCATTAAGGTGGAGGCACAATGCCTCTTGAACGATGACATTATCGAGTCATCGAACTCTCCGAGGAGAGCTCAAGTTTTGGCTACTATAAACACCAACAGCAAGAAAAGAATGGCCGTTGATTATAGTCAGACGATCAGCCGTTTTACGCAGCAAGATGCGTATTCACTGCTGCGTATAGACAATGTGATGGAGAACATCCCCTTATGTTGTTTACAGCACTCTAGATTTCAAAAGCGCATATCATCAAATTCAAATCGCGGCTTTCGAAGCCGCAGACAATATTTTTTCAGTTCTGTCGAATACCCCTTGGGGTCATCAATGGCGTAGCGTGTTTCCAGCACACAATCAACCAAATCCTGGAAACAGAGAACCTGAAGGACACTTTCGCACACATTTATGATGTAACGGCGTGTGGCTTGACATGGACTCGACATGACCAAAGCTTTAATTTTTTCTGAACGCTATTGCCGAATACGGCATAACACCAAATGATGCGGAGTCAGTCAAGGCTGCCACAAAAATCCGAATCCTCGGTTATCACAACACAAGGCGCATAAAATCAGATCCTGAACGAATGAAACCTTTGCGCGATATCCCGCCTCCGACCGATATGAAATCACTGCGACGCACGGTTGGTATGTTCGCTTATTACTCCCAATGAATAAAAAACTTATCTGACAAAACCATCCCCCTTGTCCGAAAGAGAACTCCACTTTACTGCCGCATGTGGGAAAAACATTTCAAGATTTGAATGTAGCACTGGAAACCGCAATGACTGATTGCAGATCATAATGTTCCGTCAGCTGGCGAAACTGACGCGTATGACAAAGCCATAGCCGCTTCACAGAATCAGAACAATCGGACGGTAACCTTTTTCTCCCGTACATTGACTCCTCAGTTCAATTCAGTTCATCTAACCATTAACCTCGCACTTCTGTGCTTTGGTTTCGGTTGCTATCTTCTAGAGTCGTCCAGTAAAGGGGGAAAATAGAAGCATAAAGTGGAAAAGATCCCAAAAATCAAGGTAATAAATGAAAATCGAGAAGATAAAGACAGTTCGAAAGCAACCACGCTACCTGCCGCGACACCCAGCCACATAACTTAATTTTTCTAGCCATTTGGTAGGCGTGTCACATGGACCCCAACCTGGAAGTCTAACACGTCCTACGTGGCCAAGTCCACTGGTCAAGGTTCTTATACCTTTTTGCCGTGTCACGGAATCACCACCTGGGCCTACTTTCCAACCACTACCTACCTCAGAGAACAGAGTATGCCGAGGAAGTATATCGGCGGACATGCGAAACATGTTCCAGCCACTTCAACTTGTTTAGGTCCAGCACTTGAACCAAAGACTGATCTCTAGTTCCCAACAACCTACGTTTAACCTCGGCATTGCTGATACGGTTTCCACCATATTCGAAGAATACTATGGAGATATCGATTCTCGAACACCGACAGTCTTCGCCCACTTTCTGTCCTTATCGAACATGTTTTTGAGCCGTATGAAAAGAACAGATCTAACCATCGCAGTGTACACCCGACACTTGACAGACAATCGGATGTCACGCCAACGCCACAAATGGCCGAGGTTGGCCAAAGCCAAACGCGCCTTCGGAATACGCGATGACACTTCATCTGATATATGTCCACCAGGTGAGATGTAAGTGCCCAGGTAACAAAACTAATCTACTTCAGCTAGAGCTTCCCCTGCCAAGACAAGGTTCGGTGTAGCACCAACCCAGTAGTCATGGGGCAGCATTTTACATTCCGAAGGTGCAAAGCACATCCCAAACATTGCTGCACTGTTGTTTAAGCTATCTAAGAGAGTTTGCAGCTTATCCAGATTTTCACTCAGAAGAACAATATTGTCCGCGTATTCCAAGTCAAACAGTTTACTGCCTGAGCAAAAGATTGATGCCGCTTTTCTCACACGAAGACAGGGCTATCTCAAGGATCAATTCAATTATAAAATTGAAGAGAAATGGTGAAAGGGGGCAACCCTGACGAACACCACTTCTCGTGGTGTGTTTGGGGTGTCTGAGATGAGTAGCACCTCTGAGTTGGTTGACTGTCGTGTCCCTTGGGGCATCCTCCATCTCATTGGTCTCCATCATTCACCCAGCTCTCACCTGTGGCTCCACGAAGCTGAAGCATGCATCAGCGGCCACACCCCGGTAAACCGCTCGACAGGCGGGCTAAACCAGGCTGAGGGTTACCGAGGTCTAAAAAACTTCGGCAAGACGGTGTTTGGCATGTGAAGACAGATCCTTCTGAATGGGCGGACGAGATCTATTGATCCAACGGCCACAAAGGAAACCTGTCCAATTGCCTGATCCGGCATTCCAGAGGAAGCGAACGAACCGTACAGCAGGTCACCGGATCCTCTGGGAACACCCTGCTGCCTTGCAGTCTGCATTTGGGTGTGCAAGGGCTAAAGGTGTAACCTCTACCAAAAAGACCGAACGGTGCTGGGGACACCGCTTCGTACCCTACTCCCGCGACTCTCTATGATTATTCACGGAACCTCAAGCGCTCATCATGCTACGGCGTCCCCGGTAAGCGACGCGCCTCGTGTCCCGGCGGTCGAGGTGATAAGACAACAAGCTGGGATTATTCGCTACAGGAAAAGAAAACACATAGCCTGTTGGAATGTCAGGACGTTTCTAGACTTCGGCAGTCAGTGCATCACAATGCGAACTCTACATGACTACGACGTAGATATTGCTTACCTCTCGGAAGTCCGCCTGCCCAACTCAGGTAGCCGACAAATAAAGGTCCCGGGTGTGAATACATCCTATTGGCTCTATCACAGTGGCCCGAAAGACAACTCCGGTCTCTACGGTGTCACGTTTGCTCTGAACAAAGCAGCTAATGATGCAATGATCTCTTGGGAACCAGTCTCATCCAGACTCGCCTTGGCACGTTTTAAAGGCTCCCCACACGACTTGACGGTGATCGCGATCTATGCTCCAACCAATTCAGCTGATGACGAAACCAAAGACGAATTCTACACTAATTTGCAGGAGGTAATCAACCGGGTTTCGAGGCGCGATGTACTTTTCATCGCAGGAGATTGGAACGCTCGCACAGGTACGGCCGACGAATTTACTCGCCATATTCTCAGGAGATTCGGCGTTGGTCAGCGTTGCAAGAACGGTGGCCGACTGATTGGTTTAGCCGACATCAACAGAATGGTTGTCTGCAGCACTCGATTTCAACACCCCAAGAAGCACCTACTCACATGGTACTCCAATGACGGTTACACTGCACACCAACTCGACCACACCCTGGTGAGAGCCCGTTGGGCCTCGTCTGTGGAGGATTGCCGAGCGTATCGAGGTGCAATAACGGCACCGACCATGTCCTCCTACGCGCATGTTTCAAAGTTCATCTGTCTACACGTGCCAAAGTGTCTGCACCCTTTCGGATAAACGTTGCTGCCCTAGAAAATCCAGAGAAGCGAGAAGCGTTGTCACGAGCAATCACAACCCGACTAACCAACGCAACCAATGCACAAGCAGATGAAGTTTCTGAGGGAGGGCAGTGGACTCGAATGAAGACCACAATCAAGGAAGCTTCTTCGACAGTACTCGGGAGAACAAAAAGGCGGACAAAAGATTGGATCTCGGAGAGCACGCTCCAGCTGTCAACCAGAGCACACAAAGCGCGACTGGCAGGTAGTAACGAACGCCGCAGACTGCAACGAGAGGCCACATTCTCCGCAAAGGCTGATCGCAAAAGATACTGGATAGAAATAGCCGAAAAAATGGAGACCGCATCCGGAATTGGTGACTTCGATAAACTGTTCCGCCTTATTCGCAACGCCTCTAATAGGTTTTGTAAGCAAAATTCCCTTCTTCGTGACAAGGCAGGAAACTTAATACCCAAACAGAGTAAGAAAATGGATCGATGGGTGAAATACTTTGGTCAGCTGCTCAACCGGCCTACGGACCACCGGACGGACCAACCAATATCAACCCCTCCAGTTCAGTACGAAAGCAACTGTGACCCGCCCAACACCGCGGAAATCACGGAAATGATAAACAAACTGAAAGACAGAAAGGCTGCTGGGGAAGATGTCATCCCTCTAGAAGTGTACAAAGCATGTTCATCGTCATTGATTGACAGGTTGTGAACACTTTTTGGTTCCATTTGGAGAGCCGTAGCATTTCCACCCGACTGGGGAATGTCCATACTGCTGCCCATTCCGAATAAAGGTGATAAATCGGCATGTGAGAACCACCAAGGGATCAGCCTGATCGATGTGGCCGCAAAGATCTTCGGTGCGTTGTTACTAACCCGTTTCTCCGAAGCAAGAGACCACTCGCCCGAACCAAGGGGGTTTCCGCCGTGCCAGAGGCTGTGTGGATCAAATCTTCACACTGCGCCGAATACTGGAGCACCGCTATAAGTTTCAGCAGCCGACGGTAGCTTGTTTCACCGACTTCCGGGCAGCTTTTGATTCGGTGAATCGCGAGTCTCTTTGGACCATAATCCAAATCAGATGGGATGCCCGATAAGCTTTTAAGGCTGTTAAGGGGATACTACTCGACAACCGGTGCTAGGGTTCGTATGTACGGTGAAGAGTCCCATGAGTTCACACTCATCACCGGAGTTAGGCAGGGCTGTCCCCTCTCACCGGTGCTGTTCAACTACGCCATCGATTGGACAATGCGACAGGCATTACACAACTACCCTGGCGTTCAGCTCAGCCAGGAAATATACATCTCAGACCTGGAGTTCGCGGATGGTATTGTCGTGCTTGGAGACTCCGCCGCTACGCTACAACCAATCCTCGACCGAATCAATTCCTTCGCGAGGTCCATCGGACTTGAAGTAAACTCGACCAAAACAAAAGCTTTCACAACCCATCTGGGCCCGACAATTCAACAACTGTCGATCAATGACCAACCCGTCGAATACGTCCCTTCATTCAAATACCTAGGCTCAACTCTGCTTCCGAACGGCCAGGCAAAAGATGAAGTGGTATCACGCATCGACAGCGCCAGGAGAGCCTTTCTTCAGCTAAGACGAACGCTGTGGACTCGCAGTGAAATCAGCTTAAGAACCAAAGTTCGTGTTTACCGTGCTGCCATCCGGCCCGTACTCATCTGTGGCTGCGAAACCTGGCCACTACGAGCTGAGGATACCAGAAGGCTGGAGGTTTTCGACTACTGGTGCCTGCGGCAAATCCTCAAAGTCAAGTGGCGCGACAGGGTGTCCAACGACGAGGTAAGGAGACGATGCTCTCCCCGTCCTCCTCCAACGTCGACGACTTCAATGGTTCGGTCATACGCTTCGGCGACCCGAGTCAGAGATAACCAAGCAAACACTCTGCCCCACTCCCTGCCCTGGTTGGCGTTGTCGCCTTGGTGGGCAGCTCAAAACGTGGACCAGTACAATCGAGAAAGACGTAGAGCTTCTAGGCCTTCGGTCAGTCTATGGAGCCCGGCGATGGAAAAAAGACTGGATGAGGATCTGTACGGAGCTCGCCTCCGACCGCCGCGCGTGGTCAGCAATGGTCCGTGATATCCATGGAGCCGACTTATCCTCTCGCAGGAGATAGTTGCGTAAAAGTAAAAGTAAGTAAGTAGTGGTGAACTGGGATGAAAGAACGCTGTAAGCCCTAAGTGGAATTCGGCTGTTTGCATACGAGTATTGGAATGGAGGAATAAACTTTTCTGGCACACCCTTCAATGAAAGGCAGCGCCAGATAACTGTGTGGTCGACTGAACCGAACGCCATTTTCAGATCAAGAAAGATAGAGATTGTGCATCTGCGGAAGATGTGTCCGTGCTTTAAGATTTGTCGAAGAGTAAACATATGGTCGACACAACCCTCAACCGGGGCTGAAACCGACTTGATTCTTACGAGTACACCTTTCACGGTTGCTGGATAATGGGCGAATGATAGTCCTGGCGAGGAGTTTGGATGCGATATTTACCAAGCTAATTCCCCTGTGGTGTTCACAAGAGTATCTGTCACCTTTCTTGTACATCGGCACAATTATCGACTCATACCGTTCCCTGGGAATCAGTTCACTAACCCAGATTACCTGGAAGAGTCCTGTTAACTCCGAAACGAAAGCTTCACTTCTATCCCTGAAAAATGATAGAGAGCCCTACCGATCCAGCGGTTCTGTACATTTTCAATTATTATATTCTCCACGTAGCCTTCATTTCTGATAAAGTAGTGATATCTATCTGCATCGGTTCTCTGGTAGGTATATTTGGAAGGTCTACTGTAAGTGGGTCAACTGAATTGCTCCTTGAAGTGCTCCGTCCAACGGTCGAGATAGCGTCCCTGGGAGTGAATCTGTGAACCGTCGGATTCCTTGATTAACTCACTTCCAGCGGGCTTTCGTAGACCGGTATCTCTGATCAAACAGTAAAGGTTGCGAGTATTTCCAATAAACGCAGCCTTCTCCATTTCCCTACATTTTGCAATCGACTACTGTTCAAAGTCATTTTAGACTCCTAGTTATTTGGCGTCTCAAGAAGTTACGCACTTCATTGAATATGGCTTTCGGAGGGACGGATTTGCGAGCATCCAACAGAGCATCTAATGTCGAATATATTCGTCGTTTTTGAGGCCTATGTGAACCGGAGTCTTGTGTGACATTGGAAGTGATATACAAGGCTTCCTTGGTCCATTGCCGAAGTTCATTCGGGTCCTGGTTATCCGGCTGCATCGATAATTGTGTAGACAGTTTTGCCTGAAAATCAGATCGTGTGTTAACGATTAGAAGCAACCGCGCAGGACGCGTAGCTTTGGCGTGGGTGCAACCACGGACGAGACGCAAACGGAAGGCGTGATCTGAGTACACAGGCGTAAACTAAAATGAACGAGTCCTTAACTGATCCACGCCAGCGATGACCAATGAAAACATGGTTAATATTGGTCCAATATTGTGAAGACGTAGGAGGACGCCATGTCAGTTCGTGCCGCTTCTTATGGGAGAAGTTCGTACTCGCCAGAAACAATCTGTCAGATTGCAGCTGAGTTAGACGATCGCCGTTATCGATCCGATTGGCTGGGATAGCAAATGGGCCTCCAATGTACCATTCGGAATTTCTTAAACGGCAAACTTATGCGTTTAAATCCCCAGCAATGACCACCACATCCGTTGAACGCATGCCTCGAGGTGGCTGGGACAAATCCTGGTAGAGTTCTTCCTTGGTCTCGGAGGAACTGCAGTCATCGGGCACATACACAGAAACGACGAAAAAGCATTGACGTTTCAGTTTGTTGCTGTTGACACTCACAGAACCGTCCAACCGGACTGCACACAAACGGATGTTGACTGGAATCGAGTTTAGCAATGCACGCTCAGCTCTCATGCTCAAAGCAATCCCAAAGGCGGCGTAACCAGTGATTACTGACTACCGAAACCACACTGTCCAGCCTACGTCGCGCTTCCTCACAACACCGATTACCGGAAACAACTGTGTTGGACAACGAGTCCCACTTTACTTCGGCGCTCTTCCGCCAGTACCGCCTCACTTCACAAATCGAACGTATGAGCTCCCCGCCATGCCATCCTTAATCGAACGGCCTGGCGAAACGATTCGTTGATACTTTCAGGCAATTGCTTTTCAAGTCACGAAGGGAGATCACTATGGAAGAAATCCGCCGGAAAATTCTGTTCACGTACCGCATAACATCATCGTACAGCATTAAACAGCAGGGCAAGCCCCATCGATCACTGCCTTTTTCACCACGTCGCACGTTGAATTAGAAAGTATGAATATCAAAGATGGACAGGGGGTGAACCTACACGGGTGGGAAAAGGAAAGAATGCCCTAGTAGCCAACACACGGAATACACAGTCTAACTGTACAAACGCACATTGATCAATCATTCTGATTCGACAGAAAGAGACAACACGATCGCCGCTGTTCACGGTTCGCTGCCATATCCCTCAGTGTCTCCAGCTAACTGGTAGACGGATTTTTTGGATCCCAACCACGAAGACGTGAGACACCTACTTTTCCCAAGGAACGGAGAATAGGACACGGTACGGTGGGTGTGTTTGCCATACGTAACACGTGCCCCAACCAACGAAGTCTACTAATTCAGATACGCACAACCCCAAATCAGGCAGCACCGAACGGCCAATCTCCTGCAGAAGCCCTGATGAGACGACCACTACGAACCACTCATCATGCTTTGATTCCCACGGAAGAACCACCTCGAAGATTGACTGACAGTGAAAATACCAATACATTCAGTCCATGATCCTCTGTATACGAAAAGGATTACCAGCAGGGTCATAACTGGGCAGGTATCACAAAAAGGCTAATCTGTCATCTATGGCATAAAGTGTTCGTTGGAAAGGACGTATGGATTCGCCAGAAGAACCAATTACGATGACGAATCAGTCTAGCCAGTGTTACAGCCGATGAGCATAAACTCCCCCTGGATTTACGGGTACACACAAACAATCTTTCATCGGAAGAATCCGAGCTGGTGAACTTTGATACAAACCTGATGTCCGCCAGTAGTGACAGCGTCCCAGGCGATCAACACAAGGCATCCCAGGAGATCCTCCAGAACGTCGGTACCTATAATCATCTGAAAACGGTATCAGGAAGGAGCCATATGCTGTTGTTGAAGCCGTACGGAAGTGAAGACAACTGCTACTGAGAAGTCATTTTAAACTTGTTCCTAACCAACGGTCCACTTATTTCATATCCAGGAAACAACAGCAAGGTCGGGTTAAAAATGACAGGATATTACGTTGGGAAAGAGAACTATCGCTCTATAGTTTTGATTTCGTCTACAAGCCGAGAAAACAAGACACAGTTGAGGACGCCCTCAGCAGATATTGCTGCGGCGCTATTTTCAGGATTGGGTCTCAAGCGATTGCATACCACTTGATGTCACCCTGGAGTTTCGCGCCTGGCTTATATTTTGGGGGCCCAAAATCGTGGAATTGTTGTGAAATAAAGCTTGGTGTCCAGCGTGCCTCGACCAATTAGTCGATCAAGGCAACCCATCCGTCTGAAAGGTTGTTCATCTAATTCAAGGGACCTCTCCCATCTTCAGTTTGCAACCGGTACTAACTGACAGTTAGTAACCAATAATCTAGGTTCCTACTTGTGTTTGTGTCCACACTTGAGTAGTAAAACCATGATAAAGTGCATGTATCAACTGTTCTCGTTGTTAGGAGCACCGGGATACATACATTCAAACAGACGCTCTTTATTTGTCTCATGAAGTCAAACATTTGCTCTTTCAAAAAGTGGTCGCCCTAAGCCAGACCACTTCGTATAATCCTGACGCCCTATGAACGTTGATTCCGAAGAATCGAAGGTCCATAACAGAAGCAACTCTCCCTACTTGGCTGGTCACTCCCGGAAGGGTCTTCCTGAGGAGCAACAGAATGACCAAATATGATTCCCTTGTAGAGGAGTTTGAACTGTTGCATTGTAATCCACATTATTCTCATGCTCGACTTCCAGATGGAAAAGAAGACATCGTTTTTGTACATCACTTGTCCCAAAAGGAAGTTGAAGACCAACATGAGGACACCGCAATGGACTGTGATAAAGAAGGCTGGAATTATTTTGATAATAGAAGCTAATACAGAAAATTGTAGAATGTCTGAAACACCCGACATCTAATGTGTTGTCACTCGCATGACAAGTCCATCAATCGCGACACATTCGTTCGACAACAGAATCGTGTTCATCCTTACTGTTTTAGAAACAGAAACTTAACAACAACAACAACACAGATCACATTGATCACTGCTCTTTTTCAACTCGTACTATTCAAACTTGAACCTAACGTTTCAAACCTCAGTGGAGGAGGGTGACCAGTTGTTGTCTGTTGTTTTTTAATGTTCTTTTGTTTTATCTCTCTTCAGCTAGCATACATGCACTATATGATGAGAAAAACCTGAGTTGCGGATCTCTCTCGTTCTGTTCTCATTATCCAATCTTGTTATTTACGTCTTTTACACTGGATAGCACACTTTTTGGGAATTTTAGTTTTTTACGTCCAAGTGGGCGGCTATGTATCGAGAATGGAGCACGATACAAGTGGTGTGCCACGGAGATCAATACTGGGACCCTTGCTCGTCATTCCCTACGTAAATGGTCTAGCAAATGAATTGAGAAACCCGTGCTTCGTCTTTAAAGACGATGTGCAGATAGAAGGAAGCGTTCAGTCCAGTTCAGTCCAGACAACCATTAACCATACACCGGGTGCGGTGGCTTTGGTTGCCATATCCTAGCGGCAACCTCAAAAGGAAATAATGAAGGAAAAAGAGTATGAAAGGAGTAAAAGGAGAACTGCATTATTGGAATTAAGTCGATGAAGAAAATTTTTGAATGCAAGAGCGCCACTGATCGCGGCATCTAGCTGTATCCCCCAATGTACCTAACCATTGAGTGAGAGGGTCTCTTGGACCCAACCCATGAAGTCTAACACGCCCTACCCAGATAACAGAACTTGTCTACCACGTTTATAGTCTCCCCAGACACCGAAAGGTCTGGCGTTGGACCAACCCAGTCCTGCAATAGCATCTTGCACTTTCAATGTGCAAACGCATACCGAAGATTGCTACGCAACCCGTTAAGCTGTTCGGAAAAGCTTGCAACTTACCTGTATCTTACAGCTGTAATCTCATTTGAATCGAATGGAGCGTGTATAGACAGGGAGTCCATTTTTAGAACCTCACGGTGATTCTTCCAAAGCTAACTCGTCGGTTAACACGGCTAACCCTCAGAACGGGGGCACATGGTCCCAAGTATGGATTTTCGATATGAGTAGTATGGAATTGTATCTGGATGACGATTAACCCACGAACTGGCTTTGGAAGAATCACCGTGTGATCCTAAAAATGGACTCTCCGTCCGTGCACGCTCCATTCGATTCAAATGAGATTACAGCTGTAAACAAAGTAAGGAGTGCTCAAGTATACGGATAAGCGGGCGGAAGAGTACCGGGTACGCATACCTGATGAGCGGCAATAACCGCGAAACCGGTCGTGTGCTTCCGGGGAAATTTTGTCCTGTCATCCAGATACAATCCCATACTACTCTTAGCTGTATCTTCACTTAGAAGAACTATGTCGTCCGCATATTCAAGGTCTGATACCTTGCTACCCGAGAAAAGTTCAATGCCGCTATCACCCCCCCCCCTGACAAAAGTGCGGTCTCTAGAGCCATATCAACCACAAAGTTAAAGAGAAAAGGAGAGAGGTGGCAACCCTCACGTACACCACTTCTCGTGGTGAACTCGGGTGAAAAATCACCGTGAGCCTGAACTCGGCTTCGGCTATTAATGCAAAGAGATTTTACGATGGAAATGAATTTTTTTGGTACACCCTTCAGCAAGAGGCAGTGCCAGAGAACTGTGTGGTCGACTGAGTCCAGAGCCGCTTTGAGATCAGGAAAAACGGAGATGGTGGCCCTACGGAGGCTGTGTCTATGATCTAAAATTAGTCGAAGAGTGAAAATGTGATCAATACAACCTCGACCAGGCCTAAACCCAACTTGATTCTTGCGCTAGCACTACTTGTGGGCGTTAGATAAGCGGTGGAGAATGATACCAGCGATGCCAACCAGACTTATTCCCCTGTGGTTTTTACGGCACGACCACCGATTCACACCAACTCTTTGGAACTTGTTCCTTCTCTCATATCAAACCGAGGAGTTTCGTCAACTCCAGTAAAAGTGCTGGGCCACCTTCTTTGAAAATAGACGGAGGCAACCCATCCGGTCCGGCAGCCTTATATCGTTTAAGATAGCTTATCACACGAAGAACCTCCGTTTCTGACGGAGAACTGGTATCTACAACAAGAGCTGTACCCATTGCACTAGTGATCAGACCTGAAGAGAATAAAGGTCAATTAAACTGCATCTCGAAATGCTCCACACAGAGAATTAAACGACACTCCTAAGTTTGAATCAGTGAGCCGTTCGCTTCTTTGACCACTTCGCCAACGCCTGGTTTACGTGGACCAGTTTTTTACTAATCAGACGGAAAAGGTTGCGGCTGTTGCCAATTGTCGCAGCTTTTTCCATTTAACTACACTTCGCAATGCACCACTGTTCACGGTCACTCATCGGGATACGGATCAGTTGGCATTTAAGGCATCTTTGTGCCTCATCGTATCTGGAATTCGGAGGAATCGATCTGCGCACATCTAACAGTGCGGGAAACGACTCCGTACATGATTTAGATACCATTCGCAGATGAGCAGGTGTGTGGGATTAAACCTAGAATTTTGTTAAATGCCAAGCAACGACTACCAACGTAGACCGGACCAGCGGTATACCGACGCGAAGAGTGTAAGAGGTAAAAGACCTATGCATGATTGTCACACAGGACCTTAAGCTTTCAAGACAATTTCGAATGGTCGCAGAAACGGCAAGGAGAGTATTTACTAGGCTGTGTAATACTGTCGGTGCGACCTTTCCTGGGGTATTGTGTGCAGGTATGTGATTGTTATTATCGTAAAGATACGGAATGCCTAGAAAGGTAGCAGCGACTCACAACTAGAATGGTCACCAGTCAGAGGGAATTCTTACGCCAAGCGCTTAGAGAATTTTAATTTCCTTTTTAGCAAGGCGTAGAGGTTGGGGTGAATTAATAGAAGCATTGAAGATTGTAAGTGGCCTGTCGGGTATAACTTCGGTGACTTGTTCGTGACTGCTTCTGGGTGCGGCATCAGGGGACATAGACCTAGACTACAGATAGCACACTCAAGGTTGGGCCTACGAGCCCTTTTTCACAAACATTGAACTTCTGTATTACTTACTTTTACTTCCACGCAAGATGAGGATGAGCCGGCTTCATGAATGTCCCGAACAGCAGCTGCCCGTGAGCGGTGTGTGTAAAGGAACAGCTTATTGGAAACATTGAGAATTAGGTAAGGTGTAGCGTCCACAGCGTCATTCGGCTTCCTATTCGAGGCAACAACTCTAGCCCGTGCACAACCAGGTGATATCTGTCAAACAATATGAAGTTTGTGTTGGAAGCCGGTGACCCAACAATCGGTTTATACGCCCTTCGGATAGCAGCCTGTCTGTCGAGGATGCCCAGCGCGTCCCAGCGGACCATACCCCACTCAGGATAGCTTGGTAAGAAGCAAGAAACAGTGGCCTTATTTAGTGGCTGGCCACATTCGCGCACGTCACGCTGTCTACGGGCTTCTGTGACCTTCATGTAGAGCTCTATGCCAGGCCAGAAACTAGCTACGCACTCTAACAATGCCGGGATACTTTTTGCTGACTACTCGTCCTCGGCCTGTCCAATAGGGGTGACCCTGAGAAAGCTTTTTGCGCTCCAATCGACATAGGCCTCGCAGCAATCGTAACACGCAAACCCGATCACCCCGGAAGGGTAGCAACATCGATTAGAAATAGACTGTCATAGGGTGCTGTTATTTGCAACAATGCATCAGCTTCCAAGAGAGCATTAGATTCAAGCTGGAACGTGTTCCCAGAGCTAGCTCTATGGGGGTCAGGTAATGAGACCCGAAGATCCTGTAAATAGAAGTGTCTGCTGAATGTGTTAGTGCCTCGTAAATTCTGCTTTTCAGATTGTTATATTGCAAGATACACACAATTGGCACAGAAAGTCTCAGCTCACTGAGACTCGATAACACAAAGTTATTGGCGTTAAGCAGCCACACACGAAGAAAGCTCTCGGTTAAGTAGTCTTCAGCCTTCAGTCTTTAGGTAAAGGGCAGTGGGAAGTCATCCCGTATGAGCCCCATCAAATCGTACTCTACTGACTCGGCTAGATGTCGGTGATCCGCCGATAATCCTTCAGGGTCTGATCCAATTTACTCCTAAATAGTGTCTCGGTTTCCTCTTTCACCACTTCAGTCGGTAGAGCGTTCCAGAAATTGGTCACTCCTTGACAATCGATAGATGGCCGGTAAGCCGGTGGAATGCACCTTACGAAGCGTCAGGGTGTGTCCTCTGGTACGATCATTATTCCTGAGCGGGAATTCCGACTGTAGTTCCCGGCCCAACTCACCACGGATTATTTGCCTGGCATGGATGGGATCGCCTCGAAGACGTCGATAGGCAATGGGAAACAACTCAGTGACTTCTAGGCGTTCCTCATAGCTGAATCCACGCAGTCCGGCCACGAGGCGTGTGGCAGCACATTGCACTCGTTCCAGTTTGGCTACTTCCGCCGCCGTGCACGGGTAGACAGCCTGACCACCATATTCCAAGCGAGGACGTACATGTGAGACATACAGCAGTCGGAAACTGTCCAGGGGTAGAGGCTCAAATGAACGGCGAATGGAACCAAGTATCCTCCACGCTGAGGCGCACGCTCTCTCAGTGTGCTCTTGTTTTCAGATTGTTGGTGACAACAACTCCGAGGTCCTTTTCCTCTTGCGTGAGACGGAGTACGATACTCCCAAGGCAGTAGCCGGGAGTATCGTTGGGGCGACCAATCCACATGCTCGCGCATTTGTCCACGTTTATCGGTAGACCCCAGGTGGTCGACCAATTGACGAAAGCCTGCAGATCCTCCTGTAGTTTTTCGCGATCCTCTGCCGATCTAATGGTGCGCCAGATCTTCAGGTCATCGGTGTAGATAAGGCATTGGGATCGAATGGTCTGTGATAGGTCGTTCACAAACACTAGAAACAACAGGAGTCCTAGCACGGAGCCTTGCGGTACGCCACTGCGAACTGGATACCGCGCGGACTGGGACTGTGCAGCTCTCACGGAAAAGATTCTCTCAACCAAAAAATCCTCAATCCAGTGAAGCATGGGCCCTAAGATGTCGATGGCCCGGAGTTTCAGCAACAGCCCATTGTGAGGAACTTTATCAAACGCCTTACTAGAGTCCACAAAGATGACGTCCGTGACATATCATTCGGCCTTGGAGTTCGACCACTTTTCACGGGCAGTCAACAGGTTTGACAAACATGATCTGTTTCTCCGAAAACCGTGTTGCTCTGTGCATAGCAGTTGACAGCTCTCCAGATGCTCACGTATGCGAGCCGCCACCAGCCTTTCCATGACCTTTCCAGCTACGGAAGTGAGGCTAACTGGGCGGTAGTTGGCCAAGGTGCATTATGTCCCACCCTTGTACAGCGGAACAACGACTGCTTTTTTCCACTCCCGAGGTAGACTGCCAGTGGCCAACGATAAATTGAACAACCGCGTCAGTGGTGTAGTTAGTTGGTCCGCCAGCTCCTTTAACATCAACGGATGCACGTCATCCGGTCCCGGTGAATTATGGGTTTTTATGGATTTGAGCATCTTATTCACTTCCGGCTCCCCAAAATCATTCATAATGAACAGCGGCGGGCCATCCACCATCGGGATTGGCGCACCTTCCTCCACAGAATAAACTGGCAGATAATGCTTGGCTAATGTCTCAGCCTGCCCGTCATCATTAGCCAAGCATTATCTGTCATTTTATTTTGTGGAGGAAGGTGCACCAATCCCGATGGTGGATGGCTCGCCGCTGTTCATTACGCACGATTTTGGGGAGACAAACGACACAATCACAACACGATACCAAATGAACCAGCTGTACGGAAAACATAGGGCACGAAGCCACGTAGACTCACGGCACAGAACACGAGACAGTGAACGCAATCACGGACGACGAGTGATACCTGCAACCTTACAGAACCAACACCACAACTAACCGTTCGGGTAGAGCATCTTAGGCCCGTAGTCGCACAACGAAAATGGCAGTTCACCTCCGTTTGGTTTGCACAGGACAGGTAATGGCCACGGCCAATCGAGCGCCAAGACTTCCTTCGATGGTATGCACACCAGTTATGCACTAACCACGGCCGAGTGTAGTTTGCTGAATGCTCGCTAAAAATGAGAGGGAAACGGAAAACCTCATCGCACGTCAGCTGCCGGAGACAATATCCACCGTGAGCTTTCACTGAGACAGTATTTAACGGGCGAAAAAGTCGAATAAAACATACTACAGAAACGCCGCAGTGCTTCCCTTCATCCATCTAGTTACCATACCCAAAGCTTACTACAAGGAAATATCTCCAGCCGCTTGCTATATGGGCACCTTTGAAGGACTGGACGGTCTGAAGAATTGTGGTGACCTCGATCGTTCTGAGAGACTGACTGTTTTCTGGACACCACTTCGGATATATTTTCTCTTTGATCTTTTCCGACGTTTGACATCGACCTCATAGTGTTGTCCGGTTGCGCACTTTCTACTGGACTGACTTTTCCGAGGTTTCCGTCGACCTCGTTTTGAATCACTTTCACTTTCGGTCGTTCGCCGATTGTGCACGCTCGCGGTTCGCTTTCTGCTCAGCCGTTGCGTTGCTTTTAGTTTCCCGTTCGGTGTACCTCTAGTATCAGTACTGTTTCGGTGCCACCTTCTAAGTGAGGTCGCACTATAGGCACGTACTCAGGTACAACTATTTCTGGCTGCCGGCAAGAAAGTGTTGATCGCAGTCTAAAGAGCTCACCACGAGTCTTTTGTGCGACAGCGTTGCACTGCTTCGACCATTTAATTTACTACCCATGATGACCCCAAAGTCTTTAACCCCACCGACTGCTTTTACGATGAACAGCCCCTAGTCATGAGCGACAACCAGGCTTTCTGTATACCTTGGCAACCAGTGGCTTTTTCCAGCTTTCAGGGGTAAGCCCCATTTGTATGCCTAGTCCAGGAGGGTGCCTGGACTGGGCATACAAATGGGACATTTCAGGTTCAGGTTCAGGTCGATTCCAGGACTGCACGGCAGATAGTCAAGACTTCCAGTTTCTTGCACGGTTGGACTCTACGGATCCCATGGTGCTGCGACAAGAGGGGCGACAGGCTTCTGGAGTTTGAGTTCTCGTATTCACTCGCTTACGGTTCACAGTTGGTGGCAGTGGACCACCACGTGAACAAACCCTTTAGTTACCTTTAGGAAAAAAGGAGGCTGATATGGCAAATTAGATGATGGAGCAAAAAAGATAAGTCAAAAGTAGTGATGGGAGGTATTGCATGGAGGTGAGCTGGGTGAAAGGAAAACCACGTATGTAGGGAGAACTAGGTACAGAAGGGGGCTGACGAATGGACAAGTAGAAGGGGGCAAAGGGCAACTTAAGGACATGGGCCTAAAGGGTGGACGGGGTGGAAACCTAGCAAACACGGGCCCTAACGAACTATCATCACTCCACTCAGCTCTGTGTTGTTGGTCATTGTGGCCCATAGCGGAACACTCAGGTCCAAACCCTGTCCAGCCGACTCTTGAATTCAGCCGTCGTGGTTGCCACGATCACTTTCTCTGGCAGTTTATTCCAGTTGTTAACCACTCCTTGTGTTAAGAACTGGACCTGAAGTCTAGTTCACTCGGCCGGCACAAGACAGGTAGAAGCCAAGGCCATTCAAGCCCCCAGAATTCCTTCAGAGGTTCACACTGGGTAGGCACTCTCTGTAACGAACGTTTGAGCAATGCGTAGCCAAATTCGCAACGGATCCCGAAATCAAAAGACGATTATCCGTGATATTCTACGATACTAGATTATTACATGAACAATGACATAAAAAATATACAAACCTCAATAATACGATCACAAGGACTCAACAACGAGAAACCGAATGGCAGCTTGTGAGCAAACAGCACGTGCGTCACGCAGGTCCTGAACAAGGATGTGTCAAAGTAGCGCTCTGGGCACGAACAAACAACAATTGGACCAGAAAAACAACCAGTTCGTAAAGACAAGTCAATAGTGTGGGCAAATGAGTGATGTTAGGAAAAACACTGAATCGCGAGGGAAGAAGGGGGATTTTCCACGACCGGCTGTTACACTCTCCATTATGCAGTTTATTCCGTCAATTGTCCGCTAGGGAAGAAGGGAAAAGTGAAACCTCATCTTACCGTAACTGCGAAGGATAATATGCATCGCGAGCTTTCACTGAGTCAGCAAGCAACCGGCGGAAGCGTTCAGTTAGGTAGCACGTCAGAGGGGCCATATTGTTCACAGCGTCAGCGTAAATGAATGCTTCTAACTAAATGTCAGAAATGATTGCGGTCCACTTACGATTTAGGTCTTCATTGAACGCCTGGACGGACCTCAGTTCTAGTATCTCTTCTGGAAGTCTACTCCGTTGGTTTACCACCCTATACCTAGTAAAGTGAGATCTGTGTGTTGGCCTAGATCTAACTTTCACCAGCTTCTTCCCACGAACTCTTGTTCGGGGGTCTAACGCCACACGGCGTAGAATCTCCAGTCTTAGACCAGAAAAGCCTTTTACCACCCCAAATATCTGTGTGAGATCCCCAGGTAGCCTCCTCCTTTCCATAGAAAAAATTACGAGGTCCTGGAGCCTTTGATCGTACGTCTTGCCCCTCTGACCCTCAGCCGTGCGCGTTACTGGGCGTTGTACGTTCCCCATACTGGTGGCGTCCATTTTGTAGGAGGATGAACATTCCTGAACACAATTTCCTAAAGGAGGTCTAACTGCAGACACACACTGGCACGAAAGCCCTTGGCTGTCGGCGCGACAACGCTGATCTCAACCCAAGGGGCCCATCGCGTGCCTTTTTTGCAGTTGTTGCACACCGATCCGACGAATTGGGATCAGAAGTCACCAAAATCCCAAGGTCTTTAACCCGGTTTACCGCCTCGGTAGCACCTGGGCCTTGGTCGTGTGCAACCGTCAGATCTGCCGCTGGTTTTGACAACAGACAACCTTTCCCAGCGTTGAGAAGTAGGCCTCACTCACGTGCCCATTTTAGAACGGCAACTGAGCTTTTGCTTGGCTCAGCTCCCCCCGAGCTTCCCCTTATCTCAGGTCATCCGTAAAGAAGCCTGGTGGCTGAAGGATTGAGGCTCAATCATCGATAAACAGAAAGAACAATGGTTGGCCTAGTGCGGACCCCTGTCGTGCATCCACGGTGACGTCTTCTAATTTGGAGTTCCGGTCACCCTCTCCAACGTAAAACGTTCTGCCGTTAGGGAAGTCCGTTAGCCATTCCTGGATCTGCCAACTTATGCCAAGTGATATCGTCCTGATCATAGGGGCCGAGTCAAACGCTTTTCTAAAGTCAAGATAAAATACTCCTACCTGTTTACTCTCATCAAATCCCCGATTGATCTCGTCCAGAAGGCGCAGAAGATGGGTTAGGCACGATCTGTGTTTAAAGACCCCATGCTGAGCTGAGCAAGGCAAACAACTCTCCAGTAGGTGCTCTTGGAGGCGAGCCCGGACGATCTCTTTTTAGCACTGCACAGGATGCTGGCTAGGCTTACCGGGCCGTAGTTACTCATAACTGACGGAGGTCGACCCAAATTCACTGCCACCACCGTAGTGGTTTTCAGGTCCCGAGACGACTTACTTTAGTCCAACGTGGATCTGCACAGCTTATACGCCGATGGGGCTATGATATCCCCCGAACGGCTTGATGATAGCAGGGTAGATGCAATCTGCACAGGCCGACGCATGGATGTTTAATTGCAGTAGACACTCAAGTGCGCTCCTTTCCGGAAGATTTAATTCTCTCAAACCCGGCGACATCAGGACGGCCAGAGCCCCACCATCCCCACTGTGGACACTGACAAATTATTTTCCCAGGGCACCTGCTTTACTCCGGCTGTCAGTGGCGTTACCGTGGTCTGCAGTGGAGGGGAGACCAATCCTATACTTTACTGAGCCTTTTGACTGTACTTATCTATAGAATTTCTTTGGCTGTTTTCTCACGTACTTGCCTAATTTAGGCCCTGCAGTTCGTTGGAGGATCTACCTCCCATTTTTGAGCCCGCTGTAGCATGCCCAAGATAATTGGCCGCTGATGGCTTTGTAAAGGTTCCGGTTCCGTCTTCTACTTTCGATGGCCTTGGCCACTGCAGCCCTCCACCACATTGGGTTGCCTTCTCCACTTCTTCGTTTCATGGGCGCACACTTGTCCTGGAGGGCATTTGGTGATGCCTTTATTGCTGTCCGGAGTTCCTCGATAGTAGCACCCTCCACCTCTTCCAGTGTCAGCTCCCCAGCCCTAGTGCGACGCTCAGCTATGTCCACCCTACCGATATTCCTGACTAGTCGCATGACTACCCTGGGTTGCTTCAAGCCTAGAGTGATCTTGAAGCAGACGTGATCCTTTTTGCCCTACGTTGAGCAGCATCGCAGTCCGTATATTTCGTCTGCGAGATTCGTTATTGCAAGATCAGGCAAGGGTGGCGCCCATCCAGCCTTATGTCTGGTATCCACTTTTTGCCGGTGCAGCGCATTTTCATGCAGCCACCCCAGGAGACTGTCCTCCTGCGATCCCGGCGTGCAGACTTCAGCCTTCCAGTCAATGTGCGGAAGGGTAAAGTCGCCTACTGTGATGGTTTTGTGCTTGTCCCCAGCGATTTCAGTGAGGGTCTGCGGTAGGCATGCATACTAGTCGCCGTTTGTACCCTTTGCCCCGTAGGCACAAATAACGGGAAAGCTTCGGTCTGGAAGGATGGTCGTAAGGGCCCACAGCTGGACATTGCTAATGCACACCTTGGTACGAGACGCAAGGTAGTTTTTACCTGACATACTGAAAGTATGTACCCCTCTTCCAACGCCATCAGGCTCTAACTTGTCTACAGCTGGCGAAATCTGTTATTATTCCCGGTACTTGATATTCTCTAGAAGGTCAAGTACAGTAACGGCGACTATGAACGCATTGTGCTCCCACTAATTTTTCGAGAGTTCCCTCCGTACTTTCCTAAGCTACGTGCCTTGGTGCGTAACTCCACCATATTAGATACAACGGACAGAAGTCTTTTTTTGTTCAATCCTGCCTTTTTCTAGAGCGCAGCGCCCGAGGTGGTCTCAGGTTTTTTGTTGCGATGTTTTTTACTGGGGTCATGGAGACTGCTGGGTATCTAGGACCTCTACGGCCTCCCAGTCCGTTTCTACTAGGGCATTTAAGACCTCCAAATTCACGAAGGTCCCATCATCCTCCGACGGCCTACACTATTTCCAACTCTCCTGTTCGGGAGATTTATCAAAGGCCGCTATTCCCGACGACTTCCGTGGCTTACCTATCCCTGTCGGTGTGTTACCCCGAAAGCCGGATGCGGCTTCCTGTTGTCCTTGTGGACCTTCCTCTGGCGACTTTGCAGGATTATCAACGATTCCACTCTGCCCCCCTCGGCGTCCACCCGTGATGCTTTGGCATGGGCCCTTTGTATTATGGGCTACTATGGCAGCTTTGGCCAACGGCATATCCCTGTATGCTCTTCAGTAAACTGGACAAGAATTGGTCATACGGTACTGGTGTCCACTCTGGCGCAAGGAGACTTCCATTACCACCATGCATAGTATATCACGTACCCTTTTTCTGTCTGCTTTCTTGTCGTGCCCTAGACTTCCGCATGGGGAGCTCTTCCTGATTGATAATCGATAGGGCGGTTTGGTTCAGTTCAGTTCGGTTTACACGGGACGGAGAGATCAATTGCGCTTCCAGATCTTTGTGATGTAGACGAGTTTCCTTGGCCTCCAACAGAACAAGATTCTAGGACGAGAATTGTGTTCAGGTCTTGAAGCCTTGGAATAGTACACGGATACGAAGCTGAAGCCCAGAAGGCCCCGGGACCTGCTGTTGTTTTGTTACCTGAAAGCCACGGGTGAGCTGAAAGGTAGATCACCGGATAATCGGGCTATGAGAAAAAGAGAGATGATTCACAATACAAATCTTGTTAGTTTGTTGCATCTGTTACTTCCGATGGGCTAGAAGACAGATAACTCGACGGGGGAAGAGAGAATACCGTTTGGTGTGAGTGGCGCAGACGGCCCTGTCTTGGAAAAAACATCAGAAGTCAGCGATACTTTTGGACCGCGCGCTCCGAGGGCGACCCTCCGGGGGTGAACCTAATGAGCGTCCGAATACTTGCATCGGCAGGGTGTGGAAAACTCCCTTGGAGCCGCAACTTGACGGTTGGTCTAGCTTTGTTTCAGTTTGCGCTGCTGAAAATACTTTCTATATCTTGAAGGGAAAAATGAATAAAAAATTACCGCACGCTTCGCCTTATATACAAACAATGAATGTTCTCTGCGGGTGTTCTACTAACATGGTGTGATGACAGATATGGGGACCGATAGCTTGTTGAGCCTCTACTGGTTTCTGCTTCCCATTTTTTCCTTTTCAAGGCAGTAGTTAGAAAACGTTTCTTCGCGGTTGCGCCACACCGTGCCCCTGCTTTCTCCAGGTTGTTCTTGGTTTTAGGCTTGTAAAGCCTATCAACATCGGTAACGTAGCTAGGAAGACTTAGAAAAAAGGTTTCAAATTTTTTAAATAGCTTCACACTCTCGAAAACTCATCTTGCTGACCCATAATCTTCCCACCTTCGTCACATCATCTCCTGAACTATCCACGGAAGTCCCAAAGACCCACCATAAACACGCCAAGGTACCGGGTACGAGTCAGACAACTCGTGCTGTCAGGCCCAGCAAGATCAGAAACACTGGAACTCAGTCGTGATGTCAATCCATGCTTAGTAGCCCTCGCTGATGTTTGTGGCGCAGTCAACAGGAAGATTGGTGGAGTAGATCAAAGAGCAGCCAACCTGCATAGCCAAATCCAGTCAATCGATGCTATCCCATTAAAGATGTCTCGGAGGTCCAGCATATTGGGACCCGCTCCCTTAGTTAACATCCAAAGCCTGGCCATAGGGGGCCTTTTCTTGGATTCAGTTGCGACCGAAATTTATAGATGTATAGCGACCACCAAAAATGCGGCAGTTTTCAGCATTCCTGACCGACTGCCCCTTCCGTCAACCAAACTCGCTACACTGAATACAAGCCACATGCACACCACAGGTGCTATTGCGCTCGGCTGCGCAAAAGGTCACAAAGCGGTGACTGTCCTTTGAAGTTCCAATTCACCGACGGAATAATGGCTAGGTAATTCGTAAGCAGCCGGTAAATCGTCGAATAAAACACCTTCCCAAAGAGAGGTGTATCGGTCATTAAAAATACCTGAGCTTCACCAACGCAACCTGTGGCTGAAATATCAGTCGCCCCGGGTCCTCGCTGTCTGCCGAGCAACCACCCAGCACTAACTTACATGACTGCATGCACTACGCCAGTTGACCTAGATATGACCTCTACCTGTTCTCCAGCACACCCTCCAAGTTAACAGCCCTGCCTGCTACCATCAACCTCCGCTTCCACAAATAGCAACAAAATCCATGCCCAACCTACCGTTGGCCCAGGGCCACCAAAGTCCCGTGCATTCATGCCTGCTGCTGCTTACTTCCACCTACTGCCCACTTTCTCAACATAGAACAAGACTCCGAGGAAGTCCGTTCAGTCCTAAATCATGTCCCACCTTCCCGCGGGCACAAATCGTCCACACAAGCCATGATCTACTATACAGACAGGCCGCCCATCAATCGAATGAATTCTGCCCCCAGTGCTTTTAGTTACTCTGGCTACTCCCGTAACCTTCACATACGTCTCCTCAGAGCCTCATCTAGATCCTCCTTCAAGCACCCCAGGTATGCCCCAAAATAGTTCAGGCTTACCGGCTAGCAGGACACGATTATGCATCACCCAAAAGCACACAGCTATGCCCCACCGTACTAGCCTGGTGCCTCAACTAATCGGCAAGGTTCTCCTAACTCCACTTTGCAATACGTGCGAAAACGGCCGCAGAGAAATGCTTCATCATACATCAGGACCAAACCTACTGTATCTTTCAGGTATGCCAAAACAGTTTTCTAATCACCTGGCCGATGCCAGCACCCCCTGCCTAGTCTCTGGAACCGGCTACCTCCTCTTTCAAAGATACAATTAAATAACCCCCAGTTAAATGATAATCAACAGTCTCGATTGCTAAACTCCACGCTTTTTCCCGAACACGGGATGGGCCAGCTTAACCAACTACGGTTATTTTGTCGGCCCGGTCCATTGACATTTACCCGCTCCTTATGTATCCCGTCGAACCCAGTCACCATCGCCCACCACCATCCCATCGGCCTTTACCCTTTGCCTTAGCATATAATCCTCCACCTGGTTACTTCGCCCACCCCAGAGATCTCACTTTCACAAAAGAACACCTTTTCCCTGACTGCACCCCCCAACACAGCTTCACCCGTTTACCAACAGTCCCTACTCCACACTACCGACTTCTCAGTCCCGACCGAACACAAAACAAATATCTCAAGCTCCAGAAGGTATATCACACCAATAGTGACTTATAGTCATCTTGCAGCCCTGCGTTCTATTTTTCTCTCCGTTGGGCTGCCATGTGCACCTGTCATGAAGTTAATCCACCACGATACTCCAAATTTACTTCTACAACCATTTGATCTAACCTTACCTACCCCTCCCAATGACTGATGATTTCTTTCTAGGACCCCATTGTTATTGCTCCTGCTTCTCTTATACATATATATATATATATATATATATATATGTATACATAAACTTGCGCATAAAGGTATATGTGCACGCGCTGTGCATCTTGCAGTTCCTCACCGGCCATTTCTCTTGCTATCATCCCAACGGCGGTCATCATATGCACCCATCAATTCCACATCTGTGCCTCACACCTACCGTATCCAATCCTTCTAAATCGTTTTTTCATCTGAAAACCCTCTACGCCTTGTATTGCTCGCTCCCTGTTTTACGATGAGTTTCGTGCCCTGTCCGCCGACAGTCCACTGCAGAGTACCAATGCTTCACTGATATCTATTCCACTGCAGTGCATCTCACTTTTTTCTCCATCGTCCCTCGCTACTGCAGTTCCTTATACTCATTTCCAACCTTTCTCATGCTTATCAGTCGGCCCTCAGATGTATCTACTCGGACCGGTCATTCAGTCCATCTGACCTTGACTTTCAAACTCACAGAGCTTCCATTCAAATCCGCCCTCGAGTTCATTCAAGCTCCACACAATCGCTATGGTGTGCATACGCTTATCCTATTTTCATCCCACTCTATTCCCCCTTCTGAGCCTTGTTATCCTATACTTTCGTGAGAGGTTTCACATCTTCATGAATTATATCTGTCCATTCCATCCCCTGTATCAACAAGGTCATGCACATAGCAAGCTTCGGGCGTCTCCGAAATAAGCCTGTATTATTATTATTATAAAGACTGACGATATGCTGAAAAAAACAAGTATTTGCCATACGATGTTATGGTACTTCCTGGAAGTTGGCACGCTTACTGAAGAACAGGAGTCACCTCAAGCCCGCAGGTATCCCCTCTCCAATTTTAGCAAACATCGATCTTATTGCCCCAACTGTAGCGATAGCCGAGGCGCTTAATTCCCACTTTGCTACATCCATGACTACGGACCTACTTACTTTACCCACATGCATAGACCCTCCCACTGAACGCCTCCTGTCTGATTTAGAATTTACTCTAAAAGAGGGGACCAGCCAGCTTACCTGTGTCCGGAAGTTCCCAAACCTTGGCCATAATGGTGTTCCACCGGCTCTTCTACTTCTTGGAAGAACTGATGTTGCAGTCCTACTATTGAAGGTCCACAATCTATCCATCAAGCTTGGTGTATTTCCGTCAGAGTGGAAGACTGCGGTCATCATCCCAATCCGTAAGAAGGGACCAATACATGACCTTTCAGACTACTGCTCCGTCACCCAGACTCCAATTGCTTCTAGGTTGATGGGAGGCCTCATCATACAGCCTTTGTCCGACTTCCTATTGTCCCATAAAATCATCCATAGTGGGCAGCATGGCTTCTTAAAGTCACATTCATGCGCCACTTGCCAGTACGACTTTTAACCTCATAATGGCGGCCGCCGACAACGGCAGATCTATCATCATTGTGTACCCTGATATGACAAAGGCTTTTGAACTCGCCCCTCACTATTTATTACTAACCGAACCCAAAGCTCATGGCTTGTCTGGTTCCCTTTTATCGTGGTTAACATCACATCTTTCGAACCGCTCACGAGTGGTTTCCATTGATGGGTGTTTCTCACAGCCCGCTCCAGTCACCAGTGGGGTTGTACAAGGCAGTGTACTCGGTCCTTTACTTTTTCTCATCCACATAAATGATATATTTCCCATCTTGCACCATGGCACCCCATTCTTTTTCGCTGATGACGTTAAGATCGTCTGTGAGTTTCCTGGTCAGAACCTCAACACTATGCTGGATGAAGTTTCTAGTGACCTAAAGCTACTCGGAGACTGGTGAAATTCATGGAGGACGGACTTCTCGAACTCGAAGAGCTGCTACACAACCTTTGGATGTCAAGTAGCCCCCGGAGCCCTGCTTATTCACGACCTAGCCACTTCATACAGCCCTTTAGTTTGAGACCTTGGTCTTCATTATTCTTGTAGCTTTAGGTTTTCTGAGTGTGTTTCGCTCCAGATTGCAAAGACGAAAAGAACCACTGGTCTCATCTCTAGAACATTTGGCTAAATGATTGCAAACTGCTCACTTACAAGTCCCGCGCCAGGCCTCTCCTTTAAAACCGTCCCCTTATCTTCACGAACGTGACGAAATCTGGCCACACTTCTCTGAAGTCCGTGCAACTCCAATTCACCAAACAATTGGTGGGATTTTCCTCCAGTTTGTGGGACAAGGATCGATGCATCCTACTCAATCTTGACCCTCTATGGCTGAGTCGCATGAAGCACAATTTATGTTTCCTGTTTAGGCCGTACCAGCGTATGGCTTTCTGATGCACCGAACCCATTCGTCTCACTCCCTCCACGAACGATGCCGTACTCCATCGGTCACTGCAGCTCTCTATTCCTAGATCAAAGTTAACGTTGAGAGCTAACTTTTTCCTTATAAAATACTCAAATTTATGGAATAAACTCCTGCTAAACATCCGCGAGAGTCTCTCAATTTCTCAGTTCAGATGCTCGCTGGATCACTTCTCGACTGTTCCCAATGTGATTCTTCTTACCGGCCAGAGTATCACCGAGGAGATGGTCTACGAAAACGGGTTGGATTGCTAGGATTACTGCACTAGACCTTTCGTTTCTCGCCCAGTGACAAACCCCAGGTCAACTATTTTATTTTACTTTATACTGCACGCGATCTTAACTACGGTAGCTACAGTTTGCTGACTTTTGTATCTATGCTTAGTTTATTGCCTGCCGGTTCTCCTAATTATAGACAATGTTCATGTTCTACTGCCAACCAGTCTAAGGTTCTTAGCTGTATATGTCTTTGCAGCGAAAAAAGACGTTGCTTTGGACCTCAGGACACTGAGTTCGGACGTCCACCACTTTAATTGATCTTTTATCTCCTTTTCCCTTTCGTTTTGGCTACCACCACCGGCCTGGGCTTTATGTCCGGCCTCATTTTGCTTTTCTTAATCATCTCATTCCAGAATCTCTTATCCCAGAATCCACCTAATATCTACTTAGTGGCCTGTCCTCTCGTCTCACCTATGTATCTACCATCCACTAACTACTATCATCTTCCCTTTTATGCACCATACTATTTCCGATCAGCAGGGCCAAACTCATTTACACTAGCCAGCCCGGAATGGTCTCTGATGGTCCTAGGTATGGTCTGGCTTTGTATGGGACAGATACACGTGTGCCATCCCGTGCTTTACTACATTCGTCGTCTTACTCCATGTGTTTGCTTAGTCCCACTCTGCATTTTTCCAGCCGATGATGGCAAAACGCCTGATGCCAACGGCACCCATACCATAGCGTCGTCCGAACGTGGGAAAACAGACCACCCCCAGCAGTTGCGAAAAAAGACAAGTGCGCACAAAATTGCAATCGGGCGGACTTGCTATGGAAAGTTCCTACATGGGCTCATCCACTCCTCTGTTAGGAAACAAATAAAAACTAATAAAAAGAAAGGTGGAAATAAAAAGACCCCGTGGGATCGATTCGACCTCCGAATGCCACTGACACCGGGCTGTGAAGGAAAGGGGCAACCTTTATCTATGGGTATATCTCCCATCAGCTCAGGCCTGATCCTGCGAAAAGGGAACCCCGACATCGCCCTTGTTCGCTCGACTAGCTTTTGGTTTTCACGCACAAGACTGACTAGGGTGACAGCGCACTGGACTCTCCACATACGCTTATCCACCTCCCGATCTAAGTTTCAACCACCCCATACCCTCCCTAGGCACATCTAGCATGCGTGTTGACGTCAAATACAATCGCCACCATAGCCCTGACTTTTAACCCATTGAACCGGACAGCTTGTAGACATACGTGACGAATAACTGCAACCTCGGCGAAGCCCAGAAAACGAAATAAGGGAGAAGAGGACACAGTGAAGACCTGTCACCTTTTCCACCCATACCCGTTCATCTTCCGTTATCTTTCTTAGAAAGCGGCCTTCTCGATGTCGTAGCATCCAAGCCACGCTTAGGTATACATCCCTACCTGACAGCAACCACAGCCTCCTGCCAACTACAATCACTACCGCAGCCTGGACTTTAAGCCCACTGACATGGATAGCATATCGAGGCAACAGATGACTAACACCTGCCTCATTTACGCCTACAAAAATCGAACGCGGAGAACCGTTCATATTTTCTGTTCCCTAATAACTATCTTCCCTTACTTTTATGAAGAATGAGATATTCTTGCAACCACGACGTCATGAGATTTCCCCGCTCACATTCGAGTTTAATCTCAGTATGCCAGCACTACCGAGTAGGAGCACAGTCGAACTAACGTCTACGTTTCTCTGCATGACACCAATTTTATCCAACGCATCACCACCGATGCCCTAGTAGTTCCTCCTGCAACCTTAATTAATTGTTCCTTAGAGCTTCTAATTGCGTGCAAACCACTTATCCTTCGAAATGCAGACGCAGCTGCCCACCTGGTTTACGCTACCATGCTAGCCTGTAGCAGTACTGATCAACCCCCTGCAAACCTACGTTACCTAAACTCTTGAATTACAACCCAGATCAGAATATGGAATGTGCCACTGACACTGCACATAAAACCAGCCTTTTTAATGTTAATTGTCGCCATTTATTATCAAAACTCACAGCTGGAACCACATCCAGACTGCTAACATCATTTATTTCAGGTGTGTCGTCGCCCACTCTCCCGGGCTCCACTTTCAATAACCAAGTTCTACACTTTGACCCGTACCGACAGAGTCCTAAATGGAATCTTTCATACCAGTCGGGATTGCAAACGAGCCACACGACGCGTCTTCTAATGCATAACCTCTCCTAATGATGTCACCGTTCGAGTCTTCACAAATAACAGTTCACAAGCAACCCGCCACTGATTGATCGACACGCCCCTTACCCCGCCTGATAAACGGTACTCACGGGATGTTGCACATCACCTTGGTCTTGTGTGAATCAACCCAAAAACAGCCATAATAAGCAACACAGGACTTTGTGACATTAAATTTCTATACTCCATCCAACGGAATCCACTTATCCTCCCCATTCGTGGTTCCCAATAATGACGCCGAATATCACTGAGAATCAATAGGTGAATATATTTTTGATAGAGTAACAGAACAATAAGGCGCGAGCCTACGCGGAGGTATTCCATTCCGGTTTCTGTTGCAAGGTTTCATTTTTCTTTCGAACGGTATCCGGCTTGAAACTGATTCTTCAATGATCCAAGGCCTTCAGGTTGCGCTCCTTTTTTTCTGAATGGTACGGGTTATTGATCCTGAACCTAAACTCACCTTTTGTATGGATTTCTGTTTTCTCCACATTCATCAACATTTCCGAGCGCACTTCCACAGTTTGTTGTACGTTCCCCTGTTTCCTGACGTACCCCTTTTTTGAACCCGGGAATATCCGCCATTCCTAGCCCACATCGTCTTCATGGAGAGTTGTTCTCCTCACATCCATCAAAGTTCACGAGGGTATTCCCATACATCTCTTTCATTTCTTCATGTTCAGAACTTATTCCGTTCATTGAACCCCAATAGGCCACCGTCATCCGCGGCCTGCAGCTTTTTGGTTTATGACGCATCCTTAGCATTATATATTCACGACACATTCTCTGTTTCCACGGGCCACCACCAACCAACTGGGATTCAAAATCAAGCCGTAATTGCCGCTCAAGCCAATAGAATTTCACTTCATCCAAACTATTTCTGGTTATATCGTTTTATTTCTGACTCCTCTTCTTGAAATTCGTGTATAGTCCGTCGTCTTGAGTAACTTTGTACACCATGATCATGAGCTAGCTCGTGTGCCTCGACCATGGTCGAGAAATATACCATTGTTATTATTATTATTATAGTTCCGACTTGGATTCAGTCACTACTTTGCATGAAAACTTGGACAATGTATGTCCACGTACTGATGTATACCATCTTGGTAATGTTAACCGTTAACATCCGCCGGTAGTTGTTCCTAGCTCACGCCACGACGAAGCAGCTGCACTCACCGTGCTCCTCATTAGTACATGCTCACTAATGAATAAAACCCATTGTTGCGACTATCCCGATGTCTAGGGCTGTGAATCTAGCAGTAACTTAGTTTCACTAGCTACACGCACGATATGGGCAGAACAGGATTACGGGCAGCAGAACAAATTCCAATCGAATAACCGTGTTTATCGATGATTCTTGTTTCTAAATAATGCAATAAGCATAAATATACAGCAAATAAATGACTTACAGCCAGGTGAGAAACCAAGAACAATGGGCAGTAAGCTTCCGAAAATCGGGACAGCGCAGAAAATAAAAACGGTCCACTTAGCAGGCAGCTGAACGAAACTGTAGCGCAGTTCGGTTGTGGTACAATCGATAAATCAAGAACGTTTATCGTCAAAGATCAATAAATCGATTACAAACGCGTGAACTGGACTGTGGTTGCATTGGTAAAAAGTGTCATTAACAAATAAGTACAAATAAGCTAAGTCTGTGGAGTAAACAAGAGTACGTGTCAACATGAATAGGCGAATCCGGCACTAGATCTGTTAATGCCGTTGACGTATGACGCCCAATAGTGGAGTGCACTGACAGAAACGATAAGACTGGGAGTTCGAGCCTCCGTTCGGCAGTACAAATGAAACACTCAGGAAGATTATATAACAGTAAGAGTGTAGACCTTCGAGAAAACAAGGTTATGAACAAATACGTGAACTGTTCATGTAATAAGTACCATGAAACTCAAGTATAAACTGATGTGATACCTTAGAAACAGGGAAAATACATTACGAATGTCCGGGGTCCACGATGCATGTACTCACTACTAATAAGTAACTAAACAGAAGACAAAAGGACAAACACTAATTACGATTCGTAATTAACACCCATACTCTCCATAATCTAGTACTGTCATCCGAATTTGTCATCAATGCCACCACCAAAACCTGACTAAGTGAATCTGCCACATCAGATCAAGCTTCTGTTGCTGGTTACCAAACCTTAATGAAGATTCGTCGTCGTCGTGGAGAAGGCTGCCTAATCCACAATAAAAAAGTTGCATTCTTTTCTCCGCTCCAACCCTGGAAGCAGTCCTTGACTCAATATAGGTAACGGTTCTTTTGGCCAACGCTCCACTCCATACTGGCTGCTTTTCTCGACCATCCAGTTCAAACATCACGGACCTCGCCCATCTACTAAACTCTTTTGACCACTTTGTGCTATTACCTTACCTTCGAAACTCATTCCTGGCGATTTCAGTGCGCCCGATAACTGCTGAGAGACCCCGTGCTCACCCCATTACCCCATTAACTTCGTTTTGACCATGCTCGCAGGGCGATGGTTCCAGCATGTGCTGACACCAACCAGAGGAAGCGGAAAACTTGACGTGGTATTTATCATTAACCAACCGAATGTGACAAGTTCTGCCGTCGATCTTCCCCCAGGCAGTGGCCTTAGAATGGTATCATGCGGGTTCAAAGCCGGACCCATATACCGCATATTTAGTGCACTTGAATGATCTCGACCCACGATCAACTGGCTAAACCTGGGGCCCATGCTTCGCTCCCCCAACTGGAAAGGATACTTCCTCCAGTACGACCCCCCGTACATGCTCCTTCAAATTATCGTCCTAATAAGCATACCTCTTTAGCTCCCAGAATAATGGAAGGTTCGAATAAACAGCAAGTGCTTGATTTTCTCCTATCTCATGACCTCATTCACAGAGGCCGACATAGCTTTTTGAATCACGCTGTTGTACCGCTTGCTGATTCCACTTCTTAAACCTGCTGACCAACGCAGTTGACGACTGCATATCTATGATTACCACTTACCCCGATCTGACCAAGGCCTTCGTGAGTGTTCTTCACTCCTGGTTGTTAGCTAAACTCCTAGCCCACGGTAGCCTGGCTCGCATTTATCGTGGACACTTTTTACCTATGGGACCGAACCCAGGTTGTATATGCTAATGGTCACCTATGGAAACTAATGCCTGTCACAAGTGGAGGTACACAGGGAAATGTACTTGGTCCGTTACTTTTCTTGCTCTATACTGACGACATTTTTCCGGTTATGCAGCACGGCACCCCTTCGCATCTTCGCCGATAACATCAAAATCGTTTATGAGTCCCACCATCAAGATTTGAGAACGGCGCTGTCTGATGTAGATAATGATCTGACGAAACCTGATCAACGGTGCGCCTCATGGCAGATGTGCTTCTCGACCTCCAAAATATGCACAACCTATAAATATCAAGTCCCCCCTAAAATTCTGTCACTAAATCAAGTGCTCTTCACCGCAGGCTCATCAGTGAGGGATCATGGGCTCCGAAACACCAACAACCTGCAATCCTCGGAAAATGTCTTCTTCCAGACGGCCAGGGCCAGACGGACAATAGGCCTTCTTCTCAGATCATTTAAAAGAAATCCCAGTATTATTTTCCCCATACCAATCCTGTGCAAGATCCTATCTTGAATAATGCCCTATTATTTTCTCTGAAATATCTCAATTGGATAAGATGCCCCTTGAGAAAGTCCGGCTTACTTTTGCCAAGAACCCACTAGGATACCCTTCCCCATTGTAAAAAACAAATACCGAAACTCCTCCTAAAAGTTACACGTGCATTGTGAATTTGACTATACTTGACATAAATTTGAAAAGCTGGTTCGTACTCCACACTTTTGCACGTTAGTTTATTCGTAAGAGACAAGTCATTTTGGCCTGGAGCCATTTCTGACTGTCGCTCTTGAGTTATAGGGCTTTGAACCCCTGGGATTTTCTGTGGAATCTACTTGGCTACTTACTTGAGATTTGTACATATTTGTACCATTTGTGAAGTTCAGTTTAGTACCGTAGAAACTAAGAATCAATTTTGTTCTGGCTTTGGGATTCTTTTGAATGGGCTGGGCTTTGCTCCATTTACGAGAATCCATGGAACGTGGACAAGAAAATTCATTAAAAACGCCCAGAGGGGAAGCAAGGAGCTTATAAGACGACAGGAATTAACTAGGCCATTCTTGGCAGGTAATCAAGGTGTCAATGGTTCTCTGGATATCGCTAATTCTATTAGTTCTATCAGTGCCGGGTCCTATACTTTTAATTGCGATGGTTTTGATAATGTTGGTACTTTTAGAATGACAGTGTTGGAACTGGAGAATCAGCTGCTTTCAGCTGGAAAGGAAGTAGAGCCTCTTGAACAAGGAACCGGTTCCAGAGAGTCAGCAAGAGAGCCATATAGTTCATGATATCAGCATCGAAACTTCGAAGTAATCGACGAAAACAAACCATTGAGACCGCCTAGAACAACCGAGGTTTCGGATTCCGACCTGGCGAGAGTGAAGCTAGCCTCTTCCGACGAGCACCTCGAGCAATACTGTATATTCATGAAGCAGTTGGAAGATGTTTTTGAGTACTAAGTTGCGGATTCTGGGGGAAGGTTTTTGTATTCATTGCATTATTGTCGTGAGAAGGCCAAAAATGAAATCGAAGGCCGCCCGATGCTTGATCCAACAATGAGGTATACCAGGGCACGCAGAATCCTGAGAGATATGTTTGGACAACCATCGATGGTGGCTAGAAGCCTGGTTGATGGTGTTTTATGGGAAGCAAAAAGAGCTGAGGACAAAGCTGAATTATTCACTGTGTTACGTTGACCATTTTGGCGGGAGCGGATTGCAGGACTTCGTCGGGTAAGTCACCCGCTCCGATCAGGTTTAGTATTTTGAGAGTCCCTATTTGATGGCGCCCAAAGCACCTGACGGTGTTTCCTCTGTGTGTGGGGAAAATAGCGTAATATTGTGGGAGCCGCGCTCTAGGATAAATGTGCGGGCGAACTTATTCAGCGACACAGAAGTGGGAATGGGTAACAAACTAACGGAAGAAGTAGTTAGCGCGCAATATGTAAGGCATTGTAAAAAGATGCAGGATCCTAAGTGGGACGAGTTATTCACAGATGTAGCATTCGGAGGAGTAGGAAGAAATTACAGTTTACTCCAGGCTTTTCAGTATCCTAAGTCAGTGCCTACGGTTCGTGGCACTGGGAGTGATGGAACCCTAAGGTAATGGTTGTCTCTAGCCTGGATGGTGAAAAGAGTGCTTATGCTTTCTTTTCAGCCAAATGAAGGAACAAGTCCGCTCGTGTAAAAAACTGGAAGGAATTAGGAAAGTCGCAGTTGTGGGTGCCAACCTCTGTGCATACCAATGAAAGAATTGTGGAAGCTGGATTGGCCCCGGCCACTTTTGGTCCTGTGCAACCTGACCTGACCCGACCTGGCCCGACGTGACCCAAAATCTTGGGGAATGTTTTCTTCCTACCTCTGTGCACGTTGTATAAAAAACTGGAACTCAGCACTGTGCAATTGTTCGGGTAAAAAGGTCGAGCTCAATAGCAGTAGGGCAAGGAATGGAATAAAACGCTGAATAAATTGGCTAGAGGCGGTCTGAAAACTATTTTGTCCTTTGTATATAGCTTCGAGATTGAACCATCGGCATTTTCATTGCTATTTCCTGCTAAGAGGGAATTAACTCTCTGATGTTTCCACTACGCTTTCTGTTTCCTTTTTTTCCTGTGACGTATCACAACCGTAGGATCTGTCCAGTATGCGGAGCCCAGCTCTATAGGGTACAGTTATCTTTTGGCACGGTAGCTACCTTACGACCTAATAAAGATGCGGTAATTTTGGGCCCATTTATGGATAGTGACTTCTGTTCAGCAATTGTTGCTTTCGCGAAGGATACTTTGTTTCGCTGCCGGCCATGCTGTGCCACTCCGGTACCGTATTTTGTCACCGGGTCGGCTCATTTCAAGCTGCTTTGCCTGGCTTGCTAGCGTTCAACTTTTAACTGCGCTTCCCGAAAAAGTCCTTTTTTGAGATATGTCAAAAGCCTTTGGGCAGGTTTCTTTCTTGACAGGTGGTTTGACGGTGGTTGCTGTGGTAGAACAACTCCGTGTTGCCCATCGTGACGTTCTGTCTTCATATTCACCAGTAAAAGTACCAAATGATCTTTCTTGAGTGAACTTCACCTTCCTGAGATGCACCGTTGGGCGCAATGTCAGAAGGTTGGTTGTGCACTGCATAGGCGCTTTTTTCAGCGATCGATAAGCAATTTACTGATGTCGATTGTTGAACTTCTTTCTTCAAGGGTCCAAAAAGTGTCCAGCCAAATATCGTTCGAGTAGCGAAAGGTTCTTTTCGATTGCCTGTGCTCTGTTCAAGCACCCAACATAGCATCTAACTGATTTATCAACTTGGGGATTAGACTCTTCTTCGAACACTACGTCTTTGAGATGAGAACAGCTTTTGGCGATTGATATAATACAATCGACTGGTCTCATTGGCGAGCTGTCGATTGCAAAGGCTTCCGGAAGGTCCACAGTCCCCCCGTCAGCTAAAGTTGTTAACTGCAGGGCAAGCCTCGTCGAACAGTTAACATGGCCACCTGCGATTGTTCTGATCGTGAGAGAGGTGGGGTCGCCGACTAGTTCAAAGCTTTCTATAAGGTTGCGCGTATCCAACAAAGTATCCGACTCCGTGTACAAAAATGCCATGAACCTGCCCAATCCTTTAGATGTCACGACTCCGACAGATACGAAGCCCAATCTCGCCTGTTTGAAATCATCATGTCCCGTTGAACAGGCAATCCTGGGTTCATCCGGGTGGGAGATTCAGATTCCAGGACCAAGTTGTCATCCAAAATGCCCACCTGTGAAGTTGCCCCCAAGGCAGACGAATTACGTACCAGACATTAACCCACTGCAGGCTATGGAACGAATTACTGGAGTTCTACCAATGCCCCTCCAGAAGTTTGTAGGCTAGGGCCGTCGATGATGTCTTGGGGAAAGGGGATGAACCCAGGCTCCAAGATCTGCAGTACTTAGTGCCCGACAAGGCACGGATTGCTCAAAGTAGGTTTGGCAAGCCGGCTGCAGATAGCAGAGCTCGGGGGTATTCGTGTTCATCCATTTGGAGTGCCACCAGTGCGAGTCGATGTACCAAGGGGCTCTGTGGAGGCCTACGCTGTGCTGAACAACAAGTCTGCCGTGACTTTATCGAAAAACCTTACGGAGCTGGTGGACCTGAAGGCTTCCTCTTCCTCACTTTTGATTTCGACCATAGATATGACTACCATTTGGACTTCGGCTATGATGTAGCTGCGGCCGAACTCATTGTTAGGAAGTGATTTCGTGAGCATATAAGGGGCTTTTAATGTTGATGGCCTACCAGTTCAAGCAGTCAAGTACTGCTCGGATGCGGACCTTATATACTGGGTTCACCCACATTGGTTCCAAAAGCGGAAACCAAGAAACTCGGGAGTGCGAATCCGGATGGGTGCCGACGTTCTAAAGGCACATTGGGCACTTGGGCAAGGACACCGTAGAAGAAGACAACCCTATGCCGTGAGGACGGTCTTAGGGTGAATTGTTATGGGTCCGATAAACCAGGAACCACCCGTTGTCAGGACAGTAAACCACCTTGGGATTGAAGTCGATCCCTCTAAGGAACGGATCGATCGACTATGCAACGCCGCTTTCCATGATGGGGGTGCGTCGAAAAACCCTCTTTCGTTGGGAGACAAACAGGCTGTTGACATGGTTGCTAATGCCATAACCTTGTTGGGCTGACACTTCCACGGAGGAATCATGTGGTGAGACTTACAAGCAACTATATTGTGGCCAAGCAGAGGTGCTATTGAAACTCGATCCAATTTTAATAAGTGGACCGATTTTTGTCGGTGGATCGGTGAAATACTCCAATGAGCTTTCAAGCGTGAGACATACGGTGAGACCACCCAAGGCTCACCCTATTACGGACTCGACAGTCCGATAGTATCACTCTATGGAACGACACACAGGACATTCTAAGTTACTCGCATAGCTTCGCAAAAGTTTCGGATCTTACAGGGTGAAGCTGCCGTCAAGCCTGTATTTGGAGGATGTTGAAAATGTTAGAAGCACTTGGCAATCGTAGGCAGAGAGAATATGGCTCCTCTGCCTGCCCTCGGGGTCCAACAAGGTTATTTTTTCTTCAAGTGTGTCGCAATGGATTATTTTGGTCCGCTTCTAGTTAAACATGATCACAACTTGAGGGAGAAATATGGATGCCCCTTCACCTGCCTAAATTTTCTTATTCTCTAAGTGCGGACTAACTCATTATGACACTACAGCATTCCATGTCCGGGAGTCGGGCACAGCCAGAGACTTTTAGGGATAGTGGCACAAACCTTCTTGGGGCCCAAATGAAATTGGGGAATTTATTAGAAAACAGGTCTAGCGATAAGACTGCCGAAAGATTGTTGCCACGGAGTGTGCAGTGGCACTTCTGTACCTCTCATGTTGGTCACCATGGAGGCATGTGGTGGATCATGATGTGCTCGGTTGGGGAAGTAGTTCTTTCATTTTGTGACGAACAGCCAATGACCGACGAAATATCACTGACATTTCTTACGAAAAGAGGACGGATAGTAAACAGACGACCTCCAGTACCCGGAACCTCGAGCTGTCGTGGTCTGCCAGCGCTCACACCAAACCATCTGCTTACCATGAGAGCAAACTCGCGAGATATTCCAACGAATTTGTCGCGAGATGGAATGGTTCTCCGGGGGAGGAAGGCTCACCCACTTACATCCATGTTTCGAAAGAGATAGACCAGGGAATCTCTTCCAATATTACAACATAGGCAGAAGTGGATAGCTCGAGGACGCAAAATCAGATCGGGTAATGTGGTGCTACTAGTTTCTGAGGCTTTGGCGCGTGGCCGGTGGCCAATCAAAGCTATCAGAAGCATGTCAACTTTGAAAGATAACCTGGCGCAAACGGAAACAGTGTGAACTGGTGAAGAATTATTGCTCCGCGGCACTAGATTTTATCTTGTTGAGGGTGAACCCGACACTCTTGGCTTAAGTTCAACAGTCAACTCTCCCCAAGTGGAAGAATGGTCTTCGGAACTGCCCAACTTGGGGGGATCACTGAGAGTTGGTCCACTTGTCCAACTGGAAGCTGCTATTGACAGTAGTCAAGTTTAGGTATTAAAGAACCGCAGGGCGAGCCGATGTGTGAGGCCGATCGCACCCTGAAGTGCACGGGAAACATCCGGGTCGGATTTTTTGGGCCGGTGCAAGGGAGATCAGAAAACTCTGTCCCGTTCATCGACATCCATGTTACAAGCAACATATTTTCATTTGTATGAGCTGTCTTCACTGGAATCCCGATCATTTGTTTTACCGCCCAAAACATTTGTCACAAATCGGGCCTTCCCCTTGGCCTCGAGCGTGAGTCGCTCAGCTTGAATCTTGTTGTGGCCGTATTCGGTAACCTCATATTCTGATTTTGAGCTTTTGCTGTAATTCAGCTGCAGTTGTTGATTTGCTGTTGAACTTGGAGCTTGACAGCCCGGGATAAAAACTGTTGAGGTTTGGCTAAAGTAAAACTGCTCGGTTTGTTGTATAAAGTGCCGTAGCTACTAGGAATCGACTCTGTTTTGAATTATGTCGAAATCGGTTGCTACTCGTTGCTAGAACTTTCCACTGCATAGACTTTACAAACAGCATTGTGAGTCAAGAAAGCGTGCTGACCACACAGCACCCTCGGAGCCCGATTTGTCTCGACCACTTCCGAATTTCGCAGATTGAACTGAACTGAGGCTGCCATTTGAGGAGGGGTACTGCCGCACCCCGAACTTTCTTGTGAAGCATTTTGATGTTCGCCAGTTACTGTGTCGTTTTTCACGCTTACGGTTCGCTTCTTATCTTTCACGGGATATTTATTCACACCGTTGAAAGACTCGAGCCTCTTTGAGAATCAGTCTTATTGTTACGTTCTCTTAGTAACTGGAATTCATGACAATCCCCAAAGGCAGAAAACGTGCACTGTACTGGCCTTACTTTCACTACGAGAGCAATGATCTCCAGAACCTCGTGTTAGCTGGCGCGAAGGTGTTTGGCTAGCCCAAGGTTCTCCTTTAGAACCTCTCTTCTTATCTCCCACCACCCGACCGATCCATCATGGATCATATGGCGTTATCGTATCTACTCTGTCCAAATGTGTAAACTTCAATGATTACTCGTGCCGTGCAAATGGTGCGGGGCGCGGTCAGATCCTCTGCTTTGGCCGGCACACACCGGGCTTGCAGGCCGCCTGCAAAGATGTGCGGGCCCAACAAGGTCGGCGGATTGCACCTCCTGCAACCAAAAATGGTTTTCAGTTTGGGTGTCCAGCGAACGGCCAGTCCCACCCACTAGCGCTGTTTGTGAATTACAGAACATCAGTTTTGGACTCTTATGGCTGCTGCAAACATGTCGCTCGCTCTGAGTTCTACAATGACTGTTTCCTTCCGTCGAACTCGCTCTCAGTATTGAGGTAACAACCTACATTACCTTGCCCGCCAAAGTTTATCATTCCATTTATGTACTAATTAGCGAGTAGCCTTCGTCTTCACATAACAATCCCTCCTTCCTTTGGTACACTATGATTATCCATATAAATACCCATCTGCCCCAAATGCCTACGCCGCCTGCTTCTCACTTCTGATTCCTCTTCTGTCCCTCTCTTAAGCTTGTTCATTTTGCATGTCAGAACTGGCTGCTACTGCTAATTCACTGGCGCTTATATTGTCGCTGTTATTTTCCCCACCACAATCACCAGAGGGTGCTCTTGGCTGGAATATATTCCGCAGTCTTCCATCAGCCAGCAATATGATCACTGATTATTTGCTTTCTCCATCAGCCCAACTGTTCGTCTTCACAGTGTCCTTCCATCACTTTATCCCGATCTTGCAGTGCACCAAGGCTATCACATTTATGCGTCTCAGATATATTTACCACACAGCTCTGCTGCTGCTGATGTCTCAAGACACCAGTCAAAATGGTAATCAAAAGTCATTCACTTACCTTCCGCCGGTAACAATATCCCCTTTGAAAGCTTTCGCCCACGCAACCACCTCCAAGCGCACCCAAGGTAGACTTGTCACTGGCTATCACCTTCACGTTGAAGTTGACGTACCGCTGTCTACCTGTCACGCAGTAAAAAGTCAGCTGACTTCATACCTGGTTTCTATTAGCCATTCTGTCACCACTTTAGCAGTCTCTCTTCCCATGAGATATTGTCGTCCTTTTGACTCTTTTAATAAGTAAATGGCATCCATGTTCCGCCACCATATCCCATGGTTGAGACATTGCATGCTGTGGCTGCTGTTACACCCCAGCCTCCTCCTTTGCACGCCAAGTGGCTTTATTTGCCTGCAAATGTCGCTTGGTACACTCAATACAATGTTCAGTAACTGCTGTACAATTGCGTGGCATCCCCTGTGTCATCTCTTCTGCTAACTGGTCACCTTTATAATCACGGTAGCTACCTGCCCCCTTTTCGTTTTATCTTCCGTTTTCACTGATGTTTCTTGACCAACCCAATATAAGCAAAAAATTCGCTTCGCGCTACCCGTTTTCCTCCGGCTTTCTTTTCATCATCACTTGGGTGGTCCACTTATTCCTCCAGGGGTGTCCCTAGCTCCTGCTACAGCTGTATCCCCCAGTATCTTACCACCGATTTCTACTGCCATCTCTGCCGATTGTTTCATTTCATCCTGAAACCATTGTCCTGTTTTCGTCTCTCGTATCAGACTCATTGGTTTCACTGGTGTCGCCTTACCGTTGCCGTGTGGTCTGCCTATCAAAATGGTCATCAGGTCACTTATCTTACCCGTAACCTCTTTATCTGTGCCTCAAACTACTCACCCCTGCGGTGGCCACACAACAGATTTCACGTTTATTTACTGCCATAATTCCATATCCTTGCCATTACTTCGTGGCATATATGCACTGGTGAAAATAAACCGCTAAGCACTCACCGGCTTACCTCTGGCTACTCCTTCCGTTCCCGCTTTTGAAACCTCCCCCTGTATCCATCGGATTTGTTCGCCTCTTTCCTTGCAGTTGACTAGGTCGTCATCTCACCATCAAATTTTGCCACCATTCTGAGCTTTGGTCCGTGGCATTTTTCTCTGAAGATCCATCCTAATACATCGTTGAGTTTCTCACATATATACTTTCGCAACCCGCAGCTTGCTCATGATTCTTTGAATTCCTCTAGATGATGTCTTTATTTTTCTCCTTTCCTCTTTTCTTAACAAACGTCCTGTGATTTTGCTGGAATTTCTAGTGTTGTGCCTACCTCTGGCACTATTTGTGTATGTAATCCTCCTTTTTGACTTACTGCAGCCACCAGTAACCGGATCAACTGTTTGACCTTGACCTTCAAAATACCCGGGCATCGTTATTGTCCTAGTCCTTTTTGACAATCCCATTAACACCATGCGCACACATGTTGTACACGTTTGGAAGTTCTGGTTCTGGCATCGCCTGAATCACCTGATCATGCGTTCTTGTATGCTTTGGGAGCTCCCTCAACAAACCACCATCATCATTATCACACGCTTCGGGAGCCCTCATAACCTTTGTAACCGAAGCTGAGGGAACGGTTTGGTCACGCGCCTCAAGATCCCAAGGGCGGTGATGGATAAACAGTGCTCAAGTAGGGCTCTTTGATAGATATCCAACCAGTTACCCAAGCTGCATACCAAAACAGAATCCATGTGTGACCCGAGTGCAAAAACGGCTGGGAAGCTGTGGGCACCATCATTGCTTTTTGGACAGATTTGCAGTGGCCAACGTGGGCTTGCGCAGGCCGGGGAAGAAGCGCGGAAAATAGTATTTCCTTTATGGCATTCAAATAAAACTTTATATTAATCTACCTACGTAAAACTATGCGAATCTCCTTATTTTTTCATTACTTGCTTGCGCATGACTGCCGTATAAGAGGTGTATACCCCGTAGCCACAAAGGCCTACTGCATAACTGGGGATAACCGGCAGCCATACCCTAGAAATTGGAGTGGAGAACCACCCGTCCCAACGAGTCTGGTGTGGTGAAGATCAGGACGACAGTTGTTATAAACCAGCAATTTTTTATTATGATCAAAGAGAATGCGATTTGTGGAAAATGAACAATTTAGGCAAATTATTGAATCACGCGTAGTCGGTAAAGCCGTCCCACAAAGTTCCAGAACGGTCTTTATTTAGTCTCATTTGAAGCCCCCGGGGAACCTTTTGGGACTATTTTTGAAAACACCAAAGGTGCACTGGCCTATATGCTTTACGCTTAGACTCCTGTAAGTTGTACCGCGTTATTTCATCTTGAGGCACAAGATATTGAACGTTTGCTGATTTCAACTTGAGAAGGGAAGAGAGCTTGTGAACACCCCCATAAGCTGCAAAGTTTTAAAGGAAAATCAGTTGGCTCTTCCAAGATGTGAACCGTTTTTAAAGTAAAGGGGAAAATCCTTCAACTACTACAGCGTTGTAAAATTGGTCTCCTGAGAGACATTTTTGGAACCAACTGCTTTCTCTTTGTGCTAACCAGGCCGGTAAGCTACAGTGTTGTTCAAAGAAGCAAAACTGTTCTTCCATGTTTTTACCTTCCCAAATCTGACTAAACGAAAAAACACATTTCAAGCTACGTAATAAAAAATAATCCCTCAGGGGGCTTAAGTGCCCTGGCTCTTTCCGGTACCTCGGCACAACATGCAAACATTTTAGCAGATAACTACTTGCTACGGAGTGGTGAGGGCCCAGCAGCAACTCGAGGGGAACCGGCTTCCGTCAAGTGACTGAAGGATTGTATTGGGAATGCTGCTAAAATGGATCCCGTATTAGTTCCGTACTTTCATTAATTGGAGGCCAAAATGGAAAACAACCAAGAAGCTTCTTAGGCGATGACTCATCAAGGACGTCAACACAAGGAGGTCTCTTAGGGAGCAAGTCATTTTCCACTATTAAGTTATCTTAAGTGGTTTCGGCAGACCGGCACAGCAAGATGCCTTTCGAAATGGAAAGAATATCCTGTGGAGCAAGCCGTCATCGTCGCCGCTTTCGGTAACCCAATACCGAGACAAAGACTGAGCACTACTATGGCTTGCTCGTTTTCCTCTCAGGACCGAATTTCGGAGGCCCTCAGCTTCGGCATGAAGCGTTCAATTTTCCGGGTGACCTTCTTTGTTCCTCAGCTCCAGAAACGTTAGCAAGACAAACATCTAGTACCACGACGGTTCGCCTGTTTTTTTCCGGGGACGGAATCTCAAAGGCTGTCAACTTTGGCATACTGCACGTGATGGAGTATTTTTACTTTCTTAAGATGCTCCAGAACTCTGTGAATGCTTTGGTAAACCAGAATATGGGGGGTGATAAGCATAGATTATTCACCACCAATGGTATACAACGGTTTTTATCATAGGTTATTCAAAAACCTTCAGATATGGACTAGTTTTTCACTAAGGAGACCAAGAAAAACGTGCTTCGTACTATCATGGAGGGTTTGGAATAGGCTACCAGCGGCTGCCAGCCCCGGAATACGAAGAGTCACAGAAAAAAGTTCTCCCATTGACAAGTTTGCATGTGGCCAAAGATTTCGGGGGAAGTTGCAAAAGGGAAACGACACAAAACTGGTTAGTTAAGTATTATCCAGACATTTGCTTTATCACACAATACTATACCAGCGTCACCCAGCAGTGAGGATGCTGGAAATTTCATACGGTCACTAATGCTCAAGTTTTACAAGTTACCTGGGACATTTATTATTTCGGGGTGCATAACGAATGCGCTTCCCGAGAGACTCCCCGCCCTGACCCCATTTTTTTAAGTGTGCGACATTATATCTAACTTATGGACCCAAGATTGGGTTCTACGACCGTCCATATTCTAAACCGGACATAAGTTGACGGCAAATTCGGCCGTAAGAATTGGTTTCACTATGTAAGCCTTAAGCTCGCTCGTCATTCCAATGTCGTAGGTTGCTCACTGCACTTGAATTACCGTTTCGTTCATAAATCCTTTCCCTGCATAGGATCAGAACCAGCGAGACTCCAGTGCGGATAAGGTTGAAAGTTGACGTGGAGTACATTTGCATTTTGATGTTATCCGGTATCGCTCAATTCTTGGCAGAGCTGCTTTCATTTTACCTTATTGCTCGGGCATGTTCCGGTTTAGGATGGTGGCAGGTTTTGCTTGCAGGCTGAAGCTAGTGATATACTTAGCAGACTCTTCATTGGTAAACTCCAGTAGGTGGGCGACCATCTTGGGGGTGATGGGGTGACCAGCAAGGGAAGAACAAACTGGTCAAGATCACTTTCCTGCCACTCGTTGACCAGAAAGGTGGTAAGTGAGCTCGATGCCCTGCATCCGACGATATAAGTCGTGTCAAGCTGACGGACGGAAGAAATGCTGGTGGACAGTTAAAGTTCCATAGGTAACTGGCTGACACAGTGTAACAAGGACGACAAGACGGGCTAGGACATTTGTATTTCGACAGCGAAGGAAGTCAAGCCAACGAAACACACAATTATTTATGTAGTCCCTTTTCCAGGCTGCACGGCACCAACATTGCTCTTGCGGCTGCTTGGGTGTTGCGGCCGCTTTCTGCCCATTTTCCAGTGGCTGAAAGCTCGCTTCTCTTGAGCATCATTTTTATTTGGCTAGTCCGATTGTCCCAGTAGCCCTTCACCCGGGCTATCTCGCTGGATGCCTTAGATTCCGCTGATTCCCCTCTGCCACTCATTATGCCTTTTTGGCCTTCTTCGGGAAGCCTCCTACACATTCGCCGTCTGTTCTTTTGTCTGTGGTCTTCATTTGGTTTGTCCCCCTGGCTTGATGTTCGCGTCGTTCTGTCGCCCCAAAATTCCCCGCTACAATAACGCTAACAATAAAATGCGTACTGATTGGTGAACTGCTGACTTTTACTGACTTTGTGCTAACAGAGTCTGTCGGGACTAAAAGGCGCATCCCCGTACATGGCGAAAGACATGTTCATTCCTATTTGTTCAGTTGGTTAGTGGTGTACTTTTGTTCTGCACAGGCTTTCGGTATCTGCTTAGGGGAATGCCGGGTATACAAGTGTTCTAGCAGCCTCGGGCAATGTGCGGCTTGGAAAAGTATTAAGCAAATGGAAATCAAAGTACAAGGCTGGTAACTTTTCCCTAAAGACCACCCGGCGCAAAGTAATGTTCCCAGCGGCTTTCGAACCATTTCAAAAAAGGTAGTGGTGACGTACGCGAGCCAACTCGCCCACGAAAAGACGGGAGCGACGATGACAATGACAAATACGGCGGTTGGACACGGACATGAAGGCTGGCAGGGCCGTCGGACGCGTCTTGAATTTTGGAAGTAGTTTGCGGGTCCGAGGCTTGAGCCCAAATGTTCCCGGATCTTGTGTCTATCTTCAGTTCTTTGAAGTCTCAGAGAGAAAGAAAATGGACAACATGGGATGGTAAACAAGTCCAAGATTAAGGAGCCACGGATTAAAAATGGGAAGAGATGAAAACTCATTTGTCTATGTCCGATTTATAAACACAAATGTATGTAATAAAGATATGTAGTATGTGGTCTCTTTGTTGTCTTCCCTCCGTTACTGATTTATTCATATGTTTCGTTTATTTACTCATTTTGGACTGATGAGAAGGACAGAAAAATACTACCCGAAGGCAATACTAATATGGGGTTGGATTGGTTTGGGAGTAGGCCAGGACTTGACCTCAGATGGTGATCCAAAACAGCCTCAAAGGCGGCTTTGGTTGATGCTTTTATTGTTTATTGTGGGAGATTATTCCTCGAAGATATAACTTCATGCAAATGTGTGGAACAAAGTCAAACAACTTCTTACTATGCCCACACAGAGCTTTTGGGCTCGTAAGTGTAAAGTCTGATCCGCGAAATCTGTAGAGAATAAGTTGTACACAGGGAAAAGATCTCCTCGTATGCTAATTACGCCCAAAAGAAAAGGATTCACTTCAGTCAGACCAGCTGGGTATGGAGTCCTCAGTCTTTAGAGTTGGAGACAGAGAGCAATCCCCGTATGGGCCTCATCGTCACTGCTCTTGAGTGTGGTCTCAAGAAGTAGAATCCCACCACTAATCAGTTGGAAAATCGTCTAGTCCTGGCTTGAAGCTGGAATCCTGCACCTCTTCCGATACTAACGTTGAGAGCAAGTTCCAAATGTTGGTGGCTCTTGGAAACACGCATATATCAGCGGCAAACCAATAGGTTATAACTTTAAGAGTGTCAGCATGTATCCCCGGGTACGGCAAAATCCGCTGGATGCAGTTTTCTTCCGTGGGGTTTTAAAGTGCGTCATCTGCGAATGCACTGAAGGAACAAATACCCGATGAACGGAAGCCCTGCAAATGAATAAGCTTGTGACTACAATTATATCGCAGGGTATGGGGATGGCGTTCTACTCCTACTTGTTACACTCAGTGTAACGCATTGACAACTATCGCGGAAGAGCTCTGCCTCCAGCAAACCCCGGAGGCCCTGCTTGTCTGTGTCCGTGTCGAACCTCCGACGTTGTCTTTGTTGTTGTCTTTGCTTTCATTTTGTCGTGGGCTCTCTCGGCGCAATTGATCTTGTAAGTCCAGAGCTGGTTGAATTTTCGAGGCACTCTGCACTGATCAAAGATTTTAACGTGTGCAGCGGAGTAACAAAGCTTGTTTCGTACCGCCGCGCGTACCAAAGTACCCTCGAGGTACACCTTTTATTCAGAGACTCCCTTTTTATTGCTTTCCGAAAGCTTTTAGAGCTTTTGTGCAGTAGACACCACACGTGTGTTTGAGTGTTTATGAACATTGAGCGTACCGTATTTGGTCAGTATCTTGATACTTTTGTGCGCGCACCTTGATGTTTGAGAGGCGTACCTGTCCGGCCGCGGATGGAGGGAGCGAGAAGAGGAAAGTGTCGAATGCGATGTATGCAGCAGATGGGCGCATGAAGAATCTTCAGGGGTCAGTGGGGATGCGTGTCCACTATTCCGTAAGAACGGCCGGAGCGAACGGGTTTGTGGCCGCAGCAAGGAGGCTGCAACATTAGTTCAGCCGAAGCAGTATGGACGAGTTGAGGCCCAACTCCTCTCTGAAGACTGCAGAGGTGCTGGGCTCAAGTTGTCGCTGCTTAAAACTTTGACAACCTCATGTGCGGAAGCCCTGAGAACTCCTGAGGTCCTTGGTCGTCGAAGTAACAAGAGACCAAGCGGGCGATTGCCCCACAACTGCTGCTTCCACTCTCGTGCGGCGAACTACTACGAGTGAGTGGGTGACGCAGAAACCTAAGAAGAAACAAGGTGAAAAGAAACAATAAGGCGGTAAAGGACAAAATCAAGAAGACAGACTGATCCAGATATTGGAATTCGCAAGTCTAGCTAATGGATCTGCAGAGGCATGTCCGATGGCTGGGAGGGACATCAAGCCGTAGACTACTGTTGCCGAATCAGGGGGAACCGTTTGTACCGGAATTCAAGGCAAGAAGGAGTATAGACAGGAGACGAGTGTTTGGCATACTGCCGCTTGGAGGTGCAACAAATCCTGTCCCTCTCAGAAGGGTTCGCGGAGTGGGAAAGCCAAAATCTCCGTTCGCGAAAATGGGGAAGACTATCGCACGACCCATGCTGGTCGGATTTGTGGACAGGCCTTGCAGAGATATGTGGCCGGCCAAGGCGGAAATTATAGCCCATATCACTGAGGGCAGATATCGGGTTTCACCTGACAAGCATAGAGTAATGTGGGGTCGTTTGAACATCGATAGAAACCTGGCTAAACCCCCGTATCCCCGGGGACAGAAGAATGCCCTGTTCAGCAGTCGGGGTCTTCACCAATAACTACAAGTAATCCGTACAAACCGTCAGGGTTTGTGGTAAATGAGGACGAGCTGAAAGCTGAAAAGTGGCAACACTGCCTAGTGGAAAGCCGCACGACCTTCGTCAACCTGAGTATGAAGACAGCGCCTTTACGGGTGGATCAGGAGCGTTTGGTAGTCCTAAAAGACCAGAGGACTCCAAGCATCCCAGTGATGGACGCCGGTGCAAAAACCTTGCCACCACCTCGGGCTCTGCTTTGGAGACCCAACGAAAACTGGAAAACCAAAACACATAGTCTTCGACACAGATGCTTTGGGGCAACATATCAACGCAGGTAGTATTAGAAACAGGTAAATAGAGCCCTTCAGATCCACAGGGGCGAATAACGCGTCCACAGTTGCCGCTACTGGAACGCGACCCTCTAAAGATGACCACAAGCAGGTACTATTACAAAATGGGTTTGTTGTCTATAGTCAGCACGAGGTGCAGGACTGTTAAGCCAGACGGGTGGCCATCCCGGTTAGGGCAAGCACGAACCGTCTGGTAAACCAGACCACGATTTGCACTCGAAATATACAGCTATGCAAGGTATGGCCTACTTTCCCCAGGAGAAGAATAAATGTGGACAGTTAGTATAGAGCCTCGGGTATAAACCGGGGTAAGGACATTCAACTTTTGCAAGTACTTACCATGCTAGTTAAGGAAGCTGACGGGACCCTCATGGTTAGGGGCTTCAACTTGCCACAGTAAATTGGATAGTTCGAGAGTGCCCTCCGGGGACCCATGAGGAGGGGTGTCCAAACTGTTGGCGTCCGAAAATTTGTTCTAAAACTTGAGGAAGATGCTAGATATAGTACTGGTTGTACTCCTTTCCTGTTGAATCTATTGCCACGAACCGTAAAACCGATGCGGCGGAACACCGGGCTTACTCTCCGTTGAGTAACACCTAACATGTGAGCGCCGAGATCAGTCCGAATGCATCAGCTCAAAATAGCTTCGAGATTGATTAGGAGCTTCGCAAATGTGGACATTCCTCGGTTTCGCAGCAAAGCGGTCGATCTGACGTTGGAGGTGGCTGAAGGTGCTAGCCTCAAGGAAAGTGGGAACGCGAAGAAAGGATCTATGCTTACCCTACCAAAAGCTTTTGCTGCCTTGAAAAGAAGCCAAGGGGGGATGAGGGGAAGCCGGTTTGGTGGGAGGCTGAAATCAGCAAGCCAGTCAGGCGCAGAAACCGTAGTTGGGCACCTTCCAAGTCTCCTGGGAGTAGCACAAAAACTAGGAACTGAACCCCCCGCTATCTGCCAAGCACGCATATGAAATGAAATTGGTTCCATGTGACAAAAATATCCAAAGAAGTAACATTGCAAAGTGCGGTCTGAGGGTTCATTTAGAAGAGCCGCAGAGCCACTGAGGGCCGAGGATCATGGAGCGGCAGCAGACGAAACGCGGAAAGCTGAGGCTCTGGATGGGCATCTCATTAGCGTGCACAAGGAAGACAACAAAGCTCAGGTGCAATCACAGGGGACGAAGTTACCAACGAACATAACATTGAGAAATAATGGAGGAATTTCTGTGCAATCACAAAGACGTTCAGATATCCAAAACCTGCCGGGCGGGATGACATTCATTCCGCTATCATTAGGCCTCTGGCAAATATCTTATCTATCCCAGCACATAAGTTGTATAAGGCTACCCTAGATTATGGAAGGTCATCACGGGACTGAAAAACGCAGCAGTGGTAGCTACACATAAAGCGGGACCCCGCCTTGGCATGGGAAACCACAGGCCTGTCAGAATAACCAGCATCCTGTGCGGTGCTAAAAAGTGATCGTCCGGGCTCGCCTCTGCGAGCACCTACTGGAAAGTTGTATGACCTGCTCAGCTCAGCATGGAGTCCTTAAACACAGATCGTGCCTAACCAATCTTCCGAGCCTTCTCGACGAGATCAGTGGGAGATTGGATGAGAGTAAACAGGTAGGGGTATTTTATCTTGACTTTAGAAAAGCGTTTGACTCGGCATACAATCGGCCCCTACTAATCAAAATGGTGTCACTTGGCATAAGTTGGCAAATTCAGGAATGGCTAACGGACTTCCCTACGTTGGAGAGGGTGACTGGAACTCCAAATTAGAAGACGTCACCATGGAAGCACGACAGGGGTCCGCACTAGGCCAACCATTGTTCTTTCTGTTTATCGATGATTGAGCCTCAATCCTTCAGCCACCAGGCTTCTTTACGGATGACGTGAGATAAGGGGAAGCTCGGGGGGAGCTGAGCCAAGCAAAAGCTCAGTTGCCGTTCTGAAATGGGCACACGAGTGAGACACGTGGAGTTGATGTGTTTATTCATTGAAAGTTTCCATTTTGCGCTTATTGGCTTGATGAAATCTCACGACGCACAACATCTTTCGCAAGTGAGTAGCGATGATGTCTTCTGTTTCCTTGCCATTTTTAGTAAATATTTGAAGAAATAAACTGTGCAATGTTGGGTGTTTACCCAGCGAGCTTACAGCTGAAGAAATTTCAGTGGCATGAAGGACCGTGGTTATTACCTGTCCTATGAGAACTGAACTAAATTGAGCCTCAAGACGGCAGAATGAAGGTTTTCCATGGTTCGTTCCATCGTGTGACGCGGTTGCTTCCAGTTCAGTTCAGGCTGCGCAGGTCCACGGCCCACCCGGAAATCTCCTGCTTTCCGTAGAAAAAAGTGCGAGGTCCTGGAGCCTCTGATTGTACGTCTTGCCCCTCTGACCCTCAGCCGTGCGCGTTACTGGGCGTTGTACGTTCCCCATACTGGCGGCGTCCATTTTGTAGGAGGATGAACATTCCTGAACACAATTTCCTAAAGGAGGTCTAACTGCAGACACACACTGGCACGAAAGCCCTTGGCTGTCGGCGCGACAACGCTGATCTCAACCCAAGGGGCCCATCGCGTGCCTTTTTTGCAGTTGTTGCACACCGATCCGACGAATTGGGATCAGAAGTCACCAAAATCCCAAGGTCTTTAACCCGGTTTACCGCCTCGGTAGCACCTGGGCCTTGGTCATGTGCAACCGTCAGATCTGCCGCTGGTTTTGACAACAGACAACCTTTCCCAGCGTTGAGAAGTAGGCCTCACTCGCGTGCCCATTTTAGAACGGCAACTGAGCTTTTGCTTGGCTCAGCTCCCCCCGAGCTTCCCCTTATCTCACGTCATCCGTAAAGAAGCCTGGTGGCTGAAGGACTGAGGCTCAATCATCGATAAACAGAAAGAACAATGGTTGGCCTAGTGCGGACCCCCGTCGTGCTTCCATGGTGACGTCTTCTAATTTGGAGTTCCGGTCACCCTCTCCAACGTAGGGAAGTCCGTTAGCCATTCCTGAATTTGCCAACTTATGCCAAGTGACACCATTTTGATTAGTAGGGGCCGATTGTATGCCGAGTCAAACGCTTTTCTAAAGTCAAGATAAAATATCCCTACCTGTTTACTCTCATCCAATCTCCCACTGATCTCGTCGAGAAGGCTCGGAAGATTGGTTAGGCACGATCTGTGTTTAAGGACTCCATGCTGAGCTGAGCAGGTCATACAACTTTCCAGTAGGTGCTCGCAGAGGCGAGCCCGGACGATCACTTTTTAGCACCGCGCAGGATGCTGGTTGTTGGATAAAATGCAATGGGCCTAAAACTGACCCTCACGGCACTCCATTACTTACCCCGGCTGCTTTCGACTTTCGAGTTCTTGTTCTAGTATGAAACGTTCTGTTAGTCAAGAGAGTTGATTCCTGCCTTCGTTTGCCCTACCTTCGCAAACGGCTTCAGTTTATCCTTCTCAGGGCAATGGTTGACAGCATCGAAAATCTAGCCTAGGTCTTGGTAACACTTCCGTCATCTTACCTCTACCCAGCTGGTTGGCAACTTCGTCCGAGAGCACTATAAATCTCTGGGGGCAGTATTTACCTTTTATAAAAGCGGCGCTGCGCCCTTACAGGACGGTACTTCGCTTCTTTAGGCTGTGACCTCTTTGACGAATAGCCAGAACTGTAGCTAGCCTCCAGTACAACTATACTACCCATTGAATAAATGTGGCACATCATAGACGGCGGGAGTGTTTCCAAACCATGGTGGCCCATGGCTGTGTGATGACCGGGTGCATACCATCAGGGTCCGCCGGATAATTTCTGGTACCTCCTTCAAATGACTTCAGTGCCTCCTGTTCCACTATTTGGGGGATGGAAACAGTGGGTGCAACTACTTGCGCTTTGGTTGAATTTTGTTGACCCCACGACTTCTAAGTATAAGCCCGGAGAGGTCGTTTTTTGTTTGATAGCTATCATGTATTTCATCCTCAGTCCTGAAGACAGGGGGTTTCACTCCATTCCTAGGCGGAGATTTTGACTGAACATATTTACAGTACCTTTCTCGGTTTTGCCTAACTTCACCGGCCGGCTTTAGTTCAGAGTTTCCCTTTCCGACTCGTTGTATTTTTACGGTTTAATTTCTATCCTCCTTGTACCTCAGCCAGGCTCCTTCGCCACCTGTAACCTTGAAGACCTGCAGCTTTTGTCCCGCCTTTTGCCTTTTCGTCAAACCGCCATTGCCCGCCAAACTGGCGTGCCCTTGTTTTGGGCTCCTGAAGTACTGCAAAACACTTGCTTAGCCACAAAAGGTTTTCTTTGATCCTCTGGGACATCTTCCATACTCCAGCTTCCTTACCTACCACTCCAGCCTAGTTCTGCCGCTCTAGTTTTGAATTTCTCCTATGTTAATTCTCTTGAATGTCTTAAGACTCTTTCCTACGGCTTCCGCGTGCCTGAGACTGAGGGAAAGTTAGTAGTGATGTGATCAACTCAGTTTAAATGCTGCAGAAAATCCAAGCTGTCTATGTCAATTTAATACCTTGCCGTCACTAGGTCAATGAGCGAGGGATGCAACCCTGAACGGTGACTTGTTTCCCTAAATATTCTGGACAGGAGCCCTGCGAAGCATCCGGTCAACCAAGTCTTCCTCTGCCGTAACCAGGGTAAGGTCACCCGTTGTCAAATCCAACTTCGGCGGGTTAAAGTCTCCCGTAGTTAGAAGTCCGCTTCCTGATACCTGGAGCTGCCACAGTGCATTCCATCAATCTCTTGTCCTCTTCCTAAACTAAATTCGGGTTTCTAAATACACACGCAGCGGCTTTCTTCCCTATTAGCTATCATGCAATGGTAGCACGCGTTTTAGTGCACGCTGAGAACAAACTCACTTCTGGTTCCGTATGAACTAGTCCGTCTCTGACGAGGGGGTCCCTCCACCACCAGATTTTTGGTTTGCACTGCCCTGTCCGTAAAGGGAGTAGTGGTCTTGCTGCCGTTGTAGAATATGGTGTTTCTGGGGAAGGCGGGCCTCTGAGACTGCAACTATTTCAACTGCTGTAAAGGCTATTTTCTTTTAGTTTGTTTCTGGCGCTGCGAGCATTGGCAATTGAACTGCACCCTCCCTCTCTTTCGAGGTTGAAGTTTTTCCTTTTAGTCTGTTTCTCAGCTTCGGCGGAGCACCCAAATGACTGCAGGGTTTTGCTCCTGATGCATTTGAAGTTATAGTTTACTGGCTTGGTTCTATGGCCTTTTGTCCTATAGGGTCGGAATCTTTTCTACTCCTCGTGGGTTCTGCAGTATCTATTTCCTTTTTTTCTACCCGGAAAACTCTACGATAGGCAGCTTAGCACTATTTTCGTTCTCTACTGAACAACCCCCCGCGTCTCACCTCCCCATAAGTTCTCAGTTGCAACCACTGTATGACGGCGATAGTGATTCGCAAGAACTGCTATTCGAGCAACGCATGGCAAATTCACACGGAACCCAAAACAAGAACAAGGTTTTTCGTAATTTCTGAAGCACTAAATTTTAAATCACAAAATTACGAATGTACTCAAATCGCAGATAAGCGGCCGGGTAGACTTTACAGAGAAGCTCGAAGGTTCATAGCCCCGTGGTCCAGGCTCGACGGTCAGAAGCAGTTCATGGCCCAATAAAAATGACTCACTAAGAGGGTAACGTTCAAATATGTTGTGTATGGACAAACAGGGCAAAGTAATGTCGAATAAAGCCACGTTCAAAAAGCGTATGGAACATTCGGAAGGATTTTCCACATGTCCCTTAAGCCGCCAGCCAAAATCCTTCGGCAAAATAGCTGTCTAAGGTTCGGGTTGGGATCATGATTCTTATCCTACCTACCGATAGCTTACTGTTAGTGCCCTTGGTTGCTAACATTTTACGTTGGCTGTGTGTTCCGTAGTTTGTGGGGTCCGTCGTACCCATCGCTCCCACACGTTAGAACGGGTCAACTCGAAATTTCGTTGTCAAATTCGCGATTGGCATATCGATCAGAAGGCTGAAGCACACGCTTGGAAGCTCCATCAGAATATAGGCATTCCAGGACACAATATAATTCTGTTCAAGCTTATGCTGCGTATCTCGAGCAGAAAACTACTTCATCGAAGGGTTAAGTTACGTTCCACCCCATTTGAGCCGATAAGATGAAAGTAAATGCAACGTTTAGGTGACGATGAGATATCGCGCAAATATGCGGATATAAAGGACCGTGGAACTACGTAAGAAGAATACATCTTTTCTCCCGAGGGTAAAGGAAATCTGCTTTGGAATACAAGTCAGCTTAGAGAGCGAACGTAGAACGGGGAATAATAAGGCAAACATGGAAGCGGAAGATGATCGAACATCAACGCAAATCAGAGTGTTTCAGAGTTCTCTTTGCGTGAAAAATATGTGCCTAACCAAAGTCTTCCAACTACAAATAAACTTCATTCTACAGAAGCCGAAGGACTTCAAAATGTGATTTCAGATGGTAAGCCCAATTTGAAATGTCAGAATGAAACTTTAAAGAAATTTTAGTTTTACCTTTGTGCATTTTGCGCAGAGAATTAAAACTCTGTATTTTACCCTTTGGTCAGCAAAAGTAAGTTAGCTCGAATGCGCATATGAGATAAAAAGGGATAGAACTCCGAAGTACTTAACCTGAGGCGGTCTAAAATCTATTTACTTCTTTTGTGTGTGGTTTTAAGTTTGAACCATCAGCATATTCAGCACTATATACTTCTACGAGTGGACGAAACTGTGGTTTTTGAACACGCTCTCTGCTTCCTCCGTTTTTCATTGCTTGGCAAGATTGTGAGGTCAGTCCCATATGAAAAGCCCAGTCCAATGGCAGCAAAGAGCCCGTTTAAAATTGTGGCTGCTTGAAGACCCAAAAACGATACAGCCATTTTGGGTTCGTTCATGGGTACCGACTCCAGCTCATTGTTTGTTGGTTTGAATAGGGGCAGTCTGTTGCGCCTTTGGCCATTGGGCTCCATCCAGGCACAGTACTCTGCCCTTGGTCCGCCATTTCCAAATCGGATCAAATCAGATCAAACCACAGGATTTATAGGCTCGAGCCAAATTTGCACCCAGTTTCCTGGACCTGAGGCTCCAGAGATCCCCAAGTGCTGCAACAAAAAAACGAGACAGCTATTGATCCAGTGATGGCAGCAATATCGAAGATTTCTAGTCATCTGGCCGTTTACTTCACATTGCCAAAAAACAAGATGCCCCCGGAAGAGGCACAACCACTGAACAATGAGGCGAGGTAGCATGGTTGGGCTCCCATGCCAAAAGTGAGAGCAGGAGGATTTTTTTATTTGGTCCTTTCTAAACTGCCGAGGTGGTGCTTGAGTGGATGATAACGGAGGCTTTCTACCTTACTTTGAACTTGAGTTCTCATCCAGGGGGAGGAGAGGGATGGGGGTATGGCAGATGATTTGGAAGGTGAAGAAAAATGTAGATAAAAAGTGAGAAAATTGAGGAATAGAATTTGAAGGACTTGGAAATCTGTTAGGGGTATCAGTGATGGTAGCTTCAGTGGAAGTTAAACCGTGCTAACTTGAGATGTCAGACTTGGGACTCTTCGCACTGGGACTCCACTAGCAAAGAGATACAAACCAATCTCTGCTACTTATCCAGTTTGATTCCATGACAGGATGAAGACCGGTGGTGCCTTGGGTGATTGCGAGATATATGTTGCCGCTTGTTGAGTCACACCAGGAGGGTTGGTACCCGTATAGCGCACAGAGCTAACCATATTATTGGGGTACAGACGCGGTAGATGATACAGTCACGAGTCAAATGACGCCTTAGTGGCGGTTAGAAAAGCTAAAAGCAAGCCAAAGAGGCACTTTTACGAACCAGCAGAGCAAAACGTACGGAGCAAGGAACAATCAGGGTGTGCTCAGACGAGCTTGTGTTATCTGGGCGGTCGAATCAGGGGTGGCTTGGTTTGAAGTGATATAACTGATGCTTTACATGGAGTGGTAATCGAGAAGGTGATTTCCTGAAATGAATGGAGTAAAACTGTACGGGCGACCTGTTCAGGAGCTGATCTCACTTCCCCCTCTATTTTCAGGTGTTAGGCTTCTTTGACGTATTCTGGGGCGCTTTTGATCCAAGTGAAGTTTTGGCCCACCGGTATCGTTCCTCACCTTCTTTGTCGAGTTCTGCAGCTGGAGCTTGATACCTCCCTTCATCAGATCACATTTTGACCGCAATTAGCTCAAATGCCATCAAACGCGAGTGTAAGATACGTCGGTCTTTGTTTTTTGTTTTTTGTAGAAACTTTCCACCGGGCCAAGGGTCACTGCATTAGTTAAGCGGCTCCTTTTTGTTGGGAGATGGGCTGTAGGAGTAATGTTGAGCTGCATTTTGTTTCGATTTATACCAATCTCTTCAAATAAATTCTCACCCCACATGTAGCAGTGACCGGTCCGTGCACGCGGCCTTAGGCTTTTTATGCAGAAATGGCTCCATGAAAGAGTGTGGAGAATAGACTGAAAGACGGGTAGATTTGACTTTTCCCGGATAGCCTATCAAACTGGTTTCCGGAATACTTTTGTAAGGTAGCAAGAGAAGTTGGGATTCAGCACTATGCACATTCGGGCGTCAAAGCACGGCCCAGCTCCTTTATTTATTTTTAAACCTTTTTGATGTAGCTATAAGCACTACTTGTACCATTACTCAGGGGGTCACAAAGTAGTCTGACTTTCCACACTGGGTTTCCTAATGAGCTGTTCTGATGTGCGCCCAACTCTCTCTTGAAATTGACGACGATTGTGCCCCAACCACCGGGGGTGGAAGTTTATTCCATGGATTTACTACTCGTTGGGCGAGGAAACTAGCCAACTACCATATTGCAAAGGTATTTAACAAGCCTCAGCTAGCTTTCTCTGAGCATTTCACCCGAGGTTCTTGGTGATATGTTCAAAACTCCGTAGCACGAGGTAAGCGCACTTGTACGATTGAGCATGTAATCGGTGCAAAAATGCTGGGGGCACAAATACAGGCAATCCAGTGAAAAAAGCAAACACCTATGTAACGACCGGTAGTGGAAAATCTCCCAAAACCACTTCAGTTCCATGTTTATTTAACATCAATCACCTATTTGAACTATTGACTTGTTTTGTACACTGTTCGTTTTTACGGACCAACGGTTGTTTGTTCGCGCCCAGCGCGCTACTCTGTCTTATCCCTGTTCTGAACCTGCGTGAAGCACGTGCTCCTTTCTTGTACGCCGCAACTCGGTTCTCGTTTTATGAGTCCTTGTGGCTGCATAAATGAGGCTTATATCTGTTTCGTGTCACTGTTCACTTGATGATATGGCATCGTATTATTCCACGGATAACCACTTTCTGATTTCGGGATCCGTAGCGAACTTGGATACCCATTGCCCAAAGGTGTAAAACTATACTCAATTTGTCAACTTGGAACAAGAAAATACACAACATGCCAAGCAAAGAGCGGAAGCAATTAAAATCTAGACAGGAAGTAGCACGGCAAGTCACTGAAGAGGTTTTGGGTACTTTGATTCTTTAGTTAACTTTAGGTCAACTAGTCCTGGCTGTGCTTGTCCATGTATACCTGAGGATAATATGGGTTGCAAATATGTTGATCTGATTAAGTTGAGGATATAGGACCCAGAACAACAACTGCTATCGGCTAGGCAACAAGCCCAGGAAGCAGAAGAGAGGTCTGGACAGAACAAGCGTGAGCAGGTCAGCGACAACGACCTGTCCGATAAGTCAGGATAAATTGAGATGGGAAACCCTGGGCCGGTCGCCGAACATAAAACATCAACGCCAATAACGATCGATCTGCCGAGAGTGGAACTGAAAGTTTTCAACGGACGATCTGAACACTACTGCAAGTTCATGAAGCAGTTCGAAACTTCCGTCGAAAATAAGATAACTGACCCTGGGCAAAGGCTCCTCTATCTGACTCATCACTGTCGAGGCCGAACAAGGGAAGCTATCGATGGGTGTACCATGCTCGATCGGGAACAGGGCTACACCAGAACAAGGAAGATTTTGAGGGACCTGTTTGGCCATCCTTTCAAGGTAGCCCGTAACCTAATGGAGGGCGTGATTTTAGAGGCAAAAATGAACCAAGGGACACCTCTATACAATGGCCGACCTGTTGAACAAAATACAGAACTGTTCAATGGCCCTCAACCATTTAGGTTGCAGGGCCGACCTGGACACAATGCACAACTTGGAGGGCATAGTCCATCACCTCTCTTCAGAACTCCAGGGTCGGTAGGCAGAAGAGGCGGAATGGATAAGCCTATTGACCGTGAGGCTAACTTCGAAGAGTTGACCGAACGCTTGGACAGGCAAACCACAATGGTCGACAGTAGATTTGGACGACTTATCCGGGACAGTAACTGAGTAAACAAGTCTAGTACTAGCCAGGTTCAAATCGCTGCTCGGGAACAGCCGAAATATTAGCCTTGGACTTACTCACATGCCATTTCACGCGAGGCCATAGCGCATCCAAGTTGCAGGTCCTGTGATGTTAGCCGTGGGCTACAAGAATGCCCCAAGTTCACCAACCTCACGATAGGCGAGCAATGGGGAGTGCTGCGGGTGACAGGAACGTGCTTTATATGCCTCAACACCACGCACCGGAGGGCACCGTGTAGAGCAATGAACAGATGTGGTCACGAGAGCTACGCGGGAAGACACCATCGATTGTTACACCAGGCGGGAGAAACTGTACCCGAGTCGAACATCAAGCCCGGTGTGGTTTGTTCAACGTCGCGGTCTGCCAGTGAACCAGTACTTGTAAGAGTGGTTGCCGTGGGAGTGGTGACCCCAACTTGGGTGGTCAAAGAGTTGGCTTACGTCGACAGTAGATTTGACACTAACTCAGTGAAAGAGCGGTTTGTCGACAAACACCGGCTCGCTAAAAGTACGACGTCGTTAGCAGTGAGCACGGTGGGTAGAACACAGGTAATGACTGCCGGCCGGCTGAGGTTGCAACTCATCTCCTCAGACACTAACCAGCAAATCAAACCAACGGAGGCATTTACATTAGTTGATCTCTTCATGCGAGCACCAAAGTCGGTGAAGGCAATCCTGACTAGGTGGCCCCACCTGCAGGACGTAACCGGTGTAGATTGGGAAGACGACGAAGTGGGCCTCCTCATCGGCTTCAACGCACCAGGGGCGCATTGGGTACTAGTTTAGAGAATGGGCAACCGCCAGGCACCTTATGCCGTACGCACAGCCCTGGGATGGATAATGTATGGTCCAGTAGGCGGACGTCGTTTCGTGGATTACGTTTCAGCCAAAACGAATCGCATAAAGTATCAGTTGCGGCGGATGTGTGTAAAAGAGTTTCACGAGGTCGGAGTTGAAAGACTAGCGTCGTGTCAAGAGGACCACTTCGCTCTGCGAACAGTACGGCAAGGAACTAGAGGCCTTACAAAACAGTTCGAGGTTCCCCTATTATGGCAAACACCAGCTGACCCGTGAGCGGATAACAGAAACTATGCTCTGCAAAGACTACTTCGACTGAAAAAACGCTTCGTTCGAGACCAGGATCTGTGGGGCCGATAAGCAGAATTACCGAAGCGAAACGAAGTTCTCCGCTACATTGAAAAGTTGACTACCACCACTGACGACCGGAAGAAGATCCAGTATCTACCTCACCACCCGGTTATCAACCCCAAGACACTGGAAAATCTGCGGGTGGTGTTCGACCATGCAGCCAAGTTCCGATGCAGGTCGTCAAACGATCGCCTGCTACTAGGGCCTGGCTGGACCACTCAACTGACCGAAGTTTTACGCCGTTTCAGAGTGGATAGAGTGGTCTTGTCCGCTGATATCAAGGAGATGTTTGACCAGGTGAAAATACCGTCAGAAGAACGAGAAGCTTTGCGGTTCCTGTGGTGGGAAAAAAACAACCGGGACAACGCAGTGGTAAGTTATTGGATGACCGTCCACTCTCTAGAAGGCATATCACTACCGTTTTTTGCGAACTAAGCCCCTCGATAATCAACGAAGAAACAGAAAGATGTGTCCCACCGGTCAATGGTAGATAGCTTCAGCAGAAAATTCTACGTGGACGACTGCCATGGGTCATTTGATGATGAAGACTGAGCCCTAGCGCAGTTCAGGGGCCTAACACGATTGCTAGAAGAGGGCTGCTCCCATCTAACGAAATGGATGTCGAACTCTTCAAAAGTGCTCGAAGTCATCCCGTACCAAGAAAGGGACGAAGGGGTTAGAGATTTGGACGGTTCTCCACTCCCTGCCGAACGCACTCCAGGGATACAATGGGACGCGGAAACGGAAGACTATGCTTTTGGGCTAAGCTTTCCCGAGCTGCCAGTAACCCATCGAGGTATACTATCCGCTCTCTCTAGTTTGTTCGAACAGCTGGGTTTCTTCTCTCCCTGGCTGTTACCCTGAAAGATCTTACTGCAGCGGCTGTGCCGAAAGAAAGTCGATTGGGACCAGCCGCTGGACCGGGAAGTCCGGCTGGAATGGAAAGAATTTCTGAACGCCCTGAGGAAACCAGGGGACATAAGGATTCCACGATAATTGGCCCCTGGCCTTGCAACACGGACAGGAGAACTACATGCCTTTTCCGATGCATCCGAAGTCGGTTATGGAGCTGTGGTGCACGGACGATGGTGCAAAGGAGATGGACAATATACTTTGAGGATCCCGTTCGCTAAAGCTTGCATTGATCCACTGAAGTCTGTCTCGATCCCACGCCTTGAACTCGGCGTAGCCGTGTTACAAGTCGGGGGGTACAAGCGGTGAAGAGATGCTTCGACTTCTATCTTTGGTCGGCTAGCTTTTGGACGGACTCAACAATAGTACTTTACTACATTAACAACGTCCGGAGCCGGTTTAGTACTTTTGTTGCTAACCGACTCACGATTATCCACGATGAATCAGCCATGAACCAGTGGAAGCATGTCAGGTCTGGTGATAACTCAGCTGATCTGTGCTCCCGAGGTGCGACCAACTTCAGGCAAATAGACACTTGGACGGAAGGGTCACAAATCCTGCAAATGCCCAAACAAGACTGGCCCGTGTACGAACCAAAACCCCCTACGGAAGTAGAACTGGAGATTAGAGGCGTAATAGAGGCCAACATGGTCGAAACTGATCAGTTTTATCAAAGTTGGTCGGATTTTCTTCCTGGACGAAGATGCTTCGTGCGTTAGTTTGCTTGGTTAAGTTCAAGAGAAATTTACTAGTCATGAAAGGGCTACGCCCCTAGGCCCGCATACGAGTGGGCCCGGTAAGTCCCGATGAGCTACAAGCCGCAGAATACGATATTTTCAGAATGATACAACGCGGGTCTTTCGCCTGAGAACTCGAGAGGGAGGAAGAAGTGGGACCAATCAACAAAGAAGTATCATCCCAAGAGGCGGCTTACATAACTTAAACCCCAAACTCATCGATGGACTGCCGCGAGTGGATGGTAGGCTTACCAACTCCAGCCTGAGCTTCGACAAAAGTACCCTCTACTGCTGCCGGCTCGATAACCCTCAGTAGAGCTAATGAGCCAACAGGTCCACGCCGTGGAAGGACATTCCAGGGAAAGTCGTGTGACGAGCGTCATTCGAAAGCTCACTTGGTTGCTGAGAGTGCAAGCAACTGTAAAACGCATAATCCGACGTTGTGTGCAATGTGGGAGACGCAATGCCACGGCGGGCAAACAACACATGGCCCCAGTAGCAGAATGCAGGGCGACTACGGGCTAGTGGTCGTTCAGCGACACCGGGTTGGACTATTTCGGGCTCTTGTGGATCAAGTGCGGGAAAAGATTAGAAAAGCGATATGGATGTATCATGACGTGCATGAAGCCACGTGTGGTACACTTAGAAGTCGCACATTCGATGACGACCGATTCGTTTCTACGGGCCCTGCAGAGATTTATAAACCGAAAAGGCGTACCGGCCGATATATACTCAGATAATGGATCCAGCTTTGTGGGCGCTCACCGGGAATTGCAGCGCTGGTACAAGAACATAAACAGGGACGAACTGCAGGATCGCACCGTGGCCTACGGCATACGATGGCATTTCAACCCCCCACAGGCCAGCCACCGAGGCGGCGTATGGGAACTCACGATCCGGTCCGCCAGACGGATATTGCTGCCGATCATGGAGCAGCAGCCGCCCGACGACGAGATGCTAAACACCGTCATGACTGAGGTGGAGAGAATCCTGAACAACCGCCCCCTGGTTCCAGTAATGAACGGGGACCCCACCCACTTGGCGCTCACCCCGAACGACTTATTGACGGTAAGATCGAAAGAGGGCTTTCAAGGGCCGGTAAACCTTCGTGGGAGCTACCTTTACGGATGGAAGCGGGCGAATTATCTTGCCAGGGTTTTCTGGAGGCGCTGGTTGCGGGAGTACCTACCGGCTCTTCAGACTCGGCGGAAGTGGCTGGTAAAAACAAGGCCATTCAAGGTGGGGGATGTGGTGGTGGTCGCAGACAAAAGCGCACATTTAGGCACACAGTCCTCGGGAGTGGTTATGGAAACCATCGGAAGCTCTGACGGAATGATAAGGACTGTGAAGGTGGAGACAGTCAACGGAGCACTAATTCGCGACGTACGCAGTATTACCCTCCTCGAGAGTAGAGGCGGAGAAGCTGATAAAGCTGAGGACCGGTAGACTATCCCGCACTCGCCTTCGAGGTGGGCAAGTAAACCACCATATATGGGGGCATTTAAGAGACACTGACGTATCGAACCATCATACATGCCGACGCACACACACCTACATTATACACGTTTAGACCACATGATCTCCGTCGAGCATGTTACAGCGCTCACAGTCTTTCGTTAACGATACAAAAGGTTTTTTCGATATGTGGTGGTAAGTACGATTCCATTGTGCATCCAGACATATACGCACATATCCGATGCACACTATACCGCGTAACCCCTATGAAATATCTGACAGTGTTCGCCGTTTGTTTTTGTTGACGTTACTGGATGTCTTTTGCATATGTGGTAGTAACGGCGATTACATCATATTCACACGCTCACGCAAGCACATACAGCCAGTGCATGAAGGCCCTTCCAAGGACAGCATCTATGTTTCCCCTTCACGCCCGCCATCGGTTAGCTGTTCTCATGGAAGATTTAAACTAGCAATTGAGTGGTGAGAGATTAGATTTGTATATAACATGATTCATCATGCAGCTTGGACAGATGTACAGTGCTTCCATGGTTTTCAATGGTGAGTTGGGCTTTCAAGCTGAGTGATGAATCAAATTATATTTAGGATAGCCTCGCGTCGGTGTGGCCACCGGATTTGGTGCGACAATGAGTGGAAAATTGACAACAAGCATTAGGCACGCGCACGGACAGCAGAGCCTAGGTAGGTAAGAAGAATCAGCACATTTATACCAAACATTTGACTCTGCTGAGGCTTCGGGAGGAATTTGGTGGGCGGTGAAACGACCGGTCTTGGAAAATCCCCATAAAATCATTGCTGTTCCATGTTTTTCTTAACATCCCTCACTTGACTACACTATTGAAGTGTCTTTAAGCACTGTTTTTCATGGACCAGTTTTTGTTTGTTCAAGCCCGGAGAGCTACTTCGTCATATCCTTGTTCTAGACCTGCTTGATGCACGTGCTCCTCGCTGGAAAGCCGCCATTCGGTTCTCGGTTGTTGAGTTCTTTTGATTTCATGATTGAGTTTTGTATCTGTTTGGTGTCTTTGTTCATTCAATAATCTATTATCATAGAATTTCACGAATAATCGCCTTCTGATTTCGGGATCCTTTGTGAATTTGGCTACGCATCGCTCAAACGTGTGTTGCAGCAGCTTCTTTTCCGACCACACCTTTGTAATCAAGTTTGGGAATGTTTTGTCCCGGCCTTCCATTAAAAACTAGCATCCCACAAGGATCGGCAAATGGTCCCATTCTGCCGCTGATCTACGAGAATGATTGTCCAGCAACCTTTCAAGAAAAGCCTTCGTGGTTGCGGACGATATGACTCTCTGGAACACATTCGTCCAACGCCTGAGAATCTCAGCTGATGAAACCAAAAGCTTTTCCGAGGACCGACACATAGTTCGTGATGACAAAAAAGTGAACATATAATTTGGTCACACATTCTCCTTCAGAGGAGCTGCCACTCTACCAAGGGTTGTCAGAAACGAGGTTCTTGGTCCACGAGTAGATTGTAACTTCTTCCTCCACCGTCACCAGCCTGCGAGAGAGTCCGGATTTTGAACCCTCAATATGGCTCGAAGGGCATTCTTGCGCATCCCTTTGGCTTTGCCATGATCTTCTGTATGTAAATCCATCATCTGCTGCAGTAAAACGGTCAGACAATGATTTGTAGCCCTTTCCCAATTCGTGGGATTATAAGAAAGGTTCAAAGGGCCACTACCAAAGTTAAATGGGTTTTGTTCCAACCATCTTCTAGCTTCTGCTTCTCACCTGCAATCCGTATCTCGTTGAATTAAGAAGCAAAAGGGGCAAGTTGTTTCGGATGTTTCGACTTTTGAATCAAGCCAAACTGGTCGATTCCTTTCCGTGTGTCCAAACTCTTCCCCGTATGGTCAGAACAATATAGTTCTTAAATTGAGGCTATGTATCTATATGAGATAACCTTTGAGCTACATGGCAGCTACTACGGAAGTTATTGTTCTTTCGCAGAAAAATCTATCTTCCAGAAAGCGTCGAACCTTTACCTTGATTTGCTTTAGCAGTTCCTGTTTGGAGAACAAAGAAGCAATATAAGAATAAATATCGTTCGTCGCGTATGTATCTCGCAGTATACCTGTAAATGATGTTTCCTCAGTACGACCGCCCGGAACGTTAGCCCTCACGCGCAACGAGCAACCGACTTTAGCCAATTCCAAACCCGAAGTTAACGGAACTCGACGAGTCAGATCCACCAAGCAGCAGAATGTATGCTGGCAATAATGCGGTGCATAAATATGGAACAATAAAAAGTGAGAACTTCGCGTATCGTGCTTGGCTGTGCAAGTTCCAGGACCGATCGTAGGAATGGGACAGAATTTGATGCGGCTGAACGACCGAAACCAAACATTCGAGCGGTTAGTAAAGAGAGGACCTTGAAGCAGTTGGACAGCGAGTGGAGACAGGGAAGAAATAGTCACTGCTAACGAACTACCTAAATTTGGTGAACGTTTGCCCACATGCAATGAGCTACTATGCGCCGTCGGCCTTCACACTGCCCCCAAGAATTTCCTTGGAATTTCATCCAGGCTTATGTGTATACCTCACATTTCAGTGAGGCTCTACTCACTGTCCACGCAGGTATTCACTCTATTCAACGATCAACCTGTACACGACTGAGCGCCAAGGAGTGTAATAGGTCCAAGTGCATCTTAATTTCTCAGTTTCTCGCCAAGCGAGCAATCAATCATGAGGGCTCACAATCTTTGAATAACAGGCTGCTTCTCGATTGGAATGACACAACAGAACAAACGCAATATATGGGCAAGAAACATTGATGTACAGACCATTATTTCGATGTGCAAAGTGGAAAGGTTATGGTTGGGTCGTAGAACTTTGTAGTTGTCCCTAGATCCCATGTGATAATAGCTTTGATGCCCACTGCCAGCGCCTCCGTGTATTATCGCTAATAGGACTAAGGAAGCCTGAATCGGACAAACAGGGCAATGATAACAAATACTTCAAAATGTTTTTGTCACTGTTGACCCCCAAGCGACAGCCATCACAGGAGGGAAACAACTGAGTAAATGAATACTTCACTGACGATTCAAATCTTGTACGCAAGTCCTTTTTGGGCATTGTGAACATACGAGTAGTCGGACCAGCCAGAGCGCAACCTAGGCATGGACCTCATGCAATAGGAGCACCGAGGAGGAACAACCACACCAGACAGCACGCGGCCGCATAACTGCCCTGAGACGTGATCCGCATGTGACAGTGCAGGTGGGCCAAGATAAACAACGCCCCCAGCTCACCCTGTGCTTCTTTTTCGTCAGTAGCCGGCCCAATACTCTTCGCGTGCATAGCTGGAGCACTTCCTAGATGGAAGTACATCATTGTAATCCAAGTGAAGCTGCATTAAAACAAGCAAAACGGGCATACTTGCACACCGATGGTAACTGAGCGCACTGGAAGAGTAATCAAGTCTATAAAACAGTACCAGTAACCCAAAGGTCAAACCTTTCCAAACCAATCAAGTAGCCTGGCCGATATCTCATCAGGTGAATAGAACATAATAATAATAAATAACGTTTGGTTAATTACTAGGCATTACCAATATTCACAAATGGACAAGATTTACCACGCACAATAAAACTAGCCACGTGCACTCACAAACTAATGCAGTTTGAGTACTTCGCGCTGCAACAACCCACGGGACGTGCGAACAAGAGCCTCCCCAGCAAGTCCATCCTGCCAAGGCCAAAATTCACCAACAAGCCCTCGTGGGCTTTTATGACAATTATCGGGGTCTTGCGACAGCTCTCCAAAAAACCACTGAATTGCTGGCCAAGCTTTCTCGAAATTGCCCAGTCCATCACTGAAAGGGATAAATGGTTGACCTCCTCCGGCCGTGAAGTGTATTGTTGCCTGTTGAAAATAATCTGTAGACAACAAGAGAGCAACTTGGGTGCGCACCACTTAAACAGCCGTACAGTTTCTCTTCAGTTTTGCCACGTTCAACAAAAATCGGTCCACAATAGTCTACTCCCACAAGCGCAAATACCACCAAAATCGTTATACGTTCCACCGGTACAGGCGCCGTTTTTTACGTACCCGGGCACTCTGTCTTTCGGCAACACTGTGAGCGTTTTCCAAAAACGCATCTGATAGCCGCCCCGACCTTCACGATACGGAATCGACAGCTAATAATCGCCGGGACTTGGGAACAGCCAACATGACACTCCTTCCCATGATAATGCCTGAAAAGTTAACTCCGTGAAATTGTGCATGCGTGGATCAATGATGTGGTGCCTAGCCTCCTTCGACAAACTTGCCCAAACTAGTTGCCCGCCCGCGAATATCAGCTCAACGAATAGACTGGAGCTCAACTTCCGCCTAGAACTGCATGTAAGATAGCCCCTGGAGCCTTTTACTCGTTCCCTCGAGTCAGCTTCACGATGAGAAAACTCCACTCGTACGAACATCACAATCACCTTACAACTATTTCTCATTCCCGGACCGGTTACTGACCCACTTGCAGCGGCACGTGGATTTGCTCTTTGCTTTGATGAGATGTTGTTTTACCGCAATATACGCGCAGCACTTCCTATTAACTTAGTCTAGTAAGAAAGGCGCTCAAAGTGTGACTGAAGTGAGCTATCGCTTACTGTACTGGCCACCGTAAGCATCTTTATCCCCAACAGCTCAGGTCGCACTTCAATAGGTGCTTTGTCTTTAGATTCAGTAACTCCCAAGGACCACAAAACTTTGGGCCGTTAAACCGTAATTGACGGTTTCTTCCTCCCAGCAGCATCCCTGGAAATGCCAGGCTTGCCGGATTCTCCTTCCCCGGCACTTGTCTGTATTGCGTGGAAAGTTGGCAGGTACGGATCCTGGGCACTTCCCGCAAAGTACGTAGCGAATTGCCCTCTACGGCCTGCTATAGAATCGGTCAAATATTGAACGTTAAGCAGTTCAGATCCATTTCGTTTTTAGTCATTTCTGCTACCGGCACAGCAGCTACAGCCGCGGTCGGTTCAAACCCTGGTATGGAGTCAGTCTCAAGAAATGCCACGCAAACAAGTACAAAATGTCGACTCCGGCTTGTTGGATACAAACCCGAATCAGGAGGCTGCCCCGTAGCCCGTTTCGAAAGCATCAAAAAGTGAGTGCAACTAAACTTCCGCACCCACCATCACAACATCATGTGCATAACGTCGTGGCGTTCTTTCTTATTTGATCTCTCGCGAAAACTCCTCCATTTCTTTCCACTTTGCCTCGGTGGCTCATCCCATCCAGCCATTTTCCGGCACAAATCTTGGAACCGTTGTTACACCGATAAGACAAACGGACCAGTCTTACCCGAAGGATAAGCAAATGTGGGCGATTGCGCCAGTAAAGCTCTCCTTACTGTTTGCCGACCGATGGTGTGAATATTTTATCCGAAAGTGTCTAGCTGTACTTTCCAAGCCAAGTCTGACGTTCTCACAGCCGGCAATCAATCAGAACCGATGGGTTCTATAGCGCTGTCTCTTTTATCAATCTGAATGACACTTACAGCCTCCCGCTCATTGAGCAGCCACATAGCTTACCTGACCCCACCGGGGCTAAATAAGCTACGTAGTCTCCCCACCAAACCTAGCGCCTCTTCAGCATTGTTAGTGGGAGTTAGACAACCGGCGACGTAGAAATCCTTTAAAATAACCGGTGGTACCGACTACGAGAACCCTTGCCTAGGTAACATGTCTGTCTCCTTCGGAGCAAAACTCGCATAAAATTGTGACGAAAATGCTCCAAACGAATACATCGACATTTTAGATTCTTTCAGCCCAGTACTGCCACTGTCAGATCACCAGGGAAACCGAGGAGCATCTTAGTCTTCCTCGAGCACCTTTACTTGTGAGAACACATCTTTTTTATCAGCAAACAAGGCGACAGGTTTTCGACAAAGCCGCAGAAGCATATCTGTTAAACTTATGACCCGTTTCGAATCTCGCAGTAGATATGCGTTTATGGGTTCCCCTTGAAACACCAAAGCACAGTCAAAGACAACACGAACCATTACAGGCTTCTTAAGATTTGGCACTGCTTAGTGCGTCAGTACAACTTCACTTGCCCCCTGCCCTGGTTTTACCTAGCACCTGCTACGCGAATACTTTTTCAACGTAACGTTCAATCACATCAGCATATTTGACCTTGAGCTCTGACTGCTCGAGAAACCTACTCACAAACAGCCTCAGATAATGCACAGCGACGGGCCGACTGCAAAGCTTAACGAGATCAATGTCCTCCTACGGAAACGCAACCTAGAATGTCCATCCTGCAGCCGCAACTAGTTCTACAGGACCTCGATAGCCTTTCCATCCTCCACAGGCAGTGAAAATTCCAGCTGATGACCGTAGTGAAACTCTCTGTCGCAGAACCCTCGGAGGTTGTTTCCTTCAACCTTCACACAGCCTCTGGCGCAAGCTCAAAATTTGCCCGAAAGACTGTAAGCCAACGGACCTTGAATAACCCGACCAAAAAGAGTGTGCTCAGCATAAGGGTCTCTTTGAGAACCCTTCGGTGTTCCAAGGTCCAAATCACTGAATCCACTTCTAAACCAACTGAATCTCTGCTTACTGGGTTGGAAATATCTTCAAACTCTTTTCCTGCCAAATGATCTTACTTGGAAGAAGTTTCCAGTCTTAATGTGGCGACCTGTACCTCCAGAACAGATGGAACGGCATAGGCGCTGTTCAGCCTGCTCACCTAATTACCATCCATATACTTGAGTTCAACAACATGCTTTGGCTAATTCGTATAGTTTTTCCGATGGGAGTATTCGAGTCAATTTGGGCCTCTCTCTTACGAGATCCAGGCGCTCAAAAATGTCACAGCTCATCAGGGTGGTATCTGCTCTAGTGTCTAGCAGCGCCGCAGTGACTCCTTCTGCATTCTACCTTCGACAGTGGCCAGTACCACTCCCAAACCTGTACCGAAACCCGCGGGCAATACTTGACAAGATGCTTCAAGGACCAGAACGCCTGGCCTTCTCATGCCTCAGACGATGGTACCAGCCGTTGCAGTTCAATTCTTCACAGTGCCTCCACGGATGATAACCATCAGCACGGTATTTTGGACGTGGGCTTATATAACACGATTTGAATCGAGATAAAACCTCCCAGCTTTCTTGAGATGACAGTGCCTGAAACTCACGACAGTCCCTCGAGCTTCGCCTGCCTCAGCAAATAATGCCACTGATGTCATTATTTGATAACACACAGGATTTGAGATTCGAGCCGAATTATTTCGTCCACAGAGAAGGTGATTATATTCGTCCGAAAAATACCCCAGAGCACATTTGGAAAGCACATGTTGGTAAACAAGCTCGTTTTCAGTGATTCTTAATCATGACAATACAACGCAATATATAGGACTAGATGCATAAGGGATACAGTCAACAAAAATCGTGTCAGGGATCATCGTTCACACCTAGTGCGGTACAGGATTATCCGGAAACCAGGTGTGAATGGACCAACACGTTCTCAACATGTAAGTTTTTGGATGTTCCTGGACCTGATGTTGGGTGGTGAGTGGGCCAGGGTAGATTGAGTGCATGCACAAATTTCTTCTGAGCACATAAAGGGGGGTTGTGGAGGCGAATCCCGACCGCTTCCGCTGTGGCCAAGATGCGACTTCTCACCGATCTTGAAAGCCGACCTCGGACCCTATACATGGGACGGAACGCTTGATCCACGTTCACCATGTGATTAGTTTCAGCCAGGTGTGAAACGACTGCGCTGGCAATTGACCTAATTGTTCCGGTCCTCAACCACGCTGGATGATGCTCACGGATGCGTTTAGACAAGCGCCTGGTCGTGCGGCCGATATACGTTGTTCCACAGGAACAAGTGAGAGAATACACAAAATGAGGCTGCAGAAACAGGCACATTGTCTTTTATCCGCAAACACACCGCTGGCTTAGAGGTGAACAAAACACGCAGTTTACCAGCGTAGAATGTTTTGTTGACGACACTTGCCAATCTTCGGTGAATTACATCTGCCAGAGTGTTGCCTTTAAATGGCAGAGAGATGTATACTGATTTCTTTTCAACCACCATTTTACTTGGAATTTCTTTATCCAACTGCATTATCCGGTCGACTAGGCTTTCCGTGTATCCGTCCTGAATACAAATATTGCGCACCGTAACAAGCTCTTCTTTTATTGTATCTTTGGTGCAGATCCTTTTCGCTCTGTTTGATAGGCACACAATTAGATTTATTTTCAATTTAGGCGGTAAAAAACTACGGAAGTGAATATACTGTCCATTCCATGTTGATTTTCTGTGCACTGACCGCCGTATTGAGCCATCTTCTCGACGGGTCAAAATACGTCCAAGAAGGCTAGTGAGTTTTCTGATTCCGATTCTAGTGTGAATCGCAAGTTCGGATATGCTGAGTTGAAGCTGTTTAGTAGTTGTTCTATGTAGAGAAATTGGTCTGTTATACATAGAATGTCATCCACGTATCGCTTGTACAACCGAAGTCCGCGAATCGATGATTGTAACGGACCGTTTTCCAATTTTGCCATAAAGATATCAGCAAACAGTGGCCCGAGTGGAGACCCCATTGCCACACCGTCTTTTTGGCGGTAAATCTGCTCGTTAAACTTAAATTGAATATTCTGGGTACATACAAAGATTAACTGTCGCAGGTCGTCCAATGGCACACCTGTTTCAATCTCATTAGCTTGTATGAAGCCACAAAGATAGTCAATGGTTTCCTTGATTGGGACGTTAGTGAATAGCGACGTGAATTCCAATGAGATCATATATTGTCCTTCCACATTGAGATCATTCACACATTTTACAAGTTTAAAAGTATCCTTTAGACTGTGTTTTGTCATTGCCGCTCTAGCTGGCTTCAAGAGATGTGTCAACCACTTGACTACGGCATGATGCGGTGAGTTGCACATGTCTAAAATGGGCCTTAGTGGGACTCCTGTCTTATGAATTTTTGGCAATCCATACAGCCTTGGGATGATAGTTCCTGTGGGTCGAATTCTTTCAAATGTGACGCAGTCAATAGTGCCTTTTTGTTTAAGATGCCGTAACCTGTCAGCCAGGGACGTTTCTATTTGCCTAGTTCTGTCTTTCCCGGTTTCCGTCTTCAAGAATTTAGAACCATCGTTAAGTATGGCCTCCATCTTTTCAACGTAGTCCGACTTTTTGAGAAGCAATATACCAGCCCCCTTGTCAGGTCTTGTTATAACCACTTCTTTTTTCTTTTGTAACTTTCTTAGCTTTTTAACATGATCTATTATCAGTAGGCCTCTCACTGTTGGTTTGGCCCCATTTTAATGGAAACTCACCAACAGGTTTTGATCTTTCAATTCAATTCATCAGTGTGTTTTGTTTCTGATCTTGGTGAATAAAAGCTATCAGTACAATGAAAACGAGCTTGTTCTCCAACCTGTGTTATTATATTTGTTGCTTTGAAGAGTGCCTTCGATTCTTCGAGCTGACGCAGATGGTTCGTCGTACATCTGCAAGATCTCGTTGACCCTTATCACGTAATCAACTGTCATGTGCCTGGGCAACTCACTCAAAACTGTCTCTACCTTGTGAGGCGAGTTAAGGTCACTCAGATATCCTGGCTACTTCGATTCCTCTGCGCAATTAGCCAACTTGCTAGCACGCGTTAACAAGGCGCACGGATCTTCAGCCATGAAACCAGGTCGGGTTATTTCATCTGGCATGCAAAGTAAGATGTGATACCTCTGGCTAAAACTTTCTCCCAATATGACTCTCCCCCGCCGATAACCTTTGTTTGCCGGATAAAGTGGACAATCTCGAAAAGCCCCTTTGTTTTCCCTTCATGACACTGAAACAAGCAATTCGAAAGCTGAACATCATCTTTTACTTGGCTTGCGACCTGGCTGTCAAGTTGGCGGAAGAGTAGGTCCTACTGTGGGGGTGAACAATAAAACTTGGGAAGCTCATATTTGGGCAACTCCAGTCACACTAGGAGCCGGTCCAGCCCAGCCGTATAACTCAAAGGGTCAGATTCATCAGCATAACACTGGTAGCCATCGCGGCTCCACAAGCTCTGGAAATGCTGGTATCCGGGATGGACAATCGGGTGTGGACATCACCGTCAATACATTCTCTAACTGGTGGTTACCCTACGATACCCTTACCACCACTTCGTCAAAGGGCCTCATCCACTCTTCGTTTGGCTTTAGCCGCCTTACACGTAGTTTCGGCGGCTTCTGCATCTAGCTGGGCATTTTCCACTTCTAGTTTTGCCTCCTCGCGAACACCCAACAAATTGCTACCAACAAAGGAAACATAAGACCCACCGACAAGTGGAAAGACGACTACTTAGGTCCCTGGCTTACAGTCGAAATTGTCCTTACTAACTAGTTCCTTCGGCAGCGGTATAAAGTTAAACAAAAGCAAAACATTAGGCCAAAACAACAAAAATGGGTTGGAAGGGAAAGAGTTCACAGGTGAAAATGCAAAAGCACGGGAGGAGGGACTTCGAAATTGTTCACATTTGGAGCCGCCAACAAAATCCGGTAGACGACAGCCACAGATCAATTGATCCGAAATGGTTAGGGGACTGAGAAAGCTCCTCGATGCGGTGGCCGAACACTGTACGATTGCCCGGAACGTTAGCCCTCACGCACAACGAGCAACCGACTTTCGCCAATTCCAAACCCGAAGTTAACGGAACTCGACGAGTCAGATCCACCAAGCAGCGGAATGTATGCTGGTAATAGTGCGGTGCATAAATATGGAACAATAAAAAGTGAGAACTTCGCGTATCGTGCTTGGCTGTGCAAGTTCCAGGACCGATCGTAGGAATGGGACAGAATTTGATGCGGCTGAACAACCGAAACCAAACATTCGAGCGGTTAGTAAAGAGAGGACCTTGAAGCAGTTGGACAGCGAGTGGAGACAGGGAAGAAATAGTCACTGCTAACGAACTACCTGAATTTGGTGAACCTCTTCCATATGTTATGCGTCATTTGCCGTAACTCCCTCATTTCTGGTAAGGCACTGTCCATAGTGATACGGTGCATTATTTTGTATATTTTGTTTTGATTACCTGCCCCCTCCCTCCGCCTGCCGCTCACTCTCGTTTCTCCTCGGTGGATCTAATAAATGATCAAATAGTTCAACGAAAAGCCGTGACAATCGGGCTCAGCTATGAACCTGTGTGGTGCCTAGTAATTTCAACACATTCCGTAAGATAAAGGCCATTCATACGGCAGCCTTTGAATGAGAGCTGATGGGGAAGGTGCGGTTCGAAGGAGGAGTACAGAGGGTGTTGAGAGGAAACGGGATGTAACGTTGTAGGCGAGAGTGACTTGTGAAAGGACAAAGGTGAATGACAAGATAAGAACATTACGGCATCTAATGTTTTCCGTCGTATGATGGATTATCCTCTATCAGGGAATACGTCCAAACTACAATGGTCAGGTCGGGCTTTATTGTGTGCCACCTCTTCCGCCGCCATAACCTCTGGGGTTTACCGTTACGTGCACTGACGACTCGGGAGGCAGGAATGGTACTCTAATTTCTCTCGGTGCTGTCGGTTTTATCAACTAATATTCGTGTTTCCTAAGTCGGGATTCCATCGGTGCAACTACAGTCAGCTTTGTTGGATTGGATGACGCCTGATCTTTTTGAAGACTTCTACAATTTCGTCTCTAGGCTTTGCAACTTGTGGGGGGAACAGATTGAGCTCCGTGAACCTCTCTGTACATGGATTGTCCTCAGATCCATTCACTTTTCTAGAGAAATGACTCCGAACTTTTCCCAATACTTTACCGTCTTCCGTGAGGTTTGAGAACCGTGCTAAAATGGAGTACTTGAGGTGTGTTGGGGCCATCGCCTTTAGTTCTGCAGCGGCTCGGGAGCCTTTATCATCGAAGACGTTCACGAATTTTGTTAAGGAACTTGTTTGGACTTGGCCAGTGCGGTCAAACACTGGTCAGACTGCTGAAGCAGTTAGTTTTCGTAACTGCTAGTTACGTTATATCTGTTTCCCACGTTCTCAAATGTGGGCCACTCAGGTCTAGATATCATGCCTCTCCACCGGGGCCTTGGTTCGGATATCTACACTCCCCCACATTTAGTGGCAAATGTCACTGAGTGGTTCAAGCGTGGAACCCATTTATGTCCATTTGAAGGAACGAGGTGCTTGCATCGCCTACCGGTTTGGGGTTGCCTGCAAAGAGGTTATCTTTGTTTTATGCAACTTCCACGGAGCCGTTCATGTAGATCATGGATATAAGTGAAAGGGGCGTCGATCCAAGTAGCAACGACGATTCTTAACCTTGTTGATCTGCGGTCACCCACCCTCGAGTAGTTCTTCTTGTAACTAGGGTGTCTCTGTTTCTACCGTGAGCAAACTCTCGCAAATTGAGCAAAGAGTAGCCAATTCAAACGAATCCCAAAACCAGAACAGGATGGGTTCCTAGTCTCTACCGTACCTTATTGAAATTCACAAAGAATACAAATACATACAAACGTCAAGCACGCGGTCACGTAAACTTCACAGTTAAAACCCAGATGTCCAAAGTCCCGTGGCTCGAGCATGACAGTGGGGAAAGCTTCAAGGCCAAATTCAAATGTCTCACATGAATAAACAAACTTGCAAACGTGTGGTGTACAGACGAGCTTTTCAAAGCAATGTCGAATGTAATCAAATTCACAGAGCATCTAGAAACTTGGGAATGATTTTCAGTATTTGTTCTTCATATCCACTACGGAGCCTGAGGCACAATCTTTAGAGCCGTCAAATTGCTTACAAGCAATGGGCTGCTCATGTAGTTTGAGGCTTTTTGGAGGTACAAGTGTTGAACCCCGGTTCCTCCTCTCTGTCCCATATGGCCTTCTCTTTTTCTAGGAACAAGAAAAAATTGGATAAACAGGACCTGTTATTGGCAAATCTGTTCTATCTACCGGAGCTGACCCATATTTGAGCGACTGACAAGCTACATGACTCCCAGATTTGGCTAATGGACGTCTAGATACTTGCATCCGGGTGCTGGAAAGCTTTCACCGTGTTTCGACTGCCATATAGTTTGAATGTTGTGTTTGGTGAGAGATGGACCGCAGGGAAAATAATGAACGGAGTTAAAAGATGGTATATTTTTTGATCGTGGTTAAGTCACGTGCACAAGGCATGATCAAAGAATACATCAATGCAAAGCAATGTTAGGTAACCATAATTTTGAAGTTCAATGTTTGCACCATTGCAATAACAGAACAATAAACTCGGACAGTGTGAAAGTGAACTAAATCGAAGAGGATCAAAGCGGCGTATGTAGATCAGTTTTGAATGCGGGAAGAGGACTTTGCTGTTAGCCGGCTAGATGTGAGAATGCAGATAAAGCGATACTGAAGAAAAGTTATAGTGCACTGTTTTCAAGAACCCACAAAACAAATGGTGTTGGACCTCACAACACGGACAGAAAGCTGAGGTAGGAATAATATACAACTTGCCGTATGGGTGTCGATAACTGTCTACGACGGATCCGGCAGTCCGTAATGAATCACGGCGATCTACGAAATTTGGTGTGCAGTCGACGAAAATGGAGAGAGAGAGCGGGGGAGTGAAAGAGATGTTCAAAAAAGGGTCGGGAAGTGTAGAAGGAGACGCGGTGTAGCACCAACGGGATATTTGAGGAATCGGTATTGAGAAACTGGGTGAGAGTGTTAACAAAAGAAGGTTAAAAATAGAGTCAACGTGGTGTTATGAAAGTGCTGTTGGAGGTGCCTGCGGGATATGGAGAAGATCGATCCAACATTGATTAACTAATTATGGAAGAAGCCAGTGATACAAATGAAAGTGGGTCGGATGGGATGACCAAATTGGCCTTTCTGTATAGGTAATTTCGATATTATATGGAAATTCACATGAGGGCAGACTCCTTCACCAGGAATGCAGTGTGCATTTAAAAAGCGTGAATGGTGAATGGACTCAAAACAGGGAATTGCAAAGGGAAGCCACCGAGGAAACACTCTTCTGGAGACAAAAGCTGCTAACGCGACCCAGCAAGTATGCACAGGTGGTGAAGAGGAAGAAAGATGGCGGTGACCGGGAGAGGCCAGACCCGAAGGAACAGAGGAAGTTAAATTAGTGTAGGGGTGTAATTTTCTGCACACGTGTTGGAAAAATGAGTAATAAGTGGTTGGTATTTTGCTTCATAAAGATATTGATTGCTCTTAATTGCCGGGAGCGCATGATAAGGGCAGCAGGAAAAAATAGCTGGGCTGACGAAGTGAGGAGAGTAGGCACGGAAAGCAATAGCGAGGGCAAGAGTCCGGTTATTGTTCTCTCCGAACTTGCCGACAGTCACCTTGGATGGACAGGTTCACCGTCTCAGCCAGCTGCTACACTCACCTCAGAGAGTCTCTCGTGAGAACATCTGAGTGAACAAAAAGCAGGAGGTACCATACTGGATTCTGCTGATTGTGTGACGGAGAAGTGGAAGTGGAGGGCTTTTTAATGGAAGAGAAGAATTAAAAAGGATGGATGTGCCTAATAGACAAGATGGTTTGGCCAGTCGTATCTGGGAAAATCTCGTCCAAGAGGTCATCCGGCCGTCGTTTAAAGCATAACAATGCTACTTGCCGCTGTAACTTCGGGTGGCAGTTTGCTTAAGTGGGTCGCTAAAAGATGAGGGGAGGAATGTGCCCAAATGCCTTCTATGGCTCTGGGCTTCACCACTCTGCACTTGTGAGACCTGAGTACTTGGTTGTTACTCAAGGCTAGTAACTGCCTGTCGGTTTTGGAGAACTTGGTAATCTGTCTGAACTTCCCGACCAAATCTTCTAGGTGAAACGTGTTAAACGATAACGGGTCGAAGGATGTGAAACTTTCTCTGTCTTTCCCATCCATTGGCATGGTAGTCACCTTATTAGGCCGGATTTGAACGGCTTCCAACAGCTTCTCGTCCTTAGATAGTTTTGTCACCCGGACCTGAAGACTGTATTTCAGGTGAGAAAGCACAAATCATATCGTAGGATCTGGCTTATCCAAGTGGAGGTAGCTGAAAGCTGAGAGTTCTACTTGTGCGAGACGAAATTCGGTTGGAACAGTTGTGTTAGAAGAAGGCAATGAGAAATAGTTTGATATCTGTGGAAAAGGAAAAGATAGCAGTCAGTCGTTGCTACACTGCGATAAACGGTCGGCAACAGGTTAAAACCTCTATATGAAGCATGGAGCGAGCTGTGCTGGACGTGCAAGCTGGGTCGGAGGGGGTGTTTTACTGTGGGCATGGGGTACGGAAATTTTCAGAATGAAGATACATCAAAAGAAGCAGCTGGATGGTGAAAAGGGAGATGGCCGGCGGAGAACTGGAGAAATTAGAGAAAATATATGCTTTGAAGAAAAGATGAAGTGTAGAATATCAGCGAAGGTGGGAAGCTGGAGCATATACCAGTGGAGTAGTGGAAAGCGGGAAATGCTTTGATCAGAAGAGACAGGTAATGTTTGATCAGGTGGTTTGGAATTATATGGGAAAATCATGACACATCTTGGTGAATCGACAAAGGGGGAAGACAACCTCGGAAGCGCAGAGACGATGTCGGCAGTGATGCAAAAAATTCATAAAGAAATTGAAGATAGAAGAAGTGGTCGAAGAAAACAGGTGAGAGTAGACCGACTGATTTGTTCATTAAAGGTTTCTCACGAGACGACCGTCGAAAACAAGAGAAGCATTCTGAACTGGACCTAAATAATGAGGCGGCAAGATGATGATGATGGGGAGTGCTGGGAAAACATGGATACTAAGTGGTCGGTGTAAATTGGACTGTCGATGAAGAAATGGGACTGCGGAGTGAAACTGATAGCTGAGCGGGAGAGCAGCGGTTGTAACGGCCAACAACTTAGGAAAGAAATGAATGTATGGAAAATCCGAGGGGAGAGCTGAGGGTGGGTTACATAGTCTGGAACTATTCGTGAAGTCCACGACGTAACTTTTTCTTTATAACAGATGGAACGTGGAGAGAGAGACTTGGAAAGCACATGCAAAAGGCCTGTAGCAAAAATTATACAAAGCTGGAGAGTAGAGAACTGAACAAAGAGAAACACGCCGGAGATAGCCGATTAGATCACTTAACTACAGGTGCGTGGAAAAAAGGGCCCACCAGGGGGCACCTTTGGTGTTTAACTTCAGTATGATCCTGATTATGACGATCTCCTCTATCACCCCAAATACAACCGAGAGTAGGTCAACAAGCCAACCTCTGAAATCTTTTTCTCTCTTGCCTTCTTTGTGGACGGCTACTACTTAAACTATCAACCGGACGGAAGGGCGCGTGAAGGCTGCCTGTAAAGTACTGGAAAACAAAACCAGCTCCCAAACACTGCGGGTCAGCCGAGGTAGGATTATTAATTTACTGCCGATTTCACTACTATTGATTATATGAATATCTCTTCCTTGGGGGAGGGGGAAACGATAAGATCAAAGCAAGAGTAGACGGTTTCTGGCAAACGCGGTGCGTACCAACTTGAACAACTGTTTCAGTTCTACAGCATTCTCTAGCAACTTGCGTGCATGCACACCCCGTTCATTCAAGAATTTCTAAAATGCACCGGGTGGGAGGGACTTAGATGGCCCGTAGCCGAAGTAGGCCTAGAGACGGATTTGCCATTCCGTGTATCCCGACCTCGAACTGTGAATGAGAGCGGGTCTCAAACGTGTTAGAACTTGCAGGACCCCGGTAAATGCAGCAATTCAAGGCAACAATTTCAAGCCGCGGAAGCGTCTTCAAGCCACTCGCTTCCCTATCTGTGCTCTTTCGGCCGTGCGGGCCCACCAGGGCGGGCAGCCTCGTGTTCTTACACTGCTCATTGAAGCGAACTTGACAGTGGGTAGCAATACCTGTCATTATATGAGAGACCACTTATCCTATGTTCGTAGGTTGGGAGCTCTTAACTGTATACTCTCTGATGCCATAACCGGTGCCTGGTATTCGACTTTTCTAATGCTCCTCCTTAGTTCGTAGGGTCCGCTGTTGTCTCCCGCTCATGGGCGTGAAATCCTTGAGGTAGTCGACTTCTTTCGATGATCCGTTGAGTACTAGGTCTAGGAGACTGCGATTCTGGCCCATTCTTCACTGAGTTGGTTGGTTTATACGTTGGACCAGTACAAATCTACACACCGGCTCCACCAGCTGATCGCCAAAGCCGTCTTTCAGTGCCCGAAAGCCCTCTCGCTGGACGCCTGGTGAGTTGGAGTCGCTGATATTCCCTACCCCATCAAAGTGGGTAGCTATCCCGGTCAGAAACTGTCGTGGCAATGCACTTTCATCAGAAGAAGCAAATAGAAGCCTGTGAACGCACGTCAGAATCCCCTTCATATTCCTCAAAATCAAAAACACTAGGCTACCTGTATTTTTGGTGTGGACGTACCTCCTTTCGCATCTGCTCATACACACTTGCGACGAGCAAGAGTTCAATCCTTGCTTAATTTCCGGCTTGTCTGCTCGCTCAGTGGACGCACTACTCGGCGAGGGGAAAACTTGTTGTTGCTACGTCAGTACTCAGTCAAGTGTCATTGGATGCGATGGAGTCAGTTCCCTCAGACTCAGCCGTCAACTGTTTCCACTGGTTCCGAGCGCTGGACACTTCAGTGCATACCAATTCTATTTCTCTTATCACGCCCACTTCCAGGATTTTGAGTCGTCGCCGTAGCGACAATTCTTGCATTTGCACTCAGACGTACAGCCCGAGTGCCGCTGGCGTTCTTTGCTACGCTTATGCTTAGTATCCATCGAGCGGTTTAGATCTTGAATCCGTGAGGTTACCGCAGACAGGGTTTCTCGCTGCACTAAAGTGAGTTTGAATGGTACACCTTAGGCACACTTGAGTCTACTTGGTCTGTAAAAATCTGGGTCGGCCTTTCCCGGCGGACTTTCGGTTTTCCTGGTCGCTGGCACTGGGCAATACCTACCGGCCGTGATAAACCCAGCCCCGGGGACGGACGCCACACACGGTGGTTTTTGGGTTGATTGCAATGTTTTACTCCGTACGTGGTGACCCGTTTCTGCACAGATTTTCTCTGCCTTGGCCCTAATTTTCCTGTCAGCTGCAGTGAGGAGCATGAACCTGAATCTTGGGTTTCTGAATCGGACAAGCTCTGGCTGAGAGGAACATGGAAGGGCTCCCAGTCTCAGGGCTCATCCAACATGAGAACCCTTCAAATAAAGGCATGTTTTGCGGAGCGTACTGATTTCAGCACGTTCACCGCACAGTGATATGTGCCCCCCACTTAGCTGGCTGCTCGACACGACGACCCAAGGATACCCTTAATAACAACGTAGCGGTGTTTTCCTACGTTTGTCTGGGTATCCCAGATCAAGTCGCTTGGCTACTTTGTCAAGCTGTTAGCTTACACCTTTAGTAGTTTAGTTTTAGTCACGAGCATTATTAAGGTTTTGTAATTGGTAAATTTCCTTTCTCATAACTTCCTCAAGCCCCGATAATCTTGCTTATGCTAACCTTAGCCCTGGACTAGTTCTTGTTGTGCTGCGGTTAGTGCAGTGATGATCTGCTTTGCAGATGTCGGGTTTTCCGTCGGCATATACAGGGCAGCATGCGAGAGATAACCGGGCTCGAAACTATAACATCTTCACTGAACGCCAGAGCCCATTTTTCTGCCTTTTGTATGCCGCTGGGAAATTCCCAAGACTTGGCTTGATTGGCCTTTGTTGGTAATAATAATAATGATAATAGTGAAGGTTTGTTTCGCAGACGCCCGATGCATGCTAGAAGCATGAGCAAGATTTAGAAGCGATGAAATGGACAGATGAAATTCGTGAATATGTAGAAATATGCGTGACAAAAGTGGGACGGGTAGGCTCGGGAGGGAGATGAATGTATAGTGAGTATATGAACACCGAAGGAAAATGGGGGGGGGGTTAAAATAACCGAAAGGCGGAGTTAATTGGGTGCCCGGTGGGTTCGAGGTTCGGGGTCAGGTGGAGATTCTGACTAGTCCAAGTGAGTAAACCTGAAAACTGACAGATATACTGAAAACGGCTAGAGATGGATATATTGGCCAAAAAGCAAATACCTCGTGGTAATAATTAAATTTGCCACTTCTCACCAACGCACCCTATCTCAAGGGAAAACACGTTGAAAGTGGGCAGGAAAGTGACTCAAAAATCAGTGGAATCCTCGACATTCCCTTACGTCATTGCTAGGTACTTGAGAGAAGAGGAGAAATAAATAGGCCCCGAAGTCTGTGGCTGTCGGCTTCATCAAAAGCGCAGAGGGCTTACTGTCGAACCTTTGGGCTCTATCCAGACAACTCAGAGCTGGCCTGCCTGACAGCGGAAAGTGTTAAGTCAAGCTGGACACATCGAATGCGCCTTAAGGACTACCAGAGAGAAACCGACACCTACAACGAAGCTATTCGCCGTAACAACCATAGCACAACGAAGACCCGCCCAAGGCTAACGTAAGTAAGAGCAAAACAAGAACTAGTCCAGGGCTAAGGTTAGCATAAGCAAGATTATCGGGGCTTGAGGAAGTTATGAGAAAAGAAATTTACCAATTACAAAACCTTAATAATGCTCGTGACTAAAACTAAACTACTAAAGGTGTAAGCTAACAGCTTGACAAAGTAGCCAAGCGGCTTGATCTGGGATACCCAGACAAACGTAGGAAAACACCGCTACGTTGTTATTAAGGGTATCCTTGGGTCGTCGTGTCGAGCAGCCAGCTAAGTGGGGGGCACATATCACTGTGCGGTGAACGTGCTGAAATCAGTGAGCTCCGCAAAACATGCCTTTATTTGAAGGGTTCTCATGTTGGATGAGCCCTGAGACTGGGAGCCCTTCCATGTTCCTCTCAGCCAGAGCTTGTCCGATTCAGAAACCCAAGATTCAGGTTCATGCTCCTCACTGCAGCTGACAGGAAAATTAGGGTCAAGGCAGAGAAAATCTGTGCAGAAACGGGTCACCACGTACGGAGTAAAACATTGCAATCAACCCAAAAACCACCGTGTGTGGCGTCCGTCCCCGGGGCTGGGTTTATCACGGCCGGTAGGTATTGCCCAGTGCCAGCGACCAGGAAAACCGAAAGTCCGCCGGGAAAGGCCGACCCAGATTTTTACAGACCAAGTAGACTCAAGTGTGCCTAAGGTGTACCATTCAAACTCACTTTAGTGCAGCGAGAAACCCTGTCTGCGGTAACCTCACGGATTCAAGATCTAAACCGCTCGATGGATACTAAGCATAAGCGTAGCAAAGAACGCCAGCGGCACTCGGGCTGTACGTCTGAGTGCAAATGCAAGAATTGTCGCTACGGCGACGACTCAAAATCCTGGAAGTGGGCGTGATAAGAGAAATAGAATTGGTATGCACTGAAGTGTCCAGCGCTCGGAACCAGTGGAAACAGTTGACGGCTGAGTCTGAGGGAACTGACTCCATCGCATCCAATGACACTTGACTGAGTACTGACGTAGCAACAACAAGTTTTCCCCTCGCCGAGTAGTGCGTCCACTGAGCGAGCAGACAAGCCGGAAATTAAGCAAGGATTGAACTCTTGCTCGTCGCAAGTGTGTATGAGCAGATGCGAAAGGAGGTACGTCCACACCAAAAATACAGGTAGCCTAGTGTTTTTGATTTTGAGGAATATGAAGGGGATTCTGACGTGCGTTCACAGGCTTTTATTTGCTTCTTCTGATGAAAGTGCATTGCCACGACAGTTTCTGACCGGGATAGCTACCCACTTTGATGGGGTAGGGAATATCAGCGACTCCAACTCACCAGGCGTCCAGCGAGAGGGCTTTCGGGCACTGAAAGACGGCTTTGGCGATCAGCTGGTGGAGCCGGTGTGTAGATTTGTACTGGTCCAACGTATAAACCAACCAACTCAGTGAAGAATGGGCCAGAATCGCAGTCTCCTAGACCTAGTACTCAACGGATCATCGAAAGAAGTCGACTACCTCAAGGATTTCACGCCCATGAGCGGGAGACAACAGCGGACCCTACGAACTAAGGAGGAGCATTAGAAAAGTCGAATACCAGGCACCGGTTATGGCATCAGAGAGTATACAGTTAAGAGCTCCCAACCTACGAACATAGGATAAGTGGTCTCTCATATAATGACAGGTATTGCTACCCACTGTCAAGTTCGCTTCAATGAGCAGTGTAAGAACACGAGGCTGCCCGCCCTGGTGGGCCCGCACGGCCGAAAGAGCACAGATAGGGAAGCGAGTGGCTTGAAGACGCTTCCGCGGCTTGAAATTGTTGCCTTGAATTGCTGCATTTACTGGGGGCCCGCGAGTTGTTTTCAAGTTTGCAGATGTGCCTTCGGATACGTTTCACTGAATATCTCGAAATGCTTCTCGTTTCGCTGCCTCATCCAATGTTCGCGGCTTTCGAGTATGTCATTGATGTTCTTGCTTTCGCACCTAGCTAAATCCTGACTAAAATAAAGCTGGGGGTGTGGAACGATGGCAAGAGAAACAAGATATATTTGACATCTTCCAGTGACATTGTAGAAAGTATCTCAATCGGAATTGTGGTGTGGAATGAGAATGCAGTAAAAGATATCCATTCTACTTTTACGGACAGTGACGTTCTGGGTGAGACCCACGTGTAGATCTAACGTTTTCTTGAGGATATTTTTGTCCTGCTGGTAAATAATATCCTAGGGAAATGCTTTCCAAAGAGCATTGACCCTATAGCTAAAACCGTTTATTGGTTGTAAAGTACGTGGTCTCGACCTTAAATTCCTTCTGCTATGGCCGCGGAGAGAAGAGGCCGGACAGACGGAAAAGATGCAATCGCGTAGACCTGATTCAAAAGGTGTAACATCAAAAACGGACCACCTCTTTCGCGTCTTATATCAGGGGGATAGAGTTTGAGGAGTAAGGCGGACGGGGTAAGATATGTGGGACAGGCCTCGTACAGTTTTGATGGGGGCCCGCTGAACTATTCCTAGGATCTCCTGGCCTTGGATAAGACCAGGGTGCACTATCTGACTACCGTACTTCAGCACAGGTCGGATAAACATGTTGACAATTATGGGGAAATCGTCTCTGGAGATGCTCGGGAAGGACTTCCGAATCAGACCCCCTCGCGAGTTAATTATTATGGGAGGAGGACAGGTATCAATCTAACCAGAAACCGAGCACCTTGTGCCGATCAACCCAAGCAGTGTGGTTGCTCCGGTAATGTTAAACCTGTGACCAGCCACTCTGCCGAAAAACATGCTCACGCATTCGTCGTTATCATCTGGGAGGTTCCAATCCTCGGACCAGCACTTTATTTTGTCAACTGCAGTTTGCAGGCTTTCAAAGCCTGAACTCCAGGGGGTTACTTTGTCTGCGTACAAGGCACTGCTCGCAGGAAGAGCTGTCGAAGGATCTTTTATGTGGATCAAGAAAAAAACAGGACTCAAGACGACACTCGTGAGGCCCAGTTGTTACTGGGGAGGGTTGAGACAAACACACCCCCAACCATAACCGCAAAGGGGTCGTCAGTGAGACACTTGATTGCATCAGGTCACTAAGTTTATCTTACCCAGTAATTCAAAGCATTGGTGAGCGCTCCAACAGCGAAAATGTAAGCGTTCGGTGAAACCGTTCTATTCGTGGTGCATCAGCCAGCGCTCTGTGCACAAAAACGATGGACCAAAAATGTTTGTTAACCCTGGTGTTAACGCGACAGACTTCACTCTCCCCAACGTGATTGCTGTGAGAAATTTCGACTCAGCCTACTTCACTGCTGCATTTTCCCCATCACCGTACCGTGTGAAAACTATGTTTTCCGTCTTCGGTTGGCAATAATAAACCAAAGGCTTAATAACATAAAAATTACAAGGTTCGATGCAGCAATCTTCAAATTTTGTCGTTTACCGTTGTCCTTTCACACGTAACCCCACCTTCATATTAGCTTCCTTTTCCAGACCCTCTATATTTCTTCTTCACACCCATCCTTTATTCAACAACTCTTAATTCAATCGCTGCCGTATGAATGGCCTTTATCTTACGGAATGTGTTGAAATTACTAGGCACCACACAGGTTCATAGCTGAGCCCGATTGTCACGGCTTTTCGTTGAACTATTTGATCATTTATTAGATCCACCGAGGAGAAACGAGAGTGAGCGGCAGGCGGAGGGAGGGGGCAGGTAATCAAAACAAAATATACAAAATAATGCACCGTATCACTATGGACAGTGCCTTACCAGAAATGAGGGAGTTACGGCAAATGACGCATAACATATGGAAGAGGTTCACCAAATTCAGGTAGTTCGTTAGCAGTGACTATTTCTTCCCTGTCTCCACTCGCTGTCCAACTGCTTCAAGGTCCTCTCTTTACTAACCGCTCGAATGTTTGGTTTCGGTTGTTCAGCCGCATCAAATTCTGTCCCATTCCTACGATCGGTCCTGGAACTTGCACAGCCAAGCACGATACGCGAAGTTCTCACTTTTTATTGTTCCATATTTATGCACCGCACTATTACCAGCATACATTCCGCTGCTTGGTGGATCTGACTCGTCGAGTTCCGTTAACTTCGGGTTTGGAATTGGCGAAAGTCGGTTGCTCGTTGTGCGTGAGGGCTAACGTTCCGGGCAATCGTACAGTGTTCGGCCACCGCATCGAGGAGCTTTCTCAGTCCCCTAACCATTTCGGATCAATTGATCTGTGGCTGTCGTCTACCGGATTTTGTTGGCGGCTCCAAATGTGAACAATTTCGAAGTCCCTCCTCCCGTGCTTTTGCATTTTTACCTGTGAACTCTTTCCCTTCCAACCCATTTTTGTTGTTTTGGCCTAATGTTTTGCTTTTGTTTAACTTTATACCGCTGCCGAAGGAACTAGTTAGTAAGGACAATTTCGACTGTAAGCCAGGGACCTAAGTAGTCGTCTTTCCACTTGTCGGTGGGTCTTATGTTTCCTTTGTTGGTAGCAATTTGTTGGGTGTTCGCGGGGAGGCAAAACTAGAAGTGGAAAATGCCCAGCTAGATGCAGAAGCCGCCGAAACTACGTGTAAGGCGGCTAAAGCCAAACGAAGAGTGGATGAGGCCCTTTGACGAAGTGGTGGTAAGGGTATCATAGGGTAACCACCAGTTAGAGAATGTATTGACGGTGATGTCCACACCCGATTGTCCATCCCGGATACCAGCATTTCCAGAGCTTGTGGAGCCGCGATGGCTACCAGTGTTATGCTGATGAATCTGACCCTTTGAGTTATACGGCTGGGCTGGACCGGCTCCTAGTGTGACTGGAGTTGCCCAAATATGAGCTTCCCAAGTTTTATTGTTCACCCCCACAGTAGGACCTACTCTTCCGCCAACTTGACAGCCAGGTCGCAAGCCAAGTAAAAGATGATGTTCAGCTTTCGAATTGCTTGTTTCAGTGTCGTGAAGGGAAAACAAAGGGGCTTTTCGAGATTGTCCAATTTATCCGGCAAACAAAGGTTATCGGCGGGGGAGAGTCATATTGGGAGAAAGTTTTAGCCAGAGGTATCACATCTTACTTTGCATGCCAGATGAAATAACCCGACCTGGTTTCATGGCTGAAGATCCGTGCGCCTTGTTAACGCGTGCTAGCAAGTTGGCTAATTGCGCAGAGGAATCGAAGTAGCCAGGATATCTGAGTGACCTTAACTCGCCTCACAAGGTAGAGACAGTTTTGAGTGAGTTGCCCAGGCACATGACAGTTGATTACGTGATAAGGGTCAACGAGATCTTGCAGATGTACGACGAACCATCTGCGTCAGCTCGAAGAAGCTAAGGCTCTTTCCAAAGCAATAAATGTTCTACTTCAATCGCCTATTTGATGATATTTGACGTTATTCAGCTCGGAACTGCTGTGCCCAACACACTGAATCCTTATTTTGTTTTTGTGAAACAAGGAATTTGCACTCAATTTACTTAGATTGTTGTGCTTGGACACGGGCTGCTGAATTTCTGGGTTTATCTGGTGATTCCCATTGGCCGCATAGTTTGGGTTTTTATATAGCCGTACAACCTGAGATTTAATTTTTTTCCACGGAAGCTTCCAAACAACACCGTTTCAAACCAAGGATCCATATGAATTACCCGGCTTTCCACTACTTGTGGTTTTTAAGCCTAAGTAATCAAGCTGAAATCATTTGAAATAACGAAACTTGGAAGCTACTACCTCGGTACACGATAGGACTGGAGTGGGAAGCCATCTAGGAAATCGTTTAACGTCACCGATTTCTTAGGCAACGCTGAATCCCATAATTCCATCACAACTAAGTCACGCCTATTCAGCCAAGAGTTTTGAGAGGTTTATTTCATAATACATAGCGGTATAACTAGAGCTTTAGCCGTAGTTGACTAGAAGAAACTGGAACTTGTTGAACAAAGCCACCTTTTAAGTGAAGCAATTCGCAGTAATAACAGCACAATGAATTTGTGCACAAACATGTAGCAGACGGCCCGAAACTAACTGTTTTCCAGAGTGTAACCGGCCGAGAATGGAATTGACCAACTTCGGCCTACAAATTGAACAAAGCTACAAGTTCACGACATACCAGATGATCACTCGACCCAGGCCTTCACTAATGAATCACTTTCTGGGCGACAAAATTGACAATGAAACTTGTAACAACTCGAAATGGGACTGATTTGAAAACCTCAGTTCAAAATCAGATGCCGTTAGACTATTAGTCCAACTTCAAATCTCAAGATACCTAGTAGCTGCGTACAGCATCTGAAGAGAACTGCCTTGCGGATGGCACCGATACTTCGTGCTTTCCCAATGAACTCAAATTTTCAGCCGACAGGACTTATTAGAGCCAGTGAAGCAGTTCAAGACACCTGGTTCCGTCGGTTTTATTAATTACTGATCGCCCATGTCACACCAGTCGGAGCTGTTTGGCCCTGAATATTTTGTGGTTTACAATAAGTCGTTCTAATCTCTCACTCATGATTTTGTTCAGGACGTTAGCTATATTGCGCAGAGAGCACTCTCCTCCTAACAGATCTCATCATTTTTTAGGGACGGGTGACAAATAGATACGGTGCACTAGTTGCCATCCCCAGGTAAAAGTGATCAACTCCTCACTGGGTCCGATATACTACGGATTAGCCTCCTCTTCTCTCAAAAAGCCAAAATTCTGAGATCCTTCACTAGGACCTACTTTGATCAATTCAACCCGTCACTGTACTCCTGGGTAAATTGAACTAACCTAGACAGCCTTGCAGCTGAGACGATGGAACGTTTCGGCGATTTTCACCCAGCTGGTAGGCTATCCGCCCACAAAGTTTGAATTCCACATAAAAGAACGCATCACGTCCTCGGTTCAACAGACGTATTCCAGTAAGCGTGAGCCTATTTGTTCGGCGTAAAGCTACAGGTGTTGTATGCGATGTCGAAAACGTCAGTTTTATCCGGAAGTTATGACAAAACAGTATTTAGCTCCATCCAAAGGGAGTCCGGTAAACAATGGTGACCCGAGTTTGGGCCGACAAGTCCATTATCTTTAGGCGCATGTTACGTCCAATGAAAACAGCTCCAGCGCCGCTAGCTCTAAAGATAATGCCGGACAACCAGTCACATCTGGCCAATTGGCCAAGGCCTCCAGCTTCCACCTTCGCACAACTCTACCTCATTACGTTCTCTTAGCACCCCACTACGCACTCAATTTCTCTTGTCTCCACACCTAGTAGTACCACCATTTTTGCTTGCATAAGTAAAAGAGGTTTCCGTTCGCCCAAACAAAACTGTTCTGCTGGACCAAACGCGCTCCACCCCTGCAGTCGCATGGTGGCGTGTTAGGCGGTATGTTCAAAGCGGATTTGCTACCAAAAAGCCGAAATAGCGGATACCGCATCCCTCTTCAAGTAGGGCAGTAGACATCTTACTTCCAGTTACAAACCCACAAATCTGACTTGCATCTTCAGCAAAGATTTCAGTGTAACCGCAAGAGTGCTGTCCCTTCTCACATGCGCACAAATGAGATCCTGGCACATTTCCAACATGGGCCTCTGCATGGCAGTTCATGCGTCATTAGTGTGCTTATTGTCATGGGTAGTCTGACCAGGGCATACGACAATAGCCGGCTTTCACACCATACTCACCGATTCTCCTAGGGCCCTGGAAGATGTTCGCTTGTCTTTCTTCTTCAAGGGCTGAAAACTTACAGTATAACGGGATCCGCGTTAAGCATCTTCCGCGGATTTCTCGCTGAACACAAACTTGCAGTTAAGTTGGGCATGGTTATTCTCAGCTCTTTGCAGTAATAACCAGCGTCCCGAAGGTATCGGTCCTAGGTCCCCTTCTATTCTCGATTTACGTTACTGTTCTACTGACAACCCCACCGGTGAACATTGCCATGTATGTGAATAACGTTACCCGTGGAGTGCAAACGACGAGCTCCAGCAAATTGCAAGTGACGAAGCGAAACGTTGTTCCGAGAATTGAGGCTTGCAAGTTATTGGCGACAAATCACTGGGTATGACTTCCAGTAGAGGAAGCGGTTAAACATGCTCCTCCTCAGGAAACTGGCCGCGCTATCAGAGGTTGACCAACACAGAGCTTCGATTTTTGGTCAAATTGTAACCTGCTTTCCTTCTGCAATTTCCAAATCTCCGGAAAGTCTGCTTTTGGGTGGTAAACACAATTCAAAGATCCCTCCTGCATACATCCAGAGAATTCTTCCTCGTGATTTCCGACACCTATATACAACATATGCTAGCGTTGTAGTTAGATAGTACATTCTGGTCCGGCTCGAGATTGTATGGTTTCGGAAATGGTCCAGAGGCTTCACCAATGAGTTATAAGTTCAGTCCCACTTAGCTCATCCCGTCCATCCCTCATCCCGATCTCCCTCTTTGACTTAATAAGCATGAAGGGCGGTGTTTTGGTGGCTCACCCCTTTGGATCAGGTAAGAATGATTGTTTCTTTTCCGACCGTTTATTTTTCCCCCCGCGGTCACAGCGGGGAGGTTTTCAAACCAAGAACAGCTACCATCCTGGGGACTAACCACTTTAGGTACAGGGTGACCAGCCGGCGGGAAGCTTTTCCGCAAGATGATTTTATCCCCCAAAATAAAACTATCCTCGAAAAGTAATTAGGCCCAGCCCTCATTTCCCATTAGTTTGTTGTCCGAAAGTAGAAACAAGGAAATATTTGTTTTTGCAGTTACATTTCTCTACATGCTCGTAATCTGCACACCCCCATTCTTGTTATGGCACTCTCCACGGTGTGACGCTGTTTGACGTCATGTGTAATTTGTTTTGTTTGGCCACTGCCGCTTTTTTCGCATTCTTGCGCTGCAGCTTCGGCCTGGTAACTCTAACAGATAAGTATAGATTCTTCAAGAACCGGAGCAAATGAGCTCAAGGCCTCGGGCCCATGCAAAACTTCAAGACCTCAAGACTGCCGTCGCCTCTGTTGTTGCAATTGAACTTGGTTTTACGCCATCTGCTCTTCTTACCACACATTCCCCATAACGAGTCCGATACTTTCATTGTAGTCCAGAAATTTATCTTCCAGAACAGAAGAAAACGTTCGCGATCTGAGATTTACTTGTCTTGGGGTGAGTATTAGCACGGGGCTTGTTGAAGGACCAAAGAGGTGAAGACAGTTGTTGCGCGTGCAGTTGATTGTCATCTGCACCCGTGGATAGGGGTCAAACTTGATGGATTCCCGGTTAAGGACACTGAGTTTCTCGGACTCTATACTAACAGCCGGGATCCTAGCTGTTTCTCAACCTTGTTTCTTCTACCAGTTTCTGCAATCGCAATAGGAAACACAATTCTCGGTCTAATAAAAATACAAATTTGTTCCCGAAATGAGAATAGAACCCAAGCACATACGGCAACTTCCGAGACACATTGTCAAACACTGCTCAGTGAACCGGGCGAAAAAACCTGCGCCCAATGGGAATCTACCGCCACCGAGTCCATCAGTCCCGGTAAAACCTCTTGGAAATGGGGGAGCTGATCTGAGCTTAAAACTGCAGGGCCATGCAGATTTGGGATGCTGAAAAATAGCCTCTAGACCTGTGACAGGTTTTCCGAGGTAAAATCTCGTTCACCAAGCAAACCAAACGATCTGCTGCAAAATTGAAGGCTCCTATTTTTAAATGGTCTATTTTCAAGGTCACCAGCAATATTGAGGGCTGGACTTCATAAGAATTAGTATTCCAAACCCTCTCTCATTTTTCAAGTGCGGTCTCATACCGTTGGCTATCGTCAAGCCCGCCGGAACTACTCAGATAATACGAATAACAGGATCGAGGGAAATTGGCGTGAATCCTGATGCTTGTCTATTACTTCAGTGAAATGTTTTGAAATCCACAATGATATCAGTTTTTTAAGCACGCTCGGTAAAGGATTTTTCATAGCCTGGTTAACTGCCAGACTTTATTCCAACCAAATTGACGTAACTTATTAAGTGCTATAGTGTGCTTATTTTTCAAATAGTTGTTTCCTTCCCAGATCTGTTTAGGCCTTTTCAATGCCTTTTCCGGCGTTTCTTGAAGCTGCCAAGATAAACTTACTTCAGGCAAAATCCACCGTGACACCTTTCACACTGCAGTTTCATAATGTTCACTAGTGCCCGTTGCACTGGTTCTTGGCACCATTGTTTCTTTATCAACTTTTCTATCACCATCAGAATGTACAAAAAGAATGGTGATCTGTTCAATCAGGCAGTGAGCTGTGAGGGAAAGAAATGCGCTGTACTATTGAAAAGTGAGGGAATTCTGAGCTGGTGTTGCTTTTCCTGGTATCAACAAAAATGCTTCAAGCTGCGATAAATGTATCTCGAAGTGCACGTTAGATACATTCTCAAAACCGTTAGGCCTCATTGCTGTGCGTTTGCAAAAGATTGCTCGAGGATACTCCGGGGGTCTCTGGGAAAACGGGATAAAACTGTTAAACCGAAACATAAACTGGGCTGAGAAAGCCCAATCACTATCTCAATATTGAGGGAAACTGCATGCCCAAGCTAAAAGCTACTGCAAAAAGACATTTTAACTAAGAAAAGTCAAAGAAAACGAGAAAGCAGTCCCCTCCAGCGACTCGGAAAAAGCCGCCCAACAGAAGTAGAATCACTAAGGGAGCAGGTCAAACGTTTATATTGTGAGGAGCAATTCATCTAGCTTGACGCGGGGCTATGGCAGTCAGAAGTGGGAGGATGCTAGTTCGCAACGTTTCAGAGAGTATCGTAAAAGACGGTAGAATCAGACGGTATGGAAAGCGCCAAAACGTGACCGGACATCTTGGGATGTCGGGCTAGCTTGCTCTGACGCCGATGGCCAAGCGCCAGAAAATATCATGGAAAATAACGCATTCACTGAAAGCCCGAATCTTGATGGCAGCTTTTTCCAAATTTTGCTTGAGAAGTGCGTTGGTTTCTGGGCCATTTGCGGAGGAGGTAAGCACTTGGGGTGTGGCGCGTCTCAAGCAAGAAGAAACTACATTTTTGGGACCGCTCAAACCATTGCCCCACAAGGTGACTCTGACCCCACGCCGTCTTCTAATCGTGTTGCAAGAATGGAGATGCTGCGTGTCAGCTGGTCAATTCTCAAAGCTCGGCGGGGAAAGAATTTCCTGAATGTGGCGACAGAGGCCGGAAATAAACGGTTCCAGGTCACCACAAACCGAGAATGAAAACCAGAGACGTAATGAAATCCCGAACCATTGAAGGCCATGTTACTGTTACAAAGGGAACCTCCGGTATCAGGTAAGACTCCCTTTAAAATTATCCCTAGGCAGGTTTCAGAGGAGAGTGGACCAGAACGGATGGTAAAGTCACCCATGCGGGCCGAGTTCATGACAAGCGAGTCAGATGTTTGATGCGTGGGAAAGAATGAAGAAAACGTCCACCGTCCGGGCTGAGTTGGAAATGGAGCTGACCATTGAGAACCATGTGACCATGAAAAGCAGCACATCACATTATATTCAGGACATCCTGTTAGCAAGAACAGGGCTCCAGATCGCAGATTTCATCGAGTGAAACTTGAGATTCAAAAGGCGCCATCGAGATCCTGACATGCAGCAGTCAGTTTGGTGTGGAAGTGCTTGAGGCCTTCAAAATAAACGGGATGAGGTAGCAAGTAGAATAACAGAGTTCTACGCCGTTGCGCCCAACTAAACCTAGATGTGGCCGGTGATATTTGATATTATTCCATGGTATGTTGCGTTTAGACGAAGAGGCATAAGACAAGTGGGCGGGATCTCACTGCCGATACGAAATGACTCAGGCCATCAAGGAGCTCCGTTCAGCTTAGTTCCACCCAGCATGCAAGTCAAATTGTGCTTTATTGAGGTCAAGTCTAGAACAGCTGGTATAGTCTGCATCTGTGGGCATCTCAGAGGACGGCAAAGGAAGATAAAGATCTTCCGTAAGTGCTGACAGCCTTGTCAGCACGGACGAGGGTGACGGTACCGGAAGGGGAATTAAAACTGCCTTGAATAGGCACAGTAAACGGAATCGCACCGGTTATTTCATTCGCATGCATTTTCACAACATGCGACAAAAGCCACCAGGCACAGAAGGGAGCCACGTTCTTTGCTCCTACCTCTCCTCACAAATTGGCACCAAAGGGGGTTACAATGTGTAAGATGGAAAACTACGGGGCAGGAAAGAATAATAAGTCCTAATGGCTAAACTAAGCTTAGCAATGCGCCGACCAGAAGGGCGGTACATGGGTGTTATAGCAGAATCGATTTCGACAGAATAAAAGGGAGCAGCAAAGAGGACAGAGCGGATGCCGAGCCACGCAGACCCTTCACCAGAATAACGCTAGAACGGCATTAGAGGAAGATCAATCCAACCCGCAGAGGAAGCTTTGCCTCTGAGGTCCGATAACGGTGGAGGTCGACTTCGTCGGCTGAGGCCAAATTGGCGAGGTTCTACCCATCCGCAAACAAAGACGGGTGGCGTACAATTTCAAAAGTAACCTGAAAATCTTGTGGCAGGTATGACTCATGGAAGAAAGGATTTTAAGCTATCCAAGGAATAGGTAAATACAGTTGTGAGGATCATCACCCTCCGGCGATTCTGTGTGACCGACTACTAGTATTAGGTTAGATACGCCTGAAACAGTCCAAAAACAGCCAAATGCCGAACTACGGCTTTCTTCAGGGTTCTCCATAAACAAAGGAAGATAATTCACCGTAATTACTAGTCTCAACATTAACCGACAAAATGCAAGGAAACAGAGGACCAACTGGGGATCAGGCGATCAGGTACAAGAAGTGTCCATTAGGACGGTTAGCCACGAAACACGGGAAACAATTACCGCGCACACCGACCGGTACTCGCATAAGGTCACCTCCGGTATGTGGCTCGCTGAGCGAGCAGGGGTTCGGCAAAAAGTTTAAGAGAAACAAATTTAGGTGGGGGTATATGGGCCAAACTGATCTTCAACGGTGCTTCGTTTTCAGTCTTTCCATCGATTAGAGCTCCTGTCAAATACACCACGGGTTTCCTCCTCGATGAGCTCGAATCGAAACCCAGTCTTGAACCCCTAAGCCACCTGCAATTCGCCCCTCTGTGAACTCTTCTGTAGTGTCAAGATTTGCAGCAGCACACCTGCGCACCCTTTTGTTTACTGCGCCGCTGCTTCTGCCTTATTCCGGCACAAGCGGCGCAATACACCCTCGTCGCGAGAACCGAAAATCAGACGGGGCAGCAGCCCCTTTTTCACTCTCGTTTTTACCAGGAGTGCCGTAACGCTTACGAGTGGCGAGCCCATTTTGGGTCAAAGCTAACATGAAACAAGAGATCCTCGAGTAAAGTTCTGAATTTTGCGATGTCAATCAAGGGCATAAATATATCGCTTTGGCATGACTTTCACCTCTCCTATCGCCGTACAACGCACCACACATTGATTCATCGCAATACTTCTATATTCTTGCCGATACTTCGTGATATACCCATATTATTGTAAGTAAGTGGATAAACACTCACCAGCTTCCCTTTGGCTGTTCCTTCCACCACCTCTCTTGAAACCTCTCCCTCTAACCGTAGGATTTGTTGGTCTCTTCCCTTATGATTGACCATCTTGCCGTCAAATCTTTCCACCCGATCGGCCGTCGATTCGTTGCATTTTATCTCTGAAGGTCCACCCTTGTACTTCGTCGAGTTGTCTATTCAAATATTTTTTGCACCGTGCAGCATGCATGAACCTGTGAAATTTTCTTAATCAGCCCTGCTCTACAAAACAGCCTAACAAATGTCCTCTGATTTTCTCGAACTTCTAATGGCTCCGGTCATTTTCGGGACTAATTCCCTTTATGCCTCCCTTTATAACCGACTCCAGTCACAACTTGAATCATCTGATCGTGCACTCCAGCATGCTGAGGGCTCATTCAAAATATACCTTGCTATGTTATTATTATCGTATCACCGATGAGTATGCAAGCCTCTTCTGTATAAACTTCTCTGGATTACAAGAGAAAACGCGTCCCTGTGGCTTCTTCATATTTCGCCCATGTCGAACTGCGGATGTACTGGAAAGGCCAATTTGTGCCCCCTGATCAGCCTTAGTTGGTAGCTGGAGTGTCATTTGTTGTCCGCAATAGATCTCCGGCAACATTTCCAAGAGCGGAGTATCGTTTACTCTATCACATTAACGAGAACCATCCAAGAGCTTTGCCAGGTAGCGGGATGAACTTGCAAGACACTCCACCTTCCCAACATCACATCATGAGCTCAGGTAATTTTCGGTCCACAGGTGTCCACAACGTAACAAAGAACGAATCCTTAGTCTTGTATTGTCAATGCACAACAAGAGCTTTGAGACAAATTAGCGTGGTCATCACACGGAGTCAAACTGATGACCGAAAAGCGGTCGTAATGAGTACAACGTACATTAGTAGAAATCTGGTCCTATATTTCGTCACATACCTGCGTTGTTCAGGCTTCGAGATTCATTCTTGCACATCCTTGCACAACCTACGGTAAACATCAACCACCAGTTCCAAACATCTGTGTTGTACCTCTCTCCACTGCGCCAGAGCATCATTTTAACTTGACCTCTGACGGCTGTAGCGGTCGAATATGGCTGCGAGTTTTGCTGAACTTTGGTTCTCGTTCCAGATTTTTTGGTCTTACATTTGGGGTTTTTATTTCAGTTTTCAAATGTATTATTCGATAACCCAGTGCCGTATAATTCGCCGTCCAATATTGTTTTGACCTAAATATTTGTCATTTTGGCTACGCAGCACTCACAAATAAAATATTGTTACACCGTTAGCCTTTTGGATCCGGATCGTTAACTATCGTTTTCCTCAAAATTTCCAACTCGTTCACAGTTCACACATTATGCTGTGTTCAGGTTTTTCCGTTCCCACGAGTCTCAGGCCCACTAAACATTTGGGGCCTGTTATGTTTCTTCAACTGATAGAGGCAGTAATGTGAGAAAAGATGAGTCGTAAAATAAATCGAGGCTCGTGCATTCAGCTTGAAAACCAAACTTAAAGAGTTTCTTGGGTTTGCTCATAGCGTTAACGCTGAGCACCACAGGACTAACACATTTGAAGCTCCAGTAGAAAGTTTTAAGCTGAAACCATTAGTGAAGATAGGAAAGTCGCCACGCGTCAACTTCAGAGTTATTTGGCATGGCCTTGGAGACCACCCTACAGGCGAGGGCTTGCTAGCTTTCACTGAAGTTTCAAGGATAAGCCTCACAACGGATGACAAGTTGTGGCTTCATAGCGATACTGCCTGTGTTGTAAGCTCGTTGTCTTAGGCATTTGCATTACAAAACCCTCGAGACGTTTTCAAACTGATGCTCCGATCCATTATGAGATGGTGATTCTTCACCTCACCAACTGTTTGGTGACTTCAAAGGTCACACCATCTCCCACCGAGTTTAGTTTTGACCGCGTTAAGTTAACTTGTTTCTTTAATTCGTTGTTCCAAGTCCCAGCCCAGCTCTAATATGCTAGAACCTACCAAGACTCTTACTTCACCATCTGCAGCATATTCCACGGGAACAGCATTGGAGCTTTCTGGTGAAACCCTGGTCGGACCGTTCTGGGGATACCAAACCTAGATTCTCGACCCCCGGCTATATTTCGTTGCGTGCACAAGCAGTCTCCATGGTCGCAGAGGATGGCACCTGACACGGGCTGGCCTGCTCCCCCAGATCTCCTCCTATATAACTTACACCTGGGCTGTTAACTCTCAGTGATTACTTCGGCACGGTCCCCTAAATTCTCCGACTTCCGCTGAGAAAATGCCGAGCGCTGCATCCACTGGCTGAGCGCTGACACAATCCCGAGTAAGGTACTCAATTTGTCTCGAAACAGTTGTCGATGATGCCGTCACTACATCAAAGCTTTCCACGTACCACAGTCACAGAACGATCAGCTGGATAGTGTCCTGGCAGCCGACGAACGCAGTAGCCGTCATTTTCCAGAGGCGAGTACTACCTATGTACTTCCTCGATTACAGCGTATTTCGAGCACATATCAACACTGCTTTTCCCGTCGCATAAAATACCTATCAGTTCCCTTTTTATATTGGATATTTTCTCGACTGGGACCAAGAAACATGCACATGGCATGATCATGGAGTATAGCTCATCACAGCAGTATGAAATAGTCACAAGTTTCATAGATCGGGTTTGAACATCTCAGTAACAGTTCAACGGGGTCAGACAGTGTTTAAGTAAACTAAAGTGAGAACGATAACCACTGGAAATGCAAAGGAGTTTCGGTTTCGGGGGCGGGGCAAAGTGGAGAGTTTCCCTGATGCAGAGCTGCTGGTTAAAGTGTGGGAACGACGTAGCATGTGCACAAGTGGTGTAAACAGAGGCTCATCGAAAGGTCAAAGAAAAATCGGGAGGTGTGTAAAAACGTACATGGACGAACCGGCTGGTTGCCAAAAGGAAGGATGTCAAAAGACCTGGAGGGGACTTTCATCAATGAATATCCGGACACGGTGGAGAGTAGAGCCAATGTCATATCATCAGTCAGTGGCGTATTCGACGATGTTTCGCTGATGACACTTGGACAAATCCCTGGGCCGGTGGACAGTGATATTGAAAGGAGTGAGCCTGTGAGGTCGGATAAGTTTGTTTTAGTTGTCCTTTTTTTAGGTAATTCCAGTACAATAAGGAGAGGACGATGTTCATTTTGAAGGTGGACATGGAGAGAAATACTTTACAAGGAATGTGATGTGCTGTCGAAGCAGCAGAAATAATGGGTGAACTGTTAGCCGGGGAGTTCAAGAAGAGTTCACTTAGGAGGCTGCCGGCTGGAAAGAGAAGTTTGAACGGATGAAAAGACTGAATACCGGTACGCAAGCCCTATGGCAATGGTTTTTACAAAGGCCCAGACTTCCAGAGTCATGAAGTTTGTATCGGTTATCACGGCTGACCTCAGACTGGTAAACAGAGATCTTGCAACCACTTGCTCCTGAACGATAAGATTTCGCGGGGTTTTACGAGTCTTTCAACAACCTCAGTTGGAGAGCAAAATCCCGCATTCTTCTATTGTTACCGGCTTCTCCCTAACGAAACTTCAGTTCCAGATAATTGGCAAGGCTGCGCAGAAGCGCGTGGCTTTAAAGCTTCCACGGTTTCGCGATAGATTGCCCGGGACGAAACAGTTTTTGCTTCGCAAGCTAAGCTGAACACCAAAAAACTAAACTATTTCCGGTTTTCCAGTGATTCACAAGCTCACCGGCTATGCAAGACACAAGATTCGTCAAGACTTGTGTTAAAAATATTTTGTTATGCCCCAGGTTTCTATCTTTTGACCATCCGGCAGTGCCACAAGCAAGATACTGTCAGGATTCGTATTCTGAAACCCCCAAATTCCCACCTCGCAATCACTCGAGATCAGCCTCTCAGTCATCGGCGACATTTGTATAACAAGATTATCGCAAGGTCCGCGGACACTTCAGCTTCAGCATATTATCCTTACATTACTTCACGACCCCAGGAAGATTCGATATCAAATGAGGTTGTTTCTTTTTATATCTACTCCATCTTCTAGAAGCAGTATTGTGCTTAATTTGGTGAACACTATTGTAGTGACACTTAACTGCGCTCATACAATCAGCACATATTGTTGTCCATCCAAACTTCCGCTGCCAGGCGCATCGGCCTTCTGACTGTATCCCGGGCCAGCCTTTGAAATACACGCTAACCACGCTTTCCCTGCCGATTGAGTTCTCCTTCTCATGGGTGGTGCGAAGCTTAATCCTGTTGATATGAGTGGCGTAATTTGGAGTGCCACTATAGCGGACAGGTGGTCAAAGCACAACAAAAAGGATTAGAGAAATAGTGGAGTAGAGAAATGGCTTAGTAGTTCCGTAAACTACTAACTATACTTGGCTTTTCCTGCTTTTCATACGGGTTCCACTAAACGAGTGATCGTCGTCTTTTGTGTACTTCATGCCTTGTTTTTCATTTTGAACTCGAAAACTATCTGTGGTTGCACCCCAAAACACTTCCTGCAGCAATCCTCTGACCTCTTTCAACTCTTTCCAACCCCCTAGTTATCTATATATTGCGTCGTTGCATCCAGATTTCACTTTGCTAAATACTCCAGCATACCGACGTAGTGCACATCACGATAGTTATGTTTAGTTCTGATGAGGATTCCGTTGGGATGTTTATTCATCATCTTTGGAATGTTGGACCCTTATATTTGAAGCGTGAATTATTGAATCCTTCAAAAATTTTGAAATTCAAAAAAGGAAGGCAATGAAAAACAGTAATGTTTGCTTCAAATAAAGTTTCTCGTCATTTCGTCGAAACTTTGCTCACCTACGGTTCGTTGTTCTGTCGGGATGGCCCATTGTTTCCGTTCTCAAGTGCTTACTTCCAAATTCTTTCATACTGGATGTCATACATTATGCATCTAACAAAGCAAACTTCGTGTACAAGCATAATAAGGTCTGATAACCGTAATCATAGGCTCATTTAGGTTCACTGATATCAGTTATGAATATGCCCCTGTCAGCCCCGCAGCAACTGTGTGGTTCATCGCACGTTTGAGAAGACACAGCTGTGTTTCCTTGTTCATGTTGGCTTAATAATAAGCGCGAGTAAGTTTTACATCCATTTTTTTGGGACCCTGCAAATAACGATGAGGTTTAGGGAGATTACGGTTGTAACCCGATCCGGTCTGTCTAAAATAGACATTATGTGGACTCCTTTAACAACCGCGAATAATTACTCCAGTGTACCACTTAGTGATACTATATTTATAATGCTGATGCCCCCAACCTCACTTCTCCAGAAAAAGCCGGGCATGAATGGTGCAGGTACCACCTATGTTTAACTCTACAACACTTGAACTGTGTCACTAGCTTGCGGGCCTACGGGAACATTGTAATCTATGCACAGTATAGAGTAGTCCTCGTGATGTTAAAAGGTGTCCACAACTTTCCAAGACACACAGAGCAATGATGATCCTGTTGAGTCCTCCACCTTCGCATTTGATGCCAATGACTTCGACGGACTCGATCGACGAGAATCACGAACCATTGTCAAAATCTGCTTGAGGGGTCAGTCCGAGGGTTATTGAACGTAAATTGATACATATGAATAATTTCGTCAACTTCTTTGGGATTCTGAGGACGTTGGTGAGACTAGCGACCAGCCTAAGGAACAGCGTCACTAATTCGTTAGGTATTGGTCTAAGATTTCTCAGCATGCAGCGATGCTGTACGTACTGGTGGAGCTTTTACTAGACCTCTCCCCGGACCCGAGGACGTTGAGCAGGACTCCCAACAGCGCAAAGTCCGGCGTTTGCGGAAAGGGAAATATTTCCACCTCGCACTTGCTAAAGTGCTTCTGCCGTCAATGTCGGCATCGAGACTAACCAAAAACTTCCTGGGCATTCAAACGCTTTGCACTGGCACTATCACCTTTGGTTTGTCTAGCTTGCACTTGTGGCCAATGCTAGTGCAAACAGCAGCGCCACAGGTCAGTGGAATCTTCATTGCGCGGTTCCGCTGCGATAAAAAAGAAAATGAAACCTTGGGTCGACGCCCACAGGAGAGCATCAGCAAACTGGACCATGTGCTGCAGCGAGGAATTCTACAAAATAATATTTACTGACAATGGATCCCATCTTCCGTCATCGCGGTAATCTGGACCAGGCTAAAAAGCATATTGACCCTGTCTGTCTGTAACAAGCGTACTCAGTCAGGCTCGGCACAGTTAGCAAGCAGAACCCCTTTTTCTCCATTGCTAAGCTACGGATGGACGAATGTTTCCGTGCGAAAAGGCAAGAAAACCACTCCATATAGCATAGCAACAGTCCCTTCAGGTTGTTGAAATGGCCGCAGTCCGTACCTTCTGCCATGACTGCGTGCATTTCTCGCGTTTGGTTGTGCTTCGTGAATGATTTACGTTGTAACTGTATGGTCTCGGATAAATCTTCACTCCACTTGTCGAAAAAGGCCTTGTACTGTCAGTGCACACACATCGGCTCGTTTGTGCATATATATATATATATATATATATATATATATATATCTACTGCTTTGCCCCATATTCCTATCATAGTTTACATTCCCCCCTCGGACTTCCACATGCCTAACGATCCACTTTTCTTTATTCCGCCAGCTGATGAGACCAATATAACAGTATTGCCTCCTTTACAGCCCGCCCAGATTCCGGCGGCATCATTTTCATCCCATCGTTCACTAATTTTTCGCCACACCACCCTCTTCCCCTTCTCTGCCACAACCGTGAATTCATGGTCAATATAATCATATACTGACCGTTGAGTATTTCCCAATGTCGTCGAATTCGCACAACGGCCTGTGTATATGACTTAAGCATTTTTTCCCATCCCCACTCTATGACCCAACTCCATCATTAGCGATAGACCGACTTACTTCAGCACACAAGCCTGCCACCTCTTCCACACCTCTCCCATCATCATGACACCTCGGGTGCTAACCAGCGCTTTGAATACGCAGATTGCTTAAGTTGGATTGCCCGAGCGAGCCCAGCCCCACTCACGAACCAAATCCTTCGCGGTCGCCCTCTTTCTTTCAGGAAACGTTTCACTTAGCAAGTCCGGCGGATTGTAACGGAGCACCGCTTGAAAAACAAGAAGCCTCGGCTCACTGAAGGGATCGCACTAACGACTCTGCCTCTGTTGAAGCTCATCAAACCCGGGGAAAGTGAGCCCCCTGAAAAATGAGTGTCAGGGGGGCGCCTTTCCGAGTGCATCTCAAAAGAAACCCACTGTCACACTGCCAACTCCAAAAATCCCGCATCGTTTATTGTTTCTGATCGCCTACTCCCATAGCTAATCAAAAATAACGCTCAATACATGCATTGAAATGGGCTACGCAAAAAAACCAAGTTTGACGGCTGCCCTATGATATTCAGGTCCTCAGACCACCCAACAGCCAGAAAGGTCGTTAGTATTGAACTGACAGCTGCTGTTAGTTCGCCCTAAAACAATATCAAGGCACTGCCCGATAAAACAAGACTTCAAAGAGGAATATTTCGATCACTTGAGAATAACAACGCTTCGCACAGGTCGTGAACGTTTTATTCTACCTTGATCTGGTTTTGGGATTCGTGTTTATTGACTACGCATTTCTGGAACGTGCCTCAAACCCGCTGCTGTCTACTCGCATACTGTTGACCCAGGTTCGACCAACTCTTAACATCCGGTCCCGCTCCCTCGCAAATGTTCTTAAGTAATATCCCCATCGGTGGCTGCTGCCCACAGTGGCTTTGGCTCTCCAAGCAGATGGTCCCAAAGGAGCTCTGCCCCGATATCGACTTGGCACTCCCTGACCTTTTCTCCGAAGTCGATTATCGATAGTTGCCTGACCCCTTAACTCTGCTGTGCTGGTTGAACCAGTCCACGCGGCATCTGATACGCGTGAATAACCGTTCCTCTTACTTCAGTTACCTTCCCAATGGCCATCCACTGCGAACCCTGATCTGCTGGGCATCGGAGCTCCCTGTAGATTATGCTCGAACTCTCCCGTGGACCTACGTAGGACCTTAATTTATTCTGCATTCAGCAAATTACCAAGTTCACCTGAGGGCAGTCGCCCCTAACCGAAATTCTCTAGAACGTCACCTACTTCCCCGTTGAACCTGAGTTGCAATGTCCCCAAATCCATCCGGCACTAAAGAATAAAGATTCCTGAGTAAGGGTCCGAGCGATTCCAGTGCCATCTACCCTCATAATTACCGCTATTTTCTTCCGCCTCCTCTCCACTATTCTGACCGTAAGATGCGGACTAACCACTCACTCATCATGCCAATAAAGATCCATTTTTACCCACCTGACCATAATCCTCTATTTTTTAGTTTCACTGTACCGCAGCCAGCTCCTCCAAGTCTCCTCCAATTTTCAAAGTGTCGTGAAATACCTTAAGAATGCGCCAACAAAGGTTCCAGGTTCTGAACTGTTTTCCACATTGGGGCCTTCCCACCACTTATGATCTTCCAACCGTTTTGGCTTCTACCCTGACCTCCACCACTGATAATTTTCAATCAATCACCCGCACCCTTATCGCTCGTAAAATTTTGAAGGGGTTCCTCAAGACCACTGACAGCTACCGCCTGGTCGACAACCTGCTGAGCTCTGGCCAAGGTGCATTCCTGATTTCTCATTCTTGCCTCTCTTGCCAACTGGACGTTCTCAGACGTCTACCATCCCCAGCTGATAGTGGCAGCCCTGTAATTGTCCTATATATGGACATATCTTTGGCCCTCGACCGCGTGCCCCACAGACATCTGATGGCTAAGACCCAATGTTGTTGGTTCACGGATCCTCTTCTGACACGAATACCACCACAATTGTCCCACAGGTCTCAAACTGTGATGGTCAACGTTCACTTATCCTCAGCCAAACCCATCACTAGTGGAGTTGTCAAGGGTAGCGTCCTGGGCCAACCCCCCTCCTCTATGTATGTCCGCGATATATTCTCCATTATCTGCCATAGAACTCCACTCTTTCATACCGATGACGTAAAACCACCTGTCCACGACTCTGTGTCACATTCTTCATGACCTATCTTCTTAACAGTTGGAGCAATTCATGACCCATGAAGTTTGCTGCTGATAATAGTTTTCTCCTACCCTTAAAGTGTATTCAGCCACCGAGGAAATCACCCCTGATGGACGCCTACTTGTGCATGCCGTCGTCAAAGACCCCGAGAAGTGTTGCTCGTGCTATTTCGACTTCTATGAACAGGCACATCTCCAAATTCTCAGGGCTAGGGGAACACTCAACCTGATCCGTCGATGCTCCCTTCCATCTAACAGCCACTTTTCCAACTTCCCCTCTAATGTTGAACCAGTGAAGGGGTATTTCTTGCCTACCTCCACCCATTGGCCGCGTTTCTCTGTCACGGCCCTTGAGAATGTCCGGCTTAACCGCACCAAAATGCCCCGAGAATAACCATGTCCTCAGCTTGTCGCTAACGCCGAGAACTCTTCCGCGTCAAACGTTCATGGATTCGTCGCTGAAGTGTAAATCCAGTTTTTCTTCTCAGGATAATCTACCACTGAACATACACTTCCAAACATATTTCTTTAACTGCCCCTGCTCCTGTTCCATTCAACGCCACACATTTTCTCCTCGTGTGCTACTATCTAATCTTGACTTTGGGTCCAGACTGCTCGTGTCTGTTTCTTTAGGACTTGCAAAAAGCTACCCCAAAAAACATAACGCCCCTTCCTCGCGCGCTTTCAAGCGTGCACTACTGATCCACTTAACTGCCCCCATTGCTCAGCTATCAGTCACCGAAGTCTTGTCCACTGATCTAGCCCTTTGAGATAGGCATCACACCCCGATCTCTCTTCCTCATATTTCTAAGTACCGTCATATTCGACCATTCACTAACTCTTGTTCTGAACTCTGTTTAGGACTGTACCATTAAACGACCTCAGTTCTCCTCCCTTTTTCGTTGGCCATCATGCGCCTTTTACGACCTCCCAGATAGTGTCAATTCCGCCGACTGTGATACACGGCTCGTGTTCCCTTCTGAAACGGCATGGGCTTTTTTTGCATGGAAGGTTCCTCGCTTTATTTTTGATCCTGACTACGATTTCTTAGACGAAAACCTCCGAAACTGTGTTTCCGTTCTACTTCCTGTTTCCGTTTCACTGATTTGTATCCAAAACCACGCACGGCATACTGTGCCCATAGGTTATGCTTAGGCTTCCACCCTTAATCTCGAGCATGGGCATCAATTATTTATACGCTGGTCGCCCAGTCACTGGCTGAACTGGCTCTTCTCTCCAGAATTACTCAAAATCTGGCCCACCTTTCCAGAATATCATAACCTTGCCTCCTACTCTTTGCCTCCCATGTAAACCAGTCGCCATTTACTTGTGCATACTCTAACAGAGTGGTCACGGTCAGCTCTAGCGCCTTACCTAGAGTATCTGGCGTGGATGACATCCCCAGCGACGTGCGGACGTAATAAGGCCGGTGGATCGCGCATTCTATACCTACCTGGTGTAGTATTTTTCCGTTTTGGTGTCCAGTGCACGGTCATCCTCCTCCACCGGCAAAGGCGGCGGACTGCATGTCTCCACTATCACCATTCCGTAATTCTACCCCTTCTGTTATCTCCATCCAAGGCCATTGATTCACGGCTGTATTTAAACTAACCCTTCTTGTGAGCATTCTTATTGCCTCCCATCGTGATAGTTGTCGTGACATGATGAATCTTCAACTCTATTCACTTAACCTACCCGTGCCAGGAATACCTTCCCTCTTTCCTACCTGCTTCTCTCTTACTCAATCATATCACTGGCCGGTGGCCACTACCTTTTGTTCAGACAACTTATTGATCGCGTTCCTGTTTCCATTGTCGAGCCCCTTGAAGTGTCCATAACTTTTCTTCCAGCTTCTCATGCCAATACCCACTAACCTCATCCGTTTTCATGCCTACTGCGTCACAACTTATAGGTTCCAACTTTTTTATCTTTCAAAGCCAGATTCCTTATCCGCATGCTCCTCCACCAATTACTGTTTTTTCGGCTCTGTCCAACTTTCCGAAGCTTACTTTCAACCTGGGTTCTTTGTGAATCCCCCTGGCTCACTCAACCAGTCAAGCTGCCGGCGGGCGGAGCGCCCACCAGATCCATTTTTTGATACCTGCTGTGTGTATCCCATCTGTGTGTTGTTATGTTTCAGATTCAACTGCCCTAAGGCTTCCTCTTCATCCTTTGGCCGTCATCACATGGTACACCTGCCTTGAAATGAATAATTCTGTATGGTTCTACTTGCCTGACTCCATCAGCAAACTTAATCATCCCTCTTTTTTATACCGTCCACCACAACGTTCATTGTTAGTGCTCCCCGGTTGCCTGTTTCTCCGTTCTTTTTTTAGTAATCCACCAAGCCTTACCCGTAAAGGCGGGAGATGTACCATAATTCCCCCGCGTTATCTCAAACCATCCCATCTATCCTCGTCAGCCTTCGCTAACCACGATTATCTTCATACCTTTTTACATAAATTCCCGTTTCTGTCACAACAGTTTTTCACTACACTCCGTCCTGTTCCTTATTTCAACAGCCGGTACCCTCTTCATGTCACTATTCGATATGATCCAACGGGCGAACGAGCGTGAAGAGGGACCCCAATGGGAAATAAAAATTTAAGGTGAGGGCGAGGACTCGGCCGAACTTCAGCTAGCACCTTGAGCTTAGTTATTTTGCTGATTAGACAGCTTTTGTATGCTGTATAAAAATGACTCTCCGTATTGATAAAAGCCTTGCCAAACACAAAACCGCTTACTGATTATCCTAGAATTAATCAGCTTCGTGGTAGGAACCCTCCTCGAACTGTGATCAAGCCTTGATCACCTAGAATGGCTGGACAATCCGTCCAAAAATGCACTGTTATCTCATGATTGTGCCAAACTTTAAAACGTCCGTGTCAATCCATTGAGGAAAACCATCTTAGAACCATGGGTTCTGTTTCACAGACTTGAGGGACAAAGTAACTCGTCAAAAACGGTTGATAGTATCATGGGCTGCGCCCCGAAGTTTAAAAATTGGGCACTGGTATATGCCTTCTGATACGTCCACAACAATGACCAACTGAAAGGTCGTCTGTATTTTGGCTTTATCTCGATCTGTTTTGGGCCTGCACCCACTACCAAGCCTGGATGAACCCTCGGACGTCCTTAGTGTAAAAACTTAGAGAAACACATCATCTCCGGCAGCCGCATAAAAGCAAACGAGAAAAATTACGGTCGAGCAGTGGGGTCATAAGCAGTTCTTTGTGGCCCCAGCTAACCCGATGTTCGAGAAAGAAGACAAAATTAGACCGTCTTTTAAACTTCCGCATTCCCATTTGCTACTTCTCTCATGCCAACCTCCGGAGGGCACATACTGCAGACTGCTACTCTTCTTTTTGGTTTCAACATCTAAATCTTCTGATCATCATACGGCTTGGCTTCAATGAATTCCGTAAAATGTCAATCTGTTTCTCCACTCATTTACGTCCTTGTTGATTGCTGACTCCTGCAGACATTGTCTGGTCAGCGAGGTTCATTTACACACAGTCCAAATATTGCCCCACATGTTCCTCTGAGGTTTGCTGAGAACATCTTACCACAAGAATGTAAAACCACCTCGCAGGGACATTCTATTCAATAAGGAATGCATCAGATTTAGTGATACCCTCCTCCTCCCCCGGGTGCTTCATTGTGGAGGACAAGTGAAAAACAAAACACTGCAGGTCCTCGAATTTATCGCTTGATTACGGACCAAAAACAAACTCAGTGGTATCAGCAAAATGATACATTTATCGTTTCAAAAGCCTAACTAGGCTTGCGCCCAGGCAGGAGTTTTCTCCGTTCCATCTTGCAATATTCTGTTCTTCATGGACGCGGCATTTTGCTTGGAATCTTTTCTTCTTCCACCAGCTGTGAATAACAATCCTTGGTTGATACTTCTTATTCATCCTGGAAGTTATTTCTCCTGTGTCTGGAAAATACTGCCTCCTATCACATCCACAAATGTACCCCTCAGTCTTCAAGGTACAGGCTGCAGGCAGTATCCTACATGAACCCGGTCGCTTTATTACAATTCCTGCCTACCTCTTTGTCTCGTGAGCAGTTGCATTTTTGGTGAACCTGAGTAGGTATCACCGAGTATTTTGTGCGTCATCCTTGTAAATATCGTATTTTTTGCTCCAACATGAAGCTCGTCTCAACAGTTTCATATATAGCGGATTTTTCAACCCTGCTTGCAGGTATTTCGAAACTGAAGCGTATCTACCATGTAAACCCTTGTCACTTTAATTCATCTTAGCTGTCCTTGTCTTTACTCTCCTGCTGCTGGACTGAGCCTTTCTCTTGATTAAAATAAGCGCCCATTTTGTCCTACTGAGCAATTTTGCACACGGTGGTCAGTCATCCATGCATGATTCTCGAACATGATGTAGAAATATGTTATTACTGGTATTATCACTTTTGGGAGAGCTGAAGCCTTAGAAACAGAACAGGGAGGTCAAGTGCCAAGCAAAAATTTCAAAGTTGTTACTCGCTTGGAATCTTTCAACAGCAAATATCGACCAAACGAAAGTTAGAAAAAAGAAAGGAGGAACTGAAGAGCCTCCAGTGTAAGAACTCAGGGCGGACGAAAAAGCGTTGTACATTGGGCTATGACTTCTGAGAAAACACGGCAGTAGGGACAAATAGAGGTCACAAGGCCGGTCACCGTTGCGCCTTTGACCGTGGTGGTAGGGGCTGCGGCGGTGCAGCTTTTTGAGGCGTCTGTTGGAGAAGAAAGTGTACCAGGCTACAGGAGAAATGAAACCACTGAAGAAAAACAAGAATCCACCGTCGCAAAGGACCAAAACATCAAGGGCAGTTGGACTTCAACATTGAAAAAATGTTGGAGCTAGCGGTTGACAAACGGGTCCAGAGACACAAGGCCCATAATAGCCTTATTTGAATTTCGGTGCAGGATTTGTGTAACGACGGTGGTGTCTTACGAACTTATAACCGTTTCTTGGTAGGGTAGCTAAGCAGGTGGATAGAGAACACTTAGATATTGTCTCTTAAATGAACTTCGGTCGGTCCCTTGATTCCGTGGACAACAGGTTCTCGGGAGACTATTGGAAGTGCATAGAAGTAGTTTGAAAGGCAGAACTGTTTAAGTAGGCTTTTAACCGGGCGAACTTTTGCTGGTATTTTGCATAGTCTAGTCTCAGCCGTAAAAACGGCTAGCTAACTGCCTTCAGGTCCCGTGCCTGGCCCGCGGAATTACCAAGTGACCTAGCGCCTGAGACCAGCAAACCTACTTCTGAGTCCGCCGTTGGCTTCGAGGCAACTGAAAGAAATGCATAAGAAGATGCGGAAACTGCCTAAAAGCGACCGAGCAAGTGCGACCTTCGAAATAACCGTGACAAACGCCAATTTGTAACCACAGCACAGTGATCAGTAAAATCTTCAGTTCGAGGGTATGAGTATGTTGCTAGACGAACATTTCGGGCCGCCAAAACAGTACACCACGGCAAGAAGCTTGGCTAGAAAAGAACCCCTTCGAGTTAGATCTACCATGTTATCTAAGGGGCCTGGGAATTTAGTTCCCGTCTACAAATCCATGGTCAGGCTACATTTGGAATAATTCGTGCAACCCTGCTATTGGACTATCAGAATAAAACAAAGTACCCGTAAAATGTGCCGAGGGGGCCCACTAAGATGATGAGTGATTAAAAGGGTTATCTTCATGCAAAGCATCTTCAAACCCTGTATCTGCCTTTATTGGGGCACCAGGGTATGTGCAGGCACTCATTAAAAGCCTTGGGAAAATAATAGATTTTGGAGTATAAAAAAGAACAGCTTTTTTCCCGGACACCAGAGGGCGCCAAAAGAGAGCATAGCTTTGAAGTGCGGAGGAGGCACCGAAGGCTCTATTTCAGGGTTAATGGTTTCTCAAATAGCGCGATACCCTTCTGAGGCATGCTTCTGGAGTAAATCGTAAAACTTACCACAGTGGACGCATTTACAAAAGCAACAATATGGTACGGCAGGGACTTCCTGAAGTCTTCAATGGAATTTCAGAGTGGAACACGTGGAAACACCGCAGGAATGTGAGGTGGCAACAATACAAACGGTACCGTTAAGTGAAGGGTGTGATTTTTGGCTTTCACACCAAATCTCTCTTGAGTCTGATTTCAAAAAATGGTACGTACTGTGACCTGAAATAGCACTGAAAAGAGTCCGCTGTCAGTAACCAGAAAACTAATTTGCTTCACTGCGGTCACCTTTGGTTCACCCATAATCTGAACAAGTATCTGAGAGAAGCACACTCCGAAGTACGTTAGACAGACCCTGGACCAGAGAAAATACACTCACGTTTCCCCAAAATTACTCTGCTAAAACTGATACTGCTCAAAAGTTCTGCCTTTCAAGAAAAAAAGTTAGTGCATTGTTGTGAGCCAGGAAAAGGCATCGACAGCACTAATGTACGGACACTCGACCAAACCTAACTAAACAAAGTCCCGTGCTACCTGAGCTGAAGACAGAAGAGCCAAATTACCGGACCCGCAAATTTCAGCTGATGGATTACCCAGTTTGGATTCAGGCTAAGAACATGCTTCAATTTAACGGCTAGATTACCAACTCAGGACTAACCTTATGTACAGGGATGTTGGACAATAACACACACCCATGAGACGGATTTGTGATATGCTGCAGGTCGCAAGTGTCTCCGCTCCGGTCCAATAAAATTGGTGAATTGTGTGGCAGTGCGTTAGTCTGTGCCTTCAGAATTGGGCACTAATGGGGCACCGGTTTTCTGATCGGCAGACCGGCAGATCGTCGATATGTTGCTAGCAGGGTCCACGATGGAAGCTCACAACACTATGTTGTTACGGACAGACACAGAAAATTATAGGATGATTTGTCAGCAGATAGAAACATTGGTAAGCTTTCGACGGCAAAGGCGGAATTTCCGCAGAGGGAGCAGAAAGCAGCAACAGCTTCCCGAGGGAGAACTCTATGAGCGATAAATAAGCCAGCAGAGTCGTCGAAAACGGTGGTTATTGGTGATATTTTGGGTGAAGGATAACTGGAGACGCTGTGAGCAGTCGGAGAACTACGCGACCTCTGCAGATTTAGGGGCGTTGTTCACCGCAGTAGTGGTGGATTAGGGTGCATTATAGGTCTCGGAAACCAGGGGTATTCATGCACGTTAGTGATGAACTCTGTTGCAAAATCTTGCTACTGCCTCCAGCGTTGCGCCCTTAACCGAGCAGAGCTAAACGAGGGCATATATTTATTCGGTAAAGCAAACGGAGTGATGCTACACACTAACAAATGTAGTCTGAGAAACAAGAAGATGGAACTCTTCGAAGCCGCTGGAAACCATAGGGCGTCGATAATTGCCGCCACCTAAAAGTAGCCTCCTTAAAAGGCACACCGGCCGGGATTGGGACACAACCATTCCGCAATCCGTGTACAAGACAGAATACGCAGTTTTATTGGAGGGGGATAACTATCCACATCAGGTCATGCGCAAACCCTCCCGAATCTAAGGCCGAGACCTTTACTCGAATTGTCGCGCTGTGCGCAGTTTCGGTCATCCTTCCAGGGAGAAAGATTACAGTCGTCTGTCCTTGGGGCACCGGGCACAAACCGCTACGAGGATGTTCATCTACCGCGGACTCTCATCGAACTAGATAAAGGAGCACCTGGAATTGTCCCAGCGGGTGATTCCAAACTGCCGCATGCTGACAAGCTGATTGAAGTTTGCGTTCTGTGACCACTGCTTAGGGTAGTTGCACGTAAATGCCCTCCATCAACATGTTCTGCAGGGCACCAGGTACAGGTCTGAATGCGAGCTACTCTACCTTGATCTTGCGAAAACAAAACTCCCAAACAACGTTTTGGAAACAGCATTGTGCACCGTTGAGCGAGAGTGAGTACACGTGAGTCGAAACCGCTCTGTTCCTGTGACCACCCAGGATGATCTCAAGACTGGTCAGAAATCTTGGTATTGTGGACGTGGATGTGATCCGAAATATTTCGGCGGAGTTGATAGAGGGTACATCAGAGGGGGCTGCTGTTAGGGGCCTATGAAAATTATTAAAGGATCCTCAGTGATTTTCATAACAGGTGTGGGTTTCTGAAGCGAAGGAATGGGGGGGGCAAACTAGTGAAGTGGGAGACTAAATTAATCAAGCCCATCAAGCGCAAAAAACATAGCTGTAATGTCTTCAGAGCTCTCAGCAGTCGGCCAAAGTAAAGGTGTTATGCCAAGCCTAGAAATGCGATAGTGGGCCATTTGCGAACTGCTAAGTGAGAGTTTGAGCTCGGATTGACCGAATGCCTTCAATAGCAGACGATAAAGTTCCACGGTACTTACAGTCAGGATGCCTGTGAAAGGATGGAATAGGTCTATTCTCCATGCAGCGTATTACGCTCCAGGTGCATACATTTCGAAGATGTGAGGAGACAGCCCATAATAAATTAAGCCATCACTAATTTTGACCAGGTTTATAGGGCCCGGAAATTTATTGATAACGGGATCCTGAATGTCAGCCGCTTTGCCCCATGCCATTGTCGGCGCTCTCATGCACATGGCCCCTTGTAACCTTGAAGCGAACTCCAATGCCTCCTTCGCTGAAGAAGCCCGGCGTGATGAATGTATTGCGATACTGGAGACGGCCACTGTGATTACAGGCGGATTGAAGTTGTGTTTCGCTTGAGACAATGGCTGTGCGAAGCAAGTTTGGGGTGGGTCTGGCAATCGGCGGTTAGAGCACTCAGGGAACTTTCGAATTCCAGCCAACTGAATGCTTGTGCGACGCCTAGTGGCCCATTCCGACACAGTCTTGAACTAATTCTTTTCTCGATGGCCAGGCTTCAGTTAAATTTTCGGTTACCCAGGCTATCAAACACTCAGCATTTCTCAAAACAGCCCACCAATAAAATTACGCAACAAACTGACAAACGTTGCTGAAACAAAGGAAAGTGCCCCGAGGGTAAACCAAGCCTTTTGCCCGTAGGTGTTGGTCGCTTCTTTCTCAGGACGTAGCATATCAGATTGGTTTACTGTCAGCTTGGTTTCTACACAGAGCTAAAGTTGATTCGGAGCTTTACGAACAAAGGAAAAGGCAGGCTTTGGGACAGTTGGGGTCCGATAGACTACTTGAGCATTTTGAGTTGGGGAAATAGAAGAAAATGGCGAAGCCAGGCATGGCTTACGCCGAGGAAGAAGACGTACTCACTAAGGATGGTACTACTACCAATTTATTTTTGGGCAACCCCAATATATGCTTGGCACATGATTTATTGATACGAATCGGAAAATAATCATATGACTGGTAACAACATGGTCAAACGAACGCACGCCGTGAAGTATTTTAGAAAGTTCACGTGAACACCATGATGGATACAGATGCGACTCACGGCAGCCCTGACGGTCTCGGTCAGACCATGCATGGTATCTGGGTAGAATGCAAATAATCTTCCAAAGAGGGTCCAAAGTCCCGCCATCTCTAGGGTGGTTCCTAGAGTGTGCCTTCCGGAGGCTTCTCGATCATTTGAATTATCAGGGCACTGTTCAAGTATTATGCTGCTAGCACATTCGTGGGTAGGGTGAGTGGATAGAAATCGGCTGTCCTCATTAGTGCTGGCATCATTTGTTTAGTTGCATAACACTGCTTAGCTTATGTTTTCGGTGTCTCTTGGTACCCTATAATATTAAAGGTATGTAAATTGGTGTACTTTAGGCGAACATATAAACTTGTACTGCAAACGATTATTGATATCACATGAGATTCCTAAGTCGAAATATTGACAGTTAACAATTTATCGTGGAATCCCTTTCACATCTGTTTCATCACGGGAGATCTCCGTGCGCAGGAGCACATTTTCACTGAGGAGTCCTCCCACAGAGTTCTCAGTAGTCTTTTCTAGAACGTGAGAATAGGCCCTCTGGATTCCCTTCAAAAGATTCTTCACGTCAGTGCATGTGCGGTGCACTTTGAGTCAGAGCATTTGAGAACATCATTCAGTTTCTTTTTTGGTAATTCATTGGTTTGGGCTTTGCCATGTGTCTACTTCCACCCAGTGGCGCCATGAAAAGTCAGCTAAACAGACCGGGTAATTATGGATTCGCCGTCTCCTAAAGTGCCATCAAGTAAGTGACAGACAGTAGATCCACGAGGGTAAGAACCATCATTTCTACTTGGATCGATGCCCCTTCGGCTTATATTCATGACCCGCATAAACAGCTTTGTGGAAGTTATACAAAAGCAAGATAACCCGCTTGCAAACAACCCGAAGCCGATATGCAAGAGAAGCACCTCATTAGTTCAAGAGGATGTAAATAGTTTTCGCGCCTGAAACACCCTGTGACACTTGCCACTAAATGAAAAGAAGGGTATTTATCGGACCCAAGACCCTGGTGGAAAGGCATATTATCTAGACCTGAATAACCCACATTTGATGACGCGAGAAACTAATATAACGGAACTAGCAGTTAGGATAACCAACTGGTTCAAACAGTCTGACCAGTGCTTGGCCGCACTGGCCAAGGCCGAACAATTAATAAGAATGATATTGATAGTTTATTTTGGAGACGCTTAAAGCACGCCTTAGCCGGGTTCAAAATTTTACAAGCGACAGAACCGACAGAAAAAGTTCAAGAAAAATTTAGATAAAAGTAACAAAAAGAGGGGTGAGGAGAAATGGAGGGGGGATGAGAGGGAGACAAATGTGCACACACTGAAGAGTGATGTAGGGAGTTTAAGTAAACACGTAGATGGATTCGAATATAGGCCCGGTGAATTTGAAGGTCAAGGTCACACGGAGCAGCTGGCTGAGACAAGTGGGGGAGAACGAAACCTGGGGGTTTTACATGTGGAGGACTGAAAATCGACATGAGGAACTGTCGTTACAAGAAAGGATGGAGAAAAAAGGAAGAAAGAAGAGAAGAAAGGAAGAACAAAAGGTTGAGTTTTTTGGTTGGAAACTAGGGAACTATACGTGATTGCAACAAACGGACAGCGTCAATTTGAAAACAGGAAGCCGGCAATGCAAGACGTAAAGAGTGAGTCAGATGGCATCAGTGCCGCGGACGGATTGAGGCACGGTAAGTGTGGGCCTAGCTATAGACAAAATGAACGCGTATTATGAGGGGCGGTGGCACGGTGGCAAAAGAACTGGCCGGCGAAGAACTGGAGGAGGCAGAGAAATATGTGCATACAAAATATATGTGTATGTATAAATGTCGGAGCAGGAGCGAGTAGCAGTGAAGGGACGGGACACGGAGGTAGCAGTGGTTGGACGAGACAGAACGAGTTGAGTCAAATAGTGCAAAAATAATTCGGATAAACTCTGATGAAGTCTTTTATGACAGTTGAACATAGGGGATCAACAGCAAAAGAGAAACAGCTTTGGGAGCACAGAAGTAATGACTGTGAGCAGATGTTCATAAGCGAGGGAATATGAAGGAAAGGGTCAAAGAATACAGGTAAGAATGAATCTAGCAGTGTGAATATTGTGGGTGTGACATGTGGTGACGATCAAAAATGGATGAAGCATTATTAAATGGACGTACATCATGCAGCAGGAAGATGGCCGTGAGAAGGGCTGGAGAATGCAGAGCAAATGGAAGAACAGGGCGGTTGAGAAGGTGTAAAATATCACTGGGGAAGAGCAACTTAGAGGTTAGAAGATTTGTGGTGCAAAAATTCAGCAGTCATTACGGCGAATAACATGGAACACAAATATGGAAGTGGAGGATGTATCGTACTATTCTGTCTATATGGTACACTAAATGAATGTCAACAATATCTAAGACGACACTAGCAAACTAGGATGGGTGGAGGAGCGTGCGGTGATAAAAGAGCCAAAAATGTATGTACATTAGGAATTAAAATGAAACAAATGGTGTGACACAAACTCACAGTTGCTCAGTGTTCTTGTGACCAGGAATTGAGCGCCGAGGAGCCAATATCCACCAATATCTTCAGTTCAATTCGGTCTGACAGCCATCTTTTGAACCGAACAGGGTGGTATTGAGCGAAGTGCCAAGAGACGCCGTGGAAGCTTCTAAAATGTTTTGTTTCTCACAGTTAGTTCCGACCGATATAATTTCAGGACACTCCAAACCAGAAGATGGGAAAGTACCAGAATGAGAGATTTATTTACAGCCATTTCTGTATTGCGCGGTGATGGCAACCAAAAGATGTGTGTTTTACATTAAAACGTCGGTACAACAAAAGAGTGTCGCACCAAGGGACGTTAAAAATCATGGAAAAAGTCGGAAGTGTACAGGTGCCTGCACAACTCCCCCGCCAGAGCGTTTGGCGTACAAAATAAAGGCTCGATAGAAAAATAGAAAAAGGAAACGGTTAGCGAAAGAAAACGTCAACTAACGAAGTCTCGAAATCTGACAGGATGTCGAACGTTTCTGCTGGAACGGCGGGTTACCAGGGGAGGTTGTTGCTGTGGTGGTGCTGACGCGTGTGGTGTAGTGTCTGGTGTGATGGTAGAGTGTGGATGATCGGCAGGACTTGTTGGTGGTGTGTCTGTGGATGGTGATGGTGTCGGTGTTGCTGGTGGTGGAGGTGTATCAAAATACGCGGTTTTTAATTTGTCAATGGAAACTGTGTCTGGCTTATCGGCTTTCTGAACCACGAAATATTTGTCTGTGCGACTAAGTACCCTAAACTGACCGTCACACGGTGGTGTGAGTGGTTTCCGAACAGCATCGTCACGAATAAAAACGAAAGGTGGCGTATATAGATAATTTTGTACAAAAACGTGTGTGGATAACGTGAGAGCGGGTATTGGACGAAGATGTGACATATGGTCTTTGAGTTGTTGGACAAACTGGGGTGGGCTAGGACTGGCAGCAGCTCTGGGTTGAACATACTCACCTGGAAGGCATATGGTGGTACCGAACACGAGTTCAGCCGACGTGCTGCGGAGGTCGTCTTTGACGGATGACCGCAGACCCAAGAGAACTAGTGGCAGGTTGTCGCTCCAGTTATTGGGGTTTGGCTGTGATATCATTGCTGCTTTGAGTTGACGGTGTGGGCGCTCTACTATGCCATTGGACGGAGGATGGTATGCAGTTGTTGTGATGTGTGTACAGCCAAGCAGTTTAGTGAACTCACGAAACAAACTCGATTGGAATTGGCTGCCACGGTCGGTGGTGACGGTAGACGGTACACCAAATGTAGCAATCCACTGTTGAAGTAGTACTTTCGAAATATTTTCTGCTGAGGTGTCGGAAATGTGTGCTGCCACCGGCCTGCGTGTGAAACGATCAACAGCGGTTATTAAGTGAGTATGTCCATTTGATGGTGGTAGTGGACCAACAAGATCGACGTGAATATGTGGGAAACGTACGTCGGGAACGGTGAATGTGCTGGGAGGAGAAAAAAATTGGCGGTGGACTTTGTTTCTCTGACACTGTAAACACCGTTTAGTCCATAATGCATGTCAGAATTCATACTGGGCCAAACAAATCTGGCAGAAATGAGTTTGTGAGATGCACGGATACCAGGATGGGAACGAGAATGGATATGATCGAAAAAGATCTTCTTCTAGGAAATAGGAAGAGGATGACCTGTAGACCAGTCACACGGGACTGTGCCATCGGCTGAAGGTAAGGGAGAATTTTTTAGCTGGAGTGTGGAGGATGTGCGCAGTTCGAGCAAGGTGGGATCATCACGCTGGAGGTCTGCCAGTTCCGTAAGATCGAGTTTAGTCTGCACCGTGTTGATTTCAGGTCCGGACAAAGCTGATCAAGTAGTGGCAGATCACGTGTTTTGAAACTGTAGGTGAGAATAATGACCTTGCGGTGACATTACACTGTGTGGATTGCGGAAAAGCGGCTCGGCCTGAAAGGCACAATGAAGATGCTTGTAGCGAGCAATGCACGAATTAGACGAGAGTGTTGACCAGAGGAAACCAGGTAAAAAAAGATGAATCGGATTGTTCTGCTGCAGATAACACAGGATGGAGACCGATAAGAAGAAAAGAATTCGGACGGGAAAGCCTGTGATAGAATAAAAATTTACGAAAAATAGTTGTGCTTTGGTGTTGAGAGAATGGAAGTGGAGAGTTGCGTGCTTACAGGCCATTGCGTCATGGGATTGAGCCACAAGTTGCTAATCGATTCACTGCCTGAGAGCATGATCCATAGACGAAATACGGATTCAGACATGGAAATATAGAGGTGATAAATAGGTAATACATTTGGTCGTAAAAAATGCAGTTTGGAACGGCGAGGTCTTATATAGAGATTGTTCATGGTTACGAATGTGTCTGTTTGGTTATGTTTTGGGGTATAAGATAGACAAAAAAGGATATCGCTAAACGGTAGTTGGTGAGGTATGCAATCAACGAGCTCAATGAGCATATGGGGGTAACAAGTGAATACGGCTTAGGAGCCGACAGCGGATCCCTGAGATAAATTGATGCCATGGAATGTGAGCTAAAAAAAGAAACTCGTAAGTATGGGCTGGAAGTTCCACTGAAAGTGTTTAGATTTCGTCTAAAGTAGTCATTCAGCAGAAGAAAATACTAAGTTCTGCATGAAATTATGGAAGGAACTCAGCTGGGGGGATATGGTGGGGGCAGAATTGGTGACGTTATAACTGTGTAATGAGTTCAGTTAGTAAGCCACGGTGAGATAAATGGGATAGGATTTCCCAGTTCAAAATCACTGAGGTGGTGAGGGAAGTATATGTAGTGGTATCGGGTTAGGAAAAAAGGCAACGCAAGCAAAAGGATATCGAGGATTTGTAATAATACTAATAATAATATTGGTTTAGTTCGGAGACTCCGGAGGCATGCCAGGGGCATGATCAACTGTTTACAAGTGATGGAAGAAACAGACAAAACCCTTGAAAATGTAGAAATTTACACGACCGAAGTTGGAAAAATGAGGTTTAGAAGGGGGGAAACGTGGGATGCCTATTCTGTTGCTATGGAGTGCCTTTCCAATATCCGTGAACACTCGCGATAATAAAAGCTCCTGCTCCACTGCGGAACCAAAGACAATGGCCCGGACACACCTGAAGTTATCCATCTTTGCACAGCCCCAAACCCCCACGTGAGATGTTAAAGCATTGAGAAACGTTCGTGGTCGTTCCGCTAGAAAATTAAATGGATCTAGGGACAACCAGTGTACAGTAAGGTTCATGGGGCTCAGTCTGTTCCCCACACAAATTAGAAGAATTGACCATGAAATCGTAGAGGTCTTCAAAAAGATTAGGCGTCATCCAACCCAACAAAGCTGACTGTAGTGACACCAATGTAATCTCGGCTTAGGAAACATGAGTATTAGGTGATAAAACCGATAGCACTAAGAGCTATCAGAGTGCCAGTTTTGCCTTTCGAGTCGTCAGTGTAAGTAACGGTATACCCAATAAGTGGTGGCTGCGGACTCGGTGGCACGGATTAAAGCCCGACTTGATCATTGTGGTTTGGACGTATTCCCTGAGAGAGAATAATTCAACTTAAGATGGAAAACATCGTATGCTGTCCTCTTTCCATCTTGTCATTTACCGTTGTTCTTTCACAAGTCACTTCAACATCCACTCTATATTCCACTCCCTTTCAAGGCCCTTCGTATTTCCTTTTTACACCCGAACGTTTCTCAAGGGCCCTAATTCAAACACTGCCGAGTGAATGGTTTTTTCCTATGGAATGTGTTGAAATGGCTAGGCCCCACATGGGTTCAAGGCTGGGCCCGATTGTCTCGGTTTACGGTGAAATATTTGATCATTTGGCATAATAAATGGGGCAAAACGAGCGTGAACGGCAAACGAAAGAAACAGATGGGTGATCGTAGCTAAATGTACAAAAAGAAACAGCGTTTCGCTGTGGGCTGTGTCTTACCAGAAATGAGGGAGTAACGGCGGCTGACGCGTCGCAGCGCGCTGCATACGGAAAAAGTTCACTGAAATCAGTTGGTTCGTTTGCACTGACTATTTCTTCCCTTTCTTTACTGTTTGTTCAAAACTTCAATTTCTTATCTGTTCACTAAACGTTCGGACATTTGCTTTCGGTCTTTCCGCTGCACTTAATTCTTTTCCATTCCTACGATCAGTCTTGAAAAGTGCACAGCCGAGTACGATATGCGATGTTCCAACTTGTTATTGTTCCAACTTATACAACGCATTGTTACCAACATACGTTCCGCCGCTGAGCAGATATGACTCAATAAATCTCGCTAACTTTGGCTTTGGAAGTGACGAAAATCGGTTGCTCTTTGCGCAGGAGGGCTAACTTTCCGAGTAATCGTACCTTGTTCTGCTACCGCATCGAAGAGCCTTTTCAATTTCTTGTGCTCAGGACTTTCAACGGTGCTTTCGAGTTTTTCCAGAATATTTTACGAATGGAGTTCGTCCGAATATGGTGCCAAATGCGCCGTGTATCTACGCTATCCGAATCTTTGGAAAATTACTCACTGAAGTCTGAGAAAGTTGTAGCTGGTCAATTTATCAACTTGTGCTTTTGCCGCCTCTCTAAATGATATCCTAGCTAAGCGGGTTACTGATTTGTTATGGATTCAGTGGGTTTTATCAATATCATCGGTAGGCAACTAAAAGAGAAAGCCTGTCACAGGTTTGTGATTTCTTATTCACAATGCCGCTAAAGCGCTTCGTGTGACGGCAGCGGGTGAAGATTTTGTGGTTGCTGGAGCTATATATTATTGGAGTGGGCAATAATATGGCGTAATCCGACATCCCTAGAGGACGTCTACTTGTGGAATGAACCAGATCGGGATCGTTTGCTACGCACAAATCTGGGCGGGCATCAAACTCATTGGGGAGGTTCAAAACGATTTCGGAAGCAGTAGCGTCAATGATTCTAGCTTTGAACGGTTGAAGTCACAAAAAACAAAGCACAGGAAACTGTTGACGTGGCTGAAATGAATCTAAGATACTATCTGAGAAGTATCCACTAAACTGTCAACGGGGTGTACGGAAATAATATTAGTGCGGGTAATAACCACGGGGCGTTACCTACTAAAATACCCGGGTTCATACAAGGTAATGAGTGTAATAACTCAAAAATTTGGGTCCACAAGTACCACCTGCACAGACCTAATCCGATTATTTTCACGGTAATCAATAACCCTTCCTTTGTGTTGCTTACTAGGCGAGGATGGACTATCCTGAAAGCAGCCACAAATTTTGAGATGGAAAATTTCGTCATCAACTTTGCTCCGGGTTAGGTATGCTCCGGGTAAGGTATTCCCCGGGATGCGCATATTCCAGATGGCGGAAAGGGTCCCCCAATTCGTCGAAGTTCTTCATGAGTGGGCGCAAATTCAAATAAAAATTATATTTATATTTTCAGGTCTGATATTTTTCGCCGCCGAAGTGCCGCCTTCCACTCAGCAAGATACTTTCCGTGAATCCACCTCATTCCTTTCGTAACTGGTTTTTTGATTAACCTTCTAGATGAAGAGGTGAATTTAAAGGGTGTTGTGAATAAACCAAAGTTTTCCGGCATTTCTGAAAGAAACAGTGACCTTTATGGAAACCAAATTTGAAGAACACAAAATATGTTTCTGCGGTATAAGTTACTTTTTCAAAAATTCCAATACAGGAAGACTGAATAAAAGTACGGCCAATTTCAAAGGCCTTGCCGGTATATATGCAATCAAGTTTGGGCCCGGCAAAAATAAGCTCTAAGTTTCCTGTCGAAGACCAGCCGAGTAAAGTGGAGCATATGGAAGCAGACAACATATATGTTAATCACTAAGAAACCTAGTGCGACAACTGTAAAAGAACAGCAGGACTGACAGAAATGTTGCACATTCCTTTAAAAATTATTTTTCCAAAAACGGAGTAAAGAACCAGCAACAAGTTACAAAGTATCCAAATAGTTGGGACTGAAAATGAGATGATAACTGAAAACGTAGTATCCTGTGCGGGTTAAAATGGGGCACTTGTGAAAAGATCTCGTAGAGTGTGGTAAATAAATGTTGACAAAATCTGTTATTCACCAAATAAAACAAGTCTGTAGAGAGATTTCCACACTGATAGTGGAGAATGTTTCCGAAGTATTACAAGTAAACGCCGATCAAATTGTTTTATTTATAAGAAGTTTGGCTGGTTGTATAAGCGTGCAAATGAGAACCAAATTATAGAGAAAAGTAGGGTTTGTAGGTACGACAATGAAGCAGGCGAGCGGGTTGTGACACAGATGGGGCTAAAAGACAGGCAATTGTCCGTAGGTCGATGGTCTTACTTCAGGGCGGTCATGTAATCGAGAGAAAGCAAGAAGTTTTGTGATGAAGGCAAGTAAAGCGTGCGGCTGTGGACAAGACATGGCGCTGTGCAAGATTAGGATTTTAAGCTTAGTTCACTAAGCACAGGACAGGTATTGGCCGCGGCAAATCGAGAATCCGGAAGTCTTCCGATGGTATGCACAAAAATTGTTCACCCATCACCGTACAGCGTACTTTGTCGAATCCCCTCTTAAACCTCTAAGATACGTGAAGCATCAACGCTCATCAACTGCAAGAGACAGGCAGCAGCCCTGTGGGCGAACTATTGGATTGATAAGAGAAGCAGATGTTCGCTAATTCATTTGCGTATTTCTGTAACACCGACAAAACTATTTCGAACTGAGGTACCGTTTGATGGTCGCAGTAACGTAGTAAATATCAACAAAAAATTAGCCAGCAATCAAAGAGTTTCATCATAGGGGTTTTGTGCATCCACGCATGAAGCAGGTTATTTGTCTGGCGTGTAATCACGGGATGCTTTTCATTCTACGCAAGCACCCCGGGCAAACTCTGCATAAAATCTACCTGTGCACACCATTAGTCGGGAGTACATAAAGGGGGGTCCCACAAGAACCGTCTCACACATTTTGCCTTGAAATACGTAATCATCTTTAGACCATCAATTTGGGATCCATTGGTGTGTCAGAGTGCCATGTGTTGTTGGAGTATGGTGAAGTGCAAAACTCGATGTCCTTCAAATAATGCCAAGGAGAAACAAACCCTTCATCCCGTGAACCATAACTTCTTATTTGACCTGGTTTGCGAGAAGGACAACCATGATTTCTTCTTTTTATAAATGTTTCGTTGCAGCTTCTTAGTTGGCTCATGCGGCCTGGTCTTCTGTTCTTTTTATCATCGTCTTTCATCTATCTGATTGTTTTTCTCCTTTTTTACCACTATCGAATTCAAGATCTTTATCCCATCGTTTTAACTCCTTATGTTTCCCCATGCGCCCTAACTGGTTCTCAGCATCTTTCCTTCAAAGTTGTTGCCCTATCATCCTTTCCTTCTTTTATACTCATCGCCCTTCATTTCATTCCCCGCCCTTTTCTTTCGTCTTCTAGCTCCTCTCGGGTTCTCATAGTCAACTAGGACTTACCGCACTTAACCCACTCTGTCCTCCTCTGATAGTCTGGTGAAGTGGTCCGTACCAAAGGCAGGAAAGATGGTGGTAAATTGCTTTGCTCATATTTGTTCAAAACCAACCTCACTGTGCTTGTGGAGTACTCTGCTTCTCCCCCATCTGATTCTTTGCCCAGTGTGCAATATACGTTTGCTATCGGACAGGAGGTTTATAAATAGAAAGTGTGAGAAGCTCGACGATTCACACCAGGGGATTATATCACACTTATAAAGCACCTCATTCTCAGACAAGATTCAAATGCAACACATTCGTTTTAAAGCCCACTCAAATGGCCATTTGAGTGGAGCGCAGCGGCCACTTCCGAAGCAACTCAAAACAAACTCGATTCCAAGCAGCTGTGGTACTATATGGAAACAATTGAGCAATTCTATTATAACTTATCTGAATGATGTTCCTCTTGGGCTCTCACGCTCCAAAATTAAACCACAAACCAACAGCTGCAGCCGAAGTACCGCAAAATGTTATAGGCAGAAGGTGAGATTACCGAATACATTCACTGACGCTCGAGGTAACAGAGAGGGTTCGAACTGTGTTGAGAGATTTGGTACTATAAAGCAGACTATCGGGAATCCGGTTAACATGGCTCATGTTTGCAAAATGAATACTGGTGCATGGAACAGGGCTTGTTTTGCGCCTGCACGTTTACGCAGTCAGACCAATCCAAACATCCTCTAATGATCACCACGACGCTTTAACTGCGGCATTTTTCAAAAACCGTATTCGGAGCTTCGAACAGGGCACCTGGACGCTGTTCGGCTACATTGTTGTCGAGTTGTCGAGGATCTTCGTTTTTCATAAGAGGGCAGCCGGAGCCTCCTCCTATGAGCCTATTCGCGGAGAGCTCGCCAACATAAACCCAGGAATGAAAAATTGTCATAAGCCCAACATAGAATAGTAGAGTCCTTGTTGAAACAATTGTCGTTCGCCTCCTGCACTAAATCAGCAGGTATAGAGTTGCATAGATTTGAGTGCCAGCTCACAAGGCATTGATCACGATGCAAGATGTCGACTCCCAGCCAACGTCCAAAAACAAATGATGAGGACGAGGCCACCTTACATCCGCCGGTAGGCCTCTGGAAACAAGCAAGTCTCTTTAGGAGGTCATTTGTAGCTGATCTCGAGTGGTATGGGGACGTGAATGGTAGTTAAGCCGGTAAAAGGTGTGCAGCCACACCAGCATAACCCAGTTGGGGGTTTAAGCAGGAAGCGGGCAACTGCGGAAAACGACTGACAGAAGCCTCCTGAACGATAATTAAAGTAGACCAAGCAAATTTCAGGGGAAACCACGCACCTGTATTGAAACATTTGACTTTTACCAGTGCATGGGCACCGTAGCCACGAGATGTGACAAAATCTCTTTCAAAACGATATTATAATCCGGGCTTGCTAAAAAACTGGATTAAATACATTCACACATGCGTACATTTGCTCCACTCCTATATTGGTAAACTTGCATATTTTTATTGCATAAGCACATAATCCCTTGTGATCGTGACTCATTTTGGTCTCACTTAAGTCACGTGCTCATCTTACCACACCATAACTTCAGCTCTCGTTTTTGAGCCCGTGTGATCTCACATTTAGGGCTTGTACATCTTTGTAAATTTGTTATTTTCACACTCGAGTATAGTGGGAAACAGATAATTCATGTTTTGCAATAAAGGTTTGCAATTCGCCACGCATTACTCAAACGTTGCTTATGGCACTTAACTATATAAATCTAGATGAAGAAAAAGCACAGAAACTGTTGTGGGGGGAATGAAGGCAGCCACAATCAGGAGAGGAAGTAGAGCGCGAAAGGCACGCTTGAGGTTTTGAGTGCACCTGATCCTCTAGACACCGTTGGATCTCTTAGTCCCGTCACTGCTAGATCATTTATTCCTAAAAATGTTTCTAACCATAAGAATACTGATATATTCAAGACAGGGATACTTGAAATGGAACAGCTGCAGATGTTCAGAGGGCACTGGTGGCGGATAAACATAATCAGAGAGGGCTGGACAAGTAGGCCTCCGAACACTACAGACTATGAGCCAGGTTATAAAGAGGAAAGGTTGCGCTGCAGAAGACATGCGAACCACACTAGCTCAAACTTTGCCTGATCTTCTAGAGTGGAGTCAACCACTTTCGGCGGACGTCCGGAACAGAACTTCAAGTTTGTCGGGCACTTTGATACCTTCGTGGAACCGAGGTAGCTGATCCGATGCAAACGCTGCTAATCACAACATACTACTGCCGAGGGTGAGCTGAAGATACTATCAACGGTTGCCCTATGCTCCACCCCGAGCGAGACTATAAAGAAGCTAGGGAGGTCCTGAGAAACATGTTTAATCAGTCTTATAAGGTAGCCAGCAATTTGACCATTGGTGTTAGGTATGAGACCAAGCGAACCAGAAGCAGCTTCTACTCCACGCTCGGTTTTGTGTTAAAAATGCAAGTTGTCACATACGTCAGGGCCGTTTGGACTGAAGGTCTGACCTCAGAGCTTTGCATACATCAGAGACAATATTTTGTTGTCTGCTACTCTGTCTACGGAGTGGTTAAACCGAAGAAGTGAAACATGTGAGCCTGAGCCACCTTGAGGCTAATTCTGGGGACCTGGCCAATTATCTGGACAGGCAGGCACGAAAGCTGGAAAGAACATTTGATCAGGTCGTTAGTGATGACGATAGACTAACCAGGCCGAGTACCATACAGACACAAAGTACTGCGAAAGATCGCTCTAAACATCAGTCTTGGAAAAGCACTCAGGCCATCTCGCCTGAGGGGATTATTTTGATGGACTACTAGGCTTGCGACACGAACCATAGAATGACAGACATCCCAAGGTGCCTAAAGCCGCAATTAACGATCGTTGCAAAACGATCAACGCATCGTAAGCGTGCCTCCCATGCCTCTATATTAATAATGAAAGTAATAATTCATTTCGGGTTGAGTCCAGGGCATGCTTGAACGCATGGCCAAAATGGTGCATAATCGGTCAATATGGCTTCAGCTGAAAAAATAAGTACGTAAAACCTGAATACAAAGAGAATATTGTGTACGCTAAATCACACTGGTAATGAGACTCGAAAATATAAAGTGTTACGATCAGAAGGTCAAGTAGCCCCGAGTAAAGTGGAGGTGGCTGAAATTTCGGGGTATGTGCGTGCAGCGGACGAAAGTAGATGGAACTTGTGAGGAGTTCAGTCGGAAGAAAGGACAGTTTTTGTTGGAAAAGTGTTAGGAAAGAATGAGACATCGCGGTGGAAAAGATTGATATCGATAGAAGTCGGTTGATGAAGGGAGGCAACGAATCAGCAGTGGAATAAAGCAAACCAATCAGTCGCATAATTGACAATGATTGGTGGATAACTGAAAGATAAACTCCATTTGAACATGATCATAATTCAGGAAAGAGGCTACAAAAGTTGTACTAAGGAAGCAGGCTGATGAGGAAAGTAAACGTAGGCCAGTGGATTTCTTAGGATGACGAAAGAGAACGAGAACGGGCAAGGTCAAAGGACTTGGTTAGTGTAGAGTAACAAGCACAGCTACTAATATTTTCCAGAAGAGATGGAAGAAAATCCCAGAGAGATGAGCTGAAAGTGATTTGACTATTCTTCTCTGTGGGTTGGCCACGGGATATCGACAGAGAACGGAGCCTGATGAAATAATTCACTTACGTGGAGCATAAATGAATGAAACATGCTGCTTCATGAAATCAGGATGATGAAATGCAAGATCTTATTACGGACGATGGGTCGAAATGAAGAGAAGCGCGATTATTATCAATCAAATATGTAACAGCTAGAGGTATATATGGAAAATTTCCAAGCAGTGGATTCATCTGGGCTCTGTATCGCCGCGGTTATTTATGGCGATAGAAGTGGCAATGAATATTGTAACAACAGCAGCTAACAGCTTCACTTTTAGAAGTGGAAGCTCTCCTGGAAATGACTCATAGGTAAGTTGAGTAAGAAGGTTTGAAAAACACTAGAGGAGTAGTACCGGGAGGCAAAGCTAGGGAGTATTTTAGAATAGGGTTACTGTGCATCACGGAAAAAGCTTCTAGAAGCGAGGACTGTGAATAGTGGGGCTGAAGAAACAGAACAGCGCATTTTGCAGGACATGGAAGAAGTAAACGATGATGATGATAATATTAATAATAGTAACAATAATAATAATAATAACGATATGCTTCTTGGCTGCGGTCGAGGGGCACACTCGAAGCATGGCCAGAGTGAACAGTTATACTGAACACGAAAAAATACTTACATTCACTTCCGCAACTGTGGAGTGAAGGTTGGCGGAGTTTGACTGGAGCGAGATGAAAACAATTTTGTCGGCAAATGCCAATCGACTTTGAACTAAGCGATGGGAATGTAAGGAATAGGCCGAAAATGAAGTTGCTGAAACAAAAGTTGACATCAAAGTTATGGAATATATATTATGCAAGGCTAATGCGGGGAGTTAAAGGCGGATGCTTTCGCAGGATCACTGTAGGTAGCAAGTTGGTTTGGAGTTAGTAGACCGGCAAGACTTTGACAAGAGAACCAAAGGCATGATCACGAATGTGAAAAGTAATGCTTTCCATTAGAAATGGGGTAGCCACCAGAATGAACATCTTAGATCGCCTAAAAAGTGAGAACTCATAGACGGTAGAAGGATGATGGAATCAGGGAAAAAGTGACGGGCGAATCTTGGAGCACAAAACCGTGTCGTGGTGAAGCGGAATCTTGAAGTCGAAAAGTGAGAATAATATGGCTGAGCTTGGAAATGATGATTCTATTAAATCGCCAACTATTGTCCCACTGAGTCTAATGCGGATTTTCTACCACATTATCGGTCATGATCAATGAAACTGATGGGCGTCACCGCTTTTTGGGGGTGCGCCTGTGCGTATACAGAAGTTATAGTCTCAAAAAGATAATTTGATTTTGGGTACGCACGTCTACCAGAATGAGCTTTTTTGTGCGGCAGCAGGGTTCATGGACAATGAATACTCCAGTATTGATACATGTGCGCTTGTGAGGTGGTTAATGGCCGGATAGTTGCAGGAAGGGGTGCCGACCGTTTACGAATATACGTTTATATCTACATATATACATATGCATCTTTTAGGTCTCGTCTGCAGTATCGAGTTATTCAAAATGGAGTCCAGGAGTAGCCCTCAATCGACTTCCATCAGTGATGCCCACGTCATTGCTGGTCATCTGGTAACGTTAAAACTTCAGGACCTAGAGGGTAAATGGGAAAGATCACATCTGAGCGGCAGCCTGCCAATTGGCAGCCATGTGCGGTCAAGAAGGTTGCCTAGGCAGGCACCATCGAATAATACACCAGGTGAATGGGGTTGCTCCTGATGAAAACAAAGCTCAGTGAGTTCTGCTCATCATCGCGGTCTGCCCACAAGCCAGCGAGTGTAGGTGCAGTCGCTCTAGGAGAGGTGAGTACCATTTAAGTGACTGAAGCTTTGGCTATTGCTGACGGCCCATCTGGTGCTACTCTTGTAAAAGAGCAATGTGCAAGAAAACATCAGCCTGAGAAAACCGCAATGTCGTTAGTAGTGAAAGTGGTCAGCCGGACTCGAGTACTGTCTGCAGGTTGGTGTGGTTGTAACTCATCTTTCTGGATGCCAATGAACTGACTGAGTCAATAGAGGCTTCCATAACGATTAATCTCCCGCTGTCGGCACCAAGGTCATTGAATGTGACTTCACCTGGATGGCCTCATCTACAAGAAGCGACTATCGCGCACTGGAATGAAGAAAAAGTAGATTTTATTGGTAACGAGATGCCGTAAGCATACTGGGTGCTGCACCAAGGAGCAGGTCTTAGCCAAGCACTCTATGCAAGGCGCGGGACAATAAGGTGGAAACCATACGGCCCTGTGGGAGGCGGCAGGGTAGTTCAGTTGATTATTCACTTGCAGAAGCTTAACACACAACAACTGCATCATCTCTACAAACAAAGATTTCACAACCTTGGAGGCAGCCGACTGTCACTGTACCAAGAAAAATATCGTAGCTTCTAGGAGCATGGGAAGAGACCAGAAACCTGCAGAATCTGATCCAGCTGCCTCTCTCATCGCACACAAAGACAGGCCACCTGGAAAACCACAAGATCTACGCTCTCCAAACGTAGCTGCGCTTGAAAGAATTATGCAGTCCCAGCGAAAGCTTTTAGCATCGGCACTTGGACTTTGAAATGCAAAAAAGACATTGAGTTGCGTGAAAAATGTGACCAGCAATGTTAAGGCTGGAGAGTTGGCATGGTAACCGCCTCGTCACCCAGTTGTGCACTCTAAGAAACCTGAAAAACGTGGTTCAATTTTTCCTCGCTTCGCCGAGTTTCAAGAGTAAAATAAAACGGTCGTTTATTACAAGGAACGGATTGGACCACACCGCTGGTTGAGGGGTTTTGTCGATTCAGGTGGGCTAAAGTAGAAATGTCGAACGAAGCCGGGACGAAATCTCTGAAGGTATAAATGGGGAGAAAATGCACTGCAACTTTCACGCTTCGGGACAAAGACAATTTGGGCAAAAGTGAGACAGGCTACAGGAAAACAGTTCAACCGGTCAGATCGATATCTCAACTTTTCCGTGTCAACAAAGCCCCATAGGAACTCGTAAACGGGTCTGGAAGCTCAATTCGCCGACAGTAGTGAACAACGTCACTACCTTTTTATGTCGGCTAATATCTTTGGTTTTTTGATGTCACTGGAAAGGCCATGAAGTATTTGTGAACTGTGACAGAATTTCAAAAAACGGCTTACTTTATTTCACGAAATTGATACCAAAATCTCTCATGATTCAAAAAGTAACCTCGCTCAACGAATAAACAGAAGTGATCCAAGGATACCAAGGATAACCACTCACAATGGACCAAACACTAGGTGCGTATTGGAAAACGGAGAAGGATGAATTGATTTCCGAATCAAAAATTCTCGATCAGCCAATTACGCTTAAGAGAATTCCGTCAGCAAACTCTGAATTCTCTGACTCACTTGGTTCCCCTTCTCCGTAGTTGCTGTCAGAAAAATTTCCACAGCAGCGGTTCTGTCGAGCTCGGGCCAACTAGGGCCGGTCGGTTTGACGAAGGGCAGATTAGACCGAGGAGAGTTCGTAAACATCCTAAGGGAATTGAAATACGTATGAATTCTTCGACACTAACTTTCGAAAAATAAGAACGAAATGGAAGAGTGGGATGCTTTTTCTGGTTTGTCGGAAGTTGGTGTTCACGTGATAGGCACTGCATCCTAGGAACCCGAAGAGCAATACACAGCTTCCAGTAACGCTCCCTCCTCGAACAGTCCAGTTGCCTTGTTTGGTGTAGAAGCGGCCGATCAGGTCCGTTATAAAAATAATAATATACCCGGTCTAACAGAAACACACATTAAAAGTGAGGCTGATGGAGGTACAGAGGATTCTGAGCAATCGCCTGAAGTGACCTAATTCATCTGACGTCAAGCCCGAATGATTGTTGGTATCGAGATCAAATGTTGAATTTGAAGGCCCAGTGAGCCTCCGGGTTGTCTGCCCCCGCGGGCGGAATCGTGAGTGATCTGGCTCGAATGTTTCGGAAACGTTGAGTATTTCTGTACCTGCAGACCTCACGGGTACAACAAAAATGGCTAATCAAGGAAAGGCTTGCCAAGGTCGACGGTGTGGCGATGACCCTTGACGAGCAAAATCACCGATTCATGGCCTTTGTTAATTTTCGGAGGAATTGTCCTGAGTTTCGACGGATTGGTAATACCAATACCGGTTAGGACCATGGAGGTAACACTTACTTGTGTTGCGCAAACTGTTATTCATCCTGAGATCAACGAAGGACCATCCAATGCCACGGACTCAGAAGTCTAATGATATGCTACTCCAAGTTTCAAAACGAATGCAATAAGCACACATAAGAGTTGGAGACGCTTCCAGCAAACATTTACGGCAGACAAAATACTCCAATGAAATTTGATGAGTCTGAGTTATTCACATTGTACTAACATATTGGCAATTTGCACGCGATCATTTTATACATATGCGTCTTTACCGCTGCATGCGGTTGAGTAATAATAGCTTGCTGCACACTGAGCACATCGACTCGCATTCAGTAGGTGATACCTGCAGTGAATAATTCACTTCTGTTACTGAATTCTACTAGATCACAGTGGCGTTATGATCGCCCATCCGTTGTTTGACAGCCATCAGAAGGAATTCACAAATAACAACTATTTTTTCAACTACTCGCGCAAGCTGACACACATGGGCCCACATACACTAGAACATCTGCTCGTTCTACGTTTCCTACAATCTCAAAACGACTGCACATATTGGCAGTTTACAACCGTGAGCACACGTCGACTCTCAGGAAACATATAATCCGGATTTGCCATATTACTTTATTACATATATTCATACTTACATGCATTTACCCCACTCCTATATTGGTAAACTTACATGACTTTATAGCACAAAAGTATAAACGTTTAGACTGATAAATACTTCTATTTTCTAGGCTTCCTAACATTTTATAGTTCTCGCTATTGCCTCTTCAACCAAGCAGTCATCAGAAGGCCACCTGTATTCGATGATTCCAGCTTGTCGTCAGCCATGGGGTGCAGCTTCAACACTAGAAGCAACTTCTCATCCGATATGAAATTGCTAACCCCATTCACCCATTTCAAAATCTGCTGTATAAGGGAAAGTCAATCCTAAGTTCAGCTCTTCCAAATCACGAATGCAATGGTGCTTGCTTGCCTTCATTGGCGAATAATTCTATCTCGCCACGAATTCATTGGGAAATCTCGCTGATTTAGTTTGATAATAAGTGAGCCGTTGGTAGTGAGCACTAGCTGATCATAACAGTGCGAGGTGACAGGTGTAAATTGCAAGAATCGTGAATCAAACGGCACGTATCCCGATCATACAAATCCTGAGTTGAAAACTAGATTGATTAGCAAACTCTGCGGCAATAAATTTTAAAACCAACGAACGCGTATCAAATATATATAAATTAGAGGTGATTCACAAAATACTCAAATTCGGAACACTAGCTCAATGGGATATAAGTATCCAAGAGGTGGGTGTTGAGAAAACAGGAAGCTTCCATATGTGCCGCAAGCACCCGAAGGCAGTTGAAGATGCATCCATACTGATACTCGGTGCTTCAGCCACGCTCCACGACGAGCCGAAGTGATAATAACAACCTTGGAAATATTAAAGAAATAATGATTCATATCAGGGACTGAACGCCGCATGAACTTTTGGTGGTATCACAGGCTGTTCTGCTCTCTGGAGCTGGTTGCGGTAGTCCGTTTGTCCTCCAAAACAACCCAATCCTCCTGACATAATCGATCTGGTTTCAATAGTTTCTCCAAAACGGGAGACCTGTGAGTGCAGAGGCGGCCTCTGCAGTCTAGTGACCATTTCAATTCTTCGCCATAGACCTTGGCTTGCAAAATGAGAAGTAACACTTTCTTCCACTTAGCAATATCAGGTCACCTCAAGGGCCCAGTAGCCTATGCTCAATTTGTGTGGTCTCCTGTCATGACTGCAATATACAGTTCAGAACGACAGCCGTGATACCGATCTCAGTAAGTGAGACCAATTGGAGTGCTTAGCCAGCAGTAGGTAAGTTTGTGTATCCTCCGCCGCTGTGAGAATCGCACTCGTGGGCTGCTTCAGCTTCACGCTCCGTGGTGATGCGGTTAACCTAAGACTGGTTGGCCATGAGTTATCGAATCATCAAGATAGCAGGGCCCTTGGACCAGCAACAGAAATCACTCAGTGATGTTGCGGGTCTCGATAACAATTCCGCAGAACTAAATTTCCATTTAAAATGACGCCACTGCCGAGGTTCAGACCACTGGTGGGTTTCAGCTAGTCGGTTGGCATCGAACGTACCAGATTCCGTTTTTGTTTTTTATGCAGCGGCATTCTTTCGGTATTAAGTGTTATCCAATTTGATTCCAGTTTCTCTCACAAGTTTACTAAAAACTGTAACGGCTATTTTCGCTGCGGCTTGCTACAATTGTGAAGCCTTTACAGCCTTCAGAGGAAGTTATTTTATTTGAAAGAATAATAGGATAGAATTTGGGGCCATCTCCTCTAAACTGACTCTTGAATACGCGACTATTCTATAGCTAGCTCCGAATAAAGTAACAAAACATTTGAGGCTATGCACTCTGTTCACCTAGAACAAGGCGCTGAATCTTCAATGTGTAAAGTTGTCCAATACTCTTGACCCACCAATTCAAGCTGTGTAGTGTGTTTTTAACAGGTTCAACCAACTAACTTCCAGGTGACCTGGTGATTGCAACACCTTGCCTGACGGAATGAAAGGTAGAACTTATCCGAGTGGGTTGAATGCTGACAACCCTATACACAAAAGACCAAGCCCCATTTGGGGCTTTCACGCGTCGCTTGTGAAAACCAGAGCTTGTCTTCCACATGGAAGCGCTTCAATCCGAATTTTTTCTCTGGTACTGCAGAGCAATCACTGATTTCCAAAATGAGATGTGTCTGGCAATAGCTCGACAAGGCGTCCAGCACCTGCCAACAAATAAACACTATTATGAAACCAAAAGTATGCGGTCAAAACTGGATCGTCGGTGGGATTTAACTCTAAGAGCTGGGGAAGTGCCCTTTGTTGCTACGATCAGCGACAAGTCTAACGGCTGCACAATACCAAGGCTCATTTACCATAGGGCAGAAAACAGGGTAAAAGACTTCACGATTTCGGAGTCTTCTGATTTTAAGTGGTCGGATAAGTGCGAAGCTACCACAAGATGCACTAAGTGAGCTCTCCAGGTTGAGATCAGCGTTTTACTGCAGACAACCAAATGCTTTTATGCCAGTTAACATGTCTATAATGAGAAAACTGTGTCCAGACAATTTCATCTTTCTAGAAAAGGATGCCACCTGTTTGAAAAACGCACAACGTTTTGCAACACGCATGGCTGGGGGTCAAAGAGGCGGGACGTATGAGCAAAACTCCAGGACCCCAGACATCTCTCTACGGAAAGGCGGAGATTACGAGGGGATCTCAAAGAGACATTTGAGATATTGAAAGGTTTTTCTAGGCTTAGACCGGAGCGTCTATTCGATGTGGCGACAGACTCCCGAACAAGAGATCATGGAAGTTAGCTGGCGACAGCTAGATCTAGCTTGATGACTGGACCTCACTTCATCAGCGATAGGGTAGTAAACTACCGGAGAAGACCGCCAGAAGAGGTGATAGAATTGGGAACCGTCCATGCTTTTAAGCAGGCCCTTGATTATAAGTGGAATAAGATCATCCTTGGTAGTGGGTTTTGAGGTTGTTACTAGACACGCTGATGGGATGTTTTTAAATATTGAACGTTTCCATCGCTACATGATGACTCAGTGAACGCTCACGATGCTTAGCGACTTTTGCAGATGATATACGATGAGTTTTTTAGTTTTAATTCCGTTTTTGTTGAGAAATCGATGAAATAAAACTGCGCAGTGTTGGGTGCCTACGTGGTGTGCTTACCATCGACGGAATACTGAACGCTCGAAAGAACGTGACCATTACTTTTCCTGTGCAAACTGAACTGAACTGAACACGATAGGAATCCACTCATCATCTTGGTGAGGGTCATCACGACGCGAGATAAGATTGTCTCAGTCTCTTTTCGTTTTCAGCGTTATGACCAAGGACTTAGCCGTTTTTAGTCTTCGTTACTATTCAACCTGCCTCTCTGATCTGACATTCGAAAAACCGCGTCACACGATCTTCAGTGCGTCAGTCATCATGACGGCTTAGTACAAGATATTTTGTTAGAGATTCGTAATTTCTGAAGAGCCTTGTCTATCATGAAAAACCAATGCTGAGTGGTCCTTTTTTCATCCGGTATCTGAAACCTCATTAGCCACTTCTTTTCCTACCATTTTTGATACATTGCTGTTTAGCACGGTCCGTTCTTTCGAACAATAACTTCAAGTAGTCGTCAAACTGGTTTTTCTTACTTTCTAAAATATTGTGTCGGATTAACTGCCAATCATTCCAAGAGCTCAGCTACGCGCACCATTGCCATCAACGGGCCAAAAATCGCAGCCAGCACTAGCGGTTGTAAGACTGTTCACCTCCCAAGCACGCCTAATAGTAGTTCAGTATCCCTCGTGAGTTTCCTTGGAAATGTTGCCAAAGCTTCACCTGCGTAATCAAAGCCGTGAACAGGTTTCACCTCGGCTTGATTCTTTACACCAAATTATTGGGCACTTAAATCCATCAGCGTTCGCGCTTGGCCAATCCGTACACCACGCTAAGGTCAACTTATTCTCGGCCACGAAGTTTATCGGTGCCGTTGCCCCCGAAATCTGCAAACGCACCGAAACTGCCAATGAAGCAATAGCATTTTCTATTCCAGACAGACTACCCCTATCAGGTGCTAAGAATGTAGTTATAAACGCTTGCAACCGTGACTGGAAACCGTGTCGCTGTGTCACACTCCGCAAAACTTCGCGGTCAAATACGTGTCCGCTCCTGCTTTACTCCACTGCTAACGTTTGTGCCAATGAATCTATCGGCGGACGGTCTTGTGTTGTAGTCAAAACAGGATTTATGCGAGCAAGGATACTTCCCGACAAAACCCCACCACGAAGCCATGATAGCACGTCGGATCCGGACCGGCACCGGACTGGTTTCGGTGAAATGCCGGTGCCAGTACGGTCCAGCGGGCAAGCAAATATGTGGTGTGCTCCAACCCATACTCCATCACTACATGTCACTTATTTCCAAATATTATTTCTACAGTACTGAATATTTGTAAGCCGCCATTTTAGGATGCTTGCAGCCACAGCCCTAGTTATTGTAGTTATCCCAAATAGTAGAATTACTTCCTCCGAAGGCTGTAAAGGCTTCACAATTGTAGCAAGCCGCAGCGAAAATAGCCGTTACAGTTTTTAGTAAACTTGTGAGAGAAACTGGAATCAAATTGGATAACACTTAATACCGAAAGAATGCCGCTGCATAAAAAACAAAAACGGAATCTGGTACGTTCGATGCCAACCGACTAGCTGAAACCCACCAGTGGTCTGAACCTCGGCAGTGGCGTCATTTTAAATGGAAATTTAGTTCTGCGGAATTGTTATCGAGACCCGCAACATCACTGAGTGATTTCTGTTGCTGGTCCAAGGGCCCTGCTATCTTGATGATTCGATAACTCATGGCCAACCAGTCTTAGGTTAACCGCATCACCACGGAGCGTGAAGCTGAAGCAGCCCACGAGTGCGATTCTCACAGCGGCGGAGGATACACAAACTTACCTACTGCTGGCTAAGCACTCCAATTGGTCTCACTTACTGAGATCGGTATCACGGCTGTCGTTCTGAACTGTATATTGCAGTCATGACAGGAGACCACACAAATTGAGCATAGGCTACTGGGCCCTTGAGGTGACCTGATATTGCTAAGTGGAAGAAAGTGTTACTTCTCATTTTGCAAGCCAAGATCTATGGCGAAGAATTGAAATAGTCACCGGACTGGAGTGGTCGTCTCAGCACTCACTGGTCTTCCGTTTTGGAGAAACTATTGAAACTCGATTGATTATGTCAGGAGGATTGGGTTGTTTTGGAGGACAAACGAACTACCGCAACCAGCTTCAGAGAGCGGAACAACCTGTGATACCATCAAAAGCTCACCCGAACTGAGACTCGCTAATCCAATGTTATCACGAAACTAGAAGACAAGCAGGACCATCTGAGGTACTCGCAGCACCTCGCCAAACATTTAAAATTTTACGGGCAAGTCCTCTGAAAACAGCGTGTGACGGATTTCCTGAGCTTCGGCACGAAAGCTGCCAATGATGCCAAGACAGAGATTTCAATCTTTGTAGACACGACTGAAACCTTTTTCCCTGTGTCTCATAGCCGTTCCTTATCACGGGTCCAGAAGTAAGGTGTTGTTCAACCTCTATGGGCCTGGCTAGAACGTTGCTTGTTTTCGCGCAGTCAGGTAGTAAACGATGATGGCTCAACCTTCCCATCTAGCCCCGTAAGCAGCGGGGTGATCTGAGGTTGTGTGTTGGGTCGGATTCCTTTCCTACATTTACTGTAGCCGAAATTTCTGGGGACTTACGAACGTCCAATTTGTGGTGTGGCTGTGGGTTAACGAAGTTCTCAGTGGATAAAAGCTCCATTTTTACGCGCGTGTATCATGTCCCTCCCGTAGCGTTCAGCATGGGTGGTTATCCGATCCCCAAAAATCATCCGTACGTGACTCGGGCATATACCACTTTCGTTCATTCAACTTTTCGGAGTGAACGGACAATCAAATTACCGGGTCCCACCGGCTAGTGAGACTGGCTCACAAAATGTTCCGTTTGCTTAAAAGTAAACCCCCTGGTGTATCGACACTCGTATCCAACAGTAATTCGTACACTTCGGAGGAGCTAGTATACGAAATTGATTTCGGTTATTGATAGGCGGTTCTAAATCACTGGCCAGGAGATCCACTGGCCACACAATTTACCGTGGATCTTTCAGCCGTGTATTTCCCCGGATTTATTAACCTTTCTTGTACAACTTTTCTACTACTAAGTCCAACCGTTCAACCAGATGACATTCACCAAAATGGCAGCTATGCACCTAGGCCTAGAGCTTCGCTCTCGCCCGTCCCACGTTTTACGATCGTCGTTGGGGGAAATTCAGTCTAGTTTCTTTTATGTAAGTGGCTCAATAACCAAATTTGACCTCCAATTATGAAGCCACTCCTTGTGTTCCTAACACACCATCATATTGCCATTTTTGTCCCGCTCATTCACGCGGAACTTCGTTTTATAGTCCATGGACTGGTTACTCTAAGTCCAGTCTCATCATCATCCCATCAATGAATATTTTCGCTCTCACCTTTCCAAGATTTCACCGTCCCTCTTTTCTGTCCCCAATACGGCCCCTGGCATGATCCTGCTCAACTCACTCATTGACTATCAATAAGGTTAACCCATTTCAACATTCACTTTAATAATTTTATTCCTCAGTGTGTTTTCCTGGCTAATTACTGAACATCGCATGTTTTACTCCTTCAAGGCGTCATCAACTTCTCTGTCCCCTGTCCTACGGGACTATCCGGACCAACAGCCCTATGCCCTTTGAAATTCTCCTTCTCATCCTGCCTCTTTTCCACAATAAATTCAACTCTAGGGATTTACCATTTCCTCAGCGAACTTGGACGCGAATGTCGGTTCCAATTCTTTCACTTGGAGTGGTTCATAAACTGAACTGTTGTGTAACCATTCACTAATTTCCCTAGAGCCAATTTGCTTTCAAGTTTTCTTGCCGGTGACATACCAACCGCCGCTATGACCAACGCCTACCGGGGATGCAGGACGTCTACAATCATGTGCGCGCGCAAATAAGATGAATGATCGCACCCCCTGCTCCCACTTCTCGAACGGTTTTTCAGGTTAGATTTCCGCCGCAAGGCCAGCCCTATCCATTAGCATCGGTAAATATGGCTCAGTTCTTATTTACTCACCACCATGTTCCTCAAGCACACCACTCGGAATGGCCTTTATAAATCTCGATGATTTTTGTGCTTGTGTCCTAGTCGCGTTAGTGTCGCCATGATTGCCTACACCCTCTGTGCCCAGAAAAATACACTGATTGGTTATTGTTTGTCCTACTTCTCACGACTATCGACACCAGTTATCTTCGTCCACGATGGGCGATATTCATATTCTACAATAATTTAGGATTTCGCTTCCCTTTTATATCCTTTCACAGTGCTGTCCTCAACTTTTAAGCCTCATTGGTCACCATTCTCCTCCGGGTGCATTTCGGGTAATATTCTTAAAAGCAGACCTCGTTATCGCCATTGTTAAAGCAACTGTTACTACTTCTACCACAGCTACAGCTTGTCGCAGTACAGTTCTTGGAAGTTGCCACTGTCTGAAAATCACTTCTGTTTTCGTCCAGCCGTCGAATATTTGACAGATGAATATTCTTTCTCCTTGCGAGTTCGACTGAATACCCGTACTGAGATCTTTCACTGTATCTTCCTGGCCTTGTGAAGCACCAGATTTTTTTGCCGTCGGCTAAAATAAGTTGGGTCTTTCAATAGGTTCTGTTCTGTCTCGTCACCCCGTGGTCCGTCAAAAAAAAAACAGAATTACCGGAAGTTTTGTTTACTTGCTTTCTTTCCATCCGTCTCGGTCAATATTGGCTACTGCATTGTCTTTGTGACTCACCTGTTCTTCTCATATGCAAACACATTCCCAAAAACAGAACCCGATACAACGTTGTTACAATATTCATCACCACTTCCATTGTCAACTTGTACCACCGCAATACAAATCTAGGTTGGCGTCACTGTTTGAAACCACCTCCAACTCCTCCTGGATGTCGAAGATCTCACGGAGAAGTACTTGCCGACCCAACTATCCAACTGATCGTCCGTTCTTGGGTAGTTCATTGTGTCATACTAATCTCACGGAGCACAATGTCCTCTTTTTGTTTGCTCACCATAGTTCGACTCTTTCAACGGTTTGTCTCATGGGGAAAACCCGTGACAATCCCATAAGTAACAATAACAATTAACCCACTGTTTATTCATTTTATGGTCTTTTTTCTTACGTTTTTTGACACAATGGACGTCCTAATGTCAATTTACACCTGCCCAATTGTTTCGGCATACTCGTCCTCAATAACCGTGGGCAACTCAGAAATATTCAATGATCAGGGTTACTGTCCCTGCCGACCAACTACCATTTTATTACTTCTACTGTCTCTCTCCTGAAGTGTATTCAGCTTCAAATGATGTGTACTTTCAAGCTGCTAATTATTTATCATCACCAATCAACTGGCTGACCAAAATTTCTTCATTTAACAGCTGACTCGTTTTCCCTCCTGCCTAGCCGGTTTCTATCCATATCCATCTCGTTGGCGCACAGTTTCGTTGATTTTTACAGTTTTTGCACCACTTACCGGCTTTCTTGGAAATTCAGTTTTTGTGAATTGACTCCCTAATGATGGCGTCTGGTTCAGTCTATTTTATGTTGATATTCCGAGATATCAATCACTTCCATACACTCAGGCCGACACCACCACTTGACCCCGAATTTTGATTTTGCCGGGTGTTTATTTCAATTCAGTTCATTATACTCTGTCTCTCATCAGCTCCCGATTTGATATACTCAATTTTTTCTTAAGGAAAGCCAAACCGACCACGGGTGTACCACATGATCTTGCCGTCCTCATGCATCGGTCAGTTCCTGATATGGATCATTATTTTTATTATTATTTCTAACGTTGTAATCATCATTTCGGCTCGTCGTGGAGCATGGCTGCAGCACCGAGAATCGGTATGGATGCATCTTCAACTGCCTTCGGATGCGTGCAGGTCATAAGGAAGCTTCTTGTTTTCTGAACACACATTTATCTACTACGAAGCTACCACTTTTCATGTCGGGGAGAAATGCACCGTCGGAGATTTGTAGTTTTGATGGCACATGCTTTGTTAGAGCTCAAATTGCATTGAAAAACCTAACTCCAAGCTACTCCGTCGAAAAATCTGCCGATATATCATTGCAACAAGGTGTGCACTGGAACGTCAATCCCCGTAAAACCAGTCACCGCGGTGGCATATGAAAAATCACGGCGCGTCCGGTAAGGAGGATTCGTCTTTCAATTAGTAATGAATGGCCAATGACGGGAGAAATTTTAATGGCACTTCTGGCAGAGTATGAGCGGACAGTCAATGACCCGAAACTTTTGCATGCTGTAGGCAATACGTCTACAAAATTTCTTCACGCGAAGCACTTTCAATTTCACACAATACGAGTATTCATTATGAAAATCGAACACTCTATGCGATTTTGCCTGCTCACGCTAGGCACTCTAGCTCATTCTCAACTGGATTTTGTTGACTTGGTACCTCTTGGATACTTATGTCCCATTGAGCTAGTGTTCCGAATTTGAGTATTTTGTGAATCACCTCTAATTTATATATATTTGATACGCGTTCGTTGGTTTTAAAATTTATTGCCGCAGAGTTTGCTAATCAATCTAGTTTTCAACTCAGGATTTGTATGATCGGGATACGTGCCGTTTGATTCACGATTCTTGCAATTTACACCTGTCACCTCGCACTGTTATGATCAGCTAGTGCTCACTACCAACGGCTCACTTATTATCAAACTAAATCAGCGAGATTTCCCAATGAATTCGTGGCGAGATAGAATTATTCGCCAATGAAGGCAAGCAAGCACCATTGCATTCGTGATTTGGAAGAGCTGAACTTAGGATTGACTTTCCCTTATACAGCAGATTTTGAAATGGGTGAATGGGGTTAGCAATTTCATATCGGATGAGAAGTTGCTTCTAGTGTTGAAGCTGCACCCCATGGCTGACGACAAGCTGGAATCATCGAATACAGGTGGCCTTCTGATGACTGCTTGGTTGAAGAGGCAATAGCGAGAACTATAAAATGTTAGGAAGCCTAGAAAATAGAAGTATTTATCAGTCTAAACGTTTATACTTTTGTGCTATAAAGTCATGTAAGTTTACCAATATAGGAGTGGGGTAAATGCATGTAAGTATGAATATATGTAATACAATAATATGGCAAATCCGGATTACTATACATTGATTTCGAAGGATTTTTCTACTTCCATTATTTAAACCGCTCACGGAATTCTGTCCAGCTATATCAACGTCAAAGGTTTGGATTTAAGGTACTGATTGTTTCGCTTATCTGAGCCCTATTGTCAGTGTTGGCACCCACCAGTAATGGCCTCTGGAATCACAACCACCAACTATCAGATGTGAAAAACTGTCCGACGGGACTTCAAAATTTTCGCTCTCGAAAATGCCGTGGTATATACGTTTTTTGTGGAGTCGTTTCTCCAATGGCTTAGTATCAAAAATCTACGGCTCGAACCTGGCTTGGCCTCAGGATTTGTAAAAACTGAACACACATTTCTCGGAAGCTCCTTACAATCAAGCACAATCCGGTATTGACTTCTATGAGTTGTTCCTTCAGCTGCCATACCCAATCTTATTTTTAACCGACCTTAAGTGGTCAACGTGGTTCCTCACAGCCGGTGTGGGCTCACGGTTGTAAACGGCCAATATGTGCTGTCTTTTTGAGATTGTAGGAAACGTAGAACGAGCAGTTGTTCGAGTGTATATGTGCTCACGTATGTCAGCTTGCGCGAGCGGTTGAAAAAATAGCTGTTATTTGTGAAATCCTTCTGATGGCTGTCAAACAACGGATGGGCGATCATAACGCCACTGTGATCTAGTAGAATTCAGTAACAGAAGTGAATTATTCACTGCAGGTATCACCTACTGAATGCGAGTCGATGTGCTCAGTGTGCAGTAAGCTATTGTTACTCAACCGCATGCAGCGATAAAGACGCATATGTATGAAATGATCGCGTGCAAATTGCCAATATGTTAGTACAATGTGAATAACTCAGACTCATCAAATTTCATTGGAGTATTTTGTCTGCCGTAAATGTTTGCTGGAAGCGTCTCCAACTCTTATGTGTGCTTATTGCATTCGTTTTGAAACTTGGAGTAGCATATCATTAGACTTCTGAGTCCGTGGCATTGGATGGTCCTTCGTTGATCTCAGGATGAATAACAGTTTGCGCAACACAAGTAAGTGTTACCTCCATGGTCCTAACCGGTATTGGTATTACCAATCCGTCGAAACTCAGGACAATTCCTCCGAAAATTAACAAAGGCCATGAACCGGTGATTTTGCTCGTCAAGGGTCATCGCCACACCGTCGCCCTTGGCGGGCCTTTCCTTGATTGGCCACTTTTATTGTGCCCGTGAGGTCTGCAGGTACAGAAATATTCAACGTTTCCGAAACATTCGAGCCAGATCACTCACGATTCCGCCCGCGGGGGCAGACAACCCGGAGGCTCACTGGGCCTTCAAATTCAACATTTGATCTCGATACCAACAATCATTCGGGCTTGACGTCAGATGAATTAGGTCACTTCAGGCGATTGCTCAGAATCCTCTGTACCTCCATCAGCCTCACTTTTAATGTGTGTTTCTGTTAGACCGGGTATATTATTATTTTTATAACGGACCTGATCGGCCGCTTCTACACCAAACAAGGCAACTGGACTGTTCGAGGAGGGAGCGTTACTGGAAGCTGTGTATTGCTCTTCGGGTTCCTAGGATGCAGTGCCTATCACGTGAACACCAACTTCCGTATACTACAATCCCGTAGCCAACTCCCGACAAACCAGAAAAAGCATCCCACTCTTCCATTTCGTTCTTATTTTTCGAAAGTTAGTGTCGAAGAATTCATACGTATTTCAATTCCCTTAGGATGTTTACGAACTCTCCTCGGTCTAATCTGCCCTTCGTCAAACCGACCGGCCCTAGTTGGCCCGAGCTCGACAGAACCGCTGCTGTGGAAATTTTTCTGACAGCAACTACGGAGAAGGGGAACCAAGTGAGTCAGAGAATTCAGAGTTTGCTGACGGAATTCTCTTAAGCGTAATTGGCTGATCGAGAACTCTTGATTCGGAAACCAATTCATCCTTCTCCGTTTTCCAATACGCACCTAGTGTTTGGTCCATTGTGAGTGGTTATCCTTGGTATCCTTGGATCACTTCTGTTTATTCGTTGAGCGAGGTTACTTTTTGAATCATGAGAGATTTTGGTATCAATTTCGTGAAATAAAGTAAGCCGTTTTTTGAAATTCTGTCACAGTTCACAAATACTTCATGGCCTTTCCAGTGACATCAAAAAACCAAAGATATTAGCCGACATAAAAAGGTAGTGACGTTGTTCACTACTGTCGGCGAATTGAGCTTCCAGACCCGTTTACGAGTTCCTATGGGGCTTTGTTGACACGGAAAAGTTGAGATATCGATCTGACCGGTTGAACTGTTTTCCTGTAGCCTGTCTCACTTTTGCCCAAATTGTCTTTGTCCCGAAGCGTGAAAGTTGCAGTGCATTTTCTCCCCATTTATACCTTCAGAGATTTCGTCCCGGCTTCGTTCGACATTTTTACTTTAGCCCACCTGAACCGACAAAACCCCTCAACCAGCGGTGTGGTCCAATCCGTTCCTTGTAATAAACGACCGTTTTATTTTACTCTTGAAACTCGGCGAAGCGAGGAAAAATTGAACCACGTTTTTCAGGTTTCTTAGAGTGCACAACTGGGTGACGAGGCGGTTACCATGCCAACTCTCCAGCCTTAACATTGCTGGTCACATTTTTCACGCAACTCAATGTCTTTTTTGCATTTCAAAGTCCAAGTGCCGATGCTAAAAGCTTTCGCTGGGACTGCATAATTCTTTCAAGCGCAGCTACGTTTGGAGAGCGTAGATCTTGTGGTTTTCCAGGTGGCCTGTCTTTGTGTGCGATGAGAGAGGCAGCTGGATCAGATTCTGCAGGTTTCTGGTCTCTTCCCATGCTCCTAGAAGCTACGATATTTTTCTTGGTACAGTGACAGTCGGCTGCCTCCAAGGTTGTGAAATCTTTGTTTGTAGAGATGATGCAGTTGTTGTGTGTTAAGCTTCTGCAAGTGAATAATCAACTGAACTACCCTGCCGCCTCCCACAGGGCCGTATGGTTTCCACCTTATTGTCCCGCGCCTTGCATAGAGTGCTTGGCTAAGACCTGCTCCTTGGTGCAGCACCCAGTATGCTTACGGCATCTCGTTACCAATAAAATCTACTTTTTCTTCATTCCAGTGCGCGATAGTCGCTTCTTGTAGATGAGGCCATCCAGGTGAAGTCACATTCAATGACCTTGGTGCCGACAGCGGGAGATTAATCGTTATGGAAGCCTCTATTGACTCAGTCAGTTCATTGGCATCCAGAAAGATGAGTTACAACCACACCAACCTGCAGACAGTACTCGAGTCCGGCTGACCACTTTCACTACTAACGACATTGCGGTTTTCTCAGGCTGATGTTTTCTTGCACATTGCTCTTTTACAAGAGTAGCACCAGATGGGCCGTCAGCAATAGCCAAAGCTTCAGTCACTTAAATGGTACTCACCTCTCCTAGAGCGACTGCACCTACACTCGCTGGCTTGTGGGCAGACCGCGATGATGAGCAGAACTCACTGAGCTTTGTTTTCATCAGGAGCAACCCCATTCACCTGGTGTATTATTCGATGGTGCCTGCCTAGGCAACCTTCTTGACCGCACATGGCTGCCAATTGGCAGGCTGCCGCTCAGATGTGATCTTTCCCATTTACCCTCTAGGTCCTGAAGTTTTAACGTTACCAGATGACCAGCAATGACGTGGGCATCACTGATGGAAGTCGATTGAGGGCTACTCCTGGACTCCATTTTGAATAACTCGATACTGCAGACGAGACCTAAAAGATGCATATGTATATATGTAGATATAAACGTATATTCGTAAACGGTCGGCACCCCTTCCTGCAACTATCCGGCCATTACCCACCTCAGTGGGACAATAGTTGACGCTTTAACAGAATCATTATTTCCAAGCTCAGCCATATCATTCTCACTTTTCGACTTCAAGATTCCGCTTCACCACGACACGGTGTTGTCATCCAAGGTTCGTCCGTCACGTTTTCCCCGATTCCATCATTCTTCTACCGCCTATATTTTCTCACCTATTAGGCGATCTATGATGTTGATTCCGGTGGCTACTCCATTCCTAATGGAAAGCATTACTTTCCATATCTGTGATCATGCCTTTGGTTCTCTTGTCAAAGTCTTGCCGGTCTACTAACTCCAAACTAACTTGCTACCTACAGTGATCCTGCGAAAGCATTCGCCTTTAACTCCCCGCATTAGCCTTGCATAATATGTATTCCATAACTTTGATGGCAACTTTTGTTTCAGAAACTTCATTTTCGGCCTATTCCTTACATTCCCATCGCTTAGTTCAAAGTCGATTGGCATTTGCCGACAAAATTGTTTTCATCTCGCTCCAGTCAAACTCCGCCAACCTTCACTCCACAGTTGCGGAAGTGAATGTAAGTATTTTTTCGTGTTCAGTATAACTGTTCACTCTGGCCATGCTTCGAGTGTGCCCCTCGACCGCAGCCAAGAAGCATATCGTTATTATTATTATTATTGTTACTATTATTAATATTATCATCATCATCGTTTACTTCTTCCATGTCCTGCAAAATGCGCTGTTCTGTTTCTTCAGCCCCACTATTCACAGTCCTCGCTTCTAGAAGCTTTTTCCGTGATGCACAGTAACCCTATTCTAAAATACTCCCTAGCTTTGCCTCCCGGTACTACTCCTCTAGTGTTTTTCAAACCTTCTTACTCAACTTACCTATGAGTCATTTCCAGGAGAGCTTCCACTTCTAAAAGTGAAGCTGTTAGCTGCTGTTGTTACAATATTCATTGCCACTTCTATCGCCATAAATAACCGCGGCGATACAGAGCCCAGATGAATCCACTGCTTGGAAATTTTCCATATATACCTCTAGCTGTTACATATTTGATTGATAATAATCGCGCTTCTCTTCATTTCGACCCATCGTCCGTAATAAGATCTTGCATTTCATCATCCTGATTTCATGAAGCAGCATGTTTCATTCATTTATGCTCCACGTAAGTGAATTATTTCATCAGGCTCCGTTCTCTGTCGATATCCCGTGGCCAACCCACAGAGAAGAATAGTCAAATCACTTTCAGCTCATCTCTCTGGGATTTTCTTCCATCTCTTCTGGAAAATATTAGTAGCTGTGCTTGTTACTCTACACTAACCAAGTCCTTTGACCTTGCCCGTTCTCGTTCTCTTTCGTCATCCTAAGAAATCCACTGGCCTACGTTTACTTTCCTCATCAGCCTGCTTCCTTAGTACAACTTTTGTAGCCTCTTTCCTGAATTATGATCATGTTCAAATGGAGTTTATCTTTCAGTTATCCACCAATCATTGTCAATTATGCGACTGATTGGTTTGCTTTATTCCACTGCTGATTCGTTGCCTCCCTTCATCAACCGACTTCTATCGATATCAATCTTTTCCACCGCGATGTCTCATTCTTTCCTAACACTTTTCCAACAAAAACTGTCCTTTCTTCCGACTGAACTCCTCACAAGTTCCATCTACTTTCGTCCGCTGCACGCACATATCCCACAATTTCCGCCACCCCCACTTTGCTCGGGGCTACTTGACCTTCTGATCGTAACACTTTATATTTTCGAGTCTCATTACCAGTGTGATTCAGCGTACACAATATTCCCTTTGTATTCAGGTTTTACGTACTTATTTTTTTCAGTTGAAGCCATATTGACCGATTATGCACCATTTTGGCCATGCGTTCAAGCATGCCCTGGACTCAACCCGAAATGAATTATTACTTTCATTATTAATATAGAGGCATGGGAGGCACGCTTACGATGCGTTGATCGTTTTGCAACGATCGTTAATTGCGGCTTTAGGCACCTTGGGATGTCTGTCATTCTATGGTTCGTGTCGCAAGCCTAGTAGTCCATCAAAATAATCCCCTCAGGCGAGATGGCCTGAGTGCTTTTCCAAGACTGATGTTTAGAGCGATCTTTCGCAGTACTTTGTGTCTGTATGGTACTCGGCCTGGTTAGTCTATCGTCATCACTAACGACCTGATCAAATGTTCTTTCCAGCTTTCGTGCCTGCCTGTCCAGATAATTGGCCAGGTCCCCAGAATTAGCCTCAAGGTGGCTCAGGCTCACATGTTTCACTTCTTCGGTTTAACCACTCCGTAGACAGAGTAGCAGACAACAAAATATTGTCTCTGATGTATGCAAAGCTCTGAGGTCAGACCTTCAGTCCAAACGGCCCTGACGTATGTGACAACTTGCATTTTTAACACAAAACCGAGCGTGGAGTAGAAGCTGCTTCTGGTTCGCTTGGTCTCATACCTAACACCAATGGTCAAATTGCTGGCTACCTTATAAGACTGATTAAACATGTTTCTCAGGACCTCCCTAGCTTCTTTATAGTCTCGCTCGGGGTGGAGCATAGGGCAACCGTTGATAGTATCTTCAGCTCACCCTCGGCAGTAGTATGTTGTGATTAGCAGCGTTTGCATCGGATCAGCTACCTCGGTTCCACGAAGGTATCAAAGTGCCCGACAAACTTGAAGTTCTGTCCCGGACGTCCGCCGAAAGTGGTTGACTCCACTCTAGAAGATCAGGCAAAGTTTGAGCTAGTGTGGTTCGCATGTCTACTGCAGCGCAACCTTTCCTCTTTATAACCTGGCTCATAGTCTGTAGTGTTCGGAGGCCTACTTGTCCAGCCCTCTCTGATTATGTTTATCCGCCACCAGTGCCCTCTGAACATCTGCAGCTGTTCCATTTCAAGTATCCCTGTCTTGAATATATCAGTATTCTTATGGTTAGAAACATTTTTAGGAATAAATGATCTAGCAGTGACGGGACTAAGAGATCCAACGGTGTCTAGAGGATCAGGTGCACTCAAAACCTCAAGCGTGCCTTTCGCGCTCTACTTCCTCTCCTGATTGTGGCTGCCTTCATTCCCCCCACAACAGTTTCTGTGCTTTTTCTTCATCTAGATTTATATAGTTAAGTGCCATAAGCAACGTTTGAGTAATGCGTGGCGAATTGCAAACCTTTATTGCAAAACATGAATTATCTGTTTCCCACTATACTCGAGTGTGAAAATAACAAATTTACAAAGATGTACAAGCCCTAAATGTGAGATCACACGGGCTCAAAAACGAGAGCTGAAGTTATGGTGTGGTAAGATGAGCACGTGACTTAAGTGAGACCAAAATGAGTCACGATCACAAGGGATTATGTGCTTATGCAATAAAAATATGCAAGTTTACCAATATAGGAGTGGAGCAAATGTACGCATGTGTGAATGTATTTAATCCAGTTTTTTAGCAAGCCCGGATTATAATATCGTTTTGAAAGAGATTTTGTCACATCTCGTGGCTACGGTGCCCATGCACTGGTAAAAGTCAAATGTTTCAATACAGGTGCGTGGTTTCCCCTGAAATTTGCTTGGTCTACTTTAATTATCGTTCAGGAGGCTTCTGTCAGTCGTTTTCCGCAGTTGCCCGCTTCCTGCTTAAACCCCCAACTGGGTTATGCTGGTGTGGCTGCACACCTTTTACCGGCTTAACTACCATTCACGTCCCCATACCACTCGAGATCAGCTACAAATGACCTCCTAAAGAGACTTGCTTGTTTCCAGAGGCCTACCGGCGGATGTAAGGTGGCCTCGTCCTCATCATTTGTTTTTGGACGTTGGCTGGGAGTCGACATCTTGCATCGTGATCAATGCCTTGTGAGCTGGCACTCAAATCTATGCAACTCTATACCTGCTGATTTAGTGCAGGAGGCGAACGACAATTGTTTCAACAAGGACTCTACTATTCTATGTTGGGCTTATGACAATTTTTCATTCCTGGGTTTATGTTGGCGAGCTCTCCGCGAATAGGCTCATAGGAGGAGGCTCCGGCTGCCCTCTTATGAAAAACGAAGATCCTCGACAACTCGACAACAATGTAGCCGAACAGCGTCCAGGTGCCCTGTTCGAAGCTCCGAATACGGTTTTTGAAAAATGCCGCAGTTAAAGCGTCGTGGTGATCATTAGAGGATGTTTGGATTGGTCTGACTGCGTAAACGTGCAGGCGCAAAACAAGCCCTGTTCCATGCACCAGTATTCATTTTGCAAACATGAGCCATGTTAACCGGATTCCCGATAGTCTGCTTTATAGTACCAAATCTCTCAACACAGTTCGAACCCTCTCTGTTACCTCGAGCGTCAGTGAATGTATTCGGTAATCTCACCTTCTGCCTATAACATTTTGCGGTACTTCGGCTGCAGCTGTTGGTTTGTGGTTTAATTTTGGAGCGTGAGAGCCCAAGAGGAACATCATTCAGATAAGTTATAATAGAATTGCTCAATTGTTTCCATATAGTACCACAGCTGCTTGGAATCGAGTTTGTTTTGAGTTGCTTCGGAAGTGGCCGCTGCGCTCCACTCAAATGGCCATTTGAGTGGGCTTTAAAACGAATGTGTTGCATTTGAATCTTGTCTGAGAATGAGGTGCTTTATAAGTGTGATATAATCCCCTGGTGTGAATCGTCGAGCTTCTCACACTTTCTATTTATAAACCTCCTGTCCGATAGCAAACGTATATTGCACACTGGGCAAAGAATCAGATGGGGGAGAAGCAGAGTACTCCACAAGCACAGTGAGGTTGGTTTTGAACAAATATGAGCAAAGCAATTTACCACCATCTTTCCTGCCTTTGGTACGGACCACTTCACCAGACTATCAGAGGAGGACAGAGTGGGTTAAGTGCGGTAAGTCCTAGTTGACTATGAGAACCCGAGAGGAGCTAGAAGACGAAAGAAAAGGGCGGGGAATGAAATGAAGGGCGATGAGTATAAAAGAAGGAAAGGATGATAGGGCAACAACTTTGAAGGAAAGATGCTGAGAACCAGTTAGGGCGCATGGGGAAACATAAGGAGTTAAAACGATGGGATAAAGATCTTGAATTCGATAGTGGTAAAAAAGGAGAAAAACAATCAGATAGATGAAAGACGATGATAAAAAGAACAGAAGACCAGGCCGCATGAGCCAACTAAGAAGCTGCAACGAAACATTTATGAAAAGAAGAAATCATGGTTGTCCTTCTCGCAAACCAGGTCAAATAAGAAGTTATGGTTCACGGGATGAAGGGTTTGTTTCTCCTTGGCATCATTTGAAGGACATCGAGTTTTGCACTTCACCATACTCCAACAACACATGGCACTCTGACACACCAATGGATCCCAAATTGATGGTCTAAAGATGATTACGTATTTCAAGGCAAAATGTGTGAGACGGTTCTTGTGGGACCCCCCTTTATGTACTCCCGACTAATGGTGTGCACAGGTAGATTTTATGCAGAGTTTGCCCGGGGTGCTTGCGTAGAATGAAAAGCATCCCGTGATTACACGCCAGACAAATAACCTGCTTCATGCGTGGATGCACAAAACCCCTATGATGAAACTCTTTGATTGCTGGCTAATTTTTTGTTGATATTTACTACGTTACTGCGACCATCAAACGGTACCTCAGTTCGAAATAGTTTTGTCGGTGTTACAGAAATACGCAAATGAATTAGCGAACATCTGCTTCTCTTATCAATCCAATAGTTCGCCCACAGGGCTGCTGCCTGTCTCTTGCAGTTGATGAGCGTTGATGCTTCACGTATCTCAGAGGTTTAAGAGGGGATTCGACAAAGTACGCTGTACGGTGATGGGTGAACAATTTTTGTGCATACCATCGGAAGAATTCCGGACTCTCGATTTGCCGCGGCCAATACCTGTCCTGTGCTTAGTGAACTAAGCTTAAAATCCTAATCTTGCACAGCGCCATGTCTTGTCCACAGCTGCACGCTTTACTTGCCTTCATCACAAAACTTCTTGCTTTCTCTCGATTACATGACCGCCCTGAAGTAAGACCATCGACCTACGGACAATTGCCTGTCTTTTAGCCCCATCTGTGTCACAACCCGCTCGCCTGCTTCATTGTCGTACCTACAAACCCTACTTTTCTCTATAATTTGGTTCTCATTTGCACGCTTATACAACCAGCCAAACTTCTTATAAATAAAACAATTTGATCGGCGTTTACTTGTAATACTTCGGAAACATTCTCCACTATCAGTGTGGAAATCTCTCTACAGACTTGTTTTATTTGGTGAATAACAGATTTTGTCAACATTTATTTACCACACTCTACGAGATCTTTTCACAAGTGCCCCATTTTAACCCGCACAGGATACTACGTTTTCAGTTATCATCTCATTTTCAGTCCCAACTATTTGGATACTTTGTAACTTGTTGCTGGTTCTTTACTCCGTCTTTGGAAAAATAATTTTTAAAGGAATGTGCAACATTTCTGTCGGTCCTGCTGTTCTTTTACAGTTGTCGCACTGGGTTTCATATTGATTAATGTACCCCCCATTTCTGGTAAGGCACATCCCACGGTGAAACACTGTTTCTTTTTGTACATCTAGCTACGATCACCCATCTTTTTCTTTCACCTGCCGTTCACTCTCGTCTCGCCCCATTTATTATGCCAAATGATCAAATATTTCACCGTAAACCGAGACAATCGGGCCCAGCCTTGAACCCATGTAGGGCCTAGCCATTTCAACACATTTCATAGGAAAAAACCATTCATTCGGCAGTGTTTGAATTAGGGCCCTTGAGAAACGTTCGGGTGTAAAAAGGAAATACGAAGGGCCTTGAAAGGGAGTGGAATATAGAGTGGATGTTGAAGTGACTTGTGAAAGAACAACGGTAAATGACAAGATGGAAAGAGAACAGCATACGATGTTTTCCATCTTAAGTTGAACTATGCTCTCTCAGGGAATACGTCCAAACCACAATGATCAAGTCGGGCTTTAATCCGTGCCACCGAGTCCGCAGCCACCACTTATTGGGTATACCGTTACTTACACTGACGACTCGAAAGGCAAAACTGGCACTCTGATAGCTCTTAGTGCTATCGGTTTTATCACCTAATACTCATGTTTCCTAAGTCGAGATTACATTGGTGTCACTACAGTCAGCTTTGTTGGGTTGGATGACGCCTAATCTTTTTGAAGACCTCTACGATTTCACGGTCAATTCTTCTAATTTGTGTGGGGAACAGATTGAGCCCCATGAACCTTACTGTACACTGGTTGTCCCTAGATCCATTTAATTTTCTAGCGGAACGACCACGAACGTTTCTCAATGCTTTAACATCTCGCGTGGGGGTTTGGGGCTGTGCAAAGATGGATAACTTCAGGTGTGTCCGGGCCATTGCCTTTGGTTCCGCAGTGGAGCAGGAGCTTTTATTATCGCGAGTGTTCACGGATATTGGAAAGGCACTCCATAGCAACAGAATAGGCATTCCACGTTTTCCTCCTTCTTAACCTCTTTATTTCAACTTCGGTCGTGTAAATTTCTACATTTTCAAGGGTTTTGTCTGTTTCTTCCATCACTTGTAAACAGTTGATCACGCCCCTGGCATGCCTCCAGAGTCTCCGAAATAAACCATTATTAATATTAGTAATAATAAAAATCCTCGATATCATTTTGCTTGCGTTGCCTCTTTTCCTCACCAGATACCACTACATATACTTCCCTCACCACCTCAGTGATTTTGAACTGGAACTTCCAGTCCCGTTTATCTCACTTATTGTGACTCACTAACTGAACTCAACACCCAGTTATGGCGTCACCAATTCTGCCTCCACCCTATTTTCCAGCTGAGTTTCTTCCATAATTTCATGCAGAACTTAGTATTTTCTTCTGCTAAATGACTACTCCAAGTGAAATAATAACGTTTCCATTAAAATTTTTATTCACACTTGTGCGTTCCCGTTTTCAATCTCACGTTTCATGGCCTCAATTTATCTTAGGGATCCGCTGCATTGATGAGCCTGTTCTTCATTTTTGTTCTTCTTTCCGTTAACCGTTGATCCTCAGCTGGGCTATACTCAGGCTGTGTCTCTGTCTTATTTCCCTTTCCAGTTATCCTCAGTGCCGGTCAACTACCTCGGGCACTACACTGACCACCGTACTGGCTGGTGCGCCCGGGATAATAATGCTGTATGGCCGTCTGTCGACCGCTGTTCCCGTTGGCTCTGTTGTCCAAGTTCCCTCAACCTATCCAGTTGGTCATGGACCATATACTCTTATCGTGGTGTCTCAGCCCTCTGTTCAGCCATCAATAAACGCCCACGCCAATCCCAACGCTGCAGGGCGCTGTCGGATCCCCCGCGCTGGCCGGCGAGCATCGGGTGTGCAGGCCGTCTACAACGATGTGCGAGCGCAACTAGGCTGGTAGATCACACCCCCTGAGTTCACTTTACAAAGTGCTTTTCAAATTGAGTGCCCATCGCACGGTCAGTTGCACCCACTGGCACTGACTACGGGTTGTGCGCTCCAAATCTCCCCGCCCTACCGCAATAATCACAGTCCGTTGCAGACAGCATGCTCCTACCATTCTTCCGCCACGTTTCACTCGTCCATCGTTCCTGTCAGCACTCTTATCAATTCCCTTCCGTGTCACTCCACCTCTGTTTGCGCACCAATCCATTCTGTTTTTGTTCCTATCGTGTTTCACACGGACAACCCTCACTGCATGATGTCCTCCTCGCCCTATGTATTTTACTCTGCCCAAGCCCGAAATGTTCTCTTCCACCCATTTCGCCCCTGTCGGCTCCTAATCCGTATTCACTTGTTACCTCCATATGCTTATTGAGCTCGTTGATTGCATACCTCACCAGCTACCGTTTAGCGATATCCTTTTTTGTCTATCTTATACCCAAAAACATAACCAACCAGACACATTCGTAACCACGAACAATCTCTATATAAGACCTCGCCGTTCTAAACTGCATTTTTTACGACCAAATGTATTACCTATTTATCACCTCCATATTTCCCATGTCTGAATCCGTATTTCGTCTATGGATCATGCTCTCAGGCAGTGGATCGATTAGCAACTTGTGGCTCAATCCCATGACGCAATGGCCTGTAAGCACGCAACTCTCCACTTCCATTCTCTCAACACCAAAGCACAACTATTTTTCGTAAATTTTTATTCTATCACAGGCTTTCCCGTCCGGATTCGTTTCTTCTTATCGGTCTCCATCCTGTGTTATCTGCAGCAGAACAATCCGATTCATCTTTTTTTACCTGGTTTCCTCTGGTCAACACTCCCGTCTACTTCGTGCATTGCTCGCTACAAGCATCTTCATTGTGCCTTTCAAGCCGAGCCGCTTTTCCGCAATCCACACAGTGTAATGTCACCGCAAGGTCATTATTCTCACCTACAGTTTCAAAACACGTGATCTGCCACTACTTGATCAGCTTTGTCCGGACCTGAAATCAACACGGTGCAGACTAAACTCGATCTTACGGAACTGGCAGACCTCCAGCGTGATGATCCCACCTTGCTCGAACTGCGCACATCCTCCACACTCCAGCTAAAGGATTCTACCTTACCTCCAGCCGATGGCACAGTCCTATGTGACTGGTCTACAGGTCATCCTCTTCCTATTTCCTAGAAGAAGATCTTTTTCGATCATTTTCATTCTCGTTCCCATCCTGGTATCCGTGCATCTCACAAACTCATTTCTGCCAGATTTGTTTGGCCCAATATGAATTCTGACATGCATTATGGACTAAACGGTGTTTACAATGTCAGAGAAACAAAGTCCACCGCCAATTTTTTCTCCTCCCAGCACATTCACCGTTCCCGACGTACGTTTCCCACATATTCACGTCGATCTTGTCGGTCCACTACCACCATCAAATGGACATACTCACTTAATAACCGCTGTTGATCGTTTCACACGCAGGCCGGTGGCAGCACACATTTCCGACACCTCAGCAGAAAATATTTCGAAAGTACTACTTCAACAGTGGATTGCTACATTTGGTGTACCGTCTACCGTCACCACTGACCGTGGCAGCCAATTCCAATCGAGTTTGTTTCGTGAGTTCACTAAACTGCTTGGCTGTACACACATCACAACAACTGCATACCATCCTCCGTCCAATGGCATAGTAGAGCGCCCACACCGTCAACTCAAAGCAGCAATGATATCACAGCCAAACCCCAATAACTGGAGCGACAACCTGCCACTAGTTCTCTTGGGTCTGCGGTCATCCGTCAAAGACGACCTCCGCAGCACGTCGGCTGAACTCGTGTTTGGTACCACCATATGCCTTCCAGGTGAGTATGTTCAACCCAGAGCTGCTGCCAGTCCTAGCCCACCCCAGTTTGTCCAACAACTCAAAGACCATATGTCACATCTTCGTCCAATACCCGCTCTCACGTTATCCACACACGTATTTGTACAAAATTATCTATATACGCCACCTTTCGTTTTTATTCGTGACGATGCTGTTCGGAAACCACTCACACCACCGTGTGACGGTCAGTTTAGGGTACTTAGTCGCACAGACAAATATTTCGTGGTTCAGAAAGCCGATAAGCCAGACACAGTTTCCATTGACAAATTAAAAACCGCGTATTTTGATACACCTCCACCACCAGCAACACCGACACCATCACCATCCACAGACACACCACCAACAAGTCCTGCCGATCATCCACACTCTACCATCACACCAGACACTACACCACACGCGTCAGCACCACCACAGCAACAACCTCCCCTGGTAACCCGCCGTTCCAGCAGAAACGTTCGACATCCTGTCAGATTTCGAGACTTCGTTAGTTGACGTTTTCTTTCGCTAACCGTTTCCTTTTTCTATTTTTCTATCGAGCCTTTATTTTGTACGCCAAACGCTCTGGCGGGGGAGTTGTGCAGGCACCTGTACACTTCCGACTTTTTCCATGATTTTTAACGTCCCTTGGTGCGACACTCTTTTGTTGTACCGACGTTTTAATGTAAAACACACATCTTTTGGTTGCCATCACCGCGCAATACAGAAATGGCTGTAAATAAATCTCTCATTCTGGTACTTTCCCATCTTCTGGTTTGGAGTGTCCTGAAATTATATCGGTCGGAACTAACTGTGAGAAACAAAACATTTTAGAAGCTTCCACGGCGTCTCTTGGCACTTCGCTCAATACCACCCTGTTCGGTTCAAAAGATGGCTGTCAGACCGAACTGAACTGAAGATATTGGTGGATATTGGCTCCTCGGCGCTCAATTCCTGGTCACAAGAACACTGAGCAACTGTGAGTTTGTGTCACACCATTTGTTTCATTTTAATTCCTAATGTACATACATTTTTGGCTCTTTTATCACCGCACGCTCCTCCACCCATCCTAGTTTGCTAGTGTCGTCTTAGATATTGTTGACATTCATTTAGTGTACCATATAGACAGAATAGTACGATACATCCTCCACTTCCATATTTGTGTTCCATGTTATTCGCCGTAATGACTGCTGAATTTTTGCACCACAAATCTTCTAACCTCTAAGTTGCTCTTCCCCAGTGATATTTTACACCTTCTCAACCGCCCTGTTCTTCCATTTGCTCTGCATTCTCCAGCCCTTCTCACGGCCATCTTCCTGCTGCATGATGTACGTCCATTTAATAATGCTTCATCCATTTTTGATCGTCACCACATGTCACACCCACAATATTCACACTGCTAGATTCATTCTTACCTGTATTCTTTGACCCTTTCCTTCATATTCCCTCGCTTATGAACATCTGCTCACAGTCATTACTTCTGTGCTCCCAAAGCTGTTTCTCTTTTGCTGTTGATCCCCTATGTTCAACTGTCATAAAAGACTTCATCAGAGTTTATCCGAATTATTTTTGCACTATTTGACTCAACTCGTTCTGTCTCGTCCAACCACTGCTACCTCCGTGTCCCGTCCCTTCACTGCTACTCGCTCCTGCTCCGACATTTATACATACACATATATTTTGTATGCACATATTTCTCTGCCTCCTCCAGTTCTTCGCCGGCCAGTTCTTTTGCCACCGTGCCACCGCCCCTCATAATACGCGTTCATTTTGTCTATAGCTAGGCCCACACTTACCGTGCCTCAATCCGTCCGCGGCACTGATGCCATCTGACTCACTCTTTACGTCTTGCATTGCCGGCTTCCTGTTTTCAAATTGACGCTGTCCGTTTGTTGCAATCACGTATAGTTCCCTAGTTTCCAACCAAAAAACTCAACCTTTTGTTCTTCCTTTCTTCTCTTCTTTCTTCCTTTTTTCTCCATCCTTTCTTGTAACGACAGTTCCTCATGTCGATTTTCAGTCCTCCACATGTAAAACCCCCAGGTTTCGTTCTCCCCCACTTGTCTCAGCCAGCTGCTCCGTGTGACCTTGACCTTCAAATTCACCGGGCCTATATTCGAATCCATCTACGTGTTTACTTAAACTCCCTACATCACTCTTCAGTGTGTGCACATTTGTCTCCCTCTCATCCCCCCTCCATTTCTCCTCACCCCTCTTTTTGTTACTTTTATCTAAATTTTTCTTGAACTTTTTCTGTCGGTTCTGTCGCTTGTAAAATTTTGAACCCGGCTAAGGCGTGCTTTAAGCGTCTCCAAAATAAACTATCAATATCATTCTTATTAATTGTTCGGCTTTGGCCAGTGCGGCCAAGCACTGGTCAGACTGTTTGAACCAGTTGGTTATCCTAACTGCTAGTTCCGTTATATTAGTTTCCCGCGTCATCAAATGTGGGTTATTCAGGTCTAGATAATATGCCTTTCCACCAGGGTCTTGGGTCCGATAAATACCCTTCTTTTCATTTAGTGGCAAGTGTCACAGGGTGTTTCAGGCGTGAAAACTATTTACATCCTCTTGAACTAATGAGGTGCTTCTCTTGCATATCGGCTTCGGGTTGTTTGCAAGCGGGTTATCTTGCTTTTGTATAACTTCCACAAAGCTGTTTATGCGGGTCATGAATATAAGCCGAAGGGGCATCGATCCAAGTAGAAATGATGGTTCTTACCCTCGTGGATCTACTGTCTGTCACTTACTTGATGGCACTTTAGGAGACGGCGAATCCATAATTACCCGGTCTGTTTAGCTGACTTTTCATGGCGCCACTGGGTGGAAGTAGACACATGGCAAAGCCCAAACCAATGAATTACCAAAAAAGAAACTGAATGATGTTCTCAAATGCTCTGACTCAAAGTGCACCGCACATGCACTGACGTGAAGAATCTTTTGAAGGGAATCCAGAGGGCCTATTCTCACGTTCTAGAAAAGACTACTGAGAACTCTGTGGGAGGACTCCTCAGTGAAAATGTGCTCCTGCGCACGGAGATCTCCCGTGATGAAACAGATGTGAAAGGGATTCCACGATAAATTGTTAACTGTCAATATTTCGACTTAGGAATCTCATGTGATATCAATAATCGTTTGCAGTACAAGTTTATATGTTCGCCTAAAGTACACCAATTTACATACCTTTAATATTATAGGGTACCAAGAGACACCGAAAACATAAGCTAAGCAGTGTTATGCAACTAAACAAATGATGCCAGCACTAATGAGGACAGCCGATTTCTATCCACTCACCCTACCCACGAATGTGCTAGCAGCATAATACTTGAACAGTGCCCTGATAATTCAAATGATCGAGAAGCCTCCGGAAGGCACACTCTAGGAACCACCCTAGAGATGGCGGGACTTTGGACCCTCTTTGGAAGATTATTTGCATTCTACCCAGATACCATGCATGGTCTGACCGAGACCGTCAGGGCTGCCGTGAGTCGCATCTGTATCCATCATGGTGTTCACGTGAACTTTCTAAAATACTTCACGGCGTGCGTTCGTTTGACCATGTTGTTACCAGTCATATGATTATTTTCCGATTCGTATCAATAAATCATGTGCCAAGCATATATTGGGGTTGCCCAAAAATAAATTGGTAGTAGTACCATCCTTAGTGAGTACGTCTTCTTCCTCGGCGTAAGCCATGCCTGGCTTCGCCATTTTCTTCTATTTCCCCAACTCAAAATGCTCAAGTAGTCTATCGGACCCCAACTGTACCAAAGCCTGCCTTTTCCTTTGTTCGTAAAGCTCCGAATCAACTTTAGCTCTGTGTAGAAACCAAGCTGACAGTAAACCAATCTGATATGCTACGTCCTGAGAAAGAAGCGACCAACACCTACGGGCAAAAGGCTTGGTTTACCCTCGGGGCACTTTCCTTTGTTTCAGCAACGTTTGTCAGTTTGTTGCGTAATTTTATTGGTGGGCTGTTTTGAGAAATGCTGAGTGTTTGATAGCCTGGGTAACCGAAAATTTAACTGAAGCCTGGCCATCGAGAAAAGAATTAGTTCAAGACTGTGTCGGAATGGGCCACTAGGCGTCGCACAAGCATTCAGTTGGCTGGAATTCGAAAGTTCCCTGAGTGCTCTAACCGCCGATTGCCAGACCCACCCCAAACTTGCTTCGCACAGCCATTGTCTCAAGCGAAACACAACTTCAATCCGCCTGTAATCACAGTGGCCGTCTCCAGTATCGCAATACATTCATCACGCCGGGCTTCTTCAGCGAAGGAGGCATTGGAGTTCGCTTCAAGGTTACAAGGGGCCATGTGCATGAGAGCGCCGACAATGGCATGGGGCAAAGCGGCTGACATTCAGGATCCCGTTATCAATAAATTTCCGGGCCCTATAAACCTGGTCAAAATTAGTGATGGCTTAATTTATTATGGGCTGTCTCCTCACATCTTCGAAATGTATGCACCTGGAGCGTAATACGCTGCATGGAGAATAGACCTATTCCATCCTTTCACAGGCATCCTGACTGTAAGTACCGTGGAACTTTATCGTCTGCTATTGAAGGCATTCGGTCAATCCGAGCTCAAACTCTCACTTAGCAGTTCGCAGATGGCCCACTATCGCATTTCTAGGCTTGGCATAACACCTTTACTTTGGCCGACTGCTGAGAGCTCTGAAGACATTACAGCTATGTTTTTTGCGCTTGATGGGCTTGATTAATTTAGTCTCCCACTTCACTAGTTTGCCCCCCCCATTCCTTCGCTTCAGAAACCCACACCTGTTATGAAAATCACTGAGCATCCTTTAATAATTTTCATAGGCCCCTAACAGCAGCCCCCTCTGATGTACCCTCTATCAACTCCGCCGAAATATTTCGGATCACATCCACGTCCACAATACCAAGATTTCTGACCAGTCTTGAGATCACCCTGGGTGGTCACAGGAACAGAGCGATTTCGACTCACGTGTACTCACTCTCGCTCAACGGTGCACAATGCTGTTTCCAAAACGTTGTTTGGGAGTTTTGTTTTCGCAAGATCAAGGTAGAGTAGCTCGCATTCAGACCTGTACCTGGTGCCCTGCAGAACATGTTGATGGAGGGCATTTACGTGCAACTACCCTAAGCAGTGGTCACAGAACGCAAACTTCAATCAGCTTGTCAGCATGCGGCAGTTTGGAATCACCCGCTGGGACAATTCCAGGTGCTCCTTTATCTAGTTCGATTAGGGTCCGCGGTAGATGAACATCCTCGTAGCGGTTTGTGCCCGGTGCCCCAAGGACAGACGACTGTAATCTTTCTCCCTGGAAGGATGACCGAAACTGCGCACAGCGCGACAATTCGAGTAAAGGTCTCGGCCTTAGATTCGGGATGGTTTGCGCATGACCTGATGTGGATAGTTATCCCCTTCCAATAAAACTGCGTATTCTGTCTTGTACACGGATTGCGGAATGGTTGTGTCCCAATCCCGGCCGGTGTGCCTTTTAAGGAGGCTACTTTTAGGTGGCGGCAATTATCGACGCCCTATGGTTTCTAGTGACTTCGAAGAGTTCCATCTTCTTGTTTCTCAGACTACATTTGTTAGTGTGTAGCGCCACTGCATTCGCTTTACCGAATGAATCTATGCTCTCGTTTAGCTCTGCTCGGTTAAGGGCGCAACGCTGGAGGCAATAGCAAGATTTTGCAACAGAGTTCATCACTAACGTGCATGAATACCCCTGGTTTCCGAGACCTATAATGCACCCTAATCCACCACTACTGCGGTAAACAACGCCCCTAAATCTGCAGAGGTCGCGTAGTTCTCCGACTGCTCACAGCGTCTCCAGTTATCGTCCACCCAAAATATCACCAATAACCACCGTTTTCGACGACTCTGCTGGCTTATTTATCGCTCATAGAGTTCTCCCTCGGGAAGCTGTTGCTGCTTTCTGCTCCCTCTGCGGAAATTCCGCCTTTGCCGTCGAAAGCTTACCAATGTTTCTACCTGCTGACAAACCACCCTATAATTGTCTGTGTCTGTCCGTAACAACATAGTGTTGTGAGCTTCCATCGTGGACCCTGCTAGCAACATATCGACGATCTACCGGTCTGCCGATCAGAAAACCGGTGCCCCATTAGTGCCCAATTTTGAAGGCACAGACTAACGCACGGCCACACAATTCACCAATTTTATTGGACCGGAGCGGAGACACTTGCGACCTGCAGCATATCACAAATCCCTCTCATGGTTGTGTCTTATTGTTTCCCACATCCCCGTACATAAGGTTAGTCCTGAATTGGTAATCTAGCCGTTAAATTGAAGCATGTTCTTAGCCTGAATCCAAACTGGGAAATCCATCAGCTGAAATTTGCGGGTCCGGTAATTTGGCCCTTCTGTCTTCAGCTCAGGTAGCACGGGACTTTGTTTAGTTAGGTTTGGTCGAGTGTCCGTACATTAGTGCTGTCGATGCCTTTTCCTGGCTCACAACAATGCACTAACTTTTTTTCTTGAAAGGCAGAACTTTTGAGCAGTATCAGTTTTAGCAGAGTAATTTTGGGGAAACGTGAGTGTATTTTCTCTGGTCCAGGGTCTGTCTAACGTACTTCGGAGTGTGCTTCCCTCAGATACTTGTTCAGATTATGGGTGAACCAAAGGTGACCGCAGTGAAGCAAATTAGTTTTCTGGTTACTGACAGCGGACTCTTTTCAGTGCTATTTCAGGTCACAGTACGTACCATTTTTTGAAATCAGACTCAAGAGAGATTTGGTGTGAAAGCCAAAAAAGCACACCCTTCACTTAACGGTACCGTTTGTATTGTTGCCACCTCACATTCCTGCGGTGTTTCCACGTGTTCCACTCTGAACTGTCATTGAAGACTTCAGGAAGTCCCTGCCATACCACATTGTTGCTTTTGTAAATGCGTCCACTGTGGTTAGTTTCACGATTTACTCCAGAAGCATGCCTCAGAAGGGTATCGCGCCATTTGAGAAACCATTAACCCTGAAATAGAGCCTTTGGTGCCCCCTTCGCACTTTAAAGCTATGCTTTCTTTTGGCGCCCTCTGGTGTCCGAGAAACAACCGTTCTTGTTTATGCTCCAAAATCTATTATTTTTCTAAGGCTTTCTAACGAATGCCTGCACATACCCCGGTGCCCCATCAAAGGCAGACAAATGGCTTGAAGATGCTTTGAGTGAAAACACTTTTAACCATCCAACATTTACTGGCCCCCCTTGGCACAATTTTTAGGCACTGTTTTATTCTGATAGTGCAATACGCAGGGTTGCAGGAGTTATCCTGTATGTAGCCTAACAAGGGATTTGTAGACGGAAGCTAAAATCCCAGGCCCCCTAAATAACATCGTAGATCCAACTCAAAAGGGTCCTTTTCTGGCCAAGCTTCTTGCCGTGGTGTACCGTTTTGGCGGTTCGAATCCTTTGTCTAGCACCATACTCACACCCTCAAACTGAAGACTCTACTGATCACTGCGCTGTGGTTAGATATTGGCGTTTGTCAAGGTTATTTCGAAGGTCGCACTTGCTAGGTAGGTTCTGGACAGTTGCCGCATCCTCTTCTGTATTTTATTTAGCTGCCTCTAAGTCAACGGTACACTCAGAAGTGGGTTTGCTGGATTAGGCTCTTGGTCATTTGTTAGAATTGTGAAATTCGGAGGGCCAGGCTCGAGGCCTCGCGGCAGTTAGCTAGACATTCTTTTCGGCTGAGACTGGACTATCCAAGATACCACCAAATGTTCGCCGTTTGAAAACCTATTTAAACAGTTTTGTCTTTCAAACTATTCCTGTGCACTTCAAATCGTCTTCCGAGAACCTGTTGTCTACGAAATCAAGGGCCTGACCGAAGTCCTTTTAACAGAAAATACCTATGTGTTTTCTAACCTTGTGCCTTGCTACCCTAACGAGAAACGGTAATAAGTTCGTAAGACACCACCGTCGTTACACAAATCCTGCACCGAAATTCAGATGAGGCCATTGTGTACCTGGTGTCTCTGGATCCATTTGTCAACCACTAGCTCCAACATTTTTTCAATGCTGAAACCAAACTGCCCTTGATTTTTGGTTCTTCGCGACGGTGGATTCTTGTTTTTCTTCAGTAGTTTCATTTCTTCTGTAGTCTGGTACACTTTCTTCCCCAACAGACGCCTCAAAAAGCTGCACCGCCGCAGCCCCTACCACCACGGTCAAAGGCGCAATGGTGACCGGCCGGGTGACCTCTATTAGTCCCTACTGCCGTGTTTTCTTAGAAAACATAGCCCAATGTACAACGCTTTTTCGTCCACCCTGAGTTCTTACACTAGAGGCTGCTTGGTCCCTCCTTTTTTTCTACCTTTCGTTTGGTCGATATTTGCTGTTGTAAGATTCCAAGCGAGTAACAACCTTGAAAATTTGCTTGGCACTTGACCTCCCTTTTCTGCTTCTAGGGATTCAGCCCTTCAAAAGTGATAATATTAGTGTTACCATCTTTCTCCACCATGGTCGAGAATCAAGCACGGATGCGTGATCACTGTATGCAAAGTTGTTTAGTAGGACAGAACGTCCACTTGATTTCACTCAGGGTAATGGCGCAATCCGGCAGCAGGAGAACGAAGTCAAGGACAGCTATGATGAATTAAAGTGACAAGGGTTTACATGGTAGATACGCTTCAGTTTCGAAATACCTGCAGGCAGGGTTGGAAAATCCGATATATATGAAACTGTTGAGACGAGCTTCATGTGGGAGCAAAAAATACGATATTTACAAGGATGACGCACAAAATACTCGGTGATACCTACTCAGGTTCACCAAAAATGCAACTGCTCACGAGACAAAGGGGTAAGCAGGAATTGTAATAAAGCGACCGGGTTCATGTAAGATACTGCCTGCGGCTTGTACCTTGAGGACTGAGGGGTACATTTGTGGATGTGATAGGAGGCAGTATTTTTCAAACACAGGAGGGATAACTTCCAGGATGAACAAGAAGTATCAACCAAGGATGGTAATCCACAGCTGGTGGAAGAAGGAAAGTTTCCAAGTACATGTTGAAATAATAAGCAAGCAAAATGCCGTGTCCATGAAGAACGGATTATTGTAAGATAGAATGGAGAAAATTCTGCCTGGGCGCAAGCCCAGTTAGGCTGTTGAAACGATAAATGTATCATTTTGTTGAGAATACTGAGGTTATTTTCGGTCCGTAATCAAGCGACAAATTCAAGGAATAACAATGTTTTATTTTCACTTGTCCTCCATAATGGAGCACTTAAGGGAAGCAGGATCTCACCAAATCTGAAGGATTCGTTATTGAATAGAATGTCCTTGCAAGATGGCTCTATTTTCGACCCAGGTCTTTTTGTAAGAGGTACTCGGCAAACCTCAGCGGAACTTGTGGGGCAATATTAGGACTGTGTGCGGATGAACCTCGCTAACCAGATAATTTCTGCAGAAGTCAGCAATCAACAAGGATGTAAATGAGTGGAGAAACAGAATAACTTTTTAAGGGATATATTGAAGCCAAGCGATATGATGTTGAGGAGACTGCATCTCTCTATCTCATTTCCCTTGCCACAGTCTCTTGTGTCCAACCGCTTTCGCATGACCCGTCTGATGATCGCACCCAAGTATACAGCTATAAATATATATATATATAAATATAAATATATTGATATATATATGCCTTTGGTGAGCTCCACTCACTTTTCTCCTCTCTTCTTACTAGATCGTGCCATTTTACAACATAATTTGCAGACATATACATGTAAGTAATAATATTGATGAAAAAACCGTTTCTTCATTAATTGACAGATGCTCGCCTTCACTTAATTCCTGTCTTGGGCTAGAACACAGCCGTCTCATCCTGCTTTTCTCGCGCCTTCCTCGTATACTAGAGTCTTGCCGCACAGACTATCACGCCTTAGTAGCTAGGCCTCACTTCTCTGCGCATATCCTCATGGTAGATTAAGACCCTCATCCAACCGGAATCCGTATGCCTCTGATTTCTCATGACCCCGCGGAACAACAGCTCGTTTGCTCTCACATGAAAAAATCCTCACCTTAACACCCAGTGTTTTCCTTTCTTGTCACTGTTTGCCTTCCTTTACCACAGCTGGTGAACCGACCAGACCGCAATCTTCCTATTTTCCCGTTCTTCTTTCACAGCATACGCTCTAGTATTGTTTAATTCCTGGTTCCCAAATGGACACCATCTCCTCATCCGCCACCTATCTGATATCACCCAACAACCCTAGAAAGCTACCAGTCTCCGTCTAAGGATCCCTAATAGACCGGCCCACTAGCCGAACGAAAACTAATTGTTCATATAGCCAAACGTTCTTTTTCTGGTTTCCTTTGAAACGATAATCATAACCCACAGCTGGAGCACTCTCCAGACTGCCACACTCCTGATCTCTTCCAGATCGCATTGGTTACTTCGGTAGCCATTGGTCAATTCGACGTTAGTCCCGGATTACCCTAAGGACTTGACGAATTGAGGAACGATTTAAACCTATACTCTCGGCCTGCGACTTTATATGGGGCACCGTACTCGGAGTAACAAACCCTCATGAAAGTCTCACCGGATCGCAGATGTGAGTCCTGACACTAACTGTAACAGCCGGTCTTGGGAAACCTCCCTTTTTCCCTCGCGATTCAGTGTTTTTCCTAACATCACTCATTTGCCCAAACTATTGACTTGTCTTTACGAACTGGCTGTTTCCATGGACCAAATGTTGTTTGTTCGCGCCCAGGGCGCTACTTTGGTACATCCTTGTTCTGGACCTGTGTGACGCACGTGCTGTTTGCTCAAACGCTGCTATTTGGTTTCTCGTTGTCGGGTCCTTGTGATCGTATTATTGAAATTTGCATATTTTTGATGTCATTGTCCATGTAATAATCTAGTATCCTAGAATATCGCGGATAAACGTCTTTTGATTTCGAGATCCGTTGTGAATTTGGCTACGCATTGCTCAAAGGTGTGATACAATACTCAATAGATCAATTTGGAACGAGGAAAAACACGCAAAATGCCAGAAAAAGGAACGAAAACACTGAAATCCGGACAGGAATCATTACGGCAAGTCACTGAGGAGGTTCTGGGTACAATTGATTCTTTAGTTAACGTTAGATCGCCTAGTCCTGTCGGTGCTAGATCGTGTGGTAATGAGAGCAATATGGATCGTAAGGATGTTGATTCATATAGGCTGAGAATACTAGACACGGAACAGCAGTTACTATCGGATAGACTACAGGCGCAGGAAGCAGAGAAGAAGTGTACACAGAAAGAGCGAGAGCATGAGACCAGCGACTTTGAGACCCCCGATAGATCGGGGTGAATAAGATAGGGAACCCCACGCCTGTCACCGACTAGAGACCACCATCGATCGATCTGCCAAGAGTGAAACTAACGGTTTTCGACGGGCGAGCTGAAAAATACTGCAAGTTTATCAAGCAGTTCGAGACTTTCGTTGAAAATAAGGTAACCGACCCTGGGCAAAGGTTTCCCTAACCTTCTCACTACTGTCGAGGCCGAGCAAGAGAAGCCATCGACGGGTGTACCATGCTCGACCCGGAACAAGTCTACACTAGAGCAGGGAAGATTCTAAGAAACTTGTTTGGCCAACCGTTCAAAGTAGCCCGTAACCTGATAGAGGGCGTGATGGTAGAGGCAAAGAGAACCAAGGGCAGCGTCTACACAATGGCCGACCTGGTGATTAAGATGCAAAACTGCTCAATAGCCCTCGACCATTTAGGTTACAGGGCTGACCTAGATGCCATGCACACTTTGGAAAACATAGTCCGCCACCTTTCTCCCGAACTACAGGGTCGGTGGGAGGAAGAAGCAGAACGGATAAGCCGAAGCGACAGGGGAGCTAGCTTCGAAGACCTGACCGAATACTTGGACAGGCAAAACAAGATAGCTGACAGCAGATTTGGCCGACTCATCCGGGACAGAAACCCGGCAAACAAGCCCAGTACTAGCCAGGCTCAAACCCCTGCACGGGAACATCCAAACTACCAGCCTTGGACCAACACACATGCCATTTCACGCGATGCTACGGCACAACCCAATTGCAGATCTTGTGGTACTAGCCATAGCCTATCAGAATGCCCCAAGTTCGGCAACGCCACAATAGACGAACGGTGGGGAATGGCGAGGATTGAAGGAGCGTGTTTTATCTGTCTCAACACCACGCACCGGGCAGCAGCCTGTAGAACAAGGAACCGATGTGGTTACGAGGGCTGCACGGGCAGACGCCATCGGCTGCTGCATCAGGCGAGAGTAACCATATCCGAGGCGAGTGACAAACCAAGCGTTATTTGTTCAACGTTACGATCAGCCAGTAAACCGGTACGTTTAGGCGTAGTGGCCGTAGGAGTAGTGACCCCAACTAGGGTGGCCAAAGCGTTGGCTTTCGTCGATTATGGATCCGACACTACTGTAGTGAAAGAGCGGTTTGCCGATAAACACCAACTCAATAAAGGTGCGCCGTCGTTGGCAGTGAGCACGGTGGGCGGAACACAGGTAATGACCGCCGGTAGATTGGAGCTGCAACTCATCTCTTTAAACACTAACGAGGAAATTGAACCAACAGAAGCATTCACGTTAGCGGATCTCCCCATGCGAGCACCAAGGTAGGTCAACGCAATCTTGACTAGGTGGCCCCACCTGCAGGATGTAACCGTTGTAGACTGGGGAGATGATGAATTGGATCTCCTCATCGGCTGCGACGTGCCAGAGGCGCATTGGGTGCTTGGTCAGAGAGTGGGCGACCGCCAGGCACCTTATGCCGTACGCACGGCACTGGGATGGATGTTATACGGTCCAGTGGGGGTACGCGGTTCCGTGAATTACTTATCCGCCGAAACGGACCGCATAGAGTATCATCTGCAACGGCTGTATGAAAAGGAGTTTCATGACATTGGAGACGAAAGACCGACGTTGTCTCAAGAGGATCACTTCGCTCTACAAACGGTGCGGCAAGGCACTAGAGGCCTCAAAAACAGTTCGAGGTTCCCCTCCCATGGCGCACATCTGCCGACGCGTGGACTGACAACCGAAGTTATGTTCTCCAACAATTACTACGACTAAAAGAACACTTCGTTCGAGACCAGAATCTGTGGGAACGATACGCGGAATTATTGAAGCGAAACGAAGCCCTCGGTTACGTTGAAAGGGTGCCTGCCAACACCGACGGCAAAAGGGATATCCGATATCTGCCTCACCACCCGGTTATCAACCCCAATGAACCCAAAATCTGCGGGTGGTTTTCGACTGTGCGGCCAAGTTCCAGGGCATTTCGGTAAACGATCGCTTACTACAAGGGCCTGACTGGACCACACCATTGATCGAAGTTTCGTGCCGTTTCAAATTGGGTAAAGTGGCTTCATCTTCCGACATTATGGAAATCCTTCATTAGGTAAAGATTCTGGTAGAAGAACGAGATGCGTTGCGTTTCCTGTGGTGGGAAGAGAGTGACCGGGACAACGCAGTGGTGAATTATAGGATGACCGTCCACCCCTTCGGAGCCATATCGTCACCATTCTGTGCGAACTACGCCCTCCGAGAATCAGCGAACAAACATGGTGATCTGGTCCATCGAACGGTAGTAGATAGCGTCAGCAGGAACTTCTACGTCGACGACTATCTTGGGTCATTCGATGATGTGGAATCAGCTCTAGAGCAGTTCAGGTGTCTGACGAGGTTGCTGGAAGAGGGCGGCTTCCATCTAACTAAATGGATGCCGAACGCTTCAGAAGTGCTGAAGGTCATCCCGTATCACAAAAAGGCCGAAAGGGTAAGAGATTTGGACGGCTCTCCACTTTCTACCGGATGCACTTTAGGAATACAATGGGACGCGGAAACGGACGACTTTGTTTTCGAGCTGAACGTTCCCGAGCTGCCAATAACCCGTCTTAGCATACTATCTACTGTCTCAAGTTTGTTCGATAAGCTAGGTTTCGTCTCACCATGGCTGCTACCCGGAAAGATCTTGCTGCAGCTGCTGTGCCGTAAGAAAATTGATTGGGACCAGGCACTGGACCGAGGGGACCGGTTGGACTGGGAAGAATTTTTGAACACCTTGAAGAAATTAGAGGACACTAGGATTCCAAGGTTTGACTCCTGGCCATACGTCGCGGACTGGAGAACAACATGCCTTTTCCGATGCATTCGAAGTTGGTTATGGAGATGTGGTGTACGGACAATAGTGCGCAGGAGATGGACAATATACCATGAGGATCCTGTTCGCTAAAGCCAGCGTTGCTCCACTGAAGTCGGTCTCGATCACACGCCTTGAACTCGGCTCAGCCATGTTGGCAGTCAGGGTGGTGCAAGCTGTGAAGGGATGTTTTGAATTCTGCATTTGGTCGGTTAGCTTCTGAACGGATTCAACCATAGTACTTTACTAAATTAACAAAGTCCGGAGCCGGTTTGGTACTTTCGTTGCTAACCAACTCACGATTATCCACGATAAATCAGCCACGAACCAGTGGAATCATGTCAGGTCTGGCTATAATCCGGCCGACCTGTGCTCCCGAGGTGCGACCAACTTCAGGCAACTAGACACGTGGACGAGAGGGCCAAACTTCCTGCAAGTGCCTAAACAGGACTGGCCCGTGTTCGAATTAAAAAACCCTACGGAAGTAAAACTGGAGATCGAGGGCGTGGTGATAGCGGCCAACGTCGTCGGAGCAAAATCCATTCTATAGCGACTGGTCAAGTTTTCTTCCTGGATGAAGACACTTTGTTCGTTAGTTTGGTTAACCAGGTTCAAGAGAAATTTACTGATCATGAAAGGGCAACGCCCCTCAGACCGGATACGGGTCGGCCCGAAAAGACCGATGAGCTACAAATTGCAGAAGACGATATTTTCCGAATGATGCAACGCGAGGCTTTCGCCCGAGATTTCGAGAGGGAGGAAGAAGTGGAACCGACCAATAAAGACATACCATCTTCAAGAGGCGAGCTGAAGCGTTTAAACCCCAAACTCATCGACGGACTGCTGCGGGTGGATGATAGGCTGACCAACTCCCGCCTGAGCTTTGACACAAGAGTATCCTATGCTGCTGCCTGCGAGACAACCTGTAGTGGATCTAATGATCCAAAACGTCCACGCCGTGGAGGGACATGCCTGGGAAAGTCACGTGATGAGCGTCATCCGAAAACGTCTTTGGTTGTTGAGAGGACGAGAGACTGTAAAACGCGTAATCCGACGTTGTGTGCAATGTTGAAGACGCAATGCCACGGCGGACAAACAACAAATGGCCCCAGTACCAGAATGCGGGGCGACTATGGGCTGGTGGCCGTTCAGCGACACCGGGTTGGACTATTTCGGGCCCTTGTGTATCAAGTGCGGGAAGAGATTAGAAAAGCGATATGGATGTATCATGGCGTGCATGAAGCCACGTGTGGTACACTAAGAAGTCGCACATTCGCGGCCGACCGATTCGTTTCTACGGTCGTTGCAGAGATTTATCAACCGAACAGGCGTACCGGCCGATATATACTCAGATAATGGATCGAAATTTGTGGGCGCTTACCGGGAATTGCGGCGCTGGTACATAAACATAAACAGGGACGAACTGCAGGATTGAACCGTGGCCTACGGCATACTTTGGCATTTCAACCCCCCACAAGCCAGCCACCGCGGCGGCTTATGGGAACACATGATTCGGTCCGCCAGACGGATATTGCTGTCAGTCATGAAGCAGCAGCCGCCCGACGACGAGACGCTGAACACCGTCATGACTGAGGTGGAGAGAATCCTGAAGAACCGCCCTCTGGTTTTAGTAGTGAACGGTGACCCCACCCACCTGGCGCTCACCCCGAACGACTTATTGACTTTAAGGTCGAACGAGGGTTTTCAAGGGCCGGTGAACCTTCGCGGGAGCTACCTCCAGGGATGGAAGCAAGCGAACTATCTTGCCAAGCTCTTCTGGAGGCGATGGCTGCGGGAGTACCTACCGGCTTTGCAGACTCGACAGAAGAGGCTGGTGAAAACAAGGCCATTCAAATTTAGGGACGTGGTTATGATCGCCGACGAACGCGCACATTTCAGCACTTGGTCTTTGGGAGTAGTTATGAAAACCATCGAAAGCACTGACGGAATGATAAGAACGGAGAAGGTGAAGGCAGCTAACGGAGTGCTCATTCGTGACATGCGCAGTATTAACCTACGCGAGAGCGGAGACGGAGGAGAAACCCCATACATGGAAGCAATCCCGACACACTGACGTATCGAACCATCATACACCCCGACGCACGCTTACCTACATTGTACCCGTTATATCACATGGTCTCCGTCAAACACGTTACAGTGCTCACAGTCTTTCGTTGACAATACAGGAGGTTTTTTCCGATATGTGGTGTTAAATGAGGTTCCATTGTACATCTCGATACATACACGCATGCCCGACGCACTCTACACCCCGTAACCCCATCAAACATGTGACAGTGTTCGTCGTTTGTTTTTGTTGACGATACCGAATGCCTTTTGCATATATAGAAGTAGCGGAGCTTAGGTCATGCACGCGTGCCCACATTTTACTCGTTTCTTGCCAAACAGTCTTTTGTTTACATTGCAAAATGTCCTCCTTCGATGTGTAGTCATACCCGTGATTCCATTGTACACCCCGGCACACACACACAATCACACACACTCACTCAAGCACATACGTCCAGGACAGGACGACCCTCTACAAAGAGAGCATCTATGTGACCCCTTCACGCCCGCCATAGGTCATTTGGTCTTGTGGAAGATGTAGACTAGCCTCACGTCTATGTAGCCAATGGGTTAGGTGCGACCAGTAATAGAACGTTGACGACGAGCATTAGGCGCGCGCACTGACAGCAGGGCCTAGGCAGATAGAAAGAATCAGTACCTTTTCACCAAACCTTTGACTCTGCTAAGGATCCAGAAGGATTCTGGTGGGCGGTGTAACAGCCGGTCGTGGAAAATCCCCCTTTTTTCCCTCGCGATTCAGTGTTTTTCCCAACATCACTCATTTGCCCAAACTATTGACTTGTCTTTACGAACTGGCTGTTTCCATGGACCAAATGTTGTTTGTTCGCGCCCAGAGCGCTACTTTGGCACATCCTTGTTCCGGACCTGTGTGACGCACGTGCTGTTTGCTCAAACGCTGCTATTTGGTTTCTCGTTGTCGGGTCCTTGTGATCGTATTATTGAAATTTGCATATTTTCGATGTCATTGTTCATGTAATAATCTAGTATCCTAGAATATCGCGGATAAACGTCTTTTGATTTCGAGATCCGTTGTGAATTTGGCTACGCATTGCTCAAGCGTTCGTTACACTAACCACCAACCCACATCCACCCAAAGTCTATTCCCAATAATCCATTCCAACAGTCCAACTCTTCCCGCGTTGCACTACGAAACCAATGACCGGAACACAGCCCTCGCCGCTGTCCACTTCGCCAAACTAGCCTCGTTTTACCTGTCACCCTCAACATTCTACCCGCCATCGCCTGCAACCAAGGTCTTTATGAAACATAATACCTGCCATCTGCAGCCAACCAGAATTTGGCTAATAGTTTTTTTATCACATACAAAAACGTTTTTTCTTTACACTCTTTCCACTTATGCCTAGCCGCACCAGTAGCGCTTGTCTCCACTAATCTGTTTCTTTGCCGGCTCTTCTTTGGAAGTCCGCTTTGCCTCCATGCACCATTCATGCTCTTCAAAATGTCGCTGAAATCCTTGTGGGGCTTTTTGCCTTCATGTGAATTTCCATATGACTCTGAAATCACCCGCACAAAGAGTCTGTTTTATTATCGCCTTTGACTCACTTGCATTTATATCATATGCTTCCCCAGTAATTAGTCACCCAGTGCTGGATCAGTGTTCTATATTTCGCCGGCATCTCTGACTGCAAGTTGATAACCTCATGCGTACTTCACTTTTAATCTTGTTCTTTGGCATCTCTTCCGCCCGGTTACTCCTTAGTTACCGTCTGATTATAGCTCACATCAGCAATCCCACGTTTTCCCAGCTATCGGTACCGCCCTCACCAAATTCGAAACCGACTTTCCATTCCCACTTCAACCGTTGCCACTTTAGTTCACTCAAACACTACATGACTTCAATATATTATTTCGGTTGTTGTGTGATTCATAAATTTAGAAATTGTAAATACCTCACCTTGACATGTACTGCTGTATACTTTGATCTTGCCTTGTGCATGTGTATTGGCCATGGTCAAGAAATATACAATATTCAGTATTCAATATTTAGATTTTAAAACAAAAAGGAAGAGTAGCAGTCCGCAGTATGTGCCCTCCGGAGGTTGGCATGAGGGAAGTAGCAAGTGGAAATGCGGAACCTTAAAAGACGGTCTAGTTTTGTCTTCTTTTTTAAACAAGGGGTAAGCTGGGGTCACAGTGAACTACTTATAGCCCCATTGGTTAACCATACTTTTTCTCGTTTGCTTTTATGCGGCTGCCAGAGATGATGTGTTTCTCTAAGTTTTGACACTAAGGACGTCAAAGAGTTTATCAAGACGTGGCGGTGGACACACCAGCTTTCAGTGGGGCCCAAAGCAGGTCGAGATAAAGCAAAATTCCGGAGGACCTTCTAGCTGAGGACTGCTGTAAACGTATTAGAAGGCACATACTAGTGCCTAATTTTTAGACTTCGCAGCGCGGCCCTTGATACTGTCACCCATTTCTGCCTAGCTACCTGGCCCTCCAAGTTTGTGGGGTAGAATCCATGGTTCCAACATGGTTTTCCCAGTAAATTGATCATTGTTTTAAAGTTGGGCACATTCATGGGATAACAGTGCATTTTTGGACGGATTGTTCAGCCATTCTAGGCGATCAAGACTTAATCACAGTTAAAATGGGGTTCCTACCACCAATTTGATTAGTTCTAGGATAATTAGTGAGTGGTTTTGCGCGTGGCAAGGCTTTTATTAATACGGAGCGGCATTTTTTTGGAGCACGTAAAAGCGGTGTAATCGACAAAGTAACTGAACTTGAGGGGCTAGATCAAGTTAGGCCGAGTCCTCGCCCCCACATTAAATTTGTGTTTCTCGTTGAGGTTCTGCTTCACGCCCGTTTGCCCGTTGGATCATATCGAATAGTGACCTCAAATGGATGCCGGTTAGTGAAATTAAGAGCAAGACGGACTGGAATAAGGAATTGCTGCGACAGAAATGGGAAGTTATGCAGAAAGATATGAAAATAACCGTGGTTAGCAAAGTCGGGTGATGGTCGACCGGATGGTTTGGTCTTATATGGGAGAATCATGGTACATCTGCCGCCTTTACGGGCAGGGCTTGGTGGATTACTAAAAAAAGAACGGAGAAACAGGCAACCGGGGAGCACTAACGATGAACGCTGTGGTGGACGGTATAAAAAAGGAGGGATGATTAGGTAATCTGATGGAGTGAGGCACGTAGAACCGTACAAAAGTATTCAATTCAAGGCAGGTGTATCATGTGATGACGGCCAAAGGATGAAGAGGAAGCCTCAGGGCAGTTGACCTTGAAACATAACAACACACAGATGGGATACACACAGCAGGTATCAAAAAATGGATCTGGTGGGCGCTCCGCCCGCCGGCAGCTTGACTGGTTGAGTGAGCCAGGGGGATTCACGAAGAACCCAGGTTGAAAGTAAGCTTCGGAAAGTTGGACAGAGCCGAAAAAAACAGTAATTGTTGGAGGAGCATGCGGATAAGGAATCTGGCTTTGAAAGATAAAAAAGTTGGAACCTATAAGTTGTGACGCAGTAGGCATGAAAACGGATGAGGTTAGTGGGTATTGGCATGAGAAGCTGGAAGAAAAGTTATGGACACTTCAAGGGGCTCGACAATGGAAACAGGAACGCGATCAATAAGTTGTCTGAACAAAAGGTAGTGGCCACCGGCCAGTGATATGATTGAGTAAGAGAGAAGCAGGTAGGAAAGAGGGAAGGTATTCCTGGCACGGGTAGGTTAAGTGAATAGAGTTGAAGATTCATCATGTCACGACAACTATCACGATGGGAGGCAATAAGAATGCTCACAAGAAGGGTTAGTTTAAATACAGCCGTGAATCAATGGCCTTGGATGGAGATAACAGAAGAGGTAGAATTACGGAATGGTGATAGTGGAGACATGCAGTCCGCCGCCTTTGCCGGTGGAGGAGGATGACCGTGCACTGGACACCAAAACGGAAAAATACTACACCAGGTAGGTATAGAATGCGCGATCCACCGGCCTTATTACGTCCGCACGTCGCTGGGGATGTCATCCACGCCAGATACTCTAGGTAAGGCGCTAGAGCTGACCGTGACCACTCTGTTAGAGTATGCACAAGTAAATGGCGACTGGTTTACATGGGAGGCAAAGAGTAGGAGGCAAGGTTATGATATTCTGGAAAGGTGGGCCAGATTTTGAGTAATTCTGGAGAGAAGAGCCAGTTCAGCCAGTGACTGGGCGACCAGCGTATAAATAATTGATGCCCATGCTCGAGATTAAGGGTGGAAGCCTAAGCATAACCTATGGGCACAGTATGCCGTGCGTGGTTTTGGATACAAATCAGTGAAACGGAAACAGGAAGTAGAACGGAAACACAGTTTCGGAGGTTTTCGTCTAAGAAATCGTAGTCAGGATCAAAAATAAAGCGAGGATTCTTCCATGCAAAAAAGCCCATGCCGTTTCAGAAGGGAACACGAGCCGTGTATCACAGTCGGCGAAATTGACACTATTTGGGAGGTCGTAAAAGGCGCATGATGGCCAACGAAAAAGGGAGGAGAACTGAGGTCGTTTAATGGTACAGTCCTAAACAGAGTTCAGAACAAGAGTTAGTGAATGGTCGAATATGACGGTACTTAGAAATATGAGGAAGAGAGATCGGGGTGTGATGCCTATCTCAAAGGGCTAGATCAGTGGACAAGACTTCGGTGACTGATAGCTGAGCAATGGGGGCAGTTAAGTGGATCAGTAGTGCACGCTTGAAAGCGCGCGAGGAAGGGGTGTTTTGGGGTAGCTTTTTGCAAAGTCCTGAAGGGGCAGTGAAAGAAAAATGCTTGGAAGTGTATGTTCGGTGGAAGATTATCCTGAGAAGAAAAACTGGATTTACACTTCAGCGACGAATCCATGAACCTTTGACGCGAAAGACTTCGCGGCGTTAGCGACAAGCTAACGATATGGTTAATCTCGGAGCGTTTTGAGGTGATCAAGCTGGACACTCCCGGGGGCAGTGATAAAAGAGCGCGGCCAGTGGGTGGAGATAGGCGGTCAAAACCCCTGCACTGGTCTTACATTGGAGGAGAGCTTGGATAGGTAGTTGTGAGATAGTAGGAAGCATCGACGGCTCAGGTTGAGGGTTCTCCCGGCCTTAAGAATTCGAAGATATGCCTGTTCATAGAAGTCAAAATGGCACGAGCAATGTTTTTTGGGGTCTTTGACGATGATGCTGACGAGTAAGTGTCCGTCAGGAGTAATTTCCCTGGCGGCTGAATGCACTTCAAGGGTAAAAGGAAACTATTATCAGCCGCAAACTTCATGGGTCATGAATTGCTCCAACTGTTAAGAAGATAGGCCATAGGGAACGTCACACAGAGTTGTAGACAGGTTGTTTTAACGTCATCGGTATAGAGGTGTGGAGTGCCATGACAGGTAGTGGAGAATATATCGCGGACATACATGATGCAGAGCGGTTGGCCCAGGATGCTTCCCTTGACAACTCCACTAGTGATGGGTTTGGCTGAGGAAAAGTGAACGTTGACCATCACAGATTGAGACCTGTGGGATAGTTGTGGTGGTATTCATGTCAGAAGAGGATCCGTGAACCAACAACACTGGGTCTTAGCCATCAGATGTCTGTGGGGCACGCGGTCGAGGGCCATAGATATGTCATTATATATAGGACAATAACAGGGCTGCCACTATCAGCTGGGGATGATAGACTTTTGAGAACGCCCAGTTAACAAGAGAAGCAAGAATGAGAATTCAGGAATGCACCTTGGCCAGAGCTCAGCAGGTTATCGATCAGGCGGTAGCTGCCAGTGATCTTAAAAGACCTCTGCAAAATTTTACAAGCGACGAGGGTGCGGGTAATTGGTTGAAATTTATCGGTGGTGGAAGTTAGGATAGAAGCTAAAACGAGTGGAAGATCATAAGTGGCGCGGGGCCGATGTGGGAAACATTTCAGAACCTGGAGCCTTTGTTGGCGCATTCTTAAGGTATTTCACGACTCATTGAAAACTGGGGGAGACTTGGAGGAGCTGGCTGCGGTACAGTGAAATCGCGAAATACGGGATCGTGGTCGGGTGGGTAAAAATGGATGGTTATCGGCAAGGTGGGTGGGTGGGTAGTTGGTTCCTTACGGTCAGAATGGTGGAGAGGAAGCGGAAGAAAATAGCGGTAATTATGGGGGTAGATAGCACAGGAATCGCTCGGACCGTTGTTTTGGAATCTATATCCTTCAGTGCTAGATGGATTTGGAGGATATTGCAATAAAGGTCCGAAGGGGGTAATCGGTGACATTCTAGGGAACTCCGGTTGGGAGCGACTGCCCTCAGGTGAACTTGGTAATTGGCTGGATGCAGAATAAGTTACGGCCCAATGCAGGTTCGCACAATATTTCGAGCACAATCTGCAGGGAGCTGTGACGCCCAGCATATCAAAGTTTGCAGCGGATGGCCATTGCGAAGGTAACTGAAGTAAGAGGAACGGTTATTCACGCGTATCAGATGCCGCGTTGACTGGTTCAACCAGCACAGCAGAGTTAAGGGGTCAGGCAACTATCGATAATCGACTTCGGAGAAAAGGTCAGGGAGTGCCAAGTCGATATCGGGGCAGAGCTCCTTTGGGACCATCTGCTTGGAGAGCCAAAGCCACTGTGGGCAGCAGCCACCGATGGGGATATTACTTAAGAACATTTGCGAGGGAGCGGGACCGGATGTTAAGAGTTGGTCGAACCTGGGTCAACAGTATGCGAGTAGACAGCAGCGGGTTTGAGGCACGTTCCAGAAATGCGTAGTCAATAAACACGAATCCTGAAACCGGATCAAGTCAGAATAAAATGTTCACGACCTGTGCGAAGCGTTGTTATTCTCAAGTGATCGAAATATTCCTCTTTGAAGTCTTGTTTTATCGGGCAGTGCCTTGATATTGTTTTAGGGCGAACTAACAGCAGCTGTCAGTTCAATACTAACGACCTTTCTGGCTGTTGGGTGGGCCGAGGACCTGGATATCATGGGGACGCCGTCACACTTGGTTGTTTTGCGTAGCCCATTTCAATGCCATCTGCGGTGAGCCATAATGCATGTATTGAGCGTTATGTTTGATTAGCTATGGGAGTAGGCGATCAGAAACAATAAAAGATACGGGATTTTTGGAGTTGGCAGTGTGACGGCGGATTTTCCTTGTAATGCAGTCGGAAAAGCCTCCCTCCCGGCACTCACTTTTCAGAGGTCTTAGTTTCCCCGGGTTTGATGAGCTTCAACAGAGGCAGAGTCGTTAGTGTGATGCCTTCAGTGAGCCGAGGCTTCTTGTTTTTCAAGCGGTGCTCCGTTACAATTCGTCGGACCTGCTAAAATAAGTTGCCTGAAAGAAAGAGGGCGACCGCAAAGGATTTGGTTCGTGAGCGGGGTTGGGCTCGCTCGGGTAATCCAACTTAAGCAATCTGCGTATTCAAAGCGCTGGTTAGCACCCGAGGTGTCATGATGATGGGAGAGGTGTGGAAGAGGTGGCAGGCTTGTGTGCTGAAGTAAGTCGGTCTATCGCTAATGATGGAGTTGGGTCATAGAGTGGGGATGGGAAAAATGCTTAAGTCATATACACAGGCCGTTGTGCGAATTCGACGACATTGGGAAATACTCAACGGTCAGTATATGATTATATTGACCATGAATTCACGGTTGTGGCAGAGAAGGGGAAGAGGGTGGTGTGGCGAAAAATTAGTGAAGGAGGCGGTAGAAATGATGCCGTCGGAATCTGGGTGGACTGTGAAGGAGGCAGCACCGTTATATTGGTCTCATCAGCTGTTGTAATAATTGTGAAATGGGTGGTTACGCATAGTAAAGTCCAAGGACCAAGCCGATGTAATCACTGAGAGGTAGTGGCTCAAGTGTAAGTTTGACAGGGGAAGACTTGGAGGAGCAGGTTAGCCCGTGTCGGTTACCACCCTCGGCGACCATAGGAACTGCTTGTAGATGCCAAAAGGTTTAGCCGAGCGCCGCAAATCTAGGTTTGGTATCCCCAGAACGATCCGACCAGCATTTCACTGGAACGCCCTGATGCTGTTCCCGTGGAAAATGCCGCAGATGTTCAAGTACGAGTCTTGGTAGGTTTTGACCTTCAGAGCTGCGCTGGGTCTTGGAGTAACGAACTGGGGACAAAAGCTAACCTTACACGGTCCAAATTGAACTGGGGTGGGAGATGATGTGACCCTCGGAGCCACGAAACAGTTGGGGAAGTACGGATGTCTATCTGACAACAGACCAATACCTCATCTCAAGCCAGTCTCTAAGGTTCTGTGATGCAAGTGCCTAAGACAACCAGCCTACTACACAGGCAGTATCGCTGGGAGACCACATCTTGCTTCACATCGTGAGACTGGTTCTTGAAAATTCATTAAAAATTAGCAAGCCATCCCCTGGAGGGTGGTCTCCGAGTTTATGCCTAATAACTCTGAAGTTGACCCGCGGCAGCTCTTCTGACTTCACCAATGGTTTCAGCTCAAAAGCTTTCTACTGAAGCTTCGAAAGGGTTAGCCTTATGACGGACAGCGTTAACCCCATAAGCAAACTCCCGGAACCCTATAGATTTGATTTTCAAGCTGAATGCACTAGCCTAGATTTATTTTACGACTCATCTTTTTTCACGTTACTGCTTTTGTCAGTTGAAGAAACATAACTGAACCCAAATGGTTAGTGGGCCTATGAGACTCGTAGGAACGAAAAGCCTAAATACAGTATAATGTGTAAACTGTGGACAAACTAGAAATTCTGAGAAAAACGACATTTAGCGATCTGGGTCCAAGGAGCTAACAGTGCAACAGTATCCTTTTTGTGAGTGCTACGCAGCCGAAGTGACAAATATTTAGGTAGAAACAAGACTGGATGGCAAATTATACGGCACTGGGTTATCGAATAATACATTTAAAAACTGAATTAAAACCACAAATGTAGGATCACAAAAATCTGGAATGAGAACCGAAGTTCAGCAAAACTCGCAGCCATATACGACCGCCACAGCCATCAGGGGTCAAATGAAAATGATGCTATGGCGCAATGGAGCAAAATACAAACAGGTATTCGGAACTAGTAGTTGACGTGTGCTGTAGGTTGTGCGGGGATGAGCAAGAAAGGATTTCGAAGCCTGAAAAACTCAGGTATGTGAAGAGATTTTGGATGGGATTTCTACTAGTAAACGTTAAACTCATTAGGACTGCTTGTCGGCTGTATGTTCGACCTCAACTATGGACATCGCACCAGTTTGTCTGAAGACTCTTGATGTATGTTGACAATACAAGACTCAAGATTCGTTCTCTGCTACGTTGTGGAAACCTGTAGGCAGAAAATTACTTGACCTCATGATGCGATGTGGGGACAGTGGAGTGTTTCGCAAGTTCATCCCGCTATCTGGCAAAGCTCTTGGATGGTCCTCGGTAATAGATAAACTGAACGATACTTCGTTTTGGACAATGTTGCCGGAGATCTATTTTGGCCAACAAATGACAACCAAGCTATCAATAAAGGCTGATCACGAGGCATTATTCGGTCACTCCAGTACTTCCGCTGTTCGACAAGGGCGAAATATGGAGAAGCCACGGGGATGCATCTTCTCTCATAATCCAGAGAAGTATATACAGAAGACGTTCGCACAACTGTCGGTGATATGGCAATTATGACAAATATGATAGTCATGGTATAATTCCGATGATCCCGAAGCATGCTGGAGTGCGCGATCAGATGATTGAAGTGGTGTCACAATTGAAGTTTTCAAACGGGTAAAACGTGCATGTACCAAATTTCAAGGAGAGTGTTAAGGTGGACTAAAACCATAATATTGCCCGGCAGGTTCTCGGGTCAAAGTCAGATGATCTATTTAGCCAGCGGTGATTGGAATTGCTTATAAAGGGGAGTTTTATACAGAATTGGTTCCGAAAATGACCAAAACCATAAGAAGGTCGGGAAAACCAGAGGACATTTGTTAGGTTCTTTTATAAAGCAGGACTAAGTAAGGGAAACTAGCAGGTTCATGCATGCTTCAAAATGTGAAAAGCACTTGGATAGAAAACTCAACGTTGTACCAGAGTGAACCTCCAGAAACAAAGCACAATGAATTGACGATCCATGAGGTGGTAAGATTTGTTGGCGAGATGCCAAAGTGGTCAGTCATAAGGGAAGAGACCGACAAGTCCGATGGTCAGGGGGAAAGGTTTCAAGAGAGGTGGTGAAAGGAATGGCCAGAAGGAAGCCGGTGAGTGTTTGGCCAATCACTTACAATAATATGGGTATGTCACGAAGTATCGGCAAGAATATAGAAGTACGGCGATAAATCAATGTGAGGTGCGTTATATGGCGATAAGAGGGGCGAAAGTTATGCCAAAGCGATATACTTATGCCCTTGACTGGCATCGCAGAGTTCAAAACTTCACTCGAGGATCTCTTTTCTCACATTAGCTTTGACACACGATGGGTTCATCACTCGTGACAATAAACGCACCCTTGGTAAAAACGAGGGTTAAAAAATATCTGCTGCCCTATCTGATTTCCGGTTCTTGTGACAAGTGTATATCGCGCCGTTTGTGCTGGAATGGGCGGGAGCAACAGCGCCTTAGGCGAAGGAGTGTGCGGGTGTGCTGTTGTAAATTTTGACACCACAGGAGACATTGCAGGGGGCTAAAGTGCAGGTAGGTTTATAGGCCAGGACTCAGTTCTGGTTTGAGCTAGTCGAGATTGGAACCCAGTGGTGTAATCGACGGACGCTCCAACCGATGAGATGACTGAAGACGAAGCACCCGTTGATGATCAGCTTGACCCCTATGCTCTCACTTAAATTTGTAGTTCTCTTTACTTTTATGCTGAACGCTTGCTCGCTCGATGAGCCACATAACTGACGATGATTTTGTGCAAGTGCCGGTCGGTGTGCGCGGTAGTTCCTTCTCGTGTTTTGTGGCCAACTGTCCTCGCAGGCATTTCTTTGACCTGACCGCTTGAACCTCAGGTTGTCCTCTACGTTTTTGCAATTGGTGGGCCATTTTCCTGGTTCGGTTAAAGTTGGAATTTGTGGTTACGGTGTATTATCTATTATTGTTCATGGAGGACCCTCAAGAGGACCGTAGTCCGGCATTTGGCTGTTTTTGGATTGCTTCAGGCGTATCTAATCTAATACTAGTAGTCGGTCACACAGAATCAACGAGGGGGAATGATCCTCACAATCGTATTTATCTTTTCCTCGGATCGCCTCCAATCCTTTCTTCCGCAGAATACAGCTACTCAAGTCTTGCCAGGTATTCCTGAACTTGTACGCCGTTTTTTACGAAAGAGTGGGTTCTTGCTATTTAGGCCTCAGCTAACAAGGCCGACCTCCACCGTGACCGGACTTCAGGGGTGGAACGTCCTGTGCAAGTTGGGTGGATCTTCCCTTAATGCCATTCCAGCGTTCTTCTAGTGAAAGGTCAGCTTGGCTCGGCATCTGCTCTGTCCTTTTCGCTGCCCCATTTTACTCTGCCAAAGTCGATTCTGCCATAACGTTCATTTACCGCTCTTCTGGTCGGCACACTGCTAAGCTCAGTGTGGCCATTAGGACCTCATAATCTTTTCTAATCCGCGGCTTTTCATATCATACACTGCAAACCCTTTGATGTTACTTTGTGAGGAGAAGTTGCAGTAGCGAACGTGGCTCCTTCCTGTGCCTGGTGGCTCGTGTTGCGTGTTGTGAAAATACATGCAAGTGAAATCACTGGAGAGTTGACGCTCGTTGATCCTTCCGGTGCGATTCCGTTTACTGTGCTCACTTAGGGCAGGTTCAATTCCCCCACCGGTACAATCACCCTCGGCTGTGCCAACACGGCGGTCAGCGCATGCGGAAGTCCTTTATCTTCTTTTTCTGTCTTCTGAAATGCCTCACAGACGCAGATTATATCGGCTGTTCTAGACTTGACCTCAATGAAGCACGACTTGACCTACATCCTGGGTGAACCTGAGTTGAACGGAGCTCCCCGATGGCCCGAGTCATTTCGTATCGGCAGTGAAACCCAGCCCACTTGTCTTACGCCTTTGTTATCCAAACGCAGCACAGCCCTGGGGGCAACATTAACTCTCACCGGTCGCATCCAAGTTTAGTTCGACGCAACGGTGTGGAACTCTGTTATTCTACTTGCCACCTCACCCCGTTTATTTTGAAGGCTGCGATTATCTGCGTACCAAACTGACTCCTCTATGTTAGGCTCTCGATGGCATTTTTTGAATCTGAAGTTCCACCTGGCGAAATTTCCGGGGTCGAACCCTGTTCTTGCTAGCAAGATATCCTGAATGTAATGTGCTGTACTGCTTTCCTTAATCACATAGTTCTAAATGATCAGATTCGTTTCCAACTAGGAGTGAACCGTGGACGTTTTCTTCCTTCGTTCCCAAGCATCGAAGACCTGAGTGGCTCGTCATGAACTCGGCCCGCATGGGTGACTTTACCATCCGTTCTGGTCCACTCTCTTCTGAAACCTGCCTAGGGATGATTTTAAAGGGAGTCTTAACTGATACCGGAGGTTCCCTTTGTAACAGTGATATGGCCTTCAATGGGTCGGGATTTCATTACGTCTCTGGCTTTCATTATCGGTTTGTGGTGACCTAGAACCGTTTATTTCCGGTCTCTGTCGCCACATTCAGAAAATTCTTTCCCCGCCGAGCTTTGAGAATTGACCAGCTGACAAGAAGCACCTCAATATTTGCAACACGATTAGAAGACAACGTGGGGTCAAACTCTTCCAAACTCTGTGGGGCAATGGTTAAGACGGCCCCAAAAATGTGGGTTATTCTTGCTCGACACGCGCCACACCCCAAGTGTTTACCTCCTCCGCATTCTTCCTGGAAAATAACACACTTCTGAAGCAAAATTTGAGAACAGCTGCCATCAGGATTCGGGGGGTTCAACGAATGCGTTATTTGCCATGATATTTCATGGCGCTTGGCCATCTGCGTCAGAGCAAGCTAGCCCGACATCCAAAGATGTCCGGTCACGTTTCAACGTCTTTCTATCACCCTTTACGATACCCCCTTAAACTTTGCGGACTAACATCATCTCACTTCTGACTGCCATAGCCCCGCGTCAAGCTAGATGAATTGCTCCTCACAATATAAACGTTTGACCTGCTCCCTTAGGGATTCTACTTCTGTTGGGCGGCTTTTTCCGAGTCGCTGGAAAGGACTGCTTTCTCGTTTTCTTTGACTTTTCTTAGTTAAAATGTCTTTTTGCAGTAGCTTTTAGCTTGGGCATGCAGTTTCCCTCAATATTGAGATAGTGATTGGGCTTTCTCAGCCCAGTTTATGTTTCGGTTTAACAGTTTTATCCCGTTTTCCCAGAGACCTCCGGAGTATCCTCGAGCAATCTTTTGCAAACGCACAGCAATGAGGCCTAACGGTTTTGAGAATGTATCTAACGTGCACGTCGAGATACATTATTCACAACGTGAATCATTTTTGTTGATACCAGGAAAAGCAACGTCAGCTCAAAATTCCCTCACTTTTCAATGGGGCAGCGCATTTCTTTGCCTCACAGCTCACCGCCTGATTGAACAGATCACTATCCTGTTTGTGCATTCTGGTGGTGATAGAAAAGTTGATAAAGAAACAACGGTGTCAAGAACCAGTGCAACAGGCACTAGTGAACATTAAAAACTACAATGGAGAAGGTGTCACAGTGGATGTTGCCTGACGTCAGTTTGTTCTGGTAACTTCAAGAAACACCGAAAATGCATTGGATACGTTCATTTAGATTCGGAAAAGAAAGAGTTGTTTGAAGAATAAGCACACCATATTCTCATATAATATGCCAGTTTGGTTAGAATAAAATTTCATAGGTAGCTGGGCTATGGAAAATCCTTCTCCATTGAGCGTGGTTAAAAAACTAAAATCTTCAGGGATTTCAAAACATTTCATTGAAGTAATAGACGAGCATCAGAATTCAGGCCAATTTCCCTCGATTTTGTGGTATTCGTGTTATCTGAGTAGTTCCGTCGGGCTGGACGATAGCTGACGGTATGAGGCCGCACTAGAAAAAATGAGAGAGGATTGAGGATACAAAGTCTAAAGGTATCTTGCTTTCGACATTGCTGGTGACTTGAAAAATATACCATTGGATGATGGGTGTTTTCAGCTTTGCATCAATTTGTTTGATTTGCTTAGAGAAGAGGGTTTCGCTTTGTGGAATCTGTCATTAATCTAGCAAAGCTTTTCCAGTACAGCGGTTCTGCGCGGCCCTGCAAATTTTAGCTCAGCTCAGGTCGCTCAGATCCAAGATGTTTTAACGGGGCTGATGGACTCGGTAGCCGTATTTTCCCACAGGGCTTAGGTTTTTCGTCCGGTTTGCCGAGCAGTGTTGGACAAAATGTCTCGGAAGTTGCCATATGTGCTTGGTTTCTGGTCCGTTTTTGTGAACGATCTTGTATCTTTGTTAGACCGAGACTTGTGTTTCCTGTCGCGCTTGCGCAAACTGGTGGGGGGAAAAGGTTGAGAAACAACTGTGATCCTGGCTGCTGATATAGAGAACAAGGAACTCGTTGTCTTTAACTGGGGATCTACCAAGTTTTATCTCTATCCATGAGTGCAGACGACACTCAGCTGCACGTGCAATAGCAGTCATCACTTCTCTGGTCCTCTCACAAGTCCCGTGCCAATAGCAATTGTAATAATAATAATGACAATATTAACGGTTTATTCCGAAGACGCCCGAGGCATGCCGGGTGCATGAGCAATTATTTAAAAGTGATGGAATAGACGGACAGAATGCATGAAAATGTAGAAATGTATATGAGGGAAGTTGGATAAAAAAGGCTTAGACGTGGGAATAACGTGGGGTGAAAGTATGGCAAATGTATGCTTACCACGACAAAGGTATCTCACATCTCGTACGTTTTCTTCTAATCCGGAAGATAAATTGCCGGACTGTAATGAAAGTATCGGACTCTTTACGGGGAATGTATCGTAAGAAAATCAGATGGCGTAAAACCAAGTTCAATTGCAACAACAGAGGCGACGGCAGTCTTGAGGTCTTGAAGTATTGCATGGGCCCGAGGCCTTGAGCTCATTTGCTCCGGTTCTTGATGAATCTGTACTTACCTGTTAGAGTTACCAGGCCGAAGCTGCAGCACAAGAATGCGAAAAAAGCGGCAGTGGCCAAACAAAACAAATTACGCATGACGTCAAACAGCGTCACACCGTGGAGAGTGCCATAACAAGAATGGGGGTGTGCAGATTACAAGCATGTAGAGAAATGTAACTGCAAAAACAAATATTTCCATGTTTCTACTTTCGGACAACAAACTAATGGAAAATGAGGGCTGGGCCTAATTACTTTTCGAGGATAGTTTTATTTTGGGGGATAAAATCATCTTGCGGAAAAGCTTTCCGCCGGCTGGTCACCCTGTACCTAAAGTGGTTAGTCCCCAGGATGGTAGCTGTTCTTGGTTTGAAAACCTCCCCGCTGTGACCGCGGGGGAAAAAATAAACGGTCGGAAAAGAAACAATCATTCTTACCTGATCCAAAGGGGTGAGCCACCAAAACACCGCCCTTCATGCTTATTAAGTCAAAGAGGGAGATCGGGATGAGGGATAGACGGGATGAGCTAAGTGGGACTGAACTTATACTTCATTGGTGAAGCCTCTGGACCATTTCCGAAACCATACAATCTCGAGCCAGACCAGAATGTACTATCTAACTACAACGCTAGCATATGTTGTATATAGGTGTCGGAAATCACGAGGAAGAATTCTCTGGATGTATGCAGGAGGGATCTTTGAATTGTGTTTACCACCCAAAAGCAGACTTTCCGGAGATTTGGAAATTGCAGAAGGAAAGCAGGTTACAATTTGACCAAAAATCGAAGCTCTGTGTTGGTCAACCTCTGATAGCGCGGCCAGTTTCCTGAGGAGGAGGATGTTTAACCGCTTCCTCTACTGAAAGTTATACCCAGTGATTTGTCGCCAATAACTTGCAAGCCTCAATTCTCGGAACAACGTTTCGCTTCGTCACTTGTAATTTGCTGGAGCTCGTCGTTTGCACTCCACGGGTAACGTTATTTGCATACATGGCAATGTTCACCGGTGGGGTTGTCAGTAGAACAGTAACGTAAATCGAGAATAGAAGGGGACCTAGGACCGATACCTTCGGGACGCTGGTTATTACTGCAAAGAGCTGAGAATAACCATGCCCAACTTAACTGCAAGTTTGCGTTCAGCGAGAAATCCGCGGAAGATGCTTAACGCGGATCCCGTTATACTGTAAGTTTTCAGCCCTTGAAGAAGAAAGACAAGCGAACATCTTCCAGGGCCCTAGGAGAATCGGTGAGTATGGTGTGAAAGCCGGCTATTGTCGTATGCCCTGGTCAGACTACCCATGACAATAAGCACACTAATGACGCATGAACTGACAGGCAGAAGCCCATGTTGGAAATGTGCCAGGATCTCATTTGTGCGCATGTGAGAAGGGACAGCACTCTTGCGATTACACTGAAATCTTTGCTGAAGATGCAAGTCAGATTTGTGGGTTTGTAACTGGAAGTAAGATGTCTACTGCCCTACTTGAAGAGGGATGCGGTATCCGCTATTTCGGCTTTTTGGTAGCAAATCCGCTTTGAACATACCGCCTAACACGCCACCATGCGACTGCAGGGGTGGAGCGCGTTTGGTCCAGCAGAACAGTTTTGGTTGGGCAAACGGAAACCCCGTGTACTTATGCAAGCAAAAATGGTGGTACTACTAGGTGTGGAGACAAGAGAAATTGAGTGCGTAGTGGGGTGCTAAGAGAACGTAATGAGGTAGAGTTGTGCGAAGGTGGAAGCTGGAGGCCTTGGCCAATTGGCCAGATGTGACTGGTTGTCCGGCATTATCTTTAGAGCTAGCGGCGCTGGAGCTGTTTTCATTGGACGTAACATGCGCCTAAAGATAATGGACTTGTCGGCCCAAACTCGGGTCACCATTGTTTACCGGACTCCCTTTGGATGGAGCTAAATACTGTTTTGTCATAACTTCTGGATAAACCTGACATTTTCGGCATCGCAAACCACACTTGTAGCTTTACACCGAACAAATAGGCTCACGCTTCCTGGAATACGTCTGTTGAGCCCAGGACGTGATGCGTTCTTTTATGTGGAATTCAAACTTTTTGGACGGATAGCCCACCAGCTGAGTGAAAATCGCGAAACGTTCCATTGTCTCAGCTGCAAGGTTGTCTAGGTTAGTTCAATTTAACCAGGAGTCCAGTGACGGGTTGAATTGATCGAGGAAGGTCCTAGTGAAGGATCTCAGAATTTTGGCTTTTTGAGAGAAGAGGAGGCTAATTCGTAGTATATTGGACCCAGTGAGGAGTTGGCTACTTTTACCTGGGGATGGCAACTGGTGCACCGTATCTATTTGTCACCCGTCCCTAAAAAATGGTGAAATCTGTAAGAAGAAGAGTGCGCTCTATGTGGTATGGCTGGGGCCCTGAACAGAATCATAAGTGAGAGGTCAGTACGACTTATTGTAAACCGCAGAACATTAAGGGCCGAGCAGCTCTGAATGGTGTGACGTGGGCAATCATTAAGTAATAAAACCGACGGAACCAGGTGTCTTGAACTGCTTCACTGGCTCTAATAAGTCCTGTAGGCTTAAAATTTGCATTCATTGACAAAGCAGGAAGTATCGGTGCCATCCGCAAGGCAGTTTCCTTCAGATGCTGTATACAGTCACTAGGTATCTTGGGATTTGAAGTTAGACTAATAGTCTGACGGTATCTGAGTTTGAACTGAGGTTTTCAAAGTAGTTTCCTTTCGAGTTGCTGCAAGTTGCATTGTCAATTAGTTTGCCTAGCAAGTGATTTATTAGTGAACGCCCGGATCGAGTGATCGTCTGTTATGTCAAGAAATTGCAGCATTTTTCAACTTGAGGGTCGAAAGTGGTGTGTTCTAGTCTCGGCAGGTTATACGCTGGAATACATATAGTTTCAGACAGTTTACCGCATTTTTGTACACAAATTTATTGAGCTGGTATTATTGCAAATTGCCCGACATTTTCCAGTGCGTCGCTGTAAACGTAGCTTCCTTTTAGTTAACGGTACCTAAGGCTCTAGTTCTACCGTTACGTATTATAAAATAAACCTCTTGAAACTCCTAGCTAAAGAAACCTGGCTGGGCTGTGATGGAATGAGGGGATCCAGCATTGTCTAGTAAATAAGTGACAATAAAGGATCCATCAGATGGCTGCCTATTCACGTCCTTTCGTGTACTAAGTCATAAGCTTCCCATTTTTGTTGTTTTAAATGGATTCAGCTTGGTTACTTCAGGACCAAAAATCACAAATAGTGAAAAGTCCAGGCAATTCACACGAGTTCTGAATTTGGAACGATATTGATTGGAAGCTTGCGAGGCAAAAGTTTGAAACTTCAGAAGATACAATTATATACAAACCTGAACCACGCGGCTGATGAGACTTAACCAAAACACCCGGGAATTCAGTGTCTTGTGGCACAAGCAAAACAATCTAGGTAAATCGGGGACAAATTCAGATGTCTCACAAGGGCAAAATAAGGGGTTAGTGTGTTGGGAACAGAAGTTCTGAGCGGGATGGTGTAAATATTGTCAAATAAATAGGCAAGTATAAAAACCTGGAAGGCTCTTCGGTACATAAATATATATATATATAATACTGTGACATGAAGTTGTGCGGAGCGGCTCGTCAACCGTTGAAATTTCCACGTTTCCTCAGATTTAACGTCCTTGGTAATTGGACTATGGGCCGAGAGAACTTAACTTGGTTCACGGGTCTGGATGATAGTTTGTGCTGCTGAATTGCTTGAGAAAGCTGATGACATCATCGAGGATGCAGACAAAGCCACCAACCGCTTTTGAGCTCGGTCCCGGAGTCGAAATCATGAAGCTTGACCGGATGTCGGACCGCCTTTAAATTTATAATCAAACGAGACAAACCCCAGAGTTATGTGGCGTGGTCGCAGTAGAGATGGTGACACACGGAAGTGGTTGAGGAAGCTGCAACTTTGGAGACAGGGCCGAGTGGCGATACCAACAAACATTCCGAATAATTTTGTTTACTGATGTATCCCTCTGGGTTGGCCTGGCCACCATTCTGTGCAAACTGTACACAGAGAGGAAAAATTAGTCAACACAGAACTTCCTCAAGCCTTCCATTGCAGGCCAGTGTGATCCCAAAGGCCTACGTCGAGAAATTTCTTGGTTCACTCGAAGGTGGGTAATCCAGCCGATTGCAACTAAGAAAAAGGTCACAGGAGCAATCTTGTCTCCTTCTATTCCAATTTCCTGATGAAATAATTGCTAGAGGATTCATCACTAAACAGCGTATAGTCGCAACTGTTTCACAGTTTAAATCAATCAAGATACAAGCTGACAGAAGGCTACTGCAAAGAGAAGTGATAAGATGTGCAGCCATAAATTCAAATCACATTGCCATTAAGATACCGGAAGTCACCCTCTTCCCCAAGCACTTTACCAAAGATCAACAAAACCCCTCGCTCTTCTACCCCCAGAAAATCCACAGGGTTAGTTGACCTAAACGAATCCTTCCCCATCTCCCCACAGCTACCCCAGCCAAAACGACAACATATATCGGCAACATTTACGGTACTTTAGGTTTTCAATGAAATAAAACCTGCAGCACTAATATATCTCCCCATAGGCCCCGTTCAGAACCCACTGAAAAACCCAGGCGTGCCGCATGTATGCCACGTACGTCGCTGACAATAAATAACCGTCCAGAAGTGAGGGTCAACGAGAGATTAGTTGCCAAGGCTAAGTCTCCGTGCGGGCAAACGATACGGGGACGCATGAACAATGGCAATGATAGTTCCTTCTCTAGACCAAATTCGTCACCGACCGACTTCCCGCCTTTGAGATACCCTAGCATCTCCCAGTATATGAAAGAAAATAGCACTTCCAAGATGATGACACAACAACAATCGGACCACGCTCGTAATAAAAATAAATGGCATGATGAGCGAACTGCGTTCATACCTAACTCCGGACTAATGGAACCTTCTTATCAGCTGAATCTTCCATTATTTCCATCTTTCTTACCTCCCCCTCCGGTAAACTATACGAGCGCATCGCATATCCTCCCATCTACCAGCGGGTACCCCATATTTAGCCAAAGTGCCTATTTTTTGTTTCCATGCGTACCGTGGGCACAACATGGCCCCATAACCTAGATATGCCTCGTATAAATCGTTCTAATCAGCCGTATAGTAGTGTAATACCTAATACCCTGTCATTTATTAATCCACATGCAAACCCAATTACCCCCTTACGAATGACAACTTAAGCGGGCTTGCACCCTGCGCTGATGATTCTTTTCAGGTTAAATGCAGCGGTCAACGAACTGTAAGTACTAATATCAATGACAACCTCAGAAGCACTGGAATATCCAAGTTGCTACTGGTCATTGCACACTCTGTTAGGAACGAAACTCAATAAATACGATCAGTTGCACTAACAAACGACTATAACTTTATTTTCATGACGGAACCTTGGTTATCGGACTCCTATCTAGTAGAGGACGTTGAGGTTCTCAGCTACAAATCCATCAGCAAAGGCAGAACACATCAACGTGGTGAATACTGTCTAGTGTATGTAAAGGAAGCTCTGAAAGCGACAAGCTTTCAGCATCCTATCCTAGATGGCATTGTCGACTCTCTATGGCTCAGCGTTGAAGTCGAACGTCAAGAACTGATACTAGGTTGCATATACGGTCCTCCCAGATCTAGTTCTGACGGCTTCCTGCAAATTATCGGGGCTCTTAACCTAACTAGTGATTTTAAAGTAGGCCCAAAATTGACAGCTTGTGACTTTATTGCACCAGAAATATGCTGGAAATCACTCACAGCACCACGCCACTTACCACTGCTTTTGGATGCAATTCACCTAGGAGGATGGAAGCAACACGTCACGTCCCCAACCAGACGCGACCACTCCACTGACTTAATCTTGTCACTAGGATTAACCCGGGTTATGAGAAAAGTGCAGGATAACCTACCCGGGAGTGATCAAGCAACTGTCCACTGATGCTTCACAGCGCCCATAAATGACAGACAGCCGACACCCCCGCATAAGCCATATCATAAGGCCAACTGGAATATGCTGCCTTCTCTGATTCGCAGCCAAATGTGGGACACATTTTTAAGTGCAGATCCCCAGCTGGTGGCAGATCAACTTTACCCTATCTTTGGAAGATGCCTCAACCGAATAACCCCGTCACAAGGATCGTCAATCCGCCCCAAATAAAATGAATTGTTTCGCCGCAACTTGAAGGTAAGTAAACCCCAACGCGTTTATCCTAAAACAAGGGATCCTTTACTGTTTATACTGTTAAACCGTTTGGCTGAAACGATAAAACTGTACTCTAAGAATGAACTCATTCAACAGGAACACAGGACCTTACGTGATTCCAAGAAAGATGAGATTCTTGAAAAACTGATGAAGTCAAGGAATCCCAAAACAACTTCATCTATCTCCTCTATCTCTTTCAATAACACGTGCCTTGACAAACCGATGGACATAGCAGAAGCTTTTAACACGTTTTTTGATTCTACCTTAACTAGTGACACAGAACCATTTTTCTACAATCCACCAGTAACATCACATGAGCCACGTCCTTCCGTAACATCCCTGCCCTCCGAAATCGAGCCTTAAATTTCAAATATAAAAATGTCTTTTCATCCCCGATCGGACTCGTTACCATCGGCCATCTTTAAAGTGGGCGGCCCAGATATCCCAATTCGTTTATCGAATTTACTCAATTTGTCTATGCAGTTTAGTTGGTACCCTATACAATGGAAAACTTTGATTATTATTCCAGTTCATAAGAAGGGAACACGGGAGGACCCGGCCAACTACCGGCCTGTAAATCATACCCCAGTAGTATCGAGGATTATGGAAAAAATCATAAAAGTTAAACTAACAGATCACCCCCTTGAAAACCACCTTATAAGTGAAGGTCAGCACGGTTTCCTAAAACGTCGATCCTGCGCAACTTGTAAGACTGACTTTCTGAACCTTGTTACGATAGCTGTCAATGATGGTAAGGCAGTGATCTCAGTCTTTTAGACATGTCCAGGGCCTTCGACCGGGTGTCTCACATTCGTTTGTTGTCAAAGGCTAAGACATACGGCATTGCTGACTCACTATATGCCTGGCTAGAATCGTACTTGTCCCCGCACAATCAAGTGGTAAACGTTGATGGCACAATTTCCACACCCAGCCTTGTAACCAGTGGTGTTATCCAAGGTAGTTTACTGTGCCCGTTGTTCTCTCTCATGCACACAAATGATATATTTACCGTGGCTCAGCATGGGGCTCCGTTTTTATTTCCTGACGATGTAAAGTTTTTGTACACCTTCGACCATAATTCATTGGGTAATACTATAGCGAAAATATCGGAGGACTTACGGATGCTCAATTCGTGATGTACCGATTGAGTAATGAATTTCCCGGCGGACAAAGGCTGCATTCTTACATACAAATGTCATATCCCTCCTGAAGCGTTTAGTATAGGTGGTCACCTGATCCCCATCAAATCATCAGTACGCGACCTGGGCATGTACAACTCCTGTTCGTTCAACTTCCCGGAGCAACCAGACACTCAAATTGCCAGGTCCCACAGGTTAATAGGACTTGTCCACAAAACATTCCGTTTGCGTGAAAGTAAACTCAGTGTCTATACAACACACGTTAGACCATTGCCAGAGTATATTTCAATAGTTCGGTCCAACATGCGCCAGGTTGGTAGGATCGTCATCGAAAATGTTCAGCGCACCTTTACCAAACAAATGGTTGGATATTTGTCTAGTCTCAACTATAAACAGCGCTGTGACCTTCTACTTCTCCAACCACTTTGGCTCCGACGGATAAAGAACAACTTATCCTTTTTCCACTCACTACTAAAATATAGACCCCGCAAAGCCTCCCCTGTGGTACGAGACCCATTAAGCTTAAGGTATTCGTTACGACACAGCAGCCATTCGGTCACTGTGCCGTCCTCGAGAATCAGACTACGGTCCAATTTCTTTATTGTTAAATATTCACAAATGTGGAATAAACTTCCACCAAATGTCCGTGCAATGGGCCACTTGCCGAGATTTAAAGAGGAATTAAACAAACGGCTTGATGTCTTGACACTCGTATCAAACAATGATCCATACACTTCGGAGGAGTGAGCGTACGAAGTTGGTTTGGGTTACTGACACGCGGGTCTGAGTCAGGGGCCACGAGACCTACGTACCACACAAGTAGCCGTATATATCACTCAAGTTTTATTAATCTTTCTCGTACAACCTTATGTTTCTCAAAATCGAACCATCCATCTAGTAGTTTTGATCTCTAGATACTGGAAATTTCTTTTGACCATTGACCTTTGATCCCCAGCTGGGAGCATCCCAGACCGCGTTTTTCTATTTTTATCTTTCCAGACAACCACTAATGTGAACCTTACCTTCGATGGTCCGGCATATTACCTGGCTCACATTTCTCGCTGAAAAATCGGTGCCTACACGTAATTTCGTCATTACCACATTGGTCCTGCTCTCTAGGACCGCCCGCAACCTGGTAACGAGCTCCTAGACTATTCGATCTCCACAGCTATGTGACAACGCCAGTATCACTCAGGCGAAGCCTGCCGATTTGGGGCGCGGTCAGATCCACTGATTTGGCCGGCGCACGTCGAGTGTGCAGGTCGTCTGCAACGACGGGTGGGCGCAGCTCTGATCGCACCTGCTGTCACCAAAAACGGTTTTCAGGTTGGGTGTCCCGTGCACGGTCAGCCCGACCCACCAGCACCGGTCGCAGCAAATAAAACATTTATACACCCGAAATGCTGCCAATTTGTCGCTATCTCCCATTTATCGCCTATTTTTCATCCTGCTCGTCTCCATCGTCGCCATCTGAACTTACCGCTTCTTACGCCCGGCGAAATCTACTTTCCCTAGCACATAATTATCGCGGGGCTAAAAGACCGTTACCATAATCGGCTTACTGTTCATGATCCTTTTCCTCGAGGATTCGTGCCAAACCACCCGCTTGTCCCATTTGCAAACTTGACCAATCCCCAAGATAAAATTCGTCCTTTTTTATCACATTTATCGATATATTTGAAAAAGACCACACTTAATGTTGCCATATACTCCCGTCCCACAAAGTCCAAACAGTATATTTCACCGAGGAATATTTGTCTACAGAGCATACCAACAGTCGACGATATTGAGGTGGTTAGCTCTCTCTATCAGTCCTTCTGTTTGCCTGCACGGCTGTAGCATTGCAATGTCCTCACCTTGCAAAGATTCATACCCTCCCCATTTATTCACATCTGAGAGATATCTGTATGGCAGCGTTTTGATCTTTCGCCATCACATGAACCACCTTTTACAAAGAATATCAACAGACGGTATTTTACCTGTTAACTACTTCACCGCCAAACGTTGCAAACGTATTCATCGGTTGTTTGATGCTTTTTCACATTCTGTATTCTATCTTGGAAATTCCTCTCAGACAATTTTAATTCTTGCCTCTCTCTGGTCATTATTTTTAGCCCTTAGATAACGATAATCGTACATAAATACTTACCTGTCACTTGAGTACTTATCTCCTTTCATGGCTATCATGGCTACGCATCACAAGTTGATTTGTCGCCCAGTTCCCACTTCCATTTAGATTCACCACATTCCACCTTTATGAAAGTGAACAATGTGCGCAACGATTACATGTTCACCTCCGGCCACTTCTCCACCATCACCTAGGCAATCTGTCTCTACAAATGAGTCCTTCACTAGGTACTTAACTGAATCAGCCGATATTCGGTCGCTGGACTTTACAAGGGTAATCTTCGAAAGATTCTTCTTGTTCTTTGTCTGCAAATTCATTCATCTCATCGTCTGATTTCCAATCCGAAGCCGTGTTACACTCCGCGGAGCGCTACGGCTGGTTCATGCCTTCTTTGGAAAATTCTTTTTCCTCAAGGTGAACAAAACTTTCGCCAATTCTGTTTTATTCTCTCGTTGCACAGTCCCTCATTTTGTAGTATCTCAGTAAGAGTCTACTACCTCCGACCAGCTCCAACCTGACTTGGCCGGGTTGGCCCTCCGACCTTGGGTTCAAACTTGGAGGGATCCGCAATAAAAGTTACTTATATACTCTCTCCTGTACAATATCGAGTGCATATACCTGAATCATTCTCTTGGAATTCGGATTCTGCTTCCGATTGTACCGTTTGATCTTGCGTTACAGCAAGCCTAGGGGTTATCCGAAATAAACCATTATCATAAACCATTATCATTATCATTGTCATTATTATTAACTCGATAAATAGGTGGTTTCTATTTTGCAGAATAGATTTGGAATTGCAGGCAGGTATTGTAATTTATACACTAGGCAAGAAGAGCCAGTGGGGTTCCAGAATTTCAGTGGAACTGTTTCATGATGATAATGATAGTAACAAGAATAAAAATGAGAATAACAAGAGCAGATTTCTCGAAAATTTTGGAGACGCACACGCGAGTGCATTGTCTTGATGCATATCATTACTCAGTGTGATGGAATGTACACGAATTTTGGGAGCAAACGTTTAAAATGTCAAGGGCACGGCAACAAGGTTGATAAGGATTTGAAGGAACCAAAGTGCTGGGGATTTGTGCGGTGAATGTCAGCCGGCTTCTGTTTTGAGTTAAAAAAAGCAACCTATGGTAGTATTTGAAGGAGTTTTATTGCAAGATCTTAAATATGCATGATACACAAAAACGATGTAAGCGATGAATGACTGAGACTTGCCTGGGTTCAATGAATGGGACAAGTTGTGAAACCGGTAAAAATAAATTTATTTTTTGGAGGCACTCAACGAAAACATGATGTGAGAGAAACATTCCATTAAAGGGTAAATAAACCTGGATCAGCGGAAGGGAAATTGAAAAAGATATTGGTAAACTTCTCGGCCTTGACCTAGCCGCACAAAAGGAAGCAAGATGAGAGTGTAGAATAATACATTCACAAGCTTCGAGGGGATCGCCTGCACTATTTAGATTCAGAAGAATAAGGACAAGAATAGCTTATTACGAAGAATGACCAAGGTTTATACGTTGAAGGCCATCTACAAAAATGGGGGTAACAGGAAATTGGTGGAAGGAACTTCAAGTTGCAGTGCACGAAGTACAAAATTTACAAGGATGACGCACAAAATACTCGGTGATACCTACTCAGGTTCACCAAAAATGCAACTGCTCACGAGACAAAGAGGTAAGCAGGAATTGTAATAAAGCGACCGGGTTCATGTAAGATACTGCCTGCGGCTTGTACCTTGAAGACTGAGAAGTACATTTGTGGATGTGATAGAAGGCAGTATTTTTCAAACAGGAGGGATAACCTCCAGGATGAACAAGAAGTATCAACCAAGGATGGTAATCCACAGCTGGTGGAAGAAGGAAAGTTTCCAAGTACATGTTGAAATAATAAGCAAGCAAAATGCCGTGTCCATGAAGAACGGATTATTGCAAGATAGAATGGGGAAAATTCTGCCTGGGCGCAAGCCCAGTTAGGCTGTTGAAACGATAAATGTATCATTTTGTTGTGAATACTGAGGTTATTTTCGGTCCGTAATCAAGCGACAAATTCAAGGAATAACAATGTTTTATTTTCACTTGTCCTCCATAATGGAGCACCTGAACGGAGGAGGGTTTCACTTAATCCGGACCAATAATTTTTCGCGAAGTCTTCTTTAAATGGTGGTTAACAAGGCTTTGAAGTCGACCGGTCTTGTTGTAATAGGTTCTCGGCAAACCTCAGCGGAACATGTGAGGCAATATTAGGATTGTGTGTGGATGAACCTTGCTGACCAGTTAATGTCTGCAGCTGGAAAAAAGATTAGCATTCTGCGGGATTTAATACACCTCAGCAACGTCAATACCTGGAAGATCAAAGGTTCCTCAAGGAAAACAGGGTAGCAAGAATTCACTATTCCAAAAATGCCCGACCGGCGATAGTTGGCTGAGCTGGCCGCTTGCCGGGCGCACAACCTGAATAACACCTCGAACGGCAAACGCTGATCATGCCAACCACAATCTCATGGCGCCTGTAAATCGTCGCGTAAGTCTTGCACCCCGATGAATTTTGGCCCAAGCAGTAAATCCGACAGCAGCCCGCACCGTGAGGATTAGAAGGGTTGTGTAGCGTTCGATCCTTCAGCCCAGAATTACGGCATGGGTGCGGGCATATAATCCCAGGGTTGGTAAAACTTCGAAGATGGGCGGCGTGATTCAAGGGTCTGGGAGAGAAGTAATAGAGTGGCGCAGTCTTGGCCTGCCCCTGCTGAGAATCAAAGATTTTTGGAAACAAGGTGATGGTAGGCAGATCCTTGCGAGCGTCGGTACAAGACAAAACGCACAAACGGTCACATCAAACTGTACTGGAAGGAACTTGCTAAGTGACTGTGTGACCATCGGAAGGACGCCCAGTTTAGAGCGGTATGTAGCCAGCTAGGAAAGCCTAAAGGAAAAATAGTAGGCTGCGGGATATTGGCTGTAAAATCACGAACCGTCACACTTGGAGGGTAAGTTCAGTTTTTGGGATGACTCAGTTGGAGGTGTCAGCATATTGGTGCCTGCAAACTTGTAGCTGGTAGTTAAAGCCAAAATGGAGGACCTTACGTAGAAAAACGGTAAACTGTACGGTTGAAGATCAAGTTGAGGCAGGGCAAAAGTGACGCTGCCACAATGGGACGGAGACAAAGATAACGGTGTGACCTTGTGTGAGTTGGGGATGCAATATTCTGTAATGAGATGAAGAGTAACCCAAAAAAACCAGGCCGATGAGAGACATTTCTGAGGGAATTGCTGGCAAAGGTGAACATAGAATGGAAGGAAACAAACGAGCTACGATCATAACGAGGCTTTGGCAGTTCAGACGAAATGAAACAGGTCCGCAAAACTGGAGGGGTAAGAGACACGTTGTTCAGTGACGAGGTTGGATTGTAACTTGAAGCAGCCGTTTTGTAGAAAAAAAGTATTCTGCATGAAAACATAGAACAAAACTAGATGGAGCATAATGGGAGGTAACGGGACGAATGGCGTCAAAACTGAAGGTTAATTTCCGCTGAACGGCCACTTCCCGTGAAAGAAATGTGCCTGAATTCCCTGTCTAATTTGACGAGAAAGTGTTCAGTGCCTATATGGTGGAACTTAAGGTGCAAGGAAGGCAAAGCAAGCGGAGGGTTATCTGGAAGCACAGCGATAGTGACAATGGCAATGCTGCGCAAAATGGAAGCCAGAGGACGGTTTAACTGTGAGTGTGTTTGATACTCAGGATTGGGTGATTAGACAATGATCCAAACCATACTCACTGCAACTGAGTCGAGGCGAGCTCTGGTTGAGCCCAGTCAAGACTAGAGTGCTGAGATGTTTTGTTTGCTTTGTCAGTTCCCTAGTTTTTTTCAAAGGCCTGAACCATGAGATGTAGTGGCTGTTTATCCTGAAAAAAGTGTTCAAACTCTACAGGGGATGGTGCCAATGCCCGAAAGTGTCGTGACAACTTGTTCCAGATAGGAGCGTACTTAGTGCCGAACAAGGTTGATCTCAGTACAAGCTCAGGCTGAGCAACGAGAACTAAAACTCACTGTTACGTTGGGAATGGTGGGTAAATGTTTTCCTCTGCAGTACTGAATTCCATGATCTATGTTTTAGAATATTTTAAAAGATGGGATTAGTCCTTTTGCGGCGTAGCAATAAGGGGTGGATGTCCAGCAGATCACACCTTTCCAAGCAATGCAACCGATGGAAGCACGTTGCGCATCTTCAAACGACACTCGATCTATTTGTTGCGGGTCAAAGCAAATTATTAAGAAGTATTCTGAAAGAAATCTGGCGTGTGGCTCAAAACGCTTAATTTGAAGTCCGGTATCACGAATGTTTGACGTATGGGCCCGATCTTTCTGTAAGTTTCAGCCCCTTCGGCGGCTACATGTCCCGAAAAATACAAAGTACGTGAGCAGAGTAGAATCATCTGGTCTATCTGAGCGCTATTGTGCATGGACTGGAAATTAAAACAAAGTGATCCCGAGGGGACATGACACTCATACATCAGAATATCAATTTCTTTCGCCGGGAATCTCATTCTACAGTCAATACCTTAGGAACAGAGAGAAGGTATTTCCCTCGTAGCGTTCCCCGCTACAGAATACAATACAACAGGTTCAAAAGTGAAAACGACCTCAACATTGTCCGCGAACTTAGAGGGAACTGACCGCTCGAAGGCGCTAGATATATGGTTTAGTTAATTTGGGAAAAAGAGTGGGCTGAGCACATTGCCTTGCATTAATCCACTAGTTATCGGTAGAGTTTAGACAAGGTTTTACCTGTTCGCACTATCTGATCTGGAGCTGAAAAATGTGACAATCAGTGCACAGTTCCATGTTTTCATGTTTTTTAACCTGACGCGGGACACTTAGTCATGTTTAAAGAGGTCGCAAGCTTTGAGTTGTCATTTCTAATAGACTTTGCGTCTAGGTTGAGGAAATCCTTCATGCAAGTTGCAGGTGATTTATTTTTGCGAACGTCTTGCTGCGCAAAATTTATCAGGCTATGGTTAAAATGGTGACGTACCAGATTTTCCCTAAGCACTCTACTACCCTGGAAACGACCGAGGAGTGATTTGTAAGTCGATAATTGTGTGGATCCAGATGTGATCATTTTTTGTACATAGGTGTAATAATGGAAGTCTAGCATATATTTCCCTCGAGCAGGAGATGCAACGTGTCAAGCCAGTTCAACAACCTGGATGCACGGAAGAAAGGTATAGAGTCCTGGGGGGAGAACGGAAGGACTGCCGGCAGATTTCAGGCAGATAAAAGTCGCTAACTAAGATTTCAGAGTTTAAAGTGAGGTCAGGGACAACAATGAATCCATCTATTATTGCTGCTTGTTAATGCTTATCCTGTTCCGGTGAACGGTACGTGAAACTCACCAGGAGATGTTGTTCATCTTCTTAGACAAAGAGCCCGACCGAGTCGAGAAAAATGTCAAGAATTGGATAGCAAAACCCACTCACTGCTGATAGGTCTGCTATAAATGATACAGCCGCCTTCGCTTTGTTCGCATCTGCTTTGGAGGTGGCTTGATAACCCGGTGAAGGAAGGTGGTCTAAAGGGGTGTGATCGGCCATTCACATCCCGGTGACCAGGGAGATATCTGGGTGTGGACCCAATGCCGGTAAGCAAAGTAAGGGCAATCTTGGAAGGGGAGGACGATGAGTACAAACAGCGAGATGGAGCTTATTATTAGGTTCTCGGTAGGTAAAACCGTGACTTCTTTGTGTTCGTATGGTGAGGAATCGTCGGCTGTAGTTTAGTAAGGGTGGGTAGGTGGACGTTTTTCCAGGTTAGTTGAGTCTCCGCCTGAGAAGAACTTGTGCCAGGGGCCAGCTGTGCTGCTGGGCTATTGAGATGGGCGTGCTTTTATGAGAGGTCGAACGGTTCAACTTGAGTTAACCGAAGCCTGGAGCAATAGGCAAAGCACGGAAGGAACTGGTGGTAAAGGCTTGGAAACGTTCGGTGAAAGAGGCTTTTAAGCTCTGCGTAGAAAAATTTGCCTGAATACCAAAACCAAAACAAGCTTGATTAGTAATTTCTACAATGCTGAATTATTAGATGGAGAAAGTCGTTAAATATAAACAACCTTTGAGTGTGTGATCACGAAAACTAGACGAGAGCCAAGTTCACCTTGTGAGGTGGACTAGCATGTGAGTTGCACAGGTCTTACTACGACATGAGAAAAAGACGCGTGGAAAGTCGATGGACATAAGTCAATTTACTGAAAATTATATGGTCGAAACACAGCGGTACCGCAAACAGCTAATTATTTACACGAAATCAGGGTAAGACAGTGTTCCGGAATGATTTTCCACTGGTGGTCATTGCACTGTCCACTAAAATCCACCCCACTCTGGCGAAAGTACATGTTTCGACCACGGGTACTGATTTTCCCTGTCTGCCTAAGTTCGGCTACCAGTGCACTTGAGTTTTTATATGAAATCACGATAAGATAATGCTCCGGGAGGATTTTTTCACAACTGGTCTTTGTGGTTTGTGCATTTACAAGGAGCCTGCTGGGATGTGGGTTTTGTGTTTGAGTGGTGCGAAAGAAAACTCGGGGGCGGCCCGAGAGCGGAGTGGTGAAAGAGGCTTAGACAGAGGTTGAGTGATGCACCTAAGTACTCCACTGAGGGAGAAGATGGGAAACTAGAAATATTGGGCATGAATGTTTTTAGGCGTTAGACCAGATGTGTCTTGGAGGACCACAAATGTGGTGACACTGATCACCCCTTTCAGACAAATAAAGGATAGAGATGCTGAAGTACGTTGGGTCAAATGGAGACGGGGTAAACTGTCGAGCACAGTGTTCGGTATCGCAGAAACCAGTAATTCCCGGGCAGACGTAAGTGATTGCTGAAAAAAGGTCAAAATCCGAGGTTGGCTTGGCGATGTGAGCAGATCTGCGATAACTTTCACGGATTTACTTTAGCGTATCTTTGGGTGTTTCATGATGATGCTCCGCAGGTCGCCTGGCCTCTGGTGAGACCGTTTATTGGAAGAAATTTGGTATGGGTAAGGCAATGTATTGGTACGCTGGTGATCCGTTTGTAATTCAAGTGAGCTAGGTGCCTGTGTTTTTAGGCTGGTAGCTCCTATAGGCCTAGAGCCCGCAGGCATGGGTGGAGGTTTATGCCTAGGTCGGTTAGATTGCTTTCGGGAGCTCCCAGGTGCTCGTCCCTTGTTTTCCGGCTTGACCGTAGGTTTCAGGATAAAGAGGTATTGTAGACCACGTCACTAGCCGTGCTGTTATTGGTATAGTTTCCACTGATGTATCTAGGGAAATAGTTCACAAACAGCTTTGCAAGACATCCCCATTAGCTAAAATAAATCGGGTTTTTTTCTGAACAGTAAATCTGAGGTTAGCATTTGACCTGCGGATCCACTTCTATCAAAGTTCTTTCAAATATCATGCCTAGATCGACTTCAAATCGCCTCATTCACCGAGCGGCCAATCGAACTCCACTTAGAAGCACTAAGCGCCCCCGATTTTCTACCTCCTCAGTGCCGTGTTCAGTACCACTGGTCGATATATACAGTGGAGCCAGTAACAAATATAATGCGCTTCAGGAAAACTTATCGTCCTTAGAGAAACAGTTACGATCCATGGACGATGCGCTGACCATGCTGCTGCCACTAGCATATATTGTTGATCCTTTAAAACATCCAAACACTGAAAGTCTCCTATCAGCCGGCCACTTACTGGACTCTGTTGCATCTGAAGTCCATAGACGGACAAAAAATTCTGAAAATGCCGTTGTTTTCAATGTTCCAGATCGTTTGCCCCTTTCTTCGGTCAAACAGTCATTGCTCATGGCATGTGATATGTCACACCACGAGTGCTAATGCAAAAGACTCAGAAAACGGTCACATCGAAAAATGTGCCCGCTACGTTTTCAGTTTCTAGAAGAGAGCACTGCCGTGGAATTCGTTAGAAAGAGAGAGTCCATCGCAAAGTCCACTTCATTTAAAAATATAAAAATTGCTCCAGACAAAACCCCTCTTCAGAGCGAGGTCCTTAGATCGAATGCCAGCATCCACGTACTCCGACCACCGTCTGACCCAGTGCCACAAAGCTCCCCTGAGAAACTTCCCACCGTAAACAACTCGTTACCACTCCCGCTAACCAGTGCACCAGCGCAAAATGTGGACTTAGATTCGTCCGGTTCACCTCCAACACCTCAACGTCCCCCAAAAAGGCTCCATGTTGCACTCCAGTCTCCACCACTATCTTCCCACAGCCGAGCAATACAGCCCCCCCTCTTTGCAAGCAGCCATCCACGCTCTGGTCTGTCTGCCAAACGAGAAAATAAACCGCCAGCTTCAAACACGCCACCCCGCACCGACCAGCCAACTGCAACGTTGTCTCCCAGCGCTTCGGCCACAACGTCACCCTCGTCACCTGTTGCTCCAGGAGGCCAAAACCTCGTCTGCACTGACATTGTCACGCTCCCATCTTTAATCGTCAGTCGACATAAGACCTCTCGCGCTCCAGCTAACCGGCCTACTACCCATTCACGACCTCCACCTTGGCCATACACACGAAATCTCATCGCTTACCCTAGCGCTAGTCCACCAGCGCATTTATTTGGTCCCCCGGAGATCCGCGTATCCCACTGATACATCCCACACCAACAAACCCAGACCCAGCCGTCTTCACGTCCACAGATGCAGTACCATATCACAAATTTTCCACTTAATGTACCACCTCCAAACTCGAACCATGCAGGACGAGTTACCAGCATCGTTGCCAACCGGCACCACAACATGTGGCCCGCGCCCGACCATTTTCCGCCTCATGGCGTGCCCCATCTTAACCCTCCGCAGCTTCAACATCCTCTGCTCCCCTACCACCCAACATCGCCGTATTCGACTCCGACACCACTGCACGCTATGCCAACCGACCCTTCACATCAAGGCCCCTTTTATCAACAGCCCTTTCGCTACTACTCCACCCCCTCACACTCTTTCCATAGAGCCTTGTGAGATGCCTCCCACCTCAACAAACTCTATTCAAAACATCATACCTGTTCCATTAAAATCCCACTTACCCTGCCTTTCGTCCTTCTCCTCACAAGGCCTCCATCAAAACCATGGCTGCCCTTCCTCTACTGCTCCCCGCCCCCTTGCTGACCCCCTGGCATCCTCACTAACTCTCCCCCGATTCATACCTGTTTTGCCTCAAAGGTCCCACCTAGAGTCACCATACCCCCCTCCAGATCTATTAGCCCGCGTTACAATAACCCTTCAGCATCCAGTGTTAATCTCTACTGAACATCATGAGTGTTCGGCCCAATGTACAATGTGCGGCGATAAGGATAGAGCTGTCCAAAAGGAAGTAGCAACTCACATCCTGTCTTCCTGCATGGATGACCCGCCCATTGATCACCGCCCTGCCACGCACACCCTGGCTACCAAATCCACTGACGCTTCAAAGCCTCCTACAGAAATGCTTACCATAGCACTATTGAACTCCCGTTCCATCTTGAACAAGCTTTCCGCTATAAAAAGACTGGCTGTCGTCCACAACTTCGACATAATCCTGATTACTGAGACTTGGCTCACCGAAAACATACCTTCTGACCAAATATCACTGATCGGTTATCAAACCTTCAGGACTCAACGAATCTACCGCCGCGGTGGAGGTTGCATGGGGTATGTCAAGAGCAGCCTATCTGCCACCCTACTGGAAAATACCGTGTTCACAAATGTTGAAGATTCTATATGGTTTACAATTTCTTTACCCCAGATGAACATAGTTGTAGGTTGTATATATCGACCCCCCAGAAACGACACTTCCACATTTAATCCCATCATTGATGCATTTAATTACATCGCTGACCTGCCATTTGGAGGTAAATTCATAGCAGGCGACTTCAATGCCCCGGGCGTAAACTGGTCCTCCTTTTCTGCCCCCTACAAGTATTTGCAATTCGCCTCATGCATTCGCCTGGGCCAGTGGGCCCAACATGTAAAACAACCTACCAGAAAGAATAACATCCTTGATCTGATATTTACCCTGGGTCTCACGGACGTCTCTGCCTCCGTACTAAACGACTACACAGGCAGCGACCATAAAATCGTCAGTTGCAGATTTCAAGTCAAGCCACGTACTGTTAGCCTACCGTGTAACGGTCCCTCCTTCCGTCACTTTAAATGGGACCATATTCCCTCTCAAATTCGCTCCAGAAACTGGGACGAGTTCTTCTTAACAGCAAATCCCCAGTTTGCCGCTGACCTCCTCTACTCAAGTTTACACTCATGCATCGAAAACATATCACGCCCCTACAATCCATCCAGACCAGCAGGTTACCATATAGCCAGGCTAAAGCAGAAACACGACGAGCTTCGACGGCAGTACCAACGAAATAGAGACTTTTCTACAGTCTTCAGACTGGAACGCCTCTATCACGAAATCCACCGCAAAGCCCGTGACCTACAACTAAAGCAAGAAACCAAAGCGTTACGCCACCCAAACAAAGCTCGAGAGCTAGCCCGGCTACACAGGGCTCGTGCCCCACAATCAACTCGATGCATAAAACAGATCATCCATTTGGATAACCTCATAACCTCACCTCGAAAGATAGCTGACACGTTTAATACTTTCTTCACAGCCACCGTGTCTCTCAGTCCATCGTGTCCTCAGTTTGTCACCCCGTCTGTCACAAACTCCTCACTCAGTTCTATCACGGTTACCACTACGGATATAAATAGATACATTCACACCTTCAAACCGACCTACTACCCCGATCCTGACGGCCTACCGTCAGCAATATTCGCTCTAGGCGGCCCGGATATTCCCCTACTACTACTAAACCTATATAATTTATCTCTGCAAACCGGGACCTTCCCCAGCCAATGGAAGAAATCCATTATTATCCCCAGGCACAAGAAAGGCGCAGCGCATGGCATTGCCAATTACCGCCCGATTAATCATACGCCAATGATCTCGAGGCTGCTAGAAAAAGTCGTAAAACACTACCTGACCCACTATCTTTCTGCACTTAAGCTCATCAGCCCAAGACAGCACGGATTTCTCAAATCACGGTCGTGTTCAACCTGCCAATTTGACTTTCTGAATTTGGTAACAACAGCTGCCGACAAAGACAGAGCACTCGTCATCATCTATCTTGATATGACAAAAGCCTTCGACAGAGTGCTACATCTGCAGTTACTCAACAAGATTAGGGGATACGGTATTGAAAACCCCCTACTCAGTTGGTTTAAATCCTATCTACAAGACCGTCACCAAGTTACCTGCATCAGCGGTCAGATAACAGACCCCCACCCAGTAAACAGCGGGGTTATCCAAGGTAGTGTTCTAGGACCACTGCTGTTCTTACTATATATAAACGATATTTGCAATGTCATCACTGATGGCGACGTTTTCTTGTTTGCCGATGATATGAAGATAGTCTATGAATTCGAACGAGGAGACCTACCTGTAGCACTGAATAACGTCATGGTCGACGTACAGTCCTTATCCTCCTGGTGTGATCGCTGGAAAATGGAATTTTCAGTGCACAAAAGCAGTTATCTCTCGCTAAACTGCAATATTCCTTATGATACGCTTAAGATTGGCGGTGTCTCACTCCCATATTCCCCAACAATTAGAGACCTTGGACTGCAATATTCTTACACTTTCAATTTCTCTGAACATACTTCCTACATAACTGCACGGGCAAATAAGTCCCTTGGCTTGTTGCAGAGAAATTTTCTTCTCACGAACAGTAAGTTAGAGATATACAAAACTCATATACGCCCAACCCTACAGTACTGTACACTTGTGTTCTCAAATATGCATAAACGTGACATTATCGACATTGAGAATGTACAGCGTCGATTTACCAAAAAACTGTTTGGGCCTTCTACGACCCTGACCTACAGACAGCGGTGTACACTCCTGCGGCTTGATCCCCTATGGCTTAGGAGAATAAAACTCAACCTCGCATTTTTGTTTACTTTGCTCCACAAACAAACTGTATCCTCCAGCCAAGTCCAGTTCAGTATAAGCTCGACACATCAGCTGCGTAGTAGGGAACACCGTATAACGATCCTTACTTCTCGGAAATCCTTAAGGCAAAACTTCTTCCTCCTGAAATATGCAACTCTGTGGAATAAACTCCCAGCTGATGTACGTTCCGTAGATTCCCTAAATATGTTTAAGTCTAGACTACACATAGCTCTGGACATCCAAAAACTGATAGCTCTTACGAATCCTTATATGTCTTTTGACAGAGCTTATGAGGAAAGCGTTAGATACTAACCAGAACCCTTGATAATCTAGGATGTGCCACACCATACGACGTAATTGCCATCACCTAAGCGTAAACCTACCAGTTTACAATGCCTAGACATAATAACTCTCATGACTGAGGCCAGTGCTTCAGAAGTCGTATTTGAATATATGAAATACCACTGGAAGCATGAAAGATAGTCTTTGAACATTTCCAGTGCTGATTATTATTAGGTTTTTGCCTCTGTCTCTAACCCAAGACGCAGCACCTGTCACACTCCTCAACCTCCATCCAGTAGTCACCATCAGACATTCACAGCTCAAATTCTGTCCCTATCACAGAACTCTAGCATCCTCCACGATTGGCCTATACAACATTTGATACTTAGCCAGCAAAACTACTAACCATCTGTGGATCGTACCGACGAATCACGTTGTTAGTGCTGCAAGTTGTACCCCATCTTTGTGCAGACTGGCGTTGTGTTGAACATAAACCCCATCGAATAATCGCAGGTTGTGGTTGACCCTACCTGTTTACGGATATATATATATATATATATATATAAACATATATATATATACATATATACATATGCATGTATATATACATTTATATGTATATGCATGTGCATGTTTATTTATACAGATATATACATATGCATAAATACGTGTGCATGCGTATATAGACCTGCAAATGTGCATATATTTATATGCATATATATATAGACATATGCACATATATATATATATATTTATATGTATACTTATGCATATGTATATATATATATATATATGGTAACCTGGGTGTGCTTACGTTTAAAAGAATTATACATATATATATATATATATGTCAATATATATGGTCACAGATATACATTTACATATATATATATATATATATATATATATATATATATATATATATGGTCGCCTCGGTGTCCTTAGGTGTAAGCGATTTATGTATACATATGTATATATTTATATGCACATTCGCAAATACATGCATATATGTATGTATTTAAATTTATATATATATGCGTACGATCGCATAAACGCTTACGGGAATTCAAACCTGGAAACAATATTCCCCTTTACTTTTCCAGGAAAATATCGCGATTCACTTTATCATGGACACTTGGTGGCTACCAACGTAGCACGTAACCCGTTATCGTGGGCTGTATCTTTGCAGTTATCGTGGACTGTACGATTCACCAAAATAGGTATCAGTTATCGCGTGTGTTCGAAAGCTGCGCCAAAAGTAGCGCTTTCGCGCGCCCGGATGTTCAGACTATACCCACCACTGCCTAGCCCGGATTGGAAACTGGTTCAAAACTGCCGCGCAAACCATTGTCAGAATGATCCATTCAAACTGTTGCTGTCTATGTTTTTCCATCTCTGATACTCTCGACTTTCAAACTTAGAATTTTGTGAATATTTCATCTTATTGAGTAACGTGGTACACCATGATCATGCGTTAGCGCGTGCCTCTCGACCATGGCCGAGAAATATACCAGTATTATTATTATTATAGATGACATCTAACCCCATCTGTTTTTGTGTGATGACGGACTGAAGTGAGTTATGCTTTCGCGTGGTCCGTTGACTCAGTAAGGTCAGTACAAGCTTTGAGAGAGGGCTGGCTAATGGGTTCCGCTGGATGATAAGTTCGGGGCAGAGGTTGCGGGATTCTTAAAAGCTGCTTAGGTGGTGGAGATATGGTCAATGACCGGGGAAGTTCTTAACGCCAGGTGTACGGTCGTATAGTGGGAACAAACAGGGTAGATACGGGGCGGATGGAAGTGAAAGCTGCAGACAGGCACCCGCCATTCGCTGGTCGCTGACTAATGGCCCAGTGGAGATGAACTTTCGAGGTCAACTGGTGCATCAAATGGTGTTGAGGACGCAAGGTGGGTGAGGGTGATCGCATGAACGGGGCTGTTCCCTGCCGCGGACCGGTTTGTGGGGTAAGTGAAGATGGCACTGGTTAGATAGCTGCTCCAGAAGCCTCAATCTGAATGAGAGGCTTATCGGTCGTAATCCCGACTGACTCGTATGAGGTGTTGAGGGGAAGCAAATGTTTCTTTGATCATTTCTCCTACTTGTTGATCGGGAGAGATTTGAAGGAGAACAGGACATGTGTGACGGTAGGACTTTTGTGTAGCCCGGCCTACATGCACGGATGGCGCTCATCGGTGATATGAGGACCGTGTTCGGGAGGTCAAAGCAGATAACTTCTTGTGTGGTAGAGGTGCGCACGAGGTTCTCGGCAAAGGCTGATTCAATAAGGTTAGGAGCAGACCTACGCAGTGGTTTTGTTCAGTCTCCCGTGGTGTCTTTGAGGCACATTGATTTACCAGGCTCGGCCATACTGCTATACAGGAAATTGGATGTTGTTGGGACGTTCCTGACGCCCGGATATATATGAGCATCGAACCGAGCATTCACTGAGCTCTGTTTCGGCTTTGTTGATAGTATTCTAACTCTAGTCTTTGGTCGGCCTTTTAGAGTAGCAGGCATATTACGAGTATCGGAGAAAAGGTTTTAGGAAACCCCGAAGCATTCCTGGATGATTCACAGCAAAATGGCTAAGTAGGTTCCTGATAAACAACAAAATTCGCCTATGATAATGAAGAAAGTCCAGTGTGGGTTCACTTAAAGAACACACCCCACAGCCGCGGCAGGAAGCCAGAAGTGATGAGCTCATAATAAAGTTTATAAAATTACGGAAATACTGGACAAACAGGGGGAGCTGTTTCCAGCCACAGCTGGCCTGCAGGATTCGCCTGCATTTAAGTCACCATGGCTGGTCTCATGAAAGATGCTACTGAAGCAACTATACAGAAACGGGGAGCAATCGAATGAACAGCTGAAAGACGGGGCTCCAAAACTATGCGTCTGGCTGAATAAATGTATTGGCTAGAGTTTTATGCTGCCTCACTGGGTCTGGTGTGAAGTCCATTATGCCCATGAATCGTCTGTTTATTAGCAAGTCGCACAAATCATATAAAAAAGAAAGTTTGCTGACACCAGTCGTTGCGGCACAAGCCAACTGGTTCATACTCGCGTCAAGTAATCTGTCTTGTGATTGATTGATTAGTGCCAGGACCAGCTACCTGTTGACAAGAACCCGTTCGCATCCCATCCATCCAGCGCGTCTGCCGGCATAAGCACTGACTTGGATTCTGGACAGGCGCAGACAGGACTTGCCCGACTGTCGACCATGGGTTAGCAGGTACCCTCATAGCTGGTCAAGGACAGATAAAAAGAACGGAATTCTTGCGCCCGATAAGCTTGAGCAGAATGCCTGTTTGCGTTTGGTTCTTCATGCATATGAGGAGGCACACGGGGCGATAGCATACGGTTGGTGGATGAAAGCGGATGAACAGGGGGAAATCGAGTTATTATTCTCCAAAGCTAGGGTTACTGCACTGACGGTGTCCGTCTGAAAATTGGCATGGAAAGCAGCAGTTATAACTACAAGAGCGGTTACCATGCTAAAATACCACTATGCAGGAGTAATCTGGGACCTTTCATTTTGGGCTGATTGCTTTACCGCATTTCGTTACACCGGCTATACCAAAACTGTCTTCTCAAGGCCCTCGTGGCAAGCCAACTGACAGTTTTCCACTTGTGAACTCTAGTGGATCAACGGCCTTATATGTGGTCATCTAGAAACCTAGCCGGTTTCTGCTCAAGAGGTCCAAAGATATTTTAAAGCATATTCGCGTTGTTTAGTGAACCTAAGTTTCTGAGTCTGACTGAAAAGAAGTAGCCTATTTTTTCCTTACCCAAAGAGCTCACGGCAGATTTTGGCATGGCTCTTGTGGTAATCACACAAATGGCATCCACAGTGCTATTTTTCCGGCTAAATTAAGCTTTTTCCTGCACTTATAACGGTGTTCAGAGCCGAAGCATGACTGGGTAGCCTCAAACAACAGACAATGATTCTTAGGAAGTTCGAATTTCGTTTTGATACTCTCCATAGGACTAAGGCAAGCAGAGATCGAAGTGATACGTCTAACACGAATGGAGAAACTTTCTTCTGAATATGCGGCTTCTAGTAAGCGTGACTCAGGGAAAAGAAAGACCGGACGCATTTTCAGTGCACTGGAGAGATTTAGTCCCATGTTGGTCCATCGGTTATTAGGAACGGGCTGCAGGTTGAGTAACTCAATCCTGAGTGTGAAAACCAGAAACGAAGTACTGTTTAAGATAGAAGACTTTTAACGGCCTTGTCGATCCAGTGGTACCATGCCATGGACGCACATGCTGGTAAAACTCACATATCGAACAGCGTTTGTCAGCAGTTTTAGATAATCGCTGGAACAGTAGTAAAGCAGGGTCGTCGCCGAGAGCTTCTGGTACCAACGACAGAATGCAGTGTTAAGAACTGCACTGCCAATGACGTGACACACATTTGGAAGTACAAACAGGTCCGGTGGTCTGAAAGATTACTGAATTCTGTGGTTTTAGTTGCTCCACCTGTGTACACTGTCAGCATGCCGTTTTGTTCCTCCAGTGTACACGCTATCCCACCCCAGAGATTCGAGTTCAGCTTCCCTGTGCTTCTTCATGTATGATCGTTTTCTTGTCGCTTATCGAGGACCGGGGGACAAAGATCCTGCACGAAAGCAGGTTCTAACCTTGCTCAGAGAAGGCCTAAACTGACGTGCCTGAACAACAAATTTGTTCCACCAATGACTCTCGTAAGTCTTCAAATCACATTTATTCGTTAACATGTATATACCTTTTTCGCCAAACAAAAGATGCATCCCGTTTACAGAAGCCGGCTGCACATTCCGAGATTCCCAGCAGGTTTTGAAGAGTAGTGCGGTGGGCAGTCGTAAAGGCGGCCATCCGTCCCATATTCGAGATTACATTTCTAATCACCGAATCCTAAATGACAAGGATTCATCAGTTGGTGTCATTTCAAAAAACCAGCTGATGCAACCAATACATCAACCCAAAGTTTATTTGCCACCAGCAGCTCTCGAACTGCTACTTACGGCTGCAAGCCCTTCACTTTCAATTCAGGCCTTTGCTACATTTTCCACCGGGTGTTTATAGTAGCTTATGTCCCGTAGCCCTTACTGGATATCTATATTTCTGATCTTTTTCACCTATCGGTTCATGCTCGGCTCCAGTGATTCATTGACCGACAGACTCCTTTCTCCGTAACTGGCTGGTGATCCTTCGAGAATCCCATCAGGCCCCTATATATACTAGACAGCAGGCCAAGCATTCGCAAGATAGAATTCTTTCAGCTTATTCCGCAAAGGTAAACCGATCTGGGCTCCTTCCAGTGATTATCAGCCGCGTCACCATGTAACCGACTCCGTCGCTTGGCACTAGACAATCGCCGCGTAGCACAGGATGAGTTTAAACGTTTAGTGGACTTAGGCGTCATACGCCCTTTAGTAGCACATGGGCCTCGCTCCTTCACATGGTTGCTTAACCTAATGTTGGATTGCACACCTCCTGTGACTAAAGGGCCCCAAAAACAAGCCTTCATCCCCAAAGATACATCCTTGCACACATGAAAATGTAACTTTTTCCTCGTCTATTCCTCTTGTTTCCAGCAGCAAAGACCTGGTTAGAGCCTAACGCCAAATTCTAGCAGCTGGGGCTGGCATCTCAAAAACCGCCTCGACTCTAACTGCACGGCCTTTGCACAAGCCGTTTTGAGTTCCAAGGTGCAGCTCAAACTGTTCAAAAATATACGCATGAAGCAACACGCGACTTGAAGAATGTCTACGTGAGCTTTGGCTGTATTTTGGTAGCAAGCCTTCCAGAGGAGATGCGAATGGCAAGCCCGCCTGCTCTTTTAGACAGTCCTAGCCAACAGGGTGCAGTCGAGAGCCCTTCCTAATGCAAATAAGGTAGGTCCACCACCAAATCCCTAAGTCACAACATTTCAGCCTCGGAGTATAAACTCTGCTAGACAAGACTGGGGCGTTTCGTGACTATCCTGAGCCCCACTCTCACCGGCAGATGCGCCGACTCCCTGGTTTGGTTAACCATTATACATCCTTTATCCCATGCTGCAGTCAAATAAAGCGGCTCTTACAGACTCTTATCATGGAGGCAAGCTAGAGTTCATACACCTCGACTCGGCACAGGCAGCTTTCACTTTGTTTAAAGAAGCTACCGCCAGCATAGAACTCCTTGCACACCGAGACCTTTCTGCTCCTCCAGCATTAGGGGGGAAGCTTCGACAGTGGATTTTAGAGAATTTTAGCAACCATTCGTCAATAACATGGCGACCAAAACTTCCTTTTTTAGGAGTCTCCAACCTGCGGAACTCCGTATCAGAGCACCTACATTCTGACCTGTGCTACACAACATTCTTTGTTCTACTCAGTATTTTTGTTTCGTTGCACTTTGTATTGTTCCAGCCCAAGCCATAGAAACCTCTGATGCCAAAGGTATCTTCTATGTAGCTTTTCCCAGGAGTGGGAGAAACAGGCCACCTACAACATTTGCGAAAATGGGGCGAAAACTCACAAAGTTACCGCCGGGCGGAGGGGCAACGGGAAGTTCCTATATGGGCTCAACCACGAATCAGTTAGGAAACGGAACATAAAACAGTAAAGGCGATAAGCAGAAAAAGACCCGGTGGGATCGATTTGATCTCCATAGGTGGAAATCGGACCTTGAAGGAAATGGAGAACCTTTATTGAAGGGGAAGACCTATCAGGTCAGACCTGGCCCTGAGAAAGGGGCAACCTCGCATTCCGCTTGTTAGCCCGACAAGCTTTTTTACGTATAAGGCTGACTGAGGTGACGGCGCGTTGGATTCTCCACACCTGCTTATCCACCTCCCGCTCCAAGTTTCAACCACCCCATACCATCCCGATGCGCACCTAGCATGCATGTCGACCTCAAATGTAACGGCTACCGTAGCTTAGACTTTCAACCCATTGATCCGGGCAGTAAATCGACGCACCTGACGACAAAAGCCGGTCTCGGTGTAATCCAAAAAAAGAAATGTAAGGAAAATTGTTCATCTTTTCCACCCATACTTTTCTTTCTTCCCTTACCTTTGTCAAAATGAGGCCTTTTGAAAGTCCTAGCACCCAAGCCGCGCTTTGGTATTCAACCCTACCTAACAGCGACCAGCGCGAGACGCCAACAAGGAGCGTAAAACATGTAGTTACTCCGGGGCTGCACATGTCATTTATCCCCCGGACCAGTTATACAAACCGATATTTGGGTTCTTAGTACATCCTAGTAGCCTACTGTAAGCTATTACTACCGTAGCTCAGGCGTTTAGTCCACTGACCTAGAGAGCACGTGGACGCAACAGACGACCATCACCCGCCTCGTCAAAGCCCAAGAAATTAAACAACGAGAACCGTTCATGTTTCCCATTCCTAACTAACTACCCCTCCTTATTTTTATAGAAAGGCGGTGTTTTAGGCGTCGCAGCACCCTACCCACTTTTCGGGTTACAGCCCAAATTGTTAGCAACCTCCAGCAACCAAACACCGGTAAAGTCAGTAGCATTCCACTAGCAAAACTCTGAGGCTATGCCCTCTGTTTATCATTTATGCCATTGGCACCTCTTCTTGTGCTTTAGTCCGGTGAAAGCGTACTGTGCTCCCCATTTACCTACACCGACCGGGCACTTCCCCCCTGCTATTATATCTCACCTATGCTAATGGACCTCTGAAGTGCTTATCATATTCCTCAGCTGGGACGTTCCCCAGACCACCAAGCTCTCTCTCCATCTATTTCAGACCCGGTTGGATGATGTTTTGTCTATCACAACTCCCGGATACAAATCTTTGAAGACAGCATGGTTTTCTGTGCTGGCTGATTCTACTTTGTCACTGTGCATATTTGGTGGTCAAGTAGTATAGTCTGACTCGTGTTGGCTGAGGCTTTGCTGGAGCCATTTCATGGCTGGCTAACTTGATGACAACCCAGTAGGCGAGCATAAAACCTTCTCCGACTACTTCCTTGGACTGACTGGGGTTCCTGATGGTTCTTCTCCCATGGACGCCTCAATCCAAGCCTACGCATAGCAAGGCCACACTACAATTGTCACTGCACAGACAATCAATCTCCATCTTTTCAAAGCAACGTGGCTCACCTGTTTGCGATGTTCACCCCGCCCAATGACTGATGGTCCCTCTGCCCGGAAGACACATTCCTTGCGCCTACAGACAGCTGTGCTCACAAGATAATATGCAGTGAAAATGGCAGTCACCCGCCGACATGTTATACCTGGCCGAAACCTAATTTTGCCAAATTTCGGTGATCAAGAACCGTGCAACGGAACCTATCTTAATAATGTTCTGTTGATACCTTTCCTCCCAAAGTGTCCCATGATGGGAGACACGCGAACCCTTATACTGTAAGCCATTCTTACCCATAATGCCCACTACGGGGGCAGAAAAGCCATAGGAGGCTCAACAAATAATGTACTTATCATTTTAGGAGCAGTCGGGCCTAGTTCAGGTGAATACTTCTGCCTCCTTCTCTAGTTCAACTTGTTGTTCCTCCCTAACTGCATTACTCCTAGCATATCATTGTTCATAACCCGGGACTCAATACTTTTTCCGCCAGCCATGGATTCACATCACAGGACGATACCGGTTATTCCTGGCAATCATCTCACCTCATTCGCAGAATCTTTGGTTCTTTCTACTTTAATAAATGTTCTCCTGCGCATAGTTACGCAGTTTCTCTCTGCTCACTCCGTTCACCGAACTTGAAAAACCGTCATTCATCACTTCTGCATCACCCCTGCGCATAAGGTAGCTTCTGGATCACCAGAAAACGTTTGTTTCAGCAACTCCATGTCTCGTAGATGTTTTCTATCAACGGTGATGAAATCGAAACTGACTGTCATATGCCACGTAAAGCGTCGTCACTACAGTTCATTTGAACTCAGCCCAAATTCACTTTCTTGTTTTGTTTAAATAGCCGACTTTTCCCTTGAAAAATGGTAATTTTCTGTCCCACAGAGCGACATTGTGCATCTTGACCATGACCTTATGGGTGCATTTTCGCAGAGGTCTTGGAAAGTGTACTTCAGTATCAATATTATTATTTTATTACCTGGAGATCCGTTATCCATAATCCAATTCACTGATGATTTTTTATTCATATATTGTCTCAGGACAGGTTTTCCTCGGCTTGCATGGTCACCCAGCCATTGGCAAGCCCTGACATCTTGGATAACGCTGTAATTCTATGTGATTCTGTCGGATATTGAAAGCATTTATCCTTTTGAGTCTACTTCGTTGCATATATGTTTTCCTCAGTTGCCAGTCCCTGATTCGCCTTAAAAAAATCCAGCATGTGAATGTCCTTTTACCGATGTAGCTTTTGTTACTTCTTCCTCCTGGTTTTCCGCGACTGGGCGGCTGAGTTGAAGGCTGCCTTGAAAGCTTTTTCTCCAAACACTCACCAGTTAGGAATTATCCATATTCCAGGTTATTCATCGCACGACTCTCTTCCTTACATCTCACGTCAGACCTCCCTAGAGTATTAAGTCTTACAGCCACTGCTGTGATGCTGAGGCAACTGTGCTACGCAGTGACTTTCAACTGTTTGAAAAGCCGTTGGGGGTAATTTGAGAAACATTTCAGGAATTGAATGGGATGACCTGAAGTATTACCTTATGAATCCGTCCTTGAAGGCTTCACCGTGGTAGATGAACTACCGTAGGTAGATCCAAGAGCAACGCCTCAGACTAGGTGGGGATAAATTTCTGCTGGAAAAGCTTGCTGCAGGCAGAGACAAACAAGCCGCTTGTGAGCCTCTCACAACCCATGTTCGTACACCTTCCACTTGGGTTACCACATAAGCAATTTTTTTCTTGGTCAGACTTTGGTTCCATTCTCTAAATCTGTCACTTTCTGGTCAGGTCTCGCCACTCGCTGCTAAATTAATCCAACGGCTAAAATGCCGCAGGACCAATGCCAACAAGCCGTGGATGGTGCTCCTCTGTGATGAACCTGAAAAGCTCCCAAGCAGTAGATGAAGGTATCCAAGGTGATGCCTACCTTAACTGACATCACCAGCAATGAAGCCGACTTCTGTGAAAGCTTTTGGTTTCTCCGAAAAACATGGTTGTCCGAAACGGAAGTGGCGGAATTGTGTTACCCTGTACAAATTCAAGCTGCAGCATGTAATGGTTTTGATAAAGCGGGAATGAATAGGTGCACTGGATCCTCAGAGGTTGATACAATAATCCGGATGATCCCAAAAAGAGTCCGACCTAAGAGAACCGCAACAGTTCGCTCGTGGAGAACCAGAACGTGAGAAAGCACAGATGCAGCGAAAGGTCATAAAACAAGAAGTGGACTTGAAATGTTATTGTGAACACGATACTAAAAAAACGCTCCCAGCCCAGGGCCGGAATTGCAAAATATTGGTAAGAGGGATACCTGAAAGCATCTGTCAAACCGCCAGACAGCGGTAAAAGTATACCAGGCTCTACACAGTAACTATGCCACGGGCGGCGGAGCTTTGGGGCAAGCCGTGCTCAGGGGAGGTTTCAAACTAGGTCAGTGGAAACTTTTACGTTTGCCCAGGCCAGAGCCCGCGAAGTTCGCTAGCCCTAGGGAGGGGGACACCTTCTTAGCCTCGGGGGAGCTGATGAAGACTGCAGCTAGGGAAAGTTCACAGTGGAGCCGGGCAATTCAGACAGTTGGCGCACGCGAGATATTACGGGAACTGTCGAATCCGTATAATTTGCCAACTGCGACTCTCCACTACCTAAGGGGTGTAGCACCCCCATTTCTCTGAATTCTTGCAAAGTACCAGCGAGAGATAGCCAGACGAAAGCTGCTAATCAATCTCCTGACTCGCCTCAAAAAAGTGGCAAGCACTCGGGGCTAGCTTCCGAGTGCCGTGCTCACCAGTTGAAATGTAATGCAAGACGATGGACAGGTAGCCCTGCCGTGCTCTGCAGAAGCGCATGTTTTACTGGAAACAAACGATATTGAGTTGCAACAGTTACCACAGGACCAGTTTGCATCGCAGCCTGGGAAACAGTGCTGGAAGGAAGTTGCTAGATAGGGGTACTTTTGTATGCCGGTTACTGTATACATCGGGATGGTAGAGTGAATGGCAGGGCTGGTGGTGGCTCAATGCTTATTGTCTCTGACGAAATCGAACAGACAGCTGGCGGAAGCATGTCAACACCGAAATTACAGACTCTTGCTGAGTTTTAATGCTATTCTAATCAGAAATCCAGACGGTGTGTCCACCCAATCTTTTTCCCACTTTCCAGGTGACCAGGTGCCGCTGATCTACCTTGGCGTTCCCTTAGCCGGAGCGATTAAAATCACGATCTCTGTGGCATCGCATTTTTCGAGTTATTATACTCCTCCACCCAGGTCCTTAAGTCGGGTTGCTCAGCGGTCACCTCCACCAAGAGGCGCCGAGACCTGAAGCTCTTGGAAGTGGCCAGAATAGTCAGGTCCAGCAGCCCCGGAGTCTGTCCTTTACTCCATCTAACTGGTTGGAATGCTCGATAGACGAGGTTTTCATCCAACAGTAAACCAGGTAACTGCACAAGGGGTCCACCTCCAGCAGCCTACATATTTGCCTCTTCTACGTCAGAAAACAAGGGTTTTTTTAAAGAACCGTGATGTATGGTGCTTTGGTATCGCAGCTCAAATACTCGCTCAAGAAACCCGGGGTGGAAATGTAGAGGAAAAAAGGACAGAGCTCAGGGACAACAAGGCGCCCATCACTGAGTACTCCGCTCCTGTACCTTTATTGAACCTGGAAGAGAAGGGGCCTTGCTGGACTCGAACAACACCGGGGCCCGGCTGGAAGGGTGGGGCGTGGACTCCTCACCGGCAGGCAAGAGGCCACGGGTAGGGCCTCTGGTATAAAATGCTACAGAAAGATCCATCAGGGTTCAGGAACAAAGAAGGCTACTGCACGAGGTCTCCCGGGCTAGGAAGGCCAAGTGGCGTCCGAAGGGGCACTGCAACTACATTCTGTCGTAAACAGCCCTGCGTGTGTCAGAAGTCGCGTCAAGGATGAGGACGGTAGTCATATCTTGGAGCATAGAGCTGCGGCTTAGTCACCTAGAGAGCACTTCTAGATGACGCATCAAAATAACCATGGACCGAACCCTGCTTTCGAACCTTACATCCTGTCGCCGACGATACCCAGCCACCAGGAGAGTGGCGGACAACCGAACTCTCGGCCTTACACGAAGGTAGAAAGAAGGGAGAGGCTCAAAATTACCGGCTGATCATCGTATTACCCGTGCCTCTAAAAATACTGAAGCTGCTGATCAGAGACCGAGAGGATAGTCCCTTAGCTGAATACGGGTTGACCTGTAATGGATAACACGGGTTAGAGAAACATACATTCCGCTTATCCAGCCAGCTTTCATTCTCGGACGATGTTTGGGCCAGAATGAGTAGTGGAGAAAGGTGAGAAGTTTGCTACTTGGACTTCCGAAAAGCCTTCGACTTTGTGAACCCCCTACTGCCACTACGAAAGACGTAGGCCCTTGGGATCGTTCTTCAGGTCTTGAAGTGGACCTGGGCCTACCTTAGTCGCAGAGTGCACCGCACGAAGTCAGAGGACGGCAGATTCACGAGGGTAAGAGCCAACAGTGGGGCCAGTTTCGGCTCAGCTCCTATCCATACTTTACGTGAAAGACCAGGTGGAGTTTGTGCAAAACCCGGGTCACCTGTTTACAGACGACTCAAAACCGATAGGTGAAACACGCACCTCATATCTTAGAGAAGACCTTGGTAGGGTTTACACTTGGATCACCCAGTGGCAGTCGCCACTTAGTGTGGGGAGGAGTGGACAGCCAACCCAGGATGCCGACCGGGGTTTTAAATATGTGGAATCTGTTAACCCACTAACTTTACTACGGGCTGCGGCTATCAAAGACGTCGGAGTCCGGATAACAGGCTGCTTCTAACCATCTTAGTCGTGCTTAGCCGCCGCGGCCAAAGCAAAGCAAGCGCTTTATCGAATGCTGCGAACACCTTCATTGAGGGAGGCTCGGGTTTCACCGCCGTAGCGCGAAATGGTAGCCAAGTCACGCCCCAAATACACGGTCCGCACATGTGCCCTGCTTTGACGAGACCCCACTGTATTGGAAAAAATTCAGCGTCATTTTTCAAGGACGGTAAACGGACTGAGGAACAAGCCTTTTACAGAGGAACTCATGGAGTTGAACCTGCTTTCCTTGAAGCGGAGAAGATTGAATGATATACACAGAAATCCCCAAATGGACCAGGGGCTGTCCAATCTCACAGAGCCGATTGTGACGATAGCTTTCGAATCTTGGCTTAGGGGCCTTGAGTATATTATTGTGAAACCAGTGGAGCTGAAAAAATTTGGAGCACCACTTTTGGCGTCTCAGATCGTCAATGCCTGGAACGATCTTCCGGTCCAGGTGGCAGCTGAGAGCTCGGTGTTCCAGTTCCAGGCCCGCCAGGACCGCCAGGACCGCGGCCGGTAGGACATATCCCCTGAGGGCAACTAATCCAGCCTTCTTTTCTGTTTCCTTGTTTATACACCTATCATGATTCTCTCGCTTCTTCACCCTACTTTCCATGAGGCTTTTATTGTTGCCAACGCACCTGAGCTCCCCCTGTGAGCCCCCGTGCTGAATTCTCCTGTATGGATCACCCTGATGATTGAAGGTAGACCTAGGCAAGAACCCAGCTGATAACCTTGAGGATTCTGCACCCATGACCATGAGCCGAGTCCAGACATTTTTCTCTACAGTTTGCAGAGTGAAAAAAAGAAAAGCGAAGAGAAAAAGAAAAAAATATGTTGTGGCCTCGTGCTAACCAACTCGCTCTTGCGGGTGCAAGAAAATGGACTGATCTCTTGGGGCTGGCCTACAGTCCTGTGAACTGGCCTGGCCTGGCTTGATGGTCCTCAGTACTCTTTTTGAATTCCATCAGATGCCCGCTTTTTATCTCTTCTGCCCACTCAGTTATCATCTTGCTTTTCTCCCCTTTCAGTCGCTCAGTAACCTCAACAAATACGTAATTTGGGACTCAGTTTAACCACATGCCATCTTCTGCTACCTTTTTCTAACAAATCTCCATGACCCAACGTCGATTTCTCCCCTACTTTCTTTCAACTTCCTCTGTTCCTTCAGGTCTGGCCTCCCCCAGTCACCGCTATCTTCCTTCTTCTTCACCAACTGTGCATAGTTGCTTGGTAGCACTACCCGCGTTTGTCTCCTAAAGAGTGTTTCCTCGGCGGCTTCCCTTTGAAGTTCCCCGTTCTGCGTCCATTATCCATCTATGCTGCTTAAAAGCACACTGCATCCCTGGTGAAGGTGTCTGCCTTCATGTGAATTTTCATATAATATCGAAATAACCTATACAGGAGGGCCAATCTGATTATCCCATTCGCCTCGCTTTCATTTGTATTACTGGCTTCTTCCATAATGAGTTAATAAATGTTGGATTAATCTTCTCCATATCCCACAAGCACCCCCGATCGCACTTTGATAACACCAAGTTTACTCTATTTTTAACCTTATGTTGACACTCTCACCCAGTTTCTCGATACTGATTCCTCAAATATCCCGCTTGTGCTACACCGCGTTTCTTTCTACACTTTCACACCCTTTCTTTATTCTCCCCCCTTTTCCCCCGCTCACTCTCTCTCCATTTTCGTCGACTGCACACCAAATTTCGTAGATCGCCGTGATCCATTATGGACTATCGGATCCGTCGTAGACAGTTATGGGCACCCACAGGGCAAATTGTGTATTATTCCTACCTCAACTCCGTGTTCATGTTTTGATGTCCAACACCAGTTGTTTTGTGCGTTCTTGCAAACACACTGCACTTTTTCCCTTCTTTAGTATCGCTTTTATCAGCCTTCGCACGTCTAGCCGGCTGAGCACAACTTCCTTGTCCCGAATTCGAAACCCATTTATAATCGCCACTTTGACCTCCTCCGCTTTAGTTCACTTAAACGCTGTCCAAGTTTATTGTTCCGTTACTGCAATTGTGTGAACCTTGAACTTCAAAATTGTGTTTACCTCACTTTGCTGTGCTTTGCTGTATTCTCTGATCATGCTTTGTGCATGAGCCCCGACCAGGATCAAGAAACATACCATTATCATCATTATTATCATCATCATCATCATCATCATCATCATCATCACCATGCCACTTCATGCGTGCATTTTTCACAATCTTTCACTGGGAACTAGATATCCATATTGCCTAGACCAGGATTTTTACACCAGATGCACACCACTCATCCCCACTGAATACCTGGCAATTCCCTTAGAATAATATCCTTGCCTTTCATCTGGTTAATAAAACTACTAGTTCAAATAAGTATCCGTCATCCCCAATAATAATCCAAGTTCTTTGTCCGTGCTTTCTTCGTAAGTTTATTGCTGTTGAAGTATTCTCCTTCACTGATGCGATTTGATACTCCTCGAATTCCGGAGCATTTTTTCTGAACCCTACTCTATTGGCTCAGATAAAAAGACCAACCAGCCGATGCAATGGGCCCTGAAGGACTCATCCATCTGATTTTGTTCATCTGTTTTTCCGGGCTTTCCTTTATGCAGCCCTGAATACTCCACACTCTTTTTCCTGTGCGTATCTATTAAATTGTTCAAGAATGCTTGTGGTCACCTCACTTATACCTTATGGTAGCGCAAGTAAGCTCACTTAGGGTATTCCCGAAGCAAACCTTTTCCTTTTTGACAGAGCGTGTCATCACATGGTGACAGTCCAATGTTGGGGAAGTATGGATAATGCCCTCAGACGGGGAGGATTATTTACTGCATCGGGTACCGCTTCAAGGGGGAACGAAAAGTTGCTTTCAAGAGAAAGGTTGAAGCTGCCCGTCTGAACTGAGGCCTGGATGCGCCATCCGGATAACAAAACAATAACTTACTCGGTCTCCAGGGGCTGTTCTGAAGTCGCATTGGGCACTGCAGGCTAGTGTCAGTGGGGCACCTTTTGGATCGCATCACAGTGGAGATCCACGGCCGCGCAGCCAAACTCAACATGCCGTGGTTGTCAGTGTTCTTGATTGCCTACTCCCAAAACACCAGTCATACACTGCACACTCAATGCACGAAGTGTGGCTTTCCGCAAATGCTAATTCATCGGGCTACGCAAAACTTTCAGGCGTAGTAACCCTCAACTGCTGTTTTAGTTCATGAATGACTAACAGCCAGGGAGCCCATTATTAACAAACTATCAGTTGCTGCCTTTCACCGCGTGAGGACATCAAGATATTCCCTGAGAAAAAGCTTCTCCAGGAGAAACATCTCGACCACTCAAAAGTGAAACCATTCCGTACGGGCCCATTCAGCTCTGACGCGAATCCCACTCAGTGCCCCGTAACAAGTCGCAACCAACGGATCTAGCACTCTCTGTTGTTTATGGCATACTCCAGGCCTAGACTTGACTACTCCCGACCATCTGCATCACTTGTTCCCCAAGGGGTCTATATAGCATCCCCATCGGTAGCTTCCGCCTGTAGCTGTCTCAGCCATCCGACCGCTTGCCCTAAACTGAACCTCACTTCAGTATCAACCCCATACTATTGGATCTTAGCTCCAAGATCGAAACTCGACACCGGCTCAAGCTTAACTTCTGCCACTTTTTGCCAACCGTCGCTCTGGCTTCACCAACTTAGCCTACCACTTACTTGGCATATGCCCATCTGCCACATCTGTGCTGCACGCCAAGTTTCTTCAAAACCTCTTGCGAGCATACCGGAAACACACCTAGGTCTGAATCCAGCCAGTTACTCACTCTAACTATTCACCTCCGTTCCATACTGAAGCTCCTCAAAACACCAGACTTTGCTCTTGTGGGATCCAAGCTGTTGCACCATCCTCTAACTCCATTTGACAACTTCACGCCCGGTTACGTTAGTAACAATCCCGGCTATTCTCTCGCCACCAACAATTGACTGCCCTCTCGCTAACCCGCTTTATCTCCCCTCCTGACAAACAGCCAAGTTATAACCCTCTGCTTCACTTGCCAGCATATATCTCTTTCTTTCGACCTGACTCAACACAAGCTAGCATTCTGGACACGACCGAATCGCCCCCTCGTCTTCTCCAGTTCTGGCCTAATAGAAGACTACCATATTACCGAACCAACAGCAGTCTCAGGTTTAGTTTTCTATCTTACTTCTACGCTTCCTGTATTCTTCATCCCCCCAATAAAGGCTGCTATGTCCCCAGTGAGCCTCTGGCATTTTTGCAACAAATAGTTCACATCCAAGTGTCAACTTTTACTATTCCGACTAATCTCACCTAAATCCCCTCACCCTTAATCCTTTTACCTGTCCCGTATTGTTCCTGTCCAACAAAAACATTACCCGCTGTACAGCAACTCCTTCCCCCTCACCCCTGACCGCCAACAATCACCCTCCCTCTTACGATACACACGCATGGTCTCCTGCAGACCTAATTTATTGTTCAGCAGCGATGACCAGCGAAGCTCCACACTCAATCGTCGCCCATTTATAATCCCTCCTTCAACGTCGTCTCCTTCCCCGCCTCTGATGACGCTCAGTCCGCATCGATAGCCGATCCCCGCCGCCATAGCAACACCACTAATCTCGCACCTGACATCAGCACTTTGGGAACTTCAGCGATGAATTCCTCCCTACAGGTTCCCATCAATGCTCGACCAACGTTTAGGGGAATATCGCGTCCGCGGTCCTTGACACTTACCTCATACTCTGATATAGTATTTGTGGATGACTCTTGGTTCACCGGGGACTCCTCGTTGGAACTTAAACGCATAGCTGGCCATCGTCACTTCTCCAGCACTTACCCTTCAAGGCCTTGAGGTGGCCACTTAGTCTTTGTCAAATGAGCCACTTAAGCTAGTGGAACTGACCACCCGTCTGTTGTCTTTATCGGAAATCCAATATCGTTGTCTGTTCCAGCCTCTAATCAGAACCTCTCCCTTGGCTGCCTCTTATTTTCTGCCTCTGACCCCCTTCAATGTGTACTCCGACCTGGATGAATTACGGCTGATCTTTACTATCCTGAGAGTGCATGATAACTGCGATCGACTTGAATTTTTCTCTAATCTGCTAGTCTCCTTACACTAGCTACCTTGCTCTATCCACTCTCTTTTCCTGTGTCCATCTTGGGGAGCAGACCCAAAAATGTTGCTTGCCAAAAGGGAGAGGACAAGTCCTCAGATATAGAAACTTCAGTGAAAATTCTGGCCATCACAACTCGGACCATTGAATACTGCCCACTTAACGGCCACCTTATTGTATCCTGTAATATCAGAGGCCGCCGCTGCCTCCATCCTCCTCAGAGCCCTTTCCCTGTTCCGACCTTCTACAGTTCCTCCAAATGGCCACTTGTACCAACGATAATCCGCTTCCTTATTGGGGACGATTCTGTTTTTTTCAGGACTTTACCCTGTTTTTAACCCTCTAGTTCACTTACTTACGTTGCCTAAATGACGGTTAATCTTGTGTTGATCCAAGTCTCAAGTTCTCCATTTCTTCACTGCCCCTTTTAGAGAGTAAGCTGGCTAAGGTGCAACTTGACTTCATCAGATTGCGCAATTTTACACTTCTGCACCTACTGATGGTGTACTTCGGAAGAGCCCGTAGGATTCTGGAGTGAAAGATCAGATGATTCAATGGGTGCCACAATTGTAGTTTTAAAACGGGTAAAACGTGTGCGTACCAAATTTCAATGAAAGTGTTGGGGTGGACCAAAATGATAATAGTGCCTGGCAAATTCTCGGGTCAGGTTCAGATGGTCAGTCTGGCTAGTGGTGATTGGAGTCGGTTATAAAGGGGAGGCATAAAGGGGACTTAGTTCCGAAAATGACCGAAACCACTAGAATTCCGGTAAAGTCATGGGACATTTGTCAGGCTCTTTTATAGAGAAGGCCCAATTGGGGAAACTCGTTGGTTCATGCATGCTGCAGGGGGTGAAGGGTGTAGAGGAAGAAAACTGAACCATGTACAATAATGGATCTCTAGAGTTAAAGGGAAATTAATCAACGGTCAATAAGGTGACACAGTTTGATGGCGAGATGACGACATGGCTAATCATAAGGAAATGGTACACCAAATCCGGTGGATAGGGGGACAGATTTTAGGGTCAGCGATGGGATAAATAGCCAGAGGAAAGCTGGTAAGCTTTCAGTGAAGTACATGCATAAATACAGGTATGTAACGAATCATCATCAAGGATATGGGATAATGACGACATGCTAGTATGAGGTGCTTCATATGGCGATAGCAGTGGTGGATATCATGGGGAAGCTTCAATGGAGTGGAGGGTGAATAAGTGACCTGATTACCTCTTTGACAGGCGGACCACGTTTTAACAGCAAAGAGATAGCCATAGGACCAGTGAGTCAGACGCGAAGCCGGGAACATGACACTGGACTCAGAATGACATGAAACAGTCTGCAGAGATGGCAGTGGAAGTGGGTGGTTGGATATTGGTGGAACCAGTCGTATAGCAAGTGAGTGAAACTTCCGGACGGATATGGAGGCTTCGGGGGAGATAGTGAAGGGAAGGCGGAGGAGAACATGTGGCATGAGGCGAATTGTTCGCCCCTGCTTTTTTGGTGGAGAAACATCAATGCGCCAAAGGGAGGTGATTCACCATGGGTCGCACTAAGGTACGACGGGTGAGAAGCTGTATAGCGTGCAGAGGAGACAATGGGGTGGAGTACAGGTTGGGGCACACTAGATAACTAACATTGCAATAACAGTACCATGCGATTATGGTAGGTGAATAAGGCTGCATGAAAAGTAACTGAGAAGGATGGAGCGTAACAACAGCTGCGACATTTTAAAACTCAGGTAACGGAGGTAGGGGTAGAGTATGGATGTCGGTTACTTGCGGAGATATTTATATAATAAAGGAGTCAGAAGAACGGCACAACCAGACGGAAAGAGTGACTCTTAAGATGATAAAAGAAAGGCTGGTTATGAATAGGTAAGCATTTGGCAGATTTTTTGCTGCTGGAATCAAAAAGTGTCTCTTCGGAGCGGACAGTTAAAACTGGCTGCCCGCCCTGCCATTTTGGTGAAAGGTTTAATCACTCCACCCGCCCTCGATGAAGTTCCTCATCTGCGGCTCATCCAGAGCCAACACCCAAGCGCCTATTTCTGGGGCCTTCAGTAACCACTTCTCTTCCCCAATTATCGCCTCATCTGGTGTCCCTCATTTTTTCATCTATTCCGGCACCTCTGCCTGGCTTTCATCAATTTTCTTTTCTCATCTAGATATCCAATAATAAGCCCATCCCACTGAAACTTCTCACAGACCAGGCTCAGATGGTCGCCCACCGGCCTCTACCCGTTTGGGAAGTCTGGACTTACCTCTGTTGGTACATGATGTATGCTCTGTCATCGTGCTGCGCGCTATCCTACCTGTTCAGTAGGAACTTACCGTTGTCACCATGCACTCTAAACTATGCTCCCAACACGACTGGGTTAACTTCCCGCCTAGCAACCATGCTTATGTAGTCCGCGGAATCATGAGAAGAATTGATAGGCAACATTGTTCACTACCCCCTGTCGAGCAACCCAATAAACTCTGGTCAACATGGTTTTCTGAATTCCCGCACTTACTCCTTTTACAAGATGGACTTCTCGGATGCCTCATCTTTGTTTGACCCCGGCAAATTTGTAATTGTCGTGTGTCCTGACATGTCCAGGACTTTTGACTGCACCCTTCACAAGCACCTAGTGGCCTTAGTGCAGTCTCTGGGAGTACTGGATCTGCTCATCGCAGGTTTTTCATCGTTTCTCTCGCACAATTCACAAGCCTTGTTGGAAGGCGATTACTTGAGTTTCAACAAAACCATCATTAGTGGCTTTATCCAAGGCATAGTCGTAGCTCCTTTACTACTCCTTATGTATATCAGAGACATTTCCACGTCTATTTGCGACGGCATTCCATTCTTCTTTGCTGATGATCTAAATGTGGTATACTCCGTCCACCTTAACAACCTGTTCACCATATTGTGCACATTTTCAAGCAATTCATCTTCTCCCGGAAGGCAGTGCCCCTCGTGATTCATGGAATTCTCCACAGGTATCGGATTCCCGTTGCATCACAAATAAGCTGTACTGCCCGACCAATTTGATCTGGACTGTCTTCTCAGTTGAGTTCAGTTCAGTTTAGTCTGCACAGGACAGGTAATGGCCACGGCCAATCGAGCGTCCAGAATTCCTTCGATGGTATGCACACCAGTTATGCACACGCCACTGCAGAGTGTATTTCGTCGAATCCCAGCTAAAAATGAGAGGGAAACGGAAAACCTCATCGCACATCAACTGCGAGAGATATTATGCATCGTCCTCACCTACCCCACCGTCAGTGATCGTGGAGTACTATGCTTCTTTTGCTTTGACTTTTCGTACCAGGCATCTTTCCAAATCTCTAAAACTGAACAAACCGTAGGTTTGTCACATCAGTGCTTTTTACCCCCCTCCCCGGCAAGATGCCTTTTCATATACCTCTTACAAGATCACTCTTAGAATATCGTCCGATTTTCTCTGTCCACTGGCAGGTCCCCTCAATTATATCCCTTAAGAATTGCCCGAACACCTTCACGAAAAAGCTGCTGCGCTTATCCTTAGCCTAGACACACCGTCAACACTGTGAGCGTCTACACATGGAGTCCCCGTGGACTCGCCTCATTAGACTCAATCAGGCTGCACTCGTGAGGCAGATCTACAGCCAAGGCTACACTTTCAACCATAACTTATTCGCTGCCCCTTCCCCTATCCCCCTTACCTCTATGCCTTCTCCCTTCCTTTACGTCGTTTAACCTGGATCTCAGATAGCGATTCCTTTCTCAGCCCATTCCAAAAGATGGGATAAGCTTTCCCCCGGTATACTTAGTGTCTCCTCAGTGTACTCTTCCAAGCGCTCACATTTAGCCCACCCAGCCGTCTTCAATGCTACATCTCTAGCCAGTGAGTGCGCCTCCACTGACATTGCCTTCGAAAGCTGCCTCACTCTAAGGCTTTGTTACCACTGCACCATTAGCCAACACTTGTGACCTGCGGTCAATCATTTCCTTCCCCCTTGTAACTATCACTATGATCATTGCCATCCTTGGTGGGCAAAGACCTATTCTCCAGCCTCTAGTGTGGCAACCCTACTCCTAACGTATATCTATATGTTATCCAGATTGTCCCATCCTCCTTTTATGCCTTGAGCCGTTACTTTGGACCTATCGCAATTCCCTACTGCCTGTACCCATGTGAATCAAGCTAGTTGTTGCAATTTACACTTCCTACCATCCCCAACCTGTTTCCATGACACCACTGCATCGAAGAGCCCTCAGTTTGATTTTTCCTTTTTTTCATCAGCGATTCAGCCCTAGCCGGTGAACACCCAGGATGCTTTCTTCTGTCTTGTTTTCCTATATCAGTCACCTCCAGTGACCTCCAAATGACGGTCAACCATTTTGGAAGCTGAACTAGTCATTTCTCCTGAAGTTGCAATGGGATAACTGAACTATGTTGCGGCCTAGTGGTTGCTGTCGCCCGTAGCTCTGATCTCCAAGGTCTCTAGCAACCTGTCCGATAGATCCTGAACCATTGACCCTTGTCGTGTTCAAAGTTCTTCCTTGTTGATCAACAATAATCACCCATGCCAATCCCAATGGTGCGGGGTGCGGTCACATCCACTGCTTTGGAGGACGCACATTTGGTGCGCAGTCTGCGACGATCTGTGAAAGCAATTAGACTAGGGGATCACAAGTGCAGTATTCAACTTTGGAAGCGCTTTTCGGGTAGGGGCCCAGAGCATAGTCAGCCGCACCCAATAGCATTGGTTGCGGATCGTACGCGTCTATAGAAGACGTTCGACAGTGGCTGGCGAACGTGTCTCCTATTGGGTCTAGCAGCGGAAGACCAACATTATCCCCTCTATCGGACGAATAAAGAAGACTCAAGTCGGTTCAAAGATGCGAGGTGTATTCAATATATCGTGGCACCCAAACAGTACCCATACGAGAGATACGCCGAACGGAAAACAAAATCAACGGCTGTGCAGAAGGCGAAACGCGAGCTCGTACAATCGGCAAACGAACGAAAGTGAAAGTCATTTAAAACGAGGTCAGCGGAAACCTCGGAAAAGTCAGTCCGGTAAACCGTACGCAACCGGACAACACTATGAGGTCGATGTAAACGCCGGAAAAGATCGTAGAGAAAATACGTCTAAAATGGTGTCCGGAAGACAGTCTTTTTCTCAGAACGATCAATATCACTACACTTCTACTCCCTCTTTTCGCCGCTTCTTGTAAAGCGAGTTGAGGACCTCGGGCTTACATCATTCTCGTCTTGCCATAGTAAGCGTGCCCATCGTTCTTTCCACCACTCTTATCGCTTCCCATTTTCATCTTTCACTCACTGGTTGTTCACCTTCCCGTCTTGTCCTTACTCCTATCTTTCTTCTTTATCGTAGATATCAGTGTGTGGAGTCACAATCGCCCTGTTCGCCTACTCAGCCCACGTCCGATCATATTCACTTTCCTACCGTATCCCGTATGGTGATCAAAATTTCTATTCTGCCTCCACCACCCTCTGCTCCTTCAGCCCAATGATCGCACTCCCATATCTCCACTCTCTTTCTTTCTGTTACTTTCTCCTTTTTCTTTACTTCTCGTGTCTCACGTTACCAAGCCACAGCCTCCTTATCTTTCATGCCCAGTCCCCAAGTGGGAACTCGTTGCTTCTCTATTTCCGTCTTTGCCACCACAGTTATAATCGACCCATCATCACCTTTTACCTCTTGTTCTGCTTCTCAAATCCCTCAGAGTCTCTCCACCAGCCGGCGCTTTGCTTGGCACCTTTCGGCTCAATCTCTCATGCAGCTGCATGCACGCATGCAGCTCCCCAATCTAATCATTTCCACTCAGATAAACACGCATTTTTTGTGCCCACTCTTCCACCAACTATTTACTTACCTGACGTCACCTTCTCTTGGCTTCCATCGCATTTTACCGGTGGTAACAATGCCCTACCTTTTCTTTCTTTACCTGTTCCTCCTCGGTCTGTCCTCTCCTCTTCTCTTGCGTATTCTGTTCGCCACAGGTACCCCCTACGCGCTTTTCGGATTACCCTGCCTCCGTAGGTTTCTCCTGTCGGAAAGAAAACGTTGAGCCACAAATTTCACGTTTAACTTTAAACCAAGTGTTCCGCCCTTACTTGACCTCCGCGATCTTCTATTGGTGGCCAGTACACATGCTGCATCCTTGCAGCACAGCCTGTTCTGCTTCCCGGTTCCCTTTCTCTGCTAGTGGGCCACGCTACTTTATCCAACTTGTAACAATATTCTCTCTGCATTCCCAGCCAGTTGCATTGTCATCAACTTGCTGTCTCATAATGTACTTCCATCTCCTGTCGCTTCTCTTGCCCCGAGTTCTTCACATGACGCACCTGTATTAGATCATTTTAACGGTGTACTGCTACCTGTATTCTACTACTACATCCTTCACCCTTATCCCATAAAAGCTGTTCGCCACAGTCTTCATCATTCCTGCGCTTCTAATGTTGTTTTTCTTCCCGCTCACCGGTCATAATTCACTTGTATTAAGGAAAACCATATATACTGTGGCCTTCCTAAGTGGTTCTAAACTGTCTGATCAGGCTCCGCGTGCCCCTCCTTATTGCTGCTACTTTCGTGCACCATCATCCCACTTTTCCACACTCCAGTCCCTCCTCTCCGCTGATGTTCCATTGTTTATACAGAGCATATATTCGCTCCGCGTTCTCCAGTTCTTCAACTATCCCTTCCCACTTCATCATCCAGCTGCCTCTCTAGATAGGCGTCTATTCTAAGACAACCTGCAACTCATAGCCACCGCATAATATATTCCTCAGACATTCTTGATAATCGGTCCACTTTCCTAAATCTACCTTGCTTGCTCCCTGCTTTACGCCGGGTTTTATGACCTGATGCCTCTCACTTATCTCTTAGCAACAACGCTTCCTACCGTGGTTCTTGTCTATCCATAGTCCCAAATCGGCCTATTCTCCAGTGTTTTTCGTTCCTACAGTAGATTTAAAGTATTTTAGTCTCTCACATGAGCCACCACCAGTCTCCATCTACCTAATTTAAGATTGGTCCGATTCCACCTTTTGACCTCGACTTTCAAGTTTGCCGGGCATCCATTAGAATCTGTCAACAGGTCCATTCAAACTCTTCCTGTATACATTGGTGTGTGCGTGTTTATCTCTCTAAAATCTCTCTGCCCTACCTATTTGGTAAGTCTTATATGCTTCTAAGAAATATCCTGCAGCACTACCTGTTCTACCATTTTATCATGTATCTGACATGCTTGAGCCTCCCCGAAATGGACGATTTTCTATAATATTATCACTATCGTTGTTGTCAAATATGAGAAGGACTGCCGGTGTCTTGGGCTAGGCTCTTCCACCAAGCTCGGACTCTTTAGAAAGTAAGATGTCATAGTTGACCCTGGACCACTCGTTATTGAGACGGGTCCCTTGCTTTTGGGTCGATCACTCACAACTCTTTAGCTGTTAGGTCGTCCATGAATTTGAATGGCAGGAGGCAACTATGTCTCTGTGACATCTTACGTAGCCTCCTGCAGTGGTATCTGTAGTGGGCCATGTTGCAGGACTGGAGGGCTTCCAAAATTGACGGGGTATACCGGTAGGCTTGGTGTTTACGGTTCCTAAGCAGTGGTCTCTTGGTGATGAGTGGACATGTCAGCCATGGTGGGATGAGTTATGATAACGAAGAGCTGGAAATCATGGAAGTCTTCTCAAGGGTTTAAAATCGAAGAAAGCTACTCGGAATGAGATAGAAATTCTAAGGATTGAGTGGGAGTTCACTATTGAGAGTAGGGTGGAGGGAGAACACAAGGTAAACTGGAAGTTGCATCGTCAAATACGTTAGAAAGGCTTAGAATTTCCCTCATCAACACTTAAACAGTGGAGCGTAGCACGAACTTATGTAATGGTTTTGAAATTTTATCGGGAAGCACGTAAACTAGCGCCACTGATGAACGTCAAAAATTACGTATCAACTACGTACTCCCCAACACCGGCTTCCGTTGTTGACTAACGGCCTAAACCGCCAGAATGATAGAGTGCTGCTCAGTCTTTCCAGCTTTGTTTCACTTACGCAAAATTAGTTAGCAACACGGTGCCTAGAGAGTTGTACTTTGCAGGGGTGTCTTTGGTTGGATACCTCAGTCATCTCAGAAGGCATTACTATAGTCATGGTTTGAAGAGGATGGTTCTCGCCGAGCTGATTAGAAAAACGGCCCTTACTAAGCGGTGGCCAACAAGGCGAGGCTCTATCAATGGGATCAAGTAGCCCTGGAGAACGAAGTTGAGAGGAGCCTTGGCGTGCAAGCTGCTGGCAGCCAAAAAGTTGCGCAATCTATGCACATGTTGAATCTTGTTTATACTTTTACATGGCCTTTGTGCTTATGAAGTTTCCTTTCCTTTTATTTCATAGCTCGAATGCGGGCAATCCCGGCGAAGGTCCCTGAACCTTGTGTAAAACGTGGCATTATTAGGTTCCTTATTTTCACCTTGTATACTACCCCAATGTACCGCTGAATTTTGATTTACTGTGATCAGGAAGTACTGGATCATTAGAATAGGTCGGCCATTCCAGGTGGCCTAGGCAAGTCTTTCGTATGGAGCACTTGAAGAGTATGGTTACTGATATGAGATACGGTTTGTTCAGCATGAACACGTGAAAACCTCAGCAAACTATCATCCAATTGGGAGCAGGCAGAAGAACTGATGATATGTCACGCGGAAAGATAATATGCATTGTCGCGGGGTTTCTCAATAGGGTGGGTGTGGTTCAGGCAGGAGGTTGAGGCCCTCTTTTTTCTTCACAGCCAGAGCCGAGTAAAGTGTACTCTCGAGATAAAATGTTTGTTTATTATAGGGTTTTTACAGGTTGATGAAGCTCATTTAGAAAGTTTCCATCACTCCCTCGCCTGCCGCGATTTACATGTCCGAACACCATGCTGGATACTACCACGAGTGGTGCTTTCTCACCTTTTAGCAGTGGTCAAGGTCTAATTGATGTTGCGACCGGGTTTGTTACGTTTTGGGAGTGGATAGCAGAAAATGAGGATGAAAAAGCCCTAAAAGGGAAGCCCGCCGGGTTTGATTTATCTGGTCGATGCAATATCAGATTCTTCCAGGGGCTTTTACAGACAGATCATTATCTACTGACATGAATACTGGTGATCTAATTTCATGAGTTAGAACAAACAGCTTAGGTAAATGAAGTAGAGGGAAGGATTTATGAAAAGACGCAAAGAAAAAGCGTTGTTCACCGTGGTCGTCATCAAGGTAGGTTATCTGATGGGCTTGGTCAGCTGCTAACATCGAGGTGCCCCGCTGCATTCTGGGCATTTTCACCAGCCATCAATAGAGTTGAGTATTTTTCAAAACAGCAATAAGGTGAGCGAGTGACCATAAGTCGCTGTGCTGTGTCAGACAATGTGGTGCTGGGGTGATGGTGAGGCGAATCGAAGGAAATGGTAGAATTCTTCATAATTGGAAGAAAAGTAGAACTGAATAACCCTGCGCGGATAAAAATATTATGAGAAGCTCAGTGGCTGAAAGGACAGGATTTGGCGAAACGACACAAGGAAACTAGAGCCAGCCCCACTGTTATAAGGGCAAATTATTTGAACTGACAGCCATGCAACTGGCGACAGGTTTAGAGGGCATGAAAATTATAAAACTGCATGTAGTATGTGTATTTGGTGATATTTGTTGGAAGTGAATCCGACAAAAAGGGGTATGGGCTTCGTTGTCTGGATTGCTTTATATAAACTGCCGGGAAACAAGAAAAGAGTAGTTAAACACCCAATCCAGTGGGCTAAGATAGGGTCATACTACGGCGCCGTGGGTAGGTGTAAAATAAAGGCGGTTGCTGAGTTGGTGAAGCAAGTGCAGCAAGAGGTCATGACTGTACGAGCGGAAAATAAAAGTATCGGATATGGTTCTGTGATCTCAGCAATCGAAACTTTTTCAACTGCTAGCTGCTCGGTGACGTTGATAGGTGGGGCATCATGAGTAATACCCAGCCTGTGGAAAATACCAGACACTTTACTGGTCATAGACACGGATAGCTACAAACTACATGCTTGCTCCCCGTAGATATGTGCGCTTCAATATGAAACAAACTGGTTCACCTGTCGTTTTTCGCAGGGCAAGTGATTAAAGTCCAGGATATGGTGCTGTAGTCGTAGTGATCTAATCCTTTTCCGTAGGCCAGTTCTTATATGATATTTTGGCAGGTAATGGTGGTCACGTTGGAACCAAACAAGAAGTGGTCCAGTTGACCTATTACCGGGAGACAGAGACTTTCACGGATGTTTACCAGGAATGTGTCCCACAGTTTGAAATAGCTTACATAAGAAATTGAAACTGGGTGTTATTTTCGACCTCGGAAAAGGAAACGGCAGTGAAATTGGAGTAGAGTATGATATGCTGCCTTTGAGGTAGGTAGGTTCATTAAATGAAAGAGCCAGGCGGAGGTACAGCGTGAGTTGAAAACAAAGGTTTAGCCCTGAGTGAAAAGGTGAAGATTACTCAGAATACAGCAATCCTTTAAGCATAAACTTTTGGAAAGTCCCCCTCAATTTCTGGTAAGTTAAACCAACACATCTTCCAAAGAAAGTCCTGGGCCATCTGTTATGTTCTCAGTCGAAGTCTGAATTTTTAGGTTGGAAACCATGAACAAGCTTGATATCGTCTTCGAAACGGGGGGGTCCCTTCTTGAAAGACAGGGAACATGTCGTCAGTATAGAGTAGAAATAACAATGGACCTAAAAAGCTGCCTTTTATGAAAACCGCAGCAGAAGGAACCACTCGTAGTTCGCGGTCACTAAGGGAGGCTTTTTGAGATGTGTCAGATAGATAAGAGTTAGACCTTGCATATTGCTTGCCGAGGACACCCTACTCTGAAGGTTAGGAGCGCAGGCCGGTGCAAGGAACCAGATCAAAATCTTCCGCAGAATCAGGGAAAATAATGGCCAGCGACCTGTCAGTCAGCAGCATCGGTGACCAAAGTGGTATAGTCCCACTTGCAAGCACCACAGAGAAGCGCATGGGAGGAGACTTGATGACTAGCATGGATAAGATTCTGACATAGAAAGTAATTTGACAACTGCACTCTTGCCAGTCTTTCCAGTGGTCTTAATAAGGAGAGTGTTTTAGTAAAGGTTCCACAAATATAAGGGTCGCATAGCCACCCTTTTTATTGATGGGCAGTTATTATTGAGGTCTTACACTGAAGGGGAGAGATGGGGTGCCATAGGGAGAGGTTTATTGAATAAAGCGACATCGCTGCCACGTCGTTCCCACCCGCACTTAGGAGTCTGGGTGGGATGCCTTTGCCACCAGGGTACGGTGAAAGGCAAATCCGTGGTGGGGTCTTAAAAACGTCGCACAGGAAAACCTAAACAGCATAGACTATGACTGGTTCATGGTTCAAGGAATAAAGTTTGGCAAGTTGCACATAGTGGTATCTCACAGCCTTTAAAATCTAAGCCAGGTAGCCCAGCCGGCCGAAGCCGAGTACAACTGGCTAGAAGTAGTAAGGATATGGTAGCAACAATAATAATAGTGATAATAACAATAGTGCGCAATTCTTACGAAAACAGGATTGCACAACCGAAGAAATAAACTAGATTGATGAATGCTTTTTAAAACTTTGGGAGAAATCATTTTTCAAAGGAGGAATTACCAATTACCGGTGACCCTCTGTGTATGAGAGGGGTTTGGGTTGGAAGTCAGGCGATAAACGAAAATAAAATATCAGATACAGAACAAGAAAAGACCAGCCTAAAGAGCACCGTGGCACCACACGGTGGCCGAATGTCAGCTGGGTCAATTATATACTAAACGTACAACACATCTGGAGAGAGGTTGCTATAAGGATGGTGGAAGAACTCGTCTGACGGAAGTAGGCGAAGGTCGACAGAATTTTTTACCACCAAGTAGGTGGATAACGAAGCATCACTATGAAAATGAAAATTGGCCGATGGGATGATGTAAAAAGCGTAAAAACGACCGTTGCAGGGGCAGATAGCTTGCAAAAGGATGTGATAAGTCAAGTGGCGAGTAAATAGCCATCTACTGGTAGTCCTTTTGGGAAGTCTGCATATGATAAGGGGAGAGTAGGAACGCCGCTGATGGGAAGTACCTGCAACGATAGAGTGGAATAGAGCAGTGGACATAGAATGAAGCGAATCATTCGGGAACCCATTTGTAAAATTTGGCAGCCGGAAATTTGCGGAACCAGGGATATGCCAAACGACCAACAAATCCGGAAAGATTACCAGAGAGATGGTGGAAGAAATGATCTGACGGAAACGGGCAAGAGGTAATGGAAAGGTTTAAGTCCAGATGGGTATACCCGACGAATGCAGTTTTTTCAATTCTCAGTAGGTGTGGTAGTTTAGGGTGCTTTTCCTGAATCGTTAAGGACCAGTGTTCTTCCTGAGCGGTATCACTGGAAAGTTCATAAATATTCTAAGAAGCGGCATACTTGCACAACACGGCAGATATCACAGAAAGTTTTGATAAGCAGAATGGATTTGGCCGAGTTTGCTTTGCATCCTTTTGAGGGCTGGCTCACCTGGTTTCCTTTAGGCGGGTTGCCTCTTAGGGATAAGCTCAGAGGGGTGATGCTGTGGTTGGCTGTGATAGCAGGAAGTCAGGGTTATCGGTGGACTAGGAAGGGAGGGCTCGGAAGAAGACAAAAAGTGGCGGCTTATCGGTGGGAGACAGGTAGTTACCGCACAACCCTCAGGATTCAGATAGGGTATTATGCTCCACGCGAGGTTGGGGCTGCAAAAGGGTCGGTGATGGTGTACAACCCAGAGATATGCTTTTGTGTACAGTATATCGGTTGCTTTCTGGCAAGTGCAAGGGAAGCAGCTGAAGATTGATAATGGGCTGCATGACGGATCCGAGGTTTTGGACCGATGGCTCCGGAGGGTTTGTTGGTCGTTTGCTATGTTGTACAGAGGGGTGGAATCAGTTGCTCTCAAATGTGGACAGCCGCAGACACACTAAAAATGGACCGAGTCGGTTGACCTAGTGACTGGGTGGAGAGCGGGAAAATGGTTGTGTTTTATAAGGCTTTTTTATGCTGGGTGTGGAAGGCATCTGAGTAAGTTGATCGGCTTAGGAGGGGGTGTAAATTCGCGAATGGTAATTGGGATATGCTGGCTCGGGCAGTTTCGCCCAGATATCTTAAGTTGAGAGACCGAATTATTTTGCCAGAAAAGGGAGGGCTCTATGCTTGCAGTCTGTGCCGGACTAGTTTCCTGGAAGGAATGAGGGTAAGCGGAGCTTCAGACGTTTTGTCGTTGTTTTCTCAGAAAAGATGTCGGGCTTAAGGTCGGAACTATTTCTCGAGGGACGCCTAAGCAGGATGGCTGTTCTGTATGTGCACTGTTGTCTTCGTTACTACGGCAAGGCAACATGTTGTGCTTCATCTGCGAAAAAGCATGGGCCATGACATCTGTGAGTTTTGAGCTGATACATTTTTACGTATCACAGTGAGCTGCTTGCTGTGCCTCCCGCTGAGGAGGGGTTTTTGCCACCGTAATTCTGATCCCCCTAACTAGGGAGAATACGGCTTTATTGCTTTGCCTGCTCGTACACCTTGTGGCGAGGAGGTCAGTAGGAAACTGTACAGGCGTTAGATAAGTATTTTGTAGGGGTGCCTTGTTGATCCCTTTAACCAGACAGAGAAGATTGGCCAAGCCTGAAGCACTCAGCACTGTCTACCGGGATTTTATCGGGGATGTTGAAAGAAATGGCGTTGAGGGAGTAATAAGGCCTCCTCATCAACTTGGATGCAGAGTCTGCGTGCCCCCCAGCAGCTGCAGGGCTATGGGGATTTGGAGGTTTACCAGGCTCGGCGGAGCTTGAGATAGGAGCCAGCATTCAGATGGAGTTCTCAGTTGTAGTAACTCGGTCCGTGGAAGGTGGTGACATTTGCTCCGGTAGAATGGCCTTTCGGCCAGCCTCGTCGAAGTAAAGGTGGAAAGAAAATGTGAGATTATTCATGTCCAAAACTTTTTGAGAAAGTTTGCTGTTCTGTGAATGAAAGGCCGTGGAGTTCCCAAGGAATACTTTGTCTGAAATACCTAACGTGCTAGTCTGTGGGTTGCATACTTGAAAATCTATTTTTCGGCTCTGAAAACAGCCATATGCTGGTGCAGTGCAAGGATCAGTGTTCTCCCCCCGTAAGATCGGTTGTCCATCATAGAAAAACAAAAACAGAGAAAACCCTACAAACTTCAAGGCAAATGATTGCCTAATCGCGACCTCTCATTTACAGTAATCGGCTACTAATATAACCACCAGCAACCTGCCTGTTCTTTGCGTTCTGATGCTGCGTTGAAATGGCCCACTAGAGATGTTTTGCGTTGCCTACCAGAAGTAATGGAACGCGAAGCCTTCCTAGACGTGCGGCTTTGAGGAGCCGCGCGGGCCTACAGTAGTTCCGTGAAATGGCCCGTTTGACTTGCGGTCGCATGCAGTTGGGTATTCCCGCGGTATACCGCGGGGGAAAGCAACACGGTAGACATCGTTCCTCCGTTGGGAGGGGGGAAAGTAGTGGTTAGGCGGTGAGCAGTTACATTTTTGTTCAACATGTATGAGTTGTTGCCTGTTAATGCACTTACTGAGCCTTTATACTCATGGGCCTTTTTTCCCTTAACTTGTGGATCGAAAACGAGCAACCTCTTGCGGAAGGACATTAAACTCTGCATGCTACAGTAGCAGTGTACCTTGAGGTGAAGTCCTCCAGCCGAGTAAAGCGATAGCGCCCATCCAAATTTTCGGAATCCTTGAAAATCAAACGATGTTCTCTGATTCTGTTATGCTTCTTACCTAAAAAGCGGTTTGTGAATCACTTTTATGTAGTTTTTGTTCAGTGTGTAGCCTAAAAATATAATGTCTGGAAACAGTATCCAGTTTTTTGGCATTTAGGACCACTTTATAGGCGGTATTAGTTGGGATTACTATAGAAAGGTCGGTTAAGACAATACCAATAACAGCTCACGAATTAACACAGTGGTCTCCTGGGAGAGTTGAATTGATTGTGAAGGCGTAGATGAAAAAGCACTGAGAAATCTGAAAAAGTTGAAGGATACTTTTGAAGGAGAATATTCTTGCAACGGAAGTGTGGATTGCAAACATGTTGATAACTACAATTATTCATTTAAAATGCCCGATATTTTATACTTGTTCAGTCCGCTTTTTTTTCCACACCAGATTTGCCAGCCCCGCAAAAGTTTAAAAGAGTAGGCTTGGACGTTTGCTTCCTTGTACGGCTTGGACGAGGAGATCATTGATTTCTGAAGAACCTACTGAGTTGACTTCCGATAACTTCATTAAACAATGGCTACTTCAAGCCGGATGCCATCGGTGTTGCAAGCTTGGACAACAATATACGGGGTACGAGTAGAGCATGTATCACTATTTTGGTACTACCGAAGAGCCGGAATATAGAACATTGGAAAAAGACGTGCTGTTCTTCCTCCGTGGGTTCAGTTTATCTTCTGCAGTTGATAGTATCAAGCTCTGAGAAGTCAACCAAAAATACCCGGATGAATTTTTTAGATCGAGCGTCCCTCCGGCCTTGATGGGGTGCCGTAAGTTTTGTTACCCTGAGACCTCGAGAACTAATAATGGCAAGGCCGTAGGGACTCAGGAAGAAGGGCCAGCGAGTTGACCCCGTCATAGGGGGTTGTTCGACCTCAACACCGAAGCCGAAAGGCGCAGCAAGGGCAGTCCGAAAAACGTCAGAGGCACTAAGAAACGGCAGATGGCCGACACCCTCGGGGTCACAGAACGACCATATCCATAGCTCTAAAACACCAAGTAAAGGGACTAAAAGGGGAGACGCAGATTATGAGAACCAGAGAAAAACCTTTCATGATACGACACAGCACTGTCATGCCATATCAAACTGAACTACCATCATCAACGCAAAACAAGAAAGACTTCGGAAAGCGTGCCCGTGGACGTTTGGGCCAGTAGACACCAGTAAAATGGAAGTAGGCAGAGGAGTGCATAGAGGCTGCTTGCGGATTCGACGGAAGCTGTTTGTACAAGCGGAACCTGCTGGGCATATCTCGGTCTGGTCTACAAAGGAGAACATCCGGAATCACTTAGTGAAGAGAGGTGGGAAACGTTTCACCCCTCGAAAGAATGACATCAAATTGTGCCTGATATCCGGGAAATGGTCGACAGGGGACGAGGACACCGCAAACCAAGCGGAAGGCAAGCAAAGCCATCGACTAAACCAAGGAACCTGCCGAAATTGGCCTTAGCCATAAGAACAAAGCACCATGCTCATCGTAGGCCACTCGCCGAGGACTGTCAAGGAGCGGTTGCAACTGAAACTTCACTGGGAGCTGGACTTGGAAGAACTGAACACTGGAGGACGGTAGCGCTTTTAAGCCGCTTACCATAAGGTCAAGCGGTAAGTCACCGGCATGCAAAGGCAATACAAAGCCAATGAGGTTTACAGAAGAATCCGAACTCGTGGGCCAAGCAGTCTTACAAGCTACAAAGCCCACTTAGATTTCTGGTTCTCTTGAAGCGGAATCCTTAGCCGCCACTAAGGTACTCAGCCCGAGGTGGAAAACGGATTACCAGAGAATGAGGTGGTGTCGAATGAAAGAACCAAGAAGTCTTTATTTGCCATTTTTTGTGGCAATGAAAATTGGCGGAACTGATGGCCTGAGTCGATCACGGAGGTGCAAAAGCGGTTTTGGTCCAAGGGATCTCACTGTGTTTGAATGACTATTTTTTGTTTCCAGTAAAAGATCACTATTACATCTATCAAAAAAAAACCAGAGAGAGAACAAATCAGGTGATGGATTGGCCCTAATCGTTGAAAGACCCATGCGCATGGAACCAAAATTTAGATTGTGCACAGAAAATACTGAAACGAGAGAGCTTTCAGCTAGAAAGCTAACTAGAAAATTTGCTGTCGCAACCGTGCGAGAGAGTCCGAATTCGACCTGGAACGAAAACCAACAGAAGACGGATCCACTACAGCAGATCGGGGTGTCGGCTGCCAAACCGTTGCTCTGTAGGAAGCTGGTTTTCGCACTGGCATAGTCTGAACCTTGAAAGCAGCTTTTCCCTGTTCTGCCTTTGTGTTATTCTTTCTTACCTCGTCCTCTACAGGTGAGCATGACGGCAAAGAGGACTGCTATAATTCGGATTATTTAATATGGCTCAGTTCCGGTGGATCGCTTTAGAGTGATCGCGTGATTCTTCACCTGCTTCGAGATCCTTTTGGATAACGCCCTAAAGAATTTCTGTTTTAGCCTGACCAGGGAAGCAGCTCGTTTCCCCTCTAAAGGACTGGTAAGGACAGTTATTTTGTCACTCAGGAGATAGCTAGAAAGAAAAATAATTGAAATAACGCGATCTTCCCGAGCTTTAGCTTCGAAATAACGGTCAGTAAATAAAAAGCGAAACAAAGCAGCATCAGCTTCTTTGGCTCCTAGAACAAGTTGGGACACTGTATAGGAAGTAAATGGCTACAACGTTTTGGGATGAGAGTCCATCTTACACAGTTATGGTGGCTCGAGCGTGTGAGGAGAGCAATAGTTAGCAGGCAAAGAATTTGGTATTGGGGTAAAAGTGATCGTGAAACTGGGAAGAAAACGTCAGAGAAAGAATGATTCGACGTAGTATTTGGGTGACGCTGCGGGCGACATCAAGCCAAGGGGGAAAGTTTACGATAATCTGGGGTACATTGTTATGGGAGTGAAGCTGTTTATAACCTTTCCGATATTTAAACCTGGAGATGGGAAATATCAATTTAAGAACAGAGGGACAGTGGACATAATGTTGCCACTGTAGATTATATAAATGGCGTAGGAGGTGGCGGAAAATGGTATAGATTATGCTGGATCAGGACTCATATAACCACCGTGGAGGCGTACGGCGTGCTTTGGAAGACGCGGCTTCAAGAGGTAACATCTCATAGCCTCTGGGGCAATTAAATATGATCGCAGTAACAACGCAAAGCAAACGGAGCCGGCTTGGATAGTTTTGCATGGATAACGAATGAGAATACGGTGATCGCACTGAAAGCCGGGAGTTCATTAACGGAGCATCAGGAATAGCACTCTTCTCCAAGTGAGATACTTAGATAACGAAGATAGAGAGGATAGTGGATTTGGGTGTTAACTGATGTCAGTGGGTGCTAAAGCCAGAGAGTGAGGCCATTTTAAGGCCGGATTAGGAAAGAAGCACTATTTGCCAGCGAAATACTGCCGGAGATAATTAAGTGGATAAGTGCAAGATAGAATGCATACACTGAAAAGATGCTACACGTAGTAAGGAAAAGCTTTTTTTAGATCTTGGAATGAACGAGCAGGAGGGATGGGGGCCCCAGATCAATACTGGACACGGATAATTAGGTAGAAGGCTCGGTGTCGAGGGGAATATAGGTGGTGGCGAATGAGGCATGACTGGAGGTGTAAGTTTGCTTACAGACTGACCTAAAGATAAAGAATAGGTTGGATCTTGAACCGCCGTAGGCTAAGGCTATGGTAGGTACGAGGAGCTTCTCGGTGGAGACTCGCAAAAGTCCTCAAGGGTCATAACAGAGGAATGCGGCTTGCTGGTGGACTGTCTGTGGTACTTTGGGGTTGTCCCACAAAAGACAGATACCTGAGAGGAGGGCTAGCTGTTAGTAGGAAACATCGGTGGCTTAGGCCTGGGGTTTGCCCAGCTCTAGCGGTTCGAAGCAGTGCATTTTTGAAAATCTAATGCAACTAGAGGGGTGCTTGCCTAGGTCTGGAACGATGAAGTAGGTGGGGATGGGAAAGCTTTCAGCATAACTTAGCCCGGTGGATCAGTGCAAGTGTAGAGTAAGACGAATTGGTTATCAGTGGCGTATTTCACGAACCATGGGGTGCACCAACTTTGGAAGGAGGGTAGTTGATCCTGTTTGCAGCACAGGGCCGTATATAAGTCTTGAGGCTGGGAGGAGTGTGCTATTTTGATCTCCTTAATAAAAAAGGTAAGGGACAATAGAGATAGGCCTTGAACCTGCTCAGATAGAGAATGATTATATGCTTGACAACCTTAGTTGTAGACAATGAGAGACAAAGAAGTCCAGGCGACAAGATTACCAGTAGCTCGGGTTCAGAAACCTGCTTTGCCCAGAGTTCAAAAATTTGTTGTTCAAGAGGTGGCGGACAACGAGTTCCTAACTAGTCTCCATAATTTTACGGAATGTGGGTTATGGTCGATGGGTCTTAAGTTGCCTGCACCTTGTAGAGGTCTCTTATTTAAGCGAGAAGCGATGACCGCTGTTTTATACTGTGGGGCTTAGCTGCAGTGCTTGTAGACTGCGCACGGATTAGGTAACAGTAACGATCGGTCAAGCAAGTTTGAACGGAGAAGAGTCTGCGGGAGACTAATCTATTAACGTGAAAACGAATGAAGGACATCAACGAAACGGAGTATGTAATGGACAATAAGGAAGGTAAGGAGGTCCCCGGGGCATGCGAAGGTTGATGAAGAGAAGTGATCGCTAAAGGTTACAGAAACCAATGCCGCTTTGCTAGCGGTGGATGATCTGCAGGCCAGAAACTTGGGAAGGCCACACTAGCTCAGTGGGACTTTTTACTAGGCGATAAGGGCAGGCAGCCAGCATTTTGCGCGTGGTAAAGTAGTGGCCTCCTGTCGTTTCTGAAGCTATTTAGCCTTGCAAAGTAGCTCCAAGTCCAACCGCCTGATGCTCAATTGAGATCAAAACTAGCGTGATATGGTACAGGTAAGTTTCAGCCGGACGGGTCCGCGCCCGGTGAAGGATGGGGGTAATAGTGGGGCATGAGGTATGTACTAACAGATTGGTCAGAGACTTTAAAGCAGTGTGACGGATTGGAGTAGAGTTGGCGACAATGAAGATCGGACAGCCAAGGAAGTCATCCCAATCAAGGTAGCGGAGTACTGTTTGTGAGAGGGGCCGGTTGCGGGAGCAGTGAGCAATCGGAACATATGAAAGGGTTTGGTCCTGAGAGGGGCAGCTGAAGTTACACAAAACAGTACGGCGGTCACTACCTGGCCCGTGGTCGGTTAACTTGGAGGCGATATCAGAAGTATCGGTTGATAATACGAGGCCTATAACTACTTTTTACCTAGTGAGGCAGGCTACACTTCGGGTTCAACTACCAAAGCAGACATGGGGAGGGAAGCCGGGAGGGTGGAAGGGCTGGAGTGGGAAGGCCGGCGGTGGGTAACGGAAAAAACGCTCGGTTTGGCCGGTTGGCATAAAAAATACACATAACATTGTATAGTTTGGATAAATGTGGGCCCGGTGGGCTGTGAAGTTGGCACAGACGATGTCCTGGTCAAAAGCTGTGTTCATTGAGGCCAAAAAAGGGGCTGTCAGCAACACTGGCGTTAGTGCTGAGTCTGACAGGGCTAAGGAATCGCCAACACTTCTGGATTGGCCATTGTTGGAGAAGAAACTATATTTTACTACGTGAATGGGGTCCAACGAGGATTGTTCAGTGAGCCGAGATTCAGATACTAGTGGCACGTCGGGGTTGAGGGCTAAATCCGAGCTCAGAGAACGTGAGGTTTCCATAATACGGGATGAAGTACTAATAATAACCAGAGGGACTGGGGTCACCTTCGGAGGGGAGGGGCTCTACTGTTTGTGGAGGGGCATGTAACTCAAAATGGTGAGGTTCGGTATTTCATTTCCAATGCACAAGGGGTCCCAGCCCGAATGATGTGCTCCCGCTAAAGCCTTCACCAAAACCCGAGGAGAATAAGGTTCTACTTTAACCCCTTGTAGCACCAAACAGAGATAAGAAGAGATGTCCGATACTCGGGGAATGCATTGCCTTTGTAAATGGGTGGTACTTGATCCAGGTGATGGCTCGGTCATTTGCACAAGGACCGCTGAACCCTTCTAGGTAGGCCACCCTAGGGCAACCAGATGGAGGTGAGGCCAAGCTCCTGTGCTGCTGATCCGGCCATCGCCAAGTTTAGCTCGGAAGTGCTTGAGGTAAGAATAGATGTTCGGCTGGCAAAAACTGACCACTTTTTATTTTCTGAAGATTTACCATTCTCTTCCTAACACTGTGGCTCGAAAATTCGTTTCCTTCTTCTATTGTTGTCCGTTTTTGATCCTCCAAATTTTCCGCCTTACCTTCTTGAATATTTTACCCTCAAACAGGACCAAAAATCATTCGTTCTCGATATCAGTGCTTCTTCTTCATTCCTGTGAATATCAGCTAGTGGGATGTTTATAAACCTCCCTTTTATAAATTTGGTTGTGCACCGAAGCTTTTCTCGGATATTCCGAAATGCGTCTTTATTATTGGTAAATAATATACTTTACCTGACTGATAATGTACCTCTTATGTGCGTGGTCTGCTTGCGGAGATTACAACAGTCGTGGAGACGCCATACAAGATGGGCACCCAGGATAAAATCCGAAAAATGGAAAACGTACCACACCGCGGAACGGTCTAGACGGCCACTCGAACCCTGAAAAATAAAAGGTGCTTGTGGATGACAGATAAACGGTGGCCCGACAGGTGGTACGACTTTTGCGGACGCTTTCTCTATCTGAACACTCAAGGAACCCTTGCCATCTATCTGATGGATTCTTTTTCCAATCGAGGGACAGGAATCTGACTGGCTGAACCACTTTTTTGTCTCGACCACCGCCTCATTGGATCACGAAGTTTGCTTGCCATGGTCACTGTACTCCGATAAACGCGGGCAGAAACCTTTCTATTTGATCAAACTGTTCGATTTTACGCACACCCAGATTTGGCTGACTATAAACGTCATAAAATTCCAATCCGACTCAAAAAAAGCATCCGAGCCCACTAATATGCTGCCTTAAGTGAAACCTTCCGACTAAGATGTCCTTCCGTGTCCATTTAGTGCCAAAACGTTGTCCTTTCCTCTTTCTCGTCTTTATGTTCATGGTGGTTTGGTCTACATGCAACAGCCATGGCCAAACCCACGAGTTGCTGAGGCATTCATGTCAATGCATGGCTTCCACGCGTGGTTAAGTAATTTCGCCAGCTAAACTTGAGGCTGTGTGGTGTGACAGGTCTGCAATCGTCTATCCATACTCAGTGAACAATAATGGTTGCTTAATTCACTGAATAATCCCATTTCATCATATATAGAAAACACGAATAGCGAACAAGCTCGTTTTCGGTAACATCATCTTCGTGGCTAATGCAGTTACATTTATAGGTTAGAAATGCATAAATTATGATCAATGTCTGTGTGCTCACGTGTGATTGGATGGTCATCAAATTTGGTGTTGCACACAGACATTATTCATAATTTATGCATTTCTAACCTATAAATGTAACTGTACTAGCCACGAGGATGATGTTACCGAAAACGAGCTTGTTCGCTATTCGTGTTTTCCATATACGATGAAATGGGATTATTCCGTGAATTACGCAATCGCAAAGAAACACCGGTTATCAAGAAGCTGAATCGTTATTTGTGCTTCGAGACCAGACCTGCAGAAACGAAATCGTCAATAGATTTCCTATGCAACTGTATTGATCGGAAATAATTTCCAAAGGCCTACTGGAAGACGTTGAGACGTGCTCGAATGAGACCAGATGCAATCATGCTGAAACGTCACGCGAAAAACCAACTAGACACCCTACGAATGAACATAACTCAGTTTGAACGAAACGGCGCGCAACATAGACACATTCTCGACCAACTAGACGAGGAACAAAGAACCAGATTTGAACAGTTTGCGGCGGACGTACTCGCAAAACGAGGCAGTAAGAAACTCGCCAAACTACAGGACACGCTAAACGAGACAAAACCAGGAACAAACCTGCCGATAGATCCAGAAGGGTATGTGCATAACTTTTCCCGTTTGATTTTGGATAAACCAACATTGAAAGCGCTATCACTAAGACTAAATTTCTGTTGCTCTACCTCTAAGAACGATCAGTTAGACGTGGAGGTACAGTTTGAAAACTTACATGCTCAAACCTACTCCTTGACAGCGACATCACAGCAAGCGACTGATTATTTCAAAACTACAGTAGTTGACTGCTCGCATCAATATCGTCAAACCCAAAGGATCAGTAGAAGTATTCTTAATACACAACACAGAGAGGCACTGAGAAAGTTAAGGAATAACAAGGACATCGTCACCTCGAAACCAGACAAAGGATCCGGGGTTGTCCCTATGGACCGTAGAGATTATATCGCTAAGTTGAATGATGTACTAAAAGATCCGAGAAAGTTCAAGAAACCAGAAGGAGAGGAGGACAAAACTAGAATAGTAGAAGAGCAACTAACCAAAGCTCTATAGTCACTAATAGAGCTCAGTGTTATCTCCCGTACAACCCCAGAAGCAGCTGAGACCAACTGGTACCACTGTTCCTCGACTTTACAGGTTACCAAAGGTTCACAAATCAGGAATACCATTGAGGCCGGTACTGGACATGAGTGCATCCCCGTATCACTCATTTTCCCGATGGCTGGTAGATGCGCTTGAACCGGTTGGCCGAAGGATTGCCCGCTACAGCCTGAGATACACCCTTCAAATCATAGAACTGATCAGCGAGCGAAATGCTGAAGATCTAACGATGGTCTCTTTTGATGTGACATCTTTGTTTACCAAAGTGCCCCTTCTAGAAACGATCAATTACTTGTGCAATTTCATCGTAGAAAACGATTTCAATATCGGTATTCCAGTAATCAATCTGAAGGAACTTCTGTTACGATGTACTTTTAATGTCCAGTTGACCTTCAACGGAGAAATATACCGTCAGACCGATGGAGTAGCTATGGGGTCACCTCTAGGCCCCTTACTTGCTGATATATTCGTGGCTAAGCTGGAAAACGAGAAACTTAGCGATACGATAGAAAGTCTGCCCATCTACTCTCGATGCGTAGATGATATTTTGTCCTAACTGACAGTCGTACGCGGCTGGAGTCATTGGTGCAGGAGTTCAACCAGGTTCATAATGCGGTTGACTTTACGTCTGAAGTAGAAGGAAGGAAAACTTTCCACTTTCTAGATGTGTTTCTTTTAAGAGGTGGCGATGGCAAACTGCTCCGTCGTGTATATCGCAAACCAACGTGGACCGGCCAGTACACCAATTTCGCCAGCTTTGTACCTATCGGAAGTAAAGGTAACCTTATTCACTCACTCGCAGCCCGTGTGCGAATGATTTGCTCGAATGAGACGGTGATTGATGAATTAGACATTTTGAAGCAAGCGCTATTGGAAAACGAATACCCCGAGCGCTACATTCAAAAGAACGTAGCAGAAAGGGAAACGAGACAGGCGCTAGTGACCGTGAAGAGGGAAGATTTATACATTCATCTTCCTTTCAAAGGAGATGACAAAAGCGAGTTACTAATAAGACGCTTGGAAAAGGCAATCGCTCGCACCTTTCCCGCTGCTACACTGCGTGCCCACTTCACCAGTAGACCAGTGATCTCGACGAACCTAAAAGACAAGTTACCTGTCCTCACTTCATCCATGCCAACCTATTTGTTTGTTTGCTCATGTTCGGAAAGCTATATAGGTAGAACGACACGGCAACTATCACAAAGAATCAAAGGGCACAAACCAACTTGGCTGTCGACGGGAAACAGAAAATCCATCACCAGCGCGATTGTGGCACACCTTGCCGATACTGGACATCGCGTAAACGAAGATGCGTTCAAAATAGTCTACAGAGTCCCCACAAACGAGCCGAATGTCGCTCGAAAACAACATCCAGCAACGGCAGAGGCTATGGCGATCAGATTGTTCAATCCATCGCTTTGTTCTCAGAAACTTTTCGTTAGGGCACTCAAACTACCCTGGCCGCGATCCGAGACCGACCCTGGAGCTCAGTGTGACCTGTACGCTGACCCTCTGGCTCAAACCGGAAATGGATAATCCCCGAAACCCTTGTTCATTGTTTCACGGGCCCCTTTCCCAACCACGAAACAACAACATTTCCCCTCCTATCTTTCCTAACTACGCAACACCAACTTTGATGACCATCCAATCACACTTGAGCACACAGACATTGATCATAATTTATGCATTTCTAGCCTATAAATGTAACTGTATTAGCCACGAGGATGACGTTACCGAAAACGAGCTTGTTCGCTATTCGTGTTTTCTATAAATGGTTGCCTAGTCACACTGTGCCATCTTAACTTGTTACGCTGTAGAAACACCACATAACTCTTTTTTAAGTAGCTTCGTTTTTCAAGTAGAAATCCGTTCCACCGCTTTACTACTCCGCTACACGTTTCCTTGTTTTTTGATAAGAGCTTGCACATTGTGCGCGATTTTATTCATGCTTCCATCCAAAGCCTTGCAGCATTTGGTTTGTTACCTCATTATTATTATCATCATAATTTACCCTAGGTTCTGTGCACCTGTCTTAACCAGTGACTATTTTCCGCCCTCTGATGAGGCCTGAGTTGTGCCCCCGGCTTTCTCTTTACCCTCACCCTCAGCTCGGCCAAACTAAGGCCCTTCTCCAAAAATTTTCACTTGACTGCATTCTTCTCATCCAAAGGACAGCAACTCACGGAACTTCCCCAACTTTCCTCCTATTTCTCCCTAAGTGGAAAAGCAAAACATTTTACGCGGTCGTTCAACTCCATTTTTTTAATGTGGAGCCCATTGGAAACCCACTTTTCTTGTTAAAGGCTGCTTCACTTTTCCCACGTTCAAACCCCCAAGACGGAAAGGATATTTCTACAAAGCCCAGAAAATTCGGAAGTAAGACGCTTTTGTCTTTAAATAAGGGAAATATTCGAGTACACCGACTCGCTGTATGCTAGTAAACTCGTATGCAGTCACAAAAGTAGCCGACCACGGAGAGATATCTGGCTTCCGTGCGAAGGGGAAACGAGTAGAATTCGCCGCAGACGTCGACAGTGTTAACGGTGCATTCATCCACCCATCAAAGAAATTTATTGCTTTCAATCCAAAAGACAACATCCTCTTTCCATCGTTACCCACAACTGTGCTTAGGCTTCTCCGTACTTTCGAAATAACCTTGGGTATTGGTCCTCATGGTCCGTCTTCATCGCTCTGGAGACAATGTGCTGTTGCCTCAACCGATATATTCACGTCTGTCAAACAAGTCGATATTTTCGTTCTCCATTTTCCACAGCCCGAGGCTGGTAAATATTGTGCTTATACCAAAACTTTGCAACTTTGGCCTTCTACCTTGAAATATTTTGTCCTGCGGTTGTTGTTCCGCACGGTCCCAAACTTACAGAACCTGCCGTTTCTTGACGCTTGAATGCATTATACAATCCCCCTAATGTCCCCCCACAGCTTGCCGATGTGCCTGACGTGTCCTTCCTGGATGCTATCGCCCCCTTGCCTCAACATATAGCCAGATCCTTGGATGGATCAGCGAGTTCTGTGCAATAAGATTTTCTAAGCCACTCGTCCGTCTCTGGTTTCATTCCAAAGTCTCTCCTCCTCCGCGAACCGGAAGCCGTTGGCTGTCCCATGGCTTCGTTAACACGGATGTCCCATCAGATCACCAGCGGAAAGCAGTGCAGAGGACCGGGTTCTGGGACATCCGAACATTTGACAAACAATTCAGGGGACCTCTGGGGATCCGGGAATCTTTAAACTGTTTCTGCAACCCAGAATTTAAGCAACCCTTCCAGTAGTCGGTTTTACATGGAAGGTTTCTCCATTTCTTTTTTTAACTCCAAGTTTATCTGAAAGCTTCACAAGTATATTCACCCTTTCGCAATCGGCTCATCCTTTTGGCTCCAATGCCAATTTTACAGAACCCTTATTTATGGTGGGTTCCGTCAGATACTTAGGAATCAGCGTCAGTGCAAGTTCGAAGCGATCACCTCACGTCTAACACTGTGTGAAGGAGACCCCCCGGCAGTCTCACCAAATTCCAAAGCTCAGGCCTTTTATTGTCAAACAGTGCTTATCTATTCGTCAATCTGTCTGTTTTTCCTGTTCCACTTCAAGGTTTCCCCGTTATTTTATAGCTCTTGCCGAAGTCCACCTACAGTGAGTCATGGAATTCATAATCTCAAGTGAAGTTTCTGCTAAGTTACGCAAAATTCGCCTGGCGGTATGTGAAAACCACGCCCACAAAATCCTTACAGGCAGCACTCAACCTTGCGGCGATCCGTCCAGGTCTTGCTGTCTCGCCTCCATTCAGTCCTCTCTTCGATTTGTACTGGCTTGCGTCGCGGTCGACAACACTCCTCTGTTCTTGATCTAGCCGGGATATTTACAAACCGCCTGTAAGCGTCTGCCAAACTTCTCGGCTGCTTCCGTTGTGTAATGGTATTTTCATCCCTAGGTTCGACGAACTGCAAAAGGTTACTTTTTTAATGAGAAGCTGATGTCTATCTACTCATGGCTCTGATAAAGTGCGTTTATATAAAAAATGAATTCCCTCTTCACTTCTCTAGGACTCCTATTCTGATTTCTTCTTCTAAAGAAATTTAGAAGTCAGTAGTTCCGGGACATCTAGTATCTGACCACCACGATCCACAATGCTGACGGATGCGAAATGCTGTTGTCGTGTCCTCAGGCTACACCTGTTCAGCTAGGTTCAGCTCAGTGCAGAGTACACGCAAGGCAACGCTCCAGAAATTGTTCTGGTTATTGCTTTTTGACTTACTTGGATCTCCGGAGATGAGACAACAAAATTGTCACGCATTCCTCGTTCAAGTAATTACGGAATACGACCAGTGGGCCGAAAACCATTGAACTGAATACTTGGAGGGTGAGCAAGTAGGAGGGTTGAGAATCCAGCTCTAGACAGTATTTTGTTTCATGGATTGCCTGCAATCTGGATGAAGAACAACAGGGAAGAATTTAGGATACCAACCCCGAGTGGTACTAGTTTCTTTTTTTCGCCGCTGAGCTAAGCCATAGGTTACTGGTCAACGGAAGTTGGTTTAATATGCTGCACTCCGTTTATCTTGGGTGAGACAAAAGACTCCGTCTTGAAAAATCCATTGGACATCGTATCGCGAGATTTAAAGAAATCTTGCCGCCTACTTTCAGCCTTTTTGTGGTGTTGGGTCCAGAAAGCCCTCTAATATTGCGAAGGATTCGAATAAGTCATCCCTATGTCTTCTGCTTTCCAAAGTGAACAACTTCAGCCACTCTGGACTCTTATTGTAGCTTAGTCAATTCAGACATTTGAGCCACCTGGCTGAATGGCACTGAACTTGCTCCGAAGCCTCAGTTGCTTCAAACTACATCCCTTTCATATTTGAATGCAATTTTTCAAGTGGAGGCAGAAGAGAGCCTTCTGCGGTGGTAGCTTAACCCTAGACTTTCCTTTGGTACAGCCAGCTGGAGCTGCCCGAGATATCTAGGGGCTTTCCAAGCGGCGGTACTACTTTGCCCGTTGGGCTGAGGCTATTCATGGCCACGGCCCCAAACCCCCTGACCCTACTCAGCTGGGGAATGGCAACCTCTTCTCCCATTGCTCTCATGTGGCCCACTGGCACCGGCCCTCTATCGTTCAACATCTGTAAACTTGTTCGCCTTGACCAGCAGTTCCCGTTCTGTGGTCTACAGGTAAATTCTGCCCAGTTCCAGTTAGATGAAGTTTCCAGGTACAGAAGCAGTCGGGTTCACATCTTCGGCAAAGGCGGAAACGGGACTTTCTGGCCTCAAAAAAGATCGTAGATGAAAATGGGGAAACAAAGAGCTCATAGAACCGACTACTGGGGCAAGTCGCTGTACAGGAAAAGCACCTCCGGGACACCCTCTTCTACTGTGACCTAAAAACTTTTTCCCTCACGGAATTTCTCATCCATTCACTAACTTTTGATTGTAACCTAAATGCCTAAAGCTTTATTATAATAACCGGTGTCTTACAGGGTCACATATTTTACCGGAAGTCTGGATGGCATACGTCCACCCTGCTTTCTTGTCAGGCCTCCAGCTACCTCTTCAAGGTGACTCAAAAGTTAGTCCAGCAGAAACGATTGCCAGCGAGACCACGCAGACTGGTGGTCACCAGGTTGTTTATCAGCAAAAGAGTCACTATCACATCTAAACTTTTCCGGGTCGACTTCAAGACTACCAGAGTTAGGCTGACCGGGGGGTACTCGGAGCAGTCTTTCCTGCCCGCTTCCTTGCAGATGGAACACGCTGTAAACTTCATCGGGTCCCCCGTGAGGACAACCTCTGACAGAGATTAGTTAAGGATCGCAGTTAGGGGCTGAAAGGGGGCGGTGAAGTGTCTGATATCCTTCTGCATACCAAAATTGGGGACACCAATTCTCCGACGGCCGCGGAGGACAGCGGGGTTCCCCGGGAAGCTGAGCTGGGTTAAGTAACTAATGATAGCCGCAGCTGTAGATCGGTTGGCCACTTTCGAGGCGCATCCATGAAGGCATTGCCATAATGTACATCCCTAAGCAATAAGATAGAATTTTCACAAGTATTCAGAAGAAGCTGCAAGTTTTAGCAAAGGTGAAAAGCTAGGCTGGGTTTGGATTTAATGAAGCGACAGATGTTCACGCGGTAAATACCAGTCATTTTAAACTTTAGCCGGGGACAGTTTTGGAACCTGGCCAAACTTAGAATTGGTAAAAAGGTTTTTACTGTAGAATGCTGAAGATGCAATGCACGCAGACAGTTGCCAAAGGCCTGTTTGAGTTCATTAAAGGAGGGAGTTGTAGTTAACTATGCAGACAGGCAAAATCCGTGAAAAATTACACGTTGAGACTCTGATGAATACGAAAGGAATTACTTATCAGTAAGAAGTCGATTACCGATATGGGTCACAGCATGAGAATCCTTAACTGTTGACATGAAGGCAGAATTCTAGAAAGTGAGAGCCCATTCATGAAGAGGAACGAGAGATGTAGAGAACAAACAGCAACCCGTAATAAAATCGAGGATGAAAATATTTCTCCTGGGCTTTTTCCATTCTTGCGATTAAAATGACAGACTTATTATCTCATTTTGTTACAAGATGCATTTATGTTTCTGATGTACATGAACAACAACCCATAGCTCGTTTTAACACGGCCCTGCGCTATGTTCAATAATGTCCCAAATCTTCTGTGCACACAATCCAATATGAATCGGTCGGGACTGGATGTCCCTTACCAATTTTCTCTGACGTCGGCATACGTCTTCATTCCAGATTAGAATAACGTACACCAAAACGAATGGATCAAAGGGCGAAATAGGAATAACTCGAATATTCCGCACCACCAGCCCAGCTAGTAATAGACGCGCGGAGGATCCAACCCGCAACTGTGCTCTCAAAACGAATGCCGAGTAGGAACAGGAGCTAAACATTGTCCTTTACCAGCAGCGTCTATCACGAGCAAATTTTGAGGACAGGCCAAACTGAGTCACAGTCAAGGAATGGGTGCAGCATGAACAGAAGTGTTTAAAAGGTGCCGACTTTAGTATCCCGTAAAAGTGTGACATCAAACGGCGAAGTCACATTATAGGCAAAAGACCCTAAATGGAAAAAAATTCTCGGTAAACAGTTTCCACATGCGAGTGACTTTGTGTGATACAGTTGGACCTGGCCTGAGGTCCACTTGGTGAAGCCAAGGGGCCCCTTGGGGCGTGCCCACTAAACCTGCCCAACCCTGAACCAGCGGTCCAGAAACCCGAGGCGAGCAACTCGAGTGTGATAATCACACACCACTCTAAACACTAGACGTATCTGCAGACTGCTAACTGGGCAAACGAATGAATGCGTCAACTGTGAGGAAAGGCACACTCATTGCACTCAGGGGTATCACCGACATATTAAAATATCCTGGCCGAAACCCAGCCCAAGCCTGAGTGCAGCACTTGGAGAGGGGCACCTGTAACGACCAAAAAGCAAACTTCCCGGTCAGAATAAAGCCTAGTCAAGGATCCAATAATTTGTTAGCGAAATGACAAGCTTCACTGTTCCAGGATGGCAAATGAGAGCCTCAAAATAACGCGTAACCGAAGCAGAAGCAGGACCCAAATCACGGAAGCAACTGCCGTGCGAATCATATGGCATTAGTCATAAGCTAAATTACAGGTACTATAAAATGTGCACGAAATAGTGTTGATCAAGACAGAATAAACAAGAGGAACCCTCCCCGTGTTACAGATAGAAGCAATAGGTGCCGCACGCCTATTCAGGCAAAAAACAAAATTTCCCGAGTTTGGCAGCCGAAAGTCATAGTGAAGGACCTGAAGGCCTGCGATCCATCAACGCAGTGAGGAAACGGAACGGAACCCTAATAGACCAAAAATGTCTTTAAAAGCCTTCTGCTTCTCACTGCTACACCAAATGTGCTCAAATTTATCTCACTGAAAGAGCAAAACTACGAAAAAAGTCGCTGACTGAGCATCGGCCACATACCAGTGTCCGCGAGAATAAAGTTGGAAGAAGCAGTCCAACGTCAGTCCGGAATTATATGAGGTAGACAGATGAGGAATTGTCAATCAATATGGACTTTTCACCGCCAGAGGAAATTCCTGCATGTTGTTCACGAAATTTTCAGATATTATTCATTTCTGGCTCCCTATTTTACCCACGCCTTCGAGATACCGGATTTTACAAGGCTTACAGCAATATATCTGCATACTCTCTGGCCTAAGACCTAGGTTCTGATTGGCAGTTTTCAACTAGTAAAGTCTCCTTTTACCTGGCCGCTGTGGTCCTTTATTAGTTCCTACTACAGCCTTCCGCGCTGGTTCATCCGTATCTACTTCCATTTTTCCTAATTACGCCTATGAACCACTTGTTTCTCGCAAATTTCCCGGGAGCAATCGGTGCAACATTGTCCTTTCAAAGATTTTTTTCAAAAGCAACCTTTGTCTTGTCTGGTGCCTCGGGGCTTGTTCTCTCATCCGTTGGTGCGGAAAAATTATCTGTTCCATGGTTGACCCCTTTGCAGCTTCCGTAACAGTCCTCTCTCCAACGCTACCACTGGCCGGTATACCGAAATCTTCCCTCAGCCTGAAAGTGTTGTCAACCTGCTCCGGTCGTCGGGCAAAACAGAGACTACCGGACGATCAAGCAATAATCTGTAATCTTCTAAGAGGCAGGTAGGTCACGCCTCATCACCCATTATCCGTTACCCAGAAATCGCTTATAACTGCCTGCTTGCCGAGTTGCTCGTTTCCTCTCGAAAGCCCCCCACTGGCCCGATTCCGGGGGTCGAAATGCCAATATATGCCTTGATGGGCTAGGTGATCACTAATGGGCCATCTATCTCAGATCTTCAACTGAATCTTGAGCTCGGACATGCACCCACCGAATTCGAGCCGTTGTCGCTGTAGGTTTCTGTCGGTTCCATGTCGATCAACAAACCGAACGAAGGACTTTATAAAGGAATCAGTTCCTAAAAAGGTTCTGATGTTTAAATGAGTAGCTCTAGTTTATGGACAACCCAATAGATGGCCGTAACCTTTTTCGGACCCTTGGGCCTCTAAAAGAAGAACAGGACCAAGGTGGTCCGTTCCGACCGAGCTAAAGCAACACCGCCCTTTCCTATACTATACTGAGGAAGAGGAGCCGTAAGCTGCTGACCGGCTCAGGCAGCCAGTCTACCACAAGTTGAGTATTGCCCCATCACCGGCTTGACTTCTATTCCCTCGATAATCCAATGCTTCTCGCGCACTGTGACCAGTACTTGCGAGGTGCTGTGTCGTCCTCCACTAAAGAGGTGGCCGATAATGAATTGTGTCACCGGAGGTCTCCTCCAAAATATTACCGGGTAGTCAAGGGCATCTAGGTGTTGGATGTTATCTAATCGTCTACCGACACACAAACCTTTCGCATTATAACCGGGCATATTTTCCTCAATGAACCCAGTGCACCTTTGCATGGCCCTATCGCAAATGGTCACTATTATGGAAACCCTCCGACTGGCAGCTTCTGAACCGCTGCTATCACTTTTACTCTGGCCCTGCCTATGCTTTCGGCGAATAGGTTGCCTTCGTTCAGGAGACCCGCACTCCCTAAGGAAAAAGATTTAAATAAAGTTTAACCGAATGAAACAAGAGATAGCGCTCAAAAGCGTGCACTGATCAGAGCACCAAGAAAACTTGGGAGGTAAGTCACTACGCCGCTTGGCTGTATTTACGGAAGCAGGTCTTTTCCTAGCCTTCGCACCACCTGGCGAGATTAGCGATAAAACTTCTGGTTGATTATAGTCTTCCATAGATGAGGGTTCTCTTAACCAAGCCTTCATTTCCCCTTGGTATGAAATTCCTTTTGAGGACTATTCAGCAAATATCATCTCCCGATTGCACAAGAGGCCGTCTGAATACTTCAGCTTATTGGTAGACACTTGCTAAGTGGTTACAAAGGGGTGTACTGCAGCTAGTGCTGGTATCCTGTATAGGGTATCTGAAGACCGTCGAGCCCGTCCAAAGTGGGCCCCGTCAAAACCATCTGGCAGGCCCCTTTCTACCATCTCCCTCAGTCTAACACCTAAAATGGGTGCTGTCATATAAAATCCTGGGATAGTACTGGTTTAATTAGGTGCTACTTCTGATCCATTACAAGGAAACCCGTTGTGTGGTATTTTGTCAGCAAGAATTCGCCTCGGAGGCCACTGCACCTTATTCGGTTTAAGAAGATTTAAAGGATAGATGCGACTCAGTATTCTCCAGCCCTTGATGGGTCTCAGTAAGTACGCTCCTCTGCATCCCAATTTTATTAGTGTGGTTCCCAAACGGTACTCAGTCGTTCCACAACATGATGTCCTCCTGGCTGAGTAGATTGTCCCGAACTAATCTCTATCTGCAAAACCTCTGCAGTATGGGCTTTGCCAGGGAAGGTAGAAGGGCTACTAGTCCAATAGGACCAAAAAGAAAATTACGGTTGGATAACATGTCAATCCTTATCAAGGCCCTATCAAGCGACTGGAACTGAATGGAAAATCCTTTAGTGAACGTACCCCCGCGAACATCGAGTGCCCCGTGACCGGTACCGCTCCGCTGAGGGAGCCGAACCAAATTGGCCTTTACATCAAGGCCCGAGGATAGGGCCGTGAACCCTCATGAATTGGATAACCATTCAGCTTAAAATCGGTGTGCATCAAAACTTAGTTGTCCCGCCCGCGAAGGAGGTAGCTTTGGTACTGGTTGGAGAGGATCCTGGGCAATCGTCGACAGGGAAATGACATTCTACGGCTTGGAAGACCGACTGTTCCCAGCTCATCCTCCAGCCTCAGTCATCAGCCCTCGTGCTGCCACCACAGGGACCACAGGGCTCCTTATTTACTCATGAATACCTTTGCTTTCATGAACATCTTTTCTATGTCCACGGAAAGCGCCGCCTCTTCCTTATGGAACGGCAGACGTACATCCATGAGGTCATCTGCTGTATCGAGGACGTGATAAAGCGTATCACTATTTAAACGTCCCTCACGTGTACTTGAGCAATTCAGGACAGCAAGCTATGTGCCAACCTTCTTAGGGTCTGCAAAAGCGTGGTCTCTTAAGTGATATCAATGTCTATAGTCGGAACTTGGTTGACGCATTAGTACACTTTACGTGTATCCTTTGGTTTTGGTTCCATCCACTGCTCCTGCACATCTTTTCCTAAGGTTATTTTCATTGGCCAAAACCTTTCAAAATGTGCAATCTTGTTTGCGTAGGTCCTAAATTTCAAAAACCCTTCGCTTAATCAGTCACGGAACCCTGTTTGCCTGTTAAATAGATCGAGAGGGAAGATTACCCATTTGGTCCAGAACACAAGTCATCCAAAGTTTGCACTTGCTGTAGCAGCAAAGGCAGACACGGTACATCTACATACCTCAATTTCGAGTGGCCCGGCGGCACTGAGTGGCAGTAGACCGACGAATGTCTTGGCAAAGTAGGTTCACCGAGGGAGGCAAAAGCGCACTGAGTTTCGAAACACGTCGCAGTACCAACAAAAACGCCGGAAACCATATCTTCCAAACGAGCCGACCAGAGATGATTGATGGGTTAGGCGCAAGTGGAACCAGCGAGTGATGAAGCGACTTGACTCTAGCGCGGTGAAGAGGCTACTACCCTAAGAGAGACTGGCAAGTGGCGGGCATTTACGGAAAAAAAGGAAAAAGGGCAAGGTGGAAAATGTCCGAGTGGCGGTGAGGACACCCGTGAGTGAATTTAGCTGTCACCGCAGGAGGGGACTGTGAGAACTGAGGCAGACAGGCAAAACATGAGCAGAGGCAAAACGACCTCTGAATAACGTTCAAATCGTGGTAGCAATCAAACGGGCGGGCACAGACAAAAAGGCAGCCATCTTATCAATTAAGTGGAAAAACAGGGCTGGTTGGCAGGTGTGAGTGTCATGATACGGGCAGAAAGAGAAAGACGTATCACAGAAAACTAGTCATACACGAAGAGACGAGAAGTGGAGGGGAAAAATACTTGTGATTTATTTTTCAACCGCGGAGTTTTACGTATGTCATTAAGCAGGACATGTGCTCAGGACAGATCCAGTTAGGCGGATTTCCAATGCGTCGAATAACAGCTTCCTTCCTCAGTGGCAGAAGAACCAAGGGAGTCGCTGTATAAACCACGTCCTGGGCTCCCCAAATTCCATGGCTTCTACGTCCTCAATTGAAACACCGGTCTCGTGGCTGCATGTACCGAAATTCCGCATCCTATATTCATCGTATTTCTTTTACTGGTAATGATTTGGTCTGAGTTACCCATTTCACTGATAAGAATTGCTGCTTTTTGAGGGTGGCCTGACCAAATGTCACCCAGTCTAACAGTGCACTAGCTGCACAGGGATGCCTACGACCACCTAGTCTCTGAACTAGAACACAGCGAGCCTCGGTTACACCACATCGAACAAGCAATATCACACCCTCATTAACGGTTTCTGTAGGTAGATCTTCCACGTGAGGGTACTCTTTATTCGCCATGAAAACTAAGTTCGGATACGGGCGGTTACTCAGCAATTACGGCTTGCTCTATGATGGCTAACTCAGTGCAGCTCAGTGCAGTCAGCTCAAACGAGTCACCGGCTGCGTCAGCGGACTTGGATTCCCCCAGAGTTTTCAGCACCCACTGTCCATTTCGCAAACCTAAGCTCAGGCTTTGTAAGCCCCGGCTTTGTTGAGCATACTGTGGGATCCGTTGTAAAGGGAGATACATCTAACAATCTCTTTTCCTCCTGCCTTAAGTCTCGCGGGCAATAGCCCAAAGCGTGTACCATTTTGCTGAATCCCCGTTACTCCGCAGTGTTCCTCGATCACCGCCTTGTGCGGTACAGTACTATTTGTATAATCAAGTGCAATATTACGTGAAGTCGATCTCCAAAGCTTCCACTACCGCAGATTGTTTTCGGTCTGCAATCATCCTCTCCATGTTGCCATTCAGACACACAAAGCACAACCTCCTAGTTCGAGTATTTTCCCATCTCTTGGATACGTCTTACGCCAAGATTTTCCTGCTTGGTGCTGCCTGATGGCCTCCATTACGTGTAGGGCAGGTTTCGGTTCGTTCATGGTCGTGTTGAACTGTGCTCATGACCAAACTAGGCCCAAGTCGAATCAGACTCAGGTTCACAATGGCTTGATTCATCGGGCCGGCTGACTTGGTTCGGTTTTCCAGCTGCCCGAAGCAGTTGTATGTGACCCCGGCTGCGGAAAACAAGAATTCTGCTAGTTTGTTAGATATTGGTTGTGAAGATTTATTAAAACTCTGCAGGGAAATCCAGCTCACCATATCGGGAAACTCCTTTAAACTGGTTTGGTCAGGTTCCCATGCTATGTATCATAAATTCATTCAGTATTCACCAAAGTGTTTGCTTGTTTCCTGCACGTTCACCAAACAACCCCACGCCAAAACCAATCCCCTTCTCCTTGGCCCCCCTCCGCTTGGCAGCTTGTTGTTCAGTCCCGATGCATCCCGCAATTTACCGCCTTGTTACTCCGAAATGTGTCCACTGGCCTCTACTGCCACCAGTCTAATTGCCGATTTTATCTGTTCGATTTACTAGCTTACGTGACCTTTCTGTCAGGTTTTGGAGTGACTCGCGCTATAGAAGCCTGGGTAATATGACGGGTCTCAAACCTTTGGACGTAACTGTCATTTCTTCTCAGTCTGCTCTATTTCTGTGAATGACTAAAGTTGGCCATCTCGCAGAGACGTTGCATTTTTTCATAACCATGTTATACTTCCTGACCTTTGCCGAAGCTTAGGTTCCCCAGGGCCGCTGGCTGGATAAAATGCCCCCTAAACAAGGATCCAACTCGTAAACCACTCGTTTTGCTCCTGCATTGCCAACTGGGGTATTTTCTGACTGTGGATTCCCGAGCTTTTTGAGGCCCTTGTCTGCCGTCCTAATTCTGTGATTATTATGCGTACAATCTGAGCTATGGTAATGTTATTATTCGACCATCTACGCCGTAGCGCACTCAGTGAAGCTGACTTGTATCCTTCACTTTGGGACTGGGGCTTGGTTTATTTGTGAGTCACCCGGCTACGGGAATAAACGCATGTAAACTTGTTCTGGACCCCGTTATGTTGGCCATTTCACTCTCTCAGCTCATTTATTCTCTAAGGTGTACGGAAGACCATAGACTATCCGTTCCAGGACCGCTGGCAAGCTGAGATAGGAAGCACTATTCATTCACTCAAGAGCAACCGTGTAGCTCTCCGTTCTAACGAATAAGGCGGATAATGCTTCCGAGCCGAAGGAGCTAGCCTTGAGCCCTTCCATGGGGCCGTCTAGGAGCGACCGCATAAACTCGTGCGGTGGCCAAATAATTTCCATAACATGCAATCCCCCTGATATCTTCCTCTTGGAGGCAGCATCACGCCTTCTTCAGTTGCTTCCAGTGCCCTCTCCTTACATCTTTAAAGCATATAAAGCAAGCACTGCCATCCATGCATGACCTTTGAGGTGGTGTATGTGGAATCGACGAATAGACCTGCAGTATGTTGTCTACTGACCATCGAAAGAAAACAACTCCGCCTTCTGTGAATTTACGCCGTCCGCAATGTAGTGAGGGGCGACATTCCATAACTTATGACTCGACCCCCGTCCATCAGCCCTTTCACCTTCCCGAACATAAGGAATTATGAACCCGTTACAAACGATCTTATGCAGTCGAAATTGTCCACGCACTCTTATATCACTGTCGTTTGATTCGGAAGGCCGCGAAGAAGCACCCTGATCTATCCACTCTAGGGGCTTGACCATCGTCAAAGTTTGTTTAACTCTTGGAAACACTTGGTTCTGGTTTTCTCGTAAAGTCTTCAAACTGTGTGCCAGTTTCTCCTCGAGGTAACGTTACCTAAGTTTGACTAGACGCAGATTAGTCTTGTAACTACGACTGTGCCGGTTCGAGCGGATGACTCCGGAGCGGGGAACGGATAACTGTCACTATGGACCTGCCAGATTCCAGCGACGGCACGATTGGAACCGTTTTCATCTTCAGACTACGGACTACGGAACACTCTCATTTTTATTTATATTTAATCAAATTCCGTGTTTCTGTATGTTTCAATACTGTTGTTTCTACATTTGCTTTCGAAGCTGACTGATAATTAGAAACTCACTTTTAGTTCCTTCTAAAAACCTGATGCAGTCAGTTCGTACATTTTCACTGTTTTGGGATTTTCCAATTTCGAGCGATATATTATTGTCACTTGAAAGTTGCAATTGCGTTGAACCCTTCCCCGCAAATTTGTGACACAGCCTACCCCAACCAGTTGTTGAACTAGTGTTCTGCACGAGGCATGCGGCCAAAGTTGACGCAGCGAATCCTTCCATCCTGAAACACTTACATTCTTACCGTGACCCTAATTATGTCCCATTCTGCGGATCAGTGATTCTGTCTCAAATTGTGCAGAGGAATGACAGGTTGGTTCACTATGAACTATGGACGTGGCAGCCAAATGGCAGCTCATTGTACATTAGGCCGAAGCGGGAGAATTATAAGTCGCAGACACTGACAGTAGGCTGTAGGTAGGGAGAGACAACCTCCTGAACGCTAGACAGCAATTTTGCGAGAGGATTTGCCGGTAGTGCAGAAGTAGTGCACTGAAAATCCTTCCAAATATAGTACACTTTCTTCGAATGCGGATATATTAGACAGAACTTTGTTAAGCTGGTCCTTACCCAAATATTTTCGCGTTTGTCCGCTTGTGTTAGACATATGAATTCGGCCTGGAACAGTTTCTGACTGTCGCCGTTAGTGTAGCGACCGGTCGTAAAAAATCCCCCAGAAAACACTGCAGTTCCATGTTTTCTTAACATCACTCATCTATTTACACTATTGACTTGTTTTATGCACTGTATGTTTTATTTTAAACCAAAGTTTGTTCGTTCGCGTCCAGCGCACTGCCTGGTCATATCCTTGTTCTGGACCTGCGTGACGCACGTACCCCTCTCTCGCGCGCCGCAATTCGGTTCGCGTTTTTTGAGTCCTTGTGATCTCATAATTAAGTTTTTATTTTTTTCGTTTTATCGTTCATTGGGTAATCTAAAATCGTAGAATTTCACGGATACTGAATTTCTAATTTCGAAATCCGTCGCGAATTTGGCTACGCTTTGCTCAAAGATGTCTTGCAATACTCAGTTGATCAGCTAGTAACGAACAAATACGCAGGGTGCCGAACAAAGGATCGAAACAATTAGAATCTGGACAGGAAGTAATACGGCAATTCACTGGGGAGGTTTTGGGTACTTTTGATTCTTTAGTTAACTCTAGGTCACCTAGTCCCGTCATCACTCGCCCATGCATTACTGAGGGTAATATGGATTGCAAGAATTTTGATCTATTTGAGTTAGGGATAATAGACCTAGAACAAAAACTGTTATGGGCTGGACAACGGGCCGAGGAAGCAGAAGAGTAGACGGAATGGGCTTGAGCTGAAGGTCAGCTACCACGACCTGCCCGATAGGTCAGGATAAATTAAAATGGGAAACCCTGGGCCGGTCGCTGAACATAAAACATCAACGCCAATAACGATCGATCTGCCAAGAGTGGAACTGAAAGTTTTCGACGGACGACCTGAACGCTACTGCAAGTTCATGAAGCAGTTCGAAACTTCCGTCGAAAATAAGATAACCGACCCTGGGCAAAGGCTCCTCTATCTGACTCATCACTGTCGAGGCCGAACAAGGGAAGCTATCGATGGGTGTACCATGCTCGATCGGGAACAGGGCTACACCAGAACAAGGAAGATTTTGAGGGACCTGTTTGGCCATCCTTTCAAGGTAGCCCGTAACCTAATGGAGGGCGTGATTTTAGAGGCAAAAATGAACCAAGGGACACCTCTATACAATGGCCGACCTGTTGAACAAAATACAGAACTGTTCAATGGCCCTCAACCATTTAGGTTGCAGGGCCGACCTGGACACAATGCACAACTTGGAGGGCATAGTCCATCACCTCTCTTCAGAACTCCAGGGTCGGTAGGCAGAAGAGGCGGAATGGATAAGCCTATTGACCGTGAGGCTAACTTCGAAGAGTTGACCGAACGCTTGGACAGGCAAACCACAATGGTCGACAGTAGATTTGGACGACTTATCCGGGACAGTAACTGAGTAAACAAGTCTAGTACTAGCCAGGTTCAAATCGCTGCTCGGGAACAGCCGAAATATTAGCCTTGGACTTACTCACATGCCATTTCACGCGAGGCCATAGCGCATCCAAGTTGCAGGTCCTGTGATGTTAGCCATGGGCTACAAGAATGTCCCAAGTTCACCAACCTCACGATAGGCAAGCGATGGGGAGTGCTGCGGATGACAGGAACGTGCTTTATATGCCTCAACACCACGCACCGGAGGGCACCGTGTAGAGCAATGAACAGATGTGGTCACGAGAGCTACGCGGGAAGACACCATCGATTGTTACACCAGGCGGGAGAAACTGTACCCGAGTCGAACACCAAGCCCGGTGTGGTTTGTTCAACGTCGCGGTCTGCCAGTGAACCAGTACTTGTAGGAGTGGTTGCCGTGGGAGTGGTGACCCCAACTTGGGTGGTCAAAGAGTTGGCTTACGTCGACAGTAGATTTGACACTACCTTAGTGAAAGAGTGGTTTGTCGACAAACACCGGCTCGCTAAAAGTACGACGTCGTTAGCAGTGAGCACGGTGGGTAGAACACAGGTAATGACTGCCGGCCGGCTGAGGTTGCAACTCATCTCCTCAGACACTAACCAGCAAATCGAACCAACGGAGGCATTTACATTAGTTGATCTCTTCATGCGAGCACCAAGGTTGGTGAAGGCAATCCTGACTAGGTAGCCCCACCTGCAGGACGTAACCGGTGTAGATTGGGAAGACGACGAAGTGGGCCTCCTCATCGGCTTCAACGCACCAGGGGCGCATTGGGTACTAGTTTAGAGAATGAGCAACCGCCAGGCACCTTATGCCGTACGCACAGCCCTGGGATGGATAATGTATGGTCCAGTAGGCGGACGTCGTTTCGTGGATTACGTTTCAGCCAAAACGAATCGCATAAAGTATCAGTTGCGGCGGATGTGTGTAAGAGAGTTTCACGAGGTCGGAGTTGAAAGACTAGTGTCGTGTCAAGAGGACCACTTCGCTCTGCAAACAGTACGGCAAGGAACTAGAGGCCTATCAAAACAGTTCGAGGTTCCCCTATTGTGGCAAACACCAGCTGACCCGTGGGCGGATAACAGAAACTATGCTCTGCAAAGACTACTTCGACTGAAAAAACGCTTCGTTCGAGACCAGGATCTGTGGGACCGATAAGCAGAATTACCGAAGCGAAACGAAGTTCTCCGCTACATTGAAAAGTTGACTACCACCACTGACGACCGGAAGAAGATCCAGTATATACCTCACCACTCGGTTATCAACCCCAAGACACTGGAAAATCTGCGGATGGTGTTCGACCATGCAGCCACGTTCCGATGCAGGTCGTCAAACGATCGCCTGCTATTAGGGCCTGGCTGGACCACTCAACTGACCGAAGTTTTACGCCGTTTCAGAGTGGATAGAGTGGTCTTGTCCGCTGATATCAAGTAGATGTTTGACCAGGTGAAAATACCGTCAGAAGAACGAGAAGCTTTGCGGTTCCTGTGGTGGGGAAAAAACAACCGGGACAACGCAGTGGTAAGTTATTGGATGACCGTCCACTCTCTAGAAGGCATATCACTACCGTTTTTTGCGAACTAAGCCCCTCGATAATCAACGAAGAAACAGAAAGATGTGTCCCACCGGTCAATGGTAGATAGCTTCAGCAGAAAATTCTACGTGGACGACTGCCATGGGTCGTTTGATGATGAAGACTGAGCCCTAGCGCAGTTCAGGGGCCTAACACGATTGCTGGAAAAGGGCTGCTCCCATCTAACGAAATGGATGTCGAACTCTTCAAAAGTGCTCGAAATCATCCCGTACCAAGAAAGGGACGAAGGGGTTAGAGATTTGGATGGTTCTCCACTCCCTACCGAACGCACTCCAGGGATACAATGGGACGCGGAAACGGAAGACTTTGTTTTTGGGCTAAGCTTTCCCGAGCTGCCAGTAACCCATCGAGGTATACTATCCGCTCTCTCTAGTTTGTTCGAACAGCTGGGTTTCTTCTCTCCCTGGCTGTTACCCTGAAAGATCTTACTGCAGCGGCTGTGCCGAAAGAAAGTCGATTGGGACCAGCCGCTGGACCGGGAAGTCCGGCTGGAATGGAAAGAATTTCTGAACGCCCTGAGGAAACCAGGGGACATAAAGATTCCACGATAATTGGCCCCTGGCCTTGCAATACGGACAGGAGAACCACATGCCTTTCGTGACAAAGCCGAGATCGGTTACGGAGCCGTGGTATGCCGACGATGGTGCTCGGGGGATGGACAGTATGCTACGAGGATCTTGTTAGCCAAAGCCCGCATTGCCCCACTGAAGACGGTTTCGATCACACGCCTTGAACTCAACGCAGCCTTGTTAGTGTTCAATGCGGTGCAAGCGGTAAAGAAATGCTTCAGCTTCTACATTTGGTTGACTAGTTTCTGGACGGACTCGACAGTAGTACTGTACTTCAGTAGCAACGTCAGGAGCCGTTCTAGTACTTTCATTGCCAACCGGCTCACGACCGTCCACGACGAATCGGCCTTAAACCAGTGGAAGCACATCAGGTCTGGCGATAACCCAGCAGATCTGTGTTCCAGGGTTGCGACCAACTTCCGGCAACTCGGCACATGGACCTGAGGACCGAAATTCTTGCAAATGCCTAAACAGGACTGGCCTATGTAATAAATAAAAACCCCTCTGGAATTGGAACTGGAGGTCAAAGGCGTGGTGATGACGGCCACAGTCATCGAAGCGTCATTCATTTTGTAACGATTGGTCAGATATCCTTCCTGGATGAAGACACCTCGTTCACTAGTCTGGTTGGCCAGGTCCATAAGACATTTGCTAGTCATGAAAGGAATCCGACCCTCAGGCCGAAAACGAGTAAGTCCAATAAGCCCCGACGAACTACGAGCCGCATAACACGATATATTCTAGGTGATACAACGGGAGGCTTTTACCCCAAAATTCGAAAGGACGGAAGAAGTGGGAATACTCGACAAAGGACTGTTATATCCGAGAGGCAACTTAAAGCACTTAAACCCCAAACTCATTATTGGACTACTACAGGTAGATGGTAGGATGGCCAACTCCCACCTGAGCTTAGGCACGAAGTGTCCCATATAGCTGCGTGCTAAACAGACTCTGACAGAGCTAACTATCCAACACGTGCATGCCATGGAGGGACATGCCGGGGAAAGTCAAGTAATGAGCGTCATTCTAAAGAGCCTTTGGTTGCTGAGAGGGCAAGCGACTGCAAAACGCGTAATTGGACGTTGTGCACATTGTAGGAGACGCAGTGCCGCAGCAAACAAACAACACATGGCCCCACCACCAGGATACAGATTGGCTCCGGGCTGGTAGCCGCCCGACGACAACGGGTTGGACCATTTCGGGCCTCCGTGGATCAATTGTGGGAAAAGGTTGGAGAAACTATAAGGGTGTATCATGAAGTGCATGAAGTCGCATGCAGTACACTTAGAATTTGCGCATTCAATAAAAACCGACTCTGTCCGACGGGCCTTGCAGCGCTTTGTCAGCCAAAGAGGCGTACCGGCAGAAGTACACTCCGACAATGGGTCAAACTTTGTGGGGGCTGAAGGGAAACTGTAGCGCTAGCACAGAACATGAACAGGGACGAAAGGCAGAATCAAACCGTGGCCTATGGAATGCGATGACACTCCAAGCTCACGCAGGCCAGTCATCGCAGCGACGTATGGGAACGCCTAATCCGGTCCATCTGACAGATATTGTTGTCGATCATTGAGCAACAGCCGCCCGACGACGAAACGTTGAGCACCTTCATGGTTGAGGTCGCAAGAATTCTGAACAACCGCGCCCCGAATCGGCAGGCTTCGCCTGAGTGATACTGGCGTTGTCACATAGCTGTGGAGATCGAATAGTCTAGGAGCTCGTTACCAGGTTGCGGGCGGTCCTAGAGAGCAGGACCAATGTGGTAATGACGAAATTACGTGTAGGTACCGATTTTTCAGCGAGAAATGTGAGCCAGGTAATATGCCGGACCATCGAAGGTAAGGTACACATTAGGGGTTGTCTGGAAAGATAAAAATAGAAAAACGCGGTCTGGGATGCTCCCAGCTGGGGATCAAAGGTCAATGGTCAAAAGAAATTTCCAGTATCTAGAGATTAAAACTACTAGATGGATGGTTCGATTTTGAGAAACATAAGGTTGTACGAGAAAGATTAATAAAACTTGAGTGATATATACGGCTACTTGTGTGGTACGTAGGTCTCGTGGCCCCTGACTCAGACCCGCGTGTCAGTAACCCAAACCAACTTCGTACGCTCGCTCCTCCGAAGTGTATGGATCATTGTTTGATACGAGTGTCAAGACATCAAGCCGTTTGTTTAATTCCTCTTTAAATCTCGGCAAGTGGCCCATTGCACGGACATTTGGTGGAAGTTTATTCCACATTTGTGAATATTTAACAATAAAGAAATTGGACCGTAGTCTGATTCTCGAGGACGGCACAGTGACCGAATGGCTGCTGTGTCGTAACGAATACCTTAAGCTTAATGGGTCTCGTACCACAGGGGAGGCTTTGCGGGGTCTATATTTTAGTAGTGAGTGGAAAAAGGATAAGTTGTTCTTTATCCGTCGGAGCCAAAGTGGTTGGAGAAGTAGAAGGTCACAGCGCTGTTTATAGTTGAGACTAGACAAATATCCAACCATTTGTTTGGTAAAGGTGCGCTGAACATTTTCGATGACGATCCTACCAACCTGGCGCATGTTGGACCGAACTATTGAAATATACTCTGGCAATGGTCTAACGTGTGTTGTATAGACACTGAGTTTACTTTCACGCAAACGGAATGTTTTGTGGACAAGTCCTATTAACCTGTGGGACCTGGCAATTTGAGTGTCTGGTTGCTCCGGGAAGTTGAACGAACAGGAGTTGTACATGCCCAGGTCGCGTACTGATGATTTGATGGGGATCAGGTGACCACCTATACTAAACGTTTCAGGAGGGATATGACATTTGTATGTAAGAATGCAGCCTTTGTCCGCCGGGAAATTCATTACTCAATCGGTACACCACGAATTGAGCATCCGTAAGTCCTCCGATATTTTCGCTATAGTATTACCCAATGAATTATGGTCGAAGGTGTACAAAAACTTTACATCGTCAGGAAATAAAAACGGAGCCCCATGCTGAGCCACGGTAAATATATCATTTGTGTGCATGAGAGAGAACAACGGGCACAGTAAACTACCTTGGATAACACCACTGGTTACAAGGCTGGGTGTGGAAATTGTGCCATCAACGTTTACCACTTGATTGTGCGGGGACAAGTACGATTCTAGCCAGGCATATAGTGAGTCAGCAATGCCGTATGTCTTAGCCTTTGACAACAAACGAATGTGAGACACCCGGTCGAAGGCCCTGGACATGTCTAAAAGACTGAGATCACTGCCTTACCATCATTGACAGCTATCGTAACAAGGTTCAGAAAGTCAGTCTTACAAGTTGCGCAGGATCGACATTTTAGGAAACCGTGCTGACCTTCACTTATAAGGTGGTTTTCAAGGGGGTGATCTGCTAGTTTAACTTTTATGATTTTTTCCATAATCCTCGATACTACTGGGGTATGATTTACAGGCCGGTAGTTGGTCGGGTCCTCCCGTGTTCCCTTCTTATGAACTGGAATAATAATCAAAGTTTTCCATTGTATAGGGTACCAACTAAACTGCATAGACAAATTGAGTAAATTCGATAAACGAATTGGGATATCTGGGCCGCCCACTTTAAAGATGGCCGATGGTAACGAGTCCGATCGGGGATGAAAAGACATTTTTATATTTGAAATTTAAGGCTCGATTTCGGAGGGCAGGGATGTTACGGAAGGACGTGGCTCATGTGATGTTACTGGTGGATTGTAGAAAAATGGTTCTGTGTCACTAGTTAAGGTAGAATCAAAAAACGTGTTAAAAGCTTCTGCTATGTCCATCGGTTTGTCAAGGCACGTGTTATTGAAAGAGATAGAGGAGATAGATGAAGTTGTTTTGGGATTCCTTGACTTCATCAGTTTTTCAAGAATCTCATCTTTCTTGGAATCACGTAAGGTCCTGTGTTCCTGTTGAATGAGTTCATTCTTAGAGTACAGTTTTATCGTTTCAGCCAAACGGTTTAACAGTATAAACAGTAGAGGATCCCTTGTTTTAGGATAAACGCGTTGGGGTTTACTTACCTTCAAGTTGCGGCGAAACAATTCATTTTATTTGGGGCGGGTTGACGATCCTTGTGACGGGGTTATTCGGTTGAGGCATCTTCCAAAGATAGGGTAAAGTTGATCTGCCACCAGCTGGGGATCTGCACTTAAAAATGTGTCCCACATTTGGCTGCGAATCAGAGAAGGCAGTATATTCCAGTTGGCCTTATGATATGGCTTATGCGGGGGTGTCGGCTGTCTGTCATTTATGGGCGCTGTGAAGCATCAGTGGACAGTTGCTTGATCACTCCCGGGTAGGTTATCCTGCACTTTTCTCATAACCCGGGTTAATCCTAGTGACAAGATTAAGTCAGTGGAGTGGTCGCGTCTGGTTGGGGACGTGACGTGTTGCTTCCATCCTCCTAGGTGAATTGCATCCAAAAGCAGTGGTAAGTGGCGTGGTGCTGTGAGTGATTTCCAGCATATTTCTGGTGCATTAAAGTCACAAGCTATCAATTTTGGGCCTACTTTAAAATCACTAGTTAGGTTAAGAGCCCCGATAATTTGCAGGAAGCCGTCAGAACTAGATCTGGGAGGACCGTATATGCAACCTAGTATCAGTTCTTGACGTTCGACTTCAACGCTGAGCCATAGAGAGTCGACAATGCCATCTAGGATAGGATGCTGAAAGCTTGTCGCTTTCAGAGCTTCCTTTACATACACTAGACAGTATTCACCACGTTGATGTGTTCTGCCTTTGCTGATGGATTTGTAGCTGAGAACCTCAACGTCCTCTACTAGATAGGAGTCCGATAACCAAGGTTCCGTCATGAAAATAAAGTTATAGTCGTTTGTTAGTGCAACTGATCGTATTTATTGAGTTTCGTTCCTAACAGAGTGTGCAATGACCAGTAGCAACTTGGATATTCCAGTGCTTCTGAGGTTGTCATTGATATTAGTACTTACAGTTCGTTGACCGCTGCATTTAACCTGAAAAGAATCATCAGCGCAGGGTGCAAGCCCGCTTAAGTTGTCATTCGCAAGGGGGTAATTGGGTTTGCATGTGGATTAATAAATGACAGGGTATTAGGTATTACACTACTATACGGCTGATTAGAACGATTTATACGAGGCATATCTAGGTTATGGGGCCATGTTGTGCCCACGGTACGCATGGAAACAAAAAATAGGCACTTTGGCTAAATATGGGGTACCCGCTGGTAGATGGGAGGATATGCGATGCGCTCGTATAGTTTACCGGAGGGGGAGGTAAGAAAGATGGAAATAATGGAAGATTCAGCTGATAAGAAGGTTCCATTAGTCCGGAGTTAGGTATGAACGCAGTTCGCTCATCATGCCATTTATTTTTATTACGAGCGTGGTCCGATTGTTGTTGTGTCATCATCTTGGAAGTGCTATTTTCTTTCATATACTGGGAGATGCTAGGGTATCTCAAAGGCGGGAAGTCGGTCGGTGACGAATTTGGTCTAGAGAAGGAACTATCATTGCCATTGTTCATGCGTCCCCGTATCGTTTGCCCGCACGGAGACTTAGCCTTGGCAACTAATCTCTCGTTGACCCTCACTTCTGGACGGTTATTTATTGTCAGCGACGTACGTGGCATACATGCGGCACGCCTGGGTTTTTCAGTGGGTTCTGAACGGGGCCTATGGGGAGATATATTAGTGCTGCAGGTTTTATTTCATTGAAAACCTAAAGTACCGTAAATGTTGCCGATATATGTTGTCGTTTTGGCTGGGGTAGCTGTGGGGAGATGGGGAAGGATTCGTTTAGGTCAACTAACCCTGTGGATTTTCTGGGGGTAGAAGAGCGAGGGGTTTTGTTGATCTTTGGTAAAGTGCTTGGGGAAGAGGGTGACTTCCGGTATCTTAATGGCAATGTGATTTGAATTTATGGCTGCACATCTTATCACTTCTCTTTGCAGTAGCCTTCTGTCAGCTTGTATCTTGATTGATTTAAACTGTGAAACAGTTGCGACTATACGCTGTTTAGTGATGAATCCTCTAGCAATTATTTCATCAGGAAATTGGAATAGAAGGAGACAAGATTGCTCCTGTGACCTTTTTCTTAGTTGCAATCGGCTGGATTACCCACCTTCGAGTGAACCAAGAAATTTCTCGACGTAGGCCTTTGGGATCACACTGGCCTGCAATGGAAGGCTTGAGGAAGTTCTGTGTTGACTAATTTTTCCTCTCTGTGTACAGTTTGCACAGAATGGTGGCCAGGCCAACCCAGAGGGATACATCAGTAAACAAAATTATTCGGAATGTTTGTTGGTATCGCCACTCGGCCCTGTCTCCAAAGTTGCAGCTTCCTCAACCACTTCCGTGTGTCACCATCTCTACTGCGACCACGCCACATAACTCTGGGGTTTGTCTCGTTTGATTATAAATTTAAAGGCGGTCCGACATCCGGTCAAGCTTCATGATTTCGACTCCGGGACCGAGCTCAAAAGCGGTTGGTGGCTTTGTCTGCATCCTCGATGATGTCATCAGCTTTCTCAAGCAATTCAGCAGCACAAACTATCATCCAGACCCGTGAACCAAGTTAAGTTCTCTCGGCCCATAGTCCAATTACCAAGGACGTTAAATCTGAGGAAACGTGGAAATTTCAACGGTTGACGAGCCGCTCCGCACAACTTCATGTCACAGTATTATATATATATATATTTATGTACCGAAGAGCCTTCCAGGTTTTTATACTTGCCTATTTATTTGACAATATTTACACCATCCCGCTCAGAACTTCTGTTCCCAACACACTAACCCCTTATTTTGCCCTTGTGAGACATCTGAATTTGTCCCCGATTTACCTAGATTGTTTTGCTTGTGCCACAAGACACTGAATTCCCGGGTGTTTTGGTTAAGTCTCATCAGCCGCGTGGTTCAGGTTTGTATATAATTGTATCTTCTGAAGTTTCAAACTTTTGCCTCGCAAGCTTCCAATCAATATCGTTCCAAATTCAGAATTCGTGTGAATTGCCTGGACTTTTCACTATTTGTGATTTTTGGTCGTGAAGTAACCAAGCTGAATCCATTTAAAACAACAAAAATGGGAAGCTTATGACTTAGTACACGAAAGGACGTGAATAGGCAGCCATCTGATGGATCCTTTATTGTCACTTATTTACTAGACAATGCTGGATCCCCTCATTCCATCACAGCCCAGCCAGGTTTCTTTAGCTAGGAGTTTCAAGAGGTTTATTTTATAATACGTAACGGTAGAACTAGAGCCTTAGGTACCGTTAACTAAAAGGAAGCTACGTTTACAGCGACGCACTGGAAAATGTCGGGCAATTTGCAATAATACCAGCTCAATAAATTTGTGTACAAAAATGCGGTAAACTGTCTGAAACTATATGTATTCCAGCGTATAACCTGCCGAGACTAGAACACACCACTTTCGACCCTCAAGTTGAAAATGCTGCAATTTCTTGACATAACAGACGATCACTCGATCCGGGCGTTCACTAATAAATCACTTGCTAGGCAAACTAATTGACAATGCAACTTGCAGCAACTCGAAAGGAAACTACTTTGAAAACCTCAGTTCAAACTCAGATACCGTCAGACTATTAGTCTAACTTCAAATCCCAAGATACCTAGTGACTGTATACAGCATCTGAAGGAAACTGCCTTGCGGATGGCACCGATACTTCCTGCTTTGTCAATGAATGCAAATTTTAAGCCTACAGGACTTATTAGAGCCAGTGAAGCAGTTCAAGACACCTGGTTCCGTCGGTTTTATTACTTAATGATTGCCCACGTCACACCATTCAGAGCTGCTCGGCCCTTAATGTTCTGCGGTTTACAATAAGTCGTACTGACCTCTCACTTATGATTCTGTTCAGGGCCCCAGCCATACCACATAGAGCGCACTCTTCTTCTTACAGATTTCACCATTTTTTAGGGACGGGTGACAAATAGATACGGTGCACCAGTTGCCATCCCCAGGTAAAAGTAGCCAACTCCTCACTGGGTCCAATATACTACGAATTAGCCTCCTCTTCTCTCAAAAAGCCAAAATTCTGAGATCCTTCACTAGGACCTTCCTCGATCAATTCAACCCGTCACTGGACTCCTGGTTAAATTGAACTAACCTAGACAACCTTGCAGCTGAGACAATGGAACGTTTCGCGATTTTCACTCAGCTGGTGGGCTATCCGTCCAAAAAGTTTGAATTCCACATAAAAGAACGCATCACGTCCTGGGCTCAACAGACGTATTCCAGGAAGCGTGAGCCTATTTGTTCGGTGTAAAGCTACAAGTGTGGTTTGCGATGCCGAAAATGTCAGGTTTATCCAGAAGTTATGACAAAACAGTATTTAGCTCCATCCAAAGGGAGTCCGGTAAACAATGGTGACCCGAGTTTGGGCCGACAAGTCCATTATCTTTAGGCGCATGTTACGTCCAATGAAAACAGCTCCAGCGCCGCTAGCTCTAAAGATAATGCCGGACAACCAGTCACATCTGGCCAATTGGCCAAGGCCTCCAGCTTCCACCTTCGCACAACTCTACCTCATTACGTTCTCTTAGCACCCCACTACGCACTCAATTTCTCTTGTCTCCACACCTAGTAGTACCACCATTTTTGCTTGCATAAGTACACGGGGTTTCCGTTTGCCCAACCAAAACTGTTCTGCTGGACCAAACGCGCTCCACCCCTGCAGTCGCATGGTGGCGTGTTAGGCGGTATGTTCAAAGCGGATTTGCTACCAAAAAGCCGAAATAGCGGATACCGCATCCCTCTTCAAGTAGGGCAGTAGACATCTTACTTCCAGTTACAAACCCACAAATCTGACTTGCATCTTCAGCAAAGATTTCAGTGTAATCGCAAGAGTGCTGTCCCTTCTCACATGCGCACAAATGAGATCCTGGCACATTTCCAACATGGGCTTCTGCCTGTCAGTTCATGCGTCATTAGTGTGCTTATTGTCATGGGTAGTCTGACCAGGGCATACGACAATAGCCGGCTTTCACACCATACTCACCGATTCTCCTAGGGCCCTGGAAGATGTTCGCTTGTCTTTCTTCTTCAAGGGCTGAAAACTTACAGTATAACGGGATCCGCGTTAAGCATCTTCCGCGGATTTCTCGCTGAACGCAAACTTGCAGTTAAGTTGGGCATGGTTATTCTCAGCTCTTTGCAGTAATAACCAGCGTCCCGAAGGTATCGGTCCTAGGTCCCCTTCTATTCTCGATTTACGTTACTGTTCTACTGACAACCCCACCGGTGAACATTGCCATGTATGCAAATAACGTTACCCGTGGAGTGCAAACGACGAGCTCCAGCAAATTGCAAGTGACGAAGCGAAACGTTGTTCCGAGAATTGAGGCTTGCAAGTTATTGGCGACAAATCACTGGGTATAACTTTCAGTAGAGGAAGCGGTTAAACATCCTCCTCCTCAGGAAACTGGCCGCGCTATCAGAGGTTGACCAACACAGAGCTTCGATTTTTGGTCAAATTGTAACCTGCTTTCCTTCTGCAATTTCCAAATCTCCGGAAAGTCTGCTTTTGGGTGGTAAACACAATTCAAAGATCCCTCCTGCATACATCCAGAGAATTCTTCCTCGTGATTTCCGACACCTATATACAACATATGCTAGCGTTGTAGTTAGATAGTACATTCTGGTCTGGCTCGAGATTGTATGGTTTCGGAAATGGTCCAGAGGCTTCACCAATGAAGTATAAGTTCAGTCCCACTTAGCTCATCCCGTCTATCCCTCATCCCGATCTCCCTCTTTGACTTAATAAGCATGAAGGGCGGTGTTTTGGTGGCTCACCCCTTTGGATCAGGTAAGAATGATTGTTTCTTTTCCGACCGTTTATTTTTTCCCCCGCGGTCACAGCGGGGAGGTTTTCAAACCAAGAACAGCTACCATCCTGGGGACTAACCACTTTAGGTACAGGGTGACCAGCCGGCGGAAAGCTTTTCCGCAAGATGATTTTATCCCCCAAAATAAAACTATCCTCGAAAAGTAATTAGGCCCAGCCCTCATTTTCCATTAGTTTGTTGTCCGAAAGTAGAAACATGGAAATATTTGTTTTTGCAGTTACATTTCTCTACATGCTTGTAATCTGCACACCCCCATTCTTGTTATGGCACTCTCCACGGTGTGACGCTGTTTGACGTCATGCGTAATTTGTTTTGTTTGGCCACTGCCGCTTTTTTCGCATTCTTGTGCTGCAGCTTCGGCCTGGTAACTCTAACAGGTAAGTACAGATTCATCAAGAACCGGAGCAAATGAGCTCAAGGCCTCGGGCCCATGCAATACTTCAAGACCTCAAGACTGCCGTCGCCTCTGTTGTTGCAATTGAACTTGGTTTTACGCCATCTGATTTTCTTACGATACATTCCCCGTAAAGAGTCCGATAATTTCATTACAGTCCGGCAATTTATCTTCCGGATTAGAAGAAAACGTACGAGATGTGAGATACCTTTGTCGTGGTAAGCATACATTTGCCATACTTTCACCCCACGTTATTCCCACGTCTAAGCCTTTTTTATCCAACTTCCCTCATATACATTTCTACATTTTCATGCATTCTGTCCGTCTATTCCATCACTTTTAAATAATTGCTCATGCACCCGGCATGCCTCGGGCGTCTTCGGAATAAACCGTTAATATTGTCATTATTATTATTACAATTGCTATTGGCACGGGACTTGTGAGAGGACCAGAGAAGTGATGACTGCTATTGCACGTGCAGCTGAGTGTCGTCTGCACTCATGGATAGAGATAAAACTTGGTAGATCCCCAGTTAAAGACAACGAGTTCCTTGTTCTCTATATCAGCAGCCAGGATCACAGTTGTTTCTCAACCTTTTCCCCCCACCAGTTTGCGCAAGCGCGACAGGAAACACAAGTCTCGGTCTAACAAAGATACAAGATCGTTCACAAAAACGGACCAGAAACCAAGCACATATGGCAACTTCCGAGACATTTTGTCCAACACTGCTCGGCAAACCGGACGAAAAACCTAAGCCCTGTGGGAAAATACGGCTACCGAGTCCATCAGCCCCGTTAAAACATCTTGGATCTGAGCGACCTGAGCTGAGCTAAAATTTGCAGGGCCGCGCAGAACCGCTGTACTGGAAAAGCTTTGCTAGATTAATGACAGATTCCACAAAGCGAAACCCTCTTCTCTAAGCAAATCAAACAAATTGATGCAAAGCTGAAAACACCCATCATCCAATGGTATATTTTTCAAGTCACCAGCAATGTCGAAAGCAAGATACCTTTAGACTTTGTATCCTCAATCCTCTCTCATTTTTTCTAGTGCGGCCTCATACCGTCAGCTATCGTCCAGCCCGACGGAACTACTCAGATAACACGAATACCACAAGATCGAGGGAAATTGGCCTGAATCCTGATGCTCGTCTATTACTTCAATGAAATGTTTTGAAATCCCTGAAGATTTTAGTTTTTTAACCACGCTCAATGGAGAAGGATTTTCCATAGCCCAGCTACCTATGAAATTTTATTCTAACCAAACTGGCATATTATATGAGAATATGGTGTGCTTATTCTTCAAACAACTCTTTCTTTTCCGAATCTAAATGAACGTATCCAATGCATTTTCGGTGTTTCTTGAAGTTACCAGAACAAACTGACGTCAGGCAACATCCACTGTGACACCTTCTCCATTGTAGTTTTTAATGTTCACTAGTGCCTGTTGCACTGGTTCTTGACACCGTTGTTTCTTTATCAACTTTTCTATCACCACCAGAATGCACAAACAGGATAGTGATCTGTTCAATCAGGCGGTGAGCTGTGAGGCAAAGAAATGCGCTGCCCCATTGAAAAGTGAGGGAATTTTGAGCTGACGTTGCTTTTCCTGGTATCAACAAAAATGATTCACGTTGTGATTAATGTATCTCGACGTGCACGTTAGATACATTCTCAAAACCGTTAGGCCTCATTGCTGTGCGTTTGCAAAAGATTGCTCGAGGATACTCCGGAGGTCTCTGGGAAAACGGGATAAAACTGTTAAACCGAAACATAAACTGGGCTGAGAAAGCCCAATCACTATCTCAATATTGAGGGAAACTGCATGCCCAAGCTAAAAGCTACTGCAAAAAGACATTTTAACTAAGAAAAGGCAAAGAAAACGAGAAAGCAGTCCTTTCCAGCGACTCGGAAAAAGCCGCCCAACAGAAGTAGAATCCCTAAGGGAGCAGGTCAAACGTTTATATTGTGAGGAGCAATTCATCTAGCTTGACGCGGGGCTATGGCAGTCAGAAGTGAGATGATGTTAGTCCGCAAAGTTTAAGGGGGTATCGTAAAGGGTGATAGAAAGACGTTGAAACGTGACCGGACATCTTTGGATGTCGGGCTAGCTTGCTCTGACGCAGATGGCCAAGCGCCATGAAATATCATGGCAAATAACGCATTCGTTGAACCCCCCGAATCCTGATGGCAGCTGTTCTCAAATTTTGCTTCAGAAGTGTGTTATTTTCCAGGAAGAATGCGGAGGAGGTAAACACTTGGGGTGTGGCGCGTGTCGAGCAAGAATAACCCACATTTTTGGGGCCGTCTTAACCATTGCCCCACAGAGTTTGGAAGAGTTTGACCCCACGTTGTCTTCTAATCGTGTTGCAAATATTGAGGTGCTTCTTGTCAGCTGGTCAATTCTCAAAGCTCGGCGGGGAAAGAATTTTCTGAATGTGGCGACAGAGACCGGAAATAAACGGTTCTAGGTCACCACAAACCGATAATGAAAGCCAGAGACGTAATGAAATCCCGACCCATTGAAGGCCATATCACTGTTACAAAGGGAACCTCCGGTATCAGTTAAGACTCCCTTTAAAATCATCCCTAGGCAGGTTTCAGAAGAGAGTGGACCAGAACGGATGGTAAAGTCACCCATGCGGGCCGAGTTCATGACGAGCCACTCAGGTCTTCGATGCTTGGGAACGAAGGAAGAAAACGTCCACGGTTCACTCTTAGTTGGAAACGAATCTGACCATTTAGAACTATGTGATTAAGGAAAGCAGTACAGCACATTACATTCAGGATATCTTGCTAGCAAGAACAGGGTTCGACCCCGGAAATTTCGCCAGGTGGAACTTCAGATTCAAAAAATGCCATCGAGAGCCTAACATAGAGGAGTCAGTTTGGTACGCAGATAATCGCAGCCTTCAAAATAAACGGGGTGAGGTGGCAAGTAGAATAACAGAGTTCCACACCGTTGCGTCGAACTAAACTTGGATGCGACCGGTGAGAGTTAATGTTGCCCCCAGGGCTGTGCTGCGTTTGGATAACAAAGGCGTAAGACAAGTGGGCTGGGTTTCACTGCCGATACGAAATGACTCGGGCCATCGGGGAGCTCCGTTCAACTCAGGTTCACCCAGGATGTAGGTCAAGTTGTGCTTCATTGAGGTCAAGTCTAGAACAACCGATATAATCTGCGTCTGTGAGGCATTTCAGAAGACAGAAAAAGAAGATAAAGGACTTCCGCATGCGCTGACCGCCGTGTTGGCACAGCCGAGGGTGATTGTACCGGTGGGGGAATTGAACCTGCCCTAAGTGAGCACAGTAAACGGAATCGCACCGGAAGGATCAACGAGCGTCAACTCTCCAGTGATTTCACTTGCATGTATTTTCACAACACGCAACACGAGCCACCAGGCACAGGAAGGAGCCACGTTCGCTACTGCAACTTCTCCTCACAAAGTAACATCAAAGGGTTTGCAGTGTATGATATGAAAAGCCGCGGATTAGAAAAGATTATGAAGTCCTAATGGCCACACTGAGCTTAGCAGTGTGCCGACCAGAAGAGCGGTAAATGAACGTTATAGCAGAATCGACTTTGGCAGAGTAAAATGGGGCAGCGAAAAGGACAGAGCAGATGCCGAGCCAAGCTGACCTTTCACTAGAAGAACGCTGGAATGGCATTAAGGGAAGATCCACCCAACTTGCACAGGACGTTCCACCCCTGAAGTCCGGTCACGGTGGAGGTCGGCCTTGTTAGCTGAGGCCCAAATAGCAAGAACCCACTCTTCCGTAAAAAACGGCGTACAAGTTCAGGAATACCTGGCAAGACTTGAGTAGCTGTATTCTGTGGAAGAAAGGATTGGAGGCGATCCGAGGAAAAGATAAATACGATTGTGAGGATCATTCTCCCTCGTTGATTCTGTGTGACCGACTACTAGTATTAGATTAGATACGCCTGAACCAATCCAAAAACAGCCAAATGCCGGACTACGGTCCTCTTGAGGGTCCTCCATGAACAATAATAGATAATACACCGTAACCACAAATTCCAACTTTAACCGAACCAGGAAAATGGCCCACCAATTGCAAAAACGTAGAGGACAACCTGAGGTTCAAGCGGTCAGGTCAAAGAAATGCCTGCGAGGACAGTTGGCCACAAAACACGAGAAGGAACTACCGCGCACACCGACCGGCACTCGCACAAAATCATCGTCAGTTATGTGGCTCATCGAGCGAGCAAGCGTTCAGCATAAAAGTAAAGAGAACTACAAATTTAAGTGAGAGCATAGGGGTCAAGCTGATCATCAACGGGTGCTTCGTCTTCAGTCATCTCATCGGTTGGAGCGTCCGTCGAGTACACCACTGGGTTCCAATCTCGACTAGCTCAAACCAGAACTGAGTCCTGGCCTATAAACCTACCTGCACTTTAGCCCCCTGCAAAGTCTCCTGTGGTGTCAAAATTTACAACAGCACACCCGCACACTCCTTCGCCTAAGGCGCTGTTGCTCCCGCCCATTCCAGCACAAACGGCGCGATATACACTTGTCACAAGAACCGGAAATCAGATAGGGCAGCAGATATTTTTTAACCCTCGTTTTTACCAAGGGTGCGTTTATTGTCACGAGTGATGAACCCATCGTGTGTCAAAGCTAATGTGAGAAAAGAGATCCTCGAGTGAAGTTTTGAACTCTGCGATGCCAGTCAAGGGCATAAGTATATCGCTTTGGCATAACTTTCGCCCCTCTTATCGCCATATAACGCACCTCACATTGATTTATCGCCGTACTTCTATATTCTTGCCGATACTTCGTGACATACCCATATTATTGTAAGTGATTGGCCAAACACTCACCGGCTTCCTTCTGGCCATTCCTTTCACCACCTCTCTTGAAACCTTTCCCCCTGACCATCGGACTTGTCGGTCTCTTCCCTTATGACTGACCACTTTGGCATCTCGCCAACAAATCTTACCACCTCATGGATCGTCAATTCATTGTGCTTTGTTTCTGGAGGTTCACTCTGGTACAACGTTGAGTTTTCTATCCAAGTGCTTTTCACATTTTGAAGCATGCATGAACCTGCTAGTTTCCCTTACTTAGTCCTGCTTTATAAAAGAACCTAACAAATGTCCTCTGGTTTTCCCGACCTTCTTATGGTTTTGGTCATTTTCGGAACCAATTCTGTATAAAACTCCCCTTTATAAGCAATTCCAATCACCGCTGGCTAAATAGATCATCTGACTTTGACCCGAGAACCTGCCGGGCAATATTATGGTTTTAGTCCACCTTAACACTCTCCTTGAAATTTGGTACATGCACGTTTTACCCGTTTGAAAACTTCAATTGTGACACCACTTCAATCATCTGATCGCGCACTCCAGCATGCTTCGGGATCATCGGAATTATACCATGACTATCATATTTGTCATAATTGCCATATCACCGACAGTTGTGCGAACGTCTTCTGTATATACTTCTCTGGATTATGAGAGAAGATGCATCCCCGTGGCTTCTCCATATTTCGCCCTTGTCGAACAGCGGAAGTACTGGAGTGACCGAATAATGCCTCGTGATCAGCCTTTATTGATAGCTTGGTTGTCATTTGTTGGCCAAAATAGATCTCCGGCAACATTGTCCAAAACGAAGTATCGTTCAGTTTATCTATTACCGAGGACCATCCAAGAGCTTTGCCAGATAGCGGGATGAACTTGCGAAACACTCCACTGTCCCCACATCGCATCATGAGGTCAAGTAATTTTCTGCCTACAGGTTTCCACAACGTAGCAGAGAACGAATCTTGAGTCTTGTATTGTCAACATACATCAAGAGTCTTCAGACAAACTGGTGCGATGTCCATAGTTGAGGTCGAACATACAGCCGACAAGCAGTCCTAATGAGTTTAACGTTTACTAGTAGAAATCCCATCCAAAATCTCTTCACATACCTGAGTTTTTCAGGCTTTGAAATCCTTTCTTGCTCATCCCCGCACAACCTACAGCACACGTCAACTACTAGTTCCGAATACCTGTTTGTATTTTGCTCCATTGCGCCATAGCATCATTTTCATTTGACCCCTGATGGCTGTGGCGGTCGTATATGGCTGCGAGTTTTGCTGAACTTCGGTTCTCATTCCAGATTTTTGTGATCCTACATTTGTGGTTTTAATTCAGTTTTTAAATGTATTATTCGATAACCCAGTGCCGTATAATTTGCCATCCAGTCTTGTTTCTACCTAAATATTTGTCACTTCGGCTGCGTAGCACTCACAAAAAGGATACTGTTGCACTGTTAGCTCCTTGGACCCAGATCGCTAAATGTCGTTTTTCTCAGAATTTCTAGTTTGTCCACAGTTTACACATTATACTGTATTTAGGCTTTTCGTTCCTACGAGTCTCATAGGCCCACTAACCATTTGGGTTCAGTTATGTTTCTTCAACTGACAAAAGCAGTAACGTGAAAAAAGATGAGTCGTAAAATAAATCTAGGCTAGTGCATTCAGCTTGAAAATCAAATCTATAGGGTTCCGGGAGTTTGCTTATGGGGTTAACGCTGTCCGTCATAAGGCTAACCCTTTCGAAGCTTCAGTAGAAAGCTTTTGAGCTGAAACCATTGGTGAAGTCAGAAGAGCTGCCGCGGGTCAACTTCAGAGTTATTAAGCATAAACTCGGAGACCACCCTCCAGGGGATGGCTTGCTAATTTTTAATGAATTTTCAAGAACCAGTCTCACGATGTGAAGCAAGATGTGGTCTCCCAGCGATACTGCCTGTGTAGTAGGCTGGTTGTCTTAGGCACTTGCATCACAGAACCTTAGAGACTGGCTTGAGATGAGGTATTGGTCTGTTGTCAGATAGACATCCGTACTTCCCCAACTGTTTCGTGGCTCCGAGGGTCACATCATCTCCCACCCCAGTTCAGTTTGGACCGTGTAAGGTTAGCTTTTGTCCCCAGTTCGTTACTCCAAGACCCAGCGCAGCTCTGAAGGTCAAAACCTACCAAGACTCGTACTTGAACATCTGCGGCATTTTCCACGGGAACAGCATCAGGGCGTTCCAGTGAAATGCTGGTCGGATCGTTCTGGGGATACCAAACCTAGATTTGCGGGGCTCGGCTAAACCTTTTGGCATCTACAAGCAGTTCCTATGGTCGCCGAGGGTGGTAACCGACACGGGCTAACCTGCTCCTCCAAGTCTTCCCCTGTCAAACTTACACTTGAGCCACTACCTCTCAGTGATTACATCGGCTTGGTCCTTGGACTTTACTATGCGTAACCACCCATTTCACAATTATTACAACAGCTGATGAGACCAAGGCAGTATATTCCAGTTGGCATTATGATATGGCTTATGCGGGGGTGTCGGCTGTCTGTCATTTATGGGCGCTGTGAAGCATCAGTGGACAGTTGCTTGATCACTCCCGGGTAGGTTATCCTGCACTTTTCTCATAACCCGGGTTAATCCTAGTGACAAGATTAAGTCAGTGGAGTGGTCGCGTCTGGTTGGGGACGTGACGTGTTGCTTCCATCCTCCTAGGTGAATTGCATCCAAAAGCAGTGGTAAGTGGCGTGGTGCTGTGAGTGATTTCCAGCATATTTCTGGTGCATTAAAGTCACAAGCTATCAATTTTGGGCCTACTTTAAAATCACTAGTTAGGTTAAGAGCCCCGATAATTTGCAGGAAGCCGTCAGAACTAGATCTGGGAGGACCGTATATGCAACCTAGTATCAGTTCTTGACGTTCGACTTCAACGCTGAGCCATAGAGAGTCGACAATGCCATCTAGGATAGGATGCTGAAAGCTTGTCGCTTTCAGAGCTTCCTTTACATACACTAGACAGTATTCACCACGTTGATGTGTTCTGCCTTTGCTGATGGATTTGTAGCTGAGAACCTCAACGTCCTCTACTAGATAGGAGTCCGATAACCAAGGTTCCGTCATGAAAATAAAGTTATAGTCGTTTGTTAGTGCAACTGATCGTATTTATTGAGTTTCGTTCCTAACAGAGTGTGCAATGACCAGTAGCAACTTGGATATTCCAGTGCTTCTGAGGTTGTCATTGATATTAGTACTTACAGTTCGTTGACCGCTGCATTTAACCTGAAAAGAATCATCAGCGCAGGGTGCAAGCCCGCTTAAGTTGTCATTCGCAAGGGGGTAATTGGGTTTGCATGTGGATTAATAAATGACAGGGTATTAGGTATTACACTACTATACGGCTGATTAGAACGATTTATACGAGGCATATCTAGGTTATGGGGCCATGTTGTGCCCACGGTACGCATGGAAACAAAAATAGGCACTTTGGCCAAATATGGGGTACCCGTTGGTAGGTGGGAGGATATGCGATGCGCTCGTATAGTTTACCGGAGGGGGAGGTAAGAAAGATGGAAATAATGGAAGATTAAGCTGATGGAGCGGTATCACTAGTCTGGAATTAGGTATGAACGCAGTTCGCTCATCATACCATCTATTTTTATTACGGGTATAAAACACGATTGAGCAATGCGTAGCCGAATGCGCAACGGATCCCGAAATCAAAAGTCACTTACCCATGATATTCTACGATACTAGATTATTGAATTAACAGTGACACCAAAAGGATACAAACCTCAATAATAAGGTCACAAGGACTCAATAAACGAGAAACCGAATTGAAGCTTGCGAGCAAGGAGCACGTGCGTCGCGCAGGTCTAGAACAGGGATATGACAAAGTAGCGCTCTGGGAGCGAACAAACAACAATTGGTCCATAAACACAAACAGTTCGTGAAGACACGTCAATAGTATAAGCAGGCGATTGATGTTAAGAAAAACACTGAATCGCAGAGGTTTTAGGGAGATTTTCCACGACCGGTCGTTACACCGCCCACCAAAATCCTCCCGAGTCCTTAGCATAGTCAAAGATTTGGTAAAAAGATACTAATTCTTCCCACCTACTCAGGCCCTGCTGTTAGTGCGCGGGCTTAATGCTTGTCGTCAACGTTCTACTCATGGTCGCACATAATCCGTTCGCCACATAGACACGAGGCTACCCTACATCTTCCACGAGAACAACTGACCAATGGCGGGCGTGAAGGGGAAACATAGATGCTGTCCTTGGAAGGGCCATCCTGCCCTGACCTTATGTGCTTGCGTGAGTGTGTGTGTATGACTTAATCGCCGCTACCTCCACATATACAAAAGACATTTCAGTAACGTCAACAAAATCAAATTGCGAACACTATCACATGTGTGATATCGGTTGCGGGACATAGCGTGCATCGGTTATGTGCTTATGTGTCTGGATGTATAATTGAGGCACCACACATCAGAAGAGGACTTTCTCAACGTCAACGAAAGACTATGAGCACCGTTACGTGTTTGACGGGGTCTGTGTGGCATAAACGAGTAAAATGTAGGCACGCGTGCATGACCTAAACTCCGCTTCTTCCATATATGCAAAAGGCATTCGGTAACGTCAACAAAAACAAACGACGAACACTGTCGCATATTTGTTAGGGGTTACGGGGTGTAGAGTGCCTCGGGTATGTGTGTATGTGTCTGGATGTACAATGGAATCTCATTTAACACCACATTTCGGAAAAAACCTCCTGTATTGTCAACGAAAGACTGTGATCACTGTAACGTGTTTGACGGAGACCATGTGATATAACGGGTATAATGTGGGTAAGCGTGCATCGGGGTGTATGATGGTTCGATACGCCAGTGTGTCGGGATTGCTTCCATGTATGGGGTTTCTCCTCCGCCTCCGCTCTCGCGTAGGTTAATACTGCGCATGTCACGAATGAGCACTCCGTTAGCTGTCTTCACCTTCACCGTTCTTATCATTCCGTCAGTGCCTTTGATGGTTTCCGTAACTACTCCCAAAGACCAAGCGCTGAAATGTGCGCGTTCGTCGGCGATCATAACCACGTCCCCAACTTTGAATGGTCTTGTTTTGGCCAGCCACTTCTGTCGAGTCTGCAAAGCCGGTAGGTACTCCCGTAGCCATCGCCTCCAGAAGACCTTGGCCAGGTAGTTCGCTTGCTTCCACCCGTGGAGGTAGCTCCCACGAAGGTTTACCGGCCCTTGGAAACCCTCGTTCGACCTTAGCGTCAATAAGTCGTTCGGGGTGAGCGCCAGGTGGGTGGGGTCGCCGTTCAATACTGGAACCAGGGGGCGGTTGTTCAGGGTTCGCTCCACCTCAGTCATGACGGTGTTCAGCGTCTTGTCGTCGGGCGGCTGCTGCTCCATGATTGACAGCAATATTCGTCTGGCGGACCGGATCATGCGTTTCCATACGCCGCCTTGGTGGCTAGCCTGTGGGGGGTTGAAGTGCCATCGTATGCCGTAGGCCACGGTTCGATTCTGCAGTTCGTCCTTGTTTATGTTCTTGTGCCAACGCTGCAGTTCCCGGTGAGAGCCCACAAAGCTCGATCCATTATCTGAGTATATATTGGCCGGTACGCCTTTTCGGTTGATAAATCTCTGCAAGGCCCGTAGAAACGAATCGGTCGTCGTCGAATGTGCGGCTTCTAAGTGTACCGCACGTGATTTCATGCACGTCATGATACACCCATATCGCTTTTCTAATCTTTTCCCGCACTTGATCCACAAGGGCCCGAAATAGTCTAACCCGGTGTCGCTGAACGGCCACCAGCCCGTAGTCACCCTACATTCTGGTAGTGGGGCCATGAGTTGATTGCCCGCCGTGGCATTGCGTCTCCCACATTACACGCAACGTCGGATTACGCGTTTTACAGTCCCTCGTCCTCTCAACAACCAAAGGCGCTTTCGGATGACGCTCGTCACGTGACTTTCCCAGGCATGTCCCTCCACGGCGTGGACGTGTTGGATCATTAGATCCACTACAGGTTGTCTCGCAGGCAGCAGTGTAGGATACTTTGTGTCGAAGTTCAGGTAGGCGTTGGTCAGCCTACCATCCACCCGCAGCAGTCCGTTGATGAGTTTGGGGTTTACACGCTTCAGCTCGCCTCTTGGAGATGGCATGTCTTCATTGGTCGGCCCCACTTCTTCCGCCCTCTTGAGTTCTCGGGCGAAAGCCTCGCGTTGTATCATTCTGAAAACACCGTATTCCGCAGCTTGTCACTCATCGGGACTTATCGGGAGGACCCGTATCCGGCCAGAGGGGCGTAGCCCTTTCATAACCAGTAGATTTCCCTTGAACCTGGGTAACCAAACTAGCGAACGAAGCATCTTAATCCAGGAAGAAAACCTGACCAGTCGCTATAGAATGGATTTTGCTTCGACGACGTTGGCCGCTATTGTTACGAACGTTTGAGCAATGCGTAGCCAAATTCGCAACGGATCCCGAAATCAGAAGACGGTTATCCGTGATATTCCACGATGCTAGATTATTAAAATAAACAATGACATAAACAATATACAAACCTCAATAATACGACCACAAGGACTCAACAACGAGAAACCGAATAGCAGCGTGTGAGCAGACAGCACGTGCGTCACGCAGGTCCTGAACAAGGATGTGCCAAAGTAGCGCTCTGGGCGCGAACAAACAACAATTGGTCCAGAAAAACAACCAGTTCGTAAAGACAAGTCAATAGTGTATGGAAATGAGTGATGTTGGGAAAAACACTGAATCGCGAGGGAAAAAGGGGGATTTTCCACGACCGGCTGTTACACCGCCCACCAAAATCCTGCTGGATCCTTAGCAGAGTCAAAGGTTCGGTATAAAGGTACTGATTCTTCCTACCTGCCTAGGCTCTGCTGTCAGTGCGCGCGTCTAATGCTCGTCGTCGACGTTCTACTACTGGTCGCACCTAATCCATTGGATACATAGTCGTGAGGCTAGTCTACATCTTCCACAAGACCAAATGACCGATGGCGGGCGTGAATGGTCACATAGACGTTGTCCTCGTAAGGGGCCGTCCGGTCCTGGATGTACTTGCTTGAGTGTGTGTGTTTCTGTGCGTGTGTGTGTGTGCCGGGGTTACAATGAAATCACAGGTATGACTACACATCAAAGGAGGACTTTCTGCAATGTCAACAAAAGACCGCGTGGCAAGAAAACGAGTAAATGTAGCATGTGTGTGTGACCTGAGCTCCGCTACTTCCACATATGCAAGGGCATTCGGTAGCGTCAACAAAAGGCAAACAAAGAACACTGTCACATGTATGATGGGTTTACGGGATGAAGAGTGCGTCGTGCATGCGTGTATGTATCGGGATGTATAATGGGATCGCACTCATCACCACATATCGGAAAGAACCTTCTGTAATGTCAACGAAAGGACCTCGAGCACCTTAACGTGTTTGACGGAGATTGTGTGGTATATATGGTGTTTCTTTATCCACCTCGATTACTGGTGTGAGAAAGGTTTACTAGGCCTCAGGGTTATCAGCTCCTCCGTCTTCGCTCTCGAGTAGGTTAATACTGCGCATGTTACGAATGAGCACTCCGTTAGCTGTCTTCACCTTCACCGTTCTTATCATTCCGTCAGTGCCTTTGATGGTTTCCGTAACTACTCCCAAAGACCAAGCGCTGAAATGTGCGCGTTCGTCGGCGATCATAACCACGTCCCCAACTTTGAATGGTCTTGTTTTGGCCAGCCACTTCTGTCGAGTCTGCAAAGCCGGTAGGTACTCCCGTAGCCATCGCCTCCAGAAGACCTTGGCCAGGTAGTTCGCTTGCTTCCACCCGTGGAGGTAGCTCCCACGAAGGTTTACCGGCCCTTGGAAACCCTCGTTCGACCTTAGCGTCAATAAGTCGTTCGGGGTGAGCGCCAGGTGGGTGGGGTCGCCGTTCAATACTGGAACCAGGGGGCGGTTGTTCAGGGTTCGCTCCACCTCAGTCATGACGGTGTTCAGCGTCTTGTCGTCGGGCGGCTGCTGCTCCATGATTGACAGCAATATTCGTCTGGCGGACCGGATCATGCGTTTCCATACGCCGCCTTGGTGGCTAGCCTGTGGGGGGTTGAAGTGCCATCGTATGCCGTAGGCCACGGTTCGATTCTGCAGTTCGTCCTTGTTTATGTTCTTGTGCCAACGCTGCAGTTCCCGGTGAGAGCCCACAAAGCTCGATCCATTATCTGAGTATATATTGGCCGGTACGCCTTTTCGGTTGATAAATCTCTGCAAGGCCCGTAGAAACGAATCGGTCGTCGTCGAATGTGCGGCTTCTAAGTGTACCGCACGTGATTTCATGCACGTCATGATACACCCATATCGCTTTTCTAATCTTTTCCCGCACTTGATCCACAAGGGCCCGAAATAGTCTAACCCGGTGTCGCTGAACGGCCACCAGCCCGTAGTCACCCTACATTCTGGTAGTGGGGCCATGAGTTGATTGCCCGCCGTGGCATTGCGTCTCCCACATTACACGCAACGTCGGATTACGCGTTTTACAGTCCCTCGTCCTCTCAACAACCAAAGGCGCTTTCGGATGACGCTCGTCACGTGACTTTCCCAGGCATGTCCCTCCACGGCGTGGACGTGTTGGATCATTGGATCCACTACAGGTTGTCTCGCAGGCAGCAGTGTAGGATACTTTGTGTCGAAGTTCAGGTAGGCGTTGGTCAGCCTACCATCCACCCGCAGCAGTCCGTTGATGAGTTTGGGGTTTACACGCTTCAGCTCGCCTCTTGGAGATGGCATGTCTTCATTGGTCGGCCCCACTTCTTCCGCCCTCTTGAGTTCTCGGGCGAAAGCCTCTCGTTGTATCATTCTGAAAATATCGTACTCTGCCGCTTGTAGCTCATCGGGACCTATCGGGCCGACCGTATCCGACCTGAGGGCCGTAGCCCTTTCATGACTAGTAAATTTATCTTGAACCTGGTTAACCAAACTAGCGAACGAAGCATCTTAATCCAGGAAGAAAACCTGACCAGTCACGATAAAATGGACGACGCTTCGACGACGTTGGTTGCTATCACTACGCCTTTGATCTCCAGTTCTAATTCCGTAGGGGGTTTTAATTCGAACACGGGCCAGTCCTGTTTGGGTAATTGCAGGAAGTTTGGCCCTCTCGTCCACGTGTCCAGTTGCCTGAAGTTGTTCGCACCTCGGGAGCACAGATCGGCCGGATTATCGCCAGACCTGACGTGACTCCACTGGTGCGTGGCTGATTCATCGTGGATAATCGTGAGTCAGTTAGCAACGAAAGCACCAAACCGGCTCCGTACGTTGTTAATGTAGTAAAGTACTATCGTTGAATCCGTCCAAAAGCTAACCGACCAAATGTAGAGATCGAAACATCTCTTCACCGCTTGTACCAGCCCTGACTGCCAACACGGCTGCGCTGAGTTCAAGGCGTGGGATCAAAACCGACTTCAGTGGAGCAACGCGGGCTTTGGCGAACAGGATCCTCGTGGTATATTGTCCATCTCCTGCGCACCATCGTCCGTACACCACAGCTCCATAACCGACTTCGGATGCATCGGAAGAGGCATGTTGTTCTCCAGTCCGTGTCGTATGGCCAGGAGTCAAACATCGTGGGATTCTTATGTCCCCTAATTTCTTCAAGGTGTTCAGAAATTCTTCCCAGTCCAGCCGGTCCCCTCGGTCCAGTGACTGGTCCCAATCAACTTTCTTACGGCACAGCCGCTGCAGCAAGATCTTTCCGGGTAGCAGCCGTGGTGAGACGAAACCGAGCGGGTCGAACAAACTTGAGACGGCAGATAGTATGCCACGACCGGTTATTGGCAGCTCGGGAACGTTCGGTTCGAAAACAAAATCGTCCGTTTCCGCGTCCCATTGTATCTTTAAAGTGCGCTCGATAGGAAGTGTAGAGCCGTCCAAATCTCTTACCCTTTCGGCCTTTTCGTGATACGGGATGACCTTCAGCACTTCTGAAGCGTTCGACATCCATTTAGTTAGACGGAAGCCGCCCTCTTCCAGCAATCTCGTCAGACCCCTGAACTGCTCTAGAGCTGATTCCACATCATCGAATGACCCAAGGTAGTCGTCGACGTAGAAGTTCCTGCTGACGCTATCTACCACCGTTCGATGGACTAGATCACCATGTTTGTTCGCTGATTCTCGGAGGGCGTATTTGGCACAAAATGGTGACGATATGGCTCCGAAGGGGTGGACGGTCATCCTATAATTCACCACTGCGTTGTCCCGGTCACTCTCTTCCCACCACAGGAAACGCAAAGCATCTCGTTCTTCTACCAGAATCTTTACCTAATGAAGCATTTCCCTAATGTCGGCAGACGAAGCCACTTTACCCAATCTGAAACGGTACAAAACATCGATCAGTCTTGTGGTCCAGTCAGGCCCTTGCAGTAAGCGATCGTTTACCGAAATGCCCTGGAACTTGGCCGCACAGTCGAAAACCACCCGCAGTTTATTGGGTTTCTTAGGGTTGATAACCGGATGGTGAGGCAGATACCAGATACCCCTTCTGCTGTCGGTGTTGACAGGCACCTTTTCAACGTAACCGAGGGCTTCGTTTCGCTTCATCAAATCCGCGTATCGTTCCCACAGATTCTGGTCTCGAATGAAGCGTTCTTTTAGTCGTAGTAATCGTTGGAGAACATAATTTCTGCTGTCAGTCCACGGGTCGTCCGGTGTGCGCCATGGGAGGGGAACTTCGAACTGTTTTTGAGGACTCTAGTGCCTTGCCGCACCGTTTGTAGAGCGAAGTGATCCTCTTGAGACAACGTCGGTCGTTCGTCTCCAATGTCATGAAACTCCTTTTCATACAGCCGTTGCAGATGATACTCTATGCGGTCCGTTTCGGCGGATAAGTAATTCACGGAACCACGTACCCCCACTGGACCGTATAACATCCATCCCAGAGCCGTGCGTACGGCATAAGGTGCCTGGCGGTCGCCCACTCTCTGGTCAAGCACCCAATGCGCCTCTGGCACGTCGCAGCCGATGAGGAGATCCACTTCATCATCTTCCCAGTCTACAACGGTTACATCCTGCAGGTGGGGCCACCGAGTCAAGATTGCGTTGACCTACCTTGGTGCTCGCATGGGGAGATCCGCTGACGTGAATGCCTCCATTGGTTCAATTTCCTCGTTAGTGTTTAGACAGGTGAGTTGCATCCTTAGTCTACCGGCGGTCATTACCTGTGTTCCGCCCACCGTGCTCACTGCCAACGACGGCGCACCTTTATTGAGTTGGTGTTTATCGGCAAACCGCTCTTTCATTAAAGTGGTGTCGGATCCACTATCAACGAAAGCCAACGCCTTGACTATCCCAGTCGGAGTCACTACTCCCACGGCCACTACGCCTAAACGTACCGGTTTACTGGCAGATTGTGAAGTTGAACAAATCACGCTGGGCTTGGCACTCGCCTCGGATATGGTTACTCTCGCCGGATGCAGCAGCCGATGGTGTCTGCCCGTGCAACCCTCGTAACCACATCGGTTCCTTGTTCTACAGGCTGCTGCCCGGTGCGGGGTGTTGAGACAGATGAAACATGCTCCTGCCATCCTCGCCATTCCCCACGTTCGTCTATTGTGGCGTTGCCGAACTTGGGGCATTCTGGTAGACCATGGTTAGTACCACAAGATCTGCAATTGGGTTGCGCCGTAGCATCGCGTGAAATGACGCGTGTGTTGGTCCAAGGCTGGTACTTTGGATGTTCCCGTACAGGGGTTTGGACTTGGCTAGTACTGGGCTTGTTTGCCGGGTTTCTGTCCCGGATGAGTCGGTCAAATCTGCTGTCAGCTATCTTGGTTTGCCTGTCCAAGTAATCGGTGAGGTCTTCGAAGCTAGCTCCCCTGTCGCTTCGGCTTATCCGTTCTGCTTCTTCCGCCCACCGACCCTGTAGTTCGGGAGAAAGGTGACGGACTATGTTTTCCAAAGTGTGCATGGCATCTAGGTCAGCCCTGTAACCTAAATGGTCGGGGGCTATTGAGCAGTTCTGAATCTTGATCACCAGGTCGGCCATGGTGTAGACGCTGCCCTTGGTTCTCTTTGCCTCTACCATCACGCCCTCTATTATGTTACGGGCTACTTTGAAAGGTTGGCCAAACAAGTCCCTTAGAGTCTTTCTTGCCCTTGTGTAGCCTTGTTCCGGGTCGAGCATGGTGCACCCGTCGATAGCTTCTCTTGCTCGGCCTCGATAGTAGTGAGTAAGGTAGAGAAGCCTTTGCCCAGGGTCGGTTACCTTATTTTCAACGAACGTCTCGAACTGCTTGATAAACTTGCAGTATTGTTCAGCTCGCCCGTCGAAAACCGTTAGTTCCACTCTTGGCAAATCGATCGATCGTGGTTTGCAATCGGTGACCGGAGTGGGGTTCCCTATCCTATTGCACCCTGTGTAACAGCCGGTCGTGGAAAATCCCCCTTTTTCCCTCGCGATTCAGTGTTTTTTCCCAACATCACTCATTTCCATACACTATTGACTTGTCTTTACGAACTGGTTGTTTTTCTGGACCAATTGTTGTTTGTTCGCGCCCAGAGCGCTATTTTGGCACATCCTTGTTCAGGACCTGCGTGACGCACGTGCTGTCTGCTCACACGCTGCTATTCGGTTTCTCGTTGTTGAGACTTTGTGGTCGTATTATTGAGGTTTGTATATTGTTTACGTCATTGTTTATTTTAATAATCTAGTATCGTAGAATTATCACGGATAATCGCCTTCTGATTTCGGGATCCGTTGCGAATTTGGCTACGCATTGCTCAAACGTTCGTAACACCCTGGTCTATCGGAAGTGTCGAAGTCGCTGGTCTCGTGCTCTCGCTCCTTCTGTGTAAACTTCTTTTCTGCTTCCTGTGCCTGTAGTCTAGCCGATAGTAACTGCTGTTCTATGTCTAGTATACTCAGCCTATATGATTCAACATACTTACGATCCATATTGCTCTCATTACCACATGAACTAGCACTGACAGGACTGGGCGATCTAACATTACCTAAAGAATCAAATGTATCCAAAACCTCCCCGGTGACTTGCCGTATTACTTCGTTTCCAGAATCCAATGCTTTCGATCATTTTCTTGGCATTTTGCGTGTTTTCCCTCGTTCCAAATTGATCTATTGAGTATTGTAACACGTTTGAGCAATGCGTAGCCGAATGCGCAACGGATCCCGAAATCAAAAGTCACTTACCCATGATATTCTACGATACTAGATTATTGAATTATCAGTGACACCAAAAGGATACAAACCTCAATAATAAGATCACAAGGACTCAATAAACGAGAAACCGAATTGCAGCTTGCGAGCAAGGAGCACGTGCGTCGCGCAGGTCTAGAACAGGGATATGACAAAGTAGCGCTCTGGGAGCGAACAAACAACAATTGGTCCATAAACACAAACAGTTCGTGAAGACACGTCAATAGTATAAGCAGGCGAGTGATGTTAAGAAAAACACTGAATCGCAGAGGTTTAAGGGAGATTTTCCACGACAGGTCGTTACAACGGGTGTGGTGCCATTGTTATTGTATTATCATTTTGGAAGTGCTATTATGTTTCGTATGCTGAGGGATAAGAAGTTATCCCCGGCAGGGTGAAGTCGGCCTGTGACAATTTGGTCTAGAGAAGGAAATATCATGGTCTCTATTCATGCATCCCCGTATCGTTTGCCCGTTCGAAGACTTAGCTTTGGCACTAACCTCTCGTTGACCCTCTTTTCTGGACGGTTATTTATTGTCGGCGACATACGTGGCATACAAGTGACACGCCTGGGTTTTTCAGTGGGTTCTGAACGGGAGCCTATAGGGTTAGATATTTGTGCTGCAGGTTTAATTTCATTGAGAACTTGAAAATCCTACCAGCGGTTTCACCTGTATCGGGCAAAGTAATCTTGGGCAGGTATTCGCAATAGTGACGGGTCTGAAATGAACCCGAGATAGACTCGGTATTATTGTGTGATGACCAAACGCTGGAACGAAGTCCAACACCATTTATGCTGGTAGCTCATGCCAAGGAAGAACACGGACATGGACAGGGAGCGCACACTGGGATAAAAATAACCAAGACCCCCGGGCGCAGGGAGTCCCGGGGACAGACCGTGAATTAGAAAGGAAGGTTTCATGGAGTTTATTGTGGGTAGATGGTTCTTGTAGTTTGAGAACCACGTTGTTCAGGCCAGAAAATCGGGCGAATAGAGTGGGAACGTGACTAAGGCCGCAATATTTCACAAAACGGAATTACTTTGGGCCTAAATACAGCATAGGCCACTACACTGCCTTTTCGGACCAGCCCTCAGTAGGTGCAGACCGCTGTGTTTATATGCCATGAGAAGGGCCACTGCAAGCAAGCAGGAGCTATTTTGCCCGGCGATAACCTGTTTCGCGTTCGTCGCTTGTTTTACGTCCATGATTCATGTGTTAGCGTTGGGTTCCAATCGATACTGGGCCCAGGCTTCCTTCTTGCCGGTTGGTACTGACAAGACGCGAGCTTCTTTGCTCCGGCCGTCCGAGGCGAATGGTTCGCCCATTCCTACCTACTGCATAAGACAGCATGCAGTCGGCCGGGGGGCAAGACAATAGTGTCTGTGGACGTTCATCACTGAGGACTCCCACATGGACTTAACGGGAATCTACTGCCTGCTGCATTATGAGTAACTCGTTGAGTCACTTAAGCTACAGCCTACCGATCCCTCGTTAAAAATCGAATTTACGGATCTCATGGCTCAAAAAGATGCACGTAAGCAAAGGGTTTGTCTTACAACATTACTGGTGACTCTCAGTCTTTATTTGTCGACTTCCTCGTTTTGACTAAGCCATTTGAATAGAGAGAAGCAGTGGCCGATTGTGGTGCACGCCGTACTGTCACGGCGCGGCCCTGCCGACTGGCCCCAGAAAAACTGCTTTCGCCTAAATTGAGTATGACATTGCACTCTCCAAAGGTAGGGCTCGTCCTTCTCGTGTTCCATGGGCCTCATCTCTCTACATGGTTCCGAAAAAGAGGGTATCGGCTGGAGTCCAAGTGGCGATTATGGCACAACGATCTTGGCTACCCATTACGATAGCTACCCGATACCCTACAATCACTACATCACGGCCCCCCCTCACGGCGCGACTGTATTTTCTAGGATCGATTGGGTACCAGCCTATCCCCAGATCCCCAGGGTGTCGAAAATACTGTTGTCACGCCTCCTTTTGGTTTGTTTGTCATCCTACTTATGCCTTTTGGCTTGTGAAATGCTGGTCATACACTCGGGAAGTTTATCGAAGGTACTATACGAGACTTGGGGTTTGTTCAGGTCTTTATCGACGACTCGCTGGTCGCATCTCCGGGCGCCGGGGAACACTTCCCACATTTAACGATACAACTTCAAAGTCTTTTGAACATCAAATAGCAGTCAGTTCCGATAAATGTGAGCTTGGCAAGCCGGAACTCGTGTTCAGCGGTCACACGATCACTCGAGATAGTTTTGGGTCTTGCGAGGATAAACTACGCGCTACTCTAAATTAATAATAATAATAATAATGGTTTATTTCAAAAACGCTCGAGGCATGCCAGGTGCATGATCAACTGTTTGATTACGCGGTACCGTCCTCATTTCATACCCATGCTGCTGAACGTTTGCCTCCATTAAGCGACCTACTCCGCAGCAGTCCACCTAAGTTATCGCTTACGGATGCTGCACCAGTGGCCCTTCTGAATATTAAAGCGACATACCACGCTCCGAAAGCATCTCGCTGCTTCCGCCGCACTTGGAATATCGGCGAATAGATCGACTTTGCCAACAGAGTGGCTTTGCGGCTGTGTGCTTCTGGGACCAGAAGTTTTCTCCAGAAGCCTCCGTCCCTCGGAAACAAAATATGTACTCTCGATCAAGAACCGCTGGCCGAATATAGTGTAGTCACACGTTTCCGCCACTCACCCGAGGGTCGATATTCCTTCACTTTTACCGAACACGAGCTTCTGACTTGTGGATCTCACACTCCGTTCGGCCTTCACCCCCACGAAAAGTCGGAAACTAACCTTATTTTTCACTTCGTGACTGACCCATGATTATTTAAAGGCGAGTCGCACCGGGTAACAGATGTTTTGCCGCTCATTCCTCTTGTAGTTATTAACTATCTAGTCTCAGACATTCCTGCCACGGCTGCAGTCCAGGCGTAGGATGGGTCATGCATAGAGGCTGTTTAGCTGTTGTCGCTGCAGTGTCATCACGTGCTATTGGCCACTAGCGCCGGTGTCATACGCTGCGACATGCCTACTGGCCTACTTCGATCAGCCATACCCTCTTCATATCTGCTTCCTGTTCTCGATGCCCTGAGTGGAATTTCTCATCCGGGCATCACAGCCAGTTCCCATCGGCCCCTTCACACGAGTATACTTATTCACTAACAGGATCAGGTAGATTTACGAGGTGGCTCGAAGCTACCCCCATCTCAATCTTCACGGCTTGGTTGTCCTTCTACAGTCACTATCATTCGGGGGCAACAATTCGAGTATGATTTAAACCCCTCGCTAACTCAAGTACTGGACATGAAACGCATTCAGATGGCCGCGTCTCATTTGGCATCCATTGGCATGGCCGAACTTTTTCATCGCCAGCAGCACCCGAACGTCTTCCACGCACCCATACCGCTTAATGCTCCAGTTCCCTCGGTATTTCTTCGTATACGAGAAAGCCGAAGTTTGGTTGACTACATGTGTCCACATGAAAGACGAACGCGCTGGTTGCAGAAGCTTCACCCTATCGAAATGTCTCTTGGTGTTCTCTTCCATGGAGACCCCGATAAAGTCACGAGATTTCAAGTTCCGTCCACCGAAAGGCAAGAGAGAATTCCAGAACGTGAGACTCGGGGGCTAGCAGGTGCAGGAAGTATGACTATCATTGGTATCAACAGCCAGCCCTGTACTCCGATACGATTTGATTTGGCAAATTTTTATTTTTCGTTTAGACTGAAAAACACAAATGGGACTTTGAAATACAGTTATAAAAGAAAGAAACCCGAACATGAAGCTCGACGTTGGCGAAAAAGTGCTGGAGGGGAGCCCCGTCTTCCATTTTGCTGACGCAGGACTCATTGCTGTTTGTTTTATTCGGTTTTCAAGGCCATATAAAAGTTTCACAGATTTGATACTGATTCCGTGTTAATTTTTTGGCGTTGGTTGTAAAATTTTGTATCCGGCTTGGTTGAGGATGATACGCCGGCAGTCTGCCACGAGAGTGAAAAAAACTCACAAAAGTCGAAGAAACCAGAAAGGTAGTTGTGTTTCACTCATTTAGAAGAATTGCTATGTGTAATTTCGTCACCTAGTTTATTTTATTTTTAGTGCTTTTGTCACCACTGTTTACGTGATATACGTTACATAGAGTGTTTACGCCTTCCTTAATTGTTTGTGATTATTTTACTAGAGTTTTGCACTCGAGTCGGATCTGATTATCAGGTGTGCATTCCGAGATATAAAGGCGGACGCCCTCAAGTGGATGAAGATGACAAAACAGTGAAAGAAATTCGTGTATGGTCCCCAGATCATCAACCATCAACTGAAGAATTATCAGAGTACTTGGAGTTTGCGAAAAAATATGAGTGAGTCATGAGTTCTCCGGAGTGATAATTCCGCAGTTACTCGAAGGAATTGGCGATGATTTTGTTACATTGGCATGGGTATAACGTATCACATGCGAAAGATGATATACCCAATTATACTCCGGTTTCAAACAAGTGGACAAAGTGTGAAGTTCGCAAGTTCCTAAAGTGCATTGATTCAAAGCCCCGGAAAAACTTCGGCGAAGTTAAGAAATCAGTGAGTTGTACTTCACTTGGCCGTGTGATCTTTTGTGCATTGACTTCAAATGTTGTGAATTTTACTAGTTGCAAAGAAGTTGACGGAATAATGGTTTCACCCTCCTAATATAACATCAGGCAGGCAACGCTATCGCTGGGCAGCTTGAAGACGATATCAATTCTGTAGGTTACTTAGGTTTTGGTCGCTACGATTGTAGCTGTCACGTTTCTCAGCCGAAATCGGGTTGTACTGATCGTGGGCAAATGAGTATCAAGTAATTTAATTCACATTTCTTGTAGTTGTTCCGAACTACAAACTAACTAGTAGACGACCAAAATAGCGAGAATAAGACATTTTTTCAGCCTTTGGTCATGTAGCGTGGCCGGACAAAGTAAACCCTTTATCACGTTTTAATTAGCTAAAGGTTTGCAGACAAAAAAAACCGGAAACTGATCGAGTCCTGGTCAGTCAATTGGTAACTGTGCCGCTTGGGATTGCTATGCATATCTGTCGTAACCAAGTTTATGCGTTTACTTTAGGTAACCAAAGTGGTTTGCTTCAACTTAGCTCTCGGGGTTTTGAACTGCAAAATATCAAGTTCAAGATCCAGTAAACTTTAAGTAGATAGTATTGTGTACGAAAATCCTCAAAATTGGAGTCTAATTTATTGACAAACCGTCACAATAAACAACTTCAATTACGGGTCATCAGGTTTTTCATATCCTTTCAGTTCATGCTACTGCCCACGCACAAGAGGAATTACTCGTTTTCGCCGTAGACTGTCTTGCAGTCGCCGTGCTCATTTCGAGGTCGACTGCTGGTTATCCCACACAATTCACTGAGCCCAAGCTTCTTTGGAGTTAACCTTTATTATCTTCCTGCTTAACAATAAGTAATCAGAAAAATGTTTTCCAAGCACTTTCGGAATGTAAATGATTGAATGCAACGCTACTAAATAAGACAGCAGTAGTGTTGTTCATTAAGCTTTTCAGAGTGGACATGATTGTTTCTTCAGGGGCATTCTTTAGGCCATTCTATTGGATTTATTCCACTTTAATTTGCTCATGTCTGTCAATGAAGCAAAAACAACCAACCACATTTGGTCATCAACTTGGGGCGATCGGTTATGTCGACAAAATCTTGCACTTTCTTCGGTGCATGGTTGTAAGTCTTACACACTCCCTTATATTTTTTCGGGTTGGGTTTGCAAGGTAAACCTGAAGTTTATTGCTTTTATGCCCCTAATGAAGAAGTCCAAGTATTATTTTAAGGTTTAAACAGTCAGGAAGGTTAGTTTGTGATGTGGACGGGGCATGTTTTCAATAAATGTTCTTTTGTGATGGTGATAAAACTTCTCCTTTTGTAAAATTTAGAAAATCATGAGCATCAGCATGTTTTACGTTTGTTTTGCTTTGGAGCAGATGCCCGGACGACCGATGGGTGATATTTGCCAGTTGTATTATTCCATCGCGGCCCCGTTCAAAGCCCCTCCAAGGAATAAGTCACACGCTGAGCTAATCAACCAGTGCTTTGCCCGGGCCATCAGAGCTGGTCGTGTAACAAATCGCTGGGCTACTTGGGCCTTTACAAATCGATCCACACGTTCCGCTCCCTCCCATTCTGCTCTCAACTGTCGTAATCCCGGAGAGGCCGAAGATCTGTTAGAACGCGAATTCGAGCTACACCTGATGGGTATGGTCGGTATAACGAAAGCGCGACGTCTAATTGGTCGTCGAATGCTGTCCACACCGTATCCATTTTGTGCCAATCAAAATGGGTCCGGAGTTGATAGCTACCCCGGAGTAGATTCACGTTCCACTTCACCAGCCCGAGTCCAACCATTTCCGACACGCTCTACAATGAATGGGACCGTTTCCTGCCTAACATTACCCGCGCTTACGTTCATGGATTACACCATTGGAAATGGAAGTTCTGGGGCTTCATCCCAGCTCGGCAGTGAATCAACTGCACATAGCCGGTAGGTTGATTTACATCCCGTAATAAAAAGGCGAGTTTTCGGATTACGATGGAAAGTAAATTCAAGAAATCATTAGTGGAATATCGGGACTGTACCTTTCTAAACTTGTGAGCATTGAATACATAAAGCTGGTCGCTAGATTTGATTATGGGACTTAAAAGTATCCACTATACACATGATAAACATTCGCTCATTTACAGAATTTCATAAAGTCAACCAGAAAATACCACGGCACCCATTATTATATTCAAACATCATTACTGAAGATAATCAGGCTTGGGTTTTACAACAAATACTCCCCTGCAACCTGAATGTACGTTTTGAGGTCCTAAGTCAAACTTTCAGTAGGAGGAGTAGAGCTGTTTCCAAATAACGAACCAACGATTAAGGCTCGTTTCTCAACCCGATGTAGTGAACTACATATCACCATCAAAGATAATCTGTTTTGAAAGCATCAGTCTGTGCATTTATTAATTTCCATCATCTAAACGGTATGATTTTTTCCGATCGTGCTGTGGAAAAGGGAAATTTACCAGTCGTTCATATTAGCATAAACTTTTGCTAGCCGTGAACACGATGCTGTCATCAAATCAGAGAGTAAATGAACTTCCGCCGAATAATTCAAAGCGTTATGGCCTCTCAATAAACTAAAACTGAACTCTCAAACAGGAAGTACGAGTAAGACTCTGTTGATCAGCCTCCTACCCTTATTTTGGCGACTGAATGGTGTAATCGTGTATAGTAATGCGGAATTCTGCGTCACACATGGGATCGCTTTTGCGACGTTGGCATTTTACCAGATACTGATTCCTTCAGTGGCCATTGCTTATATGCATGAACAATATTCTCCGACCAGTTTTCATTAAGCCAAAATGTTCTCAAAGTCCATCGTATCGTGTTTCTTTGTGCAAAGCAGTATCAAAGTTAATATCATAACAACAGTAGTAATTGTAATATATGCAATGTACAGATTTCCGTGTACCTATCCAGGTTTGATTTAATTAGTTGATGGTCGGTCAGCAAAGTAAGAGCTATCGTGTTCACCAAATAAGCGTTGTAGGATTGAAAACCAGTCATTTAATAATGGTTATTTAATTGGACTTCGAGGTGCAGATGGCTGTTGCCAAATGATTTGTGCGTCACTAGATATATTCGCGGATTTCATGTCGTCTTGCCTTATACTGCACAGCTGTTTCTTGAGCACACATTTTGTTAGAAAGTTCTTGGTTTTTCGGTCGTGAAGTTCGCCATATGCACCGCTATTAAGAATAAAGCGAGCTATAACCTTGAAATTGCGGCTAATTTCACATGTTTTTGGTGTGAAGCCGTTTCTCGATCATTAAACCCAACACGCCGTACAAGACGTCTACGTACATTTTGATGAGTTTGAACTATAGAACCAGGTGACATTTGCCACAAGTGCTGACCTTAGTTGATCCTCCCAGTAACCGTACTGAGGTCAAGGAGCGGCGTATTTGGTTGGATAGGTCAGTATGGTTCACAGTGATACACATTTGTGTATGCATTACACAATTCATCTAAGGAATTTCCCCACGTTGCATTTTTATTATTTTCCGACAAATCTGTCAAAAAGTACATAGTTTTTTATCTCACGCCTAAGTACGAGCGCAGTAGAGGGGATATATCCACGTCTACAAGAGCTCATAACAATATTAAGAAGAACCGTCAACCATGATCCTTAGAGTTGAGTTGAACAATTACATGTGGCTCTAACAGGTCAGACATGATAGCGAGCCTAGCACTGGCAAAATGTTATCTGCAACCAAAGTTAACTGACTGTGGCGGTGTTAGAATACCTTGCTTAAGACTTGATAATGTAGTGAGTGTGTATCATTCTAATTACATACTTATAAGCGGTTTCCGTATCATGGTTATATTGACATCAACGATTAACACTGTGTATACCAATCCTGTCTTTATGCCGGCCGGAAAATGGCACTGCACCTAACGTTAATCTTAGGATATGCATATTCTTTAGCGCAGATACTGATAGTAGGTTTATTTAGCTGATCATTCTATAACTAATCATCGGGAGAAATTGCTTATCACTATCCCGAGTGAGGAACTACATAGTTCTCTCCTGAAACAAAAATAATAATGAAATAAAACAGGCATAACAACAATCCGGGGGACAGCAGACTACTCTCCACCGCCAACGTTGACCAATGGTGGTGAGATTCTATTCTCGTGCCCCATGTTCACTGGTCCAACACCCATGCAATTTAGTGACCATTGACTTATGATGAAATAACTCTACCCCATACATGCTAAACTAATCCGAATTTTACGAACAGATTTATCAATAGAAAAGCGAAATCAGGGGTCTTCAACCCATTCGATCTGGTGAGGTAAGGAATGAAGCTCAATATATTCCAACTGGCAAAACAGCATAAACAAAATCGGCGTGAGTGAGTTTGTTGTCCCGGTGTTAACATAAGTCTCCTCCAAGGAACAGAACTTATAAGTAGGCCAGGCTGCCGAAGGTAGTATCCTAGTCACATAAATAATATTGGCAAAAAGAGAATTATTTCTCAGTGGCATCAATTTTTGATGGTATTTCTAATTCGAAGTAAATATCTGACGGTCAAATGTTCCTCCTAACGTGTCCTTTTTCCGCTTCTCAAATTCATTTAATCATGTTAATAGAAATATTTAAAATAACCTCAAGTAGAACTGCTTTCGTCATTATTATTGTCAGTATCAATATATGAACGACTAGCTACTTCATCACGGTATACACCGTATAGATATCCGGTTAAGTTCAGTTTGAACAAAAAACAACTGAAAAGCATAAAGTAAGAAAAGGAATACAGATTATTATTTCAGTTAGATGAGGCGAGTTTCTGATTAAAAGTCCACGAATGATCGTGGAACCTTGCCACATCTTCCAATGGACTTCACCACTTAGTGAGTGGACCTCATCCCAGACGTGCTTGTGCATAAGTTCAGTGAAAAGGGCGTATACCTCATAGCTAGGAAGGCCCACGGTACCATTAGGGATAACTAGCAATCAAACCCTGAGAATTGGAGTCGAGAATCACATTAGTTTTCAATAGATCACGTGTGGTAGCGATCCGGACGACAGTGGGGATTACTCTACGTCACTCCAGGCATCGTCCAGCCGAGGGCATATGAATAGAAGCATAGAGTGAAAAAAGCTAAAAACAAGGCAATACACGAAAATCATGAAGAAGAGGGAAACCGAATGCAGCTACAAAACTTGCCCTGACACAGCCTTATCACTTAGTGTCTTGAGATACCTGGCACACGGGTCTCGTAGACCCCATCTCGGAAGTCTGATGCGTCCTACTTGAACAAGTCCACTTGTTAAGCTTTTCATATCTTTCTGCCATGTCATGAGCTGTCCACCTCGAACTAGTATGATCGCGTCTCATACTCCGCCGTGCGTTAACACTGTCCAGATACAAAGCGACTTTCGTTCCTCCAACGATGTCGCCTACAGTGGTTCGACCACGTCCTTCGACGACAGAAATAAAGAAGAGGAGCCTACTGTTATCACCCTGCTCAAACTGAAAATGTCGTCTTGGCGGCCAAATGCAGACATGATTAGCACTGTTAAGGCGGATGGAGATCGCCTAGGCCTTCGGTCCGTTTCGGGGTGTATGGGGCATTTGAGAGGAGTAGCACCTCTGAATTGGTAGACTATTGTGTCCCTTGGGGCATCTTCTACTTTTTGGTCTCCATCATCCGCCCAGCTCTCGCCTGCGGCTCCATAAAGCTGAGACATGCATCAGCGACCACACCCCGGCAAACCGCTCGACAGGCGGGCGGGTTGCATGGACCCCTGGGTCTATTCCTACCGAATGGCGAACGAGCTCTTAGAGGGTCACCGGCAACCATACACCAAGGCCACTAAGACGTGTTGGGCATCCCGAATTGGCAGACCATCATCCAAAAGACGTACGAACCGCTGGTTCAATCACCGGCTCCTGATACAAAAACTTTCTGTTGCCCGACAGGTAGCACTTGGTTGTGCACGAGCCAGAGTTGCTACGTCGAACAAAAAACCGCCACTTCGTATCACATTCCCGAAACTCTTCATGACAAGTTCCCTCGCACACATCGCTCTTGCTAGGGCGTCCCCGGTAAGCGACACGCTTCGTGTTCTCTCTACGACCGGGGTGACAGATATGCTAGCTGTAGGCCTTAAGACGCGAAACCATATACAAATCGCGTGCTAGAATATGATAGCACTCTTAGACATAGGGAGCCACGCCATCGCCGCGCGAACGCTACATGACTGTCGCATCAAAATCGCATGTATCTCCGAAGTTTGGCATCCGAATTGTGGCACCCGGTGTATAAAGGTTTCCGGAGTAGACGACAGTTACCACTTCTATCATAGTAGGCCCACAGACAGCTCTGGTCTCGACGGCTTCGTGGTAGCTGTCAGCAACAAGGCTAACTAAACGCTGCTTTCATTGAACCCGATATCTCGGCTCGTCCTAGTTGGTTTTCGCCCCTCACCCTTGAACAGATCGGTTGTTGCGATCTATGCCCTGACAGTTGTAGCCAAAGAAGCGGCAAAGGACGAGTTCTGCGACGGGCTACAAGAGGTGATAAACAGCGTCCCGGAACGTGACGTTCTCCTGGTTGCGGGAGACTGGAACGTCCGCACTGGTCCTTCCACCCAAGCAACTAGACAGGTTTTGGGGAAATATGGTCTCGGACAGCAGCGCAGCAATGGTGAACGCTTTGTCAACTGCAGAATTCAACAGCCTAACCGTCACCAACACTTTCCCCCAACATCCCAGGGAGCACTTTTTAACGTGGCACTCCAACGACGGTCACACAGCGCACTAGATTGCCTGCATTCTCATGCGGTCACGCTGGTCATCTTCGATTGAAGATTGTCGGTCCTACGGAGGTGCAGAGACTGGTAATAAGAATGGCATCGACCACACCCTCGTCCGTACACGCTTCGAGGTTCACCTAACCAATTGCCGTAAATCTGTGCCCCAAAGCGGATTAACACAGCAGCGTTAGGTCCATCGAGAAAGCTCCAAGTGGTCTCAGATGTTATTGCCTCCCACCTATCCACCACATTCATAAGTAGAGAAGTGCAGGTGGAAAATAAGTGAACTTCACTTGAGGCATCGATCCAAAAATTCGCTTAAGATGAACTGGACTTTACGCGACGACGACAGAAAGACTGGATTTGAGGGGCGACTCTACAGTTAACCGAGAAGGCCAGAGGTGCCCGCCTAGATGGTCACCCAGACTCCTGTCATATCCGACTAAAAGCCACCCGTTCTGCCAGAAGCGACCGCAGAAACTACTGGACCGAAATCATAGAAACGAGGGAGACTGCAACTAATTGTGGTGACTTCTCGAAACTCCTCCGCTTATTCGCACTGCATCCGTCAAGCGACATTCAGCAGAACGCCTTCGCGATGCTACCGGGATGCTCATTCCTTAACAGGCCAAAAAAGATGAAGTGGTAGACCGGACACTTCGACTGCCCACTGAACCGTCCCACGGCAAGCTCTGTGTACCGAATCCCAGGAATTCAAGGCGAGATCTGTGACGTTAATAACAACCCACCAAGCCGAGATAAAATCGCCGATGTAATACACCAGCTGAACAACCGGGAATCCCCTGGAGAAGATGGCATCGCACTACTGGAGCCATTGCACACCCTGTTTTTCTCAATTTGGGAAAAGGACAATTCCCAGTGGACTAGGGGGCTTCATTTTTGCTCCCTCTTCCAAAGAAAGGCGGCAGGACTGTGTGCGCAAACTGCCGTGGCATCAGTTTAATCGACATGGCTGCCAAAATATTCTTCTTGCTTTTGTTGAACCGCTTCGCAGCGGTGTAGGAGGCGCGCACATGCCCCAATCAAGGAGGCTTCTTCATTAGTAGAGGGTACGTGGACCAAGTATTCATGCTTCGCCGTGCAGTAGAACATGGGCACAAGTTTCAACAACCGATTGCAGCTTGTTTCATTGATTTTCGGGTTGCTTTTGACTCAGTTGACAGATAATCGTTATGGACTACACTGCAAGCGGATGGAATGCCCCAGAAGCTTCTCAGTCTCTTGAGGTCGTACTACGCAAATACCCGAGCGCGAATACGCACCCACAGAGATAAGTCCAGTGACTTCTCCCTCAGCTTCGGTGTTAGACAAGGCTATCTTTTGTCACTCGTGCTGTTCAACTACACCATCGATTGGATAATGCGTCAGGCGCTCACTGGTTACCCTGGTATTCAGCTGGGCACCAATGTTTTCCTCGCCAATCTAGAATTCGCAGACGATACCGTCATCCTTGGAGATAGCCCAACTGCATTACAGCCGGTTCTCAATGGCGTAGAATCCCTTGCAAAATCCATGGGACTGAAGATCAATACGTCGAAAACCAAGATCCTTTCGGTATGCACTGCCCAGTCCATTCTGCCGATGTACTTAAAGGGAGAACAAATTGAATACGTTCCGGCGTTCAAATATCTGCGCTCCACGATCCTCCCGAATGATCAAGCCAGAGATAAGATCAAGTTGCGCATTGACAATGCCAGAATTGCGTTTCTCCAGCCCCGCAATGTACTCTGGGCGCGAAACGAAATCAGCCTCCAGACAAAAATCCACGTCTTCCGGGTCGCTACCCGTCCAATACTGACAGATGGTTGCGAGATATGGCCACTACGCGTTGGGGACATAAGAAAGCTAGGAGTGTTAGGTTGAGTATTTGTTCTGGAGACTGACATCGGGTTCCGAAAAACGTACGCCCAGCCTCAGCATTGCTGATAGGATGTTCCCATCATACTTGAGCTGTGCGACGCAAACGTCGATGGTCAAAAACCGTCAATCTCTGCCTGTCTTCTACCCTTAACAACGAAGTTTCTGAGCCGTATGAAAGAACGGACCTAACCACCGCAGTGTACACTGGACCCCTGACAGGCAGTCGGATGTCACGCTGGCGCCACGGTTGACTGACGCTGGCAAACTTATCATTAATCGTAATAATAATTTTCTCATCTGTTCAAAAGTATATATATATATATATATATATATATATATATATATATATATATATATATATATATATATATATATATTTCACACTGGCTTTGAACCAAGGAAGGTGCCAGCGCTACAGCAACTATTTGGGAGAGGGGAATACAACAAAGAATAAGAAGTATTTAGTAAGGCATGAAATATTTTGACTTTTCTCACCGTACACATTTTGATGTGTTTTTGTCACTTTGTTTGTCTGAGTGACATTTTATGATTCTGAGACACGAGAGTCCGACAGTCAGGCCTCGCAGCATTCGCGCCACTGACTTCGTTTCTGAGCCATGTCCCTCAACGTCATTAACCAACGAAGATCCCCGTCCATTGGACCCAAACCAGGGAGGCAAGAGGCACAAAGGGAAGCCAATGCTGATAGACGTTTCTTGATACATGTACTCCAAGTCATGGCCTGACCAGCGCGTCGCTTCCAGCCTTGCCGAGCACGGGCGAATAGAACGCGGCAAAATGGATTATGGACGGACATTCCAAAAACATGACCAATCCGCCGGAGGAGGTGTAGATCGGCCACTTCGTTAAGAGGGCAGCTATCCGTGCCTAACACGACGATGCACCTCTTCACTGTCCACTCAGTGTTCCCACCAGACGCCATCAGTTGTCGAACACAGAAAGACGCCGAGCATCCTCAACGCGAAGTTGCTGTCTCGCATCCGTGGAGTAAAACACTAAGAGCCGCGACGGCGTACACGCATTCTTTGAGAGAAAGCTGGATGTCACGGTGATACCACAGGTTTGCGGAAGTTGCTTTAGCTCTCGCTATGTGTGAATTGATCGTCTGCCCAACACCACCTCCATCTGTTATCAAGTTTTCGAGATACTTAACGTTGTCGACTAACTCTAGGTGATCACCACAAGGCATGAATGAAAGCACATACTCCTGGAAATCTTGCATATGCGCTTTGTACTTGGAAGATGCTAAGTGCATGCCATATCTGGACACCTCGATGGCCAAGCGATTTAAAGCGCGTTGTACTGCTTGTGTATTATCACTCAGCAAGGCACTATCATCGGCTTATTCCAAGTCGAAAGTGCTATTCCCTGGGAGGAGTTCAACTCCGCCGTTTGGAAAAGCGGACCAGTTGGGTATCTTAATGGCAGTCAGTGGCACTCTAGTATACACCTGGCAGATGAACTTAACTGAATTAAGTTGCCGCAGACCAAGTAATTTTCATATTGGGTTTCAATCATCAAGATATATTTATGAGATTCATTCCGCAAAACTCGTCCACATCAAACAATGCTGTGGTTCAGAGAGACTAACAGGAATAGCGGTGGTTGGTCTGCAGCTGTTGTATTTATGCGATTTTGACGAGTAGTTGCACGCTTTTATCTATGATTTTTCTTCATTTGCTTTATTTTTGTCTTTCTCACTCCTTTCCGTGGTTTCCAGTACCTAAGTTTCTTATTTATTATCTGCTATTGTCTTAAGCCGAAGTATGGCATTCAAAAACAAGACAGTTAGATGCAAGGTTACTGGTGGTATATAACTATATCGTCACCCACATCTAATCCTTTGGTGTCTTGTCTTTCTCCCCATTCTGAATCTTAGGGATAAATGTACTGATCATCTCACTAAAGCACGACAAACCCGCGGTCATAAGACCCACTCATCGCAATCTAGTCGCGCGTAGATAAAAAAACACTTCTCCGTCATAGAATAAACGATGAACTACGCGGAAATTAGATTGGTTTGCATCACATCAGGTTAAACTATGCGCCTGCGTTGAGGATCCAGCAAAAAACTCAGATGTCATGCTGATGCATTTGTTTCACCTTGATTTTCCTGTGAGTATTGAGGAGTTTTCTGCTCTTGAAATGTTAACCAGTTAGTATCACTTGCAGAAGTACTAATAAATTCCCCACATGCGACTGCGGATTTTGTCAACCCCCTTAGAATCAGACAGTTAGTTCTTGATAGTGGAGAAAGACAACCGGTTTTACAAGGATAAAGCATAGAAAAACGTCCGTCTGTCTAATGCTCTCACTTGGTCTCCAAATATCTCCGCATAGTTGGGGACGGGTGTTTCAGGCACCAAGATGGTTACTTGTCTTGAACGTCTCTCGAAGTGCTCCCAAGCAGACTCTGCTGGGGACCACCTGCACATTACCTTCTCGTGACAGGTTTTTTCACCAGTGTGGGGACAAAAGGGAACGCCCGGCGCTCTCCACGGGGTTGATTGACTCATGGTAAGTTTAGAGAGACGGCTAAACCCTGATTCCAAGCCAACCATGATCGGTCTGCTAAGCATACAGCACTAAGCTTACCGGCCTCTGTAGCGGAAGGGTGTACTGGGCATCCAGAATGTCTGGCTTCATCCGAAGGGCGTATAAACTGATAAACCAATCACCAAACCCCCAGTGGGTAACGGACCTCACGCTCCAGCCCGCTGGTTTGCGGGTTAATCTTCGTGGACCCCCCAAGAAAGCCACCTTTTTTGACCTAGGAAAACTGACAGTATTGCGCCCACAAACATACCATGGAATCTGGTTCCATTTACTACTTTCTCCTCGTTCGTACCATCTTTGTTTGGCAAGCAGCCTGAAATAACGGGGATGTGAATATATATATATATATATATATATATATATATATATATATATATATATATATATAAATAAAGTGCTGTTGATAAATTATAATCTAGTTTCGTTTCGTTTTTTACAATCTCTCGACTGCTCTTGTTTATGTCGTCTATAGACAATTTATTACATTACACATGTGACCATTATCGTTGTTCTGTTTTGTGCACATTCGTTTTTGTATGTGCATCTCACTGCGTGCTACTGTTCTACGCGACATGTGGTACGATACCAACTGACAAATTCAAACACAATTACACTTCCACGTTGTCCGTGAATTCAGTTTTTCGCACATCTGTAGAACTGCCGCACAGTGATCATTCTAGGTCATGAAGGTGTTCTAACCTAATGGTCTGCATTGTACTGCGACATGCTGTGACTCATAAAATTACCCTTTAACTTCGCGTAAACTCGGAGAAGGTGTTATTACACGGGGGAGTAAATAAGCAGTTTTTTCTAATAACCGAAATAAATGGAGCGCACCTCTGTTATCTGCTTAGTGGGGATGCATGGGAGCATAAGAGTATGCATAGGAGCTCGAGTCTTTCACGGTTTTTCCCGATATATTTCCGAGTTATTTCAGGCAGTTTCTGAGCTTGTCATTTTCCGCATCGCTGAACCAGTGATAGCACAATTTAACTCATCCGTTGGCAGAAAATGTGTGAATAATGTGAAGTAGTGTATCAATACAAAATGATGTCAGTTATGAGAAGTAAAGTATCATCACCAGTTTTGCACGTGACTCTTGATTGGGCACATTGCAACAAATATTGCGCCTTCCATCTCTGTCGGGTACAAAAACCAACTGCTAATAGATGATATCTTCATTAGACCAGCACCATAAACAAATTCGAATCATGTGAACAGTTCCCTAATGAAGATGAGTGAAAAAACAAGTAATGATTGTGCCGTCATAACTCTGGATTTATATAGCTGATAAAATATGTGTACCCCAGTTTGATCCACGTAGCTTTGCTGCCAGAAGTCATATTTGGTCCGGGCGTGAAGCTGTTGAATTCCATAAATATTCGAGCTAGAACCTTCGACTCACAAGTCTCATCAGCAAATTGGTTGGACAGTGTTCTCGTCAAATTCCTGTTACACATATTCACATTACGCGTGCGTAAAGGTCAGGCACGTAGGTACCTATCCCACCTCAACTATCTAGTACCGCGTCCAACATCAACATCGCTGGTCCCTTTGCACGCTGGATATATATATATATATATATATATATATATATATATATATATATATATATATATATATATATATATATATATATATATATATATATATATATATATACAGGGAGTAAGAAGCAGTTAGTTAAAGATGTGATATGTTCCGACTTCCCACGGCTCTACTCATTAGAGCTACATGAGGCAAGCCAAATCACTGGCTGGATTACAGTGGCCTAAACTCGCCTCCTAATCTATCGAAGTAATTGGTTCTCGTCAAATCTCTCGTTGTTTCTACTAGTTGATTGACACTTAAGCCAAATAACAAGCGTTGCCGAGTGGAAAACATGCTCCTTCATCGTGATATCACTGATAAACTAGGATTGTGGTTGTTTTTTGCACCCTCTGCGAATGTGATGCTGCTTCGTGCCGTTGTTGACAACTAGGAATGAAATACCGATTTTCTTCGTTCATTAGTTTTGTTCGGCTTGATTGGGGCCACGTTAGTGACTAATGCTCACTCCCGACACTTGCGTGACGTTTTTCTTTGTTCCAGTCAAGCAGATGTTAATTTGAACGCATAAAATTTGTTCGTGTACTTCAAACCTAATATCCTCTTAACCATGAGGTGGTCATAGATTTTGAATGTTGCTGGCATGTTTTCTGTGTGATTGACTCTCAGTTGTAAAATTCTGACCTCATCCAGTACAGAAGTTCTTCCCCCTGATTGTAATATCCTTCCTGCAACGAACACTTACCGTGCAAGAAAAATCTCCGTCGACTATCTCTCTCAAACTATAATACCTCTCAGCAAGAAAAAAATCGAACGATCCTAACAAGTTCTTCTTGATGGGGGAACTACTGTTTGATCAAAGATCCACGCTTCATGACTGTTGTTTATTCTTCAGAAGTCATTGGTAGCTGTGCTGATATTTGAAAGCCCACAGGCAACCAGTAGACCCCACAAACTAGGGTCAACTGAACGATCCAGCACCGGTTTCACCGCATATGCATCGGCGTCACAATTTTCTTATAATAATGTCATTATAAGTAGGGATTCAGCCTATGAAATCCATCATCCTGTCACCCTCCGGGGCTGCGGTCTTCCGAGGGTGAATGCACGTTTTCAATCTGTAAGGGCAGTCAAAGATGGAGAACTTCGCAGGCCAAAGCTCAGTAAATGATTTTATTGGCTCTCTACCCTAAGTTTAACCAAAAGTTACGGTGGCGACCTTCAGCCTGCTGTTGCCTCTTTGTTGCATGAGCGAGTGGTCATCTGGCTGCGAAATCGGGATGATTAGAAAGAACACGACTTTTGTCCTTTTTAGAAGACATTCAGTGGTTACCTCAAACTATGTCCTCCATCGTAGACGCTTGCTACAACAAAGGAAGCGTCTGTTAGAAATTGTTCATCATATATACTACACTTTTTGAGTTGTGGGAAATGCATTGGTTACAGAATGATTTGAGCCACCACTCCATTGGAATGGGTTGCTGTGGGGTAACAATGGGTTTCAGTTACTACGCGGCGTCTCCATAGTTTTTAGTGATGAGCGACACATTGGTTTTGTTTGTTAGACTTTTGATTGGTTAGCAATTTTTTTGTTAGCGCCAGAAGCTTGTTCGTTTCACATTATTCACTTTTACTTTGACCTCATAAACTCCGCTGCTAAACGCGGTACTGTTTACACATGGGTGCACTAAATGCCGCAAGCTGAGGCAAATTACTCGCAAGTAGTGTACTTGGTTTTCAGCACCGTGCATGCAACTTGGTCCTGGTGTACATCCTTATTTCCGTGGAATAGATGAACAGATTTGTCAGTTGATTCCACTTGATGATATATGTATGTGTAGTTTTCTTGTTCGTGGGAAAAGGGGGCTTGAAGGAAAAAGCCATCTCACATACGGAACAGTTCGACCAGAATGTTTCCTAATGACATCTCCGGATAGCTTTAGCTTAAACGTTTCAGCTGACGTAGTTCTGGACGGTTGCCGTTGTACGTGTTAATGCGGCATTCTTGAATTTTCTGATCTAAGCATCGATGGAGCCATTCCAAACTTAATACCAAGTTATCTGCATCGTCCCTCTAAGTGATCCGTCGATCGTTGCTGTGTGCCGATCGCAAGAGATCCTTGGAAAGCTAACCCATCATTCAAAGTGGTCCATCATTGTCCATATTCTTTTGGCACCTTTTCGGTGGTTAGCGTTGAAGTTACACTAGTTATGCGTGTTGGCACATGCGCTTCCTTATCTGTGTGTGCGCGCGCGTGTCTGTGTGACAATAGTCGCTTGCACACCAACTTACAAACTGCCACGGTTGTTTGTGCCGATCCCGATTTCCATTTGCTGGACCATTGAACGACCTATTTTCCTGAAATTCCACAAAATAAATCAGCTTCATGTAGAAAATGCTATTTCCGCCGTCGTCACAACGTAACTTCCGAACCCCAGTTTATGTACCTTGTTGGTTTATTCGTAAACGGCGAAAAACGAAATACTTGAAACCTACAGGGACAATGTGTTCTTCCCAACAAACGATCTAAATGCGAGAGTGAATGATTCACTGTATCGACTTCTTGGACGAAAGTAAACTCGCAAAAGCGGATGCACCTGTGACGGGACGACAGTGTCTTGTTGAGCTCATAGGAAAGTAGTGTGATGGTATTTTTCTAGGATTAGTTCCAGTTAGTTCAGTTATCTGAGGGTGATAATTACGGCATTGAAAACAGAATAGTGGCAAAAAGTAGTGGTGTCTTTTTTTAATGACTTCATCTGGCTAATACAGTTGCGTAAATATAGTGCTGCAACGGGGACAAGTAGTATTTACGAAGTGATTTGTTTGGAGGCACTCCATTTACATAGTGGCTGGGGACTAGAAAGGCTATTTCATCGTTTCGAAAACGCAACACAGGAAAATACTCCTGTTATTATAGTTGCGCTAGTTACGCTCGGATCTGATTATTTCTATTTACGTCACCGATCGGGCAAGAAGTTGCATCGTATGTTAGCCAACTTCAATTCTAGACCTAAGCAGTTGCTGTAACTCAACCAAAGCAATGGATTTAACTGTATAATAAAGCTAACTGATCTATAACGTATGTATGCGTTGAAAAAATCTCATCAGCACTATGATGAATAGATGAAAGGTTCTAGGCGTGTATTTAAATTCCTCTTTTTTCCCTCTGTAACGATGACGCTATTTATCATGAAACGTGTATGAAGCCGTCGACAACCCAGTCGGGTTGAGCAAGATCACATACGCCAATCCGCGTTTTATGAGCAACACTTGAGGTACCAGAGACCCGTGTACAAAAAAATCAGTTTTGCCTGACTGCTGTGGAAGTGAGGACCAGTAAGACCGAATGCAAGAGCTTTAATCTTGCCATCACCGGTCCATTTTTGGTGATCGACAATTCGGCGATTGATTAGCTCACAACCAAACTCGACCCGTTGTCGCGCAATGTGGTTCATTTCTCCAATTATATATATTGTATATATACCAGCTTGAGCATAGTTGTAAAATGCTTTCAAGCCAAAAATACCGCCAAAGTAAGTTACAGAGCAAAACGGGATCTCATTCCGGACAGAATGACATCCTTGTTTGTTGCAACACGTGCTAGAAACGGAACAACAGAATTCCTATACAAAGACAATCTGCAGGGAAGCAGTTTATACCTAGACCGGGTCGATGCGTGGCGCCGACAAAGAGTAAGATCAAAATACAATGGGTGTGAAGTATCAGAAAGGATTTTCTGTGCAAACGCAACGGATGCTGTTATGTGGTTAGTGCACAGCTCCAAGACTAGGTCATTTAAGACCAAAAAGACTAATGATGCCTATGCCTCTGCGAAGAGTGACGAAGCCTTTTTTCAGTAATCCTGGGAAAATCACAGGGGAACAATAAATAATGATAGGTAATATACATTGTTTTACAAAAGTGGAAATAACAGACTGTGGGACATTAAGTTACCGTATTTTTTAGTTTGATACGACAACGGACGCAGTTTTTCTACCGTGATTTCAACATGCAAAGACCAATACAGACTATGCTGCAGCGTAACACGAAGATATTTCCTGTGGTTTATACGTTCTAGGGGAATAGAATTAATGGTAGAAGTGTCTTCAATGAATCGAGAATGAGTGGTGGAAAAATACACTCTTGACATTTAAAACTGTTGAACAGAAGACCAGATTGATTAGAAAGATTTATTATAAATTCGTTGAAGTATGATTCATTTAAAGCAGACCTGGCCAAAACAACGCCATCAGCATATTTAATGATGGGGGTTGGGTGAGAGACAGGCAAGTCACTAATGAATGTTGAAAACGAATACGGAGAATAGACAGCGCTTTGAAGTACACCGGTACTGGTTAGGAGATGTTTGGAGGCTTTTCTGCCTACTCTGGTGCATTGTTTTCTTCCAGAGAAACAGACTTTCAACCAATTTAGTAAATATGCGGGGCAGCCAACAGATTCTAGTTTTCTGAGAAGAGGCGAGCGTGGTACACCGTCGAAGGCTGGCGTGTAGTCTCACTGACTTGCCGGAATCATTGAGGGATTTGGCAATATGGTGCGCAATGGACGCTACCGCATCAGCTGTAGAGCGCTTGGGTTTGTACGCAAACTGTAACTCGTTTCAGGATCATGGTTGCTGGTGTATCGACCCCCTGTGCTTAAAGATACACTCCCTCCATTGCAATCATAAGTGCGGAATCAAAAAGTGCAGCATGAAATAAATGAGTTCAGTTTTCCAAGGCATTTGAACGCTACCCCTTATTTTAAGCCGTAATCCCTCAATTTGCGATCGGAGTGATTACATCTACTTGTGGTGCTGAGTATTTGCAGTGAAATGAAATAACGTGAATGACCTGATTTGTTTATTTGGTAGGGTTTAGTTACGTCTTAATTGGGGGCAAATCGAATGGAAAATTGTCGTACTACGAACACTTCTTAGGCGTTCGAAATTCAGTTGCTCGTCTGCCACACCCTTCTACTAAATGCTCTGCTATTCCATGTCAGTGTGCGTGTTTGAGTCAGTCATTAGACAAACTGTGCTCCTTTGTCATAAACATAAGATAGTCGAACACTTCAAACACCAAAATCTATTGAAACCACTTGAACCGGAACAGGACCTTTTCGTGTAGTCTATAAGGTGATAATATCAGGCTGCGTAGCCTTGTTCAACCGCCTGCGAACAACGGTCGGAAGCCATCGTTATACCAACGGAAATAATTTACGTGTTCATATGATATTATTCCGGTGATTTTCCTTTCACAACTTCCTATCTCAAGCGATGTTTTTTTTAAATTTCAATCCGCACGAGCTGCTGGTAGTTTGTTCCAGTTTAACAGCCAATTCTTTAGATGTAAACAAATGCACCATACGCAGTTTGATAACGTGGTGAAAATACAATGTAATTTTACTGTCATGAATGGAAAAGTTGCCTTCAATATTTTCCGCGAAAAAATGTCAAATCTTGTGCAACCTTAGCCGGATGAATTCAAATTCTTTTATTTGTTCGTTTGTTGCATTGCTGTGGCCGTTATATGTTAGACAATAGGCTAAGCCTCTCCCCTCTTTTACCTTCTCTGTTCCCAATACGGTCGCGAAGCTGTCCGCGTCACTCCCTTCCACCTGGTGTGCACTACGACCATGATGAGTTCGTCGCTTTCATGACCACGCCATCCCAACAGTTGATGGAAGAGCGTGAACAAGTTCTGTTACATTCGGGTCATTTGGATGTGGAACTTCTACGACAGATTGAAGTGCGTATCTCGCGTTACCTTTCTTTATTTTGTTACCTGGTACCAAATTTGCAGTGTTTTCTCACTCGTTATGCACTTTGTTTATGTCGATATGGAGTGTCCTTCAATGTATTACTGTTCGGTGAACATTATATTGCCGTCCAAGAAGCTGGACTATTGAATCACACAAGGCTTCAACAAGCTAGCTGTGGTTATGAGCTGAGCCACACAATGCAATTTAGTACACTCATAGCTCGCCGTTAGTTTCGGGGTTCGAAAACCAATTGGTGATGCATACCACCCAGCCACCACTGACCCATTTTTATCAGTTACATATTATCCGTGATTCTCTCATTTTTCTTGTGGCCCTCGGAGGTTTCGTTCAACATATTCTGGTCCCCTTGGGAAATGTTAGACGTGGTGGGGCACTGAGTCGAATATTGAGGAGAAACGCTTTCTGTTCCAGGAGATCTGGTCAGGTTGCAATTAAGAGTAATAAATTTTGGTTGCCATATGAGCAATGACATCATCATGTCTAGACGTAACGTTAACTATAAAATAAAAGCGCACTAGGCTTTAATGGGTTACGCAAGTATTGCACATTCCCTACGAAAGAATTTATCAGCGTGAAATGTTAGGTGATGCGTGTACTGCTTGGGATTTAATTTGGAAGTATCGGTCTGTGGCACGGAAGAAGCCTATGAAAACCGCCACCAATGCACTTAGTCATTTAGAGTGCATTTGCTGTCCTGCAAGGTGTTCATAAGATTCACTTATTTTCAAGAGGCAGTGCAGTAGACAGTAGGTAGCATGTCTCGACCAGTAGTGTTTTTTAATGTTGATTGTTTCTGTCTATGTATCCGTCTTCTAGTTTACGGTTCAGGGTTTTCCGAGTTAGTATTTGTTAAAACTGAGTTAACTCATTGTCCTTTGATCTTGTTTTCACATTCTCCTAGCAATGGTTCATTCATATCCTAAGATAGTTTTTTGTCCCCTTTGCATTTTATCCCCTTCTCTTTTATCTGTTTTAGGATGTAGATGCTCGGGCCATGGCACTGCTCGGTGAGACGGAGCTTTTGAAACCATCCTGTGGTTTTCCTGAGGTAAGCTTCAATACCTTGTGTGTAACCGTCTTCTGGATAGTCACTTTTTATTCATTGTTAAGATTCGGAAAATTAATGCATGCACCACGCAGCTACCTCATCCTTTTTAACCAACGGCAGCTGTGTTTTAATGTACATTATGTGAAGATGTTCAGTTCAGTTTAGTTTTCTCAGGCATCTAACCTTGCACTTCTGTGCTCTGGTGTTGTTCGCCACTTCTGCGTATCACCCGTTGGTGAACGGACGGCCATCATGCCAAAACTTTAGACCTTGTGGCCAAGGTTCGATTCTTACCACCACCGGCCACTTTTGTATTTGGCAGTCTTTGGTTGGTCACGGTCCCCTTTCTGAAGTCTTGTACGATTTCCGTATGATAAATAAAAAAGAAAAAACTATATTATTATTATTATTATTATTATTATTATTATCATCCAGTTGTGAGTGAAATAAATCGAAATATAAACAAATCAGACGTGTGAATCATTTAGATAAGTTGGCCCAAATGTAAGACGCCACTAACCCCGGCACTCATCTCCAGCCATTCGGTATGTAGGTTTCGTGGACCGCATCACTAACCTTAGCGGCAGACCTTGGTGGTAGACAGTAATCTACTGTCGTTTGGCTCGTTAACACCTTACCGATTGGAACCAAATGCCTCAGTATGGTCGGGGGTAGGTGTCTCAGGTTCCGAGATGGCTACTCGTCCTGAACGCCTCTCGAAATGCTCCCGAGTGACTGTGTGTCTAACACAACCTCTGCTGAGGAAGTCCTACTCGCTGCCTTCTCGTGACCGAGGTGTTCCCGCTAAAGTGAGAGGACGAAAGCGAATGCCCGGCGCTTTCCACCGGGTTGGCTGACTAATAGTCAGTTTAGGGGGGTTCGCTAAGCCCTGATTCCAAACGAACTATGGGTGGCGTATATTCACCGGCATCTGTGGCGGAGAGGTGCACTAGACACCCAAGGTGTTTGGCCTCGCCCGAAGGGCGTATAAACCGAGCAACCAGTCACCGGCCCCCATTGGGTTACAAACCCCACGTTTCCTCCCACTGCATTGCGGATTAAGCTTTGGATAGCTAAAAGCTCCGGTTGTTGATCCCTAAGAGAACCACCTGCTTTAGCTTGGGCAACCTGGCAGTATCGCGCCTACAAACAAATCATGGACTCGGACTGTCCACCCGTTCCTCCTGTATTGTACCATGTTTTGTTTGGCACAGTCTGAAACCAAACAGGTGTTATATATATATATATATATATATATATATATATATATATATATATATATATATATATATATATATATATATATATATATATATATATATATATATATATATATATATATAACCTTATGTGGATCCCCACTCCAAGTCTCAGGGTTTGGTTGCCGATTACCCCTAAGTGCAGTGGGCCTTTGTGTCTGCATCTTCTACTGCACTCATGCGTAGGCATGTAGTAAGAAAGAAAAACTTGACTGACCACTGAAATGTTTATTCAAGCTCGGTTTCACGTATGTTTTCTACACGCTAACTTCAACTCTCACAATGGTCGAACAGTGCTGATGAAGCTGTCGTTAATTTTGTGTGTTCGCATCAATCGTTCGAGCTCTGTCCATTTTTTTCTATTTATTTCTATAAGCGTTTGTCAGCGGTCACACTGATGACAAAAATCATCCCTTCGCATATCTGACTATCCAATTTTAATGCCGTTTATTTGATTAGACACCATCTTCCAGCGTTGAATGCGCATCAAGCATCACCTCCAATACTGAATATGCTGATGGCTTTAAGAAATTGACATTATTAAGGTCACAGTGAATCTGAGGTAGTTTCAGGCAGTGAGTCATTGATTTACTCCTCAGGTGTGCATAAATTTAACTTCACACACACGCACACATACAGCGTATGCATGTATGGCACTCTGGTCCAATTGTGAGAAAGTGCTCATGCTTTTGTGCACCGTGCAGAAATAAATAACTGAAAGAGAGATCTATTTTCTTACTACTTGAGGATTTTGGAACAGAAAATATGAGTGCGTTGATAAATGTGTGCAGTAGGTTTCATTAGAATGATGACGATTCCGCTTCATTGTTGTCAGCTAATTACTTCAGACCTAAGTGCTTCAGGTAGTTATAACTCAACGAAGAACAGTCAGGGATTATATAAATCCAATCATACAGAAAGTTTTGGTGGCGCAGAAAGAGGTTGCCAAAACTAAGCAGAAAGATTCCGGGTGTATCACTGATTATCAATTGGTCACGGTGCATGGCATCTTCAATCATCCAGTGTGCTAATCTTCAACCAAAGCAAAGTAGAGTAGACCGTATTCTGTTGCATGTTGGACTCAGTTGCGCGCATTGGAGGCTACTTCTTAACAGGTTTTGTCTAAGTCGGAACTGCTAATCAGTCGTCCGTGGTTAGCACGCTAGAAATCAATTAAATAACCAACTTCATATCATGGGATCCACAGTAGATATTTTTAAGCATCATATTTATTATACTGACTGAGCATAGAGGTATGCCGGGGGTCATTTGAGCTATGGTTTGGTTTTTTGGTTCCCTTTACAATTCCCTTTGATTATTTACACACCGCGCTTACGCATGAGTGCAGCAGAACGGTTGTACCCCATAACCCTAGAGATGCACTACACTATTAGGTACAACCGACAATCATGACCTTGAGAGTTAGCGTGAATAAGGGTCACATCAAGTTCCAACAGGTCAGATGTAATAGTAGGCCGAGAGACGTCGGATTGTTGTCTTCCACAAAGGTGACCAACAATGTTTGTTTTCAAATCTCTGACCTCCGAGGTGATACAGACTTTTAATACTCGACCGGCCTACCGTTTTATTGGTATGATTTGTGCTGGCTAATTTGGCTGTGATATAGTTTGTCGTGACATTTAGTGAACCTGTATGCTGGTGATGAAAGATTTTTTGACTTAAACGCCAAACTCGGCGATTCGAACACTGTGAAAAACCATCAGCCTGACCAGCGAGAACAACACCGGTATTCAAACTCATTTAAAATCGGTGATTTTTTCACCAAGGATTTTAACCCGAAAGCGACCAACCACTGACTGATCTTTCATTCTAGATTGGTTGTGAATAAAAAAGTCGTTCACTAACTTATTCGGTGAGTGCCTCTTCATTGTGTAATATTAAGGTTTTTGAAACAAAGTAATTTAGTTTACTTTAAATTATACTTTTATGCGGTTAGCTCCATAGATGTAGGCATGACGACTCTTGGGTATAAAGTACCATATAATATCCTCAGCGTCACTCGGATTTTTGTTCGAGTCAGCATCTTCAACCAAGTGCCCGTGTGTTGGGAGCTGGTGACCGATCGAGCGGTTCGCACGCCTTTTGGGTGGCGGTCTGCCGGTCGAGGATACTCAAAGTGTCCTAGTGAACCTTTCCCCACTCAGGATAGCTTGGTACAGGACAAGGGTCTTATTCGATGAAAGGGCCACGTCACACGCACGTTATGTTGCTGTCTTTGGGCATGTGGCTTTATGCCAGAAAGGAATCCGCCACGCCCACTAACAGGGCATCTTATTTGGTGAGCTGCTGCTGTTATTTGCGGCTAACCACTGATGTGACCACTCTCCTATCCGTGACATGGAGACGTGCCCGGTAGCATTCAGTTATGCCCTCTCTCTTCTCATCGTGCTCTTTTACCCCATTTATGCACCCGTCTGGACTACAGATGCACACACAGATCGTCAGGCGAACCGCTGAGCTATAGTAATCTGTTTAGATTAATTTCTCGACTCCCAAGTTGAACCATTGCGCTCGTGGTAATTCAATGCATATACTACTGCGTGGCTAATTCTAGATTCTTGAGCGAGGTCCAGGTGAAACAGTGTTATTAATGATAGATTATGGTTTGAACATGGCGGAACCGATTCTGCGATTAATGTTCTCCATCGTAGTTTGTGCGTCTCTGACAAAAATTCGTATTCGTGTTTCGCCTCTACTTTTGGTTTTCATCGCTTCATCGTCGTCCTTTATTCCATGGTTAATAGCCAAACAATGAGGCCCGGGAATAAATTCTTTCCATCATCGGTTGCGAACATAAACCGTACCAGTTTAATGACACTACAATTCTTGGAAAACATCAGTGGGTCCGTGTTACAAGCGATAGTTTGCCTGCGTTAAGAGACTAAAACTGGGTCAACTTTGCAGTCCAATGACTATTTTCGTATCGTGATGATGATTATTTTGCCGGAGTAAATTTCTTTAACCGTTTCACGTAAGATCACTAATGCATTGCCACGGAATATTTCACGAACAAACGGAATGTATGTCCTGTTTGTGTTTCCGATATTCCAGGGTCACTTTTGTCGTCAAATGAGAGCTCAAGCACTGGTTGCAATGAACTACCAATGCAATTTTTTACACTTAGTTGGACATTTCGATTGACAGCTTGGTCGTTCAGTTTTGAGCAGGCATGAATCAGCTCCGTCAGTCTACTATCTAGTAAAGATATCCCGAAGAACTGGTTTTTTTTAATTACACAACTATGCCCTCAAATAATGCCACAGCGTTGGAAGTTGCTGGTTACTGCTTTTCCCATCCATTCACTTTTCTCGAATTAAACTTACGTTCACCAGTACATCGTCTGTGTTTATGCTTACGGGGGAAAACACTAAAAAATTCTAGCGAGACTTGCTCATACTTGTGATTCCAACGTGCCGCTGAGATCCGACGACCTGTTTTTACAACGCCCGAAAGCTTTTCCAACCTGCCCAGATCGTATCCTGCGACTATCCATGGGAAACAAAAAGGGCTACTATTATTACGGTGTTAAGTGCCGATGGAAAGGTGGTAAGAAAGTTGCCAATCTGAAGATAAAGGCCTCGTCGGAGTTCACAGTCAAATATTTCTTCCGCTGATGATAATACTCTTTTCACTTCCCCTTTTTATTTACTATGCATCAATTTACAACAATGCAGGGAGGGGGCCGTGACCAACGAAAATCTGCCAAATGAGAATGCGACCGGCGGTGGTGGGAATCGAACCACCCATGTCATTACGGTCCAAAGTCCACGATGATAACCGCTTGATCACCGTCGATGTAGAAAATAATGTTGCTATACACTGCGTTCTCTGCTCCGCTTATCAGCCTTAGTTTGTTTGTGTGTTCTTTGTTAAATTACTGTCAGTAAAGTTTATTTGTGGATTATTGAGCAAATTTAGAAGCGGCATCCATTTGATAACTCTGTCATTCGCAGGTGATTTGAAGTCACACTGTTCGCTTACCGAAATCAACGGTCATCGTCGTCAGTTAAAAAAAGTATTCACTCAACTTTCCAGTTTTCTATCCCACGTCACATACCCGTACACTTGTATTCTGAATCCTTCTGTTATATGTACTTTATCTACAGTTCGGTTTATAAGTCAGTAATAATAAAAGCAATGATAATACTAATAATGACAATGATTAGTATAATTCTTTGGGTCTTCTTCATAACTGTGAACTTGACTATATACGGCTCTGTGAATGGGGTTCGAGAGATTCACTCACTGAATAGTTAAAGATATGAGAGAATATGGCTAGTTGTCGTTGCTAGTGGTTTCTCTTGAGCTCGCACACTTATATGTACTTCACACCGTAATTTGAAGAAATTCTACTTTTTCGTACTCTTGACTATTTGGATCCCAGAGGTTCGTACTCATAGATAGAAACCAGAACTGCCTCACTCGGTGCACGGGCAATGGTTGTCCAAAGTGAACTTTCATGCATAGATTTCGAATTTAATTAGTTGTATCCCCTGTCCATTTTCATATCAGGTTTCCTATCGTTGGACCAAAACAGAACTGGCTTTGGTGCTCACCGCTATGTCACGCTACGGGGACGATTTTGCGACTGTCGCACGAACTGTCGGTTCGAAAACCGAGGGATTTATTCGCGATTTTTATAATCAATGTCGTTTTCATTTTCCGCTGGATGATATCATTCGGTAAGTGTCTGTTTCGGGACCCTCAAACCCGTACCAGATGAGGAAGTGACGAATTGTGACATGGTGTCAACCGCTGTTTTTAAGATGATTACACAAAAACACCGTTTAGTGATCACCTAAGATAAAGAAGTTTTCCGCATGGGCCTACTCAATGCGTTTTCTTGACGGAGATCAGTAGTAGGGGAAGAAACAGTAGTATTATTAATGTTGATAATAATGTTCGCAGTAACGGTAGTGCAAAAGGGCAAGGTTTCACGATTTGCGGCATATTCGCATCCAGGTCATTTTTCGTCTTCGTCATTTCCTAATTCGTTTCTCGTACTTCATCTTTGTGGTTCCATTTTCTACTTATTTCCGACTAGGGTGTACCAAAGAATACCGACCTAATTTAGAGTACTACTGTGAAGTTAGCGGTAGATAAACAGGGGTACAAGTGACCAGAGGTGTCTAGTTCCGTGTAGACCGGAAGCCTTATGGATGTCCTCAGATCGCACCGGTTTGAAGCACAAGCCAATATAGGATGGTGAATTTTCTTTTCTGTTAGTAAGCTGAAATAGTTCGCTATCAGTCGCGTTAAAACACGAAAGCACGAACTACCCTTCCTGTCCCTTTGAAATGAGTATTAAATTGCATTCTAGTCACATTACTTTGGTTTTTAGCGCGCGGGATGGCGTTCACCCCACCATCAAACTACTTGACCTGCCTTGTTGTTTTCTATGGTATCACATTGATAGAGTCCGGCGGCCATCGGGCCATCCATCTTGATAAAATCTACTGGTTTCATAGGAGGAATAATTATGATTTTCACGGAATCAGTTGTTCCCCTCCCTAAACGGTCATTAACGATGAGTTATGTTTAATAATGAGATTCCCATTAATATCAGTTTAATGTAACCTTTTTTCTTTCGTGTATAGTTATCCATCCATGGCATTCATTCATATTCTTGGACATTTTTTGCATCCCTGCGCAGGAGTGCATTTGAAGGAGTATACCTTATAGATTCATTGTACTGATAGACAATTGGAGTGTTGGAGAGCCATATAAGAACCTAATAGGTCAGGTGTGATGACAGGTCAGGCAACAACGGAAGACTGAACGTTGATAGTCTTTCCGCACTTCTGTCTACGTTTTATTCCTGCGAAATTTCCGACCTCTTGTCGTTTTTTTCACCGTTTGCATTGGGTCTACCAGTATCACCGCTCCTCCTTTTATGACTCTGGGATGTGACGAAAACCCTCAGCACTCGACTTCGTCATAAGATCTACTCCAAAATAGTGGTTGACAGTGGACTGAGCAGTCTGTCGTTTCATGTATCGGAGCCAAGATCAGTTCGGAGTGTATCGAAAAATAATGTGCCAGATGACGTTTCGGTTGCCGCGAGCAACGGTAACTTCGAATGACTGCCATCTCTTCCAGCAATGCTGTTACTGAGCAATAAACACTTACCTATTGCAAGGGTATTTTCTGACGCATCGATAGACCGCCTAGTTTTGTTAACAGACAACACGTCTTCGAATGTCCAAAATCGATGTCAAAGCTCAGGCCTGCGAAGCGGGCCGGTGGCCCAGTCAGTTTGTGACGAAACGGAACCAAACCATCCGACCAGGCACAAACAATCGCTCTCACCGAGCCGAGCGGAATCAACCAATCAGCGGCCAAGCGTTTTTTTAATCGAACTGGACGGAAATCAACCAATCAGCGGCTAACAGTTGCTTTTACCGACCGTAAAGGAATCAGCTAATCGGGGACGTGAACTGAATAGCCATTCAGAGCTCTGAATCAATGAGCTTAGCACCATGATTTTGATTTCGGTCACCTAGTATTTTATATAAATTGCTTTTGCAAAATAAACGAGATGATTAGAAAGCAGAAGAGTTTTCTTACTGGAGCTAGTGGGATGGAACATAACACCTATAATCCCTTTAATTCCGTGCTATCTGACAAGTGCTGCTCATCGACAATGTCATTTATTACCATCGCAGAAAAAAAGAATAAACAGACGGGCTGGTCTGTGAATATGTATAACTCCACGCGCATCAAGTAGGATAATACAGAGTTGCAGCAAATTTAGTATGCAGTTAATTGTAAATAAAGTCGACTGTATTGATCAGAACAAAGTCGAGTGTACAAAATCATGGTTTTTGTTCTTCACGCAATTGGTTCTGTTAATATCTTTCACCTCTCCCCCGTTTTTTGTGACTGATTATTATCCCCGAGAAATCTGAATTGAGTGAAAGCAAAGCTTGGTTCACCTAATGCATCTCGAGCGGTTGTTTAGACTGAAATTGGAATTTGAAGCACTAAATCCTCTTTAATCAACGCGCGGGAAAAAGAAAGAACATGTGGATTGCGAGATGTGCGCTATGGTGTACTCTTCTCAATGGTAATGGTGCATTAGGTACGAGCTTTCAATCCAGTTTACTCCACTGCTATGATCCACGTATAGTATCACGTTTGTGATCATGAATGGTGAATGAAACGATCTCATCTCGCAGTTTGTATCCTCATTCTGTTCTTCTTGCGGAACAGAAATACCACGAGGAGTACCACGTGGTGGTACACAGTAGCCCACTCTCGTCCAACTCGTTACCATACCTAACCTACTGGAACCTTATGTGGTTCTCCACTCCAAGTCCCAGGATCTGGTTACCGGTTATCCCTAACAGTGGATTGGGTCCTTATGGCTCTGAGGTATAAACCTTACATTGCACTCATGCGCAAGCATGTAATACAAAAGGAAAACTGGACTGGTTTCTTCAATTTCACTCATTCATGAAAACTTGTATTCCCCATTAAAGCAGTATTTTCGACATTTGTAACGTGGTTTTAGGTCACCCTAGAAGAAAATTTCACAGTTTGTTCTGCATCGTACCGTAAAAACATTTACCACGATTCCATCAATCTGAATAAACACAACGGCGCGAGGTGAACTTTAGAGAGTAATGGGCGAAATCCTTATTGGTAAAAGTGATTATACTGCGCGATCGATAATAATTACGCTTCATTGGGACTACCCAAACCAGTGAAGTTGTGTTGACGGGAAAATAAATGCACTAGACCATGCAGACTGGACTTACGATACGCGCTTTCCTACGTTCCCTTTTGACATGACTTGATATTTTTGATGCAATCTAAGATATTGGTTAGTCAAGAATTTGTGAACTGTCTCAAAGTATGTTTCTCAGCGAGTGATTCATTAATCAGGTGTTTTCTGAGTTGACGGTGGTTCTGCTATTAATTTTGGGCGCACAGAGGCTGGAGGTAGACAGCGGGGACCTGAGTAAGGCTTGCGGATGGCCACTGACGTCTGTTGCTTGTCCGAGACTCGCATCCAGGACCCCACCGTCGTAGTTTGTCAGAATTCGCCTTCAGGGCATGCTTTTACTTTGCTCTTATTCGGTGATGCCGCGGCTTCTGTATCTGGTCATGTAGCACTAGAGCTGAGTCTGCGCTACTCCACTTGATCCCAGTCAGCAGCACATTATGTGCGATTCGCTCAGATGGTTCGTTCAGAGCTAACTATGGCCGCGACTTGAACCGTTGTCTGTTTTCTACCTCTGCCTACGCCCCTAATGAATACAGTCCGAATACAGTCAAAGATATATTCTACCAGCAACTTCACGGGCTTCTTCGAAAGGCGTCTCACAGAGATATTGTGGTACTGGTTGGAGATCTGAACGCCCAGATTGACCACCCATGTCCAGACAAGCGAATGCCTGGAGTCCAAAGCGGCGCCAGCCATCAACACACGGATAACGGTAATCGACTGTTCCATTGGTGCTCAGATTATCGCTTGTTCTTGTCAAGTACGAACGTCCAGCCCAGCCTTCGTCGCATAGTCACACGGTAACCGCCATCTAGTAATCAGTCTTTGATACAAATAGACTACATAGCCGTAAGCTGCTATCGGCGTGGCTCCGCCAAGTCTTGTAGGTCGTACTGGAGCACACATCTGGATTCAGATCACGCTCTAGTGTGTGCTGAGTTCATGGTACGGTTTTCCGCCAAGTCAAAAGTCCGCCGTCAGCGAATAAACGTAGGCCAACTTTGTCGGATGTCAGTCTGGGAGAGATATCAGATAAACTTGCTGCCCAGCTAAATAGCCACACACAGGATGATTTATCAGATCACTGGCAACACATTCAAGACGCTATAGAAGCAGTGAGTCCCACATCTTGTGAATTAGTCACACTGCATTCAGTCACGCACTGGATCTCATCGGATCCTCTGGAATTACTAGACGGCGACCAGAATAGCCCTGACAGAAGCGAAAACCACAATTCATCCGCTCAAATACGTAGAAATTTGATTAGAAGCTTGCGCAGAGACCGAGAGAATTAGTGGCCCGAACCGCGCGGCCGAAGTACAACAAGCTGCTGCCATCGGCAATGCTCGGTGACTTTTCCATCTCATCTGATATACTGGGACCAAGAAGCCCGGAGTGAGCAAAGTGATCTGGGGTGTAAACGGCTAACTAGTTCACCAGCTTTCAATGCACATGGATCGTTGGACAGGTTTCTTTGAGGAACAGTTCAATTGGCTTTCAGCGCCGGGGCCCCCACTCAGTAGTCCGTTTAAACCAGTTCATGTTCCATGGGCGGTCTGTACTATTCCACCCACCGAAGAAGTCGATCGTGCGCTTCACCTGCTGAAGCGCAATAAAACCTCCGGTCCTCCTACGGGATGGTGGTATGCCTCTCTCCAAGGCGCTCACCAGACTCTTTACCGAGATTTGGCTACATAATTGTGTCCCACAAAGTTGGAACTGTGCATCCATCATCCCTACATACAAGAAGGAGGCTAGGAACATCTATTCAAATCATCGATGGATAAGTTCGATCGCGGCCGCGTCAAAGTATTTAGCTTCAGTAATCCTCTTTAGATTGTCCCCAGTGCGCGAACAACAAGTCCGTACAGAACAGTCCGGTTTTCGTACCAACCGCGAGTGCATCAACCAAATTTTCATTATCTGTCAGATACTTGAAATCCGCCACACATATCGTAGACCGACGGTAATCATATTCTTGGATTTCTGAGCAGCTTTTGATTCCGTTGATGGGACGGCCCCCTGAGGTTGTCTTGTCGGACAGAGTGCCTGATAAGTATGCCAAAGTCACCCAAGTGCCATAAAATCACACTTAAGACCGGGTACAAGCATATGACTCATCGTCACCTTACTTTCCAGCTGGAATTGGCATGCGTCAAGGTTGCCGAGTCTCACCCATCCTGTCTAATTTTGCGATCGACGACATCCTGAAAAAAGGTACAAGGAAATCAGATGAACGAAGGCGTTGGACTTCTATCTGGTAACAGACTTTTAGACTTAGACTATGCTGATGACATCACATTGGTTTGCGACAATCCTACTTTGGCACAGTGCACTTTAGACAACTTCGCGTCGTCTATATTGCGGCACGAAATGAGCTTCTCATACTTCAGATGTAAAATGCTTCTACAAGACTGTCAGGAGTTCATCTCTGAACTTACCCTCGGTACTGATCTAGTCAAAATTGTCGAAAAGTTTGTCTACTTGAGAAGGTGTATAACTATCTATGGACGGATTGGAGATGATGTGGACAACTGAATAGCGAAGGCTCAAGTGGCGTTCTGCAATTTACGTCACCTGTGGAGACGATGTGACGTCTCTCTCCGACTGAAAGGTAGGATGTACACAGCTGCTGTGGGTAATGTGCTCCTACATATAAAATTGTGAGACATGGCCTGTTCGAGTGACCGATGTCGACCGGTTGTCCGTGTTCGATCATCGATGTCTGGGAAGCATCTCGCGACTTTGGTGACAATAGCGAATAAGCCATTCCGCAAATCAAACACGCGCCCACGGAACCGGGCGTGCTACTCACCCAGTTAGTACAACTGTGACACGGTAACAAACGGGCCTACGACGCGATGGAAACGACAAAGACGACAGTGACAATGACCGCGGTTCGACACGGACACATGCAAGCATGGCCGTCGCATGTGCTGGATGCTGCGCTGTTCCGTAGGAGTTGCATGTGCACGATCTGAAAAGGCATAGAAAGAATGAAAGCCCTGTGAGCCGAAGTCCAGTAAGTGTATGAGCAGGTACTGACACCTACATCAGGGAGTATGGGAATGGTAGTCTATGCCAATGCGTTACACTACCATATCACTCCATCGGCTTTGTTGGCTGGGGAATGTGCTACGTATACCACCTCATCAAATTCCCCGTTGCGCTCTATTCGCTCAGCTTAACGTTGATTGAAAACGACGTGGAGGCCAAGCCATGACATGGCATCGATCTGTCGAAGTGTTTACGTCAAGACTTGCCTCTGTCGGTTCCATATGCTTATATGGCTGGGAACCCCGAGATCCACTACACAGCTGGATGAAAACCTTGTCGGTTATGTTGTAACAAATTGTGTTCGAACTGCTGAGAAATTTCTCATTCGACTCGTCACGTTCATATTTCTGTCTCATGCATATGTATAGCAAGTAGAATGTAAACGCGCGGACAAGACCTCCCCGGAAGCGTACGACTGGTTTCGAGGCTGTTGCCGCTCATCAGGTATGCGTACCCGATGCTTCTCTGCCCATTCGTCTTCGTACTTGTACACTCCGATGCCATATCTTCATTGAGACCTTATTTGAATCGTCTGGAGCGTGAATGGATACTCTTCATTGAAGAGCCCACAAATGAATCACAACTGTGATTTCTGGTAGTTATTCGTGTCTGGGTCACTGCCAACCCAATGAACATAGAGGTTGCATGTGCAAGCGCTCATATTGATAGTGAGTAGTATGTAAACCCATCAAACCCTGTTGAGCAGTCAGAAAATCATTCTTATGCTCGAGTACAGTGGAAGGGATATACCTCATAGTTAGGAGGACCCACTGTACTGTAGCGGAAGGCCGGCAGTCGTGATCTTCTGTTTTGTGGTGGAGAATCGCACGAGGTACGAGTCAGGCTTGGTAACGTATCGAGTGACAACGGATTACTGTTTATCACCACTGTGACCTGCAGTGATGGGGTTCGGGCCTAGTACACAAGTGATAGAAGTTCGTACCACTATAGATCTCCACCAGTGAAGATGTTCTGAATATCATGCACGAATAAGGACAAATTATGAAATTTGCAACGTCACTGTTGATAACATCTGTTGAAAGGTGGAACTTTTCATTCAAAATGTTTATATCCACCAAAATCTTAATCGAAAGGCAGCGTGTATAGATAACTGTTCACTCGGAACAGTTACTTCGAAATATCACGTCAAACGTTTTACCTCTAGGGCTTGTAGGCTGTGCCTCCTTTGACCCCTGCTCGCTGACCGTGCAGGCTTCATAGCATCCCCAGTTAAAGGCAAGGTATTCTGCAAAATTCATCGAGCCAGAGAGACAGTCAAATCACCACCACCACCATCATTAGATATTCACTAACTTAAAATCATGGTAAGCAAGACATATTCATTCGCTAAACGATACGTTTCGCAATACGGTAATAACCAAACCATTTTTGTGTGAGTTTCCAACAAGAATAGTTATCCCGATTTGCGTTTGCGTGTGCTGATTCTCGACGACGCCTGCGTATCTGAGTTCTGCCTGCGCCCTAACTCCACAAGTTAGTTTTGTTTTTGTAACTATCAGCTGATTATTGAGTTTATTTTAAGATCGGGTGAATGATTAACTACAATACGGTTAAAACTAGAAGTTTTTCACCTGCATTCATATCTCGTTCCGATTACGTAGTTAGTAACATTTTGCCTCCCTGTTTACCACTAGACTTGCCAAGGAAGCCAAAAATCCTCTGGGAAATTCTTCTGATGGGGAGAAAAAACCGCTCATTTCATCGCCTCGTCCGAACAGGCCGGGCTCACTCGCTATTCAATTTGGGCCGGAAATCGATGCAGCATCCACACAACCTACGATTCATAGTTCGCCGTCTGCATTTTCAACACAGAAATCCGAATCGCATTCTACGCCTGCTGCAAGCGCTCGTTTCAAATGTGATCAGGGTGGAACCCCGATGTCCTCGATGGAATGCAATTCAGCTCCGCTAGAGAGTGCTGACGTATCTATGCGAACAGACGACGAATCAGCCGTCGACTACAAACAAGAGTCCTCCTCGGCCATTTCAAATCATTCGTTATCCACTTCCGTATCCCCTATTCGGACCAGTTCAAGACGACGTCTATCTTCCAATATCATATGCACATCAACTCGCGGTCGTCCACGCGGTCGAGGACGTGGACCTGGACGTCCCAGGGGACGAGGCCGTGGCCGTCCTAGTCGAACTCGCGCTGGATACTAGAGTCTTATGTGTGTGTGGGAGAGAAAAAATCTGTGCATCCTCTCTCATCACATATTCTTCAGGCTATTCAATCTGGTATCCTTAATTTTGACAGACATTCACAGCGAACCTCCTAGATGTACAAACTTATCCTGCCTTTCCCGCGTTCTTAACCACTCAAGGTGGGTGGCTTCATTAGATCCTTATTTTACCAGTCATTACACGCACCCTACAAATCTTGCTGGATACTCTTCACCCCCGAACAATGTTGCCGTCTGTTCATGCACTTCCTGATTGACTCCCAGACTTCCCGTGAATTCTACTGCGTCGCCTGCTATCTACCCATATACCGTTCCTTCATTCTCACTGGTCATCTACTCATCCCGGTTCAATCACGATGGATAAGTGCATGGCTACGGTGGATCCAGGGAGTATTTTGGCCATAAACATTAGCATGTCTTTCTTTTTTTACTGACCAACAGGAACCTCTTCGGACATTGTCGTCATTGATATTGTTCCACTCGGCACATGCAATAAATGCAAATCAATGTCTTAGTTGTCTTTGGAATTGCTCATTACCTGACAGCTATTCTCCTCCTCTTACCATAGCTTGTTCTCAGAAGGCGCTCTCATGCCTCAAGAAAATCGTATAATCCAGAGAGAATCTAGTCAGTTAGCTTTTTCTCTACCAGTGTAACTCGTGAATGGTCCCAACCTGAGTGGAGCCTCATGTTGCAGAGAATCATGGGTACTAAATTGGTTGACTGCTAAAAGTCGTGAAAGAATATGCGATAAGATGGTCGCGTATTGCAAGGATCTGCATAACAGCATTATGACTTCTTGAGAACAGAGTGAAGACATAAGTCGCGAGATGCAAGCATTTCGTTTACTCTTGTCAACCGCGGACGTAAAACGTGTCAGTATATATACATGGTACAGTAGGGGGTAAGTGCAACAGTAAAGTAGGCACGATCGAAAGCTCTTACAGTACGTACGTTGGGGAGAGTGAAGTCTGTCGTGTTAACGCCAGGGTAAACAAACATTTTGGGTCAATCGTTTTTGTGCACAAAGTGCTGGCTGATGCATCATGATTAGAATAGCTTCACTGAACGCTAATAATTTCGGTGTTGGATTGCGCAACAATGTTTTGAAACACTGGGTCAGGTCAACTTTGTGACCTGATGCAATCAAGTGTCTTCCAATCGAAGAAGCTGGCGGTTTCACGTCGTTGTGTATTGCCCCAGCAGGTTTCGTCATCAAGTTTGACAGCCATTTGGGTATGTGTTCTGACACTCGTTGAGTCAAGCAACGATCCGTCCTGCCAATGTATACGTCACCGCAACTGCAAGTGAACTGATAGACAATATGTGAGACATTGGGATCAGCAAGACTGTTTGAGTGATTTTGAAAAGATAACCTTTTGGTAGTCTGCAGCAAACGCAACTGCGCCGCTGTGTATGTGTGCCTTAGAGCTGACTTGAGATTACAATTTATTTGATTGAATAAGTGATCTCCTTTAAAAGGCAAAGTGATAAAAACTTGCTTCTTTTCCACGTTCATTGTTTTCGCGCGCACAAGTCTCGGCCTCTGATGTTGTCTGATAAAGTTCTCCGGATAACCGTTGGCCAGCAACGTTCTTTTTATGAACTCCTTTTCGTTTTGTATTTGATCTTCTGTACAGATTTTCTGGGCTCTGTTGAAGAGAGTTCTGACCAACCCACGTTTGTAAGCCACTGGGCCACAGTGGAGTTCATAAAAAGACCCAATGTTTCAAATGATGACTTCTGACGAAGGATTAGTATCCCCATCCGGAACTCTATCCATGGGTCTATTCAGTATATAGTTGTAGATAAACATCAGTTAAACTGTCTGTCGCAATACTGCGCCCAGCAATCCCAGTGACGCTTCTGAGACTGAATCAGTGAACTGTTCGTCTTCTTGATCTGTTTGCTAACCAGGTTTTCATATACTAGTTTAACATGCAAGGACCAGTGATCTTCCGCCGGGGGTTTGTACGTTTTCGCTCTGCCAAAGCACAAGAACGGAAGAACCTCCATAAACCGAGGCTCAGTAAGGGCATTAACAGGTACCAACACTTGCATTAGCAGAATAGCAATACGGCGGCTTGCAGCCTGGCCATTACACTAGTAGTTCTAATCAGACGGGAAATTTCGAGGCTGTTGCCGATCGCCGCAGTCTTTTCCATCTCCTAGCACTTCGCAAGCTACAACTCCTCACTGTCGTTTCTTAAGCTCTGAATCAGTTGGGGGTTTTGGGCATCTTCGTTCCTCATCCTAACTGGAATCCGGAGAAATCGATCTTCGCGCATCTAACAGTGCAACTGAAGGTGCAGATGTCCATTGTTTCAGTTTGCTATCCGTTCCTAGTAGCCTCCGACAGGGTCTCCTTGATTTGGTCCCATTGTTCATTTCGATCCTCCTGGACATCTGTCAACCTGGATAACCTGTTGCATAATTGTGTTTGGAAGAGAGGTTATCGTCTAAAGCGGCTGCGGGGGACCGTTGGCTTTGGTATTGGTTCATCCATCGAAGAAACGTAGACTAAAATGCGCCCAGACAAGACCATGATTAGAGTTGATATAGATGGACTAAAATGAGCGAAGTCCTTCAGTGGATTCTGGGCAGCGCCTTCCGATAGCAATGAGGTCGATGCAAATGCAACGCTGTAAAGAGGCAAGAGGATGCGAAGTAAAACAGTGTCGTTTTTTGTGTGAAATGTTTGTGCTGTCTACGAATAGTCTGTGATCAGGATATCGTTGTATGAGTCGAAGGGCATTTCGGTGCGGATGACTAGAATGGAAAACGGGTCTTCTGTATGACATTATCTCGTTGAGGCTTCCAAACTGAACGTTGAAATCGGCAGAAACAACCGTAATGTCCTAAAAGCGCACGCTGGGGAACGGTTGAGACAAACCGTGGTAGAATTCACTTTTAGCTTAAGGAGAGCTACAGCTAGTTGGGGCATACACAGATACGACGATTTTGTCGGTTATTGTTTACATGCACAGAACCATCCGACCAAGCTGCACACAGAGAACCGCTGGCTTTATTCCAGTCTTGCAGTGCATTCTCAGTTTTTATCCCTAGAGTGATGGCGATACCTGCCTGACCACGGGCACTAGATACCGAACCGGCCGACACGCGGAGTGAAACGAGAAGTTTAGTTTGTGTCTCGGATTGAGGTATAACGACGGAAGTTGGGTCTTGTATGTGTGCTACGGAGACACAACGTACGTCTATTTTCGAAGTTTCAAGAGTCTTAATTAAAGCAGCCTGTTGCCTTGCTTGATCAAGTATACGAGCTTTGAAAGCACCTAAGTGAACTGCACGAATAGAAAAAATTCCATACTGCATCGGTCGTCGCGCAGGATAATCAGGACCGCGCTGCCCATTGCATCGAGCGGGGTGGGTAGTGACAAGTGGGCTACTGCTCAGAGTTCCCTCTCTTTTATTCAACCTTTTTCTTCTTTCCCCAACCACCTTTCTTTGCCCCATCTATCCACCCATAATGCTCCCACTGATAACACTGTCGATACTCGCAACGGTTCACTGTCAAATAGTATCGTGAATAATCCTCTGTTTGGTAACTCACATTTTCTCAAGCCTCGTCAGCCTCTGAATCTCGGCTCCTTCAACGTGCGTACACTCATGCAGGCCGGTCAGCTGGCGTGCCTAGCCCTCACCTTAGATTCCCTGAAGATTGATGTCTGCCGCTTAAGTGAAACGCGTATCCAGGATTCGGGCAGTATAATTCAACTCACTGCTCCTGGTATCTCATCGAGGTATTTTCTGCGCACTTCGGGAGACAAAGTAGCTAGAGCTGCGGGCCAACGTGGTGTGGGAATAGTCTTGACTGACAAGGCTGAAGCTGCCCTTTTAGACTGGATCCCTGTTAACAGTCGTTTATGTGCTGTGAGTATCCAAGGGTCAGTCGGCGTTCGAAAGGATAGTTGTGTTAAACGCAATTTGTTTGTGATCTTCGCGTACGCCCCAATGGACTGCAGCTCAGATTTGAACTCGGCGCCCTCGTTCGCAGCAGTAAAGATTCTGACATTGTAGTGCTAACTGGTGACTTCAATGCACAAGTTGGCAAACTTAGTGTGTCAGAAGCCTGTTTAGGTGGGCGTTGTACTTTACCCACTGAACGTACAGATAACGGGGATAGACTTCTCCAGTTTGTGCAGACAATCGGTTGCTCTTGTCTAGCACCAATTTCCGACACAGCTCGCGTCGCACAGCGACATGGCGCTCTAACTTTACAGGTACTTTGAGTCAAATTGATCATATCGCCGTGAGCTACCGGTGGCGCAGTTCTGTTCAGAACTGTAGATCTTACTGGTCCACGTACGTAGAGTCGGATCATGCATTAGTTTTAATGCGATTATCGCTCCAGCTCCATGGTCATCGTCGCAAACCGCAAACCCGATTAGCCGTGCAACGTATGTGTGATCCAGAAGTACGCACCCGGTATGAGCAGAAGTTAGAACATGAGCTAGGATCCACGGAGAACAGTAATGTAGATGAGCATTGGGCTCATATCAAACAGGCGATGCACGTTGCAGCAGGTTTTGCCTGTGGTCCTAGATCCGTTGTCCATTAAAGACACTGGATCTCGCAAGAGTCGCTGAGTATAATGGAGAAAAAGCGTCAGTTCTCGAACCGTAAGGAGATGAATAAGATGCGGAGAAAGCTGCAAAGGAAGTTGCGAAAAGCCTCAGGAATGATCGCGAAAAATTGGTGGGTCAAGGTAGCCGAAGAAATGGAGATAGCAGCTGCCTCAGGTAACATTCAGAGACTGTTCAAACTTATTCGTGACACCGGTGGACGGCGCACTCAGGTCAGTGAAACGATTTGCGATAGGAATGGAGAACCCATCCATAGCAAACAGCAAAGGCTTGACCGTTGGGCTGATTAATTCAACGCTAGTGTAGTTACTCCTGTGTCAACAACTGCTACTCCTTGTATGGTATCACTTGAGCCCCCATCGGAAGTAGAATTGGAGTCATGCATTCGATTACTAAAGCGAGGGAGAGCGGTAGTGGAAATGTTTTGATGAAATCACTTACCGCTTTGCTCCATGACATTTGGAACACAGAACGTATTCCGTTAATATGGAGTGAGTCGTTGATTGTTCCCATCTTCAAGAAGGGAATACGCAATGACTGTAGTAATCATCGTGGGATTAGCTCAATTCAGATAGTCACCAAATTATTAGCTTCAATTATACTGCACCGTATTACACCCGCTCGCTAAAGGAATGCCCGCGAACAGCAGGCTGGATTGCCTCCAGGTCGAGGATGCTTCGACCAGATTTTTACTCTTCGCCGACTACTTGAAACGCGTCACACGCACTGCCGACCGACAATAGCGATTTTCTTAGACTTGAAAGGCGTTTTCGATTCAGATGATCGAACAGCGCTTTTCAGTACTCTTCATCGAAAAGGTATGCCCCACAAGTTCGTGAATCTATTGAGATCATTGTATTCTCATACTTCTGGCCGCGTTAGAGTTTACCGTGAACTATCCAGTCGGTTCGAAACGACCACTGGTGTTCGACAGGGATGTCCTATGTCTCCATTCCTGTCCAACTTTGTCATGGACGAAGTAATGGAGAGTGCGCTGCAAAATCTACAGGATGTGGGAGTCGAACTAGAAAATAGTGGAAAGCTGTGTGACCTAGATTATGCAAACGATGTTGTCTGCTTGTTTAAATGCACGGAACATGCTCAACGTTCACTAGATAGACTTGCGAGAGCTGTAGCTCCATTCGGCATGCGCGTCGCACCTTCAAAGTATAAGGTGATGTTACAAGACTGGACGTCAACGATTCGGAACTTGATGCTCGATGTGGAGGTGTTGTCAGTTGTCGACCACTTCACCTACCTCAGCAGCAGCGTGACGAAGGATGGGAGCATTGCAGTAAAGGTTAGCACGTGCATGTCCAAGGTTCGAGCGGCATACGTTGGACTAAAGCACTTGTGGCGTCGATCTGACATTTCACTGAAGTTGAAAGGTCGTGTATACTGTGCTGCAGTGTGTTCAGTTTTGTTGTATGGTTGCGAGACTTGGAGTCTGCGTGCTGAAGATAATCATCGTCTTGGGGTTGTCGACCACTGATGTTTACGTAGTATCGCTAAGATCGGGTGGAGTAGCCGAGTAGGCAATGCTGAGGTCAGAAATCGAGTATTGGGTACTAATTCGGAGAACGTTTTGTCACAGCGTATCCAACTTAGTAGATTTCGTTGGTTGGGACACGTGTTGCGTGTGTCAAACACACGTCCACCGTACCGTGTCCTATTCTCCGTTCCTCCAAGAGAGTGGAAGAGACCACGTGGAGGTCAACAGATGACGTGGTAGCGAGGAATGAGAAAATGTACAGCAGACTTAGGAAAAGTAGGTGCTTCACGTCTTCGTGGTTGGGGTCCATAAGATCCGTCTAGTAGTTCGCTGGAGACGCTGAAGGATATGGCAACGAACCGTGAACAGTGGCGATCGTGTTGTCACTTTCAATCGAATCAGAATGATTGGTCGATGTGCGTTTGTACAGTTAGCCTGTGTATTCCGTGTGTTGGCTACTAGGGCATTCTTTCCTTTTCCCACCCATGTAGGTCCAGTCCCTGTCCATCTTGTATATTCATACTTTCTAATTCAGCGTGCAACATGGTGAGAAAGGCAGTGGTCAATGGGGCTTGTCCTACTGTTTAACGCTGTACGATGATGATGATGATGAAGTGAAAATGATTCTTGGGTTTAAGAATCAGACACCTGTTTTCACCCATCTCCAGGTTCATATCCTTATCGCGGGTTATAATGCCCCGGTTACGATACTGTGGTTTCTTGCGTCCATTCGGGATGGAAATATGGGAAATGAAGGCGAGAAAAAAAAGGTTACTGAAGGGCCGCTAGAGATTTCTACGAGAATCAGTTTGCGGCTTCCTACACCACAGAACAGGTTTTTTTTCGGCTCCGGTTACGGAGCCGTTGACTTAAAGGTCTAATCCACAAAGGAATGAAGTGTTAACTAAGCACATGAAGGTGTCCGAGGCCATTTTACTGGTCTTTGGTGTCAATCCTAACTGTTGGTCATATCATTTCGTCTTCTTCAATTCCACTTAGGATTCAGTCCTTAACCTTATGCATCCAATGTAGTAAACGGAAAGTCAATAGACCGGCTTCCTTTAGGTGGATGGCTGCCTATCTTCGGTGGGCGACACTTGCACAAAGAAGAACGATAAGGTGTCCCATCGTTGAGAGAAACTCCAGGTGCCACATTCCGCCACCAATCTGGAGGAGAGATATGGCTGTATTACCTGGAGACTTCAGAGCTCCGGTTGTTTCTGAGTCAAAATCACTGGTCGAACTCCCGCAGTGTACCCCCAACCCTTGACAGAGTATCGGATATCATGCCCATGGGATTTCTTAGATAGTTGCCGCGGTCAGTGGGATGGTTGCAGTTGAGCTTTTTCCTCGTCTTCATGAATTCCACTCAAGTCTGTTGTAGTAGTTCAAAGAGTTGAACTGTTCAGTACAAAAAGAATCAAATGATACAGAAAAAGTGGGGATTGAGTCCCTAGTAATCCCTTACCAGACTTCCGCAATGTTGTTCACTGTGGGCTTTTCTTGGTGAAATTGCTACTATTGGTTCCGCAATCCAGGAGGACAAATTTGTCCGTTTTCGTGAATATTAACGTTTGTCTATAAATGGACAGAATTGGCTAAATAACATTCCGCCAGTTCAGGTTGCTCTCCCACAGTGGAGATTTCTGAGCACATCCAAACAACCGGATCGCCGGGAACTACGCACATCAGCGCTCTGGTTTTGGTTATTTCCTTCTGCATACTCTTTTTCATTACATGCTGGCAATATCCATTTTAGGGATAACCTGTAACCTGATTGTGAGACTTAGAGTGATGGAGAATAGCATAATGTCCCGATACAATTTGAATAAATCAAATGGGTGAAATAAAACAAGAACAAATTTGTTTCAGTGTACGGTCTAATCACGTAAAGGATAAAAGTTTGAATACAAGCAGCTCACTGATCGTAGGAACTAAGTCATTCTAATTAGTCACCAGTCAGCTGATTGACGAATCAAATTCGATCAGGCCCATTGTTCTGAGTTTTCATTCTTTTTTCATGTTATCTACCGTCCACTCGGAACCATCCTGAAATCAGAAACTGACTCAAAGAGAAATGTAAACCCGTAGACTCACATCCCAAACAAGGTAAATTAGTCAGGTTAAGCATTCGGTCCAAATTTTGATTTCTGGTCCCCTAAATCCTACTCCCAACCTGAGCACTGCTGATGCGCTATTTCTACCAAGTTCCACCAATGATATGGGGCCATTCATTTTCAGATACCGATACTCTTCTGTCTTTGTCGGCCGAGTCTCAGAGCCGAATAATCGAACTGATCTTATCGTCACAACATACGCTTGACTCTCAATGTATAAACGGATGTCTCGTCGTTGCAACAGATGACTGAGGTTAACAATTGCCAAGCGCATCTTCTGAATACGTAAGGACTCTTATTTTGATATTCGACATCAGGGTAAAATACAGCTGCCATGAGATAAAAAAATGTCTATTGCATCTCCGGTCCCACATGAAATGGTAGTGTTAGTGTTAATTCAGACAAAACCGGTCCTGACAAAACACATCCCAAACATGATTGTCCCACTCATTTACTTAACTGGCTGGAAGACTGCTTCTCGGGAAGAACACAAAGTACCGAAGTTAGCAGAAAAGTTTCCAGACATCTCCTAATTAGTGCTAGTGTTCTTCAAGGAGCTGTTCTTTCTGCACTACTTACCTTAGTTACTTAACTGTAACCCGCGCAGCTCCCCTAGTCAAGTATGCCGATGACATTGTTTTGACTCGCTTTTTCTCCCATCAGTCAAATCTAGATAAGTTTCGTGAAATATTGCACACATCCAAAACTTTTCTGGAGAGCCTGGTCTTCTGTTAAACAATGCCAAGTATCAAGAGAGCATTGTTTCTATTTTGCTGTCGCGTTTTATAGAAGACAGCACCATGAATAACTCTACTCCACCTGCACTTGTAAACCATGTGAAATACCTCGGTGTAACTTTGCAAGAGAATTTACCTTGGTCTTTACATATAGAAATTACAGTCGGAAAATTGCGTACATAGTCCTTTCGGATTCGTAAACTTCGACATTTCAGTGCTTTGCAGTGTCATTTCTTCCTTTATACACCAGTGTATATTTTTAGTATTCTATATTATTCTCGTGATTTTCTTCCCGGTCTGTTAGAAAAGGACTACATCGCCCTTCGTAGAGATCTGCACATCATCGATTTTGTTTCTAGTATAACCTTAAGAGACCTCATATCGGGCTTATATGATAAGGGTATAATACCTTCTATTTCATTTGCTGGAAAGGTCATTGTGAATTGCACACACCCGCTGCCTTGCGATCTTTCTGTGAGCTTATTCCACCCGCTAACCCGTTCCATGTTTCGAATTTCTTCCTCCAAAGTTATCACTGTACAGAACTTCCATGTTTCCCTTTGTTGAACGTGTTTTAACAAACAGGGATGAAGTGTTATCTGAACTGCCAACCAGTTCTGGCGTGCAAGGATTCACATTTATTTTTCTCGACAGCTGAAAAGCACCGTAAAAAAGTGCTCAAGCAAATATAGTAATAATAATGATAATAATAGTAATATTTTTTCACTTAGAAACACGATGTTGTCCAGCTACTCAAGGTGGGAAACTTTGCTGCCCGAAAGCAATCATTTATACTGTTTAACTATAAATATAAGGTGAGGTCCACCGTTTTTTTACATCTCAGGTTGATGGTTTTCATGAACTCTTGATTGTGGGGCTTAGTGTTTAGCTCGCACAAGGTTTCATCACGATCTGTGGAAGCGACCCCAACTTTTCGCAGATGACCTCTAGGACCACGTGATTAGCTAAGTCAATCAGGGAAGGTTGCCGTGCTGACAAACGGTACAGCCCTTTTCTCAAACTGATTTTGTGTGAAAAACCACTGCTAGTTTGAATTGGGCCTCTGCTGTTCATGTGCACATATACACGGGTGCAAATAAACTGAACGTGGTTCTCAGCCGATCATAGGCTAATGCAGGCGAAGATAACCAAACTTATTCCCTGTACTTTTTACCAGAGGACCTGTCACCTTTGCCAGTGCATGACACATCTCGCGTCCACACTAATCCTTCGAAATGTGTTCCTTTATCCAAATTAAGAAGAGAAGGTTAAGTCGATTTTAATAGGAAGGCTGGAGATAGTCCATTCGGTTCAATAACTTTACCTTCTTTTACTGTGAACCTCAGGGTTTGATGGACGTCCACTAAGTGGAACGAATAAAACCTCGAGAACGCTGCTCACCATACCGAACACCTATTCAGGCAATGTGTTCATGTTACCACATTATAAAATTTTGCCTCGTGGAAGGACAAACTGTAGCCAGTTTTCACAGATTACTGACAAATTTTCTTGTGCTTTCAACCAGATGGTGACAGAATCTTCTAGACCGCAAGCCAGTGAGGCGAGAGATACCAAATTCGGGAACGACCGGTCACTCATTGTGGCAAGCGCTCAGTCTAAACAGATTAAGATGGTTGGGATATGTTACGCATGCTTACAGACAGAGCTTTCTTCAGCGTACTCTGTATTCCGAGGCAGGTAGTTGGTGGAAGGTAGGTTGAGGTGATCACTCCGTAGCATGGAAAATACCATGAAGACCCTAACGAGTGGTGTTGGTCGAGTAGGAGGTATTAGGCTTCCTCGTTGGGGTCCATGAGATCCGACGACCAGATTGTTGAATACAGTGAGTGATATTAATAGATGTCGCGGTCTGTGAAGCAGTTGCACCTGAGTTCTTTCTTCCTCGGATTGATCGTGCCGTGTTAGCTCACCTGGTGAATCAACTACTGGCTAAGCGGAAGATCACCGGTTCGATTCTGGTTCGAGGTGCCGATGGTTCGGAGGCGAAAAATGAAAGTGGATGTTCCACTACTTAAATAATCTGACTCCTCCTGCCATCAGTAAATGCTACAAAATGCGAAAATGTTCAGTTGCACATTCTAGCCATAGTCGGAGCAATTGGAATATGGAAGTTGACCCTAGACCTTTGAGCCCGAAAACGTTTGATCCAGGCACTTCAAAATCCACGGTCCAGGACTGATCAAGGTTGAGTGAATTCATCGTCCTGTCACCCAAAGGGCGTTAGCTAGATAAACCAATCACATTTGACAAACCCCCAGCTGTTAGTGGTTGACATCTACGTCTATCCGCATGACCGTTTGTCTAATGTCTCTCATCTGTAATCGGCTTGAGATTGGGTCGAGGGAAAACCTTTTTTCGAATAAGACGTTTTAGTTTCAGTGCAGGCACGCCAACGAATAAACTAGCAGGTGGTCATTCAGATCAGACAAGCCACTTACATCAAAAATATACTTTTTTGACATTTCTTCAGTTCTGTCTGCATACGCTACAAGTATCACGTCACACGTCGCACAAAAACACATAATTCACCGAGCGACCAGTAAACCAGCTTTTCGGTAAGGCTCCATTAGTTCCAGCATATCGGAAATTATTTGTGAATGGTTCAGCAAATGCGACTACCGTCAAACTACTTTTATCCCGTAAATCTGTCTCACAGACCCTTCTATACTATCATATATCATTGCATCAAGCTTAGAGTCAGGCATAATGCCAACACCACGGATATAGAATCAGGTAACGAGGGTGAATGAATAGAAGCACTGTTGTTCGGCTGTATCGTCACATATATTTTCGCTTTTCTTCTGAGATTTTTAATATATGTGGGGTCTGAGAGTTTCCTACCCACGCTGCACAACATTCACACCACTGGTTTAGGTTCTAAACCCTATCTCTCAGTGTCTCTAATCAACGGCAATCCTCACCATTTGCGCCTGAACCACGGAGACAGGACGTACCAACTGAAACCAGTGCGGGCGTCAACTTTTTCATTCCCCTGCGCCAAGTCCGACGACGAATCTCATCATGACTCATACGATGTTTTCTCCAAACGCGAATGATTCTCCGGAGACATCGATAGTCACTTTTTATCACACACAAAATGATTTATAGTAAATGTGTAAACCAAGAGAGATCTCGTGAGAAGGAGTTTGAGGAACAATCACGCCAGAACCAGCTTGTGGATACTGCTTTTGAAGAAAAAAATATTATAGCTGAGTGAGAAGGCAGAAAGATGTAGATGGTTCTAAATTTTGGTAGTCCAGATAAAGAATGAAAATTGACAGGTGGATATACGACACCTCCGAACAGAAACTTGAGAAGAATGACTGGCGCCTGTGTGCGGGAATGGATAGTAAAGAATAGGAGAAGAAGGGCTGCATGGAAAGCTCCGAGAAACACAAGCTAAATTAACAACGATAGAAAAGATATTATGAATCAACCACCGGATGGTGGGCTAGTGACTGACGTTAGAGAAGGATCGTCGATCAGCCGGATGGTCCTACGCTTGGCCCGATTAGGAAGAGAAATAGCTGAAGACGAAGCACTATCCTAAGCCTAACTGCAGTATTCGGGTGTGGGTGCAGATTCGAGCTTTGAACAGTAGGAGGTGAGCTGGAGGAAAGAAACTTCTGGCGAGGAATAGAAAACCAAACTTGCGCACAGTACGAGGAGCAAGCTTATAAAGCCTATGAAATGGGACCAACACGGTAAAGTTATTGATGAGCAAAAAAGAACGTAGAGTCTGCAGAATGCGAGCGCAATAAATCAAAAGATCAATGCGGGGAGAACGAATGATGTTTAAGGGAAGCTTTTGAAGCTTTGAGTTCTTCAAGATTGTGTAAGCCTCATGAGGAGATCTGTTGGAGGTCGGAGTCCATTGACACACTGACACTACCGACATCGATGGTGGCACGATGGGAAGTAAAGCGAGAAAGGAGACAATGCAAGGTGGTATCACCTGCAAACGCGTGAGTGAGGTTGAGAATTTTGGACAGAGGATCAATCATGAATAGAAGAAAGAGGCTGGGCTCTGGGGTGGGCCAGCATACACAGGGAACGGCTGGGGTAGAACTCTATCGTAAGTGGTCCGCTCACTGGGGAAACTTGATGTCCACGGTACGAGAGCCGGAGAGAACCCGAACGTTGACAATTTCGCCGGAAGACCTTCGTGTTAGAGTCGGTCGAGCGAGGCCATATGTGATTCTCAGTGGCTATTGCATACGGCCGACCAGGAATGAGACGAAAGCTAGTCGGCCATCAATGGAACGACGGAACCAGAAGCGGTATTGATGGTCGTTTGGCAGTCCTTCATGTTCGAGGAACGTGCCTAACAGGTCGGAGATAATGGTTTCAAAACTTTCGAAATAACTGGTATGAGGAATATTGGGCGATAGTCCTTGGGAATGGAGAGGTCGCCAAGTTTGAGAATGAGAAAAATCACGGCTTCTTTTCCAAGAGGCTTGAAGAGCAGCAAGATGAAGTGAGAGACAGAAAAGATGGCTTTAAAGAGGAGTCAGTTCCGGGGCAACACATTTTAAGGACGATGAGTAGAATATCGTCCGCACTGGGTGGTTTTGTACATTCTGAGAACGTAGTGTTTACCGTACTTTCCTGATGGAAACGGAAGCTAGGAAACGGTGGTTGTAGGACGAAGAAGCTGGAAGAGTGGAGTAACTGGTTTAGGTGGAATTAAAAGTCAACCGAAAGGCGAAGACAGTCAAATACGGAAAGTCACCGGGCGTCCACAGCGCGGAGCAGCCAGGATTCGCAATCCAGAGTAAAACACTTCTTACTCTGGTATTGTTGACCCGTCCCTCCAGTAAAAGACAGATGTCACACCGACGCCATAAGTGACCCAGGTTCAATAATGACAGTTTGGTTTGTTAATTGTAAAATAATATCCTCCTAACACTACCTCCAGCTGCAATGTAGCCCCCGAGGTATTTAAAACCAGACTAATTCTAACTGGTCATATCAAAGAATGAGAGCAGGCATAGGCTCCTACCAGTCTTAGAAGTGGACTTTTCACTCAAGTGGAGCAATGTACACCATATCTGGACACCTCCATCACCAAGGGGTTCAGAGCGTCTTGCATTGCCTATGGGTTACTACCCAGTCAGACGATATCACCAGCGTATTCGAAGTAAAAACCCTGTTTCCTGCGAGGAGTTTATCCCCACGTCTGGAAGTCCAGACAAGGCCTTTTTTAGAACATCCTACATGACAAAGTTAGAAAGAAAGGGAGATATAGAACAACCTTATCGTACTCCATTGGGGACGGTGAAGTTTGGTAAAAGCAAGCTGTAGGCACCAATCCAACCTGAGGTATAACGGTACAGCTCCCTGAGGATCGACAAAAGCATCGTGCCCTCATTTCTCGACAAACAGTCTCACAATGCAGTCTTATCGACAGAATCGAAGGCCGTGAGCATATCTGGGAACACGATAACCTTTGGTATGTAGGAGGTGTGATAGTGCCCAAGTAGCTGTCGCAGGGTGAATATTTGACCAATACATTCACGATTGGGACGAAACCGAGCCTACTACTCGCGACTCTGATCTTCACGTATGTGGCATAACGTGCAAGGCAGAATGGGTGCAAGCAACTTCGACGCTACTTAGGTCAGGCTTATATCCATGTGGCTAGCCCAGCCACTGCGCGATTCCTTCTTGAAGATGGGGACAACAATCGATCCTGCTCAGAATTCCAAATCTTGGAGAACAAAGTGTGGCGTTTTCTAAATAGCTGAATTACTTTATATTTGAACAAGACTGAGGGAAATCCAGGCGTCTTGTGACGTTCCAACGCATGGGCTACCTTGTGGACCTCAGCTGTGTTGGTGGTCTTGTTGAAACAGGCCAAGGAGCATATATTTATGGTAGGTCGCAGCAGATGTCAGTACGGTGTGCTAGTAAGATTGCACTTTAAATTGCATCCCCCTGCTTTCGAGACGCTGACTGTGGGTTGGTGGACTATCCGCTTCACTGGTCGTTCTGCTTACACCTAGTTGTTTCCAACCAGTGACACGATTGGGGTGGAACAGTTTACGGGATTTATCCACGGCTGCTGAATATGCAGTCTCATTTTCAAGCTGTGACCACCGGATTTCACGATCCCTATTGAGGCTTGCCTAGGGTTCACGTGTACTGTGAGTGCTTGCCGCCACCCGAGATCAATCACTATGTATATTGAAGACGCAGAAATTGAGGGTATCATGACGCAACGTGTCAGACTACAGCTTGCCACGCAAGAAGAATGTAAAGGATTCTGACTAAGCAACCAGTGCTGATCACTGCTGACGAATGCAGCTGCTGCTAGATTTCTAGCTAGCGCGTTTTGAAAGTCGGATAGACCAACTGGAATCGCATCACGCGTCTTAGGCGCCCCCCAAAGCAAACTGACAACTTGGTGCACACCGAAGCGTGGCCGGAGTCCTCGTAGAAAGTCCAATTCTATCGGAAATCTTGAGTGCAATCCCCCGGTCTGTAGATTATTGCTGTGTTCGATTGAAGTTCATCGCTGAGACGAAGAGGGCGAACGTCAATTAGCATACAGGTAATCGGAATGTCTGGATTTTGTACTGACGAGGAATAGACAATGGTCGGAGAACAGTCCTAGCAACTTCTACTTGTTGTTCTAACAATAGGAATTCAGACCAAGAGGGGTCTCCCAGGTGCACCGCATTTAATGACAACCGATTTATTCTAACATTCCAATCCCTTTGCTAAAATCCCAGTTGATGCAGGTTCTGCCAGAAATTGTTTTCCACTGCACCTGAGCTACAGTCAATGGGTGCGCAAGCCGACACAACAGACAAATTATGCTCATCGAAACTGCGACTGCTCACCTTGCATGTGTCTCTAAGTCTTAATGTGTACGATCGACTTTTGACTGGGATTTAGCTTAAAGTTATGGCTTTAACTCCAGAATTCAGGGTCACATCAACGCCCGCCTGGCTAGATGTAGTTCCAGGGTCTCCAGGATGCAAGTAGAACCTTGGAAAAAGATTGGAAGAGGGCGTCAATCGGATGATAAATTTGGAGCCCTGGATGCGAGTTTTTTTTAACACAACGCACATTGATGTCAGAGATTTCGAGCGTGAGGCCGAATCTGCCAGTGGCCGAACAGACGCCAACGTTTCCCAGAAAAACGACCGGTTTCGCATTCAAATGAGATTACAGTAGCAAACCAGCTAAGGAGCGCTCAAGTATCGAGAATATTTGGCAGGAGAGTACCCGGTATGCATACTTGATGTATGGTAATAATCGTGAAGTCGGTCGTGTGCTTCCGAAGAAATTCTTTCCTGTCATCCAGATGCAATACTATAGTACTTGCATTGAAAATCGATACTTCCAGCCATGTGTCCTCGTTCTGGAGGTTAGCCTTGGTTACCCGACGAAACAACTTTCGAAGAATCATCCTGTGCTTCATTCATGCACGCTCCAAACGGTTCAAATGAAATTAAAGTGACAGCGCAATGATAACCTAGAGAATGCCGTAATATTTTCACCGAGGTGAATAATCATCCATGAGTCATTTTTCCAGGGCCCATTGCGCACACGAAGTGACTCTCAAATAAACCACACCGAAAAGTGTCCCACTTTGTATTTCATCGGTAAAGTAAATGAACTGTCCTGTTTACTGAACATTCAGTAGTAGTTGCCGTATTTCGGCTGAATGTTGTTCACTCCGAACGGATGACGTGACTTTCTGGGCACTACTTTTTGTCTTACAGGACGCCTTTACATCGGATGATTCACCTGTGATGGTCGAGTGGTGAAGCCTTGATCACTTGAGGGGTGAAGCTCGAGCCCCACAGACACTGGTGGTAGACATCAATTTGTCGTCTCCTGGTTTATTGTCATTCTTCTTTACATGCTTCTGCATGAGTGCAATGAAAATGACACACTCCATAGCCCTAAAGGTTCACTGCACTACTAGTGATAACCGCCAGTTTGGTTGAGACAACCATTACCGATGCACTGGCTTATACTGGTATTTTCCAACGACAACCTAGATGGGAAGTAATAAGGAAAAAGCACGAATAAGAAAGCAGTAAATAGGAGAACTACAGATATCAGTATCACGCCGATAAAGAAAGTCTGTGGATGAGAGAGCGTCACCGGTCGCGACACCTAGTCATATCCTCCAAAGTTTCTATCCATTGAGTAGGAGGGTCCGCTGAACCCTATCCAGGAAGCCTAACACCTCCAACATGGCCAAGTTCAGTCGTTGGGTTTGTGATAAATGGCAACCGTGACCCCGAGACCTGAAGTGGGTAGAGAACCAAATCAGGTTCTGACAGGTCAGGTGTGATAACGAGTTGGGCGGTACAGTGGATTGCTGTCTACCACCAATCGGACCTGATCTGTCGGAAACTCATAGGTTTATAATCATTTCTAAGTTCAGCTGAACGTTATGGTTAATGGCTAACCAGAAAGGAAACAAAACTGATCCAAAAACGACAACACAGTGAATTATTGTACGTCTCTTAGGAGCACATGAGTAATGAAACGGGCAGTTCATACGATCAAGTCCGCTAAAGAATGTTTTTAAATGTTCTTGCTATGTCAAGAACTGGCCGTCTCGACCTCCCCTATACATCGAAAAATGTGCTTAAAAGGAGTTTCCTCAGTGGGTATGCTGAACACATGTCCCAAACACCTGAACCAGTCTAGAATCAGCATTTAATCAGGAGACTAATCTCTAATTCCGAACACCCCAAGTCTAACCACACCATTGCTGATGCAATGCTCCTACCATACTTGAGCAACACTGCGAAGACATCAACCCTCGAGCACCGATGGTCTCTGCGTCTTTCATCCATAAATTCCATATTTCTGAACCGTATTTGACTACGGCTGTGCGCAGTCGACCGTTATTGGATAAACAGATATCACTCCAATACCACGTGGCTCAAGTTAACAGAAACCAAACGAGCCTCCTGTATGTACGCAACAACTCTTCGTCCGATATCACGCTATCAGATGTGATGTAAGTACTCAGTCAGAAACTTCAGCTAAGGCTTCTTCCTCTAGGATAAGATTTGTTATAGAGTAAACTTAGTCCCTCGGCGGCATTTTACAGTTTGGAGATGCATCGCATATTCCAAACATAGCTACACTGTTGCTTTGGCTAACTATAGAAACTTGCATCTTTCCCGAACCTTCACTTAGAAGAACAACATCGATCGCATATTTTAAGTCAGACAACTTACTGCCTAAACAAGGATCGACTCCCCTTTCCTTACACAATTACTGGGCTATTTAAGAATTCATCCAGGCTAAAAGGAAAGGATGATAGAAGACGTTCCGGATGAACAATAGCTTCTGATTTAAGTAGTATCTGCATATGGATGAACCAAGTTTCCCGCAAGCACACGGCCGGTTTCGCGGTTATTGCCGCCCAATCTTTCATGGTGAACTTCAGGGAAGGATCACTACATGAACACGAACTGGACTTCGGCTGTGTGCACACAAGGATCGAAAGAGAGTCAACTTGTTCTGGTACACCCTGCAATGAGAAAGACAGCGTCAGAAAACCGCTCGGTCAACTGAGTTGAGGACCACTTTCCGATTGAGAAAGTCAAAGATTGTGCGTCTACGGAAGGTGTGTTTGTGCTCTAAAATCTGACGTATAGTGAAGAGATAATTGGTAAAACACCAACCAGATTTGGAATCAACTTGGTTTTCACGCGTACCCATTCTGTGAGCGCTGCATAGACGACGGATAATATTGCAGGCTACCATCAATGGGCCAATTTCAGCAGCATAGAAACCGTGAATGAGAATACTTCAAACGGTGATGACCCGCAAAATATCTGAACTGAACCAAAACACCACGGAAAATATCGTTCAGATTTTCATGAAAGGAACTAGCTGTACAATCAACTGTGTTAGCATTTTTTACAGCAAGCGAGAATGCGACTCGCCAAACAGTCCGTACAAACTGGTCAACAGACACCGGGCCAAGACAAATTGCTGTGTGACACGTTCTTTTCGGCGTAGGTCTTTTGCTTGGAACGAACGAACCAAATCGTACGAAGTTAAATGTATGAAAACACTGTGAGTCGATTGGGGTGAATCACGGGACAGTAGGTGAAAGTGCACTTCCGGATAATCGGCTAACAAGTTCTGAATATAGGTTGGCCACTGTTGAAGAGTACGTCCGGACCACGCGATTAGGGTTGGAGTATTCGGAGTCCAATCTACTGCAGCGCCCGAATGATCTATGGGCCGGTCGGATAGCATGGCGCATAAGAAGCCCAAAATTAGTGCCTGATGCGCGTACGCAGTCCGATCGAGTGTGGGCAATTGTCGAGTCCAATCGACTGAAATGGGCCGGAACAGGAGGTTTGTTCGATCGCACTCCGTATGTTGATCACTGACACGCTTTACGTGACCAAGACCACAGTTTTGAATGTGACATAGCGCGATTTCTGCCTATTTGAATAGAAGCGGAAAAACGAGAGCAATCAAGGTAAAATTCACTTCGACTGGCCCAGATCAACGATATACCTTACCGTGAAATTCAAGATGGGCATGTGGACGATTTGGTTTAGATACAGTTGATCGGTCTGATACAAAAGTGCTAGAGAATTTCTGGATGCATGGCATTCTCCACGCAACTGTATGACTAATCGACAAAAATGAAATGTTGGTTAACATGAGGAAAGAATAAAAATGACAACTCGGAGGCCCGCTAAACTTAATCCCATCGAGGTCTAATTAGTCACAGGAAACGACCGATCTGAACCTCAGAAAACGCTTCCAAGAGACACTAATTTAACCAGATGGATACCGAAGAGCTTTCTCATCGGAAGGTTGGCGTGATGAATAGATCACCTTGTGGACACCATCCACAAAATACACCAAAGGCAGCACGACTTCGAGCCTCGGCCGAAATGGAGGCAGTTGACAGCGCCTCCGCAACACCTGAATAATGCATAAGGTAATTACTAGTTCCGATAATTCAACTGAGTGAATCGATAAGTAAATATACGAGTACTAAGTTGGGCTTCATCAATTCTCTGCCAATTATCCGTGAGTATGTTGGGGATTGAACTCTCAACAATCCAAGGCTATCAAAAGCCCACTTGCACCACTCCTCATAAATTTCAATTACGGCAACAGCTGAAAAATAGTACTACCACGTAGCCCATTTACAACTCATTCCAAAGACTGCAGCGCAATTAGGTACCAAATTTGGAGGTGAGCCCTCTCAGCAAGTTCAAATTAAACTGGTCGACCGATGGTAGAGCAATTTATGATTCCCTACATCATTTAAAATAAAACATTTCAGGAAAGAGAATGTTACATGGATGAAAACTACCTCGAGTCAGTTACCATCTAAACGACGCATTGTGTCGAATAAACTAACCGTATACTGAGTGGCTGCTGAGCTACTTACATTTTTGTGGAGTATCTGCATTAGCCTGGAGGATAAATGATTATTCCTGTGTCACTGCATGGATGAGAACGCAGCTGCCCCAGGTTGGAACAATCGGATCGCTGGTTGACAACAGGGTCGACTGGTCACCAATACTTGTTGATGTTGAAAGGAATGTTGTCACACTGGACGATAGAGATCCGCTTCAGTGCACTTTCAACAATCAGTAACCATTGTACCGGGTGAAACAAACTCAACAAGAAATCAAAACGATTAAGGATATGGTAAGGAATAAGAAGAGATCTGTTCACCAAGTGGATGAAATTGTGGAGAAACATGAGCACCACTAGTCGCAACGTAATATCCTCCAACGTCTTCACTGAGTATGGGGAGCTCTTGATTCCCACCCAAAAAGCCTAACAGGCCATAGTCAAGTCCGGTAATCAGGTTTTCATACATTTGCTTCACATCATCAACTGGACATCGTTGACCATCTTCCAACCTCTACCCGCTCCGACGTGTAGAAAGTCTGTTCGAGGACGTGCGCAACACACGTCCGAACCAATAAAACGTGGTGAGATTCATAGTTCAGTATAACGACTTGTTTCGTGTACTCACTAATGACGCTCTGCGACCAACCTCAGTATTGTGGAGACGATGCTCCCAGCAGATTCGAGTGAATATGAGATGTGTTGCTTACATCCCGGCTATAATTCTTCCTATTTGATGGAGTAACATTTTACGCAACAGTATACGCGGTCAGGACTATCCCTGCGCGAACATATAGTGGGAAAAACCTCTCAAAGATAGAAAAAAGTGGCGACTAGAGGACCATAAGAAAACCACAAACGCACCGGTGATGTCAATTGCTTGTATGACCACATAAACGTTCATAAGCAACTGGGGGAGGGGGGGGGGAGGAGTTCGTTGATTAGCGCTCAATTATTGATGTGCCGCAATTGATCGGGTTAGAGTGACAGTTAAGGATTTATTTACCTACCTGCCTGTCGGCCCTAGTCCATAACAGAAACCCCAAATTTGACAACAGTATGACAGATGAACATGACAAACAGGATACACATACGATGTAAAGATGGAAACAAAAATTGGGAAACCGGAATCTTTCTGCTTTGATTATATAAGGGCATGTCACTAGTTGGTAAAAGAAAGTGGAACACATGCCATTAGATTTGACCAATTAGGATGTATCAGACTTCCTAGTAGGGGTCCATGAAACCAGACCATTAAATTGTTATAGACGGTGGGTAACGCGGTTGGGTGCTACAGAAAGTGGTGTAGTTGCATTCGAACTCTTTCTTCTTCTACACGTTTTCTACTAACGACTTGCTATTTTGTTTATTTGCTTTTTATGATTCTTTTCTATTCGCTCTCTGTTGGATAATGCAGCGAGGTAACAGCCAAAACCGGAGTAAACAAGTACGAGGTTAATGGCTGAAAGAAGTGAATTGCTCGATAGCAAGTTTGTGCATAACTGGACTCTTTCAATTCGGGTTTATGTACCGTTGAGGAGAAAAAGTTAAAATACACCAGAGCAAACAAATCCATTCCATTATAAGCGGAGTCGGTCTTTGGGGCCCTGAGTCAAAGGTTAAAAATTACATCAACGGGAGGAATGTAAAAGCGACGGGCAATGCAAGGGCTCGGACTTCGTTTCTCAAAATTGACAGCCTATGATTCAAACCGCCTAATCACCACCAACGGATGACTGAGTTTTATGTGCCGATCAAAAACCATTCGTTAATATAGTTGGATAATTTCTGTGGAGTACGTTCTCTCACACAAAGTAAGTTATCGGCCAATGGAGCCCACTTCACTGTATCTTGACCTCTTCAAAGATGGTAAAAAGTATATACTTCCTTATACTGGAGATCCGCATCAATAACTTTATAGTCACTACAGTTCAAGAGCATACGAGCTCCCTTCTAATGGTACCAAACATCACCAGACCAATGGAATTCTACTGTTTCCCACGTTGGCCTTGATAGTGCAGGAAACAAAGGTCACAGCACGAATAAAAGGGTTGGCTGATGTTCCAAAAATCGACGAGACGAGTGATCTATCAGTACAATGATGCACGAAATTCATAATACTGGTGAATCCCATGGTCTGCCTTGTTTCGTGTTTCACTGTTTTGTGAATTTGGCACTTTGTTTATTGTCAGGTCGGCGATCAGAATAAAACCAGTCGTTTGGTATGAAACGAGTGGGGATTGTGTGTGCTTGGGGGGGGGGGGGAGGGGGTGAACCAACTCAATATTCGATTCATGTCGTCAGCTTGTTCCTGTTTATGTTTTCCCCCAAAACTAAAGTTTGAAATTCTTGTTGACCATGTAACTCCGGTTGGTTACTGTACAACTGAATGAACCATAGTCTAGGGAGATAGGTCATGATGAAGAACATAATTTCACCGTCACCTTTCCACGATTTCTCATGCTCACTATTTCTTTGGAAAGAGTTTCACGAAATGTGCAACTTCATCACTCATATCCAAAGACATGGTACTCCGAAGTCAAATTTTCGAAACTGACTCAAAGTGACGGTAAATTAGGACCGCCACACGGGGATGAAAACACTAGATTTTTTAGCGCACTTTTTTTAACGTTTGTCAGATTCCTATCGAGTAAGTATGGACCGGAAAAGTTTATTAAGCAAAGTGTCTTGCACCTGCGCCAACGGTTTCTATTCTGGGCCATATCTATCGATTGTTGTATTATTAAAAGGACTGCCAAAAGTAATGAGCCAGTCCGTTGTGGGATGATTCGTAATGTATTGTCAATCCACAACGCAGTACTATGAAATCACGTCGACACGCCACGGCTGTTGTGGAATTTTAGTTATTGCTTTTTATGTCAACACGATACTTACGCATGAGTACGTTGGGAAAGATATACCCCAGTCTCCCAAAGGCTCTTTGTACTACCAAGCATAGCCGGCAATCGCAATACAGACCCAGAGTGAAAAACCACCACTCAGCGTTTCAATGTTAGATATGGTCACTGGCTGGATATGCTTTTGTTTTACCGCATCAATGACGTTTCCTGATTAGTCAGAAATAGACTTTGGTTTCGCACATAATAAATCGACCAATTGGATCGGTGCAAGAGGGTTTATAAACCACCGAAGGATTACCAATGATTGAGATTCTTTTATTGCACGTTGCAACAATATTCTGATTGCTTTTTCCCGAAGAACTGGCTTTTGACAGTCACGAGCTGGGTAGCAACGGATTGCTGTTTACTACCACGTGACACGGTGATCTGAGGTTCTATGCCATCTTTCTTTCGGTCAGAGGTCCTGCAATCAGCCGCCTATTCCTCTTTATGATAAACGTTGTCTACTGCAGTTTGTGCTGAAAATAATCAGGTCTCGATATCGCTTCCGTGGCGCTTGGTTGGTACGCGAGCTAGTTCCCAAAGTTCCGTCTGTCGGGGGCCATTACAACTGCCAATACGCTGTAGCATCTCAGCAAGACTTGAAAGACAGTGGCATTTACTACTTCGTTCTCTGCCTAAGAACTACCTTCCGGTCCCTCATTCACCGTCAAACTCACTGTCTTTGAAAGTCTTAGCACAATATAACTGACTTGCGATACTCAGGAATTTCAGTTGCATTCTGCTGCGCATGACGCAACTCTATTTATTTGCTTTATCATTCATGTAATATCAAAGTGAAATGGAAAACAATGTGAAAAACTATTATGACACCGCTTCCGTGGTGTTCGACTAGTTCGAATCGATGACCTAGAAAACCGGCACTCAGATTAGAGAAACCTGAAGGTAATAATTTGAATACACTGAAATAAACCTACAAGGACGGCACCAACGATGAATGATAAGCTACAAATGTAGTATCTTGAGGACTATCGAAAATATTAGATATTAAGTAAGCCACCAATATTGGCTAGCATTGTCGTATTGAATTCATAACCATATCTGAAATAAATCACTTCTCATACGTCACCCAGCCGCTCAGCTCAGAGTAGGGGAATGATTGACGGAACCTAGTCTATCCAAGGATGCGCTTCTGGCCTTTACACAACTAAGTACAACCTACAAAGCGGCATAGATGTTCCAGACAAGCCGGTGGCCAATACTGGTTCGCGTGCATCCTCTGAATTACCTTACCGGTTGTGAAGTACAAAAAGGGGTGAACGCATTTAATTCAGAGCCACATTTTTCACTTCACATTGCCGATAAGGGATATGAGTGGCGTCTTGAGAAGTAACGCTTACCAAGCGGGAAACCTAGTACATCCTTGAACACTGCCGTTTACCCATGCCTGAACAATATTTACCATTCCGCGCGCTATTTGCACTTTCAGGGCATAGTTGAAATACGTGACGTGAGATCAGATCGTAACTTGGAGTGGGACAATGAAGGAGTCGACGTTAGTACCAGCATAAATTAGTGCGTCCAGACTACCTGATTCAGCTCAAGAAATGAGAATGGCCGTTGGTAGGAGACGCTGAGCGATACAGCTTACAATCGAATTCAATGGCGTGAACGCTTTATGGCTGGATTAGAAAACACTGGGGGTTTCCCAAATGTCAAACAAAATATTTAAAAAATGTCACAAAAATGCATGCGACAAACCAACCAAAAACAGTCTTATTAGTTTCATTTCCACTACTTGTTACTTTTTTCGGTATTTTTAGTGTTGGTACCACTCCTGACATCAGACTCACTGAAATTATATATATAAATACAACCTCAAAAACCTGTAACACATTGCGATACAGTCAATTTGAGACCATGATCAAGTCGAAGAGAGAGGACACCAGTTAGCATGTCGGTGGCTTGAGCGTCTGGAATTTGTACTGCCGAGGAAACGACGGTGATCAGAGCAAAAAGCCTACGTCTGTTGTTCGAACGAAACGAACCGTGTGCATATGCGTCGTCCAGATATATATCATTCAATGATAATTATCCACCGTTGCCCTGAGACACTTTGGAAGAATCATCTACTTTAGGCAGGAATTACACCAGCATTTAGAAGAAGCTATAACCTCAACTTTAACGCTGCAGTCAGTTGAACGACCTTTTGAAGTGGTGATCGCTTAACTTATACGAGCATTCAAGTCTTATTACTGCACATAAACTCATAGTAAATAAGTATATTGTAGGAGCTCCTGAAAAATTCATGGTATGTAAGGGTTTTATACCATTAATAACAGTGACCAACCATGCTCTCGAACACTGAGGGTGCACCTGTATCACGAGGTAATTGTTGAATTAACTAAATATAGGACATGAAGCCGCGTAGAATCCGCACTTTACGAATCGATTAAATGAACCAGGTGTGCAGATTCTGTTGCGACGAATAATTGGGGAGATGAGAGCGACTTTACCGAACAGTTTATCTTCAGTCAGTAGTCAGTTGCGGTGGGGGAAGTACATAAACAGCACGATCATGATCCCTCTCAGTACCCGACAGAAAAAGATAACCAAAAGTACTAAACGGAACGCTGCATTGTTCCCAATTGATCAAAACGAAAGATAACATTTTTCAATGAAGAGGGTGCGGACTTGTCAATGGATAATAGAAATGCTACTCTAACCCGGAGCAAAATACGCGTGAGTATATGCATGTACAGATGATCGATGTCAATGTAAAATGACAACTAAATAGTCATTCGAATCAATTAGGAGTAAGCATATGGGTGTATTTTATTTCAGCCACTATTTTGCGCGTGTTCACAGTTCGATGAAAATGCCCACGTGAATGAATAGTGTCTCGTAATCAATGAACAGGTCAAATAGCCAAAATCAATTTTGTTTATCTTCTCATTTTCACTACATTCAAGAAGATCGTCTCTGCTTACGGATCTTTACCATGATCTTTTGTATTATCATTCAAAAAGTGACAAGAATTATCGGATCCCTAAACTCCCTCTTTCTCTCTGGCAGTTTTACAACCCATTCCAAAATACCCCATCATAAACATATGTGGCTTAGTAACGACCATCATCGTTGGTGATAATGCGATTCGAACGAGTAATGAATAAAAATGTAATACTGGGCACTATTTTGAATCCGAAGAAAATTCGATTCATTGAACCGAAATAATGACAAGAAACGTCAATTCTAAAGGTTTGAAAAACAGCCTTTGCATATGATGCGATTTCTCATTGAACAATGTTTCACTGCTTGACAGGTCTCTCCGAGCTGATGTTGACTGGTTTTCCTCTTAGTATCTTTTATCTAACCAGCACTATGAAATACACTTTTCACCTATGTTGCCCGGTGAAAAACATCTTGTGCAATGACGGATTAACGTGCTCCTCTTTGAAACAGTTTCGAATGATGAAAGAACAGGTATTCAAGTCCCGCGATCAGTCTAGTGTCACACATTATTCCGCTTCGACCAACGCCGAGGATAAATGCTTAGATGCTCTGTTCACTATTCAAGCAACTTCTGACGATCAAGGACAGAACGGTGAGAACCCATGGTGAGGCAATCAGCTTCTCAATAGAACAGAGCACAGAATCCTCAGGCGTCACGGCCGTAGTACGTGAATTGAACGCCACGCTCATTTGCCCTTCAACTGATGACCCAACGGTTCATTCTTCCCGTGAGAATATCACGGTCGATCCGTTCTTATATTTGGACTACTGTGTGTCATCGGATTTGGATAACTTCCCGATTACATTCCTGAAATATAACGACGGCCTACAATCTGAGGAATCGTTGATGTCATGTTAATCGATCGTCGAGTTACTGTACATCTACTGATTTCTGTAGGACAGTAACTATTATACTAATTCTTAAAGTTACTTAATCAACAATCTACTTTCAAATAATCTTGGCAACCGCGCTAAAACCGACTGACAAAACTGATGTCACAATGATCAAAGCCGTACGGGAACGCCGACAATGACCCTCCCCAGTTTACTCACAAAAACCTAACAGATACATCATAGCTTCCTCTCTGATTATTTTCAATAATACATCTTGGAAGTCGACGAGACGTGTTTTCCTTGATTACTCTTCGGCTTTTGAATAGATTTCGAGATCATCACTTTTTCTCACTTTAGGACCTTTCGGATCCAAAACACACATCTAGTAATCAAACCATTCCACTGGAAGACAGCAACGTATAGAGTTAGACAATAACTCTTCCAACGATACCGGAACACTTGAGAACGCCACTGCTTTCAAGCCTTAACATTCCGCCTACATTACCGACCTGCCAGTAATTCCTAAGGTTTATGTTATTTAGTATGGTTATTAATCTTAATGGTGAATTTCGAACTCATTAGCACTTACTCTGGCTTTACTAAAGACACAAACGAATGTTTGGAGTACACATTTACTCTCACGATACATTTTCAATGGAGAAAATGTTACTATCAGTAACAGCTTCTTGTTTGAGGTGGACTCTATCAAAATGCTAGGGATCACTATAAGTATCAACTTCCGATGGTTTTCGGACATTATTTGTTGATCCAATGCGTCGTTTGTCTTTTCGCACTCAAGAACTCACAAAATGTCGGATCCCACAACCAATACTGTGTATTTATGCATATCAGTGAATCCTCTCGATGGCATTTAATTGTTCTCCTATTATATTTACTGGATTCTTTTAAAACCATACAAAGTGGCCTACTGTTATTGGGTTGTATTTTCTCAATCTCGATTAGGAATTGATCGTGCACAGAGTAAACTCAGACGTTTTTTTTAGGAGAGAAGTGTGAACCCTTTGATTGACTGCGTTACTTTTCTTCGTGCCGTCATTTTGGAATCTACTGTTCTTCTCCTTGAAGTGATCATGCTCATCTGTTGTTCACATTCTAGACTGGAAAAGAGACATTTACTAAATTGTACCTAGCGCGTGCTGCACGAAACTCAAGTGTCTGTGGTTGATACAAATCGAATTTGGACTAGAAAACGCAAACGAGCAGGGTGACAAGCTATTTTCAACCGCACCCCTCCGGTCAAGATGACTGTGCCCTCCGTGATCAATACGAACGTTCACTCAATCTTTTCTAACTCTGAATACACGAATTCATGTTCACGCTTGTGCAAATCATGTTCCAGAGTTCTGGCTGAACGAGAATGCAGCCTAGATAGATTTCAGTGCTACCGTCGAGATACATTGCCGAGCAAGAAGAAATATGGAGGTAGGGTGGCGATGTAGGTCAACTCGTCTTGGAGCGGTGTGTTCACTGTTGATCTAAGTACTCTTCAGACAGTACCAACTGTTTGGTTATTCAGTGTTTCAAGATTCGCTCGTTTTTGAAGTACAATGATAACGAAACATGCATATCACTGATTTTTGCTCATAGACAGACATCGACCCTTTCTGAGAAGTACTTCCATCATTTCTAATTCTCCTTTTAGTTCAAAAACGTACGTTATTGCTTGTGAGTTTGTTCATATAAGTATGTGTCCACTACTTTCTTTCGGGTTAACTTATATCAGTAACCCACTCAGGAGAGCAAGCTGTGTGGGATAAAATAATCATCGATTATCTTTGGCCATACTCCCTCAGATGAAAAACACCAATTCCTACAAGTGATCCTACCTGACTTTTTCTGAAGCCGGAATTTTATTCACACCGGGTATAATTTCTCCGTCGAATCGTTTCTCCCAGTACCACCTCCCTACTGAACACTGTCTTATCCTCTCGTTCATTCTTCCGAGTTCTTGAATTCCTACTAATACTCTACATACTACTTACAATCTATGTTCCTCAACTGAAACCCTACGTCTGGCAATAGGCTTAACTCTCCGTTGATGAAGTTTCTCAGAAGGCAAAAGTAACGCGCATGTAAGTCTCGCTGAGGTTTGGAAACTAAACACTACTGGCAATTAATTAGGATAGGGATAGAACCTTTGAGTGTCGTTGGGCATACAATTTCGGAGAATCAACAACACCAAGTTCCTATGGCACGGTGTAAAGCTTAACTGTGGTCAGAAAACTACATCCTGCAAAGATGGTAATGACACAGACCACCTCAATTCCCTCTTGAAACATCCCTCCTGTGACTGTCCTCTATCACTTTTTTGTTACTGTGCACTTCTAACCTTTATCTGTATCTGAAATATATAAAATTCTACAGCTTCGTCTTGTGCAGGTTCGGATGACCATTCCATTCAATTCGCAGGTACGAGCTACCCAGTTTGCGCAATCCAGTAAATGAATCCCTGATTTTCGGTAACCAGTCATTACACTTGTAAGTCCTAATATTTCTGGCAGAAACAAGACGTTTTTTCGACAGTCCTTACATCAGGAGCATTATACACTACGGAGAAGGTTGTGCTTAGTCGTCTTCAAACCCACCTTAACCCTCGTCAGTTTGTCTTCAAACTCAAACGATCTATTCTTGATGCTGTAGCTTGCTCAATCCACTCCACTGGTAGATCCTTAGACAGACCCATTTGTAATGCATTTATTGATCATTCTTTAGTCTTTACTTCAGTAACCCCTCCTCTTCTTCAGAAGCATGAAGTTTCCAACTATGCCTCTCAAATCCGAATCTGTCCTTCTGACTATTGTATTAACCGAGTGCAGGAAACCAAAACAGAACACAATTTTTCCAAACCGTTGGTCAACAGTAACAGAGTACAGTCAGTTATTTCCAAGTTTGCTATCCAATGTTTTTTTCCAATCCTGTTTTGCTTTCCCCGACAATCATTTGCAGGATCTTAAAGGTTTGTGCCGTGGCTTGATAATATTAATTCGCATTACATCGATTCCCACTGATGGTCTCTTAACTGAACTTGTCGATCAGCCTATTGAGCCCTGTTTGATCTTAGCCCACAAGATACCCCATGAAGATGTTCATCCGTTACACACAGACTCGACCTTCCTTCGTTCCCATTCATGCATCCATTCTGCCTTCCGGCCCTTCTCTTCTAGAATAAGCCCGTATGAATCTCCCCCACACCCTATCGGACTCGGGCTTTGACAAACGGGGAGAATAAGAAGTCGAGCAACTTACAAAACTCTGTAACTCGCTTGGTTCCATTTACCTACTCACTTAATTAAACAGACTCCATCTGTATTTACTCAAATATTTTGCCATTTTTGACATATTGCTCACTTTTCTTTATTTACTTTTGCGTGCAATCAATGCATTATCGGCAGGCTGCTTGTGTAAGTCCCCCATACAACTACAAGTACTCGTCTCCCTGCTACATCTACCGGAAACGGATGCACTATTTCTCAATCAATCCGGATATCTTCCACGTTTTCGAATAGACATTTTGACCAAAATGTAAGCACATGAGCTTATAGACGCTAATGAGAACAGATCGGATGTGGTAGTGAGTCAGGTGACCTCGGAGATACCGAACAGCGAAAATCGGACGTTAGTGGTGCGATCCAAAATATCGTACCTATTTATATTAGTAAGTGGCGTACTTTGAGTCAAGTGAACTAAATGATTTATACACCCAGGGGATGAATATTGAGCCTTCACATAATCAATTTCAAATCCTCAAAGTAGTGAGCACAGTATAGTGAATGGCTAAGACGATGGATGATAAGGACAGTTGATGATTAAATTCATTTCGACGTTTCTGCCATAAATACCATCACTGTCATATAAACATTTATATGTATATATATTGACTGGGAAGGGTCATTGCTGTGCACATTTGGGCATTACGGGTAAAAAAAACACGCAGGCTATCGGTGTGTACACATACATATTTTCGCAGCATTGCGAGAGCATGGTAAGATCACCAAATATAAACAGGCTCTGTTTGGTACAGGTGCAACCTATGCTGACGAATATACTCTATCGGTAGACATTGTTCTCCGAGGTAGGTGTTTGTTGGAGGGCATGCATCGAGAAAAACTATGAGAGCCTTATCTAGTTAACTTGGTCGAATAGGTCACTTACACGAGATCCCCCCCCCCCGTCCGATGGTTTGCGATATTACGTAAAACGGATAGATGCTGTATTCAGTAGCTTACATGTATTGACAAAATTTTCTTCGTCTACATGAATTTTACTAATAACTTTCTTCTCTGCTTATCTACACGGAATGCTTCAATTTATCCACTCTCCGATTTGGTGGTGATGTGAGACAGCAACTAAAACCAATACAGAGAAACGTAGGGTTGATGGCTGAAGAAGTTGAAATGCACTATCAATGAACATGTTGGGTGGTGCAAAGCCTGTATGTATTCTGTTAACTTCCGTCCCCAGTATATTGTACACGGAATTGAACCTATATGCCAGAATACTCATCACCACTAAACAGCTCTGCGTTTATCCCCCATCAGTACCTTGTTTTAATCACCGCGTTCTATGTATTGCGCCGTGCGTGCGCTTTACAACTATCTATTTTGATCTGTATAGGTAATCATTTTAGAACGGCCAGTGATCATTGGTAACGTGTTTCCTCACGGACTGGGGTATTTGGCAGGCAGATTGAAACAGACACTCCCTCCAGGTATTCTTTTACTGATAGGATTACATAGACCGCGTTTGAATGAAAAGAACTGTCCGCTGCAAAAACAGCCTACACGGAATTTATTCAATAGGACGGTTGCAGTCGGTGTGAACGTAGTGTTCGATATTACATTCTATTTGCACGTGATCGGATTCACTCAAAATTACCTCTGCTCGAGAGACGAAGTAAATTTCTATCTCACGTTTGTGGAACAAATATACACATGAACTAAAAGAGGTCAGCGATTATAAAACTGAGGTGAAACAACCACATTAGTCTTCGATTATTGGGGCATGGTAGCGAGTTGGATGACAACGCAGTACTGTATTGCACTATCATTATGTGCTCACGAAAACAAAGCACAGACAGTTCAACAAGTGCGATTGAGGTATCAAGATACATTATGTACATTGTGTCTTCCAAGTGTAAATTACTTCGCAAGACTAGTGTAAGCTTATCCAGCAACCCCTCCATGTAGCAACCAGCTAAAAGTAACCGATAGTTCTAAGTACCTTGGGAGACTGATACATCTGGAAGTAGAGTTGCGGAGGGGATCACATAATAAGTAGTGAAAGCCAGAGCAGCACTTGTAAACCATTGACACAAGTGGTGTCAGCGTGCCGCCCAGCCCTCCCTTGGGTGATGAGTGCACAACGGCGCGGTCTACAGAGTTTTGCTTTCCAGTTTTGTGCACGAGTGTCGTGATCCATTTTCAAGTATCGGGTAAGATTGGAAGAAGCAGCTCGGCGGTCAGGCCATGGCCTGGATTCGATGGTTATCAAGAAGCTAGAATCAGTACTTTTTTACGTCCTTACGTATTCGTGTAGTAGAAGGGACATTTACTCCATAGCCACGAAGGCCCACTACAGTATTGGGGATAACCAGCAGCCAGAACCTGAGACTTGGAGTGGAGAACAACCACATAAGGTCCCAAAAGGCCAGGTGTGGTAACGAGCCGGACGACGTCATCCACTGTACAGTGGACTAATGTCTACTGCCGAAGTAACTGGTGTTGGTGGGGATCGAACCTCGGACCCCTGAGATAGCAAGCAAACGCTCTAAACCACTCGACCACCCCCGGTACTTGCTTCCCGCCTTCCTGGTTGGAGCCCGACGGATGGGGATGGTGTTAGTCGTCCTTTCGTTGCACGGCCTGTCTCTTGAACTTCTGTGTCATGTGGTAACGCTAAACTGTGAAAACCGAAAAAGCATCAGAAGTGTGCGGTGAAAAAAGGAACTTATCCCTTTTAAAAAAACTGTCCCCCCATATTGTACTTCATTCTGTCCGACCCTTTCACACGTTGTAACGTCGCCCAATCCTTAATGCAACATACAGTTGTGAAGCGGACCTTCATCTTTTAAGAGCTGAATCACCGTAAGAACATCCACCTGACCGGTTGCCAATTTTTAGTTTGCAGCCTTCTGACTCTTTACCACCGTTATTTTACTTCTCTGAGCGTACTTTTGTTGTGCCCCTTTTCATAATTGTTCAACACCGACAGTCAGTCACCCACGTGAGGTCCCCGTTCCGAATTGCGCGACATTAACAATCTCAATCTTCTTTCCTTGGACAGTGAAATTATGTACCACACACTCTCTCTTTCTTTCCACCAACACGCAATCTTTTGCTTCTCTAAAGCAGGATTGATAAATATGTCTTGTCGCGAACACTAGCGAACACTGCTTTCAGACTAAGATATCAAATCTTCAGGTTTACACCTCCCACTGTAATTCACTTCACGAGTAGTAGAAAACAACACATCCCGTTGAATGAGCGAAATTTCACACAAACACGTTAATACTCTCTTGACACAATGACTTGCACTCTGGTACAGTTAAGACTAATATCCTGTTTCCAGAATACTAGCGAGAACGCCTGAAAATTGTCAGTATCTGAATGTGCATGTATATTGACGGCAGAGCAAAAGTAGAAAAGAGATGATCGAACTAACAATGCTGGAAACCCCGATCCCCAGGGCAGCTGGAAAAGTCGGCAAACGGTTGCATTTAAGCGACTGATACAGATGGGGGCGCTCCTGAGAAACAAACTATTGAGGGAAAATTTGAACATTTTAGTGGTTCATGTGTGGACCCAAAGGTAAATGAAAAAACATACCAAGTCTCAAACTTCTGTTGGAATTCCGTCAATAGCGTAGATGGAAGAAACGTACGTTACTGGAAAACGATGGGTGGGATGTCATCATTATACCCTAGATTTACGAAACATTGCGTCTTCACGTTCTCGGGTTACGGCACAGAGGTCATAATTACGCGCGAGTGCATCGGATAAAAAATACCCCGTAGATGAAGGGATACACCTAACTGGGGAGAGAACGAGCAATGATGACCGAGACTTATAGCAGAGAACCACATAAGTGCGCACTGACGATGTCATCTCGACTGGTGATGAAACGTTTGTGACCTAAACACCAAGCTCCCCGATCACCAACCTATACGAACATACACAATCCTTTACACGAACGTATTCGTAAACGTACTCATTTCCTCATCAAGGACCTTCCGCTGTACGTCAGTTTGTCCTGCGATTTGATTCACATTCGAAAACGTGACGATTTATAGTTTATCTTTAATTGTAGCAATCCATTGGGACGGTAGGGCTAATCATATCTGAACTCCACTGATCACCGTAAATGAGGTGAATCCAGTTGATCCAAGCTATTGTTTTACTGAAAAAAAATTGGGAATCCATGTGAACTATGTGAATCCGCAACTTGACCATGAGAGATTGACTTGTGGTTTGCATTAAAAGGTAGCTCATGAATTGTGATTATTTTGCATCTGTCAATTTGTTTGACCGCGCTCGATTGTTGCTTTTATTTTTACAGCATTGTGAAGTAACTGGTCTTTTCTAGCTAGCTGCTTAACTGACGATTTTGCGATCTATGCACGTGGTGCTTCGACTGACAATAGTGTATCACGTGACCCACCGCCATTCCGTGGGTGTACAAAACACATGACCTACACTTAATGTCCTTAAAAACCTTCAAGTTTTTTTCGTACCGTAGCATGCAATAGAACATCAAGTGGCTCATCAGATTTCCTAATGGGAGAGGAGAGTGAAACAGAAAGGAATTCGATAATAACCTGATATTTTCGTTTTATAAATTGGATGACTATGTCGGGTTTACAATGTCCCAAAAAAGTTGAATGAGTTAGTTGGGACCCTGAACGGTTGCTAACCACAAGAGTCAAGTGTTGTGATGGGGAGATGATCACTGTATTTTGGGGTTAGACAAGTGATTTGCAGATAGCCTCATGCAGCATCTTGTTTTTTAAGCAGTCAACTAGAATTGAAATGGTGGTGTTTGCAGTTCAGGTAGACGACATCCAAGTTGAGATCGAATATGTTTCATCACCAGCCGAGGTGAGGCAATCAGTATGCAAATAACGGTTATCTTGGATATGCCATTGAACCCCATAGATGGTCTAGAAAATTTGAGAAATTTTGATCCTGCGTGACTACTTCTAAATTCAGGAATACGACTTATTGCCCTTTCCACGGCTGCTGCAAGTTATAAAAATGAAAAACGCAGAGATAAGTAACTAATGAACAAACCGGAGATGATCTTAAATTAATTACAAAGGACAAAACTTCATAAGTTCCCAGGTCCAGAACCAGCCACCATCGGTTTAGACGTGTTATCTTTCACCCAGAGCAACATTACGTCGGTGTTCAAAAAAATACGTTGGCGTCAGCGATAAACTCATGATCCTTGGTGTTTTCCCTGACAAAGCCTAAGCAAATTACAGTGTCACTGCTCTGGAACTAGATGAAATATGGGGTGAAGATCAAAAACAATGATGCGCTTCGTGACCGTAAACCGTTTCCTGGTAATTATTCACGTGACAGCATGAAAAGTAGGAACAAGACACTTAAATTAAGTTCGGGTGTTGTCAAAATCGCATCGACCAATAATTTTCTTTGCAAATATCGCTTTCTTAAATTTACTACAGTAAGTTATTAAAAATGGTTGAAACTTGAAATTCTATAATTATTGAATGTTGTTTACCTTGGTTTGGCGGTGATTTGTGAGCAGAAGAATAATACTCTGAAGCTTAGATATCCAAGATTGGTAGAATGTAAAATATGATGACTAAGGAGATAAAATTCACCATAGGTGATATCATCTGTGACGAATGGATGGAAATCCTGTCACTTTTGCTGAATTGTCAGTAGCGTGCCTCTCAGAAGTAAGGAAGACCAATAGGAACATCTTTGCAGAATGCTACATTGTCTGGCGGTTCAGCAGTGAACATAACACTAAACATATAGAACTTCAATAAGACTAATAAGTTGGAAGAACTCCAATTATTTTTCACCTTTAACTCTCATTAATGGCCATATAAACACAGTACGCCTGACCAATGGTATTTGGTCGTGGCATACACACACACCAAACTAGACAGTTTACAGTTTGCTTTCTGTGGTGAACACAAGCGTCGAGTAGGACAATCCATTATTTTCACATTATTGTTCCTGAGATTGGGTTTGCCAACAACGGCTGGGTACGAAGAAACAAAATTTGAGTAGTCAGAGCACAGAGCACATTGTTCTACTTTCTGCATGCAATCGTAAAGTTTACCTACATAAAGCATTACCGGCTGCGCGATATGCGAGGAATGTTAGTTACTCGGTCGATGTGTGAGTGTGTGTGTGTGTAAATGTAATCGGCGATATGCGCGGATCAATCGATGGAATTCGTGATGAATTCACAACGGTCGAACGTGATCCGAATGAGATTTTCATGAACAAAACCTTGCAGATTCATTGTGTCCAGTAAGTGGTACGTAATTTGACCTTAAATTTAGTTTAACATATCAGTACGGAAATGAAACTGCAATAATATTAACGGGACCCAAAGAAGAAAACTCAAATTTTCAGTCCAATCAGTAATGGCTCTGTTTGCTTACTGAGCACAAACCAATAGAAAAACGTTATTTGTCGAATCTCAAACGACGTACAAGCAGTCAAAATTGTATAAGGGATGATCAATTGGGGAGATAGACATTTTGATTGCAAACGAGGCACTATCAGCGACTTTGGATATGTCCCTAAATGTCTCGAAACAACAGACAGATGGACCAACATGTTAAGCTTCTTCAAGGAAGTTTGACAAGTCCAACTAAGTGAATAAAATTTCTTATCAAAGTTTGCAAATACGCTCCTGAGATGTCGTGGATAGCTCACTTCCATCTATCTTGCGGATATACACCCGGTCTTGCTGCACAAAGTACGGTCTATGCCTGCGAAGTAGCAATTCAGGTTTCTCAGTTTTCTCCTTGTAACCTAACTAGCGACTGACATTCACATTCTAGCTCTGCCCAACATAACAGAATAGTGCTGCATTCCGGTTTATCGTCGTGTTCTTTTTAAAGGGACGTGTATGAAATGAACGTGTTTTGGCGGTATAGATGGACCGTGCTTCGGATTTAAACCATAGAAAAGTTGACATATACAGGCATCATTTAGACCACATTCGAAATTCGTGGATATACTGGGAACATTATCATGCGTATTCGAGGAGATGGGGTTTAATTTACACCACGGAAAAGTTGACAGTCGGGATAAGCAATACACATACGGGCTAACGTAATCTGTTCATACTCGTCGACTGGCCTCAAGTAATCAGTACGCCATGGATAGAGCCAACAACTGAAGGTAAAATTTTATTGTTCAATAACACAGCGCAGTCGAGATCGTTGGTAAGTTGTCGACGTTGCGGTTGCTGTGTTATTAAACAATAAAATTTCACCATAACATCTCACATGGCGCATCGATTTTTCGGTACGCTCCGAACCGATCTCGGTTCTGACACATTACCAATTGAAGGACTTATCACCCTGTTCAGTAAAGGAATAATTTTTAAACGGGTTAAATTATATTCGGTTTATGGTGTTTTCATGAACAAACTCCGGGGCCTGGCCGTGAACATTAGATGAGACAGTGATTTTCCCGATTGTTGTAGCTCAAATGGATCTTATTATTCAAAAATTAAACACATCTGGCGCATTTGGATTCATCAAGCAGTATCAACGCTTGGCTCAAAAATGAAAACCATAGAAGCACTGTACAGCTGTTTCGCCTCAATTGTTCGAAAATATCAAGTGTTTGTCTGTTGATGTGTGAACCGGAATCGAGCCAGGGTGCGTGGATGTGGGTCACCGCTGATCGGGCTGACACCCACGTTTTTTGCATGAACTCAACATGATATAGCACCTATCAACGGTTAATTGTTCAGCACTGATACCGTATGATGAATCACTACCGACACAATTTGAATCCCCCAATAATCACATTACCACATCCTTAGATTATCGTTTCCATCAATGCGTGGCATATAAATCTTTATCGGTGGTTAGGCGAATAAAGATCGACCGCACAATCACCAAAGTCAGAATCGCACGATCAACGAGGACGAACAGTTCAACTTCAGGACAAGCCAGTTTCAGTTCGCAAACGCGGAGAAACAGGTTGAGTCCTATCGAACAGCGATCTCTAAACCAGCTTATAAAATAAAGTCGATAAGAATCATGAATTTTGCAAATCTATCATCGAATACGATCTACTGCAAACTGAATACTCCGTAGAATGGAAAGAAAAATCGTTTTGAACTTCATTTTGAGCAGGTCCAATTTTGTGTATCAATTATTTCAGCAACATGTCTAACTGAGTTGTCCAACTCGGACGGAAAAAAAGTTCCAATCCAGCATGACTAAAAGATTAATTCTCTAAGTCGGATCAGTGGACAAAATTAATTGGATATTGTTACTTTGTCAAGAACGTCCTTTCAGCAGTTATTGCACTCTGACCATATTCCGACTGATATCGGAATTTCACACGGAAAATTGCGAACCTCAGTTATTCCACTTATCTGAAATAGTAAATTACAGTTCGAGTTGATCGTTTTAAATATGACAAGGTATGAAAACCCTCATCAGTGGACCTGGTTATGTAAGATGTGTAAAGCTTACAGAGTAGGGTTCAAGAGATTTATTCACTTAACATGTAAAAATACTGTAGAATATGACTAGGTGTTTTTGTATTCATAAATTTTTTTTCATTTATTGGATAATAATACAAGTATTTCCCTACACACTCCGTCATATTCTCTGTGGTTTTGATTTCCTAGTGAGGTTCAACAACGCATTACTCACTGAATCGTTTACGGCTGTTCGAACTAAACGGGACCCCGGCTCGACGGATTTCTATTCTGGAAAAAGGTGAAACAGCTAACGGTTCACCAATGGCCCGTACACTCAAAAATGAAGCGGGGCCTGTTTGTCTGGTATGGGTGCTATTCGGGTGACATCAATCAGAAAAATTCGTTTCATGCTAAAAGGCATATCGATCTGATGCATTTTCACAGGCCAGTTAGTGGAGAGTATTTGTTTGAACGCAGAATGGGGACGATGATGCTCTCTCTTCTCAGTGTCCAAAGAGGAATGGAACGATCCGACTACTTTTGGGTTGCCGCGTGAAATCGAAGAGAGCTAGAAGACATGTCCGTGAGACTAGTGGACCTAATTCAAATTCATTTAATTAGGGCGGGTTCAGGTCGTGTGATCGAGTCTCCGATAGGTAGTTTCTATGCGTGAGTGGATTATCCACTGGACCTTTCTTACAATGGATTGCACAGTCCTAGGACACCGGAGTCAGGAATCTAAACGTAGAATGCTCATGCATATTATAAAAGCGTAAATCTGAACTTTGTCAGTGCATTAAAAACCGAGAAATTGGATCATGAGTACTCAATGTTCATGATGCATGTGCCTGCTACTCATGAGTAGAACAAGTGAGAATGTCGTCAGTATACAAATTGTAAAACAATTACGTACTCGTCAAACTTTCCATACATTTCTTCCATGTCACGGACTAGCCATTCTAACCAATCTTCCAACTATGACCCGCCTCAGCGAATAACGAGCGCTAAGGAATTCTTTCCGGTCACGTGGCAACGCATGTCCGAATCATCTTAGTCTGGTGACTTTTAGGATAACCGATTGAGGTGAAAGTAAAAACGCACATTCATTTCGACTAATCAACATCGACTGATGTGCCAATGAATAGGACCGTTTAATCCACAGTTTACCCTACTGATCTACAGTGATCAAGGGGATTTACACTGTTTTCCACTAAGTAATTAGATAAACGACTAAATTGCTGAGATTTTAACAGACCCCTTAACAGAATGGTGACATTTTGACACGTGGTCAAGTGTAATTGTCGTCCGTCGGATGAATCATCCTGCGGTGCCAACCCTCATTTCATCAGCGTACTGTTAATTCCTTTACGCTAGGACCGTTCAGCCGTGCAGCTGAGCAGGTCGGAGATTTTGTATATCTCTCCTTGACTATTTTGGGTAGAAATCAGTAGCCCAGCAGTCAGTAATAACTTCTGCAGGATCAAAGTTGTTATAAAATAGCACTAAGTTGGGCGTCATCCGCAAATGGTGCTTCTGGAAACAGAAACCGTGGACCTACCAAATTATTACTTTGAATGGCATTTACATTGGTTACTTACTACGGTCTAAGCCTCATGGCACAAAAGCGATTAGCAGAAGAGATCTAATTAACTAACTGACTAACTCTCACTAGTCAGTAACTTCCGATTATCGCCCAGCTTCGAGCCATACCGAGAGTCCTTTGGTTCAGTTCAGATAACCATCAACCATGCACCGGGTGCGGTGGCTTTGGTTTTCATCTCCCAACCGCAACCTCTAAAGGAAATAACGGAGAACAGGAGTATAAAAATGGTAAGAGAAGAACTACGAATATTAGTATGAAGTCGATTAAGAACGTTTGTAAGTACAAAAGTGACACTGATCGTGACACCTAGTCATATCCTCCAGTGTGTTTAACCATAGAGTGGAAGGGTCTTTTAGATCCCATCCAGGAAAAACAACATACCCTACGTAGCGAAGTCCACTGGTTAGGTTTTTCTTACCTTTCTTCCACGTCATAGACTGGCCATCCCTGCTAATCTTCCAACCGTCACCTGCCTCAGCAAACACTGCGCGCCGAGGAATCCTGTCAGGGGATATGCGCAACCCAACCATCCTAGCCTGACGACTTTTAATGCTTCATCTAATGATTTGGTTCGGGAAACCTAAAACTCTTTGTCGGTACTAAATATTACTTATACGGTGCTCTCACTAGCTTCGAGCGGTGTTACGAAGACATCTGTGTTCAAAAACCGACAATCTTCAAATATCCTCCACTCGCAATGGCCTTGTCTCAGATCATAAAGAAGAACTGGTTTGGTTGATGCAGCATACATTCCACCGTTGATAGATGAACAGATGTCATGTCGACGCCAAGTATAAATCAGGTTGGGAAAAGCCAGACGAGCGTTCTGTGTACGCAAAGACACCCCATCCAATATCCGACCTCTAAGTGAAATAAGGCTGTACAGATAATAGAACTTGCTTGGCTGGTCTGTCTCTCCAAAAACTGAAAGGTTTGGTGTTGCACCAGCCCAATCCTGTAACAGCATCTTCTACTTTGGAGGTGCAAAACGCATACCGAACTTTGCTGCATAGTCCATCAAGCTGTCTAAATAATCTTGAAAATTACCCAGATCTTCACTTAGAAGAACTATGTTGTTTCACTTGGGAAAGTTCAATACCACTTTCCTCAGCTGACAAAAGTGCGGTCTCTAGGACCATATCAGTCACAAAGTTATATAAAAGGAGAAAGAGGCAATCGTGACGAACATCACTTTTCGTGGTGAAATCGGGTGAAAGATCACCGTTAGCCCAAACTTGGCTTCGGCTATTTATTTACAGGAACTTTAAGATGGAAATGAATTTCTTTGGTACACTGTTTAAAAACAGGAAGCGCCGGAGAACTGTACGGTCGACTGAATCAAGGGGTCGCTTTAAGATAAACAAAAACGATGTGTCTATGCTCTAAATGTTTTTGTAGAAACTGTGGTGTCATAAACAGAAGCAGCTGACTGTCGACCACGGTCTCTGGCATTTTATAGGTAAAAATAGAGCAGTAACCGTCTATCCAGTGGTTCAAAAAGCCATGTTAAAGCTTAGGTCATTGAAAATAATGGAAGCAATGCATCACTGCATCGTTTGGCCTGTTAGAAATCATTCTCACAATCTGCATATCCAGTGAGTTCCAACTGTGACTTCAGCCCGGCATAAAAGATTGTGAGTCTAACACGTGAACTGCAATGCGATCCGATCGCACGGACTTGTTAAGCGTCAAAACGGTGACTGGCTGTGAACGTTACTAGATAGTCAAACACACAGTGACTGCCAACTCCCATTTCTGACGGACATCTCAGTAAGGGCCCCGGTAACACGAAAAAATTACAAGTGAATCTAGAGGTTGTTGCATGAGTTTTAGTGGCAAGAGGTCTGAACTGAATATGAAGTGATTCATGTAGTATCAAGGCTCGTCTGGCCATTGAAAACTGGGGGGACACTGTACAGTCGAACAAGGATGAAATAGCTGTGCAGTTCCCTGAGGCTTTTTAATTCGTGCCTCAGTGTATGCGGGAAGTGGAAGGGGTGTAGCTCATAGCCTTGAAGATTCACTGCAAAATCAAAGATAATCGGCAATCTAACCCTGGCATTAGGGGTGGAAAACCACATATGCTTCCTCGGGATCAGGCGTGATGGCAACGAGCGGAGGGACCGGCAGTGGGGTTCGAACCTCGTGGTCGTCAGAGGTTATCGGAACATGTATCACTCGACTACTTCCAGTTGTTAGTGGTGAATTATGAATACAGTACTCTCCCTATCAAGAAACACCGATCGGAATTGCTCAAATCGTTTCTTGTTGAGAGATATTCCATTTAGAGTGGGAGATGATCAAAAGAAAGTAGTCCCATAAATGTTATCATTTAAAAGTGTATTTGCTAAAAACAGGTATTTCCCAACTTTCGAACATTCTATACAGCAAACTAAATCAAGAGAATTTTTTAATTTACAGCAGCAGCATTTATCACTATCGGAACGGAATGGAGGAATAAAATAAACATTATCTATACTGTAACTGACTTGTACAAAGGTTAGATAGCATCCTAGAATCTCTCAGTTTTTCTTGAAAAAATGTAGATAGAATAGCCTTTGAAAAAATGCGTCTTCTCTTAAAACGAGCTACATTATGTTCCCATACAGGTTGGATATTACGGAGAATGACAATAATGTGACTTAAATAAAAAGTACCGAAGGCGCCTTGAAATTGTCCAGCAACAAAAGCCAGAGCATTGTTACAGCGACTTAGCCACTCTTTGAATATGCACCTCACTAACCAAGTACTATGGTTGAACTCATAACCCCAATTCACGGTTGACTTTCGATAAACCTCGGATTAGCACTTTGCCGATAACTGAGGGCTTCAACTTTCAACCGGATGCACTGTGCCACAACATGATTGTCAACCGATTTTCTCATGACAATATTTTTCACCGTCATGTTAGCATGCTTCGAAACTACAAACCTGTTTCATGAATATTGAATAAAATTGCCCAATTCTGATATAAACCGACGTACTAGCATCGTGCTTACCGTTCAACTCACTATTGTGTGGAATACCTTGATAGGCGGGAAACACTGAGGTCTGCGCATGAGACGACCTATCAGTTTAGGATCAGAGAATGTTGGAGCAATGGGAAGGAAGCGCTTGTCTAAATTACTGGTTACAGCGCTTGGATATCGGAACAATAGGGACGGGTCTCAAGGAGGCAGGAATAGAATACATGTGTATAGAGAATTAAATACAGACTTGACAAACGCCGAATAAATCCGAGTATACAAAACCACCTATACCGATTAGATTCGAACCCACACATGGGCTCGAGACATCGTGCAATCAGATTCTGCTGTTACCATGTGCTAAATCAGTTCAGTTCTTTCAACTACTGACCTCGTACTTCTGTGGTCTGGACGCAGTTTCTATATTACAGCACTGTCCGATAAACAGCGATTAAAATACTACTAGATGCAGTAAAACAAACAGAAAAAAATCATTCCTAGAAACAAGTAGACATAAAAAATTCAGACAAAAATACACCACGGAGCACCGCAACTGTGAACAACCGCCCGTTGAACGATTACCATAAACACCAACCCAGTAGCTTAACACGAGTGTCTCGGCGAACAGCGTTCATTTTCAGTTCACTTTATTCAAAAATTACCTTACACTTTTGTGCTCTGGCTTCCGTTGCTACCTTCCGGCATCGTTCAGTAAAGGGCGAAAAGAATAGAAGCATAGTGATAAAGATCCAAAAAGTCAAAGTATCAAGGAGAAATCAAGACGACAAAAAAAGAGTCCGAATGCAATTACGCTACTGGACGTGACACCTACCCACATCACTCAATATCTACAAACACTTAGCAGGCGGATCACATGGACCCCAACCTGGAAGTCTAACACGTCCTACTCGGCAAACCATTGGTCAAGGTTTTCATAACCTTTTGCCATGTCATGAACTGACCACCTCGGCCCACCTTCCAATCAACACCTGCCTCAGAGAACAGCGTAAATTGAGAAAGTCCATCGGCGGGAATGCATAACACATTTCCCAACCACATTAACCTGAGTAGACTCAGCACTTCATCAACAGACTGACCTCTGGTTCCCAACACCTTACGTCTAACCTCAGCATTGCTGATGCGTGTTCCCACCATACTCGGGCAGTGCTACGGAGACATCGGTACTCGAACACCGACAGTCTTCGCCTATCTTCTACCCTCAACGGCCATGTTTCGGAACGGTATAAAAGAACGGACCTGACGGCCGTGTTGTACACTCTACCCTTAACAGACAAGCGGATGTCACGCCGACGCCACAGATGACGGAGGTTGGCAGAAGCCAAACGAGCCTTCTGTATACGCGACGACACTGCATGTGATATCTGTCCACTTGGTGAGATGTAACTTTCCAGGTAACAACATTTATCCACCTCAGCTAGAGTTTCTCCTGCCAACACAAGGTTTGGTGTTGAGCCAACCCAGTTCTGCAGCAGCATTTTACACTTTGAAGGTGCAAAACGCATCCCAAACATTCCTACACTGTTCTTAAGGCTATCTAATAGACCTTGCAACTTACCTGGATCTTCACTCAGAAGAACAATACCGTCCGCATATTCCAAATCAGACAGTTTACTGCCTGAGCAAAGATCGACGCCGCTATTCTCAAACGAGGATAGGGCTATCTCAAGAATCAATTCAACTACAAAATTGAAGAGGAAGGATGAAAGAGGGCAACCCTGACGAACACCGCTTTCCGTGGTGAACTCGGGGGAAAGATCGACGTTAGCACGAACTCCGCTCCCGCTGTTCGCACACAAGCATGAGAAAAGAGAAATAAACTTCTTTGGCACACCTTTCAGTGAGAGGCAGCGCCAGGGAACTGTGCGATCGACTGAGTCGAACGCCGATTCCAGATCAAGAAAGACAGAGATTGTGGACTTACAGAGAAGTGTCTGTGCTCTAAGGTTTGCCGAAGAGTAAAAATGTGGTCGAGAAAACCCCGACCGGGTATGAAACCTGCTTGATTCTCACGCGTACACATTTCGCGGGCACTGGATAATCGGTGCAGAATAAGACCGGTGAGCAGTTTGGACGCGATACTTACCAAGCTAAGTCCTCTATGGTTCTCACAAAAGGATCTGTCACCTGTATTGTAAATCAGCACAATCACCGATTCACACCATTTCCTGGGAATCTACTCACTATCCCAAATAATACAGAGGAGTTTTATTACCTCCGAAACCAGAGCTTCGCCTCCATCCTTGAAAAAAATGGAGACAACCCATCCGGTCCAGCGACTTTGTACCTTTTCAAGAACCCCATCTCTCGCATAATATCAATCTATGATGGAGGACTCATATCCACCTGCATCGTTTCTCTGGCAGGCATATTTGGAAGGTCTAAAGTTGAAGTGGACCAACCGAATTTTTCACTAAAGTGCTCCGTCCCTGAGAGTGACTCAGTGAGCCGTCGGATTTCCTAATCTGTGAGCATCCAACAGAGCAGCTGATGTTGAAGATATCCATCGTTTGTGAGACTGACTTGAACCAGAGTCCTCGGTGACGTTTGAAGCGGCATACAAGGCTTCCTTGATCTGTTGCCAGCGTTCATTTGGGTCCTGGACATCTGGCTGCATCGATAACTGCGTAGACAGCTCCGTCTGGAAATCGTATCGCTGGTTATCGTCTGAAAGCAACTGCGCGGGACAAGTAGCATTTATTTTGGTGCAACCACAGACCAGACGAAAACGGGAGCGAGCACGTACCAAGACATGATCTGAATCAACAGGCGTAGACCAAAATGAACGACAATCTTTAATCTATCCCCGCCAGCCGTGAGCAATCACAATATGGCCAATCTGAATCCAACGTTGTGAAGACGAAGGAGGACCCCATGTGAGTCTATGCCGCTTCTTTTGGCAGAAGTTTGTACTTGCCAGAAACAATCTGTGGTCAGAACACAGCTGAATGAGACGATCGCCGTTACCGGTACAATCCCCGGGACAGCAAATGGCCTCCAATGTGCCTTTCGGAATCTCCCAAACGGCCAACTTGGGCGTTGAAATCCCCAGCAATGACCACCACGCCCGTTGAACGTGCGCTTCGAAGCAGCTGAAACAAATTCTTATAGAATTCGTCCTTGGAATCAGAGGAACTGCAGTCAGTCGGCGCATACACAGACACGACGAACAAACATCGGCGCTTCAGTTTATTGTTATTGACACGAACAGAACCGTCCAACCGAATTGCACAAACAAACGACTGCTGACTGGAATCCAGTCTACCAGTGCACGCTCAGCTTTCATACGCAAAGCAATCCCAACGCCCGTCTGACCACGAGCTCTAGAGACCGAATCACCCGACACGCGAGGAGTGAAGTGAGAGACTGAGTTTGTATCCGGGGTGCGGAGAGTTATCACAGAAGTGAGGTCTTGTATGCGTGTTCCGGAGACACACCATACATCTATTTTTAACGTGTCAAGTGTTTTAGCTGAGCAGCCTGTTGTCCTATCTGACATAGTGTGCGGACGTTAAAGGCAACCAAGTGAAGTGAACGCTTAGCCTTAAGAAATGCATTTGATTTGTACCCAACTCCTGAGCTAATGCTTCCATCACAGCCGCAATTACCCGTAGCCGTTGGTATCGATTTTAAATTAGAAGAGGGAAAATTGGTAAAGCCTTTTACAGGAAAGATACTGGAGGTTTCTGGGCACATCATACTTCGCGGCTGCCCACACCGCAGAAGGGGTTTTTCTTTGGGAACCCTAACCGGAGCCTTTCAATCAAAAGTCTCACCCACAAGGCAGTGGGGCGTTAACCCACCACGAGAACGTGACCGAGGCATCCGTGAAGGAACTTCTTATGGTCTGTCACGTGAGACCTGACTGTTACATGTATTCTGTCTTGTCATCGTTAGTGTAATCGGTCAGCTTTTCGGATTCAGTCCTTAGCTCCATGCACACAGTGGAGCAAACGGAACGTGGACGGCGCAGCATCCTTTGGGCTGGGGGCTACCCAGCTTAGGTGGGCGATAGTTGCCCAATGAAGTACGATCACTTCTTCCACCGTCGAGAGAAACCCCACGCACTCAACTCCTACGTCCACCTAACGGATGTTTTTTGACCGGTAAACTGTGTCTCTTCGTGTTTATTTTCTGGAGTATCCTCTCCAGGGGAATAGTGGTTAAAACCAGATGCTTCCCATCAACTGGTCCTGAGACTGGACTTCGTCTGCCCTCGACCCATCGACCTGTCAGGCATGATTGCACCTCCGGTTTCAGGAAGCCATCCCGCATAGTTCTTTGGGTCATGGAGACACGCAAGCCATCACGCCACGCCAAGGTGCAGTCTCGTCGTATGCTCAGTGACTACGAACAACAACATCATCATCATCATCATTGTACAGCGTTAAACAGTAGGGCAAGCCTCATTGACCACTCCCTTTCTTACCATGTTGCACGCTGAATTAGAAAGTATGAATATACAAGATGGACAGGGACTGGACCTACATGGGTGGGAAAAGGAAAGAACGCCCTAGTAGCCAACACACGGAATACACAGTCTAACTGTACAAACGCACATCGACCAATCATTCTGATTCGATTGAAAGTGATAAAACGATCGCCACTGTTCGCAGTTCACTGCCATATCCTTCAGTGTATCCAGCCAACTAGTAGACGGATCTTATGGACCCCAACCACGAAGACGTGAAGCACCTGCTTTTCCTAAGTCTGCTGTACACTTTCTCATTCCTCGCTGCCACGTCATCTGTTAACCTCCACGTGGTCTCTTCCACTCTCTAGGAGGAACGGCGAGTAGGACACGGTACGGTAGACGTGTGTTTGACATACGTAACACATGCCCCGACCAACGAAGTCTACTAAGTTGGATACGCTGTGACAAAACGTTCTCCGAATTAGTACCCAATACTCGATTTCTGACCTCAGCATTGCCTACTCAGCTACTCCACCCGATCTTAACGATACTACGTAAACATCGGTGGTCGAAAACCTCAAGACGACGAATATCTTCAGCACGCAGACTCCAAGTCTCGCAACCATACAAAAAAAACTGAACACACTGCAGCAAAGTATACACGACCTTTCAACTTCAGTGGAATGTCAGATCGACGCCACAAGTGCTTTAGTCCAACGTACGCCGCTCGAACCTTGGATATACGCGTGCTAACCTCTGCTACAGTGCTCCCATCCTTCGTCACGCTGCTGCTGAGGTAGGTGAAGTGGTCGACAACTGACAACACCTCCACATCGAGCATCAAGCTGCGAATCGTTGACGTCCAGTCTTGTAACATCACCTTGCACTTTGAAGGTGACGCGTTTCAATTAGTCGGCGAAGAGTACAAATCTGGTCGAAGCATCCTCTACGTGGGCGGAATCTAGCCTGCTGTTCGCGGGCATTCCTTTAGCGAGCGGGTGTAAGACGGTGTAGTAGAATTGAGGCTAATACTTTGGTGACTATCGGAATTAAGCTAATCCCACGATGATTACTACAGTCATTGCGTATTCCCTTCTTGAAGATGGGAACAATCAACGACTCACTCCATATTAATGGAATACGCTCCGTGTTCCAAATATCACGGAGCAAGACGGTGAATGATTTTATCAAAACATTTCCACCCAGTTTGAAAAGAACTGGGGGAAATTCATCGGGACCTACCGCTCTCCCTCGCTTTAGTAATCGAATGAATGACTCCACTTCTACTTCCGATGGGGGCCCAAGTGATACCAATCAAGGACTCGTAGTTGTTGACATCGAAGCAACTACATCAGCGCGCGGCCAGCTAAACTGCTTGTTGAAGTATTCGGCCCAACGGTCAAGCCTTTGCTCTTTACTACGAATGGGTTCTTCATTTCTATCGCATATCGTTTCGGTGATCGAGGTTCGCCGTCCACCGGTGTCACGAATAAGTTTGAACAGTCTCTGACTGTTACTTTTAGCAGCTGCTATTTTCAGTTCTTCGGGTTTTTTGATCCACCAATTTTCGCTATTCTTCTTAGGGCTTTTCGTAACTTGCCTCTGTAACTTTATTGTCTTATTCAGATCTTTACTGTTCGAGAGCTGAAGCTTTCGCTCTATTACGGTGACTGACTCTTGCGAAATCCCGTGTCTTCGATGAACATCGGATCTCGGACCACAGGCAAAACATGTTGCCATATGCGTTGCCTGCTGGGTATGGGTCCAATGATAATCGACACTGCTATTCGCCTTATATCCTAGTTCATGTGATAAGTTCTGCTCATAACGTGTGCGGACTTCTGGATCAGAAAAAATGTTGTACGGCTGACAAGGTTTGCGACGATGACCATGAAGCTGGAGAGATAATCACATTAAAACTAATGCATCGTCCGAATCTACGTACGTGGGACTGCGCCACCGGTAGCTGACTGCGATATGATCACTCTGGGTCAGAGTGCCTGAAGCGTTCAAGTGCCACATCGCCGTGCGACGCGAGCTGTATCAGAAATTAGTACTGGACAGAAATAGCCGATTGTCTGATCAAAACTGGAGAAGCCTATCTCCGTTATCTGTACGCTCAGCGGGCAAAGCACAACGCCCACCTAAACAAGCCTCTGACGCACTAAGTTGTCCAACTTGTGCATTAAAATCACCCGCTAGCACTACAATGCCACAGTCTTTGTTCCTGCGAGTTCATCGTAGAACTCCTCCTTCTGCGTATCAGAGCTGCAGTCCGTTGGGGCGTATGCCGAGACTAGAAACAAGCTGCGTATAACACAGCTATACTTTCGAACGACAACTGACCCCTTAAGTCCTATAACATGTAAACGACTATTAACCGGGATCCGTTCTTAAAGGACAGCCTCAGTCTTGTCGGTCAAGACTATTTCTACACCACCTTGACCTGCAGCTATAGTTCCTTCGTCTTCTTAAGTGCGCGAAAAAATACCTCAATGAGATACCAGCAGTAGTTAGTTGAATCACACTGCTCGAATTCTGGATACGCGTCTCACTTACGCAACAGACGTCAATCTTCATAGAATCTGTTATGAGCGCGAGGCATGTCTGCTGACCAGCCGGCATGAGAGTACGCACGTTAAACGAGCCCAGATTCAAAAGCTGATGAGGCTTGGGAAAATGTGAGTTATGAGACTGAGTATTATGTACAACACTATCGAGCGTATTACCAGCGGGAGCATTATGAGTAGGTTTAGGGGGCAAAGAGAGGTGGTTGGGGACAGAAGACAAAAGTTGAATAAAGAAAAGGGAACGCTGAGCAGTAGCACACTTATCACTACCCATCCCGCTCGATGCAATGGGCAGCGCGGTCCTGGTTATCCTGCGCAACGACCGACGGAGTATGGAAATATCTGTATTGATGCAACTCATGGGAGATGCTGGACGGGTACTGCTAGGGTGTCCAGCCACAAAGCAGGAGAACGATTAGGGTTCTCAACCAAAGCCTTTAATTCTAACAAGAACCTGTCTGCAAGGCAGCGGGGTGGCTGATTGGAAGCCCATTTGCTCGGATCAATTACTCTTTCGCTGATTTTACCGACTGAGATGCCAGCTCAGATCGACCGCCAACTTGGAGGACCAGGAGACCACTTCATCAATCCTTTACTCATTGACCTTCCAGGTACGACTGAATGTTCGGCTTGAGGTAAGCCATCCTGTACGGCTCGTTGGGTCTCTGAGACGCACAAGCCGTCACACCACGTCAAGGTGCAATCTCGTCGTGATGGAAACTGGATCGCTTTTGGTTCATTTCTATCTTCTCAGTCGACAGTAAAATCATTACCGAGATTACTCAGTTTTTCTTTTGAAATATGTGTTGGATAAGCTGGCAAATCATTATTCCTAAGTCATACCTAAGTACACACTCGATAATGCGAGAAGCGGAAAAGATGAAACGGAGGATTTTCTCGATTAGCACTGATAGGCAACTTCGCTGAAGGTAACGATTCAGATGAATACAGCGCGGTGATCTCACCGTTATGGAATGAAACACACCGAATTACGGATGAACCGAAGCAAGTAACAGCACAAGTTCGGAGAAAATTTAATTGATCCCAGATAAACTGTTGGTATCAGCACGTTCGGTGGTTTGCGTAAGACGGATGGCGACACCAGCTAAGTCATTAGGTGTACAGGAATGAATGTTTAAAACGATTGAGGAAAAATTTAAGCTCAGCCCGGATTGCATAACAGAATCAAACGGCGGAGTTTTTGAGGTCGCTTCCTCAATCCACTTGAAAATCGCAAGTATCTGACGTTGACAAAAAACAAACGAAAATTGGACGAAATTCCGAATACATTGATTTGGAATGAAATACGTTATGATACCTCGCGTTCACAATTGCCATTAATAAACAATTAATACCAGCTATACTTCCTTTACCGCAGAAAAAATTTCAAACGAACATCAGTGTGAATCTAGATTCTGTTGAATGAGTGAAACAATCGCGCTCCCCTCGATTCTAGCATTCGATTGTCTCGAATAGAAAAAGGATGTTGAGTAATTTTTTTATCGAGCCTGACGTTACAGCAGTGAACATTTTCGGAAACTTTAAAAGACTACACAAAGGGATTATGCTAGTGCAGTGAACATTTCTGGTGGGCTCCGCTCGTTCACTGCACCCATACAGAAGCATCGATTGTAAGCCATCAGAGTTTGCAGTATAAATGGATGTATTTTACAAACATGTGATGCTACATTTCCAAATGTTCAAAATTCGATTTTGTGCTGGTCTTCCCCTAGTTTCGCAAAGCATCAACAAACCCCACTATTGGACATTATATTCACTTACGGTGGGAGGAGCATATCGCTCTCCAATAATCCGATTCAAAAAAGGATAATCCACCTTCCATCCACAGCTGCGTTTCGACTGAGTTTTACAGAACGGCAGTAAGGGTAACGAGGTGGATTACTAAGGATCTTTACAGCAAAATATTCATCAACCTAAGATCTGTTATGTAATATTATGGAAGAGATCTAAAATACAGATCCCCATAAAGTTCATCAGGATTCACAAATTTGTTTTAAGACGACATGGAGCGAAGCTATCACCACTTACGCAAAGCGTGACACTCAAACGTGCGCATACAGAGTGGGTGTTTACAGTGACTAATCAATTCATAATGAAAGTAATCTGAGCGAACTACTTGGATTTTCTTAGTAGCCAAATGCCATACCAACACAGACGTCATCAAAGTATGACCAACTATATTTTCACCAAAAATTATGACTGCGAAGTAAAAGAAGCAGACAATCGATAGAGTGACCCGGAGCTATGAAAGCTAGCGTGGTAGGTAGAAAGAACTTCCATACAGCGCACGGGTACCTACACCCAACCGAATATGCCAAAAAAGGAATTGTTCAATCCGATGATCATGCACATCGCTAAAACCAAGAGCATAAAATAGACATTTTTAGTTATAAGTGCTCTTTTAGGGCATACAGTTATACACAATGACAACAAACACTTGACACCATATCAACATTCTCCCTGGGGTGAATGATAGCCATCGAGGCAGAGTAGAGAATACTTTTAATCGATTTCTACCCCTTGTACAAGTCCGCGAAATTTTGAAGTAATAACGCAAACCGCCATAAAGCTATCCGGCAGCAGGGGTTCTCCACAGCTTCTTTGACATCAAAGCTTCACGATACAGTGCTCATCCGTCACTACCTTTGGACAATCACAACTCTCCAACTACACAGGAATCGACTCCAATGACGGATGCATTCTCAATAGAGGCCTAGGTAAAGCGAAGAGAATTACGTTTCTGCATCATTCATAGTATTTTTATCATTACTATCATTGAGATCAACAAGCTTATGCGTGTTTACAAGCGTGCATTCACCGTGCGAGCACACCTTCGGTCAAGAACAGATAAGCATCAGTCAGCACAGAAGCACAAAGCAACTGGTGATAATGTTGTGTCGACTGTTCCTGTGGCACAATGACCGGATGTGCGTCATCCGTGGGGGACTGGGCCAAGTATTGTGCGTAATGCAAGCGGGAAGCGGGATCCATGTAAAGTTGGGGCAAAGCAGACAAAAGACTTTCCAAACCATGAAACACGTCTTGCCCAGCCGCCACGGACGGGGTCCAAGCTGCAAGCTGTTTCCGTCGAGCCCGAGACTGAACTATGAATACTGGCGGCCGGGATGGGATCGCACGGTGAATGCTTCCCACCAAGTATCCCAATGTCCCAGAATAGGTCAAAGCCGAGGAACGAATAAGAGGTAATGTGCCCACAATCAGTGCCATGGGAGGATTATCGGTGTCCTCATTCTGGTCCGTTGAGGCAGGAATTATGGTGGTCAGCAGACGAGGAAGAACAGGAGAACACTGAAAGAGGTGTATGCGAAAACAAAGGAAAACCAGGTAACAGAAAAAGTAAAAAACTGAATGACTGTTTATTGCAGACTTGTGCACCAGAAATTCTGTATAGCGACGAATTATGACACAAATCGTGGATATCTCCACTGTTTGAAAGAGGTCTGACTGCACTGAATCCGCATAAAAAATATTCAAGTTTGATTTGGTAGCAGTCAATGGAGTGTAAAGAAACTAATATTTTGATGATCCGCTGTGTAGAATGTGCTTCTTGTTCAACAAAACCCTGATCAATCCGTAGGTTAGGCGAAAAATGACAGACCGATGATGGTTGAGTGGTTTACAGTGTTTGATTACGACCTCGGAGACTACAGGTTCGAATCCCTACCACCACCGGTTCTTTTGGTGGTAGACAGAAACCCACCGTTGTCTGGCTCGTTACGACACCTGACCTATTGGGACCTTTTACGGTTCTCCACTGCAAATCTCAGGGTGAGGTTGCGGGTTACCCCTCATAGTGCAGTGGGTCTTTGTAGGTGAAGAGTACATAACCCTTCCGCTGCACTCGTGTGCAAGCATGTAATAAAAAACAAGTATCGTCTAATGACTTCGAATTCGTGTCACAGTCCTGGCAGAGCAGAGTTGTACTATATGACATGCACGTGTGTGAGTACGGCGGAGGGCGTATTCCGTATAGCCTCAAAGTTAAACTGTACCACTAGGGAAAGCGAGAAGCCAAATCCACATGCGATCCAAATAGGTTAGCTTTGGAGATGAACCGGACGACAGTGCGTTACGACCTGACCGCGAATAAGGGGAGGGAGCTACGGCTAACCAAATAAGCGGTTGTGGACGATCCGTGGCTGTGTTCCAGGATATGGCGAGGTGTTCCTCTTAGCTAGCGATCTCCGTTATCAAACACAATATGAACCTATGAACAAAACTTAGTATTGCCGTGGCAACTTATCGTTTTTTTATCACACGTCAAGTGAATTCCAGCATGAGGGGTAAATCCCATGATCAAATGAAATACTGTAAAACGGGGTTGTGGAGGAACATCCATAAAAGAGTTCGTTTATTGGTCTTGCTTTTAAAGAGAGAGGTTTCAAGTGATGGGAAGATAAAGAGAGGGACAGCGTTCCACAGGTTAACAGTTCGGGATAGAAAAAAGTACGACATGTAGTGATAGAAACTTCATAAGGATGACTAGTTGCCTGGGTAAGTGATGTTCAAGAAAAATGTCATAACGGGAACTGCCGAAGCGAATTCCAAAGAACAGAATCCAAAATAATACACATAGAAAGGGAACAACGAAGCAACCGTCCGATGATCAGCTAGTGACTACAGATTGGAGGTTAAAGAAGCGTCATCGATCAGCCGGATGATCTTCAGTTGAACCCGGTCAGGAAGAGAAAGGGTTCCCAGAACAGGCGAATGAATAGTACAACTGACCACCATTACATCTGGGACAGTGCTGCTGCCTTGCAGGACGCGTCTAGCTGCGTAGAAGCTAGAGGTGCATCCTCGAACAAAAACGCCTACACCAGACTGCGCGACCGAGTAGTACAACAACCCACAACGCAAACGACAATGACGGATCTTATACTGACTGAATGCATTTTCATGTGCACTGGCACTTCTTATATGAATGGAAGCTCTCTTACACGGTGAATAACTTGTCCTTCAACCCCTAACTTTTTCCTCCCACGTTTTCTCCTCTTTCAAAGTGAACTTCGGTCTTCCGTGCTAGCACCAGTGTCTTCGGCAGAAGTCCTGGTCACGTGCTCTCGTGTCCTAAATTGACTAGCATCTGAGTCACAGAATTTTCTATTAGTCGCTAATGAGCATGTTTATTCTCGCTGGTCATTCAAACTAGCCACTTAAAACGTGCGAACCCAGGAGCGGGTTTTGCTTTTACACTTGAGACCGCTGACATCAATGTGTGTTGCGTCCAAGAGACTCATTTACAAGGCTCTACTTCCATCGTTCAACTAACGCTCTTTTCTAATACTTCTGTGTAGTTTTACTTCCGCCTTTTTGTGAACCTTGAAGCTCCGGCTTCTGATACAGTCGGCTTTGGCGTGGCCCATACAGAAAGAATTGAAGCCGCACTGTTAGACTGAAGCCCAGTTGGCCGTCGAATGAGCAGTGAAATCCAGAGGTTTGTGCAAATCGGGCGGTCGCCGACTGGATAGAGGCAACTAGTCGTCTCAGAGCATGCGTTGGCAGATTCCAGCCCACATGTACCCAATGGTACCTACCAGAAACTACAAGGCACCTTACATAAAGCACTCCGGGCTGATATCGCAACGTGCATCAGAGATGGAACGTGCTCTCACTAAGGGAATTTCCCGCAAGCTCTTCTACCTCATTCGAGTCATCATTAAGAAGCCATTAGGTGTGAGTGAAACAATCTGAGAAGCCCAAGGCTCGCCAATTCACGATTAACAGCGGCATCTTGAACGTTGGGCGGAACACTTTCAGACACAGTTTAGCTAGCCCTCGGAGTCAGCCTCCCTTACAACTCTGCCGGTACACGTCCAGTGGTGCGTTTCGACGGATCCACCTACCGAAGCGGAGATCCAAAAGGAAATCCAGGCCTTAAGACACCACAAAGCGCCGGGTCCCGACGGTCTTTACTTAGCCCTTTTCAAAGATGGTCGAGTGCACCTCATTAGAGGACTTCATATTTTGTTATCAAAAGATTGGAATTCCCAGAAGGTTCCCTCCTTGTGAAGGGAATCGGTTATTGTCCTCATCTTCGAGAACTGCTTAAACAGTGACTGAGTCAATCGTAGGGGTATGAGTATGATATAAATAACGTCGAAGCTGCTTGCGTCTGTCATACTTCGCAGGTTGTACCAAACGCGCGAAGAGCAGACTCACGACGAGCAAGCTGGATTTCATGCCGGTCAACGATTCATCGATCAAATTTATGCCCTCCGACAACTGCTAGAGCACCGTCACATTTTCCAAAGACCAACAATCATTGCGTTCCTGGATATTCATGCGGTCTTCGATTCTGTCGATAGGACTGCACCATGGAATTATCTGTTGACAAATGCAGTAACTCAAGGAGTATGTATCAGTCCGAAAAGAGCTGTACCGTCACGGCTCAGGTCGAGTTATGGCCTACGGCCAGCTTTCATTCCCTTTTCTCGTCTCCAGTGGAGTAAAACAAGGTCACCTTATACCACCCACCACCACCACCACCATTTCTCCTCAATTTTGCCATAGACGATATTCTACGGAATGTCTTGTCTGGTTTTCAAAACTACTCCAAGGGGACTGAGTTTTGACTTGGAATATGCCGACGATATCGCCTTGATGTGTGATAAGGCACAGGCAATACGACACGTTCTGAACCGCTTTGTGATTAAGGTTTCAAGATATGGCATCTGCTGTGCTTTTCCAAGACTGACAGGAACCTGTGTCTGCACTCACACTTTGTGGTGATCATCTTCAGTTGGTCGATAACTTAAAGTACTCTGGGAACTTGATAACAGATGGTGGTGTTGGGGAGGAGACTAGTTCATTTAAAGCGAATGAGCAATGACGAAACAGTTTCGCGGTGCTTTTGTGGTTTCCATTCAAGTTGAACGTCGAAATTTCCTGACGAATCATTTCATAGAAAGTTTATCCCAATGCTTAAACTGATTTGGAGCAGTATTGCGGTTCACCGTTTGTAAGATTTAAACTGCCCATAAACATACAAGTGTAAGGGTAAGGTTTGGCGTTATCGCCAATACGGCAGTGGGCCTTTGAGGCAACTAAACAACAGTAATCATTATATTTATGTGCTAAAGCCCACCAGGTTTCGATGACTCGAACACATGTTGCACATGGTCTAAGGTATACTATCTCGGCATGTTGTGTTCGCTGAGTTGTTCAGATGCTGAAACATGGCAAAATGTGACTAGTCAGTACTATAAAAGGCTATGAAAATCCGCACAAGTGGATGTGGTCATTTGAGGCATGCCACACTTTACGGCAGCAATCCGACATACGCTCACGACATGGTTAGAGACGGTAGGGAGTGTAACAGTATATCACGATCAGTGGTGTCATCCCGTTTACGTTGGTTTTTTATCAACGTGATGCTTTTATTTGCGACCTCTCGCGTAGTATTTTTATACTCGATTCCGATTTCAAGTTTCTCTCTGAGATGAAAACCAGATTCACTCCGACCAGCTGATGTTTCACAGTTATGTAAATCGCACTGGAGCATGCACTACTATGCAATGATAGTTTGTCATTTCCGGATTTATCCTGAAGAAAAGGGGAGATCTGCCAACGAATAATGCGTGTCCAAAAGCTACATACTATTACAGTTTGTTTGGGTAGTACATCAACCTTCTTATTCCGAAAAAAATTAAGAACTGACCTATTTCACCGGTTCTGAAAAACTCAATTCAACAAGATACAAACTAACATTAGGACATTACAATAAAACTCAGTGGCATCAAGCCTTTCTTTCTCCGGTTCTTGAGTGAAAAACAGATTGCTGACAACTAAATTAAGTAATATGACCGTGAATTACCGAGCGCATGTCCTAATCATGAGGAACACTGTTACCGAGTTGATGTGGCTTTTATTCAAACTAACGGTAACTCAAGTTCAATCACAGTAACATAACACGGTCAAACTAGTTTATGAAATTCAACGGACAACTGACCGATTGCGGTACCGCTCTTTCACACGGATTGTTGCTTACCTGAGATGAGCCGCGAACACATTGGATCTTTCCCTACCATGTCTGATTAGTGGCCATCCCATACAATAAACATATGCATCCCGCGTATTAGCAAAACGAGCACGACATGAATTTTAGTTGGTGAAATATTTACCGAGTATTTAAAAGGTAAGCATGTTTATCTGACGGGAACTTGGTGATTCGCCGTGAATAAGGCGTGTTTGCTAACTAGTGAATGAACAGTAGTGAACAATAAGCTGCGACGCTCAACGAATCAGTTTCAGTTTCAATTTACTTACCCATTACCTCACACTTTTGTGCTCTGGCTTCCGTTGCTACCTTCCGGCATCGTTCAGTAAAGGGCGAAAAGAATAGAAGCATAGTGATAAAGATCCAAAAAGTCAAAGTATCAAGGAGAAATCAAGACGACAAAAAAAGAGTCCGAATGCAATTACGCTACTGGACGTGACACCTACCCACATCACTCAATATCTACAAACACTTAGCAGGCGGATCACATGGACCCCAACCTGGAAGTCTAACACGTCCTACTCGGCAAACCATTGGTCAAGGTTTTCATAACCTTTTGCCATGTCATGAACTGACCACCTCGGCCCACCTTCCAATCAACACCTGCCTCAGAGAACAGCGTAAATTGAGAAAGTCCATCGGCGGGAATGCATAACACATTTCCCAACCACATTAACCTGAGTAGACTCAGCACTTCATCAACAGACTGACCTCTGGTTCCCAACACCTTACGTCTAACCTCAGCATTGCTGATGCGTGTTCCCACCATACTCGGGCAGTGCTACGGAGACATCGGTACTCGAACACCGACAGTCTTCGCCTATCTTCTACCCTCAACGGCCATGTTTCGGAACGGTATAAAAGAACGGACCTGACGGCCGTGTTGTACACTCTACCCTTAACAGACAAGCGGATGTCACGCCGACGCCACAGATGACGGAGGTTGGCAAAAGCCAAACGAGCCTTCTGTATACGCGACGACACTGCATGTGATATCTGTCCACTTGGTGAGATGTAACTTTCCAGGTAACAACATTTATCCACCTCAGCTAGAGTTTCTCCTGCCAACACAAGGTTTGGTGTTGAGCCAACCCAGTTCTGCAGCAGCATTTTACACTTTGAAGGTGCAAAACGCATCCCAAACATTCCTACACTGTTCTTAAGGCTATCTAATAGACCTTGCAACTTACCTGGATCTTCACTCAGAAGAACAATACCGTCCGCATATTCCAAATCAGACAGTTTACTGCCTGAGCAAAGATCGACGCCGCTATTCTCAAACGAGGATAGGGCTATCTCAAGAATCAATTCAACTACAAAATTGAAGAGGAAGGATGAAAGAGGGCAACCCTGACGAACACCGCTTTCCGTGGTGAACTCGGGGGAAAGATCGACGTTAGCACGAACTCCGCTCCCGCTGTTCGCACACAAGCATGAGAAAAGAGAAATAAACTTCTTTGGCACACCTTTCAGTGAGAGGCAGCGCCAGGGAACTGTGCGATCGACCGGGTATGAAACCTGCTTGATTCTCACGCGTACACATTTCGCGGGCACTGGATAATCGGTGCAGAATAAGACCGGTGAGCAGTTTGGACGCGATACTTACCAAGCTAAGTCCTCTATGGTTCTCACAAAAGGATCTGTCACCTGTATTGTAAATCAGCACAATCACCGATTCACACCATTTCCTGGGAATCTACTCACTATCCCAAATAATACGGAGGAGTTTTATTACCTCCGAAACCAGAGCTTCGCCTCCATCCTTGAAAAAAAATGGAGACAACCCATCCGGTCCAGCGACTTTGTACCTTTTCAAGAACCCCATCTCTCGCATATTATCAATCTCTGATGGAGGACTCATATCCACCTGCATCGTTTCTCTGGAAGGCATATTTGGAAGGTCTAAAGTTGAAGTGGACCAACTGAATTTTTCACTAAAGTGCTCCGTCCCTGAGAGTGACTCAGTGAGCCGTCGGATTTCCTAATCTGTGAGCATCCAACAGAGCGGCTGATGTTGAAGATATCCATCGTTTGTGAGACTGACTTGAACCAGAGTCCTCGGTGACGTTTGAAGCGGCATACAAGGCTTCCTTGATCTGTTGCCAGCGTTCATTTGGGTCCTGGACATCTGGCTGCATCGATAACTGCGTAGACAGCTCCGTCTGGAAATCGTATCGCTGGTTATCGTCTGAAAGCAACTGCGCGGGACAAGTAGCATTTACTTTGGTGCAACCACAGACCAGACGAAAACGGGAGCGAGCACGTACCAAGACATGATCTGAATCAACAGGCGTAGACCAAAATGAACGACAATCTTTAATCTATCCCCGCCAGCCGTGAGCAATCACAATATGGCCAATCTGAATCCAACGTTGTGAAGACGAAGGAGGACCCCATGTGAGTCTATGCCGCTTCTTTTGGCAGAAGTTTGTACTTGCCAGAAACAATCTGTGGTCAGAACACAGCTGAATGAGACGATCGCCGTTACCGGTACAATCCCCGGGACAGCAAATGGCCTCCAATGTGCCTTTCGGAATCTCCCAAACGGCCAACTTGGGCGTTGAAATCCCCAGCAATGACCACCACGCCCGTTGAACGTGCGCTTCGAAGCAGCTGAAACAAATTCTTATAGAATTCGTCCTTGGAATCAGAGGAACTGCAGTCAGTCGGCGCATACACAGACACGACGAACAAACATCGGCGCTTCAGTTTATTGTTATTGACACGAACAGAACCGTCCAACCGAATTGCACAAACAAACGACTGCTGACTGGAATCCAGTCTACCAGTGCACGCTCAGCTTTCATACGCAAAGCAATCCCAACGCCCGTCTGACCACGAGCTCTAGAGACCGAATCACCCGACACGCGAGGAGTGAAGTGAGAGACTGAGTTTGTATCCGGGGTGCGGAGAGTTATCACAGAAGTGAGGTCTTGTATGCGTGTTCCGGAGACACACCATACATCTATTTTTAACGTGTCAAGTGTTTTAGCTGAGCAGCCTGTTGTCCTATCTGACATAGTGTGCGGACGTTAAAGGCAACCAAGTGAAGTGAACGCTTAGCCTTAAGAAATGCATTTGATTTGTACCCAACTCCTGAGCTAATGCTTCCATCACAGCCGCAATTACCCGTAGCCGTTGGTATCGATTTTAAATTAAAAGAGGGAAAATTGGTAAAGCCTTTTACAGGAAAGATACTGGAGGTTTCTGGGCACATCATACTTCGCGGCTGCCCACACCGCAGAAAGGGTTTTTCTTTGGGAACCCTAACCGGAGCCTTTCAATCAAAAGTCTCACCCACAAGGCAGTGGGGCGTTAACCCACCACGAGAACGTGACCGAGGCATCCGTGAAGGAACTTCTTACGGTCTGTCACGTGAGACCTGACTGTTACATGTATTCTGTCTTGTCATCGTTAGTGTAATCGGTCAGCTTTTCGGATTCAGTCCTTAGCTCCATGCACACAGTGGAGCAAACGGAACGTGGACGGCGCAGCATCCTTTGGGCTGGGGGCTACCCAGCTTAGGTGGGCGATAGCTGCCCAATGAAGTACGATCACTTCTTCCACCGTCGAGAGAAACCCCACGCACTCAACTCCTACGTCCATCTAACGGATGTTTTTTGACCGGTAAACTGTGTCTCTTCGTGTTTATTTTCTGGAGTATCCTCTCCAGGGGAATAGTGGTTAGAACCAGATGCTTCCCATCAACTGGTCCTGAGACTGGACTTCGTCTGCCCTCGACCCATCGACCTGTCAGGCATGATTGCACCTCCGGTTTCAGGAAGCCGTCCTGCATAGTTCTTTGGGTCATGGAGGCACGCAAGCCATCACGCCACGCCAAGGTGCAGTCTCGTCGTATGCTCAGTGACTACGGACAACTTCCGCCTGTTAAGCGGTTTTCTACACCAAGTACCATACATTCGAAGCCCGGCACATTGATGTGACGTGAGTGACCCACTAAAACGTAAAGTTTATGTACCTTGTTATATTTCGTGAACGTAATGACGTCTTCTTGAAGAGTCACACGAATCATGATCCTAGCCGTTGAATATACGGGTTGCTGGGAATTTTGGATTCCCTGAAATGGTATATGAACCACCACTTCGGACGAGATCTCCCAATTTCGCCTTGCTGTTTCGTGAGCAGACTCGTGATCGAAAGCTCTGGGAGGTCTGTTAAGACAACTCTATTTCGACTTAGAAAACCATGCGGGATAGAGTCTATGAGCTTTACACAGACTTGTGGTTCACGCCTCATAGAAAATAGGGTGTAAGTCCAAACGATCGCTCTTTCGAACAGATCTGTGAAGGAACAGTATCAAGACAGCAATTTTACCTTCTGATTACCTATCACCTAGAATTGTTTCATAAATACACCATCAAGAACTAGACCGACCCTTGGTTCAAAGTATCTAAACCATCTGACTTATTGACATCCATTTTTTTAAACTGAGATAGTGGTTCAAGAAGGGTCCAGTGCAACAATCGGATGCATTTATCTCATTCCATGAACTTTACGTACAAAAACACAAGACCTTGTTCGCCAATCCCTTCCCGGTAACGTACTTTACCGTCTACAACCGGAAACAGACAAATAAACACCTCCGAAAGAAGGAGGAATTTTGAAATAAGTAGATAAGGTTTATACGTAACAATCACTCATCATGCGCAATCAACGCTCGACGAGCTATTGAAAATCATAAAACCAGAGTAAAGCTGTTTCATCACGCTTGTTACATCATCATCTTCGTACAACGTTAAACAAAAGGCCAAGCCCCATTGACCATTCCCATTCTCACCATCCTGCACGTAGAATTAGAGAAAAGGAATACACAAGATGGACACGGAGTGGACCTACACGGGAGGGAAAAATGAAGTACGCCCTAATAGCCAACACACGGAGTACACAGTCTAACTGTGCAAATACACATTGATCAATCATTCTGATCCAACACAAAGTGACAACAAGATCGTTACTGGTCGCTGTTCACTGCCATATCCTTCAGTGTCTCCAGCCAACTGGTTAACGCAACTTTCGAACCCCAAACACGAAAATGTGAGGCATCTACTTTTCCTAAGTTCGCTATACATTTTCTCATTCCCTGTTGCCAAGTCATCTGTCGACCTACAATTGGCTACTCCCACTTCGGAGTAGGAACGGAAAACAGGGCACGGTACGGTAGACGTCTGTGTCATACGCAACACGTGTTCCAACCAACGAAGTCTACTAAGTTGGATACGCTGTGACAAAACGTTCTCCGAATTAGTACCCAATACTCGATTTCTGATCTCAGCATTGCCTACTCGGCTACTCCACCCAATCTTAGCGATACTACGTAAACATCGGTGGTCGAAAACCTCAAGACGACGAATATCTTCAGCACGCAGACTCCAAGTCTCGCAACCATACAAAAAACTGAACACACTGCGGCACAGTATACACGACCTTTCAACTTCAGTGAAATGTCAGATCGACGCCACAAGTGCTTCAGTCCAACGTACGCCGCTCGAACCTTGGATATACGCGTGCTAACCTTTACTGCAATGCTCCCATCCTTCGTCACGCTGCTGCTGAGGTAGGCGAATTGGTCGACAACTGACAACACCTCCACATCGAGCATCAAGCTGCGAATCGTTGACGTCCAGTCTTGTAACATCACCTTACACTTTGAAGGGGCGAAGCGCATGCCGAATGGAGCTACGGCTCTCGCAAGTCTATCTAGTGCACGTTGAGCATGTTCCGTGCATTTGAACAAGCAAACAACGTCGTCTGCATAATCTAGGTCACACAGCTTTCCACTATTTTTTAGTTCGACGCCCACCTCCCGAAGATTTTGCGACGCACTCTCCATTATTCCGTCCATGACGAAGTTGAACAGGAATGGAGACATAGGACATCCTTGTCGAACACCACTGGTCGTTTCGAACCGACCGGATAGTTCACCGTAAACTCTAATGCGGCCAGAAGTATGAGAATACAATGATCTCAGTAGATTCTCGAACTTGTGGGGCATACCTTTTCGTTGAAGAGTACTAAAAAGCGCTGTTCGATCAACTGAATCGAAGGCGCCTTTCAGATCTGAGAAAACCATTAGTGTCGGTCGACGGTGCTTGTGACGCGTTTCAAGTAGTTGGCGAGGAGTAAGAATTTGCTCAACGCATGCTCGACCTGGACGGAACTCGGTCAGTTGTACGCGGTCGTTCCTCTCTCAAGCCGGTGCAGCAAAATCGGGGATAATACCTTGGTGACTATCGGAATTAAGCTATTTCCACGGTGGTGACTACCGTCATGGCATATACCTCTCTTGAAGACGGGTATAATCAGTGACTCGCCCTATAATAACGGAATACAGTCCTCCTTCCAAATGTCACGGAGCAAGGTGGTAAGTGATTTTATCAAAGCATTCCCACCAACAGTGAACATCTACCGTGGTCCTACCGGAACCACAACCCGGGGTGAACGATTGTGAATCGAACATTTGGTGTTGATTTTCAATGAACCGGTGAAAGCTGGTCCAGACAGCCTGGTGGTTGGGTGTCGGTCTCAAGATCGTTCGCTTCGGGCACTATGGATGTGCACTGGGGATCATGTATGTACAATAATTCCACGGTTTTTAATGAACCTAGTGTTGATGCCGTATGATGAACCCTACTGTAAATGTATACAATCTCCCATCACCCATAGTCATACTGTGTTTATGGTGAGATATTGCAATAAATTTCGCTTTGTTCACTTGTTGAAAATTGCTATTTTTATCAACTTTCTCCCGATTTACGTCGAAGCAAACAACGTCTTTTACACAACATACTTCTGCATGAGTGCAGTGGAAGGGGTATATCCCATAGCCTCGAAGGTCCGCTGCACAGTTATGAGCAACCGGCAACATAATCCTGAGACTTGGAACAGGGAATCACATTAGATTCCAAGAGGTCGGATGTGGTAACGAATGGGCGACAGTGGATTACGGTCTACTAATAAAAAGTGACCGGTGGTGGCGAGCTTCGATCCTCTGACTTTCGAGATGGTAGGTAAACGATCTCAACCAGTCGACCGCCACCCGTTTGAGTAGGCTTTTTCTCTGTGCTTCTCAGTCCAATTGTCTGACTGAAATCTAATCACAATTTACTCAGCACATACTCTATGGAACGATTCCTCTGAGCAGAGCGCTTTAACGTCGAGCCGAACGCTCCCGAAGCTCCCGGATCCTGAAGTCATTGGCAGAGCACACTAAGCAAATTACTCGCCCCTACTGAACACTAGCTGAGAAATAAGTTGAGAATTCCCCGTTGGTTTTGCGGAATGTAAAAGATCGCCGCAACTACGAAACCACTATATCAACTTTCCGGTGAACATGTGTTCAATCAAAAATTATGATGTGTTCATTAATCACCCGCAAACAAAATGGAGAAACCATCGATCAGTTTCTTCATAAACTGCGGTCGCTCGCGAGCGATCGCAACTACCAGGCAGCTACCACTGAACAACATACAGATTAAGCTCTACGTAACTCTTCCAAACTATCCAGTCAGTGACTGCTACACCCTTTCATTTCCAAGTGATGAGTGACTAGTGTCAAGCTAAACACTTATCTGAGTTTAGATAGCGGTGCGATTGACGGCTCTCGTTGAAATTACGTAGCATTCACTTGAAGTTTTTTTTCAAGCATTTGCTTTATGCACCCCGGTGGATGAACATTCAGCAGTACATAGCTATACTCATAGCAAACACACGAAAAAGAATTCTGCAGATATAACAGAAATAACCCCATGTCAAGAGATGATTTAGTAGCTAAGACAATAAATGTTGTCTAGGTTCAGCGTCGATGCTTGCTGGGTAACATAAGAATCGAACGAGGTAAGAGACAACAGAGGGCCGGTAGGTAGTCGTGCGCGCATAAATCATTTTATAATTGTTGCGGGTAGAAGAGGAAGAAGTACAAACGCTGAGGTCCCTGTGAAGCGGGTGAAATGAGTCATTCAGAATTCTCTCGGCGAATCTTTTGCACATTTATGGTGTTGGGATATAATGGAGTCTGTGAGATCTTTACGAGGAATGCCACTTGCATAGGATAAGTGCATATACACCAGGGAAAAAGACGGGAGAAGAATACAACCAGTGAGGTAATATACATGCAAGAAAAAACGTTGAATGATGTAAAGGGATGCAGACAATGCTTTCAGACGCAAAACGTAGTAGGTTAGCCTTCTTACTTTTGTGAAAACGCAGAAAACATGTTCAGTCTAACAAATATTATGGATGATCGTAATCCCAAGATATTTAACCGATAGTTGGCGACGAACGGAGGTTTCCTATGTTAACGTCTGGACAGGACTTCAGAAAGTTCACATACTTAGAGCCTTTGAGAAAAGACAACATCTGGACATTTACAGGGACTTAAGCTTAGGTTATGGCCTTAAGACCAGTGGTCAATATCTGAGACCAGATTGGAGCTCAGGTGCGACTGATGCATCAGGATGGGGTCCCCTAGTCGCAACATCATCTGCATGCTTTATAATGAAGGAACGGTCACTGACAGGTATGGAAGACGTGTACGTGGGGAATAGAAAAGGGGAGAGGATTGAGCCCTGTAGCACGCCCTAGTTTGAAACAGAGATGGAAGAGGCTGTGCCCCCGTATCTTGTAAACTGTTGCCTATTGGAGAAACAATCAAACAAAAGTTCAATGCGTGAGGGTTGCATTCCGTTATTTGAGAGTACGTCGAGAAGCTTTCGTCTATCAACACTGTTAAATGCCTCACTGTAATCCAGGAAGCAGGTTCGCACAGCTTTTGATTTCTTGTCTATTGACGGCAAAACATTGAGTCAAGGAAGCAGTAGCATCCAAGATAGAGCGGGTGCGGCGGTAAGTGAACTGGCTCATGTCTCGTATTTTCAAATTACTGGACATTTCCTGGAGTAATAACTTCTCAAACACCTTTAGTGCAATGGAGGTACAGGCAATCGGACGGGATTTTGCCGTTCCTTTCTTGGGCACAGGTGAGATGGATGCTGATCTCCGACAGTCGGGAATCTTCTTGCAGTACAAACATTGATTAATTAATTCTGTCATCACTGATGTGAGTATTTGTGCATATTGTTCTAGTACAACTGCGGGAAGAGTATCGGGTCCTCGGGATTTGTTGCACCTGAGGTTTGACAGCTCTTTGTAAACAGCTTGAGGGGATATGTTGTGGGAGATGGAGCTGGTAAAACTGTGACAAGATAGAACGTCAGTACAACTGAACAACAAAGGACGAGGTTGCTTGTTGAAGTCGCGGTTTAGATCCTCAACATTAACGTCTGGGGATAAATGTCTTGTGGAGATACCACTCAAATGTTTGATGGACATCCAAAGTTCTCGACAATTACGAAGGATTCGATTGAAGTCACAACGGCTTCGTTCGAAATTACCAAGGTAAAAAACATGAAACGTTTTATCTGGTTAAGTCTCTGGAACAGGTCCATAAGCAGTTTGATATAAGCCACGAATCGGTCTAACTCCGTCCGTGTGATGCTACTAATAACAATTCGTCTTCTCCTCGGAAATTACCGGAAAGCACTGCTGCGCCGGAACAATCCAACCTTGCTGATACTACGTTAACCTGTTTCGTCTGTGGTTACTCTCTTTATCCCAGTTCTAAATGTTCAGCAAGAAATGCAGTCTGTAATCCCTGTGGTAGAACGGGTCATAAACACCGTATCCGTAAGTCAAGAAGTACTGTTAGACGAAATGTCAAATTAACCGGTTCGTACTTGCCATCCATGACGACTTCACTGGTCACCTGAATATTATCGTGGGCCGTTACCACTATCAATTAACGGTACAGATCTAGGTGCTCTGATGCATACTGGGAGTTCGGAGAGCATTATTTCATCGAAAACTGTGTGAAATTTTGGATGTAAAATCGAGCATCTAAGAAGTAGAATCACCACGGCATCAACTGATATTATGAGTGCAACACAAGGCTACTGTTGCGTCTCCACAAGACACGAGGACGAGTTTTATCCCAAAATTCATCTATCAGTGTTACTTGATTTGCTTGCTGATGTTTATCATGACTGATTTTTTGAGGCTATAACAGAAGATCGAAATACCTCTCAAAAGTAACAGATCCTCCCTCTCCTCTTCGTGGATTGAGAACTGCCAGTGTTACTACTCCTCAACTATGTGCACACTTATCAAACGACCGCAGACCCGTTATCACAAAATCTAGACGTCACTCTGTTTAGCATGAACATCTTACGGCGACCAAAATCCAGCGCATATCGAAATCCCCACATTTCCATGGACAGCACAAGTACTTATAAATACCAGTTCAAATCATACAAAGCGAACGATTGGCTGAAATGTGAGTTTGTTAGCTTGCTGAAGTCCTCAAGATAATGCAGTGCAATACAGTCAAACAATCAATCCTTTCACGCATCTTGATGTAGTACCGAAATTCGACAATGACCATTGAAACAGCACGGTATAACGCCTCCAGCACGTTCAACCTGCAAAGCGTATATCATCAAATGCACATAGGCGATAACGAAAAATACCCTGGTTTTGAAGCATGTGGGAATTTGCATCAACTCCGGTGGACGCCTTTTGGAGTGGTCAACGGAGTCTTATGTTTCCGGGAAGCACAGTTGAGGAATACCTTCGCGTAAAACCTACAATATCACCGTAAGCAGATGCACAGCACAGGAACGTGTTGAAAGTGTTTCGCGATTCCGAGAGGCGGTTGGTCGCTATGATTTACCACTAAATGAATGCCAGAGTACACTCTGCATACCTTTAATAACGGCCCTTGGTTGTAAATTATCGAAAGAAGTCACCAAAAGACTACAACCACTACTGATATATCCCCACCCAATGACGTAAAATCACAAATGTGTGTCACCAGGATATTCGCTTGCGATGGATTCCTCGATTTTTAGGTCGAATTCATTCTTTGGTTTATAAATCAACTTTTCCCGTACCAAAGCACGTCGAACTTACCTTCAAGCCACTGAAGACTGACCTTCACAACGCAGCAGACACCTGGCATTCCCTCTGCTAATCAAAACAGATGCATCCGACTTCGGTACAGTGGTCATTCTGAATGAAAACGTGCAGCCTGTGGTGTTTTTTGCGATCTCTGTCTGTTAAAATGTGGTTACAGTACTTGTAAGGCCATCGGGGTGTATGGGGTGTCTGAGATGACCGTCGTGTTCGTTGGGGCATCCTCCATCTCTTTGGTCTCCATCATTCACCCAGCTCTCACCTGTGGCTCCACAAAGCTGAAGCATGCATCAGCGGCCACACCCCGGCAAACCGCTCTACAGGCGGGCTAAACCAGGTTGAGGGTTACCGAGGTCTAAAAAACTTCGGCGAGACTGTGTTCGGCATGTGAAGACAGATCCTTCTGAATGGGCGGACGAGATCTATTGATCCAACGGCCACGAAGGAAACCTGTCCAACTGCCTGATCCGGCATTCCAGAGGAGGCGAACGAACCGTACAGCAAGTCACCGGCTCCTCTGGGAACACCCTGCTGCCTTGCAGTCTGCACTTGGGTGTGCAAGGGCTAGAGGTGCAACCTCGAACAAAAAGGTCGAACGGTGCTGGGGACACCGCTTCGTACCCCACTCCCGCAACTTTCTATGATTATTCACGAAACCCCAAGCGCTCATCATGCTACGGCGTCCCCGGTAAGCGACGCGCCTCGTGTCCCGGCGGTCGAGGTGATAAGACAACAAGCTGGGATTATTCGCTGCAGGAAAAGAACACACATAGCCTGTTGGAATGTCAGGACGTTTCTAGACGTCGGCAGTCAGTGCATCACAATGTGAACTCTACACGACTATGACGTAGATATTGCTTGCCTCTCGGAAGTCCGCCTGCCCAACTAAGGTAGCCGACAAATAATGGTCCCGGGTGTGAATACATCCTACTGACTCTATCACAGTAGCCCGAAAGACAACTCCGGTCTCTACGGTGTCGCGTTTGCTCTGAACAAAGCAGCTAATGATGCAATGATCTCTTGGGAACCAGTCTCATCCAGACTCGCCTTGGCACGTTTTAAAGGCTCCCCGCACGACTTGACGGTGATCGCGATCTATGCTCCAACCAATTCAGCTGATGACGAAACCAAAGACGAATTCTACACTAATTTGCAGGATGTAATCAACCGGGTTTCGAGGCGCGATGTACTTTTCATCGCAGGAGATTGGGACGCTCGCACAGGTACGGCCGACGAATCCACTAGCCATATTCTTGGTCAACGCTCCGAGAACGGTGGCCGACTGATTGGTTTAGCCGACATCAACAGAATGGTTGTCTGCAGCACTCGATTTCAAAACCCCAAGAAGCACCTACTCACATGGTACTCCAATGACGGTTACACTGCACACCAACTTGACCACACCCTGGTGAGAGCCCGTTGGATCTCGTCTGTGGAGGATTGCCGAACGTACCGAGGTGCAATAACGGGCAACACAAACGGCACCGACCATGTCCTCCTACGCGCATGTTTCAAAGTTCATCTGTCAACACGAGCCAAAGTGTCTGCACCCTCTCAAATAAACGTTGCTGCCCTAGGAAATCCACAGAAGCGAGAAGCGTTGTCACGAGCAATCACAACCCGACTAACCAACGCAACCAATGCACAAGCAGATGAAGTTTCTGAGGGGGGGCAGTGGACTCGAATGAAGACGACAATCAAGGAAGCTTATTCGACAGTACTCGGGAGAACAAAAAGGCGGACAAAAGATTGGATCTCGGAGAGCACGCTCCAACTGTCAACCACAGCACACAAAGCGCGACTGGCAGGTAGTAACGAACGCCGCAGACTGCAACGAGAGGCCACACGCTCCGCAAAGGCTGATCGCAAAAGATACTGGATAGAAATAGCCGAAAAAAGTGGAGACCGCATCCGGAATTGGTGACTTCGATAAACTGTTCCGCCTCATTCGCAACGCCTCTAATAGGTTTTGTAAGCAAAATTTCCTTCTTCGTGACACGGCAGGAAACTTAATACCTGAACAGAGCAAGAAAATGGACCGATGGGTGGAATACTTTAGTCAGCTGCTCAACCGGCCTACGGACCACCGGACGGACCAACCAATATCAACCCCTCCAGCCCAGTACGAAAGCAACTGTGACCCGCCCAACACCGCGGAAATCACGGAAACGATAAACAAACTGAAGGACAGAAAGGCTGCTGGGGAAGATGGCATCCCTCCGGAAGTGTATAAAGCATGTTCATCGTCATTGATTGACAGCTTGTGTACACTTTTTGGTTCCATTTGGAGAGCCGTAGCATTTCCACCCGACTGGGGAATGTCCATACTGCTGCCCATTCCGAAGAAAGGTGATAAATCGGCATGCGAGAACTACCAAGGGATCAGCCTGATCGATGTGGCTGCAAAGATCTTCGGTGCGTTGTTACTAACCCGTTTCTCCGAGGCAAAAGACCAGCGCACTCGCTTGTACCAAGGGGGTTTCCGCCGTGCCAGAGGCTGTGTGGATCAAATCTTCACACTGCGCCGAATACTGGAGCACCGCTATAAGTTTCAGCAGCCGACGGTAGCTTGTTTCATCGACTTCCGGGCAGCTTTTGATTCGGTGAATCGCGAGTCTCTTTGGACCATAATCCAATCCGATGGGATGCCCGATAAGCTTTTAAGGCTGTTAAGGGGATACTACTCGACAACCGGTGCTAGGGTTCGTATGTACGGTGAAGAGTCCCGCGAGTTCACACTCACTACCGGAGTTAGGCAGGGCTGTCCCCTCTCACCGGTGCTGTTCAACTACGCCATCGATTGGACAATGCGACAGGCATTACACAACTACCCTGGCGTTCAGCTTAGCCAGGAAATATACATCTCGGACCTGGAGTTCGCGGATGATATTGTCGTGCTTGGAGACTCTCCCGTTACGCTACAACCAATCCTCGACCGAATCAATTCCTTCGCTAGGTCCATCGGACTTGAAGTAAACTCGACCAAAGCAAAGGCTTTCACAACCCATCTGGGCCCGACAATTCAACAACTGTCGATCAATGACCAACCAGTCGAATACGTCCCTTCATTCAAATACCTAGGCTCAACTCTGCTTCCGAACGGCCAGGCAAAAGATGAAGTGGTATTACGGATCGACAGCGCCAGGAGAGCCTTTCTTCAGCTAAGACGAACGCTGTGGACTCGCAGTGAAATCAGCTTAAGAACCAAAACTCGTGTTTACCGTGCTGCCATCCGGCCCGTACTCATCTATGGCTGCGAAGCCTGGCCACTACGAGCTGAGGATACCAGAAGGCTGGAGGTTTTCGACCACTGGTGCCTGCGGCAAATCCTCAAAGTCAAGTGGCGCGACAGGGTGTCCAACGACGAGGTAAGGAGACGATGCTCTGATATCGATGCTCTCCCCGTCCTCCTCCAACGTCGACGACTTCAGTGGTTCGGCCATACGCTTCGGCGACCCGAGTCGGAGCTAACCAAGCAAACACTCTGCCCCACTCCCTGCCCTGGTTGGCGTTGTCGCCTTGGTGGGCAGCTCAAAACGTGGACCAGTACAATCGAGAAAGACGTAGAGCTTCTAGGCCTTCGGTCAGTCTATGGAGCCCGGCATGGAAAAAGGACTTGATGAGGATCTGTACGGAGCTCGCCTCCGACCGCCGCGCGTGGTCAGCAATGGTCCGTGATATCCATGGAGCCGACTTATCCTCTCGCAGGAGATAGTTGCGTAAAAGTAAAAGTAAGTAAGGCCATCACTTTGAACTAGTCAGAGACCAATGATCCACGTTTTTAACGTACCAAAACAGAAAATAAGAACGTTCGTCTCCCCATTTTCATATTGGTCATCGCTCCAGGTGGGAAAATTTATCTTCAAATACGTCTTCACGTGTTTTTGTTCTGCATCCTGAACATACATTGACTCGAAGAACTACTATGACACTGTCACCTACGAGTTACTGGTGTGGTGCATTTTGAGCGTCTAAAGAACCATCGGAGGTGTACAATCAGTCACCTTTCATTGCCGTAAGTGTGCAACTGTAAAACCGCAGTTTTATCGACCTCCCTGCATCACCCTCATTAAAGCAACACAACCCTTCGAAAGACTGAATGTTGAATTTGAGGGAACTCTACCCTGTTTCACTCGTGAGAGATACCCGTTAACGATCATCCACGAGTATCATTGCTTCCCGTTCGTATTGGCATATCCAAATATGCCCATCAACACAATTATGTTTCTTTCAACTATTTTTTATCTATCGGTTGCCACCAAACATTTTCTTTGATCGCGGCTCCCATTTCAAGTCCGAGTCCGAAACATTTTCTAACATGGAGGCCTTAACTCCAGTCGAACCATTTCGTCGCATCCTCAATTCAATGGACAAGATGAGCGATTAAACGGCACGCTACGGACAGCAAGCCCTGTAGGCTGTTCCTAGTATTGGAATTTCTTCATTGAACTTTGAGTTCCACAGAGAAGTCGTCTATCACAGTATTCGATGGTTGTGCGAACAAGGTGTACAAAAGATCCATATAAGCTACAAGTTTGTCTATATAGTCTAGAAAACAGTGCAGAAATATTCAGGATGGGTTTTGCACCTTCGAAGTGTAAAATGCTACTGCGAGACTGGGTAGGCTCTACACTAAACCTTGTCTTGGTAGAAGAAGCCTCAGCTGCAGTAAACTTTTGTTACCTGGGCAGTTACATCTCGCCACGTGGTTATATAAAGGAAGTGTTATCGCGCACCTAGAAGGCACGTTTGACTTTTGCCAATTCCAGCCATCTGTGGCACTAGCTTGACATCCGATTATCTGCTAAGGGCCGAGTGCGTACTGCAGCAGTCAGATTGGTTTTTTACAGCTCAGAAACATGACTGTTAAGGTTAGAAGATCGTCGACGTTCGAGCACTGATTTCTCTGCAGTACCGCCCGAATATGGTAGGAACACCGTATCAGCAGTGCTGAGGTTAGACGTAAGGTGTTGGGAACCAGAGGTCAGTTTCTGGATCAAGTACTGCATCTAAACAGATTAAGGTGACTGAGACGAGTTAAGCATGCCCGCCGATAGACTTTTTCGGCGTACGCTGTCCTTCGAGGAAGGTAATAGTTGGAAGGTAGGTCGAGGTAGTTAGTCCATGACATGGCAATAAGGTATGAAAACGTCGATCAGTGGACTTGGCTGCGTAGGACGTGCCAAATTTCCTGGTTATGGCCCACGAGACCGGCCTACCAGATGGCTAGACGTTAGGCGATATGGCTGGGAATCGCGGACAGTGGCGCAGACATAACCGCGCTCTTTCAATGTCTTCATGATTCTCGCTTATAACATCGTTTACCATTCATGTTTTTATTCATTCTACCTTCAACTCAACAATGCTGCGAGGTAGCAACTGAAACCAGAGCGCAGAAGTACGAGGTTGGTGGTTCAATAAACTGAACTGTTAACCGTTCAAAGTCAGCAACGAATGTTTAGCAAACCGTTGCGAACCCGCCCGGATAGTATGGTAGTTAAGTGTGCGACTGACAGTTGTTGACTTCCAGTCTGAGATCCAGTGGGGGCTCATTGAATGGGCACTGTTGGTGATTTCTGACCATTCAGTCGACCAGTAGTAAACAGAACTAAATAAAATTTTATTACATGCTCGTGTACTCGTGCGATACGAGAGGTGAACGCCCTATAATCTTGAGAACCCACTGCACCGTTAGGGATAATCGGCAACCTGATCCTGAGATTTAGAGTGAAGAACCGCATAAGGTTCTAATGGATCAAGCGTGGTTATAACCCGGGCGACAGTGGATTACTATCAACCAAGAGAAGTGGAACACGGACATAACTTTAGCTTCGTTATGGTATCCCACAAGTCTTGTCCGGTACATAGCGCCTTGACCTTGAAAGTGTTTGCCGAGCCAAAACTGATACGCACGCAAAAGATCGCCCTAGAGATGGTTTCTAAAAGTTCGACCAGCAAGAAGCTGTCCAGATATGAAATACACAGACTTCTACAGTCCAAAGGACTTACCGCAGTCATACATAGATGAGGTTTGAATTCCTTGCCTGTGGGAAGTTTTAATGGAATGCTATCCCATGCATCTACCAGGACCCGTTCAGGGACTAGTGGGTCTAGTCTCAGTTTGGCGAAACTAACACGACTGAACGATAGTTCGACTGCACAACACGATTTTACACTCTGAAATTGGTGCATCAGGTGAATAAAGCAGATGCTTGAAACAATGCTGAGCTCACTTTCCGTTGAGAATCAGTCAACTCTGGCTTTATCAATTCTGTATAGGGTGGAGAACGGAGAGATTTGGGAGACTTTGATGCTGATCCGAAACTCCGTGTTGATGAAACGTAGAACGAAGCGGAACAATGTTTCAAGATGCGACCAAACAAAGCGACCACACGGTCCCTCATCAAAAGACTGAAACCACAGAGGAATGGAATGAACAAATGATAGCACACTGTCTCATAAAAGAGCAACGACGACGTTCAAGTACACGAGAGTCTACCAAGAAAGAGACTGTATAACGAGCCAAATGGTTTAAATGAGTGGTCTATCCACCAAACCTTTCGCACCATCTGAAATATCAAGTACATGCGACTATTTTTTCAATCTAACAACTGCTTCCTTCAGAAAGTGACACTGTAATTTACATCGCACCGTACTGTTGTAGATTTTTACATGCTAACTGTTCAAAACAGTCCAGTTGGCAAACTACTTCGAATAACGAGAACAAATATCTGAATTAGTTGTGAGGAATATATATGCATTTCAAAAACAGTTCGAGTCGCAGAAAAACGACAAGAATGACACTATTTACGATTCACTACCATAGCTTTCCGTATTTCTAAACAATCGGTGATGAGGTGTTTCGGACAGCAAACAAGGATATCAAAGAAGTATTTTTCCAATTAACCCCAGCCAATTGTTACACTTTACCTTTAGGTTAGTTGCCTTATTCAAGCAGGAATTGCGAATAGGACACGATGAAAGAGACGATTTTCCGCCATGCGCAGCGCGTGTATCAGTTGGTGGAGTCCAGTAAGTTGAATTCACTAGGGAAATACAATTTTCCGAAGGCGAATCAAACATAACAGACAAGAGGTGAAAAGAACAATATACATTCTGAGACTACTGGAGACTTATGGACGAATTATCCATCGCGGAGTCCCATGCCACAGAGCGAGTTTTCTTACAGAATCCTAATCGAAACCTTTGAATCAGGTCTGACTCGCAAAGTGCGGCGACCACCCAGCAGGAGAACGCGACCAAAGCAAAACCTGAGGGGATACTGGCCTGTCGCGTGAGATTTTAATTTCATTCCATTATTCTGTCCCAGCTTCCATATTTCAAACGAAGTTAATTATAGTATAAGGGGTAAAACCCATAATTCAAAAACATCGTAGAGTAGTTTATTGGGAATATTCATGTCTAGCCAGCTCTATGACTTCGCTTTTGAAAAGGGGAAGACTATAGGTAGGTGGACAGACAGAGAGAGGGAGGGTTTTTCGTCCTGGGGGAAAAAATTGGAAGATCGAGGTTCAAGATCCAGTGAGAGAAACCTGATAAGGATGACTAGCTGTCAGTGTTCAGGACTGGCGCTGAGAAGTAATCTGAATGGGAACGGGAGAAGCTCGACGGAAAAAAACCCGAAATAACAGCGGTACAATAGGAACATTAACGTAACTGCCCGCCAATGGGCAAGCGATTGCGCTTTGGATGGTAGGACCGGGTCATCTCACATACGGACGGCTTCACGTTGAACCTAGCAGAGGATATAAAGAAGACGAAGCTCCACCTCACACATGACAGAAACATTCAAGTTTGGGACCAATTTGAGCGTTGCACAGAAACTGGAGGTGAGCTGGTTCGAAGAAACATCTGGCGCGGAAATAGGAAACCAATCTTGCGCGCACCATGAGAAGAAAGCGAACATATGTATGAAGAGCAAGATAGAGATGAGGCGATCGAAAGACTCAGGTAAGGCACTGAGTTGGAGGAACGAAGGGGAAGTAAATTAAAGGTGAAATGGGAAGAAAAGTAATGATGTTCACAAGAAATAGAGAGAAGAGAGACATTAGAAACATTGAAGAGAACACGACTTTCGGAGCCCCAAGAGGAGATCTGTCCAAGGTCTGAGCTGAGTGATGTTACAAGAGACCGACGGTCACGATCGATGTTAGGCATAGCCGGAGGTGGGATATGAAAGGGAGTAGTTCAAGGTGGCATCGTGGACAAAAGATGGAATAGGCATGAAAGCAGGAAGATCGTTAACGAAAAACTGAGAGGGTGGATGAAAGTACAGAATTTTAGGGAACGCCAGTATTCACAGATAAAAGCTGTGATTAAACGCGATCGACTCAAAGATAATCCAGCTACTGAGAAAACTCGACGTTTACAAGAAAAGAGATGGAAGAACCTCAAAAGTGGTCAATCCAGGCAGTAAACAACTGTGCCAGACAGGATCAGAAGTCTGCGATACGTCTAGCGATACCAGGTGTTTCTCCGCAGTTATCGAGTGACTCTGACCGGGAGTGAGATCATAACTAGTACATCAATCGTGGATCGATGAGGCCGGGCCTCCAAATACCTCAATATGGTTGGGGGTGGGTATCTAAGGTTCCGAGATGGTTGCTCGTCATGAACCTCTCTCGAAGTGCTCCCAAATGACCGTGCGTCTCAAACAGCCTTCTCTGAGGAAGTCATGCTCGCTGTTTTCTCGTGGCAGTGTTCCCACTAAAGTGAGAGGGTGAAAGCGAATGCCCGGCACTCTCCACCGGGTTGACAGGCTGATAGTCAGTTTAGGGAAGTTGGTTGAACCATGATTCCAAACCAATCACGGGTGGCGTATGATGCGTACGAAATCATGCTCACTGGCATCTTTGGCGGAGGGAGGTACTGGGCACCCAGGATGTCGAACCTCATTCGAAGGGCGCATGAACTGAGCAGTCAATCACCAGCAACCAGAGGCATCCAGAAGGGGCAAATGAACAATACAATTGGCCAGAAGGCTCATCTGAACCAACTCTGCTGCCTTACACGATAAGCTTGGCTGCCCAAAGACTAGAGGTGCATCCTGAAATACAACTACCTACTCTGGACTAGGCGGTCGAGCAGTACAACAGCCCGTAACCCAACCAACCACGACAGATATTGCTAATTTGACAGGCTCATCTTCAAACGCAAGAAGAATCACTTTCTTACACAGAACACAATTTTTTCTCTTATCCCCACTTCCTTCCTACTCTCTTGTTCGTTTTCACGCTTCACGAGACCTTTAGCCGAAGGCGTCCGCTGAAGTACCATTGTTGGTTGCGGCCTCCGGTCTTGCTAACGTTGGCATTGCGCACAAAGATGAGTTCTATGATGAACTCGCCACCCTCGTTCGCAGCAGTAAAGGTTCTGACATTGTAGTGCTAGCTGGTGACTTCAATGCACAAGTTGGCAAACTTAGTGTGTCAGAAGCCTGTTTAGGTGGGCGTTGTACTTTACCCACTTAACGTACAGATAACGGGGATAGACTTCTCCAGTTTTGTGCAGACAATCGATTGCTCTTGTCTAGCACCAATTTCCGACACAGCTCGCGTCGCACAGCGACATGGCGCTCTAACTTTACAGGTACTTTGAGTCAAATTGATCATATCGCCGTGAGCTACCGGTGGCGCAGTTCTGCTCAGAACTGTAGATCTTACTGGTCCACGTACGTAGAGTCGGATCATGCATTAGTTTTAATGCGATTATCGCTCCAGCTCCATGGTCATCGTCGCAAACCGCAAACCCGGTTAGCCGTGCAACGTATGTGTGATCCAGAAGTACGCACCCGGTATGAGCAGAAGTTAGAACATGAGCTAGGATCCACGGAGAACAGTAATGTAGATGAGCATTGGGCTCATATCAAACAGGCGATGCACGTTGCAGCAGGTTTTGCCTGTGGTCCTAAATTCGTTGTCCATCAAAGACACTAGATCTCGCAAGAGTCGTTGAGTATAATGGAGAAAAAGCGTCAGTTCTCGAACCGTAAGGAGATGAATAAGATGCGCAGAAGCCTACAAAGCAAATTAAGAAAAACCTTAAGAATGATCGCGAAAATTGGTGGGTCAAGGTAGCGGAAGGAATGGAAATAGCATCTGCCTCAGGTGACATTCAGAGACTGTTCAAACTTATTCGTGACACCGGTGGACGGCGAACTCAGGTCAGTGAAACGATTTGCGATAGGAATGGAGAACCTATCCATAGCAAACAGCAAAGGCTTGACCGTTGGACCGAACACTTCAAGGAACAGATTAGCTGGCCGCACGCTAGTGCAGTTAATCCCGCGCCAACAACTGGGACTCCTTGGGTGGGATCCCCTGAACCCACATCGGAAGTAGAAGTAGAATCATGTATTCGATCACTAAAGCGAGGAAAAGCGGCAGGTCCAGACGAACTTCCCCCAGTTCTTTTCAAACTGGGTGGAAATGTTTTGATAAAATCACTCACCGTCTTGCTCCATGACATTTGGAACACGGAGCGTATTCCGTTAGTATGGAGTGAGTCACTGATTGTTCCCATCTTCAAGAAGGGAATACGCAATGACTGTAGTAATCATCGTGGGATTAGCTTAATTCCGATAGTCACCAAAGTATTAACCTCAATTCTACTACACCGTCTTACACCCGCTCGCGAAAGGAATGTCCACGAACAGCAGGCTGGATTGCCTCCAGGTCGAGGATGCTTCGACCAGACTAACTGAAACGCGTCACACGCACCGTCGACCGACAATAATGATTTTCTTAGACTTGAAAGGCGTTTTCGATTCAGATGATCGAACAGCGCTTTTTAGTACTCTTCAACGAAAAGGTATGCCCCACAAGTTCGAGAATCTACTGAGATCATTGTATTCTCATACTTCTGGCCGCATTAGAGTTTACGGTGAACTATCCGGTCGGTTCGAAACGACCAGTGGTGTTCGACAAGGATGTCCTATGTCTCCATTCCTGTTCAACTTCGTCATGGACGGAATAATGGAGAGTGCGCTTCAAAATCTACAGGATGTGGGAGTCTAACTAGAAAATAGTGGAAAGCTGTGTGACCTAGATTATGCAGACGACGTTGTTTGCTTGTTCAAATGCACGGAACATGCTCAACGTGCACTAGATAGACTTGCGAGAGCCGTAGCTCCATTCGGCATGCGCTTCGCACCTTCAAAGTGCAAGGTAATGTTACAAGACTGGACGTCAACGATTCCGAGCTTGATGCCCGATGTGGAGGTGTTGTCAGTTGTCGACCAATTCACCTACCTCAGCAGCAGCGTGACGAAGGATGGGAGCATTGCAGTAAAGGTTAGCACGCGTATATCCAAGGCTCGAGCGGCGTACGCTGGACTGGGGCACTTGTGGCGTCGATCTGATATTTCACTGAAGTTGAAAGGTCGTGTATACTGTGCCGCAGTGCGTTCAATTTTGTTGTATGGTTGCGGGACTTGGGGTCTGCGTGCTGAAGATATTCGTCGTCTTGAGGTTTTCGACCACCGATGTTTACGTAGTATCGTTAAGATCGGGTGGAGTAGCTGAGTAGGCAATGCTGAGGTCAGAAATCGAGTATTGGGTACTAATTCGGAGAACGTTTTTTCACAGCGTATCTAACTTAGTAGACTTCGTTGGTCGGGGCATGTGTTACGTATGTCAAACACACGTCTACCGTACCGTGTCCTACTCGCCGTTCCTCCTAGGGAGTGGAAGGGACCACGTGGAGGTCAACAAATGAGGTGGCAGCAAGGAATGAGAAAATGTACAGCAGACTTAGGAAAAGCAGGTGCTTCACGTCTTCGTGGTTGGGATCCATAAGATCCGTCTACTAGTTGGCTGGAGACACTGAAGGATATGGCTGCGAACCGCGAACAGTGGCGATCGTGTTGCCACTTTCTATCGAATCAGAATGATTGGTCGATGTGCGTTTGTACAGTTAGACTGTGTATTCCGTGTGTTGGCTACTTGGGCATTATTTCCTTTTCCCACCCATGTAGGTCCAGTCCCTGTCCATCTTGTATATTCATACTTTCTAATTCAGCGTGCAACATGGTGAGAAAGACAGTGGTCAATGGGGCTTGCCCTACTGTTTAACGCTGTACGTTGATGATGATGATGATTACTCTCAGTGAAATAGGTGAGACGGCACTGCCAGATTGGATCCTAGCTGACACTCTTTTGTGCCCAGTGATACTCAGGGGTTCGTGCAAACTGAGCGGTCGTCGTTCCGACAGACGCAATCTGTCTATCATTTTAGCGTATACACCCACCGATCGCATCCCAAATGCAATCAAAGATATCTTATACCAAAAGCTCCACAACCTCTAACGTAAAGCATATCGCGCTGACATCGCGATTTTGGCAGGAGATATCAATGCTCCAATAGGTTGGCTGCCATCGAATAAGGCACTTTTAACAGGCTCTTTTAGGCTAGATTCCAGTCGCTCGAGAAATGAGTTACGACTTTCGGATCCGCAATTGCACCATCCTTTATTCCTCATCAGTAGGAACTTTAGACGCTACAGTTGCCGGTAAGCCACGTGACGTTTGCCCTCTACGATTCAACAGTGAACTGGCGGGGTTGTATTCATGGCTATCGCTCATACAGGAGCGCCCCCCCCCCGTGATTCCTACCACGCATCAGTTTGCGCTAAGCTGTCCATGTGCTTTCGTGGGCACTCCAAACGCATGTTGAAGCGACGGTTAAATTGTAATAAGCTTTATCAACCAGCTCGTCTATCCATCTTTCAAATCGCCCAAGTTCAGAAGATAGGTATAGCCCCACCTGACAACCAAAACCAGCACTGGTCGTTTGTCATGAATGCTTCATATTTCGTCTGCCTAGTAAGTTGTGGCCTATCTCGTCGTACCGCCAGACCCTAGATTTCTGCAGAACCTCTGTGCATTCTCGACGCACGCCAGTTGGTCCCAGCTGGATGCACTTACCGCAAGCCCACGCAGAGATCACGAAACCTGATGGTCGCGACGTGCATCAGAGGTGGAACGTGCTCTCACTATGGGAAATTCCCGCAAGCTCTTCTACCTCATTCGAGTCATCATTAAGAAGCCATTAGGTGTGAGTGAAACAATCTGAGAAGCCCAAGGCTCGCCAATTCACGATTAACAGCGGCATCTTGAACGTTGGGCGGAACACTTTCAGACACAGTTTAGCTAGCCCTCGGAGTCAGCCTCCCTTACAACTCTGCCGGTACACGTCCAGTGGTGCGTTTCGACGGATCCACCTACCGAAGCGGAGATCCAAAAGGAAATCCAGGCCTTAAGACACCACAAAGCGCCGGGTCCCGACGGTCTTTACTTAGCCCTTTTCAAAGATGGTCGAGTGCACCTCATTAGAGGACTTCATATTTTGTTATCAAAAGATTGGAATTCCCAGAAGGTTCCCTCCTTGTGAAGGGAATCGGTTATTGTCCTCATCTTCGAGAACTGCTTAAACAGTGACTGAGTCAATCGTAGGGGTATGAGTATGATATAAATAACGTCGAAGCTGCTTGCGTCTGTCATACTTCGCAGGTTGTACCAAACGCGCGAAGAGCAGACTCACGATTCATCGATCAAATTTATGCCCTCCGACAACTGCTAGAGCACCGTCACATTTTCCAAAGACCAACAATCATTGCGTTCCTGGATATTCATGCGGTCTTCGATTCTGTCGATAGGACTGCACCATGGAATTATCTGTTGACAAATGCAGTAACTCAAGGAGTATGTATCAGTCCGAAAAGAGCTGTACCGTCACAGCTCAGGTCGAGTTATGGCCTACGGCCAGCTTTCATTCCCTTTTCTCGTCTCCAGTGGAGTAAAACAAGGTCACCTTATACCACCCACCACCACCACCACCATTTCTCCTCAATTTTGCCATAGACGATATTCTACGGAATGCCTTGTCTGGTTTTCAAAACTACTCCAAGGGGACTGAGTTTTGACTTGGAATATGCCGATGATATCGCCTTGATGAGTGATAAGGCACAGGCAATACGACACGTTCTGAACCGCTTTATGATTAAGGTATCAAGATATGGCATCTGCTGTGCTTTTCCAAGAGTGACAGGAACCTGTGTCTGCACTCACACTTTGTGGTGATCATCTTCAGTTGGTCGATAACTTAAAGTACTCTGGGAACTTGATAACAGATGGTGGTGTTGGGGAGGAGACTAGTTCACGAAAAGCGAGATCTAGAGCAGCGTTCGCAAACCTGCAACACCTGTGGCGTCGCCGTGTCGTCCGGCACTCTCATAAGGGATGGGCGTGCATTGCCACGGTTCGCAGTTTCACTCTACGGTTGCGAAACCTAGCCACTTCGTGTTGAGGATGCTCGGCGTTTCTTTGTTCGACAACCGATGCCTCGGAAACATTGCTTGGGTAGTTGCGCGGTACTTTCGTGGTTTTCAATTGTGAGTTAAACGTCGAAATGCTTTGATGAACCATCTCATAAAAATTTCATATTCTAACACTGGAAGTGATTTTGAGCGGTATTGCGGTTCAGAACGTCGCTTGAGCCTTCGCCCCATTACCTCCAATTCGCCCATAGACAGTTATACAGCTTCCCAAGTAGAAAAACTTTTCCGACAACTTCTAACTGATCATTACCGAGAATAAGTGTAGAGATGGACTCCTGACAGTCTTGTAGAAGCACTTTACACCTCAAGGGCGAAAAGCACATTCCATACCGTAATAAAGACGACGAGAGATTGTCTAGGACGCACTGCACTACAGCAGCATCGTCGCAAACCAATGCGATGTCACCTGCATAGTCCAAGTCTAAAAGTCTGTTACCAGATAGGAGTTCAACACCTTCGTTTATTAAATTTTCTTGTGCCCCTCTTGGGATACCGTCGATCGCAAAATTAGTCAGGATGGGTAAGACTCGGCAAGCTTGACGCAAGCCACTTACAACCGAAAAATAAGGTGACGATGTGCCATATGCTTGTACTCGGCCTGAAGTCTGATGGTATAGATCTTGGTGATTTTCACATAATTACCAGGCACTCTCTGTCTCATCATCATCATCATCGTACAGCGTTAAACAGTAGGGCAAGCCCCATTGACCACTGCCTTTCTCACCATGTTGCACGCTGAATTAGAAAGTATGAATATACAAGATGGACAGGGACTGGACCTACATGGGTGGGAAAAGGAAAGAATGCCCAAGTAGCCAACACACGGAATACACAGTCTAACTGTACAAACGCACATCGACCAATCATTCTGATTCGATAGAAAGTGGCAACACGATCGCCACTGTTCGCAGTTCGCAGCCATATCCTTCAGTGTCTCCAGCCAACTAGTAGACGGATCTTATGGATCCCAACCACGAAGACGTGAAGCACCTGCTTTTCCTAAGTCTGCTGTACATTTTCTCATTCCTTGCTGCCACCTCATTTGTTGACCTCCACGTGGTCCCTTCCACTCCCTAGGAGGAACGGCGAGTAGGACACGGTACGGTAGACGTGTGTTTGACATACGTAACACATGCCCCGACCAACGAAGTCTACTAAGTTAGATACGCTGTGAAAAAACGTTCTCCGAATTAGTACCCAATACTCGATTTCTGACCTCAGCATTGCCTACTCAGCTACTCCACCCGATCTTAACGATACTACGTAAACATCGGTGGTCGAAAACCTCAAGACGACGAATATCTTCAGCACGCAGACCCCAAGTCTCGCAACCGTAGAAAAAAAACTGAACGCACTGCGGCACAGTATACACGACCTGTCTGAAGAGAAAATCCCAGAGGGCCATCCTATCAACGGAATCAAAAGCTGCTTGGATGTCCAAAAATATGACTATCGTCGGTCGACGATTTGTGTGGCGGAGCTCAAGTATCTGACGGATGGTGAAAACCTGATTGATGCACTCGCGGTTGGGACAAAAACCGGACTGTTCTTCAGACTTGTTGTTCGCGCACTGGGGACAATCTTTGGAGGACTACCGATGCTGCAATTTTGATGCGACCGACATCAAGCTTATCCCTCGACGACTGGAACAGACGTTTCTAGCCCCTTCCTTGTATATAGGGATGGTGCGTACATAGTCCAAACTTTCTAAGACACAATCGTGGAGCCAAATCTCGGAGAAGAAGCTGGTGAGCGCTTTGGAGAGGTGTGCACCACCACCTTAGAAAAGGGCTGGAGGGAATTCGCCAGAGCCAGGAGCTTTATTGCGTTTCAGGAGGTGGAGAGCACGACCGACTTCTGTGGGTGGGGTAGTGCAGATAGCCCAGGAAGCATGAACTGGTTCAAACGGACTATGGAGTGGGAGTGCTGGCGCTGAAGACCACTTAAACTGCTCCTCAAAATTCTGCCAATCGGTCCATGCGCCGTGAAAGCCGGTGGAATGGTTGGCCATTTGTCTCGCAGATCACTTCGCTCATTCCAGGCATTGCCGGTGGCAGCAGCTTGTTTCATTTCGGCGCGCGTTCGGATCACCAATTCTCTCGATCTCTGCGCAGGCTTCTAATCAAATTTCTTCGTAGCTGGGCGCGGGCATTGTGGTTCAAGAGAAGCTACTAAACTATCACCGCTTGTGAACAGAATGTCACGTCTTTGGATTCAATGGATAATCTCTTGGAGATATTCGTAGAGTTTCTTGTTTCGTTGTCCGCCGCGTTGGTCAGAGTACGGCTTCCAACTACCGCCAAGTTCTGCGAGGAGCCTTTGAAGCGTATTAAGGAGAGTCTTGCAAAAGTCGGCACCCATGCGATTATTGCGTTGTTGGCTTCATCGCTAAAGACGCCCGGAGTCGTCTATCGGACCGCTGAGATAAAGTCAGTTAGCTGACTCCTCTCTTAGAACTTTTATGCGACGAGTGACAGAGTTAGGAATGTGAGTCTCAGAGAGACAAGCTATGTCGACGTTATAGTTGTGCATTGTCCACGTTGTGGAACATTGGCTGCCCATGTCTAGTAGTGTCCGCGCATTCCAACACGCTATATAAGCCCGTTCCTTCAGTTTATTATTCCAGTTTGTTACCTTGACATCTCGACCACTGGAGCACGAGGTGCGGCACTTGCCAGGAACGCCGTATCGCGATCGGAGCGCAAGTTTCCAAAATTACTCATAGATATTCTCAAGAATGCAATACGAAATGGTGTCTCTTGCTCCGATCGGGATTGTTGTATTATTCGGCCGCCCAGTCATGAGTGGCGAGTAAGTTGACGGCACTTTATGAGGCCATTTTGCTTGAAGGTACACCCCTAGCACACCAAAGTGCAGCCTACAAGGCAACGGGGTTGTTCAAGGCGAGCCGGCGGCCCAATGTGCGGCTCAAACTCCGCCGGAATACGGGGCCGAGTAGGTTGGACAGTTTACTTTTGTAGCCGCTGTATTAGTGAATCTCGGTCGCCCATTCAGAATTATCTGTCTTCACAAGTCGAACATTGTCTCGCCGAGGTTATTAGACCTCGGTTACCCTCAATCTACCCTAGACCATCCGTCGAGCCGTTTTCCGAGATGTGACCGCTGATGCATGCCTCAGCTTTGTGGAGGCATAGGTGAGAGCTGGGTAAATGACAGAGACCAAAGAAATGGAAAATACTCCAGGGTGCACGACAGTTTACCAAATCAGCGGTGCTACTCCTTTTTAGACGTTTCATACACCCTCTTTCACGTACAGACGAACAAGAAAGGGTCGTGCTCTATGACGCGCACAACACTCTCGACATGAAGAGTGTTCACCTTCAAATACCAATCAAGGCAAGTGAAAAGCATTACACCGCATTCGAAGCTTGCTGCAAAATAGCAGTTTTGCCGTATTCCATTGAGAGTGATAAAAGGAGCCGCCTGTTTTACAAGAGCGAATGATGAGATTATTAACCAGCAACAATTTTACGGTACGTTCGCACAGGCGGACAACTTGGCCATCTGCGGCAACAAACAGGAGGAGCACGCCCAGAATCTAGAAGTCTCTCTAGCGGTTGCCAAGACGTATGGTGTCACGTTTTCCGAGTCAAAGAGCATCATTTGCACGCGGAAACTCAATATTCTTAGGTTCGAAGTACAGAACCAGAGAGGGTGAAACCTCTGAAAGAACTTGTTCCATCACATAACACGAAGACATGACGCGTAGTAGGCATATTCGGGTACTGCACTCAGCAGATGTCACATTTTTCTGAGGAAATCGGCCCACTGGTGCGAAATCGAAACAGGCGACGTTTTATCGCCATTCTGAAATCTGACGCGCGAAACAGTTAAAGCTATCTGTTATCATCGGACTTGGTGTCACTTTGGAAGTACAAACCGATGCATCTGGTATGGCCATTGCGGCCTAACAATGGTAGACTAGTGGCGCTTTTCCTACAACTTTGTTGACGGAAGAAAGACGGCATTCTTCGGTGGAAAAAGAAACTTCATAATATCCTAGAAGCACTGAAAAAATGCGAGCACTTTCTGCTGGGGAGACAGTACAGTTTCCCGGGAACATTGAGCTCAATATTAAGGCGCTGACTACAATAGTGTTGGTATTTTCTCAAAAACATTCTGCTTTTTCCATTTATTCTGGTTATCTATTTATCTGCGGATTTAAATCTGTGCCTCATCGCGCCACAACATACCGGCAACGTCCATGTCACCGCCCCCCGATTGATTCCTTGCCCTGGCTGCCCATCGGCTTCCAAGGTCAATCGACTCCGACCTTCAGTTCAGTTCAGTTCAGTTTGCACAGGACAGGAAATGGCCACGGCGAATAGAGCGTCCAGAATTCCCTCGATGGTATGCACACCAGTTATGCACCCACCACTGCCGAGTGTATTTGGTCGAATCCCAGCTAAAAATGAGAGAGAAACGGAAAACCTCATCGCACATCAACTGCGAGAGACATTTTGCATCGTCCACTGAGACAGTATGCAATGAGGGAAAAAGTCTATTGAAACATACTCCAGAAGGACCACAGTGCCACCTGTCATCCATCTGGTTAATATACTCAAGGCTCACTACGAGGAAAGATCTCGTACCACTTGCGATCTAGGGCACCTTTGGAGGATTGGACTGTCTGCAGATCTACCATTTCACCAGGCAGACCGTTCCAACTGTTCACAACCCTGTTGTTTAAGAAGTGAGATCTATCCATCAACCTAGATCGGGCTTTTATCAACTTCTTTTCGTGTCCCCTTGTTCTGGAGTCTATGGCCAATTGGAATAGACTATCTGGTCTAAGGCCAGAAAAGCCCTTCATTACCTTGAACGTTTCTATGAGATCTCCTCGACTTCCCCTACTTTCCAAGGAGAAAAGATTCAGGTCATGGAGTCTCTGCTCGTAAGTCTTACCCCTCTGCCCTTCAATCTTTCGCGTGGCGAGACGTTGGACTTTCCCTAGGCAGGCGGCTTCCTTTTTGTAGAAGGGTGACCAAGCCTGCACGCTGCCTTCTAAATGAGGTCGTACTATGGCCATGTAAATAGGCACGAATACCTCCGGCTTTCAGTTTGCATAGGACATGGTGTGGCTAGAGCCAATCGTGTGTCCAGATAGTTGTGTTGTCGGCGCGTTTCCGTAGCTACACGGGTTCGACGCATTCAGCGGATTTACCGAGCTGAAACGAGAAAGAAAAGAAGCGGAAGGAGGACGGGGGTGGCAGCAAAAACAAAATACACGTAATATCATGCAGTGTCTAGCAGCGGACAGTGCCTTAGGCTGAATGAGGGTGCGACATTCGTGAACATATAGCTGAACGGAAGTGCAAATGGACAAGGAATTACTGAGAGATTACCACGTAGAGGCCTGACTTTTTTTGAAGACAGCTTTGTTCTGCGAGAGAACAATGACTTCCGGAAGTGCATTCTACAGGGTAATAGCCCTATAGTTAACAAAGTTAATTCGTAGTGAAGTTCATGGTCTCCGTTTAAAAGCCGTTCTGCTGTGACCACGGAGAGAAGAGGCTGGACAGACGGAGAAGAAGCAATCGCTTTGACCTGATTCAAAAAGGTGGGACATCAAAAACAGATCACCTCTTAAGCGTCTTAAGTCGAGGGGATAGAGATTAAGGAGTAGGCGGCAGGCAGGATAAAGTAGGCGGGACAGGCCCCATACTGCTTTGGTGGAGGCCTCCTGAACTCTTCCTAGGATCTCACGGTCTCCGTCAAGACCAGAGTGCACTATATGACTACCGTACTCCAGTAGGTGTCTGATATACGTGCCGAAAGTTATGGGGAAATCATCCCTAGAGATGCCCGTGAAAGCCATTCGAATGAAATTTAGGACTCGAGAGGCAGACTTGCTCGCATGTTGATGATGAGAGAAGAACAAGTTGCAATCAAACCAGAAACCGAGCACCTTGTGTCGATCAGCCCTAGGCAGTGTAGTTGCTCCGCTAATGGAAAACGTGTGACCAGTCGCTCTGCCGAAAGACATGCTCACGCACTTGTCATCAATACCTGGGAGGCTCCAGTCCTCGGACCAGCGTCCTGTTGCATTAACCGCAATTTTCAGGTTTCCATATCTTGAACTTCAGAGGGTCACATCGTCCGCATGCATGGCAATGGCCACAACAAGGGATGTTGGAAGATCATTTATGCAGACAGGGAACGGAAGAGGACCTGAGACCGATCTTTGGGGGACCCCAGTTGTTATTGGGGAGGGTTGAGACAAAACATTCCCCACTTTAACCGCAACGGTGCGGTCGGTAAAGAAAATGCCTAAGATGGCCAACATGGGGCCTGTAATCCCGTGTGTTTGCAGTTCATAAGGAAGAGGGGCATGAGTGACCTCGTCGAAGGTCTCAGCAAAATCGACGAATACATCTTGTGAGAGCTGGTCATCATCATAGGCTTTCGTCAGACTATCCGTGACAGTAAGCATGTTAGTGATGCATGATCTGCCAGGAAAAACCCCTTGTTGGGACGGAGAGAGGATTGTAACAGCCGGTCGTGGAAAATCCCCCTTTTTCCCTCGCGATTCAGTGTTTTTCCCAACATCACACATTTGCCTACACTACTGACTTGTCCTTACGAACTGTTGTTTTTCTGGACCAATTGTTGTCTGTTCGCACCCAGAGCGCTACTTTGGCACATCCTTGTTCAGGACCTGCGTGACGCACGTGCTGTCTGCTCACACGCTGCTATTCGGTTTCTCGTTGTTGAGTCCTTGTGATCGTATTATTGAGGTTTGTATATTGTTTATGTCATTGTTTATTTTAATAATCTAGTATCGTAGAATATCACGGATAATCGTCTTTTGATTTCGGGATCCGTTGCGAATTTGGCTACGCATTGCTCAAACGTTCGTTACAATACTCAATAGATCAATTTGAAACGAGGAAAAACACGCAAAGTGCCAAGAAAAGGATCAAAAGCAGTCGAATCCGGACAGGAAGTAATACGGCAAGTCTCTGGGGAGGTTTTGGGTACATATGATTCTTTAGTTAATGCTAGATCGCCTAGTCCTGTCAGTGCTGGTTCATGTGTTATTGAAAACAATATTGATCGTAAGGATGTCGATTTATATAAGCTGAGAATACTAGAATTAGAGCAACAGTTACTTTCGGCTAGACTACAGGCGCATGAAGCAGAGAAGTGTACACAGAAACAGCGAGAGCATGAGACCAGTGACTTCGACACTTCCGATAGGTTAGGGTGCAATAAGGTAGGGAACCCCACGCCGGTCGCCGACTACAAACCACCATCGATCGATCTGCCTAGAGTGGAGTTAACGGTTTTCGACGGGCGAGTTGAGCAATACTGCAAGTTTGTCAAACAGTTCGAGACGTTCGTTGAAAATAAGGTAACCGACCCTGGGCAAAGGCTTCTCTACCTTACTCACTACTGCCGAGGCCGAGCACGAGAAGCTATCGACGGGTGCACCATGCTCGACCCAGAACAAGGCTACACAATGGCAAGAAAGATTCTAAGGGACTCGTTTGGCCAACCTTTCAAAGTAGCCCGTAACCTAATAGAGGGCGTGATGGTAGAGGCAAAGAGAACCAAGGGCGACGTCTACACCATGGCCGACCTGGTGATCAAGATACAGAACTGCTCAATAGCCCTCGACCATTTAGGTTACAGGGCTGACCTGGACGCCATGCACACTTTGGAAGGCATAGTCCGTCACCTCTCTCCCGAACTACAGGGTCGGTGGGCGGAAGAAGCTGAACGGATAAGCCGAAGCGACAGAGAAGCCAACTTCGAAGACCTGACTGAATACTTAGACAGGCAAACGAAGATAGCTGACAGCAGATTTGGCCGACTCATCCGGGACAGAAACTCGGCAAACAAGCCCAGTACTAGCCAAGTCCAAACCCCTGTACGGGAACATCCAAAGTACCAGCCTTGGACCAATACACACGTCGTTTCACGCGATGCAACGGCGCAACCCAATCGCAGATCCTGTGGTACTAACCATGGCATACCAGAATGCCTCAAGTTCGGCAACGCCACAATAGACGAACGGTGGGGAATGGCGAGGATGGCAGGAGCATGTTTCATCTGTCTCAACACCACGCACCGGGCAGCAGCCTGTAGGACAAGGAATCGATGTGGTTACGAGGGCTGCACGGGCAGACACCATCGGCTGCTGCATCAGGCGAGAGTAACCATATCCGAGGCGAGTGCCAAGCCCAGCGTGATTTGTTCAACTTCACAATCTGCCAGTAAACCGGTACGTTCAGGCGTAGTGGCCGTGGGAGTAGTGACTCCCACTGGGATAGTTAAGGCGTTGGCTTTCGTTGATAGTGGATCCGACACCACTTTAGTGAAAGAGCGGTTTGCCGACAAACACCAACTGGCTAAAGGTGCGACGTCGTTAGCAGTGAGCACGGTGGGCGGAACACAGGTAATGACTGCCGGTAGAATAAGGCTGCAACTCATCTCTCTAGACACTAACGAGGAAATTGAACCAACGGAGGCATTCACGTTAGCGGATCTCCCCATGCGAGCACCAAGGTCGGTGAACGCAATCTTGACTCGATGGCCCCACCTGCAGGATGTAACCGTTGTAGACTGGGAAGATGATGAGGTGGATCTCCCCATCGGCTGCGACGTGCCAGAGGCGCATTGGGTGCTTGACCAAAGAGTGGGCGACCGCCAGGCACCTTATGCCGTACGCACGGCTCTGGGATGGATGTTATACGGTTCAGTAGGGGTACGCGGTTCCGTGAATTACTTATCCGCCGAAACGGACCACATAGAGTATCATCTGCAACGGCTGTATGGAAAGGAGTTTCATGACATTGGAGACGAAAGACCGACGTTGTCTCAAGAGGATCACTTCGCTCTACAAACGGTGCGGCAAGGCACTAGAGGCCTCAAAAAGCAGTTCGAGGTTCCCCTCCCATGGCGCAAAGCTGCCGACCCGTGGACTGACAACAGAAATTATGTTCTCCAACGATTACTACGACTAAAAGAACACATCATTCGAGACCAGAATCTGTGGGAACGATACGCGGATTTGATGAACCGAAACGAAGCCCTCGGTTACGTTGAAAGGGTGCCTGCCAACACCGACGGCAAAAGGGGTATCTGGTATCTGCCTCACCATCCGGTTATCAACCTTAAGAAACCCAATAAACTGCAGGTGGTTTTCGACTGTGCGGCCAAGTTCCAGGGCAAGTCGTTAAACGATCGCCTACTACAGGGGCCTGACTGGACCACACCACTGATCGATGTTTTGTGACGTTTCAGAGTGGGTAAAGTGGCTTTGTCTGCCGACATTAGGGAAATGTTCCATCAGGTGAAGATTCCGGTAAGAGAACGAGATGCTTTGCGTTTCCTGTGGTGGGGAGGGAGCGACCGGGACAACGCAGTGGTGAATTATAGGATCACCGTCCACCCCTTCGGAGCCATATCGTCACCATTTTGTGCAAACTACGCCCTCCAAGAATCAGCGAACAAACATGGAGGTCTAGTCCATCGGACGGTGGTAGAAAGTGTCAGCAGGAACTTCTACGTCGACGACTACCTTGGGTCATTCGATGATGTGGAATCAGCTCTAGAGCAGTTCAGGGGTCTGACGAGATTGCTGGAAGAGGGCGGCTTCCATCTAACTAGATGGATGTCCAACGCTTCAGAAGTGCTGAAGGTCATCCCGTATCACGAAAAGGCCGAAAGGGTAAGAGATTTGGACGGCTCTCCACTTCCTATCGAGCGCACCTTAGGGATAAAATGGGACGCGGAAACGGACGATTTTGTTTTCGAACTAAACGTTCCCGAGCTGCCAATAACCCGTCGTGGCATACTATCTGCCGTCTCAAGTTTGTTCGACCCGCTCGGTTTCGTCTCACTATGGCTGCTACCCGGAAAGATCTTGCTGCAGCGGCTGTGCCGTAAGAAAGTTGATTGCGACCAGTCACTGGACCGAGGGGACCGGCTGGACGTTTTGAACACCTTGAAGAAACTAGGGGACATAAGAATCCCACGATGTTTGACTCCTGGCCAAACGACACGGACTGGAGAACTACATGCCTTTTCCGATGCATCCGAAGTCGGTTATGGAGCCGTGGTGTACGGACGATGGTGCGCAGGAGATGGAAATATACCACGAGGATCCTGTTCGCCAAAGCCCGCGTTGCTCCACTGAAGTCGGTCTCAATCCCACGCCTTGAACTCAGCGCAGCCGTGTTGGCAGTCAGGGTGTTGCAAGCTGTGAAGAGATGTTTCGTTCTCCACATTTGGTCGGTTATCTTCTGGACGGATTCAACGATAGTACTTCACTACATTAACAACGTACGGAGCCGGTTTAGTACTTTCGTTGCCAACCGGCTCACGATTATCCACGATGAATCAGCCACGCACCAGTGGAGTCACGTCAGGTCTGGCGATAATCCGGCCGACCTGTGCTCCCGAGGTACGAACAACTTCAGGCAACTGGACACGTGGACGAGAGGGCCAAACTTCCTGCAATTGCCCAAACAGGACTGGCCCGTGTTCGAATTAAAACCCCCTACGGAATTGGAACTGGAGATCAAAGGCGTAGTGATAGCAACCAATGTCGTCGAAGCGTCGTCCATTCTATCGCGACTGGTCAGGTTTTCTTCCTGGATGAAGACGCTTCGTTCGCTAGTTTGGTTAACCAGGTTCAAGAGAAATTTACTAGTCATGAAAGGGCTACGGCCCTCAGGTCGGATACCGGTCGGCCCGATAGGTCCCGATGAGCTACAAGCGGCAGAGTACGATATTTTCAGAATGATACAACGCGAGGCTTTCGCCCGAGAACTCAAGAGGGCGGAAGAAGTGGGGCCGACCAATGAAGACATGCCATCTCCAAGAGGCGAGCTGAAGCGTTTAAACCCCAAACTCATCAACGGACTGCTGCGGGTGGATGGTAGGCTGACCAACGCCCACCTGAACTTCGACACAAAGTATCCTATACTGCTGCCTGCGAGACAACCTGTAGTAGAGCTAATGATTCAACACGTCCACGCCGTGGAGGGACATGCCTGGGAAAGTCACGTGACGAGCGTCATCCGAAAGCGTCTTTGGTTGTTGAGAGGACGAGAGACTGTGAAACGCGTAATCCGACGGTGTGTGCAATGCAGGAGACGCAATGCCACAGCAGGCAGACAAATCATGGCCCCACTACCAGAATGCAGGGTGACTACGGGCTGGTGGCCGTTCAGTGACACCGGGTTGGACTATTTCGGGCCCTTGTGGATCAAGTGCAGGAAAAGATTAGAAAAGCGATACGGATGTATCATGACGTTCATGAAGTCACGTGCGGTACACCTAGAAGTCGCACATTCGATGACGACCGATTCGTTTCTACGGGCCTTGCAAAGATTTATCAACCGGAGAGGCGTACCGGCCGATATATACTCAGATAATGGATCGAACTTTGTGGGCGCTCACCGGGAATTGCAGCGTTGGCACAAGAACATAAACAGGGACGAACTGCAGGATCAAACCATGGCCTACGGCATACGATGGCATTTCGACCCCCCACAGGCCAGTCACCGAGGCGGCGTATGGGAACGCATGATCCGGTCCGCCAGACGGATATTGCTGTCAATCATGGAGCAGCAGCCGCCCGACGACGAGACGCTGAACACCGTCATGACTGAGGTGGAGCGAATCCTGAACAACCGCCCCCTGGTTCCAGTGTTGAACGGCGACCCCACCCACCTGGCGCTCACCCCAAACAACTTATTAACGCTAAGGTCGAACGAGGGTTTCTAAGGGCCGGTAAACCTTCGTGGGAGCTACATCCACGGGTGGAAGCAAGCGAACTATCTGGCCAAGGTCTTCTGGAGGCGATGGCTACGGGAGTACCTACCGGCTTTGCAGACTCGACAGAAGTGGCTGGCCAAAACAAGACCATTCAAAGTTGGGGACGTGGTTATGATCGCCGACGAACGCGCACATTTCAGCGCTTGGTCTTTGGGAATAGTTACGGAAACCATCAAAAGCACTGACGGAATGATAAGAACGGTGAAGGTGAAGACAGCTAACGGAGTGCTCATTCGTGACATACGCAGTATTAACCTACTCGAGAGCGAAGACGGAGAAGCTGATAACCCTGAGGCCTAGTAAACCTTTTCACACCAGTAATCGAGGTGGATAAAGAAACACCATATATACCACACAATCTCCGTCAAACACCTTAAGGTGCTCGCGGTCTTTTCGTTGACATTACAGAAGGTTCTTTCCGATATGTGGTGATGAGTGCGATTCCATTATACATCCCGATACATACACGCATGCACGACGCACTCTACATCCCGTAAACCCATCATACATGTGACAGTGTTCGTTGTTTTGCTTTTTGTTGACGCTACCGAATGCCCCTTGCATATGTCGAAGTAGCGGAGCTCAGGTCACACACACATGCTACATTTACTCGTTTTCTTGCCACGCGGTCTTTTGTTGACATTGCAGAAAGTCCTCCTTTGATGTGTAGTCATACCTGTGATTTCATTGTAAACCCGGCACACACACACGCACTCACACACACACACACTCAAGCACGTACATCCAGGACCGGACGGCCCCTTACGAGGACAACGTCTATGTGACCATTCGCGCCCGCCATCGGTCACTTGGTCTTGTGGAAGATGTAGACTAGCCTCACGACTATGTATCCAATGGATTAGGTGCGACCAGTAGTAGAACGTCGACGACGAGCATTAGACGCGCGCACTGACAGCAGGGCCTAGGCAGGTAGGAAGAATCAGTACCTTTATACCGAACCTTTGACTCTGCTAAGGATCCAGGAGGATTTTGGTGGGCGGTGTAACAGCCGGTCGTGGAAAATCCCCCTTTTTCCCTCGCGATTCAGTGTTTTTCCCAACATCACTCATTTCCATACACTATTGACTTGTCTTTACGAACTGGTTGTTTTTCTGGACCAATTGTTGTCTGTTCGCACCCAGAGCGCTACTTTGGCACATCCTTGTTCAGGACCTGCGTGACGCACGTGCTGTCTGCTCACACGCTGCTATTCGGTTTCTCGTTGTTGAGTCCTTGTGATCGTATTATTGAGGTTTGTATATTGTTTATGTCATTGTTTATTTTAATAATCTAGTATCGTAGAATATCACGGATAATCGTCTTTTGATTTCGGGATCCGTTGCGAATTTGGCTACGCATTGCTCAAACGTTCGTTACAAGGATATTATTTCTACGCGGATGGGAAAAACCGGACTCCCAAGAATTCACTCTAAACTTTTGCTGGTGATGCTAGTTAGATTTGTGTGTCTTTAACTAGAAACGTTATGTCTACTTCCCTTTTTATAGATGGGTGCGATGACTGCTTCTTTCCAGTCTTTTGGGAAGACTCCATCGTCAAATGAGCAGCAAATATGTCCGCGGCTTCCTTGAGAATGCGGGAGTGGATCGAGTCAGGACCCATGGAGCGGTGTTGGTGAGCCGTTGGAAACCTTGTGCAACTACAACAATGGGAATAGTGATGTGGTTAAGTGTAGCAACCAGAGGTATCGGGTTCATAGTAGGGTGGGATGATATGGGTAAGGAGCTGAAAACTGTAGAAAGTGGGAGCTGAAGGCCTCTGCTTCTTGGATTCTCTGCCATTTCTTCAGCAGAGTTACCTATGCTAGCTGAACTTAGCTGGGAAGGAATAAATGCACAGATCCGGTCCGAATGTTTCCCTTTGAAGGAACTCAAACTTTTAATTTCTGAGGGGGGAGGAGGCCAATTCAAAATATGATCGAACACACTGAGAATATGATCACTTTTACCGAGAGGCGGCAAGTGGTGCACTTCTTCTATTCGGAACCCTTCTTTGGTGATGACCAGGTCTAGTAGGGACGGGGCATGTCCTGTGCGACGTCTAGTCGGATCTTTAACGTTCTGCATCCTTGAGTTCTTCATCAAGAGATCTAGGAGGGGTTTACCAGTGGCGATATCAGGGGCATCAGCTCTTTGCCAGTCGATATTGGGTGAGTTGAAGTCACCAGCGACTAACAGATGGGTGAAGTCTGCGCAGATTTTCAGGGAGCCTAGTAAGTCTATGAGGCCTAGGCCATCGGTTGAATCGCATGCGGGAGGACGATAGACCACATCAAGCAGTAGGGTATCTGTCCTAGGGAGGGCTAAATAAAACCCACAAACAACCAATACCTGAAAAGGCAGGGGTCGCCACTATGATGGGGGAGGGATAGAACTGTCGTAGCATATGATAACCCCGCCGCCACGACCTCTGTTGGAGTCCTGCCTTACTGTGAAGTATCCCGGACGGGATATTTCGGCATCAAATATATCCGGGGGTGGGCCAGGTTTTTGCGAGGGCTATGATCTGAGGCTCCTTATCCACCGCAATCTGTCGAAACCCCGGGATCTTATTCAACACACCCAGGCAATTGCTGTGGAAACATTTGAGCACGTGCCCAGGAGATTTTGCAGAATCGCTAGAGACAAACGATTTTGGGTTTGAGGAGGGGGAAAGAGGGAGAGCTGATGGTGGAAAGGAGGTCCTGGGGGAATCGGCAGCTCAAGATGTTGGAGGTTAGAGGGTAAGCAGACTGTTGGAGGGACTGGTAATTTTTGACGTATAGTAACCTGGGAGGTATCGTGCCACGGGGACGGTCGGCATCCCCCAGTCTCCGTAAAGGGTAGGCTGCTTTATGTGGTTTACCTTTGTGCGTGCCGCAGGATTCACAGCTCTGGGATTTCTTGTTGGTGATCCTGTTTTACAAGACCACACCAGATACCTTTTCTGGTGCGCTAACCTCATCAGTGCAGCTTTCGTCAGAAATAAGTTGCAGGTTTGAGTCTGGGCCCAAGGATGGGTGAGTCTCGTCCGTTTGTACGGTAATATCAGCACTGTTGTGGTCTGGGATACTTTTCGTAGGCGTCGCATGCTTAGTAATAATAATAATAATAATGGTTTATTTCGGGGACACCCGAAGCATGCTCGATTGCATGATCATATGATGCAGGTGAGGTCACAAAAAGGTTCCTTGGATATTCATTTGGGTAAATGCAGCCTAAAAGTGTACAGGTTTTAGTGGTCGCACGAACGATTGCCCGGCAAATTTGAGTTTGAAGGTCGGGTGGACGTACATTTGCGAATTGAGTGAAATAGGCTCCGCCGTCGAGATACGTGATGAAGTAAAAATGCGCAGTATTTTGGATAGCGTCGGTGTAAAGTCGCAAGGGTGAGTAAACTGACAAAGAAAACTTTCGAAAAAGCACCAACGAAAAATTGGAGAATTTTGGGTGATGAAGGACATGCACTTGAACAAGTAGTCCAGATGACCCGGAAAATAGCAGAAATATAATACCTAAGGATTTGTGGTGTCCTTCGAGGAGGGGGAATGCGTAAATGAAACAGTCCGTGTAACCACGGAATTGGTATTTGCTATTCATCAAGAGGTTGTGGAGAACGCCCTCATAAAGAGGTGGATGTAGCTGCCCGAGCCTGGAAATTTCACTGGAGCAGAGTGACGAAAGTTGACAGGTGAGTGAAACACGATTCGAATAAAGGGTTCGTTTCAGGTTAATTGGTGAACACAATTTGACAACAGCAGTTGATATACGATGATCTTATGAAGTCTCAAGGGGGTGGTGCATAAACGATACTGTCAAAACATGTAAAGAATCGCTTAACGGGATGCGCTGGTAAGAGTCTGACATGGGGTATTTGGGAAACAACTGGAAGGTCAGTAAATTGGCATACTTAGAGTTCATTGCCAGCAAAGGTTTGAAGAAATCGCTTTCGCAGTGTCGAACTATTTTTGTCCTGGATTGTGAATACTTCATTGCCAATGCAACTGTCATGAAATGCAAATGGCTGAATAAGAAAAGGTGCAACGGAAGGATACACTGAACATAGAGGTGGTGTCACGCCGATGAAGCGCTGGAAGGAGGACCATTTCGTTTTGTGTGGAATTGTTGGCAGGTGAGAGACGAATCTTTAAATGATTTTTTTGTTTAGATAAATGTAGTTGTGATATAAAATTACCAATTGGATGAATGGTCTCTTCAAGAGTATACCAGGAATTGTCATATTCATAATAAAGATCTGAACAGTGAAACAGTTTCATGTTTTGGGGTACAGAATCCGGTAACTGGATATAATAGAATGAGGGTAAACATGGCATCAGCTCGGACAAATAAAAGGTAAGTCGATGGATATAAATGCCGGTATGGTAAACCTTGTTCAGGAACGTTGGAGGAGGCAATGGGTGGCAGCAGTAATATGCAGGGGATGTTGTTTTTCAATCCGCAGTTGGCACTAGTGGGTGAGGCTGGCCGTGCGCTGGACACCCAACCTGAAAACCAATTCTGGTGACAGGAGGTGCGATCCGCCGGCCTAGTTGCGCCCGCGTATCATTGCAGTTGGCCTGCACGCCCGATGTGCGCCGGCCAAAGCGGTGGATCTGACCGCGCCTCGCACCGTTGTGATTGACATGAGTTTTCTTGGTGGGGCCAAACGGCCGTAGGCATCAGGAAGTCCGCGATCAGGCGACCAGGCACCAGGGGATCCCGGAACGTACCCAAGGAAGCATCATTCGGGTAGCGTATGAATAGCCAACGGTCAGGTAGATGCGTAGGCCGGGTTAGTGACCGGTGTGGTCTCCAGAGTATCAAGAGTCATCGAGAGAAAGGTAAGCACGAATGAAGGTCTGGAAATAGAGAAAAAGTAGAGGAGCGCAGTCTGGGATGCTCCCAGCTGAGGATAAATGAGAATCGATACAAAGAGGCAACAATAATAGACAGTGACTCTCTGAGACTAGTTTTTCGATTGCAGAAGGCGGAAAAACTAAGAATGGTTATTTAATTTCATCTGTCATAGACCGCCGGTGTTTGCGCGATTCAAAAGTCTAGACCCTTCTCATAGGCTTGGTCATCGGACATGTCTACATTCAGGAGCTGTAAGGTTTGGGTAACCGTGAGGAATTTATCCAACGCACTTCTAAACCGATGGCTGGAAGTAGAACTGCGTATTTCCTGTGGTAATTTATTCCATAAGTTAGAGTACACTATGATGAAGGAGTGTGAACGTAAGCTGGTGTTGGTGATAGGGGTTGAAAGGGTAAGAATTCTAGAACGTAGTGGATAGCTAGAAACGGGCGCAAAGTGCAGTGGATTAGAAGTATATGTCCGACTGTGAAGGATGTTATACAAAAAGATAAGGTTCAGTTTCATACGGCGAAGCCATAAAGGGTCTAGTTTAAAAAATAAGCAGCGTTCTTTATAAGTGAGGGCTGAGCTCCATACAATCAGTCGCTTGGTAAAACTACGTTGAACTGACTCGATACCAATTCTGTCTGATTTCCGCATACTAGAAAAGATCAGTGGGCAGTATTCTAATAAAGGCCTGGCATGAGATTGATAAAGGAAAAGAATGCAGTCTCGAAGTTGGAAGGAGCGAAATATTAGCCCTAGGCACTTTCTGGCCTTAGAGACTTGGAGGGCCGAATATTCCGAGAAATTAAATGTGCAGGAATAGTTCAAGCCAAGGTCCCGAACTATTTGCTTGTTAGCAATGGTTGAACCACAAACGGTTAAGGATCCCGGAGGTAGCTTGCATTTATATGTAAGAACCTCACATTTGTCAGCGGAAAAATTCATCTGCCAAGTTGAACACCATCTATGGAGTGCAGATATGTCTTTAGAGATGTTTAAGATAGCCGAGGCGATGCATTCAGGCTTGAATGAGTATACAATTTAATGCCATCAGCAAAAAGAAATGGGGTGCCATGGCTTACTGAGAGGAATATGTCGTTTATATACATGAGGAACAACAGAGGGTCAAGGACGCTACCCTGTATAACACCGCTTGTAAATGGTTTAGGCTTGGAACAGTGTCCGTTTATCGAGACAACCTGAGAGCGATTAGACAGGTAAGAATCGATCCAGGATAGTAAAGGGTCAGTAATGCCAAATGATCGGATTTTGGCCAGAAGATGTGGGTGTGGCACGCGGTCAAATGCCTTTGACATGTCCAAGTAAAGTACTATAAGGGCCATTCCACTAGAGGGTAAGCAGACTGTTGGAGGGACTGGTAATTTTTGACGTATAGTAACCTGGGAGGTATCGTGCCACGGGGACGGTCGGCATCCCCCAGTCTCCGTAAAGGGTAGGCTGCTTTATGTGGTTTACCTTTGTGCGTGCCGCAGGATTCACAGCTCTGGGATTTCTTGTTGGTGATCCTGTTTTACAAGACCACACCAGATACCTTTTCTGGTGCGCTAACCTCATCAGTGCAGCTTTCGTCAGAAATAAGTTGCAGGTTTGAGTCTGGGCCCAAGGATGGGTGAGTCTCGTCCGTTCGTACGGTATTATCAGCACTGTTGTGGTCTGGGATACTTTTCGTAGGCGTCGGATGCTTGGTAGCACTGGGTATACTACTAGGGGTACTTTTGGCGACGGGAGATGGGACGAGGAGGGAAGCAGCGGATGGTGGACATGGAGCTCGATCCTCAAGGCGAGTTACTTGCACGACAGAAGCACTCTGAGCTTCGGATCGGTTTTTGTGGGGTCGCTGTCCTAGCCTTCTCACTGCGGAGCCTTAGATGAAGTGGCTTGTCAATGGATACTCCCTTAAGCCGTTTTATTTTCTCTTTGAGCTTTGCGGCTGAGGGAACAGAACCTATCTAAGCAAACGAGTTCTGCACTCCCCGAACCCCAAGATCTGAGTGCCCAATGAGACACTGAGCGTTGTCAGTCAACACCCTAAACTGTGTTCTCATTTAGGCCAGTGAGCGGTCTAGTTTCGACTACTGAGCTTCTATTGCCGACCATATTTGCGATTGAACTGGGGTCGCTGTGCCGGTACGTATCCATGTGACTCTCCAAGCCAGGTCAGGTCAGGTCACAGGACTTGTGGCTTGAACCAATAAACGTCCAGTCTCTTGCACTGCGAGCTCAAGGAGTTCCCTCTGTGCTGCGACTTCCAGGAGTCCAATGCAGTTTGGTATTTGTAGTAGCTGAAAGGAGGAAAAAGGAACAGGCTTGCCCTCGGGAGCAGCAGCCTCACACCAATATAGCTCCAGAGTCCCGGCTCACTGCTTTCTCCTTGTGAGACATACCCCGAGTCCTCGAATAATATAGTGTGAATATGGAATGGCGATAAGTAGGATGATATGGAGGCTGCGATGTAGATAGGTGCATTTGCGAAACACTGGAGTGGCGAGATGCCGTATATGATAATAAGTCGAGAGGGGAGAAAGCAGGGACAATAAGAACAAAAATAAAGGCTTCCTAGGATGGTTAGTAACATTCTGGGAATGCCTCTGCCCAGCTCGCATCCAGTTTGTGCCTAAAGGCAACGACCGAGTTTGCCGTCATTACTTGCGGAGGCAACTTACTCCACTTGCTCATGACACGGTGGGAAAAGAAACATGCTTTTATGCTCTTACTTCCCCTTGGTTTGTCCAATTTATGCTCGTATCCCCTGAGTGCAACACTGCGGCAACGAGTCAGTAATGTTCTGTGTGGTAGTGATTCCCCTATATAACGCATAGCACTTTCAGATCTCCCTTTGCGTAGGAGGATCCAGGGAGAGTAGATTTGGGACTTTCAGTCTTTCCCGGTACGATTTCCCTTGCATCCCATTTATCATCCGAGAAAACCTCCTTTGAACGTCCTCTAACACTTTTTCGTCCTTCAATAGGCTCAGCGCCCATGTTTGAACAAAAATCTCCAAGTGATGCGTTGCGGTTAATTTGTATATAGGTAGCAATACTCAGACCTCCCTAGACACCAGGGTTTCGTCCCAAGTTGAAAAGCTCCCCGTTTGACCTGGCCGCTGCTGAAGTGCACTGCTCGGCTGGTTTGAAGCTCTCGTGCACAAGCACACCTAGGTCTCTTACCACTGCAGTGGACTCACTCCTGGCTGGGACGGACAGTCCTATGTACCTGTCTTAGCTGTATCCTCCGCCTGCCAGCAAGTGTTTGCATATGGCTGCATTCAGTTGCAGCTCCCACTTTTCTTCCCGGGAGCCAATCCTGTTTAAGTCGATTTGCGGTTGCCTTGGGGTTGGTTCACCCAATTTTTGATATCGTCTTCGAACCGAAACCCTGGGCGGTCTAGCGTGGTTGCCAGATCATTCACGTATACCGGGAAAAACAATGGTCCCAGCGCAGAACATTGCGGCACACCACTGCATTCCTGGGCCAGTGTAGACCTGGTATCCTTGAACTGTACGAAGAAGGCCCTGTTAATTAGGCAACCCTCGATCCACGTCACAATCTGTGGGGCCATCCCAAGCGAGTTCAGTTTGCCTAGCAGGGAGCGGTGGGTTACTGAATCGAGAGCTTTTTGGAAGCCTAAGAACTATACCTCTATTTGTTCCCTTTAGTCTAATCTGCGAGTTACCTTGTCGAGTAATGATAGCAGGTTAGTTAGGCAGGACCATCCTTTAGCGAACCAGTGTTGCCGATTGGCAATCAGCTGGTGGGTCCGCTGGTGTTCCGACGGTCGCCCTCTAACTCGTCCTTCTAGCACTTTGACGGCTATTAGTAATAAGTGCACGGGATGGTTGTTAGACGCCACCTCCTTCATGCCTCCTTCGTGAATGGGAACAACTTGCTCCAGTCTCCAATCGTCCGGTAGCTCCCCGGTGTCTAGAGATGCGTTGAACAACCGTGCTAGCGGTTCAGCCAGTTCACCGGCTAGGGCTTTTACAATGGCAGGGTGAACACCATCCGGAGCCGCAGTCTTATTGCTATTCAGGCTGCTCAACACCAACTCAAGCTCACTAGTACTAATGACGACTCCATCCATAATGACAGTCTGTTGGGCTACACTGTCTCCCAGTGTCTCGTCTATGCACACGATCGAGAACGTTCCTCAGAGCCTGCACCTTCTTGTAAGTGCTTTTTGACTGCACTCCTTTTTCGTTGACTATGCACCCCACGGCGACTCTTGCTGTAGCCTTGGACTAGACATAGTTGCGGTAAGTCTCAGACATGCCATTACTCTACGCTCTAGGGCCGCTTCATATCTTGCCTGGCTATCTCACTGCACACTAATGGCACACTTACATATTGCACCAATCTCTGGTGTCAACCTGTTGACCGACGACGACACCGCTCTTTGAGCTCCGCCAGTTGCGCCCTGGCGGATCGGCTCGTCCATCACCTTGGTTTACCCAATCTTTTGACGCGTTTTAGTGGGGCGAACTCGTCGGTCAACCTGAGGAGATGGCCTTCGATGAAGGACCACTTCTCCTCCACTGTCTGATAGTGAGTGCCCTAGTCAACTCTACCTGCTGCCTCCCGGATCTCGGTTACTTTCAGACTCCTGAATTTCCTTTGCAACGTTTTTGGCACCCCGGGAGGAGCCCCTCAGATCGGGAATCTGATGACCACGTGGTCGCTCCTTCCAAGCTGGGCTTTGAACCCCAGTCCACTTACTTCCTCCGGGCGTCTGGTAAACGCCGGATCAAGTAAATCCAGAGTTTGCCTTCCCCTAAACCTGGTCGACTGGCTGACTTGCTGAAAGATTGGTATGCAGTCCATGAGCTCAACTAATTTCATGCTGCAGTGGGTGTTAGTCAGAGAAGACAGGCTCTCCAAATTTATCTCGGGCAAGTTGAAACCCCCATTATCAAAATCCGGGATGCCTTTGAGGCAACCACGGCTAGATATTCGAACAATAAAAGGTCTTATTCTGGATTAGCACATGGGCTGCGGCATACGAGTACTAAATCTATAAAAGATTTCGGAGATGGTAGGTGGCATAGTGAAGCTTGTGTTAATTGGGTTACGCAGAGATTCGCCAGATTTCTGTTCGGGGTTTTCGTTTACTAGCAGTAGCGTGCCTCCCCCCACCCTGTCGTCATCTCTGTCTATCCGGTAGGCACTGTGTCCTTTGGTGGGTAGCAGCTCCGTGGCTGCAGCATGGTGTAACCACTTCTCCGTTATCGAAACTCAGTCGGCTCCATTTTTTTCAGCCTCGAATTCCTTTCTTTTGTTTACTGTGCTGCAAGCTTTAGTGTACAGTACTATGAGTTTCCCGTAGGAGAGGCTGTTTCGCCCACCCGTCGGGCAAAACCAATCCCTCTCCCTAGCTGGCTCTTGGACTCATCGCCCATGTCCTTCCATATTTTTGTTACATAATTGGAGTGTTCTGAGAGGGGGGCCAGACTGAGGCTTGTTCCGCTGTTCACACTGCTGTATTATTGGCTCCCATAGAAGGGCCAATCACTGGTGACGCTATTGGAGCAGATGGTGGGCCACCACCTTTGGTCTCGCGCTTATCAAAGGGGCGGATACGGTTCCTTTGTAGGTGAGGTCCCCACCGGAGAAGTTTCTGGAGCCTTTTCTCAAGTGTTAAGGCTCCACACACATTACTCCATCTGTGCGCCTAACAATCTGGCCAGCTGTTGCAAGGAACCCGTCTAAGAGAAGTGGATTTCCAAACTCGACTAACACAGGTATGGGGGCCTGGTTTTCTCTTGGGTTGGCTGACCAGCGGCCCAGCCTTAAAACTCTTAAAATGAGCTTGCGCAGGCACACCAACCCGCCCCAGGAGGTTTGTGACCTGATGCCTTAGGCCTCTGAATCGTTGCCCAGTTTAAATGCAGAACGCCTCAGATGTCCCTTTTATGACGATATTTCTCTGCCTACCGGTGACAGTTTCTGCCGTTTGTTCAAACTTCATCAGTTTTAGCGCCATAGTAGCTGTTAGGTTCCTCAAATTTTTTAATTCACCGTCTCTATTGTTTACCGTATTTAGGAGTCCGAATATTTTTCCAGAAAGGACTGCTCCAAGTTTCCAAACCTCTTTTCCATTTTCTTATCCGTGCGTTAGTATCTGGGTACTGTGATTGATTCTGGAACACTGTAGTTTCACAGCCTATGGTTAGTTCTCGCTCACTTGGGCCCCCGCTCAGCAGCGATACACGTGCACTTACACGGGCAGTACGGGTCCACTTTGAGGTGGGATGCTTCATTAACAGTTTGAGGTCACTGACAGAAAGCTCACTACATTTTCGACGGTCCCACGGCTCGCATGTGTCAAAAGAAATTCCGTTCTTTTTACCTCCTTACGGCCAGTTATGACGCTGCACTCAGACAAAGGCTTTCCCTCTGAAGCATGGTTTTCCATTCTTGGAGTTATCGAAGTTGAAGTCCTGAGGTTATTGCTTACCAGGCTTCAACAAAAGGGGAAAATTTGTTGGACTCTCGGTATGCCTCAGCGATGAAAACAACAGACAAGCTGAACAGGACTTACCTTGTAGGTACTATCACTGGTTGCAGAGTTCTGTTGGGCTGACCCTATTTCCAACCTCTTAACCTCTGTTCTCCTGCTTTCCCATCCGGATTGCAGTTGGGAACCTTATCACAGAGCTTTCCAGACCAATCTTAGTCCGCCTTCCCCATAATTTACCTTTTCAAATAAAAACCCGAGCTCCACGCAGCGTCAACTCACTGTGTGGCGCAGTTTCCGTTCAAGTCAGTTTATTATACAGATGCTTGATTTAAAGGTTTCAGCCGTCGGAGGTTTTTGTGGAAGGCACAACATTTTCCCACAGCAAGCCACTTTAAGTCAGAATGTGATCAGAAATCCCCTTCTTCTGAGTTCGTCTTTTCACCTCAAAGTAAAACAAAGAGCGAAAAATTCAAAGCTGAGGAATCGAACTTTCCGGCTTGCATTTGATGTTCTATATAGCCGGGGACGGGAAAATTGTCACTGTCAGCCCCAAGGGTACTATAAATTCGTCTGGCACTACAATCCAAGAGAACTCTGCAATTATCTGAGTCAGCACCATTGTCACCGTACAGCTTTAAACAAAGGAGTACGTAGAGTAGTACGAATGAATATTGAGGATGGGCATGGAGTGGACCTGCACAGGAGGGAAGAACAAAAAACGCCCTAATACACGAGAAATCCCACAGAACACAGTGAGAACGAAACAGCGTGGTGAACAATGTCGTTCTCAGTTATTCGTACTCATACCAACACACAACATTAAATATGACTCAAACAAACAAAGATATTCAGCAAAATCTGTCTGTGCACTTGTGTTTGTGTATGCCTATGGAATCGATCACAATGAAGAATGTTCGAGTGGTTGCACACGCGTTCGGGAACAATAAGTGGGCCATGGAAGTTTAAGTGCTTGCTCAAATTGTTTCTGGGCTCACAGGGTGGATTGTAGAGTCGAATACTCACAGCATTGGCCGTGGCTAAGATGCGACACTTGAGAAGTCCTGAATGCTTGCCCTAGACTTTGCTAATGGTGCGAAAAAGGTTTATCACCTCTGCGGAGTGGTTTAACTCAACGAGGTGTGAACACACAGCACCTGCAATTGTCTTAATTGCTCCAGCGTTCAGCCAAGCCGGGTGGTGTTCACGAATACGTTAGGATAAGCGACTGGTCGTGCGGCCAACGTACCTGGTTACCCAGGAAAAGGTAAATGAATACACACGAAAGATGCTGCAGAATCTGGCACTTCGTCCTTCAGTCGAAAACACACCATTGGTTTGGACTCGAAAATAATTTGTAATTCTGCAGCGTAGAATGTTCTACTGACTGCTCCTGTTAGTCTTCGTTGGATAACTTCAGTTTCTGTATCTTTGAATGGTAAACGGATATATAAGGGCTTCTTTTCGACTACGGTCTGTCTCGGCCTACCTTCAAGTCGTTGCACCAACTTGTCAGTGAACCTTTCAGGATAGCTGCTTTATAGGAAAACACTCTTCAAAGAATGAAGTTCATTTTCTATTGTGTCTTCAAGCAACGCACTAGAGTTTTCTTCACTTTGCGTGGTAGGAAACTGAAACCGAATGTATCGACCATTCTGTGTTGCTCGTCTGTGCACTGACAACTGAACGGAACTATCACTTTGACGGCCCAATCAAACATCTAAGTAAGGCAGACTGTTTACCTTTCTTTTTTCCAAAGTGAACTGAACGTTTGGATGGTCTGTGATAAATCTGCTAGTTAGTAAATTTGGATCAACTTTGGTATCTATCACACATACGATATTGTCTACGCACAACTTGTATAAGCTGCACCCTCTGACTGTTGATTCAAGTCGGTTATTTTCAAGTTTTGCCATGAAAATATCAGCAAATAAGGGTTTCAAAGGTGACCCCATTGCCACCACGTCCCTTTGACGATACTTTTCACCGTTCAGCTGAGTGCGGACGAATAGTGACTGTTTTAGTTCATTCAACGAGATACCCGGATTGATACTGTTCTGCTGCATGTATTCACATGGGTAGTTCATCCTTTCGGCGATCGGGACATTGGTGGACGGTGGGGTAACGTCTAGCGAGATCATTTGCTTACCTTCCAAGTTTAGACCTCCTACAATCTCTAAAAATGAAATGTATCTCGTAGACTGTGTCTGAAAATCATGAATCTTACTGGTTCTAACAATATGGCCAACCATTTCGCTACTGTATGATACGGCGAGTTGCACACATCCAAAATTGGCCTCAAAGGGGACACCTTATTTGTGTATATTCGGTAGGACGTACAACCTTGGAATCGCAGTCCCCGTTGGTCGTATCCCTTCACGTGCTACCGCATCGATCAAACCATCCTGTCTCAATGATTCCACTTACGTGGAAATTGGCTTTCCCACGGGAATCGCTCTGCCGTTTCGGCTGAAAGATTTCACATGCATGCACACAAAACGTGCACAGACAGATTTGGATGATCATCCAATTTGTTGGTTTAAGTCATATAAAATGTTACTCATTGGTATGCGTACGAATAACTGAGAACGACTTTGTTCACCACATCGTTTCCTTCTCAACATCTTGATGGGCAACACACGGAGTAGGCAGTCTAATTACACAAAAACACACTGATCAATCAGTCTGATTCGATAGAAGACGACAGCACGATCGCCAATGCTCACGTTTTGCTGCCACAGACGTCAGTGTCTCCAGCCAACTGGCTGACGCAGCTTTTGGACCACAACCACGACGACGTGCGGCAGATACTTTTCCTAAGTGCGTTGTACATTTCCTCATTCCTTGTCGTCAAATCATTTGTCGACCTCCAAACGGTACCCGCCCCACACCAGGAAGGCCGCGAAATGATGCATGGTATGGCAGACCATAGCTTGACACGTGCGGCACGAGCAACAACCATCGAAGTCTACTAGGCTGGATATGCTGTAAAAGAACGTTCTCCGAATTAGTACCCGCTACTCGATTTCTAACCTCAGCGTTGCTCACTCGGCTATTCCATCAAAACTTGGTGATACTACGTGAACATCGGTGGTCAAAAGCCTCAAAACGACGAACACATGTAGACCCCAAGTCTCGTGACCATACAACAAAACTGAACTCACCATGGCACAGTACGAACGACCTTTCAACTTCAGTGAAATATCAGATCGACACCACAGGTGCCTCAGTCCAGCGTACGCCACTCGAGCTTTGGATATACGCGTACTCATCTCTACTACCGTATTTTCATCTGTCTTCAAGCTTCCACCGAAATGACTAAAGCGGTCGACAATTGCCAGCACCTCCCCATCGAATTTCAAGGTCTTAGTCGTTGACGACCACTCTTGCAACTCATTCTACACCTCGAAAGTGTAAAGCGCATGTTGAATGAAGCTGAAGCTCTCGCAAGTCTATCTAGTTCACGCTGAGCATGGCCCGTGCACTCGAACAGGCAGAAAACGTCATCCGCATAATCTAGGTCACACGGTTTCTCATTATTTTTCTGTTCAAAGCCCACGTCCCAAAGGTTTCACAAGGCATTTTCCATTATCTCGTCAACGCGAGGTTGAACAGGAGTGACAAAATAGGACACCTTTGTCGAACACCGCTGGTCGTTTCAAACCGATCGGATAGTTCATCAAAAGCCCTTTGCGGCTGGAAGAATGAGCATGCAATGATCTCAGTAACTTTACAAACTTTTGAGGCATACCTTTTCAATGAAAAACACTAGATAGCGCTGTTCAACCAACTGAATTAAAGGTGCCTTTCATGTCCAACAAAACCATTACTGTCGGTCGACGGTGCGTGTGACGCGTTTCAAGTAGTTGTTGAAGAGTAAAATTCTGATCGATGTATCCTCGAACCGAGTGGAATCCGGCCTGCCGTTCGCCGGTGTTTCTATCGCGAGCAGGTTTAAGACGGTGTGGCGAAATTGAGGCTAAACTTTCGTGACTGTCGGAATTAAGCTGATCCGACGATGGTTAATACAATTATTGCGTATTACTTTCTTGGAGATAAGTACAACCAATGGCTATCTGCATACCGACGAAATACGCTCTTCTTTCCAAATGTCACGAAGAATATCTGTAAGTGATTTTATCAGAGCATTCCCATGCAGTTTGAAAAGAACTGGAGAGGTCGCCAGGACTGGCGGCTTTCACGCGCTTCAGCAATCGAATGCATGACTCTACATTTACTTCCGATAGAGGCTCAACTCATACCACCCAAGGATTCGTAGTTGTTGACTGAGGGGTTGCTACACTAGCGCGTGGCTAGCTGAACTGCCCCCTGAAATATTTGGCCCAACGGTGGAGCCTTTGCTGCTTGCCACAAACGGGTCCGTCATTTCTATCTCAAATCGTTTCACTGAACTGAGGACTCCATCAGCCGGTGTCACGAATAACTTTGAACAGTCCTCAACTTTTATCCGAAGCAGCTTCTATGTCCTTTCTTTCGACTGTCTAGACCCTCCAATTTTCGCGATTCTTCTTGAGGCTTTTCGTAACTTGCCTTCGTAGCTCTCGTACCTTATCCATATCTTTACTGTCCGACAGCCGAAACCTTTGCACTGTTACGGTGTTTGACTCTTGTGAAATCCGGTGTCTTTGATGGACGTCTGATCTAGGGTCACAGGCAAAACCTGCTGCCACGTACATCGCTTGTTTGATATAGGCCCAAAGCTCATCTGCAATTTCGTCTTTCGTAGATCCTAGCTCATATGCTTACCTCCGCTCATATTGGGTGCGCACTTCTGACCAGAAAAATGTTGTACTGCTAATAGAGTTTGCGGTCTGCGACGACCACCATGAAGCTGGAGGGATAATCTCATCGAAAATAAAGCGCGGTCCAACTCTATGAATGTGAACCAGTAAGACCTACAGTTCTGAACAGAAATGCGCCACCTAGTACGACAGTGTCATCCTCGGGCTCAAGGTACGATATGTAATTTTCCTGGCTGAGCTGAGCTCCAGGGTATCCTCGTGATGCGTGACGTATTGTCCAATCAGTGGCGTGGTTGAGCAGCGAGGAGTGGAGACTGTCGAACTCCGGCTGTGAGTGCGAACTCCCAGGACTCCTGATCGTGCATATGAACCCTAGCACCAGTTGTCGGGTTGTACCCCCTTAATAGCCTTTAAAGGCTATTGGGATTCCCGTCGGATTGGATTATGGTCCAAAGAGACTGGTGGTTAACCGAATCGAAGGCGGCCCTCAAGTCGGTGAAACAAGCTACCGTTGGCTGCTGGAACTTGTAGCTGTGCCCCATTACTCGGCGCGGTATGGAGATTCGGTCCACATATCCTCTGCCATTGTGCAAACTGCCTTGGTTTGGACGAGTGCGCCAGCCTCTTGCCCCGAAGAGTCAGTTCAGTAACAAGGCACCAAAGATCTTTACGGCCACGTAGATCAAGCAAATCCCTAAGTAGCTCTAACACACAGATTCATCACCTTTCTTCTGAATGGGCAGCAGAATGGACATTCTCAGTCGGGTCGAGATGCTTCTTTTAGCCAAATGAATCCAAATGGTGTATACGGCTGTAACAGCCGGTCGTGGAAAATCCCCCTTTTCCCCTCGCGATTCAGTGTTTTTCCAACATCACTCATTTGCCTACACTACTGACTTGTCTTTACGAACTGGTTGTTTTTCTGGACCAATTGTTGTCTGTTCGCGCCCAGAGCGCTACTTTGGCACATCCTTGTTCAGGACCTGCGTGACGCACGTGCTGTCTGCTCACACGCTGCTATTTGGTTTCTCGTTGTTGAGTCCTTGTGATCGTATTATTGAGGTTTGTATATTGTTTATGTCATTGTTTATTGTAATAATCTAGTATCGTAGAATATCACGGATAATCGTCTTTTGATTTCGGGATCCGTTGCGAATTTGGCTACGCATTGCTCAAACGTTCGTTACAACAGCCTCTCAGTCAGTGGTGATGAACATGCCTTATACACCTCTGGAGGGATGCCATCTTCCTCAGCATCCTTTGGCTTGCCAATTATTTCCGTGATTTCCGCGGTATTGGGTGGGCCGTAATTGCTTTCGTACAGGACCGGAGGGTTTGACTTTGGTTGGTCCATCGAGTGGGCGTTAGGCCAGTTGAGCAGCTGCCTAAATCGTTCCACCCATCGGTCCTTTTTCTTGCTTTTTGTTTGGGCACTAGGTTTCCCGCCGCGTCTCGAAGAAGGGAAATTCCTTTACAGAACCTATTCGAGGCTTTGCGAATGAGGAGAAATGGTTTACCACAGTCACCAGTTCCGGAGCAGCTCTCCATTTTTCCCGCTTTTTCTATCCAGTATCTTTGGCGATCAGCCTCGGCAGAGCGCGTGGCCCCGCTCTGCAGTCTGCGGCGTTCATCACTGTCCGCCAGGGGGCTTCGTATGATTTGGTTGACAGCAGCTGCTTGCTCCTGGAGATGCAGTCTTATGCCTCCGTGTTTGTTCTATCCAGTACCATCCAAGTTGCTTCCTTGATTGTCGTCTTTATTCCAGTCCACTGCCTTTTCATGGAACCTTCGTCTCCTTCTGTGTCAGTTGTGGTAACGATTCGAGATGGGGTTGCTGGTGACAAAGCCTCTGGCTTCGCCGGATTTTGTAGGACAGAAACGTTTGTCCGTGGGATGCTGAGGCTCTAGCGCGCATAGAAAGGTGCAATTTAAAGCACGCGCTTAGGAGGACATGTTCAGTGCCGTTTCTGCTGCCTGTTTATGTACCTCGGCAAGCTCGGCAATCCCCCACAGGCGAAGTCCAAAGGGATCCCACCAGAATGTGGTCAAGTTGGTGTGCAGAGTGACCGTCATTAAAGTACTATGTGAGTGGGCGTTTCTAGAGGCGTTGAAGTCGACTGATGTGGACCACCACTCCGTTGACGTCGGCTAAACCAACCATTTAGTAGCGGTTCTAGCAGCACTGGCCGAGGCCGAGGTTTCTGGGAATGTGGCAAGTGGATTCGTCGGCCTTACCTGTGTGAGCCTTCCAATCTGCGATAAGAAGTACGTCGCGCCTTGAAACACGGTTGATTACCTCCAACAAGCTATTATAGACTTGGTCATTCGCTTCGCCGTCAGCCGAAGTAGATTGGACATAGATCGTAGTCACCGTCGGGCCACGTGGACAGCCTTTAAAGCGGACCAAGGCCAGTCTGGACGAGACTGGTTCCCGAGAGATCATTGCGTCTTCAGCTGATTTGTTAGGAGCAAACGCGGGGCCGTAGGGACCGGAGTAGTCCTTCGGGCCGCTGTGACGGGAACAATAAGATGTATCCACTCCCGGGACCTTTATTTGTCGGCTACCTGAGTAGTGCAGGCAGACTTCACAGAGACAAGCAATATCTACGTCATAGTCATTTAGGGTCCGCATTGTGAAGTGCCTTTTAAATACAGGGTACAGTATATTGCATAAAGAAATGTGGCTTCACCTATTTTGTCAATTTGAGGTATCAGGGGGCACCTAACCGAGTGAGGCAAATGGCAGTTTAGCTATACTCAACAACAATTCTTTTCCTGTGGGTCGCTTTCTTGGTTACAAGAACCAACACTCTCCTCGAGAAGTTGAACGGTCCAATGATGCCATCCTTCAGGAGAAGCCAAACCTGGGTCTGTACGAGGTATTCTTCCTCAGCAGAATGCCTGCGAGATTAGATGCCGATGGGATCGTAATCAGGCGACAGGTGGGCGAATAAAGGTGGAGACTATACCACGGCAGCATCCAGGTAGCACAGCAAAGGAGTACCATATCTGCCGTCGAAAGATATTTGCCCCTTGTCAGTTAACCCGAGGAAGTCATCGCCAAGTTATTTATCAGCGCAAAGGGTACACATGACAGAAAGCTGAAATTGTCATGCGAAAGGTTTCGTTAGCTGATGTTTGCCAAGTAATATTTTGCAATAGCACAAGACAGATACGAGGAGGCCATTGTCAATCCAGAGTCACACGGTGGAACCTCTCAGATACAGGAGTCCATAAGAGACCGCGAAATGTAGCTACCAGAGCTACCAGTGTCTATGAATGCTTGAAGTTCTGCAATATTCACGTAGACTCAAGTAGTCGAGAGAAACTGACGAGGAGGTGTGGTAGCCATCAAAACGGGGGACGGTAGTGAACGGACATGTGCGGATGAATTCGGTTTTGCTCTACGTGCCCGCTTGGAATGACCTGTTTTCCACAGGCCTTGAAAAAGATATCATTAACAGGGCATCTTAAATCAGAATGCTCAGAATAACCACAAAAAACAGTTATCTTTATGAACGGCAGACAAGATTATTTCAGTCTCGATCGTTGGATTGACTGGTCTTGTCATCGGTGGATAGCACACCTAGGTAGCAGAGGAACAAGAAGCCTTCTCTGTTGGGTAGGACTAAGATTGTTTCCGAGCAGCCCCTGATGGTCTGGCTATATACTTGACCGTTTGAAAATCTGAAGTAGATTGTTCTAGAAGTCTTGTTTGAATGGATTTGGACTGAAGGCCGGTTATAAATGCATCACGCGTAGCACCGCTCAGCATTCTTCAGCAGAGAGAGGACGAAAGTCCCTGTCCTTCGCGAGTGTTTTTACTTTCCGGGCAAATTGGTCTATGATCTCTACGTCAACGAAACAAAACTGGTGGATCTCTTACTACGTGCTCGTTACTCTTCGCGAACACATGTTCACACTGATGCTATCACACCGTGCACACACGTTCATTTGTCAAATTCCACACTTCATTCCAGCAAACTCACGTTTACATATTCTTCGTGACCCGCAGTCAGCCGTACTTGCAGTAGTGTCCTTGAGGGAAGTCCTGTTTCTGATCTGTCGCATCCTTCTTTGTGCAGTATTCAAGCCTCACAAAATTCGCTTCCACCAGCTGATGCCCTTCTTTGCCCCCAGCGTCCTTTCAAATTGGCCACATTCATTGTGCGAACCCTGATGCGAGTAAGAAAATTTGGCGTGTTCAGCTCGCACGCTGGGGAACCTTGCCTAAAAAGTGCGTTGTACTCAAGAGGCTCGCATCCGAGGCTCCGCCCTGGCCATTCAGTTGGTGCTCCAGTCCAAGCCAGTGAAGCTTCATTTGTGTTTATCTGGGGACCCTGAGGCGGTGGCTGCCCGTCTTGCTGGCTTTGGTGTAGCTCTCAGTGAGAGGGCTAGGGTTGCTGTAGTTGACTGGATCTCAGGTGAAAGTCAGTAGTGCATGGCGAGCCCTATAGGTTCGTGCAAAGTAAGCAAAGGTCTTCCCGATAGATGCAGTTTGTTTGTCTTTTCGGCTTGTGCCTCTACAGACTGCAGCCCGGACTCAATCGAGGATGTGTTTTACCAAAAATTACACGACCTTTTGCGTAAAGCGAAATTGAGTGATATCTACATTAAGCCGGAGATACGAATACTAGTGTCGATCAGCTGTCTTCGAACGAGTCTCTCCCGGGGGCAGTTTTGGCCCTAAATCCTGTCGTTCAGGAAACGGAGAAAGGTTGCGGGCTCTGATTTCATATCAGCGCCTGTTTCTCGCTAGTAAGAAATTCAGACTTTCCAATCGCAGGTATGCCGCGTGGCATCCGCTCTCTTCGAGTCAGCAAGGAACCCAGATAGGTCACGTCGGAGTGGGCTACAAATGGCGGGGTTGCATGCAAGACCGCTGGTCGTACTGGAGTACTCCCCCTTGACTGTGACCACGTTTTGGTCTGCACTAAGCTGTAATTTACTTCGTCGCGCGTGCCAAACGTACGATGAATCAACGGTTAGGCTACAATATGCTGTCTAATCCGCCTCGCCTCTCAAATTTCCGAAAATTTCTAGCTGAAAAGCTGAAATCAATGCTTTCAGATAACACCAATCAGCACTGCTGGATTATTCGGAATCCTTTGTATTTGCTGGCTGTGTGATACGTGGCCTGACTTGTCTCGCCGCTACACCCAGGATTACTACTCAGTCACTCGCCTTCTTGATGCAAGCCAGCCCATCTCGGCTAGTAAAGAGCATAATGCATCACGGCTTACAACGGGACGTGAACTCAATGCAAGCCTTCGTAGGGGTCGCGAAATCTGAGGGTCTCAAAAGCATCAGAGGTGAAACATGCTGCCGCTGTGGGAAATTCCCGCAGGTTGTTGCACCTTATCCGAGTCGCCGGTAGAGAACTATTAGGTGTGAGCTAAACGATCTGCAGAACTGACGGTTTGCCCAACCACAGTTTACAATGACGTCTTTTACGCTGGGCGGCGCAACTCAAAGCACAGTTTAGTTGGCTTCCTGCGTCAGCTCTTCTTGTGGCTGTTCCGACACAAGTCCTGCGGTCTGCTTCGATAGATCCGCCTTCTGATGCGGAGATCCACTAGGAGATACAAACCCTAGGAGGTCACGAAGAGCGGGGCTCCAATGGCCCTATTTAAAAATGGCAGATTGGAGCTAGGTAGAAAATTTCATACTGTTCGCCAGGGTTCGGCACTCCTAGGAAGCTCTCCCCTGTAAGAGGAATCGACCTCTGCCATTTTCTTCGGGGAACGCTCGCGCAGTGACCGCGCAAGTCATGGGGCTATCAGCCTAATTCCGGTAGCGTCTAGGCAGCTAACGTCTAGCATACTCCGCAGGTTATACGACACGCGTGATGGGCAAACTCGCGAGGAACAGGCTAGGTTTTGTACCGATCGTGAATGCATCGATCAAATCCACACCCTCCGACCGTTAATAAAGCACCCTCACGCTTTCCAAAGACCAACAATGGTTGTGCTTCTAGACATTTGCGCGGCTTTTGACTCCGCCAGTAGGCCTACACTGTGGCACTGGTGGTTAAGGGACGTTGTACCTGGGCTGCATTTTTCGGTCCTCAAAGAGTTGTATCGTCATACTTCTGGCCCGGTTGAGGCCGACGGCCAGCTTTCGTCGCCCTTTGCCGTCTCCAGTGGGGTACAGCAAGGCCGTCTAGTTTCCCCGTTCCCTTTCAAACTCGCAATAGAGAATGTGTTACTGAATGCATCTTTTGGTTTCTGAAACGGTGGGGTTGGGTTCCTCCAAGGGAATAGAGTCTCTGACTTAGAGTATGCCAATCGTATCGCCTTTCTGAGCGGCAGTGCACAGGCAATTCAGCACTGACTGAGTCGCATGGCTACTGAGGTGTCCGGATGTGGTAGGTGCATTGATCCTTCAAAGTGCGAATTACTTGTTCAAGACTGGCAAGGGCATAAGCCTGCACTCACCCTTTATGATGATCAATTAGGGATATTACATAGCTCAAATTACCTAGGGAGCTTGATCACAGCCTGTGGTCTTTTTGAGGAGGCGGTCACATCACGAATGGCGAGAAACAGAGCAGTTTTCACAAACCTGCCTCATCTGTGGCGCCCCCATGACATCACGTTTTATTTCAGGGGGAGGGTTTACTCTGTCACAGTTCAGGGTGTTCCTTACGGTTGCAAGACCTGGCCTTTCCGCATTTAGGACGCCTGGTGGCCTTTTGTATTTGACCACCATTGTCTCCGAAGCATTGCTGGTGTCTGGTGGGAACATCGAGTGGGCAATGATGGGGTTTGTTGTCGTGCGTTCGGTGCTGGTAATCGCCCACTGACAGAGATGGTCGCTCTACACAGACTCCAGTGGCTCAGGTACGTTTCGTATATGCCTGCCCATCGTTTACCTTTTTGTGCTCTTTTTGTTTGTGTTGGGCAAGGCTGGAAGGAACTGCTTGGCGGTCAGGTTATGAATTGGCGCAGGGTCATCATATTAGCCTCTGTTTTGGCTCCGGGTGGTTCTCCCAGCCTTCCCGGTTGGGGCGCAAGACACGATGACAGATATAAATCAGAGCCGAATTCAGTGACGCGAATGCTGTGTGGCCCTTATGTTGACTTCGAATTCCCCCTCAACAACTGAAAAACAGAAAAAATTCACAAAATGTGCTCTCTAAAGTATAAAAAATTGGCTTTTACTTGTTGTTACCTTTATGCTTACTCTTTACTCCTCTCCCCTCGACTCTGTTGTTGCTACCTTTGGTAATTCAACAACAAAGGTGTCGGAAAGCAGCCTCACCCGACTAACTTCACTCGAAATTTTAAAATATATGGTGATACACCGGTAAATTTGTTCACCACCCTGTTCCGTGACACTAGGAACGAGGAGCGTATTTCGTCGGTATGCAGATAGCCATTGGTTGTACTTATCTCCAAGAAAGTAATACGCAATGATTGTATTAACCATCATCGGATCAGCTTAATTCCGACAGTCACGAAAGTTTAGCCTCAATTTCGCCACACCGTCTTAAACCTGCTCGCGATAGAAACACCGGCGAACGGCAGGCCGGATTCCACTCGGTTCGAGGATACATCGATCAGAATTTTACTCTTCAACAACTACTTGAAACGCGTCACACGCACCGTCGACCGACAGTAATGGTTTTGTTGGACATGAAAGGCACCTTTAATTCAGTTGGTTGAACAGCGCTATCTAGTGTTTTTCATTGAAAAGGTATGCCTCAAAAGTTTGTAAAGTTACTGAGATCATTGCATGCTCATTCTTCCAGCCGCAAAGGGCTTTTGATGAACTATCCGATCGGTTTGAAACGACCAGCGGTGTTCGACAAAGGTGTCCTATTTTGTCACTCCTGTTCAACCTCGCGTTGACGAGATAATGGAAAATGCCTTGTGAAACCTTTGGGACGTGGGCTTTGAACAGAAAAATAATGAGAAACCGTGTGACCTAGATTATGCGGATGACGTTTTCTGCCTGTTCGAGTGCACGGGCCATGCTCAGCGTGAACTAGATAGACTTGCGAGAGCTTCAGCTTCATTCAACATGCGCTTTACACTTTCGAGGTGTAGAATGAGTTGCAAGAGTGGTCGTCAACGACTAAGACCTTGAAATTCGATGGGGAGGTGCTGGCAATTGTCGACCGCTTTAGTCATTTCGGTGGAAGCTTGAAGACAGATGAAAATACGGTAGTAGAGATGAGTACGCGTATATCCAAAGCTCGAGTGGCGTACGCTGGACTGAGGCACCTGTGGTGTCGATCTGATATTTCACTGAAGTTGAAAGGTCGTTCGTACTGTGCCATGGTGAGTTCAGTTTTGTTGTATGGTCACGAGACTTGGGGTCTACATGTGTTCGTCGTTTTGAGGCTTTTGACCACCGATGTTCACGTAGTATCACCAAGTTTTGATGGAATAGCCGAGTGAGCAACGCTGAGGTTAGAAATCGAGTAGCGGGTACTAATTCGGAGAACGTTCTTTTACAGCATATCCAGCCTAGTAGACTTCGATGGTTGTTGCTCGTGCCGCACGTGTCAAGCTATGGTCTGCCATACCATGCATCATTTCGCGGCCTTCCTGGTGTGGGGCGGGTACCGTTTGGAGGTCGACAAATGATTTGACGACAAGGAATGAGGAAATGTACAACGCACTTAGGAAAAGTATCTGCCGCACGTCGTCGTGGTTGTGGTCCAAAAGCTGCGTCAGCCAGTTGGCTGGAGACACTGACGTCTGTGGCAGCAAAACGTGAGCATTGGCGATCGTGCTGTCGTCTTCTATCGAATCAGACTGATTGATCAGTGTGTTTTTGTGTAATTAGACTGTTTATTCCCTGTTTTGTCCATCGGGGCGTTCTTTTCCTCCTCTGCTTGCCGTTTCTGTGTCCTTTCTGTTTATTCATGCTTTGTTATTCGACTTGTCATGTGATGAGAAGGGCAGTGTTCACTGCGGCTTGCCCTGCTGTTTGACTTCGTACGATGATGAGGACGATAATGGCGTGTGGTATCGATGAGGGATGTTTGTGTGGAACCCATCGCGTGTAAGGTTTCGGGGGTGCCCAATCCTTATCAATTTCGGTATCAAGTCCTGTAGGCAGGGCTGCGGATGAGTGTTCACACAGATATCCCGAATCCTGAGTCCGACATGGCCGAAACGGCTCTGGGTTTGCCTTGGTGGCTGCTAATATGTCCCGTTTAGGGTGAACTTGAAAAAATCTTGTATTCGGTAGAAAAATATATTGCCGCATATGATGCTTCCATAAGCATTGAAGACTTCTGATAGAAGTGCCCAAACTACCCTCTCTCTACAGAGATGCCGCCTACTGAATTTACCTGCTTCCAGAGGGAATTCCAACTTCGCTGCCCACTGGCGTACACTACCCAGATCTTCTTTGCCTGAAATGAAGATCGAACCCTGAAAATCTCAGGACCAAAGGAAAGCCGTATCACCGGCGAAAGAATCACTGCCCATCTACCAAACACAAATATGGTTGACAGTTTCAGTGTGGATGATCAGCCGTCTACATAAGCTGGGCAGAGAAGCAGTCGCGTGAATAAATAACCGAACATATATCGGTGTGGGTACTCAAAAAATGTACACTTTTTTGCTACAGTGGAGTAACCCGCAAAACCAACGAAAATTAAGTCATCCGCCTGGTTATTTGATAACTTTATTTGCCTTGGGAGTTTAACAACTGTTACAAGGGGCTTTGGGGAGGTCACCCCAAGAACAGCGAAAAATGAAACAGATTTCACAAACCTGCGACGCCATTGGCGTCGCCGTGATTTCAATCGCCTTCTCGAGGGAAGAGTGATTGCTAGCGTTTCCCAAGTTTCTGTACTATCACTCATGCTCTTTATACTCTTTACTGATGAATTCTCATTCACCAATCACAACCCCATCCACGCCGTTTCCGACTATGCTACCTTACACTGCTCCCTCCCCTACCTCACCTCTCGCCATACCAACACTAGCGTCGACCGCAAACTTCGTGCTCTTGTAACGTCACTTGGTTCGGTCTTCGGACAGACCTCCTCTTGGGACTACGGAAATCGTGTTCTCTTCAATATTTTGAATGCGTCGTTTCTCTTCAACCATCTATCACGAAGAGACTGCAACTTGATGTGTTGTGATGATTTGCGTGCCTCAGTGACCTAAAGAGCTATGCAACATGGCTCCCTTAGGCCTCATGTCTGACAGGTCAATAGGCAGAAGCCAGACAAATTCCAACCTCTAAACCAGTTGCTGGCAAACGTCTGGCTATAATAAATACTCCCTGGAGAGGACATTGCAGTGGATTAACAGGGAGAGAAACAGCTTACCGGTCTGAAAGCCTCCGCCAAAAGGGGATTGGATTAAAGTGCGTGGGCTTTCCCCCCACGGTGAGAGGTCGTTGCACTTCAGCTGGCATCTGCCACCAGCCTAAGCTGGGCAGCCTACAGCCCAAATGATGCTTCCACATTTCGCTTGCTTTACCTGGCTCACCGTAGTGAGGACCGAATCCGAAAGGTGGATCGGTAACAAAGCACCAACGGGGACAAGACGGGCTGCGCGCAAAGACCAGATCTCATGTGAAGAAGTACTTTCACGGGTACTCTGGTCAAGTTCCCTTGCTGGTCTTACTCCCCACTGCCATGTGGGTCACTCAAAACGGGAGTTGAATCTAAAATTACCAGTCTTACAGATCTCTTTTTGGCCTTTTTTGTACTGTGAAAACCGGGGCCAATTCAAGGGGTATGACCCTTTTTGTGCTGGTCACGATCATTCAGGACCATTTTCAGCGTGACCAAGCTGGCACAGACTTGTTACGCTTTCGCAGATTGTTCGATGAATCTGAACGAGAATAGCTTTGAAATTTCTCATCACCGATAGTCTGAGGGTGTGTCAAACACGTAGAACTTACCAAGAACACCACAGATGATCGTTTTATGGCTAGCCAGCGGTGCTACTTTCAGAACATCAAATTAAATCAGGGCACAGGACCGGAGACCGACTATATCGGTGGTCCAATTTGCTGCTGCGACTTATCGTCGGGCTTTGACTTCTTAAGATCGTTGTACGCCCGTGAAATGAAATTTAAGTGTTGTGACGTTTATCGGGTCGCAGTCGGAGACGGTGGCATGAGCAACATTTCAACAGAATATAGCCTCCGAAGTCAGCACGTTGACTCGTCTTGCGCAAAGCAGTCACCCGAATGTCAGCTTCCCTTGAGGAAGGGAAAATAAAGGGTCTAAAAAGCAGCAAAGGGGTGTGGGTGAAAGGTCAATCAGAAAGAAAAAAACAAAAGATAGAAGAAGAGTACTATCCAAAATAATAATGTTAATGATAAGAGTAATAAAGAAGAAAGAAAAAAGAAAGAAGTTTGGGTTCAAATCGGATCGAGAACCTGACGGCGGAATGTCCGATTATCCAGATTCTTGCACTGGTGAGCTCCTTGGATCCCCCGCTTCTTCGGTTATCGGAAGAGACGACTCTTCTTCTAAACTTGGCTATAATAAGAGGGGGTTCACGTTAGACCTCTTATCCTCTTTCTCTTCAACAACTTTTCCGCTCACGGCTGTTGGTCACACACACCTTGCGGTCAATCTCTTAGGTAATAAGGATGGCGTAGTAGGAGGTGGTAGGTACTAGGTAAGGGTTCCACGGGGGTTGAATTGAAGGGAACTAGTCAGTTGTCTAAAAATCTATGGCAGACTCCTGGCCACATTTCTACAAACACAGCAATATAAGCCTATCCAATCTCCTTTTGAACTCAGCCACTGTGCTCGCGCTTATCATATCCCCTGACAGCTTATTCCATTAATTAGCGACCTTAACTGTGGAATAATGACTGCTGATTCGAGTCGAAGTTCTCTCTTTTGTTGATTGTCACTACACACCCTCTTAGTCAGTCATTGCCTCACAACTCAAGTAAGTCCCCTCTGTGACCTCGTGCTTCTGTGAATCCCTTAATATTTTGAAGGCAACTATGAGGCCACCTCGTCTTTTTCTTCCTAAAGAAAATGACCCTAGTTTCTTCAACCTCCGCTTGCAGCACGAATGCTCGTAGTCTGCGAACCATCCCATAAATTACCGTTGTAGCTGATCGAACGCCCCAAATGTTCCCCACCAAGTATGGCCTGCACGCTTGGATACAAATTTCTAAATGAGATTTCACAAAAACCTTGTACAATGGCAATAAAGCCCTTGTTTTCTCAGACTTAACCACCCGCCTAAGTTGGTTTAGAGCTCTGCATGCTTTCTGCGTTAATTTATGGCACCGGTGAGTTGGCTTATAGACAGCATTTACCATCACCCAGATCCCGGGCTTCTGTGGTCTGGGCTAAAGCCGCCCGAATGCCCGGTGGCCCCATATATCATGTGGGCCGTGGCACTCCCTCCTTGATGAGATAGCAGCACTTGCTCAGACTAAGAGCAAGATCTCACGCCGATGACCACTGGTATACATTGTCTCGATCACGCAGAATCCCCACATCATCTGATGCTGCTACCACTTTGAAGCCGACTGCGATTGAGAAGCCCGGGTTTTCCAACCTGTCTGCCGCATCCCTCACGTACATTTGGTGACTCACTTTTCCTAGAGGGCGGCAGGAAGCACTCAGGTCATGAACTTGAGCACCTGAGCCGCTTTTTCCCTATTACGGTTGGACTTCTGGCGATACTGCTGGTCAGTACCCTTTCCGTCTCCTGGGTTGCTTCGCATATCGTCGTCCTCGGAGTCTTGGTGAGGGCCAGATGTTCTTATCATCCTCTTACAGAGTAGCGACAGTCCAGTTCCTCAGTAATGGGGCTGAGAAATGCTCTCCACCCGAACCATGATCTCCATAGTGCTTAGCCCTTTTATTTTGCTTGCATCCACTCTTGGAGACTATAAGAGGGCCGTGGTAAAACCCGGAGTTCCGGCTTTTCACCCTTTCCTGACTAGATACGGCTGATTTTTTTCCGGGCATCACATCTGTTTCTCCTCCAGAGGTTTGCCTAATATGCCGGCCACAGCTAAGAAGGCGTCCGTGTGACGAGGGTTGGCGAACCCGTCAAGCATAGGTCTTGGTTCGCACCCTTTATGGACAGCCCCCCACTCCACCGCCAACACCCCATGAGTTTTTTCGCGGAGACATGCCCAATGATTTCCGCCGCTCGGAGCAACTTGACCGTGTGTTGTCTAAATGCTCCTTCTCACTGTTAGCCAATTTCCATGAACGGCTTTCGAGTCCCGGGAAGTGTACCTTTCCGGTACCTTCTTATGGCAATATCAGTATTTTTCCTGATTTTGGTGGGAATTTTGTCGATGTTATCGGATTCTTTTTCTCACTCAACTACCTGCGCATTTAGTACTACTTATCCCTAAACCGTGTCGTGAGTCGTCTGCGCAGCAGCTGCTTGTTTTTCTCGGCGTGGCCTCAATGCACTCTATGTTTCCATGCGTGGTCTTTTATCCATGGCTCTCCCCAATTTGTTTCAACTGTTCTTCTAAGGTTTACGTGTTTTCCTTTTTCCGGCGACCTCTGTCCCCTGGGGACTCTATTGTTTGACCTGATTAGCTTTTTGCATCTCACGCATATCGAGCTAATTTTGATGTTCAAAGTATAGCTGATAGGCCTTCTTGTTCAACCGCGAGCATTTCGTGTGGAACAATGTTGGACAGGTGTCACACTGAACTCCCGAGGCACCTGCTGTCAAAGCCAACTAAAAACACATAGGCCTTCCACACCGTTCATCTACCTTGCCTGTTTGAACTGGTGTTTGACAGACTACTGGTTTTAATTTATCTAACTTGCTCATGCTGCCAGTTCAGTTTGCACAGGACAGGCTATGTATTGAGGTCTTGAACTACTACACGGATTCGAGGCTTTGAGCCCATTTGTCATGGTTCTAAATGAAATCTTTGATCATCTGTCGGATTCACCGAGCTGGAAGAAGAATACCGGAAGGCAGAGGGCGGGTCGGATGCGAGGTCGGTGTCCGCGACCCAAAACAAAACATGCATAAAATCGGGCAGCTTTTCATCATGGATAGAGCTATGAGAGGAAGGTGGGCGCGAAGTCCACAAACTTGAAGAGGGATGTAAATGCAAAAAAATCCAGCCACTCCCGCTTCGGTTTCGGCTTTATTTCATGAAAAAGGAATTATTGGGAGAGACCAAGACAGAAGACTCTTTTTATTAAAGATCGTTTTGTTTTGCGGGAGAACAATGTTCCCCGGAAGTGCTTTCTAAGGGGTAACAGTCCTATAGCTAAAGAAGGTAGTTTGTAGAGGAGTACGTGGTCTCGGTTTAAAAACCCTCCTATTGTGATCACGAAGAAAAAGGGCTGGATGGAGAAAGGAGAAGCAATCATTTTGCCCCGATTCAAAAAGGTGAAAAATCAAAAACAGATCACCCCTTACGCGTCTAAAATAAATAGGATAGAGATTGAGGAGTAGGTGGAAGACAGGATAAAGTAGGTTGGACAGACCCCATACTGCTCTGATGGAGGCCGTTCAAACCTTTTACGGGATCACCTGATCTCGAATGAGGCCAGAGAGTACTACCCGACTATCACGATTCGGCAGATGACGGATGTACTTACAGGAAATACTGAGGAAGTCAGCCCCAGAGATGCATCGGAAAGGCCTACAAATCATATTGAGAAACCGAAAGGCAGACTTGATCTCAATTTGGTGATGATGAGAGGAGGACAAGTTGCAATCAAACCAGAAACCGAGCACCTTGTGTCGATCAGCCCTAGGCAGTGTAGTTGCTCCGCTAATGGAAAACGTGTGATCAGTCGCTCTGCCGAAAGACATGCTCACGCACTTGTCATCAATACCTGGGAGGCTCCAGTCCTTGAACCAGCGTCTTGTTGAATCAACCGCAATTTTCAGGTTTCCATATCTTGAACTTCAGAGGGTCACATCGTCCGCATGCATGGCAATGGCCACAACAAGGGATGTTGGAAGATTATTTATGTAGATAGAGAACGAAAGAGGACCTAGGCCAGATCCTTGGGGGACCCCAGTTGTTACGGGGGAGGGTTGATGCAAGATGAATTGTGGAGACACGTATCCTGTCAGCTAAGGAGGTCAACTTCCTGAGATTCTCTGCCATCTCGTCAGCAGAGTTATCTAGTGAACTGAGTTAAACTGAGAGCGGATGAAAGTACTGACTTGGTCAAAATTGGCCCTTCTGAAGGGTCCCGAAATTTTGATCTCTAAGGTAAGAGGAAGTTTCTCCACAATTCGATCGAATCCAACAAGAAAGTAACCACTTTCCCCGAGAGGCGACAATGGCTCAGCACACCTACTTGGAACCACTTGTTATTAATGACCAGATCTGGCAGGGCGTGCATGTCCTGTGCGACATCTGATTGGATCTTTTACGCTCTGAACCCGTGAGTTCTCGAGAATGGGATCTAAGAAGGGTTGACCGAAGGTGGCCCCGAGCGCATCCGTTGTTTGCCAGTCGATGCAGGGTGAATTGATTTCTCCAGCGCCTAACGGATGGGTGTAGTCTCTGCAGCATTTTTGGAGGAATTTTGAGTCCGAGACCTAGGCTGTCTGTCGAGTTGCATGCAGGGGGACGAAAGTCTTCACCAAGCAGTGGGGTGTCCGTCCTAGAGAGTGTGAAGACAACCCACAGATAGTCATTACATAAAGGGAAGGGCCTTGGTACTACAGTCGGAGGTGGGATAGAATTATCTTAGTATACATTAACCCCACCGGCGCGATCTCCGTGAAGTGTCCAGGAATGGATATTTTAGCACGAGATATGCCAGGGATGAGCAGGTTTCTGTGAGGGTCATGACCCGAGGCGCCTTGTTCATTTCAAGCTGCTGAAGCTCCGAGATCTTATTCAACACACTTACTCAATTGCCGTAAAGACGATTGAGCACATACTTGGGCGTTTTTGAGGAATCTCCAAAGAAAACTGGTTTTGGGTCTGAGAAGGAGAAAAGCAAAGGAGTTGGGGGTGAAAGAGAGACACTAGCTGAGCCGGGATCTGAGGATATTGAGGCTCTAGAGGGTAATCAAACTATCGAGAGGGTGGGCGGTGGTATGTAACCTGGGAAATATCATACCAAGCGGGAAGTCCACGTCCCCAGATTTCCAAAAAGAATGGGCCGTTTTTTGTTTACCTTTGTGTGCACTGCGGGATTCACTGCACTGAGTCTTCTTGTTTGTCGTCTTGTTTTGCTTGACCACGCCAGATATCTCTCCTGGTGCGTTAACCTCCTTACTGAGGCATTCAGCAGAAGAAGGTTGCGAGTTTGTATCTGGGCTCGTGGAGGGGTGAGTCTGATCCGGTTATACACTCTGACTAGCAATTTTGGGTTCTGGGATATTTTCTTCGGGCTTCAGGAGTTTAGTAGCTCTACATCTACCACTCAGGGTGCTTTCCGATACGGAAGATTGAGCACCTAGGGAAATAATGAATGGTGGATATGGAGCCTGATAATGTCGGCAAGTTACCTGGACGATAGGCAGCGCACTGAGCTTGGGACCGTTTTTTGGCGAGGTTTCTAGCCTAGCCTTCTCAGTGCAAGGCTCAAGGTGAAGTGGCTTGTCGACGGATACCCCCTTGAGCCCTTGTACCTCCTACTTGAGCTTTGCGGCCAGGGAAGCAATTTGTTTGGCTGCCTCTGAGCAGCCCTCTTCAAATAAAACGCCGTGTACCCGGTCGGTCCGTTTGGTTACCAGCCAAATGGATTGGCTTTTAAATGGGAGAGGGGCCTGAGGCTGTTGAACATTCAGGTGTAAGTGCCAAGAGAGTGAACTGAATCCGGGATGCGACTTCAAAGGATGACTGGCTTAGAGCATTGCTCAGTGTCTCGCATAATCTTGGTGACGGCAATAATTTGATCCCCGGATAGTCTACCCACCTAATCCGCAACCTGGGATACTGGGAGGAATTTGATAATACAGCCCCTCAGACTGGTTATCTCATCCTTAGTTGCGCGGACAGCGTACTTTAGTTCAACTATCTCCGCAGCCCGACTCCGAAAACCACTTTTTAGTGCATTCGTAGAGAGTGTATTACGAAGATTTATCTCGTCCGGATTAAGAATTGAGATACTGAAAGTAAAGGGGGAATTAAATCACCTCGTGGGAGAAGCAGTCCCATCTGAGGAAGTAGTTATATTCACGGCGGAGCAAGTTGACTCTATTCAGGATCAAGTCATTACACACAAAGGTGTCTTCAAATGGGGGGAGGGGGCTGCGTTTTCCTAAGATTTAAAATTTTATTGAATGGACTCTCCGAGGGAAACACAACCACGCCGCTGGCATCTTGAAGTGGTACGCGGGTACGAGGCTATAGCAAAATCGTTCCCGGATCTCGCGATTATCTTGTTATCTGAATGTCATCCGTGAGCCGAAGATTATTTCACTAGACATTGAAGCAATGTGAGAAGAAGAAAAGGTCTAAAATAAAATTCTTGATATTGTTATGCATCTGTTATTGCTGGTGAACTGGAAGATAGAAAACTGGAAAACTCGAAAGGGTTCTGGACTCCAGTCCTGACTGTATCTTGCTTCCTCAATTGCCTGTGATCTGGAAGATAGACAGTTGGACAGTGGGATGAAGTTCATCTTGCTGCAGTAAGTTTAGCTTGAGTAGCACGCAGACGTTCCTCACGGAAAACCCGTTAAACGTCGGATGGCAAGATTTTCGAGCCTCGCTCGGCTTGATTCAAGTTTTCTACCAGTTCCTTGCACCCGAGGCTCCAGGGATTTTCAAGCTCTGAAATTAAACAGCTTTATTTTCAGCGGTCATGATGAGGCCGCAGGTTTCTCGCTGTCTGACTATCCACCCCCTCGTTTCAAAAACAAGGGAACCCGGTAGAAGTGCAAGCCACCCGGGACCCAACTGAACCATGGGGCACGGTATCACGATAAGCGGTCTTCACCGAAGGTGAGTCCTTGACACTCACATTCCTTGGTTCTCTCTAGGCTGCAGTGGTGGTGCTCGCGTGGATGATACCGAAGGCTTCCTATCTTTCTACCGCTTCCACTAATACAACTGGGAGTGTGGTAATGAGTATGATAGACCAAAAGAGGAAAGAAGACAAGAAAACAGAAAATAATAATGATAATGAGGAATAAAATAAAAACAGAGAGAGAGAGGTACAAGAAAGAGATGTTCAGTGAATTGGAAATGGGTTGGAAGTAGCAGCGATGCTGGCTTCAGTGAGAGTGGAAATGTGCCAGCTTAAGATGTCAGATATAGGACACTTCACAGTGTTAGCACTTGACCTGCAACGCGACACATGCCAATTTCCACTACATGTTCAGTTTGATTCCAAAACAGGATGACGACCAATTGTGCTTTGGGTGGTGGGTTTTGTGTTGCTTCGTGTTTTGTGAAGCGTTCTGGCTGACTTCTGGACTGCACCGTAGATGGCCAAGATGTCCGGTCTCTTGGGCGGGGGCGACTCCTCGGATCTCGTGGTGCTGCAACAATCACAGCGACAAGTACCTGGAGCTTCACTTCCTGTAGCCACTGAAGTACAGTTCAAAATAGGTCTCTGTAGTCCTAAAGTCGTGAATTCACGGGGAACTGTACGTATTTGAGGCTTTGAGCTCATATATCCCGGTTCTAAATGAAATCATTGATCGTCTGTAGGATACATCTTGCTGGAAGGAGAGTAGGGGGAGGTAGGGTGCAGGGTCAAAAACTCTAAACTGAAAAAACAAAACATCAAGAAGCGCTTCAATATGAATAGCGCCCTAGACGGAATGAGGGTGAGACATTCATGAACATATGGCCGAATGGGAATGCAAAAACGCCTATTTTGCTGGTGTTTTTGCCTCTTCTATGGAAAAAGAATTACTGGAAAAGCCCAGGATGGCGGATACCTTTTTCCTGAAGATCGCTTTGTTTTTCGAGGGAACAATATTCCCTGGAGGAGCAATACATAGGATTATAATCCTGTAGCTAAAAAAGGTAATTCGTAAAGAAGAACTTGGTCTCGGTTTACAACCCTTCTACTTTGATCGAGAAGAGAAGAGGCTGGATGGAGAGAGGAGGAGCAATCATTTTGGCCCGATTGAAAAAAAGTGAAACATCGAAATAGGACTACCAGGTGGACAGACCCGTCCGTAAGGCTTAGGAGAAGGGAAACGGTGATGATATATCAGGTATTGGACGAAAAAGGATGTAGTCAAAAGTAGTGATGGATAGGTATTTCACGGAGACTTAGAGGGTAAGGGAAAACCACCGGCTGCAGGTGGGTAAGGAAGAATTGACACTTGGAAGGAAAACAAACTTCAATGTAAGGACGGAATGTGTTCAGAAGAGGAGAGAATGACAGTCTAGTAAACACAAGATCTGAAGAATCACCACCGAACCACACTTTGCCTTGTTGTCGGTCATTGTAGCCCATCAGGTAACACTCAGGTCCGTGCCCTGTCCCGTCGACGCTTGAACTAAGCTACTGTGGTTGAGTCGGCCATTCCCTCTGGCAGTTTATTCTACTCGTTACCCACTCGCTGCATGAAGAACTAGGTCCGAAGTCCTGCCCGTGACCTGTCCTTCTTTAGCCTGCAGGCATGAACCCTCACGTTGTTTTTTCCAGGCGGCAGGAGGGCATAAGTGTGAGTGCCCAAGTCGATCCTGCCCTTAAGGATCCTTTACAATACCAGTAGATCCAGTCGTTTCCTTCTCCATTTCATGGAGGATAGGCTGACGTACCTCTGACATTCCTCATATTTCCTTCCTTTTGATACGGAAAGAATCTGCGAATCGTCCCCGGATTTTCTTCAGTACCCGCCTGTCCCCGACTGGATATATACCCAGGCGTGGTCACTGTTCTCCGGATGAGGCCGTACTAGAGTCTTATATGGTTGAAAGAGCAACCCTAGTCTCTTAAAGCTGACTGCTCCGCGTAGATGGTACTTCGCCCTGGCAGCGGGGTTTTTGCCACTTTGTCACGCTGGATTTGGGTTGGAAATCAGCCCCGACCATGGCCTCAAGCCTCGTACCACACCTTTTACTGGCACTGTTACTGTCACTTTCTCCATTCACAGTACCCTTAGTCTGTCGGATGACCCATCATCAACCAGATGCCAACTCTTTTGCATGTTCGGTGGAGTGTCCAACTTGACAGCCCATTCTTGGGCTCCATTCAGGTCCCTTTGGGCTGATTCATGGTTGAGCGCTTACTATTTTCACGTCGACTGTATATTTAAGAAACTAGTTTTCTAGACCGTATTCCAAGTCATGCATTTACAGGTGGATTATCAGGGGTCCAAGGTACGACCCTTGGAGTACTCTACTTTGCGTGCTTTCAGCCTGGGAGAAGCCTCCCCTTATTCTAACTTGGAGGATCCTACCATACAAACATCCTCTAATCAGTGTCATCAGCTGGTCCGATATCCCAAACCTCTTGGTCTCTCTGTAAGCAGGCAGTGGTACACTTAGTCGAAAGCCTTCCGGAAGTCCAGGTAGAAGACCTCAACTAGCTCCCCATTGTTTATTCCCCTGGTCACCTCCTCCAAGCAGCATAGGAGACTGGACAGACACGAGCATTTCTGTGCGAATCCATACTGGGGTTTCTGGACAAGGTTGCTCCGTATCAGGTGCAACTTTATCCGGTCCTGAGTGACCCTGTCCATGACGTCCAGCACAAAGGAAGCTAGGTTAACCGGACGTTAGTTTTCAAAGCTAATTTACTACCCGTCTTGTGAATGGGTTTACTTGTCGAAGTTGACCGTCCCCCATTTCTGTTCCAAGACCAGATGGCAGGATACCTGAACGTGCAGATTCTTGCACCGGTCAGCTCCTCGGATTGTGGAGGCTTCGAAGACAGTTAACCCACCAAAGTGCATTTGCTGGCCTAGAGCTTAGTTGAGCCCTGCTTATTATTGGGTATCTGTACTCAGTTCTACTTGGAAATGACAATCTCTCCTCAGGAGCTACAAATTCCCGCACCAGGTCCTTCTCTAGCTGCAGCCGATCTTCCTTTTTGAGCCTTTCTTCTCAGTTACATAAAGTGGCTTACACTTGCGACAGTTGTGCTACAAACCACTTTCACACATCCAGACCTGATGCAACCCGTGCGGCATGATAATCCTCTTCGATGGGACAAATAGGCCTATTTTATAAGTCTTGTAGGACTTATGAGTAGTCCTCATCAGTTATCCATTGAAATATGTGACCCGTCAAGAAAACGATGACCAGGCCCCTCGATAGGTCAGGAAGTCTGATTTGCTTCTGTTCGTTCAACCGACTGGTCGTTTGAAGTTTGGTCGTTTAAGTCCAACTGGTACCGGCAGACACGACAGCATCTTCCTCTTACGCCTCACGACTCTAGGAGCAAAGAGCTCCCCAGCTCTTCAGCTCCGACCCCCATCTTTTTCACTCTTCTTCCTCCTGTCGGTTATACAGGATTACCAATAAATTACCGAAACACATCATTTTCTGTGTTTCTGCGCGGTACTTCGGTTTGGCGGGAATCAGGCCCACATATGTCGTGCAAGCTTCCAAAGGGTCCCCCGGTGACTCGACAACTGGACGAGACAAACCTTCTTCACCACTCTGCCACATCCAAGGGGTGTTTAGGTCAGTCATCCAACTCCGTTTATTTTTGACAACTTTTCGGATCAGGTACGTCGGTCACGCTCCCGTCACGGTCAGTCCCCACAGCCTCTGAACCACGTTAAGTCCATTCTTATGGATTTTAACCCTTCTTAAGCAAGCATGGAAAGGAAATTCAGTCTCAGTTCTTTCAAGTGGAGTGACTTATCCACTGAATACAACCCACGGATAAGTTGCCATGCATTTTGTTCCCAATATGCATTTCTGCCTCCAGTTTTTGTTCCATGGTCTGAAGCAGAATTGTTTCTGCTGTGCAGAACGGTCACTCAAAGTCCAGTCTCAGTTTCATCTTCGAATCTCGTAGTTCTTACTTCCCCGAAGTTTCACCGTTCAATTTTTCCCTCTTACGTGCTCCAGCACAGGCTGAATCGTGTTCAGCTTACCTACTAGACATCATTTAGGTTCATTTATTGCACAATTTCCTGCAGCAATCTTCCACCTGGGTAGCTTTTGCTTAATATTGCAAACGTACCCCCAGGCCCTAAGCCTCCTTCCTGCTCGCCCCATGCACAAGGTTCTCCATTTAAGATAACTCAGCCTCACCTCTTATTCCTTATCAACACCATACAGAGTTTGCTCTGCTCGTTCAAAAATAGTCCCGTTCCTTTGCTCTTAGTTTATCTGGCATTTCAACCCGGAATCCTATTCCTGAGATCAACGTTCAGTTTCCAATCACCTTCAGCCTTCCTCATAGTTTTTGCCATTTTTTGCGTTCCTGCCAACTCTCAAACGCTCGTAGGCCGAATGCAATTTCTAAGTACTTCAGTTTTTTAAACATCAACCGTTGACTCCCGGTTTGAAGCATCCCAGACTGCATTTTTGTATTTTTGATCTTCAGACAACCATTCACTAGCATTTCCACTTTGATTGCTTGGAATGATCAGCAGACAGTACCAACAAAATATCTGGCCTACACTTCCCGTTGAAAGTTCGATGCCTGCCCGTCACCCCTTTACACCCTCTTTGGATCTGGCCTACAGGCTCCCCCGCAATTTGATAGCAAGCCCCTAGACTATTTGATCTCCACGGCTGCTTGACCAGGCCAGAGTCACTGGTGCTAATGCCGCCGGTTCAAGGCGCTGTCAGATTTACCGCTTTCGTCGGTGTACATCGGGCTCGCAAGACGCCCCAATGTCCAATCCTAACCTTTTCCATACATCACGGAGCGCTGCTTCTGGTTGAAGTATCCTGCAGAAATTTATTTTTCTTCAAGGTAAAAAATACTTTCGTGAACCATTTTTGATTCCTCCGTCGTGCTGTCTTCCTATTTTACCATTTATGTATCCATTACTATTTCCACTACTTTCGGTCAGCCTTACTTGGATTCGGCCGGCCTGGCCACCCAATCTTGAGTTCAAGTCTGCCGGGGGCTTCTATAAAAAGTTACTTAAATACTTTCCCCTAGACTGTATGGAGTGCACATACCTCAGTGAACCTCGGAATTTGGATCCTTTTTTCAGTTGTACCACTTTATTTTGCGCTGCTCCTCGCTCTGGGGTTATTCAAAACAGACTAGTATTGTTATTACTATTACTGCTACCATAATGTGGTAAGGGGTAGTTGCCTTTAGATAGGGATTCCGTGAGAAATGAAGTGGAATGTGCCAGTCGGTTGTCTATAAAGAAAGCTGGTGCACTTCCTGTCATATTTATCTAAATACAATTACTAATAACTTATCCAACCTCTTTATGAACTCAGCCACTGTGCTGGCGCTTATACCATCCCCCGGCAGCTTATTCCGGTCTTTAGCCCCTCTAAGTTAAAAAGACTGACTTCCGGCTCGAGTCGAAGTTCCCCCCCAATGGTATTAATTATAATATTAAAGATAATAATATATTTCTCGACAGCTGTCGAGATGCACTTGTGGATGCACGATTAGAGGTCAGGACACCACTCAATAAGGTGAAAAAGTTGACATAATTTAGAGAGGGAGTCTCACATTATAGCAACGGAGGAATAAGCCTGAGGAGAGTTTAAATAAAGTGAAGTGACAAAAGAGTAAACGCCTAATAAGATTCCATTCTTAATCACTGTGGGCTGTGGTGAGAAATCCACCGGATGTAAGAACTTTGAGACGGACATTGCCTTAGGACGCAGGAAATGCAATATTCACAAGGATGATGCGGGAAAATAGTCAGCTGTGCATTTTGAAATTAAATTTGAAAAGTAAGTGGCGGTGGAGCAAGGAGGCAGTTTAGAATTTTATGAATGTATGCATGTGTGTGCCAATCCCTGTTAGCACAGAATGAGTTGCTGGTTCGTCCAAACACCGGTAACTGCCCGCATTTCACCGATAAAAGCATCACCGCCACCTGGTTGGAAGTCAAGGATGTGAGAAAAGACAAGTTGATTTTCTGACCGCCACTCCGACCAAACATGTTTTGGGCAATTGCTACGTACGGTTGGCGCACCTTTGGATAAAGCATTGGCAAGAAAACACTTCACGCGTAGTCACTGTGGTCGTGGAAGCACCCCCGTGCGTTACCGCGCAGTCCAATTATTTGCGGCTGTTCTTACAGTTCACAGAAAAGGGGTATTCTTTTAGCTAATGATGTGCATTTGTAGCAGTGCCAAAAGGAGCAGTAGAAGCGGGCATGCGCCAAACTCTTGCTGAGTGGAACAATCCGTAGGTTAACGCGTTTATCTGAGGAATATTTTCGGGCTGAGAAATACTGAACGACTGGACTGCGTACTGGTAAATTATTGCACTGGATGGCTGCTTTAATTTATATTGATATTTTAATGGACAGTGGTAATGGTCACCACTAATTAAATATCCATCGCTTTTGAAATAAATGAACTTTCTATCGTTATCAGTATTCTGCACGAATGCTTTGCCATGTATGACACTTTTATCTCCACTCAATGTTCATCACTCGCAGGTTCTGAAGCCAGTTCACGTTCTATTGTCATTTCTATTTCAGCCTTTATGTTACAAAAAAGAAGAACGCTCTGCAATGAAGACCATGTAAAAGCTGAGGTCCAGGTAAGCTTCGGCAATACACTTCCACAAAGAGCGAAAGAATATCCACTTTCCTCGTATTTTGGGAAGGCCTACAATAAGTAGCTGCCTGCGAGAAGAAAATGAAGAGGGAATAATTAGCATTAAACTGGATTTCGTAGATTTTTGTATTTGAGGGGTGCAACTTAAGTAATTAACGTGCCAAGTGGTGATAATGATAATTCATTATTTGTGGTTTGCGTTCTGCTGAACCTCAGTATGCTGTTTCTTAGCTGTACGCGTCCGTTAGTTTTTCCTGTTACGCGTGTATTACGGTCCGTTGCTGTGATGCTCCGCATAACATCAACACCACAGCCGCTGCGTTGCCTCTCACTGCCCAAGGGATGTAGAACACGGTTAATGGCAATAAAGGGAGCGGTTGCCTTGTGTTGTGAGAACTTGCTTGTAGATTGCACACTCCTTGGGCAAAAGGTCACCGCAACAGGCAGCAAGTGTACAGTGAAAACGACAGGTGCAGAGGTAAAATGAAAATTTAGTATCTATCCTGTTGGGCGCAACAATTGGCATGTTTTCCATTTCACGTACTGGAAAAAAGGTTATTGAAACTCAGATATTCACGAACAGTAATTATGGTGACTGGTAACCTTGACAATCTACCTAATGGAAAGCCTAGCTGAAAAACAATGTGAAGCAGTTAGCCGTTTCAAACACTGACGGCCACGTCAAATGGTAGCCATCTAGTGAATCGAGCTGTGGACGATTTTCTCCTTTAAACACTTCATCTTAATTCAGCGTGCTGTTCAGGACTGCGGCGGAATAATTCCCGTTGCCTTCTCGAGCCTGGACCTGTAATTTGGCTTCCATGATCAGAGCGAGGGTACGGATAAAAAGGACTATAGGGACACCCCTGAACTGTTACTTTCCTTAATCTCTTTATCTTTCAAGCAAGTCTGCTAGTAGGGTGTGAGATGCCCCGCTTTCTTCTCTTGAGGAATACAGTATCGACAGATGCCGCGATGACAGCCATGACCCAGCACACACACAAGCAAAAAAAGGCGTTCGGTGTACCCGTGTGTCGACTGCTAGAGGTGTCAGAAACGCAACCCGGTATACCAAGGTGTGGATTCAGCTGTGCCACGGAACCGGGAAGAAAAACGATCACGGGGCATATCTGATAAGGGGAACAAACCTAGTCTGATTCCGTCTGCAAAACCACAACTGTCTGGGATCAAAATACTTCACTGGGCTTGCAGGATGAGAGGCACCGCACTAGCCCTATTCTGATCCCAAAAGACTCCTATAGGGGCTAACACAATAGCCTTCAGGCAAGGGTAACTGTTGAAATTTGCCGTCGGGTTCCACTTTAACTGTTCAACCTCAGGAGACAAATGATTTTAACATGTTCCGGCTCTCTGAATGAGTAAGCAAATGTTGTTGTTGATGAACGTTATGTCCAACCATTGACGCCGAGGTTATAGAAAAACAACTTACCCCAGACATCAGTTATTCCACAGCACATGACGAATATTGTTTCCGGAAATTATCCCTCCATGGCCTCATCGTCGGTTGGTGTGGGACTTTACATCTGACTTACTGACTCTAGACTGGGTTCCTCAACCGCCGGCATTGGGTACCCCAGAGACGTTGGAGTGAAATTCGGCCATCAAGAGCTGGCTCCGAAATAAGAGTCACAAACCCACTTGATACTCCATTATCGTAAATTCGCATCTGCATTTCAATAATCATTTGATTTCTCTCGCTGGAGGAGAACGAAGAGGCCTTAAACGGGAGAACGGATGCACAACGACCCTTTGTAGATAAAATATAATAAAGTATTATAATTTTATTCCTTCTGTCTTTGTCATCGCTTTGCCTTATTAAGTGGGCTAATTTCCTTTTAGTTTCGGGTTTCGCTGGAGGGAGGAGAGCACGCAGAATCCATAGTAGGCTCTCGATTGGTCAGTGACAGTATATGGACGGCTGTGGTTGGCGTGGTGGGGAAGGAGATATTTGGATCGGTGAGGGGGTAAACCTACTAGGTCCTGTCACAGCTCCTCGCAGCTCGTTGGGTAAGAAGGTAAAAATGCGCCCACTAGCCCACGTGGGTGCCTCAAGACCATATCATGCTGATTAGCTGGTAAAACGTTGGTGAAAATTGGCTTGCCGTGGGCCACTTGCCAATATACTACTACCAGTTTATTGTGCGAAATAGTCCGTGGATTTTCGGTTTTTACCCAGTTTGTGCTAGCAGGAAGTCTTTATAGGCTTGTGATATAAAAAGGAGTATTAACCCATTGAAAAAGTGAGATAAGTTCCACGAGAAGTACCATGCATCCCCCAGTGTTGGGGGTTTGTAATTGGTAAAAAAAGATGGAGTACCAGGGAGGGGCAATCAGCGCGAGGAATACAGTGTCCAAGAGGAACAAAATAAAGCAAGAAGAAGGATGGAAATCCTTGCAGTGGGACAGGTTACGATGATAAAATGGCAAATATATTACTTTGTTCTGTTTCCCGTGGTTTCTTTGTGGCTGTGTTAGGCGGTTTGCTTGAGAATTGGTTGTAGTTTGTGTTTACTATTTCATCGTGGGAAAGAAGAGGGCCGTTCGTCATTTAATCGGGAGGCCTTGTGTTGTGGTTTTATTTGCTTCGATATCGGGAGAGTTTGTTGTAAGAAGTCCTCAGTAAGCCCCAGCTGGCATATGTAGCAATATCAGGACTTCGTATAGGCGAAACCTGGTAACCAGATGACATTCGTGGCAGCCAGATATGGGCGCGGTTGCAGACGGGCAGGAAGGAAAATCAGCTGTCTGCGCAAAGTAAGGCGGCCAAGTAGCACGATGACCGGATGGCTCTGAAATTGAAACAGGGAGGGTTGAAGTATGAAAGATGTTCCAGCTGAGGGTGAGCGCGAGTTGAATAGAAGATACGGGTGCTGGGATTGGAAATGATGAACAATGAGCCTAGTGGAGTGAGAAATCAAAGGTATCGTAAGTCGTTGTTCGCAAGGACTGACTGGGCTAGGTTTTTGATTGCAACTTTGGCAGTGTACCAGTAAGTCTTCTCGTTCTGGGTTAATAAAGCCTTGGAGGTGCACTAAGGCCGTTGGGTGTGACGGCTACGCAAGGGAGCAGCTGGAAAGCATTATGAACCTTAATGGCATCTTTGTTTGTCAGATCCAGAGGACATATGACACCCTATCGTGTTGTACACACTAGTCTAATGCTGCCGATTAATGCTGAGTTTTGGTATACGGAAGGCTGCTGTTAGGTTGAGCTGCAAATTGGAGAAAAATTTGGATGCTAGAATATGCGAGGAACGGCTGTCTTACGAAGAAGGAGGAAAAAACATAGGTCCAAGTGAAGACGCTGGCGGTTTTCCCCACTGACCTGATTGTTACTATAGTCATTCAAACTATCTTATATATATATATATAGTGCTATGATGAGACGTGTTGGTCTTCTGATGTGTCCACTTGATGTTCAAGACAGTGATACGAGAGTCAGAGTCAGGATAAGTTTGTAGCTGACGTCAACATACATGCCAGGCCTTCATGGGAGGGTATAGGGCCATCAAAACTTAGAGCGGAAGGAAGATAAGCGTACGTTTGGGGTCCGGTTCGCCATTACCTCAGTCCGCCTCGTGCTGAAGAAACAAAAGAGTGTCGTTTGAGCTCCAAGAAAACGGCATGAAAGAGTGTGGACCTAAAAAGATCGCGAAAGTTTTGTCTCAGAAGCCACTTATGAGTAAGTATCCGGAGTTGACTTCAGAAAGGTTAGTTGACACATTGTTCTTGGGCGTAAATAAGTGCTGGCGATAATCGGTCAATGTATCGGAAAGAACGGTCAACAACATAGATGGCCCCACATGGTTTACCCTCGGAAAGCGCGCATGGATAACAAAGTTTGGCGTCCACAAGCTGATTGGACATGAAGCAAGAAAATCAGAAGCGTTTGAACTGAGAGGAGTTGGGTCGGTTTCCACGTGGTGGGCTCTTTTGCCGCGCCGTCACCTCGCACAGAGTCAGGCGGAAGTACTAAGTGCCTGGGTTGTCCGCTGATTTGTTTTGGAGAGCATACCATAGGCAGGGTTTTGTCGTGGCTGTAACGAGGGATTCTTCCGTGATTGGAGGAGCAAAGAGCATGACTCCGAGACCCTCGGAGCCAGGAGTACTTTTAGTGCTTTGAAGTTATCTTGTGTGTTTATTCAGGGGAGCGGGGGAGCATGCTCATCCCATAAGGCGTACTTCCCATTTATCTTCCACCCGCCAATTTTTACGCGTGACCAGTGCGGCCCGCCACCGCTAGAGTTGGCTGTTTTCCCCGTATAATAAGGCAACCACAGACTTGTTGTCGTGTTCCCACGAGGAGTGTCGCGTTTTTAAGCTATGAAGGGGAACGAATGTGGGAAGCAGACGGCCCAATTCTAGCACTCGGCGAATGCACAGTTGACTGTTTGCTTCAGACAAGGCCGGAGTCCGACGAATCGCAATTTATATGTGGGCCACTTGCTGTCAGCTGAACCCTGAGTACTTCATCGGGACGACTCAGAGATAGTTAGTCTTTATGATGATAATGTACCGAAGATTTTATGTGGCCAATCACAGGTGGGTGTTGTGTTTGATGGATGGGTGATCTGTGTTAGGTTGGGGCCAAGGCTCTTTTCAAATGACTGTTGAGTAGTTCGAGCCTAATTGGATTAAGGGTGACGACTGGATGGAGATTAGGGAATCTGGCAAGTGCCGCATTTGGGGGCTAGTGATAGAGGAGGGAACCATCTGGAAGATTGTGCTTGGACGGTTTAAGCCTTACTGCTCTTGAGACTGGTGGTATAACGTATATTAGGGAAGATTCTAAAGGCGCTGGCCTCCGTCATGAGAGTGAAATATGTGGGCAATCCAAATTATCAAGTTTGCTTAAATGTGAGAACAATGACGATGAATGTTCATGTATAACCTAGGGATTAGCGATGGCTCGAAATATTATTCGAGAACATAATTGGTGTCATCATGGCATCAGGACTGAGTGCAGGGTTTCTACTGGCAGATCAAGAAGACAGGTAAGTCGGAGCCAACCCTACGTAATACGGAAAGATTGCTGAGGCGGACAGTTATGTAGCTGCAACTAGTCATAGGTCTGACAAATAGTAGGAGACGGTGTCGGATTTTGAGCACACGCAAAGAAGCTTGCACACATACGTGGGCGTGGATATCAGACGTGTCATAAGATTAGGTCAGGGGGCAAAAAACTGATTTATTGCTCTCTTGACAGCATTGGTATGCTTGGTTCACGTTTATGTTAGCGCAAGTCATGCTGATCGCAGGTAACACGACAGGGGATTTGCTTGATGCTCCTTCAAATTTCCTGGCGTGCTGCACGATGGCTCACTTCGTAGGCGGGAGTGGATAACAGCGGAAGATCCACACCTGATTGAGAGTCTAGAGTGAAGGTTGTAATGATGAACTGTCTGTGACGGAGGAAGTAAGAATTAGTGCTGGAAAAACCGAACGAGTTAATGGGCAAGTGAAATTTTGAGTGTAAGTTGCAATACAGGAATGAGAGACTGTGCTTCATACGACGTTCCCACAGAGGTTCAGGCAAGGGTGGTCTGCACTTACTTTTGTAGCTGAGGTTCGAAGAAAGGCCAAGCTGCATTTCAATGAAAGAGTATAGCACATTCTCTAATTTTATCCTGTCATTCCTTTGAACAAATGTAAAGATCAGGGGGCGGTATTGCAAACGCTACCTAGTGTGAGCCTTGAATATCAGCAGTCTGCTGTCCTGAGTATGGTGTATTCCGGAGATAAGTGCTATCGCCCTTCCTGCCCTGCCAGTTTGGGCCAATGTATGTCCATGGAAGTATTTATTGCCCAGATGCATTACCATCTGGGCAGTGGGAACCAACAGACAGATTTCTGTAAGAGAGCCAGGTGGAGAGTGGCGTGGGTAGGTCAAAATTCTCTTAGCTGCGGAAAACTTCATCAGCCCTTACTACACCACTCACCAAGGGACTTCAACTCTAGCAGAATACTACCAGGCGCTGAGGGATGAAAATTTACCTCACAAGTGCAGACTAGCTTTATGTCGTCAGCAAAGAGGAATGTCATTACATCGCGCATTACTTGGAAGACGTTGTTCAGGTACGTGAGAAATAACAGGGGACCAAAAACGCCACTGTGTGCGACCCCGCTAATAGTTGGCTTCGGCCATGTCCCGTTAATGATGAGGGTCTGAGATTGTCCGGGGAGGTAAGATGATGGCTGGGAAAGGAGAGGGTCGGCGAATCCATAGGGTTTTTTGAGAGTGAGTGGGAGTGAGATACGCGGTCGTATGCTTCAGTCTTATCGTGAAACACGACTGTGAGTGACTCGATGTTGTCCGCTGTGGAAATGATCTCACTGAGGAATTCCACTTGAAAGGCAAGGCACACACGGGACTTAAGGAATCCATGCTGAGCTGGGTTGATAAGATTTCCGAAAATCGGAGAAGTTCACAAAATCATCCCTCACAATCCTCCTCATGAGCCTGTAAACAACCGGAGTGTGGTTTATAGGGTCCTCGATTCATGCATTTGACCCGTTCTTTAGTGTTAAATTATACAGGAAGCTTTCCGCTGGGCCGGGAGGATTACAGACGACGTGGATAAAGTGAAGTTGTTCAGAGATAGGAGTACTAGTTTAGGTCCTCTCAACTGAAATGGGACAGCTGTAAAGTAACCGGGCCCAAGATGTTAGGAGGGTTCAGTGTCGGTAAGGAATTCCCTAATGCAGTCCGTGGTAAATAGTGCGGTTGACATCGCACCCTGTGTCAGCGCCGGATAGCAGAGTAAAGAAAGGTTACTGTCCGTTATAAAAGCTGGGGAGAAATAGTGGTCGGAGGCCTCCACCATATTTCATGGCGAAGCAAGGTGAGTGCTACTTTGAGTTAGGAACGTTTGCAGTACTGGGCTTTGCGAGATTTTAGCAGTCTTCAGAGATGTTCCACAGTATAAGACTTCCGTACTGCGGTCCCCTCTTGCTTTTTTAGTTCATTCACAGTTGCTGCGCAGAGATAGCGGCAAAAAGGCCCGGTCATAGTGTGAAGGAGAAATCCCGATTCATGGGGAATGAGTTCTGGAGCTTACAAATCTTTTGTCAAGGTCTATCAATTTTGGTAGTTCTTTTGGCCCTAATAAGCCTAACGGTTAATGCGGGGCAGCTTACGGAGTTAGGTTATTTGGCGCACGAGATAGCAGCTACCACTTTGGACCATATTTTAGAAGGAGGTCGGATCAATCATTGCTACGGAGGGGAGAACGGAACTGGGGCCAGTTAGCCGACCTATGGGTGTTTGGACCTCCGGCTTCAGCAAATTCAGGGAGGCATAATTTGCGTTTCATGGTGAGGTGACATGCGACTACTTTGTGGCCGCTACCATGGAGGTTTTGGTGGCGGATATGTTCACGTCAACGAGGCCATGAGTGAAGACCAAATCAGGGATATCGTTTTGCCTTGCTAGCGTGTAGACATGCTTTGCTCCTCCCGCAACATAGGCATCCAGAACAAAACAGGGGAGGTTGAAGGGGGCAGTAATTTTATTTCAACAAATAATGGGAGTATTGAAGTCTCTTGCTATGATATTTGGACCCGAAATCAGGGTAGAAGTGTACTCGTAGGCACCCATTGTATGCGGAGATTCAGAACAACTGGAAGTAGGTGCTCGATAGGCGCACGCAATATGCAACTCGCTTCTATGAGTTGTGACGGAGATCAAAAGGGAGACGGAGATACAGTCGAGCGCTGGTTGACTGTACACAAGACACCCACCGCCCCGGCGGTTCAACTCGCTTAGTCGGAAGGAGTTAGAGCCCCCCAACGAGACAAGATTAGTTGGGGTGTCTTTGGCTGATCATGCTTCTGTAACAAGAACAGTGTCACGGCCAGGAGCAAGTACGTTTTCCTAAGTCGATGATTTTGTTCAACTGCAAACGGGAATTCAGTGGTTAAAGGAAAATGCCGGCGGTGTTTCTGAGGCTGCAGAGCGCTGAGACTCCACGTAAGGGCAGAGCAAGCCCACTGGGGCCAACAGAGCTTCCGGAATCCAGGCTGTCAAACGAGACAGTGTCAACAGGTGAGGCGGTGACCGAGATGGGGAGATGAGCAGGTGGGTTACATGTTGGTGGTTAGCAGGGTACGGGGGTGTCGCGACTCCTGGTTCTCGGGTGCCACTGCTATGGAGAATTCACTGGGATGATGGCCGCATGATGCGCCCTGCGTGAAACAACCTGGAAGTCTGGTGGAGAACAGCACTGGGTGCAGAGGCAGGTGGGAAGTGCTGGACGAATCATCAGGAGATAGAAGTGCCATATCCAGTGGGGACCTTGAGGGGGACTGTGGTAAAATCGAGGCCTGGTAAAGGAGGCGATAGGAGGCTAATATGGGGGCGAGAGGTTTTTTAGCATTACGGTCAGTGGCCATATGTATCTTGAGCGCTGGGGTAGGAAAAGGATTTAGGCCGGGGCAATAAGCTGGGACTCACGGTCGGTAGGCTAGGTCTATCTGCAGGTACTGGCCGTGTTGTTTTGGGAGAGCAAAAGCCAACGTATCGGGGTGGACTTCGCATACCATGAGAACTGAAGTTCGGGGTACGCTGAAATGAATCTGGGAAAAGGTGTATTGATACAGGACACAAGCTGGTGGTGGCCATCGAGTGGTTTCCTTAGGCGCGAAATTTTCATCCATTCTCAGACTGGAGGGGTTCTGGTGGGTTAGCTTTGCAGAAGCAGTTATTAGAATAGCCGTCCCGTTCTTCGCCACTTGGGGGCTGCGGTTGTGGTGAATGCATCCTATACTGGGTATTTAGGATGACGAGCAGTGTAGACTCTTGGGAGTTAGCGAGGCCAATCGACTAGAGGGAACGTGTTTGCGGGTGAATCAGTGCGGTTGCTGCCGGGAGCCCCAGAAACCCGCCAGTGGCTTTCCGGTTTGACGGAGGATTCTGTGGTGGAGTGGTAATGGATTTAAGGTTTGGCTCAATTTGTTTGTGGGCAATGTCTGATCAGAGTAAATCTAGTTTTTGCGAGGGTTACTGACTCGCTGACATCGGCTGAAGCTCTGGGAGATAAAAATGACAACAGGGATGGGCTGATGGGCCTTGCCGGGTGAGGTGGAAGAGTGGGGCGACAGGAAGCCTGCAAGGTAGCTCGCTTTGTGGGGGTACGGCAGATGTTGCGGAGGTTCAATATACCGGTTCTTAGGTAATATTCTTAGGGACAGAGAGGGTAGACGGGGATGAGTGGAGGTGAAAGCTGTGACCAGCGGCGCCTGTCACTGGCAGAATGCTGACGAGGGTCCGACAAGGATTAACTGTCGGGGTTGACCAGTGCATAAATTGCTGCAGAAAGAGCAAGGTGACGATTGCATAGACGGAGCTGTTCTCCACCGGGAACCTGTTTGCGGAGTGAGCGTGGATGGTATTTCTCGAAAAAATGCACTCATCGCTTCCCTTTGGAGGATGCGTTGTCGGCCATAATTCCGACTAACGTATATGCGGCGCTGAGGGGAAGCAAACGCTGCTTCTTGGTAAATCCTCTTGCTTTTTGGTCCGAAGGGAATAAAAGAAGGATGGTACATGCGTAGCTTTGTGAACTCGTGCGTGGCCTTGTGCGCGTGCACGAAAGGTATTCCAAGCCAACAGCTCTGAGCAGAGCGGGTTCTAGTTGTGATGTTTGAGCCCCGCCCGGGAGATTGGGAGCTATGGCATTTTGGCTATTCAAGATGATTTTAAAGGTCTCAGTAGAAACAAATTCAAGGGGGTCAGTGGGAGGGTTAAGCTGCGGCCGCGTATAGTTTGCTGTGGGGTCTATTAGGTGTAAGACTAGAGCGAGCTTGGCGATGTCGTCACCTAAGATTGTGAGTCTCTTTGCGATATCCTCAATGTCCTGTCGGATGCGTGTATCTAAAAGCCCATCCTGTTCGACGTCAACCACTGGTCCAGAACACCGATTCAGTTTCTTTGGTGGTTCCCTGACTATAACCTTCATTCGGTATTTTCAACCAGTAGGCATGCTGCCTAGCATGTTATAGTTATAGTTATAGTATATTTCTTGACCGTGGTCAATACACATGCACAAGGCAAGATCAGAGTATACAGCAATACATGTCAGTGTGAGGTATTCACAAATTCTAAATTTATAAATCACAGCAACCGAAATACAACAGTAAAGTCATGTAGTGTTTGAGTAAACAAAAGTGGTAATGGTTGAGGCGGGAATTCCGAATCGGTTTCGAAATCGCTGGGGGCGGTGTGGATAGCTGGACAGTCGTGGAATTGCTGATATAAGCGACAAATGGACGGTCACTAACAAGTAACCGGGCGGAAGAGATGCAAAAGAACATTGTTAGAAGTAAAGCAAGCGTGGGGCTTTCAAAGTGCAGTCAGAGATACCAGCGGGATATTGGACACTGATCCAGCATTGGGTAACTAATTGTGGGGGAAGCATGTGAAATAAAGGCAAGTGATTCAAAGGTGATAATAAAACGGACCTTTTGTGCAGGTGATTACCGTGTCATCTGGGAATTCGAATGAAGGCGAAAAGCTTCGCAGGGACTTCAGTGAACTTTTGAAGAGCATGAATGGTGTATGGGCATATAACGGACTATTAAAGAAAAGAAAAGCCGTCAATGAAACGGATTAGTGGAGACAAACGTCAATGGTTCGGCTAGGCAGGAGTTGGAAGAGTGTAAAATGTTTTTTTTTGTATTTGATAGAAAATTGGTAATCAAATTATGGTTGGCTGCAGATGGCTGGTATTCTGTTCCGTTGAGACCTTGGTTGCAGGCAGAATGTTGTGGGAAGCAGGTAAAAAAGGGCTGGTTTGACGAAGTTGACAGCTGCGAAGGCTGGGTTCCGGCCATTGATTTCGTACTCTGCGATGCGGTGAGACTTTCATGAGGTTTTGTTAATCCATGTACGGTGCCCCATGTAACGTCAGCAGGCGAGAGTATAGGTTTAAACCATTGATCAAATCGTCCAGTCCTTACGGTAATCCGGAATAAACGTCGATTTAGCCGATGGATACCCAAGTAACCAATGCAATCTGGAAGAGATCAGGAATGCGGCAGTCTGGAGAGTGTTCCAGCTGTGGGTTATGATTATCGTTTATACGGAAGCAAGGAAATGAACATTTTGATATCCGAACAGTTAGTTATCGTTCGGCTAGTGGACAGGTCTATTAGGGATCCCTAGATGGAGACTGGTAGCTTTTTAGGGTATTTGGGGCGATATCAGGTAGGCAGTGGATGAGGAGAGGGTGTCCGTTTGGGAACCAAGAATAAAACAATAGTAGATGGTATGGTCTGGACGAAGAATGAGAAAATAAGAAGAAAACAGTCTGGTCAGTTCACCAGCTGTGGTAAAGGACGGCAAACAGTAAAAAGGGGGGAAAACACAGTGTTAAAATGAGGATTTTTCATGTGGGGGCAAACGTGCTGGTATTCGGCAGGGGCATACGGATTCCGGTTGGAATGGGGTCTTAACTTACCATGAGCATGTGCGTAGAGAAGTGGAGCCTAGTTACTAAGGAATGGTAATCCGTGTGGCAAGTACGAGAAAGGCACAAAAAAAAGCAGGATGGGACGGCTGAGTTCTAGCCTGAGCCAGGAATTAACTGAGAGCGAGCACTCATCGCTAAAGGACGGAACGGTTTAATTTATATATACGCAAATTGTGTGTAGTAAAATGGCACAATCTAGTTAGGAAGGGGGACGAGTGGAGCATACCAAAGGTATATATATATGTATATATATATATATATATATACATATATATATATATATATATATATATATATATATATATATATATATATATATATATAGATGTATACGTGGGTGCGATCATCGGACGCAAAAGACTACGGCAAGAAAAGTGAGATAGAGTGACGCAGCCGAGGATCAACGGTTAACGGAAAGAAGAACAAAAGTTAAGCACGGGTTCATCGGTGCGGCGGATCCCAAAGGCACATTTAGGCCATGAAACGTGAGACTAAAGGGGAAACGCCTAAGTGTGGCTAGAACTTTTAATGGGAAAGTTGGTATTTCGCCTAGAGTGGTCATTGAGCAGGAGTAAAGACCAAGTTCTGCATGAAATTACAGAAGAACCTTAGCTGGGGGATAGGGTGGGAGCAGAAATGGTAACGTCATAACTGGGTGTTGAGTTCAGTTAGTGAGTCACGCTAAGTGCGATGAATCAGACTGGATTTTCCAGTTCGAGATCGCAGAGGTGGTGAGCGAAGTATGAGTGGTGGGACCTGGTGCGGAAGAGAGGCATTATAAGCTAAGAGATATCGAGGACCGTTGAGTTACTCACCATGATTTTGTTAATAATTATAGGACAGTAGTGAGTATATATATATATATACATGTATATTGTATATAAAAATGTTATATATTTACACATATATATGTATATATATGAATAGGTATATATATATATATATATATATGCATATATATGTATATATATATGCATATATATATATATATATATATATATATATATATATGAACAGGTGTATATATATATGTATATATAAAATATATATATTGCTGTATACGTGGGTGCTATCATCAGACGGGTCCTGCGAGAGCGGTCGGACGCAAAAGACTATGGCAAGGAAAGTGAGATAGAGTGACGCAGCCGAGGATCAACGGTTAACGGAAAGAAGAACAAAAGATAAGCACGGGCTCATCGGTGCGGCGGATCCCAAAGGCACATTTAGGCCATGAAACGTGAGACTAAAGGGGAAACGCCTAAGTGTGGCTAGAACTTTCAATGGGAAAGTTAGTATTTCGCCTAGAGTGGTCATTGAGCAGGAGTAAAAGACCAAGTTCTGCCTGAAATTACAGAAGAACCTTAGCTGGGGGATAGGGTGGGAGCAGAAATGGTAACGTCATAACTGGGTGTTGAGTTCAGTTAGTGAGTCACGCTAAGTGCGATGAATCAGACTGGATTTTCCAGTTCGAGATCGCAGAGGTGGTGAGCGAAGTATGAGTGGTGGGACCTGGTGCGGAAGAGAGGCATTATAAGCTAAGAGATATCGAGGACCGTTGAGTTACTCACCATGATTTTGTTAATAATTATAGGACAGTAATGAGTATATATATATATATATATATATATATATATATATATATATATATATATATATATATATATATATATATATATATATATAAATCCAACCAGGGGTTGGATACTGAAGCAGTTTTTATGGCAATGTTGAGGTTGGTTTCAGGGCCGCATACGCAATATAACTAAATAAAGTTAATAAATCGTGGAGCGAGTGAGAGATATTGGCAACCTGTGGGGAGTAATACGGTGGTCTCTATAAATGCGAGCGCATCTGAAAGGATTTGTTTCAAAGTTGAATTAGCAGGATCCTATAAGTTGGTATGGATAAACAGTTAGTGGACGCAGACATGCTTACATATGTCGATGGCGAAGGCTAGGAGAAGCGGTCAAACAAAGCAATCAGAATTTTAAAAGCGGTGAGGTTATTTTGGAAGGTAAGGTAAAGAGAGAAAGCAGAGCAATGGCTTAAAAGTCAAGGCCTATCTCGTAAGCTTGACGTTCGGTTACGTGAACGTTGAATAAGCGCAAAACAGTTGGGACAGTAAGGAATTTATCAATAGCATGCACGAATGCATACTTTGACCGAGAAGATCTGATGTGCAAGGGAAGTTTATTCCAGATTCTGGAGTACGCGAAGAGAAAGAACTTAGAGCGTAGAACAGTCCTCGCGGAGGGTGTGGTAATAGTATACTGTCTATTCCGGAGTGAATATCCAGTATCCGGGGAGAAGCACAACTGGTTGGAGGAATAGGACTGCTTAGTCAATAGCTTATACAGAAATATCAAATTTAGCTTGATGCGACGAAGCCATAGTGGTTCGATTTTGAGAGATAAGCATCGTTCCCTGTAGTTTAAGTTGGACGACCAACCGATAAGCTGTTTTGTGAATCTTCTTTGAACACATTCGATAATAACCCTGTCGGATTTTCTCATGCTAGTGAAGATTAGGGGACAATATTCGAGAAGTGGCCTGGCATGTACTTTGTACATGTAGAGAATGCTCTGCCTAAGCTGAAAGGATCTGAATAGAAGACCAAGACACTTTCTAGCCTTCGCCGTTTGGAGGACAGCATGTTCCGAGAAGTTGAAAGAGCAAGAATAACTTAAGCCAAGGTCTTTTACTAAAGGCTGGCTGTCGATGGGTGAACCGCCAATGCATAAAGAACCAGGAGGAACCTGGCATTTGTAAGTGAGGAAAATACACTTGTCGGCGGCGAATTTCATCGCCCAGGTTGAGCACCATTCATCAAGAGCGGCTAAATCAGCAGAGATTTTAGGGATAGTAGTACTGAGGTTGCCAGGCGAGAAAGTGTAGACTATCTTAATGTCGTCCGCGAACAAAAACGGCGTGCCATTAAGTATTGTCGGAAACATATCATTTATATATAGGAGGAAAAGCAGGGGTCCCAAAACACTGCCCTGAATAACACCGCTAGTAACAGGCTTAGGATTAGAGGTGTGCCCGTTAATTAAGACAACCTGTGAACGATGAGATAAGTAAGACGAGAACCAAGAAAGAAGTGGATCGACAATCCCAAATGACCGTAGCTTTGTTAAAAGGTGGGGGTGAGGGACACGATCAAATGCCTTGGATAAATCAAGATAAAGAACAACAAGAGATTTCCCACTTTCAGCAGAGCCGGTGACGAGATTCAGAAAATCATACTGACAAGTCATGCAGGAACGTGAACGGAGGAATCCATGTTGGTTGTGATTAATAAGACTGAGGCTTAATAAATAGTTAATAATATTATCTTTAACTATTTTTTCCATTATTCTGGATAAGATGGGGGTATGGTTTATAGGGCGATAATTGGATACCTCATGTAAAGGTCCTTTTTTATGAATGGGAACGATTACCGAGCGCTTCCAATTAGCAGGTACGGTGCTACCATTGAGTGAAAGAGTGAAAAGGTTAAGCAACAACAGGGGGAGATCCGGCCCACCATTGACGAGTGCAATTGGTGGTAAGCCATCGGGGCCTAATCGAGGAGAGGGTTTGCTATTGGATAGTAACTTGGAAATACTCCTGGCATCGAAGGGTATCGTAGAAAGGACAGAGTCGGTAAGTGGTGAAGATGCGGGCGGGGCAATGACAGTAGCTGGAGCCATGGCTGAAGCAAAGAATGCATTGAAGGCTTCGGCTATACAAGGTGGGGAGGTGATAGATGAGTTATTATCCAGAATTAGAAGTTGGAAGTCGGCCTTAACATCAGCGTTTCTAGACTTATGCAACATAGAAAGAAGTTGCGACTTGTTAGAATGACTCAAAGCCTTAGCTTCTTGGTCACGAAGTCGCGTATTATCTTGTCGTTGAATAAGTGTGGAGAGGCGGTTTAGACGAATAAAAAGTGAAAAGTCGTTGGAATTATGTAGTTGTTTGAGAAGTTTATGGTACTTCTTATGGAGTGGCGAGACAGACGACCTCTTTTTAGGTACAGCCTGGGCAGTATTGGACAATTTATCCAGACAATCGGAAAAGAAGGAGTAGAAAATATCCGCAGCATGCTGAGGGTCCTGGGTGAGGAAATAATCACCCCAGTCTTTCTGCCGAAGAAGCGTGACTAGCAAGGCCCAATTTCTACTTAGGAATGTATTGTTGGGGGGGTGTGCGGGACTAGGTGGGCCACTAAGGGGCAGATGGCAGATAACCATTTTATGGTCACTACCGGGGAAATTTCGTATTACGGTCACGTCGATGAGAGGCATGTTATGAGTAAATACCAGGTCTAGTATGTTCCCATTTCTGGTAGGTTCGACAACATGTTGTGTCCAGCCGCCAAGATGAATGCTAGTGATCAGGTCCATAAGATTGGGAGGAGCCGAGAGGGTGGGCCAACAGATGTGAGGGAGATTAAAGTCACCCGCAATAAGCTTGGTTCCAGAAGGAAGCAAAGAGAGGTATTCGAAAGACCTAATGAGAAGTGGAAACAATGAACTGGGGGAATTTGGTGATCGATACACGCAGCCAATGTGAAGAACAGTGGTTCGGAGGTTCATAGTGAACCAGAGAGAATCGGGAATAGAATCGAGTGCCGTATGTAAAAGAGGGGTCGTGGTGTAGGCTTCCTTGACGTAGGCTAGGCACCCACCACCACGCCGGTTCGGTCTATCGGTCCTTAGAAGACAGTACCCTACCAAAGATACTTGATCATTGGAAGTGCTCTCAGAAAGCCAGGATTCCGTTATTAAGATAATGTCGTAATTATTTGTAAGGACAAGTTTTTTAAGGTGCGGGAGTTTGTCAAGAATAGAACGCGAGTTGAATAAGGCTAGAGATATACCATTTGTGGGAGGTGGTATAGGCACATCAGAGGGGTGGTGTAATTTGGAAGGAGGCAGGCTATCGCGATTGGAAGGAGCGGAGGTTAGGGTCAACGGGGAATATGTTGATGTTGGGGCTAGTGGAGGTTCAGATGGGGTGGCTTCCAACCAAGCTGGATTAAATGTTGCAGTGAGAGGGACTGCTGAGGGGTAGAGAGATTGGGCATCAACGGAGGGGGAAACATCGGAGCAAAGGGAAAACCCTGTGGGGTTTGGCGGGTCGATATCAGACAGGGGTGATCAAGAGCTGTCGAGAAATACCGGCCAGTCGGAATCGAGTAATGGCTGAGGGGGGGTGCAGAGGGCAGGGTTGAAAATGTGTGAGGAATAGGGGTGTAGGGTGGTAGGTTAAGCTGCACATTGTGGTGGGGGTAACTCAAGTTGGGTGGAACACCAAATATGGAGCAGTTAGAAGCGGGAGCAGTGGAGATAGTTTTTGGGTGAGAAGTACGACGTGTGGCAGATTGGACGGCATGTGGAGGCCGTATTTTGGTATTGACAGGCAGTGAGCACGGTGAATTTGTAGGGATCACCGATGCATTGGAGCAAGGGGTATTTTTCAAGGTCGAAACCTTATTCCGTGAGTTAAAGCGAGTTGATTTAAGAGGAGACAGTTGAATGAGGGAGGGGCTTGTGAGAAGAATGGGAAGACTGTTAGACCTATTCCTCTGGACGGCGAGTAGTTTATCACCGGAGGGAACAGATGGCGAGTTAGAGTTCGGGGTGTATCCAACAGGCGATGAGGTGGGAGAGCGAGGCAATAATTGGCGTCTCTTACTGGGTGGCAGTAAAAGGGGAGAAGCGGAAATGTCAAGATCAACAGAAATGGGATTAGATTTTAAAGAGTACAGTACGGGAGCAGATGAGGAGGCAGTGGGCGATTGTGAAGAGGCGGGAGACGCGTGTAAAGGTAAAGCAGTGGGGACTTGAGAAGGAGCTGTGGAGCGACCAGCCGTCTGTGTTGAAGGCTCAGAACTATCAGGCGTCGTTCTAGTGGGGAAAGTCGAAGGAGATCTGGTAATTTCCCTTTGAAGTGGGGTTTTATCTTCGGCTATTTTTATGTTTTTATAAGGAGAATTAGAAGCTATAGTGGAACGCATTTTTATGAACTCTTTGGCAGACAGATCATCTGCAAATCGCATAAGGATTGGACAGTTGAAGCGCTGAACGCGCTTACGCAGCCTTGTTATTTGACAAGGAAGGTGGGCCATACCACATGCATTCAACAGTGTGTGCTTGACATGCTCCAGAGGTATTCTCTCTGGGACATTAAACACGACTGCATTACGAGAGTTCCTCACTCTTATGAGAACTTCGGATGCAACAGAGTCGATAAAGCGGCCCGCGGCTGTCAGGTTTTGTAAGGTGGAATTTTCGATGCGTTCAGTGATGCACAGTAAGGGGGCGAGTTTAGATATCGTATCTTCCAAATTCAGAAGCCGAGACTTTATATCTGAAATACTTCGGTCTAGAACAGCTGTTCTTTCCGTCGCCAAGCCTACAAAGTCACAGAGGTCAACCGAACATTGTTTTAAGGCCACGGGAGTTTGAAGAAGCCTATTTTTCCTAGTGACCGGGGTATGAGTGGACGGGGTAGTATTGGAAGTCTTCTTTGCTACACGTGGCATTTTGGAATATCAAAAAGATGCTGTGAATGAGGTGGAAGAGTAACGGAAACTAGAGCTGGGTTGGAATTTACCACTGAGGAAAAAAAAATACCTGAATTTCTATGGGTTAAAGGAATACTCTAAGAAAATATAATTTTTAGTATTTCCTAAGACAGATGAATGAAAACTATATCGATAACAGCACGCAAAACGACCTGGTGTAGCATTTCAGACAAAACTTTCGGCGCGCTGCTTTGTGACCCGGGGAAAATAGCCCGCCACAAAACGATCTGGAAGTACGACTGGCCTCGGCCGCTTTCACCCTTTGCAAACTGACTGCGCCATACAGTGACCGTGAGCTGCTTGGAAGACAGGGAGAAGAAAAAGGAATGCTCATAAGGTGGAAACACGGGACACAAACTACCAAACCCTAGGAAATAACACCAAGTCGAGGAAGAGGGAGAAAGTCAACCACAAGGGATTGAGCCTAGAAGGAAAACCAAAACTAGGTGGTCCTGCTTGTCATGGTGAACCGGTCAGTCGTCCTCTTCGAGATTGGACGACCTCTTTCTGCAGTGTGTCATAATAGGTATCCTCTAGTTTGCCCGGAGCGCTCATGTGACATTTTTTTATTAGGATAGATTGGTACAAGGGTCAAATCAGCAAACAAAATCCTGTACCCAGTAGAAGGCCAGACAGAACAGACGGGGTGAATGAACTGTATGAAGAGCCTTAGTACCTTGAGAAGGTTACGCCGGCAGGCAGTGGAGGAATTCAGAGTGACATCTCACTAACAGGGTTCTACACGAATTGCGCGGGGTCAAGCGAGAAGCATTATCCGCTGTTTTGCGAATGTGACGAGCTTAGCTGGACACGCCCGCCATGTGAAAACTAATCGCGGCAGACGTTTAGGCCACCGCTGAGGCAGAGGTAGCCACAAAATAGATTAAAATATATAAACACCTAGGAGAGAGGAAGACACCAATAAGGGAGACTCCCGGTGATTCGGAGAACACCAGGGGAAAGCCTGGAGAGCAGCAAGTTGTTCCGATCCCGACTCATGAAGCTGCGGCGAGATTGCTTCCCGAATGGGCGCGTAAGTAAACTAGAACGAGAAAAGGATAATATACTTAAAGATTCTGACTACGCTGAGTGAAAGAACCGATAGTGCCGTGGGAAGAGGCCAGTATGCCTTAAGGCACGGAATTCAGAAAACAATCGTGAAAGTTGGCAAGCAGAGAGGGAGGGCAATGAGACAACATCTGGTCAACTGGCTCCGCACGGTGAAAACCCCTGGGCATGTAGCCGTGAAAAGACTAATTAGATGGGGCTATGGAGTGGGGAGGATAACCATAAGGGGTGCGAACCAAGACCTATGCTTGACGGGTTCGCCAACCCTCGTCACAGGGACGCCTTCTTAGCTGTGGCCGGCATATTAGGCAAATCTCTGGAGGAGAAACAGATGTGATGCCCGGAAAAAAATCAGCCGTATCTAGTCAGGAAAGGGTGAAAAGCCGGAACTCCGGGTTTTACCACGGCCCTCTTATAGTCTCCAAGAGTGGATGCAAGCAAAATAAAAGGGCTAAGCACTATGGAGATCATGGTTCGGGTGGAGAGCATTTCTCAGCCCCATTACTGAGGAACTGGACTGTCGCTACTCTGTAAGAGGATGATAAGAACATCTGGCCCTCACCAAGACTCCGAGGACGACGATATGCGAAGCAACCCAGGAGACGGAAAGGGTACTGACCAGCAGTATCGCCAGAAGTCCAACCGTAATAGGGAAAAAGCGGCTCAGGTGCTCAAGTTCATGACCTGAGTGCTTCCTGCCGCCCTCTAGGAAAAGTGAGTCACCAAATGTACGTGAGGGATGCGGCAGACAGGTTGGAAAACCCGGGCTTCTCAATCGCAGTCGGCTTCAAAGTGGTAGCAGCATCAGATGATGTGGGGATTCTGCGTGATCGAGACAATGTATACCAGTGGTCATCGGCGTGAGATCTTGCTCTTAGTCTGAGCAAGTGCTGCTATCTCATCAAGGAGGGAGTGCCACGGCCCACATGATATATGGGGCCACCGGGCATTCGGGCGGCTTTAGCCCAGACCACAGAAGCCCGGGATCTGGGTGATGGTAAATGCTGTCTATAAGCCAACTCACCGGTGCCATAAATTAACGCAGAAAGCATGCAGAGCTCTAAACCAACTTAGGCGGGTGGTTAAGTCTGAGAAAACAAGGGCTTTATTGCCATTGTACAAGGTTTTTGTGAAATCTCATTTAGAAATTTGTATCCAAGCGTGCAGGCCATACTTGGTGGGGAACATTTGGGGCGTTCGATCAGCTACAACGGTAATTTATGGGATGGTTCGCAGACTACGAGCATTCGTGCTGCAAGCGGAGGTTGAAGAAACTAGGGTCATTTTCTTTAGGAAGAAAAAGACGAGGTGGCCTCATAGTTGCCTTCAAAATATTAAGGGATTCACAGAAGCACGAGGTCACAGAGGGGACTTACTTGAGTTGTGAGGCAATGACTGACTAAGAGGGTGTGTAGTGACAATCAACAAAAGAGAGAACTTCGACTCGAATCAGCAGTCATTATTCCACAGTTAAGGTCGCTAATTAATGGAATAAGCTGTCAGGGGATATGATAAGCGCGAGCACAGTGGCTGAGTTCAAAAGGAGATTGGATAGGCTTATATTGCTGTGTTTGTAGAAATGTGGCCAGGAGTCTACCATAGATTTTTAGACAACTGACTAGTTCCCTTCAATTCAACCCCCGTGGAACCCTTACCTAGTACCTACCACCTCCTACTACGCCATCCTTATTACCTAAGAGATTGACCGCAAGGTGTGTGTGACCAACAGCCGTGAGCGGAAAAGTTGTTGAAGAGAAAGAGGATAAGAGGTCTAACGTGAACCCCCTCTTATTATAGCCAAGTGTTGAAGAAGAGTCGTCTCTTCCGATAACCGAAGAAGCGGGGGATCCAAGGAGCTCACCAGTGCAAGAATCTGGATAATCGGACATTCCGCCGTCAAGTCCCTGAACCTTTTAGAATCCCCACGTTTTTCCTTTTCCTCCTTTGTTACTGTGATTATTAATATTGTCATTATTATTCTTTTATTGCTTTCTTACTGGTTTACCTTTTGCCCACACCCCTGGACGCTTTTTTGACTCTTTTATTTCTTTCCCTTAAAAGAGTGGCCTTAGTTGAATTGGGACATCAAGGCTCTCGAACGTTTTCTACGGTAACTCATGCGACGGTTCGCAGACTGCAGGTGTTCACGCTAAGAACAGGGGATGAGTCGATTGGGGTTATTTTACCCAGAAATATCGGCAGAAGTCGCTTCATCCTGTCATCTAACATTCTGAAACGGTTGACGGAGGCGCGAGTTCAAAGAGCGCCCCAATTGAGCTGCAGGCCCGGGGGTGCCTAGGGGGCATGCACTGACAACCTAATAGAAGGTGTGGCTGTCTACACCTTGTCTCTAAGCGTGTTGCTAAAGATGGAGTTCCTGGCCAGTTATACCGGCTAATAGCTTGGGAAACATCTTCTCAGAGTATTTCTGTAACCCAGAATTATTCGAGGCCTTTTCTGAACAATAAAATTTGAGGTTAGCAACTGACTGACAGATCCGTCTATAAAAAAATTCTTCGCGTATCATAACTAAATCGACTACCAGTGACGTCATCCAGAGAATGGATGGTTACACCCTACCGAAAAGTACTGGAAGCCCCAGACTTCCTACCTCCTCAGTGCGTTGTTCAGTACTATTAGTCGACCTATACAGTGGGGCCAGCAACACACATGCCGTGGTCCGGCAAAACCTGCTGTCCTCAGAGATTGTTATTTTACGTAGATAATGCTCTAGCCATGTTGTTGCTAATTTCGTGTACCGTAGACACCTCAAAACCTTCGAACACGGAACGTCTACAGTAGGCTAGCCTCATCCTGGGCTCACTTGCGTCCAAAGTCCGCTGAAAGATAAGAATCCCACGATAGCCGTAGTTGTCAATGTTGCAGGTCGTCTGCCCTATACTTGGTCGAACAGTCATTGTTTATGGTTTGTTGTATATCGCACCAGGAATGTTACTGCAAAAGGTTCCAAAAATATAACTGCGGAACATGTGTCTGCTACTGTTTCAATTTTGGGTGGAAGAACCGTCCACGGACTTTGCTAAAAAGAGAGAGCCAATCGCATAATCCACTTTGTTCAAAAATATAAAAATCACCGTTGAAAAAACCCAGCTGTAGAGAGGGGTCCTTAGATCGGTGGCCGGCCATCAGGTATTGCCACCACCATTTGGGCAGGTGCCACACAATCCCCCTGAAAAACCTAATACCGTCAATAGCTCGTCAGCATCCTCGCTGACCAGTGTGCCGGCACTTTAAGTGAACTTAGATTTGCCTCATTCGCCTCCAACACCAGGCCTCTCTAAACGGTTGCTTGTTACACCCCAGCCTCCACCACTGTCTACCCACAACCAAATAATACAGCCCCTCCCGTCAGCCAGCAATCATGCACGTCCTGTTCCATCTGCCAAACCAACCAGCTGTTCGCCAGATTTCCATAAGCCTCCCCGGACCGTCTAGCCAGCTACAATGTTGTCTCCCAGTGCTTCGGTCACAATATCATTCCCCTCATCTGTCTCCCATAACGGCCAAGATCTCTCACGCATTGACATCATCATGCTCTCAGTTTTGATCGATACCCGACCTACGATCTCTCGAGACCCAACTAGCCAGCCTAATACCCATCGGCGCCTTTTGTATCGGGCATATCTACAGAAAAGCTTCACTCACCCTGGAGCTGACCCGCCAGCGCATCTTCCCCCCCTCCCCCAAGATCCAAGTACCCCACCTCTGCATACCAAATCCACCGACTCAGAAGCTGCAATCATCACGTCTACAGAAGCAGTATTACGTCAACAAATTTTCCCTCAAGTGTACCGCCTCCATTGCTAGCTCCACCAGGCCCTGATCAAATATGGCAAGTTGCCAGCATAATTTCCAGACGGAATCACAACACGGAGACGAAGGTTGACTCTCAACGGCCCCATAGTATGCCCTATTATATCCCTCCCTAACTTCATCCTCCTTTACCCCTTCATCACCCAACATCATCGTATTCTACGCTGACCTCAACTGACCTTTCATACCCCAGCCTCCTTCATTGTCAGCCCTTTCGCTGCCACTCCGCCCCCTCACTCTCACTCCGTGGAACCTCGTGATAGGCCTGGTGCTCCAGTCAATTCTGCCCGTAATGCTAAATCCGTCTCAATTCAGTCCCGCTTACCCTGCCATTTGTCAACTTCCTCACAGGGCCGCCATCGAAACATGGTTGCTGCGAGAATACTGCCCTCCACCTTCTGCTCAACAATGCATGCTCTCTCGTACACAATATCATATCTCTAAAGCTCACGGTAAAGTATGCTAACTCCAATTTTATTTAGATGACAGAAGCTTGGCTCTCCCAGCACACCTCTACTAGTTGCACAAGCATCCCGGGCTATCAAACCTTCTCTGGTCTGAGACTTTCCCGAAGAGTTAGTGGGTGCTCGGCATATGCTCAGTGCTCTCTTCGTTCGTTCACTATGCCCCACCCGACTCCTGACCACTTCCTGGGCTCACTACGGCTGTCCTTGGATTGAAATATTAGTAGCTGCCTTCTGGGCTGCACATATCGTTCCCCTGGTAAGGACTCATATAGTGTCAACGCCGCCAGCGATGCCTCCACCTTGGGTAACGATCACACCTCCAGTTAAAAGGCCACTGCAGGGGCTTCAACTTCCCACAAACACGGTCGCAACGCATCGGCCCTCCTCATTTATTGAACTTCATGTTCCTTTTAAGTCTGGGTCTACGGAGCCAAAATCTCGAATCCTGTACAAGAGGCAACAACACCTTCGTCCCCGTTTTCCCCCTTGGCCTCACTGCAACTTAAACTGAAATGCTACACCACTTTCATCGTAGTGACCACAAAACGGTCCTTTGCACACAGCCGTGCCCTACTAATCTCCAAACAACCCCGGCGCAATCTATACCGTCGCAAATCGCAAATAGGGTTTTAGTTTTCTCATTCGTTCGTCCTCCAAACTGGGATAATTTTTTCCTGACTGCCTACCTCCAAAGGGCGGCTGATGGTCTGTGTACCATCCTTTTTGAGTATATGTCTAAGCTCGCCTCTGCTATTGCCAGCCATCCCCGACCTCAACCAGAATTCGGAAAAAGGGCTCAAGGTTATAGATTTTCGGAGCAGTTATTCGAAGTCTAGGGACTTTTCCTATATCCCCCCAAATCACTGTCAGAGAAGTTCAATCGCTTTCAAGAAGGACAGCTCATCCGTCGGGAGAGTGCTTCCCCCAACAATACCAAAAAACTCGGAAGCCTGTTGAGACTGTCAAACTCATGGTGTGGCATAATTTACGCACTAACCCCAAAATCATAATCTACAATTTTGAACACGCAAACTCGCGAGAAACTGTATCAGAAACATTTACCGCTCATTTTTCATCCTCTCTACCACTTCAGTGTACCCCCTCGCCCCCTCTCTACCACTGGTATCGGATATCACCCCGTTTGGCATCTCTCTGGAAGCTAAGAATATCCAAAAGTTAGCCGACTAAAAAAAGCCATCCTCTCAAACTGGCCCCGATGGAAGCCCTCATTCTTTGTTCCGTTTTGACGGGCCGATCTCTCTCTTCTCCTTATGGACCTATGCACACTTTCCATGAGTAATAGTCTGGTGCCAAAGCAGTGGGAGATATCAGTCTTCATCCCTCGTTTTACGAAAGTATCTCTGTATGACCCCTACGACTACCGCCTCATCAACCCCACCCATGTTATCTGTAGGATGATGGAACGAATGAGTAAAGGGAAAATTCATTCTAATCCCCCCAGCAACAATGAAGTTAGCCCTTCCCAATGTGGCTTCTTTAAAACCCGATCATGCGCCACTTTTTAGCCTCAGTTTCCGAATATCAATAATACGGCGTCGGTCATGAAAGAAGCTGTCATTATCCTCTTTCTAGATATGACTAAGGCGTCTGACAAAGCTTCACATGCCCACTACTATCTAAAGTTCAGTTTGTTAGTACTGAACCTCTTCTTTCCTGGTTATGTCCTTATTCCTCTTCCCGACCCCGGGCATTTCTGATCGATGAAAGCCTGTCATCATCCATTTTCACTACCAGTGGAGTGGCTCAGGGAAGTGTCTTGGGCCCCCTACTTTTCCTTTTGTATGTTCGTGACATCTCTGCTGCGGTGCACCGTGGCACTCCGTGCCTATTTGCCGACGCTGTTAACATAGTATCCACGTTTGGCCAAGGCAACCTGTCCGCTAAAATGGCTGAATTTTCGGTTTAACCTCTCTTGACCACTGATGCCACAATTGGCGTATGCAGTTCTCGGCTTCGTTAAGTTCACCTCCTATCCACAAGTATACAGTAGGCCCTGGATTAATCTTGCTTAGTCGCCAGCCAATCCTGATTTGTCCCTTAGTAAGAAGCCTCGGTCTACAATGACTGCCTTCTTTTAACTTTGCCGAACCGGCATTCGAACAAATGTCCGAGGCAAGAGGGCCCACTGGTCCCATCTTTCGCTGATTTCACGTGAGAGACAGTCTCTCTCCCGAGTGCCACTGCCAAGTCAGACCACTGCTAGAATACTGCTTTCACCAACTCTGATGTGACAGAAACCACTCCTGCTTCAAAAGGAGAAGTTCAGGGTTTCTTCACCAGAGGCTTGGTTGGATCCAAACCACTTCTATCTCATCGCGAATAGAGTGATCAACTCGAACGCAGGCCCTGTCAACTACGAAGCCTGGGGATGAAAGTCATTCCGCTACATAAACTAGTGCAAAGGTAGGCTTTGTTTACTATTCGTCCACATTTTATCTTCTACAGTGTACAATCTGAGTAACCGCATTTCATTTTAGCTGCACCGCTATCGCGCCTAACCGTTATGTCTAATTTCTCCCTTATGTCTTATAGTAAAATGTGGAGTAACCTCCTAGTTGGGACAGGAAATTCTGTCCGATCTCCCCTCGTCGCGGCGAGCATTAGAAGCACTTTTCAATGTCTTCAATGCTATCAAACGGACCAATGGATGAATTTTCTTGGACCACGCTTTTGAAAGGGGCGTTCACGAGTCAAAGCCGTGCTCCGCGCGCGGTTCAGAGATCTCGCCGTTTGATGCCTCACAGAATTCCCATGACGGAATCTTACGTGCCACTCAAGCAAAACGGACTGCCGCAAAGCTGACCTCCCTCCCCATGTCCGATAATCTACGTTTCGTATCAACGGCAACACAAGACGCAAGATGCAGTAAAGAACAGCGTCCGGAACCCTTTAGCACTGTCCAGTAATCTATCTTTCACTTTGCCGGCTATACTAGAAGCAAGACACTGTCAAGCTTCGTATTTTGAACCCTTTCCTTTGTTTTTAGTGCCCGATTATCCAATGAACTATCTTCCAGCTCACTAACGATACTGAGGTAACAAGATGGCCACAAGATCCAAAAACTTTTGGGCCTCATCCTTGTACCTGCGCATTACTTAGGGACTTCAAAACTTCAAGGCTGTCACAAAACCCTTACCAGCTCAACCATCTTGCTCCCACTAGACCATTTGGTCTACGTTTTAGCAAATCTGTTTCCAAATTGGACGTCGCCGTTTTTGTTTCACGTTTCGATCTCGACACTCACTTATCGTCGAGTATCACCGCAACCTAACCTGTCATGTCCTCTTGGCCTCTTTATTGCTAATCTCTAGCCTCTTCTCATGGACAATTTACCACTTGGTAAGCTACCCCCTGCTTTTAACTCACAACCAGATAAAGATGCCCGCGGTAATGTTATAGTTATAGTTATAGTTATAGTTATAGTATATTTCGTGACCGTGGTCAATACACATGCACAAGGCAAGATCAGAGTATACAGCAGTACATGTCAGTGTGAGGTATTCACAAATTCTAAATTTATAAATCACAGCAACCGAAATACACCAGTAATATCATGTAGTGTTTGCGTAAACAAAAGTGGTAATGGTTGAGGCGGGAATTCCGAATCGGTTTCGAAATCGCTGGGGGCGGTGTGGATAGCTGGACAGTCGTGGAATTGCTGATATAAGCGACAAATGGACGGTCACTAACAAGTAACCGGGCGGAAGAGATGCAAAAGAACATTGTTAGAAGTAAAGCAAGCGTGGGGCTTTCAAAGTGCAGTCAGAGATACCAGCGGGATATTGGACACTGATCCAGCATTGGGTAACTAATTGTGGGGGAAGCATGTGAAATAAAGGCAAGTGATTCAAAGGTGATAATAAAACGGACCTTTTGTGCAGATGATTACAGTTGCTAAATCCGCGTAAAGCGCGCACTAATTAAACTCGTGACTTAAAGACCCAGGTCAGAAAACGGTACAGGTACCACTGACCGTCAAAGGGAAATTTTATCCCAACCCCAGTTGTATAAACCCAAACGATCCAATATGAATTGTCGAGATTTACAACCATCACCACAACATTCCCTTATCATTGGCCATCGCTGAACCTCCAAAGCTTAATCACCAAAACGAATAACGTTAATTGGATTGTCCTGGTTTAGCACTGCAGGCTGTGCTGACAGCAGGTGGCCCCCATATAAATTGCGATTCGTCGGACTCCGGCCCTGTCTGAAGCAAACAGTCAACTGTGCATTCGCCGAGTGCTAGAATTGGGCCGTCTGCTTCCCACATTCGTTCCCCTTCATAGCTTAAAAACGCGACACTCCTCGTGGGAACACGACAACAAGTCTGTGGTTGCCTTATTATACGGGGAAAACAGCCAACTCTAGCGGTGGCGGGCCGCACTGGTCACGCGTAAAAATTGGCGGGTGGAAGATAAATGGGAAGTACGCCTTATGGGATGAGCATGCTCCCCCGCTCCCCTGAATAAACACACAAGATAACTTCAAAGCACTAAAAGTACTCCTGGCTCCGAGGGTCTCGGAGTCATGCTCTTTGCTCCTCCAATCACGGAAGAATCCCTCGTTACAGCCACGACAAAACCCTGCCTATGGTATGCTCTCCAAAACAAATCAGCGGACAACCCAGGCACTTAGTACTTCCGCCTGACTCTGTGCGAGGTGACGGCGCGGCAAAAGAGCCCACCACGTGGAAACCGACCCAACTCCTCTCAGTTCAAACGCTTCTGATTTCCTTGCTTCATGTCCAATCAGCTTGTGGACGCCAAACTTCGTTATCCATGCGCGCTTTCCGAGGGTAAACCCTGTGGGGCCATCTATGTTGTTGACCGTTCTTTCCGATACATTGACCGATTATCGCCAGCACTTATTTACGCCCAAGAACAATGTGTCAACTAACCGTTCTGAAGTCAACTCCGGATATTTACTCGTAAGTGGCGTGTGAGCGGAAACAGTTACCGCCTATCTATATTTTCACGCTCTTCATGTTTTCTTTCAGAGAGGAATGATATGAACATGAGCATAATTCGCGGAAGCATAAGAATTCATTCACCATAAGTCTTCAATATACACAAGGTGTGAAACAGTTTTACCTCATACGCAGAGGGTGAAGACCGCCCGCGGTCAGCTCTGGCCGCCGAAGGTAGGGGGAAACCAAAGGTATATCAAGTGCCCATACATATTAAAAAGCTTGAGCTCAGAAGGCCCATGTCCATCACAGTTCTCTGAAACTCTGTTACATCGCCTAGTAAAGTGACAGTCGTACCACCTGAGAATTAGCTACCCTCTACTTGAGCAGGCACATGACGAGCGGAACACTAAGGGACACATTACCAAAAGAAGCAAAAATCTAAGCGAACCGTGCAAATCGAAAATTAGGTGTGGCAAGGTGCACGCGATATAGGACATGCGCCTGGTCGGCCATGAAAAATGACGGGATCTGTCACTACTGTCAAGGGAAGAACTTTCCTTTTCTCCATTGCTCCACTTTTATACACAGGCAGTGACTTCGATCGTTCCAAGGAAAAATGGCTGCTTTTTAACATCGTTTCAGATCTTTCCCCCTCTACAATCTTTTCTCAATTTGGATATCAACCTCGCTGTTTTGTTTCGTTGCGTACGTCTTACCGGACTGACTTCTCCAAGGTTTCCGTCGACCCCATTTTGAATCACTCACCTTCGGTTGTTTGCGGATTGCCCGCGCGCGTGGTTTGCTCACTGCCTTGCCGTTGCGTTCACTTGAATTCGGTGTATTTCCCGTATCGGTGCCGTTAGGGTGCCACGATATCTAGAATACGCCTTCGCACCTATCAACCGACTTGCACCTTCTCCATTCATCCGATAGATGGGGTTGCGTTGGTACTTCGCTACGAGAACGAATAGAAGACTTCTATTAGCCGCGGCCCGAGGTCTCCCATACTGGTGAGCTCGAGTCCTCCCAGACTCCCTGAATCATTCGCATGCCCGGTAAGTCTGTGATTTTTAGCAGTCTTGCTTCCTCTTTACCTTGCACGGTATATTTTTACCATACTTCGTCACAACACCGTCATGTTTGAGAATAAGATGCAGACTGACGAGGATATCACTTCACCTGCGGTTGATTTCAAGCCAGTGGACCTCGTCACACACCACCCTGAAACTTGGCTTGCAGCATGAGAGCTGCAATTCAAGGTCCCAAGAAGTATCGGCCAACGCCAACAATTTTTCTACGCCTTAGATATAGTCATAGATGGTTTCATCGCTTTGGTGGTGGACATGGCTTTAAATCCTCCCCAAGAGCAGCCGTATTGTCGGCTCAAGGAGGATATACTCCAGCATTTCCTACACTTTCGGGAGGGACGCCCAAGTCAGCTGCATGCCCGGCACCGCATAGAGCTTACCAACCTCAGTCGCAACCTAGGCGCTCCCGGTCCATGGCAAGGCCTATCGGTAGGGATTGGGAGAAGGTAAAGAAACCTTCGCCGGATTGTCTAGCTTTCTTTGTTTAGACCATTGTAGTGGCTTTCGTCGAGGGTTCGTCCTTAGAAAGAGCATCCGCCGTGGCTGACAAGATTGTCGCCAGTGTCGGCTGTGGGCTAACCCCCCTTATGACCAAGACTTCAAATAATGATAAGGGCATTGGTCTGGATAAATAGCCGAGGAGGCCTCGCCACCCTCGATCCATCCAGCTTCGACCGTCTTTGAAAGATGAGAGTTTGAGTGCGCGCCCTTCGGAGTAGCCCACGTAAGCAATGGCACGGACTAGCACCCTCCACTGCCTACTTCCGCCGTGAATCCGCCCTACCCGGCTCTCCCAAACCAGGCCATCCTATCAGTGGTTCTTGTTGGTTTCAGAGCTTTTCCGGACCAGCCGCCCGTGGGTGCGGAAAACATTGCTCATACGCAGCGGGAAACGCTGCATCCCTCTAGTAAAAGCCATCTTACTTACCGGCAATCAGTCTCAGGCTGGCCATTTGTTTTACGTGCATGATTCCGGCACTAACTCTAGGCCCCTAGTTCATACCGAGGCCCGAGTTTCTGCCCTACCGATTTGCAAGGACACGCCACGAACATCTTTACTTCGGCTGTCCTCGGCGAATGGTCCCTCTGGTCCTACCCACGGCACGAGGCAGTTTGTGGTCGACCTGACAACCCGGAGAAGGCATCTGTGTACGTTCATCCTTTCGGACGATTCCAAAGTCGTACTGGGAATGAAATTTCTGCAGCACTATGGATCACTTGTGAGTTCACGTAGACAAAAGCTCATCGATCTCCGTCCGACAGTGAATTTACGGGTCTCCCAGCCCAAATGATCGTGGGGCATACCACACTTCCACTGACGGACTACAGGCCACGGCACAACCTCGCCGACTGGCACCGGGCAAAATGGCTCTCGCCAGAAGTGAGTTTGGCTCTACTTTCTAAAAAGAATCGTCCGGCTATCTCACAGTCCGTGGGTCCCACCTCTTCACACGGTTCGTAAAATGATGGCATTAGTTGGCGACCATGTGGCAACTGTCGCGGATTAAACCCGGTTTTCCTTTATGATAGCTACCCAATACTCCACGTAAACGACATCTAGGAATCACCTCATGGCACAACTGTGTTTTCTAAAATGGACTTGGCATGAGCCCACCACCAGATCCCAGTAGCCGCTGAAAACGTCGAGAAAGCCGCTGCCGCTACTGCCTTTGGTTCGTTTGAGTTCTAGTGTATGGCCTTTGGTTTGCAAAATGCTGTTAAGATACTCCAGAGAGTTATTGGTAGTATCACGCAAAACTTGGAGTTTTCGACGTCTATATCGATGACTTGCTAGTCTTGTCGTTGAGCATGGATTACCACTTCCGACATTTGACTCTACTATTTCATCTTTTGTCTGAGCATCGAAAGGTAGTCGATCCCGGTAAATGTGAACTTGGAAAACCGGAACTTGCGATCCTCGGGAGAATATTTAGCCTTGCTAGAATCAAGTGCAAGCTAATCTAGAAAACTCCCTTCCATCCTCGATCAAGGAGCTAAGGCATTTTTTGGGTTAGTAAACTCTTATTTTCGTTTCATACCCTTTTCCGCTGAAAGTTTGCATCAACCGACTGGCCTACTTTGTGGCTATCCACGTACGTTTTCACCTACGGATGTCGCACGAGTAGCGTTTCTGGAGAATAAAGCGATATTACCTCAGGTCCCGCTCCTAATGTGCCCGCTTACTTCCGCCGAGCTGAGCTTAGCAAAAGGTGCATCCGACTTTGCCGTCAGAGCAGTCCTGTAACAGCCTGTTTCTGGGACTTGGCAACCTTTATATTTTTTCTGAAAGCCTCAGTCCCGAGAGAACGAAATATTGTGCTTTCAGTCGCGAGCTGCTGGCTGCATGTAACCCCAACACACACTTCTGCCATGCAGTCGATTTTTCATCCTCTACACCGACCTTAAGCCTCCAAAGCAGGTATTGCATACTAAATCTGACCGTTACTCCCGATGAGAATTCAAACACTTATACTGCAGATTCCAGTGTACGACTAACCTACAACACAGTAAAGGTGAGTCGAATTGTGTTGCAGACGCTTTGTCGCGTGTTCCACTCCGTTGTATTAAATCGCCTGTTTTAGTCATCCCTACCATAGCTGCGGCGCCGGCTCAGGATACGTCCTGTGAGGAGGCCGCTCATTCATCTTTCATATGGTGTCAGGCTGTTCCACCGGCCACCAGTACTGGGGCTATACTCTGCGACATGTCTACGGGATACATCGACCAGTTGCACCACCTGTACATCGGTGTCTCGAGTTCGATAGCCTACATAAATTATCACATTCAGGCGTCGCAGATAGTCTCTGACTAGTAGCTGCGCGATGACCCTCGCCGTCCATGAACGAAGATATTCGTATGCGGGCAAAACTGTGTCTACAGTGTCAAAGGTCTAAAGTGCATGAACATGTAGTTCGCCTATCGGTACTTCTGCTACTCCCGATGTTCGCTTCGACCACATTCATGCGGACATTGGGGGTTCGTTGACCACAAAACAAGAGGAGACCTACTCAGTAGATGAATCGACAGATTTGCTAGATGGTCCGCTGCTGTTTCCATCTGTATCGTCAAGGCCGACTCGTTGGCTCGACATCTGATAGAAAGATGGACAGCTTTATATGGCTCTTCCAACTTCTCTGCCGACGGAGGGCAACAATTTGAGTACCATTTTTTTTCTTCTGCCGTTTCACATCCTGGGTATGGAAAGCTTTCGCAAGACAGTTTGCCATCCGGCATCAAAGGGTTTAGTCTAAAGTTTCCATCCTATCAGCCTGACCATTTTGCACTCTGGCTAAGCATGCGCTTAATATCCCCATCATCAACTAAACGCCCTAAAAAAAACTACCGGCCTCCGCCCGTTAGCCCCTAGTAGATCGGCCCACTAGCCATCAAGTGGCATTATCACTCTAATTTCCGCTAAGCCGTTAATCATAACCCCCATCCGGAGCATTCTCCAGACTGCCGCATTTCTCTTCTGTTCCAGAACTCAGTGGTTACCTAGGTAGCCCGTCAACCAAATCGACGTTATCCCTGGATTACATAACGGACTAAACGGTTTGATCGATCGGACTGGCCGTGCTTAAACCTACACTCACACCTGACGACGCTTTATATGGAGCACCTTACATGGCTAACCGGTGATCACAATCCCATAACGAGGATTACAATCATTCATGATAGTCTCACCGGACCGCCGGACAGATTCCTGACATCATCCATCGGCATCCATTTCCCGTACTCCAAACGAATAGTTCAATCCATTCTGCGTGCAGAACTGGAGTCTGGCCCTCGCCGTTGCGTTCCGTACCTACTATCCCTAGTTCGTCAGCCTATCCCTTTTTGACTGCTGCCCTCATCTTGCACTACCTGCCATCAACGGCTGCCAATGTCTTCATGAAACATAATACCAAACACTTGGTTATTTATTCTTTTATCACGTATGCAGAAGATCTCACTTTTACACTCAACTTCCTCTGTTCCATCGGGTCCGGCCTCTCCCAGTCACCGCAGTCCTCCTTTCTCTTCGCCACCTGTGCATACTTGCTTGGTTGCATCAGCAGCGTGTCACCAAGTGTTTCCTCGACGGCTTGTTGAAACTCCCAGTTGTGTCCATCCACCATTCACGCTCCTTAAAAGCACACTGAATTCCTTGCGAGAGCTTCTTCCTCCATGTGATTTTCTATATAATATCGGAATTACCTATACAGAAAGACCAATCAGATTATCCCGTTGGACTCACTTGCATTTGTATCACAGGCAACCCCCACAATGAGTTATCCAATGGAGGGTCAATTTTCTCTATTTCCTGTAGGCTTCTCCGACTGCATTTTGATAACACCATGTTAACTCTATTTTTAATCTTCTTTTGGTAACACTCTCAACCAGTTTCTCTGTACTGGTTCCTCAAATATTCAGCTGGTGCTACACCGCGACTCCTTCTACACTTTCCGACTCTTCCTTGAGTCTCTTTCAGTCCACCGCTCTCTCTCTCTATCTTCATCGACTGCACACCAAATTCCATAGATCGCCGTGATCCATTCTGGACTACCGGACCGGTCGTAAACAGTTATCGGCATCCATAAGGCAAGTTGTGTTTTATTCTTGCATCAACTCCCTGTTCATGTAGTGCTGCCCGACACCAGTTGCTTTATGGGTTCTTGCAGACACTGCACTTTTACCCTTCTTCAGTATCGCTTTTTCTGCATTCCTACGTCCATCCGGCTAACCGCATCGTCCCAGTCTCAAATTCGAAACCGACTTGCAATGGCCGCGCTAACCTTCCCCTCTTTAGCTCACTTAAACACCGTCCAAGCTGATCGTTCTATTACTGCAATTGTGTGAACCACGTTCTTCAAAATTGTGATTACCCTACATAACTGTGAATTGCTGTGTTCTCTGATTATGCCTTGTGCATGTGTCTTGACCAGGATCAAGAAATATACCATTATTATTATTACAAATGAAAGCCGTCGTTATGGCAGAAGAGAGCTCCGAACGGTTAAAACTTTACCGTTAGTTCCGCTTGGTATCGAGACTTGCTTAAGGGCAGATATACAATGTTCCCTAGCGTAACTTGTTTACGGCACAACGCTAGGACCCCCTGGGAAATTCCTCGAGTCACGGAGTACAGATTTATTTGCCTTGCAGACTTACTCTAAATGTTTTCCCAAGCACATGCAAAATCTCGCTCTGGCGCAGACTGGAATGCCGTGACCACAAATCTTCCCTCCGACCGAACTCGAAACTTGTTGGCATGTTTTCATTCAAGTTGATTCGGTACGCAAACCATAACGATAGCCGTAAGAGGATCCATTGTGTGTAATTCTCCTGTCACGATAAGATATTCAGGGTTGATTAACGCGGCAGCGTCGAAACCATTAGCACTGTTCGCCTAATTGCGGCTTGCGATGTTTATAGAGTGTCGTTCGCTGACGTGAGAACAGACATTAGCGCTGCACTACCTGTTGACGACACTTCCGCGCCTCATCATTGTCTGCAGTAAGCGTTGCCTGCTACGACTTCCAATGAGCCATTCGTCTGGCTTTCAGGACGGCACCCAGTCAGCACTGCCATAACTTTGGATGGGAGTGTCGTTTCACGTTCACGTCAGCAGCCCATTGGCTCTGCTATGTCCCCAAATGAGAATATTGACCCACTTTCAGGTCAACAGCGCTCGACGATAAACCCGTCCGTGAAAGATGCTCCCGTCGTTAGTTCCAGTCGGAATATCGATTGCCCGGCGCACTTCTGCCACTGGGTCAAAAGCAATCTTAATCATTGCACTTCGCAGTAGTAACTTTTGTGCTTATAATTCTGACAAGATTTGACATGTCTCATCAGTTATCACCGCATTGCTGCTACTGCACCAGTTTTCCGTCTCACGGAACCTCGCCACATGGTACTCCCTGCTTGTCCCACGAAATTTTGAGAATTTTAGCACCTGCTTTTACATTCTGGTTCTGCTTTATCGTTGTCGTCCCTTGCCATTGACAGAACTACCTTTTTGGCCCCCGGATACCTTATTGGCTAATGACTACCTGATGTTGAACACTACCGGCTTGGCATACCTGGGTGGCGGTTTATGCTACCGATGTCTTTGACAACGAATCTGGTTTACGCTGGACCATTTTTCTACGATTCTTACATACCTCCGATTATGTCCAGCAGCATCCTACAGAGCAGCTACACTCAAGTATTTGATAGATGATAACTGTATATTTCTTGACGGTGGTTAATGCACTTGCATAAGGCAAGACCGGAGAATACAGCAATATATGTCAACGCGAGGCATTCACAATTTCTAAATTCATGAATCATACAGCAACCGAAATACAATAGTGGAGCCAAGTAGTGTTTGAGTGAACTAAAGTGGTAGTGGTTAAAGCGTAAATCGCAAATCGGTTTCGAATTCGGCGGAGGCAATGTGGATAGCTGGACAAACGTGGGATTGCTGATACAAGCGATAATTGGACGGTCACTAATGAGTAACCGGATGAAGAGATGCCGAAGAACAAGATTAAAAGTAAAGCAAGAATGGGGTTTTCAACATGCAGTCAAAGATGCCAGCGAAATATAGAACAGTGATCCAGCATTGGGTAACTAATTGTGGGGGAAGCATGTGAAATAAATGCAGGCGAGTCAAGGGTGATAATAAAGCGGACCTTTCGTGCAGGTTATTTCAGTGTCATATGGAAATTCACATGAAAACGAAAAGCTTCACAAGGACTTCAGTAAACTTTTGAAGAGCATCAATAGTGTATGGAAGAAGAACGGACTTTCAAAGAGGAGCCGTCAAAGAAACGGACTAGTGGAGGCAAACGCTACTGGTGCGGCGAGACAGAAGTCGGGAGATTTTATAGATGAAATTCTTTCGTATATGTGATAAAGGAATTATTACTCAAGTTTTGATTGGCTGCGGATGGCTGGTATTCTGTTCCATAAAGACCTTGGTCGCAGGTGCCGGCAGGTAGAATTTTGAAAAAAGCAGGTAAAAAGGGGCTGGTTTGGCGAAGTGGACAGCGGCGAGGGCTGGGTTCCGGTCAATGGTTTCGTACTGCAACGCGGAAAGAATTGGACTGTTGGAATGGATTATTTATAATGGACGTTGAGCGGATGTGGTTTGACGGTTAGTGTCAGGAATAACCTCTGCAATCCCGTAAGGCTTTCATGAGGCTTTGTTGCTCCGTGTACGGTGCCCCATATAATGTCAGCAGGCGAGAGTATAGGTTTAAACCATTGATCAAACCATCCAATCCTTATGGTTATCCAGGATTACCGTCGAACTGGCCAATTGCTACCCAAGTAACCAATGCTATCTGAAGGAGATCAGAAGTGCGGCAGTCTGGAGAGTGTTCCAGCTGTGGGTTATGATTATCGTTTTAATGGAAACCAGAAAATGAATATTTTGTTGTCTGAACAATTAGTTATCATTCTGCTAGTGGGCCGGTGTATTAGAGATCCCTAGAAGGAGACTGGTAGCTTTCTAAGGTAGCTAGATGATAGAAGGGATTTAAGGAGATGTCAGGTAGGTGGCAGATGAAGAAAGAGTGTCCATTTGCGAACCGGGAATAAAACATTAGTGGAGAGTATGATCTGGATCACAGCGTGAGTTGCCCGACTTTGAATAAACGGGCAGAATGTTCCCTCTAAATAATGATCAGGGTAGGTCGCAGGCTTTTCATGATTGCCCAGGCAACGGATTTTTGGGATGTTAGCCGCACTCCAATGTGTAGGACGCAGCTGAAGAATTGCTTTGCCACGATACCGAACTTTGTAGTAGCAGAGGAAGTCTCAGCCGTGTAGATAAACTTTTCTACCTGAGCCATTTCACCACTCCAGGTATACAGATATCGGATGGAGTGTCATCAAACCTACCGGAAGCGCATTTGGTTTTACCATCCCATCTGTAGAGCTAGGGTGGAATCCTACTTTTTATCAGAGGTCGAGCGTGGAAGGTATTAGTTAAGTCGGCTCTCTTAAACGGCTACAAACCACAGCCGTTGAGGGCGGAAATGGGCGGAGACTGTCAGTATTCCAGCATCAGTGCATGATGGGAACACCGCTTTAGCAACATGAGGTTTTACATGTGGTTTTGGGAACCAGAGGCCAGCCTATTCTACAGGCACTGAATCCAAACGAGTTAAGGTGGCTGGAACATGCGTTACCCATGGTAGCCGCAGGACCTGTCTTACTTACGCTGCTTTCCGAGGCAAGTGGTCATTGGGAGGCAGGTCGAGGTGTTCAGTCCATGGCATGGCGAAAAGGTATGAAAACCGTGGGCTTGGCTTAGTAGAGATTAGAAGGCTTTAGATTGCTTTCAAAGAGGCCCGCCGCCGAGATAACTGGGGACCCTAATAAGTGGCTTTAGGTAACCACCTGTGACGTGGTTTCCACCTCTTTGATTTTATGGATCCCTTTCACTGGATGCGCCGCTTTTTTTGCCCTTTACTAGATGACGCTAAGGAGTAGAAACCTAAGACAGAATGCAGAGCTGGGAGTTCGGCTGCTGAGTAAACTGAGGCGGATCCATCGGCCACTGCATGACCACTAATCCTCCGCGTTTACGATATCCATCCGTTTAATTTATTCTTCCACACCGAGTGTCACCCCATGGGCTCTCAACTCTGAAAACGCATTTGCGTACATTTGTGTCCTCATATCCTCTTTTGATGTGCCTCACTAGCTTATTTAAACTTACAAAGATGAAGGCTCTTCGCTTCTATCGCTAGTGTCCTCTGGCCCTCTTTTTCCAGAATCTCCTCTCTTCGCCCAAGGAAAAATAATTTTACCATGTTTTTAATAAGATTGTGTTTCCTGAAGCAACGTTTTCGCTGTCTTATTTAGGCTGTCCCACCACTAAACACCGCCCTCTGAAGGGATGCCCCTTCGATGACCATGCATTTGCTGGACAGATCCTCCCTTCTATAATAAATCGCAGTTCTTCGTCGGCTCTACGGCCATCTGAATGGTCCTTGGATCCGTCATCAAAATAAGCCCTTTTCACCGACATATGTTGATTCACAAAAGAGACGCGCCTGTAATTCAACTCTCTAATAATTTCTTCCCAGAATTCAAGACGGTCATGCATAAACTGGATGACGTACCTACAATCCTAGGGCTGACCACTTCAAACCCAGCCAAAGCATCGGTGTAAAAGAGTTTACAGCACCCTGTCCCATCCATCGGCATCCATGATACAAACAAAAAGTTTCAGTTGTGTGGACTATTTTTGATGTAGTTCTGACTGTTTGCTTCATCGCTCTAAATTCTTGTCACAAACCGGACCATCACCGTTGCCTTGAGAGTGAGCCGCTTAGCTGGTACTGTATTCGGTAGTCCCATCTTCCGTATTTAACCTTTTGCCGTGATTTTGCTGCAACTGTTGATTTGTTGTTCACCTTGGAACGTTAGAGCCCAAGAGGTTCACTATTGAGGTTTGATTGTTGCAAAACTGCCTAATTTGTTGTGTATAGTACCGTGGCTATTTGGAATAGACCTTGTTTTGAATTGTATCGAAATTGGTTGCAACGCATCGTTCGAACGTTCCATTGGCCAGACTAGACAGTACTCAACGTCCCCGGCAACCGCTGCGACATGAAATTAGGCGGCAATTCGGCAAACCTTTCCGAATCAAAGAACACCCCGCAGGTAAAAGAATCCTTTTTGCCCGAGGGTTTTGATCACGTGCTTTATTTTGGCTCCAGTATATTAGGTAGTTATGGGGTTAGTTCGGTTTCTTATAGATCTGGAGCTGATCTATTCTTGGCTCAGTTGAATGAGAAGCAGGTCGCAGAACAGTTAGGTTTAGATAAGCAACGTGGGCTGCTCGAGTTGAGAAATAAGATGGAAGAGGGGAAACAGTTTTTGGCACTCGCTGAGGAAGAAAACAATTTAGTCAACAGTGATGAAGTCAAGGGTGAAACAATGGTCAACGAGTACCTGTTTCGCTACCTAGGTGATTGCCATTTACAGAAAATGCACTACGAACAACGAACGTGGTTCCAGTGGCAGAACCTGCTGCAGATCATCATTTGGATGTACCCAGGGTGGAACTGGGGTAATTTTTTGGCAGTTGTCAAAGTGTTTGAGGTTTGTGGAGCGGCCTGAATGTTACGTTGAAGGTAGGGTTAGAGATGATGACCAGCTCCCATTTTACCTGATGCATTACGGCAGGATAAAAGCTAGGGAAGCAATAGCCGAATATGTACCGTTGCCCCCAAGACAGGCATACTAGGGGGCTTGAGGAATCCCAAAGCACCTGTATGGACAAGACCATGTAGTGGCTCGTTCCCTGGTTGACTGCCTAGTTTAAGGCGTGACGCCTCCGGTAGAAGGTTCAGATGCCCTGACCAAGGTAGCGTTGAAAGTGCTCAACTGTGAGGTTACTCTCGAGCAGATGAATTGCATTTCAGACTCCAACTCGCTGCGGACCATGGAACGGATAACTCGGATGCTACCAGCGCGTCTCCGGAACTTGCGGGCTAGGATCTTTGATGATATTTTGGGGAGAGGAAGTGAATTCGGGTTCCAAAATCTGACGCACTTGGTGTCCCGTGATGCACGAACTGCTCGAAGTAGGTTTGGTAAACTGGCCGCCGAAAGCAAGGCTCAAGGATATAAGGGGTCATCCAGCTGGAGGAATTATGAACAAAACAGTACCCAGGAGCTAAACCGCCCGCGCAAACACAGGGTGGTATCCTGTTGGTAGCAGTCACTGGATGCCCCGTATGTAATTGAATACACGCACTTGAGGGATATACCCGTTCGTTGGACATTTGTTAAATAAATTGAGGTTTGTTTTTCGTGTCTCAAGTGTGTACATCTGTCTAGCAACTGTCTTGTTTCCATACCATGTTCAACATCAGGTTGTCAGAAGCGACACAAACCTGTTCCGCATGGTGCGCAGAAGCATTTTGCCAATCGAGTCACACGCGTTACAACAGAATGGCTGCAGCTCAATGAGCTGAGTACAAACGATGCAAAAAAGCCTGGCCAGTGGACCAATGATTATGCAGCTACTCTTAGGACAGAATGTCGTGTCAGTTTAATTGTGCTACCAGTACGAGTTGACGGACCGGGGGCTCCGTGGAGATCCACACTCTGCTGGACAGCTGGCCCGATGTGACCTTATTGAAAAGGACGTTATGTGGCTGGTGGGCCTGAAGACATCCTCTATCTTACTTTCGCTTTCGACCGTAGATAGGACTACCACCTGGAATTTGGGAACAACGGAGTTGCCACAGAATGCATTGCTAAGGAATGGTTTCATAGGTATAGAACGAGCATTCCGTGCTGATAGACTACAATTACAAAACGCCCGGTACTGCTCAGATACGAGCATCTTATCCTGGCCTAATGCACGTTGCGTCCAAAGGCAGAATTCGCACGATTCAAGAGCGCGAATCTTGAGAGGTACCGACGTTCCAGAATCACATTAGGCATCAGAGCAGAATCGCGGCAAACGAAGCAATCCCATGCCGTGCGGACGATTTTAGGATGAAACAGAGACCATTCCTTGTCAGGACGGTAAGCCACTTTGAGATGGGAATCGTTCCCTTAGCGGAACAGATGCACTGACCACACAAAGCCGATTTCTGTGATCGGAATGCACCTAAATCTGTCTTTCATTCGAAGACAAACAGGCCGTTAATATGGTTTACAATGCCGTAACCATTTTGAACAAACACCATGAAGTTGCACTTCCATGGAGGAATCCTGTGGCCGGACCTCCAAATAATTAGATTGCGGTCGAACAAAGATTGGCTGGCTTGAGGAGAAGGTTCGCCCATGGCCCTGAAGTCTTTGACAAATACTTTGCAATGGCAGAGGGATTTGTGCGCAAGAGCCACGCCCTGTTGGTGCCAGAAGTACAGTCAAAAATGGGTTTTGAGCCTAAGTGGTACTCAGCAGATCATGCAAACACCGACGGTCAATGACTGATAAATTTGAGTCAAAATTCTTAGCTGTTCTGCCTTCTGCAATCAAAAAGCTAGTCTCAGAGGCACTGTCTAATAATGTTGCCTCTTCGTATCAATTCTCATTTATACTCGGCTAAGAGCCTCCCAGACTGTATTCCTCTGCTTCTTCTTCTCTATTTCTAGACTTTCATTCGTGCGAACTTTTTTCTCGATGACTTTTAGTACTCTGGAGACCATGCCGGTCACCAAACTGGCCTACGCATCTAACTGTCCGTTGGCTATTCGTGCTCGACCCGACCGATGCTCCCTTGGTCACTTTCCGGGATCTTCTGATGCCTGGTCACCTAATCGCGGACTACCTGACAAATACAGCCGTTCGGTCTCACCAAGAAAACTCATGTCAACCCCAACGGTGTGGAGTGTGGTCAGATCCACAGATTTGGCAGGCGCACGTCGGGCGCGCGGGCCGACGTGCGAGCGCAACTAGGCTGGTTGATCGCATCTCCTGTCACCAGAAGCGGTTTTCAGGTTGGGTGTTAGGCGCACGGCCAGCCTCACCCACTAGCATCAGATGCTGATCGAAAAGCACCGAACCCTGCATCGTGTTGCAGCCGCCCTTTGCCTCCAACTTTGCTGAACAAAATTTGCCGTACACCCGGTCAAGTTCCAAATCAGCATATGCACATGTACTCGCTCGGCCCAGAGATGTGCCCTAATATTTAGTACTACCCACATTTATCTCCATGGACCTGTCTTCTATCTCTCTGAAATGATCCCGTGTTTACCCTCATTTAACCTCGTTCAGGGACCGAATTCTGTTCCCCTAAACATGAGGCGGGTTCACCGCTCAGATATCTTTATTATGAACGTCACCATTTCTGATAGACTCATAAAGAGACCATAAATCCACTGGGCAATTTGCATGTTACCACTCCATTTATCTAGACAAAACCATCATTTAAAGATTCGTTTCTCACCTGCAAAAATCATTGTAAAACACGAAATGGTCCGCCTCCCGGCGCTTCATGTGCGTCGCACCAGTTGTGTGTCCCATTGTATCCTTCCCCTGCATCTCCTGCCATTCAGCTATTTGCATTTCATGACATTTGCATTGACAATGAGGCATCCACAATCCAGGACATAAATAGTTCGATTGCCTCATCAGCTTCCATTCCAGGCTTCAGCATATCCAGCTATGCAATCACCTGCACTTCATAGGAGCTGTTTACATGAACTATTTTCATACTACTGCATCAGTCCCCCGTATGTTCAACTTCCACATCCAATTTGCCACCAACTTTAGATGCTCCAATGCTTTCAGCAACTAACCTAGACAAATCCTTATTTGTATCACATTCCACCAACCAATAAACCACTGCCACTGTTCCACCAAGATATCCTGGTCGGCCACCTGCACCACAATCCACTGAGTGCATTTTCTACATCTTTAGCTGAAAATCAACTACTCATAATTCAGGCTGCCGTTAATCTGTTTGTCCCCCTCCCCAAAGTCTCAGGTTGAACTGTCCTCAGGCTACCCGGTCACGAAATTATCTGTGCTTTTTGAAGGTTCCAGCGATGTGCTACTTCTAATTGATTCAGTCAGATATGAATCAGTTATATCACTATTACGCCCAGTTCGTTGGCAATTTGTATTCCTTATCCGTCTGTCTTGGAGTCACTCCCGATAAACCAATAGTTGAGCGCCATTTTACGCACCTAGTACCTATTGCCATCAATGGTCCATGATTGCGCATCTATGCCAAAGACCACTTCAAAAGCCGTTTCGCGAAATTAACTATGCGTTTGCCACGTGACCGGCCTTTTGGTAGTTCTCCAAATGCCCCATACCAGACTCTTACCAGCATATCACGTTAGACAATCGTCTACATGGTTTGACAGTGTCACTTATGCACCACCCCAATATCACCTCATACGATAGTCGCACAACGACTACTTCATCCACCCTGTTGTCAACTTGTGTTCACTAATGAACCCAAAAAAAGCCTTTGATTCTAATCGCATTTCACTAACCTGGCAACTTCCGTCACTCCGCTCCACCAATTTTCCAGGCTGGGGCATCTACCTACGCCCCTTTTATGAGTGAATCCTCCACAACCTCCTAATGCATAGTAAGTACCAATTCGGTGGCAGATCGGACTCAGCTTTATTAACGCGGTTATCCCCCTCAGAGAACACCTCGCAACTCCTTCGACACAATATTTCGGGTCATTTGGACCATTGAGTCAAGTGCACGTTCATCATCATCATCAACATTCCCATTTTTCGTCGGTGCCTTTTCTGAGGTTTTCATTTTCTGTATACTCCCGCCTGCGACTTTTCATCGATACTTCCCAAAACACTGTGCGTTATTCTTCATCCCCGCCTTACTCCATTTCACTCACCACTGGGCGATATGTCCGCCTGACCTTCAAATTCAAATTCGCAAGGCATCCATTCGTGAGACCACCAAAGTCTGTACACTGCTTTGTGATGCATACACCTAACTGAATAACCAAGGAGCCTTTCTGTGACCTCAATTGTACCGTATGATCATGCAGGCAGGCGTGCTTCGGGTGTCCCCAAAACGAACCATGATTCATATTGTTATTATTACAATACGCTAAAAACCTCAAAACATGCTCGGCCTGTTGTCTATAGTGTCACCAGTGTTCGACTCACTGGGGTTAGTTTCACCTTTCATTCCGTCAAGCAAGGTGTTTTGCAGCCACTGTGTCACTTAAACCTTGATTGGATGACCCGAATAGAGAAAACTCTACGATGCTGGCAGGAGCGATTCAGAAGTATTGAACAAATTTGCATTTTCAAAGTTCAGCTTGTGCTCTGAGAGGTGAAGGAATGTGCACAGCCTAATGCGTTTCGTGAAGCATCTGAATTTGGCCACGGAGTGGTGGCTTATTCCAGAATGCTTTCAAAGGACGTGGCCTCTTTTATACCTTATCGTCCTCCATACAAATGGTGGCTCCGCTGGAGACCGTGAAGATCCCCCCGATTGGAGCTAAGGGCAGCAAGACTGACCGTTAGATTCTCTCGGATTCGTATAGAAGAAACCGGAACCGAATTTGATAAGACTTACCATTAGACGGACCATGCTATGGTTTTGATTTGCACAGATAACACTTAAGGAGTTTAAGCTCGTACTTTGCGAATTGTTTGGCCGAAATTCATCGGTGGTCTGAACCCTGACAGTGGCTTCGTGTCTGATCGGAGGCTAATCATGCAGACTTGGCATCCAGAGACAAAACACCACCGAGCGATATCAGCTGCTGGTTTGAAGGTTCTAACTTCTTGATGAACAACGAAACCCTAAAGCCAACCAGACCCACGGGTACAGCAGCACCGCCAAACGTGGAGTTGAAGCAGCCTTTGAGTATGGGTCTCAAAGTTTCAAGGCACATGGACGGACTCACTTCTGGCTAGGTACTCCAGCTGGTTTCGCTTGCTGAAATCGGCAGCTTGGCTAACCCGTTTTGAAATATACATTGCTGTAATGAGAGGTGGTCGCACAGATCTAGGGTTGAAAACTGGGCCTTCGAAGTTGCACTACATTGCTGAAGCGGAATAAGGAATTATCCTGATTGTACAAGTTAAGGTCCATGGCAAAGAGTTAAAATGATTACGAGGCAGGAGAGGCGACCCATGCGCTAACAGATCTTTGACAAACGGGACTCTACTGAAACTCGATTCAATTTTATTAAAAATGACTTGTGTTGGGGCAATAATGAACCACTCCAATCAGCTGCACTGTGTGAAACATCCCGTGATACTAACCAAAGCCCACTCGAATACAGACTCGATACTCCGATGGTATCACGCAACGGGGGGACACTCAGGAACATCTCAGCTACTCGCAGAACTCCTCAAATGTTTGGATTTTACGGAGAATGCTACCATGAAGCGTGTAGCTAGAGGATAATGGAAATGTCGGGAGTATTTTGCAGTCATAGGCAAACAGATGACGACTCCTTAGCCAGCCATTAGAGTCAAACAACGTTGGTTTCTCTTAAAGTGGGTCGGAATAGATTATTTTGGTCCATTTTCTGTTAAACATGGTCGCAGCATGGAGAAACTATACGAATTCACCTTCATCCACTTTCAGATGCGTGAGGCACATACTGAAGTTTCTTGTTCTCTAGGCCCGGATTCAATCACTATAACACTACCCAGATTCGAGTCGAGGAAAGTGGCGCCGTCCGAGATTTATAGTGATAATGGTAGAAACCTTGTTGGGGCCAAAAGAGAATTGAATAATCTAATGGGAAACTGGTCCAGCGATAAGGTTGCCGATAGACTGTTGCAACGGGTTCTGCAGCGGCACTTCAATCCCCTTCATGCTAGTAACCGCGATGGCATATGGGAGACCTTGTGGCGCTCGGTTACATGAGTTCTATCATTTTGTGACGAACAGCCGACGACTGACGAAATTTTGTCGGCATTTTTTAAGGCAAGTGAGTAGGTAGTAAACGGACGACCGCTATTGTTTGTAATCACAGACTGTCGTGATCTGCCAGTACTCAGGCCCGACGATCTACTTGTTCTGCAAGCAAATCCATGGGATATTCCGACCAATTCGTTGCGAGATAGGATGGTTCGTCATTGGGAAAGGCAAACTACTTTGCATTTGTGTTTTGGATAAAGATGGACCTGAGAATATTTCCCTCATTACGACAGCGGCATGAATGGGTAAATCGAGAAAGAAACTTCAGATAGGTTGATGTAGAGCTAATCGTTTTGGAGGCTACGTCGCGTGGCCAGTGGCCAACCGGTGTTATCGAAAGCCTCTCGGCCTTGAACGATGGCTTGGTATAAATTGCAGCAGTGCGAACTAATGAACGTTTAGTGCTCCGTGATATTGGAATTCAGATGGGCTGAACTGGGGGGGGGGATCACGGAGAGTTGATAAGCTTGGCAAGCTGGTAGCTGCCATTGACGGTGATTGGTTTTAGGTATTGGAGAACCCAGTGTAAGCCGACGCATGAGGCCGTCCCCACCTGGCAGTGCAAGAAAACAATATCGGTCGGACTTTGGTGGCCGGTGTGAAAGAGTTCAGAAAACTCTGTCTCATTCATCAGCATCCACGTTGCAAACAACATTTTTGCCGGAATTCCGGTTGTTTGTTTCATCGCTCTAAATTCTTGCCACAAACCGGACTCTCACCGTTGCCTCGAGCATGAACCGCCCAACTGAAACTGTATTCGGTAGTTCCATCTTTTGTGATTCAGCTGCAGTTGTTGATCTGTTGTTCAATTTGGAACGTAAGAACCCAAAAGGTTCACTATTGAGGTTTGTTTATCGCGAAATTGCTTAATTGGTTGTGTGAAGTACTGTGGCTATTTGGAATCGACCTTGTTTTGAATTGTATCGAAATTGGTTGCAGCGCATCGTTCGAAAGTTTCATTGGCTGAACTTCACACTCGAGCCGATAAAAATATCCTTTCGTCAAGTCCAGAGCAGCCCACCGCAGGACCCTACGAATGTCCAGTTTTGTGCTTCTCCTAGAGCCTCTAACATTGTCACTATTTCTAACCCTAGCATTCCGGGGGGCGGTCAGATGCATCAAGTCGGCTGAAACACATCTGATGTGAGGTAGTTCCGCAGCTGTCTGTAGGCACAACTGAGATGCCGGATTGGATCGTCACTGTCCACATCTCAAAGAGCTTTTCGGGTTGATTGTTCTTCGAGCGGCAAAACCCACCCCCTGGCACCTGTATTAGATCGTTTATTTTGTCCTTCTCCCTACTTGGTTCCTCATTAGCATCCTCCAACATGGCTCGACCTTATACTGCCGACGTCTATCTTGCTCTTATTCGATAAATGTAAATATCTTCGTAGTTTCCTACTACTATGCTCGGCGAAAGATATTTCATTTATCTTATCGCTCTGTTCCCGGCTACCTTCCACAGATGCATTTTTCCGTGGCGCACAGTAATCGTTTCCTTATATAATCCTCCTTTTCCCTCCTATTTGGTGTTCACTTAAGAAGCTTTTTAGAATTTAAACGTCGTACGCAGCCTTTGCTGCAGGCTTGAGGGGTTAGACTGAATTTGCCCACGCCGTCGTAGGCTCCATCTTGTTGGGCTCACGTGAGCAACTTCACTCGCTGGGTTTAGCAGAACCTCCATCCCAATTGGAAAGACCCTCTCCACTAAAATCGAGGTTTCTCAGGAAAATACCACAAACTGCGACCTTCCGGTGGAGGTGACAACATACGAATGAAACCAGAGCTGACAAATATGACGATTTGCTTCAGTTAACCTCGAAGGTCATTACGAAGCCTCAGTGGGCTCTGGGACTGAAGAGCGGAAATGTGTCAAGACGGGAATCAAAACCGCCCTGCCATGATCTGTTGACCCTGTGAAAACGGCTCCGGGAAATTGACTCAGTGGCTTAAGCAAAAGGGTCTCCGAACCTGAGAAGGTGAAACTAATATTCGCCTAGCCGCTGACTAAAATACAAGCAGAAAAGAAAGTCGCGCTCGGAAGGAGAAGAAAATTGATAGGTCGGGGAGTCTCTGAACCAGTTATGAGAGATGGAAAAATATTTGAAAGAGCAGCAAGGTTTTACCTGATCAGTCGTCTGAGGATGATCAATATACCTGACCTATTCGGCCACTAAATGTATCCCTCTGTTGGGCAAATGGATGAGTCACCAACGGGGTCAGAGAAAGCGGCGCAAGCCCGTTGTTTTGGATTTCGATAATTCTAGACACCAGAATAGTTTCATTGGGAACAATGGACCACCTACCTACTTCACCCGCGGGATCCGACGCGTTTTCTCCACTCCTTCCGGGTTTGTGTAGCTTGGCTGCCACCGCCACCAATCGCTGGCCTAGAAGAAAACCCGATGAAACAAGAAACCGCAACGGGGAAACTAATAAGGGACGAAGTTCGTCTAGCCTTGTTGAGTGTGTGACCGTCGTGGGCTGCATTGGGGAGTGGTTTCGTAGGTGGTGCGAAGGTTCTACTGGAACGCCAGTTCGAACAAGGAATAAATGTCACTTGGACTTAATTGCCCAGCAGCCGAGGCCCCAGAGAATCCAAGTAATGGGCAAGAGACAAGGCGACTGATATCGATGTGCACATATGCAGCAGGTGTCGGTAATAAGTGGTTGGAACTTGAAGCCCACACACCAGGTGTACATAGAATGAAGTTCAGTGAGACCTGGATTCAACTTCAGTAGAACATTTCGCACAAAAAGTTACCAATTTCGTGGTCAGGCTCGCAGCCAGTTTCCAAGGATTGCTGGTTATCAGAGTACGGTAGTAATATATCATACTCCAGTCCTGTCCGAGATCGTGAGATCCTAGGAAGGGTCTATGGGGCCTCCATCAAAAAAACATTGGGTCTATCCCACCTACCTTATCCCGTCCGCCCCTCACTCCTCAAACCCCACCCCCCAGATCTAAGAAGCGTAAGAGATGATCTATTTTTGATGTTTCACATTTCCGAATCAGATCGAAGTGTCTGCTTCTTCTCCGTCTATTCGGCCTCTTCTTTCCGTGGTCACAACAAAAAGGTTTTTAAACCCAGACCATGTGCTTCCCTAAGAATAAACTTTTACAGTACAGGGCTATCACGCTATGGAACGCCCTTCTGAAGGATACCGTTCTCTCGCTAGACAAAGCTATCTTCAGGAAAAAATGAGGCCTCCACTTTGGTCTCTCCCAGTATTTCTCTGACCAAATATGTGAAATGGATATCTTTCATTGCATTTCCATTACGCTCTATATTCATGAACGTCGCACCCATTTCTGCTCAAGGCTCTGTCCATAGTGACACACTACGTGGTGTTATGTATATTTTGTTTTTGTTGCCGCCCTAACTCTACCCCGCCTCTCTTTGCCCTCGTTTCAGCTTGTGAATTAAGCGAATGATCAGAGATTTCCTCGAGAACCGAGACTGTTGGGCTCACAGCCTCAAACCCGCGGAGCAATTCATGACTGTGAGACCACCGCTTCTCACCCGAGGGCTCTGTCACAGACTGGAGGAATCCAAGCTGCGCCTACTACAATTTTAAACCCCTTCGGCTACTCCCTTGGCTTTGCGCGTGGAACTGAGCGTTTTCTCTGTGTACCGCGACAAACCGTCTCCAAAATACGTAAATGACTAGCTGATGCCATACTCATGGCTTCTCACAAGATTAGAAAAAAGTCCTGAAACAAGGGTATCTGAACCCAACTAGGGAGCCTGCGTAAATGAATTGGCTCCTGGAAGGTCGTTGGGCCACAGCATGCTAGGCCACGCAGGTAGTGAGAACCCTGCCCTTCGCGAACTGGAACCGCCACTGCTTTCCAAAGGCCAGAAGAAGCCCTCACAGTGTGTGAGTTGTTTAGGGTGATAAGTGACCGGCAGCATGGCCGGGTGGTATCGATCCGGCAATTGTCAAGCTCTTGGCGGAGGTCATGGCCCAGCCGCCGGCTACAACGTTCAGCCCATCCATCCTCGAATGTTGCCTACACCAGGGTTGGCCGAAGGTGACCATCACCCCAATCCACAAAGCCAGGATGGAAAAACCTGTCTCTACTACAGGCCGGTAAGTTTACCTGTGGTATTTTTGGAGCTGATGGAGCTGGCCTTGATAGAGAAGAGGTTGCTGGCCACGTGACCGCCCTCAGACTAATCCCGACAGACCAGCATATGCTAGTTCGTCGAAGGTCCAGCTTGTCAAACGTCATCTGTTTCTTGGACTAGGTTACCTAGAGGTTGGACCGGCGGGACAGAGTAGAATTCCGCCAATCTGAATTCCAGAAGGCATTTGACTCGATCAGTCACCGCTTGTTGCCGATGAAGTTGACGGCCATCAGCCCGTCTCCAAAAATTACTAAAAGGCTCCATGGGTCAGTTAGGGGTAAGAATTCCCAGGTCGAGATGAGCGAAAACATGTTCCTGGAAGGACGTTTACTGAGCGGTGAGCCTCGGGGCTCCGTCTTTGGACCCACGTTTCCCCCTGACATGAAACGACTTGGTCATAGGCCTGAAAACCCGTGCTTTGCGTTTGCGAGTGACACGAAGTTCATGGGTTCTATTGCAACCACTTCCGAGCAGTGGGATCTGGAAGCAGTGTGTCGCCGGTCGGCAGTCTTAGCCTGGCCACCAAATGCCGACATGCAGATCTACTCAGTAGATATTGGGGAACTTCATTCGACAGGGTACCTGAAAGAGGCGAACGAGAGCACTGAGATCACGAGAGTGACAATGGCAAAGGACCTTGGGGTAATCACACCGGACAGATTCTGATCTGGAGCGCAGTGGTATTCGGCCACTCTGAAAGCCCCTAGGGAGGTTTACCGGCCTGCGAAAGTCGTCGCGTTAGGAATACATCGGGGTTTTATTGATACACTTCAGGACTTTCGTTCGGCCACTTCCCCTATACTGTGCCAGGCTTCATAGTCCTTCCTGGTTAAGGACATGAACGTCTCGGACAGGTTCAACGGCGTCTCACTAGATGGCTCGCTAGCCTGAGAAGGCCTAGCTTACGAGCAGAGACCCAAGGGGATAAATGTGTTCTCGTCCGAGTGGCATAGACGTAGAAGCAACCTTATAGAAGCTCTGTAGTTCCTCAAGCGGTATGCTGCTCTCCGGGGGTTGACTAAGCCGCTATCGAACCTCAGAAATCAAAAGACTGCAAGAGAGCGCCCTTTAAAGTTTACGAAGCAGAGAGTTCTGGGTAGCCTGAGACGAAATTTCTTTGTCGTTGGAGTTGTGAATAATTGAACCTTGCTCCCGATGGAAGTAAAAACCATTAGACAGTTGCGGAGTTTGAACGTCAGATAGACTCATGCAACACGATTTTAAGCAATAATTAGCCCAATTCTTACGAAACCCGAAACGAAGGCACGGCCGTTTCGTAAATCCCACGATAGTCAACTGACAAATGACGAATAAGGTAAAACATGTACAAACCTCAATTATGCAATCACACGGACTCAGAAAACAAGAATCAAGTACGAAGCGTGCGAGAGGCAAGCACGTGCGTCACGCAAATCCGAGACAACTCGCGACAATGTAGTGCGTTGGACGCGAATAAACAAAGGTTTGTCCACAAAAACAGTGTACGGAAACACGCAAATGTATGTATGTGAGTGAGCAATGTCAGGAAAACAAGAAATTACAGCGTCTCTGAAAGGTTTTCTACTACCGATCTTTGCGCCTCCTACCAAAATCCTATCGAATTCCAGCAGAGTCAAAGGTTTCGAGTAAAAGTACCGCTTCCCCCAATCTACTTCGACTCTTTTGTCAAAGCGCGTGGCTACCAATGCGGACGTCTGTACCCTACTGTAATATCCTCAATTACAATTGATACGGAGGCCGAGCCGAGGAGGCTTTGTCCGCGAGAATTGTTGCTCGGCTGCCGGTACAAAGGGAGACGAGTAGATGCCGAAACCAATGTTCGGTCTTCGGGACAGCCGCCGTGAGTGAATAATTGTGTGTCTTTGTGCGTGCGTGGTGTGTGCGTGTACGTGCGCAAAGGAACCACGGTGGTGATCACATAAATGCGATGGTTAAGGTCCATAAGAAATGGAAAACGGCAAAACAATGTCATGTCTCAGTGAGGGTATGGAGCGGAAACGTTTTATGTGCGTACGGGTAATGTGATTCAAGGTGTATTTGGGCAGACAAGTAAGTCACAACTATCACCACATACGAGAAACCATCAGAAATGACAATGACAAACCGGAAAAGGTGAGCACTATGACGTTTTTGGAGGACACGGAGGAGAACCGCTTTTTATGCACTTGTGGGTGATTGTGATTGTGGGCGCATTCATGTGTGTGAGCAATTCAAAAAAGCCACCACACGCGGTGAAGTTTTTTCACGATGTCAATGGCTAAAGGAAAACCGTGAGCACAGTGGCATATCTTGTGGGAGATGTGTAGCGTGGATATCCAAAGTATCATTCAAGGTTCGTAAAGCTGTTCCGTGGATAACACGCAATGGCCATGCATTATGGTGGTTTAATTATATGCCGGGATTCTGTGGCGTCAGCTGGTCCGCCTTTACCGTCGGTAGACCATTACTGCGCAAGTCTCGAGTCAGAATTCCTCTGGCGGTCTTCACCTTGACCGTTCGCATCAGTTCGTCGGAGGTGCTGATAACTTCCGTGACAATACCCAAGGGCCAGGCGCTAAAACAGGCTTGCTTTTCGGGGATTATTACTACATCACCGAGTAAGAATGGCCTTGCTTTGGTAAGCCACTTTTGTCGGCATTGTAGAACCTGCTGTATGGATGGGCCTTTTTCATGACCATTAAAGTGTCCCCATCCAGAAGAAAAACCTGGCCAACCGTGGCAAATAAGGTGCCGATTTGGCGGCTGCCGCTGTCATCACTGCGCCTTTGATCTCCACTTTCGATTCTAGAGGTGACTCCAGTTCCAAAATGGACCAGTTGTGTTGAAGCACGTGCAAGAATTTCTGCCCTCCCGTCCACATGTCTAGCTGCCAGAAGTTGATCGCACCTCGGGAACACAGATCGGCGTGGTTATCGCCCGACTTGGCATACTTCCACTGGTTCATAGCAGTCTCTTCGCGAATGATCATGAGCCGGTGAGCAACGAAAGTATTACAGCGACTTCTGACTTTGTTGTTATAGTACAGCACTACTGCCGGGTCCGTTCAAGAATTACTCAACCAGTTAGAGAGGTCAAAACATCTCTTTACCGTTTATGAGTCATTTATTGCCAACACGGCTGCACTAAGCTCGAGGAGCGGGATCGAAGCCAATTTCAGTGGGGCAACGCAAGCTCTGGCGAAGGAAATCCTGGTAGCATATCGTCCGTCCCCCGCGCACTACGCGGCTCCGTACCCGACTTTGGACGCAACAGAAGGCGCATGTGGCTCTACCGTCTGTGTTATACGACCAGAAAGCAAGCACCGGGGAATCCCTATGTCTCCTAGCTTCTTAAAAGTGACCGGTAGTTCTTCTTATTCCAGCCAATCTTTTCGGTCCAGTGACTGGTTCCAATAAACTTTTCTACTACAGAGACACTGAAGCGGGATCTTCACGGGTATCAACCAGAGAAAGAAAACACCAAGCGGATCGAACAGGCTAGAGACAGCTGACAGCATACCACAACGAAATACTGGTTGGTCGGGAGCATTTAGCTCAAAAACGGAGCCTTCTTTTCCTGCAATCCATGTACTCGCAGATTGCTTCCTATGGGGAGTAAAGACTCGTCCAGATCTCGAACTCTTCCAATCCTCCCGTGGTGCAGAGTGGCCTTGTGCACATTCGACGCGTTCGACACCCTTTCAGAGATGGAAACCGCCCTTCTACGGCAATCCTGTTATGCACATAAATTGTGTGAGGACCGAGTCTGTACCGTCGAAAGATCCGAGGTAGTTGTCGACATAGAATTTCCTGCCGACGCCGTCCACTACCGACCAGTTGACCAGAGCTCCATGTTTGTTCGCAGTTTCTCGTAGGGCCTAGTTCGCACTAAATCGCAATGTTGTCGCTCCGGAGGGATGGACGGTCACTTTATAATTTATCACCGCTTTGTTCAAGTTGTTCTTTTCCCACCTCAGGAATCGCAAAGCGTCTCGTTCCCCTACCGCTTTTTGACCCATATAAACATTTCTCTGATGTCGGCTGACGAGGCCACCCTGCCTACTCTAAAACGACACGGGACTCCAATCAACGACACGGTCCAGTCAGGCCCCTGTGGCAGACGATCATTCAACGACTTGCTTCCGAACTTAGCAGCACAATCAAGGTCCATCCGTGGCTTTTCGGGTTCCTTGGGATGAAGAACCAGTTGATGAGGCGGGTGCCATTTTCCTTCCTGACCGTCGATTTTTGCAGGCCTCTTTTCCGCGTGGCTAAGTGCTTTGTTTTGCGTTATTTCTTCTGCTCGCCAACCCTAGAGGACCTTGTCCCAACCGAGACGTTGTTTCAAGTGCAGTAGTCTCTAAAGACCATGAATTCTGTTGTCAACCAAAGGTTTTTTTTGTGTACACCAAGGACCTTTCGTTCCTTGTCGTCTTGTCTGCAGTGCAGAAAATCCTCGGGATAACGGTGGTCGGACGCCTCCGATGTCTCTACACTCCCTTTCGTATAGGCGCTGCAACTGGCTCTCTATGTGGTCCTTTTTCGGCGACAGGTAATCTATAGAATCATGTTCCTCGGCTGGGACACAATATTAATCCAAGTATTGTGCGCAGGGCATAGAGTGCCTGGCGATCGCCTACTCTCTTATACATCCGATAATGTGCTCCCGGCACGTCGTCAGCCCACCTGTACTGGTTGCTTGTGTTTCGCCTACCATACTCACGGCTGACGGTGTGGTGCTTTAGGCGAGCCGTAGTTTGTCGGCAAACTGCTCCTTCATCAGGGAGGTGTCTGATCTGCTGTCGACGGAAGCCAACGATTTGGCCAACCTAGTTGGGGTCACCGCTACCACGGCAACCACTCCTTACCGTATCGGTTTATTGGCAGACCGTATTATTGAACAAGTCACATTGGGCCCTGCGTCCGCCTCTGTTGTATTTCCTTCCACTCGGCGCAGTATTCGATGGTGTCTGCGCGCAAAATCCTCGTGACCGCACCTGGTTCTTGTTCGGCAAGCTGCCGCCCGGTGATAGGTGTTAGGACAAATGAAGAACGCTCCTGTCGTCCTCGCCAGTCCTCATCGTTCGTTCGCTGTGGCTTCGGTGAACTTCGGACGTTCTAGCTACTCTTGACTGACGTCGCTGTCCTGCAATTGAGGTTAGCTAAAGCCTCGCGTGCAATGGCTTGTTTATGTCGAGGGGTGATATTTGAGTGCTCTCAAGCAGCTTTTTGAGCGTGGTTGGTGATAGGTCTTTCTACCCGGTAGCTATCACGGATGAGTCGGTCTAATCTGCTGTCGGCCATCCAGGTTTACCCGTCTGGGTATCCAGTCAGGTACTCGAGTTTGGCAGCAAAGTCAACCTGCATATGCATTCCGTTTCCTCCGCTCAAGGACTCTGTGTCTTGGAAAGGAAGCCGTTAACAATATAACCCAAAGCGTGCACTACATCAAGATCAGCCATGTATTCTAATTGATCGAGGGCTATCAGCAGTTATGCATCCTAATTACGAGACTGGCCATCGCGTAGGCGTCGCCTTTGTTCGTTTCGCCTCGGACACCGCGCCCTCTAATAGATTGCGAGCAACCAAAAATGGCTGGCCAAATGGGTTTTTCGGAATCCTCCTCGGCCATGCTCAGCCGTGTTCCGGGTCAAGCTTAGTACCCCCATCGATAGTTTGTCTGGCCCGGCCTCGACAATGACGAGCCAAGTAGAGAAGCCTTTTCAGGGCTCGATTGCCTTATTTTTGACGAAGTCTTCGAAGTTTCCGATGAACTTGCAATACTGTTCAGTTCGTCCATTGAAATTGTTTGGTAAACTGGCAGTTGGTCGTGCTGATGTTGCATGCTTGACGGTCGGCGAAGATTTTCCTATTTCTATTTGCCCCGGTCTGATGGATGCATCGTCGCCACTTGGCGCGCCGTCGTGTAAGTCCTCTGGCCCGATTTGATCGGTCGTATCTTTGTTCCCGAAGATGATTGTTATTGCTGCCACTGGTACGGCATTCAGTACCATCTCTGCTGCGGCCGTGCACTGTCGCAATACAAAACCCGGATGAGGTCCCTGTTCGAAGTTCATTTCAATACACTTCTAGCTGTCGGTTATTTGTTCGGTAAATTTTTCGTTACCTTCATCCTTCCAACCGATCTCCGGCCTTGTGATATTCCGTTGTACCCTGCCGTTCTTGTGGATCAAGGTGTTTTCTACAATTTTTTCACACCACAAGTCAACTAGTTAATCCCGTGCCGATATCACGTGATAAACCTGAAAATGAGAATATCGATCAATGCATATGACCGTCTTACGTGGGCGCGTCTTTTATCTATTTTGAACGATAATGACCAAAGCATTTGCCTTCCCGCACCCATCAGGTCGTTCGAAACCGCCCATTCTCGTTGTCGGTCGTAATCCCAAGAAAAATTACCCACTCCAATTCCTCTGTTCTCACCGGCACGTTCCTTAAAACCAACGTTTTGCGGCCTGTCGCCCGGGCGGCTTACCGATTGGGTTTGGAAAATTCTCCACGATCACCACAGTCTTCTGAACCTTACAAGCTGCCCTATTGTGCATATTATATTTTGAGCCGTACCATCCATTTTAATGGATGCACAAACCCGCATATGTCTCCTCGAGGAGTTAGTGTTCTTTGCATTGGCTGCTTTCAGTCCCTTGAGACTCAAGTGCTGGTCTCTACACACGGTGGTTTTGGCCACCATTTTTGTGTGAGCAATATCCCATACCCGAGGTTTATATACCGGGAACTTTGATTCATCATCGATTATCGTTGAAGGCAAGAACAAGCTCTGTTTTGCGTTTGAAATGTGCGCCCGTCTCCGCGTCACAAAAAGGTGTTTAGCGGCCGAAAATGTTTTCTACCTCTGATTGAGACCTCTCCGACTTCACCGTCGATCTATTCGGTTGGTGCAAAGTCCCTAATTTTGACCACCAACAATTTAGTGCCAGGAAGCTTCGGGGGTGTCGGTCAATTGATGCGAGCCGCGAGACGGCGTTCCCAGTTGTCTATCTTGTCCTCACTTTGCACTTCTATGAGGAAGCCAGCAACACCGTCGGTGGCAATATTATTTAAACAATGGCCACTTCGGGACATGAGATAGGTGGTTCACCCGTGGCAGTTTGGAGCACAATGGGCGTAGGTATGAGAACCTGCCTGTGAGAGAGCTATGGAAATTACTCGGTGAGCTCAACCACAACTCCGCATAAGAAAATGTTTTTTTCATGAACAAACACTTCCTATCGGAAATGTTTCGTCGGAGCTGACTGCAAGGAAACTAGGAGCTCCCCAATTTCGGCTCAGACCCAGCCGTGCGCATGAGGATCTCAAAAATTGTCCACGTTTCGTCCGTCAAATGAGTAAACAATTCTACGGTCATGGCGCAAGGAGTTTGGTAGCTTACCTAGCTCACTTTCTATGTACTAAGACAAAGCCTTACTTCTGTCGGCCTCAACTTCCCCACTAGTGCTCCTTAACCTTTACGTGGAAGCCACCTGCTGATACCAAGATATTTCTAAGGCCAACGGTTTCCTGACCACTCTTTTTAAACATCGACTGTAGCAATAAGACAAGTCGTAAACGTATTTATGTATCAAATGCAAAATATCAGCCTCCTCTTTGCTTATCCTTTCCTCCTGTACATGTTTTGATCGGCTCGTTTAACCCTCTCTCACTACTATCTGGGCCTGCTCACATTGACAAAAACCATTCCGTGCTGACAACCTATCATCGTCCTCTGAAGTGCTTATGAACTGGAACTGGGAGTTTCACTTGATCAACTGGTACGGGGGAACCTTTCGCCCAATATTTCGTCCCTGTGTTAGGAATAAGCCGGAAGTTGTAGTAGCAATAATTTCTGAGGTGAAAATCATCAGGAAGCCACAAATATCGCTCTAGGATAAATAGAGGCTGAATGGATTGTCAAGTCGTATCCCATGGGATGCGCCTTCAGGTTCAACAATAAATTAGTTAAAGAATTTTTCCGTTGCGCCTACCACAATCGTTAGCTGGTAAACTGCCCAGACATCAAATTCTTTGACCTACTTAGGCTCCGTTGAAAATGGTGTCCAGCGCAATGCCTGACATTACTTCTGGACGTTACTACAAATCTGCTGAACTGGTTTATTCTACTGGTTCACACCTCAAACCGGATTGTCAAGGAGTGTACTTTGACTGGAACCAACTGAGACCCAACTGGAAACTTCATTGTGGGGCATCAAGAATATGATTACTACCGGAAACAACACGGTAGAACCACTGGCGTTTTCGGGCGCAGCATCCTGCCATGTCATATCAAACGTTTTGTCTACTCGAAAACCAGTTCATAAAACAATATTTACTAAACAAGCAACCACTGTCCAGCATTTCTATGCTCCATACCTTTGACCTACTGGACCACCCCTTGGACGTCATATTTTGAATATTTCAATGATTTTCTCCACGTGAGTGCAAATTATACTCCATTGCGGTCTGTCTACGCTTTCCCTTTAATTTTTCCCCACGTAAATTACACGCCCCGAAGGCCGAGCGCTGTGCGCCCATTTAAAACATATCACTATGCGATATCCGATGGATTACTTCAAGAGGGAATCTTTTGCGCCACCCAGGCTGAAAGGGGTGGTACAAGGCCAAATCACCCGCTAACGTCCAGTGATTCATTCACAGCTCACCACTGGTATTCAGAGGACAAGGTAATCTCAAGATCCGAGAACATTTGCGCCTCAGCCCCGAACCTACGTGCTTTTCTAGACCTCAGGACATGGCTTGTCTGATATGAGAGGACACTGTGCACTTAAAATCAAGAACATCGAGAAAAGCCAACTTTCCTTCTTGATTGTATACCCGTGGATTATTTATCTAAGTTATGCGTTCATACATTCATGGAAGAATAAACGCTAGATAGTGTCAGTATTTCTCAGCTCCAACCCCGGTCTTTATCATTGCCGCTCTTATTCGACGACTCGCCCCCTTCTTTATATTACTACAGGCTTTTTGATGGTTGCTGTTAGTTGGATCATTTCTCCCGCTGAACTAAGCCAACTGCTTTGATCACCGAACTCCAAAAGTTTCCATCAACATCTACCTGCACCTTCCTTGTCGAAGCTGATTCATGAACTTCCAGTAAAAGAGTTGTTTTACTCACCTTCATTTTTTACTATAACTTTATCATTTTTTGCTCCTACTTTTTCACAGAACTCGTACTTTCCGCGTGGGATTGTATCACCTCGCTTCCTTTTAAACTGCCGTTAACAGAAGGTACCGTTGCTGACAAGCAAGACACAACCCCCTGAAGTTTGCAAACATTTTTTCTGACCGAGTGATATTCTACCCTCCAAACATGTCTGCACGCACTTCCCTCGACCCCAGCCAGGAGAGGCAGTATTATTCCTGATTCTCCGTTTGTCACCAGTGTCTTGCTCCCAGGTTCGAATGAGACGGTTCTGAGTAAGGCAAAGCCGACGGAATTAATAATGGATGAAGCCTTAGGACAGGATGAAAATGGTTAAGAGATAAACACCACCAACAGCACTTTCAGGGATGAGAAACCGTTTCTAAAGAGGTTGAGTATGAGATTTTATCCGGCATTGGAGAGTATCAATCAGATGCGCAGAGTATCCGAACTGCAGATTGTTGGTGTGGCCAAGGTTTTGAGAGGCGCTTGGAAATGCTAAGAGTAAGTCACTCTTTTGGGTCTCGCAATTCAGATCACCGATAACATTTATGCTCAAGTGTACGACTGCCTTTAGCTACCTTTTGCGCTAAAAAGCTAGCCTCCTGGGCTGGCGATCATTGGGATCAACTGGTACACGGTATCCCAAATGAATTGTGCCCTGAGAAGTCAGTCAAACCGATTACTTACTCAGCCCCGAAGCCCAGAGAGGGAATAAAAGTGCCCAGGGGAGTCGCAATCGCCAAGCTTATCCAAACAATGCTCTGGTAAATTAGGCTCAACGAGGAACCTTGCGAAGGGACGATCCTGGGTCGAGTAACTAGCCATTGTCTGGAAAACTAGCCTTGAAAATGAAGCTCAGTGTTTGCCATTTGATACTGGGTTAGTCATTTCATTTTTAGTCACCGAAAGTGCCCCTATAAGTAGACTTGAATCAGCAAAGTCATTGTTGCTAGCGAAATATATCACGAGCCGCACAATCGCTACTCAGCCCAAAACAAAATTGCGTTAGTGGCCAACTAACGGGCCCAAAATCCAAATTGTATTTTCCTTTCGCAAATGCCCCAGTAAAGGGATAACATGATAAAAGACGACTGAAGCGATTACCCAAAATAGGGTCATAAATAAGACTCATTATGGGGAGTATCACAGTGTTGACGGGGGCAAACCATGAAAAGAATCATATTCTTTTCGATAGTTAAGGATTAAGACGGGCCACCTTACGTTCTGCAGCTCAGGCTGCTAGGTGCCATTCTTGAGACAACTGACGCTTGGGTATTCAGCCCTTAGTTGAACAGCCCTTGAATCTTTTGCAAAGCACATTGGAGCCTCAAAGCAGTGCGTAGCCCAAGTCAGCGAGATGCCTGAATCAAAACGAGGGTGCGCCTCAAATTGTACACTCCTATCTGTACAAGTGTACATTCATCACACCCCAGATAGAGTAATTTAGTTTCCTCCCCAAACAAAATACAGCCAGTATCGGATCATAAACTTGAACAAAGAGAGCAGTTGACCGGAAGGGTGACCGGAAAACTACTTTTACCAGAGTTCAAGCAACTGAAGTGAGTTCTGCACGCCTTATCTGGCCCATTGAACAACATTCTGAAGGTGAATGCCGGAAGACCAGAGTAAAATGAGCTAGACGCCCACGATTCGTCAGCACAAGTGAGGAAAAGAGGTCAAAAGGCGATAAAACAAACTATCTTGAATGGGCGCGACTGTGTTATCCTCAAAGTTTCCAATGTTATCTTGGTATAAAAGCAGGGCACAAATAAGAATTAAATACCTCTATCATGCAGTGGATGATAACCGCAAATCTTTGCCAGTGAGAACTAGGTGAGCGAGAAAAGTTCGAAATTCGTAGAGGCTTTTGATACAGTCCCACACTCCCCTTTTACATAAGCTGCAAACCTTTTGGGCCACAGGCTCCGTGCCTGACATCTCAAGCGGCTTCCTCACTGACCTCACATTAGTGGCCGAGATGGGTAATGTCCTGTTCTGACCCGCACCAGGTACTGCTTGTGCCCTAACAGGGTTGGTCTGAGGTACCCTTCTTTCCCTGACCTACGCCACGGACATTTTGATAACCTTTCAGAGAACAAAGCCATGAGTGCAGACCATGTGACCTCCTTAACTACAAGCCATGAGCATCCGCGAACCACAGTCGGTGAACCAGAGTTATCCGTGACGAATGTATGAGCATGTTACTTGATGGACCGGCTGGCTATACTTTCCGCTTGAACGGAGCAATCACTCTGCTGGCAGTGGACCCTCAAAAAATTTCGTTTTTAGGTCAGATTGCAAACTACCCGCCTCCTGTTGTCGACAATTTGCAAGCGGCTCCGCCTGTCACGCGCACTATATTATTTGGAGGTCCTTCCAAGCACCTTTGGGGGTAACTCCCTTTCAATCTTATGTACGTACACCAGTTTTTTTCTGAAGTTGGTGGACAGATAATGCTCCATTGTCTTTTCCGGGATCGCGCAAATTTAGAAGAGGTTCAGAGGGCCTCCACCGAGGCAGGGCGGGATCTGTTTTATTGACCTTGTGCCCCGAGCCCGTCCGTTTTCAATTTCTATCATTCGGACTTGGAATATTCAAGAGGCAAACTTTTGCTGATGTTTTGCGTCTTCAAATTAAGTCAAACCGTTGCCTCTTCTTCTTCAACAGTCCAGCCTTTTTTCTCTGCCGTCAACACAGAAAAGGGTTCTGAATCGAGGCCACGTTACTTTTATAGAAGTAACATTTTTGGCCATAGGGTTGGTACTGTGTGAAACTATTCCGAAAAGTGTTGACACCCTGAGGAAAAAACAGCTTCAAGATAGCCCGAAATTCCTCCGGTGATTCCTTGCCCGAAAATAGAAACAAAATTTGAACAGATATCTTCAATCGGACTTTTATTCTGTTATGTTTATGACTGCCATACCCTCGTCCGCTTTAGGTACCGTCCTCAGTGAGACCCTCTAATATCGTAATCTTCGTTCTTGTTTGTCGCATTTGTCCCTCTCGCCTCCTTTTGCCCTCTCTCTCCAGCTTGTTGATTCCAGCAGACGAATACAATTTCATGAAGAACCGAAACCGCCTGATCCAAATCCTAAAACTCACTTGATGCTCCAAGACATCAAGAGAGACTGAACAGGGAAATGATAACAAAACGATGAGGGCTAAATATGATGAGTGTTTGAATAATCATATGGGGACATAGAATTGGCCAAACCAAGTGCGGAGACAGAAAGGCCAAGAGAGGTGAGTCCCTGGTCATCAAGTCGAAAGGGGAATATCCGTAAAGAACTGGTAAAAATAGAAAGGCGTCCAGCGAAATTGGAACGGGAAGTAGAGTGAACAGCAGGGAAGAATTGCGCTCGTAAAGGCTGAATATGAAATCGGAGACCTTACAGAGGAATTGCAGAAAGTACAATCAAAATGGTGTCCCTGCTCATCTTAAGCAAAGAAATCCTTACACTAATAATACTGAAAAGCTCGCTAACATGGAGGCCCAACTAAGGCTCGCCTTGGACTAGAGGACGGTCAGCGACGTCCTTGAAATGTAGGAATAAACCATACAACTAGGCTGAGAGGAGTCCGTAGAGTGGAATTGTGGAAGCAGCCGAGAGAAGGTCAGCAGGCCTCCAACGTTCGTCAGCTCTGACAGACTTTATGGATAAAAATATGGAGTAATAGCTTCCAGCAACGGCAAGCGAGGTGTTGCTTTGCACTAAGGGGGAATCTCGCACTGCACCGGATATCTCAGGAACCAGAATCAGATAGACAGCGTACGGATGATGCAGAGGAGGACTTTAAACAGGTGTTGAAACTGAGCGTCTAGTTTAAAATAAAAAGCTCATTATGAGACCCTGGCCCGGATTTCCTTGAATGACAACCAGGTGGTGGTGCTGATTTGGGATATAAGAGATGGTGAGGGAAGCAAAATCCGTCCGATGCATGACAAAATGCTTCCTGTGTCGATGAAAGTTGGTCAGCACGGAATGGTTTTTGTCTATGTGAGCAGGCCCAGATAGTAGTGAGAGAGGGTTAAACGAGCCGATCAAAACATGTACAGGAGGAAAGGATAAGCAAAGAGGAGGCTGATATTTTGCATTTGATACATAAATACGTTTACGACTTGTCTTATTGCTACAGTCGATGTTTAAAAAGAGTGGTCAGGAAACCGTTGGCCTTAGAAATATCTTGGTATCAGCAGGTGGCTTCCACGTAAAGGTTAAGGAGCACTAGTGGGGAAGTTGAGGCCGACAGAAGTAAGGCTTTGTCTTAGTACATAGAAAGTGAGCTAGGCAAGCTACCAAACTCCTTGCGCCATGACCGTAGAATTGTTGACTCATTTGACGGACGAAACGTGGACAATTTTTGAGATCCTCATGCGCACGGCTGGGTCTGAGCCGAAATTGGGGAGCTCCTAGTTTCCTTGCAGTCAGCTCCGACGAAACATTTCCGATAGGAAGTGTTTGTTCATGAAAAACATTTTCTTATGCGGAGTTGTGGTTGAGCTCACCGAGTAATTTCCATAGCTCTCTCACAGGCAGGTTCTCATACCTACGCCCATTGTGCTCCAAACTGCCACGGGTGAACCACCTATCTCATGTCCCGAAGTGGCCATTGTTTAAATAATATTGCCACCGACGGTGTTGCTGGCTTCCTCATAGAAGTGCAAAGTGAGGACAAGATAGACAACTGGGAACGCCGTCTCGCGGCTCGCATCAATTGACCGACACCCCCGAAGCTTCCTGGCACTAAATTGTTGGTGGTCAAAATTAGGGACTTTGCACCAACCGAATAGATCGACGGTGAAGTCGGAGAGGTCTCAATCAGAGGTAGAAAACATTTTCGGCCGCTAAACACCTTTTTGTGACGCGGAGACGGGCGCACATTTCAAACGCAAAACAGAGCTTGTTCTTGCCTTCAACGATAATCGATGATGAATCAAAGTTCCCGGTATATAAACCTCGGGTATGGGATATTGCTCACACAAAAATGGTGGCCAAAACCACCGTGTGTAGAGACCAGCACTTGAGTCTCAAGGGACTGAAAGAAGCCAATGCAAAGAACACTAACTCCTCGAGGAGAAATATGCGGGTTTGTGCCTCAATAAAGCGGGAAAGCACATCACAGATCCGCCAAAATCCGTCGGAGCTCGGGTAATCTGATGACGATTTTTTTCACGAATAATAGCTGCCAGTGGATGAAACTGTCGAGGTTGGATGGCATACTCCGCCCAAATTTAAACTAAATACGACCTCGCAGCTGTATGCAGTGCTTTTGCCTACACTAGAAATGTTAGGCAGGCAGGCATCTAGATGAATTTATGTGACTGTTGGTGACTGAGTGAGCGATACAGTGAGTTCACGGATAGATTCAGTGTCCTTTCTTGTCGAAAATGTCAAGCGCAAAATCAGAGATCGTGAAGCATTTTGTCATAGTGGACCTCGGCGCTAAGCATTTGGAAGGTTTACAAGTTTACCTGTAAAACACGAGATTTTGTGTGAGCTTTCGCGCGAGAAATAGGCGCAGAATTGTTAGTGTATATGAAAAGCGATGCTGCAGTAAACCGTACCACTCATGAGAGTCATTTTCCTGAGGATACTTTTCACTGGTTCTAGTAGCAAATTTGGGTCATTTAAACAAGGTCTAACTTCCCAGTAAAGACGATTACCTACCAGGAATGATGCGCTGGACACTCTATCATCGCTTGTCTATGCAAGTGACCGTTCCAGCACCCGAACGCTTAGAATCCACAGTCAACCAGTAGCCTAGAAGACTCAGCTACTTTCAGAGACTACCGAAGAATTGCGAATTGCGAAAATTCGCGTTGTATTCAATATGCTGGATATTCAGCCCTTTTCTTTGACCGAACTACCCCTGCTTCTCGCCTGAGATGGCGCTCTATAAGTTGACCTGATCGAGCCTCAGGAAGAGGATGCAGAGGAGCATGTGTCCGCTTCCTTTATTAGCAACTATAATAATAATGGTTTATTTCGAAGAGGCCAAAGCACGCCATATATATGAGCAAAATTCCACGGACAAATATATCAACAAATAATTTGTGATTACGCAGAAGAATATATGGTTAGTATAAGATAGACGAACTCAGTGTAGGTGGGCGTGAGGTAGAAGTAAGATAAATACATGCACATCGAGGAACAGCGAAGGGAGTTTCTGATGGGCCCATTATTCAATTTGAATTGATGACCAGTGAATCCCAAAGTTAAGGTCAAGTAACGAGGCCTGACTAGTCCAATTAAAAATAGCTGTGAGGTGGAACTTTTACATGAGAGAGACCGAAATACTGTTGGAATAGCCGTGCTGAATAAAGAATATGGAGAATAAGTTCATACGCGTGGAAAAAGAATGGATGGGAATGATGCTTCTCAAAGCTGCGATAAATGATCAGCAACATCCTGGAAAATGAAGCGAGCGACGCAGGCTTTAAAAGATGAGTGAGATGAAAAACATGTTTTGGAGGGTTTGATACACAGCGGCTGTGGGGCACAAATATTTTCAGGATAGAAGCATATCAACAGGCAGCTAGATGTCGCGCGAGGGATGGCCCTCGAAAACTGGCGGATGCAGAGCAAAAATATGCTGCGTGCCAACATTTAAATGTGGAACATCAACAAAGAATCATGGGGTGATGGCTTTTTTGTAAAAATGCAAATCGGCGGATTTTATGGGAGGAAAATCAGCCTCAGGGGGCACTGTGATGATGTCAGTCGTGTTGAACAGTTCTTTAGGCATGGAGGAAGTGATCGAAGGAGGCAAGTCGGAGTAATCCAGTAGACATGTTCTGGGTAGGTGCACCATGGACGACCGTTGAAAATGAGAGAAGCAGTAGAAAGTGAACGTAAATTATGAAGAAGCAAGGTAATGGCGATGGAGGTTGCTAGGGGAGGTGCGGAAAAAACAGTAGCTTGGTGGTCGCAGTAGTGGGGACTAACAGCGGTGGGGGCGAACTGCGTTGCAAATCGAACTGGGATGCTTGGATGCAGCGTATGTAACGGCGAACAATGTAGGACCGAAGAGTGTATGCGAGAGTTCAGAAGGGACGAGTAGCGGTAGATAACACAGAAAATATCCGTTAAAATTTATGTTGTAGCGACTTCTTTACGACAGCCGGATTGCGGAGAGACGGAGCAACCTGGGAAGCACAAAAATGACGTATGTGGCGAAAAAATTTAAAACGGGAGACGAGAGAACTGGCCAGAGTGAAACAGGTTATAGCTGAATAATTGAATCATTTCACAACAGATGGGGCACGATGTGGGTCGAAAGTAAAGGAGGCTCCGGGACAAGAGAACCTGAGATGAAACAGAATCACGATGACAAATATGTGCAGCGAAGGAAGGAGGATGGACCTGGAGAACTGCTTGCCTGCAGGCAAATGCATGAGTGAAATTAACCGAAGATGACTGTAAAGGAGTTCAGGAAACCCCGTTCCACGCATTAGCATCCATGTTACAAGTTACATTTATCATCCGCATGATTTATCTTTGCCGGAATTCCGATTGTTCGTTTTATTTCTCTAAATCTCTGTCACAAACCGGACTCCCACCTTTGCCACGAGCGAGGGTCGCTCAGCTTGAACTTCGTTGTGACTGTATTCGGTAATCTCAACTTATGTATCTAACCTTTTGCTGTAACCCAGCTGCAGTTGTTGATTTGTTGTCCAATTTAGAGCAAAAGAGCCCAGAAGGAACACTATTGAGGTTTGGTAATTATAAAATTAATTTATAGTTGTATATAGTACCGTAGCTATTTGAAATCGACTTTGTTTTGAATTGTGTCGGAATTGGATGCTACGCGTCGCTCGAACGTTCCGGTGGCTGGACATTACAGTACCCAATATCCTTGACGATCGCTGGAACATGAAATTACGCAGCAAGTCGTCAAACCGTTCCGATCAAAGGATAATACCCTGCAGGTAAACCAAACGCCATTTGCCCGTATATGTTGGTCATTTTTCTTGCTCAGGCTCTGGTATATCAGGTTGTTCTAGGGTGAGCTCGGTTCCCCATAGAACTTGAGCTGATCTGCTATTAGCTGAGTTGAAGGAGAAGCCCATTGCAGATAAATTAGAGTTAGATAAGCAGCGTTAGCTGCTCCAGGTGAAGAATGAGACGGAATTGGCGAAACTGCGTTTGGCACTCGCTGAGCAAGAAGAAAATGTAGTCAACAGAGTTGAAGTCAAGAATGGAGTAACAGTCAATGAACATCTTCCTCGTTAAATAAGTGATTGCCACGTGCAGAACGATGCACCACTAACAACAGGCTTAGTCCCAGTGGCGGAACCTGCAGTAGATTATCGTTTGGACTTAGTCAGGGTGGAACTGGAGTCATTTGTGGGCTGCTCATCAACGTACTGGGGGTTTGGGAAACGGTTTGAATACTACGTCGAAGGTAGAGTTCGAGATGATGGCCAGTGCTTAGTTTACTCGATACATTACTGCAAGGGACAAGCAAGTGATGTGATTGCCGAATGTGTTATGTTGCCTCCAACACTGGCATACAATGGGGCTAGAGGAATCTTAAAGGACCTGTATGGAAAGGGTCATGTAGTAGCTCGTTCACTGACTGACGGCTTACTGCAAAGTTTGAAGCCTCTGGTGGAAAATTCGGATGCCCTGACCAAATTGTCGTCGGAAATGCTGAACTGTGAAGTTCCCCTCAAGCAGATGAATTGCATGCCAGACCTCAACCCACTGCAGACTATGGAACGTATCACTCGAGTGCTACCAACGCGTCTCCAGGATTTGCGGGCCGGGACCGTTGATGATAATTTGGGAAGAGGAGACGAACCGAGGTTTCAGGATCTGCAGCATTTAGTGTCTCGTGAGGCACGGATTGCCCGAAGTATGTTTGGCAAACTGGCTGCCGATAGCAAGGCTCAGGGGTATTCGCGTTAATCCAGCTAGAGAAATTATGCACAAAACCAGCATCCAGAAGCGACACGGTGCACGCCAAATCAGGGTTGTACTTTGTTGGCCGCAGCTAATAAGTGCTCGGTATGTATGGAATGTGCGCACTTGAGGAATGTCAGCAATTCCTGTCTCATGATATATCTGGTCGCTGGGCATTGATTAAATTAACCAAGGTTTGTTTTTCGTGTCTCAATTGTGGACATCTGTCCAGCAACTTTCCTGTTTCCAAACCATGTTCAACATCAGGTTGTCAGAAACGGCACCACTCTCCACTGCATGGTGCACAGAAGCAATGTACCGATCGAGTCTCGTAAGATACAACACAAGGGCTGCAGCTATACAAGCTGGGTACGGACGATGCAAAAAGGCCTGGGCAATTGATCAATAATTGTGCGGCTACTGTCAGGCCAGAATGTCGGGTCACTTTAGCTGTGTTACCAGTATGAGTTGACGGACCGGGGGCTTCGTGGAGACCCACGCTCTGCTGGACAGCGGGTCTGATGTGACTCTAATACAAAAAGACATTATGGAGCTGATGGGCCTGAAGATATCCCCGACCTCACTTTCGATTTCGACCGTGGATGAGACTGCCACTCGGAATTCGGGAATAACGGAGCTGCGACTGAACTCATTGTCAGAGAATGATTTCGTGAATGTAGAGAGAGCCTTTTGTGTTGATAGGCTACCAATCCAAGCAGTCCAGTACTGCACAGATGCGGACATTTTATCCTGGCCTCACCTACATTGCATCCAAAGACAGAATCTGGAAGATTCGAGAAAGCGGATCCTGATAGGCGCCGACGTCCCAGAAGCACATTGGGCATTAGAGCAAAGATGCGGCAAAATAAAACAACCCTATGCTGTGCGGACGATTTTAGGATGGATTGTTCTTGGTCCGATAAACCAGGAACCACGCTTTGTGAGGACAGTAAACCACATGGAGAGGGGAATCGACCCCTTAGCAGAACAGATCGATCGACTGTACAATGCCGATTTCTGCGATGGGTGTGCATCGGAAAACTCTCCTTCATTAGGAGACAAACAGGCCGTTGATATGGTTTCCAATGCCACAACCTGGTTGGACGGACACTATGAAGTTGCACTTCCGTGGAGGAATTCTGAAGTGAAACTTCCAAATAACTATACTGTGGCCAAAGAGAGATTGAACGGCTTGAGGAAAAGGTTTGCGCGTGACCCAGAATTCTTTGACAAATACTCTACAGTAATAGAGGGTTATGTGCGCAAGGGCCACGCCCAGTTAGTGCCCGATGTACAGCTGAAAATGGGGTTTGAGCCAAAGTGGTATCTACCACACCACGCAGTTGCAAACCCTTAAATGCCTAGCAAGTTGAGGGTGGTGTTTGACTGTGCGGCTGCATTCCAGGGACGTTCCTTGAATGATTACTTGCTACAGGGCCCGGATACGACAGCAAGCTTAGTTGAATTGTTGCTTCGTTTTCGAAAGGAATCTGTCGCATTGGCTGCGGATATTGAAGAAATGTTCATGCAGGTTCGAGTGCCGACGAGAGACAAAGGAGCACTGAGGTTCCTCTGGTGGAAAAATGGTCGACTAGGTGGTAATCTTGTTGAATATCAGATGAATGCCCACCCCTTTGGTGCCACTTCCTCCCCATTTTGTGCAAATTTTGCGTTACGTCGCACGGCAGACGATTATGGAGGACAGTATGAGTATTACGTCTCCAGGGCCGTGTATAACAACTTCTATGTAGACGACTGTCTTGTTTCTTTGCCCACACTGGAGAATGCAAGAGTTTTGCTACCCAGATGAGTGAGTTACTATCACGAGGTGGATTCCGGCTTCATAAGTGGGTGTGTAATCGTAAGGAGGTGCTAGATATTTTACCAAAATCTGAGCTGGCCCATCCCACTTTGGAAATAGATGATTGCGCGCCCGTGCCGGAGAGGCCGTTGGGGTTAGAATGGAACGCAATAGAAGACACGTTCCAGTTTTCATTCACAAAACGCGAAAAACCTCAAACAAGGCGTGGCTTGTTGTCTATAGTATCATCCGTGTTCGACTCACTAGGGTTGGTTTCACGTTTCATTCTGCCAGGCAAGGTGTTATTGCAATCACTGTGCCGCTTGAAGCTTGGTTGGGACGACCCAATTGGAGGAGAACCCCTACGATGCTGGAATGAGTGGTTAAGAAGTATGGAACAACTATGCGCATTCAAAATTCAGCGTTCTATTATTAGAGGTGACTCACTGAACGAAGGTGTACAGCTTCATGTATTTTGTGACGCTTCTGAAGTTGGCTATGGGGTGGTGGCGTATTCCAGAATGGTTTCAAGGGACGTAGCCCCCTACTGTGCCCTACTGTTCTCTAAGTCAAGGGTAGCTCCTCTGAAGACCGTAACGATCCCTCGATTGGAGTTAGCCGCAGCAAGACTAGCCGTTAGAGTTTCTCGGATTCTTATGGAAGAAACTGGAATCAAGTTTGGTAAGATCTACTACTGGACGGACTCTGCTATAGTTTTGCACTACATAAACAACACTAAAACGAGATTCAGTACGTACGTTGCCAACCGTTTGGCTGAAATCCATCAGTGGTCGGAACCCTGGCGGTGGCGTCATGTCAGATCGGAGGCTAACCCTGCAGACCTGGCATCAAGAGGCACAAAATCACCGGGTGACATCGGCTGCTGCTTCGAAGGTCCTAAATTCTTGATGAATGATGAAACTTCATGGCAGGCCACTCCTACGGTTGCTGCAGCACCACGGAACGTGGAGTGGGAGCAGCCTCCAAGTATGAGCCTCACTATGTTTCAGGGTACATGGACGGACGCATTTCTAGCTAGGTACTCCAGCTGGTTTCACTTGCCTAAGTCGGTAGCGTGGTTAACCCGTTTTAAAATGCACGTTCCAGCCACAAGAGACGGACACACGGATCTGGGATTGAGAGCTGGGTCGTTGAAATTACGCGACATTACTGAAGCGGAAGAAAGTGTTATTCTGATTGTACAAGGTTAGGTCTAAGGTGAAAAGTTAAAATTGTCACGAGACAGGAACGACAACCTGTGCACTAACAAATCTCCGATGAACGGGACTCCATCCAAACTTCATCCAATTTTAATAAATGGAATTATTTGTATTAATGGACGACTGAACTACTCCAGTCAGCCTCAGAGTTTGAAACATCACGTGATACTGACTAAGACTCACCTGATTACATACTCGGTAATCCGATGGTATCACTCTATGGAACAACACCCAGGAAGATCTCCGTTGCTTGGGGAACTTCGCAAAAGATTCTTGGATTGTACAGAGGGAGCTGCTTTCAAGCGAGTACTTGGAGGACGTAGGAAATGTCGGAAGCATTTGGCGGTCGCAGAAAAATAGCTGATGGCTTCTATACCAGCCATTAGAGACCAACCCGGTTGGTTTCTATTCGAGTACATCGGAATAGATTATTTTGGCCAAAAATGACAAACAAACGCAATTAAGCGATAAGATGGGAGGGTGTGGGACACGGCAGAAGACCTTTGATAGGTCTAGGTAGACTGGCAAATGCATGCCAGCTATCAACAGCATTAGTGACTGGAATGAGGGGGACACGCGGACATGTGGTGCATGATCGCGATTTCAGAAGCCCGTGCAGTCTCTTTTTGAGAACGTGCGAGTGAGAAGGAGGGTAATGAGGCAGCCTTTAGCAATAGTTTCCTTTATTCTGGAAATAAAAGGAGTGTAACTAATAAGACGGTAACTAGCGAGTTCGTGGAAGAATTCTCTTGTGTCACGGAACGATGACTGAGCGTTTCCAATTCAAGAGTACCAAACTCTATTTGAATGCCAGGAAGAATGGGTATGGCAATGAAAGTAGAAGTTTCCATCCACTGTGGAAAATTGTAGCTGAGAGTAACCCATCTGGTACGGGATGCGCGAATGCTCTGTAGCCTGAAATAAGCCTGGAAATAATGTATACACCGAATGTAAGGGTAGAAAAAGCGTAAGTTGTGGCAGCAAGAGGATTTAAGGGGCGGGGGGGTTGGAAGGTTACGTCTGAGGCGGAGGCCATAGAATTAGCGGCGTAAAGATTGAAAGCTTTAACGATATCAGAAGGGGAGGCGGCCGAAGTTTCACTCGGTAACACAACACACTAAACAATAGTTTGTGCCAATGATTTCCTAGATTTATGTAGCAGTGAGATTTTCAAAGCCTAATGCGGGCACCTCAGAGCTTTAGTTTCTTCCTTGCGAATCTTGATATCCTCTAGGTACGAGACACTATCCGGAAAACGTGTTAGTCCTATGAAAAGGTAGACGTCGTGGTTTCGGAGGTAAGGCCTTTGCATTCTAGGATACTTTTGTTGGAAGGTGGCAAGCTTTGGCTTATTAAGAAAGCAGCTTTAGACAGTAGGACCAAGCTTCGACAGACAGTTTGTCACGATAATTTAACAAAGTGATCGACCGCCTCTTGGGGGCCAGCCGTTGGAGAAAACTGTTCCAATCTTGGTTACTTATTAGATCGAGCGGGGAGTTTTAATTTAAAACGGAGTAAATTGTTGACTGGGATCGGATAGCATGATTGATATGGATGAAATGAGAGGTTACCAGCCACTATCCTATAGTCTCTGCCCGAAAATTTATGCAGAACGAAAATCCAAAATCTTAGAAACACTGTGGGTGAGTGTGAGATCCAGCATATTGGTGTTTCTAGTAGGTTTTTAACGTATTGCAGCCAACCCCAAGTGTGGGTAGGGAGGCAAAGTCTATCATGTTGGGAGTTGCTGTCAGTTTCGTCCAGGATGGTTAAGATCAGTTAAAATCACCGACTATGATTTTCGCCACCGAAGTTAGTAGTGGAAGGCAATCAAAGACTCCGAATAAAAGGGGTAATTTTGTAGCAGTGGAGAAGGGCGAGCAATAGACACAAACATTGTGCGTGGCTTTAGCTAAAAACTGATTTGTGAGCCACAGAGAATCCTAAATTGAGTCGAGTGTGGCATGCCTAACGGGAGACACTAAAAAGGCGTTCTGCACGTACGGTAGACAAGCAGCTCCGCGTCTGTCAATCCTATTTGCTGTGAAACCTTGTACCTCTCAAGCAGAATTTCGTTTGTGTGAGTGTGTTCCGTGATCCAGGTTCCAGTAATAAAGATGATATCTGGATTTGATTTTAAAAAATACCGTTTCAGGTGATGAGGCTTATAATAATATTGGTATATTTCTCGGCCATGGTCGAGACGCACGCGTTAAAGCATGATCATGGTGTACACGTTACTCAATAAGATGAAATGTTCACATATTCTAAGTATGAAAGTCGAGAGTATTAGAGATGAAAAAACAATGACAGGAAAAGTTTGAATGGACCATTCTGATAATGGTTTGCGCGGCAGTTTTAAACCGGTTTCGAATCCGGATCAGGCAGTGGTGCGCGGTGGAGATATTGAGAAAATCGTTAGCGCAGTGCTAAGGAGGCATTATTAACAAGAATGATGCAAGCCCAGGAAACCAGAGGCCAACTGAGGTTCTGCAGATGGAATAAATTTTGAACAAGAAAAAAAGGGTGGAAAATCGACGCATGCGAAGAGGATAGCGATCCATGAAGACAATGCAGACCCTGAATGACGGATTTACCGGAGTTCTGTACACGGAATGAGATTTGAAGCAGGGGGACCTGAGGCCAGTTTCGTGAAAGTGAACACCGGTGGATGTGGGAGAAACAGCAGTCCATAAAAAGGTGAGTTTAGATTCAGGGCCAGTAACATGTACTATTCAGAAATGAGAAGGCGCAACTGGAGGGTCTTCGAGAAATGGAGAGTCAAATTCCAGCCGGCTACGGTTCGGAGAAAAGATAACCTGTGTTAACGGATAATAAAGTGGGAAAATCTTCGCATGGACTTCAGCGTTATGCTGCTTCAATGACAAATATATATGTATGTGATGACGCATTTGCCTTCAGTGTTATTCTGGTAACGTACTACATCGAATGCGTAAGTTTCATCTGGCAGGGCAAAGTATGTGTCAGTCAATCAGCTGAGTGTGGCTGTATGTTAGCGGCATGCGCGTGAGCTGGAATTCGTGTTGTTTGCGTTAGAAAATGCTGAACGATCTGATAAGCAATTGAGGGTATCTCCTGTTGTGTGGTTGGATTTCTGTCCCAGTTGCCATGGTAGGTTCCACTTGAGTCTCTGTCCGTACGAGTCAAAGCGGCCTCCTTGGTTAGCCAATTTGGCGACTGAGATAGTGGGAGACAACGACCTGAAATAAAGGGAGATTGCAGTCTGGACGTGTTTCCAGCTGTGGGTTATGATAATATGTGAAGACAATAAACAATGGATTGGTTAGGTCTATGTGAGTGGGGCATGGGTAAAATAGGCTCGCAGTGGATTTGAGCTATACTGCTGCAGGCTGATGAAGTTGCGTACACAGGCTTGGTAGCTGTATGCATTTCAAAGGATTTATGACTTGCCCGTGGTTAGTAATGATAACCTTCAATACCGTTTGCTTACGCAGAACGCAGTTTGGCACGAGGCGATAAGATAGGTTTGAAATAACAGACAGAGCGAGTAGGACTATCATACTGTTTGCGTGGCGCTACGCTGTTACTGTCTCTTTCGGTATAGTGGTTGTTCTATGCTGAGTAGTTTCTGAGGAGTCCAAGTAGAAGGAACTATTGGGGTGACAGTGGTTATAGATTAGAGGTAATTATTCTGTTTAGGCATTGTAAACTGTTAGGTTTACGCTTAGGTGATGGCAACTGCGGCGTATGGTGTGGCACATCCTAGATTCTCAAGGGTTCAGGTTAGTATCCAGCGCTTTCCTCATAAGCTCTTTCAAAAGACATATAAGGATTCGTAAGAGCGATCAGTTTTTGGATGTCCAGAGCTACGTGTAGTCCAGGCTTAAACATAATCAGGGAATCTACGGAACGGACTTCAGCTGGGAGTTTATTCCACAGGGTTGCATATTTCTGGAGGAAGAAGTTGATGGTAAAAAGTTGGGACTTTTTTGCTGTCCTAGATCGTATGGATGAACCGCTGAGTTTCGTAATTGCTGCAGCGGTGGGGCCAACCCTATGCGGGTCTAATTGAGCCTAGGTTGCTCAGAGCGGTTATTCGACTTATTAGTACCCTATACCTACCTCAAAGGCCTGAGCCCTTGAAATATACGGATTGTATAACATAGTCAGCGTGTCCACCGTTAGGGCTATGCTTATTTCCTGTTTGAAAGCCACCGATGTCGGTGATAACGCCCGAATTCGTTGTGGTAGCTTATTCCACAATGAAGCGTACTTATTAATGAAGAAGTTTGACCGAAGAGCAAGCTTCGGCAAAGGGACAGACACCAAGAACTCATTGTTACGTAAGGGATACGTAGAAAGGGTTCTTACCTGCGGTGCTGAACTACATGATCTATTCTTCAAGATATTGTGAAAGAATAGCAGGTTATTTCTTGCGCGGCGTAGCCATAAGGGATCGATTTTCAGCCGCTCACAACGTTTCATGTAATTAGAGGGCGTAGAAAAACCTATGAGCTGTTTCGTGAATGCCCGTTGTACATTCTCAAACGCTATGCGGTCCCTTTGTCGCATGTTGGAACAAATGATTGAGCCGTATTCCAGAAGAGGTCTAACATGGGACTTAAAAATGTTGAGTTTACTTTCTGGCAAAATAAATGTTTGGTGTATTAGCCCGATCGTACGGCGTGCTTTAGCCACCTGGATGGCTGCGTGTTCCGAAAAGTCAAACGTACATGAGTAGTGTAGACCCAAGTCACGTACGTGAGAGTTATTGGGGATGAATTTGCCGTTTATACTAAATCTTCCAGTGGGGACGTGACATTTATATGTAATAATATTACTTTTTTCGGCGGAAAAACTCATTTTCCAATCATTACTCCAGGAGCTGAGAGCGAGCAGTTCCATTGTAATGTCATCTACGGTAGAGGCTAACGCCACGGGATCAAAAGTGTACACGATTTTGATATCATCTGCAAACAGGAAGGGAACTCCCCGTTGGAAAATGGTAAATATATCGTTAACGTACATTAGGAACAGTAATGGGCCCAGTACACTACCTTGTATCACCCCACTGGTTACGGGACGGGGTTCGGACAAATTTCCACCTATACTTACAACCTGGTCTCGGGATGTTAAATAGGACGCAAACCAAGCGAGCATTGGGTCCACGATTCCATAAGTTTTAATCTTCTGTAGTAACCAGACGTGGGATACCCGGTCAAACGCCTTGGTCATGTCCAAAAAGATCACGATTGCCGATTTACCAATATTGACAGCCTCTGTGACCAGATTGAGGAAATCGGTCATGCATGTCGCACATGATCTGTTTTTCAGAAAACCATGCTGACCAGCGTTGATTAGATTATTGTTAAGAAGGTGACGTGTCAGCCTTTCCTTGATCATTCTCTCCATGATCCTGGACACGACCGGGGTGTGGTTCACCGGCCGATGGTTAACTGGATCTAGACGTGATCCTTTTTTGTGCATCGGTATGATAGTTGAAGTTTTCCATTGGGAAGGGAAAACACTGCACCTGAGTGACAAATTGAATATGTTTGTCAGCAACATTGGAACATCTTCGCCACCTCGACTAAAAATGGCCGGTGGTAATGCATCTGGACCTGGCCTGCAGGACGGTCTTGTTCTTGCAACATGGACTGAAACCTCCTCAGGGTAGAACACTACCGTCGAGAAAGTTACTGATGTCACCGGATCTAGAACGGGGAAGGATGTGGCGTCATCCGTCGTTAAAGAGGAGGCAAAATAGGTGCTGAAAGCCTCCGTAATCAAAAGAGGGTCACGCAAGCATTTATTATTATAGTTCAAATATGGGATGTCTTGGTTAGGTTGCTTGTTTCTGACCTTCATTAGCCTGGCCAGTGGTTCCACCTTGTTTGGGTGGCTTAAGGCATCTCGTTCCTGTTTCTTCTTAGAAGAATCCAAGCGCAATTTAATCGTACGGGATATACGTATTAATTGAAGATACGACGAGAAGTCCCTCGTCTTAGTGAATCTTCGTTGGAGTTTGGCTAGGTTACCGTTAAGACGATCTAGAGAGTTCCGCTGTTTGCGTATGATAGGCCCCGAGGCTGGATTGATTTTGTCGAGGCAGTAGTGAAGATTAGTATACAGTTGGGCAGCTGCTATCTCTAGGTCATTAGATAAAAACGATTCGTCCCAGTTTAAGGAACGGATAAAAGAGGGTAGACTATTCCAGCAAGCTTTATGGTATTTCTTATTGGTGGTCGGAAGGTGTGTTTCTGCTGACTTATCAGTGTGAGGCCAAGGTGCAGTAAAAACACAGGATACCATCTTATGGTCACTACCGGTGAAGCGACTTAAGATTTGGGTATCTAAATTCTTGATACCAATAGAGAAGATAAGGTCTAATGTATTTCTCCCTCGAGTGGGGGATAAAACATGCTGTACCCAATTACCCACATGGATACACGAAAGGAAATCATGGAGTTTTGGGGGTGATGTCATGGAATGCCAGCATATTTCAGGCACGTTGAAATCACCAGCTAGAATTTTAGCAGTTACGGGGAGGTTAGAGACATAGTTGAATGCGTCTATTATTGCTGTCAACTCGTGCCTGCCCTGGTTTGGAGGACGGTAGATACATCCTACGAGAAGTAGTTGTTGATCTTCTTTGATAGTGAGCCAGACCGAGTCTGGAATGTTGTCTAGAATAGGATGATGGAACCTACTCGCCGTGAATATGTGTTTGGTGTAAATGATGCAGCCGCCTCCTCTTTGGTCAGATCTACTGTTGGCAGTAGCCTGATAGCCGGGTATGGATACGTGGTTTAATGGGGTGTGATCCGTCAGCCACGTCTCGGTAACTAGTAAAATGTCAGGGTGTAGGTCTAATGTAAGCTCTCTAAGCAGGGGCAATTTTGGGAGGAGAGAGCGGACGTTAAGTAGTAAGAGAGACAAGGTGTTTTTGGATAGGTTCTCAGTAGACTGAGCCGTAATTTCGTTGTGGTGAGGTGATGAAGGATCGTCAAATAAGGCGTGGCTTACGATGGGCAGTCGAAGCTCGACCCGTTTTAACCGCGTTTCAGATGAAGAGTTTGTGCCTGTGACTAAATGCGCCGCTGGGCTTTCAAATTGGGCGTAATTTGAAGAGCGGTTAGGGGGTTCTAATTGAAACGGCCGAATCCTGGAGGGGGTAAATGAGGCGCGGAAGGAGCTAGGGGGGGATAGAGGTGGTAAGGACTTATGGACATTTGGTGCATTAGCCCGGGGCTTGATGCTATACGTGGATTTTGGTTGAGTGAGGGATAAGGACGAAAAAACGGGAGCGGTCCGGGGGCGGGGTGGAAGTTGAAGCTTGTGCCAAGGTTGCGGACTGCACTGAGGTAGTCCACTGAAGGAGGAAATGGGAGTATAGGAATATTCGACAGGGAGGGTTGAACCTGGTGGTGATATGGGTCTTGGAGGACCCCCGGAGAGGTAGAATCGAATACCCCGTTTCGAGAGGTATAGGGCACGGAAGCGAAGGCATGTTGGGCCAGTGGTGGAAAGAAAGGTCCGCCCGGCATCATATTTGGTATCGGGGCAAACTGTATTATCCGTGGAGGCATACGTGATGGTGTTGAACACGGGTCGAGAGCCGGCCACTGGGTCTCTGGGAAGGCTTTATATTGAGTGGGATTGTGCGTGGGTCGGACCCTATTGTGAGTTGTCTGACAATTCGAGCGCAGCTCGAGTGGGCTGGATGCTTGTATCTTTGAGCTAGTGCCCTCTGTAGGCCTAGAGTCTGCACGGTTAGGTTCAGGTTTGTGGGTGGATCGGTGCGGTCGCCTCCGAGAGCCCACAAATATTTGACAACTGCTTTTCGGTTTTACTTCGGATTGCATGGTAGGATGGCCCTGGCAGTGAGGCCCCACTCTATCTGTTTGTGCGTGATGATGGGCCGGAATGGGCCTCGCGCTTGCACGTTTTGTTGGTCCGGGAAGGTTCGTGGAGGAATTGAGAGATCTAGTAAGGGCAGGAGGGACAGGCGGATGGGCCCAACCGGATGGAGTAGTGGGAGTAGAGGTAGCCTGCATCCTACGAACCCGCTTACTTGGTGGAGGGATGGCCGGTGATGGAGAGGCCCCTAATGCCCGATCAACCGTGCCGTTGTTAGGGGCAGGTGATGAAGATACGCTGCGGGTAGGGGTCGAAGCTGCATCTAGAAGTACCTGTCGTCCACTGGATGTTACCTGGGGGTCCGACAAGGGTGAGCTGTCAAGGTCGACCGGCACCTGAATTGGTATGGAGCGTGCCGGGTTGAGGGGAGGTGATCGCACGGCTGAGGCTAGCCTCAGCCGAGGGCCGGTTTGTGAGGTACTAGTGGGAGTTCCTGCTGTCCTTGACGCCTCTCTTTGGAGAGGAGTCTTGTCTGCCGTAATCCTGACCGATTTATAAGCTGTGTTGAGGGCAAGCGACGATTGCCTTTTGATAAATTCTCTTGCTATTTGATCGGAAGGGAATTGGAAAAGGATGGGACATGTGTGGCGTGGTGAACGTTTGTGTAACCTTGTGCACGTGCATGGATGGTGTTCCATGCCAGCTGCCCTGAGCAGGGTGGATTTCAGTTGCGATACTGGGGCCTTGTCCGGGAGATTGAAGGCTATCGCATTTTTGCTCTTTGAGATGCGCTTAAAGATCTCGGTAGAAACAGAGTTAAGGAAGTCCGTGGCTGATTTAAGCTGCTGTTGCGTATAGCTTGCCGCGGGGTCCATTAGGCACAGTAGCGGAGCAAGCTTGGCGATACTGTCATCCAGAATCGTGAGTCTTGTTGAGATATTCTCAACTTCTTGGTGAATACGAGCACTGAAGATAGCGTCGTTCGCGAGGTCCACCAATGGTATAGAGCATTGTTTCAGTTGTGTTAGCGGTTTCTTAACTCTAATCTTGGGTCGAAGTTTTTGAGTAACAGGCATGATAAAAATATTGGAAAAAAAAATCTTTAGAATTCTTGTATTGTTTTGGGGTGATTTGTCTTTAAATAACTAGCTAAGTTCCTAGAAACCTATATAACTAGCGAGAGATAACGAAGAACACCCCGTGGCGGTGTAGCGCAGTTCTTCTTCTGTGGGTCAAGAATTGTATAGAATCAAGGTAAACCAATCCATGTAGAGGTGGGTAGTTGGTCCGTAGCAGACGTAGTTGTGAATTCTGGCGCATTCATAGGGGTTTCGGGAAAGCTTGTTTTGGAGCTCTGAGACGAGGCAGATCTGAAAGCCAACCGAGTGGAGAGTGGGCAGAGTCGTGAGAACGAGGGCGGTGGTTAATGACAAGTGTTAGAGCCTGGGTGGACAAAGGAGGATAGCAACTGCAGAGGTTGGGGGTTGAGCCAGTACCAATTTTTGGCTTTGGGACCATCCTGGGGCAGCCTCGATTGGATACAAAGACAAAGTAACTCTTGGAGCTAGTGGTCCGGAGGCTCGAACAGCCAGAGGTAGAACCTGTTAGTGAAAATGCATACAAGGAGGTTGGCGCAGAGGTGAGACCGACGGGGTGTTCGTCGATTCTAGGTCAACGGATCGTGGGTAGACAGCGAAGGGTGCAGGCTTTGCCCTTGGCGTTGCTCGGGTTTTGCACCAAGAGCAGTCGGATCAGCATTATTGGGTAAAGCAGTATCACTTTTAGGCAATCGAGATTTTTTCCTGTGAAGAGGAGTTTTATCGGATAAAATCTTGATATCCTTAAAGGGCGAACAAGCGGCAATCGTCAGCTTATTGTTACTGAAATCTCTGGCTGTGAGGCCGTTCATAAACCAAAACAGACGGAGACAGTTGAGACGCCGAGGACTTCCGCGCAGCCTGGTGAAAAGGATCTATGATAGGCCATAAAGTACACATTGAGTATGTTATACTTCCTTAGAGATTGGCGCGGGCAGTCAGGACACAAAAGACCACGACGTTTTTGAAGTTGAAAATGCTGCCGTAGACGTCGGTTGTGAAGTGTTGGAGAAATTCCCCCGTTACCACCAATGAGTAAGGGGGCGTGGTAGCACCGGGTTGAGGGATGGCCAACAGAGAGGAGATCTTTAGTAGGGTTTAGTCATTGAGTCACGGCTTTCTGTTAATTTCCGCTATGTCTTTTTCCCAGGTCATTGGATTTACCAGGTGACAAGTTAGCTACGTGGACGAGGGAGACCGAGCACGAATCGGCCCCTGGGTGGGGTTAGGTGGCCCTGAGGTTTGTAAATTCGGTATATCGGGTGATCCGTGCGTTAGTTAGGTCAATCGTGGCATGCCTCCGCAAAACATACGGCAAAAGTAACAAGTGGATTTGCCGAGATGAGTCGGTCAAACACAAAAAACTGGAACAACAAGTTGAGGATCAAATGTGTGGGGAAATGTGACCACACGTTAAATGGAATATGGATAGAAAACAGGAGAAGTAAGGTGTAGTTAAACCTTGAGGGTATGTTCTTGTTTTTTCGAGGGTGAGAGCTACTAGAATAGGATATAACAATAATTCGCGGTAAAAAAAGCAATTTGGAGTTTGAGGGGGCAGCTGTTCTCTCTAGTAGAAAACTGTATTCAGTCAAGAGAGAATATTTACCACAGCAAACAGTACCACGTCCAGACAATGGAGGTAGAGCCAAGATAACGATACGATAGTGTTGATACGTACGGGCCTAAATGTAGTCCAACTGAAGTTATGGCACCATTATGTGTAAATCGTTTAGAACTGATGAATTGGTGCCAGTAGACAATGAGATTGACGTGAAATGTTATAGCGCAACCTCTGCTTGAGTGCGTTTCACAAAGGTGTACAAGCGTTGCGATCTAGGTGGCCACCGTCCTTGACCGCGATGGCTGTCAATGCTGCGTGTGCGGCCGTGGTTGACAGTTCTGGAACATTTTCTTGCTTAGTTCATGGAACGTGTGTTGCAGATTTCGAAATTGATTTCCGGGATTTGCAAAACGAAAACGTAACTCTTCTCTACACTTATAAAAGTGTAGTTGTCGTTGGTTACATAATCCAACAAAACTTGCATCGGTTTTCGCGCATGTTTAAAAGATGCATCAAAGGTAGCGCTTTTCCGCGCCCCCATTTTTGGTTTATATCACAAGGGTATAACCTTGATTTGATGGTGATATGACCTCGACCTGCCAGGACGTCCACGAGGAAGCCATTGCCATTAGGCTGCCAGAAAGAGGGAGATTATGGCCATGTTTTCTCCAGTTGAACGTATACAAGTTGTCGCCGACGAAACCTTAATGCGGCGAGGGCTGTTCAGCACCCCATCAACGAGCTCGTATCGTCACACGCTCCCGACTCAGTACCAACCAGTCCTCCAAATAATGGTCCATCACAATGAGCACATTTACGCCCCTCCCTCCGACCAGTGCACAAAAGGTGAACGTGGACCCCGAATTTGTCACACCCCGTTCAACATCTTATCAGACTGCTCCAAGTGGCAAAGAAATCTCCAATACCATCTGCCCACATCAGGGTTGTCCACTCATCCTGCACTAACGGATCCTCATAAATGCTGGTTTGTCCGTTTAAAAGGCCAAAATGTGCCAGCTTACCACCAGCCATTCCGAACAAAACGAGAAGTCACGTCGTCTCCAAAGGCTTTGACCACGCAGTCCTCTCCTGTTCCTGTGTGAGACATCAAAATCGAAAATCCTTCCTAATGTTCAACGTGCTCTGTGGATGTGACTATATTTGATATCGCTCACACCATCCCCTCCATACACAACAATTTCAAACGTTCATTGTTTTGTGTGAGAGATTTGATTTTGGTTTAGAACCGTTTTTGAATGTCAGCCTAGATGATAGGAAGCGGATTCTTTGGAAATTACTTTCAGACGCATTAGGGCGCATACTTGAAGTTCGTATATATTTATACTCTTGATGTATCGTAGAAGCCTCGAATCAATCTTGTTCTGGTTTTGAGATTGAAATGAAATGGCTGTGCGCTGCTCGAACTGCGATCATTGTGAATTGTAACTTGTGGCATCCCGTGTCTAAGATCACATGGCGTCGACATAATCTTGCCTCTAGTTTTCATCGAAAGTGGACCTGAAACCTCTTGTACAACATCTCAAACAAATACCACCCAACCGTTTTCCCCATATCCGGCACACCCACCGGAAGTTCTAGCTCTCCACGTTGCCAATCCTCTCATTCAGCCGAGCAAGGTTCCGAAGTCCCATGTGGCCGGAAGCAACAAGGAAATACCATCCACTTGGGTTTCACAGAGCTTTGTCCCCGAATGCAGTACAGTATCTTAAGTTCTCTACCTTGCCTACCACTATCATCTTTAGTTCCACCTTCTAAACACATTTCACGGTTCCTGATTACCAAAATATCACGTTCGTAGTACTCGCTTAGTGACCTCACTCGGAAAAAATCTGTTACCAGTCTTTCCTTCACGCCTCTAATTCCACTGCAGCCCTTCTTTTATCCAGCCAAAGTACTCACCTCGATCCATGCGCGTCAGTAAAAAATCGACCCTCCGCCCAAGGCAAGCTACAGCTTTATCCAAACAGCAGGGACCATACCTTACAGGAGCCGAACACAAACACAAAAATTCCATTTTTCAATTCATCTTCCTGGGCAAATTATGACCCCACATTATGGCTTTATCCGAAATCACTCATCCCCAACAGTTCTCCAGAGAAGTACCCATCATTTCTTTACCTCATACTCAACTTAAAAAACGAGGACCTTCCCCTCGAATTTTAAATGATAACTTGATTTTACATCCACTCTACGCAGGTCCCTTGCTTCATGTAACCTCCCTCAAATTCAACAAAATGCTTTCTGCCCTCTAAGTTGGTCCAGCAGAGACTAAACATCTCATTATGCATTCACTCGAATCCAGAAACCGCTGCCTCTGACCCTAATACCTGTTCAACTAGCAATTCCCATATTGATCACTCCAGCCTTCATCGGTCCTCAACTTACGTACGCAGCAATCGGCCCCGGACCGTCTCGCCTGCGCCGTGGGTGGCGGCAACACATCACCACCTTCGCTTTCCCCAGCACCAGTAATCCCGCAAATGCCCGCCGAGAAAAGAGGAGGAATTAAAACACGTATATCTGTCATTCATCGTAAACTTGTCCTCAATACCAGCGAAAACGCGCTTTCTGTGTGCTCGGGTCCCCTCATCTAACGGCGATTTCATTCTTATCACTGGACGGCGGTTTAAAGCAACTATTCCGACTTAGGATTCGCCGTTACTGGTTACAGCCCTGCCAGAGTTCCTGAAGGAAATCACCAAGGAAGGGTTTCAGAGTCCCCACCCGTTTCCCCGATGCAATACCCAGCTATCACGAGGCTGATCACTCAGTCAGGGTCACGGTTAAATGGCCGTCCTGAGAGCTTCTGCTTGGTTGCATCTATCAGTGGCTTAATAGACTGCAGGCAGTATTGCACGTAGCCCTAAAGCCATCCACTTTGCCTCCACTTTTCTTATGTACCACGAGCCGATCGAAGATGACATAAAAGCCTCATGGGTGTGTTGGCCGTCATTCTGTGGACCACGACGTTATCAGGATTTTGCCACCTATGCAAACCTTGGTGGTTGCATCCAACAAGCTCAGTCACCTGCCCGCTGAAAAAGCTGCTCAAATCGGTTTTATCGGGCCACTATAATGTGGCTACCCTAGTAGGAGACAGCTTCCCCAGCGAAGATCAAAGGACCCTCTCTTGCTCCTTCTCTGAACCAGAAATTACTTCCTCCATTTCACCTGTCAAGCCAAATGATTTAGTTCACCATAACGTCTTCCCAAACATAATCATATCTTGAAATTGTGGTATTTCCCTTTTTTGCTCGATTCTCAGGTGGTAGCTGGTCAGCAGTACTCCATCCTCAACCAGAACTTGAAGAATACCACTCCAGCAGTGTCATTCTCGGCAAAGTGCACGACAAGCAGACTCGTCCAGTTGAAAGGAAAAATCCACAACCTCCTAAACCTGCACCCAAAACCCAGTATCTGTCGGCATGTATCCAAACGGACCGATTGTCAATAGCAATCAAATCACGGGCTGAACTCACGCTTACTCAGCAAGAGTCAAAAGCCCTACCCACTCCAAACAGGCAAAGGTCACGAGTAAGTTGATAAAGGCGACAAACTCGCAACCCCGAAAGATCATACGTTTTATTAATGTCAACCACCCCCATCTGGATAAACCGGAAGGAATGGTTGAAGTTTTCAGCACATTTGCACTTCAGCCGTTGACTTCAGCGCACCCACTACTGGAGCGCACACTGTGTGCCTACTCAGTGAGGCAGTCTACAGCACCATTTCACACCGACGATAAATGTCGGCTTCCAGTCCCCATGAAATCATCTTACCGTCCAAGCCGGGAAGGTATTCCTCTGGCTTCTTTTGCTCTTAGATCCCAAAATCCCAATCATTTTATCCAATTTATTCATTTTATTTATGAAACTCAACCAACTAATGAATATTGTTTGCAATCATCCCCCTACAAACAAAGGCTCTTTTTATGTTCCCCAAATTTATTGTCCCATCAGCCATACACTGATAATCTCCCCGAATGTGGATAAGCCCATCGAAAATGAGATATTGGCCCACCTCAAACATGACTTGCTCGCCGATGGTCAACACGGTTTCCTGAAATAACATCCATGCTGCGTTTGCCAAGATGACTCCCTGAACCTAGTCACGGAAGCTGCTAAGGCCACGTACCCGTGAATATTATCCAGCTAGACGCAGAGAACGGTTTTGACCCAGTCTCACATATTCAGCTCTTATCACGAATCAAAATTACTGGAATCGCGAACCCGTTATTCAGTTCGCTGAATCCTTGTTTCCAAGACCGCTACCAGTCGGTTCGGATAAATGGTTTCTTTTTCGTACCCGAAACTGTCACCAGAGATGCCATCTATGGCTGCACCCTGGGTCCATCACTGTTTCTGATGCACTGAAATCATGTTTAAGCGTCGTTCCTCAATGGAGTCACGGCCCCCCTGTGGATGACATCAGAATCCTGTATACCACTGACTCCTCAATGCCCACTTCAGTTAGCAGTGATATATTGCAAGATCCAACAGCCTCCAGTTCTCGATGCACTGGACCATTATTGAGGTTCTCGGCTGAACGAGCCATATTGTTACTCCAGAGTGAAATATTTCCCCAAGCACAATAACTACTGACGTTCACCCGGCTCTCAGCAGCCTTTTAGCGTGGAAATTGATTTTGCATTATTCAGCTACTCGCTTTCATCGAACACGTACCCACACGAATTGCAAAGTATGGAAGGTTAATGGGCCTGATCGCCAGGATATCCGCCCTCAGGAAGGCAAATTCAGTAAATATAAAACTAACGTTAAGCCGTTTTTGCAATACTGGCCTTTTATCCTACTCTAGCTTGGGCCGGTGGAAGAGAGTAGCCACTGGGAAGGTTTAAAGGCTACCGAACCCAGTCACCGCCAAAGCTGCGAACTTTTGAAACTTGGTCCGTATCAGGTTAGATGCATGCAGCTGAACCTCATATTCCTCCGTGATGTCGTTGGAAATAAAACCATCGTAGTAGAGCCGAAATCTCGGGTTCAATGAATTCATCGTATTCCTAGAAATTGAGAAGTAACACAGGTATGGGTCCTGTTTAGATCAGCGTCGAGATTCGAATTTTATTGTGTCCAAGCAAACTGCTTCGTGGAACGAAATACGACGGAATATAGCTTCAAAAATCCATCTCGGAATTTTATGACCCTTATAAGCAAATGTGTAGGTAAAAACTTCAGTGCATTCCATAGTGCAACACATAATTGTTACCTGTGAGCCTGCAAGATCCGTTGTTTGAAAACACCACATTCTCCTCGGTTTCAAATTCACTACATGCCAATAAACCTACTTTCCTGATATTTAATTGTTCATTCTGCCTCTTTTACCCATCGGGCCCTGTTTTTATGGCTTACAATCCCCTCTTAGCAAAGTTTGGCAAGAAATAAAGTCACAAAACTTTCACCGAAGATGCCTTATTACCTAAACTCCACCCCGGTTGTGACGGCACATTCTTATAAATAAAGCTCCAGCTTTTCTGTTTTCATGACTGAATACGAGAAGGCCCCACCTTCAAAATGGTAAATCTAGTTGAAATCTTTAGCTGTTTGGTGAATCTGGCCGTTTTTACCTTTCCCGTTTTGCCGGCCCATCCTTTTCCCTGTAGGCTCAGCTTGGCGGTTAACTCCTCGATTTTGGATATTCATCTACTCATCTTCCTTCTCCTCCCCGTGCGATCTTGCCTTGTACGTTTCTTTTTTCCTTCAGGATAACATAATTCATGGAAATCCGGTTCAAAGCTCCAATAGAACCATATCCAACCGCTGAAATCGTCCTGACTGTCCCTCACTACTATGCCCGAAGCTCGTGGTTTTGGAATCGTCCTCCGTCATCAACTTTTAATTTTCAATATGCCCCATTTTTCTACGTACTATTCATTACGAATGCCCAAGAAATTATTTTGTCGTGACCTGTAAACGAATTTCCGACCATCTAATATTCGTTTCCATTTATCGATTTCCGGTCATGTGAGACTTAATTTCTTTATGGTTCATCAGTACTTGTTTCCAGCTTGCGACTTTAGGCCGGCACTTACGGATATATAGAACCAATCCACCCTAGCTGCAGTCTGGACACACCAGCACTGTATGTGACTACAATCCCGTTTCAACGACTGAGATAGGAAGACCTATGAGCGTTGATGGATATTTCGATTATCTGGTCTGCTGAGCTGACAAGGAAAGAGAAGCTGGACTTGCTGGTGACCGCCTCTGGCAACCCGGAGTTCGGTTTATTTCCAGAACCGTAGAGAAATAAATGACGGTCGACCAATGAGGGATAGCACTGGGTTGATTTGAACAAGCGGACTTCAAGTAGCCGGCTGATGTAGGGGAACGGTGCTCACCGAAATTCCTGGCCTCCCCAGGAGACTGGTTAACGTTTTAATTAGCAGTAAAGTACCTTATTGGGTTACCTATAGGAGTCACCTTCACTTCCTGCAGGAATCCTGAAGCATGTCTGTGTCTGGGATGTGAATATTCACTCCGAAGTAAGATCGCGTCCGACTGTTAGCCAGTTTATATGACTATAAAGAGTATGGAAATGAGGAATTACTCAAGCTGTGAGACTTTATATGGCTAGGTGAAGGCCTGGTGTCAAAACAGGATGAGCTCTCGAGGAGTGGCCATCATTCACACAGTAGGTTTAACTAGAATTATCCATTTATGAACAGGGTGCACCCGAGCTCTTGCCATTTTAAATGAGCCCGCTCTCAATGTAGAGCCCCCACAACGGCATGGGCTGATGGTTAACTTCAGAAAGACCTGTTGTAATGCTTTGGCTTGCCAAAGATTTCATTAAAGACGAGATATTCCCCAAGCTTTTACGACCGCTTGCCTTGAAATGGTCAACGAAATTGACCGCGGGGTCTCAACCGTGTGTATTCATACTAGGCAAAAGACAGAGGGAACAAACTGGCTTTTGGCACGGAGATGTGTCGGGGGTAGTGCTGACGGCTGCAGCGCGCGCGAAACGCACATTCAGAAGGGTGATAGATGAAGTTGATTGGTTGGGGGATATGGCGTGCCTGGCATTTTTTTCTTGTTTTGAGCAACGAGACTGACTCGACCTCTTCGCTCAAGCACCGTAAATGGTCCTGTACTACGCTGCTGTAAAGATTTGCTGATGTCTTCCAAGCACATCAAGACTTGGGCCCAAATGGACAGTTTCGGTGGACTGATGATCCGTCGAAACAGTGGTCGTAGCGAAAGCATTTGCAGCGGAGCTCTTGTGCAGTCAATTTTTCAGCTTTCGAGGCACCACCTCTGTAACTCACCTGACCTTTAGCAGAGCCATCACTGGGTAACAGAGAATTTTGACCCCAAGTCAACTTCGCAACTGATGCGGTAATATGATGCCTTCTAAGGGGAATGAAGGCCTGAGAGTGCGATCGAAGCACCCTCATCCGCTTGTAGCGGTCCGAGGCGGTGAGAGAAAATTTGAGCTGAAGATGATAAGGTCTGGCTGCTGGATAGCGTGCCGAAGCACAAGAACGGCAAGAACCACAAACTTTAGTGCTTCTCCAAACAGGTGTGGCTCAAATTATGTACAACAACTATTAGTTACCGTTGCAGGGTAACCATGCAGTGAAACCCAACGTTCCACAAAAGCAGCTAATATGGATTCCTGCATTACTTTAGCGATAGCAACATCCTCTGGGCAACGGGTGAGGCAGCGAACCATGGTGGGAAGATAACGAAAGTTACAACAGGGACTGAGAAGACCAAAGATAATCACGTGAAAACGAAAAAAGGTTGGGGATCCAACGGAAAAGTGACCCAGTGGAGCCACTGCATACCTGTTCACCTACAGTCATTGACACTGAACGCGCGGAAGAGCCCAATTACCGATGTCCTTTTGCTTGCTATTATAAGCGTACTCATCTAAACCCGGAATAATGGTGGCTCAGATGCCAGGATGTGGTAAATCACACAAACGTCGAGGATCGCGTGGCGTCAAGATGTGGGTACGGTGGGGCGTGGGTGTGGCAAAGTTGTGTCACGCAGTATGACACTGACTAACGGAAATCTTGGAAACTGTCCCGGATCTGTGACGTACGAAATTTGAACTTTGTCCTTTGGCCAAATGTTTGAGGCTTACGACTCGTGACCGATCAGAGGTGGCGTGAACTTTAAGAGAAGCATCAGACACAGCGTTGTCGATGCCGCACATGCGACAGACCTCATCAGAAAAGGGCGGTCCGACGGCACTTGGTGCATGCTTGTCGGTTTGACTGTGAGGTGCACTCGTCGGTAGTTTATGTTTCGCGAAGATAAAGATTTGCATGCCTTTGAGGCCATGTCGGAAGTGTCTAACAATGATGCAGGCAGTGGGTGGCTTCTAGATAAACGTGGAGCATTTAGTCTCAGCTGGTAGGGACCAACGAGAGAAAGCTGCTGGCAATCTCCATCATGGTGTGACTACTGCTAAAGTACCTACATACTGCACTGTCAGAGATATCGATTGCTACACTCAGCTGGGTTCTGGCTTCGAAATGAACCAACAAACCAGCACTGGCCATTATGTATCCTACTGCGTTGAGAGCATCTTTAGACTTGACAGGTAACGAGACTATCCTTAGCACCCCGAAGTAAATTTGGTAGAGCAGCATCAACTGAAGACGGTCTGCAATAAATGCCGACGATATTCTTCCGTCCCGCTAAAATCCCGGAAGACGGCTGCTGAATTGGATAAAAGAAAGTCAAGAACCGCCTTCAAATTTTCTTCTAGTGGCCACACATCAGGCTCGATGATCATGTCCTTCAAAAATTGTGCTCAGTTTTAGGCAGGTTATTTCTCCCGCATTGAAAGTCACACTATGTGCGGTCAAACGCTTAGCTAAGTGATGAAGATAATGATGGTGGCACTGATTTATTTCGGGGAGACACGGAGCATGCTCCTTTGCAGGGCCAAATGCACTAGCGGGTCAGTTGGGATAACTGAGGTTGGTCGTTTAAATTCCGGACATATGGCACATAAACTTTTATATGGGCAGGTAAGTGATCGGCCTATGGAAATAAGTTTCATGTCCAGGTAGTCCGGCCGTCGGGATCACGGCAGAATTGGCTGGTTAGTTGAAAAGCATAAAAGAATTAGGTTGTGAAGGTGGCTCAAAAGACAGATAGAACTTCGGGAAGTTTGCAGAATATTTGGCAAAGAGAGAGAAAACCTACGAATCATATTGCACTATGAAGGTTACGACGAACAGTATTCAAACCGAAGAGATCAGTATCGTGGAAAGTAATGCTACGATCAACCTGAGGAAACAGCAACAAAATTCATAAAAAATGCGCAACTGATGAGCACTAATCAGTAATGCTTGTGTGGAAAAATAATTTCTGTTATAGTTTAGAAGAAAGCGCTCTCACTGTAGTGGTACAAAGGACAGGTAGTTTGAAAAAAATCGGTGGTGGATGGCACAGAATGATTGCAGGTGGAGAATCGCCACAGCGGGCTCACTTAGTGGTATGAGAATAGCGATCACTGACAACCCAGAAGGCATGAGGAGCAGAGAGATGACCTGGTAGATTTATAATAAGTAAAGCTTTTGAGAAGTCCTCCGAAAGTGCTGATAGCTGTGCCACCGGAGATAGCAGGGAACGGATGGTGAATAATCCCTCTGCAGCATCAGTGCACAGAGGTTGACAAATTGGTAATTATTGTGCTTTTTGCCATCGGACAGCGGCCTGATTTTTTCCAACCTGCACAGTTTACGCAAGAGGCCTTTCCGGTGCTTCAGTTGGATCCTGGATCATTTACGAGAAGCATTATTTGATGATGCATAGCATGGATTTAGTGTGGGGGCTGTCAGAGTTGGGCAAACCTGGCCGGGCCAAAAAGCGGTGTTTAGAACTTTGACCCAGAAAAGCAGTGGACGAAAAGCAACAGTGTAGCCATCGCATCAGCCGCGGATGGTTACGACAAGGACGAATCAACGTCCCAGAACAAGGGTGCGAATTAGGTTTTAAGTAAGCCTCTAGTTCGGCAGTAGTTCTTTCTCTTATAAACCTGAATTGCAGCGTGAAGGACTTACTTTATTGGCACTCGGGTGATCCAGTAAAGCAAGCGGGAGGGGATGCGGAGACCTGGATAGAAGACTCACGTGGTATGAAGCGGTGGAAGTGGCGGAAGAAAATGGTGGATATTCATGAGCATGTGAAAAATAGGCTCTCTTTTGTGGTACTTGAGAATGAGGGTCATAGGCTCCAAGGCAGATTAACGGGTAAGAGCCTGAGATAGGGACAGAGGCAATCCGGTGTGACCTGGTGATTTGCGTTGAACTGTAGAGGGGCTTCGTCGGAACACGAAATGATAATAAGGATTATACGTTTTGGAGCCTGGTGTCCGGAGTCAATTTTCACTTCAAGCATAGGACATTGAGGTAACACATCACGATACTTGCCCCGCCACTTTTGTGCTACAACTTCCTCGCTTTCGTCTTCGCTACCGTCCCATTGATTGTCAAACTTGTGGCCTTTAACAACCGTACCCGTAGGCATTCTAAAATGTGCCGCAGGTACATTGCCATATTGGTGAAGCTAGAAGTAATGCGGCGGATTCCGTGAGATACAAATAAGGGACAAATTTAGAGTAGACTACAGCCGGAGGGCATTTAATGTGACAACGGGAGTGGGGTAAATTATTAACAGCCAAAAGATGGTCTCAGCTAATTGCAGAGACACGACCAAAATCATGAGCTATTGCCGACTTTACCTGTGAGCATCTGCAGGTTCACTGATTATGAGCTAGCCTTTGATGCGGGCTAAAACGTGACCTGGACCTTCTGCAACCCAGTCAATAAAATGCGAAATGTTTCGCGCAGCTTTTGCGCAAACCAAAGGGCGCTTGTATAAATTCAAGAGGCCAGGGCTTATTTTCACCACCATCTTAGAGTTATCCTCTGGTAGGAGAAATGTACCAGATCCACTGTTGAGAACACTCGAGCACCGCTAGAGTTGACCGTGCTATCCTGAATATGCGGTTTTGGATTTATCTATCTGGAAAAATGGTGCCACAAGGGCCCTTCAGTCCCCACATTTTCGCTGAAATGGCATTTTAGGGTCCGTGTGAAGTGCTAAAGACAAAGGGCAATTTGAAGCTCGAACAATATCTGATTCAAAATTACTCTCGAACTCAGCTAGAGTGATCTTATGTTTGTCGAGTACTAACGTGTTTAACTACCAGGCTGGTTAAAACCAATGGTGTGGAAGGTGGGTGCAGTACCCTTGAGTGTCTTATGAGTAACCGAACAAATTCGTATCGGTAGTTCTAAGTAGAACGGGACCGGTTGGACTAAAACCGGCCAAAGTACCAATCACAGAAAAATTTTTGACCCTGTTCACCTGAAGCTTGCCCCAGGGAATTGATCGAAAGTTCAAAGTTATTCAAGAACTTGATACCAAGGTCGGACTTTCTGAACCTGCGCAACTGAGAAAACCCAAAGAAAAGTGAAACGAACACCGAATTCAATGTCTGCAATTTTTTTCTGCAAAGAAGTGCCACTAACAATGAACAAACAAGAGCCGAGTCGCCCATCCATATCCTGGCCCGGAGGTGGGAGCACATCAATTTCGACGCCTGCATCTACCAAGCACCGTGATCCAGAATTAGCCGGATGATGTAGAAAAAGCGACTACTCTGGCCCGTAGAGCCCGTCTCAGCTAGGCACTGAGGTCCCCGATCATCTGATTGATTTGGGTCGCGGAATAGGCTAGGTTGCAGCAGAGTGACTTATATTGATGCTTTTGTTTATGCCGGCAACGAGAGTTAGTTGGAGATAGCTGAACCGGATTTTTGCACGGATTCTACCCGGAGCTCCCACATTGCGAAACTGTTTGCTAGGTGGTGCTCTCGTTGGGGATCTGAATGACAGCACAATGACCGCCCATATGCTGTGGTCAGTAAAGCCGTGAACTTAAAGGAAGCTCAGGCGCAAATCGAAACCACCGAGCTTCGCCCGGCGGAATCAAACGAAAGGGGCTCCTTTCCCGGCAACAACTGAAAATAGACGAGGTTCAACCACATATATTTCAGAAGTAGGCTGCTGAAAACCACGCCTCAAATGATTTTGAAATAACTACGGTCGGTTCTCAGTATTTTTGAAGTGATCGGGCCCGATTTCGTGGAGATTTGCGACAAAGTTCGAGTGATTCTTGGCGCCTTGTTCTCGATTTTTTGATCTCAGTTGTTTCCATCTAGAACAAGGCAAGTGTCGGTGCACACACGCGAAGGGCAAAGCAAAGCACCGTAGGAGCTGTGGGATTGTTGACAGCACCACCATGGATCGGTGTTGGAGGATTGGCACCCGGAGCGAAAAGAGACTTGAAGGCAGTCTGCGGAATATGGATCAAACTTTTGACAGGATCCCGCAGACTGTCTAGTGAACAGGCGACAAGAGGCCGAGGTTGAGGGTGAGCGGGTGCATGAATGACCTTCGGCCAGTAAACGTCCTTAATTTTTTTTGGCCATCTGGGCAAGTTATGCAATGTCTTCTGCTGTGGACACGCGAAAACCTTTGGTAGGTAGATGGGAACACGGTGAGGTCATACCTCTTTCAAGAGACTCTAATACACCTCGGTAGTTCCGAAATGGGCTCGCAAGTACCGAAGCAACTGGGATGTTTTTTGATCTCCAAACTCGGGTTTTGCAACCAAACGAAAAATTAGCCGTTCGTGAGACACTTCAGTTCATCCAGTGATTGTTGCACGTATGCCGTTCTAAATATCGGTTTTTACTTTGACCCCTACGCTTCCTGTGCTTTGAGGACTATGTGCAAAGTAAAGGCTGAGACCAAGCAGCGAGATATACAGGTTGCCTCAGCCACACTGCGCAAAGCGAGCGTTGAATCTGGCCGTGCGCAGCAAGCACCAAGATTATTTTCCCCGAATGAAGTAGGTGGGGGTGCAAGTGCTTTTACCTCAGAATCAAAATATTTAGGGCTGCTCATACGGTGAGTCAAGAACCCGATTCAAACTTTCCAGAAAAGCGAAAGAAAAATAATGCTGCAAGGAAGTAATGAAAAAAATGTTTAAAAAACCGAGTGGGCACTCACAGGCTGTCCCCACCTGTTTCATTCTAGGCCCTGTTTGGTTCCTTGCTCCATTCCTAACCAGCTAGTTGATGCCGAATCCATTTGTCCACAGGCTTTTTCCGAAGCCTAACCAGAAAAAGGCTTCTTCGATTGAAATATTTCGATACATGGACCATTGATCACCGGCTCTTGATTGTGTCGAAGAAAAGTGAAGAGGTGTCTGGTCAAATACGCCACCACAGATTTCCCCACAAGTCACTCTCCGAAACTTACTCACATGTTCAGCAGCCCTTGATAATCTAGCTGACTTTTACTGCAACCAACATCTGCCCGTAAGTGCCAGTCTAACTCTCGTTCACGCCCGATGCTTCGTGACCTTTCCACATTTGAAGGCGGCCCGTCACGTTCTTTCAGGTAGCTCCCTTAGTTGAGCTTTCGACAATAATTTACTTCGATTAGAAGCTCATGAATCTTTTTTCCGAGTACCAATGAATGCTAAACTTCATAAATACCGACAGTTTGTTTCGCCCTATGTCAAGTACAAAACCGATTCTTTTGTCCGCATTCCATCCTATTTGCAGTGTCTCTGATTTTGTGCTCGTTCACCGTAAAATACCAAGTCAGTCAAGGTTCAAAAATACGAGAATCGCACACTCTCACCGGAATGGGGATTCGCTTGTATCATGTTCCATGGACTTTGCTGTAGAGAACTGCATAGTCCCTGCTGCCATCATCCACAATCGGCAAAATAGCGATAACGTTGCTTCTGTTTCTTTCTTCTTCCAAATTTTGATAGTTCAACACTATATCTTTCTGGCCGCGCTGGTCCTTTTTAGACTACTTCCACACCTATTTCATGCCACGAAATATTGATTAACGTTTTCGTACGGTCCATTGGATCATATTAGACTTAGGAGGAGTCCAAACTGTCCCAACGGTACTTATCTGAAATGATGGAACCACCACACAATAACACAGAATACCATGTTGGACGATTTCCAGAACCTCTTCGCTGATGCCGCCAGTCGATAATTTTTCTAATATTTCACGTCAAGTGCTCCCCAGCATCTCCAGTGAAAAACTTGTCCTCGTTCCCCTGGGGAAGTAACACGTAACTTATTCTGCCGGTTCCTCCGAAACCTGCTTCGCGCAAAGAATCTTAGTGCGCATGTGCCAGTCAATGTCAGCTCGTTCGTTGCGTGTATGCATAGTTCCCATTCTATTTCGTCTATACTTTCAACGATTTCGTGTTTTACCAACTTGCCACTTACTCCTCTAACCAATGTCAAAACCACTTTTTGAGTGCAGCGCAGTTTTATGTCAATTTATCCCACTTGAACACCACCGAGACGTATTTTACTACTGGTTCGGAGGTTGCTCTCTCTTCTCAAATATGTGAATACCTTAACCTGTTGAGTGATGCCACACACTAGAATTATGCTAGGTGCACATGAGCGCGGTCGAGAAATATTCGTTCATCAATATGATTGAAATATGGTCACCTTGTGTCAGAGGACCTACAAAACCTCCATATAATCACTTTGAGCCCACTATCTTACGACTCAGGGTACCCTGCAGTGACTGGATCAGGTAAATGTCTTTGAGAACAAGCAACAAGCCAGAGGTTCAAACAGTTTTCAAAAAAGGCGAAGGCCGGTTGAATGTGTGAAGGCTATTTTTTTGTTGAGGCAGCATCAACCACCTTTACCTATTACGGCGACTTCGGGTACGATGCCAGCTAATGAAGTTAATGTTCAAACATCCACAAGCAGAGCATTCGAAAATATTTTATTCAACCGGCGGAAACCACTCATCTTAACTGCTTGCGGATGAACAACGAATGGCTCCGTGGCATCGAGTAGCGTACAAATTGCCCAAACCAGCGTACTAGGCATGTGTTTACCTATGACAGTTATTTTCACTGACTTATACATTCAAATTCAGTCACTTATAGGTTTCTGCGAAGCAGCAAACTTCCACCAGGCTTGAGTTCAAATTTTACCAGATCTAATGGTTGTCCTGCAACTCGACGTTTATGGGTAGGCGGAAGGTAGTTCTGTGGACAAAAGATCAAGTTTACATTGTTTGGCATGCTCATCTGAACAGTGGCTTGCATGAGGTATTTCCGGTGAGCCAGAGGATGGATCACTAGACAGCGCGGAGGGTTCAGTTTTGCGACATTCCTTTCCGCTTGCAAAATGTAAAAGATTCCTTATCGGAAAATTCACAAGGAATCCTCGTGAGGACAAACTACAAGTTGGCCTAGTTTCCTGGCTCACTGGCAAAACGAAAGATCTGTCCAAACTAAGTCCAGCCTTCTCCTAGCGAAGTTTTATTTCAGCTCGAAAATACGCCGTAAGAAGGCAGCTAGGCTCCGATGGTCCTGTTGGCCCTCGGCCCGATCAGTTAAAAAAACCGTCCACATAGGTCACAGTCATTGTCGAGGCAAACAACTGTTTGTCCGTAGATGGCTACCAAACCAGCTGCTCTAATGTTTCAAGAACATTTGGCTATCCTGTCCGGATCTCGGATGAAATCAACAATTGCTCCGCTAGCATAACTTAATACCACCCCCGTCGCAGCCCTGACTTCGTTTTCGTGAACCATCCATGATCCTCCTCTAGAGGGGTGTCATCCATGAACTGCAAAGCCAGGGCTTGTGCTACGTATGAGGTAGTTGCGTAAAGTTGCAGTAGCGTTCAAAGGTCCCGATATAAACATTCTGCGCAGCCTAAGAAATGGATCCGTTTGCTTGTTAGTAGCCTGCAGACTGTGGAACAAGGGTTCAAGGCTGCTGGAAAACATCATGCCTGATTCCCTGTCTTCATACTGCTTCACCAATGGCTTTGGTTTGTCCAAGTCTAGAAGCAGAATTCCGCTGGATTATTCGGCTATCAGGTGTGAGCTTTTACCTAGATTCAGAGTCGAGTCTCGTTACAGACCGCCGGTCTAAAGCATCTGGGCCCAATTTAGCTTGATTTTAGTTTGGAAACCCCGTAACCTTTGCATCACCCACAAAGATAAAACAGATCTATATCATGACCCGTGTTAAGCCCCTTAGATAGTCAATGAGCCGTATGGCGCCCAAAATTGGTCCGTAACAGACGTTGTTGGTTGTCCTTGCCATCAAAGATCCGGCGCCCTCAAGTCTGAGGTAGAATCGGCCTCAGCCAGGTAAGCTTTGTGCAAGGCTGTAAGCTCAGCAACCGCTCCCACAAGCCTCAGCTTACGTAGAAGCAACTTGTGATTCAAGTTGTCATACTTCTTGCGGAATTCTTACTGCTGAACCACCACATTCTCTCCCCGGTCCTGCTTCCTGGTTGCCTCATCAAAAAGACTTAGCAGCTCGCTTAGGCATGACTTACACTTTTCAAATTTATACGGTCCGTCAATGATTGGGTTGTCGTTCTTCGGATGTTCCACAAAGAACCAGAAAATAATAATAATAACAAAGGCATACTTTTCAAAAGCGGCGGAGAAGCACTCAAGGGAGCATGAGCTAGGCGTACGTCGTCGCTCAATTATAGAGAAAGTTGCAAACTTTGTAGGGACGATTCGGCTTCCTTGGCAAGCAAGAGAATAAAACTGGACAGAGTTTAAATGAACCCCGGTGACGACGGTTTACGCGGTATAAACTAGTCGGTTTTGATTCAATCATCAGCAGTAGTGAAGAAAAGGCAGGACAGGAATTTATTGAAACAAAAGATGCAGTACAATGCAGGAGACATCGCATAAGTGGGGAAGAGGCAGAAGTGATGAAGGATTATTTCAAAGTTCATTGCCCGGAGTAAACAGGGGAAGACTGCAAAGTGGTGTTCAAAAGATTGCTCACGAATGAGAGAAGAGTCAGGATTACCGGGCTTAATGAGCATCATTCAGAGTTGTGAATCTGCCATTTGCTCAAGAAGGATGAAATCCCTTGATACAAAGAATCAAAAGTGAAGAGAAATTCAGTCAAGGAGAAGAAAAAATAACAAAACGGAGGAGACAAAGTGGCTTTCGCCAGGATCGGGCCTGATCGCTCCGAAGGTGATAAATATATATAATTTCATCGAGTCCCCTGAGGCACTTCTGTATTTGAACTGGGCGCTGTAGGTGAGAACTTTCTACGGTTATTTGGGTGCAGCCTTTATTGAGATAGGTTCCGTTGCGCGGTTGTCAGTCAGTCAAAACTAGCCAAGCGGAGCTTCGAAAAGGTATGACATATCGGTGGGTGACAGCCATAAGGTAAGCATATCATCTTGTGAGTATGATGCGTTCTTGGCTTACGGGATGTGTTGTCGAGGTCGGAGTGAACAGCGGAAATTGGCGAGCCAAGTCGGTTGAAAATGATGGATATTGTTTGCTGGTTCGGTAGTAGTTAGTGTGTGGCCTGTAGATGCAGAGGTTCTGATTGAAAAATCGATAGGGGAATAACTGTCAAAGATTCCAACCAGTCCATCAGGAAGCTGTCGGAACAGCTCTCAAGCCTTCCTGTTAGATTGCAATCGAGTTAGCCATCGGATGAAGGGCTCCAGTGAAGGCTCAGCCGGTACGAGCCACACTGTACTCTTTGGCTACTGAGTATGTAGAATCTGCCGCGCGCGACTCCATAGTATAACTTGAGGTCTCTACCGTGCTTTTGATGGATAAGAGTACTCAGCGGGGTTCTTAAACAGATGGTGAGACAGCACGGCGGTCCGGAAGAAGTTCTAGCTGGGACTTTTGATAAACGTTGTGAGGGTTGATAAGCATATGTGGGAAACGATAGTAGAGAGGAAAGAGCTTGGTCGGCATAGGTACGTGAAAATTGTTACGCTATCATCCGACTTAGGCATAAACAGAGGAACCAACGACATTATTGGCTAACCGAAGGCACAGCCGTGTGGCAGTCATTGGTAGAATGCCACTGACTGATGTCCGGCTTTTGTTTGTGGGTTATCAATAATTTAGACAGTAATCTCAAGAGTGGGTTGGGTGCTAGGACGAGTAGGACTTCGCCTTTTTAGAAAAGTGAGGATAGATGATTAGTTGAAAACGGTAAATATCAAACGTTCTCCGTATTCATTTCCTGCGGATTGAAATGAGGCAGGTGTTGGTCATCTGTCGCGTTGATATACTTTCCATGTAAATGAGCTTAAAATCTAGGCAGCAATAGTGATTGTAGTTGGCAGAAGGCAACCAGATGTGATAAGCACGCGCGTAGATGTCTGTAAAACTAGTCTGAGGGATGTTTTACACGTGCGGCCGTGGAGTATTTGCATGTCTGATGCTGTTGGCTGGCTCCAAATTCCAAGTAAGGTTGTAAACATAAGCGGGGTTGGAATGCAAGGGCAGAGAGAAAGCCGTATTTGTACAAAAGTGAAGGACGATAGAGCAGAGTGAACGGAAAAGGTGACTGGTATTCATTCCCTTGCTTTTTTCACTTTAACGGGCTTCGCAGGAGTGTGTGTTAGTGGTAAGGTACTTCGAAGCTTTGTCCGGACAAACGGTTTGGAGGAGAAAGCTAAAGTAGCGACGGTATTTGGCTCCGACATGCATCATGGCAGGGCGAAGTGAAGTTATGGGGGGTCGAAATGTACAGCAGGAGGTGGATAACCATAAGTGGAGAGTCAAGTGCGCGGTCGCCCCAGTCAGCCCCGTGAGAGAAAACCAATAGCTTGTCGAGCGAACCAGCGAGATATGGGGCTTCTCGTTTAGCAGGACCAGGTCTCAGCTGATGGGAGACATACCCATAAATGAGGGTTGCCCATTTCCTTCACAGCTCGATATTAGTGGTATATAGGGATCACACAGGTCCCACCAGGTCATTTTGTAAAGTGGCTTCCGCTTTTATTTTATTTTGTTTTCCAAACAGAGTGGTGGTTGGGCCCATGAAGAAACTTCTCATAACCCCTCCGCCTTATCGTTTTTTGCGCGTATTTGCCATTTTTGTGATTGCTGGTAGTGACCTGTTTTCTCTACTGGATATTGCTATGGTGTAGGTGCCACTGATATCAGGGATTGTACCAGCGTGGGCTGAAAAAATGCAGACTGGGACTGAGCAAACCCACGGAGTAAAACAACAAATGTTGTAGAGCACAAGCCATCGTACATGTGTCATTCTCATACAACTCCGTACGATGCCTTAGACCATCAGGGACCTTTCTGGCTAGTTGGTGTAAGCGAGTTTAGGCGTGCTGATGAGGAATACTGTGTTGCGTAAGAGGGAACATGGTGCAGTTGGTCAGCGATAGCCACGGAGATTAGACTAGAGGACAGACCGACAAGTATTTCATAGGAGGTGGACATTTGGGTTACCAGACGGCGTTCAGTTCTGGCTCCAAAAGTTCACGTATGACAAAATACTGTGAGCCTTCAACCTTCGGAGTATGCAACACTTGTTCTCACAATGCACCGACATGAGATGTCTGGCTAATAATCCAGCCCTTCCATCGACTATTGGGGCTGGTTTTCAGTTGTTTAGCAGGGCTGAGTTACCATCAATCGCGTTCTTGTGGCACCTAAGACATGCAAACTGAAGCCCACATTTTTGAAATGCATCAACCGCCTTGGCCTCCTGAGACACCATCCGTTTTGCCCGTCTTGATCCGTGTGCTGATTAAAATTCCACGGCGGAGACCACAGCCTTGAACCTTGAACCGGAACAATAGTAAGGCCCAACTTCTCCCTTCGGCGCGGCTAGGCCCCCGGTCTGGCAGCAGTAGCCCCTTGGCACTGGTTCTTCCCTAGCTGAGTGGAGGGTAGGCGTTCGTAGCTTACAAGGGACCGTCGAAATTGAACTCTCGAAACTCTTCCAAACATCAGCTGATGTTCGAATGCACAGAAAACTAGGTGACACCTATAGCTGCTCACCAAAATTCCCCGAAAGGTGTGCTCAGTCTAAAGAAGGCTTCAGAGGCGGGACAAGGACCGCTGGTCCAGTGGACTTCTAGCACACTGTTCCCACTGCTGCCAAGTGGAGGGTGACATTTGGAGGGACGGACGTCTGAGCTTCTGGGAGAGGGGCCATATCCAGGATGGAATCTCGGGCACAATAAGCCCGGTTTGACCGGTGGAAGCATCGGTTTGGGGCCAGTTACTGCATAGTAGCCAGTAGGTTTCTGAGAAGGGTTAGTCTCAGCAGTGGGCCCCTTTGAGGTTGCATGAGAACACTGACATTCGGAGAAACCAAGAATAAGACAAATGAGAAGACTCAAGCACCTGACGTGGAACTGGAAGATCGGCCACAGGTGTCCGATAAACGACCTCAACATTCACCATATCTTCAGTTGCCGGCTTGTTGCGGCGCCAAAGGACTGCGTGGAATTCTGCTGAGTCAGCCCACATTAGAAATCCAGGGAGCAGAACGTCCTCCGCAATGCAGTAATACTATGGACTTGTCAAGGTTCTTATTTTATACATTCTTTTTCTGCCCCACCCCTCTACCGGTACACTGATATTTGTCTTCCTGCGCTGAAGCTCTTTTATCTTTTTTGACAATTACCCGTTTGACCTCATGTGCTCATCCTACCGTAGCTTGAATTCGGCCGTCGTTCCTGAGTCATCAGAATTCGTATTTGTGCTTTTCATAACTACGTAAGCTTGTTTAGTCCAAACCTTGAATTATCAGGGACAACAAATCAATCTCGTTTTGAATTTCGGATGTGCGATGAAACACTAGTTTCTTGAGTCTGCCTTTGAACAATTTAATCGATCAACTGACAGCGGGAAAATAAGGAACCTGTCCGGAAGAGTAACAAGTGAGCCAAAACCAGGAGAAAGAAAAACGAGGCAGGGTACCCGAGGGGCTTCCCGCACATTTAGTTCTGTGGGCGTTTTAGAATCTGTTACTCCTGTTGGCGCCGATTTCTGCACTTCTTGGGATATATCTAATTGTGAAGATGGTAACATTCGTATATCGTTTTGTTCGATCCGGGACACAGAGTGCAGATATCCTGCATGGAAACTGAAGGTGATAGGAGGCCGCCATTTTGGTATTTTCATTTGACTGAAAGTCGGGGTTCTCTCGAAAAATTTTACTAAGAAAGGAGACACGAAATACAGCAAAAGAGAACATCATTGGAAACTGCGCATGGAAGTGACTGGGCTTGGGAGAAGGCAGAGAGAAGGATTAAAATACCGAGAGAATCATAGGCAGGGAACTATCAAGCAAATAAAAAGAAAGCTCAGCTGACGAGGGAGTGAACGGATAACCATAAAGGAATGCTTCCAACGACAAAATCACGGCAAGGTTAGCCAGTTTGTCTTGACATACCAATTGGTTTTTCTCCTTGCTATTGGTCGATCTCAATCTGAGAACGTTCTCATTATATATCCCTTAGCTTTCACAGACTACTCACGTTGCCCCTCCCTTTCTGGTAGATTGGCTAGATGGGCAAATTGGCGAATGATACACCCGTATTCTCCAGGACACAAGAGCAAACGGGCGAGGTAGATGAGCGGTGTGGAAAGCCTTGGTGCTCTGAGGGAACTACCACGGCAGGCACTGCAAGAATTCACTGTGACACCTGCCAACCATTGGCCCGCGCGAGGAGTACAACTTTTAGAAAGGCGTATGATGGGCTGCACTTTGTATGTAATAAACTTGAACGGATAAGCCCGTGAAGCAATAAACAAACCAGGACAGGTACTGAGGCCACCGGTGAGGCACAGATTTTCGGAAAGACGGAATTATTGGGACAATTACAAGCCAGCTCGAGACGAAAGTTATCTTAGGTAAGCACAAAAGTAGACCGGACCTCAAAAGCCATTCCAGAAGGCACTCTAGAGAAGAGATTGCCTCAACTAATTCATGAGAAAGCTCTTTTCCAAAGCGTTACTCAAGTGACAAGACGACGATTCAGTCACGTTTTCTTCCATCCTTGATCTGATCATGATCAGAATCTCAGGTGACCTAGAACATCTAGAAGTTGGACAGCCCATGGGTGAGAGTGACCATGGGGTATTTCAGCTCAGGCTAAACAATAAGGGAATGAAAGAGCCTGGCAAATCCAGAACGAACTTCTGAAAAAAGGACAAGAGTAGCTTTCTAGAACTGGGATTCCGGACGGATTGGAAAAGCTGAGCAATAACTTTTATGGGAACACCAGTGAAGTCGGGAAAACAGCAGACTTTATATAATAACGGAGGCCGTCATACCACTTAGAACAGTCAAAATGAAAGAATTAACACAACGGTGGACCAGCAGAGCGAGCAAGCCTTCCAGGCAGTTGGAAACAGCCTTTAGGAAGTACGGAAGCATCTTCCATCAGTTCAAGGCAGTGCAGAACCAGACTTTCTCAGATACAGAAACAGTGCAGGAACAACGACGGGGAAAGTGTTGCACCAAACTCCAAAAGCAATCCAAAGGCGTACCAAAATTACTTTCAGCCAAAAATTGTACTGAGGATTGTCGTAGGCGGGGTCAGAGACTCACAGATAGGGGGCGGTAAGTAGTCAGGAAAAAGAAGCAAACCTGTTGGAATTCCTACAAATGGTATATAGACGGGACAAGGCTGCCTAAGGGCTACCTGCGACCAGAGGCAGTGTACTCTGGTGAATGCGGGACGAAAAAATAAACGGGTGATCGGACGGGCTCCAGTACATATGATCCATCTGGGTGACTGCCTGGCTGGTTTTGCTAAGCAGGGCAACTTCAAAGGCACGACATATCATCCGACCAATCAACCCCATCTATCACCCTTCTGAATGTGCGTTTCGCGCGCGCTGCAGCCGTCAGCACTACCCCCGACACATCTCCGTGCCAAAAGCCAGTTTGTTCCCTCTGTCATTTGCCTAGTATGAATACACACGGTTGAGACCCCGCGGTCAATTTCGTTGACCATTTCAAGGCAAGCGGTCGTAAAAGCTTGGGGAATATCTCGTCTTTAATGAAATCTTTGGCAAGCCAAAGCATTACAACAGGTCTTTCTGAAGTTAACCATCAGCCCATGCCGTTGTGGGGGCTCTACATTGAGAGCGGGCTCATTTAAAATGGCAAGAGCTCGGGTGCACCCTGTTCATAAATGGATAATTCTAGTTAAACCTACTGTGTGAATGATGGCCACTCCTCGAGAGCTCATCCTGTTTTGACATCAGGCCTTCACCTAGCCATATAAAGTCTCACAGCTTGAGTAATTCCTCATTTCCATACTCTTTATAGTCATATAAACTGGCTAACAGTCGGACGCGATCTTACTTCGGAGTGAATATTCACATCCCAGACACAGACATGCTTCAGGATTCCTGCAGGAAGTGAAGGTGACTCCTATAGGTAACCCAATAAGGTACTTTACTGCTAATTAAAACGTTAACCAGTCTCCTGGGGAGGCCAGGAATTTCGGTGAGCACCGTTCCCCTACATCAGCCGGCTACTTGAAGTCCGCTTGTTCAAATCAACCCAGTGCTATCCCTCATTGGTCGACCGTCATTTATTTCTCTACGGTTCTGGAAATAAACCGAACTCCGGGTTGCCAGAGGCGGTCACCAGCAAGTCCAGCTTCTCTTTCCTTGTCAGCTCAGCAGACCAGATAATCGAAATATCCATCAACGCTCATAGGTCTTCCTATCTCAGTCGTTGAAACGGGATTGTAGTCACATACAGTGCTGGTGTGTCCAGACTGCAGCTAGGGTGGATTGGTTCTATATATCCGTAAGTGCCGGCCTAAAGTCGCAAGCTGGAAACAAGTACTGATGAACCATAAAGAAATTAAGTCTCACATGACCGGAAATCGATAAATGGAAACGAATATTAGATGGTCGGAAATTCGTTTACAGGTCACGACAAAATAATTTCTTGGGCATTCGTAATGAATAGTACGTAGAAAAATGGGGCATATTGAAAATTAAAAGTTGATGACGGAGGACGATTCCAAAACCACGAGCTTCGGGCATAGTAGTGAGGGACAGTCAGGACGATTTCAGCGGTTGGATATGGTTCTATTGGAGCTTTGAACCGGATTTCCATGAATTATGTTATCCTGAAGGAAAAAAGAAACGTACAAGGCAAGATCGCACGGGGAGGAGAAGGAAGATGAGTAGATGAATATCCAAAATCGAGGAGTTAACCGCCAAGCTGAGCCTACAGGGAAAAGGATGGGCCGGCAAAACGGGAAAGGTAAAAACGGCCAGATTCACCAAACAGCTAAAGATTTCAACTAGATTTACCATTTTGAAGGTGGGGCCTTCTCGTATTCAGTCATGAAAACAGAAAAGCTGGAGCTTTATTTATAAGAATGTGCCGTCACAACCGGGGTGGAGTTTAGGTAATAAGGCATCTTCGGTGAAAGTTTTGTGACTTTATTTCTTGCCAAACTTTGCTAAGAGGGGATTGTAAGCCATAAAAACAGGGCCCGATGGGTAAATGAGGCAGAATGAACAATTAAATATCAGGAAAGTAGGTTTATTGGCATGTAGTGAATTTGAAACCGAGGAGAATGTGGTGTTTTCAAACAACGGATCTTGCAGGCTCACAGGTAACAATTATGTGTTGCACTATGGAATGCACTGAAGTTTTTACCTACACATTTGCTTATAAGGGTCATAAAATTCCGAGATGGATTTTTGAAGCTATATTCCGTCGTATTTCGTTCCACGAAGCAGTTTGCTTGGACACAATAAAATTCGAATCTCGACGCTGATCTAAACAGGACCCATACCTGTGTTACTTCTCAATTTCTAGGAATACGATGAATTCATTGAACCCGAGATTTCGGCTCTACTACGATGGTTTTATTTCCAACGACATCACGGAGGAATATGAGGTTCAGCTGCATGCATCTAACCTGATACGGACCAAGTTTCAAAAGTTCGCAGCTTTGGCGGTGACTGGGTTCAATAGCCTTTAAACCTTCCCAGTGGCTACTCTCTTCCACCGGCCCAAGCTAGAGTAGGATAAAAGGCCAGTATTGCAAAAACGGCTTAACGTTAGTTTTATATTTACTGAATTTGCCTTCCTGAGGGCGGATATCCTGGCGATCAGGCCCATTAACCTTCCATACTTTGCAATTCGTGTGGGTACGTGTTCGATGAAAGCGAGTAGCTGAATAATGCAAAATCAATTTCCACGCTAAAAGGCTGCTGAGAGCCGGGTGAACGTCAGTAGTTATTGTGCTTGGGGAAATATTTCACTCTGGAGTAACAATATGGCTCGTTCAGCCGAGAACCTCAATCATGGTCCAGTGCATCGAGAACTGGAGGCTGTTGGATCTTGCAATATATCACTGCTAACTGAAGTGGGCATTGAGGAGTCAGTGGTATACAGGATTCTGATGTCATCCACAGGGGGGCCGTGACTCCATTGAGGAACGACGCTTAAACATGATTTCAGTGCATCAGAAACAGTGATGGACCCAGGGTGCAGCCATAGATGGCATCTCTGGTGACAGTTTCGGGTACGAAAAAGAAACCATTTATCCGAACCGACTGGTAGCGGTCTTGAAAACAAGGATTCAGCGAACTGAATAACGGGTTCGCGATTCCAGTAATTTTGATTCGTGATAAGAGCTGAATATGTGAGACTGGGTCAAAACCGTTCTCTGCGTCTAGCTGGATAATATTCACGGGTACGTGGCCTTAGCAGCTTCCGTGACTAGGTTCAGGGAGTCATCTTGGCAAACGCAGCATGGATGTTATTTCAGGAAACCGTGTTGACCATCGGCGAGCAAGTCATGTTTGAGGTGGGCCAATATCTCATTTTCGATGGGCTTATCCACATTCGGGGAGATTATCAGTGTATGGCTGATGGGACAATAAATTTGGGGAACATAAAAAGAGCCTTTGTTTGTAGGGGGATGATTGCAAACAATATTCATTAGTTGGTTGAGTTTCATAAATAAAATGAATAAATTGGATAAAATGATTGGGATTTTGGGATCTAAGAGCAAAAGAAGCCAGAGGAATACCTTCCCGGCTTGGACGGTAAGATGATTTCATGGGGACTGGAAGCCGACATTTATCGTCGGTGTGAAATGGTGCTGTAGACTGCCTCACTGAGTAGGCACACAGTGTGCGCTCCAGTAGTGGGTGCGCTGAAGTCAACGGCTGAAGTGCAAATGTGCTGAAAACTTCAACCATTCCTTCCGGTTTATCCAGATGGGGGTGATTGACATTAATAAAACGTATGATCTTTCGGGGTTGCGAGTTTGTCGCCTTTATCAACTTACTCGTGACCTTTGCCTGTTTGGAGTGGATAGGGCTTTTGACTCTTGCTGAGTAAGCGTGAGTTCAGCCCGTGATTTGATTGCTATTGACAATCGGTCCGTTTGGATACATGCCGACAGATACTGGGTTTTGGGTGCAGGTTTATGAGGTTGTGGATTTTTCCTTTCAACTGGACGAGTCTGCTTGTCGTGCACTTTGCCGAGAATGACACTGCTGGAGTGGTATTCTTCAAGTTCTGGTTGAGGATGGAGTACTGCTGACCAGCTACCACCTGAGAATCGAGCAAAAAAGGGAAATACCACAATTTCAAGATATGATTATGTTTGGGAAGACGTTATGGTGAACTAAATCATTTGGCTTGACAGGTGAAATGGAGGAAGTAATTTCTGGTTCAGAGAAGGAGCAAGAGAGGGTCCTTTGATCTTCGCTGGGGAAGCTGTCTCCTACTAGGGTAGCCACATTATAGTGGCCCTATAAAACCGATTTGAGCAGCTTTTTCAGCGGGCAGGTGACTGAGCTTGTTGGATGCAACCACCAAGGTTTGCATAGGTGGCAAAATCCTGATAACGTCGTGGTCCACAGAATGACGGCCAACACACCCATGAGGCTTTTATGTCATCTTCGATCGGCTCGTGGTACATAAGAAAAGTGGAGGCAAAGTGGATGGCTTTAGGGCTACGTGCAATACTGCCTGCAGTCTATTAAGCCATTGATAGATGCAACCAAGCAGAAGCTCTCAGGACGGCCATTTAACCGTGACCCTGACTGAGTGATCAGCCTCGTGATAGCTGGGTATTGCATCGGGGAAACGGGTGGGGACTCTGAAACCCTTCCTTGGTGATTTCTTTCAAGAACTCTGGCAGGGCTGTAACCAGTAACGGCGAATCCTAAGTCGGAATAGTTGCTTTAAACCGCCGTCCAGTGATAAGAATGAAATCGCCGTTAGATGAGGGGACCCGAGCACACAGAAAGCGCGTTTTCGCTGGTATTGAGGACAAGTTTACGATGAATGACAGATATACGTGTTTTAATTCCTCCTCTTTTCTCGGCGGGCATTTGCGGGATTACTGGTGCTGGGGAAAGCGAAGGTGGTGATGTGTTGCCGCCACCCACGGCGCAGGCGAGACGGTCCGGGGCCGATTGCTGCGTACGTAAGTTGAGGACCGATGAAGGCTGGAGTGATCAATATGGGAATTGCTAGTTGAACAGGTATTAGGGTCAGAGGCAGCGGTTTCTGGATTCGAGTGAATGCATAATGAGATGTTTAGTCTCTGCTGGACCAACTTAGAGGGCAGAAAGCATTTTGTTGAATTTGAGGGAGGTTACATGAAGCAAGGGACCTGCGTAGAGTGGATGTAAAATCAAGTTATCATTTAAAATTCGAGGGGAAGGTCCTCGTTTTTTAAGTTGAGTATGAGGTAAAGAAATGATGGGTACTTCTCTGGAGAACTGTTGGGGATGAGTGATTTCGGATAAAGCCATAATGTGGGGTCATAATTTGCCCAGGGAGATGAATTGAAAAATGGAATTTTTGTGTTTGTGTTCGGCTCCTGTAAGGTATGGTCCCTGCTGTTTGGATAAAGCTGTAGCTTGCCTTGGGCGGAGGGTCGATTTTTTACTGACGCGCATGGATCGAGGTGAGTACTTTGGCTGGATAAAAGAAGGGCTGCAGTGGAATTAGAGGCGTGAAGGAAAGACTGGTAACAGATTTTTTCCGAGTGAGGTCACTAAGCGAGTACTACGAACGTGATATTTTGGTAATCAGGAACCGTGAAATGTGTTTAGAAGGTGGAACTAAAGATGATAGTGGTAGGCAAGGTAGAGAACTTAAGATACTGTACTGCATTCGGGGACAAAGCTCTGTGAAACCCAAGTGGATGGTATTTCCTTGTTGCTTCCGGCCACATGGGACTTCGGAACCTTGCTCGGCTGAATGAGAGGATTGGCAACGTGGAGAGCTAGAACTTCCGGTGGGTGTGCCGGATATGGGGAAAACGGTTGGGTGGTATTTGTTTGAGATGTTGTACAAGAGGTTTCAGGTCCACTTTCGATGAAAACTAGAGGCAAGATTATGTCGACGCCATGTGATCTTAGACACGGGATGCCACAAGTTACAATTCACAATGATCGCAGTTCGAGCAGCGCACAGCCATTTCATTTCAATCTCAAAACCAGAACAAGATTGATTCGAGGCTTCTACGATACATCAAGAGTATAAATATATACGAACTTCAAGTATGCGCCCTAATGCGTCTGAAAGTAATTTCCAAAGAATCCGCTTCCTATCATCTAGGCTGACATTCAAAAACGGTTGTAAACCAAAATCAAATCTCTCACACAAAACAATGAACGTTTGAAATTGTTGTGTATGGAGGGGATGGTGTGAGCGATATCAAATATAGTCACATCCACAGAGCACGTTGAACATTAGGAAGGATTTTCGATTTTGATGTCTCACACAGGAACAGGAGAGGACTGCGTGGTCAAAGCCTTTGGAGACGACGTGACTTCTCGTTTTGTTCGGAATGGCTGGTGGTAAGCTGGCACATTTTGGCCTTTTAAACGGACAAACCAGCATTTATGAGGATCCGTTAGTGCAGGATGAGTGGACAACCCTGATGTGGGCAGATGGTATTGGAGATTTCTTTGCCACTTGGAGCAGTCTGATAAGATGTTGAACGGGGTGTGACAAATTCGGGGTCCACGTTCACCTTTTGTGCACTGGTCGGAGGGAGGGGCGTAAATGTGCTCATTGTGATGGACCATTATTTGGAGGACTGGTTGGTACTGAGTCGGGAGCGTGTGACGATACGAGCTCGTTGATGGGGTGCTGAACAGCCCTCGCCGCATTAAGGTTTCGTCGGCGACAACTTGTATACGTTCAACTGGAGAAAACATGGCCATAATCTCCCTCTTTCTGGCAGCCTAATGGCAATGGCTTCCTCGTGGACGTCCTGGCAGGTCGAGGTCATATCACCATCAAATCAAGGTTATACCCTTGTGATATAAACCAAAAATGGGGGCGCGGAAAAGCGCTACCTTTGATGCATCTTTTAAACATGCGCGAAAACCGATGCAAGTTTTGTTGGATTATGTAACCAACGACAACTACACTTTTATAAGTGTAGAGAAGAGTTACGTTTTCGTTTTGCAAATCCCGGAAATCAATTTCGAAATCTGCCACACACGTTCCATGAACTAAGCGAGAAAATGTTCCAGAACTGTCAACCACGGCCGCACACGCAGCATTGACAGCCATCGCGGTCAAGGACGGTGGCCACCTAGATCGCAACGCTTGTACACCTTTGTGAAACGCACTCAAGCAGAGGTTGCGCTATAACATTTCACGTCAATCTCATTTTCTACTGGCACCAATTCATCAGTTCTAAACGATTTACACATAATGGTGCCATAACTTCAGTTGGACTACATTTAGGCCCGTACGTATCAACACTATCGTATCGTTATCTTGGCTCTACCTCCATTGTCTGGACGTGGTACTGTTTGCTGTGGTAAATATTCTCTCTTGACTGAATACAGTTTTCTACTAGAGAGAACAGCTGCCCCCTCAAACTCCAAATTGCTTTTTTTACCGCGAATTATTGTTATATCCTATTCTAGTAGCTCTCACCCCCGAAAAAACAAGAACATACCCTCAAGGTTTAACTACACCTTACTTCTCCTGTTTTCCATCCATATTCCATTTAACGTGTGGTTACATTTCCCCACACATTTGATCCTCAACTTGTTGTTCCAGTTTTTTGTGTTTGACCGACTCATCTCGGCAAATCCACTTGTTACTTTTGCCGTATGTTTTGCGGAGGCATGCCACGATTGACCTAACTAACGCACGGATCACCCGAAGTACCGAATTTACAAACCTCAGGGCCACCTAACCCCACCCAGGGGCCGATTCGTGCTCGGTCTCCCTCGTCCACGTAGCTAACTTGTCACCTGGTAAATCCAATGACCTGGGAAAAAGACATAGCGGAATTTAACAGAAAGCTGCGACCCACTGACTAAGCCCTACTGTCTAAACATTTTCTGAGCTTATCCGGCGTTCGCTTAACCGAAAGTCAAGCTTAAGAGAAAAGTATCGACTGTTAAGTCATTGCTCCGCTTCCTCGTTTTACCTCACCTTCCTAAATAACTTCATCACCTTCGCATTTCTGATTGTTTTGTTTGACCGCTTCTCTTAGACTTCACCTTTGACATATGTAAAGCACTTCTGCGTCCACTAACTGTTCTTCTACACTAACTTATAAGATCCTGTCAAATCAACTTTGCAATAAATCCTTCCAGATGCTTTCTCTTTTATAGAGACCACCATAATATTCACCAGAGATTGTCAGTATGCCTCATCCGCTCCACGATTTATTACCTTTACCTATTTATGTCGCGTTTGCGGTCCTGAAACCAACCTTAGCAAAGCTATAAAATCTGCATCAAGAACCACCCTCTGGTCTGCTGTATATATATGTATATATATATAATCATTACTGTCCTGTAATTATTAACACAAGCATGGTGAGTAACTCAACGCTGCTCGGTATCTCTTGGCTTGCAATGGCTCTTTTCCGCACCAGGTCCCACCACATATACTTCCCTCTCCACTTCTGCGATTTTGAACTGGAAAATGCAGTCCCGTTTATCCCACTTAACGTGGCTAACTAACTGAACTCAACACCCAGTTATGATGTCACCAATTCTGCCCCCACCCCATCCCCCAGCTAAGTTTTTTCCGTAATTTCATGCTGAACTTAGTCTTTCCTTCTGCTGAATGGCTACTCTAGGTGGAATACCAACTTTTCCATTGAAATTTCAGCCACACATGCTTTTTCTTTTTTAGTCTCACATTTCATGGCCTCAATCTGTCTTAGGGATCCTCTGCATCGATGAGCCCGTGCTTCACTTTTGTTCTTCTTTCCTTTAGCAGTTGGTTCTCACCTGGGCTATACCCAGACTGCGTCCCCAAATCTCATTTCCCTTGCACAGTCTTATGCGTCCGACCGCTTTCGCGTGACCCGTCCGATGATCGCACCCACGTATACAGCCGTATATATATTTACATATATGCATATTCATATATATATATACATATATATATACACCCATATATTCATATTTGTGCGTATATATATATATATATCTATATTCACATACGCTTATATATATATGTATGTATGTATTCATATATATATATATATATGAATATATATAAACTCTTATGTATGTATACATATATATACATAGATTTATATACTCTTATATATATATACATAAATATATATATACACCTTGAGTATGCTGCACTCACCTTTCTCCTCCCCCTTACTAGATCGTGCCATTGTATAACATAATTTGCATACACATTTATGTACATAGTATTGACAAAACCTGTTTGTCCTTTATCGATAGGTGCTCCTCTTCACCTTATTCCGGTTTCAGGCTCGAAAACAGCCGTCCTATCCCGCTTTTCTTGAGCCTTTCTCGTGTACTGGAGTCTTGCTACAGAGACAACTAACCCTCAGTAACTAGGCTTTACTGCTCTGCGCATATGCTCATGGTAAGTTAAGACCGCTTTCCAACCGGAATCAATATACCTCTGATTTCTCATGACCCCGCGGAATACCGGCACGTTCACACTCACATGAAAAACCCTCACCTCAACAGCCAGTGTTTTCCTTCCTTTTCACCGTTCGCCATCCTCGACCACAGCTGGTGAGCCGACAGGACTGCTATCTTCTTATTTTCCCATTCTTCTTCCAGGTCATACCCTCTACTGTTGTTTTATTCCTGGTTCCCAAATGGACACCCTCTTCTCATCCACCACCTACCTGATATCTCCCTTAATCCCTACTATCACTCAACTACAACAGGAAGCTACCAGTCTCTGTGTAAGGGATCAATAATGGGCCGGCCCACTAGCCGAATGATTACTAATTGGCCAGATAACAAAATGTTCATTTTCCGGTTTCCATTAAAACGATAGTCATAACCCACAGCTGGAACACTCTCCGGACTGCCGCACTCCTGATCTCCTTCAGATAGCATTGGTTACTTGGGTAGCCATCGGTCAGCTCGACGTTAATCCTGGATAACCAAAAGGACTAAACGAATTGACCTATACTCTCGCCTGCTGACATTATATGGGGCACCGTACACGGAGCAACAAAGCCTCATGAAAGCCTTAAGGGATTGCAGAGGTTATTCCTGACACTAACCGTCAAACCACATCCGCTCAACGTCCATTCCAAATAATCCATTCCAACAGTCCAATTCTTTCCGCGTTGCAGTACGAAACCAATGACCGGAACCCAGCCCCCGCCGCTGTCCACTTCGTCAAACCAGCCCCTTTTTATCTGCAACCCTCAACATTTTACCTGCCATCCCCTGCAACTAAGGTCTTAATGAAACATAATGTCTGCCATCTGCAGCCAACCAGAATTTGGCTAAGAGTTTTATCACATAAAAGAACTGTTTTTCCTTTACACTCTTCCCACTTCTGCCTAGCCGCACCGGTAGCGTTTGTCTCCACTTGTCAGTTTCTTTGACGGCTCTTCTTTGAAATTCCGTTTTGCGTCCATATACCATTCGTGCCCTTCAAACGTTCACTGAAATCCTTGTAAAATCTTTCGCCTTCATGTTAATTTCCATATGACACTGAAATAACCTGCACAAAAGGTCCGCTTTATTATCACCTTTGACTCACTTGCATTTATTTCACATGCTTCCCCCCTCAATAAGTTACCCAATTCTGGATCACTGTTCTATATTTCGCTGGCTGTAAGTTGATAGCGCCATGCGTACTTTACGTTTACCCATGTTCTTTGCATCTCTTCACCCGGTTATTCATTAGTGACCGTCCAATTATCGCTTGTATCAGCAATCCCACGTTCGTCCAGCTATCCACACCGCCCTCGCCGAATTCGAAACCGATTTGCAATTCCCGCGTCAAACATTACCACTTCAGTTCATTTAAGCACTACATGACTTTACTGTTGTATTTTGGTTACTGTGTGATTCATAAACTTAGAAATTGTGAATACCTAACAATGACATGTAGTGCTGTATTCTCTGATCTTGCCTTGTACATGTGTACTGACCACGGTCAGGAAATATACAACATCAATATCAATATCGGTACTAAAGATCTCCTCTCTGTTAGCCACCCTCCAACCCGGTGCTACCACGCCCCCTAACTCATTGGTGGTAACGGGGGAATTTCTCCAATCCTTCACAACCGACGTCTACGGCAGCATTTTCAACTTCTGAAACGTCGTGGTCTTTTGTGCCCTGACTGCCCGCGCCAATCTCTAAGGAAGTATAACATGCTCAATGTGTACTTTATGGCCTATCATAGATCCTTTTCACCAGGCTGCGCGGAAGTCCTCGGCGTCTCAACTGTCTCCGTCTGTTTTGGTTTATGAACGGCCTCACAGCCAGAGATTTCAGTAACAATAGGCGGACGGTTGCCGCTTGTTCGCCCTTTAAGGATATCAAGATTTTATCCGATAAAACTCCTCTTCACAGGTGCAAAACCCGAGCAACGCCAAGGGCGAAGCCTGCACCCTTCGCTGTCTACCCTCGATCCGTTGACCTAGAATCGACGAACACCCCGTCGGTCTCACCTCTGCGCCAACCTCCTTGTATGCATTTTCACTAACAGGTTCTACCTCTGGCTGTTCGAGCCTCCGGACCACTAGCTCCAAGAGTTACTTTGTCTTTGTATCCAATCGAGGCTGCCCCAGGATGGTCCCAAAGCCAAAAATTGGTACTGGCTCAACCCCCAACCTCTGCAGTTGCTATCCTCCTTTGTCCACCCAGGCTCTAACACTTGTCATTAACCACCGCCCTCGTTCTCACGACTCTGCCCACTCTCCACTCGGTTGGCTTTCAGATCTGCCTCGTCTCAGAGCTCCAAAACAAGCTTTCCCGAAACCCCTATGAATGCGCCAGAATTCACAACTACGTCTGCTACGGGCCAACTACCCACTTCACCTGCTCACCCTCACGACCCATTGAAGCCCCCTGAAACGCCATCCTCCACACATAGGGGAGATAAAAGATCGCACCATTCTACTTTCAATCTGACGCCACCAAAAAGGAAGGCCTCAGTGGTCGTCCTAGCTATTCCCTTCCCACTCTAACCTCACTTCCCTTTCCTTACCTCCGCTTACTCTCCCCCCTTCCGAATACGTGCGATGTCCAAACCACCCACCTGACTTGCTCTGACACTCCCCTTTTTTGCACCTGACTACAACATCTTTAGCACTCAGTGTACCTTTGAGGCCTCTCTCAACTTTTTGCCACTTCCCGCCTCTTACCGGGGGATATAATGAGAATCCCACCAATAATTCCAGGTTCAGATTTGTAACCCGTCCGCCAAAGCCTCGCACGCCCACACCTCACATAAGGGCTCCAATACCCCTTATGAGCCTCCAGTCCTTTTCAAACATGACCACTAATATCTCAGCCCCTCGTCCTTGTCATTCTTGCTTATCTTCCTCACACCCCTTCAGCCATATGCTCCCATTTCCTATCATACTGACCCTACGCAAAAAGGCGCATAACCTTATATCTTACAACCTTTTCTCCCGACAAAAGCCCACGATAACCCTGGCCCGTTAGCTAACCACCCTCTGGCCTACATCAACAGACTTTTGTACGCCCATAATGTCGATCATCCACATGGATCAGTGGAGCCTCACACTGATGTTTCGCCAAAAGGATGGGCACAAGCTGCAAAGACACTCAATCATAGACCCCTCCGTTCACCTTGGAATAACCCGAAAGCAACTGGCTCCTCCCCTGTACTATCTCCGTCTAATAACTCCTTTACGTTACCTGAGCCGGAACCCACCTCTACATGGATTGGTTTACCTTGATTCTATACAATTCTTGACCCATCCTAGATAAGCCTCATCATCTGAAACGGTATTTTTTAAAATCAAATCCAGATATCATCTTTATTACTGGAACCTGGATCACGGAACACACTCACACAAACGAAATTCTGCTTGAGAGGTACAAGGTTTCACAGCAAATAGGATTGACAGACGCGGAGCTGCTTGTCTACCGTACGTGCAGAACGCCTTTTTAGTGTCTCCCGTTAGGCATGCCACACTCGACTCAATTTAGGATTCTCTGTGGCTCACAAATCAGTTTTTAGCTAAAGCCACGCACAATGTTTGTGTCTATTGCTCGCCCTTCTCCACTGCTACAAAATTACCCCTTTTATTCGGAGTCTTTGATTGCCTTCCACTACTAACTTCGGTGGCGAAAATCATAGCCGGTGATTTTAACTGATCTTAACCATCCTGGACGAAACTGACAGCAACTCCCAACATGATAGACTTTGCCTCCCTACCCACACTTGGGGTTGGCTGCAATACGTTAAAAACCTACTAGAAACACCAATATGCTGGATCTCACACTCACCCACAGTGTTTCTAAGATTTTGGATTTTCGTTCTGCATAAATTTTCGGGCAGAGACTATAGAATAGTGGCTGGTAACCTCTCATTTCATCCATATCAATCATGCTATCCGATCCCAGTCAACAATTTACTCCGTTTTAAATTAAAACTCCACGCTCGATCTAATAAGTAACCAAGATTGGAACAGTTTTCTCCAACGGCTGGCCCCCAAGAGGCGGTCGATCACTTTGTTAAATTATCGTGACAAACTGTCTGTCGAAGCTTGGTCCTACTGTCTAAAGCTGCTTTCTTAATAAGCCAAAGCTTGCCACCTTCCAACAAAAGTATCCTAGAATGCAAAGGCCTTACCTCCGAAACCACGACGTCTACCTTTTCATAGGACTAACACGTTTTCCGGATAGTGTCTCGTACCTAGAGGATATCAAGATTCGCAAGGAAGAAACTAAAGCTCTGAGGTGCCCGCATTAGGCTTTGAAAATCTCACTGCTACATAAATCTAGGAAATCATTGGCACAAACTATTGTTTAGTGTGTTGTGTTACCGAGTGAAACTTCGGCCGCCTCCCCTTCTGATATCGTTAAAGCTTTCAATCTTTACGCCGCTAATTCTATGGCCTCCGCCTCAGGCGTAACCTTCCAACCCCCCCGCCCCTTAAATCCTCTTGCTGCCACAACTTACGCTTTTTCTACCCTTACATTCGGTGTATACATTATTTCCAGGCTTATTTCAGGCTACAGAGCATTCGCGCATCCCGTACCAGATGGGTTACTCTCAGCTACAATTTTCCACAGTGGATGGAAACTTCTACTTTCATTGCCATACCCATTCTTCCTGGCATTCAAATAGAGTTTGGTACTCTTGAATTGGAAACGCTCAGTCATCGTTCCGTGACACAAAAGAATTCTTCCACGAACTCGCTAGTTACCGTCTTATTAGTTACACTCCTTTTATTTCCAGAATAAAGGAAACTATTGCTAAAGGCTGCCTCATTACCCTCCTTCTCACTCGCACGTTCTCAAAAAGAGACTGCACGGGCTTCTGAAATCGCGATCATGCACCACATGTCCGCGTGTCCCCCTCATTCCAGTCACTAATGCTGTTGATAGCTGGCATGCATTTGTCAGTCTACTAGATCTATCAAAGGTCTTTTATCATGTCCCACACCCTCAACTCATCGCTTAATTTCGTTCACTTGACACTTTGATCGACTGTTTTCTTGGCTGCAGTTGTATCCCACTCATCACTCTCAAGTTGACTTCAGAAACGGAGGCACGTCCAACCCGAATCTTGTTACAAGTGGCTTCATCGAAGAGAGTTTTTTAGGTCACATTACGTTTCTAATGTACGATAATGGTTCAGCGGATCTAGTACACCAATGTACGCTATTCTTGTTTGCAGATAGTGAAAATGGTCTGCTCTCTCAATTCCAGTGATGATACCCCCACTGTCTGCAACGTTTCTGCGGACCTCCCTGCACCTTACCGCTGGTGTTTCTCTTCGATGATGAACTTCCCCACTGATATGCGCGAGGTCCTAACCCACAAATTGCAACTGACCCGGGATTCTTATATCTTGATGGGTCCATAATATCCAGTAGACTTACCATCCGTGATCAAGGCGCTAACTATTCTGACTTCCTCAAATTCTCTGAGCTTGCCGCCATCCAGAGGGCCAAGGCTTGAAGAGGTGTGGCACTTCTTTTTCGCTCCTTCCGCCTCCGGGAGAGTATCATCATCATTCACAAACTCCAAATCGAACCTTAGTTTGGGCTTTGCCCGTTCTCCTCTGTAACATGACTGAATTCGACAAAAATGTGCTGGGGAGCATGCGAAGGCTTTTCATTAAACAACCACTCGGGTGGTCCACGTCCTAACACAAAAGAGAACGATGCCAACTTCTGAATTTTGACCCACTTTGGCTCCGCCGCTCAGGACTAAACTCAGTCTTGTATGACCTGCTCCGTCACCGGTCTTTCTATCTTGATCCAGTAGGGTTCTTCTGTGGAACTTCTTATTCACTTCGGCACAGGCTACTTGCCATCCTCTCTACCATAGTTGAATAAACCAAACCGTCCCACTTTTCATTTTGTCTACTTCAAGTACTGGAGTAAGTATCCCATCGCCATTCGAGCTACTCAGACCAAGTCACAATTTCCTTCGGCTCTCATTCCACATCTCAAATGTACACGCGCACTTCAGTTGCCTAATGTGTGCAAAACTGAAGATAAGGAGTAGCATACACAGAATATGAGAGGAGCCTCTTCTTCTCAAACCAACCTCTTCGTAAACTCTGCGCTCTCCAATCGAAGACACGGTCAACTATAAACAGCTTCATTTATCTGACTGAATTCTCAACGACTGACTGGGTATAACCATTCTCGTACTGAGAAGACCGATTTGAATTACCATGACTTTCCACACTCCGCCTCCCCATTCTCCCGTAGTCTCAGATACCCTTGTGATTCATCTTTTCCTGGTTCTTACCTGCCCCCGTTAACAGTTAATCCACGGCGGAGGCAAACCGTGGCTGCTTTTCTCAATTTAATTTTTCTTTCCCTTTTATTTTTTTGCGCATTTTCTCCTCAACTTTGGTCAACCGCCTTCGCAATGAGAAGATCGCTCCCATTGAAAACAGCCCTGGATACGCTTTTGTATGGTCACTTACCAACCATCTGCCCCAATGAATCTGCCTTTCGGGATCCCTCGTGACCTGGACACCAGATGGCGTACGTGATACCTTCATAGTTGAACCATGCTTCATGTACGTAATCATCAAAGAACTCTGGCCAATCGCAAAGGTGCGCGGCGTGGTCCGATCTACCCCTTTAGCCCATGCACATCAAGCGTACACGCCGTCTGCCAAGATGTGTGGGCACAGCTACCCGATGGATCACACCTCCAATGTTCGGTCATGGAAGCTTTTTCAAGTTGGGTGCCCCGCCACATTTCCAGCCTCTCCCGACAGCCTCGATTGTGGATTTAAAGCTCCTACTGTCACCGCACAACTGCAATCAACATAACCGGCATGCCGCCATCGCCTCCGCCCAACCATGGTTGGCTCACCTGTCGACTTGTCTAATAACCTCTCCGTTTCCCATTCTCACATCTCCTACGCATAGCAATCCACTTCGTCCCTGTTACCACCGTCATTGTTCTCATGCCACACACCCAATAATTAGTTTGCTCGTTCTGTTCTCGGATTTCATCATCTACCTCGTTTTTGTCCAAGCCCTATCCGCAAGTTTGAGTTTGTGGTTTGCGCTCTACATCTGCAATGACCAAGTTCAATACCAGTCAATAACCACCGTGTATTTCGTGCTCAGCTCCACGAATCCCTCTTAATCTCCCCGTCAGCAAACTCCTCGATTGTCATGTGAAGTCGAGCCACCGGAACGTTCGAGCGACGCGTAGCAACCAATTCCGACAAAATTCAAAACAAAGTCGATTCCAAATAGCTGCGCATATTTGTTTTCGTGATTCTGTTTCATCTCAGGTTCTCTTGTCCTGGAGCCTCCTTTACTTTCGACCCACATCGTGCCCCACCTGTTGTGAAATGATTCAATTATTCAGCAATAACCTGTTTCACTCTGGCCAGTTCTCTCGTCTCCCGTTTTAAATTTTTTCGTCACATACGTCATTTCTGTGCTTCCCAGGTTGCTCCGTCTCTCCGCAATTCGGCTGTTGTAAAGAAGTCGCTACAACATAAATTTTAACGGATATTTTCTGTGTTATCTACCGCTACTCGTCCCTTCTGAACTCTCGCATACACTCTTCGGTCCTACATTGTTCGCCGTTACATACGCTGCATCCATGCATCCCAGTTCGATTTGCAACGCAGTTCGCCCCCACCGCTGTTAGTCCCCACTACTGCGACCACCAAGCTACTGTTTTTTCCGCACCTCCCTTAGCAACCTCCATCGCCATTACCTTGCTTCTTCATAATTTACGTTCACTTTCTACTGCTTCTCCCATTTTCAACGGTCGTCCATGGTGCACCTACCCAGAACATGTCTACTGGATTACTCCGACTTGCCTCCTTCGATCACTTCCTCCATGCCTAAAGAACTGTTCAACACGACTGACATCATCACAGTGCCCCCTGAGGCTGATTTTCCTCCCATAAAATCCGCCGATTTGCATTTTTACAAAAAAGCCATCACCCCATGATTCTTTGTTGATGTTCCACATTTAAATGTTGGCACGCAGCATATTTTTGCTCTGCATCCGCGAGTTTTCGAGGGCCATCCCTCGCGCGACATCTAGCTGCCTGTTGATATGCTTCTATCCTGAAAATATTTGTGCCCCACAGCCGCTGTGTATCAAACCCTCCAAAACATGTTTTTCATCTCACTCATCTTTTAAAGCCTGCGTCGCTCGCTTCATTTTCCAGGATGTTGCTGATCATTTATCGCAGCTTTAAGAAGCATCATTCCCATCCATTCTTTTTCCACGCGTATGAACTTATTCTCCATATTCTTTATTCAGCACGGCTATTCCAACAGTATTTCGGTCTCTCTCATGTAAAAGTTCCACCTCACAGCTATTTTTAATTGGACTAGTCAGGCCTCGTTACTTGACCTTAACTTTGGGATTCACTGGTCATCAATTCAAATTGAATAATGGGCCCATCAGAAACTCCCTTCGCTGTTCCTCGATGTGCATGTATTTATCTTACTTCTACCTCACGCCCACCTACACTGAGTTCGTCTATCTTATACTAACCATATATTCTTCTGCGTAATCACAAATTATTTGTTGATATATTTGTCCGTGGAATTTTGCTCATATATATGGCGTGCTTTGGCCTCTTCGAAATAAACCATTATTATTATAGTTGCTAATAAAGGAAGCGGACACATGCTCCTCTGCATCCTCTTCCTGAGGCTCGATCAGGTCAACTTATAGAGCGCCATCTCAGGCGAGAAGCAGGGGTAGTTCGGTCAAAGAAAAGGGCTGAATATCCAGCATATTGAATACAACGCGAATTTTCGCAATTCGCAATTCTTCGGTAGTCTCTGAAAGTAGCTGAGTCTTCTAGGCTACTGGTTGACTGTGGATTCTAAGCGTTCGGGTGCTGGAACGGTCACTTGCATAGACAAGCGATGATAGAGTGTCCAGCGCATCATTCCTGGTAGGTAATCGTCTTTACTGGGAAGTTAGACCTTGTTTAAATGACCCAAATTTGCTACTAGAACCAGTGAAAAGTATCCTCAGGAAAATGACTCTCATGAGCGGTACGGTTTAATGCAGCATCGCTTTTCATGTACACTAACAATTCTGCGCCTATTTCTCGCGCGAAAGCTCACACAATATCTCGGGTTTTACAGGTAAACTTGTAAACCTTCCAAATGCTTAGCGCCGAGGTCCACTATGACAAAATGCTTCACGAGCTCTGATTTTGCGCTTGACATTTTCGACAAGAAAGGACATTGAATCTATCCGTGAACTCACTGTATCGCTCACTCAGTCACTAACAGTCACATAAATTCATCTAGATGCCTGCCTGCCTAACATTTCTAGTGTAGGCAAAAACACTGCATACAGCTGCGAGGTCGTATTAAGTTTAAATTTGGGCGGAGTATGCCATCCAACCTCGACAGTTTCATCCACTGGCAGCTATTATTCGTGAAAAAAATCGTCATCAGATTACCCGAGCTCCGACGGATTTTGGCGGATCTGTGATGTGCTTTCCCGCTTTATTGAGGCTCAAACCCGCATATTTCTCCTCGAGGAGTTAGTGTTCTTTGCATTGGCTGCTTTCAGTCTCTTGGGATTCAAGTGCTGGTCTCCACACACGGTGGTTTTGGCCACCATTTTTGTGTGAGCAATATCCCATACCCGAGGTTTATATACCGGGAACTTTGATTCATCATCGATTGTCGTTAAAAGCAAGAACAAGCTCTGTTTTGCGTTTGAAATGAGCGCCCGTCTCCGCGTCACAAAAAGGTGTTTAGCGGCCGAAAATGGTTTCTATCTCCGATTGAGACCTCTCTGACTTCACGTCGATCTATTCGGTTGGTGCAAAGTCCCTAATTTTGACCACCAACAATTTAGTGCCAGGAAGTTTCTAGGGTTACGATCAATTGATGCGAGCCGCGAGACAGCGTTCCCAGTTGGCTATCTTGTCCTTACTTTGCATTTCTATGAGGAAGCCAGCAACACCGTCGGTGGCAATATTATTTAAACAATGGCCACCTCGGGACATGAGATAGGTGGTCACCCGTGGCAGTTTGGAGCACAATGGGCGTAGGTATGAGAACCTGCCTGTGAGAGAGCTATGGAAATTACTCGGTGAGCTCAACCACAACTCCGCATAAGAAAATGTTTTTTCATAAACAAACACTTCCTATCGGAAATGTTTCGTCGGAGCTGACTGTAAAGAAACTAGGAGCTCCCCAATTTCGGCTCAGACCCAGCCGTGCGCATGAGGATCTCAAAAATTGTCCACGTTTCGTCCGTCAAATGAGTCAACAATTCTACGGTCATGGCGCAAGGAGTTTGGTAGCTTACCTAGCTCACTTTCTATGTACTAAGACAAAGCCTTACTTCTGTCGGCCTCAACTTCCCCACTAGTGCTCCTTAACCTTTACGTGGAAGCCACCTGCCGATACCAAGATATTTCTAAGGCCAACGGTTTCCTGACCACTCTTTTTAAACATCGACTGTAGCAATAAGACAAATCGTGAACGTATTTATGTATCAAATGCAAAATATCAGCCTCCTCTTTGCTTATCCTTTCCTCCTGTACATGTTTTGATCGGCTCATTTAACCCTCTCTCACTACTATCTGGGCCTGCTCACATTGACAAAAACCATTCCGTGCTGACAACCTATCATCGTCCTCTGAAGTGCTCATGAACCGGAACTTAGAGTTTCACTTGATCAACTGGTACGGGGGAACCTTTCGCCCAATATTTCGTCCCTGTGTTAGGAACAAGCCGGAAGTTGTAGTAGCAATAATTTCTGAGGTGAAAATCATCAGGAAGCCACAAATATCGCTCTAGGATAAATAGAGGCTGAATGGATTGTCAAGTAGTATCCCATGGGATGCGCCTTTAGGTTCAACAATAAATTAGTTAAAGAATTTTTCCGTTACGCCTACCACAATCGTTAGCTGGTAAACTGCTCAGACATCAAATTCTTTGACCTACTTAGGCTCCGTTGAAAATGGTGTCCAGCGCAATGCCTGACATTACTTCTGGACGTTACTACAAATTTGCTGAACTGGTTTATTCTACTGGTTCACATCTCAAACCGGATTGCCAAGGAGTGTACTTTGACTGGAACCAACTGAGACCCAACTGGAAACTTTATTGTGGGGCATCAAGAATATGATTACTACCGAAAACAACAGAGTAGAACCACCGGCGTTTTCGGGCGCAGCATCCTGCCATGTCATATCAAACGTTTTGTCTACTCGAAAACCAGTTCATAAAACAATATTTACTAAACAAGCAACCACTGTCCAGCATTTCTATGCTCCATACCTTTGACCTACTGGACCACCCCTTGGACGTCATATTTTGAATATTTCAATGATTTTCTCCACGTGAGTGCAAATTATACTCCATTGCGGTCTGTCTACGCTTTCCCTTTAATTTTTCCCCACGTAAATTACACGCCCCGAAGGCCGAGCGCTGTGCGCCCATTTAAAACATATCACTATGCGATATCCGATGGATTTCTTCAAGAGGGAATCTTTTGCGCCACCCGGGCTGAAAGGGGTGGTACAAGGCCGAATCACCCGCTAACGTCCAGTGACTCATTCACAGCTCACCACTGGTATTCAGAGGACAAGGTAATCTCAAGATCCGAGAACATTTGCGCCTCAGCCCCGAACCTACGTGCTTTTCTAGACCTCAGGACATGGCTTGTCTGATATGAGAGGACACTGTGCACTTAAAATCAAGAACATCGAGAAAAGCCAACTTTCCTTCTTGATTGTATACCCGTGGATTATTTATCTAAGTTATGCGTTCATCCATTCATGGAAGAATAAACGCTAGATAGTGTCAGTATTTCTCAGCTCCAACCCCGGTCTTTATCATTGCCGCTCTTATTCGACGACTCGCCCCCTTCTTTATATTACTACAGGCTTTTTGATGGTTGCTGTTAGTTGGATCATTTCTCCCGCTGAACTAAGCCAACTGCTTTGATCACTGAACTCCAAAAGTTTCCATCAACATCTACCTGCACCTTCCTTGTCGAAGCTGATTCATGAACTTCCAGTAAAAGAGTTGTTTTACTCACCTTCATTTTTTACTATAACTTTATCATTTTTTGCTCCTACTTTTCCACAGAACTCGTACTTTCCGCGTGGGATTGTATCACCTCGCTTCCTTTTAAACTGCCGTTAACAGAAGGTACCGTTGCTGACAAGCAAGACACAACCCCCTGAAGTTTGCAAACATTTTTTCTGACCGAGTGATATTCTACCCTCCAAACATGTCTGCACGCACTTCCCTCGACCCCAGCCAGGAGAGGCAATATTATTCCTGATTCTCCGTTTGTCACCAGTGTCTTGCTCCCAGGTTCGAATGAGACGGTTCTGAGTAAGGCAAAGCCGACGGAATTAATAATGGATGAAGCCTTAGGACAGGATGAAAATGGTTAAGAGATAAACACCACCAACAGCACTTTCAGGGATGAGAAACCGTTTCTAAAGAGGTTGAGTATGAGATTTTATCCGGCATTGGAGAGTATCAATCAGATGCGCAGAGTATCCGAACTGCAGATTGTTGGTGTGGCCAAGGTTTTGAGAGGCGCTTGGAAATGCTAAGAGTAAGTCACTCTTTTGGGTCTCGCAATTCAGATCACCGATAACATTTATGCTCAAGTGTACGACTGCCTTTAGCTACCTTTTGCGCTAAAAAGCTAGCCCCCTGGGCTGGCGATCATTGGGATCAACTGGTACACGGTATCCCAAATGAATTGTGCCCTGAGAAGTCAGTCAAACCGATTACTTACTCAGCCTCGAAGCCCAGAGAGGGAATAAAAGTGCCCAGGGGAGTCGCAATCGCCTAGCTTATCCAAACAATGCTCTGGTAAATTAGGCTCAACGAGGAACCTTGCGAAGGGACGATCCTGGGTCGAGTAACTAGCCATTGTCTGGAAAACTAGCCTTGAAAATGAAGCTCAGTGTTTGCCATTTGATACTGGGTTAGTCATTTCATTTTTAGTCACCGAAAGTGCCCCTATAAGTAGACTTGAATCAGCAAAGTCATTGTTGCTAGCGAAATATATCACGAGCTGCACAATCGCTACTCAGCCCAAACAAAATTGCGTTAGTGGCCAACTAACTTGCTTAAAATCCAAATTGTATTTTCCTTTCACAAATGCCCCAGTAAAGGGATAACATGATAAAAGACGACTGAAGCGATTATCCAAAATAGGGTCATAAATAAGACTCATTATGGGGAGTATCACAGTGTTGACGGGGGCAAACCACGTAAAGAACCACATTCTTTTCGATAGTTAAGGATTACAGACGGGCCACCTTACTTTCTGCAGCTCAGGCTGCTAGGTGCCATTCTTGACATAACTGACGCTTGGGTATTCAGCCCTTAGTTGAACAGCCCTTGAATCTTTTGCAAAGCACATTGGAGCCTCAAAGCAGTGCGTAGCCCAAGTCAGCGAGATGCCTGAATCAAAACGAGGGTGCGCCTCAAATTGTACACTCCTATCTGTACAAGTGTACATTCATCACACCCCAGATAGAGTAATTTAGTTTCCTCCCCAAACAAAATACAGCCAGTATCGGATCATAAACTTGAACAAAGAGAGCAGTTGACCGGAAGGGTGACCGGAAAACTACTTTTACCAGAGTTCAAGCAACTGAAGTGAGTTCTGCACGCCTTATCTGGCCCATTGAACAACATTCTGAAGGTGAATGCCGGAAGACCAGAGTAAAATGAGCTAGACGCCCACGATTCGTCAGCACAAGTGAGGAAAAGAGGTCAAAAGGCGATAAAACAAACTATCTTGAATGGGCGCGACTGTGTTATCCTCAAAGTTTCCAATTTTATCTTGGTATAAAAGCAGGGCACAAATAAGAATTAAATACCTCTATCATGCAGTGGATGATAACCGCAAATCTTTGCCAGTGAGAACTAGGTGAGCGAGAAAAGTTCGAAATTCGTAGAGGCTTTTGATACAGTCCCACACTCCCCTTTTACATAAGCTGCAAACCTTTTGGGCCACAGGCTCCGTGCCTGACATCTCAAGCGGCTTCCTCACTGACCTCACATTAGTGGCCGAGATGGGTAATGTCCTGTTCTGACCCGCACCAGGTACTGCTTGTGCCCTAACAGGGTTGGTCTGAGGTACCCTTCTTTCCCTGACCTACGCCACGGACATTTTGATAACCTTCCAGAGAACAAAGCCATGAGTGCAGACCATGTGACCTCCTTAACTACAAGCCATGAGCATCCGCGAACCACAGTCGGTGAACCAGAGTTATCCGTGACGAATGTATGAGCATGTTACTTGATGGACCGGCTGGCTATACTTTCCGCTTGAACGGAGCAATCACTCTGCTGGCAGTGGACCCTCAAAAAATTTCGTTTTTAGGTCAGATTGCAAACTACCCGCCTCCTGTTGTCGACAATTTGCAAGCGGCTCCGCCTGTCACGCGCACTATATTATTTGGAGGTCCTTCCAAGCACCTTTGGGGGTAACTCCCTTCCAATCTTATGTACGTACACCAGTTTTTTTCTGAAGTTGGTGGACAGATAATGCTCCATTGTCTTTTCCGGGATCGCGCAAATTTAGAAGAGGTTCAGAGGGCCTCCACCGAGGCAGGGCGGGATCTGTTTTATTGACCTTGTGCCCCGAGCCCGTCCGTTTTCAATTTCTATCATTCGGACTTGGAATATTCAAGAGGCAAACTTTTGCTGATGTTTTGCGTCTTCAAATTAAGTCAAACCGTTGCCTCTTCTTCTTCAACAGTCCAGCCTTTTTTCTCTGCCGTCAACACAGAAAAGGGTTCTGAATCGAGGCCACGTTACTTTTATAGAAGTAACATTTTTGGCCATAGGGTTGGTACTGTGTGAAACTATTCCGAAAAGTGTTGACACCCTGAGGAAAAAACAGCTTCAAGATAGCCCGAAATTCCTCCGGTGATTCCTTGCCCGAAAATAGAAACAAAATTTGAACAGATATCTTCAATCGGACTTTTATTCTGTTATGTTTATGACTGCCATACCCTCGTCCGCTTTAGGTACCGTCCTCAGTGAGACCCTCTAATATCGTAATCTTCGTTCTTGTTTGTCGCATTTGTCCCTCTCGCCTCCTTTTGCCCTCTCTCTCCAGCTTGTTGATTCCAGCAGACGAATACAATTTCATGAAGAACCGAAACCGCCTGATCCAAATCCTAAAACTCACTTGATGCTCCAAGACATCAAGAGAGACTGAACAGGGAAATGATAACAAAACGATGAGGGCTAAATATGATGAGTGTTTGAATAATCATATGGGGACATAGAATTGGCCAAACCAAGTGCGGAGACAGAAAGGCCAAGAGAGGTGAGTCCCTGGTCATCAAGTCGAAAGGGGAATATCCGTAAAGAACTGGTAAAAATAGAAAGGCGTCCAGCGAAATTGGAACGGGAAGTAGAGTGAACAGCAGGGAAGAATTGCGCTCGTAAAGGCTGAATATGAAATCGGAGACCTTACAGAGGAATTGCAGAAAGTACAATCAAAATGGTGTCCCTGCTCATCTTAAGCAAAGAAATTCTTACACTAATAATACTGAAAAGCTCGCTAACATGGAGGCCCAACTAAGGCTCGCCTTGGACTAGAGGACGGTCAGCGACGTCCTTGAAATGTAGGAATAAACCATACAACTAGGCTGAGAGGAGTCCGTAGAGTGGAATTGTGGAAGCAGCCGAGAGAAGGTCAGCAGGCCTCCAACGTTCGTCAGCTCTGACAGACTTTATGGATAAAAATATGGAGTAATAGCTTCCAGCAACGGCAAGCGAGGTGTTGCTTTGCACTAAGGGGGAATCTCGCACTGCACCGGATATCTCAGGAACCAGAATCAGATAGACAGCGTACGGATGATGCAGAGGAGGACTTTAAACAGGTGTTGAAACTGAGCGTCTAGTTTAAAATAAAAAGCTCATTATGAGACCCTGGCCCGGATTTCCTTGAATGACAACCAGGTGGTGGTGCTGATTTGGGATATAAGAGATGGTGAGGGAAGCAAAATCCGTCCGATGCATGACAAAATGCTTCCTGTGTCGATGAAAGTTGGTCAGCACGGAATGGTTTTTGTCTATGTGAGCAGGCCCAGATAGTAGTGAGAGAGGGTTAAATGAGCCGATCAAAACATGTACAGGAGGAAAGGATAAGCAAAGAGGAGGCTGATATTTTGCATTTGATACATAAATACGTTTACGACTTGTCTTATTGCTACAGTCGATGTTTAAAAAGAGTGGTCAGGAAACCGTTGGCCTTAGAAATATCTTGGTATCAGCAGGTGGCTTCCACGTAAAGGTTAAGGAGCACTAGTGGGGAAGTTGAGGCCGACAGAAGTAAGGCTTTGTCTTAGTACATAGAAAGTGAGCTAGGTAAGCTACCAAACTCCTTGCGCCATGACCGTAGAATTGTTGACTCATTTGACGGACGAAACGTGGACAATTTTTGAGATCCTCATGCGCACGGCTGGGTCTGAGCCGAAATTGGGGAGCTCCTAGTTTCTTTACAGTCAGCTCCGACGAAACATTTCCGATAGGAAGTGTTTGTTTATGAAAAAACATTTTCTTATGCGGAGTTGTGGTTGAGCTCACCGAGTAATTTCCATAGCTCTCTCACAGGCAGGTTCTCATACCTACGCCCATTGTGCTCCAAACTGCCACGGGTGACCACCTATCTCATGTCCCGAGGTGGCCATTGTTTAAATAATATTGCCACCGACGGTGTTGCTGGCTTCCTCATAGAAATGCAAAGTAAGGACAAGATAGCCAACTGGGAACGCTGTCTCGCGGCTCGCATCAATTGATCGTAACCCTAGAAACTTCCTGGCACTAAATTGTTGGTGGTCAAAATTAGGGACTTTGCACCAACCGAATAGATCGACGTGAAGTCAGAGAGGTCTCAATCGGAGATAGAAACCATTTTCGGCCGCTAAACACCTTTTTGTGACGCGGAGACGGGCGCTCATTTCAAACGCAAAACAGAGCTTGTTCTTGCTTTTAACGACAATCGATGATGAATCAAAGTTCCCGGTATATAAATCTCGGGTATGGGATATTGCTCACACAAAAATGGTGGCCAAAACCACCGTGTGTGGAGACCAGCACTTGAGTCCCAAGAGACTGAAAGCAGCCAATGCAAAGAACACTAACTCCTCGAGGAAAAATATGCGGGTTTGTGCACCAATAAAGATGGAGGTTTCAGCACAAATTATAATATGCACAATAGGGCAGCTTGTAAGGTTCAGAAGACTGCGGTGATCGTGGAGAATTTTCCAAACCTAATTGGTAAGCCGCCCGGGCGACAGGCCGCAAAACGTTGGTTTTAAGGAACGTGCCGGTGAGAACAGAGGAATTAGAGTGGGTAATTTTTCTTGGGATTACGACCGACAACGAGAATGGGCGGTTTCGAACGACCTGATGGGTGCGGGAAGGCAAATGCTTTGGTCATTATCGTTTAAAATAGATAAAAGACGCGCCCACGTAAGACGGTCATATGCATTGATCGATATTCTCATTTTCAGGTTTATCACGTGATATCGGCACGGGATTAACTAGTTGACTTGTGGTGTGAAAAAATTGTAGAAAACACCTTGATCCACAAGAACGGCAGGGTACAACGGAATATCACAAGGCCGGAGATCGGTTGGAAGGATGAAGGTAACGAAAAATTTACCGAACAAATAACCGACAGCTAGAAGTGTATTGAAATGAACTTCGAACAGGGACCTCATCCGGGTTTTGTATTGCGACAGTGCACGGCCGCAGCAGAGATGGTACTGAATGCCGTACCAGTGGCAGCAATAACAATCATCTTCGGGAACAAAGATACGACCGATCAAATCGGGCCAGAGGACTTACACGACGGCGCGCCAAGTGGCGACGATGCATCCATCAGACCGGGGCAAATAGAAATAGGAAAATCTTCGCCGACCGTCAAGCATGCAACATCAGCACGACCAACTGCCAGTTTACCAAACAATTTCAATGGACGAACTGAACAGTATTGCAAGTTCATCGGAAACTTCGAAGACTTCGTCAAAAATAAGGCAATCGAGCCCTGAAAAGGCTTCTCTACTTGGCTCGTCATTGTCGAGGCCGGGCCAGACAAACTATCGATGGGGGTACTAAGCTTGACCCGGAACACGGCTGAGCATGGCCGAGGAGGATTCCGAAAAACCCATTTGGCCAGCCATTTTTGGTTGCTCGCAATCTATTAGAGGGCGCGGTGTCCGAGGCGAAACGAACAAAGGCGACGCCTACGCGATGGCCAGTCTCGTAATTAAGATGCATAACTGCTGATAGCCCTCGATCAATTAGAATACATGGCTGATCTTGATGTAGTGCACGCTTTGGGTTATATTGTTAACGGCTTCCTTTCCAAGACACAGAGTCCTTGAGCGGAAGAAACGGAATGCATATGCAGGTTGACTTTGCTGCCAAACTCGAGTACCTGACTGGATACCCAGACGGGTAAACCTGGATGGCCGACAGCAGATTAGACCGACTCATCCGTGATAGCTACCGGGTAGAAGGACCTATCACCAACCACGCTCAAAAAGCTGCTTGAGAGCACTCAAATATCACCCCTCGACATAAACAAGCCATTGCACGCGAGGCTTTAGCTAACCTCAATTGCAGGACAGCGACGTCAGTCAAGAGTAGCTAGAACGTCCGAAGTTCATCGAAGCCACAGCGAACGAACGATGAGGACTGGCGAGGACGACAGGAGCGTTCTTCATTTGTCCTAACACCTATCACCGGGCGGCAGCTTGCCGAACAAGAACCAGGTGCGGTCACGAGGGTTTTGCGCGCAGACACCGTCGAATACTGCGCCGAGTGGAAGAAAGTACAACAGAGGCGGACGCAGGGCCCAATGTGACTTGTTCATTAATACGGTCTGCCAATAAACCGATACGGTAAGGAGTGGTTGCCGTGGTAGCGGTGACCCCAACTAGGTTGGCCAAATCGTTGGCTTCCGTCGACAGCAGATCAGACACCTCCCTGATGAAGGAGCAGTTTGCCGACAAACTACGGCTCGCCTAAAGCACCACACCGTCAGCCGTGAGTATGGTAGGCGAAACACAAGCAACCAGTACAGGTGGGCTGACGACGTGCCGGGAGCACATTATCGGATGTATAAGAGAGTAGGCGATCGCCAGGCACTCTATGCCCTGCGCACAATACTTGGATTAATATTGTGTCCCAGCCGAGGAACATGATTCTATAGATTACCTGTCGCCGAAAAAGGACCACATAGAGAGCCAGTTGCAGCGCCTATACGAAAGGGAGTGTAGAGACATCGGAGGCGTCCGGCCACCGTTATCCTGAGGATTTTCTGCACAGCAGACAAGACGACAAGGAACGAAAGGTCCGTGGTGTACACAAAACAACCCTTTGGTTGACAACAGAATTCAGGGTCTTTAGAGGCTACTGCACTTGAAACAACGTCTCGGTCGGGACAAGGTTTTCCAGGGTTGGCGAGCAGAAGAAATAATGCAAAACAAAGCACTTAGCCACGCGGAAAAGAGGCCTGCAAAAATCGACGGTCAGGAAGGAAAATGGCACCTGCCTCATCAACTGGTTCTTCATCCCAAGGAACCCGAAAAGCCACGGATGGACCTTGATTGTGCTGCTAAGTTCGGAAGAAAGTCGTTGAATGATCGTCTGCCACAGGAGCCTGACTGGACTATGTCGTTGATTGGAGTCCCGTGTCGTTTTAGGGTGACCTCGTGAGCCGACATCAGAGAAATATTTATATGGGTCAAAAAGCGGTAGGGGAACGAGACGCTTTGCGATTCCTGAGGTGGGAAAAGAACAACTTGAACAAAGCGGTGATAAATTATAAAGTGACCGTCCATCCCTCCGGAGCGACATCATTGCGATTTAGTGCGAACTAGGCCCTGCGAAAAACTGCGAACAAACATGGAGCTCTGGTCAACTGGTCGGTAGTGGACGGCGTCGGCAGGAATTTCTACGTCGACAACTACCTCGGATCTTTCGACGGTACAGACTCGGTCCTCACACAATTTATGTGCATAACAAGATTGCCGTAGAAGGGCGGTTTCCATCTCTGAAAGGGTGTCGAACGCGTCGAATGTGCACAAGGCCACTCTGCACCACGAGAGGATTGGAAGAGTTCGAGATCTGGACGAGTCTTTACTCCCCATAGGAAGCAAGCTATGAGTACATGGATTGCAGGAAAAGAAGGCTCCGTTTTCGAGCTAAATGCTCCCGACCAACCAGTATTTCGTTGTGGTATGCTGTCAGCTGTCTCTATCCTGTTCGACCCGCTTTGTGTTTTCTTTCTCTGGCTGATACCCGTGAAGATCCCGCTTCAGTGTCTCTGTAGCAGAAAAGTCTATTGGAACCAATCACTGGACCGAAAAGATTGGCTGGAATAAAAAGAACTATCGGTCACTTTTAAGAAGCTAGGAGACATAAGGATTCCCCGGTTTTTGCCTTCTGGTCGTATAACACAGACGGTAGAGCCACATGCCCCTTCTGTCGCGTCTAAAGTCGGGTACGGAGCCGCGTAGTGCGCGGGGGATGGACGATATGCTACCAGGATTTCGTTCGCCGGAGCTTGCGTTGCCCCACTGAAATCGGCTTCGATCCCGCTGCTCGAGCTTAGTGCAGCCGTGTTGGCAGTGAAGGCGGCACAAACGGTAAAGAGATGTTTTTACCTCTCTAACTGGTTGAGTAATTCTTGAACGGACCCGGCAGTAGTGCTGTACTATAACAACAAAGTCAGAAGTCGCTGTAATACTTTCGTTGCTCACCGGCTCATGATCATTCGCGAAGAGACTGCTATGAACCAGTGGAAGTATGCCAAGTCGGGCGATAACCACGCCGATCTGTGTTCCCGAGGTGCGATCAACTTCTGGCAGCTAGACATGTGGACGGGAGGGCAGAAATTCTTGCACGTGCTTCAACACAACTGGTCCATTTTGGAACTGGAGTCACCTCTAGAATCGAAAGTGGAGATCAAAGGCGCAGTGATGACAGCGGCAGCCGCCAAATCGGCACCTTATTTGCCACGGTTGGCCAGGTTTTCCTTCTGGATGGGGACACTTTAATGGTCATGAAAAAGGCCCATCCATACAGCAGGTTCTACAATGCCGACAAAAGTGGCTTACCAAAGCAAGGCCATTCTTACTCGGTGATGTAGTAATAATCCCCGAAAAGCAAGCCTGTTTTAGCGCCTGGCCCTTGGGTATTGTCACGGAAGTTATCAGCACCTCCGACGAACTGATGCGAACGGTCAAGGTGAAGACCGCCAGAGGAATTCTGACTCGAGACTTGCGCAGTAATGGTCTACCGACGGTAAAGGCGGACCAGCTGACGCCACAGAATCCCGGCATATAATTAAACCACCATAATGCATGGCCATTGCGTGTTATCCACGGAACAGCTTTACGAACCTTGAATGATACTTTGGATATCCACGCTACACATCTCCCACAAGATATGCCACTGTGCTCACGGTTTTCCTTTAGCCATTGACATCGTGAAAAAACTTCACCGCGTGTGGTGGCTTTTTTGAATTGCTCACACACATGAATGCGCCCACAATCACAATCACCCACAAGTGCATAAAAAGCGGTTCTCCTCCGTGTCCTCCAAAAACGTCATAGTGCTCACCTTTTCCGGTTTGTCATTGTCATTTCTGATGGTTTCTCGTATGTGGTGATAGTTGTGACTTACTTGTCTGCCCAAATACACCTTGAATCACATTACCCGTACGCACATAAAACACGTTTCCGCTCCGTACCCTCATTGAGACATGACATTGTTTTGCCGTTTTCCATTTCTTATGGACCTTAACCATCGCATTTATGTGATCACCACCGTGGTTCCTTTGCGCACGTACACCCACACACCACGCATGCACAAAGGCACACAATTATTCACTCACGGCGGCTGTCCCGAAGACCGAACATTGGTTTCGGCATCTACTCGTCTCCCGTTGTACCGGCAGCCGAGCAACAATTCTCGCGGACAAAGCCTCCTCGGCTCAGCCTCCGTATCAATTGTGATTGAGGATATTACAGTAGGATACAGACGTCCGCACTGGTAGCCACGCGCTCTGACAAAAGGGTCGAAGTAGATTGGGGGAAGCGGTACTTTTACTCGATAGGATTTTGGTAGGCGGCGCAAAGATCGGTAGTGGAAAACCTTTCAGAGACGCTGTAATTTCTTGTTTTCCTGACATTGCTCACTCACACACATACATTTGCGTGTTTCCGTGCACTGTTTTTGTGGACAAACCTTTGTTTATTCGCGTCCAACGCACTACATTGTCGCGAGTTGTCTCGGATTTGCGTGACGCACGTGCTTGCCTCTCGCACGCCTCGTACTTGATTCTTGTTTTCTGAGTCCGTGTGATTGCATAATTGAGGTTTGTACATGTTTTACCTTATTCGTCATTTGTCAGTTGACTATCGTGGGATTTACGAAACGGCCGTGCCTTCGTTTCGGGTTTCGTGAGAATTGGGCTAATTATTGCTTAAAATCGTGTTGCATGAGTCTATCTGACGTTCAAACTCCGCAACTGTCTAATGGTTTTTACTTCCATCGGGAGCAAGGTTCAATTATTCACAACTCCAACGACAAAGAAATTTCGTCTCAGGCTACCCAGAACTCTCTGCTTCGTAAACTTTAAAGGGCGCTCTTTTGTGGTCTTTTGATTTCTGAGGTTCGATAGCGGCTTAGTCAACCCCCGGAGAGCAGCATACCGCTTGAGGAACTACAGAGCTTCTATAAGGTTGCTTCTACGTCTATGCCACTCGGACGAGAACACATTTATCCCCTTGGGTCTCTGCTCGTAAGCTAGGCCTTCTCAGGCTGGCGAACCATCTAGTGAGACGCCGTTGAACCTGTCCGAGACGTTCATGTCCTTAACCAGGAAGGACTATGAAGCCTGGCACAGTATAGGGGAAGTGGCCGAACGAAAGTCCTGAAGTGTATCAATAAAACCCCGATGTATTCCTAACGCGACGACTTTCGCAGGCCGGTAAACCTCCCTAGGGGCTTTCAGAGTGGCCGAATACCACTGCGCTCCAGATCAGAATCTGTCCGGTGTGATTACCCCAAGGTCCTTTGCCATTGTCACTCTCGTGATCTCAGTGCTCTCGTTCGCCTGTTTCAGGTACCCTGTCGAATGAAGTTCCCCAATATCTACTGAGTAGATCTGCATGTCGGCATTTGGTGGCCAGTCTGAGACTGCCGACCGGCGACACACTGCTTCCAGATCCCACTGCTCGGAGGTGGTTGCAATAGAACCCATGAACTTCGTGTCACTCGCAAACGCAAAGCACGGGTTTTCAGGCCTATGACCAAGTCGTTTCATGTCAGGGGGAAACGTGGGTCCAAAGACGGAGCCCCGAGGCTCACCGCTCAGTAAACGTCCTTCCAGGAACATGTTTTCGCCCATCTCGACCTGGGAATTCTTACCCCTGACTGACCCATGGAGCCTTTTAGTAATTTCTGGAGACGGGCTGATGGCCGTCAACTTCATCGGCAATAAGCGGTGACTGATCGAGTCAAATGCCTTCTGGAATTCAGATTGGCGGAATTCTACTCTGTCCCGCCGGTCTAACCTCTAGGTAACCTAGTCCAAGAAACAGATGACGTTTGACAAGCTGGACCTTCGACGAACTAGCATATGCTGGTCTGTCGGGATTAGTCTGAGGGCGGTCACGTGGCCAGCAACCTCTTCTCGCAAGGCCAGCTCCATCAGCTCCAGAAATACCACAGTTAAACTTACCGGCCTGTAGTAGAGACAGGTTTTTCCATCCTGGCTTTGTGGATTGGGGTGATGGTCACCTTCGGCCAACCCTGGTGAAGGCAACATTCGAGGATGGATGGGCTGAACGTTGTAGCCGGCGGCTGGGCCATGACTTCCGCCAAGAGCTTGACGATTGCCGGATTGATACCACCCGGCCATGCTGCCGGTCACTTATTACCCTAAACAACTCACGCACTGTGAGGGCTTCTTCTGGCCTTTGGAAAGCAGTGGCGGTTCCAGTTCGCGAAGGGCAGGGTCCCGTTTTCCATCTATACACCTGCCAAAAATGGTGCCTAGCGTAATCCGACGGCTCGAGATATTTGGTGGTTGCTCTACTCGAGAGACCTCTTGCGTTTGTCTCGGTTACTCTAAGGATGGTTTTTCATTGCACGTAATTGTGATGCCTCGTCAGGTTTGCTATGATGTTTTCCGCTGAAAGCTCATCGTACTTTATTCTGCAATTGTTCTGAATCCGGCCCAACTTTTCAGTTTCTGTCAAATACCGCAGGTAGCTCTTCTAACCACTACCATTTCGGCCTCTGGCCCAAGCAGGTTTCTCTGAATAGCCTCCCGGAATTGGCTAATCCAACATTTCTGGGTGCCCTCCCGACGAATCTCCCAAGAAGAAGCTCCTCTCTCAGTCTGTGACGTGAGGTTATCCCATGTGTACCACCACAGCCGCTCCTCAAGTCCCTTGTTCAACCTCACCCCTCCAGCACTATCTGACCTATTAGGTACTAGCTACGTTTTCACTAGTCCGGGGTTCTCAGTCTGCCCAGGTTCTGCGTCGAGTGGAGTACCCCGCTCACACGGCTTTCTAGAGGAACCTCAAATCGAAGGTTTTGAACGTCCTGTGGATATCTCGTAATCACAGGGTCCCGGGTAGACGGACTTTGCACTTGCCTCCACCAGGTCTCCGCAGTATGCTGGGCCAGGTTCTCACTACCTGCGTGGCCTAGCATGCTGTGGCCCAACGACCTTCCAGGAGCCAATTCATTTACGCAGGCTCCCTAGGTGGGTTCAGATACCCTTGTTTCAGGACTTTTTTCTAATCTCGTGAGAAGCCATGAGTATGGCATCAGCTAGTCATTTACGTATTTTGGAGACGGTTTGCCGCGGTACACAGAGAAAACACTCAGTTCCACGCGCAAAGCCAAGGGGGTAGCCGAAGGGGTTTAAAATTGTAGTAGGCGCAGCTTGGATTCCTCCAGTCTGTGACAGAGCCCTCGGGTGAGAAGCGGTGGTCTCACAGTCATGAATTGCTCCGCGGGTTTGAGGCTGTGAGCCCAACAGTCTCGGTTCTCGAGGAAATCTCTGATCATTCGCTTAATTCACCTAGCTGAAACGAGGGCAAAGAGAGGCGGGGTAGAGTTAGGGCGGCAACAAAAACAAAATATACATAACACCACGTAGTGTGTCACTATGGACAGAGCCCTGAGCAGAAATGGGTGCGACGTTCATGAACATAGAGCGTAATGGAAATGCAATGAAAGATATCCATTTCACATATTTGGCCAGAGAAATACTGGGAGAGACCAAAGTGGAGGCCTCATTTTTTCCTGAAGATATCTTTGTCTAGCGAGAGAACGGTATCCTTCAGAAGGGCGTTCCATAGCGTGATAGCCCTGTACTGTAAAAGTTTATTCTTAGGGAAGCACATGGTCTGGGTTTAAAAACCTTTTTGTTGTGACCACGGAAAAAAGAGGCCGAATAGACGGAGAAGAAGCAGACACTTCGATCTGATTCAGAAATGTGAAACATCAAAAATAGATCATCTTTTACGCTTCTCAGATCTGGGGGATGGGGTTTGAGGAGTGAGGGGCGGACGGGATAAGGTAGGTGGGACAGACCCAATGGCGCTTTGATGGAGGCCCCATAGACCCTTCCTAGGATCTCACGATCTCGGACAGGACCAGAGTATGATATATTACTACCGTACTCTACTAACGAGCAACATTTGGGGACTGGCTGCGAGCCTGACCACGAAATTGGTAACTTTTTGTGCGAAATGTTCTACTGAAGTTGAATCCAGGTCTCACTGAACTCCATCCCATGTACACCTGGTGTGTGGGCTTCAAGTTCCAACCACTTATTACCGTAACTTAGAATTCAATGTGGTGAAGAAAAGTGAATATAGGGTAGTGTTTGTGATGAGGGTTGAAATGGTAGGAATTCCAGATGGTATCGAATGACTAGAAACAGGTGCACAGTGCAAAGGATTAGAAAAGAATGCAGTCTTCAAGTCGAAGGAGTGAAATATTGGCCACCAGCGCTTTCTGGCCTTAGCGACTTGGAGGGCTGAATTTTTGGAAGAATTAAACGCGCAGGAGCGACTTAGGCCGATATTCCCAACGACTCGCTTGCTAGCAAAGGCCGAAGCAAAAACGGCTAAAGGTCCTGGAAGGAGCTTGCATTTACGTGTAAATACCTCACATTTATCAGCGGAAACGTTTATCCGCCAAGTTCAGCTCCATTTATCAAATGCCAACTTTTCTTCGGAGATGTTTAAGATTACCGAGGCAGGGCAATCACGCTTGAATGAGTAGACAATGGCAATGTCATCAGCAGAATGAAATGGGGAGCCATAGCCCACCTTGGAAAATGTCGTTTACATGCATGAAGAACATCAGAGGGCTAAGGACGCTACCCTGTATGACATCGCTTGTAGCCGGCTTAGACCTGGAACAAAGTCCATTTTTTAAGATAAACTGGAAGCGATTAGACAGGTAAGAATCTATTCAAGAGAAAAGTGGGTCAGTATTTTCCAAGGATTGGACCTTGGTCGGAAGACGAAGGTGTGGCACGCAGTCAAATGCCTTTGACATATCAGAAAGAAGTATTATAAGGGCCTTTCTATCGTCTGCCGTCTCGGTAATGGATTCAAAAAATCGAGTTGGCAGGCTAAGCATAATCTGGACCGAAGAAAACCGTGTTGTCGAGTGTTAATAATGTCCAATTAAAAGATGTGCTTCCCATTGTCTTCTTTTACGAATGTTTGCATGAGCCGAGAGAGGATATGTAATTGGTTGATGAGACGTTAGTCAGTTATCTCGTACAGTGCGCCTCCCTTGTGGCGCGGGATTATTACTGAGCATTTCCAGTTTGTCGGCATCAGATAGGAGTTCATTGATAGGGTAAATAGACTGAGTATTAAGTAAGGTAAGTCCGGTCCGCACTTACCCATTGCATCTGGCGGTCAACTGCCAGGTCCTGGGTAAACTAATGGCTTGGAAAAGGTCAATATTTGGGGGATGATTAAGGCGCTAAGTCCCACTGTGGGCAGAGTTGAAGCGGTAACTGTTGGGAAGAGGCGGAGGGTCAAAAATAATAATAAAGGCCATAGATGAGACAGAGGATGAGTTGAGGCTTCGCAACAGAAAGGGGAGTAGAAACTGATACACTGTCCGTAAAAACCAAGTGCGGGATACCTCGATGAGCGTTAGGGGTTCTGGCCCTGTATATTTATGACAGGCGAAGAGGTTTACCTGGGTGTCGCAGGGCCTTCAGCTTCTGGCTACTCAGTGTTGTTTCTTCAAGCCTTTGAATGGTAGAAGTGAGGCGGGAAAGTTGAATAAAAATTGCAGTCCTTTGTATATTATTGAACCTTTGAAAATTGGCATACTTCGTTTGCACGTAGCTGATAAAGGATTTCCTTTTATTCCGTTGGTGAAGGAGGTAGGTAATCTCATCGAGACATCTGGAGAACTTTGCATAGAGAACATCAGTGGCATGTTGTCGAGCACGAGAGAGGAAAACTCACTGCAATCAGCTTGTCGAATGGTCGTAGGGACAACCTTCCAGCCAGGGAGAGAAGAGGGTTTGATGCATTGTGATTTAAGGGTGGGCCGTTGGTGTTTGGGAATGCGGCAGTTAACCCTATTGTGATCACTGCCGGGAAAATTTTGGGAGATTTCTGCAAATATGTGAGGGACGCCATGGGTGTAAATGAGATCTGAAATGCTGTTTTTCCTCAGTGTAGACTGGATATGCTGTACACAGCCTCCTACAACAATATTTGTTACAAATGGCGAAGGGTTAGCGGGTGCAGACAAAGATGGCCAAGCTATCTTAGGTGGGTTAAAGTCCGCAGCGATGGTCTCCACATTTGAGGGCAGTAAGGATAGGTATTCAAATGCATCAATCAGGTGTGGAAGCTTAGCGAAGTTTTTGCCAGATGGAAGGTAAACAAATCCAACATAAAGTTAAGAGCCAGGAATGTGAACAGTTAGCCAAAATGAGTCGGAAATATAGTCCAGTAGGAGGTGCTGAAGTGTTGTTGCATTGAGGGTCTGCTTGACAAATGCCGAACAGCCACCGTCGCGCCGAGTTTTCCTATTTACTCTAGAGATATTGTAGCCCACGAGAGAAATCTGGTCTGCTATGGTAGGTTGGTTAACAAAGCTTCAGTGTTCAAGTTTAAATCATAATCAGAACTAATGACCAGATATCGCAAGTGTCAAATTTTGTTTATGATGGCTGCCAAAAGGAACCAACGAGATACTTTTATTGGTGTTTCGCTTTGGAGAATTCGGTTGGCCAAGCAAGTTGCGTAGTGCGGAGTAGTTGAGATTCGTAGTCTGACTAGAAGGTCTGTATGCGGGCGGCAAATCAGCACCGTGAGTCAAAGGGTTTGATCCAAGCTGTTTCGTAGTATGATACGCTATGGGGAAAAGGAAGGACTGGTGGCGCTGTGGTGTCGGGCCGTCCTGGGGTGCGATGTAGATGAACCCCTTAGGAAGTGAGAGATTGCTGTAGTATCTAGGTTATTGGCATTTTCATTCGTCCAAGGAGGGTTAGAGAGGCGAGGCTCCATGGCAGTGAAAACTGGATTGTGTTTCTATTTCGTCCCGTTCCAATCCTGGCGTCCTTTTTTGTAACAGCGCCGTATTATCGATTTTCAAAGTGGGAAGTGCCAGCTGGGATATCGGCAAAATATCCAGCACTTCCTCAGGCTCATACACCGACTTATGAAGGCGAAATCCACCGCGTGATAGTAGTTCGCTCAGCTGGATAGCAAAAGCTTGCATCCTCCGGCGTAGGCAAGGGCACAAGACGGTCGTCTACGCAGAAGTTATCATACGAGGCCCTGTTGACGCTATCTTCATGTTGCCCTCTTTAATAGTCTGCCGTGCGACGTAATGCAAAAATCACACAAAATGTGGAGGAAGCGGCACAACATTGGTGAACATTCGTTTGATGTTCAGCCAACATACCACTTAACTGACCATTTTCCCCCGAAAGCTACCCCAGTGCTCCTCTGTATTTTGTCGGCACTCAAACCCGCATGAATGTTTTTTTCAACATCCGCAGCCAATGCGATAGATTCCTTCCGAAAAGGATCAACACTCCAACTAAGCTTGCTGTCGTGTCTGGTCCCTTCAGCAAGTAACCACTCAAAGGGCGTCCCTGGAATGCAGCCGCACAGTCAACTACCGCCCTCAACTTGCTAGACGGTTTAGGTTTGTTGCTGCATGGCCTGCTGAGTACCATTTACGCTGAAAACCCATTTTTGACTGTACATCGGGCACCAACAGGGCGTGGCTCTTGCGCACATATCCCTCCGTCATTGCAAAGTACTTGTCAAAGACTTCAGGGCCGTGAGCGAACCTTCTCCTCAAGCCAGTCAGCCCTGGTTCGACCACAATCTCATTATTTGGAGGTCCGCCCACAGGATTCCTCCATGGAAGTGAACTTCATAGTGTATGCCCAACAAGGTTGTAGCACTGGAAACCATGTCGACAGCTTGTTTGTCTTTGAAGGAAAGACAGATTTAGGTGCATTCCCATCACAGAAATCGGCTTTGTGTGGTCAGTGCACCTGTTCCGCTAAGGGAACGATTCCCATCTCAAAGTGGCTCACCGTCCTGACAAGGAATGGTCTCTGTTTCATCCTAAAATCGTCCGCACGGCATGGGATTGCTTCGTTTGCCGCGATTCTGCTCTGATGCCTAATGTGATTCTGGGACGTCGGTACCTCTCAAGATTCGCGCTCTTGAATCGTGCGAATTCTGCCTTTGGACGCAACGTGCATGAGGCCAGGATAAGATGCTCGTATCTGAGCAGTACCGGTCGTTTTGTATTTGTAGTCTATCAGCACGGAATGCTCGTTCTATACCTATGAAACCATTCCTTAGCAATGCATTCTGTGGCAACTCCGTTGTTCCCAAATTCCAGGTGGTAGTCCTATCTACGGTCGAAAGCGAAAGTAAGATAGAGGATGTCTTCAGGCCCACCAGCCACATAACGTCCTTTTTAATAAGGTCACATCCGGCCAGCTGTCCAGCAGAGCGTGGATCTCCACGGAGCCCCCGGTCCGTCAACTCGTACTGGTAGCACAATTAAACTGACACGACATTCTGTCCTAAGAGTAGCCGCATAATCATTGGTCCACTGGCCAGGCTTTTTTGCATCGTTTGTACTCAGCTCATTGAGCTGCAGCCATTTTGTTGTAACGCGTGTGACTCGATTGGCAAAATGCTTCTGCGCACCATGCGGAACAGGTTGGTGTCGCTTCTGACAACCTGATGTTGAACATGGTATGGAAACAAGACAGTTGCTAGACAGATGTACACACTTGAGACACGAAAAACAAACCTCAATTTATTTAACAAATGTCCAACGAACGGGTATATCCCTCAAGTGCGTGTATTCAATTACATACGGGGCATCCAGTGACTGCTACCAACAGGATACCACCCTGTGTTTGCGCGGGCGGTTTAGCTCCTGGGTACTGTTTTGTTCATAATTCCTCCAGCTGGATGACCCCTTATATCCTTGAGCCTTGCTTTCGGCGGCCAGTTTACCAAACCTACTTCGAGCAGTTCGTGCATCACGGGACACCAAGTGCGTCAGATTTTGGAACCCGAATTCACTTCCTCTCCCCAAAATATCATCAAAGATCCTAGCCCGCAAGTTCCGGAGACGCGCTGGTAGCATCCGAGTTATCCGTTCCATGGTCCGCAGCGAGTTGGAGTCTGAAATGCAATTCATCTGCTCGAGAGTAACCTCACAGTTGAGCACTTTCAACGCTACCTTGGTCAGGGCATCTGAACCTTCTACCGGAGGCGTCACGCCTTAAACTAGGCAGTCAACCAGGGAACGAGCCACTACATGGTCTTGTCCATACAGGTGCTTTGGGATTCCTCAAGCCCCCTAGTATGCCAGTCTTGGGGGCAACGGTACATATTCGGCTATTGCTTCCCTAGCTTTTATCCTACCGTAATGCATCAGGTAAAATGGGAGCTGGTCATCATCTCTAACCCTACCTTCAACGTAACATTCAGGCCGCTCCACAAACCTCAAACACTTTGACAACTGCCAAAAAATTACCCCAGTTCCACCCTGGGTACATCCAAATGATGATCTGCAGCAGGTTCTGCCACTGGAACCACGTTCGTTGTTCGTAGTGCATTTTCTGTAAATGGCAATCACCTAGGTAGCGAAACAGGTACTCGTTGACCATTGTTTCACCCTTGACTTCATCACTGTTGACTAAATTGTTTTCTTCCTCAGCGAGTGCCAAAAACTGTTTCCCCTCTTCCATCTTATTTCTCAACTCGAGCAGCCCACGTTGCTTATCTAAACCTAACTGTTCTGCGACCTGCTTCTCATTCAACTGAGCCAACAATAGATCAGCTCCAGATCTATAAGAAACCGAACTAACCCTAGAACAACCTAATATACTGGAGCCAAAATAAAGCACGTGATCAAAACCCTCGGGCAAAAAGGGTTCTTTTACCTGCGGGGTGTTCTTTGAGTCGGAAAGGTTTGCCGAATTGCCGCCTAATTTCATGTCGCAGCGGTTGCCGGGGACGTTGAGTACTGTTAAGTCTGGCCAATGGAACGTTCGAACGATGCGTTGCAACCAATTTCGATACAATTCAAAACAAGGTCTATTCCAAATAGCCACGGTACTATACACAACAAATTAGGCAGTTTTGCAACAATCAAACCTCAATAGTGAACCTCTTGGGTTCTAACGTTCCAAGGTGAACAACAAATCAACAGTTGCAGCAAAATCACGGCAAAAGGTTAAATACGGAAGATGGGGCTACCGAATACAGTACAAGCTAAGCGGCTCACCCTCAAGGCAACGGTGAGGGTCCGGTTTGTGACAAGAATTTAGAGCGATGAAGCAAACAGTCAGAACTACATCAAAAATGGTCCACACAACTGAAACTTGTTGTTTGTATCATGGATGCTGATGGGTGGGACAGGGTGCTGTAAACTCTTTTACACCGATGCTTTGGCTGGGTTTGAAGTGGTCAGCCCTAGGATTGTAGGTACGTCATCCAGTTTATGCATGACCGTCTTGAATTCTGGGAAGAAATTATTAGAGAGTTGAATTACAGGCGCGTCTCTTTTGTGAATCAACATATGTCGGTGAAAAGGGCTTATTTTGATGACGGATCCAAGGACCATTCAGATGGCCGTAGAGCCGACGAAGAACTGCGATTTATTATAGAAGGGAGGATCTGTCCAGCAAATGCATGGTCATCGAAGGGGCATCCCTTCAGAGGGCGGTGTTTAGTGGTGGGACAGCCTAAATAAGACAGCGAAAACGTTGCTTCAGGAAACACAATCTTATTAAAACCATGGTAAAATTATTTTTCCTTGGGCGAAGAGAGGAGATTCTGGAAAAAGAGGGCCAGAGGACACTAGCGATAGAAGCGAAGAGCCTTCATCGTTGTAAGTTTGAATAAGCTAATGAGGCACATCAAAAGAGGATATGAGGACACAAATGTATGCAAATGCGTTTTCAGAGTTGAGAGCCCATGGGGTGACACTCGGTGTGGAAGGATAAATTAAACGGATGGATATCGTAAACGCGGAGGATTAGTGGTCATGCAGTGGCCGATGGATCCGCCTCAGTTTACTCAGCAGCCGAACTCCCAGCTCTGCATTCTGTCTTAGGTTTCTACTCCTTAGCGTCATCTAGTAAAAGGCAAAAAGAGCGGCGCATCCAGTGAAAGGGATCCATATAATCAAAGAGGTGGAAACCACGTCACAGGTGGTTACCTAAAGCCACTTATTAGGGTCCCCAGTTATCTCGGCGGCGGGCCTCTTTGAAAGCAATCTAAAGCCTTCTAATCTCTACTAAGCCAAGCCCACGGTTTTTATACCTTTTCGCCATGCCATGGACTGAACACCTCGACCTGCCTCCCAATGACCACTTGCCTCGGAAAGCAGCGTAACTAAGGCAGGTCCTGCGGCTACCATGGGTAACGCATGTTCCAGCCACCTTAACCCGTTTGGATTCAGTGCCTGTAGAATAGGCTGGCCTCCGGTTCCTAAAACCACATTTAAAACCTCATGTTGCTAAAGCGGTGTTCCCATCATGCACTGATGCTGGAATACTGACAGTCTCCGCCCATTTCCGCCCTCAACGGCTGTGGTTTGTAGCCGTTTAAGAGGGCCGACCTAACTAATACGTTCCACGCTCGACCTTTGATAAAAAGCAGGATACCACCCTAGCTCTACAGATTGGATGGTAAAACCAAATGCGTTTTCGGTAGGTTTGATGACACTCCATCCGATATCTGTATACCTGGAGTGGTGAAATGGCTCAGGTAGAAAAGTTTATCTACACGGCTGAGACTTCCTCTGCTACTACAAAGTTCGGTATCGTGGCAAAGCAATTCTTCAGCTGCGTCTTACACATTGGAGTGCGGATAACATCCCAAAAATCCGTTGCCTGGGCAATCATGAAAAGCCTGCGACCTACCCTGATCATTATTTAGAGGGAACATTCTGCCCGTTTATTCAAAGTCGGGCAACTTACGCTGTGATCCGAGGTCGACATTTCTATTCTAACATAAGGGTGCGGCTATCTCTTGAATAATTTAGATCACAAAAATGAAGTGAAAGTGCTCAAGAGAGCACTAAACGGCCGCCTAATTGCTTAGCCCAAATATCTAGACGGCTTTTCTGGCGATGGATCAATGAGCCATTGTATTCCTTGGCTAACTTGCATCAGGTGGCTCTGTTTAAACGAAGAGGGTACCCAGCCATGCCGCTTGGCTTAGTTTTTTTCTTTTCTCCGCTTTTCGCAATCCATAACGGCCCGCGGTCTTTTCTCCGGCCCTCAGTCAGTTGGCGCGACGGAGAGTAACAAAAACCATCGAATGTGGGACCCAGAGAGACGGGATCTAAGAGAATACATCAAAGCAAATGATGCCGAAATATCCGTCCTTTGTGTGGCTTAGCTCAACCGGAGCTTGGTGGGGCATTTTAGGCCTTGCGAAATCTTTATCCGATCTGTAATGAGCGTTTACCTGGGTCTTGGACATCCTGCTGCACCGGACCAAGTGTAGACAGCACTGCCTGAAAAAGGCGTTGTCGGCTATCAGCTACAGGCTAGGCGACAAAGAGAACGACAGACCCGTCAGAACGTCGGAAGCGCAAGATTTCATAAAAGTATGGATGCTGAACCCAGAGTTGCCCGGCTTGGGGAAAACGTTACAACGGGACATGAAGTAGCAGCAGGATCGAAGTGATGGTGGATCAGTGAACGGATTACGACCATGTTAGGGCTGTGGGAGGTGAGACGAAACAAACGGTGAAAATTTGGTAAAATAAAAGCTGAGGTTCTGTAACGAGGTTGACGGTGGACTTAGAGGTAACTTTCTGTGGAAAAAAAGAAATTCTACGCGGAACAAGGGATAAAGCATCTGGGGATGTTGTATGAAGAAAGAATAGTTGACATCATAACTTGGGCTCCAGTGCAGCTAATGAGGCAAAATGGGAGAAAGCCGGACTGGCGAATTCTTGGAGAGAGCGAGAGAGATTGAAAGGTCGATATCTTGAGGCACAATGAAACAAGACAAATTGAATGAATGAAACCCCAAAATAAAGGAAAACTGTGGACCGTGTGCCAATGACCTGAGAAGCAAAAGGCATGGCAAAACGGTGGATAAATGAAGAAGCAAGATACAGTGAAGATTTTTAGCTCGGAACTAATTCTGCGGGCAAGGAATAAACAGTTTTGGCAAGAAGCGGTGGAACAGAAAATGGTGTAATACAGTGGATGAGTTGTTCGTCAGTGGTCTGCCAAGGCATCGACTGAAGGGGAAAAATATTGGCCGCTATGAAAAGGACAAACTGATAGTTTGGTTAACGGGATGAAGACTGAACCCATAATTACTGGACTGGAAACAAGTTTTGAAAAGAGCTGTGAAGCAAAGGAAGTTAGAGCTCAGTGTACGGGAAGGCCGAATTTAGTTTGAGGCACGCCTTGTGAAAGTGAGGAGACTTAATTCAATGTCAATGTTCATTGTGGCTGAGTCAGCAGCTTATATGCTGTGACATATTGAGACAGAAAGGCAAAAGGTACAGATGAATGTCACAAAAAGAGTGGAAGATGTGGCGAAGCTGTGACTGTCAGATGAGAGAGAAAAATGGGCGAAGGTTTGTGGGGTGAATGATAAGAGGCCCAGTAACGAGGTTAGGGTTGGACCTGGGGTTATCAATCCAAAGAAAAGACATTTGGCAAAGGAAAGGAAAGGAGGGTGGAGGGAGCCTTATGTAAAAAACGAAGAGTTGTTTCACACATCTGGACTGAGTTTGGGTGAGCTAGAACACCAACAGAAATCAGCAGGGCGGAGAAAACCGTCAAGGTTATGTGGATCTTGGTATAGTCCGATGGGTTAAGACTAGGAATAAGAGCAGCTAAGGCGAACACATGAGTTTCGGCAATGCTCAGCGGTAGTGACCAAGCGGTGTGTGTGCTGGACGAGAAAGAAGTTAGTGAGTCGACGAATAAGCTTAGCTTGCAATTTTGGTGATAAAGTAAGGGTAAAGAAACTTTGGTAACAAGTGTTGGGATAGATATTTTTCGACAGAACCCGAGAAGTTCTACAGCAACCCAGTTGAAAAAATGAACGAACTTTTTGACACTTTCGATGATTATCAGGTACCACACAGGGAGTACGACACATTTTTTGCTAACCACTTAGAAATTACCCACTCATTCACTTGCGTATGTTAGAGGCAATAATTTCGGTCAAAACGTATTGCTACTCAAGCCTCAACGAGAGTGGGGACCGAAGGAGAATTTAAGACTTGTTTTAGAGGAGCGCTGTCTCTGAAGCTTTGTGCTCGGCACTCCCACCAGTCGGTAAGCAGATTAGAGAGGGGCCTGCTCTCTCAGATACAGCTGGCCTGCGTATTGACGCGACCCTCACGTTTTCTCGGTGCTCCGATTACAACACGATTTTGAAGGCGATCCTTGGCTCATCCCGTTCATTTTCTACATTGGAATTGTCTTTCTGAAAGAGCAAGGGTATGCCAAAAGAGGCTAACCTTTCCGCGGAGGGTATAGACAGGGCCAAAGTAGCGGTGATGACAACAGTTCAAAAAGGGCCATCTGGAGGCTTTCTATAGCAAAGACCACATACAGAATAGTCATGCAAAGATGCTTTGGACTTCTTAAGAAGGGTGTGCCCCACTTTATCACGAGAACTTTGTTCTCCGGCGGACGACTTAATTTAGCCGAGCATCAAGAAGCTATCAAACACTTGGTGACAGAGCTCATTATCCACCTCCACCGGAGTAGAGTGGAACTTAGTAAAGCCCAGCTGTCACTGGCCTCAACCCGCGGGGTTATCGGATTACCGAGGTGCTCGACATAGTGAAAGACGTCATAGTACATAGCTTAATTTTCCGGATGCTGGCCGCAGTCACCGGTCGGTAGTTTTTGACTCCTCTCCCTCGAATCCGTGAGACCAAATGAGGTTAAAATTTGGCTCCGTCAGAGTAGACCGCAAACAAATGCATAACTTTCCACTGGCTTATCTACGAAATCGGGCTATTCCTCTGAGAATGGTGGCTACTTTAGGCATAGATTCGTTTGTAACGTCCCTCGTTCGATTAATCGATAAGAGTGGAGAGCTAGCGGACATCTATGCCCACAGCCGCTCCAATATCGTGGACGCAGGTACTGAGCTCAATGGTTAACTGAAGCACTGCCATGGACGGTGCATTGGTGATCAACTTGAAAGTCACTGTGCGAAAAAGTGTTTTAGCCTCAAACGCATCGAGCCGTCACTTGGTATGCGAGATGATCAGAGTGCTTTCTAAGAAACAAATAATGAATGGGGAGACGTCACGTGCCTCCTTTGCCGGAGATGGGAGAATATTGAACAGTCGACGGGCAGTTTTTCTTCTTCTTTCGATGAACGGAGTTGATTGGCACTAACTCCAAACAACGTGCTGTTGTTCGCGGCAACTTTGGTATACTGTCCGAGGCTAGCATAAGCGACAGATATTCTAGACACTGCAAAAAGGCCAATCACTATACAGAATAATTTTGTCGTCCATGGGCGGGAGAATATGTCCATACTCTCCGGACAAGAAAAAGTGGGCCCTTGAAACAAAGAAATTTTAAGAAGGGCGACATCATACCGATCGCTCTAGGAACCTCCGGGAGAGACACTCTGTCCAGAAGAGACGGATGACAACGTGGAAGGTGTTTCAGGTGGACTCGTACGGGCAGCCGCGGCTAGCATTAGTGGAGAAAAACTAAGGGGAGATTACAGGAAATATTTCGTTCAAGGCCGCCGACTAGGAGACTGGGTCTTTGGCTGGGGGTTACGCGTGATTATTGCTGCCTGAGTTTTTTCTGGAAGGGTGATCCGTGGCCAAAACTCAACCTTGTTTAGTATTTGGCCCACCATTGTCTACCAGAAAGCTTGCTGTCCAGCTAAGTGGCCATTCGATCGTTGTTAGCGCACTCCATTTGCCAGCTTTCTCAACACATTTTCCACTCTCTCTTGATTGGGAGACCTCTCCGTCTCATGAGTTGCGGTATTCATCTCCCCATGAAATTGGTTACTTAGGTCAGAGTACCACAGACGGCCCTTGGGTGGTAGAGAGCGTTGGCAAAAACGTGCGATAAGGATGGGTATTGTAAAGTCAGATGGACTTTATAGATACCTTCAACCACTCCAATGAATAAAAATGAATGAAAAGCTGCCAAGTTAATGGTTCGGGGGCCCAAAGATTCCAAGTAAACGCCCCGAGGAAAACACAATGCCAGTTTCCGAAGGCTTGCCGGTGATGAACACGTGTGCTAGTAGCATTCTCAACAGGCTATATGAACTATCAATTACATTAGACGATGCGAAGGCAGCCTTGTTCACTGGAGCTTGGCCAAAACCAGAGGCTGTCGTAAGTCATGCTTCCTTGGAGGGCTTCTTGCAACGCGGGATGGGTGGGTACGATAGCAGATTAGGATGAGGTGTACTGGTGCTTGCTGCTAGGATCCTTTGCTATCAAGGAATGGAAATATGACTACCGGATGTGTTGTGCATAAGCTGTATAATGAGGATGCAAATGGGCATTGTGGTTCTTAGTTTACCAAAACCCATCCTTCGCCGGAAAAGAGGATATTCAACTACCGGTTTGCGAAGATGGAACCGTGCTCATTTTGGAAGGTGTCAGGACCTCAAAAATAACTTTCAACTTGGATGATGCATCAGAGAGGTCCTTTACGGAGGCGATTCCTCGGCAAATAAAAAGAGGATAGTTCATTCAAAAAGTGTTGCAGGAGAAGCCCCGGTTAATCGGCCAGAACTACGCGATGCTTGAATTGAGACTCTAAGACGCTTTCGGGGGGACGAATAATATTGGGGAGAATAATTATCAAAGTACTAATAAAGAATTTCTCAAGACTGATCGGTGCGAGCTCACAAAAGCGTGATCGAATTTTACAACATCCATAAGTGGGTTATGGTACTCATGAACATTAAAGTGAAGGGTTGCATATTTTGCCCACAGTAAAGAACCTGGTGATGTTCGAATGAATCAAAATACTATCAAATTTCGCCATCAATAAGAATCGGTTTTGAATTCAGTTTTTGGATATAATCCGACACGGGCAAGAAAAGAAACTGTCGAAAAGGGCGACATTTTGGAACTCCGGTGTTTGATAAACGCAAGGGTGATGCTGATGATGGTTGATCAATGTCTACTCAGTTATGCTGGACTGTGCCAGTATTGGTGAAACAGACAAATGGGGAGGAATTGCGTAGAATTTCACAAAGCGACAATGATTACGGCTATTCCCATACGGACGATCAGATGGCGCAGATGAACGATTCCCCCGTTCGGTCGGAAGCGAATATCGATTAGTGTGTGAAAAGCCCATGGGCATTGTTACAAGTCACTTTACCATTCACTCGACCCATGTCTGAAGCGCCTGGTTAAGAGTAGGTGAAGGGATTCTGCAGACATGACGCTTGATGCGCTAGGCATACCTTCACAGCTACTTGCTCTGGGGAGCTTCATCCGGTCTAAGGCACCGAAGAAGACAAGGTAAAACTCACGGTGATGGACAAACCTGCCATCTACTCGTTCTTTTACTTCACTTGACATTTTTATAAAACCCATTTGTGCACTAAAATCAAAGTGCCGTCTCACAGCCCAGGAGATTTTGTGCAATATGCAAGGATTAGCTTTCTTTTGCAGGGTTGCTCGTGTTGGATCTTCGACACAAAATTAAGGGGAATCATCATGAACACAGAGTAGTAAGTGCACCATAGGACTATACAATTATATTAGTCAAGCAAAGCATCGGTAACTGCCCTAAAGGATACATGGCTTTAATCTCGTTTGAATTGAATGGAGCGTGCAAGGACGGGGAGTCCATTTCAGGAACCACACGGCGATTCTAAAGAAGGACTCCCCGTCCATGCACGCGCCATTAGATTCAGAATGAGATTACAGCTGAAAATCAACTGTTGAGCTCTCAATTATAAAGATGATTGGGCGGAAGAGTACCGGGTACACATTGCTGCTAAGCGGCAATAACTGTGGAACCGGCCGTGTGCTTCCGGTGAAATTTAGTCTTGTCATGCAAATAAAATGCCACACTACTCTCATCGAAATGAAATGTGGCTTTCCTAAAAGATCGCGCTCAGAGATTCAAAATACTGTTCCCCAACATGTAGGAGGGACAGTCAATGAGATAGTCTGGGCGCCCCCGAAATATCAGCTATGGGCCACCTTGAGTTTTGACAGAGATGCCCACGCGTAAAGTCTAGCTGTGCTCAATTACGACCATCATTCCAGGCTCGAGGTCAAATCTTATCTGTTTGAACAGTGCGTCAAGCACAATTCGTGATAAGGATGTTTGCTTCCAGTGGACCTTGAGTGAACCGCTCGAGGGCGCAAAAAATCTCATAGTGGATGACCTCAGCCTTCCATACATTGACTGGACGCATGAAGCCCGCACACATGAGTGGCAGGGAGAGAGCTAATTAAAGCGACTTCGAGCAAATGCGTTGCACCAGCATATTGAACAGCATACCAGATAAAGGTTCGGATGCGTGCCCTTGTTGCTGAATCTATAGGTACCGAAACTTATTACCGGCTTATTGAACTGCAGTTCTATGCACCGTTGGGCAAAAGCGACTACGCGTGTGCCAAAGTCATTGTTTTCATGCAGCAGCCCAGGGCAGCCTCAACACTGGGTAGGAATTTTGTTGACATTGTTATGGATAGGCTTGCCATTATGGCGATGGACCTGAAGGGGGCACGGCAAAGGAAGCTACTGTTTAGGCACGAACACATGTAACATATGGATCCCTGAATGCCCTCCAGAAAGAGTTCGTATCCTTTAACTGAGGCACTGGAGACGGCAAACCAACTAATTGGAAGGCTGCAATAGCCAAGGCCATCGAACTTAGAAACCGTAGCTGGGAACTTCACAAAGCTTCTGGAAGTCGGATGATCTGTATCCGTTACATAAAGCTCCAAAACGATACCATGAGCCTTCTGCGAACTTTAAGGCGAGGGCTTTAGCTTAGAATGGCCAAGCGCGTCGGAGAGCAGCTGAAGAAATTCTAAAGATACATACAGTGGAAATGGAAGACAGACCAGTGTGGACTGCATGGCCACTGCGATGACACAGGTGACTAGCCTAGCATGAGGTATGGTAGATGAATTAACGGGCCAGTGTACATCACGAGATGAACGCTGTGCAATGCGTACCATGCACGGGTGACGGACAAATAAAGCTACTAGATGTACAACGCAAAATGTGGCACTGGATCAACCGCTAAAGAATGAAGTACATCAGTCGCAAATTTAATGGTGGAATTTAAAGGCTGGATTTGGGGTCGGCTTCGGTGATTTACAATACGAATGGCTCGCCTGGAAGGAGAGAGAAACTGCCGGATTGAGCGTGTAAGAACGGTGGATGGCAAGTGCGCCACTTCCAACTACCATTTTGCTCGGTGTGACAAAAGACGACGACGGAGCTGCAAGGCAGCACAATAAGTATTTCGGATATGTTCAAACAAGAAGAAAAGGTGGAGATCAGCCGAATCAGAATAACTAGATTGAATAGCACTGTGAGGGTGAAAAGAAGCATCGATGAGGGGTGCGGATAGTCAGTAATCATCTTGCTGATAACTGGAAGACTACGGAACGATATCCCAGAGCGGGACGCTTTTTGGTGGCTGGTGAGGGAACGACCGATGACGGTAAATGCACCGGTGAGTGAACAACAATAAAGTTTTAACATGAGGGATGGACATGGTTGCAAATGAGACAGAAGAGTAGACAGACTTGTAAGTCGGAGAAGGTCAGCAATGAGGTACCTGTCAAGATCGGCGAGTGCTTGCATAAGCAGTCACTGCGCAGAGGAGAGGACGTGTAGCAGGTAGAGCTGAAAACCGTTCTGTGATCCGAAAGTGGCTAGCGGTAAATGATAACGGGCACCAAAAAGGTACGAAGTAACTTCTAAATGGAGAGCAAGCTCGAAGGGAAGCCGGGGATAACTGAAGAAGAAATGGGGGAGCAACAATTTGGCAGCCGCAGTGTGAGCATAAAAAGAGCATGGTGATCCCCAAGCGGGGCTAGTGGATGTGGCCAACCTTGACACAAACGCCCAACCTAATAACCATTTTTGAAGGCAAAAGAAGATGTCCGCCAATCTAGCTGCGCTGGCACATCTTTGCAGACGTCCCGCATGCCCGATGTGCTTCGGCCAGAGCGATGAATCTGGTAGCGTCACGCTCTCTTTGGACTGGAATGAGTTGTATAAAGGCAGTGATATCAGGTGGTCCAGGTTCTGGTAACCGTGTTTTGTGAATCCTAGATGAAGCGGCCCTGTGACTGACGGAAATCAAAAAGCATGCAAATCTCAGTTGTTCCATCCCACGAGATAAGTTCCAAGTTGTTGTTCGTGGGATAAAGCAGGTGCTGTTCGTCCTTTTAGGGGAAGGTTCTGAAAGAAACACTAAAGAGGCTGCAGTCTCGCAATTCTACCAGCTACGGGTTTAAGGGAGAGACGTGAAACAACAACATCTGCCCGGAAATATTAGCTGTAGAGGTTTTGGGCAGTGGTAACGTTGAGATCAAGTTTTTGGGGTGAAAGAGTGGACGAAAAGAAAAATTGAACCGTACCAGAGATGATTCATCGTGAGGCTCACCGCGACTCACAAAAAACAGGGAGGCGAGAATATGTAACACACGGGGCGAATACTTGCAGCTAATTCGACTGAAGGTGAATGGGGAACCACATGAGTTTTGGGTGCTCATTCATAAGAACGAGGCCTCAAACCTCATATGGTGAAATGGGGCATGGACACGTAAATAATTTACGAGTGCTTGAGGCTGTTCCCTTGAGGACACGATAATGAAAATGTTACTGCTCATTTTCTATAATTAGCGATCTTTCATGCACAATAGCTGCTGATGTCAAGGGATCTTGACGACTATGGTGAAAGCAGACAGCGTGAACGGATGAATCAAGAGTGTGCCGGTGGCTAGTAGAGGGTCGCGGTTGTCAGCCTTGTTATGTAGTGGATAACTGGGCAAAAGGGGAGTGTTGCTCACTATCCTAGTATAAGGGCTTTACCACTTCTATCTACATACTACAATATTGAACAAGTCCACATGCAGCTAAGTCTATCAGTGAATACTGTCTACAGGACACATTTTGTTAGGATTTTCGTTAGCATCTCAAAAAACGTTCATAGGCCGAACATATAGACATGTAGAGGCCATGCAGACAGATGCTTATTCGTTTTTTTCGAGGGATACAGAGGCTAGAAATAACGACCTGACCTACCGAGAGAGCGAGTTCCATTAGGCAGAATACAATGATGAGAAATTTGGACGGCACAGCGGTCCTGGATGCTGAAACAATGACTATGAAGTCCCTATTTCGTATATAACTGTCAGAGGAAGTTTTGATCTGGGGGTCGAATTGCAAGATGGAGGTTTTATGGTACTGCAAATAAGAGGCAGGTTCAGCCATAGACAGCGTAGCCAAGGGGGCTCTAGATGCAATATTTCAAACCTTTCCATGTAAATACGAAGCGATAAACACCTTAGTAACGGTTCGTTGGATCCACGTTGTGCTTCCTCAATTGCTGTTCAATCAGTCTGCTGCTTGTAGGAACAGATGTCAATACAGCACTCCAAAAATGGTCTGACACGAACCCCTAAAATTTGTAGCTTGCTATCCAGGAGGCCAAAGTTTCCATCAGTCAGGTCAACCAGCCACCCAGCTTCAGCTACCTGCGAGGCCAAATGTTCGAAGAAATTTAGTGTACACAGGTATTTTAATCCAAAATCCCTTACTATAAGACTGTTTGGGATGAACCCAACATTAATTTTTGGACACTTCTAGGGGAACCTGGCACTTATATATAAGGATACAACCTCTGACGGTGAATAGTTCCATCGACTACTGGTGGCTTCAAGAATCCGCGGGCCGTAAAGCCCTCAGTATAACAGCCATGTAGAAGCTAAGGGACTGGGCTGAAAGGAATACACAATCTAATGTCCTCTACTAGATGGAACGCAGCTTTATCTGCGATGACTCTAAAAATGTCATTAAATTACATAAGAAAAAGAGGGAACCTAGTACACTGCCTGAATAACTCCACTGGCTACTGGTTGAGGTGATGATAAACTGTCATCAACGTCTGCCACCTACTTCCGGGGTGTTGGATACGACAAAAACCAGCTCAAGATCGGGTCTACAATTCCACAACTTTTTATCAACTAGTAGTCTGTTATGAAGGACCCTTCCAAAGGCCTTAGTCATGTCGAGGAGGCTTAGGATCACTGGTTCACCACTGTTGGTAGCCATAGTTGTCAGGACAAGAAAGCCACACATACAGGCGGCACCTAACCTTCCTGTCGCATGCCACCAACTAGGGTACTCGCGACCTTCTAATCTCTGCTAATCAGAGCCCCTATAACCCACTTCAATTTTGCATTCCCTCTCCAAGCCACAGCTTATTGACTTATGGCTGTGAAGGGGGCACTTTTGTTACCGTCCGCAATAGGGCAGTTGCCAAGGCATTTGATAATACTAAACTTACCCTTTCTGTCCCAATCAGTGGATACGTATTCCTTTCATTTTATAATTTTGTGGACCAGCCATCAGGATCTACTAGAGGCGGGGTTCTCGTTAGCAAACTTTCACGGCTCTGTTACGCAGGTAGTTGTTTGAAAAACCGCCGACCTCCTTCCAGTCTATAAGCCCAAATCGGTAATAGCCGTTCTCAGTCTAACCCAACGTCCGAACTGACCGCATCATCACTGACCATGCCGTGTCGTGTTTCCTCACTCAAGTTACTGACCGCTCTATTTTAAGCAACTATAATGGTTTTATCCGATCCCCGCCAGCGAATTCCACGCCGGAATTCTATAAAGATCCTGAAATTAAGTTTGACTTTACCAAGCTGTTCTCATCGGTTATGCTGAAAGTACTCTCAATGTAAACAAGACTCGCATGCTGCGTATATCACTACCTATGTCTTACTACAATCTTATGTTATTTACCAAAACCCGGTTGAACGGACAACCCTCTGCGAAAGGATATCTCCGTCACCGTGTACGAAGTTTTTGGGAGGAACGGACGGACCCAGCAAGAAAGAGGCTGTCTTTTATATGTAAGGAAACCGTGCGATAAAATATAAATCAGCACGCCATACTGGTTGATATACGGGATTCAGTTTGACTCTAGGTCAGAAGGTTGTTCTGACTTTAATAGAAGTTGCACCAAGAGCACTTCTTATCTATCATGAAAGCGCTGAAAGTCGTTCCTGATATACCCCAGACCAGACTCATAATCTAAAGGCTGCCGTGATAAATTGCAATTCTGAATTCTGGTCACCAAATTTGATGTTCATAGGTCGCTTCCCTTAGTTTTTTTTGCCTCCGGTGGAACCCCTTTAATCATGCCTCCAGCCAACTCAAATGGCTGTCCAAACAAAGCTTTTAGTATTCTGCTGGCCCCAGTGTACTTCATTGCTGGATGAAGCACCACTCAGCCTTCCACAGCAGTTTTGGCCCTTCCACGACAGAAGTGTATTAAATACAGAAATCCTTCTCAGGGAGATTAACCTTTGCTCTGAAGGTATTAAAATCGCTTCATGAAAGTACAATATTGTTCGGAGTGCTCATCGAAGGAGGCTGGCTCCATTCTTGGCAGGTCAAAAGCCGAAATCCCGGTAGTTTCAGGCGGTCTAAACTGTTAATGTTCGCTGACTACGTCACCGTTTGGACTTCGATACGGTGAACTACATGGTTTTCTTTCTGCCTCACTAAAATACGTTTCCTGTTTAGGAAGCTCTGTTCCGTTTCCAATTGCCCGCGACTGAATCTTTAACTCTTTTACTATCATTCCATAAAGAACAACATCTTCGACTTCAGCACGATTGGAAATATATCATCTAGCACCGACGAACCTAGTAGACCCTGCATTATCTTGTTAATCATAAACACACGAACCTGCCCCGGAGACTTGCCCAGTTAACTGCCCACGCCTCCTTGGGTCTTTGTTTCTTAGTCCGGACATTTCCCAAGAGTTTTACTGTCAGGTTTCCACGGGCATACTGTGAGTCACAATAATTGCTGATCGAGCAACGCACAGTCAACTTAAACCGATCCTGAAACCAGACCAAGATTGATCGGTGGTTTTCACGGCACTAAATTGGAAATCACAGTATGTTCATATAATTACAAAAATCAAGTGTGCGGCCAAATAGACTCAACGGAGAAACCAGAATTTTAAAGCTCCATAGCTCAAGCACAACATGCAGAAACTGTTCAAGACAAAATTCAACTGTCTTGTCCAAACGGACAAATGTGAGAAAATGGGATTTATGGACGATCCTATCAAAGTAAAGTCAAATAAAGTCACGTTCCTGAAGAGCGTAGAACATTTGAATGGGTTATCAATATTTGTCCGTTACACCAGGGTTACCGCTGATCCACTTTGAATGCCCCAGATCAAATTCTTCACTCTTTGATCAGCCTCCTTTGGGAAGGTTGGACTCTACATTTGATGCTTTCAACTATGTGCAGTATAATTCTTGAACACATTTTTGCTGCGGGCTTTCCTGGCATACGCACATTGATCGGAAAATCCCTCCTGTGGTTTATTCGCCTTCCGGTAAGTTGTGAGTTTTCAGTACCGACACAAATCGTTCACAAGTCAACAGTAATAAGACCGTTCGATTAAGCTCGCTGCAGTCACTTACACCCACATATTGGCGTCCATAAATAGGATACATTTTTATCGGACGATTTGCAAACTGTAGAGGATCAGCTCTACTCCAAGCTGAATACCTGCTGTGGAGTAATCACGACCCAATAACTACCTGAAAGTAATAAAGGAAACGGTTTTTGTCGATTAAAGGAGATGCTTTCTAAGCTACAAAACAAATTCCTCAAATAGGGGAGATTTCCTGATGTTCTTACGAATGAACCGTTTATCTCGCTCATTGCAACCGATTGAAGGGCCATTCAGTGAGACCAATTACTGATGGCGGTGAGTCACCCCAAAGGGGCCACATCTTTATCCAACCTATTGGAACTGAGAAATCGTCGGTGCGATTCTCCCGTCTCATCTATTATATGTGACAACTATAAAACAAGATCTCAAGGGATATCGGAGTCTTTGAGTACAGTTTTGCTTTGTCCCTAACGACGGATGACTCCCCATGCCCATATTACGTCGAGCCCCTAAATTCTGAACAGTCTTCAATGGAGTCGGTTCACTCAAACAACTTAAGAGCACCACTTACGAAAAAAGGCTGCCATACTGCCCTGGGACAGATACAGTACAGACTGCTACTTTCAGTTTAGGTGGAACCGATATCCCATTCTCGTTGCCGAGGGCTTCAAATTACCTAACAGCAGCAGCGCTGTCCTCCCCACTGGAAAATATTTGGCAATATCTCAATTCCGAAGACGAGCTCAACACAGGACCCAAAGGATTATCGATCAGTGAACCATACCCATTTAAGGTTCCGTATTTTGGAAAAAACTAAATAAAAATGAGCCCACAACTCGTCCACGGATCAATAACCTCAATAACTGTAGACAGCACAAGTTTCTTCAGAAAAGGTTCTGTGCCGCCTGTATGTGTGGCTTTCTTGTCCTGACAACTATGGCTACCAACAGTGGTGAACCAGTGATCCTAAGCCTCCTCGACATGACTAAGGCCTTTGGAAGGGTCCTTCATAACAGACTACTAGTTGATAAAAAGTTGTGGAATTGTAGACCCGATCTTGAGCTGGTTTTTGTCGTATCCAACACCCCGGAAGTAGGTGGCAGACGTTGATGACAGTTTATCATCACCTCAACCAGTAGCCAGTGGAGTTATTCAGGCAGTGTACTAGGTTCCCTCTTTTTCTTATGTAATTTAATGACATTTTTAGAGTCATCGCAGATAAAGCTGCGTTCCATCTAGTAGAGGACATTAGATTGTGTATTCCTTTCAGCCCAGTCCCTTAGCTTCTACATGGCTGTTATACTGAGGGCTTTACGGCCCGCGGATTCTTGAAGCCACCAGTAGTCGATGAAACTATTCACCGTCAGAGGTTGTATCCTTATATATAAGTGCCAGGTTCCCCTAGAAGTGTCCAAAAATTAATGTTGGGTTCATCCCAAACAGTCTTATAGTAAGGGATTTTGGATTAAAATACCTGTGTACACTAAATTTCTTCGAACATTTGGCCTCGCAGGTAGCTGAAGCTGGGTGGCTGGTTGACCTGACTGATGGAAACTTTGGCCTCCTGGATAGCAAGCTACAAATTTTAGGGGTTCGTGTCAGACCATTTTTGGAGTGCTGTATTGACATCTGTTCCTACAAGCAGCAGACTGATTGAACAGCAATTGAGGAAGCACAACGTGGATCCAACGAACCGTTACTAAGGTGTTTATCGCTTCGTATTTACATGGAAAGGTTTGAAATATTGCATCTAGAGCCCCCTTGGCTACGCTGTCTATGGCTGAACCTGCCTCTTATTTGCAGTACCATAAAACCTCCATCTTGCAATTCGACCCCCAGATCAAAACTTCCTCTGACAGTTATATACGAAATAGGGACTTCATAGTCATTGTTTCAGCATCCAGGACCGCTGTGCCGTCCAAATTTCTCATCATTGTATTCTGCCTAATGGAACTCGCTCTCTCGGTAGGTCAGGTCGTTATTTCTAGCCTCTGTATCCCTCGAAAAAAACGAATAAGCATCTGTCTGCATGGCCTCTACATGTCTATATGTTCGGCCTATGAACGTTTTTTGAGATGCTAACGAAAATCCTAACAAAATGTGTCCTGTAGACAGTATTCACTGATAGACTTAGCTGCATGTGGACTTGTTCAATATTGTAGTATGTAGATAGAAGTGGTAAAGCCCTTATACTAGGATAGTGAGCAACACTCCCCTTTTGCCCAGTTATCCACTACATAACAAGGCTGACAACCGCGACCCTCTACTAGCCACCGGCACACTCTTGATTCATCCGTTCACGCTGTCTGCTTTCACCATAGTCGTCAAGATCCCTTGACATCAGCAGCTATTGTGCATGAAAGATCGCTAATTATAGAAAATGAGCAGTAACATTTTCATTATCGTGTCCTCAAGGGAACAGCCTCAAGCACTCGTAAATTATTTACGTGTCCATGCCCCATTTCACCATATGAGGTTTGAGGCCTCGTTCTTATGAATGAGCACCCAAAACTCATGTGGTTCCCCATTCACCTTCAGTCGAATTAGCTGCAAGTATTCGCCCCGTGTGTTACATATTCTCGCCTCCCTGTTTTTTGTGAGTCGCGGTGAGCCTCACGATGAATCATCTCTGGTACGGTTCAATTTTTCTTTTCGTCCACTCTTTCACCCCAAAAACTTGATCTCAACGTTACCACTGCCCAAAACCTTTACAGCTAATATTTCCGGGCAGATGTTGTTGTTTCACGTCTCTCCCTTAAACCCGTAGCTGGTAGAATTGCGAGACTGCAGCCTCTTTAGTGTTTCTTTCAGAACCTTCCCCTAAAAGGACGAACAGCACCTGCTTTATCCCACGAACAACAACTTGGAACTTATCTCGTGGGATGGAACAACTGAGATTTGCATGCTTTTTGATTTCCGTCAGTCACAGGGCCGCTTCATCTAGGATTCACAAAACATGGTTACCAGAACCTGGACCACCTGATATCACTGCCTTTATACAACTCATTCCAGTCCAAAGAGAGCGTGACGCTACCAGATTCATCGCTCTGGCCGAAGCACATCGGGCATGCGGGACGTCTGCAAAGATGTGCCAGCGCAGCTAGATTGGCGGACATCTTCTTTTGCCTTCAAAAATGGTTATTAGGTTGGGCGTTTGTGTCAAGGTTGGCCACATCCACTAGCCCCGCTTGGGGATCACCATGCTCTTTTTATGCTCACACTGCGGCTGCCAAATTGTTGCTCCCCCATTTCTTCTTCAGTTATCCCCGGCTTCCCTTCGAGCTTGCTCTCCATTTAGAAGTTACTTCGTACCTTTTTGGTGCCCGTTATCATTTACCGCTAGCCACTTTCGGATCACAGAACGGTTTTCAGCTCTACCTGCTACACGTCCTCTCCTCTGCGCAGTGACTGCTTATGCAAGCACTCGCCGATCTTGACAGGTACCTCATTGCTGACCTTCTCCGACTTACAAGTCTGTCTACTCTTCTGTCTCATTTGCAACCATGTCCATCCCTCATGTTAAAACTTTATTGTTGTTCACTCACCGGTGCATTTACCGTCATCGGTCGTTCCCTCACCAGCCACCAAAAAGCGTCCCGCTCTGGGATATCGTTCCGTAGTCTTCCAGTTATCAGCAAGATGATTACTGACTATCCGCACCCCTCATCGATGCTTCTTTTCACCCTCACAGTGCTATTCAATCTAGTTATTCTGATTCGGCTGATCTCCACCTTTTCTTCTTGTTTGAACATATCCGAAATACTTATTGTGCTGCCTTGCAGCTCCGTCGTCGTCTTTTGTCACACCGAGCAAAATGGTAGTTGGAAGTGGCGCACTTGCCATCCACCGTTCTTACACTCTCAATCCGGCAGTTTCTCTCTCCTTCCAGGCGAGCCATTCGTATTGTAAATCACCGAAGCCGACCCCAAATCCAGCCTTTAAATTCCACCATTAAATTTGCGACTGATGTACTTCATTCTTTAGCGGTTGATCCAGTGCCACATTTTGCGTTGTACATCTAGTAGCTTTATTTGTCCGTCACCCGTGCATGGTACGCATTGCACAGCGTTCATCTCGTGATGTACACTGGCCCGTTAATTCATCTACCATACCTCATGCTAGGCTAGTCACCTGTGTCATCGCAGTGGCCATGCAGTCCACACTGGTCTGTCTTCCATTTCCACTGTATGTATCTTTAGAATTTCTTCAGCTGCTCTCCGACGCGCTTGGCCATTCTAAGCTAAAGCCCTCGCCTAAAAGTTCGCAGAAGGCTCATGGTATCGTTTTGGAGCTTTATGTAACGGATACAGATCATCCGACTTCCAGAAGCTTTGTGAAGTTCCCAGCTACGGTTTCTAAGTTCGATGGCCTTGGCTATTGCAGCCTTCCAATTAGTTGGTTTGCCGTCTCCAGTGCCTCAGTTAAAGGATACGAACTCTTTCTGGAGGGCATTCAGGGATCCATATGTTACATGTATTCGTGCCTAAACAGTAGCTTCCTTTGCCGTGCCCCCCATACGCGTCATGACCCTCTAGCGTTCGTGACCTGATTCTCTGATTCTAATGTACTGACAGTTCAGATTTGCTCTCCTGTGATGTATGATGTATGGTGCATGAACATTCTGCTTTTATATTCTTGTCTCTGTTGCTCTAGGTCTGCACACATTTATTATAAGAAAAATTTGCTGATCTTTTCACCTACGCACACAAATCTGCCCACCGGGGACTCGGTCCTCAAAGGCAACCCCACTGCCCACGCGCAGTATCATTAGAACACAGAGCACATCTGTGGCGCAAACAGACCTATTGCCAGGTTCATCTCTTCACGTCGACACATATCACTTCCGTAGTTTTCGAACAATACTATTCCTACCTTCACATTGGTAACTCCTCAGCACATACAATTTCGTTTATCCTAACTACAGATTATTTTCTTATCCTGTGACTGGAGCTTTCATCTCATGTTAGCTGGAAAGCTTCTTAATGTATTATCTGTGCCGGAAGCATGCTGCACTACAGTTTCGCTTGACTACTTCCGGAGTGGACCGTTTATGACTGCATTGTCCCGAAGTACCGGATAACCTTCTGTACTGATGTTCTTGGTTGCTCACCTGGCTGTAAGTCATTTGAATTTATGTATTTCTATGTGTGTCATCATATAGAAACACAAATTTACGATAAACACGGTTATAGGATTGGAATTTATTCTGCTGCCCGTAGCAGTGTACAGCTCACATCGTGCGTTAGGCTGGTGAAACTGGGTTTTCAGCTACATCGACAACCCAAGCAAAAAAGAAGGTCACTACAGTATTGACATGCACATTCCCGGACTCGTACTATATGCGAAACATTAGTTTTTATACCAATGTCACTTTTGGGAAACTGGTTGCCTCAGGTCTTGTATTTTGCCACTCCAACTCGGTGACCTCAAAGAAAAGAAGATATATGCACGAACCGGGAGAATTTAGGCCTAAGCCTAGGACCTGCGAACTATCTAGTGTGGCCTTAAAATACGGGATCACAAACAAGAAGACTGAGAACAGTGAATCCTGCATTGAACAAACAGCTGAACCATAAAAGGCATCCTATGCCCTTCTGTAATTGAGGTTTGATAGCCGTCCGCTTGGTACGATACCTCCAAGAATAATAAACTTCAAAACATAACAATGCCCCTAACAATGGGCTGACCAACTAGCACCCCAATCTCTTTAGCTGCCGACCCCTACATAACCTCTTTTACACCCCCAACTCGCATTCCTTCCTCCTTCTTCAAGCCCACAGTCAGTTGTTTCTGGCGACTCTGCAAGAAGTACTGAGCACGTGCTCAAGTGTTTTCACAACAATTGACTGAGTATGCTGGATAAGATCCCGGAGCTTCGGCAGTTTGCAGCAGAGAAGAAGCCTCAGGTCATAGCCCTCAAGGGAATCTGGCTCAATCTTGACATACCTGATGCCGAAATGACCGTTCTGGGATGCCTCACAGTCAGACGGGACTCAGGTGCAGGTCTTGTTGCTGGATTATTATATGCCAAGATAATTCTATCCCTCCTCCGATTAACTAAACAACTCCCACCTTTTCATGGGCCGATTTTCCGTGGGTTGTCTTTATACTCTCTAGAGCAGACACCACACTGGAGAGTGTAGTCTGTCGCCCTTCCTCCACGGACAATTCTAAGGACAGCCCAGGTCTCCAGACTGATTAGGCTCTCTGAAAATCCACACAGATATCACCCATCTGCTACTCGCTGGAGACTTCATCTCACCTAGTATCGACTGACGAAGAGCTGGTGCCCCTGATGCCATCGTCTGTAAACCCTTTCTGGGTCTCGTACAAAAGAACTCATGAGTACAGAAAGTAAAAGGCCCTGCAAGATATCTCTCTCAGGGCTTACGTCCTTCCTTCTAGATCTGTTCATCACTAATGAATGGATCCAAATATATGTGGTGCACTACCTACCACCTCTCTGTTAAAGAAATCACATTCTCATTGGGCTCGGTCATATCGTGAATGAACCCCATCTCCCCTTGGAAATCAAAAGTTAAAGATCCTTCGAAAGGAATAATTTCGACCAAGTTGGTGTATTTCTCCACTCCCAGCCAAATTTAGCTGACCTGGGTAACTCTGATGGAGAGGCGGAAAAGACAATCAGAAGGTTGATCTCCTTAGCAGGTAGGCTATTCGCCCCCAGGACTCGTCTTCCGCAGACAGGAAAACTATCCATCTTTCACCCAATCAGGGGCATTCTACACAAACGCGGACGCGTCTTTGCCAGGTATCAAGCCTCAGGTCTTGCCTGCGATGCGGAAGAAGATCATGCCGGATCCCCAATCACTTCCCCCAGGCTAAGTGGTTGAGGCCTACAGCTCCCATTTTGAGGCTTCAGAAACATACTGACTTAATTTAACTACCATCAACCACATCACTATTCCCATTGTTGCAGCTGCACAAGGTTTCCGACGGCTCAACCAATACTGCACCATGGGTCCTGACTTAATCCATCCCCGCGTTCTCAAAGGAAACCACAAGCACATTAGCAGCCCCTCAAGCATCCATTTTCAGCGATATGATGACCGTGGAGTTTTTCCAAGGGGCTGGAGAAAAGCAGTCATCAGACTCATCTGTAAGAAGGGTAGTAGACGAATTGCTTCTAGCTTCAGACCCATAAGTCTGATTAGCATCACCAGGAAAATTTCCGAGCGAATTACCAAGAGTACGGTTCTTTCCCATCTGTACACAAATAGGATCCTCCCCCCGTCCCAAAATGGGTTTCTTCCAAGCAGATTATCACCGATATGCTCACTATTGTAGATATTCTGACAACAGCTTAGGGTTGTGGCCAGCTCCCACACGCTGTATTCATCGATGTTTAATGCTTTCAATGGGGTCCCATGACCCTCTTCTGTATAAGCCGCAAACACATGGGATTTCAGGCTCCATGTTGCACACCTCGTGCAGCTTTCATACGGATCGCACCTCTGTAATTAAGGTGGGAACGGTTTGCCTCAACCTTCTCCAGTTTTACTGGTGTCCCACATGGATCATGCATAGGTCCTCCCTTATCCAAATCCACATAAACTATCTTCCGACGGCCCCTCCAGTGAAAATTGCCATGTATGCAGACGATGTAGTCCTCTGAATTTCACTCGGTGAGTGATTGCTAGTTGAAGTTGATGAAATGAAACGCTGGTTCGAGGGTTGTAACTTCGCAGTTAATAATGGTAAATGTGTGAGCATCTCACTTAGTAGGAAGATTGGTCACAAGTTCTCCATTACCGGAGCAACGAACCGTCAAGGGTTGACCAGCACAAAGCGCTTGGTCTCTAATAAGTTGCAACTTGTCACTCTCACAATCACCAACTTGTTAGCAAGTCCACGTTTCGAGTCCCTAATACGATTCGAAGATACTTCGCGAGCTTCTCTGGTGATTATTTCCCCATAATTTTCAGTTCGTACATCCGTCCTCTGCTAAAGCTCGGCAGTCAGGTAGTGCGCTCTGATCTTGTCGATATAGTGAGATACTAGGGATGGCTCAAATGGCCTCCACCAAATCATTGTGTGGTCTGTTTCGCTCACCTTTTCCGGGCCACCTCTGTATCCTCAGCCTCTGTACTCTTGAGTTCGAGCAAACCGGAGGTGATCTATTTTTGTGGCTTCATCTTCTGAATCAGGTCAAAACGATTACTTTTCTCCGTCTGTCTAGCCTTTTCTTTCCGTGGTCACGGCAGAAAGGTTTCTTTAAACCGAAACCGCGTTATTCTCCACCAGTTAATTTTTATGGCTATGGAACTGTTACTCTTTGGAAGGTTTTCCCGGAAGACATTGTTACCTTTTAGAACATAACGATCTCAAATAGAATTCAGACCTCTATTTCGGTCTCCCCCAGTAGTTCCTTGTCCGCAAAAGGAAGCAGAACAAAAATGAAGTACAGTTATTTGCTGCATTTCCTTACCGCTATATATCCGTGAACGCCCCACTCTCCGTCCTCCTACCCCGCTATCCATAGTGAGACAAAGCTTGGTGCTGGGTATGTTTGGTGTTTTTGCCCACCAGCCCCGCCCAGCCCCTACCCCCCGCTTCCCTCCACTTTCACGTTTTCATGAACCAACCTTTGCTTGTTTGCGTGCAACCTGCCACTCTGTCGTATCCTTTTTTGAACCTGAGTGACGCTCGTGCTTGCCTCTCGCAAACCACAACTTGGTTCTTGTTTTCTGAGTCCCCGTGATCGCATATTGAGGTTCGTACTTGATTTATGCCACTGTTCATTTATTAATCTAATATCGTAGAATTCACGACTAATGGCGTTATAGTATCGGGATCCGCTTTGAATTTGGCTGCGTATTGCTCGAAAGCGTCTTAAAATACCCAGCTGATCAACTTGGAGCGAGAATATACATATCGTGCCCACAAGATTATCAAAACAATTGGAGTCCGCGCAGGAAGTTAAACGGCAAGTCACTTTGGAGGGTTTGGACACTTTTGGCCCTGTAGGTAATGGTAGACCACCTAGTCTTTTCAGTGCTAGCTCACTTATCACTTAGGGTAATATGGATTGCAAGAAAGCTGAGGGGATTAATCCTAGAACGGCAGCTGTTATCGGCTAAGCAGCGGGCCCAAAAAGCAGAAGAGAGGAGTAGACAGAATCAGCTTGTGCAAAAGGCCAACGACCATGATCTATCCGACTGTCGAGACAAATGAAAATAGGAAACTCCGAGTCGAACGCCGAAATAAAACAACAAAATCAATGATCGACCTGCCAGGAATAGAACTGACAGCTTCGAACGAACGATCTGAACACTACAGCAAGTTCATCAGGCAGTTAGAAACTTTCGTCGAAAACAAGATAACTGACCTTAGGCAAAGGTTGCTCTATCTGACTCATTACTGTCGAAGCCGAGCAAGAGAATCTACCGATGAGTGTACCTTACTCGAACCAAAACAAGGCTACAGATGTACGAGGGAGATCGTGAGGGGCCTGTTCGGCCACATATTTGAGGTAGCTCGTAATCTAATGGAAGACGTGATATCAGAGGCAGAAGCATAAATGGTGACGCCTATGCAATAATGGGCCTAGTGATCAAAATGCAGAACCGTCCAATAGCTCTCTACCACTTAGGTTATGGAGCTGATCTCCATGCAATGCACACCTTGAAGGGCATAGTCCGTCACCTCTTTCTCGAGCTACAGGATTGGTGGGCTGAAGACGAGGAGCGACCGTGGGGCCAACTTCGAGGATTTGACCGAATACTTAGACACGCAAACCAAGGTGACCTACAGTAGATTTGGTCGACTCATCCGGGACAGTAACCGAAGAAACAAATCTTGCATTTACCGGGCTCAAGCATCTGCACGAGAACATTCAAAACACCAGTTTTGGACAAATTCACATGCCATTGCACGCGAGGGTATGGCGCATCTAAGTTGCATGTTCTGTGACGCCAGCCGTGGGCTGCTAGAATGTCCGAAGTTCATCAAAGCAACAACAGACGAAGGTTGGGGAATGACAGAACGACAGTAGTTTGCCTCATCTGCTTCAGCATTACATGCCGAGCGGCAGCTTACTAAACAGAAACTAGATGTGACCACGGAGATAGTGCTGGCAGACACCACCGATTTTCAGTTCAGGCTAATGAAACCGCATCAGAGGCGAACACCAAGTCCAGTGTGATTTGTTCAACGTCACGGTCTACCGGCAACCCAGTGCGTTTAGAAGTAGTTGCCGTAGGTGTGAGAACACCAACTGGGGTGTTCAAAGCATTGGCTTTCTTTAACAGTAGATCGTATACTACCCTGGTGAAGGCGCGGTTTGCCGACAAACACGGGCTTGCCAAAAATACGACGTCGTTAGCAGTGAGCACGGTGGGCGGAACGCAAGTAACGACTGCGGCCGGTTGAGGCAAATCGAGTGAACGGAGGCATATACACTTGCTGATCTCCCCCATATGAGCAGGTTAGGCAGAGCGGCCTCGCAGCGGACATCGAGGACGTGCTTCCCCAGGCGGAGTTACCGGTGGAAGAGCGAGGTACGGTGCAATTCTTACGATGGGAAGAGAACAAGCTGACCAAAGCAGTGATAAATTGTAAAATGACCATTCACCTCTAGGGAGCGATATCACAGCCATTTTGTGCTAAATGCGCCCTTCGAGAATTAGCCAAAAAAGGGGAGCTCTGGTCCACCGGTCAGTAGTAGACAGCGTCAGCAGAAATTTCTGTTTCGACGACTACCTTGGGCCTGTCGATGATATAGGCTCGGCCAAGCTCAACTCAGGTGCCTTACAAGATCATTAAGAATGGTGGTTCCCTTTTCACAAAATGGGCGTCAAGCTCTTTGGAAGTGCTCGAAGCCATTCCGCGTCACAAGAGGGAAGAAGGGGTTCAAGATATGGGTCGTCGTTCACTCCCCACCGAAGACACTCTAGGAGTAAAATGAAATGCTGAAACGGACGACTTCGCTTTCGGGCTAAATGTTCCCTACCAACCAGTTATTCGTTACGGTAGGCTGCCAGCTGTCTCTAGCCTGTTCGACCCGCCCGGTTTTGTCTCTCCCTGGCAAATACCCGGAAAGGTCCTGCAGCAGCGGCTCCGCCTCAGGAAATTTGATGGCGACCAGACACTAGACCGACTCGCTGATATGCGCATATGCTCATGGCAAGTTTGGATCCCATTCCACCCGGAATCCATACCCTTCTGGTTTTTCATGACCCCGCGTAATACCAGCAAGTTTCCATCCGCATGAAAAAGCCTCACCTTCACCCCGAGTATTTTCTTTCCTTTTTGCCATGTTTGCCGTCCTCGCTCACAGCTGGTGCAACGACCAGACTGCCGCCCCCCTCTTTTCCCATTCCCCTTCCTGATCATACTCTCTTCTATTTTTCTATTCCTGTCTCCCAAACAGCCCCTTCTCCTCATCCACCATCTACCAGCAAAAATATTTTGCACTCCGGACAAGCCTGCGCTTGATATCCCCCCATTTCACTAACACCATCCAAATACCCTAGAAGACTATAAGTTACCGTCCGCTGATACCCCGTAGACCAGTCCACTGGTAGTGGGAATAGAGAATGTTCATTTTCAGGTTTATTTCTAAACGATAACCATAACTCACAGCTGGAACACTCTCCAAACAGCCGCGCTCCTGACCTCGTTCACGTCACACTGGTTCAATAAGTATCCATCAGTCAACTCGACGTCACTCCCAGATAACCGTACGGACTAAACGAGTTGCCCTACCGGGTTGACGATGTTTCAAACGTATACTCGAGCCTGCTGACGTTATATGAGGCCCCGTACACGGCTGACCAGTGATTATGATCTGATAATGTATATGTATAGATATAAGGGGAGCAGGAGCGATAACGAAGGGGCCCTAGAAAGAAATTGTCAGTCATTGGGAGAGGTAGGTAAGGTTAGATCAAATGTTTGTAGAACTAACTTTGGAATATCGTGGTGAATTATCTTTATGACAGGTGGGCATGGCGGCCCAACAGAGAGAGAAAAAAGGAAAACGAAAGCGTGAAGGTGATGACGACTTTGAGGAACAGTTCATGGAAGAGTAAAAATGAAGGATAGGATCGAAGATAACAGGTAAAAATGGGTCTGGTCGTCTGATCAATGCAGGTGCGACATGTGGTGACGGACCAGAGGAATCGGATAGTGACGGATCAAACTATCTGGAACTGTAAGAGAACATCATGACGTAACGTTGTGCTTGCGATTGGTGGAATATGGAAAAGCAGGCCAAACTGGAAGGCGCACAGAAAAATGCCTGTAGCAAGCAATAAACGGATCAAGGGATGGAAGCAATGACCGAGGAGACACAGGTAGGACATGACTAATCGGATCATTCCAATGCAGATGGAACTCGAGGAAGGCGGAGAAGGAAGCAGGAAGCCCGATGATAAGTGAACCAGTAACAGAAAAAAGGCCCAAGAAATGAATGCGCTACGGAGTTGGGGCAATGGGACCGGATAGCTGCATGCCAGCAGACAACTGAATAGGCGGATTAGGCAGGGGGGTGCTAATCGGGACACCGCCTAATCGAAAGAACCATAGAGGAATGGCGGAGCCAAGAGAGGAAGATATGGTGGTGGTGATTAGATATTATACGCGACTGTAAAAAAGCAAAATTTGGAGCTGCAAGTCCTCATATGCAGATTGGTCACGGGTGTGGGTGTGATTTTTGCACAATGGCATTGGGCATGAGGCGGCAGAACAAGGAGGGATTTAACAAAACAACAGGCAGTGGAGTATAAGAATGCTATCAATGGGCATTGCGAGCAGGGGGTAAAACCAAGTGCATATAGAATGAAAGCCGGCAATGACGGCAAGTGGAAAAAGGATATTGGCGAGCGCCGGCAGAGAAGAGTGGTCAGAACGATAGCAACTCCATGCAATGAGAAGTGATATATTGAAAGGCGATGGGAGGAAGGACAGAGTGGGTAGGTGTGCATACCGTGGTAGAGCGACAAAAATAGAAAGTGGTAACAGATGATTTGAACGGAAGGTGAACGTACTGTGCCGGAAAAAGGATGGGAAGCATGCAATTTTCAACCGGCAGTATTGGATTCGGTAGTCCGAGGAAAGCTACAGAGTGCGAGGAGTAACAAACCCGCATGAAAGTTTCACCGGATTGCAGAGTGGATTCCTGAAACCATTCATCACCCCACACCCGCTGAACACCTAATTCCAGTAATCCATTCCAACAGCCCAATGACCGGGATCTAGCCCTCGCCGCTGCGTTCTCAACCGACTCTGCCCTGTTCGTCAACCTGGCCCCTTTTTGCCTGCTACCCCCACTATTCTACCTGCCACTACCTGCAACCAAGGCCTTCATGAAGCAAAATACCAGTCAACTGTAACCAACAAGAAGTTGGGTAATAATTATTTTATCAAGCATACAGAAAATTTTACCTTCATACTCTTACAACTTCTGCTTGGCCGCATCATCAGCGTTTGTCCTCAACAGTCTTTTCTTCAGCGGCCCCCTTTGAAAGTCCTTTCTGCGTCCATACACCACTTTTGCTCTCCAAAAGTTCTCTGCATTCCTTGTGAAGCCTTTGGTTTCCGTGTGAATCTCTATATGACAATGAACCAAGGTTTGCGCTACACCGAGTCGGTTTGCGTGCTGTTATCGGTTTAGTTTCCACTAGGCTATCTAAGGTGGTATTAGGAATAATAGCTCCTAGGAGTATCCCAACAACTCAAAATAATTGGGGGATTTTTTTCTGAGCAATAAACTCATAGGCAAAAACCTAATCTACAAAACGTTGTGAGAATATCTTCCCAACTGCCAGTGTAAGGTAGTTGAGTGTTCCCCATTATCAGCAAGCCTAACTCCAATCCTATAAAATACTTTTCCAAAGAATGCCTAAAACGACTTCCGTCCGCCTTCACCACCGAGTGACAAGCCGTCTTCGGTCCGCGAGAGCTAAGCGTCCCCCACTCCCCACAGCTTTGTTACCTTGCTCGGTACCACTAGTTGATATCCACAGTGATTCTGGTATCAAATTTAGGGCACTAGAACGAAACCTGGAATCCTTGTAAGGACAGATACGTACCATGGATAACGCTCTGACTGCGTTGTCACCGCTAGCGTTTATCGCGGATCCTTCGAAATGCCCGAACACCCAAAGTGTACTAACGGCCGGTCGCTTTCTGGACTCAATTACTTCTGAAGTCCACCAAAGAATTAAAAGATCCAAGAATGCTGTGGTCTTTAATATTCCGGACCGTCTTCCGCTTTCCTCAATTAAACAATCGTTGCTTCTAGCCTGCGGTATGTCACACCACGAGTGTGGCTGCGCATGACTAAGAAAAAAGTCACAGCGATATATGTGTCCACTCCTGTTTCAGTTCCATGAGGAAAACATTGTTACGGAATTCATCAGAAAGAGAGAAGCTATCGCCAAAGCCACTCCATTCAAAAGCATCAAAATTGTCGCCGACAAGACCCCATTGCAAAAGGACGTCCTGGAGTCGGTAATCGGCAATCCCCCATCGTCACAATCCCCTGATCCAGGGCCGCCCAACCCACTCAACAACCCACCACAGTTGACACATTCACACGCGCACCATCGACCAATGCAGCACCAGTGGATGTAGACCTCGATATATCCCGCTCGTCGCCAACGCCCCAGCGCCCATCCAAACGGCTCCACATCACAACTCAATCTCCACCATTACCTATAGGACGTACCGAAAGCCGGGCGATACAATCATCTTTCAAAGACAGCTATCGCTCAGCTATTGGCTTGTCTTCCAAGCAAGCCGAGAAAATGATTGCTTCCAACTCACCACCCCGTACCAACGAACCAGCAACAAAATCGTCCCCAAAGACATCGAGCACAGCCTCTTCCCCCGCCCCTGTTGCCTACCGTGGCCAAGATCATCTCAACATCCACATCACCACGCCCTTAATTCACCTCATAAACCAGCCTGGGGCCTCTCGTGTAAGCGCTAAACAAATCCTAACCCAACCGTCCCCATCACCTCCACACCCACAGAAACTCTCCGGTTCCTCCATCAGTATTCCACCTGTGCACCTAAGTAACCATCTAAAGACCCATGTAGCCAACCCCAACGTGGTATGACAAACCACTCGTATGTCACCTTCGTCCTATATACCGATGCCCCATCATATTGCAAATTTGTCTCTGTTCATACCACCACCACCTTTGTCACCACTATTCAAACCTTCTCATTTTTCAGTACACAAGGCACAGCGTTCGTTGTACTCGCTCAATGTTTCACCCGGTCGAATTCAGTTACCAGACCTTCCTTTAAGCCTCTCACCCCACTGCAGCCCCTACCTGTACCCCAGCAACTTACCTACCTCAATCCGACCACGGCAGTGTACCATCAACTACCCGTTCGAATCGGGCTCCTACTTTACCCAAACAACCGGTGGTACATCCCACGGCTACTCAGTTCCGACGCAAAATACCAATTTTTTTCGTTATATACCCTGGGCGGAAAATGGCCCCATACCATAGCTCTATCCCGGCATATTCGTCCTCACCTGTTCCCCAATGGTGGTATAACCATCAGTCCACCAACTCGTATTTCACCCACAAACCGAGGCCCTGCCTCTATAATTGCAGACGATACTTCTAACTTCCATCCACTCCATACTGGTTCTTCGCCTCAGACTCCCCCACTCATCCTTGACGAAGCTCCCCTTGCCCTCTTGGTCGATCCTGCGGCGGCGGGCCACTCCACGCGCTCCCAATCGAACTCAGAAATCACTGAATTCGATCGTACTACCTGTCCCACCAGCACTCCCTCAATCTTTACTGGTAATTCTGATACTGACCAAACGTCCCTCTATTGGTCCTCGACTTACACACACAGTAATCTACCCAGGACTAGCTCATCCACCTCATCTGTACCAGGACTAGCACCACCACTATCTCTATCTCCTTCAGCCCCAACTCTCGCACAACTGCCTGTTGCGACAGTACAAGGAAGCACAACGCGTTTGTCTGTTTTCGTCATCAATATTCGCTCACTACCAGCAAAAATTCACCTTCTGCGTGCCCGGGTCCTTGTGTCTGACTACGATTTCATCCTCATCACGGAAACGTGGCTTAACGCAAGCACTCCCAACTAAGACTTCACAATATCTGGCTACAAGGCTTTTAGCAACTCTAGAATGCATTGTCGAGGAGGAGGTTGTTTAATATACTGCAGAGAATCTTTTCCTGTTTCTTTAATGCAGCACCCAGTCCTCGACGCGGTTGATGACTCGGTCTGGGTAACAGTTAAACTGCAGTCACAAGAACTCTTGCTTGGATGCATCTATCGATCACCTGAATCAACCGGGGACAATATTGTACCTATTATTGACGCTTTCCACTTTGCCGCCACTTACCCCATCGATCAAAAGTTGATTGCGGGTGATTTCAACGCTCCAGGAGTGCGTTGGTCATCACACTCTGGCCCACGACGTTATCAGGATTTCGTTACCTGTACACACCTCGGTGGTTGGACTCAACACGTTCAGTCACCTACTAGAGGAAACAACACTCTAGATCTTCTGTTCTCTCAAGGACTAAATAAGGTAACAACCTCTGTAGGAGATAACTTCCCCAGGTGTGACCACAGGGCCGTCTCGTGCGCGTTCTCTGTACCAAAAATCGTTATTTCCTCCGTACCGTCTGCCGGACCATATTACTTAGCTCACTGGAGCAGCCTTCCAAACATAATCAGATCTCAAAATTGGGAGAAATCATTTCTTTCGCTCGATCCTCAGGTGGTAGCAGATCAACTATATTCTATTCTCAATCATTCTTCAAACACCATCACCCCAACTATGCCACCACTGACGAATTCTAGAACAAACAGACTCTCGCGGATGAAATCTAAACTCTCCAAACGGCAACAGCTTGCACTCAAAACCCGGGAATTTTCGGTATATATCCAAATGGACCGACTGTCAGCGAAAATCAAATCACTAACTGAACTCATGCTCACTCAGCAAGAGTCAAAAGCTTTGTGCCACCCCAAGAAGACGGAAATCCTGAGTAGGTCAATGAGAAGAAGAAACCCCCAACCCGGCAAGATTATACATTTCATCACTGTTAACAACTCCCTTCTGGATAAACCGGAAGAAATATCTGAAGCGTTCAACACATTTTTCACTTCAGCCCTAACGGCCAGTGTTCCCACTCCTGGAATACACTCTTCATGTTTACCCAGAGAGGCTCTGTCTACAGTTTCATTTCACCCCAACGATATTTCTCCACTTCTAGTCTCTATGAAGCCATTTTACCGCCCAGGTCCGGACGGCATTCCGCCGGCGGCCTTTACTCTGGGGGGTCCAGACATTCCCATCCTTCTATCTAATTTATTTAACCTGTCTATGAAATTTAGCTCGTCTCCTAATCAATAAAAAACCTCTACAATTATCCCCTTGCACAAAAAAGGCTCCGTTCATGTTCTCGAGAATTATCGTCCTATTAATCATACACCGATTATCTTCAGATTCATGAAGAAGCTCATTAAGAATAAGATAATGACCCACCTCTTAACAAATAACTTGCTCAATGTGGGCCAACACGGTTTCCTGAAAAACCGTTCGTGCTCTACTTGTCAAGTTAATTTCTTGAACTCAGTCACGGAGGCTGCTGACGAAGGCATGTCCATGATTATTATCGTGCTTGATATGAAGAAGGCTTTCGACCGAGTCTCACACACTCGGCTCTTATTGCAGGCCAAATCTCATGGCATCATGGACCCGTTACTTGGTTGGTTGGATTCTTATTTCTCCGACCGTTATCAGTTAGTTCAGATAAATGGTTCCGTCTCCAAACCCAAAGCTGTCACCAGTGGTGTCATAACAGGCAGCGTTTTGGGTCCACTTCGTTTCCTCATTTACATAAATGATGTTGTAAAGCAGTTCAGGAAACCCCGTTCCATGCATTAGCATCCATATTACAAACGACATTTATCATTCGTATGAACTATCTTTGCTGGAATTCCGATTGTTTGTTTTATTTCTTTAAATCTTTGTCACAAACCGGACTCCTACCGTTGCCTCGAGCGAGAGTCGCTCAGCTTTAATTTCGTTGTGACTGTATTTGGTAATCTCATCTTCTGTGGCTAACATTGCTGTAACCCAGCTGCAGTTGTTGATTTGTTGTCCAATTTGGAGCGAAAGAGCCCAGAAGGAACACTATTGAGGTTTGGTTATTGTAAAATTAATTAATTTGTTGTATATAGTACCGTAGCTATTTGGAATCGACTTTGTTTTGAATTGTGTCGAAATTGGTTGCTACGCGTCGCTCGAGCGTTCCGGTGGCTGGACTTTACAGTACTCAATATCCTTGGCAATTGCTGAGGCATGAAAGTACGCAGCGAATCGGCAAACCGTTCCGAATCAAAGGACAATACCCTGCAGGTGAACCAAAACCCTCTGCCCGTAGGTGTTGGTCATGTTCCTTGCTCAGGCTCTAGTATATCAGGTTGTTCTAGGGTTAGCTCGGTTTCCCATAGAGCTAGAGCTGATCTGTTGTTAGCGGAGTTGAAGGAGAAGCAGGTTGCCGAACAATTAGAGTTAGATAAGCAACGTAAGCTGCTCTAGGTGAGGAATGAGACGGAAATGGCGAAACTGCGTTTGGCACTCGCTGAGCAAGAAGAAGATCTAGTCAACAGAGATGAAGTCAAGGGTGGAGTAATGATCAGTGAACATCTTTCTTGTTAAATAAGTGATTGCCACGTGCAGAACGATGCACCACGAACAACAGGCTTAGTCCCAGTGGCGGAACCTGCAGTAGATTATCGTTTGGACTTAGTCAGGGTGGAACTGGAGTCATTTGTGGGCTGCTCATCAACGTACTGGGGGTTTGGGAAACGGTTTGAATACTACGTCGAAGGTAGAGTTCGAGATGATGGCCAGTGCTTAGTTTACTCGATACATTACTGCAAGGGACAAGCAAGTGATGTGATTGCCGAATGTATTATGTTGCCTTCAACAATGGCATACAATGGGGCTAGGGAAATCCTAAAGGATCTGTATGGACAAGATCATGTAGTGGCTCGCTCACTGATTGACGGCTTACTGCAAGGTCTGAAGCCTCTGGTGGAAGATTCGGATGCCCTGACCAAATTGTCGTTAAAAATGCTGAACTGTGAAGTTGCCCTCAAGCAGATGAATTGCATGTCAGACCGCAACTCATTGCAGACTATGGAACGTATCACTCGAGTGCTACCAACGCGTCTCCAGGATTTGTGGGCTAGGACCGTTGATGATATTTTGGGCAGGGGAGACGAACCGAGGTTCCAAGATCTGCAGCACCTAGTGTCCCGTGAGGCACGGATTGCTCGAAGTAGGTTTGGCAAACTGGCTGCCAGTAGCAAGGCTCAGGGGTATTCGCGGTCATCCAGTTGGAGGAATTATGCACAAAACCAGCATCCAGAAGCGACACGGTTCATGCCAAATCAGGGTAGTACTTTGTTGGTCGCAGCTAATAGGTGTTCGGTATGTAATGAAATACACGCACTTGAGGAATGTCAGCAATTCCTTTCTCGTGATATACCCGGCCGTTGGGCATTGATAAAAGAAGTCAAGGCTTGTTTTTCGTGTCTCAAGTGTGGACATCCGTCTAGCAACTGTTCTATTTCCAAACCATGTTCAACATCAGGTTGTCCGAAACGGCACCACCCTCCGTAACAGCCGGTCGTGGAAAATCCCCCTTTTTTCCTCGCGATTCAGTGTTTTTCCCAACATCACCCATTTCCATACACTATTGACTTGTCTTTACGAACTGGTTGTTTTTCTGGACCAATTGTTGTTTGTTCGCGCCCAGAGTGCTACTTTGGCACATCCTTGTTCAGGACCTGCGTGACGCACGTGCTGTCTGCTCACACGCTGCAATTCGGTTTCTCGTTGTTGAGTCCTTGTGATCGTATTATTGAGGTTTGTATATTGTTTATGTCATTATTTATTGTAATAATCTAGTATCGTAGAATATCACGGATAATCGTTTTCTGATTTCGGGATCCGTTGCGAATTTGGCTACGCATTGCTCAAACGTTCGTAACAATACTCAATAGATCAATTTGGAACGAGGAAAAATCGCGCAAAATGCCAAGAAAAGGATCAAAGGCAGTCGAATCCGGACAGGAAGTAATACGGCAAGTCTCTGGGGAGGTTTTGGGTACATATGATTCTTTAGTTAATGCTAGATCGCCTAGTCCTGTCAGTGCTAGTTCATGTGTTATTGAAAACAATATTGATCGTAAGGATGTCGATTTATATAAGCTGAGAATACTAGAACTAGAGCAACAGTTACTTTCGGCTAGACTACAGGCGCATGAAGCAGAGAAGTGTACACAGAAACAGCGAGAGCATGAGACCAGTGACTTCGACACTTCCGATAGGTTAGGGTGCAATAAGGTAGGGAACCCCACGCCGGTCGCCGACTACAAACCACCATCGATCGATCTGCCTAGAGTGGAGTTAACGGTTTTCGACGGGCGAGCTGAGCAATACTGCAAGTTTGTCAAACAGTTCGAGAAGTTCGTTGAAAACAAGATAACCGACCCTGGGCAAAGGCTTCTCTACCTTACTCACTACTGCCGAGGCCGAGCAAGAGAAGCTATCGACGGGTGTACCATGCTCGACCCAGAACAAGGCTACACAAGGGCGAGGAAGATTCTAAGGGACTTGTTTGGCCAACATTTCGAAGTAGCCCGTAACCTAATAGAGGGCGTGATGGTGGAGGCAAAGAGAACCAAGGGCGACGTCCACACCATGGCCGACCTGGTGATCAAGATGCAGAACTGCTCAATAGCCCCGACCATTTAGGTTATAGGGGTGACCTAGACGCAATGCACACTTTGGAAGGCATAGTCCGTCTCCTCTCTCCCGAACTACAGGGTCGGTGGGCGGAAGAAGCAGAACGGATAAGCCGAAGCGACAGAGAAGCCAACTTTGAAGACCTGACTGAATACTTGGACAGGCAAACGAAGATAGCTGACAGCAGATTCGGCCGACTTATCCGGGACAGCAACCGAGCAAACAAGCCCGGTACTAGCCAAGTCCAAACCCCTGTACGGGAACATCCAAAGTACCAGCCTTGGACCAACGGTGGGGAATGGCGAGGATGGCAGGAGCATGTTTCATCTGTCTCAACACCACGCACCGGGCAGCAGCCTGTAGAACAAGGAATCGATGTGGTTACGAGGGCTGCACGGGCAGACACCATCGGCTGCTGCATCAGGCGAGAGTAACCATATCCGAGGCGAGTGCCAAGCCCGGCTTGATTTGTTCAACTTCACAATCTGCCAGTAAACCGGTACGTTTAGGCGTAGTGGCCGTGGGAGTAGTGACTCCGACTGAGATAGTCAAGGCATTGGCTTTCGTTGATAGTGGATCCGACACCACTTTAGTGAAAGAGCGGTTTGACGACAAACACCAACTGGCTAAAGGTGCGACGTCATTAGCAGTGAGCACGGTGGGCGGAACACAGGTAATGACTGCCGGTAGATTAGGGCTGCAACTCATCTCTCTAGACACTAACGAGGAAATTGAACCAACGGAGGCATTCACGTTAGCGGATCTCCCCATGCGAGCACCAAGGTCGGTGAACGCAATCTTGACTAGGTGGCCCCACCTGCAGGATGTAACCGTTGTAGACTGGGAAGATGATGAAGTGGATCTCCTCATCGGCTACGACGTGCCAGAGGCGCATTGGGTGCTTGACCAGAGAGTGGGCGACCGCCAGGCACCTTATGCCGTACGCACGGCCCTGGGATGGATGTTATACGGTCCAGTAGGGGTACGTGGTTCCGTGAATTATTTATCCGCCGAAGCGGACCGCAAAGAGTATCATCTGCAACGGCTGTATGAGAAGGAGTTTCATAACATTGGAGACGAAAGACCGACGTTGTCTCAAGAGGATCACTTCGCTCTACAAACGGTGCGGCAAGGCACTAGAGGCCCCTTAAAAAGCAGTTCGAGGTTCCCCTCCCATGGCACACACCGGACAACCCGTGGACTGACAACAGAAATTATGTTCTTCAACGATTACTACGACTAAAAGAGCGCTTCATTCGAGACCAGAATCTGTGGGAACGATACGCGGATTTGATGAACCGAAACGAAGCCCTCGGTTACGTTGAAAAGGTGCCTGTTAACACCGACAGCAAAAGGGGTATCTGGTATCTGCCTCACCATCCGGTTATCAACCCCAAGAAACCCAATAAACTGCGGGTGGTTTTCGAGTGTGCGGCCAAGTTCCAGGGCAAGTCGTTAAACGATCGCCTACTACAGGGGCCTGACTGGACCACTCCACTGATTGATGTTTTGTGCCGTTTCAGAGTGGGTCAAGTGGCTTTGTCTGCTGACATTAGGGAAATGTTCCATCAGGTGAAGATTCCGGTAGGAGAACGAGATGCTTTGCGTTTCCTGTGGTGGGAAGGGAGCGACCGGGAAAACGCAGTGGTGAATTATAGGATGACCGTCCACCCCTTCGGAGCCATATCGTCACCATTTTGTACCAACTACGCCCTCCGATAATCAGCGAACAAACATGGCGATCTAGTACATCGGACGGTGGTAGAAAGCGTCAGCAGGAACTTCTACGTCGACGACTACCTTGGGTCATTCGATGATGTGGAATCAGCTCTAGAGCAGTTCAGGGGTCTGACGAGATTGCTGGAAGAGGGCGGCTTCCATCTAACTAAATGGATGTCCAACGCTTCAGAAGTGCTGAAGGTCATCCCGTATCACGGAAAGGCCGAAAGGGTAAGAGATTTGGACGGCTCTCCACTTCCTATCGAGCGCACCTTATAGATACAATGGGACGCGGAAACGGACGATTTTGTTTTCGAACTGAACGTTCCCGAGCTGCCAATAACCCGTCGTGGCATACTATCTGCCGTCTCAAGTTTGTTCGACCCGCTCGGTTTCGTCTCACCATGGCTGCTACCCGGAAAGATCTTGCTACAGCGGCTGTGCCGTAAGAAAGTTGATTGCGACCAGTCACTGGACCGAGGAGACCGGCTGGACTGGGAAGACGTTTTGAACACCTTGAAGAAATAAGGGGACATAAGAATCCCACGATGTTTGACTCCTGGCCAAACGACACGGACTGGAGAACTACATGCTTTTTCCGATGCATTCGAAGTCGGCTATGGAGCTGTGGTGTACGGATGATGGTGCGCAGGAGATGGAAATATACCACGAGGATCCTGTTCGCCAAAGCCCGCGTCGCTCCACTGAAGTCGGTCTCAATCCCACGCCTTGAATTCAGCGCAGCCGTGTTGGCAGTCAGGGTGGTGCAAGCTGTGAAGAGATGTTTCGATCTCTACATTTGGTCGGTTAGCTTCTGGACGGATTCAACGATAGCACTTTACTACATTAACAACGTACGGAGCCGGTTTAGTACTTTCGTTGCTAACCGGCTCACGATTATCCAAGATGAATCAGCCACGCACCAGTGGAGTCATGTCAGGTCTGGCGATAATCCGGCCGACCTGTGCTCCCGAGGTACGAACAACTTCAGGCAACTGGACACGTGGACGAGAGGGCCAAACTTCCTGCACTTGCGCAAACAGAACTGGCCCGTGTTCGAATTAAAACCCCCTACGGAATTGGAACTGGAGATCAAAGGCGTAGTGATAGCAACCAACGTCGTCGAAGCGTCGTCCATTTTATCGCCACTGGTCAGGTTTTCTTCCTAGATGAAGACGCTTCGTTCGCTAGTTTGGTTAATCAGGTTCAAGATAAATTTACTAGTCATGAAAGGGCTACCGCCCTCAGGTCGGATACCGGTCGGCCCGATAGGTCCCGATGAGCTACAAGCGGCAGAGTACGATATTTTCAGAATGATACAACGCGAGGCTTTCGCCCGAGAACTCAAGAGGGCGGAAGAAGTGGGGCTGACCAATGAAGACATGCCATCTCCAAGATGCGAGCTGAAGCGTTTAAACCCCAAAATCATCAACGGACTGCTGCGGGTGGATGGTAGGCTGACCAACGCCCACCTGAACTTCGACACAAAGTATCCTATACTGCTGCCTGCGAGACAACCCGTAGTAGAGCTAATGATTCAACACGTCCACGCCGTGGAGGGACATGCCGGGGAAAGTCACGTGACGAGCGTCATCCGAAAGCGTCTTTGGTTGTTGAGAGGACGAGAGACTGTAAAACACATAATCCGACGGTGTGCGCAATGCAGGAGACGCAATGCCACAGCAGGAAAACAACTCATGGCCCCACTACCAGAATGCAGGGTGACTACAGGCTGGTGGCCGTTCAGTGACACCGGGTTGGACTATTCCGGGCCCTTGTGGATCAAGTGCGGGGAAAGATTAGAAAAGCGATACGGATGTATCATGACGTGCATGAAATCACGTGCGGTACACCTAGAAGTCGCACATTCGATGACGACCGATTCGTTTCTACGGGCCTTGCAAAGATTTATCAACCGAAGAGGCGTACAGGCCGATATATACTCAGATAATAGATCGAACTTTGTGGGCGCTCACCGGGAATTGCCGCGGTGGCACAAGAACATAAACAGGGACAAACTGCAGAATCGAACCGTTTCCTATGGCATACGGTGGCATTTCAACCCCCGCAGGCCAGCCACCGCGGCGGCTTTTGGGAACGCATGATCCGGTCCGCCAGACGGATATTGCTGTCAATCATGGAGCAGCAGCCGCCCGACGACGAGACGCTGAACACCGTCATGACTGAGGTGGAGCGAATCCTGAACAACCGTCCCCTGGTTCCAGTATTGAACGGCGACCTCACCCACCTGGCGCTCACCCCGAACGACTTATTGACGTTAAGGTCGAACGAGGGTTTCCAAGGGCCGGTAAACCTTCGTTGGAGCTCCCTCCACGGGTGGAAGCAAGCGAACTATCTGGCCAAGGTCTTCTGGAGGCACTGGCTACGGGAGTACCTACCGGCTTTGCAGACTCGACAGAAGTGGTTGGCCAAAACAAGACCATTCAAAGTTGGGGACGTGGTTATGATCGCCGACGAACGCGCACATTTCAGCGCTTGGTCTTTGGGAATAGTTACGGAAACCATCAAAAGCACTGACGAAATGATAAGAACGGTGAAGGTGAAGACAGCTAACGGAGTGCTCATTCGTGACATACGCAGTATTAACCTACTCGAGAGCGAAGACGGAGGAGCTGATAACCCTGAGGCCTAGTAAACCTTTTTCACACCAGTAATCGAGGTGGATAAAGAAACACCATATATACCACACGGTCTCCGTCAAACACGTTAAGGTGCTCGCGGTCTTTTCGTTGACATTACAGAAGGTTCTTCCCGATACGTGGTGATGAATGCGATTCCATTGTACATCCCGATACATACACGCATGCACGACGCACTCTACATCCCGTAAACCCATCAAACATGTGACAGTGTTCGTTGTTTTGCTTTTTGTTGACGCTACCGAATGCCCCTTGCATATGTGGAAGAAGCGGAGCTTAGGTCACACATACATGCTACATTTTACTCGTTTTCTTGCCACGCGGTCTTTTGTTGACATTGCAGAAAGTCCTCCTTTGATGTGCAGTCATACCTGTGGTTTCATTGTAACCCCGGCACACACACACACGCACACACACACACACTCAAGCACGTACATCCAGGACCGGACGGCCCCTTACGAGGACAACGTCTATGTGACCACTCACGCCCGCCATCGGTCATTTGGTCTTGTGGAAGATGTAGACTAGCCTCACGTCTATGTAGCCAATGGATCAGGTGCGACCAGTAATAGAACGTTGACGACGAGCATTAGACGCGCGCACTGACAGCAGGGCCTGGGCAGGTAGGAAGAATCAGTACCTTTATACCGAACCTTTGACTATGCTAAGGATCCAGGAGGATTTTGGTTGGCGGTGTAACAGCCGGTCGTGGAAAATCCCCCTTTTTCCCTCGCGATTCAGTGTTTTTCCCAACATCACCCATTTCCATACACTATTGACTTGTCTTTACGAACTGGTTGTTTTTCTGGACCAATTGTTGTTTGTTCGCGCCCAGAGTGCTACTTTGGCACATCCTTGTTCAGGACCTGCGTGACGCACGTGCTGTCTGCTCACACGCTGCTATTCGGTTTCTCGTTGTTGAGTCCTTGTGATCGTTTTATTGAGGTTTGTATATTGTTTATGTCATTATTTATTGTAATAATCTAGTATCGTAGAATATCACGGATAATCGTCTTTTGATTTCGGGATCCGTTGCGAATTTGGCTACGCATTGCTCAAACGTTCGTAACACCCTCTACTGCATGTTGCACAGAAGCAATGTACCGATCGAGTCACGCAAGATACAACACAAGGGCTGCAACTGGATAAGCTGGGTACGAACGAGGCAAGAAAGCCTGGGCAGCGGACCAATAGTTGTGCGGCTACTCTTAGGCCAGAATGTCGGGTCAGTTTAGGTGTACTACCAATGCGAGTAAACGGACCGGGGGGCTCTGTGGAGACCTACGCTCTGCTGGACAGCGGGTCTGATGTGACTCTAATACAAAAAGACATTATGGAGCTGATGGGCCTGAAGATATCCCCGACCTCACTTTCGATTTCGACCGTGGATGAGACTACCACTCGGAATTCGGGAATAACGGAGCTGCGACTGAACTCACTGTCAGAGAATGATTTCGTGAATGTAGAGAGAGCCTTTTGTGTTGATAGGCTACCAATCCAAGCAGTCCAGTACTTCACAGATGCGGACATTTTATCCTGGCCTCACTTACATTGCATCCAAAGACAGAATCTGGAAGATTCGAGAAAGCGGATCCTGATAGGTGCCGACGTCCCAGAAGCACATTGGGCATTAGAGCAAAGATGCGGCAAAATAAAACAACCCTATGCTGTGCGGACGATTTTAGGATGGATTGTTCTTGGTCCGATAAACCAGGAACCACGCTTTGTGAGGACAGTAAACCACATGGAGAGGGGAATCGACCCCTTAGCAGAACAGATCGATCGACTGTACAATGCCGATTTCTGCGATGGGTGTGCATCGGAAAACTCTCCTTCATTAGGAGACAAACAGGCCGTTGATATGGTTTCCAATGCCACAACCTGGTTGGACGGACACTATGAAGTTGCACTTCCGTGGAGGAATTCTGAAGTGAAACTTCCAAATAACTATACTGTGGCCAAAGAGAGATTGAACGGCTTGAGGAAAAGGTTTGCGCGTGACCCAGAATTCTTTGACAAATACTCTACAGTAATAGAGGGTTATGTGCGCAAGGGCCACGCCCAGTTAGTGCCCGATGTACAGCTGAAAATGGGGTTTGAGCCAAAGTGGTATCTACCACACCACGCAGTTGCAAACCCTTAAATGCCTAGCAAGTTGAGGGTGGTGTTTGACTGTGCGGCTGCATTCCAGGGACGTTCCTTGAATGATTACTTGCTACAGGGCCCGGATACGACAGCAAGCTTAGTTGAAGTGTTGCTTCGTTTTCGAAAGGAATCTGTCGCATTGGCTGCGGATATTGAAGAAATGTTCATGCAGGTTCGAGTGCCGACGAGAGACAAAGGAGCACTGAGGTCCCTCTGGTGGAAAAATGGTCAACTAGGTGGTAATCTTGTTGAATATCGGATGAATGCCCACCCCTTTGGTACCACTTCCTCCCCGTTTTGTGCAAATTTCGCGTTACGTCGCACGGCAGACGATTATGGAGGACAGTATGAGTATTACGTCTCCAGGGCCGTGTATAACAACTTCTATGTAGACGACTGTCTTGTTTCTTTGCCCACACTGGAGAATGCAAGAGTTTTGCTACCCAGATGAGTGAGTTACTATCACGAGGTGGATTCCGGCTTCATAAGTGGGTGTGTAATCGCAAGGAGGTGCTGGATATTTTACCAAAATCTGAGCTGGCCCATCCCACTTTGGAAATAGATGATTGCGCGCCCGTGCCGGAGAGGCCGTTGGGGTTAGAATGGAACGCAATAGAAGACACGTTCCAGTTTTCATTCACAAAACGCGAAAAACCTCAAACAAGGCGTGGCTTGTTGTCTATAGTATCATCCGTGTTCGACTCACTAGGGTTGGTTTCACGTTTCATTCTGCCAGGCAAGGTGTTATTGCAATCACTGTGCCGCTTGAAGCTTGGTTGGGACGACCCAATTGGAGAAGAACCCCTACGATGCTGGAATGAGTGGTTAAGAAGTATGGAACAACTATGCGCATTCAAAATTCAGCGTTCTATTATTAGAGGTGACTCACTGAACGAAGGTGTACAGCTTCATGTATTTTGTGACGCTTCTGAAGTTGGCTATGGGGTGGTGGCGTATTCCAGAATGGTTTCAAGGGACGTAGCCCCCTACTGTGCCCTACTGTTCTCTAAGTCAAGGATAGCTCCTCTGAAGACCGTAACGATCCCTCGATTGGAGTTAGCCGCAGCAAGACTAGCCGTTAGAGTTTCTCGGATTCTTATGGAAGAAACTGGAATCAAGTTTGGTAAGATCTACTACTAGACGGACTCTGCTATAGTTTTGCACCACATAAACAACACTAAAACGAGATTCAGTACGTACGTTGCCAACCGTTTGGCTGAAATCCATCAGTGGTCGGAACCCTGGTGGTGGCGTCATGTCAGATCGGAGGCTAACCCTGCAGACTTGGCATCAAGAGGCACAACATCACCTAGTGATATCAGCTGCTGGTTCGAAGGTCCTAAATTCTTGATGAACGATATAGTTTTATGGCTGACCAGTTCTACGGTGTCTGCAGCACCACCAAACGTTGAGTTGAAGCAGCCTTCGAGTACAGTTTTCACAATGTTGCAGGATGCATGGACGGACGCACTTCTAGCTAGGCACTCCAGTTGGTTTCACTTGCTGAAGTCGGTAGCGTGGTTAACCCGTTTTGAAATGTACGTTGCAGTCATGAGAGGCGGGCGCACGGATCTAGGATTGACAACTGGGCCCTTGAAGTTAAACGACATTGCTAAAGCGGAGGAAAGTGTTATTTTGATTGTACAAGCTAAGGTCTATGGCGAAGAGCTAAAATGGCCACGAGACAGGAGCAATAACCTATGCACTAACAAATCTCCGATGAACAGAACCCTATTGAAACTCGATCCAATTTTAATAAATGGAATTATTTGTGTTGGAGGACGACTGAACTACTCCAGTCAGCTTCAGGGTGTGAAACATCCGGTGATACTACCCAAGACTCACCCGATTACAGACTCGGTAATCCGATGGTATCACGCGATGGAAGGACACGCAGGACCTTCTCAGTTACTCGCGGAACTTCGCAAAACATTTTGGATTGTACAGGGGGGAGCTGCCGTCAAGCGAGTACTTGGAGGATGTTGGAAATGCCGGAAGCATTTGGCGGTCGTAGGAAAGCAGATGATGGCTCCTCTATCAGCCATTAGAGTTCAACAAGGTTGGTTTCCGTTCAAATACGTCGGAATAGATTATTTCGGCCCATTTGCGGTTAAACATGGCGCAGCATGGAGAAACGATATGGATGCATCTTCACCTGCCTACAGATGCGTGCAGTACATATTGAAGTTTCTTATTCTCTAAGCACGGATTCATTCATTATGACATTGCTGCGTTTCATGTCGAGGAGAGGGGCACCGTCCGAGATTTTTAGTGATAACGGTACAAACTTTGTTGGGGCTCAAAGGGAATTGAAGAACCTAATGGGAAACTGGTCTAGTGATAAGATTGCTGATAGATTGTTGCAACGGGGCGTGCAGTGGCATTTCAATCCCCCACATGCTAGTCACCGTGGTAGTATATGGGAGATCATGGTGCGCTCGATTAAAAAAGTACTTCTTTCAATTTGTGACGAGCAGCCGATGACTGACGAAATATTGTTGACATTCCTTACGGAAAGTGAGCGGATAGTAAACGGACGACCGCTAGTGCCTTTGACCTCGGACTGTCGTGATCTGCCAGTACTCACGCCCAGTGACCTACTTATCCTGAGGGCGAACCCACGAGATATTCCAACGGATTCGTTGCGCGATAGACTGGTTCGTCAGTGGAGGCAGGCAAACTACCTAACATCTGTGTTTTGGAAGAGATGGATCAGGAAATATCTTCCACTATTACAACAGCGGCAGAAGTGGATAACTCGAGAACGCAAATTTCGGACGATGGTTTAGTGCGAACGGCAACAGTGCAAACTAATGAAGGATTAGTGCTCCGTGACATTAGAAAGATTTGTCTTAGTGAGGGCGAACCGGACACTGGTGGTGTAAGTTCAGAGGCCAACTTTTCTCAGGTGGGAGGCGGGTCTTCGGATCTGCCGAATCGGGAGGGACCACTGAGAGTTGATCTACTTGTCCGACTGGGAGCTGCTCTTGACGGGGATAAGTTTTAGGTATTGGGGAACCGTAGGGCGAGCCGATGCATGAGGCCGACCACACCTAGCGGTGCACGGGAAAAATCCGGGTCGGATTTTGGGGGCCGGTGTAAAGGAGTTCAGGAAACCCCGTTCCATGCATTAGCATCCATATTACAAACGACATTTATCATTCGTATGAACTATCTTTGCTGGAATTCCGATTGTTTGTTTTATTTCTTTAAATCTTTGTCACAAACCGGACTCCTACCGTTGCCTCGAGCGAGAGTCGCTCAGCTTTAATTTCGTTGTGACTGTATTTGGTAATCTCATCTTCTGTGGCTAACATTGCTGTAACCCAGCTGCAGTTGTTGATTTGTTGTCCAATTTGGAGCGAAAGAGCCCAGAAGGAACACTATTGAGGTTTGGTTATTGTAAAATTAATTAATTTGTTGTATATAGTACCGTAGCTATTTGGAATCGACTTTGTTTTGAATTGTGTCGAAATTGGTTGCTACGCGTCGCTCGAGCGTTCCGGTGGCTGGACTTTACAGATGTCTTCAGTGTCGTTCGCCGTGAGAGTCTCCACCGCTTCGCGGACGACATAAAAATCTTTTATAGTTTTGATTCTAGTCAACTTAGTACAATTATCAGTGATATACGGCAACATTTAACAGCTCTTAGTTCTTGGTGCTCCACTTCATTATTGAAATTTTCTGCTGAGCAAAGCAACATTCTTACGTTCAAATGCAATGTCCCCCCAGGTATGTTCAGTATTGACGGTCACCCGATTTCCATCAGTCCGTTAGTACGAGATTCAGGTTTGCAATATTCAGCCACCTTCACTTTCTCTGAACATACTACCACTCAAATTGCCAAGGCTAGAAGACCGATAGGCCTGCTTCATAGGACATTCCGCCACCCAGAAAGCAAATTCAGCACATATAAGACCCACGGTAGGCCCCTTCTGGAATACTGTTCCATGATCTACTCTAACATGCGCCAGTGGGACAGAGTGGCTATGGAAAAAGTTCAACGGCTAGTGACAAAAGAGTTAATCGGCTTTACCACTCAACTCAATTACAGCCAACGCTGTGAACATTTGAAACTAGATCCGCTATGGCTTAGACGCATGAAGCTGAACCTCGTATTTTTTCATGGTGTTGTTGTAAAACGAATCATCGAATCAGCACCGCAGTTCAGAAACCTAACGGACTCACAGTATTCTTTAAGACTGAGAGACAACACAGTTACTGTTCCCATCTGTAGAACTGCTCTTAGATCTAACTTTTTCCTGGTTAAGTATGCAGCTTTGTAGAACAAATTACCCCATGATATACGTTCTATAAGGCCATTTAAGACGTTTAAGGCCAACATAAGCAAACACCTCACAGTACAAACTGTAATTCAACTTTTAGATCCGTACATAAGTGAAGAAAGGGCTTTTGAAGTTGGATTAGGTTTCTAATGGTTTTCAAACTCCCTTTTTGTGGACCCCATTATCTTTTAGGCCGTAGCCGCGCTTGATTCCCACTCGTGTTACTCACCCATTCGTTCTACTTTTGTTTCGCATCAGATCCTGCCATTTGCGTTTTTAATTCTCCCTCGACAATGTCCGACAGGCACAGCCGTTGAACTTTCTCTGGAGTGCCGCACTAACTGGACTCAAGCCCCAGTTATGGCATCATTTTTTTTCTCTTCTCCTCTCTCTCCATTCTGTAACTTTCACTTTCTTTTGTTCTACGATTTCCTACAGAATGGTTTTATCCTCAGTCCGGCAATGCTGTTCCACCTTCATCCGTTTTGCTAAATCTGGCATCAAACAATTTTCCAGTTCCTCCCATCCTCTCATCTTTTTTCCCATAGCCACGGCATGGCTATTAATAACCGGCTTCTTGACATTCCTCTACTCACTCTTCTCTCCCTTATCAGACCTTGCTATATTACACTTTAATTTACATACGGATACCTAGCCCGCAATTATAAATCCAGTTCTAAGCTCCATCAAGATAATACTTACCCGCTTGACGTCACCTGACTTTGACTCACTATTACGCCTGGGGCTCAGGGTTTTGTGATAGCTCTTCACCATCAATCTGCTCCTCAAACAATGCCTTATTTTTCTAAGCTACACTCACCCGCGACTAATCAGGAAGTTGTGTCATCCGGACCTACAACCAATTTTCTACCGAAGCCATTCCCTCCCTTATTTACCAGTTTCTGGTATACTGATTGCTATGATCTTTACAGTTCATCAATTCTCACCTTCAGCTTGCGCCTTTCGACCGAAAATCGTTGGTTTGTCTGTCCTAATCAGCCGTTCCCACTGCACTAGCTAGCGGTCAACCTCCGCACGGCCAGTGGTGATACATTTCCCCCAACTTCGTCGTGTCAGTGAAGTTGCCCCGCATATAAAAATCGGCGGTGCGTTCACCAGATGGCTCGCATACGTATTGGAACCCGTCCGACTCTGTTATTGGCAAGAGCAAGCTGTTAAGTGATAGCCCCAAGAATGCTGCCATTATCTGAGTGATTGCTCCATCCTATCTTTTTTTTCTTTCACTGCTTGTGGCAGCAACACCCCTGAAGGTTATGACATCTGGTCTATAGCGGTCTCACAATAAGGGGAAACAGCCATCCCTATCAGTCTCGGACCCATTGGGCCACGTGTAAAGAAAGGCGGGTCAAGGAGAAAAGGGGAGTTTACACTACGGCGTAAATTTGTTCTCCCTCTCTCCAATAAAAAAGAAGAAATCCACTTCAGGCTGGGAAGGTCTTGGGCTAATGCTCTCTGCCCCCTTCGTTACAGATTGATTTCTGATAACGGCCTAGACCCGACCCTGCATATGGGAAACCCCATGCTTTCGAGTTAACCTGCAGTTCCTTTTGTCTAGACCAATGTGGGGTGACAGCACGCCGTTCGAGCTCTCCACGTATACTTGCCGACCCCGCCTTACTCAGCTTCAACCCTTTTGGGTTCCCTGCAAAATCCTTAACCAGCTTGCTGATGTTTAATACAGTAGTCGATACGCCATCTGAATAGTTACATCATGCGACCTCTGCTCAGACGACACCCCGGCATTGATACGCCTACGCCTAACAGCTATGGACAAAGCCTCGCTTGTATTGGTTGTCGGAATGCAATCATTACACATTTATAATTTATTATCCACAAGTTTACTTTTTCTATCCCCCTCGAGCCCAAGCACTAATAATGTTGTCCAAAGTCAGCGATGATTTGTCTGCTACCATGTAGACTCAGTTACAAAACCAGAATTCTTACTGACACTAATTCCGTTAGTAAACTGTTGTTCCTTTAATGATAGGTACTTACCTTCACTTAGTTCTCTTGTCTCGGGCTATAACCCAGTGGTCTCATCGCCTTTTTCTTGCACTCCTCCGTTACTCGAGTCCTACCATGCTGATTACCACCCTTTAATAACCAATACTCACCGATCAGCGTATTTGCTCATGGTTTGTTAGCACACCATCCCACCTAGCTAGCTTATGTATCTGATTACGTATTACCCCATGGAAAACCAGCACATTCGCATCCACATAAGAAGGCCTCGCCTTAGCCCTGTGCGTTTCCTTTTCTTTTTATAATTTCTCCGCCCCTACTTACAGCCGGGTCAACAACCTGACTGCTGTCCTCTCTTTTCCCATTTCTGACCCCACCTTCCTCCACTGTTTTATTTTTGACCCTCAACTGAGCCTCTTTACTATTCTACCACCTATCAGCCTAACCATTTTGCACTCTGGCTAAGCATGCGCTTAATATTCCCATTACCAACTAAACGCCCTAAAAAAAATACCAGCCTCCGCCCGTTAGTCCCTAGTAGATCGGCCCACTGGCCATCAAGTAGCATTACCACTCTAACTTCAGCTAAGCCGTTAATCATAACCCCACTCTGGAGCATTCTCCAGACTGCCGCATTTCTCCTCTGTTCCAGAACTCAGTGGTTACCTAGGTAGCCCGTCAACCAAATTGACGTTATCCCTGGATTACATAACGGACTAAACGGTTTGATCGATCGGACTGGCCGTGCTTAAACCTACACTCACACCTGACGACGCTTTATATGGAGCACCTCATATGGCTGACCGGTGATCACAATCCCATAAACAGGATTACAATTATCCATGATAGTCTCACCGGACCGCCGGACGGATTCCTGACATCACCCATCGGCATCCATTTCCCGTACTCCAAACGAATAGTTCAATCCATTCTGCGTGCAGAACTGGAGTCTGGCCCTCGCCGTTGCGTTCCGTACCTACTATCCCTAGTTCGTCAGCCTATCCCTTTTTGACTGCTGCCCTCATCTTGCACTACCTGCCATCAACGGCTGCCAATGTCTTCATGAAACATAATACCAAACACTTGGTTATTTATTCTTTTATCACGTATGCAGAAGATCTCACTTTTACACTCAACTTCCTCTGTTCCATCGGGTCTGGCCTCTCCGAGTCACCGCAGTCCTCCTTTCTCTTCGCCACCTGTGCATACTTGCTTGGTTGCATCAGCAGCGTGTCACCAAGTGTTTCCTCGACGGCTTGTTGAAACTCCCAGTTGTGTCCATCCACCATTCACGCTCCTTAAAAGCACACTGAATTCCTTGCGAGAGCTTCTTCCTCCATGTGATTTTCTATATAATATCGGAATTACCTATACAGAAAGACCAATCAGATTATACCGTTGGACTCACTTGCATTTGTATCACAGGCAACCCCCACAATGAGTTATCCAATGGAGGGTCAGTCTTCTCTATTTCCTGTAGGCATCCCCGACTGCACTTTGATAACACCATGTTAACTCTATTTTTAATCTTCTTTTGATAACATAACCAATTTCTCAGTACTGATTCCTCAAATATCCAGTTAGTGCCATACTGCGACTCCTTCTACACTTCCCGACTCTTCTTTGAATCTCTTCTACTCCACCGCTCTCTCCCTATCTTCATCGACTGCACACCAAATTCCATAGATCGCCGTGATCCATTCTGGACTACCGGACCCGTTGTAGACAGTTATCGGCATCCATAAGGCAAGTTGTGTTTTATTCTTGCATCAACTCCCTGTTCATGTAGTGCTGCCCGACACCAGTTGCTTTATGGGTTCTTGCAAACACTGCACTTTAACCCTTCTTCAGTATCGCTTTTTCTGCATTCTTACGTCCATCCCGCTAACCGCACCGTCCCCGTCCCGAATTCGAAACCGATTCGCAATGGCCGCGCTAACCGTCCCCTCTTTAGCTCACTTAAACACCGTCCAAGCTGATCGTTCTACTACTGCAATTGTGTGAACCATATTCTTCAAAATTGTGATTACCTTACATAAATGTGAATTGCTGTGTTCTCTGATCATGCCTTGTGCATGTGTCTTGACCACGATCAAGAAATATACCATTATTATTATTATTAATAAATCACCTATACAAAAAGGTCTATCTTATTATCACATCTGGCTCACTCGCATTTATTTCACAGGCTCCCTTCACAATTAATTATCCAGTGTTGGATCAATGTTTCATATTCCGCTGGTGTCTCTGACTGCGCTTTGACAACCCCTTGCGGACTTTATTTTTAACCGCATCCTTTGACAACTTTCTCGCCCGGTTACTTGTTAGCGATCGTCGGAATATCCAGTTGGTAGACCCTAACATCGTTTTCTGGACGCCTCGGCCCAAAGTAACCAGCTTTCGGCACCCGTAAGGCACACTGTGTATTATCCTGCCCCAATTCTTTGCACATGCTGTGCTTCCTGAAGCCTGTTGCTTACTGGCCCTTGCTATCACGGCACTTTTACACATTCTGCAGTATCGCTTATATCTGCATTCCTACTTTCGTCTAGCTATCCCCAAGGCCCTCCCTGAATTCAAAGCTGATTTGAAATTCCCGCGTTGACCGCCTTTACTCTATTTTACTCAAAGACTAATCAGCTTTACTAATTTATTTCTGCTACCGTGTGGTCCTTAAAATTGAAAAATGTGGGCACCCCTACATTGTTATTTTCTGTCGTATTCTCTGATCTTTCCTCGTGCATCTGTTTTGGCCACGGTCAAGAAATATATCATTATCAATCATTCAAGGGAAGAATTTTCGACCACTTTTAGGAAACCAATGGGCATACAGACTCCCAGGTTCTTGCCCTTCGATCGTACGACACAGATGGGAGAGCCACATGACTTTTCTGTGGCTTCCAAAGTCGGGTACGGAGAGGTGGAGTGCACCAGAGATAGACAATGAGCTACGATGATCCTGTTTATCGAAGACCGAGTAGCCCCACCGAAATCGGTTTCGATCCCGCGCCTCGAGCTCAGTGCAGCCGCGGTAACAGTAGAGGCAGTGCAAGCGGTAAAGAGGTGTTTTGACTTATATATTTGGTCGGGTAGTTCTTGAACGGACTCAACAGTAGAGCTGTACCATAATAACAAATTAGGAAGTCGTTTTAGTACTTTCTTTGCTCACCGGCTCGTGATCATTCACGAAGCGACTGCTATTAACCAGTGGAAGTATGCCAAGTCTGGAGATAACCATGCCGATCTGTGTTTCCGAGGTGCAACCAACTTCGGGCAACAAAACACGTGAACGGGAGGGCAGAAATTCCTGCACGTGCTTCAACAGAACTGGCTCGTGTAGGAACCGGAGCCCCCTCTCAAACTGAAACTAGAGATCAAAGGCGCGGTGCTGACTGTGACATTCGCCGAACTGACAATCATTTTGCGAAATTTCGTGAGGTTTTCATCCTGGATGAAGAGACATCGGGCTTCGGCTTTGTTCGCCAGGCTCGCGAGACATTTGCTAGTCATTGGAGGGGTCTGCCCATCGATCCGTGTACGATTGAGCCCGAAGAGCCCTGATGAATTACGAGCCGCAGATTGCGAATTATTGAAGATGATACATTAGGAGGCTTTCACCCGAGAACTCGGGAGGGTCGGAGAAGAGAGCTTAATCGACAAGAGAATATCGTCTCCGGAGACCAACTCGAAGCATTTAAACTCCAAACTCGGCAATGGATTGCGACGGTTAGATGGTAGGCTAACCAACTCCCACCTGAGTTTTGACGCGAAATGTCCCATACTGCCACCGGCGCGACAACATATGACAAAACTAGTGATTCAACACATCCACCCCATGGAGGAGCACGCCGGGGAAATTTGCGTGATAAGCGTCACCCAAAAATGCTGTTGGTTACTGAGAGGAAGAGCTACAGTGAAACGCGTAATCCAACTTTGTGCACTTTGTAGGGAAGGGTAGGCCGTAGCGGGCAGACAACGCATAGCTTCACTGCCACAGTGTGCCGTGGCTCCGTGCTGGTGGCCGTTCATTGACTGGACTGTTTCGGGCCTATGTGGATCAAGTGAGAAAAGAGTTAGGAAAAACTGCACGGGTGTATCAATACGTGCATAAAGTCACTCGTGGTACACCCAAAAGTTACGCATTCGTTGATGACTGACTTCGTCCTCTGGGCCCTGCAATTCTTGATCAACTGAAGGGGCATACTAGTGGGTATATACTCAGACAAAGGGGCAAATTTCGTGAGCCCCAATCGGGAACTGCAGCGGTGGCACCAAAACATGAACGGGGACGAGCTTCGGAACCGACCTGTGCCATATGGAGTACGATAGCACTTCAATTCCCCGCAGGCCAGTCATCGCGGTGGCGTAAGGGAACGCCTGATCAGGTCCACCAAACGAATATTGCTGTCGATCATCGAGCAACAGCCGCCCGACGATGAGACATTCGGTACCGTCAAGGCCGAGGTCGAAATGATTCTGATCAACAGCCGTCCGGCTCCAGCGGTCAACGGCGACCCCACCCTCTGGCGCTCACTCCGAACGACCTATTGAGTGGGAGTTTCCGAGAACCGACGAACCTCCGTGGTAGCTGCCTTCATGAATGGAAACAGGCAAATTATCTTGCCAAGGTTTTTGGAGGCTATGGCCTCGGGAGCACCTGCCGGCTCCGCAAGCCCGACAGAAGTGGCTGGTCAAAACAACACCATTCAAGGTCGGGAATGTGGTGATGATGGCCGATGGACAAGCTCATTTCAGCACCCGACCTCTGGGCGTTGTCATGGAGATTATCAGAGGCTGTGACGAAATGATAAGAACTGCGAAGGTGAAAACCGCCGACGGAATGCTAACCCAAGTCGTGAGCAGTATCATTCTCAACAAAAGTAAAGATGGACCAGCCGAAGCCACAGATCCCCGGGATATTGATTTTCATTCGTAGCTGACGTGGTTGGAAGCACCCCCTATGTGTAGCATCATTTATGACACATTTACATACTAAAATACACTCACGTTCAATCGCACATGCACATGAGACACGTTCCTGTTTTACAGTCAGCAACCAACATGTCACAGTGCTCACCTTTCCTCTTTTGCGCTAAATTTGTGGAAAATGTTTTCCACATGTGGTAGTAGTTATGCTTCACTCGCACACCCCAACAAACCCACACGGAAACGTACACACGTATGTGAAACACGTTATTGCTTCGTGACCTCCGTCAAAGGTGTCGCAGTGCTCCCCGTTCCTCGTGTATCATTGGCATTATGGAAAATGTCCCCTAACTTGCAACCTCGTTCATCACGCCCACCCGAGCGCACACATGTACGTACACACATTCACACTCGCAAGTGCAGCTAAACCACGACGGATCCTTCAAAGACGGCAAGTATGTTCCCGAACCTACTCGACCCCCTCCAAGCCCGCAGCCGAGCAACAGTTCTCGTGGATGATGCAGAGTAAGGTCGAGCAAGTGTAGCCGCCGGATCAGGTGCAATGGTGAGTGGCATGCTGACATCAGGGGTATTGGGCATGAGCGTTGACAGCTGGGTCTGCGCAAGTAGGGAGAATCCGTGATCTGATAGCAAAACTTTGACTTTGCTAAGATTCGGGAGGATTTCGGCGGGTAGTGTAAAGACCGGTTGCGTCAAATCCTCAGAGAAACACTAGAATTTTACATTTCCTCGGCGTCACTCGCTCATATGCACTGTTTGCATGTTCTTACGCGCTACATGTTTTCATGAACCAACCTCTGCTTGTTCGCGCGCAACCTGCCACTCTGTCGTATCCTATTTTGAACTTGAGTGACGCTCGTGCTTGCCTCTCGCAAACCACAACTTGGTTCTTGTTTTCTGAGTCCCCGTGATCGCATAATTGAGGTTCGTAATTGATTTATGCCACTGTTCATTTATTAATCTAATATCGTAGAATTCACGACTAATGGCGTTATGGTATCGGGATCCGCTTTGAATTTGGCTACATATAGCTCAAAGGCGTCCTAGACAGTCATCCTAATTAGGCCAAGTACACACCATCTTGATCCCAGACCAAGCGGTGCACTTGCCATTTCCAGTCGTACGCAGTTACGGTGGTCGTTCCAAGCAAGAAGGCAAACGTAATCTGCGTTTACAGGCCACTAAGTACAAACCAACATCAGAATGTTCGCTTGCAGCGGACCCGGACTCAACAAGTTAAGGGCGCACAAAAGGCCCTAATATCGAGTGGCTTCAATCTTTTAAACATTACCTGGGTGGCTGAAGCCTGCCTGGCTGGATAGGGGCATGCAACCTACTTGGAATTGCTGCACGCCAATACGTTGCACCAGCATACTGGGGAAGATACCAAATAAAGGATTTCACGCGTTCTATTTCTTCTGGTTCTGGAAACATCAAATCCCACAAAGATATACACAGAATACATCACCTTGCTCCGCTGGGCAACTGTAACCGTGAGTGTGTCAAAATCACCGCAAGCATACGGCAACCCAAGGTACCCACGAAGCTGGTTAGACATTTCGGTAGCATGGACATAGGATTCGCCGTAGGGCGAATGGGCTGACGCGGGACATGCTAGATGAGACTATTTTCGAGAAGAGCCGGCAGGTCAAAAAGTGATTGCCGATTGCCCTCCGAGAAGAATTTGCACCCTTGAAACTGAGGAGAGGGGGTGGCAAACCTTTGTAGTGGAAGGCTATGCAAGCCAAGGCCGTCGAAAGTAAAAACAGCATCCGGAACCACTACAAAGCTTCCGGCAGTCGGCAAAACTGCAACCGCTATACAAAGCTTAGAAACGAGGCTGTGAGCCTTCCGCGAACTTCCAAGCGAGAATTTGAGCTCGAATTGGCCCAGTGCGTGAGGCAATTGCCAGCATAATTCTTCAGCCATGCGTAGTAAAATGGCTCAACAAAGAATGTCATAGGTCAACTATCCACTGGGGACCACGTTATCGACAATGATGACCAGGGCAAAGCAGACCCCCTGGGGGAATTCTTTGGTGGAGTACATTGGCTGAATGGTGGGGTACGAGTAGACCTGGTTCGGGTGCGTCCTCCTTCTCAGTTAGAAGAACTAAATCTCTCAGGGGAGATCGTGCGTAAATACCTACAGGAATTGCACAGCCATTAGTCAGCGGGCCAAAATGGCCTCCACATGGCTGTCATCAAGCCTTTGGCGGACGCCATGGCTCCATCGGTGTGCAAGCCGTACAGGTCCACGTCAGATCAAGATAAGCTGCCTCAGGACTAGAAAATCGCGGCAGTCGTGGCAATGCATATGAGTGGATCCTAGTGGGCTATGCAGAACTACAGGCCGGTAAGCCTTACTAGCATCCTACGTAGTCCTTGAGAAAATCACCCGTGCCCATACCTGCCAGTACTTACTGGAGCACTCCATGCTAAGTCCGGCCCAGCACGGATATCAGAAAAAGAGATCTTGCGTGACCAATCTTTTAGATGAGGCACCTCGGCGACTAGATGAAGATAAACAAGTTGAGGTATGCTACTTGGACTTTAGCAAGGCTTTCGACTCCGTTATTCGTCGTCGCTGGCTGTGCAATACGGAGACTTTCGGTAAATATTGGCCAGTATGTTGGTGGCTGGCGAACTTCCTCTCCCACGGGAAGTCTCGTGTCAAAGTAGGGCCCAGGTACCCTAGTTTGGTAAACGTCACCAGTGGTGTACCTCAGGGATCCCTTTTGGGCCCGATGCTATTCTTGATGTTTATTAACTACCCGGCACACGCCCTTTGTTCGCCTAATTTTATTTTTGTGGATTATGTGAGGATTGTTGTATCTGAGGTTAGGGTGGACTCAGGCAGGGAAACAGGAACGGCCTTGGACTGGGCACACAAGTGGGACACACACATGAAACCCGAAGAATGCCACTTGCTCTCCGGGGCAACATAAAGCCTAGCTGCCGCTCATGACAGAGGGCTGTTCACCATGGGAGCCGTCGGTAGGTTTAAAGAACTTGGGGTCATCCTGATCAGTGACTTTAATTGGTCGGAGCAAGTCAACACTGCTGCATAAAAGGCTCGTTAGTAGCTCTTTAGACTGCGATCAGCATTGTCTTGTCGGCAGCCGGGAATATTCGTACTTATTTACGTGGCTATAGTACGGCCTCATTTAGAATGTAGCATACAGGTTTGGTCAACCTTCTACAAAAAAAGATGCCGCCTGCTTGGAGGAAGTTCAACGTCTTGTCGCGCGAATTGTTGGAGGGCTGTGGGGTAAGACGCAGGAGCAGAGTCTCTGTGATCTAAATCTTTTCTCGCTGGAAAGGAGGAGGCGTCGAAGGGACCTCATAGAAACTTTCAAAGTAATGCAAGGCTTTTCTGGCCTTAAACCGGGTGGTCTATTCCAAGAGGCCTTATATTCCAGAATAATGAGACACGGGAAGAAATTAGCGAAAGTCTGAGCTAGGTAGATGAGTGGATCGCACCGGGTAAAAAGCAGTTCGAAAGGTCTGCCTGGTGGAATGATAGACCTGCAGTCCGTCCAGTCCTTCAAAGATGCCCTGGGTGGCGAATGGTACGGGATGTTTCTTTATAGTGAGCGGTGAGTATGTTGACTAGGTGGATGACGGGTAGCACTGTGGTCTTTCTGTATTATGCTTTAATAGATGTTTTCGCCCTTTGCATACAGTCTCAATGGACGCCCACGATGCATAATCTCTCTCGCTGTTGATTTGCGATGAGATGAACCGTTTTCCTCTCATTTTTGGCTGAGATTCGACGAATTCACGGCAGTGGTGTGCGCATAACTGAGGTACCTACAATAGAAGGATTTCTGGAAGCCCGACTGTCCTTGGCATTTACCTGTCCAGTGTAAACCGAACTGAACCGAAATGAACTGAACTGACTCTCGCAGTGACTGTTCGATGAGGGTCGACGTTTCATTTCTAATTTCAGCTACGATTGGAAGACACAAACTGCACGGTGGTGGGTGTCTATTTGGTGTGAATGCCACTGAAGGAACTCCAGATACAAAGTCACAGGTCTTGCCCGTGATGCCGAAGATTTCAGTATTATCCGCAAAGTATGCAAAGACAAGATTAGGTCCCGTCAGAAAGCAGTCCAACGAACTGTACCTGCTCCAGCACGGGCCACTTAGGCATTTTTACTTCATTACAGGCTCCATCTAAGGGGCAGAACTCCGACTTCACTTGCTCTCAAAAATCGTGCGGAATATTTAATTGATTTCTTCAACCACGCAGTCGAAGCGTTCAGCTACTAATTTCGAACAGTTTTTAGCTCCTTACCCATATCGTCCCACCTTGACACGCACCAAATATCTCTAGTCACTACCATTACCACATCACTATTCCCATTGTTGCAGCTGCACAAGGTTTCCGACGGCTCAACCAATACTGCACCATGGGTCCTGACTTAATCCATCCCCGCGTTCTCAAAGGAAACCACAAGCACATTAGCAGCCCCTCACGCATCCATTTTCAGCGATATGATGACCGTGGAGTTTTTCCAAGGGGCTGGAGAAAAGCAGTCATCAGACTCATCTGTAAGAAGGGTAGTAGACGAATTGCTTCTAGCTACAGACCCATAAGTCGGATTAGCATCACCAGGAAAATTTCCGAGCGAATTACCAAGAGTACGGTTCTTTCCCATCTGTACACAAATAGGATCCTCCCCCCGTCCCAAAATGGGTTTCTTCCAAGCAGATTATCACCGATATGCTCACTATTGTAGATATTCTGACAACAGCTTAGGGTTGTGGCCAGCTCCCACACGCTGTATTCATCGATGTTTAATGCTTTCAATGGGGTCCCATGACCCTCTTCTGTATAAGCCGCAAACACATGGGATTTCAGGCTCCATGTTGCACACCTCGTGCAGCTTTCATACGGATCGCACCTCTGTAATTAAGGTGGGAACGGTTTGCCTCAACCTTCTCCAGTTTTACTGGTGTCCCACATGGATCATGCATAGGTCCTCCCTTATCCAAATCCACATAAACTATCTTCCGACGGCCCCTCCAGTGAAAATTGCCATGTATGCAGACGATGTAGTCCTCTGAATTTCACTCGGTGAGTGATTGCTAGTTGAAGTTGATGAAATGAAACGCTGGTTCGAGGGTTGTAACTTCGCAGTTAATAATGGTAAATGTGTGGGCATCTCACTTAGTAGGAAGATTGGTCACAAGTTCTCCATTACCGGAGCAACGAACCGTCAAGGGTTGACCAGCACAAAGCGCTTGGTCTCTAATAAGTTGCAACTTGTCACTCTCACAATCACCAACTTGTTAGCAAGTCCACGTTTCGAGTCCCTAATACGATTCGAAGATACTTCCCGAGCTTCTCTGGTGATTATTTCCCCACAATTTCCAGTTCGTACATCCGTCCTCTGCTAAAGCTCGGCAGTCAGGTAGTGCGCTCTGATCTTGTTCAAGACCGTGAGATCATAGAAAGAGTTCAGATCGTCTCCGCCGAAAAGGTATGGGGTCTGTCCCATCTACCTTATCCCGTCAGCCTCTCACGCCTCTGCCGTAAGATGGATGAGAGGTGATCTGTTCTTGGTGCTTCACCTCTTTGAATAGGGTCAAAGTGATTGATTCTACTCCGTCTGTTCAGCCTCTCCTCTCCGCTTTTATTGCAGAGGGGTTTTTTAAACTGAGACCAACCACTTCGCTACGAATTATCTTCTTTAGCTTTAAGGTTATAACTCTGTGGAACGTAGATCCGGAAGATATTCTTCTCTCGCAGAACATAACTACCTTTAGGAAAAATTGAGACCTCTACCTGGGTCTCCCCCAGCAATTCCCCGTCCAAAAAAGTGAAATAAATGTCTTTTATTGCATTCCATTCCAATATTTTTCCATGAATATCGCACCCCCAGAATGCTAAAGGAACTGTCCATTGTGCGACACTGCATGATGTTATGATTATTTTGCTTTTTTTGCCGCCCCCGCCCAGCCCTCCGCTTTTTTAACTCTCGTTTCAGGTCGGTGACTCCGACAGACGATCAGAGATTTCCTCGGGAACCGGGACAATTGAGCCCAAGGCATCGAACCCTTGTGGCATTTCGAGACTTCAAGACAGAAGCCCAGTTGGCCTTGGCCATTATCTGTCCTGTGTAAACTGAACTCAACTGACCTTGTGATTTGCCGACTGGTTTGAATTTTCGAATTGCTCCCAGCGATAAGCAATTTTGCATTGATTGGTGGAATAACACACGTTATTTCGCCCAAGCCAACTTGTTGTAATTAGTATTTTGGCACGCGTACTTTTTGAGGAGTTCTTTCTCTTCAGAACAGTTTATTCTCTTCAAAAACTGGTTATACCTTTTGGTATCCTTTTTGGTGTTTTTTGTTGGTGTCCGTGCAACTGATACCGGATACCATCTTTTTTTGGCGCCTATTGTACTGTGCCGTATTTGTGGAACTTTTGTAGCGTGTAGATTTTGCAGCGCTTACCTCAGCGTAAAGCTTATATTTGTTTAAATGGTTGTGTTGTTATCCTACTGGTGTTCGATACGGCATTTTCAGAAAAACTCGGTCACCACTGCCGAAATGGATGGAGCAGAGAATAATCCAATCGATCACTCACTGAGTCGTGGGAAAAAGGAATGCACGGATCTGGTGCAATATAAGGGAATTCAAGGCCAGCAGTGTTGCCTTTGGTATCATCAAAAGTGCTCCAATCTGGAAGATAAAGACTTCGAGCTGCAAGGTCAAACGCCTAGATGCTGAAGTGCGACGCATGAAGAGTGACGTTGAGGCCACGGCAGAGAGAAGTAGAACACTGCTTTTTAATAACCTTAGGGAGAACATGGTAAAAGACGGTAGAATCAGAAAGGAGGCAAACCGCCGGCTTGTGACCGAGGTTCTCAGGATGGCTGGCCTACCTCCTACGACAACAATAACCAAGTGCCATCGAATAGGACTATGGAATGGAACACAACGAGCGCCGCCACGACCCCTGGTAGTTGTATTACAGTGTCTACTAGAGAGATATGCTGCTATCCAGGGCGGGAGCAGTCGAGTGCAGCACGCAGGAAACAGTTAGGGTTACACCCGACAGCCCAGCATCTGTCAAACCGGGTAATGCCATAGTTTCGCTAAGAATGGGCACACCTGATCTAAAGCGGCCGACTCTACATATAGGGAAACTGGAGATGATCCCACTTGGGAAGCCAACACCTAAAGCCCAAGGAGTAATTCGGGCCCCAAAGGTGGCCTCAGGCGCAGGTTAACAAAATATCAAAGTTCAGGAAGTTCAAAAGACCAAAATGAAGAAGACTTACAGGGCATTCAGTCCGGGTTGGTGTTGAAAAAGTGCAGCCAGCCAGCCGGATTGTAAAGGAGACGCCCGAAAAATCACCTTTGGCGCGAACAGCGAAGCTGGAGGTATCAGAGAGAAAAGCCGAGGAGACCAGTTGAGCTGAGGTGGCCGCAAGACCATCCCGGGTCATCGTTATGGCGACTCAAAAGGAGGGAACGTCCGCCGTGCACGTTGAGCCCGACACCGGGTAGACGGGTGGAGAAGAAAAAGCCACGGAACTCAGAGTGTCACTTGATGCTCAAGATGCCGCACCGCAGAAGCCTATAGAGGCAAAAACGGGGCATCACCTCGGAGATTGCGCTCGAGATTACCCTAGCAGTAAAATTAGCAATGGCAGTAGCAAATACCAGGGAACAGTCAATGTGGTACACAAAAGTATGCAATCTCCCGGGAAAAAAGTGAGAGAGATGACGAATAGGATCACTGAGCCTGATGTCACTGCATTGACGGAAAATTGGATAAATCCAGATACTGACATGGGCTTTCAGGGATACGCCGCCTACAGGTATGATAGAGCAGATAAAAGGTAGGGACGGAGTAGCTCGTATAATGCGGGCCGACAAAGGCCATTGGGAGGCTCCGTTCAAATTGTTCTCAGACAATATACAGGCCAGATCCTGCTTTATCACGATCGAGGCGCGAACAGTTTGCATTATCTGTATCTACAGGGCACCGCTAGCGACAGACGAGGAAGATGTTAAGCTCTTGCAAATACTGGATGCGGTACTGGCACAGACTAAGGCGTTCGTCCTATTAGGGGATATCTACCTACTCGAAATTTACTGGGAAGGCCAAATCTTACCAGGGAAGCGATGGGCGACAAGGTTCTGCAGTGGGTCCAGTTACATGCACTTACGCAGCATGTGAGGCAGGCCACTAAACACAGAGGTGGACAGCACCCGTCTCTCCTCGGCACCATCAGGACGTTAAAGAAATTAAGTGGGAAGAGCCACTTGGCAAAAGTGATCATGTAATCCTTAGGGTCAATTCAAGACTGAGCGGGGCGCCATAGAAAATCGTGGTACATCGGCGTTATGAGAAAATCAATATAGGTGAGATTAAGAGGGCGACTGAGGAATTCCAGTGGACACCGAGACACACAAACGCCCCCGGAGAGGAACTATGGGGGGATATCAAGATGGGGCTACTCGAACTTACAGAGGAGTTTGCACCTCTGAGGCTGGTTAGCAGTAGAAATCAACCCCCATGATGGAACTCAAAAGTCCGTAAGGCTATAGTTTTCCGTAGACAACGATGGGTGGCGTACAAGCTGTACATAACTACGGGGGCATGGAACAGCTATAAGATGGCTAGGAACAGAGATCAAGAGATCCAAAGAATGGATAAATATGCCTTCGAGCGTCGGTTAGCTGCATCGGTTCGCACAAACCCAAAGCGATTCTACGCTCAATTGCAATCCCATAAAAACATGACAGAAGGTGTAGCAACTTTGGAAGGAGCACAGGGACGACTAGCTCTAAACGACGAAGCCAAGGCTGGCATGCTCTTGGCATTCTTCAAGAGCATATTTCGACCAGAAAATAAGTTAAATGAAAGAATGGAGGGACCACAGGCGCCTCCAATACCCGAACTTACTGTAGAAGAAGAAGGAGTGTACGCGGAGTTGCAAACGTTGAATAGAAATAAAGCAGCAGTGCCAGATGGGATTCATCCAGCAATCGTTTAGCCTCTGGCCGAGGTCCTGAAGGCTCCGGTGACGAAGCTGTATGAAACGTAGCTCAGAGAGGGAATTGTGTCGGGAGACTGGAGGAGGGCAACAGTGGTAGGAATTTACAGGAGTGGACCCCAGCAAAAGGCCAAAAATTACCCGCCGGTTAGCTTGGCTTCAGTACTGTGTAAGTGTTTGGAGCGAATAGTCAGGAAACAGATCTCTAGGCATTTGGTTCAACAAAACGTCATATCAAATGCTCAGCATGGGTTTGTGGCAGGGCGATTCTGTCTGACGAATCTCCTGCTGTCCCTCGATGCGGTAACCAAGCGTCTGGACGAAGTGCGACCCATTGTGGTCCGCCACATGGACTTCAGTAAGGCGTTTGATTCAGTGAACCACAGATTGCTGGAAGTCAAACTGCAATCTACGGGAACCGTCAGAAAGGCGAGACAGTGGATAAATAGTCCCTTAGCAGGGCGAACCTTTAGTGTTAAGGTGGGTAGTCATGTTTCAAAACTGGACGGTGTACCAAGTGAGGTGCTGCAGGGCTCGGCGCTCGGCCCTCTGCTCTTCCCCATATCCATCAGTGACCTAGTACGTGGGCTTACAAACCCCACCTTTATGTTTGCCGATGACGTCAATATAGCTGGAGTAGATATAGAACTTGACGTGTTAGCAGTACAAAACTGGTCATGCAAATAGGACCTTCCACCAAAACTTCACCAAGTGTCAATGCTTGACCACAAATACAGGGGCCAGTGGGATTGGTGTGAGTTCTTTGCAAGTGGTCTCCCAGGTCAACGACTTGAGCGTTATAATGGACAACAGCTTCAAGCCTTCGAAGCAATGCACCTCAGCAGCCAATATGGTCAGAAGAGAACTGTTTCGAGTCGAAATTATTAAATCGTGTAGAGAGCCGGAGGTTTTCGTTCCGATGTACCAAGCCATGGTTAGGCCGCATATGGAGTACTGCGTGCAGGCCTGGGCACCGTACTACCAGAAGAACATAGACTGTCCCGACAAAGTGCAAGGGCTGGCCACTAGAATGGTTACTGGGCAAGGGGGGTTTAGCTTCACAGAGAGTCTCAGCGCCCTAGGCCTGTTCTCGATGGAAAGAGGGCGCATCCACTGGGACTTGATAAAGAACTACAAGGTAATGAAGGGACTATCAGGAATAGGTAGAGAAGGCCTTTACTCCATGATCCCTGAGAGAGGTACAAGGGGGCATAGTATTGGTTTTCAAGGGTAGCATTTATAGAGGACTTTTGAGATCGGCTGGTGAACGTGTCTCCTGTTGGGTCAAGCAGCGAAATACCAACGTTATCCCCTCTATCGGACGAATAGGGAAGACGCAAGCCGGTTTATAGATGCAAGGTGTATTCTATATATCGTGGCACCGAAACAGTACCGATACGAGAGATACACCGAACAGCAAACGAAACGAAACGAAACTGCTATGCAGAAATCGAACCGCCAGCGCGTACAATGGGTGAACGACCGAAAGCGGAAATCATTCAGGAAGAGGTCGATGGAAACCTCGCAAAAGTCAGTCCAGTAAAACGTACGCAACCGGCCAGCACTATGAAGCCGATGTCAAACGTCAGAAAATATCGTAGAGAAAATGGATCCAAAGTGGTGTCCAGAAAAGAGTCATTTTCTCAGAAGGATCGAGGTCACTACAGCAGCACCCGCTAGAAAGCGCGGAAAGCTTTCGGAGAATGTCAGGGAGGAGAGGGTATACTAAAGATATTCGTGCAAAATACGTGAATGTAGCTCTGCTGTGGGATGCTGACAGGCAGAATCCGTGGTATTCAGGAACCGTGGGATGATGGTCGAGCGTAAACCAGATTCGTTGCCAGTGACATCGGTTGCGTGAATCGTCATCCAGGCGTGCCACACCAATAACGTCCAGCGTCGGGTAACCGTTAACCAATATGATACCCGGAAGCCAACTCGGTAAGTTCCTAAATGGCAAGGAACGAGAGCAACAGGGCCGATCCAGAATGCAAATGTTGGTGCCAAAATTCTCCAGATTTCGTTGGACCAGCGAAGCGTACCATAAGGCGAGGTTCCATGAAACGAAAAGAAACGGAAAACTGGTGTAGCAGCCGCAACGGGCTTGACTATAATACAGTAAAAACTAATGAGGTATGTTAAATCGTGTCGAAACGATAAACACGAAAGTTATTACTGCGAAGTGCAATGACTAATATCATGTTTGACCTAGCCGCGAAAACGTGCTGGGCAAACGATCTTCCGACCGGAACGTGAGACGGGAGCCTCATTCACGGACGGGTGCGTAGGCGTGCTCTGCTGACTTGAACATGAGACAGTACTTTCATTCGAGGACGTAGCAGGGCCAGCGGACTGCCGACTTGAACGTGAGACGATGGCTTCATTCGGAATCGTAGCAAGCATTGCCAACTGCAGACCTTGAGGTGACACAGAAGTGTCGTTAACAGGTGGTGCAGGGTTACCATAGAATCTCTGGTCAGCGGGCAACACGCTGTCATCATAGCACTCGGCTTTGAGACTATCGATGCCAACTGTATCGACGCGACCGTGTCCATCAATCTTTGTAACGACCGGTCGTGGAAAATTCCCCTAAAACCTTTGCGGTTCAGTGTTTTTCTTATCACTCACTTTCTTACACTATTGACGTGTCTTTACGAACTGTTTGTTTTTATGAACCAATTGTTGTTTTTTCGCACCCAGAGCGCTACTTTGTCGTATTCTTGTTCTGAACCTGCGTGACGCACGTGCTCCTTGCTTGCACGCCGCAATTTGGTTTCAAGTTTGTTGAGTCCTTGTGATCTCATTATTGAGGTTTGTATCTTTTTGGTGTCATTGTTCGTTCAACAATCTAGTATAGCAGAATATCACGGATAATCGCTTTTTGATTTCGGGATCCGTTGTGAATTTTGCTACGCATTGCTCAAACGTGTGTTACAACCCTAAAGGTCTTATCGTGACGAAAATCACGCGAAACGGACCTTCATAAGGCTGTCGTTGGGGTTTCCTTACCGAATCAACACGAATGAATACACGCGAACAAGTTTCGAGTTCGGTCGGAACAAAACCTGTCGTCGCTGCATTCGACTTTGCGCCGGAGCGAGATTTTGCGTGTACGTAAGCAAACGGTGAACCTAAGTCTGTACGGCAAGTGAGTCTGTACTCCGTGGCGTAAAGAAATCCCCAGACAGTCGTAATGTCGTGCCGCAGACAAGTTCTGCGGCGGAACATTGGATATCTGCCTTTATGCAAGTCCTGATACCAAGCAGAACTAGCTGTAACGTTTTGTACCAGTCGCTGATCTCGTGTGCTTTAAGAGCCGCCTTGAGTTGTCGGTGAAAACGTTTGACTAAACCATTCGATGCCGGATGATACGCGGTCTTGCGAGTGCGTTCCGTACCCAGCATATGAGTAAATGAAGAGAACATTTCGGACTCAAATTGTTGCCCTCGGTCGGTAGTGGTTGTGGAAGGACATCCATATGAAGCTATCCATCGTTCTATCAGATGTCGAGCCACTGATTCGGCCGTGAGGACAAAGGTGGGAATAGCCTCGGACCACCTTGTAAATCAATTGATGCACGTTAGTAAATAGGTAAACCCGTGTGATGGGGTCAATGGACCCGCAATGTCTATGTGGATGTGATCGGAGTGAGCATCAGGCGTAGCAAAAGTACCGATAGGCGAAGCTACGTGCCTATGCACTTTAGATCGTTGACATTGTAGACGCTGTCTTGCCCTCATACGAACATCTTTATTCATGGACGGCCAGACGTATCGTGTAGCTACTAATCGGAGATCGGCTACGATGCCCGGATGTGATAGTCCATGTAGAGAATCGAACACGAGACGTCGATATGTAGAGGGTGAGACTGGTCGAGGTAGGCTAGTAGACGTCGCAGAGTATGGTCCCAGCACTGGTGGTCAGAGGCACAGACTGACACTGTAGCGACGATTACTGAGCAGCTCCCATACATGACGAATCCTGTACCTGTGCTGCAGTCATGGCAAGGATGTACAAAACCGAAGATTTAATAGCATTAAGCGAAATATGCGGCAAAGCATCGGCAACGCAGTTCGACTCCCCTTTAACGTGTCGTAGGTCAGTCGTGAACTGAGAAATATGGTCTAAATGTCTGACTTTTCGTGGGGAGTAACGGTCAGACTTAATATGCAATGCATACGTCAAAGGCTTATGGTCTGTGAAGAGGATGAAATATCGACCCTCGACTGCATGGCGGAAGTTCCTAACGGCATTATATGCAGCCAGCAGTTCGCGGCCAATAGCCCTATATTTGGTTTCCGTGGGACTGAGGCGTCGAAAGAAAACAATAATGGCTGCCAGATCCCAGAAACAAACTGCCGCAGGGCCGCTCCGTTGGCAAAGTCGGATGCATCCACTGTAACGAACGTTTGAGCAATGCGTAGCCAAATTCGCAACGGATCCCGAAATCAAAAGACGATTATCCGTGGTGTTCTACGATACTAGATTACTACATGAACAATGATATTAAAAGAACACAGACCTCAATAATACGATCACAAAGACTCAACAACGAGAAACCAAATAGCAGCGTGTGTGCAAACAGCACGTGCGCAACGAAGGTCCTGAACAAGGATGTGCCAAAGCAGCGCTCTGGGTGCGAAAAAACAACAATTGGTCCATAAAAACAACCAGTTCGTAAAGACAAGCCAATAGTGTAGGCAAATGAGTGATGTTAGGAAAAACACTGAATCGCGGGGGTTAAATGGGGTTTTCCACGGCCGGTTGTTACACCCACCGCTACGCTTACCGTGGCGGACAGAACTGGGTGCATTAGGAGCGTGGTGTAACAGCCGGTCGTGGAAAATCCCTCTTTTTCCCTCGCGATTCAGTGTTTTTCCCAACATCACCCATTTCCATACACTATTGACTTGTCTTTACGAACTGGTTGTTTTTCTGGACCAATTGTTGTTTGTTCGCGCCCAGAGCGCTACTTTGGCACATCCTTGTTCAAGACCTGCGTGACGCACGTGCTGTCTGCTCACACGCTGCTATTCGGTTTCTCGTTGTTGAGTCCTTGTGATCGTATTATTGAGGTTTGTATATTGTTTATGTCATTTTTTATTTTAATAATCTAGTATCGTAGAATATCACTGATAATCGTCTTCTGATTTCGGGATCCGTTGCGAATTTGGCTACGCATTGCTCAAACGTTCGTAACACGTGGTCTGAGGTGACGTCGCTTTAATCTCCGAGAACGCTTCTCTTGCGGCATCTGTAAGAGAAAACGCACGTTGATTGCCACGAAATGGGTCAATTATTGGAAACAGACTTTCAGCAGCATGGGGAAAGAAAGGACGACGAAAGTTTACCAACCCCAAAAACGCCTTGAGCCCCTTGACTGAGGACGGTGCGGCGTAATATAGAATAGCGCGCACTTTATCCTCGCAAGGCTTCATACCCTCTCGAGTGATCTTGTGGCCGAGGAACACAAGTTCCGGTTTGCCAAGTGCACATTCATCAGGATTCACTACTATTCGGTGTTCGAAAAAATGTAGAAATGGTAGCGTCAGTTGCCGGAAGTGTTTGTCTGAGCTGGGCGATGTGATCAGCAAGCCATCGATATAAAAGTGAACAAATTCCAGGTCTCGTGCCATGCTATCGACAAACCTGTGGAATGTCTGAGTAGCATTTCGCTAACCAAAATGCATAAATAGGAGCTCAAACAAGCCAAAAGGAGTCGTGACAGCTATTTTCTCGACATCTTCAGCGGCGACTGGGATCTGGTGATAGGCTCGCACCAAATCGATCCTAGAAAATATAGTCGTGCCGTGAAGTGATGCCGTGATGCCGTGTATGTGGGGTATCGGATAACTATCGTGATGGGTAACCGAATTTAGTGCGCACTAGTCGCCACATGGTCGCCAGCTAATGCCATCTTTCTTAAGAACCATGTGTAGAGGTGAGGCCCATTGGCTGTGAGAAGGACGAACAATACCTTTAGAAAGTAAAGTGTCAAACTCATGTTTCGCGAAAGCCAATTTGTCCGGTGCCAGTGGGCGAGGTCGTTCCGTGACCAGTGGTCCTTAAGTGATAGTGTGGTGTGCCACACGATCGGTCACTTCTCTATCTCTTCAGATGGTCTAGTCAATATGATGAATTTAATAAACAAAGACCGAAAATCATGCTGAATGTTAGAAAACAATCCTGCGATTCGGTGTGCAACTGTTCGAGCTGCGAGACCCGGGCCTAAAAGGAACCGCAGACAAAGTGAGGTCTGTGCAGAGCTGCATCTTATCCTCTGACATGGTTACGTTGCGATAATACATCGTAGAAAATATATATCGTGTAACAAACAGAGGACATGAAACAGCGAAAAATGACAGACTCACTCTGCCTGCGAATATTGCAGGAAGTTCTGGAGTTTTCGGCTTCACAAATATAGAAGACTTTCGAGATCGGCTGGTGAACGTGTCTCCTATTGGGTCAAGCAGCGAAATACCAACGTCATCCCCTCTATCGGACGAATAGGGAAGACGCAAGTCGGTTTATAGATGCAAGGTGTATTCTATATATCGTGGCACCGAAACAGTACCGATACGAGAGATACACCGAACAGCAAACGAAACGAAACGAAACTGCTATGCAGAAATCGAACCGCCAGCGCGTACAATGGGTGAACGACCGAAAGCGGAAATCATTCAGGAAGAGGTCGACGGAAACCTCGCAAAAGTCAGTCCAGTAAAACGTACGCAACCGGCCAGCACTATGAAGCCGATGTCAAACGTCAGAAAATATCGTAGAGAAAATGGATCCAAAGTGGTGTCCAGAAAAGAGTCATTTTCTCAGAACGATCGAGGTCGATACGCATTCGAAGCTCTTAATTAGGGCGAAGTACTTCTCGAACAGCTTGGTACCCTATTGCAATAAGCTCCCGGTGGAGGTCAGAAGTACCTCAACAGTAAAGGCTCTTAGGAGGGCAGTAGAATTATGTTGGGTGGCAGTATACCCCGAGTTATGTTAATCAGCCTTTAGGGTCAGACGCAATTTACTTATTGTTTCCGCCGTTCTGGGACGGGGCTGATACTGTACAAAATTCCTGCCTTTCAGAACTAGAAAATCACGCTGCGTTGGGATCTATGGAAAAGCGCTGACAACACAACTACCTGGACACACGATTGGCTCTAGCCACACCAAGTCCTGTGCAAACTGAACTGAACTTCAGTAGGGTTAAAGACCGGGGGGTCATCATGAACAGTGACTTCAAATGGTCAGAGCAGTGCAATGCTTGTAACGAACGAATACTGAAAATCCTTCTAAATGTTCAACGTGCTTTGTGAATTTGACTATATTTAACATTATCTTGGAAAGCTCGCTCATACACCACACATTTCCACGTTTGTTTATCCATGTGAGACATTTGAATTTGGCCTTGAACCGTTTCTGACTGTCGTGCTTGAGCCACGGGGCTTTGGACCTTTGGGTTTTACTGTGAAGTCTATTTGGCCGCATACTTGAGGTTCGTGTATATTTGTATCCTTTGTGCATTTCAATTTAGTACCGTAGAAACTACGAATCAATCTTGTTCTGGTTTTGGGATTCGTTTGAATTGGCTACGCGTTGCTCGATTTGCGAGATTCGACTTACAGTACTCAAGTTGAACCTGGACAAGAAAACTCATTGGAAATGCCCAGACGAGGAAGCAAGGACATTTTGAGACAACAGGAAATAACTCGGCAAGTCTCTGGGGATGGTTCGGGTGTTATTGATTCTCTAGATAATACTAAGTTTACTAGCTCTGTCAGTGCCAGGTCATGTATTTCTAACCGCGATGCGTTTGACGATATTAGTACTTATAGAATGAGAGTAATAGAATTAGAAAACGAGCTGCGGTTAGCCAGAAAGGAAGCAGAGCCCCTTACACAAGGAACTGGTCTCAGAGAGCCAGCAAAGAGTCCACGTAGTTCACAATGTCAACATCGAAAAGGCACTGTGATCGACGAATATAAACCCTTGAGACAGCCTGAAACTACCGAGGTTTTGGCTCTTGACCTGCCGAGAGTGGAGCTGTCCCACTTCGACGGGCACCCCGAGCAATACTGTATATTCATGAAACAGTTCGAAAATTTTGTTGAGTGCAAAGTTGCAGATCCTGGTCAAAGGTTTTTGTATTTATTACATTACTGTCGCGGGAGAGCCAAAAGTGCAATCGAAGGCTGCGCGATGCTTGATCCACCGATGGGGTACATCAGGGCGCGCAGAATCCTGAAAGATTTGTTTGGACAACCATTCAAGGTGGCTAGAAGCCTAATTGATAGTGTTTTATTGGAGGCGAAAAGGACTGAGGGCAAGGCTGAATCACTGTCGAGTTTGGTGATAAAAATGCAGAATTGCAGTATAGCACTGGAGCACTTAGGATACCAGTCTGATCTGAATGCATTGCACACACAGGAATGCATTGTCCGATGTCTATCTATTGATTTACAGAGCCGATGGGCAGAGGAAGCTGAAAAAATAAATATGCTTGAGCGGGAATCTACGTTCAACGATTTGACGGAGTTCATAGGTCGTCAATCCCGTATCGCCAACAGTCGATTTGGACAAATCGTACGCGAAAGTTGCAGACTGGCGCGAAGGGAACCAACATCTCGAATTGTGGAGAAGGACTGTAACCAAACCCAGTCTTTGGCTAACATGCACATGATAAGTCAAGAACCCGAGAGGTCAGCTGAATGCAAGCTATGCAACTCCCTGCATCGGTTACCAGATTGTCCGACCTTTCATGGGATGAGTGTACCCGATCGGTGGTGCGCGGTAAAAAGGATTGGCTCATGCTTTATGTGTTTGAACAACTCTCATCGAGCCTCTGAATGCAGCTTAAGAGTGAAATGCAACCAAGACGGATGCTTGGGTAATCATCACTCGTTACTGCATGGCCTTCTCAACAATAGACCTATTCAGCCAGATGAACCCAAAATTGTCTGTTCAACGGGACATGATGATTTCAAACCGGCAAGATTAGGCATCGTACCTGTCGGTATCGTGACACCTAAAGGACTGAGGAGGGTCAATGCATTTTTGGACACGGGGTCGGATACCTCGCTGATTACTCGCGAGCTTGTAGAAAGCTGTGAACTAGTAGGCGAGCCTACCTCGCTCACTATCAGCACGATTGCAGGGGGTCATGTTAGCAATTCTAAGAGGCTGACCCTGCAGTTAACGTCTTTATCTGATGAGGGGACCGTAGAAATTCCGGAAGCTTTTGCAATAGACAGCTTGCCAATGAGACCAGTCGACTCTGTTAGATCGATCGCCAAGAGATGGTCTCATCTCAGGGACATAGAGTTTGAAGAAGTTTCTAGCCCCCACGTCGACATACTAATTGGATGCAATGTACCAGAGGCTCACTGGGTGCTTGAACAGAGCATAAGCAATCGAAAAGAACCATTCGCTACGCGAACGATACTAGGCTGGACACTTCTCGGACCCCTGACGAGCGAACTTCAACAATCGGCATCAATAAATTGCTCAAATGTTGCTGAGAGAAGTGCCTCTGTAGAACACGATCAGCCTTTCGATATTGAATCCAACGGTCCATTTCAGGAAAGCGAAGTTCACTCGAAGGATCAGTCGGCGCTTTCGATGGCGAATTCAAAGACGGGACTTCACAGTGGGCAACATGAAGTTGCTATACCCGAGAGACCACCGTCAAGTCACTTATTGAGAAAAGGAGAAGTTGCCCGGAGGCTTTTGAAATATCTCAAAAAAGGACACCAGCAGGTCACCCAAAGCAGCTTGAAATTTGCCGACCCAGTGACAGTGTACGGTACCTGGGTGGAACTGCATGGCCGGCGGCGAAACAAAGTACCCTTTGCCAAAACAAAAATTGCTGAGCTGAAGTCAGTATCCCTAAACGAGCTCAAAACGACTGCACTGGTATTGGGTTTTAAGGTAGCACGAATGCTAAAAGAGAACTGCACCACCGCCGAACTGAGCCTTGCCTATTGGACAGATCCTACAGTTGTGTTACATTACAGGAAACGGAAGAAACGATGAACGTGTTCGAGACATCAGAGAGTTAATCCACTCGTAGCAGGAAACAGCGAGGAAAATGTTGATGATTCGAGCTCGAAACCACATACAAAAGACAAAGTAGCTCGCAGATCGCCTCACTCCGAGTTACTCAGCACTTTATTGCATTTCATGCCCTACAACTAAACGACTGGACCCATTTTTTCTGAAAGGTTGCAAATGTACTTAGTTCCAGTTTCTATCTAGCGTGCACATAGGTGAAGAGGAGAAATTCACCAGTATTTCACTTGAACAGTTCAGGTGAGGCATACTAGCTGCGAGCACATTGTGAAACTATTATTATCTTTAAAGAAGAACATTTATTTACATTTTATACAATATTGACTGTCACATTTTGTGCACAGAAAAACTTTGAAATACTCTGATAGATGCCAGTATTCGATCAATCGCCGTGTTCATGTGTATTTCGATACTGTCCGCCGTACACTTGTTTTCGAAATTTATTCATAATCAGAAACTGGTTTTCATTTCTTTCGGAAGATTTGGTGCGTTAATTTTATGTAATTCCACTGGTTCGTGACCTGTCAATTTTACGCGATATCTCATTAGGCGTTGCACCTGCGTTCAACTTCTGCGCTCAAGCTTGTAAACAAAATTAGTCTAACCAGTTGCTGCAATGGGTTACTGCTTGTGATGCTTAGACTTAGTTCGTGCGGCGAAACACTTCACTCTGCGAAGCCTTCATCTTCATCGTGCGTCTGACTATATGCGCCGGTTTCCTGATGAATATGTCAATCTCAAGTTGTGCAGCGGGATTTGGAATTGATTCCTTATGGATTGTGCGATGATGACTACGGCAAAAACCTGTTTCACGTTCAGATAACACAGGAAGTTAGTATCCACAGGCACTGACAATAAGTTAAAGGTAGATAGGGTGAGAATCATGACCCCTTCCTGAACCTTAGACAACCATTTTCGCGGAAGGATTTTGACCGGCGGTGTAACGAACGAATACTGAATATCCTTCTAAATGTTCAACGTGCTTTGTGAATTTGACTATATTTAACATTATCTTGGAAAGCTCGCTCATACACCACACATTTCCACGTTTGTTTATCCATGTGAGACATTTGAATTTGGCCTTGAACCGTTTCTGACTGTCGTGCTTGAGCCACGGGGCTTTGGACCTTTGGGTTTTACTGTGAAGTCTATTTGGCCGCATACTTGAGGTTCGTGTATATTTGTATCCTTTGTGCATTTCAATTTAGTACCGTAGAAACTACGAATCAATCTTGTTCTGGTTTTGGGATTCGTTTGAATTGGCTACGCGATGCTCGATTTGCGAGATTCGACTTACAATGCTGCTGCGCATAAGGCTCGTGGGGTACTCTTTAGGCTGAGATCAGCTTTGTCTTGCCGGAAGCCGGAGGTATTCGTATCTATTTACATGGCTATAGTACGGCCTCACTTATAAGGTAGCGTGCAGGCTTGGTCACCCTTCTACAAAAAGGAAGCCACCTGCCTAGAGAAAGTCCAACGTCTCGCCACGCGAATGGTTGAAGGGCAGAGGGGTAAGACTTACGAGCAGAGACTCTGTGACCTGAATCTTTCCTCGTTGGAAAGGAGGAGACGTCGAGGGAATCTCATAGAAACGTTCAAGGTAATGAAGGGCTTTTCTGGCCTTAGACCAGATAGTCTATTCCAATTGGCCATAGACTCCAGAACAAGGGGACACGAAAAGAAGTTGATAAAAGCCCGATCTAGGTTGATGGATAGATCGCACTTCTTAAACAACAGGGTTGTGAACAGTTGGAACGGTCTGCCTGGTGAAATGGTAGATCTGCAGACAGTCCAATCCTTCAAAGGTGCCCTAGATCGCAAGTGGTACGAGATATTTCCTCGTAGTGAGCCTTGAGCATATCAGCTAGGTGGATGACGGGTAGCACTGTGGTCCTTCTGGAGCATGTTTTATTAAGCTTTTTCGCTCATTCCATGTAGTCTCAGTGGACGCCCACGATGCATAATGTCTCACGCAGTTGATGTGCGATGAGGTTTTCCGTTTCCCTCTCATTTTTAGCGGGGATTCGACGAAATACACTCGGCAGTGGTGGGTGCATAACCGGTGTGCATACCATCGAAGGAATTCTGGACGCTCAATTGGCCGTGGCCATTATCTGTCCTGTGCAGACTGAACTGAACTGAACTGAACTGAACTGAACTGAACTGAACTGAACTGAACTGAACTGAACTGAACCCCCGTATTCTCAAGGAAGCCGCGGTTACATTAGCTGCTCCTTATGCCTCGCTTTTTCAGCGATAATTTGACGATGGTGTTTTCCTCAGTAGCTGGATAAAAGCAGTGATTGCACCCATCTATAAGAAGTGTAGTAGACATCTTGCTTCTAGCTACAGATCCATAAGTCTAACTAGCATCACGAGCAGAATTTTGGGGAAATTCCTAAGAGTGAGGTTCTTTCCCATCTTCATAGAAATAAGATCCTCTCCCCATCCCAACATGGGTTTCTTCCTGGCAGATCCTGCTTCACCAATATGCTTACTGTCATGGATAGTCTAACGAAAGCCTATGATGATGACCAGCTCTCACACGCTGTATTCATCGATTTTGCTAGGGCCTTCGATAAGTTACTCCATGATCCTCTTCTTTATAAGCTGCAGACGTACGGGATCACAGGCTCCATGTTGACCATCCTACACAGCTTCCTTACCGACCGCACCTTCGTGGTTAAGGTGGGGAATATTTGGTCTCAACCCTCCCCAGTAACAACTGGGGTCCCCCAAAGGTCGGTCTAAGGTCCTCTCCTTTTCTTGATCTATAATAATGATCTTCCGACAGCCCTTCCTGCGAACATTGTCATGTACACAGACGATGTAACCCTCTGGAGTTCAAACGTTCAAGACCTGCAAATTGCAGTTTATGAAACAAAACGCTGGTCCGAGGATTGGAACCTCCCTGTTAATGATGACAAATGCGTGAGCATGTCTTTCGGCAGAGAGACTGGTCACACGTTTTCCATTAATGGAGCAGCCACTCTGCCAAGGGTTGACCGACACAAGGTGCTCGGTTTCTGGTTAGATTGTAACTTATCCTTCTCTCATCATCACCAACTTGCGAGCAAGTCTGCCTTTCGAGTTCTAAACATGATTCGAAGGTCCTTCCCGCGCATATTTAAGGATGATTCCCCATAATTTTCGGCAGGTATATCCGACCTCTGCTGGAGTACGGTAGTCAGATAGTGCACTCTGGTCTTGTCCGAGACCGTGAGATCCTAGAAAGGGTTCAGCGGGCCTCCACCAAGGCAGTAAGTGGTCTATCCCATCTACCTTATCCCGTCCGCCTCTCACTCCTCAACCTCTATCCCCTTGACGTAAGACGCGTAAGAGGTGATCTGTTTTTGATGTTTCACCTTTTTGAAACAGGTCAAAGCGATTGCTTCTTCTCCGTCTGTCCAGCCTCCTCTCTCCGTGGTCACAGCAGAACGGTTTTCAAACCGAGGCCAAGCACTTCACTAAGAATTAACTTTTTTAGCTATAGGGTTATTACCATGTGGAATGCACTTCCGGAAGATATTGTTCTCTCGCAGAACAAAACTATCTCCAAGAAAAAGCTAGACCTCTACCTGGGTATCTCCCAATAATTCCTTGTCAAAAAACAATCAAAATAGATGTCTTTTATCGCATATATGTTCATGAATGCCGCACCCCCACTCAGCCTAATGCACTGTCCACAGTGTGACACTGTATGATGTTATGTGTATCTTGTTTTCGCTGCCACCCGCGCCCCCCCCCCCGCTTCTTTTTACGCTCGTTTCAGCTCGGTGAATCCGACAGAAGATCAAAGATTTCCTAAAGAACCGGGACAATTGGGCTCAAAGCTTCGAACCCGTGTAGTACTTCAAGACTTCAATACCAAAACGAAGCAAGGAGCCGAAGGAAATCGTGTTACTTCGGCGCTTTGGGAGAATCAACATAGGTGAACTGAAGAGGGCGACTGAGGAATTTCAGTGGACACCGAGACACACAAACACCTCCGTAGAGGAACGTTGGGAGACCATCAAGACGGGACTACTCGAACTTACAGATGAGTTCACACCGCTGACTGTGGCAAGAAGGAGAAATCTACACCCATGGTGGAAGTCAAAAGTCCGTAAGGCTATAGTTATCCGTAGACAACGATGGGTGGCGTACAAGCTGTACATAACTACGGGGGCATGGAACAGCTATAAGATGGCTAGGATCAGAGATCAAGAGATCCAAAGAATGGATAAATATGCCTTCGAGCGTCGGTTAGCTGCATCGGTTCGCACAAACCCAAAGCGATTCTACGCTCAATTGCAATCCCATAAAAACATGACAGAAGGTGTAGCAACTTTGGAAGGAGCACAGGGACGACTAGCTCTAAACGACGAAGCCAAGGCTGGCATGCTCTTGGCATTCTTCAAGAGCATATTTCGACCAGAAAATAAGTTAAATGAAAGAATGGAGGGACCACAGGCGCCTCCAATACCCGAACTTACTGTAGAAGAAGAAGGAGTGTACGCGGAGTTGCAAACGTTGAATAGAAATAAAGCAGCAGTGCCAGATGGGATTCATCCAGCAATCGTTTAGCCTCTGGCCGAGGTCCTGAAGGCTCCGGTGACGAAGCTGTATGAAACGTAGCTCAGAGAGGGAATTGTGTCGGGAGACTGGAGGAGGGCAACAGTGGTAGGAATTTACAGGAGTGGACCCCAGCAAAAGGCCAAAAATTACCCGCCGGTTAGCTTGGCTTCAGTACTGTGTAAGTGTTTGGAGCGAATAGTCGGGAAACAGATCTCTAGGCATTTGGTTCAACAAAACGTCATATCAAATGCTCAGCATGGGTTTGTGGCAGGGCGATTCTGTCTAACGAATCTCCTGCTGTCCCTCGATGCGGTAACCAAGCGTCTGGACGAAGTGCGACCCATTGTGGTCCGCCACATGGACTTCAGTAAGGCGTTTGATTCAGTGAACCACAGATTGCTGGAAGTCAAACTGCAATCTACGGGAACCGTCAGAAAGGCGAGACAGTGGATAAATAGTCCCTTAGCAGGGCGAACCTTTAGTGTTAAGGTGGGTAGTCATGTTTCAAAACTGGACGGTGTACCAAGTGAGGTGCTGCAGGGCTCGGCGCTCGGCCCTCTGCTCTTCCCCATATCCATCAGTGACCTAGTACGTGGGCTTACAAACCCCACCTTTATGTTTGCCGATGACGTCAATATAGCTGGAGTAGATATAGAACTTGACGTGTTAGCAGTACAAAACTGGTCATGCAAATAGGACCTTCCACCAAAACTTCACCAAGTGTCAATGCTTGACCACAAATACAGGGGCCAGTGGGATTGGTGTGAGTTCTTTGCAAGTGGTCTCCCAGGTCAACGACTTGAGCGTTATAATGGACAACAGCTTCAAGCCTTCGAAGCAATGCACCTCAGCAGCCAATATGGTCAGAAGAGAACTGTTTCGAGTCGAAATTATTAAATCGTGTAGAGAGCCGGAGGTTTTCGTTCCGATGTACCAAGCCATGGTTAGGCCGCATATGGAGTACTGCGTGCAGGCCTGGGCACCGTACTACCAGAAGAACATAGACTGTCCCGACAAAGTGCAAGGGCTGGCCACTAGAATGGTTACTGGGCAAGGGGGGTTTAGCTTCACAGAGAGTCTCAGCGCCCTAGGCCTGTTCTCGAAGGAAAGAGGGCGCATTCGCTGGGACTTGATAGAGAACTACAAGGTAATGAAGGGACTATCAGGAATAGGTAGAGAAGGCCTTTACTCCATGATCCCTGAGATAGGTACAAGGGGGCATAGCCTTAGAATAAAAAGGAAGCATTCGAGGCTCGAAATTATCGAAGTACTTCTCAAATAGAGTGGTACCCTTTGGAATATGCTCCCGGAGGAGGTCATAAATACCACAACAGTGAAGGCGTTTAAGAAACCAGTAGACCTACGTTGGGTGGCAGTATACCCCGAGTTATGTTAATCAGCCTTTAGAGTCAGACGCAATTTACTTATTGTTTCCGCCGTTCTGGGACGGGGCTGATACTGTACAAAATTCCTGCCTTTCAGAACTAGAAAATCACGCTGCGTTGGGATCTATGGAAAAGCGCTGACAACACAACTACCTGGACACACGATTGGCTCTAGCCACACCAAGTCCTGTGCAAACTGAACTGAACTTCAGTAGGGTTAAAGACCGGGGGGTCATCATGAACAGTGACTTCAAATGGTCAGAGCAGTGCAATGCTGCTGCGCATAAGGCTCGTGGGGTACTCTTTAGGCTGAGATCAGCTTTGTCTTGCCGGAAGCCGGAGGTATTCGTATCTATTTACATGGCTATAGTACGGCCTCACTTATAAGGTAGCGTGCAGGCTTGGTCACCCTTCTACAAAAAGGAAGCCACCTGCCTAGAGAAAGTCCAACGTCTCGCCACGCGAATGGTTGAAGGGCAGAGGGGTAAGACTTACGAGCAGAGACTCTGTGACCTGAATCTTTCCTCGTTGGAAAGGAGGAGACGTCGAGGGAATCTCATAGAAACGTTCAAGGTAATGAAGGGCTTTTCTGGCCTTAGACCAGATAGTCTATTCCAATTGGCCATAGACTCCAGAACAAGGGGACACGAAAAGAAGTTGATAAAAGCCCGATCTAGGTTGATGGATAGATCGCACTTCTTAAACAACAGGGTTGTGAACAGTTGGAACGGTCTGCCTGGTGAAATGGTAGATCTGCAGACAGTCCAATCCTTCAAAGGTGCCCTAGATCGCAAGTGGTACGAGATATTTCCTCGTAGTGAGCCTTGAGCATATCAGCTAGGTGGATGACGGGTAGCACTGTGGTCCTTCTGGAGCATGTTTTATTAAGCTTTTTCGCTCATTCCATGTAGTCTCAGTGGACGCCCACGATGCATAATGTCTCACGCAGTTGATGTGCGATGAGGTTTTCCGTTTCCCTCTCATTTTTAGCGGGGATTCGACGAAATACACTCGGCAGTGGTGGGTGCATAACCGGTGTGCATACCATCGAAGGAATTCTGGACGCTCAATTGGCCGTGGCCATTATCTGTCCTGTGCAGACTGAACTGAACTGAAATGAACTGAACTGAACTGAACTGAACTGAACTGAACTGAACTGAACCCCCGTATTCTCAAGGAAGCCGCGGTTACATTAGCTGCTCCTTATGCCTCGCTTTTTCAGCGATAATTTGACGATGGTGTTTTCCTCAGTAGCTGGATAAAAGCAGTGATTGCACCCATCTATAAGAAGTGTAGTAGACATCTTGCTTCTAGCTACAGATCCATAAGTCTAACTAGCATCACGAGCAGAATTTTGGGGAAATTCCTAAGAGTGAGGTTCTTTCCCATCTTCATAGAAATAAGATCCTCTCCCCATCCCAACATGGGTTTCTTCCTGGCAGATCCTGCTTCACCAATATGCTTACTGTCATGGATAGTCTAACGAAAGCCTATGATGATGACCAGCTCTCACACGCTGTATTCATCGATTTTGCTAGGGCCTTCGATAAGTTACTCCATGATCCTCTTCTTTATAAGCTGCAGACGTACGGGATCACAGGCTCCATGTTGACCATCCTACACAGCTTCCTTACCGACCGCACCTTCGTGGTTAAGGTGGGGAATATTTGGTCTCAACCCTCCCCAGTAACAACTGGGGTCCCCCAAAGGTCGGTCTAAGGTCCTCTCCTTTTCTTGATCTATAATAATGATCTTCCGACAGCCCTTCCTGCGAACATTGTCATGTACACAGACGATGTAACCCTCTGGAGTTCAAACGTTCAAGACCTGCAAATTGCAGTTTATGAAACAAAACGCTGGTCCGAGGATTGGAACCTCCCTGTTAATGATGACAAATGCGTGAGCATGTCTTTCGGCAGAGAGACTGGTCACACGTTTTCCATTAATGGAGCAGCCACTCTGCCAAGGGTTGACCGACACAAGGTGCTCGGTTTCTGGTTAGATTGTAACTTATCCTTCTCTCATCATCACCAACTTGCGAGCAAGTCTGCCTTTCGAGTTCTAAACATGATTCGAAGGTCCTTCCCGCGCATATTTAAGGATGATTCCCCATAATTTTCGGCAGGTATATCCGACCTCTGCTGGAGTACGGTAGTCAGATAGTGCACTCTGGTCTTGTCCGAGACCGTGAGATCCTAGAAAGGGTTCAGCGGGCCTCCACCAAGGCAGTAAGTGGTCTATCCCATCTACCTTATCCCGTCCGCCTCTCACTCCTCAACCTCTATCCCCTTGACGTAAGACGCGTAAGAGGTGATCTGTTTTTGATGTTTCACCTTTTTGAAACAGGTCAAAGCGATTGCTTCTTCTCCGTCTGTCCAGCCTCCTCTCTCCGTGGTCACAGCAGAACGGTTTTCAAACCGAGGCCAAGCACTTCACTAAGAATTAACTTTTTTAGCTATAGGGTTATTACCATGTGGAATGCACTTCCGGAAGATATTGTTCTCTCGCAGAACAAAACTATCTCCAAGAAAAAGCTAGACCTCTACCTGGGTATCTCCCAATAATTCCTTGTCAAAAAACAATCAAAATAGATGTCTTTTATCGCATATATGTTCATGAATGCCGCACCCCCACTCAGCCTAATGCACTGTCCACAGTGTGACACTGTATGATGTTATGTGTATCTTGTTTTCGCTGCCACCCGCGCCCCCCCCCCCCGCTTCTTTTTACGCTCGTTTCAGCTCGGTGAATCCGACAGAAGATCAAAGATTTCCTAAAGAACCGGGACAATTGGGCTCAAAGCTTCGAACCCGTGTAGTACTTCAAGACTACTTCAAGACAACTGAACTGAATCATCGGTGGTTGTTCGGGTACGTGTAGTACAACCCTCGGGAACTGTGAGCCTTCTCCTTGTCCGCGAAAATGGACTCTCTATGCACTCAGCCTCTTTGCGATCAAAATATGTGGAATGATAATGCAAAGCATTCAGTGAGTTGATATGATATCGTTATCCTCCCAGAAGTTTTCTATTATAGTAGAATCATCTGACGGAGGTCGGGAAATATATCTGGAACCTGGTATGTGAGATTTATCTTTTCGGTGAGAATTTTCTTTCAGGAATATACGTCGTCGGCAGAGCAGAAGATTGTGAAATCAATCTTAATGATAGAGTACGTTCAAAACTCGATATCTGATTTCCACCATCAGCATATCGTACCCAAATAGCACACTGTCCAGCGCTGGACGATGTGGGCTGGCGCTGGGCGGAACGTTTTTGTTGGACTCATTGGGAAAACCTATTTGGGCTGAATTCTTTTTTAAGTAATGCAAGTGTATACATTTCATAGTGATATAAGTTATAGTACTAGTGTATTCTGTTACCGGCCTTCATCTTGACTTGCGGTTAGTCTTTCAGCCACCTTGCCTTGTTTGTGCAGATGGCATACAATTATGACATATCATAGAGTTGGATGTAAACGTGGAGATCTTGCAAAAAGATCTGGGTGTATTAACACGATGGTCTGATGTCTGAACCCTGTCAATCAGCGTGTCCAAATGCGCGTATATGCCTATCGGGAGGAGATCAGATGCAGTGAATCGCATCAGTGACGAAATACTCTGGAGATCGCCATGTAAATGCGACCTTAAGGTTATGCTGTCGTCACCGCACAAGACTCAAGCTCACGAATAAGGCCTGGGCTCCTTCCGCAGCGATTCTCAGTGCCATACGTCGCTCATTTGGTCCGTTGAGTCCCGAGGCTCTTCACTGAGTGCCTCCCATGTTCGTCCGAGACTTAGACAAGAATGTGCTGCAACCTACTCGTGCAATATGGGCGGGATGGTGAGGCTGAAAAAAGTGCAACGCTTCACAAAATGACTCAGCAGTGGCTTACGCGGGACAAACTACCGGGATCGTCTGGGGTTTCTTGGTTTCTCCCTTAAATTCTATCGGCGAATTCGTAGTGACATAAATCCGCAGTTTCAGGCGGATTTTTCCGTTCGGATGAATGACCGGATGTTAATCCATTCCCTAAGGCTGCAGAAGCTTCTGTCAACTGGTTTGCCACTGGTTTACTGTCTTTCACGGAGGGTGACTAATCTCTGAAACGCTTTTCCGGCGGCAGTAGGGGAAGATAAGGACGACACTCGGTTCAAACGACGCCTCGACGTGTATTTAGATGCATAATAGAGGAGCACTTCCTGATCGTGAATCTACAGAGTCAATGTAAAGAGGCTTATACGGGATGTTTCCCTCTGCCTTCCGGCAAGAAGATTGAAGACTGAAAAGTATTAGACCAGTTTGATTAGGCGTGGCAGTACCGGAATAAAGGAAATCTTAAAACGGGGTCGGGGGATTGAAAAGTAGAAAGAGAGTGCCCATTTGCAGGAGGAAACAGAAGGCGATGGGCCAAGCCCATTCGGGGCCCAGGTACCGGTATCCGTCAGTTTCTATGGAACTGCTCATTGTGTGCCCAGCCTTTGCTCATCTGGGACCCAATTAAACTTCATGTGCGTGCTGCTTGGAATACTTTGGTCTTTTCACATGTGTGCACAACTGGGTACACATGTCTCTCCAAGGAGGTAAATAATTTTACAGATAGGATCAGCAGTTATGCAATGTTTGCGCTGCTGTTACGTTTTCCAATTCCACGCTGGTTCTATAGAACAGGTTTGGTTCAACATTGGACCTCATATGTGCGATTCTTAATAATGAACATGGATGACTGGATGGCGTTGGGGAACACCCTAGCTCAGCATTCTATCACGGCACCGAAAATGCTGCATTCTTACCCGAGATAGATTCTGGGCCACAATTGTCATCTTTTTTCTTCTTCAAAAGTATGGTTCACTGCAGGGCACTGAAAGTCGTCAGTGGAATACCGTTGGCTCCTCTACCAGGGATCGTAACTTTAGTCAGAAGCTTCCCTCGTATATTGTCTGGTACCCCCGTTCCTCTGGTAAAACACAAAAATGAGAGTACTCGGCAGCACGCAAGTGAATAAAACTGAAGACGCTAGAGCAGGATAACGTGTGTGTTGGAGAGGCGTGAAGACTTGTGGACAGGTGGAGCAAAGGGCGCTACCAAATTTGGTAATCGTTGTTATCCAAATTTTTCGTGTGTAACCGTCACGTCAGTAACACTAGGAGTTGCCCTCTAGAAGGTTGTTGTAGTGGGGCTTCGATCCGTAATTGATAGCTCTATTTTGATGGTGAGAGACGTTTTCCATATCTCCCACCGCGATGGAGTGCGACACCGAAACCATTACAAGCCGTTCTCCATGACTCGCGCTGGTCGCTGTGCGACGATCACACAGCGTTCGTCCTCCTCAGCAGTAGATCCAACGTGGCTGTATCCATTTTTCGGTTTTGTACAGGGAGTGATTGTGCTGTTGGACTCTTCGTCTTCAGTAGATTCCCAAAGTTCCGTTTGCCCGTGGTGTTTATGGTTATTCTGTGGTAAACAGGTCAGCGGCTGGCGTCAATTTAATGGAGCCATAATCCAGTGATCATTGTTTTCGAGCGATCTCGACGATACTACACCTTCACGTGGTGTGATAGCTTGTGGGCCTCTATGACCCAAAGGGCTGTGCAGGGGGGGGGGGGGGTTGTATGGAGCACTTGAGAGAAGTGGCACCTTGGAGTTGGTAAACTGTCGTGCCCCTTGGGGTATCTTCCATCTTGGCCTCCATCACCTGCCCAACTCTTACCTGTGGCTCCACGAAGCTGAGGCATGCATCAGTGACCACACCCCGGCAAACCGCTCGACAGGCAGGCCAAACCAGGTTGAGGGTAACCAACGTCAAGAAACCTCGGTGAGACGAAGATGAATACTCCTGCATAGATGCATTTAACGGCTACCAAGGAAATACGTCAAACCAACAGGATCGCATGGACCCCTGGGTCTAGGTGACGTCTAGCGAATGGCGAACGAGCTCCTAGAGAGCCATGGGTAACCATGCACCAAGATCACTAGGACACGTTGGACATCCCGGGTTGGTGGACCACCAACCAAAAAGCGTACGAACCGCTCGTTTGGTCACCGGCTCCCAACACACAAACTTCCTGTTGCCAGACAGGTAGCACTTGGTTGTGCACAGGCTAAAGTTGCTACCTCGAACAGAAAATCGAGTGATGCTGGGGACGCCACTTCGTATCACGTTTGCAAGACTCTTCATGGCAAGTTCCCTCACGCACATCGCTCATGCTACGGCGTCCCCGGTAAGCGACACTCCTCGTGTTCTCCCCGCGGCCGGGGTGACCAGTGTCCTAGCTGGGGGCCTGCTGGAATGTGAAAACACTTTTGGACGTCGGAAGCCAAGCTATCATTGAACGAACGCTACATGACTACCGCATCGAAATCGCACGTCTCCGAAGTTCGGCTGCCGAATTCTGGCACCCGGTGTATAAAGGTTCCCGGAGTAGACGACAGTTACCACCTCTGTCATAGTAGACCCACGGACAGCTCTGGCCTCTCAATAGCTGCCAGTAACAAGGCTGACAAAACACTGCTTTCATGGAACCCGAAATCCCCTCGGATCGCCTTATCTCGTTTTCACGCCTCAGTTGCAGCAGAAGAAGCGGCAAAGGACGAGTTCTACGATAGGCTACAAGGGGTAGTACACAACATTCCGAAACGCGACATTCTCTTGGTTGCGGGGGACTGGAAAGCCCACACTAGTCTCTCCATCTAAGCAACTAAAAAGATTTTGGGGAAATATGGTCTCAGACAGCACTGCAGCAATGGTGAACGCCTTGTGAACTTTGCAGACTTTAACAGCCTAACATCAGTACCCGCTTCCAACATCCCAAAGAGCACTTGCTAACATGGTACTCCAACGACAGTCACACAGCGCATCAGATCGACTACATTCTCGTACGATCACACTGGTCGTCTTCGATTGAAGATTGTCGGTCCTACCAAGGCGCGAAGACTGGTAACGAGAACGGCACCGACCACACCCTCGTCCGTGCATACTTCAAGATTCACCTAGCCAATCGCCTTAAATCTGTGCCCCGAGGCGGATTGACACAGCAACGTTAGGATCACTGAGAAAGCGCCAAGCGGTCTCAGATGCTATTACCTCCCATCTAGCCACCACGTTCATAGATGGAGAGGAAGTACACGTGGAAAATTAGTGGACTTCACTTAAGGCATCGATCCAACAATCCGCTTTAGATGAACTGCGATCTACGCAACAACGACAGAAAGACTGGATCTCAGGGGTGACTCCAGTTAATCGAAAAGGCCAGAGATGTCCGCCTAAATGGTCACCCAGACTTCCGTGATATCCGACGAAAAGCCACCCGCTCGGCTAGAAGCGACCGCAACAACTACTGGACCAAAATCACGGAAACCATGGAGACTGCCCCCAACTGCGGGGAATTCTCAAAGCTCTTCCGTCTAATCCGCACTGCATCCGTCAAGTGACATTCAGCAGAACCCCTCCTTCGCGATGCTAAAGAGCTGCTCATTCCTGAGCAGGCCAAAAAATGCAGTGGTGGACGGAGCACTTAAATTGTCTGCTGAACCGTCCCACGGCAAACTCTGTGTACCGAATCCCAGCAATTCAGAGCGAGATCTGTGACATTAATAACAACCCACCGGGCCGAAATGAAATCACCGATATAATACACAAGCTGAAGAACCGGAAATCCCCTGGAAAAGATGACATCGCACCGGAGATATATAAATCATGTCTTTCGACACTGCTCGAGCCACTGCACACCCTTTTTTGTTCAGTCTGGAAAAAGAACAATTCGCAGCGGACTGGGGGACTTCAGTTCTACTTCCTCCTCCAAAGAAAGGCCACAGGACCGTGTGAGAAAACTACCGTGGCATCAGTTTAATCGACGTGGCCACCAAAATATTCTCCGTGCTTTTGTTAAACCGCTTCTCGGCGGTGCGGGACGCACACGCACACACCCCAATCAGGGAGGCTTCCTCCGTGGTAAAGGGTGCGTGGGCCAAGTATTCACCCTCCGCCGAGTATTAGAACATCGTTACAAGTTTCAGCAACTGACCGCAGCTTGTTTTATTGATTTTCGGGCTGCCTTTGACTCAGTTGACAGAGAATCGTTATGGACTACACTGCAAGCGGATGGAATGCGCCAGAAGCTTCTCAGTCTATGAGGTCGTATTACGCAAATACCCGCGCGAGAATACGCATCCACAGAGAAGAGTCCAGTGACTTCCCCCTCAACTTTGGTTTTAGACAAGGCTATCCCCTGTCGCCGGTGCTGTTCAACTACACCATCGATTGGATAATGCGTCAGGCGCTCACTGATTACCCCGGTGTTCAGCTGGGCACCGATGTTTTCCTCGCCGATCTAGAATTCGCAGACGATACTATCATTCTTGGAGATAGCCCAACTGCATTATAGCTCTTTTCTCAGTCGCGTTGAATCTTTTGCAAAATCCATGGGACTGGAGATCAATGCGTCGAAGACCAAGATCCTTTCGAAATGCACTGCCCAGTCAATTCTTCCGATATGCCTGGACGGCGAACAAATTGAACATGTTCCGCCGTTCAAATATCTGGGCTCTACGACTCTCCTAAACGGCCAAGTCAAAGATAAAGTCAAGTTGCGCACTGAAAAGGTCAGATCTGCGTCCCTTCAGCTTCGCAATGTACTCTGGGCGCGAAACGAAATCAGCCTTCAGACTAAAGTCCACGTCTTCCGGGTCGCTATCCGTCGAATACTGACCTACGGTTACATGGCCACGACCAGTGGAGGACATCAGAAAGCTGGAAATGTTTGACCATTGGTGTCTGTGACGGATGCTGAAAGTGGCTTGGCATGAAAGGCTTTCAAATGAGACAATAAGACAACGGTGTTTTGACATCGAAAAGCTGTCTTTGTTCCTCCAACGCCGACGATTGCAGTGGTTTGGACATGTCCTACCACGTCCGGACCCAGAGATGTCAAGACAGTGCCGCGCTCCTGTTCCATGTCCAGGATGGCACCGTCGCCTAGGAAGACAGTTGAAAACATGGGTCAGTACCATCAAATCGGACGTTTAGGGATTAGAACTCCAGGCTGTCTACGGCGTTCGCAACTGGAAGCAGGACTGGTTTTCTCTGTGTCCGGGTCTCGCATCCGGTCGCCGCTCACGGGCTGGTGCCTTTCGGGACATGCATGAAGCCGGCTCATCCTCTCACAGAAGCTAGACGCACAAAAACAGAACTATGCAGGATGGCTTCCTTATACTGAATTAGCGCACAGAGCTAAAGAGATGAATGGCATCTGGATGGGGTTGATAACTGCAGTCACGAATCAAATGATGCTTCGCTCGTAGTCAGAAAACCAAAGTCGCGAGTTGCGGGGATGTCTATGCAAAGCTGCAGAGCAATGAATACAGAGCAGGAAAAGTAGCGAGGACTCATTGCAGCGTGTGTAATTTTTGCGGTCGAACTAGGAGCAGCTTGGTTCGGAGTGATAAAACGAAGTTTATATATGGGGTGGCAATGAAGATGGTAATTGCCAGAAATGTGAAAGTACAAATAGTAGCAACTGAAAATGACAGAATTGATGTGTGTCGACGTGAACGGATGAACCTGGCAAAAGACTTGTTTGTGTCACAAATCTGCTCTGTGGTCTATCGGTGTAAGGCACAAACGGCGGGTCAGAGGTCGGGAGATCAAATCTCCAGCGGGCAGGTTTTATGCGTCAGTGAAACATTTCGGTAAATCCGAAACCAAAAATTCACCTCTATCCTTGAAAAGAGATGGAGACAACCCATCTGGTACAGCGGCTTTGTACCTTCTCAAGTAACCTATTTCTCTTATGATCTCCTCTCTGCATTTCTGATGGAGGAGTGATATCGACTTGCATTGATTCTCTGGCAGGTATATTCGGAAGGTCCACCGTTGAAGTGGGCCACCTGAATTGTTCCTTAGAGTGCTTCGCTCAACGATCCAGATGACGTCCCTGTGAGTGAGTCAGTGAGCCATCGGATTCTTTGGTTAACTCACTTACACCGGGCTTTGGTGGACCGGCGCTTCTAATCAAATGAAAAACGTTGCGAGTATTGCCAATGGACGCAGCTTTTTCCATTTCCCTACATTTCGCAATCCACCACTGCTCATGGTCATTTCTCAGGCTCCAAGTCAGTTGGCGTCTCAGGGATCTACGCACTTCATTGAATGTGGCATCCGGAGGGACGGATTTGTGAGCATCCAACAGAGCAGCTGATGTCGGAGATATCCATCGTTTGGAAGGCTTACTTAGACCAGAGTCCAAGGTGGTATTCGAAGCAGCATACAAGGCTTCCTTGTTTTTTGCCAGCGTTCATGTGGGTCCTGAACATCCGGCTGCTTAGATAGCCGTGTATTGGTGGTTATCGTCCAAAAGCAACTGCACGAGATGGGTGGCATTTACGTTGGTGCAACCACAAACGAGACGTAAGCGGGAGCGAGCACGTATCAAAGCGCGATCTGAGTCCACAGGCGTAGACCAAAGTGAACGATGATCTTCAACTGATCCACGCCAGGGGTGGCCAATCACAATACGGTCAATCTGACTCCAACTTTGTGAAGACAAAGGAGGACGCCATGTCAGTTTATGCCACTTTTTATGTCAGAAGTTCGTAATCGCCAGAAACAATGTAGTCGGAGCACAGCTGGATGAGATGATCACCGTCGTCAGTGCAATCGGCTGGGATAGCAAACGGGGCTCCAATGTGCCTTTCAGAATCTCTCAAACGGCCAACTTGGGTGTTGAAATCCCCAGCAATGACTACCACGTCCGTTGAGCGTACACTTCGGAGCAGCTGAGACAAATCGTGGTAGAATTTGTTCTTTGTTTCAGAGGAACTGCAGTCAATCGGTACATACACCCACACACACAATGACGAATCATCTACAATTCAGTCTGTTGGTGCTGAAACGTACAGAACCGTCCAACCGAACTGCACACAAACGACTGCTGACTGGAATTTAATCTAGCAGTGCATGCTCAGCTTTCATGCTCAAAGCAATTCCAACGCCAGCCTGACCACCAGCTCTAGATGCCGGAAAGCTCGGGTTCACTTATCACTCAACCCTCGCTTGTAGTCTCGACTAGCTGGTTCCTCAGGTAGCGATCATATCCCGACTGACTGCTAAACGGGCAAATCGAAACGGTTGGGATAGCCGAGACTTTTGGGTCGATGCAGGCTTATGCATTTCGATCAGAGCTCCTGCTTTAGTGGAAAGAGTTAAGAAGATCCATGTCATAATCCAGCATCCACAAAAATGATGATGTCTTTAAATCCCGGAGTAATTGGGCTGCCATCTTGTGATCTTAAGCATCACTGTACCCGATGGAACTACACTGTAAGGTCGGGTAAACCTGACCATGCTGTTTCCGTATTGCACGCGTTCGCCAGCCCTCCCTACTATGCCTTGACCACATGTTCGTCACTGCGGTGCTCCAAGCTACGATCACCGGGGTAGTTTTCAGATTTGTATGCTTTCGGTAGCGTTGCAAGTTCAGTGACCGGCGCAAACAATCTCGTGCCGAAGTGTGCTACTTTTCGTAACGCTTTGCAACCTCTCCGCAGCGCAAATTTGGGAAATTTCTGTTGTTGTTGAGTTCCTAGCTTGTTTACGCATACAACGGATGGGTTCCACTTCATGGCTGGAATAGCTCATTGCACCACGGGTGAGTTAGCGTGAATATGCAATTTTGAATTGAGAAGCACAATGTTATGGTAATGTGCAGTTGAAAGCCAGACCACTTGATTGTTATGATATCGGTCTTTCTATGTGCGTTTCGTTTTAGTCAGTCTCACGTAAACACGCATTGCTTGAACTGGACAGTGATAATATTTGTACTGTGATAGACCAAGGCTCATTTAACGGCAGTCTGCGTAATTGTCTACGATTAAAATCATTCGTGAAGTATGAGCTCCGATGTGATGATCGATTGCAATTCGGCTTTGTGAAGTGTGTGTTCAAGACGCATACAGTCAGGGGATCTCAAGAATTGGCCGAAGAACTGACACAACTTCCGAATGAGGTTTCAAAAAACAAAAATGTAAGAATTTTGTGTTTTCTCAACTCCTTCTTATAGTCTACAGGTAGCGATACGGAAAAGAATATTTCATCAGTCACAAGTAAAAATGCTTCATTGAGTTCACAAGGGGTGAGTAGAAGCAAACCAAGGAAGGTTTTATATCTATATGCATGTGTTTATTTATGTATATATTCACCAGTAACCTTGTGTGAACTTTTGTCATAAATCAAGAGGAAATGAACGGAAAATCTTTTCAGCATTGATATACAATCTTTCGCTCTGTAACCGCCACTAACTGACTTAACCCTATTTAGCAGAGCCATGTAGACGCGAGAGACCGGCGGAAACAAATCTCAGCCTCTTTGACCGACGAATATCACGCCATACCTTGGTCTTTACGCTGTTGCAACAAACCACAGACTGGGTGAGCGGAACGTGGCAGGGATTTCGGTGGGGTGGCATTCTTCCTAAGCCAACAAGACCAGTTAAGTAATATGAGAATACTTACCGAGTAAATTGCGATTCCGTCCCAGAAAACGCGCGTACCGACTGTAGAGCCGCTAAACTGGTAGGATAGTCTGCGAACAGTATTGATAAAAAACGGATAGCCGATAATGATCTTCCGCTGAAATAGTTGAATTCTTGCGAGCTTGAACAAGCGCTTTGTGCAGCAGTTTTACTCGACAGAGCAACGCCTGGCCTTCTCCATAGGCACGAAGATTACAAAACTCCGTCTAAGCTTTCGCTGCCGGTTGTCGACCATTTCTTTAGCAATTCAATCAGCACCTATACAACTCAAACAGAGAAACGTCTTAGCCATCTGATTGGTAAATAGCAAAAGTGTACGCAGTAGTGAACCATCGCTGGTTTTGCTTTAGTTCTTTACATTCGGAAGGTAAGGACAGACAATGCAGGGTTGTTTGGAACGCACTGTATCACGGTAGCTTCGTCGCAACCTAACAATGTCTTCTCAGCCAAATTCTAGAAGTCTTTCACCGTACGGAAGCTCATTGCCTTAAGTTTTTCCTATCTGAATGATCTTAGATGGCCAGGCGCCACCTGTCCTTTTTCAGTGATTTCTTATGAGTTCAGTGAGGTATATATTGTCCTCAGAAGCCCGCTGCTTTACCACAGATTGCCGGAGGCTATAGCTCTGAGATTTGGAGTGAAGAACTACATAGAGTCCCATGAGGTCGGGAGTGACAAGTTAGACAGCAGTGGATTACTGTCTACCACCAAAGTGACCGGAGGTGGCAAGACCTGAACCTCTGTCGTGACAGGTAAACCCTCCGAAATAATCGACTTATCGGTCTTTCCTTTGTGTTTGTTTGCTCGTTTCCGCTTCTGCTCTATTTCTCGACTAAACGGTGCTTCGAGAAATCCACCCAACAAGATGTGTAAGCCTAATGGTTAAATAAACTAAACTGAACTGATGTAAACTTAGTTTGGTAATTGCCCACCAAATTAGATTTCCATGATAAGAACTTTAGAAGAAAGAGAGGGTGAGAACTTCAGTGTTAGTAATCAAAGTTTCCCTGAATAGCAACAGCTTGTGTATGCATGCCAATGCACTGGTGTTCTGGGTCCGCGTAGATCACCACTGTTTGGCTATATCCCGGATCTAGTGTCCGGGTTCTCACCCCGCATATTGGTCTATCCAGAAAACTGGAAGCTCTTCCAAAGAGTTTCGTAGTTTTTTTTACTGGCGTATACAAGGCCTTGCAAACGCAATGCGGTAGGTAGACGGTCATCGTAATATACTTCGGAATCCTTTGTTCCGGGTTCGAACCCTACCATTGCTGCCGGTCACTTTCCGCTTTCGACAGTCTCTAATTGGCCGCAAACGCCTTCCTGAAATATTGTACGATTATTACATAATCACAACTATGGTTGAATAAACCGAAACTAAAACAATTATTACAAAGTAAATAAATGGCAAAAAGCTCAACGCAGAAGCGTTTTTTTTTCTTGCGCTACTGTTGATGTCTGCAAATGAGTTCGATAGTCTAGTTGTTTACAAATGTTTTCCTTTGCTGCTTATCTTTTATTACCAGTTTAACGATGGGTGCAATCAAGTTGAGTTTGTCACCGAACCGAATCTGTCATCTCCAATAGCGGAAGATGTGACCGAAATTCCAGATTCCAGCACGGTGGATGATACCGATCGTGATTCAGCGACCAGTGTGCGCCTCCTAGCTGATGTAATATTGGATTCCGAAGATCCATTGGTTTCCGATTTGCTTCCGAATCCATCCCAATTTTTTAGCCGTTCCCCATCACCTCGATCTGATCATGTTAACAATGAAACAGGTTCCACAGTGCCGAAAGACGTAAATGTACTGATTCAAGAGACCGAAATGAGCGAGTCGTGCTCGCAATCGCCAGTTACTAGAGGTGAGACACGACTCATAACTGTTGGTGAGTCAAATTAAATGAAATTTACGCTTGTCGCGTTGTTCAGGTAAATTCTGAATAGAAAAAATGCACAATAGTGCAATCCGTGATTAGGACTTGTTGTTAACAGACAGCACGCTATTCCTCGTACAGAATCAAGGACGAGGTTGGAGACAGCGGAACAGACAGCACGTGATCAGCTGGCCAGAATCGCAGACAAGAGTGGAGTCAGCCGAGTTGATTAGTAAACCAACAAGTGACTAGCATTTGTCTCAACCGACCAGAGCCGAATCAACGAATCCGGATGCAGCCGGGTAAATCAATCAGATGCACCGTTCGGGAATAACAGTATACCAATAAGCTTTTACGCAGACTTTTGTTTATAACCAGCATACAACCTATATGAACGATTCGTTTTATATCACTAAACCAAGATGGTTCGAAGCCAGAAGAGTTTTCTCGCTAGAGCTAGTGGACAGCTACATGGTACTAGTTTTCCAGTTTACGAACTCAAAAATAAGACTTAGTAAAAATTCGCCTGCAGAATGTGCTCAAGGCTGAGACCTCGTATCCCAAGATAACTCATTTTCCCGAAATTCGGAGTTGTGAGAACTCAGTTTAACATACCGAACTAGCAAGCATACATCTTTCGGATTCAACGGCTCTGATGTTCCATGTTTTAGAAATAAACACGTGGTATTATCATTAGTAAACAGTCGAAGTGGTCAGTCCATGACATGGCAAAAAAGTATGAAAACCTTGACCAGTGGACTTGACCACGTAGGATGTGTCAGATTTCCAGGTTGGGGTTCACGCGGCCCGCCTACGAGATGATCGGAGCCAATAAGTGATATGGCTAGATGTCGCAGTCAGTGGCGTAGTTGCATTCGGACTCTTTCCTTGTCGTCTCGATTTCCTCTTGGTACTTCGCCTTTTTGGATCTTTATGCTTCTATTCTTCTCGCCCTTTGCTGGACGACGCCGGAAGGTATCAACCAGAAGTGCGAGGCTAATGGTTGAATAAACTGAACTGAAGCTGAGTAAACAGTCTCTACAGCCCCGACTGAATCAAGCTGAACCACTTCGATATGTACGGTGGTGTAATGCTGCAACAATCAAAGTTGCCGTGACGGGGCGCATGTGGGGAAAGTTCTGTTGCCAAACACGAGAGATTGGAGTCAATGATATCACAAGAAATTAATTTACCAGAAAATACAGTATGAAGTTCGGTGTCTAACAGTTAATGAGGACTTCTCGGAAGAGGATCAAATGATTGTGTCCGACTAAATACAGTAAAAAAAAAATAAAATTTTGATTGATACAACATGAATTTTGACCTATAATAATAATAATAATTTTTTTTTTCAACAGGATATGAAACTTTGTTTTGCTTTCATGGCCCCCCCCCCCCCCTCAAAAATGTAGGACTTCCCTGAAAAGAAGCCCTAGTGTGTTTTCGGATACGAAATTAATATAAGATTGGGTCTCATTTTTGGGTGAACACGATATAGTTGGTCACGTTGGTGGATTGGGATGTTTATGATCTGTTTATCAGGATCCACGAAGCCCATCTACTTTTCACTCAGGTTGCTACAAGAGTTCAGTGGAACGGGACATACTCCATATCTACGGGGCTCACTTCACGATCAGAGGGAACCGGTTGCCATAACCTTAGATTTGAAATGGTTGGACGCGTGAAGGTCAAACATGGTAACAAACCAAAATGCAACAAGTTCTGTCAAACACAATGGTTGATCGCTAGTGGCGGGATTCGAACCTCGCTCCTTGTTGGATAGCCTGTGTCTCATGTCACTTGGTCACCGCCAGTCCTGATGGTAGGCGGCAGCACAGGTTTTAGTGGCTAAATGTCGTGATCGATTCCTGCTTAAGATCATGCTTACAGTTTTATCGTAATTTTCTCTTCTATCCGGGTGGTGTGTGGATCGCTACTGAATAGCCCTTGTCACTTGTTGCATTTTACCTAACTGAGGTTCCCCAGAGAAAGCAATATAAACTATGCTGGTTTGGAACCCAGATGTGCGTTGGTAGCTCTGGATTTCTTTTGAAAAGCTTTTGAACCCTCTCCTCATAGCCGGCATCCATGTAGCATGACCTGTCGGTTTTGACCTACTGCCTTGCGGGGAGATTCTCTGGTTAGTCATTTGGGAAGGAGGCCTCATTTTTCGGTAATTTGTATTCAGTCATTTGGCTCCAAGTAACGCGACGCACCACATCTCACTGCCATTGTAATGGGTTTCGGGTGGATCGGAATGTAAATACGAACAATCGGGTTTAGAATCTTTTGAACAACAAGGATCGGATTCACTGTTTGACCGGTTGTGGCCAAACTGTCACCATAGTGAAATTCAGACTCTTCTGCCCGGGCTCGAATCCTCGCACCGCCGGTCACTTTCCCCATTTGACAACCTCTTATGGACCGCAAATCCTTTACTAAAATATTGTACCATAAGTATGTGGTAAAAGTGACAAAAAATAATTAAAAAAAGTTTCCTAGTGAAGTGCCGTGGGTAACCGTGTTGTGTACGCAACACGGGGAAGCGGTAACATCTGCTCACCTACTTATTTCGATCGCTAAATAACAATGACTAAATCTACCTCCGTCGGTTAAGAGATTCAAGTTTGATGGCGAATATCAGAATGGAGCTGACTTTACTTTATTACATGCTTGCACAAGAGCGCAGTGAGAGAGTTATACCCCACAAATCGGAAGGCTCAGTGTGCTATTAGGAATAACCGACCACGTGTCACTGAGAACCACATGCAGTCCCAATACGTTAGGCGTCAGTGGGCTGGAGTATACCACCGAAGTAACCGGCAGCGATAGGGTTCAAACCCGTGACCTTCGAGATTGTAGATAAACGCTCAAGAGCGTTCCAGTACCACGTGATCCACGGGAAGCCACCTCCTTGTTGATCAATATATATTTCAGTTCTTTGATCCATCAACCTCGCACTTCCGTGTTCTGATTTCCGCTACTACCTCGCAGCATCGTCAAGTTGAGGGAAGAATGGATACAAGTAGAGACTGTAGAAGAGTGAAAAGCAAAATAATAAGCGGAAATGATGAAGAGTTCGAATGAGACTGCGACACCTAGTCATATCACTCAGTGTCTTCATTCCCCTGATAGACGGGTCTTGCCCTGTGGTCTAACCATCACATCTCCCTTGACAACACGAGCAGTCGGAATTCTATCCGATGCCCCCGTCTTTTTCTCAGCCATGAGCCCAGATCAAGTACATCACAATATGCTACAAATGGCAGGTTTTCATTGAAAATTGCTAATCGTGCTGGACTATATGCGTGGACTGGGACCCCTCTTTGGTGCGCGTGATCGATGGAGACGCATGGTGCAATGCCAATTAGACCATGACAAACTAAGCCAACCAGCTACTCTACCGAACTTTTAAAAAGCGCTAGCCCCAACCGTCAGCGATGATGAATACTGATAGCTTATTGAAAACTCTCCGTATTTCTTTTGTGTGGCGAGTTCAGATCTAACTCATTACATCGTGAGACCATGGGTTTCTGCTGACTCTCCGCGTTTTCGAGACACATACCGATCGATTCCGGCTGACGGCGAGCACAACAATACACGTCTCATCTTGAGACGTGAACTCAACGCAAGTCTTAGTGGAGACCGTGAAATATTGGAGTCACAATGATGTTTCGTCATATTGAGGTCGAGTTAGGGCCTACGGTCAGCTTTCACCAATTTTTACCGTTTCCAGTGGTATACGACTATGTCTCCTACCACCTGAGAGGGGAGTCACGTGAATGCCAACCCGGTAATCTGACCCGTACTATGTGGTCCAATCCACTGGTCATGGTTTTCATTCGTTCATCAAAGAGATCAAGTGTGAATATCCTTTTTGTATCGTTTAATTTTCCGCCTACTTTCTGCGTATTTCCATGTCATTTATAGTAGGCTCACTAATTGGACGCAGTTATTATTCGAGCTTTTAATTGAAATGGATTGTCGTGGGTATGCTCACTGAAGTGTTACATCGTGTGTATACTCTCTGAAGGTCGAAATAATACTAATCCCGGACATCAAGAGACCAAGGACATGGTAATGTCGCTTTTTCTTGGAAATGACGAGTCGCCTGGTTTTGATTTCACACACCTGTCGTTTCACTTACGGAGTTGTAATGTAACATACCGTGTTTGGAAGTTCTGATCACTAGCTTGGTCTGTTGAGTTTTTCCGTTTCATAAATTTTTCAGCCCAGAGTGAACCACCCGATCTGCCCAATCCAACGTCCAGTTCAATTTCGACAGGAAAAATGACCACTGACAGTTTGCCGTACTCCTCAGTCCACGGAGATGCATTTTGTCGACCATCATTCGCTTTGGTATTCAGTGCCACACCTTCGCAGGAAGCAAAGGCAACTACAGAGATTCCGATCTCGCGAATTCCACTAGCCCGTGACTCCGATCCGGGACTGTTGTGCTCAGCCGTGGACGCCTCATATTCTCATTCCAGTTGGACTGAACTACTTGAAACGCAACCTGCTCTGAGCTCTTCCATCGGCCCGTCCGTGGTGTGCGTGGAAGAGAGCAGGTTATTTTCAAACGGGATGGTACACAGGTAAGAATAATTGAGTTAGTGTAAGCTGTTCTTCGAGGCAGGTAGTGGTTCGAACGTAGGCTGAGGTGGTTAGTCCATGGTGGCAAAAATGTTTTAAAACCCCAACCAACGGACTTGAGGAACTCACGAAATCAACGAGAGCCCAAGTGCAACCACGCTAGTGACCGTGACACCTAACCGAATCACTTAGTTTTTGGCTCGTTCTTACTTGATGCTGCCATTCATTTCGCCATAACCTTAACAATAGTGCTACGTAGCAACGTAAACCAGAGCACGGTTGTCATCAGAACCCTATATTGTCAGATTTTCAGTTCGATTCAGTATGACCAACCATTAGTCGTGCACTGCCTGCAAGGACTCTGGTTGCTGCCTTGCATAGCATTATTGTACAGGATCGTCGTCCCATAGTTGAGTGATCTGCAGGGAGAAGAAACCCGAGTCTCAAGGCGGAGAACAAATGTTCGCTTTACTACGTGTTCTATAGAACGAATGATCAAAAAATAACGATAGCATACCTCAAATTGTGGGCAAACCGGCCACAATAAAAACAGTCAACAAAGGCTTCAAAACGCCCAGGCAACAACAGACAGGAAAGGCTCGAAACGGCAATGCGGGAGCGAATCAAGTGGTTTACAAGTAGTTTCTTTATGGGAGGCATTTTGACCAATCATCGGTTGGAAGAGAAGTAATGGTCCGAGGGAACATACACACAAGCGTAATGAAGAGCAAACGGAGTAGCATGGCTATGAGAAAGTGCATGATCATAGAGGGATGGCCAAGTTCAGCCATTCACACGGATAAGACAGATGGATAAGGAAATTTGCTTACGTCCAGACGCCTGAGCCTTGCCAATTAACACAGGCAATTATGATTTAATAACAAAATGGGTCATGCATATCAGTGGGTCATTCCAAAACCGAAGAGAAAGGTTTCTCCAGCGATATAATCGAACGGATAAGACCAACAATTACTCATGACAATTAAGGTCAATCGACACCGGTCATAAGAACAAGGCTAAGATTGCGTGACACAATGGGACTGAACAAACAAATTACCACGCGGGTGTGGAAGTGAAAGGGTGGTGGTCGGCGTGGGAATTAGTGGTGAAAGTGCATGGAAAGCAAACAATTTTTTTCGGTGAATACGAGACAAAATTATGGTAGAAAGCATGGAATCTGGACTAAACCAGCTTACTGGAGTTTCTCGATATAGCGAGCTGAATTTCCGTGTTCAATTTCAATAAGTCTTTGCAGTTATTTTGGAAGTTAGTTCACGGTTTTGATTCGATTTTTTGTAAATAAAAGATTTCGGGAGTTATCTGAGCACTTCGCGCAGCACCTAGGCGGTTGGCTTCGATTTTGAGCCTTAGCGACCCGGTGAAGAAATGGTATTGGTAAAGACAGTACAAAGGTGATAAAGACACAAGATACAAAAAAAGCATCAGATTGAGAGTAAAGTAGTGTTTGGCTGTTAAGAAAATTCGGTTTGTGGTATTTATCGCGATGAATATCGTTTGGCAAGCCGGCACGTGACGTGGTAAGAAGCTTAGAGGACATAATCGGTTTACCTAATTTTTTGGCTTGTTTAATTTCTTGGTTGGAATTAACAAGACTGGCACACCAACGGGCTTGTGGCACAAAGGGTTACGACCTGTCGCGGTCGGTGGACTGTTTGAGCCTGCACTTCCCCTTCCACTCTGTCCTTTTCATTTTACCTTTCGATTGAACGTGCAATGAAATGACTGCCACAACAGACAAATTTAGTGTGCGTGGATAACGGATGTTTCTTTAGAGAAAGCAAGTATAGCTTCATTTCTTTGTAGAAATCTAATCTCCCGTTTAACTCCCCAAGCTTGTAATCTGGTGTGGCATTCCGTATTGGTCGCGTAGGTGTCATTTAGTATGTCGGGACGCTGACGTAGTTCGCAGAAAAATGCCAGCTAGTCACTCTGAACACAACACTAATGGTCTTAGGTTTACGGTTTATCTGAACGTAATCGAGTGGCATTGTAATGGTCCTTGATGCTGTCCCCAGCTTGCTGTCATCGTCGAGAACTCAAGATAGACATTTTTCCAGGTGTCGGGTCGGCTTGCTCAGTGCAAAAAACTGGGCCCCCTCAGGATTCCTCATGAAAAAATGTGTTCGCCCTCGTCAAATTGTGCTTCGTCCCCTTTACTCATTTTCCGTATGGTGTTGTCGCTGTGCCTGTCCACAGACTTCTCTGCAACCCAAAGAAATCCGATTGTGGGTTCAATTTCCATCGTTTTTCGCCCTTCAATGTGGAGTAGCACTTATATCGAACAGTAACCTTCTGGTCCCCGTTTGGTTTGAGCGGTATGCTTAATTTTCTATTTGTTATCTGAAGCCATCACGACGTGACTACCCTTTTGCGTGATGTGATGGCTTGCGTGCCTTCATGATCCAAAGAGCTATGCAGGATGGCTTCCTTCAGCCGAAGATGCAGTCATACCTGACAGATCGATGGGTAGAGGCCAGACGAATCCAGTCTCAGAATCAGTTGATGGGCAACATCTGGTTCTATTCACCATGCCCCTGGAGAGGACACTACAGAGAACAATTACGGAGATAAACAATTCACCGGTTTGAAAACATCCACTAGATGGACGTAGGAGTGGAGTACTTGAGGGTTCTCTCGGCGATGGGTGAACTCATCGTACTTCACTGGGCATTAAGCGTTCTCCAAGTTTGGCAGATCCTGACCTAAAGGTTGTTGCCCCGCCCACGTTGCGCTTGCTCCACTGAGTGCATGTGGCTAAGGACTGAATCTGAAAAGCTGATTGATAAAAAAAACACCAGAGACGATATGACAAAATGTGTGCAACAGTCAATTCTCATATGACAGACCAGAAGAAGTTCCTTCACGGGTTGTTCGGTCACGTTCCCGTGGTGGGTGAGCGCCCCACTGCCTTATGGGTCAGACTTTTGAGTCAGAGGCTTCGGTTAGAAAAACCCTTCTGCGGTGTGGGGAACTGTGAAGTATGATGTGCCCAAAAACCTCCAGTATCTTTCCTGTAAATAGCTTTACCAATTTCCCCTCTCTTGATTTAAAGTCGATGCGAAACGCCGCGGGTAATTGTGGCTCTGATGAAAAGTGGTGGCTCCGAAGTCGAGTATGAATCGAATGAACTTCTTGGGCCTGAATGTTCACTTCACTTAACTCTCTTCAACGTCAGCACGCTATGTCAGATAAAACAATGGGTTGCTCTCGCTAAACCGCTTGACATTTTAAAAATAGATGTATGATGTCTCCGGAATACGCGTACGAGACCCCACTTCTGTGATCGCGCTTCGCACCTCAGATACAGCTCCAGTCTCTTGCTTCACTCTTCCCGTGTTGGATGATTCGGTGTCTAGAGCTGGTGGTCAGGCTGGCGTTGGAATTGCTTTGAGCATGAAAGCTGAGCATGCACTGCTAGATTAAATTCCAGTCAGCAGTCGTTTGTGTGCAGTTCGGTTGGACGGTTCTGTACGTTTCAGCACCAACAGACTGAATTGTAGATGATTCGTCATTGTGTGTGTGGGTGTATGTACCGATTGACTGCAGTTCCTCTGAAACAAAGAACAAATTCTACCACGATTTGTCTCAGCTGCTCCGAAGTGTACGCTCAACGGACGTGGTAGTCATTGCTGGGGATTTCAACACCCAAGTTGGCCGTTTGAGAGATTCTGAAAGGCACATTGGAGCCCCGTTTGCTATCCCAGCCGATTGCACTGACGACGGTGATCATCTCATCCAGCTGTGCTCCGACTACATTGTTTCTGGCGATTACGAACTTCTGACATAAAAAGTGGCATAAACTGACATGGCGTCCTCCTTTGTCTTCACAAAGTTGGAGTCAGATTGACCGTATTGTGATTGGCCACCCCTGGCGTGGATCAGTTGAAGATCATCGTTCACTTTGGTCTACGCCTGTGGACTCAGATCGCGCTTTGATACGTGCTCGCTCCCGCTTACGTCTCGTTTGTGGTTGCACCAACGTAAATGCCACCCATCTCGTGCAGTTGCTTTTGGACGATAACCACCAATACACGGCTATCTAAGCAGCCGGATGTTCAGGACCCACATGAACGCTGGCAAAAAACAAGGAAGCCTTGTATGCTGCTTCGAATACCACCTTGGACTCTGGTCTAAGTAAGCCTTCCAAACGATGGATATCTCCGACATCAGCTGCTCTGTTGGATGCTCACAAATCCGTCCCTCCGGATGCCACATTCAATGAAGCGCGAAGATCCCTGAGACGCCAACTGACTTGGAGCCTGAGAAATGACCATGAACAGTGGTGGATTGCGAAATGTAGGGAAATGGAAAAAGCTGCGTCCATTGGCAATACTCGCAACGTTTTCCATTTGATTAGAAGCGCCGGTCCACCAAAGCCCGGTGTAAGTGAGTTAACCAAAGAATCCGATGGCTCACTGACTCACTCACAGGGACGTCATCTGGATCGTTGAGCGAAGCACTCTAAGGAACAATTCAGGTGGCCCACTTCAACGGTGGACCTTCCGAATATACCTGCCAGAGAATCAATGCAAGTCGATATCACTCCTCCATCAGAAATGCAGAGAGGAGATCATAAGAGAAATAGGTTACTTGAGAAGGTACAAAGCCGCTGTACCAGATGGGTTGTCTCCATCTCTTTTCAAGGATAGAGGTGAATTTTTGGTTTCGGAGTTACCGAAGCTTCCCTGGGTAATCTTGGATAGTGAGCAGTTTCGCAGGCAGTGGTTTGAATTGATGATTGTGCTGATTTACGGGCAGCCTGACAAGTTCTTTCGTGAAAACCACAGAGGAATAAGCTTGGTAAGTATCGCTTTTGAACTGCCCACCGAGCTTTTCTCCACCGTTTATCCGGCGCCCGCGAAATGTGTACGCATGAGAATCAAGCAGGTTTCCGACCCGGTCGTTATTGTATCGACCACATCTTTACTCATCGGCAAACCTTAGACAACAGAAACATCTTCCGTAGGCTCATAATCTCTGTCTTTCTTGGTCTGAAAACAGCTTTCGACTCGGAGGATCGCAAAGTTCCCTGGGTTTGCCTCTTATTGAAGGGTATGCCGTAAAAGTTTATTCCTCCTTTCCAATCTTTGTATGCAAACAGCCGAAGCCGGGTTCGTGCTTACAGCGATCTTTCACCCGAGCTAACCACGACAAGTAATGTTCGTCAGGGTTGCGCTCTTTCACCCTTCCTCTTCAACTTTGGAATAAATTGATTCTTCAGATAGCCCTATCGTCGTGTGAGAATAGCGGGATCGCTATTTGTTCAGGCAGTAAACTGTCTGTCTTGGAATATGCGGACGACTTTTTTCGTCTGAGTGAAGAACCAGGTAAGTTGCAAGCTTTCTTAGATAGCCCTAAACACAGTGTAGCAATACTTGGGATTTGTTTTGGACCTTCAAGATGTAAAAGCCTGTTTTAGGACTGGGTTGGCTTAACACTAAACCTCTTTGACAGGGGAAGCTCTAGCTGGAGTGAATAAATTTTGTTATCTGGGAAAATACATTTCACCAGGTGAAGTGTCATCGCGTATACAGAAGGCGCGTTTGGCTTTTGCCAACCTCCGTCATCTTTGACGTCGGCGTAACATCCGATTGTCTGTTAACAGTAGAGTGTACAATGTGGCCGTCAGGTCTGTTCTTTTATACGGTTCAGAAACATGGCCATTAGGAGTAGAAGATATACAAACACTGTCATTGTTTGAGCATCGATATCTCCGTAGAACTGCTCGAATATGGTGGGAACATCGTATCAGCAATGCTGAGGTTCGGCGTAAGATGTTGGGAACCAGAAGTTAGTCTCTGGCTCAAGTACTGAATCTAAACAAGTGGGGTCGGTTGGGACATGTAATGCGCATGCCCACCGATAGAATTCCTAGACGTACGTTGTTCTCTGAGGCCGGTAGTGATTGGAAGGTGAGTCGAAGCGGTCAGTCCATGACATGGCAAAAAAGTATGAAAACCTTGACCAGTGGACTTGATCACGTAGGATGTGTCAGATTTCCAGGTTGGGGTTCACGCGGCCCGCCTACGAGATGATCGGAGCCAATGAGTGATATGGCTAGATGTCGCAGTCAGTGGCGTAGTTGCATTCGGACTCTTTCTTTGTCTTTTTGATTTCCGCCTATTGCTTTGATTCTTAGAATCTATTTCACTTCATGCTTCTATTCTTTTTGCCCTTGTCTCGTTGATGCTGGAAGGTAGCACAGAAGTGAGAGGTAGTAGTTGAATAAACCGAAAACTGAACTGATGTCTGACACTTTTTCACACCATCGTCAGTTTGAAGTTCAGTAATCGGAAGTACGGCCATTGCGGTAATGTGTACAAATGAGTTGATCGAGTGCATCGTCAAGTTTTCATTTTCTACGAGGAAGTTTTGAAAACACTTCCGCGGTTCTTAGCTATGAGCAACGATCTCTTATCCTGCTTTAGCCTTTGGATTCCAGATCAGTAGTTCTTACTGTTGTACTGATAATTATCTGCCGTTCGTTTCGCATCGATGCATCGTGAGACACCTAGTAACTAAGTGTTACTACTGCTGTGGTTAATCGCTGCAAGTCTTATGTTCAGAGTGGTCGGTGGTCGCTAATGGCACTGGGGTGTGCTCTTTCCACTGTAGTCATGGGCTAGGATGGTTTAAACAAGCATCGATTGCCAAGTTGACTTGTGGCTAGTTCTCAGTAAGTTGTCCCCCAGATGTTCACCAAACTGAAACAACCAATAGCGTTGTTGTTTATAGATTGTCTGAGAAGAGCAGCATCTCTGAGTTGGTAGACTGTCGTGCCCCTTTGGGGTATTTCCCATTTCTTCGGTCTGTATTCTTTACCCAACTCTCACCTGTGACTCCACATATCTGAGGCATACATCAGCGGTTGCATTCCGGCAAACCGCTCAACAGGTGGTCCAAACCAGGTTGAGAGTGAATAAGGCCTAGAAACCTCCGTGAGACGGCGCCCAGCAGACGCAGGTGCATATCCCTGCAAAGGTGGACGAGATCTGTTGAATCCAACGGTTGCCAAGAAAATTCATTCGGTCAGCAAGACCATGGTCATCTCTACCGAATGGCGAACGAGCTCCTAGAGAGCCACCAGCAGGCATGCACTAGGATCACTGGGACGTGCTGGGTATCCCAGATGGGTAGATAACCATCCAAAAGACGTATGAGCCGCTCGACTGGCCACCGGCTCCCAATACAGGAACTTCCTTTTGCCTGACAGGTAGCACTTGGCTGTGCACGGGCTAGAGGTGCCGCCTCAGACAAATGCCGAGTCGTGCTGGGGATGCCACTTCCTACACTGTTTCCAAGTCTCTTCATGAATTTTGTCTCTACAATTGACTCTGATCACGCTACGCGTCCCCGGTAATTGACGCGCACTAGGCTCCCCCAATGTCCAGAGTGACCCAAACACGAACTGAGAACCTAAACCTGAACACAAAGTCGGGAGTCCACGTTGCCTGCTGGGACTTGAGAGTTCTAGGTACAAGTAGCCAGTGCATTACCACGCGCACACTCTACAACTACGGAATTGACATAGTTTGTCTATCCGAAGTACATTTACGTAACTCCAAAAACTGACACATCCTACTGGATGTAGCACAGTGGGTCAGTAGACAATTCCGATCACAGTGAACAGTGGGGCTCACAAGGCTCTGATTTCTTGGGAACCAGTTTCACCAAGAATTGCCGTGACACGATTCAGGAGCACTGCGCTTCACGTGGTCGCGATGGCAGTCTGCGCCCCAACGCTATATGCAGAGCCAGCCACAAAAGATATATTCTACAAGGAACTTCAGAATCCAGTTAGTCGGGTTCCCAGGCGTGATGTCCTGCTAATTGCAGGAGATTGAAACGCCCACGTGAGACCAACAGACGAGTGTACTTAACATGTACTGGGGAAATTCGGCCTTGGAGAGCGGTGCGAAAATGGCGACCGCTTGGTCACGTTTGCAGACCTCAACCGACCGGTGGACATCAATATCCGCTTCCAGCATCCAAAATGGCACTCGCTGACTTGATATTCCAACAGAAATAGGAGAGCACGTCAAATCGGTGCCCTCTCGTTGGGTATCGTAGGTCGAAGATTGTTGGGCATACTGGGGCGGAGTGGCGGGAAACGCCAATGATACGGACCACACACTGGTACATGCCCGCCTCAGGCTTCACCTTTCTGTAAGACAAAAATCTTGTCCTCACTGCAGAGGAGATATTTCCAAGCAAGCCATCTTGGACAACATTTAAACCCTGTCAAACGAGAGTGGTAGCGTAGATTGGCAATGGACGAGGCTAAAAGTATCCGCCGCTGTCACTTCTTTTAAGCAGCTAGGCAGAACAAAGTGGTACAGGAAGCATTAGATCTCCACAAAAACCCTTAAAGCTAGACTTTACAATCCACCTGATTGCTACAACCTTCGCCTTAAAGCCACATGCTCAGCAAAGAGCGGGCGTGAGCTATATTGGTCTGAAATTGCAGGCCTTTTCAAAACGGCAGCCGCTATTTCGGACTTTGGAAGGCTTTTCCGACTCACGCTGCTCTTCAGGGAAAGTGCAACCTCCTTCTCCCATGCTACGTGACAGTAGCGGGCACCTCATATCGGGCTGCGACCCGGAGCTTCAAAGATGGGTCGAACACTTCAGTCAGCTGCTCAACCACCCTACCATCCAATCCATCTGTGTAACGGCACCAGTCAACATAGAACAATATGCGATCGACCTCGAGGTGCCGTTCAGACATTAAAAAAACAAGAATTCATCTGGGAACGATGGCATCCCACCCGAGATCTCCAAATCCTGTTTGCTAATCCTATTAGGCCCACTAAGTACGCTACTCCGTCGTATCTGCGGCGCCGAAGTTTTCCTCGAAGACTGGTCACTCTCTATCCTACTCCCCATGTCAAAAAGGGCGAAAAGACTATCTGGGAGAACTACAGGGGTATTAGCCTCGTCGATATAGTGACTAAGCTTTTTGTGACCACGCTACAAAACCGCTTTATTGCTGTTCGAGACGCGCGAACACATCCCAACCAGTGTAGTTTTCGTTGAGGATAGGATTGTGTTGACCAGGTCTTCACGCTGCGGCGAGTTCTAGAACATCGTTATAAATTTTAACAACCCACCACAGGATGCTTCATTGACTTTCGGGCAGCATTCGACCCCGTTGACAGACAGTCACTCTGCCGCGTACTGTGAATCGACGGGATGCCCAAAAATAAGTCAGATTAGTAGGATCGTACGGCTCGGCAACACGAGCACGCATTTGTGCCTACGGGGAGGGGTCTTCAGAGCCCCTACTCGACTCAAGCGTCCGCCAAGTATGCTCTCTATCAGCAATCCTATTTAGCTACGCTATAGACTGGATAATGCATCGCGCCCTCAACAACTTTCAAGGAACAAAACTCGGTTGCGATTCTTGGGCTACAGACCTCGAATTCGCCGACGACATTTCCATTCTAAGAGAGGAACTCGGAACTCTGCAGCTGTTTCTCGACCGTAATACGTGTGAAGCCAAGGCTGTTGGCCTGGAGATGGACATTACAAAAAAAGGAATTTCCTCACGACTTCTCAAGGCGCAACACACCATACGCGCCAGTGGTGAAACTCTAGAACAGGTGCATCACTTCAAGTAATTAGGTTCTACTATCTAGCCAGACGGTCAGGTCAGGGGCGAAGTTAAACTTCGGGTAAACTGCACGAAGCGAGCGTGCCCACAACTTCGCAAATCATTGTTGTCTGGCAGCAAAATAAGCTTCCACACAAAGCTGTGCATGCACCAAGCTGCCGTCTTCCCAGTTCTTGCATACGCATGCAAAATTTGGCCGTTGAGAGTGAACGACACGAAAAGGCCGGAAAGCTTTTATCATCGGTGCCTGCGCTACATGGCCAAAATCAAGTGATGTGATCGCGTCTCAAACTCTGCCGTGCGTCAGCACTGGGGATACAGAACGACTTTTCTGTGCCTCCAGCGAACTGTATTGGTTCGGCCGTGTCCGTCGATAACCCGAGGCGGAAAATACAAAAAAAGAATCCACTGCCATCACTCTGCTGAAACTGGAAATGTCGTTTTGGTGGCCAACTAAAGACATGGGCTAGCACTATAAAGACAGATGTGGTTCACCTAAGCCTTCAATTCGTCTTCGGAGTACGTGACTGGCGCAACAACGGGATTTTACGGCGTGCAAATCTTGCCGCAGGCCGGAGTACGTGAACAGCCACGAGCGGAGAAATCCAGGAAGCCGTCTTACGCTCTTGCAGGGGATAGCGGCGTAGAAGTAAACGTAAGTAAGTTGTTGCAATTGCTAGGCTGTTGGTTTTTCATGGAACGATCTGTTATCTAGAGTTTACAGTTTAATAGACAACATACAGTCATAATGAGCTGGCAGGCGTGAACTCAATGAAAACCTGAAGTATCTAGTTTTAACTTTGGAAGTCACGTTAGTTACTTTATCAACGCCATACCAACTGTCTACTTTTTCTTGATAGCCATTCATTGGAACAAGAGGATTCCATTTTGGACGCGGATTCTCCCGGCCCGGAGATTTGCAGTTCAGTCCTCACAAAATCAACTGAACCAGAAATTACACAAAAAGGGATCCACATTGAAATCCACTCACCTTCAGCCACTCAACCCATGGCAGCCGAAGAATTCGATAAAGGTTCTTTGAGATCGCAGGTAGCGCCCGATGCTTGACCGTTATTTTTAAGCTTAAATGGCTGGTGGCTCGCTCGCTGAACGGATCACCCACCCACTCACAATTATTCACTTCCCCTCTGTTGTCGACTCGTATTTCGTGACTGTTATGTACTTCGTCTTTTAGATTCTCATTACTTGTTTTCAGTTTAACTTCAAACTATCACTGATCATGCACTAAATTGTTGTCTTGGCAGAAATCCCATAGAGATGTTGAATGATTCAGAATACGACACTAGTAAAATAAGAAATACAGATGGAAACATTCGGTAGATAATAAAATCATGTCGATACAAGAATGTTACTGGCTGTGACACATTGCAGTACCGCTATGATCTGTTATCTTTGTTTGAGTGGAACTCTTGGCATCCATTCGGGAACCATAAGGTAAGCTGCGGTTCAGATGTTCTACGAGGTCATTCGTCTACCCATAATTTTATGTACGAAGTAGGACGTAAGGGCCAGTGCGGAGTGATGCTTGAATACGAAGGCATAATCCTCATAGTACAACCAAAGATAGTAGATTTCGATTCGGTATGACCCGGCGGTGGTCGAACGGTTATCATCGTGGACTTTGGACAATAACCACCTGGGTTCGATTTCTGCCACCGCAGGTGACTCTCCCATTCGCAGCCCTTCACTGGCTGCGGCACCCTTCCTGAGTTGTTGTGCATTGTTGTATAATAAATGCGAAATAGGAAATAAAAGAGTATTTTTTATCAGTTACGATTGAAATTTAATTTGTTTATTTGCCACTTGTTCATCTCCACTAATAATCATTTCTAATATCTGCAGACAAATCTTCCGGAACCACGGGATATCGTGGACCCTCAGGCAACCCACGTTGACCTTGAGTCTGTTGACTGTTTTCCCGAATTAACTCAACCAATGAGACAGTCTGAGCTGTTTTCTGGTGTCTCTGTCATACAGGCACCCAGTGATGTCCATCAGGGACGTCCGAATTCGCTCGTAATTTCATCTATCCATGAAAGTCCACTTGCCAAAAATGGCAAGTTGCGGGATGATTTGAGACCAACGGTGAGCTTTCACTTATTGAAAAGTTTCAAATCTTTGCACACTAGGGACCTTTCACAGGTGAAACTGAGTCATGTGTGTTGTGAAGTTTGTTACGAAAACTTTCTCATTGATAGAATTGCAAAACCTTTACTTCGGATCCAGCGACAAAAGCGATTCTGACCACGGCCATTTTAGTAGGTTAGTCGTGAAAGCTCCCAGGTGTGTGTGTTAGAGAGCGTGAGAGAGAAAGCAGACATGTGACGGGCATTTGTTTTTGTGAATTCATTATCGTGTCTGACCTTTTGACGCTTTAAATGGTTCCTGACTGCAAGTATGAAGATCATCATAGCCGATTCTCTCCGATGATGCAGTGGACCTTTGTGGCCTTGGGTTGCGCCTTCTCCATTCCTTTCTTGCGCCAGCATTGTATAAAAAAATCGCGATCAGATTAGGTCGGACCACTTGTTCATAGTACCTATCAGAATAACAGCGTGTTACAAGAAGAGCGAAGCTGGTAATAAATGAAATAAGCACCGCTTATCTAGTTCGCCGCTGTTTGAGGATTGTAACTCAGTCAGTGTCCGATCACGTTCGTTTGACAGAATACAGAACCAGGTAGTGAATATCAGTATACACATTCAATGCAAGCAGTTCGTTCAATAATTTGCCTCGAACAGAATAACTCAACCTGAAATGCTGGTATTTTTTTCCTCCGCCATTTTTCCTAGTCAGGTTTTTGACTGCTTAGTTTTTTCGTCGTACGTACTGAAAACCTTTTCACGTGTAGTCACCCACAAACTATAGTCCAGCGAGCGTAGCTGCTGGTATCAGTTACTTTTTTCACCACTTGCTTGCACACGGGTGCACTGAAAAGGGTTTACCCCTTAGCCATAAGGCTCGCTGCTCTGTATGGGATAACCGGCAACCAGACCCTGAGACTTGGAGTGGCAGAAAACCACATGAGGTCCCAGGTGGTCCAATGTGGTAATGAGCCGGACGACAGTGGATTACTATCTACCACCAAAGTGAACGGTGGTGTCGGGGATTCGAATCTCTGACCTCTGAGTTGTTGATCAAAAGCTTTAAACCACTCGATCACCACCGGCAGTTTCTTCATGCATCACACATTCTAACCAAGAATAGAAGGAGCCGAGTTCGGGCTTGCGGTAATCTTTCACTCGAGTTTACCTCGAGGAGTAGTGTACTTCTGGGTTACTTCCTCTCTTTTGTGGTAAAATTTGGGATTGATATGGTCCTAAAAACCACCGTTTTGCCCTACAAGAGTAGTGGTACTGAACCTTTCCCGAGTGCGTGTGTCAAACCTTTAATATGCGAACAACGCGGTCCGTCTGAGTGCGGATTCAGAGGAGTTGTAAGCTTTTCTAATCATCATCATCAACGTACGGTGTTAAACAGTAGGGCAATTCCCACTGACCACTGCCTTTCTCACCATGTTGCACGTTAAATTAGAAAGTATGAATGAACAAGATGGACAGGAAGTGGACCTACAGGGGTGGGAAAAGGAAAGAATGCCCAAGTAGCCAACACACGGAATACGCAGTCTGACTGTACAAACGCACATCGATCTATCATTCTGATTCGACAGGAAGTGACAACACGATCGCCACTGTTCACGGTTCGCTGCCGTATCCTTCGGCGTCTCCAGCCAACTGGTTAATGAGCCTTTTGGGCCCCAACCACGAAGGCATCAGGCACCTACTTTTCCTAATATCGCTGCACACTTTTTCATTCCCCGTTTCCACCTCATCTGTCGACCTCAACATAGCTTCTTCCATTCCGGAGGAGGACCGCAAAAAGGGCATGGTATTGCAGACCTGTGTTTGCCATACGTAAAATGTGCCCTAACCAACGAAGTTGATACTAAGCTGAATACGCTGTGATAAAACACTCTCCGAAGTGGCACCCGAAACCTGTTTTCCTGACCTTAGCGTTGTTCATCCGATCATTCCATCCAATCTTATCGATACCACACAAACATCAGTAATCGAAAACCTCCGAACAACAGCACCTTGACTCCATGTCTCGTAAACATACAACAAAACTCAACGCACTGCAGCACGACACACACGACCCTTCAAGTTCAGCGAACTATCAGGTCACCATCACAAGTGCGTCAGTCCAATAAATGCCACTCAAGCCTTCGATGTACGCGTGCTCACCTCTACTTCAGTGCTTCCATCCGTCGTCACGCTGCTTCCGAGGTAACTAAAGCGGTCAACAATTGTTCGTTCCTCCCCATCGAGCATCAAGGTCGGAATCGTTGACGTCCAGTCTTTTAACATCAATTTACACTTTGGAGTTGCAAAGCGCATGCCGAATGGAGCTACATCTCTCGCAATTCTATCTGGTGCACGTTGTGCCTGTTCCGTGCAATCGAACAAGCAGACAAGGTCGTCTGCGTAATCTTGGTCACACAGTTCTTGCTATTTCCCAGTTCAAAGTCCACATCCTGAAGATTTCGCAAGGCATTCTTCATTATCCCGTCCACGACGAAGTTGAATAGGAATGACGAAATGGGACACCCTTGTCGAGCACAGCTGGTTCGTTTCGAATGGACAAGACGGTTCACCGTAAACCCTTACGCGGCCAGAAGTATAATAGTACAACGACCTCAGTAGATTCACGAACTTCTGTGGCATACCTTTCCGGTGGAGTGCAGTGAATAGCGCAGGTCAGTCAACTGAATACGAAGTGACTTTCAAGTCGAGGAAAGCCATCGTTGTCGTTTGATGGTATGTGACGCCTTTCAAGTAATTGGCGAGGTATAAAATCTGTTCGATGCACCCTTGACCTTGACGGAATTCGGCCTGCTGTTAGCGGACGGTCCTCTCGCGGGCCGGTGTAACACGATGCAACAAAGTCGGGGCTAATACCTTGGTGATTATCCGAATTAGGCTAATCCGATGGTGATTACTACAGTCATTGCGTATTCCTATCTGGAAGATGGGTATAATCAGTGACTCACTTCATGATAACGAGATACGCTGCTTTTAAAAAATGTCAAGGAGCAACGTGGTAAAAGAATTTACCGACGCATCACGACACATTTTCAAAAGAACTGGAGGAGTTTTCACGGGACCGGCCGGTTTTCCTCGCTATAGTAATCAAATGCATCCGACGCGGGTTCAAGTGATACTCGTCAAGGAATCACAGTTGTTGACACAGGAGTAATCAAATTAGCTCACGGCCGGCTAAACTGCTCCTGAAATGACTAGGCCCAAAGGTTGAGCCTTCCCTACTTGCAATGACTAGGCTCTTTGTTTATGTCGTAAGTCGTTTCAGTGACCGGGTTTCGCTGTTCACCAATGTCGTGAATAAGTTTCAACACTCTTTGACTGAGACAGCTATTATTTGCATTTCTGCGGCTGCCCTGCCCCCATCCCTACTAAGACTTCCACTTGCTTGCGTTTGTAACTTTCTTATCTTATTCATCTGTTTACCGTTCGAGAGCTGACGTTTTTGTTCAGTAAGACAGATTACCTCTTGCAAAATCCTGTGTTATTGATGGACACTGGATCTGGAACCACAGGCGAAACCTTCTGCAACGTGCATTGCCCACTGGATATGGGTCCAACGCTCATCTACAGTACTGTCCGTCGTAGATCCCCGCTCATGTGCTTACTAGTGTTCATAACAGGTGCGGACTTCTGGATCAGACAAACGTTGCACGGCTAACCGGGTTTTCAGTTTGTGTAGATGACCATGGAGGTGGAGAGATAATCGCAATAAAACTAATGCATGTTCCGAATCTACGTACGTGGACCAGTAAGATCTACAGTTCTGAACAGAACTGCGTCACCGCTAGCTCACTTCGATATGATCAGTCTGTTCCAGAGTACCTGATACGTTAGAGCGCCATGTCACCGTTCAACGCGAGCTGTGTCGGAAATTAGTACTGGACAGGAATAATTGACTGTCAGCAGAAAACTGGAGAAGCCTATCCCCGTTATCTTTACACTGAGCGGGTGAGGCACAACGCCCACGTAAACAAGCTTCTGACATACTAAATTTGCCAACTTGTGCATTGAAATCACCAGGTAGTACTACAGTGCCAGATCCTTTGCTCCTGCGAACGAGGGTGGTGGGTTCATCGTAGAACTCATCCTTCTGCATGTCAGAGCTGCAGTCCGTTGGTGCGTATGGTGAGATAACAAACAAGTCGCTCCTAACATAGCTATCCTTTCGAACGCCGAATGACCTTTTGAGTTTTACAGCACGAACAACTGTTAACCGGTATCCAGTCTAAAAGAGTAGCTTCAGCCTTACCAGTCAAGACAATTCCTACACCACGTTGACCCGCAGCTCTAGCCACTTCGTCTCCTGAAGTGCTCAGGAAATACCTCGATGGGATACGAGGAGCAGTTAGTTGAATTCTGGATACGCGTTTCACTTACGCAGCAGAAATCTATCTTCAGATAATCTATTGTGAGCGCGAGGCGCACCTGCTGACCGGCCTGTATGAGAGTACGCACGTTGAGGGAGCCGAGATTCAGCGGTTGGCGAGGCTTGAGAAAATGTGAGTTACCAGACAAAGTATTATTCACCACACTAGTTCTTAATGAGTCGTTGTGGGTATCGGCCGTGTTATCAGTGAGAACATTGTGGGTAGGTAGAGAGGATGAAGAGAGACGGTTGAGGACAAGAAAAAGGTTGAATAAAAGAGAGGAAACTCTGAGCAGTAGCCCACTTATCACTACCCACCCCGCTCGATGTAATGGGCAGCGCGGTCCTGATTATCCTGCGCGACGTCCGATGCAGTATGGGATTCTATGTAGTCGTGCAGTTCATGGGAGATGTTGGACGGGTATTGCTAGGGTGTCCAGCCACAAAGTAGGAGAACGATTAGCGTTCTCAACCAAAGTCTTCAGTTCTAACAAGAACCAGTCCGCAAGGCAGCGGGGTGGCTGAGTGAAAGCCCATATGCTTGGATCAATTATTCTTCCACTGCTTTCACCGACTGAGTCGCCAGCTCGAATCGACACCCAATGTGGAGGACCAGGAGACCGGATTTTGTCTGGCCTCTACGCAGTGAGCTTTCAAGCATGATTGTATCTCCGGCTTAAGAAAGCCTCCCTCTATAGCTCTTTGGGTCATAGAGGCGCGCAAGCTATCGCACCACGTCTAGGTGCAGTCTCGTCTAAACAACTTGAACAACTGTGTGGCAATGCTTGGTATGTGTTTTGCACCTTTAATGTGCAAGATGCTGGTGTAAGACTGTGTTGGCCCAACTGCAAACGTTTCGATATCTAGGGTGACTACGGATCAAGCAGATAAGTTTTGTTATCCAGGTAGCCACATTTCATTCGAAGGTCGGATATCGGATGAGGTACCTTCGCGTATTCAGAGGGCTTGTTTGACATTTACCAACTTCAGTTATCTGTGGTGTCGTTTATCTATGGAGTCGAGTTTATGCTACAATAGTCAGGCCAGTTCTCCAAGGCGTGTGGAGGATATACGAAGGCTGTTAGTATTTGAACACAACAACATTGTTAGAATCTAGTGGGAACATTGAATCAACAATGTTGATGTCCGGCGGAGAATCTCAGATACACAAACCGACTCATTAGATGAAACAGCAAAGGTCACCAACTTCAGTTATCTGTGGTGTCTTTATTCTGTAGAGAGTCGAATGTACGCTGCAGTAGTTTAGTGCTTCCAGCCTTCCTGGTTTGGGTCCGAGAGATTAGTATTGCCGTTAGTTAGAGACGCTAAGGGATATGGCTCAGAACCGATACCAGTGGCACGAATGCTGTATGGCCTGTCTGGTACCTTCCCATTCCTCATAAACCATAAAAAAAAGAAAAAAATTTCAAAACGTGCATGGTGAGAATATTAAAAAGTTGCCCATGCTTGTTGAGATCTTTATGTTGATTCCTAATCCCCCCCGACTTCGTAGTTTTTTCTGCTGTTATTGCGGGGGCACCATGCTTGTACTCAAGCATATATATATATATATATATATATATATATATATATATATATATATATATATATATATATATATATATATATATATATATATATATATATATATATATATATATATATATATATACGCTATAGTAGTCAGCCCAGCTCTCCACTGCGGGTGGATGGTATGCGAGTTTTGTCGGTATTCGAACACAGATGTCTATGTACGTTCGCTAGAATCTGGTGGGAACACCGAATCAGCAGTGCTGAGCTCGCGAACCGAATCATGAGATGATAAACGAATGACCACCAGGTTAAGTTGGTAGGTAAATGTGTTGCCCATGTCCTCTAGTTGGATTCCTCGACGCGCTATATTCCCTGAGGTCAGTAGACTTTGAAAGATGAGTTATGGTGGCCAGTTCATGACCTGAAAGAAAGGCATGAAAAACTCTAGTGGACTTGGCCATGTAAGGCCCGTAGTCCTAATGGATGGGTCCAATAGACCCCCCAATCGGTGTTCAAGTACACTGGAGGATGTGGCTCGGTGCTACGGTCAGTGCCACTGTTGTATTCCAAACTTTCATTTATTGACCTAATTGTACCACGTGTTCTTTTCATATTCTGGTGTTTTTCCTCATTATTTCCGAATGAGAATAACGCCGAGAGATGGCAACCAAAACCACCGCACCCAGTACATGGTAATGGTCGTTTGAACTGGACTGCGTCACAGTTTTTGTTGCAAATCAGTTGCACGAGCTGCAGTACCAGGAAATTACTTGATTACTGTGGCGAATATAATATATATATATATATATATATATATATATATATATATATATATATATATATATATATATATATATATATATATATATATATATATATATATATATATATATAATCGTCAGCAAGTGCAGATCACCACACATAGTTTATCAGTTTGATTTTAATTCGAATATCCCGTCGTTCTTGCAGACTCCAATAGCCAACAAAATCACAAATACAAAGAACTCCATCGAGCTGAATAATCAGACATCTCAACTGGAGGATACTTCTTGTGTTCAATCAAATCTGTCGGAAGATCTGTCCGAGCTAACTCAGCCGATGCGTCAGTCTGCGACTGTGGAATTCACCAGGAACTCAACTCGGCAGATCGACGGTGACAAACAAAAGCGATCAAAGCGATTGACCAGTCGCACCAGTTCAATACATTCGAGCGTCACTTTGGTAAGTTTTATCTCTCCGGGAAACTCGTTGCATCGCTCCCTTACCTTGCATATTTTGAGCATCGTGCATAACTTCCGACTTGTTCATCTGGTAGACTGTTATCAATACCGGGGTGCATGTTAGAATTCATGGATACAGCATACACCATTCGCAAGTTGATAGAAATCCCAATCGTAACACATTCTGTTAAGACACTTGTCAGACAATTAGCTGAAGTTTCCCAGTGCCCATGTCAGGAATTTAACAACATCATTATCACTACCACCACCACAAAATCGTTATTTTTTCGTCCCTGCGCCCCACGTGGCGTACTATTTCATGTTCCACGATCGGAATTTTTGGCTTTGCTAGGTTCAGTTTGATTTGTGCGCCCGCGTGACAACCGATTGTCCATCAGTGATGGAAGTTACGCCACTCTCATATGGTTCATTCACGGGGCTGTTTACGGATGATAGACGTGCGAAGACTATCGGTGTTTAAACATCGATGCTTTCACAGCGTTATTCGAATATGGTAAAAACTCCGAGTCAGGTTCTTTCTTTCTAAAGGGGGAGGGGGGGGGGGTTAAGTGGTTCTAGGTGAAGGGCGTTTGGAATCAGGGCAGTCCCTGAAACAAGTTAGAGTGGTTCGGGCGTGCGTTTTGCATACTCACAAAAGACCTCATCGCTGTACAATGTTCTCCGAGACCGGTAGCGGTTATAATTTAGTTTGAGGCGGTTAGTCAGTGACACCAAAAATGTATGAAATCCCTAACCAGTGGACTGGGCCTAGTAGGACGCGCTAGTCTTCCGGGTTGAGGTCCACGAGATCCGCCCACTAAATGGCTTGGGACACTATTCAGCGTGGTCAGTGGCGTAGTTAAATTCGGGCTCGTCAACTTAATTTTCACTTGTTGATGCTACGATTGATTCCACTTCTGCTTCAATACTCCTACGAGGTAACAATCATAGCTAGAGCACAGAACTACGAGGCCACTGATTGAAAGAACTGAGCAAAACTCGCATCAAGGTGCTCTGAATGCTATCTCAGCAGAAATCAGTCAGAAATGGCAATCGAGGTATGCATGACAAATAAGCGAATAAATGAAGGGTAAGAATGAAAAATGTACAACTGTGTAACTGCGCGCTACCCGCCTGTCACGCAATGCATCAAACCAATAAGTGGCTGGATTTCATATGCCCCATTTTGTAAGTTCACTAACCAATGTGTTCATACCATCGTGGACTGGTTGGCCTAGCTCATTTTAGAGTTATTGTATTTTTCTACCACGTGCTCGGCGCGTTTCTGTGTTCGACAACGGATGTCTCAGAACCATTGCTCGCGTCTGGTGAGACTATCGATTTAGTAATGACGAGGTGCGCCGCCGTGTGTCGGGCACGGATAATCACCCTCTCAACCAAGTGATCGCTGTACACCTTCTCCGGTGGCTCAGTCATGTTTCACGAATGCCTGCCCATCGTCTACGTTTCCATGATCTATTCGCACGTGCTGGGCAAGGCTGATAGAAGCGACGCGGCATCCGGGCCATAACTTGACGTAGAGGTTTGAAAAATCTGGCATCGGGATTGGCTTTGTTTGGAGCTTTACGCCTCCGTGGTTTGGATTCAAGGGATGAGGGTTGTCGTTGGTTAGAAACATGGCACAGAATAGAAGTCAGTGGCCCGAATGCTGTGCTGTCTGTCTGTCGAACTCTCGTGCCCCGTAACCACAGAAATGTGATTCCGACAAACGAAATGACGAACAAATATCCTTCAAATGTGCGGTGAAAAAAGGAAGAATCATGGCGCTTAATTGTTCTTACTAGCTGTCTCTTCCTGTGTTCTCTTTCTCTTATTTTTAATTGTTCTTTCGGTGACACCACGGTTGATACATTATATATATATATATATATATATATATATATATATATATATATATATATATATATATATATATATATATATATATATATATATATATATATATATATATATATATATATATACCCACCTCTTGATAGATATTCGAATGTCACATTGGCACCACAGATGATTTAGGTTCATAAATGCCAAATGAGCCTCATCTGAAAGTGAAGACGTTTTATCCGATGTCCGACCAGGTGAAATGAAATCCGGTGTGTAAGAAAATGCCCTAAACTACTCGACTTTCACCAGTCATACCTCGCCCATCAAATTACAACGCCTTAACCTTATCTATTCGGATTTAGTGACTGACCTCCGCACCCGATACTGTACTCTCTCTTATTTCGAGTTTCATTATCGATAGATCTATGCTGCCCAGTGATTTCAAAGTGATGGGTGAGATCAGGGCTAGTAAGTTCCCAGAAGTTCACACAACGTTTCCATTAACGTAGATTAAGTATCAACTGAACAGTCGGCGATCAGAATTCCGTAATTTTCTTATAATTGGGCCAAATCATTAGTACAACATTTTTAGTTTGTCTCACCGTAGATAGGAGAGCACAAAACGGATTTTTCTTATTTGATAAACGGGTCACCGAACCAAGTTTAGATTCAAGGTACGCACAGAAAAAGTGTGCGAAATTTACCCACTGATGAGTTTTGTCCCCACAGTCGTCGGTGATTTCTTTTTATCCCATTGCAAAACATAAGCTGGTGGTTGATTGGATATTCTTTCCTTTTTTCTCCCCCCTCTCTCTCACACGCAAAACAGTCCTAACTTCGATCCTGGTCAGCTTGAGACACCGTCCGGTTACGTGTTGCCAGGCCAATTGCCGTCTTGTTTATTGCGCCTGAGTATACGAGCCTTAAAGCCCCAGTGAGCTGTCAAGGATAACTGACCACTATGACTGATATCTGAAGTGAGGAATCATATGAGGTCCCCATAGGCCAGGTGTGGTGATTAGTCGGGCTACGGAAAATCACTATCTACCACAGAAGGGACAAAGTGACATGTAGCAGTGTCGAACCTAAGTAGATCTCACACATTGCGAGTGAGATCCACGTAAGTCCGTCAACCTGCAGAATCAGATTACACTTATCTTGCAGTTTTTGTCCATGCAAGATGTGTCAATCGGCATTCGTAAAACGCTGACGTTCTTTTTGTTTTCGCAAAATACAAGGTATCAATTTTTCCATGGGGATAATAAGCATGAGTAAAAGCTGCCATTTCGAATTCAGGTGCATCATAGGGACAAGGCTGTACTTAACGAGTAACATGAAAGGTATTTATAATATCCCTGGGTATGTGATTGACGTGTAGAACTACTAATTAGACGTCGGCAACTCTGTGCTATACTCTTTATTGATCCTCCCAAATGACAGAGCACTCCTGCGAATGACTCCAATCTCGTGGCTGAAAAACGTGCCTCTTGTATGACAACAGCTGGAATCACACGAAGACATAATTCGACAGTCACTTCATGTTTGATTCTGTCCCGGGAACTCGGCACCGTTCAGTTTCGTTCGCGGCGCGGGCGCGGACGCGGACGCGGTCGTCACAAACCGGATACAAATCGACTGAGCGTGGACAACTCGGCTGTTAAAACAGATACTCTCAGTTCATCTTCTTCATGTGTGAACAGTGTGGAGGATCTACAGATTGCTGATCCGTCGTGGATTCCTATACGACGAGCAAGTACCTGTTTCCATTCGACCGCTGATTCTTACACGGCACCGTTCACCCTGCCACTCAGGAAACCCATTATTCGACATCGGAAAGCCACATCCCGTTCTGGTATTCCCGCTCTTCCCAGTCCGATTTGTCTCTCTGGTAGTCTGCTCAGTGAAGATCCGTCACAACTAGATGATTCAACGGATGTGACTGACAAAATATTGGTGAACAAACCCAATGAACTTGCAGTTCGAAAAAAAGATGAACTAACGTGTAGCACAGAGCGCCTGATCTTCAATACTGCATCTGCACTTCAGTCACCGTCTGCTCTTGTTTTGGCTGGATTCGAGGATTCACCTGAAGAGAATGGCACGAAGGTCAGTTTTGGTGACTAGTGATAACCGTATACTTTTCTTCATGAATCTGTATAACTGTGGGACTGATTTCGATCACTTTCTCCTTAACTCTCAGCGTTTTGTAGAGTGTGTTAGAAAACCGTTGATAGTCCCAAAAAACCGAAATATTGGGCTCTCACACGGGCATTTATTACATTGATCTCCTTTTGGATTTCCGGTGGCTTTGCTGATTTCTAAAATAGACGTCCGAAACGCAGATTGTGGGAATTATCCTGGATCATTCCAATACATACGCAAGTGTTTAACGTTCTGTGACACAGTGTTGTCGGAAATGATAGTAATCAGTTGACACTTCGATTACCGTGGCTAATCTTTCTGGAGACTGGTTTACGATTGATTGTTACCGAAATGTCATTTGACTGTCACTTCCGACAGCGCTCTGTTATGAAACACTAAATACTGACGTACAGCATCACATTTGTGCATCGTTTTTCCGATGTACTCCGAACTGATTTCGTCTCCGATACATTTTTGTGCATCTTTCAAAAGTGCATACTGCAGTCAAAGTGGTTTTTTGCAGTTAAATAGTGAATGAAATAATAATGAACGAGAGAAAAATCATGTCCATGCACATATGTCTATCGGATAAGCACAGTTCAGTTTCAGTTTGCTCAACCAATGATGTCACACTTTCCCCGTTTCGGTTGCTGCCTCGAAGCATTGTCGAATCCAAGACAAGAAGGATGGTAGCATGAAGTGAGAAAAAGCCGAAAGCAAGGTAAGAAGTGGAAATCAAGAAGAGGTTAACCACAGTAGTAGTAACACTTAGTTACTAGGTGTCTCACGGTGCATCGATGCGAAACGAACGGCAGATAATTATCAGTACAACAGTAAGAACTACTGATCTGGAATCCAAAGGCTAAAGCAGGATAAGAGATCGTTGCTCATAGCTAAGAACCGCGGAAGTGTTTTCAAAACTTCCTCGTAGAAAATGAAAACTTGACGATGCACTCGATCAACTCATTTGTACACATTACCGCAATGGCCGTACTTCCGATTACTGAACTTCAAACTGACGATGGTGTGAAAAAGTGTCAGACATCAGTTCAGTTTTCGGTTTATTCAACTACTACCTCTCACTTCTGTGCTACCTTCCAGCATCAACGAGACAAGGGCAAAAAGAATAGAAGCATGAAGTGAAATAGATTCTAAGAATCAAAGCAATAGGCGGAAATCAAAAAGACAAAGAAAGAGTCCGAATGCAACTACGCCACTGACTGCGACATCTAGCCATATCACTCATTGGCTCCGATCATCTCGTAGGCGGGCCGCGTGAACCCCAACCTGGAAATCTGACACATCCTACGTGATCAAGTCCACTGGTCAAGGTTTTCATACTTTTTTGCCATGTCATGGACTGACCGCTTCGACTCACCTTCCAATCACTACCGGCCTCAGAGAACAACGTACGTCTAGGAATTCTATCGGTGGACATGCGTATTACATGTCCCAACCACTTTACCCTGGTTAAATTCAGTACCTGTAGAAGATACTGACCTATGGTTCCCAACGCCTTACGTGTGATCTGAGCATTGCTGATACGATGTTCCCACCATATTCGAGCAGTTCTACGGAGACATCGATGCTCAAACAATGACAGTGTTTGTATATCTTCTACTCCTAATGGCCATGTTGCTAAACCGTATGAAACATCACCATACACACGAATTCGGCTCCGGCTGTTTGCGCACAAACATTGGAAGAGGTGAATGAGTTTCTCTGGAACAACCTCCAATGTAAGGCAGCACCAGAGAACCGTGTGGCCCTCAGAGTTGAAAGTGACTTTCAGACCAAGAAAGACAGATTGTGGGTCTGCGGAAGATGTGCCTGTGCTCTCATATGTGTCGATGCAACACCAACCTTGTGTGATACGAGGAAGTCTACAGAATGATGCGAAAAGCCTCAAGAAATAGCACGAAAAGTGGTGGACCAAGGTAGTCGAAGAAATGGAAATAGTAGCTGTCTCATTCGAAGACTGTGCAAAGTTATTCGCAACACTGGTGGACGGCGAAACCCGGTCACTGAAACGACTTACGACATAAACAAAGAGCCTAGTCATTGCAAGTAGGGAAGGCTCAACCTTTGGGCCTAGTCATTTCAGGAGCAGTTTAGCCGGCCGTGAGCTAATTTGATTACTCCTGTGTCAACAACTGTGATTCCTTGAGGAGTATCACTTGAACCCGCGTCGGATGTAGAAGTTGAGTCGTGCATTTGATTACTATAGCGAGGAAAACCGGCCGGTCCCGTGAAAACTCCTCCAGTTCTTTTGAAAATGTGTCGTGATGCGTCGGTAAATTCTTTTACCACGTTGCTCCTTGACATTTTTTAAAAGGAGCGTATCTCGTTATCATGAAGTGAGTCACTGATTATACCCATCTTCCAGATAGGAATATGCAATGACTGTAGTAATCACCATCGGATTAGCCTAATTCGGATAATCACCAAGGTATTAGCCCCGACTTTGTTGCATCGTGTTACACCGGCCCGCGAGAGGACCGTCCGCTAACAGCAGGCCGAATTCCGTCAAGGTCAAGGGTGCATCGAACAGATTTTATACCTCGCCAATTACTTGAAAGGCGTCACATACCATCAAACGACAACGATGGCTTTCCTCGACTTGAAAGTCACTTCGTATTCAGTTGACTGACCTGCGCTATTCACTGCACTTCACCGGAAAGGTATGCCACAGAAGTTCGTGAATCTACTGAGGTCGTTGTACTATTATACTTCTGGCCGCGTAAGGGTTTACGGTGAACCGTCTTGTCCATTCGAAACGAACCAGCTGTGCTCGACAAGGGTGTCCCATTTCGTCATTCCTATTCAACTTCGTCGTGGACGGGATAATGAAGAATGCCTTGCGAAATCTTCAGGATGTGGACTTTGAACTGGGAAATAGCAAGAACTGTGTGACCAAGATTACGCAGACGACCTTGTCTGCTTGTTCGATTGCACGGAACAGGCACAACGTGCACCAGATAGAATTGCGAGAGATGTAGCTCCATTCGGCATGCGCTTTGCAACTCCAAAGTGTAAATTGATGTTAAAAGACTGGACGTCAACGATTCCGACCTTGATGCTCGATGGGGAGGAACGAACAATTGTTGACCGCTTTAGTTACCTCGGAAGCAGCGTGACGACGGATGGAAGCACTGAAGTAGAGGTGAGCACGCGTACATCGAAGGCTTGAGTGGCATTTATTGGACTGACGCACTTGTGATGGTGACCTGATAGTTCGCTGAACTTGAAGGGTCGTGTGTGTCGTGCTGCGGTGCGTTGAGTTTTGTTGTATGGAGGGCCACCGTAGAAGTGGGCCAACTGAATTTTTTCTTAAGGTGTTTCGCCCAACGATCCAGACGGCTTCCGTGAGAGTGAATCAGTAAGCTCTCTCAGCCTACACCTGGCTTCCGTGGACCGGTATCCCTGGTCAAAGAGAAAAGGATACGAGCATTGCCATTGGACGCAGCGTTTTGCATTTCCCTACATTTCGGTCATTTCTCAGGCTCCAAGTCAGTTGGCGTCTCAGGGATCTTCGCGCTTCATTGAATGTGGCATCCGGAGGGACGGATTTGTGAGCATCCAACAGAGCAGCTGATGTCGGAGATATCCATCGTTTGGAAGGCTTACTTAGACCAGAGTCTAGGGTGGTATTCGAAGCAGCATACAAGGCTTCCTTGTTTTTTGCCAGCGTTCATGTGGGTCCTGAACATCCGACTGCTTAGATAGCCGTGTATTGGTGGTTATCGTCCAAAAGCAACTGCACGGGATGGGTGGCATTTACGTTGGTGCAACCACAAACGAGACGTAAGCGGGAGCGAGCACGTATCAGAGCGCGATCTGAGTCCACAGGCGTAGACCAAAGTGAACGATGATCTTCAACTGATCCACGCCAGGGGTGGCCAATCACAATACGGTCAATCTGACTCCAACTTTGTGAAGACAAAGGAGGACACCATGTCAGTTTATGCCACTTTTTATGTCAGAAGTTCATACTCGCCAGAAACAATGTAGTCGGAGCACAGCTGGATGAGATGATCACCGTCGTCAGTGCAATCGGCTGGGATAGCAAACGGGGCTCCAATGTGCCTTTCAGAATCTCTCAAACGGCCAACTTGGGTGTTGAAATCCCCAGCAATGACTACCACGTCCGTTGAGCGTACACTTCGGAGCAGCTGAGACAAATCGTGGTAGAATTTGTTCTTTGTCTCAGAGGAACTGCAGTCAATCGGTACATACACCCACACGCACGATAACGAATCATCCAATAATCATGTCATTAGTTTAAGCGAGACCAACCCATTGTTTTATCTGACATAGCGTGCTGACGTTGAAGAGAGTCAAGTGAAGTGAACATTCAGGCCCAAGAAGTTCATTCGATTCATACTCGACTTCGGAGCCACCACTTTTCATCAGAGCCACAATTACCCGCGGCGTTTCGCATCGACTTTAAATCAAGAGAGGGGAAATTGGTAAAGCTATTTACAGGAAAGATACCGGAGGTTTTTGGGCACATCATACTTCACAGTTCCCCACACCGCAGAAGGGTTTTTCTTTAGGAACCCTAACCGAAGCCACTGACTCAAAAGTCTGACCCATAAGGCAGTGGGGCGCTCACCCACCACGGGAACGTGACCGAACAACCCGTGAAGGAACTTCTTCTGGTCTGTCATGTGCGATGTGACTGACGCTATGTGAGTCTTTACCGCTTTTTAGGGCAGAAATTCCTGCTGGTCAGAAACAGCTGAATAGGACGATCGGCATTGTCAGCGCTTTCGGCTGCGATAGGAGGCCTCTTTTGGCAAACCCATCTTTTCTCCTCATAAGTGAATCGGGGCACACACAGATACGACAAATGGGCGTCTACGCTTCGGATTACTGATGTTGACATGTGTAGAACTATTCAACCGAACCGCATACAGCCGACTGCTAACTGGGATCCAGTCGAGCAGTGCATGTTGAGGTTTCCTGCTCCGAGTGGTGCCAACGCCAGCCAGCCCACGAGTACTAGACATGGGATCATCCGGCACGCAAAGAGTGAAACGAGAAGCCGAGTTTATATCTGGAGAGCGAAATGTCAACGCTGAAGTTGGGTCTTGTATGCGTATTTCGGAGAAACAGCACACATTTATTTTGACGATTTCAATAGTTCTAGCTGGAGCATTTGGTTGCCGCGTTTGCCAAGGTGTGCGGATATTGAAAGCAGCAAAGTGAAGATAATGCGTAGGTCTGAGAATCGATTCACTTCTTCCCGTGTCTCTAAGTTGCTACCGCTATTGAGAGTTAGAAGTTCAGGGTCACCACTCATTTTGGCCTCTCGTATCCATTTAGAATTGCGATGTGAAGAATGAAGAGCACAGCGAAAAGAGATGTTTCCGGAGGGATTGCAGGAGATTTCTGTGCGAATCATTCTTCTCGACTGACCACACCGCAGAAGGGGTTTTTCTTTGGGAATCCAAACCGAAGCCTATGACTCCAAAGTCTGACCCACAAGACAATAGGGTGTTAACCCAGCCCGGGAACGTGACCGAAGAACCCGTGAAAGAATTTATTCTGGTCTGTCATTTGAGACTTGATCGTTGCATTTATCCGATCTTGTCTTCGCTGGTGCTTTGTTATTGGTCTACTTTTCAGATTCAGTCGTTAACCCACTGTGCACCCAGTGGAGCAAATGAAACGTCGGCGGGGCGGCATCCTTTAGGTCAGGATCTACCCAACTTAGGTGGGCGATAGATGCCCAATAAAATGCGACGACTTCTCCTAACGTTGAGAGAAACCCCAGGTACTCCATTCTTGCGTCCATTTAGTGGAGGTTTTTAGACCGGTAAACTGTTTCTGTCGTTGTTTATTCGCTGGAGTGTCCTTTCCAGGGGTGTAGTGGTTAGAACCAGATGTTGCCCATCAACTGGTTCAAAGAGTGGATTTCTTCTGACCTCAATCCATTGACCTGTCGGGCATGGTTGCATCTCCGGCTTAGGAGGCCATTCTGCGTAGCTGTTCGGGTCATTGAGGCATGCAAATCATCACACTAGGCCGAGTTTGCAGTCTCGTCGTGAGGAGCAGTTATTTCCTGTAGACTTAGATGGTTGACGGAACCTTGTTCCGTACAACCAAGTGCAACATGCAGTGATAATCACAGGCTGGTCGCCGACCAGTTTTGGTTTTTGCGTGTCCTCCGAGTCTCCTTGCCGAGTGTACAACAGGCCAAGCGCCGCGTTCATATCTAGTGGCGAGTCACCACCGCCGGTCACAGTGCTGCCTTCCGATGTACGTACCGTACTGCGAGGTAGCGCTTGCGTGGCAAAATAAACACCATATCTTCGAACACTGCTGCCACTCCTCCACAACAGTTTATTCGGCGAATATTGGAGATTAATCGCCTTACTGGCGGCCGCATGACCTGGGGATTCGCCCGTCGACTCTTCCTAAGAGCAGGTAACCATTACTGGGGTGAGGTGCGGAAAGCACTGGGTCAACTGTGTCAGCCAAACCCTATCTGACTCTAAGTCACCAGTTTTGCTTAAACTTTGCTTGTCCTACCTTCCTCCATCCAATCTTGCCTCCAATAAATCCAGTCCCATCCACTATGACTTCATGCGTACAATTCGGCGGAAAGTTTAGTGGAACATTTTTGGCGATCTTGGGATGATGTCTTCCGTGTTACTGAAAGCCTTTGCTTCCGTACTTGCTCCTCCGTTGACTAACCCCTTTAATCTTAGGGTTAATTATGGTGTAATTCCCGAATAATAAGGATCCAGTGGCATTATAACCGTCCTCCAGAATGGATCTAACAAATATCGTCAGATAGCCAGCACCTCTGTCCCAATTAAGGTGTTTGAAAATGTACTCAACCACATGAATACCCAAGTTCATCATCTTGACCTAACGCAGATAGCGCACAAAATCTCAACGTGAACCTTCGATACTGTAAGTTACGCTATCAGTCTTGCCACTTCCGCTCTTGACTTGGAGGCCCGTATTGTTAGACTACACAAAAGCTTTCGGCTCTCTTTACCAAGGTAATCCCTTTCTTATTCTTCGTGACGCTGTTGTTGTCTGTTATATGGTAAGCAGACTAGGAAACCATTCTTCTGTTCTCAGTTTACTTCCACGAATAATGAGAACCCCTCTCTGCAAATCAGAGTTGGAGTTCTCCATGGCTCCATTCCATCTCTGTTTGTTCTACTTTTTACCTTTTTAAGTGCCGTATTTTACCTAGTCCAGTTATTTGCAAATGCGCTGGTGATACCGGTTTCGGATTCACATTAATTGAAATTGAAGGTTTGAACATCCTCCAAGGCAGTTTGAACGAATTTCGTGGCTGGTCATCTTACCATTTTATCTCTCAACTTTCTCAAGTATGTTAAAATCTTCCCTGACCTTCAACACAGCTTGCACTAGCATACTGTTTCTAACAGCCTCCCATACCTTTTTATCGGTAACAAATATCTTCCTTAAGACTTCGTTTCGGTATCCTAAGGTTATTCTGACACAATCTTTTCTAGACTAACCGTGTTTGATAAAGTCCGAAGACCTATTGTTCGGAGTTAGAAGACGTAGAGCTCCCAATAACCTTGTGCTCCACTTTGTCACATCCTGTATTGTAAGCTTCCTTAGTTGAGAGGAAAAGTATTCCAGTCTAATCACTAAATCTTCACAACTGCTTTCTCGTCGCAGTGGCATTATCAGGGATACCCTAATTTGTCATTAGCCAGCATTTTATATTCTTGTAACAAAATTACCATTGATTTACCAGAAGACGGTAGCCACGCGATCATGCGTTGTTATCTACCTCAGAAATACGTTTTTTAAAGGAATGAACTGGTATTTACTCACAGATTTTATTGGTGGTTCCCATTACCCGTGTACCAAGAACTAGCACTGCTGTGGACCTACACAAAGAACCTGATCATTAGGTTGTCCAATCAGTTCGATTGTATCTCTGCAAGATGCCTTTCGCAGGTTGTGAAATTATTGGTAGAGTACTGCATCCGACTTACTGGTTGTAAGAGCTCAAGCAGGGAGAACATACTGGCAGTGGTTGCTGTTATGCTCTATTTATCTGCCTTGAGCATATGTTTCACTGTTTAAGCTAGTTATTCAAAGTAGACTGACTGAGCATTCAGCGCTATTCCCACACCCTGATTTCCCTTGAGTTTTTAGATTACACTGGCCTACTGATAATTTATTTAGTAGGCGGTTGTTGGACATGAAAAGTGGAAGCTCAGACAATCGCACAGAAAGCACTTGGAACGGGGCTGTCAGGGTTTTCGTAACTTCAAGTGATAATCTTTGTATTCTGTGGCTACAGCGCCGTGTGAGTAGTCGTTCTTGTGGCGTTTGCAAAATTCAATGCCTGCTGACATGGTTGGTGTTCCAGTGGTATCCCGTTATGAGCGAGACATGGTTCCACCCTTTGTACCATTTCAAGTTCAAGCGATTTGAAGTATGAGATTTAACATGAGATCGAGCATTATGACGATATCAGAAAGCGACGAAAAAAAGGTGAAGTTCATTGAAGTCATCTTGTTATACTCGGTCGCCATTTCAGTGTGAACACGACTGACGGGACCTCACTTAGCTTTCTTGATTGAGAGTGCGCATCCATCCCTTTCACAACCTAGTGCAACCTGCAACGCAGCGGAGATCGTTAGCCGGGATTTCGTTTACTTCAGAGCTTTATGACGGCATCACCTTGACTGATTAACGGGTCTTCTATAGTCTTGTTTTGAGAGGGATGTCTCACAATTCACCTAACCCCGTAATAAAATAAGTAATTAAGTGAATAAAGTTTATCGTGAAGACATTGCGGGATACGCTGTTCTCCCCTTTTCGTTCGATCTAGTTCTGTGGAAGAGTTCTGCTCGTTTCGCTTGGTAAGGCCACCGACGCGATATGGCGATACTGCCTTCTGTAAAATATCTCATACAAAACAGACCGTTTTTACAAAAACCGCGTACTTCGTCGACCATTAAAAAGCAGTTTATGATGTACATAAAACATGCGGAATAAAGAAAAACCATAAATTGTTGTTCGCACGTTGCTCTCCGCATGATTCTGCTGACAACAGACGATATCAAAATTTTGTGACAGATGAGAGTGCGGTACACGGCTGTATACATCAACTTGACTCCTTTTTGGTGGTGTAATACGTCTTGAAATTCAATATCACTAATTCGTCTACATCTCATTATTCGATCTTTGCTCAGGTATCCTCCGTTCCGTGTGCATATCCTTGTTTGTCCTCTTTCACCGATTTGAGTCCTGAACACTGTCACGAAATCGCTCCTCCAAAAGAGCCTTATCGACCCTGTCGTCAAACCACGCGAAACAGCATGAATTTTTCAAAGCAGATGAATAAGACTGAACCGCCTGCCAAACGCATGCGCGCAACTGAATCAGAACAGAAATTACCAGTGAGACGTTCATTACGACGAATTACGATGCAAACATTGACGATGAAACCCGAAGAATTTGATCAGAAGATTATAAAGGAGGAGAATCAGACAGACTTCATCGACGAATCAGCGTCATCATCACCACTACGTAATACCAGAACTCGGCGTCAAACAAGAGCAAGTATGACTGTAATACACAACAAACCCGAAACGGACACACGAAAACAGTCGACTACGAAGGGAAAAAGAACAAACCGACTTGCACGAGTCGTCCATTCGAGTGATAACTCATTCACCTCTGATCCCCGTCGCCCATTTCGATCACTTCAGTCCTCCTCACAATCCACAATGAATTGCGTTGTGGTTTTGGACAGAAAGTGGAACACTCCAACTGAGGTTAGTTAGTTTTTCGCGATATACTGTTCGCACTGAAAACCTACTTTTCTTGAAGTAAAAAAGTCGAAAAAGTCTCTGAAACTCATTTTCATCACGTGCCTATGTATGACTACGAAAATAGAAACAGGCTTTATAACCGAAGGAATTGGTTAAATTGGTATGGAGAACCCACCACTCCGATTGAGACTTGATGCACTGAACCTCACACTGCTCACGTAGCTCAGGGTGGATAAAAATACGGGCTGACAGAGCTGCGCACCACACACGGCCGATGGCCGTGAGGTTCTAAGTAGCTTATCGCTGCTCATCTACTGCCGTTCTTGGCTTGTTAAACAGCGCCAGCTGCACTAGTTCATCATATAATCTTATCTTACAGTGTCCATTCTGAGTAGTTATTCTTTAATACGCTTACATGATGGTAACCCTTTGACACAGCAGAAAACGTCATTGCTCCACTGTTTACTGCATCTGTGAATGCAGTGGGCTAACCGACCAATGTGAATCACAGCCCTGGTGTATTTTCACCTTCATTTATCTTTCTTATGTATCATATTTTCACATGGAAGTGAATTGTGTCTCAAACCGCAAGATCCCGCCTAACAATTGTTGCCAATTTTCGCGATTCTTACAGGCTCTTTTCTCGGGCATAAGCGCGACAGGTTTCACCAAATTGCTACCTCATCTGTCGGTTATCGAAACGGATAATGTGATGACTGCCTCGTTGCTAATTTCCCCACCCGAAGTAAAACGCACCCGGAAGGTGCTGTATGCCCGTGCCCGCGGAATCCCGCTTATCTCTGCCGAGTGGCTCTCATCATGTCGACGTGCTCGAAAACCGCCGTATCCTGGTTAGTTCCTTTTTCCCATCCATATGAAAAATGTGCGACCCAGTGACATTTTTTTATTCGTTTCTTTCGTCGTTCTTCTCTGCATTTAACAAAGCTTATCTACCGCTTTGTAGGTCAGAGGCTCAAATCCTGCCAGCGCCGGTCACTTTGGAGATAAACAGTAATCCGCTGTCATCCGCTCGATACCACGTCTATTCTACCGGGACGTTATGTGGTTCTCCATTCCGAGTCTGGTTGCTGGTTGTGCCTAATACTACAGTAGGCTTTTGAGTGTATGGGGTATACCTCTATACCACTACACTTGTACTCAAGCATGAATTAAAGAAAAATGAGACTCAACATCCAATGTGATTTTGTTGCCGCAGTAAGTCGAACGCGGTAAACGATCCGGGCGACAGTAGAGTGCCATCTGTATCCAGAATCCGCTGACAGTATTCGAGCCTCATATCTCCGTGACGATCTGTGCTTATACAGCTCAACCACCACAAGTGTAAATGGACGATCGAACTTTTCGGCTGTCCCCATTGTAGCCCTTGCAAATGGTGACCTGGTTCTCCATTTCTTTCATTTAGTGATCAAACGAGAACCGATGTTGCCAACCTGGCATGATCGTCGTTCATTGAGCTATGAGCTTCTTTCACGTGACAAAATTAATTTATACTTTCAAACTCTTTGAAAGTTTCCCCTTCTTTCTGTCATATGTTTGCAGACCCAATGGACTTTGTTTTGCACATACCATCCGTACTGTCTGCTAAACCCGGCATCGGTTCTTGTAACCGGGTCTTGGAACGGCGAAATTCCTTATCCGGTGAACCGTCCGCGTTCTTATTCGGCTGGACTCTGACATGCACCCCTTCGGTACTGCCCAGTCCGGATGATTTGGCTCAGCTGACAAATCTTTCGGGCGGCTGCTGGATTTCGTCAGATCGGGATTTGGTCAAGGCATCATCAGAGCAGGTCAGTATTGATTGGGATAGCTCTTTTCAAATGATTCGAAGCGTGCGTTCATTGAACAGACTTTATGGTCATTTCTAGTGATTTCACCATCGAAGTTGGCTACTTGAGCTAGACCGAAAGGAATATCAGGTATAGTTACAGTTGCCACGGTTCGACCAGTTGTGTTATAACCATAGAATGTTTTTGAAGATTACCATTGCATACTGCAGTGAATCGGTTGATGTCCCCGTGTACCCTTGATTCAGTTCGGTTCATTTCAGACAACCGTAAACCGTGCACCGGGTGCGATGGCATTGGTTGCTATTCCCTGGCGACAGCCTCAGTCAGAAACAGTGAGAAAGGACAGAAATACGAAAGGAGCAATAAGAAACCAAAAACAATGACGTTAAGTCGATGAAGGAAGATTGTGGATGCAAGAGCACCACTGATCGCCAGACCTAACCATTTTCTCTAACGTATATTACCACTGAGTGAGAGGGTTTCTTGGACCCCACCAAAGAAGTCTGACACACTCTACGAGGACGAGTCTACGGGTTAGGCTTTTCTTACCTTTCTTCCATGCATTGGACTGATCACCCTCACTCATCCTCAAAGCGGTACCCGCCTCAGCGAACACTGCGCAACAAGGAATCCTGTCCTGGGACATGCACAGCACTTCTTTACCATCTTAGCCTGGTGATCTGTAGTGCTCCATCTAAAGATTTAGTTCGTGAACGCAAGACTCTCCACCGAACCTTAGCATTGTTTATACGATGTTCCCACGGAATTCGAGCAGTGCTACCGAGGCACCGGTGCTCAAATACCGCCAATCGTGGTATATCCTCCACCCGTAGTGGCCAAGTCTCCGAACCATACAGAAGCACGGGCATGACTGCTGCAGCGTACACTCGGCCTTTGATAGGTAAACGGATGTCATGTCGACGTCACAGATGACTCAGGTTGGCAAATGCCAGACGAGCCTTCTGTATACACAGAGACAACCTCATCCGATATTCGACTGTTGGATGAAGTGCAACTGCCCAGATAACAACTTATCTACCAGGTCTTTAGTTTTCCCAGATACTGAATAGTTTGGTGTTGGACCAATCCAATCCGGGAACATCATCTTACACTTTGAAGGTGCAAAACACATACCGAACATTGCTACGCAATCCGTCAAGCTGTCTAGAGAAGCTTTCAGCTTACTTGGATTTTCACTTGGAAGAACTATGTCGTCAGCATATTGAGGGTCTGATACCTTTCCACCCAGCAAGAGTTCGATACCACTATCTCCGTATGGCATAGGTGCGATCTCTAGGACTGTATCAATCACGAGGTTTTAGAGAGAGAGGTGAGAAGGGGCAATCCTGACGCACACCACTTTTCGTGAACTCCGATGAAAGAACACCGTAAGGTCGAACTGGGCTTCGGCTGTTCATGTACAAGGACTTTATGATGGAAATAAATTTCTCTGATGTACCCTTCAACAAGAGGCAGCGCCAGAAAACTGTACGGTCGACTGAGTCGGGGACCGCTTTAAGATCCAGAAAAACGGATATAGTGGGCTTATGGAAGGTGTGCCTGTGTTCTAAAATTTATCGAAGAGTAAAGATTTGATCCACACAACCTCGACCATGTCTGGATTCAGCTTGATTTTCGCACGAACGCTGTTCATGGGTGGTTGATAAGCGTCGGAGAATAATAGCAGCGAGCAGTTTGGATGCTGCACGAACCAAGCTTATTTCCCTATGGTTTTCATTGGAGGACCTGTCGCTTTTCTTACGAATCGGTACGATCACCGATTCACATCAACTCTTTGAAATTCATCCCATACGCCATATTAAACCGATAAGTTTTGTCAATTTCAGTAACAGTATTGAGTCACCGTCTTTGAAGATGGACGGAGGCAACCCATCCGGTCCAACAGCCTTATTTCGTTTAAGATGGCCTATCTCACGGAGAGCTTCCGCTTCTGGCGTAGGACTAGTATCCACAACGAGAGCTGTACCCATTGCGCTAGTGTGCAAATCTGAGTATAAACGGCAAATAAGCTGCATCTCGAAATGCTCCGCCCAACGATCAATTCACTAACGCCTGGCTTTCGTGGACCAGCATTTCCGATTTTTCATTACATGCTTGCGCATCAGTGCAGCGAAAGGGATTTATACCCCATAGCCACGAGGGTTCACCTCACTACTTGGGATAACCGGTAACCGGACCCTGAGACTTGGAGTGGCGAAGAGGCACGTAAGGTCCCAATAGGTCAGGTGTGGTAACAATCCGGTCTACAGTGGAATACTGTCTGATTACTGATTAGACGGAAAAGGTTGCGTCTGTTGCCGATCACATCAGCATTTTCCATCATCCCACACTTCGCAATCCGCCGTTGCTCAGGTTCCGAATCAGTTGGCGTTAAAGACATCTCCATACCTCATAATATCTGAAATTCGGAGGAATTTATCTGCGCACATCTAGCAGTGCAACTGAAGATGCCGATATCCATCGTTTTCTTTTGTGTGTGTGTGTGTGTGTGTGTGTGTGTGCCTGGTTGTTGAACCCTGGGCAGCACTAGCAGCTTCAAGTAGGGCCTGCTTGATCTCTGTCCATCACTCTTCTGGATCCTGGGCATTTGACTGCATCGATAACCTGGTGAATAATTCTGTTTGAAAAGCAGATCGATGGTTATCGTCCAGTTGCAGACGGTTAGCTTTTATTGTTATTTCGGCCAACGACAAGACGTAGGGCGAAACGTTCACTGACAAGAGGGTGATCAATGTCTACAGACGTCGACCAAAATGATCGACAATCTTGATTTGATCTGCGCCAGTGGCAGCCGATAGCAATGTGGCCCATCTGAGTCCAACGATGTGAAGGTGCAGGAGGCCAAGTTAGTCGGTGTCGCCCTTTTTTGTTCAAGAAATTAGTGGTCGCTGGGAATAGTTCGAACACAGTTGGATGAGTCTGTCACCGTTATCTGTTTAATAGGCCCAAATGCCAAATCCGTCTCCTTTATCCCTTGCGTCTCGTCTAAGCTTTAAACTTGGACGTTGGAATTGCTAGCGACAACAAATATGTCCGTACAGTGCAGGTTGCGAACCAGTCGCGACAAATCTGGGTAGAAATCGTCTTTAGCCTCGCGAGAGCTACTGTCGGTTGGGACGTACACAGACAAGACAAACGGGCATCTACGCTTCGGATTACTGATGTTGACATGTGTAGAACTATTCAACCGAACCGCATACAGCCGACTGCTAACTGGGATCCAGTCGAGCAGTGCATGTTGAGGTTTCCTGCTCCGAGTGGTGCCAACGCCAGCCAGCCCACGAGTACTAGACATGGGATCATCCGGCACGCAAAGAGTGAAACGAGAAGCCGAGTTTATATCTGGAGAGCGAAATGTCAACGCTGAAGTTGGGTCTTGTATGCGTATTTCGGAGAAACAGCACACATTTATTTTGACGATTTCAATAGTTCTAGCTGGAGCATTTGGTTGCCGCGTTTGCCAAGGTGTGCGGATATTGAAAGCAGCAAAGTGAAGATAATGCGTAGGTCTGAGAATCGATTCACTTCTTCCCGTGTCTCTAAGTTGCTACCGCTATTGAGAGTTAGAAGTTCAGGGTCACCACTCATTTTGGCCTCTCGTATCCATTTAGAATTGCGATGTGAAGAATGAAGAGCACAGCGAAAAGAGATGTTTCCGGAGGGATTGCAGGAGATTTCTGTGCGAATCATTCTTCTCGACTGACCACACCGCAGAAGGGGTTTTTCTTTGGGAATCCAAACCGAAGCCTATGACTCCAAAGTCTGACCCACAAGACAATAGGGTGTTAACCCAGCCCGGGAACGTGACCGAAGAACCCGTGAAAGAATTTATTCTGGTCTGTCATTTGAGACTTGATCGTTGCATTTATCCGATCTTGTCTTCGCTGGTGCTTTGTTATTGGTCTACTTTTCAGATTCAGTCGTTAACCCACTGTGCACCCAGTGGAGCAAATGAAACGTCGGCGGGGCGGCATCCTTTAGGTCAGGATCTACCCAACTTAGGTGGGCGATAGATGCCCAATAAAATGCGACGACTTCTCCTAACGTTGAGAGAAACCCCAGGTACTCCATTCTTGCGTCCATTTAGTGGAGGTTTTTAGACCGGTAAACTGTTTCTGTCGTTGTTTATTCGCTGGAGTGTCCTTTCCAGGGGTGTAGTGGTTAGAACCAGATGTTGCCCATCAACTGGTTCAAAGAGTGGATTTCTTCTGACCTCAATCCATTGACCTGTCGGGCATGGTTGCATCTCCGGCTTAGGAGGCCATTCTGCGTAGCTGTTCGGGTCATTGAGGCCTACAAACCATCGCACGATGCCAAAGTGCAATGTCGTTATGAGATGGGAAAATTCGTCGCTCCCAGTAGCGCTTATATTTCGGATTAGGTGGAGTTTACCGATGAATAATAACTGAAATGCCTTCAGAAATATGACTCACATTGAATATCATTGGAGCCTATCTTTTCGGTCGAATATTCGTAAACCAACTTGATTGTTTCACTCGGTCTTGTGTTTTACGGAATTGTTAACTCCATCACCATGATTTCGTTGGAATATTGGCGAAAACGTCATTTATGTATAAAATATCATTTGCTATATCTTTGTGCATTTAAGGCACTTGGTGCGCGGTTACTTTAGCGTTTCTGTACTTTCTCTTTGTGTTACATCATTTAGGTACCTAGCAGCGAACGTACATTGCTTAATAGTATCACAAGAATCTGGGATTTTCCAACGGTTCATCGTCTTAGACCCACTTGCTATCCTGCACAGTGATTTTCCTTTTTTCCCTCTCCGCATTTCGATGATCCGAATGAAGGGGTTTCATACTTTGTTTCGGAATTTTTCGATAGCAGCGCTTTTCGCGAAAACAGCAAATTTGAAAAGGAGCCGCTGTAGGACAACGTTCAGTGTTATTTTTAATAATTTCAACGAAAATCGGACGAGAAAGTACACTGAAAACGGTGCAGAGTAATATATCATCGAACATGATAGTCAAATTTGAACGCCGCGCAACATTTAGTGAGGCAAACAAATACCTGAGTTATCAACTGACTAGGAGTTAGAGGGATCGTTGACAACAGTAATGGATTGCAAGCTTCAGGGAGATGAAAGAGTCTGACAATCGTCAGTATTCGCAACACTTACCGTTTGATTAGAAATATCTGTTCACGGGTACAGGATTCAAGTACCTGAACTGATATGTTGTTTTACTTACTTTCGTATTCCTGTACGTAAATAGAGGAGAACGACCGTTTTTCCCGATAAATCGGTTTGCCAAGCGGTGGGCTCGCAAAAGTTCGAGATGTTTGAACTTTATTCGACGCGTACAGTATGTTTTCGATACGGTTAGCTCGTACCCACTCGATGGCGAATGTCGTTTCAAGTCGTTTTACCAGCACGGTATGGGCTTAATAGACCTTTTGATAAGTTCGTTGCTCCTGCATATTTTTGTCGACTAACCGTCGGTTGGTGTTTTGGATGTCGCTGATGAAATTATTGAAGGGAGAATTATGTTTTACACTGTTCCTCTGTTCGACGACAGATGTTACGGCTACTGGCGCTGACATGTCCACCGCGATAGTAACGTTCGTTTCCCTAACCGGTGATTACCTCTGCGCCGTTTGGTTTCATACATATATTTCTTTCTACATTTTACCAGCCGCCTCAAGTGGTGATCATCTGTGATCCAAAAGATGTGACTGCCGATCACAACGATGCGCAGCGCAAGAAAAAATCAAACTCGGGTATCACGCTGTCGTTACAATCAGCCCTAGCCCGCGCTATCCACAATTTGCCTTGCGTATCCATTGAGTGGTTTCTACAAGCTGTGATGCTACGCCAACAACCCACGTGGCCAATAGATGAGGAGTTTCGGTGAGTTAGGCTTGTTTCACTATCTGCTCATTCCGTGATTAAATGAAACCGGAATCACCATGGCTGTTAGCTTCAGTTTCATCACTTATATTTGTTCTTTGCATTCTGACGGTCCAGTGGCTATCAGTACGCACAACGATCCGCGTTTATAACAATTTGATTTCTGTTTAACACTGATCCAATGCGGATTAATTTTTCGCCGCATTCAGACACGGATCTTTAGTGAAACCAGTTGTGTTCAAATAGCAATTAATCTTCTACCTGGTGCAGTGGTCTTGATTGCCATCTCTCAGTGGCAGCCCCGAACGGGAACAGTGATGAAAAGTAATAAAAGAGTAAGAAGAAAGCTACATATAGAATCAGGTTGTCGAAGAGTTTTTTCACTACAAAAACACCACTGATTGCGACACTAAGCCATATGTTCCAGTACATTCAACCCACCCACAAAGTTCATCACGTCCCACATGGCTGTGCCCCATTTCATGGTTTGTCAACCACCAATATTCAGACGTTTACCCCTCCCCTCTCAGCGAACATTGTGCGCCGTGTAATCCTACCCAAGGACATGCGTAATAATCGCACCGTCCATCTTAGCTTGGTAACTTTTGTTGTTTCATCTGATGAGTCGGTTCGTGTATCTGAGATTTTCCGCCGGACATCAACATTGTTGATTCAATGTTCCCACTAGATTCTAACAATGTTGTTGTGTTCAAATACTAACAGCCTTCGTATATCCTCCACACGCATTGGAGAACTGGCCTGACTATTGTAGCATACACTCGACTCCATAGATAAACGACACCACAGATAACTGAAGTTGGTAAATGTCAAACAAGCCCTCTGAATACGCGAAGGTACCTCATCCGATATCCGACCTTCGAATGAAATGTGGCTACCTGGATAACAAAACTTATCTGCTTGATCCGTAGTCACCCTAGATATCGAAACGTTTGGAGTTGGGCCAACACAGTCTTACACCAGCATCTTGCACATTAAAGGTGCGAAACACATACCAAGCATTGCCACACAGTTGTTCAAGTTGTTTAGAAGAGCTTGGAGTTTCCCTGAATGTTCAATTGGGCGGGTCTCGTCGTTTGCATATTAAAAGTTTGACGTTTCCACTGGGGAAAGATTCAATATCACTACCCTCGTATGGCAAAGCGGTGATTTCTTGGAGCATAGAAATCACAAAGTTTACGAAAAATGAGAGGTAGTTACCTTGAAATATACCACTTCTCGCGGTAAACTCGAGTGAAAGGTTATCGCAAGCCCGATTTCGTCTGGTATATCCTTCAGCAAGAGGCAGTGCCAGAGAATTGTGCGGTCAGTTAATTCGAACGCGTTTTTCGCGACAACAAAAACAGATATAGAGCTTGTAGGAGGTGTGCCGGTGTTCTAAACTTTGTTGAAGTATGCAAGTATGATCAACACAGCCTCGACTAGGTATACGCCCAGCTTGATTGTCGCCGAGCACTGTTCGCGATCTTCAGGTAAGCGATAAAAAATTTTACCAGCGAGCAGTTTAAATTTATTGCCCTGCGGTTTTCACAGTCAAATCTGTCGCCTTATAAATCGGTACGATCAGTGGGTAATGTGATTGTCCAATCGGTTTGTGCAACTGACAGTGTGTACGACCTTTTAGAAATATAGGTTTCTGCAGAATTTCCCTGGTGGTACTCGGCATTGTCGTACCGTTACTCAGGAGTGTAGCATAAATTCGCATCCATTGTGATAATCCGCAAGTGTCAAACCGATTCTGTCACTTAGAAACCTGTGAATTTGAGGACACTTCAAGAAAATGCGATGAAGCTCATCTTGTATGCAATAAGAATGCCACATTTGCCTCATAAGGTTTGAAATTTTGTGTAGATCTGTCTAATTTTCTGTCGTCTACTTCTTTTTATCCCTCTACTTGTTCTCCTTTGAGTGCAAAGTATCCATAGTCACATAAGAAACAAACACTAGTTGTTTTCGAAAATTTACCGTAGTACACTTCCGATTTAAGCGACATAGAACACATGGAATAGATCAATTAACAGTAAAGTTTAACTGGTTTACCTGTGTATTTGTCTGATTTTCTGTGATCTGGAGACCGTTAACATATCGTTCCAGCTAAAAGTGTGCTAAAATAATTATGCCCCAGGGATCAGTTGGTTTCTACTAACATATCTAACGTGTAATTTGATATCGTGTCACGTAGTGTGTCTGTGCATGCGTGTCACCCAATGTGGTCCCAGGTCCCAGGACGGTTGTGATAGGTAAATTTCCGAAGCAACATATTAACCGTGCGACACTGAAAGAGACTCCTGCATCTCCATTTAGGTTCCTCACTAGGGTTTCTGACAACCGGTCCCTCTTAAAACAAAAGCTGATGAATAGTCCTTTTTATTTTCGGTCGTAATTGTCTGATTTTTGATCATGCTTTACCGTATTCTGTTGAGTGAACCTATCCGGGTATCAGTCCTTCGGAAAATGTTTTTGACGAAAAATGTTCATCTTTCAGTATCCCTGGTGAGTGGATTTCCCGGTTTCTTCATACTGACTAACCGTGTTGTTAGGTTCCGAACCTGTCTCATCAGTGTGAAACTGTGAGTTTATATACTGACCAGCGCAAGTCTTTCTGCATGTGAGTGGAACTATCATCTTTGTGGATGAGGTCCGGACCAAGAAGAGGTTTGGTCTCACGTCCCCTCTCTTCGGTTGTGAAATTTGTTGACTCGAAACTTGGGCCTAGTTCAATGCGCGCAATGCTTGTGTAATCACAGTCCGCTTTGCAGAATGCAATATCATTGACAAAATGCCAGTGTGCATGAAGAGGTGACAATGCCATGCAGCTTATTAATCACGATCATTCCCATGAAAAAATTTATCTACGAAGTAACATTGTGGCCTAAGCTACGAACCAGGCTGAACGGAATCCATAGAAGTTGCAGAACGTCATGATCTGCTCCCTCGAAGGTCAGAAAGTCGAATGCCGCCACCGCCTATCACTTTGTTCGTAATCAGCACTGGGCTATGGCTTGACTCGTTATAAACCCTCATGTGGCCCTCAGCTACAATCCTCAAAGTTAGGTTGCTGGTTAGACTTAACAGTGCGATGAGCCTTTGAGGCAATGGGTTATGCCCGTTTAACTCCATTCATACGCAAGCCATTGATAAAAGTTTTCCAGGTTCTCCCCAGTTCGGTCGAATCAGGTCTGAATGCACATACACACACTGGAGCGCCATCGGAATGAGAGACCCAACACCTGATATCCGTTCACGACGAAGGTATTAGTGCTCTTCTTCAAATCCACGGCCTAGGATTACCAATACCGGCAGTCGTCAAACGATCATCACAGTGCGCTTTGAACCCTTCAGTCCCGGGTTCCGACCTCCGCGCTGCCGCTGGTCATTTCCAAGTGGGAATCCTTGAATTAACCGTGACCCCCTTCCTGAAGTATTGTACTAGTATTATATAATAAAATGGACGTAAATAGAAGGAACAATGGAGGATGAAATCGCATGGGTGAATTTGGTATACTATGGTGAATCAACCGACCACTAAGTTGTATCTACTCCTATCACACAGTTCCCAGTTAGGTAGGATACCGTGATTTTTTTCCCACACCGCACATTCCACGAAGACGCACCGGTTGAGTACATTATTAGTCATTACGGGTTCTCGAAATCGGTTAGGGTTAGATGTTTGTCATTTCCAATGTGTGTGCCAACAACAAAGTTTTGAGAACACGAGTTCGTCACCTCACCTGACCTGTTGGGGGCATTATCTGGTTCTCCACTCCAATTCTCGGGGTCCGGTTGCCGGTTATTCCCAATGGTGCAGTGGGCCTTTGAGGCTATAGCGTATGCCCTTTCCAGTGCGGTAAAACGCAAGCGTGTCGGGAAAAACGGGCACCATTTTATTAGCTGAAAGTACGTATCTCAATAATTGCTGAATTTCACGCATGACTTACGATCGATCATAATGAATGTGTTTTAGTCGGAACGTGACAGAAAACGGATAAGCAAAAGTGTGCTCAGTACACAAAGAAAGGGGAGACTGGTCGAGAGCGCATTCGATGTTACCCACCCGAACCCAGTTACACGAATAACGTGGTCCTGACCATTCCATTTAACGATCTTCAGGTACAGCCTGATTTTTTTTAACCTAATATTGTGGCGGGCCAGCAGATGTTGTAATTTATTAAACTTATAAGAAAACCAGTTTGCTGTTTCCATCAGTTTGACCGCTCCTCTCCCTCAAACTATGCTCACCCATCTCAATGTCTCATTTTTGTTCTGTAGACTACGTCCATCGTGATCGCGCACGGATTTGGTGTCCACTGATGACAAATACTTGCGCACCTCTTATCTGATTACCCAAAGCACTGCCGTATTTTATCGTATGTTATTTTTTTCTTCCATTTGTTGCTATACCACAATAAATATATATATATCGTGCATGCTTTTGTTACTCGGATTTCTCTTTACTGACTATTGTAAGCTAACTGAATGTAGCAAAAGTAATTCATGATAAACGTGTCTGCGTAATGGTCGCGTGATACCCTGTTAGCTTTAGCATGGTGCTCCTCACAGGTGAACGCATGGCCAGTCATCACTTTTCTTGGTTTATGCGGAATCCGTACCAGTTGACATTGTCACAGTGTCGATATTTGACAAAACACAATAAGCCGTGCCATTCCCTTCAGTTACACAAATATCATAAGAATGGTGGTGCTTAATGCATTAGGTAAGAAAACGTGCAAAACGAACTGGATTTCTGGATTGTGGTTCATAAGACTCGCACACCAGAAAACTGGGAACAGTAGACGATCTAGTCCAATATTGCACTCGTTTACCCTTTTGAATTCCAATTATTCCTCTAACAATATAGCTCTTTCGGCAATTTTAGAGCGCACAAACAGATGGCAATACGCTTGTGCGGTATGTATTTTTCGTGGACTGTGTTGTATGCAATTGGCTTCTCGCACAAAGCGCCGCAGTTCTAACTCACACAGTGAAGCGCAACAACTTTACTTGTGTTTCACAGCTCGTGTCACCTTATACGACAATTCAATCCAGAATATCACGTTTTCGATCGCATAGAGGTAAAAATGTTGGTATGCCAAGTCTTTCGGCTTATCCCGTCTGTCCGTCCGTCCGTTCGTAGTGAATGTGCTATCTCCCCACAATGGCTGTCCATTTCGATGTCTGAAAGCGAATTCAGTCACTGTTTGAAACGTCAGAATAAGCGCAATTCGACTTATTCTGAGCCTCCTCCCTACGATAAGACATATCGGCAAATAATAACCTGAAGCGAGCTACCAAGAACCGACACAAATAGCTTAATGGTCAACGGGTGAATTTGAAGCCTCACACATGAGGTTCGATTTCCAATTAGAAGTCGATGCCAACTACCAAGTATTGGATACTGGTGTTGGTGGTTTGATACGAAAAGTATACCTTATATCGGTTGAAAAATTCCTGTTGGTCTGGGCTTGCGTTTTTGACGTCATCCGGATCGAGTGAAGTGATTTATTTTGCTATTCCTTTTTTATCCACCCCGAGCAAATCGAGCTGATTCGAACTGAAAGATGTCTACTTTGGAAACAGCGACAAGTACACCCAACGTTTGTTCAGATTGAACACAAAAATGAGTTGTGTCTCGAGGCATTTCGTTGTCTACTTCCGGAAGCCTCATTATCCAAAACCCAAACGACAAATAACCCACAGACAGCTGAAATGCGTAGGCGGCAAGTCATTCAGTGAACGGGATAGTGTTTTATTTTTAGAGTGTGACGTCTACCGTTATCATTCAGTGCGCAAACTTGTTAGTGTGCGTCCTTCCTGTCTGAACTATATTCAAGTACAACTCGCGTCATCAGACGATGAGAAGCCAGAGTGCATTTTCTTCACTGAGGACCAAAAAGGCATGCGAAGTAAGTAAACGGAGGAACAACGTTTGACAATATGAGCGGACATAACACGCTCCCACAACTTTCGATGCCCTACTTATTCAAACTGAAAAGTTGATAGACCTCTGCTTAAATGAGCCGAGCGAGTGCAAAACAATTGGTTTTATCATTATCATTACCATATTGGTAATTGGTGAACAGTCATGCACGCTTAGTTGTAAGATCGACTTATCATTTATTTGCAACAGAGGTAAAAGGGATTTGATAAAGTATCCGTTAAAGTTGATGCAACGCGTTTACTCCACCGGACGCGAGGACGCATTTTGCGATAAACGTTAGGTTGCACTGTTCATATCGATGCATTTTTCCGTCCTGCTTGAGTGTCGATCGATCGACTATTTAGTCGGGTAGTTAGTATTAAAAATCCAGTTCATATTCCAACGTGCTGATTTTGACAATGTGGATCAACACCGTCGAGCAGTAAAAGCAAAGCAATTCTTACGGCGGCAGCGAAAACAGATCAAAACTTTGCTCCGTTTATAAGTTGTTTTTTCTTATTACCCGAGTAAAATTTTCCTTTTTTTAGCTGAAAATACCTGCCATCCCAAAATGAACCATTCTGGATCGGACAGTGACCATTGTTTTCGGACATTTTTCGTACCGTTACTGAATTCGGATGTATTATACAGGTACTCTAAATGCTACTGACAAACATGAGCTATTGGTATGTATTACAGATTGACTAATATTTCAACATTTTTGTGACGCGTTTTAACCACGTGAATTTTAATTTTTTTCTTATGTTTGTGAAATTGTAGTAGTTTTCATGTTCTGCCTTGGTTTACAATATCTGTTTCATTTTATTTCGGTACACAGCTCGCCTAATATAATCGTAGTCCTGCGAACTTAACCGACCTCTTCCATATTTTTCTACCTCGCAAATGTTTCATACAAACCATTTAGAGCTAGCGATCAATACGTCCAAGTATTAGTCTGTTGTCTGGACTGCTTCAACGCCAAATACAGTCCGAAAGCCTTCTCGGACAGAGTAACACGCACCAGCGAAATTTATCCAAAACTGGCATCATTGATCATTAGCGCATGAAACTTGCGACGTATAGTGTCTGTCCGTTCTTCCCATCGATCGATGCTAAGGCGATGAATCTGGTTGAATAATGCCAAACTATAGCATGAATATTGCGAACGCGTATGTCTAGTTCACTAGATAAGGTGTGTCAGGGAGAGAAGTTGAATCGTGTTCGAACGACTGATTGGTTTACTGACTTTGTGCTTTCACCACGGTTGATTGGCTGACCGGAACCGACATGTGTAGACGTACCATTGAATTTGTACGGCCACGCAACTACTTCGTTAATTTCACAGAGACTGTTCGTTTGGTCGACCGTTTTAACGTCATCGGATTTGGTGCTCACCCGTCACATTTTCATAGGTACTCGTGTCCACTAGGATATTCCGGTGACCAGCGAAAATGTATGCAAGCGAGTAATCAGCCAAACAATGAGCAACAAAAGAAGCCGTCGAAATCTTCTATGGTTTACATGTTTTTGTGCTGATTCCAGAGCAGCATTACTTGAGGAAGCAGACGAAAAATTAGCACGTTTGATTCAAAAGGGGAATCTGGTCTCTATCGAGCGCGCGTTGCGACGCCTCAAACGCCCGTTAACTGAAGTAAATCTGGTTGTCAAACGCCGCCATCTAAGTACGGCCTACCCATGTCTGGTAGATCATCGTGCGACCGGGACGGACCCGTTTATCAATTTCTATCAGGAATGTTCCCCAGTTATATGGGCTGTAGATTGCCTCCAATGGCAAGTTCTTCCACTATTAGCCCGACACGGTTTGGACATTAATCGGCCTCAAACTTGTTGGCGGTGGACCTATATTTGCGCCCCGAATTCCCGTCCGAATACCGCACCCTATCGACGTTTTTGGACTCGAGGAAGGTACACTTATCAATCAGCTTTGGATTATTTCTTTGCTAGTGTGTACGAATTCGTTGGCGAACAACCACCATCTTACAATGGCCTAAGTGGTCCCAGTCCGTTAGCTTTCTATTTTTCTCATTTGCCTGCTATTTTGGCCAAAGGAGTTGATGTGCATCGTATCGATTCAGTGATTGTTTTCAATTCGTTGGCTACTAGTTATGATCAGTATTTGTGTCGGTACACAAACGAGCATGCCACCGTACCAGATATTCCCGAGAATGATGATGCATTTGTGGAAATGACAGTTGTGAAACGATTGATCGAGCATGGATTTTCCCAGTTTGAATGTATGGACTATTTATACCCGTGTTGCAATTGGTTTGGAATTCTAATGTGTTTAGTGTGTCATCCGAAAATTGACACCTACGAGCAGAACTTGCTTCCGTCGATCATTCGACAAGCTGCCCTACTTCTGATCAACTTATTGGCGCTGAGATGCACATTTCCATCCGTAGACGATTTCGGTGAGTCTCTGGAGAATTTACATCTGCGTAAAGTTTATTCAAAGCGATATGGTGAACGACGGGATGAATTCAATGCACGTTTGGCTCACTTGCACCGAGTTTGTCAGAGTGTAATCGCGGAACCGTTGAGTTTAAAAATACTCGCCAGAAACAGTGTACGCAAACAAATGGGCGGTGTGGATTTTTGTCGGAAGCTAGCCTCAATTGGTTTGCCGAGTCAGTTGGCTTCGTTTGTACAATATATCGGACAAGAACATTTGAAATCTAGTCGTATGCCGAAAGAATTGATTCGTCTGGCTCAGGGAGAATGGGTTGATCATACAATGAATACACGAAATTTAAACTCCTATAACGAGGCGGATTTATATTATTCACCCGGGCTGAATGCGACCATCCAAAATAGCACACTCGAAACTAATAACCAATTGCTATTTCTCCCTCGACACAAAACTAACCACGCTCCTCAAGTTTCTGAACACCTGAGACGAATAAATCCGCTCGAAACATTGACAATGGGGATGAGTGAGGATGACACGGACGATTTACCCCCATTCACCTATGCACGTCAGTTACGGCGTGGCAGAGCCTCTGAACGGCAACATATTCCGGTCGAACGACGCGTCGAACGAGAATGGGATCCTGATTCGACAGACCAAGCGGACCAGTCATTCTTTCATGGTCGACACATCTCACGCCGGCCGAGGTCGGCCCCATTACCGCGAATCAGTTTTTGCTATTAGCGTATCATTGTTTGGCAACACAAAAATCCAGTCAGTGACGGAGAACTCAGGGTCATACGTACAATGTGACGTTTTAATTCATCAATCCTTTGAGCCCGTCGTACAGCAACTTACCTCAATTCCCATTCCCGTGAACAATTTAGAAATTGCCACTTGCGACAGTTCTCACCCCTTCAATGACAGGCGCGTCTAAAAATATCGGCTAGTATTTCTTCGAAGGATTCTCATCACAGACCACAAATATAGATTGAAACGTAGTAGCCCAGTACTCAAGAAGTTTTCTTGCCGAGAGAGACCGTTTGACCCAATGCTGTTCGTTGTCTATACTTTCCGCGGTCACTTATCATTCCATTACAACTACGGAATAATCAATTTTATCCTCATGTAGAGATCCATCTGTGCATTATCATGTCCAGTCTTCAATCACAGTTGGGGCATAAATCGATTTCAATGTTTTGATTGTGGAATGTACCATCCTTTTGGTGATTAGCAGTGCTATGATCACCAAATACATGTGTAAACTGACGTGGAAGTAATAATGATCAGGTCGCCTTTCTTGTCAGCTTTTTTCTGTGATCGTCCTTCCCACCTTCGATCCAACTATCTATCGACTGGCTTCTGTTCTTTATTGTTTATATCTGCGTGTATATCTACATAGTTTCATGGGATTTGTCTTTCCCTCAAACGAACCCCTCTTGTGGTCCCAATTCGTCCTCATGGTTATTTGTCGTTCTGTTGCCTATTTATTTGTCCATACTCTAAGGTTGAACTTGAGAACAGGTGATTTGTGTTCACCACGATTGGGATTTCTCACGCATCTACTCACATGAAAACGTGAAAACACTCGTACGGATCGTTATTTTTCTGGATCACCTGCAATTTGTTGCGAGTTGTGAACTGATATTCTCACTAGATTTCAACTGCAGGTTGTATGACAGTCTTTCAGAAAACAATTTGATGTATATCGGTCTTCACTTGACCGAATAATAAGTCACGTGAACATTTCGTTTCCGTATTTTATGTGTGTAACTGGAAGTATGCGAGTTTGCGAAACCTGTTGTTCCTGTGATACACCACACATTTGTTTGTAAACGGTCGATGAGTTGCTTTGTTTCAACCTTTTCTAAATATGAGGAACATCTGTGGAATCTCGCCGGGAAATGTTTTTCCCTGGATGGATGCGTATGGAATTGTCGTACTTACCGCTCATTACGTGAAAAGCTTCAGTACAGGTACTGTCAAAATCCCCTAGATATCAGGGTTTTTCAAAATAGTCAATCTCCAACACAATTGGTTGCACAACGGTAGGATTTTATAGATTACATGGGAAGCTTGTGATAACTTCTTCCTTACACACAAGGAATAAATCCCCAATTTCACTCAAATCTTGACTTTTAATAGCAAACCGTGAAAATTGGGTCACTGAATTTTCCAGTGGTTTCGTCACTGTTAAATTTTTAAAACTGATTGATTTGTCCACATCTGTGAGATGTACAGCCTCTTGGGGGACAGAACCTGGTGCATCATCCTAAGACGGTCTTTTCATGATAACTTGGGATCTGACAGATAGAGCACTCTCATTTTCTGAGTACGGTGAATTCTACATTAGTAATATCTTAACTAGTGCCCTGTCAACAAGGTTGATCGTAATTTTTGTAGCCCATGTCAACCGACGTGGTGTGCACTGTGACCTAAAATCAGCTGCTCCGGAAATTTCTCTTACGACACGTATTCGTGAACCTTCTTATTCATACCACAGCTCGTTCAAAGCAAATCTATAGTCAAGACGAATAATGATGTAATTCGGATATTTTCGTGATTGTAATATTTAGCCACCATTTTTCTCCGCGTAATATTGGCTTTCAATCGGCTAGAGGCTCAAGCAACTAACCTGTCTTCACCCTTGCTTCCGAAGGTGCATGGAACTTCTTTTATCAAATCTCTCGGGTTAATTACTTATTGCTCCTTAGCTGTTAATTTTATCCGCATGCAGTTAACATCATCATCCAAGTTGAATGTGTTCTTTTTCGCACACGTCTTGTTATGACACTATGTTCTACACTAAAATGAGATAAACATGCTTTCATTCATAAGAAGAAAAGGAAACACGTTTATCACACGAAACATTGCTTCATGGGCTCACACAATGACATCTCTCTCCTCTTTAATAAAATAGCGAGATTTTCCAATTTTTAATAAAACGATCTTCAGCTTAGCGAAGAAAAAAATTGGATATTTACCGGGTCGCCTTCATACTGTAGCGGAGAATGCTGAAGAAACAGAACGATGCTAGTACCGCGACGATTTGGCCAATCAGTCGAGAGCCACAAGCCAAAGGTGAAACGGGGAGTCCGTCCGAAGCATCCCGCAACTGACAAAAAGAAACATCTGGACTTGTGGACGGAACTCAGTGGAATCTGAGGCAACCAGCAAAATAGCCATGTGAAGAGCTATTGATTACGCTGTTGACCAAATCAACAGGGCCAACCGTGAGGAAATTGCGAACAAAAAATCAGCCTAATGACGGCAGGCACCCGGCCAGAACGGAGCCGAAATACTAGGGTAGCCGGACGATCGATGTTGCTATATCGCGGTCTGGAAAAAGAACTATATAAGCGGTTGTACATGTTTTACTGACTTGTATTTTTTCGCTGGTCAAACACAGTCGTACCTCACTCGTCCTACTTTGGTACAATGTAACCTTGAAACCCGGGTCGTGCATCAAAAATAAAACAGAAGTTTTCCTCCGGCTGGGCTACCGCTCACCCTGAGTTGGCTGGTAAACTGTTAGACCACATAGTTTTCTCCATGTATGTTCGCTTCGTTTTTCCTTCTTTCTGTTAGGCAGGAACGTGAAAGGCTATTCAGAATAATGAGACGTTTCTTGTGGGACCAACACTTATTCCTCAAGTGCGAAAACCACATACGGTGAATTTTGTTTCTGTCGGTTCAACAATAAGCTACATTTAACATTCGATCCATTTCGGACTTCTGAACTTCAGACTAATTTGTCATGATGACCAATGTCACAATTTTCAATCGTCAGTGGATCACTGCAGAGATAACACAACTGACATCAAATTCTGTAGGGTTTTGTATTTCAGCCTTGTGTTGTGATATACTAAGGAAAGTCCAGGAAAGAGGAATTAATCGCGGACTATGACGACACCAGTATTTGTCTAGTTATTGTACAGAGCAAGGTCTTTTTTGTTTAAAAATATAGTTTATTTTCCTGACAGTCTGCGTTTACATTATATCTTTGGATATTTCGCACTGTTTTCAATCTTTTTCTGTAGTCAGTCTACTACTCGTAGTGCACAACTTCTGGATATCCCGAGGTTAGTCATGAAATTGTACTGTCATGGTACTAAACGATCAAATTTGATGAAGTTCAATGTTTGCATAGACTACGCCAGGTCCGAAGTAGGAAGCACGATGTCGGTCATCTGTCACCCGGTTGGCCACCACACTGAATCTGATAGAGGCTCGTGTGGTTCAGTCAACGACTCGGGGTTGCGACTCCCATAGACAGTCACACACGTTTGTCTGCCCGTCTAGCTTCCGCTTTATCAGTCAGTGTTCATACGTATTTATTTGTGTGTCGATGGTCTAATGCCAGTCTCGCTTGAGTACAGCACAAAAATGTATGAGAATGCCTACTCGTGTGGGACGAACGTTAAAACATCAAGTGGATAGAAATTCCTGTACCTGGAGTTATCAAGAGCTGTCTCTAATTATTACCATATGTACCGATCGGAGAATTTTTCCGAAAGAATAGTGGATGTTCCACGGGGTTAAACCTAATTAGGATTCGCTCCCTGGAGATCGTAGAAGATGCCTCAACCTAGCCGCAGCTGACCGACCCAGACAATGTACGCAGTGAGGGTCTGTCAAGGCGCATCTGTAAAAATCAACGCAAATGCCACCTTAGTCTGTGAATCCACCGACGCGATCCAATCCACCGATTATTCAATCCCCAGCGAAAGATGTACCTGTGAGAATCAAGCCGGTTTCAGATCTAGTCGGAGTTGTATCGACCACTTATTTACTCTTCGACAAATATTAGAGCAAAAACATCTTCCGTAGAGCCACAATATCTGTCTTCCTTAGTCTGAAGATGGCTTTCGACCCATAGAACCGCACAGTTCTCTGGAGCTTCCTTTCATTGAAGGGTGTGTCAGAGGAACTCATTCATGTCTTCCAATGCTTGTGCACATACAGCCGAAGCCGAGCTCGTGCTCACGGCGATCTTTCACCCGAGTTAACCACGACAAGTAACGTTCGTCAGGGTTGCCTTCTTCACCCTTCCTCTTCAATTTTGTAATGAACTGATTCTTCAGATAACCCTATCCTCGTGTAAGAATAGCGGTTTCAATCTTGATTCAGACAGTAAACTGTCTGACTTTGAATACGCGGACGATACTGTACTTCCGTATAAAAATCCAGGTACGTCGCAAGTTTTTCAAGATGGCCTGAGCACCAATATATCAATCTTGGGGATACGTTTTCCACCTTCAACGGATAAAATGCTTCTGCAAGACTAGGTTAGTTGTCCGCCAAACTTTGTGTTGGAAAAAGAAGCTTTAGCTAAAGTAGATACGTTTTGTTACATGGGAAGTAATACATATCGGATGGAGCGTCATTGCGTATGCAGTAGACTCGTTTGGCAGTTACCAACTTCGGTTATATGTAACACCGGCGTGACATCTCATGGTTTTTCAAGAGTCGAGTGTACATTACGGTAGTCAGGTTCGTTCTTTTATGCGGCTCAAAACATGGCTGTTTATGTTAGAAGATAGGCGAAGACTCTTGTTGTTCGAGCATTGATATCTCCGTAGTATTGCCCGAATATGGTGGAAGCACCGTATCAAGAATGATGATGTTAGACGTAGGGTTTTGGGAACCAGAGGTCAGGAGGCAGGCATTGAGTCTAAACAGGGTAAGATGGCTGGAACATGTTTTACGCATACCCACCGATAGACTCCCTCGGCGTACGTTGTTTTCCGAGTCAGGTAGTGTTTGAATAGTAAATAGAGGCAGTTCGTCTAAAACATGAGTGAGTGTTGTGGCCAGTGGCGTAATTGCATTCGAACTCTTTCTTTGTCTTCGTGAATTCCGTTCTTTCTTTGCTTCTGGCTACTTCTCACTTTGTAATTTTTCTTTTTTGCCCTTCACTCGATGGTGATATGAGGTAGCGACGGAACTAGAGGAAAAAAGTGCGATGGTAATAGCTGAATGAACTGAAATGTTTGTTATCACGGCGTACGCATCCGCGGATTGCGGTCCGGATGCAACCAAAATTGATTGCTACCAGAACCTACACGCCCTCTTACGTAAGGCGAACCGGGCTGATATCATGATTCTGGCAGGAAATATGAATGCTGGAGTAGACAGTTGTCATCGAACGAGGCGCATTTTTTAAGTGTGCCTCCAGGGGAAGTTTGTCCACCCATTTGCAAACTGCTTACGATCAATATGAGCCCATACACATGCAGCTTCCTTGTTTGTTGGGTTAGCAGTGACCCAGACACGAATAACTAACAATATTCCAGTTGTGATCCATTTGTGGACTCTTCTATGAAGAGTGTCCATTCACACTCCTGACGCTTCAAATTAAATCCTAGTGACGATATAAGAACAGAGTGCACAAGTAGGCAGGTGGGTGAGCAGAGGAGAACCGGATACGTATGGCAGATGAGTGGCATCAACCGCGGGCCCGGTTGTGTGATTCCGGATAGATTTTGTCCACCCATTTACTTGCTGCTGTTTCGATGCTGTATGATGGATAATATTATTCCAACCACTGCTTTTACCCCGTATTGTTCAAAGTTATCTTTACTCGTCGATTAGCTGGAAATTCAGAATCCTTCGTTTACGCTCAGCTACCTACAGAAATATTCTTACCTAATTCGCCTGCTTGTAGACCTCCATCATCTAATGAAAGATCTCAATATTCACGATCGTCGGTAACTTTTGAGTATCTACTGTCTCGTTTTGTTTCCATGTCTCCATCCACAAATTCTGATTACCCTGGTTCACTGTTTTTTTTGAGTCCTGCTGTAAATCATGTATGTTCTGAAAACTCACCCTCTTATGGGATGCATTCACTTGACTTGAATACGATAATGAAACAGCTATCTTTGACTATATAAAAACATTTTGCAACCCAAATGAGCTTATAGAAAATAGAACCACCTTCACTTAAGGACCACTTGATACTTATTAGTTCGAAATAAACACTCAAATTTCATTTTAATGGAATGCTTTTTGGCGAATGAAAACGATTTAATCTGTTGATTTCTTTATTCATTTTTTCAAAGTTCATTGTTGAAATGAAGCACATGAAGGGCAATCATTTATCATTTCCGGTCGCCATAATGATTCGCCATTATCGTAACTTTATATAGCCATTCGGTACAATGATGACGATTCAGTCCATTGAATCAATTAGAATTCTCTAGTTCTTATTTTTCTCAACACTGAGGCTGCAAAAGATAATTCTGGCCCGGGGTTTTTCTGCCCCGTTGTTCAATACACATCCACCACGTACTTCTCTCAAAATAGCTTCACAAAATTTAACACTTTTTACCCGTTTAGTTGATCGCAAGTAAATCTCCACTTTACTTTGCTTGTTACTTAGCAAAAGGTTAGACCAATAGTCATCAAAGGTTTTGTAATGTGGGAATTTCAAGTTACACAGTGTATTATTTCAAGTCAAACAAAACAACACAAAGGCAGGACGTTGCATACCATTCGAGGTTGAATCTAGTCACGTTACAGTTTATATACCTGGTTGTTTTCCGAGAGCCTGTATGATCTGTTTCGGTCCAATTTTGTTGACCAATTCACCAAACGAAAAACAAGATGAAAAACTTTGCAATGAAACGAATCAGGTTTCATGAAGTCCTCCGATGTTGTCTATGGCTTGTGAACTATTTGTGAATTGCGTGTTTTGATTTAGACGAGAATAAGTCTAGCTGGTTGTCAATACGATCAAGTGGAAAGCACAATAGATGGATTCTTGTGTCTAACCTTACTTGTTCACCGATAGGTCGACTGTAATGTGACTAAGCCGGTCAGTGTGCGGAATTTTGCACTCTCCCACCTCTGAACCATCAGAAGTACCATGCTTCACTAGTTTTTTTTCGTTCCTGTGATTATAAGCATTGTTAGGTAGCTAATATCGACTCTTTTTATTATTCCGACTTTTACCTTCATTCCTGTCATCTCACTGGTCACGCGTTTTCACGCCCTAGTTTTTATTCGTTCAGCTTCGACAGTTTGAATAGAATACAGAACACAGTATGATATCAGCTGCACCGTGTTACACTAATCTCGGTCGGCGAATGGCATTGACAACCTGTTCTACTTGTAGTTTACACGAAAAATATCACATCATGTCACTGTCAAAACATCCTCATAACCATTTAACAGCGCCAGGCATCAGAGAGAGCCCCACTGACCATTTTCTTTCTCGCCGTGTTGTCAGTATATGACTGTGGCATTTGGCTGTTGAGTTGAATTGGTACCATTGTATCTCTGAGGGAGGTTTGTTTAAATTTTTACCGGATATTGTTTGTCGATCTACAGTTATTTACACTTAAGTGGAATCAGTGAACTATTTGATAAACGAGTTTGTATTGTTCTGTACAGGTGCACGAAGAGCTGAGCTTGTCGCGCATTCCCTGACAATTAACCAAAGACAAACTACAAACCTTCATCAAGCAAGATTTAGCATTGGAAGAAGGATTCTGTGTCATCAGTTTACGTCACCTATTGAGACCTGTTAGATTTGGACGGGTTTTCTGGTTACTTTCGTACTGTAAGCAAGAACACAACGACGGAAACGTTTGTGAAATCACGAATAGTTTCTACTGTATCCTACTTTTTATTGATTTGATCTACCATACCATTTCGTCACAGTTCCGATTGATTCAGCAGCAGTACGTTGCGTCTATCGTTGGCTTCCAGTTAACATTTCTGATGTTTTTGTGTGATGCTTCATGACTTCTTAACATATGACATTATAAAAGATGTACACTACGCAGAATGGATACGACATTACCCTGACTACTCATCTCCTTCTTTGGCATCCTACGAATAGGCGTTTTGTTTTCGTGCTACTGTTGACGGGAAAACAGTCACTGCCACAACAGAATCCCCGCCTAAACTGTCACATCTGCTGGTCTATTGCTCCCATCATAGCCTCTGGTCGCTAGCATCCGCGCTCGTAAAACATTATTCCCGTGTTGGATTTTTATCCCGTGCTTGAGCATAGAGCAGTGGTGGAATAGTTATATCTCACAGGTTGATTTCACCATTATGTTTAACCAGCAATTATGGCTCGGAGACTTGCAGTAATGACTCGCATAAAACCGTAATTGATCGGGTGTGATAGTGATCCGGGGGACGGCGGATTGCTATCTACCATCAGCGGTGCCGGCGCTGGTGGGGCTAAAAAAAATAAGTATTACTTAAGTTTTGAGCTCGTGGATGTAGAACGTGAATCCAGGGTGCGAGTTTCGGAAGATGAAAATCCTGACGGGAGGTAAAGCCTATAAGGTAATCAAATAAGAATGCTTTCGATTTGCGTAAGCTTATCCACCGGACCGTGTATATAATAAGCCTCACTCATATACGACGATGTTTCTATTAGATATGTACTTTATTCGTTTACTGTCTACCTTATTCTTTTACCATGTCATTTCTTATTATGTATTTTCCTAGTTCCTTCATGTGGAACGAAAATAGAAAACGTTCTCGAAATACCACTGAATGGCTACGTGTTCAACCGTCTTTTTCATAGTAAAAACTCAAAGAAATTGCAGTTAATTACTTTGAATGCATTAAGATAATTATCAGTTGGTCAGCTGAGAGGGAAAGAAAGATCTCTCGACGAACAAGACCCTGTGCCACCAAAAATTCATTTGCGTCTGAATATATGAGGTCATCACTAGTAAGAATACAGTTTCGTTATGGTTTCGCGCCCGTTATAAAATCTGACAGCCGTTTAATCCAGATAAATGAGATACTTTGAGTATGTGCTGGTTATTGTCTCAATGATTCTCAACTTCAGCACTGCACGCTGCATAGCCAAAACGCGTCACTGAAGCAGTATCTGAGGTCACCAAACGAAGCTATCATTCTGACGTTACTGAACAAATACGTATTGGTACGAATATATCTGTGTTTAGAATAGCGTGGGCAGAACTGATTTCCAACGTCCAAATCTAACTTTGCTGTCAACGTACTGGAGACTATACCGTTTATACTCAACAGTGAGTTCATTCCTGTGAAGACCCTGATCGATTCTTTGCAAACCTTCAACCTGTCTTTGCTAGCAAACCACCACCATCTGTGTGAGCCATACGGTGCGCATGCGTCGCCTGTCCAGAATGAAGACGAAGGATGGAATTAACGGAATCACGAGCGATACGACAGTGGCTTGATAGCGTTGATCGATAAATTCACAAAGTGAACTTGCCAAGCGATTAGTGATCGTCTCAATAACCGGTCATAAGATGGGGTCCCACAAACCAGTTGGATCAACTCGTCTCGCGCAATAATTTGTTTTAGTCGCCCAGCATTCTACGGTCTTCACGAATAAACCCAGTTGGCTCGGAAGCAAAAATATCATCTTCCCAGAACAAGGAGTCACATTAGAACATTTCCAAGAATTCACCACTCACCGAAATAACTGGTTTCTAACAAGCCCGATGGTTATATTACACCGAACTGGTTTTGAAATTTTCAGTTTGAGTTTCAGTTCAGTTCACTTTAGTTCTTAAAACTAGGTTTTGGGTGAATGAGGAATGGAAACACAAACAACCGGGTTTAGAATCATGTGAACAATAAGAATTGAATTCACTGTTTGACCGGTTATGGCCAAACTGTCATCATGGTAAACTTCGTACTCTGGGTCCGAATCCCCGCACCGCCGCTGACTTTACCCATTTGACAACCTCTTATGGACCGCGTCTCATCTTGAGACGTGAACTCAACGTAAGTCTTAGTGGAGACCGTGAAATATTGGAGTCACAATGATGTATCGTCATATTGAGGTCGAGTTAAGGCCTACGGTCAGCTTTCACCAATTTTTACCGTTTCCAGTGGTATACGACCAGGTTGCTCTATATCCCTATGCGCACGAATTGTTACGCATTTTTGACTGGTTGGTAAAAGGGTTATTCCGATGTGATATGTGCTTCCCCCCACGGAAGAGTGAGGTACATTTACAAAACTCACAGGAGCTTATGACTTCACTGATCTTTCGTCTTGAGTAGGCGGAATTCGTCAACAGCTTTAAGTGCCTCGGGAGCTATATATCGCAACTGGAAATGATCTTAGGGAAATAGTCGTTTCACGAGTAGCGAAGGCCAGACTGACTTTGGCTAATCTGCGTCACTTGTGGTGCCGCCAATTTAGTCGTCTCTCATTGAGTGCAGGGGCCTACATTGACAAAGTACACAGTGTTTTCCTCCGAGGTTGCGAATCGCGGTCGCTCTGTACTGACTATGCTTGGAGATATTTGGAATTTGAACACCGATGTGCTGGGAGCATTGTTATCGTTTGGTGAGAACACCCTTTGAGCATCGATGGCGCGGACGCATTTTGAGCTTGCCTACCCATCCTCCACCATTGTATCCATTATTCGCTCATCATGAGTATAGTTGAAAGAGGCGACGTGGCGGCCAGACCATGACTTCACGTACGGTTATGAAGAATTTGATGTCAGCACTGGTTTCAGTTGGTGTGTCCTGACTCTGGTTGGAGCCAAAGGAATGAGGGTTATCAGCAGTTAAAGACCTTGAGGGTTATGGTTCGAAACTGAAACGAACGGTGTGAATGCCCTGCGACATGCGTAGGAAATTCTTGGGCCCTAATAATTGTGAGGAAAACCTCAATCATTTTTAAAAATACGTGCGGTGGAATAGCCAAAAGAAGGCCCCTTCGTTCACGCTTCTATCCATTTTCCCCGGTTCTGTATCTCTGTAGTTGACACTGCCTTACTTCAGTCGCGGTGTATACTAACGTAACAAGAATAATGCTACGCTGACGTTGATGCACTCAGTCAGTGCCATTTTGCTAAGCACGGGATAGCTTTGTAAGGCCGTGCCGACTATATGGGCGGGATTCGTTTTCTGTACTTATCTTCATACTTGTAAATAAAAACGACTTCTTACCTGCAGCATGCCATCAGTTGTATATGCATTAAAAATAAGAGGTGGCTTTTCAGTCTCTCATGCAGATGATGAGGAATAACGTTGCTGAACCTTATACAATTACAGTCAAACTTTTCTTCAGACAGAAAATTTGCAGGCATCTAATGTTCGCTCAGAGCATCGTCCAGTCTATGTCCCGGTGGTTTCTCTGGAAGATACTCCACGAACTGAGCCATTTCTTCCACTGGTAGAATAACATACCTCTTGAGTATTTCCTCGGACATATGGTTTCCTCGACTTCTGGAGACCGGTAAACATTACTAATTCCTCTAAATTTTCTTCTTCCACTGAAAACAGTCATTAGACCTTGAATGGATGAACTGAACTTTGCTGTCTATTCCATACGACCAACAGCAGTTCAAATGTAGACCTCATCGATTACGTTAGAAGATACTTCCACTCATGTTACGTGCATTGTCAAGTCTTGGAACCAGTCGGCAAATTTTATTTCATTTGTTATCCCCGTTCATTATTAGGCCCTCGGCCTAAGTCTCCATTGGCCCAGCCTTTGTAAGATTCAAACTTCTTGTTGTCGATCACAGTTTCTAGCGTAACGAGTTGACTATTTTCTGGAATGAACCCAGCATACCAGAAGGTAAAACGTTTGTAAACCGTTGATGCACAACCGCCAATTTCATAATTTCTACTTGTTTCTTGACAATACAATCAAATCCAGAATTCATTTTTCACTTCTAACCCTTTGAAACACTAAGAAGGCGGTAGCGAGCAGGTGTTCATTTTTGGTCAATTCACCTCCTGGCTAATGCAGGTACATACACAGGATAATGGTGCATAGTGAAGTGCGATGTCAGAACACGTTAAGTAACAGAAAGATTGGTGACAACTAGTGAATGGCTTGTAGATGATCCACTTGTCGTTTTGTGACTTGGAAGAAAAAGGTAATCATTTTAGAGTGAGGTCAAATCAGCTGTCGTAATCAGATATGACCACTTTTTGTTACGTAAACTGGTCACCATGTTTGTGGGCAAGCGACCGTGCTTGTCCAGGACAACCGGAGTAACCTCACAAAACTCTTCTACGAAGAAAGTGGTGGACTATTAAGCTGAATTGTCATCACTTTGGACGTTGGCAATTCTATTTGTTGACCCACTTTTGGTACGTTTTGTGGGGCATTGTAAATCACACTGAGCCTGTTTCCTTATTCAACAGCCTGTCCTGTATCGGCGTAATACTTCACCGCAGCACGAAAGATGGATTTTGTTTCCATTTGATTGTGTTCATTGATCCGTTGGGAAAACTGCCTTGTTCCTTGACCTATGAAGTCTTCCCATCATTCGTAGGACGCGTTCTCAGTCACTCAAACCATTATAGAGAGGCAGATAGTAAAAAATCATGGATTGTTTCACGTGGCATAGATACTTTATATATATATATATATATATATATATATATATATATATATATATATATATATATATATATATATATATATATATATATATATATATATATATATATGGAAAGTAGCATGTAATTGAGTGGATCAAAACCATCGGGAATCACACAACCGGGCCCGCGGTTGATGCCACTCATCTGCCATACGTATCCGGTTCTCCTCTGCTCACCCACCTGCCTACTTGTGCACTCTGTTCTTATATCGTCACTAGGATTTAATTTGAAGCGTCAGGAGTGTGAATGGACACTCTTCATAGAAGAGTCCACAAATGGATCACAACTGGAATATTGTTAGTTATTCGTGTCTGGGTCACTGCTAACCCAACAAACAAGGAAGCTGCATGTGTATGGGCTCATATTGATCGTAAGCAGTATGCAAATGGTTGGACAAACATCCCCTGGAGGCACACCTAAAAATGATACACAGCCTTCCATCTAAATTCCTGCTAACTCGATTGCACTTCCTATCATGATACTCATTAAAGCAAGATCATATCCAGTTGGTGGATATCAATACTTCCTTAATTTGGCACGTTTTCTATCAAGCGTTCGAGGGTTACAAGAATCGAGTAATGGACTGATGAAACTAAAAGTAGTTTGCTGTTATTTGTGCTGGTAATAAGATTTACAATGAGAAAATATTGTGTCACTGATAGTTTCTGTCTGAAAAGCAAACATTTTACGAAACTTCTCTCGATATTCCAGATGTTTCGTGACTTCGCTAGTCCACAGTGCGTGAAACACACAACACGTGACCGGGAGTGTGGGTGAATTTTCGCGGGCGGGTCCGCGCACAGCTGTATTTACCATAGGCAAACCAAACCCGAAAACAGACACAATCGCTGGACGGGTTCTCCAAACCTCCACGTGTCCTACCCGTTTATTTTTAGATTTCACAAACCGGTAAGTGAACAAATGATAATGAGGCACGGAGGTATGGCGAAATGAAACAGCTTTTGGTCAGATTTCCTCTGTATCTTGCACAGTTTGATGAAATCTAAAAATAGATCGGTTGACCTAGTGATGAGGACACCAGCGCTGCCCACATGTCATAAAACTAGTTCACCATGGATGATAGCTGGTTCATGTTTGTGATCCACATGTGAACCTAATGGGAACAAAATCGACATCTGTAGGAGTGAACACCCAACCGTTTGTTAACGGTATGACAAAAAGCATGACAAACATAAGTACAGCTAGCAGTAGATAAGTAAATTTTGGTCTGGTGGCCATGCTATCCGCAAGTGAATGTCTATGTAAGCAGCAGTTAGAACGTAGGTGGAAATCTGTTTCCGAGTCCATCTGACTACGGTGGGTGCAGACAAGTGTAATCATCCAATGGTGGTCAAGGTCATGGGAAGTACAATGCGCAGATGGATGACCAGCAGAACAGAGAAGGAGATACGGATCAATCGTGAACGAGCCCTACTGTCTAACGGATATCGTTTGCAGCTTCAGTATGTAGCAACGTTGCCGTGGCTGCACAATTGAATGCATCGCTATAGCCTGGAAAATAATTACTAATCGTTTTAGATTCCTTTTACATCGAAAAGAAATATATGGGGCGCAAGAGATACAATAATATCTAGTGAGCTGCATGATTTACGGTAGGAATATTGGTTTGGGTGATTAATTCTTATCTCAAAGGAGTCACTATGCACCAGCTTTGAAGGCGGCTGAAGTACATGATGCTGGCCGTAACCTGGACGCATCTTGATTTGACATTATGGTGTGGGGTACTGCCATGCGATAATTCATGATAATTTTACAGAGAGGAAGTTGGTTGAAGGGGAAACATTAGCACCGAAGATAAAGTGTGCGCGCATTCTGTTATCACCCTTATTGGCAAATGGTCTGAGCCAGTGGTCTCATCACACTTATCATTTGATGAGCTGCCTGTGTACCTCCAAGGAATCAGCGGCATATGGGCAAGTGTCCTTAGGCAGACATCGTTGAACATTATCGTCATGCGTGCAATCAGTGGTTTTAAGGACATGTCGACTGAGTCCATCGAGTTCCTTGGGTTTCTTCTGGGCTTGGTGACGAGGTTTGCCAGAAGCAAATATTCGAGTACATGCGGAATCTCACCTTTGGTAATATTCTGTTCATTCATTTTACTGTATGGTACCCTTTTTGCTGATCGGTTGTTCTTGTGACTCACTCGTCTCATCCCAACATCTTTTACACACGTGTTTCGTTTATGTTCGTCTGTGACCCGGTCAGCCTCTTGTTTGTAATATTATTGCATACTAACGACCAAGTTTTTACCGATTTGACTGACGTTCACTTACTTCTACTTGTACATGAATACCTTCTACTGAAGGACTGGTCCGCTCTATGGATATCACGGATCTTCGCCGATGATGTACGGCCGTTGAAATCATGTTTGGTGCAAGCTAGGACCCACTTTTGCTTCCAGGAGTTGGTACGGAAGACCATCCTTGAATGTGGACATTCCAAATACTTCATGACGGCCGTGATAAACTTTTTTGCTAACCTCCAGGGCAACCGAGCCATTCCAGATAAGGTGTATGGCACAGAGTTAGTCTGGATAATTCCGCGTCTGGTCGTCACTGCAACTGACGACCTTGGAGGAAGCCGGAAAGTTAGGTAATATCGCAACATCATCTGCTAATTTCATCCTTTACAGTCTCTCCAGTCAGTTTGCACAAACAGTCTGCTGAAAACACTGGTTATCGAACACCTCCAAGCCGTTGGCACCCTCAGTTCGCGGTGACCCGGATCCACATTTGGGACGGATAGCGTCACAGAAGATGATAGCCACAGTCCATTTAATAATTTCACTGCTCATCCACAGCACACGTCGTGGCTGGAAAAATGCCTTGCTTGAGATGTCAATCCTTCTTAGTGCTTCGTTCTTTGCTTGGCTGCTCAAAACCGGAGCTGCGATACTAATTTTGCTTGGTGGAAAAACTTTGATTTGCGTAGAAAGACGGGTTCTGAAGCAAGCACGTTCAACTAAACGACTAGAATTGTTCATATTTCCCGCCAGTGCAACACCATGAGCTCTGACGTCCTCCACAGACAAAGTCCAACGAGGTCGTATTAGAATAAGATCAATTGGGTTCTTGTTGAGACCCCCATTTAAGTACCAGTTCAGCAAATTGTTCTGGGTGTTGAAAAGGCTCATTGATGACCGGCCTATTAGCATCGACCGAATTTACCAGATTAGACCGTTATCGCAACGTTGGTCAAGTTCAACCTTTCCTAGGACATGGCTTGTGGATTCATCAGATGCACCCGTGCAGGTGTCCCAGCCTTTAACGATGAAGGATCTTGGGGTCCCATTGATTAAGTCATAAGACTTGTCATAAAATTCATTTCTCGTTATATTTTTGGTTGCACTGGTCGATTTGTAGATCGCAATCACCATCAGTTTCTAAGTGAGACTGGAAAACTTTGAGAGATATCGTTTCTCAAGAATTCAGGGTGCTGTAGGCCGTCTCTCTCAGAGCGAGTGCGACAGCTCGGAATCCGAAGCCTTACACCAGCTCACTATGATTAAACCAGTAAACTATATCCACTCCGGATATCTTCAAACACCAAGTGCCGGATTTTGGTAAGTGAACTGCCAAAAGACTATGCGGTGACCATTTCAGTTCATGGGACACCTTAGGGCACATTTATTCGGCCATATACAGTGAGAAGCCCAAGCCACCTGGAACAGGTACAACAAAAGCCAGCTGTTATTTGCGAATTTGTATGTTTGATCATATATATATATATATATATATATATATATATATATATATATATATATATATGTTTAGGGAGAGAGAGAGAAACCAGCTCCGCAATATAACTAACAGACGATTACGCCGTCTTGGTCCTGCTATTCTGACGTAAGTAGTATTGGGTTGGAATAAGTTCAATACATCGTATCAGCTCGGGCATTTTGATTGTTATTGAATCTGGTGTTTATGTGATAGTTGTGTAGCTATTCATGTGGTAGAGTTTCCACATTCCAGGAGACTCGGTGTGACCTTATGTGCCGTGGATATTTCTAGCTATTCATTTTTCACGGTAATCGCTTGCACTCGAGACACATCGTTGCACAGGAAAAGTGAAGCCAGGTGAGGGTGCGAGCATTCAAAATTATCCTGAAGTAGTCTTCCTGTTCTTCTGTCTCAATCAGTGACCATTGTCTGCTTCTGCTGAGGCTAAGATATACTCCCGGTTTGATTTCCACTCTTTCAGGTAAACCAGCCAAATCAACATCCGTCTCCAAAATTTTTCACGTGATAACATTCTTCTCCTACAGAAATCCTTTTCTCATGAATCTTCCTGGCTTTCTTTCGAATCATCGCTAAGTAGCAGTGTTGAAATTTTCTTGGAGACGATCAATTTAATTTTAGACATGTGCGGCCCATTTGAAACCCTCTTTCTTTGTAAAGGCAGTACCACTTCTCAGACGATGAAATCCTTATGAAGACAGAAGGAGTGTTTCTAGAAATCCCGAGACAATTCTAAAGTAAGAAACATTTCTCTTTTGATAAGGAAAGAAATTAAACCCGCTGACTCGCTGTCTGCCAATCAACTCCTGTGTGGCCATGACAGTAACCGACTATGGCAAAGCATTTGGCTACTGTGTGAAAAGGAAACAAAACAAACGAGGTTTGCTGCGGACGTTGACAGTATCAGCAGCGCATTGATCCACTCATCAAACGATTCGACACATTCCAGAAAATGGCGAGCACATAACCCCGCTTTCTGTGGAAGAAATACTCAGGCTATTTCGTACCTCCAAAATAACCTCAGGTATTGGTCCCGATGGCCTATCGTCATTCTTTTTGTCACATGGTGCTGTTGCTCTAACCTATAGATTCACTACTCTCTTGAACAACTCTTTCTACTCATATTCTATTCCAGATTGCTGGCGACCAGCCACCAATGTTCCTATACTGAAACCTTATAATCCTGTTGTCATAGCTGAATGCTTTCGTCCCACTGGTCTTAAACTTACAGAGCGTGTCATTCTTAAACACTTCAATTCTTCTGTAAATTCTCCAGATGACCCCTTACAGTTCACCTATAAATCAAATAGGTCCGCTGTAGATGCTATCGTTTCCTGAATCCACCATTTAGCCAAATCCTAGGATGAATCAGCGGAGTCTGTGAAATGCGCTTTCCCAGAACACTCATCCTCTTTTGATTCTATTCCTCGGTCTGTCCTACCCTGTAAACTGGAAGCTTTCGGCTGTCCCACACATTTGCTAGCATGATTATCTGACTATTCTACCAACAGCACTCAGTGCACACGACTAGGTTTTAAAATATTCAAACCCTTGGTGAACAATTCAGGAGTGCTTCAGGGAGCTGTGCTTTCCCCATTTATTTTCCACCTACATTACTGGTCTTTTATCCAGTTTTCCTGCCCATTTATTTAAATATACCGATTATGTAGCCCTTTGTCAAGCTGTTTCTGTAACCCAGGAATTCAATGACTTGTCTAGCAATCTGTCTCATATTCATGATTTCTCTGTTCGATCTCGGTTCAACTTTAAATTTTTCCTCATGCTCTGAATGCATATGTACCGTTTCTCGATCGGCTTATCCTTCTGACCCATCTGTCATTTCCGCAGAACCAATGACTAGAGTGGGTTCTGTTAAGTACTTAGGAATCATTATCGATACGAATTTGAAGTGGTCATCTCACACTTCAAACTGTGTGAAGAAACTACGCCATCTTTCTTACCAAATCCGAAAGCTTAGGCATTTGACCATTAAACAGAGTGTTATTTCCCTTTTTGTTTATCAGTGTGTTTTTCCTATTCTACTTCACTTTTTCCCTGTTATCTTTGCTGGCCCACTGAAGAAAGGTTTTCGAATTCTTCGCCGAGGTCTATCTATTACCAGTGGGGTACCTTTCATAACCTTTGCTGAACTATCTGCTATGCTGTTCGAACTACATCAGGCCGAATGTTAAAGTTAGCTCGTATAATCCTTGCAGACTGCACTCACCCTTTACACAGTGGTCTGTCTGAAAGTAACGCTCTCGCTTCTACACGTTCCTCATTTCGATCCGTAACCTCTTGGATTGCCATTGCCAAAAACTCTACCTTTTCATATCTGGCCCGAATCCTCACAAACCGCGCACGAATGTCGGCAGAATTTCTGGGTAATTTCGATATGCAATCGTTTTTTCATCACATTGATTCCGTGTGGTGCCAACTGTAAATCTTTTTGGACTGACGAGTGAATCAAAATCTGGCGGCGAAAACATTGAGCTGCGAACTCACAATTCGGTCGGGGGAGTTTAAGACAGCAGCTAGCTGGTACACAGATTCATGTTATGGAACTGATGTTACCCTTCATCTCCGGGTAGGTTAGGCAGCAGTGTCAGCTCGTTATTTTCATCCAGATTGATCGAAAGACTCAGTACCGTGTGATTTCAGAATTTTCAGTGTGCAGTTTTGAAACAAGCTTCCCATAAATCTGTCATTGACGAGTAATACTTGCGAACTTCTGTATCTGCAATTTGTTAGTTTCTTTCAGTGAAATCAGTTCATGATGGATAAAAAGGTGATTGCGTCACTTACGTGGTGATATTTGGGGGTGACCTTGAGTCCTTTCGTGTCTAACGGAATAACGGATCCGCGAACTATTTCGAGAACAGACAATAATTGTTTTTCAGCTCACTCATTTGTTTTTTTCCAGTCCTAAACTTCCAAGAATCAGTTCCATTTGGTTTGATGGATCGCCTAACGTGGTACCCTGCTGCAATATAAGATTTCATTTTCGGTTGCAGAATGTTTTAGTAGTAGAATACAATTCACGATTGTACGGCTCATACCAAAACTCTACGCGTACTTACGTTAAACGGTTTTTAGTGATGCGGTAAGAATAGATGCAACCCTCAGAAACATTGCGAGATATTGAGGAGAGTTTCTATTGGCGATGTTGGTTCCTTACAATGTTCTTTGGGTTTTTAAAGGAAACATGACGCTTATAAAAAAGCTAATACCAGAACAAATAAAAGGGATATTCTCTGGATGAAAATCACCGTGAGAGACATACACTCTCAATCTGGACTAGTCAAACTATCAAGCTTTATGCCTCTTTCCACCATTGGGCTAGTGATTCTGCTAAACAATGTGGTGACTGAAATGAGTCGTGATTTACGTTTATTCAATTTTCGAAGATAAATGAATATTCACCATGCAGTATGGCTGCTCGCGAACCGTTTTTTTAATTACACGCTAGGGCATGAGTGTAACGGAAGGACAACACCCCATTGCCACTAAAGCTCACTGCACCACTAAAGACAACCAGCAACCAGACCCTGGGACTCTGAGTAGAGAACCACATAGGGTCCCAGCTGGTCAGGTGTGATAACGAGCCGGACAAGAGTAGAATACTGGTAAGTAGACTGTTGAGATCCAGCCCGGATGTTCCGGCAGTAGACTGTTCGAGTTCCACTTGAGACTCCATGGATGTGCACCGTAAATGATGATTTTTACCAGTGATGAACTGGCAGTTTATACTGCATGAAGGATTATACTGCAAACAAAATCTATACGTTTGCCTAAGGTATTTTACAATTTTCAAACAGAAATGGAAACCAGGTACCAATTAAAATAAAATAATCAAATAATTCGTCTTTATCGAACCAAACACTGACAACCACTGGCTAATATAATTGAGCAATCAAGAAAATCATTGTGTGCGTTAGACAAACGGTCGGGGCCATTCATGTATCTTTCAACAACTGAGCAGATCAAATAAGAAGCATTTCTGTAAGACACGGTAATCAGATGGTTATATTAACGAAAAAACTTGAAAATAGAACATCCGTTCCCAGCATGCGGAATGTCGCCGGCTCATTTCCTGCTCGTGGCGTCTGAAAACGCAAACAAATTTTCCGTTGTTTCAGAAAATGGTAGAGAAAATCGAATGAAATAATCTTATACAGGTAATTAGGTGTTCGGCATCATCAACCTGGTTACTTTCCCCACATATTTTATACTTCCACTGTTTTACAATAATCTCGTAAATAGTAACATAATACTATACGAACATTTGACTTACATCGCGCTGTAAACAGGATAATTTTCTAACCTTGTCGACCATAATTCCGACGAAATCGGCATCTTCCAGGGTAAAACACGGCTGTCTGCATATCGTGTTATAGCCCTCAAGATGTGTTTGGTAATCAGGTCGTTTATCAGGACTAGCTCGTTTGGACGCGTTCGTTCGTATCAATCCACAAGTGTTCACAATTGCGTTCTGAACAATAAGTAGTACGCACACTCCTTCCCCTGACAAAGAAAAGAATGATCCAAATCCTGCAGACTGCCTTCAACTCCTCCTCCACTCCAGATGCCAGTCCTCCAATACTGGTTTGTTCTGCTTCCGCAACACTCGACTACTTTTCAATCCGATGAGTTGTACACACACTCCGCCACCATCTTAGTGCAGATTTGTTGTCCACGGCGTCTGTCAAAAACGAAGTTAGCCCGAAATCAACGTTTGACTGGCGACATTAGACTATGATCCTGGGCAGATTCCGAGACTTTCATTTTTTATCCGCCTTAATATCAATGACGAAGAGGACCAACCATCAGTGAACAGCATTTAGATTGAGGCAGATAGATGAGCTTTGACTGGGACTTGGGGTTTAGATTATTAAAACGTTGTTTGCATTCCTTTGTGGCAATCAAGCACATCTGTCCTATATTACGTATGGTAAAAAATACAATTCGTACTAACCTGGAGGTTAGCTGCTTATTCTAAATGTGAAGTTCACGGAACATGAACACGCAGTCAGCACAGCCATCTTGAACAAACATAGATGATAATTTCGGATGGATGGACGCACTTTTACCCACAAAACCCTTGATGAGACGCGTTGTAACAGTTTTGCGTAAACTAGGCTTCATCCCGGCTTCAAAAATACCTTATTTGTAGGTTCTCTTTGGAGTAGCAGCCTTACCAGCCACTTCCTCCCAATGCCGTTGAACGGTTGGGATGTCATTAAGGCAGGACTTGAGCTCCAAACAATTTAGCGTTCAAATAAGTCATGATACATTCCCATCAATCTTTAAGAAAATAGAATCCAAGAATTCTTTTCTTTCTCTACAGTAATATAGATCAAAAGAACGATTAGGGCAGTCATTTTTCGCAATAGAAGAAGGGGAAGTACTTGAGCATTTATTGTTTGTTAGCAGAGCAGTTGGAAATGATGTTAGGTAATCGATATTTCTGTTAGAGCCGATAACATTTCTCATGACCAGTTTAAAACTGAATCGCTTTGGGAAGAGGAAGTGTTCATCGACGTTGGGTAAACATTAGTTCCATCTTCGGTTTGATCACATTATTTTGTTAGCGGTTGGCGACTATGCTGTCCATCGGGCATTTGCTTACATCGTACTTTGTGGTCACGGTAGCCTAAGGCTGTGAAGCAAGATTTTTGTTTCCACAATTACGGGTGGTCTATTCGTATGGTAACCGCCTCGGCTTTGCACAGAATGAAGCTTCTGGTTTAGTTCTTGATGTCAACCGGAGCTTGGTGGGTGACATCGAATGACTAACTCATTGATATTCAACAATGCCTCCATACTGACAATGTGTTTTGCAACCAAACTACGGATGGCCTTCGTTACTTCTTCGTTCAATCTCGCTGGATGGTGTTTTTGTATCCCTTCGATCGGTTGCCGACCGGTGCTGCCGATGCAACGGGCTTCACAGGAACAGGTGAAACGGTAAATACTCATAGAACTGGTTGACAGAGATAGTCAATCTTTGTCTGGTTATATCTTTTTCAAACTACGGGACAAATCAGTGCATCCGTTTTGACTGGGCATCCTGTTATTTTGACTTGAATGAGGTCATGGGATTTTTTTCACGTTGTGTGCGATTGCACTGAATTAACTGCCTTCCGTCTCTTGAAAGCATTAGGAAATCTTTTCCGACAAAAAAGATTGGTACGATAAATCTACGAAAAGTTTCGACAGTACTTCAGCTATAAATGAGGCAGAAACTACTGGTCGCCTAACACAAAGAAAGCTGAGTCATTTTCTGATCCAGCCGGTATCATTCCTGATGCGAGTTGTCAGCAAATCTCTTAGAAGCAGCAACTACTATGTGATTTCTTTCTCTGAAATTTACTTCAGCAATAAACAGCCGGTAATGGTGGTTTCAGTGTGTAAACTTATTTTGTCTTGTGAAATTCTGTTATGATTCTAAACTTATTTAGTGTAACGTTACCTGAGGTGACAGAAACGTTAGTGAATTACTGCACCTACTAACAACATATTATCACTTTCGCAAAGATGTTACATCTGCTATTATTTCTAAAATCAGGAAAACATAAAATGGCAGTAACCAAGGATTTATCTTATGGAATTTCAAGGGTAACCCTAAATTCGACAGTCACAGTTATGTGGAAAGATGAAACAACGTTTAAATTACCATCATCATCCAGTTCCATAAAAAGGTGAGCCTCACAGTGTGCCTGAACTCTTCTATTCATTCAGATCCTTGTATTCTAAAGTAAATCACAAAATAACTCCCAGAACTGTACTTCTTCGCAAAGGGCGTTATCTCTGCACGGAAAATATCTTGATTATCTGCACCCAGTACCGGGAATGGGTGCATTTTCACAACCTAAATTAAGTGTTCTGTAGCAGCCGAGACAAATCCGTTGACATGGTCTGATATTTTTGCACCTATCATTTCTTGCACATGCAGTATACATTGTTGACGAATTTGTAATTGAACAACTCATTCTTCTGTGGATCTTGGTCCTGTAGTGTCACCAGTCTGACGTGTCATAAAATAGAAAGACTATTCTTTGGATTGGGACTAGAAATTACTAGCATCATAATCAACAAAAGACTATAAACTCCCAGTGAGAGACGGGAACTATGAGTAATCACGACGTTCTATTTGTGTTCTAATATAATATGATAATAGTAGTATGCTACATTCGGGATAAACTGAGAACACGGTATGCAAGAAATCCGACCATTAAAGCATCATCTATAGGCAAGCACAAGCGGCCAAGTGGGGCCACTCAGCGGCAGAGAATCAACAAGTGGCTCAGTGTGGAAGTTTAATCGTTTGGAGCCAATAATCCGTGCTATGGGTGAGGTCACAGTGATCTGCACACGTCCATGCGCGCGTGTATCACAGGGGCCGGTATCGACAAGCTGATCAATAAGTCTATCGGCATAGTCATGCTGCAATCAGTTTTTCGATCAACCGTAGGACCACACAACATCACCTTCCTCCTGAAATTAGTTGTTTAGTGTGGAAGCGGATGGAACACATCCTGGTAACGTAGCAATGTTGGTGGACGTGCTAGGAGGAGGAAAAGTGGCAGTAGTATTGGTGGTAATACAGAAATAATGACACAAAACACTGTAATGGAGAAAGCACACTAAACATACACGAGAGAGAAAGGGAAGGAATTGGGATTTGCAAATGACAACACAGTTTCAGGTAAATTGAAAACTTAATTACCTTCAAATTACAATTCAGTACAGAAATCACTCAGATGCTTCCCTCCTCTATTTGAAGTCAATAAGTGAACAATAGATTAGCAGTTAAAGATTCAAAGACGGTTTATTTTTTCTTGTTTGAAGTCATAAATATATCTACTAATCAGGATTCCGACTGTTTTTGCACCAAACTGCAAACTGGACTTCTGTATTCCAAATCAACGGGACTGCAAAATGCTGCGTCACAGCTGTCGATGTAAAGCCTGAACAAGGTTTTGTCTCCGGGCTCAATGCTACCCCTGACCTGGTTACTTCTTATCAGATCACTCATATCAAGATTCATATGATTTCTAGTTCTTTTCGAAAAACGAGTGAATAATTGAGTGAACGAAAATGTGCGCATCTCTGTTTCGACGTGTATGAAGAGACGATTGTGATATCAGATAATAGAAGAAACTTGGATTGTCTCATTTTTTCCATGCGCACTATTGAGCCAGGTAAAAAGGGAGTGCTGCGTACCAGCATAATTGACCGGTGGCATCGATGTTCGTACCACCTGGCACAGGCTTACTGCGGTGATTTAAAAAGCTACACGACCATAGGTCAGAGAATAATTGGAAGTATAAAATGTCTCCCCATTCCAATGGGTTTGTAGGGGTGTGCTAACTGTTACTTCTGAGGTTTACTTATAAAATAAGTTGGTGGTATTTTCTTGCATAAACTGAACTGAATTTTGAGCCGCAGCAAATAAATCTTCGCTGTTCGAAGTGAATATTGCATTTTGACATAGAGTTATTTGTTAAAATCCTATATAAAGCTTAACTGATAGGCAGGCTAGCAGTTAAAACTGGAAGATGACCTTAGTAGTGAAAATTTTATTCATAATAAAAAGATCCAAATTATTTTTGATTCTGCTGTACTGAGTTGTAGTGTGTTCAATTGAAGTATATCCGCCGCTGGAGGTTCGAACTTCTATATATGCTACTGAAAACGATAGAAGTAGCTAAATTGTAGCATCCGGCGAAAAAACGCTCTGGATGATCCGCTTGAGATGACGATGACCGGTAACGAGAATCGCTAATTTTAACCCCAAAAATGATTCATTTCAGCTCCAAATGATAGTACAAAGCAACCGACGTACTCCTACCGCGCTTTTGGTGGTATATCAGCCTATTTGAATGCCCCTTTTGCTAAAAAAAACTGACCGTGTTGTTCAAGCTTGAAGCTCTTGTAAAATAACAGTTTAAGTAATATTCGCTCGACAGTATACCATCCATTATCACAGTATTTATCGTTAACCTTTTCTAGGTTCATTCGTGTATATCCACATTGGTCTGGTGAATTTGTGAGAAGTTTTCGGATATTATTCCCTTGTAACAACCAGTAACAGTCTATTAATTGCGGTGGTTCAGTGATTCCTGCTTCTCAGCAACTGACTAACTTTAATATCAAAACGATCATCTTGATTGGAAATCAGGGGGAAAACTCTGAATAATGGTGTCATTTCTGCTGTCAAGTTGTGCAACTACAAGCGTCACTTCTCATGTCACACAGTCATTCCTTCCTGCGTATGATCACTGATTCGATAGATCTCGTGGTTATGAAACCCATCATGGAAACCCGATACGCTCTGAATGCCCAAGTGCACTGGTTCGGCTTTTAATACCTTCTTTTCATGCTACGGACTGATCACCTAATGGCGTTTAATAGTCTCTGACAAGTGGTTCACTATTAATTTGCCAAACCACCCACCAATCAGAATACAGATTAAACCCCTATAGTGTTTGATTTCGTGATTACAATAGCTTCATTCACAAGACTTTGTCCAGCTCTCAGGTACGGACGGGTGGAAGTCATTTCAGTTTGCCCTGGAAAAATTCGTAGTAGCTGCAATTATTGTGTTTGGTCATTTGCTTGTATAATGTAACTTTGGACAGTTCGTGTGACCTCATAATTGAGCGGTTCTCCGATCGTTTTGGTAAAGCATATCGGGTGACTTTGGAAAGTCTTGGACAAGTCGGCAAGTCTTATTTGGCTTCATTCTTTCTCTATTAATTTTGCCGGGTTTTTATGAAATCATTTTTTCACTTTGCAAAGGTTCACTAAAGTTATATTACGATCCACTGGTATCTCCCGCCCTAGAATAATCAGTTTCCCGGCAGAGGAGCACTTTGCTTCGCGTAACCAAATATTGGAATAGCACCACAGTTTCATATTATTTGAGAAAATTGAAAAGTGATAACCTGTTGCCGTTAGAAGCAGACGGTTCTAGTGAACAGCGTAGTCGCCTGCATTTCTGAATGGCAACATCATTTTATTTCTTTAAGTCGACCATATCGGTAACAATACGGAATAAAGAAACACATGGGATACGCTTGGTAATAAGGGCACTTATCAGGAGTTGAAAGACGATGTCGAACAAGCTACTCTCGACACCAATTTATTTCACTGTATTGGTGTTCCCACCTACACACTGCTAGATCAACCGGGGACAAAGCCGCTTTAACAGTGAAATGACTGGAAAGCGCGGCTGCAGATCAGGTGGGAGACCGTTGGTCCACAGTTTGTCATCAGTTTTGATCATATGCTGTATTACCTTTATCTTTTTTATTTTATTTTATTTAATTCCTTTTATTTTGTAATAATAGTGCAATATTTCAGGAAGGAGGTCGCGATCGATTATAGGCTGCCAAATGGGGAAACTGACCAGCGGCTATTTCATCAGCACCCATTCACAAACTTGGAGGTACACAAACGGTCAACACAAGATGCGCCTATCAGTAGGAATGGACATCACTGCTATCTCAATCTCTTCCATCGGAGCTATCATTTTCTCATGCCATTTCGAAGAGGCAATTCTGGAAACTGATAAATTCACCACAGACTACCGTTGTTCTTGTGTTTCTCAACCTTCACTCACGGAGTTCATCAAGTGTTAGTCACAGCCAACGGTGGTTATCGTGGTATTTAAACGTGACACGACCTGGAAGCACAAATTCTAGTTACGTTTATACCGACGAATCGCATACCACCATACTTTTCTTGTATTCACCTCTCATCTGACGACTCCGTTCACGTTAGCAATGCAGCCGCGTAATTCAATGTTAGGACACCGCACCCATTCACGTTTAAGCATCAAGTTGTTTTCCTGGTCATACACACTCGCGCTGTCCGTGTGTGTGTGTTGTTGTTGTTGTTCAAGCACACGAGCACACGAGCGTGCATGAACCCACAAACACGCATACCCCATTAAACCCACCCCAACCATCACTTTCTCCCATCCGTCCGCATTGGTAGTTCTCAAAATCGACGAAAGCACCACAGAAATGGTTGTTATGACAGATAAACTAAACGGTAGTTCGTTCACTTCTCTGAGGCACAATTTGTGCACTGAGTTGACTGCGTAACTGATGAAAGTAAACCCAGGGCCGGGCCAGTAAAGTGAAAAAGGTCACTTGCACGCAATTCGATAGCCCCGGTTCATTGTGACTAACACTCAATGAACTCCATGAGCAAAGTTTGAGAAAACAATACAATGTTTCTGTGGTTCACTCATCAAAAAATGTGTTTTCGTTTTCATGAAAAGATTGTAAAGAGGTTCGTGTAAGCTTCGCCCAGGGAGAATGTGGCAATTTGTTATCCAAACTCGGAAAACCAGTAATACGAATGAACGAACAGCTACGCCCAGTCTTTTCCCATCGAATGTAAGCACTGAAAAGAGATACCAATGGAATCGGAAAGGGGTGCTAATTTGATACGATGTCAAAACTTCCAGCACTTCATGAAGAAAAACTGTCTGTTGGATGATGTTGTATGGACGCCTTGATAAGAAAAAAATCGGTTCATTATTGTAGCGGGGAATGCCGTAGTAGCAGAGTGATGCGAGTATCAAACCGATCGGGCCAACCAATCGAAAGCCACAGATCGAAGAAGATACGGATCATTTGTCGGAAGCATCCTGCGAGAGCGCCTATCGGAACAAGCATATCTTTAGGTTTTGCATTCCTGCTTGTTACGTTACGAACTACCATCCCCACTTACCTCCCAATAGCCACCAGCCTTGGACAAGGATAAACGCAGATAGAAGCAATTTGTATGTATCACTTTCAGTTTCGGCTTAGTCAAACACTAACCTCACACTTCTGCTCTCTGGTTTCGGTTATTTACTTCTAGCACCGTCCAGTGAACGGTAAAAAGAACAGAAGCATAACGTAAAAGATCCAAAGAATCAAAGTAAAAGGAGGAGATCAAGAGCTCAAGGAAAGAGTCCGAATACAACTAGGCCATTGGCCGCGACATCTAGACATATCAATTATTATCACCAACCATTTGGTAGATGGGTCGCGGGAAGACGTTTCCTTGCTTCACCATTTCTACTATCTTGCGAACACAAGTGTGGTGATCTTGATCGTTCTGAGGGAATGGACACTTTTCCAACATCATTTTAGATTTATTTTCTCTTCGGTCACTTCTGACGGTCAGCTTTGAATTCGTTGTTTTATAGGTCACAGGCGTTTTACTGATTTATTGATATACTGATTGTACGCGTTCGGTTCGATTTCCGCTTCACAGCCGCGTTCGGTTACTTCCCATGCGCTTTCTCGTAGTGCTACCATCATTCTAGTCCGTAGAGCATGCCTTCTAAGTGGGTTGAGCTCACAAAAACTATTGAAATGCAACAACAATGCTTATATGCATATCTGCGGTCTAGTCCACTTGAAGGTTGTCATTATTCAGAAAGGGATGTGGTCTTGAGATTCACATGCCTTTGTTTACCTTGTTGCGTTTGATTCCTCTGACGTAGTGGCATTCGTCAGCAATCCACAACTATCTGCAGTTGCAATTTAGCAGTCAACTACTTACTCATTTGATAAGTAGCATGTAGACTCCGCGCACTATATCGGTGACACCATACACAGAATGTACTATCGCATCTATCTACCTATCAAGTCTTCCCTATTCTTACCACGGAGGGTATTTTTCGGTAGTTCACTTCGCGACCCGACTGAAGACACGATCCGAACCAGCTGTCAGAAAGTCTTCTGTATAATGAATACATGTGGGAAACAATGGGTTCACACTGAGAATATGATCGTGGTATTCTGGTGAGAATAAAGCTCAAAAATCAGCATTTTCCAGAACCAAAAGGCTGTCCAACTCTCCAGTGAACGTCCGACCACCTCATATTCTGTTTGCATTAAACTAATTCTTCTATTACTTGACTAATTACTCAAAAAGAACTCCTCTTTAGATGCACACTCTTCAACTTTACTCCATTTATGAGATTTCTCTATTCGAATAGAATCGTGATGGCAGTATTATAATTGTTACCGACTCGTCCGTCCAGAATCGAGGGCAATTTTGAACACTCCGAAGCAGATCGATGATTTGGGAAGCACAGAGCGCGGAATCTCTTGTTCAGGATTGAGCAGAGCGATGAACCAGTCAGTGACCAACAACGGTCTAAACTGACCGGAGTCGAATGAACCCATCGGGTTATAACCAGACTAACCAGCTGGAAGGCTATTTATGCAGGCCAAGTGAACTAGTAGGTCTTTGTGCAGTGCTTTGGTCATGATCAATACACATCTCATGTGAATCTTCAGCTGGCAATAATAAAACGAGATACTTGGAAGGCAGAAAGGTCATCCTGCTAGAGCTACTGGGACAGATTGAAACACTGCGGACTAAATGTCATTAGCTTTATGCGCAAGAAGCTAATGCACTCCTAAGTGGGACGTCTAGATATAGATATTTAATATGATTCATCATGCAGCTTGAACGCTCAACTCACCACTGAAAACCATGGAAGCATTGTACAGAAGTCATCCATCAAAGTAGTCGATCGCTATGTGGGAAGCGGGTTGTTACCGTTCAAAGCCAGTGACGGAAGGGTGCTATATCATGTAGTGTAGATGTTCAACAAACCGTTGAGAGCCAGCCCGGACAGCCTTGTTGTCAAGGTGTTCGATTCGCAATCGTTCGCCCGTTGTTGGAGTCCCCGTGGAGGTTCGGTGGAAGTGCACTGCTGATGAGTCCAAACAAGGATGAAACAGCTGTACAGTGGTTCCATGGTTTTCAATGGTGAGTTGAGCGTTCAAGCTGCATGATGAATCATATTATATACAAATCTGATCTCCTACTACTCAATTGCATATAGATATTTACGCCGTCACATTGATTAGTTGTACTGTTCTGTCCCCATCACTCTTTTCAAAGTCTGCTATATACAAGGCATTGTGTATGTCTACAAGTATGCACTGATTACATGAACGATCTGTATTTTTCTGATTTCTGCTCACAATCTGGAAGTAAGTGCCGGATCAAGTGGCGCGGCAAGCGACATCCTTCGCTGCCAGTAGCATGGTAATAATTTCTGTTTTGAGGCTATTCATCTCTGAAACTTTTTTCCCGAAATCCCGTCATGGTGGTATGTACACTTTCAATCCTGTACAATATGCGCCGTGATCGATCAAATTTACGGCACGGGTTCGAGTCTCGTCGGAGTAAAAGAACTTTGTGATTTGGATGAATCCAACAAATGAAACCAGTCACAATCCCTGTTCATTCCTGATATTGCACTGTTGTATCAGATTAGTGCACTGCAAATTATTATGTCAATGAAGCACAGATCGGCTCGAATGCTATTATTGACAAGATTTACTGGAGGGAAAACTCGAACTTTCTTAGTATCTTATTTAAATGTGTTACTTTACTGTGCCAAATGTACCTAATTGTTTTATTCTATTGAACTACAGGGCGATTCACTTTGAACATCTTAGATAACTTCTGTCTAATTTTCTCTCTCAGTAGTCAAACGTTTACCTTGAAGGATATCTACTATGAGAGCACCTTGTGTGTTCAATATAAAGTTATAAATTCTTCTAGGGAAACACGATGATGAACGAATAAAATATTAGTTGTATGGCACAGCTTTAAACGAATAATTATCTACTGCTAATGTGGCAAAATATACATACGCTTTTGGTGTACTGACGGACAACATCAATGGACACAATACAACTGCTACATATCCTCCCACAATGCCAGTTATCGGTGGTGCGAAAGCAATGAGGCTTTCAGAAATCTCCACTTACAGTATCCGTAGTCACCTTAGCGTAATTTCAATTACTTAGAGCATCCACTACTCTCTTACAGCAGTTCCATTTGAAAAACGTCTACACTTCATACGATAGAACTGATTTGTCGTCTATCTCAGAATTCTGACTTATAGGAAACTTATGCGTTTATCTAATCAAAGTACCGGGATTACAAAACTGGTAATCGGTGAAAGTTCAGTGAAAACTTGAGGCGGCGCGGTAGATCCACTGCATCGTCAATAAAAGAAGTTTGCAATGATAATATTTTTTGATGGAACCAGTCACCGAATTGACTGTTAGAGACATTCGGCTAACTCTGAAAGTACGAAATGAAGAACTTCACAAGCTATGTTTTCGGGCATCTCTAGCAACCCGAGATAGTAGAAAATTACCGTAGACTGGTGACTAGCGTCTTGGGGACGTCTTCTGTCGACTCTCAAAGCACATTACCAACGAAATCCCCATGGTAGAATAAATAGAAAAGACTGGACCTGGTAGACAGATGCGACTATGTACTGTATATATGGTTGCAGCAAAACAGTGCTAGTACGAACAATGAACGATAAGCAAAGCAAGCATAGTGGCGGAGCGAACGCTTCCAGTTGGTGTAAATCGAATGTTCGTCAAAGGTGGAGTTGACGGGAACTTCGATAGAGCCAGTTGATTAAGACATATGCTACCAGAAAAACAACGAATTGGAAATCGGGTATCAGAACAGAAAGTATTGTACTGTATTGTGTTGCACTGAGGATTTTAGAAAGTTGACAAAAATCACATTTCAGCCAAATAGAGGGAAAATTGATCACTGACACTTTGAAGTACACATAAAAATACTTACTTTAGAAATAAAAATGGTCCAGCCACCGAGGTTAGTCCTAAGTTCCTGTGACTCTTATTTTGTCAACCAGAACACGTGCTAAGCAGGGCACTGTAGTGTTATGATAGACTTTTATACGGGATGGGATAAGTCTAAATTCGGGACGCTTGGAGGGAGGAGAACGGCATGCAGATTCGTGACAATACAGGGGATGAGTGGGCTCTGCGAGAATCTTCTAGGCGAGCTTTTCACAGGCTGTAAAATGCAAATCACAAATTTTGGAGATAAGGCAGTCCATGGAAATCAAAGAGACACAACTGGTAGTGGCTAGGCCGCGGCGTAGAGTGATACAGTTTTAAGTAGACCAGGAAAGAGTACAGGAGAGCAGTGGATTAAGTTTGGTAGAACTCATTGATGGACAAATGAAAGAATGGCAGCTTGTGTTGCAGCAAACTGCCCTAGCCTACGAATTTGAAAAGACAATCTACGTAGGTTTTTAACAAAAGAATGTGAGAAGACCATTGTAAATTGACGATGATTGTGTCGCCTAAGTATTTTGAATCAACCTTTTCCCGATATGAACTTGAAAGGAGAACACAGCAGAGTTACGTTGCACAATTTGTATTTGGATAGATTTCGCTGTATCTCATCAGATGCATATCATAGATAATACCATAATAACAAACATTACAATAATAAGAAAACATTACCAGTGATAGGTCCAAAAACGTCACGTTTCTACCAAGGCAATACCAGGGTAACGAACAGATCCTTTTGCTTGCACAAACTAAGTTCCCATCTTTCGGATAGCAATCGTTTCGGTAAATTGCAGTAGACGTGAATCGGTGGAAGAGAAGATCACAGAGAACGCAGTTGTGCCTTCGATCCGGTGCTTTGTGTCAAGCAAATGACGTACGATGGAAGAGGATGGCGGCGGCCTGAGTGGTGACTTTTGGCTGTGCTTCCCATTGGTTAACGTAAGTGTCCACCCACCGTGGGACATGTTCGGTAGCTCTCAGTCGAAGTTGCCGTTCATTTCGGCCTAGGTAGGGGGTCAACCACCCAGACGTGAACAAGTATAGGAGGTGCGATTTGGAGTGAACTGATAACCGTTGTTTGACTGGGGGGACGGATGTCTGTCTGCATGTGAAGAGTAGGAAAGGTTCGGCGGCATTGTATGGCAGCTTGATTGCCCATTTGAGGTGACTTCCGAACAGTTCGGCTGTGTCATCGCCCTTGAATGGCAGCTGCAAGAAAACCTTACATGTGAGGACTGACGATGGCCGTTCACTTTGACTACGCGCTGCGCAAAACCTTTTGATAAAATTTTGTTGGTAGCCATTTGACTAGAACATGTTATTTACCATTTCTGTTTCGGAGTTCAGCATATCTGGAGTGCAGAGTTTGCAGGCTCTGTCATACAGGGTTGTCACCAGCCTAAGTTTATAACTCAGCGGCACAAAGCTCGTAAAATGCTGATACTGTCCTAACTATATGTGCTTTCAGTATACGGACATACTGACACTACCGTCTGGGCGTCTGATTATCATAATGTCGAGAAATGCGAACCTGTTATCAGTCTCATACTCCACGAAAAGCTGTATGTTCGAATGGGTTGCATTGAGTTTACGGAAGAGGTTAATAGAGTCCTGCTCTGAGTTGCTGATAACAAGGATATCATCGACGTATCTCCTGTAGGGATGCGTACTACCGATGGTGTCTTTTAATCTATTTTCAAGACTCACCGTGAATATGTCAGCCAGGATTGGACCTAGTGGACCTCACGTTGCGATGCCATCATGTTGGCGAAAATAGTTGCCCAAAAACTGAAAAATATGTTTTCAGAGCATTACAATATTAGGTGTTTCAGTTCCATCACTGGGATTTTGATGTTGATGTTCTCTTTGAGAAAGTAATCACAAATGAAATCAATTGTTTCGTGCAGTGGCACGTTGGTGAATAGTGACATAAAGTCCTTGCCGCATAAATGTCCATTTCTGATATTGATGTTGTTCAGAGCTTCAGCTAGCTCGAAGCTCTCTTTAAGACTGCATTGCGTCAGTTTGTTTGTGACTGGCTTCAGCACTTTGACTGACCACTTTGCAGGCTTGTGTTGCGGTGAGTTGTCCATTGATAGGATGGGTCTTAAAGGCACACCGGACTTGTGTAGCTTAGATAAGCCGTAGAGCTGAGGTAGATGAGTGCCACGAGGTTTAATTTGTAACGCAGTGAATTCATCAATAAACCCACCCTTGCAAGCAAACGGATCTATTTATTACTCTGATGTTGCCTTCGTAAAAACATGACGTTTTTAGTCCTATCACCGCTAATGTTTTCTTACTACTGCGATGTTTATTATTATGATATTATCTATAGTAAGCACTTGATGAGATACAACGAAGCCTGAGTATTTGACCGGGTCAGCTCAGGAAACTGAAAGACCGTTGATGAATAATTGCTCATTGGGATAAGAGGAACGAAAAAGGGAGAAAGTACACTTATAACATTTGGAGGTGTTGAGATGTAGTCCAAAAGGGGACGGAAAATTCTGAATATTATACAAGTTCTTGGAAGAAGAGTTAAAGTCTTGTCAGTCGGAGATAGGTTGACAGAACACGACGTCATTAGAGTACTTAAAAAAATTTGTGCAGGTAGTGCAGCGGTGAAGTCGCTAATGCATATGGTAAAGAGAAAGGGAGAAAGAACTGAACTCTGAAGAACACCTGAGTTGTCTGATTATTACAATGAGCACATTATAAGAAGACAGATTGGAGAACAAGCTCGTTTTCAGTGATTCATACTGAATGGTTGAACACTGGAGTAATTAAATCGCTTACTAGCGCAGTCGTTTAACACCTAGCTGAATCCAGTCACACCGTAAACGTGTCCGAGGCTTTCCGTGCCCTGTATAAGATCCGGGGTCGACAATCAAGACAAGCAAAATGTCGCTTCCTGGCCACTGCTGAGGCTGTCGGCATCCGCTTACAAAACTCCCTTCTGTGTGTCCAAAAACAATTTGTGTGTGCTCTTAAGCTGCCCTGACCATCCCTCCCCTATACAATAGGCCACAGAGCAGATGAGAACTGACAATATGCCAGGAACAATCCACATCCGGCCTTGAACAAGCCTGAATTACAATTATTTTCTTTCCCTTTTTATGTCATCAATAATCTCTATGACTTCCTGTTTCTCTAATTGGTCCAATTCCTCAACTTGTCTTAATATATTGTGATGTAATGGCATGAGTATGAATCACTGAAAACGAGCTTGTTTGCCAATCTCTCTTCTCATAACACCTGACTTGTTAATTAAAGGACTCGATAAACTTGTACCAACTCTAGTACGTTGAGTTCTGTCGGAAAACTAATATTTCACCCAAGAGAGTAAATAAGTGGGACAGCCAAATTACTCTAACCTTTGAAGAAGTAGAGGACGGAGAACCGAATCGAATGCAGAAGAATAGTTGAGGGAAATACATCGAACGGAATTCATAGAACGATTTAAGTTGTTTGAAATGAAAAGGCAAACTGAAGCAACTGCATCCAGAGTGCACCTGATGGGTTTGTAAGCAAACCGATGGGGATCATTTGGAACAGCATGAGAGGAAAGCAATTGACTTAGGACAGTACGCTCGGTCAACTTGAGCGCAGATGGAGTGATGGCGGTGGACCGAAAGCGTTTTGACAAAATGTTGGTCTTGGAGTGTTCGGGAAAAGGCACTAATGTCACGGATTTTCAGGAGGTGGGAATGGCATCAAAATCAGCAGTTTTATTGATGAGGGAAGTCATGATTCCGGATAACTGACGTGCTCCGAATTTGAGAACTGGACCCACAGCAGAAGCTGTTTCTGAGGTTCGAAGAAGCTAGAAGACTTCTTCTGAGGGAAATGGCTCTATATCTAAGGAAACAGAAGGAAAATAAGATGGCAAGGTATCTGAAGAAGGATGAATAAACGCAGCGTTCAGGCTGTCGGCATCTATATGGTAGTTCTTTGATGGGGCTCGTTGTCCACATAGAAGCCAGATTCCTTGCGAGAGAGGTTTGCTATTGGTGGTACAAAAACTGGTGGGGAAATGTCTTGTTCAGCCGTCGAATCTCTTGTTTGATCAGGATGGAATGTCGTTTCACTGAAACCTGGGCGTGTAGTTTATAGGCGCGTTCTTCTTGCCTTCTCAGAGATTTCAGCAATGGAGAAGCCATTCTGCCGTTGGTAAAAAATGCAGTCTCCCTAAGACATTACAAATCGATTACCTCTCAGTGTCTTCGTAAATAGGTCTAGCGGGCAAACAGAGCAGTCGAAGGAAAACCACGAAGTAACAATGGAAAGGGATCTCTGAAGGAGGGTTATGCTGGTGGGTGACAGATTTCTGGAGGTTATCTTTAGTTGTTTTGTCCTGATGAATGAACGGTGCGCTGAACGTGAATAAACTTAGGGTCTGACGATAATGAGAGCTTGATTATTCGTTGAAATAGGAGCTTTCAGTTGTAAGTGAAAAAGTTCGGGACGGTTTGTGATAATTCTCTCTAAAGCAGCGTCCTCTCCAGTTGGGATAAAACAGAGGTCACTTAAACCAAAAGCAAGTAATGGATACGTATGCGCATGAATAAAATCACCAGCAACAAAGCATAAACATTCAGATAGCAATGAAACCAGGACGGGTATGAAAGCGTCAAAGCACAAGTAGATGTCACTCTGGGAGCAGAAAGGAGCTATATACAAGTTACTGATCAAAGTGCCTCGAAAAGGCGAGAATGAAGGGTGACATTTACCGACTACTCAGTCAGCACCATTAAAGGAAAAAGTAAATATAACTTCATAATTGCCAGACAACTCGGAAATGATGTAAGTAATCACACTGCCACCTGTTTTCCTCTTGCACTGTTTTCTGTCCTGGCGGAAGCACTCAAAGTGCACAAGAGAACGAGTTCGCCATCAATAATTTCATTTAACCAAGACTGTTGGATACAGGCCACACAGGTGTTTGTGTTAATCCGAGAGTTCAGGACTTTGGTTAGGAGAGATATCTCTCTAAACGGGGACCGAATGTTAGTACTGACTAATGCGGGAATTGTCATCTCCCTTGGCTTTGTGCGACTAAAAGCAGTCTGCCAACCGGCTCCCTTGCGTTTCCTAGTCCAGCGGGATCACTGCCAGCTTTCATAAAAACGAGTAGTGGATAGTGAAGCAGAACATATTGTGTCTCTAATCCGAGTGAATGATTCGTTAGAGCCGCGAGTTCTGAGTGACATGAGTTGATGTTGAGGATAATTCCACAGGGAAGTTGGTCAGGTTCACAACAAAATGATGATTAGGAGAGTTGGTTTTCTCGGAACGGTCGTAGTCAACACAAGGTTATCTAGCTGGTCATTAACTCAAAATTAAATAAAACATGGAATTAGTGCATTATTTAGGCACTCTTTATAAATCTCATATACTTCATTTTTCATCCTTTCTCTCAAAAATCTTCTTGAGAACGCAAGATGCATAATTAATTTATGATGATCCTTATGATAGTCCACTGGAGTAGCTTTGTTTGAGTTATTCGACTCAAAACGTAGTTCATCTATTGCTCTAATCCAATTACGGCTCTGAGATGCTCAGTGTTGATGATTCCGATAAATACTTCCCCGGTTTTCATTGGTGAGTTGAGCTTTGATACTAAACAAATCTTTCAATAAATTTCTGCAAAATATTTGTAGTATCATTTGAAAAGTTCATTTCAGTGACACAACTGTTTTTTCCGTAAATCTTTTCCCTCCGTGCACGGATTAAATAGGAAACAGACAGAACCTCATGCGGATAGACATGGAAAAAACACTAATCGCTTGCAAGGGTTGGTCACGGCCAAACTATCCTTGCCATTCGATTGGATTATCCGGTTTAAGCCCTCTTTGTGACAGGACCGCAGATTCATCCGACGCTAGTCAATCCTGGGCCATGAAAGTTGAAGGGTCTAGACCGAGTGCTTTTGGGCACATTTAGGAATCTCCTAAGATTGGTCAGGACCTGCTCCTGTATACTGTCCATAGCCGTCAGTCCTCGTTTAGTAAAAAGATGAAGACATTACTCAGCGATGAGCAAAACAAAAGCACTCGAAAATCTGGGAAAGGATAAAGAGGAAAGCAAGAACACGAGGAAATTGTATAGTGGGTTTCAAGTCGTAAGAAAATTTTGGGAATTTGTCCCAGCCTATCTGCACTGCTTTCTGCACCGGACTACTCTTATGCTTCTCAGCTGGCAAATTATCGAAAAATCTTCTTGGGCCTAAAGAGGCCAACCTGATTCCAAAGACCGTGTGTTTAGCAGGTTGAAAAAATTTTTTGATCGTAAAAACGATCGTGAAACCAAGATTATCGAAGGGTAAACATCAGCATGCAGTCAATTCCTCGGTGCTCTGAAGGGAGTTAGTCTAGTTTAAAAGTTATGAAGCTGGTTGTTCAGACTGCTTTTTGACAGCCGCTTTGTATGCTGTAACAAATTAATGTTCTCAATCCCGATTCCATCTTATTATATCAAGAAATTAAAACTTGAATATGTGCAGCTTGAAAAAGAATTTAAAAAAATACGATCCATATGGTACCTATAAAGTACCTCGAAGGCATGTAAATCTTATTTCAAAAGATCCCCGATGTGAACCGTAATGAGTATTGCCACTCAAACAGTGAATCAGATGTTGTAGCCTCTCTAAGGTCATTATTTTTTTCTATCGCTCATCAGGGACCGTAAATATGTCATGAAGTGTTCAATAAAACCCTCCGAATTCAGTTATGTCAGCAGAAAATTGCTACGTTCATCAGCGACAAGCGGTATCCCACTCCCAATCAGGGATCAGTTCAGCAACTGCAATACAACACGTCGTTGCAGTCCAAACTACAGCTTGTCGTACGGCGTACTTGAGTACACGTGCGTTCTTACTTACATGCTTTTGTTCGACTACGGATAACTCGACACAACTGGTGTTCAGCTTAGATCGGTCTTTTATTACCTAGCCAGATCAACTCCACCAATCCGACTAGGGGCTAAATGTGCATATTGTGTTTCACTGCAAAAATTTAATTCGACAGGCCTCATCAGGTTGTCAAATAGGGATGGATAGTAATCCCTACACATGCGGTGGTTCTTCCCTTAACTACCCTAGTGACTACTTTGGAAAACAATGAAGTTTGTTCTGGTAGGATGCAAAAGAACTGCAATTATTGTGTACATGATCATTTGTGCGTACGGTGTAACTTTTGACATACTTCGTATTGCTTCTCAATTCGCACTAGAAAGCCGACAGAGTCCAAGGCGACACTGGCTGGTTGTAAAAGTTGAATAACTTGATTTTAGTTATCGTTTGTTGGAATTTCGTGACTTTTCCTGGTGATAAGTTTCACGTGTTTCCTCAAAGTTTCACTGAGGTGGTGTTTCACAGTTGCATTCCATTCCCTTAATAACTGTGGTATGTCTGAAAAGATCTCACCATTGACTTTCAAATTTGGTCCGATTAGTTTGTGTGGGGCATTTTTTCTGGCGTTATGATGCAAAGTGCCCGTAGAGACATGTCTTCATTCTGCCGAGGTTTTTCCTTCGTCTTTCTATTGTGTGGCAGCTTTTTGTTTTTTATGGTAAAGTGGCATATCAGGGAAATTGGAAAAACTTGGACATGCGGACAGTTTTATTGGAGTTCGTTGTTCCCTTATCAGTTTTACCGGTGATTCAGTGAAAGATTTTGTCATTTTCGAAAGGTCCATTGAAGTAATATCACGATTATGTGTCATCTTTCACCTTAAATTAATCAGTTTCCTAACAGAGGAGCACTTCGCTACTTTAACTTAACTCAACAAAACTGGAAAAAGTTGCCATCAACTTGTGGTAAAAGGAAGCAATTCTAGTGAACCACACGGTCACCTAGATTTCTGAATAGCTTCAGTCAGACAATATCGGTAGTGGTACAGAATATAGAAATACATGGAATACGTTTAGTAGTGACTCAGATAGTAAATTAGAAAATATTATCGAACAACCTACTGTCCACACCCATCCTTCTCAATAAAGAAGTGTCAAAGACTGGCATTCCTGTTAAAGCACCACTAAATCAACCAGAAAGCTGCTCCAAAAGTGAAATGATTTAGAAGCGAGACCGTAGATCAGGAGGGAGACAAGTGGTCCACATTGTTATCAATACTGATCATCCGCTGTATTACAGTCCAAATTGAAATATCCAGCTAGTTCATCAGTACGTAGTCACAAACATGGAGCTATAAAAGGCGAATCTAAATGTTCGCCATAATCCCGTAAGTTAGCCGTCCGAAACACGGAAAGATAGACCGAAGTAAATGAATTAAGTTTTAGTTGTTAGGATATGCACTCGTTTATATCAATCCCTAATCGCAACCACCCTAATTAGATAAAGATAGATTGGGTATACCAACTTCCTCAATCAGATATGATCTAATAACACGATCAGCGCGAACGCACATCACTGCCATTTCAACCAATCCCGCCAGGACTATCACTTTTGCATGCCAATTAATATCGGTACTTCTCGAAAACGACGAACCTCCCACAGACTACCGTTATTTTTCCTCTTCTCAACCTTCAGCTTTTTCCCGGCAGTGTTCATCAAGCTGCCCTAATGGGACCAGTATGTCGTTCCGTAACTGTCACTCGAACCATTATTGGCCGATGTTCTAAGAACCATCCAATGCTGGCGATTCGCACACCTCCAACACACTTGTCCTGTCAATGACCCCGTCAATCAATTTTGGGGCACTGCAACCCTCCACACTTAATCGGCGAACTGTTTTTTCTGCTCATGCACACTCGCGCAGTCTGGTGCATTAAAGTCCTCCAATGACTGATTTCATCCTGCGCTCCACAAGATTATCTCGCCACTGACCGCGTGTTGTAGTTGGCGTATACAATCACACTCGTACCGGCAGTTTTCAAAAACGATGAATCGCCCACAGACCCATTTGTTTTATGTTTCTCAACCCTCAGTCAAGGAGTTTATTGAGTGATAATGACAACGAACTGAGCTTGTCTTAGCACATCCAAGTAACCTTTTCACTCCACTGAGCGCCCCGATTAGGCCCTAGTTTTCCGTGCCTCAGTTACACAGACAATTCAGTTCACGTTACGCGTTAGATGTGCAAACGAACAACCACTCAGTTTATCCGTCATAGCAGCCGTACTCAGCTCAGCCTTGACACAGGGCAACATGAGCCGTGTGCGATCCAGACCATAGCGCTTGTAGGTCAAAATGTTTTGGCAGTGCCCACTACCTTTGTGCATGCACGCACGTGACCACGAAATAAAACCGAGTTCGTGCTACGTTCATCAGCGACAAGCGGTATCCCACTCCCAATCAGGGATCAGTTCAGCAACTGCAATACAACACGTCGTTGCAGTCCAAACTACAGCTTGTCGTACGGCGTACTTGAGTACACGTGCGTTCTTACTTACATGCTTTTGTTCGACTACGGATAACTCGACACAACTGGTGTTCAGCTTAGATCGGTCTTTTATTACCTAGCCAGATCAACTCCACCAATCCGACTAGGGGCTAAATGTGCATATTGTGTTTCACTGCAAAAATTTAATTCGACAGGCCTCATCAGGTTGTCAAATAGGGATGGATAGTAATCCCTACACATGCGGTGGTTCTTCCCTTAACTACCCTAGTGACTACTTTGGAAAACAATGAAGTTTGTTCTGGTAGGATGCAAAAGAACTGCAATTATTGTGTACATGATCATTTGTGCGTACGGTGTAACTTTTGACATACTTCGTATTGCTTCTCAATTCGCACTAGAAAGCCGACAGAGTCCAAGGCGACACTGGCTGGTTGTAAAAGTTGAATAACTTGATTTTAGTTATCGTTTGTTGGAATTTCGTGACTTTTCCTGGTGATAAGTTTCACGTGTTTCCTCAAAGTTTCACTGAGGTGGTGTTTCACAGTTGCATTCCATTCCCTTAATAACTGTGGTATGTCTGAAAAGATCTCACCATTGACTTTCGAATTTGGTCCGATTAGTTTGTGTGGGGCATTTTTTCTGGCTTTATGATGCAGTGGATCGGATACTACTTTTGTAGACCATTCGCTCATGACATAACTGGATCTCAATAGGAAACCCGAGCTTCTGATAGTGAGGACTATCAATGTTGATCGTATAACCCAAGCTAGTTTCGTATCTTTTGCATTAACTTCGCTAGACGGTGGAGAGCTCATCCAAGTCCACCTAGCACGGACAGTAGAAAACTTGCCTAGATTGAGACCACTCAACCTAAAGCAAGATTTCGAAGGTTGGGGTCATCTGCAAGAATTCCCGTTGCCAGCCACTCACGAATCCGACATCCGTATTCTCTTTGACACCGACATCCTAGAGGTAAATTGGGTGCTAGAACAACGAACCGGCAGTCCGGATGTTCCTTATGGTTTGAGAGGACCGCTGGGATGGGTCAAATTTTGGGCCAACTTCACAACACTGCCAGACCAAACCAAGAGCTCATGTATATTATGTCACGGTCGCCGAATTTGATAGAAGTCTGGAGCGTGCGTTCAATTTCAAGATTATAAAAGCAGCCTTTACCAAGTTACCGCGTCCGAGAATGATACGTCAGCCCTATGGTACACGATCAGCCCAGTCCGTAGTGTAAAAATCTGTCATGAAATAGTCGCACCATGGGAACCAGCAGACCTAAGCCGATCGAATAGGAAACTGCTTGCTCTGAATGGATTGCTGTTCTTCGGGAAGCGATTCCGAAACGACCATGCATTCGACACATCTACAGTGCGACGTGGCACCGCGGGGTCAACGGCTGCATTGCGAAAGGTTATGAGCAGATGGTGCGCGAGGCTGTTCAAGACCAGGCTGGTCCCATAGGAAACATGATGCGAACGGCCTTCAGCTTTTTTGAGCAAGATCCTCGAGGATTGCGTCAAATGGAATGTACCGATCGACTACGAATGTGGTTGGTGAGGTTCCCTGACCCGGGAGACAGTGTAAATAACTTTTTTGCAATTTTATTCTGGTGATATTCTCTCTTGTCCTAGTCATCAGTAGCGCATACATGCATCATGAACCTAGTTCAAATGTACTGACACAGTTCAGCTTTACGTTTTGATGACGTATAGTTCATGAAGATTCCACGTTTATATTCCTGTGTTGTTCTGTGACTGTACATATCCATGGTAAGAGAAATTTTCCGAGCTTTTCACTCATGCATGAAAACTGCTCACCGGAGACTCAACCCCCGAAGGCAGCCTCTTTGCCTATGCCCTATACCGTTAGAGCACAGAGCATATCTGTGGCGCAAACAGGTCTATTGCTAGATTCATCCGTTCACGTCGACACATATCACTTCTGTCGTTTTTAACTGTTACTATTTGTACTATCACATTGGTAACTCCTTAGCCTATACAAGTTTGTATATCCTAACTATAGATTATTTTCTTATCCTGTGACTGAAGCTATTATTTCATGTTAGCTATAAAGCTTCTTGATGTACCATCTGTACCGGGACCATGCTGCACAACAGTTTCGCTTGACTACTTGCGGAGTGGACCGTTTATGACTGCATTGTCCCGACGTACCGGTTACCTTTCTGTACTGATGTTCTTGATTGCTCACCTGGCTGTAAGTCATTTGCATTTGTGTATTTCTATGTATTTCATCACATAGAAACACGAATTTACGATAAACACGGTTATAGGATTGGAATTTGTTCTGCTGCCCGTAGCCGGTTACAGCCTATATAGTGGGTAAAGCTAGTGAGACTAAGTTTTCTGCTATATTGTCAGTCCAAGTAATCGGGATAGTTGCTACATTGTCCTTCCTCGAAATTTCGCTGAAATCTGGTGATCGGTTAATTCTCCAGAAAGACCCCTAATCCCCCTTCCAGGACACAAAAGCAAGGTGTTCAGGGCCACTCCATTCGTAAGTGACCTCACGTATAGCCCCTTAGAAACTGAAACGTGGTAGGCTAACGTTGCAAGCATTTGCCATGCTGTATTGACCGAAGAGGAATAAATAACCTATCTGATAATTTTCAAAACATTGTGAGTTAGTGTGAACAAAGTGATCTTTCACGTAACCTTTCGTAGTGTTTTGAGTGTATCTCCTCCCCATCTCACTCAGCCTTTCAGAAGGATGAGTATACCTCGCGCAACATTCAATTACACAGCGTTCAATCGCCGAAGTACCTTGGAGTGACATCAAGCACTGATATTCTCACGTTGCCAATTTTTGTGTGCACATTGCGTTGACATATTTTTCGCATTTGATAGCTCAGGCAATTTTGAGTGACAATTATCAACACGTACTATCTCTTTAGACACCGATTGTACTGTAACTATATGGACACAAAAATGTCATTTGTTGTCACCATGATTACCGAGTTTCTTGTTCCTTTTTTCATAATCTGAATTTAAGTGCCTGTAAAACGCACTTTATTAAGCCAGTTGTGAAGCGCTGGAAAGAATCTCATACTCTACCAGCTGCTGTGATCCTTCAGCCGGTATCTTGAATTCATTCTTCGTTAAACCTACATTCACATTTTCGTGGCGTTAGGAAAAACGGGGTTGGTGGGGAGGGGTGTCTCTATCGTGTGCGTGTTGTGGTGAGAGTTTCACTCCCACCGTCACGAGTGGTAATCGATAGTGGACTTTTGGGGTTCGGTCGGCGATCCGTGGTTTCCGGTTTCGGCCAGGGCAGCTGGAGAGCCTGGACTAGTCGCTTTTGTACACATAGATTAGGGCTTAGTAAGCGAATGGCGATTGCCTCTGCCGTGGCCAGGGATCGAAGTCGGACTGGCTTTGATCGATTGGGTGGAACTCGGTATGACTTTGAAAGCTTTTTCAGGGTCGATCGTGTGGCCACTGTCCACCAAATGACCTAGAATCGAACTGGTAATCACGCCGGTTTTCCCGTGACTCAACCATCTTGGGTGATGTTCCTTAAAGCGCTGAGACAAACGCCTAGCCGTGCGACCCATGTAGGATGCGCCACATTCGCACCTGAACGAGTAAATGATCATGGAGGAGGTCAGCTCAGGCAGTTTGTCTTTTACCTGCATGCGGATCACCGGAGAGGTGGAGAATGTGCATTTCAGTCTAGCGGCTGGAAACGTTGAGTTTACAGCCGCCTTGAGTGTTCCTGTCAACCGCTAGGCCTGTGTATCCCCCTTGAACGATACTTAAAGGAATAGTTCCTTCTTCGGTACGCAGGGAGACCGCTCTGCAGGTAACTTTAGTTCTAAGTTCTTTTGGATAAACTTCTCGGGGTAGCCATTCTCTCGCAAAACTTGTTGAATGAAACTTAGTTCACCTTGCAAAGTCTCCGTTGAGCAAATTTTTACGGCTCTGAACGCTAGGCATCGAATTAAATTTCGTTTGTGAGAGAGGGGCACGAAGCTGTGAAAATGGCTAACGCATTCCAATGTTACCTCACCCATATGGATTGTAAGAGCACGTATAGGATTCATTTGAAACAATTGTTAGCTCTCCATCGTCTTGTTCTTAATGTGACCGTGACTGTGGGACTATTCGGACTACTCACATTTTCCTTTGTCTCTCAACACACTTTGCAAATCCTACTTTGTATCCGCCCACTCTGTACCCTGTTGCACACCACACACACGTCGCAAACATGTCACGTAAGACGTATGAGAGAGTGGGCGACTAAGACAAACCACGAACAAAAGGGCTTAGTTCAATCCAGCATCGAAATACAATTCACCTGCTGTTGAAACCCTGACATTTAAAGGACCACAGAGCAGACAGGCCTTGGTTGAAAGCTGGGTGACCTGTGTGCGTGCAGCCATGTGTACAACCAAGGATCAGCTGCGAAATCGCTTGCATGATTTACATGGACTCGGGCCTCTTATCCTGAAAGTAGCACAAATATTTCGTGTCCCAACGTGCGTGGTGCGCATTTATGATTTGGAAATGGAGGGCTCAACAACGGGAACACAGTTTCAACTTGGGTGTACGCATCACTGCGTGGTTGACGCGTACGTCAATTATATTCCGTAACCAGCCCCACTGCATTTTATTTTCGTTCCTAGCTTGTGCCGCGTGTGCATGTACAGAGATGCGCTGTCCAAGCTGTCCAGCTTTCACTCAAGGTCCGTCCGTTTTGTGGTCTTTTTGACCGTGAGACATTGAAAACAGGTACTTCGATCAATCCGACTAACTCTAGTGCGAAGACATTTTCGCCATCGAATCATATTTTTTTGATAAAGCACAATGAAAATGCAGGTTGCTGAGCCATGCGTTCGGACATAGTGACAATCTGCATCCCATTCGAAGATCAAATATTAGCGTATTTTTTATCTGAGGGGGCAGGTTGCTCTGCCAACAACAACAACAACAACAACAACAACAACAACAACAACAACAACAACAACAACAACAACAACAACAACAACAACCTGCCCCCTCAGATAAAAAATACGCTAATATTTGATCTTCGAATGGGATGCAGATTGTCACTATGTCCGAACGCATGGCTCAGCAACCTGCATTTTCATTGTGCTTTATCAAAAAAATATGATTCGATGGCGAAAATGTCTTCGCACTAGAGTTAGTCGGATTGATCGAAGTACCTGTTTTCAATGTCTCACGGTCAAAAAGACCACAAAACGGACGGACCTTGAGTGAAAGCTGGACAGCTTGGACAGCGCATCTCTGTACATGCACACGCGGCACAAGCTAGGAACGAAAATAAAATGCAGTGGGGCTGGTTACGGAATATAATTGACGTACGCGTCAACCACGCAGTGATGCGTACACCCAAGTTGAAACTGTGTTCCCGTTGTTGAGCCCTCCATTTCCAAATCATAAATGCGCACCACGCACGTTGGGACACGAAATATTTGTGCTACTTTCAGGATAAGAGGCCCGAGTCCATGTAAATCATGCAAGCGATTTCGCAGCTGATCCTTGGTTGTACACATGGCTGCACGCACACAGGTCACCCAGCTTTCAACCAAGGCCTGTCTGCTCTGTGGTCCTTTAAATGTCAGGGTTTCAACAGCAGGTGAATTGTATTTCGATGCTGGATTGAACTAAGCCCTTTTGTTCGTGGTTTGTCTTAGTCGCCCACTCTCTCATACGTCTTACGTGACATGTTTGCGACGTGTGTGTGGTGTGCAACAGGGTACAGAGTGGGCGGATACAAAGTAGGATTTGCAAAGTGTGTTGAGAGACAAAGGAAAATGTGAGTAGTCCGAATAGTCCCACAGTCACGGTCACATTAAGAACAAGACGATGGAGAGCTAACAATTGTTTCAAATGAATCCTATACGTGCTCTTACAATCCATATGGGTGAGGTAACATTGGAATGCGTTAGCCATTTTCACAGCTTCGTGCCCCTCTCTCACAAACGAAATTTAATTCGATGCCTAGCGTTCAGAGCCGTAAAAATTTGCTCAACGGAGACTTTGCAAGGTGAACTAAGTTTCATTCAACAAGTTTTGCGAGAGAATGGCTACCCCGAGAAGTTTATCCAAAAGAACTTAGAACTAAAGTTACCTGCAGAGCGGTCTCCCTGCGTACCGAAGAAGGAACTATTCCTTTAAGTATCGTTCAAGGGGGATACACAGGCCTAGCGGTTGACAGGAACACTCAAGGCGGCTGTAAACTCAACGTTTCCAGCCGCTAGACTGAAATGCACATTCTCCACCTCTCCGGTGATCCGCATGCAGGTAAAAGACAAACTGCCTGAGCTGACCTCCTCCATGATCATTTACTCGTTCAGGTGCGAATGTGGCGCATCCTACATGGGTCGCACGGCTAGGCGTTTGTCTCAGCGCTTTAAGGAACATCACCCAAGATGGTTGAGTCACGGGAAAACCGGCGTGATTACCAGTTCGATTCTAGGTCATTTGGTGGACAGTGGCCACACGATCGACCCTGAAAAAGCTTTCAAAGTCATACCGAGTTCCACCCAATCGATCAAAGCCAGTCCGACTTCGATCCCTGGCCACGGCAGAGGCAATCGCCATTCGCTTACTAAGCCCTAATCTATGTGTACAAAAGCGACTAGTCCAGGCTCTCCAGCTGCCCTGGCCGAAACTGGAAACCACGGATCGCCGACCGAACCCCAAAAGTCCACTATCGATTACCACTCGTGACGGTGGGAGTGAAACTCTCACCACAACACGCACACGATAGAGACACCCCTCCCCACCAACCCCGTTTTTCCTAACGCCACGAAAATGTGAATGTAGGTTTAACGAAGAATGAATTCAAGATACCGGCTGAAGGATCACAGCAGCTGGTAGAGTATGAGATTCTTTCCAGCGCTTCACAACTGGCTTAATAAAGTGCGTTTTACAGGCACTTAAATTCAGATTATGAAAAAAGGAACAAGAAACTCGGTAATCATGGTGACAACAAATGACATTTTTGTGTCCATATAGTTACAGTACAATCGGTGTCTAAAGAGATAGTACGTGTTGATAATTGTCACTCAAAATTGCCTGAGCTATCAAATGCGAAAAATATGTCAACGCAATGTGCACACAAAAATTGGCAACGTGAGAATATCAGTGCTTGATGTCACTCCAAGGTACTTCGGCGATTGAACGCTGTGTAATTGAATGTTGCGCGAGGTATACTCATCCTTCTGAAAGGCTGAGTGAGATGGGGAGGAGATACACTCAAAACACTACGAAAGGTTACGTGAAAGATCACTTTGTTCACACTAACTCACAATGTTTTGAAAATTATCAGATAGGTTATTTATTCCTCTTCGGTCAATACAGCATGGCAAATGCTTGCAACGTTAGCCTACCACGTTTCAGTTTCTAAGGGGCTATACGTGAGGTCACTTACGAATGGAGTGGCCCTGAACACCTTGCTTTTGTGTCCTGGAAGGGGGATTAGGGGTCTTTCTGGAGAATTAACCGATCACCAGATTTCAGCGAAATTTCGAGGAAGGACAATGTAGCAACTATCCCGATTACTTGGACTGACAATATAGCAGAAAACTTAGTCTCACTAGCTTTACCCACTATATAGGCTGTAACCGGCTACGGGCAGCAGAACAAATTCCAATCCTATAACCGTGTTTATCGTAAATTCGTGTTTCTATGTGATGAAATACATAGAAATACACAAATGCAAATGACTTACAGCCAGGTGAGCAATCAAGAACATCAGTACAGAAAGGTATCCGGTACGTCGGGACAATGCAGTCATAAACGGTCCACTCCGCAAGTAGTCAAGCGAAACTGTTGTGCAGCATGGTCCCGGTACAGATGGTACATCAAGAAGCTTTATAGCTAACATGAAATAATAGCTTCAGTCACAGGATAAGAAAATAATCTATAGTTAGGATATACAAACTTGTATAGGCTAAGGAGTTACCAATGTGATAGTACAAATAGTAACAGTTAAAAACGACAGAAGTGATATGTGTCGACGTGAACGGATGAATCTAGCAATAGACCTGTTTGCGCCACAGATATGCTCTGTGCTCTAACGGTATAGGGCATAGGCAAAGAGGCTGCCTTCGGGGGTTGAGTCTCCGGTGAGCAGTTTTCATGCATGAGTGAAAAGCTCGGAAAATTTCTCTTACCATGGATATGTACAGTCACAGAACAACACAGGAATATAAACGTGGAATCTTCATGAACTATACGTCATCAAAACGTAAAGCTGAACTGTGTCAGTACATTTGAACTAGGTTCATGATGCATGTATGCGCTACTGATGACTAGGACAAGAGAGAATATCACCAGAATAAAATTGCAAAAAAGTTATTTACACTGTCTCCCGGGTCAGGGAACCTCACCAACCACATTCGTAGTCGATCGGTACATTCCATTTGACGCAATCCTCGAGGATCTTGCTCAAAAAAGCTGAAGGCCGTTCGCATCATGTTTCCTATGGGACCAGCCTGGTCTTGAACAGCCTCGCGCACCATCTGCTCATAACCTTTCGCAATGCAGCCGTTGACCCCGCGGTGCCACGTCGCACTGTAGATGTGTCGAATGCATGGTCGTTTCGGAATCGCTTCCCGAAGAACAGCAATCCATTCAGAGCAAGCAGTTTCCTATTCGATCGGCTTAGGTCTGCTGGTTCCCATGGTGCGACTATTTCATGACAGATTTTTACACTACGGACTGGGCTGATCGTGTACCATAGGGCTGACGTATCATTCTCGGACGCGGTAACTTGGTAAAGGCTGCTTTTATAATCTTGAAATTGAACGCACGCTCCAGACTTCTATCAAATTCGGCGACCGTGACATAATATACATGAGCTCTTGGTTTGGTCTGGCAGTGTTGTGAAGTTGGCCCAAAATTTGACCCATCCCAGCGGTCCTCTCAAACCATAAGGAACATCCGGACTGCCGGTTCGTTGTTCTAGCACCCAATTTACCTCTAGGATGTCGGTGTCAAAGAGAATACGGATGTCGGATTCGTGAGTGGCTGGCAACGGGAATTCTTGCAGATGACCCCAACCTTCGAAATCTTGCTTTAGGTTGAGTGGTCTCAATCTAGGCAAGTTTTCTACTGTCCGTGCTAGGTGGACTTGGATGAGCTCTCCACCGTCTAGCGAAGTTAATGCAAAAGATACGAAACTAGCTTGGGTTATACGATCAACATTGATAGTCCTCACTATCAGAAGCTCGGGTTTCCTATTGAGATCCAGTTATGTCATGAGCGAATGGTCTACAAAAGTAGTATCCGATCCACTGCATCATAAAGCCAGAAAAAATGCCCCACACAAACTAATCGGACCAAATTCGAAAGTCAATGGTGAGATCTTTTCAGACATACCACAGTTATTAAGGGAATGGAATGCAACTGTGAAACACCACCTCAGTGAAACTTAGAGGAAACACGTGAAACTTATCACCAGGAAAAGTCACGAAATTCCAACAAACGATAACTAAAATCAAGTTATTCAACTTTTACAACCAGCCAGTGTCGCCTTGGACTCTGTCGGCTTTCTAGTGCGAATTGAGAAGCAATACGAAGTATGTCAAAAGTTACACCGTACGCACAAATGATCATGTACACAATAATTGCAGTTCTTTTGCATCCTACCAGAACAAACTTCATTGTTTTCCAAAGTAGTCACTAGGGTAGTTAAGGGAAGAACCACCGCATGTGTAGGGATTACTATCCATCCCTATTTGACAACCTGATGAGGCCTGTCGAATTAAATTTTTGCAGTGAAACACAATATGCACATTTAGCCCCTAGTCGGATTGGTGGAGTTGATCTGGCTAGGTAATAAAAGACCGATCTAAGCTGAACACCAGTTGTGTCGAGTTATCCGTAGTCGAACAAAAGCATGTAAGTAAGAACGCACGTGTACTCAAGTACGCCGTACGACAAGCTGTAGTTTGGACTGCAACGACGTGTTGTATTGCAGTTGCTGAACTGATCCCTGATTGGGAGTGGGATACCGCTTGTCGCTGATGAACGTAGCACGAACTCGGTTTTATTTCGTGGTCACGTGCGTGCATGCACAAAGGTAGTGGGCACTGCCAAAACATTTTGACCTACAAGCGCTATGGTCTGGATCGCACACGGCTCATGTTGCCCTGTGTCAAGGCTGAGCTGAGTACGGCTGCTATGACGGATAAACTGAGTGGTTGTTCGTTTGCACATCTAACGCGTAACGTGAACTGAATTGTCTGTGTAACTGAGGCACGGAAAACTAGGGCCTAATCGGGGCGCTCAGTGGAGTGAAAAGGTTACTTGGATGTGCTAAGACAAGCTCAGTTCGTTGTCATTATCACTCAATAAACTCCTTGACTGAGGGTTGAGAAACATAAAACAAATGGGTCTGTGGGCGATTCATCGTTTTTGAAAACTGCCGGTACGAGTGTGATTGTATACGCCAACTACAACACGCGGTCAGTGGCGAGATAATCTTGTGGAGCGCAGGATGAAATCAGTCATTGGAGGACTTTAATGCACCAGACTGCGCGAGTGTGCATGAGCAGAAAAAACAGTTCGCCGATTAAGTGTGGAGGGTTGCAGTGCCCCAAAATTGATTGACGGGGTCATTGACAGGACAAGTGTGTTGGAGGTGTGCGAATCGCCAGCATTGGATGGTTCTTAGAACATCGGCCAATAATGGTTCGAGTGACAGTTACGGAACGACATACTGGTCCCATTAGGGCAGCTTGATGAACACTGCCGGGAAAAAGCTGAAGGTTGAGAAGAGGAAAAATAACGGTAGTCTGTGGGAGGTTCGTCGTTTTCGAGAAGTACCGATATTAATTGGCATGCAAAGGTGATAGTCCTGGCGGGATTGGTTGAAATGGCAGTGATGTGCGTTCGCGCTGATCGTGTTATTAGATCATATCTGATTGAGGAAGTTGGTATACCCAATCTATCTTTATCTAATTAGGGTGGTTGCGATTAGGGATTGATATAAACGAGTGCATATCCTAACAACTAAAACTTAATTCATTTACTTCGGTCTATCTTTCCGTGTTTCGGACGGCTAACTTACGGGATTATGGCGAACATTTAGATTCGCCTTTTATAGCTCCATGTTTGTGACTACGTACTGATGAACTAGCTGGATATTTCAATTTGGACTGTAATACAGCGGATGATCAGTATTGATAACAATGTGGACCACTTGTCTCCCTCCTGATCTACGGTCTCGCTTCTAAATCATTTCACTTTTGGAGCAGCTTTCTGGTTGATTTAGTGGTGCTTTAACAGGAATGCCAGTCTTTGACACTTCTTTATTGAGAAGGATGGGTGTGGACAGTAGGTTGTTCGATAATATTTTCTAATTTACTATCTGAGTCACTACTAAACGTATTCCATGTATTTCTATATTCTGTACCACTACCGATATTGTCTGACTGAAGCTATTCAGAAATCTAGGTGACCGTGTGGTTCACTAGAATTGCTTCCTTTTACCACAAGTTGATGGCAACTTTTTCCAGTTTTGTTGAGTTAAGTTAAAGTAGCGAAGTGCTCCTCTGTTAGGAAACTGATTAATTTAAGGTGAAAGATGACACATAATCGTGATATTACTTCAATGGACCTTTCGAAAATGACAAAATCTTTCACTGAATCACCGGTAAAACTGATAAGGGAACAACGAACTCCAATAAAACTGTCCGCATGTCCAAGTTTTTCCAATTTCCCTGATATGCCACTTTACCATAAAAAACAAAAAGCTGCCACACAATAGAAAGACGAAGGAAAAACCTCGGCAGAATGAAGACATGTCTCTACGGGCACTTTGCATCATAACGCCAGAAAAAATGCCCCACACAAACTAATCGGACCAAATTTGAAAGTCAATGGTGAGATCTTTTCAGACATACCACAGTTATTAAGGGAATGGAATGCAACTGTGAAACACCACCTCAGTGAAACTTTGAGGAAACACGTGAAACTTATCACCAGGAAAAGTCACGAAATTCCAACAAACGATAACTAAAATCAAGTTATTCAACTTTTACAACCAGCCAGTGTCGCCTTGGACTCTGTCGGCTTTCTAGTGCGAATTGAGAAGCAATACGAAGTATGTCAAAAGTTACACCGTACGCACAAATGATCATGTACACAATAATTGCAGTTCTTTTGCATCCTACCAGAACAAACTTCATTGTTTTCCAAAGTAGTCACTAGGGTAGTTAAGGGAAGAACCACCGCATGTGTAGGGATTACTATCCATCCCTATTTGACAACCTGATGAGGCCTGTCGAATTAAATTTTTGCAGTGAAACACAATATGCACATTTAGCCCCTAGTCGGATTGGTGGAGTTGATCTGGCTAGGTAATAAAAGACCGATCTAAGCTGAACACCAGTTGTGTCGAGTTATCCGTAGTCGAACAAAAGCATGTAAGTAAGAACGCACGTGTACTCAAGTACGCCGTACGACAAGCTGTAGTTTGGACTGCAACGACGTGTTGTATTGCAGTTGCTGAACTGATCCCTGGTTGGGAGTGGGATACCGCTTGTCGCTGATGAACGTAGCAATTTTTTGCTGACATAACTGAATTCGGAGGGTTTTATTGAACACTTCATGACATATTTACGGTCCCTGATGAGCGATAGAAAAAAATAATGACCTTAGAGAGGCTACAACATCTGATTCACTGTTTGAGTGGCAATACTCATTACGGTTCACATCGGGGATCTTTTGAAATAAGATTTACATGCCTTCGAGGTACTTTATAGGTACCATATGGATCGTATTTTTTTAAATTCTTTTTCAAGCTGCACATATTCAAGTTTTAATTTCTTGATATAATAAGATGGAATCGGGATTGAGAACATTAATTTGTTACAGCATACAAAGCGGCTGTCAAAAAGCAGTCTGAACAACCAGCTTCATAACTTTTAAACTAGACTAACTCCCTTCAGAGCACCGAGGAATTGACTGCATGCTGATGTTTACCCTTCGATAATCTTGGTTTCACGATCGTTTTTACGAACAAGAAGGAAAAGTCACGAAATTCCAGCAAACGATAACTAAAATCAAGTTATTCAACTTTTACAACTAATCAGTGCCTCCTTGGTCTCTCTTGGCGTTCTAGTGCTAAAAAAGGGAACGCGAATCATGTCAAATGCTATATCATATGCCTGCATGTATGCATATATATATATATATATATATATATATATATATATATATATATATATATATATATATATATATATATATATATATGTACGCATCGTTTTACACCCAATGGCATTAGACTATCACCCCAAGATCATTCGATTGTAAACTGGTCTTGAGAAGGGTTATCCGCGGTAACCGAAATGTCAACTGACTACCGTGCTTTCCGACAACGCCGTTATCGAACAATAAACACTTACGTATAACTTCAAACTTTGTACAGCAATTTTTGTATGAGCAAACATAACGTCTATCTGATAGTGTTAAAAAGATGCACGCAACAATATATGGTTACAGATAATAAATTCAATCGCTGATCGACCATCGCTTTGAGATAAGAAAAAACAAAGGTTATTAACCAAGGTCATTTTATGAAAAGACGGAAATTAAAAGGCTGAGGAATATGAAATTCCCGGTGGGAATTACAGAAACAAATATTCCTTTATCCGAAGATCATGGAAAAACTAGAGTGAGTTTGTGTGAGAGTATGGGCTGACTCATCGTCGATAAACAGACGAACCTCGTTGGTAATCAGTACGTCATCGCCTGTCCAAAATCCAGGGCATTTATTGGGTCAACAGATTCACGAGCAAATGGACAGTGGACCGATAATATGGGGTGTATGGGGTGTCTGAGAGGAGTGGGACCTCCGATTTGGTTGACTGTTGTGTCCCTTGGGGCATCCTCTATCTCCTTGGTCTCCATCATTCGCCCAGCTGTAACCTGTGGTTCAACGAAGTTGAAGTATGCATCAGCGGCCACTCCAAAGAAAGCGGACTAATCCGTTTGCCAGAACTATAGGGGGATCAGCCTGATCGACATGGCTGCAAAGATTTTCTGCGAGATGCTACTTAACCGCTTCTCAGTTGCGAGAAACCACCGCACCCAACCAAACCAAAGGGGTTTCCGCCGTGGTAGAGGCTGCGTGGACCAAATTTTCACACCACGTCGAACACTGGAGCACCGCTACAAGTTCCAGCAGCCAACAATAGCCTGTTTTATCGACTTTTGGGTTGCTTTTGACTCACTTAATCCGAAATGTCTCGGAGCAATAATGGAATCCGGCCGGATGCCCGCTAAATTGACAAGGCCTCTGAGAGGATACCATTTTTTGTGTTCAAAATTTGGTAACAGAAGGAAGGCGCACGTGCATGGATAGACGTGCATCCCGCAGCAGCATAAGGTAAGCACCAGTACAAACGAGCAAGTGAAAACGCAAACAAGTGCGTGAGTCAGTCGTGCACGTAATGGGAACTGTAAGACAATGGTACAATAGGACTAAGTCGTGCAAGGTCGCGCAACATGTGATCGACCTGATTGGTCAGTGCTGCCCAAGAATTAGCACGACAAACGTCAACTGTGTACGTGTGTGCACGGTTGCAGGCGTGCGTCCATGATTACACCGGGTGTAGATCATGTGTGCGTGTGCAAGCACATGATTGTAGGAGCCAAAAACGACACTATTCGTCAACTACAGCGCATGTCCTTATGTAGGGTGAATAGTTATCTGAGTTCACACTCTCTGCGGGCGTCCGACAGGGCTACCCTGTTCCACCAGAACTGTTCAACTACTCGACCGACTGGGGAATGAGACAGGCACTGACTGACTATCTCGGTATTCAACTGAGTCAGCAGACGTACATCTTGGACCCAGTGTTCGCGGATGACACTGTTGTGCCAGCGGACTCTCCCGTCAGGCTCCATCCAATCCTTGGCGGAATTGATTTCTTCTCAAAGTCCCTTGAGCTAGAAATAAACACTACGAAAACCAAAAGTATGTAAACTTGCTTAGGGCCAACAGCTCAACAGCTGTCCATCAGTATCCAACTGATTGAATGTTTTCCATCATTCAAGTATCTAGGCTCCACACCACTTCCGAACCGTCAGGTGAAGAATGAAGTAATACTCTGGATGGACAGCACTAGGAAAGCATTTCTCCAGCTACGACGAGCGTTGTGGATCCGCAGGTAAATCAACCTTCGGACCAAGGTGCGTATCTACTGTGCCGCTATACGCCCCGCACTCAGCTTTGGCTGCGAAACCTGGCCTTTGAGAGCGGAGGATACTAGAAAGTTGGACGTGTTTGATCACTGATGCCTGCGACTTATTTCGGAAACAAGTTGGCGCGACGGAGCATCCAACAACGAAGTTAGGAAACGGTGCTGTGAAATTGACCAACTCGCCGACTTCCTCCAGGGTCGTCGACTGCGGTGGCTGGGTCATATCCTACGGTGTCACGAGACGGAACTAACCAAACAAACTCTCCGTCCCGAACCGTGTTCTGGATGGCGATGTCGTCGTGGCGGCCGGCCCAAAACTTGGGTCAACATTGTGGAGAAGGATCTAGAGTGCCTTGGTTTACGGTCAGTGTATAGAACCCGCGGATGGAAGAAAAACTGGATCGCGATTTGCACCCAACTCGCTTCCGTCCACCGCGCATGGTCAGCCATGATACGAGATATTCATGAGCCCACTCATTCTCAAGTAGGAGATAGTCATACAAAAGTAAAGGTGAGGATAGATTCCCGATAAATGGTAACTGGACACATCCGATTGGTCGGTTCAGATCACGCAAACTACGCGGATTTGCAGTCAATACGCATTTCACACATGGACATACACTTGCTTGATACTGATCTTCTGGTATGCTTCAGTGCAGACAGTATTGACTGATTGATCTTTCTGTGTCGACTGACCTTACCTGTTCGCAACTGAGAGCGCTTGTGGTGCAGCCACTGTATTTGCTTGCTTACAAACAAACATACGGCTTACTCACCAGCTGCGGTCGAGTTAATTTTGTATACCCACAAATAAATGAAGTAAACCAGTGCGAACACAACAGGCCGTATCGCCAGTTAGAAGAGAGGTTACATGATGCAAATTTTGAACCAGTTAGTTTGTGATGCATCGATCGGTGACTGTGACTGTTTTTTCCTAAGTAGTCAACTTGTTCTGTTCATATAAACTTAAATGATTCGGAAAGGGGGAGATATCTTCTTAGTAGAGCTAGTCAGACAGATCAAACGCAGCTTGGATAAACAAAAGTGAAAATTTATGGTAATAAATGTGTCCTTGTAACCGCCGGGCTGAAGATGTTTAGTCTAAAGTTGCATAGCCAATTTTCTATATACAGTTACCACTTGCAACGCGCTGACTAGCGGCTCAAAGTTTACATGATTATGCGTGACGAACAACCGTCGATTTAGCACACAGATTGAATCGATGTTGTTCCTGGTTGGTTGCTCCAAAACGTTGCTGACCCATTTCCAGTGCGCTTACAGCTCAATCAGTTTTAGTAATACTCTCTGTGAAGACTGAATAGTGGTCATCGTTTGTAGAACACTGAGTGTGTCACAACTTGTGGGCAATAAACGTCACATAAATAAGAGCTTGAACAGGTGCTCAGGCGGTGAAAAGCCATGAATTAATTAGTCGCACTGATGATAAAAGCACTCAGTAAAATCGTACTCGCTTTTTAGGTTAATATCTTACCCGCCCAATTTTTCAGTGAGTCCCGGTTTTAGGTGAATTCCTACTAGTGCTAACACAAACAAATCTATAAATCTGACAAAAATCCGGTTTATTGGTTTCTCTTGTTTTCTTTTTAACCAGTTAACGCTGTCCGGCGTGTTTGGGTGTATGCCAGTTGTGTGTATCTGCTCCGGCTGTCCTGCCAAGATGCCAAGCCCAGTCGCGATTGGTTACGCTGAGCAAGAGCGTTGGTGATTCTAAACCCTGATGGTAGCGCCAGGCAAGCCCAGAGCTGACTATTATTGTCTGGTACTGAAACACCTATCATTTTTGCATCATAACAACGTGCTGCACGGATAAGACAAATACGATGCCAACTACCGGCTGACGGTAGTTAAACGGCCATCGTAGTGGACTTTAAACCCTTCGGTCCTGGGTTTGAACCTCGCATCCATTACCGGTCACTATTCCTTTCTGGCAGCCCTTAATTACCCGTGACACCCTTCTTGAAGTATTGTGAAATTAATTCACAATAAAAGGAATAAAGTGAAAAGATACGGTAAGAAAAGATGAATGACTGATGGCTAATATAACCATGGATTTGAAGTCCAGTAGTTAAGAATAAAGCATCACACCAGCTGTCGATGAGCTTTTGCAACTGCCTAGTGAACCATTTCTCCTAAACTCACACCTCATTATCCATTTGGTCTCTACTCTGAAAATGATCTTAACCACCGGAAATCGTAAACTACTGTGGCAATATTATTCGCAGATGAAGACTAATGCAACCCTATCTCGCATACTACGTTTCAGAAGTGCTGCGCTATGCCCAGAATGAATTTTGTCTCGCCGGCATGTTTAAGATAAATATGGTGACCATTGACGACCATCACTGTCAAGTAGCTGGGATAACCACATGGTTGTGTTTGGTTTGTTTAACCCTCACATTACACCACATTTTGCGTAATATAAGTAAAATACAATATCAAAGTCTGAAAGTTTTGCGGCTTCGTTAAAGGTCCCGTCATTCAAGGGCGATGACTCAAAACGTATCTGACCCCCATAGTTCACTGTTCCTCTTAGACAGCTAAAAGATCAGCTTCTTTGGTTTCTGGTCTCGGATTTGTGCGATAAGTCCATTACCCCATGTGTGACTCAAGACATATATGAACACGTACTTCCGCGAGATAGAATAGTAACATCTGAATGATTAACCGAACGTTATATAGTAATTAAGTCAAGTCAAGTTAATGAGCTCTTTTATGCACCTCGGAAAGTAGAATTTTTCACACGTAGGTGATTTGCAGAGGAATCCAAAAGAGAAGAGTGTACGGGATTATTGGAAGGTGCAGGTAAATGTGTGGAAGCAAAACGAAGAGGTATATGCAATTAGATTACTGACAAATGTGAATAACGAGATTCTTGGTTACTCGGTCGTGGTCCACGAGTAAACGGACAAGGTGAGGGATGAGGCTTTTTCCATATTTAGACGTGAATGAATGAAGTATTTTGAATTTCGAGTGGGTAAGAAAGGATGAGAAGTCTTCAGAGAGAGAGAGTGGATTGAAGACAATGCTTTATGTCGGATAGTAGCCTATCTATGAGTTGATCACAAGCTTCAAACTGCTTGCTAATGTTAGAGTCAGAGAGAATATATCTATTAGAGTTGCTACAACCGGAGAACAATTCCAGAGGTTTGGTGATGAGACTAAAATATTTTTCTTTTGAGCAGGAAAAAATGACGGAAGAACACTAAAGCCAAAGAGGGAGAATGCAAGAGATTACAAACTGAAGCACAAGGTAGCAAAGTACTCCAATTTTTCCTTGTCTGAATGATGGAAAAGAAAGCCTTCTGACTTATGAAGACTGTATCTCTAGGGGTTGCCCAGCAAGGGTTGTGAATCAAAGTATTTCTTGAGTAACGCACGGAAGAAGCTTAGGGTAGATATTGGGTATCAATGAAAAGATTCTGGAAGTTGCCGAAAACAGTTTGGTAGCTCAATCCACATTGAAGACTGAGGAGCAGGTAGACGCATTTTAGAAAGAAAATTCAAACTTTCGTTTCCATTACAGAGACATACAAGTAAAACTTCAACGGCGTATTTCCAGCCAGTGGGATTAGGTAAAATAGGGAGTTTATTCGCATAAAAGTAGGAGAGAAATGGGAACCAAATGGCACTCTGAAAAACGCCAGAGTTAGCTTAAAGAGAAGACAGGTGTCGGTTCCCACAAGAAACGAATTACGTGCAATGGGGAAAGTACTCACGAAGGAAGTTCGGAGTACTACCGTCAATCGAACTACCATGTAGAATATTCAGCAGAGTACCGCGATGAAGAGAAACAAACGCATTGTCATGATCAAGAAGAATCAGCCTGAAAGTACGGCTACCGAAATCAAGAGCTAAAGTTACAGAATTATCAGTGTAGCCAACGATATCAAGAAAAGACAGACAGAGCTTTGTGGGCAAATTATGTCGCGTCAAAAGAGTGAACTTGGGGAATTATTTGGTGAAGGAGTACATTATCAAATACTTTCAACAAAGCAGATGTACAGGCTATCGGATGATATTTTTTGGATCGTTTTCCTGGTTACAATTGTGAAGTGCACACATCTTCATCAATCGAGAATCACTCCAGAAGCAAAACAACATTTTTGCCTTTTAATTTCGACGTCTCAAGATACATGCGTTAGCCATATAATTGTGGATAGCGAACAGTGACCAATAAGTTCATTTATATTATGTTATTTAGCATAAGATCAAGTTCATAGACAAATAGATTTACGTTTTAAGATCGAAGAACTATCAAGCATGCTATCGAAACCACAATTGAGCAAATATGGTGGACTATGAATTTTAATCCAATTTGCTATTTCGTCCCTCTTGACGTCTGACACAAAGCAATTAACAAACCGGAGCTGTCTGGTGACCCATTGAATGCCCAAATATCACCACCTTTTCTAGAACTATTCAACGTTAAATGAAAAAAATAATCCATGTGAGTGTGTGTGTATGTGTGTGTGGATGTCTTCTTTCTTTGGGTCACTCACGCAATCGCCGCATTCTGATTGGTGCAATGAAAGATTTCCTGAATCGATTATTCTCCGAATCACTCAAAAATGTGCACACGTCTGTCGGCCCATCGAAGATTATCCACATTCTGAGATATATTTCTTTGTCGAACCTCTCTGACAAAGGAAATCATTGAAAATGGTCTGCATTATTTTTGTGTACCTCATTGTCTATCTGTTCCATTCAACTGACATAGTGTATCCGCATATGATTGGTGAGCTCCATTTTCACAGTAAAACGTGTTTTCCAGTTTATCCCATTGTTCATATTGAGTGAGAATACATTTTGCCTTATCGATTTAGAAATCAGAGAGGGTGACATAGTTGGTAAGTTAATCTTTCATAAATGTCTTTATATATATATATATATATATATATATATATATATATATATATATATATATATATATATATATATATATATCTTAAGCTAACGCAGACAGTAGCCCACTGTCACCAGGTTTATTATCACACCTGAACTAGTAGAACCTTGTGTGGTTCCTCACTACAGTCTCAGAGTCAGGTCACCGGTTATCCCTAATTGTGCACTGGACCTTCCAGTATAACCATGTGAAACCAGGAAACCGATGTGAACTGCTTGACCGCTTGTTCCATTATCTAGATTATCAAATTGAATATGCTATACCCAAATGCGGTCTAGTCAGCAATGGACTGTACAAAATTATCCAAGTGATGGAACAAACGTCGATCTGTGAAGTGGTCAGTGACTGTTTTTTCATTTCAGGAAATTACAAATCATCTATTTTCTTACAAGTTGTCCCGTTTTTCTCCCTTTAGGCCAACGATATTATTATGAAAATGGATTACAAATGGAGCAACAACTATATAGGTTGTAGTGATAATTTTTCAAGTACATGGAATGGAATAACAAATATTTATTTCTTCTCTTCTGACGTTGGTCATTATGTCGATAACCAGTGTTTAACCACCCTGGCAATGGTTCTGGATCGACAGATACAGGAAGTCTTGAAAACCCTTGGAGTAACCAATAACGAGACTGTCAGGGTCACAAGTAAACTCATTTTATCCATATTTTGGTTTGCAACAGGTAAACGACCACGGAATAGGCTGATAAATTGTTTAACGAATGACTTCCGTAACCCTATTTTATCCTTTGAGAAATTAGCAATCTTGGTCTAGACTGTTTTAAGACGTACTTTCCTGATGCGTCAGCTTCCCTCAAAATGATTTCATCGAAGTGTACCATATATTAACGTGTCCTTATTAAGGACAACTTTTGTTCTGTCGCTAGCAAAGTCTTCACTCTTCTCTACCATCTTTATAGTGGCATCAGTCAAGCGCAATGTCACTGGTGAGTTTCTGAAATCATGTAGTCAAATCTCGGGTAGTTACTTAACTTGTAGATGATTGGAAACCCACCGGTATTTTTTGCATCCAAAAGTCCACGCCGCAACCCGGAATCGAACAGGCAACGTCACGCTTACCAGATAGTTACTCTACCGGCTGAGCTATCGCAAAAATGACCTAATTCGATACCCGGTGATGAAGAGCACCCGCCATTCCAATGAAACACAGTAACTAATCTGGTTTTAAGCAATAAATAGCATCCTCGGGCGCTTCCCAGCGTGACAAAGAGTACACTGCTGAAAGTAATCCAATAAACATTGACATATATGCATGGATGCAAAATTACAGGTGGATTTTCCATTGCCCATTAGTTTAGGCTCCTCATATGATTATTAAATTCTACAAAGCCCTTTAGAAACTTAAATGAATATTTGGAAAATTAAAGTTTAAACATATTTATAGATGATTCGCTTCGGTTTACACAAAGTTTGTAGAGCACGAATTCGGTACACGGGTGCGAACCTGAATGCAAGTATCGCGTGCGGAACGGTAGAAGAGAGTTTCTTCAAATACAATTCACGGCTAATGGTAATTCTAAATTTTTAAACAAGTGACTCAACCGTGACTTTACGTTTGTCAGTTCCCGTGTGAGTAACCCCATATCACCTTAGCCGCGATCAGTCCCACGATGACCAATACGATTCAGACTGCACAATGTTCAGTTGATGAGTAACTTCTGAAAATGGAAATAAATGGTTCTTTATCATTTAGTTAATAAATAGTTGCAGTCATCAGCTAATTTGTTTTGTTTTCTCAGTGGAAATGTGTTCTTTTTCTCTTGAACAGAGCACAAGCATCAAACAATGAAAATTTGTAAACCATATAACCAATTCGTAATTACACAGACAAGCTGTTGACTGCGTTTAGAAAATTCCGCATTGTATTGTGAAAGTTATAACGTTATTACCGTAATAACACAGCTTTGTCTGTAGGTGCCGTAATTGGTCAGCCTTTCGGTTACCATGGTTTACCTTTCTCAGGGCAACTGAGGGAAACTTCACATGTCAAAGGATACACCATTGTGCGTGTAAACTCATTTTTGTGGTGGGTGAGCGATTCCTTGACTTCTACACCATGCGCTTCGATAGTGACGAGGTCAGCTAGCAATATGACCTTCGGAATGTTTTATCGTCAGTGTGGTTAGGACCATCCGAATTGGGAAGATCTGATTTGTCAATGCGGTGGACACTTGTTGAATGAGTGCCTACTGACAGATCTTCGGCACACTTACTCTCAATGCACGTTCTAAATCCGAGTTGGAGTATTTTGGTGTTTTCGGGTGTTATGGCGTGAAAGGCAATCACCGAGACTCGCTCAGCTTTTGCGAAGGCTGTCTTGTCTGAAGGTATTTATCTTTTCTTTTGTGTTCCTATCAGCGGACGACTATCCAGAGAAATTCATCAACTGCAAAATGAAGTATGGACGGACGGCAGAAAGATTACTAAGGGTAGCTAACTCAATCAGTGTTCCCTTCAAAGATGATGCCGCAGCCGAGAGGATTACTAGGGTTCTGTGTTGCCAACAAAGCGACATTTAACGCAGCTGCGCTAAGATGCCAGTTCCGAACTAGTCCTGTCACCAGATATGAGAATAAAGGAAAAAGTGCTTTTGTTGACCTCATCATGTGCACCTGTAACGCCACTTATGTTGATCAAACGACGAAGGATTTGTCGAAACGCATCGAAAAGCACCAGGCAGGCTGGTCTCAACGCGGGACGAAAGGTGAGGTTTGCAGCTCAATTCCAGCCCGCTTACTAAAACGGGGCATTCGATCGGACTGGTAAAAGCGTTGCGTGCTGGGTACAGTGTAGCGTACAGAATCATAATCGATCAGATGGGGAATGTTAGCGATGACCGAAGCGATTAGTATACGGGCTCATAAGCCTGAGCTATGCTTGCAAAGGAACTCATTCCATGCCTCTGAGCTTCCCCGGCCAAACACTGGTGAAGTTACCAGCGAAAGCATTTTCGATCAGGGTCAGTAATTGTTCATACAATGACGCCAACAACAACCCCCACATCTCCCCTTCATCAACCAATCGATTTGCTGACTAATCGATCGAATGACAAACCGACTGATTGACTTACTGACTGTCCTCTTACACTCCACTTTTTTTGACGACAAATAAAGTCGTATATTTCTTCATCATGAATTTCACTTATAAATTGACGCTCTGTTTTCTTCGAGCCCATTCCTTAAGGTTCGTTTCTGTGTAGCTCTCAACAAGACAAGTAGTTCTTCAAAACTACTATCTATTTGAGTAAACATTCCAAGTTCTTTTTTGAGTTTGTCGCCATAATTAGTCTGTCACCCCTTCCTTTCCCTTTCTCCATTATCCTGATTCACCAATGAAGTTGGATACTTGCTTCAAGAATGGGGTTTCAGAAAGGCAACACAATACACACCAAATTACTCACTGGCTTGGATGTCAGGAAAAGTATGAACTTCGATCTCACATACTGGTAAATGGACCCCGAGACCATAAAAACATGCAAGCAATGGCCGATACTCTATTGTTCTGTGATCCAGAATTTGAAGCGGAAGCTGAGTTGCTGTGTAAGCGAAGCCTGTTATCATTTCTTGTTCACTTTCTTGTTCGTTCGATACGGATTCTTCAGCCTGCAACTCAGGTGGATCAGATCCTTTGGCAATCACGTTGGTAATTATACCGTTACATATAGAACTATGCCTAATATGGCTTGGTGAGAGTATTCATTAAGTCGAAACATCTGATAAGATATTGTTGCCAAATATTACAAAGAACAAAAATATGGCTAATGTAAAAAGCAACTTTCTGAGCCAATTCAATGGATAGTATTTTGAACTTAAACCAATTTGATACCAATCACTGATTTTCACTTTATGCTTTCAAACAGGGTCTCATTCAACCGTATATTGCTTTCTCGGTTGGATATTGACCGACAAGGCTAGTCCAGTAAACGAAACCCAAACCGTTACTCTGTATTATTGGTATACACTGGTTGAACATCAACATTAAATACTCATTTGCATTTTTCATGTCTGGTTTGCCAGAGAGTGATAACTATGCTGGCAGAGCTAATGTTCGGTAAACAGACGAGGGCGTGTTCGTTTCCGACTCACGGGGTGGACTTTCAGATGCTAGCTCTGTGTGATCGCCATTTGTCACCGGAAAGTACTAAATTTGAATAACAAAGGTAGGGAAGAAAAAACAGAGGGTGAAATACCCAACTGCTATTTGAAAACGCAAATTTGGCATGCGATACTTTCCTCTGGAGATGTTTGTGGTGGTCTAGCATAATCACACCTACTATTTGCTCCACTTTTCCGTCACATGTCTACCAGTGCCTAAATCCTACCATAGTCACCACATTCTAATATCCGTCCATTACTTGGAACTTGTTGGAGTCTCACAGCTGTGATCTCACCTGAATCCTACGGAGCTCGCATGGACTGAGAGTCCATCGGGAAGAGGAGCACGAGGTACGCATACCTGATGGCGGGCAATAACCGCGAAACCCGTCATGTGCTCTTGGGAGAATTTTATTCTGTCCTCCAGATTTGTTGCCATACTACTCACCTGGTGGTGTCTTGTCCACAGATGCACTAGAATTAACATTCCAACTGAGATTTTTTGGATAAAAAAATAACTGTCCAACTAGACCAATAACGTCTTAAGTGTTTCATCATCTTTTATCGTAGATATGACCGGCTCACGAGTGAGGAAACTGAATTGTGCGATGAAAACAGACGGTACGTTCCTCATTTGCAGCAGATATTTGATAAACTTGGGTATGGACTATAACTTTAGATTCATTTTTGCCTCATTTTTTCTGACTAATTTAATTTGTCAGACTGGACAAACGCTGGTAGTCTTCATAGAACTGCGAAAAAATCAGGTAAAATTGTTTACCTTTTTCGATTTAATTTGCTTACTGTGGAATTTCTGGTTGGAGATCTGTTCCTTCTCTAAAGATGTGACACCATGGTATCAACCAGCTACATGTTTCTCCAAGGTGATGATGTCAGAATCACGTGCGCAAATGCATCACATCAATTCACCGATGTCACTGATGAGCAAAATGCTAGTAAGTACGACATCACGGTTCAAACTGCTGTAAGTTTCAAGTATTTATGCACAATGATCAGTGTAAATAATTTCAGTGACTTTTTGATTGAAAAATAATTCTGAATCAACTAGTGGAAAGTTTCTGTTTGAATGGGTTGGTTTTTCATAACTTGTCGGAATAGCCGTGAACTAGTTTGTCTGCACTGAACCCCTAGTCCCTGTTTACCCTTGCTTTACAATCAATCTAACTAGGCTCTCCGATGGAACAAGGACATATAACGGGATCCCGGAACGAAGTGGTACACAAATACCATTCCTTTTCTGGTTTTGGACTTTCTTTATTGTTATTGCTTCAGTTAGTTATTTATGCCAGTGACACATAGCTTATTCCGCGCGCAGGTTTTTCTCATTTCCTGATGACATGAAAAATTTGACCGAAACCTCATACTGCTTTATGACTTTACCACACACACAACACGGCTTTTATACCATTCTTCATCAAAACGTGAGATCAAACCGTACGATTTTTAGCAATACACTTGATCCATGCAGTTTTTACTCATGATTGAACGCTCAGTGAATATATATATATATATATATATATATATATATATAATTACATAATGTATAGAAAACACGGATAGCGAACAAGCTCGTTTTCGTGTTTTCTATATATAGTGAAATGGGATTATTCAGTGAACTACATAATGCTTGTGGTTATGGAATGCCTTGTGTTGTCCCATTTTCTGTGCAGACACAGACTGCCTGGCTTGCCGACTCCAGAGCACGCAACACATAATAGCCCATGTGAGAATCAATCTGTGTCTAAATCTAAACCACAAAATACTGAACACTCGTCCTGAGCTTTGTTGATAATGATTGCAAATCTCAGTCGAGTTGTAACTTGCTATCTCTTAAATTGAAATGGTATATCCGTTGAAATCATAGGAAAGCGAGGATTAAGAACATTTTCACCTTTAAAATGCCCTGTCAAGATTGTTGCTTCTACGAGGTTGCTCATTATTTTTTTTACTGTAAGCCACATACCGTTGGAGAGCTGTTAATGGTTGATGTGATAATTGGCACACCGATTTTCAGTTGCAGCAAGTACTGTGGTACCCCTGGCAGATCGAGTGAATTCAAAACTTCTGTTGCGTAATTAACCGCTTCATCTGCTTCTGCAACATCGTCGAAGAACTTGTATGTGACTGCCTTACCATGAATGATAGACTGAAAAATACTGGTAATTTCGTAGACGTCTGCATTCTTGACCGCAAGAATGGCTCGTCCAACGAACCAGTCGTGATTCTTATAATTAGTTTTGAATATCGGGTACTTTTTCAACCAATTATTCTTTTGACGTCAGTAAATTGCAGAAGTTATGAGGCAATGAAATTCGTCCTGAGGTCAGGTCAGCCAGCACCTTTCCATACCCAGTTGTCAACAATTGATGCGCTAAGATCTCAGCTGATCGATCGTTTTGCAGCTGGATACGCATATTTCTAGTTAATTTTAACGTGGGTACGTAGAGCCACAAAACAGTATTTCAGTCAAGCATTTATTTTGTCCGCTGGCATCGATCGGTTAATTGCATAAACTGTGTACTGAAATCTCATGAAAGCAATAATATCATCCCAAATGGTCTGATATTTCCACACAATTTTGCAATGATGCATCAAAAGCCTCAAGCGACATTTTTTGCGCCTGAGTGCATTCATTCTAAACACCAAGTTTGCATTTCTACACTACTTTTCCCAGGTACTGTTCCAACAAGAAGGAACACCAACTAATAAACCTACTATCTTCACGAGTTAGCTTGACGAGACCCTTCCGTTACAGTGGTCAGACTGAAAGAAGGGATAGCTTGCTCAGCACGGTCTCCAGATTTAACTCCTACGGATCTCTTCTTACAGGATAGTGTGAAGGAGGTAGTTCACAACCCAAATACGGAGACCATAGGGGAGTTGAAGACCAGGGTTGTTTCCGTGTGCCAGGAGATTCCGACACCTATGCTAGAGACGGTACAACGCATTCCGATTCCAAGGGTTCAGTTGTACTTGACGCGAGGTGCTGGAGTTCTTGGACACCTTATATGAACGGCTGGGATGTTGACGATCGAAGAAAGACAAATAGCCTTCCCCAGGATTGGTGAAAGATGAAAGGTACCTTTTCGGGGCCAACCCAACTTAGTAGCTTCGGGCTTGTCTATTTATTGTGGCCGGTGAGACTCATGGACGGTGAACTAACCCATTGATTGTCTGAACTTCCGAAGTGTAATGCTGCAGTTGATTCCAGGAGCATTTGACTGCTGGCGGAAACAACGGCAAACAATAGTCTTGGGAGAAATAGGGCCAGACGAACAACAAGTTGCAGTTTAAGGTCACGGGAAACGAGAGCTGCTTTCGAATCTCATCTGACAGCTCTCTTACTCCATGTGATAGTTCTGTAAAGCTATATGACAACCTATGAAATCAACCATTAGTTTTTGTCGGTTCGGTATCGATTGGGTTCCCTGGAGCACTTATGCCAGCAGGGTTGTCAGGTGTACCGTGTACGATGAAGACAGGAAAGTTGCAAAAATTAGCGTGTGACTCACTAATACTGGAGCTTTTTTGGTTTCATACCATTGCTGAATGGGATGGCGGTCTGAGAACTGCTTACTGTCAGTCTTTGGGTAGAGGAATGAGAACACAGCTTCATTCCAGGATAAAGGTTATTATATCCTTTTGACTTGAGGTTAAGCCGTTGTTGATTCAAGTGAATCAAACATAGCTCCATGTGAAGCCACCAAGTTTTTTCCCAGACATTACCATGCAAATCAAATATCTTCTTGCTCAGTTAAAAATGCGATTTGTAAGATATACGACTGAATATATGAATGCTTTGAAGTTTGTTGTGTTCCGAATTCATTAGGCAGGAAAAGGGGCACGCTTGTTTTGAAGTTTGTTGTGTTCCGAATTCATTAGGCAGGAAAAGGGGCACGCTTGTAGAGGTTAACGTATATTCGGTACAAACGTACGGCAGGCACAAGTACAGGCAAGCACGTGAAAACGCAGCCGAGTGTGCAAGTGCGTGAGTCAGTCGTGTATGTAATCGGAAACGTCAGACAACGGTGCAGTCGGACCACGTCGTGCAAGGTCGCGCAACACGTGATACAATCTGTTTGGTCAATGTCGTCCGGGACGAAGCACGGCCAACGTCAGCTGTGTGCGTGCGTGTGTGTGCGTGCAAGATCGTCTGTCTGAGCACATGCCTGTTCAGGCCGAACACAACAAAGTTAAACTACAATCCCACTTTGATAACGTTGAAATTATTGTGGTAGAGAAACAGATTAAGTTTGACAAACGCACTGAGAAACAAAATAAGACACAAACATAGATTTGATCCTGAATGGCATGAGCTATCGAATTTGAAAGATAAGATAGGGCTATTCGCGCACGAAGTTGACAAAATAGGTAGATATATATTAAAAGGCACTCTGAGGTATTTGGGAGAGTGAATTCGGTGTAATTGAATGGTTCTTGGAGTATACTCATCACTCAAGAAAGCTGAGTGTGTTGGAGTGAAGATATGTTCCGAACACTAGGAAGGGTCACGGGAACGACCACTTTTCTAACAATAAATCACAGTATTTTTGAGAATACCACATAGGTTATTTACTTCTCTTTGGTTGATAAAGCATGATAAATGTTTGTGACGATGCGATACTGCATTACAGTTCCTGAGGAGCCGCTCGAGAGTCTGTTAACGTATGTGCAGGGAAAAGGGTAAAAGCAAAGCAGTTTGTAGGGGGCGAAAGTTATTGATTAGGAATCTGAAAGACTTAACGGCAAATCTAGTGTCTGGGATATGTCCCGAAAGGTACTTCATATGTTTTGCGTTTGGCTCGCACAGTCATGCGCTCACACACGCACGCATGATCTACACCCGGTGTAATCATGAACGCACGCCTGCAACCGTGCACACACGTACACAGTTGACGTTTGTCGTGCATATTCTTGGACAGCACTGACCAATCAGGTCGATCACATGTTGCGCGACCTTGCACGACTTAGTCCTATTGTACCGTTGTCTTACACTTTCAATTACATACCCGACTGACTCACGTACTTGTTTGCGTTTT